>OV702282.1:291385455-296385455 GCA_916181665.1 Avena sativa
CGACAGATAGCACCTGTACTGTTTAGGATCGGGACACGTTTTCGCGGTGTCGACAGTCCCCGTTTGGGGATTTGCTGTCGTTCACAGCCGTCTACCCAAACCCTAAGTCCGTCTCGGAGACCGGCCGACTTCGTTGCGGGTTCGACTTGGTGGGGTGGCCCCCATGTACTTGCTTTGGGTCTGGGAACGTCGTGACTTAGGCCCCGCCGACATACCGATGGGTGTATGTTAACTGATCTGGCAAAAAGGGTCGAAGTGCCTGTGGATACTTTGGTGCACCCCTGCAGGGTTAAATCTTTTCGAGAAGCCGTGTCCGCGGTTATGGACGACTTGGAGCACAGTGCTTGATCATAGACAACTATAACTAAAGTTTATTGTTATAAATTGACTTGTATCCGATATGACTAGTAATCAGCTTCACTACAACGGAATGGCTAAGTAAAAGTACCAACAACTGCTGGGTTTTGGGGTTATCTCATGCTAATTGTATCTGACTAGTAAGTGTTGCCACTATAACAGAATGGTTAACTAAAAGTACCCACTGCTTACTTTATCAGGATGATTATCTAAACCTGACTAGTAAAGTGCCGCAACTATAACTGAATAAGTAAAACTGCCAACTGTGTGAGTTCCTCGGTTGACTTCCTCGTTTGGTCTCGAGGGGGAAACGCCAGGATGGGTTTGTTTGATGATAGTATCAGGTTGGATCCGAATAGGTCTTCCTCACCCCTCTCTGATAGCCGCCAGTAGTACCGAGTCTCTATAGGTTGTTTAGTGCTTGCTGCCGCTGCCGCTTCAGTCCACCATACCTATGTAGGCGAGGACCGCCGAATTCTAGCCTCGCCGTGTACTGGCCTCAGTACTGACGCTCCTCTTTTTCCTTTGCCCTTTGTCGGCACCCCTTTTGTTTTGAGCAGGTTTTGAGATCGACGTCGTTAGCAGGGTTACCCTTCCGGCTTGGCCTGGGCAGGGTTATGGACGCCATTGGTTATTCTTTAGGGCTCTTAGCCCCATTTGCATCTTGTCCATAGTCGGACGCTCTATCATTTTCAAGGTGATTTGGATCTTTGTATATTATATCTGTATTCTTGACTCTTTGAGTCGCTGTTGAATATATCTGTTCTGTGGGTCCCATCGAGGACTGTTGTGTAATGTTATTACTTCGTTTTCCACCCGCACGAAAGTGCCTGGTGGGCACCTTCGAATCGTTTCTATGCGGGTTTGGCGGGTTTTCGCTAAAACTTGCATAGGGCCGATTCTGAGGGTTTTACAGAGTGGTATCAGAGCTCAGCAGTTGCGATACCCCACAAGTCCAGCCGGTAGGATAACCTAGCTAATGGACGTCGTAGAGTGTCAAAAACTATTTTGCAAAATCGGTTGGATAGATCTGGTTAGGTCTGATTTTACTCCTTACCCCTCTGCTATTCTCCTCTTACCTCTATGAGTTTTGGATCCGCTCTCTCCTTTTTCTTCGAGTCCAGGAATTCTCGTGGTTGGGTTTCCGTCGTACCTTCAGGGTTTCGCTTCCCCTCTGATAACGGTGTTCTACCATCCGGAGTTCATGCTACCTGAGGAGTCCGTCTACTGTGGTACCATTCTTTGTCCCTTGTTTGCGCCTTCCGGTGTTTTCAGACGCGACGACATCATCTACGCTAGATCCGATGCAGAGTCTGCATCATGCCTTTGTTTCCGAACCTCGCTTGTCGAGATCTTCAGTCTGAATCCTGAGGGTTGGTTGCATAATCTATCTATTCGTGTACATAGTAATGCTTTGAGTGCGGGATGGAGTCGCGACCATACCACTACTCTTATCATTTGCTTTGTATATTGAATGGTGGGTCGATGCAATTCTACCCCTTCCATGGAAGCTAGAGGTGCCTTTAACTTCGTCCGTTGTTTAACCGGAGTGTTCTCTTGACGAACGGGATCAACGACGTCTTGTTGGTGGTGTCGCCGTTTTCAAGACGAATAAAGCATCATTGTTAGTGGTGCCGCGAAGATATACACGAAGCGAGAAGATTCAGATCGCCGACCTTCCCTTCCGGTACCATGAGGCGGATCTCGAGGGCGAGATCCCTTGTTAGTGGTGTCGAATTGTGGCATCCCGCAAAATAACTACTAGAAAATCGCGTTGTTGTTGTGCATTGCATCATCATGACCGCATGCTCATGTCATCATGCCACATTGCATTTGAGCATCGTCATCATCATGCATATTATTTTGCCTAAAAACTATTTGCGAAAGGCTATGGTTTTCTGAAACTAGCCCTCCTTCTATTTCAAATTAAACCCCGGGTGCTGCCGGATATTTTGTTTGTCTGAAAACTATTTGCAAAAGTTCATCGCAAATTAAATAAAAGTTATATTATTTTTAGTGGGGGCAGTCGAACGGGCCGATTCGACCCGAACGACCACCCCAGTCCAAACAAACGGCCCACCCAAAAATCCCTAGTCTACCCTGTCCTAGTCTACCCCCCAGCCTCCACCTCACCCCACCCAATGGCATGTAGCCACCTCACCCTCTTCCCTTCCCCTAACCAATCCCAGCCCGCCACTTGGCCCAGCCACTCCCTCTCTCTCCCCCCTCTCTCTCCCTGGACCCACTCACCCAGCCGGCCACACCACACACTCACGCACGCTCCCCCACCGACCCGCTCGACCCCCACCAACCCCCGTCCCTCTTCCCTCTCGCTCCTTCCTCTCTCTGTCTCCAACAGCCACCGTCGCCGCCGCATCACCCGCCTGCTCCATCGACCTCCGCGCGGCCTCGACCCCCTCCCTCTCCGGCCGCCCGCGCTCGCCCCGCCTCCGCCTTCCCCTCCGTCCCGGCGCGCGCCGCCTTGGGCCTCCACCTCCGCCCAGCCCGCGACCCGCCTCCCTCCTCGCCGCCTCTGCCGGCGTCGCCCTCACCTCATCCCCGCCTCCCTCCTCGCCGCCTCTGCCGGCGTCGCCCTCACCTCGTCCCCGCCGTCCTCCTCCCCGCCGCCATCGGCTCCGCCCCGAGCTCCACCCTCGCCCTCGGCTCCTCCTGTTCCGTGCTCCGGCCGCCGGCCCCTTGGCCCGTTGCCACCAGGACCCTCTGCAGGCATCCTGACCCTGCGCCCAAGCCCATGTCGCGACCTGGCGTCGGTCACCGTCCCCCTGCGTTCCTCCTCTCTGTCGCGCGTGTGCCCATGCCGGGTCCATGCCCTGTCTTGGTGAGATGTTGGTGTGGTGAAGTTGGCAATCTGGTGGCGTGTTGGAGTTGTGTGGTGTGTGGATGTGATGCTCGTGTGAGGAGATGGATACGTGAAGTTGCAGTTGTGGTGATGTGTAGATGTTGTTGAAGTGGACGCGGAGATGACGGATGATGAACATGCTAGCAAGATTGAAGATGACCTGGGGAACCGAACCGTACCAAGATCTTTGATACGAGGGCCGCGGTCGTCGTAGTTGGTGGAACGACACTAAAGTTTCAAGACGACAAACAAGGTCGACACTGAGTGGAGTTATCATCACCGACCAAGATAATCTGGTGAATCATCGGCACCGTTCCCAAACCCGTCACCGACACTCGAGCACTTCGAACCGGAACACCAAGATCTCCCAGTGCCGAGACCCGAGCCCGACACCGACAATCGGAGCCGGAACCGACAAGTTTGCCTACCCGGACACCGTGCGACAAGATCTTCTTCCCGGACCCGACGACCCCGAGACCGACCCCGCACCCCGGAACCTCAAGTTCGTCGAGCCCCCCCTAATGTGTGAACCCAAACCCGAGACCTTATTTTATTAAACGACATCTACTTGTTGCATATTAAATTGTCATACTCGCATGCATATCATTGGTTTGGGGGCCTTTTGCCGATTCACCTAATAATTAAATATGGGGCCCATATGCGGGCAAATCTAGTCTCATATTGGCCTCATTTAAATTGGTGTAGCGAACCGGTGCTATCTTTTGCCATGTTAAGATAACATTTAAATTGCGGGGGTTAGCTAAACAACATGAACCACCTAATTAATTGTCGGGACCCCGGTTCCGCTTAATATGACCTAATTGCATCACATCTTGCCATGTCATACATCATACATGCATCATGCCGATCTTCTGCCGTGTATTAAATATTGCATCCGGTGTTTATTCTAGTGTTTTGCTTCTTCGCGGATAAGGCCGTTGAGTTGATGTGAGCTTCGCCCCGATCTTTGGTTGCACCTTCGACAATGTTTTCAGGCGAGCATCTCCCCTTTTTTACATATCTTACTTTTATAGTATTTATTCCCTCCTGTTGATCTATTGCTATCTGTGTCGCGATGCTTTAGTTTCCGTACCCGTGATATCCCTTGCAGCCCTATATTGCCTCGGACACACCCCATTACCTGTTGTTTGGTAGATAGTTGGACTTGCGCGTCGTAGTCGCTTGCTCAAGTGTTGATGTGTGTCGTCAAGTACCACAGCTGTTGGAGAAGAGCCGCATGTTCAATGTTGGAGATGATCATGGCTTTAATTATTGTTTCACTTTAATTACTGTTTAACAACTAAAATTGAATTAAGCAGAGGCATCGGTGGGTGATAGATAATATTTGGTTTCCGACCGCCCACTTGTGTCCCGTAGGACCCCGAGTTCTTGACACCTGTTCCGAGATTGAGCGCGCTAACCACAGGTGGGGAGATATGGGCCCCCCATTGATTATTACCTGAATTCAAAGTATTGTACTGGGGGCCACAAACTAGTTTGAGGTTTTATTTACGATCCTGTACTTATGCCATGCTTTACTGCTTTATTTAAATTGTGCGACAGATAGCACCTGTACTGTTTAGGATCGGGACACGTTTTCGCGGTGTCGACAGTCCCCGTTTGGGGATTTGCTGTCGTTCACAGCCGTCTACCCAAACCCTAAGTCCGTCTCGGAGACCGGCCGACTTCGTTGCGGGTTCGACTTGGTGGGGTGGCCCCCATGTACTTGCTTTGGGTCTGGGAACGTCGTGACTTAGGCCCCGCCGACATACCGATGGGTGTATGTTAACTGATCTGGCAAAAAGGGTCGAAGTGCCTGTGGATACTTTGGTGCACCCCTGCAGGGTTAAATCTTTTCGAGAAGCCGTGTCCGCGGTTATGGACGACTTGGAGCACAGTGCTTGATCATAGACAACTATAACTAAAGTTTATTGTTATAAATTGACTTGTATCCGATATGACTAGTAATCAGCTTCACTACAACGGAATGGCTAAGTAAAAGTACCAACAACTGCTGGGTTTTGGGGTTATCTCATGCTAATTGTATCTGACTAGTAAGTGTTGCCACTATAACGGAATGGTTAACTAAAAGTACCCACTGCTTACTTTATCAGGATGATTATCTAAACCTGACTAGTAAAGTGCCGCAACTATAACTGAATAAGTAAAACTGCCAACTGTGTGAGTTCCTCGGTTGACTTCCTCGTTTGGTCTCGAGGGGGAAACGCCTGGATGGGTTTGTTTGATGATAGTATCAGGTTGGATCCGAATAGGTCTTCCTCACCCCTCTCTGATAGCCGCCAGTAGTACCGAGTCTCTATAGGTTGTTTAGTGCTTGCTGCCGCTGCCGCTTCAGTCCACCATACCTATGTAGGCGAGGACCGCCGAATTCTAGCCTCGCCGTGTACTGGCCTCAGTACTGACGCTCCTCTTTTTCCTTTGCCCTTTGTCGGCACCCCTTTTGTTTTGAGCAGGTTTTGAGATCGACGTCGTTAGCAGGGTTACCCTTCCGCTTGGCCTGGGCAGGGTTATGGACGCCATTGGTTATTCTTTAGGGCTCTTAGCCCCATTTGCATCTTGTCCGTAGTCGGACGCTCTATCATTTTCAAGATGATTTGGATCTTTGTATATTATATCTGTATTCTTGACTCTTTGAGTCGCTGTTGAATATATCTGTTCTGTGGGTCCCATCGAGGACTGTTGTGTAATGTTATTACTTCGTTTTCCACCCGCACGAAAGTGCCTAGTGGGCACCTTCGAATCGTTTCTATGCGGGTTTGGCGGGTTTTCGCTAAAACTTGCATAGGGCCGATTCTGAGGGTGTTACAGGCTGGAACCGGTGTTAAAGGGGGGGGGGAATTCGTTTCGCGCGCGCATTTAATACCCCCCTTTAACACCGGTTCGTGTCTGGAACCGGTGTTAAAGGGGGGGGTGGTGCGCGCGGGAAACGAAATAAATGCCCCCCCTTTAACACCGGTTCCTGTCTGGAACCGGTGTTAAAGGGGGGGGGCATTTATTTCATGCATTAAAGGGGCATTTTTAATTCAAAAAATATGATATGAATTTAGAAAATTCATATCTTTTTCATTTCAACTCAGAAAAATATGAATAATATATCATAATTTTCATAAAAATAATTTCTATCCATTCATGTAAATCATTTTATATTTACTTTACATGAAAATTTTCAAAATAATTAAAACACTTACATATAAATTTTGATTATTCAATTCAAACCAAAATAAATTGTTAAATCCTAAAACTTTGAACATAAGAAATATTAAGCATCTAAAAAATTATTTTTATTAGATCAAATCATATTTTAATGCCGCATATTTTGTATTAACATTTTTGAATTGATTGGATATTTAAATGTCGCATCTTTTGTATAGACTTGAATCTCACCAAGCCTCGCTCAACTTGCATTGTTTTTTGATAAAATAGCATATTGTGAACCTAAAAATAATTTTTGTAAAAAATCATGAGCATCGTATCATGTACTTGTAGTTCATATCTGACCCACTTCCTGCCAATTTGGTAGGAATTTGTCTTTTTCACCAGAGGTGGACGGAAAGGTTTCAGATTCCCCTGTTGGTACATTGTGCATATAAGGTGGTCTAGTATTTTTGTAAAATGTGTTGGTGGTTTTTTATGCTCGGAAAATGGAAAATGCCTTTTTGGTGCGATAAAAAGGAAAACTTCCTCTTGCAACATTGTTTGCCATGCCATGATGCACATGTATGCATAATATGGCCATATTATCACAAACTATGCCTTGATTCTAGCCATAACATTGGTCATTTGACCCGAAAGCCAAGAAACCTCGAATGAGATAGGTCATTTTGAGACAGTTACATAAAGCCGATCTGGAACTGAAAATTAAGATACATAAAAGAACTGAAAATTAAGATACATGGCCAGATTAAGTAACAATCGGCCGAACTGGAACTGAAAATTAAGATACATAAAAGAACTGAAAATTAAGATACATGGCCAGATTAAGTAACAATCGGCCGAACTTGTTTCGGAATGTTGGAGTGATTCAGTCATGCTCCTGCCTACACCTGTAATACTCGCCACTGTAGTCGTCGTACTCGCCGCTGCCGTCATCGCTGTCGTCGTCGGGGTCGCCGTAATTGAACCTCTGGAGAGTACGCGTGGGCTGGACTTGAGGGTAGCGCGTGGGCTGGACTTGAGGGTAGCGCAGACGGGGGTTAGAGTTGGCGGCAGTGTCATAGGCCATGACGCTCTGGAGAGTCCGACCGCGCCACCATAGCCGACGGCCGGCCTCGTTGAAGTTAGGAGGAGGTGGGCCGTCCTCCTCGTGCCTGGTGAGCGCCCTCTCATGCCGATCCACGAAGAAGGCTTCCCAAGTAGGGAAATAGTCGGTATGCCATCTGGGATTCCTCCGCTGCTCCGGCGTGAGCTCGAAGTAGTAGTGGTTCGTGATGGCCATCCGGCGCGCCACACCTAGAGGGACAGGAGGAACCGGCACGCCTCCGACGCTCAGCATCCAGCCGACGGGGACACAGTATCCCGGCGGGCAGGGGTAGTTCGAGGCGCAAAGCGCCTCCGCCTCCCTGGGGGTTAGTACTACGGTGGAAGCCATGGGAAAGAGTGATGAGGTTGCAGATATGAGTCTAGAGATGTGCAATGACAATGGAGGCCAACCCCCTACATATATATATATAGTGAACTAGCGGGAAGAACTGGAGGGAAGAACTGGCGGGAAGAAAAATGGCGGGAAGAAAAATGGCGGGAAGAAGAACTGGCGGGAAGAAAAATGGCGGGATGAAACTTTAGTCCCGGTTGGAGACACCAACCGGGACAAAACACGAGTCAGCACTAATAATAGGGGTGAGTGTCAACATTATGTCGTGCGGCGTGTACCTTGTCCCGGATGGTGTCACCAACCGGGACTAAAGATGAACCTTTAGTCCCGGTTGGAGACACCAACCGGGACAAAACACGAGTCAGCACTAATAATAGGGGTGAGTGTCGATATTATGTCGTGCGGCGTGTACCTTGTCCCGGATGGTGTCACCAACCGGTACTAAAGATGAACCTTTAGTCCCGGTTGGAGATACCAACCGGGACTAAAGATGAACCTTTAGTCCCGGTTGGAGACACCATCAGATCTTAATGGTAAGTACGAATCGGGACAACTTCTTCTCATAGTCCCGGTCCATCCACAAAACATGACTAACACTCAAGACATGTATTAATATTAAAAACATGAACTAGAGTTACATAATGTGAGCATGAACTTCTTGGCATATGTCCTTCCTTATGATCGCTTCAGACGTAACCATGGAGCATCTTCTTTACTTAACGGAATGTTTGGGTCAGTTTTCACTGTGAAGGGCGGAATTTCATCAAACTTATTATAATCTTCTGACATGTCTGTCTTGTCCTCGATTCCCACGATGTTTCTTTTCCCTGAAAGAACTATGTGACGCTTTGGCTCATCATATGATGTATTCGTTTGCATATTTTTTCTTTTTTTTTGTCTGGAGGACATGTCCTTCACATAGAAAACCTGAGCCACATCATTGGCTAGGACGAATGGTTCGTCTAAGTTCTTCATAAGATTATTGAGATCCACCGTTGTCATTCCGTACTTCTTGTCTACCTCAACCCCTCCTCCTATTAGCTTGACCCATTTGCATCGAAACAAGGGGACCTTAAAATTAGGTCCATAGTCAAGTTCCCATATCTCCTCTATGAACCCATAATACGTGGTCTTTTGCCCATTGTCTTCTGCTGCATCGAAGCGGACACCACTGTTTTGGTTGGTGCTCTTTTTATCTTGGCCTATCGTGTAAAATGTATTCCCATTTATCTCGTACCCTTGGAAAGTACATACAGTCGAAGATGGTGTCCTGGCCAACAAGTACAGCTGATCCCCAACAGTGGTGTTATTCGTGAAAAGTCTTTGCAGCCAGCCGCCAAAACTCGCCATGTGTTCACTTATAATCCATTCATCAGACTGCCCCGGGTGTTTGAGGCGTATTAAATTCCTGTGTTCATTGATATACGGGGCAACCAAGATAGATCTTTGTAAAACCGTGTAGTGTGCTTGATTGAGAGAATGCCCGTCCCTACATATCATTGCTTTACATCCTAGGGTGCCTTTTCCACGCAGTCTCCCCTCATGTCGTGATTCTGGAACACCAATCGCCTTAAGGTCAGGAATAAAATCAACACAGAACTCAATGACCTCCTCTGTTACATAGCCCTTGGAGATGCTTCCTTCTGGCCTAGCACGGTTATGAACATATTTCTTTAAGACTCCCATGTACCTCTCAAAGGGGAACATATTGTGTAGAAATACAGGACCGAGAATGGCAATCTCTTCTACTAGGTGAACCAGGAGATGCGTCATAATATTGAAGAAGGATGTTGGGAACACCAACTCAAAGCTGACAAGACATTGGGCCACATCTGTTTGTAACCCTGGTAGGCTTTCTGGATCGATTACCTTCTGAGATATTGCATTGAGGAATGCACATAGCTTCACAATGGGTACTCGAACATTTTCAGGTAGAAGCCCCCTCAATGCAATCGGAAGCAATTGTGTCATAATCACGTGGCAGTCATGAGACTTCAGGTTTTGGAATTTTTTCTCTGCTATATTTATTATTCCCTTTATATTCGACGAGAAGCCAGACGGGACCTTGATACTGCTCAGACATTCAAAAAAGATTTCCTTCTCTGCTTTGGTAAGAGCGTAGCTGGCAGGAGTTAAGTGGCATCGTTTACCCTTCTCGTTCTCAGGATGCATAGGCTCTTCAGGGGCCTTCAGACGTTGCTGGTCCTGTCGTGCTTCCGGTGTATCTTTTGTCTTCCCATACACTCCTAGAAAGCCTAGCAGGTTCACGCAAACATTCTTCGTCACGTGCATCACGTCGATTGAAGAGCGGACCTCTAAGACTTTCCAATAGGGTAGGTCCCAAAATATAGATTGCTTCTTCCACATGGGCGCGTGTCCGGCATCGTCATTCGGAACAGATAGACTGCCAGGACCTTTTCCAAAGATTACTTCTAGGTCCTTGACCATACCAAATACCTCCTCACCGGTACGGAGGACAGGCTTCCTCCGGGGTTCTGCCAGACGTTTGAAATGCTTGCCTTTCTTTCTTACTGGATGCAGGTTCGGAAGAAATCGGCGATACCCTAGGTACACAACCTTCTTACATTTATCCAAATATACACTTTCAGTATCATCTAAACAGTGTGTGCATGCATTGTATCCCTTGTTTGTCTGCCCTGAAATGTTACTAAGAGTAGGCCAATCATTGATGGTTACGAAAAGCAATGCTCGTAGGTCAAATGGCTCCCCTTTGTGCTCATCCCACATACGTACACCTGGTTTGGCCCACAGCTGTAAAAGTTCTTCAACTAATGGCCTTAGGTACACATTAATGTCGTTGCCGGGTTGCCTCGGGCCTTGGATGAGCACTGGCATCATAATGAACTTCCTCTTCATACACAACCAAGGAGGAAGATACATAGGGTCACAGGCCAGGTGCTGTGACTGCAGCTCTGCTCACCCAAAGGATTCATGCCGTCTGTACTTAGACCAAACCTTAAGTTCCTTGCGTCACGTGCGAAGTCCGGGTACTCTCGCTCGACTTTTCTCCACTGTGACCCATCAGCGGGGTGTCTCAACATCGCGTCTTTCTTACGGTCTTCCATGTGCCATCGCAATAACTTGGCATGCTCTTTATTTCTGAAGAGACGTTTTAACCGTGGTATTATAGGAGCATACCACATAACCTTGGCGGGAACCTTCTTCCTAGGGGCCTCGCCCTCAACATCGCCAGGATCGTCTCGTCTGATCTTATACCGCAGTGCAGTGCATACCGGGCATGCATCCAAATTCTCGTACTTCTCACCGCGGTAGAGGATGCAGTCATTAATGCAGGCATGTATCTTCTGCACGTCTAATCCTAGAGGGCAGACAACCTTCTTTGCTTGGTATGTACTGTCGTGCAACTCATTATTTCTTGGAAGAAGATTCTTCATTTTTACCAACAACTTTGAAAATGCGCTGTTAGTCACACCATTCTCTGCCTTCCATTGCAGCAAATCCAGTGTGGCACCTAGCTTTTTGTGGCCATCTTCGCAAGTTGGATACAACAATGTTTTGTGATCCTTTAACATCTGCTCCAGCTTCTCCTCCTTTTCAGTTTCACATTCTTCCTTTGCATCAGTAATGGCCCGACCAAGATCGTCATCAGCAGGCCCATCTGCTCCCTCTTGATCTTCATTATCTACCTCCGTTGCATTATCATCATATTCAGGATACATATTATGATAGTTGTCATCATCCTCTTCTTCTTCGTTGTCTTCCATCACAACCCCTTTTTCTCCGTGCTTGGTCCAACAATTATAGCTGGGCATGAAACCGGATCGAAGCAGGTGGGCGTGAATGGTTCTGGTATTTGAGTAGTCTTTCTTGTTCTGACAGTGAACACACGGACAACACATAAAACCATTGTGACCACGGTTTGTATTAGCCACAACGATAAAATTTTGGAGGCCCGTAATGTACTCGGAAGTGCGGCGGTCACCGTACATCCATTGCCGATTCATCTGCATTAATATTAGTATATATCAAAAAATAATAGGGAGATGACCATTTATATATATAGTACATCAATGACACATGAAACTATAGTTGCCGACCTCGACCGAGACGAAAAGAGCAACAAGAAAGCTTATTTTGAGCTCTCGGGCATTTCACCGAACACCTCTAGTGCATATGAAAAAAACACAAACTAGCACTCTTCACACCCTCTTGCTAGGCTCCAAAATGTGAAAGAATGGAAGAGTGGGGTGTGTGTGGGCTGGGGTGGTGTCTTATATAGCCCCCCCCTTTAACACCGGTTCATGCCACGAACCGGTGTTAAAGGGGGGGGGGGTGCGCGGGCCACTGCTGCAGGGACCTTTAACACCGGTTCGCACGAACCGGTGTTAAAGGGGGGCTCCTTTTTTGCCGCAGGGGCCACGCTGGTACGCCCCCCCCCCCTCCCCCCCTTTTCGGGATCAACAAAAGACCTCGTTTCCACTAGTGACCCTAAACAACGATTAGAAGTTTCTGTTACCCAGAAGCACCGAGAAAAAAGAATATGCCCGGATAAGACGAGTAAGGAGTCACAACAAGAGGAACCTCCGCAAGGGAGGAACTTATGGCAGGAAGCAAGGAAACAACAAAGAATGGACAACACGTATTTAGCATGGCGAGGTACTCGCTCATGCAATCCAACTGCTCCTTGTTCCTCGATCAACGTTGCAAGCCACCATGCATGATATGCGCTAATTTCACGACAGGTTTGTGACTACCCAAACCATGCTTGAGTTTCGCATTTCTAGAAGTAAGAAGCACACCTGAAAAATAGTGTAATGAATAAAGAATTAAGGACTACTAGCACATTTCACGTGACTTTGCAGCAAGAGCTTTTGTTTTACAGAATATGCCTTCCATTATATCCTAAGTGTTACTGATTTAATACAAAGTTGTAAAATACTGAATCAGCGACACTTAACATGAAAATATGGGAGTACTATGTTTCCACGCAATCTGTTATCTGCTGTGAATTGTGTGCGAGTTTCCTCCTATAAGTATAGAGTGTGGTTGTTGCCGGAGGCATCGGTTATGATTTATAATTAAGTTAGCGATGGCTGGCTGGTATAGGTGGACTGGGAGGGACGAGTGAAAAGGAAATGGCATCGATGTCTCTGCTTTAGCGTCTCGCGGTCCTCTTTCTCAACTGCGTCTATCAAGACTCTTATGTCAAGGACGGCGAATAGTTAGATTGATCACCATATATGAGTACGTAGGTATAGACATGTGTAATAGGCATTTAATTTTAGATCTAAGGGATCAATATAATTAATAGAAATTAAAGATTAATTAATGATAAAAGATCAGATTACCCTTTTAAGTTTTGCGAAGGGAGGTCCACCGAAGCATGCCTCTTGTTACGTAAGCTTATATATGTGTCATATAAAATGTAGACCTTAAATTCGACCTGACTCACCTCAATTCGGCTCTGCCAACGGCAGGACTAGAATATAGACGGCATGTGAAGCAAAAATACCCCTAAATAATCAAAATATATTTAATTATCTTTTATATTTGCAACTGAAATCTTGGTGAAACTGTCTATGAGGATAAAAATGTCAGAAGAAATCTGATAAATAAGCGTCATCGACCAAAATGATTAGATTTTATTCAGTTGGTGATTTTGGAAATTTTAGTCTCCTAATCTAGATGTTCATCCTAATATTGAAAGTATCCTAGCTTCTCTTGTGGCCTCTGTATGCGATCCGTTTTGTATGTCGTCCCAAACCCCGAACAACGATTAGAACCTTCAGTTACCCAGAAGCACCGAGAAAAAAGAATACGCTCGGAACAGACGAGTAAGGAACCTCCACAAAGGAGGAACTTATGGCAGGAAGCAAGGAAACATGAAAGAATGGACAACACGTATTTAGCATGGCGAGGTACTCGCTCATGCAATCCAACTGCTCCTTGTTCCTCGATCAACGTTGCATAGTGGAAGACCGGAGGCAGCAAGCCACCATGGATGATATGCGCTAATTTCACGACAGGTTTGTGACTACCCAAACCATGCTTGAGTTTCACATTTCTAGAAGTAAGAAGCACACCTAAAAAATAGTGTAATGAATAAAGAATTAAGGACTACTAGCACATTTCACATGACTTTGCAGCAAGAGCTTTTGTTTTACAGAATATGCCTTCCATTATATCCAAAGTGTCACTGATTTAATACAAAGTTGTAAAATACTGAATCGGCGACACTTAACATGAAAATAAGGGAGTACTATGTGACATGTAATTTTAAAAGAAACTAAACTTTAGATATATTATGGAAAGGATAGCAATTCCGTAGCGTGGACTTCCAACCAACCGGCCGCTGACCATAAATAAAGTAAACAAAAATTAACTCAATCACGTGAATTGGTTATCCAGTTAGTTTAACACGGTATCTAAATGAACCGTGAGAATCTGCCTGCCAACGACCTTGCCCAACAGCCAACACATAAAACTCGTGGCAGCAGCCGGACCTGGCCAACAGGAAGCACCAGTACGTACAAAGTTCACAATATGGACCATCGATATCTCATCTGGCTAGACCAGAATAATTCTTGATCGTGTCTCCATGGATCGACCACATCACAGCATGGTGCCGTGGCTGTCAAGATCCTCGGCCACTAGCGGTGCTGAACTGCTGACCTGGACTGGAAAGGAGTACGCGAACCCCGATGTTTAGCCATTTAGCCATGAAAACCAAGGCGAAAAACAAGTACGAAAACGTGAATACGGAATCACGCACGTGTTTCTATGTATTCCGAACGTAGAGACACTGTAATAGCTAGACGCTGAGTTCAAGTCCGATCAATTGATACGCCAAAGTTAAACTGCTAGGGTTTTGGGTTTAAAATCAATTTTAGGAAAACTAGAGCGAACCAGGTCTGTAAATAGTTAAGATTGAATCTAAAACATTGTATACCGCAAGATCAAGTTAAATGCTTCTTAGCTTTGGAATTTTAATTATGTACCATTGTGGTTGCGAAAAAAAAGTGGCACGTGCTTCTTCCAGGTTGTTCTTATCATATTTAGCCTGATACATGCTCTCTCTCTCTCTCTCTCTCTCTCTCTCTCTCTCTCTCTCTCTCTTATATTTTATCTTCCTAATATTCAGAGTGAACCAGTCCGTAAAGAGCCAGCATCATCTATATATTTTTAAATTATTTAGATGAACTTTGCAACTCATTTTATCATCAGTGTATTCTCATTAATAAAATTTTCAAGTCAGCATCATCACGGTTTTAATAAGGAGTAAATTGCAGATAATTACCACAATTCGAGCACCACTTACGAGTCAGTACCAACATTCATATTTTTTGCGATTCAGTACCAAGATAGGGGAGAGGAGTCGTAACGCATTAATTCATTGCTAAGAGCATTTTGATAGCAACACTGACGGTTTGGGCCCATTTGTAAGAGGTTACTTGGCAACCCACATGGAGGACGAGCTCAGGTGGAGGTAGGGGCGGCCTGTCATCCACACATCTTAATTCCCCTCCTCTTTCTAAAAACTAAAAATAAATAAAAAAAAAGGCAAAAACCACCGCGTCATCCTCAACCTCCAACCCGACCTTGTCGGCGCCGACCGCTAGAAGGGGAGGGACATCGTCCGCTAGCAGGGGACATGCTTCGGTCGACGGGGGATGTAGACTTAGGGCGTCACTGGCAGCACACGCAGGCGATCTCATCCCCTAGAAGCCACGTACTCGTCGCCGGCTCCGGAGGGCGCCGGGATCCAGGCCATGCGTGGGTGGCGCTGGACGGGGCTTCGGGCCGCGACGGAGGCGGGTCGAGGAGGTCGTCCGAGTGGGTGCTACGGGGCAGGTGGGAGTGGGCGTTACGAGGCGAAGGTGCTCGCTGGGGCCACAGCGGCAGGGGCGGGGTGGTAGGGCGGGGAGACGGGAGCAGAACAACATATCTATAGAAAGAACAACAGATCTATAAAATAAAGACTTCATATTTTGCGACTTCAAAGAGCGGATGTTTAAATAAAGGATGATAGTGAGTAAACATGCCTTAAAAAGTAAAAAAATAAGTTAGATATCAGCTGTTCTGGTCCAAAAGGTAGAGGGGAGAGAGAGAAGCCAACGATATATTTTGTAAAATGCAGTTGTTGCCTAAACTTCCCTCGTTCTTTTAACTCTAGCCACATACCTAGCATAGTGTTTTTGTCTTATTCGACCTGCTGCCGTTGCAGCGATAGATACCGTTGCATCGCTGCATGTTGAAATATATTGCCTAGCCCTTTCTATCAGTTCAGACTTTTGGTTGCGTTGGCTATTGCATGCAATTCAATATGGTAACAGAGTAGGAGGTCCTAGGATCAAATCCTGGCTGAAGCTCTTTGCACTGCCACTTTTCTCATCAATGTTCGCCCCACCAAAACATGTCATCTTTATTCACCCTTTTAATCTTTATTTTTATCTCACCTAGACTATTCTTTCTTGCGTGTTTTTGGTTGTCTTTGTTTTCTAAACATTGCCTCTACACCATTCAATAAACTCGAACCACGTTCCCTACCTTGCTTTCATCTTGGCCTTTCTGATGATCACAAAGAATATCGTTGTTTTGATCCTTCTTCTGGTCGTGTTATTGTTTTGCCATGTTACCTTTGATAAAAATATTTTTCCTTATGCTGCCATCAAACTCACTCCCCAAACCGAACCACCAGTCCCTACCACTACCAAAACACCCTTCGTTCAACCCACTGTCGCCCCTTCCGCGGTAGATTTTTGCCCCGTTTCTCTGCCGCGGCAGCCTGCCATGGTAGGATTTTCGCCCGTTTCTCTGCCGCGGCAGAACTTTCACCCAATTCTTTGCCATGGCAGGAATCTGTCACCACCCCCACCACTGTCGTGACCACCCCTCGTAGCACCATTTCCCCTACTCCTACCACCGAACCATCTACCCCATCATCCGATCCACCAACACCTACTGTCGAGTCTTCCTCCACACCCACCTTACCACCTAATGTCGTTCCTATTCAACCACCTACAAATGATCACGTCATGTGCACTCGTGGCAAACGTGGCTTTCTTCTCCCTTCTAAACGTCTCAATCTCACGGCCGCAACCACAATTTCCCCTATACCCACATCCTACAAATGTTCTCTTCTTGATCCTCTTTGGTTTTCAGCTATGCGTGATGAATTTGATGCTCTTCAAAAAAACAATACATGGATTCTCGTTCCAAAACCTTCCTGTGTTAATGTTGTTTCTGGTAAATGGGTCTTTCAACACAAATTTAACTCTGATGGCTCTCTTGATCGTTACAAAGCTCGCTGGGTTTATTGCGAATTTTCACAACAATATGGCATTGATTTCGATGAGACCTTTTCCCCCGTTGTCAAACCAAGCACTATTCGCGTCGTACTTAGTCTTGCCGTTTCTTCTTCATGGCCGATTCATCAACTTGATGTTAAAAATGCTTTTCTCCATGGTACTCTTAATGAAACTGTCTACTGTCAGCAACCCTGTGATTTTGAGCATCCCTCTTCTCCCAATCTTGTTTGTTTACTCAAAAAAATCTCTTTATGGTCTCAAACAGGCTTCTCGTGTCTGGTTTCAACGTTTTGCTACTTTCATTTAAACAATTGGCTTTATCCCTTCTAAATCTGATTCTTCCCTATTCATTTTTCGTTCCTCCGAACATACTGCATATCTTGTCCTTTATGTTGATGACATTATTCTTACTGCTAGCTCTGACTCTTTTCTTCAACATATTATTTCTTCACTTCATCGTGAATTTTCCATGACTGATTTAGGACCTCTTCATCATTTTCTTGGTATTAATGTTTCTCGCACAAAGTCCTCTCTTTTTCTTTCTCAACGACAATATCTTTTGGATTTGCTTTCACGGGCTGGTATGTCCGATTGTCAACCCTCTCGCACTCCGGATGATATAGGTGCCAAACTGTCGGCCGATGGTGACCCCATTTCAGATCCCACATTTTACCGTAGCATCACTGGTGCTCTTCAGTACGTCACTCTCACTCGTCCTGACATTTCTTATTCAGTTCAGCAAGCCTGTCTTTTCATGCATGATCCTCTTGCTCCTCACCTTGCTCATGTAAAATGGATCTTCGATATTTAAAAGGCACTATTGATCACAGTCTTCTTCTAAACTCTTCTTCTCCTACAAGCTTTATAGTTTATTCTTATGCAGACTGGACAGGTTGTCCAGATACTCGATGGCCCACATCCGGATTTTGCGTTTATTTAGGAGATAATCTTGTTTCTTGGTGTTCTAAAAGACAGGTAACAATTTCCAGGTCTTCTGCTGAGGCTGAGTATAGGTCGGTTGCCCATGCCGTGGCGGAGGCGGTGTGGCTGCGCCAGCTACTCGTCGAGTTTCATCGTCCCCTGGAGCGAGCCACCATTGTTTATTGTGATAATATTTCTGCAGTCTACATAGCTTCCAATCCCGTTCAGCATTGGCGCATGAAGCATATTGAGATTAACATTCACTTTGTTCGTAAGAAGGTGGCTCTTGGTGACGTTCGAGTTCTTCATGTTCCTACCAGTGCACAATTTGCTGATATTTTTACTAAAGGACTCCCTATTTTATCATTTACAGATATTCGCTCCAGTCTCAACATCATTGTCTTGGATTCCAAGTCAGTTGTAATCTATATAAACAGCCCACCGTGGGTGAAATCAATACAAATTATTATTCTCTCAAACTATCACTGCAGATATATGCTTTCAAAATCAGACCGATGTTGTCTTTTTTATGTCTTTCCATATCTGATTTATGATGTTGCTTCTTCGACGTGCAAAATGTTGATGCGCATGTCAATTCGTTTGCTGTGTTCGTAATTACTGTAGATCTGCATGACAGACTCGCTCACGCAAAGGTGTGTCTTTTTTTCCCTTATTGCATCGCACCCAAAGTAGTCAGCATGCTCTATCGCGAATTGTTTCGGCTACTAACGCATGTTATTTTTATACGAACAAACAAATATAAATGAACCCATTCTAACTATCTATCAAATGTGAACCCATTCTTACTACCTATCAAATGATGTAGAGGCTAGGCGCATGAATGCCTCATGTATGATTTTGTAGAACGCATGTACGTCGCCTACGATGGCACGTCTTCTAGCTGGCGACTGATCGCGAGCTTGGGATTTTGACTTTTCTTTCTCTGGTGTGCACTGCTCCTTTTCCATCCTTTCACGTCGGCAATAACGCGCAGCGGAGGTGGATGCAGGCTCGCGGTCTTCTTTGACCGTTGCTCTTATTATACTTTTACTTCTCAGTCGCTGCTTCTTTACTTTTTCTTATATCCATGGCCCTTTTCTCCGAGCCATTAGAGCATCTCTACTCGGCTATCCAGGACGTCGATCCGGACGCTGAAAATAAGTCCGAACGCCGAAATTTCGCGCAGTCGCATATCTAGAAACCTGTTTTCGTCCGGATTTGGGCCAACTTTGGTCCGGACTACCCAAGCCATACCCATGCCCTGGAAACGCCGGACGAAGCGAATTCGGCGAGTGGACCGCACAGTCAACATATATTCGCCCATATTCATCCAAAGTTCGCCCAAAGTTTGCCCATATTTGCCCAAAGTTTGTCCATCCCAAAGTTTGTCCATATTCGCCCAAAGTTCGTCCATATAAATCATATTCGTCCAAAGTTCGTCCATATAGACCACATTCGCTCAAAGTTTGCCCAAAATTCGTGCATATTCACCCAAAGTTCGTTTGTATCACCCATATTTATCCAAATTTCGCCCAAAGTCCCTATTTCTGGACGGGTCACTGCCAACTTGTGAAAAGACCGAGTCCGAAGCGGAAATATCTACATTCTGACGCAAATTTTGATTGGGGCGGCTCAGATTGAGTCATCATTGAGGAACGAAACTCAGATGAACATGGAATATTTTCGTCCATGGTCGATATACCTTGACAACACGAACTTCAAAGTATGAAAAAAGGTTTGGCATCAAAACACCCCACGTAATGGGTTTCCTAGGATCATCATACAACGCCTTCAGTCCTGTTGCCGGACATCTTTTCTCAGCAGATGTTGGACATGTTGTTCCACTGGCATGATGCACTGTCGAGGCCCCAGTCCTGCTCCGATGACCTGACGCCGCCGATGACTGGAAGGTTATCCATGACGAGGTCGACGTTGGAGTGGTCCTGCTCATCACTGCTGTGCTGCAAGATCATGGCAGAGTCGTTGGGCGCAATGGCTGGCGCAGCGGGCTCGGGTGTGGAGAAGGTCGTCGGTGTCATGAGGTCGAATAGTGTGTCTATGCTGTCTTTGAGCTTGACGTCTGATTTATTGTCACCTGGATACAAATAAACAGGTTAGAACAACAAGCCAGTTTCTTCAAATTTTGTTAAAAAACAAATTATTTCATGGAAGTTTTAAACAAAAGACAGACCGTAGCACAGATTTATAGATAAAGTAGCAACCCAAACCAGTCTTACAAGGCAACACCAACGTTTTATCCATTTAATGAGGTGTAAAGGAATTCCCATTTGATTGTGTTCTGTACTTGCAAGCTCGGCAGACCACGAGCCTGTGTGGTAAATCTTCTAAAAGGAGTGCTGGATATGATCACGTTTACACTGATTGGTAATGTTAATTTGGGAAATATATACAAGGAGCATTACGTGTTGCTACGGGAGCAATCATGAAAGAGCAAAACGGAAGCATGAATTGGTAGCATAGAATAGACAAGGTACTCCATTGGTTTCAAAATATAAGACGCTTTAACATTGTGAAAGCAATGTATCTATATTTTTCTTTTAGTGTATAGTTCACTCTGAATTAACACACCAAAAGGCGTCTAAATATATTTGTTTTACAAAGCCAAAACGTCTTATTTTTCAAAATAGAGAGAGTATATAATAAAGAAGTAGTACATTTTATAAAGAAAGTGAGAGAGCGGAAAAGAGTATAGGGAAATAAGATATTAAAGTACTTGGTAAGATAAGGAAATGCAATCATTAAAGAAGATCGAAAGCGGTCACTGTCTTGCGAGGACCAAATAAATCCTCTCTAACATTAAAACTATCAAAAGTAAGATCAGAGGAGATTCCGAACAGCACTGACCCTGCTTCAGATTTTGCCCTACTCCAAGTCCTAATACTTGCTCCGTTTCATAATATAAGTACTCCCTCCTATCCATAGTAGTTGACTTAGATTTATTTAGATACGAATGTATATAGTTAAATTTTAGTGCTAAATACATTCGTATCTAGACAAATTTGAGTCAACTAATATGAGTCGGCGGGAGTATTTTAACTTTTATGAAACGAATGTATCTAGAGGTCCCTTAGCGTATGTTTCAGTTTAAACCTACACTAAAAAAAGTCTAGATATATTTGTTTCGCAAAGGTAAAGCATATTATATTTTGAAACCTACACAATAGAGTATAAATTCTTTATTAACCTCAACGTATATCTTTTTCCAATATATATATATACGAGTAAATCTAAATTCTAGAACAATCTATGCGTAAACAAATTAGCGCTTCTTTTGCTTTTCAAGAAGTATGTAGAATTTGGCCAGAAAACAAAGGGAGATTTTGGAAGCACGAACAAAAAGGTTTTCATCTGCTAATCTATCGGCTCACATCGTAATCATGACCATATTTGTTCTCATTCTCCAACAAAGAGACAAATAATTAAAAGGTCGGATGTATCGAAAATGTGGGAAATGCTTCACGCACTACTCACCACCACTGACATGGTTCTGCTTGTTGGCGTGGCTGTCGACGGTTCCGTTCGCATGCGCGGCCGGCGGCTCGATCCTGATGGCATCATGCAGCTCCTGCAGCATCGCCTCCAGGCTGTCCGCGTACTGCTGATCTTGCGACGACGCTCCTTGGCTCAGCTGACCGCCGCTTGCGACGGCAGCTGAGGATGGAGGCATCGCAGCAGGACACAATTGGCTTGAAGGGAGCTCCGCCACTCTGGCGCACGGAGACAGCGATAGAGGAGTGAATCGAGTCAGGTAACCTCCGTGCAAGCCATTGCTGCCCAGGGACAGCTCGGGTGTGACGGTCGGCGTCGTTGGCGACACGGGCGACGAGTGCGCAAACTGGAAGTAGTGCGCGTTCCGTGCGAATGGCTTGGCCGCCCATGGGGAAGACGGTGCCGAGAAGGGCGTCTGGGCCATGAATTGCACCGGCCGGTTGGCCATGGCAAGCTGTCCATGTCCAGCAAGGTCGAGCGGCGGCGGGCGAGCGCTGGTGTACCCAGCTGCCGAGGCTGCTGCATCGGTGGCCGATTTCTGCGGGGACGACGACAAGGGCGAGAAATCGTCGTCGTGGCGACAGCGCTTGGTGATTGCGAGATGGAGCTGCACCTCGGGCGGGTACATGGGCAGGCCGGCCCGCTGCCTCCGCTTAGTCCTCGTGTTCCAGTAGTTCTTGATCTCGTTATCAGTCCTTCCCGGTAGCTATAATGATCCTCAAGATTTAATTACTACTAGTACTTGAGATTGAAAATAGTAACAATTCTTCAATCGAATATATAGGAGCTAGCAGACTTACATGGGAGGCCATTCGAGCCCACTTGTTGCCGAGCTGCGCGTGGAGCTGCGCGATGAGGAGCTCCTCGTCGGGAGAGAAGCAGCCCTTCTTGAGGTTGGGGCGGAGGTGGTTGGTCCATCGCAGCCGACAGCTCTTGCCGCAGCGCAGAAGCCCAGTCAGGCGCTGCACGGCGTTCCAGTTGCCCTCGCCGTGCTGCCGCACGTGGTTCACCAGAACGGCGTCCTCGGCCGTCGTCCATGGCCCTTTCTTCAGTACAACCGGCGTGGCCTCCTCCCTCTGCACCACCTCCTCATCACCACTGTCCGTGCCCGCCACTTTCTCCTCCTCCGGTGATGTAGGCGCCGCCACCGTGTCGGGGTCACCCTCCATAGGCGCGCGGCGCCACACAAGGATATGGAGGAGGTAGAGAAATACGTACACGCAGTGTTTGTTTGCGGGAGGGGAAGGAAGGGGTGCTCTGGGGGCCGGGTAGGTTAAAGCGAATGTTTGCTAAAAATGGAGGCGGAGGGAGAGCTGGCGTTTTTCCGTTTGTGTTCCCGTTGCTTGCAAGTGGTTTTCTGCAGGTGAAACACTTAGGCCCTGTTTGGATACTCAGTTTTAACAGAACTAGTTTCTCGTAGCCTCGAATAACTGCCTAACAGCCTAAAACTATGGTTATGTGCGGCAGCAAAAACGGGATTACGCAAAATTCGGTTTTCACAAAGCCAGAAAGTGAGCTCAGGCAAAAACGACTAAAAGCATCTCCACCCGTAGGCCGTTTTCAGGTCGAAATCCGAACGTATTTGAGGCTGGACGAAACTAGTTTTTGGCCTAAAAACGTCGAGTTTTTCACTCGCGTTCCCAGATTCAGTTCCCGTGTTTAGCTAAAATTCAAAAAAATCGGCAAATTTTGAGAGAATATAGGCGGGTTTCATTAATAAAGAGGAAATACATAAATATTACATCGAATTCGGGCAAACACCACCGGAATTTTAACTGCATTTAGACTAACAATAACTAAAAAAACTTAAAAAGGCTGCCGCCGATGCCAATGCCGACGTCGCTTCTACATGCCGAAGTTGTTGTAGAAGCAGGTGTAGCCGGGGTCGGCCGTGCCGTCGTCATCGCCGCTCAGCGGTTGCGGTGGGCGGGAGCTTCCCTGGCCGTCGTCGCCGCTCCTCCAGGACTGGTACGAGGGGCCGACTTCTTCGTCATCGTCAAGGACGACGAGAAACGCGCCGACAGGCGAACTCGCGGCGTGTCCTGGCCTTGCGTTCGGCCTCCTCCTGCAGGCGCAGTGTTTGTTTGGGGAAGGTGGCCGGGACGGGAGGGGAAGGAAGGGTGCTGGGAGGTTTAAGCGAATGTTTGCTAAAAATGGAGGGAGGCGGAGGGAGCTGGCGTAAGTTTTTCCGTTTGTGTGGTTTTTTGCAAGTGGTTTTTTTTGCAGGTGAAACACGGGGAGCTGTTTGATACAATCTTCAGTCACTGATGCTCCATCCTCCACATGGGCAGCAATGATCTCGTACTGCTTATAGAACTGCTAAAAACTGCTCTCATTTGGCGTGTCGGTAATGGCAACCAAATTAGGATTTGGCGGGATAGCTGGATTCCAAGAGAGGCAAAGTATTCACTTCCAAGGCTATTCCAAGAGAGTTGCACAACTCCTTGATGAGCATATATATGGTAATTGGAGGACAGAACTGGTACGTAATGTCTTCAGATCCATTGACGCGCGCTCAGGCTATTCTGAATATCAAAGCCTCGCGACAGGGTGACGAGCGAGGATTCCTTGGCGTGGCCACCGGAACGATCAGGATCTTCTTCTGTTCATATTGCGTATCAATTAATTAGCCCTTTCTTTGCAGCCGGAGCAGTGCCGCTTCCCTACGTCAAGTACAAGACCGGACAGAAAAGATCCTAATTGCTGGTCAAAAATTTGGATCTCGTCCGTCGTCCCTCCAAAGGTTAAAGTATTTGCGTGGAAGGCAGCTTCCAACGCTCTCGCAACGGAGGAAAATAAATATCGACGCCATATATGCATGTTAATGGGAACTGTAGAATCTGTAATTGGGAAGTGGAAGATACGGCTCATGCTTGCTCTATTCAAATGTCCGCATGCATACAGGCTCTGGGAGAAAATGAGAGAAATCTGCTTCTTACCGAGCGATTCTGATCTCCATGTACAGCCATTTTCTGGGTTCAAATCAGTTCTGACAAAGACTCCAAAGGAAATGATGAACACTTTATTGTTGGTCACTTGACGTGCGTGGCGTGCTCGCAATGAGCTAACTCATGAGAAACCTTTAACCACAACGGTAGGATGGACGAAAATAACCCATAAAAATAACAATTTCACGGAATGAACTCTGACCAAAAGAAATTCACCGGCGCCGCGCACCTGCCAGCGTGGCTCGCCCGTGGTCTCGTGAGCCCCGGTCCCGCTAGGGCGACGCCTTGCCGTGTGGCGCCGCACTGTGTAGTGTAGCGCCGTTGCGCGTGGCGCCGCACTTTAGGTCTTGTACCAGCGTGACGCCAGCCCTCCCAGCCCCATCCCATTCTTTCTCACCCACACAGGAGTTGCAGCGGCGGTGGCGACGGCGACTCTTCTCCCCCTCCACCTCCTCCCTCCTAGTGCCCAAATCGGAAGCCTCTCTCTGTGGAGTTCGATCCCCCCAAGTGCCTTGAGTTATTCTTCCCCTTCTTTGATTTCACCCATTAATTTCTTGTTTTGGTCCATATCTTGCAAATCCTAGGTTGTTTTGTAAGATGCATGGTAGAATGTTGTTGCATTGGCATAGGGGTTGGGTATTGTGTTAATGTTAGCATGGGTATCTATTGAGTGTGTTGACCATGGTATTGTTGTTGTGATTATGTTAGGCATGGCAAGAATTGTTCATGTTCACCATGTAGACAAGGATTCTTTTTTGAGAGGTAACATAGAGCCGGACCCGGACGAGCTCGATTTGCTGTTTGAGCATACTTCAACCTATGCCGAGGTCTTGGAGCAATTGAGGATTGAATTGAAATGGATGGACCCAAAGGATGATATTGAGTTGGAGGGAAGACATAATGTTGGCTTGGGAATGCATGTCCATTGGAAGACCATGCGTATCTTCTCCGAGGCCCATTGGCTTGCATACAAGGAGGTGGTGGCCGAATCATTAGACAAGGCTCTTGAGCTATTTGCCACCAAGAAAGTTGGTAGTTCATTGTCTTTAGACTTGAACCGTATGGCATCCCCATTGCGTACTATGAGTCCTTCACCCGTAGACCAAGAGCTAAGCCGTGAACCTCCCTTGACCCAAACATTCAGCCCGATTTCAAGACACCAAGATGAAGTTATGGAAGAGGACAATGATGATTGTGGGGGTGAAGATGAAGATGACAATGATGATGTTGAACTCCACGACAACAATGTTGGAGATTTA
Source organism: Avena sativa (assembly GCA_916181665.1). Classification (NCBI taxonomy): domain Eukaryota; kingdom Viridiplantae; phylum Streptophyta; class Magnoliopsida; order Poales; family Poaceae; genus Avena; species Avena sativa. Next base: position 291,411,213 of record OV702282.1, read on the forward strand.
GAGAAATATATCACACAAGATGACATGGACCATGACCTCCCGTATTCTCGAGGCTATGCATCGGACTCGGATGATGATGGTCCCAAAGAAGAAGTTGACGAGGAGGGGTTCACGGCTAAAGAGGCCAAAATCCATGATACCGTATTGGTCCGGGACCATCGGGTGCCTTTGTTTCGTGATCTTAGTCTCGCGGATGAAGCCACGGTTGATGGTGGCAAGGGCATAGTGCTTGGACCAAGGACAAGTTCTTACCGGGATGGGAATGAAGTGAATAGTGGCTTTTGAAAAGGATCAAGGTTTAGGACCTTGTTGGAATTCAAGCAATGGATAAAGTACTTCTCGGTGAAGCACCATCGTCCTTACACGGTCGTGCACTCGGACATCAAGAAGCGTTACACGGTGAAGTGCGAGGAGGAAGGATGTCCTTGGATAGTGCGTGCAAGACCATTCAAGGGAGGTCCCGATTGGCACATATCTAGTTGCGTATCAACTCACATGTGCCGAGGCCCGGTGGAGGATGGGAAGGATGCAAAGAACGAGCACCGGCAACTCACCTCCGAGTTCCTCGCTTATAGGCTATCCAATGACATCGCGGCATTTCCAATAATGAACATCAAGATGGTCATGGAGCTTGTGAAAGCCCTCTTTCACTACGAGGTGAAGTACGGGAAGGCATGGAAGGCTAAGCAAGCCGCATTCAAGATGTTGTACGGTGATTGGGAGGAATCTTATAACCGAATCCCAAGGTTGTTGTTAGCAATGGCGAATGCTAACCCAGGCATGGTTCATGTGGTTGAACCTTATGGGAACAAGACAAGGGTTGTAAACGGGAAAACCGTGCGAGTTTTTGGCCGTGCATTTTGGGGTTTTGAGCAATGTGTCCAGGCTTTTGAACATTGTAGACCGTTCATCTCTATTGATGGCGCCTTTATAACCGGACAATTCAAAGGCACTATCTTGATTGCAATAGCCAATGACACGAACAACCGGTTGATTCCTTTGGCGTTTGCTTTGGTGGAGGCGAAAAGCAATGATAATTGGGAGTGGTTCTTCTATCTTTTGAGAACCAAGATATTAACCCCTCAAAGGGAGATATGTGTCATCTCTGACCGTCATCAAGGAATTTTCAATGCGGTGATGATTGATATTCCCGGCCATGATCCATTGCACAATCGTTGGTGCATGAGACACTTTTGTGCAAACTTCTATAGGGCATGCAAGAGCAAGGATTTGTCCGATGATGTACAAGATTGTTGCCTCGCTTTCACGGAACGTCGTTTCTCTAATTTTTATAACAAATTGCTAGTCAACAAAGAACTCAATGCCGGTGGTCGCGAGTTTCTCAATAGGAACATTGAACATATGGGAAAGTGGGCACGGGCTTTTGATGACGGTGGACGGAGGTACGGCCAAATGACAAGCAACATGGCAGAGGCATTTAACAAGTTGCTAAAAGGTGTCCGTGCATTGCCCGTCACGGCAATAGTCCGATATACATTCGACATGATGAATGAGTATTTTCTGAAATACTCACATGAAACGGACCGACATATTGCGGGGGACAACAAGAACAAGTACAAATACAAGTTCCCACTGAAGGCAATTTCAGACAAGGAAAGCGGATCCCAAGTTGTCATGGAATATGACAATGACGAGCTAATTTACCAAGTTACGGAGCCCGGAGGTGCAACGGTTGATGGTGTCAACACGGAGGCCGAGCTTTCAAGGTCTCTCTCAAGACCTGTGAGTGCACATGTGAAAGGCCATCATTGCTTCATCTTGCGTGCTCGCACTTGCTCGTGGCGTCTCGCAGACGACATTTGGATTACAATAATCCGCTCACGGTGAGAGAGGCTGAGTTCTCTATTGAGACTACTAAGAAGACATGGGCTCCTAGATTTCATCCATACTTGGACCAATCACAATGGCCGGAGTACCATGGAATTCAACTATGGCCCGATCCGAAATGGAATTTGTTGGACGTGGAAGACGCAAGACAAAGCGCTTTAGGAGCGACATGGACGGATGGGGACGTGGTGGTGGTCGGGAAACGGGAACGACCAATTCCAAGAGCCTCGTGAGAGAGCTCGGTGTGGAACGTGCAATGGTGAAGGGCACAATGCAATAAAGTGTTCTCAAAGGAAAAGAGCAAAAGGAAATCAAGGTAGTAGTAGCCAACCAAGTAGTAGCCAACAAGCTCCAAGCCAACCAAGTGGTAGCCAACCAAGGACTAGCCAACCAAGGACTAGCCAACCAAGTGGTAGCCAACCAAGGACTAGCCAACATGCTCCAAGCCAACCAAGGACTAGCCAACAAGCTCCAAGCCAACCAAGTGGTAGCCAACCAAGGACTAACCAACAAGCTCCTAGTCACAATTTTCTTAGACAACAAGCTCCTAGACAACAAAGAGGTCGACAACTTGGGCTAAGAAGAGGAAGAGGGCGTGGTGGTTTTAATCCCGCTAGTATGATAGGTTACTTAGCCGGACCAAATCCGTATGCTCGTAGGTATGTTCACATTTATGCATATTTTACTATCATTCATGCTTATTGGGTTAAATGCATCCTTTACTAACTTGTTCGGTTGTATCGTTCGGTTGAAAGCTCATCAAACACCAATGGCTCCTCCAAGATCGAATCCCGAAATGCCCGTGGGTATATCTCCACCCGCGCGTTGTTAATGAACCATGCGATGTAGTTGTTGAAAGCATCCCGATTGAAGGGCCTATCCTGTGTTCCTTTTGCTTTCTTAGCCTCGATCACACACCTCCTGAATTTCTCAAGGTGCTTCCTATGAAGCTTGGGCCAATCCTTCTCCTTCCTATGCTTCTTCCTATCCAAGCTGCACACAACAACAAGTCCTAGAGCGTTATTTGACGGATGATAAGCACATCACATGGTAAGGCAGTTAATAGCTTACCTATGGAGCCCTAAGTCCGTGTCCTTCCACTCAGGCGGGACAATCTGAAATAACCCAAACTGGGTCATGTCACGGTGTGGCTGGTGATACTCAATAGCCCACATGCACACCATGGGGCAACACATTAGTCACAGATGAGATTCTCTGAGGCAAATGGGGTTAAGGCGATAGTCCTCCGGAACACTAAAGCGGTCCCCTCGACCACATGGCTCCCACGTCACCTGCAACATACCACACTCACGTCAGGGTAAAAGATTACAAGTTCAAGACATATAATTGACCGCACCGAGGAAATTACCTGATCCAAGGTGATCGTGTCAAACTCGTTGGTGTACCTCTTGTACGCCTTCACTGGGTCTGTTGGCGGTTCAGAGACCACATCCCACTTGTAAGCCCATGTGGAGAGAAGGTAGTCGTTGCCGTTATCAATGTAAGGATTGAATGTCAACAATCTCGGTCGTCCAATGGGGAAGCGTTCCTAGCTCCACACTGAAAGAAGGAGCAAACAACCACCAATCCCTGAATCGGCGGCGCTCCTAAGGCAAGCATCATCCAGCTGCAGATGAAGTGAACAACCATTTGGTAAGAACAATGTTTTTTGAGATAATGCAAAAATACACAACAACATTTGTAAATAACTCATTACCTGACGGTACAACCAGGCCAACGCCGCAGAACCCCAACTGAGGGTAGAGTCAAAAAAAACGAGCAACTTGAGCCAATGCCACTGAGCACGATCCCCACTGCTGTCAGGAAACAGAGTCCTCGTGATAATGTACCACACATACACACGAGTGTATGTCTTAGATCGTCTTCTCATCGGTATTCTCGGAGCAAATCTTGAAATTCTGGATGATCCAAGTAAAAGTATCCCCGGCAGCGACCCTCAGTCTTTCCCCCTTCGAGTTTATAGCCTCGGGTGGATCCTTCCCTATAAGGTCGACCATCTGCTCACGCCACCCGTCTGAATCCGAGCTTATGCACACATGGTTTCCCTTGATTGGGAGTGCCAGGATCATGCTCATGTCCTGCAAAGTGACCGTAGTCTCACCGGTCCTAAGGTGAAAGGTGTGCGTCTTCGGCCTCCACCGGTCCACAAACGCGGTGATCGCAATAGGTTTGAAGGCCGGTGTGGACCGAGTGACCATGTGGATAAAGGGGAGGAGTCCTAGCTGCTGGATGTACGGAGTGTACCGCGCATCATAAGGCATCTTGCCGGATGAGACCTCGTGGTACCTAAGTCGAAGGGGTTGAAGCTCCTGCAAACATACAATGGCAAATGTTAGATTTCCATCTAAACAAACATGGCATCTTGTTCGACTTGCATCAAAGTTTTTAGTACGTGTGTTTTCTCCGACATCTTGTAGGCACGGTGTTGAACATCATAGTGAGCATTGTTTAGAAGGGGGTTTAGAGACATCCTACATATTAAAAACAATAGAGAGAATAAGAATAATTACAAAATGTCCATCTTATTCCAACTATAATTGACACATATAGTTCTAGCATCTAGCATCTAGTTCTACCCTACTCTACCTATAATTCTAACATGAACAAAAATTTCATCCTACTCTACCTATAGTTCTAGCATCTAAAGTTGGTTATATATATTGCCAATAGAATCTAGGGTTTCACTATCCCAAAATAACTAGGTGCAACCATACAATTTCTCTAACTATAGTTATAGCATCTAGATGTAACCATACAATTTCTCACATAAAACCTAGGGTTTCACTATCCCATAATAACTAGGGTTTTACTATCCATCTTACAAGCATTCCTAAACCTAAAGATCAAGTAAACATGGCAATGATTCATACAATCTAGGGTTTCACCATACAATCTAGGGTTTGACCAAATATTGCAAATAAGGGACAAAAAAGAGAAATTTGTGGATGCAATTGAGAGGGATTAGAGAGAATACCTGGGGGAGGGGATTGGGAGCACGATTCTTGGAAGAAATCCCTAAATCTGGCCTGGTTGGGGGGTGTATTAGGTGGAGAGTGCCGCTGCCGCCGCCATGCTTCCTTCTCTGTTCGGGCTGGGAGAGGAATGAGGATGGGGCTGGGAGGACTGGCGCCGTGCTGGTACAAGACCTAAAGTGCGGGGCCACGCGCAACGGCGCTGCACTACACAATGCGGCGCCACACGGCAAGGCGCCGCACTAGCGGGACCGGGGCCCACGAGGCCACGAGCGAGCCACGCTGGCGGTGCGCGGCGCCAGGCGTAACGGCGCCGCTCTTCAAGGTGCGGCTCGTATGGCGTTGCAAAAAGGGTTAGTTCGGTGAATTTCTTCTGGCCAGAGTTCATTCCGTGAAATTGTTATTTTTATGAGTTATTTTCGTCTATTCTGCCTACCCATGACTGAAAGTTTTACTCTCTCCGATCCATATTAATTGACTCAAATTTATCTAGATTTGGATGAATCTAGACACTATGTAGTATATCCAAATTTTGACAAATCCAAGTCAATTAATATGGTTTGGAGTGAGTATGTGATTCCTTTGCAGCTATATTAAACTGCTGGTTAGAGATGTTCCAAAATTATCGGTTGACACTGATAAAAGGAAAGCAACCAATGGTTGAGTCACAGGTGATTGTTAGTCCTGTTAAATCTGCTGCTATTTTGAGCAAACCGTGGTGTTTTCCCCCTCCGGGCTGGGCTAAACTCTTTATTGATGGATCTTTTCAACCACGGGACAGCTTGGGAGGTACTGGTATGATCTTGCGTGATGATAAGGGAAATATTATTTATTCTGCATGTTGTTGGTTACCAAGGTGTGAAGAGCCGTTTGAAACTGAACTTCAAGCATGTGTTGAAGGGGTTAGGCTGGCCTTGGAATATTGCCAAACGCCTTTCATCATCGAAACGGATTGCATCTCGCTGGTGTCAACAGTCACAAAACTTCCTCAGAATCGGTGTATCTACAGGAATATTTTTCTGGAGCTTAATGATTTACTTAGGCAAAGAGTGGAGTGTCATTTCATAAAAGTGGAGCCTTCTCAGGTTAAGACTAGTAAGGACAGAATGCCGAACTACGGCGTGGTTGGGTTCTGGTCCTAATGTTGTGTTACAGGAGTTGGAACTTGATCGTCTTATAATCCCGTCTGTTTATTGAAATCCTATTTTACCCACAAAAAGAAAAATAGAAAATTCTATCGAGCAACCCACCATTTCAACATTTCTTCATGTGGTCGCTTTATCAAGCAACCCACCATTTCATGGGCCCAATAATCATCCACCCGTCAGAAGCAACTAGCAAAACCAAGTTGTAGGATGTGTTCTTATGATATTCATCCTTTTAGCGAAATAAGGCCGCATTTATTTTTTCTTTTCTAAAAATATTTGACTGATTATTAAGAAACAGTATAACTTGCCTACCTAGGAGCCACCACAGCGAATTGGATTGTGAGCCGTCGAGATCAGGCCTACGGACGAACAAGATCGTTTGTTCTGCACCATCAAGTGGGCCTCTCATTTACTAGGTCATCTCGCGCGAGCTGGCTGACCAACATAAACAGGGCTGCTGCCCCAGGTCATTTTTGGTGCCTTCTCGTGCACTGGGCCGCTGTGGGCTGCGAGTGGGGAAAGGAGCTAGGAATGGTAGTCCAGTAGACCTTGTTCAGTCTATTTGGGAAAGCAGAAAGACGACACGGGGAAGGACACGGCGGTGCCGCCGCCGTTTCTTCATGCTTAATGAGGCAGAAGGTGCCCAGTCCTTCAGTTTCCACGCCGTAATGGACGACGGTTTCCTGCTTGGCCCCGTTCTCTTCCTTACTTATTTAGGGGACAACTGCATCAGGTCGTGAGGGAGGTTCTGGGTGCTGGAGATGTGCCGGGGGAGAATAGGATATAACTTTGCGAGAGAACATGGGAAGATGGAGAGGGTGATGGGGAGAAACTGGACCTGGATCAAAGGCTCTGGTGCTCAAGGACCGCCCGGCCATGGCCCATGGAGACCCTCCATTAGATTGAGGAGGAGCACGAGGGCGCCTTCGCCCAGATCAACCTCCTCGACTGCCAGAAGCCAGGTACATGTAGGAATGATCAAATTAATACACTATTTCCCGTGAATGAAAAATTTATTCGCCATTGGAGACTCTTGCAGACTAGTTCGGTTGCAGCTGATTAATCAGTTCTTCTTGTTTGTTCCTGCTGCTCTATATCAAAGTTCTGAAATAGTAGAACATGCGGAGACCATGTGGGACGGAGCGGCGCAGCCACAGCCAGCTTAGACGGATTGGCGGAGCATTTGCATTCTTGCGCTAGAGAGAAGAGAAGCTATAGAACTGAAGAATTTAGGTACAATCTTTTCTAATCATGTGAGCGTCTATCAACTGTAATTTGCATTGTAGATCTACTATTACAGAGATGCTAAGTTATATACTCCCTCACGACAGTGGCAACAATGGCAACATGTGGAGTATCATTTTTTTCCTAAAGTACACTGACAAACGCGGCTACAGTGGCAACAATGTGTGCCACCCACCGAACTCTCTTAAAAAGTAGGAGAATTAGCAACATAATTCTAGTATGTGGTACTTGTTGTTTTCGAGGAAAAATGTCAAGCTAAGAAACCAAATGCTATATGAAAGAAACATACGCACTCTTTGCAACTCCTCAGAGCTTAGCAAGATGGAGTTATTTTTTCAATTTCCTTGTGTTTCTAGAGTTGATGTACACTTTGGTACACTGTTTCTGACCAGTTCATGAGTTGCAACTGTGTTTAGCATTCCCGTAGTTAATTCTTATGTTCCATTTGAGTTGTACATCCTACACTCTTCTAATTCCTTGTTTTATTTTCAAAGATCATTGCATTTTGTTCCATCTTATTTGACTTCAGATGAAATAACATCCACACACAATAAATTCTCCGTGTATTCTTGTACCGTGTGTACAGTGATAGCTAGAAACATACCTTTCATTTTGCAAATTTCCATTGCCAGCTATGCAGCTATTTGATTACTTTTTCGTTCTGGACATTCCATCTAAACTGCTAAATGTTTCCAGAGTGAGAAAAGCTCCGCCTCCTGCTAAAATAAAGCCCTTCTTATTTGAGCGATTCCCCATGGTGGACATAGACTATCCACATTATGTCATTATAATGGTCAATTGGTCATGTAATGCATCTCCCTTCTTTGGATTAATCTTTAAGGTTTTGGGAAAAGAAGGCCATCTCAATATACAGGTTACCAAACCTATCCAATTGATATTGATCTCCCCATCCATGTCTCTGTTTTTTGTTTGTTAATGTAGAGGACTAAAAAGAGACGCCAATGTGATTTCGGAGCAACCTGACACTTGCCTTTTGGTTCTTCTTAAACTTTTTCCTTTGTATTTTGACATCTTATTTAAATATGAAGGTAGTATAGTTTTCCGTAAAATTCAAATTGATTAATTGTAGGTATGTAACAGTACTGAAGCTCATGCTCATATTCTTGCCACTCTTATTGCTCAAAAACTTAATATCGTTGATTCTTCTTTCTGGACAGCGGGTGGGGCTCTAAGTGTTGATGCGCATTGAGTGGCAAATCAGCCGAATGTTTTGCTGGTCAAAGAAGAGGTAAGCACTAATGCAAGTACTGCAAGTTTGCTAGAATGGGATGAAAGTTTCTCGCCATTATTTGTAATCTCCTTCTTTTTTGGCTCAGTGACGATGAATTACCCATGAGGGAGTCTTTGCCTTGAGGGAAAAAATACCTATACTGTAAGGGTAGTTTGAGAAAATATTTTTTGACAATCTATATTATTGTGTTAGAAGAGATTGACCTCAACCAATACTAATACTATTTCTATATTAGTTGGGTAGGATTTCCTTTCTTCTATTTATTTACTAGGAATAATGAAAGCAAGATTTCAGCAGTGTAATACAAAAATGATGCACAAAACAACTTTCCTATAGCATTATTTGGTATTGGCATATGTATCACCTCATGCTCATGTTGGGCGGTGAGCCCGAGAGGAGAGTATTGTGGAAGTTGGTATTTCGGTGAACATAATCTGGGGTATTTGACTCCCAATATTTTTTCATTAAGAACTATTGCTATCCGTTAAAAATGGACGGGCGCGGCAATGCGTGCTTTTATGGTCTAGTTTCACATAAAAGCAAGGCTACATAGGCCTTGGCGAGTGGTTTATCTGTGTAGGTTGGAGTACCAATAAATTACTCCCTCCATCTAGAAATTAGTGACTTTGATTTGTCTAGATTAACATGCATCTAAATGAGTTTTAGTATGTAGATACATGTGAATTTAGACAAATCAAAGCAATTATTTCTGTACGGAGCAAGTATTAGTTTGTAGTACAAAGAATGAAACATTATGATACAACTAGCCCACGCCGGTCTTTGTATGTGAAAACAAAATCGTTTTCAGACATATTATTCACAAGTTTATCATTCTTGTACTTATTTCGGGTGTAGTTTAAAATGATTATTTGCATCCTATCTTTTGAAATCCGTTGCCCTAACTTGGGTCCCTATAATGAAAGGAAAGAGTAGAAGAAAACAAAACCAAAGGGAGCAACTAAAGCCCAATAGGAACATTCTTCAGCATAGTACCGAACTCGCGAGTTCGGTGTCACAAAGTTCTAGATTTTTTAGCGGATCGCCGGCGTCAATGTTCCGTTCCTCCTCGTTCATGTTGTTGCTGGTGTTTGAAGATTCGGTCGCCATCTCGTTGATCTCGACCATGCGATGAAACCCCAACTCCCTACTCCCTACTGGCTACCAAACGCCAAGGCCAGAAGCCAGGGAGGGAGGAGAAGGTGAAGGTTGGCGGCAAAAAACAGGTGCAACAGATCCTCCGGCGGTGGTCGCCGCGAAGTCACCCTAAAACCTAGAAAAATCATAAATTTTGTTTGTGTATAATCCTAAGTTCCTAACACAGGCTGAAAATCTCTCTCTTTTTGAGGCGAAAATATCTCTCTTTGTTTTTTGAGCGGACGGCTGAAACTCTATCACATTAGGCCTTTTGAGTGTGGTTGGTCATGTTGTGGCCCAGCCCAAGCGGTATTTGCCCAGCACTCAGCAGGTCGGGCCAGTGTTCCTTGCTCACACGGCCCGGCCCCGCTCATGATGCTCCACGGGAGCTCCGTCGAGGCCTGGCGCTCTCGCTGGCTCGTAGCCATGGTTGTAGGTCAATGACAATGAGACGACTGTGATGGAGCACGGGTCAGCAGCGGCCGAGCAACTTCGCCTCCGGTATCCCGGAGCTGCGCCCGCCACCGTGTCCATAAAACCAGCACGCGTCCGCGGCCGTCCACCGCAGCGTGCATGTTTTCCTTCTTTCCAAAAGGCACCACTACTGCCGCCCCTACACTGGGACGATCCAAGTCCATCAGGGCCGAGCAGTGCTAGTGCTACCGGTACAAATGCTTTACGCCGCAGCTAGGCGTAGATCAGAGTGCTGGACATTAGACGAAGCTACGTGGCGTCGATTTCGAAAAAACGTGGCGTCGATTTTGGTCACTCGATCGTACTACATCCTCATTGACCGGCCGGATAATGTTGGTCGGCACGAGGCTCGATGAATACATCGGGCAGTACGTGAACGACAGCTAGAGATGGTACTAAAGCCATATGACAGCATGGAGATTTGGATGAGATTTTGCCTTGCCAGAGTAACTGTAACTACTGGCAGTACTAGCGTTGTTTAGATGATAGAAAACTTACGCATCTTGATAGGCATTATATAAGACTGCTAGGCCCATGATGGTTACGCAATTCGGTTCTCAAGTAGAGTAGAGTTAAGCTCCGTCCTACCTAGCTTAAACAAAGGATACGGACTAATCGTTCAGATTTGAAGTTTACTAAAATCTGTTCGCCCACACTAGTGCACACGTACCCCTCTAACACCGGATATAGAACCGCTATTCCGGTTTCGGTGTTAGAGCCCCCCCTTTAACACCGGTTCTTATACGAACCGGTATTAAAGGGTGGCGCACGTGGGGCTGCCGCAGCGCTCAGCCCCCCGGTGTTAAAGGTTAGTTCTGCCGCGGCAGGAAAACAACATAAATCTCTGTCGCGGCAGAGTTCTGCCCCTGCCCCGTTCTGGGCGTATTGCCCCGTTCTGGGCGTATTGCCCCTACTCTAAGTTGTTCTAGTGCGGCTTGGCCCGTCACACATATCGTGTTGCGAATGAACTCGCAAACATAGTACCCACATAAGTTATTGTTGTGTCCCTGATGCGTGCACTTTACGAGAATAGAGAGTTCAATCAAAATAATAATCAATAAAGCATGATATAATGGAATTAGAAGCATAATCAAAGAGATACGCAGACCTAGCTAGCTAGTATTACTTACATTTTGGTCTATAAATTTTAGTTCTTATGACCATTCACCCATGGCCCTGCCCGTGAACCTTTTCCAAACCCTGTCCGGCAAATAAAATGGATAAATGAGTAATTAATTACTTGTTGTCACGAAAGTTGCCGATCTAGTGCGATAATATGATTGAAATTACCTCTGGAGCATCTCTCTAAAGTCTGCCCATAGATCTTTTTCTTTTCGTAACGAGTCCATGACAAGGACTTTTCCTAAGTCAGGTTGAATGACTAGCAGAATTAAGTGGAATCTACGCACGCATAACTCATCATCAGTTAAACTTAACATCGAGTAAGCCGAAACAGAATGTGTACAAGAGAGGGTAACAGTACTCACGAGAAGTTGTAAGGCAATAGTATTTCCCTTTTGGTTTGTTGTCTCAGTAAAGACCTTAGCAAGAAATCTTCTGTTTTCCCGGGTTTGTCTCTTACCACTTGTTCCTGAACTCTATTTGGGTCAACGAACCCAATGTCAAAAGGGTCTCCTTTCATGCATTCCATAACCTTTTTCCTGCATAATAGTATATATATAAATATATGGAGAGCATATATATATACATGCAATTAATAAATTGAATGAAATGAGATAGAAATTAAAGAAATAGTACTTACACACAATAAAGGCTGGTGGCAGCTTTGTCGACTTCCTTCTGATTGAATAGAAAATGCAAGTCTTGAATGTTGAAGGTGATCGCGTCGTCTCCGCACAAGAAAATCTGATCTCTTATATGCGCCGTGATCCATTCTTCCTTTCTCGTCTTGTAGAAATCAAGGTACCACTTGTGCAATCTTCGCATCTTTGTTGGTAGATTCTTGAGCTCCTCTTTCTTGACGAGATTCTTCCCATACTTTCATGGCTGTATGGGGTTGGCATCGCCTTTGGGCAAGTTGTCTCCCATGATGTTCAAGTATGCAATATAAGTCATCCCCATCTCATTGGCCTTTCTTTGTAGCTCTGCCTCGTAATCATTTACGGGAGGAGCGTCCCGTGTGTCGAACACTTGGAGCGGGGCGCATGATTGGTTTTCCTGCTCTCCGAGCATGGGAACTGTTTTCTGGGGTGCCGCACGACTGCTACTTTCAGTCTCCCTACGGCGCCTTGCATCCTCCTTCAAAATCTAGCGCTCGTAGTCCGGCACAAGTTGGGTTTCAGGTTTCAAAAGATTTTTGTATAACTTCTCCACCACCGCCGGATCTATTTTCTCCTTTGTCTCGGCCCGTCTAGGTGCAAAGAATTTCTTGACCTCTTCTTCCCAGATCCTATTGGTCTCCTCGTCGCTGCGATTCCACGGTAAAATCGGCAATGGCTTGGCGGAAGGCTGTGGGACGTAGTTTTTTAAACTCTTTGGCGTACGGTTTCCTGTGGATTTCTTTGTGGCAGTGCTAGTGATGCTCTTCGTGGCAGTGCTCTTCCGCTTACGCTGAGGAGATGGCTGAAGCGCCGGAGATGGCTGACGGGCAGGAGATGGCTGGCGCGCCGGAGATGGCTGCCGCGCAGGAGATGGCTGAAGCGCCGGAGATGGCTTCCGCGCAGGAGATGGCTGAAGCGGCTCAGACTGCTGACGCTGCGAAGACGGCGGGGGTGCCAGTGGCCTCCAATTTGGAAGCACGATGTGTTCCTTCTTCCAAAGAATGGTTGTTTTCAATGCAAATTTGAGTTGAGTTTCCCCTTCACATGTAGCATGGTCAAGCTGTGCTTCCTGATATTCCTTTACAACCTCATCCACCCCGATAATAGCATAGCCATCTGAAATCGGTCGGCAGTGGTAAGTTCCACCAGCTACAAGAGGTAAGGCATAGCCGACAGCCACCTTAATGGATAAGCCCATTAATCTCACATGCAGCTCAGCGTGTTCGCTCTCCGTGATCTCATCCACGGGGTATCGAGGACCCGCCATTTCAAGCGTGGGCTGCACGTTCTCCGTGGAAGCCACGCTGCTTTTCCGCGCAGAGTCTGGGCCGCCGGTAGCTTCTAATGCAGGCTCTTCGTGCCGCTGAGATGGGACGGTAGCTTGATGGCTCTCTTGTGCATTCACTTGCGCCTGTAGCGCCACAAGTGCATGTTCTATCTGTGTCATCCGCTCTGTATGCTCTTTTTCTTTTCTGCCGCGTCATCTATAAGAGTCGCCCCACTCGACAAACCCATCCTTCCACGTCATACCCCTGTGCCTCGTGCATGTCCAGGGTGTTCTTTTTTACCGATGGCGCATGTGAGCTGGTCATTCTCTCTGTCGGGATGGAAGGTCCTGGCAGCTGTTTCCTCGTATGCCGTGATGAGTTCAGTAACGGGTTTGGCAAGGAGGGTTGGGAAGATACACAATCCTGTTTCTGGGTCCAACCTTGCCCCGATTCCGTAGAACCAAGTCTTTGCACGTTAGGTCCCACCCATGTGTCTGGGGTGTGATCCCTCTCTCGCGCAGGGCCTTCTCAGCTTCCTCCCACTTAGGCCTCTGAGATATGTAGCCACCTGACCCCGTCCTCTGGTGATATTCCTTCTTCTAGGCATTTAGCGTATTGGTTTCTAACCTCTTTGTAGCTATAGCACCTTCCTTGTATGCCACAAATTCGCGCCAGTGAGTTCTTATCTTTGCATAATATGCGTCTTCGAAATCTAGAGTCTCGCGAGCTTTGACAAATTTGTTCAATTTTGTCTTCCAGTTGCGGAAAGCGTCAGCCATCTTCTTTAGAGTCCACTCTTTGACTTTTTCCTTTATAACCGGTTTGTTTTCATCCTCCTCTGGTGGAAGGGTGAAATTTACCAACAGCGAATTTCAAAGCGTTTCTTTGGATCTTTCATCAACAAAGGTACCGTCACCCTTCTTTGGCTTATTCCAATTTTCAATTATGATTGGGATTTGGTCCCTAACAAGAACTCTAGCCTGACATACAAATTTGTCTGCAGCCTTCTTGTGCTCCATCGGCTTGCCATCAACACAGACTGCTTCGATCGTGAACTTTGCACGATCTTTCAACCGATGGCTCGCGCCTCGCTTGCTCTTTTTCGTAGAAGAAGATTGTTGCTGGCTGGTCGATCCAAAGGGCTAAAAGAAGAAAGAAGCGTTAATTAATACATTTACATATATACAAATCAATCGGTGCAAGTCAGCAGAGGCTTAATCCATGCATATACCTCGACAGACTTTGTAATCACTAAAGTGCGTTCACCGGAGTCGTCTTCTTCTCCATGACTACTTGAGCTATCATCATGTCCCTCCAAGTTCAGATATTGTGAGGTGTCCTCGTGGATCATGTTCTCCATTATTTATTCATCTTCAAGGTTTCTACTGAGTGGATCCATAGTTTCTAAAACAAAATATGATCACACAAATATGACAGGTTAAAAGCATTGAAATGTAACCCTAATACATGCTTCGTCATTCCAAACCCTAATTCGGAGAAACCCCCGATTCATATGAGAGGGTACATTTACTTCTTCTAATTAACTTGTCATGAAAGTTGATTAACATAGCATGGTTATTATAATGCTATATTTATAACGAGAGGTGGTGGCGCTAGGGCGAGAGCGGGGCCGGGATGCGTGGGGGTGTGCGTTCGAACCAGCACGACGTGGGCTCGGCGAGGACAGAGGAGGTCAGGGTCGACGACATAATATTATCTAGAGTAAGAGAGTAAACATTCAAGTGGACTTGGATTCATACACAAATATACATATTATTCATACAAAAATACACAAATAAATACACAAATGAAATTAAAACCCTAAGGATGCTTGATCATTTTAAACGAGTTCCAAGGGGTCCAAACCCTAATTCAAAGAAATCCCGGATGCATATGAGAGGGGTCGAAACCCTAGGGCGCGCGAGGTAGCGGGTTCGCCTTAGCGTGATGCGGCCTACCTAAAACGGGCGGCGCCACTACCTAGGGGTCACCGGAGCGACGTTAAAGACAACGGCCAGCGGCGGCGCTTGCAGAGCAGCGAGGTGACGACCCTAAACTAATACTAACTATAAAATACAATAAATAACCCTAAACTAAATACACTAAACTACACTAAATAAATAACCCTAAACTAAATAACCCTAAAGTAAATAACCCTAAACTAATAACCCTAAACTAAATAAACCCTAAACTAATAACCCTAAACTAAATAAACCCTAAACTAATACTAACACTAAACTACTAATAATACAATAACAAGTAGAAATCTATTGTGAATCCACATATAATAACCCTAAACTAATAATAACCCTAAACTAATACTAACCCTAAACTTAATACAATAACAAAATTCTAATAATAACTACACACATAATTATAACTAATTAATAACTACTACCGGCAGGGTTGGCGGGGAGTGGTGCGCGGCACCGGGCGAGGACGGCGGGGTCGGCAGCGAGTGGTGGCGCGCGGTGCCGGCCGGAGGCTCGCCGCGAGTGGACGGGCGGAGGCGCCGCTCCCGAGAGTTGCTGGAGTGGCGGCGCGCGCGGTGGTGGCTCCGCGAGTGGACGGGGGGGCGGCGGAAGACACGGACGCGGTGGTGGGCGGCGGTAACGGCGGCGGACGACGAAGATCTCGGTGGCGGGCGGCTCTGCTCTGCTCCTCCGCCGCGGCTCTGCTCTCTGCGCGCACTCCTCTTTGCGCTCGATCAATCTGGCTGAGGGAGGAAGAGGAATGCGCCCGCATTTATTCCCCCCCCTTTAACACCGGTTCCAGCCAGGAACCGGTGTTAAAGGGGGGAATTCGTTTCGCCCCCCCTTTAACACCGGTTCCAGCCACGAACCGGTGTTAAAGGGGGGTGCGCGCGAAACGAAATAAATGCGCCCCCCCCTTTAACACCGATTCGTGACTGGAACCGGTGTTAAAGGGGGGCATTTATTTCATGCATTAAAGGGGTGGGGGCATTTATAATTCAAAAAATAGGATATGAATTTAGAAAATTCATATCTTATTCATTTCAACTAAGAAAATTACGAATAATGTATCATAATTTTCAGAAAAATAATATCTATCCATTCATGTAAAAACATTTTATATTTACTTTAGATGAAAATTTTCAAAATGATTAAAACACTTACATATAAATTTTGATTATTCAATTCAAACAAAAATAAAATGTCAAATCCTAAAACTTAAGCATCTAAAAAGGAATCTAACCCTATTTTATTAGAGAAAATCATATTTTATTTTGTATTAACATTTTTGAATTGTTTGGATATTTAAATGCCGCATCTTTTGTATACACTTGAATCTGACAAAGCCTCGCTCAACTTGTATTGGATTTCTGATAAAATAGCATATTGTGAACCTAAAAATGATTTTTGTAAAAAATCATGAGCATCGTATCATGTACCTGTAGTTCATATCTGACCCACTTCCTGCCGATTCGGCAGGAATTTGTCTTTTTCACCAGAGGTGGACGGAAAGGTGTCAGATGCCCCTGTTGGTACATTGTCCATATAAGGTGGTCTAGTATTTTTGTAAAATGTGGTGGTGGTTTTTTGAATTAGCCATTTGGTGGTTGCTTCACAAAACCGTCCGTTTTTTATGCTCGGAAAATGGAAAATGACTTTTTGGTGCGATAAAAAGGAAAACTTCCTCTTGCAACATTGTTTGCCATGCCATGATGCACATGTATGCACAATATGGCCATATTATCACAAACTATGCCTTGATTCTAGCCATAACATTGGTCATTTGACCCGAAAGCCAAGAAACCTCGAATGAGATAGGTCATTTTGTGAAGGTTTTTTTGAGACATAATCAATATACCAAGTTTGAGATTTTTCCTTCTAACTATGTCACATAATATAACACCACGCGAAGGTTTCACACAGTTTTGATCTTTTTTTTATTTTTTTATCCCCGTTTTAAACTATCGTCACACTTTGTCGAACAACGGGCATGAAGATTCTTAGCTCGGGGCCAAGCCTCGCTCAACTTGCATTGGATTTTTGATAAAATAGCATATTGTGAACCTAAAAATGATTTTTTTTAAAAAAATCATGAGCATCGTATCATGTACCTGTATATCATCCTTGAAGGGAATATGCCCTGAGAGGCAATAATAAAGTGTTTATTATGTGTATTCCAAGTATATGATAGATGTTTATTTTGCATGCTATAATTGTATTAATACGGAAACGTTAATACATGTGTGTTTAATAAACAAACAGAAAGTTCCTAGTTATGCCTCTCTCATAAACTAGCTCGTTGATTAACAAGATGATCAAGGTTTCCTGATCATGGACATTGGATGTTGTTAATAACGGGATCACAACATTAGTGTAATGGTGTGATGAACATTCATCCGAAGTATATCATTACGATCAAAGTCATTGAGTTTATATTGCTATAACAACTTACGAAGTGATCCTAATCCTTAGACCATGAGATCATGTCTATCACTAACACCGGAAGAGTTTCTTGATAACATCAAACGTCACACCGTAACAGGGTGATTATAAAGATGGATTCAGAACTAATAAAGTGTTATGTTGAGGCTCATGGATCGAGAGTGGAATTTGTTCATCCCGATGACGGATAGATATACTCTGGGCCCTCTCGGTGATATCACATTGATTAGCTTGCAAGCAAGTGATTTGATCACTAGAATGTTATATCACAGGAACGAGAAAAGAGTGCATGTCGGTAACGAGATCAAACTAGGTATGGAGATACCGATGATCGAATCTCGGACATGTAATATATCGTGAAACAAAGGGATTAAGATACTAGCGTAAAAGGTTCCGACGATCACAAGAAAGTCATCGTTGAATGTGTGGGAGTCAGTATGGGTCTCCAGATCCCGCTTCTGATTATTGATCCGAGAGGGGTCTCGATCATGTCCGCATTATTCACGAACCATAGGGTGACACACTTAAGAGACACCGACATCCAATTGGAGCAAATGTTTCATGCCGAAAGAATGAACAAGCGCAGGAATTTATTTCACTAGATACCGAAACAGGTTTTCGGGTGAAATTGCATAAAGTGGTTATGCATGTGAAATAGAATTCTAGCAAGGGGTTATTTGTGAATGTTTGTCATTAAAGTAATTGACAAAATTCTGAATAAAATAAAAGAGTTTTATTTAATGAGAGTTTGCATTAAATTTGGTGGAAATTTAATGGCAATTTGAGTGGACTTTTGAGTGGAGGGAATTTAAAGGGCATTTTGTGAGTGGAGTGTCCACCCACATGAATGAAGGAGGGGAGGGGGCAGCCCCCATGGCCGGCGGCCACCCCCTTGGGTGCCCCCCTCCTCCTATAAAAGGAGCCCCCCTCCTCACTTGTCTCTCACACCTCCTCGTGAAGGATCTCTCTCCCCCTCTAGAATTTATCCCCGATGGTCTCGGACTAGCGAGATACATGTTCCCGGTGGCTATTCGGCAAGAAAGAGTTGTGCTTCCGCTGCATCGCTGGAGCGAGGAGGCGGAGGTTGCTCGGTGCCTCGAACGTGTGTGCGAGCACGGATGCGCTGCTGATTTGCGGCGCTAGGACTTCCTCTCGATCTTGAGATCGGCAAGAGATCGTCTACATCAACCACGAGTTGAACTCGTTAAGCTTTGTCGGTCTTCAAGGGTATGTTCTCTACGGATATACATCCGCCCGTTGTTTGTATCTAGTAGATAGATCTTGGTATATAGTTCACATCGTAGGAAAATTTGTGTTTTCTATGCTGCGAACCCTACAGTGGTATCAGAGCCGGATCTATGCGTAGATACTTTACACGGGTAGTACACATATGAGTATGTGGGCGATGATGATCATGTTGTTGCTCCTTTGTTGTAATTTTGGATATTGGTGGCATAATGGGATGAAGCGGCCCGGACAAACTTTACATGTCCTCGCACATGAGACCTGTTCCACGCTTGACATGCAACTAGTTTGCATAAGTGGCTAGCGGGTGTCTGTCTCTCCTACTATAGTCAATATCTATTTTGCAAGCGAGTTGTCAACAATTTGATTATCCTCGTTGTGGTTCATGTTCGTAGGTAAGAACGGTTCTATCTCGAAAGCCCTAAGCCACGTAAAACTTGCAATGGATAAATTAGAGGCGTCTAGTTTAGATTGTTGCTGGGCTAGTGTTATGATATGGTAGTGTTGTAATTAGAAGTATGAGATGATACTCTTACAACACACATAGCGTGTAAAATCCATAGACCTTGGATTTACACATATAGGTATGATAGTGATCATACCACGATGCACATGATAGAGATCATCTGCGGGAACCATATAATTTCACTAATAAACATATGATGTTTGATAGCATCTTATATTGCTTGTTTAGCGCTTTGTTAGCATAATAAGATGATCCCTCATTTAAATATCAAGATAAGAATGTGTTCTTCCTTTAGTATGCACCGATTATGTTTTCGTCGCTCCAAGACATCACGTGATGATCGGGTGTTCTTGGATCCACGACCATATTTCGGGTGTAAAACAGTTACACACGCGAATACTAAGGTTCTAACTTGGCGAGCCTAGCATGTACAGACATGGCCTCGGAACACGGACCAAAAGGTTAAGCATGAGTCATATAGTTGATATGATGCCCATTTGATGCTCGCCTTTGAAGCTATACCGACTCACGTGATGATCGGACTTGGTGTAGTGGATTTGGTTCATGTAATCACAAAAAAGGCACGAGGGATGTCGTTTTTGAGTGGGAGTTCATTCGATTAGTTGAACTCAATCTATCATACACTTAGTCTAAACTTTACAAATTCTGTTGTAGATGGCACCACCTGCTTTTAATTTCAATGTGTTCATGGAGAAAGAGAAACTAGCAACGAACGGTAGCAACTTTATCGAATGGGCCATGAATTTGAGGATTCTCCTCTCTGCTGCACAAAATCAATATGTGCTAGAAGCACCGTTAGGCCCCCCACCTTTAGATGATGCCCCTGACGAGGAGAAGAATGTCTATCAGACTCGTCAGGAGGACCACAACTTAGTTCATTGCGGCATATTGTATGGGCTAGAGCCGGAACTTCGAAAGCGTTTCAAAAACGGCAATGCATTTGATACAATGGGTGAGTTGAAAATGATTTTCGACACACATGCTGCTGTAGAGAGCTACAACGCTTCAGAAAAGTTCTTTAGCTGCATGATGGAAGAGCACAACTCCGTTAGTGAGCATGTACTCAAGATGTCGGGTTACGCCGATAAGCTTGTGTCCTTGGGAATATCGATTCCCATTGACTTAGGCATCCATCATGTTCTGTAGTCTCTGCCACCTAGCTATAAGAGCTTCGTGATGAACTATAATATGCAAGGCATGAAGAAGTCTCTCCCCGAGCTTCTGTCAATGCTTAAAACTCCAGAAGTGGAGATCAAAAAGGAACATCAAGTGTTGATGATCAATAGGAACACTGGTTTCAAGAAAGACAAGAAGGGAAAACGGAAGGGAAGTAAGGGCGGCAAGACTGTTGCCGCGCCTGAAAAGAAACCCCGAGTTGGACCTAAGTCTGATTCCGAGTGCTACTATTGTAAGGGGACTGGCCACTGGAAGCGCAACTGCCCCAAGTATCTGGCAGACAAGAAGGCCGGCAAGGCAAACAAAGGTATATATGATATACATGTTATTGATGTGTACTTGACTAGTGCTCGCAGTAGCACCTGGGTATTTGATACCGGTTCAGTTGCTAATATTTGTAACTCGAATCAGGGGTGCGGAACAAGCGACCGCTAGCAAGGGGTGAGGTCAAGATGCGTGTCGGCAATGGATCAAGCGTTGATGTGATTGCCGTCGGAACGCTGCCTCTCCACTTACCGTCGGGATTAGTTATAAACTTGAATAAATGTTATCTGGTGCCTGCACTGAGCATGAACATTGTATCTGGATCGTGTTTGATGCGAAGTGGTTATTCATTTAAATCCGAGAACAATGGTTGTTCCATTTATATGAATGAAATCTTCTATGGTCATGCACCGATGATGAATGGTTTATTTCTATTAGATCTCGATGATAATGTTACACATATTCATAATGTTGATGCTAAAAGGATTAAACTTAATGATGATATATCCGCATATATGTGGCACTGCCGTCTAGGTCATATTGGCGTTAAACGCATGAAGAAGCTCCATTCGGATGGACTTTTGGAATCACTTGATTATGAATCATTTGATACATGTGAGCCATGCCTTATGGGCAAGATGACTAGAACGCCGTTTTCCGGTTCAATGGAACGGGCGACAGATTTATTGGAAATCATACATTCTGATGTATGTGGTCCAATGAGTGTGTCGACGCGAGGTGGATATCGTTATTTTGTTACTTTCACGGATGATTTGAGTAGATACGGTTATATCTACTTGATGAAACACAAGTCTAAAACCTTTGAAAAGTTCAAGGAATTTCAGAATGAAGTGGAAAATCATCGTAATAGAAAGATCAAATTTCTACGGTCCGACCGTGGAGGTGAGTATCTAAGTTACGATTTTAGCACTCACATGAAAGAGTGTGGAATTGTTTCACAACTCACACCTGCCGGAACACCACAGCGAAATGGTGTGTCGGAACGTCGTAATCGTACTTTATTAGATATGGTTCGATCTATGATGTCTCTGACGGACTTGCCGTTGTCATTTTGGGGTTATGCACTAGAAACTGCTGCATTCACTTTAAATCGGGCACCATCTAAATCCGTTGAAAAGACACCGTATGAATTGTGGTTTGGAAACAAACCTAAGCTGCATTTCTTAAAGTTTGGGGATGCGATGTTTATGTGAAGAAACTTCAACCGGATAAACTCGAACCCAAAGCGGAAAAATGCGTCTTCATAGGATACCCTAAAGAAACTATTGGGTATTCCTTCTATCACAGATCCGAGGGCAAGGTTTTTGTTGCCAAGAATGGATCCTTTCTAGAGAAAGAGTTTCTCGCGAAAGGTGTGAGTAGTCGGAAGGTAGAACTCGAAGAGGTTGTGGAACCTTCTCTTCAAAGTATGGCGACTAGCGCAGCGCCGGAAGTTGTTCCGGAGTTGGCTCCACCTGTTGAAGAGGGAACTAATGATAATGATCATGAAACTCCGAAAGAGAGTACTACCGAACCTCGCAGGTCAAACATGACGCGTGCAGCTCCCGAGCTGTACGGAAATCCTGTCATGAATTTGATGGTTGATGAAAATGATGACCCTGCGACGTATGAAGAAGCGATGATGAGCCCGGATTCCAACAAATGGTTAGAAGCCATGAAATCCGAGATGGAATCCATGTATGAAAATCAAGTTTGGAACTTGGTGGAATTACCTCACGACCGAAAGGCCGTGGAGAACAAATGGATTTTCAAAAGGAAAACTGATGCTGATGGTAATGTGACCGTCTATAAAGCTCGACTTGTCGCAAAGGGGTTTCGACAAATTCAAGGAGTTGACTACGATGAGACTTTCTCTCCCGTAGCGATGCTAAAGTCAGTTAGGATTATGTTAGCAATTGCTGCATATTTCGATTATGAGATATGGCAGATGGATGTCAAAACTGCGTTTCTCAATGGTAATATTGTAGAAAAGTTGTATATGATACAACCAAAGGGTTTTGTCGATCCTAAGGATGCTAAGAAGGTGTGCAAGCTTCAGCGATCCATCTATGGATTGAAGCAAGTATCACGAAGTTGGAATCTCCGCTTTGATGAGGTGATCAAAGAGTTTGGATTTGTCCAAACTTATGGAGAAGCTTGTATTTACAAGAAAGTGAGTGGGAGCAATGTGGCATTTCTGATATTATATGTGGATGACATATTATTGATCAGAAATGATATAGATCTTTTAAACAGTGTTAAAAGTTATCTAAACAGCAAATTTTCAATGAAGGACCTAGGTGAAGCGTCATACATATTAGGCATAAATATCTATAGAGATAGATCTAGGCGCCTAATAGGGCTATCGCAAAGTACATACCTTGATAAGATTTTAAAGAAGTTTAAAATGGACGGAAGTAAGAAGGGGTTCTTACCTATGTTGCAAGGCAAGACATTGAGTAAGACTCAAAGTCCGGCTTCGGCGGAAGAAAGAGAGATAATGGACAAAGTCCCCTATGCTTTAGCCATAGGCTCTATAATGTATGCCATGCTATGTACAAGACCGGATGTGGCACATGCTATTAGTTTGACTAGTAGGTACCAATCGGATCCAGGTTCGGAACACTGGATAGCGGTCAAGAATATCCTTAAGTACTTACGAAGAACTAAGGATATGTTTCTTGTATACGGAGGTGAAGAAGAGCTCGTCGCTAAGTGTTATGTCGACGCTAGCTTTGACACCGATCCGGATGACTCTAAGTCTCAATCCGGATACGTATTTCTCATGAATGGCGGAGCGGTTAGTTGGAGGAGCTCCAAACAACCTGTGGTAGCGGGATCAACAACGGAGGCCGAATATGTTGCTGCTTCAGAAGCGGCTCAGGAAGAAGTTTGGATGAAGGAGTTCATATCCGAACTAGGAGTGGTGGCAAACGCGTTGGACCCAATGGTGATCTATTGTGACAACAATGGTGCCATTGCCAATGCCAACGAGCCAAGGTCTCACAAGCATTCCAAGCATATTAAGCGCCGGTTTCACTCCATCCGCGAGCATGTCAAGGATGGAGATATAAAGATTTGTAAAGTACATACGGATCTCAATGTAGCAGATCCGTTGACTAAAACTCTCCCTAGAGCAAAACATGATCAACACCAGAACTCAATGGGTGTTAGATTTATCACTATGTAACTAGATTATTGTCTCTAGTGCAAGTGGGAGACTGAAGGGAATATGCCCTGAGAGGCAATAATAAAGTGTTTATTATGTGTATTCCAAGTATATGATAGATGTTTATTTTGCATGCTATAATTGTATTAATACGGAAACGTTAATACATGTGTGTTTAATAAACAAACAGAAAGTTCCTAGTTATGCCTCTCTCATAAACTAGCTCGTTGATTAACAAGATGATCAAGGTTTCCTGATCATGGACATTGGATGTTGTTAATAACGGGATCACAACATTAGTGTAATGGTGTGATGAACATTCATCCGAAGTATAGCATTATGATCAAAGTCATTGAGTTTATATTGCTATAACAACTTACGAAGTGATCCTAATCCTTAGACCATGAGATCATGTCAATCACTAACACCGGAAGAGTTTCTTGATAACATCAAACGTCACACCGTAACAGGGTGATTATAAAGATGGATTCAGAACTAATAAAGTGTTATGTTGAGGCTCATGGATCGAGAGTGTAATTTGTTCATCCCGATGACGGATAGATATACTCTGGGCCCTCTCGGTGATATCACATTGATTAGCTTGCAAGCAAGTGATTTGATCACTAGAATGTTATATCACAGGAACGAGAAAAGAGTGCATGTCGGTAACGAGATCAAACTAGGTATGGAGATACCGATGATCGAATCTCGGACATGTAATATATCGTGAAACAAAGGGATTAAGATACTAGCGTAAAAGGTTCCGACGATCACAAGAAAGTCATCGTTGAATGTGTGGGAGTCAGTATGGGTCTCCAGATCCCGCTTCTGATTATTAATCCGAGAGAGGTCTCGATCATGTCCGCATTATTCACGAACCGTAGGGTGACACACTTAAGAGACACCGACATCCAATTGGAGCAAATGTTTCATGCCGAAAGAATGAACAAGCGCAGGAATTTATTTCACTAGATACCGAAATAGGTTTTAGGGTGAAATTGCATAAAGTGGTTATGCATGTGAAATAGAATTCTAGCAAGGGGTTATTTGTGAATGTTTGTCATTAAAGTAATTGAAAAAATTCTGAATAAAATAAAAGAGTTTTATTTAATGAGAGTTTGCATTAAATTTGGTGGAAATTTAATGGGAATTTGAGTGGACTTTTGAGTGGAGGGAATTTAAAGGAGATTTGTGAGTGGAGTGTCCACCCACATGAAGAGGGGAGGGCAAGGGGGCAGCCCCATGCGCCGGCCACCCCCTTGGGGTTCCCCCCCTCCTCCTATAAAAGGAGCCCCCCTCCTCACTTGTCTCTCACACCTCCTCGTGAAGGATCTCTCTCCCCCTCTAGAATTTATCCCCCATGGTCTCGGACTAGTGAGATACATGTTCCCGGTGGCTATTCGGCAAGAAAGAGTTGTGCTTCCGCTGCATCGCTGGAGCGAGGAGGCGGAGGTTGCTCGGTGCCTCGAACGTGTGTGCGAGCACGGATGCGCTGCTGATTTGCGGCGCTAGGACTTCCTCTCGATCTTGAGATCGGCAAGAGATCGTCTACATCAACCACGAGTTGAACTCGTTAAGCTTTGTCGGTCTTCAAGGGTATGTTCTCTACGGATATACATCCGCCCGTTGTTTGTATATAGTAGATAGATCTTGGTATATAGTTCACATCGTAGGAAAATTTTTGTTTTCTATGCTGCGAACCCTACATCATATATGACCCTCTTCCTACCGATTCGGCGGAAATTTGTCTTTTTCACCAGAGGTGGACAGAAAGGTTTTAGATCCCCTGTTGGTACATTGTCCATATAAGGTGGTCTAGTATTTTTGTAAAATGTGATGGTGGTTTTTTGAATTAGCCATTTGGTGGTTGCTTCACAAAACCGTCCGTTTTTTATGCTCGGAAAATGGAAAATGCCTTTTTGGTGCGATAAAAAGGAAAAATTCCTCTTGCAACATTGTTTGACATGCCATGATGCACATGTATGCACAATATGACCATATTATCACAAACTATGCCTTGATTCTAGCCATAACATTGGTCATTTGACCCGAAAGCCAAGAAACCTCGAATGAGATAGGTCATTTTGTGAAGTTTTTTTGAGACATAATCAATATACCAAGTTTGAGATTTTTCCTTATAACTATGTCACATAATATAACACCATGCGAAGGTTTCGCACTGTTTCGATCTTTTTTTATTTTTTTATCCCCGTTTTAAACTATCGTCAAACTTTGTCGAACAACGGGCATGAAGATTCTTAGCTCAGGGCCAAGCCTCGCTCAACTTGCATTGGATTTTTGATAAAATAGCATATTGTGAACCTAAAAATTATTTTTGTAAAAAATCATGAGCATCGTATCATGTACCTGTAGTTCATATCTGACCCACTTCCTACCGATTCGGCAGAAATTTGTCTTTTTCACCAGAGGTGGACGGAAAGGTTTCAGATCCCCCTGTTGGTACATTGTCCATATAAGGTGGTCTAGTATTTTTGTAAAATGTGGTGGTGGTTTTTTGAATTAGCCATTTGGTGGTTGCTTCACAAAACCGTTCGTTTTTTATGCTCGGAAAATGGAAAATGCCTTTTTGGTGCGATAAAAAGGAAAACTTCCTCTTGCAACATTGTTTGCCATGCCATGATGCACATGTATGCACAATATGGCCATATTATCACAAACTATGCATTGAGGGTTCGTGATGCCATCCGGCGCTCGAAGTAGTAGTGGTTCGTGATGGCCATCCGGCGCCACACCTAGAGGGACAGGAGGAACCGGCACGCCTCCGGCGCTCATCATCCAGCCGACGGGGACACGGTAGCCCATCGGGCAGGGGTAGTTCAAGGCGCAAAGCGCCTCCGCCTCCCTGGGGGTTAGTGCTATAGTGGAAGCCTTGGAAAAGAGTGATGAGGTTGCAGATATGAGTCTAGACATGTGCAATGACAATGGAGGCCAACCCTACATATATATATATATATAGTGAAGAACTGGCGGGAAGAACTGGAGGGAAGAACTTGCGGGAAGAACTGGCGGGAAAAAATGGCGGGAAGAAAAATGGCGGGAAGAAAAATGGAGGGAAGAAAAATGGAGGGAAGAAATAGAAGGAAGAAAAATGACTCATTTAATACATATACTGTTAACAGAAGAAATATGACATTGATTTCCATGTTGAAATACATATGTGTGCCAAAAATGGCTCAATTAATACATATAGTCAATCTTATGATCGCGTTGGCCGTAACCATAGAGTATCAACACCGTTTAACAGGATGGTTGGGTCAGTCTTCACTCTGAAGGGCGGAATTTCATCAAACTTATTATAATCTTCTGACATGTCTGTCTTGTCCTTCACTCCCATGATGTTTCTTTTCCCTAAAAGAACTATGTGACGCTTTGGCTCATCGTGTGATGTATCTGTTTGCTTATTTTTTCTTTTTTTCGGTTTGGTAGACATGTCCTTTACATAGAAAACCTGAGCCACATCATTGGCGAAGACGAATGGTTCGTCTAAGTTCTTGTCTACCTTCATAAGATTGTTGAGATCCACTGTTGTCATTCCGTACTTCTTGTCTACCTCAACCCTCCTCCTGTTAGCTTGACCCATTTGCATCGAAACAAGGGGACCTTAAAATTAGGTCCATAGTCAAGTTCCCATATCTCCTCTATGAACCCATAGTACGTGGTCTTTTGACCATTGTCTTCTGCTGCATCGAAGCGGACACCACTATTTTGGTTGGTGCTCTTTTTATCTTGGCCTATCATGTAAAATGTATTCCCATTTATCTCGTACCCTTGGAAAGTACATACAGTCGAAGATGGTGTCCTGGCCAACAAGTACAGCTGATCCCCAATAGTGGTGTTATTCGTGAGAAGTCTTTGCAGCCAGCCGCCAAAACTCGCCATGTGTTCACTTATAATCCATTCATCAGACTGCCCCAGGTGTTTGAGGCGTATTAAATTCTTGTGTTCATTGATATACCGGGCAACCAAGATAGATCTTTGTAAAACCGTGTAGTGTGCTTGATTGAGAGAATTCCCATCCCTACATATCATTGCTTTACATCCTAGGGTGCCTTTTCCACGCAGTCTCCCCTCATGTCGTGATTCTGGAACACCAATCGTCTTAAGGTCAGGAATAATATCAACACAGAACTCAATGACCTCCTCTGTTACATAGCCCTTGGAGATGCTTCCTTCTGGCCTATCACGGTTATGAACATATTTCTTTAAGACTCCCATGTACCTCTCAAAGGGGAACATATTGTGTAGAAATACAGAACCGAGAATGGCAATCTCTTCTACTAGGTGAACCAGGAGATGCGTCATAATATTGAAGAAGGATGGTGGGAACACCAACTCAAAGATGACAAGACATTGGGCCACATCTGTCTGTAACCCTGGTAGGCTTTCTGGATCGATTACCTTCTGAGATATTGCATTGAGTAATGCACATAGCTTCACAATGGGTACTCGAACATTTTCAGGTAGAAGCCCCCTCAATGCAATCGGAAGCAATTGTGTCATAATCACGTGGCAGTCATGAGACTTCAGGTTTTGGAATTTTTTCTCTGCCATATTTATTATTCCCTTTATATTCGACGAGAATCCAGACGGGACCTTGATACTTCTCAGGCATTCAAAAAATATTTCCTTCTCTGCTTTGGTAAGAGCGTAGCTGGCAGGGGTTAAGTGGCATCGTTTACCCTTCTCGTTCTCAGGATGCATAGGCTCTTCAGGGTCTTTCAGACGTTGCTGGTCCTGCCGTGCTTCCGGTGTATCTTTTGTCTTCCCATACACTCCTAGGAAGCCTAGCAGGTTCACGCAAACATTCTTCGTCACGTGCATCACGTCGATTGAAGAGCGGACCTCTAAGACTTTCCAATAGGGTAGGTCCCAAAATATAGATTGCTTCTTCCACATGGGCGCGTGTCTGGCATCGTCATTCGGAACAGATAGACTGCCAGGACCTTTTCCAAAGATTACTTCTAGGTCCTTGACCATACCAAATACCTCCTCACCGGTACGGAGGACAGGCTTCCTCCGGGGTTCTGCCAGACGTTTGAAATGCTTGCCTTTCTTTCTTACTAGATGCAGGTTCGGAAGAAATCGACGATACCCTAGGTACACAACCTTCTTACATTTTATCCAAATATACACTTTCAGTCTGATCTAAACAGTGTGTGCATGCATTGTATCCCTTGTGTGTCTGCCCTGAAATGTTACTAAGAGCAGGCCAATCATTGATGGTTACGAAAAGCAATGCTCGTAGGTCAAATGGCTCCCCTTTATGCTCATCCCACATACGTACACCTGGTTTGGCCCACAGCTGTAAAAGTTCTTCAACTAATGGCCTTAGGTACACATCAATGTCGTTGTCGGGTTGCCTCGGGCCTTGGATGAGCACTGGCATCATAATGAAATTCCTCTTCATACACAACCAAGGAGGAAGGTTATAGATACATAGAGTCACAGGCCAGGTGCTGTGACTGCAGCTCTGCTCACCAAAAGGATTCATGCCATCTGTACTTAGACCAAACCTTAAGTTCCTTGCGTCACGTGCGAAGTCCGGGTACTCTCGCTCGACTTTTCTTCACTGTGACCCATCAGCGGGGTGTCTCAACATCGCGTCTTTATTACGGTCTTCCATGTGCCATCGCAACAACTTGGCATGCTCTTTATTTCTGAAGAGACGTTTTAACCGTGGTATTGTAGGGTTTCGTAGCATGGAAAACAAAAAAATTCTACCGCATACAAACAAACAAGCCAAGATCTATCTACTAGATTGTAGCAACGAGTCGATGGAATAACTCACCCTCGAAGATTCCAAAGTGTTTAACGAGAGCGGATTCTCGTGGGTGATGCAGTCGTACTCTTCCCGATCTCAAGATCGTGTAGACGATCCTTCCGGTGCTGCGTTCCGGCAGCGCTCCCACAGTCGGTCACACGTTCGGTACTCGACGAAGACCTTCCTCTCCCTTGTTCCAGCAGGCAGCGGAGGTTGTAGCACTCTCCTCGCGATTCCGGCAACACAACGGCGTGGTACCGGAAGTAGAGGGGAGATCTCGCAGGGCTTCGCCTTAAGCCGGAGCGAGTATGGTGGACTATGAGAGAGCTCCTCGGCGATCTAGGGTTTAGACACACCAAGGAGGAGGCTTGGCCGGCGGCTAGGGTTATCTAGGCGGCGGCGGCTTGCCCTTGGGCGGCGGCGGCTGCAGGAGGGCCGGCGGCTTAGGGCTAGGGTTTGCGGGTGGAGGTATTCGGTGCTAGGAGGCGCAGCCCTGCCCCTCCTTATATAGGTGGAGGGGGCGCGCCAGGGGAGGGGAGTCCCTCCCCAACTCGGTTTTCCAAGGGGGCCGGCGGTGGAGGGGATGAACTCCTCCCCAACTCGGTTTCCACCTTCCCCTCCACTTCCCAAAATAGTCGTTTGACTTTTCAAATTGGCGTTTGACTTTTCAAACTAGGATTTGATTAAACCCTTTATTTTGTTCAGCGATGACACCTAGTACATGATGCAATCATTCCAACTTGGTATGACACATTCATGTACCCTTCCCCTTCGGAGTGCCGGATATTCCGGAACCTTCTAGAACATTCCCGATGAAAACACCGGAACCATTCTCCAACCCTGAAACAGGACTTTCCTTATATGGATCTTATTCTCCGGACCATTCCGGATCTCCTCGTGATATCCCGGATCCCATACGAGACTCCGAACAACATTCGGTCTCTTACTCATCATTCCATAACTACTCAAAACAACGTCGAATCCTTAAGTGTGTCTCCCTACGGTTCGTGAATTATGCGGACATGATCGAGACACTTCTCCGAACAATAACCAATAGAGGAATCTGGAAATTCATATGGCTCCCACATATTTCTACGATTACTTTGCGATCGAATGAACCACTTACATACGATACCAATTTCCCTTTGTCTCACGATAGTTTACTTATCCGAGGTTATGATCGTCGGTATCTCTGCATACCTAGTTCAACCTCGTTACTGATAAGTACTCTTTTCTCGTTCCCGTGATATGTGATCCCTTGTGAGCTAGTCACATGCTTGCAAGCTAATTGGATGACATTTCACCGAGAGGGCCCAGAGTATATCTATCCGTCATATGGATGGACAAATCCCACTCTTGATCCATGTGTCTCAACCAATACTTTCTGAACACTCAATGCCACCTTTATAGCCACCCAGTTATGATGTGGTGTTTGATGTCATCAAAGCATCCATCCGGTAAAGGTGATACGCATGATCTCATGGTCGAAGGAATTAGGTTACTATGTATCAGAAAGCATATAGCAATTGAACTATTAAAATGACTTGATCTTTATGCTACGCTTATCTATAGGAGTATGTCCACCATATCATTCTCCTAACGATATGATCTTGTTGTTAATAACATCTCAATGTTCATGATAGGGAAACCACAATCATTTATTAACCAACAAACTAGTATTATAAAGAGGCTTTACTAGGGACTCTATTTTAGTTTACAAATCACACAAGTATTAATGTTTCCTTGTTAATACTATTATAGCATGAATGTAAACATTTATCATAAACACAAAGATATAATAATAACTACATCTATTATTGCCTCTAGGGCATATCTCCAACAGGTATTATAGGGAGCATACCACATAACCTTGGCAGGAACCTTCTTCCTAGGGGCCTCGCCCTCAACATTGCCAGGATCGTCTCGTCTGATATTATACCGCAGTGCAGTGCATACCGGGCATGCATCCAAATTCTCGTACTTCTCACCGCGGTAGAGGATGCAGTCATTAATGCAGGCATGTATCTTCTGCACGTCTAATCCTAGAGGGCAGACAACCTTCTTTGCTTGGTATGTACTGTCGGGCAACTCATTATTTCTTGGAAGAAGATTCTTCATTTTTACCAACAACTTTGAAAATGCGCTGTCAGTCACACCGTTCTCTGCCTTCCATTGCAGCAAATCCAGTGTGGTACCTAGCTTTTTGTGGCCATCTTCGCAAGTTGGGTACAACAATGTTTTGTGATCCTTTAACATCTGCTCCAGCTTCTCCTTCTCCTTTTCAGTTTCACATTCTTCCTTTGCATCAGTAATGGCCCGACCAAGATCGTCATCAGCGGGCCCATCTGCTGCCTCTTGATCTTCATTATCTACCCCCGTTGCAGTATCATCATATTCAGGATACATATTATGATAGTTGTCATCATCCTATTCTTCTTCGTTGTCTTCCATCACAACCCCTTTTTCTCCGTGCTTGGTCTAACAATTATAGCTGGACATGAAACCAGATCAAAGCAGGTGGGCGTGAATGGTTCTGGTATTTGAGTAGTCTTTCTTGTTCTGACAGTGAACACACGGACAGCACATAAAACCATTGTGACCATGGTTTGCATTAGCCACAACGACGAAATTTTGGAGGCTCGTAATGTACTCGGAAGTGCGGCGGTCACCGTACATCCATTGCCGGTTCATCTGCATTAATATATAGTATATATCAAAAATTAATAGGGAGATGACCATTTATATATAGTACATCAATGACACATGAAAGGATAGTTGCCGACCTCGACCGAGAAGGAAAGAGCAACGAGAAAACTTATTTTGAGCTCTCGGGCATTTCACCGAACACCTCTTGTGCATACGAAAAAAACACAAACTAGCATACTTCACACCCTCTTGCTAGGCTCCAAAATGAGATAGTGAAAAAATGGAAGAGTGGGGTGTGGGCTGCGGTGTCTTATATAGCCCCCCCTTTAACACCGGTTCAAGCCACGAACCGGTGTTAAAGGGAGGGGCTGCGCGGGCCACTGATGTAGGGGCACGAACCGGTGTTAAAGGGGGGGCTCCTTTTTGCTGCAGGGCCACGCTGGTACGGGCCCCCCTTTAACACCGGTTCGTAGAAGAACCGGTGTTAAAGCCCATTTCCAGGATCAACCAAAGTCCTCGTTTCCACTAGTGCCACTCGGGTTTGAGTTGCAAGTGCGACTGAATTAAAATGAGTGTTATCTAGGGCGTACAAATCCGCTGCTAAAGAGGTCTTATCTTTCTAACAACATATAGCCAAGGAGAAATTCTTTTACGGTTGGTCAACTTTTTATGAAGGCATTATGAGAGAACGGTTCGGTGTCTTATTTAAGATGATGAGACAGTAGCTGCATCTTGAAATCAAAATAAAATCGCTACCCGTATTGGTGTCAATGGAGGACGCACATAGTCGTTTGCCCTATGGATCTCTTAGGATCTAGTCGTTTTTCGTATTCGTTTATGTGGTTTGAGGTCAGTCTTTTTGGATTTACGATTGCCATGTTCGGCGATGGTTACTGCTCTGGCATGCAGGTAATTTGGGATCTTAGCACGATGACTTTACGTTAGTCTACTACGACAAGCTCTACTACAGTGATGGAGGGGTGAGGACGTCGGCGCAGCTTCGGCTTGCGCTAGTATCTATACTTATCGCTAGGTGGTCCAAGCACCTATTTATATATTTTTAATTACTTTTTGTCTACTTTGTACTATCATGGATGATTATTAATAGATCGGTTGAATTTTCGAAAAAAATGAGACAACCGGAGTATTCTGCTCCTAGATCCTACTCCCTCCGCCTTAAAAAGAGTGTACCTCCAAATTTCGGGAAAAAAAATCAAACTTAAATAAGGTTGACCATGTTTATACAAAAAATCACCAATGTTTGTGCCACCAAATTAGTATCATTAGATTCCTAATGAAATATATTTTCATTATATACCAATTCGATTCCATAAGTATTCCTATAGTTTTTAAAATTCAGCCAAACTTGGAGATAGTTCGACTTTCGAAGAAAGCTGGAACTACAAAGATCTTTGCGGGACAGATAGAGTAGTACTATACACCTGTACAATGATTATATTTTAGCAATGCTAGGTATGATAACTGATAAGATGGAGGAGAGAGAAACTAAAAAAGAGATTTGTCTTCTCTTACCTAAGCAATGATCACATAATAAGGAACATAAAATATTTTCTCCATTTTACGGCACGTCTTATGTAGTCACAATTTTTTTAGTTTAATCATGCCATAATTTACGGAATGCAAACAATAACTATTAAAAATAGCACTAAGAGAAAATCCAGTGTACAAAATGTATTTTTGTCTTATCTAAATGATATGCTATGCCTAAGATAAAAATCCCTTATCAACCAATGTTCATGTTGTAAGAGTTCCAATTTAAGGATTTGACTACTCACTTAGTTTCTAGGTGTTGTTTGGAACACACAAATTTCAGGAACAGTTCAACTTCCCAAGAAACAGGGAAATGTCCTTTGTTGAAATAGATAAGCAAAATAAGAGATCAACTACAAAATCAACATATATAACCATTTTATCATGGAAGTAATAAAGAAATTCTAGAGCCATGGAATCTTGGAGTAACCGCGACATTGTTGGTTTGTTCTTTTCCTTTGCCAAAAATATCGGCTTGTCATCTTAGCGCCTTTTCATGTACTAGTAAAGGCATTTTTAGTTGGTATACTAGGGTTGACACACCTCATCGTGTCACAGGTTAGGTAACCGAGTCAGTTACCCGATTGGCGGCCATAGTTGTGCAAGATTCTTTTCATAAAAACATGGACCCACATGTCAATGGACAAGTAACTTCACCCAAGTGTGCCAATAGTGTGGTATCTTGATCATACCGGTTTGTCATCTTAGCGCCTTTCCATGTACTACTAGTAAAGTCATGAGTTGGAGAGAAGTATTGCAAATATAGGCAACATTGGTGTAGCAACCAAACATACCTGATATATCTCTATCAAATTATGTCTCTAATGTCTATACTTGTTTGCTAAAGCGAACATGGATCACGTTACATGATGGCCCGCCAGGACATCCGATAAAGAAAAGGTAAGGTGCATCTTTCAGTTAGTAAACTTTAACCGAGTTAGTTACCGTTTGCTTGGTAGCTATACTTGTGGTAAGGTTCTTTTCATGCAACGTATGGGATCCTCACTGTTTGACATGCACGCTTTGTGCCAAGATTCTTTTATTGCAACATGGGACCCTCATTGTCACTGAGGCAGGGAAGTGTAGCAAGATTTCTTCAAGTGTGATAAAGTGTCGGGCTCATCTTGATCACTAAACTTAGCCATGAGCCCATGACTGGCAAAGAAGTGTTGCATATATAAGCAACGTTAGTGTACCAACCAAACAGAGCCCTAAGTGAGTGATCTATCTCATCAGATTCCGAGTGAGCCCTAACATGGTCCATGTTACATGATGGCCCACCAGGACATCCGATAAAAAGAAGGCATGCATATCTTTCAGTTAGCAAAGTTTAATAGGGTTGGTTACCCGTTTGTCTGGCAGCCACAGTCACGGCAAGATTCATGTCATGCAACATGGCACCCACATTGTCAATGACTTAGGAACAACTTTAGCATCTTATAAAATTGGTCAAACCCTATTTTTTTGGCGTTTACAATTTTACTCAAAAAATGGCCTCTAGCCGATCCCATAAAATTCGTTCAACCTGTAAATATTTTAGAATGCACCGAAATCCATCCGGGAAAATATCATAAGTGCAGTTTGGGAGGCAGTTTACAGTCCACCCATAAACTGGTCAAACCTCGTCTGGAAGGATGCGCCACCGCACCTCCCCTGCAGAATCGCCGAAATCTTCCGATGCTCGCCGGAATTGGGTGTCACACACCAAAATCGAACGACATACGCCCGAATCAGCCAGCACATGTCCTAATTGGGCCGGTGGCAGGAGGTGCAGGACATGGCAAGATGGGACCGGCAGGGCGGGGCAACGTCGACGAGCTGGTGAGCACGCGCGACAGGAGGCAACGACATGCCCGGAAGCGACATATGGCACACGCGGCAGAGGTGGCGACGCGCGAGACTTGGGGCCCCGCCCCGCAGCGGCGTGGGTAGACCCCGAGGAAGAGGAAGGAAAGAAAAAAGAAAAAAAAGGTGGCCACATTTGAGGCCTACATAACACATGTTTATTTACGGTGTCTATTTTATTCGGGTCAGTTTCACACTTGAACAATGGTGTAAGGTGTCATGTATACGAGTTTTTAAGGGTCGAGTTTTACGAAATCTGTTAAAGATGCTCTTAGCAAATTTCTTTCAAGTGTGACAAAACATGGCGCTCATCTTGATAGCCTAATCTTAGCCATGAGGGGCCAAGCAGTGTTGCAAACATGGCCAACGTTAGTGTAGCAACAAAACAGAGCTTAAGGTAGTGATCTATCTCAATCAATTCTATCTCTACGGTCTGTTCTTGTTTAGCTAAAGCGGTCGACGATCACGCTACATGATGGCCCGCCAGGACATCCGATAAAAAGAAGAAGCCATGTGCATCTTTCCGATAAATTGGGTCACAAAAAGAGACGGCGTAGTATAGTCACTATCAAACAAGGAAGAGTAAAAACAGAGACACCGAGTACGTCAACCTTGCATACTTGCATGTGCCGTCTACTAGACGACAATCTGCACGTAAACGTACGCGCGGGCAATCAGCACTAGACTCTTTACGGCCTCCAAAGCAGTAATTAATTTTCCATTTAGTAATTTACATCAGCTGACGATCTCGATCCATTCATGCATCTCGTTAATTATATGTATATATGCTGCGTCCACCTCAAGCCAGTAGTCCCTAGCATCGTATAGCCAGGATGCACCTTAAAGCAGTAGCTAGTGCTCTTCCAGTGCACCTAGCTAGGTACGTACTCTCGTCGCCATCCGTTCAAAAACTTCACCTGCGAAGTGGTTTCGTGGTCACCACCAGACTCATGACTGCGCGCGCACGTCCTCTCCTTCTTCCTAGGTCATAAGAGACGCCAGCCCCAGCGCTGCTGCTCCCGGTCCGCCTCCTGGCTGAAGGGGACGACGCGACCGGAGCTGCTGAGCGAGCCGCTGCAGCGCGACCAGCCGGCACAACTCGCGGTGCCTGCGCGCGAGCTCGGCGAAGTCGGCGCGGAGACGCGCGTTCTGGCGGCGCACGGCGAGCTCGTGCCGCGCCACGACGTGCAGCTTGGCCTCCAGGTCCTGCTTCTGCGCGCGGAGCTGTGCCGCCGTCCCGCGGAGCTCCTCCAGCCGCTGCTGCTTCCGCGCCCGCGACCGCTGCGCCGACAGCCGGTTGGACACCTTCCGGCGCTGCCGCCGCCGCCGTTCCTCCTCGTCCTCCTCCGGCGTCCCGCACGGCGCCGCCGCGTCGCCGGCGGACGAGCTGGGGGACGAGGACGACGTGGTGGCCGCCATGAGCTGCTCCAGGGTGGGGCACGTGTCGGGGCCCCACGGGGTGAACCCGAAGCCGGACCCCATGACGTCCATGTCAAGCCCGATCGCGTCCTGCAGAGACAGCATCTTTCCTGCTTCTCTCCTACTACTAACAAACAATCACAACTAACTTAACAGAAGGGCGCAACAACCGTGATTCCAGCAAACTAGACTGATCAAGTGAGGGATCGGGGAAAAGGGAAGAAGCGATGAGGAAACTGGGGCTATTTATAGGCCAGGCGGCGAGGGCCGAGGCATGGGAGCCGGGCCGCCGTGACGTGGGGCCCGCGTTTACGTGGGGTTTCTTTCTTCTTCCTTCGTCCCGGTGGCTTACTTTGCTTTTGGCCGTGGCAGGGAAAAAGATTCTACTGCCGTGACAGTATATCCATTCCGCATCCGGGCCCGTATAGGCCTGCCCACGTGCGCCCATATTCCCAGCACGGACGGCGCAGATGAGGCCAGCGGCGCGGACGGACGGCGGATAGCTTGTACGGGCCTGCGCG
Source organism: Avena sativa (assembly GCA_916181665.1). Classification (NCBI taxonomy): domain Eukaryota; kingdom Viridiplantae; phylum Streptophyta; class Magnoliopsida; order Poales; family Poaceae; genus Avena; species Avena sativa. The sequence continues at coordinate 291,448,876 of OV702282.1, forward strand.
GGCCCACGTGGCGCTCTCGCTTTTTTCTCCTGGGTGCTCGGTTGGTGCAACGTGAGGCTCGGGCCCACGTAGGCCGGGGAGGGGACGCGCGTTTAGCTTAATCGCGAAGTAATGGCCGCGAGATGCTGCCCATCGATGGCTCCGGTGCAACCACACCGCCGCACACTGTGGGAGCCCCCCATTGGGCATCGTGCCATAGGCCCACTTACCTGTGGGTCCAGCCCTAGCCTACGTGGCGTCCCAGCATCTCGTTCGCGGCTGGGCCACGCGCCACGTATGTAACACGAGCAGCAGCCGGCGAGGACGGCGACTACGATCAAGCGGTGTACGAGACGAGATTGCCTTATTCGCCAGGCGTGGATGCCACTGTGACGATGCCGCATACACGTCTCGCGAGCTCAGTGGGCGCCAATGCGTCACGTGACAAATACGTATCCACGCAGAAAAAAAAGTAAAGCATCCGATCCACTGTACGAGTATCTACACGTATGTACTATGCCAAAGCAGCGAGTAGAGAGACTACACATGTGTGGTGTGTAAGCCTAACGATCTCGATACGGACTGACGATGCGTATGCTTCAACAAAAGCTAGCTGGATGGATGGATGGACGACGGCCTCTGAGTGCAACAGTGGAAGCTTCGGCTGCCTAACCAAAGTGATCGATACAGTGCAGGTGTGTGGCGGCGGGACGGGACACGATCCATGTATGTAGCACACGTTGTTCGTGATTGATCGAGCTAACTTACGATACGTACCGATCAGTGGATCGGAGTGTCTTCTGGTAGCAACTGCATGCAGCAATCGGTTCTTTCCGGGGTGCGATGCGAGCTGCGGTACTTCCGCACGATTCTGGATGCCTACTTTCGTCGATCAATCGTGTTTTAAGTTTTTTACATGAGTGCATTTTCTAGTCTTAAATTATTTTCCTGGTCTAGGTTTAGTCTCGAATCCGTGCAGAAAACGCCAGCTCCTTAATTAATGAACCGTCAAGATTTAGTCATTTCGAAAGTAGAAAATGGTTCTAGTATGAGTGATAGTTTTGACCCTGTTTGTGATTTAAAAAGTTAGATGAAAACTTAATTTGAAGTCTGAGTTTTGGAAACTCAAATTAAAATGGCCAATATGATACTCCTTCCGCCCCGAATTAAATATCGAAGACTTGTGTGGATTTGTATGTTCTGTATATTAAATGTATCTAGATACATACGAATCTAGAAAAAATCGGTGACATCTATTTTTTTTCCTTTAAGAATGGCTTTTATAATGAAAATTTACGGAAACAATGTTAACGATGAAAAGAGGCAAACTGAGAAAAAAATTGATAAACAATACCAAATGAGATAACTCGATGTTACAAACACTTATCCAAGTTTCTTGATAACTTCAAAAGTTGCAACAAAGTCGTTAGTAACTTGCCGGATTTCTTGGTTTATAGAATAATTTATGTTTTTATGTATTTTTCATGATACATCTATGTTTTCTCCCCATAGGGATTTTTCCTAAATTTTACTTTCCTACCTCTTTTAGTCGAACTAGGGGCCAAATTTGACGGTTAGAGGACCAATAATATCTGGCTAGAGTTCAGAAAGCATGCTTAGAATCTGACAATAGTTGAGCCACTATAAAAGAGAAAATAAAAACTGCACCAGCATAAAGAAAAAAACAATCCAGCACTATCTCGAAGTGAGAAATATGTAATCCGATCAGATCACTATCACGGAAAAAGAGTGACCAAACTTCTCGGGCGTCATCTCTAATCCATTTTAACACAAGATTAGTTACGATTTCTAGCAACAATGAACCCATTGACGACACATCAAAAAACGGCAAAGGAAACGATGGCTGGGGCAAGTACTTATACTCTGCTGGGAAAGATCTAAAGATAATGGACAACTAAACGAAGCGATGATGGACCATGCATGCTTGCTGTCTGTCGGCATATCATTTGCAACGAGCACCCGTCATCGTATTCTATGGTACGATACTAATCAACGATCAACACTCGTAGGATTAGGAAAAATACACTCATAGACGCACATCAGCACATAGATTAGGACATCTACAACTCCGTACGTCGTTATGCATATCCATAGGCTAGCTAGCTAGTGGATAGCGTTAATTAAGTGGTTACTATCGATGCTTGCGACCGAGCGTACTCGTTAATTAAGCACTACTCGACCGACGGTGAGTAGTGCTTGAACTGCATTTATATGTGATCGGAACAAAAAAGCAGAATAGGTATCACTAATTAACTCTATGTCGTTTGAGAATTAGTGGGGGCGTATCGTTTATGACGTGTTTGTGCTATTCTGGCTTTCCTGCTTGTTTACATGTAGCACGCAATAGCAACACACTACGTGAGCTAAAGTTGCACATAGGGTGCACCTCGGACACAATTATAATCCGCATGCACTTGTGATGCAGTTACACTCCTCTGAGTGCACCTGTGGTACATTTCGCAACATTGGGGGTACAATTACAACCCCATGTGTAGTAGAGATACGATTCGCGGTCCTAGGGGACAATTATAATCCCGGGTGTCGTACGGGGAAATTGCAACCCGCGTGTAACTTAGGTGCAGGTGCACACACGAAGTGTGTCTATAGACATAGTTTGCAACCCGTGGAACTTAGGTATAGTTGTATACGATGTGCACATGGGGCACAACCATGTGCAACTAGGCAAAGATAAATATGAACCTAGAAAAATCTAATGTTTTAGTGCCAGGTGAATTTCTTCTAGAATTCTTAAAAAATACTAACAAGAATATAATATCACCAGGCAACACCAACATGCAACGTAAGTGTCGAGATGTTCAACTAGAATTTATCGTTCCGCCACCCCTAGGTATAAAGATCAAAAATCCGAGATCGGGATCTCCTAAACTAAATATTTGTGGTTGTAGATCGGGGAGTGAAGCAAAAAGGTCTCCTAAACTTGTCTATTCGTGCTAGCTAAATGGTTAGGCGAAACATTAGAAATGTAAAAGCAGAGCAAAGAACCCCAACTTTGAACCTATAGGAAACCAATCCCCCTCCCCCCCCCCCCCCCCCCCCCCCCCCCCACAAAAAAAAAAGGAAACCAACCCAAAAAAAATCCAAACAAGCATGCACATAAACACAGATTTGCTTTATAGCCCTTCTATAAAATCCAGCCCGCCCCGCTAAGTGCGTACGAGGCATTGGCCAACATGAATTTCCCCCAAGAAAAATAAATTCCCCCATCGCATTAATTAATATAAGGAGAGTTCACAACTAAGTTAACAAAGAAAAGCCAAAAAAAGCAGCAGCTAGCATGATCACCCTCCAAGAATAATAGCACTCAAATGCTTAGGATCAGAAATAGTCCAATTCTATGGGTCGTTTTTTTATCTTGGCTAGCCGGAAGGTTTTGTGAACGTGCTTCTGAAAACCCTTTCATTTCCTTCATCTAGCCTCCCAAGAGGCAAGCATCTCCACCAATCTTTCACCGATGAGTGGTTAGCCCAAGAGTAAGTTTGAGAGCATCCAGACTGAGCCAAATTTGAGAGATTCCCAAATTTTGATAGTAAAATGACATTTCAACATTAGGTGAGATGCCGATGCCCGCTCTTGCTTAGAAACTTGACAAAGCACACAATTCGTCAACCCACAAAGATGGAGTCCATCCACGGACCAAACTCGTCCTTGTAGAATGAGGCAAGAAAATAATTTAATTTCACTATGGGACCCAATTTTTCCAAACTAAACTTGGCATCTTTGAGTTGGTGAGGCCGGCAAATTGCATTTTGTATATGGATGAGGCCGAGTAATTACAATCTCGGGTGAACCTCCAGAAATGCATTCATATCTCATGGCAATATTGAGGAGGACATCTTGAAGCTTGGTCCATAAGTTTAAAAATTATTGAATGTGAAGAACCGAGAGGAACTGGACTTGTTGATGTGCACAATCCATGCTTTGCTGGCTAGCGCCTTGCGAACAGAAGTTTCAATGGGAGAAGATGGCAAAAGTATTGGGAATGAGTTCCTTCGGCTTGCAACCTTATAGCCATGGGGCATGCAGAAAACTAGTTCTCTCCCCATCATGCACCATGATCTTGAACGCTTCGTCGAATATATACATATCTGCATGCTTGTAAGAGTGATATTTGAGCCCCAGTTACCCAGAAAATTAGGTTGCCAAACCAATTACCAATTCACGTTACATTTTCCACCCAAAACTCCCTCAATGCCGGCCCAAAAAAAGACCCTCTAAGTCTTGATGATGAACTCAAACGATCTTGCCAGAATGATGAACAAGGTGGGGTAGTAGATATCTTGTGACGTTAACACAGATTTAACAAGAGTGTTTCTTTCTGTCGCGGAGACATTCTGCTCTCAACCAGCCGCAAGCTTTCCAAGAGTCTTATCCCTGGCCCTGTGATGTTGAAATGGACTCTTGAGTCTTCTAACCGATAGGGGCATCCCAAGATGACGGATAGGAGTTGTTCAAAAAAAAAAGATTACGGATAGGAGTACAATATAACGGGGATCAAAGCCTTTACAAAGGATAAGATCCACGACACTTTACTGGAAGTTAGTAACAAAAGTTGTGGCATTGCCGAATTTCCTCAGGAATTTGGAGAGACAATGGATATCTTCTTTAATTGGTTGATGAAAATAGCCTCATCATGAGCGAATATTTCATACTGAATGGAGAACCTTTTGCCTTATGAGATGTTCTATATCTCATCACTACAGGAACAAGTCAAGGCGCGGACGGTCAAACACTACGGCTATTTGCCGAGGCCGTCGGCGTAGACCCTGAGGCGGACAACCGAGCAAACCGGCCGTCGGCTCAGGTTTACCGTCAGCGTTGATCGGGCCATCAGTGTAGGAGCTTGGCCGGCGAAGTGACGACGTCAACCTATGCCGACGGCGACGGCTTTGCCGTCGGCTCAGCTTTTACACCTACACCGACGGCTAGCTCTTTTCCCTTTTGCCACATTAATCCTAGAAAAATCATAATTGAATCATTATAATTTAGAAAATACAAATAATGTATCAAAATTTTCAGAAAAATAAGATCTATCTATCTAAACTCAAATATTACACGTTTGTGTTGAATAAAAATTTAATAAATGTAAAAATATTGCATATACTTTCGTATAACACATTTTTCATTTTCCAAGTGCCAAAAAGGGATGTTTTCTGAGGCAACAACCAAATAAAAGTTTCAAAATGGTACCACCCCTTTTTTAAAAATACTAGACCACCTTGCATGGACAACATCCGAACCGGGATATCTTAAACCTTTCCGTCCATCCCCGTGAAAAAGACAAATTTCTGTTGAATCGGTTGGAAGTGGGTCAGATTGAACTATAGCTATATGATCTGATGCTCATAAATTTTTTTAAATCATTTTTAGGTTCACAATATGCTATTTTATCAGAGATCCACTGCAAGTTTAGCGAGGCTTTGCCCCGATCTAAGAATTTTTATGCCCTCCATTTTGACCATAGTTTGAAACGAGCATAAGAAATTTAAAAATGATCCAAACAATATAAAACCTTCGTGTAGTATCATATTATATGACATAGTTGCAAGAAAAAAATATCAAATTTGGAATATTGCAAATATCCCAAAAAGAACCTTCACAGAAATGAGCTATCATGTTCGAGATTTTATTGTTTTCAGGCCAAACAAGCTATATTATGGCTAAAATCGCGACATATTGTAATAATATGCCCAGATTGTGCAAACATGAGTATCGTAGGATGACAAACAATGTTGTAGAAGGAAGTTTTCCTTTTCGTCACACCAAAAGGCATATTTTCTATTTTTCGAGTGCCAAAAACGGGTTGTTTTATGAAGCAACCACCAAATGAAAGTTTCAAAATGGTAACACCCTATTTTTTAAAAATAATAGACCACCTTCTATGGTACTGTCCTAACCGGGGTATCTTAAATCTTTCCTTCCACCCCTACTGAAAAAACGAACACCTACCGAATCGGTTGGAAGTGGGTCAGATTTTAACTATAGGTACCTGATCTGATGCTTGCAATTTTTTGGAAAAATCATTTTTAGGTTCACAATATGCTATTTCAATAGAGATTCATTACAAGTTTAGAGAAGCTGAACCCCGAACTAAGAATCTTCATGTCAACCGTTTTGGCCATAGTTTGAAACATCCATAAGAAATTCAAAAAAGTTCCAAATAATGTAAAACCTTCGCGTGGTGTCATATTATTAGACATAGTTGCAAAGAAAAATATCAAACTTGGAATATTGTAAATAACTCAAAAAATATTTTCTCAGAAATGAGCTATCATGTTTGAGGTTTTCTGCCTTTTAGACCAAACAAGCAATGTTATGGCTAGAATCGTGACATAGCTTATGACAATGTGACCATATTGTGCACACATGAGCATCTTAGGATGGCAAACAATGTTGCAGGATGATGGGGATATGCCTACTGGGGTATACCCAGCAGGGCGTTTTCGACCGGCCCAGGAACTGGCGAGTGGGCTTGCAGGACGGCGACTGGAGCAAGACCTGGCGTAGATTCAAGCGATTGGAAGCTGAAGGCCCAGGAGAGTAGATAGGCCCAGTTGGATTAGGTTAAACGATTGCCGAAACCTTAACTGATTCGATTGAGATCTGTAAACCCTAGGGGGGGTGAGTCTATATAAACCTCCCTAGAGGGCGTGTAGAAGATACGTTCCATCATCCACCCAAGTGACTCGCTGCCTAGCTGCCGAGCTCGCCCCATTGTACTCTCATCATAATACAATCTAGCAGGAGTAGGTCTTTACCCTCCGGGGGGCCGAACATGGGTAACACCCTGTGTCTCCGCCCTCATCTCGCACCGCAGATGGCTGGCCGCCCTTGCCCCATGTTCTACTACTCGCTGCCGATTGCAGCATCTACTGTGGTCATTCCCATGACAGTGGCGCCCACCGTGGGGCCTGGCCGGTCTGGTCGGTGTTCTGCGGCGAGATCCAATCTGCCCATCAACGAGTCGATCGCCACCGGTCGCATGATAGCGATCGGCGAGATACTCCAAATCTTGCCGAGCAGCTATGTCCCGGCGGCGCGACCCGTCACGCACAGCATGATCCTGCCGGTTGGCACGATCAGTCTCTTCGTCGGCCTCACCGACGTCATCCTCTCGGAGGACGCGGCTCGCATCCGCGAGTCGCCTCCACGCGATCGGCTCTCCGAGAGTCAGGTCCGCACGATCCACCGCCTCGCCTCCGAGTACGACTCAGCCCACAGTGATGTGGCTGAAACCACCGTGGCCGCGGAAGACGCGGCCCTCAACGACAACGCCGACTCGGCGACCCCGGCGTCACTCGCCGGATCCATCATCGCGGCTTCGCCCGCGGGCTCCATCACCCAGGTCTCCAACGTTGGAGACTTCGAGGATCCCTCCATCCTTGGGATCTTCGACTTCGACTCCGGGTCGGAAAACTTCGCCGATCTCCGCGACGGGACCGGTCGCCACGCCGCGACCTACATGGCGACTGGCGCCGACCCACTGGAGGATCCCTTCTCCACCCCGATCCCTCCCAACGCAATGGCAACGGAGGTCGAGGAACTCCGCCTGAAGCTGGCGGAAGCAGTCCGCAAGGAGCAAGCCGAGCACAAAAAATTCCGCCTTGAGCAGGTGACGGCGCAGGAGCTGTCGCGCTACCACCAGCAACGAATCAGGTCGCGCTTGAACCCCACCGTCCAGGGGCGCGCCCTGAACTTCGACGGCGAGAACGACCCGGCCCGCGTGGCCGAGCGCGTGATCTGCGAGAACGCACCACCAGGAGGAAGCGCCGGACCCCCACCAGGGTCGACGGCGAATGGCGCCCCACCTCCACCCAACCGCGCACCCCCTAGGGACCAGCCGCGGATCGTGGTCTCCTCACGGGAGCGAGACGCGAACGACCTACCACTATTCTCCACCCCGATGGACAACCTCGTGGCGGGCCGAGCAGTGGCCGACAACATCACGGCCACCGGTGACGGCGCCCTACAGATCCAGTACGTCAAGGCCTTGCTCGCAAAGGATGTCGAGCAACAAAACGCAGGCGTCGACTCACAAGGTCGGATGTACTCGCGTTCATTGGGCAGCAGAGCGGCCTCAAGCGGCCGTCCATTTGGCGGCAAACACCCTCAACTGCCCGCCACCCGAATCACTGCAGCTCCAACACCGACCCGCGAACGCGTCACTCTCCACCAATGACCCCAGGCCGGGCGACCAACTTCGTCGCCGCCAACGGTCAGCCCGTCGACGCCCGCACCCACATCATCAACAACCAGAGCTGGCGCGCACGCTAGCCCGACGACCTGCTACATACCCTAACCAACCGCCGCGACGGCGAGCCGAGGGGGTCGCTAAGTCGACTCGGGCCCCGGTGCTTCGGACCAATGATCCGAGGCGAAAGATACCCGGCGAACTTCAAAGCGCCAAAGGAAATAGAGAAGTACGACCCCACGTACGATCCCTCCGTGTGGCTGGACACTTACCTCATGGCAATGGGGATCGCCGGCCACACCGATCTACTCGCCGCCCGCTACCTCCCCCTGATGATGGAGGGGGCGTGCAGGCAGTGGATCAACACTCTCCCCGCGGAAAGCATCGACTCCTGGGAAGAGATGCGCGACGCCTTCGTCAGGCACTTCGAGGGTTCATACACCCGCGCCACCACCATCGAGGACCTGGAACGATGCGTCCAGGGACCTCGCGAGTCGACCCGCAGCTGGGTCCAACGATGGCAAGAATTGTGGTACAACGCTGTCGGTATCCACCTAGACACCGCAATCCACTGCTTCAAGACCTCGTGCCGCTACGAGCCCCTGGTTGCCAAGCTCAAACGATCATACCGCACACTCGACAACATACCGGACCTCCTTGAGATCGCCAAAAGATACGCGGAGGAAGACCCAAACAAAGAAACCGACGACGAGTCAGGAGGACAACGCCGCATGAGCGGCAACGACAACGGACGACGATCCGATCTACGCTACAGCAACACTCGCCTCACCGGGAAGCGCCGCAGTGACGGGCGAGTCGACTTTGTCACCAACGCTGGGCACGCGCAGCGCGAGCCCAAGAGCTTCCGCCGCGACGGGGGTGCAACGCCGCGACGGCGGCAACTACAAGGCGAAACCAAGGTTCGACCCCGCGGCCCTCCTTAACCAACCTTGTGCATTTCACAGCAAGGAAGGAAAGCCCGCCACGCACACGACCGCCGACTGCCACTCTCTCAAGGAGATCGAGAAGGCACAGCGAGCGCGGGAAGACCCCGACAACAACCCGCCAAATGGCGGAAAATTCGGCAGCATGGCTGGCTCACTCCACACCTTCACAGCCTTCAACACGAAGCGCGAGAAGAAGGTCATCGCCCGCGCCGTCTCCGTCAACGCGATGGCCCAGGTGGACGTTCCCCAGTTCCTCAACTGGTCGGAGCAACCCATCACCTGGAGCCGCCAGGACCACTCGCCACGCATCGATTACCCATGTCGAGTCGCCCTGGTAGTCAAGCCCAAGGTGGGAGACTACTGGCTCCCCAAGACATTGATGGACGGCGGCAGCTCCATCAACATCCTGTACCTGAACACCTTCAGGCGACTGCGGCTCCCGCAGTCGATGGTCGAGACGACCTACACCATGTTACACGGCATCGTCCCCGGTCGAAAGGCGTACCTGATCGGCAAGGTCACGCTGCCAGTCACCTTTGGCACACCGGCAAACTTCCGCACCGAGCGGATCGTCTTCGAGCTGGTGCCCTTCGACAGCCCCTACCACTGCGTCCTGGGGCGCCAGGCGTTCGCCAAGTTCATGGCGGCGCCCCACTACGCGTACAACGCGATGAAGCTCCCCGGACCGCGTGGCGTCATCACCATCCACGGCGACCCCGACATGGCCGCCGAGTGCGAGGCCAAAGGAGCCGAACTCGCCGACGTTGTCATCGCGGCAGAGGCCAACCACGCCGACGAGCTCGCCAAATACGCGAGAGGGGTCAACAACGACGACCCCACTATACTCAAGAAGCGCAACTCGGAGGGCGGCAACACCTCAGCCTTCGAGGCAACGACGCATACCCGCACCGTCGAGCTGGTCCCAGGCGACTCCAGCCAGATGGTAACGATTGGGAAAGGCATGAGCCCAACATAGGAAGGCGCGCTCATCGAGTTCCTCCGTGAGAACAGGGATATCTTCACATGGAAGCCCTCTGACATACCTGGTGTCCCTAGGGAACTCGCTGAGCACAAACTCAACGCCGACCCTAAAGTGCGACCTGTCAAGCGGTCGCTGCGGCCTTCAATGAAGAGCACCACCGAGCCATCGCCGAGGAGGTGCAGCGTCTACTCACTGCAGGCTTCATCCGGCCAATCAAATACTCCAAGTGGCTGGCAAACCCATTCCTGGTCGAGAAGAAAAATGGGACCTGGAGGATGTGTATTGACTACACAAACTTAAACAGCGCCTGCCCGAAGGAACAATTCGTCCTCCCGCGGATCGACCAAATAATCGATTCCACCGTGGGCTCAGAGTCACTATGCTTCCTCGACGCCTACTCTGGATACAACCAGATCAAAATGGTCGTTGAGGACGAAGAGAAGACGGCGTTCATCACGCCATTCGGAGCCTTTTGCTACACCGCCATGACCTTCGGCCTCAAGAACGCCGGGGCGACCTACCAACGGTGTATGCAAGAGTGCCTTGCGAGCCAAATTGGCTGCAATATCCACGTCTACATCGACGACGTGGTAGTAAAGTCCGCTCGCCAGGGCGACCTACTCGCCGACCTGGCGGAGACATTTGCCAACCTGCGGAAATACAAGATAAAGCTAAACCCAGGCAAATGCACTTTCGGTGTACCAGCAGGGAAGCTACTGGGATACGTCGTTTCCAAGCACGGGATCGAGGCGAATCCCACCAAGATCGACACGATCGCTCGGCTCGGCAAACCCGAGTGCCTGCGCGACGTCCATAAGCTGGCCGGTCGAGTCGCGGCTCTCAGTCGCTTCATCCCCCGATTGGGCGAAAAGGCGATGCCCCTATACCGCCTGATGCGCAAAAACCACACCTTCCAGTGGGACAAGGAGGCGGACGATGCACTCCGTGACCTCAAGAAGGTGCTACTCGCAGCACCGCTACTCGCCGCCCCCGTCGACAAGGAACCCATGCTGGTCTACATCGCGGCTTCCGAGCGCGTCGTCAGCGCCGTCATGGTCGTCGAGCGACCAGAGGAAGGAAAGGAGCGCCCAGTGCAGCGACTACTGTACTATATCAGCGAGGTCCTCACCGAGTCGCGCCAGCAATACCCGCAATACCAGAAACTGGTATACGCGGTCTTCAGAGCACAGCGGCGACTGCCACACTACTTCCAGGAGCACCCGATAACGGTCGTCTCCTCAGCACCGTTGCAGGACATCATCCGCAACCGCGAGGCGACCGGGCGAGTCGCCAAGTGGGCCGTCGAAATCGGCGTCCACAACATCAAGTACGAGCCATGCAAAGCGATCAAGTCGCAGGCTCTCGCGGACTTCATCGCCGATTGGGAGGAGGCCCAGCAGCCAGAAAAGCTGCCATACCTCCACTACTGGAGTTTACACTTCGACGGCTCCAAGAATGCGGACGGTGCAGGAGTAGGTATCGTGCTAACCTCTCCGAAGGGCGACAAGCTACGCTACGTCCTCTGCCTCGACTTCACCCCCTGCACCAACAACATGGCCGAGTCTGAGGCACTACTCCACGGCATGCGAGCCGCCAAGGAGATGAATGTCAACCGCCTACGCTGCTACGGAGACTCCGACCTCGTCGCTGGGCAAGTCGCCGGCACATGCGACGCCGTCTCCCCCACCATGGCGGCATACCGCCAAGTAGTGGACAAGCTGGGCGGACACTTCGTAGGCTATTCCGTCGAGTGGATCGACAGGCGGAAAAACGAGGAGGCCGACACACTCTCTCGTATCGGCTCGGCTCGACTTGCACCACCCGCCGGCGTCTTCCTCGACACCATCACCAAGCCTTCCGTCTCTCGCCCAAGGGAGATCGACATCGGAGTCCCGCTGCAACCAGAGGCAGCCCTGGTCGCACTCATCGCCGAGCCAGAAGACTGGACTACGCCGTACATCGCCTACCTGGAGGGAGGCACCTTTCCAGCAGACGAAACAGACGCCCGGATGATAGCGCGCCGCTGCAAATCCTTCGTGATCATCGACGGCGAGCTCCACAAGCGCAGCGTGATCGGCGTGTTCCAACGTTGCGTCCAACCCGCTGAAGGACGCAAAATCCTCCACGACATCCACTCCGGCGACTGCGGCCACCACGCCAGCGCCCGCTCTCTGGTCGCAAAGGCTATGCGACACGATTTCTACTGGCCCACCGCACACGCAGACGCTGTCGACATTGTCCAGCGGTGCGCAGGGTGCCAGTAGTACGCCAACCAGACCCATGTGCCGAGCTCGGCGCTCAAGACAATCCCCATCACCTGGTCGTCCGCCGTGTGGGGTATGGACATGGTAGGCCCTTTCAAAAAGGCCCCCTCCGGCTTTACTCACCTCCTGGTCGCGGTCGACAAATTCACAAAGTGGGTGGAGGCCAAGCCAGTCTAGAAATGCGACGGGAAGACCGCCACCAAGTTCCTACGCGAGATCATATATCGCTACGGGTTCCCAAACAACATCATCACGGACAACGGCACCAACTTCGCCAAAGGAGCCATGGTCGAGTTCTACGAAGAACATCACATCCGACTCGACCTCGCCTCGGTCGCTCACCCGGAGTCCAACGGCCATGCGGAACGAGCCAACCAAAGCATCCTCCATGGCCTGAAGCCACGGCTCCAAGTGTAGGGTTCGCAGCATAGAAAACAAAAATTTTCCTACGATGTGAACTATATACCAAGATCTATCTACTAGATACAAACAACGGGCGGATGTATATCCGTAGAGAACATACCCTTGAAGACCGACAAAGCTTAACGAGTTCAACTCGTGGTTGATGTAGACGATCTCTTGCTGATCTCAAGATCGAGAGGAAGTCCTAGCGCCGCAAATCAGCAGCGCATCCGTGCTCGCACACACGTTCGAGGCACCGAGCAACCTCCGCCTCCTCGCTCCAGCGATGCAGCGGAAGCACAACTCTTTCTTGCGGAATAGCCACCGGGAACATGTATCTCGCTAGTCCGAGACCATGGGGGATAAATTCTAGAGGGGGAGAGAGATCCTTCACGAGGAGGTGTGAGAGACAAGTGAGGAGGGGGGCTCCTTTTATAGGAGGAGGGGGGCACCCAAGGGGGTGGCCGCCGGCCATGGGGGCTTCCCCCTCCCCTCCTTCATTCATGTGGGTGGACACTCCACTCACAAAATGCCCTTTAAAATCCCTCCACTCAAAAGTCCACTCAAAATTCCCATTAAATTTCCACCAAATTTAATGCAAACTCTCATTAAATAAAACTCTTTTATTTTATTCAGAATTTTGTCAATTACTTTAGTGACAAACATTCACAAATAACCCCTTGCTAGAATTCTATTTCACATGCATAACCACTTTATGCAATTTCACCCGAAAACCTGTTTCGGTATCTAGTGAAATAAATTCCTGCGCTTGTTCATTCTTTCGGCATGAAACATTTGCTCCAATTGGATGTCGGTGTCTCTTAAGTGTGTCACCCTACGGTTCGTGAATAATGCGGACATGATCGAGACCCCTCTCGGATCAATAATCAGAAGCGGGATCTGGAGACCCATACTGACTCCCACACATTCAACGATGACTTTCTTGTGATCGTCGGAACCTTTTACGCTAGTATCTTAATCCCTTTGTTTCACGATATATTACATGTCCGAGATTCGATCATCGGTATCTCCATACCTAGTTTGATCTCGTTACCGACATGCACTCTTTTCTCGTTCCTGTGATATAACATTCTAGTGATCAAATCACTTGCTTGCAAGCTAATCAATGTGATATCACCGAGAGGGCCCAGAGTATATCTATCCGTCATCGGGATGAACAAATTCCACTCTCGATCCATGAGCCTCAACATAACACTTTATTAGTTCTGAATTCATCTTTATAATCACCCTGTTACGGTGTGACGTTTGATGTTATCAAGAAACTCTTCCGGTGTTAGTGATTGACATGATCTCATGGTCTAAGGATTAGGATCACTTCGTAAGTTGTTATAGCAATATAAACTCAATGACTTTGATCGTAATGCTATACTTCGGATGAATGTTCATCACACCATTACACTAATGTTGTGATCCCGTTATTAACAACATCCAATGTCCATGATCAGGAAACCTTGATCATCTTGTTAATCAACGAGCTAGTTTATGAGAGAGGCATAACTAGGAACTTTCTGTTTGTTTATTAAACACACATGTATTAACGTTTCCGTGTTAATACAATTATAGCATGCAAAATAAACATCTATCATATACTTGGAATACACATAATAAACACTTTATTATTGGCTCTCAGGGCATATTCCCTTCAGTCTCCCACTTGCACTAGAGACAATAATCTAGTTACATAGTGATAAATCTAACACCCATTGAGTTCTGGTGTTGATCATGTTTTGCTCTAGGGAGAGTTTTAGTCAACGGATCTGCTACATTGAGATCCGTATGTACTTCACAAATCTTTATATCTCCATCCTTGACATGCTCGCGGATGGAGTGAAACCGGCGCTTAATATGCTTGGAATGCTTGTGAGACCTTGGCTCTTTGGCATTGGCAATGGCACCATTGTTGTCACAATAGATCACCATTGGGTCCAACGCGTTTGCCACAACTCCTAGTTCGGATATGAACTCCTTCATCCAAACTGCTTCCTGAGCCGCTTCTGAAGCAGCAACATATTCGGCCTCCGTTGTTGATCCCGCTACCACAGGTTGTTTGGAGCTCCTCCAACTAACCGCTCCGCCATTCATGAGAAATACGTATCCGGATTGAGACTTAGAGTCATCCGGATCAGTTTCAAAGCTAGCGTCGACATCACTTAGCGACGAGCTCTTCTTCACCTCCGTATACAAGAAACATATCCTTAGTTCTTCGTAAGTACTTAAGGATATTATTGACCGCTATCCAGTGTTCCGAACCTGGATCCGATTGGTACCTACTAGTCAAACTAATAGCATGTGCCACATCCGGTCTTGTACATAGCATGGCGTACATTATAGAGCCTATGGCTGAAGCATAGGGGACTTTGTCCATTATCTCTCTTTCTTCCGCCGAAGCCGGACTTTGAGTCTTACTCAATGTCTTGCCTTGCAACATAGGTAAGAACCCCTTCTTACTTCCGTCCATTTTAAACTTCTTTAAAATCTTATCAAGGTATGTACTTTGTGATAGCCCTATTAGGCGCCTAGATCTATCTCTATAGATCTTTATGCCTAATATGTATGACGCTTCACCTAGGTCCTTCATTGAAAATTTGCTGTTTAGATAACTTTTAACACTGTTTAAAAGTTCTATATCATTTCCGATCAATAATATGTCATCCACATATAATTATCAGAAATGCCACATTGCTCCCACTCACTTTCTTGTAAATACAAGCTTCTCCATAAGTTTGGACAAATCCAAACTCTTTGATCACCTCATCAAAGCGGAGATTCCAACTTCGTGATGCTTGCTTCAATCCATAGATGGATCGCTGAAGCTTGCACACCTTGTTAGCATCCTTAGGATCGACAAAACCCTTTGGTTGTATCATATACAACTCTTCTTCAATATTACCATTGAGAAACGCGGTTTTGACATCCATCTGCCATATCTCATAATCGAAATATGCAGCAATTGCTAACATAATCCTAACTGACTTTAGCATCGCTACGGGAGAGAAAGTCTCATCGTAATCAACTCCTTGAATTTGTCGAAACCCCTTTGCGACAAGTCGAGCTTTATAGACGGTCACATTACCATCAGCATCAATTTTCCTTTTGAAAATCCATTTGTTCTCCACGGCCTTTCGGTCGTGAGGTAATTCCACCAAGTTCCAAAGTTGATTTTCATACATGGATTCCATCTCGGATTTCATGGCTTCTAACCATTTGTTGGAATCCGGGCTCATCATCGCTTCTTCATACGTCGCAGGGTCATCATTTTCATCAACCATGAAATTCATGTCAGGATTTCCGTACAGCTCGGGAGCTGCACGCGTCCTGTTTGACCTGCGAGGTTCGGTAGTACTCTCTTTCGGAGTTTCATGATCATTATCATTAGTTCCCTCTTCAACAGGTGGAGCCAACTCCGGAACAACTTCCGGCGCTGCGCTACTCGCCATACTTTGAAGAGAAGGTTCCACAACCTCTTCGAGTTCTACCTTCCGACTACTCACACCTTTCGCGAGAAACTCTTTCTCTAGAAAGGATCCATTCTTGGCAACAAAAACCTTGCCCTCGGATCTGTGATAGAAGGAATACCCAATAGTTTCTTTAGGGTATCCTATGAAGACGCATTTTTCCGCTTTGTGTTCGAGTTTATCCGGTTGAAGTTTCTTCACATAAACATCGCATCCCCAAACTTTAAGAAATGACAGCTTAGGTTTGTTTCCAAACCACAATTCATACGGTGTCTTTTCAACGGATTTAGATGGTGCCCGATTTAAAGTGAATGCAGCAGTTTCTAGTGCATAACCCCAAAAAGACAATGGCAAGTCCGTCAGAGACATCATAGATCGAACCATATCTAATAAAGTACGATTACGACGTTCCGACACACCATTTCGCTGTGGTGTTCCGGCAGGTGTGAGTTGTGAAACAATTCCACACTCTTTCATGTGAGTGCTAAACTCGTAACTTAGATACTCACCTCCACGGTCGGACCGTAGAAATTTGATCTTTCTATTACGATGATTTTCCACTTCATTCTGAAATTCCTTGAACTTTTCAAAGGTTTCAGACTTGTGTTTCATCAAGTAGATATAACCGTATCTACTCAAATCATCCGTGAAAGTAACAAAATAATGATATCCACCTCGCGCCGACACACTCATTGGACCACATATATCAGAATGTATGATTTCCAATAAATCTGTCGCCCGTTCCATTGAACCGGAAAACGGCGTTCTAGTCATCTTGCCCATAACGCATGGCTCACATGTATCAAATGATTCATAATCAAGTGATTCCAAAAGTCCATCCGAATGGAGCTTCTTCATGCGTTTAACGCCAATATGACCTAGACGGCAGTGCCACATATATGCGGATATATCATCATTAAGTTTAATCCTTTTAGCATCAACACTATGAATATGTGTAACATTATCATCGAGATCTAATAGAAATAAACCATTCATCATCGGTGCATGACCATAAAAGATTTCATTCATATAAATGGAACAACCATTGTTCTCGGATTTAAATGAATAACCACTTCGCATCAAACACGATCCAGATACAATGTTCATGCTTAGTGCAGGCACCAGATAACATTTATTCAAGTTTATAACTAATCCCGACGGCAAGTGGAGAGGCAGCATTCCGACGGCGATCACATCAACGTTTGATCCATTGCCGACACGCATCTTGACCTCACCCCTTGCTAGCGGTCGCTTGTTCCGCAGCCCCTGATTCGAGTTACAAATATTAGCAACTGAACCGGTATCAAATACCCAGGTGCTACTGCGAGCACTAGTCAAGTACACATCAATAACATGTATATCATATATACCTTTGTTTGCCTTGCCGGCCTTCTTGTCCGCCAGATACTTGGGGCAGTTGCGCTTCCAGTGGCCAGTCCCCTTACAATAGTAGCACTCGGAATCAGACTTAGGTCCAACTCGGGGTTTCTTTTCAGGCGCAGCAACAGGCTTGCTGCCCTTACTTCCCTTCCGTTTTCCCTTCTTGTCTTTCTTGAAACCAGTGTTCCTATTGATCATCAACACTTGATGTTCCTTTTTGATCTCCACTTCTGCAGTTTTAAGCATTGACAGAAGCTCGGGGAGAGACTTCTTCATGCCTTGCATATTATAGTTCATCACGAAGCTCTTATAGCTAGGTGGCAGAGACTGCAGAACACGATGGATGCCTAAGTCAATGGGAATCGATATTCCCAAGGACACAAGCTTATTGGCGTAACCCGACATCTTGAGTACATGCTCACTAACAGAGTTGTGCTCTTCCATCATGCAGCTAAAGAACTTTTCTGAAGCGTTGTAGCTCTCTACAGCAGCATGTGTGTCGAAAATCATTTTCAACTCACCCATTGTATCAAATGCATTGCCGTTTTCGAAACGCTTTCGAAGTTCCGGCTCTAGCCCATACAATATGCCGCAATGAACTAAGTTGTGGTCCTCCTGACGAGTCTGATAGACATTCTTCTCCTCGTCAGGGGCATCATCAAAAGGTGGGGGGCCTAACGGCGCTTCTAGCACATATTGCTTTTGTGCAGCAGAGAGGAGAATCCTCAAATTCATGGCCCATTCGGTAAAGTTGCTACCGTTCGTTGCTAGTTTCTCTTTCTCCATGAACACATTGAAATTAAAAGCAGGTGGTGCCATCTACAACAGAATTTGTAAAGTTTAGACTAAGTGTATGATAGATTGAGTTCAACTAATCTATATTACGAATGAACTCCCACTCAAAAACGACATCCCTCGTGCCTTTTTGGTGATTACATGAACCAAATCCACTACACCAAGTCCGATCATCACGTGAGTCGGTATAGCTTCAAAGGCGAGCATCAAATGGGCATCATATCAACTATATGACTCATGCTTAACCTTTCGGTCCGTGTTCCGAGGCCATGTCTGTACATGCTAGGCTCGCCAAGTTAGAACCTTAGTATTCGCGTGTGTAACTGTTTTACACCCGAAATATGGTCGTGGATCCAAGAACACCCGATCATCACGTGATGTCTTGGAGCGACAAAAACATAATCGGTGCATACTAAAGGAAGAACACATTCTTATCTTGATATTTAAATGAGGGATCATCTTATTATGCTAACAAAGCGCTAAACAAGCAATATAAGATGCAATCAAAACATCATATGTTTATTAGTGAAATGATATGGTTCCCGCAGATGATCTCTATCATGTGCATCGTGGTATGATCACTATCATACCTATATGTGTAAATCCAAGGTCTATGGATTTTACACGCTATGTGTGTTGTAAGAGTATCATCTCATACTTCTATTTACAACACTACCATATCATAACACTAGCCCAGCAACAATCTAAACTAGACGCCTCTAATTTATCCATTGCAAGTTTTACGTGGCTTAGGGCTTTCGAGATAGAACCGTTCTTACCTACGAACATGAACCACAACGAGGATAATCAAATTGTTGACAACTCGCTTGCAAAATAGATATTGACTATTGTAGGAGAGACAGACACCCGCTAGCCACTTATGCAAACTAGTTGCATGTCAAGCGTGGAACAGGTCTCATGTGCGAGGACATGTAAAGTTTGTCCGGGCCGCTTCATCCCACTATGCCACCAATATCCAAAATTACAACAAAGGAGCAACAACATGATCATCATCGCCCACATACTCATATGTGTACTACCCGTGTAAAGTATCTACGCATAGTTCCGGCTCTGATACCACTGTAGGGTTCGCAGCATAGAAAACAAAAACTTTCCTACGATGTGAACTATATACCAAGATCTATCTACTAGATACAAACAACGGGCGGATGTATATCCATAGATAACATACCCTTGAAGACCGACAAAGCTTAACGAGTTCAACTCGTGGTTGATGTAGACGATCTCTTGCCGATCTCAAGATCGAGAGGAAGTCCTAGCCCCGCAAATCAGCAGCGCATCCGTGCTCGCACACACGTTCGAGGCACCAAGCAACCTCCGCCTCCTCGCTCCTGCGATGCAGCGGAAGCACAACTCTTTCTTGCCGAATAGCCACCGGGAACATGTATCTCGCTAGTCCGAGACCATGGGGGATAAATTCTAGAGGGGGAGAGAGATCCTTCACGAGGAGGTGTGAGAGACAAGTGAGGAGGGGGGCTCCTTTTATAGGAGGAGGGGGGCACCCAAGGGGGTGGCCGCCGGTCATGGGGGCTGCCCCCTCCCCTCCTTCATTCATGTGGGTGGACACTCCACTCACAAAATGCCCTTTAAAATCCCTCCACTCAAAAGTCCACTCAAAATTCCCATTAAATTTCCACCAAATTTAATGCAAACTCTCATTAAATAAAACTCTTTTATTTTATTCAGAATTTTGTCAATTACTTTAATGACAAACATTCACAAATAACCCCTTGCTAGAATTCTATTTCACATGCATAACCACTTTATGCAATTTCACCCGAAAACCTGTTTCGGTATCTAGTGAAATAAATTCCTGCGCTTGTTCATTCTTTCGGCATGAAACATTTGCTCCAATTGGATGTCGGTGTCTCTTAAGTGTGTCACCCTACGGTTCGTGAATAATGCGGACATGATCGAGACCCCTCTCGGATCAATAATCAGAAGCGGGATCTGGAGACCCATACTGACTCCCACACATTCAACGATGACTTTCTTGTGATCGTCGGAACCTTTTACGCTAGTATCTTAATCCCTTTGTTTCACGATATATTACATGTCCGAGATTCGATCATCGGTATCTCCATACCTAGTTTGATCTCGTTACCGACATGCACTCTTTTCTCGTTCCTGTGATATAACATTCTAGTGATCAAATCACTTGCTTGCAAGCTAATCAATGTGATATCACCGAGAGGGCCCAGAGTATATCTATCCGTCATCGGGATGAACAAATTCCACTCTCGATCCATGAGCCTCAACATAACACTTTATTAGTTCTGAATCCATCTTTATAATCACCCTGTTACGGTGTGACGTTTGATGTTATCAAGAAACTCTTCCGGTGTTAGTGATTGACATGATCTCATGGTCTAAGGATTAGGATCACTTCGTAAGTTGTTATAGAAATATAAACTCAATGAATTTGATCGTAATGCTATACTTCGGATGAATGTTCATCACACCATTACACTAATGTTGTGATCCTGTTATTAACAACATCCAATGTCCATGATCAGGAAACCTTGATCATCTTGTTAATCAACGAGCTAGTTTATGAGAGAGGCATAACTAGGAACTTTCTGTTTGTTTATTAAACACACATGTATTAACGTTTCCGTGTTAATACAATTATAGCATGCAAAATAAACATCTATCATATACTTGGAATACACATAATAAACACTTTATTATTGCCTCTCAGGGCATATTCCCTTCACCAAGTACCACTCGAGCGCACCGCCGGGTGCTGGGTCGAGGAGCTACCCTCCGTCATCTGGGGCATCCGCACCTCTGTCAACAGGTCGACAGGATTCACACCCTTCTTCATGGTGTATGGCGCCGAGGCAGTCATGCCCACCGACGTAGAGCACGACTCGCCAAGGGTTGTCTACTACACGGAGGCTGCAAACGAACTCGCACGCCAGGATGCAGTCGATCAACTCGACGAGGCACGCGACCTAGCTCGCTCCCGAACTGCCATCTACCAGCAAGGACTCCGCCGCTACCATAGCCGGCGAGTGAGGACTCGCACTTTCCAGGAAGGCGACCTGGTGCTATGCCTCATCCAGGACAAGAAGGGCATGCACAAGCTCTCCCCCCCATGGGAGGGACCATTCGCCATCGGGCGAGTACTCGGCAACGACGCCTACTACCTCACCGACGTCCGCGGAGACGGGAAACTCGACGTCAAGCGACCGTGGAATGTAAACCTCCTACGAAAGTTCTACTCCTAGAACTCCATACATGTACCCTCCACCCGCTATGAAATAAAACATATTGGCCACCGGAAATTGCGTCTACTCTCCGTGTCTTGTGCCACTCGCACCCGTAATAACAGCGTCAAGCTAACTGCAGAAGTCAACCTCTGGTACAGCGACCGGCACGGCCAAGTAGTACGTTACGAGGGCACTGGGTTACCCCAAGACTCGTAACGTCCATGAAAAACGCCTACCCGGAGCCCCATTGGAGTCGCCTAGCTCGACTGGCTTAACGAGCCAAGACAACTGCCTTCGCTCCTCACAGCGACCATGATCCTCCGCATCCTCGACACAGCGACTCGAACGGCCAAGTACCACGCTCGGGGACTGACGACCAGTTAAGCACGAGCGACTAGGGAAAACGCCAAGTAAGAGAGCGTGCCCAGGACTCGCCATGCGACTGACCCTACGGATCAGGCAGGAGTGATGCGCTTACTCTAACGCGCTCAGTCCTCACCCACCCTAGAGCCGCGACTAGAACCACCAAGTACCACGCTCGGGGACTCGGCCACCCGACCTCGTTCGCGCAAGGGAAAACGGTCAAGTAAAGAGCACTCGTGGGAGTCGACCTGCGACTGGCTTTCCAAGCTCGGGCGAGTCGACCTCAATAACAAAACAACCGACAAAACGTTCAAAACCACAAACACATAACAAAACAAGGTAAACCCCATAAAAAGGGCGGAAGCGCTCGGGGACTCGTCCAATCAGCAATCAAAATCGCAAGACAATTCACAAAATAACACGAGATTCCATTACAGCAGAACAAAGTCGTTCCAAAATACAAGTCAAGCCCAATGGCCAATTGCTACTAATGCCCTAGGGAACAATGTTTCTATTCCGCAGGCTTCGACGTCGACTCACCGCCATCCCTGCGGTTGCGAATGAAGGGCGTGTACGGGTTCGACGGGTACGTCGTCAACTCACCCGCCATCGCCGCACGAAACGGCTGCTCGACCTTGAAGTCCCGATGCGCCGGCTCGGGATCGTTGGGCGCGACATTCGTCTCCTGATAAGGGAGGAGGTCGCCCATCGCCCAGACGCGATCGGAGTATACCGCGGCCCGGTCCGTCAGCTTCAGCACCTCGGCGATCTCCACCGAGCCCGTCGACGAGGGGTAACCACTCGTCACGTCGTCAAGGTCGAAGTCCTCCGGGAAGTGGGCAAGCCCAAGGCTAAGCGCCGTTGCCGCCCCGCGCCGGAACGCCGACCGCGTCATGAACTCGACGACTGACGGCGCCTTCTCCAGATACCGCCATACTTCGACGAGGTCGCTGGGAATCACTTCCGTAGGCGATATCTCCTGAAGATACGCCCGAATGCAAGCCGCGGACAACGTGGCCGAGTCGACCAGAGTGGTCACACACTACCACGCGTCGTACGACTGTGCCTCCTCCGAGCTGTTGTTAATCCGACCTGTGGGCAGAGGACGGCAGTGAGTACAACAAAGATTACATAATGCATCTACTACAGGCAGAGGCAGGAAGTTTACCAATTAAAGGACGGCAGAGGCCCGTGATGAAGCTTTGAAGCGAGGAGAAGTCGTTCTGCAGCCCAATAATGAGGGCGTCAGAGACCTTTCGCTCTTCAGCGGCAGCCGTAACAGCAGCTTTTGCTCGCCCATCCGCCGCGCTCGCCTCCGCTTTCGCTTCCTTGAGCTCGCGCTCCAGACCAGCGATCCGTTTCTCAGCCGTACTCAACACAGACTGAGCCGCCGTCAGCTCACTCGCCGGGACAAGGCCCTAGCGGACCTCCTCTGCCTTGGCAGCGATCGCCTGGAGTCCCTTGTTCGTTTCTTGGACGGCAACAAGTTCCTTCTCTACGCGACACTTCGCAGCAAGCCGATCGGCTGACTCACGCTGCAAGCCCTGCACACAAATCAAACAGTTAACAACAATGGAATCCTAAGTGCCCACCCGCTGAAATTTAGCGACTGGACACTCGGGGACTGGAGATCAAAAATCCTAAGTGCCCACCCACTGAAATTCAGTGACTAGACACTCAGGGACTGGAAATCAAAAATCCTAAGTGCCCAACTGCTGAAATTCAGCGACTAGGCACTCGGGGACTGGGTGCTACAAATAAAAACAAACACCAAAAGAATCTGACCACTGAAATTCAGTGGCCCGATCCTCGGGGACTGGATATACCTGGATGGCTGCGCCCAGCATGCCATGGAGCTGTAGCGCGTCCATAGATGCGAGAAGAGCCGGAGTGTGTCCGCGACGCTGCTCGACCTCTGTTTCGGCGACCCCAGGCATGCGGCTCGATGGCGCTATACCACTCGCTGTAGCTGCTTTGGCCATTAAGCGGGGGAAGGTCGCGGCGGATGCTCCAGCGCCACTAGGAGCCGGCTCGGCCATTCCAGACGAGGAAACATCCTCCTTGGTCTTCACGGCCACCTCCGTCGCAGTCGGAGGATCACTCGGAGCAACCGTCGTGTCGTCAGAGACCGTGACGACATCGTCACCCTTGGACTTCTTAGCACTGTCTGCGGGGGCAGCGACCTCATCAGCTTTCCTCTTCCGTGAGGGGTCCTCTTCGGCGACGACTGGTGGCACCTTGGCCACGGAAGGGTGGCCGATCTTCTTAACTCCAGTCCTGTTAAACAACGATATGGGCAAAATTTTCCGAGTACAACGAAAGACAAGCAGATGGACAAAACTTACTTGGCGACTGGTATGAACCGCAGTTCCGTGCGGATACTGGCCGGCTTCTCCAGTTCGGGGCCCAGTTTCCGACTGAGGCCCATCTCCAAAACATCATGTGCCCAAGACACGGAAGGCCTCTTCAACGACGAAGCCGCGACAGGAGCCTCCGAGACGACGTCGGCAGGAGCTCTCCTGGGAGGTGAAGCTGCTGCGGCTGGAGCAGCCCCCAACCTAGAGACCGGGGCGAATAGGGGTAGAAGCGAGGCCAGAGGTACCTCATCCAGGGCGGCAGCGGTATCCGGTGCTGGTGTCGTCTGCGGCGCTTCATCCTTGGCCAAGCTGGTGGCGTCGGAACTACTCGCCGAACGAGGCGGAGATGCCTGTTTCGCCGGCTTCGTCTTTCTCTTTGGTGGATCCTTCACCTCCTTCTTCTTCTTTTTCGACGGTGTAGCCTCGCGACGCGAGGTGTGCTCGGGAAGCTCGTCGTCATCGTCATGACGTTCGAGGCTTCTACTCGCCTCGAGCTCGCGTTGATGTTGCCCGCGAGTTTTGTGAACCATCGGGGCGGCGTCTTCCCTGGGCTCGTCATCGTCGTCGTCGTCATCACTCGCGTCGCTCCCGACGCCGCCCTTGGCAGGAGGCGACTCGCCCCCGTCCTGGACGGATGAGCTCGAGTTCTCGTCGTCCGCGGGTGGGAGCCACCCTTCCACCACTTGGAATAACTGCAGCAGGCACGAGACAATATCAATATAACCGCGAAAGCATCAACTGCGACTGCGAATGGTAGTGAAAACAGCGACTTACCGTCGGAGCTGGATGGTTCGCGGTGTAGGGGGCGACCCGAGCCTTCGCGTCCAGATATGCTGCCTGGGTGATCTTCTTCAGCGCCAGGACGTAGTCTTCGAGTTTCCACTCGGCGAGGCAGGATTTTGTCGAGTCTTCCCTGTCCGTGTACTCGTACATGTAATGGTCGCGGCGGGCCAAGGGAACGAGTCGCCGCCCGAGCCAGCAGTTGTACAAGTTGATGGTTTGGAGGCCCTTCTTCTTCAGGCCGTGGATGGTTTGAAGCATCTCGTCCACGACCATCCGCTGGTCTAGTCGGAGCTTGCCGACCTGGAGTCGGCGCGGTTCGGGCCGGTCGGCGGAGTACCTTGGGATCGCTACCTCGCCGTCTGGAGTAGCCTCAGTGACGTAGAACCAGGACTTATTCCACTCGCTTGCCGCCTTGGCAGGCAGCATCAGGTCGAAGAAGGAGGCCTTCGACTTCAACTAAAACGTCAAGCCACCCGCAGCTAGCATTGGGCCGCCTGATTCTTCGCGACTGATCCTCCCGTGGAACAGATCTTGCCACAGGGGGAAGTAGGGCCTGCAGCCCAGGTAGCACTCGCAGAACACCACGAAAATGGCGAGCTGCTCAATGCTGTGCGGGCCCAGGTCCGACGGCTGGATTCCGCAGAAGGCGCAGAAGCGCCGGAAGAAGAGGGACGTGGGAAACCCCAGCCCCCGCTCCAGGTGGCTGGTGAAGCAAATAAATTCTCCCTCGCGCGGGTCCGGAGTCACCTCTCCGGCCGCGGGGATGCGCCACCTGCCGGCGCGCAGGATCCCGGCTTCCTCGAAGGATGCCAGTTGTGCCCTGGTGCACTTGGACCTGCCCCATGGTTCGGTGGAGGGGGCCATTGGCTGAAAGGTTCGCGGAGGTCGAGGCTTTCTGGATCGATTGGATCGCGATGCGGGGGAAAACGAAGATGGGCGAAATCGGAGGAAAGACGAAGGAGTGTTTTCCTGATCGCCTGCCATTTCCCTTATATAGCGGTTGCTACCCGCCAATTTCGGGAGCCGTTATTACGCGGTGATTACGCCAAAGTTACCGTTGGATTACCCCAACGGCTAGTTTGACCTCATCTGACGGTCCAACTTCATCCATTCGACTCGCCGACCCGATCACTACAACAGTGACTGAACATTCGCCGACCCGTTCGCCGAGCTGCGACCCAACTGACCGCTATCATTGCGACTAGAATAACTGGTTTTTCCTTTATTCAGGAGTCCGCCGCCGATTCGACTGGGCGTCCACATTGGACCCGTATACTCCGACTGCCAACGAACACCTGCGACCAATCAACGACGGCCTCGGGGACTACTGATGGGGATATGCCTACCGGGGTATACCCAGCAGGGCGTTTCCGATCGGCCCAGGAACTGGCGAGTGGGCCTGCAGGACGGCGATTGGATCAAGACCTGGCGTAGATTCAAGCGATTGGAAGCTGAAGGCCCAGGAGAGTAGATAGGACCAGTCGGATTAGGTTAAACGATTGCCGAAACCTTAACTGGTTCGATTGAGATCTGTAAACCCTAGGGGGTGAGTCTATATAAACCTCCCTAGAGGGCGTGTAGAAGATACGCTCCATCATCCACCCAAACGACTCACTGCCTAGCTGTCGAGCTCGCCCCATTATACTCTCATCATAATACAATCTAGCAGGAGTAGGTCTTTACCCTCCGGGGGCCGAACCTGGGTAAAACCCTGTGTCTCCGCCCTCATCTCGCACCGCAGATGGCTGGCCGCCCTTGCCCCATGTTCTACTACTCGCTGCCGATTGCAGCATCTGCCGTGGTCATTCCCACGACACAGGAGGTCATTTTCCTTTTTGTCGCACCAAAAGGCCATTTTCCATTTCCCGAGCGCCAAAACGGGAGTTTTATGAAACAACCACCAAATTAAAGTTTTAAAATGGTATCATCCCATTTTTCAAAAATACTTGACCACCTTCCATGGATAATGTCTTAACCAGGGTATTTTAAACCTTTCTGTCTATCCCTCGTGTAAAAGAAAAATCCTACTGTATCGGTAGAAAATGGATCATATTTGAACTAGAGGTACATGATCTGATCCTCATTTTTTGGAAATGTCATTTTTTTAGGTTCACAATATGCTATTTCATCAGAGATCTCCTGCAAGTTTAAGAGATTAAACCCCGAGCTAAGGATTTATTTTAGAATCATCAAATTCAAAAGGGATTTTTAATATGATTTTTTGAAGATTTGAACACTATTAAATGAATTTTATTTAGAAAACCTTGCAATATACTATTAAAATACATGATGCATGATTAAAAGATGATAGGGATATCATGTTTGGATTTTTCTGATTGATTTAGACATATTATTTGTCGAATTCCGATTTATGGATTTAAAGATATGAATTATTCCATATTAAATAAAAAGGCAAAAAAATATTTTTTATGTAATTTGAATTGAAGATCATTATTACTTATTTATTTTTGTTTACTTAAATAATTGTTTGAAGTTCAAAAAATAAAGGCGCGTGATACAGTTTGATCACGAGTGCAATTTAACCTGAAATTAAACGTACTAAGAGTTAAAAATAACACTTGTGAGATTAATGGGTCAATCAATTAAAAAAAATAATAAAAAAATAGGCCGATGGCTAGCTAAACTGCCGTTAGCCGTATAGGTGGGACCCATCTGTCCTATGCCGACGACTAAGCCGCCGGCGTAGCTACTATGCCGACAAAAAATGAGCCTATGTTGACGCCATATTACGTCGGCATAGCTCTATGTCGATGGCAATCTGACCGTCGGCGTAACGTCTGCTCCCTGTAGTGCATATTTGGTATTTCCTTACCTTACTGAGTTTTAAACAACCATTCAACCATCTTTTATAAACAACCTTTCTTACCTTTTTGTATCAATGAGGATTTGAACCCGAGGTCGTTTAGTCAAGTGAGTTAGGCTTACTTCTTTGATTGTTATTATTTTGAACGGTACTTTGAAGAGAGATGAATTAACTTGGTGCACTAACCGCACACCTACATCTTCGACGCCAATTGTTTAGTGGTAGTGCACGTATTCGTGTGGAGTACCACACGAATCAAACCCCTAGAAAGGAGTGGTATATGTTGAGCTAGCGCATTTTCTAGCGGATATTGAGCTATAGCTGCTAGTTGTTGCTTTGTTCTCAGCATATGCTGTGTTTTCCATTTAACTAGACCCAGTAATGGCTGTCAGCTTGACTGGATAGAAAGGAGCGCGCTCTCTCTTTTCCCTCAAATGCTCCTTGGTTGTAGAAAATGCACATATGCATGCATTTGTATAGTGTATAATCGTTATTTAATTGGGGTATCACGTACGTAGTCAATGGAAAATATATAATTGGGGTATCCATGCACCGCGTTGGCGTCAGCTAATAACTTTTTGATAGTAGAGCAATCCTTTTTTTGAGAGAGAGAATATAGTAGAGCAATCCTAGAGGTAATACCCCACGTAGTAGCATTTCCACTGGTTTCTTTTAATCCAAAAGGTATTGTGCCACTTATAAGGCCTTTAGGTTCCATAATTGCTTGCCTCCCGAGCTAGAGAGTCAATTATTCTGATCTTTTTCACATACTTCCAATTTCCCCAAATGTCAAAAGCGTAGGTCACATTTGGAAGTATTCTCAATGAAGTCTAGCAGACTTACAATGCATTCTAACATGTATATGTTGGATTTTTCTCAGATTTTTGGAACTTACAAATATAAATTTGATTATTTTAATAAATACCTTGGGAGCTAAAATTCTCCGTTCATTTCTTTAATTCTATACACCACCAATGCCTCAACAAGGCTTATTTTGTGCGAATGAATAATCGGTCCCTAGTTCCATGTTATAGTGCAAATTCAGTCACGTTAGATCCAAGTGTAGATATGCGCATGCCAATTTTTTGTGAGCTTGTGGCATTGTAGTCCTACATCATTTCCATTTACCGCCCTGTTGAAATCCTGAAAGAGAAAGAATATGTAAGATCCACCATCTTTGGACTCGAGCCTCCAAATCATGCATCCTGCCGAAAGAACTTGTGATGTTTGAGAAAAATTCACAAGGTTTCTGTGTGTAAAACATAGTTGACTGTGGTACTCTGCTTACATTGGCGCTGCAATTGATCATGATTATCTCAGTTGTCAACCACTTTTAAATATTTATTATAGTTTGGCTAACCATTGTTTTTCATGACTAATTGTGGCAACATAATATAGAAGAGTTCATCACCACACAATTCAAAAATCATAAAGTTGAGGGAGCACAAGCGTCTCATACCACTATTTTTACTTGTGGATAACAAACACATGTAAGAAAGACATGGTATCAAATTCCACGGTCGACCACACAGTCCACTCTCTCTCTCTTTTCTTTTGCTGGAGAAATCTTATTGACTACTCTAGCAAATAAACCAGGCAACCAGCTGCGCTGCGCCAAAACCCTCTTTGCATAAAGGGGGTGGATCACGTATGGTGGCGTACACATGGGGCTGTTCCCCGGCCGGGACAGGCGTACACAAGCTTTGGACCAAGCACAAAAGCTGCGTTTGGTTGTTTTTTTTTTTCAGCCCTTTCACATGTAACCTCCGGATAGGCGGGCAGGGCTTTCTGCTCGAGTAGAACCATCACGCGATCGAAAGGCACAGCACAGGAGGAGCAGAGATCTGGCACGGGATCTCCATAGTCCTCTCGTTCCCACAGCTTTTGGTTTTAAGGTAGTCTTTGCTTTTCCTGTATCCAGCTTTATTTTTTTGCTGGGCTGCCTGCCTGCCTTTTCCCCCAGCCTCTCGCGCCTATATGCTCGCTGATCAGGAGTGATGTGATAAGATCGCGGGAGAGTGGCCCATGGATTGGTTGCCGGAGCGTATCAGTGCAATGGGATCGCCACGGGGCTCGTTGCAATGGCCACTCGGTGGGTGTGACGCGCGCGCGAGGAAGGAGCGCGGATGGTCGCCGGAGCTAGTCGCCGGCAACTTTTGTTGCTCCCCGTGTCGCCGGCCGACGTGTGTCCGCGCCCCCGTGCAGCTTGCCCGAACCAGCCTAGTATCGCGCGCGTCGTGAACTCTGCGGCCTAAGCACACGCTGCACGTCTGGACTGATGCTAGCTGCGGAGATGAGATGGCAAACCTAGAATCGGCAAGGGGATTGGTCTCACTATTTCAGGTTCCAAGATATACTTTTGTGTGAATTGGCATGAGGGTCCTTGCTCTTTAGTACAGTATATACTGCCGGTTTGGGCGTCCATATTCAGGTTCCAGCAGGTTCAGCAAAACTAGAGACGACTACACATCTGCGTTCTCTCCTCCTGTTGTATCAGCTCTGCAGTTGGCCGCAATGCTGTCAAGTTATCTTCAAATCCACGAGCCAACTTTCCTCTCTCTGATAACATCTGTTAACACTTAGCAGCCGCAGCGGCAGCAAAAAAATGTTTAACATCTGCAGCTCACTGGGAGATGAGGCCACAACTAGCCATCTTCCTGAAATTTGAAGCTTCGACTCTTGCTCCTATGTATCACAGCACAGCTTCAGGAGGCTCAATACGGTTGCCCATCACAATGCCCAGAATAGCGCTTAGACTCCAAATCACGAGCAGTTGTTCAGTTTACTTGTATTCAACACTCTTGCTAGCACACATGTCAACGTTTGTTCGGTGCGTCGCCGCTCTAGCGTCATTCCGTTCCAGCTGATCGCATCCTCATGAGTACAGACCGGGAATATAAGAGCATTTCCACTCGAGGGTTCTATCGGGATGCCGGCGCTAAATCATGCCCATTCGGCCGTCCCAATACTTTTTTGACGCTGGCGCGGTTCATTTTATTATCTGGCGCTCCTAGGCCGAACCCAACCTAGGGGGCTAGCGGGTGATGGATAGAGATGAAAACGACGTGGACCAGTCTTGGCGGTTTGATAAACGACTCATCTCCCGAGCGTCGTCCCGTGGATGGCCACGCGGCGACGAAATTGCTCGCCAGCGCGTTGCCCGCCATGTCCTTCCCGCATTTTTCACCGCTTCCTGCCCGGCCTTCCCGCCCTTTTCTCGCTATATGTAGGCACGGCGGCCATCTCCATTGCAAATATACACCATGCCCACACCCCTCTCCCGCTATATCTAGGTCGGCGGCCGGTGGTGCTATTAAAACGGCCTCGCGTTGGCTTTGTTCTTCAAACAACCCGCCCGGTGATGGTTACCGAGGGGATGGCTTCTCAACGCTGGTGGTCTGTCGGTACCTCAGGTGCTGGTCGGCACGACCCTATCCACGGCCATCTTCGTCCACTTTTGGTCCGGCCTCACGCTATAGGAGAGGGACGACCCCCAGTGGCATCCAGACAACCACCACGAGTGGACGATCTTCTTCGAACAGCAGCGTGCGGGCCGCATCATCGCCTACGACGGTGCAGGCCCGCCGTCGGAGAACAACAATCTCGACGATCGGCGGAGATGGTGGAGCGCACCATGGCGGAAGGTCACCTAGGTGCTCGACTACATCGCCACCAGGAACCACCCGTGTTTGGCGATGCCACAGCCACAACCAAAATAAAAGTCTCCAGGCTTGAGCTTCGTGCCGGTATCGACCTCCTCCTCGCCCAGCTAGCCGTGGCCGCGAGTTGTTCCGTCTTTTTTCTTGTTTGTTCAAATTATGTGTAAACTTGTTTAAACTGTTTGTGAAATCGTTGCTAATTTTGTATTTATCAACTATTTTGAATGTCTAAAGTTTTTATATGGGGGGAACGGATGGGAACCAGCATCCCCCAAAATCCGTGATCTATCCCCCCCCCCCCCCCCAAATATGGACAAAAAAATGGCTGCATAGGACGCCATATTGGGGGGTGTGAGGATATGCTCTAAGAGGCACAACCGTTTTATAGGGCATGAGAGGCAAAAAAAAACGTTGCTCGCTCAGCTACCCTATCCCTATTTGTGCTATAAAAAAAAATTTGGCAAATTTTACGGTACCTTCTACTACTTCTCAAATATGAATAGTATAATTTGGCTACGGTGACACAGCATACCACTACATGTATAGTATACTATAGTCGTTGACATAACACCCACGGAACATCATTTCACAAATATCACGTCCCTTAGAGTGGTACAACAGAAACATTACGGATCCAAATTACAAACATACATACATTATTATTACAATACCAAAAGACCGATACTTCCAAGTCGTTTAAACTTACAAACCATACATAACTTGTTTAATATGTTTTAGTGGAAAAACGAAAGATTTAAACGACATAACACGACTTGAGCTCAACAGATTATTATATAGGGTTTATGTTGCTCAACTCAGCTTAAGTACTAGTAATAACATGGCAATTACTCTGACTCGTTGCCTTCAACTCCGTAGCGTATCTCGTAGTTCACCCCTTCAACTCCACCGGACAGGTATTGCTCCTCGTAGTAGACATCGTCCTGGCATTCAGTAGCATACATTGGAGTATCTTCTAGCTCCTCAGAGTATAAGCAGGGGATCAAAGGAAAGAGTGAGTAACATCATTACCTAGCAAGCTCATTATATGCAAGGTGGGAAGTTTTATGCTCTATCTACCACCTCGGATTATAAGTCTTTGGCACTATGCAATCTTCGTAAACATTTCTTCAAAGGTTGATTTTAATATCGAAAAAACTATGTCCATCAGTCTTCACAGGTTGACCGGAACTTCATGGAGTCTCTTTCCTGCCGTGTTCGTAGATCCTTCCCGAAACAAGGAGTAACATCTCACAATTCTTACACTCTGCGGAGGTGCGTTGCTTTATTCATAAGAGATCAAATCCTTGTTGCACAACCGGGTGTACTTTTCCGTCCACAATTCCTTGATGTGGGGCTTAGAGATTGATTCGAGCCCACCATTGTTCTTCTTCGCGACCACGCATGCCCAACGGATTTCATATAAGGCCTAGGATAAAACTTGTGACAGCCTAAGACGTACAACCCTCGTAGATACCCGAAGCCATGGAACGTTGAGGGATCCCACCCATATGCGTCAACCCTCATCAAGAGGAGTTACAGTCACAACACGGTCATCCGTTGACATGCAAAAGGGAGACGGTAAAGCTGACTCTTCCGTCCCATTCCAGATCTCATGGTTAACGCGTAATATACGATGCTATAATCACTGATGTCAGGGGTTATTAATTTCTATCTTAATCTGCAACTGGAATTCTAGCTTCCAATGCTAATCTTAATATTTACCATTATTTAGGATAATAATAGCATCTTTTATTCTTGAGAAAATACTCTTTTTTGTCTCATTTTTATAACATAGGTGATAGCACACAAGTTGCAAATACTTTGATAAAATACATCAAAGGATATGAGCAAGTGATGATCTTGTCTTGTGACTGCAAGGCAGTGAAGTCGGATGCCTACGCTCGACCTTGAGCTTCTGTTTCTACAAAACACCATTATTACCCGATAAGGACAATATTTAAAGAAGCAACATTGAACAAGCATAGTAATGTAATGTACTATTTTAAGATTATTATTCTTTGCGTGTTTACCCACATTATTAAAGTTTTAAAGTCTCTTTTTATAATTAAAAGGAAGTTAATATTTTATAATCCTTAAAACTTTGTAAATATTATTAATTTAAAAGCTTAATAGTATTTTTTTTAACTCTTAATGATATTTTCTTAAAATTCCATACAGGAATAAGTGTTTTAAAATATATAATTTAATTCTATTAGTCTAAAATACAAAGTAGTATTTTTCTTACACAAATTATTTATTTGAAACCTTAAAAATGATTTTTTTTTACTTATTTATAAGTATTATCATTATTCTTAGAAAATTCCTTAAAGGATTTATTACATTAAAATAATAAATTTAAGTTTTATTATGCTAAAATATAACTTAGTATTTTTAAGTGATAGTTCATGTTTTTATGAACATTTACATATATTATTTGTAACTTTTAGTTTTTTATTTATTTTTTAGAGACTATTTAGCTTCAGGGGTATCTTTGTCTTTTAATATTCTGTTTAGGGCTTCTTTTCTTTAAACCTAGGCCTGGCCCAGCCCGGCTCGGCCCAGTGGGTTTCGGTCAAACCCACACTCATGCACTATATCAGCCTACCGGCCCAGTACGCCTCCTCGCTAACTCTCGCTCGCGCACGACTCCTTCTTTCCTTTTTGTGGCGACCTAGTGTCGCCGCCGCTGCCTCATCTCAATTTTGGCCGTCTCCGGCCTCGCCGGCCGCTGCTGTGGTGTGAGATTGCACAGTCAACGATGGTGCGTCAACTCGCCCAGCCTAATTTGATGCTCGAGCCCTTCTTTGGCTTCGCCGCTCCCTCTCTAGCGCCAAGGTTTTGCGCCCTTGCTGACGATGTGGTACTCCGGCAATCATGTGGCGCCGCCCTGGTGTGTTGGTGGCGTGGTGGTGCTGGTCTGTGCTACCTCCTTCTCCTATGACCGCCATGACCGCGGCTTTGTGCGGGTTGCAGCGCCAGTGCCGTCGTGTTCATCGTCGTCGGCCACCTCTGCTTCATATTCTATTACTTAGCAAGGACCATGGTGATACGTCATAAACGTATCTATAATTTTTGATGTTTCATGCTTGTTTAGTATCCACTTTGCTATGTTTTGTCTACACTTTGAGGTATTTGTATATACTTTCTGAAACTAACCTATTGACAAGATGCCACAGTGCCAGTTGCTTGTTTTCTGTTATTTTTTGTTTCAAAAAGCTAAAAAATGAATATTTTCGGAATT
This sequence comes from Avena sativa, assembly GCA_916181665.1. NCBI lineage: Eukaryota > Viridiplantae > Streptophyta > Magnoliopsida > Poales > Poaceae > Avena > Avena sativa. The sequence continues at coordinate 291,483,794 of OV702282.1, forward strand.
GGACGGGACAAAAGCCAAAGTTCATATTTTTCCTGAGTGATACGGAAAATCGAAGATGAGACGGAGGAGGAAACCAGGGTGGCCACACCCTAGGTGGGCACGGGCCCACCCTAGGCCGCGCCCATAGGGGGGTGTGGGCCCCATGGACCTCCACCGACCTTGCCTCCTTCGCCTATAAGAAGCCCCCGACTCAGAAACCCTAAATAATCCAGAAAAAATCCACGAAAACCTCTATAGTGCCGCCGCCACCGAAGGGGATATTCGGGGGACAGAAAGTCTCCGTTCCGGCACCCTACCTGGACGGGGAAGTGCCTCCGGAGCCATCTCCATCGATCTCCACCACCATCTCCATCACCGTTGCTGATTCCCATGATGAGGAGGGAGTAGTTCTCTCTCAAGGCTAAGGGCTCTACCGGTAGCTATGTGTTCATCTCTCTCTCTCTCTCTATGCATGATCGTGTGGTCATGAGCTTTGTAATCAAGTAGATCTACCTTCCTACTCAAGTGCTTCAATTAGATCTCTGCTCTCCCCATGTGTGTGAAAGTGACAGCATGCACGCCATGGTGGCACTTAGGTTTGAGTCTACATAAATAATCTTTGTGATTTAATAGATCTATGCTTTTCCCCACGTGTGTGAAAGTGACAGCGTGCATACCATGTGTGGCACTTTGGCTAGATTGAATATTTGTTATGAGTTATATTTGGAGTTGGATGTCTCTATGAAATTGTGGTGCTTGTTGGAACCATCTAGCGCTCAAGGTGACAGTGTGGGGTTATCTAGATTGGGGAAGGCAGACTTTGAGGAGTGATGTTATAGCCCTACCATGGATTAGAGTGTCCAACCGGAGAGTAGTTAAGAGTAGTATCATGAAGAGAGGATATTTATATGAGAGAGTGTTCACTAGTGAAAGTATGATCCCTAGACCTTGTTTTTAAACATTGAAACACCGTTTGCATCTAGATCTGTTGCATGTTTGCTTGCTTTAGTCTTTACCTCACCGTCAAGCTATTTTCTGGCACCGTTACCACTTGTATTTCACTATCTCTTCGCCGAACTAGTGCACCTATACACCTTACAAGTGTATTGGGTGTGTTGGGGACACAAGAGACTTCTTGTATCTTGATTGCAGGGTTGCTTGAGAGGGAATACCTTTGACCACTTCCTCCCTGAGTTCGATAAACCTTGGATGATCCACTTAAGGGAAACTTGCTGCTGTTCTACAAACCTCTGCACTTGCAGTCCCAACAACTGTCTACAAGAATAGAAGTGCGTACACATCACATGGGTAAGTCGTGCTTTCCCCCTTCTTCTCTATGTTCCTTGTTGGAATCCCCTCTGCGGTGATGTGATAACTCTAATTAGGGTTTGTGTTCTAGGGTTCATATTACTGCTGGAATTATTTGTGAATAATGATTAGATTGAATTGATCTAGAAAATTTACCGTTTTGCCATTTATGTATTGGCCTTTGTCTTGCTAGTGACGGATGATGCTTAGTAATATTACTGGCTATGCTATTGTTGATAAATTTGTTGTGCTGGACCTATTACTTCATCTATTGTGAATAACATGTGATTACTATTATGTTGATGGTGAATTGCTTCCTGGAATTATACTCTAGATATGTGATTAAGTGCCTATGGCCTTTGTGTCCTTCCTGGCGGTGGTGAAAATATTTTGTGGTGATTATAATGTGATGCCTGATATAAATTGTGGCTTTGCTGTTTCATTGTCTGCTTATATACTGATAAATATTATATATGATTTCTATCCCTTGGATTAGATAGATGACATGGACTTGATGCTTTGTGAGGCATATCTTAAGGCAATGGTTATTTTATTGGTCAGGTTACTTTGATGTATCTAACCTATGATAGATGGCTTAAATATATGATTCCTAATGTTGTTAGGAAGATGATTTGAATAACTCTTGTATAGATGCTTGTACTTTTTACAGCTTATTTGGAAAATAGAAAGAGAATGGAATTGCTACAGAGGTGCTACCATTCATTAGAATGTGCCCTCTAGTAGTTCATCAATAGATCTGTTGTTATCTAGTTTTAAAACTAGTAAACACTAGTTTAGGTCAATGATGCCTAGGCTGAGGCCTTTTATGTAGATCTTGGAAAGATATTTCTTGATCCTGTGAGATATTCTATGATGAGCATACACCCCACTTGGATGTATCTCTGAGAATTACTTTTAACTAGTAAATCATGCTTGGATAGATGATAAAAACATAGAAAGCATGATTGCTTGTAGCTCACCAACTTGATGATGTTGGTGTTGCCTGATGTGTATTTGTCTCCGTATTGTCCTTGTTGATCTCATTCTGGAACAGATGGGCTCTTCTCCTCCTTGTCACCTCCTGGCTTGTCCTTTCCCAACATCTGATCTGTCCCCTCCTCAAGTAACCATTTTGGTTGTTATCTGGTGGTTTATTTGAGTGGATGATTGTTTGATCTATGGTTGTGGTTGCTAAAACCTTTAGGTGCCTTGGTTGTTCTTGGTTGAACTGTGTGATGGTTTTACTGGTTTTAGAAAGAGAGCACTCGTTCTGAAACCAGTAAAACCATCACACAGTTCAACATAGTCACACATGCTGCCTTGTGTCGACAGCACGACAATATTGCATGTGTGACTATGTTGTGTGCCTGTCTACTATGGCTATGGATCAACTCAAGTGAAATATCTGATCCTGATACTCTTTTACTTTTATCTACATTTGTGAATCTTGCCCCTGGGTTTATGAAGTGGGACTGAAACCCTTTTATGTGGAAGAACAGAAATTGCACTTTGGTGAAATTTCCCCTTCCATTTGAAATTTCTCAGTGATGCAATCTGAACAATGCACTTCATCATTCATGGCTGGGAGCAATAATATTAACACTAATCCCTTTTCATTCTTTTGTTTATTGTTTTATTTGTAGGTACAATATGATTCAAAGAATATCAAGAAGAATTAGACTAGGAATAGTTAGGAATTAGTTTAGGTTTTTCTCCTTTTATTTCTGTAATCTTTTTCTTCTTGTAAGAACAATGTAATGTATAGAAGAAAAGGTAGTGGATGCAGCATCTATATTTGTTCAGCAAGACACTAATCTTATTGAGAGGAGCTTTGGTCTTGGTGATTTTCGTTTTCGAGAATTATTATACAAACTAAGGTCAAATCCTCCCAAGAAAAGGAAGTCCTTGTTGTTGCAGGAGCTCGTCACTCTCGACTAAATAAACGGTAAGTGGAAGGTAAGTTTTCTAACTTAAATAAGTGCTTTGTTTTCATTGTTTTTGCTTTTAAAAATTCCACCTTTGAATTCCTGTTGTTTTTCTGAAGTTTTTGAGGGGTTTCTGTAATTATACAGCCGCAACTATACGGCCGGAGAAAAATCTCTCGATGTATAGTTGGTCGTCAAAGCTTCTATATCCCCCTCGCAAAATAATTTCGAGGTGCAGTATCTATACAGCCGCAACTATACGGCTAGAAAAAATTCTCCCGCCATATAGTTGGTCGTCAAAGCTTTAGTACCCTCGACCCGTTTTTGTTATTATTCTTGTAGAAAAAGCGCTTTGTCAATTCCTAGTAGGTTATCGAACTGACCTGGGCTCGAGATATTTGGAAATATCTACCCGGAACCAACTATACGACCGAAACTATACGGGCCGTAACCGTATAGTTGGTCGTTATGACGCAGGACTCCTCCAAATCAGCGATTTCTTTTCCTAATCGGTTTGGATTGTTTTCTTGGACAAGAATTTGGTGTTTCTCGCGAGTTTTACCGACCTCTGACCCCTCTTATATAATGCCCTTGTGTCTCTCTCTAATCATAATCGATAGGAACAAATCTAGCTCTTATTCATACAAGAGGACACACCACATAGAGCCACCGAGATCGAAGAGTCCAAAGAGAGGAGCTCCTATGAAGATCGGAAGCAATAGCGAGCAAAGCAAGGAGATCAAGATCACCCCTTTGGAGTTGTTTGACGGCGACAAGGAATGACGAAATAAGGAGCTGTAGGGCCTCGAGATGAAGATTGAAGAAATAAACAAGGAGGTGCCGGGGACGCCTAGGCATCTTTGGTGGCTGCGAGTTTATCTTGATAAACTTGATGAAGATATCAAGCAAACCACTAAAGGATGTTTCACTATGAGTCTCAAAGCTATACAAACCCTCCAAAACAACAATGGGATCATTAAAGAAGAAGTGGCAGTGATGGAGAAGAATAACCTTGTCTACAAGCTGCGAATTAAAAACTGGAGGCCATCAATCAATCCCTCCGTCTCGGGCTAGTCCATGAGGAGAAGATACCACGTGCCATGGCACCATAGTGACCTTCAATAAAACACGGTATAAAATAATCGCGAGGGATTATTTGATCCCGCCTAGCTTGATTACAAGCTTGGGGAGATCTTTAAGACCTTGTAATATATCTTACAAGTTTTTATTTATATTCTAGTTTTGCATTAGTTCGAGCTCATAAATAAAGTTTGCATCATTAGAATTCCCTTCAGGAATAGTTGATCCCTCTTATGAAATTCTGAGTTTATTATAATATATGGAGCATTATTGAGTTTGAGTTTGTCCTATTGTATATATGAATGACTTGAGTATGATTTTACTTGCACTTGATGATAGCAATAGGAGTCTTCCACACCATTGGTATTAATGGAACATATAAAGATAATTTGATTAATATGTTGTAGGTCAATGGTTTGATTTACAAAAAGGAGAAATTATCTAATTAATTAAGTTGAAAAATAAAAACCTTGAACAAAGGAGAAATTATAAAGATGCTTCATATATATTTGGAATTTGATAATTAAGATCGTTAAACTTTGAAATTCCTACATGAAGTGAATATATGGCTAGCTCCTTTGCACGACACTTAAACAAAAGTGTGAGCACAAATATATATAGAAAAAGAAGAAAAAGAAAGATGAAGAAAAAGAGCGAATGTGCAAAGAGCAAATAGGCATATACCACTATATTGTAGTAAGACAAAGAGACATTTGAGATTTTGAATCCCAAGTGAATATGTTAATCCTAAAAACACTTGGGACTATCTCACTAACTCATTCGGTTGAACTGAATACTTTTACATCATGTTGAGAATAATATTTTGTGAACTATTAATTGCTAAGGTGTGGAAGCCTTCTAATATTATTCGGATGGTTCGAGTAAGATACTATTCATGAACCTATTTATGTGTATCCTTTTATGATAAATGCATGCTACAACTGCCTCATTTATTTTATCGACTCAACTTCATGAACATGAGGATCACATCTATTAAGCTAAACTTGCTCCGGACGAGCAAGAGTCTAATCTTGGGGAAGTTGATGAGTGCATATTTGCATCATGTTTTAGATTATTATTTTGCATTGTAGATGTAGGATCTTGGTATTTTACGGTGTTCGCACGCACATTTTATGTTTATTTTCACCAGGATCAGGACAGATGATGGATCCGATGGACACAATTCTTGGACCAGTTATATTAGAGTGAAAAGGAGCCAAAACTACGTAAATTGCTTATTTGGGAAATATTAATAACACCAGAAGAAAACCCGAAGCGAGCAAAGGAGACAGAAGGTTTAACGACCAACTATACGGGTTGCCGCCGTATAGTTGCGGCCGTATAGTTGGCGCCGCTTCCGCCTCCTCAAATAGTTTCACCCCATGCAACTGGATCAGGAATACGACATATAGAACACCTAGAAATCACCGAAACCTCACCTCCGGAAGGCATCTGGAGGGGGAACTTTCCCTAGGGATCGATATTCACCCTAAACAGATTTGGGAGGCCACATCTTCGTCAACCGCTGCATCTTCATCACCACCATCATCTCCATCCATCCCATCTAGATCTTGTTGTAATTCTTGCACTATTTGTGGATTTATACAAGTACTATTCATCGATGATCGTTTCCATTACCATTGCCATGATGTTGTTTGCCTCCATGTATGAGTATATCATTAGTTCTTGGGGAGATGGAGAAACCCTAGCATGAGATTGAAATAAGATAAAGTTTATTATGATATTCATCGATGTGACCATGTGTTAGATTGTCTACATCTTGATGTTGGGAGAAGTCGACCTCTCAGTATTTGCCTCTTGCGGGGACTTGATGTAGGGAACTACTTGTTGGTATACAGAGGGATGTTAGCACTTATAGTGACTATAAAGCTGTTGGCACTCCTTACGTATCAACTTGAAAATCGAGAAAACTCACAAAACACTATCCATGTCATGGGATACGTCCTGCGGGATTATGTCCCTTAATAGCGAAGTAATTTAATTGATGTTGATTGCTGTCTACTGTGGTTATGAGGATGATTTGAGCAGTGATTGTTGTCTCTTTGTACAAATACGGAGTTCCTCCCACACATACATAGTTGAGAATGTTTATGATAATAATCTTTACCTTAGCCCTTTATAATGCTAGTGGTGTATCCGCTAATCCCTGAAAATGCCTTTTTCCACTGAAGTTTCAAATCTCTTTTACATACGCGTTACTTATTTTATGTATTCAATTTTATTTACTTTACTCATTGTTCTCTTATACCAAAAACCCAAAAACACCTTTTTACGCAAAACTCGCATTTTATCTTGTTACTTAGAACTTTATTTAGCATTTCTAGTTTTAGTATTTATTTCAAGAATTCTTAGAATTTAGACTCCTGCTCCCTATGGGATCAATATCTTTATTTTGAAAATAGCTACAACCGATCTGTGCACTTACAGTCATCACATACCATCCAACAAGGATGATGATATTGAAGATGTTCCTAGATCCTGGAAGAATCACTAATGATTCGTTAGAGAATTTTCCCCCTTGGATTCGTTTGCTGAAGCATACAAGCAACTATCTAGCTAGGCTTAGCCGGATGGGAATATGATTTAGGAGCGCTCCAAGATTCTTCGCGAGGCCCGCCTAAAAATTGGAGACGACGTGATACTAACATTCAAAGCTATACGGAGGAACGTGAGGATCTTGAAGAACTCCGGGGGCTACTGTTGTGGATATACCAAATAGGTATACCTACGACATAGTGTCATACCGGCAAGCCCGGGTGGCCCACATGTGGTGGTTAGGCCTATGGCATAACCGGGCGACCCAGTTGTTAATATACAAGACGGAGGTCCAGAAGGGCTAAAGGAAGGCGACGTGTCACCGCCTTAGATGGAAGCCGACACCTTGGACGTCAAGACATAGTTTATGTATTAGTCTAGCACTCTGTAACCGTATCCGGATGGGACTCTCCTTGTAACCCTAGGTCCTGGCGTCCTTATAAGCCGTCCTACGGAAGCCTTTAGGGCAACGTCAACAATAGATACAAGACAAGTGCATAGCACAACTCGCACTCAGCGAACCCCACAATCTCTATAACTCGGCGCATTGTCATTATAGGGATTTATAGCAGGAGTAGGATCTCGCCACCATCATGAGATCTGAACCTGAGTAAACTGTGTCAGGCCATCCCGAACGCTCTCCGCCTTACCCCACGTCTCTAAACTCGCCGTTGGGGTAACCCTATGGCATACGTGTCGACAATACCAGCGCCCTAGTCGCCAAGGCTCTACAAGCTGGCTTCTATTGGACAACCGCGATGCGGGATGCCAAGGACATCATCGAGAAGTGCAACACCTGCCAAAGGTTCATCGACAACCACATGCACCAGGATTAGATCTACGTCCCATACCATTAGCCTAGCCCTTCGCTCAATGGGGACTCGACATGGTCAGAAAGCTGCAAAATTCCTTGCCTGGGGGCTACGTCTTCCTCCTGGTTGCAGTCGACAAGTTCACCAAGTGGATCGACGCTACGCCCGTCACCAACCAAACAAGCGCCACTATGGTCAAGTTCTTCCAATCTATTGTCTACACGTTCGGGGTGCCACATAACATCATCACCGACAATGGCACGGACTTCACTTCGAAGGAGTTCCAAAACTTTTGCGAGGACCTCGGCATCAATTTCACATATGCCTCAGTCGCACACCCTCATACCAACGGTCAAGTCGAAAAGGCCAATGGCCTCGTCTGCAGTGGGATACGAAAACGACTCTTGCACCCTCTTGAACGAGCGGCGGGAGCCTAGGAAGATGATCTACCCTCCGTACTCTAGAGCATACGCACAATGTAAAACAATGCCACCGGCTACACGCCCTTCTTCATGGTGCACGAAGCCGAAGCAATGCTACCTGCCGAGGTATGATACAAGGCCTCACGGGTCATTGCTTACAGTGAGGCTGAATCAATGGCCGCACTCGAAGATTTCATCGACCTACTCGACGAGGCATGCGATATCACCACTGCTGGTTCAACCGTGTACCAACAAAGCCTCTGCAACTACCACAGCAGATGACTGCGTCCAAGGTCCTTTGCCGAAGGATACCTCGTCCTGTGACTCAAGCAAAAGTGGCACCTGAAGCTGAAGTCACCTTGGGAAGGCCCTTACATGGTCATTGAAGTAATTCCAGGTGGCGCCTAACGCCTCAAGGATGTCGGAGTCCGGAGTAGCATACTCCAATCCTTGGAATGTCGCACAACTGCGACGCTTCTACCCTTAGGTGTTTTATTTACAATAAGGCTTTTTAGCCAGGCTACTCAGCCGAACCCTGTACTCTCTACCATGCGATGAATAAAAGCTAAATTTCTTGGCCAAATATGTTTTCCTTATGCACACTTTAATTCACTCAACACACCCGGAGGTGGCGCCTCACCTAACGACTTTGTCGACTCCTACAATCAACGCATTAACCTGAGTAGTTGACCACTTCAGGCTAATAAAAAGGACATGCATATTATACAACGTGAGGCATTACATGCAACACGTTTTACAAATTTTACAAGCGCGGTAGCAGCCCGACAAATACCATGTAGATTTTACATTGCTCTATACAAATCTTTGCAGGAAAAAAGACCAATCACCCATGCCGAAGAAGAATGTTGGTCCGCTCGTCAAAGATACGCACAATATTTTCGGCGTGACGGGCAACCGCCTCATAATGTGGGTGCACGTTCCACTCCATGCCATTAGGTGGAATAGGCGGCCCTGCTGCTATCTCTGCCAGGTCAACGTCCCGGCGGTACAGTCGAACAAGAGCCAATGCAGCTTTAGCACCCGTAACAAGTTACTATTTCACAAGCCCCTTCATGGCATCCGCACTTTGGAATTTTTCCAGTAACCCTAGGAAAGTGTAGGGGGACAAGTCTAAAGGAAACATTGCATCCTAGATGGATGCGAATGATGTCCTTGCACGCTTCAAAACTTGGAGCGGCTGATGAACACGGTCCTGCACCGTCGCCACCATGACTGCTCGGTCACGATCCATCCAGAAGAATCCTCCAGCCTCCGACTCCTCGGTAAGGCAATTGAGCCTAATAGACATGCGATCTTTCTCTTCCTGTAGAAGAAGGTTGACAACTGCAAAGAGCAACACCTCAGAAGAATACACACAGCTACAAAAACAATAAAGGCACCTTATTGACACTTACATTGAAGTTGCTCACTGAGCTGTCGAAACTCTTCGAGCACATACTTCTCCCTTGCGACTTCCCGCTCTGTCTTAGATTTCCAAACATCATCATGGCCACGGACAACAAGGACGTCTCACTCCAAGCTTTGGATGCGGTCACGCAACAACGACAATTGCGGCGCCTCACTTGTTGTTGGCTGAGAAATGACCAAAGGGACTGGTGAGGCCGACGGAGCAACATTTTAAGGGCCCTATAAGGAGTATAGGTCGCAAAGTATAAGGACAAAGCAACTAGAAATAGCAGAAAAGGATAAAGCATATATTCACACAAGGAGCCACTACGTGGTAACCTCGAAAGTCATACAGTACAAAAAATTACAAGACAGATGGCAAAAGCATGACAATTCTACGCGAGCAACTAAGAAACATAAGGACCCTAAGGATTAGCTGCATCCAAAGCAGCTTCAGTCTTCTGGGATTGCACCGCAGCTACCCATTGCTGCTCTAATGCATAAGTGGCTAGAAGCTCAATCAGGCGCGGACCATAACGCTTGCAGCGTGAGGCGAAGGGAGCGAAGGCTACCTCGGTGCCATCCGCCGCCACCGACATCTTGGAGGTCGCCCGGCTCAGATCAAGATGCGCACCAGAGGCGAGTGGGCGGAAGGGACGATGGATTCCGATTCATCTGCATCCCCACCATCTGGTGCCTTGGTATACTTCTCAGGAAGAGAGGGCAACATTCCTGCCATCTTTAGTTCCTATGGAACGCATAAGACAAGAGTCAGAATCACATGCAACGGACACAGACAAAAACGCATCACATGCAAGTCAATCGCTAACCTAAGGAACCTCGTTCACCGCACTGAAGGACGGAGTCGACGACTCCGCGGGAAGAGGCTCATTGGCCTTGAAGCTCAGCAGCGGCCGAAGAGCTCTGTCGAGGTCGGTCGAGGAAAGCTCCTCATTCAAAACCCTAGTTGGGTCGTGAAGGCCGGCGTACAAGTACATCGGGTACGCCCTCTCCTGAAGGGGCTGCACCCGATGCTTGAGGAAGGTGTGGATGATGTCAACGCCGTACACTTCACGACCTTGCACCACCTGTAGAGCTTCCACCCTCTTGTATAGCGCCTCAACAACCTCGGTCTCACCCGACGGGATGTCATTGGACTAGGATCCTTTCTTGACGATTGTAGCGTGGGCATCGAAAGGAGCAAGGCCTAAAAGCTGGTCGTTCAGCTTCTCGTCACGAATATAGAACCACTTGTTCCTCCACCTTTGGGTGGATTCGCAGAGGTGGAAAGAGAAGAATTGCTGGTTAGGGCGGATGGAAATCCCGCACCCACCCCTCTCATACACCCCATTGGTTCCAGATTGCCTCTTCAAAGAGTAGAGTTTTTTGAAGAGGCCAAAGTGTGGCTCGATTCCGAGCCAGCACTCGCACATCGTGATTAAGCACTCAATGTGCAAAAGCGAATTGGGCATCAACTAATGGAGTTGAATCCCATGAAGGAAAAGAATCCCACAAAGGAAGTTGTGGTCAGGAAGGGAAAGACCCCGGATGACAAAGGCATAAAACATCACCCTAAAACCTTCGGGTGGGTCAGGAATTACCTCCTCGCTGAGGATCTAGGCGTCACCCTTCTCCTGAGAAATCACGCATGCGACAATGATCCACCTCCCTCATCGTTGACCGTCGCCAACTACCATTGGTGACGCGACCAGTGGTGGTGGTATTATTGGCGGCGCCGCCGGTGCTCGTACCGGCGGCGGTGGAGACCTTCTTCGTCTTGCCCATCTTCTTGGCGCGGAGCGATGCATGGTGCGCATGCAGGAAAGAGGAAGAAAAATCGTGGAGAATGTCCAGCGCAAAAGGAGGCACAAGCTCTGGAAAATGGTGGAGACAAAGATTGGTAAAGAGAACGCGAGAATAACAACTCGTTCAAGGAAAAATTAATGCAGCTCTTAGCAGTATAAAAGGACGAACACGATGATTCACATTTATCGATCTTCTACACCTAACACGTGTCAGCAATCGCATTGTACACGCAGTGGATATCGCCCGAACTGTCACGAGCATGCCGTCCACTACGCGCAGAAATCGAGGTGACAAAGTAACTTTCGCGTAAACTACGCATGACTGGTCAAATCCCAGTCAGAGAGTGGGACCCACGATCGTCTAGTCCCATCATCTCTGTTGCCGTACACATTTGAGCTCACCAAACGTCAGCAATGACGTCAACAACTTGCAACAACAATGGTTATGCAAACGGCTATAATATTTTCGATTCAAGGCAAAAAGTACTTAATCGAGTCTACGACTTGACCAAATACTCGGGGGCTACTCCTATCAGGAGCGCTGGTCGCGCTCCCGATGAATTCTCTGACACGCTTCGAGTCTATGACTCCGGTACGGACTCGGGTCTACTCCCATAGGGAGCGCTGCCATCAAGGTCATCCGAAGGACTTCCGGATCACACGGTCAAGCGACTAATGGCTATAAGTCTCTGCTCGAGTCTACGACTCGAACAGACACTCGGGGGCTACACCCATATGGAGCACTAGTCGCGCACCCTATGAATCAGCTGGATATGTTCTTTCGAATCCCTTACATTTATTTCAGATGCAACTTGCAAAAACAATAGCTTTGCCCAAAGTAATTCTAAGAGAGATAATGTCTCCTTGGTCACCCGAAACACCTCCGCGGTGGTAAAATTTCGGATGCTGCATCTGTGATGCAGAGGTAAGACCTACATATACGATCTGATGGCCTGGTAACGCACCAGAATGCGCTCTACCAGTAATATACCGTGTCAGCCGGCACGATGAAAAATCTTGACAGACACGTTGGGTACCTAACTTAAAACACTGGAATTCGACTCTTGTAAGACCTCAGTGGCTTCAGTCGAATTACACCATCAATTTTCTGGATTCGAGTTCGGGGACTCGAATCTGAGTAGATAGCGTTGTTTTCCCCAAAGGTAGTTAACTGGACATGATCCATCGGGATAGTCAAGCATGCGTATCAATTATCCCTATGAACCAACAACATGTTCGGATGAAAAGCACTCGAAAGACTTACGATTCTACTGAAAACTCAGGGGCTACTGACATGGGTATGCCCTATGGGTGCCCGACGTTAGCCTACCTGGTCCGGCCTAGCAGAAGCCCATGAAGAAGGTTTATCTCAATTACGAAGTCCGAGAAGATTTTAGGTGGACCAATCCCAAGAAGTGTTCGACTCCTTGGAGGACACGATTTCTTCGGATAGAAACTTGAAGGGGAAACCCTAATCTTGTAACCGCCTTGGCGTATCCCTGAGACCTGGCCTATATATATAAGGGAAAGGAGGGCACGTCAAGAAGGAGAACATGTTACGGCGTTTTCCCAGTGATTGATGTCTACGCACACTTCTATTCTGGTAGACAGTGTTGGGCCTCCAAGTGTAGAGGTTTGTATAACAGCAGCAAGTTTCCCTTAAGTGGATCACCCAAGGTTTATCGAACTCAGAGAGGAAGAGGTCAAAGGTATCCCTCTCAAGCAACCCTTCAATCAAGATACAAGAAGTCTCTTGTGTCCCCAACACACCCAATACACTTGTCAGGTGTATAGGTGTTGGGTTCGCAGCATAGAAAACAAAAATTTCCTACGATGGGAACAACTATGTACCAAGGTCTATCTACTAGATACAAGCAATGGGTGGATATACATCCATAGAATACATACCCTCAAAGACCGAATAGCGTTAACGAGGTTGTACTCATGGATGATGTAGTCGAACGCTTGCCGATCTCAAGATCGAGAAGAAGTCCATCCGGTCCAGCAGGTCCAACACCATCTAGTCCAGCACCGCAAAGCAGTGGTGCATCCGTGATCACACATCGGGTATCCCAACAACCTCCGTGCCCTCGCTCTAGCGAAGCAGCGGAATCAACAAATCCTTCCAGAAAAAACCACCAGGAACATGTAACTCGTTGATCTGAGACCATGGGGAAATTCTAAAGGGGGGAGAGATATCCTTCACGAGGAGGTGTGTTGTGAGAGGAGGAGAGGTGGGCCTTTTATAGGCAGAGGGGGGCACCCAAGGGGCATGGCGCCCAGCCATGGTGGCTGCCCCCACCTCTTCCGCATTCATGTGGGTGGAGCTCCCACTCAAAATGAAAAGCCTCCACTCACATAAACATGCCTCCACTCAAAAATCCACTCACATGCATTAAATTTCCACCAAATTTAATGGAAGCTCTCATTTAAATAAAACTCTTTTATTTATTTATTCAGAATTTTTTTAATTACTTTAATTAACAAACATTCACATAAAACCCCTTACAACATTTCAATTTCACATGCAGAACTAGTTTCAGCAATTTCAACCGAAACAATTCCGGTGTCTAGTGAAATAAATTTTTGTGCTTTCTTTTTATTTCTCTGGCATATTATTTGCTCTGAATGGTGTCGGTATACCTAAAGTGTGTCACCCTATGGTTCGCGAATAATGCGGACGTGATCGAGATCCCTCTCTGATCAAGAATCAACAGCGGGACCTAGAGATCCGTACTGACCCACGCATTCAACGATGACTTATGTGATCGTGTGAACCTTATACGCATGTAACTCAATCCCTTTGTCTCGCGATATATTACATGTCCGAGATTTGATCATCGGTATATCCATACCTAGTTTGATCTCGTTACCGACATGTACTCTTTTCTCGTTCCCGTGATATAACATTCTAGAGATCTCACCACTTGCTTCCAAGCTAACTAATGTGATATCACCGAGAGGGTCCGAAGTATATCTATTTGTCATCGGGATGGCCAAATTCCAATCTTGATCCATGAGCCTCAACATAACACCTTCGTAGCGCTGAACCCATCTTTATAGTCACCCTGTTACGGTTTGACGATTGATGTTATCAAGATACTCTTCTAGTGTTAGTGATTGATGTTATAGCAATATAAACACAATGACTTTTAGCGCAATGCTATACTCCGGATGAATGTTCATCACACCATTCCAATAATGTTGTGACCTCGTTATTAACAACATCCAATGTCCATGATCAGGAAACCTTTGATCATCTTGTTAATCAACGAGCTATTTTATAATAGAGGCATAACTAGGAACTTTATATTTGTTTATTAAACACACATGTATTAACGTTTCCATATTAATACAATTATAGGATGCAAAATAAACATATATCATAAACAAGGAATAAGATAATAACCACTTTATTATTGCCTCTCGGGCATATTCCCTTCAGTCTCCCACTTGCACTAGAGACAATAATCTAGTTTGAAAACTTTGTGTATTGAACACCTATGGCTTTCTGGTGTTCCATATACGCGAGTGCAAGTGGTTAATGTAATCTATGGACCTGATACTTTCAGGTCCGTGTGTATTTGCATGTCTTTGCATCTTCACGCATCACTTATTCTCTAATGAGATGGCATTGTATAAATTTGGTCTTTTGGTGAGACCTTTAGTTCCTTGGGGTTAAATCATGTCGATATTATTGTCATACAATATATCTTTAGTGTTAGCCCGTTGTGAACCACACTTTAGTTTGATAACAAACTACTTGACACAAATGTCCTCCTTTGCTGCTACTATAGCAGTCATATACTTAGCCTTTTGTTGTAGTATCCATCACAATGTATTAACTTTGGAATTCATCCAAATCCATCATGGAATCTCCTTTCCATTACATTGTGCCTCCCATAGTTTAAATTGAGATAAACTTAATTTGTATCTTGTGACAGAACTAGTGTCATTTTACAATGAACTATTTGTCTCTTATACAAATAGAATATATTCTTAATTCTTCCAAAAGATTATAAGAATAACCTTACTATCGTCCAATGATCATCTTATGATTCATTCTGGTATAAGATCATAACACTTAGAGCATAGGACATATCTGGATGTGTACATATCACGGTATGATTGATCAAAAAATTCTTGTGATTTCACTCATCAAGTGTCAAAGGACTTGAATCTTGTTTCGCTTATCAAGTGTTAATACACTTGATTATTGATTCAATTATTTTCCATGCGACAAGAATTTTTTCTCATTGTTTTCATATTGAAATCATTCAATATCTCATATATGTACGTCTTGGCACAACCATATTGGTGTCACAATCTATCCATATAGACATTCATGCCTAATATTCAGGTTTTTGCCTAAGTCTTTCATCGAAATAAAATTCTTAACCTTTGTCAATAAAAGATACATCATTTCCAATCAACAATATGTCCTCCACATAATGTATTAGAAATATGTCTCAGCGCTCCCACTTAACTTCTTGCAAATGCAAGCATCTTCATCGTGTCCTGATGAAAACTCCTTTAACAGTTTCATCACGGTGAAGATTCCAACTCCGCGATGCTTACTTCAACCATTGAAGTTTGCATGCCCTTTTAGCATCCTTTGAATTAACAAAACCCTTTGGATGGTGTCATGCACACGTCCTAGGTAACCATTCTATTAGAAGAACTTTTTTGTTTGTTCAACTACCATATACCAAAATTATATGTAGTGGTTGCTACATTAATCCGTCCAGACTAAATATTGCTATGAAAGATCAAACCTTGTCATAGTCAACTCCTTGAACATTCTAATAAAATACTTTACGACATGTCGACTATTTCATAGATGTGAAACATCCATGTCCGTTTCTTTATAGATCCAAATACGACCGATAGGTTGTTACACCTTTCCGGAGGGTCTTCCAAGTTCAAAAAACTTGATTTCTCGTGTATGGAACTATCACGGATTTTATGGATTCAAGCCATTTGACGGAGTCAGGGCCCATCATCTCTTATTTGCATGTAGTCGGTTCATCATTGTTAAACAACAATGATTTACTCTCAAATCTTAATATTTGATTGTTTACCAAACCTACTTGGTTCAATAGTAACTTAGATCTCCGTGACCACAACCTTTGAGGCACATAATCTATGAGCATTATGGCTGCCTCCGAAACGATTTCCGGCACTATGTAACTCAACACATTTAGCTAAGGTTCATCAACCTTATCAAAGTTCTATTGTCCTCCCACTTAACTTTTATGAAAAATTCTTTCTCAAGAAACTTGATGTTCAAAGCGACAAAATCTTTTGTCCTTGGTGTTATGGACGAATACCCAATGGTTATTCGAAATAACCTACAAAGACATGCTCATCCGACTTTGGTTGTAAACATCTTACTTATGCATACCAAAATTTAAGAAAGGACAACTTGAGTTTTATCCCAAACCATAACCTTTATGGTGTCATTTCAGCGGATCACGATGGTGCTCTTTTTAGTGTAAAAGTGGTAGTCTCTAAAGCTTTAATCTTTAAAATGTAATGGCAGTTTTATAAATAACAACTTTGATCCAACCATGTCAAAGAAGGTTTCATTACAAATCTCGAACATTCCATATTTTATGGTGTTTCGGGAGATGTAAATCTAGGTGTTTTGCTAAAATTGCAACTCAAATAAATCATTTTATGATCAAATCATAAATTATTTATTTTCTTGTTACAATGATTTTCCACTTCATCTTGAAAGTCTTTGAATATATTCAAATATTTGATACTTCTTTCTCATTAAGTGAATATTCACTTAAATTTCCGGAGAAAGCATATGAAGTTGAAATCCATCGCTTACGACTACACATAATGGAATACATACATCTATATGTATAAATTCCAATAATTTAGTCGTTCGTTCTTCTTTGGCCTTTGAACGAAGTTTTAATTATCCCGAGGAAAGTCTCACAAGTGTCATTTGATCAAATAAAAAGACTCCAAAAATCCATGAATATGGAGTTTCTTCATGTTTTATTTCCAATATAATTTAAACGGTGATGTCACTTCGTAAGTGATCTTCAATCATTTGTCTTGCGACATTTTAGCAGTAGTTTTATGGATGTGATTTCTCCAACTAGATTTGTAAATCATCGATCTTATATGGATTACAGTAATTATTTGAACAATCTTTGTTCTCGTAATACCTGATTTAAATAACAATTATTAAAACAAATCTTGAAGGCAAGCTTTGATGTCAACGAGAAATACAAAAAACCGTTTGTTTGTTTTCAATGAACATCATCACATATTCTCTTGCTAGTTACTTAGGCCATTGTAGTTCATGAATTGTGTTGTTCTGTATGATATTTTCATACCAACCAATTCGGTATCCAATACCCAAGAACCACATTATTTAATAAGCAAAGAATACAACCATAACATGTATATCATCTATATACCTAAGCTGGATATTTCCAAACTTTTATTTTCTGCCAAATACTTTATAGATTCTCTTTCAGCATTTCCTTTTCCTTTTAAAAGAATCTATGAACATCAATAGTGGTGCCATATACATTACACATAGTACAAAGCATGTATATTCAAATACTAATATCGTTGGACTTGCAATTTGAAGTAGATCACCATCATCAAATGATTGGCGTTCTTTCAAAATCCATTCTTTAGTAATCTTTTAGAATGGTAAACACTTTACCTACATCTTCTATTCATCCTTATCATGGCAACTTTCATGATCAAGCTAATGTAGCTTATAAAGGTGAATGGTGAGTATAATGTTACTTTCCAAAAACCTTTTGGATGATTAGGATGTCTAGCATCTCCAACCTTTGCAAATTCTCATCCAATATGAGAACATATATTATACTCTATCATATTGCAACCAAAACATTGTTTCAGATATCGTTATATCTGCCACGCATGATGGTTTATGAAACAATTCTTTTAGCTCCTAGATAATCTAGATATTTAAATCAAGAATCATGGAGGCAAACATGATACTTTAGATACTAACAATGAAATTGTTACTCTTGATTTAATAATAATTATTAAATTTCACGGAGTAAACAGATTTTGATGAAAGTTTGCAATAGGACTTTAAACTTTAGATTGACACTTAACACAATACGATACCAGTTTATAAAGTAAATATCCAGAATTCTACAGTTCTATTATCTCAATTACAACTAATCATAAAGTGGTGAACGAATGCCAATGACTACAACAAATTATGCAAATTCATTTTAATTTAATTTATGATAAATTGAGTTCTACTAATCCAAATTAGAAATGAACTCCCACTCAAAAATGACATCCCTCGTGTCTTTTTGGTGATTACATGAACCAAATCCGCTACACCAAGTCCGATCATCACGTGAGTCGGTGCAGCTTTAAAGGCGAGCATCTATATGGTCATCATATCAAACATATGACTCATGCTTAACCTTTCGGTCCGTGTTCTGAGGCCATGTATGTACATGCTAGGCTCTCCAAGTAAAAACCTTTGTATTCGCGTGTGTAAAACTGTCTTACATCCGAGATATGCTCGTGGATTCAAGTACACCCGATCATCACGTGATGTCTTGAAGCGGCGAAACATAGTCAGTGCATACTTAAGGGAGAACACATTTTTATCTTGATATCTAAATGAGGGATCATCTTATAATGCTAATAAAACGCCAAACAAGCAATATAAGATGCAAACAAACATCATATGCTACCGTGATATTATATGGTTATTGCACTTGATCTTTATCTTGTGCATCGTGGAATGATCTTTATTATTCCTATATGTCTTTAAGTGGCTCGTGGAATAAACTTACACTTTGTCATATTATAATTTTCAATAGTATCAATCCATACTACAAATTATAACACTACCATATCATAGTACTTGCCTGGCAAAACAAAAACTAGACGCCTGTAATTTATCTTTTGCATGTTTTACGTGGCTGAGGGCTTTTGGAGATAGAACTGTTCTTACCTACGAACATGGAACCACAACGATGATAATCAAATTATTGACAACTCGTTGTAAATCAGATATTGACTATAGTAGGAGAGAAAGACACCCGCATGCCACTTATGCAAAACTAGTTGCATGTCAAGCGTGGAACAGGTCTCATGTGCGAGGACATGTAAAGTTTGTCCGGGCTGCTTCATCCCACTATGCCACCAATATCCAAAGTACAAGGAATAAGCAATAACATGACCATCAGCTCCCACATACTCATATGTGTACTACTCGTCCAAAGCATCTACGAATAAACCTGGCTCTGATACCACTGTTGGGTTTGCAGCATAGAAAACAAAAAAATTCCTATGATGGGAACAACTATATACCAAGATCTATCTACTAGATACAAGCAACGGGGGGATATACATCCATAGAATGCATACCCTCAAAGACTGAATAGCGTTAACGAGGTTGTAATCGTGAATGATGTAGTCGAACGCTTCCCGATCTCAAGATCAAGAAGAAGTCGATCCGGTCCAACAGGTCCAGCACCATCTAGTCCAGTACCGCAAAGCAATGGTGCATCCGTGATTGCACACATGTTCGGGTATCCCTACAACCTCCACGCCCTCGCTCCAGCTAAGCAGCGGAAGCAACGGAAACAACAAATCCTTCCAGAAAAAGCCACCGGGAACATGTATCTCGCTGATTCGAGACCATGGGGAAATTCTAAAGGGGGAGAGAGATCCTACACGAGGAGGTGTGTTCTGAGAGGAGGAGAGGGGGGGCCTTTTTATAGGGAGAGGAGGGCACCCAAGGGGCAAGGCGTCCAGCCATGGTGGCTGCCCCCACCTCTTCCACATTTATGTGGGTGGAGCTCCCACTCAAAATGAAAAGCCTCCACTCACATAAACATGCCTCCACTCAAAAATCCACTCACATGCATTAAATTTCCACCAAATTTAATGCAAGCTCTCATTTAAATAAAACTCTTTTATTTAGTTATTCAGAATTTTTTAATTACTTTAATTAACAAACATTCACATAAACCCCTTACAACATTTCAATTTCACATGCAGAACCAGTTTCAGCAATTTCAACTGAAACAATTCCGGTGTCTAGTGAAATAAATTCCCGCACTTTCTTTTTCTTTCTCTGGCATATTATTTGCTCCGAATGGTGTCGGTATCCCTAAAGTGTGTCACCCTACGGTTCATGAATAATGAAGACATGATCGAGACCCCTCTCCAATCAATAATCAGCAGTGGGACCTGGAGATCCGTACTGACTCCCACATATTCAACGATGACTTATGTGATCGTGTGAACCTTATACGCATGTAAATCAATCCCTTTGTCTCACGATATATTACATGTCCGAGATTCGATCATCGGTATCTCCATACCTAGTTTGATCTCGTTACCGACATGTACTCTTTTCTTGTTCCTGTGATATAACATTCTAGTGATATCATCACTTGCTTGCAATCTAACTAATGTGATATCACCGAGAGGGCCCAGAGTATATCTATCTGTCATCGGGATGGACAAATTCCACTCTTGATCTATGAGCCTCAACATAACACCTTCGTAGCACTGGACCCATATTTATAGTCACCCTGTTACGGTGTGACGTTTGATGTTATCAAGATACTCTTCTAGTGTTAGTGATTGACATGATCTCATAGTGTAAGGATTAGGATTACTTCGTATGATGTTATAGCAATATAAACACAATGATTTTGATCACAATGCTATACTGCGGATGAATGTTCATCACACCATTCCAATAATGTTGTGACCTCGTTATTAACAACATCCAATGTCCATGATCAGGAAACCTTTGATCATCCTGTTAATCAACGAGCTAGTTTATAAGAGAGGCATAACTAGGAACTTTCTATTTGTTTATTAAACACACATGTATTAATGTTTCCGTATTAATACAATTATAGCATGCAAAATAAACATTTATCATAAACAAGGAAAAAGATAATAACCACTTTATTATTGCCTCTCGGGCATATTCCCTTTAATAGGTGCACTAGTTCGGCGAAGAGATAGTGAAATACAGGTAATATGAATGATTATAAGTGGTAATTGCAATATGAAATAAAAATGGCAGCAAGCAAACATGTAGCAGGAGTGATTGTCAATGGTGTTTCAATGCTTACAAACAAGTCATAGGGATCATACTTTCACTAGTGGACACTCTCAATAAACATATTATCTTCTATTTACTATGCTACCCTGAACTACTCTCCTGTTGGATAATGAACACTAATTCACAATGTAGGGCTACAAGAGCACTCCTTAAAGTCCGCATTCCCCATCTAGGTAACCCCTAACTGTCACCTTGAGCGCTAGATGGTTCCAACAAACAGCACAATTTCATAGAGACATCCAACTCAAATTATAACCCATGATAAGTATTTCTATAATCTTTAGACTAAGAGACACACACGGTGTGCACACTGTCATCCTTCACACGGGTGGGACAAGGTGTCTCCGAAGATTACATTAATAAAAGCACTTGAGTAGCATAATAGATCTACTTATTCAACTAGATTACAAAGCTCATGATCACAATAAGCTCACAACATAGAGAGAGATGAACACATAGCTACGGGTAGATCCCTTAGCCTCGGGGGATAAATACTCCCTCCTCATCATGGGAGTCAGCAACGGCGATGGAGATGGCAGTGGAGTCGATGGAGATGGCTCCAGGGGCAATTCCCCATCCCGGCAGGATGCCGGAACATAGACTTTTGTCCCCCGAATCTCGTCTTCGGTGGCGGCGGCGGCGCTGCGGAACTTTTCGTGGAATTTTGATCTGATATTTAGGGTTTTTTTCTCGGGGGAATATATAGGCGAAGGGGCAAGGTCGGTGGATGCCCGAGGGGCCCACACCATAAGGCGGCACGACCAGGGGGCCCGCACAGCCACCAGGTGTGGTTGCTTCGCGGCGACTCTTCGTCTCTCCTTCGGACTTCATGTCGTGTCGAGAAAAATAGGAACTTTGGCTTTGGTTTCGTCCAATTACGAGAATATTTCTTTAATAGTTTTTCTGAAACCAAAAAAGGGCAGAAAACAGGAAATCTCACTGTGGCATCTTGTTAATAGGTTAGTTCCAGAAAATGCATAGAAATGCCACATAGTGTGGACAGAACATAATATAAATGGTGCAAAACAAGCATGGAGCATCAAAAATTATAGATACGTTTGCAACGTATCAGCATCCCCAAGCTTAAGCATGGTCGTCCTCGAGTAGGTAAGTGATAAAAAGAATAATTTTTGAGGTGACATGCACCAACACAACCTTGATCAAGGTACCGCAAAACATTGATAGCTGGAATCAAAGTACTCTAAACATAAGCATGAAAGATATATTTCTAACAATAAGACATAGCAACTATGTTGCAACATGAAAGGCTACACAAACAAAAGATCACAAATAATGCTTTGAAAGCCATTTGTTTGTTTCACATATAGAAAATATAGCAAGAGTGGTATTCGGCTTGTCCTTCATGGAATAGCAAACCATAAATGCATAGGACACCTTCAAAGTTCATAAGGGTGACTAGATACAAATAATTTAAGAACAAGCAATACCATAATTATGAATTAATCGACAAGTTTTGGGAGAATGCACATTATACTCAGAATGACAACTATGCTCTATTAGCTGGTGCATAAAGATAGAAGATGAAGACTCAACATAAAAGTAAAAAAGAAAGGCCCTTCACAGAGGGAAGTATGGATTAAATGGTTTTATAAAGCTTCCAAAAATTATGGTACTTTTTATCTTTGAGGTCTCATTGCCCCTATCATAAGCATCTTGAAGTGATTAAGGTTAAAGTGAGTGAAAATATGATTATATGCTTGACAAATCACAAGTTGAAAATCTCATGCCCCTTGATTACGAGTACTGAGACCTCATGCTACTCAAATTTGGTCACAGGCAAGTTCTTGTCATTGTAAGTATATGTGTATCATAGAGAACCGCCAACGGGGTACCCCTTGCCCCATGATACAAGAGCTATCCCTTATCAAAATGACAAGGCAACAGACAGTGAGCATCTCAGTGATCTTTTTATTTGCTATTTTCATAGGTTTTTATTGAGGATGCTTCATAGAATGCCACTATGGTTTCGCTGCAAGTTTCCACCATGATTAGGCATGGCTTAGGCTAGACGCCCAGGCGTTTATCTAACACATATACATACTCCATGGACTTACAAGCTCCCATCTTATTTCACACCACCCGGGATCCATAAACAAAAGAACATGATATCAACTAAATAGAATAAGTGCAATATCGAAAGCGTTCCCCATGATAGCATGGTTCTGCTAATTCCCAACTTATTACTTGCAAGCATATAAGCATAATAAGATAGTCACAATGGTTTAAGTTTATTAAGTGCAAGAAAATAAAGTGTGCCTTCAAGTTCGTGAGAGCTTTAATCACTAATTTTCACATAATAAAATTTTAATTTGGAAGATATATAAAAACATGAATATACTTGGAATGGTGTAACACACCATGCATAGGAATTTATAATGGACTCTTTGGAATAACTTGGTTTCTTGGGAGTTGGATGCATGAGTAGATCTCATACTCAGTACATGTGGAGGCTAGCAAAATACTGGGAGCAACCAACTAAGAGAGTAATAATAGCCATAATCATGCAGATCGACAAAACATTGTTAATCAAAGCATAAAGTGATATCACAAGTCAAAAATAAATGATCATAGAGGCTAAGGTGACTGGTTCATAGTCATAACATGGTGTAAGCATGTGCCAAGTCAACCCAGATAAATCATCAAAGGAGAATACCACAATGTTATGCTTTTGTATGCTAAAACAACGCATGATTCTTCCATGACACATTAAGCAATCTCAATTGTTTGAAAGAAGTCATGCTACAACAATAATCACTAAGCATATGGTTAAAGAAACATCTAACATGACATGATAAATTCTAATTCACAGTCAAAACAAGCTTCTTTTTGTACCACTATAAGCATGAAACATTCTACTCTTTTCCAACACCAATCGACTTATTTGAAACAACTCACAAAGATAATAATCAATAAAGACCAGAGAGCTTGTCTCACCTAACTACAAAGAAGAACTAAAAAGTTCTAAGCAAAAATAAGAATAAAACTAAAGCTAAACGCAGTGCTAGCAAAGGAGAACACTCACATACCAATAAGAGTGAAAACTAAAGTGTTCTAAGCAATGAAAACGGAGTGTGTCTCTCATAAAAAGAAGTGTGCTGGGATCCAACAAACTTATTGCAGCAAACAAAAAAATAAAACTAAAAACAAAAACAAATACGCTCCAAGAACAACACATGGTGCATGAAGCAAAAATATAGTATCATGAAAGAAAACCTGAGATTTTTGTTGATAAAGAAGGGGATTCCTTGGGCATACCCAAGCTTTGATGCTTGTACCTATTGAATATTTTTTGGGGTGACACGGGTGGCATCCACAAGCTTGAGCTTTTGTCCATACTTCATCTCATCACATCATTCTCTCCCTACACTTGAAAACTTCCTTCATACAGAACTCCACACAATCTTCATTAGGAACATTAGTGTATTCAAGATAATAAGCCTTTGGGTTCAGTTTCAACTCAAGTAAATCATCCATTAAAACATAAGCTACTGTAGAAATTCCTTTTAAAAGCTCAAGTGATCAAAAGAACTCAAAAGAAATCGATTTAAGAGGCAAATGCTAATAATGGCAGAAATCTGTCAAAACAGACATGCAGTTAAAGACTGATTTTTTTCGAAAATCTTATGTTGCTCAAATCGAAAAGTGCAAAACTAATGAACGTTATATAATAACTTGGGGCATGCACACGAAATATTGTAGATCAATACGACATTCTGGGATTTTTCACGATTTTTTACAGCAAAGCACAGAAATCTGTTTCGGGGCAGAAACTTTCCCAAATCTTACCTTCTTCCTATTAGAGGCTACTCTTGGCACAAAAGTGAAATAAAAAGTATAAGTAGAGGTTATTACAGAGGCAATAACTTCCAAGACTCAAACAAACAAAAATAAATTGAAAGCAAAAATATAATGGGTTGTCTCCCAAAAGCTCTTTCTTTATAGCCATTAAGATAGACATGATAATTTTGATGATGCTCACATAAGAAATATGGATTGAAGTAAAAGAGAGCATAAAGAAGAAAATATAAAACAAATTTAAGTCTTACCCACTTCCTATGAAAAATAATCTTGTAAAGAAACAAGTCATAAAAGCACAAAACAACAAGCATAGGAAAGCAAAATAAGTGTAACTTCAAAAAATTCAACATAAAGAGGGGAAACTTAATATTGTTGAGATACATAAAACCATGTTTCCCTCTCTCTTAATAACTTTCAATAGCATCAAGGATAAAATTAACAATATAACTATCACATAAAGCGTTCTTATCATGAGACACATGCATATAATAATTATTACTCTCCACATAAGAATAGTCATTCTTATTAATCATAGTGGGAGCAAATTCAACAAAATATCTATCGTTATTATTCTCATCACCATAATCATCAAATATAGGAGGCATATTGTAATCATAATTAATTTTCTCCTCAATAGTAGGTGGACTGAAAATATCATATTGATCATTGTAATCATCATATATTGGAGGTATAGTATCATCATAAGCAATAGAATAGTTATCTTCCAAAGTGTGTTCATTTGTAAATATATCATCATTGCAAGGGACATGGATAGTACTAATAGTACAACAATTATTAATATCATCATTTTCAGAATTGGTACCCAAGAGATTTTGAATATCAAAAGTAGTGTGCTTTTCCCAATCATGACCACTACTATAGGTAACAGGCATAGGAACATCATCGAGTTCAGACTCATCAGTAAAAACTATAATAGGAGCAACATGCTTAGGGGGAAATACCGTTTCATCTCTCCTTTTACTCCTCCTCCTCTTCTTTTTCTTCTTCTCTTTAGGAGAGAGAGGCTTGAAAGGAAGCTTCTCCATATACCCTGGTTTATTGTTAGAGACAATAGAAGAAACTTTGGAGGATTCCTCCTTTTCATTAATAAGAAAAAAACACATATTAGTCCTGTCATATTTTGGTAAAGTCTCATCTTTCATAATATTTTGTATGTAAGTAATTGTGTGGCAATTATCAACACAGAAGATGACAACCATGCAGGACGCTATTCATATCAAAAGCACTCATATCTACGAAAGAAGTTTTTCTTGATAACTCTTCACAACCCCAAAAATAATGTAAGTTCATCATGCTGATTAGGAGTGATCATGTCATCACAATACGAAGTTGCAGTACTCTTGGATTAGAAAGGCTATTATCATAGCCTGAGCAATGAAAATTGAAATGACCCACTTTATAGCAAAGTTTACAAATAAAAGGATAGAGGGCACAAACTTTTTCACCAAGATCATTTAGAGCCCTATACCACGTTCCAGTTTTTTCATTCCTGTGGTGGATACAATATTCTTCTTCGATTTGATTCTTTTCAAAGGTCTAAGTGATCCACAAAAATTAACATGCTTATAAGAAATAGTACTTTCAGAGGTTTGAGCATGTTTATTGCTATCATTAATAACAATTTCATTTTTCATGCAGTTGTCTTTAAAAGGTTCATGATACATGTCCCAATTTTCTTTAGGAGCATTAATATGAGAAGCAAAGGCTCTACAACAATCAACAAGAATTTGAGGATCAAGACCACATTTAACACTAAGCTCTTGAAAATCAGAAGTTTCAGCAAAAAACTTAATGCAATCATACTCATAGTTTATACCTGGTTCTTTACCTTTGTCGTTATCCCAATCTTCGGTATTGCTTTGAATTGTTTCAAGAAGATCCCACTTAGCTTTGACCTCCTTACTTGTGAAGGATCCCCCTAAACAGGCATCTAGGTAGTCCTTGTAATGTCCTGAAAGCCTTGCATAAAAATTATTAATAACAATATTACTGGGGAGCTCATGAATGGGACATTTGAGCATTAGTGACTTCTGAAAGAACATGTGGGCCCCCATGTGTGGTTTTAGTAATTAATGACAATCTCTATGGACTAATGTTTGTAGTGAGTTACACTTGTAGGAATAGTCCTTTGGCATCGCTTGGAGCATGTGTTGACTTCAAGGTAGAAGAAATGGATAAGAAGAAGAAAGAAAATAAGATCAAGGGTGTCTTGAAGAAGAAGATAGAGTTCCTCATGTGTATCTTCAAGACATCATCCAAATGGAGTTAGAAGAAATGTTGTGCAAGATAAAAGATGTGCCATATCTAGAAGATCTCATGCTTGAAGCTTTCCATCCTCAGTGATCATGGATCGATGAAGACAAGGTAAAAGTAAAGGTTTCCCCATGTTGTATGGGGGAGAAACTTGCAAGTCTTCATCAAGCAAGTGCGTACAAGAGCAATCAAGAAAGTTGTTCCATCTTGATAAGGACAAGATTGTCTACATCAAGATCAAGTAGAATATGTGCAAGGCAAAGGTATGATATTGATAGGGTTTCCTTCTTACCGGTCTCGTGGTGTTATTTGGGGAGACCGGTTTATAGGATAGATAACCGTACTATCAAGAGGGGATCTCAAGTGAGTAACTCAATTATATATTTCCGAGAGAGCTCAAACCTTTGCATACTTAGCATCATCCTTTCTTGGTTGTTATTTGGATCTTATCCATGTGAGGTTCTAGAGCTTGTGGTAATATTCATAACAAGCTCTAGTTCATCAAAAACGGATTTCCCTTTTATATCTTATTGCGTTTTTGATCTTTGAGGTTTTCCGGTTTATCACCAAGGGAGGTATCTCACATTATAATACATGGAATGTTCTCACTTGGTGGTATACAATATTTTCCAACAAAATTGGTTTCGGGTCAATCAGAGTTTCCAAACTCTAGATATCACCATTTGAAGTTTGCCTCTTATTTGGTCCTATCCTCCCTGGTTGAAACAAAAGGTTGATGGAATATCCAGACCGGAATCTCCGGTGTGGAGCGGAGAAACACATGATTCTCCAGTGCGTTCATGCAGACCAGAGTCTCCGGTGTGGACAGACCGGAGTCTCCGGTGTACAAGAGACCGGAGGCTTTGAAGAGTCTCCGGAGGAAGTTTTCCCAAGTCTGTTGGGACAATCTAGATGGTGGTCCGGAGACGGACCAGAGGTGGTCTGGAGTCTCCGGTGTAGACCGGAGTCTCTGGTCTGCACACCGGAGTCTCCGGTGTGGAAATTTCCCAACGGACAGAAATCTGTGGGCCTATATAAAGAACCCTTCTTCCCCAATAGACCTGGCTCGAGTTTTACAAGCTTTCTCCTCCATTCTTGACCCTCTTGAGCTTTCTCCCCTTCAATCCCTCCTTTGATTAGTGCATATACTTTAGGGATTTCAAAGAGGAGATCTAGATCTACAATCCCACCAATCAATCTCTCCTCTAAGTGAGGGGAACATCTTGGGATCTAGATATTGGAGTCTTTTGTGGATTTCCTCCATTGTTCTTTCCCTCTTATTCCCCCACAAGCTTTTGTAGCTTTGGTGGAATTTGGGAGAGAAGGATTTGAGCACTTCTTGTGTTCTTTCCATTGCATTTGGTGCGTCGGTTTGAGTTCTTAGTGAGGATTCGTTTGAGTGAAAGGTGAGAAGCTTTTTACTCTTGGGTTCTTGGAACCCTAGACGGTTTGGTGGTTTTTCAGGTTCTTGGATTACTTGGGGCCTCCAATTAAGTTGTGGAGCTTTCCCCAATCTTGTTTGTTGGGAGCCTCCAATTGAGTTTTGGAGAAGTGCCCCAAACTTGTGAGAGGTTCCGGATTGCCACCGACAAGTGCACCGATAGTGGAAGTGTGGATCGATCCCGTTGGGGTGTGATTCACAGGAGAAAAAGGGAGGCCTCTTGTGGTGTTGGTGGTTTGATACCACCCCCTCTCCAAACAAGACGTACTCCATGTTGGGAGGAACTCGGTAAAATATCGACGTCTCCGCAAGCCTCGGTTATCTCTATATCCGAGCTCTTACTTATGCACTTTACTTTGTGATAGCTTTCGTGCTTGAAGTATATATCTTGCTATCACGTAGTTGCTTGTCTTTCTTAGCATAAGTTGTTGATGCAAATAGGTGAACCCTAGTTATTCTAGGTTTTGTTCTTAACAAAGTAAACGCTAGTTTAATTCCGCCTTTGTTGAGCCACTTTTGGAAAAGTTTTAAACCGCATATTCACCCCCTCTAGGCGGCATTTGTATCCTTTCAACTTCAATCTCCCCCATGCTTTGGCAATACTTTCTCCATCATGAGGATGAAAATTATAAATATAATTCCTATCTTTATGAATTTCATGAGGAGGATAAATTTTAGAGTAAAAGAGAGATTCAAGTTCCTTCCACTCCGAATGATGGGGATCATCTAGTAGCTCATACCACTCCCTTGCTTTGTACTTAAGTGATAAAGAGAATAGCTTCCTCTTAACTTGGTCCATTGAAATACCTGCACACTCGAACAACTCGCATAATTCATGTATAAAGAGTAAATGATCACTAGGATGGATAGTTTCATCTCCAAAATAGCAGTTATTAATAACACGTTCAACAATTTTCATAGGTATTTTAAAAGGGACACTTTCATTAGAATTATCACATATGGGAGATAAAGCATTATTAGAGCAAATTTTCTCCTCTAAAGCTGGGGAACTAAGAAGATCATTTTCATAAAAACTAGCTTCCCCAAGCTTAGACGTTTTCATAGCATTAGCAAAAATGGTGCTCAAAAAATTCATACTAATAACATTGCTATTAGCATGCAAAGAAGGTTCCATAGTTTTTTAATTTTCTCTTCAAACATTTTAGGTTCCAACTCAGGGAAAATACTAAAAAGCTCTCTAATTTTGTTGTTGTTTTCCATTAAGCCTAACTAGTGAAACAAAAACAAGAAACAAAAAGATATAATTGCAGAATCTAAAGTAAATAACTTCGAGCACTCACACGCCATCAACAGTACTAGAAGATAGCTTAGTAGCCAGAGGATGTGAGTACATTTTACCTTACCTCCCTGGCAACAGCGCCAGAAAATAGCTTGATGTCTACGCACGCTTCTATTCTTGTAGACAGTGTTGGGCCTCCAAGTGCAGAGGTTTGTAGAACAGCAACAAGTTTCCCTTAAGTGGATCACCCAAGGTTTATCGAAATCAGGGAGGAAGAGATCAAAGGTATCCCTCTCAAGCAACCCTGCATTCAAGATACAAGAATTCTCTTGTGTACTCAACACACCCAATACACTTGTCAGGTGTATAGGTGCACTAGTTCGGCGAAGAGATAGTGAAATACAAGTAATATAGATGATTATAAGTGGTAACTGCAATCTGAAATCAAAATGGCAACAAGCAAACATGTAGCAGGACTGATTGTAAATGGTGTTTCAATGCTTAGAAACAAGGCCTAGGGATCATACTTTCACTAGTGGACACTCTCAATAAACATATAATATCTTCTATTTACTATGCTACCTAAGCTACTCTCTGGTTGGATAAAAAACACTAATTCACGGCGTAGGGCTATAAGAGCACTCCTTAAAGTCCGCATTCCCCATCTAGGTAACCCCTAACTGTCATCTTAAGCGCTAGATGGTTCCAACAAACACCACAATTTCATATGGACATCCAACTCAAATTATAACTCATGACAAGTATTTCTGTAACCTTTAGCCTAAGAGACACACACACGGTGTACACACTGTCATCCTTCACACACGTGGGACAAGGTGTCTCCAGAGATTACATTAATAAAAGCACTTGAGTAGTATAATAGATCTACTTATTCAACTAGATTACAAAGCTCATGATCACAATAAGATCACACCATAGAGAGAGATGAACACATAGCTACAGGTAAAGCCCTTATCCTCGGGGGAGAACTACTCCCTCCTTATCATGGGAGTCAGCAAAGGCGATGGAGTCGATTGAGATGGCTCTGGGGAAATTCTCCATCCCGGCAGGGTGCCGGAACAAAGACTTCTATCCCCCGAATCTCGACTTCGGTGGCGGCGGCGCTGCGGAACTTTTCATGGATTTCTTATCTGATATTTAGGGTTTTTGCCTCGGGGGAATATATAGGCGAAGGGGCAAGGTCGGTGGACGCCCGAGGGGACCACATCCTATGGAGGCGCTACCAGGGGGCCCACGCGGCCACCAACTGTGGTTGCTTAGCGACGACTCTTCGTCTCTCCTTCGGACTTCGTGTCGTGTCGGAAAAAATAGAAACTTTGGCTTTGGTTTCGTCCAATTCTAAGAATATTTCTTTACTAGTTTTTCTGAAACCAAAAACAGTAAAAAACAGGAACTGGCACTATGGCATCTTGTTAATAGGTTAGTTTCAGAAAATGCATAGAAATGACACAAAGTGTGAACAAAACATAATACAAATGGTGCAAAACAAGCATGTAGCATCAAAAAATATAGATACGTTTGCAATGTATCAGCGATCTAGTCCCCCTCTGACAGAAACACCAATGCAAAAGTATATCTAGGTACATTAGGCTGCCTCCTGGTGAAATCCGCACTTCAAACCGATTACTAGATCGCTTGCAATCATCATCAAAAAATCAGGGAAACACACTCTTTTGCTGTCGACAAAAACTTGCTGATTTACACTTGAGCGAGCGCTGTATCTCATTGTTTTCCGTCACGTGCAGACCAACTTTGAAGAAACTCTGTACGTTAAAGTTGTAGATCTACCTCCCTTGTTTGTTTTTCTATTTTACAATTTCCCCTAATTCGTGTTGTATGCTTCGCCATCATCGCCCGAAGTCCGGCCAAATGTTCTGTGAATCTATCGATCTTCATCTCTATCTGAAACCCGCATGTTCAATGGCGTTTCCCGG
Organism: Avena sativa; assembly: GCA_916181665.1. Lineage (NCBI taxonomy): Eukaryota > Viridiplantae > Streptophyta > Magnoliopsida > Poales > Poaceae > Avena > Avena sativa. The sequence goes on from OV702282.1 coordinate 291,515,934, forward strand.
AGCACCCAGATAACTATTGGTGAAACCTTTAACACAAGTATCGTAGATCTAAGCGAGATCTACATGTTTCAGTTTTTTTGAAACAGGGGCAAAAATAGCTTTGCCTTTATATTGATATAGGAGGAGCAAACATAGGATTGGTCAGAGCCAACAAAATAAAAAAGAAAGGGGGGAAATCCCCCAAAAGAGAAAAAAAGGTCAGACTACAAGCTCCGTCGGGTTTTTAGCACCAGCAAGAATCCAATCCTTTCCCTCCCCCTAATCTTGTGCATGATGACAGACGACAAAGAGGATTATTGTTGAAGACTCTTTCATTCCTTCCTTTCCAAATCTCCCAAGCGATAAGCAAGATGGCGGTCCATAAACCTTTGGGAGAAGAGGTGGGAGTCTTGGCGATGGCATGCCAAAAGTCCAACACCTTAGGTCTTCCCGACCCCAAGCAGATGAGAAGGTCTGGACAAGAGAGCCAAGAAGCCGCAACATCCTAGATCCTCTTGGAAAAGCGGCATTCAAAAAGTATATGTCGCGCCGTTTCGGGGGTGCATCTACATATCTAACAAGTAGGTAGGTGTGGCCACCCCCGTTTCGCAAGATAGTCGAAGGTCCAGAGGCGGTTCTGAACGGCAAGCCAGGCGAAGAAGCGACATTTGGGGGAGCCCAAGTTTTCCACACAAAATTCCCGAAGGAGCATGGCAGGGAGATCAGGAACTATGCCTTGTAGGCGGAGCTGGCCGAGTAACAATCATTTGGTGACAGAAGATCCGAAAGGCAAACGTATTGCTCCATGTGATCAATCGTGAAAGATTCCACATTAATATAAGCAACCTAGTTTTGGACCTCGAGAGCATCCCGAACCGTCCAGTTCTTTCTTCTACAGGCTTTGAAGATCAAGGGAGCTAAATCCATCGGAGGAGTACCATCCAGCCAGGAGGAGGACCAGAAGGAAGCCTTGGCACCGTCGCCAATGGTGACCCGGGTAGCAGCGTTGAAAAGGTCTCTGTCGGCAGCATCGTTTGGGGTTTCAGATCCTACCCAAGGTTTTTCTGGTGTCGTCCATTCTTACCATAACCAGCAAAGCCTGAGCGCACGAGAGAACCTCTCCAAGTCCAAAATCCTGAGACCACCGAGCTCCTTGGGGCGACAAACCTTTTGTCAGCTGACATTGCACTTTCCTCCACTAACAACTTCCTTACATGCCCATAGCATTCCCCGACTGATCTTGGCGAAAGCCTTTAGGATGCCCTTATCGGCTCTTAGGGCAGTTAGCAAGAAGATATGCATGGAGGAGAGAACGGACTTCACCAGAGCGGTACAACCCACCCGATTCAGAAAACTGCCCTTCCAAGGGTTCAGCCGTTCAACCGCTTTATCGATGAAAGGTTGGAGATCCGCCCGTCTTAGTCTACCAAGAGAAAGGGGTAGGCCCAAGTACTTGAGGGGAAATTGAATGGTAGCAGCTGGGAAGTTTGTTAGGGCCGTCGTAAGGTCAATGTCGGAGCATCCAATTGGAGCTATAGAGATTTTTGCCACATTTGTCACAAGACCAGAGACCTCGTCAAAACTCTAGAGGATGCAAGCCAGGGTAGACAAGTCTTGCTCCGTGGGGGTCAAGAAAATTGCTACATCATCCACATAAAAAGAGACACGGGGACTTTGCAGGCCGCCAGGCATCTCATGCAACAATCGTGAAGTCGTGGCCTTCTCCAGGATTCTCTAAAGGGGGTCAATGGCGATGTCAAAAAGGAGAGGCGAAAGAGGGTCTCCTTGTCGGAGGCCGCTCCCATGAGAGATGTCCTTTCCTAGGATCCCATTAAGGATGACACGAGAGGAAGACATAGAGAACAAGGTCGACATTAGAGCACACCATCTTTGGGGGAAACCTAGGCGTTGCATGAGATCCAACATGTAATCCCACCGAACAGTGTCGAAAGCCTTGGCGATATCAAGATTGATGAGGAGAACCGGGGTTTTGATGCAGTGAAGTTGGCGGGCAGTGTTTCTTACATACATGAAATTGTCATGGATGGTTCTGGATTTGATGAAAGCGCTCTGGCTATAAGACACGATCTCATTCATCTTAGGACTGAGCCGGCGGGCCATAGCCTTGGCGATGATATTCGGGACCACATGAATGAGACTAATGGGTCTAAAATCCGTGATGGACTCTGCGCCGTCCTTTTTGGCAGCAACACAATGTTAGCTATGTTGATGATGCGGAAGTTTGGCGCCGAAAATTCCGAGAAAGCGTTGATAGCCCTCGTGAGATTATCCTTGATGATTTCCTAGCAGGAGCGGAAAAAGGAGATGGAGAAACCGTCAAGGCCCGGAGCCTTATCCGCTGGCATGTCATCAAACGCCTCCTTGATCTCGAGCTCAGAGAAAGGCATCCCAAGGTCTTCCAAAGAATGGACAGTGGGGTTCAAAATGGCCTAGTTAAAATTCAGTTGGCGGGGTGGAGGGCAACCTAATGCTTGGGAGAAATGATCAAGAATGAGCTTCTCCTTATCCTCATGAATCGTAGACCATCCATCATTATGCTTGAGCCTTGTAATGAAGTTTTTGTGTTTCCTCGCGTTTACTTGCATATGGAAGAACTTTGTGTTGGCATCACCCTCTCGAAGGTAGTTTATTCTAGAGGCCTGCCTTTTCCGTGATCTTTCCAGGGCTGTCAGACCTTTTACACGTCGCTTTAGATTAGCACGGAGAGTTATCTCATCTAGATAAAGGGTCCGGGATTCCTGTGCCACATCCAGCTAGAGAATGACATTAAGTGCCATAAGAAGCTGAAGCTTGCAATCATAGAAGAGGCTTTTGCTCCAAGATCTTAACCCTTGCGCCGTGGTTTTCAGCTTGTGATTGATGGCATGAACCGGCTGTGTGTGGGTTGAAGGCGCATATCAAGCTTGCTGAACCATTTCTTGGAACCCCGACATCTTGGTCCAGAAGGGATCAAAATGGAAGGAAGGTGGTTTCCGAGGGCCACTCTGATTGGAGAGAAGGAGAGGGCAATGGTCCGATAGGGAGGACGACAGAGCATGAAGCACATGATTTTCAAACGCCAGATCCCAACCTGTGTTGCAGAAAGCCCGATCCAGCCGCACGAGAGTTGGTATATCCCTCTCATTGCTCCATGTATATTTTCTGTTCTAAAGCTTTATATCTTTCAGCTGACAGGTGTTGAGGGCCCGTCTGAATTACCCCATAAGGTGGAAATTTAATTTGTCGTTGCTCTTATCTTCCGCTTGATAGATGAGATTGAAGTCCCCAATTATGAGCCACTTTGTATCATCGGCGGGCTTGGCAGTGATAGCTTCCGCGAGAAAAGCCCCCTTGTCAGCATCCATGCTAGGACCGTAGACCTTGGTGAGCTTGAAAGAGGTTCCGCAAGCACGAACGATAACATTAGCCGAGATCAGGTATGTGTCGATGTGGATGTTGGAGATGTCAACATGGTCATCATTCCAAAGCAAGAGAATTCCTTCGCGTGTGCCAACTGCCGGACGATGCGCGAAAGATCGCAGCCTGAAGCCGCCAACGTAAGCTGCGGTTTGATGATCAATGAAGTCAAGTTAGGTCTCTTGGATACACGCAATGTGACAAGGGGTATCCGCAAGGAAAGCATGAACGGTGTCTTTGCGGCCTTGGTCATTTAGCCCTCGACTGTTCCAGTCTACGATGCTGAGGTCTGGCCCAATCATGGCAACAAGGTGTGAAGCGGAAGCAAAGCAGCAGCACGAAAACATTTAAAGAGGCTAGGGGTGACAAGCCCACCCACGAAAGTCGACACGTTAGACAGTTTCCTGAAATGCCCTAGATTCCTCGCCATATTCAATCGAATCTAAGTTGATTTAAGTTCAGATCCAGATCCGTTCTTTAGAATTTGACCCTGCTCGTGACGTTTTGCAATTAGGTCCCTCTTCTTTGCTAGTCTCAAACCGCAATACCTAGCCTTGCCAACATGTCACGTTCCCGATCATGCGCGTGCATGGCACCACGCAGCAGTTGGGCCCATCCGTCAGCGACCGTGGCTAAGTCTACCTGGGTAAGAAAAACTATAGGACATTTCAAAATCAAATAAAAATTTCAAGAAAATGAATATAATCCAAACAATTTATATCTTTTAAAATATTTTGTATTTAAATAAACTTTCTAAATGAAATATGAATGTTTTTCCAATATAAATCCATCCATGGTTTCAAATTTGGCCAGTTTTGACTCTAGCTAGTCAGACCTTTGACTCTGACCCTTCTTATATATAAATTGATTTAAATATGATTTTAAATTCACAAATCCAAATATTAAGTATTATATATGTTTTTGAATCAGAAAAATGTGAGGAATCTGATTATGCTATTTATAATGTCATTTAAGCAATTTACAATTTTCTAAATATTAAATGGTAATAAATACCCATTTCCTAATAATTGCATAACTTTAAATCCATAACTCTGAACTCAACAAATAATATGTATAAATCGATTAACTCGTTGAGCTCGTTCTGACTATGCATTTCATGATATGAACTGAAGCATGTATCATATAAATATTAAGTATATAACAATATTTATGGGAGCAAAACATGACTAAACACTTAATAAAATGCTTTATTCTTGTACCCCACACCTCACCCATGCCATGCTATGCTATATCATATAAACTATGCATCATTCCATCATAGAGTACTTGTTTGCTTATTGCATATGATTTATATGATTGTGCAATGTATTTATTTTGGCCCCTTGTGGGTTTGGTTTTTATCCGGATAGACGACGAGTAAGGAGAATATCAGGAGCCTCAGGAGTATTACCCAGATCCATCTTACTCTGCAACTGAACTTCTAGGCAAGCATATCCCCATGCTTGCACTACATATATCACCTATTGCGTCTATCTTATTCTTGCATCATATGTCGCGATCTGAAAAAATTGAATCTCAAGTATCACATAGCTTTTACTTTTAAACCCCACCGAAGTTTGTTCCCTCCATCCTATGAGCCATTACTATAGGATTTGTTTGAGCTATGCGAGTCGTAGAATTGCATGTGTAGGGTTTGTGAGAGTTTTTGAACAATGAGGTACCTAAACAACTGAATTGAGTAGTAATGGGATAACTAATGAAAGAGGCACCGGTGGGCATTATCTGCTATTTGGTTCTTTAAACTCACTTGTGTCCCGTAGGACTCCGAGTACTTGATACATGTTCCTTGACTATCACACTATCCGCATGTGGGACCATGAATCCCCTTCGCCAGAGCTTGAGTCATATCTTATTTCTTGGGGCCATAAAGTAGTTTCGGGCGTTATTGCTATCTTGTACTTATGCCATACTTTACTGCTTTATTTACAACTATTGCTCGAGGAGCGTTTACTACTATACTGTTTTAGAACCCCGCGCCATGTATTCGCGGTATCGACAAGCCTAGTCACCCCTGCAGTGTAAATCTTTAGGGTTCCCAGTCGTTTATAGTCATCGTTGCAAACCCCTTGGTCTGTCTCGGAGCCCTGCTGACTTTGTAGCTGGTATGCTTAGTGGGGTGGACCCCTGGAATATTTAATGAATATTATGATTGCTTTGTCGTGATGTATCGTTCGGTTTTCATTTGGTTTTTTCTGACGTTGATCGTGTGCTGCTATTTATGCACCCCTGCAGGCTAAATCTTTTTGAAATCCATGTCCGTGGTTATGGACGACTTGGAGCATAGTTTCTCGATCATAGACAAAAATAACTAAAGTACCGCTTTTAATATGACTAAAACTTGACTAGTAATAGTGCAATATTCATGGAATGATTAATAAAACTGCCAACAGATGGGATGTTCTTCTACCTTCTCATTCGGGAACGGGGAGATGGGCGAGCGATGTTTACTTATGTTGATATATATCTGTTGGGTAATTAACTGTTGTTTAATTAACAAGCATTCGTGTATCATTGGTTAGGCGGATGTTGTAGCGTGTCTCTATAGAATTGCTAGGATTTATTTTCGCTCCAATTGCGTCACCCCCAGGTTGTTCCCTTTAGATGCCTAAAGGCTTGTTGATCCCCCTAGGGCCTCACACGATAAATATTTGGTTCAGATGGACAGGTATATCCGCAGGAAGGTTACTGTGTTGAGGAGACCGAGGATGGTGGCAACTACCGTCAGGTGTAGAGATTCCGGGGCACAGAGATCTTGAGATCATGTGGGCAGGATGTGATCATTTTCAGTCTTATGCCAATTTTCTTCTTATCCATACTCGGATCTTGTCTTCCACTTCCGCTTGATACTCTAATGTGTGATGTATGAGGATATATCCTAAACTATTAGAACTATCTAGTATTTTGGATCTTGCTGTATGGCGTTGAATATTTCTATTTCTTCTAGATGGTTTGGATCTAATGTACTCTTGTATGTCGTTGGAATACATACTCATTTGTGTATGCTTGACTCGTAGTCCAGCCGGCTACGTCTCTCACAATTGAAGCTATAACCACGAGAAGTGTATAGGGTGGTTGGCCGGTACCGTGCCCTGTTCCGCTCAGACGGGACCTACACGTGGGTGGCCCTTGGGCCTCCTCGGTAGGAAACCTTATCCAATTTTGGGTTATATCGGCTTGTGTTTTAGAGCGTAGAGTCTAGGGGATTACATAGTTCATCCAGTCATACATACTCATTTTGAGGCTAAACGAGTTATTTCCATTTATTAGTCACAAACAATGTATATGTCATGTCCCTAGACCCAAGTTCTCGCATGATTCAAGTTGTGGATCGACTTATTTAGGATCTATCAAACTCTACTCCATATTACACCGTTCTGGAATGGAGTAAACACAGCCTCCTCCCCATGGATCCCCTCTCCCTAACCCTATCCCCCATGTGGTGGTGTCGTGCCACATCGAGGAAATCACCGCCACAACTCGGGCTCCCCTCCTCGCTCTCCCCTCCTTCGTCGCCACCGGAGATGTCACTAGGCAAAGCCCGCGCTGCATGGTGGGGCTCCCGCTAAGCGTGACATTTGGGTAGGAGGGTGGTGCCCGATTCTACTCCTCTAGTTTCGGTGGTTCACGATGAAGAGTTCCATTAGATGGCGGGAAGGCTACAACACTGTGTGATGTTGGGCCTGATCTGGGCCTAGCGGGGCCCGGAGGGCCATGGTGGCACGCTCGTGCACCTAGGGTGGCTCCTGCATGAACAACAACCTGCTTCTCTGTCTATACCACATGGACACCAGGGCGGCGACCCCAGGGCATGGCGGCGGCCTCTTCCTACCGGAAGCGGACGACTAGGTTACACGTGGTGTGGGGGATTTTGGGACCCCACACTAAGCTCTCGCGGTGGTGATCCAATCGATGATGAGCTCGGGGTGACGTGGCAGGCGGTGAAAACCTAGCCTTGACCTTGGTATTGGCGGATGATGACAACGTCGGTTGGCATCGTTGCCTTGTCGAAGGCATCATCTTTGCATGTCTCGTCACTTCACCCGAGATGCTTCAAGGAAAACCCTAGATCTGGGTCTTCTAGATCGAATGATGGCGGCACCTGACATCGTTACCCCTCTCGAGGGCATCATTTTCTGGCTGAATTAGTGAGGAGGTGGATCGATGGAGCGATGTGTTTCTACTACTTCGATGACAACGGGACTCGGCGGCGAGAAGCATCGAGGTCTCAGCGGCGATGCATGTTGATGGACGCGCGCATGACGGAGGCATCGTCGGGCATCATGTCGACGTCAATATAGGCATGGCATGGTCAGTGCCTTGATCCCTGTTCCGAAGATGGGCTAGCGGAAGATGGCGGTGGTGACTTCTGGAGTGCGTGCACTGGTGCTCACTGAGGGTCTGTCGGACCGGTTTGTTCTCCTAGCTCACCGTTGGGCGATTGGGCGAGGCCTCCGATTTTATGTGATGCGCGTAGGTCTGAGGTCATGGCAATGGCCCCGACATGGCCACCCCTTCATCAAGGTTGTAGGTGTTGCGACAAATTTCATTATTGGGATGGCTTCGGGTTGATCTTTATAAGGCTTTATTGAATAATAAATAAAAATGTTGTGTGCATTATTTTGATTAGAGTCCTGGGGTATTACTTTCATTTCGGAAAAAAACTCCATACTTGGGTAGTTACAAAGGTGAATTTCGGGTTAGTTGGAAGAAAGCTGCATAACATGGTTGACTAAGAAGAAATTCGTCTCTGCAGCTACCCGACCTTATCAAGTACTCCCTTTGTTTGAAAATAAGTGACTTGAATTTTTTTAGATTCGCATGTATCTAGACGTAGTTTAGTGTGTAGATTCATGTAAATCTAGATAACCTAATTCATACAGAAAACATGCGTGAGCATATGACATGAGTTAAGGGTTAACTCGATTTCTAAAATCTGTATTAGGCGAGCGAGAAGAGAGGTCAAGCTAAGCACTCGCATTGAGCTCCGTCCACTGTGAGCGATGTTCGTTTCCTTCTCTATAGTCCATGCCTGTTCTCGTCTGGAGGAAATCGAGAGAACTAAGAGCCCACGCTTTGATCATTTTTTTTGGCGACTAGAGTCCACGCTTGTAGTGTTTGGGCCATTAGAGGTACGGACCCATCATGGATGTGTTCGTTCTGTTGCCGATTATGGATTCATGGATAATGTTTGTTCTTTTTGGCGATTATATACAGCGCAACTAATTCCACAACACCAGAGTCCAGGCTTGTTACGTCAGTTGCGAACCAACGGGAGTAGAGACCTCCTGCAAACCAAACTGAAAGAAACTCGTAATGTACTCCTCTTTCAATCTGGGCCGTCCGGTCTTCTCTTAAACCTCTCGAGCCCAACCCCACCCCACCCATCTACGAACCCAAACAACAACCCTAGCGCGGCGCCTCCCTCGCCTCCGCCGCTTTTCTCTCTTATTACGGGAAGGAACTGCCCCCTTGTCCCCGTCGTCGTTGGCGAAGTGGGGCGATGGAGCTGGAGGCGCGGAAGCTGTACGTCGGCGGGCTCCCGCCGTCGACGCAGCAGGAAGAACTGAAGGAGCACTTCGGCCGCTACGGCGAGGTGCTGTGCGTTCGGGTCGTGCGTAACCCCGATACCGGCCTGGGCCGCGGTTTCGCATTCGTCGAGTTCGCCGACGACGAGGGACCGCGGGCAGCGCTCGACGAGAAGGAAAAGGATAGCCACGTCTTCGGCGGCCGCACGGTTAGATTGCTTTTCTTCAGTTTGTTTTTTCAAACCGCTCGATTGAATCTGTGACGATTGCAATTTTGAGGTATAATCGTGCTGTGCTGCCCTCGAGGTTAGGGCTTCGCGACTATTCAATGTACCTTGATTTCGAAGTTGCTCTGAAGCTTATGTCAACTGTTATAGGTGTTATCGGTTTGGCTAATTGATTAGATTTGTTCGGCTTACTACTCTGTTTTACGGTCAAGTTTAAGTTTAATTGTAAACTAATACATTGCTTGCTTCCTGAAATTCCAGTTAAGACTTAACATTGCCGATTGTGTAGATTGTATTTAACAGAGCTGCTTTACTTCCTTTAGCTGTGTAAACTGTAAGAAGGTGCAGAACAGGTTCAAACGTCTTTACAGAAGTTTTTTTGACATCCGTGTAGCTTCTCTTGGGAAACTTGCAGAACTTTGTCTAATATGAAACTGCATTAGATCTTTTGGCATGTTTTATTATACTTTTTAGGGATAAAATCTGTTGAGATATTTCCCTTTTCTTCTACTTTGCGCTGAAGTGATGTGTGTTTTACACCGTTCTTTGAGGTCTAAAAAATTTCTCATCATATTCTGAAGAATAGGTCATATTCTGAACTATATGTTTAATTTATTTGGACAGGTTGATGTCAAGAGAGCCAGAATCAGGCCAATGCGGTATCCAACTGAGCAACCCTTGTACTGGTACTATGCAAATCAGAGCCCAGTTCATAGCCAACTGTATAATCAATCTTCTAGCAACAACTCAAGTGCTGGTTATGGCTACAGAGGTTCTGATCCATACAAGGTATTTGTTGGTGGCCTACGAGGTCACGTTACTAAGGAGGAGCTCACAGATTATTTTGAGAAGTTTGGCACCATAACCGATGTTGTTGTGATACGTGAGGGTCTTACTCAGAAGCCAAGAGGATTTGGCTTTATTACATTTGATTCTGAGGAAGCTATGAGAAAGGTTTTGGAAACTACATTTCACGACTTAAATGGCACAAAAGTTGAAACCAAGATGGCTATTCCAAAGGATCATAGTTACAACTTTGATAGGCGACAACATAGTCCAGTCTGGCGTGGAAGCAATTATCCTATCGGCTACGGCGGTGTGTACCCACCACACAATATGACATATATCATTAATAACAATTACATGATTCCGTTTCAGCAATATATGTACTCACCCCATACCTTTGGAGATTATGGCTACATGGAAAATGGAAGTTCACATCCTAATGAGGCAGGAAGACAAGGTAGTCCAATCTTTGCAGGCTATGGAACCCACTTTGGACATGATTACTCGGGTACAAATCGCTTTGGGCTTCACAACCGAAGTGATAGCAAAGTGAATCAAGTAATAGTAGACAAGCAATCACTCCAAGAATCTTTGAACTCGGAGTCGAAGGACATACCGGTTAGTATAATTACTTGTTTCTTTGCATGTTCGATTTGTTGAGTAACTAAATTCCCCGTCTTTGTTGCTTGATTCCACACCTTCATTGTCTATTTGTTATACTATATATTCCATAATATCTTGGAGAACACTGTCATTGACATATAGGCATGTAGTTCGAATTGCTACTTGTTCATAATGCATACTCTGCATTGATTCACAAAAATCTGAGATTAATTAAGAAATGAGAATGTGTGCTAAATAGTTTAGCTATCCTTTTTGGTCGGTAAGGTCCTAAAAGGGTGGACACCCCATAAGGATAACATAAATATCGTTAATGTTTATTTTTTTCATCATAAATATGAATTTCGGACAAGCAGGGTACAATCCTTCTTTCTTTGGTTATTTTTTGTTTAGCTCAATTGTAAACTTGGCATCATTGTGATCACTTGAGCTCATATTCTTCGGTTTGCTATAAATATTTGACATTTCAATTATTTGTCCCTTGACCACATAAACTAATTCTACCTTAAATAGTGTTTAATAAGTAAATTACTTAAAAGATATCTTATCATACCTGTTGTGACAATTGAATTTATTTTACCTATGCAGTGACCGGAATTGCATTGATGTTATCTGAGAACTTAGCAACCATGAAGACATCAACTCACATTCTTTGGTGACAATACATATCTAGAATTGCTCCCCTTGCCCCTGTTCCTTTTCAACCTTGTGTACATTGAGTCCAGACATTGACCTTTCCGTACCATGTTTATCGCTGCTGTTACTATTTTGCTGGTGGCAGAATCTTTATTGAAATGAGACTTGGTTTCACATATTCTGTGCATGAGTATTATGTGGTGTGGTCTTTAGGTTATTATTTTGAGTTTCTTTCTGTTGATTGATGTCATCTTGCGACGTGGTGTTGAGTGAGTTTAGATGCTATAATAATATACTCCCTCCGTCCAGTTTATTGCACATATATGAGAAATCATGCAATCCCAAAATCCCCACCAGCTTCTCTTTTAGAGAGAGAGAATTAGTGAGAGCTAAATTAGCCAGAAAGGAGGGTGAGTACTTATTGTTCGATCAAGTCTACTATGGATGTGTGGTGCTTTGTATAATCCTCGATTCCATATGTGGTGCTTTGTATAATCCTCGATTCCTAGCTATAAGTACTTAATATACATCTGATTTTTCTAGATGTAGAGGTAGTAAATCAATAGCTATCAGATCACTGTGAAATTTACGTTGAAGCATTGGGTATTACTTGTGGCTCGTGTAACATATGGTCAAACTGTTGAACTAGTAAAAACGTCGACTTTCAGCTACAAAGCCCACCTAGCTTCTGGGACTTAGAAAATTGACCTTCAGCTACAAAGCCCACCTAGCTTCGGTTGCCTGTTAGAAAATTGAGCTTAGCTAGAAAGCCCACCTTACTAAGGCGGCCTGTTTTATCTGTTACATACTTACATGTGATGAGGATGTTTGAGACTATTTTAGTTGTAGGATCTGCTAAATAAAAAGTTCTACCCCTTGTTCAGTTTATAAGACACACACATCGTTAAAAAAAACTTCCACCAAGATTTTGATCAACAAAACATGAATTATATGTCATAAAAATTATATCACTATAAAATTTTGAATATGAATCTAGTGGTACACTGTTTGTGATATACTATATCTCATTTTGTTGACCAAATTGATGGACAATTTTTTTTTGAAGTGGGTGCGCCTTATAAACTGAACTGGATGGAGTAAGAACCTAGGGAATAGAAAAAATGTGGGTATTATGGCACATCTTCTTGGTATAATACGGATCCACACCTTTGAATACTGAAACCTTTTAATAAAATGTTTGTAAAGGCCGGGACTTAACTTGTATTTCGTTTTTTTCTTTAACTTGCCTTTTCCTGGGACATATCGGTCAATAAATGTTTCACCATGCATAGATTGCAAAGCAAAAGAATTGTGCTAAATCTGACATACACATACTACCTCCGTTCCTATGGATAAGCCGTATGAATATTTTAGGACGGACTTTGACAAAAAAAATTGAGCAACAATATATTAATCATATTATATATAATAATTATTGTTAGATTCATATTCAAAATATTTCTAATAATGTATATTTACCAACAAATCTTTATATACTTCCAGTAATTTGCAGAAAACTACCACAATTCGGACTGTCAGAATGAATCAGTACCAACATTCGTAATTTTTGCGCGTCAGTACCAATTCTGAGTAACAGCCTTGCGAATCGCACTAATTCATGACTAAGAGCATTTTGACAGCAGAACTGACAGTTAGACCCGCTTGTAAGAGCTGACTTGGCAGCCCACGTGGAGAATGATCTTAGGTGGAGGTAGGGCCCGCATGTCATCCACCCATCTTAATTCCCCTCCTCCTTCGTCACGTAGTCACGTCTCCATTAGGCCCGTTCGACCCCGCCATGGGATTCCCTTGGCCACTGTACGCCCCGCCCTCCTCTTGCCCACCAGTCAGCGGTCTCCCGTGGTCACCGCCGTACGCCCCACCCTCCTTCCACACCAGCCCGGCAACACGAGCGTGGAGCCATTCCCCGGTGTGCACCCGCCGGAGCCCGTGACGAAAGCAGCGAAGAGCGGCGGGCACGTGCAACTCGAGTTGTTGCCGGCCTTGGCATAGAGACCGAGGGAGGGGCACGGTCGCGGAAGGTCGCTGTCGGGCGCCAAGAAATCACCGTCGAGCGGCGCCGAGGAGTTCGATGCGGCCAGTACAGGGCGGAGGTGCTCGCTGGGGCCACGACGACAGGGGCGTCGTGGCGGTGGTGGCAGGGGCAGGGAGACGACGGTGGTAGGGGCAGGGAGGCGGGAGCAGAACAGGGCTCGGCAGAGGTGGACGACACGGGGCCACGCACGACAGCGATAGGGAAATGGCGGACGACTCCGGTAGAGTGGAGAGGGAGGCGGAGAGAGGGAGGTCCGAGGAGCGGCGGCGCTCGCGAGACCAGCGGCACGAGCAGGAGAGGCGGGCGGCCATGGTGGCTGGCGACCGGAGCAGGCAGAGAGAGGGGACGAGACAAAGAGGACGCGCAGTTTCACAAGTGGGCCCACGTCCAGCTCAGCTCATCCTCCACCATGGCAATTTTTGTTGACTAGTCCGCTCTGTTAGATGAGTCCCACTTATCAGTCAACACGTTAAAATGCTATAAGATGAAAATTAGTGTGATTTACAATATTGTGTTCCAAATTTGGTACTGACTCGCAAAAAATATGAATGTTGGTACTGACTCGTAAGTGGTGCCCAAATTGTGGTAGTTATGTGCAATTTACTCTCTTACAACAATCATGATACGAGAAAGATTGCACCATCGAAAACCATAAGAAATTCCTTCTTGAATCAATCATCACACGAAATCTTTTGAATGAAAGAGTTCCTTGGAATGAAAGTAGCGCACTGCCAAGTTCCCCACAATGACTACACTTGGTTTTTGTTCCTAAATTTTCATCCACTCGGTTTTGAAGAAGACACTGTCCGGTATGTTTGATGTGAAAGCTGCGTGTCACACGCCTACTAGAAGTAGAAGCCAGTACCTGCGCAGGCGTGCTATTGCTATTGCTGCACAAGTTTCTTTTCTTTTTGAGACTGCTACTAGCACTAGATAGGTAGGGCCTTTGTAGGCATGCCAAGGGAAGGCCCACAGAAGCTAGAGACGTGACTGAGTGAGCTGATCCCTCCTGTCATTCCATGTCGCTCTAGGCCTCCTTCCTCCTCACCTCCTGATAGATGATAGATGCGTGCATGCATGGCCATGGAAGAGGAGAGGAGAAGACGGCCGAAAGAAAGAAAGAAAGTCTCTCTCTCCCTGTCCTTTGCTTCCCTTCGCATGCAACTGATGTGGAAGGAGACGAGATGGATAGAAAAGATAGGCAGGCGCGTACGTGATGGACGCGTGATGGAAATGGAAATTTCGGGCTCTGAGGGGGCACCGACGCGACGCCGTAATATTTTGGGCGCCGGAGGGAGCCACCGCTGCGCGCGTCTTTCTGATTGATTTGAGGCGCGCTAGCTCCTCTCAGCTTGCCGGTTCCTGACATGTTCGGCCTTGCCATCTCTTCTTCACCCACCGTGTAATGCGGTGCCTGCGAAAGCTTTTCCTTGCCGGAGACATGACCTGAATTCTAGGCAAAATGTGTGTGTTTGTTGACTTCCTCAAAGTTTCCTGTCTCAATTCAGCTTTATGGATTCAGTAAACTGAACAGGCAAGGTAGAGTGAATTTTCGTGTCTAGGGTTTGGTCAACTCGCAACGAAGTTATGGTGGTTACGAACAACTCTGTGCGGAACAAGAATAAATTTTACATGTCTCTCCACGTCCACCTCGTCGCTCGCCTTCTGGCGTTGAGTAGATCGGATAATTCTTCTAGTCGCCACTCAATTGGAGTGGTAGATCTTGTATTGTCCACGTGTGTTATAGGTTCGTTGTTACGGCATTTTCATTGGGTCGGTCCAACCGTCCCATTACGTCCAAACTTGTTCTTGTGGACGCACGAAACATGATTCGTGCGTTAAATCTGGACAATGGTTGTGTCGGTCCGGACACACGAACAGAAGGCGTGTCCTGTCCGCTGGTACCGCTGGTCCACCCGTCAGCCATCCTGGCATTGATTCAGACACACGCAACGGCACCGATTCAAACACAACCACGACATCGATTCAGAGGCGCTGACGGAAGGCTAAGCGGCGGCAGCCTGCACCATCAATGGCGACGAGACGATACACTGACTGACTGGAGGCCACGCTATCCACCGCAGGCGCCGCCCGACGCCCACCCTTCTGACTGGACACTTCAATGTCGTTTCTTCGGCCTCCGCGCCGACATCCGATGTCGGTCCTTTTTAATTTGCCACCCGCGGCTATCTTCTCCTACACCACACCATACTCTCCTCCATCCCCTTTCCGTTCTCCACTACCGGTAGCTAGCCATGGCCGACGGCAATGGATCGAGAGGAGGGTGTCCTAGCCATGGACGTCGACGGAGGCGCGGAGGACGCGACCAAAGCAGCACGCCACCACGCTCTCCCTCAACAATGTCGTCGCCCGACGAGGTTGACCTAGTCATCCAGTTCACTGTGTCCATCCACTTCGGCATGGCGCGTGACAGGCTGCTCATGTCCCGCAGATTCGCGACCCTAGTCAGCGACGAACCGCCTCCGCTTGTCATTCTGCGGGCGAACGGTTTTAGGACCAGCAGGTACCCAATCGAGGTGTAGTTCGACCACCTCGACCAGATGTACCTTGCCAACGGCTGGGAGTGCTTCGCCCGTGCGCACCAGACCGAAGCGGGCAACGTCGTCGTCTTCAAGTACAACGGCAAAGGAAGGCTCGCCGTCAGCGTCTTCGACGACCCCATGTGTCGTCGCTACAACCGCTCCGAGTCCGACTCCGATGAGTAGGCTAGGCTATGCGCTCGCTGATACCTTCGATCCGGATTACAGATGTAGTAGAGCTCTTATTCCCTAGTAGACCTAGGTTTATCGAATCCTCGGGAAGCAGAAAGCAAAGTGAGATTACTTAAACGGATCTTCGAGAGTTTTAGAATTCCTATTGTGTTTTCACCGGACCAAGAGTTTGCGATCTTTTTGTTGTAGTTGACGATGGAGAGAGGGCCTAGGGTCTTCGGTTTTCACCAGTAGCTATGCAAAACATATGATGGGAATAATAGATACTAATAAAGTATACATGTAATTATTATAACAAGATAATTATATGTGGGCAGTGCATCCATAATTATTATTGCCTCCACAACCGCTTATAGCAATAACCTACTAGTCACATCCATAGAAGAAAGAGAACTAATGATATGCATTGTGATGTCACCGTTAATCCCAAGTAAATTCTTCACATACAACTGTACTACCCTTTTTATCACTGGGGTTTCTATCCTACAGATCAGTCATTACTCACTCTCCCTTTACCTGGATCAATCCTTGGGGTCTTGGGTACCTGACAAGTCCTTAGATTGAGGCAACAGAGGGTACTACAATCATCATGTAATACAAACTAATACATGATCCCATCTATGATAAATAACGTGCACAAAAGCTATATGGCTAGGCCGAAGCCCTTAGTCCAAGGAGAATTACTCACACATAGAGATGAAATCGATAATCATAAACATTGTAATAGAGATCATAAGGTTGATAGCAAATAGTCTTACAATGTCACCAATTGGAGATGAAATCTACTATTACAAGTGGTGGAAGATGGCTATGGTGGTGGAGAAGGGTTTAGAGGTTTAGATCTAAATCTATTCCTCCGGCGTGGCGGCTTCTGGTGGTAGGGAGAGTTGAGGTCAAAAAAGTGTTGTTTCCCGTCGCTCGAAGCCTCTGTATATAGGGGCCCCTTCACGAAAGTTGTTCTGTTTGATCCAATGAAGTCGGTGCCAACTATACGGCCAGAATTATACGGTCGAAATAAAATTTCCACCGTATTGTTGGTTGTTAAAGCTTCAGCATTAACTCCACCGCTCTTGGTTTCTTTGACGTATTGGAAATCTTGTATCTTTAGCATTTATGTAATGATTCTCATCATCATACGTCATTATCTGCGCAGGAAAAAATATCAAGAAAGGATTGCATACCCCTTTGATCACTAGGCATTTGTGGCAGGTTTTAGAGAGATATTTCATCAAATATATAAATAATATATAGTTTAAATGCTGATGTGGATGGCTATTATTTCACAGCCATCAACCTCCCCAAGCTTAAACTTGATCATCCTCGAGCAAGAAAACCAAAATCAAAAGGGGACTCGGCATTTCAACTGAAATAACGAGTTGATGATCTTCCTTATGATTGGTAGTCTTATGTTTCCTTCATTTTATTAATCTGAAAAACTTCAGCATAGATAGAGTAATGGCAAGCATATCATACGGGTTTCATGAATCCTTATAGCGCAGCAAAATTATTATAAGCATGGATGATTCAAAAGCGTAAACTTTATTCCATGTCATGTAATCAACTCATAAGCTTGTCTTTAAACAATAACGTGTAATCATGTAGAATTAAGAGTGTGAGAGTTTGTTATGAAAAGCATATATACTAAAGTATCTGAATTCTCCCACATCAATAAAACAAGACTTTTCAAGCACTACTTTTTTATTCAGTGTCCTTCAAGAATTTCAGTTCTTAAGTAATTGAGAGCATGCCAAAAAAAAATAATTAGTTTATCGGGCTGTGATGGACACTCATGGCATCACTAAGGTTTTGTGTTCATTTTGCATAATAATTACTCATATCAACCAGAGGAGTCATTCAATCATGTTACAGCTACCCGGGAGTGCCAAGAATCTTACCTATTATAGCATTGCTGCTACATATGTTTAATCAACTCATAGCCGAAATCTAGGAGTTTCCTCCATGAAGATCGTTCGTAGGCTAGCGGAGTTGTTGGCATCCCATGAAGTTTGACACGCATAAAGCTATATCATTCTTATGATTTACAAGTCAAATTTTGGCATGCTCACAAAAACCGCTAACATTAATTCAATTGAACAAATCTTTTTAAAGAGAGATATCAAGTCAATTATTATTTTCTATGGTGTTGAGTGTCTCTAGGAATAAGCTTTCAAGCTACAACAATCAAATCTTCAATTTGTAAGACCTTTTCTTGTTTCAATTGTTTAGCAAATTTTTAGGAAAGACTTTGGTTAACTACAAGAGCTAGAACAAAACATACGCAATTAAATACCCATGCAAACAAAATTTTACTATAATATAGAGACTCACTCCACTGATATAACATATTAACATTACTACTAGCTAGCATGGGTTTGTCAAACTTCAAAAGTGGGGAGTCATAAGGCATACCTTTCATGTTTGGTTCCACTTCTCTCTTTCCTTTTGATTTGTTTCTTGGAAACTCGAAGTCAATCACTCTCCTGCAAATCAACGAGAACTTCGAGGCAAAAATAAAAAAAGAGAGGGAAAATAAAGATAAACGGAGAAATCTATTTGTGGTTTTTGAAAAAGGGGAATTAAGAATAGAAAAAAAAATTGGCGGCAAAGCTTGGCTTGAAAATCTCAAACAAAATAAAATACCTAAGATAAAGTGTTGGGGAAACCAACACGAGTGCTTATAATCTCAAATAAAAACATAACCTTGAAAATAAAATAAAGCAAATGAAAGACAAAATAAAAATAGATAGAAAACCTCCCCAAGCTTAGGCTTTTGCGAACCCTTCAAATCACTATGGTGGGGGAAAATGTTGTAACTCTAGTATGCAAATTGAGTTGAGAGGTTACTTTTTATTTCTCGGAGATTTAGGGCGATATTATGCATTCCCTCCACAGTTCCTCCAAGTTTTTAGAAATCTTGTTATGTAGCGAACCGGATTGGTTGCTGCTGCTGCTCCTGATGAGCGACTTCTTTCTCCTCCTTTTGGTCCTCATCCTCTTCAGAATCTCTTCCTAGGGTTGGTATTGCTCAACCTGCAAGTCATAAAGCACGCGTCCTTCCTCGATAATGAAAAGACTATTAGGCAAAGGAGCGGGGTAGAGACACCCAGCTCCAGCAATATGCAGATAACAAACACCACCTCTCCTAGTGAGCATTCCACAAGCCCTCAAAGTAGAGAATCCAATGTGTCGCTCACCTAGTACCGGTTATAACTCACCTAGGTAGATGCCTAGGACAATGGCGAGCACGGTGATGACGCCTCCACAAGTAATTGGTCCTTGGCTTTTGTTGGATTAGTACTCCAAGTAGGGCACAAGAATTGCGCCCAAGTAAAGTGACAAGTTGTCATAGTTGGAAGAAGATTTTGCGAGGATTAAGATGTCCTACTCATTGAGTCTTGTAAACTCATTATGCGCCTACAGGGTGTTAGCAATAACATAGAACAAATAGCGAATAGCAGGATGTTGAATATTTTCCCTTTGCTGACTCTAAAAGTAAAGCTCATTCTATTATAGAAGAGTTCAGGGGATGGTTCTATGCTGGTAAAAGATGCGTGCATAGTATTAGGAACATTGTTGGGTAAACCAAAACAATTGCACCATTCATCAAGCGATAAAGAATAATTATTGTTCATGAGTCGGAAATAAATTATATCCTCCCCATGCCATGCTTTAACGGTGCTATTCAAAGAACTAACAAATTAAATGGTTAACCGGCGATAGGTTGGTGCATCATGAAATACAAAGTTTTGCAGGCCAACTCTATTGAAAAGTAAATTAAAGTCATCAGAAATACCGAGTTGGTTCAATGTGCGGGGCAAGCCCACTTGGTTGCCTTGACTTCTCGGTTTTTGATCATATTGAAATGATTACGATGGGACTCGTCCTTGAATCGAATCCCCATGCGTTCCTGAGCTGCAACCCGAGAAGAACTGGCGGCAGAAAGAGCACATGTCTGGCTCCTCGTGTTCATATTCTAAAAATAAATTAGAAAGACAAATATAAAACTTTTTGATCCAACGGTTATAGTCATGGCATAATCCTCATCGTAGCACACTAAAGAATCTCCTCAACATAATAATCTAGGCAAGATAATCATGGAAAATAGTTAAAAATAAGTCTCTCCCTAGATTGATAATGACAATAGATCAGAGATGAATTCGTAAAAATTAATTGGAGGATTTGAGGAGAAACATACCGTAGATCACTTGTGTGCGTGGAATTCGAACGAAACCGAGTAGGGGTGAAGATTCCTTGAGGTTTTGAGAGAGTTTGGAGGTATAAGAGATAAAAGGATTGATGTTTTGGGTACCTCCTCGTGCGTTTAAGTGGTCGGACGCAACTATACAGTCGCAACTATACGACCGAAACACAATGTTCCCGCCGTATAGTTGGTCTGACGACAAAATTTTAGGGTTTCTAGAGATTCTTTCCTGGCGACTGTAACTATACGGCTAGAACTTTTGTTCCTACCGTATAGTTGGTCGTCAAACCTTCTGTATCCTGGGATGAAAAATTGTCGATGCCTCAAATAACTATACGGCTGGAGCTATACGCGGGAATTTTTATTCCCGCTGTATAGTTGGTCGTTAAAGCTTCTGTACACATCAAAAAAAATTATATTTCTTCAAGAATTACTTTTTAGACTGAAACTTAGCGAAACACCTTGTTTTGATAAAAAAATGACAGACTAAATTGTCGACCAACTTTGGCATATATAAAACAGGAATTTTTAGTACCGCTGAATATCTCCTTCTCACTGGAGTTTTCTAGCACTCTTTATTCTATATAAAACTTAAACTAAAACTTAAAAACTTTACTCAAACCATTATTTCACATGGGTTGCCTCCCATGCAGCGTTCTTTTATGGTCAATAGCTTCACCTTGTTATGGTTCACTTAGGCCATATAAGTGGAACACCCACTCCAAAGTAGTTGGCCTTCAAAGTGATGGCCTCCTTATCATCTTGCTTGGCTTTCTTTTTCCTAGAAAATGAATAACAAAAGGATCCCACGAAGGCAATTGGAGCTTCACATTCCCTTCATGCAAATTGATTAAACCCTTAATAGTTCTTAAGAAAGGATGGCCTAATATAATAGGGGCATTAGCATCTTCAGGCATGTCAACAATAACAAAATCAATAAGAGCAGGACAGACTTTAATGTATACTAAGGTATTCTTTTTAATTTATACTGCTTGTTTATAAGTAGAATCCGCTAGATGTAATTTTAGTTCGGTGATTTCAAAAGAGCCAAGATTTAACTTGTTAAAAAGACTCTTTGGAATTGTTGAAACACATGCACCTAGATCACAGAGTGCAGCTGTTTCATTAGTCCCAATTTTAATCTTAATGGTAGGCTCAAATATATCATCTAGTTTAACAGGCAATTTTTCAGCGATTTTCTTATATTCTTCCTCAATATCATGTACCTTTATTGCTACATGATTAACGAAGTGTTGATACATGGCTTCCTCATTTCCTTCACTTACCGAAATCTTGACATTGATATTTTTACAAAATCTTCAATTGTGTAGTTCGGTAAAGGAACATTGCTATAGTCAAGTTCTTCGGGCTCCTCCCTTTGTATCCTTATCATTTTGAGTTCTTCAACTAGATTGGGCTTAGCTTTACTTGCAACTTTAGCTAGAATGAGAGTTTTACTCTCGGTTATCTTACCTAGTTGTGCCTCAACAATCCTTGTTCTTTCTTGAAGGGCCTGCAAATCATTTCTGAAACTAATAGCTTGGTTAGATAATTTACTAAGCATAGCATCATGATTCTCCATAATTTTAACTAGAATATTGTTTTGCTCATTTTGTGAGTCCATAAAAGATTTAAGAGTTTCTTGGAGACTAGTGTTACTTGATGCCATATTATTATTAGAGTTACCTGTAGGACTAGAATAATGTTTCAGAAAGTTTGGATTATAATTTTTTCCAAGCAGGGTTATAATCATTGCGAGCTATAAAGTCTATTTCTTCAATAGTTGGTTTGGGAGTAGCTCTTACCGGGATTTTCTTACCTTTAATGACTAATATGAGCTCATCCAACTTAGCATTGAGTTCTTCATTTTCTTGAGGTGTGATGGAGTTCACCTTCTTTGTGTTTGATCTTTTCACATGTCATTGGGAATGGTTGTCTTGCATATTGTCTAGCAGCTGCGTTGCTTCGATAATTTGCTTACCCATAAATATTCCTCTAGCTGCAGTATCTAGCATAGACTTAGACATAGGGTTAAGATCATTATAAAATAAATGGAGAATTAACCAATCTTCCATCCCATGGCTGGGACAGTTTCTCATGCATTTTTTCATTCTCTCACATGCAAGCGCTAGTGGCTCACGCTCTTCCTGTCTAAAACCAGTAATATTAGATCTGAGTTGCACAGTCTTTGCAGGTGGAATAAATTTAGTCATAAATAAAGAAGTACATTCCACCCATGATGCAATAGTATTTCTAGGCAAAGATAGCAACCATTATTTTGCTCTTCCTCTTAGAGAGAAATGAAATAATCGCAACTTGACCGCGTTGGGGTCAACATTTTTAATGCGCATCATATCACATATTTCAGTGAAAGTATTTAAGTGCATACCTGCATCTTCTACAACAGAGCCTCCAAATTGATTATGTTGAACCAAACTTAAATAGTGGGGCTTAATTTCATAATCTTCAGCAGCAATTGCTGACTCAGTAATAGGAGTACGCAAATAATCATTATTAGGAGTTGCAAACTCCCCAAGCTTTTTTTTCATCCATACTTCCTATGTTTTTGTATTTTCTTAAACAAGTACTAATGATGATAAAACAAGAATTAAAAGACTCACTATTTTTTTGGTTTTTCAAATAAAGACTGAAAGCAAACTAACAAAATTAAAAACGAGAATTTAAAACTAGCAATGTTCCTACTAACCTCGCCAGGGTAGCTATTGCTTCCCTGACAACGGCACCGGAAAAAGGGTTGATACATTCGATCCGGATTACGGATGTTGTATAGCTCTTTTTCCCTAGTAGACCTAGGTTTATCGAATCCTCGGGAAGCAGAAAGCAAAGTGAGATTACTTAAGCGAACCTTCGAGACTTTTAGAATTCCTATTGCGTTTTCACCGGACCAAGAGTTTGCAATCTTTTTGTTATTGTTGTTGATGATGGAGAGAGAAATGGCCTAGGGTATTCGGTTTTCACCAGTAGCTGTGCAAAACATCTGATGGGAATAATAGATAATAATAAAGTACGCATGTAATTGTTAGAGCAAGATAATTATATGTGGGCACTGCATCCATAATTATTATCGCCTCTGAAACCGCTTATAGCAATAACCTCCTAGTCTCATCTATAGAAGAAAGAGAACTAATGATATGCATCATGATGTCACCGTTGATCCCAAGTAAATTCCTCACATACAGTCGTACTACCTTTTCTGTCACTCGGGTTCTTATCCTGCAGATTAGTCATTACTCACACTCCCTTTACCTGGATCAATCCTCGGGGTCTTGGGTACCTAAAAAGTCCTTAGATTGAGGCAAGAGAGGGTACTACAATCATAATGTCATACAAACTAATACATGATCCCATCTATGATAAATAACATGCATAAAAGCTACATGGCTAGGCCGAAGCCCTTAGCCCAAGAAGAATTACTCACACATAGATATGAAATCGACAACCATAAACATTATAATAGAGATCATAAGGTTGATAGAAAATAGTCTTACAATGTCGCCAATTGGGGTTATGGGCTTCGGCCTAGCCGAAGATGGCTATGGTGGTGGAGAAGGATTTAGGGTTTAGATCTAGATCTATTCCTCTGGCGTGGCGGCTTATGGTGGCAGGGAGAGTTGAGGTCAAAAAAGAAGCGTTGTTTCCTGTCACTCGAAGCCTCTTTAATAGGGGTCCCTTCACGAAAGTCGTTCTGTTTGACCTAATGAAGTCGGTGCCAACTATACGGCCGAAACTATACAGCCGGAATAAAATTCCCGTTGTATAGTTGGTCGCTAAAGCTTCAGCATTAACTCCACGGCTCCTGGTTTCTTTGACGTATTAGAAATCTCGTATCTTTGGCATTTATGTAGTGATTCCTATCATCATACGTCATTATCTGCGCAAATAAAAATAGCAAGAAAGTATTGCATACTTCTTTGATCATTAGGCATTAGTGGCAGGTTTTAGAGAGATATCTCATCAAATATATGAATAATATCTAGTTTAAATGCAGACGTGGATGACTATATTTCACAGCCATCACTCGCCATGTATGATGTATCAATATAGAAATTGGTCATTTGCAATGAAAGTATTTATTCAAGTCCTAGAACAATTGTTACAAACACAGCACACACCTAAAACTATGCGCCACGGACGACGTTGGGACGGCGGCTGCGATGGGTTAGATACACCATTCGTCTTTCAGAGACCATATGATCGCCTCCTACGTCTACGTCTGCTCTTCAGTTTGTTCGAGGTGGGCACACAGGGAAGCGTCGACGGGATTGGCCTGCACCGCTTCCCGAAGGTCGCCACGCACCAATGCGAGCGTGTCCCATCGTCGGTGCTATGGCAGAAAGACGTGTTCTTCCACCTCCATTGTGAAAGGCTCACCGGTGGTTCTGTGACGGTTGTAGAAAGGGCGAAACGTTCCGAGGCGCATCGTGTAAATCCGCAGGCGCCCCGGAATCGAAGGCGGCAACACGTCAGGTGCCACCGACAGGTTCGGCCACCACAATGGCAGCGGACGCTCAGAAACCTCTTCTCTGCTGGCGTCGGAGTTGCCATAGAGCTCATCGGGCCGACAGCGGTGGCCAGGCATGATGTTTTGTGCCGGGGTGGTGCGGGTCTGGTCAAAGATATCTCAGCAACCTCCCATTTTTATGGCTGCGCCTGAACACGACGGAAAAAGCCTAGAACTGGCAAGAAGCGGTGGGAAGAAAGACGAGAGACGACGGGAAGACACTGGAAATACGCCAGCGTTGGTATGGCCAAGCGTGGGTCGCACCACTGGGTGCGGTCAGCCGGACAGGACGGACCTGACCCAAAAGCGACCACGACCCGATCCAAACGGTCAGAAACGAACCGTTTGGATCAACCGGTTGGATTAGCCTGGTGAAGATGCCCTTAAAACATTCAGATTGACTCTTCAAAGGTACAACAACAACAACAACCTCAGACCTAAGGTATTCTGAACAAAAGCTTTTAGCTGGCATCAACAAAGTTAGAGTGGCTCTATTAAAGTAATAGCATGAAACATCCCAATTTTCTAACTTGGGCACCATACTACATTTAAAAAGCATAACATCGTGCATTCATTACATATTTTAAAAGCAAAAGGAATAAATTAAAATACCATTTAAATGTGTAATCACCCTATTTATATGTGTATGGTGAATCCCTTCAAAATATAGTTTATTTTTTTATAAAAGAATTTTGACTTTGGAAATGGTCTAGAAAAACTATTATGAACCTATTTTTATTATTCAGATTTTTTCTGAAATTTTTGGAGAGGTTTTTGGCCATTTTTAACACCATTTGGATTTCAGGAAATAGAAAAGTTTTTTTAAAAAGCAGTGGACTTCCTAAACAAACCAACCTAGTGTAGCCGAGCCGGCCAACTACTTTCAGCCTTAACCGGACATCCTTTTGAACCGGTACGGATGATCCCATCCACCCATTTGCATCCAACGCCTCAAGTCCATCGCTTTCTGACCGGTGGCCTCACCTATCGGTCCATCCCTCATCCTATTCGATTTCCCCAACGATGCTCACCCATGTCTCGCACGAGCTCGCCTACTTCCCCACTCTGTCGGAGCCACGATGGCACCCCTTGATGACCCACAAGTATAGGGGATCGCAACAGTCTTCGAGGGTATTATTACCAATTTATTAATTTGACATAAGGGGAGCCAATGAATACTTATAAGCCTTAACAACTGAGTTGTCAATTCAGCTGCACCTGAAAATAGTCTTGCTCATAGGAGTTTATCAGTAGCAACAGTTTTGTAGTAGCAATAGCAAAGTAACAACAGCAGTAGAACAAGAGCAATAGTAACAAGTATCAAACAGTAGGATATGAGTGCGGTACGCATAGGGATGGATGGACGGGCGTTTCATAGACCAGACTATTCATTTAACTTCAAGATCTAGGGCATTTGCAGATAAATAAGATAAAGCATCCAAGTACTAAACAATCATAGGCATATGTTCCATCTATAGTCATACGTGCTCGCAATGAGAACTTGCACAACATCTTTTGTCCTGCTGGCCCGTTACAGTGGGACCTCAAGGAAATCTACTGGCAATTAAGGTACTCCTTTTAATAAAGAACCGGAGCAAAGCATTAACACTCCATGAACACATGTGATCCTCACATCAAAGCCATCCCCTTCGGTTGTCCCAATTTCTATCACTCCGGGGCCTTTGGATCCGGACTATGATATGTGTACACAACTTGCAGATAAGATCACAAACAATACTATCATCATGAATCAATAATAAGTTCAGATCTGAGATCATGACACTCGATCCCTAGTGACAAGCATTAAGTACAACAAGTTAGTCAAATAGCACTAATAGAGATATGAGGGCACCATGTCCTAACAATCTTATTCGATTACATGATAGAACTCATCCAATCCCTACCATCCCCATAGCCTACAGTGGGGGATTAATCACTCATGGATGGGGGAACATGGATGGTTGATGGAGAGGCGTCAATGATGATGATGGCGATGATCCCCTCCAAATTCCCCGTCCCGACAGGGTGCCAGAACAGAGTTTCTGGTTCTGAATCGCGGTTTCTGGTGGTGGCGGCACAGTGGAACTCCTTCTGGAAAAACGTCAAACCCCCGGAGTTTTTAGTTCAGGAGGCTTTATGTAGGCGAAGAGGGAGGCCGAGGGGGTGCCCGAGGCGGCCACACACCCTCCAGGCGCGGCCAGGCCCAGCCTGCCCGGCCAGGGGTTGTGGGCCCCTTGTGGCCCACCTCTGCCTCATCTTCTGGCTCTGTGAGTCTTCTGGCAAAATAGGATTTTTGGCATATTTTCCGGTATTTTTTCTGAAAGTAGATTTTCTGCACAAAAACTAGACACCAAAGCAATTCTGCTGAAAAGAGCGTCACTCTGTGCTAGTTGTATCCAAATCACACAAGTTTAGAGGAGAAACAATAGGAAAAGTGTTTGGGAAAGTGGATACGTTTTGAACGTATCAACAACCCCCAAGCTTAGCTTATTGCTTGTCCTCAAGCAATTCAGCTGAAAACTAAGTGCGATAAAAGAAACTTTCACGAACACATTTGCTTCATATGATGTATATATTCTCAACATATGATCAGTACTTAGACAATTCATAATAAGGAGTATGCAGCTAAGTCTACTCAATAGTCATTGCAATCTATGAAGAGAATCCAACACGATAATAATAAGAAGCATGAAATATAAACATAAGCAACATTGCAATGCTCATAAGAAGGTATGATAGAGTGGTATCTCGCTTGCCTTTTGCTGTGCAGCAAAACATAAATGCCAAGGCACCTCTGAAGTTTAAGTGAAGACTAGAAGTAAATATATCAAAGATACAAGCGTCAAAGTCATGACATAATTAACCAAGTTTTGAGACAAGCACATTACACTAAGAATGACAACTATGCTCTCAAGAAGGTCTCATAGAATAAGTGGTGACTCAACAAGGAAGTGAAAAGGTTTTGAAAAGTTTGAAAGGCTTTCAAATGCTAAAAGTAAGGTACTCATTAGATTTGAGCTCTCATTTTACCTATCATAGGAATCTTTAGATGGTTAAGGTGAAAGTGAGGTCCAATATGAGTTATATGCTTAACATACCATAAACTGAAAATCTCATGTCCCTTGGTTACCAGGTTCGCTCCTCATGCTACTCAACTTTAGTTACCGGTAAGTTCTTGTCATAATAAATACATGTGTATCATAGAGAAACGCCAACGGGGTACCCCTTACCCCATGATACATGAGCTATCCCATATCAAAATGACAAAGCAAGCAGACAATGAGCATCTCAATGATCTTTTTATTTGCTATTTGCATAGGTTTTTATTGGGGATGCTTCACAGATTGCTCATTATGGTTATGCTGCAAGTTTCCACCATGATTAGGCATGGCTTAGGCTAGCGGCCCAGGCGTTTCTCTAACACATATACATAACTCCATGGACTTACAAGATCTCCTTTTATTTCACATCGACGACATCCGCAAACAAAAAAGCATGATATCAACTAGGTATAATATTTACAGGTGTTGAAAGCGTTCCCCGTGACAACATGGTTCTGCTAACTCCCAGCCTATAATTTTCAAGCATATAACTTTCATGGACTGTCACAATGGTTCAGGTTTATTAAGTGCAAGAAATAAAGTGTGCCATCAAGTTCGTGAGAGATTTTCTAACTAACTTTCTTATAACAAGCAAACATTTTATTTGGAAGAAAACAAGGCATAATAAATATGCACTGAATAGCAAATGATGCTAGTAGGTAGGTATGGTGAACACTTTGGCAATATTGGTTTTGGGGAGTTAGATGCACAAGTAGAGCACATGCTCAAGTGAAGGCTAGCAATAGAAAGGGAGCGACAAACGAGAGAGCAATAACTGTTATAATCATGCTTGCAACAAAACAGAATTAATTATGGCATGAAAGTGATACAAGAACTCTAAGGAAAAATAAATCATCAAGGCTTAACTGACTATTGTTTCAGTCATATGCATGCATGAGCATGTGTCAAGTCGATTCAAATGAAACATTCATAGGAGGATACTACAATGTCATACCAAGTTATGAATAGAACAATGCAAGCAAATATTCATATGACATACTAC
Source organism: Avena sativa (assembly GCA_916181665.1). NCBI lineage: Eukaryota > Viridiplantae > Streptophyta > Magnoliopsida > Poales > Poaceae > Avena > Avena sativa. Next base: position 291,544,761 of record OV702282.1, read on the forward strand.
AAATTATTAGCAAGCTGGAGCTAATCATAACAGAGCGAGAACTACTAAACATCCATAAATAACATACACCTTACATGAATAGACTAAGCATGCCCACAATGATGAGTATATGTACAAAAATGAAAACAAATAGAGTTCATTACCAGCCTCTGACCATACCTCAAGTTGTCATTAATCTTCATTATTTCTCTTCACTTGTGTGGCTTGAATAATAACATGAAACCATAATCAACTAAGGACCGCTGAACCCTGCAAAGAACTTCACAAAACCAAGGAAGAACAACAAATATTTTTGGTGTTTACGATTTTTTAAAGCAAGCACTCAAAGCAAAAACAAACAAAACAAAATCTTTTTGGATTTTTCTTAAGGCAAATCAAAGCTAAAAAGCAAAGAAACAACCCAAGAGAAACAACAAAAATATTTTTTGGTCTTTTTGTGTTATGGGAAAGCATGAACAAAAACTAAAAAGAAAGCAAAACATGGATATACAAAGAACCGACGAAACATGATATGTAGATGAGTGTGATGTTGGTATACCTCCCCCCAAGCTTAGGCTTTTGGCCTAAGTGGGGATCAATAGCGCGGGTAGTAACCCCAAGCTGGTGGGTCATTGTAGGAATGATCATAATCAGGCCCTCGCGATGAAGAAGAAGACGCGCTCCAATCATAGAAGGGTTGCTGGTATGAAGACTCCCCCATGTTGGAGGGATGAAGCAAATCATATTCGGCATCCTCCCCAACATTCTCTTCTTGCTAGGAGAGCTCCGCCACGTATGTCTCAAGTTATTCCTCCGTGAGTGACCATCCTTGCCTGTTATTAAAATTAAACAAAGCAGGTGCAGGCAAAGAGACTACCTTCTCAGTCCTACCCCTCTCCAACCACGCTTGACAAAGGATATATCATACGGTAAATCTCTCAAAGTATCCCAAGAAGAAACAAAATTATGCTGAACCATAAAATTGAGATCAAGTCTCTTTATGGGGAACTGATAATCTGAATGGTGAGGCTCTAAACCATGAAAAGCTAGCAAACGAGAGGCAATGAGACCTCCACAAATTCCACCTTTCTCGCGGTTAGTGGTAAGACGGTAAGCTATCAAAGCATCCAAGTTATAAGATCTATCCCTATTCAAAGCAGGTGAGATAAAAGCTAGATCAAATGAAGATAATTTTCTAGCAGTCTTTCTAGCAAGTACACACTTGGTAATGAAATAGGCAAAATATCTAATGGATGGGAACTGAATGTTCCGAATTTTACCACTTTATTTTGAGAAGTCGCAGCCTTCGCAAATTTTAGCATATAAATCCATGAGTGGCTTGGGCCTCTTTCTAATCTTCTCACAAGAGCCTAGTGTGGCACTCTAATAGATGCACAAAAATCAACAAAAGGCAGGTCAATAGCTATGTTGTAAATTTTATAGTGGACCATGGGATTAGACAAGGACCAACTAAATCGAAAGTCCTGCACCACAGCCAAGGTTATCTTAACATATTGATATGGTTCCTCTTCAACAAAGTATTCCAACCCTGCATTAGAAATCATAGTTTGGAAATCCTGAAAGATTCCCGCAGCTCTCATAAATTCAGGGCATGGATATATGGAAGGGAAGACTTCCTCCTCTCGATGGACTTTAATTGGCTCAGGTACCATCAACTCATGTTGATTCAGTTGGTATGCACTCATCTTCTATTCTGAAATTTTTAGACAAACATCAAACCAAGTGATTTCCAATTTGATAGATGACGAGGAACTACTACAGGAACTTACTAGAGGGCTAAACATGCATCAAAATGAAATCTCTAAGCATAGAACAAGCATGCAAACTCACACAACCTGTCACCTACAGTAGCAAAATACTCAAGATACAATCTACCAATCAAAAATCTAATTGGATAAGTAGAGGAGGCACATACCAGAGACCAATCCCTCCAAAAATCAGCAACAAAGATGGGCTGAGCAAGGAGATCGAAAATTGGGAGCAAGAACAGCAGGAACTCGAGCTTGAGAAAGTTTTCCGGTGTTTTTTGGGAGAGAGAAAGAAGTGGCTGGAAGGAGGCACTTTGGAGGCCCACAGGTGGGCCCCACCCAGGCCAGGCGCGCCTTGGGGCTGGCCGCGCCACCAGGGGGTGTGCTGGCCTGGTGGGTCCCCCTGGGCCAATCCAGGTGTCCATCTTCCCCTTTTTTCGAGGAAACATTTAATATGAATTTTCTGGGATTTTTTGGGAAACTTTTATTTTTTGCCAATTTTCAGGTTATGAAAATTGATTTTCTCGCAGAAAAAGATTTTTCAAAGACACAAAAGCAAAACAAGAATCAAAACTACAAAAGTTCTAAGACACTCTAACAAGCAAGCAACTAGCAAAACTAAGACTAACAAGAAGGATAGCAAAGACTGGAATGGATAAAAATAAAAGTGAGCAAGTATAACCACTGTGAAAACATTGTTCTGTTCTTTAAAAAATCCCTTCGTTAACAAGGTTGATTAAGTCTTGTTACCAAAAAAATCTTATATGAAGTAAAACTTTGCATTCCACAAAATGATTATGTTACCTCAAATTTGATAGCAATGGTCCCAATCATAATAGTTTCAAAACTTTCTTGTGGAATGGGACAATATATTTCTCCAACTTTGATGCTCTCAATATTTCAACGGAATTCAGGCAATAGCTCTTATCAATCTTCTTCAGGAAATAGACAGTATGCTCTTTGTCATTAATATTAAAAGTTACTTTTCCTTGATTATAATTAATGATAGCACCTGCAGTATCAAGAAAAGGTCTCCCAAGAATAATGGACATATTATCATCTTCAGGCATCTCAAGCACAACAAAATCAGTTAAAACCAAGCAATTATGAGCCACTTGAACAGGAACATCCTAACATATACCAACAGGAATAATAGTTGACTTATCAGCCATTTGCAAAGATATATCAGTTGGTATCAACTTTTCTAGCTGGAGTCTCTTGTAGAGAGAAAAATGCATAACAGTAACTCCAGCTCCCAAATCACATAAAGTACTTCTAACATAATTATCCTTAATATAGTAAGGATAGTTGGAATACCTCGATTACCAAGTTTCTTTGGAACCTTACCATTGAAGGAATAATTAACAAGCAAAGTAGAAATTTCCTCATTAGGAATCTTCCTTTTATTAGAGACAATATCCTTCATATACTTTGAATAAGGAGGCAACTTAATAGCATCAGTCAAAGCAATTTGCAAAAATAAAGGTTTCATCCACTCACAAAACTTGTTATAGTGTTCTTCTTCCTTTGACTTGTGTTTCTTATCGGGAAAAGGCATAGGTTTCTGCACCCAAGGTTCTCTTTCTCTACCATGTTTATTAGCAATAAAATCTTCCTTGGTGTACCTAGTGTTCTTAGTGTGCTTCTCAGGTTCTTCTTCAATTTCTTCCTTATCAGGAGCATCATTTTTATCATTACCACTTTCAGTTTCAGCATCAGAGACAGATATACTATTAGGATCTACAACAGGTTCAGGAGGTTCCTCAACTGTTTTATGTTTCTTTTTCTTTCTCTTATGAGGGCTACCACTATTTCCAGCTTGTTGAGAATCCTGCTCAATTCTTTTAGGGTGTCCTTCCGGGTATAAAGGATCTTGAGTGGTTGTATCACTCCTAGTTCTAATTCCATAAGCATGTTTATCTCCAGAAGCATTAACTAGCATATATATTTGCACCTTAGCAAGTTGATCAATTTGGGTTTAAACCATTTGGAAGTGTTTAACAAGCATTTTAACATCATTAGCAGTTCTTTCCACAATATCTTTCAACTCATTACTAGCTCTAGAGTTTTCCAATAAATGATTCTGAACTTTTTTATTAAAATTACCTTGTTTAACAATAAAAATGTCAAGTTCCTCTAAGCATTGATCAGGAGGTTTACCATAAGGAATATCACCTTCATCAAAGTGTTGGAGAGAGTGTACCTCAATAGTGGATGAGTGGGGAATTGGCTTACATAATTCTTCTATAGGAGGTAAATTCTTCACATCTTCAGATCTAATACCTTTTTCCTTAAGACATTTCTTAGCTTCTTTCATCACTTCATCATTTAATGTAATCACTCCCCTCTTCTTTTGTGTTGGTGTTGGAGCTGGTTCAGGCACAATTGGTTCAGGAGTAGTAGGCTCAGGTGTAATTAGCTCAGTTAAAGTCCAATCATCTTAATTCTTGCTTATTTTAGTCATTAATTATTTAGCTTCTGCAGAAGTTCTTTTACTGAAAACACATTCAACAAAACTATCTAGGTATGTCCTAGAATCATCAGTTAGTCCATTATAGTATATATTAAGAAGCTCATTTTTAGGTAATGGACATCCAGGATGTGCATGAATCGAGGCACAGAACCTTGTCCATGACTCAGGCAATTTCTCTTCTTCTCCCTGTTTAAAATCAAAAATATTTCTAAAAGAAAGAAGCAATTAAATAATCAGGGCTATTAATGGATCCAGGTGGTAATCTATTAAACCAAGTTTTAGCTTCTCCTTTTAGTGAAAAGGGAAGATCTATGTAACAAAGTACCTGTGCATCTTAACACCATCAGAGAATAATGCACTCATAGTAGAAAGCTCATTCATGTGAGCTACATCACTTTTATTTTCAGTCCCACAAAAAGGTTCGTTCTCAACAATGTTTATATAGGATAAATCAAGAGAGAAATCATAATCTTTATCTTTAATCTCTATGAGAGAAGTAGCAAACTTAGCAGCAGGAGACAGTTTAGATATAATAGTATGTCTCTCAAGGAGACTCCTAATAGCACTAGCACCGTGCGTGTTTCGACACTCTTCAATAAATTCATCAGTCATTTCAATGTAACCATATTTAATATCATAGCTTTCTTTAGACCCAGGCGAGATAACAGGTGTAATAGTATCTTCACTAGGAGTTTCAGTGTTTTCCAAAACAGTTCTAGCAATAGTAGCATCTAGGAAAGGACCTAATGAACCACTCGCATCAAGCATAGTAGAAGTAACATCATGAGTATCATAAGCAATTTCAGATTTAGCAGTAGTAGCAGTGTGTGTAGCATGTATATGTGGTGGTGGTGTAACAAGCTTACTTATAACAGACGGTGAATCAAGAGCAGCATAGGTGTTTAGAACTGTACCTCTTCTTGTAGTATATGGTAAAATATGAAACTTTCTATCACGAGACTTCCCCATGATGAAAAGAATAGCGGTGAAAAATAATAGATCCAAGTGAACTTACAAATAAAGCTATGCTCCCCGGCAACGGTGCCAGAAAATAGTCTTGATGATCCACAAGTATAGGGAATCGCAACAGTCTTCGAGGGTAGTATTACACAATTTGTTGATTCGACACAAGGGGAGCCAAAGAATACTTATAAGCCTTAACAACTGAGTTGTCAATTCAGCTGCACCTGGAAATAGTCTTGCTCACAGGAGTTTATCAGTAGCAACAGTTTTATAGTAGCAATAGCAAAGTAACAGCAGCAGTAGACAAAGAGCAATAGTAATAATAGTAGCAAACATAGGATATGAGTGCAGTACACATAGGGATGGATGGACGGACGTTGCATGTACGAGACTATTCATGTAACTTCAAGATCTAGGGTATTTGCAGATAAATAAAATAAAGCATCCAAGTACTAAACAATTATAGGCACGTGTTCCATCTATATTCATACGTGCTCGCAGTGAGAACTTGCACACCATTTTTTTGTCCTGCCAGCCCGTTGCAGCGCGGCTTCGGAGGAATCTACTAGCAATTAAGGTACTCCTTTTAATAGAGCACCGGAGCAAAGCATTAACACTCCGTGAACACATGTGATCCCCACATCAAAGCCATCCCCTCCGGCTGTCCCAATATTTGTCACTTCGGGGTCTTTGGATCCGGACTATGATATGTGTACAAAACTTGCAGATAAGATCACAAACAATAGTATCATCATGAATCAATAATAAGTTTAGATCTAAGATCATGCCACTCGGTCCCTAGTGACAAGCATTAAACACAACAAGTTGCAACATAGTCAAATAGCACTAATAGAGATACTAGACACCATGCCCTAACAATCTTATTCAATTACATGATAGAACTTATCCAATTCCTACCATCTCCATAGCTTACAGTGGGGGATTACTCACTCATGGATGGGGGAAACATGGATGGTTGGTGGAGAGGCGTCGGTGATGATGATGGCGATGATCCCCTCCAAATTCCCCGTCCCGACAGGGTGCCAAAACAGAGTTTCTGGTTCTGAATCGCGGTTTCTGGTGGTGGCGGCGCAACGGAACTCTTTCTAGAAAAATGTTGAACCCCCGGAGTTTTTAGGTCACGAGGATTTATGTAGGAGAAGAGGGAGGCCGAGGGGGTGCCCGAGGTGGCCACACCCCCTCTAGACGCAGCCAGGGGGTGTGGGTCCCTCATGGCCCACATCTGCCTCATCTTCTGGCTCCGTGAGTCTTCTGGAAAAATAGGATTTTTGACATTTTTCCGGAATTTTTTGTGAAAGTTGATTTTCTGCACAAAAACTAGACACCAAAATAATTCTGCAAAAACAGCGCCAGTCCGTGTTAGTTGTATCTAAATCACACAAGTTTAGAGGAGAAACAATAGCAAAAGTGTTCGGAAAAGTAGATACGTTTTCGATGTATCACCCCTCTGCTCCTCTTTTAATCCCCCTCGACCCCCTCTCTCTTCCCTTACCAAGTGCACTCCACTCACACCACAAGGCTGCACGAATAGTGAGTTGCCTCCCCGTATGTTCCGCCGCCATCTTCCGTCTATTTCGGTGAGCCTACGTCACCCCTTGCCCCCTCACTTGTTACGGTTCCTCCCTTGTCCTTGTGCATTTTCTAAACCCTTGTTCATCTCAATACACACCGAAGAGACAACCACGAGAAGAAACCGAAGCCACTGTCGCGTCCACAACTCCGACGAAGGATTCCTGACGCCTCCGTCCGTCTTCGTCAATGTCGACGACAACTCTGACGTCGCCACCCTCTCCCTCATCACCAAGTAGCCTCTTTGCACCCTAGAGCTCACTATAACCTCTCCTAGGACCACCTCAAGACGTTATGTTGCTGCGCATTGTTAACTTTGGGTCATGGCCTCATCATAGTCGTGTGTGCTATGTAGATCAGATAGCCACAATAGCCCCAGATCAAACCGGTATCGCCCAATCAGAGAACGCCACGTGGACCAGCACCTCGGTGCGTTGCATCAATAGGCCGGTCAATGCTGCGTTAGCCCAGCTAGCTAATCATGTGTCGCTACGTGTACATCATTATCCACAAGAATCCTTTTTATTTTAAAATAAACGGGAAATACTTCAAGATTGCAAAGTTCATAGTAAATGTTGCGTTGTTCAGAAAAACATGGATGATATATGGTTGGATTCGGAAAATTAAGTAGAATATTATTCTTGAACAAAATGTTTAGTTTACCCAAGCCATTTTTTCATAATTTTAAATTCTAAATTTGGGTATTTTAATTATAGGAAATATTATGTACACTCAAATTTTTGCAAATAAAATGTGTCAGGAATTCTTATGGATTGTAGAACCTAATCCCATAGTTGTTTTTCCATTTTGATCAGTAAAATCTGAACAATATTGAAGGTTTGCCATAGTAGTAATTGGGGCATATCTTTTGTTTTAAAAATGATAAAGGGGTATTTATTTTTGCAAAATGTTGTGAACTGAGTGCTTTGTCTAGTAGGACCGGGGATAAAAGTTTGAGATACTTTTATGGTAGAAAGTTTTATTTTTGAAACTATGAAGTTACAAAAGCCATTGTATGCACATATCACTTTCCAACCCATTAAGGTTTGAGCATACATGGCATGCATCAACATATGTGTTTGTATTTTGAAATTGTTATTGATTGTACAAACTTTGATGTGTAGATTGTCTAGAGTTCAATTCATAAAAGTTCTATTATTTTTTATGTACTTTGTTATATTTCTAGATTGCATGTGTGTGACTATTTATAGTATTATGCTATGGTATGCAACCCAGTTAGGATATCCATATGAATTTTGAGCAATGAGTGGAAAACAAACGTAGGAGTTGAATGCTTAGCCATGATATAGCTTTCATGATGGGTTCTTATCAAGTAATGTGATAGTGAAAGGTTATATTTTCGATGATGAAAAATAACTTAAGTTAATGAACCACCTGGATGAATGACATTGCTATTTTATAGGCTGAGTACCAATCAGAAATCATTTCTATGAGGCTATCTCTATGGTCGCACCTCCATCTCTATGGGGAACATTTCTGTGGAACCATTTCTATGATTTTCTCCTGTCTTATGTGCACCCGTGAAAAGGACACATGTTTAAAGAGAATGAAGGTGTTCATGTTTAGGAGGTTCCATATACGACCACATGTCATATTGCCTATGTCTTGACTATTAGGTTGTGGTACCATGTCATGGTAAATTCTCAAGATTTTCTTAGGATAATATTATCATGTTCAAAGTGTAATTTAAAAGTGTTAGAGTTGTATAACTTTGGTATATGCCTGAGACATAAAGATTTTAGTGAATGCATTACTTTTCACCCTCTGAAAATGATAAAATCTCTTTCACATAAAGAATTGTATAATTTTTTTAATCTGAAAGTGTTCAAGAGTTGTGTTATTTTCTTATTTATTATACTGGCATCTCCCTAAATCTTAAAATTAGACTTTCACCTTATAGATTCACTTTATTGCAACCGAGGCACTAACTCGATAAACAAATTGAATTTAGGGATCCCTTGAATTTAAATGTACAATAATATTAAAGTTCAACTGATGAACAACAAGTACAAGAATACCATAGCAATTATACAACAAAAAACCCATCCATCATATTTGCTTGCTTCTTCAAATCCATAGCTTCTTAACTACTCGTTAATTTTCTTCAATCCCCCCCCCCTCATTTCCACCACCTTTGCATTGGGAATCATCGGAGCGGCTCCTCTGTCAGCCGCATTCTCTACAACAAAGTGTTCCTCAATTTAACTCCCGAGTTGCGCCAATTGATTCTTCACAGCAAGCGCCCTCTCCAAAATCAAAATAATTTGGTGTGAAATCTAACCTTCCATGCGTGTCACGGTTGCCATTGTCATCCTTCATACGGGTCAACATCACAACATCATACTATGGTCATGATGAACGGGAGGCCGAAGTAAATCTAGACATAACTCGCCGGCCGGAGAAGGGCTGCCACCGCCGGAGAAGAAGAAGAAGAAAGGGGAGGCAACGACACGGGCACGAGCGCGAAGCTTGCTCGGGCTCAATTTGGGTAAGTTGTGGATCCATCGCTCATGTGGATAAGTTGTGGGTTCCACGCTGATCTGGATAAGTGGAGAAAGGTGTCCACTATGAGACCCGACCCAACCCGACTCTACTCGTCGACATGTAATGGTAAGACCGACGGACAAGTTTCAGATAAAAGGTTGGGCACAAGTGAGAAAATATTTAGCGTCTGGAAAAATATAAGTACAACTAAGAAACCGAATGCACGAAAAAATCCCTATTATTTAAATTTATTTTGTCCCTGAGTTATTTTTGTTGTTTTTAACCGTTTGGGTGCATGGGACAGACATCCGTGTCCCTCCGACTAAAACAGACGTGGCGCAGACATAATTCGGAAAGGGTGATTTGAGATGCTCTTCCTGCTACGATGCCTCACTTACGTACGATAAAATTATGAATATGTGCATCCGAGTAACTAGAGATTGGAAGACTTGCATTTGTTTTTTAAAAAGGAAAGATGTGCCATACTGCCATTGTTCTGTTATCTATGAAGCTTTCTCGAGCAGAAGGTCTATGTTGATCCTTCAAGCTTCATGAGTAACAGCTAATTTATATTAACATTGTGAGTACGTGCACATCCACTACATTAGTGGAAACATGACTTGACCTCACCAAGTCTTCTTCCCCGGCTCCTAGGCAAGTGGCACAAGCCGTTCTCTTTCGCAAAAATCAGGTGCTCAATCAATGTCTCCTCTATCTCAGGCCGCAAAAAAGCGTGCTCAAGCAGTATATACAAACAGCATTCTCTCAGACCGCCGACCGGGAACTGATTAGCAATTAGATGAAAAGTAGAAAAATTATACTCCGCGAGAATTGGCTTAAACTTAATTTATCATTTTGCTGCTTTTGGAGGAGCAGGACTTGGGTTCTATTTTTCCCTCGGGAAAAAATGCCGTATGCTTGAGGTGTTTCTTTATCAGTTTTGCTAAAACGCAGCTAGCTGTGACATAGGTTATGTCACAGCTAGGTCTTGTGACATCTGATTGCTGGCTTTGTGCTGACGTATGTTGCTTTTGGTGTTTTTTTTACCAAGGAAAGACCGGGTTAACTCGTCCACACACATTTGGGCCAGCGTTCGCTTCATCCGTGTGGTTTTTTTTGTTATTTTGGGCCGTAGTGTTGATGTGGTTTGTTGGCAGTTGGCTTATTTTTTGTTGTTTTCTGCTCCCTTGTGAGTCGGTTTTCTGTTTATTTTTTCTTTTATTTCTTGTTAATTATTTTTTTTATAAAGCCTGTTCGGTTTTGCTAATAGCTGGGTTTTAGCTTAGGTCATAGCTGGCTTGTCCACCGTTCAACCGCCGTCGTGCGCAACAATGGCTCCGCGTGTGTGCTAATGACTAATTTGTGTTGTGTTTCCTAAGTTTGTGCGTCGTTTGTGTTGATTGAGAGAAACCGATGCCCTGATGGGGGCTCGGGTTACATGTTATATAGTCATAGGAAGAGCCCCTATGGTGGCATTTACAAGGGAATATGAGTTGGTTGGTGTACTACACCATACCAAGTCATATTAATTCTAACACCCCCCCTTAATCTAAGCCTGAGGAAAGGTTTAGATTACGTTTAAATTCATCTAATTTCTTTACATGCAAGGTTTTTGTAAAACCATCTGCAATTTGATCCGCACTTGAGATGAACTTGATTTGTAACATCTTGTTTGCAACACGTTCGCGAACAAAGTAGTAGTCAATCTCGATATGCTTTGTGCGGACATGAAAGACTGGGTTTGCAGAAAGGAAGGTAGCACCAAGATTGTCACACCAAAGACAAGGTTTTGTGTCGAGAGAGATCCCAAGTTCACTAAGTAAAGCTTCAACCCAAATAAGCTCAGCTGTAGCATTTGCTAATGCTTTGTATTCTGCTTCAGTGCTTGATCGAGAGACAGTGGCTTGTTTTCGGGCGCTCCAAGAAATCAAATTAGGACCAAAAAAGATAGCAAATCCTCCAGTAGAACGTCTATCATCAAGATTGCCAGCCCAGTCTGCATCTGAAAATGCACTAAGAAGTGTAGATGAGGATTTTTGGAATGTAAGTCCAAGATCCATTGTACCTTTTACATATCGTAAAATTCTCTTTGCCGCTGTCCAATGTGTAGTTGTAGGTGCATGAAGAAATTGACAGACTTTGTTGACTGAAAATGACAAGTCAGGTCGAGTTAATGTGAGGTACTGAAGTGCACCAGTGATACTACGATACTGAGTACTATCCTCAGGACCAAGAGGTATTCCATCATATAAAGACAAGTTTTCATTAGTAGAAAGTGGCGTTGGACATGGTGTGCAGTTACTCATACCAACCCTTGCAAGAAGATCAGTAGCATATTTCTGTTGAGTTAACACCAAACCATTGTTTGTTTTCTTCACCTCAATACCAAGAAAGTAGTGCAAGTCACCAAGATCTTTGAGAGCAAAATTGCCACTTAGGTCATGAAGTAGAGCCGAAATTGCTTGATTAGATGAGCTTGTCACAATAATGTCATCAACATAGATAAGGACGTAAATAGATATGCTTGACTTGTTGTATAGAAATAATGAGGTATCAGCCTTGGATGGAACAAAACCAAGCATATGTAATTTTGCACTTAGACGAGAGTACCAAGCTCGAGGGGCTTGTTTCAAGCCATACAAAGCCTTATCAAGTTTGCAAATGTGATGTGGAGCGGAAGGATTCTCGAACCCAGGTGGTTGTCTCATATAAACATCCTCTTCCAGAACGCCATGCAAAAACGCATTCTTAACATCTAGCTGCCGTAGACTCCAGCCCCTGGATACTGATATTGCTAGCACGAGTCTAATGGTGGCCGCCTTTACAACGGGACTAAAGGTATCTTCATAATCAATACCATATCGTTGTTTGAACCCTTTTGCAACAAGCCGAGCTTTGTACCTGTCAATTGTGCCATCCGCATTTTTCTTAATGCGATATACCCACTTACAGTCAATTAAATTATGTGCAGAGTTGGGAGGAACAAGATGCCACGTCTTGTTTTGTATCAATGCATTATATTCATCTTCCATTGCCTTCTTCCAATGTTGATCATCAAGTGCCTCACGAATATTACGGGGTTCTCCTGTAGTAGTTAACATGCCATAGCGAATAGTACCATCTGTATAAATTTTTGGTTGTCGAATACCTTTTTGTAAACGAGTACGCGGTTCCGGCAAAGGTGGAGGCTGAGCTGGGGAGTGTACAGGAGACTGCACTGGACTGTTTGCAGACGATCCAGTAGAGCCAAATTCTGATGTATTTGGCTCAGAAGATCCTGAAGAGATGCGATCCCCAGCTCCTTGATTGACTGTAACATTGTTGTCTCCGGCAGCGCTGTCAGTGGCATTTGGGCGAGCTTCAGGAGACCGGGAAGACGTCCAAGTGGTGGACGCATCGCCATCAGTGCTTGGCGACAAGCTGCTGTTAACATCTGTACGGCAAGCTGGAGAGCAATCAGCCATTTGAACGGGGTCCTCTGGTGGCGTGCTTGCGCATGGATGGCCAGGAGAAGGCCTGTGATGCTGTTGTTGCTGTGTATTGTTTGAGAAATATTCTTGACTAGAAGATGTTGCCGGCACAGAATTTTGCATGGAATCAACCTCAAAGTTTGTGTCCTGATGATTGCCAAATAATTCTTCATGCGTTTCTGAATTTTCATGTGCATTTGTGCTGCTCACGGGAGCATTTTCTCCATGAACCTGCAAGTGTTCAACAATAGGCACAATAGGGACAATATGCATAGGGTCATTCACGTGCAACCCCTCATTATGTGATGATGTGTGACTTAAATTTGGTGGTAACAAAAGAATTTCTTTTCGAAGTTGAGCACCAGCATTAGGATGAAGGGAATGGAATGGAAAAATATTCTCATCAAATACAACATCGCGAGAGATATAGACACGTCCGGTGGATACATCTAGACATTTTACTCCTTTATGAAGTGGACTATAACCCAAGAATACACATTGTTTTGACCGAAAAGAGAGCTTGCGTGTGTTATAGGGACGAAGGTTAGGCCAACATGCACAACCAAAAACTCGAAGAGAGTCATAGTTGGGGGTGACATTAAGAAGTTTTGATGTAGGAGTCTCAAAATTGAGAACTTTAGTGGGTAATAAATTGATAAGAAAAGTAGCGGTAAGAAATGCTTCGTCCCAAAATTTTAATGGCATGGATGCATTAGCAAGCAAAGCAAGTCCAACTTCAACAATATGGCGGTGTTTACGCTCAGCGGAACCATTTTGTTGATGAGCATGAGGGCAAGAAACATGATGTGTGATGCCCACTTTTTGGAAAAAGGAATGGAGTTTTTCATACTCACCACCCCAATCAGTTTGCATGGTGATTATTTTACGACCAAATTTTCGTTCAACAAGTTGCTGAAAATTAAGAAAAACTTGATAAACATCAGAACGCCGTTTGAGCAAATAGATCCAAGTGAATTTACTGTAATCATCGATAAAGCTCACATAATATGAATGTTTTCCAACAGAAAGAGGAGCAGGACCCCATACATCAGAAAATATTTGATCCAAAGGACCATTAGACACACTAGAAGAAATATGATATGGCAATTGATGGCTTTTTGCTTGTTGACAAGGGTCACAAACATACGAATTTATTTCGGGCGAGTAAGGGAGATTATTTTTTCTAAGCACTTGTTGAACAATAAACGATGATGGGTGTCCTAGACGACGATGCCAAGTGGATGAAGAAGGCTTGACGATGATGAAGGCATGCTTGTGAGACCCCGTCGACATAGGCACGAGAGGATAGAGACCACCATGACAAGGACCTTTAAACATGATTTTCTCCGTGGCCCGATCCTTAATCAAAAAGAAAGATGGGTGAATTTCAACAAAAGCATTGTTGTCTAGAGCAATTTTATGTGCGGATAATAAATTTTTGGACGCATTAGGAACATGCAATATATTGCGAAGTTTGATGGAACTATGAGGGGTGTGCAAAGTTGAATGACCAATATGCTGAATTGTCATACCTTTACCATTTGCGGTGTAAACTTGATCACGCCCTTTGTAGGTGTCATGAGTGGAGAGTTTGCTTAATTCGCTAGCGATGTGGTTCGAAGCACCACTGTCAAGATACCAATTCGTGTCGACACCATAAGCAATATTAGCTCCTTTATGATCAGTTGAGGAATCATCATCGTCGTTGTTGTCCGAATAACGCCACCAACACTCGTTAGCCGGATGGCCATATTTTTTGCAAATTTGACAAGTTATATCTTGGAAAGTGGATGACGTGCGACCACGTCCACGACCACGACCAGAATTTGAGGGAGGACGACGACCTTGTGCACGGCCATCTTTGCGCTGATTTGGGCGCCCACGTTGTTTGCCATAACCACCACCATAATTCTGAGGGTGATAATTACCGCCTTGGCGGCGAGTTGCAGCGTTGGCTGAGGAAGAAAAGGAACCAACACCTTGACCTGTTTCAGATAGCATTTGCTGACGATAATCATATGCAGTAAGCTGTGAACACAGATCGCTGAGAGTGGTGCTTGGGACAGCGTTCACCGAGGCAACAAGAGCATTATATTCACCATGTAGACCATTGAGGATGTACTCCTTGAGTTCTTCATCATCTATCATTCGGCCTGCCGCAGTGAGCTCCGAGGCAAAGCCTCGCATCTTAGAGATGTATTGGGCCGCTGTCAGATCATTCTTCTTCGTGTTTGCAAGGGCGCCACGAAGCATCGACACCCTGGACTTGGAGTGTGCGGAGTTCAGATCCTCCACAGCAGCCCAAACATCAGCGGCATGATCGAGTTGAAGAACATGTGCGAGAACCTCATGAGACATTGATTTGAGCAACCAGCCCAGAACATGCTGATCACGAGAAATCCAGGACGCATAGGCTGGATTGGGCACCGTGTGCCTGACGTTGCTTGTGTCCTCAACCTCCATGGTTTTTGGCGGACACGAGTCGGACCCATCAAGCAGGTCCATGACCATCGCGCCGCGGAGGGCAGGAAGAACCTGCGCCTTCCAGAACATGTGATTTCCTCGAGTGAGTTTCTCCGTCGGTGGAGCACCAAGAGCGGCCGCGAGAGATGCCGCCGAGGAGGACGACGAAGAGGCCTCCATGGAAGGGCGAGGAGGGAGGGATTCCGGCCGGGAATTTTGGTGGCTGTTTCCTTATCAAGCGATCGGTGATGATTTTCTTGGCCGGGATTTTTGGTGATTGCCGATGGAAACAATCAGCGATTTTTTTTTGTGGCTAGATTGGATCGGCAGTGCTAGAAGGGAAAGAGCCAGCTCGATACCATGTTGATTGAGAGAAACCGATGCCCTGATGGGGGCTCGGGTTACATGTTATATAGTCATAGGAAGAGCCCCTATGGTGGCATTTACAAGGGAATATGAGTCGGTTGGTGTACTACACCATACCAAGTCATATTAATTCTAACAGTTTGATCGTCAGTCATGATTCGTTTTCGAGCTGGTTGTGGTCTGTTGGCCCGAGCAGGTGGTTTAGTCCGGCCTTGTGTTCTTTGTCGAGCCTATGATGACGTGGCATTGGCTGCTAAGGACGGTGGAGTTTGGCTTGTTTGTTGGGACTGGTTTATTCGGTGTTTGTTTGCTTTTTGCTAGCTTGTTTTTAGTTATTTTTTGCTTTCTAATTTGTTTTGTTCATTTGTTTTTTGTTGTTCAAGTGGAATTATGTGGACTTTTTTTCTTAGTATGTGGGATTTTATTACCACTCCAACTAGGATCGCAAGTGAACTCTTCTCTAGTTCCAAGTAGGGTTGTAACTAGATTTTTTTTCTTTAAGCGTGGATTGAAATTGAGTGTTTTCACTTGCAACTGAGCTCTTTTTGAGCCGCAAGTGAGGTTGTAACTGAGTTTTTCAAGTTATAAATCAGGTTGCAACTAAGATATTTTTCTAGTTGCAAGTCGGCTTGCAAATGAGAATTTTTAAGTGGGTTTATAACTAAAATTATTCCTATTTGCAAGCGAGGTTGCAACTGAGATATTCCAGTTATAAGTCAGGTTGCAACTGAGATAATTTTATAGTTGCAAGTCGGGTTGAAAATGAGAATTTTTAGTTGAAAATGGGTTTACAACTAAGATTATTCCTAGTTGCAAGTGAGGTTGCAACTGAGATTTTACAGTTGCAAGTGCGGCTGCAAGTTAGCTTTTTCAGTTGCAAGTGGGGTTGCACCTGGAAAATATTCTTTTCTTACGCAACGAGTGCAACTATCAATATTTTTTGGTTTCATTGTTTTATTTTACAAAATATGAGAGATAAAAAGTTAACTTATGTGCTTTTTTTTGCAAGTTGTAACTAACGAAGTGAAGAAAAATATTATCCACGTACACTCACGGTCTATGATAGTATATTGCATAACATTTATGGATCAGTAGGTACAATAAATGGTAAACAAACTAAGCCCATGTAATGACCCAACAATGCAACATCAGTTGACTGTGACGTATCTAATGTCACAGTCAGCTGTGACATAGAGACTCCCGGTGTTCTCTGTACACGATTAATGCTCATTAACAGTGTACGCAGCTTTAGATTGCACTGTAGTAGTAGCAGACTGCGTGCATGCATGGGCATACATACGTACTACACAAGCCAGTAGGCAGAATGGAAGTTTTTGTTATGAAATTAGGCAGAATGGAACTACCATCAAATCACCTTGGTACCGCTGATGTAGAATGTCCCAGCTCTTAAGCGAAAGTAAAAATTAATCGCCGTTCTAACACTTTGAAGCAACGGATGCTGCGGGGCGGAGTCGACGGCTTGGCAGAACATCTAGTGGCATAGGAACTGAACTGGCCATCCATCCTAGCAGCACTAGTCCCCCTTCCTTTCTTCCCTTTCTTTCTGATCTTGTTGGCAGCTTCAGGGCGCTACACTACAAGAAGAGGAGAATACGGAGGAAAGCACGGCGACGATATTTATTTTCTGTTTCAAGAAAAAAGGGAAAGTAAAAGAAGGAAGGGCACATCAGGAGCAGAACGGGAAGCAAAGCAAAGCAGGCCATTTTCAGGCTCTCGCACAGGAGGCAGCAGCAGGCTAGCATGCACAAGAAGCAGGGCCCCTACGCTGGCCATTGGCGTTCAAACAGCTTTCGCATTAACCCAAGGGCAAGGCAAGGCTGCCGCTGCCATTGCCGTCTACGGGAGCTGGACGCTTTAACCGGCCATGGCTGGTGTGGCAGATCGGCAGGGGCCGGGTGCGGAATGTGGAGGCACAGGCATCATGCATGAACGGTCGGTCTCGTGGGCGTGTCGAGACTTTGGGGAGGCGCCCTGTGTGTGTGCGTGTGTGACCCACAGCGCAGAACGGGCCGGTGACACGACGCAGGCCCATGCCGTCGTGGTCATGGTCATGGCATGGCATGGCGCGAGGAAGTTTAGGATCGGTCTGGTCGGGTGTGCCGGAGTTAGGGCTCGTAGGCGTGCACCTTCTCGTGTAAAACCTGGGTCACTTCGCCAGCTCTGACCACGTTCTTCTTCGGGTAGCGTTTCAGGCGAGAGCCACTCCGGTGTCGGCATGGATATATACCTCGGTGGCATCGAGCAAATTGCATCTTTATTAATCAACTAATATCATCCTTCCACGTGATTTTTGAATAAAGCGTGCCTGTACTGATTGCTGAAACACAGGATGAATGGTCCGGTAAAGGTACTATCTAGAGTAGTGTTAGCCGTGTTAACACTAGTGTGATCACTGTCTCCGTACTACATGATCTTAAATATCACGGCCAGTAGCTAAGCTGCCCTGTGTACTATTTCTGCAGGCTCACCGATTCAGTCTGTGCAGCACTTGCAGCAACAGATAGGAACAGAATGTGCAATTAAACCGCTGATCTGGTTAAAGAAATTGACTAGCTTCTACGGACTATACCAATGCATCCATCAGCATCACACCACCACACGAAATCTCCTCGCTCTTCCGGCCGATTCCTGCGCCACAAGTCGAAGAATGGCAGCGCCAGTATCTTGTCATCGCATGCGCTCGCGTACATGCAGCAATGTATGCCCCGGATGGAAAGCGATCGAGTTTATCTGGCAACGTCACGCCGGAAAACAGCAATCGTCCACCACCTCGGCGCAAGCGAACATATGTGCCGAGACAAAACCAGCCGCTGCGCCCCCTGCACGCATGGGGATGGACCATGCATGAACGTACGGCGCCATGGCCACCGCTAGCGCCGGGGACCAAAGATCGTCAGATTGTGTAGAAAAAAAGGAGCCATAGATGCGGTTTGCATCCTGATCAAGGACGAGCTAATGGACCATACAACGTACTAGGGTATCTGCATGCGTTCTTTAGTGCGTGTCTTGAATCCTAAAACTGTTGCCCAAAAAATAAATCCTAAGACTGTTGGTCAGAACTCAGAGAAGAGGGCAGAGGAGATGGTGACCTCTCATGGCAGGATTAAGTAGAGAGGTCGATGCTGGTGTGTTAGTGTTAAGATGTGTAAATGATGGGTACTAGAGACCATGAGCGTATTTAGGCAGGAAGGGCGGAGGGGCAGAAGGGAGGTAAGTTGCCTTTAATGAAACACTTCAATGGTGCGCATGCACTTTGCTCTAGTACTCCATAGTGGGGTCATCGCTGCAAATGGTCATGCATGCAGGTGGGCCTAAGGGGTTTTAGACTTTAGAGAAAGAGAATGAGAATGAATGAGATCAGATCGATCAGACAATTCTCTTTTTCAGTTTTGGTCACACATTTTTGTGCATGTAAGTGATCACAACTTTTTTTTGGAGGTAATTAGCCAATATACAAACTTTGTGCATGCAGGAAGAAGAATACCTAGCCAACATGACCAATACACTAGCTATAATGAAGATGACAAATCCAACTTTCACTGGCTAGAACATAGGACAAGGATCAAATGTTGGAGTTCATGATTGCTTGTGTTCATGCATATTCTGGTGGGAATGTGATAATCGAGTATATGATCTTTATTGGGACTTCATGGGCCCTTTGCTGGAGCCCAAGCATGCACCATCTAGCAAGGTTTGAAAATCTCATCGACATGCAATGGCAAATTCTTGGCCGTGGTGTTCCTCGTCTAATCCACTATGATCAAGTAGAGCACATATTGATCCATCATAGAAACCAATAGTTTTTACGTTGATGTGTTGTGGTGGACTTTTTTTGTTAGGTGTGGAGGTATTTTACGACTATAGATTTATGTTTGAAGGGGTCACGCTCAGAAAATCAGGATTATAGGATCGGGCCCGAGACATACAATGTCCAGTAAAAACATGATACCTTTGATCCAGATTACGGATATAGTATAGCTTGTGTTAGCATCCATTTTGGATAGATAGATGATGCAGTGAGGGAAGCCGAAAGAAAGTGAAGTTGCATGTTGGCGTAGGAATTTTTTGTTTTCTGCCCTCGAACCCTAACAGTGGTATCAGAGCTGATCTATGCGTAGTACTGCTAGTACGGGTAGAACACACGAGTTGTAACGTGTGGGCATTGATTCTTTAATTGTTACCCCCTACGTGTATTAGTTTATATCACGGTATTGATTGATGAAGCGGCCCGGACCGATCTTACGTGTACTCTTACGTGAGACTGGTTTCACGCTCAATGTACGACTTGTATCGTATAAGTGGCTAGCGGGTGTTTGTCTCTCTCTCAATAATTGATATAGCATTTATAAAGGAGGACCCTAAAAGGGGTGTAGTATAAATAACTATCTAATCAGCGTTGTGGTTAAAGTCGTAGGTAAGAAACGGTTCTTGCGCAGAAGTCCTAACAGCCATGTAAAATTTGCAAAAGATAAAGTAGATGCGTCTAACTTTGTTTTCTAGGGGCGTTGTGATGTGATATGGTTATAGTCAAGGTAAGTAGTTTACTTTTTGTTGTTAAGTCGTAGTAACTGTCATCATGGTGGGGGACTGCATATCGGAGACGCCGGAGTCCTGGCGCAGGACCCGGAGGCACGGGTACCCTGGCGTCGGACCCGGGACACCGACACCCTGGCGCCGGACTCAAAGCACCAAGATGGAGATCACAGCGCGGAGACCATATCGCATCACACTTACATTTGATGTATGTTTGTTGAGTGTATCTTGTTGTGTGCTAAGTATTAGATACTCGACGGTAGCATTAATTAGATGATATCTAAACAACTTAATTCCAATGATAGTGTTCCCTCGTTTGTGCACCACCAAGAAAGTTCTCCGGTATGAGGCATGCCGTGACGAACGGGTGTTAGACATACATGCGTTCATATACAGTGGGTGTAAGCCATGTTGCACTGCAATACACACGAGTTAGAGTTGGCGAGCCTAGCATATACAGATAAGGCCTTGAAACATAGGATGATCGAAAGATCGTGCACGAGTCACATGAATGATGTGATCGATGTGTAGCGTCCACATTTGCAACTATATCGCCGACCTTGAAGATCGGGGGTGATGTAGTGAATAAGGATCGTGTAATCATTAAGGCATTCTTTCGGGATAATGTTTATACTGAAGTTGTCTGAACTTATATTTTCATAAATTTAGTCTAAATCCTTTGCCGATTTTAAATATAGAACATGGACGATCGCCAAGCCTATTTTGATGTTGCTGAGTGGGTAGCTGCCGAGAAACTCAAATTATATGGATCGAACTTCTTAAATTGGCTAGTGCGTCTAAAACTCTCTCCTTGCCAAGAATAACGTGGTAGACTACATATGCTAGGGTATGGATTTGGAGGTAACAAAGGATGGCATAGAAACCCCACCGCAGCGAATAGACCGCTATTTTCGTTGTGACATGTCATTGTTCATCCATTTGATCATGGTTTATGGGATGGTTGACGAGATGCACCCGCTCATGGGTGATCTTGATCCACATGAGATGGTGGGTCAGCTGAGAGCATAGTTCCAAGGCCAAGTATGCATGTGGAAGCACCCGTTGGTTGGTGATTTCCTTGCCATACAGATGGAAGAAAACACCTGCCTGGAGAGCCACCTGGTACGCATACATGATGCATACATGATGATGGTTCATTTCGTGGACTATTGGATGGATGAATCATTAGCGATAGGGGAACTTCTAGGATCGTTACCCCCAGCTACCAGAAGTATGATATGGTTTGCATCAAGAGAGGTGATATGGAAACACAGGATTTCCATGACTTCATATCGCGCTTGAGAAGCGTGAAGGTTGAACCCATTGCTAGAGAAGTTATCGACAACGAAGGTATATATGATATACAAAGTTTATAAATATTATAATCTTGCAAACACTTGTTGCAGTATTGAAATATTTGATACTTATTCTGTTTTTCTGAAAACAGGTCCTTCTGCATGAAAGCTGCTTGCGAGAGACGAGGTGACATTGCATGTTGATGGAAAGCATGATGATGATGGCCGATGACACTCTCCCTCGAGAATTATCATTGAGTTTAGAGTTTTGAATCATTATTGTAATCAGTGAAAGATGAACTTCTTTAGTGTGTCTTACATTTTGTGAGACAGTTATTCATAGAAGTTTGTTTCAAATCAGTTGTTTTGCTTTTATGAATGATTTTTATTTATGTTCATATGTTATTTTTTGAATTCTCCTAAGACACTTCTTGACGAATCCTGCTTTGTCTTTTAAGACTCCTACTTATTTCTTATGACCTTGTGGTCCTTTAGAAATATCAAGTAACTATTTTACTCGATGAGATTCAGTAACAGTTTTACTTTCTAATCTCAAGTGAAGTTTTAATTTCAGAACTTCATTTATTGTAACTTTAGTTTGCCATCAATTTCCTTGTAGTTTCTAGGTATGTCTCATTGTAACAACGTGACAATCAATTCACATTTATCTCCACACCAGGTGTAGGGCATATTTGTGAATCCTACTAATTTATTTAAAAGCATAATTGAAAAACACAATGATCACAGTCATTGATCTTTTTCCTTAACATGAAGATTCACGTTTTGGAGCATATTCCGTTGCACTTCTCAATATTCCAATGCATGGTCGCAGACCTTCATCATGCTTTTACTTTATTCCATTAACACCATTGTCGAGAAATAACCTTTCTCGAGAGTGCACCAAACTTTTAGCAATATTGGCTTTGCCTTTCTTTGGTTCTTATCATGAAATTTCTCTTACAAGTTTCCAAGGACTTATTCATTATTGCTCTGTATTTATCAAATAAACCCAAAAGCTTTCACAAATTCTAGATGTTTTACTTTATTTTAGATGAGTGTTTGCCATTTCCATACAATGGTCTTTACTAACGCCACTTAGTACTATTTGGTTTATTGCCAGATGTTTTTCCCACTTTATGCCAATAAGGCATTTTACAAATTTTCATGTATTATCAATTAGTTTCTTAATTCGAATAATTCAAATGAATTTGATTTTAGAAATGCTAAAGTCTGGTGGATTTTAGAATCTTGTAAAAGAAAGTCTCGAATTGATAGTTGATCAAGAGATTTCGAATCTGTTCGGAACATCGAGAATATATGCAATTTGCGTAAACTTGAGTGAGAGCTAGAGAGCGGTCCTAAAATTAATATGTATTTTTGAATGGGAGCATTGTAAAGTTCAAACTCACATATGTAGTCAACATATTTTGAGTGGGAGCTTGACATGATTCATGTGTGTATATGACAAATTATGAATTAGGACCAAAAGCCAATAAACTAATAAATATTGATTTATGGGAGAAAAGTTGAAAGTATATACAACATTGAAATCTTAGAGATTGATATATGTCCTATAGAATTATGTTGGGATGAATTCTGAAACAATATTCTGAAGAGTTCGTGATATGATCTGATTAAGGAACAGTCCTAAAATCATTCAACTTAGGAAAAATCATCGAGTACAGACATCAATGATTTGACAGAAAGAATAGGATGTTTGCACATCCACTATGTTTTTGACATAGGATTCTGTCTTTGAAATCATGATAAATACTCAACATAATTTGATCCAGGTTCTTAGTAAGAATAACAAGTTCAGAAATGATTAAGTTTAAATCATTGAGCAATGAGTTGAGATTGTCCATAGTATTTAGTGAGATCTGTAGACATGTTTCTGAATCTGTAAATACAACATACCTAAAGTATAAAGTGTTGTACTGGAAGGACAAATGTTGAATTTAGGAAGATCGAAAATCTCTGCATTAAAAGATTACCTAAGGCGTAGTTGAAGCATGGTGGCAAGTATTCGAAATTGCACATAGTGCATTTTGAATTTTAAATCTACATTTATAACAAGTATATGTATACTACCATGTGTTGTATAAATGTTGAGGCTTTGAGAACTTTTTTCATAGAGTGTGTTCCAATACTTAGTACCCATGAGAAAGTCCTAGAGACCTATCTAACATCACTACTGGTATTCAGAACCAGAGACTCCATTCTGTAGCAAAAACAATATACATGCACAGAAGTTGTCATAGAGATGATAAAAAAGTATTATTCTCACAAAGGATGACATTAATAAAGTTACAAAGGATTCATAAGAAATGAAATGTTCATTCCCTAGACTTAGAACTCTTCCATGAGCAAGCATAATCAGAAGTGCCAAGTTGTCCGGTACTGATGATTGAATAACAAATGCATCTAGTTTATTTGTATTATAGTCCAAGTGGGAGACTGGAGGAAATATGCCCTTAGAGACAAATAATAATATTTATTATTAGCATATTTCATAAAGTTTATGATTAAGTTTTATATCATGCTATAACTGTATTGAAAGGAAATGCCAATACACGCGTGATATACAAACAACCAGGAGTTCCTGGTGAAACTCTAGTCACTGGTTCATTGGTCGACGGATGATCAAGGTCTCCTGATTATGTTGGTGCCTCGGTAACAATTGACAATAGAGTCATCTCATTAGAGAATGAGATGGTGAACATACTCTATCTATAGCATCATATCACGTTCAAGTCACAGAGTTCAGGTTACATGCTTAGGATACGTAGTGACTCTTTTCTTAGACCATGAGACCATATCTAATCACTGTCTCCCGAGCATGCTCTCGTGGAACTTAACGTCACTCGATGGAACGGTGATCATAAGGGTGACATTGGGTATCCAGAGGAACAAGTTGCCTCAAGAGCGGGATTGTCCATCCGCGCGACGGAAGATACTCTAGGCCTACTCGGATAAGTTATATCCATAAGCTGCACAGGATGTGACTAGGTCACGAGGGATATTACTTATCATATCGAGTAAAGTAGCTATTGTCGGTAACGAGGTTGAACCTAATATGGTGATGTCATTTGATCAAGCCTTGGACAATGCAAGTATCACAGAGACAAAAGGAATAAGACACAATATTTACGGTTCAACGACAAATTTCGTGGAATGCACACATGGTCATCATGGGCATCCACGTCCCGTTGTTGATCATTGGTCAGAGAGGAGTCTTGAGTTTTCTCGAAGTGTTGGGTAGAACACATAAGGGCTTGACGAAACTTAGAGATTGTTAATGTCTTTTCGAAATCACTAAAGAAATGAGAAGGGAGAAACCAGAAATGTTCTGGAGAGATCCGAAGGTGTTCGGAGAAATAATAGAGGAAAAGAGACCGAACGGAGTTTCCAATAAATAATGATTTAACTATATATTTATTCTATGTTAATTATGAATTAATATATTCTAAATAAATATTCGAATAAAGATTTATAAAGGCATATTTCTTAATAGTCAAAAATCTGGAGGGATTTTTAGTAAAAAAGGATAAAAAAGGCAAAAGAAAAACACCAGAGGGGCTTGTTTTACCAGTCCAAATGGGCGGTGAGTATTGCGGGCCGCGTGGGGGCAGCTGTCGCTACCCACCGCTGCCGCAGCAAGTCAACCCCGACCCAACTGGGGCTCGCGGGGGTCCAGCCGGGCAGGCGAGCTGGGCCGGCTCACGGGCCACGACGCGGCCCACCTGGCCACCGCCACTGCCTCCACCTCCCGCCTAGGGCGACGCGCGCGCGTAGATGGGCCATCCCACCCGGGCCAGCGCTCGTTGTCACCGCTGTCGTTGGCTCGCGGGCCGCGGGGTAGGCAGGCAGGCCGACCCGGCCATCGCCTCTCCTCCTCGTACTGCACTGTGGCCCCACTGGCTAGGCACGGGAATTGCCCCCCTTTTCTAGTTTTTTTAGTCCCACATGGGACACCTAAGGTGGAGGGAGCCTCTCCCCCCTCCTATATAAAGACGTGCCCATACGACGATTAATATACACCAGAAAATACAGAAAAGTCCTGCGTAGCCTATCTCTTCTCTCTTTCTCTCTTGCGACCATGGCCCCCTTGTCAGGGTTGTTCGAGTGAGGAGTTCTTCACCGTGGAGCACCGTTGCGCTGCGGGATTCGGAGTCGGGAGATCTACTTCGCAATCTTGGCTGGATCAGGGAGAAGCGGGAGTCGTCGTCAAGCACCGGACGTGTGTGACTCCATGTGGCAGAGCCGTGCTTTCGGCGCTAGGAGTTGTCGGAGCCATTGGACTTCATGACCTCGAGGTCAGCATCGGGGTGTCTTCTTCAACCACGTTCCTCACGGTACATTAACTGTGATCGGTCTTCAAAGGTTTGAATACCGTATCCCATCCCGTTACTGCATTAGTAGTAGATAGATCCTGGCATCAGGGTTTCGATCGTAGGATTTTTTTTGTTTTTTGCCCTCGAACCCCAACAACTCCGAGGTGGAACTGGCCGGCACATGGCTCAGCTAGCCTTGTAGGTGTGTGGCAGCAAAGTCGACGGCGGCGCGACGGCGGCTCGTTGACCCGCCGGACAGTCCAGCTACATGTCTGGTGACTTGTCAGGCTACATGTCCGGTTACCCGACGACCTGCCGACAGAGATGTAGCAGGGCGGCGGTGGCCTGCGGCGGCCTTAATCCCGTGGTCCCCTCGGTGGTGGCGGTGATCAGCGCGGGAAGGGTCAGGTGGCTTGGGTCGTGTACGGGAAGACCGTCGTATGTCTAGAACATGGGGCATACGTATGATTGTATGTTGGTATACAAGGCTTTGGATATGGGTATGAACCGGATTTTTAGGTGTTTAGGGAAGGGGTTGTACTAAATCAAATGTCTTAGAGCATCTCGACTCAGCCCCAATCGAACCGTAAGCTGTTTTCAGCTAAATCCGTCGAATTTTCCCCCATCCACCTCAACAGCCCAAAATTCGCAAGATTGAGCGCAAAAACCATTCGACGAACTCAGGCCGAACCCAACACCCCGGGGTTCGTCTGGGCGTCGGATGGAGAGGAATTGGCGGGAAGCAGCGGAACTGCCAAGTAGGACAAAGGTGTCGGAGAGAGAGGTCGTTCGTTCTCATCTCCTCGGCTCCCACGCGGATAAATACTATGCCGGTGATCAACCTTTCGCCGGACGTGATATGCGACGGCGTCCACTCGTCGCCCATGCGGCACATTTACGGCGAGCCAGCGCCTCAGCTTCTACACCCCTCTTGCCATTTCTTCCTGCGTGCTACACCCCTTCCGCCTTGTCGCCGCCGATAAATAGGCCCTTCATCGTCGTTAGTTGCACACCAAAAATCCCTACCGGATCTCCCTACCAAATTTCGCCTAATTTTGATTTAAATTCCGTGAATTTGAATGACATCTTCAATTTCACCTCGGCTCGGGACTGGGAAGTTTCAGGCCTCCAGGCCAAACTCATTCGCCAGATTTTTGCCCTAGGCCTCAAACGAGAGGTAGTGGAGATGCTCTTTACATTGGAAAGCAAAACAAGAAGAAGAAACCGTGTGGTGCAAACCTGTGTTGCTTCACAAGAAACAACAAGTCAACAAGACGGTACAAACTACAAAGCAAAGCACGAGAGAGAACGAGATTGGAGAGGGATAGAAGTGGAAAAGAAAAACTCCAACAGCTGTTCTGCAGTCACGTATACTAGTTACTATCTTCAGGGCCCCCCCGATCCAGTACTTGTGTTTGGGCAGCTAGACTCGTACCCTCTCCCTGCCAACTCGCTCTCCGTCTTTCTGTGGAGCGCATACAAATCCACGTTAGATTTTGTTTGGATCTCGTGCATGCGCCCCTGGCTCCCACCACCCGACCCCTCGTGAAGGAGGAGAGACAATGAGAAACCAGAGCCGGCCGGACCATGGTCAGAGCCAGCCACCTTTAATTTCGACCAGCTAGAGAGAGAGCTAGCAGCAGCGTAGCATGCAGCACGGCACTGTGCTCTGCAGACGCGGCTAGCTACTAGCTAGCCCCTCTGCGGTGCCTAGTACTCTACTACTCCTACTACCACCCCTACATTGCAGCAGCAGCAGCTAACGCCAAGGCGACACTCGGTCACACATCACTCAGCCACAGCCACGAAGATACTAGACAGACTCGCAATACTATCTCTCGTGGATGGAGTGCACATACGTTTCACTATTCTTCCTTGATTTCTTGTGACTTTGCTGGCCTGTTTGCTTCGCCCCTGAGTCAGCCCATATATGGGAAGGGAATGCATGGCAGCTCAGGCAGGCAGGCAGGCGCGACTGTTGCGCAATAGATGTAGACGGTGCGAGTTTTAAATAGATTTTTGCATGCATAAGAACACGTTGCACAGTCACATGGATCGATCGCAGGCGCACCATGCATGGCATATGCAATGTGCAATGTATCGGTCGTCACAAGCAGAGAGGTTTCTTGTTGCGTTCAAACTTTGTTTGTTTTTGCCTCTCGTAGCCTTTTGTTTCCTGCTGCCCCGGCCGGCCGGCCTCTCTCTTGCTTGCTTGCAGTGCAGGTTGCAGCTGCATGCACGCTTGCTGCTGATAGATACTAGCTCTGACCCCAGCTGCGCTACCTACCTAAGCTGAGCTAAGCTAAGCTAGGCCGTTTAGCTAGCCATGGCACCACCGCGCCATCGCGAGCATGCGTGCGCGCAGTGTTCATATCCACTCTCGTGATCGATCGATCCATCCATCGATCTATCTCCCAATATTCTACAACTAGTACTACTGCTATAGCTACGTCCTCCAACCTGCTTGAATCTGCAGCCTTAATTTAATTTCATCACAGGGATACTGTACCTCGCATGCACCACATATCATAAAGCCGACGTCGATCCGACGGGTGACGTATATCCGTTTCTCGGTGGACGCGCAGAAAGACCGCTCCAGCTTTAGCCATATTCCGAGTTCCAAAACTGCGACACGGCGCGAGTTTGATGTGACGGTTTGACACCTATCAACCCCGATCAAGTTTACGTGCTGGCGTCGTTGGCGTATGAGCTGGGCGGTTTTCTATCTTATTATTATTATTCATGTGAAGGCTCGCATGGTAAGGTCATTTAGTTTGGCTGCTGGATGAAGTATTTTTTTTTTAACGGGATGAAGTATATGACACGCCATTTGAGTTGGCTATACAAAACCCTCCCGACGCTGAATTTTTTAGGCCATTTGAATCCATCCAAACTAAACAGCGGAACATAGCTATTTTTCGACCAGAGGGTTTTAGATAATTCAGCATTTCTATAGTCTGGCCAGCCAGAACGACGTGATCTACTTTTTCTATTGACAAAAAATGCTAGTAACTCGTTATAGTCCAGCCAACTTAACTGATGTTTCACGAGCTTCAAACGAGCAAGCCCAAGTGATGTTACCACGGGGACATAAGAACACATAAATCGCCTCATCGCAAAAAATGTGCCAAATTGTCATTTGGTACAGAGAAGTCAACGATAAGCCGGAGCACAAACCGGTCTAGCACCCCTCTAGCCTTGCCCCCAGTGCAACTCTTGCGATTTGTGATTTTCTAAAATAATTTTCATGACAGATTAAACTAGTTTGTCTAGGCTTCGCTACATGAATGACGCTGCGTGCCGACGGCTAAAGGTCGGGGCCGTCGGCGTAGCACGGGGTCAGGCCAGCCCAGCTTCCGAGCCCTCGGCATAGCGACCGTCGGCGTACGGGGTGGCCGCGTGGCACTGGCCGGGCAGGCCGGGACGGGCCCTAACGGCGTCGGCATAGGCTACGCCGACGGTCACCCTCGGCGTATGTCCTGCCTATGCCGACGTGACCCTTGGCGTGCTGCTATACTTTTTTTTCCTTACCAGATTATAAAATTATTTTATATTTATATTTATTTATTAGTATCAATTATTTAGGTTCTCTTTTATCTATTGGATGAATTCGTAGCCTTCGAATAATAGTCTCCACGCCCACATGAAATGTCGAATCTTCTCATAACTTGAAAAATTTGCATGTTTGTGTGAATCACATGCGCGTGAAATTTATATATAGAAGTCGTCACCGCCGTTTTAGGGAACACGCGTTAGTCGGCGCAAGTTTGACGTGACGGTTTGACACCCGACGACCAAGTTTACATGCTAGCGTTGGCGTTTGAGCTGTGCGATTAATGTCGACGTAACAGCCAAGTGATGAGCGAGCAGAGGCGCGTGGACGTGCAGGGAAAGGACTAAAGGGAGTCGTTTGCACGCGTAGACTGGCGCCGCCTGGGAAAGGGCAGTGAAATTCTGCTTCTGCGCGCCGGATGCTTTTGTGGAGTAAAAGCCGGACAAAGATAAGGCCCGCTCAGCTCTGGAAAAAAGTGGTGTGAGTGAGGAAACAGTTTGAACATAAGTAATAGCCGTCTCGCGTTAGAACTAAACATGCCAGGTTTATGGAGGAACATATCTTGTGCAATCGGCGAGGGACATGCTGAGGATCGCAACGTCTACATTCCGGTTTATCTCTATTGTATTGAAAGTATTGTAAAGACTAAAGACGGCAGTTGAAGTAGCCCAAATTTATAATACTCACATTATCTAAAGAAAATTTTATGACATGTTCGATGGTACTACCGTTTAGTCATTGTATTTAAGATAGTTCCTTTGATCCATATTACTTGTCACTAAAGTGGATGTATCTAGACACATTTTAGTGCCAGATACATCCATTTCAACGACAAGTAATATGGATCGGAGGGAGTAACAAATATAAATACTTCTTTTAGGAACAACCGCTAGTCATTATATTTCTACCTGATTGCTCGCCTATGAAGCCATCCGATCTCAATTAAGTCGCAATCCGAAAGTAGATGACCAGTGCAGCAAAAAAACACCATGCAATGCAACACTTTTGTGTGTATGATACACCATAACAACCCTCGCTCACCGCGCAAAAAATAAGCTAAACAAGTCGCAACATTTCAAACACCCTCACACAACAAAAGTTTCTTATTATATATGGAATAAATTCCAATTTGTTATAATGAGAGTATCCAAATACATCGCAACACCACAACATGAAAAAGCATACAAGCAACCGTGAAGAAAACAAACATGACAGAACAATCTAAGCAACACAAATAGCTTAGGGCCGGGAATAAAACTTTGTTCACAAGAACTAGATACAACGACCTCACGCCCCTTCCCCATTTTTCTCAATCTTTTCTCAGAGCGGTGTGGCCACTATCGCCATCATGAGGCAAATTTAAGATAGCAAAACTATAGTACAAAATAAACCTGTTAAAAAATTTAGCCAGGACTAACCCTCTTTGCTACCGCCAAACGCTCTGGCGGTACCGTTAGGTATGGTATCGTCGGTGTCATTTTGGAGGTACCACACCTAATCCTACCACCCGGGAGGTACCGCATGGAAGGCAAGATCTCGCTAAAAAATTGAAAATGGTTCATTTAAGGCTAAACTTTTATAAAATGGCTAGATTTGTGAAAATCGCCCCATCCGAGGTGGTTGTGATTCATGGGAGGCGAAGGAGGAAGGATACTTCCCATGACATGCCCCGTCATGTTGCATGGTGCTAGGGTGGAGTATTGGTGCATATCTCGAAGGGGAGCCGGTGTTTGGGAAGACGAGCAAGGGGGGGGGGATATTACGGGATCTAGTACAAGGGAATCCCTAGAAATTTTGAAGGATTTTGATTCTTAGGAATTCTCTAGGATTTTGATACTTAGAATTTTTTCTATGTTCACCGTTTGATTCGAAGGATTAGATCCTTAGGAATTTCCTCAATATGGTTGCATTGCACTATGTTTTGGAGGAAAATTTCCCTCCACACAAACCTCATGTTATACTTTCTTTGTTTTTTCATATGATACATACACTTGTTTAAGAAAATTTCTATAGGTTTCAAATCCTATGTAATTCAAAAATACATGACACTCTAATCCTATAGAATTTTATTCATGTGTTTTTCTTATCCCGAGAAGAGCACTCACACGCGACTCATCAATGGATTTTTCTCCGTGATGCGTCCGGTGGATAGGATCATTTCCTTTTGTTAATTAGTTGCAGAAAATATAGTAGCTCCACTCTTATTTTACTAATTTTTTAAAAGAATACATATCTAATATTAATCACTATATAGTTATGTATTGACTACATACTTGTATTTTTTCTCTAATAAGCTCGAGTTAATTTTCTATCCCGACGGGTCTAAGTTAGATGTGGATATTTCCGAAGTAAAGAGTGCTTTAGTGCGAAATGCATATTCTCTTTTCTTACTACTAGGAAAAGTTGAAAAGCTTTTCAAATTCTGAATCGAGTTGTATCATGTACACTTGCAAAATTTGTGTAAAATACGAGAGCGAGTGCTCTACACTAAGAAACATTGTTTATTCATGTGATCAAGCATGCTATTCAATACCGAGGTCGAACTTTTATCTGCACATCTACGTTTCTAAGCAGACATATAATATCAAGCCAAAAAATGTGTATTTTAAATACCAACTATTATTTGAAATATGAGAGAGAGAATTTTAGGTTCCGTATAAGTCCACATGCATAGATTCCGTGTTCATACTCGTTCCTTGGAAAACGATGAGGGTAGGGCACATTTGGTGGCAAGCCATTCTCTGAGCCTAGTAGCAGAGAACGCATCAAATCTCTTACCACTTCAATCTTGATCCATGATGGAACACATTAGCAAGGATGGCGGAGATGCCCTCCATGACTTGTCTAATCGCACGCAGAGAACCGTGGGTCACTGGGTCCTTGCCGGGACCCCACGATCGACGCACCCTTCTCCCGCAAGGCAATCTCCTACGTCACACAGCACGCGCATATAATCAGCGTCATAGACCCAAATAGAGCCATCATCTACCCTCCTTAATATTGTGATGCCACTGTTCCAGCGTCAGGGCCATTAACTATCTTCTCAATGGCCGGTAGTACTAATATTCTTTTGCCGGATGAAAACATGTGTCCATGGCTTCTAGCAACACAATAGTAGCAACGCAATACTAAATGGGCGTAGTACGACCGTCCATGCGCGAAACAGGAATTCTCAGATATATATTTAAGAGGCAACAAATAAACAGCCTGCCCATCTCGGCTGACCAGAGACAAACTGTACATACGATACGAACATGCATGGCATGGCCTGAGCCGCACTGTTGCCGGCCATGGATCGACCGCCCGCCCATAACTCCGTCGTCATGGAGATGGAGGACGACGACGGAATAAAATCGGTGGAGCTGACGGGCACGGGCGAAAGTCTCGTGGGTTTTAAAGCGGAACCTGCAGCCCCGATCGGCCGATTCCTCTCTCTCTCTCTCTCTCTCTCTCTCTCTCTCTCTCTCTCTCTCTCTCTCTCTCTCTCTCTCTCTCTCTCTGCGTGAAAGGGACCCGAGAATGGGTGTCTGGGCTCGTTTTCTCGATCGATTTTGCCCTGGGGTCGACCTGAAGCTCGCTCTGGGGCAAAAGCGCCTGTGTGGGGTGTAGCTGCCTGCCATCATTGCGTTAATCAAAGATGAAGGCAGTGGGACTGTGGGTGTGGGGAGGGAATGTGAGGATCCCTAGTTTCAAACACAAACATCGCCATGGCCGTCCGTGCGATCCTCTGTGGGAATCTCGCGCCCAAGTAAACGCCCGCGCGCGTGTGTGGTTTTAGCGGTGGACGCATAGCTCTTTTTTGTTGAAAAAAAAAGATTTTTAGGCCGAGAGCGAGGATCTGAAGTAGTGAAATATGAATTTTAGGGCTTGTGATAAAGGCGAATGACATGCGAACGTACGCAAAAGTCCAAAGTGGGGTAGATCAGCTGCATCCCCATCTCTCTCACCGAAACATCCTATTGACCGACATCTCTCTTTTGCCTGCACTCGGTTGACCGAAAACTACCGGCAGCCTATACAAGACTGCGTACCACAGTTACTATGTTCCTAATCCTGTCGGTCGACAACTGGGCATACATGCATGGCCACTATCAATAAGATTTTTTTTTGTGAAACTACTTTTATTTGCAATGAACTTTAAATCTTTTGGGTTTGAAGAAAGAGAGAATCATTTTAAAATACATGAGAGAACGCATCTATGTAATAGTGACTTTCTCTGTACAAAATCTTGTAGACTTTTTTACTTTGAGATTTTGTAGACTGACTTCAAGTGAATAAGTTCGAAAAAATTGTCGACTTTATGCTATTATAAAATTTATGCACCACCTCCAATACAAAAAAATACATAAAGAGTATAACTTTTCATTTATACTGATCTAAATAAATTCAGAACCATTTACGCGTTGCACATTTTTCTGGATGTTGCATATTAGAGTAGTCGTTTCGAAACTGATGCTCCACATCTTTAAATTTTCTCAAAATACTTTTCCTTCTATCCACAATTTTTCTGTATTTTGAGTTTTGTCACAATCAACCTTTGCAAAGTTTGACCAAGTATATTGGAAAAAAAAAGTCTATGAGCATCTATAATATAACTTGCATATAATATGGACACATATTTTACTTTTATTTTCCAATATGCCTAAACAAACTTTACAAAAATTGACCTTGATTCCTCTAAAAATGATTTACTTTGATTAAATATAATATTGTCAGCGAGCCTTCCTTTGGGACAAAAAGAGGAAATTTAGTGCATTTGTTGCGAGAGAACCAAAAAAAATTGAACATAGTCTATATTTATGAATCTCAATCACGCTCTTAAGTTTTGTATACATCCATATCTGAAAAGGCATCTATTTTGGAACTGATATAGTACATAGTCTATATTTATGCATCGCAATACTGCACTACTTATGTACTAGCATGTAACATGCTACCGTATACTATTCCAATTGATGAGCATTTGGAGAAAGTATCTTTCTTCTGGTGCTGGGCATAAATGGCTGGTTTCCACAGCTTGTTACTATTGAGATCTGAGTAATGTCCACGTCTACACTGGCTATTGTGATGTAGATCTGTACAGTGTAAATAAATAAATACTCGCTGAGTGCCAAAACGTAAGGCATATGAACTTAGTTAACAGCTAATATTTTTTAAGTTTGATCAAATTTATACATAAAACTATGAATATTTACAATACTAAATCAATATCAGTAGATTAACCATAAGTATTTTTTTATGTGTATAATTTGGTCAAAATTAGAAGATGTTGGCTTTTGACTAACCTTATATGCCTTACATTTGGGATGTTCCAAGTAATAGTTGTTTGATAATCTACTATATGTTCAATAATCTACATGGTGAGAATGGACAGGCAGAAATGCCCATGCGCGACTCTCGGGTATTGATACGGGATCTTGCCCCTATGGTCGTGAAGGTTCGGTCCAAAGCCTCACGTCCAAGGGAAGTAAAACGGTCTTAATCAATTCATGTCTCTCCGGTCTCACCATGTATCAGATGGACCTATACCTACTACCTGAGGGGACTCATGCAGACTTTACCAAAGAGCTGTCTAGATTATTTTGGGTTGCCAGGGATGGGCTCCAGAAGTATTATATGGTGAAGTGGACGGATATCTGTAGCCCCAAATCCTTGCGGGATTAGGAGTCCTTGATTTCCGTCGCTTCAATGTAGCCTTATTACTGAAATGGGTCTGGTGGATCCTCCAGGAGGATGGGGGTCCGTGGCTCCAACTCATTAAATTGAAGTACCTTCAGTGCCACCCCCTTTTGGCATGTGAACGCAGAGAGGGGTCCCAGTTCTGGCGAGCCATCCAAGACATCAAGCACCTCATCCGCCGGGGTTCGTCGTTTATGGTGGGGAATGGGCAGCGAACCCTATTTTGGTTTGACCCCTGGTTACAAGGGGTCTCCCTCTACCAGGAGTCCCCTGCTCTATTTGCCATTTGCGCAGCCCTCACGATGTTAGTCACCGAGGCGGCCAATGAAGGCCAATGAACATCCCGTTCCGGAGGTCCTTCAATGACGTTGAGGCTGCTGACTTTGTGAGGCTGCGGGGCTCCTTACCCTTCTCTCTCAGAGGAGAGGGATAGGGTTACCTGGTGCTAGTCTCCCCCGGGAGCATTCTCAGTCAGCGCGTCATATAGGACCCTCTTCCAGGGCCCAAAGTTACCTTGGACGACGCACCTTTGGAAGGCACCCCTCCCCCTGAGTGTGTGTATCTTCTTGTGGCAGCTGTTACGGGATCGCCTCCCTTCGGGGGTAGAGGTGTCAAAACGCAACGGTCCCGGCAATGGGTTGTGTCCGTTATGTGGGACGTCGGAGACGTGTACCTACATTATGTTCACATGCCCTGCCGCTCGGTTTCTATGAAACTTTATCCGAGAAACGCCGGGGCCTACTTGGCAAGCCCAAGAACTTGGTAAGTTCCTAGAAACAGAGGCGAACCGTACCGGTAGAAGGAGCCACCTCTTCTGGTTGGTGTTTGCGGCCATCACATGGACCTTATGGAAGAGTAGGAATAAGATGGTGATAGAGCGGATCTTTCCTCGCCGGGCTTCTGACTCTGTGTTTTCTTTGCTTGCTCACCTTCAGAAGTGGTCCCCCCTGTCTAGGCAGCGGGATCAGGAGTGCGTGGACAGCATCCTGTAGGCTCTCAGAGAGTCGGCGCAGCGCTTCGCGACGCCTGCCATTGCCTCCGCGGCTTCGTAGGGGGAGCACCCTTCCAGCTCTGATGTGTTGGGCATGATGTGTTGTGGCCTCAGCGGACTCTATTTTTCTTTTCTTTTGACGCCTGGGTGCCGGTGACATGTTTGTACTCTGGATGATCATTGCTTTATTTATAAAGTTGTGTGTAATGCCTGTTTCGAGGAATACAAATTACAGCACCATAATATGTCCATATATATATGAGGCAACCCTTTTAACAACATGCCAATTTTCCATAGTTTTACAAGATAATATTTGGATTTTAAAAACTATATCCGCTTAATACTTGTCTAACACTGTGTTTGGATGTCGGAAAATGAGCTTGGAATTGAATTGGACTGAAGATTCCAAATCTAAGATGGAAAGGAAATGGCCTCTATTTCCAATTCTGGCGTTTGGATATGCAAGGAATTTTCTGTTGGAATCAAAAGGTAGTACCCAATTCCAAATCATGTTTGGATGTACACAACAAGGAATCATGGGACAAGAAGACAAGAGAGAAAATGGATTGCCGGCAGTAGGAGAACCAGGGAGCCACCTCCACCAACCTGATGTGAGGGTCGACCTCCCGCCAGCCCTAGGGGAGCCAGGACACAGGCGCCCCATGTTAGGGTTCAGGGGGAGCCCCCAGTTGTTCCTAGCGGGAGATGGAGGAAGGGAGAGGGAGAGGAGTCCACGTAGAAGGTGAAGACGGCGAGGAAGGGGACGAGTAGGGAAGGGAGAGGCGGGGAGTTCACCAGCGGCGGCGCTGGGAAGAGGCGGACGGGCGGGGTGCTCTCCAGGGGGATTTCTATCGGAAGGAGGGGTGGGGGTCGCGTTCGATGGGAGCCGGGAAGTTTCCGTGTCTTTCCGAGCTCACAGGCTCAGAAACTTCTATGACAGGCCAGACGCGCGCGGGGGGGGGGGGGAGGGGGCACCTTGGAATTAGTTGGGCTTTCCACGCAGCAATTCTTAGGCCTATCCAAACGGTAGAATTAGGCCGGGTGATTTCGGAATTCCAATTCCTAGCTCATTTTCCGACATCCAAACACAGCGTAAGAGCTTGTTTGGCTGCCATCATCTACTGTTGGATTTATGGAATTGAAAAGAGATTTTATACTCGGTGTGTTTTGACTGTCGAGAAATTGGAACTGTTATTTCAATTACAAATTCTAAGGAATTGGTACCGTGTGTTAAGTCAATTCTTGTCCATAACCCCTTCCTACTTCTAGAAATCGTTCTTTCATAAATCTTTGCGGTGGCCAAACATGAAACTATTATCACGAATATCAAATTGTACAAATGAGACGACGACATTAAGTACTACCCTTTCATTTCATTTCTGTCAAAAGAAATGAAACGAAACGAGGAATGACAAAAGATATCCAAGTTTCTTACCGTGCTAGCTAAGGAAATATTGAAGCGTTGGACAGGGAAGAGCCGTCCAGTAGAAGTAATGCATAGCAACAAAAGTCAAACATATACATAAACGCGTTGCAGTAACGTCCCTACTATTCCAGGACGTGTACAACTTCTAGCAACAGTAACATGTTGACATGTACCTACGTCCATAGGCATGGACGATCTCGTGTACGCGCCTGTTCCAGCGCTTACTACGCACGTACTGTACTACGCATCTCCGATCTAACAAATGTGTGCAGTCTTTGTCGGCCCTTCTCGCTACCAAAGGAAGATCGAACGGAGCTACCACGGATGCAACAAGATTTTTGTACTCGCGTCCCGGCAAACATTTGCATCGCATGTCGACTCACGGCGCATCGTTTGCGTGGTGTTATATGCAAAGGTATGCATCAAATAAACTAGACCGTCCTGTGACGTACCGCAGTGTCGCGTGAGAGAAGCTATAGATAGCTAGGGGGAATAAAGTGGACGCATCGACGTGACCTGCTGCTCTCGTATTTATACCTATACCTATACGTTGCGTACACACGCGGCGGGCGGCCCCTGCATGCCAGCACTTTTCCAATGAGATATCAACGTCAACGAATAGTCCCCGTTTCATTATCACATGCTAGTAATACTGGTTAGTAAGTATTTATATTCTTCCATATACTCACTCCATTTCAAGGCTTAAGGCCTATATTTTTTTTGAAAAGTCAAACCAACTGAACTTTGACCAAATTTTTAGAAAAAACTATCAATAAACATGATATTTTGTAGACATCATAAGAAAATATATTTCATTATCTATCTAATGATATTGATTATGTATTTTGCATATTAATATATTTTGGTAAAAACTTGGTCAAACTTGACATACTTTGACTTTTTTTTAAAAATATAGGTCTTAAGCCTTGAGATAGAGGTAGTATTCAACATCCCTCTAGCTCCCACCATCAATCTGTCTCCCTCACTTGTCATGAGTTATTATTTGGGCAGAGTTGAAGGTGAGATGTGTGCAACAGTGTA
This sequence comes from Avena sativa, assembly GCA_916181665.1. Taxonomy (NCBI): domain Eukaryota; kingdom Viridiplantae; phylum Streptophyta; class Magnoliopsida; order Poales; family Poaceae; genus Avena; species Avena sativa. The sequence continues at coordinate 291,583,212 of OV702282.1, forward strand.
GCAGTAGCAGGGGTATAAATTTCATGCAAGTAGATTTAAAAGCCCGGTCCATCAGCTGCCATTCGCAGGCGGTCCTGTACAGAGCTTAGTTCAGTACAGTTTTGACGTGACAAGTTGTGCAGAAGTATATAAAAACACACATTCTCTCTCTCCTCCATAGAGATCATCCTATGTGAGTTCAACGAAAGGTGGAACAAAACGGTCCATCATGGTTTAAGGGCATCTTTATATCCCGTTCGAGGCGTGTGTCCAAACTCGTCCACACAGCGTCCGACTCATTCAGACAAACGTGGCCGGCTCGATTCATTCGTACATCTAACATGGGCAACGGTTGCGTCGACCAGACGCGCGCAGACAATGTTGATGTCCTACCTGCTGCCGCCTCGAGGCCCATATATAAGTGAAACATTAGTGTTTAAGATAGTTATTCATTAGATTAAGCTCTGCCAGTTACAAAAAGGCCATTCGAACAAAATAGGGATGCTACTGCTACTGCTACGGCTACTGCTGGAGGAGGACGGCTCGGCGGCTACTTGTCGCTGCTACCATGGCCACCGTTGCCGCTGCCATCGATCGTCTTTTATAGAACGCGGCGGAGGCGGGAAACGGCCTGGGGTGCGTGGGAAGTTTTCACGCCACGTGAAGCGAGGCGCGCGCGGGAAACGTGGCTAGAAACGTCGGCCGCATGGAAAGCCGTCGGCGCTGATAGCCGATGTCGCGCCGCCATTAACATCCCATCACGAGGGTATCAACCGGTGACAACGGGAGGAAGACGAACAGATGGGTCAGGCCGCTGGGCGCGGTTAGTCGGACAGAAACAGATCGTTAGGGGCGACCAAATGGGTCGGTCCGATGGAGATGCCCTAACACGAACATCCATAATATGATAGCACTTCCAGGAGAAGGTTTGATGACGATAACTTAACCCATTAACTTAACCATAGTGAGCAATCTATGAAGCATCTTCAGAAAAAAATAGAAAAATAAAAAAAAGGAAAAATCATGCTAATGGTAAAAAAAGATCGCTAGATGCTCATTGTTTGTTGCCTTGTCATTTTGATATGGGATAGCTTCTGTTTCATGGGCCAGGGGTATCCCGTTGGCGGTTTTGTATGATACACATATACTTACAATGACAAGGACTTGCTTATGACTAAAGTTGAGTAGCATGAGAAACAACCCTCGTACTTAAGGGGCATGAGATTTTCAACTTGTGATTTGTCAAGCATATAACTCATATTTGTCTCACTTTAACCTTAATAACTTGAAGATGCTTATGATAGGGGCAATGAGAGCTCAAAGCTAGTAAGTACCATAATTTTTTGAAGCTCTTTATGAAACTTGCAATCCCTACTTCTCTTTGCAAAGGGCCTTTATTTTACTTTTTGTTGAGTCTCTATCTTCTATCTTTATGCACCAATTAAGAGGGTATAGTTGTCATTCTTAGTTCAATGTGTATGGTTCCAAAACTTGTTAATTGATTCATAATTATGGTATTGCTTGTTCTTAAATTATTTGTATCTAGTCATCCTTATAAGCTTTGTAGGTGTCCTATGCATTTATGTTTTGCTATCCATGAAGGAAAAGTTGATTACCACTCTTGCTATGTTTTCTATATGTGAAACAAACAAATGTCTTTTAATGTATTGTTATTCATGATCTTTTGTTGTGTTGTCTTTCATGCTACAACATAGTTGCTATGTCTTATTGTTAGAAATATATATTTCATGCTTATGTTAGAGTACTTTGATCCCAGCTATCAATGCTTTATAATACCTTGATCAAGATTGGGATGGTGCATGTCACCTTAAAAATTATTCTTTTTATCACTTACCTACTCGAGGACGAATAGGAGTTAAGCTTGGGGATGCTTGATACGTCGTAAACTTATCTATAATTTTTTATGGCTTTAAGCTAATATTATGATTTTGACACTTGTTTTTATATAAAGTTTATGATTTATATTGACTAACCTACTAATAGTTGCAAAAGCGCACAATGTTCTTGTTTTACACTTTGATGTGTAGTAATTACCAAGAATACAAGAGGAAACCTTGTTGGAGTCAAATCGGGACTTTCCAGAAATCTGTCCCAAAACCTTTTTCGAAGATGGTCACATTACGGGTCGAAGACGGCGTCAAACGGAAAACTCCCCAACAACCGAGATAAAATTTCGCAAGGAACGTTCTAGACATAAAATTTAACTTATTACGAGTCCGGACAGCCGAGATAAGCCTGATTTACTGCAACCCTAGATTGGGTGACGGACATCCGAGAAACTATATAAAGGCAAGAAACCTAACTCGTGGGGGACTCCTCAACCCACAAATTGCAGCCGCCAAAAGCCATGTTTTTGCCCCCCCCCCCTTTGATACCATCTCCATGGGGGAAGGCTCCCAAAAAGCCATGAAGGAAGGGGGCTAAGGGGCGGCGCTCCCTCATGATGTCGGCGGCAGGGAAGGAGCTCTCCGCGTCGCCGCCGCCGCCTTGCACCTCTCGCTGCCCCCTTCATCTTCTTCACCGCCATCTCCATCACCAAATCCTCCTTGTATACAGTGGTTCATCCTCCCACACACCTCTGTACCTTCCTATGTAAACATGGTGTTCGATGCTATAAGTTATAATCCTATGATCTATGTCATGTTTGTGTAGTTTATTTGTCTTTTGATTGCTTGGTTGAATGTCTATGGTTCATTAGAGTTGTATGTTGATATGGTACGGTCCTTTGCTGTCCATTATATTTGTGCGCGCATGGATTAAACATTATATGCTTTGTAGTATGTGTAAGAGGAAGGGGAAAGTTCTACCGGAGTGACAGAAACCCGAGGACGCGAACCGGAGCGTTGCACGTATGGGAGTAAGAGGACCATTAACTTAAGCTATGGTTGGGGAAACCTTAATGCATTGTTAGTATTTGCGTATGCTTGCTAACAATCCAATCATATAGTACTTGTAATTCTAAGTAGTGAAGTGCATGTATATTTAGCCTCTCCCACATAGAAAACTGCATCGAAGACAATAAACTCGATTTATTCGCTAATTAAATATGGACAAAGCCACCATAATTACCACCACTTTTCCACACTCATGGTACTGTTATTTTATGGTTACTTAGTATATTTTATTGCTGCAGCAGTAACAATTACTTTCTTGTATTTATTATCTTGCAAAGCTATCTCTTGTACCCATATTGTTGCTCTAGTTTTATTTCCTAGATAATGCAAACGTTTAGTGTGCGTAGAGTTGTATCAGCAGTTGATAGAACTTGAGAGAACATTTTATCCTACCTTTAGCTCCTCGTTGGGTTTGACACTCTTACTTATCGAAAAGGCTACACACGATGCCCTATACTTGTGGGATATCAAGATCTTTTCTGGCGCCGTTTGCCGGGGATCTCTAGCGTGTGGGCGAATATTCTTGTGTGCACTTGTTTGCTTTATCTCTAAGTAGTTTTATTTCAAGTTTTAAGTTGTTCTATATCTTAGTATGGATAGGGAATGCAAATTACAAAAAGAATTAGTTGTACTTCGTACCTAAAAACGTTTTCAAAAAGGAAAGTGATTGGAAACATGAGTAATGGTTAAGTGGGGGTCGACCTTGAACGCTTGTGTTCATGCCTAAAAAAACAAAACAAATATTTCCATGAAAGATTTTCAGTTAAAAACTTGTGCATATTGTGCATATTGTATATATTATACATATTCCTCTGTACCATAAAAGTAAAGCGATAATTATAGTTTCTAGTTACTTGGAAGTTGATAGTTTTGCTTTGCTGTCCAGAAACAGATTTTCTATGTTTCATTGTATAAAATGTTTACAATCACCAGAATGTGATATTGATATGAATTTTTTCGAGTGCAAAGTAATGCTTATTATGTTTCTTTTATTAAATTAACTTTTCCTGATATGAGATACGTAGTTTTCTCAAAAAATTCGATCTTCACCGACTGTTCAGATTAGACAGATTTTTGTGCTTCACTGTAAAAAATCGTGATAAATCTCAGAATATTATTTTGATATGAAATTTTTTGTGAAGAAACCTGAGATTATTATCTGTCTTTCATTAGTTTTGAGTTTTTTTGATTTGAGCTACATAACTATCTCGTTGAGTGTCATCTTTAAAGACTGTTCAGTTTTGACAAATTTCTTAGTTTATTCAATATTGTACTTGGTGTTATTAGTTTCATTAGTTTTTCGACGGACAACGGAAATCATGAATACCTTAGTATATACAGTGGCTAATGCTGAGTAAATATTATGAAACCATTCAATGCTTGAACATTAGTGGATTTATCTAATGAGTACTAACCCTACTAATGAGTTTTGTGAAGTTTTATGTGGATGTAGCTTATAAGTTCTAATCAGTATGGTGATATGAGATAAACAATAAGACGCAAGAGCTCAAGCTTGGGGATGTTTAGGTGCATCCCAAGAACATATTTAAGAAGATACAATCATCTAAGCTTGGGGATGCCCGAGTCATCCCCCTAGTCATCAACTAACATGAGGTTGTCTCTTTCATACTCTATATTACCCATCCACATGATATGTATTGTGTTAACTTGTATTATAGTTGCTTTTATATGTCTTGCTTTTATCTTCTTCAGTTTTATTAGACTCTTTATTTCGTTATTATTTCTTCTTTACTTTCACTTATAATTTGTAAACAACAAAAATAGTTTCTTTTGTTTTGTTTTGCTTCTTTGTTTGGTTCTCTATTTTGTGCCTAGCTGAAAGGCGTTAAAGAAAAGCACTCTTGGAAGATAATCCAATTTTTTTATTTCAGTAAGATTTCCTTTTGTTGAGTGTTGGAAGTTATTGCCTCTGTAATAACCTCTCTTTATCCTTTTTGTTTGGTTTTTTTTTGCCAAGAATAGCCTATAATGAGAGGAAAGTAAGATTTAGGGAAGTTGCTATCCCGAAACAGATTTCTATGATTTACTGTAAAAATTCGTGAAAAATCCCCGTACGTCGGATTGAGCTGAAATTTTTTGTGTGCATGCCTCTGTTATTCACCCAACTTTTGTTAGATTTGCACTTTTCGATTTGAGCAACAGAAGATTTTCGAAAAAATGGTTTTTACCTGCTGGTCTGTTTTTACAGATTTCTGCCATTATTTGCATTTGCTTTTTAATCGGTTTATTTTTTAGTTCTCTTTGATCACTTGAGATTTTAAAAAGGAGTTGCTACAGTAGCTTATGTTTTAATGGAAGTTTTACTTGAGTTGAAACTGAAACCAAAGACCTATTATCTTGAATACACTAATGTTGCTAATGAAGATTGTGTACAGTTTTGTATGAAGGAAATTTTCAAGTGTAGGAGAAGAATGATGTGATGAGATGAAGTTTGGACAAAATCTCAAGCTTGGGGATGCCACCCGTGTCACCCCAAGAAATATTCAAGAGATACAAGCGTCAAAGCTTGGGGATGCCCAAGGCATCTGATGACCCACAAGTATAGGGGGTGTATCATAATATTTTCGATAAATAGGAGTGTCAATCCCAACGAGGAGCAGAAGGTGCTGAACAGTGGTATGGAGCAGGAAATCCCTGTGAATACTTTAGCAAACGGATTTTTAATGGTTTTCTGACAAGGCAACAAAACAAGGAGCAAGTAACAAGAGTAACGAACAAACGGAGCAAGTGGCCCAATCCTTTATTACCAAAGGACAAGCCGGTGGAAATACTTATAAGGACCAAACGTTCTCGAGGACACATGAGAATTTTTTCAAGTGCTTTCGCTTCAAATAGCTGAGTACTCTTCTTTGGTGTTTTTAAGTGTTGTGTGGGTGAACATGTGCTAACATACCGCCCTTCCTAGGACTAATACATACTTGTGATTAAACCCCCTGCAAACATCCGTAACTACAGGAAAGTAATTAAGATATAAATCTAACCACAGCCTTAAACTCTGAGATCCTACACTCCCTTGTGCAAAGGTGTCCTAACGGGGGTTCAGGTTTCTGTCACTCCGGCAACCCCACGATTAGTATCCAAATACACAATGCATTCCCCTAGGCCCATAAAATGGTGAAGTGTCATGTAGTGGACGTTCACATGACACAACTAGAAGAATAGCACCACAACTTAAATACTAAACAATTGAATAATAACTCAACACAGATTCACTACTAACAACATGACTTCTCCCATGTCCTCAAGAACTAGACGAACTACTCACAAGACATCATATGGATCAAGATAAAAGATGATATTATAATGGATAACAAACTGAAAAAAACAATAATCCAATGGTTCCACTCACAAGCATCAACTACAGTAGTAATCAACACCGGGAAAGTTTCCCCTAAGAACTAAAGCAATATCCAACACAATTGTTACAGCGGGACGAAGTGGTGATGATGGTGCTGGTGGAGATGATGGCGTGGATGATGATGATGATCCCGATGAAGCCTAGCTTGATGACGGTGTTGATGGCGACGATCTCCCCTCTCCGGGAAGGAATTCCCTTGGCAGAAATTTGTCTATCGGTGAGATCTTTCTCTCTCGGTGTTTTCCGCCCCCCAAAGGCGGTAGAAATCTATCTGTGGTCGCTCCCCTAGTATTAGGGTTCCGTAGGGAAGATATAGGCGAAGGGGCAGGGTCGGAGGCCGGGCAGGTGGGCCACACCTTCCCTAGACGCGGGGTCAGGTGGGCCCGCGCCTAGGGGGTGTGGGGCCCCTGTGGCCCCTCTTCGTCCCTCCTTCTAGCTTCCTTCATCTTCTGGAAAATAATATGTTTCCATATTTTTATGGTATTTTTCTGACCTTCGCGAAATTGCATCGAAACGTCGTCTTTTCCATCAGAATCCAGACTCCGGCAGTCCATCCTCCAAGAATCATCCAACATGCATAAACAGTGGAAAATACATAAGCAATACCTCATAATAAGATAAATATCAATGAATAGAGGTAAATTATGATATAGAAAGGTGATGCAAATTGGGCGTATCAACTCCCCCAAGCTTAGACCTTTGCTTGTCCCCAAGCGAAAACTGAGCTCAGTAAACATGTCCACGGGTTTATGGAGTGAAATGTCGATAAAAGAATACGAACAAGAAGCATCACACTTACCATTGCAAAACTCATTGAAGAAAGCAACTCACCATTATATTACTTAACTTTCAACCAAGTACAACAGTCACAATAGAGATGCATAAAGATAAATAATAATTGGAATTGGCAAACTTGTTCTTGGTCAGAGAACACCTGGAAAACAGTTTCACAAAAAGCTTTTTGTAGAAGTTTCAAAACCGGAGCACTCTTTGCTCAAAAAGGTTTTTCACAAGTGAAGGCTTTCAAAGTAATACTCAATAGATAAGAGTTTTGTGCAAACAAGGAAGATAAAGAACATGATTGAATAAATCACCATATGAATGCTTGAAACACAACAACTCAAATGCTTGTTGGAGATAGAGAGGAAGTAGGTTTACTGACTCAACTGGTAACTAGTAGAAAGGTCCCTTTATAGAGGGTAGCAGGGATTACAAGTCATAAAGAGCTTCCAAAAGATTATGGTACTTCCTAGCTTTGAGCCCTCATTTGCCCCTATCATAAGCATCTTGAGATGATTAAGGTTAAAGTGAACAAAGGTGGAGTATATGCTTGACGAAATATAAGTTCGCAATCTCATGTCCCTTGAATATGAGGGCCACTCCTCATGCATACTCAACTTTGGGCCTAGGTAAGTTCTTGTCATTGTAAGTATTTGCATATCATTGAGAACCGCCAACGGGGTACCCCTTGCACATGGTACAGGAGCTTTCCCATAACCAAAATGACAAGGCAAGCAGACAATGAGCATCTCAGGAATCTTTTTATTTACTATGCATATAGCTTTTTATTGAGGATGCTTCATAGATGACTCACTATGGTGATGCTGCCAGTTTCCACCACGATTAAGCATGGCTTAGGCTAGCGGCCCAGGCGTTTCTCTAACACAGAATACAAACTCCATGGAGTTACAAGTTCTCTCTTTATTTCACACCATTGACATCCATAAACAAAAGAGCACGATATCAACTATGTACAAAGTACAAGTGCAATGTTGAAAATGTTCCCCGTGACAACACGGTTTTGCTAATTCCAACGTATAGATGCAAGCATATACAACTTTGATGTTCACAATGGTTCAAGTTTATTAGGGGCAAAGAAATAAAGTGTGCCATCAAGTTCATGAGAGCTTTACTAACTAGTTTTCACATAACAAAATACTTTTTAATTTGAAAGGTAAATGAAGCTTGAGAATTTTCTAGGAATAGCAATTGCTACTAGGTAGATATGGTGGACACAAGTGGCAAAAGTTTTGGTTTAAAGGGTTTTGTAAACATGAGAAGTATGCCTTCTCAAAACAGTTTTTTGGCTAGCAAGGCTAGGTAGCAACCAAAAGAGTTGAAAGAAACAAGCAAACATACAAGTAATAAAGCCAAACATGCAATCTTCCTTCAAGACACAAAAGGATCTTAAATAAAGAATACTAAGCTTGTGAGCCAACAAGAAAGAAAACAAATGATACAAAATACCTGCAAGCTTTTTTCTTTCTTTTCTTTTTTTCTTTCAAACTAATGCCACTGACCAGAACTCGGTTTGCCAAAACCAATTTAGATCCACTTGATGATCCCAAAGTGGTGCCAATACTGATCAACAAGATCCATCATATAATAGAGATTGCAAACTAAAATAAGAAGTGCAAAAAGTAAAAGATGAGACTTCTCATTAATATTCAATAAAGGCACTCACTCCAAGGGATACATAGATAATAAACTAAAGGAGAGATACTTCCACATGCAAACCAAACTATAAGATAACCTCTCTACCAAAGATATGAATCCACTAAAAAGTTAAAAGTTAAAAGATAATGGTGGGGATACCGCGGCACTCCCCAAGCTTGGAACAAGCCAAGGGGATGCCAAACCTGATGACGAATTACTCCCTTTATGGTGGTGGTGTTCTCTTGATAAGCTCCTCAATCATCTTCTTCAACTCCTCGATCTCAAAGGTCAGAGTATGAATCAACTCCAAATTTTGCTCAATGTGGTTCATGATCATATCGAACTGAGAGCCCCAGTCCTTACTATTCTTTCCCCACTCTTCCTTCTTAGTGTGTTCCTCCCCTGCATGGTTAGAACGAGGTATATCCCACATCGAGGGCAATTTCGCTTTGGGCACATGTTGGTATTGATGATCATGTATAAGAGTATGGAAGGGTCTCTTGGTACGTGGAGGAGATGACCGTGGATTGTAGATAAGACGCGGAGGTTTCCCTCCTGTAGACATTTGTGTTGTCCTCTTAAGATTGATAGGTTTTGCCATCACTCTAATGCTTGCAACGGTAGCGCGGGTGTCCGGTTTCTTGTCCTCCTCCATGTCTTCTTCGTCCCCTACAAAAATCTCCTCCTCCTTGGGATTGTGACGATCATCTTCCTCGGGCTTCTTGCCTTTGTCGTTGGCGGAGACCATGGTGCTCTAAACTTGGTAAGATTTCCTGACAGAAACAGATCGAAACGAAAACACGACGAGAACACGATGCACGAACCTCGGGGGATCCGGGGGTATATATTATGAAGTTTCAATGCATAAGGAAGGTTTTGATACGAAAACGAGGCGGAGACTGAGCTCGGGGAAGGCACACCCCCTCCAGGAGCGGCCAGCTGGGGCCCGTGCCTGGGGTGGGTTTGGCCACCCCGGCCTCCGATTCCTCCTCTGTTCCGTCTCATAACTTGACTTATGTAATAAAAGCATCAAAAATATAAAAAGATTAGGCTTTCACGAACCTTCTGTTTTCACCACTTTTACCTATTCAAAGATGAACTCCGCGGACTCCTTTTCTCCCTCTCCTGGAATTTCCTTACCTACAAGGTCTTACACAAACCTCAATGGCAACATTAGTGTAAGCAAAAACAATTATCCTTTAGGCGCACACTTCTGCTGAAATCCATCAAAACAAAGGCTTCTATAAGAACAAATGCAAATGATAGTAGAAATCTGTCAAAATAGACTAGCAGGTAAAGATTGATTTTTTTGAAAACCTTCTATTTATCAAATCAAAAAGTGCAAAACTAATTAAAGTTGGGTAACAACTTGGAGAACAGGCTCAGAAAAATACAGCTCCATCCCACGTACTGAGATCCCTCACGAATTTTTACAATGCGGCACAAAATTCTGTCCCAGGACAACCACTTTTCACAACTCCTCTACTTCTCAAAAGTAGTTGAACTTGACACAAAAACCAAAACAAAAAGGATAAGTAGAGGTTTTTACTGAATTAATAACTTCCAAGATTCAACCAAACTCTTGGGTTATCTCTCAACAAGTACTTTTCTTTAATGCCTTTAAGTTAGGCCTGAAACTTTCAAAGATGCTCACAAAGGAGATAAATATTTGAAGTGAAAGAGAGCATCAAGAAGCAAATAACCAACACATTTGAGTCTAACCCACTTCCTATGCATGGGGGTATCATGAGAAAAAAAATTGTTGAGACAAAAAGCCACCAGCATAGGAAAACAAAACAGATGCAACTTCAAAGCTTTCAACATAAAACGAGGAAACTTAACATTATTGATATGCATAAAACCATGTTTCCCTCTCTCATAATAACTTTCAGTAGCACTTTGAATAAAGTTGACAATATAACTGTCACTGGAAACAACTTTATCATTAGAATGAGCATACTTACAGTCATTAAAAAGAGGCTCAAGGTCATAAACTGGATCTATAGAAGCAAGTTGTTCCATCCTGAAATCTTCATTAGGCAAGCTATTTTCACAAAGAGCTTTAGCAAATTTAGAAAAGTTAAACTCATAAGAATCTCCATCAAACATAGTTAAAACTTTTTCCTTGTTACAATATATAATAGCTCCACAAGTGTTCAAGAAAGGTCTACCAAAAATGATAGGACAAGTTTTGCTAGCTGCTGAATTAAGCACTAGCAAAATCAGCAGGATACTTAATCTTACCATAAAGAACCTCCACATCTCTTACAATACCAATAGGGCAAATGGTTTCCTTATTTGCAAGGTGAATAACCACATCAATGTCCTCAAGCTCACAAGGACCAATTTCATGCATAATTTCCCTGTAAAGCTCATAAGGAATAGAACTAGAACTAGCACCAATATCACATAAACCATAATAGCAATGATCACCAATTTTAACAGAAAGAACATGAACACTAGCTTTTCTAGCTTTTCTAGGATGAGATATAGCATTAGAAGCGTCTTCACAGAAGACAATGTGCTCATCCTCTATATTTCTAGTGAAAAGATCTTTCACAATAGCTACCACAGGCTCAATATTAATTTGCTCATCGGGTTCCACAGTTTTCTTAGTACCTTTATTATCTGCACTGATCATCATAGAATACTCCTTTACCTTAGCTGGGAAAGGTATTTTCTCAAAATAAGGTTCAGGCACAATATGATTAGTACTACAAACTTTAGTGCTTCTAACAGGAACATGACTAACAACATTTTTATAAGGTGCATGGTACTTATTCCACTTCTTTTTGGGAATTTCTATGTAATAGGCAAAGGCTTTAAAACAATTGGCAATACTTTGGGAATCCAGACCAAACTCATTACTAATATCACGGAAGTCATCAGTTCCCATAAAAGATTTAATACATTCATAATCGTACTTTATACCTGACTTTCTTCCTTTGTCATATTCCCAAGATTCAGTGTTCTCTTGAATATGGTCTAGGAGATCCCATTTAACTTCTTCCTTCATACATGTGAATGATCTAGCACAAGAAGCATCTAGTAAATCTTTATCATGAAGAGAAAGCCTAGCATAAAAGTTATTGATAATAATATTATTAGGGAGTTCATGAATAGGACATTTAAGCATTAATAACTTCAATCTCCCCCAAGCTTTAGTTGTACTCTCTCCATCACGAGGCCAAAAGTTATATATCAGATTTCTATCCTTATGGATCTCACCGAGAGGATAAAATTTAGAATAAAAGAGAGATGACATTTCCTCCCATTCCATGGATTGTTCATTCTTCAGCTCTTCCTTTCAAGGATATAGAGAGTAACTTCTTCTTTACCTGTTTAGTTGTGATACATGCACACTTAAACAACCCGCATAGTTCATGGATAAAAAGCAAATGATCACCAGGATGGACAGTTCCATCCCCAAAATAATAATTATCCATAACACGATCAACAATACTTGTAGGTATCTTAAAAAGATCTATCTCAACAGGCGGTGGTTCATCTACTACCCTTACAGTGGTAGTAGTTTTCCCAAATAGAAAACCAAGTGGGTTATCCATATTGGAAACAAAGTAACAAACAGAAACAAAAATAAATATTCCTAGTAGAAGCTTCCTTTACTAGTTCCACTCATCAATAGCGCTTCACTCCCCGGCAAAGGCGCCAGAAAATAGTCTTGATGACCCACAAGTATAGGGGGTGTATCGTAGTACTTTTGATAAATAGGAGTGTCGATCCCAACGAGGAGCAGAAGGTGCTGAACAGTGGTATGGAGCAGGAAATCCCTGTGAATACTTTAGCAAACGGATTTTTAGTGGCTTTCTGACAAGGCAAAAAAACAAGGAGCAAGTAACAAGAGTAACGAACAAACGGAGAAAGTGTCCTAATCCTTTCTTAGCAAAGGACAAGCCGGTGGAAATACTTATAAGGACCAAACATTCTCGAGGACACATGGGAATTCTATCAACTGCTTTCGCTTCAAATAGCTGAGTACTCTTCTTTGGTGTTTGTAAGTGTTGTGTGGGTGAACATGTGCTAACATACCGCTCTTCCTAGGACTAATACATACTTGTGATTAAACCCCCTACAAACATCCGTAACTACAGGAAAGTAATTAAGATATAAATCTAACCACAGCCTTAAACTCTGAGATCTTATACTCCCTTGTGCAAAGGTGTCCTAACGGGGGTTCAGGTTTCTGTCACTCCGGAAACCCCACGATTAGTAGACAAATACACAATGCATTCCCCTAGGCCCATAAATGGTGAAGTGTCATGTAGTGGACGTTCACATGACACCACTAGAAGAATAACACCACAACTTAAATACTAAACCATTGAATAATAACTCAACACAGATTCACTACTAACAACATGACTTCTCCCATGTCCTCAAGAACTAGACGAACTACTCACAAGACATCATATGGATCAAGATCAAAGATGATATGATAATGGATAACAATCTGAACATAAACAATAATCCAATGGTTCCACTCACAAGCATCAACTACAATAGTAATCAACACCAAGAAAGTTTCCCCTAAGAACTAAAGCAATATCCAACACAATTGTTACAGTGGGATGAAGTGGTGATAATGGTGCTGGTGGAGATGATGGTGTGGATGATGATGATGATCCCGATGAAGCCTAGCTTTATGACGGTGTTGATGGGGACGATCTCCCCTCTCTAGGAAGGAATACCCCTAGCAGAAATCTGTCTACCGGAGAGATCTTTCTCTCTCGATGTTTTCCGCCCCTAGAGGCAGCGGAAATCTATTTGTGGTCGCTCCCCTAGTATTAGGGTTCCGTAGGGAAGATATAGGCGAAGGGGCAGAGTCGGAGGCCGGACAGGTGGGCCACACCTGCCCTAGGCACGGGGTCAGGTGGGCCCATGCCTAGGGGTGTGGGCCCCCTGAGGCCCATATCCGTCCCTCCTTCTGGCTTCCTTCGACCTATGGTAAAATAATATGTTTCCATATTTTATGGTATTTTTCTGATCTTCGCAAAATTGCACTGAAACGCCTTCTTTTCCATCAGAATCCAGACTCTAGCAGTCCATCCTCCAGGAATCATCCAACATGCATAAACATATGAAAATCCATAAGTAATACCTCATAATAAGACAAATATCAATGAATAGAGGTAAATTATGATATAGAATGGTGATGCAAATTGGGCGTATCAGCATCCCCTTCTTCATCAATAAAATCTCAGGTCTTCTTTCAAGACACTTCATTTTTATTGCTTCATGCACTATGTGTTGTTCTTGGAGCGTATTTGTTTTTGTTTTTAGTTTTCTTTTGATGCAATAATTTGGTTGGACCCCAACACACCTATTTTGGAAAAGTCACACCTAGTTCTTCTTTGCCTAGAACACTCTAGTTTTCACTCTTATTGTTCTGTGAGTATTCTCTTTTACTAGCACTGCGTTTAGCTTTAGTTTTCTTCTTGTTTTTGCTTAGAACTTTTTAGTTCTTCTTTCTAGTTAGGTGAGACAAGCTCACTGGTATTTATTGATTATTATCTTTGTGAGTTGTTTTAAATAAGTCTATTGGTGTTGGAAAAGAGTAGAATGTTTCATGCTTATAGTGGTACAAAAAGAAGCTTGTTTTGACTGTAACTTAGACTTTATCATGTCATGTTAGATGTTGCTTTGACCATATGCTTGGTGATTATTGCTGTAGCATGACTTGTTTCAAACAGTTGAGATTACTTAATGTGCCATGAAAGAATCATGCGTTGTTTTAGCATACAAAAGCATAATATTGTGGTATTCTCCTTTGATGCTTTATTTGGGTTGACTTAGAACATGCTTACACCATTTTAATACTATGAACCAGTCACCTTAGCCTCTATGATCATTTGGTTTTTTACTTGTGATATCACTTTATGCTTTAATTAATAATGTTTTGTCGCTTTGCATGATTATGGACATTATTGCTCTTTTAGTTGGTCGCTCCGAGTGTTTTGCTAGCCTCCACCTGTACTGAGTATGAGCTATACTCGTGCATCCAACTCCCAAGTAACCAAGTTATTCCAAAGAGCCCACTATAAATTCCTATGCATGGTGTGTTACACCATTCCAAGTATATTCATGTTTTTATCTATCTTCCAAATTAAACTTTTGTTATGTGAAAATTAGTGATTAAAGCTCTCACGAACTTGATGGCACACTTTAATTTCTTGCACTTAATAAACTTGAACCATTGTGCCCATCTATGTTGCTTATATGCTTGCAAGTTATAAGTTCAGAGTTACCAGAACCATGTCGTCATGGGGAACACTTTCAACACTTGTACATATCTATTCAGTTGATATCATGTTCTTTTATTTATGGATGTCGGCGGTGTGAAATAAAAGGGGAGCTTGTAAGTCCATGAAGTTTTGTATATGTGTTAGAGAAACGCCTGGGCGCCTAGCATAAGCCATACTTAATCATGGTGGAAACTTGCAGCATAACCATAGTGAGCAATCTTTGAAGCATCTTCGAAAAAAATAGAAAAGGAAAAAAGAGGAAAAACCATGCTCATGGTAAATAAAAAGATCGCTGAGATGCTCATTATCTGTTACATTGACATTTTAATATGGTATAGCTTCTGTGTCATGGGGCAAGGGGTACCCCGTTGGCGGTTCTCTATGATACACATATACTTACAACATGACAAGAACTTGCTTGTGACTAAACTTGAGTAGCATGAGGAAGGGCCCTCGTACTCAAGGGGCATGAGATTTTAAACTTGTGATTTGTCAAACATATAACTCATATTTGTCTCATTTTAACCTTAATCACTTCAAGATGCTTATGATAGGGGCAATGAGAGCTCAAAGCTAGTAACTACCATAATTTTTGGAAGCTCTTTATGAAACTTGAAATCCCTACTTCCCTCTGCGAAGGTCCTTTCTTTTCACTTTTTGTTGAGTCTCTATCTTCTATCTTTATGCACCAATTAAGAGAGATAGTTATCATTCTTAGTTCAATGTGCATTGTCTCAAAACTTTTTGATTGATTCATAATTATGGTATTGCATGTTCTTAAATTATTTGTATCTAGTCACCCTTATAAACTTTGAAGGTGTCCTATGCATTTATGTTTTGCTACTCCATGAAGGACAAGCTGATTACCACTCTTGCTATGTTTTCTATATGTGAAAAAAACAAATGTCTTTTAATGTATTATTATTCATGATCTTTTGTTGTGTTGCCTTTCATGTTGCAACATAGTTGCTATGTCTTATTGTTAGAAATATATCTTTCATGCTTATGTTAGAGTACTTTGATCCTAGCTATCAATGCTTTACAATACCTTGATCAAGATTGGGATGGTGCATGTCACCTCAAAAATTATTCTTTTTATCACTTACCTACTCGAGGACGAGCAGGAGTTAAGCTTGGGGATGCTTGATACATCGTAAACTTATCTATAATTTTTGATGGCTTTATGCTAATATTATGATTTTGACACTTGTTTTTATATAAAGTTTATGATTTATTTGGACTAACCTACTAATAGTTGAAAAAGTGCACAATGTTCTTGTTTTACAATTTTATATGTAGTAATTACCAAGAATACAAGAGGAAACCTTGTTGGAGTCAAATCGGGACTTTCCAGAAATTTGTCCCAAAACCTTTTTCGAAGATGGTCACGTTACGGGTCGAAGACGGCGTTAAACGGAAAACTCCCCAACAATAACGTTGTTGGAAATTCTGCGAGGAACGTTATGGACATAAAATTTAACTGATTACGAGTCCGGACAACCGAGATAAGCCCGATTTACTGCAATCGTAGATTGGGTGATGGAAATCCGAGAAGCTATATAAAGGGAGGAAACCTAACTCGTGGGGGACTCCTCCACCCACAAATTGCAGCTGCCAAAAGCCATGTTTTTGCCCCCCCTTTGATCCCATCTCCATGGGGGAAGGCTCCCAAAAATCCATGAAGGAAGGGGGCTAAGGGGCGACGCTCCCGCATGATGCCGGCGGCAGGGAAGGAGCTCCCCGTGTCGCCGTTGGTGCCGCTGCCGCCTTGCACCCCTCGCTGCCCCCTTCATCATCTTCACCGCCATCTCCATCACCAACTCCTCCTTGTATAAAATTGTTCATCCTCCCACACACCTCTGTACCTTCCTATGTAAACATGGTGTTCGATGCTATAAGTTATAATCCTATGATCTATGTCATGTTTGTGTAGTTTATTTGTCTTTTGATTGCTTGGTTGAATGTCTATGGTTCATTAGAGTTGTGATATGGTACAGTACTTTGGTATCCATTATGGGAGTAAGAGGATCATTAACTTAAGGCTATGGTTGTGGAAACCTTAATGCATTGTTAGTATTTGCGGATGCTTGCTAACAATCCAATCATATAGTACTTGTAATTCCAAGTAGTGAAGTGCATGTATATTTAGTCTCTCCCACATAGAAAACTGCATCGAAGATAATGAATCCGATTTATTCGCTAATTAAACTTGGAAAAAGCCACCACAATTACCACCACTTTTCCACAATCATGGTATTTTTAGTTTATGGTTACTTAGTATATTTTATTACTACAACACTAACAATTACTTTCTTGTATTTATTATCTTGCAAAGCTATCTCTCATACCCATATTGTTGCTCTAGTTTTATTTCCTAGATAATGAAAACGTTTAGTGTGCGTAGAGTTGTATCAGCGGTTGATAGAACTTGAGAGAACATTTTATCCTACCTTTAGCTCCTTGTTGGGTTCGACACTCTTACTTATCGAAAAGGCTACACACGATTCCCTATACTTATGGGATATCAAGGCCCATATGTTTGGTAGGCTGCATTGGACCAATAAGAACAAAAACATATTTGTTTGCTTGCAGCATGTGCACTTGTGTGGTAACCTCCCGCAATGGAGTGGTGAGCATACCCACAAGCAGTTCATTAGAATCATAACACACACAAGCAGTTCATCACAATCACAACACACAAATGACGCACAAGCAAGGATAACACAGAAGTAGTTCATCACCAAGTTCATCACTAGAGCTGTCCAAGGAGATGTTTTACCACCTCCCAAAATATAGAAGCTCTTGTTCACGCAGATCATCTGCACCATCGTAGAGCTAAGATAAGTAAGTAGTATGACTTGCATTGTTCCATAGATAGCCGTTCCCGTCTATGGTGTAGTTCTTATGCAGCCAACACCTGAGTCGTTCCCTCCTATAACGAACACGCGTGGAAGTGTACAACCAACCATGGATTGGGTTATCAGCAAGGTGGTCCATGGCCAGGATAAGCGAGTGGGTGGTGTACATATGCTTCTCAATGATAGGCTTGGGGGTGAAGATGAGATTCATCTGAGCATAGTTCTCCACTGGATTTGAAAGGAGATCCACCGGGTAACTCTGTGACAAAAAAAATCTGTTACTTAATAAGCGGTGAAAAATCTTAAAAAATATAATCATGAATTGAACATGCATTACAACCTTCGACAGCTCCATCTGCCTGCCGTTATCCATCCACAAGGTGTCTGGACATAATTCGACGCCATCAAAACCTGCAGCTTGAGCATAAGATCCCACTTCCTCTTCCACTTCCTCATATGGTTGTACACCTGAGTTGGGGTGACATGATTTCCAATGAAGTAAAGAACATCGGTGCATATACGCTGCATGTAAACCACTTTGAATCCTTGGTCGCAACTAATCCCTTCTTTGACGAACTCACAGATCCTGTTGATAACGAACAGAGATAGAGAAGGTTCCCAAACCATTGGTTTTGGTGTGTACATGTATGATGCGGCTCAGTTGACTGTAGAGCCTCGTTGGGAAACCCCGAGAGCAAGGTGTGATGAACACATCATCAAGCTTTCCCTCGGTTATGAAACCAAGGTTATCGAACCAGTAGGAGCAAGGAAACAACTCCAAGGTGTTGCTAACAAATTGGAACCTGCACAACACAAACTCAATATTTTGCCCCAACTTACAGTGAGATTGTCAATCTCACTGGTTTGCTGAAAACAAAGGATTAAACGTATAGTATGGAAGATGGTGATTTCTTCTAGAAAGTAAACAGTAACAGTAGATGATGTATCAATGATAAAGATTGGACCGGGGTCCATAGTTCACTAGAGGTGTTCTCCTTAAGATAGGTAGCATGTTGGATGAACAAATTATAGCGGGGCAATTAACAGATTGAGAAAGCATAACCATGCATAGTAGACATCTTGACTCCTACGAGATTTAATTGGGCATTACAACATAATACATATACCGTAATCCAACTACATCTATGAAACAATCCACCTTCAGGTTATCATCTGAACCCCTTCCAGTATTAAGTTGCAAGCAACAGATAATTGCATTAAGCAATGTGTGTAAAGTAAACAATACGATTGTTCCATGAACAAATGATTGTTGTTTTCTCCCTAGTAGCAATCTTAGATATTTCTGTCACTTTCCCAGATTACTAGAGGCATGAACCTACTATCGAGCATAAATACTCTCTCTTGAAGTTGCAAGCATCTACTTGGCCAAGATAGCTACTAACAACGGAGAGCATGCAAGATCACAAATAACATAGACATGATAGAATCAATAACCAATCTGACATAGTATCACAATAACCATTGGATCCCCGCAAACACAACATGTATGATTACAAATAAATGATCTTGATCATGAACGGAGCTCACAAGATCTAAACATGATAGCATAAAGGAGGAGAAACAACCATATAGCTACTGTATGGACCCATAGTCCAAGGGTGAACTACTCACGCATCACTTCAGAACCTGGCATGGTGATGAAGAAGGCCTCCGGGATGATTTCTCCCCTCCGGCAAAGTGTCGGGAAGAGCTTCAGATCCCCCTCGATCTAGGGACGATGGTGGCGGCGGTTACTGACTGTTTCGTGGAGATTTGATCGGGTGCTTAGGATTTCTGCATCGGGTGACTTTATAGGCGAAGGGGCAAGGTCGGTGGGCGCCCGAGGGACCCACACCTGGTGGCGGCGCCCCATGGGCCGCGCGGTCCTAGGGTTTGGCCACCTCGTGGCCCCCCTTTGGCTGCCCTTCTGACTCTGTGTTTGCTCCAGTAAAATATTGACTTCGGCTTTTGTCCCGTCCAATTCCGAGAATATTTCCTTACTAGATTTTCTGAAACAAAAAATAGCAGAAAGCAGACAACTGACACTGCGACATCTTGTTAATAGGTTAGTCCCAGAAAATGTATAAAAATACCTCAAAGTGTAGACAAAACGTAACAAAGTTGAT
Source organism: Avena sativa (assembly GCA_916181665.1). NCBI lineage: Eukaryota > Viridiplantae > Streptophyta > Magnoliopsida > Poales > Poaceae > Avena > Avena sativa. The sequence goes on from OV702282.1 coordinate 291,603,168, forward strand.
ACTAAACAAGCATGGAGCATAAAAAATTATAGATACATTTACGACGTATCAATGTACGAATCTTGAATGGGGCCAGGATAACATTCTCAACAATATCAATAGGCAGTTTAGGTGTCTTGTCCATCGAACTGTCCTACAGTGATGAACGAGACACTAAGCATCATGGTCTACAAACAATTTGTGCTACAAATGCTAACAGTAAGTACGAACAAGCAGAGCATCGATCATAAGTCCAGACAACAGAGAAGAATATGATCACACTAACTCACATAGCATGAACAGATATATGAGCATCAAAGATAACACTACATCACATAATATTAACAGATCTAAGAGCATCATAGGTACTAGAGAATAATGGAGTATACAATGCTCAAACATCTACGTACAGCTAGCCCAAGGTGAGAGGTTTCTAACTGCAGCTTCCATAGGATGCATCATAGAGGTAGGGGACGAAGGAGTTGCCAGTATGCCGAACATCGCCGCGGTCCATGGAGTTACCGCCAATCTGACCATCACCTTGGTCGACTATTTTGACGGAAAGCTCACCATGGCCGCCTTCGCCGGAGTAGCCGGAAGGACAGCCAAAGACTAGCTCCAGGGTGAAGCAGGACGGCTAACTGACGCCGTGCTCGCCGACGAAGATGGCAGGACCAATGTCTCCGTGCTGGACGCAGAAGAATCGAACGATATCGATCTAGATCTTATGAGGGAAAACTCGATGGGGAGGTGGAATGGTGGATTTGGATTTTGGGGCCGGAACACCGCCATCTCTAAATAGAGAGGGGAACAGGAGGGCGGTGAGCAAATTCCTCCCGCCAGAATTTTGCGATCTCTCATGGCCTCCCTCCATCTCCCTGCCTACACGAGCTCTAATGTCGTGTTTCCCCATTTACACGTAGAAAGGCTGGCTCCGGGGAAACGGCCAAATCAAGTGTTATCACCGGGCCTGGCTGAGGGGTTCTTTGAGGTTCTCACTGATGAAGGCCAAAAGGGCATGCGGGCAACCAGTCGGCCCATTTTCGTCACCGCCTGGCCTGGTTATACCATCTGCAGGCTACCAAATGCGCCCAACGAAGTTCACACATGGAAACAAAACAGACAGAAAATTGTGTGAAAACTGGGAGGTTATTTAGGAGAGAAGTGGCCACATGGTGAGTTAGTGGGGCAATTAATTCACAATTTAGCCTATTAATTCGGTATGTCCTCAAAACCCAGATTAATCCAACAAACCGGTATGGAGGAAGTACTAAGTTGACTATAGATGACATACTACTACCTTAGTGCTAGTTAGGTTGCATGCGGGCTATAATTTCTTTGTTTATTGCGCTCGAGCTGGTGATAGATGAAGAGCCCGCCCCTTTCGCTTTCCTTCTTTTCTTACCTCCATCTAAGATTTTTCTTATGTGGATTTGCTTATAGCCTACTGAGTATGACCTATTGTACTTTCTCTAAAAATCTAAATAACTAAACCGACAGAGTATTGTTTACCATAAAATTTTGAGCATGTTCAGAGTTAAAATTAAAGGATATTTCATGAAATTTTACTTTAAACATCAACATGCAAAAATGACTGCAGCAAATGCATTTGTGTTCATCTAATAGTATCCAAATGGGTAAAATTTGGTCCTTTATTTAAAAAATACAAATAATAAAATAAAAAAGAGAACTTCCTTACTACAGCAAAGACTCAAAGGATAAAACCAAAATAAAAACAACGAGATTGCCTCTCGTAAAGCGCTTTCTTTATAGCCATATAGGTAGTCTTGGTACCTTTGCTTGTCAAGAGGGGAGTATAATTAGAGTAGTGCTTTTTGATTCTACCCTTTTTGAGAATAAAACCTTCCAACAAAATACCAGAATTTCATGATGTGAACAAACCAATCGAGATATTTAACACTTTAAAGCATAACAAAACACACCATCAAGCATAAATCTAGTAACAACGAAAACTAACTTTCTTTCTATGGATTGTTATTTTATATATGAATGAACCACAACAAACAAGAGCATACCAATGCATAAATTATCAATAGATAAATGTAACTTATAATTATTAGAAGCATAAATAAGACATGTTTCACCTCCTCTTTTATAATAGTTGAAAGCATGAGAAGCAAGCTCAACAATATAGCCATTTGAAGAAATGCAACTTGCAATTAATAGGAACATGAAGAGTACTGAAGTAAATTAGCTGTATCGATTCTAGACTGATATTGTGTGATTGCATTGTAAGCCCTTCAGATGTTCATATATAGTACAAGACTTGAAGACTAAGAAGTTTAGTAGAGATAGATTCAGATTACAGTCATAAACTACCAAGTATAGCAAAACTAACCTACTGTAATACCTAACTGTGGTGTACTTTAACCCCCCACCCCACCCCACATGTTAAGCCAGATTGGTAGTGACGTGAACAACAGGAGCATTACAGATGGTCTGACTCGAGCATAAGCCAAACCTGTCGACCAGAGAGGGAGTCGATGGATGATAGCCCTTGATTACGATGTCGATGTAGCCGAGAGTGAGGGAGTTGTAGTCATGGTCGATGGAGTCGTGCGTGATGAAGTCGTTGTGTTTGATTTTGTCATCGTCAGTGTCATTGTTGAGACTAGGGGAAGTCGTCTTAGTGACAAAATAAAAGGCGGTTGCAGTGATATTCAACTCGAGGTAGATGTATTGGGAGTTGTGGTAGTCGAGGTAGGAGAGACATCATGTCAAGCTTGCCAAAACTAGGAGTGCGTCGGAACAAAGACATGCGTTGGTATTTCCAATACCGAACATGCGAAGACATCAACCATCACGAACCATGCGATCCTGAGTCGGAGGGAGCAATAGAGGGTACCTGCATGTATGGTATGTTGTGCGTCATATGCGCCAAGGTAGACAAAGTGGTTATAATAAAACTGAGCACAAGCGATGCAAATAAAAATTATACTATAAATCTGGCGGTGAGGTCATGATGGACGAAGAAAGCGAGGTGGTTGTGGATGACAATTGAATTGTCGAGGTAGTAGATGTCGGGGATTGAAAAAAAAATTATTCATCCACAAGTAGGATCTCTTTCGTCGTATTGAAAGCGAGGTAGTACATGTCGGGGATCAAACCTGTTTTATTCATCCACATGCAGGAGCATGACGACATAGAGCACGTCCAAGACCTTGATTAGTGGCAACGGCGATGATATGGTTTGTGCAACTGTGTTGTTGGTGTAGAACTTGATTTAGATGGTTGTTAGCAATGATGACCACGACCAATGCAAGTGTGCCCGTTTGTTGACGGTGAAGCGCGTACTTGAGGGCATGTGTCTCGGTTGATGTAGGCAAAGACAAGCCAGTGTGTTGACGACATGCGTACGGAGCAGCGAGCGACGACGTGTAAAGGCGTCCCTTGGTGATCCGTGCAAAGCCTCCTTGGCACGGTCGTCGGAGAGAATTTTCTAGAGATGAGCCGACACCAAGGTTGGAGTAGAGGTGCATGATGAGTACATGTGGCAGTAGGTGACGCGGGGTGATCACGTCAATGCCTATAGTTTATGGACTTGGGTTTCAAGGAAGAGAGTGTATGCTGGAAACTTTATCGACTTACAGCCAATCAAGGGGACACGAGGTTTACCCAGGTTTATGCTACTGGAGGGAAAACCCTACTCCTGCTTGTATTTTCTTGATAAATGGAGGAACCGAAGGTAACAAGGACGCTGAGATGGGCATGGTTTGCAGATTAGATCTGACGGGTGTATATGCTGGGGTTTCAAATATCCTCCTGATGTTCCTCCTAGCCTTTATATGGAGAAGCTAGGTCACGAGATCCATCCGAGTTGGTTACAGGATTGAGGGTGTAACCCTAAAGGTTTCTATCTAGTTTTGTTGTGTTTGTCACGGAGTCGAAGTCTCCATGGGCCTGGATCTTCCCGAATCATCATGGGATTCGTTGATCTTAGCAGACCATCATGTGGGCTTCTAGCTGAGCCGAACCAGGTAGGCCAATGGTAATCATCCGTAGGGTATACCTATGTCAGTAGCCCCCGAGTGTCCAGTCGAATCATAGATTTGGGTGAAGCTTTAGAAGTCGCAAGCGATCCGAAAGTTTATTGGGCCACCACTTTAAGGTTCATAGGGATTTTGGTAAACATGCCTGGTACACTCGACGGGTCAGGACCAGTTAATTTCTCTAGGGCAAAAAAAATTCTATCTACTCAAATTCGAGTCCCCGGACTCGAGTTTGGTATAAGCTGGCATAATTCGACTGATGCTGAAGAGGCCTTACTGGGCTGATTTACGGTGGATTAGTATGTTCCCAATGTTGTTGTCATGATTTTCATCATGCATCTTGGCACGTTATTCATCTGGTAGAGCGCAGCGGATGCGATTGCCAGGCATTTAGATTGGATTTGTAGGTCTTAACTTTGTGTCACAGACATAGCATCCGAATGTTTATCACCGCGGACGTGTTTTGGGTAAACAATGAGAAGTTATCTCTAAACTTGTATAATAAGCAAAGTCGCTAGTATGTTGGAGTATCGCTGATGTGAAATAAATCCTTGTGGATCCTTATTTTCTATAGGGTATGCGACCAACACTCCCTATGCGAGTAGCCCTAAGTGTATGTTTGAGTCGTAGACTCGAGCATAGAATTATAGTTGTGAGTTGCTTAGTCATTAGTCGACATTGTGGTCGTAATCAACACAACAAACTTTATAATCTTCTTTATCGTTCCCAGTTAAGGATTTTCTATAAAGACGGCACAGGAGTAGTTTGGATGATATCATGGATGCACCCTGCATGGGTGCTTCTTTTTGTTTTCGAACGCTCAATCAACACTCCTTATGGGAGTAGCCTCCGAGTGTCTAATCGATTTGTAAACTCAAACACAAACTCGAGATTTGTTCTCCGTCAAATTAGTTGAAAGTTATGTTGGTATTTACCAGATCCGGGAGTACATCGGGTGCACGGCCAGCTTTCCTGTTAGGAGTAGCCCCAAAGGCGTGTTTGGTTTCCGTGGAAGTTTTTCTCCACAGGTGCAATTTGCACGCGCGGGAACTGCATGCCTATCCGTCTCTGGGCCAAAATCTCCCTCTTGTTTAATTTCTCGCATTCTCGTTTCCTTCCAAAACGGCCTAGTGTTTGGTTCGTCGGTGCACACAAGAGCCAATGAATGTTATGTCTCCAATATAACATATTTGATCTTAATCTCCTCTAATCTAACTAACTATGCCTCCGTTCGAGATAAGTTGTACATGGAAAAGATGCCTCTCGATGTTATGAATCCATGCCTGCGAACAATTTGTATTTTTGTTGAATGTTTCAAATGATGTGTCGTTTTCCCTTTTATAGCTTTTTTGAATGAATTTTATCAAATTTGTCACACACACAGAGTTGATTATTTGAAATTTACTTTCAGGGGAAGATTCAGTTCATCATTTCACACGACTTTGATGTTGTGAGTTTTCTCTTTTGGCATTGCCCATGGGACCCACTGGGATAATTAATTATTAATTATTTAATATAAATGTTTATTTTGAGGCATACCAAATTAAATCTCGGACACCTCCGAATTAATTCGGAACCTTCCTAAAATATTCCAAGTGTCCTCTTTTAATGCCTGAAACAATTCTATCCACTCTTGGTGGTATCCTGGACACCTCTGGGATATTCCGAGACACTCTGAAACATCTTTTTAGGATTACTACATTCAACTATCTTATTCGCATTCAAGTTCTAAAATGCTAAAAAATGACTTAAGTGTGTGACCCTATGGGTTTGGATATTTGCGGACATGTCCAGAACTTATTCCGTGATAATGATTACTATCACTGTCTTTATACAAGTAGCAACCCCCAGAAATAACATAAATATCTCTATCGTGTGAACCATAGTATTGAGTCTGATACATATAGTATTGATTCTCAATACTTTACATTGCCCAAGATGAAACACTAGGTTATTCTCATTTCCTAGCATGTAATCTTTACTCATCCCGCACTATCGATATTCCTGTTTTCAACAACTTGATCACATGTCCGGCCAGACGATTACGAACATCACAGTACATGATAAGTGGCCCAGACAATGACGAACATCACAATACATGACGAACATCACAATTCAATCCTCAGTTATTGAAACCATGTCGTTAGAATGTTGTTGATAAAGAAATAGCCAACCATTAGTCTTAGAGATACATTTCAAGGTGGATCTAGTGCTAGACTAGTCTATATGTTATTATTTTGGGTTTTTTAAATTAAAACAAACTTACCTGACGAATCTCATTGTGTCAAGGAAGTTCTGCATATCTATTGTTAAATAATAGTCACATCTTGGACCTATGATGTTTGTGTTGTACTACTTTGTTAGGTGTAGTTCATAGAACGATCTTTTATGAGTGTTATTCCAACGACTTGCGCACTACAACATATAGTGTTGTGCTGGGTCACCACAAGATATTTTATGATTATGGTGTTAACCCAAATGTAGGACATATTGATAGATAGATCACCCGATATGGCTCCTCCCTCGGTGTTGTCTGACATGTCATGGATGCTGCTTAACCTAAATTTACTCACAAACTTCATCCGAAATAGGATTTGTGATTCACAAAAAAGGTCCAATTTTAAAACAGCTTCAAACAAAGGCACATACAAACCAGTATCAGTGGTGTTCTTTACTTTACTAGCCTTACAATCACTGCGAGTAGGATTTAAGCCACATGAGGAAGTGTACACAAAGGTGGACCATGGTGTGCACGCTTAAAAAACTTGAAGTAGTCACCTGGTATAAGAACACCACGACTATTATGATAAATGATCACAAGTTGATTACACACATCATTGTTGTTTCTAGTATCACTTGGTCATCGTCTTAACACAATGTCTTCTCTGTTGTAGGAGAACCTGATGAAGCACCGTAAGTCCCTGAACAAGCTCATACCTAACTATGCTTAAATTAAGACGATCTTTGATCCTAAGTATGTGAGTACTACCAATATATTTTCTTGGCGCATATTAGCTATGTGTACTACCTTGCAGACAATAAGACCTAACGTAGCATCTATGTTGAGATGACAACACTTGTGAGGAGGGCGTAACTTAGGACATGGTTGGGCAATCACTGTTGTTATGTGATGGTGGTTATGATGTGTTGACGATTTTTATGTACATTTTAGGAGATGGTCTAATATGCTATCCGTTAGATTGGACATGACGAAAAGTGATGCTAGATCCATAATACTTTGGGAGTTGGTTAATTAATCTCTATGATAATGATTTTATGATGCATGACGAACTGTTGTTGGTTAACTGTTAGTTTCACTGGTCCTGCTAAGTACCACCTCCTTCCGAATCTGTTGGATAATCTCACAACTCCAATATAATTACCATATCAACAATGTTGTGGGTAACCACTAACGTATCATTTGGATTAGTCTTGGCCAGAAGCCAATAGTGGATTGTTGGTATCTCTTCCCATGCAAGGAGTGTCCTAGTGTGGCCTGATGTTCCACATGCCGGACAACCAATACGGAGAAAAAGTTGTGACTATCCAACCATTTCGCTCTCTACTGCTCTAAAAAAGCATGTCACAAAATTGTGTAGAATCGAGAGTGGTTATAGATACCTTTGTGGGGCCACGACAAAAAGCAAACTTCACGTTAAAACCCAGACCAGTCCAAACCCTTCTAGTTCTCTCCTTCTCCACCGCTTGCCCTCATCAAATCACACTCCGACTCTCCCTCTTCCTCCACTACAAGAATCACTGAACCTGGCTTATCCCGCACACGCGCACACACGAACCAAAGAACCCCCTTCAAACCCGCTGAGCTAGCAATGGAGAGCAGCGGCATCATTGCGACATGTACTCCCCAATGATTGATCATCTCATTCTCATCTAGTAGCACTTGTTGAGACACCACCACGGCCTCATTCCCCCCCGTCCAGCGCCCCCGCCTGCTCCCCTCAGCTCTGCCCGATGACGAACAGCGGTAGCGGCATCCAGAACATGAGCGACGCCAGCGGCTGGCTGCGGTTCTCGCTCTCGCCTCACGCTGCCGCGGCGGCCATGGACGCCTCGGCCGGCTCCGGCTCCGGCATCGTCGACGTTGGTGGCCACCACCACGTGCACAACGGCGGCCTCTACTACCATCCCGAGCCGTCTTTCTACTTCGGCGGCGCCGACAATGTCGCCGCGGCCTCGAACGGTGGCTACTACACCGGGATCTCCGCCCTACCTCTCAAGTCCGACGGATCCCTCTGCCTCGTCGATGCGTTCCGGAGCAGCGAGCAGGAACATCACCACGGTAATATCTGCACAGTGCTAGTTCTTGCTTTTTTTTTGAACAGACAGTGCTAGTTCTTGCTTGGCTACAGTTTTGTTTACCGAGTTCTTGGCTTTTAGCTAACGCGTGTCTCTTTATGTTTCTTGGTTGGGCTTGTGGTCTGCGCAGGGGCGGAGGTGTCGGCGTCGCCGAAGCTCGAGGACTTCCTGGGTGCGGGCCCCGCCATGGCGCTCAGCCTGGATAGCTCCAGCTACTACTACGGCGGCCACGGCCACGCTCTGGACCATGGCGCCGGAGCCGGCGCCCAGCACCACTTGCCGTACGCGATGATGCCCGGCTCCGGCGGCGCCGGCCACGACATGTACTACGATGCCCACGCCTACGCCTACGCCGCGATGCTGGAGGAGCAGGCGGCGATGGAAGCGGCCGGATCGATGGCGCGGAACGGAGGCGGCGTCTACGGCGTCGACACAGGCAACGGCGATGACGGCGCCGGCGCCATCGTTTCCGTCGGCCAAGGCGCCCCCGGTGCGCACATGCACCCGCTGACTCTCTCCATGAGCTCCGGGTCGCAGTCCAGCTGCGTCACCATGCAGCAGGCGCCCGCGGTAGCCGATGCCTACGGTGCTGAGTACGTCGGGCGGACGACCGCGGCCGGCAAGAAGCGCGTCGCCGGGCAGAGCAAGCCGGTCGCCCACCGCAAGTGCATCGACACGTTCGGGCAGCGCACGTCCCAGTACAGGGGCGTCACCAGGTAGCCGCGCAGCGCAACTCATTTTACCCATGCGGTGCAAACCCCCCGTCTTCTTCCTCCTCCTTCCGCTAACGCTCCCTGTGCAAGCAAAAGCAGGCATAGGTGGACTGGGAGGTATGAGGCGCACCTCTGGGACAACAGCTGCCGGAAGGAAGGCCAGACCAGGAAAGGCCGTCAAGGTACTAAGCTTAAGCTCCCTAACTTGTACTTGATCCCTAATCCGTACCCTTTTTAAGCAGCAGTGATGTGATTACACTTCCAAGTGCTAACTAATTATGTGTTCTTGCATGTGTAACTGTACTTTGCTGAACCTTTTGCCTGGGATCTCCTGTCTCCTGCTGCAGTTTATCTTGGTGAGTAGTACGAGTGCTACCTGGTATATTCAGTCAGTACCAATACATGATTTTTGTAATCAGACGGTGGTACCAGTACTGAAAGAGAACTTGTTAATTTGGCCAGGTGGGTATGACATGGAGGAGAAGGCGGCGCGGGCGTATGATCTGGCGGCGCTCAAGTACTGGGGACCGTCCACCCACATAAACTTCCCGGTGATTCAACTCACTCCCAAACTCCAGTTTACAATAATGTGGCCATACATTGCTTCTGATCACAGTGTAGCTGGCTCTAGCTAGTGATGTTTGTTCCGTTTCTGAATTTTGACCATCTGCGTGTCCACTCTGTCCAGGTGGAGGACTACGCGGAGGAGCTGGAGACGATGAAGGACATGACCAGGCAGGAGTACGTGGCTCACCTCAGAAGGTACATACACACATGCTTGCCTGAATCCTGATAAAAATGTGCACTCTGATGATGCGCCAAATGCCTAGACATCAGACACTCACAGCTCGATCGCCATTGTTGAACAGGAAGAGCAGCGGGTTCTCGCGCGGCGCTTCGATCTACCGGGGAGTGACCAGGCACCACCAGCACGGGCGCTGGCAGGCGCGCATCGGCCGCGTCTCCGGCAACAAGGACCTCTACCTCGGAACATTCAGTACGTGATCTGTCATCAGTTCGTCCCCCAATTCTCGCTAGCATGTGCGTCAGGTTGCGATCAATCTCGTTAGGCGCCACACCATGTTGCATACAATCTCTCTATCATGCATCATGATCACCCAAAAATAAGGTTGCAGAAGCTTGTCATGGTTTAAGGACGCAGGGCGTCCTGTCACAATGATCATATTGGCAACCTCTGCCCTAGCTCAATGATGCCCCTGCGTCGCCCTGGCCCTCCCGAAAGAATGTCTCGCTCTGCCGATTCTTGCATGCTTTTGGTTGAGCTCACTTTTGGATCTCCAGCACTTTAGCTTGCGCATGCCGCATGCAATCGGAGGAAGTGCGTCTGCGTTTCGTCTTCTTTCTTTCTTTCTTTCTCGTAAGGCTGTGGCTCCGCGCAGACGCGCTGCATGCTCGCGTCGCTTTCGCGCTTGTTGGATTCTTTCGTTTGACCGCTCCGTTGGAATCTCCGTGTGTGTGATCGATGGCTGTTTTGTGGTGCAGGCGCGCAGGAGGAAGCGGCGGAGGCGTACGACATCGCGGCGATCAAGTTCCGGGGCCTCAACGCCGTCACCAACTTCGACATCAACCGGTACGACGTGGTGAAGATCATGGAGAGCAGCACGCTCCTCCCGGGCGACGAGGCGCGGCGCCAGCCCAACGTCGCCGCCGTCGTGGCCAGCGCCGCGGCCGCAATCGTGCAGGCCAGCGGGGCCGCCGACTGGAGGCAGACCGTGACCGTGGCGCCCGCCACGCCGTGCGGCGACGAGCACAGCCGCCACCACCTCGACCTGCTGTCCAGCGAGTCCCTCTCCCTGCTGCCGCACGGCGTCGTGTCCGTGGACGGAACCGGGACTACCGGGGGGCAGAGCAGCGCCAGCGCGCGCATGTCCGGCGCGTCGTCGCTCGCCACGAGCCTGACCAACTCCCGGGAGCAGACCCCGGACCAGGGAGTTGGTGGCCTCGCCATGCTGTTCGCGGAGCACGCCGCCGCGCCGAAGCTGGCGAGCTCGCTGCCCATCGGCCACTGGGTGTCCTCCGTGTCGCCGCTGCCGGCCAGGCCCGGCGTGTCCGTTGCGCACTTGCCGATGTTCGCGGCCTGGGCCGACGCGTGAGCTAGCAAGCCTACTTCATTGACTACAGCGGCGATCGTCTCCATTGGCAGCTCTGGTGCGGGATCGACAGGCAGGATCGTTTTGGACTTTGTTGGCAACTTACTTAGCCCGTTAATTATTAGCCTTCAGTAGCCTGGTTAGTAAGGAACTAGATGGAGTAGCAAGGATTATTAGTAGCCAGCCAGCCATCCATAGATGGGTGAACTCTGTGTTTGTGGCGTAGTTGTTCGACGCCGCGAATAGGCGTACCGACGTGCATGCCTGGGCTCCTGCCTTCGATCTCCAGCTGCGTCTGGGACGAAGGGTTTTGTAATACCGAGCCTGGCAACAGCAGCGTCTCCGGAGATGGATGGTTATTAGTAGTAGTACACTCATCTCCTGACCTCCTCCTAACTTCCATCAAATGAAAACGTTCGTTTTGCAAAGTACCGCCTAGTGTCCACGTCTCTCAGAATCGTGTCTGAACTGATGGTAGTGTCGGCGCTTTCCTGGTCACCTCCCACAATATGGCCGTTTGAATTGTTCAGCATGCAAATTTTGTTTGAACGACAGAAAATACATCGTCTCTGAAACTCTGCATCGTGTGTCGCGGTGTCTGAACTCTGAGCTGCATTGTGTTCCGGCCTTGTCGCTGGCATCGCGCCTCACAGGATCGTTTCTGGGTTTCTGTTTGCACCGTGTTGCTCGGCGTGCCTACTCTGTCTGCTCGCAGGATTTTACACTGGTTGCTGCTCCAGTGCGACAAGATTACCACTGTTGGAACGTACTGATCCCGTACGTTCTCTCGTAAACGCGGGATAGACAAAGTGGACTGTTCGTTGCGTGGTCGCGTCAGGACCAATGTCCGCCGCCGCCGCCAGGATCTGCTCGGGGCCCCGACGTGCGCGCCGCCCGCTCCGCGCTCTTCGGCTGTTCAGCAGCCGCCCGCTCCCACCGTCCCACGGCATGTGCGCTCGCCCGGGAGTCTCGTGTCGTGCCGTGCGCGGCGGCTCCTCGCGCCCTGGTTACCCACCGCGCGTTTCGACCGTGCCCCGGCCGGGCTCTTCCGCAACGTGCGGGCGTGCTTGCCAGGCCCCGTCCCCCGTGTTCATCGCCATGGTGCGCCGCCACAGGCGACGTGTGTGTACCTTCGTAGTCGTAGGCGTTGTGCTGGTGAAGTGTGCCGAGCGTACACCATTGGCTTCCCTGGGCTGAGCTATGGTCTCTCTTTTTTTTAAGCGGAAGCTATGGTCTCTCGGGCGTTGCGGGCTTTCCCGACCTGGAAATTGTTCCTGCTGAACAGTTGGGCCTTGAACAGGCAGCAAGGTGTTGATAGCTTACGCGCCCCATGCTAGGCCCGCTAGTTTTCCTATTGAACAAAGGCTATATAGTTTATTTTTTCTTTGACACGCTTCTACATTTTACCCATATCTGTGCATTTGTGACACTAATTACTTCATTTGGTATTACTTCTTCCCTCTTTCCCTCATGTGCGTATGTTCGGTAAGATACTAGGAGATAACCGAGGTTCAAGCATATCAGGATGAAGACGAGAAATGGAATATATGGAGAAGAGAAGACAAGACATGATTGCCGATGATGCCCTCCGAGCTCTAAACATTGTTGTCGTGCCACATCGATCTAACATGTCAGTCCTATATAATAGAAACCGATGAAATGCAAAATATGGGGTAAAATCAGGTCTAAAGTTTTTAAGTCTGCTAATCTTGACAACTTTCCACTATACGGAGTAATCTATACTATTAAAAAGATTGGGAACGTTCGTCCCAACCAAAAGATTCTGTCTGCCGTTAAATTATTGTTTTGCCCCTGACTATTTAGTGTATTTACATGGTATGCCACCGATAGTGTAACATACATTGATTGAAAAAGTCCCAATCTTGGTCATCCCGAGCACTTTCGCTCCGTATCGCAACCTACCGGCGATGCATCTGAACAACAGCGATGCGCCGCCGGTGCCCTTCCCGTACCTATCCCCGCCACCTCCTCTACCCGCGGCATACTAGCGACGGGGCAGACGCTCGCCTGGCAGCGGCGGAGAGGCGCGACAACATATGGAGCTATGGGTGGCGGCGTCGCGTCCTACGGCGGGGAAGGGAGCATTGCGTGCGGGGCCGAGGATAAGGAACTAGGGCTATCGGCTTCGACGCCCTTCCTGACCTCCTCCCGATGAGAACAATCGGAGGAGCAGTTCGGGGTGGCGGCACACGCATTCGAGCGCGGGGACGAAAACAAGCACGCAAGAGAGTCGTGGCGGTGGGGGAATCAACAGAGAGGAGGACTGAGGGCCTTGCCGATCTTCCTCGATCCAGTCCAGCGCCGGGCTGCGTCGCCCCGATTCAGTTGACGCCGTCGCCTTCTAGGAGCCAGCCAGGGTGGTCGAGTATGGACGTTGTTGGGCTATGCGGAGACAGGGAGTAGTCGGAGCGATGGAAGGAGAGCGGATAGAGGAGAGGAGGCGTCGTCCCCTTGGAGTACCCAAGGCGCTGCAGGGCTAGCCGGAAGTGCGTCCGATGTTGTGGCAATGGGAGTGGCCTTAGCTCTAAGAAGCAGGGGCGGATCCAGGATTTGAGTATAGGGGGGAGGGGGGCAATAGCTCCGCCACTTCTCGATGACCCCGTGCAAGAACCTGGTCTTGGCCGGTAAACCTTCATTAAAGAACGAGCACTCGTTTGGACCGAAATTCACTGATGTGCCCTAGGGTTTAGTGACCGGCTAGCACCGCCACTCGGAGGGGCGGGGGGGGGGGGGGTTATGGATATTGAATTGTAATGAAAACATATGTTTTGCAACTGAAAAGAAGTCTACTTTTACTAGTTTGCATATATGTGGATCTATGCACATACGTATCAAACAAGTCAAATAATGTCATCAGCATTGAACTTTATACCTAAGATTATAATTAGTAAAAAATTATTATACTCCGTCTCAAATTAGTTATCTTAGATTTATCTAGATACGGATATATCTAGTTATAAAACATATATAGATACGTCTGTATCTAGACAACTCTGAGATTGCTAATTTGAAACTCAGGGAATAGTAGTTTCAAAATATAAGACATTTTGGCGGGCTAATTTAGCTACTAAAACATCTTAAATGTTGGACCGGGTGTAATATATAAATTGTATAACTCAGAAATCGTAGCAAGTAAGAAATATTAGATTGGATACTCAAACATTCAGACTAGCAAGTAATAATGGAAAATAGCCGTAATACCTTGGGGAAATCAGATTTGAAATCGGACGAGGCAGATGGCGATCGCCAGTTACAGAGACGCCAAAGCCAGGACGTATGGTTTTGCTAAATGGATGATCACTGATGCCCGGTGGCCGACGCCCGACGGCAAAGCACAAACAACAAACCCCAGGTGGGCAACGGCGGCTGGACAAGCACTGGAGTTGCAGGAAAACGAGGTCAACAGAAGTCGCGTATACAGAGTCGCCTACTCGCATGGATCAATTTATTTACTGATGGTTTACTATGTACTGTGGCCTTGGCCCGTGATGGCTAATTGTTTTGGGCTTATACATCCCGATCAGCCTCAGCACCCTGGGCATTGCCACTTAGGAATAGAAAGTAGGCCTACGAAAGAGGATTACCCTTTGAACTGATACTGCTCGTCCCTGCTACATATCGTTAGAGGGGGGCAGACGATCGGAGGGCCAGGCCATAGCTCGCCCCCCTTGGATCCGCCACTCACTATGGCAGGTACAGTATTCAGAGGCACTCTAAAGTGTCTCCAATAGTTAAATTAATGCCACAATTAAGTTTTTGAGGCACTAAAAAAAGTGCCGGGGACGGTCGTGTAGGTAAAAGTTTTTTGAGGCAGTTTTAAAAAGTGCCTCTAATCATAGTTAATTGAGGCACTATGACTAATGCCTCTAAATCCTAGCCAATTGAGGCACTATGACTAGTGCCTCAAAAACCAACTTAAGGCACAAATTAGAGTGCCTCTAAACCTAACTTTTTGAGGCACTATCCATAGTGCCTCTAAAACCCAACTTTTTGAGGCACTATCCATAGTGCCTCTAAAACCCAACTTTTTGAGGCACTATCCATAGTGCCTCTAAACCTAACTTTTTGAGGCACTATCCATAGTGCCTCTAAAACCCAACTTTTTGAGGCACTATCCATAGTGCCTCAAAAAACCAGCTTTTTGAGGCACTATCCATAGTGCCTCTAAAACCTAGCTTTTTGAGGCAGTATCCATAGTGCCTCTAAAACCTAGCCTTTTAAGGCACTATCCATAGTGCCTCTAAAACCCAACTTTTTGAGGCACTATCCATAGTGCCTCAAAAAACCAGTTTTTTAAGGCACTATCCATAGTGCCTCTAAAACCCAGCTTTTTGAGGCACTATCCATAGTGCCTCTAAAACCTAGCTTTTTGAGGCACTATCCATAGTGCCTCTAAAACCTAGCTTTTTGAGGCACTATCCATAGTGCCTCTAAAACCCAGCTTTTTGAGGCACTATCCATAGTGCCTCTAAACCTAACTTTTTGAGGCACTATCCATAGTGCCTCTAAAACCCAACTTTTTGAGGCACTATCCATAGTGCCTCAAAAAACCAGCTTTTTGAGGCAGTATCCATAGTGCCTCTAAAACCTAGCTTTTTGAGGCAGTATCCATAGTGCCTCTAAAACCTAGCTTTTTGAGGCACTATCCATAGTGCCTCAAAAAACCAGCTTTTTAAGGCACTATCCATAGTGCCTCTAAAACCTAGCTTTTTGAGGCACTATCCATAGTGCCTCTAAAACCTAGCTTTTTGAGGCACTATCCATAGTGCCTCTAAAACCTAGCTTTTTGAGGCACTATCCATAGTGCCTCAAAAAACCAGCTTTTTAAGGCACTATCCATAGTGCCTCTAAAACCTAGCCAAAAGCAAATGTGTACTACAGTGAGCAGCATATTACAGTCATATCTTACAGTCATACTACAGTGATGGCTAACATATATTACAAACCACATTACAAACCACATTATAGAAATATCTTACAGTAACATTACAAACCACATATATTACAAGTCACATTATAGTCATATCTTACAGTCATATTTTACAGTCATATCTTACATTTGTTCACAGCCATATCTTACAGTCATATCCCACAACCATTGTTCACAGCCATATCTTACAACTGAGACCATGCAATATCATCAGCTGTTTGGCAATCCCTTGTCTGAGCTGTCTGAGTTTGAGACCATGCAATATCATCAGCCTGCATTGTTAAGATTTGTCTGAGTTCAACAGTTCAACAAAAGGAGCAGAAGGAGCAGAAGGAGCAGCTAGTTCAACAGAAGGATCAAACAGAAGGAGCAGCTAGTTCAACAGTTCAACATTTTCAACAAAAGGAGCAGCTAGTTTAGGAGTTTACTTACCTTGTGTGGTACTGAATCTGTAGCAGCAGGAGAAGCATCTTGCTTCTGTACTCTTGATCTTGGTTTCTTTTCTCTAACTTTTGCCTGGCTCATGTCTGGTTCATCCAGAATCTGCACATTTTTTAGTTTATAGTGTTGTCAGTGTAATATTCTGATCAACTGTAATAGTTTACAACTGTAACTTGCCTTGTCTGGTAATTGCGAATCTGTTGTAGCTATAGCAGCAGGAGCAGCAGTTTGCTTCGGTACTCTTGATCTTGGTTTCTTGATCTTTGTTTCCTAGCTCATGACTTGTTCATCCACAAGCTGCACATTTTTTCATGTGTTAGTACATGAAACAGTTCAGATATTGCTGGAGCAGAAGCATTACATGTAACATACCTTTTCATGCATTTGAGACTCTGTGTTAGCAGAAGCAGTAGCAGTAGCAGCAGTTTGTTTCTGGTTTCTGGAATTTTGTTTCTTCACTCTACCTTTTGCCTGGATCATGACAGGTTCCTCCACAATTACTTTGCTGACTGGTTCATCCAGAAGCTGCACATTTTTTCATGTATTAGTACATGAAACAGTTCAGATATTGCTGGAGCAGAAGCAGTATATGTAACATACCTTTTCATTCATTTGAGACTCTGTGTTAGCAGAAGCAGTAGCAGAAGCATAAACAACAGCAGCATTTGCTTCAAGAGTTGTTCCTTGTGCACCAGTACCCTGCTGAGTCAATATGTTAGTAGGAGCAGAAGCATAAACAATACTGCTGGGTGATAACTGCTGAGTTCTATAATCATACTGCACATGCCTGTTCAGTAGGAGCAGATTTCTTATTAGCTCCTGGCTTCCCTGGCACCTTGACTGAGTTTTGTCTATTAATTTTGTTTTGCAGATTTTTTTCATATAAATCTCTTAATGTAACCTGCACATATTTAAGAAATACTGAGTAGGAGCACCTTGACTGAGTAGGAGCAGATTTTTTTCATACAAAGTTTAAGAAATACTAACATGATTCCTTGGCCATGGAATGCACTTAGCTTGCGCATTTCCCAACCTTGTCATTCTCCCAAGTGGTCTAGGCAGTACGGTTGTATCACGGTAGACAATGTTGACCATGACCTCCACATAATCACTTAGTGGATCTCCATCTAAACCAACTGCATTTATATCTGCAGTTTGAATTGTTCCAAGAGCTGCAAGGTTAAAAGAATTTGGTGAAGTCAAGACAACTTCCATTCCTCTACTTATTCTGGGCTTTGGGATGGTTCTACAAATGTTTGACTTCTTCATCTCTTGATCTTTCTCTAGTTTAATTTTCTTTATCATAGCAACCTGCATTTAGTTAAATTCCTAGTCAGCAAGAGTTACAACGTACAAGAAAAAACACACGTACAAGGATTTCTTATTGACACATGTACAAGCAGTAGTTATTTTACCTCAGCAGTTTCATTCTTCGCAAGATTAACTTCATTTCCAATCTTTTCTTCTACCCTTTGCCTTTTCCTTTTCTTGTCATCTACTGCTTTCTTCTCCTCCTGACCACTGTTCTTCATCTTGTCAAATCCTTCTGCTTCTTCAACAAGAGGTTCTTCAATATGTTCTTTGATTCTCTTCTGTGATGTTTGAAATAGCTCCATCATCTGACAGTACTTCTCTTCTAGCTTATCACTTCTGTCTACCAAACTTGACTGAGTTTCTACAAGCTTCTCTACAACACCCCTGAGATTTTTGTTTTCCTGTGTAACATCATGTAGAGCAGATAGAGCCAGCGCCAGCTTCTCACTGTTCTTTCCACCAACAGTGAGCCCTAATCCATGATTACTTGACTTCTTAGCCTTTGGGAACAATGTTGAATAAAAATCTTCCTCATTTGCTTGCTCATGTATCAAGTTTGGGTTGTCCACAAACTTCACATTTATCTCTTCCTGTTTGCAACATTACAAAGAATGAGGAACATGTAATGGATATTTGCAAGATTGACTCAAACTGAAGATAAACAAAAGAAGTTACAACTTTATTACTTACAATCTTTTTCTTGCAAAATTCATCAACTGGTTTCCCATCCTTATTTGTATGTGTAATTCTGTAAAGCTGAGCTCTGGATATTTTGCTCCCTTCTTTTATTTCCTGAAATTCATGGAAAACTATCATACTTTGATCTTTGAAAATTTTAGATATTCAAGTATGCAACAAATCCACAATTAACTTACTTCTTGTTCCTGTACTACTGCAAAACTTCTAGTACCAGCTGTATGAACTGCATTTGCTTGACAATTTCTCGTCTCTTTGTTCTTCATACTTAATGCCTACATTACAGCAAGAAATTATACATTAATGCCTATAGTATGAATTAGCACAAGCAGGTTGAAAAAAATAGTATATCCAACATTGCTACTTTAGTATACCTTAGACTTTGGTGTTCTCCAAAATTTACATAGCCAAACCCACTGAGCAGGAGGTATCCTGGATTTGCATCCATTGGCAATGTTGCTTTTGAGTGACAACTCATCCTTGTAAAATTTTCTCTTCAAATAGCACTTGTAATCTTTCCACTTCTTTCTAGCAGATATCAACACCCAGCACTTGTAACAATCTGGTATTTCAAAGAAATACTGCAAAAGTGTTTACAGTTAGGCAACATTAGTAATTTGCAGGCAAAAAACATAGTTCAGAACTACAATCCAGTTTATTTAAGAGATTTTACCTTTACTGTCTTCCATAGCTTATCTTTTTCATATTCAGGAACTTTGCTCCAATTGGTAGCTGCCAAAGAAATTTCTTTTCCCTTAACTAAAGAAGCAATGAAATTTGTTAGCCTGCAAGTTTTGAACCCACAAGGTTGGCCTTTGCTGTTAAATTCCAAACTGATCTTGTTTCTTGGATCATACTCTTTCCAGAATCTTTTCAACTTAGTGGGCCCTCTCACAGACTTCTCTGTTGTTGTCATGTAACAAGTATTTAAATTAACCAATGTGTCATCCATTTCACAATATTCAAATAAACTGCCTAAATTAACAAGAGGAGAAGGCAACCTAAAACTAACCTTCCTGTAACTGTTGATTGGTATCACCTTCTTCATTTTCATCATGAGTAGTAGCATCACTATCATATTGTTCACTACCATCATCATCCTCATCCTCATTTTCTACCACATCTATTTCTTCATATATCATGTTGTTCTAAATTAAGACAGGAACATAAATCACATATTAGAATGGCATAAATTAGGTGCTTCATATGCTTTCACATAAATCACATATTAGAATGGCATAAATTAGAATGGCATAAATTAGATTCTTACTTCTGCTGGTTCTTTGTATATTCCTTTTATCCTTGCTTCCTCAAGAAATCTTGTAAAAATTTCTCCACTCTTGATTTCTATCTGTGTTGGTGGCACACCAAGTTTCATCAGTTGCATGTTAACCTCATTTAGCCTACTTCTCTGACTGTCCATGTTAGCAGTCCCTGCAGAAGAAACAATAGAACTTTATTACCATGTTCAACAGAATCAAACCAGCAAACAAAAGAAACAATAGAACTATATCAAATTACCTAGACACAACAGCAAACCATTCATTATCAATTGGATCTTGCAAATAGTAGACCTGTTTTGCTTGACTAGCTAGTATAAATGGCATAGATGAAAGAATTTCCCCTTTGTCTACATGATTGAAGTTGACTTCAGTTATTCCAAATTCATCTACTCTAATTCCAGTATCTTTAACCCATTCACACTTGAATAATACTACACTAGCTGTGTTTGAATAATTCAATTCAACTATTTCATGGATCCTGCCACAAATTTGACCATCTCCTAATGTGTGATCTACTGAATAACTTAATGTCTTTGCAGTAGTTGAAACTCCATCACACTGGGAAGATTTTCCAGCAGAATGGCTTCTTGTGTGGAATGTATAGCCATTAATCTTGTAGCTGTTGTATTTCTTCACCATCATGAAAGGCTTTTGTGCTAGTAGAACAACTTCTTGTGGTAGTTCAACTCCTTTATGCATTAAAGAATGCACATGTTCAATAAACCATTTCAGGAATTGTTGGTGGTGAGCAACTTCAACTTCTCTTCTACTTTTCCTTCTGTCTGCTTGTAGCATTGTGATATGCTCATTTGCAAACCTAGTAATTTCTGGATAACTAAGCAACACATGCCTTTGAGCTTGTGTCCATGAAATGTGATCTAGCTCATCTACTTGAAATGCAGAGAGCTGTCTTCCAATTGTTCTTAAATATATATTAGTGTCTGGACTGCTAGTTGTGCTATCATCAGTATGCATTGTCTCTTTGTTGGAATTTTCCAGATATCTTGCACAAAAATCCAAGCTCTCATCAAATATATATCCCTCAGCTATTGATGCTTCAGGATGTCTTCTAGTATGTACCATCCCTTTACACTTCCCAACAAACATCTCTGTAGACCACATGTTTCTGAATTGCACTGGTCCACCTATCAACACTTCACTTGCAAGATGGATGACAAGATGTTCCATTATATCAAAGAATGATGGTGGAAAAATCTGCTCTAGCTGACACATTGTTTCAGCAATTTCTTCTTCCAACTTTTGCATCTCAGTAGGATCTATGACTTTGGAGCAAACTTTCTTGAAGTACTTGCTAAGATTAATTAGTGGAAGAGCAACAGGGGCAGGCATGGTTCTACTTATAGCTAAAGGAAATACATCTTCAAAAATTATGTGGCAGTCATGAGTTTTTAGCCCAACTAATTTTTTCTCATCTAACCTGACCTTCCCATCCATGTTTGAAGCATAGTCTACTGGAAACCTTGCATTTTTCACAACTAAGCAGAATACCTTCTTATTATCTGAATTCATGTAGTGCATTGCTTCAGGCAAGTCTGGTTTCTCTTGAGTTTCATCAACATGGAGATGTGTTCTGATTTTAAATCTTTTCATATCCAGTCTTGCTTTCACATTATCTTTGGACCTGTTGTCCACTTGTAAAATTGTGTGAACAATATTATCAAACACATTCTTCTCTATATGCATTGAGTCCAAATTATGTCGAACCAGCAAATGTTCCCAATATTCAAGCTGGAAAAAGATGCTTCTCTTCTTGAATGTTGACTCTACAGTGTGCACATCCTCCAGTACAGTATCTTCCTCCCCTTCATCTCTTTGTCTCTTTTTCTTCTTAGACTTTTGTTGTTTCTGTGTTTTCCCATAGATGGTGTGAATGCCTTTTGTCATTTCTGAAATCTCATGACCTGATGGCTGAATTGGAGGTTCCCTGTCTTCAGTTGTGCCATCAAATGAGTCTTTATCCTTCCTAAATGGGTGGTCTGCAGGTAGAAACATCCTAGTACCCAGGTAGCATGCTTTGTGTCCATGTTTTAAACGTTTGGAACATGTACCCAGCAGGCAGTGGGAGCAAACAACAATACTCTCTCCACTAAGAATTCCCCGGCCTAGCCAGTCACTAATTGTCCATAGCAGTGCAGCATACACCCTGAATTTCCTTCCTACATGAGAATCAAAAGTCCAAAGACCATCCTTCCATAACACTTTCAGTTCATCAACAACTAGCTGCAGGTAAATGTCTATGTCTTTCCCTGGTGCCTTCCTACCAGGAATAATAACTGACAAAATGAAGTTGTTTTCTTTCATGCAACTCTCTGCTGGAAGATTGTATGGAATCAGTACAATTGGCCAGATGCTGTAAGACAGGTTCATAGTTCTGAATGGATTGAAACCATCAGTTGCCAGTCCAAACCTAATATTTCTAGCTTCTTTACTGAACCACTCATATTTTGCATCAAAATGCTTCCAAGCTGGTGCATCAGCAGGATGCCTCATAAGACCATCCTTGATCCTACCATCAACATGCCAACTCATAAGTGGGGCTGTGTTGCTTGACATGAATAATCTTCTAATTCTCTTCTTCAATGGGAAATGCCTGACCACCTTTTGAGCAACCTTGCTAAATCTTTTGCCACCACCAATTTCCTTCACAATCTTCCATCTGGATGCATTACATACTGGACAGACAGATGCATTGATATTGTCTCCTCTATATATGATGCAGTCATTAATGCATGCATCATATGTGTCATACCCCAGCCCTACAGATTTGATGTACTGTTTGGATTCATGAAAATTCATAGGGAGAGTTGTATCCTCTGGTAGGACATCCCTAAATAGCTGCAGCACATCTTCAAATGTAGCTCTGGTTAATCCCCTGGTGTTCTTTATGTTCATCAGCTTCACAAGAAATTGCAGTTTTGTAAATTTTTTACATCCTGCATATAATTCTTGTCTGCCATCATTAACTAACTTTTTGAATGCCTCAGCTTCTTCATCAGCTTCATCTGTTTCTTCAGAGTCATCATCAGTATCATCACTGTCAACTTGTGTATCTGATCCTAAAGAGCTGTTGTTGTACATATCATGAGAACCCAACATCATCTCATCCATCTCATCACTTCCTAAAGGCAATTCTACTGATTCATTGGGTTGTACAGTAGGAATAGCACAATCTACTGATTCCCCATGGTATACCCATGTTGTATACCCAGGCATGAATCCTACAGATATTATATGGTCTTCAACATCTTCTAAACTTTGCCTAGAGATGTTACAACAAAGTTTGCATGGGCAGACAATCTTTTGGCTAAAACCAGAATTTGTAGCTGCAAACTGAATGAAACCCCTAACCCCATCTGCAAACTGTGTACTGGATCTAGCAGCACTCATCCAAGTTTTATCCATTGTACAAATAGATGAATAAACTTAGCAACTTGTTCCTGTGTAACCAATAGCAAGATACTAGTTACTATACCAACATTCAAACAAACAAACTAGGTAATAACAGGAACAGTTCAGAGTACAGCATATCAGAGCACATCAGGAACAGTTCAGAGTACAGCATATCAGAGCACATCAGGAACAGTTCAGAGTACAAGTAATAACAGGAACAGTTCAGAGTACAAGTAATAACAGAGTATAGCATATCAGAGCACAAGTAATAACAGGAACAGAAGAGGAACAGAGCATATCAGAGCAGAGCACAAGTATAGCATATCAGAGCAGAGCACAAGTAATAACAGGAACAGGTGGTGAATTCCTAACCTGAAGAACCAGCCTCGGCATCATTGCGAGTTATTTGTCGATGAAGAATAGATCGACGTGGATCATCATTACGGGTGCCCATTGCACGACGTGGATCTCGACGGAGAGGTGGTGGACGAGCTCCAGGCGGCGGCGGATCTCGACGGAGAGGTGGTGGTGGAGGATCTCGACGGAGAGGTGGTGGTGGTGGTGGTGGAGGATCTCGACAGGATCTCGACGGAGAGGTGGTGGTGGACGAGATCGACGGAGAGGTGGTGGAGGATCTCGACGTAGAGGTGGTGGTGGACGAGCTCGAGGAGGAGGCGGTGGTGG
Source organism: Avena sativa (assembly GCA_916181665.1). Lineage (NCBI taxonomy): Eukaryota > Viridiplantae > Streptophyta > Magnoliopsida > Poales > Poaceae > Avena > Avena sativa. The sequence continues at coordinate 291,627,078 of OV702282.1, forward strand.
ATCTCGACGGAGAGGTGGTGGTGGACGAGCTCGAGGAGGAGGCGGTGGTGGATCTCGACGGAGAGGAGCGGATCTCGATGGAGAGGAGAGGAGCTCGATCGAGGAAGAGGAGGAGAGGCGCGTTGTATCTGAAAAAAAAGAGAGCCAAGGTCAAAGAGAGAAAGACTAGGGTCAGTAACATGACATGAAAAATTAAAGGACTAAAATGAAAAAATTAAAGGACTAAAATGAAAAAATACTGTACTGGAGATATACTATACTTGTGTTATTATTGTGCTTTGTTCCCTTCTAGTTTACATTGTTGTCTAGCTAGTGATATTTTATTTTAACAGTAGTGTATAAACTACATAGTTTATACATAATCATAATCATAGTTTAAACATTCATAATATTGAATATTGTAAAACTAAATATTTGCCTAGTTACATTCATAACATTCATAACATTCATAATCATAATCATAATACTAAATATTTGCCTAGTTGAATATTGTAAAACTAAATATTGTACAATGTACAATGTTGAATATTGTACATTGTACATTGAGATGCAAAACTAAACATTGTACATTGTAGTCTAGTTGCCCATGGTCTGAATATTTATGAATTCAGAACAATGAAGGCCTTTTAGACACAAAATTAAATGATCAACACTAGATAAACAGAAAATCAAGAAACTGATCAACACTTGATAAACAGAAAAGCATCAACACTTGAATAATAGAAATGAGAAATTAAGTCTTACAAACCAACATTACAAACCAACATTACAAAACATTACAACACTTGATAACCAACATTACAAACCAACATTACAAAACATTGTTCAACTTACAAACCAACATTACAGTAGATGCATTGTTCAGAACACTAGTCCACTAGAACACATTACAACTTAAAATGAAACACAATTTCTAATAAGCAACATAAAATCAAGGGTCTTCAATCATGTTCTTCAAGGGTCTTCAATCTCCACAAAATCAAGGCAGATGTTACCATGCCTTGGGTCTGCAACAATCAGCAACAGTGATCCCTCTACTATATTTGCCTCCTCCCTAAATTGTTGCCATCCTATTGTGAATGCAATTCTATCATCTTCATCTTCCATGTGGTACCATCCTTCAAAGGGCACATCAAATTCCCTAGCCAACAGATTTGAATGTCCTTGCCATGGGCATCCAACTTCTCTGAATGTTTTTGCAGAAAGGTACTGGCATAGTAACAACTTGTGTAAGAACTAAGTCTGAAACATTGCATAAAAAAAGTGAGAAATTAAGTAGTAGATAGTTACCAAAGCATCTAGTTCAACATTTTCCTGATTATACTTGTGCACCATAAACTGCATCTCATTGACACTTTCATAGAATTCTTCCTCAGCTAGTTCTTGCCCTGGTTTTAGAGCCAAAACCTTGTAGATACCATAATTGATGGTTGCCATGTTCTCCTCACTAATTTCTCTGATGTTTGAGAAAATAGTCTTCTGAAGTATAGCTCTAATTTCAGGCATCACACAGTAAAGACTTGCTCAAAGTAGTAAACAATGGCAAACTAGTTAACATAGCAAGTCTTTCAACTAACATGACATAAAACAGTTAAAATTGTGAAACAGTTTACCTCCATCTGCAACAATAGGCTTCTCAACCTTCATATTGTCCACAAATTCAGACACTGTGATATCAAAATTGTTGGCCTGTTCCACATACCTGAAAGAGACAACCTCACCTTGCTGGATATCATATTTCCTAACAAGGGAACTCCAGTATGGTCCACAGATGGTAGTTCTTGACACTTCTTTCTCCAGGAAGAAGTCATACACATGCCTGTTCCTGCATGTAGCCACCATCCAGTTCTTTGACATTGCAAATTTTTCAAGTTGTTCCTTGAATTTGCAAGGTACTGCCTGAAATAAAAACAAGAGGAATGTTTGTCATTATACACCTCCTTTCCAGATAAAAACAAGAGATCCATTGTACTGATGTTATAACTTACCACTCCATTTTCAAATCCCTGCATCATAATCAGATCAAAAGAAACTGCACGCCTGTCAGAATGGAGGCCACAGTTTTGCACTGGTTGCTGGCACAGAACACAACTCATCTCATCCATTCCTATGAAAAAAAATGGAAGTATTAAGATATGGAACACAAATTCATTCATGGATGACATGAAAAGAGGCAAAGGATCTGAATCACCTGTAGGATAACTTGTGCTCCTGTTGTACAATCAGAGATCTGCATCACACATGAAACATTCAGATGTAAGTACACAAACAGAACAACAATATTCAGGTAAGAACAAGAGATGAACTCACCATAGGCAGAAGAACTCGACATAGGCAGAAGAAATGACTCCATACTACCACCAAGTTAAATAGGAAAGCACCTGGACGTGGGGGCAAGCACCTGGCGCAGCACTTCCCCCACTTCCCCCACTTTCCCCACTTCCAAGGACGTGTGTGCAGTGCATAAATGTAATAAATGAAAAAATGCTCTGAATAAATGTACAAAATGGTCTGAATGCTCTGGTAATTTAGGCACAAAATGCTCTGGTAATTTACACAAGTAGTTGACTAGTAGTTGACTAGTAGTAGAACTAATGTAGTCTATTATGGAACTAATGTAGTCTAGTAGCCCATGGTCTCTGAATATTTATGAATTCAGAACAATGAAGGCCTTCTAGACATCAACAAAACAGGAATATGAAACAAGTAATAAAACAAGCACATCCATAGTTGACAACATTAAAACAAGCACAACCATATAATTTCAGGCACAATACAATTGATACAAACACTAGTAGTTAACTTACAGAATAAGGACATAATAACTAAAGCTTAAAACAACATTGTTAACCTAAACAACTGCAGCACAACCTAAACAAGCATCTGTTAACTAACTGATTCCAAATTAGCCTTGTCACTAACTGATTCCTTAGCTGACAATGTCAACAAAGTTCATCCCAAGGTGATCACTCATATGTTCTATGTTGATCACAAGCATTGAAGCCCATCCAACATCAGCAGCAAATGTGAAGTCATTCCACCCTGCGGTGAAAATGACTTCTCCATGTTCCTTGCTAATGGAGTAGGCACATGCAATGAAGTTATCTTCGTCTCCTTCTATGTCTTGCCCTTCCCTGGAAAGATGTGCTATGCCATGTCTTGGGTACCTGTAGCCTTGTACAGCCTCAATAGGCATGAACTGCAATAATCATGTATTTCACAGTTAGTATTTTTTTACACATTAGGCATGCATAGAATGAAACAACAGAATAGTGATTTAGCTCTAAGCCTTACCAGTGCATCCCATGCTTGGTTTTCCTCATTCATCTTGTGTACCCAGAAATTCTTCTCATCATTACTTTCAATGATCTCATGGTCTGTCACATGAACATCTTTGTAGATGGCAAATAAGATGGTGGCCATGTTCTGTTCAGTGATTGATTGAATGTTTGAGAAGATTGTCCTGTACAGAATGCTTCTTATTCCAGAAGGGACATCTCCAATCACTAAGCAAAAGAGAAGAAATAAAATAATTAGTACTAGTACATGTAAAGAAATTAGTAGTAGTTGAGGAAATAGTTAGTAGTAGTTGTTAGCAAGAACTTACATGGAGCTTCATGGATGTACTTTTCAACACCATTTGAGGAAATGGTGACATGGAATAAATTGTCCAAACCCTCAATCGGATCTGGATCATATTCAAATTCCAGTACATCACCAAGACCAATGTCGTAGACTCTCCACAATGACGTCCAATAAGGACCACAAATCAATGTCTTTTCATCAGTCTTCTTCAAGTACAGATCATAGTTTCTAATTGCACTGCTGTTGGCAACCAGCCAATTATTAGGAGTGAAATCATTCAGTCTCTCCCTAAATGAACATGGAACAACCTACAGGATGAACATAACATAATGTAGTTAACTTACCAACCTACAGGATGAATACAACATAAAGTAAACTATTGTTGTCTGGATGTGAAAACTCACCACACCATCAAATGGAAACTCATCAACAATGACAATCTGGAAGCTGGTTGCCCTCCTCTGTGTCCTACCACAGTTGTGAGCAGGTTGTCCACACACAGCACAGTCCATTGCTAAAAACAAGAAAACGCAAACCTAATCAGGAAAACGCAACCCTAATCAGGAACATATTCAGGAAGAACAGTTAGAAGAAAGAGGGATTTACCTGAGAAGAAACCCTAATGAAGAAATACGGTCACTGTAATATTACAAGAAGAAAGAGGGATTAGGACAGAACCGCAAAATAAAGATTAAAGCAACAGAAGTGAAGAAGGTTGGAAGAATCAAGCAACAGAAGAAAAGATTAGAGAGAGAACTGAAGAAATCTGAAGAAATGCAAAGGAACTAGAACTCACCGTACGAACTGCCGAGTCTGCAGATGGATGGAAAGAAAAAGAAGAGATTAGAGAGAGAACTCTGAAGAAAAGATATGAGAGAGAACTGAAGAACTGCATAGGAACTCACCGTAGAACTGCCGAGTGGGAGAGAGGGAACTGCCGAATGGGGAGAGAGAGGGGAGGTTGTCCCTTCGGTTTCCTCCTTATAATATTCCAACGCTCCACGTGCTCTCTGTCTCTTCGGTTCCAGATATTTTGGCCCATATTTTGGCCGAGTGGGCCTTTGCCTAGTACTTTCTCCTACAGTTGGAGTACTTTGTCCTACAGTTGGGCCTTTGTGTTTTTGAAAAAATACATTTTGTTGCAGCAACTTATACTTAGTATGGATTTGTTGCATACAACTGTAAGAAGTATACAGAGAAGTTTCTTTTTTGAATCCATTTTAAAAAACAGCAGTGGCAAGTAGAAAAAAATTCAATTTGTTGCAACAACTTATCCTTGCTATTGTGAAAAATTAACACAATAGCAGTATGGATTTGTTGCATCTATATTTTCAGAAAAGCAAACACAACTGGATCAGAAAACACAAACTTGATATATAATATAAGTTCAATAATAGCTGGATACAAACACAACTGGGTACACAACCACAACTAGATACAAACACACTGGATACAAACACAAATTCATGGACACTACTTAGATGATCTCTAGTAGATGATCCCTAGTTGATGATCTCAACAAAGTTAAGACTAATAAACTCTTGCATGGGCTCTACTTTCATCAAAAGAAGTGCTTCATTGCCAATGTTAGCAGCATTGGTGAAATCAGTCCATCCATTCTGAAAACACACATGCCCCATGTCCCAGGCAATGGAGTAGGTGCAGTCAATGAACTCTTCTTGTTCTTCTCCTAGCAGCTGTCCATCCTTGGAAAGATGAGCAATGCCAAAACCTGGGTACCTGTACCGATCTATAGCCTCAGTAGGCATGTACTGCAAAACAAATAAATATCCACAATTGATTTAGTTGCATGCAAATAAAATAATTTCAGATGTCAAACATATGAACTGTGGGAAATTACCAGTGCATTGAAGTGAACATTGTCATCATCCATCTTGTGCACCCAAAAATGTTTCTGATCCTTTGGTTCATAAAATTCCTTCTCCACAAAAACATCTTTGTAAATGCCAAACAGGATTGCAGCCATGTCCTGTTCACTAATGGAGTGGATGTCTGAGAAGATTGTCCTATAGAGGATACTTCTTATTGGGCTAGGCAAATCTCCTACAATTAATCAGAGAGGATGTGTTAGCCTTAATTATTTCGAAAATGCATTGTGAAAAAAAGATGAGTTATTGTTGTGATACCAGTTTCTTCAACTGCATCCTTCTCAACATTGTTGGAATGAACAGTTATGTCAAATGAGTTCTCTAAAGGTTCAAAGGGATCATCAGTACATTGGAAATGTACAACATCACCCACAGCAATGTCATAAACTCTAACTAATGATCTCCAGTAAGGGCCACATATTAGTGTAGCTGACTCATCCTTCTGTAAGAATAAATCAAATCTTCTGAATCTTGGGCTCTTGGCAACTAACCATTTCCCAGGAACTAAATTGTTCAACCTCTGTTTGAATGAGCAGGGAATGTACTGCAGTTTAACAACATAATTTAGTTCCCATTGACAAAAACTATTTGAATGAGCAGGGAATGTCAAATCCATTAGCTCTCATGTTACTAGGGAATGAGCAGGGAATGAGCAGAAAAACTTACTACACCACGTCTAAAACCATGGCCAATGACAATGTCAAATCCATTAGCTCTCCTGTTAGATCTGCCACAATTGTCACCAGGTTGATCACAGATAGCACACGTCATGCCATCCATCACCTACAAAATAACATCCAGGTTAATTCACCTACAAAAATTCACACAGGTTGATCACAGATAGCAGGTTCAAATTCAGAACCTGAGAGCTGAAAAGTCAAAGGAGGAAATTCAGAACATGCGACCTGAAAATGTAGTACAAGGATTAGATTGCATCAGATTAAATGAAATAGAATAATAAGATCTGTGTATAGAATTGAACTCACCCAGAAAGTCGAAGGGATAGAAGAAAAGCTCTGCGCAGAAGAATTGTAAACCGGCCAGGTTTCTCCTCGTATTTAAAGGTAAAGGGATGTAAAACTGCTCCCCCACGTCCACCACTGCCCCACGTCCACCACTTCCCCCACGATGTGGCCCATTTAAACAGACACTGTCCACTGTTTTCCCCCACGATGTGGCCCATTTAATCAGACACTATCCAGGCCCATTCAGTACTAATCTAGCTTTATTATCACCAACTGGAGCCACGCAGCTGGATCCCTAATTTTGACTGGAATAATCCTAGTGTCCCTGAAACTGAACAAGCAGACATCTCCCTCTTTCAGACTGAATGTTTTGACAACATCTTTCCATCCAAAACAGATAACTGCTTGTCCAGATTCAGTTAGCATCATTCTACAATACTGGGTCTTGGAAACTGTTGGCTTGTTCACAGCAAGAAGAATAACTTCAGATCCTTTAGGAACCCCAAGCCTGGGAGCTCTTGAGCATAAGACAGGCTTTAGAAACTTCAAAAGATAAGTATTTGTGAATTCTTTTGAAAAAACCTGGAAAACAGAAATTTCAATTATGATCAAAACATACCATACAGTAACCATTAGTAGTGAACATGATCAAACATTACTAACCATTTCTCCTTCTCCAGGTCTCCAGTGAACATGATCAAAGGAAGATATGATGTTTTCTTCTGTCAATTTCCACACATACTCCTTAATATCAGGTCTTGGTAGCACTTCAACATAGCTTCTCAGTTGGATAACTTGATTGAATGTCAAATCAACCTTGTTTGCAAAAATGCATTCATTATCAAAGGATTCTTCACCAGCAAAACCAGGTCCTACATGACAAATAAAGCATTATTCATCACCCAAAAAAACTCTAGTAAAACAAGTATAATAGTAAGCATCTGCAGGTGAAAATCACACCTCTAGTAGTAATCAGACTCCTTTCATGAATCTCAGTGGGGCTGTACCTACAAAGATGTGCATAAATATGTTATAAGAGATACTCAGATAAATGGTAAGAATGGGTTTAATAAGACAGGGTAGTACTCTTCAATTTTAAGTATCTCAAGCTTAAGGTAGAACCACTGATGTCTGAGTCTTGGTGGTAGTTTTCTTTCGTCTGTAAAAATGAACATGCAAACATCCCCTTCCTTCAGATTAAATGCCTCTACCACCTTTGCCCATTCAGGAGGGATGATCTGGGTTTTTCCATCAGCATGAAGAATCATCCTACAGTACTTTATTGGAGATCCTAACTTGAGCATCACACCTACACTAACCAATTGAGATCTGGCTTGAATACAATGTCTCATGAGGTGTTCATCCATGAGGAACTGCATCAGGAACTTTCTTGTAAACTCTTGACTGAATTCCTGGAATTTGTTAGATAAAAATGTGAGTAATGTGCAGAACTTACAGATAAAAATATGAATAATGTGCAGAACATATATACATACCATTAAACCCTCCAAAGGAATGACATTTGTTGATGTAATTGTGCTAACATAATTCTTAATTGCGGGCCTTGGTAGCACTTCCACATTGCTTCTTAGCTGCATTAATTGGTGGTAATTCATTTGAACCAAATTTCCAAAAATGCAGTTTGTATCAATTGAATCAAATCCTGAATGTCCAGGTCCTAACAAATGCCAAACAATGTATCATTAGTACCAGAAAATATAGATCAATGACAAGAGCATAGATTACAAGAGCATAGATTACCTCTAATTGTGATCATTAGCCTATCATCCCTCTCATCATCTTGGACCCTGTAGTAATCATATTCATTAGTGAACCAATTACAGAACTATTTTAAGATCTATTTCTAGCATTAGTAAAAATCAGATTTTTTGTTTAGAATTACAGATGAATTAGATGAACCATTTCAGATATACAAAGCACACACTAGATGGATGAAAAGACCATACTATATATACAAAGCACACACTAGATATACAAAGCACACACCTGCAATTATCTGATTGCTCTTGAGAAATCGCAGGGGGAGAAGGGGATGTGGCTGCTGCAGTCCAGTTGGTGCGGCCGCGCGGATCCATTGCAGAAGATGCTATGGATGATCTCCAGCTCTCCGGAGAGGATCTGCAGCTCTCCGGCGGCGGCGGGTGGTGCGGCGGCGCGGACGGAGATGATCTGCAGCTCGGGCTCGGGCGGTGGTTGTCTGGCGGCGGGTGGTGCGGCGGCCGCTGACGGAGAGGATCTGCAACTCCGGTTGACTGGCGGCGAGTGGTGCGGCGGTGCGGACGGTGAGGATCTGCAGTTCTCTAGCGGCGGGTGGTGCGGCGGCACGGACGGTGAGGATCTGCAGCTCTCCGGCGGTGGGTGGTGCGGCGGCGCGGACGGAGAGGATCGGCAGCTCTCCGGCGGCGGGTGGTGCGGCGGCGCGGAGGTCACGCGCGAGAAATGGAGGCCAAACCCTAGCGCTGGCGGCGGGGTGCCTCTCTTATACATTGGACAACAGAGGGGAGGGGGGTTTGTGCAAGGTGGCGCGGGTGGAGGGACGAATGGAAACTAAAAAATTAACTGAGGGGCGTCCCAGCTAATCGCTATAACTACGGAGCCGAGGTGGAAGGACACAGAAAAGTTAATAACAACCTAAGGTACTAATGTGCAAAATGACCATACTATATACGCACACACCCACCCACCGCGGCCGTCACTTTCTCCACTCCCTCACTCCCTCACTTTCCACTCCCTCACTCTCTCCCTTTCCTCGTGTTAGGGTTCCACCGCCGCCGGCCGCCGCCCAACATGAAACCCCTCCAGCGAATCCCATCGCCGCCGCCACCTGAGGAGCTTGTCTGTTTTTTCCTCGTGTTCTTCTTCTGTTCTTCTTTCTTCTTCTGTTCTTCTTTCTTCTTTCTTCTTTTATTCTACTCGTTAGATCTTTTCTGTTCTTGATTAGGAACTATTGTTATTAGATTAGTGTTCTTAGTTTAGATTGTTGTTATTAGATTAGATTTGTTCTGTTCTTAGATTTGTTATTAGATTAGATTTGTTCTGTTCTTAGAATTGTTATTAGATTAGATTTGTTCTGTTTTTAGATTTCTTAGCCTATCATCCCTCTCATCATCTTGTTCTGTTCTTAGATTTGTTCGAGATTTATGTTCTTTGTCTAACCTGCTATCTGATCTTGTTTGATCTAACCTGCTATCTGATCTTTGGGTGCTTAGATTTGTTCTTTGATTTATGTTCTTTGTCTAGATCTATGTTCTTAGTTTTGTTCTTAGATTTGTTTTGTTCTTAGATTATATTTTGTTTAGGGTTCTGCTAGGATTAAATCTGTTGATGTCAAGAGTTGATGATTATTTCTGGTTAGGGGTCTGTTGATGAAGAAATGTTCTTAATTTTCAGAAATTTCAGAAAGTTCAGATTGTTAAGATTGTTCAGAATGTACTGAACTTTCTGAATGTTCTGATCTTTCTGAATGTTCTGATTTTTCTGAATGTTCTGAATGTTCTGAATGTTCTGATCTTTCTGAATGTTCTGATTTGTTGACTGTCAGAATGTTCAGCATGATCTGAACTGTCTGAATGTTCTGAACTTTCTGAATGTTAGGAATATTCAGAATGTAATTATTGACTTTCTGAATGTTTTGCTATTTGATCATGTCCTGAACATGTTTTAGCATTACTGATTACATTGCTTTAACATTACTGATTACATGCTGTTTTTATACTAGATGGGAACCTGTGAGAACTGTGCCATTGACATCTCAGATGGCAGTGGCAGCTTGATCCCAAGCCACAGCACTAGTGGCAGTGACAGCTCTGGCAGTGACACCTCTGCCAGTGACACCTCTGGCAGTGACACCTCTACGGAGTGGTTCGTGCCAGATGGTTATGTGCCAATTATGCCAGCACAAGATGATGGCTTGGTTTTAAGGGGTATGTATCTATACAAACTTTGAACTATCTAGTCTGTTACAGCAGTTGAGAAATGGTAGTACTATTTATAAAATTTGTTGTATTTGTGCTGTATCAGGACCAAAAAACAAGGGAATACATGAGTGGGACCACCAGTGTATGTTTGGAAATGACATACTACTGTGTCCATGCCAAGTTGAGTTTCTGGAAGAATGGTGCAATGGCAGAAGGCCAGCAATAAAGTACTATGTCTACAAGATGACAGAGTCAGCTGTCATTGAGAAGAAATGCAAAATGGTGAGCAGCTATTTACTTTATCATGCATAACAGTGTAGTAGAAACAGAGTCCAAAAGAATGCTAACAGTTGTGTAAACTTTATACTTACACAGGAATTTAATGCTGAGTTCACAACCAAGTACCTGAAGGACTTTCTTGATGAACCACTTACTGTACAAGTTGAATCCATGGCTGAAGATGATCGTGTGGATGTGAGGATGAAGATGGGAGTAAACAATAGAGCAATGATAACCAGTGGATGGTGGACAGCTGTGCAGGCCTTCAACATGAAGAAGGATGATGCTATGCTGTTCAGTTTCTGGTACAAGTCAGACGGTAAGTTGCGCCTGATGCTCGCGGCACTCCCATAAAGCGTAGATCTGACAGTACTGATTGGGTGGAAGTAGAACTTCTGTTATGAGTTCTACTTATTTTGGATGTAATTATCTGATGGACTGCTTAAGTTGGACTGCCTAGTTCTATATATGATGGACTACTAAGTACTACTTTTGTAGTTGTAAGTATGGAGCAGTAAGTACTATGTTGGATTATCAGTATGAAATCGGTAGTATATAATTATGTGCTGTGTGGTATCTGTTTTCTGATTATTTGATTATGCTGGTTATTCTTTTGGAGGCACAACACAAAGTGCCTCAAATGGATGACCATTTTGAGGCACACCTGATAGTGCCTCAAATGGATGACCATTTAGAGGCATGTTTGACAGTGCCTCCAGTGATCATCCATTTGAGGCAATGTCAGGTGCCTCAGTTGGTTGGACATTGGAGGCAGCAGCATAATGCCTCTGATGGATGATCATTGGAGGCACACCAAATAGTGCCACAGTTGGTCACTATTTAGAGGCATAATTTAGTGCCTCTAAATGGTAACCAATTGTGGCACTTCTAATTGTGGCTCAGTTGATATACTTTTAGTGGCATTATCACAGAAAATGCCTCTAAAAGTTATGTTTTTTTGAGGCACAGGTCAAAGTGCCACTGATAGTTTAGCATAGAGGCACTGGACTGTGCCTCTATTTTTCAAAACATTAGAGGCACTATCAATAGTGCCTCAAAAGGATAAACTATTAGTGGCACTTTTAAAACTGCCACTAAAAATTCATATTTGGAGGCATTATTTTTCAAAGTGCCTCAATAGATACAATTAGAGGCAGTTTGAAAAAGTGCCTCTAAGAAAAGTGCCTCTGATTCCTGGACGTGCCATAGTGACTGCTAAGAAGAACGCCAAGCGGCACTTCAACCAACTGAAGCGGTAGGCTGCAGGCAAGAGCTCTGTCTCCTGTCTACATCATCTTTCGGTCTTTGATTTTCCATCGATTATTAGTTATTGGTTAGTGCCTGTAATTCTCGTAGCTGTCTAAAGCCTGTGTTCTGGTTCGTCTGTAATGTCCCCATAAAGTTTATTTAGCAAATTTAGGCTCATTTTCTGGATGCATTGTTTAGCTCTTCAGTAATAAGTTTCAGCTGTGAATTTTCCTGTATGTGAGGTAGATACATTTGATTCAGTCTGTAAGCCCGTGCTGCAATCAATTATTAGTTATTGGTTAGTGCCTGTAATTCTTGTAGCTGTCTAAAGCCTGTGTTCTCGTTCCTATGCAATGTCCACATAAAGTTTATTTAGCAAATTTAGGCTCATTTTCTCGATGCATTGTTTAGCTCTCCAGTAATAAGTTTCAGCTGTGAAGTTTCCCGTATGTGAGTTAGATACATTTGGTTCAGGCTGTAAGCCCGTGTTACACCCTTACATTTTTCTTATCACTGGTAATTTAGTCACCATGTGACGAGTAGCCATCAAATTGATCATTCAGTGCGAGGACACATATCTCATTAGATTCCTACTTGTTCAGCGTGGTTTGGCCTCATTTGCTTTTTTGTTAGCTTGTGCATCATGTACATTGATCCCGCTCCATTGACATGGAACGGTGTATTAATTATCTTTAGGCTTGCGACTGGGCTATTCTTCCTCTGCGATTGCACTAGCATCTTCCAATTCTTTTGAACTAGCATGGTGGTCCTCGCAAACGCGAGGGCATCATCTATAGTTTGATGTTCGCATACTGCAGTAGAAAAAATATTATGGCTATATAGCCATCACAAACGTTCCGTTGTCAAGAGAATCACCTTTGTAGAAATTTTTCATTAATTCTAAATAATTTCATTTTAGTAAGCACCCTAATTTTTTCTAGTTAAATGGATGATCAGAGGCTTGTTATTTTTGTTATATTCATATTTTAAACCTTTTTTACTCATGCTACTGGGAATACTCAAGTTCTTTTATCAGTCCAGTGAAGTGTCCATTGTTACACAACCTAAGTGTGCCCGCTCACCTACAATAATGACCGGGTGATGGGAGAAAAGGGAAACATTTTATCAACCTTCGGTCCGTAGTTAGGTACAATATTTGGATTCGATATTTCTTGAAACATCGTGTGCGGTGTATCAACGGGACAACATTAATGACTCCTAGTTTCATCTCCATCTTGGCCTATTAATCTCAGTCCACACCATACAACTATGGTACTCATGTCAGTTTTAGCCTTCTTTCTTAACAATATGGGGGTCAATAGAGGTTTGACGCCCACATTTTTAACATCTCCACATGCCTGGCTAGGTAGTCAGTATAATAAGCTCTATAAGGATTGAACTCAATCTGACTAATGTGCGGGGCAGCATTAAGTTAGGTTTTCACGAAGTCGTGCATGGCTTTGTGGGCCCTGGTCTGACCCGGTATAGAAAAAAATGAGGAAGATTAGACTGGCCTAAGTCCACATATAACACGTACTCTTTTTTCTTTTTACTGTCCAATCAACGTACGGGACAGCTAAGTTCACTTGGTTCTTACGTGCTAGCGGTCACGTTTGTTCTTTTTTGGAACCTAGTCTGTATATATATATTTTAAATCTCAACCGTTAATATAAATAGTTAACACAGACTAAACGGATCAGATTATCTAGCCCATGTGGAAGCACCTGGTGTCTTCTTTGGCATCCTTATATTGCTTTTAGTATATAATAGAAATAGATCGGCGCTGAAAAGGAAATTGGTTATGCTCTATTCAGATACCAATCCTATCTTATGTAGATGCAGATATTCTTGAAAATTAAACAAAGCATGTCTCAAAGAAGAATTCAGAAAGGAGATCCATTCAGAAAGATGCATGATGTCCATAAAAACTTATCCCTACAGTTATCTTTTGTCATGCCATCCATTGTTGTGATTAGAGTATTATATGGTGCCTATTACATGCTCGCCTGGAGTACCTGGTTTCATGTGGACCACGATGTGCTGCATGAGAAAGCCAAGTTTGAAAATTTCATGTTATGATTAGCAAAACCATTTATCCCCGTATTGTCAACAGCACTGATTCAAAATTTGCAAAAAGCTTAAACTCTCATGGCTTGCCTTGTGTATTGATCCTCTTTTTTCCGTACATTGTTTAACAAAAATCGACTGTAGCAATGCACGTGCATATTTTCTATAACCGAGAAAAGAATAAGAAGTTCAGCTGCGGTGATGCCATAGCAAAGGCAACCAAATAGAAATATTTGAGGATATGTGACTAAGACGTGACTATGATTATGCCTGACTATATAGTTTGACGGCCGAACAATAGGAGAAGATCAATATACATGAATATTGGTGTGTGTTTTATATTTACACGTGACACATGTGAACCAAAAGAAATGAGAAACCATGGAAACGCACGGGCATTAGCTAGTTGATCATAAATACACAACTCGAGGGTAACAAGTGGACTTCCCACGTCTTTTGTGTGAAGGTAGTGTGTCCATAACAGTATCGTTCCGGTGGAGGAAACAATCTCATATGAAATTCAAATCTCCTGTTGTCTTGGTATGGTCGTCATGGTATGCGTCGAGGAGCCATTGGTGTTCTCCATATTATGTATATACAACTTTTTGTTGTGATTGTTTTGTCGTATGGTGCATGTCTTGTCGTTGGTAGCAAGTTTATTTTGGTGTTTGTTTCTCCATTTTCTAACTGTATGCTCTTGGTCTTATTGTTCTTTCATGGATAGTGATGTAGGAGGGATTTGTTGATACTTTTAAGGGAGATATAAACCTTGTAACTTTTCTTGAGAGCTTCGGTGAAGTGACTGGGCTATGTAAAAATTTCCGAAAGAGCTCCATAGTTCCAATTAGATGCATGCAAATAGACCTTGACGACATCCTTGGGGGTCCGGTGACGAGGGCCTCATTTACTTTGAGATACCTTGGGATCCCACTTTCGGTTTACAGGCTAAGAAGAGTGAACTTTCAATACCTACAAAATAACCGCGCCGCAAAGCTACCAGCTTGGAATGGCAAGTGCATCACTACAGCATGTCGAACTTGTCTTGTAAACGATCATTGTGTCATAAGCTATCGACTACTTGATCCCGCTCACCCTCTCACCGGTCACTATCAAGATCATTAAAAAGTTAGAGTGGTCCTTCCCCTGGTCGACTAAGGACTCAACATTGGGGACAAATGCAAAGTAAATTGGGAGATGGTTTGCCGTCCTAACAGATTTGGTGATCGTGGGGTGCTAATATGGGTAACTATGCCATGGCTCTTCATTTTCATTGGTCGTGGCTCGAATGGAAATACCCCACTAAATTTGGGGTTGTGTCTAGGAACCCTTGCATGCTCGAGGACATGAATATTTTCTATGTCGTCACCACCATCATCCTTGTAAATGGCCGGAAGACTCCCTTTTCGCACGCTCCATGGTTTGAAAGGAGAAAGCCAAAAGAGATTGCACCTCTAATTTTTTCTTCGTCCAGAAGAAAGAAGTGGAGTATGCACAAAGCTATGCATAGCGTGATAATGTGAAATTGGGCCAAAATTCCTCCATAAACCACCTATATCAATTTATGGATCTTTGGGTCCTTCTAAATAATGTGGAGCTTGGTGACAATGTGGAGATTGATATCAATGTGAAGCTTACGGAGAATGTACTATACTTGTTAGCATCAGCTTATGAAGCGTCTTGGGATCCATCTCCTCCAACATGAACACGATGATTTGTAAGGTTTGGGCCCCTCCTAAAAAAAATCTTTGTTTGTCTTGCAACGCAAAATAGGCTTTGGATGGTACACCGTTTGGAGAAAATAGGGTGGGCTAATTATGTCTTGTGTCCTCTATCCAAGCAAATCATGTGTAATACTCCCTACGTCCGGGTTTAAAGGACATAATTTGCAAACCATGCAATCCCAAAATATTTAGGCGCAAAAGCATTTAATCTCTGTAATTACTCCGGTGTGAAAAGAACAAAATGCTTGGCTGGCTCTTGTTTTCCTTACGCATGTTCTTCTCCACACTATAAAATAGACCAATAATTGGTCACATAGGGACTAGAGAATTGCAAATTGTGTCCTTTAAACCAGGACAGAGGGAGTAGTATATTACCCCTAAGTGTGATTTTGGTAGTTAATGCCAACCCCTACGCACTAATGTTTTCATTGAGTTCTGTATGAATGAAAATCCCACGGGTATTGCTTGAATACCATGTGTTGTCTTCAAGTGTGGATGCCATCAAGGTGCTTGAGTATTAGCATCAAGATCATAGATTTGGTTTGTTGCGGCATGTCAAGCTAATTAAAGTACGGACATGGCAATAAATGGGTATATCAACAAATATATTAATTGACAACCATGTCACCATTATGAAAATAAAATACTTTTAATCTTTTGGAAATTTTATTTACCAAAACCTTCCTCTCATATCTGCCCGTCTTATCCTCACAAGAGAAAAAACATGAAATTTGCACATTAGTGCGATAAAATAGTCATAATCCCTACAAATCTAATTATATAAGAAAATAATCGTAAACACTCGATTATTTATTTGGATAAATCATGTGTTGTTTTTAGAAAAAGGGAAATATGTTTATAAGTCTCACAAAAAGGTGAAACATCGCCGCACTCTACGGAGTAATTAGATTATCACATGGGCTTCATTGGTTTATTTGTTTTCATAATGCATAAAGTTGTGGATCGGTGTGCTATTGTTAGCCTCACATGTGTGATTAAAAGTAACACTTATGGTATCCTTTAGAACAACAAACACTTAAGGCGGGTGTAACACCCTCAGAATCGGACCTATGCAAGTTTTAGTGAAGCCCGCCAAACCTGCATAGAAACGATTCAAAGGTGCCCACCAGGCACTTTCGTGCGGGTGGAAAACGAAGTAATAACATTACACAACAGTCCTCGATGGGACCCACAGAACAGATATATATAACAGCGACTCCATGAGTCAAGAATACAGATATAATATACAAAGATCCAAATCACCTTTAAATCGATATAGCGTCCGACTACGGACAAGATGCAAATGGGGCTAAGAGCCCTGAAGAATAACCAATGGCGTCCATAACCCTGCCCAGGCCAAGCCGGAAGGGTAACCCTGCTAACGACGTCGATCTCAAAACCTGCTTAAACAAAAGGGGTGCCGACAAAGGGCAAAGGAAAAAGAGGAGCGTCAGTACTGAGGCCAGTACACGGCGAGACTAGAATTCGGCGGTCCTCGCCTACATAGGTATGGTGGACTGAGCGGCAGCGGCAGCATGCACTAAACAACCTATAGAGACTCGATACAACTGGCGGTTATCGGAGGGGGTAAGAATGACCTATCCGGATCCAAGCTGATACTACCACCAATCAAACCCATCCTGGCGTTTCCCCCTCGCGACCAAACGAGGAAGTCAACCGAGGAACTCACACAGCTGGCAATTTTATTTATTCGGTTATCGTTGCAGCAATTACTAGTCAGGTATAGATAATCATCCTGATAAAGTAAGCAGTGGGCCATTTTAGTTAACCATTCCGTGATACTTGCAACAATTACTAATCAGATACAGATAGCATGAGATAAACCCAAAACCCAGCAGTTGTTGGTACTTTTATTCAGCCATTCCGTTGTAGTTGCAATAATTACTAGTCAGGTACAAGGGTAGCAAGCGACACTCCAACAAGCAATTGTGGGCAGTATTATTTAGCCATTCCATTATAGTGAAGCTGATTACTGGTCATTATAAAGGCAAATTTATAGCAGTAAACTTTAGTTATGCTTGTCTATGGTCGAGATACTGTGCTCCAAGTCGTCCATAACCGCGGACACGGCTTTCAGAAAGTTTTACCCGGACGGGGTGCACCAATAGCAACACACACTCGATCAACCTCGGAAAAACCAAATCAAAACCCAACGAGGCCTTCACGACAAAGCAATCACAGGATTCAGAATTATTTCAGGGGGCCACCCCATTAAGCTACCCGCAACGAAGTAAGCTAGCTCCGAGACGGACTCAAGGTCTGGGTATACGGCTGTGAACGACTGGGAACCCAAAACTGGGCTTGTCGACACCGCGGAATCGTGTCCCGATCCTAAACAGTACAGTGTGCTATCCATCGGACAATCGTAAATAAAGCAGTAAAGCATGGCATAAGTACAGGATCGTAAATAAAACCTCAAACTAGTTTGTGGCCCCAAGAAATAAGACTGAATCAAGCTCTGGCTAAGGGGGGTCCCATATACCTCCCGGATATGGATAGCGCGATAAATCAAGGAACAGGTATCAAGTACTCGGGGTCCTACGGGACACAAGTGGGCGTTCGGAAACCAAATATTTTCTATCACCCACCGATGCCTCTGCTTACTTCAATTTTAGTTGTTAAACAGGAATTAAAGTGTACGATAAGTAAAACCATGATCATCTCCAACAACAACATGCGGCAATACATCAACAACTGTGGCACTTGACGACACGCAGCGGCAATTGAGCAAGCGACTACGACGCGCAAGTCCAGCTATCTACCAAACAACAGGTAATAGGATGTGTCCAAGGCAATATAAGGCTGCAAGTAATATCAAGGGTACGGAAACTAGAGCATCGCAACACAGATAGCAATAGATCAACAGGAGGGAATAAATACTATAAAAGTAAGATAGGTAGAAAGGGGGAGATGCTCGCCTGAAAAACACTGCCGAAGGGTTCAACCGAAGATCGGGTCGAAGCTCACATCAACTCAACGGCCTTATCCGCGAAGAAGCAAAACACTAGAAGAAACACCGGATGCAATATTTAATACTATGGCAAAAGATCGGCATGCTGCATGTATGATGTATGGCATGGCAAAGATGCGATGCAATTAGGTCAATGTTAAGTGGGACCGGGGTCCCGACAATTAATTAAACGGTTCAAGTTATTTAGAACCCCCGCAATTTAAATGTTGTTTTAGCATGGCAAAAGATAGCACCGGATTCGCTACACAAATTAAGTGAGGCCGATATGAGACTAGATTTGCCCGCATATGGGCCCCATATTTAATTATTAGGTGAATCGGCATAAGGCCCCCAAACCACATGACAAGATGCATGCAAGTATGACAATTTTATATGCAACATTTAATATCATTTTAATATAGGGTTCGAGAAAAGGGTCACACATTAGGGCTCGACGATCTTGGGGTTCCGGGGTTCGGGGTCGGGTCTCGGGGTCCAGGGTTCGACGGAAACGTTCTCGGACTCCGGGATCGTTCTCGGATAACAGAGGTAGGTCTTGGCGCATTCGCGATGATCGGGCCATGTCGACGATCATGGCGTTCGGAATGAAGTACTTGTCGCATCGTGTCTCGGTGTCCTCGGGTCCGATTGTAGATCTCGGCGTCCTCGAGGGGGGTACTTGTCGTGTCCGGGAAGAAGGACTTTGCGTCCGGTGGCAATCTTGTCGTCCCGTGTAGACGTCCTCGGTGTCGGGGAAGATCTTGAGGTTCTAACTTGGGCGTCGTGGACGGACTTGGTTCGTCGTCGGGTCTCGTCGGGGTCGGACTTCGGGGATTTTTGGTAGATGGTTCCATGTAGACGGTCATGGCGAGCTTGGCGCGACACCGGGTTCGGGGTCTATCTTCGGCTCCGGGGAACGGCTTGCGGTCCGCGCAGATCTTGGGGTTCGGCCTCCCAAACGCCGGGGTCGGCTTCGGGGTTTCGGAGTTGGGGCCTTCGGATCCTCGAGGCGATCTTGAACAGGGATGCAACATCACCACATAAGCAGCATGCCACCACCACATCAAGGCGCATCGCCAGGGACAAAATCCACCCAAACACAAAAGGGTGGGGCCATGTTCCTGGGGCTCGTTGACGCGGAACCGAAAGGCGGTGGCCACGGCGACTCCGGCGACGAGCTTGGGGCCGGACGGGCGGTGAGACAGGGGTTCTTGCGGGGCGGTGGACGGACGCAGAGAGCCACGGCGCGGCTCGGGCTCGGGGGAGGACCGCGCGGTCGCCAGATACGATGGGGGCGAAGGGGCCTGGGGCTCGGGTCGGGGCCGACGTGGTCGACGGGGACGCGGCCGGCGGCTCGCAGAGGGGGAAGCGGGCCGGAGAGGTTGGCGGCGGCGGGCGCGCTCGGGAAGACGCGAGGAGGAGGAGCCCGCGCGGTGCGGCGGGGAGGAACGCGGAGGGCGGCGAGCGTCGGAGGCGGGGTCGGTGCGGTGGTGGCCGGAGGACGACGCGCCAGGCGAGGCGGCGGCCGCGCGGCGACGAGAGGAGGGTGGCGGCGCGCGGCGACTCCGGCGAGGCCCTGCCAGGGGAGGAGGAGCGCGTCGGGCGGGAAGCCGTGCGGGGCGCGGGGAGGAAGACGCTCAGAGAGAGAGAGGGAGGGAGCGCGCGGGGGTCGGGGCGATGGGGAAGAAGACGTGTCGGTGGGGGGGGACAGGGCCAGCGGGTGGGACCGCGCGTGGGCCAGCAGGGAGGTGGGGATCCGTGCGGGCGTGTGTGCTATGTGAGGCCGGCTGGGTGCCGTGCGTGGTGGGTGTGTGTTGGTGGGGGGAGAGAGGGAGGGTGAGAGGCAGGTGGTGAGGTGGAGGGCTATGAGTGGTTGGGGAAAGGGAGAGGGGTGAGGTGGCAGCAGGCCATTGGGTGGGGTGATGTGGAGGCTGGGTTGGGGTAGATAGGTTGGTAGAAAAAGGGGATGGGGTGGACCGATTATTATTCCTGGGGGTGGTCGTTCGGGTCGAGTTGGCCCGTTCGACTGCCCCCACTAAAATAATAATATTTTTATTTGTTTTACAAACACCGTTTGCAAACCGACAGCAGACAAACAAAAATAATCCGGAGACCCGGGGTTTGATATATAATTAAAGATGGGGCGTTTTAGGAAAACAATTTTGGGTTTTCTCGAAAATAGTTTTATGCGATCCGATGCAAGACGATGACGATGCTCAAATGCAATGTGGCATGATGACATGAGCATGCGGTCATGATGATGCAATGCACAAAAACAACGCGATTTTCTAGTAGTGGTTTTGCGGGATGCCACAGCGGGTATGCAAGATAATAGTCAAATGATGCTTATATATAGAAATTTTATAAACATTCTTCCCATATCTTCACATCTTATCCTAATGGGAGATAAGAAGGTTGAAATTTGCACATTAATTTATTATAATAATCATAATCTCTAAAAATACCAGTATTATCATAATATAATTATAAATGCTCAATGGTTTCTTTAGATCAAACACCTAGTCCCTTTGGAAAAATATATATTTTCACAAATATGTTCTTTCGTGAAGGGAAAGAGCTTATCTTATTGCATTAATATGCAAATCTTTTCTCCCATGAAAATAAGAAGAGCATACATCATAGGATGAGTTTTTTTCCATGCAGACCTTCATGGCTACACCAGTATAGTGAAGAAGTTGGCCTTATTTACACAACTTTGCCTCAACAGACAGAACTCATTAACTTAGAGCATGGTCCTAATAAGGAAGATACCAAATTTGCACGTGTGGTCTTGATCCCTGGTTATCAAACCTCTTGACACCTATGCAGATGACGAAGGTGAGAGGAGACAAGGAGGATTGAAACAATGGACTATAGACCAGTTGTATCACTAACTTTTATGACCTAAAGAATTCACGTTCCACTCCGAAGTGACAAAGATAAAAGCTTTACAATTTAATCTTCGTAAAAGAAAATATTATATTATATATTCAAATCAGAGTAAGAGTATTGTCCAAATTGATACGTACTTACAAATTTGCAATTTGTTAGACAAATTATCGATAGATTACAACACAAACTATCAAAATAATTAAGTTCTCACAGGTGGACTATGGAACTAAACCATTGATCAAAAACCGAGGAGAATATAGTAGACACTAAGCGCATAATTAGTGTCACCCAACTTCTGCTGAAACCCATCTTCGGCATAATAGCCTCGAGATACTGCCACTCCACACATACATAGTCCTTCCATGTATCAAGTTTTAGCGCACAAGACATGTTTCTTCATCTTGATGCGCTTGATGAGGAGCAAGCACTCATAAGTCATGATGATATTATGTGTAATCAACCTTCTAGGGACAAAGGTTGACTGCTCACATGAGATGATCTCAGGCAAGACCGTTTTCAATCTGTTTGCCATCACCTTCGGCGCAATCTTGATGCATAAAGGTGTTGGTAAAAATCATTTTCCATTTTACCTATCTCATCTTCACTTGTCACCACAAATCCATCTGGCTTCACAAGTTTAGCAACTCGATTTTTATTCTCACGTTGGCTTGCCCCCATATGTGAGAACCATGTATTTTTGTCACCTTCTGAAAGCCATTGTATCCTCGACCGTTGTCTCCACATGACCTCCTCCTGGTGTAGCGCCTCAGCTAGATGCTCCACGAGCTTTAATTCTGCATGCGTCGTCCCCTGTCTATTAGGCCTACTGCTCACCCCCCCCCCCCCTCACCCCTAATTCCCTTTGTAGCATTCGGATCTGGTTACGGACAGTGCCAAAGGCCTCTTTCCCCAGTTAGCAAGACAATGTGACATCAAAGCTAGCTTTTCTCCAAGCTCATTCATTGAGACGCTTTTCTCCACCGCTCCCCATGCCTGCTCAAGCATAGGGGAAAATTCATAGTGAGAGTCCTACATGACCTCATACCTGGAAAAACCGCTCCTTCCTTCGGTTGTTTTGACACCGAGGAGCGTAATCCAGCATGATCGGAAGATGATCCGATGTTGCAAACATAGGCAGATACTGCACTTCCGCCTCCGGAAACCTGGCATTCCAGGAAGGAGACGCCATCACACAATCCAATCTAGTGCGGCAATACGATCCACCTGCCACTTTCTTCTCAAACGTCCACGTCACACTTTCGCATAAACCGCACACATCCATAGCTTCACGAAAGCCAGCAATCTGGGTCCAACTCCCCTCACCTACCCCTTCATGCTCCTCGCGATGCGAGGCTTCATTAAAGCCCCAATGCAGAGCCATGGAAGATCAGTAGTTGAGTGCATATATTCAGTGGCGGTGCCAAGACGAAAATGTTGTGTTGTCAAACTCATATCATCTATACATTTTTAGTTATTTTACAGATTATTTTGTGAATTTTCTCATGTATATATAGATGAGTTTCCAAATCCTGTGTAGTCAACTGACCACACAGAAACCCCTTGGCACCGCCACTGTATATATTTGAGCATATCCCACGTCTTGTGACGCTCCGACACTTGTGCCTCACCATACACAAGAGTGAGGTGCCAAGGTTCCTTCCCCTCCTCCGAAACAACAGTGTCAAGGTGGTAATGAGAATAAGGTAAAATTTCAACATTCATTGAGTTATTCCAAAATATTGCCAATGACGCCACTGCGGCCACCAATACTAACTAACAGCAGAACCTTTATCAAAACCTACTAAACGAGCAAAATCCGTAATTTATAGCTGTGTTCCAGGTACACATTGCGCAGATGGAGCATGGCGCTCTGCTAACACACGGAGAGCTCGCACTCTCGCGGGGCTGACCATTCCATGACTGCTTCCGGGGCAGGCCAGCAAGTCATCGAAGTTTGCAGGCTTTGGTAAAACTGCTTGGCTCCTTAATGGGCCAACAAACTAAGTCCTCGTGGAACTACCAAGATCCAGCTGAAACCATGTTCTTTGACTCCCCAAAAAAAAGCTGAAACCATTTTGTCGCTCACTCTGAAAAAGAGTCGAAGCCATTGACACTCTCCATCCTAAATAAATGCCCATTATCGCGGATGCTGCAAGCATGTCGTACTCCATAGTACGTACTCCTGTCAGCCTTCACGGCTTCTCCGCACCGCAGTACTAAAGCCCATCATCGCCCACAAAACGGTGACCGTGGGAGACGTAGTGTGCCATTCATTCTTGTCAGCTTGTGCGTGACTTCCGACGACGCTGATCTGTTCCACACTCACACGTTACGTTCTACGGCCGTGTAAACAACCTCTGGTTGTCGCTCTTTACCACATCGCCATAGGAGTATTCTCGCGTGTACAACCGCTACTCTCTGAGTAGCCGTGTTGAATTACCAACAGCCGGCGCGTGTGCCGTCGGTGCGTGCCGCGAATAATCGGAGACATTTTCTTCCGTCCGTTCCAACGTCAGCGGGAGAGAAAAAACCAACGCGTAGAAACCAGGGATCGCGTCATCAGTGTGAAACTGGGTCGAGCGAGGCTCGGACTAACTCAAAGGAGCCCCACGCACGGAGCAACTCGTACGCGCGCAATAATTCGTGACACCACCATGACCACCATCATCAAGACTACGGCTACTCTACTAGTACAAGCTTGGCACCACCATCATGCGCAATGATCGCAACGGGCTCAGCCCGAACGCACCTTGCTTGTACGCACGCACGTAAGCCGCTCAGGCCGGCGCACACAAGGAACGGAATGATGCATACATAACTGCGTCGGGTCCCTTGGCTTGTACTGCTGCAGGATGGCGACCTCCCCAATCACGAAGCAACGTCAGACAAAGTTGCGCTTGAGCACTAGTAATACCAAGTTAAGCAAGAGAAATTAAACGTCCACTTCCACTTCCACCGGCCACGCCAACGTCGTGCGGAACGCGCTTACCGCAGCGCACGCTGGACCAGCAGACGAAGATGGCACGGACGCGTCACGCGTGCCTTGGCTCCGCGCAGCTGTCTCGCGGCCACATGCAATTACAATGCAGATAAGATGAGATGAGATGGACTCGGCACGCCACGGCTGCACGTACACTACAGGTCGAGCTCAGCTCAGCGCGCAGCTGCCACTCTCTATCTCTTCAGTTACGCACAGCTCACCGCCAGTGCACACGACAACCGGGGTTTGCCTTATTAGTATTTATTTCCCCGGCGCCACCACCGGTAGTATTAGTCTGGTCCTTAAACTTGAAATGGGCTGGGACAGGGACGTCGGTTTATTCTGTAGCGGTACTAGCTTACAGATGACACCACGCCGGTTTTGGAACATTCGTGTGTGTGTGTGTTGTTGAGTACTCCTATTTATCTGTGTCTATTGAGATGGACATCGGTATTTTTGTAATGGCTTACAGATGACACGTACCAGCTGCAGACCACTACTAGATTTGTTTCGGCAGAATTGGAACATTCATGCAGCAGTAGTATATTCTACACCAGCAGGCTGTGGTCTCCAGCTGTTGTGCAGGATGAAACCTTCCGGGCTTTCTGCCCATGCACCAACCCGAAGCACTTGGCAACAACGTACCACACAAGTTTCACTCTCTTTGACATCTTCCCGTTTCCAAAAGTTCATCATGCCCTCGTTCAGTTAACCCTGTTGACACAAGGACCGAAATCTAGATGCAAACTTTTCTTGCCAGGCACAAAAAAAAAAAGCTTACCATCATGTGACCGTCGTTATGGCCAGTTTCACTTTCACCTGTGCAACACATTGACAAGATCAACCTGTAACTCATGACACCGAACAACATCGCCACCAACCACACATGACACCAACACGATCATGACGTTGTTTGGTTTTCAAATCAATGGCGTTTTTGGCTTTCTTCCTCGATCAATCAATCACTCGTGCACACGAGAGAGTACACACACATTACACCACACACGCTAAGACAAGATCAGATACCCCACCCACACCAACACCAAAAATTTCCATACAAAAGAATGGGGAGAGGCCCGGGGATCAGGTAAGCACTAAGCAAATCCCCAGGCCAAGGAGGCTACCATATCTACACAGATTAATTCTAACGGGATCAGAAGCCTCCCTCTCTCTATATATCTTTCGATCTCATCAAAGCGGACCCTGCTGGCAGATCATGTCGTGCGGTCAATGCTTCCATGAATGAATCCTTTCAAACCTCGGCCGAGAGCTTCCACGCCGTACCCCCCCCCACATGCTGTCAATCACTGTCTTCCCTTAAGATATATCGTGTCCCAAGTGTTTTCACTCCACCTGCTCGCCTATCAGGTCAAGGCCCACTAACAAGAAGGAGATGCCCTGGAACAGGAGGAAGTAGAAGTGTATGCCCTGCTTCGTCAGCAGGCTGCGCGCGGCCGCTGTCAGGAGGAGCAGCGACAGCACGAGCTCCTTCTTGTATATCCGGTTGTGCTTCTTCTTCTTCTTCTTGGCGTCATTCATCGTCGGAGGACTCGATGGATCCTTCATGATGACCAGATCAAGGTTAGGCACCGACCCGGTTTTCTGGTGTCTCAGCTCCTTGGGTGGGACGACAGCCAAGGCAATGAGGTCACCCTCCGAGGACCGGCCCGATTTCTTGGTCACCACCCACTCGTAGGCGCTTCCGAGCTGGAACAGCCCAGAGATCATGGCGTTGAACTTGGTCACCGACATGGTGTTCTCGAAGAGTAGGTATGGGATGATGAAAGGGAATGACTTTGGAGAAGGCAGGATGTTGAGTAGTGACATCAGGGCAGGGATGTAGCATACGACCCAGTCAGGGAGCTCGGCTTCAGGCACAAACATTGTCATCGGGAGGATGATGCAGAATAGCGTGAAGGAGTAGAATGGCAGTATCAGCTTTCGGAGAAGGAAGAAAAGGAAGATCAAGTTGGCTTTCTTCCAAACCGAAATCTGCAGCACAGTAACACAGAGTTAATAAGCTAGTAAACTAAATTGGTAGTTTAGTTAGGTGAATTATTTCTACAACAATAGCAAAAAAAATATCAAGAAGGTAAACACAGCAGCATATTTGATTACTGCATACTATAATACAAAACAAACTGAACTACCAGTAGGTCATCAAATACATGGATAGAGCGTGAGCGTCAGTGCTGTGTTGCAGTGTATATAAGGCAAATGATGACAAGCATTTTCAAAGTGTAACATAAGCAACAGCCACAAAAGTCTAGTGCTGCTGAAGAGGTTTCACTGAATTGGGTATTTAAAAAGCCCGATTTCAAAAGAACCACCATTTCAGTTTTTCCGCCAACATGCTATCATTACTGGAGTACGTTTCACACGTCCCATCTAAATTATAGTCCAACTATGCTTCGGTACAATAAGAAGAGCATAACAATACCTTGGACTTGATGATGTCCGGTAAGCAAAGCCTGAATAGCTGCATTGGGCCGGAATGCCACCGATGTTGCTGCTTCCTGTAAGCCTCATATGACTCGGGTAATTCGCATTGGCACTGTCCACAGTATAACAAACAATTCAACAATAACTAATATGGTAAACTAAATTGTCGATCACCTGTTGAGAAGAAATTGATCATATATAATACCTCGACGTCATTTAGGAAGAAGAACTTCCAGCCATGGAGATGCGCGCGAACTGCAATGTCCATATCCTCCACTGTCGTCCGCTCCATCCACCCGCCCGAGTCCTCCAATGCCTTGATCCTCCACACTCCAGCAGTACCATTGAACCCAAAGAAATTTAAGAATACACCATTTACCTGCTGCTCCACCTCAAAGTGGAAGCAAAGATTGATGTTCTGCAACCGAGTCAACAGGTTCTCATCTTTGTTCACAAACGACCATCTCGCTTGCACCAGCCCCAATTCATCGTTGTCCTGAAACAGCACAATTGACAAATCAAAATTGGAATCCTAGATCATAATAGATGGTTGATAATAACAAAAAAAAGTATTACAGAATTTCCCCCAATTTATTTACCTTGAAATGTGGCACGCTGCGTTTCAAGAAGTCTGGGTTTGGTTGGAAGTCAGCGTCAAAGATGGCAACAAATTCGTAATCCTTCACGTAGCTGCAGCTCATGGCGGACTTGAGGTTCCCAGCCTTGTACCCATCCCTGAGCACACGATGCCGGTAGAGAATCCGAGCCCCGTTCTGCTGCCACTTCGCAACCTCCTCTTTGATCAGTGACTGCGTCGTCGGGTCGTCGGAGTCATCCAAAACCTGAACCAATAAGTTTGACCTCGGCCAATCAAGGTTGCAAACGGCCGCAATCGATTGTTGATACACCTGAGCGACGACCAGATGGTTAAAATACTGTAAAATTTGAGGGAAAGAATAATGTATCTGCAGAGCAGGAGCTAAGTTTTGCAGCGACGCTGACCTCTTTCTCGTTGCACATTGGTATCTGGACCAGCACCATGGGGTAGTAGCCGGCGTCAGGGTCCTCGGCGTCCGGCGACGCCGCGGATTTAAGCTTTGGCTTGATGCGCTTCAGGTTAATGTAGAAGCAGCCAAGGCACTGGATGAGGCGGTCGGCGCTCTGGATGAGGAAGAGCACCACACACGCGTCGGTGAGGAACTGGAGCAGCGGCGCGAGGTAGGCGGCGCGGAGGCGCAGCCAGGAGCCGTAGAGTGACTCAACGCCGATAATGGGGAGGGCCAGCGCGGAGGCGGCTAGGTTCCAGCCGTTAAAGTGCGCGGCCAGCTCGACGGCTAGGAGGAGCATGGAGAGGACGAGGAAGGCCCTGATGAAGGCGTAGAAGCGGGAGCGCAGCACGGGGCTCTCGCCCGCCGCTCCCGCCGCGCCGGCGTCGGCGTCGGTACGCCCGTCGGCGACCCTGCGCCTGGCGGCGGCGCCGAGCGCGACGGCCGTGGAGGCGAGCGACGCGAGGCAGCCGGCGGCGCGGTGTGCCTTGAGCAGCAGAACCCAGGTGATCTGCTTGGCGTTCTTCCCGCGGCCCCCCTTGCGGCGGCCTCCGCCGGTGGCGCCGGCGCCGACGAGGAAGTCCTCGTCGGCGTCGTCCGGCGAGATCTCGGAGATGGACCAGTTGGGGTTCTCCATCTTGACGACCACCGGCGTGCCCCGGTAGGCGTCGCCGCCGGCCCTACCGCCCCAAAGGCCGCTCCATGGCGCCATCAATGGCCCGTCGAAGAACCCCAACTCCTCCACCCGCCGGCCAAGGCCTCGACCTTTCGTTTTCCTGCTCCCAAATTAGGCGGCCAATCCGCCACAAACTATTCCTGGGGCTCCCCTTCCTCCTTTTAGAGCCCTCCGACTGCACCACCCCAGCACCAATCTATCCTGAAACTCCACTGTGCAGCTACGCAGCTTCACTCCAGTGCCATTTTTGAGCTTAAGAAGAAAGAGGGGCAGAGGAGGAGGATGAGGAGGCGGCGGTGAAGGCGAGCTGAGTCTGGGGAGGACGGACTGGGAACAGCTCAACGCGTCTAGAGAACCAAGGATCGGCTGCGGAGACAATATTTTAGGGTGCTTCCTTGTCTTTCCGTGTGTTAATTTTTCCTTTTTATTCGCCCCGTGACTTTTTATTTTACTTTTGGGTATGGTATGGGTTTTATTACGGAGATAATTACGCTGAGAAATTTACGCGGTTCCTTTGGATTAAATGCGGGGGCAAGAACCGCGCTCGGGTTAACACTTTTTTTATTTTTTTGAACTTTCAAATTCAAAAGGGTGACCACATCATTACATTACAGCTCGTAAACTTTTGGCTTTAGTTTCGTTCTGGAATATATACGGACAGGCTTTTACGCTTTGGTTCCTGCTCTAAAACAAATAGTATTTTGTCTTCTCTCCTCTTTTAATAGTTTTCTGTAGTTTCTCTAGAAGATGTAAATCTTTTACTTTTTGGTCATCTTTGACAAATTCCACTATGCTCTTTGGGTAAGCAAAGCTTGTGTTGTATTTAGTCATTCATGGATAACATGGCACCAACTTTATATTTCCTCCTTTTCCCTCTTTACCACCGGGGAAATAGTAGTGACGTAGTGAGAGTGTGTTTTGCACTTCAGTCCAAAGTTTCCCAACATCTGCATAACCTTTCGTAGCCCACTATATTTTTAAAAACCGGTCCCTACATAACAAAGCTATTTGGAGTTTGTTTTTTATTGATAGAATATGATGCTTTATAGATAACAAATCATTATTAAGAGTCTTTTAGGTATCTTCCGGAATAAAATTACTCACAAAAGCCAGGCTAACTCGAACGTTCAAACATATCATGACATCCTCTTTAAAAAGACGCTATAATTGTGTTCACCATATATGGGTCAACTTGTCGGTACAAAATTCAATCCATATACCTACCAAATAGTACTCCCTCTGTTTCAAATTACTCCGCCGGCGCGCTTACGTAGGTGAACTAGTACTTCCTCATTTTTCATTCAAAAAAATCCTCGAATTTTTTAAATAGATAGTATGAAATATGTACTACTTATACCAAAAATTCTAAAAAAAAATTGATGAAAAATGAGAGAATACTAGGCCACCTAGATAAGCGTGCGCGCGGAGTAATTTGAAACAGAGGGAGTATGTACTGGCATCAAGATTCACATTTAGTTTGGAACAAGAAATCATTCTTCGGTGACAACTAAGTCATGTATAGGAAGAGAACAAAAAAACATATATGGTGTATTTTTTTGCTATCAAAGTTGTATTACTTAACTTTGCTTCACTCAGGGCAACAAACACATCATATGGACATTGCACTTTGAAAACAACCGAAAATCACTTGTAGCTCGTGAGCTGTGGCCGTCTCATTTTTAAAAAAAGATCCAAAAGTTCATTTTTAGTCTCCAATAATTATGATATAAGACGCATATAAGTACATATACATGTCTTGTATGTACTTATTTTTGTGATATTTGGGTAGCCTAATAAAACATATTACCTATCAATACTTTCCAAATTTATAGATAGCATGTGTATGTATAGACGTAATTTTTTATTTCTATTAAACTTCAAAAAATATTTTTTATGTTTTTCAAAATATCGAGGTCACAAGAGCTCGGCAACCAAAACACCTCTCTCAACTCTCAAATCAACATGTTATTTCAAAACCATACAGTCCAATGATATACTCCATTGCCAATAAACAAAGTTGAATAACATGGTGGTGTACAAGTTATGCTACACTACAAAAACATGATCGTCTCTGGACCACTGATCGTCTGGTGAAGCGCGGTTGGCCACACCAGCCCTCTTGTCAGCTTTGTAGGTGCACACCCAAGACGACGTGACATATCCTTTTTGAGTGCCGCTTTTTCAGAAGGATTTGGTTTGCTGCAGCTTCTTGCCTCTCTTGTCCGGACCTGATCTTTTGCCTTGGGTCGGGAAGACCGAAAGTGATGGAGTATTGGCACGCCATCGCTAGGACCCCCACCTCTTCTCCCAAAGGCCTACGGACTGTCATTATGCTCATAACTTGGGAGATATGGAAGAAAAGAAATAAGAGAGTCTCTAGCAACAAATCCTCCTTACCTTCGGTCGTCATGCATAAGATCAGGGAGCAAGGAAAGGATTGGATTTTAGCCGGCGCTAAGAACCTCGCAGAGCTTGTAATCTGACTTTCTCCTTTAGGGATTTTCCATCCCTTTTTATATTTTCCCTTTTTGATGGCTTCGGGCCAAACCCTTGGTTATTCTTCCTTTATCAATATAAGGCAAAAGCTTTTTGCCTTGTTTCAAAAATAAAAGAACACATGATTTGTATGAGTGCTAAAAAATTACAGCCTTCAGCAAAGACCGGTGGGTGGTGATAATATGGATGTTGCGAACGACAAGTAGCGGTCTCCTTGTTTCGTCATATGGAACATCTAAAGTAGAAGAACCTATAGCTCTTAACATCGATAAAGGGAAACTAAAAATGACCTTGGTTTCAAGGATGTCCTTATGCAAAACCTTAGTGACCAAACAATATGCATGTGGATCTCACGAGCTTCTTTGGACGACATTTAACAACAAGTCCTAATTTAACACTGGCTCTCTTACATGTGTTTAATATTGTTATCCTTGATTGCAAAAGATGTGTACTTGTTCTATGCAAGTTTCTATATTTTCTAGAGATCGTATTGTAAATTTTCTCTCAGCACTTCAAAAGCTTAAAATTATGTGAACATATGGTTGCCGACGCCGTACTCATGTCCACATTTTGTGTTGCTACTCAATGTTGTGCCGTACGTCATGATTCTTCGTTGTCGATGTTGTTCATCGACAACTGAGTAAATCGGTACCGAACTCGGATCTATCCTGGCAACTTCTATGCTAGGATGGTGTACACAAATTTTAGCGCTACACTTATACCTAAAGTGGTGGCATATTTGAAACAAACTAAATCCGTGTGAACCAAGATAAGTTCAGGCCCCACGCGCCAAAAATGACTAAAAGCAATAAGAATTGCAAATATTTCATTAACCACCTGGCGGCGACTATATACACCAGCGCGAGCCGAAGACATTTTTCACCATATATTGAGATTCCTTTATTAACATTGTCTCATTTAGATGTGTTATAAAAAATGTTATCCATGATTAGAGATATGTACATACGTGTATTACCCCAGTGTCCAGAATTTCTCGAGATTTTGTCGCGAATTTTGTGTGACATTTGAAAAGCTTAATATTTTGTGAATGTGTGGTTTCAAAACAGTACTCGGATCTTCGGTCTGTGTTACCCTCCTCAATCCTGGGTCATATATCATGATTCTTGGGCGGCATGATTTTTTTTTCATGGCTTGTACACAGATTTTGACACCAAGACTTCGACTACTTATTGCACACAGATACATGGGGCTGTTTGAAACAAAGTAATTCCTCACGTGAGCAAAAGAAACTCACGGGGTTAGCCTGGTTGCCGAGACGGTGATTAGCCGCGTCGACGAGGTCCTTCCTTGGAAAAGCTGGCGACCTCACAGTCTCACTCTCTCACCCCGTGAACAGAACAGCCGCTCCGGCTGAGCTCGGCGATCGGACGGTAGACGCTCCACAGCGACGCTGCAGTTTCAAACTGGGCCGTCCGATGGACCTGCCCCTCTCCCCGTCCGCCGCGTCGTACGTAGCAGGCCCACACCGGTAGAGAAAGAAGAACGAAAGCGACAGCGAAGCAAGGGGAAAGGGCAGGTAAAAGGCAAAGCGTAACAGAGCGTGTGCGCCCCACTCCCTGGCGCGGAGATCGACGGGCTGTACGCACACGTCGGGCCCCACGTGACGCGACGGGACGGGACGGGACCAGGCCTCGCGTTCCCGTATCTTCCTCCCGTACGTCGCGTCGCCGCTCCGCTCGCGCGCGTCGTCTTCGATGGTCGTTGCCCGGGCCGGGCGGCTCGCTGCCCATCCCGTGACGATCCGTCCGGGTCGGTGCCGCCGCGATCGTATACGTGATGAGCGGGCGGATCCTTCGGGGCGTCACGAACACGACGGGAGTGCCGGGGTGGAGCGTCCACTGCGATGCGACGCAGGAGACCGACCGACCGAGCGCCGCGCGCGCGCAGGCAGGCGCTGATCAGGTTTTGGAAGAGGAAAGCACGCGCGCAGGCGTGTGGCAATCAATGCCGCCATGAATGGGATGGCTAGCCGGGTGGGTGCGGGCGGCGGGGCTTGCACGGCACGACAGTGAAGGCCCGTGTCCGTGTTAGTGTAGCTCTGGCCCGCTCTTGGCGTTGTGGCGCCGGGCAGGACAGAGCCGCCGCCCTGGCCATGGATCGGTCGATCGGTCCGTATGTACACGTAATTAATTAACGCGCAAGTGGGTCGGGTCGGGTGCATACATGCTCCACATGGACATGTGCGTCTGTGTAACTGCCGCTGCGTCCGAAGGCTCCTAGTATGAAATGAGGAAGGGATCTTTGTCTCGCTCCAGGTAGCCATGGCGCACGTAACGCGCTGCCTGTCGTCGCAACATAGCCTGTTCTGCATCGATGGCTTCTTCGCGGAGCTGTTCGATTTGGAAACGTAACGCAGCTGTTACATTTGGAAACACGTGTTTGACTGTATGCCAGTGTTCAGTTTCAGTAGTGTTATGTTTTAGGATTCGTCAAAGAGTTCCGTTCGATCCACTCGCTTCTTCGGTAATACCTTTCGAAGCATGAAAGCAATTTTATTCCCTCGTGGTATAGCATAATCTTAGTGGTAGTATTACCGGATCCGAGGGCGCTACAGGACACTTTACACCTATACTTGATCGAACATAATGAGTCAGCTGGGTTTTTTTTTTGGTCTCTGTAGCGGTAACATGGGCGCACGTTCACCCATCAGTGAAAAGAATGCGTACACTTCTACAGGGGCGGAGTGGGTGACAGGAGGCCGTGTGCAAAGAGGCATGGCGCAAATGCTGCAAATCAATATGTCTGGTACTACCGTTGATCAGCTGGCAGTTGCTCCCTCTTCTCCGCCGCTGTTTGGTTTGCTCGTCGCTGACTATTCTGGCTGGCGGTCAGCTGACCGATTGCAGGGGCTGGTTTGGGCGGCATGTCATCATGTGTCCAAACGTCCACGCTCCTCCGGCCAATAACAGGTGTCAATAACAGAGATCTACGTACAGAAACCAGCAAAAAAATAGTAGTAATAAAGAAAGGTGACGAGGCCCTGGATTAGAGACGGATTCACCGGGGAGACAGCGGCGCATCTAGACCAAATTATTTACTACGTACACAGTGTCCCAGGAACATGCGTAGGGACCGTCATTGTCCGTTTGTCCTGGTCCGGTTTTAAAGCCTTTGCGGCGATGTGTTCGCCAGATTCATCGCTCCTCCTTCGCTTCTTTTTACCTTTCCTTTTCGCGACATGTTTCTTTTCTTTCTTTTCGAGATCACATCATCTTTGCTTACGGAATACTACTAGCTATACTGTGTTTTTTTCCACGTCGACTTTTAAGTCAGTACAGTATTTGAAACCATACGGGCTGCCGAGTTTGAATCTATTTTTCTTTATTTAGGGTTGCATGCGTGATCTGGAGTGAGCACTGACCACGAGGCTCGTGGTCGGATTAACGACACCCGGCTACAAGTCCCGGAGCGGATGGATGGTAAAAGTTCAGAGAGACAAATATACTCTGTTCCAGCGAGTAATAAAGAAGCAGGGACATCGGGCTCGAATCACGTTCTCCCAAGACCCGAACTATAGCACCGACCACTCTTTGCCCGATAAATACTATTCTTGACAGCACACGGAGAGGCGAGAGTACTATATGCAGCCAGGCGTCCAAGATCCTTTTCGTCGAGCAGGGGAGATTCCTCTTGTCAAAAACCAGCAAGCTCCCGGCGCCAGATCAATCAGGCAAGCTGCAACTTGTCGCAAGAACCGGTGATACGCGCGCGGCGGTCGAGAGCATGGGCATGGGCATGGGACTGACCCAGTGACGACGACATGAACGGAACGGTAGGGTTCAGCGCCCACCACTATGGCAAGTCAAAGAATCAGAGGCATTTTTTTAGAGGCACTATTTATAATTGCCTTTAATTTTAACAATTTGTGGCGCTTTGAAAAATAATGCCTCAAATTATAAGCTTTTGGAGGTAGTTTTTAGAATGCCACTAATAGTTAAATATTTTGAGGCACTATTGATAGTGCCTCTAACGTTTGAAAAATAGAGGCACAATCTAATGCCTCTATGTTAAACTATTAGTGGCATTTTTTGTGTGCCTCAAACGGATTAATCTTTTAGAGGCATTATTTGCCAAAATGCCACTAAAAGTATAACATTGAGGCACAAATAAAGTTGCCACAAATGGTTTATCTTTAGAGGCACTCAAATGTGCCTCTAATGGTTGACCAATTGTGGCACTATTAGTTGTGCCTTAAATACATAGTTTTTTTTAGGCACAAATAAAAATGCCATAAATGGTTTGTCTTTAGAGGCACTCAATTGTGCCTCTAATGGTTGACCAATTATGGCACCATTAGTTGTGTTTCAAATGCATAGTTTTTTGTGGCACAAATGAAAGTGCCTCTAATATTTGACCAATTGTGGCACCATTAGTTGTGCCTTAGATGCATAGTTTTTTTTAGGAGTTATCTTAGATGAGACCGAACCCATTAACACGGGTTTTTTTCGGGGGAGGCGATCGATCGATCATATAGTACTACTAGTACGCGTATGTACCTGATGGTTATTAGAAGCTTAACTTTTTTTTCTTTTTCGGCTCAACTTTGGTTGCGCGCGTGTAGAAGCGCTAACTCACATTTCCGATCCGATTCGATCCGATCCTGCCAGCGATGGAAAGTTTGTTGGCCTCCTAAGAAGCTCGCGCCTCATGTACGGATCCATCGATCAATCGAGGCCATATACTTACAACCGCGTCGCGTGCGTGTCCCCTCCTTCAACAAGCGCCGGGGTGCATGGACTTCTCGATCAATCGCGTTGCATCCGGCACAGGTAGAAAGGACAAAAATAACCCAAAGTTAAAAGAATTTCACAAAATAAACTTTTGATGAAAGAATTTCACAGAACTAACCCTTTTAGGTAGCGCCTAACGCAAAGGCGCTATGCTACACGGTATAGCGCCTTTCTGAAAGGCGCTACACTCTTTGCCAGCGTGGCACGTCACTGTACGTAGCATAGCGTCTAACAGTAAAGCGCTACACTAGTCTATATATAAAATGTCCATATCTCTTTGATAGAGAACTGTGGTGGCTGAGTTGGTTGACGTCTTTGTTTCTAGCTCAATAGGTCATGAGTTTAACTCCCCAAAACCCCACTTTTTATTTTTATTTTTCAAAGGCTGCAACTTTGGTTGTATTGCCGTACGATTGAAAATATATTAATTCTAGCATACTTATTTATTTTTTTAAAATAGAAACCGAGTATGCAAGTTCATAATCTGTTTAAATTAGTTATTTTTATTTTTAAAAGGCTGTAACTTTGGTTTTATTGTCGTACGTTTGAAAATATATTAATTCTAGCATATTTATTTAATAGAAACCGGGTATGCAAGTTTATAATCTGTTTAAATTACAAAAAAGTATTTAAATTTAAAAAGCCTAGCGATTGTTTTTCCTATTTTCCACGTTGCTGCATTACTACTTTATTACTACTCTATATTTTATCCCAGATGGTGTTGCTTTAGAGGTCCTTGTATTGGAGTATTACTCTTCTTAGAATTCTGCTTCTTTTACATATCTGGTCTTGAATATGCACAGAATTCCTAACATTTTATGTAGAGAAACAGGGACATCTGCCCCTGGTTCCATTCATCATGAAACCATGTGATCAGGTTCTTTAGAGTCACAAAAAGACGTTCAGTTTTTTATTGTTCAAAGAGTTTTCAGCCTAACAAGGATTAACAAAAGCTTAATAAGTAACTGCTTTACAAAGGAGATCCAATACTTAATACTAATATTTAAATCCTATTCTTGGTGTTAGGCAAACTGCCATGCGGTATTGTAAATAATTTTCTGTACATATTTAGAGGTGCATGTGTTTCAGCTGAGCATGATTAAAATAGAATTTTTGTTTTCTATGATCCGTCCGATCGTATTGAATATTGACTCCATTTTTTTACAACTGATATTGACTGCATCAGTATATATTTCTATTTGATTTTTGGAAAGAGTCCATGAGCTACACACATCTCTTGTGGACGTAGATGCAAATCGAAAGGAAAAAAGTTATAAGGCCCGGCCGGCCGAAAGTATTTTTTTTTTTTTGAGATAAGCCGGCCGAAAGTTACGTGTACATATATGGGATCTTTTGAATTTACGTGTCACATATCTATACATACATGTTTAATGTTGTACGTAACACACTTTATCTCTTAATCTCAATCGTTAATATGCAGATTAATATAGTATATTTTATAAGCGTATGTAACCAGGTGTCTCGAAAAACATTCTTATATTACTTTTAGTATATAATAGATAGATATTTAGAAAAATATCTACATCTACAATACTAAATAGACACAAGAATAAAATATTTTTAAAGTGGCGCATTGATTCCACCATCGACACCGGCATCCCGCGCCCACAATCCTACCGCCGCTTTTCCATTGGTTTCAATAATTTTGAATCGGTAGGGCAACAAATGCCCATTCCTTTCATGGTTCGGATAATTTTTTTTGACCAAAATGGGCAATTTACCTCTTTTTATTTAAAAACGCATGAGAGAATTGACTAGTTCATTACGGAACTGGTCGAAAACCGATACAAATGTACCAATATCGTTATGGAACACGGCCATATTGGGCACAACCACCATCAGCCGACCTGGCCACCCACACGGAGCACATACAGTACAAAGAAGAAAGGCCACCGTCGAGGTCGCCACCTAGCATCATCGTCATCAATTCTACGCGAGCCAGCGACTCCGACTTCACCTTTGACGACCAAACAAAGCCTCGCTTCAAGTGACGCCTGAACCCATGTCGTACCATGCCAATAGCCGGCCACACACACCAACGGCAGACAGCTTCGACATTGACGATGATCCTCCCGAGAGAAATATGTTGGTCTTGCGCCGACTGAGCCCTCTGCAAATACCACTGGATGTCGGTCATCGTCACCGCCTGGACACTCCATCGCAGCTCTGACACCACAGCAACACAACGAGCACAAAGAACCCATCGGACACACCAGACAGACCGACTATCGAAGCCCGAACCATGACCCAAGCTCATCTCGACGCATCATCGTTGCCAAACTGCACATCAGCACCCTTGAGGAGACGCCCAAGCACCCACACGACGGATCATCCGCCATCTACGAGTCTCGAAGCTCCAGTAACCCTGAAAACAATGCACCCAAGGAGGAGAAAGACGTGCAACGCCTTCATCGTCTGATCCCGAGGATCTGAGGTTTCCCTCCGAATGACCATGAACAAGGAAGGGATCCCACAGCGACGTTTTCAAAAAATCCACGGCACCCGCGGGTGTCGCCGCCGTCGGTTCCGACCAAAGGCGGAACAAGGATTTCTCCTCGGAAATCTCCAACACCTGTATGCTGAAGCGGCCAACTGTAGCTGCCACCAAACCTCCAATGCCGCCAGACGGAAGACCCATCGACAACCACATTAGCCAAGAGTGCACCACCTCCTCGCCTCCTTTCCGCTATCGAGCTTTGGAAGGTCCAGCAGCAGCACCTCCCAAGCCACGCACTAGCACCAGCACCTCCGCTCCCGCTACTCCATCCCGCGCCGCCGTGACGACCGAGTGGACTGCACCTCCACCTACCCGGGGGCGCCGCCTCGGACAAGCTCCATGCCTCCACGGCTGCTCTGAAGGGAATATGCCCGAGAGGCAATAATAAAGTGGTTATTATCGTATTCCTTGTTTATGATAAATGTTTATTTTGCATGCTATAATTGTATTAATACATAAACGTTAATACATGTGTATTTAATAAACAACAGAAAGTTCCTAGTTATGCCGGACTTGGTGTAGTGTATTGTCCGGGCGTCTATATGATATTATTTTAAAATATATGAACGAAAAAATAAATAGAAAAAAGTGGAAAAAGGAAAAACGAACAGAAAAAATAAACCGAAATGAACAACTACCAGTAGCCCCTAATGGGCCGGCCCGTTGCGCTGAAACGGAATCGCTCCCGCTTTAGGCGGAGAATAGAGATTACCCGGAACGTACGCACAGACCCGACCCGCACCAGGACACACGCACACGCGAACCAAATCCCCAAGCCCATTCCCCACCCACCCCATCGCCACGAACCTCCCTGCCCCGTTCGATCCTAGCGCCGCGCGATCGCCGGCCGCCTCTACGCGTCGCCGACCGCCTCCCTGCAGCATAAGCCCCTCCGCTGCGTCCCCGCTGCTCGCCTCCCGAGCCCACTCTCCTCCCTCTCTCCATCACCGTCGCCAGAGCACCCTGCCACCAGCGCGAGCTCCTTCTCCACGACCTCGCCCTCTGCCGTGCGCAGCTCTCCGCCCGCAAGCTCCCTGCGCAGGCCTCCTTCCTCCCTGACGCGTGTCCTCGAGCCCCGACCGCGTGCCCTCTGCAAGCTCGTTGTCCCATGCTCTGCTCCTCGGTGTCGCGCTTCCTCGTCCTCACGACCGAGCTCGGCCCCGTGTCTGCGCCGGCGCGTGCAGCCAGGGTGCTCCCCGAGATCTCCCAAGGCTCGGCGCCCTCCTTCCTTCGCTCATGGCGCTGCTGCCCCGGGTCGACCGTGACCCCCGACACGCGCCTCCGCGACCTCCCCTCTGAACCAACGCACCTCTGTCGCCATGAGCTCCTCCACGACGTCGCGGAACCTCGCCTCCATCGCCCTTCTTGAACTCACTGCCGGCCACGTTCCCTCTACCCGAGTGCGTCGACCACCCCATGGCCGCTAATTTGGTGTTCGACGAAAATCCCAACCAGGGGTCACTAATTTGGTGTTTCACGATGACATTTTGTCTTTCACCAGGTCCGTTACTCCAGCTCGCTTTCAGCAATTTTCTAGCTTACTTCAGTTCAGTACTTTCAGGTGTCCAACAAAGTCATGTTCCTATAGTTCACGAATTTTCTTATTGCAATGTTACAGCATTATATTTGACTGAATATACACTGAGAAGTTCTACACCATAATGTAGCTAAACCCTCTAGAAATTTTGGGAATATAGAATAAAAGTTTTGGCATGCTTATTTCTCCCTTATCACTTCTTCAGATCATGCGGTTTTAGATTGTGAAGATACTCTGCTTTGCTTGTTGAACACCCTCCATTTACTGAAACAAAGTGAATCAATCAGTACTCCTGCATAAAACCCAGTTTGCTATTTTGCCTTATATTGAGTATCATATTTCTTGTTTAACTGCTTAATTTGCTAGTTTGCTAGTTTGCTATCTTTCCGGCATGCAGGTGGACGCCACCGTTGTTTCTCTGCATGCCCGGTGTGGTGGGTTACCAGGCTGTGCCACACAAATCTATTACCATGTTTATTGATCTATGCCTTCAATTTCCAATGCCCTTTTATCTTAACCCTACAGTGCACATCAAGCACTTCTGCACCGGCCGGAGGACCTTCTGCCATGTTTCCAAAGAGTTAGTTGGTTGTGTATTGCAATTTATCTGGGTGTTAGATTTTCTTTTTGGAGTAGGTAGTAAGATTAAGTCCCTGCTTCAGATGTATGCAAGTAGGGCTTCCTCCTTTTGCTCTGTTGGAAGCATAGTTAGGTTTTAAACGCCTCCATAGTCCCTGCTTGAGCTGTTGGATGTGGTTTCTTATGGTTCTTCATCTATTTTGGCAGTATTGATTGAAGTAGGATGGACTTGCTTGTGTACTCATTCTTATATCTTGAGCTGAGAATTACAGGAGGCTAACTGCTGCCTTCTCTTTTTCTACAGTTTAGGGTGTATTTCTGAGTGAGGCGTATTACTTTCGATTCAGTTGAGTTACTATTTCTAGAAGACTATAACTCACGAGGTATGAACTTGAAGTTACTATTTTTGTTGTGTGCTAAATACATCCAACATTTGTATCGCCTTTCATTCCAAATGTATGTTAGACTGAAAAGCTCATCTTGGTAGAGTTACATTATTATATTTCAAATTCTGAAATCACAGAACTACCGATAAAAGAAAAAAGTAACTCCCTTAGTAGGGGTTGACTCAAAGTCATTACCGGTTCTTCCTCCTTATGCTCTGTTGGAAGCATAGTTAGGTGGACCTCCATTCCCTTATATAAGAAATTTTGGCATCTTATAGAAGGGAACATAGGCAATACTTATTTTATCATGATAGTTTGTCATTTTGGGATATTAAGGGTGAGCATTTATTAACTTCTTTGAAGGAAAAAAACTTACCCTGGACGGCCAGAATAGAGGTCGCAACAGTGTGCGGAGTGCCTACGATAGTGGACCTAAACATTAGCATGAAAAAACAAGGTTCTAAGTATTCTAGGATAGCACTGGACAAATTAATATAAATCTGTAAAATATGAAATGTCCACTACTAGGACATCGAGAGAGGGAGGGAACTTCACACCATGAAATTGCTGTCTACCCTTTTTGTGTTCTACAAGTATTCTTGTGTATTTGGAGAGGAAGTTGAAGAATGTCATGGCATATGCATTTCCTGGTGTACTTTTTATCCTTGTGGCTTCTCATGTTCATTTTCATGCATTGATATTTATTTTTCCATTGGGATTTGGAGGATTGGTGCTGTTGTTTTATGCCTATATATTAGGTGTGTATGAAGCATTGGAATTGAGGGACGGAGGCTCTGACTACTTGGGAAAGGGTGTGCTAAAGGTTTGTCTTGATTTTGCACATTCTTTTATGTCTTTGTAGCCTGTCATCTCTTATAACATTTTTTTCCTTGTAACAGGCTGTTGACAATGTGAACTCCATTATTGGACCAGCATTGATTGGCAAGGTTAAGAAGATTCCACTGTACCAGGTACATATTTCATTTCACTATGTTCTTTCTAGTTATCCCAGAATGTTTGTTGTACTTATCACTGTTTGTGTCTTGTAAACTGCAGCACATCGCCAATCTTGCTGGCAACAAGAATCTGGTTCTGCCTGTCCCTGCATTCAATGTCATCAATGGTGGATCACATGCTGGAAACAAGCTTGCTATGCAGGCAGGGCCCCAAAGGCCCAAACTGGAATTTAAATTAGTAATTTTCCGGAGATTTCTGCGGCCTGTAACTTATGCTCTTCTTCTACAGGAATTCATGATCCTTCCTACTAGTGCTTCATCCTTCAAGGAGGCCATGAAGATGGGTGTTGAAGTTTATCACTGGTAGTCATCCTTTTCACTTAATAGCTGGTAGTTCCGCAAGTCTTGACAGTTTATATATTTTCTGTTTGGTACAGTCTGTTATCAAGAAGAAGTATGGGCAAGATGCCACCAATGTTAGTGATGAAGGTGGTTTCGCTCCTAACATTCAGGTTTGTCCTTAATATCTTTGGCTTACACCCTACAATGTGAAAGAATCCTTCAAAATGTTTTTTCTAATATTACTTAGTTAGATTTATTTGCTTTTTCATTTTTTCTTATCACTAAACATATGGTGATGCTACTAAACATTACTGTGGCACAAAAGTTACTCTTAAATTTGTCTTATCTGTGTCTTCTTGATTAATTACTTATATTAGGAAGAAACTTATAATGGTTGACAGTGTGCTTTATGGCACATTGAGAATTCATTGTTCTAGTTACTAATGCATGTCCTCTCTTCGATATCAAAAACTTATTTAGTTGTTCAAATGACAATTATACAAATTGAAATGCATCCTGGATAACCAAATATCTTGTGTATATCTTGTTAATTCTTCTGTCTTTGTGATACTACTATAAGAGAACAAGGAGGGTCTTGAGCTCTTGAAGACGGCTATTGAAAAGGCTGGATATACCGGCAAGGTTTGTTGAACTTGCAGCATGTGAAAGTTAATTTAATGGTTATCACACCTTTGTATGACATATTCTATATGATGTGTTAGGTTGTCATTGGAATGGATGTTGCTGCTTCAGAGTTCTATGGTGAGAAGGATCAAACCTATGACATTAACTTCAAGGAAGAGGTAATGTCAGTTTGAATTTGTAATTTTATTTTGATTTAGACGGTCAGTTTATGCTTATTCTTCTGCTTGTTGCAGAACAACGATGGCTCCCAGAAGATTTCTGGAGATAGCCTGAAGAATGTGTACAAGTCATTTGTCAGTGAATACCCAATTGTCTCCATTGAGGACCCATTTGATCAGGATGACTGGGTTCACTATGCTAAGATGACTGAGGAAATTGGAGAGCCAGTGCAGATTGTCGGAGATGACCTCCTCGTGACAAACCCAACTGTATGTACTCTCTCTTCTTCCTTACATAGTCTATCTTTTTATTTGCCTTAGTGCCTTAAATAGTTTATTTCACTCTTACTCACAGAGGGTTGCTAAGGCGATTGCAGAAAAGTCATGCAATGCTCTTCTCCAGGGAGCAGCTTCGGCGGCCGCTGCGAGGAGCTCTGACCGCAGCTCCAGCGAGCAGCAGGGAGGAGCTTCGGCGAGCGATCGCTCGTGAACATATGTAATATATGTCACTGTAATACTTTTAGTTAAATTTGAACCTTTGTGGACGAATTGTAATGTCACTGATATATCACTGTAATGTGGTTTATATTGATTTGATTTGATGGCATTACCTAATGTAATTCCATTGATGTGATCCATTTTAGAAATGTACATAGTTGGTTCTATATTAAACTTCTATGGTTGGCTTTTGGTTGGTTTTTAGAGGCACTAGTGATAGTGCCTCAAATGGTTGGTTTTTAGAGACACTAGTGATAGTGCCTCAAATGGTTGGTTTTTAGAGGCACTAGTCATAGTGCCTCAAATGGTTGGTTTTTAGAGGCACTAGTGATAGTGCCTCAAATGGTTGGGTTTTAGGGGCACTCTATTTTGTGTCTTAAGTTGGTTTTTGAGGCACTAGTCATAGTGCCTCAATTGGCTAGGATTTAGAGGCATTAGTCATAGTGCCTCAAATGACTATGATTTAGAGGCATTTTTTAAAACTGCCTCAAAAAACTTTTACCTACATGACCGTCCCCGGCAATTTTTTTAGTGCCTTAAAAACTCATTTGAGGCACTATTTTAACTGTTGGAGGCACTCTAAAAGTGCCTCTGAATAGTGTGCCTGCCATAGTGCACTATGGCGTCCCTCAAGTCGCGGGTAGGCGCATGTGAATGTGTGACGTCGACTGCACAACGCCTGCATCTTCTTTTGTGATGATTCTTGTCCCTGGAGCATCTTTGTGGAGCTGGGGCATATATAAGTACGCTCCACAACTATGATGACGGCGAGTGATGCGATCGAGCGGGGCACTGGATTCACGCGTTGCGGTTGTTTGTTAGCACAAAATAGGATGAAGATGTGAAACCGTGGATTGCAAAAAATCATCAATATGGCTATCTTTCTATTACTCCCTCCCTCGGATCCATATTAGTTAACTAGGATTTATCAAAATTTGAATGAAAGATTCATCCAAATTTTAACAAATCAAAGTCAACTAATATGGGTCAGAGGGAGTAGAAGTTTTATCTAAAATCTTTCTATTAGAAGGGAAATGAATTTATATGGGAGCTAGTACCAAATACACTCAGTGTCTACAATTAAATAGTCAATAACGTGATATTTATTCCCTATTTTTTTTTATCATGATATCAATAGCTCATGAGGATATCGAGTATGCACCTAGCAAAATTAACGAAAAGAAGAAAAAAACATAACTCACAAATGCCATGCATGGCGGATCAATATAATACTC
The DNA here is from genome assembly GCA_916181665.1 of Avena sativa. Classification (NCBI taxonomy): domain Eukaryota; kingdom Viridiplantae; phylum Streptophyta; class Magnoliopsida; order Poales; family Poaceae; genus Avena; species Avena sativa. Next base: position 291,671,878 of record OV702282.1, read on the forward strand.
CCATAAACAATCATCCACATCAACCACCGCAATTGGTGATGCCAAAACTACCAAAAAATGTTTCTCCAATAGCGACTCCTCAAGGAAACGACGCAAGAACACCTCGTCGCTAGGCCCAACCGTTCATACCAGATGATGGGTTTTAATAAGCGAAGAGCACATATCTATTAATTTCATATTTAACTATATTTTAGTTTTGTTAAGATTGACTGCTTTGCTATTGTGGTCTTGCCGATTTTGGTTCCACTCCTCCTTCCGTCTCCCGTGCATATTTTCACTACTTTGCTATTGTGCAATTGCATGCCCATTTATCAACCTCAACCTCCCACACACAGTTGCGAATTTTTTTAAATAATACACACTTTTTAATATTTTCCAAATCTATTATGCGTTTTTTAGATTTTACAAAAGTAGTATTTTATCGGTCTGGAGGAAGCCGATTAGTGCAGTCGGTCTGAGGAAAGCCGACTGAGCGTCGGTCGTAGGGCCACCGGGGCCCACGTCGGCCAATCGGCCTGGGGCAGGCCGACTGCCCAATCGGCCTGGGGCAGGCCGACTGCCCCAATCTGCATAGGCCAAGCCGACTGGAATTGCTACAGGCCAATTTGAAAAACAAATGCTAATCGTTTGTTGTATCATTTTAGGCGGCGGCAGCGACCCATAGCACTCCAGTCGGCTTGGCCCAGGCCGATTGGGGCAGTCGGCCTGCCCCAAGCCGATTAGGGCAATCGGCCTGCCCTAGGCCGATTGGGGCAACGCGGGCCCTAGCTGCCCCACCCCCAACGCTCAGTCGGCTACCTGTTGGACGAGTGCAAAGCTGTCGGCCAGGCCCTAGCCGATTGGTCCAGTCGGCTTGCCCTAGGCGGACAAAGTGCTAGATCTGTAATTTTCAAAAAACATATAATAGAACTCAAATTAATTAAATAATACGTATTATTTAAAAAAAATCACCACACAATTGAACTACGATATAAATTTTTTGATGGCGTGGAAACAACCAAACAGAGGGAGCACACCTCCCCAATTTCGTGGTAGTAATCACGTACAATCCAATACAAAATGATGGGTATTCCCGTGTCGATTCCGCTAGCAACACCGAACTAGAAATAACACCGCTGCTAGAGAAGTTATGCTTAGATTTAGTGGAGCAATATTGGGGCTCGTTGTTATGCTTAGATTTAGCGAGAAGAAAGAGGTAGATGCTGTTAGATGTATATATTTGTATATTGTATTTTCTCCATATGTTAGGAGGCTTCCTGCATATTTGCCCTGTACCTGTACTATATATTGTGGCCTTTGCCCCCCAGAGGAATACAAGTTGTCTATTTCTAACATGGTATCAGAGCCACGTTAGCTCCGTCCTCTTTCTCGCAACTTCGTCGGCCGCCACCGTCCCTGTCGTCGCCGGCCTTGCCGTCGTCGTCGCCGCCGGTCGCCGCCTGTTTTGTCCGGTTTTCAGATCGGATTGATCCTCGTTTTCAGATCGGAACCGGATTCGATTCCTCGTCACGTCAAATTCCCCCGTTCAAGCTCCGTTCTCTATTCCCCCTGCCCGTCAAATCGCCGCCAGGCCTCGATTCCCCTGCTGCCGGATCGAGTTCCTGTAGATCGATTCCTCCTGCACGCGGGACACCGCCCGAACGTCCTCCACGCGGGAAACCGCTCGACCCGCGCACGCGTCCTCTACACGCGTCCTCCACGCGGGACACCGCCCGACCCGCGCACGCGTCCTCTACACGCGTCCTCCACGCGGGACACCGCCCGACCCGCTCCCTCCCTGCACGCGTTCCTGCACGCGGCCCACCGCCCTTGGGTGCCCTACCCAGGAGGAGGCTAAATATAAACCTCCTTACGCAACTCACCATTGAGAAAGACGTTCTGAACATCAAGCTGGGACACAGACCAGTGACGAACAGAAGCAACAGCAAGAAGAGTACGCACAGTGGTCATATGAGCCACAGGAGCAAAGGTCTCATCATAATCACGATTATGCTCCTGCTGAAAACCACGAGCCACAAGACACGCTTATAGCGCTCAAGAGATCCATCAGAGCGAGTCTTAATCTTATAGACCCACTTACACGTGATAGGACGAACACCGGGAGGGGGAGAAACAAGATCCCAGGTGCCAGTGCGCTCAAGCGCAGCAATCTCCTCAGCCATGGTCAGCTGCCATCAGGATGATGCTCAGCATCCCGATAAGAAGTCGGCTCGGAGGCAACAGAAAGACCATACTGACTAGGAGAGTAACGGTTGGGGGCACGACGCTGACGAACAGGACGAGTAGAGGGAAGATCATTAGCGGAAGACGACGCAGGAGACGACGATGAAGAAGAGGGAATAGTAGAGGAAGACTCCGGAGAACGAGGAGAACTAGGAGGACTAGACGGAGTAGAGGAGGACAATGTCGAAGAAGAGACATCAGGGGGAGGAGATCCTGAAGAAGACACAATAGGTGTAGAAGGAGGTGTGTCAGGAAAGAGAAGAAAAGAGATATCTTCCACCGGGTAAGTACCAGCGGTGGGACGAGGATAGAAAGGATGCGTCTCATCAAAAGTAACATCACGAGAGATACGCAAAAGGAGCCGGACCCCAAAATATCTGAATGAACTAACTCAAAAGGTCGATGAGATACAGACGCGCTAGTAGGATAGAGAAGCTGAATCTGTTTACCCAACCTACAACCCTGACAATGCAAAGACCCATCTCCTGAGACAGACCCCAGAAGACCGCGATGAACTAATGATGACAAGCGAGAGTCACAGAGGTGACCAAGACGATGATGCCACTGCTGAAAGGAGCTGGTAGTAGAGGCGACGACCGGAAAAGAACTGGCAAATGAAGTGACAGCGGAAGGAACACGAAACCAGTCTAACTCCCAAAGTCCTGAAGAGTCACGGCTGCGAGGGCCAGCTCCAACCAGGGCATGTGTGCGACGGTCCTGGACAATACAAGAATCAACATCAAGAATGACGCGACAACCAGAGTCAGTAAGCTGACTAGCAGAGAACAGATTCATCTTAAGAAGAGGGACATGAGAAATATCATGAACAGAAAAAGAAGAAGTAGAAAGAGTGTCCCGACTAGAAACAGAAAGAGAGGTACCATCAGCCGTAAAAACACGGACAGGATAAGGGAGAGAACGAAGAGCGGACAACTGTTCGAGTGTTGAGGCTAAGTTGCGTGCTATGGCCTTGTTGACTGCTGAGGTGACCTGGTTACGGTGGTTACTTGCGGATTTTGAGGTCTCTATTACCACACCCAGTCTGGTTTTGTCTGATAGTACAGGTGCTATTAGTGTTGCACGTGATCCGGTCAAGCATGAGCTTACCAAGCATATTGGTGTTGATGCTTTCTATACACGTGCTCAGGTGGAGGCTCAGGTTGTTGCGCTTCAGTATGTGCCTTCAGATTTACAGTTAGCGAATTTCTTCACGAAGGCACAGACCAGAGCGCAGCATGATTTCTTACTCTCCAAACTCAGTGTTGTGGATCCACCATGAGTTTGAGAGGGGTGTGTGTGTGTGTGTGTGTGTTAGATGTATATATCTGTATATTGTATTTCCCCATATGTAAGGGGCTTCCTGCATATTTGCCCTGTATCTGTACTATATATTGTGGAATACAATTTGTCTATTCCTAACAGACGCATCATTGAATTATATATACCTTCAGGAAAATTGATCATATGTGATTTATAGTCACTTCCATTGTAGTAAACACGTACTTCTACAAGAAAAGATATGCTATGTGTGGTTATGAGGTGAACTTGCCACGGAGCTACGGAAGCAATGTGTATGTCTTTAGTTGCCTCCTAGGTGTATATGCACATAATATCTAAAAACATATTTTGAATGTGAAAAGAAATTTTAAAAAATATTTTGTGTATACACTTGGATATTTTATATTCGCGCACAAAGTTTCGGGAAAGAAGAACGTTTTTGTCCATGTGTAAAAAAGACAGTTTCCACTGCTCCCATATGATTATTCACAAGACTTTCCACGCGGAACAAATAAATGTTCCTTTTTGTGAAACTTTGTGTGCTAACAAAGAATGTCTAGGTCTACATGCAGTTTTGTTCTTTTTAAGAATTTTTAGACATTTTAAAATGCATTTTCTGAATTTTTATATTTTGAATGTGAAAATAAATTTAAACAAAACTTTTGCGTATAAACTTGGATATTTTATATTCGCGCACAAAGTTTCGGGAAAGAAGAACGAGTTTTGTGCATGTGTAAAAAGGAGAGTTTTCACTACTCCGATATGACTATTCACAAGACTTTCCACATGGCAAAAAAAATGTTCCTTTTCTATAAAACTTTGTGTGCTAAAACAGAATGTCTGGGTCTACATGCAGTTTTGTTCTTTTTAAGAATTTTTGGACATTTTAAAATGCATTTTCTGCTTTTTTTATAACATGTGTAGGTACAACTATAAGTCAAAACGCCACCGATACCCACATCATAATTTTGCGCAAATGGCTTTTAAAAATCACAGAAACAATTTATGACGTCCTAACAACAATGCATGACATAATCTTTCAAATCAAAACTTTCCCTACGCCCCCAAAATCACTAAAACATGTACAATATATCATAAGTTGGTGACATAATGTTTCGAATCAAAATTCAATCTACACACCAACATCGAAACCGAGGTGCAAGTGGTAGTGAAAAAATCTCATATTTTTTTGAAATCTAACAAAAAATAAAATATCATATGAGCATGACATGTTATTTCAAATCGAATCTTAATCTAAACAATAAGAAATAAAAAACGTAATATATTGATGAACAAATCCAGAATGAACGAAAAAACACAGTATTCATGAAAAATTGTCAGTTTAGTTTTTCTTCACATACATTTGGGTTTTTGTTTTTTGCAAGATGGTCTTGCGAATATCTCATTAGTAATTCTGGAATTTTTTGAACTAGTTAGAAAGTGCTATATGTGAGTTTCCTTTGTAGTAGTATCATGGTTCATGGCATCATCACTGAGTATGAGCATATTCTATTCTAAAAAAAAAGAGTATAAGCATATTCTCACAAATGAATCGCACGGACAAGTGGTCACGCAGAATAATAATGCTGACGACCGTATCTCGCTTTCGTTCATACCGCAAGGCAGGGGCACGTACTCCTACGTGCGCGCATCCCTTGCGTGTCACCAATGCATCACATGCATCGCTGAAGAATCAGCAACAAACCAACCAACCAACGGATCATCCCCACCGGTCCTCTCCCCTCCCACGAGGCAAAGTTGCGGAAGGATATAGCAGATCGGCCCCCGGGACCCTTGCCGCGCCGCTGCCAGCCAACCTCGCCGACCGCCGTGATCTCTCCATGATTCCCGGCGCCACCGAGGTCCGCAACTGCGCTCGCCTAAGCGCCCCCAAGTCATAAAGCACAACTCCAAACCATAGTAGTACTATCCACGTCAGTGCTTAATTCCTCTACTACTTTTTTTTCGAGTGTATATTATACTCTACTCACTACAGGAGAAGCTTGGTATGCCGAGGGCTTATTGCCGTCGGCGTAGTCAGGAAAACCCTCGGCGTACGCTACGCCGACGGCTGCCCTCGGCGTACCGTCCTCGGCGGACCTCTCCCTCGGCGGAGCAGGCGCGGCCGTCGGCGTAGGACAAGACCGTCGGCGTAGGTCAACGCCGACGGCCTGACGGCGCCCGTCGGCGTAGAGACCGTCGGCGAACGTCGACAGCGCCGTCACACGGCCAGTTAACGGCGCGTCGGCTACGCCGACGGCCTCACCCTCGGCGTACCAAGCCACGTGGAGGCTGGTGGGCGGCCTGGCGCAGCTGCTACGCCGACGGCCTCCTCCTCGGCGTACGCTCGCCACGTGGAGGCAGGCGGGCGGCCTGGCGCAGCTGCTACGCCGACGGCCTCCCCCTCGGCGTACGCCTGCCATGTGGAGGCAGCGCAGCGGCCTGGCAGCAGCAGCACTCACAGTTTTTTTTTTGAATTTTTTTACAGCAGCAGCAGCACTCACAGCAGCCATACATCCATGCATACATCCATACATCATCATCGATACATCCATACATCATCTATACATCCATGCAATATATATTCCACACCAATTGAAACAAGATCACATATGCCATACATGTATCAACATCAGTCATACAAGATCATCCATACATTAGTCATACAAGATCATCGACATCATCACACATCCCTACAACTCTGGAGGAGACGGGGTGTACCCGAGATCTCCCCTGGTGAAAAGTGGCGACCTCTGCCGAGGGTTGCGTCCAGTAGAAGCAGCAGAAGAGCCACCTGGCGAGGGAGTAGGAGAAGTGTGAAGCTCGGGAGAACCACCTGCAGAATGGCCAGGAGATGGACCATGGTCATGAAGCGGTGTGATTTGACGCCCATCCGGCGAGGCGTGGCCAAAGTGCCGGTTCCCAGAAGCTCCCGTTCCCTACATGTTGCCTACATGTTAGCAACTTGCGAGGCAAAGTAAAGCGATAACCAGTGGGTTAGCAAAGAACTTACCGGTGTCGATGCGTAGTAGGTCCTAGCGAAGCTTTCCTTCGATTGCAAAAATGGCATCGGACCTGGCATGGGAGGCACGGGCCCTAAATCTCTATTCTGGCCAGTTTGAATATTCACCATCATGGCCTGCAAGATAGTTTAGAAGTCAGGCCGTAGTACAACAAACGGGGGGAAGTGGGACTTGTATCTTTTGCAAAAAATAAAGGTTCGGACTTACATTTACGTATTGCATGTAGATCGCATTCGCCTCCTGATGCTGCCGAAAGGCCACCTGATATTCCTCATAAGCGGCATCGTAGGCCGCGTCTAACTCAGGCTACAATTTTAAATACAAGGAATCTCGTCAGCGGTTAGCCATGCAGGAACAAAAGTCATAAAGATGATGAAAACGAGAAAAACTTACATCCTCGGCGGAGCGACGAGGCTGGCCACGAGGCGGGATAGGGGGGCCGTCGGCGGGGTAGGTAGCCTTGAGACGGCTGAAGCTCGTGCTGAGGGTAGGCTTGACCTTCTTATTCAGAATCTTGAGGCGTCCATGCTGCAATCTGTGCCCCGACAGGACCAACGACTCCTCGTCAATCTCCGCATGAATGGGGTCATCCACATGGGGGTGACGAGCCTTCACCATCGTGCTGTAGTTCCCCAAGTCGTTCTGGGCAGTGCCGAAGTACACGGGCAACGAGGGTTGAGGCTCCGAGTAATTGGGCTTCTTTCGCCGCATCATCTCATAGACGGCGACGTCATGAATCACCTCCCCGGGTTGTGCCTCGGCCACCTGTATCGCGAAAAGAAAATATTATGCATATGAAGTACAAACATAAGCAGAAATGCACGCAGGTCGTTCCATGTATATACGTACCACCTTCCCCTTGAAGCGGTCAAAGTTGCGGTTTCCCGCGCAGTGCGTTCCACCATCGCCTCGGTTATCCGCGTTCCGCCTCGATAAGGCTGCAAACTCCTCGTCTTCTCTGAGCCACCTCGTCCTAACCAGCTCCTCCCATGCGAGTCGATGCGGCTCGGCCCAATCGGGGATAACCTGAAAATGCAATACTCAACTCCATACAATGCAATGGCAACTTAGAAGCAATGTAGAATCTCATTGACATTTTACTCACCGACATGTACTCTTCTGGCGTCATCGAGTACTCAGGATTAGGGTTCCTACCGACAATGTCTTCCTTCCTGACCCTCACGCCCCTATCAGCCCAGAAGTGGCTAGCGGCCGTGACCTTCTGGTTGTACCACACCTGGGGGGTCAACTTCACACAAGCCCCAAGAAAAGTCCTCTGCGCCTTCTCCTGGTCCTCCTCGGCCACACGGTAAAAGCACTTAAATCATGCATAAGAGTCATGAGTTAGCACGGTGGGGTCATCAATTATGAACATAACTCGAGAAATATGCCTTACCCAAAACTTGGTGATGACAGCATCAGCAGCTATCGGAAAGCCCGGGACACGGGTAGTCTGGTAGTCCGCCCAAGTGGTAGCTAGCTTCCTGTCACCCTCGTGGGTAATGTGATAGCCCGGCCAGAACTTCCTAATCAGAGCTCCAACAAGGCTGTTAGGAAGGCGAGGCTTCGTCCCCGGAGGAAATGTCCAATTGCTGCACAATAATAAACATTAGTACACAATAATTATTTATGACCAACATGAAATAAAATGTTTTAAATTGCCAAATTAGTACACTTACTCAAGGCCATCTGGAATAATAAGGGTTTTCGCCTCCTGAGTCCTAGGCTCAAACTTCTCGTCAGGGACTCCCGATTCCCCACGATTCCGCAATTTCTTCGGCCCCACCAACTCGCGGCTAGTGTCCGCCTCCGTATCGGTCCCCGCCTCCCTCTCGGTCCTCGCCTCCCTCTCAGACTCTGCCTCCCTCTCGGACTCTGCCTCCCTCTCGGCCCTGAAAGGCTGCTCTGTCAGGAACAACTGAGGAGCCACGTCGCCAGAAGTAGAGGGTGGTGGGTCAAAGTCCACGCCTCCTCCCGTGGCACCTCGTCCTCGTCCTCCTCGACCTCGTCCTCCGCCAGCAGGAGCAAGATCGGGGTAACGCGGATTGGGATTTGGCTGTCTCCCACTCCGTGTAGCTCTTTTCTTGCGCTGCTTCGGCGCATTAAGCAAGGACGAACTGGTTGCCTTGCCGCTGCTCATATTGTTCAATCACCTGCATTAAGTAAGAGAAAACAGTTAAGCACAAAGACATAATAAAATGTATACACAAAGAATAAAGGCATAATGCAATTAAGAAAACAGTTAAACACAAAGACAAAATAAAATGCATTAAAAAATAAATACTCACTATCATTTTCATTCTCATTCTCATTCTCATTCTCATTCTCATTCTCACTATCACTATCTTTTGAGTAGAAATCTGGATTCTCATCGAAGGGTGTAGGCTCATCATCGTTGTCATTCTCGGTATGGAGCTTCTCGAGCATACTTATGTCATGTAGATTCACCACTGACTCACCCCGAGTTTCTACATCATTCCCAAGGTCCTCAAGATCAACCAGTTCTAAATCAAAGTGTCCGAAGTCCTCTTGCTCTTGATAGAAAATTCCCTCGTACGTTACAGGGTTATGTAGGGATTCGTAGCATGGAAAACAAAAAATTTCTATCGCATGCAAACAAACAAGCCAGGATCTATCTACTAGATTGTAGCAACGAGTCGATGGAATATCTTACCCTCGAAGATTCCAAAGTGTTTAACGAGAGCGGATTCTCGTGGGTGATGTAGTCGTACTCTTCCCGATCTCAAGATCGCGTAGACGATCCTTCCGGCGCTGCGTTCCGGCAGCGCTCCCGCAGTCGGTCACACGTTCGGTACTCGACGAAGACCTTCCTCTCCCTTGTTCCAGCAGGCAGCGGAGGTTGTAGCACTCTCCTCGCGATTCCGGCAGCACAACGGCGTGGTACCGGAAGTAGAGGGGAGATCTCGCAGGGCTTCGCCTTAAGCCGGAGCGAGTATGGTGGAGTATGAGAGATCTCCTCGGCGATCTAGGGTTTAGACACACCAAGGAGGAGGGGCTAGAGCCGGCGGCTAGGGTTTCGGGGACCCCCAAGTCGGCGGCTAGGGCATAACCCTAGGTGGTGGCGACGGCTATGGAGGGCTGCAGCTTCTAGGGTTTGAGGTGAGGGACTTGTGTGTGCTAGGAGGGAGCCCTGCCCCTCCTTATATAGGTGGAGGGGCCGGCAGCCAAGGGGAGGGAGGGGAGTCCCTCCCCAACTCGGCTTGGGTGGTGCGCCGGCTTGGGGAGGAGGACTCCCTCCCCAACTCGGTTTCACACTCCCTCCTCTTTTCCACTTTCCAAAACTTGTCGTTTGACTTTCAAACTAGCCATTTGACTTTTCAATTTAGGATTTGAATAAACCCTTTATTTTGGACAGCGAATACACTTAGTACATGATGCAATCATTCCAACTTACAATGACACACTCATGTACCCCTTCCCCTCTAGAGTGCCGGACATTCCGGAACCTTCTAGAACATTCCCGATGAAAACACTGGAATCATTACCGAACTCCGAAACGGGACTTTCCTTATATGAATCTTATTCTCCGGACCATTCCGGATCACCTCGTGATATCCCAGATCCCATCCGAGACTCCGAACAACATTCGGTCTCTTTCTCATACAACCATAACTACTCAAACAACGTCGAATCCTTAAGTGTGTCTCCCTACGGTTCGTGAATTATGCGGACATGATCGAGACACTTCTCCGAACAATAACCAATAGAGGAATCTGGAAATTCATATGGCTCCCACATATTTCTACGATTACTTTGCGATCGAATGAACCACTTACATACGATACCAATTTCCCTTTGTCTCACGATAGTTTACTTATCCGAGGTTATGATCGTCGGTATCTCTGCATACCTAGTTCAACCTTGTTACCGATAAGTACTCTTTTCTCGTTCCCGTGATATGTGATCCCTTGTGAGCCAGTCACATGCTTGCAAGCTAATTGGATGACATTCCACCGAGAGGGCCCAGAGTATATCTATCCGTCATATGGATGGACAAATCCCACTCTTGATCCATGTGTCTCAACCAATACTTTCCGAACACTCAATGCCACCTTTATAGCCACCCAGTTACGGTGTGGTGTTTGATGTCATCAAAGCATCCATCCGGTAAAGGTGATATGCATGATCTCATGGTCGAAGGAATTAGGTTACTATGTATCAGAAAGCATATAGCAATTGAACTATTGAAATGACTTGATCTTTATGCTACGCTTATCTATAGGAGTATGTCCATCATATCATTCTCCTAACGATATGATCTTGTTGTTGATAACATCTCAATGTTCATGATAGGGAAACCACAATCATTTATCAACCAACAAGCTAGTGATGTATAGAGGCTATACTAGGGACTTCAAATTAAGTTTACAAATCACACAAGTATCAATGTTTCCTTGTTAATACTATTATAGCATGAATGTAAACATTTATCATAAACACAAAGATATAATAATAACCACATTTATTATTGCCTCTAGGGCATATCTCCAACAGTCTCCCACTTGCACTAGAGTCATCTAATCCAGATTACATGGTAATATACCGAAAACCCATGGCAGTTTGGTGATGGTCATGTTTTGCCCTCGGGAGAGGTTTAGTCAACGGATCCGCCACATTCAGATCTGTGTGTACTTTGCAAATCTTTATATCCCCATCTTGGATATGTTCTCGAATAGCGTGAAAACGTAGCTTGATGTGCTTCAGCTTCTTGTGTGACCTTGGTTCTTGCGCATTGGCTATGGCGCCCATGTTATCACAGTAGATAGACATTGGGTCCAGCGCACTAGGAACCACACCCAGCTCTGTAATGAACTCTTTCATCCATATCGCTTCTTGTGAAGCCTCCGAAGCAGCCATGTATTCCGATTCAGTTGAAGATCGCGCCACAACGCTTTGCTTTGCACTCCTCCAGCTAACTGCTGCACCATTCAAAATAAATACGTATCCAGATTGTGATTTAGAATCATCCGGATCGGTGTTCCAACTAGCATCGGTGTAACCATTAACAACGAGCTATTCATCACCTCCATAAGAAAGAACCATATCCTTAGTTCTTCTCAAGTACTTAAGGATGTTTTTGACCGCTGTCCAATGATCCACTCCTGGATCACTTTGATATCTGCTAGTTAAACTAACAACATATGCAATGTCGGGTCTAGTACATAGCATGGCATACATTAGAGATCCTATGGCTGAGGCATAGGGAGTCTTACTCATCCTTTCTCTATCTTCTGCCGATGTCGGACTTTGAGTTTTACTCAAGGTCGTATTGGGCAACATGGGCAAGAACCCTTTCTTGCTATCTTCCATTCCAAACCTCTTTAGAACTTTGTCCAAATATGTACTCTGTGACAATGATATTTGGCGTTTCGATCTATCTCTATAAATCTTTATGCCTAATATGTAAGCTGCTTCGCCAAGATCCTTCATTGAAAAACTATTATTCAAATATTCCTTGACACTATTAAGAAGGTCTACATCATTCCCAATCAACAATATGTCATCCACATATAGTATTAAGAATGCTACAGAGCTCCCACTCACTTTCTTGTAAATACAAGCTTCTCCATAAGTTTGTATAAAACCAAAACTTTTGATTACCTTATCAAAACGTTGATTCCAACTTCGGGATGCTTGCTTCAATCCATAGATGGACCGTTGAAGTTTGCATACCTTGTTAGCATCTTTAGGATCGACAAAACCTTTGGGTTGCATCATATACAACTCTTCATCAATGTCTCCATTGAGGAATGCTGTTTTGACATCCATCTGCCATATCTCATAATCATAATATGCAGCGATTGCTAACATAATCCTCACAGACTTTAGCTTCGCTACTGGTGAGAAAGTCTCATCGTAGTCAACTCCTTGAATTTGTCGAAACCCTTTTGCGACAAGTCGAGCTTTATAGACAGTAACATTACCATCAGCATCTGTTTTCTTCTTGAAAATCCATTTGTTCTCGACAGCCTTCCGGCCATCCGGTAAGTCTACCAAAGTCCATACTTGGTTTTCGTACATGGATCCAATCTCGGATTTCATGGCTTTTTGCCATTTATTGGAATCTGGGCTCATCATCGCTTCCTCATATGTCTCAGGGTCATCGGTGTTGTCCACCAACATGACATTCATAACGGGATCATACCAATCTGGAGTGGTACGAGTTCTCGTTGACCTCCGAGGCTCTGTAGCAACTTCAACCGAAGTTTCATGATCACCATCATTAGCTTCCTCTCTTATTGGTGCAGGCACCACAGGAACTTCTTCCGGTGCTGCGCTACTCGCAATTTCGAGAGAAGGTTCGACAACCTCGTCGAGTTCTACTTTCCTTCCAGTCACTTCTTTCGAGAGAAATTCCTTCTCTAGAAAGGATCCATTCTTGGCAACGAAGATTTTGCCTTCGGATCTATGATAGAAGGTATACCCGATAGTTTCCTTCGGGTATCCTATGAAGACGCATTTTTCCGCTTTGGGTTCTAGCTTGTCCGGCTGTAACTTCTTTACATAGGATTCGCATCCCCAAATTTTAAGGAACGACAATCTAGGTTTCTTCCCAAACCATAATTCATACGGTGTCGTTTCAACGGATTTAGACGGTGCCCTATTTAAAGTGAATGCGTCTGTTTCTAATGCGTAACCCCAAAATGATAGCGGTAAATCTGTAAGTGACATCATAGAACGAACCATATCTAAGAGAGTTCGATTACGATGTTCGGACACACCATTACGTTGTGGTGTTCCCGGCGGTGTCAATTATGAAAGTATTCCGCATTTCTTCAAATGCTCGCCAAACTCGTAACTTAGATATTCACCTCCACGATCAGAACGTAGAAATTTGATCTTCTTGTTACGTTGATTCTCTACCTCACTTTGAAACTCCTTAAACTTCTCGAAAGTTTCGGACTTATGTTTCATGAAATAGATATACCCATATCTACTCAAGTCATCCGTGAAGGTAAGAACATAACGATAACCACCGCGCGATGCTACACTCATTGGACCACACACATCGGTATGTATGATTTCCAATAAGTCCGTAGCTCGCTCCATCATACCAGAAAATGGAGTCTTAGTCATTTTACCCATCAGACATGCTTCGCATCTTTCAAGTGATTCAAAATCAAGTGATTCAAGAAGTCCATCGGAATGGAGTTTCTTCATACGTTTCACTCCAATGTGACCAAGACGACAGTGCCACATATAGGTCGAGTTATCGCTCGATTTCAAACGTTTAGCCTCAATGTTGTTGATATGTGTATTTCCACTATCGAGATTAAATAAGAATAGACCATCTATCAAAGGTGCATGTGCATAAAACATATTACTCATATAAATCGAACAACCATTATTCTCGGACTTAAACAAGTAACCGTCTTGCAATAAACAAGATCCCGATATAATGTTCATGCTCAACGCAGGCACCAAATAACAATTATTTAAGTATAAAACTAATCCCGATGGTAGATGAAGGGGTAGCGTGCCGACCGCGATCACATCAACCTTTGATCCGTTTCCCACGCGCATCGTCACCTCGTTCTTCGCTAGCTTCCGTTTATTCTGCAGCACCTGTTTCGAGTTACAAATATGAGCAACCGAACCAGTATCAAATACCCAGGCACTACTACGAGTACTAGTGAGATACACATCAATAACATGTATATCAGATATACCTTTCTTCTTGATGTTGCCGTTCTTCAAATCCGCCAAGTACTTTGGGCAATTCCGCTTCCAGTGACCTTCTCCCTTGCAGTAAAAGCACTCAGTTTCAGGCTTAGGTCCAGCCTTGGTCTTCTTCGTCGGCGTGGTAACTTTCTTACCACCCTTCTTGAAGTGTCCCTTCTGCTTAGACTTGCCTTTCTTGAATTTGGTGGTCTTATTGACCAACAACACTTGGTGCTCTTTCTTGATCTCCACTTCTGCAGACTTTAACATAGCAAACAGTTCTGGCAACTGCTTGTTCATGTTCTGCATGTTGTAGTTCATCACAAAGTTCTTGTAACTTGGTGGTAGTGATTGGAGGACACGGTAAATCCCCAAAGCATTAGGAATCACTATACCCAAGCTCTGAAGTTTGTTTGCGTGCCCAGACATCTTAAGCACATGCTCACTGACGGAGCTGCCCTCTTCCATCTTGAAGTTAAAGAACTTTTCAGAAGCCTCATAACTTTCAATTGCCGCATGAGTCTCAAAGATCAATTTGAGATCCTCGACAATATCATATGGGTCTGAATTCTCAAACCTTTTCTGAAGCTCCGATTCCAAACCATACAAGATAGCACACTGAACTATGGAGTACTGATTCTTCCGAGCGAGGTAAACATTCTTTACTTCATCGGAAGCATCATCTGCAGGTGGGTCACCTAGCGGTGCATCCAGCACATAGGTCAAATTACCAGCTATGAGGACAATCCTCAAATTGCAGAACCAATCCGCGAAGTTGCTTCCATTGTTTTTCAACTTTTCTTTCTCTAGGAACGCATTAAAATTGATGGTAGGGGCTGCCATTGATCTACAACATATTTGCAATAGTTTAGACTAAGTTTATGACAAATTGAGTTCAAATTAATAATAAAGTTAATCTAGGTGAACTCCCACTCAAAACAATATCCCTCACATTGTTTTAGTGATCACACGAACCAAATCCACCACATCAACACCGATCATCACGAGAGTTGATATAGTTTCAATGGCGAACAATCGTCATGTTCATCATATCTACTATATGATTCATGCTTTACCTTTCGGTGATCCGTGTTCCGATACCATGTCTGTACATGCTAGGCTCGTCAAGATCAAACCTTAGTTTCCGCATGAGCAAATCTGGCTTGCTCACGTTGTATACACTTGCAGAATCTAACACACCCGATCATCACGTGGTGCTTCGAAACAACAAGCTTTAGCAACGGTGCTAACTAAGGGTGAACACTTTATGACTTGAAATTCATGTGCATGAGGGATCATCTTATAATGCTACCGTTGTCTACTAAGCAATACAAGATGCATAAAGTATTAACATCACATGCAATTCATAATATGTGATATGATATGGCCTTTCTTCTTTGTGCTTCCGATCTCCATCTTCAAGCACGAACATGATCTCCATCATCACCGGCATTGCATCAAGGTCAATGACGCTTCTCCATGGTTGTCGTCCACCGGCTTCAACTATTACAACTACTTTGAACAGACACGCGGGTCTTAACATAAATTAAAGACAACCATATGGCTCCTGCTGGTTGCCAACTTACAATAAGGAACATTGCATACATCAAATATAATCACAATCATGGCCATATCACATCACTGCACACCCCTGCAAAACAAAGTTAGACGCCTCTACTTTCTTTGCATATTTTACGTGGTTTGGGGCTTTCAATAAGTGTCGTTCTAACTTACGAACAAGAACCACAACATTGATACTAGTATTGTTGATCACCCGTTGTAAATTGGATCTTAACCATGCTAGGAGAAACAGGCACCCGCAAAGCCACTTATGCAATACAAGTTGCATGTCAAGCATGGAGCAAGTCTCATGAACGATGTCATGTAAGGTTAGCCCGGGCCGCTTCATCCCAACATACCGCAAGATGCAAAGTACACAAGAAGCAATCGACAATAAAAGCATCAACGCCCACAATGACCATTGTGTTCTACTCGTGCAACAGATCTACATATAGACACGGCTCTGATACCACTGTAGGGATTCGTAGCATGGAAAACAAAAAATTTCTATCGCATGCAAACAAACAAGCCAAGATCTATCTACTAGATTGTAGCAACAAGTCGATGGAATAACTTACCCTCGAAGATTCCAAAGTGTTTAACGAGAGCGGATTCTCGTGGGTGATGTAGTCGTACTCTTCCCGATCTCAAGATCGCGTAGACGATCCTTCCGGCGCTGCGTTCCGGCAGCGCTCCCGCAGTTGGTCACACGTTCGGTACTCGACGAAGACCTTCCTCTCCCTTGTTCCAGCAGGCAGCGGAGGTTGTAGCACTCTCCTCGCGATTCCGGCAGCACAACGGCGTGGTACCGGAAGTAGAGGGGAGATCTCGCAGGGCTTCGCCTTAAGCCGGAGCGAGTATGGTGGAGTATGAGAGATCTCCTCGGCGATCTAGGGTTTAGACACACCAAGGAGGAGGGGCTAGAGCCGGCGGCTAGGGTTCCGGGGACCCCCAAGTCGGCGGCTAGGGCAAAACCCTAGGTGGTGGCGGCGGCTATGGAGGGCTGCAGCTTCTAGGGTTTGAGGTGAGGGACTTGTGTGTGCTAGGAGGGAGCCCTGCCCCTCCTTATATAGGTGGAGGGGCCGGCGGCCAAGGGGAGGGAGGGGAGTCCCTCCCCAACTCGGCTTGGGTGGTGCTCCGGCTTGGGGAGGAGGACTCCCTCCCCAACTCGGTTTCACACTCCCTCCTCTTTTCCACTTTCCAAAACTTGCCGTTTGACTTTCAAACTAGCCATTTGACTTTTCAATTTAGGATTTGAATAAACCCTTTATTTTGGACAGCGAATACACTTAGTACATGATGCAATCATTCCAACTT
Organism: Avena sativa; assembly: GCA_916181665.1. Classification (NCBI taxonomy): domain Eukaryota; kingdom Viridiplantae; phylum Streptophyta; class Magnoliopsida; order Poales; family Poaceae; genus Avena; species Avena sativa. Next base: position 291,688,962 of record OV702282.1, read on the forward strand.
ACAATGACACACTCATGTACCCCTTCCCCTCCGGAGTGCCGGACATTCCGGAACCTTCTAGAACATTCCCGATGAAAACACTGGAATCATTCCCGAACTCCGAAACGGGACTTTCCTTATATGAATCTTATTCTCCGGACCATTCCGGATCACCTCGTGATATCCCGGATCCCATCAGAGACTCCGAACAACATTCGGTCTCTTTCTCATACAACCATAACTACTCAAACAACGTCGAATCCTTAAGTGTGTCTCCCTACGGTTCGTGAATTATGCGGACATGATCGAGACACTTCTCCGAACAATAACCAATAGAGGAATCTGGAAATTCATATGGCTCCCACATATTTCTACGATTACTTTGCGATCGAATGAACCACTTACATACGATACCAATTTCCCTTTGTCTCACGATAGTTTACTTATCCGAGGTTCTGATCGTCGGTATCTCTGCATACCTAGTTCAACCTCGTTACCGATAAGTACTCTTTTCTCGTTCCCGTGATATGTGATCCCTTGTGAGCCAGTCACATGCTTTCAAGCTAATTGGATGACATTCCACCGAGAGGGCCCAGAGTATATCTATCCGTCATATGGATGGACAAATCCCACTCTTGATCCATGTGTCTCAACCAATACTTTCCGAACACTCAATGCCACCTTTATAGCCACCCAGTTACGGTGTGGTGTTTGATGTCATCAAAGCATCCATCCGGTAAAGGTGATATGCATGATCTCATGGTCGAAGGAATTAGGTTACTATGTATCAGAAAGCATATAGCAATTGAACTATTGAAATGACTTGATCTTTATGCTACGCTTATCTATAGGAGTATGTCCATCATATCATTCTCCTAACGATATGATCTTGTTGTTGATAACATCTCAATGTTCATGATAGGGAAACCACAATCATTTATCAACCAACAAGCTAGTGATGTATAGAGGCTATACTAGGGACTTCAAATTAAGTTAACAAATCACACAAGTATCAATGTTTCCTTGTTAATACTATTATAGCATGAATGTAAACATTTATCATAAACACAAAGATATAATAATAACCACATTTATTATTGCCTCTAGGGCATATCTCCAACATTCTCCCACTTGCACTAGAGTCATCTAATCTAGATTACATGGTAATATACCGAACACCCATGGCAGTTTGGTGCTGGTCATGTTTTGCCCTCGGGAGAGGTTTAGTCAACGGATCCGCCACATTCAGATCTATGTGTACTTTGCAAATCTTTATATCCCCATCTTAGATATGTTCTCGAATAGCGTGAAAACGTAGCTTGATGTGCTTCAGCTTCTTGTGTGACCTTGGTTCTTGCGCATTGGCTATGGCGCCCATGTTATCACAGTAGATAGACATTGGGTCCAGCGCACTAGGAACCACACCCAGCTCTGTAATGAACTCTTTCATCCATATCGCTTCTTGTGAAGCCTCTGAAGCAGCCATGTATTTCGATTCAGCACGAGAGCACGTATCTCGGCATCAACAACTGCACCCTCGAACTTTGGTACCTCTTTTACTTCATGCACAACTTTGCCCTTCTTGAAGTTCTTTCTATCTTCTCTGAACGAATGATTTCTTTTGAGGTACTGTCGATTCGTGTCAAACGCAACATATTTGCGACCCGACTTTAGCCAAAGGAACTCAAGTCGGTGCCTGTACACTGGGCATGGCCACTTACCAGCTGTACACCATCCGCACGTTAGGGCGTACCCGGGCATGTCATGCATAGTATATTGTAACCAAACTTTCATCAAAAAGTTTCTCTTTGATGCTCGGTCGTATGTCAACGTCCCGTGTATCCAAGAGTGGTTCAAATCATCCACAATCGGCTGCATGTAGACACTCAAGTTCTTCCCCGGATACTCAGGTCCTGGAATTATCAGCGACAAAAACATGGTCTTCCGTTGCATTAATACTCCGGGAGGGAGATTGAGCGGAATAACATACACCGGCCAACAGTTGTACGAGGCCGTCGAAATACCATATGGGTTGAAGCCATCTGTTGCTATCGCAATTCTAACATTCCGAGCCTCTTCTGCCCACCGGGGGTATTTGTCATCGAAGTTCTTCCATGCCTTACCATCAGATGGATGTCCCATCTTCTTCCTTCCGTGCCTGTCCTCGTATCTTTTCCCCTTCTTGTGCCACGTCATCTGTTTGGCAGTCTCCTCGCTCAAGTAAAGCCGCTGGATTCTTTTTATGAATGGGAGATACCGAAGTATCTTCTTAGCGACCTTCGACTGCCTCAGCTGACCATCCTTCCCCTTTATCTCTTCATATCTAGAGGCCTTACAAATGGAGCAGTACTTGTCACCCTCAAACTGTTTCCAAAACAAAAGGCAGCCTTTTGGACAACAATCTATCTTTTCATAATCCATGTTGAGCTCCTTCATGAGTTTCTTCGTTTCGTGAAAGGTTTTAGGCAGACAATGCCCTTCGGGCAACATGTTACCACATGTTCTCAAATTAGCTTCAAAGTGAGAACGGGTGACGGAGTACTGGCACTTGTCGCTAGACACTGAGAGATGGCATCGAGCTGAGAAATCTTTGCACCCTCGTACAGAGGCCTCTTAGCCGCGGCCATCATATCAAGGAAGGCCTTCGCGGTTGGCTCCGGTTCCTCCGGTTCTAGCGGTTCCTCCGGTTCTGGTGATTCCTCCCGTGGAGGTGGCGAATTCGGCTGGTCGGCATCGATAAGATCATCTAGAATGTTTCTAATCCCATCGTGCTCATTGCCATTGAGCCGCTAACGCATCACCTCACCTCTGTCACGTTCGTACCGAGCAAAGTCGACTTGCGTGACATAGTTAGACATGTACCCATATTGCAGAAGGTGTTTGTACATGTCATCCTTTTCCTGACGATGACGCTTAGTGCAATGAGCGCAGGGACAAAGTGCCCGAACCATTGCCTTCGAACCACGCGCTAACTCATTCACTAACAAATGAGTGTTCCGTACCCAATCGTCTGTTTTATTAGTCGCACTAATACGGCCACTGTACATCCACCCATTATCAGCCATCCTCTTCTGCTTTGTTGGGAGACAAACAACAAATATAACATTTTATATCAAACAGGAGATTAAATGCTTCATATTTTTACGCATTCATCAACCTACATGTCCAATAGGAAAAGAGGGTCCTAACCAGCTGCCGGATCCGTAGATTGGGTAAGTTCTCCCTGGTTCTACCCCGATCCAAGCAGAATTTCGGCAGCACCTCCCCGCTGCTCTCCCGATACACGTCTCGACAAAAAGACAAGAGGATGTGCATCCGGAGAACAACGAGGAGGCGCCACCGAAATCCTGTCTCGAATCGAGGTAGAGCCAGGGAGAACCAAACCCAACTACGAATCCGCCGACTGCCCGATAAAAGCCATAAGCGTTACGGTCCAAAATATGCGAGACCACTAATGCATATTAAGTCGCGTAACGCTTACGGTCGGGATGACGCCTAGGTGACGCGACAGACTTGGTGATCTAGACACAAAAATAAAACCTAGGTACAAGAGAGGCGAACAGATTCTCACCCTCGGCGGTAGAGGAAGTAGTCGATCAACCGAGTGTCGAGGTCGGCGACGGAACTCGGAGACGGGATCGAGGTGTCACCTTCACCATCTCCCGCAACGACAATCAGTCCGCCAAGGATGGTCACTCCCGAAACACTACAAAGTCTGTACATTGACATAAAGAGAACACCTTAGTAAACATGCAACACACTCACGGCCCTAGTGTGGCTTCTCTCTTCAACGGCCATATGACCAAGCTAGCTTGCCACTAACCAATGGCCTAATCCTAGAAACTCGTGCATGCATATCACTTAACAAATGATATAAACTACTAATAGATGCAACTAATAAATTCTAACAAGATTAACAACAAGATTTAATCTAACAAAATTAAATATTTGCTTCTAGAGGGGAGTGGAGGAGGTACCTGCAGAGGGGGACGAGCTCGAGGAGGAGAGCTTGGGAGGAGGGGGCCGAGCTCGGGGAGGAGGGGGCCGAGCTCGGGGAGGAGGAAGGGAGGAGGGAGGAAGGCCAGGGAGGAGGGGGAGAGCTTGGGGAGGAGGGGCAAGGTCAGGGAGGAGGGGGAGAGCTCGGGGAGGAGGGGTCCGAGCTCGGGGAGGAGGAAGGGAGGAGGGTGGAAGGTCAGGGAGGAGGGGGCCGAGCTCAGGGAGGAGGAAGGGAGGAGGGAGGAAGGCCAGGGAGGAGGGGGAGAGCTTGGGGAGGAGGGGGCAAGGTCAGGGAGGAGGGGGAGAGCTCGGGGAGGAGGGGGCCGAGCTCGGGGAGGAGGAAGGGAGGAGGGAGGAGGGGGCCGAGCTCGGGGAGGAGGAAGGGAGGAGGGAAGAAGGCGGCTGGTGGCGGGGAGGAGGGAGGGAGGCGGCGGTGGGGGAGGGAGGAGGCGGTGGAGCTCGGGGACCGGCTCGGGGAGGAGGAAGGGAGGAGAGAGGAAGGCGACTGGCGGCGGGGAGGAGAGAGGGAGGCGGCGGTGGGGGAGGGCCGGGGTCGGGGGAGGGAGGAGGCGGTGGAGCTCGGGGGAGGGAGGAGGCGCGGCTGCTGGCGGCGGGGTCGGGGTCGGGAGCGGGCGCGGGCAGAGAGCGGTTGGTGAGAGTAGGAGGGGTCGGGAGCGGGCGCGTGGGAGCCAAAGTAGGATAGGGCTACGCCGACGGCCAGGCATATGCCGAGGGCAGCCGTCGGCGTAGCTAGGGTTTTTTTTAAAACTTTTTTTTTGAAAGAAGGGTCTTTTGTTTAATATCAAATTTTACAACTTACTTTATTTAGTGTATACTATTATAGAATAAACTATATATTATTAATATATAATTTTTTATTTCGTGATGTCAAACCATGTTGGCTTACAAGTTGGGGCACTATCCTACCCGGTTTCACCTCGACGGGGAGATTCCACCCTCATACGGGTCCGGAACCTTCGCCTCTAGGTTAGAGCGCATGCATGCGATGGGGGACACATGCAAGCACCTATACCAACCTCTCACCACACCCACACACATATGCTAGGGGCACATGCAAGTTTTCATCTCATTCCAATGTTCTCGTGGTCTTCCTCCGGCGAAACCCTGATCTCTGTGCACACTCGGATCATCTACCCCCCTAGACGTTCCTCTGACAGGGGTAGCCCGGCGTAGCTCTCTCTTGTTTTGTGTTTGTTTAGGTCATAGGGTGATGTCAAACCATGTTGGTTCACAAGTTGGGGCACTATCATACCCGGTTTCACCTCGACGGGGAGATTACCCCCTTATACGGGTACGGAACCTTCGCCTCTAGGTTAGAGCGCATGCATGCGAGGGGGGACACATGCAAGCACCTATATATACCAACCTCTCACCACACCCACACACATATGCTAGGGGCACATGCAAGTTTTCATCTCATTCCAATGTTCTCGTGGTCTTCCTCCGGCGAAACCCTATCTCTGTGCACACTCGGATCGTCTATCCCCCTAGACGTTCCTCTGACAGGGGTAGCCCGGCGTAGCTCTCTCTTGTTTTGTGTTTGTTTAGGTCATAGGGTGATGTCAAACCATGTTGGCTCACAAGTTGGGGCACTATCCTACCCGGTTTCACCTCGACGGGGAGATTCCACCCTCATACGGGTCCGGAACCTTCGCCTCTAGGTTAGAGCGCATGCATGCGAGGGGGGACACATGCAAGCACCTATACCAACCTCTCACCACACCCACACACATATGCTAGGGGCACATGCAAGTTTCCATCTCATTCCAATGTTCTCGTGGTCTTCCTCCGGCGAAACCCTGATCTCTGTGCACACTCGGATCGTCTACCCCCCTAGACGTTCCTCTGACAGGGGTAGCCCGGCGTAGCTCTCTCTTGTTTTGTGTTTGTTTAGGTCATAGGGTGATGTCAAACCATGTTGGTTCACAAGTTGGGGCATTATCCTACCCGGTTTCACCTCGACGGGGAGATTCCCCCCTTATACGGGTACGGAACCTTCGCCTCTAGGTTAGAGCGCATGCATGCGAGGGGGGACACATGCAAGCACTTCATGTGGTCGTGGTGAGTGCTATTGAGAACCACATGCGATAATAACACTTATAAACATATAGAAATTTCTCGGGGTGTGAGAAGATTCGCAACGACATTTCATATGGACGTGTAGACTGCTATTCAGAGGGTATGAAATTATCCAATTAATAAAAAAATATAAATAATTGATGCAAACACAAAATATATGAAAAATAGAGAAGACTACGCCGAGGGTGACCGTCGGCGTACGTTGCTTGTACGCCGAGGGTGGCCGTCGGCGTATGCTATGCCGAGGGTCGCCATCGGCCTAACCGACGGCACCGTTAGCGCGCCGTCCGTGCTGGCCGGCATGTGCCACGCGTCCGCTTGCTACGCCGAGGGCCGCCACTATGCCGAGGGTGACCGTCGGTGTAGTGTATACTACGCCGACGGCTTGGCTACGCCGAGGGCTGGCCAGTTGGGCTGGCCTGGTGCGGTGCTACGTCGGCGCATCTGGCCATTCCTGTAGTGACTGATACTCTAGTCTTTACTCGCAGCATTAGGTTCGGCGATTTGTTAATCAGAGAGGACACACAGTTGCTCACCAGGCTCGAGGTCGGCGATCCTGGAATGTTTGGAGCCAGGACACGAGCGCCTGTCGCCCATACACCAGCTGGGTAGTACGAATGCAGGTGTCGATGCTTGATGGTTAACGGAACACTGCAAATGCACGCCTCACTTTTGGTCTTTGGCTAGCCTGATGATAAGCCCGATACCAGGAGCGTCTGAATCGTGACGCTACACGCTACACGCTACAGCCAGCCAGCCAGCCGGACGTGCGTGCGCGGCTAGATGCGTGCTCGGCTAGAACCAAACGTGTTCCACCAAGCAACCTGCCGCGTCAGGAGAATGATTCCTGTTCAGGAGATGCCGCCGGACGAGAGGCGGGGCGATCGATGGCCTGGTGCCCGTATATCAGCTGTTCGCCCACCCGGCCGAGACCTCTTCACTGGATCGATCGACTGATCAATCGCGGCATTGATCGGAGGTTGTCACGGTGCGGATCGCCGACGCGTGAGAGTGAGACGCATCTCGTCTCTCCTTCTCGTCCCGTGCTGTGCCGTGCACTACGGGACACGCGCGCTACGCCGAGGGCAAAAGGCCGTCGGCGTAGTCCAAAATGTCCTCGGCGTAGCCTCCTCGGCAAAGATCTTCCTCGGCGGAGCACAGTCAAGCCGTCGGCGTATCAAAATGCCGTCGGCGTATGTTACGCCGAGGGCTTTGCCGTCGGCGTAGCGGCCGTCGGCATAGCCTGTCGACCGGTTGTAAAAATATTTTTTTTTTATTTTTTTTTGAAAAATAATAATTTTTTTATTTTTTTTCTCAATTTTTTTATTCTTTGAATTGTTTCACTTGTTAATCTCCTAGTTTAAACATTTTTAACACTAATTATACTTACTATTTGATTAAATTCCAGTCTTAGTCAAACTTCCCAGCAGATCACCCATCCTAATACTATTCCAGCTTCAGCACGCTTAACATCCTCGTTCCTTCAGAATCCGTTTCCGCAAAGTAATTCATACATTGGTGTCAATACTATGATATCAATCCTATTAACTCTTATATCATCATGTCACATGTTTGTATTTTTTGAAATTACAAACAATTATTTAAGTAAATATTAATGAATAAATAAAAATATTATTGAATTCAAATAAAAATATAATAATTTTATTTTTTTTGTATTTTTCTATTTAATATAGAATAATTAATATCTTTAAATCTGTAAATCGAAATTCAACAAATAATATGTTTAAATTAATCAGAAAAATGAGAGGAATCCAAATATGATATCCATATCAACTAATCACAAACCCTCTGTTTTTTGAATTAGCTATTTGGTGGTTGCTTTAGAAAATTCCCTTTTTGAGCTCGGATAATGAAAAATGCCTTTTTGGTGCGATGAAAAGGAAAACTTGCATTGGATCTTTGATAAAATAGCATATTGTGAACCTAAAAATGATTTTTGTAAAAAAACATGAGCATCAGATCATGTACCTGTAGTTCATATCTGACCCACTTCCTACCGATTCGGCAGGAATTTTTCTTTTTCACCAAAGGTGGACAGAAAGGTTTCGGATCCCCCTGTTGGGACATTGTACATATAAGGTGGTATAGTATTTTTGTAAAATGTGGTGGTAGTATTTTGAATTAGCCATTTGGTGGTTGCTTCACAAAACCGTCCGTTTTTTATACTCGGAAAATAGAAAATGGCCTTTTGGTGCGACGAAAAGGAAAACTTCCTCCTGCAACATTGTTCGCCATCCCATGATGCATGTGTATGCATAATATGGGCACATTATCACAAACTATACCTTGATTCTAGCCATAACATTGGTCATTTGACCCGAAAGCCAAGAAACCTCGAATGAGATAGGTCATTTTGTGAAGGGTTTTTTGAGACATAATCAATATATCAAGTTTGCTATTTTTCCTTATAAATATGTCACATAATATGACACCACGCGAAGGTTTCGCATTGTTTCGATCATTTTTCAATTTTTTATGCCCGTTTTAAACTATCGTTAAACTTTGTCGAACGGCGGACATAAAGATTCTTAGCTCGGGGCCGAGCCTCGCTAAACTTTCATTAGATCTTTGATCAATAGCATACTGTGAACCTAAAAATGATTTTTGTAAAAAAACATGAGTATCGGATCATGTACTTGTAGTTCATATCTGACCCACTTCCTACCGATTTGGCAGAAATTTGTCTTTTTCACCAAAGGTGGACGGAAAGGTTTCGGATCCCCCTGTTGGGACATTGTCCATATAAGGTGGTATAGTATTTTTGTAAAATGTGGTGGTAGTATTTTGAATTAGCCATTTGGTGGTTGCTTCACAAAACCGTCCGTTTTTTATGCTCGGAAAATGGGAAATGGCTTTTTGGTGCGACGAAAAGGAAAACTTCCTCCTGCAACATTGTTCGCCATCTCATGATGCATGTGTATGCACAATATGGGCACATTATCACAAACTATGCCTTGATTCTAGCCATAACATTGGTCATTTGACCCGAAAGTCAAGAAACCTCGAATGAGATAGGTCATTTTGTGAAGGGTTTTTTAAGACATAATCAATATATCAAGTTTTCTATTTTTCCTTATAAATATGTCACATAATATGACACCACGCGAAGGTTTCGCATTGTTTCGATCATTTTTTCAATTTTTTATGCCCGTTTTAAACTATCGTTAAACTTTGTCGAACGGCGGACATAAAGATTCTTAGCTCGGGGCCGAGCCTCGCTAAACTTTCATTAGATCTTTGATCAATAGCATATTTTGAACCTAAAAATGATTTTTGTAAAAAAACATAAGCATCGGATCATGTACCTGTAGTTCATATCTGACCCACTTCCTACTGATTCGGCAGAAATTTGTCTTTTTCACCAAAGGTGGACGGAAAGGTTTCGGATCCCCCTGTTGAGACATTGTCCATATAAGGTGGTATAGTATTTTTGTAAAATGTGGTGGTAGTATTTTGAATTAGCCATTTGGTGGTTGCTTCACAAAACCGTCCGTTTTTTATGCTCGGAAAATGGGAAATGGCTTTTTGGTGCGACGAAAAGGAAAACTTCCTCCTGCAACATTGTTCGCCATCCCATGATGCATGTGTATGCACAATATGGTCACATTATCACAAACTATGCCTTGATTCTAGCCATAACATTGGTCATTTGACCCGAAAGTAAAGAAACATCGAATGAGATAGGTCATTTTGTGAAGGGTTTTTTGAGACATAATCAATATATCAAGTTTGCTATTTTTCCTTATAAATATGTCACATAATATGACACCACGCGAAGGTTTCGCATTGTTTCGATCAATTTTCAATTTTTTATGCCGTTTTAAACTATCGTTAAACTTTGTCGAACGGCGGACATAAAGATTCTTAGCTCGGGGCCGAGCCTCGCTAAACTTTCATTAGATCTTTGATCAATAGCATATTGTGAACCTAAAAATGATTTTTGTAAAAAAACATGAGCATCGGATCATGTACCTGTAGTTCATATCTGACCCACTTTCTACCGATTCGGCAGAAATTTGTCTTTTTCACCAAAGGTGGACGGAAAGGTTTCGGATCCCCCTGTTGGGACATTGTCCATATAAGGTGGTATAGTATTTTTGTAAAATGTGGTGGTAGTATTTTGAATTAGCCATTTGGTGGTTGCTTCACAAAACCGTCCGTTTTTTATGCTCGGAAAATGGGAAATGCCTTTTTGGTGCGACGAAAAGGAAAACTTCCTCCTGCAACATTGTTCGCCATCCCATGATGTATGTGTATGCACAATATGGGCACATTATCACAAACTATGCCTTGATTCTAGCCATAACATTGGTCATTTGACCCGAAAGTCAAGAAACCTCGAATGAGATAGGTCATTTTGTGAAGGGTTTTTTGAGACATAATCAATATATCAAGTTTGCTATTTTTCCTTATAAATATGTCACATAATATGACACCACGCGAAGGTTTCGCATTGTTTCGATCATTTTTCAATTTTTTATGCCCGTTTTAAACTATCGTTAAACTTTGTCGAACGGCGGACATAAAGATTCTTAGCTCGGGGCCGAGCCTCGCTAAACTTTCATTAGATCTTTGATCAATAGCATATTGTGAACCTAAAAATGATTTTTGTAAAAAAACATGAGCATCGGATCATGTACATGTAGTTCATATCTGACCCACTTCCTGCCGATTCGGCAGAAATTTGTCTTTTTCACCAAAGGTGGACGGAAAGGTTTCGGATCCCCCTGTTGGGACATTGTCCATATAAGGTGGTATAGTATTTTTGTAAAATGTGGTGGTAGTATTTTGAATTAGCCATTTGGTGGTTGCTTCACAAAACCGTCCGTTTTTTATGCTCGGAAAATGGGAAATGGCTTTTTGGTGCGACGAAAAGGAAAACTTCCTCCTGCAACATTGTTCGCCATCCCATGATACATGTGTATGCACAATATGGACACATTATCACAAACTATGCCTTGATTCTAGCCATAACATTGGTCATTTGACCCGAAAGCCAAGAAACCTCGAATGAGATAGGTCATTTTGTGAAGGTTTCTTTGAGACATAATTAATACTAGGACGCGAGGACCCGTGGAGGGCGAGGGTTTCCGCTGCCACCTCAGCTCTCGACTAAGAGAACCCACGACGGGCGAGGGTTTTCGTTGCCACATCGGTTCTCGACAGGCCCCATGCCCCGGCGGGTCCGGAGAATTGTCTCGCTCCAGACGCCTCTCACAGAGCGTGCTCCAGCCCCGGCCGATGACAAGGTCCATGCCGCACACGCGGCCCATTGTCCGGTGACTCGGGGCAGGAAAGGGTGCGCGAACCGCCTGCGTCAGGGAATCCTGATCTGCGGGCCCTGCCTACCAGTAGATCCGGGCTCTGCCGCGTGTTCTGCCGACATCTATCCCACTGCCAGAAAGAATCGGATGACGTGTATAGTAGAATTGGCCGAAACTTTCATACACTACTATTTACTCCGATTTGTACTACTATTTACTTGTAAATTAGTAAACTAGTAGCCCACTAACAATGTAAATTACATGCAAAATTTGGGATTTAATGAAATAGGAAATACCAAGTTTGATATTTTTCCTTCTAACTATGTCACATAATATAACACCACGCGAAGGTTTCGCATTGTTTCGATCGTTTTTGAATTTTTTATGCCCGTTTTAAACTATATATAATGTTTTATATTTTACTTAATTTTTATTTATAAATGTGTAATATTTAAGTGTAGATAGATAGGTCTTATTTTTCTGCAAATTTTGATATATTATTTGTATTTTTCCGAATTAGAATGATTTAGTTATGATTTTTCAAAGTTTAATGAGATAAAATAAAAAATAGCTACGCCGAGGGCAGCCGTCGGCGTAGCATAGAATATGCCGAGGGCAATTTTACGCCAACGACTGCTTGGCGGGGCTGGCCTGGACGATGGCTACGCCGACGGCCCCGACGTTTGGCCGTCAGCGTAGCTTCCCAGTCCTGTAGTGGTGTCTGCATGCATGCATGCATGGGCGGTTGGACGGACGCGGAAAGGGACCAGCGGTTCTGTTCCTGCTGTGGACCCGCTTCTAGTTGTACGCTCCTCGTGCCGTTTTCAAGACGCTGATATTTGTTCTGCCGTTTTGGATTTTCGTTTACCAAATGGGCGAATGATTAGGCTCAGTGTGGTGGAATGTGCCAAACTGTCGATGCATGGACCGATCCGGGTGCAACCGAACTATCAGCGAGAAACAGCGGCCTCTAGCGCACTGCTAAATTAGTTTTGTCATGGGTTTTCAGTAACAGAAGAGCCAAGATCAGTGTGATGTCTAATGTCTAACAAAACGGAAGGAATTTCATTCATCACACTAGTTAACTCGAAATTCATGACACGCAAAGGATGCACATTTCGTCCTGGAGCAGGCAATGTAACTGTTTTCCTGGTCCCCCTCTTGCTACCTGAACGAGCAGTGAAGATGCTGCAGCTCGGAGCCTTGATGTATGAAAATCTTCAGGGACTTGCATGCACGCCTATGTGCTGCTCCAGGCACCCGATCGGATTAGTTTTGCCGTTCCATGCATGGACGCCGTCGCCGACGACTTCATCATACCAGCGCAGCCCAAGCTCGAACGGTCGCACATCTTCTCGACTCCAGCCGACGTAGGCACTCGGACGTGATCTACACCAAGTACATCGACTACACCACGCTTTGGAAAACGTCATCTACATCAAGCCGCACCGATCTGCATATCATCAAGCAGAACGACACATCAAGCTGTATGACTACATCGTCAAACTACAAAATACAAGATCTTCGTCGAGCACATCCACGAAGAAGCGATATCAACATCATCCACACGCTAGGCCGGTGTGGAACACTACTTCGCCGACTTCTCCGACATCAAGGCTTCGATATCATCGTCGCCACAAGGAACGCCTTCAAGCGACGATCATCGCCAACATGCCTACTACAACATCGCCGACACATCATCGCCAAGGTCTACATCAACGTGGTCTTCATCTACATCTTCATCTACATCTTCGTCGACACATCGCCGCCGTCGCTATACCCGATCACATGATGGACATACAACTACGACGCCCTCTGACAGTACAACTGCAAGGCACGATGACGGCATCGCCGCGTCCACAACCCCGACGACTGCATCAACAAACCGGCATCACAATTGTGATGCCCCTATGACCGCGCATATGGTTCTGGCAAACCTCGTGTGCTTGGTGGGTTCCTTCGGTCCTGGCAAAACTGGTGGTCTCACTTATGACTGCGTCCAAGAGACGCTCCTGACGGTACCTCTACAAGGTGAAAAACGTCCACAACTGCAGCTTCGTCAATAACAACAAAAAAACACGCAATTTTTTGCGCCTCCGGCAATGGCGGTCACACCACTACGACGACTACGATATCGACCACACCTATATCGACCACGGCTACATCACGATCGGCTACCTCGACATCGACATCAAGAACAACGTCTACAATAACTCAAGAACTCCAGTCAACAGCGTCTGCGTCGTCACTTGCGTCCACACCACTCCTGTTGTGACCGCGGGAGGGAAGAGAGGCACTAGAAAGGGACGCAGTCATCGCCCCTAGGTGCCAGCCATGATCATATTCACGCAGGTGATAATGACAAGGAGGTGAAGACGACGGAAGCGCAAGACTTCAAATCCAGTCGCAACCGTTCGCTTCACTCCCGCTCCGACTGAAGAAGGATGTTAGAGTACGTATACGTGTATAGGCAATAGATAGACTAGGACTCTATATCTTGTACTCCAAATCTCCACCTACCCGTGTAGGTCTATATATACTCCCCGTGAGGGTCAAACCAATACACAATAAATATTAGGGTTTCTATATTTTTCACATACCCAACAAACGCACAAATGAATTGCACGGACAAGTGGTCACGTAGATATAATAATATTCACGACCATATCTCACTTTCGTCTACTTCCTCTGTCCACAAATAAGTGTACGTCTAAGTTTATCCCGAGTCAAACTTAGTAAACTTTGATTAACTTTATAGTAAAACATAGCAGGCAAAACTTAGAGGGTACACTTTTTGCGGACGGAGGGAGTATACCGGAAGGCTGAGGCACGTACGTGCGCGCACGGCGCACCTCTTGCGTGTCCCAATGCATCACATACATTTGGCAAAAAACAACCAACCAACCAACCAACCACGTATCATCCCCACCGGTCCTCTCCTCACCCACGAGGCAAAGTTGCGGAAGGATAGCTGATCGGCCCCTGGGATTCTTGCCGCGCCGCTGCCAGCCAACCTCGCCGACCGCCGTGATCTCTCCATGATTCCCGGCACCGAGGACCGAGGTCCGCAACCGCGCTCGCCCCACGTGCTCAAGTTAACCTAGTCTCGACGAGTGATAAACATACCGTAGTAGTAGTATTTAACGTGGTTTCCTACTGGAGTACCATCCACGTGGGTTTCCAGTATACTCTACTGCTACTAGTCGTACTCGCAGCAGCATTAGGTTCGGCGGTTTGTTAATTAGAGAGAACACACAGTTGCTCACCAGGCTCGAGGTCGGCGATCCTGGAATGTTTGGAGCCAGGACACGAGCGCCTGTCGCCCCATCCACTAGCTAGGTAATGCAGGTACGGTGTTGATGCTCGACGGTTAACGGAAACACTGCAAATGCACGGCTCACTTTGGTCTTTGGCTAGCCTGATGATAAGCCCGGACGTGCGTGGCTATGGCTAGCAACAAACGTGTTCTTCCAAGCAACCTGCCGCGTGAGGAGAATGATTCCTGTTCAGGGGATGCCGCCGGACGAGATCTCGTCCGGCGATCTCTAGAGGCGGAGCGATCGATGATCTGTTCACCCGGCCGGGACCTCTCTGGACCGGATCGACTGATCGATCGCAGCATTGATCGGAGTTGTCAGGATGCGGATCTCCGATGCGTGAGACGCATCTCGTCTCTCGTCCCTCTCCCGTGCTGTGCCGTGTCTGCATGCGTGGGCGGTTGGACGGACGCGGAGAGGGGAGAGGGACCAGCGAGCGGTTTTGTTCCTGGCTTGGATCCGCTTGTAGCAGAGGAGTACATACGCTCCTCGTGCCGTTTTCAAGACGCTGATATTTGTTCTGCCGTTTTGGATTTGCGTTTATCAAATGGGCAAATGATTAGGCTCAGTGTGGTGGAATGTGCCAAATCTTCGATGCATGGAGCGATGATGGATGCGGACGCATGGAGCGAGGAACAACGGCCTCTAGCGCACTGCTAAATTAGTTTTGTCATGGGTTCTCAGTAACAGAAGAGCCAAGAGTGTGATGTCTAATGACGATGGTACAAAACGAAAGGGATTTCATTCATCACACTAGTTAACTCGAAATTCACGACACGCGGAGGATGCACATTTCGTCCTGGAGCAGGCAATGTAATTTGTTATCCTGGTCCCCCTTTTGCTACCTGAACGAGCAGCCAGTGAAGATGCAGCAGCAGCTCGGAACCTGTATGATATATTTCGCCGAGGTCCTTCTTTCCGTTTCCGTAGGGAGAGGGTGATTTGAAACCACCGAGCACGCAGGAAAGCAGGATGATGCATGATGTGTAAGTTCAGGAATCGACTATCTCCACGGCTTCCGTTTCGTAGGTCTCACACGCAAACTCGGGCAGTCTGCATGTGTTGTGTCTTCTGAATATACAGTGACAGTGTGCACCCATATCAGCAATTCAGCAAGCGTGGTTCTGAATTCTACTCACTCAGTTGGGCCTGGAAAGCGTGGTACAAATGCACGCACACATTGCTATGGATGTCTTTGGGGTCCAACCTGTAGCAAGAATCAAGTACAATCCGCAGTCCCCACTCCGTCGGGCCATCTGGACACAATAAGGCACCGGACATGCTATTTGCCGCTTGAAGCGGCGTCCCCGAATACGCCGCCTGAAGCATGCGGTAACTGGGCCGGCCAGTTGAGCGGGAATTTTTCGGTTTTTCTTTTTTTTTCTATATCACAGCTCAATTTTATATTTTACGGATACTATTACAATTTTGTGACATATTTATCGGAACATACCACACTGGCAAAAATGGTAAGTTTGGCATTTTTTTTCCTCAAATCTAGCCATAACATGGTCATCCCAACCAGAAGTGTCAAACTTTTCGTTTTCAGACATGCGGTGTGTTTTAGCAAATGCGTCGTAGCTAACAAAGACACAATCAGAAAGTGTGTTTTGGAAAATGCCAGAAAATAACGGTGTCCTATAGCAAAAAAAAATTATTTTAAATTGAAAACATTTCTATAATTATGATATACAAGACGTGGATGTTTTGTGAATATTTTAAAATATCATGAGTAAATATTCAAAAGTCGTGATTTTTTTCCAAAAATTATGAACAATTTTATAAGTCATGGTTTTTTCCAGAAGTCATGGAACATTTTTTGAAAAATCATGAAAAAAATTCGTAAATCATAAACTAAATGTCAAAATTCATGAACCAAAATTCAAAAATTGTGAACAAATTTTCAAGAATCATAAACCAAATTCAAAAAAAGAAAAAGAAAAGATGAAAAGCAAACAAAACATCGCCGCTACGGAACGATCCAGTCCAACAAGGGAGCCCTGTGCGGCGTGAGCCGTCCGTGCCGTAGCGAGCGAAATTTTAGCATTTTTCCCGGGTCACGCCCCTATGGGGAAAATGCTATTTAACATTTAGTGATGACTACAAGTACACATAGCAGTTGTAACTAGTTTTAAAATAAGAGTACCGAACTCATAGAGAGCTATTTGGTTAAGGTCTTTATGTCCCTCGTCACCGTCTACTAAATGATACTTGTAGGCATGCCTTTGATTTCAAGTAAAAAGTGTTGAACGGTTTTTGGTTGAATGCGGAAAAGCAAATAAAACAAGTAACGAAAGAGTTTGGAATAGGGATTGAACTCAATAAGGCTAAAGCGTTCTCGGGGATGTAGAATACACCTCTAGCATCCTATAATTAATCATAATTAGATTAACCTATTTCTTATATCATGATATGTATGAAAAAAGCTTCATAATAAGATGTTTACCGTCAAGGCTCATAGACAGTCACTTTGTTGAGCCAAGGAATGAGGTCATCTCTAAATAACCACCACGATGTCTGAGAGCAGTCACCCATACAGACCATCATAATTAAGGGTTTCCCCGTGGATACCGTAATTAGCTTAGTGAATCTCTCTTTATTCCTCTTTTAACCGTGTAGGTTATTAGCCGGTTCTTCTAGTCACAATAGCTTCGGACACACTTTCAAATATGTCCAAAGGATTTCACCCTTTTATTTAGACCCGATGGAAAATGATATGTGATCAACTACACATACCATCTAGAGAGAGAGAGAGAGACTAAACACACATCATAAATCAATAGATCATGGACATAAGTAATAGGTCATCTTTATTTCATTTCATAATAATGCTAGGGTTACCCATCTCTCCAAAACAAAGGAAACTACTCACATATAAAGGCAATCAACATCATGGCAATAATATGGATGGGATATGAGAGTACAATCGAATACAAGTGAATATTCACACTAGGGTTTGAATTACAACCAAGTAGATAGAGGGGATCGGTGTTGGAGACGTTGATGACGATGATGGTGATGTAGATCGGTGTTGAGGCCTTCAAGATTCAAGTCCCTTCTCCTCTTGAGCAATGGTAATGGTGGATATGTTGTGGAGTCGGTGGCTATGGAGTTTGTAAGGCGACAGGGCTCCATCGTGAAGGTATATGGAGAGAGAGCCTTCTCCCTTGGCTCCTTGCCTCTTTATATAGGTATAAAAAGCCTTCAGTTTTCTTATAACCTAAGGAAGATATAGAAACAAACGGGGACAAATTTTATGAAGAAACACGTCTAGAATAGTTGTTTTTGTGCTTCAAAACCTGTGGTATGGGCGGATAGTACGACTGTACCCGCCCGTACTAGTGGTCGTTAAATCTTTAGTATGCTTTTGTATTTTGTCCGCTATTTCTTCATATGAACTATGATTTGGGTGTTCTTCGGCTTGTTGGAATCGTATGGACGAGGGATACAACACCATGGCCTTGGATATTCATTTGGAGTTTATGAAAAATCAACTCTTTCCATCTCTTAATGAAAAAATCCACTCTTTCCACCTCTCAAATGGACGAGGGCTACAACAGCATGGCTGGCAGCTCCTCCATATTGCATCTTCTTGGTTCTTTTTACCGTGCTTTATCCATAATCTAACACAATACCTACACATAGGTTAAAGACAATAAAAGGTAATAAAATTCTAATAAAACTACTAGTCGTGCAAAGTCTATGTGAAAATAAATGAGAACTAGTAATCATACATAATATGCGTAATTGTAGTTAGATATAATATGTAATGAGTGACAATATGAATAATTTGTATACTTAAATATATTTCAATTTTTTACTCATCACTTAGCGAGGCATGCTCACGCGGGTGCGCGAGTTGGGTCGACCCACTTAACGTTCTAATATTTTTCTGTTTCTTTTTCTTGTGTTTTTTTTGTTCCTTTTCTTTTCTATTTATTTTTTTCTGTGTTTTTAGAATATTTTTAAAGGATGATTTTTTTTAGATATGAACATTTTTTGAATTCAAGAAGTTTTCAAATTCCAATAGTTTTTGAATTTGAACATTTTTGAATTTGAATAGTTTTGAATTTGAATAGTTTTTGAATTTGAACATTTTCAAATTTGCACTGTTTTAGAATATGAACAATTTTAGAATTTTAATATTTTAAACATTTGCAAAAACTGTTTAGATTTTAAAACTGTTTAAACTTCAAAACTGTTCGAATTTGAAAAAACTAAAAACAGTGCACTTTTAGTTTGGGCTGGTTTGAGGCGGCCCACGAGGAGGAAGCTGCATGCAAAACGAGCATAGCACGCGTCAGGCGGAAAATAGCAGCCCCTATGGCCAAACTTCTAATGAGTGAACGACCATATTCACGTATGGATGGGCTTGTGAAAGCCCATGCAAAACCGTTCTCCAGTCCCCACTGCGCTTCCCACGAAACAGCGTCGTGTGCATCTCTCCATTGTGCCGCCAATTTTCTCCTTCGCCGTCTCGAGCACGCGTGGGGATCGGGGCGGCGAGGATCCGGAGAGGCGGGCCGAGCCACAATTTCTAGGGTTCCTCGATCCTCCTCCGACCGTACCGGCCCATGGCGCTGTTCCGCCCAAATTCCTACCTGACGCATCACAGGTAACGATGGTTCGCCCTCTTCCTCCAATCCCTTTCCTGAATCGCATGGTTTCTCGAGAAATTTCTATTTCCGTGCACATGCGCGCGGCATCCCTCTTGCGGAGGGAGATGTCTATTCGATGGGCTGTTGATTTGGCAGCAATGGCGGTTCATGTAGTCCCCCGACCCGTAGTTTAAGCCACAAATCACGTCATTTCAAGTGACAGTGGCGGTCGCCGGCTGCCCAATCGGGCTTCAGATTTTAAGAAGTGAGTACAATTGGGGGCCAAGGGAAGGGGGGCGGGTAAGACGTCATCTGTAGAAAAATTTATGCGTGTCATCTCGATTTTCAGTTTTCAACTCAACCAAATACACTACTCTAGGACGGCAGTAACATGTTCTTACTCGTGCAACAGTGGCTGCTTGCCCATCAGGATTTGACATAAACTTGGCTGTTTTAGAGTCAACCTGGTTGTTAGGTGCCGCAGGTATAGGGCAGGTCTGTAGGTGTGACTAAAAACGTCATCTGTTTGGCTCCTCCTACTCGCAGAACGACTTCCAACTTATGGTTAGAACAGTGCTTGTATTAAATTCATACCATTTGTCTAGTCAGATTTGGTTGCGACTATACTTGCGTACTGCCATATTATTCAGTTGTTTCCAGTCAGATTCGGTTGCTTCAGTCTACATAGTGTCATCTTATTTGTTTATATTTTTCATTCATTGACTGTATGACTTAGCCATCGTCAAGCTATCAACTGGGCTGCTGCAATCTAATTTCGGTTTTTTCCTCATCCAGTCAACACCCTTATGCTGCATTGAAGCAAATGATTGAACTGTACCTGTTTTTGTAGATTGGCATGCCTGTTCTATATCCAGTTATCTAGTGAGGTGTACTGAATTGTAGATTATGTTTAGTTATGCCCTTCCTTGCAGACTATTATAGCTCTTTAACTTAATCGACGAGATTCAATTTTCACTATCACCACCTGTCATTTGGCTGTAATGATTTTTCATTAGAGCCAAAATGCCTTACTGAATCATGATCTAATCATCAATACACAACCACAATACAACTTGTCATGTATCCATATGGAGCACCAGGATATGGATCCATGTCTCTGCAGGTTTTTACATGCTAACGTTGTTTTATAAATGCTCATTTTTGTGTGCTCTTAATAAGTTAATATTGTCAAGAATACAATGATAATCAGCAAAAAAACCAAAATTTTGAACACAAATTGAGAAACAGCATTTGGTACATGTTGGGGAACATCTTTATTAAGTTAAGGGGCCACTGTTTCCCCTTTTTCTCTTTCACAGTTATTAGGGGCCATCTGTCTATCGTAGACCCCTCAAAAGTTTCCCAACTCGTGCTGAAAGAAAATGGTAGATCCTAGGCCTATTCTAGCAAGTCAGCAATTGTACAATGTTTGTTCAAAGGAGGAAATTGCTGACATTGAGTGAGGACTCAGGAGAGTACATTTGGGTTCCTTTTCTTCATATACATAACTTGATTGGCACATTTTTTGACCACATGGTAGAATAGGGGGATTCCAACTGGTCATTGTATTAATCCATCAGAGAAGCCAAGGAGTCAACATAACGAACTCGACCACCAGGCCTAGCACCTGCGACAACACATGTCATTTGTAGTAGTACAGACCATATGCGTAGCACCTGCAGCATTTTTATTTAAATGAAACCGCCGTGAGCACCGGAGAGGCCAAGCCTCCAACTCGGCTGGGCTGGGCAAGCATGTTAGCCTTCAGCCATCTGAGACAAGCCCTCGAGATATTACATTCACAATATGATTAATCATGTCTTGAGTTTGTAAAAGGATATTACATTCATCTAGAACAATTAAAATCAGAGATTTGTTATGCTTTTTGGAAGTTAAATATATAATAAGTTTCAAGAAATTGTCACATTTTCTTTGCAATGCATCATTTTTTCAGTTTGGTGTCTCACTGTCTGATTTCCCACTGGTTGATTTATTTTTTTGAAACAAGGCAAAAGATTTGCCATTTCATTAATAGATAAGAAGTTATAGAGTCCTGTGCCTAGGACAAGCCCTAGGACTTCAAAAAAGTCCTACTCTCCCGGTATTACATTACTCAAGAATTTCACTCCGGCAGCACACCAAGCCTTCGCTTCCTCTTTGATTCTAGCAATGATAAGTGACACAGTGGAAGACAAATGGCGGAAAACTCTAGAATTTCTTTCCTTCCAAATTTCCCAAGGACGAGCATGATCATAGACGCCATCGCCTTCATTGCTTCCCCTTTTTGTAGTGCTACTTTGGTCCACCAAATGTTGACGGATGGGTCATCCACCCAAAGTTCCGGTGAAAGATCTTGGACACCGCACCAAGCAAGGACCTCCTTCGATATTCGAATTGTGAATCTACATTTGTATAGAAGGTGAGCCGCCGATTCTTGTACTTGGTTGCGTAAGGGGAAATTTTGCCACCCTCTTCGTTGTAGTCTATCTGCCGTCCATATCCTATTTTGCATGACCAACCACACAAAAAATTTGCACTTTGGAGGAGCCCAAACCTTCCAAACTGAAGCATTGAGGGTGGTTGAGATTAACCCTTCAAATTGCATCTTGTAAGCCGATGAAGCGGAGTACTTGCCATCCTTTGTGAACTTCCACTGAATACTATCGGTGGTGTTTTGGACAAGATTGACGTGAGAGAGCAACTCCCATAGAGTGACAAATTGTTGTATGTGCTCCATCTCAAACCCTTGTTGGGAGTTAATTTGGTCAACCCAAAAATTGTTTTCAAGGGCCTTCCTCACCGTGCAATTCTTCCTTTTAGATCTTTCAATTTTTTTTGGTGCAATATCCTTTGGGCAAGACTGGAACCACGAGAAATGTGCACTGGAGCGACATTTTATTCATTAAATTTATGCGGGAATATGGTTGGTGCCCACAGGAACCTGGATTCCACATAGCGACTTTTTTCAATGTAATATCGTCATAATACCTGTAGCAAACAAAAGACTTGCATTCAAATTTACTGTTATACTTTTGGACAATACTAGCCTACCCCAACTTGATTGGGACAAAAGGCTTGGTTGTTGTTGTTGTTGTACTTTTGGACAATACTGCTTGTCTTATTTGGTTCTTGAATTCAGACACTGCTTGATGTTGTATGTTTACATAGTTTTCTGGATTTCTGTAACTTTGCGTCATCTAACAAATGTGAATTCCAGGCTCCAGCTCTGTGGCGTTGAATCGTACTCATGTATGTCTTGCAATTATTGTAGGAATTGAGGATAGAACCCTTCCGTTTGAAATGGATCCACCGCCGATCCTCGTGGAACTTGTGAGGCCTGTAAAGGTGATGCATATCTCCTATTACGTGAACAAGATCGTATTACTTGACCTTTACTGCCTCCTACCTATTTGTTTCATATGCTGCACAATGTTGTAGCTGACTTTTACTTTTATTTCTCTTTATATGATGTGATGTTCCAACAACAATTATACCAGCCTTTTCATTCCTGTCAAGAGGTAATTGATTGTTATCTTTGTGATGTTATAAGCTTTCTGTCTTCCAAATAAAATAGAAGCAGATGCATAATTAAATGATCGAGGATAGAGTCAGAAGGAAGAAGATAGCCAGTGAGGCTACTATGATTATGCCTTTGTTCTTTGCTGGACAACATAATCAGAGCCATCCCGACATCTTCTTCTTGTAATGGTATAATGAACAAGTTAATAAAGTGCACGCCCCTGTGTCAGGCAGTAATTTATTACGACCTACAGATTTACAATAGATTATGCAGAGAGAGAGAGAAGCATCATCGCAATCCATCTTAGTGACTGTCTCTGTCATGCAATAAACAATGAGCCCTTCTCAGATTTCCTGAGTTGTTTAACATCACAGTGTTGGTTGCTTAGCTCTTGTCTCAGGTGCAGGCAATACTTGGCTAGAAATAAATTAACCCAAGCTGTGTTGACGGCATGTGCCATCAAGTTGTGAATGTTTGACGTTTTGCATGCCGCTCTTTCTAGCAGAAACCTAGTTGGGCAGGGATATTCTCACCACTTTACAGCCGCAGCCATGGTTTTTTATACTGGAATTTTGGTAGCTCTCGTGCTCCTTTGTTTTATGATTGTATCTTATCTCGTTGTACGTTCCTGTTTGCTGGAGGTTCTTGCTATATATTTCAGGGCTTTAATAAAGGACTGTTTCGTGTTTACACAAAGCACATGATGCTTTCACGAATTGATTGATATAATTCTGTTTCCATTTATGAAGTTCTTTGGAATAGTTCCATTATTATTTATAACGCTCTTCAAAATTTTACCGTTGTTATTTAAAATATCTTTGAAACTGGTCACGATCTACCAATTACTGGTTATGTGAAGCAATGTCGTTACAAGCAGCCAAACATGCACTGTCTAATTAACAGTTTGTGCCAAACAGTTCAAGGTAGCTATTCCTATAAGCAACTTGTATTGCCCCCTCATCTAGAGACCTAGTCAAAATTATATTATACAGGAGGCATCTGTGTGCGTCCTTCCTTAAAAAGGTTTAGCGTTTGGCTGAATTGACTCAATGAGAAATGGAGAGGTAATAACTTAATCAGCAAATGCCATATATTATATGTTAGAATCTGCAGTGAATACAGATCAGTGTATTTCATTTATCAACGGTTTTTATGGGCAAAATTGCTCCTTGCTTAAGCAAGCAATTGATATCTTTGGAAGGGGCACTTTTGTTGAAAGAGCTTAGTTTGAGCGTAAGGCCCTATAAGAGGGAAGAAGGCTTGATTATCAAAATAATTAGTGTTTGTACTTGTATCAACCCCATGATTTTCTGGAGAATCGATGTTTTAAATCTCTTTTTGACTAAAAAAATTGCCCTCAGAGGCTCAGATTGTAACATAGTGACTTTCTTATCTGCACATGTTTTGTTAGACTGAAAGACATTTTCTATTCACTTAGCACATTTGTCTTTATTTTTCCCCAGTAAACTCTTGTCTAGCAGTGAGAAACAAACATTTATGTTCATTATCTCCTATGCCAGTTCTTACTTTCTGACTCTCTTTTCTTAAAGCTGATAGGTACTTAGAGAAACTCTAACTTATAATTTCGAACTCTATTGAAGATGACCAGCCAAGTCAGCGTGGCTGTCTGTGATTTTCCTGCAATGTCACTGCTTACGTAACACATACAAGATTTCTTGTCCACTTCTTCAGTGCATATCTAATACTACCCGTTGATCTATTCTTTTTTGACAAAGTAGATGTTGTAAGTAGCCTGACTGAAAATTTGACTAAAAATTATGATGTCTAAGCAGGCCATGGAACCAAGTAAAAATATTTACTGTTTGAAGAATTTGTTTTTTTTCAAGTTCCTTGTTACATTATCTCGTATTGTTTGGTTATTTCCCAAAACCTAAAGCAAAGCGATGCTCGATCTGTGCAGGTGTTAAGGCCTTAGGTTCTGGGTGCCGTCGTTTGAGATTGAGCTCTTACAGCAAGCTGGCTTCAAAGCATTTATCCAAGAGATGATGTGTTTTGGCAGTACTTACATCTTAACGAGGTACTAATCATTGGTCACCTTTGACAATGTGGCCTCGAGGTCAGTGTAGACAGTTTAATTATTGCCTGTTAAGATCGTTTCTCTATAGAATATGGTGGAAAATGAGTATCTAGTACAGGGATATATAGGCGATGATTTGATATTTCGAACTTAAATATGGCAAAACTGTTTAACAGTACTGTGAGGTAACGACTGACATTAGACAATAGAAAATGGTAGTAAGTACCAACCTGGTTGCTGACTGATTGAAGTTTAAAATTCAATTCAACCAAGTTTCTTGTCACTCACCAACTGGTACTAAGAGATGAGATGACCTTTGTCCCGTCAAGTCATCACTTTAAAACATGCCTATAACTCACCTATGTAAAGGTTAGGCAACCAAAGCAACATTGACTTCTTGGTAGAGGTTAGCTACATATTCAAGCTCCTCTATTGCTTTGGACGGCGAGTTAACCTCTTTGACTCTTCTCAGACGCGCTCTGTAGCCTGGCCTGTATGTAGTTTTTTTTCTAGCTAATAATGGACCTTTTTGTCTCCGATGCACCTTAGTCAATAACTCAGTATACACGGTTGAACTCGTTCTGCTTGAACTTTGAACTTGTGTTACCAAACAAGCAACATACCTAGCCATTTATAGTAGTCAATGAATGTTGAAGTTTATGATTAGTTCCAATGAAAATAAAATCATTCTTGTAACTGATGCGTGCAACTACTTTAACTATTAGAAATACAACCAAATCTGGGAGCTGCTTGATTGCTCATCAGGTAACAGGTAGATTATTCAGGAATTCCAGATAAACATCTGACTAGCAGACACTTCTATGATAGCAACTGACAGCGCTGTTGCAAATAAAACAATATTTGTGGCAGGTTCTTATATTACTCAGTTCATGCCTCCTTTACAATTACCCTCCGTCTTGAATTAGATGTTGAAAATTTGTCTAAATTTGCATGTATCTATACACTAAAACGCGTTCAGATATATGCGAATATAGACAAATCTCCGATATCTAATTCGAGACGGAGGGGGTATATATTTTTTAAAAATCTCAAACTTAATTAGAACTATCATTCCAACCATGCGAACCATCAGAGGAATCTAGTGCTAAAAAATTGTATGATGTAGCTTTAGTCTTTTCTTTGCATGCTATTAAATCTTTAAACTGCAAGATCATTACTCCATTTATGCCAGCATTAATTTCATGGAAAAGCAATGTACACACCCAAAACCGTAATCTCTAGAACAATATTGGTGTCAACGATCCTGAAGTCAGTTGGGTTCTTATCTTTTCTTTACAGCACTACTCCATTGAGCTGACATTTTCCTTAGTTGTAGGGAAGATCGTAACTACTCTGTCCTCAAAAGGATGTCGAAGATTTGTCTAAATTTGAATGTATTCAGACACTATTTAGCATATAGATACATTCGAATTTAGTCAAATTCCCGACATCCTTTTTAGGATGGAGGGTGTAGTTTAGAAAGTTTAGGTAGTATACTTGGACAGATAATAATTTTTCTCTACTGACAAGCCGATAACTAATCATGTGAGAGGCTCTCTTATCCAATTATTGTACTTTTTTTAACTAGTCCGCTCTATTAATGCAAGTGTTCATTTTTTTCTGTTTTATCAGAAGGAATTTAGTGCTATATCCCCTTGACTAGTGAGAAATAGTACCTAATATTTCGAGTGTGAACACTGGAAATTCATCATATGGAATCAAACAAGTGAAGTAGAAGCAAACTTTTGATCATTGCATATGATGGCCAGATAATGAACTGTCCAAATTTGTCAATATGAATAGATAGATGCAACGTGAGCAACTTACACTATCTAATAGTATTAATTACATGTTTCATGTCGTCAAGGAAATCTTTTCCAATATGTAAATACACTTTGCCAACATGCTTAGAATGTTAATTAAATCCAGACAAGTAGAGATAATTCTAAGTCATATTCTACCATGTGTGTCACGCCCCAAAATTATGCGTAGTAACACCTTATACTTGGTTTCTCTTTGCAATGACAATTTCGGATAATTTGTAGGCATGCCTTATTATGTTCTCTACTATCTCATGAAGTAAACTTTGTCTATGCTGCTAGAGAGCACAAGCAAATATCTTAGCCTTTAGGGTCAGTACTTCGGTACAAATACCAGATAGACTAACATATAATCCTGCAAGTAAGCTTTGTCTGTGCTGTTAGAACACACAAACAATCTGTAAGTACCAGAACAGACCAGATGAAACTAATATAACAACACACACCCATCTAAATTTGTAAATGTTTCTGTAAGGCAGTAAGCCTAGTAGTGGGGGAAAACATTTCAAGACAAGACTCACATGAAGATACCTGAAAACAAGGCATCCTCTCATCTAGGAGTGGTGAGAGACATTAATTATTGCTCTCAATTCAAAGCTCTCATCTTTCACCATTCCCAATGAATTCTACAAATTTACACCACAATCATGCATGTACATGAGAACAAAGACCAATAGCTAGTCCGCTACTGCATCCCAAGGTCAACCGGCTCCTCAACAAGGCAGTACTGCTGCATCCCTTGGGAGCTGGATGCCACGGTAGTGTTAGGGCAGGCCAAGGGGCTCACCTCATTCCACCTCATGCTCTGGTCCCCCATGCCGAAGAAGCATTCCAGCCCATCTAACTTGACATGGTTGAACTGGAAGCTCTCGTCAAGCTCCAGCGCCGGCAGCACGCCGGGACACTGGATGCCACCTTCGTTGAGCGGAGCCGTGTGCACCGATGGCACCACAAAGCTTGGAGTTTCCCCGTACATTGGTGGAGGTGGCAGGGCCGCGAAAGGGCTTCCTCCTAGCTTAAACAGAAGCTTCCGGATTGACTCATCGACTTCTTCTCCGGTACGATAGCCGTCCACCGTTGGTCCTGACATTGGATGCACCGGCATGGCCATGGCGTGCTGGTGCCAATCGTAAGCACCAGCAACAAAGCCATTATTGGTACCGTTTGTCTCCCTGGTTCCTTCTTCCTTCTGCCCGCCATTGGCTGCCTGGCGTGCGAACTGCTGCTGCCTCTGGTCCTTCCGTGACTGCTTGCCGAAAAGCTTCTTCTTTAGCCTTGTGTTCCAGTAGTTCTTGATGTCATTATCCGTCCTCCCCGGCAGCTGTGCCGCTATTATCGACCACCTACGCCCACAGCATGCATGGTTTGTTTAGAATTTAGATCATAATAGATTGTACTACACCCATGTGCCTGTCTACCTGCAGCTGCAGGTTGCAGCTAATCCTACAGTTGAGTTGATCATAGAAGTGACAAGATGTGTGAAGACCAACTGTGCCAGTACCTGCTGCCTATGCTGATGTAGAGGCTGAGGATGATCCTGTCCTCCTCCTCCGAGAACCCGCCGTGCCTGATGTTAGGCCGGAGGTAGTTGAGCCACCGGAGGCGGCAGCTCTTGCCGCACCTCTTCAGACCTGCTGGTGCCCCAGGCCCAGATACATAAGCACACAAATTCTTTACATCCATTACTACTAGTGCTACTGACATCGTATGATGGTTGTGTTCATGGAAATTGTGATGAGCACTTACCGATCTTCTGTGGCAGGGCGATCCAGTTGCCGCCGGTTCCGTTCTGCTCGATGTAGGACTTGAGCGTGGCGTCCTCCTCTGGCGACCATGGGCCCTTCTTCACGCTCGCCTTGTCGCAGCACGGAGCTCTTCCCATGGTGCTATCTTTCCTCTTCTTCTAGCTTTGGGTTTCTCCTGTGAGGGGACTGGGGGAAGCTTTGGTTAGGGCCTAAACTTGGTTAGGCATGATGATGGCGAGGGCGGTGGGTTTATGTGCTGAAAAGGCAGGCAGGAGAGACGAGGTGTATTATTGACATGGGAAAAGGTGGCTGCCTGTGATGGTAATAAAATACGGTTTAATTTGCGGTGGTGTGATCTGGGTTGCTTTCTTTCTAATTGTTCTTTCCCTTGGATTAGAATCTCCATCATGCGTCCATCAGCACTTGCTGCGGGCCTCATCCTTGAACTTGGTCTTGGTGCACCGTAGGGCAGGGACTCTAGTGAAGTCCTAGTAGCCGGTCTAGTTCCATGAGTTCACAGGCTGTTTCTCATTTAGATATGCTTCACGTGCATATCCAGTTGCATGAGCTTTCTGCTAATTATTTTTGCTTTCTAAAAATACAAACTTATCCTTTCCATTACAGGAGTTTTTTTACAGATATGGGCTGAAATAACATTCTCAGAAAAATCCTAATTCATCAGATATTTCTAAATAAGGACAATAAAATACTCTTGTATATCTTTTCCTCTTTTGTATGGAGGGTGGTACCCATTTTCTTTTGTTTTGACAGAACATTTGGAAAAGCATATTAAGTTTGCATTAGAGTACACTATCAACAGCCGCAACATCTTTGTTCTCTATACTATATCAGATGCAGTTTTATCTTGAAGTTCCGTCTATGACTGTTGCATGCCCTAATATAGTACTCATTATGCAATAATTAATTCGTAGCGCGATCTGATCTGCAGATTGCATCTTCCCTGAATCCTGCTGGCAGCAGTCCTGTTCATACTGGCTCCTTGCAAAAGCTTGAGCTAATTCATTCTTGGAACCATTTGATGGAGTAATTTTCTTTTGTGGACGCGCATGCAAAAGCTTGAGCTAATTCATTCTTTTACCTCATTTTTATGTGCCTCCATTAAGCTCACTTTAGGACGACCAAGTCAAATCGTTGATGATTATTAATAGATCAGTCGAATTTTGGTTTTCAGTTACTTTGAAATATACTCATAAAAGATAAACAAACAATGTTCATTTGTCACCTATTGACTCCCCGGGTCTCTTCAGTCACTATCAATCGTATGGTACTACGTCGTCACTCGTTTGGTGATGTAGACTGGTTTGCATTGGGGGAGATTTCTTTGGTGATAATACCTTTTTATAGGTCCGTTTACTTGAGAAGTTTTTTCTGATATTTAGATTTCACAGTTTGAGCTGTGCTCTTATAGTAATCTATTAAGAATATTGGAATTGATTACAAGGGATTGCCCTATTTTATCTGAACATTGCAACTGTGGTAGGCGTATACTTCCTGCAATTTAAACCGCGGCGTGTCATGTTGTCTGGGAGTAAATGTTTATCCTCTGTAGCCAGACAAATGGAACGCCTAAACTTATATATTTGTGGCTCTTGATTTGAAGATTGGCTTAGTGACATTCATGATGTCACTTACATGAGAGGAAATGACGTCTCTATGTATGACTGCAGATGTCTAACCGAGCCACCGAGGTAACTCTGACACGGGAAAATGACACTGGAGAAAAAACGACAGAAAACTATGTGTATATTAACCATCACACAAATCTGAAGAATCTCCGTGAGAGTAACTTGAAATGGTAGGTGTGATCAGACCAACTTTGTCAGTTAGCTGGCCATCGGATTTTCACATGAGAAACTGCTCGTTTCTTTCCCGGGAGATAAGATAGTGGCTCGTGGAAAATAGAAATGGTCATAGTGAAAGCAAATTGCTACTACTATAAGGACACATTTTGCACGGTAAAGCAGTTGGCGCTCCAAAAACGATTGCAAATGACTTGTTCCGTGGTGGGTATGGGCCATACTGAGTTTTGGGCTGACATTACTCCAGCCCATGGGTCGGCTCTGCCCATATTTCTAAGCCTCACCTACTTCATCTCCAATTGCTCCAAGCCTGATTTTGTGCACCAGCAAAGAGTCGTGGGAAAACAAAGTAGAGTCCCAAACAGAAAGAGTGGGAGAGGTGTGAGGATTTTGGGGTATCCCGCTCTGTGTGGTATTTATAAAAGAAAAAATATTAGAAAAATAAAAGCCTTCTCGGAAGGTCTTTTGAATCTTTTTTCCACTTGACAAGTATAGTGGACCGATCGTCCCTAAACCCCACACCCATACACACACACACCAACACCAACACCGCTACTATGCAACACATCGTTTTGTCGTGTTGTGGCGTCCAACGTGTTGTGGCGTCAACGTATGAGCGCTATTGGGATGTGTAGACAACACACTAGACGGGCTGCCAAACGGCGCTCCCAATAAGTTTTACAAAACTGACCTCTTTTTACAGCAATACTAACTTAAATTAGTTCCATCATAACTGAAACACAAAAATATTATAATACAATTTATACGACAAATCAAATTGAAATTCAAGAAGTTTCAACTAGACCGACATGAGCATGATGGTTTTTGTTTCCTTTGAGCACCCACAAGTGGTCAACTGGATCATCTTGCAATTTCTTATTAGGAAGTTCTCATGAATTTTGCGGTGCATGGCAACAAAAATTAGCAAAATCGATTGACACTTTGATCAACTTTGATAAGACAATAATTCTAAGCATTATATTACATAATTTCTAAATATTATTGGTTGTATCAACTATTTCTATAACCATCAAAGAACTGCTTTAGAAAAAAGACTTCCTAAATGTGACACCCCGGGATCAGGGCTAAACAAATCCTAGACCTTTGTCTGACATAAGCTTAACCTTGAGCTTGAAGATATTCAGTGAAGAATCGGTAACACAACAGTGATCCTATGATATAAAAATTATTACAGCAAGCTCATGACTAAGCAAAGAACCAAATTATTACAAGCAAAGGTCACTGACCACAAACATCAAACAACGGAAGGCAAATTATGCTATTAAGTATAGAAAACTTAACAAGTAGCCTAAGAGACCTGAAGCATAACGATGACGTCCCAGCCCATAGATTCCAGGATGCTGGCCGGGAACCCCAAGCTACTCGTCAGTGTCGATGTAGTACGGTACTCGTCTTCAGAGAACACGTATTCTACTACAAAAGTATCAACAAAGCAAGGGTGAGTACAGGGTGTACTCCACAAGACTTACGGCTGGTGGAGTTGTTTTGCATAAAGCCATCTTTATTTATAAAACAAGAGAGAGAAGAAGCTCGTCTAATCAGAATATTTTAAAAGGGGATAAGAGAGCGTCATCTACAAAGTATTGATCGCCATCTTTTGATATCCACCAAATCTTCTTCATCACCTGAACTAGGATCACCCCCTCGTACCCATGAGGAAGCATCCTTAAGCACACGTTGATCTGCCAAGTTTTACGATTAGGTTCATGTTCTCTATGGTCTTAAAATTCGGTCACCAAGCGTTCATAACCGTGAACACGGATTTTCGGAAAGATTTAACCCTGTAGGGGTGTACCACTTTACCCACACGTACTAACCTTCTCTTAATGCCACTAGATTAGCCCTCTTCCTTGGAAGGCCGGCAGAGGGTGGTTAGACACGACCTTTACCTTGCTTTCGTTGAGACCATGAGTCACGCCCTAAGGATGGTTCCATCGTAACGGGTCAAATCCCGAAGCTGGTCCCTAGAGATGTGAGGCGAGGCTGGTTCAACTAGGGGCTCCATCGACCCCAAGCAACCCGGTCCACGCTTCCCTACCTGTTATGAATGCACCTTCAGCCGCCAAATCTTTCAAAAGGTTTTATATGCATATGTCAAATGGAACGCCTGGACTATGTGACTCATGGAATATACTAGGCAAGTTAGTCACTCATGAGGTTTTCCAGGCCCCATGTGGTTGTACGCTCGTCTCAGTTCCAAAGGCAAGAACTCGGTTCCTAGTGGTGGCGAGCATGGGACTACAAAAACCACATCCCACCATGGCCTCCCATACAAGCCTTAGCATGTTTAATCTCATAACACTTCTGATCTCATATCATCATGTTCTCTTGTCATACTAGATTCTCTGCATCTGATACATCATCTGGATAAACCAGACTCAAAAGCTCTACATGGCTAAGCAGGACACATATATAACCTCTAGCAGTGCACACAAGCAAAACCTAGTTATGCTAGGAGCAGTAGATCAGGTAATGTAAGCTCAAAGGGAGTAATACAACAGATAGGATATTCTATCTATCAATATAATACCATAGTAGAACCGTATGCATCATGACATGAATTGAAATGCTTTCGAAATCATAGGATTATATCATGGTGGGGCTATGCTTGCCTTTGCCCGTTGATAACCACAAAGCAGAGCTTCGGAAGCCTGTACTTGACTTGATTACAGTTGGTCAAGTATTGTTCTTCGATCTTCGATGGTCTTGATCTCGGTCTTCAATATCGATTTCGATATTGTATTCTACCGAAGAAGAACCAAATACCGGAAAGAGAGGGAAACAATCAACACATGGCAGGTGAAATGCTCAAGCAATGATGATGATATGACAAGTTAAATTGTATTGAAATGTAACCCTAAGACATGCTCGACAATTTAATTGGGGTTCCGAGGGGTGCAAACCCTAATTCGGGAAAACCCCGAAGGCATATGAGAGGGGTTATATTGTTGTTATAATTAAACTTGTCATGTAAGTTGCTTATCAATGCATGATTATATCTTAAATAGGTAGATATCATTTTTCTGAACATTTTGATATATTATACATATTTTTCTGACATATAATTAATTAGATATGAATTTTACAAGATTAAACCAATTTCTAGAATTATTAAAACCAATTTAACTGGATCACCGCGCAAGGCTGAAGTCAGCACAGGACTCAAAACCCTTTTACACTAGGGACAAGGCTAGCCACTACAGCTGACAGAGGGGGCTGAAAGGGCATGTATGCCCCCATGTGTGGTTTTGGTAATTAATGACAATCTCTATGGACTAATGTGTAAATTGAGTTTCACTTGTAGGTTTGTCCATTGGCATCGCTTGGGCCATGTGTTGGTCTCAAGGTTGGAATCATGAAGAAAGAAGGAGCTTGAAGGTCGATCAAGGCATGTGCAAAGAGTTGCATCAAGATGGATCAACCTCAAGTAAGGATGAAGAAGGACGAGCTCAAGATGCGCCATCTCTAGAAGATCTCATGCTTGAAGCTTGCCATCCTCGTGCTCATGGAATGATGAAGACAAGTTCAAAGAAGAGGTTTCCCCATGGAATATGGGGGAGCATTTTGCAAGTCTCCATCAAGCAAGAGCGAGCAAGAGCAAACAAGAAAGGTGTTCCCACTATAGAAGAACAAGACGGTCTACATCAAGTTCAAGTGGGACGCTCAAGGCAAAGGTATGTTGATAGGGCTTCTCTTTTGCCGGTCTCGTGTTGTTAGTTGGGAGACCGGGTTTAGGATAGATAGCCGTACTATCAAGAGGGGCTCTCAAGCGGGTGTCTCGTTTGCATCGTTCGGAGAGAGCTCAAACCTTTGCATTCATAGCATCATCTTTCTTGGTTGTTATTTGGTTCTTGTCCATGAGAGGATCTAGAGCTTGTGGTCATCATCATAACAAGCTCTAGTTCATCATCTAAGGATTTCACTTGCATATCTTATTGCGGTTTTTGATCTTGCGAGTTTTCCGTCTCCACACCTTGGGGGATACTTCACATATATATTTATGATATTTTCTCCCAAGGTGATACCCAACAAAATTGGTTTCATCCCATTTGGAGTTCGGATGCAAAAGTTATTGCGTTTCTGGTTTTCTGGTTTCTGGAATTTCTTTGACCGGAAGTTCCGGCTTCCCACCGGAAGTTCCGCTAGGGCATCTTTGCCGCCGAAAGTTCCGGTGGAAGTTCCGGGTCTTCTTCCGCTCACGCTCAGTAACCTTCTGTTTTGAAGCGTTCTATTTGCCGGAACTTTGTCGGAACTTGCTCGGAAGTTCACCGGAACTTCCGGTATGTTTTGACCGGAACTTCCGGTTGCGTTTCTGGAGCGGGCGTCAACGGTCTGATGACCGTTGGAGCCAGGCTGGGCGGAACTTCCGCCCCAGAGCCGGAAGTTCCGGCCATGTTTCGTTTTTTCAGTTTCTCGCTCCGCAGTTTTCGTCCGTTGGCTGGGTGCCACCGGAACTTCCGGCCTCCCACCGGAAGTTCCGGCCAGGTGTCGCGAATGCCCATAACGGGCAGATCTGGGAGCCCTTTAAAAGGGGCTCCTCTTCCCCTTCGTGGGTACTAGCTTTTCTTCTTGGTTCTTGGCTTTCTCTCTCTCCTCCATTGTCAACCTTGAAGAAGCTTTCCCTCTCCCTTTCCCCTCCTGCATCTTTTTGAGGGTTTTGAGAGAGGAGATCTAGATCTACAATCCCCCCAAGTCAAATCCCTTCTTTGTGAAGGAATCATTGGGATCTAGATCTTGGAGAGTTTTGTGTTCTCCTCTTGTGTTCTTCCTCCCTTATTCCCCCAATAGCTTTTGTAGCTTTGTTGGAATTTGGGAGAGAAGGACTTGCCCTTGCATTTGGTGCATAGGTTTGAGTTCTACTCTTGTGTTCTTCCTCCCTTATTCCCCCAATAGCTTTTGTAGCTTTGTTGGAATTTGGGGGAGAAGGACTTGCCCTTGCATTTGGTGCATAGGTTTGAGTTCTCCTCGGAGATTCGGCGAGTTCAAGCTTGTGAGCTTGTTTCTCTTGGGTTCCTTGGAACCCTAGACGGTTGTGTGGTTGGATTGTTGACCTTTTGTGGTCTTGTTGACCTTTTGTGGTCTTGTAGCCTTTTGTGGCGTTGTTGGCCTTTTGTGGCATTGTTGGCCTGTTGTGGCTTTGTTGTTGGGAGCCTCCAATTGAGTTGTGGAGTTAGCCCCAATATTGTACGGGTTCGGTGACCGCCCTCAAGCATCCCATAGTGGAGCAAGTGCCCGCCTTTTGTGGTGCGCACTTGGGAGAATAGGGTGAGCCTTTTGTGGCGTCGGTGAGTTGCGTGCTTCCGCATCCGGGGTGAGGCCTTGTGTGGCGTTGGGTGAGCATCGAGCCACCACACCTCGAGGTGAGCCATTTGTGGCGTTCGGAGAGCATTGCGCCATCGCACCTCTCCAACGGAGACGTAGCTTCTTTGGAAGTGAACTTCGGGAAACAAATCTTCGTCTCCGCGTCCATCGGTTATCTCTCAACCGAACCCTTTACTTATGCACTTTACATTGTGATAGCCATCGTGCTTGAAGTATTTATACCTTGCTATCACCTTGTTGCTTGTATTGCTTAGCATAGGTTGTTGGTGCACCTAGGTGAACTTAGTGGCTAGGTTTTGTGCTCAATAAATTAAACGTTAGTTTTATTCCGCATTTACTTGAGCCTAAACTGTAATAATTTTAAAAGCCTATTCACCCCCCTCTAGGCGACTTCCTTTGTACTTTCAGGGGCCCAGGCCACCTCAGCTGCCACATACGCAAGGTGGGGCCCGACTGGGTTTGACTGCTTGACCGCGCGCACGCTGACATCATGCTGATGCAGGCGTGACGTCATGTCGCCGACCACCTGTAGATGGTCACCACCGCAGACGTTTGAGGCTGCCCGCACATGATCTGGGCATATGACTCGAACCGCACAAACACGGGGAGCAATAAAATGGCGGCACCACTCGAGATGGGTCACCAGAGCTTGCTCCTCCATGGTAGCTTACGGTGGCGGACGGAAGCACACGGCGGGAGCTCATTACAGGAAGCAAATGAGGGAGGGGAGATTACTGGCGGGTTTGTAGGCTCACCGTGATGATCGTGGAGGGCTCGGGGAGCTCGGGGGAGTCCAGAATCACCCGTGGCGACGGCGGCCGAAGACGGGGAAGGAGGTGGCGATTGGAGCGAAGGAGGCGACTTCCGCTAGAGCTGGTCGGGGCTATTGGCCAAGTCGACCATGGCGGTCACGCCTGTGAGCTCGGAACGGCGAGGGAAGGTGGGGAACAACGGAAACCCGAAGCTCCTGCGAGCTAGGGTTTGGCGGAGGGGAGAAATGGGGAAGGGGATAAGGTTAGGGTTCATCTTGGTGGCGGGGAGGGGTCTTATAGACATCGACGATGTCGGTAGCGAGCATGTTGGCAGGACGGGCATCTCGGCGAGGCAGGGACGGCGCCAACATCGACAACGAGCAGCTTATCCTTCTGGCGCAAGGTGGAAGACGACAGAAAGGTCCGCGAAAGGGTACCGGGCCGGGAGCTGGGCTGTCTGGGCAGAGGATGGGCCGCGACAAGGCTTGCAGCGAGGGGAGAGGGAGTGGGCTGCGGCCCGGAAGGTTTCTGGCTCTATTTTATTTCTGAAAACATTTTCAAATTTCTGTTTCCATTTTCCCTCTTTTGTATTTGAATCTGTTTTGGGTATTTCAAATATACCAGAAGCTTTTATAAAACTAGTAAAATATTGTGGGGCCCTCTTAGTCCATGTGGGCTCCATAATTTTGGCACTTTTCAAGATACAAAACCTTTTTGAATGCATATCAAAAAGAGAGGGGAGGATTAGGGTTTTAGGGTTTTAAATATAATGCTCATGAATGCACAAACAAAGCCCTAAATATGATTAACTAAAACTAGGGTGTTACACTAAATGACTAAATCTTATCAGGGAAAACTCCTAGTTGTAGATGGACTTCATAAGCGCCTCTATATGTTCTAAGTTGTTTTGTTATCGCGTTGCATGTGGAAGATCTGCTAGATGCGAACATCCACCACGAGCCTTCATCCACCAAGAGCCTAAAGTGATGACATTCACTCATATATGAGAGGTGATACGAGCAATTAACAACAGAAGAAAGTACAAATTCAAACACAATTTTCCAGATAGGATGCGCAACATAACTTTGGGCCGAGATCACTCATGGAGGAATCTAGAGTGGCTTCACGAGCCAAGCCAGATTGTGGGATATTACCCGACGAGGACACCCTACATGTCTTTAATTCGTGTGCCCGAGAGAGTGGGGATCATGAGGGTAAGTGGCGAGTGTGGTAGTAGTAGGGAGAAGGGGCCCAATGAGATCTAGTGTTTTAGTCAGGGTCGTAGTGAGAATTGGGGAGTGCAGCGACATGGAGTATTTGTAAATAGGGGCAATAGTCGCTTCTATTATTTACAAAAAAATTGGATTTTGGAGTGAGGGTTAGTCGATTAGGGTTTGTTGCATAGGTCCTTGAAAAGTGGTCCGCATTTGCATAATAGACACATAATGGTATGCTCAATTTTCCATTTTACAATAACTTAAACATAAGATGCATACGAAAACAATAGATTAAAGAACAAATAAACATGGTTTTAACAACATAATATCCTTAATCATCAATAATGCCCAGACATACGCCATCTAGTGTAATCCTAACAAGATCTAGAGATATGGAAACATTGAGGCAGATATCATGTATCGCTCCTAGTGAAGGGCAGGATCTTCTTTAGCTTGCTCTCTTGCTTCCTTCTCGGCCTCCTCGTCGAAGGTATCACTCAGATCTTCCACATGGATTTCCTTCCACATTTTGACCAACACACTTATAGTTGCCTTGAGTGCGATGGATCCTTCCATAACAAGTACAATCACATCGGAGTTTTGAAGTGGTATCCAAGGAATCTGTTTCGGTGTGCCTGTCCTCGAATTTGACAAGTTTGTGCGGGAATATTTTGTAGAAACATCTTCTAGTGTAGAGATAACCCATATGGATAATGTTTCAGTCTGGATCATAGATCAAACATGGATTTTCCTCGGCCTAAGAGAATACCCAAAATATGTTCCTAAGATTGAAGTACCAAAATGGCATCCATAGGAAAAAAGGGGCCCAAACTGGATTGAGACGAGAATGAGTAACTTACATATCCACCCCTAGTCGGAGGCTCCATTGTGGTGTCACGCCCATTCACCTTGATTGTCTCCACCATCGATCACCTTGGCAGTCTCCACCACCACTGGTCGCATCGGCAGTTTCCGTCTCCATCGATGGTCACTACCTTTGCCTCCCCACCATTGAAGATTCATGAAGAGAGGTTTTAGAGTAGAGTGCGAGATATAAAGATAAGGCTCAGGCTACTGGTGGTCCATGCTAGTCAGGGAGACTAGCTTAGCTAGTGAGCGGGACATGTTTGACCACTCTCCACCATTCGACAACTTTTGACGTCACTTAGAATGGACGAAATAATAATTAATGCCTTCATTTCCCAAACGCGATATAAAAAAGCATCACTCTTGCGTGCCACTTACCATGACACGATTATGCATCGATATATAGTTTGTTACGATGATGCATGCAAAATGCATACATGAACTTTGTAGTTTATTATCACATATTCTAATATATTTGCATCTTATACAATGTTATATCCATGTTTTACATTGATTTTTGAGGATTTATCAATGATCCCTTTTATTTGGTTTATAACTCTATAAGACAGGAAAACCCTGTTTTGCGTATTTTAAACTTTCATGGACCTAAACATAATCAAATGAACCTACAACCAGGATTATTTTTTTCACGAAGGCAAGCATCATGAGCACTTGGATTACCAAACGGGATCTATGAGCTCCAAATGAGCCCATGTGGCTGGGACAACACCCCTGGCCGTGCCACCTAGGTCATCTAGAGCCTCGAGGCTCGAATGTTGTCGATTTCACTATCGTTCTCTTTGTTTTGTCCTAAAACCTTCTATAAAAGGGTCCTTGTTGTATCTTAGAAGAGGCAGAGCGGAAACACAGAAACATTAAAATATAGCCAGATCAGCGAAGATTGGAATGGGAACCTGTAGGGTTTCGCGGCATAGTAAATCAAAATTTTCTACGGATGCGAACAGAGGGAAGCCAAGATCTAATCTAGGAGATGCAAACAACGAGAGATATTGGATTAGATCTTCATACCCTTGAAGATTCGCACAGCGGAACGTTCGTCGGAACGTGGGTGATGTAGTCGTACTCGCTTCTCCTCCTCGCGATCCGATCCGATCTAGCACCACAAGTGGCGATGCCTCCGTGAGATGCACACGTGCGACACCTCGACGTATCCTCCTTCCTTGGTCCAGCAAGTATGGTGGAGAGATGGGTTGGATCTACAACGCGACGGCGCGGTGCAATTGGTGGAGAATTTCTGCAGCAGGGCTTCGCCTACAAGCAGTCGGGAGGGAGAGAGGAGGGCAGCAGGGCGGCTAGGGTTGGAGGGGAAGGTGTAGGGGGTTGGTGCGCCCTCAGCCCTATATATATAGAGGGGTGGGCGCAGCCCTAGCCCCTCCCCCAAGCCAAGGCCGGCGGCCCCAAGGAGGAAGAGTGGGGGGCAAGGAAACCCCCCTTCTAGAAGCTCTATCTAGAGTTTAAACCTCTCTTGGCCGGCTGGGCCCTATGGGGCCTTGTGCCCCTGGCCCAATGCGGCCAGGGCACTCCCTCATAGGCCCATGCCACCTCCCAGAAGGTGGGGCCACGTTGGTCCCCTTCCGGAAGGTTCTAGAAGCTTCCGGTACAATACCGATTAACCCGGAACAATTCCGAATTCCAAAAACTGCACTGCCTTATATGAATCTTATTCTCCGGACCACTCCGGAACCTCTCGTGATGTCCCGGATCCCATCCGAGACTCCGAACAAAAACTCATAAACCAATTATCCAATCTATCCTAGCGTCGAGACACGTTAAGTGTGTGACCCTGCGGGTTCGAGAATATGCAGACATGATCTTCTATCAATAATCAACAGCGGGGTCTGGAAACCCATATTGACTCCCACACATTCATCGATGATCATATCGGATGAACCACGATGCCAGGATTCAATCAATCCCATATATATATTCCCTTCGTCTCGCGATATTTTTACTTGCCCGAGATTTGATCGTCGGTATCGTCATACCTAGTTCAATCTCGTTCACAGCAAGTACTTTACTCGTTCCGTAATCCGATATCACTTTGTGATTAACTCCTTAACCACATGCTTGCAAGCGGTGTTGATATCGATTACCGAGTGGCCCGAAGTATATCTCTCCGACTTGGAGGGACAAATCCCATCTCGATACATACAACCCAACAGATACTTTCCGATCACCTGAGAGACACCTTTATGATCACCCTCTCATAGGATGACGTTTGATGACCTCAAAGCTTTCTTCCGATACCAGGGAGTTGTATTATCTCATGGTCTAAGGAATACAATATTTGACATAATAAAAGCTTCGCAAAGACGAACACGATGACACGATCTAATTGCTTCGCTTAGTTTGGGTCTGTCCATCATATCATTCTCCCAATGATGTGATCTCATTATTAATTGACAACTCATGTCCATGGTTAGGAAACCTTAACCATCATTAATCAATGAGCTAGTCCTTAGAGGCGTACTAGGGACACGGTGTTGTTCACAAACCACACAAGTATTAAAGTTTCCGCTTAATACAATTCTAGCATGGAATATAAACATTATCATGAACAAGAATTATAATAATAACATCTTTATTATTGCCTCTAGGGCATAATTCCAACAGAACCTCCACCGAAGCCATCCCTAGTTGGGTCTCTACCCTCTCCAACATCATCATCACTGTCTCCATAATGAAGAGTGAGTAGTCCACATCTGTACTATGGGTTTGTGGTAGTAGCTTCATATATATCTCTCTTGTGCTATAATTGTTTAGAACCATATGAGCTTCCTTACATGATTATGGTCATATATGTAATTCCTATGTGGTGGATATTTGTTTTATGAGATGATATTTGAGATTGCAATTCTATTATGTTTATGATGTATTGCTAGATGCATATTATGCACCCCATTCTAAAGTGCTTGTTCTGATTGAACTTGTATGCAAGGGCATGTCGAGGGGGGGGGCATGTGGATTAGATTGAGTAACATGATGATACGTGAGTACCTCACTAGGGGTAAAGTAAATGCATGCGTTATAATCTAGTGATAACAAAGATAATCTTGTTTGCTCAAGGTTGCATATTTGATATTCAAACATCATGTCAAAGTATCTAAGGCTATACTCTGTTTATTCTTAATTCTAGATACATGGAGTTTTTGCTTTCTAGAGGAGTATAAGTGAGATGTTTTGCATCATCTTTATATCAGGACGTGATGCACATATGAATGCTAATCAACACATATTGAAGTTTTGACAATATTATATCATCTGTGAGTTTTTTATGTCCATACTTTATGAGGGAGTAGACAAGTAAACCCATGAATCTCGGTCCAATTTTATTATACA
Organism: Avena sativa; assembly: GCA_916181665.1. Lineage (NCBI taxonomy): Eukaryota > Viridiplantae > Streptophyta > Magnoliopsida > Poales > Poaceae > Avena > Avena sativa. The sequence continues at coordinate 291,730,719 of OV702282.1, forward strand.
AAACCACTTTTACTTACTTTTAGTGTCTTTTATATTTTCTACAAGGATTAAATCCAAAAATACAAAAGCACCTGTACTTTCTCCAAGCGTAAACACAAACCCAAAAGAAATTTACTTTGCTGTTTTTCTTTCTTGTTTAGTTATAGATTACTTTACTATTTATTTACTATTTTGTTTTAGTTTACAATTCTATTATGAAACCTTGTGCTTGACAACCAAATGGTAGAGTTGGGTCACAAGACAAAAACTTTGTTTTGTAGGTTCCCGAAAGAGCCTAGAATAAGGTTGTAGCTTAGATCCCCGAGAGTTCGATATAAACCTTCGAGTCACCCTTGTAGGGAAAATACGCTTGCTACATCACTCTGCACTTGGAGTCCCAACAAGTAGGCACACATAGAGCTGGTGTCATCAAGACATTTTCTAGCGTCATTGTTGGGATGTAGCAACAAAACCACACTAGCATCATCATTAAGCTTGGAGCACAGTTCATCTCCAACAGAAACTACCGGACACTTTCTGACCTATAGTTCCATCACAACATAGCCATCAAGATTGTGCGGACACCTAAGCTTGGGAAGGTTGCACCAATGCGAACTTTTCTTGTCCTTTAGATTTATGAAGCAATATTCTTTTGTATTGTTTTCTATCTTTCCTATTCTTTTGGTTTTATTTGCTTTCCTTTTAGTTTTAGTTTTTAACTTCTCCAATATACTAAAATCCCTAAAAAAATATCATAACTTTACTTTCCTTGCAAATATGGGAGAAATGGATGAAGTTTTTTTTGTTAAACCTCATATGGGAAATTATGTTAGTAGTAGTACCTGTCATGGTATTGCACGGCAGATGCTACTGGGGGTAGCTTACGTATAGGGAGCAAGGCGATGTAGGAGAATCCGGGAGCAAGATTGGCACACGATGTACCCAGGTTCACGTCCCCTCGATGGAGGATCGCTACGTCCTGTTGTCAATCCAGTATATGATCATAGATTGGTTTACAAGGGAGCCGCCGTAGGCGGAGGGAGAGACTAGATCTAATATGATATGGGAGAGCATATGCCCCGTGGGGGTGCCCCGGGTGGCTTTATATATGCAGCCAGTTAGGGTTTACAAGTGCTAGTGGGCCTTGTATACAATTCGCCGTATTGGGCCTCCAGTCGGCGCCAGTCGCCTAGATCCAATATGCACCAGTCGTCATATCCGGTGAGTCGACACGCTCCGGTCTTGGCTTCAGTCGGCTCGATACCATCTGGTGACTCCGCTTCGTGGGTATACCCCGATTGGTATTCCCCCATCAGTACCTCCACTTCAAAGCAAAATTATGGGGAAACACTAAAAGATGCTTGGATTAGGATATAGAGGATATATAGTGAGTATCCCAACCCATGTGGAGAAGAAAAGATGAATCTCTATATTTACTATGGAATAGAACCTTGGTATAAAAATGCCTTAGACTTTGCTTCACAAGATCGTTTTGTATTATCAGCACCAAAAGGTTCCTCTCTTGAAATTAAAAATATTTTTGGAACCAATATTGGGAAAATGAGATAAGTGGAAGATTTTACCGCTCTACTTACATCTATTAGAAATATAATTGAGGATTATGCCAAAGATTACATCATTTAGAACTCTTCTCTAAATGTATTATACCTGAGTTAGAGCTCATTCATAAACTTGATACTTATGAAGAAGAATTTAAAAAGGATGACAAGAAACTCATAGGCACTGAAAGAAGAGTATTTTGTCTTGGTCATGTACTTAACAATGCGGATTATTTCAAAGATATGCCCAAAGCAAGTCCTAAGCAACAAGTTCTTAAGGTCCCTAAAGAGAAAGAACAGAAAGATAAGGGAACTTGGGTAGTTAAAAGAGAAGAACGATAAACAAGTAGACAAAGTTAAAATGCTTAGCGATAAAACTGTTGAACCTCTACTATATCTTGATAGATGTAGCTTGCATGAAATCATCAGTCTTTTGCAAAAAAAGATCCATATTTTATTGTTCATCAAGCAGGATTTGGATCATATATGGCTAATATATCATTAAAGAAAAGATTAAAGCTACGATAGCACCTAAGATTGGGGATGCTTGGATCCCCAAGATACTAGTTGAAAGAGCATGTGGGCCTCCATGTTTGGTTTTGGTAATTAATGACAATCTCTATGGACTAATGTTTGCATTAATTTGCACTTCTAGGAATTGTCCATTGGCATTGCTTGGAGCTTGTGTTGGCTTCAAGGTAGAAGAAATGAAGAAGAAGAAGAACAAGAATAAGAAGCAATGTCCAAGGGCTTTGGGCCTTTTGGAATCATGTATAAGAAGAACAAGAAGAAAGAAAATAAGATCAAGAGTGTCTTGAAGAAGAAGATGGAGTTCCTCATGTGTATATTCAAGACATCTTCCAAATGAAGTTAGAAGAAATGAAGTGCATGCTCAAGATGCGCCATCTCTAGAAGATATCATGCTTGAAGATTGTTATCCTTGGTGATCATGGTTCGGTGAAGAGAAGTTCAAATAAGAGGTTTCCCCATGGTGTATGGGGGAGCAAGCTGTAAGTCTTCATTAGGCGAGCGCGAGCAAGAGAAAACAAGAAAGGTATTCCATCTCGAGGAGGACAAGATCGTCTACATCAAGCTCAAGTGAAAATGCTCAAGGCAAAGGTATAATCTTGATAGGTTTTCCCTTTTACCGGTATCATATTGTTAGTTGGGAGACCAGGTTTAGGATAGATAGCCGTACTATCAAGAGGGGCTCTCGAGTGAGTAACTCGGTCATATCTTTCGGAGAGAGCTTAAACCTTTGCATAGTTAGCATCATATTTCTTAGTTGTTATTTGAATATTATCCAAGTGAGGTTCTAGAGCTTGTGGTAATCCTCATAACAAGCTCTAGTTCATAAAAAAGGATTTCCCTTTTATATATTATTGCATTTCTTATCTTGGAGGTTTTTCCAGCTCCTCGCCAAGGGAGGTATCTAACATAATAATACTTGATATTTTATCCCTTGGTATTTCATAACAAGATTTTGTTGGATTCTATGCAGCTTTATCTTTCCAACAAATTTGGTTTCATCCCATTCGGAGTTCGGTTGCTTGAGTTATTTGCGTCTTATCGCTGCTGCCTGCACTGTCTGTACCAACTGGTAGTACCACAAATTTCATCTGGTACTACCGCTTGGCACCGGTAGTACCGGCCGACGGTATCGGATGGGTATGAGCCCATTGGCGAGATGAGGCTCCCTCTTAGGACCGGTTGGTCCCACCAGCCCGGCACTACCGCAGTGTCCAACAGTACCGCTGTATTTTTCAGTACTACCGCTTTGCGGTACTACCGGTTCATCCAGCGTGTCCTACCGGTGTCGACCGAGGTATTTATTCTCGACTCTTTTTCACCCAATACCACTTCTGGTACTAGTCCGATAGTACCGATCACTTTTGGTACTACCGCTTCTGGTTTTGGTAGTACCGGTCGTAGTAGGCTCCAACTATCAAATTTTGAGCACCCTATAAAAGGGTCTTCTCCATTGGACCTATCCATTTTGAGTTCTTTTCCCCCTCCATTGTTTATTTCCTTGAGCTTGTCTTCTCCCACTCCCTCGCATGATTCTTGCATCCTTTTGAGGGAAATGAGAGAGGAGATCTAGATCCACAATCCCACCAATCCATCTCTCCTCTATGCGAGGGGAATATCTTGGGATCTAGATCTTGGAGAGTTGTGTGGTTTTCCTCTTGTGTTCTCCCTCGCTTATTCCCCTAATAGCTTTTGTAGCTTTGGTGGAATTTGGGAGTGAAGGACTTGCCATTGCATTAGGTGCATCGGTTTGAGTTCTCCTTGGAGGATATGGTTGGTAAAATCAAGAAGCGTGTTACTCTTCGGTTCTTAGAACCCTAGACGATTGTGTGGCCTTTGTGGTGAGTTCTTGGGGCCTCCAATTAAGTTGTGAGGCTCTCCCCAAGTTAGTGGCCTTGGTGGTGATTTTTGAGAGCCTCCAGTTAAGTTGTGCAGATTGCCCCAATCCTGTAGGGGTTTGGTAACCGCCCTCAAGTGTCTCATAGTGGATCGGGTGCTTGTCGTGCGGCGGGTGCTTGGGAGAATAGGGTGAGGCCTCTTGTGGCGCTATTGGTCTTAGTACCGCCCACCCCTCCAATAAGACGTACTTTTTTGTAGGGAGGAACTCGGTAAAACATCGTCGTCTCTGCGTGCCTCGGATATCTCTATTCCTGAGCCCTTTACTTATGCTCTTTACATTGTGATAGCCTTCATTCTTAAAGTAATCTATCTTGCTATCACCTTGTTGCTTGTCTTGCTTAGCATCAGTTGTTGGTGCACATAGGTGAATCATAGTATATATAGGATTTGTTCTTGAAAAAAATGCTAGTTTTATTCTGCCTTTGTTAAGCCCATCTCGTAGAAGTTTTTAAATCGCATATTCACCCCCTATAGGTGACATCTGTGATCTTTCACTGGTAACTATTGGCAAAGAAACTTAACATGCTATATTAGATCTTAGATCTAGTGTTTCTGTTTTGTCAAAAGAATCATATACATATGACTCGACTGAACTTAAAAATTATGGAAAATGCAATATAGTTCTTTTACTTGATGATGATTCTACCAAACATGATTTAGTTAGGGTTAATGATATTATGGTTGAATTACATATGAATTTTTTCCTGTTGATTTCATTGTCATGGATATGGTGTGTGGGAAACTTCAGCTAGGGCGAATGTATGTTCCCTGCATGTGAAAATGAGGTTTCAGGAGAGGAGAGAGAATCCCACTCCAAAGGGAGATTGTTATGCCTTTTGGCAACCGTTCTTAGACAATACAACATGCTTTTCATTCATTTTTTGGGACCTCGGGTTGAGAGCTGCTATACATATAACATAGTTTGTACAATGTGCACCATTAAGACATCAATCCTTCTGGCAAAAGTAAAGTAGATGGTCAGATTGCATGTCATACATGCATCAAAAACCAAAGTTTCAAGGATTTGTTGATGGTTTTTAGGGATTGGGAGTCATTTTTCTCCTTCTCATGGATATGCTCTTGGGGTGTGTTTGCTAATGGGATAAGGTGGAATCTAGTTTCATGGTTCCATTCGACGGTAATAAAATGATTCCATTCTTGTGTTTGGTTGTGACAAAAAGGTGGAACATAACGGTTCCATTTTTCTTTAGCCATCATTGAGATTAGTGACTTATAGATCATGTTCAATGCACACAATCTTAGAGCATCTGCAACCTTCTGCCCGTATTTTGGGTTTTCATACCAAAAAATAGCTCATAGCCGCGTCCCATACGAAAATTGTGCCCAGCCAAACCACATACGTTGTTTAGCATCCCAGTGTGACAAGGGTCTCTTGGGGGCGTGATGCACAAGTGTTAGTCTGCCACGAGACGACATGCATGGCTTGGCCCACCTATAACCACACATGCAAAGATTCCCTCACTTCCTCTTATTTAATGCCATCACCTGTCCCCACCTCATCTCCTTATTAATGCCAAAAATAATATGTTTGTAGGCTATAACTAGGTGTATGTGTCCTTTCTTTTTATTCTTGTCGTATGATCTCCAAAGGCGTCTCCATAGCTCACTGTCGGATCTCCAAAGGTGTCCGATTGGAGATGATCTTAGCCTTATTTTTTGGTGGTGCTTTGTCGGAAGACTCGCCTACATTTGATGACATCTACACCTTTTATATGAACAAGAAAAGGTCTTGGATGACCTGGAATCTGCATTAGGTTGACGCTGGGATTAAAATTACAAAAATGGCTCAACAAAAGGGAAAAATTACACTGTCCTTCACTTTTACACCGAGCACCCTAAAAGAGATCACAAAACTGTGACCAGGTCCTGGCTTCTCGCCGATGAAGAATGACTTCTAGGCACAACCTCATAGCCTCCGCCATGGACAGATCCAAGCACACACGTTCGTTGCCGCACTGAAGTCATGGAAAATCCTCCGATGGAGAAAGAACAAGATCAAGTAGTATTTGTGATCGAGCGCAGCAGGGGCACCCTCATGGCCAAAGAAATCAAGAGCCAACCATATCTGTTGCTTAGGGACATTCAAAGAGGTCATAGACTCCACAAGATCCCTTATCCATCTCCACACAGCCACAACGACATAGCTACCACTCTCCCCTTTCCGCCACCAAGATCGGCGAGGAGAACCCAAGCTAAGAGACTGCATGTAACATCCCAGAATTAACACCTGGAAATAGAGAGAACACATGTTTCTGCATTGCATTCATGCATAAGAAAATCCGGGGAATTTTCGCGCAAAACTAAAAGAGGTATAGAGGGATCGTGATCTCTCTTGTACTTAAGGAAACTTCGGAGCAAGTGCGACAGATTTCGATATGACCTTTGTAGAATTCTTTGTTTCAGGGGAAGATTTGTTCAAACATGTATTTGAATTAAAAATATGAAATTCAAAAGAATTTATAAAATTCACAAATAGGAAACGGAAATATTTAATAACTTGAAATTAAATGATTACAAAGATGATATAAAAAGGATTCTTTATATTATTATTATACATATAGTATTATATTGATCTTTTACAATAGTTAAATAAAAGTAAAGTATTAGGAAACAAATAAGTAGAAAAAAGAATTACATAATTGAAATAAATAACAGAATTCTTTATTACAACAAAATATATATGCCATTGTCTTTACAAACGAATTGTAAAATAAGAAGGAAATAAGTAAACTTTATTGAATAAAATACAACAGTACAATGTTTTTACAATTTTCAAACAGAATATAAATTACAATGTCTCAATATTATTCAATCAGAAAATAAATTACACATATATATAAAAGAAAACCTAAAACTATTTCCTAACTACATTTCTTCACTTCCAACATCTTCATCTCTTCTTGATCCCTGCAACATAAAACAATAAACAGGAAGATACAAGCAAGATAAATAATAAACAAGGGGTTAGTGTAGTAACTTACTCTCAGATTTAGCATACTGATGATATGCTTAAGCTCATCATAGAGTGTTTAGAAATAGAACAAGTGTAGGATCTGTTCTTTTTATATCCAATGACCTCAGCACAACATCATGGGTCTAAAAGGGGCAAGTTTCACCAAAGCCAGATAAGAAGGTAAAGAGGTAAAACATCAGGAAATATCAAGCTTTTACTTGATCTGATCCCCAAACCACAACATGCAAGCAGGCTGCTCACTCACCAGCATGCACTAGTGTGTTGTCAACACCACAACAACAGCCAATGCACATAAAAGGGATAACACAGCCGTAGCAGCTCAACTAGAGCTGATCCATATCTCTCTATAGCACATCAACACACACACCCAGCTCATTTCTTAGCACTAGATCTCCCAAGCCCACACATAAACAACCACAAGATCACAAATCTAGACTAGCACCATCAACCAGCTCTGGTTGCTTTCTAGAGCCATCGAAGAGCTAGTACAAGGAGGAATTCAAGGCCATGCCACAGTTGTATTAGTATCACAAGGAGAAGATCAGGAGCACTAGGAGAAGGATAAACAACAGCTTAAGCTGAAAGCCATTAGCAACAATGTGTGAAGGTGGATCAAGCCATCAAATCAATTAGTAGTTGATTAGGCACAACTACCAGCATACCAACCATGGGGTAGCAACCACTCTACAGGAAACAGGTTGATCTTTAAGATCTGTATTTAGCTTTTGCATAAGCATCTTCGGAAAATAAAGGGAATAATCTACATCAAACCAATTCCTCTACCCTTCAACTAGATGATCATCTAGGAGGATTGGAGGAGGGTGTTCTCTCAGATCTACATAGAGATGCTATGTATATTCCTAATAGAGAATTAGAAAGCTACATCATAATCTCTGTTATTATTTAGAGTTTGGCCTCAGCCTTTGCATCATAGGCCAGGTATATGATCTTATCAAGTTTTAGTCAATCAAGCTCACAGCAGTTCATGTAAATAGGAAATCAATATGCACACTCCAATGGAGGAACCACAGTGGTAGCTATGAAGCATAAGCCTTGCTAAATGAGACAATCACATCATCCCAAATAAAAGAAAATCATCTTCCTAGCCAAATCCTAGGAATCATTTATAATTAACTGACTATCATGTTGATAGTATACATATTTGATCATTTCCCTAAGTATACACATTAGGAATCATTGAAAAAAAATCATCATTGCCATATGGATCAACCATAGATGATATACCATCCTATCTGCAAGCAACAATGGAATACCAAATCCTTAATCTAGTCTCTAAACTAGAACATTAGCTCTTCATCAAGAGAATAATAAATCACTTTCTTAGATATTCAAGAATATCCAAGAATCATTCTATATTTTAGAACAAGAGTAACTGAATCAAAGATTCAGCTGCACATTGCACACCTCCACATTTTGATTCAAGGCAGCACACCACAATAGTAGCTTAAACAGATTTGTTCTATAACAGCAATAGCTCAAACAGGTTTGTTCCACAACATCAATAGCTCACTCACAACCATCTACAAACAGATAGAATATGTTCAACCTCAACATATACTGGACCAGTTGGTCAGTATAGAGCACAACTAAAATTCAGATCCTCTTCCAAAAATTGCAAGTGGATTAATCAAGCCACTAGTATTAATCATTCCAATTCCACAGTGTAGATATCACCAAATAACCTATGTTGGGGATAACTATTAATCCAATCAGCACCACAGATTAAACCCAAGATTTCCAGAACCTAGGACTGTGTTCCACACCTAAACAAATTCATCGGCTCGAAGGCCAGTCACAACAAAAATCACCGGGGGTGATGAGCACCTGGAGCGGAGGGGTGGTGTACTCACAATTGTCCCAGCCGATGCCATGGTTGCGCCGCAGCACCGTCCCACTAGCATCTGGGGAAGGGTAGATCGCAGCAGCTACTGCAGAACCACATCAAAATGAAAAGTGTGGGAGTAGCAGGTTGGGGTCGAGAAAGGGGATATCTTGACCTTCCTAGAGCAGCAACTGGGGATATGGGGGAACAGAGGATCCACGCCGGTAAGATAAACCGAGGTTAGGGTTCATAGCAGATGCACACAAAGGATGCACAGCCAGGGTCGAGGTAAACGAGAAACCAGAGAGAAACCTGGAGGGAGCGTGTGTCTGCCAGCAGCAATAGACCAGGGCCGGAGCCAACCAGGATGGCGATGGTGATGCCACGCTGCATCGCCAGATTAGGGTTGGGGGCGAGGTCCAGAGAGCCCCGTTGACCAATCGAATCAGATGGCCTAGTCGGCAAGGAGGTGGCGGCGCTTCGACAACCAACGGAGGCAACCACAGCATCCTTCCTTGCCGGAATCGAGCCGGAGACGGCGGCGCCTCGCTGTATCGCGTGAGAGGAATCGGGGTCGAGGTCAGGGGCGTGCGTGGAGTGCTTGGGTGCAAGAAGAAAGGGGCCAGGGGTGAGATGGTTGGACCCAATCCCAAACTGGGCCAACCTAAATGGGCCAGGCCAGCCCATATACCCAAACAAACGGCCCAAGTTAATTAGAATAAGAAATGAAATAAAAGTAAAACAAATAAATTACCAAAATAATCTTTAAACATTTTTAGTATAGAAAATTATAGAAAAATCATTTAAAATGTTAAAATTATCATAAAAATAAGATCTATTTAATAAAAATATAACTTTATTTATTCAAAATAAATATAAAGCACATAAATATTAACATCATTAAATAATGAGTAAAATTTCATAAAATAAGAAAAACTCCTAAAAATAAATAAAAATCATTTTTATGTACAAAAAATAACTCTACTATTTTATAAAAATACTAACTTAGAGTTTTAAAAATAAAATATAAAGCAAATATTTAAAGACACTTAATTCTTTGAAGAATTTTATAAAAATAAAGGTAAGACTTAAAAATAAATAAAATTCATTTTTAAGATCTTGAATGAATATAATTTACTAGAAAAATAATATATATATTATTCTAAAACATTTAAATAACATTAGATAATAAAACTCATTTACTTATTTTACTAAAATAAAATAACCACTTCTGTTAATTCTCTAAAATTATTAATTAAGAAAGAAATAATCACATTTCTTAGTAAAAACACTAAATTCTTTAAATTTAATTACTAATTCTTAATACATAATCAAAATAAAACTTAAATATAACTATTATCCTTTAAATGTTTTTAAATCTTAAATTCAAATTAAAATCCTTTTAAATAAATATTATATATCACTCATGTATAAGATGGTGAATAATCTTCATCTCTTAATCACTCTTAAAATGATTCTAAACTCTAACAAATTTATAAGATCATCTAATTATGCTCCCTTGAACAAGATACATGTTGTAAATTCATATTTTACTTACATTAAAAAAGATCACCCATAATCATATTAGTCAAAACCCTAAAACTAGATGATATTCTAAAACTCATTATATCTTAAAATTCATTTCTATTTTTATAGTTAACTTTGGTCTAAACAATCATAAACATCTCATTTGAAGTTTATTCATGTTTTAAAGTCAACTTTAGTCACTTGTATCATCAATTGAAATATGATAACTCAACATCATTTGTAATCCTCACAAACCCTAATGTAAAACCTAATAACCCTTAAGACTAATTAACCTTAACTAAATACTAGTTTCTTCAAATGTTATTCTTTTTGCCACTTCACACAAACAAGTCTATAGTATTTCCTTTAGCTCTTAAGAACTCAACCCAAGAAATTCTTATCCTAGTCACCAGATAACAATTAATCATAATCACATTACTATATCCCTACTTGTATATTTTGGATTGCTAACACTTAAGTTCCTTATCAATGCCATCGCTTATGAATTAAACTTAAAGATAAACCCAATCTTAAAGAAGATACCTAAGATCAACTTATTTAAAACACTAAGGGTTTCACTTTGGGAATTATAAAATTGCATAGCATTATTTTATGCATAATGGCATCTTGCTTCTTTAAACATTAGTCCTTACCGGACCAATGATGATGATTTCAGATATTGGGTCTTCTATTATCTTGAAGACCGTGGGTGCATAATCTTGCAATCACAAAAGGCAAGTTCACACTTGCTCATGTCCTTTGATTATTTTCTGTAAAGTATTTTGCAAATCCAGTGTTGTCATCCCCTGCATTTCAAAAAGGTAAGAAAACACTATTTTCATAATAATATGATTATAGGTTAATTACCATGAGGTAATAAGCTTCTATGGAAGTTTCAGTGGTAAAGGAACATATTATCTAGGACTTAACAACCAATGTCGCCAGTGATTCTTGCGCCGTTTATTACTCGTTAACCATGAGATTTGGAATGGCACGGAGAAGTCAGCTGGATCGGCTCTCTCTCGCATGCCAACGGATGATCGGGCCGTTGTTGCAACTCCTCTTGTAGAGGGTTAGCAGGTTATGGGTGGGATCCCTCAACGTCCCATGGCTTCTGGTATGTATGAGGGTTGTACACCTTAGACTGATAATGGAAACAAGTTTTATCCTTGGTTTGATGTGCAATCTGTCGGGTATGCGGGGTCGCGAAGAAGGACAGTGATTGGCTTGGATCTTAGTCTGGGCCTCACACCAAGGAAGTGTGAACGAGCCTAAAACTCGGATGTGCAACAAAGCTAAGATCTCTCATGGGTAAAGTAACGCACCTCTACAGAATGTAAGAACTGTAACTTGTTACTCCCTGTTCCGTGAAGGAGCTGCGAACGCTGCGGGAAAGGAACTCCATGAAAGTTCTGGTAAACCCGTGAAGGCTGATGGACATAGCTTTTCAGAATAAAATCAACCTTTGAAGAAATATTTACGAAAACTTGCATTGCCTACGACCTATGGTCTGTGGCTGTAAATAGTGCATCAAACACTTCTCTTTAGTGAACTTGCTGAGTACGCTCGTACTCAACGTATCCGCTTAACCCTTGCTAGATCTCAAAGAAACAAATGGCGTTCCCAGGAAATAAGTTACTTCAAGAGTTGAAGATATCTGAGGGAGATCAACGGAGTCGAAGACCTTACCGAAATCTATCGAAGACAAGCTGAAGCATAGAATATAAATAAAACTCCTAGAATCTAAAACCTACTTCTGTAGAACAATACTATAGTAGTACTTTCAAGCCTTATACATATATTAATAGTAGTACCGCTAAAGTAACTCCGAATGGATCTTTCTGGTTCTTTCTGTATAATATTCCTCACTGTTCGAGGAAGTTCTCTGGATCTTTTGTAATATGTTATATGTAATCTAAAGTGTTGTCTTGGACCCACGATGTTTCTGTTGTACCACTCCGAGGGATATAATGCAGATGGAATGGTGTTCCATTGGTGTTATGTCAACGACTATAGTGTACTACATCATGCAGTGGTATGCTGGGTCACCGTAGTTGGTATCAGAGCATATGCTTTGACCTTAGGTTGGAAACCTAGTAAATGGGTAGAACCTGTAGGTTGGATAGTGACTATAGGAAGCCATCTTATCTACACCATATTTCCTTATACAAGTGATGAATATTCACTTGAGGATAACCTTGTCACACCTTAGTGGAATTTTTAGGTTACTTCTTTTCTTATTAATGATACTTATCTACTATTTAATTTAGGAAGTACCCATCCAGTATTTCATAAGTAGGCAATATATCTTCTACTAAACTATTCCATACTATAACTAAACTAGAGTAGTATATCACCAAGTCAGAGTACCTCATAAGGGAGTAGTTAATCATGGTGTTATCTTACTAAGAGAAGCCATTAAATGAAATAAAACTTTGTTATTATCTTTATACTAGTGTTAAATACCAGAGGAGTACGCCCCAAAACCTTAAACAACATGTTATTGTAGGGGAAGTAACTAATGTTTTGTTTAACTAAAAGCTATTATATGAAGAATAGAATCTTATCAAGAGTGATAAATAGGGTTATGCTTATCTAACCCCATGTAATATGCCAAATCCATAGTGTCATGAATGACAAGGCGGTATTCTTGTAGTACAAGTATATCTATATAGGTTATGAAACTGGTTAAAATTTGAGAATTATTCGTTGTTATAATAAATGTGCTTAGGGAAGTTAAGATTAGAAACAAAGGGTAGAAATGTGAGGATGATGTTTAGTATGTAACTCCAAGGATAATTAAGTTACAACCAATTATAGAGTGATTTAACCAACTATCTCTAGAGTCGGATCAAATTTTACCAAAAGTTATCCCTTTGCAAATGGGCAAATGGTGTAATTTCAGAGAAAAGAACATTATGAGCCGTACAAATAGGTATATAACTGTAGAAGTCCATACACTATATGTATCAAAAAAAATTAGTGTATAACATCAAAGCCTTAGTACTAGAGATGTTTTACTCGAAGTACTGTTTCTACAGGCTTTTGATGTATGTTTGCTAGAGGTAATATTTTGATTTGTTGGATTTTATTGGATTTTATTGTGTGACTAGGTTTGTGCATAAAGTTTGAACTTTATGGGCATATGCATGATGTTTCATGGAGTCCTTACTTGATGTACATGTCTAGAAGGGAAAATGGGTTCGCGTGAGGGAGAGGCGAATTATCATTTTAATATTGGGAAGATGAAGGCTCATGAGATGCTGGTGATACAACAAAATGAGGCTAACCATGCCATTCTGAAGTAAGGGTCAAATCAAAAGCCGTATTTAACCACCAAAGAGGAGGTTCTTCAGTATATGAGGAGTATGGAAGAAGGAAGAAAGGTTGAAACAGAGAGGCAGAACCAGTTTTATCAGGAGACATTAAAGGTTAGGCATGAGAAGCAATTCAAGGAATTACATCCTAGGGTTAAACTGGTGGAATCCTTAGAAACCAAACCCTGGAGTTTTTCCATGGTTGAAGAACCTATGGAGGCGGAGAATTGGTTAATGGATACATCCCGTAAGCTTAAAAGTGTGGGATGCAAGGATGAAGAAAAGGTGCGCTATGCAACTTATCTATTGACCAAAACCGCAGCCATGTGTTGGGAAAAGTCCAAGTTCGTGATCCCGGAAGGAGGTGTCAATACCTGGGCTGAGTTCAAAAGGAAGTTTTGGGAAGAATTTGTTCATCGGGACAATGGGAAAAGGAAGGAGAATGAATACTTAGAGAAAAGGAATCTTCCAGTCCTGAAACATGTACGGGAGTTTAACCGTTTATCCAAGTACATTAGTGAGAAAGTAAACAGGGAGGCGAAATGGCAAAGGAAGTTCATGAAAGGACTACAAGCAGTTATGAAGATGCATCTCAGGATTGTGCGTGCAAAGGAGTTCTAGGAATTGGTGGATAGTGCACATATAGCAGGAGATGATGAGATTGATGCACCTGAAGGAAAGAAAAAGAGAATTCAAAAATAGACCACAACAGGTCAAGTCCAAGGACATATAACGAAGAATTATCCGAATCCACATATGACATACAAAACAGAGAAGATATGTCACAACTGTGGAATTCGGGGCCACGTGTTGAAGGAGTGTCCAAAACCTAAGATAGTATGTTGCCAATGTGGAGAATCCGGACACATGAAAAAGAACTTCTTAAAACCACAGTTAACACATGGATCAACAACAGGAGTAATAGAACCAATAATGGGGTTATCATCTATTCAAAAAATTCAAACTAAGCCAATTGGAGAAAGGAATGCAGGAGCATTTCGGGGAAAATGTAACAGGTGTGGAATCCTAGGACACAAGAAATCATGTTGTCCAGAACATCAGTGAGAAGAGACATAACATCCACCAAATTACCATCAAAAGAGGGTGTATGTGAAGAAGGTACATCTTCAGGAAAACAGAAGCATGAAACTCTAAATGAAGTCAATAACAGGGGCCACCACAACAAAGCAACTGGTAAGTCCAGGCATTATTAAATGATATAAGTTATCTTATACATGCACTTAAGGAGTTAGAGAATTTGCACCGCTATTTCCCAAGTATGTGGGTGTACCATCTGTTCCTCAAAAGACCATTAGAAAATCTCATGGGGGAGAGTGAATAATGAAGCATCGAGAGTTGATATACGGAGTAAGGTTTAGGAGAAAGCCAAAATATTCTTAAAAAATAAGCCATAAGGACTAAGTATACCATAAATAGATTAATATTAGAGTCAAGCTATATTTAGCCAAAATATAAACTAGAATCTTACCTTAAGGAGACTTTCTAAAAAACTTAGATACTTTTTGAATAGATGTCCTAATCTGAAAACACTCAAGAGGATCTGATCAGGGCAGAAGTGCTAGATTCAAAAGAAGTTTATACATCAAATGGGGTTAGAAGTTGGCTCATTTCAAATCAGAAGAGGATCCAAGAAAAAGCTTGAATGAAGATACAACAATTATCTTCCTCCCGGATTTCAAAGAGTCACCAGTATTTGAAGAAGTCAATTTTATCTTCGGAAACGTAAGAGGGTGCGAACTTAGAGGACGAAGTTTATTTTAAGGGGGAGAGTCAGTAACATCCCAGGATTAGCACCTGGAAATAGAGAGAAGACATGTTTGTGCATTGCATTCATGCATGAGAAAATCCGGGGAATTTTCGCGCAAAACTATAAGAGGTATAGAGGAATCGGGATCTCACTTGTACTGAAGGAAACTTCGGAGCAAGTGCGAAAAATTTCGACATGACCTTTGTAGATTCTTTGTTTCAGGGGAAGATTTGTTCAAACATGTATTTGAATTTCAAATATGAATTTCAAAAGAATTTATAAAATTCACAAATAGGAAATGGAAATATTTAATAACTTGAAATTAAATGATTACAAAGATGATATAAAAAGGATTCTTTATATTATTATACATATAGTATTATATTGATCTTTTACAATAGTTAAATAAAAGTAGAGTATTAGGAAACAAATAAGTAGAAAAAAAATTACATAATTGAAATAAATAACAGAATTCTGTATTACAACAAAATATATATGTCATTGTCTTTACAAATGAATTGTAAAATAAGAAGGAAATAAGTAAACTTTATTGAATAAAATACAACAATACAATGTTTTTACAATTTTCAAAAAGAATATAAATTACAATGTCTCAATATTATTCAATCAGAAAATAAATTACACATATATATAAAAAATAATACCTAAAACTATTTCCAAACTACATTTCTTCACTTCCAGCATCTTCATCTCTTCTTGATCCCTGCAACATAAAACAATAAACAGGAAGAGACAAGCAAGATAAATAATAAACAAGGGGTTAGTGTAGTAACTTACTCTCAGATTTAGCATACTGATGATATGCTTAAGCTCATCATAGAGTGCTTAGAAATAGAACAAGTGTAGGATCTGTTCTTTTTATATCCAATGACCTCATCACAGCATCATGGGTCTAAAAGGGGCAAGTTTCACCAAATCCAGATAAAAAGGTAAAGAGGTAAAACATCAGGAAATATCAAGCTTTTACTTGATCTGATCCCCAAACCACAACATGCAAGCAGGCTGCTTGATGGGGATGTGCCTAACGGGGTATACCCAGCAGGACGTTTCCGACTGGCCCAAGAACTGGCGAGTGGGCCTGCAAGACGGCGACTCGATCAAAGCCCGGCGTGGATCCAAGCGACTGGAATCTGAAGGCGCAGGCGAGTAGATAGGCCCAGTCGGATTAGGTTAAACAAGTACCGAAGCCTTAACTGATTCGGTTGAGATATATAAACCTCCCTGCGGGGCGTGTAGAGATACGTTCCATCATACACCCAAGCGACTCGCCGCCTAGCCACCGAGCTCGCCCATTGTACCACCTCCATAATACAATCTAGCAGGAGTAGGTCTTTACCCTTCGGGGGACCGAACCTGGGTAAAACCCTGTGTCTCCGCCCTCATCTCGCACCGCAGATGGCTGGCCGCCCTTGCCCCTCGTTCTACTACTCGCTGCCGATTGCAGCATCTGCCGTGACCATTCCCACGACAGTGGCGCCCACCGTGGGGCCTGGCCGGTGTTCTACGGGGAGATCCAATCTGCCCATCAACGAGACGGTCGCCACCGGCCGCATGATAGCGATCGGCGAGATGCTCCAAATCTTGCCGAGCAGCTACGTCCCGGCGGCGCGACCCGTCACGCACAGCGTGATCCTGCCGGTCGGCACGATCAGCCTCTTCATCGGCCTCACCGACGTCATCGTCTCGGAGGACTCGGCTCGCATCCGCGAGTCGCCGCCACGCGATCGGCTCTCCGAGAGCCAGATCCGCACGATCCATCGCCTCGCCTCCGAGTACAACTCGGCCCACAGCAATGTGGCCGAAAACTCAGCGGCCGCAAAAGACGCGGCCCTCAACGACGACGCCGACTCGGCGACCCCGGCGTCACTCGCCGGATCCATCACCGCGGCTTCACCCGCGGGCTCCATCACCCAGGTCTCCAACGTGGGAGACTTCGAGGACCCCTCCATCCTCGGGATCTTCGACTTCGACTCCGGGTCAGAAAACTCCGCCGACCTCCGCGACGGAACCGATCGCCACGCCGCGACCTACATGGCGACCGGCACCGAGCCGCCGGAGGACCTCTTCTCCACCCAATCCCTCCTAACGCCACGACGACGGAGGTCGAGGAACTCCGCCTGAAACTGGCGGAGGTAGTGCGCAAGGAGCAAGCTGAGCGCGAAAAATTTCGCCTCGAGCAGGTGACGGCGCAGGAGCTATCGCGCTACCACCAGCAGCAGATCAGACCGCGCCTGAACCCCACCGTTCAGGGGCGCGCCCTGAACTTCGACGACGAAAACGACCCGGCCCGCGTGGCCGAGCGCGCGATCTGCGATAACGCGCCACCAGGAGGTAGCGCCCGGCCCCCGCCAGGGTTGACGGCGATGGGCGCCCCACCTCCACCCAACCGCACACCTCCCAGGGACCAGCCGCGGATAGTAGTCTCCTCACGGGAGCAAGACGCAAACGGCCTCCCACTGTTCTCCACCCCGATGGACAACCTCGTGGCAGGCCGAGCAGCAGCCGACAACATCACGGCCACCGGCGACGGCGCCCTACAGATCCAGTACGTCAGGGCCCTGCTCGCAAAGGCCGTCGAGCAGCAAAACGCGGGCGCCGACTCGCAGGGTCGAGTGTACTCGCGTTCTTCGGGAAGCAGAGCGGCCTCAAGCGGCCACCCAATGGCGGCAAACACCCTCAACTGCCCGCCACCAGAGCCACTGCAGCTCCAACACCGACCCGCAAACGCGGCACTCTCCACCAACGACCCCAGGCCAGCGACCAACTTCGTTGCCGCCAACGGTCAACCCATCAACGCCCGCACCCACATCATCAACAACCAAAGATGGCGCGCACGCCAGCCCGACGACCTGTGACACACCCTAACCAATCGCCGTGACGGCGAGCCCATGGGGTCGCTCAGTCGACTCGGCCCCAAGTGCTTCGGTCCAATGATCCGAGGCGAGAAGTACCCGCCAAACTTCAAGGCGCCGAAGGAGATAGAAAAGTAGGACCCCTCGTACGACCCCGCTGTCTGGCTCGATACATACCTCATGGCGATGGGGATCGCAGGCCACACCGACCTGCTAGCCACCCGTTACCTCCCCCTGATGATGGAGGGGACGTGCTGGCAGTGGATCAACACCCTCCCCCAGGATAGTATCTACTCCTGGGAGGAGATGCGTGACGCCTTCGCCAGACACTTCGAGTGCTCCTACACCCGCGCCACCACCATCGAGGACCTGGAGCGATGCATCCAGGGACCCCGCGAGTCGACCCGCAACTGGGTCCAACGGTGGCAAGAACTCTGGTACAACGCGGTCGGCATCCACCCGGACACCGCGATCCATTACTTCAAGACCTCGTGCCGCTACGAGCCTCTGGTCACCAAGCTCAAGCGACACTCTCGCACACTCGACAACATACCGGACCTCCTCGATATCGCCAAACGATACGCGGAGGAAGATCCAAACCAGGAAACCGACGATGAGTCGGGAGGTCAACGCCGCACGAGCGGCAACGACAGCGGACGACGGTCCGACCTACGCTACAGCAACACTCGCCTCACCGGCAAGCGCCGCAATGACGGGCGAGTCGACTTCGTCGCCAACGCTGGGCACGCACAACGCGAGACCAAGAGCTTCCGCCGCGACGGCGGCAACTACAAGGCCAAGCCAAGGTTCGACCCCGCGACCCTCCTTAACCAACCTTGTGCGTTTCATAGCAGGGAAGGGAAGCCCGCAACACACACAACCGCCGACTGCCACACCCTCAGGGAGATCGAGAAGGCACGGCGAGCACGGGAGGACCCCGACAACGACCCGCCAAACGGCGGAAAATTCGGCAAAGTGGCCGGCTCGCTCCATACCTTCACAGGCTTCAACACGAAGCGCGAGAAGAAGGTCATCGCCCACGCTGTCGCCGTCAACGCGGTGGCTCAGGTGGACGTTCCCCAGTTCCTCAACTGGTCGGAGCAGCCCATCACCTGGAGCCGCCAGGACCACTCGCCACGCATCGAGTACCCAGGCCGAGTCGCCCTGGTGGTCAAGCCTAAGGTCGGCGACTACTGGCTCCCCAAGACATTGATGGACGGCGGCAGCTCCATCAACATCCTGTACCTCGACACCTTTAGGCGGCTGCGGCTCCCGCAGTCGATGATCGAGACAACCCACACCACGTTCCATGGCATCGTCCCCGGTCGGAAGGCATACCCGATCGGCAAGGTCACGCTGCCAGTCACCTTCGGCACACCAGCAAACTTCCGCACCGAGCGGATCGTCTTCGAGTTTGTGCCCTTCGACAGCCCCTACCACTGTCTCCTGGGGCGCCAGGCATTCGCCAAGTTCATGGCAGCGCCACACTACGCGTACAACGCGATGAAGCTCCCCGGGCCGTGCGACGTCATCACCATCAACGGCGACCCCGACATGGCCGCCGAGTGCGAGGCCAAAGGAGCCGAACTCGCTGATGCCGTTATCGCGGCAGAAACCAATCACGCCGATGAGCTCGCCAAGTATGCGAGCGGGGTCAACAACGACGACCCCACCATACTCAAGAAGCCTAACTCGGAGGGCGCAAACACCTCAACCTTCGAGGCAACGACGCACACCCGCACCGTCGAGCTGGTCCCAGGCGACTCCAGCCAGACGGTGACGATCGGGACGGGCATGAGCCCAGCCTAGGAAGGCGCACTCATCGAGTTCCTCTGTGAGAACAGGGACATCTTCGCATGGAAGCCCTCTGACATGCCTGGTGTCCCTAGGGAGCTCGCTGAGCACAAGCTAAACGCCGACCCCAAAGTGCGACCCGTCAAACAGTCGCTGCGGCCCTTCAATGAAGAGCGCCGCCGAGCCATCGCCGAAGAGGTGCAACGTCTACTCGCTGCAGGCTTCATCCGGCCAATCAAGTACTCCAAGTGGCTGGCAAACCCAGTCCTGGTCGAGAAGAAGAACGGGACCTGGAGGATGTGTATCGACTACACAAACTTGAACATCGCCTGCCCAAAGGATCAGTTCGTCCTCCCGTGGATCGACCAAATAATCGATTCCACCGCGGGCTCGGAGTCGCTATGTTTCCTCGACGCCTACTCTGGGTACAACCAGATCAAAATGGCTGTTGAGGACGAGGAGAAGACGGCGTTCATCACGCCATTCGGAGCCTTCTGCTACACCGCCATGACCTTCGGCCTCAAGAACGCCGGGGCGACCTACCAGCGGTGCATGCAAGAGTGCCTCGCGAGCCAAATTGGCCGCAACATCCACGTCTACATCGATGACGTGGTCGTAAAGTCCGCTCGCCAGGGTGACCTACTCGCCGACCTGGCGGAAACGTTCGCCAACTTGAGAAAATACAAGATAAAGCTTAACCCAGGCAAATGCACCTTCGGTGTACCAGCAGGACAACTACTGGGGTACGTCGTCTCCAAGCGAGGGATCGAGGCGAACCCCACCAAGATCGACACGATCGCCCGACTCGGCAAACCCGAGTGCCTACGCGACGTCCAGAAGCTGGCCGGGCGAGTAGCGGCTCTCAGTCGCTTCATCCCCCGCCTGGGTGAACAGGCGATGCCCCTATACCGCTTGATGCGCAATAACCCCACCTTCCAGTGGGACAAGGAGGCGGATGACGCGCTTCGCGACCTCAAGAAGGTGCTACTCGCCGCACCGCTACTCGCCGCCCCCGCCGACAAAGAACCCATGCTGGTTTTCGTCGCGGCTTCCGAGCGCGTCATCAGCGCCGTCATGGTCATCGAGCGACCGGATGAAGGAAAGGAGCGCCCAGTACAGCGACCGGTGTACTACATCAGCGAGGTCCTCACCGAGTCGCGCCAGCGATACCCGCAGTACCATAAGCTGGTATACGCGGTCTTCAGAGCTCAGCAGCGCCTGCCGCACTACTTCCAGGAGCACCCGATCACGGTTCTCTCCTCAGCACCATTGCAGGACATCATCCACAACCGCGAGGCGACCGGGCGGGTCGCCAAGTGGGCCATCGAGATCGGCGTCCACAACATCAAATACGAGCCACGAAAAGCGATCAAGTCGCAGGCCCTAGCGGACTTCATCGCCGACTGGGAAGAGGCCCAGTAGCCAGAGAAGCTGCCATACCTCCATTACTGGAGCCTGCACTTCGACGGCTCCAAGAACGCGGACGGCGCAGGCGCAGGGATCGTGCTAACTTCACCGAAGGGCAACAAGCTCCGCTACGTCCTCTGCCTCGACTTCACACCCTGCACCAACAACATGGCCGAGTACGAGGCCTTACTCCACGGCATGCGAGCTGCTAGGGAGATGAATGTCAACCGCCTACGCTGCTACGGAGACTCCGACCTCGTCGCTGGGCAAGTCGCTGGCACCTGCGACGCCGTCTCCCCCACCATGGCGGCGTACCGCCAAGCAGTGGACAAGCTGGGCAGACAGTTCGCAGGCTACTCCGTCGAGTGGATCGACAGGCGGAAGAACGAGGAGGCCGACGCACTCTCTCGCATTGGGTCGGCTCGACTCGCACCACCCGCCGGCGTCTTCCTGGACACAATCACCAAGCCATCGGTCTCTCCCCCGAGGGAGATCGACATCGGAGTCCCGTTACAACCGGAGGCAGCCCTGGTCGCACTCGTCATCGAGCCAGACGACTGGACCAAGCCCTTTGTCGCCTACCTGGAGGCCGGCACCTTGCCGGCAGACGAGACAGACGCTCGGATGATCGCACGCCGATGCAAGTCCTACACCATCATCGACGGCGAGCTCCATAAGCGCAGCGTCACCGGCGTGTTCCAACGCTGCGTCCAACCCGCCGAAGGACGCAAGATCCTCCACGACATCCACTCCGGTGACTGCGGCCACCACGCCGGCGCCCGCTCTCTAGTCGCCAAGGCTATGTGGCATGGCTTTTACTGGCCCACCGCACACGCCGATGCCGTCAACATTGTCCAGTGGTGCGCCGGGTGCCAGAAGTACGCCAACCAGACGCACGTGCCGAGCTCAGCGCTCAAGACAATCCCCATCACCTGGCCATTCGCCGTATGGGGCATGGACATGGTAGGCCCCTTCAAGAAGGCTCCCTCCGGCTACACCCACCTCCTGGTCGTGGTCGACAAATTCACAAAATGGGTGGAGGCCAAGCCAGTCCGGAAATGCGATGGGAAGACCGCCACTAAATTCCTATGCGAGCTCATATATCGCTACGGGTTCCCAAACAGCATCCTCACGGACAACGGCACCAACTTCGCCAAAGGAGCCATGGCCGAATTCTGCGAGGAACACCACATCCGGCTCGACCTCGCATCAGTCGCCCACCCGGAATCCAACGGCCAGGCGGAACGGGCCAATCAAAGCATCCTCCACGGCCTGAAGCCGCGACTCCAAGTACCACTCGAGCGCACCGCCGGGTGCTGGGTCGAGGAGCTACCCTCCGTCATCTGGGGCATCCGCACCTCGATTAACAGGTCAACAGGATTCACCCCCTTCTTCATGGTGTACGGCGCCGAGGCAGTCATGCCCACCGACCTTGAGCACGACTCGCTGAGGGTCGCCAACTACACGGAGGCTGCGAACGAACTCGCACGACAGTATGGAGTCGATCAACTCGACGAGGCACGCGACCTAGCTCGCTCGCGCACCGCCATCTACCAACAAGGACTCCGCCGCTACCACAGCCGGCGGGTGAAAACTCACACCTTCCAAGAAGGTGACCTGGTGCTGCGCCTCATCCAGGACAAGAAGGGCATGCACAAGCTTTCCCCTCCATGGGAGGGACCATTCGCCATCGGGCGTGTACTCGGCAACGACGCTTACTACCTCATCGACGTCCGCGGGGACAGCAAACTCGACGTCAAGCGACCATGGAATGTAAACCTCCTACGGAAGTTCTATTCCTAGAACGCCACATATGTACTCTCCAGTCGCTATGAAATAAAAAGAATTGGTTACCGCAAATTGCGCTTACTCTCCGTGTCTTGTGCCACTCGCACTCGTAATCACAGCGTCAAGCTAACCGTAGAAGTCAACCTTTGGTAAAGCGATCGGCACGGCCAAGTAGTGCGATGCAAAAGCACTGAGTCACCTCAGGTTTTGCATCGTCCACGAAAAACGCCTACCCGGAGCCCCATTGGAGTCGCCTAGCCCGACTGGCTCTACGAGCCAAGACAACTGCCTTCGCTTCTCACAGCGACCACGATCCTCCGCATCCTCGACATAGCGACTCGAACGGCCACGTACCACGCTCGGGGACTGACGACCAGTTCAGCGCGAGCGGCTCGGGAAAACGCCAAGTATGAGAGCATGCCCAGGACTCGCCATGCGACTGACCCAACGGGCCAGGCAGGAGTGATGCGCTCAAACCAACGCGCCAAGTCCTCACCCACCCTCGAGTCGCGCCTAGAACAACCAAGTACCACGCTCGAGGACTCGGCCACCCGACCTCGTTCGTGCAAGGGAAAACGGTGAAGTACAGAGCGCTCAAGGGAGTCGCCTAGCGACTGGCTCTTCGAGTCCGGGCGAGTCAACCACAATAACAAAACATTCAAAAATCACAAACACATCACACACGAGGTAAACCCCACAAAAGGGCGGACGCGCTCGGGGACTCGTTCAAACCTCAATCGGAAAACACATGACAAGTCACAAAACAAACATGATATCACATTACAAGCATGTTGCAATTGTCTCAGAATACAAAATATGCCCAAACGGCAGATCTGCTACTAACGCCCCAGGGCAACCTACTCTTTTCCGCAGGCTTCGGCGACGGCTCGCCAGCACCCTTGTGATTGCGGATGAACGGCGTGTACGGGTTTGACGGGTACGTCGTCAGCTCACCCGCCATCGCCGCGCGGAAGGGCTGCTCGACCTTGAAGTCCCGGTGCTGCGGCTCGGGGTCGTTGGGCGCGACGACCGTTTCCTGGTAAGGAAGGAGGCCGCCCATCGCCCAGACGCGCTCGGAGTACACCGCGGCGCGACCCGTCAACTTGAGCACCTCGGAGATCTCCACCTCGCCAATCGGCGACGGGTAGCCACTCGTCACATCGTCCGAATCGAAGTCTTCTGGAAAATGAGCAAGCCCAAGGCTAAGCGCCATCGCCGCTCCACGCCAAAACGCTGATCGCGTCATGAACTCAACGACCGACGGCGCCTTCTCCAAGTACTTCCACACCTCGACGAGGTCGCTGGGAATTACTTCCGTGGGCGATATCTCCTGGAGGTAGGCTCGGATGCATGTCGCCGACAACGTCGTCGAGTCAACAAGCGTGGCCACACATTGTTGCGCGTCGAACGAGCTCGCCTCTTCCGCGCTATCAATGATGCGACCTGCGGATAGAAGATAACAATGAGTACATCAGATATTACAAAAAGACACATGCAATAGGAAAGGGCAGACAAACTCACCAATCAAGGGGCGGGAGAGATCCGTGATGAAGCTCTGAAGAGAAGTATAGTCGTCCTGAAGCCCAGCAACAAGGGCGTCAGAAACTTTACGCTCTTCCGCGGCGGCCGTAACGGCGGCCTTGGCTCGACCATCCGCCGAACTCGCCTCCTCTTTAGCCTCCCTCAGCTCGCGCTCGAGCTTGGCGATCCACTTCTCAGCCAAGCTCAACGCCGATTGAGCCACTGCCAACTCACCCGCGGGGACAAGTCCCTGGCGAGCCTCTTCCGCCTTCGCGGCAACTGCCTGAAGCCCCTTATTCGCCTCTTGGACGGCGGCCAGTTCCTTCTCCGCGCGGTGTTTCGCTGCCAATCGGTCAGCTGACTCACGTTGCAAACCCTGCACACAATTCAAACAGTTAACCAAAGCGAAATCCTAAGTGTCCACCTGCTGAAATTCAGCGAGTGCGCACTCGGGGACTGGCAATCAAGAAATCCTAAGTGCCCACCCGCTGAAATTCAGCGAGTGCGCACTCGGGGACTGGCAATCAAGAAATCCTAAGTGCCCACCCGCTGAAATTCAACGAGTGCGCACTCGGGGACTGGAAATTAAGAAATCCTAAGTGCCCACCCGCTGAAATTCAGCGAGTGCGCACTCGGGGACTGGCAATCAACAAATCCTAAGTGCCCACCCGCTGAAATTCAGCGAGTGCGCACTCGGGGACTGGACGCGAAAAATAACAACAAGACACCAAAAGAATCAGACCGCTGCAACTCACCGGCCTGATCCTCGGGGACTGGACATACCTGGATGGCTGCGCCAAGCATGCCGTGAAGTTGTATCGCATCCACGGACGCGAGAAGAGCCGACGTGTGCCCACGATGCTACTCGACCTCCGCGTCGGCGACCCCAGGTGCACGGCTCGAGGGCGAGGTCCCACTCGCTGCAGCCGCCTTGGTCATGAAGCGTGGGAATGTGGCGATGGAGGCACCGGCACCAAAGGAGACCGGCTCGGTCACCCCAGGCGAGGGAGCACCCTCCTTCGTGGTTACGGCCGCCTCCATTGCAGGTTCATTCGGCGCGACCGCCATGTCGTCGGAGATCGTGACGACATCGTCGCCCTTGGCCTTCTTAGCGCCATCCGCAGGAACGACGACTTCGTCTGCCTTCCTCTTGCGGGAAGGATCCTCCTCGCTGATGACAGGTGGCACCTTAGACACGGTCGGGTGGCCTATCTTCTTCGCTCCGGTCCTGTAAATCGATCGCGTGAGCAAAATAATTCAAGCTGCTATGAAAGACAAAAGTAGGTGAGCGAACTCACTTGGCGACCGGAATGAAGCGTAGCCCCGTGCGGATGCCGGCCGGCTTCTCCAGTTCGGGGCCCAGTCGGCGGCTGAGGCTCATCTCCAGGACGTCGTGTGCCCAAGACACGGACGGCTTCTTCGTGGTCGAGGCTGCAACAGGAGCCTCTGG
Organism: Avena sativa; assembly: GCA_916181665.1. Lineage (NCBI taxonomy): Eukaryota > Viridiplantae > Streptophyta > Magnoliopsida > Poales > Poaceae > Avena > Avena sativa. The sequence continues at coordinate 291,756,967 of OV702282.1, forward strand.
GACATCTTCAACAGGGGCTTCCCTGCGAGGTGAAGCCGCCGCGGCCGGAGCGGCCCCTAGCCCAGAAACTGGGGCGAATGGCGGAGGCATCGAGGCCAGTGGCACCTCGACAGCGGCCGTGTCCAGCGTGGCTGTCGTCGGTGGTGCCTCGTCCTTGGCCGGGTTGGGGGCGTCGGAGCTGCTCGCCGAGTGCGGTGGCGAGGCCGGCCTCATCGGCCTCGTTTTCTTCTTCTGAGGAGCCTTTGCCTCCTTCTCCTTCTTCTTCTTCTTCGACGGAGTGGCCTGGCGGCGCGAGGTGGTCTCCGGAAGTTCATCATCGTCATCATGACGCTCGAGGCTTTTACTCGCCTCAAGCTCACGCTGACGCTGCCTACGGGTCTTGCGGACCAATGGGGCGACCTCCTCCTCGGTCTCGTCGTCGCCGTTGCTCTCGTCGCTCCCGGAATCGCCCTTGGCGGGAGGCGATTCGCCCATGTCCTGGACGGACGAGCTCGAATTCTCGTCGTCTGAAGGCGGGAGCCATCCTTCCACCACTTGGAATAGCTGCAATGAACACAAAATGAAGTTAGAACGACCGCGACTGCAAAAACTGTGACTGCGAATGATGCGAGGTGACTTACCGTTGGGGCTGGATGCTTCGCGGTGTAGGGGGCGACCCAAGCCTTTGCGTCCAGGTACACCGCCTGGGTGATCTTATTCAGTGCTGGGGTGTAGTCCTCGAGCTTCCACTCGGCGAGGCAGGACTTCGTCGAGTCCTCCCGGCCCGTGTACTGGTACATGTAGTGGTCGCGCCGAGCCAGAGGGACGAGCCGCCGCCCGAGCCAGCAGTTGTATAGGTTGATCGTCTGGAGGCCCTTCTTCTTCAGACCATGGATGGTTTGAAGCATTTCGTCCATGACCATCCGCTGGTCGCTGGGGAGCTTGCCGACTTGAAGTCGACGCGGTTCGGACCGGTTGGCGGAGTATCTTGGAGTCGCCTTCTCGCCCTCCGGGGTCGCCTCGGCAACATAGAACCAAGATTTCTTCCAGTCGCTCGCCGTCTTGGCGGGCAGCATCAAGTCAAAGAACGAAGCCTTCGACTTCAGCTGGAAAGTTAGGCCGCCCGCGGCAAGCATTGGGCCGCCCGCTTCCTCGCGGCTGATCCGTCCGTGGAACAGATCTTGCCATAGAGGGAAGTAGGGCCGGCAGCCCAAGTAGCACTCATAGAACGCCACGAAGATGGCGAGCTGCTCGATGCTGTGTGGACCCAGGTCCGACGGTTGGATCCCGTAGTAGGCGCAGAAGCGCCGGAAGAACAGGGACGTGGGGAATCCTAGCCCCCGTTCTAGGTGGCTGGTGAAGCAGATGAACTCCCCTTCGCGCGGGTTCGGGGTCATCTCTCCGGCCGCGGGGATGCGCCAACAGCCGGCGCGCAGGATCCCGGCCTCCTCAAAGGAAGCCAGTTGCGCCCTCATACACTTAGATCTACCCCAAGGTTCGGTGGAGAGGGCCATGGCGGAAGGATTCGTGGGGGGTCAGAGGATTTCGGGTCGGCTGGATCGTGATGCGAAGGAAGGCGATAGTGCGCGCAATCGGAGGAAATGGCGAGAAGATGGTTCTCTGATCGCCTGCCATTCCCCTTATATAGTGGTTGTTACCCGCCAAATCAGGGAGCCGTTACTATGCGGTGATTACGCCAAAAGTTACCGTTGGATTACCCCAACGGCTAGTTTGACCACGTTTAACGGTCCAACTTCAGCCACTCGGCTCGCCGACCCGATCACTATGACAGTGTTTCGCCGACTCGACTCGCTAAAGCTGCGATCAGGATGACTAGTTTTCTCCTTTATACAGGAGCCCGCCGACGATTCGACTGGATGTCTACTTTGAAGCCGTTTACTCCGACTGCCAGCAGCCACCTACGCCTAATCGACGACGGCCTCGGGGACTACTGATGGGGATGTGCCTACCGGGGTATACCTAGCAGGACGTTTCCGACTGGCCCAAGAACTGGCGAGTGGGCCTGCAAGACGGCGACTGGATCAAAGCCCGGCGTGGATCCAAGCGACTGGAAGCTGAAGGCCCAGGCGAGTAGATAGGCCCAGTCGGATTAGGTTAAATAAGTACCGAAGCCTTAACTGATTCGGTTGAGATATATAAACCTCCCTGCGGGGCGTGTAGAGATACGTTCCATCATACACCCAAGCGACTCGCCGCCTAGCCGCCGAGCTCGCCCATTGTACCACCTCCATAATACAATCTAGCAGGAGTAGGTCTTTACCCTCCGGGGGACCGAACCTGGGTAAAACCCTGTGTCTCCGCCCTCATCTCGCACCGCAGATGGCTGGCCGCCCTTGCCCCTCGTTCTACTACTCGCTGCCGATTGCAGCATCTGCCGTGACCATTCCCACGACACTGCTCACTCACCAGCATGCACTAGTGTGCTGTCAACACCACAACAACAGCCGATGCACATAAAAGGGGTAACACAGCCGTAGCAGCTCATCTAGAGCTGATCCATATCTCTCTATAGCACATTAACACACCCCATCTCATTTATTAGCACTAGAGCTCCCAAGCCCACACATAAACAACCACAAGATCACAAATCTAGACCAGCACCATCAACCAGCTCTGGTTGATTTCTAGAGCCATTCAAGAGCTAGTACAAGGAGGAATTCAAGGCCATGCCACAATTGTATTAGGAGCACAAGGAGAAGATCAGGAGCACTAGGAGAAGGATAAACAACAGCTTAAGCTGAAAGCCAGTAGCAACAAGGTGTGAAGGTGGAGCAAGCCATTAAATCAATTAGTAGTTGATCAGGAACAACTACCAGCATACCAGCCATGGGGTAGCAACCACTCTACAGGAAACAGGTTGATCTTTAAGATCTGTATTTAGCTTTTGCATAAGCATCTTGGGAAAAGAAAGGGAATAATCCACATCAAACCAATTCCTCTACCCTTCAACTAGATGATCATCTAGGAGGATTGCAGGAGGGTGTTCTCTCAGATCTACATAGAGATGCTATGTATATTCCTCATAGAGAATTAGAAAGCTACATCATAATCTCTGTTCTTATTTAGAGTTTGGCTTCAGCCTTTGCATCATAGGCCAGGTATATGATCTTATCAAGTTTTAGTCAATAAAGCTCACAGTAGTTCATGTAAATAGGAAGCCAATATGCACACTCCAATGGAGGCACCACAGTGGTAGCTATTAAGCATAAGCCTTGCTAAATGAGACAATCACATCATCCCAAATAAAAGAAAATCATCTTCCTAGCCAAATCCTATGAATCATTTATAATTAACTAACTATCATGTTGATAGTATACATATTTGATCACTTCCTCACTTATTAAGCATTCAAATCATTTCCCTAAGTATACACATTAGGAATCATTCTAAAAAAAATCATCATTGCCATATGGATCAACCATAGATGATATACCATCCTATCTGCAAGCAACAATGGAATACCAAATCCTTAATCTAGTCTCTAAACTAGAACATTATCTCTTCATCAAGAGAATGATAAATCACTTCCTTAGATATTCAAGAATATCCAAGGATCATTCTATATTTTAGAACAAGAGTAACTAAATCAAAGATTCAGATACAGATTGCACACCTCCACATTTTGATTCAAGGCAAAACACCACAACAGTAGCTTAAACAAATTTGTTATATAACAGCAATAGCTCAAACAGGTTTGTTCGACAACATCAATAGCTCACTCAGAACCATCTACAAACAGATAGAATATGTTCAACCTCAACCTATACTGGACCAGTTGGTCAGTATAGAGCACAACTAAAATTTAGATCCTCTTCCAAAAACTGCAAGTGGATTAATCAAGCCACTAGTATTAATCATTCCAATTCCACAGTGTAGATATCACCAAATAACCTATGTTGGGGATAACTATTAATCCAATCAACACCATAGATTAAACCCAAGATTTCCAGAACCTAGGACTGTGTTCCACACCTAAACAAATTCATCGGCTCGAAGATCGGTCACAACAAAAATCATCGGGTGTGCCGAGCACCTGGAGCGGAGGGGTGGTGTAGTCACAATTGTCCCAGTCGATGCCATGGTTGCGCCGCAGCATCGTCCCTCTGGCATCTTGGGAAGGGTAGATCGCAGCAGCTACTGCAGAACCACATCACAATGAAAAGTGTGGGAGCAACAGGTTGGGGTCGAGAAAGGGGATATCTCGATCTTCCTCGAGCAGCAACCGGTGATATGGGGGAACAGAAGATCCACGCCGGTAAGATAAACCAAGGTTAGGGTTCATAGCAGAAGCACACAAAGTATGCACATCCAGGGTCGAGGTAAACGATAAACCAGAGAGAAACCTGGAGGGAGCATGTGTCCGCCAGCAGCAGTAGACAAGGGCCGGAGCCAACCAGGACGGCGATGGTGACGCCATGCTGCATCACCAGATTAGGATTGGGGGCGAGGTACAGAGAGCCCCGTTGACCAATCGAATCGGATGGCCTAGTCGGACAGGAGGTGGCGGCGCTCTGACAACCAACGGAGGCAACCGCAGCATCCTGCCTTGCCGGAATCGAGCCGGAGACGGCGGCGCCTCGCTGCATCGCGTGAGAGGAATCGGGGTCGAGGTCAGGGGCATGCGTGGAGTGCCTGGGTGCAAGGAGAAAGGGGCCAGGGGTGAGATGGTTGGACCCAATCCCAAACTGGGCCAACCTAAATGGACCAGGCCAGCCCATATACCCAAACAAACGGCCCAAGTTAATTAGAATAAGAAATGAAATAAAAGTAAAACAAATAAATTACCAAAATAATCTTTAAAAAATTTCAGCTATAGAAAATTATTGAAAAATCATAAAAATACATTTAGAAAGTTAAAATTATCATAAAAATAAGATCTATTTAATAAAAATATAACTTTATTTATTTAAAATAAATATAAAGCAGATAATTATTAACATCATTAAATCTTGAGTAAAATTTCATAAAATAAGAAAAACTCCTAAAAATAAATAAAAATCATTTTTGTGTATAAAAAATAACTCTACTATTTTATAAAAAATACTAACTTAGAGTTTTGCAAATAAAATATAAAGCAAATATTTAAAGACATTTATTTATTTGAAGAATTTTATAAAAATAAAGGAAAGACTTAAATATAAATAAAATTCATTTTTAAGATCTTGAATGAATATATTTTACTAGAAAAATACTATATATAATATTCTAAAACATTTAAATAACATTAGATAATAAAACTCATTTACTTATTTTACTAAAATAAAATAACCACTTTGTTAATTCTCTAAAATTATTAATTAATTAAGAAATAATCACATTTCTTAGTAAAAAAACGAAATTCTTTAAGTTTAATTTTTAATTCTAAATCCATAATCAAAATAAAACTTAAATATAACTATCAGCCTCTAAATGTCTTTAAATCTTAAATTCAAATTAAACTCCTTTTAAATAAATATTATATATCACTCATGTATAAGATGGTGAATAATCTTCATCTCTTAATCACTCTTAGAATGATTCTAAACTCTAACAAATTTATAAGATCATCTAATTATGCTCCCATGAACAAGATACATGTTGTAAATTCATCTTTTACTTACATTAAAAAAGATCATCCATAATCATATTTGTCAAAACCCTAAAACTAGATGATATTCTAAAACTCATTATATCTTGAAATTCATTTCTATTTTTATGGTTAACTTTGGTCTAAACAATCCTAAACATCTCATTTGAAGTGTATTCATGTTTTTAAAGTCAACTTTAGTCACTTGTATCATCAATTGAAATATGATAACTCAACATCATTGTAACCCTCACAAACCCTAATGTAAAACCTAATAACCCTTAAGACTAATTAACCTTAACTAAATACTAGTTTCTTCAAATGTTATTCTTTTTGCCACTTCACACAAACAAGTCTATAATAGTTCCTTCAGCTCTTAAGAACTCAACCCAAGAACTTCTTATCCTAGTCACCAGATAACAATTAATCATAATCACATTACTATATCCATACTTGTATATTTTGGATTGCTAACACTTAAGTTCCTTATCAATGCCATCGCTTATGAAATAAACTTAAAGATAAACCCAATCTTAAAGAAGATACCTAAGATCAACTTATTTAAAATACTAAGGGTTTCACTTTGGGAATTATAAAATTGCATAGCATTATTTTATGCATAATGGCATCTTTCTTCTTTAAAAATTAGTCCTTACCGGACCAATGATGATGATTTCAGATATTGGATCTTCTATTATCTCGAAGACCGTGAGTGCATAATCTTGCAATCACAAAAGGCAAGTTCACACTTGCTCATGTCCTTTGATTATTTTTTGTAAAGTATTTTGCAAATCCAGTGTTGTCATCACCTACATTTCAAAAAGGTCAGAAAACACTATTTTCATAATAATATGATTATAGGTTAATTACCATGAGGTAATAACCTTCTATGGAAGTTCCGGTGGTAAAGGAACATATTATCTAGGACTTAACAACCAATGTCGTCAGTGATTCTTGCATCGTATATTACGCGTTAACCATGAGATTTGGAATGGGACGGAGAAGTCAGCTAGATCGGCTCTCTCTCGCATGCCAACGGATGACTGGGGCGTTGTTGCAACTCCTCTTGTAGAGGGTTAGCAGGTTATGGGTGGGATCCCTCAACGTCCCACGACTTCTGGTATCTATGAGGGTTGTACACGTTAGACTGATAATGGAAACAAGTTTTATCCTAGGTCTGATGTGCAATCCGTCGGGTATGTGGGGTCACGGAGAAGGACAGTGATTGGCTTGGATCTTAGTCTGGGCCTTACACCAAGGAAGTGTGCACGAGCCTATAACTCGGATGTGTAACAAAGCTAAGATCTCTCATGGGTAAAGTGACGCACCTCTGCAGAATGTAAGAACTGTAACTTGTTTCTCCCTGTTCTGGGAAGGAACTGCGAACGTTGTGGGAAAGGAACTCCATGAAAGTTCTGGTAAACCCGTGAAGGCTGATGGACATAGCTTTTCAGAATAAAATCAACCTTTGAATAAATATTTACGAAAACTTGCATTGCCTACGACCTATGGTCTGTGGCTGTAAATAGTACCTCAAACACTTCTCTTTAGTGAACTTGCTGAGTATGCTCGTACTCAACGTATCCTCTTAACCGTTGCTAGATCTCGAAGAAACCAATGGCGTTCCCAGGAAATAAGTTACTTGAAGAGCTGAAGATATCTGAGGGAGATCAACGGAGTCAAAGATCTTACCAGAATCTATCGAAGACAAGCTGAAGCGTAGAATATAAATAAAACTCCTAGAATCTAAAACCTACTTCTGTAGAACAATACTATAGTAGTACTTTCAAGCCTTATACATATATTAATAGTAGTACTGCTAAAGTAACTCCGAATGGATCTTTCTAGTTCTTTCTGTATAATATTCCTCACTATTCGAGGAAGTTCTCTGGATATTTTGTAATATGTTATATGTAATCTAAAGTGTTGTCTTGGACCCGCGATGTTTCTTTTGTACCACTCTGAGGGATATAATGCGGATGGAACAATGTTCCATTGGTGTTATGTCAACGACTATAGTGTACTACATCATGCAGTGGTATGCTGGGTCACCACACTGCATCATAAGAGATGAGGCCGCTTATTGATAAAGCATGTACCCAAAACCACTATGTCGCCCTCCCTCAGAAATAAGACAGAGAAGTCTAGGGACAGCCGCTCGACACCACACTCAAGCACCATGATGAACAAGCTCCACACATTAGCCGTCAAAGATCCTTGCGCTCACCTTCACCACCCACATTAGCACCCACAACCTACGCCATGATAACGGAGATCTCGCACTAGCCATTCCTGATCTAGCCAGGAAACCTGGATCTCGACTCCCAAACACCACATGGGACAACCTACTAGATACCCTCAATGTACTATTATCTATAAGAGGCCAGCCTTCCCCCCATCCCCTTCGACCAAAGAAGAGGATGAGCCGCCCACTTATTTGCACCCCACTTTCATCTTCAACATCAAGAGAGAGGGATCATTCCTAGACTTGGCATATTTCCCTGAACCATGTGGGAAGCTGCAAGTCTCCGAGATCATCGTCTGTTGTGGCATGTTTGGTAGCCTGCACCAGAATTTTGTCTCGACCAGGTAGTGCATCGGATAGCAGGGCCATCCAAAAAAGTTTTGGGCCATGTTTTGCAAACTGTTTTGTAGCTTGTCGCATCAATAAAGCAGTTGCTATAGCCCATTTGGTAACCCGCATGCAAGCACAACTGGCTATGGTTATGCATACATGTGAGTTTGATTACCTCAGGTCTAGGTTTATGCGCACCTCTTCTCTCCATGGGTGACATTACCCTTCCATAACACGTGCAGTTTACCATGAAAACCCAAGGCAGTACTCAACAAGCAATTCATCATCACAACCCTATAAAATACGAATCATCAAGCAATTCTACAATTTTACACTATGGTGGTTAATGAATCTCATCTAGGAGGGGTGGGGGAGGACAGGGGTATACTGCAATCATCTACATCATCATCATTTTATTATTATTATTATTATTATTATTATTATTATTATTATTATTATTATTATTCCTCTCCTTCTCAGATCCTGGAGGGACCTCTGTCATTTCACATTATCGTTCCCCACTCCATCCTATTTTGTCTTCCAAGCTTCATTGTCAGATTGATCGACACCATGGACAATGTCAACGTCATCAGGGCTTACACTTGACTCATCTAGCACAAAGTTGTCAAGGCCAAACCCTAATATCTAGTTGTGGAGAATGCAACATGCAAACACTAGCTTTAGCTACATAGGGAAAGGGTGGAATGGCTTATGATCAAGGATCTTGAATCTGTTCTTCAAAGTAGCGAATTCCCTCTAAATGGTGAATGTAAGGCTGGAGTTTCTGATATTGAACAGTTCATTGGCATTCTAGGGCATATTTGTTCCTGCGACTTGTTGAGATGGTACCTAGTTGACTTAAAGGGTAGAAGAACCCCAAGGCGACATCCATATTTAATATCTCATAGGTAGAATTTGCCATGAGGAATATTGATCCCATCAAGTCAAGACATGTTGTCAGCAAGAATGGTTGCATCATGGGATGATCCTTTACAACCAACAAGCACATATGTGAACTTCATATAGAAATCAAGAGTATCAAGCATATTCTGGCTAGTGAAGTGCTACGTTCCCCTATAAGCTGCATACTATGATCTCGGAACTCTAGTAGTGACATGAGTACCATCAATGGCACCAATAGAGTCATGTTATATGAACAAAAGGGAATCATGTTTCTGGCAAATACAAATCTGTCATGCAAATAAAATACAATAAAGTAATCACCTTGAAATATGGTACCCACCTAGGGTTGTTGCATATCTTGGAAGGTGTTTGACCTATTGGAGACTTGATCATCTCTTCTCCGAGCTCCCCAATTGCATACAACACTCGCTTGAAATAGCGTGATAGTGTCACCATGCTTCTTCTGAATGTGTTGTGGGCGGCCCTAAACCTACCACATGAAAGAACATAGCAAGTTACTCTTTGATAGAGGTGTGGATGCCATCTACCAACAATCCATTCCCCCTTAACCTTCTGACAAGTGCACAAAATGGTGCTTTGTTCATCCAGAGAATTTGGAGAGCCTATACATCGTTAAAGTTGAAGATGTAGTTCAAATTTTCCATCATGTCCTGATATCAGGCCAACAAAGGACTGTACATTAGTCGACGAAAGACAATGCGCCTAACAACTCTATACCGAAGCAACAACATTTAGGCCTGAATAACAACTATAAGTGTAGCTTCCTAATGGATAAGTGTCATCCTCTTGACCTAACAAGGTAGATCTACCATGAGTTCTTTCTAAATCAACATTGCAGACAGAGTCCAAAGAGTAGGGGAGAGGAAGGGATGACTGTACCTCCACCATGGTAAACAAGGGAGTACGAAACCAATGAGAGGGAGGGGCATGTGCAGCGACTCTCCTGGCCAACAGTCTGGTGCCGGAGTAGGAGGAAGCGGCTAGTAGGTTAGTTTCGTGTCTCAGCCGCCAACACCCGCTGCCGCCACGGGTGTCGAAAGTTGAAGATGGGATTTTTTGGTAGGCGCCAATGCAGAGAGGTGATATGGAGTGGGTGAGGTTACTCTGGGCGCAAAACGGGGCCATGAATCTTTCGTTCCCTATCCATGCGCCCCCTATGCCTTGTTCACGTAGTCGCCTCTTTCCGTAGCTCTTGGGCGTGGCTCCAGAACAATGGCCGATTCAGGGATTGTCACTGGACCTCCCTCTAGGTGCTTTAGAGATAGTGTCGGCCAAGGCGCAGGACTCTTGCGAGCAACCAAACGACTATTTTTTTACTGTTTTAGACTGTTTGAGGGTACGGACCCTACTAAGAGCATCTCTAGCACCACAAACCAAGTTTGCAGTATGAAAATTTTTAGTGCCGAACAGATGCACTAAAAACCGAACTAAATATTTAAAACATCAAATGGCGCTAGATTCATACATACGGGAGAGACTTTGATCATCACAATCTACACATTTACAACAAAAATCGATGTCGCGCCATGCATCTAGCATGCCATCTACCGGTGGTACCTACTCACCAGAGTCTGAGACCTCGACGCATGACTTAATAGGATTGATAAGATATCAATACGAATAAGTTGCAACTTCTTTTCTGGAAGCTTATATAAAAAGAACTCTGAGGTTAAGTGTGCTTGGCCTAGAGCAATCTGAGGATGGGTGACCGACCGGCAGGGGTGGGCATTCGGTTATTTCGGTTAATTCGGTTCAGTTTTTTGGGTTTTTCTATAATTCAGTTTCTATAAAATAGGCACCAAAATTATTTTGGTTTTCTAATTAATCGATAGTTTGGTTAGTGGACAATTCGGTTTGGTGTTCGGTTTTTAACCGAACTTCTGTAAATAACAACACTGTGCTATAATTTATGTAGATTCATACGAGCTAAACCACTCATCGGCGCACCGGAAGCAACCTCCAGGTCGACGAGTACCTGAAGTAATACATGGCTAGCTGATGTCTTAAACGCATGTGTAAAAAAAAACATAATAAGCATGATGTCTATCTTGCTCGTTCAAAAAAATGATATCTATCTTCCAAGCCGTATACATTTAACAAATAGTATGTGTTGAGAGTTCAGCTAAAATACATGATTATATCCGAAATAGGAAAACAATTGAAAGGCTTTTAACAAAATTCATAGACACAATTGACAGTTAAACCACGAATATGTACGTGCATGTGGCTGGAGACATACGTACATGCATGAGCTGTTAAACCACGATCATGTACGTGCATGTGGCTGGAGACATACGTACATGCATAGGCTGCCTGACAGCTTTTGCATGCATGTATTTTTGTCGCATGAGCTAGTATCTACGTACAATAATGAACGTCTGAGACAGAATCACGAATATATTTAGCTCTGTCACGTATATTTTTCGGTTTATACGGTTATAACAGAGAGTCAAAACCGAATTAATATTTATAAATTCGGTTAATCATATTTACTAATCGAAATTAGTTTCGGCTAATTAAGGTTCGGTATATTCGGTTTTGGTTCCGGTTAATTCGGTTTCGGTGTTCGATTTCGGTTTTTTATGTCCACCCCTACCGACCGGGAAGTAGATACCGGTTGCACACGAGTGAGGACAAAGTGTGCATAAAAGATTAGTATTGGTCTGTGGGGTTAGTCTAGAGATCCTATTGAGCAGCCGCGAGTGATAGCCACTAGTCCGTAGAGGCCGAGGTGTTACAAGTGGTATCAGAGCCGACCCTCGCGGTTACACGGGCGTGTGCGGGTCAGTGGCGGACATGTGGAGCATGGCGTGTGTGGCCCGGGGTGAACACGGCATGGCACATGTGCCGACACTGGAGGCACAGACGTATGCCAAGTGGGGACATTCCGGGCCTGTGGTTGATCTATGAGGGCGTCGATCTTCTAAGGGTGTATGTATGTGAGACCCTGGTGCATGGCTTAATAGGATTGATGGGATGTCCATACCAACAAGTTGCAACTTGTTTTTCGAAAGCTCATTTGAAAAGAACTCAGAGGTTAAACATGCTTGGTATAGAGAAATTTGAGGATGGGTGACCGACCAGGAAGTGGGTACCGGGTGCGCACAAGTGAGGACAAAATTTATAGAGAATACTAGTGTTGGTCTGTGGGGTTAGTCTAGAGATCCTATTGAGCTGCTAGGAGTGACAGCCGTTGACCCAGAGAGGCCGGGGTGTTACACATAGCAACTACGGCGAAGGAGGACTACTCCTCGTCGGAGTCAGTTGGCGTCGTCAGAGTATTCCATGACGAAGAAGCCCAACCAGGCCTGGTGCTCACGTGTAGAGCAGCGGCAGACGCAGCGGAGCTCGTGCTGCTCGCGGCGCGCTCATCGCGGAGGCGCTTCACGCGCTCCCACACGTCAGATATGAGGGTCCCGAGCGAGTTGAAATTCACCTCGCGAACCCCGTCGTCCTCCTCCGAGCCGTCTTCCTCCTTCTCCTCACCGTCGTCGTCAAAGACTAGCCCCACCGAGAGGGTGCGGGAGAGAGAGTCAACGCCGCGCGGGGCTTCCCGCCTCCATATCGTGCGTAGCGGGCCCAAAAACAAACCCGGTCCAAACAGGTAGGTCACATAGGTGCGCGCGAGGGCGCTATGCGTGCGCCTACTCAGGCCAGCGCCAGCGCACCCCCTTCTCACTTGGCGGCGACATGGGAGCTCGAGCGCCAGAGCTCCTTCCACGCCATGGAGAACCGTCGCCTCATCCAGCCATATTCTGGCACGATTGGCCGGCCATGGCTTGGAGGGGTGTTTGGGAGGTGGTGGGCAGCGATGATTTGATGGCCGGTGACAAATGTGGCCAGAATCGTAGCAAGCGGAGACGACCTCGAGGGTTTTTGGGCATGGGGATGATAGAAATGGGATGCAGTATACCGCATCCGAGCGCTCCCATCACGTATATATGCGGGACGAACGGGCCATTTTGCGAGAAACCATAAAAGTTTTGCGATTCAGCTCTGTTTCTGGTATCTGGAAAGACCACTTTTCGCGGGCCGATATGCGATATATGATAGATATGCTCTAAACCATCCCTTGGGGCGTGTTTGGTAGCCCAGATTTCTGTTTCTTGCATCCGGCGAGAAGAAATAAGCCTGTTTGGTTATTCAGCCCGCATGAATTTGCTGCATGGCACGAGTTTTAAAGCAGGTTAAAAGTTGGCCCGCTGGGAACGCCGATTTTCGGCGTTTCTGCGGAGATAGGCTCCGCTCGTGCAAAAGTAGGGAAAAGCTACGCCGCCTGTGCAAGCTCGGCGATGGTGCGAGCCACGGGTTTCCCCAAGAGCTGACGGGAAAAATATCGTCACCGCCCGCTGAAGCGCGATGGTATATATCACCACCCGCCACACCAACGTCCCCCACCACCATTTTCCCCATTCTTTGAGCTCTCAATCCAGCGAGGTTCTTCATCGGCCAGCAGGTAAGCGGGGGTAGCGGAGGTGGTGGTTGTAGGTCGGTCGGTGTAGGCGTTCTTCTCCAAGATCTTCAGTGGCGACGTGCTACGCTCCTTCGATGCCAGTGAGTTTCATGAAACCCCAGGTGTAGTAGCTTCGATCTGTTAACACATCCTAGATATGATTGTAGTTTGCAGTAGATCTATGTTAGTATGCCCAATAAACTGCTATGTATAGTCATAGATCGGTGTCTTTCTGGACTCATTGCATGTTTAAGCTTGTGTTCATGTCTAGTCTAGGTCTTGATATGTGCGACCATGAGATCTGTAGGACATGACCACTGATGGGTTCATCCAGGCCCTCATGGATTCTTAGGAAACCTTTGCCGCTAAGACCCAATCCTAGCTCCCGCCTCTAAGGCTCTCCTATGCACAGCGCACGGAGATCTTGTCTATGCCTTTGATGACCAGGTACATAGTGGAGCAGATTACAGAGCAAGCTGCCAAGATCTTGGCCAAGAAGAAAGCCATCAAGGCTGGCATGCAAAGCCCACAGCACAAGCCAGTGCAAGGGGGTGAAGGGCACCATGAAGTGGGAACCATTCCTCTCAGCGTTCGTGCTCAACCATATGTGTGAGATCATCAAGAGCGGCTCCAGGATGTAGAAGGGGTTCAAAGAGGTGCACCTCAACATTGTTGCCTGCAAAGTGTTTTAGTTTTATGGCATCAAGGTGTCCTCATGGCAGGTGTGAAACCACTTGTGTAAGTGGAGGACCATGTGGATCCATGTCTCCAAGCTCAGAGACCTTAGTGGAGCTAGCTGGGACGAGGAGACCTGCACCATTATTTTGGAGGACGCCCACTACACGGGACACATCTAGGTATTAACTTATTTTAGTAACATCCCTACGATTCTCTTGTGCAACCTCGCTAACCTCGCTAACCTCCCTATAATTCCTTGTCTCAGGATCACCCCAAGGATGCCAAGCATTTGAACAAGCCTATCGCAACTATAGGTAGATGGAGGCCATATTCTCCTCCGGCCTTGCCACTGGCAGGTTTGCAATGGGCTCTAGTGAGCCTCTTGGCGAGACAAGCCCTGAATACATGCAGATCCAGGAGTCAGAGACAATGGTACTTGATGACGAGGCCAAGACCGATGTCGTCACAGGTTCTCCTGCTGCCGGCGTTGGTCAAGGCAGCAACACAAAAGCCTATGTTGTTGCTAGCTTCGATCCTTGCAAGAAGAGGAAGAGGTCGCTGCTGGGAGAGGAGGACGTTGTCGCCATGACGTGCATGACCGAGGCCGTGAAAGCGATGGAGACCGCCATCACCACTGCTTCCCCTCCTGATGTGCACCCAGATCTATATGACGCCGTCATGGCCGCCAAAGGCTACAACCCTGAGGCTCTAATGGTGGGGCTCAGACACCTCTTCGACAACAGGCCTATGGGCAACGAATTTGTTCAGATGGCGGAGGACCATGGGGATGTCTGGCTCAGGACCTTGATCCGTGATCATGGAGATGGTGGCGGTAGTGCATGCATGATGAAGAAGAAGTTGTATATTTTGAAGTAGCTAGGGACTTGATGAAAACGTATGCCTGTTTACTGTAAGGTGTTATATACTAACCCCTCACATGATGGAGAACTTATGCGGTGGTAGGATTGCACCATAGATGTTGGTGGTGATCGATTGGATCACACTAACTTGGTAGTTTGAAACTGCTGATACTTGTGCCCATATGATCATGCATGCTTAACTAGAAATTCTAGTTTATTGCCTTTTGTTTGTGAACTTGATCCGCCTGCTTTAGTTGTGGTCCTTATATGTTTCATATGTATTATGTCTCATAGAAATACAACTGGTATGTGGTGTACTACGGCAAGAAGCCAGGAATCTAGAAGACATGTGAGGAGTGCAGCCAATAAGTGACTAATTATCAGCACAACCTCCATAAGGGGTTTAAGACTCTAGAGCAGACACAAAAACGCTACTCCGAGTTCTTAGGAGAGCGTCCACAGAAGGTACAACCGTCACAATATATGAAGATCAATTTCACTCCACCGCCATCAGTTCATCCACACGAGCAGTTTCTACATATACGGGATGCAAGTATGATTAAAGACATCATCATCGTCGGCTTGATCATGTGGATTGTCTAATACTAGTTGTTCTGATTCATATTGATCGATCATGTAAGATCTTAAACCCTGATGACTAGTTGGTAAGCTTACCATTTTACCATGCGAGATAGCCACATCAGGCCGAATGCGCGCTCCAAAACGTGTAATTTTGCACCAGCAAAGCCTAATCTAGGAAATCAAACAAAGTGACCATATAGACTATCCTATTGGAAAAACAAAAATACAGACAACCAAATAAACAACTCATCCTAACTCGAGACCACCTAGAAAAAACGTTAAATTCGAACCCGAGAAACTAAACTCGCCCTTAATGCTTGAAAAAGGATGATGTACTCCACGGGCGCCAGTCGGGGCCGTACTGCGTCCATCAGGTCCATGGGAGGAGCAGAGTCTTTTGGGCTAACTTCCATGACAGACAAACGAAACTAGGGGGCAGCCTGCTGACTCAATATATATTTATTAAAAAAAAACGAAAATAGGGCATTTTTAAAATTCTCTTCGACAGTACTTGGTTATTTCATAGACGCGAACATATGTATTCTACAATTTATTTTGAAACTTCTCGACATTAATTTTGAATCCTTTTAGACAATTTTTTTGGTTATTTAGTACACACGAACATATGTGTATGCACTTGTGCATGTACATTCAAGAACAGATCAGTACTAGTAGGGCATCACCTATGTATAAGATGAATTTTAGCCATAAGGTAGGATTCATCTTTCTTGTAAAATCTTCTACTATGTATAAGGTGAATTTTAACTATAAGCTAAGACCCACATGTCTTATCCTACGTACTCATGCATTAGAGAGAAGAGAGAATAAATTATTTTCTATTGCCGGTGGACAATCCATAAGCTTAAGGTCATCTACAAGCATATAGACAACTCTTATTTCTTCCACTATATAAAATAGACTATAAGCATTACTATATAGGACTTAAGGTGCGTTTTTTTTTGCACATAGTGGATGCCCGTAGAAGGGCCACCGGCGACGGTTGACAAGCCACATAAAATACCGCTATCAAGTCAGTCGTGGAATACGTAACCCGCAAAAAAAAAGTCGTGGAATAAGTACGTGCCTACGTATACCTACGACGGCTAGCTTATCGATGGTGTGAGCCGACGTAGCATCAACCCTACGGCCTAGGGGTGCACGAGATGACATGATAGGCGGCCAAGCTTTCAGTCCCATCCCACTTACTGTTCGATAAGATTCTTTGACCGTGGTATGTCCAAAAGATATCAGTTGTATACAATGTAGACCGGCGAGATTTTCGAGCCTACAGTTTTAGTAATCTACGTAACCCTTTTAGCAGACATACTAGTACAAGATCTTAATAATTACAGTAGGTCAAAGAGCTCGGTATTCTCTCTAATAAAACAGTTCGTGAATTCATCAGCTAAACCAGCTGCTACTTTTTTTTTAAGAAAAAAAAGCAGCTGCTACTGTTGGGTGGTAATCAAACAACAAATGAATGGATCGTCAAGAGTAAATGTTTCTTAGTTCTTACTGTGATTTTTTCGGAAGCTGTTCCTTCATTGGCTGCTTCTGTTAATCATCTGGACCCCGAAGCCCATCAAGTATTCTCGTCTTTGTTCAGACATCATCGCCTATTGGGAGTAGATCACGTGCCTGCATGTGTCTGCACTGCACAGGACGAACTGAACATTTTTCTGAATGACATGAACCGAACATTGGTAACTCGAGTAGCCCATCTTTTGACATAGACTTGACAGGACGAGCAGAAAACACGGGCTCCTCTCACTCCCTTTCTCTCCCAGAGTCCGAGGGTGCGCTGTGGAACTGGTCGTCTCGCACTCTCTCGGCCTAGTTTAGCCACTTGGACTCCAGCGGTAGACAAAATACAGTTTTAAAATACTCCTTCCGTTTGAAAATATAAAATATTTTAGATTTATGAAGAAAATGTATCTAATATCTATTTTTATTTAAACCTACACATTGAAAGGTGTTTAGATATATTAGCTTTACTAATCTAAAACATTTTATATTTTTAAACGGAGAAAGTATTTGTTTCGCTAACTCCTTTGGGTTGTAGATGGAGTTAACTTCTTATTAAACCTGCCTTATTAATCCATGGTCCTTGGACTGAATTATCATACTAAATATCTAGAGACTGTTTTATTTATATTTTGTTTTGATAGTAAATATGTTGCATTATAGCTGGTTTTAAATTCAAGCGATAAAAAAATTCAATAAAACACATCCATTCCCCACTCGGACTGAATTTGTATACTAAATATCTAGAGACTGTTTTATTTATATTTTCTTTTGATAGTAAATATGTTGCATTATAGCTAGTTTTAAATTCAAGAGATAACAAAATTTCAATAAAACACATACATTCCCCACTCCCCCACCCACACCCCCCATGCATACATGTTTTACCTCCACCTCCGATATATAATAAGTGTCCCTGATTTATTAGAAAATTATACTTAATCAACGACACTTATTATGGATCAGAGGGGGTATTTGTTTATCCTTTCTATGATCCAGATTAGATGTTATAAATTTTTGTAGATACAAATTTATCTAGATCTGTTTTAGTGTATAGATAAATACAAATCTTGAGAAATCCGTGGCATATAATTCGCGACATGAGGAGTACTATATTGTTAAAAATATCAATTAATATTGTGTGAAATAATGAAGGAAACACATATTTACTTAATTTGGAGTTAGTGTTTTCTTAGTTTACTCCCAGACTTTAGGAAATTACCTCTTTATGTAGGATTGAATGTAGGTTTCGAAAAATATAGGATTACAGTGGCAACAAAATTTGTATGGACCAAAGGAAAACAAAGGAATCGGGAGGGTGGAAAATTTCCCATACAATGCAGTGCAAAATAATCTTAAAAGGAAAATTCTAATACTATTCAATCCAACAAATCAAACAACCCATGTAGAAAAAATCCTGTAGATTTCGTTCCTCCAAAATTTGTATGAAAATCTTTCAAATAGGAGATGCCTGGGTTTTCTTGTGTGCATTATTTTATTGATCTTAGTTTAGGCCCAAATATCATTCTACGATTTTTGTAAGGATATTGTGAAAAATTTAAATCAAGTCTTTTTGCTAGAAATATCATATTAGTAGCAGAAATTATGGTGAAAAAGATGGATATACATAGCTTTCATGAGCTCTTGATCCTCTAGAAATTTTAGCACATATACCATTCACTTTTTCTCTCTTATTCACACATGGTTGACACATATTTTTCATGTTCACTATCCAAATGATATGCCTGCCAATTTCCAATTATTTTTCTACCACACTATTTTATACATACAAACTTATTGTTGAGATCAGCTGGGATTCTTCAGTAAGAACAAATAAATTGAAAAATACCCTGATCCCAACTCACTTAAGACTTTTGAGTGCCTAGATTGATTCCTAAAAAGCTCAACTTGAGTTTTCTGAAAATCACAACGTTCAACATTTTCTCGAAATCATCTTAGGTAGTAGGCAAAATCTTTTATTCAATGTAGATGTAAATGAGGAGGAAATTGCATATTTCACCATTTTTCATCCATTTACCAGTAGTTAGACGTCTTTTTTGCACATTTGACTAGTTTTTCGTCCATGTTTTCCACAAACTAGTAGTTGGACATCTTTTTTGCACACTTCACTAGCTATTGGTCTAATTTGTTGCAACTTCCACCAGTTGGCCATGTAATCATCCAATTTATGCGCAAAGATAGTTGAATGCTTGAAAATTCATGGAAAATATTTTTTCAACCAACAATTATGAATTTTCTTGTCCACACACTCTAGGATGTAATAGACCATACTAAAGATAAAAGTTTACCAAAATATACCTGTTTATTTTTGTAAATAAATGCTCGTAACATACTAATTAACTCGTAAGAAATAATTGTGCATCAAACATTAAATTTCATGAATACTATATAGGGTATAATGAAACATATTTTTAACTTATATTGTCCATCTAGATGTTTGATTTAACCTTGTCATCACGTAATAAGATGTTGATCCAAGAGTATTTTTTTAAAATGTGAGGCTGCCAACTCATGTTCCAAAAACTGTTCATTGCACCAAAGCCCACATAAAATTTTCATAATTTTTTGATGGACCATTATTTTCCTATGGTTTGTTTAGTGTGTCAGGAGTGGATGTACAGCCCAGAGGCACCCAGGTTCAAGTCCTTACGGACGCAAATTTGGATTCTTATTATTTGAAAACAAATCAGTGTAAGGGCTTAACCTACCACATTCTTTAAAAAAAGTGTGTCGGGAGAGTTTGTTTTGCAAATTTAAAGAAATCAAATAGTTTTATTTTATATATAGTAGTTCTGTGGATCCACAAAAAAGGTGAACTTTTGGAAGATAAACTACGGTTCTATGAAACATTCTACAATGTTTATGCATAAAATTGGAGCATTGTCATTTCGAGCCCACACGCCATTTCTTCCTTAAAGTAGGCTAAATCACTGGTTAAATGACCTATGGTGAAGTTACAATAGAATAGACCAATAAGTGGTGAAATGTGTTAAAAAATATATCCACCTAGTATATGGCTTGTCTAAAACAAGGATGAGAAACTTTCGGAGCCCACATAGTCAACAAGGCTAAATCACAAGTTCGATGACTAAGTGGTGACATTTGCAAAAGATTTTTTTTAGAGCAAGAGGCCCCCAAAAGGGGAGCCCCGATCCCATTTTCATAGAAAAACGAACCCATAGTTTTTGTCTGATTACAGAACTTAAAAGGAAAGCCAACAAAATGGAAACTGAAAACTACAGAGTCTAGGCCTGAATTAGGCTATAATAGCCAAAAGATAGATAGGGAAAATAAAGATGACGCATGAAAGTAACAACTGGCGATGGTGATCTTCATGCTTTGTATATTTCGCTAATCTTCTTGAGCTTCTCCTTCATCTCTGCCTCAGGAAGCAGACCTAAGGGCTTCAACCATGCACCACACCAGAAAGGTGTGAGAGGTGTGGAAGTCATTGTCATGTTGATGCTTGGAAGCGTCACGAGGCCGGGAGCGATTGCTGTATGAAGCGACTCCACCAGGGACGCCATAGAGATGACACCAGATGTCATTTCCATACGAGAGGGCTTGGTGCTCGTAGGAGAGTGGGAACTTGGTTGGAGAATTGGTCCACCCTCTCTAACATGTGTTCCTTGTATAACAACCTCCATTTCTTGATCATTTTCAAGATGAGCCACCAGACTTGTTTGATACATAGCCAATTTTGGTTGTCAAATATAAGAGCATTCCTCGATTTCCAGATACTCCAGATAATCAGAGAGCAGACAGTGTTCAACACATAATACTTTTTATTAGCAACCCAAAATTTGGCTATGGATTCAAAACAGGTGCCAAGAGAATAGCCAATGAAGTTTGATGTAATTTTCCAAACCTATCTAGCAACAACACACTCAAAAAACAGATGATTAGAGGACTCATTTTCTTTACATAACACACAATCTAAAGGCTTTCCTAGGCATCTTTTTCGTAAGTTGTCTCTTGTCATGAGCTTGTTATGAGTAAATAACCATAGAAAAATATGAACTCTTAGGTGAGACCACCGATTCCCAAACAGATGGGATAAAGATGGACACAACCCCTCTGAAGCTGATGATATTATAAAGGGAGCTAGCCGAGTAAACCACATTTGCAATGTGTTCCCAGATAAGTGAGTCACAGTCATCAGAAAAGGATAAGTTCAAACAGACATGTTCAAGCTTATACCATTGCTCCATCAGGTGAGGACTGAAAATTCTCCTAAAGAAGAGTTTAACAGTATCCCCATCCCAAACTTCGGCAATAGTAGCAAGCTGTTCATTACATACAGTGCAAATCCCAAAATTGAACAGGTAGGGAAGAAGTACCAAACCATCTATCTTCCAAAATTTTATTTGAATCCTATTCCCCACCACTCATCTATACCCAAATCTAATTGCTCTAGTAGCCCAGAGGAATCCTTTCCAAAAGCCGGAAGACCCCAAGCTCTTACTGCAAAAACATTTAAAGTACTGTAGTTTTTCAGAGTTTTCCTTCCCCATTAATGTATCCCTTGAGCCAGAAAGCTAGTAAACAGATGTTCACATTCCTAAGAGAGGGGATTCCTAAACCCCAGTAATCTTTTGGGAGGCACACTAAATGCCAATTTGCAAAAGATTAGACCAATAAATAGTGAAATGTACAAAAAATACGTCAAACTAGCTAGTGGCTCGTGAAAAAGATGGAACAGAAATCGGTGAAATGTGCAATTGATACATACATAGGAAAATAAATAAATAAAACAATACTATGTGTGTATTCGTACGAGGGGGAGAGTGACGGGGCAGCAGCATACGCAGCAGCGGCATGCAACTTTTCCAAGAATCTTTCCATCCTGGTGAAAAGGAGGACTATAGCTGAACACATGCATGGAAGGACCAAGGATTGGACGTGGATAGACGACAGGTCGGCCACACTGCAACTGTAACCTGTAACTTCTCTCTACAGTCCCATTATATACTACACTATGTGACGCCTGCTGCTGTGCTGCCCCTGGCAGAGCAGACGAAACAAGTCACCACTCTGACTGCATTGCTCGACCGGTCAGTCACAGAACCTCGCAGAATTCGCCCAGGAAAAACGCCCCCACTTCCACGTGTGTACCAGAAATCAACCAAGACCAGAGGAGAAAAAAAGATCAGAACATATACGTATGTCGAGTGGTACCGCGTACGTACGAGTACGATCCATTTAGCCTATTCTATCCTCGATCGATCGGCCGCGGCGTGAGATCGTGATTGCGTCGTAACGGCAACAGCGGCTATCAACAGCAACGCAACGCAGCACAGCTTCCTCTTTACTCATGATTTGACATGGGAACAAAGCCCATCCCACCAGCCACACACACTCATCATCATTCACCTTCCGTTCCTCCTCCTCCTCCCTCCTTTCTTCCTCGCCTCCTCCAGTCCTTCGTCCACCCCCAATATCTTCTTTTCAGGACAGATCGTCTCATCTCCTTCCTAGGGTTTCTTAGCCTCATCAACTCTTATCCTCTTGCTTTTGTCAATTCTCAGCGAAAGAACACCAGCTAGGATATATGGAGGGGTTCCCTAATCTTGGGGGAGGAGGGAGCAGTAGTAGTAGCGCCTCCATGGCCTCCTTCTTGCAGCTCCCCTTGCCCGCCGCGGGGTCGTCGTCGCCGGAGCTGGCCGGCGAGCACCACGGCTCGCGGCTCGCGTTGCAGCAGCTGCTAGCCACACCGCCGCCGTCGACGCCTCTGCGCGGTCACCACCACAGGGAGATCTCGCCGGCCGATGCCTCGGCCGTCAAGGCCAAGATCATGGCGCACCCCCTGTACCCGCCCCTCCTCGCCTCTTACATGGACTGCCAGAAGGTATGGTGGTAAAGATGATCAAAGTATAATTTAGCTAGGTCACAGCTAGCAGAACCCGGTGCTCAATGCGCGATTTCGTTTTCTGTTAGGTCGGCGCCCCGCCGGAGGTGCTGGACAGGCTCTCGGCCGTGGCGGCGAAGCTGGACGCGGCGCAGCAGGGCCGGCGGCAGCACGAGCCGCCGCGCGCCGACCCGGAGCTCGACCAGTTCATGGTCCGTCATCGTCCTCGTACACATTTCTCGACTGACCGATGTGATAGATCAAGCCCGCTGCACCATGACATATGACGATTCCTCGTTCGTCCTGATCGATCTTGTTATTACAATGTTTTCCTGGCAGGAGGCTTACTGCAACATGCTGGTGAAGTACAGGGAGGAGCTGGCGCGGCCGATCCAGGAGGCCAGCGAGTTCTTCAAGAGCGTCGAGACGCAGCTCGATTCCATCACAGGTAGTAGTAGCACTTGCATGGGTTCTTCCTTCCGAGATTCGGAGCTTGCCGCATTGGGAAATGTTTGTTCGGTTTGTGCCATGGAAGGGAGCCACCTTTTTTTCCTCTTTGGATCCATGCTCTTGTGTTTTGTTTCTGCCACGGTTACCTTTTGTTGCTTTGTTTATTTGGGAAGGGGATAAGGTCTAATTTGCATGCATTAGACCACAAGATTTAATGATAGCCTCTCTGGATCTTAGTACACATCAGCAGTAGTAGTATATTAAATTAGTACTGTAATTAATTAATATGCATCACGAGCCCACAGTGAGCTAGCTGACCCAGATTTCAATCTCTGCCTCTCGTTTGAATGCATTAGCGCTCGTTTTATACTTGAGCTTTTAGCTAGAGAGTTCATTCTCGAAGTACTAGTACTATGACAATTGATAAACTCACAAGAGGCATGTGGCTAGCTTGGACTAGCTGCCTAGGGCTAGATAGGCCAATGTGTCGACAGTTTATATGTCTTTACTTCCCATTTCTTGCTTGGTAGTATCAACTCATGATCGATATGTTTCCCCCCTTTTGGCACTGTTTAATTAGCCAGCATTAGAACTGCATCAAGCTAATTGCTTCTTGCTCAGTCCTCACATAGACTAGATAGGTTAGATGATTAATGTTAACAACCCCTAGTAGCTGGCCGTGTTATTCGCTGGACCTAGTGATTAAATTCAGATGGTCATTCCAACACACACATACACGTGTACGTGTGGCGGTGGATGAGCGGTGGGACTGTAGCAGTTCTGTGTCTCCGCGAGTATTAGGGTGCTAGCACAATAAATCGCCGTACTGTAGGAGATGGATGTGTACTGTTACTACACTGTGCGCCCTGTCTCTTTGTCCAGTCGGATCGCATGGGTGAGAATTGAGATAAGAGGGAGACGCGCTTGAATTCCTTGTGGCAAAGAAAGGCACGAGGAATGTCGAAATGTTTTCTCAGAGTTTGATGTGGAATCTGTAGCTGACTAGCTGTCGATCGATGTCTCGTTTGTGAAGAGACATTTTGTTTGTGCTAGCATTTCATCATCCCAATTTTTTTTTGTCATTGCTGGCTAAATAGAAACCATCTCTTTTTTGCTCGATCTTTTTGTTGAATAATGACCTCAATGTTGGATATAAGTGGCCTCTTTGCATCAGATGATCATGTTATGCAATACTTATTGATCCTTAAAATCATGGGGCATATTATTCAGGAATGTCTCTTATTTTCCTCACACACAAAAAAGTCTCATATTTCCCTTCGACAAGAAAACGTCTCTTATTTTCTCAATTGTGGACCTTAATAATAAAGTGTGTTCAATTCATACGACTTTCTATCTTAGGTTTCTAATCTTTTTTGTTGTATCCTTTTGTTGAATGATTGTCTCTTTGCATCGATCATGTTATGCAATACTTATTGATCCTTAAAATGATGGGGCATATCATTCAGGAATGTCTCTTATTTTCCTCGCACACAAAAAAGTCTCATATTTCCATTTGTAAAAAAAATCTCTTATTTTCCCAATTGTGGACCTTAATAATAAAGTGTGTTCAATTCATATGACTTTCTATCTTAGGTTTCTAATCTCACTTTTTTGATCCAATTTATTTTGATATCTGTTTATAATGTAGGATTACTTTTTTTCCTTTGAAAATTGTTCACATTGTAGGATTACTTAAATTTCCAACACATATTCTGAAGGAATTCTAACACAAGGCCTAACACGATTTATAAAATTTTGTAAGAGTGCTAATGCATTTATGTATTTTCTCTTTTTAGCCCCTTAGGCCATCCAAAAATTTCATTGAGCAATGGCATAGTCTTGGTTGATGTGGTATTCAACACATTCATATCCATGCGACTATTCCATTACTATATCCCAAAGAAACCCAAAGAATATGACCGCCGATTTGTCTCCCATGCTTCATCAAGCGCTTTATTTTCAAAATATGGGACATATATTTACTGGTTCTAAAAAAATCCATTTTTATCATGCAAATATGAATATGTTTTACATATCTATAATTTTTTTTGTGAAGGACACACTAATTTGTAGGCTACCCCCCCAAAAATTGGCTAAATGAAGTACAACCTCCAATTCGATTTAATTGTCATATTTCTTATACCTGCGACAAGGATTAGAGGAGTAACACTATTTTCTTTAGTAACGAATGCACATATTTTCCTTATATCCATACAACACAACTGAAAAGACAAGTTGATGAAAATTTGCTTATACATACTACACATCTATATTTACATCTACCACTCAGAATTTTGGGGGGTTTCGGAAAACCCTTTTTTATTTAAAAAAAATAAAAGGTAGTTATAAATTCGTGGCTAAAACAAAGTAACTCTATTTAGTCTAAAACACACATTTTTGTCTTTTATCTCTAACCACAACTGAAAAGACATGTTGGTGAAAAATTCATATACATACTACATATCTATATTTAGATCTACCTTTTTTCAGATTTTTTGGGGGTTTCGAAAAACCGTTTTTAAGTTTTGAAATAAAGGGCTCCATGTAGCCTAACCTCCATTTCCACTTTTTGCTCTTAGTATTGGCTTTCCTTGAAATGTTTGTAGACATAGTTGGGAAGGCTTTTCACACTTTTGAAGTTATTACACTGGAATCATTTCTTCCATGCAGGTGTGTAATGTGAACAAATATCTCTCTCTTTTTGAAGCAAATTAATCCATTCATGAACTTGTAGCTTAAACAGCCCGAGATCTAAAGTGCTAGCATGAAATATCCACACAGCCAAATTTTGACATAAAAACTTCATTTGTTAGCACAAAGGAAATGGGGAAAATGATATATGGAATAAATCTTTATATAGATATTACTCTTCGAAGTGTGAAATTGTGTTCTCTTTTTTTTTATGAGAGGAAACTGCACTGCATTTGATTATATTGCTAAAAAACTATGCATCCCTGTGTTTAATTCTGACATGTTTTCCAGCTTTTATGTCAGTTTTTTTTTCGCACTACCCATTAGTTTTGGAAATTCACTACCCATGCATCCAGAATTAGCAGAACTTCCGGCACCTATATATTACAGTTCTGAGATGATTCAGCACAATGATTTTTTCTTTGTGGGTAAATTCATTACAATCAGGGTTGTACAAATCCAAATAAGCATGCATGAGAAACTTGCTGCGACCTTGTGCAGCCTTTTTTTTGCGGGTTACCATGTGCAGCCTTGGGTTGCATACAAATATTGAAAACGCAATGGATGCACATTTAAATTAACATAGATGGATTTTTTATTCAGTTTGTTCTCATTCAGTAAATATTTTCTGTTTGCGGTTATCTGAATAACACGCCGGTCACTGTACACAACTACTCTAGCACACACACCCTCATGTTCAGTCTTTGTCAAAAACCTGTAATGGGAATATTCTGCATGTCGTTTCCTCTTGATCTGGAAATGGTCACTCCTTTTGAAATTAAACCAGGTGCCACGGATTTTCAGTCCATTTAAAACTACTACTATTTCCTGAGTGGTCCAAGGACCCTGGGCTCCTGAATTCTCATGGGAACGTAGGGGACCAACATATTGTTTTGTCGACATCCTTTTCTTGTGCAGACAATAATTGCGAAGGCGCTGGATCGTCCGAGGATGACCTGGACACGAGCTGCCCCGAGGAGATCGACCCCAGCGCGGAGGACAAGGAGCTCAAGCACCAGCTTCTGAGGAAGTACGGCGGCTACGTGGGCAGCCTCCGGCAGGAGTTCTGCAAGCGGCGGAAGAAAGGGAAGCTCCCCAAGGAGGCCCGGCTGAAGCTGCTGCACTGGTGGGAGCTGCACTCCAAGTGGCCCTACCCCTCGGTACGCACCCTTGATATCAAAGCTCGGATGTGTTCGTGTCGGCGGTGTCAGTTTGATTTTAGTTTTCTGATGCTGCATGACGTACGTGCAGGAGACGGAGAAGATCGCGCTGGCGGAGACGACGGGGCTGGACCAGAAGCAGATCAACAACTGGTTCATCAACCAGAGGAAGCGGCACTGGAAGCCGGCGGCGGAGGACATGCCGTACTCCATGATGGACGGGACCATGGGCTTCCACGCCCCAACGCAGGGCGCCGGCGCCGGGGCGACGCTGTACATGGACAGGGCACCGTTCATGGTGGACGGCATGTACCGGTTCGGGTCCTGAAGCCTCGCCGGGAGAATCGGTGAAATGGGTACGCTGCCGGATTTTGCCGTACGTCGGGTAAGTTCCATGACAACGGCGTTCGGCAGGCAAGGCTGCCAAGTGCCAATGCTATTGTGATTCTTCAGTAAATACACGTATATATAGTCCATGAGCTCGTGTCCAAGGTAAAAGGAGGTGGAGATCATGTCAGTTCAAGCATGGTGCGCTGTTCCAGAACTTGTTGAAACATTATTTTGCTAATGGAAATGGCGGGCCAGACCAGATGTACCGCACGAGAACTCTGTCTCGCTGATGCATGGGACCCTAAGTTCCATGCTCAACATGTACGCCCTTTCCAGCGTCGCTTTTCGACTTGTGAATCGGGATCCAATCCAAGTGCTGAACAGTGCCACAGTGGCCGCGAAACAGGCACACCTCACCGGAAAGTCGGGATCGCCTACTTGTACATATGCTTCCGGACGACGCCGACACGCCATCCCGGAGCAGGACGGAGGCGCTCCGCCTACAGTGCGGCTGTGCAGGCGACGTTGCCGTCGACGGCACTGTGGCCGCGGCGCGCACAGCGGCAGCGGCGATTAACAAACTGTTCGTGGCCTGCAGCTTTCTAGTGGAGGGGCCGAAGGAAAATAGATGGTTCCGCATGCCGGCCGTGGAAGGCTCCTAGTACTGTACTCCATTGTTTGGCTCACGGAAATCGCGCGCCCCTGTCCTGTGCGTCCTCTGCGACAGCAACGTAGGAGCTGCACCTGCAGCATTTAAACCGGTGTACGTGCCAGGGGATCGAACACACAAAGATCACGAGGTGAGGTGTGTACCAGTACTGTTCACTTGCTCGGGGTTAGGATATGGAGCGGGGGGCAGCTGGACCCATGCGTCTCATGGCTCCATGGTGGTATGTAGGCCGCCGGTAGCTACGCTTTGATCTGAAACGGAGAGGGCATGGACGATCGATGAGGCAAGAGAAACTTGCACGCAACGCCGATGTTTGGTGTCATTGTTGCACAAAATACAAAAACAAAATATAGATTGAAGCTGATCTAGTTTTTTGTCTAATCAGTTGCAGTCGCTTAGGGTAATAACTTTTGCGTGATGTTCAACCCCGCCATGTACCCCTATCCCTTCAGGTCTACCACCGCAAACTTCCCCTGCCCCACCGGCAGCCTAAAACCTGACAAACTCATCAGTTCAATATCCAGTCGATCAATTTTAGGTATATATTATGCATGCAACTAATGGGTAGCGCTTGATTTTGTCTAGGACATAGACATGGTAGCGCTTGAAATCGTCGAGGTTGGGTAGGGTGGGAAAGTGACTTGTGCACTATAGAAATATCCTAGTGGGCGGCCAAGACGGTCCAATCCTTGAATTTGGACCCTCCCCTTTGCGAACCTCATCATCTGAGATAGAGCCATGTGGTTTGGCTCCATACTCTCGGGAGAGGTATTAAAGGAGCATCGTCGATGCCTTGCCAATGTCGTAGTCTCGGGTGGGCAAGAAACATAAAGTCATCCTCCTCCTGCACATGTGTGATAACAATATGTCAATAAATAACGTCTCCCTAGCATGTACAATCCATGATTTTAGGGGAGATTTTATAATGATGATTGTTCCTTCCACGTGCATGCATGCGGCATGTATAGACCACGGTAGGAGTGTTGGACGAGGCCGCCAGCTCCTCCCCCTCCCCCTCCCCCTCTTTGAAGGTTATGTGCACTATTTTAATGTAGAGTCCGGCGCATGCATTTCGAAAAAATAAGGTCTAGACAAATTTGATCTGTTTTCACCGACTCTGGTGTATGCTCATGATTCTAAACAGGACGGATTTGCATCTAAATTTGAAAAAGCTAATAGTTGTCTGTTCTCTTTTCGAGATCTGAGTTTCAAATTTCCTGGCATGCATTGATTAGTAGACTATATATCTATGATATCAATCTTATTTGGGGATTTTTTTTTTCACTACCTTTTAAGTGCTAGATACCAAGAGTACTCTAAGCTCAACCTCTTTTGATTCTTGACTGAAAGGGTTCACACCTAATCTGCGCATAACAAGATCCACACGATCCAATGAGTATCGAAAATACGTTAAGCGGGAAGAGGCCGTGGGGCCATGCCTCGCTAGGGGATACAATCTAGGGAGGAGGGAAAGCTTTTGGAAATATGTCGTAGAGGCAATAATAATATTGTTATTATCATAGTTCATGTTCATGATAAATATTTATACTCCATACTATAAATATATTAACTGAAAACATTATACATATATGGTTTCATAAACAACATTGTGGCCCTAGTAAGCCTAGTAGCTTGTTGATTAATGGTGATTATGATTTTTTTAACCATGGACATGTGTTGTCAATTAATAACGGTATCAAGTCATTGGGAGAATGGCATGCTTGACAAACCCAACTAAGCAAAGCAATTAGATTGCGTCACAAAGTTTAAATTTCCAAAGATGATATATGTCCAATATCGTAAATTCCTAATCCTTAGACCATGAGATTATGGTATTCACTAGTTCCAGAAGAATACTGCTTTGGGGGCATCTACCATCACACCGTAATAGGGTGACTATAAAAGGTGTCTTTCAAGTAATTCTGAAAGTACTTGTTTAGTTGCATGAACCAAAACTAGGATGTGTTCCTCCATGTGATGGAGAGACATACTTTGGGCCCACTCGGTAACACACATCCTATATCGCTTTGCAAGCCCGTGACTAATAATGAGTTGGTCACAAGGAATGTTGTATTACAGTACGAGTAAAGAGTACCTATTTATAATGAGATTAAACTAGGTATAGTAATCAGGGTGTTGATCATGGAGTACTTGTTTATACGCCTCTTGGGCTTAACCCGGCCTCCCACAACGAGGGGAGCATCCTCATGCACCTGACTGGCTACATCAGTAGATGCAAATCAGCAGGATAAGCAAATGATATAGACTGAGGATCAAGTACCTCTAAAATCTAACACTCGTCATCGTCATCGTCCGGCTACTCCCTCAAAGTTTCTCGAGTAGGAGTCCTATCCGGAGAAGGTCTAGTGCTAGCATACATGATTGGCATGAAGTCCTCCGAGTCAAACTCTTCTTCATCGGAGGCATCCCGATTCTCATCGAAAGCAGCGGCCAGTTCGGCATTGTCATATTGTTGCTGGGTAAATTTGTGCAAAGAGCAAATAGTTCGAGGTAACGAAGGGATGCCGAATGAAGAAACCGGCCGAGAAAAATGACTCGGAAGCTTACCCAGGGCACGAGATTGACTCGGTCATAGGGGACAATGCCCCATTCCCAGCCAGGCGACATGGTCAGTTTAAAGATGGAGCTGACTCGGGCGGGAGACCTGCACCTTGGTGAGATCAAAAGTCGAGTGGTGCGTCGGGTCGAAGCGGCCACTCATAAAACACATCTTGTGGGAGCGAAGCTGAAGGGGGCTGACTCGGCAGCTGATGAAAGTTCGCATGAGGTCTCCCCCGTCAGTTTCTACTCATCCTTCATGTTGAGCAGCGCCTCCAAAATGGCATGGGCCTCATTGAAGGCCGGATATTTCTCCCTCGGGTCAAACCTCCAGTTGTGTTTATCCAGCACATCAACATTAAACTCGGGCAGCCGAATCAAATCATGGTCGGCAGAGCTCTTGACATAAAAGAATGTCCTCTGCCATTTCTTGCAAGAATCTGGACCCAGGGTAAGATCGACTTTCTCCTAGGGGTCATACTGGCGGCACCACAGTGATTCGTCCGCTTATCGCTTGAGGGAACACCCGGCTCGGGGATGACCTTGATTTGGAGTTGAAAGTACTTGGTTCAAAGCTTAACAGTTGGCCACAGGCCAAGATAGCCCTCAGCGACCGAGATAAAGCAAGACAGCGAGCCAATGGCATTTGCAGGTAGATGGTGAGGTTGCAAATGGAAAAATTCAAAGAAACGTTTTGCGAAATTGCTCAATGGAAGAGCAAATCCACGCTCAAAGTGGGAAATGAACACCACGCATTCGCGGGGCTGAGGGTTAGGAGACAACTCACCAAGGGGGAGGCGGCACTGGACTCCCAGAGGGATCCGCCACGTAGAGTGGAGCCACTCAATCTCCTCGGCGGATACCTCCGAGCCATCCCATGAGCCACGCTCGTCAGTGGCCTCGTCAATATCCTCCTCCTCAATGGGAGCAACATCACGGGGATCCATATCTTCATCTAGTTCCTCGCGCGCTTCCTCCGCTGGAAGCAGTTTGGAGTGCCGCAGCCCTGTCGTAGCAGCGCAAAGATGAAAGAACATTTCATGATCCCTAGTGTTTTGTGTGTTAGATAACAATACCAAGGATTATTTAATGTGTGTTGAAGTGTTGTAGATCTTAAAAAGGAGCTTGAAAGTGGTTTTTGGGGCGGATTATCCGGCCCCTGGTATCCGCCCCTACTAGGAGCCGGATAATTCGCCCCTCCCCAATCTCAAAAGGGCACAAGGGCGCAAGGGCGCGACCCACTATATGGGGGACGGAATATTTCCCGGATTTTCTGTCCAGGGCCGGAGTTTTTGCCCAGGCCGGATAATCCGCCCCTCAAGGGGGCTGGATAGTCTGCCCCCTAGGAATTTTGCAAAGGTCGCCACGGCGCGTCAATCAGTGAGGGGCGGAATTTCCCCCGGACCTTCCGTCTCTGGGGCGGATAGTCCGCCCCTAGTGAGGGCGGATAATCCGCCCCCAAACTACTACGGATGGATAATCCTCCCCCAAACTTCTCCAACGGCCAGTTCTGGGCAGGGGGTATTTAAACCCATCATCCCTCTCCTGCCAGAACTCTTGGTTCA
This sequence comes from Avena sativa, assembly GCA_916181665.1. Lineage (NCBI taxonomy): Eukaryota > Viridiplantae > Streptophyta > Magnoliopsida > Poales > Poaceae > Avena > Avena sativa. Next base: position 291,789,423 of record OV702282.1, read on the forward strand.
TTCGAAAAAGACAAGATCTGCTCCTCAATTTCCATCCAAGATATCTCCACCTTCATCCACCCAAAGGCCCCGTTCCTTGGGGAATCGAAGGAGGAGGGCTCGATCTTCATCAACAACAATCAAGCGCTACATCTCCTCTCCATTCATTTCGAGAATCTTCGATCTAGTATTTATTTCAAATATCTAGATCCTTGTGTTGATTATATTGATAATCCTTGTTCTTGTGACAACTTGTTATCATTATGGGAGCCTCCAATTCGGTTGTGGATGAGTGCCCCGCTAGAGTTGTAAAGGCACCGGTTCCCGCCTTGGAGGGTGCCAATAGTGGAGAAGGTGGATCAGGCCTTTCGTGGCGAGATCCATCAGAGAATAGGGTGAGGCCTATTGTGGCGTGGTGGTCTTAGAACCGTCCACCCCTCCAACACAGATGTACTTCTCTTAACAAGGAAGGGACTGCGGTAAAACAAATCCATGTGTCTCCGCGTGCTCCACTACGGTTTCCTCGCTCCTCACTTTACGTATTTAGTAGATAGGGTTGCATATAGGGAAATTCTCGTAGTTGAATATATAGAGAAATTACTTTGTGTCAAGCCTAAAATTGAAAAAGAAATAAACATTGAGTAGCACCTATTCACCCCCTCTCTAGGTGCCCATACGATCCATTTCAAAAGAGCTTGCACGGGGGCAGCCGTGTGTCGCCGAAGAAAAAGGAATGGCGGTGGAGAAGATAACTAGAAGCAGTGGCAGAAGAAACTAAGAACAAGAATAGAGAAGCCGAAGCGCAAGGAAGGAGAACGGGGAGAAACTGAAACAGCAATGGGGGTTTCCCTTCCCCACTCCCCTTCGTAAGGGCACGGTGGAAACCTCCCCGATGGGATCGCTTGTGCACTGTGGCCACGGTATGTCCGTGTACGCGTGCAACTTTCAGATAAGATCGCGCCACGTGTTCATGCCGCAACGCGCCATTCAACGTGCTTCCCGAGGCGCTGTGCGACATGATTGCCACAGTGACGGTCCATAGTCACTATGCAGCGTGCTAGAATTTGAGAAGAAAATGGGGCAAAGTGTGATGATTACGCGCCGACCATGATAAAATAATATAAATCCAAGGGAGACTCAGCAAATATCGAGCAAAGACCCGACACAAGGGAAAAGGTTGTAACTCGGCAAAGGTCGAGCCAAGACCAATGTTGAGACAAAAGAGTTGAGTCGGCTTATTATATGTCGGATAGAAAGGGAATGTTCCAAAATCACTGAAGGAACTTGCTAAGGCCTATCAGTTAAAACTGCTAGACCTCAATAGCTTCGAGGACTAATATCGGAGGGATAACCCCCTGTAGGGTCATAAGAGGTGAAACATAAGGTTAACCCGGATTGATCTTAGCCGATTTTGGCCGACATAGGCCGAGTTAATGTTAGTCGGATAAAAACAGCAATGCTAAGCCGACATATAAAGTATGTCGGCATGAGTATTTGAATGTTTCTTACTTCCAGGTACGTCAAGTCCGAGTCATCAAGGTGGAGCCGAGTCATGGAGGGAGATAAGCTCCTTCCAGCGTACGCTTCTGGCTCCATGCGTCACGAAACAGGCCGGCGTAGGGCCACTGTATAAGTGGGCCAAAGTAGAATGATGAGGAGAGCATCGTCGGGTGACGCCTAAAGTACCGAGTGACGCGTAAAGCAAAGGGTGATGATAAAAGAACTGGCGCCAGTGTGCTGGAGTACCGTTGGCGAGGAAGCTTTGCTAACTGGGTCCAGGGCCAAGGACTGGCCCTATGATCTGGCCCACTGGGTAAAGTAGAAGCCCAAACAGTAAACCCTAAAACCCACAATGTAAACCTAGCTACCTATCTCTACTATATAAAGAGGGGCATAGATAGGGTTAGAAGGAGGCGGCACATTTCTTCTTCTTCTTCCTCTAACTACTAGTTGTTACCTGGCAAACAGCTCTAGGAGCACTTGTAAACACATGATACATAAGCAATAAGAGAACAAGTTCATCATACATCGATCTTCTCTAGGGTTCTTCCTAGTTCTTCATGTGCACATTCACTGTGCACTCCTGATGTCTACGCACTTCTATTCTTGTAGACAGTTGTTGGGCCTCCAAGTGCAGAGGTTTGTAGAACAGCAGCAAGTTTCCCTTAAGTGGATTACCCAAGGTTTATCGAACTCAGGGAGGAAGTGGTCAAAGGTATTGCCTCTCAAGCAATTGTGCAATCAAGATACAAGAAGTCTCTTGTGTCCCCAACACACCCAATACACTTGTTAGGTGTATAGGTGCACTAGTTCGGCGAAGAGATAGTGAAATACAAGTGGTAACAGTGCCAGAAGATAGCTTGACAGTGAGGTAAAGACTAAAGCAAGCAAACATGCAACCGATCTAGATGCAAACGGTGTTTTAATGTTTAGAAACAAGGCCTAGGGATCATACTTCACTAGTGAACACTCTCTCATATAAATATCCTCTCTTCATGATACTACTCTTAACTACTATCCGGTTGGACACTCTAATCATCGGTAGGGCTATAACAGCACTCCTCAAAGTCCGCCTTTCCCAATCTAGATAACCCCACACTGTCACCTTGAGCGCTAGATGGTTCCAACAAACACCAAAATTTCATATAGACATCCAACTCCAAATATAAATCATAATAAATATTCAATCTAGCCAAAGTGCCACACACGATATGCACGCTGTCACTTTCACACACGTGGGGAAAAGCATAGATCTATTAAAGCACAAAGAGTATTTATGTAGATTCAAACCTAAGTGCCACCATGGCGTGCACGCTGTCACTTTCACACACATGGGGAGAGCAGAGATCTATTAAAGCACTTGAGTAGCAAGGTAGATCTACTTGATTACAAAGCTCATGATCACAATATGACCATGCATAGAGAGAGAGATGAACACATAGCTACCAGTAGAGCCCTTAGCCTCGAGGAGGAACTACTCCCTCCTCATCATGGGAATCAGCAACGGTGATGAAGATGGTGGTGGAGATTGATGGAGATGGCTCCGGGGGCACTTCCCCGTCCCGGCAGGGTGCCGGAACATAGACTTTCTATCCCCCGAATCTCCCCTTTGGTGGCCGCGGTGCTGCGGAACTTTTCATGGTTTTCTGGTTGGGTGCTTAGGGTTTATGCATCGGGGGCTTCTTATAGGCGAAGAGGCGAGGCCAGGAGGTGACCAGGGGGGCACACCCTGCCCAAGCGTGGGCCCACCCCTGGCCGTGCCTAGGGGGGTTTGGCCGCCCTGGTTCGCGTCTCCGTCTCGTCTTCTAGATTCAAGTCCCTCACGGTATAATATTGACTTTGGATTTTGTCCCGTCCAATTCCGAGAATATTGATTTTCTGCCTTTTTGGAACCAAAAACGGAAGAAAACAGGCAACTGACAGTGTGGCGACTTGTTAATAGGTTAGTTCTAGAAAATATATAAAAACACCTCAAAGTGTAGACAAAGCAAAGCAAAGTAGATACTAAACAAGCATATGGAGCATCAAAAATTATAGATACGTTTCCGACGTATCAAGCATCCCCAAGATTAACTCCTGCTCGTCCTCGAGTAGGTAAGTGATAAAAAGAATAATTTTTTAGGTGACATGCACCATCAAAACCAAGATCAAACCATTTGCAAGCATTGAAAGCTGGGAACAAAGAACTCTAAACATGTGCATGAAAGATGGAGTTCTAACAATAGGACATAGTAACTATGCATGCAACATGAAAGGCTACAAACAAAGATCATGAATAACATGTATTGAAAAACGTTTGTTTGTTTCACATACATAAAACATAGCATAGTGGCAATCAGCTTGTCCCTCATAGAGTAGCAAATAGAGGCATAGGACACCTTCAAAGTTCACAAGGGTGACTAGAAACAAGGAGCACAAGAATAAGTAATATCACAATATGCATCAATCAATAAGCTTTGGAACACTACACACAGAATGAAAACTATGCTCTATTAATGGTGCCTAAAGGTAGAAGGTGGAGACTCAAATAATGGCGGAAGAAAGGCCCTTCACAAAGGGAAGCAGGGATTTCAAGTTTCAAAAAAAGCTTCCAAAAATTATGGTACTTGTTAGCTTTCATCCCTCATTGCCCCTATCATAAGCATCTTGAAGTGGTCAAAGTTAAAGTGAACAAATTATGGAGTATATGCTTGACGAGTATAAGTTGGCAATCTCAAGTCCCTTGAATACGAGGGCCAAACCTCATGCTACTCAACTTTAGTCACCTGTAAGTTCTTGTCATTGTAAGTACATGCATATCATAGAGAACTGCCAACGGGGTACCCCTTGCACATGGTACAGGAGCTATCCCATAACCAAAATGACAAGGCAAGCAGACAATGAGCATCTCAGTGATCTTTTTATTTACTATGTGCATAGATTTTTATTGAGGATGCTTCATAGATAGCTCACTATGATGATGCTGCAAGTTTCCACCATGATTAGGCATGGCTTAGGCTAGCGGCCCAGGCGTTTCTCTAACACAAAATACATACTCCATGGATTTACAAGTTCCGTCTTTATTTCACACCTGTGACATCCATAGACAAAAGAGCATGATATCAACTGAGTAGAAGTACAAGTGCAATGTTGAAAACGTTCCCCGTGACAACACAGTTCTGCTAATTCCAACGTATAAGTGCAAGCATATACAACATAGACGACACAATGGTTCAAGTTTATTAGGGGCAATGAATATAAAGTGTGCCATCAAGTTCGTGAGAGCTTTAATCACTAATTTTTCACATAACAAAATACTTTTTAATTGGAAGATAGCTGAAAACAAGAATATACTTGGAATGGTGTAACACACCATGCATAGGAATTTATAGTGGACACTTTGGAATAACTTGGTTTCTTGGGAGTTGGATGAATGAGTAGAGCTTACTCATACAAGTGGAGGCTACCAAAAGACTGAGAGCGACCAACTAAGAGAGCAATAATGGTCATAATCATGCAGAGCGATAAAACATTACTAATCAAAGCATCAAGTGGTACTACAAGTCAAGGACTAAATGATCATAGAGGCTATGGTGACTTGTTCATAGTCATAACATGGTGTGAGCATGTGCCAAGTCAACCCAAACAAAGCATCAAAGGAGAATACCGCAATACTATGCTTTTGTATGCTAAAACAAACGCGTGATTCCTTCAAGGCACATTAAGCATTTCTAATTGTTTGGAACAAGTCATACTACAGAAATAATCACTAAGAATAAGGTCAAAACAATATCTAGCATGGCATGATAAAGTCTAAGCCACAGTCTAAACAAGCTTCCTTTTGTACCACTATAAGCATGAAACTTTCTACTCTTTTCCAACACCAAACAACTTATTTGAAACAACTCACAAAGATAATAATCAATAAAGATCAGTGAGATTGTCTCACAAATCCACAAAGAAGAACTAAAAAGTTCTAAGTTGAAAGCACAAGAAAATTAAGGCTGAACGCAGTGCTTGCAAAAGTGGACACTCACAAAACAATAAGAGTGAAAACTAGAGTGTTCTAGAAAATGGAAACATAGTGTCTCTCTCCAAAAGAAGTGTGGTGTAACCAACCAACTTAGTCAAGCAAACTAAGCAAACTAAAACCAAAAACGAAAACTAAGACGCTCCAAGAACAACACAACAATGCATGAAACAATAAAAACAAAGTGTCTAGAAAGACCTGAGATTTTTATTGATGAAGAAGGGGATGCCTTGGGCATCCCCAAGATTTGACGCTTGTACCTCTTGAATATTTCTTGGGGTGACACCGGGTGGCATCCCCAAGCTTGATATTTTTTCCATTATTCATCTCATTACATCATTCTTTCTCTACACTTGCAAATTTTCCTTCATACAAAACTTTACACAATCTTCATTAGCAACATTAGTGTATTTAAAAGATAATAGACCTTTGGGTTTAGTTTAAAAACAGCAAAACGTTCATTAAAGATACAATATACTATAGCAATTCCTTCAAAAATCTCAATTTCCCAAAAAGAACCCAAAAAGGAATCAATAAGAAGCAAATGCAAATAATGGTAGAAATCTATCAAAACAGATCAGCAGGTAGAAACCGATTTTTTCGAAGATCTTATGTTGCTCAAATCAAAATGTGTCAAACTAACGAAAGTTAGCGAACATACTGGGGGATTTATTAGTAAATTTTCAGCTTAATCCGAGTTATAGAGACTCCTCACGATTTTTTTTGGTGCAGGACAGAAATCTGTTTCGGGACAGCAACTCCCCAAATCTTACTTCCCTCTCATTAGAGGTCATTCTTGGCACAAAAAAGCAAACAGAAAGGATAAGGAGAGGTCATTCTTGGCACAAAAAAGCAAACAGAAAGGATAAGGAGAGGTCACTACAGAAATAATAACTTTCAAGACTTAAGAAAACTCTTGAGTTATCTCCCAACAAGTACTTTTCTTTAACGCCTTTAAGTTAGGCACAATAGTTTGAAAATATGCTCACATAATAAATATGAATTGAAGTAAAAGAGAGCATCCAGAAGCAAATTAAAAACACACTTAAGTCTAACCAAATTCCTATGCATAATAATCTTGTAAAGAGACAAGTCATGAAAGCACAAAACAACAAGCATAGGAAAGCAAAACAAGTGCAACTTCAAGACTTTCAACATAAAGAGGGGAAACTTACTATTTTTGAGATACATAAGACCATGTTTCCCTCTCTCATAATAAATTTCAGTAGCAACATGAATAAAATTAAAAATATAACTATCACATAAAACATTCTTATCATGAGCCACATGCATAACATAATTATTACTTTCCACATAAGCATTGTCATTCTTATTAATTATAGTGGGAGCAAATTCAACAAAATAGCTATCACTATTATTCTCATCACCATAATCATCAAATATAGGAGGCATATTGTAATGACAATTAATTTTCTCCTCAATAGTAGGTGGACTGAAAATATCATACTCATCATTGTAATCATCATATATTGGAGGTTTGGTATCATCATAATCAATAAAATAGCTATCTTCCAAAGCTCGGGGACTAAAAATATCATTTTTATTAAAACTAGCTTACCCAAGCTTAGACTTTTCCATAGCATTAGCAACAATGGTGTCCAAAGAATTCATACTAATAACATTGCTATTAGCATGCAAATAAAGTTTCATGGGTTTTTTAATTTTCTCTTCAAATACTTCATGTCCTAACTCAAGATAAATACTATAAAGCTCTCTAATTTTGTTGTTGTTTTCCATTAAGCCCAACTAGTGAAAAAAAGAAACAAAAAGACAAAATTGCAGAATCTAAAGGAAATAACTTCGAGCACTCACACCGGAGGATGTGAGTACCTTTTACCTTACCTCCCCGGCAACAGCGCCAGAAAATAGCTTGATGTCTACGCACTTCTATTCTTGTAGACAGTTGTTGGGCCTCCAAGTGTAGAGGTTTGTAGAACAGCAGCAAGTTTCTCTTAAGTAGATTACCCAAGGTTTATCAAACTCAGGGAGGAAGTGGTCAAAGGTATTCCCTCTCAAGCAATCCTGCAATCAAGATACAAGAAGTCTCTTGTGTCCCCAACACACCCAATACACTTGTTAGGTGTATAGGTGCACTAGTTCGGCGAAGAGATGGTGAAATACAAGTGGTACCGGTGCCAGAAAATAGCTTGACGGTGAGGTAAAGACTAAAGCAAGCAAACATGAAACTGATCTAGATGCAAACGGTGTTTCAATGTTTAGAAACAAGGCCTAGGGATCATACTTTCACTAGTGAACACTATCTCATATAAATATCCTCTCTTCATGATACTACTCTTAACTACTCTCTAGTTGGACACTCTAATCATCGGTAGGGTTATAACAACACTCCTCAAAGTCCGCCTTCCCCAATCTAACCCCACACTGTCACCTTGAGCGCTAGATGGTTCCAACAAACACCACAATTTCATAGAGACATCCAACTCCAAATATAACTCATAATAAATATTCATTCTAGCCAAAGTGCCACACACGGTATGCACGCTGTCACTTTCACACACGTGGGGAAAAAGCATAGATCTATTAAAGCACAAAGAGTATTTATGTAGACTCAAACCAAAGTGCCACCATGGCGTGCACGCTGTTACTTTCACACACATGGGGAGAGCAGAGATCTATTAAAGAACTTGAGTAGCAAGGTAGATCTACTTGATTACAAAGCTCATGATCACAATATGACCATGCATAGAGAGAGAGATGAACACATAGCTACCGGTAGATCCCTTAGCCTCGAGGAAGAACTACTCCCTCCTCATCATGGGAATCAACAACGGTGATGAAGATGGTGGTGGAGATCGATGTTGATGGCTCCGGGGGCACTTCCCCGTCTCGGCAGGGTGCCGGAACAGAGACTTTCTATCCCCCGAGTCTCCCCTTCGGTGGCGGCGGAGCTATGGAACTTTTCATGGTTTTCTGGTCGGGTGCTTAGGGTTTCTGCATCGGGGGCTTCTTATAGGCGAAGAGGCGAGGCCGAGAGGCGACCAGGGGGGCCACACCCTGCCTAGCCGTGGGCCCACCCCTGGCCGTGCCTAGGGGGGGTTGGCCGCCCTGGTTCGTGTCTCCGTCTCGTCTTCTGGATTCATGTCCTTCACGGTAAAATATTGACTTTGGCTTTTGTCCCGTCCAATTCCAAGAATATTGATTTTCTGCCTTTCTGAAACCAAAAAACAGAAAAAAACAGACAACTGACACTGTGGTGACTTATTAATAGGTTAGTTTCAGAAAAGATATAAAAACATCTCAAAGTGTAGACAAAGCAAAGCAAAGTAGATACTAAACAAGCATGGAGCATAAAAAATTATAGATACGTTTCCGACGTATCAACTCCTTTCCCGGATTTCTCTTGCGTCCATACGATCCCAACTTAAGCCTATCCATGACATCTGTCGTGACACCATCACGACAAGTGGTATACGTGATTGTTTTAATCCTAGACATCATGGTTCAAACCGATAAATAAAGATCTTGGTTGAATATATGGGAGTCATTCTAAACATTCAGGTCCCGCTAATGATTATTGATCGGAGTGGTGTCTCGATCATATATGCATGTTCGTGAACCAGTAGGGGCATACACTTAACGTTCGGTAACACTAGGGTAGCTCTGGGATATTTATAATGGTGAGAACGAAGCTTGTTCGTAGTTACGGATGGGATCCAAGACATGACGATGAGCTCCACGGAAGTTCGTACATGAAGTTTCATATAATTAAAATGGTTTATAGGGCTTCGAGAAAGTTAGGAATTCTTTTAATTATATAACGAAATGATCTAAAAGGTTTCAGTGTGTCCTATGATGAGGCTCACCTGCCCTGGGGGTCCATATGGACCTGAGGGGTGACGCTACAGACATGGACCTGGGCGCCAACCCTATTTGGTCCATGCTGCCAAGGAGAAGGGGGAAACCATAGGCCCCCAAATTAGGAAAGATGGGTTTTCCTTCCCTTGGCCATTGACCATATGGTTTGGGGGCAAGCCACTCTACACACCACGCCTACATAATGAGAGTGAGGCGCATGGAAATAGACGAATTTGGTTAGCAATTGGACGACTGATGGATGGATGCAGAGCAATACCTTGCTCATTTGCTCAATTAGCTTTAGAAAAAAAAGTTGAATAAGGAATAGATGAATTTGGTTGGGTTCATCTGAACCCAGCGCTTGTATACCAGCTCCGCCACCGCTCGCTGGAATTCATTTGCTGAATTAGCTTGTGGAGTTCATCTCAATTCCAACACGTGATTTCGCAGTACGTACACATTACTACACTCACAGGGTCAGTGTGCTCGATTACTACACTAGCAGGGTCAGTGTGCTCGATTAGGCCGCTAGTCATACAGTGCTCCGAGAGGACCAAACCATGTCGCCTGTTAGTTACCGAACGCTGTCTCGGTTCAGTTAGTGAACCTGGCATTGGCATGTCGCCTGTACGATGCTGAGGTTTTGTTCTGTTCGGTGCCTTGGGCGGGCCAAGTTAATCTGGGGCTAGGCGACGCAGCTCTCATCAACAGCACCAGTAACTATCATGCCCGTCACCGTCAGGTTCAGACAGTGGCGGAGCTTGCCCGTTCATGGAGCCTGGACAAAGCCTTAGTGTACCCAGATTAATTAACATTTGTCCAAAGAAACAATCAGTTGAACTAGCTATTTTGCACTAAACTTCAAAGGAGACGGAGCAGCTGAGCCCGGGCAGCTGCCCGGGGTCGCCGGCCTGAAGCTCCGCCACTGGGTTCAGAGATGAGTGAGTTCTTGGCCATCATTTCGTCGTCCTCGGGAAAAAACAAGTAGGCAGGCGCCCTCCAGGCTCCAGCACCGCCTCGGCCTTGAAGCTCATCGCGTGCGGGGTCTGCTCCGTGGCACCCATGAGCTGCGCATGGCACGTACGGCGATACCATCACGAGGCGGACCGGGAGGAAAGACGACGGAACAACTTCCCAGATCGGAAGGAAGGAAGTCCATGATGGTATATAGCGGCGGACTGGTTCGACGAGGTGTTTGATCAGGCCGCCGCGAATTCCCACTCTCCAGTCTCCCCGAGCAGTGCACACCCGGCTTCCTCCCCTGCTCGGGAATTCGCTCTGCCTCTTCAGATCGGCTGCTGCTCCGTTTGTACTCTGAGGTGAGTGATCGATGTCAGCTCTCTGTTTTGTGTTTTCTCTCCTTAAATAGCTTAGGCGGTGGCCGCTCGCAGTTGCCGAATTGGCCGGCCGCCGGTCGGATGCTCGGCTACGACATAAAAATGCTTCGGTACAGAGAATATCATGCACAAATCACGTTGCACGGATACGGCCGGATATTACCATACCCGGGATATGTACCTCGTAAATATCGGCCGATTTTCCATAAAAAGAAAAACTAAATCGGATACAATAGGGATACAGCCGCGATACGTTACGGATACGGGAATACACTAATCACTCGGTACACATACAGCGACCGAGCCACGGCCCACTTTCTCATACCTTTGTTAGATGTATGTTTATATATTACTAGTTGAATGCCCGTGCGTTGCTACGGCATTTTAATTCTATACAAATTTTTAAAAAAATTATTTGCTAAATCTAGTTACACACAATGTATGTCTAAATGCAAGTACTGGATGTCAAACTGTGAACCAGGCCACATATTTTTCCTCCGGCCACTCTCGAGGTAGCTCCTTGGTACCAAGAGAACCTAACATCATTCTTGGCGCTCGTTTGTGCACCGCGGACATCCCTCACAAATATGGAGTATTTAACATTTTAGTGTGTGCAGGATTGAAACATTTAGGAGTGTGTTTATACCCATCACAATGTATCCGGTCAATTAACTGCCATTGTAATTAGGAAAATGATACATATCCCCTGAAAGACCATCGTCCGGGTTGTCTTCCCGCACCGCACGTCTCCTCACACGTACACGCCTCCTGCCCACTCGTTCTTCCCCAACTACCCTGTCTCCTCTCACCAGATTTTCTGGAGCTCCTGCAGCCGCCGGACACTCGCCCTCCTCCCCTCCCTCGGCGCGGACCTTACTCCCTTTGCTGGTCACTGCCACCGCACCCTGGTCGCCCTCTGCTCGACCCACCTCGCGGAGCTCCCGCCGCCGTGGCCCATTTGCAGCGCCACCCTCGCCCGCGACCGTCGCCGCCGGCCACTCGCCCTCATCCCCTTCCTCACCGCGGACCTCGCTCCCCCAGTAGACGCCGTCGCGCCCTCGTCGCCCTGCTCGACCCTCCTCGCGGAGCTCCAGCCGCGGCCCGTCTGCAGCGCCACTCTCGCCCGCGACCGCCGCCGGCCGTGGACACGTGGCGCGCAGATGAGTAGGACGAGGGGAAACCCCCATCGTCCGGGGACGCCTAGCACTTGCCTTGTAATTATCAAGGAGTAAGCTGCCCTTACTAATCCATTAGATTACCAGTTACATGACAACGCCAAAATATAACTTTAAAAGGAGCGACTTGCTTGATGATTTTATGAACTCTGACCTGCATATAGCTAGCGACATGCTTGATTATGGTGTGAACTCTGAAACACATATAGCTGAATGTAAAATGTAGTGGACCTGTTGCAAGACTGAATGCCATGTGGCTTTTTTTTTACCGAAATGCCATGTGGCTTTGTTCATGCCATGTTGGGGTGAAGGGGAAATTTTATATGACGACTGCTATATGGAATTTTATCAAACATTTCGAAGGAACATACATTCACAACATATCAATTTCTCCTTGAAAAAGTGTGTGCGGTGCGGTGAGTCCGGTACTGTTAGAAAATTCAGAGAAAGGGAGTGAAGCTATAACCAACATCAGAGATTAGCTCAGTCTTGTCGTTACTCTAGCATTGATTGTCACAATAGCAAGAAACAGAATTGCAGTTAAATCTGAAGTGCATACGTATAGGATAATGAGCATGAAGGGGAAGGAGAGGCGCTCACGGGTGGACTGTTGTAGGATTCGAAAGGCGAACCCAGCGGGCGAACCCAGCAAGCAGGACGGTGAGGTTGAGGTCGAAGTGTCCCAGCTCTCTCTGAAATTGGACGCCCGCGCACCTAGCCCACAACCCACCCACCTCCGACTGCGAAGACGATTTTGGAGATGGATCCCAGCTGATCCTCCATGGGGCACAACCACGGGACGAATCCATGGGTAGAAGATCGGGGGAGCACCATCTCTGGCGGAGCGGCAGCTTCCGAGGTGACGGAGGAGGCCTCCGCCTTGAGCAGAAGTCATTAGATGCGGCGTAGCTCGCGGGGATCTACAAGTGGAGGAGGGATTGGGACTCGGGCACAAGGGATAGGCTGAGGACCTCCTTCTCGGCGGCGGACGACAGCGAGGGAGGCAGGAGATGGGAACGAAAGCCATGGCGCTCAGGAGCAGCGTGGAGGCGTTCTAGTGTTGGGAGGGAGGCGCGAGCAGCGGCGCACACGACGGAATCGAGCTCGGGAATAGTGCTGGTGTTGGGAGTGTGGAGGGCGGCAACGGGCCGGTGATGGACTGGGGCGGCGCAAGTCAGGGACGGAGGCGATGCAGACATAGCTCGGGGCTCTCCATCGAGCACACCCCCTTTGCTCGGGTGTTAGAAAGGAGCTTATCCACTTGGCGGTGGCAGTGCCAGTTATTTGTCCAAACCGCGAGGGGCAAAAGGGTCTTTTCAAGGCAGACGGAAATTTCTTCGGATGACGAACTTCCAATCTTTTTAATAGTATAGATTCCTAGCTGAATGCCCGTGCGTTGCTACGGGATAACATACAAATCATATATACAGAAATAACCACGCTTATATAGACCATAAATTTTTCTCAACCAAAAAAGCTCCGCATGTCCTAACTATACCAAGAAAAACGGAATTCGTCTATGTTCCAATCTATTGATATTTTCTTACATGTCGATCAATTCTGAAAGTGTAACTCGAATTTATGAGAAGACAATACTTTTCTAAGTAAATTGGACTTTTTACACATCTCCCACAAACCTTACGGGCTCCTGAGATAAACATTACTCCCTCTGACCCATTTAGTTGACTTGGATTTGTTTAGATTTAGATGAATTTAGACACTATTTATTACGTAAGTTTATCCAAATTTTGAAAAGACAAGTCAACTAATATGGGTCGGAGGGAGTACTACAATTTATAAGATGTATTATTTTGTTCCGTTATGAAATGAATACGGGCAATTCCATTGTCCCTCTCAGTATCTACACTCATATAAGATGTTTTCAAGCTGTCTTTCTCATGCTCATTATGATGATATCTCCAGCCACTCCTTCCAGCTTAAATATGTACCATCGTGAGACCAAGAATCAGAATATTCATCTTGACTTTGAGGTACAGTCTGCCTCCACCAGTATATTGTTCTTAGTTAATGCATCGTTGAAGTGTCATGAAGCTTTGACACTACTAAATCTTTGTCTTCACGTTAGCAGATATATCTGAAAAGCTTGAGGCTGAAAGCATTAATCCGGTCACATTAAGCTTGATGGTATAACATTGGTGCTCCTTTCATAAGTAGTAATTTTTTTGCCGAGAAGTTGGCTAAAAGCATCAATCCGGTCACATTAAGCTTGATGGTAAAACGTTTGTGCTCCTTTCTTAAGTAGTAATTGTTGCCGAGAAGTTGAAGCTGCTCTCCGTCCATTGACATTTGCTGCTGAAGAATACAGGCGGATCTATCTGGATACAATGCCAATAATTCAAATTAACTACTGCCTCCGTTCCTAAAAGGAAGTCATAAGTTTGTTTAAATTTTGATTGTATCTAGATATTATTTAGTGTATAGATACATTCAAATTTAGACAAATTTGAGACATTCTTTTTTGGATTGGTGGGAGTAACTAAGGTTGACTTACATCATTTGGTAATTCCGCATTCCATTATGATGTTAGCAGCAAAGAACGAGGAACTCAATATGCTCAACTTCTGTATCAACCTATATGACCCCTTTAATTATGTGGGTGCACTTCTATACAGTGTACATGGTACTGAATTTTATCTATAAGATTTAGTATGATGTCTCGGTGCACATGGGGCATAAACATCATATTCATCATGATACAGAAAGTAGGAAATTCAGTACCAGAACTAATATTTCCTCGAGTGCGAATCTAAAGGTTTAGATAGTTGTCACATTGAAGAATTATCATTTGCTTTAGTTAGTCCCCATGGGATTTAAGCCACGCATCCATCCTGGATGTAGTATTTTCCCTCTCGGGGACCAGAAATTATCTCTGAATTCAGGGGAAGACTCTTCTCGTTTGTTTCTTCTTGTTGGAAGTACCAATGGAGATCCATCGATTTGGAGATAAACTCGACCCCCAAGAAAGCATGCTGAAAATAAATGCATGTGCGACCTAGGAGTTATGCTATACTAGGCTAGCTGAAACTAAATCGAGTCAACATAATCTAATGTGAAAACTAAAAACCAAATCATACATGTAGCTAGGCTATCTGAAACCACAACGAGCAGCACTGGAGGCATGCCCAAATCGAACCCAACTACCAGCACTACAGAACGGCGGCTATGCAAAACTAAGACTGCCGCATCGATTGCTGCGCACAGCAGCTATGCAGGTGGGTGTTTCGCAGGGGCAGAGGACTGGGTCAGAGGCCGTCCACACCAGATCCTCCGGAGTGGGAGACGGCAGAGAGGATTCTGCCACGGCGGCTGGGCAAGGGCGTGGCGGCGGGGGCGCGGGGATGGACTGCCGGGGATGGGGAGGGATCAGGAGGTATCTACATAGCTGGAGGGATCCACGCGGAGGCGCCGACTTAGTATGATGTCTCGGTGCACATGGGGCATAAACATCATATTCATCGTGATACAGAAAGTAGGAAATTCAGTACCAGAACTAATATTTCCTCGAGTGTGAGTCTAAAGGTTTAGATAGTTGTCACATTGAAGAATTATCATTTGCTTTAGTTAGTCCCCATGGGATTTAAGCCACGCATCCATCCTGGATGTAGTATTTTCCCTCTCGGGGACCAGAAATTATCTCTGAATTCAGGGGAAGACTCTTCTCGTTTGTTTCTTCTTGTTGGAAGTACCAATGGAGATCCATCGATTTGGAGATAAACTCGACCCCCAAGAAAGCATGCTGAAAATAAATGCATGTGCGACCTAGGAGTTATGCTATGCTAGGCTAGCTGAAACTAAATCGAGTCAACATAATCTAATGTGAAAACTGAAAACCAAATCATACATGTAGCTAGGCTATCTGAAACCACAACGAGCAGCACTGGAGGCATGCCCAAATCGAACCCAACTACCAGCACTACAGAACGGCGGCTATGCAAAACTAAGACTGCCGCATCGATTGCTGCGCACAGCAGCTATGCAGGTGGGTGTTTCGCAGGGGCAGAGGACTGGGTCAGAGGCCGTCCACACCAGATCCTCCGGAGTGGGAGACGGCAGAGAGGATTCTGCCACGGCGGCTGGGCAAGGGCGTGGCGGCGGGGGCGCGGGGATGGACTGCCGGGGATGGGGAGGGATCAGGAGGTATCTACATAGCTGGAGGGATCCACGCGGAGGCGCCGACTTTCCGGGCGGCCGAAGGGAGCGGTGGCTGGGGTGAAACTGCATCTCCTCCACGCGGAGGCGCCGACTTTTGGGCGGCCAGAGGCCGGAGGGAGCGGCGACTGGTGAGGAGGATGAGCTCTGTTTGCGGCCAGAGGGAGCGGCGGCTGGTGGAGGAGGATGAGCTTTGTTTTCGATCGGTAGCGGTTCACTGTTCGCTCAGCGGTGGCATACCATGTAAATATCCTAAATAATTAGGGGCAAATCCGTCTTTTCAAGGCAGACGGATTTTTTGGCTGGGTGACGAACGGTCCCAATCTTTTTAATAGTATAGATATGTCCCCGCTTGTTAGGGGTTTTCTGCATATATCTATCTGTACATGTACTACCCCGTTTCAAAATATAAGATGTTTTATCTTTATGAAGCAAATGTACCTTACATTTTCTTCACAAACGTAAAACATCTTATATTTTGAAACGGAGGGAGTACTATATATTGTGGCCTTTGATCCCTAGAGGAATACAAGTTGTCTATTCTTAACATGGTATCAGAGCTACGTTTAGCCTAGTTTTCTCCTCACAACTTCGTCGCCGCCACCGTCCCTGTCGCCGCCGGCCTTGCCGTCGTCGCCGCAGCCGGTTGCCGCCCGTTTTTCTACACCGATTGATCTTTTTCGGTCTAGATCTGACCCATTTTCGCCCAGATCGGATCGATCTGTCCCGATTTCGTCCAGATCCGATCGGAGCGTCTGCTGCCACCGCCGGCCCGTCCTCTGCCCGCCGCCGCCCGCCCTCTGCCCGGCCGCCGTCTGCCCTCTGCCCGGCCTCCGCTCGCGACCGTCCGCCACCAGCCGCCCTCGCCGACCGTCCGCCGCCGGCCGCCGCACTCCCTCGCGTGCGCACTGCCGAGGCCCGCCGCCGCCAGATCTTTGGCTCCGCTGCCGGCCGCCGCCTCCACTCCGCCGGCGTCAGCCTCTGCCCCCGCCGCCACCAGTGCTTGCCCCCGTCGGCCTCCAGTTGGTTCGTGTTCTCGTTCGGTGTCGCTGAGATCGATCGAGCGTTGAAAAAAAATGTCTTCTGCATCGGGATATATTGCGATTCCTCGCTGCCCAGTGATCTTCGATGGCACGAATTATCCTGATTTCGCTGCCTTTATGCGTGTTCACATGCGCGGTCTCCGTCTTTGGGGTGTGCTCTCTGGCGAGGTCTCCTGTCCGCCGTGCCCCTGTGTTGCACCCAACACATGGCATTCACCATTGGTCCACACCATGCTACATCAACCACACCCTCAAAGGTGAACTCATTCCATACCCAACCCTCCTTTGGCTATCATGTGAATGGAATCCTACTTGAGACACGTGCCGATGCTATGACCAGGACCATGACCATGACACCGAGAGGAGATGACAAGAGGACCCCAGAGATCAAGACCCCCAAGCAAGAGGCCTGGAAGAGAAGACGCAAGAAGCTGCTGAAGCTAGACCGGAGTCTCCGGTCCAGACCGGAGTCTCCGGTCTACCACACCGGAGTCTCCGGTCCATCTCCGGTCCGACCCCCAAACCAGCGCCCAGGACAGTCAGAAGGCCCCTCCGGAGACGACACCGGAGATTGACCGGAGTCTCCGGTCCAGACCGGAGTCTCCGGCCAGCACACCGGAGTCTCCGGACCAAGCGTATCGGGCCTGCGTGCCTCGGGTTGGGCCTGGCCCATGTAACGCCCAGAACTTCCTATTTATGCCTGTTTTACCCCTAGCTCATGGCTGGCCTATATATAAGCCCCCACCCCCTCCTTGAAACCCTAGAGTTGATGATGAATGAAGGCTTGTGCCTAACCCTAGATGGGAACCCCTCTCTATAGTTAATCTAAGAGTTGTACAAGGCCTTGGAGTTCGGTTGTTCGTATCCAAGTCGTCAAGACCCTCCTCAAGTGTTTGGTCTCTCCTCATCAAGGATTCTAGTAGTGCTAGGTCTCTCCCCTTGGGATTCTACTTGGTTGCTACTCTCTCCTTCGATTTGGATTCTATCATCGGCTTGCCGATCTCTCCTTTGGTGATTCTACCTAACGGTCTCTCGCCGAGGATTCTATTGGATTGGTTGTTCGAGCCAACGAGAGCAAATCAAATCGGGTTGTGTTTGCGTGTGTTTGTATCTTTACCTTGCGTTTGTGTTGCGTTCATCGTGTTCATAGGGTATCCCCTCACTCCCCGCATCAAATCCGTGAAGATCGGGCCACCCTAGGGTCAATCCCACAAGGGATCCCATATCAACTGGTATCAGCAGCTTTTGGTTGCCACGGATTTGACTTCGTTCCCCCATATCCACCATAAATTCGAAAATACCAAAAAATTTAGCCCCAATTTGCTTTTGGATCGATCTCTTGATTTGGTGAGTTGATCGTGGTTTTGATCCATTAGAAACTTGTCCTTGGATTTGGTCTACCTTTGCCCTGCGTTTCCTAGCCCAATTTGGTTGAAATTTTCTGGATTTGAGGGTTAAAGGGCCGAATTTCCGCTCACGAACTCGTGTTGTTCGTCGTGCTGGAACCAGACCGGAGTCTCCGGTCATCACACCGGAATCTCCGGCCCCAACACACCGGAGTCTCCGGCCCTGAACAAAAAAAAAGATTGACCCCTTTTCCTTTTTCGACTAATTTCCTTTGTGTGTTTGTGTTTCGCCTGAGTGTCTATCAACTAACAAGCTTCCGCAACGCCAACAACACCTCGTGCTCGACATCGACACCGCGGAACTCGAACCATCCCTTCACCAACGATTGCAAGTTCAACATCACCAAAAGGTATAACTTGCACAACCATTGTTAACCCCCTTCTTCCTATGTGTGTTACCTAACCTATCGAGAGTAGCCCTCCTATGTTTGCCGAAGCATTGTGCGCTTGCTCTTGCATAGTCATGATATAGAGGTAATAACAAAATTGACTCCATAGTGTACAAAAAAAGCTTCTAAGCACAAGAAACAAAGAAAAGATACCAATAGCTAAAGAGAGTCCAAAGCTTCTAAGCAAGAGTGCGAGCAAGAGCAAGGCAAGCGTACAAATCCATTGCTTCTCAACCTTGCGCGAACGGGCTACCGTCTCTCCTAGTGTTGGCACGACACCGAGCATTAGTCTTCGTTAGGTCCAATTTTGTTCTTTGCTCATTTTTCATAGTCGTGCTAGCCACATTAATCTCCACCGTGTGTGTATAGTCGTAGGTTCTCGTCACCCTTATTGACCTTTTCCTTTGACTTTGTTTTTGTTGGATCTTACCCACTTTTGACAATATCCTTTTCTTTTGGTTGTTCCATTTGCTATCCACCTTTCTAACCTACCACCGTAGGCCTTTGTGTGTGTGTGTCTTGTGTACCCGCTATTCGCTTTGCTCTCGGCAACAACAATCTTTCCAATCGTTGACTCCGGTGAGGCAAGGTAGCAATTACCATTCCACCAATCTCACCATATCTATCAAGTGTGTTTGTGCACCATGTCTAGGGCAAGTGGAGCTAGTGGAGATAGCAATTTCAACAACCAAGATGGCTTTGCCACGCGCCACAACTTATGGGCGCAACGCCAAGAATTCAACAATCAATTTGAGCGACTTGAGCACCGTATTGATGATACTTTTCGAGAATTTGAGTACCGTGAGCGGCAACGTCAAGAGGAGCACCATGCTCAATTCCAAGCTCTTCACCAAGCTATTGCCAACCTTGGCAACCGACACGGTCATCGCTCAAGCTCGTCAAGTTCATCCCGCACGCGCTCCTCAAGTCGACATGGCGAGTCTTCAAGGTCACACTCCCGCCACGGAGAACCCCACCACCATAATGGGAACCCACAAGCTCGTCATCGTCGCCCTCAAGCGGTGGACCCAAATGCTCCCCAACCTCAACAACAACGACAAGAGCATGGTCCACCACCACACCAAGCAATCATCGACGTGCACCAACCTCAAGAACGCCAAGATGAAGCTAACCATAATGATCGGCGTCGTCATCCTCCTCATGACCACCACGAGCAACGTCAACAAAATCAAGAACCGGTATGGGACACAAGTGATGATGATGAGGATGCACTCCAAGATCGACGCAATAACCGACATGCACAACACCACCACCGACACCATCAAGCTATGAACGTCAATGATGCCGACCAACGGCGAATAAGAGACTTCGAGCATCATCAAGAAAACCCCCCACAACAACCTCAAGGCAATCAAGAGCCTCCTCCTCCGCCGCCACGCCTTCCAAGTGACGCAAGTATGCACCAAGAACGTCGCAGCAACCACCATGAGCGTGATGATGGCAAGTTTTGGAAGCTCAAGTTCGTTATGCCCAAGTTCAAAGGAGAAGAAAATGCCGATGCATACCTTGAATGGGAGCTCAAAGTCGACAAGATCTTCCGAGTCCACAACTTTTCTGAAGAGAAGAAAGTGGCAATGGCATCCCTTGAGTTTGAGGACTACGCCAATGTTTGGTGGGAAGACTACCAAAGCAATCGTGAGAAGCAAGAAGAGCCACCGGTCACCACTTGGACCGAGATGAAGAATGTGATGTATGCAAGATTTGTCCCCGAGCACTATCGCCAAGACCTCTTCGAAAAGCTACAAAACTTGAAGCAAGGCACAAAGACAATTGAAGAGTTCTATAAGGAGATGGAGATGACTATGATGAGAGCCGATGTGAAGGAACTTGAGGAGCAAACGATCGCACGGTTCCTCAATGGTTTGAGCCGCCCAATACGCAAGATAGTTGATTTCCAACCTTACAAGACTCTCGCGAACCTTCTTCACCAAGCAACAAAGGCCGAGCGCCACTTGCAAAAGGAACATGCTTATGAGAAGCAAAGGGCGTACTACGCTTCACTCAACTCGAGTAGCCCCTCCAAGCCAACAAACCAAACAACAAGCTCCTCCAAGAAATCCAAGACACCTATGGCATCCACCTCCAACACAACAACGGAAAGTCAAGTAGTTTGCTACAAGTGTGGAGGAAAGGGCCACAAGTCTTATGAGTGCATGAACACAAGAGTCATGCTAACGGATGAGAACGGCGCAACATATTCCGTGAGCGAAGACGAATTTGAAGCTATGAACCAAGCCGCTATAGCAAAAGATGCCGCAATGCAAGATGAGGACACACTTCTTTGTGAACATGATCCAAGCCCCTCACTTGACATCGCCCAAGTTTTGACGACCAACTCCATCCCAAGAGAGGATCAACGCCTCAATATCTTCCAAACCCGAGCCGGAATGGATGGCAAGTCCATAAAAGTTATCATTGATGGAGGAAGTTGTCACAACCTTGCGAGCATCGACCTTTGTGAGAAACTCAAGTTACCATACATGGAGCACCCTCATCCCTATCATGTCAAGTGGCTTGATGACAATGGCACCATTCAAATCAAACACAAGGTCAACGTCTCCTTCAAGATTGGTCCATATCAAGACACCGTCGAGTGTGATGTCGTGCCTATGACCGTGTGTCACATGCTCCTTGGAAGACCATGGCAATACGACAAGAGTGCACTACATGATGGTACCTCCAACCAATACTCCTTTAAGTGGAATGACAAGACATTGGTGCTACAACCGATGACGCCAAGCCAAATTATCACTTCAAACATGACGTCGCTGCCCAAGATAAAACAAGCTAAGGACCCTTGTGAGATGAGTGGTGAGAGAGTGATCCACCAACACGTGAGTGAGAGCTACAAGCCCCAAATGAGTGGAAAAATCACGAGTGCCACGTCGCAAGCCACCACACGTGAGAAGAGTGATTTGAGCGTACCCAATGGTAACAATCCTTCATACAATTCTTTCCCCTTGTTGTCGGTTTTGCAGGATACACAGCATCACCTACCACCTACAAGGAACACGCTACAAGATCTCCAACCACACCTTGCTGACAAGCACAACTTCAAGATCTTCGACCAATTTAAGCAAGGCTACGACACCGGCGATCCCACAACATACAAGCTCAAGACCTTGCGCACACCTTCCTCCCTATATGATGATTGAACTTCGTCGAGGACGACTCGTTTTGAAGCGGGGGAGATGTTGCAGCCCAACACATGGCATTCACCATTGGTCCACACCATGCTACATCAACCACACCCTCAAAGATGAACTCATTCCATACCCTACCCTCCTTTGGCTATCATGTGAATGGAATCCTACTTGAGACACGTGCCGATGCTATGACCAGGACCATGACCATGACACCGAGAGGAGATGACAAGAGGACCCCAGAGATCAAGACCCCCAAGCAAGAAGCCTAGAAGAGAAGACGCAAGAAGCTGCTGAAGCTAGACCGGAGTCTCCGGTCTACCACACCGGAGTCTCCGGTCCATCTCCGGTCCGACCCCCAAACCAGCGCCCAGGACAGTCAGAAGGCCCCTCCGGAGACGACACCGGAGATTGACCGGAGTCTCCGGTCCAGACCGGAGTCTCCGGCCAGCACACCGGAGTCTCCGGACCAAGCGTATCGGGCCTGCGTGCCTCGGGTTGGGCCTGGCCCATGTAACGCCCAGAACTTCCTATTTATGCCTGTTTTACCCCTAGCTCATGGCTGGCCTATATATAAGCCCCCACCCCCTCCTTGAAACCCTAGAGTTGATGATGAATGAAGGCTTGTGCCTAACCCTAGATGGGAACCCCTCTCTATAGTTAATCTAAGAGTTGTACAAGGCCTTGGAGTTCGGTTGTTCGTATCCAAGTCGTCAAGACCCTCCTCAAGTGTTTGGTCTCTCCTCATCAAGGATTCTAGTAGTGCTAGGTCTCTCCCCTTGGGATTCTACTTGGTTGCTACTCTCTCCTTCGATTTGGATTCTATCATCGGCTTGCCGATCTCTCCTTTGGTGATTCTACCTAACGGTCTCTCGCCGAGGATTCTATTGGATTGGTTGTTCGAGCCAACGGGAGCAAATCAAATCGGGTTGTGTTTGCGTGTGTTTGTATCTTTACCTTGCGTTTGTGTTGCGTTCATCGTGTTCATCGGGTATCCCCTCACTCCCCGCATCAAATCCGTGAAGATCGGATCACCCTAGGGTCAATCCCACAAGGGATCCCATATCAACTGGTATCAGCAGCTTTTGGTTGCCACGGATTTGACTTCGTTCCCCCATATCCACCATAAATTCGAAAATACCAAAAAATTTAGCCCCAATTTGCTTTTGGATCGATCTCTTGATTTGGTGAGTTGATTGTGGTTTTTATCCATTAGAAACTTGTCCTTGGATTTGGTCTACCTTTGCCCTGCGTTTCCTAGCCCAATTTGGTTGAAATTTTCTGGATTTGAGGGTTAAAGGGCCAAATTTCCGCTCACGAACTCGTGTTGTTCGTCGTGCTGGAACCAGACCGGAGTCTCCGGTCATCACACCGGAATCTCCGGCCCCAACACACCGGAGTCTCCGGCCCTGAACAAAAAAAAAGATTGACCCCTTTTCCTTTTTCGACTAATTTCCTTTGTGTGTTTGTGTTTCGCCTGAGTGTCTATCAACTAACAAGCTTCCGCAACGCCAACAACACCTCGTGCTCGACATCGACACCGCGGAACTCGAACCATCCCTTCACCAACGATTGCAAGTTCAACATCACCAAAAGGTATAACTTGCACAACCATTGTTAACCCCCTTCTTCCTGTGTGTGTTACCTAAGCTATCGAGAGTAGCCCTCCTATGTTTGCCGAAGCATTGTGCGCTTGCTCTTGCATAGTCATGATATAGAGGTAATAACAAAATTGACTCCATAGTGTACAAAAAAAAAGCTTCTAAGCACAAGAAACAAAGAAAAGATACCAATAGCTAAAGAGAGTCCAAAGCTTCTAAGCAAGAGTGCGAGCAAGAGCAAGGCAAGCGTACAAATCCATTGCTTCTCAACCTTGCGCGAACGGGCTACGGTCTCTCCTAGTGTTGGCACGACACCGAGCATTAGTCTTCGTTAGGTCCAATTTTGTTCTTTGCTCATTTTTCATAGTCGTGCTAGCCACATTAATCTCCACCGTGTGTGTATAGTCGTAGGTTCTCGTCACCCTTATTGACCTTTTCCTTTGACTTTGTTTTTGTTGGATCTTACCCACTTTTGACAATATCCTTTTCTTTTGGTTGTTCCATTTGCTATCCACCTTTCTAACCTACCACCATAGGCCTTTGTGTGTGTGTGTGTCTTGTGTACCCGCTATTCGCTTTGCTCTCGGCAACAACAATCTTTCCAATCGTTGACTCCGGTGAGGCAAGGTATCAATTACCATTCCACCAATCTCACCATATCTATCAAGTGTGTTTGTGCACCATGTCTAGGGCAAGTGGAGCTAGTGGAGATAGCAATTTCAACAACCAAGATGGCTTTGCCACGCGCCACAACTTATGGGCGCAACGCCAAGAATTCAACAATCAATTTGAGCGACTTGAGCACCGTCTTGATGATACTTTTCGAGAATTTGAGTACCGTGAGCGGCAACGTCAAGAGGAGCACCATGCTCAATTCCAAGCTCTTCACCAAGCTATTGCCAACCTTGGCAACCGACACGGTCATCGCTCAAGCTCGTCAAGTTCATCCCGCACGCGCTCCTCAAGTCGACATGGCGAGTCTTCAAGGTCACACTCCCGCCACGGAGAACCCCACCACCATAATGGGAACCCACAAGCTCGTCATCGTCGCCCTCAAGCGGTGGACCCAAATGCTCCCCAACCTCAACAACAACGACAAGAGCATGGTCCACCACCACACCAAGCAATCATCGACGTGCACCAACCTCAAGAACGCCAAGATGAAGCTAACCATAATGATCGGCGTCGTCATCCTCCTCATGACCACCACGAGCAACGTCAACAAAATCAAGAACCGGTATGGGACACAAGTGATGATGATGAGGATGCACGCCAAGCTCGATGCAATAACCGACATGCACAACACCACCACCGACACCATCAAGCTATGAACGTCAATGATGCCGACCAACGGCGAATAAGAGACTTCGAGCATCATCAAGAAAACCCCCCACAACAACCTCAAGGCAATCAAGAGCCTCCTCCTCCACCGCCACGCCCTCCAAGTGACGCAAGTATGCACCAAGAACGTCGCAACAACCACCATGAGCGTGATGATGGCAAGTTTGGGAAGCTCAAGTTCGTTATGCCCAAGTTCAAAGGAGAAGAAAATGCCGATGCATACCTTGAATGGGAGCTCAAAGTCGACAAGATCTTCCGAGTCCACAACTTTTCCGAAGAGAAGAAAGTGGCAAGGGCATCCCTTGAGTTTGAGGACTACGCCAATGTTTGGTGGGAAGACTACCAAAGCAATCGTGAGAAGCAAGAAGAGCCACCGGTCACCACTTGGACCGAGATGAAGAATGTGATGTATGCAAGATTTGTCCCCGAGCACTATCGCCAAGACCTCTTCGATAAGCTACAAAACTTGAAGCAAGGCACAAAGACAATTGAAGAGTTCTATAAGGAGATGGAGATGACTATGATGAGAGCCGATGTGAAGGAACTTGAGGAGCAAACGATCGCACGGTTCCTCAATGGTTTGAGCCGCCCAATATGCAAGATAGTCGATTTCCAACCTCACAAGACTCTCGTGAACCTTCTTCACCAAGCAACAAAGGCCGAGCGCCACTTGCAAAAGGAACATGCTTATGAGAAGCAAAGGGCGTACTACGCTTCACTCAACTCGAGTAGCCCCTCCAAGCCAACAAACCAAACAACAAGCTCCTCCAAGAAATCCAAGACACCTATGGCATCCACCTCCAACACAACAACGGAAAGTCAAGTAGTTTGCTACAAGTGTGGAGGAAAGGGCCACAAGTCTTATGAGTGCATGAACACAAGAGTCATGCTAACGGATGAGAACGGCGCAACATATTCCGTGAGCGAAGACGAATTTGAAGCTATGAACCAAGCCGCTATAGCAAAAGATGCCGCAATTCAAGATGAGGACACACTTCTTTGTGAACATGATCCAAGCCCCTCACTTGTCATCGCCCAAGTTTTGACGACCAACTCCATCCCAAGAGAGGATCAACGCCTCAATATCTTCCAAACCCGAGCCGGAATTGATGGCAAGTCCATAAAAGTTATCATTGATGGAGGAAGTTGTCACAACCTTGCGAGCATCGACCTTTGTGAGAAACTCAAGTTACCATACATGGAGCACCCTCATCCCTATCATGTCAAGTGGCTTGATGACAATGGCACCATTCAAATCAAACACAAGGTCAACGTCTCCTTCAAGATTGGTCCATATCAAGACACCGTCGAGTGTGATGTCGTGCCTATGACCGTGTGTCACATGCTCCTTGGAAGACCATGGCAATACGACAAGAGTGCACTACATGATGGTACCTCCAACCAATACTCCTTTAAGTGGAATGACAAGACATTGGTGCTACAACCGATGACGCCAAGCCAAATTATCACTTCAAACATGACGTCGCTGCCCAAGATAAAACAAGCTAAGGACCCTTGTGAGATGAGTGGTGAGAGAGTGATCCACCAACACGTGAGTGAGAGCTACAAGCCCCAAATGAGTGGAAAAATCATGAGTGCCACGTCGCAAGCCACCACACGTGAGAAGAGTGATTTGAGCGTACCCAATGGTAACAATCCTTCATACAATTCTTTCTCCTTGTTGTCGGTTTTGCAGGATACACAGCATCACCTACCACCTACAAGGAACACGCTACAAGATATCCAACCACACCTTGCTGACAAGCACAACTTCAAGATCTTCGACCAATTTAAGCAAGGCTACGACACCGGCGATCCCACAACATACAAGCTCAAGACCTTGCGCACACCTTCCTCCCTATATGATGATTGAACTTCGTCGAGGACGACTCGTTTTGAAGCGGGGGGAGATGTTGCAGCCCAACACATGGCATTCACCATTGGTCCACACCATGCTACATCAACCACACCCTCAAAGATGAACTCATTCCATACCCTACCCTCCTTTGGCTATCATGTGAATGGAATCCTACTTGAGACACGTGCCGATGCTATGACCAGGACCATGACCATGACACCGAGAGGAGATGACAAGAGGACCCCAGAGATCAAGACCCCCAAGCAAGAGGCCTGGAAGAGAAGACGCAAGAAGCTGCTGAAGCTAGACCGGAGTCTCCGGTCCAGACCGGAGTCTCCGGTCTACCACACCGGAGTCTCCGGTCCATCTCCGGTCCGACCCCCAAACCAGCGCCCAGGAAAGTCAGAAGGCCCCTCCGGAGACGACACCGGAGATTGACCGGAGTCTCCGGTCCAGACCGGAGTCTCCGGCCAGCACACCGGAGTCTCCGGACCAAGCGTATCAGGCCTGCGTGCCTCGGGTTGGGCCTGGCCCATGTAACGCCCAGAACTTCCTATTTATGCCTGTTTTACCCCTAGCTCATGGCTGGCCTATATATAAGCCCCCACCCCCTCCTTGAAACCCTAGAGTTGATGATGAATGAAGGCTTGTGCCTAACCCTAGATGGGAACCCCTCTCTATAGTTAATCTAAGAGTTGTACAAGGCCTTGGAGTTCGGTTGTTCGTCTCCAAGTCGTCAAGACCCTCCTCAAGTGTTTGGTCTCTCCTCATCAAGGATTCTAGTAGTGCTAGGTCTCTCCCCTTGGGATTCTACTTGGTTGCTACTCTCTCCTTCGATTTGGATTCTATCATCGGCTTGCCGATCTCTCCTTTGGTGATTCTACCTAACGGTCTCTCGCCGAGGATTCTATTGGATTGGTTGTTCGAGCCAACGGGAGCAAATCAAATCGGGTTGTGTTTGCGTGTGTTTGTATCTTTACCTTGCATTTGTGTTGCGTTCATCGTGTTCATCGGGTATCCCCTCACTCCCCGCATCAAATCCGTGAAGATCGGGCCACCCTAGGGTCAATCCCACAAGGGATCCCATATCACCCTGGTCCTATGGCTCCTCTTCCGCCGACGCCGATTGTTCTTGGTGCTGATGCTTATCAGGAGGCCAAGGATGCTATCTGGCGTCAGTGTAGGATGGTGTATCGATCATTCATCGGTTTTCAATTGCTTGAGTCATTACGTTTGGCAGTGGTGGGTGGACATCTTTAGACGATGAACAAAAGAACTAGACTATATCATTCATCAAAGTCATTGATTATGTGATAGAGATGAGCATATACATGCAGAATTTGAAAGTTAGGGAGAATTCCTCTCAAATCAAGTGAAAGTAGGTGAAGAACAGCAGGAACTTTGGATACCTCAACTTAAGATAAACACATGATATGTTAACAAAATCTGCACATCACATTGACACCTCGACTGTCGTGGTATTGCCGATGAGTACGCCATGGAGGGGTCCTCACAGTGCGTGTTTAGAGACGTGGGGGGAAGGCGGATGGTTGACGGGTATGAGGTAACACAACTTATCCAGGTTCAGATCCCACAACGGTGGCGGAATCCTACTCCTGCTATAGATCACTATTACAGAGATAGGTTCGCTGCGAGGTGTATGTTAATCACTACTTGGTCGTGTGAGATTGTGCCCTAAAGGTTCCCATAGGCCCGACTTACATAGTCGCCAGGTCCTAGGGTTGCAGGGAAAAGTCCTAGCCGGACAGGTTACAGATTCCTATACCGTCTATTACTAGTCTTGCGTGTCTTGTACTCCAAGGCTCCGGATACGTCGGTGACTCCACCGTAGCCTTCCTTTATTCGACATGGGCTTCACTTCTGGATCCATCTAACTGGGCCGCCCAGTAGGCCATGGGCCATGCTACCAACTGTGGGCCACCCGGGTTATCCGGATAGGAGACATGCTATGAGGATACCCATATAGCATATCCCCAATAGTAGCCCCCGGAGAACTCCGAAATCTTGCGCCGTGTTGCTTCTTCACGTTGAATGCTCCGTCTAGATGGATGTCGGCAAATTGTCAAGCAATATCTTGTAGTCCTCCCAAAGAACCCTGCAAGGTTTTCTCCGTCTTCAATTTGTAAGTCGGAGAATTGCTGAATCTTCCATCGTACTCTTTCGTAGCCGGACTGGATCCGTGCATGCCGGAATCTTCTGATGTGATGGTTCATCTGCCTATGTTAGCTAGGGCGACATAGACGTAGGTCAGCAACGCCTCGTAACTCACACATGCAGAGAACGCAATCATGTCCACTTTCCCGCGCGAGCGATACGAACCGTTGGCGGTGCCGGTTGAGACGTGGCGAAATTTCCGCGCACGTCCACACACACGTCGTCTACGCGACAACCGTCCGATCAAGCTGCACGAATCTAGATGCTGGAGATCATAAATAGTAACCGTGGTGAAACTATTTACTTTTTACCTCATTCTCTCCTCGCATCATCTTGTTCCTCCAGCGAGCGCCCGCTCGATCTCTCCGTGCAACCTTGCGAAAAAACCTAACTCCCAATCTCGCCAGTCACCTCCAAACACACGCAATGTCCAGCAGCAACTCTTCTCCCTCGATGGCGGCGTCGGGCGAAGCCGCGACGAAGCCGGCGAGCTCCGTCGTCGTGCCTCCAGAGGGCCTGGTCATTCCCATCTCCACGATGGTCGAGACCACCGGCGGCGACCACAATCCAGCGGCGCTGGAGCTGCTGGAATAGGATCTCGACTCCCACAAAGGCGATTGGCGCGGTTCGGACATCATGGACTGCGACATCAAGGAACTGATCGTCGAAGGCTACCTCCCCGTGATGGAGGGGCTCGCCTGGCAGGCGGCACCGGCCGGCGAGGTCACACCTTATCCCCAAGCCGGAGAAAAGGTGTACCTCAAAGCACAGATGGTACGCGACGTCTCCCTGCCCATCTCTAACTTCTTCCTTGCCATCTTGAACCATTACCAGGTCCAGCCCCAAAACCTTTCTCCCAATAGTATCCTAGCGCTTAGCAATTACGCGGCGATTTGCGAGGGTTACTTAGGGATCAAGCCTAGGTTAGACCTCTTTATCTATTTCTTCACCGTCAAGCGCGAAGCCGGAGCCAGCAAGGATGAACTTAGAAATTGTGGCACTATTAGCTTCAAGATCCGACCTGGCCGGCACTTCCCCGACATTGTCTGCCACGAGTCCTGCAAGAACTAGCAGCGTACTTACTTCTATGGCCCAGATATCCCTCTGGCCGACCGAGAAGTAACGTACCCGGACTTCGTCGATGGAGCCGCCGCCGAAACTTCGACATGGAGATCCCAGGACTCCCTTCCCTCCGACATCGACGCTTCCCGCGCCATAAGGCGGATAGAGTGGTTTGTAGAGACAGGTTTGACCGGCTTGGACCTATCCATGTGCTGGTTCATCAGGTGAATCCAGCCTCTGCAGCACCGCGCGAAGCTGATGCACAAGTATACCAACGATAGAAGGAATAGCCTCCGCATCTCCGTTGACAACTTCTCGAGTGACTCCGTCAAGCTTCACCTCAAGGACATCGTCAAGGTGAAGGACAAGAAGTGCGGATTCACCATCACCTACGACATGTTCATAGAGAGCAAGTGCCCAAAGGTAACTATTTTATCTTCCGTGTATGGCATATACTCCAGTTCTTCCGTCTAGCAATTACCATCTTGTCTAACACGGTAACTTCTCACTTTAACAGCTCAGCGACATAGATGAGGACAGCATGGCTCCTCAAATATATGATCCAAAGATGAAGGAAGTCACGGTCGTGTCCGACGACGATGCTCCATTGGCGCGAAAGCAGAAGAGCTCCACCTCTGACGCTGCCGACGGAGGCAAGAAGAAGAAGACGGAGGTTGGAGCCGCCAAAAAGACTACCGCCGCCCTGGAGGCGGAGAAGAGAAAAGTTACCGGGATCCCTTTTGCCAAAGCACCCCCTCTTGTGTAAGCTTCTTTATCTCCGACATTGTCTATTTATCGTCTTATTCATGTACTTATGCATTTTGCACGTTTCAGGAAGAAAGCCACGACCAGCCTGAAGAAGACCTCCAAAACATCGGGGGCTTCTAGAACCATTAAGGACATGCTACATCGTGACGCCTCTCCCGCCATCGCCCCTGTCACTCCTAGTGTCAAGCCTTCCTCCGCTCCGACAAGCTCACAAGCTAAGGAAGCATCTGGCCCTTCTGCCATGGAAGTGGACTCAGGTGCCTCTACCGAGCTCGCTGTTGTTGGCGAACAGGCGACGCAGGAGAGTGCCGCACACCAAATGGCTGAAGCTCCGGCTAAGGATGCCACCGGTAGCGGTAAGGCAATGGTGGAAGGTGGTACTTCTGCCAAGGCGGCGCCCCCGCACCCAAGAAAACTATAGAGTATCCAAAGATAGTCTATCCGGTACTTGCACCGAGTAGCACTGCTCTGGTTCCTGGTGCGACGCTGACATCTCCGACGTGCCGTCTCGAGGAGCTTCTCCGGCAAGCAGAGATCTTGCAAGGAAATAGTGTGTCCTTCGGCAAGCTGTTGGCTGAGAGTGCTACAAACCTCAAGATCATTGCACTTGTAAGTTTTATTTGCCTTTTGCATTTCATATGAGTATCCCACTGTAGCCCCCGAGGATTTAGACGGAAAACCGTAGGTCTTTGCGTCTAGATGCTCTAAGAGTGACTAAGCCAGAAAACCTCTCACTGTAGCCCCCAAGCATATAGGTGGAATGAATTATTTCGACTAAATGCTTTAAGAGTAGCATACGCAGTGTTTATAAATTTCAATACTGTAGAGCCCCCAAGCCTCTAGTTGTAACTGAATTAGTTCCGACTAGATGCTTAAAGAAAAGCTAAGCATACATCCGAGTTAAAAACTTTATACTGTATCCCCCAAGCTTCTAATCAAAAATTGAATTAGTTCTGACTAGATGCTTAAAGAAAGACTAAGCATATTGCTAAGTTAAAAACTCTCGCTGTAGCCCCCGAGCGTCTAGGTGGAAAGCTTCTGGCTAGATGCTCCAAGTAGACCAAACAACGTGTAATTCTTATTTTTTCCATAGAACGAGAATGCTCGGAGGGGCATGGCCAATGACAAGTACCAGAAGATGCGCGCAGACCTGGAATCCGAAAATGGTAAAACTTCCTTCTTGAAGGAATAGATCATCAAGAGCAAGCGTCTGTTTTTCCTTTCTTTTCCGTATTCCGACTTGAACTTGTGTATTCTCCGAGTACTCACTGTGTACTTTGCTTTCTCCGACTTGCAGAAACCATTGCTAAGGCCAAGGACATTGTCGAGCAATCTAAGCACATTCAAGAGCTGGATAGCGAGAACAAAATCCTTAAGCAGGAGAGGAAGGACATGCTGAAAATGCATGAGGAATCAATGAAAGCCTTGCAGGACTCCGCCACCAAGGAGATAAACCGCTTGAAGGAGGAGATCTCGATCCTAAAAGATTAGAAGAAAGCTGCCGATGAGCAGAATCAACTTCATCATGAAGCGTACAAGCTCCTCCAACAAGAACGGGACTCCTTAGCGGATACCCTCTGGCAAGCTAAGGCTAGCATCTTCAGTAAGTGATTCTCCGTCTTGGATTTCTATAAGTCTGATACTTTGAATTTTTGAACTCATGTGCTCCTTGTCAGAATTTGCAGCTCCTATGGGTTTAACCCGATCACCTCCTCCGGCAAAGGAATGCATGGTTCTTGTCGGCAACTTCATCAACACCGCCATCACGCGGGCCAAAGAGATTGACAAGCCCCTCCAGATCAACATCAAGGCATCGGACTCTATGGCGAAGTACTCGAAGATCCTGCGCCGAGCCCTCGAGCGCATCACAAGCTGGAAAGCTTCATGTGCACGGGCTGGTGCAAGGATGGCGCTTTCCATGGTCAAGGCACACTACGAGGATGCCGACATTGACACGGTAACCTCCAGCATTCCCGACGTAGATGACGATGGCAAGGAAATAAACCATGAGGCCATCTTGTCGTCACTCGCGGGTTATGACACCAGAGTTGCCGAGTTAGTCGACGTCAACGTCTTCATGCCGATGAATACCATCGATGGCGATGACCAAAGCTCCTCTGAGTCTCTTCGCACTGCCGACTTCGAGGGTGACTCTCCTGCTGTCGATGACGCTGCTTCCAAGTCGCCTGCGCCAAAGGAATGAAAAATAATTTGTAATATTTGTTTCCTTTGTGATGCGTATGCGGAAAAAACTATGTATTAACTTAAGGCGGAAAACAATGATGTATGTCCTGCTACTTAAGAACTAGTTCCAGCATGTATATATTTTTTAAGCAAGTACTGGCTTATCCATTACTTTGGTTCTAATGCTTGACTTTTCGTGAGTCGGAAGACTCGTTGTCGGAACTATGTGCTCAGGTGATGATGCCCAATGGCACCATCAATAAGCTAAGCACAAAATCGCCGACAATAATTGCCGAAAGTCACTACTCCAGAATCCACATAAAAATGACAAAGAACGTGTAGACCGGAAAACTTAAGCTAACGCCCGTAGGAGGAATTTTCACAAGTGCAATCGCAAAGCTTGTGCATAAAGGTTTTATATGATCCAAAAATGAACACTAAAGGAGGTAAAAGACTCAGAAATCTGAGTGAACCAGAGAGCTTTATTTCATTGATCATATAAGAGGTACACAATTAGATAAAAAATTCTAAGTGTAAAAAGGACGTAGCTGTGATATGTTCCATGGCCGATCAAGCTCTGGGTAGTCATCATCCGGGTCGCGTCGCTTACGCTTATGATCCTCGTTGGGTCTATCCTTTAGTTCACGATTGTCAACGAGGTAGTAAGACCCATTGAGTAGCGCCTTGCTTATGATGAACGGTCCTTCCCATGGCGGGGATAATTTGTGCGACTTCTTCTACTTAAGTCGGAGCACCAAATCCCCCTCTTTAAACGAGCGATACCGAACGCGGCGACTATGATAGCTGCGTAGCTTCTGCTAGTAGATGGCGGATCTTTGGCATGCCAAAACACGCTCCTCCTCGAGAAGGTACACATCTAGGCGTCTGGATCTTTTAGTGTCATCTTCGTCGTAGGCGGCAACTCTTGGTGCATCGTGAAGGATGTCGGGAGGCAGGATGGCTTCTGCTCCATATACCATGAAGTAAGAGGTGTAGCCGGTGGATCTGTTAGGTGTAGTTCGTAAACTCCACAACACAGATGGAAATTCTTCCGCCCAAGCTCCAGCTGCTCTATGTAGCGGTATCTCAAGACGTGGCTTGATTTCCTGTAGAATTAATCCATTGGCTCGCTCAACCTGACCATTGGATTGTGGATGTGCCGCGGATGCAAGGTCAAGTCAGATGCCCTTCTCCCAACAATAAGCCTCCACTTCTCCGAGTGACAAGTTGCTGCCATTGTCGGTGATAATGCTATGTGGGAGACCAAATCTCACCACTAGATCTCGGAAAAACCTGAGGGCAGTTCCCCCATCAAGCTTTCTAATGAGTTTAGCTTCTATCCATTTAGTGAATTTATCAACTGCTACAAGCAGATGTGTAAACCCACATGGTGCCATTTGTAACGGTCCCACCATGTCTAGCCCCCAGACTGCAAAAGGCCAAGTTATTGGTATTGTTCGCAATTCTTTAGCAGGAACATGTGGTCGTCGGGCATAATACTGGCATCCATTGCATGTCTCAACCAGCTTGTCAGCGTCCGCCTTCGCAGTCATCCAGCAGAATCCTTGCGGGAAGTCTTTCGCGACTAGCGATCAAGGAGCGGCGTGATGCCCGCAATCTCTGATATGGATTTCACGTAGGATTTCCATACCTTCTAGCTGGGAAACACACTTTAGGTATACACCAGTAGTGCTCCTTTTGTAGAGTTGTCCATTGATTATGGTATAACCCTTTGCTCGTCGTACTATTTGCCTTCTTTCGACCTCGTCGTCGAGCAAAGTTCCGTGTTCGAGATATTCCATGAATGGTTTTGTCCAAGCCAGAGGGACCTTTGACACAATGTGGACAAAAGAGTCAACTCTATCTAGGTTGTCGATGTCGGCTCCTTTCATGGATGGTGTCCGCAGATGCTCTAGAAAGACTCCTGGCGGAATTCGTTTGCGCCCTGATCCAAGCTTAGATAGCAGATCAGCCGCCTCGTTTTGCTCCCTAGGTACACACTTGACCTCGTAGCCCAAGAAGCACTTGGCTATCTCGTCCACTTCGACTCGATATGCCGCCATCATAGGGTTCCGCGCATTCCAGGTGCCAACCACCTGCTGGGCAACCAAGTCGAAATCTCCACAGCAAACTATGCGCTTAATGCCAATATCCTTGGCTACACGTAGTCCATGAATGAGTGCTTCATACTCCGCCATGTTGTTCGTAGCCTCGAAGTGGATTTGCAGAACATAGTGTAGCTTGTCGCCAGTTGGTGACTGTAGCAATACACCAGCCCCCGAGCCGTTGAGCAGCTTTGCTCCATCAAAGTGCATCACCCAGTACTCTGATTCCGGCAACGGAGTAGCATCTAGAATCTTCGTCCAATCCGCGATAAAATCCGCCAAGGCTTGTGACTTGATAGCGTCACGTCTCTTGTAGGTGATCTCGAAGGCGGCAAGTTCAATGCCCCACTTCGCGACCCTTCCTGTAGCGTCGCTATTGTTGATAATGTCGGACAGTGGAGTTTTTATCACCACTGTGATTGGGTGCTCCTGAAAGTAATGCCTCAGCTTTCGAGAAGCAAGGAATACTCCTTAAGCTATCTTCTGGTAGTGCGGGCAACGCTTCTTGGACTCCGTCAAAACCTCGCTTACATAGTAAACTGGTCATTGAACTCCGTGCTCATAGCCTGATTCCTTCCGCTATACCACGACGACGATGCTGATTACCCGGTTGGTTGCCGCCATGTAAATTAACAGGGGTTCTCCAGGCTCGGGTGCTGCAAGGATGGGCGCTGAGGAAAGAATCTCCTTGAGCTGCTTCAATGTTGCATCTGCTTCATCCATCCACGTGAATTTTTCTGCCTTCTTCAGCAACTTGTACAGCGGCAGGGCCTTCTCTCCAAGTCGGCTGACGAACCGACTAACTGCTGCAACACAACCTGTTAGTCGTTGAATGTCCTTTAGGCATGTCGGATGGTTTATGTTTAAGATGGCCTTGATTTTCTCCGGGTTGACCTCGATTCCACGCTGGGAAACGATGAAGCCCAACAATTTGCCAGCTGGAACCCCGAAGACACACTTCTTAGGGTTAAGCATCATGTTGTATTTCCGGAGATTATCAAAGGTTTACTTTAAGTCAGAGATTAAGTCATTTGACTTTTTAGACATCACCGCTATATCGTCCACATAGGCGTGAACGTTCCGACCAATTTTATCGTGCAGGCAACGTTGCATTGTCCGCTGGTACGTAGCACCTGCGTTTTTTAGCCCAAAGGGCATCTTGACATAGCAAAACGTGCCATATGGGGTAGTGAACGAAGTGGCCAATTGGTCTGACTTCCTCATCTTGATCTGGTGGTATCCTGAGTATGCATCGAGAAAACACAAAAGTTCCGAGCCAGCCGTTGAGTCAATGACTTGGTCAATGCGAGGCAAAGCAAACGGATCTTTGGGGCATGCTTTGTTCAAGCCGGTGTAATCAACGCATATTCTTAATTCTTTGGTTCCCTTTTTGGGGACAAGTACAGGATTGGCCACCCATCGGGTGTGAAGGACTTCTCGGATAAATCTAGCCTTAAGTAATCTAGCTATCTCTTTGCCAATGGCGCGTCTCTTCTCGTCTCCGAAACGTCGTAGAGGTTGTTTCACTGGTTTACATTTTGGATCAAT
Organism: Avena sativa; assembly: GCA_916181665.1. Lineage (NCBI taxonomy): Eukaryota > Viridiplantae > Streptophyta > Magnoliopsida > Poales > Poaceae > Avena > Avena sativa. The sequence continues at coordinate 291,826,074 of OV702282.1, forward strand.
GTTTAAGCTATGCTCGGAAAGTTCCCTAGGTACACCTTTCATGTCGACATGTTGCCAGGCAAAGATGTCCCTGTTCTCACAGAGGAACTTGACGAGCGCGCTTTCCTATTTGGGATCCAGGTTCGTCCCAATGGCGGTGATCTTGGAGGCATCGCCTACCACAAGTTCCACCGGCTTGGTCTCGATGGCGGCCTTGAATGCAGGAGCGGAGTCAGGGATCTGCTTCTTCGACGCGGGCATCTCTGAGTCATCGACCTTGCTCTGGATCTCTTTGAATTCTGAGCTGTAGAGGACAGCTTTCGCGAAGGCTGCTTCATTAATCTCGCAGTCCCTTGCCTTGGTAAAGCTTCCGGATACGATGATGACACCGTTTGGTCCGGGTATCTTGAGTTTGTTGTAGACGAAGCATGGCTTGTCCATGAAGGTGTGGAATATGTAGCGGCCGAATATGACGTGGTACACGCTCTTGAAGGGGACCACCTCAAAGGTCATGCGCTCTTATCGGTAATTATCAACGTCGCCAAAGGCAACCTGAAGTGTGATGCACCCAAGGGACTGAGCCTCCCGACCAGGAACTACGCCGTGGAAGATGGTGTTGGTCCGCATTAGGTTTGCCTCCGTCAAGTTCATCTTCTGCAGTGTATCCAGGTACATGATGTTGATGTTGCTTCCACTATCCACCATACACTTGGTGAACTCCACGCTGTCAATCAAGGGGTTGATGACCATGGCATATTGATTCTCCGTAGGGATGAGGTCTGGGTGATCCTTCCTGTCCCATGTAATTGGATCTTCCGACCAGCGCAGGTACTAGGGAACTGGAGGTAGAGTGGCCATCAGTATCCTCATGGAGGTCTTCTGTTGTCGGACGGTGGGGGTGCCAAGGAAAGTGTGGTAGACTGGCGCCTTCTTCACAAAGGGGTTCTTGCCTTTGTCGTCACTCTTGGCGGCGTGCTTGGGGTCAACATCCTCGTCCATGTCACTTGAATCCTTGGACTCCTACTCCTTCTTCTTACCCTTGCCCTTGCCTCGCGGTCTGTTCTTCCGACTTTGCTTGTAGCCGGACTCCGGGTCCTCCTTGAGGTCATTGACGAACTTGCAGTGTCGATTGGTATGGGTGGCCTTGCCGTTGGCATCGAGGTGTACGAGGCACGGTATATCGCGAAACTCTTCGTAGGTTTGGGGAACACGGAGCGGTGCCGAGGTAGTTTCACTTCCTCGCTACTGCCCACGACGAGCTTCCCTTCCTCGGCCACGTTGCCCGCCATCACCTCGTCCTGCAAAGGTCATGGCGACCATGTCAGGAGTTTGCTTTTATTCTGGAGCGGTTTTCCGCTTTGTGCTGCTGTTCCTCCGAGCTTGAGTTGGAATGGCCGTTGCCGGCAGAGAGCCGTGAGCATCGTCGTCGACAGCTGCGAACTCACTAGCCAACTGAATCATGTGGTTCAAGTCAAGCTGGTGATTGTCCTGCAAGCGCTTCAGCTTATGTCGGAGAAACGTGCCCCTTTCCAACCCATCAATGAAGGCGGCCATGGCGGTCTGAGCGTGCACTCCTGCGCAGGAATTCTTCATATCCAGCCAGGAGGAGAGGTAGGCGCGAGATGTCTCGTCTTTCTCTTGCACGCACCGTTGTAGATCGCCAACAGTGCAGGGACGTTTGTATGTACCCTCAAAGTTCTTGGTGAACGCTTCTTGTATGTCCAACCAATTGCAGATGGATTTCTCCAGCAAGTCATCAATCCATTGACGGGCTATGCCCGCCAACATCAATGGGAGGTATTTGACGGCAACGTTGGGGTGACCCCCGGCGATCTCCACCACGTTGCCGTAATCCTGCAACCATGTAGCTGGCTTGGCGGTGCCGTCATAGGGATTGATTGTCTTGTCAATCCGGAAACCTTTGGGGTAAGTTGCGGACCGTATCATGGGTCCAAAGCAACGTGGTCCCAGGTATGGTCCTTCCCGGGCCTCGTGGATCTTATCAATCCGCGAACGAGTGTCGTATGGCTCTGGTTTTCTTTTCTTCTTGTCAATAGGGGATGGGCTGCGTGAGCGATGCGGGCCTCCTCCGCCATGGTGACTTCTAGGTGGCGACGGAGGCAGAGGTGGCGGTGGCTTAGCCTTCTTGCTGTTACCCTCCTGCGACGCCTCACGCTTGTTGCGATTGCTTGCCAGACGCGGAGAGTCATGGCATGACCTGCTCTTGTGTCCTTGGTTGCACTCTCCGTCATGACGGGTCTGCTCCGCGTTGTCGTGGATGACGATGCCGATCTGCCTTAACGGGGGCATATTCGTACGATGGTGAGCCTTGGGGTCTTCTTTATGTCGGGGGATCGGGGCGGTGGCGATGGGCGACGAGGTTGGGCCTTTTCTTTATGGTCGGAGGATATGGGGATAGCATCCTTCCTATCGCACGCATCCCTCCGTCTTTGTTCTGATGAACCCGTTTGTGACCCGACATCAAGAGGAGATATGTCCCTTGGCGGCTTATGCTGACTAGACTGGCAAAACGCTAGGTCAGACTCAAGCCTCTGAGAGGTGGCCTTTTCCTGCTGCTTCACTGCCTTGGCCACTAGGTCATAGACCTATTCCACCGCCTCGGGCCATCGATCCTGCTCCAGAAGGGTCTTGGCGACGGCGAGGTTGAGGAGAGAGGTGGGCATCACCTGTTTGCCTTCACTGTCAATGTATGGCTTGGCTTGTGCCGGCTTCGGGGGAGACCATCCTAGGTTTCGCCGTACACGAGGATCGTTGATGACGCGAACCGGAGCTTTCTTAGCCTTCTGCTGCTACGGCAGAGTCTTGTACTCGGCCTCCATTGCTCTGGCTTTCTCTATGGATTTCTGCGTGTTGACCAGATCTCGATCTAGCTTAGCGCCTTGCTCCACGATGGCCTGCGCTTCCTCCAGCAGCTGCTGGCGCTTCTCGTCAAGCTGTGTCACGTTCCGGATATGAGCTACGGTCAGCGGCTCGACGAGGATATTGTCGTACAACACTCTATCAGCTGGAGTAACTTGGGCAGCAGCAGACATAGATGTCGGAGGCGTCAAGTTTGCATGTTGCTCGGGCCGATGCCGAGTTCCTGCGGCTGTTGCACTGGATTAGGCGGAGGGGGCATGACCTTTGCACGATCAATGTCGTCGGCAACGGGTGGTCCCTTCCCTTTGTCCAGAGCTGTAGGCGGAGCTCATCCGGGTTGATCTTCATCCATCGCCATCCCAATGGTGACGAACACCTCTCGAGACGTGACGGTGTTGTTGGCTTGCTCATCGCGCGTGTACTCCTCCTCCATCTTCTGCGTGGCAGAGTCTAGTTCCTCTGGACTGAAATCTATCTCCTCTGAGTCTGCACTGAAGTCAGCGTAAAGCGCGTCAATCACAGATTCAGAGGATGCCAGGACTTCCTCGATGACGGGGGTGGAGGTGCAACAGGCGCGACGAAGACTGGAGGTGGTGGCGCAACTGCGGCGATGGCGTCCGAAGGCGGTGGTGGTGGTGGCTGAATCGGAGGGGCTCCGTCAATGAGTGCAAGCGCTGTCTGAGCTGCCGCTTCAGCTTTCGCGTAGTTGTTGACGGTATTCACCATGCCTTCGAAGGTAAGGCGTCCCGACGCCTGCTGCCGTCTTAGAGAATGTCGGAGAAGTGTGCCATGGTCTAGTCCTTCCACAAAGTGATACATAGCATCATCATTGGGGTAGTGGGCCATATCTGCTCGTATACGGAGCCACCTGGCCAGGTAATCGCGGGGGTTTTCGCCCTCTCTCTGAATGCAACGCGCCAGATCGAAGATGGTAACCACGCCGACGAACTTGGATCTCTGCTGTCCAGAAGCACGGACGAAGCCGGTGGACTTGCAGTGATCTTCCACCGTTATATCCTGCACAGGGGCGGTTTGGGTGGGCCTTGAATTTTTTCGATCTTTGCCAGCAAACTCCGAAGAGAGATCCGACATTGATCCTTCTGCGAACGTATCCTGCCCGTAGGCGGTACGTGCGGGCCTTGATGCTCCTCCGACTCCCGGGGAACTAGTGCCCGAGTTGGTTTCGCCAATGAAGAGGTGGATGTCTCCGATAGGAACGATCAAACACTGCGTAGGGTTCGTCTTCGCCGGGATCCATAACTCATCGGGAGGGACGATTGAAACATTGCTGGAGAAGAGAACGGACCGATGGCTATGGTTTCGCCGATTCCCGTGAAGATCTTGGTCCTCGCCCGCTGAAGAGCCTGAAGCGCCTCTTGCCCCATGGTGGGCGCCAACTATCGTGGTATTGCCGACGAGTATGCCATGGAGGGGTCCTCACAGTGCGTGTTTAGAGCCGTGGGGGAAGGCGGACGGTTGACGGGTATGAGGTAACACAACTTACCCAGGTTCAGATCCCACAACGATGGCGAAATCCTACTCCTGCTATAAATCACTATAATGGCAATACGCCGAGTTACAAAGATAGGTTCGCTGTGCGAGGTGTATGTTAATCGCTACTTGGTCATGTGAGATTGTGCCCTAAAGGCTCCCATAGGCCCGACTTATATATTCGCTAGGTCCCAGGGTTACAGGGATAAGTCCTAGCCGGACAGGTTACAGAGTCCTACACCGTCTATTACTAATCTTGCATGTCTTGTACTCCAAGGCTACGGGTACGTCGGTGACTCCACCGTATCCTTCCTTTATCCGGCATGGGCCTCCCTTCTGGATCCATATAACTGGGCCGCCCAGCAGGCCATGGGCCATGCTACCAACTGTGGGCCACCCGGGTTATCCGGATAGGAGACATACTATGAGGATACCCATATAGCATATCCCCAACATCGATTTTGGAGACCTAGTTGTTTCTCATGTCAAGAGAAGGAAAGACAAATGATATGTTGATAATTAGTATGGGTTACATAGGTAGTCCGGTAGAAAAAATAATAGAAATTACACTTGAGGAAAAGAATTAAAAAAATCAAAATCCATCCTAAATCAACCAGTCTCTATTTGCGTTTAAAGTACACTAACATAAGGCAGCTCAACAGAACCCATGTAGATTTTACCATGCCCTTCTCCATTATCTCGGTTGGTCTCACGCTCTTGGGACCGTTCACATACCCTAAACTATAGCGAAAGAATCCCTTCTCCGGTATCTTCTCATTGGTCGAAAGAAGTCCACATACCCCCCTGAACTATAGCGTTTTGGTCGCTAGCCCCCCTAGCTCAATACTGGCATACTTAATGCCCTGGACTAACTAAAACCAGACAACTAACCCCGTGAGCTATTTTACAGGGCTGTTTTGGTGACGTGGCCAACGACGGTTGGGGGTGTGGTTGCCACGCAGACATAGTGGGGTCGAATCGGTGCAAATGACCCCCACGCCCAGACCAGGTGCGGTTGAACCGCTTCGCCCGCCTCGCCTCCTCCTCTTCTCCGCTGTCTCCGTCCCTCTTCTCCCCTATTCCTGGACGGCGGCGAACGGCGTAGCTGGGGCAATCGACGGTATGAGGTGACGATTCGACGGAGGAAAATCAATCGCGGAAGGTAAGCGCATGTTCCAACTGTAGCACCCTGGGTAAAACCACTACTAGAAAATCGCGTGTTATTTTATTCATGCATCATCATGACATCACCATGCATCTATTTGCCTAAACCAATTTTGCTAAAAGCCATATTTTTGTTTTCTATAAATACCCCTCTCTATTTTAAAACATAAAATCCTCGGCCCGCCCGGATCTTCTATTTGTCTAAAATATTTTACAAAACAATATTTAAAACTAACTAAAATTAAATGTTTTATAAAACGGGGGAGGCAGCCGGCCAGGCCCAAAGGCCCAACCAGCCACCTACCACCCCTCTAACCCTAACCCTCTCCAAACCCTAACCCTAACATTTATCCCCACCCATCCCCTGGCCGCCGCCAGCCCACCACACAACACCACACACTCAGCCAAACACACGCACACCACTCACGCGAACCCACCCAATCCCCAGATCCCACCAACCACACAGCGCGCCCCTGGGCCCCACCCCGAACACCCCCTGCACGGGAATCCCTCCCCTCACTCGATCTTCCCTCTTCCCCACCCCGCGCCTCCTCCCACATCGCGAGCCCCGCCGCCGCTGCACATCTTCTCCCTGGCGCCGCTCGCTCCAAGCCCGCTCCTCCCTTGCCCGCTTCTGGCACTGCCTGTAGTTCCTCCCCGCCGCCCTCCTCTCCTTCCCCCGGTCGAGCGCCACTGCCGCCCCTTCTCCTGACTCACCTTGAGCTCCGCCGCCGCGTGGCCTCGGCTCGGACCGCGCCGGTCCTCCGTCCTCGGCCCATCACCGACCCTGCCTCGCCGACCTCAAGCCTCCCCCGTTGCGCTGTCCTCTGCTTCCCTAGCGTCGCCTCTCCCCCTCCTCGCGTCTGCCTCCTCCGTCCGGTACCACACGTGTCCCGGGCACTGCCGGCCTCTTTCCGTCTGAACCACGACTCCCTGCATCCGGTCGTAATCGCCGCCGAACGTCGCCCTCGTCTGTCCCAGCTTCCTCCTCGAGCTCAAGCCCGCTGCTCGTCGTGGCCTCTCTGCATCGCCCCTCCATGGGTCGCCTCCGGTTGTGCTCCCTGTAGCGCGTGGCCTCCTACAAGGCGAGCCCGTCCGTGTTGGGTTTCTGCAGCGACACACCGTCCTCCCCTCGTGTCAAGTCCGGCCGTCCTTCTCCTAGCCGCGTGTGTGCCCTGGTGCCTTTCGCTGTTCGGTGCAGATCCTGTTGCGTGTATTGTTGTGTGGTGGTACTCTGGAGACAAGAATACGGTGTGGCGCTAAAGACAAGATCGACCAAGAACAAGTTGTAAGGACTACCGACAAGATCTCCGGTCCTGACCCTTCAACAAGTTCACCTTTAGGAGCCGCATGAAACCTTCACAGATCCAAAGCCCGATCCTGGCGGCCGAGATTGATTCCGTCGAACCCTCGGCGCCCCAAGATCACCGATACCAAAGTGTGACCCTTTCTCTCGAGCCCTATTTTATAAATTGATATTTATCATTTGTTACATATTTAATTATTCATACTCGCATGCATATTGTGGGTTTGGGGGCATTATGCCGATTCACCTAATAATTAAATATGGAGACCACCTGCGGGCGTTTCTAGTCTAATATTAGTCACATTTAAATTTGTGCATCGAACCGGTGAAATATTTTACCTTGTTAAGACAACAATTAAATTGCGGGGGTATCTAAACAACATGAACCTAATAATTAATTGTCGGGACTCCAGTTTCGTTTAATATTGCCTAATTGCATCACATCTTTGCCATGCCATACATCATACATGCATCATGCTCGATCTTTTGCCGTAGTAATAAATAGTGCTCCCGGTGTTTCTTCTAGTATTTTGCTTCTTCACGGATTAGGACGACGAGTTGACGCGAGTGTCGACCCGATCTTCGGATGAAACTTCGGCAATGTTTCCAGGCGAGCATTCTCCCCCTTTCTACCTATCTTACTTTTATAGTATTTATTCCCTCCTGTTGATCTATTGCTATCTGTGTTGCGATGCTTTAGTTTTCGTACCCGTGATATCCCTTGCAGCCTTATATTGCCTTGGACACATCCTATTACCTGTTGTTTGGTAGATAGTTGGACTTGCGCGTCGTAGTTGCTTGCTCAAGTGTTGTTGCGTGTCGTCCAGTGCCACAGTTGTTGAAAGGCTGCCATATGCTTTATGTTGGAGATGATCATGACTTTAATTAACGTTTAATAACTAAAATTTAAAGTAGGTAAATGCAGAGGCACCGGTGGGTAATAGACAATATTTGGTTTTTAACCGCTCACTGGTGTCCCGTAGGACCCCGAGTTCTTGACACCTGTTCCGAGATCGAGCGCGCTAACCACAGGTGGGGTGTGTGGGCACCCCCATCGATTAGTACCTGATTTCAAAGTACTGTACCGGGGGCCAGAAAGTAGTTTGGGGCTTTATTACTATCCTGTACTTATGCCATGCTTACTGCTTTTATTACGATTGCGCGTGGAGCGCCTGTACTGTTTTGGATCGCGGCACGATTTCGCGGTATCGACAAGCCCAGTCACACTTTCGGGTTCCCAGTCGTTTACAGCCGTTCTTGCAAACCCTGGGTCCGTCTCGGAGACCGGCCGACTTCGTTACGGGTAGCTTAGTGGGGTGGCCCCCCATGTGCTTGCTTTGGGTCTGGGAAACGTCGTGTCCGAAACCCCGTCGACATACCGTTGGGTGTATGTTTTGTGATCTTGAACCTACCTGATCTGACAACAAGGGTGTAGGTGCGTGTGGAAACTTTGGTGCACCCCTGCAGGGTTAAATCTTTTCGAGAAGCCGTGTCCGCGGTTATGGACGACTTGGAGCACAGTTCTCGATCATAGACAACTATAACTAAAGTTTACTATTATAATTTGACTTGTATCTGATATGACTAGTAATCAAGTTCACTACAACGGAATGGCTAAATAAAAGTACCAACAACTGCTGGGTTTGGGATATCTCATGCTAATTGTATCTGACTAGTAAGTGTTGCAACTACAACGGAATGGTTAACTAAAAGTGCCCACTGCTTATTATATCAGGATGACTATCTATACCTGACTAGTAATTGCTGCAACGATAACTGAATAAATAAAACTGCCAACCGTGTGAGTTCCTCGGTTGACTTCCTCGTTTGGTCTCGAGGGGGAAATGCCAGGATGGGTATGCTTGGTGGTAGTTTCAGGTTGGATCCGAATAGGTATTTCTTATCCCTATCTGATAGCCGCTAGTTGTATTGAGTCTCTATAGGTTGTTTAGTGCCTGCTGCGCTGCCGCTTCAGTCCACCATACCTATGTAGGCGAGGACCGCCGAATTCTAGTCTCGCCGTGTACTGACCTCAGTACTGACCGCTCTCTTTTTCCTTTGCCTTTTGTCGGCACCCCTTTTGTTTAAGCAGGTTTTGAGATCGACATCGTTAGCAGGGTTACCCTTCCGGCTTGGCCTAGGCAGGGTTATGGACGCCATTGGTTATTCTTCAGGGCTCTTAGCTCAATTTGCCTCTTATCCGTAGTCGGATGCTGTATCGTTTTCAAGGTGATTTGGATTTTTGTATTGTATATCTGTATTCTTGACTCTTGGAGTCGTTGTTGTATATATGTTCTGTGGGTTCCATCGTGGACTATTGTGTAATGATATTACTTCGTTTTCCACCCGCACGCAAGTGCCTGGTGGGCACCTTTGAATCGTTTCTATGCGGGTTTGGCGGGAAGCGCTAAAACTTGCATAGGGCCGATTCTAAGGGTGTTACACCAACCCTAAAAAGTTGTTGTTTCCTGTACTGGCGGAGTGGTCGAGGTGGGGTTTGGTTCAAGTTTTGGGCGTGCATGATGAGGTTGATTTGGGGATGGTTTTGCTCGATTAGGGCTCCATATGATGTTTGCTTGGGATAATGTCAAGCTATTTTCTAGTGTTTGTGCTATGAAATTTGCTAGGATTTGATTTTGGTATAATTGCATATCGTGTTGTCGGAAAAAAGGCCCAGTTTTTTAACTCATCTCGTTGTTTTCTTTTAATTTTTGTAGGAGATGGATCCTCTGGATTACTTGACTGTGCGTTTCCATTTTTGTGGGAAGTTTGAATGGATTGATAGGCACTGGGTTTGGAAAGGGGGAAGAACAGGCTACAGTACAGTGTTGCATTCCAAGCTATTAGTAGAAGAGCTGAAGAAGCATTTAGGAGACCATGTTTCTATTTCTGATAAGGCAATGGAGAAGACAGATCTTTGTTGGAGAATTCCAGTTGGTCCTGGTGAGACTGGTGTTTGTAATCTGACTGACAAGAGATCTATTTTGTTCATGGCAAAGCATGTCACTAATGTAGGAGTAGCTGATATGTATGCCAAGATCCCTACAGACTGTGATGTTGTTGACAGTGCAGAGGATTTTGTTGACAGTGCAGGGGATGATTTCTTTGTGCATGATCAAAATGAAAATGCTCCAGAACATCATGATCATTATAGAGAAGACATTCCAGAGCAGAATAAAGAGAACAATGAAGCAAATGCTGCTGTGCATGATCAAAACAGGGGTCCACCTGCAGTGAAGTTGCAACCTTTGAGGCCATCTTCTAAGCAGGACAAAGGCAAAGGTCCTCAAATTACAAATGATGAGCAAGTTTATGTTAGTGATTGCAGTTCTGACAATGATTATGTTTGTGCACATGAAGCTGATGATAGCCACAGTTCTGCAGATGAGGAGGAGGCCAATAATTTCAGAGAACAAGCAGTAGAACTGAGGAAGCAAGTGAAGAAAAAGATGTTGGGTGAAGAAAGGATTAAACCATGCAATATACCTGACAGCTTCATTGAAGAAGAAGCAGATATGAAGGAAGAGGAAGAATGCATTGATAGTGATGATGAATCATCATTTGATGAAGATAGTGATGGTGAATTCCAAACAACGAAGTCCAAGCACAGGGTTTATGATGAGAAGGCTGAAGTGCAATAGTTTTTTGTAGGACAAGCTTTCACTGACAGTAGGCAATTCAAACAATCTCTCATCAACTATGGACTAAAGCATTTTCATCACCTTTTATTTCCAAAGGATGAGCTGAGGAGAGTTAGTGCCAAGTGTAGTGATGTAGGATGCAACTGGAGCATTTATGGCTCTATCACCTCCAAGTCACCTTGGTTGCTTGTGTCAACATTCAATAATGTGCACACTTGTGTAGCAAGGAGGGACAACAAGTTGGTGAAAAGTACTATAATTGCAGAGAGGTACTTTAGGCAGATTAGGGATAATCCAGGGTGGAGGATAGATAAGATGATAGAGACTGTGCTTGAGGACATGTGTGCTGATGTAAGTGATTCTAAATGTAAAAGGGCAAAGAAAATAGTGATGGAGAGGATTATTGACAGCACAAATGGTGAGTATTCTAGAGTATTTGACTATCATCTAGAGCTTGTTAGAAGTAATCCTGGTAGCACTGTAGCTGTCACTTTAAATCTAGAGATCACTTACAAGCATGTATTTGAGAGAATGTATGTTTGCCTAGATGGATGCAACTGGATGTAGGAGGATAGTTGGCTTGGATGGATGTTTTATCAAAGGGGCAGTGGCTGGGATGTTACTATGTGCTATTGGTAGAGATCCAAATAATCAGATGTACCCTATTGCATGGGCATGTGTTGAACAAGAGTGCTATGATAGCTGGTACTGGTTCCTTTCACTTCTGCAGAAGGTTATTCAGATAAACAACCATGGTGAAGGCTGGGTGATTATCTCTGATCAGCAAAAGGGCCTCATCAAGTCAGTTAATGAAATTATCCCTCAAGCTGAACATAGGATGTCTGCAAGACACATATATGAAAATTAGAGGAAGCAACATAGGGACAAGCTATACCAGAAAATCTTTTGGGCTTATGCTAAATCAACAAATGTTATCCAATTCAATTACAACAGGGCCAAGCTTGCAAGCAAAACTGAACAAGGTGCTCAGGATATGATGAAGACGGCTCCTATGCATTGGTGTAGAGCTTATTTCAAGCTTGGAAACTACTATGATTCAGTTGAGAATAATCTATGTGAATCTTTCAACAATGCCATCATGAGAGCTAGGTTTTATCCAATTATAACTTAGATGGAAATTATCAGGAAAAAGGTAACTGCAAGAATTGCAGAAAACAAAGCAAAGTCAGCCACTTGGCCTGGCACTATCTGTCCCGATATATTCAAGAAGCTAAAGGTCAACATTAGGAGATCAAGCATTTGCACAGTTCTGTACAATGGAGCACATGGATTTGAGGTGGAAGAAGGCACTTGGAGAAGATTCACTATTAGCGTAGAGAATATGACATGCTCTTGTAGATACTAGGAATTATCTAGGTTGCCTTGTTGTCATGCAATCTGTGCTATTTACAGAGTGGGAAAACAGATACATGATTTCATTGCACCATGTTACATAATTGATGTGTATGACCAAATCTACAGTCATGTGTTGCAGCCTGTGGAGGGAAAAGAAAGCTGGCCTGTTGTTTCAAACCCAAGGCCATTTCCACCTATCAAGATGAGAAAGACTGGCAGGCCACAAACAGAGAGAAGAAGGGAAGAGGGGGAGAAACCAAAGGGGACAAAATTGTCAAAAAAAAAGGTATCAAGATGAAATGTTCAAGGTGTGGAGGGGAAAACCACAATAAAAGGAAATGCACTGCCAACCCTGATGCCTCATTTTTCAGTGGCTACACATGCACATTCCACAATACATAGCTAAAGCTACAGAAATGACCCAAATCATGAAGAAATTTCCTCCACCATCTCCCTGCTTCTTTAGCTGCTCTATCTCATTTGCATGCATCTGCAGCTGCTCTATCATTTGCATACATCTGCAGCTTCTCTCTCTCTGTCACTTGCTTTCATCTTCTCCACTGTCTCTTCATTCTTGTTCTTCTATCGAACATGCAACAACTCTCTTTGAGCCTCTCAATCTCTTCAGTTTTATCCCACACGGCATCTCTCAAATCTTTGATCAAATCTCTCTGATATTTAGTCATCTCACCATTAACCCAACTGAATCTGCCACACCCTACTCCACCCTCAATCTGACAGCCAAAAATTCAGATAATATCCAAATTAAGAAAAGACAGAAACAGAATGAAGAAATACAACAAAACTAAGAGCAAAGAGATGAAAACAAACCGAACGTATCCTGCAATTATGGTATCTATGGCCAGTGTTGTCATCGCTCCAAGAGATCCACTGTGGCATCATCTCTCCACGGTCGTAGTACTTGGCGGGAGCATAATTGAAAGGGAGTTGGAGGTAGGGAATGGGCCGGCGGCGGCGACACAAGGAAGCTCCGCCCCTATCAGAACTGCCGGAACTAGCTTCTCTGTGAGCCGCCATGCGCGTTAGAGAGCGAGAGAGGAAAGGGGAAGAAAGAAGAACCCTAAATCGGGGAAGAGCTATATCAGCAACCGGTCTTAGGGGGATAATTAACCGTAACGCTCTCCTACTAAACAGTTGTCCATGTCAGCAAAACCAGCATCGAAATCAGCTGAGAGTGGCCTCAGGGGGTTAGTTGTCTGGTTTTAGTTAGTTTAGGAAATCAAGTGTGCCGATTTTGAGCTGAGGGGGCTAGCGTATGGAACGCTATAGTTCAGGCGGGTATGTGGACTTTCTTCCCCATTGGTCATGACCCTCATGGCAAGAAGATGACTATCATGGACAAACACACTCACTAGCGGGGATTCCATCCCACAAAATAGGCTAATTAGCTTCTGATCTTGGGGATAAAGCTCTCAGCGTCATGCCCATCAGGCCAGACATAAACTAATTAACCTCTTAGCATTCTAATCTTGGGGATAAGGCTCTCGGTCATCATGCCCATCAGGTTCAGAGACGAGGGTCTTCTTGGGCGTCCCGTCGTCCTCCAGCACCGTCCCCGGTTCGAAGCTCATCATGTGCGCAGTCCGCCTTGTAGGATCACATGAATGCATGTTAGTATTCTCCAAATTTAGGTTTGGACAAATATTTTTTAGACATCCAGAAAAAGTCATGTATATGATATGTATCTGTGGTGTGGTATGGCTGAACAACAAGGGAAGTTGTGTGCGCTAATTTGAACTGCAATGATATCTGGTTTTACCAAAACAAGCATCTCTTTGGAAAACTACTAGTTGTATCACAACTTAACCCAGCTAATTTAGCTTGCACAACTGGATGTTGCACTAAAGTGCATTCGCTGTCTGGCTAAGCAAATTATAGGGGATCTCTATGAACACGCCTTCCAGTTTAAAGGGAAGCTAACACAACACCGGAAAATAACATCCATGGGTGCAGATCGACACCTATGGTAAGACTTCAACAAGAAAGTTAGAGCAATACCCACAAGAATGTCTGGATGCAACTAGAACATCATCCAGTAAAACATTTTGCTTTGGCTCTTGCTATCGAACATTCATAGTTGTGGCTAAAAATATGTCACTTGTGAGTCCAAGGCTCTAGAAAATAGAGGGCGTCGCATGCCTTCTCTATCCAAAATAATTATGCAAGTATATAGTCTTTTAAGAGAAAGATAAAAAAAATATGTCCTACCGAATTTGTTTAGAGCCCGACAAGTGGATATAGTGTTCACAGATTACAATGTCTGGCTGTTACTTCAGTGGAAAGATGTATAGGAAAATTGTGTATCACAAACTTGGAAGATTGCATAACCATCTAGGTAGTAAAGCTCATCGATCTTAAACACACCAATCCTAATAAACCATTGGCTGGAAATGAGGCTAAATAAAAAGAATCATTCAAATGGTATTTAATTGACATAGCAGAGACACAAGTCAAAGCTTATCTTGATGTTTGTCTTCATCGGTTGACAAAAAACAAGTATATAATGGATGGAAGGAGAACTTAAGTAGAATTTTTGTAGATCTTCTTAGCAAGCATAGGCATATTAGCAGTTCTCAATGTTTTTGCAAAAAATAGGAGCAGTTGTCATTAGGGAGTACCATCAGAGCAAATCAACTGGTTGGTGTACGAAAATAATCCACAGAATTCCGAAACAGAACAATTCAATGCTAAACAATTACCACGTCTGTGCTCCAAAAAGTAAGTCACTAAGTTAAATCCGAACCTTTTCATGTGGGACGAGAAAGATTAAATGAACCATAGCAACACATAGGTATTCAGCTAGTTGTTCTAGTGATGAAGTAATCCTATTTGTATCCATATTTTTTTAGACTACCAGGGATCGTTCCCTGGCTCCATTCGGAGAAGCTTCTCCAAATCATCCCATCACCACATCGATCGAGTCAGCATCATCTAGGTGTTCGTTGAATAAGATCGCCGCCATGTGATGTGCTAGCAGCTAGAACATTCTAGGAGGAGGTCCAATCGAAATTCTTGCAGCTCAGTCTGGCATCAGCGCTAGTGGGGATTGAAGCTTCCTTGTCATCAACATCACAAAGTTTTCCACCTGGCCCCATGTTTCGTCCTTGAAAGGAACTTTCCAATTCCAAATATATCCCAAGATCAGGTGCCACACCTGTTTCAGATTCAGCCAAATTTTCATGTTGAACACAATACTATTCTTGTCGTTCCAAATGCCCCACAAGTTGTAGATATTTTTTTATTACAAAGCCATTTTGAATCTAGAGAAATGATGTCAATGATATGCACATTGAGAACTTCAAAGACATCAGCCTAAAGCAGCCTAGAAATATTACACTCAAAGGACAAATGTTTAACAGTGGATTTATATCTTTGCAAAGACTACACTCGGGTTTTTTGGAAGACCCCTTCTTCTAAGGTTGTCCTTAGTCATGATCTTATTCTGAGACCATAGCCAGAGAAACACCTGGATCCTAGGTGGAATTTTGAGGTCCCACACAACAGGTAGGAACACTTTTTGTACCCCTATAAAGTTGACAATGGCATATAGAGATTTAGAAGAGTACAACCCAGAGGACTCATACTTCCAAATTAGTTGGTCTTCTATGGTAGTGAAAATAATATTCCTGGCTATCTCACGGATCTCAAGCTATTGCTCTACCATAAGTTTAGAAGAAGTTCTTCTAAAAGTGACTTGGAGTTGATTACCATCCCAAAGTTTATCTATTGTTTTAGTTTGCTGGTTAACTACAAAGTGAATATCCCAATGTTGGGTAGCCAAAGTGGAGTTTCTAAACCACACATCTTCCCAAACCCTGATCATCCTACCATTTCCCACCCTCCATCTATAACCCAGACTAATAACCTACATTATTGGCTGCACCCCTTTCCAAAAGAAAAAGGGGTGTGTCTTGACAACACATTATGTTTGGGATTTTAGTTTCATACCTAGCATCTATTAATTTCTTCCAAAGCATGCCCACACCCTGGATATATCTCTTAATCTAAGATCCTAAAAGGCAGAGGTGTTCATGTCATTCAAGTTAGGGATGCTTAGGCCCCCAAACTCTTTCTTCATGCAAATAGAAGGTCAGTTTGTTAGTGGATTTTCCTATTGGCTTCCTGTTCACTCCACATTTAGTGAGCCAACTGATTGTTAATCATATCTAGGGACCTCTAAGGAAATTTAAAAAAGACAGCATGTAGATTGAGATACTGGAAAGCATTGTTTGGATGCGGATTCTTTTTTTGGCTTCCATAGAGAGAAGCTTTCCTCTCCAACCATACATACTTTTTAGAAGGTTATCTACTAGGGGTTGTAAATCCTCTCTCTTCAATTTTTCAAAGTGAAGATGTAAACCTAAATATTTAACAAGGAAGGACCCAGCTACATACTGATGTCTAGGAAGGGCTGAACTTCTTCTGGTTCCATATTTAGGGACATGAGCTCACTCTTGTGGTAATTGATTTTTATCCTAGATATTTGCTCAAAATAGGTAAAGATCCATTTAAGATTAATAGCTACATTTTCGTTGTTCTTAGGGAAAAGTAAGGTATCATCTACGTATTGGAGACAAACCACCCCACCATGAATTAGATTGGGACAGAACCAAGCTATCAAGCCTGAGTTTGAGCCCCTAGGGGTGTAAACGGATCGGATCGGATCGGATATTGCTATTACCATATCCTTTACCATATTTTTTTTTCGGATTCGGATCGGAGCGGATAATAGCCGGATGCGGATTCGAATGCGGATTATATCGGATTGCGGATATGGAGCGGATTTGGAGCGGACTCGGATCGGAAAAGGATAATTGAAAAAATACAGATAGAAAAATAAAAAATATTTACTTTATGCAAAAAAAATGACAAGAAAGTGTGCAAGACTAGATATCAGCAGTATAAAATTTGCAAAATTGGTAATAGCATAGTATAACATGCATATGTAGCATGTTAGATTGTCTAGATATTATGGTTATGCTAAATATATCGGATATCCTATTTGAATACCTCGGATAATCCGCATAAAATGTCAGATTATCCTTATCCGTCGGATATCATCAATACCATATCCGCTACCATATTCGTCGGATATTCGCTCGACAAATATCCGCATCCGCATCCATATCCGCCGGATATCTAAAAAGACATACCATATCCTCAAAAACGGACGCGGATGCGGATTCGGAGCGGAAATTATCCGTACCATTTACATCCCTATGAGCCCCTAACCAACATCTTGGGAAAACATCTACTACAAACTAAAATCAAAGGGGCAAAAGGATCCCCTTGCCTCAGGCCTCTGCCAGTTAGGAAATATCCCTTCAATATCATTGATTTTCACCCCAACAGACCCATCTTGAGTGATTTGCTTAATGAGAGAAATAATTTTGGGACAGAATCCTCCGAGTTATAGGATCTCAAAAAGGAAATACAAGTTAACCCTATCATAGGCCTTTTCATAGTCTATTTTAAAGACCAATCATTTACTCTTTTTTCTATGACCCTCATGAATTATTTCATGGGCAGTCACAACACTCTCTAGTATAAATCTGCCTTGATGAAGGCAGACTGATTAGGGGAAATTATTCTATCAATAACCTTGGAAAATATATTAGTCAAAACCTTAAATAAAATCATAAAAATTTAATTTAAAATATGGATGGCATGAACTTCTTCATGTCCCTAGCATCCTCCTCCTTAGGAATCAAAGTAATCATAGCAAAAATCAATCTAAAGAGATCTAAACTACCATTAAACTAGTCAAAAAAATTATAAGGTTACTTTGGATAATGTCCCAGAATTGTTGATAGAACATGAAAGAAAGGCCATCAGGGCCTGGTGCCCCGTCAGCATAGGACCCAAAAATAGCCTCTCTAACTTCTTCCATAGAAAAATTACTACCTAACATGATGTGTTTCCTCGAGGGTGACTTTCTCACTAACAACAAAAGAATCATCAATGAGGGAAATAATAGGCCTCTCTTCACTTTTGAAAAGATCCTTATAAAAATCAGTAGCAATTTTAAGCATCTTTTTATATCAGTATTAGGGCCAATCAAGACACGAATCATCTTCTTTCTCCTTCTTTGGTTAGCTACTGCATGTAAATAAGCAGTATTACTATCACCCTCTAAGATATCTCTCTCTGGATCTTTGCTTGGCTTTAATCTATTCTACTAGCCAAAAAGTTTTTAGATAATTTATAATATCATTTAATCTAACCCTCTCCTCATCTGATAGAGAAAAGCTCACTAACTTAATATCTAGGGAGTCATATTCCTCCATCGATTCTTTTTTCCTCCTAATGTCCGCTTCTAGGTTGCCACTCCAACCTTTGGCAAGCTTCCTAAAAATCCTAGTCTTATATTGCCAAGCATCCATCGAATTCCTAAACTTATGTTACTATCCCAAGCTTTAAGAACAATGTCCCTGAATTCAGGTCTAGTAATCCACCACTTCTCAAATTTGAAGCTATTTTTCCTAGGGATCTGATTTTTACCAGAATCCCAATAATGGGAGTATGGTCACTGCCTATTCTTGGCAAAGCTCTAGCATTAGCGAAAGGATACATAACTTCAAAATTAGTAGTACAAAATACCATATCTATTCTACTCATTATCAGGTTCTCTTGGTTATTACCCCAAGTGAAAGCTCTACAAGACAGGCCAATTTCAACTAAAGCCCATATCTCTATCCAAGCATTGAATATGTCAGCCCATTTGAAATCTATGTTGCTATTACTTTTATCTAGTTGGGATCTTACAAGATTAAAGCTTCCCCCCCCCCCCAATGATAGCAGGGCCCTCCTAGTGTAGGAAAAGTTCATGAAGCTTAGAATGAACTCTTGTTTCCCTTCCTCATAGGGAGAACCATAGATAGTTGTTATTCTAACAACCATCTCTGTGATCTTGTTCTTAGAAACAACACTAACTGAAAATTTACACACATCCCAAGAGATGAACTCAAAAATATCAGCATTAACACCTACTAGGATACCTCCAACAGAGCCACTGGCTGGCAAGTGATTCCAAAAAAAGTTTCTATTACCTAGAATAGACTTTAGGAAGGAGTTAGAGAAACTCTCTTTTTTAGTCTCTGGAAAACCAATATAATCAAGATTAAGAGGAAGTAAGTTGTCTTCTATATACTTCTTTCTACCAGGAGAAGTAATATCCCTACCATTCCAAAAACCTACTTTCATTTAAATCTCTTCATGGGGTGCTTGCCCCTTTTCCTAACTATTTCAGTCCAACCAAGTTCCCCCATATCATCTACTGCCACAATTGTATTAGACTATTGAGGAGTAGAAGAGGAAGAACCAGTAACAAAAACAAGAACATCAGATCTGGTGGCTAGCTAGTCTCTATTATCTACATCTAGTTCAGTAATCTTAGCCCCTACGGTTACAGACATATAACTAGATCCTCTACTTGCAGAACATTAAAACGGTTTGTTTTCATTATACCTGTCATTTTCTTATGGTTTTGGCAGGTAGGAATTGGATTCTTCTTGTTCTTGAGATCCTTGGCCATCTCCATCACATTCTTGGATGTATCAATTATATTGCTTTGTCTGGTGGGCACCACTGACCCCCACAACTTTTTTTGAGCCACCTTGTCCAACCTCATCATTCTTTGATTGTTGCAGGCCACCAAAAGATGGAAGGGTATCTTCTGGCAGAGCAGCCATTTGAGCCTGGTTACCTAAAACCTCTTCCACTTCTTGCAATCCCTCCAAAAGCTGGCAGCCTCATCAGCACCTTTAGCACCCTCGGCCACAGGGCATCCCAAACAAACATACGTTCTGTCCCAATAACACATTTATCTAGCATCAATTTGTAGATTTAAATGCCAGGCATAGCCTCCTCATCAAGCATATGCCTAGTTCTATTGCCATTGCTACCTAGTTCAGATTGCATAGCAGAACTTTCACAAACATGAGATGTGTGGATCCATTACCACCTGACCTTCCAATATCCATTCTATCATGGTTACCGTTGCCACCATTGGGCCCAGAATTGGTCAGGCTACAAGAGCCAGTGACAGTGCCTAGGGTTTCTTGCTCCACTGAGAAGCACAGTGGAAGAGCTTCCCATTGAAATTGAATAGCCTCCTAGATGGGATTTTATTAGGATCCCTACAATCAATCCTAATCCTGACTACTTCAAAACAGTTCCTAACCACACTTCACCAATCAACATACCCTAGGATCCCACAAACAGACACTTCGTATCCAGATCAACGAGCTAATTGTTAAGACAGCTTCCACCTTGTTTTGGGCTGATTCCATCAACAAGCATCATTCTGAACCCATGCGCAAAGTAGGTGACCTCATCAAGGTTGTCTCTGGAATCAACTATCAGGACTGGAGCTTACTGAAGATTGCGACAGCAATGAAGGCGATATGGTAGCCTGAGGAAATTTGTGTTTCTTGGGAGGTAATTTGTATGTAGTGTTTTGTGAATATGTCTATGTTGTACATTTTTTTAGAAACGTGTCACTGATTTAAATGTCCAAACCATGCCTCTTTCAGACAATGTATCAAGGCTCGTGAAGGATGGACAAAAATATGAAGTTTTTATGGATATAAATGGGGTTACGTGGGAGCCTACCATAATATTATTTCTGCTCACGATGTTAGGACTGCGAACAAAGAATTATTGGTATTGTTGGTGAAGAATCCTAAGAAAGCATATGAAACTGAACAGGTGGCGCAGAGTGCCTGAGACCACAGCTAGCTGAAAACTGTTACAGCTGTTAATTTCTAGATAGGTTGGATAAGGTATTATGAAACACATGCTCATCTTGGTTGGCTTATATTACGTGCTTTGGCAAGAATTGCCTCATTACCTAGCTAGAATTGTGCTAGTAGGGCATATTTATCCACTGTTTGAACTTCGAGTGTTTTTTTTCTGGTCAATAGAACGTCAGATAGGTTATATGCCTAAGTATGTGCTTCGTTTTTATATGTGTCGTCTCAAGTGTCACAGAATCCAGCATAGTAGTGCTACATTATCGCTTAATCAAAGGCAAGTTCTCAAATACACCTAATGTCACCAACGCTCCTCATCCAACCCTAAACCCAGCAGCTCTCATGCTCATCCTCCAGGCCTCATCATAGACAGGTCATAGGTTCATCGTCATCATCGGAGGAGATATCACTTCCCTCCATGAAGGGGAATACTGTATATGGGCTTCCCCTGTCAAACGCACCTATAATGGGATGCTGCAAATGATCCATCCGTTGGTTCTTGCACGCATAGCAATTACCTATGTAAGAAAAAGAAAAAAGGACAAGATGTAAGCTACGTACGTTACAAACAAATCACAAAATGAATATGTTGTTGCTCGCAAATATTCACTTCCATAAGAGGAAAAAAATGCATACCATATTCATCCGGCTCAAGAGGGCAGCAGAAGTAAATTGTTCGTGTCAATATTTCCTTTACTTCAGCGAAGAAGAGCGTCGAAATCCACTCACTTGAACCGGGTTCCTTCATCTTTACGGTAAAATTGAAGTGGTGGAAGATCTTGCAATAATTTTCCACATGAAAACATTGGCATTTAAGTTCTTCAAACTCGTAATCAAATTCCTATAACAACAGTTGTTAGTAAAACTTTCTACACTTGAAACAATTAGAGAGCATCCATAGTACAGTTCAAAGATAGAAATTAAAGACAAACCATAAGATCTTTTTTTTCCCGGTAATTTTGAAATGCCATCCACACCTCCTCGCACATCCATTTCTGCCCATTCTCAGCAGTTTTTTCTTTGGAACCTTCATATCGCCCTTGTGCTGCAACTGCTGATGCTTGTTCTTGTGCTGGAACTGGTTGAGCTTGATGTGGTGGTACCAACACCCGTTCAGCTTCAAATTTGTCTAGTGAAGACTGCCGGGATAATGGTAACGCCTTATATTGAGCAGCTCGAGCCACTCTCAAACTATTACAAAAATATTCCATAGCACCCTCAACACTGTCAAACGTAGGCTGATCTAAGAGCAAATCAGCTGTGCTTCTCTCCTCTGACCTAAATAAAACCATGACCACACGGTTCATTCTCTAAATACCGACAAGGCAATAATAAACAAACAAGTTATGCCATGCAACATATAAAATAGCACAGTTCAGCAAGTGAAGTCATTTTCCTAGAACTAAATAACAAACCGTGACTGGCAGAATAAAGAAACAAAAGTACTGTAGTAAAGTACTCTCTCCGATCCATAATAAGTGTCACTCATTTAGTACAAACTTCTACTAAATCAGCCACACTTATTATGGATCGGAGCGAGTACTAATAATACATCTACAGAGGCAGTAGGTTGGTCACTTAAAAGCTGGCGTTGTTATATAGTCTCAAGCAAGTTGGGGTAGGCTAGGGATGAAACCTGTAAGAACAAACAAAAGGGGGAAAACAAGACAAGGAAAAAAGAGAAAGAAAGAATGTAGGAGATCGATAGACTACTTCATGGTTCTGGCATGTGGATTGCTAATTTCCAAGCACTCAGATCCATGGATAGTTCTTTGGTGATATTGCAGTCCTTCAAGTCTCTCTTTACAGACTCCTCCCAAGTCAGTTTTGATCTACCTCTGCCCCTCTTTATATTATCAGCGCACCTTAAATTACGCTGTGCACCGGTGCTTCTAAGGGCCTAGGCTATATATGTTCAAACCATCCATCGCCAAACCAAATAGATAAGGACTTAAAACTGACCCTTGGTGTAGTTCTATTAAAAAAACATAGGTTTGGTTTATATAATAGCTGTTAACATTAGCAAATAAAGTTTTACTTTTGGTGCTTAAATTTTACATTACAAAGGGTCAGCAGTGCTCATTACTTGCTCCATATGCATGTAAATACCCAAGTTTTACAACTTAGGCCGCATTCGGAGCACTGGAATCCAAATCAAAGGAATCGGAACCTGTATAGGAATAGGATGGTGCATGAACTGTGA
Organism: Avena sativa; assembly: GCA_916181665.1. NCBI lineage: Eukaryota > Viridiplantae > Streptophyta > Magnoliopsida > Poales > Poaceae > Avena > Avena sativa. Next base: position 291,848,868 of record OV702282.1, read on the forward strand.
TCCTGCGGTCTTCTGAAACAGAGGAAAGAAAACATTGGCGGCGTTTGGAACGAAGGAATATATTGGTCCAATTTCAGAGGGAGAGGCACTAATGAAACACAGTTTAACACTATTTTATTCAGACACAAGCAAACTCTGCTGCTAATTCCATGGCCCAGCGTACACATAAGCTTTTTTCAAATAGCTATCTGACAACGGCCAGAGCATATCGCCTCGGGCATCAGCGAAACCAAGAGAATGAGGTGGATTTTACAATTCCTGTAAAATGTTGTCAGAAGCATAGGAACGGAAACCTTTCCTGAGGAATCGCTAGTCTACTTTCCTTCGTTCCGAACGCCACTCAAGGAAAAAATTCCGTAGGAAAAAAAACCTTTGAAATTCCTTTATAATTCCTCCATACCGAACAGGCCCTTAGAGGCTCACGAGTGGTACATGGAGCAAAAAAATCATAATTATTGATTCAATAACTGGGGTCCAATGTTCAAGACAGGGGCAGAAATGAACTTAGATATCATGTGAGAAAGAAGTGAAGTTATATAACTTTCCTGCCCGTGCAGCAAATTCATGCTAGTTTCGACAACGTATAGCCAAGGGAGGGATCATTCCCCTGTTGGTAACGGGTTTTTTTAGAGTTGTGGAGAATTCCAACAACAAAACAATATGCCATGCTACTCTAGTGCAAGACAGATTCTTGTCCAAACAAGTGCAATCTTTTTTGCTTGATATAAACAATATGCAGCCACATGATGAAAACTAGCACTCCATCTCTACTTGTCGTTATCCAAAATTTGAATATTAGATGGATAAACATAGGAGAAAATCATTGTAATGAACAATAGAGATATGAGAAAGTCACTGTAATGAAACATGAAAACTTGAAAGACGAACTATTGTTTCGGCTTTTACTGTAATCAAAATGGTATGTTTGAGTGACTTAAGTGAAATATATATAACAAGTGATATACCCATGATAGAAACAACATGTGCTCCAGGATTTTGGTCTAAATGCGATGCCTACTAAATGACGGAGTAATAGAGTTGCAGGGACAAAAGTCTCCATACAAAGGAAATCCAACAATTAAACATGATAATAACCATATATATCAGATGAAATATGCTTGGGAGGCCCATGCAGGATTGGCAGAGCTTTCAGATGCGTACTGCTCACATTGATGTCAAAGTACCAGAACACTAGGTCATTAAAATCACACTCATGCTGTCAATGAACATCTATTCAGTGTAAGGTATGATCATTCACAACGTATGAAATATAAGCTCGGATATGCTTACCTGCGTGACAGAGCTTCCTCAGCAGCTGGTGGTGCCACAATTGTAGAATCAGGTAGACCTGTCCCCATGTCACTAGCATCCACCACAGCCCTAGATAAGAATAATTTAAACTCACAAAGTCAGTAAAAAATTTCATCCCAAAATGGTTCTTGCAGAAAGAATTTTAACTCTAATAGTTCTTAAGCAGGAAATACTTGTAACCATATTGCACTTATCTTTATTCTACTCAAGTTGCAAAGAGGATAATTAAGGCAAAATAGCAATTTGCTGGTCAATCCTGAGAGCTCAAAATGGTTTTTTGAACACAAAACACCTTTGTAGTTTTACTGCACTTCTCTCCGTGTTTTACTAATTTATTTTAGTTTTTTGGGTGTGATCATGCTATCAGATGGAACGGAGGGGAAATGAAATATAAGATAGCTATCTTGGTAGCACAGAGGAGGATGGTGGTGAGTGGGCACTAGTTTACTGGGAAGGCATGGTGGAAGGAACCTATGCTACTAATTTCTATACACACATCTGTCGGTAACCCGAACAAAGATTCCTCTAATAGGTCCAGTGCAGGTTAGGATCAGCACCAGCAAATGCGTGGTGTCTGGTTTGTGGAATTTAGGGGTATCCACTACCCTGTGCCTTTAGTACGCGCTGGATGAGCATTGGGAAACGCATCCAAGAATGGATGTCAGAAGGTGATAGTAATCTATAACAGAAGGCAGCAGGCAATCATATGAATGGAAGGAACCGACTTTAATGGTCATACCTATCGGTTGAATCAAGTGCGGGAGGTGAGTCATTTAGCGAGAGTGTCTCGAATTTGGACGCATCAGAAATCGTAGGCCCAAGCTCATTGCTGCTCGCCTCGTCAGAATCCTCCTCCTCAACCCTGGTTAGAACATGTAGTATGCTGACTGTTATGATGGGCACGCAACATATCTAGTATATTCTATCAATTGTATTGTATGAGAAGTCCCGTGCAATAAACAGGGAAAGGGAACACGATGGCAAAGCTTTTTAAATAGAAATCGGACGGATACATTGACCAATAAGAGAAGGGGAAAAAACAATACCAATGACACTCACCGTGAGTTGGCTGGCTGCTGCGCTCGTCCTCCTCGGTATTGCCAGGATCGCCTTGGGCGGTCTGAATATATAGCACTGTTCCGGATACGGACAGCTCTATGCCGGACATGGAACACTCTCTGGCGAGGACTGCGAGAAGACGTAAATGTAAACTTTTACTAACAACTATATATTATCCAGTTCTATTTTCCTGGGAGACAGTGCTATACATGTATCTGTTGATGATTCTATGGTGATAAAGCATAAGTTTAGATGGGGATAGTTGCAGCGTCCGTCCGAGAACCTATCTACTCATCCATGAAAGCAACTCTACTCGTTGGCGGAGAGGGCGACCAAAAGCAGACTCACCCAGCAGTTCCACGGGACGAGGAGGATGCTTCTGGAGAGGGGATTCCATGTCGCATAGCACTTGCCGATGCTACAGTTACCAATCCATAGTCATGGCCCCTGGTACGAACACGGAGGAATTCGGGGATGGAATCTCCGCCCATGGCGAAATTAGGGGAATTTGGGTTCTAGCTAGGGTTCCTCCCCCTCTCCCTTTCTCTCAATCTATCCCTTTCCCTTGATCTCGCTGTCCCCTGAGTGTGTAGTGCGCAGCCGCGTGCTTCTGCAGCCGACTCGCGGCGCGGCGCGGCCGGCGAGGCAGATGGTGAGTGGAGCCGGTGAGGTCGGGAGTGGAGTACGGGTCTGTGCCTGGGCTGCGGGATAGTTGGCAGGATTGTGGACTTTTGACTAGTATCGACGTTGGCTCAGTCCAGGCCCATGTCCCAGGCCTTCTTCATATTTCTCTCATATACTACTCCTTGGTTCCAATGGAGCCCTTATTTGGTATTAATTGGAGCTATGGACATTGAGAGAAAACTCAACTACTTTTCACCTTAAACTCTTCCTCTGTGCGAGCTATGATAGCAGTGCCACAAGCTAGAATGAAAATTTCCCTGATGCATTTGGCCTCCATGATAAACTTCTCTTAACCTAACTTGATGCATTAGCATTGTTATGCTCATAATTGTAACTATAAAAATTCATTGACCCTCATGTGCATTAGGGTAATGCTATATATAGAGCTCCATCTCCAATGAAATAAGTCTGTGTCCGATATCTTTGCCCGGAAACACCTCACAACTAACGAGTGAATATCTGAAGCGCGCATGCGATTTCAGTCGTGTAGTACGTGTGGCCTACCTAATAATAAATACTCCCTCCGGCTTAAAATAGAGGCTGCAAATTTGTTTAAATTTAAACGTATAGACAAATTCTCGAGATCTATTTTAGAACTAAGAGAGTACGTGTGGCCTACCTAATAATAAATTGGTGCTAACGAAAAAGAGTAAAAATAACATCTATAGTCGACGAAATTCACATATACGTACCGCTCGGCTGCTGCTGGGTCGACGATCGGATGCATAACGCCGCCGACGAAAAGTTATTTCTCGGTTGTCGCAGGTATTAGGTACGTGCGTGCGTACGCGTGGCAATATATATATATTACTACAAGCTAGATTGATGATCAGGGAAGGAATAAAACATCCACGGTCGTACAACCAGTACGTATACGTGTAGGTCCCGACGTCTAGTCCGGTTTTGTCTGCGCGTCCGAAGAATTGCCGACCGAGCAGCAAATCGCGGTTGTGTTTTTTCAACGATGACTTGCCGTTTTTCACTGTTACAAGGAGAAAAGTCATGGCTGATTAATTAGTACTCCCAGTAAATTTCAACTTTTACCCCCTAGTTTAATATTTTTAACATGAATTACCCTATTTAATATTTTTTCATCCATATTACCCTATTTAGCGAGAGTTTTGCCAATTTTTACCCTCCCTAAGTTTTTTGCACGTGATTGTCATGTGGGTGCAATGAAATTTTTCTCTATTTTTTCCTTTATCCATAGAAATCCTGAACGCAGAAAAAATTTGTCCATAACCACCCTCAGAGTGAAAATAATCACGACGCCTACTATGTCGCATGTCAATGTACGTGTAATTGTGTATCAGAGTTGAGTTAGATTACATACCGAGTAGTATTATTATACCTTGGCCTTGCCGTGTATGTATATATATAATCGCATATGCTTTTTTATCCACAAAATATTTTAAGAAAAACATATGTTTACGTTGTAAGTGGCTAATTTTGATAGCTAACCGTAGGAGTGGATTTCAATTGACACAACAACATCATACATGTTGCCATTGGCTAAACGCACAACTCCAACATTTTTTTTAAAGAAATGATCACTTGGTCTCGAGTCGCTGCCTCTAGTTCTGAGATCGCTAGCAGCCATCACCTCGTCCAGTACACTACCATTGACTTCTACATCAAAATAGTGAGTATGTACACCCTAACGACAGTGTGTAAAAACCGACGACTATGTGTAAAAAACAAGCGCAACTCAGCTATCAGATCAATTTGGCCATTCATGTGTATTCAACAAACGGACTCACCTAGCAGATGACTCTCGTTTTTTTAGAAGGGGTAAAATCTGACAAAACTTTTACTAAATGGGATAATATGGATGAAAAAAATGTTAAATGAGGTAATTGGTGTCAAAAATGTCAAACTAGGAGGTAAAAACTGGAATTTACTCATTTAGAGACAAACTATGTCAACTTTGATCAATAATATAGGAAAATATATCAATATTAATTATTCCAAATACATATATTATGAAAATATAATTTATGAAGATTCTAATACTATAAGTTTCATCGTAGATACTTTTATTTTTTGCTAAATATTCAGTCAAAATTTTTTAAAAAATAATTTTGACTAAACCCAAAATGCACTCTAGTTGTGAACGGACGGAGTAGGAAACTTCCGTTTCTTATTTCTTTTCCCCTATGGTTTCCAAATATTGTCTGTAGCCGCTGTTTATATTCATGATTTTCATAATTTTTTTAAACTTTCTGTTTTCTTTTTCTATGTGGTTTGTACGGCTGTGTGCATTCTAATTATGCAGAGGCCGGGTATAAACTTTACTCAAACTAATAAATCGCATATTTCCAGAAAAAATGGTTTCCAGCCGCTGAGCATTTTCATGTAATTTCCATGTCGAATGGTTCAAGTGCAACAGCCTAGATTATTTTCACAAGAGGAAGATCATGGAGCTTATGGACGAGAATCGATAGCTTGAGCGGGACCGTAAGCGTCTTAGCAAAGAGACAACTAAGATCAAACTTAGGCCCATCAAGGACGGTGAAGAGAGGGTAGCTGCTCTTAAGGCGGCGTATTTGTACATAATGGCGAGGGTTCAGCTTATTAAGGAGTTTAAAGAGACGCTGAGCCAAATCTAGCCATGTGAAAAGAGATCAAGGACACCAAGAACGAGGTTAACGTCCTTCACGACAACTCGCGAAGGCCAATAAGGATGCCTCTAAGTAGGTGGGCCGCCGGCATTCCGCCCTTCTCATGACGATGGTCTCTAGGTCCTGCCCTGCTTTGTGCTTCTTATCAACCTAACTAGAGATCTCTTTCATGTTTAATTATGTTAAGGATTGTATATTGTTATGTCAATCGTTTCTTAATATTTTAGTTTGTCTCGAACAACTATATTATAAATCTGTTACGATTTATATTCTGTCATTTGCTTCTAATATGTATTTTTTATGGATTATATTCCATCATAAAATCTACCAATTGCAGTCTCAAAATAGGTCTTACAAAATAACTTACATGATTATTCAACTGAGAACTGTTTAATGTATAAAATAGGTCGCATGCAATGAATATATATTGGATATAGTTCAACTAATAGTTGATGGTTCAACTATTAGTTGAACTATATCATCTGAGAACTGCAATATTGGATATAGTTCAACTAATAGGTTGGTTCACTCAATATTGGATATAGTTAAACTAATAGGTTGGTTCATATAATTAACTAGTAGATAATTCAACATGATCAGGAAAGCAAGTTACAAAATAGTGTAACATAATATGGCTAAAATATTTAAAAATCACAAATGGACTTGATCCGTCTACAGCTTGGTCTTCTTATCAACACATTCTTTTCCATGAGATATCATGCTTTCCACGACAACTTTATCTTGTTGTTATCATCTGCCTTCTCAAGAAAAAAATTCTTTGCAGTCACATTTAAAACATCTAACATAGATAAATTATGACAACCATCCACTAATGCACATCAGCTATCATATTCGTATATTTCTCCACCACCTTCATCTTATTTTCAGCTAATTCTTTCATCTTAGACTCATGCTCGTATTCCATACTCAATATTTGATCCATGCTATTTTCATGCATTTCCCAAAATATAGTTAGTGCCCTCTTCATTGCATCATGCCATTTAGGATCCTTCCACATAAAGCCACATCTCACCTAAAGCAATAATAACAAAACAATGAGCTAAAACTTCAATTAATTAGAAATAGATTTGGATATTAGAGAATATATAGTGAAGGTACATGGAAGAATTTGAATGATGGAATTAAACACTATGGGAAAATTTACCTTTGGCAATTCAATTCTGAAGATTCTAAAATATATAGATGTTACTCTCACTTATCATATTCAGGTCTATTGGTACATTAAATTAACCAAGTAAATAAAAAACCATCATACATACAGATATATAACTCACATTCCTTTGTTGAGAGCAGTAGAAACGCGTTCTAGTGTTAATGCCTTCAAAGGCCACACATTTCTCCGTTGGCTCCCTATGGATGTGACACCTAGATTCAAGGCCACAGAATTTCGAGTCAGGGACTTTGTTAGGTGCGTGCTCTAGCTTGGTGCCCTACACATCCATACGAATAATAAATAGATAATCAAAGGTCAGTCAAAACTGAAAGGAAATCCCCAATTCGGAACACTAACCTTAACAGTAGCACCAAATACAAGGGGAAATGACTCATATCTCTCATATTGGACTCATAGGTCTCTATGTTACACCGGATAACCATAGTTGTAGCGGTGATGTCTAGAAGGCTGTGGTGGCAATATGGAGCGGGATGTAGAGGCGAGGTACTAAAAATTGGTTGTACCGTCGTCCTTTCAAGCCTGGATAGTATCGTTGATGCTCAACTAGGAATGACGTTGATAACGTCATCGATGATAACATGTGTATAATTTGCATTAACATCCTGTTATACTTGGTGCACCTGCTTGGCAAACTTCCCCTGTTTTGGCCCTCCTACCCCCTCGTGTCGCCTCGGTAGTTCCCCTGGCCAGCGGCGCAACCCATTACCCTTTATCGTCATCCTGTAAACCACCGTACCTTTATGCGCTGACTCCCCTTTCGACGAGACTGTAGGGTACTTATAGCCTACAAGAGCACGGGTTTGTCAAGCATGTTTTCATGAACGTATTAATTCCATTTTTTATATTTATCCCAATAATAAGCATATGGAAGTGTTTATTTGAGGAGTTTCTGTCACACTCAAGGTGTCACTTTGTATTGAGTGAATTGACTGCAAGTATTGAGGGCGAGATGTGTGAGTGAAAATACCCGGAGGTACATATATTTATCCATGTTTCTAGTTTACTGTTCATATTTTCTGGTCGGGTTGTAGATGTACTAGTGCTAAATTTGTTCAAGTACTCATTATTATACTTCTACTAATTAGATGCACCGTACAACCCGCTTCATGCAGAGATTTAGTCTGCAATAGACCTGTATACATATGTTGTGGTTTTCAAAGTAACTTGGAATGGTTGTTCGAATATCTATGCATGACTGGTAAATGTGTTACTAGTTTGTGCAATTTTTTCGAACAAGTGGACTAAGTAAATTTATTTTTCTCATTTATTTTGCATTTTGCACATTGCAAGTTGATTCTAGTGACGTAGACTCTCACAAGGAGGATAGGAACCATAAGACCCACCACATTTTGAAGAAGATCAAGAGCGGGGGGTCCCTTTCCGCACTCTACTTGGGGAGCTCAGTTGCCCCTTCTGTAGCAAACAAGTCAACCCGAAGATTGACAACCTGATTTCGCATGCGATTGGCATCGGTAAAAGCTCCACGAGTAGACAAAATTCCACGAACAAGGCTAAGCATGTTGCGCATGAAAAATTCCTAAGGGGGTATGTCAAGACCGACATGGTATCCCCATACTTCGGGATCGGGATCGACAACTTCAAGCCGGCGAAGAAGTGACCGTGCAGCCTCCTCTGGCACCTAATGCTTTTAATTTTAAGTTGTTTTGCCGTTGCTAGAACCTAAAACTATGTGGTGTGTTGAACCAGATGCAATGTATTCGTTTGTGTGTGTTGCAACCTTGTTTGATCGTGCTTGCATAACGATCACAAATAAATTCCGTGGGGCATAATGCAGATGACAAATAAATTTACCTCTACATTCTGTCAAGTCACGTTACGTCGCATCAGCACTGCGCACCCGCTGCACAGGGGCAATGGGATGGTGGAATCCGTGACGTGCTCTCATGGTATCCGCTTTGCCCCCCTCTCAATGCCCACGCCATCGCCCCGTCACACACCCTTCCTGCCCGACACGACCACCCAATTGTAGCCCTACAATTTGGTAACCGATGGTGCTCGCCTGGTGGAACTTGCTTCGAGGTAGGTAAAGACCGTAGTGACGGTGTAACATCCCAGCATTTAGGAACCAACGAAGGGTAGATTTAGGAATCTGTGATATTTCATGTATTAATCTGTAAAAATGTGGGTAAATTTTTCGCCAAGTAAAAACCTAAAATGATCAAAGTTTCTTTCATACTTTGAGAGTAGGTATAGTCTTGGAGGATGATTGTTATAGATATGATCTTTGTGGATTAGTGTGTTTTGGGAAATTAAATTTGAATTTAAACTTAAGTGTTGGATTTATAATTCAAAATAATTTAGAATTATGATTAAGTATTTTGATTTAATCAAGAGTTAACAATTAATAACTCAAACTTTAAATAAATAACATAATCAATAAAATGAATATTTATTCAATAATTTTATTCAATAAATAAGTTACAAAAATGTAACTTATGAAAATATTCAACAATCTTTACAAACAGAAATTAAATAAAAGAATAATCTTTATATATTGAGTAAATAGTACAATCTTTATTACAAAAGAATAAAATAAAAATTACAAAAGAATAAAAGAAATAGTACAAGTGACTATTCTATAAAGAAAAATAAAAAAACTAAACTAAAGTCTTGATCTTCAAGTCTGGTACCTGCAGAACAAACACAAACAAAAAAGAAAGAAAGTTAAAGTTAAAAAAATGTTTTACTCTCAGAATTGACAGTGAAGTGCACTGTTCAAGGTTCATCATGGAGTAATCATTTAAGGGGCAAGTTTCACCAATATGAAAGAATATATCTTTCATAATTTCGAGTCATAAGCCAAATAAACAGCAAGGAGGGGCAATTTTCACCAAGACAAGTAAATGTAACCAGATAGAAGTAACTTTCTTATCCAGAGCATGTCCACATGGTGCAGCAGGCACACAGGTAGAACACACACCAAACTGCATGGTGTGTGCTGTCAGTAGAGCAGCAACATCCACACACACACACAAAACTATCAGCATAGCCATGGGAAGCCACCCCACACCATTTCTCTGTTCTTACACACCAATAACACACTCAGCTTAGCAAAGCCAAAACAGATCACACCAACCAAACCCTGGATCATCTCACCAAGATGGTGACATAAGGAGGGGGTAGATCAGGTGGAGAGCTAGATCAAGGACAAGTCCAGGAGTTGGAAGTATCAGGAAAATCACCAGATCAAGCTAGCCACAAGATCAACAACACCCAAGTGTGGTGAGCATCATAAAGCATCCACATATTTTGTTCATCATATTCAAACAGAAAAGCATGTGTTGTTTTACAAATTAAACCTCTCAGTGATCACCCAAGAGGGGTGAACCTATCATAGAGTAAATTTGAAATATAAGGCCAGTAGTAAACTCTACCAAATCCACCAGGATCTCAAACCATCATCATAGATCCTAGTGATTATCAACAACTCCTGTATATTCCAAAAGGTTCTCAAATAGCTTATAAAATTTGGGCACATGTCCTAATGGAGTAGCACCACACATTTCATAAACTATATGCACCAACATTAAGCTATAAGTAAACAAATCATTTTAGCCAACCAGGATCCAAGATCCAGTGAACAACCTTGATACTTAAGCATATCTATGAGGGACAGTAGAATAGGAATTTAATTCCTAAGCCTCAGACTATCATCATAGGCATTGATCTTTAAAATAAAGAAGCTTACAATTTATCTTTAACAGATATTCAATCTTAAGCACTGACCATAGTAAAGCCCAGCAGTAGAATCATCACTTGTGTGCCATTTTAAAATGATGTCGCAAGAACAAACTCTAAAACCAAGCCAAACAATTACTTAGCTTTCATAAATAAACCAGCAAGCCAATAACTATCATTTTCCTGGAAACATTAACCAGGAATCAAGATCAAGTTTATATGTACAGAGTAGTACTGGAAGAAACTAATTAACCTCAATCTGCATATGAATCCATAAGCCAACATTTACTGGTGCATTGAATCACCACTGACAGTGCTACCATCAGTACTAGAGTACTGACAGTAGAGATACACACTAAGCATCAACCTAACCAACCAGGTTTCACAGTTACACCATCATCTTAACCAAGCTTTATCACCAATTAGAGGCAACACTACTGAACCACTAGCATCAGATCAACAATAGCATCAGATAATCAAAACATGACAGAAAGCACTGAAGTACAGTGAGCACAATATTCATTAGGCATCATTACCAGATCAAATCATCATCTTACAAGCACAAAGATGAATGAATCCTAGAATCAGGGAAGAACCCTAGAACCAAGATGAACCCTAATGAGGAATAGCCACTAGTTACACACATATGAACTCATAGGAGGTAGAGACATGGGTGATAATCCAAGGACCAACTCACCTGTGGTCCTTGCTATAGATTAGAAGAGGAAGCAGAGGGTCGTCAACGGACACGGCGGCACGGGGAGCACCCCCAAGGGGGCGCTGCGACCCACACCACGCCGAGGCGGCGACAATAGCCACGCCTGAGGCGTGGAACATCACCACGGCACACAGCAGCAGCAGCACCGGCGACAGCACCAGCGCCACCCTAAACCCTAGGGTTTGGGTCGAAGCTAGTTTGGCCACGGGGAAGCTCCAGGTCCAAATCAAATTGGACAACAAGGTGGAGCATGGTCGACAACCTCGCCCTGCATCACGGCAGCGGCCAGGGAGGACCACGGCGGCGAGCAAGCACGGCGGCGGCACCATCGACCACGGGGTCAAAGAGGAGAAGGGAGATGAGAACGAAAGGGTGACAGGGGAGTGTGGACTGGACTGGGCCAAAACACCTTCGAGGTGTGGTTTTGGTTCTGTCCTATTGGGCCACCAAGGCCCAATAAATCAACACAGGCAGTCCATTTACCAAAAGACAGATTTTAATAAATAAGAAAAGACTAAAATACCCCTGAACTTAAATAAATACTAGAGAATAAAATAAAAATCCAAAAATTATAAATAAAATATTTTTGGATTCACAATACTCCAATCTATCCAAATAAATTATGAAATAGAATTTTAGGCATATAATTTTTATTAAGAATTTTGGAATATATATTCCTTATGGAAATTTTATAAAATTATTGAAAGATGATAAAATTAAATAAAAATCACTTTCATTATATATTAATATTGTAGTATTTTAGAAAAATACTAAACAAATATTTAATATCAATTTTTGGTATTTAATGATAATTCTTAAAGGAATTATTAAGTAAATAAAATGTAAATAAAATAAAAGAATACAATATTCAATAAATATTAAAATTAATATTTATAAATTCTTTATTATTAAAAGAATTTTTATAACTTAAATAATGGGGAAGAATACACACAAAGTTAAATAATGCATTACATTACTTGGTATAATCATTTTGCTTCTTTAAATATTGTCCTTACCGGGCAATAATGATGGTTTTGTAGACATAGAAGCTCAAGGTCCAGTGCAAGCATCAGACTTCACTACCTTGCAATCACAAGGCAAGTTCATCACTTGCTCATGTCCTTTGGAGAGTCTTTATCAAAGTATTTGCGAATTGTGTGTTATCATCTATATTATAGAAAAAAGAAAACATTATTTTCTCAAGATAATAAATCTTAGATATCATCCTAAGTGATGATATGATGGAGCAATAGAACTTAGGGTTCTAATTGCAATAATGATGAACAATTAGGGATTAATAACCCATGACATCAGTGATTCTAGCGTCGTATATTACGCGTTAGCCATGAGATTTGGAATGGGACACAGAAGTCAGTTGTATCCTTTTCCTCTTGTATGGAGGAAAGACGACCTTAACGTGACGTTGTGATTCCTTGTGTGGATCCAACATATGGGTGGGCACCCTTACTCCCCACACTTTTGGTGTCTAGATTATCTATGAATGGTGTTTAGGGATATAGTCCATTTAAATGGTACTCGTCCGGGCATCACCAGGTCATAGAGTCTTCGGGAACTCATTAGGGTTTTAGCCTGCCCGAAAGGGGGCTTAACGGAGGTGAGCCAGCCCCGAAGGATCGTGCAGACATATGAGGTCGCGGAGAGGCCAGTGATTGGCTTGGACCAACTACTGGGCCCCACATCATGGAATTGTGGACGGGAAAGTACGCCCAGTTGTGCAATAAGGAGTTGATCTCTCATGGGTAAAGTAACACACCTCTGCAGAGTGTAAGAACTATAACTTGTTACTCCCTGTTCCGGGAAGGAGCTACGAACGCGGCAGGAAAGGAACTCCATGAAAGTTCTGGTCAACATGTGAAGGCTGATGGTCATAGATTTTCATAATAAAATCAATCTTTGAAGAAAGATTTACGAAAATTGCATAGTGCCAAAGACTGATAGTCCAAGGTGGTAGATAGAGCATCAAACTTCCTACCTTGCATATAATGAATTTGCTGGGTAACGCTGTTACTCATCCTTTCCTTTGAATCCTTGCTTAGACTCTGAGAATCCCGAAGATATTCCAATGTATGCATCTGAGAGCCAAGAGGAGGTCTTCTATGAAGATCCCAACCTGTATGGAGCCGTAGAAGGGGAGGACTACGATCTCGTTTATGGAGGAGAGTTCCAAGAGTCCGAATAATTAGTATAGTTCTAGTAGCCACTTGAGCCGAGCAACATGAACCATATATATCAATAAGTTGTTGTGCTCAGTTTGGAGTTTAAGTTTTAAATTTGAAACTTCCACTGAAACACTTATATTTTGGTTTGTAAGTTGAATCTTTTGGAAGTCTTGAACTTCCTGTATTGTAATAATAATAACGTGTGTATGTTTTTAATATGGACCCGCGATGTTTCTGTTGTACCACTCTGAGGGATGTGATATTTACGGAACGGTGTTCTGTGGATGTCATGTCAACGACTATAGTGTACTACACATGCAGTGGTCTGCTGGGTCACCGCAGTTGGTATCAGAGAAAATTGCTTTGACCTTAGGCTGGAAACCTAGTAAGGGTATTACCTGTAGGAGAGTGAAGCAACGATAAAGAATTATCTAAAAGAAATATAATGGGTATTCAAATGAGAATATTCTGTTATATGTTTTAGTGCGATAATTCTTTGTTATGATGCAATATATTATTGATTATTAATAAAAATATTTTTCTAATATAGAGAGCTATGGCACCAAAGTTCCCAAAAAAGACTTTGGTAAGGAAAGAGGAGACTCTTGATGATTATCAAGGATCATTCACAGACCAACTTCGTCAACTTTTAAAGATTTACCATAACCTACTATGATGGCCGGATGTTATCCAAGTATCGTGTGAGTATCCAACTCCCAGAGGAGCTTGGATTATATCACGATCTACCTATAGGTGAAGGTAGGAGTCACTTAGCAGCATATCATGTTGCCATTGTGGAGGCGATCGCTAATATCTGGGAGCATAAAGCCAAGGAGTTAGAAGGTAGCACATTTTCTGTGATACCTCATGATTCTATAGACTCGGAGCCCGTACCGGATCATCTTACTTTAGTTAAGAAGCATCCTAAGTTAGCTTCCAAGTTTATGGATAGATACCGAACACTCGTTCCATTTTTTTATAAGACACATCAAGTGATTGTCGAAGATAAAAATGACATGTTAGAGGATCTAACTGATCCGGAAAGGAGGAAGCAGTTAGCATTCTAGTTGGAGAAGGAAGCAAGTAGTAGTGCAACACCTATCTTTAAGGATATACCTATAGATCCTGAATCTTTTACACCATATCCTTATTCACCCAGTCCTGAACCTATACATGGTCCTACTGTGGATATGAGGTATGCAGTACCATAGGGTTCAGAGGATGGTTCTGATTCAGAACTTCCTATTGAGAATTATGATGGTTGGAGAAGGGATCATATGAAGTATCTTATGAACACCAGATGTCCATAGATGGTTCTGACAGAAATGTTGGACAATCTAGCTGGATGGGTGCAAGAATTAACCCTAGTAACAGTAGTAGAAATGCCATGTCGATAGATAATCAGGATGAAGAAGAAGATCCTGAGGAGAGAGTGTTTGAATCATCAACATCTTCTCCAAACCCAGGGAATATACATTATCCGGTGTTTAACTATCTTTCCCAAAGGAGCACCTGGGGATCAGCAGGATCTGCGTATTATGTTGACAACTCAAGGAATGAAGCTCAGGAGATGCAAGTGGGAGGTAATGTTGAAAATGTTTCTGAAGACTTTTCAGCTGAGCTGGAGGGAGTCAGTGCGCTCAGGTTGAGTAATGACTCAAGTCCTGCCACTTCAGATACTGAGTATGTTCCTTCTGGAAGGCCATTTGTTCTACAAACTGTGCGACGAACGTCACGTCATCACGGTTGGACATCAGGCATGTATGATGAGCGTAGTTACTATTAGAAGTAGGCAACTATTTAGAGGTATCAAGTGTCGTGTATTGTAATCCGAGAAATAAGATAGTGTTGTAATTATACCTATATGGTATATGGTGTAATGACTTTGTGTCATTAAGATATTGTAATGTATAATATGTGAAATGCATATTTGGATTTTTATTGTGTGACTAGTTCTGTGCGTAAAGTCGAGCTTAGAACACATGTGCATGATGTAATTATGAGTATTCGCTTTATGATGCAGGACTAGGGGATCATGGATACGGGTGTAGAGACCGAATCTGAGCAGCAACGGATGGAACGTGAGGCCAAGGAGAAGGCCGATGCAGATGCAGCAAATCAGGGAGCATTACCACCACCA
This sequence comes from Avena sativa, assembly GCA_916181665.1. Classification (NCBI taxonomy): domain Eukaryota; kingdom Viridiplantae; phylum Streptophyta; class Magnoliopsida; order Poales; family Poaceae; genus Avena; species Avena sativa. The sequence continues at coordinate 291,864,475 of OV702282.1, forward strand.
CCACCACCAATGAGGCTGTTAATGGAGCAGAACTTTATGCAATGTATGCAAATGATGCAAGAGACCCAGAACAAGTTCATGGAGGAGTTGCTGGGACGAGCAAATCAGAGGGCGCCTGAAGGTGGAGGAGTAAGTCTTTATGACTTCCAGAATGCAAGGTCGTTACCTTTTGCATCAGCTCCTGAACTAATGGATGCAGAAGATTGGCTAGCAGATACAGAAAGAAAGTTGAAGACTGTAGGTTGCAATGATGAGGAGAAATTGAGGTATGCAACTCATCTTCTGGATGGACCTGCGACATCATGGTGGGAGAATCAGTTAGCCATGCAACAATTAGGAAGGGAGTATACCTGGGAGGAGTTTAAACAGAGATTCCATGAATATCATGTTCCGGAGAGTGTTATGGAGTTGAAGTGGAGAGAATTTTAGGAGCTGCAATAGGGATATACTAGTGTTATGAAGTATATCCGTGAGTTTCGTCAACTGTCTCGTTATGCTGAGGAAGAAGTTAATACGGAGGAAAAGAGGAAGAAGCGTTTCCTGCGTGGATTAAATCCATTTGTGAGGATGCAGTTGAGGTTGGCTAATAAGCAAACTTATCAGCAATTGCTAGATGTAGCTATTACTTTCGAAGATGACTACAAGAATGTCCAAGAGGATAGAAGGAAGAGAGCTAAGAAGGAAACCAAGAGGATACAAGCAAGTAAGCCCAAGCCCAATCTGGAATTCAAACCAAGGAATAGGCCCTATAACAACAACAATTCCAATCGGAGTACAAATCCAAACGTAAAGAATATTATATGCCACAATTGCAAACTTCCAGGGCATATGAGCAGGGATTGCCCGAAACCAGTAATTGTATGCCATGCTTGTGGTCAGAGAGGTCACATAAAGCCCAATTGTCCAAGCAAACCACAAGGAGGTTGGCCGGTTCGAGGTGTAAGGCAAGCTAGTGGAGGAAATGGACAGCCCAATAAAGGAGGAAATAATGGCAAGAACAACAATGGCAAGAGAAACATACCTACCGGGAAGCTGAACTGTGCAACCCTTAAGGAGGTGGATAATTTGGAGCATGCAGTGATAGGTACGCTCAATATCCTTACCAATCCTGGCAAATTTCTATTTGATACCGGTGCAACTACTTCATTCATTTCCAAAGAATTCCGTGATAAGTTCGGGATTAGAAGTGCAACATTAGAAAACCCTATGACCGTAGTTACGGCAGGGGGAAATGTGATTGTACACCACATTAAACAAGATCAGGTTATCTCGATCTGTGGTTGTACATACTTTGCAGACCTTTACGTGGTTCCTTTGAAGGGAATTGCAGTAGTGCTGGGGATGGACTGGATGATGGAACATGGGGCTCAGATAAATTGTGAGGAGAAAACTGTCTCAATCAAAACTCCAAGTGGAGCAAGGATAGTTTACCAAGCAGATAAGCACAATCATATCATGGTGGATCTGCAGTTGAACTCAATGAAAGAGGTCAGATTGGAAGATATTCCTATAGTAAATGAATTTCAAGATGTTTTTCCAGCAGAGCTACCTGGAATGCCACCAGATCGGGAGATAGAGTTCACTATTGATCTAATTCCCGATACAGCACCAATAGCTCAAGCACCATATAAGATGGGACCAAAAGAATTAAAAGAACTCAAAGATCAAATTGATGAGTTAGCCAGAAAAGGGTTTATCCAGGAAAGTGTATCCCCATGGGGAACACCAGTAATCTTTGTGGATAAAAGGGATGGTGGAAGAAGGATGTGTGGATATTATAGAAATTTGAACAACGTTACCATCAAGAATAAGTATCCCTTACCAAGGATTCAAGATTTGTTTGATCAAGTGAAAGGAGTTGGAGTATTTTCAAAGATCGACCTAAGATCTGGATACCATCAAATAAAAATCAAGCTTGAGGATGTTCCAAAGACAACATTTTGTCTCAAGAAATGGACACCATGAGTATCTAGTAGTACCATTTGGTTTGACCAATGCACCAGCAATATTCATGAATTTGATGAACAAAATCTTCATGCCATATTTGGATAAGTTCGTCATAGTCTTCATTGATGATATTCTGATATATTCCAAGGATAAGGAAGAGCATGCTGATCATTTGAGAATAACATTGCAGACTCTAAGGGAACATAAACTTTATGCTAAGTTCAGTAAGTGTGAATTTTGGCTAGATGAGGTAGAATTCCTCGGCCATGTGATCAGTAAATATGGAATTGTTGTAAATCCATCTAAAGTTCAGTCAGTACTAGAGTGGACTACACCAACCAATGTGAAACAAATTCGAGGTTTCCTAGGGATGGCTGGTTATTATCGGAGATTCATTGAAGGTTTCTCCAAAATAGCCGTACCAATGACCAAATTGTTAAGAAAGAATACACCATTCAATTGGGATGAGAAGTGTGAAGCAAGTTTTCAGGAGTTGAAGACTAGGTTAACCACAACTCCAATCTTAGCAGTTCCTGAAACAGGGAAAGACTTTACAATATACTGTGATGCATCTAAAGAAGGTTTGGGTTGTGTGTTAATGCAAGATCGGAAAGTGATTGCTTATGGTTCAAGACAACTGAAACCACATGAAGTCAACTATCCAACTCATGATTTAGAGTTAGCAGCAATAGTCTTTGCGCTGAAAGGATGGAGGCATTTTCTTTATGGAGCCAAATGTGAGTTATACACTGACCATAAAAGTCTCAAATATTTCTTTACTCAAAAGGAATTAAATATGAGAAAAAAGTGTTGGTTGGAACTAATCAAATATTATGATTTGACAATCAACTATACTCCATGAAAAGCAAATGTTGTGGCAGATGCTTTAAGCAGAAAGAGTGCAGATATTCAGCCTAGCAATCGGGAGCTACCAAAAGAGTTACAAATGGACTTGGAAAGATTATAACTTCAATTCATTAGAACAGAGGTTCTTGGAGGATTAGCTACTATGCAGGTAGTTGCAGAGCATGAAAGTGATCTTAAGAACGAAATTTTTAGACATCAAGCTGAAGATCCTTTCATTGAGGAGGAAATTCAAAGGATATCTCAAGGGCAAAAATCAGTTTTTCGCCTTGGATATTATGAGTCTTTGTGGTTCCAAGATCGTCTTTGTGTTCCAGATGTGACTGAGATTCGAGATGTCATACTCAGAGAAGCACATGAAACACCATATTCTATACATCCAGGAAGTACTAAGATGTATATGGACTTGAAAGAACTATTCTGGTGGAATAACATGAAAAGGGACATTGCTAAATATGTATCAGAATGCCATACTTGCCAAAGGGTGAAGGCTAAACATCAAAGTCCAGCAGGACAATTACAACCTTTGGAAATTCCCGAATGGAAGTGGGAGGAAATAGGTATGGACTTCATCACAACATTGCCCATGACACCTAAAAGGAAGGATATGATATGGGTAATCGTGGATAGACTCACTAAAAGTGCACATTTTATTCCGGTAAATCAAAAAGATAATGCCGAGAAGTTAGTAGAAGTTTACATCAAAGAGATAGTAAGTAAGCATGGAGTGCCCAAAAAGATTGTAACTGATAGGGGATCAGTGTTTACTTCAGCATTTTGGAAGCAATTGCATGAAGCACTTGTTTCAAAGTTAGATTTCAGCACAAATTATAATCCGAAGACAGGGGGTCAAACAGAAAAAACAAATCAGATACTAGAAGACATGTTAAGGGCTTGTGCATTAGATTTTGGAGGTACATGGGAAGATCATCTACCATTGGCAGAATTTTCCTACAATAATAGCTATCAGAGTAGTCTGAAGGCAGCTCCATATCAGGTTCTATATGGAAGGAAGTGTAGATCACCAATATGTTGGTATGAGCCTAGAAGAAGCAAAGAATTTGCGCCAGACTATGTCAAGGAAAAACAAGATATCATTGATAAGATCAGGGATAGACTGAAAATAGCTCAGAGTAGGCAGAAAAGTTATGCTGATCAAAGTCGAAGATCATGGCATCCAGAAGTGGGAGACATGGTATATTTGAAAGTAAGTCCAATGAAAGGGGTTAAAAGGTTCGGAGTTAAAGGAAAGTTGAGTCCAAGATATATCGGGCCATTCAAGATACTGAGTCACAACAGAACTATAGCTTATGCTTTAGAGTTACCATCAAGATTGGCTCAAGTTCATAATGTTTTTCAGTGTGTCACAACTTCGTAAATGTTTGAAAGTTCCAGATGATGCAATCACACACCAAGAGATAGAATTACAAGCAGACTTGACCTATGTTGAAAAACCCTGCAAAATTTTGGAAGAGGACTGGAAAAGGTTGAGGAATAGGGCAATCAAGTATTGCAAGGTACAGTGGGAACATCACCCTGAAAGGGAAGCCACTTGGGAGAAAGAGGAGGATTTAAGAAAAGCATATCCAGAACTATTCAGGTACATCTGAACAAACTTCGGGACGAAGTTTAATTTAAGGGGGAAAGTCTGTAACATCCCAGCATTTAGGAACCAACGAAGGGTAGATTTAGGAATCTGTGATATTGCATGCATTCATCTGTAAAAATGTGGGTAAATTTTTCGCCAAATAAAAACCTAAAGTGATCAAAGTTTCTTTCATACTTTGAGAGTAGGTATAGTCTTGGGGGATGATTGTTATAGACTTTGATATGATCTTTGTGGATTAGTGTGTTTTGGGAAATGAAATTTGAATTTAAACTTAAGTGGATGATTTATAATTCAAAAGAATTTAGAATTATGATTAAGTATTTTGATTTAATCAAGAGTTAACAATTAATAACTCAAACTTTAAATAAATAACATAATCAATAAAATGAATATTTTATTCCATAATTTTATTCAATAAATAAGTTACAAAAATGTAACTTATGAAAATATTCAACAATCTTTACAATAGAAATTAAATAAAAGAATAATCTTTATATATTGAGTAAATAGTACAATCTTTATTACAAAAGAATAAAATAAAAATTACAAAAGAATAAAAGAAATAGTACAAGTGACTATTCTATAAAGAAAAAGAAAAAACCTAAACTAAAGTCTTGATCTTCAAGTCTAGTACCTACAAAACAAACACAAACAAAAAAGAAAGAAAGTTAAAGTTAAAAAATGTTTTACTCTCAGAATTGACAGTGAAGTGCACTGTTCAAGGTTCATCATGGAGTAATCATTTAAGGGGCAAGTTTCACCAATATGAAAGAATATATCTTTCATAATTTCAAGTCATAAGCCAAATAAACAACAAGGAGAGGCAAATTTCACCAAGACAAGTAAATGTAACCATATAGAAGTAACTTTCTTATCCAAAGCATATCCACATGGTGCAGCAGGCACACAGGCAGCACACACACCAAACTGCATGGTGTGTGCTGTCAGCACAGCAGCAACAGCCACACACACACAAAACTATCAGCACAGCCGTGGGAAGCCACCCCACACCATTTCTCTGTTCTTACACACCAAGAACACACTCAGCTTAGCAAAGCCAAACCAGATCACACTAACCAAACCCTGGATCATCTCACCAAGATGGTGACATAAGGATGGGGTAGATTAGGTGGAGAGCAATGACAAGATCAAGCCACCAGGACTAGGAGGTGGAGAGCTAGATCAAGGACAAGTCCAAGAGCTAGAAGTATCAGGAAAAGCACCAGATCAAGCTAGCCACAAGATCAACAACTTGCAACAACAACACCCAAGTGTGGTGAGCATCATAAAGCATCCACATATTCTGTTCATCATATTCAAACAGAAAAGAATGTGTTGTTTTACAAATTAAACCTCTCAGTGATCACCCAAGAGGGGTGAACCTATCATAGAGGAAATTTGAAATATAAGGCCAGTAGTAAACTCTACCAAATCCACCAGGATCTCAGACCAACATCATATATCCTGGTGATTATCAACAACTCCTATATATTCCAAAAGGTTCTCAAATAGCTTATAAAATTTGGGCACATCTCCTAATGGAGTAGCACCACAGATTTCATAAACTATATGCACCAACATTAAGCTATAAGTAAACAAATCTTTTTAGCCAACCAAGATCCAAGATCCAGTGAATAACCTTGATACTTAAGCATATCTATGAGGGATAGTAGGATAGGAATTTAATTCCTAAGCCTCAGACCAGCATCATAGGCATTGATCTTTAAAAGAAAGAAGCTTAAAATTTATCTTTAACAAATATTCAATCTTAAGCACTGACCATAGTAAAGCCTAGCAGTAGAATCATCACTTGTGTGCCATTTTAAAATGGTGTCACAAGAACAAACTCTAAAACCAAGCCAAACAATTACTTAGCTTTCATAAATAAACCAGCAAGCCAATAACTATCATTTTCCTGGAAACATTAACCAAGAATCAAGATCAAGTTTATATGTACAGAGTAGTACTGGAAGAAACTAATTAACCTCAATCTGCATATGAATCCATAAGCCAACATTTACTGGTGCATTGAATCACCACTGATAGTGCTACCATCAGTACTAGAGTACTGACAGTAGAGAGACACACTAAGCATCAACCTAACCAACCAGGTTTCACAGTTACACCATCAGCTTAGCCAAGCTTTATCACCAATTAGAGGAAACACTACTGAACCACTAGCATCAGATCAACAATAGCATCAGATAATCAAAACATGACAGAAAGCACTGAAGTATAGTGATCACATTATTCATTAGGCATCATTACCAGATCAAATCATCATCTTACAAGCACAAAGATGAATGTGTAACATCCCTAAAATTCATATTTCAAAGCTCATCCATATCATCCTTGCATCCATCATCATTTAGAGTTTTCTCAAAACATTTCAGAAAACAGAAACTTATGGTGTCATGATTTTATGTGGACAGACTTATTTTAAATGGCCAACACCACTTGTAAGTTTGATTGTTGTAAACCAGGAAGGTTGCCTTCTATGAGCATAGAATTTAAGTGAAGATTTAAACCAAATTTTTCAAATGGAAATGGGTTTCAAAAACCATCTTTTAAATTTTTTAAAACCAAGTGCCTAGCCTCTGATATTTTGATCCCCAAAGCTTGACCAATCCTTTACAAAGCTACCCCATGGATATAGGACCATTTTTTGAGACTATTGCTCACTACAAAAATCCTAGAAAAATTTGAATTCAAATTGAACTTAATTTCATTTGAAAATCTACCCAGAAAATCAAAATAGAAAAGGAAAAAGAAATAAACAAAGGAAAAGGGCCACGCGCCAGGTTTTAGGCCCAGCATCGAATCAAGCCCAAATAGCCCACCCGGGGGTTTCCTTTTCTTTTCCCACGCGCGAGCGCACGCAACCTGTCGCTGACAGACGGACCCCACACTCACTTCGCGCACATCGCTGACGAGCGGGCCCTGCCCACGCTGTCATCGTCTTCCCCAAACTGCGCCCGCGACCATGTCGCAGCTGCAGTCACGGCCGGTAATGGCGCGGCATAAATGGGCATTAATCCGCGAGCGTTTCCTGTCGAGGCACCGGCTATAAGATCCCCACCTCCTAGCGACCATTTCCCCCCAGTCGATTCTACCTTCACGCCACCAGGCTGCCCACGACTCACCCAACACCGCCGCAGACAGAGCTTGCTCCGGCGAACGATTCCGGTGAGACCCGTATGCCCCTTCCTCTCTGATTCATTCGAGCCACTTCGCAATCTCCTTGCGCACATACTGACCCCACCAGTTCATCCTGTATTGCCCCAGTTCGCCGTTCCCGCTCGACGCCGCAAGCATCTGACGACCACCTCGACTCCGGCGACCAAAACCCGTAAGTCCCGTGCGCCCCTTCACTTCTGACTCACACTAGATTGTTCGCCACGGTCTTGCGCATCTTCTAAACCCCTGGCTTGTGTTAGGGCGACGCGGAACCTCGGCAACTACTCCGACAAACAACCACCCGACGCCGTCCGTAACTCCGACGAGCAATCCTCGCCGTGACAGCACGCCCCTCCGCAAACCAGTACCACGTCGAGCTTCAGCACGCCTTGGCGGATCTGGTAAGCACCTTCCTGCTTCTTGGAGCGATGTAGAACGCCGGCGCCGCCGTAGTCAGACGCGCCGCCGCCAGTTAACGCCGCTAGCGCCGCCTGAGTATGGTTAGGATGATTGGGAACGTTGGATCTAGATCCTGCGGCGTAGATTAGAAAGAGGACGAAGAGATACGCGCGCATCTGAGCCGCCAGATCCCACTTAGATCGTGCGGTCCGCAGGACCCGATCCAACCGAAGCGGTACGCACCAATAGGGACGCGACGCGTGGCAAGGGTTAGAAATAAAAACAGATTAAAAACCAGATTTTGATCCAAATTTCAAATGCTTATAACTTTTGATTGCCACGTTGGAATTTTGCAAACTTTATATCGTTGGATTCAGTGAAACAAGACCTTTCTGAATATCCAATGTGTTTAACAAATACTACCTCCGTTTCATGGCTTAAGGCGTCCTCGTTTTGCGTATTTTTTCTTTGACCAAGAATTACTCTAAATACGTAAAGAGTTTTGGTATAAAACTAGTATCACTGAAAAGTATTTTTCAATACGAATCCAACTATACAAATTATGTACAATATAATCAAGATTTTGTTGCTCAATTCTTTTGGTCAAACTTTGCTTTGAAAAGCGTGTGCGCCTTAAGCCTTGAAACGGAGGTAGTAGTAACAGTTAACATGACTTTATTTGTAGAAACATGTTTAAGGCTATTTTAAATATAGATTTATTTTGGTAAATTGTATTAGTGCCAAATAAGTTTAGTTAGCAAACTTGTGACTTGTTAAGTTTCTGTAAACATGTGCATGCTTGGTAGAGTTTTCAAAATCACCACTTAGTAAATTCTTGCATGCATGCATACATATTATTTTTGGTTGTATATAATTGTGTGTAATTGTATGCTATATTTTTTGTGTAGATTTTGCTTGAGTGTGATTGTGAAGAGTGCTACTCTCCCCACTACCAAGGCAAGTGATATTTTCATAAATATTTCTATCCTATGTTTTTTACTAGCATTAGATATTTTGCTAAGTCTTGCATGCTATTTTTGCCTGGTGCTAAGTTGGGAAATCCTAAGTAGTGTAGAATTGTAGAACTGCTAGGGAATTTTCCTAAGTTAAGTTATATTACCATGCTTAGCCTAGCTATTTAGCAAACAAGGGTGGGTGAAAATCTATACTTACAATGATGAAAATATTTCTAAGTCATGAGACTTATGCTTTCCTAATAAAACAACTAAGTTAAATGAACCTCCTGGGTGGAATGGAAGGATTGGGTTATGTTGAGTGGTTACACAAGGCCATGGACTTGGGTTGTGTATCTCACTTGTGGTATGCCACCCAGGAACAAAGGGATTTGGAGGCCAAGTGTTGAGAAAGCTTATAGTGCAACCACTTGGCAATATGGGCTCTGCCTTGATCACATATGTTGCTAGAACTTAGTCACTTGGACAGTTGGTGGTAGTGGGAATGATAGGTTGGAGCGCGTCCATTTGACTAAGGAAAGGCTTCTGAAAGGTCCTGTCTTGGGAAACCAAGTCTGGTGGGGAAAGTGCACAACCTCTGCAGATGGAAAAACCTAAGTACTTAGCCTAGTCCAAGGCAATGGACAACTTGAGCATCAAGACATGGAAGCTACAAGAATCTCATCACTCCAACTTCTAAGTAAAAATTTGTGGGAGAACAAGGGTGAAGGACCCCAATGTCTATTGGTGTTTTCTTGGGAAGTTTTTGATAAAGAAAATCTTAGTGATTTCAACTAATAGGTAAAACTTATTTTCAAGCAAAGCAAGCCAAGCTACACATAGCCAAAATGCATATAGTAATATAGTCCACTTAAAATAAACTAAGGTATCACTTGCCAATACTATTCCAAAGTATTGACCCTCTGTGGCTGTAACTTGTGATGTTGCAGGTTACTCCGATGATGAGTAGGAGTCATGAGTCTACACTCAACATGCTTGCCTGTGGCACATGAAGATGAAGACTTATGTTTAAATACTTATTCCTTAAACTCTTGTATTAGACCAATGGCCCTGAGTTGTAAAAGACTATGTTTTATCTCTGGAATGAATGTAATAAACGACCTTTGTATCTGTGTACTTCATCTTAAATTGTGGATGCTAGCATTGATCCAGGGACTAGCATTGCAATCACAGGGATCCTTTTCCTTTATAAAGGAGGGGTCTAACAGATGGTATCAGAGCACTGTGTTGCCTGTAGGATTATGACCCTAGGATTGGAAAACCACTAAGGAAAAGTTTTCAACTACTTCTACACTTGTCTATTCTTCTCGTAAAACTTTTCTAATCTTTTCATTCTCAACTCCATTTGTAGATGAACTCCATCAACGAAGCCGTGAAGAAAGGACCACTCATGACCATGACCTTGGAGTGTGAAACTGAGTTTCCCAAGATTCTCAAGGACCTCATGGTGGCAATGGAAGCACATGGAGCAGCTATTTACAAAGGCTTTCCAGTGATGGATGAAGGAGTGGAGTATTGGTGGGTGCAACTTCACTTGTACAAAAACAAGGAAGACAACCACAAAGAAAGGGGATTCTGCATGTACACCAACACTGTAATGCACACTACATTCTTTGAGTCAGCCAGAGATGCAGCTTGGAAGACTATCAAAGAACAAAGTGCTAGAGTCAAGTGCAGAATGCTCAACCTCCAAAGAGACTTAGAGAAAGAGAAGGAACTTACCCAAGAGTTGGAAGCCACCAACCAAGAGTTAAGGGGAGATATAATAGACTTAGTGATGGAATCATGTGAACAAGATAGGTGGATTGCCTCTAGGAACATTGTGATAGCCACCAGATCCAGTGAGATAGGATTGTGAGCACACTTCGTTAGTTGGACCACCATCTATCACCTTATTTTCCAAAAATGAAACCTTAAATAAGTTTGAATCTTGATTGATGTAAGGGACTTATGTATGCATGACTTGTGTGATGTTTGTGTTCCATGGATATGTATGAATGTTTGTCTTGATTATCTTAAATTGTGTTGTTCTAACTTTTTCAATCTTATAAATTAGATGCCTATTACCATCAGCACTGTTGAGGAGCTCCAGGTTACCCGTTTTGGTCCCCGTATCATTGAGCTTACCACCTTGCTCGATCTTCCTCTTCCCACCATCACGGTGTACCCACTCACCAAGTTCGAGAGGAAGGACCTCTGGGGCTTCAAGGTGAACCAGCCTGGACGCCAGACAGAGCCCACTACGGAGGCCATCGTCTTCAAGCTGATGCACGACGACAGAGAGAGAGGCATGGAGGTAGTCATGCAGGACCTGATAGGACGTCTGTTAGGCCGTCACTCCCGACAGGTTAGGGTCACTCACTTCCACGTCTTCGGAAGGCGTGATGTTGATGGAGAGTCCATCGACTTTGAGGACGACTCGAGGGACGCGGCAGAGCCGATACGTCTCTACCTCCAAGATTTAGAGACTCTTCTCAGGCACGTAGACACGGACAGGACGAACGTCATGCTCGGCAATGACGAGCTTCAGGTGCAGCTACGCGAGAAGGACAAGCTTTTCGCACAGCAGGATGAGATGATCAAGGAAATGGAGAAGAAGTTCGAGGCTCAGGATCGCAAGTTCAAGAGTCAGGAGAAACGCGTCCAGGATAGGAACAAGAAGATCCGGGACATGACCGAGGAACCGAAGTCCAAGGATTTCGAGCTTGAGCAGCAGCAGATGGTTATTGAGAGGCTTCGCTCCCAGAAGAGGGCTCTCAAGGCCAAGGTCGATTCCTTGACCACTACGATTGAGGAGAACAAGACCGCGATGGAGAACGCATGTCTTACCTTCGTCGAGGAGGAGATTGATGCTGATGAGTAGACTGACTACTCGTTTACCTTTCGTATTCGTACTTGTTATTGTGAACTTGTTATTGGACCATCTGATATGTGGATGGCTTGCCACTTGTGTGTTTTATTTCATGAACTTATTATCTGGTTGTTGATTCTTTTTATTCTTGAGTTGCATGCTATGTGTTTTCTTGTGACGTATTGTGCATAAAACATCTATGGGTATCTCATTCTTATCTATTTGAACAAACCACAGATGCCTCCCCGTCGCGCAAACCCCAACCCCAACAACATCACCCCGGAAATGCAGCAAATGATGAATGCGCAAACACAGCTTATGCAGATGATGACAACATTCATCCAAAACCAGAATAACAACAACAACAACCCCAATAACAACAACAACAACAACAATAACAACAACAACAACCCTCCGGGTTTTGATATGCTCACCAGATTTCTGCGATTGAGGCCAGCAAAGTTTTCGGGAACAACTGATCCCATGGTGGCCAATGACTGGCTACGTTCCGTGAACAAGGACTTAGTGACCGTGGGCTGCACGGATGCTGAAAAAGTCAGGTTCGCAGCACATCTGTTGGAAGGACCAGCCGCCACATGGTGGGACAACTTCCAAATTACCACTCCTTTGGATGAAGTAACTTGGGCTATCTTTGAAGATGGCTTCCGCACTGCTCATATCTCATCAGGAATGATGAGTCTGAAAAAGAAAGAGTTTCACAACCTGAAGCAGCGCCACCGCAGTGTGGCAGAATACTTAGAAGAGTTCAACAATCTGGCGCGCTATGCACCGGATGAAGTTGACACAGATGCCAAAAGAAAGGAAAAGTTTCTGGAGGGCTTGAATGATGAGCTGAATCTACAGCTGTCTGTGGCATATGTTACAACTTATCAATCTTTGTGTGACAAGGCTGCAATTTTGGAGAGTAAAATAAAGCAAGTCGAGAGTAGGAAGAGGAAACACTCCGACAAGCACAGCTCAGGATCGTCTCACAAGCGATCTCACTATGATGACAGTGGCAGCTCGGGATCCCATAAGCATGGGAAATTCAACAAGCACCACAACCACAACCGTCATGACAACAAGCATCATCGCAGTCATGACAATGATAAGCACAAGAACCACAAGAGTGGACATAAGAGCCACCACAGTGGAAGTGGAAGTGGAAGCCAGCCTCCTAAAAAGGACATCAGTCAGGTTGAGTGCTTCAAATGCAAGAAGCTGGGGCATTATGCTAATGAGTGCCCTGAGAAGAAAGTTGAAGGACCTAACAAGCCAAATCCTTTCCAGAAAGGATAGGTTAACCACATCAATGTGGAGGAGGTCTATGAGGAGCCTGATGCCGTTGCTGGTAAGTTCAGACTCAATTCCATTCCAGCATTTGTACTCTTTGACACTGGTGCATCTCATTCATTCATATCAAAAGCATCTGTTGATAGAAATGGGTTTGCATCTGAAAACATTGGGTGTCCAATAAAAGTTAGTTCTCCGGGTGGAGATATGATAGTAAGTCTGGGATGCCAGGATCTCGTCATAGAGTTTGGAAAGCATAAGTTTCCAGTAAGCCTGATAATCCTGGATTCCCAAGGACTAGACGTAATTTTGGGAATGGATTGGATGGCTAAGTATGAAGGAGTACTAGATTGTTCCAATCGTACTATTGCACTCACAACCCCAGAAGGGAAAAGAATAAAATTCAGGTCAAACTTTGAATCCAAAGGAAGTAAGCTGAATTCTCTTAAGGGGGTTAGCATGGACAGTGTGCCAATTGTATGTGAGTATCTGGATGTATTTCCGGAAGAGTTGCCGGGAATGCCACCAGATAGAGATGTGGAGTTTCTGATAGATTTGGTACCAGGTTCTGGACCAATAGCAAAAAGACCATACAAAATGTCAGTTGATGAACTGAAAGAGCTCAAGAAGCAACTAGGAGAACAGTTGCAGAAAGGATTTATCCAACCAAGTTCTTCATCTTGGGGAGCTCCAGTTTTATTCGTGGAAAAGAAGGATAGAACACAAAGATTATGCATTGACTACCGTTCTCTCAATGAGGTAACCATCAAGAACAAATATCCTTTGCCTAGAATCAATGACTTATTTGATCAGCTAGAGGGAGCCTGTGTGTTCTCAAAGATTGATCTTCGGTTAGGATATTTTCAACTCAAGATAAGAGAACAAGACATACCAAAAACAGCATTCACCACAAGGTATGGATTGTATGAGTACACTGTGATGCCTTTTGGTTTAACCAACGCTCCAGCATACTTCATGAATATGATGAACAAGGTGTTCATGGAATTCCTTGACAAGTTTGTTGTCGTTTTCATCGATGACATCTTAGTCTACTCCAAGAGCAAGGAAGAACATGAAAGACACTTACGCTTGATACTTGAGAAACTGAGGGAACATAAACTTTATGCCAAATTCAGCAAGTGTGAGTTCTGGTTAGAGGAAGTTGGTTTTCTTGGTCATGTTATGACAAAGGATGGTGTGGCAGTTGATCCTGCCAAAGTTTCAGCTGTGACAGAATGGGAATCACCCAAGAATGTGAAAGAAGTTCGTAGTTTCCTCGGCTTAGCAGGTTACTACAGAAGGTTCATTGAAAATTTCTCAAAGGTTGCTAAGCCAATGACGGAATTGTTAAAAAAGGACAAGAAATTTGCTTGGTCTGAAGGTTGTGAAGACAGCTTCCAAGAATTGAAGAAGAGACTTGTAACAGCACCAGTTCTATGTCTGCCAGATTTGGAAAAGGATTTCCAAGTATATTGTGATGCTTCTCATCAAGGTTTGGGTGCCGTACTTATGCAAGACGGTAAAGTCGTAGCCTATGCTTCGAGACAACTCAAAACTCATGAAGTAAACTATCCTACTCATGATTTGGAGTTGGCCTCTGTCGTCCATGCACTCAAAACATGGAGACATTATCTTTTGGGAAAGCGTTGTGAGGTATTCACCGATCATAAGAGTTTGAAGTATATCTTCACCCAGAAGGAAATCAACATGAGACAAAGGAGATGGCTAGAACTTATCAAAGATTACGACTTAAGTTTGCAATACCACCCCGGTAAAGCGAATGTAGTAGCAGATGCTCTAAGTCGTAAGACGTTTGTAAATGGCCTTACCAAAGGTGAATTGCCGGACGACTTGTGTAAGCAATTCAAAGAACTCAGATTAGAAATTGTGCCTGAGGGACATCTCATGTCTTTGGATGTTCAACCCACTTTGTTGGACAAGATCCGAGAAGCTCAGAAGACT
The DNA here is from genome assembly GCA_916181665.1 of Avena sativa. Taxonomy (NCBI): domain Eukaryota; kingdom Viridiplantae; phylum Streptophyta; class Magnoliopsida; order Poales; family Poaceae; genus Avena; species Avena sativa. Next base: position 291,879,551 of record OV702282.1, read on the forward strand.
GATAAGGAAATTGAAAAGATTAAGGAAAATATTAGTCTAGGGAAAGCTAAGAGTTTCCATATAGACGAACAAGGTACTTTATGGCACGGGAAACGTATATGTGTTCCACAAGACCCGGAGTTGCGGAAACTGATCTTACAAGAAGGTCACAACTCTCCGTATTCTATTCACCTGGGAAACACCAAGATGTACATGGATATGAAAGAAAGATTTTGGTGGAACAATCTAAAAAGGGACATCGCCGAGCATATTGCTTTGTGTGATGTGTGTAGCAGAGTAAAAGCGGAGCATCAGAAACCAGCGGGTTTGCTTCAACCACTGCCTATTCCTGAATGGAAGTGGGAAAATATCGGTATGGATTTCATTACCGGATTACCAAGGACAAGGTCAGTATGATTCCATATGGGTAGTAGTGGATCGCCTAACTAAAGTGGCTCATTTTATACCCGTGAAGACAACTTATACAAGTGCCAAGTTAGCCAAGATCTACATGAGCAGAATTGTATGCCTTCACGGTGTGCCTAAGAGTATAGTGTCTGATAGAGGAACTCAGTTTACTTCTCATTTTTGGAGGCAGCTTCATGAATCTTTGGAAACAAGGTTGGAATTCAGCACTGCTTTTCATCCTCAAACTGATGGACAAACAGAAAGGACTAACCAAATTCTTGAAGACATGTTGAGGGCATGTGCCCTAGACTACGGAGCAAGTTGGGATGAAAGTTTGCCTTACGCAGAGTTCTCTTACAATAACAGTCATCAATCTAGTATTGGAATGGCACCATTTGAGTTACTCTACGGAAGGAAGTGTACCACCCTGTTGTTATGGAATGTTGTGGGAGAAAGAAGTTTATTTGGACCTGATCTTATCAAAGACGCCGAAGAGAAAGTCAAATTGGTTAAGGACAGGTTGAAGATAGCACAGTCCCGACAGAAAAGCTACGCGGATTCTAAGCGTAGAGAAGTCACCTACGAAGTTGGGGATAGAGCTTATCTTAGAGTATCACCACTTCGTGGAGTGAAAAGATTTGGAGTCAAAGGAAAGTTGGCACCAAGATATGTTGGGCCATTCAAGATTCTAAGTCACAAGGGAGAAGTTGCATATGAAGTTGAATTGCCAGAGTCTCTGTCAGCTATCCATAATGTGTTTCATGTGAGTCAGCTTAAGAAATGTCACCCAGAAATGGAAGAATCTTCTCTGAAGGATACCATACCATTGGAAGAAGTTCAACTATAAAGTGACCTCACCTATGAGGAAAAGCCTGTCAAGATTCTTGAGACCGCAGAAAGAGTCACAAGGACAAAAACTATCAAGTTTTGCAAGGTGCAATGGAACCATCACTCCGAAGAAGAAGCAACATGGGAAAGAGAAGATGATCTTCGGAAAGACCACCCTCACCTATTTGCTAGCCAATCCGAATCTCGAGGGCGAGATTCATCTTAAGGGGGTTAGATTTGTAACATCCCTAAAATTCATATTTCAAATCTCATCCATATCATCCTTGCATCCATCATCATTTAGAGTTTTCTCAAAACATTTCAGAAAACATAAACTTATGGTGTCATGATTTTATGTGGACAGACTTATTTTAAATGGCCAACACCACTTGTAAGTTTGATTGTTGTAAACCAGGAAGGTTGCCTTCTATGAGCATAGAATTTAAGTGAAGATTTAAACCAAATTTTTCAAATGGAAATGGGTTTCAAAAACCATCTTTTAAATTTTTTAAAACCAAGTGCCTAGCCTCTGATATTTTGATCCCCAAAGCTTGACCAATCCTTTACAAAGCTACCCCATGGATATCTGACCATTTTTTTGAGACTATTGCTCACTACAAAAATCCCAGAAAAATTTGAATCCAAATTGAACTTAATTTCATTTGAAAATCTATCCAGAAAATCAAAATAGAAAAGGAAAAATAAATAAACAAAGGAAAAGGGCCACGCGCGAGGTTTTAGGCCCAACATCGAATCAAGCCCAAATAGCCCACCCGGGGGTTTCCTTTTCTTTTCCCACGTGCGAGCGCACGCAACCTATCGCTGACAGACGGACCCCACACTCACTTCGCGCACATCGCTGACGAGCGGGCCCTGCCCACGCTGTCATCGTCTTCCCCAAACTGCGCCCGCGACCACGTCGCAGCTGCAGTCACGGCCGGTAATGGCGTGGCATAAATGGGCATTAATCCGCGAGCGTTTCCTGTCGAGGCACCGGCTATAAGATCCCCACCTCCTAGCGACCATTTCCCCCCAGTCGATTCTACCTTCACGCCACCAGGCTGCCCACGACTCACCCAACACCGCCGCAGACAGAGCTTGCTCCGGCGAACAATTCCGGTGAGACCCGTACGCCCCTTCCTCTCTGATTCATTCGAGCCACTTCGCAATCTCCTTGCGCACATACTGACCCCACCAGTTCATCCTGTATTGCCCCAGGTCGCCGTTCCCGCTCGACGCCGCAAGCATCTGACGACCACCTCGACTCCGGCGACCAAAACCCGTAAGTCCCGTGCGCCCCTTCACTTCTGACTCACACTAGATTGTTCGCCACGGTCTTGCGCATCTTCTAAACCCCCTGGCTTGTGTTAGGGCGACGCGGAACCTCGGCAACTACTCCGACAAACAACCACCCGACGCCGTCCGTAACTCCGACGAGCAATCCTCGCCGTGACAGCACGCCCCTCCGCAAACCAGTACCACGTCGAGCTTCAGCACGCCTTAGCGGATCTGGTAAGCACCTTCCTGCTTCCTAGAGCGATGTAGAACGCCGGCGCCGCCGTAGTCAGACGCGCCGCCGCCAGTTAACGCCGCTAGCGCCGCCTGAGTATGGTTAGGATGATTGGGAACGTTGGATCTAGATCCTGCGGCGTAGATTAGAAAGAGGACGAAGAGATACGCGCGCATCTGAGCCGCCAGATCCCACTTAGATCGTGCGGTCCGCAGGACCCGATCCAACCGAAGCGGTACGCACCAATAGGGACGCGACGCGTGGCAAGGGTTAGAAATAAAAACAGATTAAAAACCAGATTTTGATCCAAATTTCAAATGCTTATAACTTTTGATTGCCATGTTGGAATTTTGCAAACTTTATATCGTTGGATTCAGTGAAACAAGACCTTTCTGAATATCCAATGTGTTTAACAAATAGTAACAGTTAACATGACTTTATTTGTAGAAACATATTTAAGGCTATTTTAAATATAGATTTATTTTGGTAAATTGTATTAGTGCCAAATAAGTTTAGTTAGCAAACTTGTGACTTGTTAAGTTTCTGTAAACATGTGCATGCTTGGTAGATTGGGTTATGTTGAGTGGTTACACAAGGCCATGGACTTGGGTTGTGTATCTCACTTGTGGTATGCCACCCAGGCACAAAGGGATTTGGAGGCCAAGTGTTGAGAAAGCTTACAGTGCAACCACTTGGCAATATGGGCTCTGCCTTGATCACATAGGTTGCTAGAACTTAGTCACTTGGACAGTTGGTGGTAGTGGGAATGATAGGTTGGAGCGCGTCCATTTGACTAAGGAAAGGCTTCTGAAAGGTCCTGTCTTGGGAAACCAAGTCTGGTGGGGAAAGTGCACAACCTCTGCAGATGGAAAAACCTAATTACTTAGCCTAGTCCAAGGCAATGGACAACTTGAGCATCAAGACATGGAAGCTACAAGAATCTCATCACTCCAACTTCTAAGTAAAAATTTGTGGGAGAACAAGGGTGAAGGACCCCAATGTCTATTGGTGGTTTCTTGGGAAGTTTTTGATAAAGAAAATCTTAGTGATTTCAACTAATAGGTAAAACTTATTTTCAAGCAAAGCAAGCCAAGCTACACATAGCCAAAATGCATATAGTAATATAGTCCACTTAAAATAAACTAAGGTATCACTTGCCAATACTATTCCAAAGTATTGACCCTCTGTGGCTGTAACTTGTGATGTTGCAGGTTACTCCGATGATGAGTAGGAGTCATGAGTCTACACTCAACATGCTTGCCTGTGGCACATGAAGATGAAGACTTATGTTTATTTACTTATTCCTTAAACTCTTGTATTAGACCAATGGCACTGAGTTGTAAAAGACTATGTTTTATCTCTGGAATGAATGTAATAAACGACCTTTGTATCTGTGTACTTCATCTTAAACTATGGATGCTAGCATTGATCCAGGGACTAGCATTGCAATCACAGGGATCCTTTTCCTTTATAAAGGAGGGGTCTAACAGAATGAATCCTAGAACCAGGGAAGAACCCTAGAACCAAGATGAACCCTAATGAGGAATAACCACTAGTTACACACATATGAACTCAGAGGAGGTATATACACGGGTGATAATCCAAGGACCAACTCACATGTGGTCCTCGCTATAGATTAGAAGAGGAAGCAGAGGGTCATCGACGGACAAGGCGACACGGGGAGCACCCCCAAGGGGGCGTTGCGACCATCACCACGCTGAGGTGTCAACAATAGCCACGTCAGAGGCGCGGAACATCACCACGGCACATAGCAGCAGCGGCGGCGACACCACCAGCGCCACCCTAAACCCTAGGGTTCAGGACAGAGCTAGTCTGGCCACGGGGAATCTCCAGGTCCAAATCGAATTATACAGGAAGGTGGATCATGGTCGACAACCTCGCCCTGCATCACGGCAGCGGCCAGGTAGGACCACGACGGCGAGCAGAGCACGGCGGCGGCGCCATCGACCACGGGGTCAAAGAGAGAGAAGGGAGATGAGAATGAAAGGGTGACAGGGGAGTGTGGACTGGACAGGGCCAAAACCCCTTCGGGGTGTGGTTTTGGTTTTGTCCTATTGGGCCACCAAGGCCCAATAAATCAACACAGGCAGCCCATTTACCAAAAGACAGATTTTAATAAATAAGAAAAGACTAAAATACCCTTGAACTTAAATAAATACTAGAGAATAAAATAAAAATCCAAAAATTATAAATAAAATATTTTTGGATTCACAATACTCCAATCTATCCAAATAAATTATGAAATAGAATTTTAGGCATATAATTTTTATTAAGAATTTTGTAATATATATTCCTTATGGAAATTTTATAAAATTATTGAAAGATGATAAAATTAAATAAAAATCACTTTCATTATATATTATTATTGTAGTATTTTAGAAAAATACTAAACAGATATTTAATATCAATTTTTGGTATAAATAAAATGCAAATAAAATAAAAGAATACGATATTCAATAAATATTAAAAATAATATTTATAAATTCTTTATTATTAAAAGAATTTTTATAACTTAAATAATGGGGAAGAATACACACAAAGTTAAATAATGCATTACATTACTTTGCATAATCATTTTGCTTCTTTAAATATTGTCCTTACCGAGCAATAATGATGGTTTTGTAGACATAGAAGCTCAAGGTCCAGTGCAAGCATCAGACTTCACTACCTTGCAATCACAAGGCAAGTTCATCACTTGCTCATGTCCTTTGAAGAGTCTTTATCAAAGTATTTGTGAATTGTGTGTTATCATCTATATTATAGAAAAATAAAACATTATTTTCTTAAGATAATAAATCTTAGATGTCACCGTAAGTGATGATATGATGGAGCAATAGAACTTAGGGTTCTAATTGCAATAATGATGAATAATTAGGGATTAATAACCCATGAAATCAGTGATTCTAGCGTCGTATATTACGCGTTAGCCATGAGATTTGGAATGGGACAGAGAAGTCAGTTGTATCCTTTTCCTCTTGTATGGAGGCAAGACGACCTTAACGTGACGTTGTGATTCCTTGTGCGGATCCAACATATGGGTGGGCACCCTTATGCCCCACAATTTTGGTGTCTAGATTATCTATGAATGGTGTTTAGGGATATATACCATTTAAATGGTACTCGTCTGGGCATCACCAGGTCATAGAGTCTTGAGGAACTCATCAGGGGTTTAGCCTGCCCGAAAGGGGGATTAACGGAGGTGAGCCGGCCCCGAAGGATCATGCAGACATATGAGGTCGCGGAGAGGCCAGTGATTGGCTTGGACCAAATACTGGGCCCCACATCATGGAATTGTGGACGGGAAAGTACGCCCGGTTGTGCGACAAGGAGTTGATCTCTCATGGGTAAAGTAATGCACCTCTACAGAGTGTAAGAACTGTAACTTGTTACTCCCTGTTCCAGGAAGGAGCTACGAACACGGCAGGAAAGGAACTCCATGAAAGTTCTGGTCAACCTGTGAAGGCTGATGGTCATAGATTTGCATAATAAAATCAACCTTTGAAGAAAGATTTACGAAAATTGCATAGTGCCAAAGACTGATAGTCCAAGGTGGTAGATAGAGCATCAAACTTCCTACCTTGCATATAATGAATTTGCTGGGTAACGCTGTTACTCATCCTTTCCTTTGAATCCTTGCTTAGACTCTGAGAATCCCGAAGATACTCCAATGTATGCATCTGAGAGCCAAGAGGAGGTCTTCTATGAAGAGCCCAACCTGTATGGAGCTGTATAAGGGAAGGACTACGATCTCGTCTACGGAGGAGAGTTCCAAGAGTCCGAATAATTACTATAGTTCTGGTAGCCACTTGAGCCGAGCAACATGAACCATATATAGCAATAAGTTGTTGATCTCAATTTGGAGTTTAAGTTTTAAATTTGAAACTTCCGCTGAAACACTTATATTTTGGTTTGTAAGTTGAATCTTTTGGAAGTCTTGAACTTCCTGTATTGTAATAATAATAACGTGTGTATGTTTGTAATATGGACCCGCAATGTTTCTGTTGTACCACTCTAAGGGATGTGATATTTACGGAACGGTGTTCTATGGATGTCATGTCAACGACTATAGTGTACTACACATGCAGTGGTATGCTGGGTCACCGCAGATGGTAAATGCAATTTATGACGCCCGACCCTCCTCCCCCTATCCTTTTTATGAAGGGCCTCCCTTCCCCGCAGCACAACACTATGCAAACATCCCCAACGCCTTCCGCCACCTCCATCGTAGCCACCACAAGATGTTGGAGATATGCCCTAGAGGCAATAATAAATGTAGTTATTATTATATCTTTGTGTTTATGATAAATGTTTACATTCATGCTGTAATAGTATTAACAAGGAAACATTAATACTTGTGTGATTTGTAAACTTAATTTGAAGTCCCTAGTATAGCCTCTATACTTCACTAGCTTGTTGATTGATAAATGATTGTGGTTTCCCTATCATGAACATTGCGATGTTATCAACAACAAGATCATATCATTAGGAGAATGATATGGTGGACATACTCCTATAGATAAGCGTAGCATAAAGATCAAGTCATTTCAATAGTTCAATTGCTATATGCTTTTTGATACATAGTAACCTAATTCCTTCGACCATGAGATCATGCATATCACCTTTACCGGATGGATGCTTTGATGACATCAAACACCACACCGTAACTGGGTGGCTATAAAGGTGGCATTGAGTGTTCGGAAAGTATTGGTTGAGACACATGGATCAAGAGTGGGATTTGTCCATCCATATGAAGGATAGATATTCTCTGGGCCCTCTCGGTGAAATTTCATCCAATTAGCTTGCAAGCATGTGACTGGATCACAAGGGATCACATATCACGGGAATGAGAAAAGAGTACTTATCAGTAACGAGGTTGAACTAGGTATGCAGAGATACCGACGATCATAACCTCGGATAAGTAACATATCGTGAGACAAAGGGAAATTGGTATCGTATGTAAGTGGTTCATTCGATCGCAAAGTAATCGTAGAAGTATGTGGGAGCCATATGAATTTCCAGATTCCTCTATTGGTTATTGTTCGGAGAAGTGTCTCGATCATGTCCGCATAATTCACGAACCGTAGGGAGACACACTTAAGGATTCGACGTTGTTTTGAGTAGTTATGGTATTATGAGAAAGAGACCGAATGTTGTTCGGAGTCTCGGATGGGATCCGGGATATCACGAGGTGATCCGGAATGGTCCGGAGAATAAGATTCATATAAGGAAAGTCCCATTTCGGAGTTCGGAAATGATTCCGGTGAATGTTCTAGAAGGTTCCGGAATGTCCGACACTCCGGGAGGGGGGAGGGGTACATGAATGTGTCATTACATATTGGAATGATTGCATCATGTACTAAGTGTTCTTGCTGTCCCAAATAAAGGATTAAATTGAATCCTAAAACGGAAAAGTCAAATGTCCAGTTTGAAAGTCAAACGGATAAAATAAGAAACTGTGGGAAACAAGCAAGAGGAGTTGGGAACCGACTTGGGGGAGGAGTCTCCTCCCCAAGCCGGTGCGCCAACCAAGGCCAACTTGGGGAGGGACTCCCCTCCCCTTGGCCGCACCCTCCACCCATAAAAGGAGGGGCAGGGCCTCCTCCTCTAGATACAAAAGTTCCTATCCTCTAATCTCCGGTTTAGAGCCGTTTTGGTTTAGAGCTTCTAATTGCCCTAGCCTTCGGTTTAGAGCCTTCTAATTGGTGTGTATAATCCCTAGACCACTAATAGCCCTCTCTCATACTCCACCATACTCGCTCCGGCTTAAGGCGAAGCCCTGCGGGATCTCCCCTCTACTTCCGGTACCACGCCGTTGTGCTGCCGGAATCGCGAGGAGAGTGCTACAACCTCCGCTGCCTGCTGGAACAAGGGAGAGGAAGGTCTTCGTCGAGTACCGAACGTGTGACTGACTGCGGGAGCGCTGCCGGAACGCAGCGCCGGAAGGATCGTCTACACGATCTTGAGATCGGGAAGAGTACGACTACATCACCCACGAGAATCCGCTCTCGTTAAACACTTTGGAATCTTCGAGGGTAAGTTATTCCATCGACTCGTTGCTACAATCTAGTAGATAGATCTTGGCTTGTTTGTTTGTATGCGATAGAAATTTTTTGTTTTCCATGCTACGAACCCCTACAGTGGTATCAGAGCCGTGTCTATATGTAGATCTGTTGCACGAGTAGAACACAATGGTCATTGTGGGCGTTGATGCTTTTATTGTCGATTGCTTCTTGTGTACTTTGCATCTTGCGGTATGTTGGGATGAAGTGGCCCGGGCTAACCTTACATGACATCGTTCATGAGACTTGCTCCACGATTGACATGCAACTTGTATTGCATAAGTGGCTTTGCGGGTGCCTGTTTCTCCTAGCATAGTTAAGATCCAATTTACAACGGGTGATCAACAATGCTAGTATCAATGTTGTGGTTCTTGTTCGTAAGTTAGAACGACACTTATTGAAAGCCCCAAACCATGTAAAATATGCAAAGAAAGTAGAGGCGTCTAACTTTGTTTTGCAGGGGTGTGCAGTGATGTGATATGGCCATGATTGTGATTATATTTGATGTATGCAATGTTCCTTATTGTAAGTTGACAACCGGCAGGAGCCATATGGTTGTCTTTAATTTATGTTAAGACCCGCGTGTCTATTCAAAGTAGTTGTAATAGTTGAAGCCGGTGGACGACAACCATGGAGAGGCGTCATTGACCTTGATGCAATGCCGGTGATGATGGAGATCATGTTCGTGGTTGAAGATAGAGATCGGAAGCACGAAGAAGAAAGGCCATATCATATCACATATATATTGAATTGCATGTGATGTTAATCCTTTATGCATCTTGTATTGCTTAGTAGACGACGGTAGCATTATAAGATGATCCCTCATGCACATGAATTTCAAGTCATAAAGTGTTCACCCTTAGTTAGCACCATTGCTAAAGCTTGTTGTTTCGAAGCACCACGTGATGATCAGGTGTGTTAGATTCTGCAAGTGTATACAACGTGAGCAAGCCAGATTTGCTCATGCGGAAACTAAGGTTTGATCTTGACGAGCCTAGCATGTACAGACATGGTCTCGGAACACGGATCACCGAAAGGTAAAGCATGAATCATATAGTAGATATGATGAACATGACGATTGTTCGCCATTGAAACTATATCAACTCTCGTGATGATCGGTGTTGATATGGTGGATTTGGTTCGTGTGATCACTAAAACAATGTGAGGGATATTGTTTTGAGTGGGAGTTCACCTAGTTTAATTTCATTATTAATTTGAACTCAATTTGTCATAAACTTAGTTTAAACTATTGCAAATATGTTGTAGATCAATGGCAGCCCCTACCATCAATTTTAATGCGTTCCTAGAGAAAGAAAAGTTGAAAAACAATGGAAGCAACTTCGCGGATTGGTTCCGCAATTTGAGGATTGTCCTCACAGCTGGTAATTTGACCTATGTGCTGGATGCACCGCTGGGTGACCCACCTGCAGCTGATGCTCCCGATGAAGTAAAGAATGTTTACCTCGCTCGGAAGAATCAGTACTCCATAGTTCAGTGTGCTATCTTGTATGGTTTGGAATCGGAGCTTCAGAAAAGGTTTGAGGATTCAGACCCATATGATATTGTCGAGGATCTCAAATTGATTTTTGAGACTCATGCGGCAATTGAAAGCTATGAGGCTTCTGAAAAGTTCTTTAACTGCAAGATGGAAGAGGGCAGCTCTGTCAGTGAGCATGTGCTTAAGATGTCTGGGCACGCAAACAAACTTCAAAGCTTGGGTATAGTGATTCCTAATGCTTTGGGGATTTACCGTGTCCTCCAATCACTACCACCAAGTTACAAGAACTTTGTGATGAACTACAACATGCAGAACATGAACAAGACGTTGCCAGAACTCTTTGCCATGTTGAAATCTGCAGAAGTGGAGATCAAGAAAGAGCACCAAGTGTTGTTGGTCAATAAGACCACCAAATTCAAGAAAGGCAAGTCTAAGCAAAAGGGACACTTCAAAAAGGGTGGTAAGAAAGTTACCACACCAGCGAAGAAGACCAAGGCTGGACCTAAGCCTGATACTGAGTGCTTTTACTGCAAGGGAGAAGGTCACTGGAAGCGGAATTGCCCAAAGTACTTGGCGGATTTGAAGAACGGCAACATCAAGAAGAAAGGTATATCTGATATACATGTTATTGATGTGTATCTCACTAGTACTCGTAGTAGTGCCTGAGTATTTGATACTGGTTCGGTTGCTCATATTTGTAACTTGAAACAGGTGCTACAGAATAAACGGAAGCTAGCGAAGAACGAGGTGACGATGCGCGTGGGAAACGGATCAAAGGTTGATGTGATCGCGGTCGGCACGCTACCCCTTCATCTACCATCGGGATTAGTTTTATACTTAAATAATTGTTATTTGGTGCCTGCGTTGAGCATGAACATTATATCGGGATCTTGTTTATTGCGAGACGGTTACTTATTTAAATCCGAGAATAATGGTTGTTCGATTTATATGAGTAATATGTTTTACGCACATGCACCTTTGATAGATGGTCTATTATTATTGAATCTCGATAGTGGAAATACACATATCAACAACATTGAGGCTAAACGTTTGAAATCAAGCGATAATTCGACCTATATGTGGCACTGTCGTCTTGGTCACATTGGAGTGAAGCGTATGAAGAAACTCCATTCCGATGGACTTCTTGAATCACTTGATTTTGAATCACTTGAAAGATGCGAAGCATGTCTGATGGGAAAAATGACTAAGACTCCATTTTCTGGGATGATGGAGCGAGCTACGGACTTATTGGAAATCATACATACCGATGTGTGTGGTCCAATGAGTGTAGCATCGCGCGGTGGTTATCGTTATATTCTTACCTTAACGGATGACTTGAGTAGATATGGGTATATCTATTTCATGAAACATAAATCCGAAACTTTCGAGAAGTTTAAGGAGTTTCAAAGTGAGGTAGAGAATCAACGTAACAAGAAGATTAAATTTCTACGTTCTGATCGTGGAGGTGAATATCTAAGTTACGAGTTTGGCGAGCATTTGAAGAAATGCGGAATACTTTCACAATTGACACTGCCGGGAACACCACAGCGTAATGGTGTGTCCGAACGTCGTAATCGAACTCTCTTAGATATGGTTCGTTCTATGATGTCACTTACAGATTTACCGCTATCATTTTGGGGTTATGCATTAGAAACAGCCGCATTCACTTTAAATAGGGCACCGTCTAAATCCGTTGAAACGACACCGTATGAATTATGGTTTGGGAAGAAACCTAAATTGTCGTTCCTTAAAGTTTGGGGATGCGAAGCCTATGTAAAGAAGTTACAGCCGGACAAGCTAGAACCCAAAGCGGAAAAATGCGTCTTCATAGGATACCCAAAGGAAACTATTGGGTATACCTTCTATCATAGATCCGAAGGCAAAACCTTCGTTGCCAAGAATGGATCCTTTCTAGAGAAGGAATTTCTCTCGAAAGAAGTGACTGGAAGGAAAGTAGAACTCGACGAGGTTGTCGAACCTTCTCTCGAAATTGCGAGTAGCACAGCACCGGAAGAAGTTCCTGTGGTACCTGCACCAATAAGAGAGGGAGCTAATGATGGTGATCATGAAACTTCGGTTGAAGTTGCTACAGAGCCTCGGAGGTCAACGAGAACTCGTACCACTCCAGATTGGTATGATCCCGTTATGAGTGTCATGTTGGTGGGCAACACCGATGACCTCGAGACATATGAGGAAGCGATGATGAGCCCAGATTCCAATAAATGGCAAGAAGCCATGAAATCCGAAATTGGATCCATGTACGAAAACCAAGTATGGACTTTGGTGGACTTACCGGATGGCCAAAAGGCTGTCGAGAACAAATGGATTTTCAAGAAGAAAACAGATGCTGATGGTAATGTTACTGTCTATAAAGCTCGACTTGTCGCAAAAGGGTTTCAACAAATTCAAGGAGTTGACTACGATGAGACTTTCTCACCAGTAGCGAAGCTAAAATCTGTGAGGATTATGTTAGCAATTGCTGCATATTATGATTATGAGATATGGCAGATGGATGTCAAAACAGCATTCCTCAATGGAGATATTGATGAAGAGTTGTATATGATGCAACCCAAAGGTTTTGTCGATCCTAAAGATGCTAACAAGGTATGCAAACTTCAACGGTCCATCTATGGATTGAAGCAAGCATCCCGAAGTTGGAATCAACGTTTTGATAAGGTAATCAAAAGTTTTGGTTTTATACAAACTTATGGAGAAGCTTGTATTTACAAGAAAGTGAGTGGGAGCTCTGTAGCATTCTTAATACTATATGTGGATGACATATTGTTGATTGGGAATGATGTAGACCTTCTTAATAGTGTCAAAGAATATTTGAATAATAGTTTTTCAATGAAGTATCTTGGCGAAGCAGCTTACATATTAGGCATAAAGATTTACAGAGATAGATCGAAACGCCAAATATCATTGTCACAGAGTACATATTTGGACAAAATTCTAAAGAGGTTTGGAATGGAAGAAAGCAAGAAAGGGTTCTTGCCCATGTTGCCCAATACGATCTTGAGTAAAACTCAAAGTCCGACATCGGCAGAAGATAGAGAAAGGATGAGTAAGACTCCCTATGCATCAGCCATAGGATCTCTAATGTATGCCATGCTATGTACTAGACCCGACATCGCATATGCTGTTAGTTTAACTAGCAGATATCAAAGTGATCCAGGAGTGGATCATTGGACAGCAGTCAAAAACATCCTTAAGTACTTAAGAAGAACTAAGGATATGGTTCTTTCTTATGGAGGTGATGAACAACTCGTTGTTAATGGTTACACCGATGCTAGTTGGAACACCGATCCGGATGATTCTAAATCACAATCTGGATACGTATTTATTTTAAATGGTGCAGCAGTTAGCTGGAGGAGTGCAAAGCAAAGCGTTGTGGCGAGATCTTCAACTGAATCGGAATACATGGCTGCTTCGGAGGCTTCACAAGAAGCGATATGGATGAAAGAGTTCATTACAGAGCTGGGTGTGGTTCCTAGTGCGCTGGACCCAATGTCTATCTACTGTGATAACATGGGCGCCATAGCCAATGCGCAAGAACCAAGGTCACACAAGAAGCTGAAGCATATCAAGCTACGTTTTCACGCTATTCGAGAACATATCCAGGATGGGGATATAAAGATTTGCAAAGTACACACATATCTGAATGTGGCGGATCCGTTGACTAAACCTCTCCCGAGGGCAAAACATGACCAACACCAAACTGCCATGGGTGTTCGGTATATTACCATGTAATCTAGATTAGATGACTCTAGTGCAAGTGGGAGACTGTTGGAGATATGCCCTAGAGGCAATAATAAATGTAGTTATTATTATATCTTTGTGTTTATGATAAATGTTTACATTCATGCTGTAATAGTATTAACAAGGAAACATTAATACTTGTGTGATTTGTAAACTTAATTTGAAGTCCCTAGTATAGCCTCTATACTTCACTAGCTTGTTGATTAATAAATGATTGTGGTTTCCCTATCATGAACATTGCGATGTTATCAACAACAAGATCATATCATTAGGAGAATGATATGGTGGACATACTCCTATAGATAAGCGTAGCATAAATATCAAGTCATTTCAATAGTTCAATTGCTATATGCTTTCTGATACATAGTAACCTAATTCCTTCGACCATGAGATCATGCATATCACCTTTACCGGATGGATGCTTTGATGACATCAAACACCACACCGTAACTGGGTGGCTATAAAGGTGGCATTGAGTGTTCGGAAAGTATTGGTTGAGACACATGGATCAAGAGTGGGATTTGTCCATCCATATGACGGATAGATATTCTCTGGGCCCTCTCGGTGAAATGTCATCCAATTAGCTTGCAAGCATGTGACTGGCTCACAAGGGATCACATATCACGGGAACAAGAAAAGAGTACTTATCAGTAACGAGGTTGAACTAGGTATGCAGAGATACCGACGATCATAACCTCGGATAAGTAACATATCGTGAGACAAAGGGAAATTGGTATCGTATGTAAGTGGTTCATTCGATCGCAAAGTAATCGTAGAAGTATGTGGGAGCCATATGAATTTCCAGATTCCTCTATTGGTTATTGTTCGGAGAAGTGTCTCGATCATGTCCGCATAATTCACGAACCGTAGGGAGACACACTTAAGGATTCGACGTTGTTTTGAGTAGTTATGGTATTATGAGAAAGAGACCGAATGTTGTTCGGAGTCTCGGATGGGATCCGGGATATCACGAGGTGATCCGGAATGGTCCGGAGAATAAGATTCATATAAGGAAAGTCCCATTTCGGAGTTCGGAAATGATTCCGGTGAATGTTCTAGAAGGTTCCGGAATGTCCGGCACTCCGGGAGGGGGGAGGGGTACATGAATGTGTCATTACATATTGGAATGATTGCATCATGTACTAAGTGTTCTTGCTGTCCCAAATAAAGGATTAAATTGAATTCCAAAACGGAAAAGTCAAATGTCCAGTTTGAAAGTCAAACGGCTAAAACAAGAAACTGTGGGAAACAAGCAAGAGGAGTTGGGAACCGACTTGGGGGAGGAGTCTCCTCCCCAAGCCGGTGCGCCAACCAAGGCCTACTTGGGGAGGGACTCCCCTCCCCTTGGCCGCACCCTCCACCTATAAAAGGAGGGGCAAGGCCTCCTCCTCTAGATACAAAAGTTCCTATCCTCTAATCTCCGGTTTAGAGCCGTTTTGGTTTAGAGCTTCTAATTGCCCTAGCCTTCGGTTTAGAGCCTTCTAATTGGTGTGTCTAATCCCTAGACCACTAATAGCCCTCTCTCATACTCCACCATACTCGCTCCGGCTTAAGGCGAAGCCCTGCGGGATCTCCCCTCTACTTCCGGTACCACGCCGTTGTGCTGCCGGAATCGCGAGGAGAGTGCTACAACCTCCGCTGCCTGCTGGAACAAGGGAGAGGAAGGTCTTCGTCGAGTACCGAACGTGTGACCGACTGCGGGAGCGCTGCCGGAACGCAGCGCCGGAAGGATCGTCTACACGATCTTGAGATCGGGAAGAGTACGACTACATCACCCACGAGAATCCGCTCTCGTTAAACACTTTGGAATCTTCGAGGGTAAGTTATTCCATCGACTCGTTGCTACAATCTAGTAGATAGATCTTGGCTTGTTTGTTTGTATGCGATAGAAAATTTTTGTTTTCCATGCTACGAACCCCTACACAAGAATGATCGAGGCCGTCTCCGCTGCGCCATACCACCGCAATAAATTTCTCTATGCCACACCCTGATCCCAGCCACCTCCGTCGACCCTAGGCCAACCGCTACCACAATATCTATTTCCATGGACACAGAGTACAACATGTTCAACGACGGTAGCGACTTCACCGACATGTACACCGTCATTTCCCATGGTACCACCGAGCTGATGGTCATCCACACCAATGCGTCAGCGGAGGTGTCAATTGTCATCGCAATGTATGAGCGGTGGCTCCAGGAGCCAATGGATAGGTGATACGTCCAATTTGCATCACCATTCTATATCATAATTTGCCTCTATTCATTGATATATTTCTTATTAACAGGTGTTACTTGTGTCTTTTCATATGTTTTTGCATGTTGGATGATTCTTGGAGGATGATTTGCCGGAGTTAGGATTCTGATGGAAAAAGAGGTGTTTTGATGCAATTTCGCGAAGATCAGAAAAATACAAGAAAAATTATGAAAGATCATATTTTCCCAGAAGACGAAGGAAGCCAGAAGGGGAGGCGGAGATGGGCCACAGGGGGCCCACACCCCCCAGGCGCGGGCCACCCCTAGACCATGCCTATAGGGGTATGGCCCACCTGGTCGGCCTCCGACTCTGCCCTCTCGCCTATATCTTCACCTCGAACCCCTAAAACACAGGAGGCGACCATAGAAATATTCCGCCGCCTCTGCGGGGCGGAAAACACCAAGAGATAAAGAGCTCTCCGGCAGACAGATTTCTGCCGGGGAAATTCCTTCCCGGAGAGGGGAGACCGTCGCCATCAACACCATCATCAAGCTAGACTTCATCGGGATCATCATCATCATCCACACCATCATCTCCACCAGCACCATCATCACCACTCCATCCCGTTGTAACATTTGTGTTGAATACTTGCATAGATCTGAGGGGAAACTTTCCCGGTGTTGATTACTATTATAGTTGATGCTTGTGAGTGGAACCATTGGATTTGTTTATGTTCAGATTGTTATCATTTACCATATCATCTTTGATCTTGATCCATATGATGTCTTGTGAGTAGTTCGTTTAGTTCTTGAGGACATGAGAGAAGTCATGTTATTAGTAGTGGATTTGTGTTGAGATATTATTCAATGGTTTAGTATTTAAGTTGTGGTGCTATTCTTCTAGTGGTGTCATGTGAACGTCGACTACATGATACTTCACCATTTATGGGCCTAGGGGAATGCATTGTGTATTTGGCTACTAATCGTGGGGTTGCCGGAGTGACAGAAACCTGAACCCCCGTTAGGACACCATTGCATAAGGGAGTGTAGGATCTCAGAGTTTAAGGCTATGGTTAGGTTTATATCTTAATTGATTTCCTGTAGTTGCAGATGCTTGCAGGGGGTTTAATCACAAGTATGTATTAGTCCAAGTAAGGTCGGTACATTAGCACAGGTTCACCCACACAACACTTACAACACCAAAAAAGACTACTCAGCTATTTGAAGCGAAAGCACTTGACAGAATTCTCATGTGTCCTCGAGAACGTTTGGTCCTTATAAGAATTTCCCCGGATTGTCCTTTGCTAAGAAAGGATTGGGACACTTGCTGTAGTTGTTCGTTGTCTTTATTACTTGCACTCTATTTCTTTGATCTATTAGAAAACCCCTAAAAATCCGTTTTCTAAGTATTTACAGAGATTTCCTGCTCCATACCACTAGTCAACACCTTCTGCTCCTCGTTGGGATCGACACTCCTATTTATCGAAAGTACTACGATACACCCCCTATACTTTTGGGTCATCAAGACTATTTTCTAGCGCCGTTGCCGGGGAGTGAAGCAATATTGAAGAGTGGAACTAGTAAAGGAAACTTCTACTGTGAGTATTGCTTTTTATTTCTGCTTGTTACTTTGTTTCAAATATGGATAACCCACTTGGTTTTCTGTTTGGGAAAACTACTACCACTGTTAGGGTAGTAGATGAACCACCACCTGTTGAGATAGATCCTTTTAAAATACCTACAAGTATTGTTGATCATGTTATGGATAATTATAATTTAGGGGATGGAATTGTCCACCCTGGTGATCATTTGCTTTTTGTCCATGAATTATGCGAGTTGTTTAAGTGTGTAGGTATCACAACTGAATAGGTGAAGAAGAATTTACTCTCTATATCCTTGAAAGGGAGAGCTTAAGAATGTTATAAGCTGCTGAAGAATGGGCAATCCATGGAATGGGAGGAAATAATACCTCTCTTTTATTCTAAATTCTATCCTCCCAGTGAGATTCATAAGGATAGAAATATGATATATAACTTTTGGCCTCGTGATGGAGAGAGTATAGCTCAAGCTTGGGGGAGATTGAAGTTACTAATGCTTAAATTTCCTATTCATGAACTCCCTAACAATATTATTATCAATAAATGTTATGCTATGCTTTCTCTTCATGACAAAGATTTACTAGATGATTATTGTGCTGGATCATTCATAGGTATGAAGGAAGAAGCTAAATGGGATCTCCTAGACCGTATTCAAGAAAACACTAAAGCTTTGAAGAATGATAAAGGAAGAAAGTCAGGTATAAATTATGATTATGAATGCATAAAATCTTTTATGGGAACTGATGACTTCCGTGATATTAGTAATGAGTATGGTATTGATTCCCAAGTTCTTGGAAAATGTTTCAAGGCTTTTGCCTGTTATATTGAAATTCCAAAAAAGGAGTGGGACAAGTACCATGCTCCTTATAAAGACATTGTTACCCATGTTCCTGCTAGCATAGAAGTTTGTACTGTCGATCCTATTTTGCCTGAACCTTATGTTGAGAAAATCCCTTTTCCTCCTACGGTAAAGGAACATTCTATCATAGCTAATGTGTTTAGCAAAAGTACAAAGAAAATTGTGGAACCCGATGAGCAAATAAATATTGAACTTGTGGTAGCTACTGTGAAAGATCTTGTTAATAAAAATATAGAGGATGAGCATATTGTCTTCTGTGAAGACGCTTCTAATATTGTCTCTCGTCCTAGAAAAGCTATAAAAGCTAGTGTCCCTGTGCTTTCTGTTAGAATTGGTGATCATTGCTATTATGGTTTATGTGATATTGGTGCTAGTTCTAGTGTTATTCCTTGTGAGATTTACAGGGAAATTATGCATGAAATTGGTCCTTGTGAGCTTGAGGATATTGATTTGGTTATTCACCTTGCTAATAGAGAGACAGTTTGTCCCATTGGCATTGTAAGAGATGTGGAGGTTCTTTGTGGTAAGATTAAATATCCTGCTGATTTTCTAGTACTTGGTTATGAAGCTAGTAAAACCTATCCTATTATCTTTGGTAGACCCTTCTTGAATACATGTGGGGCTATCATATATTGTAGGAAGGAAAAAGTTTTGACTAAGTTTGATGGAGAGTCTTATGAGTTTAATTTTTCCAAATTTGCTAAAACTCCTTATGAAAAAGAACTGCCTAATGAGGATTTCAGGGTTGAACAACTTTCTACTATTTCTCTTGCTCCTAACAATGCCTTGCAGCAGTTTATGGAAGATCATGAAAGCGACGTCTTCATGAAGGAAAGAAATGAGACTGACGAGGTTTTCCTTCATCGACCCGAGTTACTTAAGCATAATCTACATGTGGAAGATTTGGGTACCACACTACCACCTAAAGGGGACCCTGTTTTCGAATTAAAACCTTTACCTGATGATCTTAAATATGCTTATCTCGATGATAAGAAAGTATATCATGTTATTATTAGTTCTAAACTTTCAGGAAAGGAAGAAGAAAGGTTATTCGAAATACTGAAGTAACACCGAGGAGCTATGGGCCATACTCTTGATGATTTAAAAGGAATTTATCCCATTATATGTCAGTATGCTATTAATATAGAACCTGATGCAAAACCAGTTGTTGAGAACCAACGCCGTCTAAATCCTAAGATGAAGGATTTGGTAAGAAATGAGGTATTAAAACTCCTTGATGCTGGTATTATTTACCCTATTGCTGATAGCCAATGGGTTATCCCTGTTCATTGTGTTCCCAAGAAAGGGGGAATAACTGTTGTGCCTAATGAAAATAATGATCTTATACCCCAAAGAGTAGTGGTTAGGTATAGGATGTGCATTGATTTTAGAAAGGTTAATAAAGTTACTAAGAAAGATCATTATCCTTTGCCCTTTATTGATCAGATGCTTGAGAGGTTGTCTAAAAAGACTCACTTTTGTTTTCTTGATGGTTATTCTGGTTTATCTCAAATTGCTGTGAAAGCACAAGACCAAGAGAAAACCACTTTCACTTGTCCTTATGGCACTTATGCTTATAGGCGTATGCCTTTTGGTTTATGTAATGCTCCTTCTACCTTTTAGAGATGTATGTCTGCTATCTTTCATGGTTTTTGTGAAGAAATTGTGGCGGTTTTCATGGACGATTTCTCCGTCTGTGGAACTTCTTTTGATAACTGTTTACACAACCTTGATAAAGTTTTGTAGAGATGTGAAGAAACCAACTTTGTTCTTAATTGGGAGAAATGCTATTTCATGGTTAATGAAGGGATTGTTCTTGGACACAAAATTTCTGAAAGAGGCATTGAAGTTGACAGAGCCAAAATTGAAGCAATTGAGAAGATGCCTTGCCATAGAGATAAAAAAGGTATTCGTAGTATCCTTGGTCATGTTGGTTTTTATAGGAGGTTTATTAAAGATTTCTCCAAAATTTCGAAGCCCCTTACCAATCTTCTTCAAAAATATGTACCTTTTGTTTTTGATGATGATTGTAAGGAAGATTTTGAAACTTTGAAGAAAGCTTTGACTACTGCTCCTATTGTTCAACCACCTGATTGGAGTTTACCTTTTGAAATTATGTGTGATGCTAGTGATTTTGCTGTGGGTGCTGTCCTTGGGCAACGTGTTGATAAGAAGTTGAATGTTATTCATTATGCTAGCAAGACTCTAGATGCTGCTCAAAATAATTATGCTACTACGGAAAAAGAGTTCTTAGCTGTAATCTTTGCTTGTGATAAGTTTAGACCCTATATTGTTGATTCAAAGGCCACTATTCATGCTGATCATACTGCTATTAAGTACCTTATGACAAAGAAGGACGCTAAGCCTAGGCTTATTAGATGGGTGTTGCTTTTACAAGAGTTTGATATGCATATTGTAGATAGGAAAGGTGCTGAAAATCCTGTTGCTGACAATTTATCTAATTGGAAACATTTCTTTTGACTATTTGCCTGTTAATGACAGTTTTCCAAATGAACAGTTGGCTGCAATAAGGGTAAGCCCACATGAGAGTCCTTGGTATGTTGATTATGCTAGCTTTATTGTTTCCAAGTATTTGCCTCCAACCTTTACAGCCCAGCAAAGATGAAAATTCTTTTATGATCTAAGGCATTACTTTTATGATGACTCCTTGATGGCGCCAGAAAACTTGTTGGCTAATGTGGAGTCTTGTTGGGAACCCCAAGAGCAAGGTGTGAAGAGTACAACAACAAGTCTTCCCTCGGTTGAGACCGAGGTTATCGAACCAGTAGGATGAAGGAAACATCACACAGGTGTTGCAAGCAACGCGGAGACCTGCACAACACGAACTCAAGACTTTGCCCCAACGAATTAGTGAGGTTGTCAAGCTCACCGGTTTGCTGTAACAAAGGATTAAACGTATGGTGTGGAAGGTAATGGTTTGCAGCAAGTAAACAAGTAACAGTGGAAGATGTATCAGTGGTAAAGATTGGACCGGGGTCCATAGTTCACTAGAGGTTCTCTCCTTAGATAAACAACATGTCATGAAGGGTAAACAAATTACAGTGGGGCAATTGACAGGAACTGAGCAAGGCATAACAATGCAATTACTAGCCAGAAAGATCCTATGAAGTTGATTGGGCAATACAACAATATACATAGACCTTAATCCAACTGCATCTATGACTAGAAGTCCACCTTCAGGTTATCATCCGAACCCCCTCCGGTATTAAGTTGCAAGCAACAAACATCTGCTTTAAGCAAAGTGTGTAAGGTAAACAATCCACATGTTCTATGAATAAGAGACCGTTGTTTTCTCCCTAGTAGCAACAACACATCTACAACCGAAGATATTTCTGTCACTTCCCTTGGAAACTAGAGGCATGAACCCACTATCGAGCATAAATACTCCCTCTTGGAGTCACTAGCAACTACTTGGCCAAGATAAACACTAGCAACGAAGAGCATGCAAGATCACAAACAACACAGACATGATAGAATCATAAAGATAGAACCATTAATCAAACCAACATAACAATCTCAATATCCATTGGATCCCCGCAAACACAACATGCATGATTACAAATATATTAGATCTTGATCATGAACGGAGCTCACAAGATCTATACATGAAAGCACAAAGGAGGAGATACAACCATCTAGCTACTACATGGACCCATAGTCCAAGGTGGAACTACTCACTAATCATACCGGAGAGAAGATGTAGAGGTCCCAACCCAATAAGGTAGAGTCCTCCTGTGTTTTACAATGCTAGTCCCTGGATCAATAGCTAGCATCCACAGTTAAGATGTAATATCAAGATACAAAGGTCATAATATAAATTTATAACCAGGAATAACATATGTTTATTACATCAAACATAGCTCATATGGCTATTACATTACATTTGCAGCGGAATATCTATAAGTATGGGTCCATCATCTTCAAAGTGCCACAGGCAGATGTTGGTTGTAGATTTTGTAGTCCTAGTCAATCAAACAATCTTCATTTTAAAACAATCAACCTGCAACATTACAAGTTACAGCCACAAGGGTCAATACATTTTGAATTGTATTGGCAAGCTTCACTTTAATGTATAATGAGAGTGGATCCTATCATTATATGCACATTTGGTTAAGTAGAGTTTAAGGCTTATTTGCAGAAAGCAATATTTTATCCTAACTTTTCAAAAGGGTTTTAAAGTCTTTTGTCAAATTTCTTTTTCCAAGTTTCTTGAACTCCTTGGTAGAAACTCAAGTGTTCAAATCCTTGTCAAAATCTCTTGAGCACCTTGGTAACCCCAAGTGCAACAAGTTTTATCAAAAACTCATGAATTCCTTGGTAAAGCCCCAAGTACTTCATGCTCTTGAGCACCTTGGTAACCCCAAGTGCAACAAGTTTTACAAAATCTCTTTGAATTCCTTGGTAGACACACAAGGGCATCAAGTTTTTATATTAGAAGTTGGAATGTCGAGATCTCCCATAGTTCAAACTTTAGTTGCTCAGTATTATCCATAACCGGGGACACGGCTAAGTACTTAGATTTTATTAACTTCTGCAGAAGGAGTACACTTTACCCACATGACACAATCCCATCTTGTTGCCACCAGTGGCCTACTGGATTAGTGCTCACCAAGATGGAGTACTGGCAGATTGAGAATGTGACGAAGTCTTTCCAAAAGGTCCTCCCATACATCATTGCTAGCTTTGTCTTCAGCCCCCATGAAGCATTCCAGATCCCCATGTCCAGTAACTAAAGACAATGCATGGGTCTTCCTAATGTAATTGACTAAGCCAGAGCCATAATAGCATGTGGTTGTACACGAAAGCCACAATTGGAGAAGCATGTTTGATCTCTAAGTTTCCTAGGTGGTTTTCTTTTGGAGCACAACACAAAGTCATTGCCATAGACATGGTTCCCTTTTATTGCCACCTTCTCCAAAACTTAAAGTATCCTCCACCTAGGTGGTTCATTGAGTCCTTGTTTTATTATATAAAACACAAGTCTTTTCTCAACCTTTGTAAAAATCTCAACATGTATCTCTTTTCAAAACATAGTATGGCTAAGCATGTACAACTTCAATATTTTCACTAAGGAGTGTTTAGGGAATCCTATTAGGATTTAACATAGCATAAGTACAGAAATATCTTTTCATGCATATTTTTAAAATCCACTAAGTATAATAAGAAAAATAGTAGGACTTTTGTATGATAGTATAACTTGCCTTTTTGGTAGGGAATGAGGGTTCACTTCCTTGATCTTGCTAGTTTCACACTTTGCTAATTTCACTACAAGTCAATCAAGCAAATCACCAAATCAACTAACATTCCAAACCAAGGTTAAACAAACAATTTCACACACATAGCAATGGAGTCTAAGTCATGCAAAGGGGGTTCTTTTTTTGCAAAGTTGGTCTCTACTAGGTTTATAAACTTTGTATGGTCCAAATTGGTCATTTACCAAAATGGCAAAGTTATTTGCAATTGGGTTTTATCTTAAGACCATTTTAATATTCATTCATCATTTTATGTGGTGAAAATTATTCTTTTTAAAGTAAAATTCTATGTTTTTCACCAAGTAGGTTGCTCTTGGCAAAGTTTGGTGTTTTGGGTCAGTAAGTTTGGTCCATAACATTTTCCCAAAGTTTTCCTTGCACAAACTTTTCCATAATAAAATTTAATGAGTTTATTAGGCTAGAAAATGACTAAGTTAACTAATTCAACTTAAATTTCACAAAAATCATTTTTAACACTATGGGTTGGTTCCTAGGGTCAGTAAGGTCACACAAATCTATTTTGCAAAAGATTTAATCCTAAAATCAATTCTAAACAATTTTTATACTCTAAACAAGTACACAAATGTTTCTGTAATTTCAAACCAGCTAACAGATACTATTTTCAAAACTAAGGCCATGGTTAGCTAGGGTTTGTTCTCCTTAATCCATTGATATAAAATTTGCCCAATTTGGACGTGTGGATCTAAAGTTATAAGGATTTGAAAATCACAACTAAATCAGATTTCAAATCTGTTTTAAACAGAACAGGGGACACGTGTCGTATTTTAACTGGCCGGTACCGGTTCGCTGCGGATCACGCTGTGGAGCGTTGGATCTGATGTGAATCGTGCGGCTCAGATGCTCCTGTACCGTTTCGCTTAAGTCACTCTGTCTACGCCGCAGGATGGAGATCTAACGGTTCTCGTGTGCTTGACTAGAAGCTGGCGGCGTTAGGTCGACGGCGAGCGACGGAACGGCTAGCTGGCGGCGGCGCTAGCGAAATAGGACGCGAAAAAGAGGGGGGAGATGCTTACCAGGCTCAGGTGAATACGGCGATGCTCAACGTGTGGTTGACGAGGCAAGGGGCGCTCGGGGTCGGGCAGAATTCCTCGCCGGAGTTGGTTCTGGCGACGAACACGCTCGGTCGAGGTCGAAGACGGCTCTGTGGTTCGCGAGAAGACAAACGGAGGGTTGGGTTAGCTGCGTAGGATCATGGCAAAGATGTGTGCGTGATCCAGAGGGTACGGGGTGGTCGGAATTAACCTGTGGGCGTCGTCGGAGTTGAGGCGGACGACGGTGGCGGTAGGAGTCGTCGCTGCAGATCGCCCTAAGGTAAAACAGGAGCATATTTAGATGCGCAAGAGCAAGGCGATGCTGGGTGCGTGAACGAGAGAGGTCAGGGCGGTCAGATACTACCTGTGGGCTTCGCCGGAGATGAAGCAGACGGTGGCGACGGTGGTCGTTGTCGAAGGCGAGGTTACAGGGTACCCGCGGTCGAGCTGGATGCACTAACAGATGCGCCTGAGAGTGGGGATGCTGTGAGCTTGGTCAGGGGAAAAAGGGGCGGTGAGTCTTGGCCGGGATTGGTGAGGAGGGTCGTCGGAGTAGCGGCGACACAGAGGGAAATTGGGGCGGCCTGGAGGCAGAGGGGAGGCAGTGTCTGGGGAAAAATGGAGGAGAGAGCGGGGCGATTAAAAGGGCGTGGTCGCGGCGAGGGATTAACGCGGCGTTAAGGCGAATTAAACGCGCGGAATCAAGGCCTGCAACGGCAGCGAGGGGGAAGAGGCGTGGCTCGCGCGAGGAAGAAGATGGCTGGGAGAGTGGGGTCCGCTGGTCAGTGGGAAATGAAAGGAAGGGAGGGTCCACCAGTCATTCCCTCAGTGGGTTTGATAACGCGTGCGAATCGTTTTCTTTCGGGGTGAGGGAGCTGGGCTGTTTCTGGGCTTGTTGGGCCGGCTGGGCTAGATGGTTGGGCTGCTATATTTTTTTCTGTCTGGATCCTTTTTCTTTTTCCATTTCTGATTTCTGTTTTGAATTTCCAATCAAACAAACATCAACCAAATCAATTCAAACAACACTCAAATTTGTAATATTGAAATTAGTTCTGTTTAGTAATATGGTCAAAAGCTCAAAATAAAATAATAATAACTTTATTAATCCATTCTTTAATTAAATAAAATGGAACTTTATTTATTTAACATGGTTTGATTTATTTAATAAAAATTCTCATTTGAAAACACTTTTCAAATCTAAATCAGTAGGTTTATTTGGAAATAAAGGATATTTGGAAGATTTGTTTTAAAACAAAATAACTTCTTATTTTAAGGTCCATTAGTAATTAAATAAAATGGGCCTTAGTTATTAAATCAATAGAGTTTGATTATATTAATAAAATCTTTATTTGAAACCTAAATATTTTCAAAACCAAATCAGTAGGTTTTATTTGAAAATACAATTCATTTGAAAATCTTGTTCTAATACAAAATATCATTTTACTTTAGAGTCCATTATTAATTAAATAAACTAGACTTTCATTATTAATTCAACTAGGGTTTGTTTTATTGAGAATGTTTATTTTAAAATCTAAAATAAAGACAAAACTCTTTAGTAGGTTTTATTAGAGAATATAAAATACTTGGAAAACCTATTTTAAAACAAAAAAATAACAAGTTTTGGTGTTTATTTAAAATGGGAAAAGCCTTTACTTAAATAAAAATTGGATATTAAATCCTTATTATTTTAATCAAATAATCCTTTACTAATTTTATCAAAACAAATTGTTTTAATCAAAGACTTGGCCAAGGTTTAATTTGGCTCTATAAAATAATCCTTATCTATAAAACTTTTATTTCAATTAAAAACCAAATCCTTTTATTTTAATGATCAAAAATAGTATTTTCAAAATATTTTGTTTTCCTTTATTTAAAATGTTTATCTTTTTAAATCCCTTCAGGACTTTATTTGATTCAAATGGGTTTGAGGTTCCAATTGAATTCAAAAAGTTTCTTCTGGCTCTGAAATTCAAACAAAGTTTTATTTTATTAATTTATTTTCACATTACAAGATTTGGAAAATCTTGGGATGTGACAGAAGACCTCCGGGATGATCTCCCCTCCGGCAGGGTGCCGGGAAGAGCTTCAGATCCCCCCGATCTAGGGACGATGGTGGCGGCGGCTATAGACGGTTTCGTGGATTTATGATCGGGTACTGAGAGTTTCTGTATCAGGGGCTTCTTATAGGCGAAGGGGCGAGTCCAGGAGGCGACCAGGGTCGCCAAACCCTACCCAGGCGTGGGTCCACCTGACCCCGCGCCTGGGGTGGGTCTGCCCCCCCTGGCCAGCCCCTCCGGCTCTCCTCTGGACTTCTTGTTCCCCACGGAAAGTTATTGACTGTGGTGTTTGTTCCATCCAATTCCGAGAATATTTCTTTACTAACTTTTCTGAAACCAAAAACAGCAGAAAACAGGCATCTGGCACTGTTGCAACTTGTTAATAGGTTAGTACCAGAAAACATGTAAAAAGCACCTCAAAGTGTGGACAAGTAAAGCAAAGTAGCTACAAAACAAGCATGGAGCATAAAAAATTATAGATACGTTTCCAACGTATCAGCATCTCCAAGCTTAACTCCTGCTCGTCCTCGAGTAGGTAAGTGATAAAAGAATAATTTTTGAGATGACATGTACCCTCATAATAAAGATCCAACCATTTGCAAGCATTGAAAGCTGGGATCAAAGAACTCTAAACATGTGCATGAAAGATGGAGTTCTAACAATAGGACATAGTAATTATGCATGCAACATGGCAAGCTACAAACAAAGATCATGAATAATATGCATTGAAAAATGTTTGTTTGTTTCACATGCAGAAAACATAGCATAGTGGCAATCAGCTTTTCACTCATAGAAATGCATAGGACACCTGCAAAGTTCACAAGGGTGACTAGAAACAAATAGCACAGGAACAAGTAATAACACAATATGCATCAATTAATAAGCTTTGGAACATTTCACACAGAATGACAACTATGCTCTCTTAATGGTGCCTAAAGGTAGATGGTGGAGACTCAATAATGGCGGAAGAAAGGCCTTTTTGTAAAGGAAGCAGGGATTACAAGTTTCAAAAAGAGCTTCCAAAAATTATGGTACTTGTTAGCTTTCAGCCCCCATTGCCCCTATCATAAGCATCTTGAAGTGGTTAAGGTTAAAGTGGCAAAGCTGGAGTATATGCTTGACAAAGTATAAGTTGGCAATCTCAAGTCCCTTGACTATGAGGGCTACACCTCATGGATACTCAACTTAGGTTCCAGGCAAGTTCTTGTCACTATTAGTATTTGCATATCATTGAGAACCGCCAACGGGGTACCCCTTGCACATGGTACAGGAGTTTTCCCATAACCAAAATGACAAGGCAAGCAGACAATGAGCATCTCATCAATCTTTTTATTTACCATATGCATAGCTTTTTATTGAGGATGCTTCATAGATAGCTCACTATGGTGATGCTGCAATTTTCCACCATGATTAGGCATGGCTTAGGCTAGCGGCCCAGGTGTTTCTCTAACACATAATACAAACTCCATGGACTTACAAGTTCCCACTTCATTTCACGCTGGTAACATCCATAGACAAAATAGCATGATATCAACAGAGTACAAAACGTACAAGTGCAATGTTGAAAACGTTTCCCGTGACAGCACGGTTCTGCTAATCCCAACTTATAAGTGCAAGCATATACAACAAAGTTGCCTCAATGGTTCAAGTTTATTAGGGGCAAAGAATAAAATGTGCCATCAAGTTCGTGAGGGCTTTAATCACTAAGTTTTCACATAACAAAATAGTTTTTAATTGGAAGATAGATGAAAACAAGAATATACTTAGAATGGTGTAACACACCATGCATAGGAGTTTATAGTGGACACTTTGGAATAACTTGGTTTCTTGGGAGTTGGAAGCATGAGTAAAACTTACTCATACAAGTGGACGCTAGCAAAAGACTAGGAGCAACCAACTAAGAGAGCAATAATGGCCATAATTATGCAATGCAACAAAGCAAACTAATCAAAGCAAAGAGTGGTACTACAAGTCAACGACTAAATGATCATAGAGGCTAATGGTGACTTGTCATAGTCATAAAATGGTGTGAGAATGTGCCAAGTCAACCCAAGAAAAACATCAAAGGAGAATACCACAATACTATGCTTTTGCATGCTAAGACAACGCATAATTTCTTCAAGGCACACTAAGCAATCCCAATTGTTTGTAACAAGACATGCTACAGCAATAACCACTAAGCATAATGCAAAAACAACACCTAGCATGTCATGCTAAAGTCTTAGTCACAGACAATGCAAGCTCCTCTTGCACTTCAAGCAAGAACTTACTACTCCTTTCCAAACACCAAGCAAACTTATTTGTAAAACAATACAGCGAGAGCGGGGGTCCAAACTATTAAAGCAAACTAAAAAAACTAAGCAAAGCAAACGAAAACTAAGATGCTCTAAGAAAAACACAACTGTGCATGAAACAATAAAAGTGAAGTGTCTAGACAGACCTGAGCTTTTTATTGATGAAGAAGGGGATGCCTTGGGCATCCCCAAGCTTTGACGCTTGTACCTCTTGGATATTTCTTGGGGTGACACCATGATGGCATCCCCAATATTGAGATTTTATCCATTATTCATCTCATTACATCATTCTCTCTCTCTATACCTGAAATTTTTCCTTCATACAAAACTTCACACAATCTTCATTAGCAACATTAGCTTATTCAAAAGATATTAGACCGCTTGGCAAAGCTTTGGAACAACAAGGATTTTCACTAAAAACACAAGCTACTGTAGTAACTCCTTCAAATAAACTCAATTTACCTAAAGAGAGCTCAAAAAGGAATCAATAAGAAGCAAATGCAAATAATGGCAGAAATCTGTCAAAATAGACCAGCAGGTATAAACGAATTTTTGCGAACATCTTATGTTGCTCAAATCAAAAAGTGTTGAACTAACTAAAGTTAGCCAACATACTGGGGGATTTATTAGTAAATTTTTAGCTCAATCCGAGTTATAGATCCTCCTCAAGAATGTTTTTGGTGGAGGACAGAAATCTGTTTCGAAACAGCAACTCCCCAAATCTTAGTTCCCTCTCATTAGAGGTCATTCTTGGCACAAAAAGCAAACAAAAAGGATAAGGAGAGGTCATTACAGTAGTAATAACTTCCAATACTCAAGGAAACTCTTGGGTTATCTCCCAACAAGTACTTTTCTTTAACGCCTTTAAGTTATGCACAAGAAGCAAGAAGAATCAAGTATTTTCAAATGAAGAAGCATTAACATTCATACTTGCAAAATCTTCAACTATGAAAGGTATCTCATCCAAATGGGTTTTGGAGGATCCTTTCTCATCTCTCTTTGGTCTACTACCTTCATCAAAAATATTTTCAGGGGCAATCCAATCAAAGTTATTTTCAAAGGCTTCATGCATTCCAACAAGCTTATAGGGTATGGGTATATTGAATTCCTCTCTAGGCTTATTTTTATCAGAAATACCCACAACATCTACACTTGAACCTAGCATATTGAAACGTTCAAAAACCTTTTTGGCTTCCCTAGCAACATCATGGAATTCTTTTGATAAAGTTTCAAGGATGAATTCCCTTTTTTCAACATTTTTCTCTTCTTTTAGTTTTAGGAATAAGAATTGTATGAAGGGGTTAAGGCTAACAAACCTAGCCTCCAACATATGAACTAAAGAAGCTGCAACAATCTCATAATTAGGAGCAAGCTCTGCTATAGATTTATCCTCAATATCCTCATGCTTGCTAACATAATTAAATAATTCTTCAATATTATCTTTCCCAAATATGGAACCACTACCTATTGCAAGATTTTTCAGAGCGAACTTGGGGAACAACATGGTGAGCTAGAGCAAGGACTAATTTTTTTGTGTTTTTGAATAAGGCAAGCAAACCAAGCTAGACTAATTTTTTGGGTTTTTTGAAAAGAGGCAAACAAAACCAAGCAAAAGAAACAAAGCAAACTAAAAACAAAGTAAAGAGAAAGGAAGTGAAGGACTCCCCTAGTGAAGACGTCGTTAGCCTCCCCGACAACGGCGCCAGAAAACTTGTTGATGACTCCTTGATGGCGCCAGAAAACTTGTTAGCTCATGTAGAGTCTTGTTGGGAACCCCAAGAGCAAGGTGTGAAGAGTACAACAACAAGTCTTCCCTCAGTTGAGACCGAGGTTATAGAACCAGTAGGAGGAAGGAAACGTCACACAGGTGTTGCAAGCAACACGGAGACCTACACAACACGAACTCAAGACTTTGCCCCAACGAATTAGTGAGGTTGTCAAGCTCACCGGTTTGCTGTAACAAAGGATTAAACGTATGGTGTGGAAGGTAATGGTTTGCAGCAAGTAAACAGGTAATAGTGGAAGATGTATCAATGGTAAAGATTGGACCGGGGTCCATAGTTCACTAGAGGTGCTCTCCTTAGATAAACAACATGGCATGAAGGGTAAACAAATTACAGCGAGGCAATTGACAGGAATTGAGCAAGGCATAACAATGCAATTACTAGCCAAAAAGATCCTATGAAGTTTATTGGGCAATACAACAATATACATAGATCGTAATCCAACTGCATCTATGACTAGAAGTCCACCTTTAGGTTATTATCCGAACCCCCTCCAGTATTAAGTTGCAAGTAACAGACAACTGCTTTAAGCAAAGTGTGTAAGGTAAACAATTCACATGTTCTATGAACAAGAGACCGTTGTTTTCTCCCTAGTAGCAACAACACATCTACAACCGAAGATATTTCTGTCACTTCCCTTGGAAACTATAGGCATGAACCCACTATCGAGCATAAATACTCCCTCTTGGAGTCACTAGCAACTACTTGGCCAAGATAACCACTAGCAAAGGAGAGCATGCAAGATCACAAACAACACATACATGATATAATCATAAAGATAGAACCATTAATCAAACCAACATAATAATCTCAATATCCATCGGATCCCCACAAACACAACATGCATGATTACAAATATATTAGATCTTGATCATGAACAGAGCTCACAAGATCTATACATGAAAGCACAAAGGAGGAGATACAACCATCTAGCTACTACATGGACCCATAGTCCAAGGTGGAACTACTCACTAATAATACCGGAGAGAAGGCCTCTGGGATGATCTCCCCTCCGGCAGGGTGCCAGGAAGAGCTTTAGATCCCCCCGATCTAGGGACGATGGTGGCGGCGGCTATAGACGGTTTCGTGGATTTCTGATCGGGTACTGAGAGTTTCTGTATCGGGGGCTTCTTATAGGCGAAGGGGCGAGTCCAGGAGGCGACCAGGGTCGCCAAACCCTACCCAGGCGCGGGTCCACCTGACCCCGCGCCTGGGGTGGGTCTGGACCCCTGGCCAGCCCCTCCGGCTCTCCTCTGGACTTCTTGTTCCCCACGGAAAGTTATTGACTTTGGCGTTTGTCCCGTCCAATTCCGAGAATATTTCTTTACTAACTTTTCTGAAACCAAAAACAGCAGAAAACAGGCATCTGGCACTGTTGCAACTTGTTAATAGGTTAGTACCAGAAAACATGTAAAAAGCACCTCAAAGTGTGGACAAGTAAAGCAAAGTAGATACAAAAAAAGCATGGAGCATCAAAAATTATAGATACGTTTCCAACGTATCAAGATGACCCACATTTATACAAATAAGGAGAAGATTGTATTATGCGAAGATGTGTTCCAAAATTTGAACAACAAGAGATATTGAGAAAATGTCATGGCAGTGCTTATGGAGGACATCATGCTGGGGATAGGACTGCACAAAAGGTTTTACAATCTCGATTTTATTGGCCTACCCTTTTCAAGGATGCAAGGAAGTTTGTCTTATCATGTGATGAATGTCAAAGAGTTGGTAACATTTCTAGACGCAATGAAATGCCTATGAATTATTCTCTTGTTATTGAACCTTTTGATTGTTGGGGATTTGACTTTATGGGTCCTTTTCCTCCTTCAAAATGGTACACTCATATTGTTGTTGCTGTTGATTATGTTACAAAGTGGGTAGAAGCCATACCTACAAACAACGCTGATGGTAAGACCTCTTTAAAAATGCTTAAGGATGTTATTTTTCCTAGGTTTGGTGTGCCTAGATATCTCATGACTGATGGAGGCTCTCATTTTATTCATGGTGGTTTTAGGAAAACTCTCGCTAAATATGATGTTAAACATAGAATTGCTTTAGCTTATCACCCCCAAACCAGTGGGCAAGTAGAACTTTCTAATAGGGAAATTAAATCTGTCTTGCAGAAGACTGTTAATAGATCTAGGAAAAATTGGGCTAAAAATTTGAATGACGCTTTATGGGCTTATAGAACTGCTTATAAAAATCCTATGGGGATGTCTCCTTACAAAATGGTTTATGGGAAAGCTTGTCACTTGCCTTTAGAATTAGAACACAAAGCTTATTGGGTAGTGAAAGAATTGAATAGAGATTTTAAACTTGCTAGTGAGAAGAGATTGCTTGAATTGAGTACTTTAGATGATTGGAGAAGTGAAGCTTATGAAAATGCTAGACTCTTTAAGGAAAAAGTAAAAATATGGCATGATAGGAGAATTCTCAAAAGGGAGTTCCATGTTGGTGAGAAAGTTCTTTTGTATAGGTCTCATCTCAGATTTTTTGCAGGGAAACTACTCTCAAAGTGGGAAGGACCATTTGTTATTGAGGAAGTATATCGTTCATGTGCTATCAAAATATCTTCTTTAAAGGATGACACAACACATGTGGTGAATGGTCAAAGACTAAAACATTATATTTCTGGAGATTCTTATAACAAAGATGTTGATATTATTCAAATAGTGACTCCGGAAGAATTTATCAGAAACCAAACACCGGAATCTGCAGAGTTCGTCTTTGAATAGGTATAGTGGTGAAAACATAAGGTTCATGAAAGCCTAATATTTTTATATTTTTGATGTTTTTATTACATACGGAAGGTTACGAAATGAAACAGAGGAGGAAACGGAGGCTTGGGTGGCCACACCAACCCCAGGCACGGGCCCCAGCTGGCCGCGCCTGGAGGAGGTGTGAGCCCCTAGAGCTCCGTCTCCGCCTCGTTTTCGCACCAGCACCTTCCTTATGTTTTGAAACTTCGTAATATATAACTCCCGGATCCCGCGAGGTTCGTGTATCATGTTCTCGTTGTGTTTATGTTTCGATTTGTTTTTGTCAAGCAGATTCTTAGTTTTGGAGCCACATTGTCTTCCTCTAGATCACCCATGGAGGATTCCTCCGCAGATGTCATCAACCCGTACATGCATGAGTTGAGGATTCATCCCAAGGAGTTGATTCTCAAAGATGGGAATGTGCAGATGAAAGAAGTTCAAGGCCCCAAAGGAGAAGGCAATCTGGAGGACAGGATGGAAGCATTAGAGCAGGCAGTTTTCAGGTACAAGAATGAAGGGTTTCACGGCATAGTAAATCAAAATTTTCTACGGATGCGAATAGAGGTAAAGACAAGATCTAATCTAGGAGATGCAAACAATGAGAGAGATTGGATTACATCTTCATACCCTTGAAGATTCGCACAGCGGAACGTTCGTCGTAACGTGGGTGATGTAGTCGTACTCGCTTCTCCTCCTCGCGATCCGATCCGGTCTAGCACCACAAGTGGCGGTGCCTCCGTGAGATGCACACGTGCAGCACCTCGACGTCTCCTCCTTCCACGGTCCAGCAAGTATGGTGGAGAGACGGATTGGATCTACAACACGACGGCGTGGTGTATATGGTGGAGAATTTCTGCAGCAGGGCTTCGCCTACAAACAATCGGGAGGGAGAGAGGAGGGCAGCAGGGCAGCTAGGGTTGGAGGGGAAGGTGTGAGGGGTGGTGCGCCCCCAGCCCTCTTTATATAGAGGGGTGGGGTGCAGCCCTAGCCCCTCCCCCAAGCCCAAACCGGCGGCCCCAAGGAGGAAGAGTGGGGGGCAAGGAAACTCCCCCTTCCAGAAGGTCTATCCAGGGTTTCAACCCTCTTTGGCCGGCTGGGCCCTATGGGGCCTTGTGCCCCTGGCCCAATGCGGCCAGGGCACTCCCTCATAGGCCCATGCCCCCTCCCGGAAGGTGGGGCCACGTTGGTCCCCTTCCGGAAGGTTCTAGAAGCTTCCGGTACAATACCGATTAATCCGGAACAATCCCGAACTCCAAAAACTGCATTGCCTTATATGAATCTTATTCTCCGGACCACTCCGGAACCTCTCGTGATGTCCCGAATCCCATCTAAGACTCCGAACAAAAACTCATAAACCAATTATCCAATCTATCCTAGCGTCGAGACACGTTAAGTGTGTGACCCTGCGGGTTCGAGAATATGCAGACATGATCTTCTATCAATAATCAACAGAGGGGTCTGGAAACCCATATTGACTCCCACACATTCATCGATGATCATATCGGATGAACCACGATGCCAGGATTCAATCAATCCCATATATATTCCCTTCGTCTCGCGATATTTTACTTTCCCGAGATTCGATCGTCGGTACCGTCATACCTAGTTCAATCTCGTTCACAGCAAGTACTTTACTCGTTCCGTAATCCGATATCACTTTGTGATTAACTCCTTAACCACATGCTTGCAAGCGGTGTTGATATCGATTACCGAGTGGGCCCGAAGTATATCTCTCCGACTTGGGAGGGACAAATCCCATCTCGATACATACAACCCAACAGATACTTTCCGATCACCTGAGAGACACCTTTATGATCACCCTCTCATAGGATGACGTTTGATGACCTCAAAGCTTTCTTCCGATACCAGGGAGTTGTATTATCTCATGGTCTAAGGAATACAATATTTGACATAAGAAAAGCTTCGCAAAGACGAACACGATGACACGATCTAATTGCTTCGCTTAGTTTGGGTCTGTCCATCATATCATTCTCCCAATGATATGATCTCATTATCAATTGACAACTCATGTCTATGGTTAGGAAACCTTAACCATCATTGATCAATGAGCTAGTCCATAGAGGCGTACTAGGGACACGGTGTTGTTCACAAACCACACAAGTATTAAAGTTTCCGCTTAATACAATTCTAGCATGGAATATAAACATTATCATGAACAAGAATTATAATAATAACAGCTTTATTATTGCCTCTAGGGCATAATTCCAACAGTCTCCCACTTGCACTAGAGTCAATAATCTAGTTTACATTTGGCAACAATCTCACACCCATGGCACTGAGGTGCTGATCATGTTTTACACGTGGAAGAGGTTTAGTCAATGGATCTGCGACATTCAGATCTGTATGTACTTTGCTAATCTTCAGATCTCCATCTGCTATATAATCTCGGATTATATGAAACTTGCGGTTGATATGCTTGGTCTTTGGATGATATCTTGGTTCCTTAGCGAGTGCTATGGCGCCAGTGTTGTCACACAATATCTCCAGTGGGTCCAATGCACTTGGAACCACGCCAAGCTCAGTGATGAAGTTCCTGATCCAAACTCCTTCACTTGACGCTTCTGCAGCCGCCATGTATTCCGCTTCTACTGTAGATCCCGCGATCACGCTTTGCTTGCAGCTTCTCCAGCTCACAGCTCCTCCATTCAAAATATACACGTATCCTGTCTGAGATTTAGAATCATCCTTGTCGGTGTCAAAACTAGCATCGACGTAACCTTTTACGACAAGCTGTTCATCACCCCCATAGACTAAGAACATTTCTTTAGTCCTATTTAGGTACTTTAGGATGTTCTTCACGGCTGTCTAGTGTTCCACTCCTGGATCACTTTGATATCTGCTCGTCAAACTAAGAGCATTGGACACATCCGGTCTAGTACACAGCATGGCATACATGATAGAACCTATGGCCGAGGCATAAGGCACTTTGCTCATAGCTTCCCTATCATTTACCGTAGCTGGACACTGAGCCTTGCTCAATATCTTACCTGACAACATAGGCACTGAACCTTTCTTTGCCTTATCCATTCTGAACCTTTTCAGAACTTTGTCTAGGTATGTACTCTGGCTTAAAGCTATCAGGCGTCTTTGTCTATCTCTATAGATTTTGATGCCCAATATATAAGCAGCTTCACCTAGGTCTTTCATTGAAAAACACTTGTTCAAATAACTCTTCACATCGTTAAGCATGTTGATGTCATTTCCGATAATCAATATGTCATCCACATATAGTACCAGAAACGTCACCGAGCTCCCACTCACTTTCTTGTAGATGCAAGCTTCGTAGCAATTTGGAACAAATCCAAAGCTCTTGATCACTTGATCAAAACAAAGGTTCCAACTCCGAGATGCTTGCTTCAGTCCATAAATGGAACGCTGAAGTTTGCATACTTTATCATCATCCTTAGGATCGACAAAACCTTCGGGTTGCATCATATACAACTCTTCATCAATGTTGCCATTGAGGAACGTAGTCTTGACATCCATCTGCCATATTTCATAATCATGAAACGCAGCAATTGCTAATAAAATCCGAATGCACTTAAACATCGCTACGGGAGAGAAAGTCTCATCGTAGTCAACACCTTGAACTTGTCGAAAACCTTTCGCGACAAGCCGTGCTTTATAGACGGTAACATTACCATCCGCGTCCGTTTTCTTCTTGAAGATCCATTTGCACTCAACGGCCTTACGGTCGCTAGGAGGGTCCACCAAAGTCCATACTTGGTTTTCGCTCATGGATCCTAGTTCGGATTTCATGGCTTCCAGCCATTTCTCAGAGTCTGGGCTCATCATCGCTTCCTCATAGTTCGTAGGTTCACTGTCTTCTCCTAACAAGACAGTCAAGACAGGGTTGCCGTACCACTCAGGAGGGGCATGCGACCTTGTCGACCTGCGACGTTCAGTAGCAGCATCGTCCGAAGCTTCATGATCCTTGTCATTAGCTTCCTCTATTGTTGGTGCAGGCGGCACTGGAACAATTTCAGGTGCTGCGCTACTCTCTAATTCAAGAGAAGGTTCAATAACCTCGTCTAGCTCTACTTTCCTCCCACCCACTTCTTTCGAGAGAAACTCCTTCTCAAGAAAGGAACCGTTCTTTGCGACAAACACTTTGCCTTCGGTTCTGTGATAGAAGGTATACCCAATAGTTTCCTTAGGGTATCCTATGAAGACGCATTTCTCCGCTTTGGGTTCGAGCTTGTCCGGCATCAACTTCTTGATGTAAGCTTCGCATCCCCAAACTTTAAGAAACGACAACTTAGGTTTAGCACCAAACCACAGTTCATACGGTGTCGTCTCAACGGATTTAGATGGAGCCCTATTTAAAGTGAATGCAGTGGTTTCTAATGCATAACCCCAAAATGATAACGGCAAATCAGTAAGAGACATCATTGATCGGACCATATCTAATAAGGTTCGATTCCGGCGTTCAGACACACCATTGCGCTGTGGTGTTCCGGGTGGCGTGAGTTGCGAAACAATTCCGCTTGCTTTAAGATGCGTGAGAAAATCATAACTCAAATATTCGCCCCCACGATCGGATCGTAGAAACTTAATCTTTCTGTTACGTTGGTTCTCCACTTCATTCTGAAATTCCTTGAACTTTTCAAATGTTTCAGATTTATGTTTCATTAAATAGATATACCCATATCTACTTAAGTCATCGGTAAAAGTGAGAAAATAGCGATATCCACCGCGCGCTGAAACACTCATCGGTCTGCATACATCGGTATGTATGATTTCCAACAAGTCCGTTGCTCGCTCCATCATACCGGAGAACGGGGTTTTGATCATCTTGCCCATGAGGCATGGTTCGCATGTGTCAAATGATTCAAAATCAAGAGACTCCAAAAGTCCATCAGAATGGAGTTTCTTCATGCGCTTTACACCAATATGACCTAGACGACAATGCCACAAATAAGTAGTATTATCACTATCTACTTTGCATCTCTTAGCCTCAATGTTATGGATGTGCGTTTCATCCCTTTCGAGATTTAGAAGAAATAAACCATTCACAATAGGAGCATGACCATAAAAGATGTTACTCATATAAATAGAACAACCATTATTCTCCGATTTAAATGAATAACCGTCTTGCAATAAACACGATCCAGAAATAATGTTCATGCTCAACGCAGGCACATAATAACACTTATTAAGGTTTAAAACTAATCCCGAAGGTAAAACTAAGGAGAGCGTGCCGACGGCCATCACATCAACTCTTGATCCGTTGCCAACGCGCATCGTCACCTCATCCCTCGCAAGCCGCCGTCTATTCCGTAGCTCCTGTTTCGAGTTACAAATATTAGCAACTAAACTGGTCTCAAATACCCAGGCACTACAACGAGGGCTAGTAACGAAAACATCAATAACATGTATATCAAATATACCTTTGATGGTGCCAGCCTTCTTGTACGCTAAGTACTTCAGGCAGTTGCGCTTCCAGTGACCCTTGTCCTTGCAAAAGAAGCACTCAGTGTCCGGCTTAGGACCAGACTTGAGCTTCTTCTCAGCAGGGGCAGTGTGCTTGCCTCTGCCCTTCTTGAAGGGCTTCTTTGCTCCCTTACCTTTCTTAAAGGTGGGCTTGTTGACCATCAACACATGATTATCCTTTTTGATGTCCACTTCCACGGCCTTCAGCTTTGCGAAGAGCTCGGTGATCGTATCAGTGGAACCAATCTGATTATGAGTCACTACAAAACTTTTGTAGTTGGGAGGGAGTGATTGCAGAACCCTGTCAATCTTGAGCTCCTCTGGAATCGTGCATTCTAGTTTCTCAAGGCGTTGAGTGTAGCCCGTCATCTTAATGGCGTGCTCATTAACGGAACTCCCTTCCTCCATCTTGCAGTTAAAGAACTTCTCAGAGATCTCATATCTCTCAAAACGGGCCTGAGTCTGAAACATGGTTTTCAGCTCTTCGAGAATCTCAAAGGGCCCGGGATAGTCTTCAAAACGATTTTGAAGTTCCGGTTCCATAGCAAACAACATGGTGCTCTTAATCACACCATAATCATCTTTGCGCGACTGATAGACAGCTTTCTCATCAGCCGGCGCAGTTGCAGCAGGGGGTCACCTAACGCTTTCCCAAGGACATAGTCCTTTTGACCGTCAGAGAGAATGATTCTTAGATTGCGGAACCAATTGGTGAAGTTAGACCCATTGTTTCTAAGCTTTTCCTTCTCAGCAAAAACGTTGAAGTTGAAGTTGGACTTAGCCATTTGATCTACAGTATTTGCAAGTACAAATTAGACTATGTTCATGATAACTAGTTCAACTTTTAATCAAATTACTAGATGAACTCCCACTAAATTCAACATCCCTCAAGTTGTTTAGTGAACACGATCCAAATTCACCACACCTAATCCGATCATCACGAGAAGAGATGTGGTTTCAATGGTGGACAACGAAGTGTCGATCATATCATTCATATGACTCATGCTTAACCTTTTGGTTCTTGTGTTCCGAGGCCATGTCTGTACATGCTAGGCTCGTCAAGTTAGACCCAAGTATTTCCGCGTGCCCGTTGTATGTGAGCGTACAGTCTATAGCACCCGATCATCACGTGATGCTTGGACACGACGAACTTTCACAACGGTGCATACTCGGGGAGAACACCGTTTTTATCTTGATCTTTAAGTGAGGAATCATCTTATAATGCTACCGTCATGATCTAAGCATAATAAGATACATAAAAGGATAAACATCACATGCATACAACTTTATGTGACATGGTATAGCCAATCTTCGCGCAATGATCTCCATCTTGTGCGTGCCGGCATCATGTCCATCACTCCACCATGATTGCCTCCACCACGAATAGCAACTACAACTATTGTTAACTACTTAGCGATAAAGTGAAACTATTACATGGCGTATAAGAAGTTGACACACAGGTCATACACAATTATAAAGACAACCATATGGCTCCTGCCGGTTGTGTACTCATAGACATGCAAGTCGTGAAACATTACAAAACATGATCATCGCATACATTATACACATCACATCTTGGGCCATACCATATCACAGAAAACACTCCCTGCAAAAACAAGTTAGACGCCTCTACTTTGTTGTTGCATGTTTTACGTGGCTTATGGGAGTAGATGCTCAGAACGATTCTTACCTACGGAAAGCCACAATGGTGATATTATGGTTGCCAAACTCCGGTGTTAATCCCATGACAACTATTGTGAGAGAAACTGACATCCACCAGCCGCATGTGTGGAACAAGCCACACGTCAAGTGCGGAGCCGGTCTCGCGAACGACGTCGCGTAAGGTTGGCCTGGACCGCTTCAATCTCACTATCCCGCGTCATAAGAAGAACACAAACAAGAGGCTTGCAACAGAAAACATCAACGCCCGCAACAACCATGTTGCGTTCTACTCGTGAAACACATCTACGCATAGATCTAGCTCTGATACCACTGAAGGGTTTCGCGGCATAGTAAATCAAAATTTTCTACGGATGCGAACAGAGGGAAAGCCAAGATCTAATCTAGGAGATGCAAACAACGAGAGAGATTGGATTATATCTTCATACCCTTGAAGATTCGCACAGCGGAACGTTCTTCGGAACGTGGGTGATGTAGTCGTACTCGCTTCTCCTCCTCGCGATCCGATCCGATCTAGCACCACAAGTGGCGGTGCCTCCGTGAGATGCACACGTGAAGCACCTCGACGTCTCCTCCTTCCTCGGTCCAGCAAGTATGGTGGAGAGACGGATTGGATCTACAACACGATGGCGTGGTGTATATGGTGGAGAATTTCTGCAGCAGGGCTTCGCCTACAAACAGTCGGGAGGGAGAGAGGAGGGCAGCAGGGCAGCTAGGGTTGGAGGGGAAGGTGTGAGGGGTGGTGCGCCCCCAGCCCTCTTTATATAGAGGGGTGGGGCGTAGCCCTAGCCCCTCCCCCAAGCCCAAACCGGCGGCCCCAAGGAGGAAGAGTGGGGGGCAAGGAAACCCCCCCTTCCAGAAGGTCTATCCAGGGTTTAAACCCTCTTTGGCCGGCTGGGCCCTATGGGGCCTTGTGCCCCTGGCCCAATGCGGCCAGGGCACTCCCTCATAGGCCCATGCCCCCTCCCGGAAGGTGGGGCCACGTTGGTCCCCTTCCGGAAGGTTCTAGAAGCTTCCGGTACAATACTGATTAATCCGGAACAATCCCGAACTCCAAAAACTGCACTGCCTTATATGAATCTTATTCTCCGGACCACTCCGGAACCTCTCGTGATGTCCCGGATCCCATCCGAGACTCCGAACAAAAACTCATAAACCAATTATCCAATCTATCCTAGCGTCGAGACACGTTAAGTGTGTGACCCTGCGGGTTCGAGAATATGCAGACATGATCTTCTATCAATAATCAACAGAGGGGTCTGGAAACCCATATTGACTCCCACACATTCATCGATGATCATATCGGATGAACCACGATGCCAGGATTCAATCAATCCCATATATATATATTCCCTTCGTCTCGCGATATTTTACTTGCCCGAGATTCGATCGTCGGTACCGTCATACCTAGTTCAATCTCGTTCACAGCAAGTACTTTACTCGTTCCGTAATCCGATATCACTTTGTGATTAACTCCTTAACCACATGCTTGCAAGCGGTGTTGATATCGATTACCGAGTGGGCCCGAAGTATATCTCTCCGACTTGGGAGGGACAAATCCCATCTCGATACATACAACCCAACAGATACTTTCCGATCACCTGAGAGACACCTTTATGATCACCCTCTCATAGGATGACGTTTGATGACCTCAAAGCTTTCTTCCAATACCAGGGAGTTGTATTATCTCATGGTCTAAGGAATACAATATTTGACATAAGAAAAGCTTCGCAAAGACGAACACGATGACACGATCTAATTGCTTCGCTTAGTTTGGGTCTGTCCACCATATCATTCTCCCAATGATATGATCTCATTATTAATCGACAACTCATGTCCATGGCTAGGAAACCTTAACCATCATTAATCAATGAGCTAGTCCATAGAGGCATACTAGGGACACGGTGTTGTTCACAAACCACACAAGTATTAAAGTTTCCGCTTAATACAATTCTAGCATGGAATATAAACATTATCATGAACAAGAATTATAATAATAACAGCTTTATTATTGCCTCTAGGGCATAATTCCAACAAAGAAGATGGCGGAACGCGAAGTGGATGTCATCCATAAGATAAGCTCAGAACTCATCACCAAGCACGGGGAGGAGGTTGCTGAGCTCCGAGACGAAATCTTCTCGCTCCGTCAGACCACCAACAGATCACAAGCACATCTCTACGGCATACAAAGTCAAAACTATGACTACAAGGCTAGATTTAATTGCATAAGCTCTGCTGCTAGTTTCAGGACTGTGGAAACCAGGATTTGATGGGGAACCTTTGCCTTGGAAGTTTGATGGGGAACCTTTGCCTTGGAAGTTTGATGATGACAAGAGAACACCACCATCACCAAAGGAGTAATTCATCATCAGGTTTGGCATCCCCTTGGCTTGTTCCAAGCTTGGGGGAGTGCCGCGGCATCACATCATTATCTTTTATCTTTTACCTTTTTAGTGGATCCATATCTTTGGTAGAGAAGTTATCTTA
Organism: Avena sativa; assembly: GCA_916181665.1. Classification (NCBI taxonomy): domain Eukaryota; kingdom Viridiplantae; phylum Streptophyta; class Magnoliopsida; order Poales; family Poaceae; genus Avena; species Avena sativa. The sequence goes on from OV702282.1 coordinate 291,923,106, forward strand.
TAGGTTGGTTTGCATGTGGAAGTATATCTCCTTTAGTTGATTGTCTATGTATCCCTTGGTGTGAGTGCCTTTATGGAATATTAATGAGAAGTTTCATCTTTTACTTTTTGCACTTCTTATTTTAGTTTGCAATCTCTATTATATGATTGATCTAGTTGATCAGTATTGGTATCACTTTGGGAGCATCAAGTAGATCTAAATTGTTTTTGGCAAACCGAACTCTGGTCAGTAGCTGAAGGGTTTCGCAACATAGTAAATCAAAATTTTCTACGGATGCGAACAGAGGGAAAGCCAAGATCTAATCTAGGAGATGCAAACAACGAGAGAGATTGGATTAGATCTTCATACCCTTGAAGATTCGCACAGCGGAACGTTCGTCGGAACGTGGGTGATGTAGTCGTACTCGCTTCTCCTCCTCGCGATCCGATCCGATCTAGCACCACAAGTGGCGGTGCCTCCGTGAGATGCACACGTGCAGCACCTCGACGTCTCCTCCTTCCTTGGTACAGCAAGTATGGTGGAGAGATGGGTTGGATCTACAACGCGACGGCGCGGTGCAATTGGTGGAGAATTTCTGCAGCAGGGCTTCGCCTACAAACAGTCGGGAGGGAGATAGGAAGGGCAGCAGGGCGGCTAGGGTTGGAGGGGAAGGTGTGGGGGGTTGGTGTGCCCCCACCCCTCTTTATATAGAGGGGGGGCGCAGCCCTAGCCCCTCCCCCAAGCCCAAACCGGCGGCCCCAAAGGATAAGGAGTGGGGGGCAAGGAAACCCCCCTTCTAGAAGGTCTATCTCGAGTTTAAACCTCTCTTGGCCGGCTGGGCCCTATGGGGCCTTGTGCCCCTGGCCCAATGCGGCCAGGGAACTCCCTCATAGTACCATGCCCCCTCCCGGAAGGTGGGGCCACGTTGGTCCCCTTCCGGAAGGTTCTAGAAGCTTCCGGTACAATACCGATTAATCCGGAACAATTCCGAACTCCAAAAACTGCACTGCCTTATATGAATCTTATTCTCCGGACCACTCCGGAACCTCTCGTGATGTCCCGGATACCATCCGAGACTCCGAACAAAAACTCATAAACCAATTATCCAATCTATCCTAGCGTCGAGACACGTTAAGTGTGTGACCCTGCGGGTTCGAGAATATGCAGACATGATCTTCTATCAATAATCAACAGCGGGGTCTGGGCACCCATATTGACTCCCACACATTCATCGATGATCATATCGGATGAACCACGATGCCAGGATTCACTCAATCCCATATATATATTCCCTTCGTCTCGCGATATTTTACTTGCCCGAGATTTGATCGTCGGTACCGTCATACCTAGTTCAATCTCGTTCACAGCAAGTACTTTACTCGTTCCGTAATCCAATATCACTTTGTGATTAACTCCTTAACCACATGCTTGCAAGCGGTGTTGATATCGATTACCGAGTGGGCCCGAAGTATATCTCTCCGACTTGGGAGGGACTGTCACATCCCAAGATTTTCCAAAATCTTGTAATGTGAAAATAAATGAATAAAATAAAACTTTGTTTAATTTTTAGAGTCAAAAGAAACTTTTTGAATTCAATTGGAACCTCAAACCCATTTGAATTAAATAAAGTCCTAAAGGGATTCATAAAGATGAAACATTTAATAAAGTAAATTAAAATGTTTTGAAACTACTATTTTGGATCCTTCAATAAAAGATTTGGTTTTCAAAAGAAAAAGTGGATTTATAAATAAAGATTATTTTGTAAAGCCAAATTAAACCTTGACCAAACTTTGGGAATTAAAACTTTTAGTTTGAATAAAAACAACAAAGGTTTATTTAAAATGAAATAATAAGGAATTAATATCCAAACTTTATTTAAATAAAAGGTTATACCAATTTAATTGAAACATCAAAACTTGTTAAATTGTTTAAAATAAGTTTTCCAAATAGTTGATATTCACAAATAAAACCTACTAAAGTGTTTGGCTTTATATTGGATTTCAAAATAAATATCTCAATAAAATAAATCCTATTTGATTTAATAATGGAAGTCTATTATAAATTAATAAAGGACTCTAAAATAAAATGTTATTTTGTTTTAAAAATAAGTTTCCAAATATTCTATGTTACCTAAATAAAACCTACTGGTTGGTTTTGAAAATATTTGGATTTCAAATAAGGAATATGTTAATTATATCAAACCCTATTTGATTAATAAACCATGATCCATTTATTTAATTAATAAATGGAACCTAAAAAGATTTAAAATATTATTTTATTTTAGAATGTGAATTATGATGATAAACAGAACCAAATTCATAGCTACAAAGTTTGTTGGTTGTTTGAATAGATTTGAGTGTGAATTGTTTGTTTGAAATTCAAAACAGAAATCAGAAAAAGAAAAGGAAAAAGTTACAGAGTAAAAAAAATGGAGTTTGGCCAACCCAGCCCAGGCAGCCCAATAAGCCCACCAACCAGCCCAGCTCCTTTCCCCGCAGAAAACGATTCGAACCAACTACCTGACCCGCACAGAGAATGACCGGTGGACCTCTCCCTTACTCTTTTCCCCGCTGACAGGTAGACCCCACCGCTACTGTTCGTCGTCCTCACCCGCGCGACCCCTTCTCCCCAAACCGCGCTGCCGTTCCCTGTCGTTAATCCGCACGCTTAATTCCTCATAATGGCTGCGTTAATCTCGCCTCTGACCTTGCGTACTTAAGCGCCAGTGCCTTCCCCTCCGTTCCCCTCTGTCACCACGCCTCGACTCGCCCCCAGGCTGCTCCATTTCTCACCACACCATCCTCGGTCCGACGAGCTTCCTCTGTCGATTCCGGCCAAGCCACACCTTCCCGAGCCTCCCCGACCAAGCTCATAGCTTCCCCACTCTCAGGCGCATCTGCTAGTGCATCAAACTCGACCGCGGGTACCCTGTAACCTCGCCTTCGACAATGACCACCGTCGCCACCGTCTGCTTCATCTCCGGCGAAGCCCACAGGTAGTATCTGACCACCCCGCGCCTTCTCATTCACGCACGCACATTCGCTGTGTCCTTGCGTATCTAACCACATCGGTTTCTTGCCCTCTGGTGGATAGCAGCCCCATCCTCGTTGTTAGGCAGAAGCTCCCGACGCCGCCACGAACTCCGGTGAGGAATTGCCGTAGAACCCGAGCGCCCCTCGTCCGACCAACACTTCCTCGAGCAACGCCGTGACCCCTGAGCCCGGTGAGCAACCCCTCCTTCTCCCTCACCTCCTGTAGCGTCGCCTCCGTCGTCGACCGACCGCTCCGCCACCAGACGCCGCCGCCAGCGCCGCTGCTTTTTGACCAAGCGATAGGAACCGTAGGATGCAGATCCACCGGCTTGGATAGAATGACTAACCGAAGGGGTAAGGATGGATCTGTGCCGTGCAATCTAACTTAATCTAACGTTCCACAGAGCCGATCCGGCCGAACCGGTATCGACCAGTAAGAACACGCCGCGTGTCGCCTATTAGGTTTAAAAACAGTTTTGAAAACAGAAACTTTTGCAAACTTCAAACCCTTGTATCTTTGGATCCACACGTCCAAAAATTACAAATTTGATGTCGTTGGAATCAGCAAGGCAAGACCTAGCCAACCCTACCCTTAGTTTAGCAAATAGTATTTGATAGATTGTTTGATTTTGCAGATTCTTTTGTGTGCTTATTTATATTAGAAAAATTGTTTAAAATTGATTTTAAGGTTAAAACCTTTGCAAATTGGTTTTTAGTGACCATACTGACCCTAGGAACCAACCCTTGGTGTTAAAAAATGATTTTGGTAAAATATAGGTTGAATTATTTAACTTAGCCATTTTCTAACCAAATAAACTCATTGATTTTATTATGGAAATGTTTTTGCAAGGAAAACTTTGGGAAAATGTTTTGGACCAAACTTACTGACCCAAAACACCAAGCCTTGCCAAGGGCAACTCACTTGGTGAAAAACCTAAAGTTTTGCTTTGATAAGAATAATTTTCACCACATAAAATGATGAATGAATTTTAAAATGATCTTGAGATAAAACCCATTTGCAAATGACTTTGCCATTTTGGTAAATGACCAATTTGGACCTTACAAAGTTATAAACCTAGTAGAGACCAACCTTGCAAAAGAACCCTCCTTTGCATGACTTAGATTCCATTGCTATGTGTGTGTGAAATGGTTTGTTTAACCTTGGTTTGGAATGTCAGTTGATTTTGTGTTTTGCTTGATTGACTTGTAGTGAATATAGCAAAGTGTGAGACTATCAAGATCAAGGAGTGAACCACCATTCCCTACCAAAAAGGCAAGTTACACTCTCATACAAAAGTCCTACTATTTTCATTATACTTAGTGGATTTGAAAACATGCATGAAAATGATTTATACTTATGCTATGCTAAATCCTAATAGGATGCCCTTACTTTCCTTAGAGAAAATCTTGTAGTTGTACATGCTTAGCCATGCTATATGCTATATTTTGAAAAAGAGATACATGTTGAGATTTTACAAAGGTTGAGAAAAGGACTTGTGTTTTACATAATAAAACAAGGACTCAATGAACCACCTAGGTGGAGGATACTTTAAGTTTTGGAGAAGGTGGCAACAAAAGGGAACCATGTCTATGGTAGTCACTTTGTGTTGGGCTCCAAAAGAAAACCACCTAGGAAACTTAGAGATCAAACATGCTTCTCCAATTGTGGCTTTCGTGTGCAACCACATGCTATTATGGCTCTGGCTTAGTCAATTACATTAGGAAGACCCATACATTGTCTTTAGTTACTGGACATGGGGATCTGGAATGCTTCATGGGGGCTGAAGACAAAGCTAGCAATGATGTATGGGAGGACCTTTTGGAAAGACTTCGTCACATTCTCAATCTGCCAGTACTCCATCTTGGTGAGCACTAATCCAGTAGGCCACTGGTGGCAAAAGGATGGGATTGTGACATGTGGGTAAAGTGTACTCCTTCTGCAGAAGTAAATAAAATCTAAGTACTTAGCCGTGTCCCCGGTTATGGACAATACTGAGCAACTAAAGTTTGAACTATGGGAGATCTCGACATTCCAACTTCTAATATAAAAACTTGATGCCCTTGTGTGTCTACCAAGGAATTCAAAGAGATTTTGTTAAACTTGTTGCACTTGGGGTTACCAAGGTGCTCAAGAGATTTTGACAAGGATTTGAACACTTGAGTTTCTACCAAGGAGTTCAAGGAACTTGGAAAAGAAATTTGACAAAGGACTTTAAAACCCTTTTTGAAAAGATAGGATAAAACAATGCTTTATGCAAATAAGCCTTAAACTCTACTTAGCCAAATATGCATATAATGATAGGATCCACTCTTATTATACATAAAAGTGAAGCTTGCCAATACAATTCAAAATGTATTGACCCTTGTGGCTGTAACTTGAAATGTTGCAGGTTGATTGTTTTTAAAGGAAGATTGTTTGATTGACTAGGATTACAAAGTCTACAACCAACATCTGCCTGTGGCACTTTGAAGATGAAGGACCCATGACTATAATTATTCCGCTGCAATGTATTGTAATAGCCAAATGAGCTATGTTTGATGTAATAAACTTATATTATTCCTGGTTATAAATTTATATTATGACCTTTGTATCTTGATATTACATCTTAACTGTGGATGCTAGCTATTGATCCAGGGACTAGCATTGTAAACACAGGAGGAACCTAACTTATTGGGTTGGGACCTCTACAGATGGTATCAGAGCATTGTGTTGCCTGTAGGATTTGTAAACCTAGGATTGGACAAAAACCCTTAGGAAAATAGGAGTTGTCTTATTCCAAAACTTATTTACAAAATACTTGTAAACTCTTTCCTCAACCATTTTGGTTTAACTCTACACCTCTTCTACTTCAACTTGATGGAAAAGCCAACCCCATGACCAAAGACTACACCATATGCAAAGGACTTCTTCAATTTCTTCAACTCTAATGACTTCAACATCTTCAACTCTAATGACTTCAACATCTTCAGCATATTCACCAAGGACTTCCAATATGGATATCACCAAGGACTACCAGTGAAACAAGGAAATCTTGCTTAAGATTTAGAGACTGAGGGAATGCAAAATAAGAAGAAGCCATCAACAACTTTGAAGTATTGTGACCAAGAGCTTTTCTCAAAGAAACCATGATCCCATACAAGAAGAATCATGAAGGAAGGAAGAAAATCACAAGTAAACCATATAGATGGACCACCATAATCTAGTTAAGTCAAAACCACCAACTTATGTGGTGTAACAAAAATATTTGTTGCCTAAGTATGTGCTTGAACCTTGTTTGAGTGAAAAGTTTGGTTTGTGATTGCATGCACGTTGCTTGTGTGAAGTGTGATGTGTGTGATTAGAAATATCTCCTTAGAAATATCTGGCCTATTCTAATCTTCCTTCAACCCAAACAGATGACTACTCCAAAGGACTCCAAGGTTGATGACACCAACACCAACCAAGCTGACAGCATGAGAGAGCTCATAGCAACCCAACATCAATTGAACCAACTGACAACTCAGTTCCTAGCCAACAATAGTGATAAAGATCCAACACTACAAAGGTTTTTGGAAGAGCAATCCCAACTGATGCTTAAGGTGACTAATCAAATGATCAACATGGAAGAAAGCTATCCCAAAGGAGTTTATGATAACAAGGATGACAAGAATGTTATTCTAGATGGAGCTCCAGCTTGCATTATTTGTGGAGACAAGGATCATACTTCCAAGGAGCATGAAGGTCAATGCCCCAATTGTGAAGAAGACCATCCTGTTGGACAATGCCCCACCTCTCAAGCTACTTGCTACCTTTGTGAAGGGAGTGATCATACTCCTGACCAATGTCCCATCTATGCCATGGTAGAACAAAGGAAACAAGAAGGATCCAAGTCTACCAAAGGAAAAGGACCACTCATACCTCCAAACAAGACAACCCAATTCAATGGATCAAAGAAAATCAAGAAGCCCAAGCAAGACATGAGCCTTGCACAATGTCGTAAATCTAAGGAAATGGGACACTACTCCAGTGGATGCCCAGAGAACAAGAAGAATAAAGAGATTGACCAAGTGTGGTGCAACAACTGCAAAGAACCAGGCCACTATGTAGCAACTTGCCCACAAGAGCCACGTAAAGAACTCAAGGACATTCATTGCTTCAACTGCAGGAACCCAAGACACTATGCGAGCAACTGTCCAGAAAGAATGAAGAACAAGTTGAACAAGCCTATGGAGAAACTCAATCTTGGCCCATGAGTCAAGTATAGAAACCAAGGAAATCATGCAAGTGTTTGCTATGAGAATTTTTCTCCAGGAATTCCAAGAAGGACAATATGTAATTTTTCTTTGAAATATTTTAAGGGTGGTAGTACCCTAGTTGTTTGGAACTTGCTTGTAACCCTAACCTTCCCAAATCTCGGGACGAGATTTATTTTAAGGGTGGTAGCCTGTCACATCCCAAGATTTTCCAAAATCTTGTAATGTGAAAATAAATGAATAAAATAAAACTTTGTTTAATTTTCAGAGTCAAAAGAAACTTTTTGAATTCAATTGGAACCTCAAACCCATTTGAATTAAATAAAGTCCTAAAGGGATTCATAAAGATGAAACATTTAATAAAGTAAATTAAAATGTTTTGAAACTACTATTTTGGATCCTTCAATAAAAGATTTGGTTTTCAAAAGAAAAAGTGGATTTATAAATAAAGATTATTTTGTAAAGCCAAATTAAACCTTGACCAAACTTTGGGAATTAAAACTTTTAGTTTGAATAAAAACAACAAAGGTTTATTTAAAATGAAATAATAAGGAATTAATATCCAAACTTTATTTAAATAAAAGGTTATACCAATTTAATTGAAACATCAAAACTTGTTAAATTGTTTAAAATAAGTTTTCCAAATAGTTGATATTCACAAATAAAACCTACTAAAGTGTTTGGCTTTATATTGGATTTCAAAATAAATATCTCAATAAAATAAATCCTATTTGATTTAATAATGGAAGTCTATTATAAATTAATAAAGGACTCTAAAATAAAATGTTATTTTGTTTTAAAAATAAGTTTCCAAATATTCTATGTTACCTAAATAAAACCTACTGGTTGGTTTTGAAAATATTTGGATTTCAAATAAGGAATATGTTAAATTATATCAAACCCTATTTGATTAATAAACCATGATCCATTTATTTAATTAATAAATGGAACCTAAAAAGATTTAAAATATTATTTTATTTTAGAATGTGAATTATGATGATAAACAGAACCAAATTCATAGCTACAAAGTTTGTTGGTTGTTTGAATAGATTTGAGTGTGAATTGTTTGTTTGAAATTCAAAACAGAAATCAGAAAAAGAAAAGGAAAAAGTTACAGAGTAAAAAAAATGGAGTTTGGCCAACCCAGCCCAGGCAGCCCAATAAGCCCACCAACCAGCCCAGCTCCTTTCCCCGCAGAAAACGATTCGAACCAACTACCTGACCCGCACAGAGAATGACCGGTGGACCTCTCCCTTACTCTTTTCCCCGCTGACAGGTAGACCCCACCGCTACTGTTCGTCGTCCTCACCCGCGCGACCCCTTCTCCCCAAACCGCGCTGCCGTTCCCTGTCGTTAATCCGCACGCTTAATTCCTCATAATGGCTGCGTTAATCTCGCCTCTGACCTTGCGTACTTAAGCGCCAGTGCCTTCCCCTCCGTTCCCCTCTGTCACCACGCCTCGACTCGCCCCCAGGCTGCTCCATTTCTCACCACACCATCCTCGGTCCGACGAGCTTCCTCTGTCGATTCTGGCCAAGCCACACCTTCCCGATCCTCCCCGACCAAGCTCATAGCTTCCCCACTCTCAGGCGCATCTGCTAGTGCATCAAACTCGACCGCGGGTACCCTGTAACCTCGCCTTCGACAACGACCACCGTCGCCACCGTCTGCTTCATCTCCGGCGAAGCCCACAGGTAGTATCTGACCACCCCGCGCCTTCTCATTCACGCACGCACATTCGCTGTGTCCTTGCGTATCTAACCACATCGGTTTCTTGCCCTCTGGTGGACAGCAGCCCCATCCCCGTTGTCAGGCAGAAGCTCCCGACGCCGCCACGAACTCCGGTGAGGAATTGCCGTAGAACCCGAGCGCCCCTCGTCCGACCAACACTTCCTCGAGCAACGCCGTGACCCCTGAGCCCGGTGAGCAACCCCTCCTTCTCCCTCACCTCCTGTAGCGTCGCCTCCGTCGTCGACCGACCGCTCCGCCACCAGACGCCGCCGCCAGCGCCGCTGCTTTTTGACCAAGCGATAGGAACCGTAGGATGCAGATCCACCGGCTTGGATAGAATGACTAACCGAAGGGGTAAGGATGGATCTGTGCCGTGCAATCTAACTTAATCTAACGTTCCACAGAGCCGATCCGGCCGAACCGGTATCGACCAGTAAGAACACGCCGCGTGTCGCCTATTAGGTTTAAAAACAGTTTTGAAAACAGAAACTTTTGCAAACTTCAAACCCTTGTATCTTTGGATCCACACGTCCAAAAATTACAAATTTGATGCCGTTGGAATCAGCAAGGCAAGACCTAGCCAACCCTACCCTTAGTTTAGCAAATAGTATTTGATAGATTGTTTGATTTTGCAGATTCTTTTGTGTGCTTATTTATATTAGAAAAATTGTTTAAAATTGATTTTAAGGTTAAAACCTTTGCAAATTGGTTTTTAGTGACCATACTGACCCTAGGAACCAACCCTTGGTGTTAAAAAATGATTTTGGTAAAATATAGGTTGAATTATTTAACTTAGCCATTTTCTAACCAAATAAACTCATTGATTTTATTATGGAAATGTTTTTGCAAGGAAAACTTTGGGAAAATGTTTTGGACCAAACTTACTGACCCAAAACACCAAGCCTTGCCAAGGGCAACTCACTTGGTGAAAAACCTAAAGTTTTGCTTTGATAAGAATAATTTTCACCACATAAAATGATGAATGAATTTTAAAATGATCTTGAGATAAAACCCATTTGCAAATGACTTTGCCATTTTGGTAAATGACCAATTTGGACCTTACAAAGTTATAAACCTAGTAGAGACCAACCTTGCAAAAGAACCCTCCTTTGCATGACTTAGATTCCATTGCTATGTGTGTGTGAAATGGTTTGTTTAACCTTGGTTTGGAATGTTAGTTGATTTTGTGTTTTGCTTGATTGACTTGTAGTGAATATAGCAAAGTGTGAGACTATCAAGATCAAGGAGTGAACCACCATTCCCTACCAAAAAGGCAAGTTACACTCTCATACAAAAGTCCTACTATTTTCATTATACTTAGTGGATTTGAAAACATGCATGAAAATGATTTATACTTATGCTATGCTAAATCCTAATAGGATGCCCTTACTTTCCTTAGAGAAAATCTTGTAGTTGTACATGCTTAGCCATGCTATATGCTATATTTTGAAAAAGAGATACATGTTGAGATTTTACAAAGGTTGAGAAAAGGACTTGTGTTTTACATAATAAAACAAGGACTCAATGAACCACCTAGGTGCAGGATACTTTAAGTTTTGGAGAAGGTGGCAACAAAAGGGAACCATGTCTATGGTAGTCACTTTGTGTTGGGCTCCAAAAGAAAACCACCTAGGAAACTTAGAGATCAAACATGCTTCTCCAATTGTGGCTTTCGTGTGCAACCACATGCTATTATGGCTCTGGCTTAGTCAATTACATTAGGAAGACCCATACATTGTCTTTAGTTACTGGACATGGGGATCTGGAATGCTTCATGGGGGCTGAAGACAAAGCTAGCAATGATGTATGGGAGGACCTTTTGGAAAGACTTCGTCACATTCTCAATCTGCCAGTACTCCATCTTGGTGAGCACTAATCCAGTAGGCCACTGGTGGCAAAAGGATGGGATTGTGACATGTGGGTAAAGTGTACTCCTTCTGCAGAAGTAAATAAAATCTAAGTACTTAGCCGTGTCCCCGGTTATGGACAATACTGAGCAACTAAAGTTTGAACTATGGGAGATCTCGACATTCCAACTTCTAATATAAAAACTTGATGCCCTTGTGTGTCTACCAAGGAATTCAAAGAGATTTTGTTAAACTTGTTGCACTTGGGGTTACCAAGGTGCTCAAGAGATTTTGACAAGGATTTGAACACTTGAGTTTCTACCAAGGAGTTCAAGGAACTTGGAAAAGAAATTTGACAAAGGACTTTAAAACCCTTTTTGAAAAGATAGGATAAAACAATGCTTTATGCAAATAAGCCTTAAACTCTACTTAGCCAAATATGCATATAATGATAGGATCCACTCTTATTATACATAAAAGTGAAGCTTGCCAATACAATTCAAAATGTATTGACCCTTGTGGCTGTAACTTGAAATGTTGCAGGTTGATTGTTTTTAAAGGAAGATTGTTTGATTGACTAGGATTACAAAGTCTACAACCAACATCTGCCTGTGGCACTTTGAAGATGAAGGACCCATGACTATAATTATTCCGCTGCAATGTATTGTAATAGCCAAATGAGCTATGTTTGATGTAATAAACTTATATTATTCCTGGTTATAAATTTATATTATGACCTTTGTATCTTGATATTACATCTTAACTGTGGATGCTAGCTATTGATCCAGGGACTAGCATTGTAAACACAGGAGGAACCTAACTTATTGGGTTGGGACCTCTACAGATGGTATCAGAGCATTGTGTTGCCTGTAGGATTTGTAAACCTAGGATTGGACAAAAACCCTTAGGAAAATAGGAGTTGTCTTATTCCAAAACTTATTTACAAAATACTTGTAAACTCTTTCCTCAACCATTTTGGTTTAACTCTACACCTCTTCTACTTCAACTTGATGGAAAAGCCAACCCCATGACCAAAGACTACACCATATGCAAAGGACTTCTTCAATTTCTTCAACTCTAATGACTTCAACATCTTCAACTCTAATGACTTCAACATCTTCAGCATATTCACCAAGGACTTCCAATATGGATATCACCAAGGACTACCAGTGAAACAAGGAAATCTTGCTTAAGATTTAGAGACTGAGGGAATGCAAAATAAGAAGAAGCCATCAACAACTTTGAAGTATTGTGACCAAGAGCTTTTCTCAAAGAAACCATGATCCCATACAAGAAGAATCATGAAGGAAGGAAGAAAATCACAAGTAAACCATATAGATGGACCACCATAATCTAGTTAAGTCAAAACCACCAACTTATGTGGTGTAACAAAAATATTTGTTGCCTAAGTATGTGCTTGAACCTTGTTTGAGTGAAAAGTTTGGTTTGTGATTGCATGCACGTTGCTTGTGTGAAGTGTGATGTGTGTGATTAGAAATATCTCCTTAGAAATATCTGGCCTATTCTAATCTTCCTTCAACCCAAACAGATGACTACTCCAAAGGACTCCAAGGTTGATGACACCAACACCAACCAAGCTGACAGCATGAGAGAGCTCATAGCAACCCAACATCAATTGAACCAACTGACAACTCAGTTCCTAGCCAACAATAGTGATAAAGATCCAACACTACAAAGGTTTTTGGAAGAGCAATCCCAACTGATGCTTAAGGTGACTAATCAAATGATCAACATGGAAGAAAGCTATCCCAAAGGAGTTTATGATAACAAGGATGACAAGAATGTTATTCTAGATGGAGCTCCAGCTTGCATTATTTGTGGAGACAAGGATCATACTTCCAAGGAGCATGAAGGTCAATGCCCCAATTGTGAAGAAGACCATCCTGTTGGACAATGCCCCACCTCTCAAGCTACTTGCTACCTTTGTGAAGGGAGTGATCATACTCCTGACCAATGTCCCATCTATGCCATGGTAGAACAAAGGAAACTCGTTCCGTAATCCGATATCACTTTGTGATTAACTCCTTAACCACATGCTTGCAAGCGGTGTTGATATCGATTACCGAGTGGGCCCGAAGTATATCTCTCCGACTTGGGAGGGACAAATCCCATCTCGATACATACAACCCAACAGATACTTTCCGATCACCTGAGAGACACCTTTATGATCACCCTCTCATAGGATGACGTTTGATGACCTCAAAGCTTTCTTCCGATACCAGGGAGTTGTATTATCTCATGGTCTAAGGAATACAATATTTGACATAAGAAAAGCTTCGCAAAGACGAACACGATGACACGATCTAATTGCTTCGCTTAGTTTGGGCCTGTCCATCATATCATTCTCCCAATGATATGATCTCATTATCAATTGACAACTCATGTCTATGGTTAGGAAACCTTAACCATCATTGATCAATGAGCTAGTCCATAGAGGCGTACTAGGGACACGGTGTTGTTCACAAACCACACAAGTATTAAAGTTTCCGCTTAATACAATTCTAGCATGGAATATAAACATTATCATGAACAAGAATTATAATAATAACAGCTTTATTATTGCCTCTAGGGCATAATTCCAACAGTCTCCCACTTGCACTAGAGTCAATAATCTAGTTTACATTTGGCAACAATCTCACACCCATGGCACTGAGGTGCTGATCATGTTTTACACGTGGAAGAGGTTTAGTCAATGGATCTGCAACATTCAGATCTGTATGTACTTTGCTAATCTTCAGATCTCCATCTGCTATATAATCTCGGATTATATGAAACTTGCGGTTGATATGCTTGGTCTTTGGATGATATCTTGGTTCCTTAGCGAGTGCTATGGCGCCAGTGTTGTCACACAATATCTCCAGTGGGTCCAATGCACTTGGAACCACGCCAAGCTCAGTGATGAAGTTTCTGATCCAAACTCCTTCACTTGACGCTTCTGCAGCCGCCATGTATTCCGCTTCTACTGTAGATCCCGCGATCACGCTTTGCTTGTGTAACACCCTCAGAATCGGACCTATGCAAGTTTTAGCGAAAACCCGCCAAAACCCGCATAGAAACGATTCAAAGGTGACCACCAGGCACTTTCGTGCGGGTGGAAAACGAAGTAATAACATTACACAACAGTCCTCGATGGGACCCACAGAACAGATATATATAACAGTGACTCAATGAGTCAAGAATACAGATATAATATACAAAGATCCAAATCACCTTTAAAAGATGGAGCGTCCGACTACGGACAAGATGCAAATGGGGCTAAGAGCCCTGAAGAATAACCAATGGCGTCCATAACCCTGCCCAGGCCAAGCCGGAAGGGTAACCCTGCTAACGACGTCGATCTCAAAACCTGCTTAAACAAAAGGGGTGCCGACAAAGGGCAAAGGAAAAAGAGGAGCGTCAGTACTGAGGCCAGTACACGGCGAGACTAGAATTCGGCGGTCCTCGCCTACATAGGTATGGTGGACTGAGCGGCAGCGGCAGCATACACTAGACAACCTATAGAGACTCGATACAACTGTCGGATTTAAGAGAGGGGTAAGAATGACCTACTCGGATCCAACCTGAAGCTAACACCAAACAAACCCATCCTGGCGTTTCCCCCTCGCGACCAAACGAGGAAGTCAACCGAGGAACTCACACAGTTGGCATTTTTATTTATTCAGTTATCGTTGCAGCAATTACTAGTCAGGTAGAGATAATCATCCTGATAAAATAAGCAGTGGGCACTTTTAGTTAACCATTCTGTGATAGTTGCAACACTTACTAGTCAGATACAGGTAGCATGAGATAACCCAAAACCCAGCAGTTGTTGGTACTTTTACTTAGCCATTCCGTTGTAGTTGCAATACTTACTAGTCAGATACAATGGTCGCAAGCGACACTTCAAACAAGCAATGGTGGGCAGTATTATTAGCCATTCCATTATAGTGAAGCTGATTACTAGTCATTATAAAGTCAAATTTATAGCAATAAACTTTAGTTATGCTTGTCTATGGTCGAGATACTGTGCTCCAAGTCGTCCATAACCGCGGACACGGCTTTCAGAAAGTTTTACCCAGCCGGGGTGCACCAATAGCAACACACACTCGATCAGCCTCGGAAAAACCAAATCAAAACCCAACAAGGCTTTCACGACAAAGCAATCACAGGATTCAGAAATATTTCAGGGGGCCACCCCTTGGAGTAGACCCGCAACGAAGTAAGCAAGCTCCGAGACGGACTCAAGGTTTGGGTAGACGGCTGTGAACGACTGGGAACCCAAAACTGGGCTTGTCGACACCGCGGAATCGTGTCCCGATCCAAAACAGTACAGTGTGCTCCTCGCACAAACGTAATAAAGCAGTAAAGCATGGCATAAGTACAGGATCGTAAATAAAACCTCAAACTAGTTTGTGGCCCCAAGAAATAAGACTGAATCAAGCTCTGGCTAAGGGGGGTCCCATATACCTCCCGGATGTGGATAGCGCGATAAATCACGGAACAGGTATCAAGTACTCGGGGTCCTACGGGACACAAGTGGGCGTTCGGAAACCAAATATTATCTATCACCCACCGATGCCTCTGCTTACTTCAATTTTAGTTGTTAAACAGGAATTAAAGTGAACGATAAGTAAAACTATGATCAACTCCAACATCAACATGCGGCAATCCTCCAACAACTGTGGCATTTGACAACACGCAACAACACTTGAGCAAGCGACTACGACGCGCAAGTCCAACTATCTACCAAACAACAGGTAATGGGATGTGTCCAAGGCGATATAAGGCTGCAAGGGATATCACTGGTACGAAATCTAGAGCATCGCAACACAGATAGCAATAGATCAACAGGAGGGAATAAAGACTATAAAAGTAAGATAGGTAGAAAGGGGGAGATGCTCGCCTGAAAACATTGTCGAAGGTTCAACCGAAGATCAGGGCGAAGCTCACATCAACTCAACGGCCTTATCCGCGAAGAAGCAAAACACTAGAATAAACACCGGATGCAATATTTAATGCTACGGCAAAAGATCGCGCATGATGCATGTATGATGTATGACATGGCAAGATGCGATGCAATTGGGTCATATTAAGTGGAACCGGGGTCCCGACAATATTTAGGTGGTTCATGTTGTTTAGAAGCCCCCGCAATTTAAATGTTGTATTACATGGCAAAAGATAATACGGGTTCGCTACACAAGTTTAAATGAGGCCAATATAAGACTATATTTGCCCGCATATGGGCCCCATATTTAATTATTAGGTGAATCGGCATAAGGCCCCCAAACCACATGAATGTATGCATGCAAGACAATAATTATGCGACAAGTTATATTAGGTTATAAAATAGGGTTTCGGGAAGGGATTCACACATTTAGGGTTCGGCGAACTTGGGGTTCCGGGGGTTCGGGGTTCGACGGAAACGTTCTCGGATATCGGAGGTAGGTCCTGACGTTCCGGGAGGAAGTACTTGGTCTGGCGTTGGGGCACATCGGATTCTCCTGGTCGCTGCCGATCTTGTCGTCTCGAAGATCTTGTCGGGTCCGGTCTTCGCCTCCGGGAACGGGTCCTCAGGGTCTCGACGAACTTGGTGCCCTGGCATCTCTGAGTCGTGGATCTTGGCGTCCGGGATCTCGGTCATCGGTAGATCTTGATGTTCCAGGTCGGATTCCTCGGAATTCGGCACCGGCGGTCTTGGCGTTCGGGACGAAGATCTTGGCATGCGACGTCGTCGGCATCGGTTCGGGAAGGAGTTCTTGTCGTTCAGGGTCTCGGCAACGGAAGGAAGAGCATGGAGTTCCGTGTAGGCGATCTTGGGGTTTGACGAGGGATCGGTCTCGGATCGGGCTCCGGGATCGTTCTCCGGTCCGCGAAGGATGTCTTGTCGCCAACCGTGGCACGGCAACGAACTGGTGGGGATCTTGCTGGAGGGGAACTTTGGAGACACACGGGTCCTCGGCTAACGGGTACGGTTGTTCTTGGCATCTGCGAGGTAGGTCTTGTCGATATCGCCTCGACGACCTTGGGGTGATCCTGACCGGCCGCGATGCGAGGAGGCCCCAGCGGATCCTGGCGTCGGCGGTCTCGGACACGCGCAGCCGCCCTCACATCAGCTCACCGGCGATCCTCTGGCGCCTGGGAACCGTCTTGGCCCCGTCGCCGCCGCTCCCCGGCTGCCTACCTTGGCGAGGCAGAGTACTTGAGCCCGAGCGACTACTTCATCTTGCTGGCGGCAACGGAGGTGAGCGAGCGCGGGAGCGACGAGGTGAAGCTGTTGGCGGAGGACGCCGAGGAGGCGGAGGCGGGGGACGCGGGGCCGCCTGGGGGATGGGTGCTGGGCGGCGGAGCTCGACGGCGCGAGGGTGGCCCGAGGCCGGCGAGGGCGAGCAGGAGGCGAGGCCAGAGCGCGCCGGCCGAGGGGAGGGCCGGGGCGAGCGGAAGCGGAGTGCGGCGGCGGACGCGGCTTTGCTGGTGGCGGGGAGAACGGCCGGTGGAGGGGAGCTCGACGGGGCGCCGGCGCGGGGCCGCGGCGAGTGGAGGAGCACCGCGGGCTCGGGCGGTGGCGAGCGGGGTCGACGGGGAAGCGACGCCCGCAGGCGGCGGTTGGCGGTTCCGGCGAGGACGAACGGAGGGGCGGCGCCGGCGTGGAGGCGCGCTGGGGCGACTGCGCCGGCTCGGGGTCGGGGCGAGGGCAGAGCAGGTGGAGGGGCCGCGCGGGCCAGGGCGGCTGCGTGGAGCGGAAGCGGGGGAGGAGCGGCGCCGGCCGGGGGAAGCTTGAGCGACGGTCGGTCGCGGGCGAGCCTGAGCGGAGCGGCGGCGGCTGACGCGGGAGCGCTGGCGGCGGAGGGCGACGCGGAGAGGGAAGGAGGGGGCTGGGGATCGATCTGGGGCAGGTGGTGCTCCTCGGGCCGGACGCGGGTTGCGTGCGGGGGAAGAGAAACAGGGGCAGCAGGTGGGCGCGGTGGGGACAGGTGGGACCCGCGGTTGGTGGGTGGACAGGGTGGAAAAGAAGGAGTGGCCTGGGTGGGGACGGCTGGCAGTGGGGCGAGCTGGGAGGGGCCGGGTGTGTGCTGCGTGTGTGGTGTGGTGTGTGGGATGAGAGGGAGAGGCCATGGGCTGCTGAGGTGGCAGTTCCTGGTTGGTTGGGGAATAGGGAGGGGGTGAGGTGGCGCGACGGGGTTGGCCGGGGTGATGTGGTCAGAGGGATGGGTAGATAGATTGGTAGGAATAGGATTAATAGGGTGGGCCGTTTTATTTTCCTGGGGTGGTCGTTCGGGTCATTTCGGCCCGTTCGACTGCCCCACTAAAAATAATTCAAACTTTTATTTAATTTGCAATGAACTTTTGCAAATAGTTTTATGCAAGCAAATTCAAGATGATGACGATGCTCAAATGCAATGTGGCATGATGACATGAGCATGCGGTCATGATGATGCAATGCACAAAAACAACGCGATTTTCTAGTAGTGGTTTTGCGGGATGCCACAGCTTGCAGCTTCTCCAGCTCACAGCTCCTCCATTCAAAATATAAACGTATCCTGTCTGAGATTTAGAATCATCCTTGTCGGTGTCGAAACTAGCGTCGACGTAACCTTTTACGACGAGCTGTTCATCACCCCCATAGACTGAACATTTCTTTAGTCCTATTCAGGTACTTTAGGATGTTCTTCACGGCTGTCCAGTGTTCCACTCCTGGATCACTTTGATATCTGCTCGTCAAACTAAGAGCATTGGACACATCCGGTCTAGTACACAGCATGGCATACATGATAGAACCTATGACCGAGGGATAAGGCACTTTGCTCATAGCTTCCCTATATTTACCGTAGCTGGACACTGAGCCTTGCTCAATATCTTACCTGACAACATAGGCACTGAACCTTTCTTTGCCTTATCCATTCTGAACCTTTTCAGAACTTTGTCTAGGTATATACTCTGGCTTAAAGCTATCAGGCGTCTTTGTCTATCTCTATAGATTTTGATGCCCAATATATAAGCAGCTTCACCTAGGTCTTTCATTGAAAAACACTTGTTCAAAAAACTCTTCACATCGTTAAGCATGTTGATGTCATTTCCAATAATCAATATGTCATCCACATATAGTACCAGAAACGTCACCGAGCTCCCACTCACTTTCTTGTAGATGCAAGCTTCATAGCAATTTGGAACAAATCCAAAGCTCTTGATCACTTGATCAAAACGAAGGTTCCAACTCCGAGATGCTTGCTTCAGTCCATAAATGGAACGCTGTTTGCATACTTTATCAGCATCCTTAGGATCGACAAAACCTTCGGGTTGCATCATATAAAACTCTTCATCAATGTTGCCATTGAGGAAAGCAGTCTTGACATCCATCTGCCATATTTCATAATCATGAAACGCAACAATTGCTAATAAAATCTGAATGGACTTAAACATCGCTACGGGAGAGAAAGTCTCATCGTAGTCAACACCTTGAACTTGTCGAAAACCTTTCGCGACAAGCCGTGCTTTATAGATGGTAACATTACCATCCGCATTCGTTTTCTTCTTGAAGATCCATTTGCACTCAACGGCCTTTTGGTCGCTAGGAGGGTCCACCAAAGTCCATACTTGGTTTTCGCTCATGGATCCCAATTCGGATTTCATGGCTTCTAGCCATTTCTCAGAGTCTGGGCTCATCATCGCTTCCTCATAGTTCGTAGGTTCACTGTCTTCTACTAACAAGACAGTTAAGACAGGTTTGCCATACCACTCAGGAGGGGCACGCGACCTTGTCGACCTGCGACGTTCAGTAGCAGTATCGTCCGAAGCTTCATGATCCTTATCATTAGCTTCCTCTATTGTTGGTGCAGGCGGCACTGGAACAATTTCAGGTGCTGCGCTACTCTCCAATTCAAGAGAAGGTTCAATAACCTCGTCTAGCTCTACTTTCCTCCCACTCACTTCTTTCGAGAGAAACTCCTTCTCAAGAAAGGAACCGTTCTTTGCGACAAACACTTTGCCTTCGGTTCTGTGATAGAAGGTATACCCAATAGTTTCCTTAGGGTATCCTATGAAGACGCATTTCTCCGCTTTGGGTTCGAGCTTGTCCGGCATCAACTTCTTGACGTAAGCTTCGCATCCCCAAACTTTAAGAAACGACAACTTAGGTTTCGCACCAAACCACAGTTCATACGGTGTCGTCTCAACGGATTTAGATGGAGCCCTATTTAAAGTGAATGCAGCGGTTTCTAATGCATAACCCCAAAATGATAACGGCAAATCAGTAAGAGACATCATTGATCGGACCATATCTAATAAGGTTCGATTCCGGCGTTCAGACACACCATTGCGCTGTGGTGTTCCGGGTGGCGTGAGTTGCGAAACGATTCTGCTTGCTTTAAGATGCGTGAGAAAATCATAACTCAAATATTCACCTCCACGATCGGATCGTAGAAACTTAATCTTTCTGTTATGATGGTTCTCCACTTCATTCTGAAATTCTTTGAACTTTTCAAACGTTTTAGATTTATGTTTCATTAAATAGATATACCCATATCTACTTAAGTCATCGGTAAAAGTGAGAAAATAGCGATATCCACCATGCGTCGAAACACTCATCGGTCCGCATACATCGGTATGTATGATTTCCAACAAGTCCGTTGCTCGCTCCATGATACCGGAGAACGGTGTTTTGATCATCTTGCCCATGAGGCATGGTTCGCATGTGTCAAATGATTCAAAATCAAGAGACTCCAAAAGTCTATCAGAATGGAGTTTCTTCATGCGCTTTACACCAATATGACCTAGACAACAGTGCCACAAATAAGTAGTATTATCACTATCTACTTTGCATCTCTTAGCCTCAATGTTATGGATGTGTGTATTCATCCCTGTAAGATCCCTCCTTTGTAAAGGAAAAGGATCCCTGTGATTGCAATGCTAGTCCCTGGATCATTGCTAGCATCCACAGTTTAAGATGAAGTACACAGATACAAAAGTCATTTATTACATCCATTCCAGAGATAAAACATAGTCTTTTACAACTCATGGCCACAGGCCTAATACAAGAGTTTTGGAATAAGTAAATAAACACAAGTCTTCATCTTCATGTGCCACAGGCAAGCATGTTGAGTGTAGACTCATGACTCCTAATCATCATCGGAGTAACCTGCAACATCACAAGTTACAGCCACAGTGGGTCAATACTTTGGAATAGTATTGGCAAGTGATACCTTAGTAAATTTTTAAGTGGACTACATTACTACATGCATTTTGGCTAAGTGTAGCTTGGCTTGCTTTGCTTGAAAATAGGTTTTCCCTATTAGTTGAAATCACTAAGTTTTTCTTTGTCAAAAACTTTCCCAAGAAACCACCAATAGACATTGGGGTCCTTCACCCTTGTTCACCCACAAGTTTTACTTTAGAAGTTGGAGTGATGAGATTCTTGTAGCTTCCATGTCTTGATGCTCAATTTGTCCATTGCCATGGACTTGGCTAAGTACTTAGATTTTCCATCTGCAGAGGTTGTGCACTTTCCCCACCAGACTTGGTTTCCCAAGACAGGACCTTTTAGAAGCCTTTCCTTAGTCAAATGGACGCGCTCCAACCTATCATTCCCACTACCACCAACTGTCCAAGTGACTAAGTTCTAGCAACCTATATGATCATGGCAGAGCCCATATTGCCAAGTGGTTGCACTGTAAGCTTTCCCAACACTTGGCCTCCAAATCCCTTTGTGCCTGGGTGGCATACCACAAGTGAGATACACAAGCCATATCCATGGCCTTGTGTAACCACTCAACCAAAAACCACCAATTCAAGTCCCATTCAACCCAGGGGGTTCATTGACTTAGTTGTTTCATTAAGAAAAGCATAAGTCCAAAAGACTTAGAATTATTTTCATCATAGCATGTACATACTTTACCAACCCTTGGTTTGCTAATAGCTAGGCTAAGCATGGCATAGTAACTTAACTTAGGAAATACCCTAGCAATTCTACAATACTACAACTACTTAGGATTTCCCAACATAGCATTTGGCAAAAGTAGCATGCAAGACTTAGCAAAAATAATTCTAATGCTTATTCAAAATAAAGGGGTGGAAATATCATGAAGTATCACTTGCCTTGGTAATGGGGAGAGGAGCACTCTTCACAATCACAGTCACTAGCAAAATCTACACAAGATTTGTAACATACAATTACACACATTTCATATACAAACAAAAGTAATATGAATGCATGCATGCAAGAAAATGCTAAGTGATGATTTTTGAAAACTCCACCAAGCAAGTGCATGATACAGAAACATACTAAGTCAAAAGGCTTGCTAACCAAACTTATTTAGCACTAAAACTATTTCCTACACAAAATCTATACTCCAAATAGGCCTAAACATGTTTCTGCATACAAAGTCATTTTAACAGAAACTTTTTGTTAAACACATTGCAGATTCAGAAAGGGCTTGACTCACTGATTCCAACGGTATAAAATTTGGAAAAATCTAACGTGGAAATCTCAAGTTATAGCCATTTGAAAATTGGATCTAAATCTGATTTGAATTCTAATTTTGAATCCAATCCTAGACACGCGTCACGATTTTACTGGTGCGTACCGGTTCGCACCGGATCACCCTTCCGCGCCGTTGGATCTAACTATCGCTGCACGGCTCAGATCTATCCATACCCCTTCGTTAAGTGAACTATTTCTACGCGCTGGATCTGGATCTGACAGCTAAGAATCTTCTAACCAGAAACGAGCGGCGCTAGCGGTGGCGGCTGGCAGCGGCGCGTCAGTTAGCGGTGGCGCTGGCGCTCTAGGTCGCCCGGGGAAGAAAGGAGGCGCTTACCAGAATCGCAGGATGCTGCCGATGCTCAAGGTGGCGATGGTTCGTCGAGGGGCGCGCGGACATGGCGAGGATTTCTCGTCGGAGTTAAGACAGACGTCGGGCACGGTCAGTCGTCGAAGTTGGTGAGGTTCCTCGTCGCGGGAGGGAGGTCGCCGGAGTTCGTGCAGAGAACGGTGGCGGCCAGTCGTCGTCGCCGCTGGAGCGGAATTCGCCGGCGCAGTCGTCGGAACAGCGGCGGCGTCGTGCGAGTTGTGGGCAGCCTGGTGGCGTGAAGGCGAAATTGTTTGGGGGGAAATGGTCGCTAGGATGTGGGGATTTTATAGCCAGAGGCTCAACAAGAAACGCTTGCTGCATCAATGCCAATTAAGCTCACGAAATCAGTGCAGCAACGGGCAGCGGCGGAGGTCGTGCGCGGAATCAGGGGAAGACGAAGCTGACGTGGAGAAGGGCCCGCTCGTCAGCGAAGCGTGTGAAGGGGAGGTGGGGTCTGGCTGTCAGCGGCTGTGTGGGTGCGCGGGCGCGTGCGAGAGAGAAAAAGATGGCCCGGGTGGGCTAGCTGGGCCTGTTCCGATGCTAGGCTAGATTCCTGGCGCTCGGCCCTTTTCTTTTGTTTACTCCTTTTCTTTTTCTATTTCGAATTTCAGGGATGGTTTTGAAATGAATTCAAACTCTTTTTGAATTCAAATCTTTCTGGGGTTTTTGCAGGGTACAGTAGTCTCCAATATAGGCATAAAAACAAGTGGTTGCTTTGCAAAGGCTTGGTCAAGCTTTGGAGATCAAAATAACAGAGACTAGGCACTTGGTTTGCAAAATTTGAAAAATGGTTTTTGAAACCATTTCCAAATTGAAAAACTTGGTTTAAATTCTACACCCAAACCTATCCTCATAGAAGGCAACAAACTTGGTTCACAAACAATCAAACTTTCAAATGGAGATAGCCATTTGATTTAAATCTGCTCACATAAAATCATAGCGCTATGTGCTTCTGTTTTTCTGAAATGAGTTTGAAATTTGACCTCAAATCTATATGCATGCATGAATGATATGCAAACTTTGAAATTATGATTTTAGGGATGTTACAAACCTAACCCCCTTAAGGTGAATCTCGCCCTCGAGATTCGGATTGGCTAGCAAATAGGTGAGGGTGGTCTTTTCGAAGATCATCTTCTCTTTCCCATGTTGCTTCCTCTTCGGTATGATGGTTCCATTGTACTTTGAAAAACTTGATAGTCTTTGTTCTCGTGACTCTTTCTTCAGTCTCAAGAATCTTGATAGGCTTTTCTTCATAAGTGAGATCACTTGCTAGTTGAACTTCTTCCAAAGGTATGGTATCCTTCAAAGAAGATTCTTCCATTTCTGGGTGACATTTCTTAAGATGACTCACATGAAATACATTATGGACTGCTGATAGAGATGCTGGCAGTTCAATTTCATAAGCAACTTCTCCTTTGCGACTCAGAATCTTGAATGGCCCAACATATCTTGGTGCCAACTTTCCTTTGACTCCGAATCTTTTCACTCCACAGAGTGGTGATACCCTAAGATAGGCTCTATCACCAACTTCGTAGGTGACTTCTCTACGCTTAGGATCTGCGTAGCTTTTCTGTCGGGACTGTGCTATCTTTAACCTGTCCTTAATCAATTTGACCTTCTCTTCGGCTTCTTTGATAAGATCTGGCCCAAATAAACTTCTTTCTCCCACACCATTCCATAACAATGGGGTGGTACATTTTCTTCCGTAGAGAAACTCAAACGGTGCCATCTCAATGCTGGCTTGATAGCTGTTGTTATAAGAAAATTCTGCGTAAGGCAGACTTTCATCCCAACTTGCTCCATAATCTAGGGCACATGCCCTCAACATGTCTTCCAGAATTTGATTAGTCCTTTCTGTTTGTCCATCGGTTTGAGGATGAAAAGCAGTACTGAATTCTAACCTCGTTCCCAATGACTCATGTAGCTGCCTCCAAAAATGGGAAGTGAATTGGGTTCCCCTATCGGACACAATACTCTTAGGCACACCGTGAAGGCATACAATTCTACTCATGTAGATTTTGGCTAACTTGGCACTTGTATAAGTTGTCTTCACGGGTATAAAATGAGCCACTTTAGTTAGGCGATCCACTACTACCCATATGGAGTCATATCCTGATCTGGTCCTTGGTAATCCGGTAATGAAATCCATACCAATCTTGTCCCATTTCCAATCAGGAATTGGTAGTGGTTGAAGCAAACCTGCTGGTTTCTGATGCTCCGCCTTTACTCTACTACACACATCACACAAAGCAATATGTTCGGCGATGTCTCTCTTGAGATTATTCCACCAAAATCTTTCTTTCATGTCCATGTACATTTTGGTGTTACCCGGATGAATAGAATACGGAGAGTTGTGTGCTTCTTGCAAAATCAGTTTCCGTAACTCCAGATCTTGTGGAACACAGATACGTTTCCCATGCCATAATGTACCCTGTTCGTCTTCACGGAAATTTTTAGCTCTCCCTTGGCCAATATTTTCCTTAATCCTTTCAATTTCCTTATCGGTCTTCTGAGCTTCTCGGATCTTGTCCAACAAAGTGGGTTGAACATCCAAAGACATAAGATGTCCTTCAGGCACAATATCCAATCTGAGTTCTTTGAATTGAGTACACAAATCATCTGGCAATTCTCCTTTGGTAAGGCCATTTACAAATACCTTACGACTTAGAGCATCCGCTACAATGTTTGCTTTACCGGGGTGGTATTGCAAACTTAAGTCGTAATCCTTGATAAGCTCTAACCATCTTCTTTGTCTCATATTAATTTCCTTCTGGGTGAAGATATTTTTCAAACTTTTGTGGTCCGTGAACACTTCACAATGCTTACCCAAAAGGTAATGTCTCCATGTTTTGAGTGCATGGACGACAGAGGCTAACTCCAAATCATGAGTAGGATAGTTTACTTCATGAGTTTTGAGTTGTCTCGAGGCATAAGCCACAACTTTACCGTCTTGCATAAGTACGGCACCCAAACCTTGATGAGACGCATCACAATATACTTGGAAATCTTTTTCCAAATCTGGCAGACATAGAACTGGTGTTGTCACAAGTCTCTTCTTCAATTCTTGAAAGCTGACTTCACAACCTTTAGACCAAGCAAACTTCTTGTCTTTCTTTAACAATTCAGTCATGGGCTTAGCAACCTTTGAGAAATTCTCAATGAATCGTCTGTAGTAACCTGCTAAGCCAAGGAAACTACGAACTTCTTTTACATTCTTGGGAGATTCCCATTCTGTCACAGCTGAAACTTTAGCAGGATAAACTGCCACACCATACTTTGTCATAACATGACCAAGAAAACCAACTTCCTCTAACCAAAACTCACACTTGCTGAATTTGGCATAAAGCTTATGTTCTCTCAACTTCTCAAGTATCAAACGCAAGTGTCCTTCATGCTCTTCTTTGCTCTTGGACTAGACTAAGATGTCATCGATGAAGACGACAACGAACTTGTCAAGAAATTCCATGAACACCTTGTTCATCATATTCATGAAGTATGCTGGAGCATTTGTCAAGCCAAAAGGCATTACGGTATACTCATACAATCCATACCTTGTGGTGAATGCTGTTTTAGGTATGTCTTGCTCTCTTATCTTGAGTTGAAAATAGCTTGACCGGAGATCTATTTTCGAGAACACACATGCTCCCTCTAGCTGATCAAACAAGTCATTGATTCTTGGCAAAGGATATTTGTTCTTGATAGTTACCTCGTTGAGTGAACGGTAATCTATGCATAATCTTTGACTTCTATCCTTCTTCTCCACAAACAAGACTGGGGCTCCCCAAGAGGAAGAACTTGGTTGAATGAATCCTTTCTGCAACTGTTCTCCTAGTTGCTTCTTGAGCTCCTTCAGTTCATCAACTGACATTTTGTATGGTCTCTTTGCTATTGGTCCAGCACCTGGTACCAAATCTATCAGAAATTCCACATCTCTATCTGGTGGCATTCCTGGCAACTCTTCCGGAAACACATCCGGATAATCACATACAATTGGCACACTGCCCATGCTAACCCCCTTAAGAGAATTAAGCTTACTTCCTTTGGATTCAAAGTTTGACTTGAACTTAATCCGTTTTCTTTCCGGGGTTGTGAGTGCAACAGTACGATTAGCACAATCTAGTACTCCTTCATACTTAGCCATCCAATCCATTCCCAATATTACGTCCAGTCCTTGGGAATCTAGGATTATCAGGCTTACTGGAAACTTATGTTTTCCAAATTCTATTACCAGATCCCGGCATCCAAGACTTACTATCATATCTCCACCCGGAGAACTAACTTTTATCGGACACCCAATGTTTTCAGACGGAAACCCATTTCTATCAACAAATGTCTTTGATATGAATGAATGCGATGCACCAGTATCAAAGAGTACAAATGCTGGAATGGAATTGAGTCTGAACTTACCTGCAACAGCGTCAGGTTCCTCATAGACCTCCTCCACATTAATGTGGTTCACCTGACCTTTCTGGAAAGGATTGGGCTTGACAGGTCCTTCAACTTTCTTTTCGGGGCACTCATTTGCATAGTGTCCCATCTTCTTGCATTTGAAGCACTCAACCTGACTGATGTCCCTCTTAGCAGGCTGACTTCCACTTCCACTACCATTTCCACCGTGATGGCTCTTATGTCCACTCTTGTGGTTTTTGTACTTGTCATTGTCATGACTGCGGTGATGCTTGTTGTCATGACGATTGTGGTTGTGGTGCTTGTTGAATTTCCCATACTTATGGGATCCTGAGCTTCCACTGTCATCATAGTGAGATCGTTTGTGAGACGATCCCGAGCTGTGCTTGTCGGAGTGTTTCCTCTTCCTACTCTCGACTTGCTTCATTTTGTTCTCCAATATAGCAGCCTTGTCACAGAGCGACTGATAAGTGGGAACATATGCCACAGCCAGCTGCAGGTTCAGCTCATCATTTAAGCCTTCCAGAAATTTTTCCTTCCTTTTGGCATCTGTGTCAACCTCATCCGGTGCATAACGCGCCAGATTGTTGAACTCTTCTATGTATTCAGCCACGCTGCGGTGGCGCTGCTTCAGATTGTGGAACTCCTTATTTTTCAGGCTCATTATTCCAGATGAGATATGAGCAGTGCGAAAGCCATCTTCAAAGATAGCCCAAGTCACCTCATCTATAGGAGTGGTGATTTGGAAGTTGTCCCACCATGTGGCGGCTGGCCCTTCCAGCAGATGTGCTGTGAATCTGACCTTTTCAGCGCCCGTGCAGCCCACGGTTACTAAGTCCTTGTTCACAGATCGTAGCCAATCATTGGCCACCATGGGATCAGTCGTCCCCAAGAACTTAGCTGGCCTCAAACGCAGAAATTTGGTGAGCATATCAAAGCCCGGAGGGTTGTTGTTGTTGTTGTTGTTGTTGTTGTTGTTGTTGTTGTTGGGGTTGTTGTTGTTGTTGTTGTTATTCTGGTTTTGTATGAATGTTGTCATCATTTGCATAAGCTGTGTTTGAGCATTCATCATTTGCTGCATTTCCGGGGTGATGTTGTTGGGGTTGGGGTTTGTGCGACGGGGAGGCATCTGTGGTTTGTTCAAATAGAGATAAGAATGAGATACCCATAGATGTTTTATGCACATTACATCACAAGCAAACACATAGCATGAAACACAAGGATAAAAGTTCAACAACCAGATAACAAGTTCTCAAAATAAAACACACAAGTGACAAGCCATCCACATGTCGGATGGTCCAATAACAAGTTCACAAATAACAAGTATGATTATAAAGATAAGCGAGTAGTCAAGTCTACTCATCAGCATCAATCTCCTCCTCGACGAAGGTAAGACCTGCGTTCTCCATCGCGGTCTTGTTCTCCTCAATTGTAGTGGTCAAGGAATCGATCTTGGCCTTGAGAGCCCTCTTCTGGGAGCGAAGCCTCTCGATCACCATCTGCTGCTGCTCTAGCTCGAAATCCTTGGACTTCAGTTCTTCAGTCATGTCCCGGATCTTCTTGTTCCTATCCTGGACGCGTTTCTCCTGACTCTTGAACTTACGGTCCTGGTTCTCGAACTTCGCCTCCATTTCCTTGACTATCTCATCCTGCTGTGCGAAAGCTTGTCCTTCTCGCGAAGCTGCACCTGGAGCTCGTCATTGTTGAGCATGACATTGGTCATGTCCGTGTCCACGTGCCTAATGAGAGACTCTAAGTCCTGGAGATAGAGACGTATCGGCTCTGCTGCGTCCCTCGAGTCATCCTCGAAGTCGATGGACTCTCCATCATCATCACGTCTTCCGAAGACGTGGAAGTGGGTGCCCCTAACCTGTCGGGAGTGACGGCCTAGCAGACGTCCTATTAGGTCCTGCATGACTACCTCCATGCCTCTCTCCCTATCGTCGTGCATCAGCTTGAAGACGATGGCCTCCGTAGTAGGCTCTGTCTGGCGTCCGGGCTGGTTCACCTTGAAGCCCCAGAGGTCCTTCCTCTCGAACTTGGTGAGTGGATGCACCATGATGGTGGGAAGAGGAAGATCGAGCAAAGTGGTAAGCTCAACGATACGAGGACCAAAGCGGGTAACCTGGAACTCCTCAACAGTGTTGATGGTAATAGGCATCTATTTATAAGATAGAAAAGTTAGAACAACACTATTTAAGATAAAACAAAGACAAACATCACATACACATCCTTGGAACACAAAATCACACAAGTCATGCATACATGAATCCATTACATCAACCAAGGTCCAAACTTATTTTAAGGTATCATTTTGGAAAATAAGGTGATAGGTGGTGGTCCAACTAACGAAGTGCGTTTACAATCCTATCTCACTGGATCTGTTGGCTAACACAATGTTCCTAGAGGCAATCAACCTATCTTGCTCACATGATTCCATCACTAAGTCTATAATATCTCCCCTTAAGGTTTGGTTGGTGGCTTCCAACTCTTGGGTATGTTCCTTCTCTTTCTCTAAGTCTTTTTGGAGGTTGAGCATTCTGCACTTGACTCTAGCACTTAATTCTTTGATAGTCCTCCAAGCTGCTTCTCTTGCTGACTCAAAGAATGTGGTGTGCATCACAGTGTTGGTGTACATGCAGAATCCTCTTTCTTTGTGGTTGTCTTCCTTGTTTTTGTACAAGTGAAGTTGCACCCACCAATACTCCACTCCTTCATCCATCACTGGAAAGCCTTTGTAAACAGCTGCACCATGTGCTTCCATTGCCACCATGAGGTCCTTGAGAATTTTGGGAAACTCAGGTTCACACTCCAAGGTCATGGTCATGAGTGGTCCTTTCTTCACGGCTTCGTTGATGGAATTCATCTACAAATGGAGATGAGAATGAGAAGATTAGAAAAGTTTACGAGAAGAATAGACAAGTGTAGAAGTAGTTGAAAAATTTTCCTTAGTGGTTTTCCAGTACTAGGGTCATAATCCTACAGGCAACACAGTGCTCTGATACCATCTGTAAGATCCCTCCTTTGTAAAGGAAAAGGATCCCTGTGATTGCAATGCTAGTCCCTGGATCATTGCTAGCATCCACAGTTTAAGATGAAGTACACAGATACAAAGGTCA
Organism: Avena sativa; assembly: GCA_916181665.1. Classification (NCBI taxonomy): domain Eukaryota; kingdom Viridiplantae; phylum Streptophyta; class Magnoliopsida; order Poales; family Poaceae; genus Avena; species Avena sativa. The sequence goes on from OV702282.1 coordinate 291,953,297, forward strand.
TTTATTACATCCATTCCAGAGATAAAACATAGTCTTTTACAACTCATGGCCACAGGCCTAATACAAGAGTTTTGGAATAAGTAAATAAACACAAGTCTTCATCTTCATGTGCCACATGCAAGCATGTTGAGTGTAGACTCATGACTCCTAATCATCATCGGAGTAACCTGCAACATCACAAGTTACAGCCACAGTGGGTCAATACTTTGGAATAGTATTGGCAAGTGATACCTTAGTAAATTTTTAAGTGGACTACATTACTACATGCATTTTGGCTAAGTGTAGCTTGGCTTGCTTTGCTTGAAAATAGGTTTTCCCTATTAGTTGAAATCACTAAGTTTTTCTTTGTCAAAAACTTTCCCAAGAAACCACCAATAGACATTGGGGTCCTTCACCCTTGTTCACCCACAAGTTTTACTTTAGAAGTTGGAGTGATGAGATTCTTGTAGCTTCCATGTCTTGATGCTCAATTTGTCCATTGCCATGGACTTGGCTAAGTACTTAGATTTTCCATCTGCAGAGGTTGTGCACTTTCCCCACCAGACTTGGTTTCCCAAGACAGGACCTTTCAGAAGCCTTTCCTTAGTCAAATGGACGTGCTCCAACCTATCATTCCCACTACCACCAACTGTCCAAGTGACTAAGTTCTAGCAACCTATATGATCATGGCAGAGCCCATATTGCCAAGTGGTTGCACTGTAAGCTTTCTCAACACTTGGCCTCCAAATCCCTTTGTGCCTGGGTGGCATACCACAAGTGAGATACACAAGCCATATCCATGGCCTTGTGTAACCACTCAACCAAAAACCACCAATTCAAGTCCCATTCCACCCAGGGGGTTCATTGACTTAGTTGTTTCATTAAGAAAAGCATAAGTCCAAAATACTTAGAATTATTTTCATCATAGCATGTACATACTTTACCAACCCTTGGTTTGCTAATAGCTAGGCTAAGCATGGCATAGTAACTTAACTTAGGAAATACCCTAGCAATTCTACAATACTACAACTACTTAGGATTTCCCAACATAGCATTTGGCAAAAGTAGCATGCAAGACTTAGCAAAAATAATTCTAATGCTTATTCAAAATAAAGGGGTGGAAATATCATGAAGTATCACTTGCCTTGGTAATGGGGAGAGGAGCACTCTTCACAATCACAGTCACTAGCAAAATCTACACAAGATTTGTAACATACAATTACACACATTTCATATACAAACAAAAGTAATATGAATGCATGCATGCAAGAAAATGCTAAGTGATGATTTTTGAAAACTCCACCAAGCAAGTGCATGATACAGAAACATACTAAGTCAAAAATCTTGCTAACCAAACTTATTTAGCACTAAAACTATTTCCTACACAAAATCTATACTCCAAATAGGCCTAAACATGTTTCTGCATACAAAGTCATTTTAACAGAAACTTTTTGTTAAACACATTGCAGATTCAGAAAGGTCTTGACTCACTGATTCCAACGGTATAAAATTTGCAAAAATCTAACGTGGAAATCTCAAGTTATAGCCATTTGAAAATTGGATCTAAATCTGATTTGAATTCTAATTTTGAATCCAATCCTAGACACGCGTCACGATTTTACTGGTGCGTACCGGTTCGCACCGGATCACCCTTCCGCGCCATTGGATCTAACTATCGCTGCACGGCTCAGATCTATCCATACCCCTTCGTTAAGTGAACTATTTCTACGCGCTGGATCTGGATCTGACGGCTAAGAATCTTCTAACCAGAAACGAGCGGCGCTAGCGGCGGCGGCTGGCGGCGGCGCGTCAGTTAGCGGCGGCGCTGGCGCTCTAGGTTGCCCGGGGAAGAAAGGAGGCGCTTACCAAAATCGCAGGATGCTGCCGATGCTCAAGGTGGCGATGGTTCGTCGAGGGGCGAGCGGACACGGCGAGGATTTCTCGTCGGAGTTAAGACAGACGTCGGGCACGGTCAGTCATCGAAGTTGGCGAGGTTCCTCGTCGCGGGAGGGAGATCGCCGGAGTTCGTTTAGAGAACGATGGCGGCCAGTCGTCGTCGCCGCTGGAGCGGAATTCGCAGGCGCAGTCGTCGGAACAGCGGCGGCGTCGTGCGATTTGTGGGCAGCCTGGTGGCGTGAAGGCAAAATTGTTTGGGGGGAAATGGTCGCTAGGATGTGGGGATTTTATAGCCAGAGGCTCGACAAGAAACACTTTCTGCATCAATGCCAATTAAGCTCGCGAAATCAGTGCAGCAACGGGCAGCGGCGGAGGTCGTGCGCGGAATCAGGGGAAGACGAAGCTGACGTGGAGAAGGGCTCGCTCGTCAGCGAAGCGTGTGAAGGGGAGGTGGGGTCTGGCTGTCAGTGGCTGTGTGGGTGCGCGGGCGCGTGCGAGAGAGAAAAAGATGGCCCGGGTGGGCTAGCTAGGCCTGTTCCGATGCTGGGCTAGATTCCTGGCGCTCGGCCCTTTTCTTTTGTTTACTCCTTTTCTTTTTCTATTTCGATTTTCAGGGATGGTTTTGAAATGAATTCAAACTCTTTTTGAATTCAAATCTTTCTGGGGTTTTTGCAGGGTACAGTAGTCTCCAATATAGGCATAAAAACAAGTGGTTGCTTTGCAAAGGCTTGGTCAAGCTTTGGAGATCAAAATAACAGAGACTAGGCACTTGGTTTGCAAAATTTGAAAAATGGTTTTTGAAACCATTTCCAAATTGAAAAACTCGGTTTAAATTCTACACCCAAACCTATCCTCATAGAAGGCAACAAACTTGGTTCACAAACAATCAAACTTTCAAATGGAGATAGCCATTTGATTTAAATCTGCTCACATAAAATCATAGCACTATGTGCTTCTGTTTTTCTGAAATGAGTTTGAAATTTGACCTCAAATCTATATGCATGCATGAATGATATGCAAACTTTGAAATTATGATTTTAGGGATGTTACAATCCCTTTCGAGATTTAGAAGAAATAAACCATTCACAAGAGGTGCATGACCATAAAAGATGTTACTCATATAAATAGAACAACCATTATTCTCCGATTTAAATGAAAAACAGTCTTGCAATAAACACGATCCAGAAATAATGTTCATGCTCAACGCAGGCACATAATAACATTTATTAAGGTTTAAAACTAATCCCGAAGGTAAAACTAAGGAGAGCGTGCCGACGGCCATCACATCAACTCTTGATCCGTTGCCAACGCGCATCGTCACCTCATCCCTCGCAAGCCGCCGTCTATTCCGTAGCTCCTGTTTCGAGTTACAAATATTAGCAACTGAACCGGTATCAAATACCCAGGCACTACAACGAGGGCTAGTAAGGAAAACATCAATAACATGTATATCAAATATACCTTTGATGCCTTCTTGTCCGCTAAGTACTTCGGACAGTTGCGCTTCCAGTGACCCTTGTCCTTGCAATAGAAGCACTCAGTGTCCGCCTTAGGACCAGACTTGAGCTTCTTCTCAGCAGGGGCAGTGCGCTTTCCGCCGCCCTTCTTGAAGGGCTTCTTTGCTCCCTTACCTTTCTTAAAGGTGGGCTTGTTGACCATCAACACATGATTATCCTTTTTGATGTCCACTTCCGCGGCCTTCGGCTTTGCGAAGAGCTCGGTGATCGTATCAGTGGAACCAATCTGATTATGAGTCATTACAAAACTTTTGTAGCTGGGAGGGAGTGATTGCAGAACCCTGTCAATCTTGAGCTCCTCTGGAATCGTGCATTCCAGTTGCTCAAGGCGTTAAGTGTAGCCCGTCATCTGAATGGCGTGCTCACTAACGGAACTCCCTTCCTCCATCTTGCAGTTAAAGAACTTCTCAGAGATCTCATATCTCTCAGAACGGGCCTGAGTCTGAAACATGGTTTTCAGCTCTTCGAGAATCTCAAAGGGCCCGGGATAGTCTTCAAAACGATTTTGAAGTTCCGGTTCCATAGAAAACAACATGGTTCTCTTAATCACACCATAATCATCTTTGCGTGAATGATAGACAGCTTTCTCATCAGCCGGCGCAGTTGCAGCAGGGGGGTCACCTAACGCTTTCCTTTTGACCGCCAGAGAGAATGATTCTTAGATTGCAGAACCAATTGGTGAAGTTAGACCCATTGTTTCTAAGCTTTTCCTTCTCAGCAAAAACGTTGAAATTGAAGTTGGACTTGGCCATGTGATCTACAGTATTTGCAAATACAAATTAGACTATGTTCATGATAACTAGTTCAACTTTTAATCAAATTACTAGATGAACTCCCACTAAATTCAACATCCCTCAAGTTGTTTAGTGAACACGATCCAAATTCACCACACCTGATCCGATCATCACGAGAAGAGATGTGGCTTCAATGGTGGACAACAAAGTGTCGATCATATCATTCATATGACTCATGCTTAAACTTTCGGTTCATGTGTTCCGAGTCCATGTCTGTACATGCTAGGCTCGTCAAGTTAGACCCAAGTATTTCCGCGTGTGCAAAACTGGCTTGCACCCGTTGTATGTGAGCGTAGAGTCTATAGAACCCGATCATCACGTGATGCTTGGACACGACGAACTTTCGCAACGGTGCATACTTGGGGAGAACACATTTTTTATCTTGATCTTTAAGTGAGGAATCATCTTATAATGCTACCGTCGCGATCTAAGCATAATAAGATACATAAAAGGATAAACATCACATGCATATAACTTTATGTGACATGGTATAGCCAATCTTCGCGCAATGATCTCCATCTTGTGCGTGCCGGCATGATCTCCATCACTCCACCATGATTTCCTCCACCACGAATAGCAACTACAACTATTGCTAACTACTTAGCGATAAAGTAAAGCTATTACATGGCGTATAAGAAGTTGACTCGCAGGTCATACACAATTATAAAGACAACCATATGGCTCCTGCCGGTTGTGTACTCATCTACATGCAAGTCGTGAAACATTACAAAACATGATCATCGCATACATTATACACATCACATCTTGGGCCATACCATATCACAGAAAACACTCCCTGCAAAAACAAGTTAGACGCCTCTACTTTGTTGTTGCATGTTTTACGTGGCTTATGGGAGTAGATGCTAAGAACGATTCTTACCTACGGAAAGCCACAACGGTGATATTATGGTTGCCAAACTCCGGTGTTAATCCCATGACAACTATAGTGAGAGAAACTGACATCCACCAGCCGCATGTGTGGATCAAGCCACACGTCAAGTGCGGAGCCGGTCTCGCGAACGACGTCGCGTAAGGTTGGCCTGGACCGCTTCAATCTCACTATCCCGCGTCATAAGAAGAACACAAACAAGAGGCTTGCAACAGAAAACATCAACGCCCGCAACAACCATGTTGCGTTCTACTCGTGAAACACATCTACACATAGATCTAGCTCTGATACCACCGAAGGGTTTCGCGACATAGTAAATCAAAATTTTCTACGGATGCGAACAGAGGGAAAGCCAAGATCTAATCTAGGAGATGCAAACAACGAGAGAGATTGGATTAGATCTTCATACCCTTGAAGATTCGCACAGCGGAACGTTCGTCGGAACGTGGGTGATGTAGTCGTACTCGCTTCTCCTCCTCGCGATCCGATCCGATCTAGCACCACAAGTGGCGGTGCCTCCGTGAGATGCACACGTGCAGCACCTCGACGTCTCCTCCTTCCTTGGTCCAGCAAGTATGGTGGAGAGATGGGTTGGATCTACAACGTGACTGTTGGAGATATGCCCAAGAGGCAATAATAAAGTGGTTATTATCATATCTTCACACTTATGATAAATGTTTACATACCATGCTATAATTGTATTAACCGGAAACATTAATACTTGTGTGATTTGTAAACTAAAACAAGAGTCCCTAGTAAAGCCTCTTGTTAAACTAGCTTGTTGGTTAATATATGATCATGGTTTCCTGATCATGAACATAGAGATGTTATTAACAACAGGATCATATCATTAGGAGAATGATGTGATGGACATACTCCTATAGATAAGCGTAGCATAAAGATCAAGTCATTATGAGAAAGAGACCGAATGTTGTTCGGAGTCTCGGATGGGATCCGGGATATCACGAGGTGATCCGGAATGGTCCGGAGAATAAGATTCATATAAGGAAAGTCCCGTTTCGGAGTTCGGGAATGATTCCGGTGTTTTCATCGGGAATGTTCTAGAAGGTTCCGGATTGTCCGGCACTCCGGGGGGGGGAGGGTACATGAATGTGTCATTGAATGATTGCATCATGTACTAAGTGTTCTTGCTGTTCCAAAACTGAAAAGTCAAATTGCCAGTTTGATAGTCAAACGGCTAAAACAGGAAACTGTGGGAAACAGGAAACTGTGGGAAACAAGCAAGAGGAGGTTGAAACCAACTTGGAGGAGGAGTTCCTCTCCTCCAAGCCGGCGGCCAGCCCTAGGACGAGTTGGGGAGGGACTCCCCTCCCTCCCTGGCGTGCCAAGCCCCTCGACCTATAAAAGGAGGGGCAGGGCCTCCTCCTTGAGACATACAAGTTTCTACCTCTAATCTCCGGTTTAGAGCCGTTTTGGTTTAGAGCTTCTAATTGCCCTAGCCTTCGGTTTAGAGCCTTCTAATTGGTGTGTCTAATCTCTATACCACTAATAGCTCTCTCTCATACTCCACCATACTCGCTCCGGCTTAAGGCGAAGCCCTGCGGGATCTCCCCTCTACTTCCGATACCACGCCGTTGTGCTGCCGGAATCGCGAGGAGAGTGCTACAACCTCCGCTGCCTGCTGGAACAAGGGAGAGGAAGGTCTTCGTCGAGTACCGAACGTGTGACCGACTATGGAAGCGCTGCCGGAACGCAGCGCCGGAAGGATCGTCTACGCGATCTTGAGATCGGAAAGAGTACGACTACATCACCCACGAGAATCTGCTCTCGTTAACCGCTTTGGAATCTTCGAGGGTGAGTTATTCCATCGACTCGTTGCTGCAATCTAGTAGATAGATTTTGGCTTGTTTGTTTGTATGCGGTAGAAATTTTTTGTTTTCCATGCTACGAACCCCTACAGTGGTATCAGAGCCGTGTCTATATGTAGATCTGTTGCACGAGTAGAACACAATGGTCATTATGGGCGTTGATGCTTTTATTGTCGATTGCTTCTTGTGTACTTTGCATCTTGCGGTATGTTGGGATGAAGCGGCCCGGGCTAACCTTACATGACATCGTTCATGAGACCTGCTCCACGCTTGACATGCAACTTGTATTGCATAAGTGGCTTTGCGGGTGCCTGTTTCTCCTAGCATAGTTAAGATCCAATTTACAACGGGTGATTAACAATACTAGTATCAATGTTGTGGTTCTTGTTCGTAAGTTAGAACGACACTTATTGAAAGCCCCAAACCACGTAAAATATGCAAAGAAAGTAGAGGCGTCTAACTTTGTTTTGCAGGGGTGTGCTGTGATGTGATATGGCCATGATTGTGATTATATATGATGTATGCAATGTTCCTTATTGTGAGTTAGGCAACCGGCAGGAGCCATATGGTTGTCTTTAATTTATGTTAAGACCCGCGTGTCTATTCAAAGTAGTTGTAATAGTTGAAGCCGGTGGACGACAACCATGGAGAAGCGTCATTGACCTTGATGCAATGCCGGTGATGATGGAGATCATGTTCGTGCTAGAAGATGGAGATCGGAAGCACAAAGAAGAAAGGCCATATCATATCACATATTATTGAATTGCATGTGATGTTAATCCTTTATGCATCTTGTATTGCTTAGTAGACGACGGTAGCATTATAAGATGATCCCTCATGCACATGAATTTCAAGTCATAAAGTGTTCACCCTTAGTTAGCACCGTTGCTAAAGCTTGTTGTTTCGAAGCACCACGTGATGATCGGGTGTGTTAGATTCTGCAAGTGTATACAACGTGAGCAAGCCAGATTTGCTCATGCAGAAACTAAGGTTTGATCTTGACGAGCCTAGCATGTACAGACATGGCCTCAGGAACACGGATTACCGAAAGGTAGAGCATGAGTCATATAGTAGATATGATGAACATGTTGATTGTTCGCCATTGAAGCTATATCAACTCTCGTGATGATCGGTTTTGATGTGGTGGATTTGGTTTGTGTGATCACTAAAACAATGTGAGGGATATTGTTTTGAGTGGGAGTTCACCTAGATTAATTTAATTATTAATTAGAACTCAATTTATCATAAACTAAATCAAAGTGAAATTGCATAGTTGTTGTAGTCATTGGCATCCGTTTACCACCTTGCGCTTAGTTATAATTGAGATGATAGAACTATAGAATTCTGGTTAGTTACTTTACGAACTGGTATCGTATTGTTTTGAAGTGTTAATCTAAAGTTTAAAAGTCCTATTGCAAACTTTCAGTAAGTTTCGGTTACTCCATGAAGTTTAATAATTAGTATTAAATCAAGAGTAACAATTCCAAGTGTTAGTATCATGTTTGTTTCCATGATTCTTGATATTCAAAGGATTGTCTTAATATCAAGGTTATCTAGGATCTGAAAGAGTTGTTTCATAAACCATGATGTGTGGAAGATATTGTGATATCTGAAACGAAGTTTTGGTTGCAACATGATAGAGTATAATATGGCTAAAGTCATGTTCTCATATTTGATGAGAATTTGCAAAAGGTTGGAGACACTTGTTGTCCTAATCCTCCAAAAGGTTTTGGATAGCAACATTATACTCATAAATTCATCGTTACAAGCTAACAGTAGCTTGATCATGGACAATTCCATGATAAGGGTGAATATTTGATGTAGGTAAAATGTTTACTACACCAAGAGATTACTAAAGAAAGGAATTTGAAAGAACACCAAATATTTGATGATGGTGATCTACTTCAAAGTGCAAGTCCAAAGACATTGGTATTTAATTATACACGCTTTGGACTATATGTCATATGTATGACTCCACTATTGATATTGATAGATTCTTTCAAACAGAAAAGGAAATATTGAAAGAGAATCTCATAAATATATGGCAGAAAAGAAAAGACTAGAATTGTTCAGTTTAAGTATATAGATGATATACATGTTATGGCTATATTCTTTGCTTATTAAACAATGTGGTTCTCAAGTATTTGATACTGAATTTGTTGGTGTGAATCGTCATACGAAACAACACAATTCATGAACTACAATGGCCTAAGTAACTAGCAAAAGAATATGTGATGATGTTCATCGAGAACAAATAAAGGGTTATTGTGTTGCTCGTTAAACATCAAAGCTTGCCTTCAAGATTTGTTTTATCAGGTATTATGAGAACAAAAGGGTTGTTCAAATAATTGCTGTAATCCATAAAAGATGGATGATTCACAAATCTCGTTGGAGAAATCACATCCATAAAACTAGTGCTAAAAATGTCGAAAGACAAATTGATTGAAAGATCACTTAGGAAGTGACATCGCCGTTTAAATTATAATGGAAAGAAAACATGAAGAAACTCCATGTGGATGGAATTTTGGAGTCTTCTGATTTTTGATCAAATGACGCTTGTGAAACTTTCCTAGAGATAATTGAAACTTCGTTCATAGGCCAAAAGGGAACGAAAGACTAGCTTATTGGAATTTGTACATATTGTTGTACGAAGTCCATTATGTGTAGTCAAGAGCGGTGGATTTTAACTTCATATGCCTTCTCCGAAAATTTGAGTGAATATATGAATATTTACTTAATAAGGATGAAGTGTGAAATATTTGGAAAAGTTCAAAGACTTTCGAGATGAAGTGCAAAATCATTGTAACAAGAATATAAATAGTTTATGATAAGATCATAAAGGAAGATATTTGAGTTACAGAGTTTAGCATAATACCTAAGATTTAAGGAATCGTTCCGTGGATTTGCATTTCCCGAAACACCATAAGAGTATGGAGGATTCGAGATATGTAATTAAACCTTGTTTGACATGGTAAGATCAAAGGTATAATTCATAAAACTGCCATTATATTTTAAAGATTAAAAGCTTTAGAGATTACCGTTTTTCCACTGAAAAGAGCTCCATCATAATCCGTTGAAATGACACCATATGTTATGGTTTGGGATAAAACCCAAGTTGTCCTTTCTTAAACATTGGTATGCTATGCATAAGAAAGATGTTTGCAACCAAAGTCAGATGAACCTGTCTTTGTTAAGTATTCCTCCATAACACCAGAGACAAAAGTGTTTGTCACTTAGAACGTCAAGTTTCCTTTAGAAGGAATTTTTCGTGAAAAGTAAAGTGGGAGGACAATAGAACTTTGATAAGGTTAAAAGAACCTTAGCTATATGTGCAAAGTTGCGCAGCACCGAAAAGTGTTCCGGAGGCAGCAACAATGCTCATGGCTCACGTGCCTCAAAGGTTGTGGTCACGGAGATCTAAGTTCCTATTGAAACAAGTAGATCGGGTAAACAATCAAATACCAAGATTTGAGGGTTGAATCATTATTTGAGAATAATGAACCGACTACATACAAAGAAGCGATGATGGGTCCTGACTCCGTCAAATGGCTTGAATCCATAAAATCCGTGATAGTTCCATACACGAGAAATCAAGTTTTGAACTTGAAGGACCCTCGAGAAAGGTGTAAAACCTTACAGTTGTGTCTGGATCTATAAAGAAATAGACATGGATGTTTTACATCTATGAAATAGTCGACATGTTGGGAAAGAGTTCACAAAATGTTCAAAGGTTGACTATGACAAGATTTGATCTTTCATAGTGATATTTAGTCTAGACGGATTAATGTAGCAACCACTACATATAATTTGTTATATGGTAGTTGAATAAACAAAACAAGTTCTTCTAATAGAATCGTTACCTAGGACATGTGCATAACACGGTCCATAGGGTTTTGTTAATTCAAAAGGATGCTAAAAGTATATGCAAACTTCAATGGTTAAAGTGAGCATCGCGGAGTTGGAATCTTCACTGTGATGAAACTGTTAAAGGAGTTTAAAAGTTCATCAGAGACGATGGAGATGCTTGCATTTGCAAGAAATTAAGTGGGAGCACTAAGACATGTTTCTAATACGTTATGTGGAAGACATATTGTTGATTGGAAATAATGTATCTTTTATTAACACATATTAAGAATTTCATCCCGATGAAAGACTTAGGCAAAACCTAAATATTTGGCATCAATAGACGCTAATATGGTTGTGCCAGAAGTACATAGACGAGATATTGAATGAGTTCAATATAGAAACTACAAGAAAGGTTCTTGTCGCACAGAAAGGATTGAAAGAGTTCAATGTTGATGATATATTCAAGTGTATTGACATTTGGTAAAGTGAAACAAATAATCAAGTATAGATTGATACTTGATGTATGAAATCATAAAGAGTATTTATATCAATCATACTGTGATATGTACAAATCCAGATATGTCCTATGCTCTAAATGTTGTGAGCATATACCAGAATGATTCGTAAGATGATCATTGGACAATAGTAAGGATATTCTTATGATCTTTTGGAAGAACTAAGAGTATAATATTTGTAGAAGTGACAAATAGATGGTTAGTTCATTGTAAAAGTACTACATTGATACTAGTTTTGTCACAAAGTACAAATTAAATTTATCTCAATCTAAACTAAGGGTGGCACAATATAATGGAAAGTGAGTTCCATAATGGATTTGGATGAGTTCCAAAGTTAAGACATTGTGACAGATACTACAACAAAAGGCTAAATATATGACTGCTATTTTAGCAGCAAAAGAGGGCATTTGTGTCAAGTAGTTTGTTATCAAACTAGGTGTAGTTCACAGTGGGATAATACTATGAAGATATATTGTGCGACAATATTATCAACATGTTTTAACCCCAAAGAGCTAAAGGTCACACCGAAAGACCAAATTTATACAAAGCCATCTCATTAGAGAATGAGTGATGCGTAGAGACGCAAAGACATGCAATTACACACGGACCTGGAAGTGTCAGATCCGGAGATCAGTTGACCACTAGCAATCGTGTACATACAACACTGGAAAGCCATAGGTGTTGAATACACAAAGGTTTGAAACTAGATTATTGACTCTAGTGCAAGTGGGAGACTGTTGGAGATAAGCCCAAGAGGCAATAATAAAGTGGTTATTATCATATCTTCACACTTATGATAAATGTTTACATACCATGCTATAATTGTATTAACCGGAAACATTAATACTTGTGTGATTTGTAAACTAAAATAAGAGTCCCTAGTAAAGCCTCTTGTTAAACTAGCTTGTTGGTTAATATATGATCATGGTTTCCTGATCATGAACATAGAGATGTTATTAACAACAGGATCATATCATTAGGAGAATGATGTGATGGACATACTCCTATAGATAAGCGTAGCATAAAGATCAAGTCATTTAAATAGTTCAATTGCTATATGCTTTCTGATACATAGTAACCTAATTCCTTCGACCATGAGATCATGCATATCACCTTTACCGGATGGATGCTTTGATGACATCAAACACCACACCGTAACTGGGTGGCTATAAAGGTGGCATTGAGTGTTCGGAAAGTATTGGTTGAAACACATGGATCAAGAGTGGGATTTGTCCATCCATATGACGGATAGATATACTCTGGGCCCTCTCGGTGAAATGTCATCCAATTAGCTTGCAAGCATGTGACTGGCTCACAAGGGATCACATACCACGGGAACGAGAAAAGAGTACTTATCGGTAACGAGGTTGAACTAGGTATGCAGAGATACCGACGATCATAACCTCGGATAAGTAAACTATCGTGAGACAAAGGGAAATTGGTATCGTATGTAAGTGGTTCATTCGATCGCAAAGTAATCGTAGAAATATGTGGGAGCCATATGAATTTCCAGATTCCTCTATTGGTTATTGTTCGGAGAAGTGTCTCGATCATGTCCGCATAATTCACGAACCGTAGGGAGACACACTTAAGGATTCAACGCTGTTTTGAGTAGTTATGGTATTATGAGAAAGAGACCGAATGTTGTTCGGAGTCTCAGATGGGATCCGGGATATCACGAGGTGATCCGGAATGGTCCGGAGAATAAGATTCATATAAGGAAAGTCCCGTTTCGGAGTTCGGGAATGATTCCGGTGTTTTCATCGGGAATGTTCTAGAAGGTTCCGGATTGTCCGGCACTCCGGGGGGGGAGGGTACATGAATGTGTCATTGAATGATTGCATCATGTACTAAGTGTTCTTGCTGTTCCAAAACTGAAAAGTCAAATTGCCAGTTTGATAGTCAAACGGCTAAAACAGGAAACTGTGGGAAACAAGCAAGAGGAGGTTGAAACCAACTTGGAGGAGGAGTTCCTCTCCTCCAAGCCGGCGGCCAGCCCTAGGCCGAGTTGGGGAGGGACTCCCCTCCCTCCCTGGCGTGCCAAGCCCCTCCACCTATAAAAGGAGGGGCAGGGCCTCCTCCTTGAGACACACAAGTTTCTACCTCTAATCTCCGGTTTGGAGCCGTTTTGGTTTAGAGCTTCTAATTGCCCTAGCCTTCGGTTTAGAGCCTTCTAATTGGTGTGTCTAATCTCTAGACCACTAATAGCTCTCTCTCATACTCCACCATACTCGCTCCGGCTTAAGGCGAAGCCCTGCGGGATCTCCCCTCTACTTCCGGTACCACGCCGTTGTGCTGCCGGAATCGCGAGGAGAGTGCTACAACCTCCACTGCCTGCTGGAACAAGGGAGAGGAAGGTCTTCGTCGAGTACCGAACGTGTGACCGACTGCGGAAGCGCTGCCGGAACGCAGCGCCGGAAGGATCGTCTACGCGATCTTGAGATCGGAAAGAGTACGACTACATCACCCACGAGAATCTGCTCTCGTTAACCGCTTTGGAATCTTCGAGGGTGAGTTATTCCATCGACTCGTTGCTGCAATCTAGTAGATAGATCTTGGCTTGTTTGTTTGTATGCGATAGAAAATTTTTGTTTTCCATGCTACGAACCCCTACAGTGACGGCGCGGTGCAATTGGTGAAGAATTTCTGCAGCAGGGCTTCGCCTACAAACAGTCGGGAGGGAGAGAGGAAGGGCAGCAGCGCGGATAGGGTTGGAGGGGAAGGTGTGGGGGGTTGGTGTGCCCCCACCCCTCTTTATATATAGGGGGGCGCACCCCTAGCCCCTCCCCCAAGCCCAAACCGGCGGCCCCAAAGGATAAGGAGTGGGGGGCAAGGAAACCCCCCCTTCTAGAAGGTCTATCTCGAGTTTAAACCTCTCTTGGCCGGCTGGGCCCTATGGGGCCTTGTGCCCCTGGCCCAATGCGGCCAGGGCACTCCCTCATAGGCCCATGCCCCCTCCCGGAAGGTGGGGCCACGTTGGTCCCCTTCCGGAAGGTTCTAGAAGCTTCCGGTACAATACCGATTAATCCGGAATAATTCCGAACTCCAAAAACTGCACTGCCTTATATGAATCTTATTCTCCGGACCACTCCGGAACCTCTCGTGATGTCCCGGATACCATCCGAGACTCCGAACAAAAACTCATAAACCAATTATCCAATCTATCCTAGCGTCGAGACACGTTAAGTGTGTGACCCTGCGGGTTCGAGAATATGCAGACATGATCTTCTATCAATAATCAACAGCGGGGTCTGGGCACCCATATTGACTCCCACACATTCATCGATGATCATATCGGATGAACCACGATGCCAGGATTCAATCAATCCCATATATATATTCCCTTCGTCTCGCGATATTTTACTTGCCCGAGATTTGATCGTCGGTACCGTCATACCTAGTTCAATCTCGTTCACAGCAAGTACTTTACTCGTTCCGTAATCCGATATCACTTTGTGATTAACTCCTTAACCACATGCTTGCAAGCGGTGTTGATATCGATTACCGAGTGGGCCCGAAGTATATCTCTCCGACTTGGGAGGGACAAATCCCATCTCGATACATACAACCCAACAGATACTTTCCGATCACCTGAGAGACACCTTTATGATCACCCTCTCATAGGATGACGTTTGATGACCTCAAAGCTTTCTTCCGATACCAGGGAGTTGTATTATCTCATGGTCTAAGGAATACAATATTTGACATAATAAAAGCTTCGCAAAGATGACACGATCTAATTGCTTCGCTTAGTTTGGGTCTGTCCATCATATCATTCTCCCAATGATATGATCTCATTATCAATTGACAACTCATGTCTATGGTTAGGAAACCTTAACCATCATTGATCAATGAGCTAGTCCATAGAGGCGTACTAGGGACACGGTGTTGTTCACAAACCACACAAGTATTAAAGTTTCCGCTTAATACAATTCTAGCATGGAATATAAACATTATCATGAACAAGAATTATAATAATAACAACTTTATTATTGCCTCTAGGGCATAATTCCAACAGTAGCAACACTTTTTGAGGTTTGAAAGGAAAGGAGAAAAAGCTTATAGGCATTTTGTATCATTTATTTTCTTTCTTGATTAGCTCATAAGCTTAGTATTCTTTATTTAAGATATTTTGTGTCTTCAAGGAAGATTGCATGTTTGGCTTTATCACTTGTAGGTTTGCTTGTTTCCTTTAACTCTTTTGCTTGCTACCCAGACTTGCTAGCCAAAAAACTGTTTTGAGAAGGCATACTTCTCATGCATCCAACCCCTTTGAACCAAACTTGTGCCATTTGTGTACACCATACCTACCTATTAGCATTATTGCTATTCCAAGCAAATTCTCAAGCTTCATCTATCTTTCGAATTAAAAATTATTTTGTTATGTGAAAACTAGTTAGTAAAGCTCTCACGAACTTGATGGCACACCTTATTTTCTTGCCCCTAATAAACTTGAAGCATTGTGTCATCAAAGTTGTATATGCTTGCAACTATACGTTGGGATTAGCAGAACCGTGTGGTCACGGGGAACGCTTTCAACACTTATGGATACATATCCAGTTGATATCATGCTCTTTTATTTGCGGATGTCGTCAGTGTAAAATAAAAGGGGAGCTTGTAAGTCCATGGAGTTATGTATGTGTGTTAGAGAAACACCTAGGCCGCTAGCCTAAGCCATGCCTAATCATGGTGGAAACTTGCAGCATAACCATAGTGAGCAATATGTAAAGCATCCTCAATAAAAACCTATGCAAATAGCAAATAAAAAGATTGCTAAGATGCTCACTGTCTGCTTGCCTTGTCATTTTGATTATGGGATAGCTCCTGTATCATGTGCAAGGGGTACCCCGTTGGCGGTTCTTTATGATACGCATGTACTTACAATGACAAGAACTTACCGGTAACTGAAGTTGAGTAGCATGAGGAGCGGCCCTCGTACTCAAGGGACATGTTAATTGCCAGCTTATATTTCGCCAAGCATATACTCCATCCTTGTTCACTTTAACCTTAATCACCTCAAGATGCTTATGATAGGGGCAATGAGGGATCAAAGCTAGTAAGTACCATAATCTTTTGGAAGCTCTTTATGACTTGAAATCCCTGCTTCCCTCTATGAAGGGCCTTTCTCCTATTTCTAAGTTGAGTCACTAAACCTTTTTCCTCTCTATCTCCAGCAAGCATTGAGTTGTTGTGTTTCAAGCATTCATATGATGATTTATTCAATCATATTCTCTATCTTACCTGTTTGCACAAGACTCTTATCTATTGAGTATTACTTTGAAAGCCATCATTGTGAAAAACCTTTTATGTTTGAGCAAAGAGTACTCTTGTTGTGAAAACTTCTACAAAAGCTTTTTGTGAAACTGTTTGCCAGCTGTTCTCTGACCAAGAACAAAATTTTCCAATTCAATTATGATTTATCATTATGCATATCTATTGTGACTCCTCTACTTGTTGCAAGCTAAATTATATAATGGTGATGAGTTGCTTTCTTCTATGAGTTGTGTAATGGTAAGTGTGATGCTTCCTGTCTATATTCTTTTATCGACACTTCACTCCATAAACCTGTGGACATGTTTACTAAGCTCAGTTTTCGCTTGGGGACAAGCGAAGGTCTAAGCTTGGGGGGAGTTGATACGTCCAATTTGCATCACCATTCTATATCATAATTTGCCTCTATTCATTGATATATTTCTTATTAAGAGGTGTTACTTGTGTCTTTTCATCTATTTTTGCATGTTGGATGATTCTTGGAGGATGAACTGCCGGAGTCAGGATTCTGATGGAAAAGAGGTGTTTTGATGCAATTTCACGAAGATCAGAAAAATACCAGAAAAATTATGGAAAATCATGTTTTCCCAGAAGACGAAGGAAGCCAGAAGGGGAGGCGGAGATGGGTCATAGGGGGCCCACACCCCCTAGGCGCGGGCCACCCCTGGGCCACGCCTGTAGGGGGTGTGGCCCACCTGTCCGGCCTCCGACTCCGCCCTCTCGCTTATATCTTCCCCTCGAAATACTAAAACACGGGGGCGACCATAGAAATATTCCGCCGCCTCTACGGGGCGAAAAACACCGAGAGAAAAAGAGCTCTCCGACAGACAGATTTCTGCCGGGGAAATTCCTTCCCGGATAGGGGAGATCGTCGCCATCAACACCATCATCAAGCTAGTTTTATCGGGATCATCATCATCCACACCATCATCTCCACCAGCACCATCATCACCACTCCGTCCCGCTGTAACAATTGTGTTGAATACTTGCATAGATCTGAGGGGAATCTTTCCTGGTGTTGATTACTATTATAGTTGATGCTTGTGAATGGAACCATTGGATTATTGTTTATGTTTAGATTATCATTTACCATATCATCTTTGATCTTGATCTATATGATGTCTTGTGAGTAGTTCATTTAGTTCTTGAGGACATGGGATAAGTCATGTTATTAGTAGTGGATTTGTGTTGAGATATTATTCAATGGTTTAGTATTTAAGTTGTGGTGCTATTCTTCTAGTGGTGTCATGTGAACATCGACTACATGATACTTCACCATTTATGGGCCTAGGGGAATGCATTGTGTATTTGGCTACTAATTGTGGGGTTGCCGAAGTGATAGAAACCTGAAACCCCGTTAGGACACCATTGCATAAGGGAGTGTAGGATCTCAGAGTTTAAGGCCGTGGTTAGGTTTGTATCTTAATTGCTTTCCTATAGTTGCGGATGCTTGCAGGGGGTTTAATCACAAGTATGTATTAGTCCAAGTAAGGGCGGTACATTAGCACAGGTTCACCCACACAACACTTACAACACCAAATAAGACTACTCAGCTATTTGAAGCGAAAGCACTTGACAGAATTCCCATGTGTCCTCGAGAACGTTTGGTCCTTATAAGTATTTCCACTGGCTTGTCCTTTGCTAAGAAAGGATTGGGCCACTTGTTGCAGTTGTTTATTGTCTTTATTACTTGCACTCTATTTCTTTGCTCTATCAGAAAACCCCTAAAAATCCTTTTGCTAAGTATTTACAGAGATTTCCTGCTCCATACCACTAGTCAACACCTTCTTCTCCTCGGTGGGGTCGACACTCCTATTTATCGAAAGTACTACGATACACCCTCTAT
This sequence comes from Avena sativa, assembly GCA_916181665.1. Taxonomy (NCBI): domain Eukaryota; kingdom Viridiplantae; phylum Streptophyta; class Magnoliopsida; order Poales; family Poaceae; genus Avena; species Avena sativa. Next base: position 291,971,679 of record OV702282.1, read on the forward strand.
ACTTGTGGGTCATCAATAGGTACAAGATCGTCGGCCTTGACCTAGAGTATACCAGCGATAGGAAGAGGGCAGCGCTCTTGCAACTATCCATGCGCAACCACTACCTCATGTACCACGTATGCAGGTCCAAATGGGTATGTCCAGAGCTTCACCAGTTCCTGTGGAGCATGGAGATCTACTTCGCCAGCGTCAACATCATGAACGACACTCCAAATCTAGAGAGGGATCTACAGGTTCATGTCGCCAATCACATCGATCTCCAGCGTGTGTGGAGGTACCTATACGATGATATAGGGAAGGTAGGCATGGCTAGACTAGCTGCCGACATCATCGATCGCGAGTACGCCCTCATGAAGGACGAGTTCCCGAAGCACCTGCAGGATCGATGGGTGTGGAGGTACCTGGATCACGTTGCAGTCCGGTACATAGCCAGGGAAGCGTGCGTCTGCTACGAGATGCTCAATGGGATATGGCGGATGAATGAGTGTGTTGCTTACTACTACTAGCTTATCTCGTCTGTATTTTTTAAGCATTCTATGTCAGAATGGCTATGGTATGATCCTTGTGCTACCGTATTAACCAGTATGAATTACATTTCCCCTTTTAGTTATTTTTATCATCAGTTTTAGGACCGTTTCAAAATTCATACTTAGAAATCGTGATTGCGTCCTTTGCATGCGACAAAATCCAATACTACCATGCATGCCCCGTGTTGATTACTAAACATCCACAAATTAGGGACATGTTTCCAATTCAACGATGTCGTAGTATCAAAGTCATAAATTGTGAAAGAACATGTTTGCATAAATAGTGCTTGTGGATAACATGTATGTATAAACATAACAATCGTAAATATAGTGTTCGTAAACATAGAGGCACACACACGAACACAACAATCATAAACCTTCAACCATACTGCTTCAACCTAGTTATCAATCACTAACATACTATGTCTAATAGTCATAGCCTGGCGAAGGAGAAAACCCATCCGTGATTGACTTCGGGCGCTTGTATCAGCTTCCAGACTCATCGACATTCTCGCACCTAGGTGATACGTCCAAAACGTATCTACTTTACTGAACACTTTTGCTATTGTTTATCCTCTAAACTTGTGTGATTTGGATACAACTAACACGGACTGACGCTGTTTTCAGCAGAATTACCTTGGTGTCTAGTTTTTGTGCGGAAAATCAACTATCAGGAAAAATCCTGGAAAATATGCCAAAAATTCTATTTCACCAGAAGACTCACAGAGCCAGAAGACGAGACTGAGTGGGGCCCTGGGGGGCCACACCCCCCAGTCGCGCGGGCCAGGCCTGGTTGCGCCTGGAGGGGGTGTGGCCACTCTAGGCACCCCCTCGGCCTCCCTCTTCGCCTATAAGATGCCTCTTGACCTAAAAACCGGGGGGGTGACGTTTTTCTAGAAGAGTTCCGCTGCGTCGACACCACCAGAAACCGCGATTTGGAACCAGAAACTCCGTTCTGGCACCCTGCCGGGACGGGGAATTTGGAGAGGATCATCGCCATCGTCATCAACAATGCCTATCCATCAACCATCCATGTTTCCCTCATCCATGAGTGAGTAATCCCCCGCCGTAGGCTATGGGGATGGTAGGGATTGGATGAGTTTTATCATGTAATCAAATAAGATTGTTAGGGCATGGTGCCTAGTATCTCTATTAGTGCTATTTGACTTTGTTGCAACTTGTTGTGCTTAATGCTTGTCACTAGGGCCCGAGTGCCATGATCTCAGATCTGAACTTATTATTGAATCATTATGATAGTATTGTTTGTGATCTTATCTGCAAGTTGTGTACACATATCATTGTCCGGATCCAAAGGCCCCGAAGTGACAGAAATTGGGACAAACTGAGGGGATGGCTGTGATGTGAGGATCACATGTGTTCATAGAGTGTTAATTCTTTGCTCTGGTGCTCTATTAAAAGGAGCACCTTAATTGCCAGTAGTTCCCTTGAGGCCCCGCTGCAACGGGCTGGCAGGACAAAAGATGTTATGCAGGTTCTCATTGCGAGCACACATGACTATATATGGAGCACATGCCTATGATTATTTAGTACTTGGATGCTTTATCTTATTTATCTCCAATAACCCTAGATCTTGAAGTTACATGTTTAGTCTCATCCATCCAACACCCGTCCATCCATCCCTATGCCTACCGCGCTCATATCCTACTGTTTGCTACTATTGTTACTATTGCTCTTGTTTTACTGTTGTTATTACTTTGCTATTGTTACTACAAAATTGTTGCTACTGATAAACTTCTGTGAGCAAGAACTATTCCAGGTGCAGCTGAACTGACAACTCAGTTGTTAAGGCTTGCAAGTATTCTTTGGCTCCTCTTGTGTCAAATCAATAAATTAGGTAATACTACCCGCGAAGACTGCTGCGATCCCCTACACTTGTGGGTCATCAAGACTATTTTCTGGCGCCGTTGACGGGGAGCATGGCTTTATTTGTAAGTTCACTTGGATCTATTATTGTTCACTGCTACTCCTTTCATCATGGGGAAGTCTCGTGATGGAAAGTTCCCTATTTTACCATCCACTACAAGAAGAGGTACAATCCTAAACATCTTTGCTGCTCTTGATTCACCGTCTGTTATAAGTAAGCTTGTCACACCACCACCACATACTCATGCTACACACACTGCTACTACTGCTGAATCTGAAACTACTTTTGATGCTCATGATGTTACTTCTACTGTGCTTGATGCGAGTGGTTCATTAGGTCCTTTCCTAGATGCTACTATGGCTAGTCTAGGAAATACCAAAACTCCTAGTGAAGACACTGTTACGCCTATTAGCTCACCTGAGGCTAGTGAGAGTTATGATATTAATGATGGTTACATTGAGTTCACTGATGAATTTGTTGAAGAGTGCCGAAACACACATGGCACTAGTGCTATTAAGAGTCTCCTTGCTAGACGTACTATTATGCCTAAAATGTCCTCTGATCCTAAGTTTGCCACTTCTCCCATAGATATTAAAGATGAAGACTATGATTTCTCTCTTGATTTATCTTATTTAGATATTGTTGAGAAAGAACCTTTTTCTGGGACTGAAAATGAGAGTGTTGTGGCTCATATGAATGAGCTTTGTACTATGAGTGCTTTGTTCTCTAATGATTTTAAGATGCGCAAGTACTTTGTTACTAAGATCTTCCCTTTTTCACTAAAAGGAGAAGCTAGGGCTTGGTTTAATAGATTACCTCATGGTTCCATTGATAGCCCTGATTGCTTGATTGCTTCTTTCTTCCATAAATATTTTCCTCCCAGTGCTAGACATGCTGCTTTGTAGAGACTTTTTGATTTTAAACAGGGAGAAGAAGAGAAATTGCATGAGTCATGGACAAGGTTTTGTGCCTTGATTCATGCACATCTTGGATGTCCATTACCTAAGAATGAACTTATTGATATTTATTATAATGGAGTAACTAATGATTCTAGGACCTACCTAGATAGCTTTGCTGATTGTCTTTTCAGGAAAAGGACTCCTACAGATGCTTAAGAATTATTGACCAAGATAAGCAAGAATTATGATGATTGGACTTCAACTGAGCTGAATGCACCTGAGCCTATTACTCCTGAACCAGTTGTTCCTGAACCAGTTCCAGCACCAACAATAAAGAAGAGGGGAGTTATTGCATTAAATGATGAAGTGATGAAGGAAGCTAAGAAGTGTCTAAAGGAGAAAGGTATTAGAGCCGAAGATGTGAAGAATCTACCTCCTATAGAAGAATTATGTAAGACAATTCCCCACTCATTACTATTAAGGTACACTCTCTCCAACACTTTGATGAAGGTGATATTCCTTATGGTAAGCCCCCTGATCAATGTTTAGAGGAGCTTGACACTTTTATTGTTAAGCAAAGGGTATTTTAATAAACAAGTTCAAAATAATTTATTGGAAAACTCTAGAGCTATCCATGAGTTGAAAGATATTGTGGAAAGAACTTCTAATGATATTAAAATGCTTTGTAAATACTTTCAAATGGTTCAAACCCAACTTGATTAACTTGCTAAGGTACAAAAGGATATGCTAGTTAATGCCTCAAGAGATAAACATGCTTATGGAATTAGAACTAGGAGTGGTGTAGCTACTCAAGATCCTTTATATCCTGAAGGACACCCTAAAAGAATAGAGCAGGATTCCCAACAAGGTGAGGATAGTGGTAGTCCTCGTAAGAAAAATAAAAATAAAAATAAAGTAGTTGAGGAACCACTTGAACCTGTTGTAGATCCTAATAGTATATCTGTCTCTGATGCTGAAACTGAGAATGGTAATAATAATGAGTCTCCTGATAAGGACGAAGGTGAGGAAGAACCTGAGAAGCACACTAAGAACACTAGGTACACAAAGGAAGATTTTATTGCTAATAAACATGGTAAAAACAGAGAACTTCGGGTGCAGAAACCTATGCCTTTTCCAGGTAAGAAACACAAGTCGAAGGAGGAGGAACACTACAACAAGTTTTGTGAGTGGATGAAACCTTTATTCTTGCAAATTCCTTTGACTGATGCTATTAAATTGCCTCCTTATTCAAAGTATATGAAGGATATTGTCTCTAATAAAAGGAAGATTCATAATGAGGAGATTTATACCTTGCTTGCTTTCAATGGTAAGGTTCCAAAGAAACTTGGTGATCCAGGTATACCAACTATTCCTTTCTCTATTATGAATAATTATGTTAGAACTGCTTTTATGTGATTTGGGAGCTGGAGTTAGTGTTATGCCTTTTTCTCTCTACAAGAGGCTCCAGCTAGAAAAGTTGATACCAACTGATATATCTTTGCAAATGGTTGATAAGTCAACTACTATTCATGTTGGTATATGTGAGGATGTTTCTGTTCAAGTTGCTCATAATTGCATGGTTTTAACTAATTTTGTTGTGCTTGAAATGCCTGAAGATGATAATATGTCTATTATTCTTCGGAGACATTTTCTTAATACTACAGATGCTGTTATTAATTGCAATCAAGGAAAAGTAACATTCAATATTAATGACAAAGAGCACACTGTCTATTTCCCCAAGAAGGTTGTTAGAAGATATTGCTTGAATTCCATTGAAAATATTGAGAGCATCAAGGTTGGAGAAATATATTGTCCCATTCCACAAGAAAATTTTGAAACTATTATGATTGGGACCATTACTATCAAGTATGAGGTAACATAATCACCTTGTGGAATGCAAAGTTTTGTTTCATATAATATTGTTTTGGTAACAAGACTTGATCAACATTATTAACAAAAGGATTTTAATGAACAAAATAATGCTTTCACTTTGGTTATACTTGCTCACTTTTATTTTTCTCCTTTCTAATCTTTGCTCTTCGTCGTGCCTAACTTAAAGGCATTAAAGAAAAGTACTTGTTGGGAGATAACCCAAGAGTTTCCTTGAGTATTGAAAGTTATTACTTCATTAATGACCTCTCTTTATCCTTTTTGTTTGCTTTTTGTGCCAAGAATGGCCTCTAATGAGAGGGAAGTAAGATTTGGGGAGTTGCTGTCCCGAAACAGATTTCTGTCCTCCACCATAAAAATTCGTGAGGAGTCTCTATAAGTCGGATTGAGCTGAAAATTTACGAATAAATCCCCCAGTATGTTATCTAACTTTAATTAGTTCAACACTTTTTGATTTGAGCAACAGAAGGTTTTCGTAAAATCTGTTTCTACCTGCTGGTCTGTTTTGACAGATTTCTGCCATTATTTGCATTTGCTTCTTATTGATTCCTTTTCGGGTTCTGTTTGGGAAATTGAGCTTTTTGAAGGAGTTGCTACAGTAGCTTGTGTTTTTAATGAAAAGTCTTGCTATTCCAAAGCTTTGCCAGAGGTCTAATATCTTTTGAATAAACTAATGTTGCTAATGAAGATTGTGTGAAGTTTTGTATGAAAGAAAAATTTCAGGGGTGTAGAGAGAGGATGATGTAATGAGATGAAGAATGGACAAAAGCTCAAGCTTGGGGGGAGCCACTCTGTGTCACCCCAAGCATTACTCAAGAGGTACAAGCATCAAAGCTTGGGGGTGCCCAAGGCATCCCCTTCTTCATCAATAAAAAGCTTAGGTCTTTCTAGACACTTCGTTTTTATTGTTTCATGCACAGTTGTGTTGTTCTTGGAGCGTCTTAGTTTTTGTTTTTGGTTTTCTTTTGCTTCATTTGGTTTTGCGTTGGTTTTCTTCTAAAAAATCAAAAACACCAAAAATATTTGTTGTTCTTCTTTGGTTTTGTGAGTTCTTTGCAGGGTTCAGCCGTCCTCAGTGGATTTTAGTTTCATGTTATTCAAGTCACACAAGTGAAGGGCAATAATGAAGATTAAGACAAGTCGAGGTGTGGTAAGAGGCTAGTAACGAACTCTATTTGTTTTATTTTTGTACATATACTCATCACTGTGAGTATGCTTAGCCTGTTTGTATAAGGTGTATGTCATTATGAATGCTTAGTAGTTCTTGCTTGTCTATGATTAGCTCCATCTTGCTAATAGTTTGTAGCATGTCATATGAATGTTTGCTTGCATTGTTTTATTCATACTTTGGTATGATATTGTGGTATCCTCCTCTGACTGTTCATGTGAATCAACTTGGCACATGCTCACGCATGCATGTGACTAATCAATAGTCAGTAAGCCTCGATGATTTATTTTGCCCAGAGTTCTTGTATCACTTTCATGCCATAATTAGTCATGTTTTGTTGCAAGCATGAATATGATAGCTATTGCTCTCTCGTTTGTCGCTCCCTCTCTATTGCTAGCCTTCACTTGCACTGAGTATTTGCGCTACATGTGCTTCCAACTCTCCAAAACCAATATTGCCAGCTGTGTCCACCATACCTACCTATTAGCATCATTTGCTATTTCAGTGCATATTCCATATGCCGTGTTTTCTTCCAAAAAAATGTTTGTCTGTTTTGAGAAAGTTAGTTAGTAAATCTCTCATGAACTTGATGGCACACTTTATTCCTTGCGCTTAATAATCTTGAACCATTGTGACTAGTCCATGAAAGTTATATGCTTGCTTATTATATGCTGGGAGTCATCAGAACCGTGTTGTCACGAGGAACGCTTTCAACACCTGTTGGGTATCTCATCCAGTTGATACTTTGCTCTTTTATTTATGGATGTCGACGATGTGAAATAAAAGGAGAGGTTGTGAGTTCATGGAGTTTATACATTGTTTTAGAGAAACGCATGGGCCGCTAGCCTAAGCCATGCCTAATCATGGTGGAAACTTGCAGCATCACTGTAATGAGCATCTAGGAAGCATCCTCAATAAAAATCTATGCATATGGTAAATAAAAAGATTGCTGAGATGCTCATTGTCTGCTTGCCTTGTCATTTTGGTTATGGGAAAGCTCCAGTACCATATGCAAGGGGTACCCCGTTGGCAGTTCTCGATGATATGCATGTGTTTACAATGACAAGAACTTTCAGGTGACTAAAGTTGAATACCATGTGGAGCGACCCTTGTACTCAAGGGACTTTAGATTTCCAGCCTATGGTCTGTCAAGCATATGATTCAGAGTGGACCTCACTTTCACCTTAACCACATGAAGATGCCTATGATATGGGCAATGAGAGCTCAAAGCTAATGATACCTTCCTTTCAGCATTGGGAAGCCTTTCAAAACCTTCACAAAACCGTTTTCACAATTTTGTTGAGTCATCACTTATTCTATGAGCACCTTCTTGAGAGCATAGTTGTCATTCTTGCGTTTGTTCCAAAGCTTGGTTAATTATGGCATGACTTTGATGCGTGTATCTCTGATATCTTTATCTCTAGTATTCACTTGAACTTCAGAGGTGCCTTGGCATTCATATTGTGCTCTTCAAACAAAGGCAAGCGAGATACCACTCTATCATATCTTATTATGAGCATTGCAATGTTGCTTATGTTTATGTTTCATGCTACTTATTATTATTGAGTTGGTTTCTCTTCATAGCTTGCAATGATTATTGAGTAGACTTAGTTGCATACTTCTTATTATGAATTGTCTAACCATCTACTCTTGTGCTGAGAATATATACATCATATGAAGCAAAGTGTTCGTGAAAATTCTTTTATCGCACTCAGTTTTCAACTGAATTGCTTGAGGACAAGCAATAAGCTAAGCTTGGGGGAGTTGATACGTCCAAACGTATCTACTTTCTCGAACACTTTGCTATTGTTTCTCCTCTAAACTTGTGTGATTTGGATACAACTAACACAGACTGACGCTATTTTCAGCAGAATTACCTTGGTGTCTTGTTTTTGTGCAGAAAATCAACTATCAGGAAAAATCCTGGAAAATATGCCAAAAATTATATTTCACCAGAAGATCCACGGAGCCAGAAGGGGAGACAAGGAGGAGGCCTAGGGGGCCCAGACCCACCCTAGGCGCGGGCCCACCTGACCCCGCGCCTGGAGGGGTTTTGGCCACCCCAGGCAGCTCCTCGGCCTCCCTCTGCACCTATAAGTTGCCTTCTGACTTAAAAACTCAGGGGGGGTCGATAGTTTTCCAGAAAGAGTTATGCTCCGCCACCGCCACCAGAAACCAAGATTCGGATCCAGAAACTCCGTTCTGGCACCCTGCCAGGACGGGGAATTTGGAGAGGATCATCGCCATCGTCATCACCAATGCATCTCCATCAACCACCGATGTTTCCCTCATCCATGAGTGAGTAATCCCCCACTGTAGGCTTGGGGATGGTAGGGATTGGGTGAGTTATATCATGTAATCGAATAAGATCTATTAGGGCATAGTGCCTAGTATCTCTATTAGTGCTATTTGACTTTGTTGCAACTTGTTGTGCTTAATGATTGTCACTAGGGCCCGAGTGCCATGATCTCAGATCTGAACTTATTATTGAATCATTATGATAGTATTGTTTGTGATCTTATCTGCAAGTTGTGTACACATATCATTGTACGGATCCAAAGGCCCCAAAGTTACAATAATTGGGACAACCGGAGGGTATGGCTGTGGTGTGAGGATCACATGTGTTCATGGAGTGTTAATGCTTTGCTCCGGTGCTATATTAAAAGGAGCACCTTAATTGCCAGTAGTTCTCTAGAGGCCCCGCTGACACAGGCTGATTCGACAGAAGATGTTGTGTAAGTTCTCATTACGAGCATGTATGACTATATTTGGAGCACATGCCTAGGATTGTTTAGTACTTGGATGCCTGTTATTATTTATCTGCAATGCCCTAGATCTTGAAGTTACATGTTTAGACTCGTCCATGCAACGCTCGTCCATCCATCCCTATGCCTACCGCATTCGAATCCCACTATTACCGTTACTATTACTATTGCTACTGTTTCACTGTTGCTTTTACTGCTGCTGTTGCTACTACCAAACTGTTGCTACTGATAAACTTCTGTGAGCAAGAACTATTTACAGGTGCAGCTGAACTGACAACTCAGTTGTTAAGGCTTGCAAGTATTCTTTGGCTCCCCTTGTGTCGAATCAATAAATTGGGTAATACTACCCGCGAAGACTGTTGCGATCCCCTACACTTGTGGGTCATCACGGGCTGCAGGGATTCTCAATGATTTCCTAACCTTGGTTCGGAGGGTTGGATTAACGAGTTATATGCAGGATGAGAGTGTGAAGTATGCTACGCTTACTAAAACCTTTGTGGAGAGTTTCTCTTTTTCTAACAGCCCTTTCAAACCAGATGTGCCTTTCAAAATCTATAACAGGCCTTTCTCCATGACATTGAAGAAATCTTGGGTAGTGGCACGACTGGGATGGTGAAGAAGATTCCATCTCAGCCCGCTGATTTGTTGGAGCTCTACCGAGGGATAACTAATGATGATGACCGCAGAGCCCAGCAGGAAAAGATAAGAAATATTCAACTCCCAGCTATCAGGTATTTTGCTTATTATCTTGCCATTAGTGTTCTTGGTAAGGAGAACACTAGCAATATTTCCAACTATCATTTGGCCTTCCTAGCTGCTGCACTCAACAATGAAACCAGGTACAATCTTGGTTCTCTCATTTCTCGTCGTTTAGCTGCTAAGGGACCCATTTATGGGGGAATTATTGTTGCACATGTTGTTGCTGCCCTAGACCTTTCTGTTGATCCAAGTGATACAGTTTTGGCTCCTCAGAGGTTTGATTTAGCTGCCATGAAAGCGCATCACTTTGTCACTGCTGGATCTACCCTTGAGAGTTTGGTTTATAGAATGATGTTTACTAACGGGGAAGAGAGAGAGATTCCTCTGCCCCAAACCACTATGTTCAGTATTTCCCAGGGACCTTTGTCACGCACCAAGGAGGAGATGGACGAGCAGCTATGCATTCGTGGGTTCCACGGACACTATCAGGGGGACGCGCCCTCATATGACCCCTCTGTGCACTACACAGGGGAGTCCTTGAGCTCGTACCAGGACGAAGGGGCCTCCTCGTCGTACTACAGAGGTGCACCTTCTTGGTCACCATGGAGTTGAGCCCCACTTAGGCCAAAATCCTAAGCTTGGGGGAGGTATACCGACATCACACTCATCTATATATCATGTTTCGTCGGTTCTTTGTATATCCATTGTTTCGCTTTCTTTTTGGTTTTTGTTTATGTTTTCCCAACACACAAAAATACCAAAAATATTTTCGTTGTTTCTCTTGGTTTGTTTCTTTGCTTTTTATCTTTGGTTTGCCTTCAAGAAAAATCCAAAAAGATTTTGCTTTGTTTGTTTTTGATTTGTTTGCTTGCTTTAAAATTTCGAAAACACCAAAAATATTTGTTGTTCTTCTTTGGTTTTGTGAAGTTCTTTGCAGGGTTCAGCAGTCCTCAGTGGAGTTTGGTTTCATGTTTTTATTCAAGTCACACAAGTGAAGGGCGATAATGAAGATTAAGACAACTTGAGACGTGGTAAGAGGCTGGTAACGAACTCTATTTGTTTTGATTTTTGTACATACACTCATCATTGTGAGCATGCTTAGTCTGTTCGTGTAAGGTGTATGTTATTTATGGATGCTTAGTAGTTCCCGCTTTCATATGATTATCTCCAGTTTTCTAATAGTTTGTAGCATGTCATATGAATGTTTGCTTGCATTGTTCTATTCATAACTTGGTTTGATATTGTGGTATCCTCCTCTGAATGTTTCATGTGAATCGACTTGGCACATGATCACGCATGCATATGACTAAACATAGTTAGTAAGCCTCGATGATTTATTTTGCCTCAGAGTTCTTGTATCACTTTCATGCCATAATTAGTCCCATTTTGCTGCAAGCATGATTATGACAGTTATTGCTCTCTCGTTTGTCGCTCTCTCTCTCTCTCTCTATTGCTAGCCTTCACTTGCACTGAGTATGAGCTCTACTTGTGCATCCAACTCCCCAAAACCAATATTGCCAATAGTGTCCACCATACCTACCTATTAGCATCATTTGCTATTTAGTGCATATTCATTATGCCTTTTTTTCTTCCAAATAAAATGTTCGACTGTTTTGAGAAAGTTAGTTAGTAAAGCTCTCACGAACTTGATGACACACTTTATTTCTTGCACTTAATAAACCTAAACCATTACGACTGTCCATGAAAGTTATATGCTTGCAAATTATAGGCCGGGAGTTAGCAGAACCGTGCTGTCACGGAGAACGCTTCAACACTTATGGATATATATATCCAGTTGATATTAGGATCTTTTGTTTGCAGATGTCGTCGGTGTGAAATAAAAGGGGAGCTTGTGAGTTCATGAAGTTATATATGTGTTAGACAAACGCCTGGGCCGCTAGCGTAAGCCATGCCTATCATGGTGGAAACTTGCAGAATAATCATAATGATAAATCTGTGAAGCATCCTCAATAAAAACCTATGCAAATAGCAAATAAAAAGATCGCTGAGATGCTCATTGTCTGCTTGCCTTGTCATTTTGATTATGGGATAGCTCCTATCTCATGTGCAAGGGGTACCCCGTTGGTGGTTCTCTATGATACACATGTATTTACAATGACAAGAACTTACAGGTAACTAAAGTTGAGTAGCATGAGAAGCGGCCCTCGTACTCAAGGGACACGAGATTTCCAGTTTATGGTCTGTCAAGCATATAACTCATATTGGACCTCACTTTCACCTTAACCATATAAATATGCCTATGATAGGGGCAATGAGAGCTCAAAGTACCTTACTTTCAGTATTTGGGAGCCTTTCAAACTTTTCAAAACCCTTTTCACTTCCTTGTCGAGTCACCACTTATTCTATGAGAACCTTCTTGAGAGCATAGTTGTCATTCTTAGTGTAATGTGCTTGTCTCAAAACTTGGTTAATTATGTCATGACTTTGATGTTTGTATCTCTGATATCTTTACTTCTAGTCTTCACTTGAACTTCAGAGGTGTCTTGGCATTTATTTTGTGCTCTGCAAACAAAGGCAAGCGAGATACCACTCTATCATACCTTTTTATGAGCATTGCAATGTTGCTTATGTTTATGTTTCATGCTACTTATTATTATTGAGTTGGAATCTCTTCATAGCTTGCAATGACTATTGAGTAGACTTAGTTGCATACTTCTTATTATGAATGGTCTAAGTATCTACTCCTGTGCTGAGAATATTTACATCATATGAAGCAAATGTGTTCGTGAAAGTTCTTTTATCGCACTCAGTTTTCAATTGAATTGCTTGAGGACAAGCAATAAGCTAAGCTTGGGGGAGTTGATACGTCTAAAATGTATCTACTTTATCGAACACTTTTTCTATTGTTCCTCCTCTAAACTTGTGTGATTTGGATACAACTAACACGGACTGGCGCTGTTTTCAGTAGAATTACCTTGGTGTCTAGTTTTTGTGCAGAAAATCAAGTATCAGAAAAAATCCCGGAAAATATGCCAAAAATTCTATTTCACGAGAAGACTCGCGGAGCCAGAAGATAAGACGGAGTGGGGCCCTGGAGGGCCCACACACCCCAGCCGTGCGGGCCAGGCCTGGTCGCGCCTAGAGGGGGTATGGAAAACCCCAGGCATCCCCTCGGCCTCACTCTTCACCTATAAGATGCCTCTTTACCTAAAAAACGGGGGGGGGGGGGGTCGATGTTTTTCCAGAAAGAGTTCCGTTGCGCCGCCACCACCAGAAACCGTGATTCGGAACCAGAAACTTCGTTCTGGCACCCTGCCGGGACGGGGAATTTGGAGAGGATCATCGCCATCGTCATTAACAACGTCTCTCCATCAACCATCCATGTTTCCCTCATCCATGAGTGAGTAATACCCTGTTGTAGGCTATGGGGATGGTAGGGATTGGATGAGTTCTATCATGTAATCGAATAAGATTGTTAGTGCATGGTTCCTAGTATCTCTATTAGTGCTATTTGACCTTGTTGCAACTTGTTGTGCTTAATGCTTGTCACTAGGGCCCGAGTGCCATGATCTCAGATCTAAACTTATTATTGAATCATTATGATAGTATTTTTTGTGATGTTATATGCAAGTTGTGTACACATATCATTGTCCGGATCCAAAGGCCCCGAAGTGACAAAAATTGAGACAACCTGAGGGGATGGCTGTGATGTGAGGATCACATGTGTTCATGGAGTGCTAATGCTTTGCTCCGGTGCTCTATTAAAATGAGCACCTTAAATGCCAGTAGTTCCCTTGAGGCCCCGCTGCAACGGGTTGGCAGGACAAAAGATGTTGTGCAAGTTCTCATTGCGAGCACGCATGACTATATATGGAGCACATGCCTATGATTGTTTAGTACTTGGATGCTTTATCTTATTTATCTGCAATTTTCCTAGATCTTGAAGTTACATGTTTAATCTCGTCCATCCATCCCTATCCTACCGCGCTCATATCCTACTGTTTGCTACTACTATTACTATTGCTCTTATTTTATTGCTGCTATTACTTTGCTATTGCTACTACAAAACTGTTGCTACTCATAAACTTCTGTGAGTAAGAACTATTTCCAGGTGCAGCTGAATTGACAACTCAGTTGTTAAGGCTTGCAAGTATTCTATGGCCCCCTTGTGTCGAATCAATAAATTGGGTTATACTACCCTCGAAGACTGTTGCGATCCCCTATACTTATGGGTCATCACTAGGGCACACCACTTGCCACGGTTTTGGTTTGAGGTGGCTTTGCCTGGAATGAAACAATTCGATCTGGCGGTACAGCTCGTGGCTGACATACATGTCAATTGCAGCTTATATCAGGTTAAGATTAGAGAGTGGCTTATCCTCCCAAAAATCGTGCCCTACACGCCTCCACAAGAATTTCGGGAATTTTGACTTCATGTCAGCGTACCACAGGTCGATCAACTCAGCTGCAAGAGCGTCCATTCCATCTCTACTGCCCTTATTTGGGATCTGCTTGTAAATATCTTGGATGTCCACTTTGTACCTATATGGGATCACAATATCGATAGTCGGGCCCTCAAGTAGTTTCCTGTCATGCCTAATGTCAACACTAGTAAATGTTATATGCATGTTGACGAGAAACTCATGAAAGTCGGTTTTGTTACATTAGAACAAACTTTTTGCTACAAAGTGCCCGGCAAGGTCTTTGGCGAGATCTGTCTTTTTATTTTTATCTCGTGGGTGAACCCTTTTTTTGATAAGTTGTAGCAAAAGCGGATCGTTTATAGCAAAAGTGAGATTCAAGTATGTTCTAGGGGACACGTGGTGGCCTGAGGACCCAGGGATCCGGGGAGTTATCCTCCGGGGGACACCTAGCGCCCCCTTGTTGTGATGAAACATTGGTGTCAATTATCATAAAAAAAACACACCACAGAAAACTTTTCCCTTCCATACCCTTGAGAGTCGCCCCCAACGTTCTGTCGCTGTCCCTCTCCTTCCTTCTCTCTGGTAGCTCTGGCGGCCGGCGAGGGAATGGATCTGGTGGTTGACCCCCTTTTTACATAGTAGATGTAGGATTTGAGTTTGGATTTAATTCTAGTGTTTTCCTATGTGGAGACTGAGGGTAGGATGGTGGATCTTGGCAGCCAGATCTTCCATGACTCGTCCCTCTGCTTTGCTACTCATCTCCGATGGCAGGTGATGAAGCTAGGGAGGATGAGGGGCTTGGGCATGCCTCTAAATAAGGTGTGCATCGGGGAGAGGAGTGAGTCCTTTGGCCAGGCTCTACTCCATGCAACAAGCTCCTTCATCGCGGAGCTTCCATTGTGGAAGCTAAAGGCGGCGACGAGCTCCTTCACAGCTCCTCTATACTAGGCTTTTGGTGATTTCTTGGACCGCCATCGATGTGGTATTTTGCCCTATTCTCTCTATTTGTGTGGTGCTGAGGGAGAGGACGGAGCCGCTGTTGTCCATGGCGGGTCTGGGAGGTTGTTGGAAGATGGATTACTGGCATTAGCGACTGCGTCTTATGTTCCTCCGCTTCATTGACCTCATCTTGCTGTTGGAGCTTCGACACCAAAGATCAAATTTCTCCAGTATGCACTTGGGTGGCTAGGATGGTTCTCCGGCCTCAGTCTGCTTTGCTAGATTTTTCCGATGACCCCTCCTTCAACCTCTGGCGAGAGGCCCTTTCAACCTTGCCCGACGGCGAGGACGCGATTGGCGATGGTGGAAATTGCATCGTCGACAAGGTCGAAGATTGCACAAGGACACGATGGCTTTTCTGTGTTTTATTTTGGGGTCCTTTTTGTAATCTGGAGGGACATATTTGTATTTTTATTCATCTTTTAGGTCCTCTCTGCGGTGTTTTATCACTTTTGTTACTTCCTCCGACCAAATTAGTTGACTCAAATTTATCAAGATACGAATAAATATAATACTAAGTCATGTCTAAATACAACTAAGTCAACTATATTGGATCAGAGGGAGTATATTAATGCTAGTTCCGGGACCTTCCGGACCCTTTCCTCATTAAAAAAAGATTATCAGAAAAAAAAGATTGATGTCGATGAGCTACGGAGCAACTATCCCTCATGTGGGCCACACTGAAAATATTTTTTGGAATTTCTCGAACCTGTGTGGGGTTGCTCGAACACAACATCTCTAACTCTTGGAAGCACACTAAAAATCGGTTCAAAAAAAGACCAGGGAAAGCGCCGTGGGGTGGTGGAATGTCGGGTCGGCGGCGGCGGGGGCGGGCTACCCACGCTGGGAACTCGGCGACGGCGGCGGGGAGAATCCACCAAGGTGGCGGAGGGCATGGCGAGAGAGGAAGCTCCGGCGAGCAAAGCGCGGCGGATGCCCCTACGGTGGGTGCGAGCGAGGGGGTAGGAGGTGGAGGAAGGGACGTACGGACGCCCACAGCGGCGACGCCGGACGATGGTGGATCCCACCTCGGCGCTGAAGGTGGCGAGGGAGGAAGCTCCGGCGAGCATAGCGCCGTGGATGCCTCTATGGTGGGAGGGGGCGATGGAGTAAGAGGTGGAGGTGGAGGAAGGGACGTACGGACGCCCACAGCGTCGACGCCGGACAATGGGGGACTTCGCCTCGGAGCTGAAGATGGCGAGGAAGGAACTGATGCTCTACTGCCAGCCAACGCGATCGATGGAGTACTCCATCTTGGCGCTGATGGACAACCGAGCGCAGCTGCAGGTACGGCGGAGGAGATGCAAGGTCGGAAAAAAGGGTGCTTTCTGATGGACGCTGTTCTAAAATGGAGAATAGGGGACGTTATGGATGGTAATTTTTTCAAGGAAAAGGTTAGTATTCTTTGTATTTTGCACACTTCCATCAACATCTGAGTTCGAGTCCATTTATTTATTCTTGGTGCATGCTATGTGTAGTGTCCTGTTTCATGTATATTGTCCTGAATAAACTGTAATGGAATTTCATCCTCCAAACAGGTTCACAAAATACCACCTACTTTTACTTATGTTCAGCAATACCTAGAAATCTACGCCAGTACGTTGCTTGAAGAGAGCCGTGCAGACATACAGCTTGGATTAATTGATCTTCCGAAAAGACCAACTTACCATGCTCTTGCGATATTACAAACTGCTGATCCATATGTGTTCTTCATTGATATTGATCTCAAGAAAACTGGCAATTGCTCCCATGTAGCACAAGATGGGGATTTATTTCTTCTGAGTACTCAACCCCACGGGGAATTGGGTCATGCCTCGGTTTGTTTTGCTATTGCCATTGAAATTGGAAACTATTCATGTTTCCAGAGAGGTTTTAGAGTTTTGGTTTCCGAATATTACAAAGATGTTAATTTCCAAGCAATAAAGCATGTTAGTTTCTTAACTAATATTATGGGGGGCATTACACTTTCAAAGGCAATGACATCTGTTGGCCTAGGCGGTTCAGCTGCCGTCGAGTCAATCATTTGGATCGATGAGAAGGTAACTAAAATAAACCAAGCATTTAGTGGTATACTAAAGCATTTTTCTTTAGATCTAACCTTCTTAATCTGTTATTTTGTTTGCAGGAAGTCTGCAGTTGTAGTGAATTGGTAATTGATGAAATTTCTCCTCCAAATAAGTTCAACGACAATCAAAAAAATGCTCTGAAGTGCATTCTTTCAAAACTGAGGTGTCCACATATCAATGCCCCTGAAATTCTATGGGGCCCTCCAGGTTCTGGCAAAACAGAGGTAGCTGCTACGATACTCCATACATTGTTTTCTTGGAAATTTAGAGTTCTTGTGTGTGTTCCGGGAGAAAAGGATATTGGTAGGTTTCTTCATAAGTTCCAGACGCTTTTCCCTTTATTCAACCTCAGTGATATTCTTGTGCTCAATGACATGGATAGTGTGGGAAAATGTAACAATTTTGCTGAAATGAGCTTAGAAACCCGAACTCAGGAGCTCTATTTGTGCACATATATTTGGAGGAGCTGGTTGAAGGAGCTTTGTTTTGTGTTGGAAATGAAACCGTACTGCCAAGATAGCTGCCATCACAAGGGCCCCATATGTAAGAAAAATAACCTACTTATCTTCTGCTTAGAATCCTTTAGGGAAAAGATTTCTGCACTCATTTTAGATCTCAAAGAATGTTCAAAAGACTTGATTAGGAGCCTTTCAGGGAAGTGTTTATGTGAACATGATGTTTTAAACATAAAGAAGTTGATGACCGAGCTGTCACAGTTCAAGGTTCTTGTGTTGAATGATAGTCTAACAAGCTCTGATGTGCAATGGGCCTTTGGATTTCCTTCCTATTTACATTTGGTTTCTGAGGTTGCAAAAAGAGACATTGCAGAATCAGTGAATGCAAAAAGAAAGAGTTGTCTTCAATTGATGGAGATTCTCATCGACTCATTTGAATTGCCTCAGCTAGAAGACAGAAAAGAACTGGAAGATTTCTATATTGGACACTCACGTGTCATCATCTGCACACCTTTCTATTCCAGTCGCCTCCTACAGCTGAAGTTAACTCCGTTTGATACTTTACTAGTTGATGATGCCTCACAGATAAAGGAAAGCGACCTACTTATTCCACTAGCTATGGCACCTAAGAATGTCGTGTTGTTTGGGGACCATCTACATTTGCAGCCGGCGGTGAAAAGCAAGGTATACATTTGACACAACAACTTGGTTTATGATTATTATGTTTCTTTTATTTACTGTTTAACTAAATAAGATTGGTGATTGTGACGTTCTGATCTTATATGTTTATTTCTAGTATTTATGCTAGTTTAAGTTTATATCATGTTTCCACATCTGAATGATATTTTATTTGGTAATTGCTAGGTTTGTAAAGAAAATAGTTACGCCTCCAGTCTGTTTGAACGACTGCTACGCTTATCTTCTAAAAAAATGGAACTCACCAAGCAATACGTGATGCATCATTCACTTAGCCTATTTGTACGTGACAAATTCTATGAGGGTAAATTGGAGGATGCTGGTAATGTTTGTTCTGATGACTATAACAAGCAGCTGATGGATGAGTCAAAAGTTGCTTCTTATGGTTTTTTTAACATCATGGATGTGAATGAGCTCAGAATAAAGGAAAAGGGCTTTGTTGAGTGTGCTGTTATCATCTTCTTGCTTCAGATGCTTTGCAAAGGTACTTTTTTTGTTTTCTCTAAAAATGCCTTCTTCTTGGGGAAAGGGGAAAAAGGAAAACATGCGTTATCTGAGTTCTAAGTTAGCATATAACTTGCAATAATATATGATTTTTTTATTATGGTTACGTTTACTCAGCAGCTATATGTGTACATATGTATGGTTTTGTTGACCTTTTTTTCAGGTTTGAAAAATGAAACTGAAAAGGTCAATGTTGGCGTACTTTGTCTATGTACCAGTCGGGTTGATACCATGAAGAACCGATTGGATGCTGAATATGGAAGTCATGGTAGGATTAATCTAGAAGTCAGTACGCTGGATAATTCAAATGAAGATTGGTATGACATTGTAATTTTGTCATCGGTTTTCGATTCTAATTCAGAGATTCCCGAGGGTAACAGAATAAACACAGCACTTACTAAATCAAGGCATGCTCAATACTCGTTTTGCTCGTGTATTTTCCTCTTGTGAGTAACAAACCAGATATATGTTGACAAAAGTTACCCTTTTTTCTCTAGACATTGCCTTTGGATTATTGGTGAAGCTAATAAGCTGATTGAGATTGGAGGCACATGGGAAGCATTAGTATGTAATGCAATGGACCGACACTGTTTTGGAAAATTGACCAGCAGCAGGCTTTCTAATGTCATGAAGAAGTTAGAGATGAATGATCAGAAAAGACTCACTGCTACTATTGCATCTACAGGAAACATTCTGCGGAAGGTACATTTATAACTATAAGCACACGAATTTTTCTTGGGTAATTTGACTGTATAGTCACTTTTCAGTCAGTCAGAAGTTACACTTAAGTATAAGAACACGAATATGCTCACATATAGGAGGAAAGAAAATGTGTGCATAATGTTTCTGCATTTTCCGGGAGAATAAGGAAAAAAGAACAGTGACAGTAAGATTCAAAATTTAAGCAGTAGTTTCATTGTGAAAATAAGAAAACTATATTTGGATAGTAAGATTGTGATACATGGATGGCATTCTAGTAAGTCATAAAGGAAAAACATTGCTTTATGATTTCAAATATGTTCTAACTCAGTCATTATGTTCACAGAAAATCCACATACTGATCACTAGTTTAGTGATGTACTACACATCAAGTACCCATATCTCCTGTGTTGAAAATAGAAGCCTGCATATTTTCCTAACTGAATTAACTCTTGCTTAATCCTGCATTATTGTGGCTAGCTCTTTTGTGTTCTGCTAATGCACCGGTTAGACTACAGTCTGAGCCGAGGCCTATGCATGTACTGACAGCTCACAAACTAACCAATAATACCAAGTTAAAAGATAAATTAATAGTAATTATATCACATCTGGGGGGATTTAAAATGTTTCAGAGCCACCAAAATTCAGTTCCAATTGGAAGGGTAAATTTTGAAATATAGCTTGAACAATCCTTTTCTATGGGAAACCTATAAAGGCGATCCTGAATTTTTTTGTTCTTCTTTTATTGTTTTCTTTATATTTTGATCAATAAACAAGGAGTTTCAAACTATTGCAGCCAGGGCAAGAATGGACATGGAATGGAAGACCCAACAATACAAAAAACATTGTGGGTTCCCTTCGAGATCAGAAGAACTCTTGTGGTATGTATTTGGTTGTGTTACTTCTGTGAGGATCTTGAAATGTTAGTTAATCTTTCTCGTGTTAATTCCATATGCTTACACCTCTGATCTGAATAAGTTCCACATACTTTTTACATGCAGATACGTGTACGTTGCAGACCACTTTAACGACAACTCAATCATTAAACAAATATGAGTGTTCATGCTTGGATCCGCCACAGGATTTCCTATGGGAGCTGTGTTTTAAGGACCTGGAGAGTAAATACGAGAAGGTGGCTGATAAAAAAATCGCATCTGAAGAAATTGGAGAGTAAATAAAATCTTTTGTTTACTCCTTTTCTTTTTCTATTTCGATTTTCAGGGATGGTTTTGAAATGAATTCAAACTCTTTTTGAATTCAAATCTTTCTGGGGTTTTTGTAGGGTACAGTAGTCTCCAATATAGGCATAAAAACAAGTGGTTGCTTTGCAAAGGCTTGGTCAAGCTTTGGAGATCAAAATAACAGAGACTAGGCACTTGGTTTGCAAAATTTGAAAAATGGTTTTTGAAACCATTTCCAAATTGAAAAACTTGGTTTAAATTCTACACCCAAACCTATCCTCATAGAAGGCAACAAACTTGGTTCACAAACAATCAAACTTTCAAATGGAGATAGCCATTTGATTTAAATCTGCTCACATAAAATCATAGCACTATGTGCTTCTGTTTTTCTGAAATGAGTTTGAAATTTGACCTCAAATCTATATGCATGCATGAATGATATGCAAACTTTGAAATTATGATTTTAGGGATGTTACAATCCCTTTCGAGATTTAGAAGAAATAAACCATTCACAAGAGGTGCATGACCATAAAAGATGTTACTCATATAAATAGAACAACCATTATTCTCCGATTTAAATGAAAAACAGTCTTGCAATAAACACGATCCAGAAATAATGTTCATGCTCAACGCAGGCACATAATAACATTTATTAAGGTTTAAAACTAATCCCGAAGGTAAAACTAAGGAGAGCGTGCCGACGGCCATCACATCAACTCTTGATCCGTTGCCAACGCGCATCGTCACCTCATCCCTCGCAAGCCGCCGTCTATTCCGTAGCTCCTGTTTCGAGTTACAAATATTAGCAACTGAACCGGTATCAAATACCCAGGCACTACAACGAGGGCTAGTAAGGAAAACATCAATAACATGTATATCAAATATACCTTTGATGCCTTCTTGTCCGCTAAGTACTTCGGACAGTTGCGCTTCCGGTGACCCTTGTCCTTGCAATAGAAGCACTCAGTGTCCGGCTTAGGACCAGACTTGAGCTTCTTCTCAGCAGGGGCAGTGCGCTTGCCGCCGCCCTTCTTGAAGGGCTTCTTTGCTCCCTTACCTTTCTTAAAGGTGGGCTTGTTGACCATCAACACATGATTATCCTTTTTGATGTCCACTTCCACGGCCTTCAGCTTTGCGAAGAGCTCGGTGATCGTATCAGTGGAACCAATCTGATTATGAGTCACTACAAAACTTTTGTAGCTGGGAGGGAGTGATTGCAGAACCCTGTCAATCTTGAGCTCCTCTGGAATCGTGCATTCCAGTTGCTCAAGGCGTTGAGTGTAGCCCGTCATCTTAATGGCGTGCTCACTAACGGAACTCCCTTCCTCCATCTTGCAGTTAAAGAACTTCTCAGAGATCTCATATCTCTCAGAACGGGCCTGAGTCTGAAACATGATTTTCAGCTCTTCGAGAATCTCAAAGGGCCCGGGATAGTCTTCAAAACGATTTTGAAGTTCCGGTTCCATAGAAAACAACATGGTGCTCTTAATCACACCATAATCATCTTTGCGTTAATGATAGACAGCTTTCTCATCAGCCGGCGCAGTTGCAGCAGGGGGGTCACCTAACGCTTTCCCAAGGACATAGTCCTTTTGACCGCCAGAGAGAATGATTCTTAGATTGCGGAACCAATTGGTGAAGTTAGACCCATTGTTTCTAAGCTTTTCCTTCTCAGCAAAAACGTTGAAATTGAAGTTGGACTTGGCCATGTGATCTACAGTATTTGCAAATACAAATTAGACTATGTTCATGATAACTAGTTCAACTTTTAATCAAATTACTAGATGAACTCCCACTAAATTCAACATCCCTCAAGTTGTTTAGTGAACACGATCCAAATTCACCACACCTGATCCGATCATCACGAGAAGAGATGTGGCTTCAATGGTGGACAACAAAGTGTCGACATATCATTCATATGACTCATGCTTAACCTTTCGGTTCATGTGTTCCGAGTCCATGTCTGTACATGCTAGGCTCGTCAAGTTAGACCCAAGTATTTCCGCGTGTGCAAAACTGGCTTGCACCCGTTGTATGTGAGCGTAGAGTCTATAGAACCCGATCATCACGTGATGCTTGGACACGACGAACTTTCGCAACGGTGCATACTTGGGGAGAACACATTTTTTATCTTGACCTTTAAGTGAGGAATCATCTTATAATGCTACCGTCGCAATCTAAGCATAATAAGATACATAAAAGGATAAACATCACATGCATATAACTTTATGTGACATGGTATAGCCAATCTTCGCGCAATGATCTCCATCTTGTGCGTGCCGGCATGATCTCCATCACTCCACCATGATTTCCTCCACCACGAATAGCAACTAAAACTATTGCTAACTACTTAGCGATAAAGTAAAGCTATTACATGGCGTATAAGAAGTTGACTCGCAGGTCATACACAATTATAAAGACAACCATATGGCTCCTGCCGGTTGTGTACTCATCTACATGCAAGTCGTGAAACATTACAAAACATGATCATCGCATACATTATACACATCACATCTTGGGCCATACCATATCACAGAAAACACTCCCTGCAAAAACAAGTTAGACGCCTCTACTTTGTTGTTGCATGTTTTACGTGGCTTATGGGAGTAGATGCTAAGAACGATTCTTACCTACGGAAAGCCACAACGGTGATATTATGGTTGCCAAACTCCGGTGTTAATCCCATGACAACTATAGTGAGAGAAACTGACATCCACCAGCCGCATGTGTGGATCAAGCCACACGTCAAGTGCGGAGCCGGTCTCGCGAACGACGTCGCGTAAGGTTGGCCTGGACCGCTTCAATCTCACTATCCCGCGTCATAAGAAGAACACAAACAAGAGGCTTGCAACAGAAAACATCAACGCCCGCAACAACCATGTTGCGTTCTACTCGTGAAACACATCTACGCATAGATCTAGCTCTGATACCACTGAAGGGTTTCACGGCATAGTAAATCAAAATTTTCTACGGATGCGAACAGAGGGAAAGCCAAGATCTAATCTAGGAGATGCAAACAACGAGAGAGATTGGATTAGATCTTCATACCCTTGAAGATTCGCACAGCGGAACGTTCGTCGGAACGTGGGTGATGTAGTCGTACTCGCTTCTCCTCCTCGCGATCCGATCCGATCTAGCACCACAAGTGGCGGTGCCTCCGTGAGATGCACACGTGAAGCACCTCGACGTCTCCTCCTTCCTTGGTCCAGCAAGTATGGTGGAGAGATGGGTTGGATCTACAACGTGACTGTTGGAGATATGCCCAAGAGGCAATAATAAAGTGGTTATTATCATATCTTCACACTTATGATAAATGTTTACATACCATGCTATAATTGTATTAACCGGAAACATTAATACTTGTGTGATTTGTAAACTAAAACAAGAGTCCCTAGTAAAGCCTCTTGTTAAACTAGCTTGTTGGTTAATATATGATCATGGTTTCCTGATCATGAACATAGAGATGTTATTAACAACAGGATCATATCATTAGGAGAATGATGTGATGGACATACTCCTATAGATAAGCGTAGCATAAAGATCAAGTCATTTAAATAGTTCAATTGCTATATGCTTTCTGATACATAGTAACCTAATTCCTTCGACCATGAGATCATGCATATCACCTTTACCGGATGGATGCTTTGATGACATCAAACACCACACCGTAACTGGGTGGCTATAAAGGTGGCATTGAGTGTTCGGAAAGTATTGGCTGAAACACATGGATCAAGAGTGGGATTTGTCCATCCATATGACGGATAGATATACTCTGGGCCCTCTCGGTGAAATGTCATCCAATTAGCTTGCAAGCATGTGACTGGCTCACAAGGGATCACATACCACGGGAACGAGAAAAGAGTACTTATCGGTAATGAGGTTGAACTAGGTATGCAGAGATACCGACGATCATAACCTCGGATAAGTAAACTATCGTGAGACAAAGGGAAATTGGTATCGTATGTAAGTGGTTCATTCGATCGCAAAGTAATCGTAGAAATATGTGGGAGCCATATGAATTTCCAGATTCCTCTATTGGTTATTGTTCGGAGAAGTGTCTCGATCATGTCCGCATAATTCACGAACCGTAGGGAGACACACTTAAGGATTCGACGTTGTTTTGAGTAGTTATGGTATTATGAGAAAGAGACTGAATGTTGTTCGGAGTCTCGGATGGGATCCGGGATATCACGAGGTGATCCGGAATGGTCCGGAGAATAAGATTCATATAAGGAAAGTCCCGTTTCGGAGTTCAGGAATGATTCCGGTGTTTTCATCGGGAATGTTCTAGAAGGTTCCGGATTATCCGGCACTCCGGGGAGGGGGAGGGCACATGAATGTGTCATTGAATGATTGCATCATGTACTAAGTGTTCTTGCTGTTCCAAAACTGAAAAGTCAAATTGCCAGTTTGATAGTCAAACGGCTAAAACAGGAAACTGTGGGAAACAAGCAAGAGGAGGTTGAAACCAACTTGGAGGAGGAGTTCCTATCCTCCAAGCCGGCGGCCAGCCCTAGGCCGAGTTGGGGAGGGACTCCCCTCCTTCCCTGGCGCGCCAAGCCCCTCCACCTATAAAAGGAGGGGCAGGGCCTCCTCCTTGAGACACACAAGTTTCTACCTCTAATCTCCGGTTTAGAGCCGTTTTGGTTTAGAGCTTCTAATTGCCCTAGCCTTCGGTTTAGAGCCTTCTAATTGGTGTGTCTAATCCCTATACCACTAATAGCTCTCTCTCATACTCCACCATACTCGCTCCGGCTTAAGGCGAAGCCCTGCGGGATCTCCCCTCTACTTCCGGTACCACGCCGTTGTGCTGCCGGAATCGCGAGGAGAGTGCTACAACCTCCGCTGCCTGCTGGAACAAGGGAGAGGAAGGTCTTCGTCGAGTACCGAACGTGTGACCGACTGCGGAAGTGCTGCCGGAACGCAGCGCCGGAAGGATCGTCTACGCGATCTTGAGATCGGAAAGAGTACGACTACATCACCCACGAGAATCTGCTCTCGTTAACCGCTTTGGAATCTTCGAGGGTGAGTTATTCCATCGACTCGTTGCTGCAATCTAGTAGATAGATCTTGGCTTGTTTGTTTGCATGCGATAGAAAATTTTTGTTTTCCATGCTACGAACCCCTACAGTGGTATCAGAGCCGTGTCTATATGTAGATCTGTTGCACGAGTAGAACACAATGGTCATTGTGGGCGTTGATGCTTTTATTGTCGATTGCTTCTTGTGTACTTTGCATATTGCGGTATGTTGGGATGAAGCGGCCCGGGCTAACCTTATATGACATCGTTCATGAGACCTGCTCCACGCTTGACATGCAACTTGTATTGCATAAGTGGCTTTGCGGGTGCCTGTTTCTCCTAGCATAGTTAAGATCCAATTTACAACGGGTGATTAACAATACTAGTATCAATGTTGTGGTTCTTGTTCGTAAGTTAGAACGACACTTATTAAAAGCCCCAAACCACGTAAAATATGCAAAGAAAGTAGAGGCGTCTAACTTTGTTTTGCAGGGGTGTGCTGTGATGTGATATGGCCATGATTGTGATTATATATGATGTATGCAATGTTTCTTATTGTGAGTTAGGCAATCGGCAGGAGCCATATGGTTGTCTTTAATTTATGTTAAGACCCGCGTGTCTATTCAAAGTAGTTGTAATAGTTGAAGCCGGTGGACGACAACCATGTAGAAGCGTCATTGACCTTGATGCAATGCCGGTGATGATGGAGATCATGTTCGTGCTAGAAGATGGAGATCGGAAGCACAAAGAAGAAAGGCCATATCATATCACATATTATTGAATTGCATGTGATGTTAATCCTTTATGCATCTTGTATTGCTTAGTAGACGACGGTAGCATTATAAGATGATCCCTCATGCACATGAATTTCAAGTCATAAAGTGTTCACCCTTAGTTAGCACCGTTGCTAAAGCTTGTTGTTTCGAAGCACCACGTGATGATCGGGTGTGTTAGATTCTGCAAGTGTATACAACGTGAGCAAGCCAGATTTGCTCATGCAGAAACTAAGGTTTGATCTTGACGAGCCTAGCATGTACAGACATGGCCTCAGGAACACGGATTACCGAAAGGTAGAGCATGAGTCATATAGTAGATATGATGAACATGTTGATTGTTCGCCATTGAAGCTATATCAACTCTCGTGATGATCGGTTTTGATGTGGTGGATTTGGTTTGTGTGATCACTAAAACAATGTGAGGGATATTGTTTTGAGTGGGAGTTCACCTAGATTAATTTAATTATTAATTAGAACTCAATTTATCATAAACTAAATCAAAGTGAAATTGCATAGTTGTTGTAGTCATTGGCATCCGTTTACCACCTTGCGCTTAGTTATAATTGAGATGATAGAACTATAGAATTCTGGTTAGTTACTTTACGAACTGGTATCGTATTGTTTTGAAGTGTTAATCTAAAGTTTAAAAGTCCTATTGCAAACTTTCAGTAAGTTTCGGTTACTCCATGAAGTTTAATAATTAGTATTAAATCAAGAGTAACAATTCCAAGTGTTAGTATCATGTTTGTTTCCATGATTCTTGATATTCAAAGGATTGTCTTAATATCAAGGTTATCTAGGATCTGAAAGAGTTGTTTCATAAACCATGATGTGTGGAAGATATTGTGATATCTGAAACGAAGTTTTGGTTGCAACATGATAGAGTATAATATGGCTAAAGTCATGTTCTCATATTTGATGAGAATTTGCAAAAGGTTGGAGACACTTGTTGTCCTAATCCTCCAAAAGGTTTTGGATAGCAACATTATACTCATAAATTCATCGTTACAAGCTAACAGTAGCTTGATCATGGACAATTCCATGATAAGGGTGAATATTTGATGTAGGTAAAATGTTTACTACACCAAGAGATTACTAAAGAAAGGAATTTGAAAGAACACCAAATATTTGATGATGGTGATCTACTTCAAAGTGCAAGTCCAAAGACATTGGTATTTAATTATACACGCTTTGGACTATATGTCATATGTATGACTCCACTATTGATATTGATAGATTCTTTCAAACAGAAAAGGAAATATTGAAAGAGAATCTCATAAATATATGGCAGAAAAGAAAAGACTAGAACTGTTCAGTTTAAGTATATAGATGATATACATGTTATGGCTATATTCTTTGCTTATTAAACAATGTGGTTCTCAAGTATTTGATACTGAATTTGTTGGTGTGAATCGTCATACGAAACAACACAATTCATGAACTACAATGGCCTAAGTAACTAGCAAAAGAATATGTGATGATGTTCATCGAGAACAAATAAAGGGTTATTGTGTTGCTCGTTAAACATCAAAGCTTGCCTTCAAGATTTGTTTTATCAGGTATTATGAGAACAAAAGGGTTGTTCAAATAATTGCTGTAATCCATAAAAGATGGATGATTCACAAATCTCGTTGGAGAAATCACATCCATAAAACTAGTGCTAAAAATGTCGAAAGACAAATTGATTGAAAGATCACTTAGGAAGTGACATCGCCGTTTAAATTATAATGGAAAGAAAACATGAAGAAACTCCATGTGGATGGAATTTTGGAGTCTTCTGATTTTTGATCAAATGACGCTTGTGAAACTTTCCTAGAGATAATTGAAACTTCGTTCATAGGCCAAAAGGGAACGAAAGACTAGCTTATTGGAATTTGTACATATTGTTGTACGAAGTCCATTATGTGTAGTCAAGAGCGGTGGATTTTAACTTCATATGCCTTCTCCGAAAATTTGAGTGAATATATGAATATTTACTTAATAAGGATGAAGTGTGAAATATTTGGAAAAGTTCAAAGACTTTCGAGATGAAGTGCAAAATCATTGTAACAAGAATATAAATAGTTTATGATAAGATCATAAAGGAAGATATTTGAGTTACAGAGTTTAGCATAATACCTAAGATTTAAGGAATCGTTCCGTGGATTTGCATTTCCCGAAACACCATAAGAGTATGGAGGATTCGAGATATGTAATTAAACCTTGTTTGACATGGTAAGATCAAAGGTATAATTCATAAAACTGCCATTATATTTTAAAGATTAAAAGCTTTAGAGATTACCGTTTTTCCACTGAAAAGAGCTCCATCATAATCCGTTGAAATGACACCATATGTTATGGTTTGGGATAAAACCCAAGTTGTCCTTTCTTAAACATTGGTATGCTATGCATAAGAAAGATGTTTGCAACCAAAGTCGGATGAACCTGTCTTTGTTAAGTATTCCTCCATAACACCAGAGACAAAAGTGTTTGTCACTTAGAACGTCAAGTTTCCTTTAGAAGGAATTTTTCGTGAAAAGTAAAGTGGGAGGACAATAGAACTTTGATAAGGTTAAAAGAACCTTAGCTATATGTGCAAAGTTGCGCAGCACCGAAAAGTGTTCCGGAGGCAGCAACAATGCTCATGGCTCACGTGCCTCAAAGGTTGTGGTCACGGAGATCTAAGTTCCTATTGAAACAAGTAGATCGGGTAAACAATCAAATACCAAGATTTGAGGGTTGAATCATTATTTGAGAATAATGAACCGACTACATACAAAGAAGCGATGATGGGTCCTGACTCCGTCAAATGGCTTGAAGCCATAAAATCCGTGATAGTTCCATACACGAGAAATCAAGTTTTGAACTTGAAGGACCCTCGAGAAAGGTGTAAAACCTTACAGTTGTGTCTGGATCTATAAAGAAATAGACATGGATGTTTTACATCTATGAAATAGTCGACATGTTGGGAAAGAGTTCACAAAATGTTCAAAGGTTGACTATGACAAGATTTGATCTTTCATAGTGATATTTAGTCTAGACGGATTAATGTAGCAACCACTACATATAATTTGTTATATGGTAGTTGAATAAACAAAACAAGTTCTTCTAATAGAATCATTACCTAGGACATGTGCATAACACGGTCCATAGGGTTTTGTTAATTCAAAAGGATGCTAAAAGTATATGCAAACTTCAATGGTTAAAGTGAGCATCGCGGAGTTGGAATCTTCACTGTGATGAAACTGTTAAAGGAGTTTAAAAGTTCATCAGAGACGATGGAGATGCTTGCATTTGCAAGAATTTAAGTGGGAGCACTAAGACATGTTTCTAATACGTTATGTGGAAGACATATTGTTGATTGGAAATAATGTATCTTTTATTAACACATATTAAGAATTTCATCCCGATGAAAGACTTAGGCAAAACCTAAATATTTGGCATCAATAGACGCTAATATGGTTGTGCCAGAAGTACATAGACGAGATATTGAATGAGTTCAATATAGAAACTACAAGAAAGGTTCTTGTCGCACAGAAAGGATTGAAAGAGTTCAATGTTGATGATATATTCAAGTGTATTGACATTTGGTAAAGTGAAACAAATAATCAAGTATAGATTGATACTTGATGTATGAAATCATAAAGAGTATTTATATCAATCATACTGTGATATGTACAAATCCAGATATGTCCTATGCTCTAAATGTTGTGAGCATATACCAGAATGATTCGTAAGATGATCATTGGACAATAGTAAGGATATTCTTATGATCTTTTGGAAGAACTAAGAGTATAATATTTGTAGAAGTGACAAATAGATGGTTAGTTCATTGTAAAAGTACTACATTGATACTAGTTTTGTCACAAAGTACAAACTAAATTTATCTCAATCTAAACTAAGGGTGGCACAATATAATGGAAAGTGAGTTCCATAATGGATTTGGATGAGTTCCAAAGTTAAGACATTGTGACAGATACTACAACAAAAGGCTAAATATATGACTGCTATTTTAGCAGCAAAAGAGGGCATTTGTGTCAAGTAGTTTGTTATCAAACTAGGTGTAGTTCACAGTGGGATAATACTATGAAGATATATTGTGCGACAATATTATCAACATGTTTTAACCCCAAAGAGCTAAAGGTCACACCGAAAGACCAAATTTATACAAAGCCATCTCATTAGAGAATGAGTGATGCGTAGAGACGCAAAGACATGCAATTACACACGGACCTGGAAGTGTCAGATCCGGAGATCAGTTGACCACTAGCAATCGTGTACATACAACACTGGAAAGCCATAGGTGTTGAATACACAAAGGTTTGAAACTAGATTATTGACTCTAGTGCAAGTGGGAGACTGTTGGAGATATGCCCAAGAGGCAATAATAAAGTGGTTATTATCATATCTTCACACTTATGATAAATGTTTACATACCATGCTATAATTGTATTAACCGGAAACATTAATACTTGTGTGATTTGTAAACTAAAATAAGAGTCCCTAGTAAAGCCTCTTGTTAAACTAGCTTGTTGGTTAATATATGATCATGGTTTCCTGATCATGAACATAGAGATGTTATTAACAACAGGATCATATCATTAGGAGAATGATGTGATGGACATACTCCTATAGATAAGCGTAGCATAAAGATCAAGTCATTTAAATAGTTCAATTGCTATATGCTTTCTGATACATAGTAACCTAATTCCTTCGACCATGAGATCATGCATATCACCTTTACCGGATGGATGCTTTGATGACATCAAACACCACACCGTAACTGGGTGGCTATAAAGGTGGCATTGAGTGTTCGGAAAGTATTGGTTGAAACACATGGATCAAGAGTGGGATTTGTCCATCCATATGACGGATAGATATACTCTGGGCCCTCTCGGTGAAATGTCATCCAATTAGCTTGCAAGCATGTGACTGGCTCACAAGGGATCACATACCACGGGAACGATAAAAGAGTACTTATCGGTAACGAGGTTGAACTAGGTATGCAGAGATACCGACGATCATAACCTCGGATAAGTAAACTATCGTGAGACAAAGGGAAATTGGTATCGTATGTAAGTGGTTCATTCGATCGCAAAGTAATCGTAGAAATATGTGGGAGCCATATGAATTTCCAGATTCCTCTATTGGTTATTGTTCGGAGAAGTGTCTCGATCATGTCCGCATAATTCACGAACCGTAGGGAGACACACTTAAGGATTCGACGTTGTTTTGAGTAGTTATGGTATTATGAGAAAGAGACCGAATGTTGTTCGGAGTCTCGGATGGGATCCGGGATATCACGAGGTGATCCGGAATGGTCCGGAGAATAAGATTCATATAAGGAAAGTCCCGTTTCGGAGTTCGGGAATGATTCCGGTGTTTTCATCGGGAATGTTCTAGAAGGTTCCGGATTGTCCGGCACTCCGGGGGGGGAGGGTACATGAATGTGTCGTTGAATGATTGCATCATGTACTAAGTGTTCTTGCTGTTCCAAAACTGAAAAGTCAAATTGCCAGTTTGATAGTCAAACGGCTAAAACAGGAAACTGTGGGAAACAGGAAACGATCTAATTGCTTCGCTTAGTTTGGGTCTAATTGCTTCGCTTAGTTTGGGTCTAATAACAGCTTTATTATTGCCTCTAGGGCATAATTCCAACAGTAGCAACACTTTTTGAGGTTTGAAAGGAAAGGAGAAAAAGCTTATAGGCATTTTGTATCATTTATTTTCTTTCTTGATTAGCTCATAAGCTTAGTATTCTTTATTTAAGATATTTTGTGTCTTCAAGGAAGATTGCATGTTTAGCTTTATCACTTGTAGGTTTGCTTGTTTCCTTTAACTCTTTTGCTTGCTACCCAGACTTGCTAGCCAAAAAACTGTTTTGAGAAGGCATACTTCTCATGCATCCAACCCCTTTGAACCAAACTTGTGCCATTTGTGTCCACCATACCTACCTATTAGCATTATTGCTATTCCAAGCAAATTCTCAAGCTTCATCTATCTTTCGAATTAAAAATTATTTTGTTATGTGAAAACTAGTTAGTAAAGCTCTCACGAACTTGATGGCACACCTTATTTTCTTGCCCCTAATAAACTTGAAGCATTGTGTCATCAAAGTTGTATATGCTTGCATCTATACGTTGGGATTAGCAGAACCGTGTGGTCACGGGGAACGCTTTCAACACTTATGGATACATATCCAGTTGATATCATGCTCTTTTATTTGCGGATGTCGTCAGTGTAAAATAAAAGGGGAGCTTGTAAGTCCATGGAGTTATGTATGTGTGTTAGAGAAACACCTAGGCCGCTAGCCTAAGCCATGCCTAATCATGGTGGAAACTTGCAGCATAACCATAGTGAGCAATATGTAAAGCATCCTCAATAAAAACCTATGCAAATAGCAAATAAAAAGATTGCTAAGATTCTCACTGTCTGCTTGCCTTGTCATTTTGATTATGGGATAGCTCCTGTATCATGTGCAAGGGGTACCCCGTTGGCGGTTCTTTATGATACGCATGTACTTACAATGACAAGAACTTACCGGTAACTGAAGTTGAGTAGCATGAGGAGCGGCCCTCGTACTCAAGGACATGTTAATTGCCAGCTTATATTTCGCCAAGCATATACTCCATCCTTGTTCACTTTAACCTTAATCACCTCAAGATGCTTATGATAGGGGCAATGAGGGATCAAAGCTAGTAAGTACCATAATCTTTTGGAAGCTCTTTATGACTTGAAATCCCTGCTTCCCTCTATGAAGGGCCTTTCTCCTATTTCTAAGTTGAGTCACTAAACCTTTTTCCTCTCTATCTCCAGCAAGCATTGAGTTGTTGTGTTTCAAGCATTCATATGATGATTTATTCAATCATATTCTCTATCTTACCTGTTTGCACAAGACTCTTATCTATTGAGTATTACTTTGAAAGCCATCATTGTGAAAAACCTTTTATGTTTGAGCAAAGAGTACTCTTGTTGTGAAAACTTCTACAAAAGCTTTTTGTGAAACTGTTTGCCAGCTGCTCTCTGACCAAGAACAAAATTTTCCAATTCAATTATGATTTATCGTTATGCATATCTATTGTGACTCCTCTACTTGTTGCAAGCTAAATTATATAATGGTGATGAGTTGCTTTCTTCTATGAGTTGTGTAATGGTAAGTGTGATGCTTCCTGTCTGTATTCTTTTAGCGACACTTCACTCCATAAACCTGTGGACATGTTTACTAAGCTCAGTTTTCGCTTGGGGACAAGCGAAGGTCTAAGCTTGGGGGGAGTTGATACGTCCAATTTGCATCACCATTCTATATCATAATTTGCCTCTATTCATTGATATATTTCTTATTAAGAGGTGTTACTTGTGTCTTTTCATCTATTTTTGCATGTTGGATGATTCTTGGAGGATGAACTGCCGGAGTCAGGATTCTGATGGAAAAGAGGTGTTTTGATGCAATTTCACGAAGATCAGAAAAATACCAGAAAAATTATGGAAAATCATGTTTTCCCAGAAGACGAAGGAAGCCAGAAGGGGAGGCGGAGATGGGTCACAGGGGGCCCACACCCCCTAGGCGCGGGCCACCCCTGGGCCACGCCTGTAGGGGGTGTGGCCCACCTGTCCGGCCTCCGACTCCGCCCTCTCGCTTATATCTTCCCCTCGAAATACTAAAACACGGGGGCGACCATAGAAATATTCCGCCGCCTCTACGGGGCGAAAAACACCGAGAGAGAAAGAGCTCTCCGACAGACAGATTTCTGCCGGGGAAATTCCTTCCCGGATAGGGGAGATCATCGCCATCAACACCATCATCAAGCTAGTTTTATCAGGATCATCATCATCCACACCATCATCTCCACCAGCACCATCATCACCACTCCGTCCCGCTGTAACAATTGTGTTGAATACTTGCATAGATCTGAGGGGAATCTTTCCTGGTGTTGATTACTATTATAGTTGATGCTTGTGAATGGAACCATTGGATTATTGTTTATGTTTAGATTATCATTTACCATATCATCTTTGATCTTGATCTATATGATGTCTTGTGAGTAGTTCACTTAGTTCTTGAGGACATGGGATAAGTCATGTTATTAGTAGTGGATTTGTGTTGAGATATTATTCAATGGTTTAGTATTTAAGTTGTGGTGCTATTCTTCTAGTGGTGTCATGTGAACATCGACTACATGATACTTCACCATTTATGGGCCTAGGGGAATGCATTGTGTATTTGGCTACTAATTGTGGGGTTGCCGAAGTGATAGAAACCTGAAACCCCGTTAGGACACCATTGCATAAGGGAGTGTAGGATCTCAGAGTTTAAGGCTGTGGTTAGGTTTGTATCTTAATTGCTTTCCTATAGTTGCGGATGCTTGCAGGGGGTTTAATCACAAGTATGTATTAGTCCAAGTAAGGGCGGTACATTAGCACAGGTTCACCCACACAACACTTACAACACCAAATAAGACTACTCAGCTATTTGAAGCGAAAGCACTTGACAGAATTCCCATGTGTCCTCGAGAACGTTTGGTCCTTATAAGTATTTCCACTGGCTTGTCCTTTGCTAAGAAAGGATTGGGCCACTTGTTGCAGTTGTTTATTGTCTTTATTACTTGCACTCTATTTCTTTGCTCTATCAGAAAACCCCTAAAAATCCTTTTGCTAAGTATTTACAGAGATTTCCTGCTCCATACCACTAGTCAACACCTTCTTCTCCTCGGTGGGGTCGACACTCCTATTTATCAAAAGTACTACGATACACCCTCTATACTTGTGGGTCATCAATAGGTACAAGATCGTCGGCCTTGACCTAGAGTATACCAGCGATAGGAAGAGGGCAGCGCTCTTGCAACTATCCATGCGCAACCACTACCTCATGTACCACGTATGCAGGTCCAAATGGGTATGTCCAGAGCTTCGCCAGTTCCTGTGGAGCATGGAGATCTACTTCGCCAGCGTCAACATCATGAACGACACTCCAAATCTAGAGAGGGATCTACAGGTTCATGTCGCCAATCACATCGATCTCCAGCGTGTGTGGAGGTACCTATACGATGATATAGGGAAGGTAGGCATGGCTAGACTAGCTGCCGACATCATCGATCGCGAGTACGCCCTCATGAAGGACGAGTTCCCGAAGCACCTGCAGGATCGATGGGTGTGGAGGTACCTGGATCACGTTGCAATCCGGTACGTAGCCAGGGAAGCGTGCGTCTGCTACGAGATGCTCAATGGGATATGGCGGATGAATGAGTGTGTTGCTTACTACTACTAGCTTATCTCGTCTGTATTTTTTAAGCATTCTATGTCAGAATGGCTATGGTATGATCCTTGTGCTACCGTATTAACCAGTATGAATTACATTTCCCCTTTTAGTTATTTTTATCATCAGTTTTAGGACCGTGTCAAAATTCATACTTAGAAATCGTGATTGCGTCCTTTGCATGCGACAAAATCCAATACTACCATGCATGCCCCGTGTTGATTACTAAACATCCACAAATTAGGGACATGTTTCCAATTCAACGATGTCGTAGTATCAAAGTCATAAATTGTGAAAGAACATGTTTGCATAAATAGTGCTTGTGGATAACATGTATGTATAAACATAACAATCGTAAATATAGTGTTCGTAAACATAGAGGCACACACACGAACACAACAATCATAAACCTTCAACCATACTGCTTCAACCTAGTTATCAATCACTAACATACTATGTCTAATAGTCATAGCCTGGCGAAGGAGAAAACCCATCCGTGATTGACTTCGGGCGCTTGTATCAGCTTCCAGACTCATCGACATTCTCGCACCTAGGTGATACGTCCAAAACGTATCTACTTTACTGAACACTTTTGCTATTGTTTATCCTCTAAACTTGTGTGATTTGGATACAACTAACACGGACTGACGCTGTTTTCAGCAGAATTACCTTGGTGTCTAGTTTTTGTGCGGAAAATCAACTATCAGGAAAAATCCTGGAAAATATGCCAAAAATTCTATTTCACCAGAAGACTCACAGAGCCAGAAGACGAGACTGAGTGGGGCCCTGGGGGGCCACACCCCCCAGTCGCGCGGGCCAGGCCTGGTTGCGCCTGGAGGGGGTGTGGCCACTCTAGGCACCCCCTCGGCCTCCCTCTTCGCCTATAAGATGCCTCTTGACCTAAAAACCGGGGGGGTGACGTTTTTCTAGAAGAGTTCCGCTGCGTCGACACCACCAGAAACCGCGATTTGGAACCAGAAACTCCGTTCTGGCACCCTGCCGGGACGGGGAATTTGGAGAGGATCATCGCCATCGTCATCAACAATGCCTATCCATCAACCATCCATGTTTCCCTCATCCATGAGTGAGTAATCCCCCGCCGTAGGCTATGGGGATGGTAGGGATTGGATGAGTTTTATCATGTAATCAAATAAGATTGTTAGGGCATGGTGCCTAGTATCTCTATTAGTGCTATTTGACTTTGTTGCAACTTGTTGTGCTTAATGCTTGTCACTAGGGCCCGAGTGCCATGATCTCAGATCTGAACTTATTATTGAATCATTATGATAGTATTGTTTGTGATCTTATCTGCAAGTTGTGTACACATATCATTGTCCGGATCCAAAGGCCCCGAAGTGACAGAAATTGGGACAAACTGAGGGGATGGCTGTGATGTGAGGATCACATGTGTTCATAGAGTGTTAATTCTTTGCTCTGGTGCTCTATTAAAAGGAGCACCTTAATTTCCAGTAGTTCCCTTGAGGCCCCGCTGCAACGGGCTGGCAGGACAAAAGATGTTATGCAGGTTCTCATTGCGAGCACACATGACTATATATGGAGCACATGCCTATGATTATTTAGTACTTGGATGCTTTATCTTATTTATCTCCAATAACCCTAGATCTTGAAGTTACATGTTTAGTCTCATCCATGCAACACCCGTCCATCCATCCCTATGCCTACCGCGCTCATATCCTACTGTTTGCTACTATTGTTACTATTGCTCTTGTTTTACTGTTGTTATTACTTTGCTATTGTTACTACAAAATTGTTGCTACTGATAAACTTCTATGAGCAAGAACTATTTCCAGGTGCAGCTGAACTGACAACTCAGTTGTTAAGGCTTGCAAGTATTCTTTGGCTCCTCTTGTGTCAAATCAATAAATTAGGTAATACTACCCGCGAAGACGGCTGCGATCCCCTACACTTGTGGGTCATCAAGACTATTTTCTGGCGCCGTTGACGGGGAGCATGGCTTTATTTGTAAGTTCACTTGGATCTATTATTGTTCACTGCTACTCCTTTCATCATGGGGAAGTCTCGTGATGGAAAGTTCCCTATTTTACCATCCACTACAAGAAGAGGTACAATCCTAAACATCTTTGCTGCTCTTGATTCACCGTCTGTTATAAGTAAGCTTGTCACACCACCACCACATACTCATGCTACACACACTGCTACTACTGCTGAATCTGAAACTACTTTTGATGCTCATGATGTTACTTCTACTGTGCTTGATGCGAGTGGTTCATTAGGTCCTTTCCTAGATGCTACTATGGCTAGTCTAGGAAATACCGAAACTCCTAGTGAAGACACTGTTACGCCTATTAGCTCACCTGAGGCTAGTGAGAGTTATGATATTAATGATGGTTACATTGAGTTCACTGATGAATTTGTTGAAGAGTGCCGAAACACACATGGCACTAGTGCTATTAAGAGTCTCCTTGCTAGACGTACTATTATGCCTAAAATGTCCTCTGATCCTTAGTTTGCCACTTCTCCCATAGATATTAAAGATGAAGACTATGATTTCTCTCTTGATTTATCTTATTTAGATATTGTTGAGAAAGAACCTTTTTCTGGGACTGAAAATGAGAGTGTTGTGGCTCATATGAATGAGCTTTGTACTATGAGTGCTTTGTTCTCTAATGATTTTAAGATGCGCAAGTACTTTGTTACTAAGATCTTCCCTTTTTCACTAAAAGGAGAAGCTAGGGCTTGGTTTAATAGATTACCTCATGGTTCCATTGATAGCCCTGATTGCTTGATTGCTTCTTTCTTCCATAAATATTTTCCTCCCAGTGCTAGACATGCTGCTTTGTAGAGACTTTTTGATTTTAAACAGGGAGAAGAAGAGAAATTGCATGAGTCATGGACAAGGTTTTGTGCCTTGATTCATGCACATCTTGGATGTCCATTACCTAAGAATGAACTTATTGATATTTATTATAATGGAGTAACTAATGATTCTAGGACCTACCTAGATAGCTTTGCTGATTGTCTTTTCAGGAAAAGGACTCCTACAGATGCTTAAGAATTATTGACCAAGATAAGCAAGAATTATGATGATTGGACTTCAACTGAGCTGAATGCACCTGAGCCTATTACTCCTGAACCAGTTGTTCCTGAACCAGTTCCAGCACCAACAATAAAGAAGAGGGGAGTTATTGCATTAAATGATGAAGTGATGAAGGAAGCTAAGAAGTGTCTAAAGGAGAAAGGTATTAGAGCCGAAGATGTGAAGAATCTACCTCCTATAGAAGAATTATGTAAGACAATTCCCCACTCATTACTATTAAGGTACACTCTCTCCAACACTTTGATGAAGGTGATATTCCTTATGGTAAGCCCCCTGATCAATGTTTAGAGGAGCTTGACACTTTTATTGTTAAGCAAAGGGTATTTTAATAAACAAGTTCAAAATAATTTATTGGAAAACTCTAGAGCTATCCATGAGTTGAAAGATATTGTGGAAAGAACTTCTAATGATATTAAAATGCTTTGTAAATACTTTCAAATGGTTCAAACCCAACTTGATTAACTTGCTAAGGTACAAAAGGATATGCTAGTTAATGCCTCAAGAGATAAACATGCTTATGGAATTAGAACTAGGAGTGGTGTAGCTACTCAAGATCCTTTATATCCTGAAGGACACCCTAAAAGAATAGAGCAGGATTCCCAACAAGGTGAGGATAGTGGTAGTCCTCGTAAGAAAAATAAAAATAAAAATAAAGTAGTTGAGGAACCACTTGAACCTGTTGTAGATCCTAATAGTATATCTGTCTCTGATGCTGAAACTGAGAATGGTAATAATAATGAGTCTCCTGATAAGGACGAAGGTGAGGAAGAACCTGAGAAGCACACTAAGAACACTAGGTACACAAAGGAAGATTTTATTGCTAATAAACATGGTAAAAACAGAGAACTTCGGGTGCAGAAACCTATGCCTTTTCCAGGTAAGAAACACAAGTCGAAGGAGGAGGAACACTACAACAAGTTTTGTGAGTGGATGAAACCTTTATTCTTGCAAATTCCTTTGACTGATGCTATTAAATTGCCTCCTTATTCAAAGTATATGAAGGATATTGTCTCTAATAAAAGGAAGATTCATAATGAGGAGATTTATACCTTGCCTGCTTTCAATGGTAAGGTTCCAAAGAAACTTGGTGATCCAGGTATACCAACTATTCCTTTCTCTATTATGAATAATTATGTTAGAACTGCTTTTATGTGATTTGGGAGCTGGAGTTAGTGTTATGCCTTTTTCTCTCTACAAGAGGCTCCAGCTAGAAAAGTTGATACCAACTGATATATCTTTGCAAATGGTTGATAAGTCAACTACTATTCATGTTGGTATATGTGAGGATGTTTCTGTTCAAGTTGCTCATAATTGCATGGTTTTAACTAATTTTGTTGTGCTTGAAATGCCTGAAGATGATAATATGTCTATTATTCTTCGGAGACATTTTCTTAATACTGCAGATGCTGTTATTAATTGCAATCAAGGAAAAGTAACATTCAATATTAATGAAAAAGAGCACACTGTCTATTTCCCCAAGAAGGTTGTTAGAAGATATTGCTTGAATTCCATTGAAAATATTGAGAGCATCAAGGTTGGAGAAATATATTGTCCCATTCCACAAGAAAATTTTGAAACTATTATGATTGGGACCATTACTATCAAGTATGAGGTAACATAATCACCTTGTGGAATGCAAAGTTTTGTTTCATATAAGATTGTTTTGGTAACAAGACTTGATCAACATTATTAACAAAAGGATTTTAATGAACAAAATAATGCTTTCACTTTGGTTATACTTGCTCACTTTTATTTTTCTCCTTTCTAATCTTTGCTCTTTGTCGTGCCTAACTTAAAGGCATTAAAGAAAAGTACTTGTTGGGAGATAACCCAAGAGTTTCCTTGAGTATTGAAAGTTATTACTTCATTAATGACCTCTCTTTATCCTTTTTGTTTGCTTTTTGTGCCAAGAATGGCCTCTAATGAGAGGGAAGTAAGATTTGGGGAGTTGCTGTCCCGAAACAGATTTCTGTCCTCCACCATAAAAATTCGTGAGGAGTCTCTATAAGTCGGATTGAGCTGAAAATTTACGAATAAATCCCCCAGTATGTTATCTAACTTTAATTAGTTCAACACTTTTTGATTTGAGCAAGAGA
The DNA here is from genome assembly GCA_916181665.1 of Avena sativa. Classification (NCBI taxonomy): domain Eukaryota; kingdom Viridiplantae; phylum Streptophyta; class Magnoliopsida; order Poales; family Poaceae; genus Avena; species Avena sativa. The sequence goes on from OV702282.1 coordinate 292,012,700, forward strand.
AGGTTTTCGTAAAATCTGTTTCTACCTGCTGGTCTGTTTTGACAGATTTCTGCCATTATTTGCATTTGCTTCTTATTGATTCCTTTCGGGTTCTTTTTGGGAAATTGAGCTTTTTGAAGGAGTTGCTACAGTAGCTTGTGTTTTTAATGAAAAGTATTGCTATTCCAAAGCTTTGCCAGAGGTCTAATATCTTTTGAATAAACTAATGTTGCTAATGAAGATTGTGTGAAGTTTTGTATGAAAGAAAAATTTCAGGGGTGTAGAGAGAGGATGATGTAATGAGATGAAGAATGGACAAAAGCTCAAGCTTGGGGGGAGCCACTCTGTGTCACCCCAAGCATTACTCAAGAGGTACAAGCATCAAAGCTTGGGGGTGCCCAAGGCATCCCCTTCTTCATCAATAAAAAGCTTAGGTCTTTCTAGACACTTCGTTTTTATTGTTTCATGCACAGTTGTGTTGTTCTTGGAGCGTCTTAGTTTTTGTTTTTGGTTTTCTTTTGCTTCATTTGGTTTTGCGTTGGTTTTCTTCTAAAAAATCAAAAACACCAAAAATATTTGTTGTTCTTCTTTGGTTTTGTGAGTTCTTTGCAGGGTTCAGCCGTCCTCAGTGGATTTTAGTTTCATGTTATTCAAGTCACACAAGTGAAGGGCAATAATGAAGATTAAGACAAGTCGAGGTGTGGTAAGAGGCTAGTAACGAACTCTATTTGTTTTATTTTTGTACATATACTCATCACTGTGAGTATGCTTAGCCTGTTTGTATAAGGTGTATGTCATTATGAATGCTTAGTAGTTCTTGCTTGTCTATGATTAGCTCCATCTTGCTAATAGTTTGTAGCATGTCATATGAATGTTTGCTTGCATTGTTTTATTCATACTTTGGTATGATATTGTGGTATCCTCCTCTGACTGTTCATGTGAATCAACTTGGCACATGCTCACGCATGCATGTGACTAATCAATAGTCAGTAAGCCTCGATGATTTATTTTGCCCAGAGTTCTTGTATCACTTTCATGCCATAATTAGTCATGTTTTGTTGCAAGCATGAATATGATAGCTATTGCTCTCTCGTTTGTCGCTCCCTCTCTATTGCTAGCCTTCACTTGCACTGAGTATTTGCGCTACATGTGCTTCCAACTCTCCAAAACCAATATTGCCAGCTGTGTCCACCATACCTACCTATTAGCATCATTTGCTATTTCAGTGCATATTCCATATGCCGTGTTTTCTTCCAAAAAAATGTTTGTCTGTTTTGAGAAAGTTAGTTAGTAAATCTCTCATGAACTTGATGGCACACTTTATTCCTTGCGCTTAATAATCTTGAACCATTGTGACTAGTCCATGAAAGTTATATGCTTGCTTATTATATGCTGGGAGTCAGCAGAACCGTGTTGTCACGAGGAACGCTTTCAACACCTGTTGGGTATCTCATCCAGTTGATACTTTGCTCTTTTATTTATGGATGTCGACGATGTGAAATAAAAGGAGAGGTTGTGAGTTCATGGAGTTTATACATTGTTTTAGAGAAACGCATGGGCCGCTAGCCTAAGCCATGCCTAATCATGGTGGAAACTTGCAGCATCACTGTAATGAGCATCTAGGAAGCATCCTCAATAAAAATCTATGCATATGGTAAATAAAAAGATTGCTGAGATGCTCATTGTCTGCTTGCCTTGTCATTTTGGTTATGGGAAAGCTCCAGTACCATATGCAAGGGGTACCCCGTTGGCAGTTCTCGATGATATGCATGTGTTTACAATGACAAGAACTTTCAGGTGACTAAAGTTGAATACCATGTGGAGCGACCCTTGTACTCAAGGGACTTTGGATTTCCAGCCTATGGTCTGTCAAGCATATGATTCAGAGTGGACCTCACTTTCACCTTAACCACATGAAGATGCCTATGATATGGGCAATGAGAGCTCAAAGCTAATGATACCTTCCTTTCAGCATTGGGAAGCCTTTCAAAACCTTCACAAAACCGTTTTCACAATTTTGTTGAGTCATCACTTATTCTATGAGCACCTTCTTGAGAGCATAGTTGTCATTCTTGCGTTTGTTCCAAAACTTGGTTAATTATGGCATGACTTTGATGCGTGTATCTCTGATATCTTTATCTCTAGTATTCACTTGAACTTCAGAGGTGCCTTGGCATTCATATTGTGCTCTTCAAACAAAGGCAAGCGAGATACCACTCTATCATATCTTATTATGAGCATTGCAATGTTGCTTATGTTTATGTTTCATGCTACTTATTATTATTGAGTTGGTTTCTCTTCATAGCTTGCAATGATTATTGAGTAGACTTAGTTGCATACTTCTTATTATGAATTGTCTAACCATCTACTCTTGTGCTGAGAATATATACATCATATGAAGCAAAGTGTTCGTGAAAATTCTTTTATCGCACTCAGTTTTCAACTGAATTGCTTGAGGACAAGCAATAAGCTAAGCTTGGGGGAGTTGATACGTCCAAACGTATCTACTTTCTCGAACACTTTGCTATTGTTTCTCCTCTAAACTTGTGTGATTTGGATACAACTAACACAGACTGACGCTATTTTCAGCAGAATTACCTTGGTGTCTTGTTTTTGTGCAGAAAATCAACTATCAGGAAAAATCCTGGAAAATATGCCAAAAATTATATTTCACCAGAAGATCCACGGAGCCAGAAGGGGAGACAAGGAGGAGGCCTAGGGGGCCCAGACCCACCCTAGGCGCGGGCCCACCTGACCCCGCGCCTGGAGGGGTTTTGGCCACCCCAGGCAGCTCCTCGGCCTCCCTCTGCACCTATAAGTTGCCTTCTGACTTAAAAACTCAGGGGGGTCGATAGTTTTCCAGAAAGAGTTATGCTCCGCCGCCGCCACCAGAAACCAAGATTCGGATCCAGAAACTCCGTTCTGGCACCCTACCAGGACGGGGAATTTGGAGAGGATCATCGCCATCGTCATCACCAATGCATCTCCATCAACCACCGATGTTTCCCTCATCCATGAGTGAGTAATCCCCCACTGTAGGCTTGGGGATGGTAGGGATTGGGTGAGTTATATCATGTAATCGAATAAGATCTATTAGGGCATAGTGCCTAGTATCTCTATTAGTGCTATTTGACTTTGTTGCAACTTGTTGTGCTTAATGATTGTCACTAGGGCCCGAGTGCCATGATCTCAGATCTGAACTTATTATTGAATCATTATGATAGTATTGTTTGTGATCTTATCTGCAAGTTGTGTACACATATCATTGTACGGATCCAAAGGCCCCAAAGTTACAATAATTGGGACAACCGGAGGGTATGGCTGTGGTGTGAGGATCACATGTGTTCATGGAGTGTTAATGCTTTGCTCCGGTGCTATATTAAAAGGAGCACCTTAATTGCCAGTAGTTCTCTAGAGGCCCCGCTGACACAGGCTGATTCGACAGAAGATGTTGTGCAAGTTCTCATTACGAGCATGTATGACTATATTTGGAGCACATGCCTAGGATTGTTTAGTACTTGGATGCCTGTTATTATTTATCTGCAATGCCCTAGATCTTGAAGTTACATGTTTAGACTCGTCCATGCAACGCTCGTCCATCCATCCCTATGCCTACCGCATTCGAATCCCACTATTACCGTTACTATTACTATTGCTACTGTTTCACTGTTGCTTTTACTGCTGCTGTTGCTACTACCAAACTGTTGCTACTGATAAACTTCTGTGAGCAAGAACTATTTACAGGTGCAGCTGAACTGACAACTCAGTTGTTAAGGCTTGCAAGTATTCTTTGGCTCCCCTTGTGTCGAATCAATAAATTGGGTAATACTACCCGCGAAGACTGTTGCGATCCCCTACACTTGTGGGTCATCACGGGCTGCAGGGATTCTCAATGATTTCCTAACCTTGGTTCGGAGGGTTGGATTAACGAGTTATATGCAGGATGAGAGTGTGAAGTATGCTACGCTTACTAAAACCTTTGTGGAGAGTTTCTCTTTTTCTAACAGCCCTTTCAAACCAGATGTGCCTTTCAAAATCTATAACAGGCCTTTCTCCATGACATTGAAGAAATCTTGGGTAGTGGCACGACTGGGATGGTGAAGAAGATTCCATCTCAGCCCGCTGATTTGTTGGAGCTCTACCGAGGGATAACTAATGATGATGACCGCAGAGCCCAGCAGGAAAAGATAAGAAATATTCAACTCCCAGCTATCAGGTATTTTGCTTATTATCTTGCCATTAGTGTTCTTGGTAAGGAGAACACTAGCAATATTTCCAACTATCATTTGGCCTTCCTAGCTGCTGCACTCAACAATGAAACCAGGTACAATCTTGGTTCTCTCATTTCTCGTCGTTTAGCTGCTAAGGGACCCATTTATGGGGGAATTATTGTTGCACATGTTGTTGCTGCCCTAGACCTTTCTGTTGATCCAAGTGATACAGTTTTGGCTCCTCAGAGGTTTGATTTAGCTGCCATGAAAGCGCATCACTTTGTCACTGCTGGATCTACCCTTGAGAGTTTGGTTTATAGAATGATGTTTACTAACGGGGAAGAGAGAGAGATTCCTCTGCCCCAAACCACTATGTTCAGTATTTCCCAGGGACCTTTGTCACGCACCAAGGAGGAGATGGACGAGCAGCTATGCATTCGTGGGTTCCACGGACACTATCAGGGGGACGCGCCCTCATATGACCCCTCTGTGCACTACACAGGGGAGTCCTTGAGCTCGTACCAGGACGAAGGGGCCTCCTCGTCGTACTACAGAGGTGCACCTTCTTGGTCACCATGGAGTTGAGCCCCACTTAGGCCAAAAGCCTAAGCTTGGGGGAGGTATACCGACATCACACTCATCTATATATCATGTTTCGTCGGTTCTTTGTATATCCATTGTTTCGCTTTCTTTTTGGTTTTTGTTTATGTTTTCCCAACACACAAAAATACCAAAAATATTTTCGTTGTTTCTCTTGGTTTGTTTCTTTGCTTTTTATCTTTGGTTTGCCTTCAAGAAAAATCCAAAAAGATTTTGCTTTGTTTGTTTTTGATTTGTTTGCTTGCTTTAAAATTTCGAAAACACCAAAAATATTTGTTGTTCTTCTTTGGTTTTGTGAAGTTCTTTGCAGGGTTCAGCAGTCCTCAGTGGAGTTTGGTTTCATGTTTTTATTCAAGTCACACAAGTGAAGGGCGATAATGAAGATTAAGACAACTTGAGACGTGGTAAGAGGCTGGTAACGAACTCTATTTGTTTTGATTTTTGTACATATACTCATCATTGTGAGCATGCTTAGTCTGTTCGTGTAAGGTGTATGTTATTTATGGATGCTTAGTAGTTCCCGCTTTCATATGATTATCTCCAGTTTTCTAATAGTTTGTAGCATGTCATATGAATGTTTGCTTGCATTGTTCTATTCATAACTTGGTTTGATATTGTGGTATCCTCCTCTGAATGTTTCATGTGAATCGACTTGGCACATGATCACGCATGCATATGACTAAACATAGTTAGTAAGCCTCGATGATTTATTTTGCCTCAGAGTTCTTGTATCACTTTCATGCCATAATTAGTCCCATTTTGCTGCAAGCATGATTATGACAGTTATTGCTCTCTCGTTTGTCGCTCTCTCTCTCTCTATTGCTAGCCTTCACTTGCACTGAGTATGAGCTCTACTTGTGCATCCAACTCCCCAAAACCAATATTGCCAATAGTGTCCACCATACCTACCTATTAGCATCATTTGCTATTTAGTGCATATTCATTATGCCTTTTTTTCTTCCAAATAAAATGTTCGACTGTTTTGAGAAAGTTAGTTAGTAAAGCTCTCACGAACTTGATGACACACTTTATTTCTTGCACTTAATAAACCTGAACCATTACGACTGTCCATGAAAGTTATATGCTTGCAAATTATAGGCCGGGAGTTAGCAGAACCGTGCTGTCACGGAGAACGCTTCAACACTTATGGATATATATATCCAGTTGATATTAGGATCTTTTGTTTGCAGATGTCGTCGGTGTGAAATAAAAGGGGAGCTTGTGAGTTCATGAAGTTATATATGTGTTAGACAAACGCCTGGGCCGCTAGCGTAAGCCATGCCTATCATGGTGGAAACTTGCAGAATAATCATAATGATAAATCTGTGAAGCATCCTCAATAAAAACCTATGCAAATAGCAAATAAAAAGATCGCTGAGATGCTCATTGTCTGCTTGCCTTGTCATTTTGATTATGGGATAGCTCCTATCTCATGTGCAAGGGGTACCCCGTTGGTGGTTCTCTATGATACACATGTATTTACAATGACAAGAACTTACATGTAACTAAAGTTGAGTAGCATGAGAAGCGGCCCTCGTACTCAAGGGACACGAGATTTCCAGTTTATGGTCTGTCAAGCATATAACTCATATTGGACCTCACTTTCACCTTAACCATATAAATATGCCTATGATAGGGGCAATGAGAGCTCAAAGTACCTTACTTTCAGTATTTGGGAGCCTTTCAAACTTTTCAAAACCCTTTTCACTTCCTTGTCGAGTCACCACTTATTCTATGAGCACCTTCTTGAGAGCATAGTTGTCATTCTTAGTGTAATGTGCTTGTCTCAAAACTTGGTTAATTATGTCATGACTTTGATGTTTGTATCTCTGATATCTTTACTTCTAGTCTTCACTTGAACTTCAGAGGTGTCTTGGCATTTATTTTGTGCTCTGCAAACAAAGGCAAGCGAGATACCACTCTATCATACCTTTTTATGAGCATTGCAATGTTGCTTATGTTTATGTTTCATGCTACTTATTATTATTGAGTTGGAATCTCTTCATAGCTTGCAATGACTATTGAGTAGACTTAGTTGCATACTTCTTATTATGAATGGTCTAAGTATCTACTCCTGTGCTGAGAATATTTACATCATATGAAGCAAATGTGTTCGTGAAAGTTCTTTTATCGCACTCAGTTTTCAATTGAATTGCTTGAGGACAAGCAATAAGCTAAGCTTGGGGGAGTTGATACGTCTAAAATGTATCTACTTTATCGAACACTTTTTCTATTGTTCCTCCTCTAAACTTGTGTGATTTGGATACAACTAACACGGACTGGCGCTGTTTTCAGTAGAATTACCTTGGTGTCTAGTTTTTGTGCAGAAAATCAACTATCAGAAAAAATCCCGGAAAATATGCCAAAAATTCTATTTCACGAGAAGACTCGCGGAGCCAGAAGATAAGACGGAGTGGGGCCCTGGAGGGCCCACACACCCCAGCCGTGCGGGCCAGGCCTGGTCGCGCCTAGAGGGGGTATGGAAAACCCCAGGCATCCCCTCGGCCTCACTCTTCACCTATAAGATGCCTCTTTACCTAAAAAACGGGGGGGGGGGTCGATGTTTTTCCAGAAAGAGTTCCGTTGCGCCGCCACCACCAGAAACCGTGATTCGGAACCAGAAACTTCGTTCTGGCACCCTGCCGGGACGGGGAATTTGGAGAGGATCATCGCCATCGTCATTAACAACGTCTCTCCATCAACCATCCATGTTTCCCTCATCCATGAGTGAGTAATACCCTATTGTAGGCTATGGGGATGGTAGGGATTGGATGAGTTCTATCATGTAATCGAATAAGATTGTTAGTGCATGGTTCCTAGTATCTCTATTAGTGCTATTTGACCTTGTTGCAACTTGTTGTGCTTAATGCTTGTCACTAGGGCCCGAGTGCCATGATCTCAGATCTAAACTTATTATTGAATCATTATGATAGTATTTTTTGTGATGTTATATGCAAGTTGTGTACACATATCATTGTCCGGATCCAAAGGCCCCGAAGTGACAAAAATTGAGACAACCTGAGGGGATGGCTGTGATGTGAGGATCACATGTGTTCATGGAGTGCTAATCCTTTGCTCCGGTGCTCTATTAAAAGGAGCACCTTAAATGCCAGTAGTTCCCTTGAGGCCCCGCTGCAACGGGTTGGCAGGACAAAAGATGTTGTGCAAGTTCTCATTGCGAGCACGCATGACTATATATGGAGCACATGCCTATGATTGTTTAGTACTTGGATGCTTTATCTTATTTATCTGCAATTTTCCTAGATCTTGAAGTTACATGTTTAATCTCGTCCATCCATCCCTATCCTACCGCGCTCATATCCTACTGTTTGCTACTACTATTACTATTGCTCTTATTTTATTGCTGCTGTTACTTTGCTATTGCTACTACAAAACTGTTGCTACTCATAAACTTCTGTGAGTAAGAACTATTTCCAGGTGCAGCTGAATTGACAACTCAGTTGTTAAGGCTTGCAAGTATTCTATGGCCCCCTTGTGTCGAATCAATAAATTGGGTTATACTACCCTCGAAGACTGTTGCGATCCCCTATACTTATGGGTCATCACTAGGGCACACCACTTGCCACGGTTTTGGTTTGAGGTGGCTTTGCCTGGAATGAAACAATTCGATCTGGCGGTACAGCTCGTGGATGACATACATGTCAATTGCAGCTTATATCAGGTTAAGATTAGAGAGTGGCTTATCCTCCGAAAAATCGTGCCCTACACGCCTCCACGAGAATTTCGGGAATTTTGACTTCATGTCAGCGTACCACAGGTCGATCAACTCAGCTGCAAGAGCGTCCATTCCATCTCTGCTGCCCTTATTTGGGATCTGCTTGTAAATATCTTGGATGTCCACTTTGTACCTATATGGGATCACAATATCGATAGTCGGGCCCTCAAGTAGTTTCCTGTCATGCCTAATGTCAACACTAGTAAATGTTATATGCATGTTGACGAGAAAATCATGAAAGTCGGTTTTGTTACATTAGAACAAACTTTTTGCTACAAAGTGCCCGACAAGGTCTTTGGCGAGATCTGTCTTTTTATTTTTATCTCGTGGGTGAACCCTTTTTTTGATAAGTTGTAGCAAAAGCGGATCGTTTATAGCAAAAGTGAGATTCAAGTATGTTCTAGGGGACACGTGGTGGCCTGAGGACCCAGGGATCCGGGGAGTTATCCTCCGGGGGACACCTAGCGCCCCCTTGTTGTGATGAAACATTGGTGTCAATTATCATAAAAAAAACACACCACAGAAAACTTTTCCCTTCCATACCCTTGAGAGTCGCCCCCAACGTTCTGTCGCTGTCCCTCTCCTTCCTTCTCTCTGGTAGCTCTGGCGGCCGGCGAGGGAATGGATCTGGTGGTTGACCCCCTTTTTACATAGTAGATGTAGGATTTGAGTTTGGATTTAATTCTAGTGTTTTCCTATGTGGAGACTGAGGGTAGGATGGTGGATCTTGGCAGCCAGATCTTCCATGACTCGTCCCTCTACTTTGCTACTCATCTCCGATGGCAGGTGATGAAGCTAGGGAGGATGAGGGGCTTGGGCATGCCTCTAAATAAGGTGTGCATCGGGGAGAGGAGTGAGTCCTTTGGCCAGGCTCTACTCCATGCAACAAGCTCCTTCATCGCGGAGCTTCCATTGTGGAAGCTAAAGGCGGCGACGAGCTCCTTCACAGCTCCTCTATACTAGGCTTTTGGTGATTTCTTGGACCGCCATCGATGTGGTATTTTGCCCTATTCTCTCTATTTGTGTGGTGCTGAGGGAGAGGACGGAGCCGCTGTTGTCCATGGCGGGTCTGGGAGGTTGTTGGAAGATGGATTACTGGCATTAGCGACTGCGTCTTATGTTCCTCCGCTTCATTGACCTCATCTTGCTGTTGGAGCTTCGACACCAAAGATCAAATTTCTCCAGTATGCACTTGGGTGGCTAGGATGGTTCTCCGGCCTCAGTCTGCTTTGCTAGATTTTTCCGATGACCCCTCCTTCAACCTCTGGCGAGAGGCCCTTTCAACCTTGCCCGACGGCGAGGACGCGATTGGCGATGGTGGAAATTGCATCGTCGACAAGGTCGAAGATTGCACAAGGACACGATGGCTTTTCTGTGTTTTATTTGGGGTCCTTTTTGTAATCTGGAGGGACATATTTGTATTTTTATTCATCTTTTAGGTCCTCTCTGCGGTGTTTTATCACTTTTGTTACTTCCTCCGACCAAATTAGTTGACTCAAATTTATCAAGATACGAATAAATATAATACTAAGTCGTGTCTAAATACAACTAAGTCAACTATATTGGATCGGAGGGAGTATATTAATGCTAGTTCCGGGACCTTCCGGACCCTTTCCTCATTAAAAAAAATTATCAGAAAAAAAAGATTGATGTCGATGAGCTACGGAGCAACTATCCCTCATGTGGGCCACACTGAAAATATTTTTTGGAATTTCTCGAACCTGTGTGGGGTTGCTCGAACACAACATCTCTAACTCTTGGAAGCACACTAAAAATCGGTTCAAAAAAAGACCAGGGAAAGCGCCGTGGGGTGGTGGAATGTCGGGTCGGCGGCGGCGGGGGCGGGCTACCCACGCTGGGAACCCGGCGACGGCGGCGGGGAGAATCCACCAAGGTGGCGGAGGGCATGGCGAGAGAGGAAGCTCCGGCGAGCAAAGCGCGGCGGATGCCCCTACGGTGGGTGCGAGCGAGGGGGTAGGAGGTGGAGGAAGGGACGTACGGACGCCCACAGCGGCGACGCCGGACGATGGTGGATCCCACCTCGGCGCTGAAGGTGGCGAGGGAGGAAGCTCCGGCGAGCATAGCGCCGTGGATGCCTCTATGGTGGGAGGGGGCGATGGAGTAAGAGGTGGAGGTGGAGGAAGGGACGTACGGACGCCCACAGCGTCGACGCCGGACAATGGGGGACTTCGCCTCGGAGCTGAAGATGGCGAGGAAGGAACCGATGCTCTACTGCCAGCCAACGCGATCGATGGAGTACTCCATCTTGGCGCTGATGGACAACCGAGCACAGCTGCAGGTACGGCGGAGGAGATGCAAGGTCGGAAAAAAGGGTGCTTTCTGATGGACGCTGTTCTAAAATGGAGAATAGGGGACGTTATGGATGGTAATTTTTTCAAGGAAAAGGTTAGTATTCTTTGTATTTTGCACACTTCCATCAACATCTGAGTTCGAGTCCATTTATTTATTCTTGGTGCATGCTATGTGTAGTGTCCTGTTTCATGTATATTGTCCTGAATAAACTGTAACGGAATTTCATCCTCCAAACAGGTTCACAAAATACCACCTACTTTTACTTCTGTTCAGCAATACCTAGAAATCTACGCCAGTATGTTGCTTGAAGAGAGCCGTGCAGACATACAGCTTGGATTAATTGATCTTCCGAAAAGACCAACTTACCATGCTCTTGCGATATTACAAACTGCTGATCCATATGTGTTCTTCATTGATATTGATCTCAAGAAAACTGGCAATTGCTCCCATGTAGCACAAGATGGGGATTTATTTCTTCTGAGTACTCAACCCCACGGGGAATTGGGTCATGCCTCGGTTTGTTTTGCTATTGCCATTGAAATTGGAAACTATTCATGTTTCCAGAGAGGTTTTAGAGTTTTGGTTTCCGAATATTACAAAGATGTTAATTTCCAAGCAATAAAGCATGTTAGTTTCTTAACTAATATTATGGGGGGCATTACACTTTCAAAGGCAATGACATCTGTTGGCCTAGGCGGTTCAGCTGCCGTCGAGTCAATCATTTGGATCGATGAGAAGGTAACTAAAATAAACCAAGCATTTAGTGGTATACTAAAGCATTTTGCTTTAGATCTAACCTTCTTAATCTGTTATTTTGTTTGCAGGAAGTCTGCAGTTGTAGTGAATTGGTAATTGATGAAATTTCTCCTCCAAATAAGTTCAACGACAATCAAAAAAATGCTCTGAAGTGCATTCTTTCAAAACTGAGGTGTCCACATATCAATGCCCCTGAAATTCTATGGGGCCCTCCAGGTTCTGGCAAAACAGAGGTAGCTGCTACGATACTCCATACATTGTTTTCTTGGAAATTTAGAGTTCTTGTGTGTGTTCCGGGAGAAAAGGATATTGGTAGGTTTCTTCATAAGTTCCAGACGCTTTTCCCTTTATTCAACCTCAGTGATATTCTTGTGCTCAATGACATGGATAGTGTGGGAAAATGCAACAATTTTGCTGAAATGAGCTTAGAAACCCGAACTCAGGAGCTCTATTGCTGCACATATATTTGGAGGAGTTGGTTGAAGGAGCTTTGTTTTGTGTTGGAAATGAAACCGTACTGCCAAGATAGCTGCCATCACAAGGGCCCCATATGTAAGAAAAATAACCTACTTATCTTCTGCTTAGAATCCTTTAGGGAAAAGATTTCTGCACTCATTTTAGATCTCAAAGAATGTTCAAAAGACTTGATTAGGAGCCTTTCAGGGAAGTGTTTATGTGAACATGATGTTTTAAACATAAAGAAGTTGATGACCGAGCTGTCACAGTTCAAGGTTCTTGTGTTGAATGATAGTCTAACAAGCTCTGATGTGCAATGGGCCTTTGGATTTCCTTCCTATTTACATTTGGTTTCTGAGGTTGCAAAAAGAGACATTGCAGAATCAGTGAATGCAAAAAGAAAGAGTTGTCTTCAATTGATGGAGATTCTCATCGACTCATTTGAATTGCCTCAGCTAGAAGACAGAAAAGAACTGGAAGATTTCTATATTGGACACTCACGTGTCATCATCTGCACACCTTTCTATTCCAGTCGCCTCCTACAGCTGAAGTTAACTCCGTTTGATACTTTACTAGTTGATGATGCCTCACAGATAAAGGAAAGCGACCTACTTATTCCACTAGCTATGGCACCTAAGAATGTCGTGTTGTTTGGGGACCATCTACATTTGCAGCCGGCGGTGAAAAGCAAGGTATACATTTGACACAACAGCGTGGTTTATGATTATTATGTTTCTTTTATTTACTGTTTAACTAAATAAGATTGGTGATTGTGACGTTCTGATCTTATATGTTTATTTCTAGTATTTATGCTAGTTTAAGTTTATATCATGTTTCCACATCTGAATGATATTTTATTTGGTAATTGCTAGGTTTGTAAAGAAAATAGTTACGCCTCCAGTCTGTTTGAACGACTGCTACGCTTATCTTCTAAAAAAATGGAACTCACCAAGCAATACGTGATGCATCATTCACTTAGCCTATTTGTACGTGACAAATTCTATGAGGGTAAATTGGAGGATGCTGGTAATGTTTGTTCTGATGACTATAACAAGCAGCTGATGGATGAGTCAAAAGTTGCTTCTTATGGTTTTTTTAACATCATGGATGTGAATGAGCTCAGAATAAAGGAAAAGGGCTTTGTTGAGTGTGCTGTTATCATCTTCTTGCTTCAGATGCTTTGCAAAGGTACTTTTTTTGTTTTCTCTAAAAATGCCTTCTTCTTGGGGAAAGGGGAAAAAGGAAAACATGCGTTATCTGAGTTCTAAGTTAGCATATAACTTGCAATAATATATGATTTTTTTATTATGGTTACGTTTACTCAGCAGCTATATGTGTACATATGTATGGTTTTGTTGACCTTTTTTTCAGGTTTGAAAAATGAAACTGAAAAGGTCAATGTTGGCGTACTTTGTCTATGTACCAGTCGGGTTGATACCATGAAGAACCGATTGGATGCTGAATATGGAAGTCATGGTAGGATTAATCTAGAAGTCAGTACGCTGGATAATTCAAATGAAGATTGGTATGACATTGTAATTTTGTCATCGGTTTTCGATTCTAATTCAGAGATTCCCGAGGGTAACAGAATAAACACAGCACTTACTAAATCAAGGCATGCTCAATACTCGTTTTGCTCGTGTATTTTCCTCTTGTGAGTAACAAACCAGATATATGTTGACAAAAGTTACCCTTTTTTCTCTAGACATTGCCTTTGGATTATTGGTGAAGCTAATAAGCTGATTGAGATTGGAGGCACATGGGAAGCATTAGTATGTAATGCAATGGACCGACACTGTTTTGGAAAATTGACCAGCAGCAGGCTTTCTAATGTCATGAAGAAGTTAGAGATGAATGATCAGAAAAGACTCACTGCTACTATTGCATCTACAGGAAACATTCTGCGGAAGGTACATTTATAACTATAAGCACACGAATTTTTCTTGGGTAATTTGACTGTATAGTCACTTTTCAGTCAGTCAGAAGTTACACTTAAGTATAAGAACACGAATATGCTCACATATAGGAGGAAAGAAAATGTGTGCATAATGTTTCTGCATTTTCCGGGAGAATAAGGAAAAAAGAACAGTGACAGTAAGATTCAAAATTTAAACAGTAGTTTCATTGTGAAAATAAGAAAACTATATTTGGATAGTAAGATTGTGATACATGGATGGCATTCTAGTAAGTCATAAAGGAAAAACATTGCTTTATGATTTCAAATATGTTCTAACTCAGTCATTATGTTCACAGAAAATCCACATACTGATCACTAGTTTAGTGATGTACTACACATCAAGTACCCATATCTCCTGTGTTGAAAATAGAAGCCTGCATATTTTCCTAACTGAATTAACTCTTGCTTAATCCTGCATTATTGTGGCTAGCTCTTTTGTGTTCTGCTAATGCACCGGTTAGACTACAGTCTGAGCCGAGGCCTATGCATGTACTGACAGCTCACAAACTAACCAATAATACCAAGTTAAAAGATAAATTAATAGTAATTATATCACATCTGGGGGGATTTAAAATGTTTCAGAGCCACCAAAATTCAGTTCCAATTGGAAGGGTAAATTTTGAAATATAGCTTGAACAATCCTTTTCTATGGGAAACCTATAAAGGCGATCCTGAATTTTTTTGTTCTTCTTTTATTGTTTTCTTTATATTTTGATCAATAAACAAGGAGTTTCAAACTATTGCAGCCAGGGCAAGAATGGACATGGAATGGAAGACCCAACAATACAAAAAACATTGTGGGTTCCCTTCGAGATCAGAAGAACTCTTGTGGTATGTATTTGGTTGTGTTACTTCTGTGAGGATCTTGAAATGTTAGTTAATCTTTCTCGTGTTAATTCCATATGCTTACACCTCTGATATGAATAAGTTCCACATACTTTTTACATGCAGATACGTGTACGTTGCAGACCACTTTAACGACAACTCAATCATTAAACAAATATGAGTGTTCATGCTTGGATCCGCCACAGGATTTCCTATGGGAGCTGTGTTTTAAGGACCTGGAGAGTAAATACGAGAAGGTGGCTGATTAAAAAATCGCATCTGAAGAAATTGGAGAGTAAATAAAATCTTTTGTTTACTCCTTTTCTTTTTCTATTTCGATTTTCAGGGATGGTTTTGAAATGAATTCAAACTCTTTTTGAATTCAAATCTTTCTGGGGTTTTTGCAGGGTACAGTAGTCTCCAATATAGGCATAAAAACAAGTGGTTGCTTTGCAAAGGCTTGGTCAAGCTTTGGAGATCAAAATAACAGAGACTAGGCACTTGGTTTGCAAAATTTGAAAAATGGTTTTTGAAACCATTTCCAAATTGAAAAACTTGGTTTAAATTCTACACCCAAACCTATCCTCATAGAAGGCAACAAACTTGGTTCACAAACAATCAAACTTTCAAATGGAGATAGCCATTTGATTTAAATCTGCTCACATAAAATCATAGCACTATGTGCTTCTGTTTTTCTGAAATGAGTTTGAAATTTGACCTCAAATCTATATGCATGCATGAATGATATGCAAACTTTGAAATTATGATTTTAGGGATGTTACAATCCCTTTCGAGATTTAGAAGAAATAAACCATTCACAAGAGGTGCATGACCATAAAAGATGTTACTCATATAAATAGAACAACCATTATTCTCCGATTTAAATGAAAAACAGTCTTGCAATAAACACGATCCAGAAATAATGTTCATGCTCAACGCAGGCACATAATAACATTTATTAAGGTTTAAAACTAATCCCGAAGGTAAAACTAAGGAGAGCGTGCCGACGGCCATCACATCAACTCTTGATCCGTTGCCAACGCGCATCGTCACCTCATCCCTCGCAAGCCGCCGTCTATTCCGTAGCTCCTGTTTCGAGTTACAAATATTAGCAACTGAACCGGTATCAAATACCCAGGCACTACAACGAGGGCTAGTAAGGAAAACATCAATAACATGTATATCAAATATACCTTTGATGGTGCCAGCCTTCTTGTACGCTAAGTACTTCGGACAATTGCGCTTCCAGTGACCCTTGTCCTTGCAATAGAAGCACTCAGTGTCCGGCTTAGGACCAGACTTGAGCTTCTTCTCAGCAGGGGCAGTGCGCTTGCCGCCGCCCTTCTTGAAGGGCTTCTTTGCTCCCTTACCTTTCTTAAAGGTGGGCTTGTTGACCATCAACACATGATTATCCTTTTTGATGTCCACTTCCGCGGCCTTCAGCTTTGCGAAGAGCTCGGTGATCGTATCAGTGGAACCAATCTGATTATGAGTCACTACAAAACTTTTGTAGCTGGGAGGGAGTGATTGCAGAACCCTGTCAATCTTGAGCTCCTCTGGAATCGTGCATTCCAGTTGCTCAAGGCGTTGAGTGTAGCCCGTCATCTTAATGGCGTGCTCACTAACGGAACTCCCTTCCTCCATCTTGCAGTTAAAGAACTTCTCAGAGATCTCATATCTCTCAGAACGGGCCTGAGTCTGAAACATGGTTTTCAGCTCTTCGAGAATCTCAAAGGGCCCGGGATAGTCTTCAAAACGATTTTGAAGTTCCGGTTCCATAGAAAACAACATGGTGCTCTTAATCACACCATAATCATCTTTGCGTGAATGATAGACAGCTTTCTCATCAGCCGGCGCAGTTGCAGCAGGGGGGTCACCTAACGCTTTCCCAAGGACATAGTCCTTTTGACCGCCAGAGAGAATGATTCTTAGATTGCGGAACCAATTGGTGAAGTTAGACCCATTGTTTCTAAGCTTTTCCTTCTCAGCAAAAACGTTGAAATTGAAGTTGGACTTGGCCATGTGATCTACAGTATTTGCAAATACAAATTAGACTATGTTCATGATAACTAGTTCAACTTTTAATCAAATTACTAGATGAACTCCCACTAAATTCAACATCCCTCAAGTTGTTTAGTGAACACGATCCAAATTCACCACACCTGATCCGATCATCACGAGAAGAGATGTGGCTTCAATGGTGGACAACAAAGTGTCGATCATATCATTCATATGAGTCATGCTTAACCTTTCGGTTCATGTGTTCCGAGTCCATGTCTGTACATGCTAGGCTCGTCAAGTTAGACCCAAGTATTTCCGCGTGTGCAAAACTGGCTTGCACCCGTTGTATGTGAGCGTAGAGTCTATAGAACCCGATCATCACGTGATGCTTGGACACGACGAACTTTCGCAACGGTGCATACTTGGGGAGAACACATTTTTTATCTTGATCTTTAAGTGAGGAATCATCTTATAATGCTACCGTCGCGATCTAAGCATAATAAGATACATAAAAGGATAAACATCACATGCATATAACTTTATGTGACATGGTATAGCCAATCTTCGCGCAATGATCTCCATCTTGTGCGTGCCGGCATGATCTCCATCACTCCACCATGATTTCCTCCACCACGAATAGCAACTACAACTATTGCTAACTACTTAGCGATAAAGTAAAGCTATTACATGGCGTATAAGAAGTTGACTCGCAGGTCATACACAATTATAAAGACAACCATATGGCTCCTGCCGGTTGTGTACTCATCTACATGCAAGTCGTGAAACATTACAAAACATGATCATCGCATACATTATACACATCACATCTTGGGCCATACCATATCACAGAAAACCCTCCCTGCAAAAACAAGTTAGACGCCTCTACTTTGTTGTTGCTTGTTTTACGTGGCTTATGGGAGTAGATGCTAAGAACGATTCTTACCTACGGAAAGCCACAACGGTGATATTATGGTTGCCAAACTCCGGTGTTAATCCCATGACAACTATAGTGAGAGAAACTGACATCCACCAGCCGCATGTGTGGATCAAGCCACACGTCAAGTGCGGAGCCGGTCTCGCGAACGACGTCGCGTAAGGTTGGCCTGGACCGCTTCAATCTCACTATCCCGCGTCATAAGAAGAACACAAACAAGAGGCTTGCAACAGAAAACATCAACGCCCGCAACAACCATGTTGCGTTCTACTCGTGAAACACATCTACGCATAGATCTAGCTCTGATACCACTAAAGGGTTTCGCGGCATAGTAAATCAAAATTTTCTACGGATGCGAACAGAGGGAAAGCCAAGATCTAATCTAGGAGATGCAAACAATGAGAGAGATTGGATTAGATCTTCATACCCTTGAAGATTCGCACAGCGGAACGTTCGTCGGAACGTGGGTGATGTAGTCGTACTCGCTTCTCCTCCTCGCGATCCGATCCGATCTAGCACCACAAGTGGCGGTGCCTCCGTGAGATGCACACGTGCAGCACCTCGACGTCTCCTCCTTCCTTGGTCCAGCAAGTATGGTGGAGAGATGGGTTGGATCTACAACGTGACTGTTGGAGATATGCCCAAGAGGCAATAATAAAGTGGTTATTATCATATCTTCACACTTATGATAAATGTTTACATACCATGCTATAATTGTATTAACCGGAAACATTAATACTTGTGTGATTTGTAAACTAAAATAAGAGCCCCTAGTAAAGCCTCTTGTTAAACTAGCTTGTTGGTTAATATATGATCATGGTTTCCTGATCATGAACATAGAGATGTTATTAACAACAGGATCATATCATTAGGAGAATGATGTGATGGACATACTCCTATAGATAAGCGTAGCATAAAGATCAAGTCATTTAAATAGTTCAATTGCTATATGCTTTCTGATACATAGTAACCTAATTCCTTCGACCATGAGATCATGCATATCACCTTTACCGGATGGATGCTTTGATGACATCAAACACCACACCGTAACTGGGTGGCTATAAAGGTGGCATTGAGTGTTCGGAAAGTATTGGTTGAAACACATGGATCAAGAGTGGGATTTGTCCATCCATATGACGGATAGATATACTCTGGGCCCTCTCGGTGAAATGTCATCCAATTAGCTTGCAAGCATGTGACTGGCTCACAAGGGATCACATACCACGGGAACGATAAAAGAGTACTTATCGGTAACGAGGTTGAACTAGGTATGCAGAGATACCGACGATCATAACCTCGGATAAGTAAACTATCGTGAGACAAAGGGAAATTGGTATCGTATGTAAGTGGTTCATTCGATCGCAAAGTAATCGTAGAAATATGTGGGAGCCATATGAATTTCCAGATTCCTCTATTGGTTATTGTTCGGAGAAGTGTCTCGATCATGTCCGCATAATTCACGAACCGTAGGGAGACACACTTAAGGATTCGACGTTGTTTTGAGTAGTTATGGTATTATGAGAAAGATACCGAATGTTGTTCGGAGTCTCGGATGGGATCCGGGATATCACGAGGTGATCCGGAATGGTCCGGAGAATAAGATTCATATAAGGAAAGTCCCGTTTCGGAGTTCGGGAATGATTCCGGTGTTTTCATCGGGAATGTTCTAGAAGGTTCCGGATTGTCCGGCACTCCGGGGGGGGGGGAGGGTACATGAATGTGTCATTGAATGATTGCATCATGTACTAAGTGTTCTTGCTGTTCCAAAACTGAAAAGTCAAATTGCCAGTTTGATAGTCAAACGGCTAAAACAGGAAACTGTGGGAAACAGGAAACTGTGGGAAACAAGCAAGAGGAGGTTGAAACCAACTTGGAGGAGGAGTTCCTCTCCTCCAAGCCGGCGGCCAGCCCTAGGCCGAGTTGGGGAGGGACTCCCCTCCCTCCCTGGCGCGCCAAGCCCCTCCACCTATAAAAGGAGGGGCAGGGGCCTCCTCCTTGAGACACACAAGTTTCTACCTCTAATCTCCGGTTTAGAGCCGTTTTGGTTTAGAGCTTCTAATTGCCCTAGCCTTCGGTTTAGAGCCTTCTAATTGGTGTGTATAATCTCTATACCACTAATAGCTCTCTCTCATACTCCACCATACTCGCTCCGGCTTAAGGCGAAGCCCTGCGGGATCTCCCCTCTACTTCCGGTACCACGCCGTTGTGCTACCGGAATCGCGAGGAGAGTGCTACAACCTCCGCTGCCTGCTGGAACAAGGGAGAGGAAGGTCTTCGTCGAGTACCGAACGTGTGACCGACTGCGGAAGCGCTGACGGAACGCAGCGCCGGAAGGATCGTCTACGCGATCTTGAGATCGGAAAGAGTACGACTACATCACCCACGAGAATCTGCTCTCGTTAACCGCTTTGGAATCTTCGAGGGTGAGTTATTCCATCGACTCGTTGTTGCAATCTAGTAGATAGATCTTGGCTTGTTTGTTTGTATGCGATAGAAAATTTTTGTTTTCCATGCTACGAACCCCTACAGTGGTATCAGAGCCGTGTCTATATGTAGATCTGTTGCACGAGTAGAACACAATGGTCATTGTGGGCGTTGATGCTTTTATTGTCGATTGCTTCTTGTGTACTTTGCATCTTGCGGTATGTTGGGATGAAGCGGCCCGGGCTAACCTTACATGACATCGTTCATGAGACCTGCTCCACGCTTGACATGCAACTTGTATTGCATAAGTGGCTTTGCGGGTGCCTGTTTCTCCTAGCATAGTTAAGATCCAATTTACAACGGGTGATTAACAATACTAGTATCAATGTTGTGGTTCTTGTTCGTAAGTTAGAACGACACTTATTGAAAGCCCCAAACCACGTAAAATATGCAAAGAAAGTAGAGGCGTCTAACTTTGTTTTGCAGGGGTGTGCTGTGATGTGATATGGCCATGATTGTGATTATATATGATGTATGCAATGTTCCTTATTGTGAGTTAGGCAACCGGCAGGAGCCATATGGTTGTCTTTAATTTATGTTAAGACCCGCGTGTCTATTCAAAGTAGTTGTAATAGTTGAAGCCGGTGGACGACAACCATGTAGAAGCGTCATTGACCTTGATGCAATGCCGGTGATGATGGAGATCATGTTCGTGCTAGAAGATGGAGATCGGAAGCACAAAGAAGAAAGGCCATATCATATCACATATTATTGAATTGCATGTGATGTTAATCCTTTATGCATCTTGTATTGCTTAGTAGACGATGGTAGCATTATAAGATGATCCCTCATGCACATGAATTTCAAGTCATAAAGTGTTCACCCTTAGTTAGCACCGTTGCTAAAGCTTGTTGTTTCGAAGCACCACGTGATGATCGGGTGTGTTAGATTCTGCAAGTGTATACAACGTGAGCAAGCCAGATTTGCTCATGCAGAAACTAAGGTTTGATCTTGACGAGCCTAGCATGTACAGACATGGCCTCAGGAACACGGATTACCGAAAGGTAGAGCATGAGTCATATAGTAGATATGATGAACATGTTGATTGTTCGCCATTGAAGCTATATCAACTCTCGTGATGATCGGTTTTGATGTGGTGGATTTGGTTTGTGTGATCACTAAAACAATGTGAGGGATATTGTTTTGAGTGGGAGTTCACCTAGATTAATTTAATTATTAATTAGAACTCAATTTATCATAAACTAAATCAAAGTGAAATTGCATAGTTGTTGTAGTCATTGGCATCCGTTTACCACCTTGCGCTTAGTTATAATTGAGATGATAGAACTATAGAATTCTGGTTAGTTACTTTACGAACTGGTATCGTATTGTTCTGAAGTGTTAATCTAAAGTTTAAAAGTCCTATTGCAAACTTTCAGTAAGTTCCGGTTACTCCATGAAGTTTAATAATTAGTATTAAATCAAGAGTAACAATTCCAAGTGTTAGTATCATGTTTGTTTCCATGATTCTTGATATTCAAAGGATTGTCTTAATATCAAGGTTATCTAGGATCTGAAAGAGTTGTTTCAGAAACCATGATGTGTGGAAGATATTGTGATATCTGAAACGAAGTTTTGGTTGCAACATGATAGAGTATAATATGGCTAAAGTCATGTTCTCATATTTGATGAGAATTTGCAAAAGGTTGGAGACACTTGTTGTCCTAATCCTCCAAAAGGTTTTGGATAGCAACATTATACTCATAAATTCATCGTTACAAGCTAACAGTAGCTTGATCATGGACAATTCCATGATAAGGGTGAATATTTGATGTAGGTAAAATGTTTACTACACCAAGAGATTACTAAAAAAAGGAATTTGAAAGAACACCAAATATTTGATGATGGTGATCTACTTCAAAGTGCAAGTCCAAAGACATTGGTATTTAATTATACACGCTTTGGACTATATGTCATATGTATGACTCCACTATTGATATTGATAGATTCTTTCAAACAGAAAAGGAAATATTGAAAGAGAATCTCATAAATATATGGCAGAAAAGAAAAGACTAGAACTGTTCAGTTTAAGTATATAGATGATATACATGTTATGGCTATATTCTTTGCTTATTAAACAATGTGGTTCTCAAGTATTTGATACTGAATTTGTTGGTGTGAATCGTCATACGAAACAACACAATTCATGAACTACAATGGCCTAAGTAACTAGCAAAAGAATATGTGATGATGTTCATCGAGAACAAATAAAGGGTTATTGTGTTGCTCGTTAAACATCAAAGCTTGCCTTCAAGATTTGTTTTATCAGGTATTATGAGAACAAAAGGGTTGTTCAAATAATTGCTATAATCCATAAAAGATGGATGATTTACAAATCTCGTTGGAGAAATCACATCCATAAAACTAGTGCTAAAAATGTCGAAAGACAAATTGATTGAAAGATCACTTAGGAAGTGACATCGCCGTTTAAATTATAATGGAAAGAAAACATGAAGAAACTCCATGTGGATGGAATTTTGGAGTCTTCTGATTTTTGATCAAATGACGCTTGTGAAACTTTCCTAGAGATAATTGAAACTTCGTTCATAGGCCAAAAGGGAACGAAAGACTAGCTTATTGGAATTTGTACATATTGTTGTACGAAGTCCATTATGTGTAGTCAAGAGCGGTGGATTTTAACTTCATATGCCTTCTCCGAAAATTTGAGTGAATATATGAATATTTACTTAATAAGGATGAAGTGTGAAATATTTGGAAAAGTTCAAAGACTTTCGAGATGAAGTGCAAAATCATTGTAACAAGAATATAAATAGTTTATGATAAGATCATAAAGGAAGATATTTGAGTTACAGAGTTTAGCATAATACCTAAGATTTAAGGAATCGTTCCGTGGATTTGCATTTCCCGAAACACCATAAGAGTATGGAGGATTCGAGATATGTAATTAAACCTTGTTTGACATGGTAAGATCAAAGGTATAATTCATAAAACTGCCATTATATTTTAAAGATTAAAAGCTTTAGAGATTACCGTTTTTCCACTGAAAAGAGCTCCATCATAATCCGTTGAAATGACACCATATGTTATGGTTTGGGATAAAACCCAAGTTGTCCTTTCTTAAACATTGGTATGCTATGCATAAGAAAGATGTTTGCAACCAAAGTCGGATGAACCTGTCTTTGTTAAGTATTCCTCCATAACACCAGAGACAAAAGTGTTTGTCACTTAGAACGTCAAGTTTCCTTTAGAAGGAATTTTTCGTGAAAAGTAAAGTGGGAGGACAATAGAACTTTGATAAGGTTAAAAGAACCTTAGCTATATGTGCAAAGTTGCGCAGCACCGAAAAGTGTTCCGGAGGCAGCAACAATGCTCATGGCTCACGTGCCTCAAAGGTTGTGGTCACGGAGATCTAAGTTCCTATTGAAACAAGTAGATCGGGTAAACAATCAAATACCAAGATTTGAGGGTTGAATCATTATTTGAGAATAATGAACCGACTACATACAAAGAAGCGATGATGGGTCCTGACTCCGTCAAATGGCTTGAAGCCATAAAATCCGTGATAGTTCCATACACGAGAAATCAAGTTTTGAACTTGAAGGACCCTCGAGAAAGGTGTAAAACCTTACAGTTGTGTCTGGATCTATAAAGAAATAGACATGGATGTTTTACATCTATGAAATAGTCGACATGTTGGGAAAGAGTTCACAAAATGTTCAAAGGTTGACTATGACAAGATTTGATCTTTCATAGTGATATTTAGTCTAGACGGATTAATGTAGCAACCACTACATATAATTTGTTATATGGTAGTTGAATAAACAAAACAAGTTCTTCTAATAGAATCGTTACCTAGGACATGTGCATAACACGGTCCATAGGGTTTTGTTAATTCAAAAGGATGCTAAAAGTATATGCAAACTTCAATGGTTAAAGTGAGCATCGCGGAGTTGGAATCTTCACTGTGATGAAACTGTTAAAGGAGTTTAAAAGTTCATCAGAGACGATGGAGATGCTTGCATTTGCAAGAATTTAAGTGGGAGCACTAAGACATGTTTCTAATACGTTATGTGGAAGACATATTGTTGATTGGAAATAATGTATCTTTTATTAACACATATTAAGAATTTCATCCCGATGAAAGACTTAGGCAAAACCTAAATATTTGGCATCAATAGACGCTAATATGGTTGTGCCAGAAGTACATAGACGAGATATTGAATGAGTTCAATATAGAAACTACAAGAAAGGTTCTTGTCGCACAGAAAGGATTGAAAGAGTTCAATGTTGATGATATATTCAAGTGTATTGACATTTGGTAAAGTGAAACAAATAATCAAGTATAGATTGATACTTGATGTATGAAATCATAAAGAGTATTTATATCAATCATACTGTGATATGTACAAATCCAGATATGTCCTATGCTCTAAATGTTGTGAGCATATACCAGAATGATTCGTAAGATGATCATTGGACAATAGTAAGGATATTCTTATGATCTTTTGGAAGAACTAAGAGTATAATATTTGTAGAAGTGACAAATAGATGGTTAGTTCATTGTAAAAGTACTACATTGATACTAGTTTTGTCACAAAGTACAAACTAAATTTATCTCAATCTAAACTAAGGGTGGCACAATATAATGGAAAGTGAGTTCCATAATGGATTTGGATGAGTTCCAAAGTTAAGACATTGTGACAGATACTACAACAAAAGGCTAAATATATGACTGCTATTTTAGCAGCAAAAGAGGGCATTTGTGTCAAGTAGTTTGTTATCAAACTAGGTGTAGTTCACAGTGGGATAATACTATGACGATATATTGTGCGACAATATTATCAACATGTTTTAACCCCAAATAGCTAAAGGTCACACCGAAAGACCAAATTTATACAAAGCCATCTCATTAGAGAATGAGTGATGCGTAGAGACGCAAAGACATGCAATTACACACGGACCTGGAAGTGTCAGATCCGGAGATCAGTTGACCACTAGCAATCGTGTACATACAACACTGGAAAGCCATAGGTGTTGAATACACAAAGGTTTGAAACTAGATTATTGACTCTAGTGCAAGTGGGAGACTATTGGAGATATGCCCAAGAGGCAATAATAAAGTGGTTATTATCATATCTTCACACTTATGATAAATGTTTACATACCATGCTATAATTGTATTAACCAGAAACATTAATGCTTAGGACCAGACTTGAGCTTCTTCTCAGCAGGGGCAGTGCGCTTGCCGCCGCCCTTCTTGAAGGGCTTCTTTGCTCCCTTACCTTTCTTAAAGGTGGGCTTGTTGACCATCAACACATGATTATCCTTTTTGATGTCCACTTCCGCGGCCTTCAGCTTTGCGAAGATCTCGGTGATCGTATCAGTGGAACCAATCTGATTATGAGTCACTACAAAACTTTTGTAGCTGGGAGGGAGTGATTGCAGAACCCTGTCAATCTTGAGCTCCTCTGGAATCGTGCATTCCAGTTGCTCAAGGCGTTGAGTGTAGCCCGTCATCTTAATGGCGTTCTCACTAACGGAACTCCCTTCCTCCATCTTGCAGTTAAAGAACTTCTCAGAGATCTCATATCTCTCAGAACGGGCCTGAGTCTGAAACATGGTTTTCAGCTCTTCGAGAATCTCAAAGGGCCCGGGATAGTCTTCAAAACGATTTTGAAGTTCCGGTTCCATAGAAAACAACATGGTGCTCTTAATCACACCATAATCATCTTTGCGTGAATGATAGACAGCTTTCTCATCAGCCGGCGCAGTTGCAGCAGGGGGGTCACCTAACGCTTTCCCAAGGACATAGTCCTTTTGACCGCCAGAGAGAATGATTCTTAGATTGCGGAACCAATTGGTGAAGTTAGACCCATTGTTTCTAAGCTTTTCCTTCTCAGCAAAAACGTTGAAATTGAAGTTGGACTTGGCCATGTGATCTACAGTATTTGCAAATACAAATTAGACTATGTTCATGATAACTAGTTCAACTTTTAATCAAATTACTAGATGAACTCCCACTAAATTCAACATCCCTCAAGTTGTTTAGTGAACACGATCCAAATTCACCACACCTGATCCGATCATCACGAGAAGAGATGTGGCTTCAATGGTGGACAACAAAGTGTCGATCATATCATTCATATGACTCATGCTTAACCTTTCGGTTCATGTGTTCCGAGTCCATGTCTGTACATGCTAGGCTCGTCAAGTTAGACCCAAGTATTTCCGCGTGTGCAAAACTGGCTTGCACCCGTTGTATGTGAGCGTAGAGTCTATAGAACCCGATCATCACGTGATGCTTGGACACGACGAACTTTCGCAACGGTGCATACTTGGGGAGAACACATTTTTTATCTTGATCTTTAAGTGAGGAATCATCTTATAATGCTACCGTCGCGATCTAAGCATAATAAGATACATAAAAGGATAAACATCACATGCATATAACTTTATGTGACATGGTATAGCCAATCTTCGCGCAATGATCTCCATCTTGTGCGTGCCGGCATGATCTCCATCACTCCACCATGATTTCCTCCACCACGAATAGCAACTACAACTATTGCTAACTACTTAGCGATAAAGTAAAGCTATTACATGGCGTATAAGAAGTTGACTCGCAGGTCATACACAATTATAAAGACAACCATATGGCTCCTGCCGGTTGTGTACTCATCTACATGCAAGTCGTGAAACATTACAAAACATGATCATCGCATACATTATACACATCACATCTTGGGCCATACCATATCACAGAAAACCCTCCCTGCAAAAACAAGTTAGACGCCTCTACTTTGTTGTTGCATGTTTTACGTGGCTTATGGGAGTAGATGCTAAGAACGATTCTTACCTACGGAAAGCCACAACGGTGATATTATGGTTGCCAAACTCCGGTGTTAATCCCATGACAACTATAGTGAGAGAAACTGACATCCACCAGCCGCATGTGTGGATCAAGCCACACGTCAAGTGCGGAGCCGGTCTCGCGAACGACGTCGCGTAAGGTTGGCCTGGACCGCTTCAATCTCACTATCCCGCGTCATAAGAAGAACACAAACAAGAGGCTTGCAACAGAAAACATCAACGCCCGCAACAACCATGTTGCGTTCTACTCGTGAAACACATCTACGCATAGATCTAGCTCTGATACCACTGAAGGGTTTCGCGGCATAGTAAATCAAAATTTTCTACGGATGCGAACAGAGGGAAAGACAAGATCTAATCTAGGAGATGCAAACAACGAGAGAGATTGGATTAGATCTTCATACCCTTGAAGATTCGCACAGCGGAACGTTCGTCGGAACGTGGGTGATGTAGTCGTACTCGCTTCTCCTCCTCGCGATCCGATCCGATCTAGCACCACAAGTGGCGGTGCCTCCGTGAGATGCACACGTGCAGCACCTCGACGTCTCCTCCTTCCTTGGTCCAGCAAGTATGGTGGAGAGATGGGTTGGATCTACAACGTGACTATTGGAGATATGCCCAAGAGGCAATAATAAAGTGGTTATTATCATATCTTCACACTTATGATAAATGTTTACATACCATGCTATAATTGTATTAACCGGAAACATTAATACTTGTGTGATTTGTAAACTAAAATAAGAGTCCCTAGTAAAGCCTCTTGTTAAACTAGCTTGTTGGTTAATATATGATCATGGTTTCCTGATCATGAACATAGAGATGTTATTAACAACAGGATCATATCATTAGGAGAATGATGTGATGGACATACTCCTATAGATAAGCGTAGCATAAAGATCAAGTCATTTAAATAGTTCAATTGCTATATGCTTTCTGATACATAGTAACCTAATTCCTTCGACCATGAGATCATGCATATCACCTTTACCGGATGGATGCTTTGATGACATCAAACACCACACCGTAACTGGGTGGCTATAAAGGTGGCATTGAGTGTTCGGAAAGTATTGGTTGAAACACATGGATCAAGAGTGGGATTTGTCCATCCATATGACGGATAGATATACTCTGGGCCCTCTCGGTGAAATGTCATCCAATTAGCTTGCAAGCATGTGACTGGCTCACAAGGGATCACATACCACGGGAACGAGAAAAGAGTACTTATCGGTAACGAGGTTGAACTAGGTATGCAGAGATACCGACGATCATAACCTCGGATAAGTAAACTATCGTGAGACAAAGGGAAATTGGTATCGTATGTAAGTGGTTCATTCGATCGCAAAGTAATCGTAGAAATATGTGGGAGCCATATGAATTTCCAGATTCCTCTATTGGTTATTGTTCGGAGAAGTGTCTCGATCATGTCCGCATAATTCACGAACCGTAGGGAGACACACTTAAGGATTCGACGTTGTTTTGAGTAGTTATGGTATTATGATAAAGAGACCGAATGTTGTTCGGAGTCTCGGATGGGATCCGGGATATCACGAGGTGATCCGGAATGGTCCGGAGAATAAGATTCATATAAGGAAAGTCCCGTTTCGGAGTTCGGGAATGATTCCGGTGTTTTCATCGGGAATGTTCTAGAAGGTTCCGGATTGTCCGGCACTCCGGGGGGGGGGAGGGTACATGAATGTGTCATTGAATGATTGCATCATGTACTAAGTGTTCTTGCTGTTCCAAAACTAAAAAGTCAAATTGCCAGTTTGATAGTCAAACGGCTAAAACAGGAAACTGTGGGAAACAGGAAACTGTGGGAAACAAGCAAGAGGAGGTTGAAACCAACTTGGAGGAGGAGTTCCTCTCCTCCAAGCCGGCGGCCAGCCCTAGGCCGAGTTGGGGAGGGACTCCCCTCCCTCCCTGGCGCGCCAAGCCCCTCCACCTATAAAAGGAGGGGCAGGGCCTCCTCCTTGAGACACACAAGTTTCTACCTCTAATCTCCGGTTTAGAGCCGTTTTGGTTTAGAGCTTCTAATTGCCCTAGACTTCGGTTTAGAGCCTTCTAATTGGTGTGTCTAATCTCTAGACCACTAATAGCTCTCTCTCATACTCCACCATACTCGCTCCGGCTTAAGGCGAAGCCCTGCGGGATCTCCCCTCTACTTCCGGTACCACGCCGTTGTGCTGCCGGAATCGCGAGGAGAGTGCTACAACCTCCGCTGCCTGCTGGAACAAGGGAGAGGAAGGTCTTCGTCGAGTACCGAACGTGTGACCGACTGCGGAAGCGCTGCCGGAACGCAGCGCCGGAAGGATCGTCTACGCGATCTTGAGATCGGAAAGAGTACGACTACATCACCCACGAGAATCTGCTCTCGTTAACCGCTTTGGAATCTTCGAGGGTGAGTTATTCCATCGACTCGTTGCTGCAATCTAGTAGATAGATCTTGGCTTGTTTGTTTGTATGCGATAGAAATTTTTTGTTTTCCATGCTACGAACCCCTACAGTGACGGCGCGGTGCAATTGGTGGAGAATTTCTGCAGCAGGGCTTCGCCTACAAACAGTCGGGAGGGAGAGAGGAAGGGCAGCAGCGCGGATAGGGTTGGAGGGGAAGGTGTGGGGGGTTGGTGTGCCCCCACCCCTCTTTATATAGAGGGGGGGCGCACCCCTAGCCCCTCCCCCAAGCCCAAACCGGCGGCCCCAAAGGATAAGGAGTGGGGGGCAAGGAAACCCCCCCTTCTAGAAGGTCTATCTCGAGTTTAAACCTCTCTTGGCCGGCTGGGCCCTATGGGGCCTTGTGCCCCTGGCCCAATGCGGCCAGGGCACTCCCTCATAGGCCCATGCCCCCTCCCGGAAGGTGGGGCCACGTTGGTCCCCTTCCGGAAGGTTCTAGAAGCTTCCGGTACAATACCGATTAATCCGGAACAATTCCGAACTCCAAAAACGGCACTGCCTTATATGAATCTTATTCTCCGGACCACTCCGGAACCTCTCGTGATGTCCCGGATACCATCCGAGACTCCGAACAAAAACTCATAAACCAATTATCCAATCTATCCTAGCGTCGAGACACGTTAAGTGTGTGACCCTGCGGGTTCGAGAATATGCAGACATGATCTTCTATCAATAATCAACAGCGGGGTTTGGGCACCCATATTGACTCCCACACATTCATCGATGATCATATCGGATGAACCACGATGCCAGGATTCAATCAATCCCATATATATATTCCCTTCGTCTCGCGATATTTTACTTGCCCGAGATTTGATCGTCGGTACCGTCATACCTAGTTCAATCTCGTTCACAGCAAGTACTTTACTCGTTCCGTAATCCGATATCACTTTGTGATTAACTCCTTAACCACATGCTTGCAAGCGGTGTTGATATCGATTACCGAGTGGGCCCGAAGTATATCTCTCCGACTTGGGAGGGACAAATCCCATCTCGATACATACAACCCAACAGATACTTTCCGATCACCTGAGAGACACCTTTATGATCACCCTCTCATAGGATGACGTTTGATGACCTCAAAGCTTTCTTCCGATACCAGGGAGTTGTATTATCTCATGGTCTAAGGAATACAATATTTGACATAAGAAAAGCTTCGCAAAGACGAACACGATGACACGATCTAATTGCTTCGCTTAGTTTGGGTCTGTCCATCATATCATTCTCCCAATGATATGATCTCATTATCAATTGACAACTCATGTCTATGGTTAGGAAACCTTAACCATCATTGATCAATGAGCTAGTCCATAGAGGCGTACTAGGGACACGGTGTTGTTCACAAACCACACAAGTATTAAAGTTTCCGCTTAATACAATTCTAGCATGGAATATAAACATTATCATGAACAAGAATTATAATAATAACAGCTTTATTATTGCCTCTAGGGCATAATTCCAACAGTAGCAACACTTTTTGAGGTTTGAAAGGAAAGGAGAAAAAGCTTATAGGCATTTTGTATCATTTATTTTCTTTCTTGATTAGCTCATAAGCTTAGTATTCTTTATTTAAGATATTTTGTGTCTTCAAGGAAGATTGCATGTTTGGCTTTATCACTTGTAGGTTTGCTTGTTTCCTTTAACTCTTTTGCTTGCTACCCAGACTTGCTAGCCAAAAAACTGTTTTGAGAAGGCATACTTCTCATGCATCCAACCCCTTTGAACCAAACTTGTGCCATTTGTGTCCACCATACCTACCTATTAGCATTATTGCTATTCCAAGCAAATTCTCAAGCTTCATCTATCTTTCGAATTAAAAATTATTTTGTTATGTGAAAACTAGTTAGTAAAGCTCTCACGAACTTGATGGCACACCTTATTTTCTTGCCCCTAATAAACTTGAAGCATTGTGTCATCAAAGTTGTATATGCTTGCATCTATACGTTGGGATTAGCAGAACCGTGTGGTCACGGGGAACGCTTTCAACACTTATGGATACATATCCAGTTGATATCATGCTCTTTTATTTGCGGATGTCGTCAGTGTAAAATAAAAGGGGAGCTTGTAAGTCCATGGAGTTATGTATGTGTGTTAGAGAAACACCTAGGCCGCTAGCCTAAGCCATGCCTAATCAAGGTGGAAACTTGCAGCATAACCATAGTGAGCAATATGTAAAGCATCCTCAATAAAAACCTATGCAAATAGCAAATAAAAAATTGCTAAGATGCTCACTGTCTGCTTGCCTTGTCATTTTGATTATGGGATAGCTCCTGTATCATGTGCAAGGGGTACCCCGTTGGCGGTTCTTTATGATACGCATGTACTTACAATGACAAGAACTTACCGGTAACTGAAGTTGAGTAGCATGAGGAGCGGCCCTCGTACTCAAGGGACATGTTAATTGCCAGCTTATATTTCGCCAAGCATATACTCCATCCTTGTTCACTTTAACCTTAATCACCTCAAGATGCTTATGATAGGGGCAATGAGGGATCAAAGCTAGTAAGTACCATAATCTTTTGGAAGCTCTTTATGACTTGAAATCCCTGCTTCCCTCTATGAAGGGCCTTTCTCCTATTTCTAAGTTGAGTCACTAAACCTTTTTCCTCTCTATCTCCAGCAAGCATTGAGTTGTTGTGTTTCAAGCATTCATATGATGATTTATTCAATCATATTCTCTATCTTACCTGTTTGCACAAGACTCTTATCTATTGAGTATTACTTTGAAAGCCATCATTGTGAAAAACCTTTTATGTTTGAGCAAAGAGTACTCTTGTTGTGAAAACTTCTACAAAAGCTTTTTGTGAAACTGTTTGCCAGCTGTTCTCTGACCAAGAACAAAATTTTCCAATTCAATTATGATTTATCGTTATGCATATCTATTGTGACTCCTCTACTTGTTGCAAGCTAAATTATATAATGGTGATGAGTTGCTTTCTTCTATGAGTTGTGTAATGGTAAGTGTGATGCTTCCTGTCTGTATTATTTTATCGACACTTCACTCCATAAACCTGTGGACATGTTTACTAAGCTCAGTTTTCGCTTGGGGACAAGCGAAGGTCTAAGCTTGGGGGGAGTTGATACGTCCAATTTGCATCACCATTCTATATCATAATTTGCCTCTATTCATTGATATATTTCTTATTAAGAGGTGTTACTTGTGTCTTTTCATCTATTTTTGCATGTTGGATGATTCTTGGAGGATGAACTGCCGGAGTCAGGATTCTGATGGAAAAGAGGTGTTTTGATGCAATTTCACGAAGATCAGAAAAATACCAGAAAAATTATGGAAAATCATGTTTTCCTAGAAGACGAAGGAAGCCAGAAGGGGAGGCGAAGATGGGTCACAGGGGGCCCACACCCCCTAGGCGCGGGCCACCCCTGGGCCACGCCTGTAGGGGGTGTGGCCCACCTGTCCGGCCTCCGACTCCGCCCTCTCGCTTATATCTTCCCCTCGAAATACTAAAACACGGGGGCGACCATAGAAATATTCCGCCGCCTCTACGGGGCGAAAAACACCGAGAGAGAAAGAGCTCTCCGACAGACAGATTTTTGCCGGGGAAATTCCTTCCCGGATAGGGGAGATCGTCGCCATCAACACCATCATCAAGCTAGTTTTATCGGGATCATCATCATCCACACCATCATCTCCACCAGCACCATCATCACCACTCCGTCCCGCTGTAACAATTGTGTTGAATACTTGCATAGATCTTAGGGGAATCTTTCCTGGTGTTGATTACTATTATAGTTGATGCTTGTGAATGGAACCATTGGATTATTGTTTATGTTTAGATTATCATTTACCATATCATCTTTGATCTTGATCTATATGATGTCTTGTGAGTAGTTCATTTAGTTCTTGAGGACATGGGATAAGTCATGTTATTAGTAGTGGATTTGTGTTGAGATATTATTCAATGGTTTAGTATTTAAGTTGTGGTGCTATTCTTCTAGTGGTGTCATGTGAACATCGACTACATGATACTTCACCATTTATGGGCCTAGGGGAATGCATTGTGTATTTGGCTACTAATTGTGGAGTTGCCGAAGTGATAGAAACCTGAAACCCCGTTAGGACACCATTGCATAAGGGAGTGTAGGATCTCAGAGTTTAAGGCCGTGGTTAGGTTTGTATCTTAATTGCTTTCCTATAGTTGCGGATGCTTGCAGGGGGTTTAATCACAAGTATGTATTAGTCCAAGTAAGGGCGGTACATTAGCACAGGTTCACCCACACAACACTTACAACACCAAATAAGACTACTCAGCTATTTGAAGCGAAAGCACTTGACAGAATTCCCATGTGTCCTCGAGAACGTTTGGTCCTTATAAGTATTTCCACTGGCTTGTCCTTTGCTAAGAAAGGATTGGGCCACTTGTTGCAGTTGTTTATTGTCTTTATTACTTGCACTCTATTTCTTTGCTCTATCAGAAAACCCCTAAAAATCCTTTTGCTAAGTATTTACAGAATTTCCTGCTCCATACCACTAGTCAACACCTTCTTCTCCTCGGTGGGGTCGACACTCCTATTTATCGAAAGTACTACGATACACCCTCTATACTTGTGGCTCATCAATAGGTACAAGATCGTCGGCCTTGACCTAGAGTATACCAGCGATAGGAAGAGGGCAGCGC
Source organism: Avena sativa (assembly GCA_916181665.1). Classification (NCBI taxonomy): domain Eukaryota; kingdom Viridiplantae; phylum Streptophyta; class Magnoliopsida; order Poales; family Poaceae; genus Avena; species Avena sativa. The sequence continues at coordinate 292,046,871 of OV702282.1, forward strand.
TCTTGCAACTATCCATGCGCAACCACTACCTCATGTACCACGTATGCAGGTCCAAATGGGTATGTCCAGAGCTTCGCCAGTTCCTGTGGAGCATGGAGATCTACTTCGCCAGCGTCAACATCATGAACGACACTCCAAATCTAGAGAGGGATCTACAGGTTCATGTCGCCAATCACATCGATCTCCAGCGTGTGTGGAGGTACCTATACGATGATATAGGGAAGGTAGGCATGGCTAGACTAGCTGCCGACATCATCGATCGCGAGTACGCCCTCATGAAGGACGAGTTCCCGAAGCACCTGCAGGATTGATGGGTGTGGAGGTACCTGGATCATGTTGCAATCCGGTACGTAGCCAGGGAAGCGTGCGTCTGCTACGAGATGCTCAATGGGATATGGCGGATGAATGAGTGTGTTGCTTACTACTACTAGCTTATCTCGTCTGTATTTTTTAAGCATTCTATGTCAGAATGGCTATGGTATGATCCTTGTGCTACCGTATTAACCAGTATGAATTACATTTCCCCTTTTAGTTATTTTTATCATCAGTTTTAGGACCGTGTCAAAATTCATACTTAGAAATCGTGATTGCGTCCTTTGCATGCGACAAAATCCAATACTACCATGCATGCCCCGTGTTGATTACTAAACATCCACAAATTAGGGACATGTTTCCAATTCAACGATGTCGTAGTATCAAAGTCATAAATTGTGAAAGAACATGTTTGCATAAATAGTGCTTGTGGATAACATGTATGTATAAACATAACAATCGTAAATATAGTGTTCGTAAACATAGAGGCACACACACGAACACAACAATCATAAACCTTCAACCATACTGCTTCAACCTAGTTATCAATCACTAACATACTATGTCTAATAGTCATAGCCTGGCGAAGGAGAAAACCCATCCGTGATTGACTTCGAGCGCTTGTATCAGCTTCCAGACTCATCGACATTCTCGCACCTAGGTGATACGTCCAAAACGTATCTACTTTACTGAACACTTTTGCTATTGTTTATCCTCTAAACTTGTGTGATTTGGATACAACTAACACGGACTGACGTTGTTTTCAGCAGAATTACCTTGGTGTCTAGTTTTTGTGCGGAAAATCAACTATCAGGAAAAATCCTGGAAAATATGCCAAAAATTCTATTTCACCAGAAGACTCACAGAGCCAGAAGACGAGACTGAGTGGGGCCCTGGGGGGCCACACCCCCCAGTCGCGCGGGCCAGGCCTGGTTGCGCCTGGAGGGGGTGTGGCCACTCTAGGCACCCCCTCGGCCTCCCTCTTCGCCTATAAGATGCCTCTTGACCTAAAAACCGGGGGGTGACGTTTTTCTAGAAGAGTTCCGCTGCGTCGACACCACCAGAAACCGCGATTTGGAACCAGAAACTCCGTTCTGGCACCCTGCCGGGACGGGGAATTTGGAGAGGATCATCGCCATCGTCATCAACAACGCCTATCCATCAACCATCCATGTTTCCCTCATCCATGAGTGAGTAATCCCCCGCCGTAGGCTATGAGGATGGTAGGGATTGGATGAGTTTTATCATGTAATCAAATAAGATTGTTAGGGCATGGTGCCTAGTATCTCTATTAGTGCTATTTGAATTTGTTGCAACTTGTTGTGCTTAATGCTTATCACTAGGGCCCGAGTGCCATGATCTCAGATCTGAACTTATTATTGAATCATTATGATAGTATTGTTTGTGATCTTATCTGCAAGTTGTGTACACATATCATTGTCCGGATCCAAAGGCCCCGAAGTGACAGAAATTGGGACAAACTGAGGGGATGGCTGTGATGTGAGGATCACATGTGTTCATAGAGTGTTAATTCTTTGCTCTGGTGCTCTATTAAAAGGAGCACCTTAATTGCCAGTAGTTCCCTTGAGGCCCCGCTGCAACGGGCTGGCAGGACAAAAGATGTTATGCAGGTTCTCATTGCGAGCACACATGACTATATATGGAGCACATGCCTATGATTATTTAGTACTTGGATGCTTTATCTTATTTATCTCCAATAACCCTAGATCTTGAAGTTACATGTTTAGTCTCATCCATGCAACACCCGTCCATCCATCCCTATGCCTACCGCGCTCATATCCTACTGTTTGCTACTATTGTTACTATTGCTCTTGTTTTACTGTTGTTATTACTTTGCTATTGTTACTACAAAATTGTTGCTACTGATAAACTTCTGTGAGCAAGAACTATTCCAGGTGCAGCTGAACTGACAACTCAGTTGTTAAGGCTTGCAAGTATTCTTTGGCTCCTCTTGTGTCAAATCAATAAATTAGGTAATACTACCCGCGAAGACTGCTGCGATCCCCTACACTTGTGGGTCATCAAGACTATTTTCTGGCGCCGTTGACGGGGAGCATGGCTTTATTTGTAAGTTCACTTGGATCTATTATTGTTCACTGCTACTCCTTTCATCATGGGGAAGTCTCGTGATGGAAAGTTCCCTATTTTACCATCCACTACAAGAAGAGGTACAATCCTAAACATCTTTGCTGCTCTTGATTCACCGTCTGTTATAAGTAAGCTTGTCACACCACCACCACATACTCATGCTACACACACTGCTACTACTGCTGAATCTGAAACTACTTTTGATGCTCATGATGTTACTTCTACTGTGCTTGATGCGAGTGGTTCATTAGGTCCTTTCCTAGATGCTACTATGGCTAGTCTAGGAAATACCGAAACTCCTAGTGAAGACACTGTTACGCCTATTAGCTCACCTGAGGCTAGTGAGAGTTATGATATTAATGATGGTTACATTGAGTTCACTGATGAATTTGTTGAAGAGTGCCGAAACACACATGGCACTAGTGCTATTAAGAGTCTCCTTGCTAGACGTACTATTATTCCTAAAATGTCCTCTGATCCTAAGTTTGCCACTTCTCCCATAGATATTAAAGATGAAGACTATGATTTCTCTCTTGATTTATCTTATTTAGATATTGTTGAGAAAGAACCTTTTTCTGGGACTGAAAATGAGAGTGTTGTGGCTCATATGAATGAGCTTTGTACTATGAGTGCTTTGTTCTCTAATGATTTTAAGATGCGCAAGTACTTTGTTACTAAGATCTTCCCTTTTTCACTAAAAGGAGAAGCTAGGGCTTGGTTTAATAGATTACCTCATGGTTCCATTGATAGCCCTGATTGCTTGATTGCTTCTTTCTTCCATAAATATTTTCCTCCCAGTGCTAGACATGCTGCTTTGTAGAGACTTTTTGATTTTAAACAGGGAGAAGAAGAGAAATTGCATGAGTCATGGACAAGGTTTTGTGCCTTGATTCATGCACATCTTGGATGTCCATTACCTAAGAATGAACTTATTGATATTTATTATAATGGAGTAACTAATGATTCTAGGACCTACCTAGATAGCTTTGCTGATTGTCTTTTCAGGAAAAGGACTCCTACAGATGCTTAAGAATTATTGACCAAGATAAGCAAGAATTATGATGATTGGACTTCAACTGAGCTGAATGCACTTGAGCCTATTACTCCTGAACCAGTTGTTCCTGAACCAGTTCCAGCACCAACAATAAAGAAGAGGGGAGTTATTGCATTAAATGATGAAGTGATGAAGGAAGCTAAGAAGTGTCTAAAGGAGAAAGGTATTAGAGCCGAAGATGTGAAGAATCTACCTCCTATAGAAGAATTATGTAAGACAATTCCCCACTCATTACTATTAAGGTACACTCTCTCCAACACTTTGATGAAGGTGATATTCCTTATGGTAAGCCCCCTGATCAATGTTTAGAGGAGCTTGACACTTTTATTGTTAAGCAAAGGGTATTTTAATAAACAAGTTCAAAATAATTTATTGGAAAACTCTAGAGCTATCCATGAGTTGAAAGATATTGTGGAAAGAACTTCTAATGATATTAAAATGCTTTGTAAATACTTTCAAATGGTTCAAACCCAACTTGATTAACTTGCTAAGGTACAAAAGGATATGCTAGTTAATGCCTCAAGAGATAAACATGCTTATGGAATTAGAACTAGGAGTGGTGTAGCTACTCAAGATCCTTTATATCCTGAAGGACACCCTAAAAGAATAGAGCAGGATTCCCAACAAGGTGAGGATAGTGGTAGTCCTCGTAAGAAAAATAAAAATAAAAATAAAGTAGTTGAGGAACCACTTGAACCTGTTGTAGATCCTAATAGTATATCTGTCTCTGATGCTGAAACTGAGAATGGTAATAATAATGAGTCTCCTGATAAGGACAAGGTGAGGAAGAACCTGAGAAGCACACTAAGAACACTAGGTACATAAAGGAAGATTTTATTGCTAATAAACATGGTAAAAACAGAGAACTTCGGGTGCAGAAACCTATGCCTTTTCCAGGTAAGAAACACAAGTCGAAGGAGGAGGAACACTACAACAAGTTTTGTGAGTGGATGAAACCTTTATTCTTGCAAATTCCTTTGACTGATGCTATTAAATTGCCTCCTTATTCAAAGTATATGAAGGATATTGTCTCTAATAAAAGGAAGATTCCTAATGAGGAGATTTATACCTTGCTTGCTTTCAATGGTAAGGTTCCAAAGAAACTTGGTGATCCAGGTATACCAACTATTCCTTTCTCTATTATGAATAATTATGTTAGAACTGCTTTTATGTGATTTGGGAGATGGAGTTAGTGTTATGCCTTTTTCTCTCTACAAGAGGCTCCAGCTAGAAAAGTTGATACCAACTGATATATCTTTGCAAATGGTTGATAAGTCAACTACTATTCATGTTGGTATATGTGAGGATGTTTCTGTTCAAGTTGCTCATAATTGCATGGTTTTAACTAATTTTGTTGTGCTTGAAATGCCTGAAGATGATAATATGTCTATTATTCTTCGGAGACATTTTCTTAATACTGCAGATGCTGTTATTAATTGCAATCAAGGAAAAGTAACATTCAATATTAATGACAAAGAGCACACTGTCTATTTCCCCAAGAAGGTTGTTAGAAGATATTGCTTGAATTCCATTGAAAATATTGAGAGCATCAAGGTTGGAGAAATATATTGTCCCATTCCACAAGAAAATTTTGAAACTATTATGATTGGGACCATTACTATCAAGTATGAGGTAACATAATCACCTTGTGGAATGCAAAGTTTTGTTTCATATAAGATTGTTTTGGTAACAAGACTTGATCAACATTATTAACAAAAGGATTTTAATGAACAAAATAATGCTTTCACTTTGGTTATACTTGCTCACTTTAATTTTTCTCCTTTCTAATCTTTGCTCTTCGTCGTGCCTAACTTAAAGGCATTAAAGAAAAGTACTTGTTGGGAGATAACCCAAGAGTTTCCTTGAGTATTGAAAGTTATTACTTCATTAATGACCTCTCTTTATCCTTTTTGTTTTCTTTTTGTGCCAAGAATGGCCTCTAATGAGAGGGAAGTAAGATTTGGGGAGTTGCTGTCCCGAAACAGATTTCTGTCCTCCACCATAAAAATTCGTGAGGAGTCTCTATAAGTCGGATTGAGCTGAAAATTTACGAATAAATCCCCCAGTATGTTATATAACTTTAATTAGTTCAACACTTTTTGATTTGAGCAACAGAAGGTTTTCGTAAAATCTGTTTCTACCTGCTGGTCTGTTTTGACAGATTTCTGCCATTATTTGCATTTGCTTCTTATTGATTCCTTTTCGGGTTCTTTTTGGGAAATTGAGCTTTTTGAAGGAGTTGCTACAGTAGCTTGTGTTTTTAATGAAAAGTCTTGCTATTCCAAAGCTTTGCCAGAGGTCTAATATCTTTTGAATAAACTAATGTTGCTAATGAAGATTGTGTGAAGTTTTGTATGAAAGAAAAATTTCAGGGGTGTAGAGAGAGGATGATGTAATGAGATGAAGAATGGACAAAAGCTCAAGCTTGGGGGGAGCCACTCTGTGTCACCCCAAGCATTACTCAAGAGGTACAAGCATCAAAGCTTGGGGGTGCCCAAGGCATCCCCTTCTTCATCAATAAAAAGCTTAGGTCTTTCTAGACACTTCGTTTTTATTGTTTCATGCACAGTTGTGTTGTTCTTGGAGCGTCTTAGTTTTTGTTTTTGGTTTTCTTTTGCTTCATTTGGTTTTGCGTTGGTTTTCTTCTAAAAAATCAAAAACACCAAAAATATTTGTTGTTCTTCTTTGGTTTTGTGAGTTCTTTGCAGGGTTCAGCCGTCCTCAGTGGATTTTAGTTTCATGTTATTCAAGTCACACAAGTGAAGGGCAATAATGAAGATTAAGACAAGTCGAGGTGTGGTAAGAGGCTAGTAACGAACTCTATTTGTTTTATTTTTGTACATATACTCATCACTGTGAGTATGCTTAGCCTGTTTGTATAAGGTGTATGTCATTATGAATGCTTAGTAGTTCTTGCTTGTCTATGATTAGCTCCATCTTGCTAATAGTTTGTAGCATGTCATATGAATGTTTGCTTGCATTGTTTTATTCATACTTTGGTATGATATTGTGGTATCCTCCTCTGACTGTTCATGTGAATCAACTTGGCACATGCTCACGCATGCATGTGACTAATCAATAGTCAGTAAGCCTCGATGATTTATTTTGCCCAGAGTTCTTGTATCACTTTCATGCCATAATTAGTCATGTTTTGTTGCAAGCATGAATATGATAGCTATTGCTCTCTCGTTTGTCGCTCCCTCTCTATTGCTAGCCTTCACTTGCACTGAGTATTTGCGCTACATGTGCTTCCAACTCTCCAAAACCAATATTGCCAGCTGTGTCCACCATACCTACCTATTAGCATCATTTGCTATTTCAGTGCATATTCCATATGCCGTGTTTTCTTCCAAAAAAATGTTTGTCTGTTTTGAGAAAGTTAGTTAGTAAATCTCTCATGAACTTGATGGCACACTTTATTCCTTGCGCTTAATAATCTTGAACCATTGTGACTAGTCCATGAAAGTTATATGCTTGCTTATTATATGCTGGGAGTCAGCAGAACCGTGTTGTCACGAGGAACGCTTTCAACACCTGTTGGGTATCTCATCCAGTTGATACTTTGCTCTTTTATTTATGGATGTCGACGATGTGAAATAAAAGGAGAGGTTGTGAGTTCATGGAGTTTATACATTGTTTTAGAGAAACGCATGGGCCGCTAGCCTAAGCCATGCCTAATCATGGTGGAAACTTGCAGCATCACTGTAATGAGCATCTAGGAAGCATCCTCAATAAAAATCTATGCATATGGTAAATAAAAAGATTGCTGAGATGCTCATTGTCTGCTTGCCTTGTCATTTTGGTTATGGGAAAGCTCCAGTACCATATGCAAGGGGTACCCCGTTGGCAGTTCTCGATGATATGCATGTGTTTACAATGACAAGAACTTTCAGGTGACTAAAGTTGAATACCATGTGGAGCGACCCTTGTACTCAAGGGACTTTGGATTTCCAGCCTATGGTCTGTCAAGCATATGATTCAGAGTGGACCTCACTTTCACCTTAACCACATGAAGATGCCTATGATATGGGCAATGAGAGCTCAAAGCTAATGATACCTTCCTTTCAGCATTGGGAAGCCTTTCAAAACCTTCACAAAACCGTTTTCACAATTTTGTTGAGTCATCACTTATTCTATGAGCACCTTCTTGAGAGCATAGTTGTCATTCTTGCGTTTGTTCCAAAACTTGGTTAATTATGGCATGACTTTGATGCGTGTATCTCTGATATCTTTATCTCTAGTATTCACTTGAACTTCAGAGGTGCCTTGGCATTCATATTGTGCTCTTCAAACAAAGGCAAGCGAGATACCACTCTATCATATCTTATTATGAGCATTGCAATGTTGCTTATGTTTATGTTTCATGCTACTTATTATTATTGAGTTGGTTTCTCTTCATAGCTTGCAATGATTATTGAGTAGACTTAGTTGCATACTTCTTATTATGAATTGTCTAACCATCTACTCTTGTGCTGAGAATATATACATCATATGAAGCAAAGTGTTCGTGAAAATTCTTTTATCGCACTCAGTTTTCAACTGAATTGCTTGAGGACAAGCAATAAGCTAAGCTTGGGGGAGTTGATACGTCCAAACGTATCTACTTTCACGAACACTTTGCTATTGTTTCTCCTCTAAACTTGTGTGATTTGGATACAACTAACACAGACTGACGCTATTTTCAGCAGAATTACCTTGGTGTCTTGTTTTTGTGCAGAAAATCAACTATCAGGAAAAATCCTGGAAAATATGCCAAAAATTATATTTCACCAGAAGATCCACGGAGCCAGAAGGGGAGACAAGGAGGAGGCCTAGGGGGCCCAGACCCACCCTAGGCGCGGGCCCACCTGACCCCGCGCCTGGAGGGGTTTTGGCCACCCCAGGCAGCTCCTCGGCCTCCCTCTGCACCTATAAGTTGCCTTCTGACTTAAAAACTCAGGGGGGGGCGATAGTTTTCTAGAAAGAGTTATGCTCCGCCGCCGCCACCAGAAACCAAGATTCAGATCCAGAAACTCCGTTCTGGCACCCTGCCAGGACGGGGAATTTGGAGAGGATCATCGCCATCGTCATCACCAATGCATCTCCATCAACCACCGATGTTTCCCTCATCCATGAGTGAGTAATCCCCCACTGTAGGCTTGGGGATGGTAGGGATTGGGTGAGTTATATCATGTAATCGAATAAGATCTATTAGGGCATAGTGCCTAGTATCTCTATTAGTGCTATTTGACTTTGTTGCAACTTGTTGTGCTTAATGATTGTCACTAGGGCCCGAGTGCCATGATCTCAGATCTGAACTTACTATTGAATCATTATGATAGTATTGTTTGTGATCTTATCTGCAAGTTGTGTACACATATCATTGTACGGATCCAAAGGCCCCAAAGTTACAATAATTGGGACAACCGGAGGGTATGGCTGTGGTGTGAGGATCACATGTGTTCATGGAGTGTTAATGCTTTGCTCCGGTGCTATATTAAAAGGAGCACCTTAATTGCCAGTAGTTCTCTAGAGGCCCCGCTGACACAGGCTGATTCGACAGAAGATGTTGTGCAAGTTCTCATTACGAGCATGTATGACTATATTTGGAGCACATGCCTAGGATTGTTTAGTACTTGGATGCCTGTTATTATTTATCTGCAATGCCCTAGATCTTGAAGTTACATGTTTAGACTCGTCCATGCAACGCTCGTCCATCCATCCCTATGCCTACCGCATTCGAATCCCACTATTACCATTACTATTACTATTGCTACTGTTTCACTGTTGCTTTTACTGCTGCTGTTGCTACTACCAAACTGTTGCTACTGATAAACTTCTGTGAGCAAGAACTATTTACAGGTGTAGCTGAACTGACAACTCAGTTGTTAAGGCTTGCAAGTATTCTTTGGCTCCCCTTGTGTCGAATCAATAAATTGGGTAATACTACCCGCGAAGACTGTTGCGATCCCCTACACTTGTGGGTCATCACGGGCTGCAGGGATTCTCAATGATTTCCTAACCTTGGTTCGGAGGGTTGGATTAACGAGTTATATGCAGGATGAGAGTGTGAAGTATGCTACGCTTACTAAAACCTTTGTGGAGAGTTTCTCTTTTTCTAACAGCCCTTTCAAACCAGATGTGCCTTTCAAAATCTATAACAGGCCTTTCTCCATGACATTGAAGAAATCTTGGGTAGTGGCACGACTGGGATGGTGAAGAAGATTCCAGCTCAGCCCGCTGATTTGTTGGAGCTCTACCGAGGGATAACTAATGATGATGACCGCAGAGCCCAGCAGGAAAAGATAAGAAATATTCAACTCCCAGCTATCGGGTATTTTGCTTATTATCTTGCCATTAGTGTTCTTGGTAAGGAGAACACTAGCAATATTTCCAACTATCATTTGGCCTTCCTAGCTGCTGCACTCAACAATGAAACCAGGTACAATCTTGGTTCTCTCATTTCTCGTCGTTTAGCTGCTAAGGGACCCATTTATGGGGGAATTATTGTTGCACATGTTGTTGCTGCCCTAGACCTTTCTGTTGATCCAAGTGATACAGTTTTGGCTCCTCAGAGGTTTGATTTAGCTGCCATGAAAGCGCATCACTTTGTCACTGCTGGATCTACCCTTGAGAGTTTGGTTTATAGAATGATGTTTACTAACGGGGAAGAGAGAGAGATTCCTCTGCCCCAAACCACTATGTTCAGTATTTCCCAGGGACCTTTGTCACGCACCAAGGAGGAGATGGACGAGCAGCTATGCATTCGTGGGTTCCACGGACACTATCAGGGGGACGCGCCCTCATATGACCCCTCTGTGCACTACACAGGGGAGTCCTTGAGCTCGTACCAGGACGAAGGGGCCTCCTCGTCGTACTACAGAGGTGCACCTTCTTGGTCACCATGGAGTTGAGCCCCACTTAGGCCAAAAGCCTAAGCTTGGGGGAGGTATACCGACATCACACTCATCTATATATCATGTTTCGTCGGTTCTTTGTATATCCATTGTTTCGCTTTCTTTTTGGTTTTTGTTTATGTTTTCCCAAAACACAAAAATACCAAAAATATTTTCGTTGTTTCTCTTGGTTTGTTTCTTTGCTTTTTATCTTTGGTTTGCCTTCAAGAAAAATCGAAAAAGATTTTGCTTTGTTTGTTTTTGATTTGTTTGCTTGCTTTGAAATTTCGAAAACACCAAAAATATTTGTTGTTCTTCTTTGGTTTTGTGAAGTTCTTTGCAGGGTTCAGCAGTCCTCAGTGGAGTTTGGTTTCATGTTTTTATTCAAGTCACACAAGTGAAGGGCGATAATGAAGATTAAGACAACTTGAGACGTGGTAAGAGGCTGGTAACGAACTCTATTTGTTTTGATTTTTGTACATATACTCATCATTGTGAGCATGCTTAGTCTGTTCGTGTAAGGTGTATGTTATTTATGGATGCTTAGTAGTTCCCGCTTTCATATGATTATCTCCAGTTTTCTAATAGTTTGTAGCATGTCATATGAATGTTTGCTTGCATTGTTCTATTCATAACTTGGTTTGATATTGTGGTATCCTCCTCTGAATGTTCATGTGAATCGACTTGGCACATGATCACGCATGCATATGACTAAACATAGTTAGTAAGCCTCGATGATTTATTTTGCCTCAGAGTTCTTGTATCACTTTCATGCCATAATTAGTCCCATTTTGCTGCAAGCATGATTATGACAGTTATTGCTCTCTCGTTTGTCGCTCTCTCTCTCTCTATTGCTAGCCTTCACTTGCACTGAGTATGAGCTCTACTTGTGCATCCAACTCCCCAAAACCAATATTGCCAATAGTGTCCACCATACCTACCTATTAGCATCATTTGCTATTTAGTGCATATTCATTATGCCTTTTTTTCTTCCAAATAAAATGTTCGACTGTTTTGAGAAAGTTAGTTAGTAAAGCTCTCACGAACTTGATGACACACTTTATTTCTTGCACTTAATAAACCTGAACCATTACGACTGTCCATGAAAGTTATATGCTTGCAAATTATAGGCCGGGAGTTAGCAGAACCGTGCTGTCACGGAGAACGCTTCAACACTTATGGATATATATATCCAGTTGATATTAGGATCTTTTGTTTGCAGATGTCGTCGGTGTGAAATAAAAGGGGAGCTTGTGAGTTCATGAAGTTATATATGTGTTAGACAAACGCCTGGGCCGCTAGCGTAAGCCATGCCTATCATGGTGGAAACTTGCAGAATAATCATAATGATAAATCTGTGAAGCATCCTCAATAAAAACCTATGCAAATAGCAAATAAAAAGATTGCTGAGATGCTCATTGTCTTCTTGCCTTGTCATTTTGATTATGGGATAGCTCCTATCTCATGTGCAAGGGGTACCCCGTTGGTGGTTCTCTATGATACACATGTATTTACAATGACAAGAACTTACAGGTAACTAAAGTTGAGTAGCATGAGAAGCGGCCCTCGTACTCAAGGGACACGAGATTTCCAGTTTATGGTCTGTCAAGCATATAACTCATATTGGACCTCACTTTCACCTTAACCATATAAATATGCCTATGATAGGGGCAATGAGAGCTCAAAGTACCTTACTTTCAGTATTTGGGAGCCTTTCAAACTTTTCAAAACCCTTTTCACTTCCTTGTCGAGTCACCACTTATTCTATGAGCACCTTCTTGAGAGCATAGTTGTCATTCTTAGTGTAATGTGCTTGTCTCAAAACTTGGTTAATTATGTCATGACTTTGATGTTTGTATCTCTGATATCTTTACTTCTAGTCTTCACTTGAACTTCAGAGGTGTCTTGGCATTTATTTTGTGCTCTGCAAACAAAGGCAAGCGAGATACCACTCTATCATACCTTTTTATGAGCATGCAATGTTGCTTATGTTTATGTTTCATGCTACTTATTATTATTGAGTTGGAATCTCTTCATAGCTTGCAATGACTATTGAGTAGACTTAGTTGCATACTTCTTATTATGAATGGTCTAAGTATCTACTCCTGTGCTGAGAATATTTACATCATATGAAGCAAATGTGTTCGTGAAAGTTCTTTTATCGCACTCAGTTTTCAATTGAATTGCTTGAGGACAAGCAATAAGCTAAGCTTGGGGGAGTTGATACGTCTAAAATGTATCTACTTTATCGAACACTTTTTCTATTGTTCCTCCTCTAAACTTGTGTGATTTGGATACAACTAACACGGACTGGCGCTGTTTTCAGTAGAATTACCTTGGTGTCTAGTTTTTGTGCAGAAAATCAACTATCAGAAAAAATCCCGGAAAATATGCCAAAAATTCTATTTCACGAGAAGACTCGCGGAGCCAGAAGATAAGACGGAGTGGGGCCCTGGAGGGCCCACACACCCCAGCCGTGCGGGCCAGGCCTGGTCGCGCCTAGAGGGGGTATGGAAAACCCCAGGCATCCCCTCGGCCTCACTCTTCACCTATAAGATGCCTCTTTACCTAAAAAACGGGGGGGGTCGATGTTTTTCCAGAAAGAGTTCCGTTGCGCCGCCACCACCAGAAACCGTGATTCGGAACCAGAAACTTCGTTCTGGCACCCTGCCGGGACGGGGAATTTGGAGAGGATCATCGCCATCGTCATTAACAACGTCTATCCATCAACCATCCATGTTTCCCTCATCCATGAGTGAGTAATACCCTGTTGTAGGCTATGGGGATGGTAGGGATTGGATGAGTTCTATCATGTAATCGAATAAGATTGTTAGTGCATGGTTCCTAGTATCTCTATTAGTGCTATTTGACCTTGTTGCAACTTGTTGTGCTTAATGCTTGTCACTACGGCCCGAGTGCCATGATCTCAGATCTAAACTTATTATTGAATCATTATGATAGTATTTTTTGTGATGTTATATGCAAGTTGTGTACACATATCATGTTGGAGATATGCCCAAGAGGCAATAATAAAGTAGGTTATTATCATATCTTCATACTTATGATAAATGTTTACATACCATGCTATAATTGTATTAACAGGAAACATTAATACTTGTGTGATTTGTAAACATAAAAGAGTCCCTAGTAAAGCCTCTTGTTAAACTAGCTTGTTGGTTAATATATGATCATGGTTTCCTGATCATGAACATAGAGATGTTATTAACAACAGGGTCATATCATTAGGAGAATGATGTGATGGACATACTCCTATAGATAAGCGTAGCATAAAAGATCAAGTCATTTCAATAGTTCAATTGCTATATGCTTTCTGATACATAGTAACCTAATTCCTTTGACCATGAGATCATGCATATCACCTTTACCAGATGGATGTTTTGATGTCATCAAACACCACACCGTAACAGGGTGGCTATAAAGATGGCATTGAGTGTTCGGAAAGTATTGGTTGAAACACATGGATCAAGAGTGGGATTTGTCCATCCATATGACGGATAGATATACTCTGGGCCCTCTCGGTGAAATGTCATCCAATTAGCTTGCAAGCATGTGACTGGCTCACAAGGGATCACATATCACGGGAACGAGAAAAGAGTACTTATCAGTAACGAGGTTGAACTAGGTATGCAGAGATACCGACGATCATAACCTCGGATAAGTAAACTATCGTGAGACAAAGGGAAATTGGTATCGTATGTAAGTGGTTCATTCGATCGCAAAGTAATCGTAGAAATATGTGGGAGCCATATGAATTTCTAGATTCCTCTATTGGTTATTGTTCGGAGAAGTGTCTCGATCATGTCCGCATAATTCACGAACCGTAGGGAGACACACTTAAGGATTCGACGTTGTTTTGAGTAGTTATGGTATTATGAGAAAGAGACCGAATGTTGTTCGGAGTCTCGGATGGGATCCGGGATATCACGAGGTGATCCGGAATGGTCCGGAGAATAAGATTCATATAAGGAAAGTCCCGTTTCGGAGTTTGGGAATGATTCCGGTGTTTTCATCGGGAATGTTCTAGAAGGTTCCGGATTGTCCGGCACTCCGGGGGGGAAGGGTACATGAATGTGTCATTACATATTGAATGATTGCATCATGTACTAAGTGTACTTGCTGTTCCAAATAAAGGATTAAATTGAATCCTAAAACAGAAAAGTCAAATGGCCAGTTTAAAAGTCAAACGGCTAAAACAGGAAACTGTGGGAAACAAGCAAGAGGTGGTTGGAACCGACTTGGGGGAGGAGTCCCTCCAAGCCGGCGCGCCAACCAAGGCCGACTTGGGGAGGGACTCCCCTCCCCTTGGCCGCCCCTCCCACCTATAAAAGGAGGGGCAGGGCCTCCTTCTCTAGACACACAAGTTCCTATCCTCTAATCTCCGGTTTAGAGCCGTTTTGGTTTAGAGCTTCTAATTGCCCTAGCCTTCGGTTTAGAGCCTTCTAATTGGTGTGTCTAATCCCTAGACCACTAATAGCTCTCTCTCATACTCCACCATACTCGCTCCGGCTTAAGGCGAAGCCCTGCGGGATCTCCCCTCTACTTCCGGTACCACGCCGTTGTGCTGCCGGAATCGCGAGGAGAGTGCTACAACCTCCGCTGCCTGCTGGAACAAGGGAGAGGAAGGTCTTCGTCGAGTACCGAACGTGTGACCGACTGCGGAAGCGCTGCCGGAACGCAGCGCCAGAAGGATCGTTTGCGCGATCTTGAGATCGGAAAGAGTACGACTACATCACCCACGAGAATCTGCTCTCGTTAACCGCTTTGGAATCTTCGAGGGTAAGTTATTCCATCGACTTGTTGCTACAATCTAGTAGATAGATCTTGGCTTTTTTGTTTGTATGCGATAGAAAATTTTTGTTTTCCATGCTACGAACCCCTACAGTGGTATCAGAGCCGTGTCTATATGTAGATCTGTTGCACGAGTAGAACACAATGGTCATTGTGGGCGTTGATGCTTTTATTGTCGATTGCTTCTTGTGTACTTTGTATCTTGCGGTATGTTGGGATGAAGCGGCCCGGGCTAACCTTACATGACATCGTTCATGAGACTTGCTCCACGCTTGACATGCAACTTGTATTGCATAAGTGGCTTTGCGGGTGCCTGTTTCTCCTAGCATAGTTAAGATCCAATTTACAACGGGTGATTAACAATACTAGTATCAATGTTGTGGTTCTTGTTCGTAAGTTAGAACGACACTTATTGAAAGCCCCAAACCACGTAAAATATGCAAAGAAAGTAGAGGCGTCTAACTTTGTTTTGCAGGGGTGTGCAGTGATGTGATATGGCCATGATTGTGATTATATATGATGTATGCAATGTTCCTTATTGTAAGTTGGCAACCGGCAGGAGCCATATGGTTGTCTTTAATTTCTGTTAAGACCCGCGTGTCTATTCAAAGTAGTTGTAATAGTTGAAGCCGGTGGACGACAACCATGGAGAGGCGTCATTGACCTTGATGCTATGCCGGTGATGATGGAGATCATGTTCGTACTAGAAGATGGAGATCGGAAGCACAAAGAAGAAAGGCCATATCATATCACATATTATGAATTTCATGTGATGTTAATCCTTTATGCATCTTGTATTGCTTAGTAGACGATGGTAGCATTATAAGATGATCCCTCATGCACATGAATTTCAAGTCATAAAGTGTTCACCCTTAGTTAGCACCGTTGCTAAAGCTTGTTGTTTCGAAGCACCACGTGATGATCGGGTGTGTTAGATTCCGCAAGTGTATACAACGTGAGCAAGCCAGATTTTCTCATGCAGAAGCTAAGGTTTGATCTTGACGAGCCTAGCATGTACAGACATGGCCTCAGGAACACGGATTACCGAAAGGTAGAGCATGAGTCATATAGTAGATATGATGAACATGTTGATTGTTCGCCATTGAAGCTATATCAACTCTCGTGATGATCGGTTTTGATGTGGTGGATTTGGTTCGTGTGATCACTAAAACAATGTGAGGGATATTGTTTTGAGTGGGAGTTCACCTAGATTAATTTAATTATTAATTAGAACTCAATTTATCATAAACTAAATCAAAGTGAATTTGCATAGTTGTTGTAGTCATTGGCATCCGTTTACCACCTTGCGCTTAGTTATAATTGAGATGATAGAACTATAGAATTCTGGTTAGTTACTTTACGAACTGGTATCGTATTGTTTTGAAGTGTTAATCTAAAGTTTAAAAGTCCTATTGCAAACTTTCAGTAAGTTCCGGTTACTCCATGAAGTTTAATAATTAGTATTAAATCAAGAGTAACAATTCCAAGTGTTAGTATATAAGTATCATGTTTGTCTCCATGATTCTTGATATTCAAAGGATTCTCTTAATATCAAGGTTATCTAGGATCTGAAAGAGTTGTTTCAGAAACCATGATGTGTGGAAGATATTGTGATATCTGAAACGAAGTTTTGGTTACAACATGATAGAGTATAATATGGCAAAGTTTATGTTCTCATATTTTGATGAGAATTTGCAAAAAGGTTGGAGACACTTGTTGTCCTAATCCTCCAAAAAGTTTTTGGATAGCAACATTATACTCATAATTCATCGTTATAAGCTAAAAGTAGCTTGATCATGGATAAATCCATGATGAGGGTGAATATTTGATGTAGGTAAAATGTTTACTACACCAAGAGATTACTAAAGAAAGGAATTTGAAAGAACACCAAACATTTGATGATGGTGATCTACTTCAAAGTGCAAGTCCAAAGACATTGGTATTTAACTATACACGCTTTGGACTATGTGTCATATGTATGACTCCACTATTGATGTTGATAGATTCTTTCAAACAGAAAAGGAAATACTGAAAGAGAATCTCATAAATATATGGCAGAAAAGAAAAGACTAGAATTGTTCAGTTTAAATATATGGATGATATACATGTTATGTCTATATTCTTTGCTTATTAAACAATGTGGTTCTTAAGTATTTGATACTGAATTTGTTGGTGTGAATCGTCATACGAAACAACACAATTCATGAACTACAATGGCCTAAGTAACTAGCAAAAGAATATGTGATGATGTTCATCGAGAACAAATAAAGGGTTATTGTGTTGCTCGTTAAACATCAAAGCTTGCCTTCAAAGATTTGTTTTATCAGGTATTATGAGAACAAAAGGGTTGTTCAAATAATTGCCGTAATCCATAAAAGATGGATGATTCACAAATCTTGTTGGAGAAATCACATCCATAAAACTAGTGCAAAAAATGTCGAAAGACAAATTGATTGAAAGATCACTTCGGAAGTGACATCGCCGTTTAAATTATATTGGAAAGAAAACATGAAGAAACTCCATGTGGATGGAATTTTGGAGTCTTTTGATTTTTGATCAAAAGCGGAATTGTGAAACTTTCCTAGAGATAATTAAAACTTTGTTCATAGGCCAAAAGGGAACGAATGACTAGCTTATTGGAACTTGTACATATTGTTGTCCGAAATCCATTATGTGTAGTCAAGAGCGATGGATTTCAACTTCATATGCTTTCTCCGAAAATTTGAGTGAATATATGAATATTTACTTAATAAGGATGAAGTATGAAACATTTGAAAAGTTCAAAGACTTTCAAGATGAAGTGCAAAATCATTGTAACAAGAATATAAACAGTTTATGATAAAGATCATAAAGGAAGATATTTGAGTTACAGAGTTTAGCATAATACCTAAGATTTAAGGAATCGTTCCGTGGATTTGCATTTCCCGAAACACCATAAGGGTATGGGGCGTTCGAGGTATGTAATTAAACCTTGTTTGACATGGTAAGATCAAAGGTATAATTCATAAAACTGCCATTATATTTTAAAGATTAGAAGCTTTAGAGATTACCGTTTTTCCACTGAAAAGAGATCCATCATAATCCGTTGAAATGACACCATATGTTATGGTTTGGGATAAAACCCAAGTTGTCCTTTCTTAAACATTGGTATGCTATGCATAAGAAAGATGTTTGCAACCAAAGTCGGATGAACCTGTCTTTGTTAAGTATTCCTCCATAACACCGGAGACAAAAGTGTTTGTCACTTAGAACGTCAAGTTTCTTTTAGAAGGAATTTTTCGTGAAAAGTTAAGTGGGAGGACAATAGAACTTTGATAAGGTTAAAAGAACCTTAGCTATACGTGCAGAGTTGCGCAGCACCGGAAAAGTGTTCCGGAGGCAGCAACAATACTCATGGCTCACGTGCCTCAAAGGTTGTGGTTTTGAAGGTCAAAGTTTCTGTTGAACCAAGTAGGTCGAGTAAACAATCAAATACCAAGATTTGAGGGTTGAATCATTATTTGAGAATAATGAACGTACTACATGCAAAGAAGCGATGATGGGCCCTGACTCCGTAAAATGGCTTGAAGCCATAAAATCCGTGATAGTTCCATATACGAGAGATCAAGATTTGAACTTGAAAGACCCTCTGGGAAGGTACAAGACCTTACAGTCGTATTTGGATCTATAAAGAAATAGACATGGATGTTTCACATCTATGAAATAGTCGACATGTTGGGAAAGATTTCACAACAATGTTCAAGGGTTGACTATGACAAGATTTGATCTTTCATAGTGATATTTAGTCTAAAACGGATTAATGTAGCAACCACTACATATAATTTGTTATATGGTAGTTGAATAAACAAAACAAGTTCTTCTAATAGAATCGTTACCTAGGACATGTGCATAACACGGTCCAAAGGGTTTTGTTAAATTCAAGGGATGCTAAAAACATATGCAAACTTCAATGGTTGAAGTAAGCATAGCGGAGTTGGAATCTTCACTATGATGAAACTATTAAAAGAGTTTAATTTCATCAGAGACAATGAAGATGCTTGCATTTGCAAGAAATTAAGTGGGAGCGCTAAGACATATTTCTAATACATTATGTAGAAGACATATTGTTGATTGGAAGTGATGTATCTTTTTATTAACACAAGATAAGAATTTCATCTCGATGAAAGACTTAGGCAAAACCCAAATAATTGGCATTAATAGACGCCAATATGGTTGTGCCTGAAGTACATAGATGAGATATTGAATGAGTTCAATATAGAAACTACAAGAAAGGTTCTTGTCGCACAGAAAGGATTGAATGAGTTCAATATTGATGATATATTCAAGTGTATTGACACAGGGTAAGTGAAACAAAGATTCAAGTATTGATTGATACTTGATGTATGAAATCACAAAGAATATTTATATCAATCATACTGTGATATGTACAAATCCAGATATGTCCTATGCTCTAAATGTTATGAGCATATACCAGAATAATTCATAAGATGATCATTGGACAATAGTAAGGATATTCTTATGATCTTTTGGAAGAACTAAGAGTATATTATTTGTAGAAGTGACAAATAGATGGTTAGTTCATTGTAAAAGTACTACATTGATACTAGTTTTGTCACAAAATACAAATTAAGTTTATCTCAATCTAAACTAAGGGTGGCACAATATAATGGAAAGTGAGTTCCATAATGGATTTGGATGAGTTCCAAAGTTAAATACATTGTGACAGATACTACAACAAAAGGCTAAGTATATGACTGCTATTATAGCAGCTAAAGAGGGCGTTTGTGTCAAGTAGTTTGTTATCAAACTAGGTGTAGTTCACAGCGGGATAATACTATGAAGATATATTGTACGACAATATTATCAACATGTTTTAACCCCAAAGAACTAAATTTGTACGAAGCCATCTCATTAGAGAATGAGTGATGCGTAGACACGCAAAGACATGCAATTACACACGGACCTGGAAGTGTCAGATCCGGAGATCAGTTGATCACTAGCAATCGTGTACATACAACACCGTAAAGCCATAAGTGTTGAATACACAAAGGTTTGAAACTAGATTATTGACTCTAGTGCAAGTGGGAGACTGTTGGAGATATGCCCAAGAGGCAATAATAAAGTAGGTTATTATCATATCTTCATACTTATGATAAATGTTTACATACCATGCTATAATTGTATTAACAGGAAACATTAATACTTGTGTGATTTGTAAACATAAAAGAGTCCCTAGTAAAGCCTCTTGTTAAACTAGCTTGTTGGTTAATATATGATCATGGTTTCCTGATCATGAACATAGAGATGTTATTAACAACAGGGTCATATCATTAGGAGAATGATGTGATGGACATACTCCTATAGATAAGCGTAGCATAAAAGATCAAGTCATTTCAATAGTTCAATTGCTATATGCTTTCTGATACATAGTAACCTAATTCCTTTGACCATGAGATCATGCATATCACCTTTACCAGATGGATGTTTTGATGTCATCAAACACCACACCGTAACAGGGTGGCTATAAAGATGGCATTGAGTGTTCGGAAAGTATTGGTTGAAACACATGGATCAAGAGTGGGATTTGTCCATCCATATGACGGATAGATATACTCTGGGCCCTCTCGGTGAAATGTCATCCAATTAGCTTGCAAGCATGTGACTGGCTCACAAGGGATCACATATCACGGGAACGAGAAAAGAGTACTTATCAGTAACGAGGTTGAACTAGGTATGCAGAGATACCGACGATCATAACCTCGGATAAGTAAACTATCGTGAGACAAAGGGAAATTGGTATCGTATGTAAGTGGTTCATTCGATCGCAAAGTAATCGTAGAAATATGTGGGAGCCATATGAAGTTCCAGATTCCTCTATTGGTTATTGTTCGGAGAAGTGTCTCGATCATGTCCGCATAATTCACGAACCGTAGGGAGACACACTTAAGGATTTGACGTTGTTTTGAGTAGTTATGGTATTATGAGAAAGAGACCGAATGTTGTTCGGAGTCTCGGATGGGATCCGGGATATCACGAGGTGATCCGGAATGGTCCGGAGAATAAGATTCATATAAGGAAAGTCCCGTTTCGGAGTTTGGGAATGATTCCGGTGTTTTCATCGGGAATGTTCTAGAAGGTTCCGGATTGTCCGGCACTCCGGGGGGGAAGGGTACATGAATGTGTCATTACATATTGAATGATTGCATCATGTACTAAGTGTACTTGCTGTTCCAAATAAAGGATTAAATTGAATCCTAAAACAGAAAAGTCAAATGGCCAGTTTAAAAGTCAAACGGCTAAAACAGGAAACTGTGGGAAACAAGCAAGAGGTGGTTGGAACCGACTTGGGGGAGGAGTCCCTCCAAGCCGGCACGCCAACCAAGGCCGACTTGGGGAGGGACTCCCCTCCCCTTGGCCGCCCCTCCCACCTATAAAAGGAGGGGCAGGGCCTCCTTCTCTAGACACACAAGTTCCTATCCTCTAATCTCCGGTTTAGAGCCGTTTTGGTTTAGAGCTTCTAATTGCCCTAGCCTTCGGTTTAGAGCCTTCTAATTGGTGTGTCTAATCCCTAGACCACTAATAGCTCTCTCTCATACTCCACCATACTCGCTCCGGCTTAAGGCGAAGCCCTGCGGGATCTCCCCTCTACTTCCGGTACCACGCCGTTGTGCTGCCGGAATCGCGAGGAGAGTGCTACAACCTCCGCTGCCTGCTGGAACAAGGGAGAGGAAGGTCTTCGTCGAGTACCGAACGTGTGACCGACTGCGGAAGCGCTGCCGGAACGCAGCGCCAGAAGGATCGTTTGCGCGATCTTGAGATCGGAAAGAGTACGACTACATCACCCACGAGAATCTGCTCTCGTTAACCGCTTTGGAATCTTCGAGGGTAAGTTATTCCATCGACTCGTTGCTACAATCTAGTAGATAGATCTTGGCTTGTTTGTTTGTATGCGATAGAAATTTTTTGTTTTCCATGCTACGAACCCCTACATATATATTGTCCGGATCCAAAGGCCCCGAAGTGACAAAAATTGAGACAACCTGAGGGGATGGCTGTGATGTGAGGATCACATGTGTTCATGGAGTGCTAATGCTTTGCTCCGGTGCTCTATTAAAAGGAGCACCTTAAATGCCAGTAGTTCCCTTGAGGCCCCGTTGCAACGGGTTGGCAGGACAAAAGATGTTGTGCAAGTTCTCATTGCGAGCACGCATGACTATATATGGAGCACATGCCTATGATTGTTTAGTACTTGGATGCTTTATCTTATTTATCTGCAATTTTCCTAGATCTTGAAGTTACATGTTTAATCTCGTCCATCCATCCCTATCCTACCGCGCTCATATCCTACTGTTTGCTACTACTATTACTATTGCTCTTATTTTATTGCTGCTATTACTTTGCTATTGCTACTACAAAACTGTTGCTACTCATAAACTTCTGTGAGTAAGAACTATTTCCAGGTGCAGCTGAATTGACAACTCAGTTGTTAAGGCTTGCAAGTATTCTATGGCCCCCTTGTGTCGAATCAATAAATTGGGTTATACTACCCTCGAAGACTGTTGCGATCCCATATACTTATGGGTCATCACTAGGGCACACCACTTGCTACGGTTTTGGTTTGAGGTGGCTTTGCCTGGAATGAAACAATTCGATCTGGCGGTACAGCTCGTGGCTGACATACATGTCAATTGCAGCTTATATCAGGTTAAGATTAGAGAGTGGCTTATCCTCCCAAAAATCGTGCCCTACACGCCTCCACAAGAATTTCGGGAATTTTGACTTCATGTCAGCGTACCATAGGTCGATCAACTCAGCTGCAAGAGCGTCCATTCCATCTCTGCTGCCCTTATTTGGGATCTGCTTGTAAATATCTTGGATGTCCACTTTGTACCTATATGGGATCACAATATCGATAGTCGGGCCCTCAAGTAGTTTCCTGTCATGCCTAATGTCAACACTAGTAAATGTTATATGCATGTTGACGAGAAACTCATGAAAGTCGGTTTTGTTACATTAGAACAAACTTTTTGCTACAAAGTGCCCGGCAAGGTCTTTGGCGAGATCTGTCTTTTTATTTTTATCTCGTGGGTGAACCCTTTTTTTGATAAGTTGTAGCAAAAGCGGATCGTTTATAGCAAAAGTGAGATTCAAGTATGTTCTAGGGGACACGTGGTGGCCTGAGGACCCAGGGATCCGGGGAGTTATCCTCCGGGGGACACCTAGCGCCCCCTTGTTGTGATGAAACATTGGTGTCAATTATCATAAAAAAAACACACCACAGAAAACTTTTCCCTTCCATACCCTTGAGAGTCGCCCCCAACGTTCGGTCGTTGTCCCTCTCCTTCCTTCTCTCTGGTAGCTCTGGCGGCCGGCGAGGGAATGGATCTGGTGGTTGACCCCCTTTTTACATAGTAGATGTAGGATTTGAGTTTGGATTTAATTCTAGTGTTTTCCTATGTGGAGACTGAGGGTAGGATGGTGGATCTTGGCAGCCAGATCTTCCATGACTCGTCCCTCTGCTTTGCTACTCATCTCCGATGGCAGGTGATGAAGCTAGGGAGGATGAGGGGCTTGGGCATGCCTCTAAATAAGGTGTGCATCGGGGAGAGGAGTGAGTCCTTTGGCCAGGCTCTACTCCATGCAACAAGCTCCTTCATCGCGGAGCTTCCATTGTGGAAGCTAAAGGCGGCGACGAGCTCCTTCACAGCTCCTCTATACTAGGCTTTTGGTGATTTCTTGGACCGCCATCGATGTGGTATTTTGCCCTATTCTCTCTATTTGTGTGGTGCTGAGGGAGAGGACGGAGCCGCTGTTGTCCATGGCGGGTCTGGGAGGTTGTTGGAAGATGGATTACTGGCATTAGCGACTGCGTCTTATGTTCCTCCGCTTCATTGACCTCATCTTGCTGTTGGAGCTTCGACACCAAAGATCAAATTTCTCCAGTATGCACTTGGGTGGCTAGGATGGTTCTCCGGCCTCAGTCTGCTTTGCTAGATTTTTCCGATGACCCCTCCTTCAACCTCTGGCGAGAGGCCCTTTCAACCTTGCCCGACGGCGAGGACGCGATTGGCGATGGTGGAAATTGCATCGTCGACAAGGTCGAAGATTGTACAAGGACACGATGGCTTTTCTGTGTTTTATTTTGGGGTCCTTTTTGTAATCTGGAGGGACATATTTGTATTTTTATTCATCTTTTAGGTCCTCTCTGCGGTGTTTTATCACTTTTGTTACTTCCTCCGACCAAATTAGTTGACTCAAATTTATCAAGATACGAATAAATATAATACTAAGTCATGTCTAAATACAACTAAGTCAACTATATTGGATCGGAGGGGAGTATATTAATGCTAGTTCCGGGACCTTCCGGACCCTTTCCTCATTAAAAAAAGATTATCAGAAAAAAAAGATTGATGTCGATGAGCTACGGAGCAACTATCCCTCATGTGGGCCACACTGAAAATATTTTTTGGAATTTCTCGAACCTGTGTGGGGTTGCTCGAACACAACATCTCTAACTCTTGGAAGCACACTAAAAATCGGTTCAAAAAAAGACCAGGGAAAGCGCCGTGGGGTGGTGGAATGTCGGGTCGGCGGCGGCGGGGGCGGGCTACCCACGCTGGGAACCCGGCGACGGCGGCGGGGAGAATCCACCAAGGTGGCGGAGGGCATGGCGAGAGAGGAAGCTCCGGCGAGCAAAGCGCGGCGGATGCCCCTACGGTGGGTGCGAGCGAGGGGGTAGGAGGTGGAGGAAGGGACGTACGGACGCCCACAGCGGCGACGCCGGACGATGGTGGATCCCACCTCGGCGCTGAAGGTGGCGAGGGAGGAAGCTCCGGCGAGCATAGCGCCGTGGATGCCTCTATGGTGGGAGGGGGCGATGGAGTAAGAGGTGGAGGTGGAGGAAGGGACGTACGGACGCCCACAGCGTCGACGCCGGACAATGGGGGACTTCGCCTCGGAGCTGAAGATGGCGAGGAAGGAACCGATGCTCTACTGCCAGCCAACGCGATCGATGGAGTACTCCATCTTGGCGCTGATGGACAACCGAGCACAGCTGCAGGTACGGCGGAGGAGATGCAAGGTCGGAAAAAAGGGTGCTTTCTGATGGACGCTGTTCTAAAATGGAGAATAGGGGACGTTATGGATGGTAATTTTTTCAAGGAAAAGGTTAGTATTCTTTGTATTTTGCACACTTCCATCAACATCTGAGTTCGAGTCCATTTATTTATTCTTGGTGCATGCTATGTGTAGTGTCCTGTTTCATGTATATTGTCCTGAATAAACTGTAACGGAATTTCATCCTCCAAACAGGTTCACAAAATACCACCTACTTTTACTTCTGTTCAGCAATACCTAGAAATCTACGCCAGTATGTTGCTTGAAGAGAGCCGTGCAGACATACAGCTTGGATTAATTGATCTTCCGAAAAGACCAACTTACCATGCTCTTGCGATATTACAAACTGCTGATCCATATGTGTTCTTCATTGATATTGATCTCAAGAAAACTGGCAATTGCTCCCATGTAGCACAAGATGGGGATTTATTTCTTCTGAGTACTCAACCCCACGGGGAATTGGGTCATGCCTCGGTTTGTTTTGCTATTGCCATTGAAATTGGAAACTATTCATGTTTCCAGAGAGGTTTTAGAGTTTTGGTTTCCGAATATTACAAAGATGTTAATTTCCAAGCAATAAAGCATGTTAGTTTCTTAACTAATATTATGGGGGGCATTACACTTTCAAAGGCAATGACATCTGTTGGCCTAGGCGGTTCAGCTGCCGTCGAGTCAATCATTTGGATCGATGAGAAGGTAACTAAAATAAACCAAGCATTTAGTGGTATACTAAAGCATTTTGCTTTAGATCTAACCTTCTTAATCTGTTATTTTGTTTGCAGGAAGTCTGCAGTTGTAGTGAATTGGTAATTGATGAAATTTCTCCTCCAAATAAGTTCAACGACAATCAAAAAAATGCTCTGAAGTGCATTCTTTCAAAACTGAGGTGTCCACATATCAATGCCCCTGAAATTCTATGGGGCCCTCCAGGTTCTGGCAAAACAGAGGTAGCTGCTACGATACTCCATACATTGTTTTCTTGGAAATTTAGAGTTCTTGTGTGTGTTCCGGGAGAAAAGGATATTGGTAGGTTTCTTCATAAGTTCCAGACGCTTTTCCCTTTATTCAACCTCAGTGATATTCTTGTGCTCAATGACATGGATAGTGTGGGAAAATGCAACAATTTTGCTGAAATGAGCTTAGAAACCCGAACTCAGGAGCTCTATTGCTGCACATATATTTGGAGGAGCTGGTTGAAGGAGCTTTGTTTTGTGTTGGAAATGAAACCGTACTGCCAAGATAGCTGCCATCACAAGGGCCCCATATGTAAGAAAAATAACCTACTTATCTTCTGCTTAGAATCCTTTAGGGAAAAGATTTCTGCACTCATTTTAGATCTCAAAGAATGTTCAAAAGACTTGATTAGGAGCCTTTCAGGGAAGTGTTTATGTGAACATGATGTTTTAAACATAAAGAAGTTGATGACCGAGCTGTCACAGTTCAAGGTTCTTGTGTTGAATGATAGTCTAACAAGCTCTGATGTGCAATGGGCCTTTGGATTTCCTTCCTATTTACATTTGGTTTCTGAGGTTGCAAAAAGAGACATTGCAGAATCAGTGAATGCAAAAAAGAAAGAGTTGTCTTCAATTGATGGAGATTCTCATCGACTCATTTGAATTGCCTCAGCTAGAAGACAGAAAAGAACTGGAAGATTTCTATATTGGACACTCACGTGTCATCATCTGCACACCTTTCTATTCCAGTCGCCTCCTACAGCTGAAGTTAACTCCGTTTGATACTTTACTAGTTGATGATGCCTCACAGATAAAGGAAAGCGACCTACTTATTCCACTAGCTATGGCACCTAAGAATGTCGTGTTGTTTGGGGACCATCTACATTTGCAGCCGGCGGTGAAAAGCAAGGTATACATTTGACACAACAGCGTGGTTTATGATTATTATGTTTCTTTTATTTACTGTTTAACTAAATAAGATTGGTGATTGTGACGTTCTGATCTTATATGTTTATTTCTAGTATTTATGCTAGTTTAAGTTTATATCATGTTTCCACATCTGAATGATATTTTATTTGGTAATTGCTAGGTTTGTAAAGAAAATAGTTACGCCTCCAGTCTGTTTGAACGACTGCTACGCTTATCTTCTAAAAAAATGGAACTCACCAAGCAATACGTGATGCATCATTCACTTAGCCTATTTGTACGTGACAAATTCTATGAGGGTAAGTTGGAGGATGCTGGTAATGTTTGTTCTGATGACTATAACAAGCAGCTGATGGATGAGTCAAAAGTTGCTTCTTATGGTTTTTTTAACATCATGGATGTGAATGAGCTCAGAATAAAGGAAAAGGGCTTTGTTGAGTGTGCTGTTATCATCTTCTTGCTTCAGATGCTTTGCAAAGGTACTTTTTTTGTTTTCTCTAAAAATGCCTTCTTCTTGGGGAAAGGGGAAAAAGGAAAACATGCGTTATCTGAGTTCTAAGTTAGCATATAACTTGCAATAATATATGATTTTTTTATTATGGTTACGTTTACTCAGCAGCTATATGTGTACATATGTATGGTTTTGTTGACCTTTTTTTCAGGTTTGAAAAATGAAACTGAAAAGGTCAATGTTGGCGTACTTTGTCTATGTACCAGTCGGGTTGATACCATGAAGAACCGATTGGATGCTGAATATGGAAGTCATGGTAGGATTAATCTAGAAGTCAGTACGCTGGATAATTCAAATGAAGATTGGTATGACATTGTAATTTTGTCATCGGTTTTCGATTCTAATTTAGAGATTCCCGAGGGTAACAGAATAAACACAACACTTACTAAATCAAGGCATGCTCAATACTCGTTTTGCTCGTGTATTTTCCTCTTGTGAGTAACAAACCAGATATATGTTGACAAAAGTTACCCTTTTTTCTCTAGACATTGCCTTTGGATTATTGGTGAAGCTAATAAGCTGATTGAGATTGGAGGCACATGGGAAGCATTAGTATGTAATGCAATGGACCGACACTGTTTTGGAAAATTGACCAGCAGCAGGCTTTCTAATGTCATGAAGAAGTTAGAGATGAATGATCAGAAAAGACTCACTGCTACTATTGCATCTACAGGAAACATTCTGCGGAAGGTACATTTATAACTATAAGCACACGAATTTTTCTTAGGTAATTTGACTGTATAGTCACTTTTCAGTCAGTCAGAAGTTACACTTAAGTATAAGAACACGAATATGCTCACATATAGGAGGAAAGAAAATGTGTGCATAATGTTTCTGCATTTTCCGGGAGAATAAGGAAAAAAGAACAGTGACAGTAAGATTCAAAATTTAAGCAGTAGTTTCATTGTGAAAATAAGAAAACTATATTTGGATAGTAAGATTGTGATACATGGATGGCATTCTAGTAAGTCATAAAGGAAAAACATTGCTTTATGATTTCAAATATGTTCTAACTCAGTCATTATGTTCACAGAAAATCCACATACTGATCACTAGTTTAGTGATGTACTACACATCAAGTACCCATATCTCCTGTGTTGAAAATAGAAGCCTGCATATTTTCCTAACTGAATTAACTCTTGCTTAATCCTGCATTATTGTGGCTAGCTCTTTTGTGTTCTGCTAATGCACCGGTTAGACTACAGTCTGAGCCGAGGCCTATGCATGTACTGACAGCTCACAAACTAACCAATAATACCAAGTTAAAAGATAAATTAATAGTAATTATATCACATCTGGGGGGATTTAAAATGTTTCAGAGCCACCAAAATTCAGTTCCAATTGGAAGGGTAAATTTTGAAATATAGCTTGAACAATCCTTTTCTATGGGAAACCTATAAAGGCGATCCTGAATTTTTTTGTTCTTCTTTTATTGTTTTCTTTATATTTTGATCAATAAACAAGGAGTTTCAAACTATTGCAGCCAGGGCAAGAATGGACATGGAATGGAAGACCCAACAATACAAAAAACATTGTGGGTTCCCTTCGAGATCAGAAGAACTCTTGTGGTATGTATTTGGTTGTGTTACTTCTGTGAGGATCTTGAAATGTTAGTTAATCTTTCTCGTGTTAATTCCATATGCTTACACCTCTGATCTGAATAAGTTCCACATACTTTTTACATGCAGATACGTGTACGTTGCAGACCACTTTAACGACAACTCAATCATTAAACAAATATGAGTGTTCATGCTTGGATCCGCCACAGGATTTCCTATGGGAGCTGTGTTTTAAGGACCTGGAGAGTAAATACGAGAAGGTGGCTGATAAAAAAATCGCATCTGAAGAAATTGGAGAGTAAATAAAATCTTTTGTTTACTCCTTTTCTTTTTCTATTTCGATTTTCAGGGATGGTTTTGAAATGAATTCAAACTCTTTTTGAATTCAAATCTTTCTGGGGTTTTTGCAGGGTACAGTAGTCTCCAATATAGGCATAAAAACAAGTGGTTGCTTTGCAAAGGCTTGGTCAAGCTTTGGAGATCAAAATAACAGAGACTAGGCACTTGGTTTGCAAAATTTGAAAAATGGTTTTTGAAACCATTTCCAAATTGAAAAACTTGGTTTAAATTCTACACCCAAACCTATCCTCATAGAAGGCAACAAACTTGGTTCACAAACAATCAAACTTTCAAATGGAGATAGCCATTTGATTTAAATCTGCTCACATAAAATCATAGCACTATGTGCTTCTGTTTTTCTGAAATGAGTTTGAAATTTGACCTCAAATCTATATGCATGCATGAATGATATGCAAACTTTGAAATTATGATTTTAGGGATGTTACAATCCCTTTCGAGATTTAGAAGAAATAAACCATTCACAAGAGGTGCATGACCATAAAAGATGTTACTCATATAAATAGAACAACCATTATTCTCCGATTTAAATGAAAAACAGTCTTGCAATAAACACGATCCAGAAATAATGTTCATGCTCAACGCAGGCACATAATAACATTTATTAAGGTTTAAAACTAATCCCGAAGGTAAAACTAAGGAGAGCGTGCCGACGGCCATCACATCAACTCTTGATCCGTTGCCAACGCGCATCGTCACCTCATCCCTCGCAAGCCGCCGTCTATTCCGTAGCTCCTGTTTCGAGTTACAAATATTAGCAACTGAACCGGTATCAAATACCCAGGCACTACAACGAGGGCTAGTAAGGAAAACATCAATAACATGTATATCAAATATACCTTTGATGGTGCCAGCCTTCTTGTCTGCTAAGTACTTCAGACAGTTGCGCTTCCAGTGACCCTTGTCCTTGCAATAGAAGCACTCAGTGTCCGGCTTAGGACCAGACTTGACTTCTTCTCAGCAGGGGCAGTGCGCTTGCCGCCGCCCTTCTTGAAGGGCTTCTTTGCTCCCTTACCTTTCTTAAAGGTGGGCTTGTTAACCATCAACACATGATTATCCTTTTTGATGTCCACTTCCGCGGCCTTTAGCTTTGCGAAGAGCTCGGTGATCGTATCAGTGGAACCAATCTGATTATGAGTCACTACAAAACTTTTGTAGCTGGGAGGGAGTGATTGCAGAACCCTGTCAATCTTGAGCTCCTCTGGAATCGTGCATTCCAGTTGCTCAAGGCGTTGAGTGTAGCCCGTCATCTTAATGGCGTGCTCACTAACGGAACTCCCTTCCTCCATCTTGCAGTTAAAGAACTTCTCAGAGATCTCATATCTCTCAGAACGGGCCTGAGTCTGAAACATGGTTTTCAGCTCTTCGAGAATCTCAAAGGGCCCGGGATAGTCTTCAAAACGATTTTGAAGTTCCGGTTCCATAGAAAACAACATGGTGCTCTTAATCACACCATAATCATCTTTGCGTGAATGATAGACAGCTTTCTCATCAGCCGGCGCAGTTGCAGCAGGGGGGTCACCTAACGCTTTCCCAAGGACATAGTCCTTTTGACCGCCAGAGAGAATGATTCTTAGATTGCAGAACCAATTGGTGAAGTTAGACCCATTGTTTCTAAGCTTTTCCTTCTCAGCAAAAACGTTGAAATTGAAGTTGGACTTGGCCATGTGATCTACAGTATTTGCAAATACACATTAGACTATGTTCATGATAACTAGTTCAACTTTTAATCAAATTACTAGATGAACTCCCACTAAATTCAACATCCCTCAAGTTGTTTAGTGAACACGATCCAAATTCACCACACCTGATCCGATCATCACGAGAAGAGATGTGGCTTCAATGGTGGACAACAAAGTGTCGATCATATCATTCATATGACTTGTGGCATCCCGCAAAAACCACTACTAGAAAATCGCGTTGAATTTGTGCATTGCATCGTCATCATCATATGTTGTTTGTCTAAAACTATTTCGGAAAAACCCAGTTTTGTTTTCTAAACGCCCCGACTTTGTTCAAACACAAAACCCCGGATGTTCCGGATATTTTGTTTGTCTAAAACTAGTTACAAAAGCTATTTGAAAATAAATAAAACATTAAATTATTTTTAATAGGGGCAGTCGAACGGGCCGCTTGACCCGAACGACCACCCCAGAAAATAAATCGGTCCACCAACCAAAATCCTACAGCTACCAACTAACCTACCCAGCCCTCCCCTCCACCTCACCCCACCCAATAGCAACCTGCCACCTCACCCCCTCCCCTCCCCCTAGCCACTCAGATGCTGCCACCTCACCCCAGCCTCTCCCTCACCTCTCTCTCTCTCCCCTCCCCAACTCACACACCACACACGCACGCACGCACACAGGCCACACCACCACGACCGCCCCTGCCCCAGCCCACCGACAGCCTCCCATGGGAACCACCCCCTGCAGGCCCCACCCTCTGGCCCCGCTCTCCTCCCCACCTCCCCTGCATCGCACGCGCCCAACCCACCGCCGACGCCCCGCGCCTCCCCCGCGTGGCCCTCTTCCCCCACCTCCTCCTCTCTGCTTCTCTCCCCCTCGCAGCCGGCGACCACCTCCCGTTCTCCAGCTTCCCTCCCCGCCGCCGAAGGCCGCCGTCCCCTCGCCGGACCGCCCTTCCCTGCAACCCCCTCCGCCGCGCGCTCTACCTCGCCTTTCCCACCGGCTCGCCCCGCTCCACCCAGCGCGCCGCCAGGCCCCATGGCCGCCGTCGCCCTCCCCCGCAAGCGTCCCCGGCCGAGCCCGCGCCCCGCCGCCACGCTCGCTCCGGCGCGCGGCCGCTCTTTCCCGCCTCCGAACCCGGCCGCTCCACCCGTCGCCGACCCCGCTGTCGCCCCTCTCCGGCCCGCCTCGCCTCCGGCCAGGGTCGCCGCGGCCCCGCCCTCGAGCTCGCCATCCTCGCCGCCAGGAGCCGCCGCCTCGGCCTCCAGCGCCTCCACCGGGCCCGTCCACCGCCGCCCGGAGCCTCCTCGTCCCCGGCGCCCCGCGACCACCGCCGCTCCGCACGACCCGCCCCCGACAACCACCTCGCCGGCGTGGCCTCCGGCGGGCCCTGCCTCGCCGGCCCCTGCTGCCTACCTCCCGCTACAGCGCCGCCGACCCCTCCGCCAGTGGCACCCGCGCGTCTTCGTCGCCGTTCCCCAGGAGGAGCTCGCCGTCGAGCCCCTCGGTTTGGTCTCCTCGCTGCCTCGCGGTGGTGCCAACGGCGTCGTTCGCCCCGTCCTCCTCGGGACGCTCGTCCCTGAGCCGAGCATGCAGGTTGTTTAACCAAGAAACCGTCTGGCCTGTCCTCGTGGCACATGCCATATGTGGGCCACGTGTCCAACCCTACCAGTACCAGATGAGTCCAAAACCCTCCGAGCGGCACGGCCGACATGATCTTCCTCGGTGGCAACGACAAACCAGACAGGGATCACCAAGAATAACTGCCGACAAGATCTACAACAAGGATAAGAAGACCGGACCCTGCGGACCGACATGATCTTCTTCTCGGGCGCCAAGATTCGTCGAGAGCCCGACACGACAAGTACTCCCTCGAGGACGCTGAGTGCTTCACCCCGGACACCGAGACCCCGACGCGACAAGTACTTCATCCCGAACGACAAGTCCGACCCGAACCACAGACCCGACAAGGTCCTCGGGACGACAAGAACGACCTCGACCCGGAAGAATCCGATGCGCCCCGACGCCGAACCAAGTCCGGCTTCCCGGAGCGTCAAGATCTAACCCAGTAATCTGAGAACGATCCCGTCGAACCCCTGAGACCGAACCCCGAACCCCGGACCCCAAGATCTGCCGAACCCTAATGTGTGAACCCCTTCCCGAAACCCTACTTTTATAACATAATACAACTTGTTGCATATTATTGTCATACTCGCACGCATATTTGTGGTTTGGGGGCCTTATGCCGATTCACCTAATAATTAAATATGGGGCCCATATGCGGGCAAATCTAGTCTCATATTGGCCTCAGTTAAATTTGTGCATCGAACCGTTGTCATATTTTGCCATGTTAAAACAACAGTTAACTTGCGGGGTAGATAAATAACTTGAACCGTTTAATTAATTGTCGGGACCCCGGTTCCGCTTAATATGACCTAATTGCATCGCATCTTTGCCATGCCATACATCATGTATGCATCATGCCGATCTTCTGCTGTTGTGTTAAATATTGCATCCGGTGTTTCTTCTAGTGTTTTGCTTCTTCGCGGATAAGGCCGTTGAGTTGATGCGAGTGTCGACCCGATCTTCGGTTGAACCTTCGACAATGCTTTCAGGCGAGCATCTCCCCCCTTTCTACCTATCTTTTATAGTATTTATTCCCTCCTGTTGATCTATTGCTATCTGTGTTGCGATGCTCTAGTTTTCGTACCCGTGATATCCCTTGCAGCCCTATATTGCCTTGGACACACCCTATTACCTGTTGTTTGGTAGATAGTTGGACTTGCGCGTCGTAGTCGCTTGCTCAAGTGCTGTTGCGTGTCGTCAAGTGCCACAGTTGTTGATGTATTGCCGCATGTTGTTGTTGGAGATGATCATAGCTTTACTTATCGTTCACTTTAATTACTGTTTAACAACTAAAATTGAAGTAAGCAGAGGCATCGGTGGGTGACAGATAATATTTGGTTTCCGAACGCCCACTTGTGTCCCGTAGGATCCCGAGTACTTGATACCTGTTCCTTGATTTATCGCGCTATCCACATCCGGGAGGTATATGGGACCCCCCTTAGCCAGAGCTTGATTCCGTCTTATTTCTTGGGGCCACAACTAGTTTGAGGTTTTATTTACTATCCTGTACCTATGCCATGCTTTACTGCTTTATTTACGATTGTGTGAGGAGCACGCTGTACTGTTTTGGAAGCGGAGTGTTTTTGTGGTATCGACAGTCCCCGTTTGGGGATCTGCTGTCGCTTACAGCCATTGTCGCAAACCTTGAGTCCGTCTCGGAGCTTGCTTACTTCGTTGCGGGTGTACTCCAAGGGGTGGCCCCCTGAAATATTTCTGAATCCTGTGATTGCTTTGTCGTGAAGGCCTCGTTGGGTTTTGATTTGGTTTTTCCGAGGTTGATCGAGTGTGTGTTGCTATTGGTGCACCCCGGCCGGGTAAAACTTTCTGAAAGCCGTGTCCGCGGTTATGGACGACTTGGAGCACAGTATCTCGACCATAGACAAGCATAACTAAAGTTTATTGCTATAAATTTGACTTTATAATGACTAGTAATCAGCTTCACTATAATGGAATGGCTAATAATACTGCCCACCATTGCTTGTTTGAATTGTCGCTTACGACCATTGTACCTGACTAGTAAGTATTGTAACTACCACGGAATGGCTGAATAAAAGTACCAACAACTGCTGGGTTTTGGGTTATCTCATGCTACCTGTATCTGACTAGTAAGTGTTGCCACTATAACGGAATGGTTAACTAAAAGTGCCCACTGCTTCCTTTATCAGGACGATTATCTAAACCTGACTAGTAAAGTGCCGCAACTATAACTGAATAAGTAAAACTGCCAACTGTGTGAGTTCCTCGGTTGACTTCCTCGTTGGTCTCGAGGGGGAAACGCCAGGATGGGTTTGCTTGATGGTAGTATCAGGTTGGTTCCGAATAGGTCTTTCTCACCCCTCTCCGATAGCCGCTAGCTGTATCGAGTCTCTATAGGTTGTTTAGTGCATGCTGCCGCTGCCGCTTCAGTCCACCATACCTATGTAGGCGAGGACCGCCGAATTCTAGTCTCGCCGTGTACTGGCCTCAGTACTGACGCTCCTCTTTTTCCTTTGCCCTTTGTCGGCACCCCTTTTGTTTAAGCAGGTTTTGAGATCGACGTTGTTAGCAGGGTTACCCTTCCGGCTTGGCCTGGGCAGGGTTATGGACGCCATTGGTTATTCTTCAGGGCTCTTAGCCCCATTTGCATCTTGTCCGTAGTCGGGCGCTCTATCGTTTTCCAGGTGATTTGGATCTTTGTATATTATATCTGTATTCTTGACTCATTGAGTCGCTGTTATATATATCTGTTCAGTGGGTCCCATCGAGGACTGTTGTGTAATGTTATTACTTCGTTTTCCACCCGCACGAAAGTGCCTGGTGGGCACCTTTGAATCGTTTCTATGCGGGTTTGGCGAATTTCGCTAAAACTTGCATAGGTCCGATTCTGAGGGTGTTACATGACTCATGCTTAACCTTTCGGTTCATGTGTTCCGAGTCCATGTCTGTACATGCTAGGCTCGTCAAGTTAGACCCAAGTATTTCCGCGTGTGCAAAACTGGCTTGCACCCGTTGTATGTGAGCGTAGAGTCTATAGAACCCGATCATCACGTGATGCTTGGACACGACGAACTTTCGCAACGGTGCATACTTGGGGAGAACACATTTTTTATCTTGATCTTTAAGTGAGGAATCATCTTATAATGCTACCGTCGCGATCTAAGCATAATAAGATACATAAAAGGATAAACATCACATGCATATAACTTTATGTGACATGGTATAGCCAATCTTCGCGCAATGATCTCCATCTTGTGCGTGCCGGCATGATCTCCATCACTCCACCATGATTTCCTCCACCACGAATAGCAACTACAACTATTGCTAACTACTTAGCGATAAATTAAAGCTATTACATGGCGTATAAGAAGTTGACTCGCAGGTCATACACAATTATAAAGACAACCATATGGCTCCTGCCGGTTGTGTACTCATCTACATGCAAGTCGTGAAACATTATAAAACATGATCATCGCATACATTATACACATCACATCTTGGGCCATACCATATCACAGAAAACACTCCCTGCAAAAACAAGTTAGACGCCTCTACTTTGTTGTTGCATGTTTTACGTGGCTTATGGGAGTAGATGCTAAGAACGATTCTTACCTACGGAAAGCCACAACGGTGATATTATGGTTGCCAAACTCCGGTGTTAATCCCATGACAACTATAGTGAGAGAAACTGACATCCACCAGCCGCATGTGTGGATCAAGCCACACGTCAAGTGCGGAGCCCGTCTCGCGAACGACGTCGCGTAAGGTTGGCCTGGACCGCTTCAATCTCACTATCCCGCGTCATAAGAAGAACACAAACAAGAGGCTTGCAACAGAAAACATCAACGCCCGCAACAACCATGTTGTGTTCTACTCGTGAAACACATCTACGCATAGATCTAGCTCTGATACCACTGAAGGGTTTCGCGGCATAGTAAATCAAAATTTTCTACGGATGCGAACAGAGGGAAAGACAAGATCTAATCTAGGAGATGCAAACAACGAGAGAGATTGGATTAGATCTTCATACCCTTGAAGATTCGCACAGTGGAACGTTCGTCGGAACGTGGGTGATGTAGTCGTACTCACTTCTCCTCCTCGCGATCCGATCCGATCTAGCACCACAAGTGGCGGTGCCTCCGTGAGATGCACACGTGCAGCACCTCGACGTCTCCTCCTTCCTTGGTCCAGCAAGTATGGTGGAGAGATGGGTTGGATCTACAACGTGACTGTTGGAGATATGCCCAAGAGGCAATAATAAAGTGGTTATTATCATATCTTCACACTTATGATAAATGTTTACATACCATGCTATAATTGTATTAACCGGAAACATTAATACTTGTGTGATTTGTAAACTAAAATAAGAGTCCCTAGTAAAGCCTCTTGTTAAACTAGCTTGTTGGTTAATATATGATCATGGTTTCCTGATCATGAACATAGAGATGTTATTAACAACAGGATCATATCATTAGGAGAATGATGTGATGGACATACTCCTATAGATAAGCGTAGCATAAAGATCAAGTCATTTAAATAGTTCAATTGCTATATGCTTTCTGATACATAGTAACCTAATTCCTTCGACCATGAGATCATGCATATCACCTTTACCGGATGGATGCTTTGATGACATCAAACACCACACCGTAACTGGGTGGCTATAAAGGTGGCATTGAGTGTTCGGAAAGTATTGGTTGAAACACATGGATCAAGAGTGGGATTTGTCCATCCATATGACGGATAGATATACTCTAGGCCCTCTCGGTGAAATGTCATCCAATTAGCTTGCAAGCATGTGACTGGCTCACAAGGGATCACATACCACGGGAACGAGAAAAGAGTACTTATCGGTAGCGAGGTTGAACTAGGTATGCAGAGATACCGACGATCATAACCTCGGATAAGTAAACTATCGTGAGACAAAGGGAAATTGGTATCGTATGTAAGTGGTTCATTCGATCGCAAAGTAATCGTAGAAATATGTGGGAGCCATATGAATTTCCAGATTCCTCTATTGGTTATTGTTCGGAGAAGTGTCTCGATCATGTCCGCATAATTCACGAACCGTAGGGAGACACACTTAAGGATTCGACGTTGTTTTGAGTAGTTATGGTATTATGAGAAAGAGACCGAATGTTGTTCGGAGTCTCGGATGGGATCCGGGATATCACGAGGTGATCCGTAATGGTCCGGAGAATAAGATTCAAATAAGGAAAGTCCCGTTTCGGAGTTCGGGAATGATTCCGGTGTTTTCATCGGGAATGTTCTAGAAGGTTCCGGATTGTCCGGCACTCCGGGGGGGGAGGGTACATGAATGTGTCATTGAATGATTGCATCATGTACTAAGTGTTCTTGCTGTTCCAAAACTGAAAAGTCAAATTGCCAGTTTGATAGTCAAACGGCTAAAACAGGAAACTGTGGGAAACAGGAAACTGTGGGAAACAAGCAAGAGGAGGTTGAAACCAACTTGGAGGAGGAGTTCCTCTCCTCCAAGCCGGCGGCCAGCCCTAGTCCGAGTTGGGGAGGGACTCCCCTCCCTCCCTGGCGCGCCAAGCCCCTCCACCTATAAAAGGAGGGGCAGGGCCTCCTCCTTGAGACACACAAGTTTCTACCTCTAATCTCCGGTTTAGAGCCGTTTTGGTTTAGAGCTTCTAATTGCCCTGTCCTTCGGTTTAGAGCCTTCTAATTGGTGTGTCTAATCTCTATACCACTAATAGCTCTCTCTCATACTCCACCATACTCGCTCCGGCTTAAGGCGAAGCCCTGCGGGATCTCCCCTCTACTTCCGGTACCACGCCGTTGTGCTGCCGGAATCGCGAGGAGAGTGCTACAACCTCCGCTGCCTGCTGGAACAAGGGAGAGGAAGGTCTTCGTCGAGTACCGAACGTGTGACCGACTGCGGAAGTGCTGCCGGAACGCAGCGCCGGAAGGATCGTCTACGCGATCTTGAGATCGGAAAGAGTACGACTACATCACCCACGAGAATCTGCTCTCGTTAACCGCTTTGGAATCTTCGAGGGTGAGTTATTCCATCGACTCGTTGCTGCAATCTAGTAGATAGATCTTGGCTTGTTTGTTTGTATGCGATAGAAATTTTTTGTTTTCCATGCTACGAACCCCTACAGTGGTATCAGAGCCGTGTCTATATGTAGATCTGTTGCACGAGTAGAACACAATGGTCATTGTGGGCGTTGATGCTTTTATTGTCGATTGCTTCTTGTGTACTTTGCATCTTGCGGTATGTTGGGATGAAGCGGCCCGGGCTAACCTTACATGACATCGTTCATGAGACCTGCTCCACGCTTGACATGCAACTTGTATTGCATAAGTGGCTTTGCGGGTGCCTGTTTCTCCTAGCATAGTTAAGATCCAATTTACAACGGGTGATTAACAATACTAGTATCAATGTTGTGGTTCTTGTTCGTAAGTTAGAACGACACTTATTGAAAGCCCCAAACCACGTAAAATATGCAAAGAAAGTAGAGGCGTCTAACTTTGTTTTGCAGGGGTGTGCTGTGATGTGATATGGCCATGATTGTGATTATATATGATGCATGCAATGTTCCTTATTGTGAGTTAGGCAACCGGCAGGAGCCATATGGTTGTCTTTAATTTATGTTAAGACCCGCGTGTCTATTCAAAGTAGTTGTAATAGTTGAAGCCGGTGGACGACAACCATGGAGAAGCGTCATTGACCTTGATGCAATGCCGGTGATGATGGAGATCATGTTCGTTCTAGAAGATGGAGATCGGAAGCACAAAGAAGAAAGGCCATATCATATCACATATTATTGAATTGCATGTGATGTTAATCCTTTATGCATCTTGTATTGCTTAGTAGACGACGGTAGCATTATAAGATGATCCCTCATGCACATGAATTTCAAGTCATAAAGTGTTCACCCTTAGTTAGCACCGTTGCTAAAGCTTGTTGTTTCGAAGCACCACGTGATGATCGGGTGTGTTAGATTCTGCAAGTGTATACAACGTGAGCAAGCCAGATTTGCTCATGCAGAAACTAAGGTTTGATCTTGACGAGCCTAGCATGTACAGACATGGCCTCAGGAACACGGATTACCGAAAGGTAGAGCATGAGTCATATAGTAGATATGATGAACATGTTGATTGTTCGCCATTGAAGCTATATCAACTCTCGTGATGATCGGTTTTGATGTGGTGGATTTGGTTTGTGTGATCACTAAAACAATGTGAGGGATATTGTTTTGAGTGGGAGTTCACCTAGATTAATTTAATTATTAATTAGAACTCAATTTATCATAAACTAAATCAAAGTGAAATTGCATAGTTGTTGTAGTCATTGGCATCCGTTTACCACCTTGCGCTTAGTTATAATTGAGATGATAGAACTATAGAATTCTGGTTAGTTACTTTACGAACTGGTATCGTATTGTTTTGAAGTGTTAATCTAAAGTTTAAAAGTCCTATTGCAAACTTTCAGTAAGTTCCGGTTACTCCATGAAGTTTAATAATTAGTATTAAATCAAGAGTAACAATTCCAAGTGTTAGTATCATGTTTGTTTCCATGATTCTTGATATTCAAAGGATTGTCTTAATATCAAGGTTATCTAGGATCTGAAAGAGTTGTTTCAGAAACCATGATGTGTGGAAGATATTGTGATATCTGAAACGAAGTTTTGGTTGCAACATGATAGAGTATAATATGGCTAAAGTCATGTTCTCATATTTGATGAGAATTTGCAAAAGGTTGGAGACACTTGTTGTCCTAATCCTCCAAAAGGTTTTGGATAGCAACATTATACTCATAAATTCATCGTTACAAGCTAACAATAGCTTGATCATGGACAATTCCATGATAAGGGTGAATATTTGATGTAGGTAAAATGTTTACTACACCAAGAGATTACTAAAAAAAGGAATTTGAAAGAACACCAAATATTTGATGATGGTGATCTACTTCAAAGTGCAAGTCCAAAGACATTGGTATTTAATTATACACGCTTTGGACTATATGTCATATGTATGACTCCACTATTGATATTGATAGATTCTTTCAAACAGAAAAGGAAATATTGAAAGAGAATCTCATAAATATATGGCAGAAAAGAAAAGACTAGAACTGTTCAGTTTAAGTATATAGATGATATACATGTTATGGCTATATTCTTTGCTTATTAAACAATGTGGTTCTCAAGTATTTGATACTGAATTTGTTGGTGTGAATCGTCATACGAAACAACACAATTCATGAACTACAATGGCCTAAGTAACTAGCAAAAGAATATGTGATGATGTTCATCGAGAACAAATAAAGGGTTATTGTGTTGCTCGTTAAACATCAAAGCTTGCCTTCAAGATTTGTTTTATCAGGTATTATGAGAACAAAAGGGTTGTTCAAATAATTGCTGTAATCCATAAAAGATGGATGATTCACAAATCTCGTTGGAGAAATCACATCCATAAAACTAGTGCTAAAAATGTCGAAAGACAAATTGATTGAAAGATCACTTAGGAAGTGACATCGCCGTTTAAATTATAATGGAAAGAAAACATGAAGAAACTCCATGTGGATGGAATTTTGGAGTCTTCTGATTTTTGATCAAATGACGCTTGTGAAACTTTCCTAGAGATAATTGAAACTTCGTTCATAGGCCAAAAGGGAACGAAAGACTAGCTTATTGGAATTTGTACATATTGTTGTACGAAGTCCATTATGTGTAGTCAAGAGCGGTGGATTTTAACTTCATATGCCTTCTCCGAAAATTTGAGTGAATATATGAATATTTACTTAATAAGGATGAAGTGTGAAATATTTGGAAAAGTTCAAAGACTTTCGAGATGAAGTGCAAAATCATTGTAACAAGAATATAAATAGTTTATGATAAGATCATAAAGGAAGATATTTGAGTTACAGAGTTTAGCATAATACCTAAGATTTAAGGAATCGTTCCGTGGATTTGCATTTCCCGAAACACCATAAGAGTATGGAGGATTCGAGATATGTAATTAAACCTTGTTTGACATGGTAAGATCAAAGGTATAATTCATAAAACTGCCATTATATTTTAAAGATTAAAAGCTTTAGAGATTACCGTTTTTCCACTGAAAAGAGCTCCATCATAATCCGTTGAAATGACACCATATGTTATGGTTTGGGATAAAACCCAAGTTGTCCTTTCTTAAACATTGGTATGCTATGCATAAGAAAGATGTTTGCAACCAAAGTCGGATGAACCTGTCTTTGTTAAGTATTCCTCCATAACACCAGAGACAAAAGTGTTTGTCACTTAGAACGTCAAGTTTCCTTTAGAAGGAATTTTTCGTGAAAAGTAAAGTGGGAGGACAATAGAACTTTGATAAGGTTAAAAGAACCTTAGCTATATGTGCAAAGTTGCGCAGCACCGAAAAGTGTTCCGGAGGCAGCAACAATGCTCATGGCTCACGTGCCTCAAAGGTTGTGGTCACGGAGATCTAAGTTCCTATTGAAACAAGTAGATCGGGTAAACAATCAAATACCAAGATTTGAGGGTTGAATCATTATTTGAGAATAATGAACCGACTACATACAAAGAAGCGATGATGGGTCCTGACTCCGTCAAATGGCTTGAAGCCATAAAATCCGTGATAGTTCCATACACGAGAAATCAAGTTTTGAACTTGAAGGACCCTCGAGAAAGGTGTAAAACCTTACAGTTGTGTCTGGATCT
Source organism: Avena sativa (assembly GCA_916181665.1). NCBI lineage: Eukaryota > Viridiplantae > Streptophyta > Magnoliopsida > Poales > Poaceae > Avena > Avena sativa. Next base: position 292,089,432 of record OV702282.1, read on the forward strand.
ATAAAGAAATAGACATGGATGTTTTACATCTATGAAATAGTCGACATGTTGGGAAAGAGTTCACAAAATGTTCAAAGGTTGACTATGACAAGATTTGATCTTTCATAGTGATATTTAGTCTAGACGGATTAATGTAGCAACCACTACATATAATTTGTTATATGGTAGTTGAATAAACAAAACAAGTTCTTCTAATAGAATCGTTACCTAGGACATGTGCATAACACGGTCCATAGGGTTTTGTTAATTCAAAAGGATGCTAAAAGTATATGCAAACTTCAATGGTTAAAGTGAGCATCGCGGAGTTGGAATCTTCACTGTGATGAAACTGTTAAAGGAGTTTAAAAGTTCATCAGAGACGATGGAGATGCTTGCATTTGCAAGAAATTAAGTGGGAGCACTAAGACATGTTTCTAATACGTTATGTGGAAGACATATTGTTGATTGGAAATAATGTATCTTTTATTAACACATATTAAGAATTTCATCCCGATGAAAGACTTAGGCAAAACCTAAATATTTGGCATCAATAGACGCTAATATGGTTGTGCCAGAAGTACATAGACGAGATATTGAATGAGTTCAATATAGAAACTACAAGAAAGGTTCTTGTCGCAGAGAAAGGATTGAAAGAGTTCAATGTTGATGATATATTCAAGTGTATTGACATTTGGTAAAGTGAAACAAATAATCAAGTATAGATTGATACTTGATGTATGAAATCATAAAGAGTATTTATATCAATCATAATGTGATATGTACAAATCCAGATATGTCCTATGCTCTAAATGTTGTGAGCATATACCAGAATGATTCGTAAGATGATCATTGGACAATAGTAAGGATATTCTTATGATCTTTTGGAAGAACTAAGAGTATAATATTTGTAGAAGTGACAAATAGATGGTTAGTTCATTGTAAAAGTACTACATTGATACTAGTTTTGTCACAAAGTACAAACTAAATTTATCTCAATCTAAACTAAGGGTGGCACAATATAATGGAAAGTGAGTTCCATAATGGATTTGGATGAGTTCCAAAGTTAAGACATTGTGACAGATACTACAACAAAAGGCTAAATATATGACTGCTATTTTAGCAGCAAAAGAGGGCATTTGTGTGTGTAGTTCACAGTGGGATAATACTATGAAGATATATTGTTGGACAATATTATCAACATGTTTTAACCCCAAAGAGCTAAAGGTCACACCGAAAGACCAAATTTATACAAAGCCATCTCATTAGAGAATGAGTGATGCGTAGAGACGCAAAGACATGCAATTACACACGGACCTGGAAGTGTCAGATCCGGAGATCAGTTGACCACTAGCAATCGTGTACATACAACACTGGAAAGCCATAGGTGTTGAATACACAAAGGTTTGAAACTAGATTATTGACTCTAGTGCAAGTGGGAGACTGTTGGAGATATGCCCAAGAGGCAATAATAAAGTGGTTATTATCATATCTTCACACTTATGATAAATGTTTACATACCATGCTATAATTGTATTAACCAGAAACATTAATACTTGTGTGATTTGTAAACTAAAATAAGAGTCCCTAGTAAAGCCTCTTGTTAAACTAGCTTGTTGGTTAATATATGATCATGGTTTCCTGATCATGAACATAGAGATGTTATTAACAACAGGATCATATCATTAGGAGAATGATGTGATGGACATACTCCTATAGATAAGCGTAGCATAAAGATCAAGTCATTTAAATAGTTCAATTGCTATATGCTTTCTGATACATAGTAACCTAATTCCTTCGACCATGAGATCATGCATATCACCTTTACCGGATGGATGCTTTGATGACATCAAACACCACACCGTAACTGGGTGGCTATAAAGGTGGCATTGAGTGTTCGGAAAGTATTGGTTGAAACACATGGATCAAGAGTGGGATTTGTCCATCCATATGACGGATAGATATACTCTAGGCCCTCTCGGTGAAATGTCATCCAATTAGCTTGCAAGCATGTGACTGGCTCACAAGGGATCACATACCACGGGAACGAGAAAAGAGTACTTATCGGTAGCGAGGTTGAACTAGGTATGCAGAGATACCGACGATCATAACCTCGGATAAGTAAACTATCGTGAGACAAAGGGAAATTGGTATCGTATGTAAGTGGTTCATTCGATCGCAAAGTAATCGTAGAAATATGTGGGAGCCATATGAATTTCCAGATTCCTCTATTGGTTATTGTTCGGAGAAGTGTCTCGATCATGTCCGCATAATTCACGAACCGTAGGGAGACACACTTAAGGATTCGACGTTGTTTTGAGTAGTTATGGTATTATGAGAAAGAGACCGAATGTTGTTCGGAGTCTCGGATGGGATCCGGGATATCACGAGGTGATCCGTAATGGTCCGGAGAATAAGATTCATATAAGGAAAGTCCCGTTTCGGAGTTCGGGAATGATTCCGGTGTTTTCATCGGGAATGTTCTAGAAGGTTCCGGATTGTCCGGCACTCCAGGGGGGGGAGGGTACATGAATGTGTCATTGAATGATCGGAAAGAGTACGACTACATCACCCACGAGAATCTGCTCTCGTTAACCGCTTTGGAATCTTCGAGGGTGAGTTATTCCATCGACTCGTTGCTGCAATCTAGTAGATAGATCTTGGCTTGTTTGTTTGTATGCGATAGAAAATTTTTGTTTTCCATGCTACGAACCGCTACAGTGACGGCGCGGTGCAATTGGTGGAGAATTTCTGCAGCAGGGCTTCGCCTACAAACAGTCGGGAGGGAGAGAGGAAGGGCAGCAGCGCGGATAGGGTTGGAGGGGAAGGTGTGGGGGGTTGGTGTGCCCCCACCCCTCTTTATATAGAGGGGGGGCGCACCCCTAGCCCCTCCCCCAAGCCCAAACCGGCGGCCCCAAAGGATAAGGAGTGGGGGGCAAGGAAACCCCCCCCTTCTAGAAGGTCTATCTCGAGTTTAAACCTCTCTTGGCCGGCTGGGCCCTATGGGGCCTTGTGCCCCTGGCCCAATGCGGCCAGGGCACTCCCTCATAGGCCCATGCCCCCTCCCGGAAGGTGGGGCCACGTTGGTCCCCTTCCGGAAGGTTCTAGAAGCTTCCGCTACAATACCGATTAATCAGGAACAATTCCGAACTCCAAAAACTGCACTGCATTATATGAATCTTATTCTCCGGACCACTCCGGAACCTCTCGTGATGTCCCGGATACCATCCGAGACTCCGAACAAAAACTCATAAACCAATTATCCAATCTATCCTAGCGTCGAGACACGTTAAGTGTGTGACCTTGCGGGTTCGAGAATATGCAGACATGATCTTCTATCAATAATCAACAGCGGGGTCTGGGCACCCATATTGACTCCCACACATTCATCGATGATCATATCGGATGAACCACGATGCCAGGATTCAATCAATCCCATATATATATTCCCTTCGTCTCGCGATATTTTACTTGCCCGAGATTTGATCGTCGGTACCGTCATACCTAGTTCAATCTCGTTCACAGCAAGTACTTTACTCGTTCCGTAATCCGATATCACTTTGTGATTAACTCCTTAACCACATGCTTGCAAGCGGTGTTGATATCGATTACCGAGTGGGCCCGAAGTATATCTCTCCGACTTGGGAGGGACAAATCCCATCTCGATACATACAACCCAACAGATACTTTCCGATCACCTGAGAGACACCTTTATGATCACCCTCTCATAGGATGACGTTTGATGACCTCAAAGCTTTCTTCCGATACCAGGGAGTTGTATTATCTCATGGTCTAAGGAATACAATATTTGACATAAGAAAAGCTTCGCAAAGACGAACACGATGACACGATCTAATTGCTTCGCTTAGTTTGGGTCTGTCCATCATATCATTCTCCCAATGATATGATCTCATTATCAATTGACAACTCATGTCTATGGTTAGGAAACCTTAACCATCATTGATCAATGAGCTAGTCCATAGAGGCGTACTAGGGACACGGTGTTGTTCACAAACCACACAAGTATTAAAGTTTCCGCTTAATACAATTCTAGCATGGAATATAAACATTATCATGAACAAGAATTATAATAATAACAGCTTTATTATTGCCTCTAGGGCATAATTCCAACAGTAGCAACACTTTTTGAGGTTTGAAAGGAAAGGAGAAAAAGCTTATAGGCATTTTGTATCATTTATTTTCTTTCTTGATTAGCTCATAAGCTTAGTATTCTTTATTTAAGATATTTTGTGTCTTCAAGGAAGATTGCATGTTTGGCTTTATCACTTGTAGGTTTGCTTGTTTCCTTTAACTCTTTTGCTTGCTACCCAGACTTGCTAGCCAAAAAACTGTTTTGAGAAGGCATACTTCTCATGCATCCAACCCCTTTGAACCAAACTTGTGCCATTTGTGTCCACCATACCTACCTATTAGCATTATTGCTATTCCAAGCAAATTCTCAAGCTTCATCTATCTTTCGAATTAAAAATTATTTTGTTATGTGAAAACTAGTTAGTAAAGTTCTCACGAACTTGATGGCACACCTTATTTTCTTGCCCCTAATAAACTTGAAGCATTGTGTCATCAAAGTTGTATATGCTTGCATCTATACGTTGGGATTAGCAGAACCGTGTGGTCACGGGGAACGCTTTCAACACTTATGGATACATATCCAGTTGATATCATGCTCTTTTATTTGCGGATGTCGTCAGTGTAAAATAAAAGGGGAGCTTGTAAGTCCATGGAGTTATGTATGTGTGTTAGAGAAACACCTAGGCCGCTAGCCTAAGCCATGCCTAATCATGGTGGAAACTTGCAGCATAACCATAGTGAGCAATATGTAAAGCATCCTCAATAAAAACCTATGCAAATAGCAAATAAAAAAATTGCTAAGATGCTCACTGTCTGCTTGCCTTGTCATTTTGATTATGGGATAGCTCCTGTATCATGTGCAAGGGGTACCCCGTTGGCGGTTCTTTATGATACGCATGTACTTACAATGACAAGAACTTACCGGTAACTGAAGTTGAGTAGCATGAGGAGCGGCCCTCGTACTCAAGGGACATGTTAATTGCCAGCTTATATTTCGCCAAGCATATACTCCATCCTTGTTCACTTTAACCTTAATCACCTCAAGATGCTTATGATAGGGGCAATGAGGGATCAAATCTAGTAAGTACCATAATCTTTTGGAAGCTCTTTATGACTTGAAATCCCTGCTTCCCTCTATGAAGGGCCTTTCTCCTATTTCTAAGTTGAGTCACTAAACCTTTTTCCTCTCTATCTCCAGCAAGCATTGAGTTGTTGTGTTTCAAGCATTCATATGATGATTTATTCAATCATATTCTCTATCTTACCTGTTTGCACAAGACTCTTATCTATTGAGTATTACTTTGAAAGCCATCATTGTGAAAAACCTTTTATGTTTGAGCAAAGAGTACTCTTGTTGTGAAAACTTCTACAAAAGCTTTTTGTGAAACTGTTTGCCAGCTGTTCTCTGACCAAGAACAAAATTTTCCAATTCAATTATGATTTATCGTTATGCATATCTATTGTGACTCCTCTACTTGTTGCAAGCTAAATTATATAATGGTGATGAGTTGCTTTCTTCTATGAGTTGTGTAATGGTAAGTGTGATGCTTCCTGTCTGTATTATTTTATCGACACTTCACTCCATAAACCTGTGGACATGTTTACTAAGCTCAGTTTTCGCTTGGGGACAAGCGAAGGTCTAAGCTTGGGGGGAGTTGATACGTCCAATTTGCATCACCATTCTATATCATAATTTGCCTCTATTCATTGATATATTTCTTATTAAGAGGTGTTACTTGTGTCTTTTCATCTATTTTTGCATGTTGGATGATTCTTGGAGGATGAACTACCGGAGTCAGGATTCTGATGGAAAAGAGGTGTTTTGATGCAATTTCACGAAGATCAGAAAAATACCAGAAAAATTATGGAAAATCATGTTTTCCCAGAAGACGAAGGAAGACAGAAGGGGAGGCGGAGATGGGTCACAGGGGGCCCACACCCCCTAGGCGCGGGCCACCCCTGGGCCACGCCTGTAGGGGGTGTGGCCCACCTGTCCGGCCTCCGACTCCGCCCTCTCGCTTATATCTTCCCCTCGAAATACTAAAACACGGGGGCGACCATAGAAATATTCCGCCGCCTCTACGGGGCGAAAAACACCGAGAGAGAAAGAGCTCTCCGACAGACAGATTTCTGCCGGGGAAATTCCTTCCCGGATAGGGGAGATTGTCGCCATCAACACCATCATCAAGCTAGTTTTATCGGGATCATCATCATCCACACCATCATATCCACCAGCACCATCATCACCACTCCGTCCCGCTGTAACAATTGTGTTGAATACTTGCATAGATCTGAGGGGAATCTTTCCTGGTGTTGATTACTATTATAGTTGATGCTTGTGAATGGAACCATTGGATTATTGTTTATGTTTAGATTATCATTTACCATATCATCTTTGATCTTGATCTATATGATGTCTTGTGAGTAGTTCATTTAGTTCTTGAGGACATGGGATAAGTCATGTTATTAGTAGTGGATTTGTGTTGAGATATTATTCAATGGTTTAGTATTTAAGTTGTGGTGCTATTCTTCTAGTGGTGTCATGTGAACATCGACTACATGATACTTCACCATTTATGGGCCTAGGGGAATGCATTGTGTATTTGGCTACTAATTGTGGGGTTGCCGAAGTGATAGAAACCTGAAACCCCGTTAGGACACCATTGCATAAGGGAGTGTAGGATCTCAGAGTTTAAGGCCGTGGTTAGGTTTGTATCTTAATTGCTTTCCTATAGTTGCGGATGCTTGCAGGGGGTTTAATCACAAGTATGTATTAGTCCAAGTAAGGGCGGTACATTAGCACAGGTTCACCCACACAACACTTACAACACCAAATAATACTACTCAGCTATTTGAAGCAAAAGCACTTGACAGAATTCCCATGTGTCCTCGAGAACGTTTGGTCCTTATAAGTATTTCCACTGGCTTGTCCTTTGCTAAGAAAGGATTGGGCCACTTGTTGCAGTTGTTTATTGTCTTTATTACTTGCACTCTATTTCTTTGCTCTATCAGAAAACCCCTAAAAATCCTTTTGCTAAGTATTTACAGAGATTTCCTGCTCCATACCACTAGTCAACACCTTCTTCTCCTCGGTGGGGTCGACACTCCTATTTATCGAAAGTACTACGATACACCCTCTATACTTGTGGGTCATCAATAGGTACAAGATCGTCGGCCTTGACCTAGAGTATACCAGCGATAGGAAGAGGGCAGCGCTCTTGCAACTATCCATGCGCAACCACTACCTCATGTACCACGTATGCAGGTCCAAATGGGTATGTCCAGAGCTTCGCCAGTTCCTGTGGAGCATGGAGATCTACTTCGCCAGCGTCAACATCATGAACGACACTCCAAATCTAGAGAGGGATCTACAGGTTCATGTCGCCAATCACATCGATCTCCAGCGTGTGTGGAGGTACCTATACGATGATATAGGGAAGGTAGGCATGGCTAGACTAGCTGCCGACATCATCGATCGCGAGTACGCCCTCATGAAGGACGAGTTCCCGAAGCACCTGCAGGATCGATGGGTGTGGAGGTACCTGGATCACGTTGCAATCCGGTACGTAGCCAGGGAAGCGTGCGTCTGCTACGAGATGCTCAATGGGATATGGCGGATGAATGAGTGTGTTGCTTACTACTACTAGCTTATCTCGTCTGTATTTTTTAAGCATTCTATGTCAGAATGGCTATGGTATGATCCTTGTGCTACCGTATTAACCAGTATGAATTACATTTCCCCTTTTAGTTATTTTTATCATCAGTTTTAGGACCGTGTCAAAATTCATACTTAGAAATCGTGATTGCGTCCTTTGCATGCGACAAAATCCAATACTACCATGCATGCCCCGTGTTGATTACTAAACATCCACAAATTAGGGACATGTTTCCAATTCAACGATGTCGTAGTATCAAAGTCATAAATTGTGAAAGAACATGTTTGCATAAATAGTGCTTGTGGATAACATGTATGTATAAACATAACAATCTTAAATATAGTGTTCGTAAACATAGAGGCACAGACACGAACACAACAATCATAAACCTTCAACCATACTGCTTCAACCTAGTTATCAATCACTAACATACTATGTCTAATAGTCATAGCCTGGCGAAGGAGAAAACCCATCCGTGATTGACTTCGGGCGCTTGTATCAGCTTCCAGACTCATCGACATTATCGCACCTAGGTGATACGTCCAAAACGTATCTACTTTACTGAACACTTTTGCTATTGTTTATCCTCTAAACTTGTGTGATTTGGATACAACTAACACGGACTGACGCTGTTTTCAGCAGAATTACCTTGGTGTCTAGTTTTTGTGCGGAAAATCAACTATCAGGAAAAATCCTAGAAAATATGCCAAAAATTCTATTTCACCAGAAGACTCACAGAGCCAGAAGACGAGACGGAGTGGGGCCCTGGGGGGCCACACCCCCCAGTCGCGCGGGCCAGGCCTGGTTGCGCCTGGAGGGGGTGTGGCCACTCTAGGCACCCCCTCGGCCTCCCTCTTCGCCTATAAGATGCCTCTTGACCTAAAAACCGGGGGGTGACATTTTTCTAGAAGAGTTCCGCTGCGTCGACACCACCAGAAACCACGATTTGGAACCAGAAACTCCGTTCTGGCACCCTGCCGGGACGGGGAATTTGGAGAGGATCATCGCCATCGTCATCAACAACGCCTATCCATCAACCATCCATGTTTCCCTCATCCATGAGTGAGTAATCCCCCGCCGTAGGCTATGGGGATGGTAGGGATTGGATGAGTTTTATCATGTAATCAAATAAGATTGTTAGGGCATGGTGCCTAGTATCTCTATTAGTGCTATTTGACTTTGTTGCAACTTGTTGTGCTTAATGCTTGTCACTAGGGCCCGAGTGCCATGATCTCAGATCTGAACTTATTATTGAATCATTATGATAGTATTGTTTGTGATCTTATCTGCAAGTTGTGTACACATATCATTGTCCGGATCCAAAGGCCCCGAAGTGACAGAAATTGGGACAAACTGAGGGGATGGCTGTGATGTGAGGATCACATGTGTTCATAGAGTGTTAATTCTTTGCTCTGGTGCTCTATTAAAAGGAGCACCTTAATTGCCATTAGTTCCCTTGAGGCCCCGCTGCAACGGGCTGGCAGGACAAAAGATGTTATGCAGGTTCTCATTGCGAGCACACATGACTATATATGGAGCACATGCCTATGATTATTTAGTACTTGGATGCTTTATCTTATTTATCTCCAATAACCCTAGATCTTGAAGTTACATGTTTAGTCTCATCCATGCAACACCCGTCCATCCATCCCTATGCCTACCGCGCTCATATCCTACTGTTTGCTACTATTGTTACTATTGCTCTTGTTTTACTGTTGTTATTACTTTGCTATTGTTACTACAAAATTGTTGCTACTGATAAACTTCTGTGAGCAAGAACTATTCCAGGTGCAGCTGAACTGACAACTCAGTTGTTAAGGCTTGCAAGTATTCTTTGGCTCCTCTTGTGTCAAATCAATAAATTAGGTAATACTACCCGCGAAGACTGCTGCGATCCCCTACACTTGTGGGTCATCAAGACTATTTTCTGGCGCCGTTGACGGGGAGCATGGCTTTATTTGTAAGTTCACTTGGATCTATTATTGTTCACTGCTACTCCTTTCATCATGGGGAAGTCTCGTGATGGAAAGTTCCCTATTTTACCATCCACTACAAGAAGAGGTACAATCCTAAACATCTTTGCTGCTCTTGATTCACCGTCTGTTATAAGTAAGCTTGTCACACCACCACCACATACTCATGCTACACACACTGCTACTACTGCTGAATCTGAAACTACTTTTGATGCTCATGATGTTACTTCTACTGTGCTTGATGCGAGTGGTTCATTAGGTCCTTTCCTAGATGCTACTATGGCTAGTCTAGGAAATACCGAAACTCCTAGTGAAGACACTGTTACGCCTATTAGCTCACCTGAGGCTAGTGAGAGTTATGATATTAATGATGGTTACATTGAGTTCACTGATGAATTTGTTGAAGAGTGCCGAAACACACATGGCACTAGTGCTATTAAGAGTCTCCTTGCTAGACGTACTATTATGCCTAAAATGTCCTCTGATCCTAAGTTTGCCACTTCTCCCATAGATATTAAAGATGAAGACTATGATTTCTCTCTTGATTTATCTTATTTAGATATTGTTGAGAAAGAACCTTTTTCTGGGACTGAAAATGAGAGTGTTGTGGCTCATATGAATGAGCTTTGTACTATGAGTGCTTTGTTCTCTAATGATTTTAAGATGCGCAAGTACTTTGTTACTAAGATCTTCCCTTTTTCACTAAAAGGAGAAGCTAGGGCTTGGTTTAATAGATTACCTCATGGTTCCATTGATAGCCCTGATTGCTTGATTGCTTCTTTCTTCCATAAATATTTTCCTCCCAGTGCTAGACATGCTGCTTTGTAGAGACTTTTTGATTTTAAACAGGGAGAAGAAGAGAAATTGCATGAGTCATGGACAAGGTTTTGTGCCTTGATTCATGCACATCTTGGATGTCCATTACCTAAGAATGAACTTATTGATATTTATTATAATGGAGTAACTAATGATTCTAGGACCTACCTAGATAGCTTTGCTGATTGTCTTTTCAGGAAAAGGACTCCTACAGATGCTTAAGAATTATTGACCAAGATAAGCAAGAATTATGATGATTGGACTTCAACTGAGCTGAATGCACCTGAGCCTATTACTCCTGAACCAGTTGTTCCTGAACCAGTTCCAGCACCAACAATAAAGAAGAGGGGAGTTATTGCATTAAATGATGAAGTGATGAAGGAAGCTAAGAAGTGTCTAAAGGAGAAAGGTATTAGAGCCGAAGATGTGAAGAATCTACCTCCTATAGAAGAATTATGTAAGACAATTCCCCACTCATTACTATTAAGGTACACTCTCTCCAACACTTTGATGAAGGTGATATTCCTTATGGTAAGCCCCCTGATCAATGTTTAGAGGAGCTTGACACTTTTATTGTTAAGCAAAGGGTATTTTAATAAACAAGTTCAAAATAATTTATTGGAAAACTCTAGAGCTATCCATGAGTTGAAAGATATTGTGGAAAGAACTTCTAATGATATTAAAATGCTTTGTAAATACTTTCAAATGGTTCAAACCCAACTTGATTAACTTGCTAAGGTACAAAAGGATATGCTAGTTAATGCCTCAAGAGATAAACATGCTTATGGAATTAGAACTAGGAGTGGTGTAGCTACTCAAGATCCTTTATATCCTGAAGGACACCCTAAAAGAATAAAGCAGGATTCCCAACAAGGTGAGGATAGTGGTAGTCCTCGTAAGAAAAATAAAAATAAAAATAAAGTAGTTGAGGAACCACTTGAACCTGTTGTAGATCCTAATAGTATATCTGTCTCTGATGCTGAAACTGAGAATGGTAATAATAATGAGTCTCCTGATAAGGACGAAGGTGAGGAAGAACCTGAGAAGCACACTAAGAACACTAGGTACACAAAGGAAGATTTTATTGCTAATAAACATGGTAAAAACAGAGAACTTCGGGTGCAGAAACCTATGCCTTTTCCAGGTAAGAAACACAAGTCGAAGGAGGAGGAACACTACAACAAGTTTTGTGAGTGGATGAAACCTTTATTCTTGCAAATTCCTTTGACTGATGCTATTAAATTGCCTCCTTATTCAAAGTATATGAAGGATATTGTCTCTAATAAAAGGAAGATTCCTAATGAGGAGATTTATACCTTGCTTTCTTTCAATGGTAAGGTTCCAAAGAAACTTGGTGATCCAGGTATACCAACTATTCCTTTCTCTATTATGAATAATTATGTTAGAACTGCTTTTATGTGATTTGGGAGCTGGAGTTAGTGTTATGCCTTTTTCTCTCTACAAGAGGCTCCAGCTAGAAAAGTTGATACCAACTGATATATCTTTGCAAATGGTTGATAAGTCAACTACTATTCATGTTGGTATATGTGAGGATGTTTCTGTTCAAGTTGCTCATAATTGCATGGTTTTAACTAATTTTGTTGTGCTTGAAATGCCTGAAGATGATAATATGTCTATTATTCTTCGGAGACATTTTCTTAATACTGCAGATGCTGTTATTAATTGCAATCAAGGAAAAGTAACATTCAATATTAATGACAAAGAGCACACTGTCTATTTCCCCAAGAAGGTTGTTAGAAGATATTGCTTGAATTCCATTGAAAATATTGAGAGCATCAAGGTTGGAGAAATATATTGTCCCATTCCACAAGAAAATTTTGAAACTATTATGATTGGGACCATTACTATCAAGTATGAGGTAACATAATCACCTTGTGGAATGCAAAGTTTTGTTTCATATAAGATTGTTTTGGTAACAAGACTTGATCAACATTATTAACAAAAGGATTTTAATGAACAAAATAATGCTTTCACTTTGGTTATACTTGCTCACTTTTATTTTTCTCCTTTCTAATCTTTGCTCTTCGTCGTGCCTAACTTAAAGGCATTAAAGAAAAGTACTTGTTGGGAGATAACCCAAGAGTTTCCTTGAGTATTGAAAGTTATTACTTCATTAATGACCTCTCTTTATCCTTTTTGTTTTCTTTTTGTGCCAAGAATGGCCTCTAATGAGAGGGAAGTAAGATTTGGGGAGTTGCTGTCCCGAAACAGATTTCTGTCCTCCACCATAAAAATTCGTGAGGAGTCTCTATAAGTCGGATTGAGCTGAAAATTTACGAATAAATCCCCCAGTATGTTATCTAACTTTAATTAGTTCAACACTTTTTGATTTGAGCAACAGAAGGTTTTCGTAAAATCTGTTTCTACCTGCTGGTCTGTTTTGACAGATTTCTGCCATTATTTGCATTTGCTTCTTATTGATTCCTTTTCGGGTTATTTTTAGGAAATTGAGCTTTTTGAAGGAGTTGCTACAGTAGCTTGTGTTTTTAATGAAAAGTCTTGCTATTCCAAAGCTTTGCCAGAGGTCTAATATCTTTTGAATAAACTAATGTTGCTAATGAAGATTGTGTGAAGTTTTGTATGAAAGAAAAATTTCAGGGGTGTAGAGAGAGGATGATGTAATGAGATGAAGAATGGACAAAAGCTCAAGCTTGGGGGGAGCCACTCTGTGTCACCCCAAGCATTACTCAAGAGGTACAAGCATCAAAGCTTGGGGGTGCCCAAGGCATCCCCTTCTTCATCAATAAAAAGCTTAGGTCTTTCTAGACACTTCGTTTTTATTGTTTCATGCACAGTTGTGTTGTTCTTGGAGCGTCTTAGTTTTTGTTTTTGGTTTTCTTTTGCTTCATTTGGTTTTGCGTTGGTTTTCTTCTAAAAAATCAAAAACACCAAAAATATTTGTTGTTCTTCTTTGGTTTTGTGAGTTCTTTGCAGGGTTCAGCCGTCCTCAGTGGATTTTAGTTTCATGTTATTCAAGTCACACAAGTAAAGGGCAATAATGAAGATTAAGACAAGTCGAGGTGTGGTAAGAGGCTAGTAACGAACTCTATTTGTTTTATTTTTGTACATATACTCATCACTGTGAGTATGCTTAGCCTGTTTGTATAAGGTGTATGTCATTATGAATGCTTAGTAGTTCTTGCTTGTCTATGATTAGCTCCATCTTGCTAATAGTTTGTAGCATGTCATATGAATGTTTGCTTGCATTGTTTTATTCATACTTTGGTATGATATTGTGGTATCCTCCTCTGACTGTTCATGTGAATCAACTTGGCACATGCTCACGCATGCATGTGACTAATCAATAGTCAGTAAGCCTCGATGATTTATTTTGCCCAGAGTTCTTGTATCACTTTCATGCCATAATTAGTCATGTTTTGTTGCAAGCATGAATATGATAGCTATTGCTCTCTCGTTTGTCGCTCCCTCTCTATTGCTAGCCTTCATTTGCACTGAGTATTTGCGCTACATGTGCTTCCAACTCTCCAAAACCAATATTGCCAGTTGTGTCCACCATACCTACCTATTAGCATCATTTGCTATTTCAGTGCATATTCCATATGCCGTGTTTTCTTCCAAAAAAATGTTTGTCTGTTTTGAGAAAGTTAGTTAGTAAATCTCTCATGAACTTGATGGCACACTTTATTCCTTGCGCTTAATAATCTTGAACCATTGTGACTAGTCCATGAAAGTTATATGCTTGCTTATTATATGCTGGGAGTCATCAGAACCGTGTTGTCACGAGGAACGCTTTCAACACCTGTTGGGTATCTCATCCAGTTGATACTTTGCTCTTTTATTTATGGATGTCAACGATGTGAAATAAAAGGAGAGGTTGTGAGTTCATGGAGTTTATACATTGTTTTAGAGAAACGCATGGGCCGCTAGCCTAAGCCATGCCTAATCATGGTGGAAACTTGCAGCATCACTGTAATGAGCATCTAGGAAGCATCCTCAATAAAAATCTATGCATATGGTAAATAAAAAGATTGCTGAGATGCTCATTGTCTGCTTGCCTTGTCATTTTGGTTATGGGAAAGCTCCAGTACCATATGCAAGGGGTACCCCGTTGGCAGTTCTCGATGATATGCATGTGTTTACAATGACAAGAACTTTCAGGTGACTAAAGTTGAATACCATGTGGAGCGACCCTTGTACTCAAGGGACTTTAGATTTCCAGCCTATGGTCTGTCAAGCATATGATTCAGAGTGGACCTCACTTTCACCTTAACCACATGAAGATGCCTATGATATGGGCAATGAGAGCTCAAAGCTAATGATACCTTCCTTTCAGCATTGGGAAGCCTTTCAAAACCTTCACAAAACCGTTTTCACAATTTTGTTGAGTCATCACTTATTCTATGAGCACCTTCTTGAGAGCATAGTTGTCATTCTTGCGTTTGTTCCAAAACTTGGTTAATTATGGCATGACTTTGATGCGTGTATCTCTGATATCTTTATCTCTAGTATTCACTTGAACTTCAGAGGTGCCTTGGCATTCATATTGTGCTCTTCAAACAAAGGCAAGCGAGATACCACTCTATCATATCTTATTATGAGCATTGCAATGTTGCTTATGTTTATGTTTCATGCTACTTATTATTATTGAGTTGGTTTCTCTTCATAGCTTGCAATGATTATTGAGTAGACTTAGTTGCATACTTCTTATTATGAATTGTCTAACCATCTACTCTTGTGCTGAGAATATATACATCATATGAAGCAAAGTGTTCGTGAAAATTCTTTTATCGCACTCAGTTTTCAACTGAATTGCTTGAGGACAAGCAATAAGCTAAGCTTGGGGGAGTTGATACGTCCAAACGTATCTACTTTCTCGAACACTTTGCTATTGTTTCTCCTCTAAACTTGTGTGATTTGGATACAACTAACACAGACTGACGCTATTTTCAGCAGAATTACCTTGGTGTCTTGTTTTTGTGCAGAAAATCAACTATCAGGAAAAATCCTGGAAAATATGCCAAAAATTATATTTCACCAGAAGATCCACGGAGCCAGAAGGGGAGACAAGGAGGAGGCCTAGGGGGCCCAGACCCACCCTAGGCGCGGGCCCACCTGACCCTGCGCCTGGAGGGGTTTTGGCCACCCCAGGCAGCTCCTCGGCCTCCCTCTGCACCTATAAGTTGCCTTCTGACTTAAAAACTCAGGGGGGGTCGATAGTTTTCCAGAAAGAGTTATGCTCCGCCGCCGCCACCAGAAACCAAGATTCGGATCCAGAAACTCCGTTCTGGCACCCTGCCAGGACGGGGAATTTGGAGAGGATCATCGCCATCGTCATCACCAATGCATCTCCATCAACCACCGATGTTTCCCTCATCCATGAGTGAGTAATCCCCCACTGTAGGCTTGGGGATGGTAGGGATTGGGTGAGTTATATCATGTAATCGAATAAGATCTATTAGGGCATAGTGCCTAGTATCTCTATTAGTGCTATTTGACTTTGTTGCAACTTGTTGTGCTTAATGATTGTCACTAGGGCCCGAGTGCCATGATCTCAGATCTGAACTTATTATTGAATCATTATGATAGTATTGTTTGTGATCGTATCTGCAAGTTGTGTACACATATCATTGTACGGATCCAAAGGCCCCAAAGTTACAATAATTGGGACAAACGGAGGGTATGGCTGTGGTGTGAGGATCACATGTGTTCATGGAGTGTTAATGCTTTGCTCCGGTGCTATATTAAAAGGAGCACCTTAATTGCCAGTAGTTCTCTAGAGGCCCCGCTGACACATGCTGATTCGACAGAAGATGTTGTGCAAGTTCTCATTACGAGCATGTATGACTATATTTGGAGCACATGCCTAGGATTGTTTAGTACTTGGATGCCTGTTATTATTTATCTGCAATGCCCTAGATCTTGAAGTTACATGTTTAGACTCGTCCATGCAACGCTCGTCCATCCATCCCTATGCCTACCGCATTCGAATCCCACTATTACCGTTACTATTACTATTGCTACTGTTTCACTGTTGCTTTTACTGCTGCTGTTGCTACTACCAAATTGTTGCTACTGATAAACTTCTGTGAGCAAGAACTATTTACAGGTGCAGCTGAACTGACAACTCAGTTGTTAAGGCTTGCAAGTATTCTTTGGCTCCCCTTGTGTCGAATCAATAAATTGGGTAATACTACCCGCGAAGACTGTTGCGATCCCCTACACTTGTGGGTCATCACGGGCTGCAGGGATTCTCAATGATTTCCTAACCTTGGTTCGGAGGGTTGGATTAACGAGTTATATGCAGGATGAGAGTGTGAAGTATGCTACGCTTACTAAAACCTTTGTGGAGAGTTTCTCTTTTTCTAACAGCCCTTTCAAACCAGATGTGCCTTTCAAAATCTATAACAGGCCTTTCTCCATGACATTGAAGAAATCTTGGGTAGTGGCACGACTGGGATGGTGAAGAAGATTCCAGCTCAGCCCGCTGATTTGTTGGAGCTCTACCGAGGGATAACTAATGATGATGACCGCAGAGCCCAGCAGGAAAAGATAAGAAATATTCAACTCCCAGCTATCGGGTATTTTGCTTATTATCTTGCCATTAGTGTTCTTGGTAAGGAGAACACTAGCAATATTTCCAACTATCATTTGGCCTTCCTAGCTGCTGCACTCAACAATGAAACCAGGTACAATCTTGGTTCTCTCATTTCTCGTCGTTTAGCTGCTAAGGGACCCATTTATGGGGGAATTATTGTTGCACATGTTGTTGCTGCCCTAGACCTTTCTGTTGATCCAAGTGATACAGTTTTGGCTCCTCAGAGGTTTGATTTAGCTGCCATGAAAGCGCATCACTTTGTCACTGCTGGATCTACCCTTGAGAGTTTGGTTTATAGAATGATGTTTACTAACGGGGAAGAGAGAGAGATTCCTCTGCCCCAAACCACTATGTTCAGTATTTCCCAGGGATCTTTGTCACGCACCAAGGAGGAGATGGACGAGCAGCTATGCATTCGTGGGTTCCACGGACACTATCAGGGGGACGCGCCCTCATATGACCCCTCTGTGCACTACACAGGGGAGTCCTTGAGCTCGTACCAGGACGAAGGGGCCTCCTCGTCGTACTACAGAGGTGCACCTTCTTGGTCACCATGGAGTTGAGCCCCACTTAGGCCAAAAGCCTAAGCTTGGGGGAGGTATACCGACATCACACTCATCTATATATCATGTTTCGTCGGTTCTTTGTATATCCATTGTTTTGCTTTCTTTTTGGTTTTTGTTTATGTTTTCCCAAAACACAAAAATACCAAAAATATTTTCGTTGTTTCTCTTGGTTTGTTTCTTTTCTTTTTATCTTTGGTTTGCCTTCAAGAAAAATCCAAAAAGATTTTGCTTTGTTTGTTTTTGATTTGTTTGCTTGCTTTAAAATTTCGAAAACACCAAAAATATTTGTTGTTCTTCTTTGGTTTTGTGAAGTTCTTTGCAGGGTTCAGCAGTCCTCAGTGGAGTTTGGTTTCATGTTTTTATTCAAGTCACACAAGTGAAGGGCGATAATGAAGATTAAGACAACTTGAGACGTGGTAAGAGGCTGGTAACGAACTCTATTTGTTTTGATTTTTGTACATACTCATCATTGTGAGCATGCTTAGTCTGTTCGTGTAAGGTGTATGTTATTTATGGATGCTTAGTAGTTCCCGCTTTCATATGATTATCTCCAGTTTTCTAATAGTTTATAGCATGTCATATGAATGTTTGCTTGCATTGTTCTATTCATAACTTGGTTTGATATTGTGGTATCCTCCTCTGAATGTTTCATGTGAATCGACTTGGCACATGATCACGCATGCATATGACTAAACATAGTTAGTAAGCCTCGATGATTTATTTTGCCTCAGAGTTCTTGTATCACTTTCATGCCATAATTAGTCCCATTTTGCTGCAAGCATGATTATGACAGTTATTGCTCTCTCGTTTGTCGCTCTCTCTCTCTCTATTGCTAGCCTTCACTTGCACTGAGTATGAGCTCTACTTGTGCATCCAACTCCCCAAAACCAATATTGCCAATAGTGTCCACCATACCTACCTATTAGCATCATTTGCTATTTAGTGCATATTCATTATGCCTTTTTTTCTTCCAAATAAAATGTTCGACTGTTTTGAGAAAGTTAGTTAGTAAAGCTCTCACGAACTTGATGACACACTTTATTTCTTGCACTTAATAAACCTGAACCATTACGACTGTCCATGAAAGTTATATGCTTGCAAATTATAGGCCGGGAGTTAGCAGAACCGTGTTGTCACGGAGAACGCTTCAACACTTATGGATATATATATCCAGTTGATATTAGGATCTTTTGTTTGCAGATGTCGTCGGTGTGAAATAAAAGGGGAGCTTGTGAGTTCATGAAGTTATATATGTGTTAGACAAACGCCTAGGCCGCTAGCGTAAGCCATGCCTATCATGGTGGAAACTTGCAGAATAATCATAATGATAAATCTGTGAAGCATCCTCAATAAAAACCTATGCAAATAGCAAATAAAAAGATCGCTGAGATGCTCATTGTCTGCTTGCCTTGTCATTTTGATTATGGGATAGCTCCTATCTTATGTGCAAGGGGTACCCCGTTGGTGGTTCTCTATGATACACATGTATTTACAATGACAAGAACTTACAGGTAACTAAAGTTGAGTAGCATGAGAAGCGGCCCTCGTACTCAAGGGACACGAGATTTCCAGTTTATGGTCTGTCAAGCATATAACTCATATTGGACCTCACTTTCACCTTAACCATATAAATATGCCTATGATAGGGGCAATGAGAGCTCAAAGTACCTTACTTTCAGTATTTGGGAGCCTTTCAAACTTTTCAAAACCCTTTTCACTTCCTTGTCGAGTCACCACTTATTCTATGAGCACCTTCTTGAGAGCATAGTTGTCATTCTTAGTGTAATGTGCTTGTCTCAAAACTTGGTTAATTATGTCATGACTTTGATGTTTGTATCTCTGATATCTTTACTTCTAGTCTTCACTTGAACTTCAGAGGTGTCTTGGCATTTATTTTGTGCTCTGCAAACAAAGGCAAGCGAGATACCACTCTATCATACCTTTTTATGAGCATTGCAATGTTGCTTATGTTTATGTTTCATGATACTTATTATTATTGAGTTGGAATCTCTTCATAGCTTGCAATGACTATTGAGTAGACTTAGTTGCATACTTCTTATTATGAATGGTCTAAGTATCTACTCCTGTGCTGAGAATATTTACATCATATGAAGCAAATGTGTTCGTGAAAGTTCTTTTATCGCACTCAGTTTTCAATTGAATTGCTTGAGGACAAGCAATAAGCTAAGCTTGGGGGAGTTGATACGTCTAAAATGTATCTACTTTATCGAACACTTTTTCTATTGTTCCTCCTCTAAACTTGTGTGATTTGGATACAACTAACACGGACTGGCGCTGTTTTCAGTAGAATTACCTTGGTGTCTAGTTTTTGTGCAGAAAATCAACTATCAGAAAAAATCCCGGAAAATATGCCAAAAATTCTATTTCACGAGAAGACTCACGGAGCCAGAAGATAAGACGGAGTGGGGCCCTGGAGGGCCCACACACCCCAGCCGTGCGGGCCAGGCCTGGTCGCGCCTAGAGGGGGTATGGAAAACCCCAGGCATCCCCTCGGCCTCACTCTTCACCTATAAGATGCCTCTTTACCTAAAAAACGGGGGGGGGGGGGTCGATGTTTTTCCAGAAAGAGTTCCGTTGCGCCGCCACCACCAGAAACCGTGATTCGGAACCAGAAACTTCGTTCTGGCACCCTGCCGGGACGGGGAATTTGGAGAGGATCATCGCCATCGTCATTAACAACGTCTCTCCATCAACCATCCATGTTTCCCTCATCCATGAGTGAGTAATACCCTGTTGTAGGCTATGGGGATGGTAGGGATTGGATGAGTTCTATCATGTAATCGAATAAGATTGTTAGTGCATGGTTCCTAGTATCTCTATTAGTGCTATTTGACCTTGTTGCAACTTGTTGTGCTTAATGCTTGTCACTAGGGCCCGAGTGCCATGATCTCAGATCTAAACTTATTATTGAATCATTATGATAGTATTTTTTGTGATGTTATATGCAAGTTGTGTACACATATCATTGTCCGGATCCAAAGGCCCCGAAGTGACAAAAATTGAGACAACCTGAGGGGATGGCTGTGATGTGAGGATCACATGTGTTCATGGAGTGCTAATGCTTTGCTCCGGTGCTCTATTAAAAGGAGCACCTTAAATGCCAGTAGTTCCCTTGAGGCCCCGCTGCAACGGGTTGGCAGGACAAAAGATGTTGTGCAAGTTCTCATTGCGAGCACGCATGACTATATATGGAGCACATGCCTATGATTGTTTAGTACTTGGATGCTTTATCTTATTTATCTGCAATTTTCCTAGATCTTGAAGTTACATGTTTAATCTCGTCCATCCATCCCTATCCTACCGCGCTCATATCCTACTGTTTGCTACTACTATTACTATTGCTCTTATTTTATTGCTGCTGTTACTTTGCTATTGCTACTACAAAACTGTTGCTACTCATAAACTTCTGTGAGTAAGAACTATTTCCAGGTGCAGCTGAATTGACAACTCAGTTGTTAAGGCTTGCAAGTATTCTATGGCCCCCTTGTGTCGAATCAATAAATTGGGTTATACTACCCTCAAAGACTGTTGCGATCCCCTATACTTATGGGTCATCACTAGGGCACACCACTTGCCACGGTTTTGGTTTGAGGTGGCTTTGCCTGGAATGAAACAATTCGATCTGGCGGTACAGCTCGTGGCTGACATACATGTCAATTGCAGCTTATATCAGGTTAAGATTAGAGAGTGGCTTATCCTCCCAAAAATCGTGCCCTACACGCCTCCACAAGAATTTCGGGAATTTTGACTTCATGTCAGCGTACCACAGGTCGATCAACTCAGCTGCAAGAGCGTCCATTCCATCTCTGCTGCCCTTATTTGGGATCTGCTTGTAAATATCTTGGATGTCCACTTTGTACCTATATGGGATCACAATATCGATAGTCGGGCCCTCAAGTAGTTTCCTGTCATGCCTAATGTCAACACTAGTAAATGTTATATGCATGTTGACGAGAAACTCATGAAAGTCGGTTTTGTTACATTAGAACAAACTTTTTGCTACAAAGTGCCCGGCAAGGTCTTTGGCGAGATCTGTCTTTTTATTTTTATCTCGTGGGTGAACCCTTTTTTTGATAAGTTGTAGCAAAAGCGGATGACCCAGGGATCCGGGGAGTTATCCTCCGGGGGACACCTAGCGCCCCCTTGTTGTGATGAAACATTGGTGTCAATTATCATAAAAAAACACACCACAGAAAACTTTTCCCTTCCATACCCTTGAGAGTCGCCCCCAACGTTGTCGCTGTCCCTCTCCTTCCTTCTCTCTGGTAGCTCTGGCGGCCGGCGAGGGAATGGATCTGGTGGTTGACCCCCTTTTTACATAGTAGATGTAGGATTTGAGTTTGGATTTAATTCTAGTGTTTTCCTATGTGGAGACTGAGGGTAGGATGGTGGATCTTGGCAGCCAGATCTTCCATGACTCGTCCCTCTGCTTTGCTACTCATCTCCGATGGCAGGTGATGAAGCTAGGGAGGATGAGGGGCTTGGGCATGCCTCTAAATAAGGTGTGCATCGGGGAGAGGAGTGAGTCCTTTGGCCAGGCTCTACTCCATGCAACAAGCTCCTTCATCGCGGAGCTTCCATTGTGGAAGCTAAAGGCGGCGACGAGCTCCTTCACAGCTCCTCTATACTAGGCTTTTGGTGATTTCTTGGACCGCCATCGATGTGGTATTTTGCCCTATTCTCTCTATTTGTGTGGTGCTGAGGGAGAGGACGGAGCCGCTGTTGTCCATGGCGGGTCTGGGAGGTTGTTGGAAGATGGATTACTGGCATTAGCGACTGCGTCTTATGTTCCTCCGCTTCATTGACCTCATCTTGCTGTTGGAGCTTCGACACCAAAGATCAAATTTCTCCAGTATGCACTTGGGTGGCTAGGATGGTTCTCCGGCCTCAGTCTGCTTTGCTAGATTTTTCCGATGACCCCTCCTTCAACCTCTGGCGAGAGGCCCTTTCAACCTTGCCCGACGGCGAGGACGCGATTGGCGATGGTGGAAATTGCATCGTCGACAAGGTCGAAGATTGCACAAGGACACGATGGCTTTTCTGTGTTTTATTTTGGGGTCCTTTTTGTAATCTGGAGGGACATATTTGCATTTTTATTCATCTTTTAGGCCCTCTCTGCGGTATTTTATCACTTTTGTTACTTCCTCCGACCAAATTAATTGACTCAAATTTATCAAGATACGAATAAATATAATACTAAGTCATGTCTAAATACAACTAAGTCAACTATATTGGATCGGAGGGAGTATATTAATGCTAGTTCCGGGACCTTCCGGACCCTTTCCTCATTAAAAAAAAGATTATCAGAAAAAAAAGATTGATGTCGATGAGCTACGGAGCAACTATCCCTCATGTGGGCCACACTGAAAATATTTTTTGGAATTTCTCGAACCTGTGTGGGGTTGCTCGAACACAACATCTCTAACTCTTGGAAGCACACTAAAAATCGGTTCAAAAAAAGACCAGGGAAAGCGCCGTGGGGTGGTGGAATGTCGGGTCGGCGGCGGCGGGGGCGGGCTACCCACGCTGGGAACCCGGCGACGGCGGCGGGGAGAATCCACCAAGGTGGCGGAGGGCATGGCGAGAGAGGAAGCTCCGGCGAGCAAAGCGCGGCGGATGCCCCTACGGTGGGTGCGAGCGAGGGGGTAGGAGGTGGAGGAAGGGACGTACGGACGCCCACAGCGGCGACGCCGGACGATGGTGGATCCCACCTCGGCGCTGAAGGTGGCGAGGGAGGAAGCTCCGGCGAGCATAGCGCCGTGGATGCCTCTATGGTGGGAGGGGGCGATGGAGTAAGAGGTGGAGGTGGAGGAAGGGACGTACGGACGCCCACAGCGTCGACGCCGGACAATGGGGGACTTCGCCTCGGAGCTGAAGATGGCGAGGAAGGAACCGATGCTCTACTGCCAGCCAACGCGATCGATGGAGTACTCCATCTTGGCGCTGATGGACAACCGAGCACAGCTGCAGGTACGGCGGAGGAGATGCAAGGTCGGAAAAAAGGGTGCTTTCTGATGGACGCTGTTCTAAAATGGAGAATAGGGGACGTTATGGATGGTAATTTTTTCAAGGAAAAGGTTAGTATTCTTTGTATTTTGCACACTTCCATCAACATCTGAGTTCGAGTCCATTTATTTATTCTTGGTGCATGCTATGTGTAGTGTCCTGTTTCATGTATATTGTCCTGAATAAACTGTAAAGGAATTTCATCCTCCAAACAGGTTCACAAAATACCACCTACTTTTACTTCTGTTCAGCAATACCTAGAAATCTACGCCAGTATGTTGCTTGAAGAGAGCCGTGCAGACATACAGCTTGGATTAATTGATCTTCCGAAAAGACCAACTTACCATGCTCTTGCGATATTACAAACTGCTGATCCATATGTGTTCTTCATTGATATTGATCTCAAGAAAACTGGCAATTGCTCCCATGTAGCACAAGATGGGGATTTATTTCTTCTGAGTACTCAACCCCACGGGGAATTGGGTCATGCCTCGGTTTGTTTTGCTATTGCCATTGAAATTGGAAACTATTCATGTTTCCAGAGAGGTTTTAGAGTTTTGGTTTCCGAATATTACAAAGATGTTAATTTCCAAGCAATAAAGCATGTTAGTTTCTTAACTAATATTATGGGGGGCATTACACTTTCAAAGGCAATGACATCTGTTGGCCTAGGCGGTTCAGCTGCCGTCGAGTCAATCATTTGGATCGATGAGAAGGTAACTAAAATAAACCAAGCATTTAGTGGTATACTAAAGCATTTTGCTTTAGATCTAACCTTCTTAATCTGTTATTTTGTTTGCAGGAAGTCTGCAGTTGTAGTGAATTGGTAATTGATGAAATTTCTCCTCCAAATAAGTTCAACGACAATCAAAAAAATGCTCTGAAGTGCATTCTTTCAAAACTGAGGTGTCCACATATCAATGCCCCTGAAATTCTATGGGGCCCTCCAGGTTCTGGCAAAACAGAGGTAGCTGCTACGATACTCCATACATTGTTTTCTTGGAAATTTAGAGTTCTTGTGTGTGTTCCGGGAGAAAAGGATATTGGTAGGTTTCTTCATAAGTTCCAGACGCTTTTCCCTTTATTCAACCTCAGTGATATTCTTGTGCTCAATGACATGGATAGTGTGGGAAAATGCAACAATTTTGTTGAAATGAGCTTAGAAACCCGAACTCAGGAGCTCTATTGCTGCACATATATTTGGAGGAGCTGGTTGAAGGAGCTTTGTTTTGTGTTGGAAATGAAACCGTACTGCCAAGATAGCTGCCATCACAAGGGCCCCATATGTAAGAAAAATAACCTACTTATCTTCTGCTTAGAATCCTTTAGGGAAAAGATTTCTGCACTCATTTTAGATCTCAAAGAATGTTCAAAAGACTTGATTAGGAGCCTTTCAGGGAAGTGTTTATGTGAACATGATGTTTTAAACATAAAGAAGTTGATGACCGAGCTGTCACAGTTCAAGGTTCTTGTGTTGAATGATAGTCTAACAAGCTCTGATGTGCAATGGGCCTTTGGATTTCCTTCCTATTTACATTTGGCTTCTGAGGTTGCAAAAAGAGACATTGCAGAATCAGTGAATGCAAAAAGAAAGAGTTGTCTTCAATTGATGGAGATTCTCATCGACTCATTTGAATTGCCTCAGCTAGAAGACAGAAAAGAACTGGAAGATTTCTATATTGGACACTCACGTGTCATCATCTGCACACCTTTCTATTCCAGTCGCCTCCTACAGCTGAAGTTAACTCCGTTTGATACTTTACTAGTTGATGATGCCTCACAGATAAAGGAAAGCGACCTACTTATTCCACTAGCTATGGCACCTAAGAATGTCGTGTTGTTTGGGGACCATCTACATTTGCAGCCGGCGGTGAAAAGCAAGGTATACATTTGACACAACAGCGTGGTTTATGATTATTATGTTTCTTTTATTTACTGTTTAACTAAATAAGATTGGTGATTGTGACGTTCTGATCTTATATGTTTATTTCTAGTATTTATGCTAGTTTAAGTTTATATCATGTTTCCACATCTGAATGATATTTTATTTGGTAATTGCTAGGTTTGTAAAGAAAATAGTTACGCCTCCAGTCTGTTTGAACGACTGCTACGCTTATCTTCTAAAAAAATGGAACTCACCAAGCAATACGTGATGCATCATTCACTTAGCCTATTTGTACGTGACAAATTCTATGAGGGTAAATTGGAGGATGCTGGTAATGTTTGTTCTGATGACTATAACAAGCAGCTGATGGATGAGTCAAAAGTTGCTTCTTATGGTTTTTTTAACATCATGGATGTGAATGAGCTCAGAATAAAGGAAAAGGGCTTTGTTGAGTGTGCTGTTATCATCTTCTTGCTTCAGATGCTTTGCAAAGGTACTTTTTTTGTTTTCTCTAAAAATGCCTTCTTCTTGGGGAAAGGGGAAAAAGGAAAACATGCGTTATCTGAGTTCTAAGTTAGCATATAACTTGCAATAATATATGATTTTTTTATTATGGTTACGTTTACTCAGCAGCTATATGTGTACATATGTATGGTTTTGTTGACCTTTTTTTCAGGTTTGAAAAATGAAACTGAAAAGGTCAATGTTGGCGTACTTTGTCTATGTACCAGTCGGGTTGATACCATGAAGAACCGATTGGATGCTGAATATGGAAGTCATGGTAGGATTAATCTAGAAGTCAGTACGCTGGATAATTCAAATGAAGATTGGTATGACATTGTAATTTTGTCATCGGTTTTCGATTCTAATTCAGAGATTCCCGAGGGTAACAGAATAAACACAGCACTTACTAAATCAAGGCATGCTCAATACTCGTTTTGCTCGTGTATTTTCCTCTTGTGAGTAACAAACCAGATATATGTTGACAAAAGTTACCCTTTTTTCTCTAGACATTGCCTTTGGATTATTGGTGAAGCTAATAAGCTGATTGAGATTGGAGGCACATGGGAAGCATTAGTATGTAATGCAATGGACCGACACTGTTTTGGAAAATTGACCAGCAGCAGGCTTTCTAATGTCATGAAGAAGTTAGAGATGAATGATCAGAAAAGACTCACTGCTACTATTGCATCTACAGGAAACATTCTGCGGAAGGTACATTTATAACTATAAGCACACGAATTTTTCTTGGGTAATTTGACTGTATAGTCACTTTTCAGTCAGTCAGAAGTTACACTTAAGTATAAGAACACGAATATGCTCACATATAGGAGGAAAGAAAATGTGTGCATAATGTTTCTGCATTTTCCGGGAGAATAAGGAAAAAAGAACAGTGACAGTAAGATTCAAAATTTAAGCAGTAGTTTCATTGTGAAAATAAGAAAACTATATTTGGATAGTAAGATTGTGATACATGGATGGCATTCTAGTAAGTCATAAAGGAAAAACATTGCTTTATGATTTCAAATATGTTCTAACTCAGTCATTATGTTCACAGAAAATCCACATACTGATCACTAGTTTAGTGATGTACATCAAGTACCCATATCTCCTGTGTTGAAAATAGAAGCCTGCATACTTTCCTAACTGAATTAACTCTTGCTTAATCCTGCATTATTGTGGCTAGCTCTTTTGTGTTCTGCTAATGCACCGGTTAGACTACAGTCTGAGCCGAGGCCTATGCATGTACTGACAGCTCACAAACTAACCAATAATACCAAGTTAAAAGATAAATTAATAGTAATTATATCACATCTGGGGGGATTTAAAATGTTTCAGAGCCACCAAAATTCAGTTCCAATTGGAAGGGTAAATTTTGAAATATAGCTTGAACAATCCTTTTCTATGGGAAACCTATAAAGGCGATCCTGAATTTTTTTGTTCTTCTTTTATTGTTTTCTTTATATTTTGATCAATAAACAAGGAGTTTCAAACTATTGCAGCCAGGGCAAGAATGGACATGGAATGGAAGACCCAACAATACAAAAAACATTGTGGGTTCCCTTCGAGATCAGAAGAACTCTTGTGGTATGTATTTGGTTGTGTTACTTCTGTGAGGATCTTGAAATGTTAGTTAATCTTTCTCGTGTTAATTCCATATGCTTACACCTCTGATCTGAATAAGTTCCACATACTTTTTACATGCAGATACGTGTACGTTGCAGACCACTTTAACGACAACTCAATCATTAAACAAATATGAGTGTTCATGCTTGGATCCGCCACAGGATTTCCTATGGGAGCTGTGTTTTAAGGACCTGGAGAGTAAATACGAGAAGGTGGCTGATAAAAAAATCGCATCTGAAGAAATTGGAAAAAAGAGAGGCAAATGTCGACAAGAAACTGCATTAGAAATTGCGAAAACCCAGGGCATCATAGGCAGATACAAAACTGAGACAGAGGTGAGATCTACTTTCATGTCTTTTGGTATGCCATTGCCTTTGATATTGCACCCGTATTATCATTGCACACTCCGATCAGACTACAAATTTACTGTACTCTTTCTTATACAAGCTTCATGTTGGCAAAAATTTACATGTTCTTGTCTGAAGCCAGCCATCAACTGTTCCTTGTATAAGGAATCGTTAGGAACCTGCTGAACAGTTGTGCGTGTTGTCCCACAGGATTCCAGAATAGCTGGTTTGAAATGCTAAGAACTAGAAGCAGATACCAATGATCGTAACTGAGTGGATATTGTTTCTTAGCAGTACCTCCTTGGCTAGTAGTGTTATTATTCATGTCATGGTGAAAGTGAGAGCCTGAACATGGTCAGGAGTTGGTAGAGTGATCCTGTCTTCGGCCAGAGCAGCGGCCTTTGGTGAATAGATTAATGGAAGGATTAGCATAGCAGGTGTTCTGGTTTGGGGACCTGACAGGAGAGAAATGTACTGAATCCCCTGCGATTGTTTCTTTCTTCAGTCCATGACAAGATAACAAGAGCATGCATACATACATAACATAACATAATGAGTGGTTTGGTACACATTTGAATATTCTGTTTTGATCTTATCTCACGCTTGGATGCCGCTGTTCTTGATCTTGTGGTTTCACATCTGGATGCTGTCTGTTCTGTTCTGTTCTTGATCTTGTGAAGAGCATTACTAGTTTCGTGTTGCTGTAGTCTAGTCCAAATGCATGTTACTACTCTACTGCAAATTAACCAGCATGACCGGTGTGCTGTGTAGGAGCTGGAGCGGCTGTTCAAGCTGGAGTCCTACGAGCGTGTGGACACCACTCTGAAAGCAGAGGAAACAGAGGCCCTGGTGGAGGCAGGGAGCATCATGGCGTGCAACTTCCGCCTGTCCCGCAACTACTTCCGTCTGAGGCCTGGCGACGTGTACGTGTACGACAGGGCCCGCTCGTACATCCACGCCACTTCTGGCATGCCGATCTCGCACGCCGTCACTGCGGTCGGCCACGGACACGGTGGGCAAGAGCAGTCGCCGTCGGAGCGCCGTCGGACTCCGGTCCGCCACGTCCACATGCAGAACAGCCAAGGTAAGCTGTTCGGGGACCAAGGCTTCGGGAGAGTAGACAGGGACTCCGTGCGTGGGCTCTACCGGCTCACCCTGCCGCCGCCGCAGCCACCTGCCGCGCCGTCGCTCTCGCTCGTCGGACTCGGACCGGCTGCTGCTAATAACTGAGAAAGGGAGGGCGTATGACTGCAAT
Source organism: Avena sativa (assembly GCA_916181665.1). Lineage (NCBI taxonomy): Eukaryota > Viridiplantae > Streptophyta > Magnoliopsida > Poales > Poaceae > Avena > Avena sativa. The sequence goes on from OV702282.1 coordinate 292,118,729, forward strand.
CTGCTCCAGCTGATGCCGTCCTGACTGACTTGTGAGCGATCAGACTGAATCTGCTGCTGCGATCCGATCCGATCCGACTGAATCTGCTGCTGCTGCTTGTAGTCGATAGATAGAATCTCGCGGTCGGTGTCTGCTGCAATCTGCTCCAGCTGATGCCGTCCTGACTGACTTTTGAGCGATCAGACTGAATCTGCTGCTGCTGCTGCTGCTGCTGCTGCGATCCGATCAGACTGATGCCGTCCTGACTGACTTGTGAGCGATCAGACTAAATCTGATGCTACTGCGATCCGATCCGACTGAATCTGCTGCTGCTGCTGCTGCTGCTGCTTGTAGTCGATAGATAGAATCTCGATCGGTCGGTGTCTCGTTTCCTTGCTTTTTTTGGCGATCGATGCGATTAGATGATACTATGACCACTGGTTCAACGGCTAACGTACTACTAGAACGCTGCTAACTGCTTTACCGTGATCTGCTGCTTGTTTTTAATCCATCGCCGCCCTGCATTCCAAGTTCTTCGCCGGCACCGGCGACGACCTTCACCATACGCGGCGCCGCCGTTCTGCTCTCCTGGACGTTCCTGTCCCCGCCCTAGGCTAGGCCTAGGCTGCTGCCGCTCAGGCCGTACGTCGCATCCGTCCCTGTCATTCAGCCCGTCTACTTGGATGGATCCCCAAGCCTCGCCTCTGCCGCCCACCTCAAGCCACTCTGCTCTGCTCGTGCAATTTGTACGCAGGTTAGGTTCGGTGGTTCTCCCTGTCTGTCAGATCCACAAAATACTCCCTCCGATCTAGAAAAACACGTTTTAATTTTATCTAGATGACTTGTGTATATAGATTTGAAGTGAACCTATATACTAAAGATATCTAGATACATTTATTTTACAAAATTAAAATGTCTTATATTTCTGAATGGAGAGAGTAGCTCCGATCTCCTGTGAGATGTTTTTGTGGTACCATACCAGTGCACTTGCACCATGGTTGCTGTGCATGTACGCTCCTCCTCCTAGTATGCACGCCGATCTGTAAAACCTGCAGACGCCAATCTATATAGACTATATCATCTAATGTAGTATCACATTTTAAAAAAGTACTTTCTCCGTTTCATGGATAACCTCCACCGAGGTCCAGTTTTTGAGTCAAAACTCGCACCCATGCCGCTTCTCTACCATACTTTCTCCATTGGATTTCCCAATGAATTCAGGTTTGCTATTCAATATACTATTCAGCTATTCTTATTTGACAGCTTCATTGTATCAGGTTTTATTCTTGGCATGACAGGCTCGGTGCACGGAAAAGAGTAGAATTGCATGGAGAAAGGTCTCAACTAAACAAGTTTGCAGTTCAAAACATTAAGGAAGATAAAATCTTTTTTCGCTTTATTTCATTCACAGGATGACTTAGTTTCCCCTTCGGGTGGTATATTATTGTTGATTCGATGCAAACTAAAGTAATCAATTTTTGCTAATGGGTACAGTGATTTGTGACCAACAATCAGAGATGGAACACAGCAGATCAGTGTGCAATCCCTCACAGAAATGGAGTGGAACAAAGCTATTGTAAACAGAGCCTAGTGTTATAGAGAAAGTGATAGCCAAGTCTTGCCTACATGAATATGCTCGCAACATCGGTGGTGATCTATTTTTCTACATGAATACACAAGAAATATTTCATTTTTTTCCTTTTCTTCACCAAAGTAAAAGAAATTATATAGAAAACTCAAGAGCAGAACAACTGGAATGATAAAAAGTGCCCCAAGCCTCTCCATCCCTGATGTTACTTCCTTCCTCATCCTAGTTCATCCACAGAACAATAGCAGCCAAAACAAGAAAGAAAAATGTCAAAAACTAACTCAAACCTTCTCCCTCCCTCCGCAAATAAGTGTATTTCTAGTTTTGCCTAAGTCAAATTTTATAAATTGGACCAACTTTATAGATAAATATAGCAATATATATTACATCTAATTTATATATTATGAAACTAAATATGAAAACATATTTAGTGATACCAATTCAATGTCATAAGTATTGCTATATTTTTATAAAATTAGTCAAATTTTACTAACTTGAACTTAGGATAAAATTAGAAATATACTTATTTACAAACGAAGGAAGTACTACAAATTCAGCCTAGGCAGGAGGGAGCCAGGAGGGAAGTCAAGCAGGGTGGTGGACGGCTCGATGGCACCGCCATACGTTTTGGTTATACAAGAGCCCAGTGTGAACTCGACTCACTTTTTTTACTTGGAACTCTAAGATTTCATTAAAACTCGCTGGCCGCAACACACATTGCAACCTCGGGTACAGTTTCAGCCCACAGTGGTTGGCACCGAAGGTAGAATGGACAAAAATGACCCAATTTCAAATGTATTTTACAAAATAAACTTCCGACAAAACTATTTTATAGAACTAACCCTTTTGGATAGCGCCTAACAGAAAGACGTTATGCTCTATAGTGTAGCGCCTTTCTGTAAGGCGCTATGCCACTGCCAGCGTGGCGGCCGCCTGGCCCCACCCGGCCGTGTGATGCCTAGGCGTTAAGCCTGGCCGAGTAACGCCTAGGCACTAAGCTCGATGTGTAGCGTCTATCAGAAAGGCGCTATGACCCAAAGTGTAGCGTATTTCTGTTACATGCTACACACTGAGACTAAACCCCGACCCCTTCCACCCCAGCCGCCAGGAAGAACAAGAGGGCGCCCTGCTGGTCCTCTCCCCCTCCCTCTCAAATCCCTTCACAAAAACCAACAGATCTGAAGCTTTTGGCGGTGGATTTGCTCCCTAATCTCCCCCTCAAGGTATTCTCCTCCCTTCCCCTCTATTTCATCCAATAAATAGTGCACATTCTTGCCTCATTTGTTTGAAACCCTAGGTCAATTTGGATTCATAATATGTCTGATTTATGCATGTTTGAAACCCTAGGTCTAGTTATATATTAGTTGTATTTGTTGGGGAATGGAAGTGTGTTGTTGATTTGCATTGTATATGATGGTTGCATATGGATTTGTATGAATGTGTGAATAATATGCTCCCATATCCTTTGTAGTTTCTTGCAGAAATTGAAACAATGGCCACATATGATGAACCACTCACATATTTATTGATGTTTGGCATATATATGTAGGATGGTGTGGCTACTTGAGGATTATTATGATACTCAACACCGGGGATACTTGATGGCGGAGAAGCATATGGTAATAAAACCATAGTTCGACTTGTTTGTTTCAATTTTTCTATTAATTCAATCGTGTTCGAAGATGCATAATGTTTTGACTTGTATGTATGCAGAAGCTTCGACCCCTCAAGATTCGGTTTCATGGCGTGTCTTTGAATGACATGTCGTACAACGAGCGGTACACTCTATTGTTTTGACTTATATGTAAGTACGATGATGCTTAACCGAGAAGTCCTTTATCCATTGCTTAAATTCCAACAAGGTCTTGAACCTTGATTCTTTGGAAAAGCCATTATTCTCGTGATTGTCATCCCGGTAAGAACTTGTCCTTGGTCCAAGCACTACGCCCTTGCCACCATCAACCATGGCTTCATCCGTGAGACTAAGATCACGAAACAAAGGCACCCGATGGTCCCTCCCCAATATGGTATCGTGGATTTCAACCTCTCTAGTCGTGAACCCCTCCTCGTCAACTTCTTCTTCAGGACCATCATCATCCGAGTCCGATGCATAGCCTCGAGAATACGGGAGGTCACGGTCCATGTCATCTTGCGTGATATATTTGTCCAAATATCCAACATTGTTTTCGTGAAGTTCAACATCATCATCATCATCTTCACCCCCACAATCATTATTGTCCTCTTCCAACACTTCATCTTGGTATTTTGAAATCGGGCTCAATGTTTGGGTCAAAGGAGGTTCACTCCATAGCTCTTGGTCTACGGGTGGAGGAATCCTAATATCCAATGGGGAGGCAACACGGTTCAAGTCCAAAGGCAATGAACTATCAACCTTCTTGGTGGAAAATAGCTTAAGAGCCTTGTCTAATGATTCGGCCACCACCTCCTTGTATGCAAGCCAACGGGCTTCGAAGAAGATACGCATGGTCTTCCAACAGATATGCACTCCCAAACCCACATTATGTCTTCCCTCCAACTCAACAACATCACTTGGGTCCATCCATTTCAATTCAATGCTCACTTGCTCCAAGACCTCAGCATAGGTGGGACTACGCTTAAACACCATATCTAGCTTATCTGGGTCCGGTTCTATATCACCTTTCAAAAAGGCATCCGTGTTCACATGATGAACATGAACAATTCTTGCCATCCCTAACACATAGGAGAACATGTTCATTAACTACCGATTCCAAGATAAACAAAAATATACTAGTCACATTACCAAACCATATAGCTAACAAGAACGCTCTCCCTTACATAAGTAAACCCTAACCCTAGCCATAACATTCCAATAAACAAAACACTAAAATTCCAACAACCCTAAACCTAACTAAATGCTTCATACACATCATTTTACCCAACATTGGCCAATGAACCTAACAAATTTCCAAACATTTCTCCCCAAATCAAATTTCTAGGGTTTCAACCCAAATCCAACCAAAATAAAAGATTTCAATAGGTCAAAAAGGGGGAAATGAGGGAGGGTACCTCTATCAACTGGGGAGGGGTCAAAATCCACCAAATGAAGCTTTCAATGTGAGAGATTTGAGGGGGGGAGAAGATAGGGGAAACGGGGGCACCCTCTTGTTGTTTTTCCTCTGCTGGGACGAGCTGGTAGGGAATGGGTCGGGACGGGGAGGGGGGCCTCGTGCGGCTAGCTTAGTCTCAATATGTAGCGCCTAACAGAAAGGCGCTACACTTTGGGGCATAATGCCTTTCTGATAGGCACTACACATCGAGCTTAGATCCTAGGCGTTAATCGGCCAGGCTTAACGCCTAAGCATCACACGGTCGGGGTGGGGCCAGGACGGGCCAGGCGGCCACCACGCTGGCAGGGGCATAGAGTATAGCGCCTTTCTGTTAGGCGCTACCTAAAAGGATTAGTTTTGTGAAATAGTTTCGCCGAGAGTTCAGTTTGTGAAATACTTTCAAATTTGGGTTGTTTTTGTCCATTCTGCCGGCATTGAAAGCGGCAAGTGCATGGGCTAATTTATTACTAGCATGTTTGGTTCCTAGCTATAATTTGCCAAGCCTAAGTTTGACAAGTGTGGTTGTCACAAAAGTATGGCTAAAATTTTTGAAGCCACAAAGTGTGGCAAGAGTTGGCAAAAGTTTAACTCTATGACAAGTGAACGCTATAAATAATAAAGTGTGGAAGCCCTAAAGTATGGCAACAACCAAACATATGTCAAATTGCCAAACTTTGGCTTAGCAAACTTTGGCTAGGAACCAAACACCCCCTATATGATTAGTGAGCAAAACTAATCCCCAGCACGTTAAAGTTTAAACGGATAAAAGAACGGATGTCCTGAACAACACACCCTCCTGTGCAAAAAAAAGTCCGTGCTCTGCACTGCTTTTACAAGGTTTAGAGAATCTGATTCTATCTGAATATTGCTAATTCCCGAGTCTGCAGCTGATTGGAGCACCTCCAAGCACGCACGCCAACGCCTCTATCTACACTGTTGCTGCATGTCTAACTTTCCATGCACCTACACCATAGACAGCTCCTTGGGCATCTCGTACAACAAAGTCCCGGGTCCCCATGACACGTATCAGCATCGAACGCCCCATCAGTATTTATTTTGGGCGTATCACCCTGGGGTGCATGCCATTTCAGCACGGTCTTTTTCTCCGGTGCTTTCATCTTCTCGTCGCACAACATACTCCCTCAGTTTGAAAATATAAGATGTTTTAGGTTTATAAAAAAAATCTAGACTTCTTTTAGTGTCTAGATTTACTCCAAACCAAAGTACACCTACATACTAAAAATAATCTAAATACATTTGATTTACAAAGCTAAAACATTTTATATTTAAAACGGAGGGAATAGATTCCCTAGACCAATACCTAGTCTGACCAACCATCTCTGCTACATCTGGGGCTTTCTCCTTTGCATTAATTTTGTTATATTTGAGCCAACATCGCCAAAGGAGGCACTTTGTCAGCAAGGTTTTATGTTTGAGATGGCTATTTCTGCACGTGTGGAGTTAAACAGATAAAGTCCGGTTGAATCCTAAAGTTACCAAATTAGATATTTTCATAATTCTTAGTGGCTATCAGTATAGGTACGAGAACCCGTGTGGATATTTTTGGCTCCCGTGCTCTTGCTATTTTAAAAAAATCGAACTCATTTTATGAGTTTAAAAAAATATTAAAATATATCAGGATGTAGCCCATGATTTATCCCACAAACATGGAAAATATCAATTTCAAATACTTTGTATTCTGAGTTGTACAAAAATGACAATAATATAGATCTATGCAAGTATATTTACAAATCTCCAAATTTTAGCAAATTTGTTATTTTTATGTCACGGCTTTGCATGCTTGTGGGAACATCATTGATTTTGTCCTATTTTTTTATATTTTTGAAACCTGTAAAATATAGTTTTTATTTTTTAAAACGAAGAAAGCACTCGTGCTTGGGAGACAAGGACACTTTCCCCAAGAACATGCACTAGTTTTCTAGTAGAATTACCAAATTATTTTGGTCACACGGACTATCATGTCATATATTACCCCATCAGATTTTAATTTAAAAAGAAACTCTAGTGTCAATAGTGTTATAAACATGATAAGTAAATAGAACAAAAATAAGAAAACGCAGGGACACACCATTTTAACATGATAAAACCTCTCCAACAAAAAAGAAAAAAATCCACGGACGTCAGCCAATGAAACTTCAGTATAACAGAAAGTGTTTACACAACGCGGGGATTTCACCGATGCAACGTATCTCAACCGACGGCTTATACAAGAGAAATATATAATAGTAAGAATCTAGGTCTTCAAAAATCCATGCCTTAGCCTCCTTAATGAATTTGAATCATACTTCAACAAATAGAGAGAGTACCTATGGGATAGGAATAGGACATATTTTCTACTGCCCCCCTTTTTCAGAAAAACAAGGCATATCATTTAGTAAAAAGTTGACAGTATTTAAATTTTAACCAAATTTGTGGATAAAATTATCAACACTAGCAAGGAGGCCCCTCGCAAATGTGAGGGCATCATCTTTACTATGTTGAAAGTGTCTAGGAAATTAAGTACCATATATATATCAAGTGAAGTGACAAGAAATAATACTATCGGTCTACCACCACAACAAATTATGGTAAATGGGATATCAAACATACATTTGGTATCTTTAATCATCTCTATATGACTGGGTAGCATTCCTAGTTGGTCAGACGGAATTGGTATGTTCTATTCACTTGCTTTCTATGAATATGTGCACGCTTACATGATTTATGGTATTTGTAGAACTCGTACACAGTAAAAAATCCAGGATCGACAGACACACAAATATGCACCTTCAACTTTGTTGTACCTAAGTGTATAGACAAATTCTCCTATTTGTCTATTTGTTCTAGCACTATTTCTTAGCTATCTTTTTGTCAATTTATTTATGCACAAAGTTGTTCATGAATACCAGATGGATCTTTCTCGGTCTTGTGTTTTCTTTGCAATTGTCACCTTTGATCCATACATCCCACATCACCATGAGGAAAACAATTGGCAGTTATCTTGTACATACATAACTCCGGATGGCAATGGGTACCCGTTAACCCGCTGGGTACCCGCATCAAATGGAGGAGGGTCTAGTTGGAAAAAACCATGGGTCTTTTAATGGTAAAATCTTTGACCCAACGGGTATGGCGGAAGCGGGTATAGAGGTATAAAACCCATACCCGTTAATCCGTAGACCCACCACTAACAGGTAGAGCCCACATGTCATGTGCTTGTTAGACCTTTTAATTGTGATGAACTTGCTGAACATGTACTTGTTATTGTAATATTTATACTTGTTATTGTGAATTGTGATGGACTTGTTAAATGCAACAAGGTGCAGTCAAAATTTTGTACATAATATACGATTTGCTGTCAGATTTTTGTGCTCTCGTTCACCTTGACGGGTACCCGTCGGATCACGGATACCCGTCACGGGGCGGGTTTGGTGGAGTTTAGGACCCGCCGGCGGGTATGGAGGCGGATGGAGGTGGCAGAGGCGGGTATGGAGGCCGCAAACCCGTCTCCATACCCAGTGGGTGCCACCCGGATACATAACACAAACTCCCACGCCCGTGTTTCACAATTTTATGTTGACGGTAATGTTATATATACAATTGAGTAACCATCACACACAATGGATTGCAAATGATGATACTAGCACATATCACTGCATATTAGGAAAGTATCAAGACCAGGCTGGAGTATTGGGTCCTAATCACAAATGCTACATGCTAAGAACATCTCTAAACCATTCCCAATAATTTAGAGGACTATATTTCCCCCTATACATTAAACGAGCAAATTTGCTCCTCTAAAAATGTCCCGTAGAACCGATCCCCAATAATTTAGAGGGGCAAAAATTATCAAAACTTGTCAAAGTCACACATTCGGACCGAGCTTTATAGCATTACTAGCATGTTCCTCCGACCATACCCGCTAAATAGTATCAACATAGTATTCTAAGCGCGTGCATTAGAGCGTATTACTAGCATGTTCCACCAACTCATAATCTCTATTAATGACTGAGATTCTTCACTAGTTTTTTATTGAAGATGTCATGGATTCCTTCCCAAAATTGTTGTAACGGTTCGTCGGCTCCAATAAGTGTTTCCAACAAGTGTTTGATGATGTCATGCGAAATACTCACTCTGTTCCAAAATATAAGGCGTCTAAGAATTAGTCAAAAGTCAACGTTTTCTAAATTTGACCAAGATTATAGACAAAAATATGAACATTTATAATATTAAATCAATATCAATAGATTCACCATAAACTATATTTTTTTAATGTGTCCATTCAATATTGTAGAAGTAGATATTCTTTCCTAAATATTTGGTCAAAGTTAGCAAGATTTGACTTTTGACCAATCTTTAGGCGCCTTATATTTTGGGACTGAGGGAGTATAGATCATTGTCCTCATCCTTCGACCATGTTGCATGTTTATTCTTCACCTTGCTACAAATTTTAACGAAGAATCATCATTTTCATCCTCGGAAATTTATGAGCCTTTTAAAAAATGGGGATAAAACTCACCTTGTTTCGACACTAGGATGAGAAGGTGCTGGTTCTAGTGCCAGTGCCAGAGCTAGTGCCGGTGTGGCCGAGACAATGAGCTACTATATTTGCAAGCCGCAGAGGCCGATTCCTATTTTTTTTCCCTCTAAGGCGTTGGCGGGTTCGATTAGATGTGGCTTCAGCAGTTGGAGGAGAAAATATACTCCTCTAACGGCCAATTGGGGATGCGTTAGAGATGCTCTAACAGATCAGCAGAAATCACACTTACACCTACCTACCTCCAGATTGCACGATGGAATCCATTGTGTGTTGACATAGAACTGGAACATAAGCCAGGCTCGTTGACAAGGTTAGCCTGTTCACGACGATCTTACAACAGAATCGGAATCCTTTGGGGACATCTTGAGTGTGAGCAGAATCCTGAAGCCTGGAGTCTGACTCTTCTCCAGAGGTTTCTGAGTACCCCCGTTGAATGTGAAGAGGACTGCAGTAGTTACAGTAAAATGTTCAAAATACAAGCTCCCCTTGGAAAGTATGGAAGTTTATTGATTGACTAGATGTATCCTACAGCAGTGCCCTCCTCCCAGAACTTGAGGTTGAGCTCACTAGTTTTCTTACTGTAAACTGATTAAAACAGTGCAAAATTTCATGTACATCAACCAAGCAGCAGCAACAATATATATATATACTCCATGGATTCCAACACTTAGGACCATGTTTCTTGGAATAAGTGTACCTTTTGAGCCTATAGGTATGCCAATTTTTTAATCAAACAGGGCAACACTTGGTCGTTGATTAGTGAAAGGAAACTATACCATGGAGTTCTTTGACTGTAAGGTGATCAAACATGTGCAAGTCTTCAGCTAGAGATTGATCAATATGCTCATCATGTCAATCAAACAGTGCAAAAATTTCTCCACTGATTAGCGAGAACTTGTAAGCAATATTTATTTGCGGATGCTAAAACCCATGCTGAAGCCAAGGATTTCAGTGCTTTGAGTCCATGGTTCTTGGACTTGGACTTGTTCCAACCTGCAACACATCAATCTTTCTTCGAGACAAGTTCACACTAACACTGATCATGTTTGCAGACCCCACCTGCTGTCCTTAATTCCCCAAAGGTTCTGTCATGAGGAGATTAACTACATTACAAGAGCATTACAAGAGTAAAAAAAAAGTTGCTGAATGCTGCCACAATTTGTACGTACCCTCCTAGTTAGGGTTTCCTGTGCTCCGGTGGCGACTCCGCCGCCATGAGATTCCCCTCCAATTTCAACCCCTTTTCTCCATCGATCCTTTCTCCCCCTCGCTGAGTTCTGATCTCCACACCCCCCCCCCCCCCACACACACACACACTCGCGTTCCCTGGTTTTCAGGTACTTCTCGTGGACTCGTGAATCTTCCTGGCCGTTTCTAGGGTTTTGTTTTCTCTGCGATGGCGTTGTCCTCGGGGGCTGGAGGTTCGGGCGGTGCCAGCTCGCAGGCGGCGATCGACGAACTACTGCAACACTTGGACCTTCGGGATGATGAACTTGACGATGTCGTGGTCAAGGCGGATGAGGTAAAAGAGTTTCAGAAGGAAGCTCGCTGGTTGGCGATCTGCAAGGTCCACACCTCGAGGACCTTCAGCGCGGAGGCTCTGTTCGGGAAGATGAAGGCCGTGTGGAACCTCGCACGTGAACCGATCTGCAGGGAGGCTGGCGAGAATTTGTTCATCTTTCAGATGCATTGTTTAGGTGACTGGAAAAAAGTCGTACATCAGGGACCTTGGACGTTCAGAGGATGGGCCATTCTTATTCAGGATTATGATGGTAAAGATGATCCAGAGAGAGTCTCCTTCGGGGGACTGTATGTGTGGGCTCAAATTCATGGTATACCAGAGCTGTACCGCAAGGTCCATATTGTAGATGATCTGGCCAGGCGTATTGGCAAATCCAGGGAGGTTCAGATGGCTCCAAAATTGTTCTTTGAAGGAAATTATGTTAGAATTCGCGTTCTTGTTGATGTGCATAGCCCCCTGACTCGTGTTGTCTCTCTCAACGTTGAAGGTGAGGGGAAGAAGATGCTCCTGGTCAAATATGAAAAGGTTCCGTTTTTCTGCAAACACTGTGGGTTGATGGGTCATAATCATGAAGAATGTGGTGACGGTGTTTGGACAGCCAGGGAGCTTCAGTTTGGTGATTTTATGCTTGCTACCCGCCGTGTTACCCCCCCCCCCCCAGCCATGGAACCCCGCTTTGCTTCTGATCGTGGCCGTGGAGGCCGTGGAGGTTTTGGCAGGGTAAAACCGAGTGGCCCTCGCAAGCGGTCGTCCCAGGATGCTGCGCTCGACAATGATGATGATCTAAAGGACTCAGCCACAAGCCCGATTAAAACCGCTCCAATGGACATAGTTAATGATGATGATGAGCACACGGGTGCTAGGAAGACACTTAATCTTGATGGGGAGAATACTGAGTATGACTCTGGACAGAGTACATTTGACACGGCGGCAAAAATTGGAGAAGTTCCACCACTACCTCCATCGTACATCGACCCGACCCACGTGACCGTGCAAAGCTTAGGAAGACTGTACCAATAATGACTTGGCAACATCGGCGGCCTCCTCCGAGGAGGACTGCCGGGCCCAATGACGACATTAGGCTGGAAGGGTCGGGGATTGGGGCATCCCGCGACCGTTCAAGAGTTGGTCTGCTTAGTTCAGACCTATAAGTCCTGCCTGGTTTTTATTTGCGAAACTAGGCAAAGCAAAGAAAGAGTAGAGAATTTGAAATATAGACTGGTATGAAGGAGTGCTATCACGTGAAAGGTGAGGGAAAGGAGGAGGCATTTCACTCTATTGGACTGAGGAGATCACTGTTGATCTACTTTCCTTCAGTAATAGGCATATTGACGTTCATGTCAGCGGAGGACCGTTCGAGCATATGTGGAGAGGAACTTTTGTTTATGATGAACCGAAGCCTTGTGACCGTCATTTGATGTGGACTAAACTTCACGGTATTAAACCTCGCTCGGATTTGCCTTGGCTGATGCTCGGGGATTTCAATGAAGCTATGTGGCAAGAGGAACATTTTCCCAATACTCCACGGTTAGAGAGATTGATGCTAGACTTCCGTGAAGTGCTTTCTCATTGTGACTTACATGAGATTGGTTTCACCGGGACACCCTGGACCTTTGATAACAAGCAGAAGGGTGATCACAATGTTAAGGTTAGGCTTGATCGTGGCACCGCATCGCCGGCCTGGTCTTCCATATTCCCTGACCACCGCCTTACTCATATTGCGTCCTCACGGTCTGATCAATGTCCGATTTTGCTCTCGGTGGACCCCAAGTCCAACGTCCGCCATGGACAGCCGATCCGTCGTTATGAAATTGCTTGGGAGAGGGAACCTACATTACCGGCTGCTGTGGAGGAGGCATGGTCCCGGCGCATCCCTGGATCGGATCTTGGGGATGTCGCCTCCTCCCTACGATCAGCTATGAATAATCTGTATGTGTGGAAGAAAGAGCATTTTAAATCGGTACCAAAAGAAATTGATAAAAAATGTGCCCAGCTAGAGCTCTTACGTGATGCAAGTGATGAGGATAGTATGGCAGTGCGTGCTGGTCTCGAAAGGGAGATGGATGAACTTTTATACAGAGAAGAGATTATTTGGATGCAATGGTCTCGTATTGCTTGGTTACGTGAAGGGTACCGGAATACAAAGTTTTTTTATCGCCGCGCTTCCTGGCGCAAAAAAATGGATCACATCCGAAAGTTGAAACGCCCTGACGGCACGTGGACGTGCGACCTTCAGGAGATGGAGGCCCTCACACTGGACTTCTTTCAGAATATTTACACCGGGGAGGAGACCATTAATCCCCGGATCATCACTGATATGCTTCAGCCGTGTGTGGACGAGACAATGAACGATAGTTTACGCGCTCCTTTTTCTGAAAAAGAAATCAGTGACGCCTTGTTTCAGATCGGTCCACTGAAGGCACCTGGACCCGACGGATTCCCAACACGCTTCCTCCAACGGAACTGGGATTTACTAAAATCAGAGGTGGTCCTCGCCGTACAACGGTTCTTTGCTGATGGTGTTATGCCTGACGATGTTAATGATACAACAATTGTTTTGATCCCGAAGACAAATGACCCGGATGAGCTGAAGGACTTCAGACCGATTAGTTTGTGCAATGTCATCTTTAAAGTGGTGTCCAAATGCCTGGTCAACCGGCTTCGCCCTCTCCCCCAGGACATCATTGCCCCTATGCAAAGTGCTTTTATTCCGGGACGGTTAATTACGGATAATGTTCTGATCGCGTTTGAATGTATTCATGCAATACAAACTGGCTCGGCTGCTCGCAGGAAGTTTTGTGTATACAAATTGGATATGGCCAAAGCGTATGATCGCGTGGATTGGCGGTTTCTCGAGGGTTTTTTAGAGAAGTTGGGCTTTCATAGTCAATGGGTGCGATGGGTGATGGAGTATGTCACCACCGTACGCTACTCGATTCGCTTTAACGGTCAAATGTTGGACTCCTTCACCCCTACCCGTGGTATCCGCCAAGGTGATCCTCTTTCACCGTACCTCTTTGTAGCACCCCGGGTAAAACCACTACTAGAAAATCGCTTGGTGTTTTTGCTTTGTGCATCATCATGGTATCATGCTCATGTCAACATGCCACATTGCATTTGAGAATCATATCTAGCTTGCATTTGTTTTTTTCTTGATTGTGTAGTTGCTATCACAAATATCTCTACCTCATTTACCTATCGATATTTTGTTTTCTACAATGTGGGAATCCATTGCTAGGGTTCCATATTTAACAAATGATTTTATTCTTTTCTAAAACCCTCAAGCCACTAGTCTTGTAAAATGCCAAAATGGCACATACATCTATTATGTATGTGGGCATCACTCATCTCCACTTCTATTTTTTTCCCTCCTTTCTATCTTTGGCGTTCCCAAAATTCTCTGTTCAAAACTATCTACAAGGTTCAAAAGGATTTGAAATAAAATGCTTGCTTGAATTTGAAACAAACAAAAAGAAATATTAAAACATTAAAAGAATTAGGAGAGAGAGAGAGAGAGCAGAAGCCCAGGAACCTCCCCTCCTCCCTCTTGCTTGCCCGTGTACCCCTTCACGACAGAACCGACGCCGTTTACTGTGCGCCTTCCTCCCTGTCGCTTTCCTCTCACTCTGCAGAGAGAGACGGAGGAGCAGGTCCCCGTTCCGCCTCCGTCAGCCGTCTCCTTAACCTCGTGCCCTGGAGACCCCTCCAAGAACCCTATCCGCCTCCGTTTTCCTTCCGCCGCCACCTCTCTTCGTTCCCCTCCCTCTCTGTGCCATGTTCCTGAACGAGAGAGAGAGGGACGTGCTCTGTTTCTTCGTTGCACCGCTGTTCCGTTCATCCCCGGCCTAGCAGAGGAGCTCATGGCCTCCGCATTGTCGTCATCTTCATCTCCAGGCCAAGAACCGAGCGGGAGATGCTTCGCACGCGATGAATTCATCCTCGAAAGCCACTATGGTCCCCGGTGTTCGTCGTCGATTCTGACCGCTACAGTCCTCCTACAACCTCACCGTCGACGTCCACAGCCTCCCGGTGAGCCCCCGCTTCAATTCCCATTCTTCCCCATCCGTTTCACTGTCTCGCTGACGTAGGCTTCTGATTCCCGGCGCGTGTACTGCAGTTTTTGTCAAGGTTCAGAGAAGATAAACTGCAGTCCGGCAATACCGAGTTCTGGCCGCCCCGTCCGACTGAGTGATCACGTACATGAATTCTGGCGAGGTACTGAGTCCTTTTCCCTCTCTCATCTATCTAGTCCAGTGTCTGTCTCCTCGATTCGTTTGGTCCCAGCGAGTTCCCCGTCTGGTTTTCTAAATATCAGAAGCGATGCAAAACTATAGGGAGATCGGTTTCTTCAGTTTCTGAAACTCAGCGTTGGTCCTTTTAAAAATGGAGCCGCACACCTTGTGTTCAAATTCTTGAGCATAGCCTAGTGGCTTGAAGCTCGATCACATCTAGGGACGTTGAGGTTCCATGTTCAACTCCCTCCCTGCCTAAACTTTATGCCACCTCTTTTCTTTTGCAAACTGAAGGAATATTCAGAGCCCCTCCACATGTTCAGTATTTTTGTCAGTCTAAATCCAGCCTCGATCCCTCAAATAAAGCTGTGTCAATCTTCTAACACCAACATGAGGTTTCCCTAGTGGCTATGCTTTTTTTTCTGAACCCTGCAGCATGTTGTTCTTTGGAGTTCTTCAGGAAAACGAACCCCATTCTTTTCT
Source organism: Avena sativa (assembly GCA_916181665.1). Classification (NCBI taxonomy): domain Eukaryota; kingdom Viridiplantae; phylum Streptophyta; class Magnoliopsida; order Poales; family Poaceae; genus Avena; species Avena sativa. The sequence continues at coordinate 292,134,162 of OV702282.1, forward strand.
CTCCGTTTCCTTTGGTTTTCTACTATCTGGAGTTGGTTCAAAGGAGATGTGCCTCTTGTAAATCGTCAACAAGAACTTGTTGTAGTGGCTACCAACTAGTGCTTCCATTTGTGAGGTCTAGAGTTCAAATAACCCTTTGGCTATATTCATTTTTGTCTCTGTGAAAAGAAAAGAAAAATTCGGAAAAATAAAATCATCAGTTTTGTGTTTAAATAGCTCAGTTATAAGATTGATTACAGATTGGATTACTTTAACTATTCAAACAATTAAAAAATTGTCCTATTCAATATTAAAACTTCAAAGATTAATATCTTTTGATTCGGAATTCGACAAATAATATGTCTAAATCGATCAGCACGACGCGCCCCTTCTAATTATGCTACCCATACATGCATTTGCATCTTGTTTCATGCATTTATAATAAATTACTGTAAGAAAATCATTAATAAAACAAACAAATAAAAGTGAAATTAGTTCCTTATTGTTACTAGTGCCTCACTTATGTTGTATCATCATTGTACTATGCTAATGATATAGTTTCAACATGATTTGCATCATTAAATTTCCATGTCATGCATCATATCATGATCATGCCGGTTCTTCCGCATTAGTTATAATTTGTTGCATCGCTTGCTCCTTTTACTGTTTTGCTTCTTCCCGGATAGGACGATAAGATGTTGTGAGCTTCGACAAGTTCTTCGGATGAACCTTCGACAATGTTTCCAGGCGAGCATTCCCCCCCTTTCTACCTATTTTACATTTCTAGTCTTTATTTTCTCCTGTTGATCTATTGCTATCTGTGTTGCGATGCTCTAGTTTTCGTACCTGGAAACTAAATAGTTGGACTTGGACACATGATCCCTTGCAGCCTTATATTGCCTTGGACACATCCTATTACCTGTTGTTTGGTAGATAGTTGGACTTGCGCGTCGTAGTCGCTTGCTCAAGTGTTGTTGCGTGTCGTCAAGTACCACAGTTGTTGGAGTAATGCCGCATGTTTAATGTTGGAGACGATCATGGATTTAATTACCGTTTAATAACTAAAATTGAAATTAGGTAAATGCAGAGGCACCGGTGGATAATAGACAATATTTGGTTTTTAACCGCTCACTGGTGTCCCGTAGGACCCCGAGTTCTTGACACCTGTTCCGAGATCGAGCGCGCTAACCACAGGTGGGGTGTGTGGGCACCCCCATCGATTAGTACCTGATTTCAAAGTACTGTACCGGGGGCCACAAAGTAGTTTGGGGCTTTATTACTATCCTGTATTTATTCCATGCTTTACTGTTTTATTTACGATTGCGCGTGGAGCGCCTGTACTGTTTAGGAACAAATGTGGAATGTTTTCGCGGTATCGACAAGCCTAGTCATATTTTCGGGTTCTCAGTCGTTTACAGCCATTGGCACAAACCTCTGGGTCCGTCTCGGAGCCGGCCGACTTCGTTGCGGGTAGCTTAGTGGGGTGGCCCCCATGTGCTTGCTTTGGGTCTAGGAAACGTCATGTCCGAAACCCCGTCGACATACCGTTGGGTGTATGTTTTGTGATCTTGTACCTACCTGATCTGACAACAAGGGTGTAGGTGCGTGTGAAAACTTTGGTGCACCCCTGCAGGGTTAAATCTTTTCGAGAAGCCGTGTTCGCGGTTATGGACGACTTGGAGCACAGTTCTCGACCATAGACAACTATAACTAAAGTTTACTGTTATAATTTGACTTGTATCCGATATGACTAGTAATCAGCTTCACTACAACGGAATGGCTAAATAAAAGTACTAACAACTACTGGGTTTGGGATATCTCATGCTAATTGTATCTGACTAGTAAGTGTCGCAACTACAACGGAATGGTTAACTAAAAGTGCCCACTGCTTATTATATCAGGATGACTATCTATACCTGACTAGTAATTGCTGCAACGATAACGGAATAAATAAGACTGCCAACTGTGTGAGTTCCTCGGTTGACTTCCTCGTTTGGTCTCGAGGGGGAAATACCAGGATGGGTATGTTTGGTGGTAGTATCAGGCTGGTTTCAAATAGGTCTTTCTTATCTCTCTCTGATAGCCGACAGTTGTATTGAGTCTCTATAGGTTGTTTAGTGCATGTTGCGCTTCCGCTTCAGTCCACCATACCTATGTAGGCGAGGACCGCCGAATTCTAGTCTCGTCGTGTACTGGCCTTAGTACTGACCTCTCTCTTTTTTCTTTGCCCTTTGTCGGCACCCCTTTTGTTTAAGCAGGTTTGAGATCGACGTCGTTAGCGGGGTTACCCTTCTGGCTTGGCCTGGGCAGGGTTATGGACGCCACTGGTTATTCTTCAGGGCTCTTAGCTCAATTTGCATCTTGTCCGTACTCGGACGTTGTATCGTTTTCCAGGTGATTTGGATCTTTGTATTGTATATCTGTATTCTTGACTCATTGAGTCGCTGTTGTATATATATGTTTTGTGGGTTCCATAGAGGACTATTGTGTGATGATATTACTTCGTTTTCCACCCGCACGAAAGTGCCTGGTGGGCACCTTTGAATCGTTTCTATGCGGATTTGGCGGGAATCGCTGAAACTTGCATAGGATCGATTCTAAGGGTGTTACACTCTTTCTATTTGTAGCCGATGGTTTGTCTAGTATCATTAGACAGGAAATTGAATCCAGCTCTCTTCGGGAGTTTCACATTTGTCGGCGTGCCCTTGGTATATCCCATCTATTATTCGCGAATGATAGTCTTCTGTTCTTTGAAGCTTATGTGGACCAAGCTACGGTCGTTAAGTCTATTCTCGACCGTTATGAGGTGAGCACAGGCCAACTTGTTAGTTTGGGGAAGTGCTCTATAATGTATGGTGATCAATGTGACATGGTAACTCAAGCTGCAATTTAAAATATCCTTCGGTATAAGACGCACTGTTTTGAAGAGAAATATCTAGGGCTTTTTGTGCCAGAGGGTCGGTTGAAGAAAGGTAAATTCAAAACTACAAAGGGCAAATTCTCTAAACATGCTAGTGATTGGTGTGAGAAATATATGTCTTCAGGAGCTAAAGAGACTCTTATTAAATCAGTTTTGCAATCGATTTCTACCTACGCTATGGGTGTCTTCAAATTCCCTTTGGGTCTTATTGATGATTTACATCAGATCATAAGAAATTTTTGGTGGGGAGATGAAGAAAATTGTCGGCGTATGCACTGGTTATCCTGGGACAAATTGGCCAGACCGAAAGCACATGGTGGAATTGGTTTTCGTGATCTCCGTATTTTTAACCAAGCCCTTCTTGCACGTCAAGCTTGGCGATTGATCAAATTCCTAGATAGTCTTTGAGCTCGACTGCTAAAGGCTCGCTACTACCCCTCGGCTGATCTTTTAGATACAGCTTTCATACAAAATCAGTCTAATTCTTGGCAAGGGGTGCTCCATGGTTTGGAATTATTAAAAAAAGTCATAGTCTGGCGCATTGGTGATGGTTCCAAAGTGAAGATTTTTAGGGATAACTGGCTGCCGAGATTAGATGCTCCCAAGGTTGAAGGGCGGAGGGGAAATTCACGTAAACGTTGGGTCTCGGGGCTGATATTGCATGACACCAGATCATGGGATGAAGTTGCAGTATGCGACTGCTGCCATCCGCGAGATGCTGAGACTATCCTATGCATCAAACTCCATGCACGTGCAACAGAGGATGTTATTGCTTAGAGTGGTGAGAGCAACGGTATCTTTAGTGTACGGTATGCGTACAAGCTTGGTACACAGCAGAATATTCAGGCTTTGAACGGAGGCCAGTCAAGTTCAGAACCGTCTGGCGACCGACGTATTTGGGAAGTCATTTGGAAACTGAAGTTTCACAGAAGGATGCATATTTGCTTGGAGAGCTGCTTCTAACTTGCTTGCTGTTATGGACAGCTTACATCGACGCATCCATAAAATTGACCCGGTTTGCACCATCTGTGGCATGGAGGATGAAACTGATCATCACGCTCTGATTCACTGCACGTTAGCTGCTGCCCTCCGCAATGAGCTTCGCTCGGTTTGGTCGTTACCCACTGAGGCGGCCTTCATGGCATCTGGAAAGGAATGGCTGCTCCATCTTCTTCAGCAAGCGAAACCCGACATGCGATCACGGGTTCTTTTCCTCCTATGGCGAGTTTGGCATCATCGCAATCACGTCGTGCATGGTGATGGGAAGGCGTCCATTACAGCTTCTGTTAGCTTCCTTGCGAACTATTTATCATCTTTCACAACAGCGACTAGTGCCTCGGGTGGTCGCTTGATTCCAGTGTGGATTCCACCAGATGTGGGGATGTTCAAGGCCAACGTCGATGCAGGATGGGACGCTCACTCAAAGAATGCTGGTTTGAAAATTGTTGTGCGTGATTCCACGGGGTCTGTGTTGCTATCAGAATGAAAATTTGTCCCTAATTGTGGAAGTGCCGAGGAAGCAGAAGTCCTAGCCTGTGTAGAAGGGATCAAACTTCTAATTGGCCTCAACTGCTGGCCGGCAACTGTCGAGTCAGATTGTCTACGCGTCGTACAAGCTCTTTCATCGATGCAGCCAGGGATGCGAGTTGCTCAAGATTTATACTGACATAGACGTGTCCAAAATTGATCATGTCTGTAATAGCCCTGCGCATGTTCTTGCTCAGCTAGGTAAATCAGGGTTTAATGGGTCTGTTAGCAACTCAACTCCAAACTTTATTATGAAGTTGATTGCTTCCGATTGTAAGAACACTTTGTAATTCTTATAGCAGCAGGTTTCTTACGCACTCTTTTCCTTTTCCTTCCAGGTACCTGAGAGAATTGGAAGGTTTTTAACGAGACGGACTGCTACTAATATATTTATGTGATCTTACTTTAAAAAAAAAAGTTGCTGAGTTCTTTCTATTAATTCTCTTTTACTACTTCCTCAGTCCTAAAATAGATGTCTCAAATTTATCAAGATATGGATGAATCTAGACACTATTTAGTATATAGATTCATCCAAGATTTGAAAAACCTAAGACATACTTAAACGGAGGGAGTAATTATTATCTAGGCTTTGGCTCTAAACTTAGAAGTTCTCTTCTTCAGTAACTGCATCTCGAGCAGTCCATGCGGGGAAGAATGGTGCCAACAGCCATATGCCATGTAAACAGGCAACAGCTCTGCCATATCAAACCTGAGGTCGGTCTAGAGAGTATGATTGTACTGAGATTGGAAAAATGAAAGAGATGCTAGATCCCAAATGCAGAACATCAATGAAAACTCAAATATATAAGCTAGACAACATTCATGTTCACAGAAGACGGAACGTTGCACTAGATTTGAGGGAATGAAAGACCTAATGATTTACCTATACCAAGTGAGAGAAGGTCCTGGTCTAAAAAAGAAGCGAGAGAAGACCCTGTAAAATGGTGCCAGTCTCTTTTGGCAGCAGAACTGCAGGTATATTTATATCTATATAGGTCCATTTCACTTCGATCACAAACCATCAAGCCACGGATTAATCGAAACAACCGGGAGCAGATGGATAACTAAACGGTGAAATTTAGTTTCACTCTTGACGCTGACAGTGACAGAAACGGGAAAACTATAAGCATAAGAAAAATGAGTAAAAGTTACGGTAACAATGTAAAAAATCCTATTTTCACAAATATCTCAATAAAACCAGTCATACCAGGTAACACAAGATTCAAACGAAACAGTAACACTAGATTTAGGAGTTCGCGCATAATCCTCTCTCCGAGGACACAAAGCAGGTAAAACTTAGTTCGAGTTTCCTGACCGATTCAATTAAAAGCTACAGAAAATCTAGTAAACGGATTGTTTAGACTCAGAACAGTTGAAGATCTCTAAAATGGCAGAAATCAGTGCTTCAAAACTTGTACGCCTTGATCAAAACTATGTCTAGTGGATAATTCTTCTAAACTCTAACAGGCCTACTCAGGCTCACCAGACGTGCACTCCCATCATCACCTCTGCCGGACTGTGTGCGAGTCCGCAAACCACCACCACCATAGCCTCCACGGGAACCCTGACCACTCCTGTCATTTTGGAACCTGTCATTTTGGTAGCCACCACCACGTCCAGAGCCTCGGCCAGCATAACCAGACCTCCCACCGCCACGGCGCCCTCCTTGAGATGACACAAAGTTCTCCTGCCACTTGCCCAAACCGGATGAGTCTTGACCATCACCCCTACGCCTGGGTGGTGCCCCCTCAAGGGCCCCACCAGTCTTAGCCTCATATGCCCGCTCGTTGCTCTCCACAAGGACAGAGAGTCTATCCGCCATCTGGAAGAGTAGTCCCTGCAGCCTAGTTTGATCCACGTTTTGGAAAATGATGCAACTGGTTGGTTGGTCCCAGCTTGCATGAAGCTCCTCGTGCATCATCATCTTGCTAGCAATGTTGTGAACATGTTGCTCGCTAAGGTCAAACATGGTAGTGAGCTGGTCAAGGCTCAGGGACTCGTAGCAAGACGGGTAAGAAAACAGATAGGTTCTGAGGGCCTCTTCCTTGATCTTAAGCTTCAGCATCTCAAGAATATGGTCCTTGTTCCTCAAAAGCTTCCAGGTATCAAGTGAATTGATGACGCTGAAAGCCTTCTCGTGATCCCCCTTCTTGAGGGCTCTTGTGGCAGCCAATACATGATCCCTCACAGTTTCTGGAGGACCAACAAAAGTATTTCTCTCACTCATTTCAAGAAGCCTGCGGAATGTTTTGCTCATAGGCCTCCGCTTATTCAAAGTACTGGCAGCCATATTGGGGACCTCAATTAGCATAGCACAAACCAAGTGTGTGGCTTCCAAATGTTCAAGGTTTATATGCATATGGTAAGGCATCATTCTTCTCCGCTCAAGTCTTTCCTGCAAGAACAAGAGTAACCACAGTGTAAAAATTAGTGATCTATGAAAATGTATACCTAGCTTTACCAAATATACAAATCCTATAGCTAAACCAATGAGTTGAATCAGAGCAGATATATATCAACAGTGTAAGACTAGTGATGAAACATCAGAGTTAACTAGGTGACATACAGACCAGTGTGCAGCTATGCAAATAAGGGACAAAGGAAGTGCGTATTGTGTGCGTTAGGGGGGCAGGGAGGAGCTCACCTGTTCAAGAGTTTTTTCATGGTATCTGCTTTGTTGTACTCCTTGTGCAAGCAACTCTTTCACTCTCCCAGTTGAATATAACTCAGACAGGCAATTATGAGCTTCAGCAATAAAACCAGCCCTGAAAGCACATAGCCCCAGTTGGGCCATGACCCTGTTAAATAAAATCTGTAATGGTATGTCCATAAGTTGGACCCCATCTTGTAAACGACTCATTAAAAGCAAGTCACGAGCCACTGAAAATTCATCAGAGATTGCATTGTGATATATGTGACACAGCATTGCACGGGCTTTGGTCCTTTCATCTCCATACTTGTAAATCAGAGACATCAGACCATCCATCAAAGCTCTGTTGCTTTGAGGGAATGTAGGCTTCCTAGGCACAACCTCTGGAATCACAACAAATGGTGGGGGTCCATTATTATCATCAGCTGCTTGATGCTCATCACCAGCCTCAGTATCTCCATCATCCATGCAGACTTCAGTCTGCTCAGCCAGTGTCCTCATTGAATCATACACTTCTTGAGGTTTGTAGTAGACTAGTTCAACACGACGCAATGCAACCTTTGCAGCAGCCTTAAAGTTCCGAACCCTTTCCTGATAATCTTGGACATTCTGTGCAACCACCAAAAACAAAGGTTCATCTCTAAGCCTCTGGACATAATCTTTGGTGTATGGATCAGTGCACTGTAAACTCTTGATAAATTCGGAGTCAATTCTCTCCAGGAACGCAACCAGGTCACCCGTCACGTGGATTGTTCCATCGTAGTCAGCACCCTTCTGAGTTTCCTTCTCATCAGGCTCCACTGAGGTGTCTACTACAATATTAGGATACTGTTGCAGTATATCAAGCACAAGAAGCATATTATCAACACACTTCTTCCACACGTTGATTGGCATATGCCCAAGAAGGCTGGGGTTGACATCAAACTGGGCAGAGATCACATGAAAAAGAATTTCAAGCTTCTGGGCAGGTGTTTTTGCCACACGAGTCAAAAACGTTAGCTGCTCCACACGCTCAACTCTCCCAGTGCCCTTCTTACCCCTTGACGCCACAATCTCCTTGAGCTTTTTATCAACAATATCCCAAGTTATCTCACTCGGGGCTTTCAAGAACTGCTTGTCCATAATCTTATCTTTCTTGCTCAACTTCTTTTCCCAGGCTCCACCCTCATCATCTTCCTTCCCTGACTCTTCAGATTCAGACCCAGGCATGTTATCAGGATCCACAACCTCTCCATCACTATCACTACTCTCACCACTATCCGGATCCTCCTGACCTGCAACATCATCTTCATAACTCCCTGGATTCTCTCTGCACTTCTGGATCAGGTCTTCATATTGCTTATTGTGCTTCTTAATTTTTTGTTTCATCGCATTGAGAGCCCTTGAGTTGCTGCTGCTCATCTTCACCTTGGCTTCCTTTTTTGCAAGAGCATCAGCAAGGAAGTCCTCGAGTAATACAAGTGTTGTGATATAACTATTTGGGATTTTGGTAGATTCGTTGACACGAATAACCTTCTCAAGCTGCTTGTTGAGCTTGTCAAAACTCTCTTGCAAGCTAATCCAGTCATTGATCTTCATTGCATTGCGCATCTGGTCAGCAGTGGCCTTCATCTCATCATTGCGCTTGTCCTTCAACGAGCGAATCACACGATGGTTCTCAGTATCAGAATCATCACTGTCAAGATTGGCCAAATAGCGGTTCTTGGCAACACCACGCTCCCCATCACCAGGTTCTGATTTTTCACTATCGCTCCCTTGTTCTGACTCAATCTCCTCCGGATCTTCCTCGGAGTCACTGTCTCCCTGATGTTTGGGTACAATAGAACAGAGACAAATGTATTAATGCATTTGGCAAAGACAAAGCTTATACACATTACTGCAAGTATGCAAAAAAGGAATTGGAGTCAGCGACTCAGCACAAGTCAGGAAGAAAGTACCTGTCCCCAAAAACGAGATGCCATGGTTGCTGCTTGCTTTTTTTCCCCTTCAACTAGATTCAAAGCACTGCAATGTAATACAAGTTCGAATTGTAAGGAAAACAAACTACAGTAGAAAGCACACGGTGAATATTAGAACCACGGGATGGGTGAAGGGCAAAAACTATAGCATCAGAACACACAGATGACACACTATAACAGAAGCAATACAATGCTTACGGCCTGACTCTGATGGATTAATCAGCCTCAAGACAAACAATAGATTATCAAAAACACTTAAACAGGACGGGCTAACATAAAAGCAAGTCGTGTCGATGAGCAGATAGCTACTCCCTCCGTCCGCAAATAAGTGTACATCCAGCTTTTGCCTCAGTCAAACTTTATCAAATTTGATCAACTTTATAGATAAATATAGCAACATATATTATATCAAATTGACATATTATAAAACTAAATTTGAAAACATATCTACTAGTACCAATTCAGTGTCATAAATATTACTACGGTTTTTTTATAAAGTTAGTCAAACTTTATTAACTTTGACTTAGGACAAGGCTAGAAGTACACTTATTTGCGGACGGAGGGAGTAGACCTATAATCTGACATAAACCAACTGAATTATAAATCGCGAGACAGAACAAGCAGACGCACGTCGACTAGCCCTAGAGTCCGCGGAACCCCACGGATTCCGCGCGATGCACGTCGGAGGCTAGGGCTGAGACGCAGCAGCGGGCTGGCTCTCGCGGGCGATGCAACCAATGGCTCAATGATAACTCTGAGAGAGAACCGATCGGGTCGATTACCTTGCCTCGAGTCGCGGCGGTGGCGCGGAGAAGGCTCGGATCTATCGGAGAACGGAGGCGTGGGGTAGCGGAGCGTCCGAGCGATGCCGGGCGCCTGAGCGGCGGAGGATGGCGGCGACGAGGGGGCGACTTGCGTGCAGGGCGGAGGCGCGGCGGAGGTTGGAGGAGGGGCTTAGGGTTTGGATTGGAATGTTTTTTTCTACTAGGGAGAGGTTTTTTATTAGAGAGAGACAGGGTCGGCCCGGAATAGAGTCCGTAAAGATCGGATCCTGGAATACTATTCGTGGGTGGAACGCTGGACCCTTGGCGGGCTGGGTCGGTGTGGTGTTTGGATTTGGAGTTACATGGGCTGCGAAACTGAACCTATGTTTTCCTTCGAAATTTTTTATCCAGCGAACGTTCATAATATACGAGCTTAGCGCTCAAATGAAGAAGTAAGAAGACGGCAACATGGTGAGGAGGAAACTAAGGAGGCAGGGTTCTTTTTTTTTAACCAAAGGAGGCAAAAAGTGGAAAGAGGAGGAGGTCAACGAACACAAAGGACGAGAGAACGATGCAACAGATATGAGGAATAGTCTTCCACGAAGTTATAGGAGGATCTGCATGTTTGTATTGTTGTCTTGGAAAAATAGGTGGATTTCGTATATATAACATATGGAATTACAACTACTTATAAATTATTTTTAGAAGTACACAATGAGACCTCTTATATTGTATAATTTTTTAATGACGTGTTTGCCCTTTTTGTATTTTGAGGTAGCTTACCTCATATGTCATGTGGTAATAATGAACTAATGACAATGTTTGGTCCTTGTTGGTTCTGCAATATAGAGTAGATAGAAAGAGACGTGATTCCGGTGGGATGAAACCTGAGCGATATAGATTGATATTTTGTCTCAAATTTAGAATTTTTTTTGTTCGGACATGAATTGTTCTAGATATGAATACATATACTATCAGTCACAAAATATGAATTGATTACGAAGAGTCCGATATGGATATCCTCACTCACACATATTTCCCCAAATATTGCATGAAAACTAATATAAACGAAGTTGTTTTTCGTCCAAGCATTTTAGGTGCAAGCTTATACGTCATGACGTGGTGGGTTGGTCCAATAAATAAAATCCATAAATGTTATAAAACAAGAGAAACTCCAAAGGGAAAACATGTTACTAAAAATTAATATAATTTAAAAAGTAAAATGGGTACAACGAAGGTGCTTTCGTCCATGTATATAGCGGCGGACCTTGACCATCATTGTAGGAGGCGCCAAAAGACATTAGATGATAGCTAAGGGGGGTAACTTGAAGTATTTTATGTTTTGTATGATAAAAAATGATAAATACTAATTCTCGGAGGTGCCACCTGTTGTGGCGCTAGATCGATCAGACCGCAAGGACAGCTACATCAACCAACATTTTTGGGCGTTTTCTGCTTGTGTTCTTCGAGGTATGTTGATCTATCCATCCTGTTACATGTATCTACGTAGAATAGATCTTGGTTTTTGTTCGCTCTCTCAAGAGAATATTTTATGTTTTTATTGTGTGTTCCCCTTCAGTATTGTGCAAATTGTAATTGAGTTTGGGGGAGGGGCATGGCCTTTTTGGTGTCCAAGAAGGTCTGTCAATGCGTGGATGGTAGGGTTTCTATGTAGTTGATACAAGGTCTTGCATATTGCATATGAAAAATGATGTTCAAAAGATGGTATGTGGGGATTCATGTTATTTTACTTATTGACAGTCGTATTTTTAAGATTTGGAAAATATGAAATTTTGAGGTATTGAGATAACAGGTGCAATTTGATTAGCACAAAATAGGATTATTTATGAGCTCTACAAAAATATGATTAAGGTTTCATGTCGTAAGCTTCTAAATATCGTTTATACCATATAGTCGTGTCCCTCGTTAGGGCATGTACAAGGCATGCGTTTAGCACAGACTCTAGGTTCATAATCCTAGCCGTTATGACCAAATTCCTGTTGATCCTCGGAATAGAGCTGGCATCGTTGCTTATATTTGCGTCGGGAGCTTCGTCTTTTTCCCTGCGTGCAACCCATCGCTAGGCCTTATCAGCACGCTAAAATCAGTTTAAGCGCCTCAATTAACGTTGTTGTAGTCACAGACACCGACCAATTTTGTTAATTGATTTTCTTTTTCCTGCATAAGAGTCTTTTTTTTGCGAATCATGCTTGTATTACTCAAAGAAATCAGGAATTACATTCTCTATGACATGTGCTTGACAGGCCCTCAGGGCCAGAGGCAATCCACACTATCGTCCAAGCATTTGTTCTGCATAGTTAGCCATAAAGTGACTACTAATATTCTGACATCCTTTCACGTGAGTAATACAAGTTTGGTGAACCTTTAACACGTCTGGTATTATACATGCCCTTGTTAGATGTATATATTTGTATATTGTAGTTTTCTCATATGTTAGGGGGCTTCCTGCACATGTACCTGTACTATATATTGTGGCCTCTGGCCCAGAGGAATACAACTTGTCTATTCCTAACATGGTATAAGAGTCGGTTTTAGGGTTCCCGTGCCCACCGGTCCTCTGCTTGTGATCGCCGCCGCCGTCAGCTCGCCCCGGCCACCGCCGGTTCCCGTTCTCGCCGCTTGCGTGAAGTCCTCTCGTTCCGCCTCACCGCACCACTCCCCAGATCGATTGATCTTTGCCAGGTCGTGGTCCTCTGCTCGGCTGCCCCCATATCGATCTCCCAGATCGGACCTACCCTCCCCGCCCTCTGCAGATCGATCTCCCTGACGAGCTGCACCCGCCCCGCCCTCTGCAGATCGATCTCCCTGATCGATCGGATCGAGCTGGGCCACCCCCGAGCTCCACCTGACGCCCCACCACAGGAGCCTCTGCACGCATCTGCCACTCTCCAGATCTCCTCCAGATCGTCGGATCTCCGCCGCCGGTCGTCATGACTGCTTGGAATCGATCCCCGACGGCTTGAATTGTTCTTCCCCGCCCCTTAGGCGTCGCCTTTCCTCCTGGCTGGCCGGAATTTGGCTGGCATCTGCCTGCAGCTGCCGTTGACCAGATTTGCTTCAAGAGAGAGAGAGTGCGGTGACCCAGCATACCACTGCATGATGTAGTACACTATAGTCGTTGACATAACACCAATGAAACACCGTTCACTAGTATTACATCCTTCAGAGTAGTATAACATAAACATAGCAGGTCCAAGACATGACTATAGGTTACAACTCAACTCTTTACACAAGATCCAGAGAACACTCTAGGTTAAAGAGAGAGAAGAAACTTATTACGAAGAAGAATCAAGAATAAATAACTCATAGCTACCATACCTATAAAACTAGTAGCTGAACTACTGGCTTGCATTGCTGCTATTGCAATACTCTACAGAAGTAGGTTCTATGGTTAGAAATTCTATCTTATCTAATCAGCAACTTCGTCTTCACTTGAGTAGATGTATATGTTGACTTCCTTGAAGAGCTTTAGCTTATGATAATGATTCCTGGAGCATAACTTGATGTAGGCATCGTCTGTACTGGATTTAGAACCTAGCAAGGGTTAAGAAGATACTTTGAGTACGAGCGTACTCAGCAAGTCCACTAGAAAAGGAGTGTTTGATGCACTATAACTACCGCCACAGACCATAGGTCGTAGGCAATGCAAGTTTTCGTAAACATTTCTTCAAAGGTTGCTTTTATTCTGAAAAGCTATGTCCGTCAGCCTTCACGGGTTTACCAGAACCTCCATGGGGTTCCTTTCCCGACGCGTTCGCAGCCTCTTCCCGGAACAGGGAGTAACAAGTTACAGTTCTTACACTCTGCAGAGGTGCGTCACTTTACCCATGAGAGATCTTAGCTTTGTTGCACATCCGGGCCGCTAACCCATTCACACTTCCTTGGTGTGAGGCCCAGACTAAGACCCAATCCAATCACTGCCTTCTCCGTGACCCCGCATGTCTTTTTGGTGTACGCCGGCCCACCTATTGAATTACGGCAATGGCAGTACAGACCGTTCATATGCCGGAACTATCGTGGGACGTTGAGGGATCCCACCCATATGCTGCATATCCTCTACGAATTACCATAAATAATATGCACGGTACGAGTGATAACAGCCACGACCCGCACGTCCAGCTCCATGCGAGAGGGAAAAGATACAGCTGACTTCTCCGTCCCATTCCAAATCTCATGGTCAACGCGTAATATACGGCGCAAGAATCACTGGCGGCATTGGTTGTTAAGTCCTAGGTATTATGTTTCTTTACCATCGGAACTCTTATAGTAGGTTATTACCTCATGGTAATAAACCTATAATCACATTATTATGAAAATAGTGTTTTCTGTCCTTTTTCAAATGCAGGTGATGATAACACTGGATTTGTAAAATACTTTACGAAAAATAATCAAAGGACATGAGCAAGTGTGAACTTGCCTTTTGTGATTGCAAGATTATGCACTCACGGTCTTCAAGACAATATAAAATCCAATTGTGGAAATCTGCATCATTGGTCTGGTAAGGACTAATATTTAAAGAAGCAAGATGCTTTTATGCATAAGTAATGTAATGCAAGTTGATAAACGCGGATCCCGAGGATAACGTTGTTCTAGGGTTTGGATATTGGAATTGATCTCCTTGGAATGTGTTGCCCTTTTAGCTTAAGTTTCATATATGTGCTTCTTATTAAGGCTTGTGAGTGTGTGTAATACAACATGTATTTATACAACAATAAAATACATAGTATGGAATGCTACTCAAGGTTGCTTACATCTGAATTGTTTATCTTCAAGTTTTACTTTACAAGTAATGTCACTTATAAAGAGTTTAAGTATTAACCATCTTATGATACAAGTAAAGTATAAAGTAAGGTGTTTATTTATTAATTGTCATATGTTAATTGAAGTGGCAAAATGAATAACTTTTTAAGAAAATCTTACTCAATTAAGCAGAAGCATTTAAGCTTTTAAGTTAACCTTATGAGGTGTTCTTTCTAGTTATAGTCTTTAAGTCAGAAAGAATGGCTTTTACTGGAATAATGAAATTAGTAGTATTTGAGACTTATCTATCTTGGTTTTTAACTGGGTTGGTTTGGTATTAAGATGCTTTACAATTTAATTATAACAGACCAAAGTTAACTATAAAGTATATATTAAAGTCTTTAGCATTAATTAAAGTATTATAGACTAAAGTTAACTTTAAAGACATAGATGGACTTAAGGTATTATGCTTATAATCTTTGTAGCTTATTTACTTTATAATGTTTCCTTTAGAGTTATTTAGGAAGGATTATACTTTTATTTGGTAGTGGTTTCTTTGTATTGTAAATGTATAAAGGGCTTTATTTTTCGATAAGGATGTGGTTATGGTTTATGAATAAGTAAACAATATTATGTATTACTTATGAACTCACCTATAGTGTTTTGATTTGTTTATAAACTTGTGGTTAAAGTAAAGGAATAGGTTTTATTTCTTTACAAATTATTCTTAGAGATTTTATATTAAATAAGAATTCTTTTATAAAATAATTTATACTTATGGTTGAAGGATCATTCAACAAGATTGCATTTAAATGGTGTTAAATCATTTTGACCTCATAATGTTGGTAGTTAAGATTAATACTATTTATTACATTTAATTGGTTAATTTAAGAAATATTAACAAAATTTATTTACCTATATATATGAATTATTATTTAAGGAAATAGGTTTAATTCAAGTTATGAAGGTGTTTAACTTTTTATTTAACTCAAAAGTGGAATATCACATTTTTAACATATAGGTATTATTTTTGTGATCATTTTGGTATATTACATTTATTTTTGTGATTTATAAATAATAAGATATGGTTTTAATAAGGTTTATTACTTTTAAAAATACTTAATAAATAATAAATATTTAATTAAGAGGACTAATAATGCATGATTATAGTTTTAAACTCCAATTCTTATTTTTCTAAGATTTTTAGTATTTTATTTAGATTTTTAACATTTACCATTATTAAAATATTAATTATCAAAGTATTAAAACTTGATAAATTATTTATTAAATAATATTTATTTAAATAATTATCATAATAATATTTAGTATTAATTTTAAGTTGTAGATTTTATTTTTCTAAACATTTTCATATATTATATGTATTTTTCTGATTTACAAAACAAAAGATATTAAATTTACAAGATTTAATCATGTTATTTTATTTCTGGAATATTTGAAATTTGAATTCATATTGTTTTAATTACTTTCTAAACATGCACAGACTTTTTATACCGCAACTGTACCTAGCCCCAGACACTGACCCATGGGCCCTAGGCCACGTCATCTGCCACATGGGCAAAGACCAGTCAACATGGTGGACCAGGTCAAGGATGACGCCATCAGGACGTCATCATGACGTCACATGAACTCTCACCCCCAGATCGAAGCTCGATCGATTGATTGGGTGGATGCGGGCACGCATAAAGGGTGTTGCTGGACGCGGGCGAACATGCTGAGTCGAATGGTGGCGGCGCCGCTCAAGTTTGGTCACCGGAGCAAGGGGTACGACGGTGGCCGACGGCGGTGATGGCAGGTGGTCGCGAGGATTTCAATTTAGCTCGCAAGGAAGGATTCTACAGAGGCTATTCGCACGAGGAGCTCACCAGAAGCACGATGAAGGGCTCAGCGAGGCCGGAGGTGGTTGGAATCGACAATTATTGATGATGACCAGCGGCGGTGGTCGTCGGGAATCAGATCGATGCAGCCAATTAGGAGCTCGTCAGCTCGATTCCTTCTTGCTAGAGATGCTATACGCCATGGCGAATCTTGTGGTAGGCTCAGCTCGTCGTGGGGCGGCTTCTAACAGTGACAGCGACAACTCCGGCGAGCTCTGTTTTCAGGCAGAGGAAGAAATGGGGAAAGAGGGGAAGATAGGGTTTGCCGGTGGGGCAGAGGTCTTCTTATAGACAAGGATCAGTGGTGGCTCGAATCTTGGCAGAGCGGTCATCACGATGACGGCGAAAGGCAGAGATAGAGCCAGCGAGCTGCTTCCCGGCGCGGTCCTTCCAGCGAGAGGAGGAAGAAAGGAAAAGAAAGTCGAAGGGGTATGCGGGCCGATCGTGGGATACCTTGGACCAGATGGGATGCAGTGTGGTGCGTGTGAGCAGCAGATAGGGAAGAGGGAAAATGGGCCGCAGGCCAGATGCTGGTTCCTTTATTTTTTTTCTTTCTGTTTTGATTTTCTGTTTTTTGTTTTCATTTGCTAGCTTTGATTTTATTCATTTGTTTTAACTTCCTAGGAGTAAGTTTATGGGAATATACTTAAGATTCTGATATTAATACTATTTTTGATAATAATATATTTTATTGATTTACCTTTTTATATACTTCATATTCATAATCATATGAAGGTTGTTATATCAAATAGAATAAGTATAAATTAGGGTCTTAGGTTTTGGAATTTGTTTAGGATCTTATAATTCTGATGTCTTGATTCCTATTGAATTTTATTATTAAAGAAACTTTTATATATCTTGATCCTTTATTGTTATTTAATATATAAAGTTTTGAGAGCTTAATATGGTTAATATTATTCTCATAGATTTAGGGAATAGTAATTCTATATTTTATTACAACTAACATATGAGTTAAATTTTGAATTGAAAATGCTTTACCATCAATTCTTAGAAGATTTAATATTCTCATATTTCCTTTATTGATGTGAATAAAGATTAATGGCTAAGACAAATTATCTTTATGTTGGTGAATTTAATAATATCACTATTTAAAGTAAAGTAGTGGATCTGTTTTCTAGGATAACTTAGGAGAAAGAATTGATAAAAATAGTTCATAAGCACCTATGATGATGATGGTTGAAAGATGACAAAGATGTGTTCAAGGAATTTGTTATAAGAAAATATTCCTATGAAGCATTGTGGAAACAAGATGGTAGATCAACCATAGTAAGTTGATATTAGGTTTGGTCTTAGATTTAGGGTTTAGTGTTCAGCAAGGATTCCTATATTCCATACTTCATAAATCTGAACTTCTGATTAAGGAATTCCTTTCCTAGATAAATTACTTCTTTATGCCCATCATCATGTACTAACATGATGAGCTTTGCTTTATAGAAACTTCTTATCCACCCTTTATTATTCTAAATCCATTTATAAATGCAATGTGCTTAACACTAAAGCTTTTATAATATTCTCATATTTATACTTGGCTATAACAACTATTCTACTATTAATAATTTCTAACCCAACAAGTGGTTACCTCTAATTCCATTCATACCCTTCCTAAATCATTCATCACAAATACTACTCTAGTAGAGGTTTATATCAAGTTCTACTCTCCTCTAGTGTTTAGTATTTACCCAAGAGGAAAATACTACTTCTTTAATTCAATGTTGCTCTAACATTATTGTAATCATACTTTATTCTCTCTACTTAACTCCAATATCTAACATTCCAACCTCACATTATATTAATGTGACTTGTAATGACTAATCTAGGATAATATATCTATACTATGGTTCAATCATGTTTTATCCACCAATGTCACTTATACTTGGTATAAGCATTCAATATTGGTGAGTAAGGCATGATAATTATAATCCTTTAGGGTTTAGGTTTCCAATTGGCTAGTCAAGGCTTCATCAATACAACACTACAGTTGTATTGAAATTATCTTCTATCAAGCTCTATTGGATTAGGAGATATGATTCATTAACTATACCTACCTAATCCAATAGGACTACTCTTGGTAACTATCTTTAGATTTTATTGTTGTAATCTTCTTTGTTACCATATGGATTTGATTTCCTCAAATCACTCTCATCCTATAGATAACATCTAGAACTAGCATCCCTACTTATCCCTTCTAACTTCTTTATTTATAAGCCTTAAGTGAATGCTATAATAAGGACCAGAGTTGATAGGTCAAGAATTGATAGTTTAATAATTGGTGAATCAATAGTGGATTACTCAATATTGATGAACAACAATTATAAGGATAGGATTCAATAGAGATGATAAAGGTTGATATGGAAAGAAACATATATGGTGAATGATCTTAACTTTGGTTTCTTTCCTACTCCATCTCACTAGAGAGTTAAAGTTAGGTATTTCTCTAATACTCATGGTATAAGTAGATGAGTTAAGATATAGTTGTTACATTCTTATTATTTGTGTTATATTTATAACTTGGTACTCATGAGTGATTATAATGAATACTATGATATGATCACCTAAGGATCAAATATAAACCATTAAGTAATGTATTAGGGTTTTAACATCTATTACATTTGGTCTACCCTTAGATCAAATTGTAGGGTTTCGTAGCATGGAAAACAAAAAATTTCTACCGCATACAAACAAACAAGCCAAGATCTACCTACTAGATTGTAGCAACGAGTCGATGGAATAACTCACCCTCGAAGATTCCAAAGTGTTTAACGAGAGCGGATTCTCGTGGGTGATGTAGTCGTACTTTTCCCGATCTCAAGATCGCGTAGATGATCCTTCCGGCGCTGCGTTCCGGCAGCGCTCCCGTAGTCGGTCACACGTTCGATACTCGACGAAGACCTTCCTCTCCCTTGTTCCAGCAGGCAGCGGAGGTTGTAGCACTCTCCTCGCGATTCCGGCAGCACAACGGCGTGGTACCGGAAGTAGAGGGGAGATCTCGCAGGGCTTCGCCTTAAGCCGGAGCGAGTATGGTGGAGTATGAGAGAGTTCCTCGGCGGTCTAGGGTTTAGACACACCAATTATAAGGCTCTAATCCGGAGGCTAGGGCAATTAGAAGCTCTAAACCAAAACGGCTCTAAACCGGAGGCTAGGGCTAGGGTTTAGATTTAGAGGATAGGAACTTGTGTGTGCTAGGAGGGAGCCCTGCCCCTCCTTATATAGGTGGAGGGGCCGGCGCGCCAAGGGGAGGGAGGGGAGTCCCTCCCCAACTCGGCTTGGAGGAGGCGCCGCCGGTTGGAGGAGGGATTCCCTCCCCAACTCGGTTTCCCTCTCTTTCCTCTTTCCCTCTTTCCAATTTTAGCCGTTTGACTTTTCAAACTTGCTATTTGACTTTTCAATTTAGGATTCAATTTAATCCTTTATTTGGAACAGCGAGAACACTTAGTACATGATGCAATCATCCCAATATGCAATGACACATTCATGTACCCCTTCCCCTCCGGAGTGCCGGACATTCCGGAACCTTCTAGAACATTCCCGATGAAAACACCGGAATCATTCCCCAACTCCGAAACGGGACTTTCCTTATATGAATCTTATTCTCCGGACCATTCCGGATCACCTCGTGATAACCCGGATCCCATCCGAGACTCCGAACAACATTCGGTCTCTTTCTCATAATACCATAACTACTCAAACAACGTTGAATCCTTAAGTGTGTCTCCCTACGGTTCGTGAATTATGCGGACATGATCGAGACACTTCTCCGAACAATAACCAATAGAGGAATCTGGAAATTCATATGGCTCCCACATATTTCTACGATTACTTTGCGATCGAATGAACCACTTAGATACGATACCAATTTCCCTTTGTCTCACGATATGTTACTTATCCGAGGTTATGATCGTCGGTATCTCTGTCATACCTAGTTCAACCTCGTTACCGAGAAGTACTCTTTTCTCGTTCCCGTGATATGTGATCCCTTGTGAGCCAGTCACATGCTTGCAAGCTAATTGGATGACATTTCACCGAGAGGGCCCAGAGTATATCTATCCGTCATATGGATGGACAAATCCCACTCTTGATCCATGTGTTTCAACCAATACTTTCCGAACACTCAATGCCACCTTTATAGCCACCCAGTTACGATGTGGTGTTTGATGTCATCAAAGCATCCATCCGGTAAAGGTGATAGGCATGATCTCATGGTCGAAGGAATTAGGTTACTATGTATCAGAAAGCATATAGCAATTGAACTATTGAAATGACTTGATCTTTATGCTACGCTTATCTATAGGAGTATGTCCATCATATCATTCTCCTAACGATATGATCTTGTTGTTGATAACATCTCAATGTTCATGATAGGGAAACCACAATCATTTATCAATCAACAAGCTAGTGATGTATAGAGGCTATACTAGGGACTTCAAATTAAGTTTACAAATCACACAAGTATTAATGTTTCCTTGTTAATACTATTATAGCATGAATGTAAACATTTATCATAAACACAAAGATATAATAATAACTACATTTATTATTGCCTCTAGGGCATATCTCCAACACAAATCATGTTACCCAAAATAAGGTTTTAGCAAAGGTCATATTGAAACTTATCACAGTCAACTTGATGATCTACTTCCATTCCATCAAGTTAAGAGAAGCTTCAATCACTCTGACAAGTTTTTATTTAAAAGCGCGAAAATTATTCAGATTTTCTATGCATGAATGCAATGCACACATCTGTGTTCAGCTTATTTCTAAGCTCTAATGTTGGGATGTTACAGAGAGAGAGAGAGAGAGAGAGAGAGATGTCTTCTGCATCGGGTTATGTTGTGATTCCTCGCTGCCCGGTGATCTTCGATGGCGCGAATTACCCTGATTTTGCTGTCTTTATGCGTGTTCACATGCGCGGTCTCCGTCTTTGGGGTGTGCTCTCCGGCGAGGTCTCCTGTCCGTCGTTCCCCCTGCTCCTGTGGCTCCTCTTTCGCCGACGCCGATTGTTCTCGATGCTGATGCTTGTCAGGAGGCCAAGGATGCTGCTCAGAGTGCCAATGATAGTGTTGTTGCTGCTTATGACCTGAAGTTCAAGGAGTACTTTTCTGATCTCGAGGCCTATCGCCACGCTCTGACTGCCTACACTCAGTGGGTCGATGAGGATGCCCGTGCTGCTGCTATTCTCACCTCCAGTGTTCTGCCCCAGTATGCTGTTGAGTTCATGAGCCTCCCTACTATTGTTGCTCAGTGGGCACGTCTTCGTCAGCGCTATCAGCCGTCTGGGGATGCGTTTTACCTGTCTGTGGTCCGCCAGGAGCATGCTCTTCAGCAGGGTGATTCCACTATTGATGAATTCTATACTCAGAGTGCTGCTACCTGGCGTTAGCTTGATTCTCTCCGTACTGCTGTTTGTGGCACATGCTCGTGCTGCCAGATTGTGTGCTCGGATTTGGAGTTTCACCGCATCTATGAGTTTTTGTCTTGACTCCGTTAGGAGTTTGAGCCCGGGCGTGCTCAGCTGAATGCTCGTGGTCGTGTTCCGCTCTCTGAGGTGTTGTCTGAGCTTCGGGCTGAGGAGACCCGTCTCTGTGGTGCTAGTCTTCTTGCGGTTCCATCTGTGCTTGCTACTCGTGGTCCTCCTATGCCGTCTGCTCCCTCGACTCAGTCGCGGTCCTCTGTGCCGCCGCCAATACTACCTACTCCTCCAGGTCAGGGTCAGAGTCAGCACCAGCAGTCTCAGGGTCAGAGTCAGCACCAGCAAGCTCGTGGTCAGGGTCGTCGTGGTTCTCTTCGTCACTGCTCTTACTGTAACAAGGATGACCACACTTGGGCCACCTGTTATACACGGGATCCCAGTTTACGTCAGCAACACCATGCTCGTGGGCAGTCGGCTCCTTCTGGATCTTCAGAAGTTGCTCTCTCCGATTAGGACATTATCAGGAGTCTTCGCGGTCTGCTTGCTGCTACAGGCTCTTCTTTGACATGCACTACTGGTTCTGTGACTGATTATTCAGGCACTGCGCGACCACCACCTTCTACACAGTCAGGTACGTCCCCGTGGTATCTGGATTCTGGAGCTTCCTTTCATATGACCTCTGAGTCTTCTTTTCTGTTCGCTCTTCGCTCTCTCCCTTCTCTTGTCCGTGTTTTCACGGCTGATGGTACCTCTCTTCCTGTTTCTAGTCGGGGCACCCTCTCTACTTCTTCTTTTTCTGTTCCTGATATTTCTCATGTCCCTCTTCTTAAGATGAAACTGTTCTCTGCTAGCCAGCTTACTGACTCTGGTTGTCGCGTCATTCTTGATGTTGATTCTTGTGTTGTCCAGGACTGTCGCACACAGGCCCTGGTTGGAGCTGGCCCTCGCAGCCGTGACTCTTTAGGACTTTGGGAGTTAGACTGGCTTCGTGTTCCTTCCTCTGCCACTTCATCTACCAGTTCTTCTCCGGTCGTCGCCTCTGCTACCAGCTCCTTTCAGCAGTGGCATCATCGTCTTGGTCACCTTTGTGACTCTCTCCTGTCGTCATTAGTTCATCGTGGTCTTCTAGGGTCTGTCTCAGGAGATGGTGACGAGGTTTAATCTCGTCAATGCCCATTGTTATGGACTTGGGTTTTGGATAAGATGGGGATGCTGGAGATCGTGGCATGGTTAACAGACAAGCAACCAGGGGACACGAGATTTACCCAAGTTCAGGCCCCCGGAGGGAAAACCCTACTCCTGCTTGTCTGCTCTTGATTACGGCGGAACCGAAGGTTACAGGGTGCACAGATTCGATCTGGCGTGGATGCGTGTGCGAAAGTATGAGTCGGGAGATCTAGGACGTGCCCTCCTGGCCTTTATATAGACTTAGGCAGGTCCCGGGCATAGTCCTAGTCGGTTACAAGTTCTAGGGTTTTACCCCTTTGAATTTCCTATCTCCTCTAGTCTTGCTCTCCAAGGATCCGAAGGCGTCATGGGCCTTGGCCACCCAAAAATCTCCATGGGCCAGCGCATGTCTGCTGTGGGCCTTCCTTGGGCTGGACCAGGTATGCTGAAGTCACGTACCCGTAGGGTATAACCATGTCAGATGGGTCTTTACATTGTCATGACTGTAGGTTGGGTAAACAGATTCAGTTTCCCTATCCTACTAGCACGTATGTATCTCAGCGACCTTTCGATTTAGTTCATTTCGATGTTTGGGGTCCGTCTCCTTTCGCTTCGAAAGGGGGCCATCGCTACTATATTTTATTCATCGATGATTTTTCTCGGTACACTTGGTTGTATTTTATGCGCTCTCGCAGTGAAGTGCTCTCCATATATCAGCGTTTTGCGGCCATAGTCCGTACTCAATATTCTACCCCCATTCGTGTGTTTCGTGCTGATTCTGCTGGTGAGTATATCTCCCAAATGTTGCAAGGTGTTCTTGCTGAAGAGGGCACCCTTGCTCAGTTCTCCTGTCCTAGCGCACATGCCCAGAATGGCGTTGCTGAGCGTAAGCATCGCCATCTTCTTGAGACCACTCGTGCCATGATGATTGCTTCTTCTCTTCCGCCGCATTGAGCACCAACAAATTTGGAAAACACATTGCCAACCTCATCCTTACAAAGAGAATAAGCATCATCAATCAAGATAGGATGGGATGAGGAGATACCAATAGTGCATGAGGAAGAAATGTGCCCCTTCTCGCAGCATATGTAGCAAGTTCTACTCTTGCCATCTTTCTTTTTGGATGAAGAAACAACTTGAGGAAGAGCTTGAGTCTTCTTGGTAGGAGCCCATCTCTAACAAGATGTAGAGCTTGAGGCTGCTTCCCTTGTTGCTTCTTGCCAAGGGACTTATTCTTTAATGGGCAATGTTTGACATGATGCCCTTCTTCCTTGCACTTGAAGCAAACAATATTGGTCGGATTCTTGACTTTATCTTGGACATTCTTCTTGTTATCCTTGTTGATGGGGATATGCCTACCGGGGTATACCCAGCAGGACGTTTCCGACTGGCCCAAGAACCAGCGAGTGGGCCTGCAGAACGGCGAGTGGATTGAAGCCCAGCGAGGAACCGAGCGACTGGAAGCTGAAGGCCCAGGCGAGTAGATAGGCCCAGTCGGATTAGGTTAAACGACTACCGAAGCTTTAACTGAATCGGTTGAGATATGTAAACCCTAGGGGAGGTGAGCCTATATAAACCTCCCTATAGGGCGAGTAGAGATACGTTCCCTCATACACCCAAGCGACTCGCTGCCTAGCCGCCGAGCTCGCCCATTGTAACACCTCCATAATACAATCTAGCAGGAGTAGGTCTTTACCCTCCGGGGGGCCGAACCTGGGTAAAACCCTGTGTCTTTGCCCTCATCTCGCACCGCAGATGGCTGGCCTCCCTTGCCCCTCATTCTACTACTCGCTGCCGATTGCAGCATCTGCCGTGACTATTCCCACGACACTTGTGCTTCAACTTGATAGTGGACTTGTTCTTGACATTGGAGTTGAATCCAAGCCCACTCTTGTCATTGGGGGATTTTTGCACACTCAAGATTTTGTTGAGTGCGGACTTCCCTTGATGACCCTTTTTCAAGTCATTCTTCAAAGAAGTGACTTGAGCCTTGAGCTCTTTGATTTCCTCTACATGGTTAGTTTCAATACAAGTACTAGAAGAAGTAGATGCTACATTGTTAGAGCAACAAGGCATGAAATGTAATTCATCACGAGATATAGTATGGTTGTGAGAGGATGAATTACAAGGACTAGCACATGGCAGTATAACATTTAGAGTAGATATAGTGCTAATGTCCACATGAGGCCCACTAGATGTTAACTTTGACATGATGGCCTCATGAGCCAGCTTTAGCCTACCATGGGAGACTAGGAGATCCCCATGCGAGCTTGAGAGCTTAACATGACTTTCTTCTAATTTCCCAAAGTTGCTAGTTAGCAAAGCAAGTTGAGCCTTTAGCTCAACATTCTCCTTCAAAATAGATGCTTCACAAGAAATAGAGTTAGTAGCACAAGCATCATTATTATTAGCAAGAGGTGAGGGCAACTTGTCAAGCTCTTTTGAATATGAAGCTTTAAGTTGCTCATGTGACTCAGTGAGTTTGATGAGCTCCCTCTTAACGACCCGAGAGCCATTTTTGAGGTGCTCAAAATCCTCAAGGAGTTTAGAATAAGCAACTTGAGTCTCATCATTTTTACTTTTGAGATCACTTACCACCTCAAGATCTCTATGATGAGATTCCTTTACTCTAGATATCTCTAAAGCAAAGGTCTCCTCAAGAGATTCCTTAGTGGTTTGTTCCTCTTCAAGATCTTTATTTAGGTTTGCAATTATATTAGCATACTCACGCTCAAGACTACACATTTTATCAACGTTGTTATCATGCACCTCAATTTGTGTTTCTAACTTATCAATATGTTCTTTGATCTTAATAGCAAAGTCCAAGACTTCAACAAAGTTAGAGCAAGCAATATCCTTTTTAACAAGGGCACGATAAACAATCTCACCCTTTTCATATAAATCATCAATATCAAGCTCTTCTTCCACATTATCCACATCCTCCTCATCACAAGAGGTAATGGGTTCCAAAATAGGGGTTACCTTAGAATCCCTAGCCATAAGGCATAGGTGGGTACCGAAATAAGGTGAAGATGAGATTGCATTTGTGGCTTCATTCAAAACCATGTCTTGGCCCATAGAATCTTTGGTTTCCTCTACATGGTTAGCAACACAAGCACTAGAGGAAATGGAAGCATTTTTATCATGGCAACAAGACACCACAAGCATATCATCATGAGATTTATCCAAGTCATTTCTACATGATATGCAAGGACTATTAACACAAGCATGTAAGAAGTTTGTAGTTCTAGAAGTGTTAAAGTCCAAAGATAGATCATTGCAACTAGATAGAGATGAGGGATTACAAATAGTAAGCACACAATCCAAATTTAAATTTCTATCACCACTCACTATATCATTACCTAGTGAAAAGTCACATGTTGGTGAAGTGGTGGAGGATGAGAACTCATCTTGACCGGAAGTGGAAGCAACACAATCATCCTCAATAATGTTGGACACAACATATTTATCTTGAAGTTTTGTCCATAACTCATGAGCTCTCCAAAAAGGAATGATTGAAGAGGTAACTACATAGCTCAAAGCATTAACAAGCACATTAGAAGCTTGAGCATCGAGATATAAGTTTTTATCATCCTCACAAGATAGATTTTTGAAATCCATAGGAGGAGAAAAACCTATATCTACAATACGCTCCAAATTTGGATCCATATCCCAAAAATGAATGAGCATGCGATTTTCCATATATCATAATTTGTGCCATCGAATGTGAACATGTAATTATGCACTAATCCTCTAGCCGACATCTTTACTCTCAAGGCGGTGAAGCCTAAAATGAGAGACCGGGCTCTGATACCAATTGAAAGGATACGGATGTCGCCTAGAGGGGGGTGAATAGGCGATTAAAACTTTTCCTAGAGTGGCTCAACAAAGGCGGAATAAAACTAGCGTTTTACTTTGTCAAGCACAACCTATAACAACTAGGGTTCACCTATGTGCACCAACAACTTATGCTAAGCAATACAAGCAACAAAGTGATAGCAAGATATAGATTACTTCAAGCACGAAGGCTATCACAATGTAAAATGCATAAGTAAAAGCTCGGGTATAGAGATAACCGAGGCACGCGGGGACGACTATATTTTACCGAGTTCCTCCCAACATTGAGTACGTCTTGTTTGGAGAGGGGGTGGTATCAAACCACCAACGCCACAAAAGGGCTATCGCTAATGGGACCCCGTTGGTCGTTGGATGCGTATTTCTCGTGATGTTATTTTTGATGAGACGCGTCCTTTCTATCCCCGTCCCACCGTTGATACCTACCCGGTGGAATATATCTCTTTTCTTCTCTTTCCTGACACACCTCCTTCTACTCCTATTGTGTCTTCTTCATGATCTCCTCCCCCTGATGTCTCTTCTTCGACACTGTCCTCCTCTGCTCCGTCTAGTTCTCCTAGTTCTCCTCGTTCTCCGGAGTCTTCCTCTGCTATTCCTTCTTCTTAATCGTCGTCTCCTGAGTCGTCTTCCTCTGATGAGCTTCCCTCTACTCGTCCTGTTCGTCAGTGTCGTGCCCCCAACCGTTACTCTCCTAGTCAGTATGGTCTTTCTCTTGTCTCCGAGCCGACTTCTTATCGGGATGCTGAGCATCATCCTGAATGGCAGCTGGCCATGGCTGAGGAGATTGCTGCGCTTGAGCGCACTTGCACCTGGGATCTTGTTTCTCCCCCTCCCGGTGTTTTTCCTATCACGTGTAAGTGGGTATATAAGATTAAGACCCGCTCTGATGGATCTCTTGAGCGCTATAAAGCGCGTCTTGTGGCTCGTGGTTTTCAGCAGGAGCATGGTCGTGACTATGATGAGACCTTTGCTCCTATGGATCATATGACCACTGTGCATACTATTCTTGCCGTTGCTTCTGTTCGTTACTGGTCTGAGTCCCAGCTTGATGTTCAGAACGCCTTTCTTAATGGTGAGTTGAGTGAGGAGGTTTATATGCAGCCTCCTCCTGGGTATTCTGTTCCTGAGGGGATGGTTTGTCTTCTTCGACGTTGAAAGGATACGGATGTTGCCTAGAGGGGGGTGAATAGGCGATTAATTTTTTTCCTAGAGTGGCTCAACAAAGGCGGAATAAAACTAGCGTTTTACTTTGTCAAGCACAACCTAGAACAACTAGGGTTCACCTATGTGCACCAACAACTTATGATAAGCAATACAAGCAACAAAGTGATAGCAAGATATAGATTACTTCAAGCATGAAGGCTATCACAATGTAAAGTGCATAAGTAAAAGCTCGGGTATAGAGATAACCGAGGCACGCGGGGACGATGATATTTTACCGAGTTCCTCCCAACATGGAGTACGTCTCGTTTGGAGAGGGGGTGGTATCAAACCTGTTGGAATTATGCCCTAGAGGCAATAATAAAGATGTTATTATTATAATTCTTGTTCATGATAATGTTTATATTCCATGCTAGAATTGTATTAAGCGGAAACTTTAATACTTGTGTGGTTTGTGAACAACACCGTGTCCCTAGTACGCCTCTATGGACTAGCTCATTAATTAATGATGGCTAAGGTTTCCTAACCATGGACATGAGTTGTCGGTTAATAATGAGATCATATCATTGGGAGAATGGTATGGTGGACAGACCCAAACTAAGCGAAGCAATTAGATCGTGTCATCGTGTTCGTCTTTGCGAAGATTTTCTTATGTCAAATATTGTATTCCTTAGACCATGAGATAATACAACTCCCTGGTATCGGAAGAAAGCTTTGAGGTCATCAAACGTAATCCTATGAGAGGGTGATCATAAAGGTGTCTCTCAGGTGATCGGAAAGTATCTGTTGGGTTGTATGTATCGAGATGGGATTTGTCCCTCCCAAGTTGGAGAGATATACTTCGGGCCCACTCGGTAATCGATATCAACACCGCTTGCAAGCATGTGGTTAAGGAGTTAATCACAAAGTGATATCGGATTACAGAACGAGTAAAGTACTTGCCGTGAACGAGATTGAACTAGGTATGACGGTACCGACGATCGAATCTCGGGCAAGTAAAATATCGCGAGATGAAGGGAATATATATATGGGATTGATTGAATCCTGACATCGTGGTTCATCCGATATGATCATCGATGAATGTGTGGGAGTCAATATGGGTTTCCAGACCCCGCTGTTGATTATGGATAGAAGATCATGTCTGCATATTCTCGAACCCGCAGGGTCACACACTTAACGTGTCTCGACGCTAGGATAGATTGGATAATTGGTTTATGAGTTTTTGTTCGGAGTCTCGGATGGGATCCGGGACATCACGAGAGGTTCCGGAATGGTCCGGAGAATAAGATTCATATAAGGCAGTGCAGTTTTTGGAGTTCGGAATTGTTCCGGGTTAATCGGTATTGTACAGGAAGCTTCTAGAACCTTCCGGAAGGGGACCAACGTGGCCCCACCTTCTGGGAGGGGTCATGGGCCTATGAGGGAGTGCCCTGGCCGCATTGGGCCAGGGGAACAAGGCCCCATAGGGCCCAGGCGGCCAAGAGAGGTTTAAACTCTAGATAGAGCTTCTAGAAGGAGGGGTTTCCTTGCCCCCCACTCTTCCTCCTTGGGGCCGCCTGTAGCATCCCAATTGTCTAACAACTGTAATGCTACTTGATCTAGTAATAAAATGGCCACTTCCTACATATAATTGTTGCATCATCATCATATCATGCTCATGTCATCATGCCACCTTGCATTTGAGCATCATACAAAAACCCTTGAGCTTTGGTTCTTATCTCATATGCATTATTATTTATATTTGCCTCTTGATATTGTATTTGGTTCTTGATATATTGTTAAATGCCCAAGTTGAGTTGGGGGCATATCTTTTATTGACTCCACCACCCTTTCTTTCACCACTTTATAATTCCACCATCCAATTAATATGAGCTTGCATTTTATTTGAGTTACTTCTAGCTCATGTGGGTTGGGTGGATCCCTCTCAAATTCTTTTGCTTGGCCTTACTCCACTTTTGGGGATGCACATAAATAAATGCCATGGGATTATATTTTGTTTTCACAAGGTTAAGACATGGCATTTAATATTTATGCATGGCCCATGCAAGTACCACCTTTTGCTTGTCATTTGAATTTTATTTGATTTCTTTTGCATGGATCATCTCTTTCCCTTTGCTTGATCTTGTTGGTTTTGTCCAAACCATACCCCATACCCCTAATCCAACCCTAACCCCCTCTCACATCTCCCCCCACTCTCTTACCCTCTAGCTAAAACCCTACCCCCCTAATCACCATACCCCTCTCCTATCTAATCCTAAGCCTCCCCCTCTCTCTCTCGGCCTCTCCCCCCTCTCACCTAGCTGGCCCCACCATGCCACCCAGCTACCAACCCTAAGCAACCCTAACCCGAGCCTCCCTCTAACCCTAGCTCCTACGCAAGCCACACCCGAGCCTACCCCTCTCCTCTCTCTTGCTCTCTCTCACTCTGCCTGGCCTGCCCCACCCCGAGCTCCCTCTTACCTGGTCCACCTGGCAGCCCTTCCCCCCAGACCCGCCTGCGCCCCCACCTGCCTGGCCTCCATGCCGATCACGTGAGGAAGGATAAAGGTGGCCGAAGCCACCTTCCCCTCTCCCACGCCATCCACCCCTCTCCCCCGTTCTTATCCACCCCACCACCTCTCTGCCTCGCCCAGCTACCCCAGATCCACCCCAGGGCGTCCTGCCCTCGCTCCCCTCTTCTCCTTCACCGCCACACCATCGCCGGCACAAACC
This sequence comes from Avena sativa, assembly GCA_916181665.1. Taxonomy (NCBI): domain Eukaryota; kingdom Viridiplantae; phylum Streptophyta; class Magnoliopsida; order Poales; family Poaceae; genus Avena; species Avena sativa. Next base: position 292,164,939 of record OV702282.1, read on the forward strand.
TTCGGCCTCCACCGCCCCCTCCTTATCCAGCCGGTGGCGCGGTGCTAGGGTTGTCGAGGAAGCCCGTGGAGAGCCTCTGCTTCGCCCTGTACACGGAGCCGCGGAGGAGAAGCCCCCGAGCCGGCTGCACCGACGCCACACCGACGCGCAAACCCTAGCTCCCCGGCGTCTGCCTCACCGTCGATCACGACCGTCCCTGCCCGAACCGGCCACACCGACGCACTCGCGGTAAGCTTCTCTCCCTTCCAGACAACCTCCCCTGCACCGTCGCTTCCTGGCGTCGCCAATCCGTCCGACGAGCACCCTGGGTGCACCGCCGCCGCGTCTGTCCACTCGCTGCCGCGACGCGCAACGCCTATCTAGCCGCCTACACCCCCTTCCTACAACCACCCAGCCCTACCGCAGCGGTAGCCGCCGCTGCTAGCGCGCCCGGGGTCGCGGGTTCGAGCCTCGCGCCGCGCGCATCGCGCGTGTGCCGCACGCGTCTGTTCGCGCGACAGAGGAGAAGCACAGTACCGCTGCCGCACTTTTCCGCATAACCCCCTGCGTTTTTCTTTTCCTAAACCCGCGGTCCCCTATAGCCCCACCGTCAGCGGCTGTGGCCGTTTGATAAAAAGGCTCCCACGTTTTTCAGACCTCAACCCGCCGTCCACCCCCGCCGTGCCGCGTGGCATCCCTAGGTTTCCCGCTGTCGCGTGGGCCACCGACGCCGCCGGGCCCATCTGTCATGCACCTAGGCTAGCAGCAGCCGTGGTAACAGAAACCCTGCGCGCGTGTATGTGATCCAGTCAGCGCCCGGGCCCATCTGTCTGCGGCTGTGGCTGGCTCAGCCTGTGTGTAAAAAGTTTCTGTGTTGTCTGTTTTAGTTCAAATTTAATTCAAACTAATTCAAATTCAAATTCAAATCTGATTTAAATAACTTTTAATTCATAAATCCAAATAATGCAAATAATATATGTTTTTGAATTAGAAAAATGTGAGGATTTCCAATATGCCATCCAAAATATGTTTTGCACACTTAAAATTTCAAGTTGATTGAAATTACGTCAAAATGCCCCTGGACCTTAATTAATTAATAACTTTAGCTTTATAACTCCAAATTTAACAAATGATATGTCTAAAATGATCAGCTCGACGAGACCTTTCTGTTTATGCTATCCATGACTTAAATTGCAGCATGCATCATATAAATACATAGTATACAGCAACTAATATGACAATAACATGTGACCAAAACTCAATAAAAATGTTATTTCTTGTATTCTACACCTCACCCATGCCATGCTACATTATTGCCATGCAACTTGTGCATCATTCATCATGGCATGATTGTTTGCTTGTCGCATTTTATTCATATGCTTGTGCACTTTATTTATGTTGGCCCTTGTTTGTTTGGTTCTTCTTCGAATAGACACTGAGCAGGGGATATATCAAGAGAACCAGGAGCACTACCCAGATCCGTCTCTCGCTTCAACTGAGTTGCCAGGCAAGCACTACCACATGCTTGCATACATACAGTACCTATTGCCTCTATCTTATTCTTGCATCATTGAGTCGCGAATGCATTAAACTGAATCCCAAGTATTGCATAGCCTTTACTTTTGAACCCCACCAAGCTTGTTCCTCCATCCCATGAGCCATTACTACAGGAGTTGTTTGAGCCATGCGAGTCGTAGAACAGCATGTGTAGGGTATGTGAGTGTCTGATGGATAACGAGGTACCTAAACAACTTAACCTGAGTAGTAATGGGATAACTAATGAAAGTGGCACCGGTGAGCAATATCTGCTATTTGGTTTTTCCTGCTCACTTGTGTCCCGTAGGACCCCGAGTACTTGAAACCTGTTCCTTGAATATTCACGCTATCCACATCCGGGAGGCTTATGGGACCCCCCTGAGCCAGAGCTTGATTCAGTCTTATTTCTTGGGGCCACAAACTAGTTTGAGGTTTTATTACTATCATGTACTTATGCCATGCTTTACTGCTTAATTACGATTGTGCGAGGAGCACCTGTACTGTTTAGGTAAGCGGAGTGTTTTCGCGGTATCGTCAATCCCAGTTTTGGGTTCCCAGTCGTTTACAGCCACTGGCGCAAACCTTGGGTCCGTCTCGGAGTCAGCTAGCTTCGTTGCGGGTGTACTCAATGGGGTGGCCCCCTGAAATAATTCTGAATCCTGTGATTGCTTTGTCGTGAAGGCCTCGTTGGGTTTTGATTTGGTTTTTCCGAGGTCGATCGAGTGTGTGTTGCTATTTGTGCACCCCTGCAGGGTAAAACTTTCTGAAAGCCGTGTCCGCGGTTATGGACGACTTGGAGAACAGTTTCTCGATCATAGACAAGCATAACTAAAGTACCGCTTTTAATTTGACTAAGTAAATGACTAGTAAATAGTGCAACACTCATGGAATGGTTAATAGAATTGCCAACGGATGGGGGGGGGGGTTGTTCGTCCGCTTCCTCGTTGGTAAGCGAGGAGGAGGATGGATCTGTGGATATTACCGTTATAACTGTTGTCATTAATTCACGGACATCCGTCTATCTTTGGTTAGGCGGATGGTAAGCGAGTATCTATCGAATTGTTAGGGTTTATCTTTTGCTGCAATTGCGTCACCCCAGGTTGTGTCCCCTTTAGAGGCATAAAGACTTGCTGAGTACCCCTAGGGTCTCACACGATAAATTATTTGATTCAGATGAACAGGTACACTCACAAGATGGATACTGGGTGGAGGAGGCTGATGATGTGGGCAACGATCGTTCGGTGTAGAGATTCCGGGAACGGGGATCCGTGAGATCTGTGGGCAGGATGTGCTTATTTCTGGGGCATCTTATGCCGATTTGCTTCTTATCCGTACTCGGATCTTGTTTGCCGCTTCCGCCTGATACTCTGATGTGTGATGTATGAGGAGATATCCTAAACTATTATATCTATCTAGGTCATTTGAATCTTGCCGTATGGCGTTGTTATATTTCCTTTCTTTTTAGATGGAATGGCTCTGATGTACTATTGTATGGTGGCTTGCATACATACTCATTTGTGTATGTAGTTGATCCCTTCGCCTGCCGATTACGCCGCCCGTTCTTGTCCCGATGAATTGGAAATGGTTGGGACGGCCGAAAGGTCTACCTGTGAGTGGCATTTGGGCCCCACCTTACTATTTCAACCATTTCCGTTCATCCAGGCTTGAATCTAGGAGCGTAATTCACCGAGGTAGTTACAATTGGTATCAGAGCCATCCCGACCTTCAGGGTCTCAGCCAAACGGTCGTTGTCAGTCTAGCAAATATTTTTGGTAGTTATGTATACTAGGGAAAAACAAAACTTGAGAGTAGGACTGCTTCAACTTTTCTTCTTACCCACCCACCCACCCTTTTCTGGTAAGGAAGTGTAACGTTTTCAATCCTCTTCTTAAAATTTCAAACTAGGATTCACGTGTTCGGGGTTTCCGTAGTACCATAGGTTGTGTGTTTGTGTGTGTGTGTGAGAGAGTAATTCCTTGTCTATCTGTTGCATCCAAGTTGTTATCTAATCGGCCTTTTGGTTATCAACTGTTGGTACATTCCATACCGACAGGCTTTTGCAAACCGACGCGATCTGTCTTACTCTTTGTTATCCGACGTTTTCTTGTTTGGGGTGTTCGTTTCCGTAGTTACCAATCTTAGATTCATGTGAGAAGAAGGGGTTAGGATATGTGTTCCACTTATTCATGTGCGGAGTAATGATTTGAGTGCGGGATGGAGTCGCGACCATACCACTACTCTTAGCATTCGCTTTTGTATATTGAATTGGTAGAGTCACTAATCTTGATTCGTTAAGTAATTTTGCGCATCTATTGGTATTTTAATGCCGAAATTTGTGGAAAAATTTTCTTTGATATATTTGTGTACCACACTCCTTTTCAGTCGTGTGCGTTATGCTTAATATCTTCTAGGTGCTTTTGAACTTTGTTGATATTTTAATATCATCTTAGTAAATTGTCCTTTAATCTTGGTTAATTCCATCTTGGTACTATTTTGGATTATTATCATTCTCCATTATAGTACTGACTTGTGTTTTATATCAATCACAGGATGGCTCCACCACGCCGTTCTGATGAGGACATACCACCTGAACTGGGATCCGCGTTGTCAAACATCGCCAATGCCTTGGCAGCAATGCAGCAGAACCAGCAGCGTTTTGAGGAAAGTGATCGGAGGAATGAGTTTGCTCCACTACCTCCACCTCCCAAGCGAGGAGACATCAAAAGCTTTCTGAAGTTCAACCCACGCCAATTTGATGTTTCTGATCGACCACTTGATGCTGATGATTGGTTGCGTGAGATGTCAAGGCTACTGGAGACTGCTGATGTTCCTGAGCAGGAATGGGTAAAGTGTGCTACTCACCTTTTAAAGGGAGATGCAGCTCTATGGTGGGAGAATTACCTGAAGGCAAACTGCACTGGTTTTCAGCCTACTTGGGAACGGTTCACTGGAGCGTTCAAAGAGCAGTATCTGTTAGAAATTGTCATGGAGAGGATGAAGGAAGCGTTTCTCAATCTCAAGCAGGGAAATGATAATGTCAATACCTACATCAGGAACTTCATGAATCTTTCTCGTTATGGTGGCGATGAGATATCTGATGACAAGAAGAAGCAAAAGAGGTTCAGGCAAGGGCTCAATGCATCGATTAAATATGCAATCACACATGCAAGGCCGGCATCTTTTCTGGAACTTCAGCATACAGCTCTGCAGGAGGAAGCAAGTAGGCAAGTGTTTGAGGAGTCAAAGAAACACAACCGTGATGCACCAAGCTCTTCAGCTATGTCAGCTCCTTCTAAGCGGTGTGTCTGGGTTCCTAACACCCCACCGTCGCTCCCGGCTTCACCAAGACCTTCAAGCTTCGCGGCAAGGCCACCAAACTTCATCACTGCTGCTCCCAGGGGCTACACCCAAAACTACCCTGGAGCGCCTGGCGGAGTCCCTGGCTACGTTGCTCCACGTCCACCTGGTGCTTGTTACACGTGTGGAGACCCTGGACATCTAAACTGGAACTGTCCGTTGAAAAACAAAGCTCTTCCGCCACCACCTCCAAGATCTGCGGCAAGCTCTCCTTTGGTTCATGCACCACCACCTCGGGCTCTCAACATCAACACCAAGCCCGGGTCTACTGTTGCTCGTGCCAACTGTGTCAACGCCGTTCAAGCTGAGCATACACCTAGAGTTGTGATGGGTATGCTTCCCGTTAACTCAGTCCCTGCACGAGTTTTGTTTGATTCTGGTGCATCACATTCTTTTGTTTCCATCAAGTTTGCTTATGAGAATGGGTTAGCGTTGGTTCCTCTCCTCAAGCGGTTAATGGTCCTTTCTCCTGGAGCAAATATGGCAGCTTCTAAAATCATCCATGGCAATCAAATTGAGATTGGTGGTTCTTCGGTCTCGGCTTCCTTAATTGTTCTGGGCAATTCTGACATTGATGTCATCTTGGGCATGGATTGGTTGATAGCAAATGCAGCTGTGATTGATTGTGCTGAACGCTCGGTTTCTCTGAAGATTCCTGAAGGCCATATAGTCTTTTCTCCAAGTCTGACTCCTGCTGTCCAGCTTTTCTCTTTGGCGGCTCTGAATGATGATGCTATGGAAGCTATTCAGAGTGTCCCAGTGGTCTGTGAGTTTTCGGATGTCTTTCCTGAAGAGTTGCCGGGTATGCCTCCGGATCGTGAGGTTGAGTTTGTAATTGAGCTTGAACCTGGAACGGCTCCTATCTCCAAGCGGCCTTATAAAATGGGTCCTGCTGAGTTGGCTGAACTCAAACGTCAACTTGATGAACAAGAGAAGTTGGGCTTCATTCAACACAGTACTTCTTCTTGGGGTAGCCCAACAATCTTTGTGAAGAAGCGTGACAGAACTGATAGACTTTGTGTTGACTATCGGGCTCTCAAAGCTAAAACCATCAAGAACAAATATCCCCTTCCGCGGATTAATGATCTCTTCGATCAGTTAGCTGGAGCTGTGGTATTCTCTAAGCTGGACTTGAGAAGTGGTTATCACCAAATCAAGATTCGCAAGGAAGATGTGCCTAAAACAGCTTTCACCACCCGCTATGGCCTGTATGAGTACACAGTCATGTCTTTCGGTCTCACCAACGCACCTGCTACCTTCTCGAGGCTTATGAACTCGGTCTTCATGGAGTATCTTGATAAGTTCGTTGTGGTCTATCTGGATGACATCCTAGTTTATTCTAAGTCAAAGGAAGAGCATGAAGAACACCTTCGGTGTGTCCTAAACAAGCTTCGTGAGAACCGCTTGTACGCAAAGTTCTCCAAGTGTGAGTTTTGGCTGCCTCAAGTAACCTATCTTGGTCACGTTATCTCTGCCAAGGGCATTGCAGTCAACCCGGAAACTGTGAAGACAATTGTTGAATGGCTTCCTCCTGTTAATGTCAAAGAAGTGCGGAGTTTCCTCGGTTTGGCTAGTTATTGCCGTCGCTTCGTTCAGAACTTCTCAAAGATAGCGAAGCCTCTTACCGATCTCCTCAAGAAAGGCAAGAAATACCTGTGGACTCCTGCATGTCAAGCAAGCTTTGAGACACTCAAAGAGAAGCTCACTTCCACACCAGTCTTGGTTCCTCCGGATACATCTAAGCCTTTCCAGATATTCTGTGACGCCTCTTTGCAAGGATTGGGTGCGGTCCTTATGCAAGAAAAACAAGTGGTTGCTTATGCCTCTCGACAGTTGAAGACGCATGAGATCAACTATCCTACACATGACCTCGAGCTCGCAGCAGTTGTCTTTGCTTTGAAGCTATGGAGGCACTACTTGCTTGGCAACCGTTGTGAGATCTTTTCTGACCACAAGAGTTTGAAGTATATCTTCACTCAGCCTGATCTCAACCTTCGGCAGAGGAGATGAATTGAAGCAATCAATGATTTTGATTTGACCATCAACTACACACCGGGCAAAGCTAATGTCATGGCCGATGCTCTCAGCCGCAAAGATTATGTCAACAACCTCATGATGGAAGAACAGCAACCTCTTTTGTGCGAGGAATTCCGTCAGCTCAACCTGGAAATTGTGGATCAAGGGCATCTCCTGAACCTTCTGGCTACTCCTCTCTTGGAAGAAAAGATTCGCTTTCGTCAGCGTGGTGATCCGCACACCAGAAAGATCACCTCCAAACTTCAGCTTCCGAAGTATGAGTCCTTCCACGTCGATGATCAAGGCACGCTTTTCTTTGAACACCGGATGTTTGTTCCGAACTACCCGGGTTTGAGAGAGAAAGTTCTCAAGGAGGCGCACGATTCGGTTCTTTCTATCCACCCTGGCAGCACAAAGATGTACATGGACTTGAAAACACAATATTGGTGGCCGGGTTTGAAACGATATTGTGCAAAGTATGTCTCGGAGTGTGATGTCTGCCGCAGAGTGAAAGCTGTTCACCAGAAACCTTTCGGTCTTCTACAGCCATTGAAACCCCCGGAATGGAAATGGGAGAAAGTAGAGATGGACTTCATCACTGGTTTTCCAAGGTCGCAGAAGGGCAACAATGCAATCTTTGTTGTCATTGACAGGCTTTCCAAAGTGGCTCATTTCTTCCCCGTCAAAGAAACAATTTCTGGAATTCAGTTGGCTGAGCTCTATATCAACAGAATTGTCTCTCTGTATGGGGTTCCGCTTGAGATCAGTTCGGACCGTGGAAGCATCTTCACTTCCAAGTTCTGGGAAAGTTTCCAAAATGCTTTGGGAACAAAGTTGAACTTCAGCACAGCTTACCACCCTCAGTCGCAAGGACAAGTTGAAAGGATCAATCAGATTCTGGAGGATATGCTTCGTGCTTGCGTCATCTCTTTTGGCATGAAGTGGGAGGAATGTCTTCCTTATGCGGAATTCTCTTACAACAACAGCTTCCAGAAAAGTCTAAAGATGGCACCATTTGAGGCTCTCTATGGTCGTAAATGCAGAACTCCAATTGGTTGGTCAGGTGCAGGAGAAAGAATATGGTTTGGCCCTGACATTGTAACTCAAGCGGAGGAGAAGGTGCATATCATTCTTGAGAACCTGAAGATTGCTCAAAGTCGTCAGAAGAGCAATTATGACAGGAAGCACACGGACATGGTGTATGTCCCTGGTGATCTCGTGTACCTTCGTGTCACTCCCATGAAAGGCACACACCGTTTTGGTATCAAAGGAAAGCTGGCTCCTAGATACATCGGTCCTTTCAAAATTCGTGGTAGAAGAGGAGAAGATGCTTATGCTCTTGAGCTCCCGGAGAAACTCAAAGTCCATGATGTTTTCCACATCTCTCAGCTCAAGAAGTGCTTCAAGGATCCCGGCAGGACCGTGGATCATGAGCTAATCAATCTACAAGAAGACCTGTCTTATCAAGAACACCCCACCAAAATCCTGGAAGTCGCAGAAAGAAGGACTCGCAACAAGTCCATCAAGTTCTGCAAGGTGCAGTGGTCGCACCATTCCGTTGATGAAGCCACTTGGGAGCGTGAAGATGAGCTCCGTGCCAACTACCCTACCCTCTTTGTGTCTTCTTCTTCTTCCTAGAATCTCGGGGCGAGATTCCTGTTTAGTGGGGGAGAGTTGTAGCATCCCAATTGTCTAACAACTGTAATGCTACTTGATCTAGTAATAAAATGGCCACTTCCTACATATAATTGTTGCATCATCATCATATCATGCTCATGTCATCATGCCACCTTGCATTTGAGCATCATACAAAAACCCTTGAGCTTTGGTTCTTATCTCATATGCATTATTATTTATATTTGCCTCTTGATATTGTATTTGGTTCTTGATATATTGTTAAATGCCCAAGTTGAGTTGGGGGCATATCTTTTATTGACTCCACCACCCTTTCTTTCACCACTTTATAATTCCACCATCCAATTAATATGAGCTTGCATTTTATTTGAGTTACTTCTAGCTCATGTGGGTTGGGTGGATCCCTCTCAAATTCTTTTGCTTGGCCTTACTCCACTTTTGGGGATGCACATAAATAAATGCCATGGGATTATATTTTGTTTTCACAAGGTTAAGACATGGCATTTAATATTTATGCATGGCCCATGCAAGTACCACCTTTTGCTTGTCATTTGAATTTTATTTGATTTCTTTTGCATGGATCATCTCTTTCCCTTTGCTTGATCTTGTTGGTTTTGTCCAAACCATACCCCATACCCCTAATCCAACCCTAACCCCCTCTCACATCTCCCCCCTCTCTCTTACCCTCTAGCTAAAACCCTAACCCCCTAATCACCATACCCCTCTCCTATCTAATCCTAAGCCTCCCCCTCTCTCTCTCGGACTCTCCCCCCTCTCACCTAGCTGGCCCCACCATGCCACCCAGCTACCAACCCTAAGCAACCCTAACCCGAGCCTCCCTCTAACCCTAGCTCCTACGCAAGCCACACCCGAGCCTACCCCTCTCCTCTCTCTTGCTCTCTCTCACTCTGCCTGGCCTGCCCCACCCCGAGCTCCCTCTTACCTGGTCCACCTGGCAGCCCTTCCCCCCAGACCCGCCTGCGCCCCCACCTGCCTGGCCTCCATGCCGATCACGTGAGGAAGGATAAAGGTGGCCGAAGCCACCTTCCCCTCTCCCAGGCCATCCACCCCTCTCCCCCGTTCTTATCCACCCCACCACCTCTCTGCCTCGCCCAGCTACCCCAGATCCACCCCAGGGCGTCCTGCCCTCGCTCCCCTCTTCTCCTTCACCGCCACACCATCGCCGGCACAAACCTTCGGCCTCCACCGCCCCCTCCTTATCCAGCCGGTGGCGCGGTGCTAGGGTTGTCGAGGAAGCCCGTGGAGAGCCTCTGCTTCGCCCTGTACACGGAGCCGCGGAGGAGAAGCCCCCGAGCCGGCTGCACCGACGCCACACCGACGCGCAAACCCTAGCTCCCCAGCGTCTGCCTCACCGTCGATCACGACCGTCCCTGCCCGAACGGGCCACACCGACGCACTCGCGGTAAGCTTCTCTCCCTTCCAGACAACCTCCCCTGCACCGTCGCTTCCTGGCGTCGCCAATCCGTCCGACGAGCACCCTCGGTGCACCGCCGCCGCGTCTGTCCACTCGCTGCCGCGACGCGCAACGCCTATCTAGCCGCCTACACCCCCTTCCTACAACCACCCAGCCCTACCGCAGCGGTAGCCGCCGCTGCTAACGCGCCCAGGGTCGCGGGTTCGAGCCTCGCGCCGCGCGCATCGCGCGTGTGCTGCGCGCGTCTGTTCGCGCGACAGAGGAGAAGCACAGTACCGCTGCCGCACTTTTCCGCATAACCCCCTGCGTTTTTCTTTTCCTAAACCCGCGGTCCCCTATAGCCCCACCGTCAGCGGCTGTGGCCGTTTGATAAAAAGGCTCCCATGTTTTTCAGACCTCAACCCGCCGTGCCGCGTGGCATCCCTAGGTTTCCCGCTGTCGCGTGGGCCACCGACGCCGCCAGGCCCATCTGTCATGCACCGAGGCTAGCAGCAGCCGTGGTAACAGAAACCCTGCGCGCGTGTATGTGATCCAGTCAGCGCCCGGGCCCATCTGTCTGCGGCTGTGGCTGGCTCAGCCTGTGTGTAAAAAGTTTCTGTGTTGTCTGTTTTAGTTCAAATTTAATTCAAACTAATTCAAATTCAAATTCAAATCTGATTTAAATAACTTTTAATTCATAAATCCAAATAATGCAAATAATATATGTTTTTGAATCAGAAAAATGTGAGGATTTCCAATATGCCATCCAAAATATGTTTTGCACACTTAAAATTTCAAGTTGATTGAAATTACGTCAAAATGCCCCTGGACCTTAATTAATTAATAACTTTAGCTTTATAACTCCAAATTTAACAAATGATATGTCTAAAATGATCAGCTCGACGAGACCTTTCTGTTTATGCTATCCATGACTTAAATTGCAGCATGCATCATATAAATACATAGTATACAGCAACTAATATGACAATAACATGTGACCAAAACTCAATAAAAATGTTATTTCTTGTATTCTACACCTCACCCATGCCATGCTACATTATTGCCATGCAACTTGTGCATCATTCATCATGGCATGATTGTTTGCTTGTCGCATTTTATTCATATGCTTGTGCACTTTATTTATGTTGGCCCTTGTTTGTTTGGTTCTTCTTCGAATAGACACTGAGCAGGGGATATATCAAGAGAACCAGGAGCACTACCCAGATCCGTCTCTCGCTTCAACTGAGTTGCCAGGCAAGCACTACCACATGCTTGCATACATACAGTACCTATTGCCTCTATCTTATTCTTGCATCATTGAGTCGCGAATGCATTAAACTGAATCCCAAGTATTGCATAGCCTTTACTTTTGAACCCCACCAAGCTTGTTCCTCCATCCCATGAGCCATTACTACAGGAGTTGTTTGAGCCATGCGAGTCGTAGAACAGCATGTGTAGGGTATGTGAGTGTCTGATGGATAACGAGGTACCTAAACAACTTAACCTGAGTAGTAATGGGATAACTAATGAAAGTGGCACCGGTGAGCAATATCTGCTATTTGGTTTTTCCTGCTCACTTGTGTCCCGTAGGACCCCGAGTACTTGAAACCTGTTCCTTGAATATTCGCGCTATCCACATCCGGGAGGCTTATGGGACCCCCCTGAGCCAGAGCTTGATTCAGTCTTATTTCTTGGGGCCACAAACTAGTTTGAGGTTTTATTACTATCATGTACTTATGCCATGCTTTACTGCTTAATTACGATTGTGCGAGGAGCACCTGTACTGTTTAGGTAAGCGGAGTGTTTTCGCGGTATCGACAATCCCAGTTTTGGGTTCCCAGTCGTTTACAGCCACTGGCGCAAACCTTGGGTCCGTCTCGGAGTCAGCTAGCTTCGTCGCGGGTGTACTCAATGGGGTGGCCCCCTGAAATAATTCTGAATCCTGTGATTGCTTTGTCGTGAAGGCCTCGTTGGGTTTTGATTTGGTTTTTCCAAGGTCGATCGAGTGTGTGTTGCTATTTGTGCACCCCTGCAGGGTAAAACTTTCTAAAAGCCGTGTCCGCGGTTATGGACGACTTGGAGCACAGTTTCTCGATCATAGACAAGCATAACTAAAGTACCGCTTTTAATTTGACTAAGTAACTGACTAGTAAATAGTGCAACACTCATGGAATGGTTAATAGAATTGCCAACGGATGGGGGGGGGTTGTTCGTCCGCTTCCTCGTTGGTAAGCGAGGAGGAGGATGGATCTGTGGATATTACCGTTATAACTGTTGTCATTAATTCACGGACATCCGTCTATCTTTGGTTAGGCGGATGGTAAGCGAGTATCTATCGAATTGTTAGGGTTTATCTTTTGCTGCAATTGCGTCACCCCAGGTTGTGTCCCCTTTAGAGGCATAAAGACTTGCTGAGTACCCCTAGGGTCTCACACGACAAATTATTTGATTCAGATGAACAGGTACACTCACAAGATGGATACTGGGTGGAGGAGGCTGATGATGTGGGCAACGATCGTTCGGTGTAGAGATTCCGGGAGCGGGGATCCGTGAGATCTGTGGGCGGGATGTGCTTATTTCTGGGGCATCTTATGCCGATTTGCTTCTTATCCGTACTCGGATCTTGTTTGCCGCTTCCGCCTGATACTCTGATGTGTGATGTATGAGGAGATATCCTAAACTATTATATCTATCTAGGTCATTTGAATCTTGCCGTATGGCGTTGCTATATTTCCTTTCTTTTTAGATGGAATGGATCTGATGTACTATTGTATGGTGGCTTGCATACATACTCATTTGTGTATGTAGTTGATCCCTTCGCCTGCCGATTACGCCGCCCGTTCTTGTCCCGATGAATTGGAAATGGTTGGGACGGCCGAAAGGTCTACCTGTGAGTGGCATTTGGGCCCCACCGTACTATTTCAACCATTTCCGTTCATCCAGGCTTGAATCTAGGAGCGTAATTCACCGAGGTAGTTACACCGCCGGCCTTGGCTTGGGGGAGGGGCTAGGGCTGCGCCCACCCCTCTATATATAGAGGGCTGGGGGCGCACCAACCCCACACACCTTCCCCTCCAACCCTAGCCGCCCTGCTGCCCTCCTCTCTCCCTCCCGACTGCTTGTAGGCGAAGCCCTGCTGCAGAAATTCTCCACCATATACACCACGCCGTCGTGTTGTAGATCCAATCCGTATCTCCACCATACTTGCTGGTCCGAGGAAGGAGGAGACGTCGAGGTGCTGCACGTGTGCATCTCACGGAGGCACCGCTACTTGTGGTGCTAGATCGGATCGGATTGCGAGGAGGAGAAGCGAGTACGACTACATCACCCACGTTCTGACGAACGTTCCGCTGTGCGAATATTCAAGGGTATGAAGATCTAATCCAATCTCTCTCGTTGTTTGCATCTCCTAGATTAGATCTTGGCTTTCCCTCTGTTCGCATCCGTAGAAAATTTTGATTTACTATGCCGCGAAACCCTTCAGTGGTATTAGAGCTAGATCTATGCGTAGATGTGTTTCACGAGTAGAACACAACATGTTTGTTGCGGGCGTTGATGTTTTCTGTTGCAAGCCTCTTGTTTGTGTTCTTCTTATGACGCGGGATAGTGAGATTGAAGCGGTCCAGGCCAACCTTACGCGACGTCGTTCGCGAGACCAGCTCCGCACTTGACGTGTGGCTTGTTCCACACATGCGGCTGGTGGATGTCAGTTTCTCTCACTATAGTTGTCATGGGATTAACACCGGAGTTTGGCAACCATAATATCACCGTTGTGGCTTTCCGTAGGTAAGAATCGTTCTTAGCATCTACTCCCATAAGCCACGTAAAACATGCAACAACAAAGTAGAGGCGTCTAACTTGTTTTTGCAGGGAGTGTTTTCTGTGATATGGTATCGCCCAAGATGTGATGTGTATAATGTATGCGATGATCATGTTTTGTAATGTTTCACGACTTGCATGTCGATGAGTACACAACCGGCAGGAGCCATATGGTTGTCTTTATAATTGTGTATGACCTGTGTGTCAACTTATTATGCGCCATGTAATAGTTTCACTTTATCGCTAAGTAGTTAGCAATAGTTGTAGTTGCTATTCGTGGTGAAGAAAATCATGGTGGAGTGATGGAGATCATGCCGGAACGCACAAGATGGAGATCATTGCGCGAAGATTGGCTATGCCATGTCACATTAAAGTTATATGCATGTGATGTTTATCCCTTTATGTATCTTATCATGCTTAGATCGCGACGGTAGCATTATAAGATGATTCCTCACTTAGAGATCAAGATAAAAAAACTGTGTTCTCCCCGAGTATGCACCATTGCGAAAGTTCGTCGTGTCCAAGCATCACGTGATGATCGGGTGCTATAGACTCTACGCTCACATACAACGGGTGCAAGCCAGTTTTGCACACGCGGAAATACTTGGGTCTAACTTGACGAGCCTAGCATGTACAAACATGGCCTCGGAACACAAGAACCGAAAGGTTAAGCATGAGTCATATGAATGATATGATCGACACTTCGTTGTCCACCATTGAAACCACATCTCTTCTCGTGAAGATCGGATTAGGTGTGGTGAATTTGGATCGTGTTCACTAAACAACTCGAGGGATGTTGAATTTAGTGGGAGTTCATCTAGTAATTTGATTAAGTTGAACTATTTATCATGAACATAGTCTAAGTTGTACTTGCAAATACTGTAGATCACATGGCCAAGTCCAACTTCAACTTCAACGTTTTTGCTGAGAAGGAAAAGCTTAGAAACAATGGTCTAACTTCACCAATTGGTTCCGCAATCTAAGAATCATTCTCTCTGGCGGTCAAAAGGACTATGTCCTTGGGAAAGAGTTAGGTGACCCCCCTGCTGCAACTGCGCCGGCTGATGAGAAAACTGTCTATCAGTCGCGCAAAGATGATTATGGTGTGATTAAGAGCACCATGTTGTTTGCTATGGAACCAGAACTTCAAAATCGTTTTGAAGACTATCCCGGGCCCTTTGAGATTCTCGAAGAGCTGAAAACCATGTTTCAGACTCAGGCCCGTTCTGAGAGATATGAGATCTCTGAGAAGTTCTTTAACTGCAAGATGGAGGAAGGGAGTTCCGTTAGTGAGCACGCCATTAAGATGACGGGCTACACTCAACGCCTTGAGCAACTGGAATGCACGATTCCAGAGGAGCTCAAGATTGACAGGGTTCTGCAATCACTCCCTCCCAGCTACAAAAGTTTTGTAGTGACTCACAATCAGATTGGTTCCACTGATACGATCACCGAGCTCTTCGCAAAGCTGAAGGCCGCGGAAGTGGACATCAAAAAGGATAATCATGTGTTGATGGTCAACAAGCCCACCTTTAAGAAAGGTAAGGGAGCAAAGAAGCCCTTCAAGAAGGGCGGCGGCAAGCGCAATGCCCCTGCTAAGAAGAAGCTCAGGTCTGGTCCCAAGCCGGACACTGAGTGCTTCTATTGCAAGGACAAGGGTCACTGGAAGCGCAACTGTCCGAAGTACTTAGCGGACAAGAAGGCTGACACCATCAAAGGTATATTTGATATACATGTTATTGATGTTTTCCTTACTAGCCCTCGTTGTAGTGCCTGGGTATTTGATACCGGTTTAGTTGCTAATATTTGTAACTCGAAACAGGAGCTACGGAATAGACGGCGGCTTGCGAGGGATGAGGTGACGATGCGCGTTGGCAATGGATCAAGAGTTGATGTGATGGCCGTCGACACGCTCTCCTTAGTTTTACCTTCGGGATTAGTTTTAAACCTTAATAAATGTTATTATGTGCCTGCGTTGAGCATGAACATTATTTTTGGATCATGTTTATTGCAAGACGGTTATTCATTTAAATCGGAGAATAATGGTTGTTCTATTTATATGAGTAACATCTTTTATGGTCATGCACCTCTTGTGAATGGTTTATTTCTTCTAAATCTCGAAAGGGATGAAACACACATCCATAACATTGAGGCTAAGAGATGCAAAGTAGATAGTGATAATACTACTTATTTGTGGCACTGTCGTCTAGGTCATATTGGTGTAAAGCGCATGAAGAAACTCCATTCTGATGGACTTTTGGAGTCTCTTGATTTTGAATCATTTGACACATGCGAACCATGCCTCATGGGCAAGATGATCAAAACCCCGTTCTCCGGTATGATGCAGCGAGCAACGGACTTGTTGGAAATCAAACATACCGATGTATGCGGACCGATGAGTGTTTCGACGCGCGGTGGATATCGCTCTTTTACCGATGACTTAAGTATATATGGGTATATCTATTTAATGAAACATAAATCTGAAACATTTGAAAAGTTCAAAGAATTTCAGAATGAAGTGGAGAACCATCGTAACAGAAAGATTAAGTTTCTACGATCCGATCGTGGAGGTGAATATTTGAGTTATGATTTTCTCACGCATCTTAAAGCAAGTGGAATCGTTTCACAACTCACGCCACCCGGAACACCACAGCGCAATGGTGTGTCTGAACGCCGGAACCGAACCCTATTAGATATGGTCCGATCGATGATGTCTCTTACTGATTTACCGTTATCATTTTGGGGTTATGCATTAGAAACCGCTGCATTCACTTTAAATAGGGCACCATCTAAATTCGTTGAGACGACACCGTATGAACTGTGGTTTGGTGCTAAACCTAAGTTGTCGTTTCTTAAAGTTTGGGGATGCGAAGCTTACGTCAAGAAGTTGATGCCGGACAAGCTCGAACCCAAAGCGGAGAAATGCGTCTTCATAGGATACCCTAAGGAAACTATTGGGTATACCTTCTATCACAGAACCGAAGGCAAAGTGTTTGTCGCAAAGAATGGTTCCTTTCTTGAGAAGGAGTTTCTCTCGAAAGAAGTGAGTGGGAGGAAAGTAGAGCTACACGAGGTTATTGAACCTTCTCTTGAGTTGGAGAGTAGCGCAACACCTGAAATTGTTCCAGTGCCGCCTGCACCAACGATAGAGGAAGCTAATGACAAGGATCATGAAGCTTCAGACGATGCTGCTACTGAACGTCGCAGGTCGACAAGGTCGCGTGCCCCTCCTGAGTGGTACGGCAACCCTGTCTTGACTGTCTTGTTAGTAGAAGACAGTGAACCTACGAACTATGAGGAAGCGGTGATGAGCCCAGACTCTGAGAAATGGCTAGAAGCCATGAAATCCGAATTGGGATCCATGAGCGAAAACCAAGTATGGACTTTGGTGGACCCTCCTAGCGACCGTAAGGCCGTTGAGTGCAAATGGATCTTCAAGAAGAAAACGGACGCGGATGGTAATTTTACTGTCTATAAAGCACGGCTTGTCGCGAAAGGTTTTCGACAAGTTCAAGGTGTTGACTACGATGAGACTTTCTCTCCCGTAGTGATGTTTAAGTCCATTCGGATTTTATTAGCAATTGCTGCGTTTCATGATTATGAAATATGGCAGATGGATGTCAAGACTACTTTCCTCAATGGCAACATTGATGAAGAGTTGTATATGATGCAACCCGAAGGTTTTGTCGATCCTAAGGATGCTGATAAAGTATGCAAACTTCAGCGTTCCATTTATGGACTGAAGCAAGCATCTCGGAGTTGGAACCTTCATTTTGATCAAGTGATCAAGAGCTTTGGATTTGTTCCAAATTGCTACGAAGCTTGTATCTACAAGAAAGTGAGTGGGAGCTCGGTGACGTTTCTGGTACTATATGTGTATGACATATTGATTATCGGAAATGACATCAACATGCTTAACGATGTGAAGAGTTATTTGAACAAGTGTTTTTCAATGAAAGACCTAGGTGAAGCTGCTTATATATTGGGCATCAAGATCTATAGAGGTAGACAAAGACGCCTGATAGCGTTAAGCCAGAGTACATACCTAGACAAAGTTCTGAAAAGGTTCAGAATGGATAAGGCAAAGAAAGGTTCAGTGCCTATGTTGTTAGGTAAGATATTGAGCAAGGCTCAGTGTCCAGCTACGGTAAATGATAGGGAAGCTATGAGCAAAGTGCCTTATGCCTCGGCCATAGGTTCGATCATGTATGCCATGCTGTGTACTAGACCGGATGTGTCCAATGCTCTTAGTTTGACGAGCAGATATCAAAGTGATCCAGGAGTGGAACACTGGACAGCCGTAAAGAACATCCTGAAGTACCTAAATAGGACTAAAGAAATGTTCTTAGTCTATGGGGGTGATGAACAGCTTGTCGTAAAAGGTTACGTCGATGCTAGTTTTGATACTGACAAGGATGATTCTAAATCTCAGACAGGATACGTGTATATTTTGAATGGAGGAGCTGTGAGCTGGAGAAGCTGCAAGCAAAGCGTGATCGCGGGATCTACAGTAGAAGCGGAATACATGGCTGCAGAAGCGTCAAGTGAAGGAGTTTGGATCAGGAACTTCATCACTGAGCTTGGCGTGGTTCCAAGTGCATTGGACCCACTGGAGATATTATGTGACAACACTGGCGCCATAGCACTCGCTAAAGAACCAAGATATCATCCAAAGACCAAGCATATCAACCGCAAGTTTCATATAATCCGAGATTATATAGCAGATGGAGATCTGAAGATTAGTAAAGTACATACAGATCTGAATGTCGCGATCCATTGACTAAACCTCTTCCACGTGTAAAACATGATCAGCACCTCAGTGCCATGGGTGTGAGATTGTTGCCAAATGTAAACTAGATTATTGACTCTAGTGCAAGTGGGAGACTGTTGGAATTATGCCCTAGAGGCAATAATAAAGATGTTATTATTATAATTCTTGTTCATGATAATGTTTATATTCCATGCTAGAATTGTATTAAGCGGAAACTTTAATACTTGTGTGGTTTGTGAACAACACCGTGTCCCTAGTACGCCTCTATGGACTAGCTCATTAATTAATGATGGTTAAGGTTTCCTAACCATGGACATGAGTTGTCGGTTAATAATGAGATCATATCATTGGGAGAATGGTATGGTGGACAGACCCAAACTAAGCGAAGCAATTAGATCGTGTCATCGTGTTCGTCTTTGCGAAGATTTTCTTATGTCAAATATTGTATTCCTTAGACCATGAGATAATACAACTCCCTGGTATCGGAAGAAAGCTTTGAGGTCATCAAACGTCATCCTATGAGAGGGTGATCATAAAGGTGTCTCTCAGGTGATCGGAAAGTATCTGTTGGGTTGTATGTATCGAGATGGGATTTGTCCCTCCCAAGTTGGAGAGATATACTTCGGGCCCACTCGGTAATCGATATCAACACCGCTTGCAAGCATGTGGTTAAGGAGTTAATCACAAAGTGATATCAGATTACGGAACGAGTAAAGTACTTGCTACGAACGAGATTGAACTAGGTATGACGGTACCGACGATCGAATCTCGGGCAAGTAAAATATCGCGAGACGAAGGGAATATATATATGGGATTGATTGAATCCTGACATCGTGGTTCATCCGATATTATCATCGATGAATGTGTGGGAGTCAATATGGGTTTCCAGACCCCGTTGTTGATTATTGATAGAAGATCATGTCTGCATATTCTCGAACCCGCAGGGTCACACACTTAACGTGTCTCGACGCTAGGATAGATTGGATAATTGGTTTATGAGTTTTTGTTCGGAGTCTCAGATGGGATCCGGGACATCACGAGAGGTTCTGGAATGGTCCGGAGAATAAGATTCATATAAGGCAGTGCAGTTTTTGGAGTTCGGAATTGTTCCGGGTTAATCGGTATTGTACCGGAAGCTTCTAGAACCTTCCGGAAGGGGACCAACGTGGCCCCACCTTCTGGGAGGGGGCATGGGCCTATGAGGGAGTGCCCTGGCCGCATTGGGCCAGGGGCACAAGGCCCCATAGGGCCCAGCCGGCCAAGAGAGGTTTAAACTCTAGATAGAGCTTCTAGAAGGAGGGGTTTCCTTGCCCCCCACTCTTCCTCCTTGGGGCCGCCGGCCTTGGCTTGGGGGAGGGGCTAGGGCTGCGCCCACCCCTCTATATATAGAGGGCTGGGGGCGCACCAACCCCACACACCTTCCCCTCCAACCCTAGCCGCCCTGCTGCCCTCCTCTCTCCCTCCCGACTGCTTGCAGGCGAAGCCCTGCTGCAGAAATTCTCCACCATATACACCACGCCATCGTGTTGTAGATCCAATCCGTCTCTCCACCATACTTGCTGGTCCGAGGAAGGAGGAGACGTCGAGGTGCTGCACGTGTGCATCTCACGGAGGCACCGCCACTTGTGGTGCTAGATCGGATCGGATTGCAAGGAGGAGAAGCGAGTACGACTACATCACCCACGTTCTGACGAACGTTCCGCTGTGCGAATCTTCAAGGGTATGAAGATCTAATCCAATCTCTCTTGTTGTTTGCATCTCCTAGATTAGATCTTGGCTTTCCCTCTGTTCGCATCCATAGAAATTTTTGATTTACTATGCCGCGAAACCCTTCAAAACCACCAACGCCACAAAAGGCCTCCCTTATTCTCTAGTGAATCTCACCCCAATGGGATCGATTCACGCTTCCACTATCGGTGCACTTGTCGGTGGCAACCGGAACCTCTCACAAGGTTGGGGCACTTCTCCAAAACTTAATTGGAGGCTCCCAACAAACGCCACAAAAGGCCTCAGCAAATGCCACCAAGGCCACAATTCCACCAAGGCCACAAAACCGTCTAGGGTTCCAAGTACCCAAGAGGGACAAGCTCCAATGAGTAACTCAAACCAAATCCTCCGAGGAGAACACAAACCGATGCACCAAATGAAAATGGCAAGAACACCACAAAGGTGTTCAAATCCTTCTCTCCCAAATTCCACGAAAGCTACAAAAGCTTATGGGGGAATAAGAGAAGAAGAACAATGGAGGAAATCCACAAAAGACTCCAAGATCTAGATCCCAATATGTTCCCCTCACTTAGAGGAGAGATTGATTGGTGCGATTGTAGATCTAGATCTCCTCTTTCAAATCCCTCAAGAATATGCAAGAATCATCGGAGGGATTGAGAGAAAGCAAGCTCAAGAAGGTCAACAATGGAGGGGAAAAATTGCAAGAATGGTTAAGGAACCATTGGGGAAGAAGGCCCCTTATATAGGTCCCTCCAAAATCCAACCGTTGCAGCCTAAAAACGCGATTCCCGGTACTACCGGACTTTTTCCCGGTACTACCGGACTTTCCCGGCACTACCGGACATTCCCTGGGGTTCCCGAGGCACCAAACGCATTTTTCTCTGCGCTCCCTGGTACCAAAATGCGGTACTACCGGACCCCGGTACTACCGGATCCTGGTCCGGTACTACCGGTCATCACAGAACGAAAACAGCCATAACTTTTGCATCCGGACTCCGATTTCGATGATATTGGGCTCGTTTAGAAGAGGACAACAACCTCTACAAGATCATGCAAAGAAACATCATAGTACAGCAAGGGAGTATATATCCAAATGACGAAGTAAAAAACCTTCTGTCGTGCTAGGTACTAAAATGCGGTACTACCGCTTTTTGGTACCTAGCCCGGTAGTGGCTTTTGGAAAATTGTCAAAAACCTTCTGCCGTGCTAGGTACTAAAATGCGGTACTACCACATTTTGGTACCTAGGAGGGCAGTGGCATTTGGCAGCTTGCCAAAACCTGCTGCCGCGCTAGGTACCAAAATGCGGTATGCGGTACTACCGCATTTTGGTACCTAGGAAAATTCAAACCTCTATAACTTTTGATTGGTAACTCCGATCGACCCGATTCCAATTGCGTTGGAAAAATGACGACATGAGCTACCCTATGAAAGGTGAAAATATTGGTTATCACCAAGTGAGAATGTATCATGTATAATAATGTGAGATACATCACTTGGTGAGAAACCGAATAGCCGCCAAGATCAAAATCGCAACAAGATACAAACGGAAGATCCGATTTTGATGAACAAGAGCTTGTTATGGAGATTACCACAAGCTCTATATCCTCACATGGATAAGACCAAATAACAACCATATACGATGATGCAAGTATTCAAAGGTTTGAGCTCTCTCCGAACGATATGATCGAGTTACTCATTCGAGAGCCCCTCTTGATAGTACGGTTATCTATCCTAAACCCGGTCTCCCATACACAACATGAGACCGGCAAAAATGAAAACCTATCAAGATTATACCTTTGCCTTGAGTATTCCACTTGAGATCGATGTAGACAATCTTGTCCTTCTCAAGATGGAATGCCTTTCTTGATTCCTCATCATTGATCCATGATCATCGAGGATGGCAAGCATCAAACATGATATCTTCTATAGATGGTGCATTTTGAGCTTGCACAACATGTCTTCTTCTCATTTCATCGACCTTGAAGCCAACACATGCTCCAAGTGATGCCGATGGACCATTCCTACAAGTAAAACTCAATACACACATTAGTCCATGAAGATTGTCATCAATTACCAAAACCACACATGGGGGCCCAACATGTTCTTTCAATCCCCCCCATTTTGGTAATTGATGACAATCCCTTTAAGAGGGTTTATATAAGGAATAAAATGGTAATACCAATATCAAATACTACAAAAGTATGTGATATTGGTACCACCACCATATATAGAGCAAACTCCCCCACAATCTATGCATGTGTGATGAACTTGAATTTCATTGCATATATTGCCAATCATTATCATTGGTGGAGTTTCCTCTATATATACCACATGCTAAGCAACAACAAAGATGCAAGAGCATGAGAGGCAAATGCATAAGAACAAACTCAATGCATAACCCAACTTACCTTAAACCCTCTAAAACTTCTCCCCCATTGGCATCGATTGCCGAAATGGGTGACAAGTTCTAGAAGGCAAATATAGTAATAATTCCTCCAAAGGTTTGCCTACGCACATATCCAATGATGAATACTTGGGAGGGAGTAGAACTATATCGAGGACCCGAAGATTGCCAAATTAAATAAAGTCAAATGATGCAAGCAATTACAAGGTCCAACAAACCAATTTAAAACAACAAATGAGTTCAGATGGAAACTACGAGATATTATGATATGAGCAAAAGAGTGCTTTAAATAATAAATAGAGAAGCTCCCCAAGATTTGTGCACAATTCAAAAATAAATGCATTAGAATACATATTGCACAAATATGGAATCCTCGCTCCCCCATAAGCATTTAAATCACAACAAATGAAAGATCAAATGAGAAAGAAGACAAATGAGCATTATTAAATGAATTAGATGAGCTCCCCAATGATAATGCACCAATTATGATAATTGCATTTGGGAACAAGGTGCATAATCATGGAATACTCACTCATCCAAATTCATTTAACAATACAAGGCATGAGAGAACATATATGAGTGCCTAAGGATGCACTCATAGACAAATAAATTTAGAACAAGCACTCATAGACAAATAAATTTGGAAGCCACCAAAAAATCAAAAGGAATAAAAAAATGGTATCCAAGGAATAAAATCTCAACTAAAGTTATCTTCTCATATGTGTATATGTTTCAAAGTGGATAACATCACAAAGACATATGACCATAAAGAAACAAGCACACACAAGGAAGATATACAATAAAGCAGATGAAGGCAAAAATGAAGTCACAACATATACCAATAAGATTTTTGCTTCAAAGCATGGCCAAAGCCTCACATATATCTTATTGTACATT
Source organism: Avena sativa (assembly GCA_916181665.1). Classification (NCBI taxonomy): domain Eukaryota; kingdom Viridiplantae; phylum Streptophyta; class Magnoliopsida; order Poales; family Poaceae; genus Avena; species Avena sativa. The sequence goes on from OV702282.1 coordinate 292,188,497, forward strand.
AATGAGCTTCAAACACCAACACACTACATATATTACAACTATCACCATGGGAAAAATAGAAAGTTGGAATATATGGAGAAAGGCAAAAAAAAATCTCACTATTGCACATGAGAGAAGTTGATGAAATGATAGGTAATAAAATTGCTAGATTGACATATTTGGAATTGGAGGATTATATGCATGATTTTGTATAGTCCCAATTATATGCAATCATCTCAACTTAAACACATATACAATAGAGAGTCCTCTTAAAACCATGGCTAGAACTACAACAATTACAAATACATTAATTCATGCTAGAAGCCAACCGACAAACGGTTGGAATCAAGATATATGAGCATGAGAAAGAGATACTTGTTACCGAGATATAATTGGTAGGATGTACAGGATATGAATTCATTGATCATCCTATAGCTTGCCCCAAATTTTCATGTATACACCACTTCTTCAAAATTGAGAGACAAGCATCCAATATATCTCCAATGTACCTAAAACACAATTAAGTACAAAATGGTCCCCAAACTAATTGGGTCCAAAGTAGTTAGTGCAACTACAATACATAGGGGGACTCCACATAAATATGTCCATATTGATATGAAATTGAATTTCATGCACAACTTATTCGATGGGATTTGGTGGACTTTCCCCTATATATTGGATTATAGAAAGCAAGCATGCCATAATATAAACATATAGTAAATATGCATGCATAAAGCTTTCAAGAACCAAAAAGGAGATACAATTTGAACAAAAACACCAAATAAATCGAGATTGCACACACAAGAGTGTGACATGTCAAACAATGCCCAAGTTGTATCAAAGAACCAATTCAACACATGAAAGATCACACGTTCAACAAATGAACCAGGCTAAAACCAAAAGAGCAAAAGATAGATAGAAATAAAAATGCTCAAGGATTTATCTCATTCTAAAATTGGACAAAACACGAAACAAGGAATGAGGCAAAACCAACTCCCAAAAATATCAAGGTTCCAACAAAAAACCAAACTCCCCAAACTCTTCATGATGGCACAAAATACCAAAACTAAAATATTGAGCATCCAAGCACATAAAACTCGATATGGATCAAACAAAGAAGCATAAAAGGATTGTTCTAGATAATATAGGAGAGCTCACCCATAAGTAGTACATTGTATAGAAGTTTTGCTTTTAAATGCAAAATGCACACAAATGAGATCATCACTACTACCTACATTAAGTAAAACACAAGAGGATACCGATAAAAATAAAAGGATCCAAAAGTAGCAAGGAATACATGGGAGCACACAATACATTTACTTGGCCAAAGATAGGATAATATTAAGCAAAGGCCAAAGTGAATATGATCAATACATTCTACCATAATTTAGTACTCATTGTCCAAGGACAAGAGGTAGCTTGCATGGATATCCAAGATCATAGTCACAACAAGAAGCATATGGCAAAATATAAGAATTAAGAATGATACTTCAAACAAGATTCTTGGTAGCTTCCAATAGTCACACAATCACTAGTGATTAGAGTAACTTGAAGCAAATGGTTTCCATGAGGATATATATATATATATCTAAATATGAGGAAACACATACCAAGAAACACTCTCACATACAAGATCCAAAATATGAGCAATAAAGGCATTCAAGAAAATTGGAACTTGTATGAGCAAATGTGTCACATAGGTGCTAGATAATTATCAATATCAATTATAAGTGACATAACCTCAAATATTCACATTTTCTAGGACTGTAATATGCACTAAGAATATGATCCCCCCATAATGTGATATTACCATAAAACCAACCAGAGACAAAAGGATATAAGTAGAGATAATTAATGGACGTTATAAAACATAAATTTCTCATGAGAATTGTACCACATAGAGACTAGACAATAATCCAATATAAATACTAGGTGGTATTCCTCATGTACACACAATTTTAGGATTGTGGAATGCCCAAGCATAACACTCCCCCAAAATGGGATAATCCATTAATCTCTCACAAGATCCAAAGAAGATATCAAATATAATCAATTATGTTGGAATTATGCCCTAGAGGCAATAATAAAGATGTTATTATTATAATTCTTGTTCATGATAAAGTTTATATTCCATGCTAGAATTGTATTAAGCGGAAACTTTAATACTTGTGTGGTTTGTGAACAACACCGTGTCCCTAGTACGCCTCTATGGACTAGCTCATTGATTAATGATGGTTAAGGTTTCCTAACCATAGACATGAGTTGTCGATTAATAATGAGATCATATCATTGGGAGAATGATATGATGGACAGACCCAAACTAAGCAGAGCAATTAGATCGTGTCATCGTGTTCATCTTTGCGAAGCTTTTCTTATGTCAAATATTGTATTCCTTAGACCATGAGATAATGCAACTCCCTGGTATCGGAAGAAAGCTTTGAGGTCATCAAACGTCATCCTATGAGAGGGTGATCATAAAGGTGTCTCTCAGGTGATCGGAAAGTACCTGTTGGGTTGTATGTATCGAGATGGGATTTGTCCCTCCCAAGTCGGAGAGATATACTTCGGGCCCACTCGGTAATCGATATCAACACCGCTTGCAAGCACGTGGTTAAGGAGTTAATCACAAAGTGATATTGGATTACGGAACGATTAAAGTACTTGCTGTGAACGAGATTGAACTAGGTATGCTGGTACCGACGATCGAATCTCGGGCAAGTAAAATATCGCGAGACGAAGGGAATATATATATGGGATTAATTGAATCCTGGCATCGTGGTTCATCCGATATGATCATCGATGAATGTGTGGGAGTCAATATGGGTTTCCAGACCCCGTTGTTGATTATTGATAGAAGATCATGTCTGCATATTCTCGAACCCGAAGGGTCACACACTTAACGTGTCTCGATGCTAGGGTAGATTGGATAATTGGTTTATGAGTTTTTGTTCGGAGTCTCGGATGAGACCTAGGATGTCACGAGAGGTTCTGGAATGGTCCGGAGAATAAGATTCATATAAGGCAAAGCAGATTTTGGAGTTCGGAACTGTTTCGGGTTGTTCGGTATTGTACCGGAAGCTTCTAGAACCTTCCAGAGTGGGACCAACGTGGCCCCACTTGTCGGGAGGGGGCGTGGGCCTACGAGGGAGTGCCCTGGCCGCATTGGTCCAGGGGCACAAGGCCCCATAGGCCCAGCCGGCCAAGCCCTAGGGGAAACCCTAGGGGAGCTTCTAGAAGGGGGGGAACTTGCCCCCCACTCCTCCCTCCTTGGCTGCCGGCCCTAGGGCTTGGGGGAGGGGCAAGGTCCAGCCGCCCACCCCTCTATATAAAGAGGGATGGGGGCTCACCCTCCCCACACCTCCTCCTCAAGCCCTAGCTGCCCTGCTGCCCTCCTCTCTCACTCCCTCCCGACTGCGCGTAGGCGAAGCCCTGCCGCAGAAAGTCTCCACCGCTTGCACCACGCCGTCGTGTTATAGATCCAACCTATCTCTCCACCCCACTTGCTGGACCAAGGAAGGAGGAGACGTCGAGGTGCCGCACGTGTGCATCTCACGGAGGCATCGCCACTTGCGGTGTTGGATCGGATCAGATCGCGAGGAGGAGAAGCGAGTACGACTACATCAACCATGTTCGTTGAACGTTCCACTGTGAGAATCTTCAAGGGTATGAAGATCTCATCTACCCCCCCCTCGTTGTTTGCATCTCCTAGATTAGATCTTGGCTTTCCCATTCGCATCCGTAGAATTTTTTTGATTTACTATGCTGCGAAACCCTTCAGTGGTATCAGAGCTAGATCTATGCGTAGGTGTGTTTCACGAGTAGAACGCAACATGCTTGTTGCGGGCGTTGATGTTTTCTGTTGCAAGCCTCTTGTTGTGTACTTCTTATGGCGCGGCATAGTGAGATCGAAGCGGTCTAGGCCAACTTTATGCGACCTCGTTCGCGAGACCGGCTCCGCACTTGACGTGTGGCTTGTTCCACACATGCGGCTGGTGGATGTCAGTTTCTCTCACTATAGTAGTCATGGGATTTACACCGGATGTTGGCAACCATAATATCACCGTTGCGGCTTTCCATAGGTAAGAATTGTTCTTAGCTTGTTACTCCCATAAGCCACGTAAAACATGCAACAACAAAGTAGAGGCGTCTAACTTGTTTTTGCAGGGAGTGTTTTGTGATATGGTATGGCCCAAGATATGATGTGTATGTTGTATGCAATGATCATGTTTTGTAATTTTTTACGACTTGCATGTCGATGAGTTCACAACCGGCAGGAGCCATATGGTTGTCTTTATAATTGTGTATGACATGCGTGTCAACTTCTTATATGCCATGTAATAGCTTTACGTTATCGCTAAGTAGTTAGCAATAGTTGTAGTTGCTATTCGTGGTGGAGGCAATCATGGTGGAGTGATGGAGATCATGCTGGCACGTAGAAGATGGAGATCATTGCGCGAAGATTGGCTATACCATGTCACATAAAGTTATATGCATGTGATGTTTATCCTTTATGTATCTTATTATGCTTAGATCGCAACGGTAGCATTATAAGATGATTCCTCACTTAAAGATCAAGATAATACTGTGTTCTCCCCATGTATGCACCGTTGCGAAATTTTGTCGTGTTCAAGCATCACGTGATGATCGGGTGCTATAAACTCTACGTTCACATACAACGGGTGCAAGCCAGTTTTGCACACGCGGAAATACTTGGGTTTGACTTGACGAGCCTAGCATGTACAGACATGGCCTCGGAACACATGAACCGAAAGGTTAAGCATGAGTCATATGAATGATATGATCGACACTTCGTTGTCCACCATTGAAACCACATCTCTTCTCGTGAAGATCGGATTAGGTGTGGTGAATTTGGATCATGTTCACTAAACAACTTGAGGGATGTTGAATTTAGTGGGAGTTCATCTAGTAATTTGATTAAGTTGAACTAGTTATCATGAACATAGTCTAAATTGTACTTGCAAATTTTGTAGATCAAATGGCTAGTCCAACTTCAACTTCAACGTTTTTGCTGAGAAAGAAAAGCTTAAGAACAATGGGTCTAACTTCACCAACTGGTTCCGCAATCTGAGAAGCATTATCTCTGGCGGACAAAAGGACTATGTCCTTGAGAAAGCGCTAGGTGACGCCCCTACTGTAGATGCGCCGACTGATGAGAAAGCTGTTTATCAGTCGCGCAAAGATGAATATGGTGTGATTAAGAGCACCATGTTGTTTGCTATGGAATCGGACCTTCAAAATCGTTTTGAAGATTTTCCCGGGCCCTTTGAGACCCTTGAGGAACTAAAAACTATGTTTCAGACTCAGGCCCGTTCTGAGAGATATGAGATCTCTGAGAAATTCTTTAACTGCAAGATCGAGGAAGGGAGTTCCGTTAGTGAGCACGCCATAAAGATGTCGGGCTACACTCAACGCCTTGAGCAACTGGACTGCAAGATTCCAGAGGAGCTCAAGATTGACATGGTTCTGCAATCACTCCCTCCTAGCTACAAAGGTTTTGTAGTTACTCATAATCAGATTGGTTCCACTGATACGATCACCGAGCTCTTCGCTAAGCTGAAAGCTGCGGAGGTGGACATCAAGAAGGATAATCATGTGTTGATGGTCAACAAGCCCCCCAGCTTTAAGAAAGGTAAGGGTGGAAAGAAGCCTTCAAGAAAGGCGGCGGCAAGCGCGTTGCCCCTGCTGAGAAGAAGCTCAAGTCTGGACCTAAGCCGGACACTGAGTGCTTCTATTGCAAGGACAAGGGTCACTGGAAGCGCAACTGTCCGAAGTACTTAGCGGACAAGAAGGCTGGCACCATCAAAGGTATATTTGATATACATGTTATTGATGTTTTCCTTACTAGCCCTCGTTGTAGTGCCTGGGTATTTGATACCGGTTCAGTTGCTAATATTTGTAACTCGAAACAGGAGCTACGGAATAGACGGCGGCTGGCGAGGGATGTGGTGACGATGCGCGTTGGCAACGGATCAAGAGTTGATGTGATGGCCGTCGGCACGCTCTCCTTAGTTTTACCTTCGGGATTAGTTTTAAACCTCAATAAATGTTATTATGTGCCTGCGTTGAGCATGAACATCATATCTGGATCGTGTTTATTGCAAGACGGTTATTCATTTAAATCTGAGAATAATGGTTGTTCTATTTATATGAGTAACATCTTTTATGGTCATGCACCTGCTATGAATGGTTTATTTCTTCTGAATCTCAAAAGGGATGAAACACACATCCATAACATTAAGGCTAAGAGATGCAAGGTAGATAGTGATAATAGTACTTATTTGTGGCACTGCCGTCTAGGTCATATTGGTGTAAAACGCATGAAGAAACTCCATTCTGATGGACTTTTGGAGTCTCTTGATTTTGAATTATTTGACACATGCGAGCCATGCCTCATGGGCAAGATGATCAAAACCCCGTTCTCCGGAATGATGGAGAGAGCAACGGACTTGTTGGAAATCATACATACTGATGTATGCGGACCGATGAGTGTTTCGACGCGCGGTGGATATCACTACTTTCTCACTTTTACTGATGACTTAAGTAGATATGGGTATATGTACTTAATGAAACATAAATCTGAACATTGAAAAGTTCAAAGAATTTCAGAATGAAGTGGAAAACCATCGTAACAGAAAAATTAAGTTTCTACGATCTGATCGTGGAGGTGAATATTTGAGTTATGATTTTCTCACGCATCTTAAAACAAGCGGAATCGTTTCGCAACTCACGCCACCCGGAACACCACAGCGCAATGGTGTGTCTGAACGCCGGAATCGAACTCTATTAGATATGGTGCAATCAATGACGTCTCTTACTAATTTGCCGTTATCATTTTGGGGTTATGCATTAGAAACCGATGCATTCACTTTAAATAGGGCACCATCTAAATCCGTTGAGACGACACCGTATGAACTATGGTTTGGTGCTAAACCTAAGTTGTCATTTCTTAAAGTTTGGGGATGCGAAGCTTACGTCAAGAAGTTGATGCCAGACAAGCTCGAACCCAAAGCAGAGAAATGCGTCTTCATAGGATACCCTAAGGAAACTATTGGGTATACCTTCTATCACAAATCCGAAGGCAAAGTGTTTGTCGCAAAGAACGGATCCTTTCTTGAGAAGGAGTTTCTCTCGAAAGAAGTGAGTGGGAGGAAAGTAGAGCTAGACGAGGTTGTTGAACCTTCTCTTGAGTTGGAGAGTAGCGCAGCACCTGAAATTGTTCCAGTGCCGTCTGCACCAACAATAGAGGAAGCTAATGACAAGGATCATGAAGCTTCAGACGATGCTACTACTGAACATCGCAGGTCGACAAGGTCGCGTGCCCCTACTGAGTGGTACGACAACCCTGTCTTAACTGTCTTATTAGTAGACAACAGTGAACCTGCGAACTATGAGGAAGCAATGATGAGCCCAGACTCTGAGAAATGGCTAGAGGCCATGAAATTCGAATTGGGATCCATGAGCGAAACCTAAGTATGGACTTTGGTGGACCCTCCTAGCGACCGAAAGGCCGTTGAGTGCAAATGGATTTTCAAGAAGAAAACGGACGCGGATGGTAATGTTACTGTCTATAAAGCACAGCTTGTCGCGAAAGGTTTTCGACAAGTTCAAGGTGTGGACTACGATGAGACTTTCTCTCCCGTAGCGATGTTTAAGTCCATTCGGATTTTATTAGCAATTGCTGCGTTTCATGATTATGAAATATGGCAGATGGATGTCAAGACTGCGTTCCTCAATGGCAACATTGATGAAGAGTTGTATATGATGCAACCCGAAGGTTTTGTCGATCCTAAGGATGCTGATAAAGTATGCAAACTTCAGCGTTCCATTTATGGACTGAAGCAAGCATCTCGGAGTTGGAACCTTCATTTTGATCAACTGATCAAGAGCTTTGGATTTGTTCCAAATTGCTACGAAGCTTGTATCTACAAGAAAGTGAGTGGGAGCTCAGTGACATTTCTAGTACTATATGTGGATGACATATTGATTATTGGAAATGACATTGACATGCTTAACGATGTGAAGAGTTATTTGAACAAATGTTTTTCAATGAAAGACCTAGGGGAAGCTGCTTATATATTGGGCATCAAAATCTATAGAGATAGACAAAGGCGCCTGATAGCTTTAAGCCAAAGTACATACCTAGACAAAGTTTTGAAAAGGTTCAGAATGGATAAGGCAAAGAAAGGTTCAGTGCCTATGTTGTCAGGTAAGATATTGAGCAGGGCTCAGTGTCCAGCTACGGTAAATGATAGAGAAGCTATGAGCAAAGTGCTTTATGCCTCGGCCATAGGTTCTATCATGTATGCCATGCCGTGTACTAGACCAGATGTGTCCAATGCTCTTAGTTTGACGAGCAGATACGAAAGTGATCCAGGAGTGGAACACTGGACAGCCATGAAGAACATCCTAAAGTATTTAAATAGGACTAAAGAAATGTTCTTAGTCTATGGAGGTGATGAACAACTCGTCGTAAAGGGTTACGTAGACGCTAGTTTCGACACCGACAAGGATGATTCTAAATCTCAGACAGGATACATTTATATTTTGAATGGAGGAGCTGTGAGCTGGAGAAGCTGCAAGCAAAGTGTAATCGCGGGATCTACAGTAGAAGCGGAATACATGGCTGCTGCAGAAGCGTCAAGTGAAGGAGTTTGGATCAGGAACTTCATCACTGAGCTTGGTGTGGTTCCAAGTGCCTTGGACCCACTGGAGATATTCTGTGACAATATTGGCGCCATAGCACTGGCTAAGGAACCAAGATATCATCCAAAGACCAAGCATATCAACTACAAGTTTCATATAATTCGAGATTATATAACAGATGGAGATCTGAAGATTAGCAAAGTACATACAGATCTGAATGTCGTAGATCCATTGACTAAACCTCTTCCACGAGCAAAACATGATCAGCACCTTAGTGCCATGGGTGTTAGATTGTTGCCAGATGTAAACTAGATTATTGACTCTAGTGCAAGTGGGAGACTGTTGGAATTATGCCCTAGAGGCAATAATAAAGATGTTATTATTATAATTCTTGTTCATGATAAAGTTTATATTCCATGCTAGAATTGTATTAAGCGGAAACTTTAATACTTGTGTGGTTTGTGAACAACACCGTGTCCCTAGTACGCCTCTATGGACTAGCTCATTGATTAATGATGGTTAAGGTTTCCTAACCATAGACATGAGTTGTCGATTAATAATGAGATCATATCATTGGGAGAATGATATGATGGACAGACCCAATCTAAGCAGAGCAATTAGATCGTTTCATCGTGTTCATCTTTGCGAAGCTTTTCTTATGTCAAATATTGTATTCCTTAGACCATGAGATAATGCAATTCCATGGTATCGGAAGAAAGCTTTGAGGTCATCAAACGTCATCCTATGAGAGGGTGATCATAAAGGTGTCTCTCAGGTGATCGGAAAGTACCTGTTGGGTTGTATGTATCGAGATGGGATTTGTCCCTCCCAAGTCGGAGAGATATACTTCGGGCCCACTCGGTAATCGATATCAACACCGCTTGCAAGCACGTGGTTAAGGAGTTAATCACAAAGTGATATCGGATTACGAAACGAGTAAAGTACTTGCTGTGAACGAGATTGAACTAGGTATGCCGGTACCGACGATCGAATCTCGGGCAAGTAAAATATCGCAAGACGAAGGGAATATATATATATATGGGATTAATTGAATCCTGAAATCGTGGTTCATCCGATATGATCATCGATGAATGTGTGGGAGTCAATATGGGTTTCCAGACCCCGCTGTTGATTATTGATAGAAGATCATGTCTGCATATTCTCGAACCCGAAGGGTCACACACTTAACGTGTCTCGACGCTAGGGTAGATTGGATAATTGGTTTATGAGTTTTTGTTCGGAGTCTCGGATGAGATCCAGGACGTCATGAGAGGTTTCGGAATGTTCCGGAGAATAAGATTCATATAAGGCAAAGCAGATTTTGGAGTTCGGAATTGTTTCGGGTTGTTCGGTATTGTACCGGAAGCTTCTAGAACCTTCCGGAGTGGGACCAACGTGGCCCCACTTGTCGGGAGGGGGCGTGGGCCTACAAGGGAGTGCCCTGGCCGCATTGGTCCAGGGGCACAAGGCCCCATAGGCCCAGCCGGCCAAGCCCTAGGGGAAACCCTAGGGGAGCTTCTAGAAGGGGGAACTTGCCCCCTACTCCTCCCTCCTTGGCCGCCAGCCCTAGGGCTTGGGTGAGGGGCAAGGGCCAGCCGCCCACCTCTCTATATAAAGAGGGCTGGGGGCGCACCCTCCCCACACCTCCTCCTCAAGCCCTAGCCGCCCTGCTGCCCTCCTCTCTCTCCCTCCCGACTGCGCGTAGACGAAGCCCTGCCGCAGAAACTCTCCACCGCTTGCACCACGCCGTCGTGTTGTAGATCCAACCTATATCTCCACCCCACTTGCTAGACCAAGGAAGGAGGAGACGTCGAGGTGCCGCACGTGTGCATCTCTCGGAGGCATCGCCACTTGCGGTGTTGGATCAGATCAGATCGCGAGGAGGAGAAGCGAGTACGACTACATCAACCACGTTCGTTGAACGTTCCGCTGTGCGAATCTTCAAGGGTATGAAGACATCATATATCCCCCCTTGTTGTTTGCATCTCCTAGATTAGATCTTGGATTTCCCGTTCGCATTCGTAGAATTTTTTTGATTTACTATGCTGCGAAACCCTTCAAATTAAGGCTCCAATACAAGAAACGCACATACATTGTGTGCCACCTAATCATATACAAATATACTTGATATCTCAAGATAATTAAGTGGAAAGCACAACATGGACAAAAGCATGGAAGATACAAAACCAACACATGCACAAGGGGCGAGTAACTTTCAATGTAATGAGTTAAGCATATGTTACCGCAAGGAGGAACATTGGAAATATAATATAATCATGATAATCCAAATGGCTTGGCTTGACAAGAATAAATGATGAAGATCCCTTAATTCTTCATAAAGTCACCAAGTCTCCAGTACCCTCCACCAATACCTATTGATCAAGTTTTGGCTTGTTGGTCCCCAACCAAGTTGGGTCCTAAGAGGTTAGTTACAATAGGCTTGGAAACCCAAATGGTTCTTTTCTTGAACCCACATTGAGCACCAACAAATTTGGAAAACACATTGCCAACCTCATCCTTACAAAGAGAATAAGCATCATCAATCAAGATAGGATGGGATGAGGAGATACCAATAGTGCATGAGGAAGAAATGTGCCCCTTCTCGCGGCATATGTAGCAAGTTCTACTCTTGCCATCTTTATTTTCGGATGAAGAAACAACTTGAGGAAGAGCTTGAGTCTTCTTGGGAGGAGGCCCATCTCTAACAAGATGTAGAGCTTGAGGCTGCTTCCCTTGTTGCTTCTTGCCAAGGGACTTATTCTTTAATGGGCAATGTTTGACATGATGCCCCTCTTCCTTGCACTTGAAGCAAACAATATTGGTCGGATTCTTGACTTTATCTTGGGCATTCTTCTTGTTATCCTTGTGCTTCAACTTGATAGTGGACTTGTTCTTGACAGTGGAGTTGAATCCAAGCCCACTCTTGTCATTGGGGGATTTTTGCACACTCAAGATTTTGTTGAGTGCGGACTTCCCTTGATGACCCTTTTTCAAGTCATTCTTCAAAGAAGTGACTTGATCCTTGAGCTCTTTGATTTCCTCTACATGGTTAGTTTCAATACAAGTACTAGAAGAAGTAGATGCTACATTTTTAGAGCAACAAGGCATGAAATGTAATTCATCACGAGATATAGTATGGTTGTGAGAGGATGAATTACAAGGACTAGCACATGGCAATATAACATTTGGAGTAGATATAGTGCTAATGTCCACATGAGGCCCACTAGATGTTACCTTTGACATGATGGCCTCAAGAGCCAACTTTAGCCTACCATGGGAGACTAGGAGATCCCCATGCGAGCTTGAGAGCTTAACATGGCTTTCTTCTAATTTTCCAAAGTTGCTAGTTAGCAAAGCAAGTTGAGCCTTTAGCTCAACATTCTCCTTCAAAATAGACGCTTCACAAGAAATAGAGTTAGTAGCACAAGCGTCATTATTATTAGCAAGAGGTGAGGGCAACTTGTCAAGCTCTTTTGAATATGAAGCTTTAAGTTGCTCATACGACTCGGTGAGTTTGATGAGCTCCCTCTTAACGACCCGAGAGCCATTTTTGAGGTGCTCAAAATCCTCAAGGAGTTTAGAATAAGCAACTTGAGTCTCATCATTTTTACTTTTGAGATCACTTACCACCTCAAGATCTCTATGATGAGATTCCTTTACTCTAGATAGCTCTAAAGCAAAGGTCTCCTCAAGAGATTCCTTAGTGGTTTGTTCCTCTTCAAGAGCTTTATTTAGGTTTGCAATTATATTAGCATACTCACGCTCAAGTCTACACATTTTATCAACGTTGTTATCATGCACCTCAATTTGTGTTTCTAACTTATCAATATGTTCTTTGCTCTTAATAGCAAAGTCCAAGACTTCAACAAAGTTAGAGCAAGCAATATCCTTTTTAATAAGGGCACGATAAACAATCTCACCCTTTTCATATAAATCATCAATATCAAGCTCTTCTTCCACATTATCCACATCCTCCTCATCACAAGAGGTAATGGGTTCCAAAATAGGGGTTACCTTAGAATCCCTAGCCATAGGGCATAGGTGGGTACCGGAAGAAGGTGAAGATGAGATTGCATTTGTGGCTTCATTCAAAACCATGTCTTGGCCCATAGAATCTTTGGTTTCCTCTACATGGTTAGCAACACAAGCACTAGAGGAAATGGAAGCATTTTTTATCATGGCAACAAGAGAACACAAGCATATCATCATGAGATTTATCCAAGTCATTTCTACATGATATGCAAGGACTATTAACACAAGCATGTAAGAAGTTTGTAGTTCTAGAAGTGTTAAAGTCCAAAGATAGATCATTGCAACTAGATAGAGATGAGGGATTACAAATAGTAAGCACACAATCCAAATTGCAATTTCTATCACCACTCACTATATCATTACCTAGTGAAAAGTCACATGTCGGTGAAGTGGTAGAGGATGAGAACTCATCTCGACCGGAAGTGGAAGCAACACAATCATCCTCAATAATGTTGGACACAACATATTTATCTTGAAGTTTTGTCCATAACTCATGAGCGCTCCAAAAAAGGAATGATTGAAGAGGTAACTACATAGCTCAAAGCATTAACAAGCACATTAGAAGCTTGAGCATCGAGATATAAGTTTTTATCATCCTCACAAGATAGATTTTTGAAATCCATAGGAGGAGAAAAATCTATATCTACAATACGCTCCAAATTTGGATCCATATCCCGAAAATGAATGAGCATGCGATTTTCCATATATCATAATTTGTGCCATCGAATGTGAACATGTAATTATGCACTAATCCTCTAGCTGACATCTTTACTCTCAAGGCGGTGAAGCCTAAAATGAGAGACCGGGCTCTGATACCAATTGAAAGGATACAGATGTCGCCTAGAGGGGGGGTGAATAGGCGATTAAAACTTTTCCTAGAGTGGCTCAATAAAGGCGGAATAAAACTAGCGTTTTACTTTGTCAAGCACAACCTATAACAACTAGGGTTCACCTATGTGCACCAACAACTTATGCTAAGCAATACAAGCAACAAAGTGATAGCAATATATAGATTACTTCAAGCACGAAGGCTATCACAATGTAAAGTGCATAAGTAAAAGCTCGGGTATAAAGATAACCGAGGCACGCGGGGACGACGATATTTTACCGAGTTCCTCCCAACATGGAGTACGTCTCGTTTGGAGAGGGGGTGGTATCAAACCACCAACGCCACAAAAGGGCTATCGCTGTTGGGACCCCGTTGGTCGTCGGATGCGTATCTCTCGTGATGTTATTTTTGATGAGACGCGTCCTTTCTATCCCCGTCCCACCGCTGGTACCTACCCGGTGGAAGATATCTCTTTTCTTCTCTTTCCTAACACACCTCCTTCTACTCCTATTGTGTCTTCTTCAGGATCTCCTCCCCCTGATGTCTCTTCTTCGACACCGTCCTCCTCTGCTCCGTCTAGTTCTCCTAGTTCTCCTCGTTCTCCGGAGTCTTCCTCTGTTATTCCTTCTTCTTAATCGTCGTCTCCTGAGTCGTCTTCCTCTAATGAGATTCCCTCTACTCGTCCTGTTCGTCAGTGTCGTGCCCCCAACCGTTACTCTCCTAGTCAGTATGGTCTTTCTCTTGCCTCCGAGCCGACTTCTTATCAGGATGCTGAGCATCATCCTGAATGGCAGCTGGCCATGGCTGAGGAGATTGTTGCGCTTGAGCGCACTGGCACCTGGGATCTTGTTTCTCCCCCTCCCGGTGTTCGTCCTATCACGTGTAAGTATGTCTATAAGATTAAGACCCGCTCTGATGGATCTCTTGAGCGCTATAAAGCGCGTCTTGTGGCTCGTGGTTTTCAGTAGGAGCATGGTCGTGACTATGATGAGACCTTTGCTCCTATGGATCATATGACCACTGTGCGTACTATTCTTGCTGTTGCTTCTGTTCGTTACTGGTCTGTGTCCCAGCTTGATGTTCAGAACGCCTTTCTTAATGGTGAGTTGAGTGAGGAGGTTTATATGCAGCCTCCTCCTGGGTATTCTGTTCCTAAGGGGATGGTTTGTCTTCTTCGACGTTGAAAGGATACGGATGTTGCCTAGAGGAGGGAGGGGTGAATAGGCGATTAAAACTTTTCCTAGAGTGGCTCAACAAAGGCGGAATAAAACTAGTGTTTTAATTTTTCAAGCACAACCTAGAACAACTAGGGTTCACCTATGTGCACCAACAACTTATGATAAGCAATACAAGCAACAAAGTGATAGCAAGATATAGATTACTTCAAGCACGAAGGCTATCACAATGTAAAGTGCATAAGTAAAAGCTCGGGTATAGAGATAACCGAGGCACGCGGGGACGACGATGACGAGGTTTAATCTCGTCAATGCCCATTGTTATGGACTTGGGTTTTGGAGAAGATGGGGATGCTGGAGATCGTGGCACGGTTAACAGACAAGCAACCAGGGGACACGAGATTTACCCAGGTTCAGGCCCCCAGAGGGAAAACCCTACTCCTGCTTGTCTGCTCCTTGATTACGGCGGAACCGAAGGTTACAGGGTGCGCAGATTCGATCTGGCGTGGATGCGTGTGCGAAAGTATGAGTCGAGTTGCCCTAGGACGTGCCCTCCTGGCCTTCATATAGACTTAGGCAGGTCCCGGGCGTAGTCCTAGTTGGTTACAAGTTCTAGGGTTTTACCCCTTTGAATTTCCTATCTCCTCTAGTCTTGCTCTCCAAGGATCCGAAGACGTCATGGGCCTTGGCCACCCGAAAATCTTCATGGGCCAGCGTATGTCTGCCGTGGGCCTTCTTTGGGCTGGACTAGGTATGCTGAAGTTACGTATCCGTAGGGTATAACCATGTCAGTAGCCCCCGAGTGATCAGTCGAATCGTAGATTCGGCTGAGGACTCTTCCATCCTTCGGGAGCGGCTATATGTTAATAGTATATGTGTGTAGGGATTGTTGATGCGTGTGCCTGACTCACCCGATGGATCAGGGTCAGTTAACTGTCTTAGGACGAAACAACACGATCTTCTTCAGGTTCGGGTCCCTTAACCCGGGCCTGGAAGATATGCTGGCGTAATTCAACTCATGCCGCGCAGGACTTACAGGAGTGGAATTCCAGTGATTTTAATTGGTGTACCCAACGCGTCCGTCAGGATTTTTCATCGTACCTGCTGGTACGGATTCATACTAGTAGAGCGCAGTCAGGTGCGTTGCCAGGCCATCAGATGATATATGTAGGTCTTATCTTTGCGTCGCAGACGCAGCATCCCAACATTTATCACCTCGGAGGTGTTTCGGGTGGCCAAGGATATTGTTGCTCACTTAGCGTTTTGTTGGGGCACAGTTGCCAAAAAAGTTTTTGCATGCGGATCCGGAAGATCGCAGTCGAAGATTTCATAGGGTGCGCGACCAGCGCTCCCTATGGGAGTAGCCCCCAAGTGTCTGTTCGAGTCGTAGACTCGAACGGAGACTTTCAGTTCAAGCATTGTTTCAATCATTAGGTCCGCAGGACTCGAAAATTTTCGGATGCTTAAATCCATCCTCCCTATGGGAGTATCCCCCGAGTCCGTAGTGGAGTCGTAGACTCGACGTAGGACTCAGATAAGTAATTTTGTCGTCATTTGTCTGTCGGGTGCGCGGCCAGCGCTCCTGATAGGAGTAGCCCCCAAGTATTTAGTCGAATCATAGATTCGAGTGAGTACTTTTAACTGTGGAGCTGAAGTGGTGCTAGTATAGCTTTTGATGACGTCAGTGCTTACGATCGATGACCTCAAGCGTCTGCTACGCCAGAGATGACTTGACTGGACGAAGCGTGGGTCCCACTTGCTGACTTTGAATTGACTGGTCACGCGCGGCGTGGAGATGATTACGGCGTCTCCTCGATTTCCGCACGTAGTGGACGGCGTGGTAACGACGGTTCGTTTTGGTGCTAACACGTGTATGGCCAGATCTACCGTTGGCGTTAGGTCTTCTCGATGGACGGCCAGCGTGCGTCGTCTTCGCTGTTATAATTCCTGGTGAAATCGTGGTTTGTTTTTCACCGCAGCAGTTCATCTATTTACTGCCTCCTCGTTCTTGAGCTATTCTGGCTGCGCGCTGAGAGTTTCCTCCACATTTCCTTTGTCTTTCTTCGTTGGCAACGCCACCACCGCCTTAGCGCCATGGGGAAAACAAAGAAATCCTCATCTGCGGTTGGGACCAGCGCCGCCGGAGGCAAGAAGGGCACCACCACTACTCGCGTCACCGACGGTGGCTGGCGGCGATCAGAAATGCAGGAGAGCGATCTCCGCAAACTGCGCGAGCGGAGCCTGATCCCGCAAGACACGACGGCCGTGAGACTCCCCGGCAATGAGGTAATCCCCCGTCCCCCATCTGGGTATCGGGTTATGTTTGTTGCCTTCATGATTCGCGGGTTTTCTTTTCCGGTCCATGACTTCCTTTGTGGACTGCTCTTTTTCTATGGGGTTCAACTCCATCATCTGTCTCCCAACTCCCTTCTCCACATTGCGTGTTTTATCACGCTTTGCGTGTTGGCTTGGCATTGAGCCGCACTTTGGCCTCTTCCGGAAGCTTTATTCCGTGAAGAGGCAGTCTGGTTCGGATGGTGTGTATCCCATTGGGGGTTTCATCATCTCCCTCAGTCCCAATGTGCAATTCTTTTCCTTTTCCATGTCCGAATCTGTCCAGTACTGGCGGAGGAAATGGTTTTACATCCGTGACTCCGTACTGCCTGGGCAAGATTTTGGTCTCGTTCCTTTTGACCCCTCCCAATTGATTGAGAAGAAAAGATCCTGGAAAAACCAAATCTTAGACGGTGAGGTGGCGGAGATAGAGGCCCTGTACCGTCGGGTGGAGGATCTCCAACTGATTCCTGAGAAGGAGGTGAACGGTGTCGACGTCATCCGGACGTTTCTTGAGCGTCGGGTGCAGCCTCTCCAAGCGAGGGCGCATCCGATGTTTCTTTACTCTGGGCGCCGTGATCCGACGAGGGTTTCGAGTGAGAAAATCTCCGAGGTGGAACTTGACAAGGCTCTTCGCGCGCTGTTGAAGTTCAAGGCCGACGAAGAAATCCCGGGGAAGTCGCTGACTTCTCCCTTTTCTTCGACGTTGGTCGTACCGAAGGTGTAGATTTGCGCACGTAGTGCTCCCCTTTTGTTTTTGTCAGCTGTGTACTTTTTCCTTTGTTTGCTAATAAAGTTCCTTTTCCTTTTGCAGAGCTTCAAAGTGCCGGGCATGGCACCACCGTTGCCCGAAAGGTATCCGAATGCCCCGGATAATGAAGTGGTGGATTCCGTGTCCGAGCTACCGTCAGCGCGATCCCCAGCGGAGGATGCCGACGAATCGAGTGAGGACCATTCGCGCAAGCGATCACGGAGCTCTAGCGAGTCGTCAGATGCCTCGACTCCTCCGACTCCCAGAAATCCTCTGGGCCTTGAGCGTCATGATGATGTTCATGGGGGTTCTTCCTCTCCCCTTCCTGCCATTCCTGTGCGGGCTGTTGCTCCGCACCCGCCAGCAAAGCGGAAGAAGGAAGAAAAGGAGGAGAAGAAGGAAGAAAAGAAGGAGGAGAAGAGGGCCCGAAGGGCTTCTCCTATCTTCGACCTGAGCGCGTTGGGATCGTAAGTTTTCTTGTTGCCACTGTTGTCCTTTGTTCCCTTGTTACTTTTGCACCTGTGTTGATTGGTTCGTATGCAGGCAATCCTCCGACGGCTCTAGTGATGGTGCGCTCGAGATGATGGGGGAGTCGAACATTGCGTCGCCTCCTCCTCAGACGGTGGCGACTTCTGGTGACGCTGCGCCAGTTCCTCCTGTGAAGGAGAGGCTGGTGGTTGCGCCTCAGAATTTCGCAGGCGGGCCTGCGGGTTCGCCTTCGGAGCACGTAAGTTTTTCCGCTTGATGTTACGGGGGAAGCCCCCGAGTGTCTTCGTATGCTGATGTTGTTTATGCTTATTTGTGTTGGGCATAGCCCCCAAGTCCTGCTTTTACTACTATTGCGTGTTGCTGCAGCCTTTTGTCCAAGAGGCCAATCGGCTGGTGGAGGAACGCCTGACGCTGGAGGCGAAACTGTGGCAGCTTCAAGGTATTTGTCTGCCTTGTAGTACTTCTCTTGCTTATCCTGGTCCTGTTCTTTGACACTTGCTTGTTGTAAATGCAGAGGAGCATAACGACTCTCTCCGTGAGGTCGATGCTCTGAAGAAGAGCCTTGGCCAATCGGAGCAGAAGGCCGAAGCTGCCGCTGGTGCGAGAGAGCGCCTTGAGCTGGAGCTGACGAAGGCAGCCGAAGCGAAAGAGCGTCTGCAACAGGAGGCCGCAGATCGTGAGGAGCGGCTGGCCACCGTTGCGGCTGCTCGTGAAAAAGGGGTGGCGGAGAAGCTCATGGCTGCTGCCAAGGCTATTTCGGGTGAGCGTTAGCTTTTGTAGTTGCTTCTTTTTCTACGGATCTTCTTCTATGTTGCCTTTCTTCATGTTTTCTTCTTTTTTGTCTCAGATGCCGCAGGCATCGAGTTCGACCGCGGTGCTCTGGAGCACGGGAGTGCTTTAGATGATGCCACTGTAGCGGTCGAAGACCGCTGCAGCACCGTCGTCAACTCCCTTGCCAAGGCAAAAGAGGTCCTTGGTCGCTTCTACCAGGAGCTCTTCCCGAAGGGCGCATCCCTTGAAGATGTGGATGCCCTGGCAGAGGCTCTGTCAGCCGAAGCGCCTGCAGCGTATAAGCGCAAGCAGAAGTGCATCGGCGCGTCCGTCGGGCTGGCGATGGCCATGGCGGCTAGGGCGGAGCTGGACCTGCCCCAGATTACTTCTCGGATGCCTACGGCTGCGGATGGATCCGAGGTAGCCTTCGACGCCTACTCCGCTCGCTACAGACGATATGGGCCCAAGCTCATTGACTTGCTGTCTGAGTATGCATTGCGGCAGCAGGGCAAGGCCAAAGCTAGGCAGTCTGGTTCTGAGGCGACTCAGTGTCCTCCGCCTTAGGCATAGTAGACGTAGGGTAGTTTGTAGTCTACTTTTGTTATAAATATCTGTTGTAGTACCATCCTTATGCCACGTAGTGGCCTTATATATTTTAATGAATTCCTCCGAGTTGTGCTCTATCCTTGGCTGAATGTCGGTGTGCCTTCTTTTTTTTCTGCTGCTATAGGATCCTTCGGGTGCTGACCCAGTTGACACTTCATCCGGAAGGCCCTTGCGACCATCATTGGATGATTCCTCGCAGCTCGCTTTTCTTCGAGATCGCGTGCGCAGCTTGGAGAGGGATTTCTTGGGTTACGCGGTCGCGCCGACGTTTGGAAATCCAAGGCAGACCGTGGTGCAGCCAGAGAGGAGTATTTGATGGCGGAGCTGGGTCGGCTGTCCGAGCAGCTGCAATGTAAGTTGATCCTTCTTTCGGGCTGTATCTCAGTTCTTCGGGTGAGCCTGCTGGCCTTATTCTTGTTTTGTGCGGTTGTCGCAGGTGCCAATCTTGCTCCGAGGGAAGAAAAGGAGCATATCGCTATTCGAGTCAATTGCTTGACTCCACAGGACATGGAGGCCGGCGGCTTCTTCTAGATGGATCGTGATCGCGCCATGGTTCTGGCGACGGTGCAGGATCGTGTCTACCAGGTTTCGCGGGTGCTCCGCCAGGTGCAGACATCACTTTCCTCGATGTTGCACGTCATGTTTCCGTTGGATGCCGTGCCAACGACCCTTGCAGGTCTTCTGACGAAGTTTCGGAGTGCCAGCAATGTCAAGGAGTTGGTGCGGCAGCAGCTCGTCGCAGGGGTGAAGGCTGCCTTGTCTCTTGTGAGGGTGCACCGCCCTGACGTAGATTTGGCTGTTGTGGCGACTGGGCCACCTCCTCGACCAGATGGTGGCGAGTGGAACATGCGTCCGCATTACGCGGCTGTAAGGCAGTATGCCGAACAAATTGTAGATTCGTTTGAGCAGCGTGCTCAGGTTATTCTTCAGAATAGGTAGGACCTGAAAATAAACAGATAGATGTAAAATTTGTATATTGCGGCTGGGCGTTTATGTGCCCTTTGTTGTAAAGGTTTGCTTGTTTGTGAGCACGCAGTGCTTTGATTGAGTACGTGCCCTTTTCGTTTGCCTGACGTAGTCAGCTACTCAGGTGTACACGTTTGGTCCTCAGTCGATGAAATCGTGAGGTGGGGGGAGCCCCCAAGTGCGTATGTAGCATGTAGTAAAGTTGCAGAAAATGGTCAACCGAAGGTTGGGGGCGAGACACTTAGCTTTATTTACATCGTAATGGAGGAGGTACATGGTTCGGCCGAGTAGCCTTGGCTGAAAGCCTTATTGAAAGTAAAATAGGGGGGTTGGTTGCTACGGGTAGAATCGTCGCAGGTGCGAGATGTTCCATGGGTTGGAGTATGCGACTCCAGACTCCACGTGCTTGAGGCGATAGGCGCCACCTGGGATGACTTCGGTGATGACATAGGGTCCTTCCCATGGTGAATAGAGTTTGTTCGGTCGCTTTTGCTTGAGTCGCAAGACGAGGTCTCCTTCGACGAAGGACCTTGGGCGCAGCCGGCGGCTGTGATAGTTGCGGAGACTCTGCTGGTACACCGCTGATCGAGCTGCTGCTATATCCCGTGCTTCGTCGAGTGTGTCGACGGCGTCTTCGAGTGCAGCCGTGGACTCGGCTTCGCTGTAAGCGACGACTCGTGGAGCCTGGTGGCGTACTTCGGCTGGTAGCACGGCCTCAGCTCCATGCACCATGAAGAACGGTGTGTAGCCGGTGGAGCTGTTTGGCGTAGTACGTAAGCTCCACAGGACAGACGGTAGCTCTTTCGTCCAGTTTCCAGCTTTGTGCTCGAGTGAGATCATGAGGCGCTTCTTGATGCCAGCGCCGATTAGGCCGTTGGCCTTTTCCACTTGCCCGTTTGTTTGCGGGTGTGCCACTGAGGCATACGTGATATTGATCCTGAGGCCTTCGCAGAAGTCCTGGAATTCTTCGGAGATGAAGTTTGATCCGTTGTCGGTGATGATGCTGTGCGGTACGCCAAACCTGTAGACAATGGATTCGAAGAACTTGACGGCGGTTTTGCCCTTATGGTTGGTGACTGGCATGGCCTCGATCCACTTGGTGAATTTGTCGACTGCGACCAGGAGGAAGACGTGTCCTCCTTTCGAAGATTTTGGCAGTTTGCCGATCATGTTCAGGCCCCATTGGGCAAAAGGCCAGGCTATGGGTATGGGTCGAAGTTCGGACCCAGGTGCGTGCGGTTTGTCGGCGAACCGTTGGCACCCGTTGCATCTTCGGACGATGTCCTTCGCGTCGCTCATGGCCGTTGGCCAGTAGAATCCTGCTCGCAGAGCTTTGGCGACGAGGGAGCGACTGCCTGCATGGTGGCCGCAGATGCCTTCATGGATATCTTGGAGTATGGCCTTGCCGTCGTTGATGGTGACGCACCGTTGCAATACACCCGTAATGCTACGTTTGTACAGCTCGCCGTTGATGATGGTGAAGGCTTTCGATCGACGAGATATGCGCCGGGCATCTGTCGGGCTGTCAGGCAATTCTCCGTTTGTCAGGAACTGGAGGTATGGACGTGTCCAAGTTTCTTCAACTGCCATGACCTGCATCAGGTTGACCATGGCAACTTCGGTATCCAACTTTTCGGGTCCTTCATGACCTTCGGGTAGCGTAGCCCCCGAGTGTTTTGATTCTTCGGGTGATCCTTTGGGGAATTTTTGCTTGATGGATGGCACGCAGATCTGTTCGAGGAACACACCTGGTGGCACCTTTGCACAAGTTGAGCCAATGTTGGCGAGTCTATCGGCCTCCTCGTTGCTCTCTCTTCCAACGTGCCGAAGTTCGCAGCCGTCGAATTCTCCTTCGAGTGCGTTGTATAGCGCGCGGTACGCGATCATGTTTTCGGCGTGTGCGTCGCACTCATTCATCGTCTGCTGTACGACAAGGTTGGAGTCACCGTAGATGACCAGGCGCGTTGCGCCACATATTTTTGCCATCTTCATGCCATGGATGAGGGCTTCGTATTCGGCCTCGTTGTTGGAGGCTCTGAATTTCATCCGAAGAATGTACTTCATTTTGTCACCTTGCGGGGAGGTCAGTATGACTCCTGCCCCTGCTCCTGCTTCGCGCTTGGAGCCGTAGAAATGCATTGTCCAGGACTGTGACATATCTGGGGTGTCAGGCAGCTGCAGCTCCATCCAGTGTACCAGGAAATCTGGAAGGACTTGAGATTTGATTGCGTGTCGCTTCTCGTAGATGATGTCCAGGGGTGATAGTTCAATGCCCCACAGGGCCACGCGTCCTGTGGCCTCTGGGTTATTCAGGATGCTGTTTAGGGGTGCCTCGTTGACGACCATCACCTTATGCTCCTGGAAGTAGTGGCTCAGTCGTCGAGCCGTCATGAACACGCCGTAGGCCAGCTTCTGGTAGTGCGGGTACCGCTGTTTTGTTGGAGTGAGAACCTCGCTGAGGTAGTAAATTGGGCGTTGTACCCCGTGGGTCTTGCCTTCTTCGGGTCGTTCGACCACGAGTACTGTGCTGACCACCTGGTGTGTGGCTGCTATGTACAGCAACAGGGGCTCGCACTCTTTTGGCGTGACCAAAACGGGCGAGGTGGAGAGGAGCCGCTTGAGGCTTTCGAATGCGTCGTTGGCTTCTGGTGTCCACTCGAACTTGTCTGCCTTGCGCAGCAGCTGGTAAAATGGTAGGGCCTTCTCGCCCATGCGGCTGATGAACCTGCTTAGTGCCGCTACTCGCCCTGCGAGCTGCTGAACGCCCTTGAGGTTTTTCGGCTTCTCCATTGTCATGATAGCTTTGATTTTCTTCGGGTTCGCTTCGATCCCTCGTTGAGAGATGAAGTACCCGAGCAGCTGACCCGAGGGGACGCCGAAGGCGCACTTTTCTGGATTGAGCTTGATCCTGTAGCGATCAAGGTTGTCGAACGTCTCGCGGAGATCGTCGCTAAGTGTTCTTGCCTCCTTGGTTTTTATGACTGTCGTCGACATAGACTTGGACGTTGCGACCGATCTGGTCCTTGAGGCAGGCCTGCATGCATCGCTGGTACGTGGCACCCGCGTTCTTTAGCCCGAAGGGCATTGTGTTGTAGCAGAATACTCCGAACGGTGTGATGAACGCCGTTTTCTCTTGATCTTCGACCTTGAGTCGAATCTGGTTATAGCCTGAGTAGGCGTCGAGGAAGGAGAGCTTCTCACAACCTGCAGTCGAATCGATGATCTGGTCAATCCGAGGTAGAGGGAAGTGGTCCTTTGGGCAGTGTTTATTTAGTGACGTGAAGTCCACGCACATCCGCAGGATGTCCGTGTCCTTCTTCGGGACCATCACCGTATTTGCCAGCCACTCGCTTTCCTTGATTTCCCGGATGAAGTCTGCTGCGAGTAATCTGTTGATCTCCTTGCCGATAGCTTCGGCTCGTGGCTCCGACAGTCTTCGGATAGACTGCTTGACTGGCTTGGTGTTTGGGAAGACATTGAGTGCGTGCTCGGCGAATTCCCTGGGAACTTCTGGCATGTCCGCAGGACACCAGGCGAATATTTCCCAGCGCTCACAGAGGAATTCGACGAGCGCGCCTTCCTATGCGGTGCTGAGGTCGTTGGCGATCAACGCTGTCTTGGAGGCGTCTGTCGGATGGACCTGCACTTTCTTGGTGTTGACGGTGGAGTCGAAGGACATGTCGGGTGTGTTCTGCCTTGTGACTGGGGGTAGCCCATTGTCCGTCACCTCGCGGAGCCTTACGAGCTCGTCTTGCATGCCGAAGGACTGGGAGATTTTGTTGAAATCCCTGTCGCATTGGTCCGATCGGGTGAAGCTCCCATGGACTGTGATGACGCCCCTTGGTCCTGGCATCTTGAGTAGTAGGTATGCGTAGTGTGGGACGGCTAGGAACCTTGCGAATGCTACACGTCCCAGGATGGCATGGTATTGCGACGACCAGTCCACCACTTCGAATTCTAGGCGCTCCTGCCGAAAGTTGTCCGGCTTCCCGAAGATGACGTCGAGCCCTATTTTGCCCAGGGGGAAGATGCTCTTCCCTGGGACAATGCCGTGGAACGTTGTGTCTGATTGTTCCAGGCTGCATTGCGGGATCCGCATAGCTGCTAGAGTGCTTGCGAACATTAGGTTGATGCCGCTGCCGCCGTCCATGAAGACGCGACTCATCTCGAAGCCTCCGATCTGCGCCTCCAGCACCAGGGCAGCATGACCTGGGCGAGGGATCTGGCAAGGGTGATCCGCGCGAGTGAATGTGATGCAGGACTCCGATCCGCTGAGGTACTCAGGGATTGCAGGCGGAGTTGCCACGGCCAAGTTGATTTGTCGGGTGATTTTCTTCTGCACCCTATTTGTGGGGCGTCCCTTCTGTATCATATTGAGTGCTCCTTTTGGTGGGGGGTATGCGACCCCGGCGTTGTTTTGCGCTGGTGCGACTGGTTGATTTGGGCCTCCAATAGGCGGCGGTGGAGGAGCTCCGTGTGCTATTTCACCTGGCGCAGGTGTGTTTCCGAACGCAGGGATTGGAGCTTGTTGCCTCATCTGCACCATGCCTTCGCTGAGTTTCTGGAACTCGCGGCAGTCCTTGAGCATGTGGCTAGCTTTATTTTTGCCATCTTGTTTGTCGATGTAGAAGTGGATGGTGCATGGACCCGAAAGTTTGTCGAATGCTGAGGGTCCATTCTCGCGGTCGCGGCGTTGCCACGACTGCGTTGGTCGTCCGTTGTCGCGGAAGTTTCCGCTGCGGTATCCTCCGCTGTTGCGGCTGTTGTCATTACGGCGGTCGGCGTAGCCGGCTGCGACCATGTCGGGTCCGTCGCGGTCCTCGTAGACGCGCGATCTCCTCTTGCTGCGGCGTTCGCGTCTTCGGCCGTAGTCGTCCTCTTCATCTGATTGCGCCCGCTGGATGCAATCTTCGCCGTCTGCCCAACTGTTGGCGATTTCCATGAGCTGGTCGAGTGTCTTGGGCTTTACACGTCCAAGTTTCTCCTTGAAGTCTGGGCGTTTGACGCCGTCCCTGAAGGCGTCGATGGCCCGCTCTTCGGAGATGTGTGCTGCGGAGTTCTTGGTTGTAGACCAGCGTAGTATGTACGAGCGAATAGATTCACCCGTTCTCTGAGTGCAGGCTCGCAATTCTTCAATTGAGGCGGGCCTCTTGCTGGTGCCTTTGAAGTTTCGGATGAAGCTGTAAGCGAGCTCCTCCCAGCTTCGGATGGATCCTGATGATAGGCTGCTAAGCCAGACCCGCGCTGCGCCTGTTAGCTGCAGCTGAAGGCATTGCATGGCGGTTTCTTTGTTGCCTCCGTGAAGCTTGACGGATGACAGATGGTCACTGAGCCAGGACTTTGGATCTTGCGTGCCGTTGAACTTCGGAGTATCCGAAGGAAGCTTGAAGTTGCGTGGCATCTGTGTTCGCCGGACGGATCTGCTGAAGCATCGAGCCCCGCAGAGTTCTCCTTCGTCTTCATCCATCTCAGATTCAGACGAGCATGCGCGCTTAGCGCGTGCTTTATCGATCTTGCACTGTGTAAGCTTGTCTCTGGCGTCGTAGTCACTTTTATGGCGGTGCGAGCTCTTCTTCCTTCGAGGAAGATCGTGCTCTTCTTCCTCTTCGGATGAGGGGGTGGGACTCCGGTCGCGCCTGGCCGGAGCTTTCTTCTTCGGTTCCGCAGGAGCGTCTTCGTGGAGCGCAGCTCCAATTAGTCCTAGTCCGGTGAGTGCGGACCTATGCATGGCCCTTTTCGGGTCCCCCTCCGGAGGTGGGTGAGCCGCGAGATACGCAGTGGCTGCCATGATCGCAGCTTGTGGCGTCTTCGGGATGATGTTGTCGTCAGCGTCCATATCCATGAACGATGTATGGAGAGTTCGGGTCACGTCACGCCGCTCCTTGGGGTCCATGTTTTCCACCCGAGAGCGGTGCTTGTTTCCCTGATTTCCGTTTGTGCTAGAGCCGGGTCCCATGGCGGAGAGCGCAGCTCGTCGCGCACTGGACTTAGAGGCTGCTTGCTTGCGTTTGTCGAGCGTCTCATGCATCTTGACTTGCTTCTTGTGCTCCTCGATGAGGAGGTAGTGGTATGCCCTCAGCAGATCACGTGGGGAGTCCAGAGGTAGGACTATTTCGCCTGCGACGGCACGGCGTGCTTCGACCCATCCTTCTTTGCTAAGTTGGATGAGGTGGCCACTGTTTTCCCCGTTTTCGCCGTTTCCACCGTTTTCGCTGTTTCTGTCCTGCGGGTTGGGGTTGGGCGGCGGGTTAGGCGTTTCCTCGTCGGTTTGGATGACTGCGGCGCACAGATAGCGCCTGCAGATTGGTTGGCTGCTGCCGCAGCTTTCGGATCCGGAACCGTAGGTCCCTTCATCCGAAGGTGGATCGCACAGATCGGAGTTGCAGCAGCTGCTGCTGTAGAACTCATCTGTTGATGGTGACGTGCGTGGCATGGGGTGTGGAGCCCACGAAGCGGGCCTGATTGACGGCACGGGCACCCGCTCAGGGAGGCGGAGGGTGCCAGTTTGTCCCACCTGGAAGCAGAAGCTCCCGAACAAGATTTCGAGTCCGTCGCCTACGGGCTCGAAATCCTTCATGGTATCCGGCGAGTGGGCGGTGAAGTCGAAAGCGCCGAAGAGGAGGTGATTCTCCGTCGCCGCGGAGTTGTAGATCGATCGGGTCGGAACCGTCACGACCGCACAATCAGCAGCCCCAAATCCCACAGACGGCGCCAATTGACGAGGTTTAATCTCGTCAATGCCCATTGTTATGGACTTGGGTTTTGGAGAAGATGGGGATGCTGGAGATCGTGGCACGGTTAACAGACAAGCAACCAGGGGACACGAGATTTACCCAGGTTCAGGCCCCCGGAGGGAAAACCCTACTCCTGCTTGTCTGCTCTTTGATTACGCCGGAAACCGAAGGTTACAGGGTGCGCAGATTCGATCTGGCGTGGATGCGTGTGCGAAAGTATGAGTCGAGTTGCCCTAGGACGTGCCCTCCTGGCCTTTATATAGACTTAGGCAGGTCCCGGGCGTAGTCCTAGTCGGTTACAAGTTCTAGGGTTTTACCCCTTTGAATTTCCTATCTCCTCTAGTCTTGCTCTCCAAGGATCCGAAGACGTCATGGGCCTTGGCCACCCGAAAATCTTCATGGGCCAGCGTATGTCTGCCGTGGGCCTTCTTTGGGCTGGACTAGGTATGCTGAAGTTACGTATCCGTAGGGTATAACCATGTCAGACGATATTTTACCGAGTTCCTCCCAACATGGAGTACGTCTCGTTTGGAGAGGGGGTGGTATCAAACCACCAACTCCACAAAAGGCCTCCCTTATTCTCCGGTGAATCTCACCCCAATGGGATCGATTCACGCTTCCACTATCGGTGCACTTGTCGGTGGCAACCGGAACCTCTCACAAGGTTGGGGCACTTCTCCACAACTTAATTGGAGGCTCCCAACAAATGCCACAAAAGGCCTCAACAAATGCCACCAAGGCCACAATGCCACCAAGGCCACAATGCCACCAAGACCACAAAACCGTCTAGGATTCCAAGAACCCAAGAGGGACAAGCTCCAATGAGTAACTCAAACCAAATCCTCCAAGGAGAACACAAACCGATGCACCAAATGCAAATGGCAAGAACACCACAAAGGTGTTAAAATCCTTCTCTCCCAAATTCCACCAAAGCTACAAAAGCTTATGGGGGAATAAGAGAGGAAGAACAATGGAGGAAATCCACAAAAGACTCCAAGATCTAGATCCCAATATGTTCCCCTCACTTAGAGGAGAGATTGATTTGTGGGATTGTAGATCTAGATCTCCTCTTTCAAATCCCTCAAGAATATGCAAGAATCATCGGAGGGATTGAGAGAAAGCAAGATCAAGAAGGTCAACAATGGAGGGGAAAAATTGCAAGAATGGTTAAGGAACCATTGGGGAAGAAGGCCCCTTATATAGGTCCCTCCAAAATCCAACCGTTGCAGCCTAAAAACGCGATTCCCGGTACTACCGGACTTTTTCCCGGTACTACCGGACTTTCCCGGCACTACCGGACATTCCCTGGGGTTCCTGAGGCGCCAAACGCATTTTTCTCTGCGCTCCCCGGTACCAAAATGCGGTACTACCGGACCCCGGTACTACCGGATCCTGGTCCGGTACTACCGGTCATCACAGAATGAAAACAGCCATAACTTTTGCATCCGGACTCCAATTTCGATGATATTGGGCTCGTTTCGAAGAGGACAACAACCTCTACAAGATCATGCAAAGAAACATCATAGTCCAGCAAGGGAGTATATATCCAAATGACGAAGTAAAAAACCTTCTGCCGTGCTAGGTACTAAAATGCGGTACTACCGCTTTTTGGTACCTAGCCCGGTAGTGGCTTTTGGAAAATTGTCAAAAACCTTCTGCTGTGCTAGGTACTAAAACCTGCTGCCGCGCTAGGTACCTAGGAGGGCAGTGGCATTTGGCAACTTTCCAAAACCTGCTGCCGCGCTAGGTACTAAAATGCGGTACTACCGCATTTTGGTACTAAAATGCGGTACTACCGCATTTTGGTACCTAGGAAAATTCAAACCTCTATAACTTTTGATTGGTAACTCCGATCGACCCGATTCTAATTACGTTGGAAAAAGGATGACATGAGCTACCCTATGAAAGGTGAAAATATTGGTTATCACCAAGTGAGAATGTATCATTTATAATAATGTGAGATACCTCACTTGGTGAGAAACCGAAAAGCCGCCAAGATCAAAATCGCAACAAGATACAAACGGAAGATCTGATTTTGATGAACAAGAGCTTGTTATGGAGATTACCACAAGCTCTATATCCTCAGATGGATAAGACCAAATAACAACCATATACGATGATGCAAGTATGCAAAGGTTTGAGCTCTCTCCGAACGATATGATCGAGTTACTCATTCGAGAGCCCCTCTTGATAGTACGGTTATCTATCCTAAACCCGGTATCCCACACACAACATGAGACCAGCAAAAGGAAAAACCTATCAAGATTATACCTTTGCCTTGAGTTTCCACTTGACCTCGATGTAGACGATCTTGTCCTTCTCAAGATGGAACTCCTTTCTTGATTCCTCATCATCAATCCATGATCACCGAGGATGGCAAGAATCAAACATGAGATCTTCTATAGATGGCGCATTTTGAGCTTGCACAACATGTCTTCTTCTCATTTCATCGACCTTGAAGCCAACACATGCTCCAAGCGATGCCGATGGATCATTCCTACAAGTACAACTCAATACACACATTATTCCATGAAGATTGTCATTAATTACCAAAACCACACATGGGGGCCCAACATGTTCTTTCAGACGTTCTATTTATGGCCTCAAATAGGCCCCTCGTGCCTGGTTTGAGAGCTTTGCTTCTGTAGTGACTGCTGCTGGTTTCTCCCCTAGTGCTCATGATCCAGCGTTGTTTGTTCACACTTCTCCTCATGGACGCACTCTTCTTCTTCTCTATGTTGATGATATGATCATTACTGGTGATGATTCTGAGTATATCGCCTTTGTTAAGGCCTGTCTTCGTCATCAGTTTCTTATGACTGATCTTGGTCCTCTTCGATACTTTCTTGGGATTGAGATTTCCTCCACTTCTGATGGCTTTTACATCTCTCAGGAAAAGTATATTCATGATCTTCTTGCTCGTGCTGCTCTTGGGGATGAGCGCACTGTTGAGACCCCTATGGAGTTTAATGTTAAGCTTCAACCTACTGATGGTGATCCTCTTCCTGATCCGACGCGCTATCGTCATCTTGTTGGGAGTCTTGTTTATCTTGTGGTCACTCGTCCTGACATCTCTTATCCTGTTCAATTCTGAGTCAGTTTGTTTCTGCTCCTACCACTGTTCACTATAGTTATCTTATCCGTGTTCTTCGTTATCTTCGTGGTACGATCACTCGTCGTCTTTTCTTTCCTCGTTCCAGCTCCCTCCAGCTACAGTGCTATTCAGACGCTACGTGGGCGAGTGATCCTTCGAATCGCCGTTCACTTTCTGCTTACTGTATTTTTTTCGGTGGTTCGCTCATTGCTTGGAAGACGAAGAAATAGACAGCGGTTTCCCATTCGAGTGTTGAGGCTGAGTTGCGTGCTATGACCTTGTTGACTGCCGAGGTGACCTAGTTACGGTGGTTACTTACGGATTTTGGGGTCTCTATTACCACACCCACTCTGGTTTTGTCTGACAGTACAGGTGCTATTAGTGTTGCACGTGATCCGGTCAAGCATGAGCTTACCAAGCATATTGGTGTTGATGCTTTCTATACACGTGCTCAGGTGCAGGCTCACGTTGTTGCGCTTCAGTATGTGCTTTCAGATTTACAGTTGGCGGATTTCTTTACGAAGGCACAGACCAGAGCGCAGCATGATTTCTTACTCTCCAAACTCAGTGTTGTGGATCCACCATGAGTTTGAGGGGGTGTTAGATGTATATATTTGTATATTGTAGTTTCTCCATATGTTAGGGGGCTTCCTGCATATTTGCACTTGTATCTGTACTATATATTGTGGCCTCTGGCCCCAGAGAAATACAACTTGTCTATTTCTAACAGCCCTTAGTACATGTCCCAACACCAAATGGACACCACATGTACGCGCGGTTAGAGCATAGTCATAACAACCTAGTTAAGTTTGGTGCGGCCATGAACCAACTAGAAATCATTGAGGGCTCATTTGGATTGAAGGATTTTTACTTTTTTTAGAGGAATCCATATGTAGGATTTTTTCCTAAGAAAGCCATTTGAATGACCCCTCAAAAAATTTTATGGATTGCATTCCTGCTCCTTAATCACATAGGAATTTCGATCGGCATATGATTAAGACTCTTTTTCTAGTTTTTTCTATGTTTCATCCAAATAACTATTTCTATAATCTTTATTTATAATCTTCTTTTTTCACCTGCAATCCTATCAAATTCTTATACTTTGTTATTCATGCGTTTTGTAATTATGTGATACAAAGAAGTCCTGAGTCGTACACCGGAATCTCGTTCAGTACTATTGAGCACCTAGTGTAAACCGGATTTTTAACTTCTAAAATATCACAAAAAAATTGCCGCATGTAAGTTTGTGGTATATAAACTTTCTCGTGGATGCTCCCAACGCGAATCATTTCGAAAAGCTACGAACAGTGCAAAAAAATCACATGATCACAACTTCTCGTGTAATTAGTATAAGATTTAAAACTATATAAGTACGTTGCAAGAATCATCATGTGCATTTTATACAGAACATATCAGAAGGGAAACTGTGCACTGTGCAGTGCTCTCTGGCCAGAACAAGTTGATAGCATAAAACTACCAGTTTATTAGCTAAATTTCAGAAATACCAGTTTACGTTTTTTTAACAAAAATCTACCATATTTTGAGTCAGTTTTCTCAAATCGCACTAAACTCGTTCTGATCGCGAATTAACACGGGAACTGACAAGGTTGACCCACCTGCTATGCTGACGTGGCGACGGGAGACGGCAGCCGTTAACGGCGGATGCGGATAAATTTCGAAAAACTACCACTTTTCTGTTCAATATTTGGAAAACTAGCACTTCTAAAAGATATTCTATTTATTTGCGAACGTCCATAACTTTTAAATACAAATTCAAATAAAAAACTTTAATATAAAAAGTTTTTAGAAATGCTTGAATATTTCGAATACAAACTTAGTTCACTATTTTGGATCATTAAAATATGCAAACAATTAAAATTGCTTCTATTACTAGTAGAAACTTTAGAAATTCATAACTTTAATTACATAACTCCAAATAATATAAATAATATGTCTAAATTTATTAGAAAAAACCAAGGAGTTCCTTTCTGGTATCCATCATGTATGAATAACTTATGTTCCTCTCGGATATTTTGATTATGGATGAAAACCTAATAATAAATGTGTGATATGTTATTTATTCTTGCATGTTAATGTATTGTAGAGTCGTTGAAGCCACGTAAATTGGATGTATATGTTTTCGGCCTATGTATGCGCAATGATCAAATGAAGGAACGGAGCCTTGCTAGGTCCATCGCTGGATTTTGTCTTGTCGATGTACATATGTGCATGTAGACGTACGTGTGGTTTTTTCTTTCTTTTAAGATAAAAAATGTGTTAAAAAGATAGAAAAAGAGGAAGGAAAAAAATGATAATAGCTGGAAGACGTGTATCGGATCAAGTGCTACGAGTCGACAAGAAATTAATATATGCATGAGTTGCGCACGACAGGAACAAAAGGAGATAGTCAATCGATCATATTCACCTCCTTTGTAGGCGAGCTACACGTGATTCTCATTTGAGGGCGCCGACGTTCTTCACCGCAAACGTGTTAAGAAACATGACACAGATGACAACGTACGTGGACTGTCACCGTCAAAGTTGCATAATAAACATATCAGTAAGGAACATATATGATTTACGTATAATATATGCTAGAAAGGAACTCCTTGAATTTTTCTAATAAATTTAGACATATTAATTATATTATTTGGAGTTATATAATTAAAGTTATGAATTTCTAAGTTTCCATTAGTAATAGAAGCAATTTTAATTGTTTGTGTATTTTAATTATCCAAAATAGTGAACTAAGTTTATATTTGAAATATTTAAGCATTTCTAAGAACTTTTTGTATTAAATTTTTTTCATTTGAATATTTTTTGAAAAATGGTAGTTTTCCGAATATTGAGCAGAAAAGTGGTAGTTTTTGAAATATATCCGCAGCTGCTACCGTTAACTGCCATTAACGGCTGTCGTCTTCCGTCGCCACGTCAGCACAACAGGTGGGCCAGCCTTGTCAGTTTCCGTGTCAATTTGTGATCAGGACGAGTTTAGTGCGATGTGAGAAAACTGATTTAAAATATAATAAATTTTTGCTAAAAAAAGTAAACTGATAGATTTCCAAAATTTAGCTATTAAACAGATAGTTTTATGCTATCAACTCGCCAGAATCGCCCCTGAGGCTCACCCCCCGTCGCCTCGCATCGCAATCGACAGCCATCCGCCATCCCCCAGTCAAGTAGAGTCAGACCAGCGGCGGCTGACGACGACTGTAGCAGCCGGCTAGAAGAAAGAACACGGCGCCATTGGAAACAGACCTTCCCAATTGTGCAGCTCGTTTCAACGTTTTGGATCAGGAGCATCGCGGCCGAAATCGACATCTGTGGTCTAGGAGCGACGCTACTGTCGCCTGCCACGCGCGTGCACGTGACAAGTCATCAGCGATCACTCCGATCGTTGTCGTCCGCCTCCGTCGTGTTTACATTTGTCTAAGCGGGACCAGTGGTTAAGTGGACAAGACTTTCAACGTTGAAGCTATGAACTGACATGCCGAGTAGTAGCGAATCGTCAAGAATTAAAGACAAGCGCCTTGTCGAAAAGATTCAAAGATTCTAGAAGTGTTCTAGAACTCTCGGGGCCGTTCATTTTCTCTTACTTGCAAACATGGAGGAGACAAATAACAAGATTGAGAGAGAAGAGAAAAACGTCAGTTTGATCAATAAAGTTGTCCCAAATGTGTGTTTTGTCATAAACTATTATGAAACATAAAGTTGCCACTTGCGTGTACTCTGGTCAAACCGTGACGGTGCCATTGACCTCGGCCGTTAAGACAGCACGTGAGTAGTACACGTGGCATCTATGGATGTAATGTTGTGGAAAACCCCTTCATTTTTTTATGCTGAATTAAATTCATGTAATGAATATTTGGAGCAGGTTTAAATTCAGTTATGTAATGGATATGTCTAGCATGCTTAAATTTGGTTAGATATCAGTGTTTAATGTATATTTCAAGCATTTTAAATTCTATGACATAACATCAGGTTGTAGATAAATAGCATGTATGACCATATAAAAGTTTGTATGATCTACCGGTTGATAGCACACTGTACATACATATTTCAAGCATTTGATAAATTTGATATGCAATTCAGTCAAGAATATTGGTCATCATGTTCTGGCATGGTTTCAACGGCATCGTCAAAGACTGACCAGAATGCACGCGTTTGCAACTTCGTGATCCATAATTTACGATTTGCAAGTTTGTGTTAAAACATCTGCGGCAACTTCATAGACCATATTGGCGTTTTTCTCGAGAGAGAATGAGAGAGGGGGATATTTTTTTAGTGGAGATTTTTGGCTCCCGAGCTCTGGTGCTCTTGCTACTTTAAAAAAATAAAATTATATTTGTGAGTTCTAAAAAATATTAGTAAAGAAACAAAATTATATTGCGAGTTCCTGTAAATATGTTTTTTAACAAAGCGAGCACTAGTGCTCGGGAGCC
This sequence comes from Avena sativa, assembly GCA_916181665.1. Classification (NCBI taxonomy): domain Eukaryota; kingdom Viridiplantae; phylum Streptophyta; class Magnoliopsida; order Poales; family Poaceae; genus Avena; species Avena sativa. The sequence continues at coordinate 292,223,363 of OV702282.1, forward strand.
AAAGACACTTCTCATATATTTTTGGAATAAAAGATTTTATAATATCATGTAAAAAAAGCTTTATAAGACAAGAACATGATGGACTAGGCCGGCTAACATTCTTGCTTTCTTAGAAACATGGGCTGCTGGAGCACAATGTAGAGACGCATGTTTATGAAACAATAAACTGCAATAATGAGATTGCATATTGCCTAAGATATGGAGTCTGATCCCAAGTGAGCTCAAGGTACAAGTACTCTTCTTACCATCAAATCAATGGTTGTTTCTCGATGGTGCGGGTAAGAGCATGTGCACCGTTTAGCTATGGCTAAGAAAACGTTAGACTTGAGTCTAAGAAAGCCAACATTGCTTTACCGTTTAGCTTACTATATGGGTCCCACTCAACAGATAAACTATTGTATTTACAAACCACTTTTGTACTGCACTCATAGACTGCCAAGTGGACCCACTCCTTCATTTTTCTGTAGCCACCTGTGTCTAGTACTAGACATATGTCTAAGAGTTTCTTAGCTAGCACCACCCTCTTCAATGTACTAGACTCACCTTTGAGGCAAAAAGGTGCTTTTAGACTCACCTTTTCTCACACACTGCACATGCCCTAAGAGCATGTGCAGTGTGATAAGTCTTGGACATGAGCTAAAAAAATAACTACTAGGTGAGTCTAGCAAAATTAAAACTGCTCCACTGTTTAGGCCTCTTGTGTGGGTCCCATGTAGCAGCTTTTCTCCTTTTTTTTCTACAAACTGCTAGTGCTCTGGCCAATGAAAAGCCCTCAAAGTATTATATCAAATATTTTAATTCACTAGTCCCTGGGTCTTGTACTAGACACAAGTCCAGGAATATTTTTCTTAGACCCAGCTTCTCCACCGTTTAGACATAAGTCTAAGGGATGAAAAGTTTTCTTAGACACCCCATTTTGTATACACTGCACATGCTCTAATAGTCTATGTATAACAAAGATAATGTCAAAATCTAGTCTCTCTTTTACTAGCATATATATTTTTATCTTTGTTGTAAGGGAGAAAGTATCTAGGTGAGACTCACTTCATCCAAAGCATTCAAGTCGAAGCACTAAATGATTAAGAATGTGTGATAAAAAAAAACAATGTCAAATCATAGAAGTCAAAAACTGTCCAAAGGACATCAAACCCATGGATTGTCATCACCCATGAACCAAGGTCGCTCCATCCCATGGATTTGGCTTATGGACTAAGAAACACAAAATTTCCCTTGCCTAAAACCTTTCAAAAGGGAACGATGGGGTTTTGCATAATTAGCTTGAATTTTCCATACTTTTCCCTACCCATTAAGGGTATAAATGTTTATGGGTACAAGGCTATGAGCCTACAAAAGGCATCATCGGTCATTTGTAAGTTTATCACTCTCGTCATATGTAGGGCAAATAGCTCTTCCTCTTGGTGGAAGTCTCTCTCACATTATTTGTGGAGGCAAGCGAAAGGTTTATCAATCGGAGGTCATGATCAGAATTTTTCCTCTCGGTGGAAACATCACTCTTACCTTTATCTCCTAGCCACAATAGGAGAATTTTGTGTTTTGGCGAAACCTGCCATCATGTATAAAATTCCCTATGTCTTTCGTCTTGAAGTATCACAACCATCGTAGACCTCGCCTACCCCATCACTTATATTTTTCACTACACCAACAATCCTTGAAGTGTGGTAAAGAAAAAACACGCTCCAAAGTGGAGAAATAATCATGTTTGCACCAATTCATTGGCACGTATGCTGGAAGAAGAACAAAAACCAAGTGCACAACTTGAAAGGTCACATGTGAAGACAATTACCAAAAAACATCACAAATCAAGTAAAGAGGAAAGAAACTTCATGGATACAAAAGTGAAGAAAAGATTAAAAAAACTAGGGAATACAAAAAAAATAGTGTTATTAAGAGTAAGATGGGGAAACTACGGATGAAAACATGTGAAAATGCAAATAAAAAAACAAAGAACTAGAGACGATCAGAAGTTCAGAACCACTAAACGAACATTTATTAAAATCAATTCTTAGTCTTTGTTATTCTTCGTAAATAATTCCTAGGATCTTATCAAATTCAAAATTGGGGATAACCCATGATTTTACATTTACTAAATTTCTTTTTTCATCATGGGTTTTAAAGTCCTGTGATTCCAGTGATTTTTGTGGTTATGACTAATTTAGTTTCCTCGTGCTAGAAGTTAAGAATCAGATTCGTCTGATATTGGAGTTAGAGTTTATACCAAAAGTAAAATAAATAAATAGACTTTTCCTACTCCATCCATTCTATTTCCCCGCAAAAGGAAAAGAAAATCCATTCTACTAGGACAGAATCCCCAGGCCGGTCAAGATCTTGACTTTATCCCAAGCGTACGAAAATGCCAGTGTAAATTTGCCGACCTTAAATTAACAGAGCAGTCTCGATCGATCTACCGATCACGTCTGCAGTTTTTCGCCATTTCTTGGCAAATGTCCGTGTCAGCAGCGCATGGCGATTGGCGGGTGCGTACGCACGTGTCTTGGAAACTTCCGACTTGGACCAAAATTATCAGCAGGAAGAAGATGGCACGTTCTCATCACTGGATCCTAGGCACAGCACGAGACGAGCGTGATTCGCCGCAGCTGCGCCCGGCCAAGACGGAAGACCCCGGCGGCACCCAAGTCAAGCGCGCAGAATATATAGCAGCCGGACACTGACGTGGCAGCTGCTAGCTCCGACTCCGAGCTGCAAACTAGTACATATCACGGCGCGCCGGCTGCAGCGCGCGCGCCAGTACAGTCATCTACAGGCTCCACTTGCCGGTGGCTGGCATGGAGAATCCTCGCTTGTTCCTCCTCGTGGGCCTCCTCCTCCTCGTTGGCTTCGGCGTCCCCGTCCTGGGCTTCGGCGACGGCGAGCAGTTCGTCTATTCCGGCTTCACCGGCTCGAGCCTGTCGATGGACGGCAACGCCGCCGTCACGCCGAGCGGGCTCCTGGAGCTGACCAACGGCACGGCCCAGCTCTCGAGCCACGCGATCCACCGAGCGCCGCTGAACCTGCGGAGGTCACCGGGCGACGGCGTGCGCTCCTTCTCGGCGTCCTTCGTGTTCGGCATCATACCCCCGTACTCCGACCTGAGCGGCCACGGCATCGTCTTCTTCATCGGGAAGGACAACTTCTCGACCGCGCTGCCTAGCCAGTACCTTGGCCTCCTCAACAGCGACAACAACGGCAACGCCACCAACCACATCTTTGGCGTGGAGCTCGACACCATCCAAAGCACCGAGTTCAAGGACCCCAACGACAACCACGTCGGCATCGACGTCAACAGTCTCGAGTCCGTCGCCGTCAAGCCCGCCGCCTACTACGACGACAAGACCGGCGCGTTCCGGGACCTGCTCCTGATCAGCGGCAAGGCGATGCAGGTGTGGGTGGACTACGAGAGCAACACCACGCAGATCAGCGTGTTCCTGGCTCCCTTCAAGGATGGCGCCAAGCCATCGACGCCCCTGGTGTCAGCCAAGCGCAACCTCTCGGAAGTGCTCGTGGATCCAGCGTACGCCGGCTTCTCGTCATCCACAGGCACGGTGAGGTCGCGGCACTACGTGCTCGGCTGGAGCTTCGCCATGGACGGCCCTGCTCCCCCCATCATCGGCAGCCTGCCGGAGCTGCCGCTGTATGGCGCCAAGGCGCGTTCCAAGGTACTAGAGATCGTTCTGCCGATCGCCACCGCGGCTTTCGTCCTCGGCGTGGTCGCGGTCGTTATCCTGCTCGTCCGGCGGCGGTCCAAGTACGCGGAGGTGCGGGAGGACTGGGAGTCGGAGTTCGGGCCGCACAGGTTCTCGTACAAGGACCTGTTCCGCGCGACGGAAGGGTTCAAGAGCAGGACGCTGCTGGGCTTCGGCGGGTTCGGGCGGGTGTACAAGGGGGTGCTCCCCAAGTCCAAGCTGGAGGTGGCGGTGAAGAAGGTGTCGCACGAGTCGAGGCAGGGCATCAAGGAGTTCGTCGCCGAGGTGGTCACCATCGGCCGCCTCCGGCACCGCAACCTCGTGCAGCTGCTCGGCTACTGCCGCCGGAAGGGCGAGCTCCTCCTCGTCTACGACTACATGTCCAACGGCAGCCTCGACAAGTACCTCTACGGCGGCAAGGACAAGCCGGTCACGCTGCTGGACTGGGCGCGGAGGTTCCGGATCATCAAGGGCGTCGCGTCGGGGCTGCTGTACATCCACGAGGACTTCGAGCAAGTGATCATACACCGGGACATCAAGGCCAGCAACGTGCTCCTCGACGCCGACATGAACGGCCGGCTCGGCGACTTCGGCCTCGCGAGGCTGTACGACCACGGCGCCGACCCGCAGACGACGCACGTGGTCGGCACCATGGGGTACATCGCGCCGGAGCTAGCGCGGTCGGGGAGGGCGTCGCCGCTCACCGACGTGTTCGCCTTCGGCGCGTTCATCCTCGAGGTCACCTGCGGCCGGAGACCCGTCGAACAGTCCTTGAATGACGGTCGGCTCATGCTGGTCGACTGGGTGCTCGAGCACTGGCAGAAGGAGTCCCTCCTCGAGGTGGTCGACGCGAGGCTCCGCGGCGACTACGACGCCGACGAGGTTGTCATGGCGCTGAAGCTGGGGCTGACGTGCTCGCACCCGTTGCCCGGGGCGAGGCCTAGCATGCGGCAGGTCATGCAGTACCTCGAAGGGGACATGCCGTTGCCCGAGCTGACGCCCACGCAGATGAGCTTCAGTATGCTGGCCCTGCTGCAGAGTGAAGGGTTCGACTCCTTCGTCTTGTCGGCGTCGGATCCATCGTCGGCCACGATGTTGACTATGGGCACAATCAGCGGCCTCTCCGGAGGGAGATGACATTAATATTAGAACTTGAATTGCTGATCGGATGTCTCGAGTATTATAGATGCATCGCAACGAGCAAGGAGTGCCAGGATGAACTGTAGGACTGGTGAAAAATGTGGTGCTGCTCTAGCAGTGCAGGGAAAATACATCTATGTAGAATAAGATAGAAAACATTATGAAGCTACCCGGGCTCTGTTTTTGTTCAGTTTGATGTGGAGCCTCCAGGGGCAGTGGGTTTGCTACAGCCTGCTAGAGGCGGTGGTTTTGCGCGTGTTTGTCCGGTGCACTTTTTTTTGTTTTTTTTTTGCGGCAACCTCAGTCGTCTGGCCATGGTTTTGGCAAGCTTGTAAGGTCTCCTCTTTTTTCTATCTTAATGAAGTCTGGCCTAAGGCCCTTCGACGAAAACATTCTGAAAGAACAATGGAAATACATATTTGACAAATTAAAATCTCTTGGGGGGAATTCATGGAATTTGTTTTTGAAGTTTTAAACGGACAAAATGAAATAGTGCATCATGAGCTGATCGTCCTCATTAGGGGAGGCAGCTGCAACTGCAAGAGAGCAGGGAGAATCTCGGAGGGGTGTAATGGCGAAAGGTATAGAGATATTGACTACTCCCTCCGTTTCAAAATATAAGATGTTTTAAGTTTGTGAAGAAAATATATCTAGACTTCTTTTAGTGTGTAGATTCATTCCAAACTTGAATGAACCTAGATACTAAAAGTAGTCTAGATACATTTGCTTCACAAAGCTAAAACATCTTAGAGGGAGTAGTTGCTATCAGGTTAGTGTCCATAATGGAGGATGTGAACTGCAAAGAGAAATCTATGCACGGAAAGGCCAGCAGTGATGACGATTAACGAGTTAAGAGAAAGTCTTTTGCAAAATTTTCTACTCCCCATAGTACAAATAATTAAAAGATTTTATCGATACAAAGATTTAAGAGGAATATATGAACGGAGTAAAAACAGTTAAAATATTTTTTTTGCGGGTTAAAACAGTTAAAAGATTTTATCGATACAAAGAATATGGAACATTAAAAACGTGAAACTGAAAACAAACACGAATAACAAAAACCTTGGCAAAATCAGAAGTTACAGATGGTTTTATGATGTCCCCGTCTTTTTCTGTATCATTTTTATTGAGAAGAAAGCACAAACAAGGTGACAGTGACCTAATTACAAAAATCTACAATCAATACCGCATCCATCAACAACACTACTAGTCGTTTGCCAACTATTGAGGACCATGATGCCATCAAACGAATGAGGATGCATGTTGGATAAGGGAGAGAGGGCCTTTTAGTGGGAGGTGTGATGCCTCTAAAGAGAGGTCTCTTGTTGGCATGGATAATAGGAGCATGTGCCGACATGCGCACCACCAAGCCCCATCGGACCAAGCAGTAGGGGATAGAGGACAAGGGTGACACACGATAGATGGCTCGCCACAACACCATGAACTCAAATTTCTAAGCCCACTAGCTACCCAACAACATCATCAATGTTTGATCCTTCCCAAGTGGTCCTTTCAAGGGCCAATAGATGGCATCCATACGACATGTATAGCCGATTTGGAATGAGGCTATGCCGTCACCGTGCACACATGGGTTATGCTAGTAGTAGATAGGAGGAAAGTGCGTCAAGAGGAGTCAATAGGGTTTTCCTCTCATGTCACCCCTGCGGAAAAGGTACCCGAATTGTTTCTAACCCCACATTTTGCATTTTTGTTTTCCTCCTTCGAGTCTAGCCTACAAATTATGACACGAGGCCTTCAAAGTTGGACACACCAAACTCAAATACCTTAAGGCCGTGGGAAGCTTAAATAGCAAATAACATGTTAACCAAAATACCAAGACGCTATTAAGATGCTAAAACTTGGTCCACTAGTTCATATCAAATTATTCATAAGACGATGATGCACACATTTCATGATTCTTTACTACTCCCTTCATCCAGGGAAAACTAACTTGGTTTTATCTGGATTTAAATATATCTATATACTAAAATGCGCCTAGGTATATTCAAATCTAGACAAACTCAAATCAGTTGTTTCTGAACTGAGGGAGTAGAAGGAATTAGAATTTCTTTTTCTTTTCCCCTCCACATGTGTTCACATATTGTCGTGAGAATGGCCACGCCAGTCGCTACCAGGGGTAGCGATTGAGTCGAAGGAGGGCATAAGTGAGTCGCCATATGCGGATCGAGATTGGGAGCGAGACACATGGTTTTATCAAGCTTCCCCCCCCTAGTATAAAGACCTACTTACTGCTTGCTTGTATTGATGGCAGATGAGTTATAAGGTGGACGAACTCGGTGTAAGAGCGGCGAGTTGCTTGGATGGGGTAGCTAATAGCTCGTGAGTATAAAGGGAACCCTAGGGAGGCTTATATAGGGATGCCTCGCTAGGGTTTTACAGGATCTCAACCGAATCAGTAAAGGTTTTGGGAGTTTGACCTAATCTGACTGAGCCTAGCTACGGTTTGGGCCTTCGCGTCCAGTCGCCGGTCTTCTTTAAATCCTCTTTTCCAGTCGACGCCATTGCTGACCCACTCGACATTGTCTTAGACCAGTCGCTTCCTACCCTTGTGGATACCCCGATTGGTATATCCCTATCACATGTGTTTTTAAATTCTGATTGGCCTAAAGTAACTCGCTACTTAAACTGAAATGGCACATTTGTAAGCGTGCAATTCTAGCAAAATCGCAGCATTGTTTCTTTAGGGCATGTACAATGCTAGGGGAGGCATGCCTTCTCTTATCTCCACATCATTTAGAGAATACGCAGTATATAATGTTTACAATGCATTATCTCTTATTACTATCTCTAGCAATTAATGAGAATTATCTATTTTTAGTAAAAAAATTGGTTGACTATGAGAATGCATATGGTATAATAAAGAAAATAGTCTTCTCTTATTTCTAAGGGCATCACCTATGTATAAAGTGAACTTTTGCCATAAGATGGGACCCACACGGCTTATGAAAATAGCTATAATGTATAAGGTCAAGTTTTTCATAAGCTGGGACCCACATGTCTGTTAAAAGTACACACAAACAAGAGAGAGAGGAGAGAGTAAAATAATTATTTATTGCTTATGGACAATCCATAAGCTTGTAGGTCACCCTTAAGGAAAATCTCCTAAAATAAACCTCCACTGTGTATATGAATAGCATTATAGACTATTTTTTGGCTTATGGATAGCCTTATGGACTACGTAGTGGATGCCCTAAGAGATCATCCATTAGCTAAGGGAAGACAACCTTCTCTTTCTTATTTCTTTCTCTTCCAACTAAGTAAAAATCCAACGTGACAAATATAAGTAAAGGCTGACGTAATCGTACGTGCCCTTAGACGAACTTTAGCTAACTTGATTGATACAGTTAGGATACCAAAACACTTCCAAAACAATTATTCCTTTTTTTTAGGATACCAAGTAAATTATATTGTAAGGAAAAGGAGGCAACCCAAACAATTTCTATCTACTAATTTTCCTTAAGGTAGGTTAGTCAAATACGTCTCTATCCGCCAAAAATACGTTTTCAACCTCTATTATCCCCTTCCCCTCCTCATTCAGGTATTGATTCGGGACGGATTGCCGGGGCGGGTGTTGGAAATATAAGCAATAATCCATATGGTTTAATCTGAATAATAGACTGATAAATCATGATCATACAGACAGTAGTAAAACCAATCATGCAGGTCAACAAAGTAGATGAACAGATTACATCTATAGGAGATAAACCTATCACATCTACACCTTCAAAGATGTTGGAGATATGCCCTAGAGGCAATAATAAATATAGTTATTATTATATCTTTGTGTTTATGATAAATGTTTGCATTCATGCTATAATAGTATTAACAAGGAAACATTAATACTTGTGTGATTTGTAAACTTAATTTGAAGTCCCTAGTAAAGCCTCTATACATCACTAGCTTGTTGGTTGATAAATGATTGTGGTTTTCCTATCATGAACATTGAGATGTTATCAACAACAAGATCATATCATTAGGAGAATGATATGGTGGACATACTCCTATAGATAAGCATAGCATAAAGATCAAGTCATTTTAATAGTTCAATTGCTATATGCTTTCTGATACATAGTAACCTAATTCCTTCGACCATGAGATCATGCATATCACCTTTACCAGATGGATGCTTTGATGACATCAAACACCACACCGTAACTGGGTGGCTATAAAGGTGGAATTGAGTGTTCGGAAAGTATTGGTTGAAACACATGGATCAAGAGTGGGATTTGTCCATCCATATGACGGATAGATATACTCTGGGCCCTCTCGGTGGAATGTCATCCAATTAGCTTGCAAGCATGTGACTGGCTCACAAGGGATCACATATCATGGGAACGAGAAAAGAGTACTTATCGGTAACGAGGTTGAACTAGGTATGCAGAGATACCGACGATCATAACCTCGGATAAGTAAACTATCGTGAGGCAAAAGGAAATTGGTATCGTATGTAAGTGGTTCATTCGATCGCAAAATAATCGTAGAAATATGTGGGAGCCATATGAATTTCCAGATTCCTCTATTGGTTATTGTTCGTAGAAGTGTCTCGATCATGTCCGCATAATTCACGAACCGTAGGGAGACACACTTAAGGATTCGACGTTGTTTGAGTAGTTATGGAATGAATGAGAAAGAGACCGAATGTTGTTCAGAGTCTCGGATGGGATCCGGGATATCACGAGGAGATCCGGAATGGTCCGGAGAATAAGATTCATATAAGGAAAGTCCCGTTTCGGAGTTGGGGAATGATTCCGGTGTTTTCATCGGGAATGTTCTAGAAGGTTCCGGAATGTCCGGCACTCCGGAGGGGAAGGGGTACATGAATGTGTCATTGCAAGTTGGAATGGTTGCATCATGTACTAAGTGTCTTCGCTGTCCAAAATAAAGGGGTTTATTCAAATCCTAAATTGAAAAGTCAAACGGCTAGTTTGAAAGTCAAACGACAAGTTTTGGAAAGAGGAGGAAGGTGAAACCGAGTTGGGGAGGGAGTCCTCCTCCCCAAGCCGGCGCACCACCCAAGCCGAGTTGGGGAGGGACTCCCCTCCCTCCCCTTGGCCGCCGGCCCCTCCACCTATATAAGGAGGGGCAGGGCTCCCTCCTAGGACACACAAGTACCTCTCCTCAAACCCTAGCTTGGCGCCTACCACCATAGCCGCCGCCGCCCCCCTAGGGTTTTGCCCTAGCCGCCGACTTGGGATGCCCCAAACCCTAGCCGCCGGCTCTAGCCTCTCCTTCTTCGTGTGTCTAAAACCTAGATCGCTGAGGAGCTCTCTCATACTCAACCATACTCGCTCCAGCTTAAGGCGAAGCCCTGCGAGATCTCCCCTCTACTTCCGGTACCACGCCGTTGTGCTGCCGGAATCACGAGGAGAGTGCTACAACCTCCGCTGCCTGCTGGAACAAGGGAGAGGAAGGTCTTCGTCGAGTACCGAACGTGTGACCGACTGCGGGAGCGCTGCCGGAACGCAACGCCGGAAGGATCGTCTACGCGATCTTGAGATCGGGAAGAGTACGACTACATCACCCATGAGAATCCGCTCTCGTTAAACACTTTGGAATCTTCGAGGGTAAGTTATTCCATCGACTCGTTGCTACAATCTAGTAGATAGATCTTGGCTTGTTTGTTTGTATGCGATAGAAAATTTTTGTTTTCCATGCTACGAAACCCTACAAAAGATTGATTTTATTCTGAAAGACTATGACAATCAGCCTTCACAGGTTGACTAGAACTTTCATGGAGTTCCTTTCCTGCTACGTTCGTAGCTCCTTCCTGGAACAGGGAGTAACAAGTTACAATTCTTACACTCTGCAGAGGTGCGTTACTTTACCCATGAGAGATCAACTCCTTATTGCACAACCGGGCGTACTTTCCCGTCCACAATTCCATGATGTGGGGCCCAGTAGTTGGTCCAAGCCAATCACTGCCCCCTTCGCGACCCCGCATGCCTCCTTGGTGTACACCATGCCCACATAATGAATTACGGCAATGGTTTGTACAAACCGTTAGATGCCAGAACTATCGTGGGACGTTGAGGGTTCCCACCCATATGCTGCATATCCTCTACGAATTACCAATTAATATGCACTCTACGAGGATAACAGCCACGACCTGCACATCCGGCTTCATGCGAGAGGAAGAAGATACAGCTGACTTCTCTGTCCCATTCCAAATCTCATGGCTAACGCGTAATATACGGCGCTAGAATCACTGATGTCAGGGGTTATTAAGTCCCTACTTGATCATCATTGTTGCAAATAGAACCCTAAGTTCTATTGATCTATTATATCACCACTTAGGATGATATCTATGATTTCTTTATTTATGAAAATATTATTTTCTTTCTTTTATAGAATATATGATAACAAACAATTTGCAATTACTTTGATAAAGACTCTTCAAAGGACATGAGCAAGTGATGAACTTGCCTTGTGATGGCAAGGTAGTGAAGTTTGCACTGGACCTTGAGCTTCTAGTTCTACAAAAACATCATTATTGCCCGGTAAGGACAATATTTAAAGAAGCAAAATGATTATGCAAGTAATGTAATGCATTATTTGAACTTATATGCATTTACCCCAAAAGGTTCCTTTTTAGTAATAAAAGATTTATAAATATTACTTTTTAATATTTTAAAACCTATATTGAATTATTTTATTTTATTTCCCTTTTATTTGACTTTTATTGTTTTAATAATTCCTTTAGGAATTATTAATTATACCTTTATTTTATTAATAAATATTTATTTAGTATTTTTCAAAAATACTATAATGTTAATAAATAATGAAAGTGATTTTTATTTATTTTATCACCTTTCAATAATTTTGTAAAATTCCATAAGGAATATTTATATTGCAAAATTCTTATAAAAATTTGAATGTCCAAAATTTGATATGTTATTTTATTTGGACAGAGTGGATTATTGTGAATCCAAAAATATTTTATTGATAATTTTTTGGACTATTATTTTATTTTCTAGAATTTTATTAAGTCCAAGGGTATTTTGGTCGTTTTCTTTTTATTAAAATAGGCCTGAAATTGTTTCTGGGCTGGTTATTTTTATTGGGCCCTGTTGGACCACTAGTACTAGACAAAAGAGCCACCCCGAAGGGTCTGGCCCAGTTCGGCCCACTCCTCACTACCTCTCTCTCTCGCGAGTTCATCTTCTCCTCCTCTGACCCCGACCCTATGGCCGGCGATGCCGCCACCGACGATTCCCGCCGCCGTCAGCCGTTTTGGTCGCCGCCGTGGTGCATTAGGGGGTTGTCGATGATGCCCGTTCGTTCTATCCAATTGGATTCGAGCCTAGGGCTCTCCTGCGATGGATCGATGCCGTTCCGAACCCTAGGGTTTGGGGATTGGCATGGATTCAAGTGCAGCCATGGTTGTCGTGTGTTGAGGTGATGCTCTGCACCTCCAGGCGTGATCAGGGTCGTTGCTGTGGCGTCGTGCGGGTTGCAGCGCCCCCTCTGGGGTGTTCCCCGTGCCGCCATGGCCGTCGGCCCCTCTGCTTCCTCTTCTATCCTTCAGCGAGGACCTATGGTGAGTTTGATTCTCCTATCCTGGTGCTCTCAGTGTTTGCTGGTTCAATGCTAGACGCTGGCAGTGTTCTCTCTGGCTACTATCTATTTCATATTAAGATGATCATCCATTTAGGGTTCCTGCTATGTGCTTGTTCATGTACTGGATGAATTGATTCATGTTTGGATGGTCTGTACACATACTAAATGCTTATTGGCCTGAGGCTTGTTGCTTAAAATGATATATGATGTTTCTGGTGGCTTACTAGATGATTTGATGCTTGGATTGCATCTGATTCATATGATGTGGTTGTATGGGAATCATGCTTGGTAAAGCCAATGATTTGATAGCTTTCCAATGTTTATTTGATTCATGGTCATGATTATGATAGGATACAGCTATTGTCCTAGTGCTATTAGCTTGGAAATTAATATGTGGTTTGAGATCATGATCTCAAACAGTGAACTGTATTATAGGAATATTCTAGTTATGATTCCTGTTTTTAACAGGAAAATGATTAGTTAGTTGATTTTATGAATCTATGATGATTTACTGCTTTTCCTGATTCATATTGGATTGTTCTTGTGACACCATCATATATGGCGCACAAGTTTAATTCTAAACCATGGATTTGGTTAGTTTATGCTTGAGAGAATCTTGGCTTTAAAAGATAAATAGAGATGCTCTTATCTGAATTCCCTATGACCAATGATGTTGGTATGAGGCTTAGGGATTCAAATCTTATCTAGTTGGTTCATCTAGATAGTCTTGGTAGTGGTACCAGCTATTCTTTATTGAATTAAAGCTTGGAAAAAAATGGTAGTGAGCTTGATCAATCTATGGATCCCAAAGATTTGTTTCTAAGGTGCTACCCTTCCTTTAGGGATGTGTCTAGAAATAGATCATAGGTATATGTATGATTGAATTGTAGAATATGGTTTGAAAACCAGAGCAAGGATGTTGCTCTGAGCTCTGGTTGAATCTTGGTATTTTGTGGTTTGCCTTTAGAGCTTAAAAGAAATCCCTATGATGGATTCACCCCACCTGGGTGCTTTCTGAGGGTTTGTTTTATACAACAACACATGCTTTCTCTGAATAAGATGATTAGATCATGTGAAGGTTTTATGAAACTCACCACAAAAACTGATATTTGTGGAGTAAGTTGGTGATGATCTTGATGTGGTTTTGCTGGACTCCTGTGCTTGATCTAGAACTAGCCTGCTCCTCCTAGCTCCTAGGCTTGGCCTTGCTGTCCACCTGATTCATCCCCCTCCTTATGTCACCATCCTGGTGATGTTTGGGTTAATCTGGGTGGTTTGGTTTGGCTGCTGTTCTTGGTTTACTTGCTGTTCGCCCTGGATGTGCTATGGTGTGGTGTAGTGTGGTGTGGTGTAGTGTTGCACTGAGGTGCTTCCCCACAGCTGTGCTCTGGTTTTGTTTGATCTGGCTATGCTTGTGCAGTCGACAACACACCCTTGCATGCTTTTGTGTGTGTGCAGCCTATGTGCCTGCTATGCACATATGGATAGGTTCGGAAAATTTGATCTTACTGTTACCAATCTACTCTTACCTTGGTTGGTGAACTGATTCCTTTTGGCTGTCATTTGCATTCTGGCTGTGAATTTATGAAAGATGAAATCTTTCATATTGGTGAAACTTGCCCCTCTTTAACATTTCTCAATGATGAGATTGTCAAGTGCACCTCACTAACATATCTGAGAGAAATATATACTAACACTAATCTTGTTTTATTTCTGTTTAATGTTTGTTTTGTAGGTTTAAAGATAAAGATGAATATTTAGTTTAGGTTTTAGATATAGGATATTTAGTAGATGTAATTTTCTCAATCCTTTGTAATTTTTCTTTTATAGTTCTTGTAATCTTTATTTTATTCAATTGTAATAAAGATTATATCATTATTAATAAAGAATATTCTTATTCTTTATTATGTTGTAATTCGTTTATGTATTTATAATATGAAAATGATTTTCATATTTTCTATTGTTTTGAGATTTAAGTTATACTACCTATATCTTAATTAACTTAAGACTCAAATCTTATATCTAAATCATTTAAATTATTATTCAAACACTTAAGTTTTTAAATTCAAACCCATTTGAAAACACACATACTTCTTTTAAGATCACATCAAAGTTTATAACAATCCTCCTTTAAGTCTAAACCTAATCTTAAAGTAAGAAAGAAACATTGATCACTTAAGGTTTTATTTGGCGAAAATTTTACCCACCCTTTCACAAATAGATGCATGCAACAATACATAATCCTAAATCTACCCTTCGTTAGGTTCCTAAATGCTGGGATGTTACATACTTCCCCCCTTAAATTAAACTTCGTCCCGAAGTTTGTTGGATATGTACGTGAATAGTTCTGGATAAGTCTTTCTTAAATCCTCTTCCTTCTCCCATGTGGCTTCCCTTTCAGGATGATGTTCCCATTGTACCTTGCAATATTTGATTGCCCTATTCCTCAATCTTTTCCAATTTTCTTCCAGAATCTTGCAGGGCTTTTCAATATAAGTCAGGTCTGCTTGTAGTTCTATCTCTTGATGTGTTATTGCATCATCTGGAACTTTCAAACATTTACGAAGTTGTGACACACTGAAACATTATGAACTTGAGCCAATCTTGATGGTAACTCTAAAGCATAATCCATAGTTCTGTTGTGACTCAGTATCTTGAATGGCCCAATATATCTTGGACTCAACTTTCCTTTAACTCCGAACCTTTTAACCCCTTTCATTGGACTTACTTTCAAATATACCATGTCTCCCACTTCTGGATGCCATGATCTTTGACTTTGATCAGCATAACTTTTCTGCCTACTCTGAGTTATTTTCAGTTTATCCCTGATCTTATCAATGATATCTTGTTTTTCCTTGATATAGTCTGGCGCAAATTCTTTGCTGCTTCCAGGCTCATACCAACATATTGGTGATCTACACTTCCTTCCATACAGAACCTGATATGGAGCTGCCTTCAGACTACTCTGATAGCTATTATTGTAGGAAAATTCTGCCAATGGTAGATGATCTTCCCATGTACCTCCAAAATCTAATGCACAAGCCCTTAACATGTCTTCTAGTATCTGATTTGTTTTTTCTATTTGACCCCCTGTCTCCGGATTAGAAGTTGTGCTGAAATCTAACTTTGAACCAAGTGCTTCATGCAATTGCTTCCAAAATGCTGAAGTAAACACTGATCCCCTATCAGTTATGATCTTTTTGGGCACTCCATGCTTACTTACTATCTCTTTGATGTAAACTTCTACTAACTTCTCGGCATTATCTTTCTGATTTACCGGAACCTTCAAACATTTGCGAAGTTGTGACACATGAAAAACATTATGCACTTGAGCCAGTCTTGATGGTAACTCTAAAGCATAAGCTATAGTTCTGTTTTGGCTCAGTATCTTGAATGGTCCGATAAATCTTGGACTTAATTTCCCTTTAACTCCGAACCTTTTTACTCCTTTCATTGGACTTACTTTTAAATAGACCATATCTCCTACTTTTGGATGCCATGATCTTCGGCTTTGATCCGCATAACTTTTCTGCCTGATCTGAACTATTTTCAGTCTATCCCTGATCTTATCAATGATGTCTTGTCTCTCCTTGATATAATCTGGCGCAAATTCTTTGCTGCTTCTAGGTTCATACCAACATATTGGTGATCTACACTTCCTTCCATATAGAACCTCATATGGAGCTGCCTTCATACTACTCTGATAGCTATTGTTATAAGAAAATTCTGCCAATGGTAGGTGATCCTCCCATGTTCCTCCAAAATCTAGTGCACAAGCCCTCAACATGTCTTCTAGTATTTGATTTGTTCTTTCAGTTTGACCTCTTGTCTCAGGATGATATGCCGTGCTGAAATCTAACTTTGAACCAAGTGCCTCATGCAATTGCTTCCAAAATGCTGAAGTAAACACTGATCCCCTATCAGTTATTATCTTCTTGGGTACTCCATGCTTACTTACTATCTCTTTGACATATACTTCAACTAACTTCTCGGCATTATCCTTTTGATTCACTGGAATAAAATGTGCACTCTTAGTGAGTCTGTCCACTATTACCCATATCATGTCCTTCTTTTTTGGTGTCATAGGTAATCCTGTGATGAAATACATACCTATTTCCTCCCATTTCCATTCAGGAATTTCTAAGGGTTGTAATGGTCCTGCTGGATTTTGATGTTCAGCTTTCACCCTTTGGCAAGTATGGCATTCAGATACATATTTAGCAATATCTCTTTTCATGTTATTCCACCAGAATAGTTCCTTCAAATCCATATACATCTTAGTACTCCCTGGATGTATAGAATATGGGGTAGTATGTGCTTCTTTGAGTATGACATTTCTGATCTCAGTCACATCTGGAACACATAAACGATCTTGGAACCATAAAGATCCATAATCTCCAAGGCGAAAAACTGATTTTTGCCCTTGAGATATCCTCCGAATTTCCTCAGCAATAAAAGGGCCTTCTTCTTGACGTCTAAAAATTTCTTCCTTAAGATCACTGTCATGTTCTGCAGCTACCTGCATAGTCGCTAATCCTCCAAGAACCTCTGTCCTGATGAATTGGAGTTCTAATCTTTCCAAGTCCATTTGTAACTCTTTTGGTAACTCTCTGTTGCTAGGCTGGATATCTGCACTCTTTCTGCTTAAAGCATCTGCTACAACATTTGCTTTTCCTGGGGTGTAATTGATTGTTAGATCATAATCCTTGATTAATTCCAACCAACGCTTCTGTCTCATGTTCAATTCCTTTTGAGTGAAGAAATATTTGAGACTTTTATGGTGAGTGTATAACTCACATCTGGCTCCATAAAGAAAATGCCTCCATCCTTTCAGTGCAAAAACTACTGCTGCTAACTCTAAATCATGAGTTGGATAGTTGACTTCATGAGGTTTCAATTGTCTTGAACCATAAGAAATTACTTTCTGATCTTGCATTAATACACAACCCAAACCTTCTTTAGATGCATCATAGTATACAGTGAAATCTTTCCCTGTTTCAGGAACTGCTAAGATTGGAGCTGTGGTTAATCTCGTTTTCAACTCTTGGAAACTTGCTTCACACTTCTCATCCCACTTAAATGGTGTATTCTTCCTTAATAATTTGGTCATTGGTCTGGCTATTTTGGAGAAACCTTCAATGAATCTCCGATAATAACCAACCATTCCTAGGAAACCTCGAATTTGTTTCACATTGGTTGGTGCCGTCCACTCTAGTACTGACTGAACTTTAGATGGATTCACAGCAATCCCATCTTTACTGATCACATGACCGAGGAATTCTACCTCATCTAACCAGAACTCACACTTACTGAACTTAGCATAAAGCTTATGTTCTCTTAAAGTCTGCAATGCTATTCTCAAATGGTCAGCATGCTCTTCCTTATCCTTGGAATATATCAGAATATCATCAATAAAAACGATGACAAACTTATCCAAATATGGCATGAATATCTTGTTCATCAGATTCATGAATATTGCCGGTGCATTGGTCAAACCAAATGGTACCACCAGATACTCATGGTGTCCATATCTTGAGACAAATGTTGTTTTCGGAACATCTTCCGGCTTGATTTTTATTTGATGGTATCCAGATCTTAAATCGATCTTTGAAAATACTCCAGCTCCTTTCACTTGATCAAACAAATCTTGAATTCTTGGTAAAGGATACTTGTTCTTGATCGTCACGTTGTTCAGATTTCTATAATCACCACACATCCGTCTTCCACCATATCTCTTATCCACAAAAATTACTGGTGTTCCCCATGGAGATACACTTTCCTGTATAAATCCTTTTCTTGCTAACTCATCAATTTGCTCCTTGAGTTCTTTCAACTCCTTGGGTCCCATTTTATATGCTGCCTGAGCTATTGGTGTTGTGCCAGGTATTAGGTCAATGGTGAACTCTATCTCCCGGTCTGGTGGCATTCCTGGTAATTCCGTTGGGAAAACATCTTGGAATTCTTTAACTACGGGAATTTATTCTAATTTAACTTCCTTCATTGAATTCAACTGCAGATCCACCATGATACGACTATGTTTATCTGCCTGGTAAACTATCCTTGCTCCACTTGGAGTTTTGATTGAGACAGTTTTCTCCTCACAATTAATCTGAGCTCCGTGTTCCATCATCCAATCCATCCCCAGCACTACTGCAATTCCCTTCAAAGGAATCACATAAAGGTCTGCGAAATATGTACAACCATAGATCGAGATAACCTGATCTTGTTTTATGTGGCGTACAATCACATTCCCTCCTGCCGTAACTACGGTCATAAGACGTTCTAGCATTGCCCTTCTAATCCCGAACTTATCACAGAATTCTTCAGAAATGAATGAAGTAGTTGCACCAGTATCAAATAGAACTTTGCCGGGATTGGTAAGGATATTGAGGGTACCTATTACTGCATGCTCCGAATTATCCACCTCCTCGAGGGTTGCACAGTTTAGTTTTCCAGTAGGTCGGTGAAAAGGCATGTATGCCCCCATGTGTGGTTTTGGTAATTAATGACAATCTCTATGGACTAATGTGTAAATTGAGTTTCACTTGTAGGTTTGTCCATTGGCATCTCTTGGGCCATGTGTTGGTCTCAAGGTTGGAAGATGAAGAAATGTCCAAGGGCTTTGTGCCCATTGGAATTATGAAGAAAGAAGGAGCTTGAAGGTCGATCAAGAAATGTGCAAAGAGTTGCATCAAGATGGATCAACCTCAAGTAAGGATGAATAAGGACGAGCTCAAGATGCGCCATCTCTAGAAGATCTCATGCTTGAAGCTTGCCATCCTCGTGCTCATGGAATGATGAAGACAAGTTCAAAGAAGAGGTTTCCCCATGGAGTATGGGGGAGCATTTTGCAAGTCTTCATCAAGCAAGAGCGAGCAAGAGCAAACAAGAAAGGTGTTCCCACTATAGAAGAACAAGACGGTCTACATCAAGTTCAAGTGGGACGCTCAAGGCAAAGGTATGTTGATAGGGCTTCTATTTTGCCGGTCTCGTGTTGTTAGTTGGGAGACCGGGTTTAGGATAGATAGCCGTACTATCAAGAGGGGCTCTCAAGCAGGTGTCTCGTTTGCATCGTTCGGAGAGAGCTCAAACCTTTGCATTCATAGCATCATCTTTCTTGGTTGTTATTTGGTTCTTGTCCATGAGAGGATCTAGAGCTTGTGGTCATCATCATAACAAGCTCTAGTTCATCATCTAAGGATTTCACTTGCATATCTTATTGCGGTTTTTGATCTTGCGAGTTTTCCGGCTCCACACCTTGGGGGATACTTCACATATATATTTATGATATTTTCTCCCAAGGTGATACCCAATATTTCGTCGTTATCTTTCCAACAAAATTGGTTTCATCCCGTTTGGAGTTCGGATGCAAAAGTTATTGTGTTTCTGGTTTTCTGGTTTCTGGAATTTCCCTGACCGGAAGTTCCGCTCAAACTTCTTTCTGCGGGCTGTTCTACAGTTTGTTCCGACGCTAGTTCCGCCCAAGTTCCGGTGGAGGTTCAGTAACCTTCTGTTTTGAAGTGTGCTATTTGCCGGAACTTGGCCGGAACTTGCATCGGAACTTGTCCTGGCAAAAGTTCTTGAGCGGAACTTCCGCCTGAAGGCCGGAACTTCCGGTTAGACTCGCTTTGCGACTCATTAGTTCCGCCCCTTGTTCCGCCCCTTGTTCCGCCCCAAGTTCCGGTGAAGGCTCACTAACCTTCTGTTTTGAAGCGTTCTATTTGCCGGAACTTTGTCAGAACTTGCTCGGAAGTTCACCGGAACTTCCGGTCTGTTTTGACCGAAACTTCCGGTTGCGCTTCTGGAGCAGGCGTCAACGGTCTGATGACCGTTGGAGCCAGGCTGGGCGGAACTTCCGCCCCAGAGCCGGAAGTTCCGGCCATGATTCGTTTTTTCAGTTTCTCGCTCTGCAGTTTTCGTCCGTTGGCTGGGTGCCACCGGAACTTCCGGCCTCCCACCGGAAGTTCCGGCCAGGTGTCGCAAATGCCCATAACGGGCAGATCTGGGAGCCCTTTAAAAGGGGCTCCTCTTCCCCTTCGTGGGTACTAGCTTTTCTTCTTGGTTCTTAGCTTTCTCTCTCTCCTCCATTGTCAACCTTGAAGAAGCTTTCCCTCTCCCTTTCCCCTCCTATGATTCTTGCATCTTTTTGAGGGATTTGAGAGAGGAGATCTAGATCTACAACCCCCCCAAGTCAAATCCCTTCTTTGTGAAGGAATCATTGGGATCTAGATCTTGGAGAGTTTTGTGTTCTCCTCTTGTGTTCTTCCTCCCTTATTCCCCCAATAGCTTGTGTAGCTTTGTTGGAATTTGGGAGAGAAGGACTTGCCCTTGCATTTGGTGCATAGGTTTGAGTTCTACTCTTGTGTTCTTCCTCCCTTATTCCCCCAATAGCTTTTGTAGCTTTGTTGGAATTTGGGGGAGAAGGACTTGCCTTTGCATTTGGTGCATAGGTTTGAGTTCTCCTCGGAGATTCGGCGAGTTGTGTGGTTGGATTGTTGGCCTTGGAACCCTAGACGGTTGTGTGGTTGGATTGTTGACCTTTTGTGGTCTTGTTGACCTTTTGTGGTCTTGTAGCCTTTTGTGGCGTTGTTGGCCTTTTGTGGCATTGTTGGCCTTTTGTGGCTTTGTTGTTGGGAGCCTCCAATTGAGTTGTGGAGTTAGCCCCAATCTTGTACGGGTTCGGTGACCGCCCTCAAGCGTCCCATAGTGGATCAAGTGCCCGCCTTTTGTGGTGCGCACTTGGGAGAATAGGGTGAGCCTTTTGTGGCGTCGGTGAGTTGCGTGCTTCCGCATCCGGGGTGAGGCCTTGTGTGGCGTTGGGTGAGCATCGAGCCACCACACCTCGAGGTGAGCCATTTGTGGCGTTCGGAGAGCATTGCGCCATCGCACCTCTCCAACGGAGACGTAGCTTCTTTGGAAGTGAACTTCGGGAAACAAATCTTCGTCTCCGCGTCCATCGGTTATCTCTCAACCGAACCCTTTACTTATGCACTTTACATTGTGATAGCCATCGTGCTTGAAGTATTTATACCTTGCTATCACCTTGTTGCTTGTATTGCTTAGCATAGGTTGTTGGTGCACCTAGGTGAACTTAGTGGCTAGGTTTTTGTGCTCAATAAATTAAACGTTAGTTTTATTCCGCATTTACTTGAGCCTAAACCGTAATTATTTTAAAAGCCTATTCACCCCCCCTCTAGGCGACTTCCTTTGTACTTTCAGTCGGTTTCTCTTGCCATTATTGTTCTTTCCATTGTTTCCTCCTTTATTGGGCTATCCATTTCCTCCACTGGCTTGTCCTCCTCCCTTGGTATGCCATCCACCCGGTGGTTTGCTCGGACAATCCGGCTTGATATGCCCCTTCTGACCACAACCGTAACAGATCACTACAGGCTTTTTGCACTCCCTCTAGAAATGCCCTGGAATTGCATAGTTGTTGCAGATAACATTCTTTCTCGGATTAGATTGGTTTCCACTACTGCCCTTGTTATTGTTATTGTTATTGTTGTTGTTGCCATAATTTCTATTCCGAGGTTTGAACTCCAGGTTAGGTTTTGGTTTGCTTGCCTGGATTCTCTTAGTTTCCTTCTTAGCTCTCTTCCTCCGATCCTCTTGGACATTCTTGTAATCATCTTCAAAAGTAATGGCTGCATCCAACAACTGCTGATAAGTTTGATTATTGGCTAACCTTAGCTGCATCCTTACAAACGGATTTAATTCATGCAGGAAACGTTTCTTCCTCTTCTCTTCAGTGTTAACATCATCCTCAGCATAACGAGACAGTTGGCTAAACTCCCGGATGTACTTCATGACACTAGTATATCCTTGCCGAAGCTCCTCAAATTCTCTCCGCTTCAACTCCATAACACTTTCCGGAACACGATATTCACGGAATCTCTGCTTGAACTCTTCCCAGGTAAACTCTCTTCCTGGTTATTGCATGGCTAACTGATTTTCCCACCATGATGTTGCAGGTCGAGTCAAAAGATGAGTTGCATACCTCAATTTCTCCTCATCATTGCAACCTACAGTTTTCAGCTTCCTTTCAGTATCTGCTAGCCAGTCTTCTGCATCCATTGGTCCAGGAGCTGATGCAAAAGGTAACGGTCTTGCATTCTGAAAATCAGATAAACTCACTCCTCCACCTTCAGGTGCCGTCTGATTTGCTCGTCCCAGCAGATCTTCCATGAACTTATTCTGGGTCTCTTGCATCATTTGCATACATTGCATAAAATTCTGTTCCATTAACGGCCTCAGTGGTGGTGGTAATTCTCCTTGATTTGCTGTATCAGCATCGGCCTTTTCCTTGGCATCACGCTTCATCCGCTGGTGCTCAGTTTCCATTTCTACACCCGTATCCATGCCCCCCTAGTCCTGCAACATAAAGCGAATACTCATAATTACATCATGCACATGTGTTCTAAGCTCGACTTTACGCACAGAACTAGTCACACAATGAAGATCCAAAGAAAATCCAAATATGCATTTTACATATTTACATAATATCATAATAATACAAAGTCATTACAACATATACCATATTAGTATTTTACAAAACTACCTTATTTCTAGAGTACAATCCACCGTACTTGTTACTACTGTTTAGTCGTCTCTTTCTAATAGTAACTACGCTCATCGTACATGCCTGATGTCCAACCGTGATGACGTGTTGTTCGTCGCACAATTTGTGGAACAAATGGCCTTCCAGAAGGAACATACTCTGTATCTGAAGTGTCAGGACTTGAGCCATTACTCAACATGAGCGCATTGACTCCCTCCAGCTCAGCTGAAAAGTCTTCAGAAACATATTCAACATTATCTCCAGCCTGCATCTCCTGAGCTTCATCTCTAGAGCTGTCACCAGGATACGCAGATCCTGCTGCTCCCCAGGTGCTCTCGTGGACAAGATAATTGAATACTGGATAATGTATATTCCCTAGGCTTTGAGAAGATGTTGATGATTCAAACACTCTTTCCTCAGGATCTTCTTCTTCATCCTGATCATCTATTGACATGGTATTTCTACTTCTGTTATTATGATTCATTCTTGCACCCATCCAACTAGATTGTCCAACATTTCTGTCAGAACCATCTGTGGACATCTGGTGTTCATGAAATCCATTATATGATCCCATTCTCCATCCATCCGAGTTCTCAATAGGAAGTTCTGAGTCAGAACCATCCTCTGAGCCCTGTGGTAATGCATACTGCATATCTATAGTAGGATCATATGTAGGTTCAGGTCTTGGTGAATAAGGATATGGTGTAAAAGATCCCGGATCTATAGGTGTATCCTTAAATATAGGTGTTACACTACTACCTGCTTCTTTCTCTAACTGGGATGCTAACTACTTCCTCCTTTCCGGATCAGTTAGATCCTCTAACATGTCATTTCTGTCTTTGACAATCACTTGATGGGTCTTATTAAAAAGACGCAACGAGTGTTCGGTATCTATCCATAAACTTGGAAGCTAACTTAGGCTGCTTCTTAACCAAAGTAAGATGATCCGGTATAGACTCCGAGTCTATAGAATCATGAGGTATCACAGAGAATGTGCTACCTTCTAGTTCCTTGGTTTTCTGCTCCCGGATATTTGCTATTGCCTCTACAACGGCAACATTATAGGCTGCTAAATGACTCCTACCTTCTCCTATGGGTAAATCGTGGTACAGTCCAAGCTTCTCTGGAAGTTGGATACTCACACGATACTTGGATAACATCCGGCCATCAAGATAAGTGATAGTGTTCACTGGGATTCTAGTTGGACAATTAAAAAGCTTTAAAAGTTGACGAAGTTGATCTGTAAATGATCCCTGATAATCATCAAGAGTCTCCTCTTTCCTTACCAAAGTCTGTTTTGGAAACTTTGGTGCCATATCTCTGTACATCGGAAAAATAATTTTAATTAGTATCCAATAATATATTGCATCATAACAAAGAATTATCGCACTAAAATATATAACGGAATATTCTCATTTGAATACCCATTATATTACTTTTAGAGAATTCTTTATTGTTGCCAAATATCCTACAGGTAATACCCTTAACTAGGTTTCCAACCTAAGGTCAAAGCAATTTGCTCTGATACCAACTGCGGTGACCCAGCATACCACTGCATGTGTAGTACACTATAGTCGTTGACATGACATCCACAGAACACCGTTCCGTAAATATCACATCCCTCAGAGTGGTACAACAGAAACATTGCGGGTCCATATTACAAAGGTACACACATTGTTATTATTACAATACCGGAAGTTCGAGACTTCCAAAAGATCCAACTTACAAACCAAAATATAAGATGTTTAGTGGAAATTTAAAAGTAACACCTCCGACTAGGAGTGGGGCTCAACATCTTATTCTATAGAGTTCATGCTGCTCGGCTCCGTTAGTTACTACTAACTAGACAATTAAGTGGACTCGTTCTCATCGACACCATAGCGGATCTCGTAGTCCACGCCTTAAACTCCTCTGGATAGATCAGGTTCCTCGTAGAGCACGTCTTTTTGGCATTCGGCTACATACAGTGACACGTCTTCGGAATCCTCAGAGTCTAAGCAAGGGATCAAATGAAAGAATGAGTAACGACGTTACCCAACAAGTTCATTATATGCAAGGTGGGAAGTTTGATGCTCTAACTACCACCTCGGATTATAAATCCTTGGCACAATGCAGTTTTTGTAAATCTTTCTTCAAAGATTGATTTTATTCTGAAAGACTATGATAATCAGCCTTCATAGGTTGACTAGAACTTTCATGGAGTTCCTTTCCTGCTGCGTTCGTAGCTCCTTCCTGGAACAGGGAGTAACAAGTTACAATTCTTACACTCTGCAAAGGTGCGTTACTTTACCCATGAGAGATCAACTCCTTGTTGCACAACCAGGCGTACTTTCCCGTCCACAATTTCATGATGTGGGGCCCAGTAGTTGGTCGAAGCCAATCACTGCCCCCTTCGCGACCCCGCATGCCTCCTTGGTGTACACCATGCCCACATAATGAATTACGGCAATGGTTTGTACAAACCGTTAGATGCCAGAACTATCGTGGGATGTTGAGGGTTCCCACCCATATGCTGCATCCTCTACGAATTACCAATTAATATGCACGCTACGAGGATAACAACCACGACCTGCACATCCGGCTTCATGCGAGAGGAAGAAGATACAGCTGACTTCTCTGTCCCATTCCAAATCTCATGGCTAATGCGTAATATACGGCGCTAGAATCACTGATGTCAGGGGTTATTAAGTCCCTACTTGATCATCATTGTTTCAAATAGAACCCCAAGTTCTATTGCTCCATTATATCACCACTTAGGATGATATCTATGATTTCTTTATTTATGAAAATATTATTTTCTTTCTTTTATAGCATATATGATAACACACAATTTGCAATTACTTTGATAAAGACTCTTCAAAGGACATGAGCAAGTGATGAACTTGCCTTGTGATGGCAAGGTAGTGAAGTCTGATGCTTGCACTGGACCTTGAGCTTCTAGTTCTACAAAAACATCATTATTGCCCGGTAAGGACAATATTTAAAGAAGCAAAATGATTATGCAAGTAATGTAATGCATTATTTAAACTTATATGCATTTACCCCAAAAGGTTACTTTTTAGTAATAAAAGATTTATAAATATTACTTTTTAATATTTTAAAACCTATATTGAATTATTTTATTTTATTTCCCTTTTATTTGACTTTATTGTTTTAATTATACCTTTATTCTATTACTAAATATTTATTTAATATTTTTCAAAAATACTATAATGTTAATAAATAATGAAAGTGATTTTTATTTATTTTTATCACCTTTCAATAATTTTGTAAAATTCCATAAGGAATATTTATATTACAAAATTCTTATAAAAATTTGAATGTCCAGAATTTGATATGTTATTTTATTTGAACAGAATGGATTATTGTGAATCCAAAAATATTTTATTGATAATTTTTTGGACTATTATTTTATTTTCTAGAATTTTATTAAGTCCAAGTGTATTTTGGTCTTTTTCTTTTTATTAAAACAGGCCTGAAATTGTTTCTGGGCTGGTTATTTTTATTGGGCCCTGTTGGCCCACTAGTACTAGACAAAAGAGACACCCCGAAGGGTCTGGCCTAGTTCGGCCCACTCCTCACAACCTCTCTCTCTCATGAGTTCATCTTCTCCTCCTCTGACCCCGACCCTATGGCCGGCGATGCCGCCACCGACGATTCCTGCCGCCGTCAGCCATTTTGGTCACCGCCGTGGTGCATTAGGGGGTTGTCGACGACGCCCGTTCGTTCTATCCAATTGGATTCGAGCCTAGGGCTCTCCTGCGATGGATCGATGTCGTTCCGAACCCTAGGGTTTGGGGATTGGCATGGATTCAAGTGCGGCTGTGGTTGTCGTGCGTTGAGGTGATGCTCTGCACCTCTGGGCATGATCAGGGTCATTGCTGTGGCGCCGTGCGGGTTGCAGCGCCCCCTCTAGGGTGTTTCCCGTGTCGCCATGGTCGTCGGCCCCTCTGCTTCCTCTTCTATCCTTCAGCAAGGACCTATGGTGAGTTTGATTCTCCTCTCCTGGTGCTCTCTGTGTTTGATGGTTCAATGCTAGACGCTGGCAGTGTTCTCTCTGGCTACTGTCTGTTTCATATTAAGATGGTCATCCATTTAGGGTTCCTGCTATGTGCTTGTTCATGTACTGGATGAATTGATTCATGTTTGGATGGTCTGTACACATACTAAATGCTTATTGGCCTGAGGCTTGTTGCTTAAAATGACATATGATGTTTCTGGTGGCTTACTAGATGATTTGATGCTTGGATTGCATTTGATTCAAATGATGTGGTTGTATGGGAATCATGCTTGGTAAAGCCAATGATTTGATAGCTTTCCACTGTTTATTTGATTCATGGTCATGATTATGATAGGATACAACTACTGTCCTAGTGATGTTAGCTTGGAAATTAATATGTGGTCTCAAACAGTGAAGTGTATTATAGGAATATTCTAGTTATGATTCCTGTTTTTAACAGGAAAATGATTAGTTAGTTGATTTTCTGAATCTATGATGATTTACTGCTTTTCCTGATTCATATTGGATTGTTCTTGTGACACCATCATGTATGGCGCACAAGTTTAATTCTAAACCATGGATTTGGTTAGTTTATGCTTGAGACAATCTTGGATTTAATAGATAAATAGAGATGCTCTTATCTGAATTCCCTATGACCAATGATGTTGGTATGAGGCTTAGGGATTCAAATCTTATCTAGTTGGTTCATCTAGATAGTCTTGGTAGTGGTACCAGCTATTCTTTATTGAATTAAAGCTTGGAAAAAAATGGTAGTGAGCTTGATCAATCTATGGATCCCAAAGATTTGTTTCTAAGGTGCTACCCTTCCTTTAGGGATGTGTCTAGAAATAGATCATAGGTATATGTATGATTGAATTATAGAATATGGTTTGACAACCAGAGCAAGGATGTTGCTCTGAGCTCTGGTTGAATCTTGGTATTTTGTGGTTTGCCTTTAGAGCTTAAAAGAAATCCCTATGATGGATTCACCCCACCTGGGTGCTTTCTGAGGGTTTGTTTTATACAACAACACATGCTTTCTCTGAATAAGATGATTAGATCATGTGAAGTTTTTATGAAACTCACCACAAAAACCGATATTTGTGGAGTAAGTTGGTGATGATCTTGATCTGGTTTTGCTGGACTCCTGTGCTTGATCTGGAACTAGCCTGCTCCTCCTAGCTCCTGGGCTTGGCCTTGCTGTCCACCTGATTCATCCCCCTCCTTATGTCACCATCCTGGTGATGTTTGGGTTAATCTGGGTGGTTTGGTTTGGCTGCTGTTCTTGGTTTACTTGCTGTTCGCCCTGGATGTGCTATGGTGTGGTGTAGTGTTGCACTGAGGTGCTTCCCCACAGCTGTGCTCTGGTTTTTTTGATCTGGCTGTGCTTGTGCAGTCGACAACACACCCTTGCATGCTTGTGTGTGTGTGTGCAGCCTGTGTGCCTGCTATGCACATATGGATAGGTTCAGAAAATTTGATCTTACTGTTACCAATCTACTCTTACCTTGGTTGGTGAACTGATTCCTTTTGGCTGTCATTTGCATTCTGGCTGTGAATTTATGAAGGATGAAATCTTTCATATTGGTGAAACTTGCCCCTCTTTAACATTTCTCAATGATGAGATTGTCAAGTGCACCTCACTAACATATCTGAGAGAAATATATACTAACACTAATCTTGTTTTATTTCTGTTTAATCTTTGTTTTGCAGGTTTAAAGATAAAGATGAAGATTTAGTTTAGGTTTTAGATATAGGATAGTTAGTAGATGTAATTTTCTTAATCCTTTGTAATTTTTCTTTTATAGTTCTTGTAATCTTTATTTTATTCAATTGTAATAAAGATTATATCATTATTAATAAAGAATATTCTTATTCTTTATTCTGTTGTAATTCGCTTATGTCTTTCTAATATGAAAATGATTTTCATATTTTCTATTGTTTTGAGATTTAAGTTATACTATCTATATCTTAATTAACTTAAGACACAAATCTTATATCTAAATCATTATTCAAACACTTAAGTTTTTAAATTCAAACCCATTTGAAAACACACATACTTCTTTTAAGATCACATCAAAGTTTATAACAATCCTCCTTTAAGTCTAAACCTAATCTTAAAGTAAGAAAGAAACATTGATCACTTAAGGTTTTATTTGGCGAAAATTTTACCCACCTTTTCACAATTAGATGCATGCAACAATACATAATCCTAAATCTACCCTTCGTTAGGTTCCTAAATGCTGGGATGTTACATTAAATTGACCAGTTGGAGATCTCCCAATATCCGTAGGCATGCCAAGGTATTTATCTTGCAAAGCCTCATTGGACACTCCGAGCTGGTTCATAACTTGCTGCTTGACCTGATCGTTACATCTTGATCCAAAAAAGACCGATGACTTATCAACATTGATCTTCTGACCAGATCCATCACAATAAGACATAAGAGTTTCCTTTAGAGCCGCTACACTCCTGGCATCGCTCCGAGCGAAGAAGATTCTATCGTCTGCGAAAAGGAGGTGGGAAATGGGTGGGCCATCACGACCATTACGGACACCTTGTAGCGCCCCCACATTCTCCTTATGAAACAGCAGACTAGACAACCCTTCGGTACAGAGCAAGAAGAGGTAGGGACTAATCGGATCCCCTTGTCGAATTCCCCTCGAAGGAACAACTGGTGAAGTTAGCTCTCCATTGACACGAACTGCATATCTTACATTGGTTACACACCTCATGACTGAAGATATCCAATCTGGAGAGAATCCCATCTTCAAAAGACAACCGTGTAAATAACTCCACTCTACTCGGTCGTAGGCCTTCATCATATGGGCGTTTAGCATTCTGTCTCTTGATCGTATGTAGGCACTCATAAGCAATCAGGGCATTATCTGTTATTAATCTGTCGGGAATGAAAGCACTTTGATGTTCAGAAATCACCACTGGCAAGATTAACTTAAGACGATTGACCAATATCTTTGATGCAATTTTGTACAACACGTTACATAAACTGATGGGCCTGAAGTTCTTGAGATTATCTGGATTTGACATCTTGGAAATCAACACAATTACGGAGTCACAAAAACCTTCAGGAATATCTTCGCCCATCAAAAAGCCCCGAACAGCTGAGCAAATGTCCTCTTTCGGCACATCCCACTGAGTTTGATAAAAAAGGGCGGGAAAGCCGTCCGGACCAGGGGCCTTTGTATGTCCCATCTGAAAGAGAGCGGCCTTGATCTGAGAGTCCAAATATGGTTTAATTAACTCATCGTTTATATCACTAGAGACTTTGGGCTGAATGGCATCAAGGACGACATCAGAATCACAAGGTTCAGCTGTAAATAGGTCACCGTAAAAAGCCTCGGCCATACCTTTGATCTCATTTAACTCCTCACAATGGGAACCGTCAGGGCGAACTAGAGCACGAATTTTATTGTTGCGACGCGAGGTGTAGCACGTGCATGGAAAAACGCCGTATTCCGATCGCCTTCCTTCAGCCACTCAACACGTGAGTGTTGCCGTGCCATGACCTCTTCACGCTCAAAAAGTTCACAAAGACGACGTTCTAGAGAGCTAGCTTTCTTATTTTCTCTGTTATTAGCTGGCCTCCCTTGGATTGATTTCAGCTGGCGCTCCAACTTCTGTATCTCACGCTGAACTGAACCAAAGCTCACCCTACTCCATTCCTGGAGGGATGAAGCCGCCATATGCAGGCAAATCCAGGTTGTGTGTAATGACCGTGGCCCATCCCGTGCCTCAGTCCACACCCTCTCCAGTGTATCACGGTAATCAGGAGCTCGCAACCATGCCGCTTAGAAACAAAAACCTGATTGGACTGGTTTCCTGTCACCTAATACACCAGAATTCTGTAGCCGTATCAGGATAGCAAAATGGTCTGACGTTGTAGTAATTATATTCTCCACAAATCAATCATCAAAAGCAGTTGAGAAAGCTTCATTTGCTATTGCCCGATCCAGCCTGACCCGCACAAAGGAGTCGTCTTCCTTCCTGTTAGACCAAGTGAACACCGGGCCCAAGAACCCCAAATCAACCAGCCCACATTCCACTAGGCAGTCCCTGAACTGCTCCATCTGAGATTCAGTGCGATCACGAAGGCCAAAGTGCTCGTGTTGGAAAAGAACCTTGTTAAAATCTCCACACACTAGCCACGGTCCTTTCCAATTCTCCCGCATCCGCCTCAACATGCTCCAAAACTCATGTCGCTTATCTCTACAAGGCTCACCTTAGACGAAGGAGACACGCCATGAGGCACACACATCCGAAGATATCGACACATCAATACAATGAGCATTATATCCTTTCAGAGACACATTGAACGGTTGCAACCAAAAAAATGCAAGGCCTCCACTAAGACCCTCACAACTAACAACGAAGCTGCCGGAATATCCAAGACCCCACATAAAATTTTCAGCTCGCTTATCCTTCATCTTCGTTTCGGAAAGAAAGAGGGAGGAGGGTCTATACGTAGCCACAAGCCAACGTATTTCTCCTACTGTCGAGTCTGACCCAAGTCCTCGACAGTTCAGGCATAGAATACTCATTGCGAAAGGCGGGGCTGTTCAACAGCCGCCGTCGGATCCGCCGATCATGTCGAATTCGTTCTCTGTTTTTTATTTGAGTCATCTAAGGCTGCATCAATTTGATCAGCCAAACCATCAGAACCTTTGCCTGGAATCACCGCCTCTAACAAGAACAGAAACCAAGGTGCCCTCATTCACTACCTGAACAGCCTTTGGGAGATATACTTGTTTTTGCTTGCGCTTCTGTCCTGGCTTAGTGGGTGAGGTTGCATGCAGAGCAGCTCCAGCATTAGCAACGACAGTCTCCTTATTCCGGGACGCAGTAGCCCGATGAGGACGAGGATTTTTCTTCATAGAAGAATTGACCTCAGCCGACTTAGCGGCATTCTTCCCCTCCCCTGCAGCAGATGAAGAAGCCTTTGAACCAGACCCTGTCTCAGTGCCGTTCGATGAAGATTTGCTGGTTTGTGACTGTAACACCCTCAGAATCGACCCTATGCAAGTTTTAGCGAAACCCGCCAAACCCGCATAGAAACGATTCAAAGGTGCCCACCAGGCACTTTCGTGCGGGTGGAAAACGAAGTAATAACATTACACAACAGTCCTCGATGGGACCCGCAGAACAGATATATATACAGCAGATAATATACAAAGATCCAAATCACCTTGAAAATAATAGAGCGTCCGACTACGGACAAGATGCAAATGGGGCTAAGAGCCCTGACGAATAACCAATGGCGTCCATAACCCTGCCCAGGCCAAGCCGGAAGGGTAACCCTGCTAACGACGTCGATCTCAAAACCTGCTTAAACAAAAGGGGTGCCGACAAAGGGCAAAGGAAAAAGAGGAGCGTCAGTACTGAGGCCAGTACACGGCGAGACTAGAATTCGGCGGTCCTCGCCTACATAGGTATGGTGGACTGAGCGGCAGCGGCAGCATGCACTGAACAACCTATAGAGACTCGATACAACTGGCGGTTATCAGAGAGGGGTAAGAATGACCTATCCGGATCCAACCTGATACTACCTTCAAACAAACTCATCCTGGTGTTTCCCCCTCGATACCACACGAGGAAGTCGACCGAGGAACTCACACAGTTGGCAGTTTTATTTATTCAGTTATCGTTGCAGCAATTACTAGTCAGGTAGAGATAATCGTCCTGATAAAATAAGCAGTGGGCACTTTTAGTTAACCGTTCCATGATAGTTGCAACACTTACTAGTCAAATACAATTAGTATGAGATAACCCAAAACCCAGCAGTTGTTGTTACTTTTATTTAGCCATTCCGTTGTAGTTGCACTACTGTAGCATCCCAGTTGTCTAACACCTGTAATGCTACTTGTTCTAGTAATAAAAAGGGTCACTTCCTACATATAATTGTTGCATCATCATCATACCATGCTCATGTCATCATGCCACCTTGCATTTGAGCATCATATAAAACCCCTTCTTGTTTGGTTCTTATCTCATGTGCATTATTAATTGTAGTTGTCTCTTGATATTGTATTTGGATCTTGATATATTGTTAAATGCCCAAGTTGATTTGGGGGCATATCTCTTATTAACTCCACCACCTTTTCTTTTCACCACCTTATAATTCCACCATCCAACTAAATATGAGCTTGGCATTTATGGGTTTACTTCTAGCTCATGTGGGTTGGGATGGATCCTTTTCTTTTCCACATGTTCTCATCTTGGCATCATTTTGTTTTCACATTATTGATGCATGAGAGCCACATGGCCACCTTTATTGTCTTGTGAGTGGGACCCTTTCTCCCTAGCTTCCACATGGGTGTTGTTGGGGTTATCATCATGTGGGGATATTTTGTGGGCTTATTAAATATCTAGTGGCATATACACACTAGCAAGTCCCAAATATATTCCAATGTGATCATCTCCTCATACCCCACTTGGAATTCTTTCTATTTTTCTTTTGCTTGGGCCTTATTCCACACTTTGGAATGCATAAGAAAATGCCAGGTAATTAATCTTGTTTTCACAAAGATAAATATGGTATCAATTAACTATGCATGGCCCACGCAAGTACCCCTTAGCTTGACATTTGTTTTTATTTGGATTTTACAATGGATCATCTTCCTCTACCCCCTTAGGCTTGGTCTTGTTTGATCATGCCTAAACCATCATCACCTTTTTCCCTCTTTTTCTAGTCTTGGTCTTGTTGGGGTTTGATTGGTGCATGGTTTGATATTGCCAAAATAAACCTAGCAACTATCTTCCCCCTCTCTAGACCAAACCCTAATCCACCCCTCTCTCTCTAATCCTCTATCCTAGTTCTCTCTAACACCTACCCCTTATCCCATATCCCATCTTGGCTAACTCTAAGCTACACCTAATCTAACTAAACCCTAGCTAACATGTCCCTCCCTCTCTCACCTAAACCTACCACACCCTAAGTGTCCCCTCACCTCTTCTCTCCCCAACCCTCTCTAAACCGAGCCTCCCTCTCTAGCTAAACCCTAACCGATCCTAGCTCCACCCTCTTCCCTCTCTCTCTATGCCATGAGGCCCCCACCGGCCGAGCTACCCCTCTAATCTAGCTCCTAGCCGAGACCACCCTCTCCTCCTCTCTCTTGCTCTCTTCCTCCCTGCCGGCGTGCCCCACCACGAGCTCCCCTACCTGGCCCACTCAGCAGCCTCACACCACACCTGCCTGCCTCCCTGGCCTCGCCCTACCCCACCTGGCAGCCTCCTCCCTCCCCATGTGCCTGCCGACCCATGCACGTGAGGTGCAAAGGTGGCCGAGCCGATCTACTCCTCCCCCACGCAAGCCCCCACCTGCCCCTCTCGTTCTTATCCTCTCCCTCGCCCTCTAGCCGTCCCCAGATCCGCCCAGGGCGACGCCCTCATCTCCCCTTCCTCTCCTCTCTTCCACCTAGCCTCGCCGTCCACCGCCAGTCTACCCCTGCCCCCATCTCCCTAGCCGGTGGCGTGACAGCTGCGGGTGCCGAGGAAGCTCCGGAGGTCGCCTGCGTCGCCCCCGTACCCAGCAGCGAGGAAGGAGAAGCCCAGCATCGCCAGAACCAGCGTTGCGCCGGCCGAAACCCTAGCTACGCCCGGCGTCTGCCCCGTCGTCGATCCGCTGCTTGCCGAACCGATCCAACGCCACCAACACCACCGCGGTAAGCCCAGCTCCCTCCCAGACATCTTTGCCTTCGCCGCCGTCGTCTGTTCGCGCCGCGCGTTTCGTCGAGCGCCCTCGGTGCACGGCGTGGTCGACAACGTCGTCTCGCTTCCGCGCGCGCAGACCCTATCTAGCACGCGCCCTCCCTCCTGTCAGCAACCACGCAGCCACCGCAGCGGTAGCCGCCCCCGCTGGCGCGCCCGTGGTCGCGGGATCGAGTCCGACGCGCCCTGTTTTTTCTCTGTCGCGCGGTGTTGGGTTCAGTTCGTCAGGCGACAGAGAAGATCCACAGTGGCGTGTGCGTTTCGCAGTTAACCCCCTGGCATTCCTTTTTCCTCAACCCGCGCTCCCCCTTCACCCCACTGTCAGTCTCTGTGTGCTTTTTATAAAAAGGGTCCCCTAGTTTTGTTTAATTAACCCGCGGTCCCCGTCCCTCTCAGCCGCTGGCGTGTGGGTCAGTATGTGACTGGCCCCACATGTCTGTGACTAGGGCTAGGCTGGCCTGAGTGTTAAAACATTTTTCAGATTCTGTTTAAATTCAAAACTAACTAAATTTAATTCAAATTCAAATTTCAATTCAGTTTTAAGTAACTTTTCAATTATAAATCCAAATAATGCATATGTTATATGTTTCTGAACCAGAAAAATGTGAGGATTTCAAATATGCCATTCAAATTGCCTTTTGCACATTTTAAATTCCAAGATGAATCAAATTACAACAAATGCCACTAGAACTTAAATAATTAATAACTTTTGATTTATAATTCCAAATTTAACAAATGATATGTCTAAAATGATCAGCTCGACGAGACCTTTCTGTTTATGCTATCCATGACTTCAATTGCAGCATGTATCATATAAATATAAAGTATACAGCAACTATTATGACAATAAAATGGGACCAAAACCCCATAAAAATGTTACTTCTTGTGTTCTACACCTCACCCATGCCATGCTACTTTATTGCCATGCAACTTGTGCATCATTCATCATGGCATGATTGTTTGCTTGACGCATTTTATTCCTATGCTTGTGCACTTTATTTATGTTGGCCCTTGTTTGTTTGGTTCTTCTTCGGTTAGACTCTGAGCAGGGGATATATCAAGAGAACCAGGAGCACTACCCAGATCTGTCTCTCGCTTCCACTGAGTTGCCAGGCAAGCACTACCACATGCTTGCATACATACAGTACCTATTGCCTCTATCTTATTCTTGCATCATTGAGTCGCGATTGCATTAAACTGAATCCCAAGTATTGCATAGCTTTTACTTTTAAACCCCACCAAGCTGGTTCCTCCATTCCATGAGCCATTACTACAGGAGTTGTTTGAGCCATGCGAGTCGTAGAACAGCATGTATAGGGTATGTGAGTGTCTGATGGATAACGAGGTACCTAAACAACTTAACCTGAGTAGTAATGGGATAACTAATGAAAGTGGCACCGGTGGGCAATATCTGCTATTTGGTTTTTCCTGCTCACTTGTGTCCCGTAGGACCCCGAGTACTTGAAACCTGTTCCTTGAATATTCGCGCTATCCACATCCGGGAGGCTTATGGGACCCCCCTGAGCCAGAGCTTGATTCACTCTTATTTCTTGGGGCCACAAACTAGTTTGAGGTTTTATTTACGATCCTGTACTTATGCCATGTTTTACTGCTTATTTACGATTGTGCGAGGGCACACTGTACTGTTTAGGTAAGCGGAGTGTTTTCGCGGTATCGACAAGCCCATCCACACTTTCGGGTTCCCAGTCGTTTACAGCCTCTGGCGCAAACCTTGAGTCCATCTCGGAGTCAGCTAGCTTCGTTGCGGGTCTACTCAATGGGGTGGCCCCCTGAAATATTTCTGAATCCTGTGATTGCTTTGTCGTGAAGGCCTCGTTGGGTTTTTATTTGGTTTTTCCGAGGTTGATCGAGTGTGTGTTGCTATTTGTGCACCCCTGCAGGGTAAAACTTTCTGAAAGCCGTGTCCGCGGTTATGGACGACTTGGAGCACAGTTTCTCGATCATAGACAAGCATAACTAAAGTACCGCTTTTAACTTGACTAAACAACTGACTAGTAAATAGTGCAACACTCATGGAATGGTTAATAAAATTGCCAACGGATGGGGGTTGTTCGTCCGCTTCCTCGTTGGTAAGCGAGGAGGAGGATGGATCTGATGGTATTACTGTTATAACTGTTGTCATCAATTCACGGACATCCGTCTATCATTGGTTAGGCAGATGGTTAGCGAGTATCTATAGAACTGCTAGGGTTTATCTTTTGCTGCAATTGCGTCACCCCAGGTTGTGTCCCCTTTAGAGGCATAAAGACTTGCTGAGTACCCTTAGGGTCTCACACGATAAATTATTGGTTCAGATGAACAGGTACCCTCGCAGGACGGATACTGGGTGGAGGAGGCTGATGATCTGGGCAACGATCGTTCGGTGTAGAGATTCTGGGAACGGGGATCCGTGAGATCTGTGGGCGGGATGTGCTTATTTCTATGGCATCTTATGCCGATTTGCTTCTTATCCGTACTCGGACTTTGTTTTGCCGCTTCCGCTTGATACTCTGATGTGTGATGTATGAGGAATTATCCTAACATATTATCTCTATCTAGGTCATTTGAATCTTGCCGTATGACGTTGCTATATTTCCTTTCTTTCTAGATGGTGTGGCTCTGATGTACTCTTGTATGGTGGCTTGCATACATACTCATTTGTGTATGTAGTTGATCCCTTCGCCTGCCGATTACGCCGCCCGTACAGGCCCCATTGAGTTGGAAGTGGTTGGGACGGCCGAAAGGTCTACCCGTGAGTGGCTTTTGGGGCCCCACCGTACTATTTCAACCACTACCGCTCATCCAGGCTTGTATCTAGGAGCGTAATTCACCGAGGTAGTTACAACTACTTACTAGTCAGATACAATTGTCGCAAGCGACAAACCAAACAAGCAATTGTGGGCAGTTTTAGTTAGCCATTCCATTATAGTGAAGCTGATTACTAGTCATTATAAAGTCAAATTTATAGCACTACTTTAGTTATAGTTGTCTATGATCAAGATACTGTGCTCCAAGTCGTCCATAACCGCGGACACGGCTTTCAGAAAGTTTTAACCCGGCCGGGGTGCACAAATAGCAACACACACACGATCAACCTCGGAAAAACCAAATCAAAACCCAACGAGGCTTTCACGACAAAGCAATCACAGGATTCAGAAATATTTTAGGGGGCCACCCCATTGAGTATACCTGCAACGAAGTAAGCTAGCTTCGAGACGGACTCAAGGTTTGCGTCAATGGCTGTAAACGACTGGGAACCCCAAACGGGGCTTGTCGATACCGCGAAAACACTCCGCTTACCTAAACAGTACAGTGTGCTCCTCGCACAATCGTAAATAAAGCAGTAGCATGGCATAAGTACAGGATCGTAAATAAAACCTCAAACTAGTTTGTGGCCCCCAAGAAATAAGACTGAATCAAGCTCTGGCTAAGGGGGGCCCATAATTCCCCGTATGTGGATAGCGCGATAAATCAAGGAACAGGTATCAAGTACTCGGGGTCCTACGGGACACAAGTGGGCGTTCGGAAACCAAATATTATCTATCACCCACCGATGCCTCTGCTTACTTACTTCAGTTTTAGTTGTTAAACAGGAATTAAAGTGAGCGATAAGTAAAACCATGATCATCTCCAACATCAACATGCGGCATTACTCCAACAACTGTGGCACTTGACAACACGCAACAGCACTTGAGCAAGCGCCTACGACGCGCAAGTCCAACTATCTACCAAACAACAGGTAATAGGATGTGTCCAAGGCAATATACGGCTGCAAGGGATATCACGGGTACGAAAACTAGAGCATCGCAACACAGATAGCAATAGATCAACAGGAGGGAATAAATACTATAAAAGTAAGATAGGTAGAAGGGGGGAGATGCTCGCCTGAAAACATTGTCGAAGGTTCAACCGAAGATCGGGTCGACACTCGCATCAACTCAACGGCCCAATCCGCGAAGAAGCAAAACACTAGAAGAAACACCGGATGCAATATTTAATACTACGGCAAAAGATCGGCATGCTTATGATATGATGCATGGCATGGCAAAGGTGCGATGCAATTAGGCCATATTAAGCGGAACCGGGGTCCCGACAATTAATTAAACGGTTCAAGTTATTTAGAACCCCGCAATTTAAATGTTGTTTTAACAGGGCAAGATAAGTTACCGGTTCGCTACACAAGTTTAAATGAGGCCAATATAAGACTAGATTTGCCCGCATATGGGCCCCATATTTAATTATGAAGTGAATCGGCCTAATGCCCCCAAACCACATGATATGATGCGAGCATGACAATTCATTATGCACAAGTTTATATTATATTATAAAATAGGGTGTCGGGAAGGGGTTCACACATTAGGGGGTCTCGACGAACTTGGGGTGCCAGGGTTCGGGGTTGGTCTCAGGGTCCAGATCTGGGGTTCAGGGTTCGACGGAACGTTCTCGGTTAGCGGAGTAGATCTTGTCGCGCGGCGTCAATGCTTCCGGGAAGGAGAACTTGTCGTCCAGGGTCTCGGTGTCCGGGGTGAAGCACTTGTCGTATCCGTGAAGAAGAGCATGTCGATCCACGGGTTCAGTCTTCGGATTGTTGCATCGGGGTCTCGACGAGGTTCACGATCTTCAGACTCCTGGAAGGAGAACTTGGCGTCTGGGATTCCGACGAGCTTGGCGTGTCGAGGTCGGTTTTCGGCCCGGCGCCGGGATCGGTCTTCGGCTCTAGGGTTGGATAACTTGATGTCCGTGTGGCGATCTTGTTGGAACCATATCGAAGGCCCTGATGTCGAGAAGATCTTGGCGTTCCATGAAGGAGGTCTTGACGCGTCGGTCTGGTGTCGTCCTTCCGGTACCGCGGGTCTTGGCGTCCTTGGGTTCCGAGAGGAAGGACTTGGCGATTTCCGCGGGTCTTGGTGTTTGACGGGGTTCGGTCCAATCTCGACCATCAGGGTCCATGACGAAGATCTTGGAATAGGGCGCCACTTGGTTTCGGTGTCGGGGTTCATTATCGATGGCGATCTTGACGGAACACTACGAGTGGTGAAGATCTCGAGGTTCCAAGGGTTCGGGTTCGGAAGAAGGGCTTGGCGCCTTGAGGTCCGGGTATGCGACCTTGTTGTTCATGCAGGGGGAACTTGAGGTTTCTCGCGGCTTCGATTATTGTGTCGGTGTCGACCCTGGTGTGCCTGCTCTGGTTGGAACAGCAGGTGGACGCGGACGCGCAGGCAGCGCACTGGCCGATGCGGGGCCCACCTGGGAAACAGAGAGCTATGGTCGAGGACGGCCGGAGGTGCAGGGAGCTCGGTGTGGGGCGCCGACGAGCTGGGGGTGCACATGGCGGCTCACGAGGCAGATGGCATGCGGACGGCGGCGGCCGGGCTCAGGCCAGCGGTGGCAAGCGGCGGTCGCGAGGAGGCGCTGTCGGGGAGGCGGCGGTTTGCGGGCGTGGGAGGAGTGGCTAGCGGCGGCGCTCGGGAGGCCGACGCCGCAGGCGGAGGGAGGCGGCCCGGAGCCGAGGGGGCGACGCCGGAGGGAACGCGGCAGCTGGACGGTGCGGGAGGGGCGCGGACAGAACGGGGGCCTTCCGCGGCGGCCGGAGCGGGCGACGGCGCGGTCGGGGCTAGCGCGAGCGGAAGGGAGGCCGACGGCTGAGGTGCTCGGGCTCTGCCGAGGGGGATGGGGAGAGGGGCGCGCGGCTCGGGTGAGGGCGCTGCCGGCGAGGCGGGGCCGGAGAGCGCAGAGGCCGGCGGGAGGAGGGAGGCGAGGCGGTGAGGGCGAGGGTCGCCGGGACGGCGCGGGAGGTGGTCGGGCGAGGGCCGGACGACGGGCGCTGCAGGGAGGGGGTGAGGAGGAGCTGGGCGCGGGGCGGAGCGGCGCGGGCGGACGCGTTGGGGAAGAGAGGAGGAAGGAGAGAGGAAAGGAGGGAGGTGGGGCCTGCAGGGTGGGTCCCAGGGGAGGTGGCTGTCGGCAAGTGTGTGTTGCGTGCGTGTGGGGTGTGCTGAGTGGGGAGTGGGGGGAGAGGCCAGGTGGCAGCGTCTGGTTGGGTGGGGATAGGGAGAGGGTGAGGTGTCAGGTGGGGATTGGGTGGGGTGATGTGGAGGGGGGGGGTAGGTTAGGTTGGGTAGATGTAGGATTTTAGGTGGACCGTTTCTATTTCTGGGGGTGGTCGTTCGGGTCGATTCGGCCCGTTCGACCGCCCCACTAAAATAATTGAATATTTTAATTATTTAAAACACGGCTTCTGCAAACCGATAACAGACAAAACAAAAACAATCCGGTGTCCCGGGTTTGCGTTTGAATTAATACGGGGCGTTTAGAAAACAAAACTAGGTTTTTCCGCAAATAGTTTGATGCAAGCAAATGCAAGACGATGACGATGCTCAAATGCAATGTGGCATGATGACATGAGCATGCGGTCATGATGATGCAATGCACAAAAACAACGCGATTTTCTAGTAGTGGTTTTGCGGGATGCCACAATTCGACACCACTAACAAGGGATCTCGCCCTCGAGATCCGCCTCATGGTACCGGAAGGAAGGTCGACGATCTGCGTCTTCTCACTTCGTGTAGATCCTCGCGACACCACTAACAAGAGGTCGTTGTCCGTGATCGTCGAGAGAACACTCCGGGGACAAAAGGTCGAAGGTAGAGGTATCGACAAATAAAGCCACCTCTAGCTTCCGTGGACGGAGTAAAATTGCTGGATCCACTGATTCGATGTACAAGAGCGAATGACAAGAGTAGTCGTATGGTGATCAGTCCATCGCGCACCCAAACCATTACTCTGCAAACGAATAGGCGGATTATGCAACCAACTCTCGGAATTCATACTGAAGATCTCGTCAAGCGAGGTTCGGAAACAAAGGAGTGATGCAGACTCTGCATCGGATCTGGCGTAGATGATATCGTCGTGTCGGAAAACACCGGAAGGCACAAACAAGGAACAAAGAATGGCACCACAGATAAAGGATCACTCAGATAGCAGGAAGACCGGATGTAGACACACCGTTACCAAAAGAGGAAGCGAAACCCTAAGGTACGACGGAAACCCCACCACGAGAATTCCTGGACTTGAAGAAAAGATAAGAGAGCCGATTCAAAACACGCAGAGGTAAGAGGAGAATAGCATAGGGGTAAGGAGTAAAATCAGACCTAATCAGAACTATCCAACCGTTTTTGCAAAAATAGTTTTGACACTCTACTTCGGCCATTAGCTAGGTTATCCTACAGGCTGGACTTGTGGGGTATCGCAACTGCTGAGCTCTGATACCACTCTGTAACACCCTCAGAATCGACCCTATGCAAGTTTTAGCGAAACCCGCCAAACCCGCATAGAAACGATTCAAAGGTGCCCACCAGGCACTTTCGTGCGGGTGGAAAACGAAGTAATAACATTACACAACAGTCCTCGATGGGACCCGCAGAACAGATATATATACAGCAGATAATATACAAAGATCCAAATCACCTTGAAAATAATAGAGCGTCCGACTACGGACAAGATGCAAATGGGGCTAAGAGCCCTGACGAATAACCAATGGCGTCCATAACCCTGTCCAGGCCAAGCCGGAAGGGTAACCCTGCTAACGACGTCGATCTCAAAACCTGCTTAAACAAAAGGGGTGCCGACAAAGGCCAAAGGAAAAAGAGGAGCGTCAGTACTGAGGCCAGTACACGGCGAGACTAGAATTCGGCGGTCCTCGCCTACATAGGTATGGTGGACTGAGCGGCAGCGGCAGCATGCACTGAACAACCTATAGAGACTCGATACAACTGGCGGTTATCAGAGAGGGGTAAGAATGACCTATCCGGATCCAACCTGATACTACCTTCAAACAAACCCATCCTGGTGTTTCCCCCTCGATACCACACGAGGAAGTCGACCGAGGAACTCACACAGTTGGCAGTTTTATTTATTCAGTTATCGTTGCAGCAATTACTAGTCAGGTAGAGATAATCGTCCTGATAAAATAAGCAGTGGGCACTTTTAGTTAACCGTTCCATGATAGTTGCAACACTTACTAGTCAAATACAATTAGTATGAGATAACCCAAATCCCAGCAGTTGTTGTTACTTTTATTTAGCCATTCCGTTGTAGTTGCACTACTTACTAGTCAGATACAATTGTCGCAAGCGACAAACCAAACAAGCAATTGTGGGCAGTTTTAGTTAGCCATTCCATTATAGTGAAGCTGATTACTAGTCATTATAAAGTCAAATTTATAGCACTACTTTAGTTATAGTTGTCTATGATCAAGATACTGTGCTCCAAGTCGTCCATAACCGCGGACACGGCTTTCAGAAAGTTTTAACCCGGCCGGGGTGCACAAATAGCAACACACACACGATCAACCTCGGAAAAACCAAATCAAAACCCAACGAGGCTTTCACGACAAAGCAATCACAGGATTCAGAAATATTTCAGGGGGCCACCCCATTGAGTAGACCCGCAACGAAGTAAGCTAGCTCCGAGACAGACTCAAGGTTTGCGTCAATGGCTGTAAACGACTGGGAACCCCAAACGGGGCTTGTCGATACCGCGAAAACACTCCGCTTACCTAAACAGTATAGTGTGCTCCTCGCACAATCGTAAATAAAGCAGTAGCATGGCATAAGTACAGGATCGTAAATAAAACCTCAAACTAGTTTGTGGCCCCAAGAAATAAGACTGAATCAAGCTCTGGCTAAGGGGGGCCCATAATTCCCCGTATGTGGATAGCGCGATAAATCAAGGAACAGGTATCAAGTACTCGGGGTCCTACGGGACACAAGTGGGCGTTCGGAAACCAAATATTATCTATCACCCACCGATGCCTCTGCTTACTTACTTCAGTTTTAGTTGTTAAACAGGAATTAAAGTGAGCGATAAGTAAAACCATGATCATCTCCAACATCAACATGCGGCATTACTCCAACAACTGTGGCACTTGACAACACGCAACAGCACTTGAGCAAGCGCCTATGACGCGCAAGTCCAACTATCTACCAAACAACAGGTAATAGGATGTGTCCAAGGCAATATACGGCTGCAAGGGATATCACGGGTACGAAAACTAGAGCATCGCAACACAGATAGCAATAGATCAACAGGAGGGAATAAATACTATAAAAGTAAGATAGGTAGAAGGGGGGAGATGCTCGCCTGAAAACATTGTCGAAGGTTCAACCGAAGATCGGGTCGACACTCGCATCAACTCAACGGTCCAATCCGCGAAGAAGCAAAACACTAGAAGAAACACCGGATGCAATATTTAATACTACGGCAAAAGATCGACATGCTTATGATATGATGCATGGCATGGCAAAGGTGCGATGCA
This sequence comes from Avena sativa, assembly GCA_916181665.1. Lineage (NCBI taxonomy): Eukaryota > Viridiplantae > Streptophyta > Magnoliopsida > Poales > Poaceae > Avena > Avena sativa. Next base: position 292,267,378 of record OV702282.1, read on the forward strand.
ATTAGGCCATATTAAGCGGAACCGGGGTCCCGACAATTAATTAAACGGTTCAAGTTATTTAGAACCCCGCAATTTAAATGTTGTTTTAACAGGGCAAGGTAAGTTACCGGTTCGCTACACAAGTTTAAATGAGGCCAATATAAGACTAGATTTGCCCGCATATGGGCCCCATATTTAATTATGAAGTGAATCGGCCTAATGCCCCCAAACCACATGATATGATGCGAGCATGACAATTCATTATGCACAAGTTTATATTATATTATAAAATAGGGTGTCGGGAAGGGGTTCACACATTAGGGGGTCTCGACGAACTTGGGGTGCCGGGGTTCGGGGTTGGTCTCAGGGTCCAGATCTGGGGTTCGACGGAACGTTCTCGGTTAGCGGAGTAGATCTTGTCGCGCGGCGTCAATGCTTCCGGGAAGGAGAACTTGTCGTCCAGGGTCTCGGTGTCCGGGGTGAAGCACTTGTCGTATCCGTGAAGAAGAGCATGTCGATCCACGGGTTCAGTCTTCGGATTGTTGCATCGGGGTCTCGACGAGGTTCACGATCTTCAGACTCCTGGAAGGAGAACTTGGCGTCTGGGATTCCGACGAGCTTGGCGTGTCGAGGTCGGTTTTCGGCCCGGCGCCGGGATCGGTCTTCGGCTCTAGGGTTGGATAACTTGATGTCCGTGTGGCGATCTTGTTGGAACCATATCGAAGGCCCTGATGTCGAGAAGATCTTGGCGTTCCATGAAGGAGGTCTTGACGCGTCGGTCTGGTGTCGTCCTTCCGGTACCGCGGGTCTTGGCGTCCTTGGGTTCCGAGAGGAAGGACTTGGCGATTTCCGCGGGTCTTGGTGTTTGACGGGGTTCGGTCCAATCTCGACCATCAGGGTCCATGACGAAGATCTTGGAATAGGGCGCCACTTGGTTTCGGTGTCGGGGTTCATTATCGATGGCGATCTTGACGGAACACTACGAGTGGTGAAGATCTCGAGGTTCCAAGGGTTCGGGTTCGGAAGAAGGGCTTGGCGCCTTGAGGTCCGGGTATGCGACCTTGTTGTTCATGCAGGGGAACTTGAGGTTTCTCGCGGCTTCGATTATTGTGTCGGTGTCGACCCTGGTGTGCCTGCTCTGGTTGGAACAGCAGGTGGACGCGGACGCGCAGGCAGCGCACTGGCCGATGCGGGGCCCACCTGGGAAACAGAGAGCTATGGTCGGGGACGGCCGGAGGTGCAGGGAGCTCGGTGTGGGGCGCCGACGAGCTGGGGGTGCACATGGCGGCTCACGAGGCAGATGGCATGCGGACGGCGGCGGCCGGGCTCAGGCCAGCGGTGGCAAGCGGCGGTCGCGAGGAGGCGCTGTCGGGGAGGCGGCGGTTTGCGGGCGTGGGAGGAGTGGCTAGCGGCGGCGCTCGGGAGGCCGAGGCCGCAGGCGGAGGGAGGCGGCCCGGAGCCGAGGGGGCGACGCCGGAGGGAACGCGGCGGCTGGACAGTGCGGGAGGGGCGCGGACGGAACGGGGGCCTTCCGCGGCGGCCGGAGCGGGCGACGGCGCGGTCGGGGCTAGCGCGAGCGGAAGGGAGGCCGGCGGCTGAGGTGCTCGGGCTCTGCCGAGGGGGATGGGGAGAGGGGCGCGCGGCTCGGGTGAGGGCGCTGCCGACGAGGCGGGGCCGGAGAGCGCAGAGGCCGGCGGGAGGAGGGAGGCGAGGCGGTGAGGGCGAGGGTCGCCGGGACGGCGCGGGAGGTGGTCGGGCGAGGGCCGGACGACGGGCGCTGCAGGGAGGGGGTGAGGAGGAGCTGGGCGCGGGGCGGAGCGGCGCGGGCGGACGCGTTGGGGAAGAGAGGAGGAAGGAGAGAGGAAAGGAGGGAGGTGGGGCTGCAGGGTGGGTCCCAGGGGAGGTGGCTGTCGGCAAGTGTGTGTTGCGTGCGTGTGGGGTGTGCTGAGTGGGGAGTGGGGGGAGAGGCCAGGTGGCAGCGTCTGGTTGGGTGGGGATAGGGAGAGGGTGAGGTGTCAGGTGGGGATTGGGTGGGGTGATGTGGAGGGGGGTGGGTAGGTTAGGTTGGGTAGATGTAGGATTTTAGGTGGACCGTTTGTATTTCTGGGGGTGGTCGTTCGGGTCGATTCGGCCCGTTCGACCGCCCCACTAAAATAATTGAATATTTTAATTATTTAAAACACGGCTTCTGCAAACCGATAACAGAAAAAACAAAAATAATCCGGTGTCCCGGGTTTGTGTTTGAATTAAGACGGGGCGTTTAGAAAACAAAACTAGGTTTTTCCGCAAATAGTTTGATGCAAGCAAATACAAGACGATGACAATGCTCAAATGCAATGTGGCATGATGACATGAGCATGCGGTCATGATGATGCAATGCACAAAAATAACGCGATTTTCTAGTAGTGGTTTTGCGGGATGCCACAGTGACTGATCCATAGGCATAGCAGAAACCTTCTTCTTCTTTGGAACGCACAAGTTGTCGCCCTGGTACGGCAGCTTCCCTTCTGAATCCCGTGTTGCAGGAGATGGACAGGTATGTTTTCTCAAAGAGGAGGAATATGACAATGCAGTACGATGTCATGTACGAGCGCCTTCCTATGTTCTGTTTTTCGTGTGGTTTGATCCACTTGCAACTTGATATTGAACTAGTTGAGTGCCCGTGCGTTGCTACGGTTCCTCTTTTCTTCTCATTGTACATGTTAATATGATGCACGTGAGAAAACATGGGTATACAAAAGATAACTGCAGTGTTATGAAACATTAAGATTCCATATTTCCTGAATTGTATTTAAGTAAAAGCCAATTGAACGATTTGGTGCATAGGAATTAGGGGCACAACTCCTCATCTTTACTATAACCGAGATCTAATTTTTTGAAGCATTTAGATATTCTGACACAATGTCAAGAATGTTGTATTTTGCTTCATTTGCATAGTTATGTTACCAAAACATTTCTCCCTCGGCTCGTACCATCCTTCATGAGAAATTTGTTTCGTTTGCATGAAGATTTTTACATAAAATGAGTAAGAAAATGGCAACATCAGAATTCACTATGCAAAATAATAAACATGATTTCCTTGGCTTAATAGCATTTCACGACTGCAGTTTAAGAACATAATGATCAATAAGTTGTTTTATTCTATTTCACGAAAGATGCTTCAATCCCACCTCACAAGACGATGTGGCATTTCTTTTCGCCATGATACAACTCTAACTTACCAGTCTAGTCAATTACAGTCACATAGAGGTCAATTACAGAAACCAGGTAGCTATAGTTACACGATGGACATATACAAACATGCACCATCCTCTTAGACCAACATTAGCATATCATGTGCATCCCATGTCTCATATGCAAGGAGCCAAAGAGAGAAAAGCAAGATGTTGCACTTGTAGCTGAATCAATTGCTATGGAAAGTGTTGAAGTTTTCTTGTCCTCACTCCACCTACAGCTCACGTAAAACAATCATTATGTGAACAAAGCAGACAAAAGATGAACTTATGATAGCAGAAATGTAGAAGTTAAAAGAAACAAAAGCTTTGATTCTTGTATCTGAAGTGAATCTGTTATCATGCAAATGAGCATGTTTGATGAGAAGTTTTGCCTCTTCTTTGCCAATGCATATCTTTTTAAAAGCATCAGAAAGAACCTCAAAACAATGAATAATCATAAAAGAACTCTATGTAAGAGCCAAATCCCCTACCTCCGCCACCAAGCATTATCCTCTACCTCTTATACTCCTCGAAGATAGGTACTCGGCCAAATATGTCTACAGAACTACAAGTATGATTAGTGAAAAGGTTTAGTTATTAGTACCTAGATTATTAAGCTACCTGGATGATTCAAATTTAGTTTATGGAAGTACTTCCCAGATTTCAAATACACTTTCGTCCAATGGTTTTGAATCTTAAAAGTTAAATGAGAAAAAAATCTTGGTATTTACATAATGATACCAATCCTAAAAGCTCGCATGCATTCAGTAATAACATGATCCGATCTCCTTGATATAAACATGCACATTTATACTGGACGGGTCTCTGGAAATCACATGGTCTCAAATAGTGAAAAAGGAAATCAACTAATAGAAAATAATTACTATAAGGGGACAAAATCCACCAAGTACAACTCTACTCATATAAGGTTATAACAACACATAAGGGAAATTTCATATAGATTCTAGAGGGGAATGGTGTGGTAGCCGCCTAGCTGGTAGTGTTAATTTGGCTTCAAGACTCAAGAGTATTAATTATTATCATGAAGGTGTCAGTTTAAAGGTTCACCTCACCTTTATGCTTCAGGCTACCAAAACTTTTGCTAGCAATTATCTTGAAGAATCCTCTAAGCATGATGGCATTAAGGGACATGCAGTATCTTACAGGTTTCTCAAACGTTCATGTGATCCCTTGCACAAGTGTTATTCCTAAACACCAAACATCTCAAGATTGAGAAAAGTAATATAGAAATCAAAAACCTGAAACAGAACAAATATTGATTGGCAAACATCATGAGAAAGATAAAACTGACAGTTCAAACAGTGAGCGTGAATCAAATATTTACCACATCCATATTGATGTTTGTCCGAATTCGCATGTTACCATGACCATTTTTTGTTTCCCGAATATGAATGCCGGATAATTTAGATGATCCACTAGCAGTTCCCACCCCTAAGCGCAATGTGCTCATAAAGTACTACAATATTTTTTGTATAGAAGGTAGAAGAAGATGGATTGTTTTATCGGTATGCTGGTATAAATTTGGCACCAAATTGCATCATAACTGGAACATATATGTCTTTCAGTCAATAATATTGGCTTCAAGCAAACAATCCAGCAAATCCTTGAAGCGATACCTAGACATGAGATGTAAATTCTATCATGCTATGCTAGGCAAAACAACATGATCTAAATCCTTTAGTTTAAAATAGGTAACATGATCAAGATCCTTGACGACACATGTATACATCAAAATGAAACCACAATTGTAATATGCCAGACTTATAAACAGGAAAATTTAAAATATCTTGGCCCTTGAAAACGCGAATACCAAGATAGAAAAAATGAATAAAAATCATCAAATGAATTCAGACAATTCTAGAGATAGCAAGCATAGTCTAGAAAGCTCAATTAAGCACAAGTAGGACACACAGAGCTTGACCATTGCCAATCAGTTTTTCCAAAATAACCTAGGTCTATTAAGTTTCATTCCTCTCTTACACATGTGTTAACATAATGTACATGAGAATTCTCATGTACGAAAAGATATCCACAAAGTATTTAAAGATATTAAAACTCCACTTTGCTTGAAATGCATTTCTATAATAGCCATTTTGAAGTTGTACGCATATACATCAAGAAGCCAACTAAATATACCTTGTTAATTAAGATGTAGTACACGACGCATTTAAGATATTCGTGTATAATATTAGGATCTTGTATTCATCATCATTTGCATTGTACTATTGATTTAATAGGCATGTGAAAAAGTCCGTCCTTGTCTCGTAACCATCCTGCACGAGAGTTGGGGAGTACTGCATTGAAAGGAAACCAACCTATTAGTTCAAATTATTAAAAATAAATCAATCTAAGAGTACAATCCCATTAGAACATAAGGGAATGGGCTCAGGTAGTATTAACAAACGAATGTCTCTCATAGTCCATGTAGAAATAGAAGTCTGATGCTACCGTCTCTATTTTCTCTACCCCAGCGGAAGCCATAGGCAGGGGACACGATGCCATCCCCTTCCTTGTGAATCAGTATTTTTTGGAAACTCAGAGCTACAATATTATGGCGATTAACCACTCTCTGTTTGCAAAATGCAAGGCATGTAATATGTTTTTTCGTTGATTCTCTAACTTTTTACCTCACCCGCTTGTAGCTAATGATCAGTCCTGTTCCACAAAATATGCTTCGAGCATGCAAACAACAATCATTTTCCTAAAGAAAAGAGATACTAACTAATTTCATGCCCGCGTCCTCACATACCCAACTATCAGCATTCATGCCACCGCCTTTGAAGCCTTCTTCCTACATTTGCAATACACGTCTTTAGAGAAACACCCATGTACATTGTCTTTGATATTGACACATCTCATTTCAAAACGTCTGGTTCGCTACATCTGGCGACAAGCATGGCGCCGTTGGTCATCTGAGAGCCATTGTCACATCCTAATTGTACAAGAACACGAATTATGTGACTATCTGATCCATTGTATACAAGAAATCAAGAACATAACATTACTTCCATAAGCGAAACAACAAAAACTATAGTCAAATGAACTGAATTAGCTGCACCACCTCCTGCGACGTGAGAATGCTAATCGTCGCCCTGATCGTTGTGGCCATGCCATTGCCATACTCCATGTCGGCGTGCCGCATCCAAGGTGACCATGGCCAGAGCCTATGCCACAACAAGTCAGGCCTAACCTCCGGCAACCACACCCGGAAACACCCCAGCTGGAGACGTTGATCGTACCATGGCCACCACAACATACACCACGACACTTAACATCATTTTACAAATAAGAGCGCAAAAGATGCTATACTGGGAACAAAAATAAACATGAACCCAGAAAAGGAGAAATACATCTAAAGCTACAGGTTCAGTTCTGGAGTTTCACAACTAACATCGTTGAGGTTTTTATGTCCCTGCATATGTGAAAATGCAGGGATGAAAACCACGGGCAGCTGAGGCCTAATATCCCTTGGCTAAAATAACCTGAGCTACTACTGCATTGTTGAGCTAAAATATCCCTCACCTAGTCCTGAGCTTGATGGAAGATGCGTTGCATTGAGTTTCAGGTCCAACGTCGTCGGCGAGACAGCTACTGCCTCTCCAAAAACCTCCTTCACTCACCATGGATTTACATGAGCACGCGGTAGGCTGCGTCCGCGGCCGTCGGTCTTGGCGCGCTGGACGGTAGGTGTGGCCGCACTCTCAGAGGCCATCCATGTCTGCATCGACGACCATCAGTCTTGGCGCCTCACTGGGTTGTCCATGTCCGCCTCCACAGCCGTTAGTCTTGGCTGCTCCGCGATGGATGGTGGGAGTGATGGCGCTCTTCGAGGCCGTCCCCGTTCGTGTCCGCGGCCATCGATATTGGCGCCTCCGTACTGTACGGTGGGTGTGGCGGCACTCTTTGAGGCCTTCGCATCAGACGCTGGGCACGCGACGCTTGTTGTGAGCATGGATTTGTGCTCCTCCGCTGGTCGCCGCGCTCGTTCCACCTCGTACCCAGCAAAATTGGACGCGATCATGCAGTCGGTAGGGAGAGAGATTGTGCGAAAGGCCGTCATATTTGCTTTGAATTCTCATACGTGCAATAATCAGATCTCTTAACAATGCAAAAAACGTAAAGGAGGCCTGAATACCTTGTTAGAGGATGCCTCCGCGATGCCTGGAGCTGTTGTGCTAGGTAACGCCCTTGCAATCGCCCTGCCTTCATCTTTGGCCATCAGAGCAACGCCTAGAGCTCTATCGCCTGCCTGCCCTTGGCTTGCTCGCCCCTGCCCTCGGATGCTCGTAGTGGCGTGGCCGGCCTCGGCCACAGGAGAAAGCGCGAGCATGGCGTCAAACCACGCGACCGATCGGGAGCATGGCGGCCGACCGACAAGCGCGTATGGTCCCACACGTACCTTATCCGTGGGGTGCTCTAGGGTCACCAAGATGTGGGGTACCTGACCTTCGGAGGCCAGACCGGCGGTGAGAGGTTGGGGTGGCCGAGGAGGTGGGTGGGAAGGCGGCGGCGCTACTGGTTTCGGAGGGGGAGAAGGGATCAAGGTGGAGGCGCATTAGAGGAGGGGTAGGTGGGGAACAGAGAGAGAGGTTTCAGGAGCGGAGGAAGCACAAGATCAGACGGTGAATATTGGTTTCTCCATATGTATTGGTCCAGATTGCTCCAATGTTTGATGTTTGAGGACGACATACGATCACCAACATTCTTTTAATAGTAAAGACTAGCTAAATGCCCGTCCGTTGCTAGGGAATAAAATTAAAAATATATACAAATATTTTAAACAATTATTCTAAATTGAAAAATGATATTAAACATGAAGCCACATAATTTCTACTCATACGACGACAAATAGCTATTTAGTCGCCAACTTCTTTCATCGGCACCTTCACTATACTAAAGCAAAACTACAAGAAGATATCGTTGCAAGCAACTTATTATATAAAGATCACAAGTTACAAGTCAATGCGTCATCCCAAGGATGCCACCTGCCATCGACCAGACCACCGGGGCCGCCAACGTCACGGTTGGCGCGGGCTCAATTAGCCGATGGCTACAAGTGGGAGCACCTAGAACAGGCTACCATGCCGCCCTCACGGCCACTTCAGCCGCCGAACCGCGGGATCCAGGGTCGCCGCCCCGGCTCTTGTCTCTGCCAAGATTCTAGGGCCGTCGCACCGGCTACCTTCTCCTCCGGCCACAACTTTCCGTCCAGGGCCTCCGTGCCGCACCAGCTAGGAGCTCCCAACACACGAGGAGAGGAGGCCCCTGCCGACGCTGCCTCTCGACTGGATGAGATCCTGACACCGTTGTTAGCCACACAGTCTTTGCCGGCGACGTCGTTTGATGGCGGCGGGGATGATCGAAGGTGGATGGGGGAGTGGCAGCGGTGGCTAGGATTTTCCGTGATCCGCTCCCCTGGGAACGATGCGAGGCCCGGGTACCGACTTCAAATGAGTACATGACACCTTAAGAATGTTCATTCGCCGTTCGTTATTCAGTAAACAGTGCTATTAAAAATTAGATAGTAAGGAAATGACACACAGATCAATCTTTTATGTTGTTGGTATATGCACATTAAACTTATTTAAAAGAGAAGAGATGTAGTATGCATACTCTCTATCATAAGTGCACCTAGCTTAAATCAAAAGTACGTTACTACGATATTGAACAGAAAATGCATGCTTCATCCTTTCTTCCCTTAAATTAGTTATTATACGGCCCCCATCTAATTATTGATATTTTGATAGTACTCTCTTCCAAATGTAGAAGAACAGTCCCAATGTCATTGCACCCCATGGCAATATGGCATGTCCGCAGCATGTGCCCACATTAATGGCCATCGCAGGCTAGCGTCGACCTTTGCGTCTGTCGCGTGCATGTCGATCCGTCGGATCTCAAGCTCTCACGCACCGGCACCGGCAATGGGTGGCCGTGTTCGCACGCCTCTCGTGTCCACCATCACCGGAAGGGGAAAGCGGAGTCGCCGACAGGAAACATGGGATGAATTGAAGACGAAATAGATGACGATTCAGAGTGATGAATCAGTAAATTTTGCAGATAGAAGGTTTCATCGAGGGAAGATTTCAGTCTATTAGACACACACCACGCACACGAGGACACACACCGGTCGATCCCGCACCTTCTCCCTCCTGTGCTTCAATCTCCAATCTGACGCATGCCTCCTCGCTCGTGATCCACCGCCTGTCCGCCTCCTTTCTTACTCGAGCGCCTCCTCACCACCTCCAACCTCGCCCAACTTCGCGTCTTCCCCAAGCGAATCCCCTCTTCATGCGAGCATGCGCCCGAGATCCCCTCGCACTCATGTTCGCCTCGCCTCGCTCGAACCTCGCCAGCCACCGACGCCAGGAGCACGTCCTCATTGACCCGGACCCTGCCACCAGACGCTGCCGCTAGGAGCACGTCCTCGTCTGTGGCATCCCGCAAACCACTACTAGAAAATCGCGTTGTTTTTGTGCATTGCATCATCATGACCGCATGCTCATGTTATCATGCCACATTGCATTTGAGCATTGTCATCATCTTGCATTTGCTTGCATAAAATTATTTGCGGAAAAAAAAAACCTGTTCTTGTTTTCTAAACGCCCCGTCTATGTTCCAAACGCAAAACCGGGTCGCCGGAATATTTTGTTTTGTCTGCTATCGGTTTGTAAACGCCCGGTTTGAAATAAATAAAATAGTTATTTATTTTTAGTGGGGCAGTCGAACGGGCCGATTCGACCCGGACGACCACCCCCAGAATAAAACGGTCCAATCTAGAAACCTTTTTCTACCCAACCTAATCTACCCACCCAACCAGCCACATCACCCCCTCCTATCGCGAGACGCCACCTCACCCTCTTCCTTCCCTCCAGCCAACCCCCAGCTGCCACGTCACGCCCTGGTCAAACCCACTCCCCCCTCTCTCTCTCTCACCCCAGTTTCACCTACCCACTCTCCACTCTCTCTCTCTGCCCCCGGCCCCCACCGCCCTGCGTGCGGGACCCACTCCCTCCACTCACCGCGTCGGCCCCAACCCCACTCACCCACGCACCCTCCCACCGACAGCCCCTGGCCCCACCCGGTCCCACCACCCACCAACCGCGCCCCTCTCTCCCCACCGCGTCTCCCTCCTCTCAGCCTCCCTCGCCCCGCTTCCCCCTCGCCTCCGGCGCCGGATCCCTTTCTCTCCTCGGCCCTCCCCGGCGCCCTGCTCGCCCTCCAACCGCCCCGGGCTCCCCGTCCCCGCCTTCAAAGCGGGCTCGTCGCCGCCCGCCTCAGCGACCACCCCCGCCGCCTGGCCCTCCTCTCCCCAAGCTCCTCGCCGCCCCCTTCTTCTTCTCTCCGGCCGGCCTTCTCCTCCGCCGCGCCCCCGCCGCCGTTCGCCTTCCTCCCTCTCCCGGAATCCCCGTCGTCCCCCCTCTGCACCGCCTCCACCACGTCCCCCGTCGCCGGCCCCGCCCCGTCGACCCCGCGCCCGTGCCTCCGACCTCGCCCAACCCCCGCCGACCGCCTGCTGCCGCCCTCCTCCGCGCGGCCTCGTCCCGCCAAGCCCAGCCGCGTCCTCGTCAGGCGCGCCGCCGCGGACCCTGCCCGCTGCCGCGTCCTCCGTCGAGCCGGCCCGGCGCGCACACCGCCGCGCCTCGCCGCCGAGCTCCTCTGGCAGCGCCGCCCCGACCCGCCTCCTCCGCTGCAGCGAGCCCGTCGCTGCCGCCGACCCCGCGCCCGCCGCTCGCCCTGCATCCTCGCCCCGCCGCGCCCCCGTCGTCGTTGCCCAGGAGTTCCCTGTCCTCTCCAACACCATGTCCGTCCTGCTCTGCACGCGAGCGCTGTTGACGCCTCCTGTTCCGGTTCCCTCTCAAGCAGGTGCTCGGCTGTTGTGTTGATGCGGAGGGAAATCCGTGGGATAGTGTGGCGTTAATGTTTTCCCGATGCCCTGTTGAACATGCCTCACAACACCGCCCCATGCTCGCTGCCGTCATCCCTGTGCTACCGGTATCAAGACAACGCCAAGTGCTACCTCGACAAGTTGTACAAGTCCCTCGCTTTGCAAGACCGAACGGCTACATCGACTGGAATGATGATCCACGTTCATCACCGACAAGATACAGCCGACAAGAACGTTCACATGGAAAACCAAAGGCAAGGACCGTCCGATGTCAAGCCCTCCTTCACGGAAACCACAAGATCTCCGTCCAGGATCCGACGAACCACCGGCAGTGGATCCGAGACCGTCGCCAACGCCATGACCTTTGGCAAGGACCCGACAAGATCGTCTACACAGACGTAAAGTTCTCCACCCCGAAGACCGATCCCCGAGACCGAACCCTCGACACGCCAAGATCTTCGCCTCGGAACGCCATGACCGTCGACATGACCCGAAGACCACGGATGCGCCAAGACCTACCTCCGTTGTCCGAGGCCAATCCGTCGAACCCTGAACCCTGAGACCGACCCCGAACCCCGGAACCCCAAGATCTGCCGAACCCTAATGTGTGAACCTTTTCCCGAGCCCTATTTTTTATATATGCTAAATATAAAACTTGTTGCATATTAATTGCCATACTTGCATGCATATTTGTGTGGTTTGGGGGCTTTATACCGATTCACCTAAATTAAATATGGGGCCCATATGCGGGCAAATCTAGTCTTATATTGGCCTCATTTAAATTTGTGCATCGAACCATTATCATATCTTTCCTTGTTAAACAACATTTAAATTGGGGGCATCTAAACAACATGAACAATATAATTAATTGTCGGGACCCCGGTTCCGCTTAATCTTGCCTAATTGCATCGCATCTTTGCCATGCCATACATCATACATGCATCATGCCCGATCTTCTGCCGTAGTATTAAATATTGCATCCGGTGTTTATTCTAGTGTTTTGCTTCTTCGCGGATAAGGCCGTTGAGTTGATGTGAGCTTCGCCCCGATCTTCGGATGAACCTTCGACAATGTTTTCAGGCGAGCATCTTCCCCTTTCTACCTATCTTACTTTTATAGTATTTATTCCCTCCTGTTGATCTATTGCTATCTGTGTTGCGATGCTCTAGATTCCGTACCTGTGATATTCCGTGCAGCCCTATATTGCCTTGGACACATCCTATGACCTGTTGTTTGGTAGATAGTTGGACCTGCGCGTCGTAGCCGCTTTCTCAAGTGCTGTTGCGTGTCGCCAAGTACCACAGTTGTTGGAGCATTGCCGCCTGTCTATTGTTGGAGATGATCATGGTTTTACTTATCGTTCACTTTAATTCCTGTTTAACAACTAAAATTGAAGTAAGTAAGCAGAGGCATCGGCGGGTGATAGATAATATTTGGTTTCCGACCGCCCACTTGTGTCCCGTAGGACCCCGAGTACTTGATACCTGTTCCTTGAATATTCGCGCTATCCACATACGGGGAATTATGGGACCCCCCTTAGCCAGAGCTTGATTCATTCTTATTTCTTGGGGCCACAAACTAGTTTGAGGTTTTATTTACGATCCTGTACTTATGCCATGTTTTACTGCTTTATTTACGATTGTGCGAGGAGCACACTGTACTGTTTAGGTAAGCGGAATGTTTTCGCGGTATCGACAAGCCCAGTTTTGGGTTCCCAGTCGTTTACAGCCATTGTCGCAAACCTTGAGTCCGTCTCGGAGTCAGCTAGCTTTGTTGCGGGTCTACTCCAAGGGGTGGCCCCCTGAAATATTTCTGAATCCTGTGATTGCTTTGTCGTGAAAGCCTCGTTGGGTTTTGATTTGGTTTTTCCGAGGTTGTTCGTGTGTGTGTTGCTATTTGTGCACCCCGGCTGGGTTAAAACTTTCTGAAAGCCGTGTCCGCGGTTATGGACGACTTGGAGCACAGTATCTCGATCATAGACAACTATAACTAAAGTAGTGCTATAAATTTGACCTATAATGACTAGTAATCAGCTTCACTATAATGGAATGGCTAAATAAAACTACCAACAATTGCTTGTATTGGTGTCGCTTGCGACCTTTGTATCTGACTAGTAAGTATTGCAACTACAACGGAATGGCTAAATAAAAGTACCAACAACTGCTGGGTTTTGGGTTACCTCATGCTAATTGTATTTGACTAGTAAGTGTCGCAACTACAACGGAATGGTTAACTAAAATGGCCCACTGCTTATTTTAACAGGATGATTATCTATACCTGACTAGTAATTACTGCAACGATAACTGAATAAATAAAACTGCCAACGGTGTGAGTTTCTCGGTTGACTTCCTCGTTGGTCTCGAGGGGGAAACACCAGGACGGGTTTGTTTGATGGTAGTATCAGGTTGGTTCCGGATAGGTCTTTCTTACCCCTCTCTGATAACCGTCAGTTGTATCGAGTCTCTATAGGTTGTTTAGTGCATGCTGCCGCTGCCGCTAAGTCCACCATACCTGTGTAGGCGAGGACCGCCGAATTCTAGTCTCGCCGTGTACTGGCCTCAGTACTAACGCTCCTCTTTTTCCTTTGCCCTTTGTCGGCACCCCTTTTGTTTAAGCAGGTTTTGAGATCGACGTCGTTAGCAGGGTTACCCTTCCGGCTTGGCCTGGGCAGGGTTATGGATGCCAATTGGTTATTCTTCAGGGCTCTTAGCCCCATTTGCATCTTGTCCGTAGCGGGACGCTCTATCGTTTATCAAGGTGATTTGGATCTTTGTATACATTATATCTGTATTCTTGACTCATTGAGTCGTTGTTATATATATCTGTTCTGTGGGTCCCATCGAGGACTGTTGTGTAATGTTATTACTTCGTTTTCCGCCCGCACGAAAGTGCCTGGTGGGCACCTTTGAATCATTTCTATGCGGGTTTGGCGGGAATCGCTGAAACTTGCATAGGGTCGATTCTGAGGGTGTTACATCGTCGACCCAGACCCCACCACCAGACACCTCATCGTTGCATCCTGTAGGGTCAGGGTCGAGTAGTGTGGCTGGTGTGATGGCGATTGGAGGCGGTCCTTGGCGGCGGGGACCGTAGGAGCTTCGCAGCGGCAAGGACCATGGGCCTAGGCGTTCAAGGTCGTGAGCATGCAGCGCTCAAGCCAGAGGAGGAGAGGCCTACGGGCGCCATGTGGAGGCAGGGTTTGTCACTTAGCGGTGGCACCTCTTGTAATATTCTCGAACAACCATGGGCAAAACAGTCCAAATAAAATCGAAACGAAATTTTTGTAGGACGAACCTACCTCCGTGTAAATTAGATTTATGGACCGACGTGAGAGCTAATTCTAGATGTATGCTAATGCTGCACCGGTGCGGGTTTGTTAGCCAGCTCACGTATGTGTCGATCTCTTCACGGCGTGACGCAACTCGCAAGGACGGACTACGGGAGTAAAATACGCTAGCGCAACAGAAAACATACCAAAATCCTCTCAGTCTCTCTCTGCTCGTGCCGTTCCCCAGTTTCTATCCACAATCCATTGTCTCCTCCGCCGCTGGCTGCTCTCACTGTCCCACGGCCTCAGTTTTGCCCAGCCGCCTGCTCTCCCCTCTCGCTGCTCACCCCTTCGCCTCGTCTCCCACAGCCCCGACACCTCGTCGTCTCGTCTCCCATGACATTACCGCACGATTCCGGCCGCCGGCGTCCACCAACTCCCAAAATCAGCCGATCTTGTGCCCCATCCACCTACTCCTACACGTCCCCATCGCATGCAGTCCTGAATCAGCGTTGGTCCTCAACACAGCCGCTGGCGCGTTGCCGTCGAAGGACCGGGCGATGGCGCATATCAAGCCAAGCAACCACTGCCTTCCGCGAGGACCTCGTTGCTGCCACAACCGGGGCTAGCTGTGCCCGCTCTCCCTCGCAGCCGCAATCCCCTATGTGTCGCGCAATGTCGTAGCTACGGATCCCCTGCTTCCCTAGCATGATGGATTCTAGGATGCGGCGTTGATGGGCGCGTGGACTCGGATCATACCTTGTCACCAATGGGGATTCGTCGTTGTGTTGGATTGGTGGTTAGGGTTGAATAGCGAGAAAAGTAACAGGTAATCTCTATTTTCTCTATTTATATTGGTAGTTGTTGGGCCAAAAGATATTTCTATTTTATTTTGATACGGGATTATGCTATATTGATTAACAGATCCGAATACTTCCATATTATGCTCTGTTTACGTACACGGGGTTGAGTCTGTCGATAAAGTCAAGAAGTAAACAACCAATAGGGTTGAGTCTGTTTATAGCCTTCATGTGATGGTGTGTGATTAATGTAACAATTTGATTGTAGCTTTCCATTTAATTAGTCTTCCCGTGAGGGTGTGTGATTAATTGTAAAGATTGTTTTTGATTTTTCAGTAAAGGATGTGTGATTAATTGTACAGATTTCCTTTTAATTTTCCTTGATCGTAGCATTGATTGCCTCTCGTAAGGGACGATGTGTGTATCTTCCTTTCGTAGAATGTAAATTGTATGGCCTAGATTGCTTCAATGTTTGATGTTTGAGAGCGACCTACGATCACCAACATTCTTTTAATAGTAAAGATATGTGAATAGTACCATGCTCTCATTTTGTTCCTTTTTGTTTATGTAAGGTTGTCTCACTGTCCACTCTTATATAAAAAACATCAAATTAATTTCAACCAATAGAAAACTCCTCGACAATAGTAACTGCGACTTTAATTATGTTTCAATCAACTACAAGCGAATTGGAAACATGCGGTCAAAAACTTATTTTGTGTGTATGTGTATGTAAAAGAAAAAAACAGACCGTAGCAACGCACGCGTATTCAGCTAGTAATAAATAATTCCAGCCCACGGGATACGGCCCAAGTAAAAGAGCAAGCAGTAAGCAGCCCATGAAAGCAAAGCAGCCCACGAGAAAACATCAGAATAAGTACCAGACGCGCACGCACCAGGTCAGGTCAGAACGCAGCGAGAAGGGAGACCCGAACCAGACGAACCAGCCAATCGCCTCCCGTTCCCCGAAACCAGCGGCACCACCACCCGACCCAGCCCATGGCTTCTGCGGCGGCGAGATCCGGCCTCCGCTCCCTGGCGGCGCGCGCCAGGGCCCCGGCCCCCGCCCCGGCCAAGCGCCGCATGTCCTCCTCCGCGCACGACGACGCATGTCCGTACACCTCGCGATCCCTTCCTCTTTTCTCCGCGCGTCCCCATTCGATGGTATTTGACTTGGATTTGGGATTTAGCGTTTGATCTTTCCTCGCAGATGAGACGGCCAAGTGGGAGAAGATCACCATCTTTGGAGCCGTGAGCTGCACCCTCCTCGCGGCGTGGAATCTCTCCAAGGGCCACCCCCACTTCGACGAGCCGGCGGTTAGATCTCGTCCTCTTGGATATTTCGGGTTTGGGGGTAGCCGTGGTCTGAACCTGACAGTGTTTGTTATTTATCTGTGCTGTTGCAGCCGTACCCGTATCTTCACATCCGCAACAAGGAGTTCCCCTGGGGTATGGTTCTTCTATCCCTTTTCCGTGTCCATTTCAATACGTGTTATTGTAATGCTCTCCTTGATTTGATTGATTGCGATATGGTTTTGATTAAAAGTGACTTGGTTTGATTGGATGTAATTTGATTTTGGTTAAAATGGTAACGTGTCTCTGTGCTGATTGTTTTAATGTGTAGTCTCTCTTTGGTTGCATTTTGTTTGATGTGCCAGATGGGTGTTTTAACTTAATAATGTTATAACTGGACTCTAGTTGTCAGGCCTCACATTTCCTGATAGGAATATCTGTTTGATTAATACTTTGGATTCAGTTGTCCAATTACTCACTGAAATACCGAATAATGTGCATGATGGAGATAGACGATGTAACTTAGCTGTGGGCAATTGTTCTGTTGTACTCATTTAAACGAACTGTTCAGCATAGACTGTTCTAAGGTCTTTGGGAGTGTTTATGTGTACTCTATCTAATAATATTGTCTATCCTGAAAGTCCTGAAGGAACAGTCTGAAATTTACTGATCCTTTGAATGATTATGTTAATTTTTGGTGTAAGACATAGCAAGAAGTTAATTTGTAACTTCATGAATGACTTTTATATAAAATGATTATTTTAGCTGGGTACCCCTTCTTGTCGAAGCCATTGTACTACCTATACTAGTTTTTCATATAAATAAAGTCAGGGGATTGTTTACATTTCCGTTGGACCATAAAACTTCTTTAGAGGCAAAGGGCAAATCCCTGGTCCCATTTTTATTAGCATCAAACCAGATAGTAGCCCTTCCAAGCCCAGCCATTGCAAGAATGAACCTTGCCATTGCAAGAATGAACCTTCACTTACATTAGGATGTGACATAACCAAACACTGACGATTCCATCTTTTACTATATACCCCTTGATACAAATAAACTTTCACGCGTGCTTTGTACGTGTTGCAACTGTTTGGCAACGAATTTACTGTGCTTTTCGATAGAACTTGAGGACAGATTATACTATTAGATGTTAATATACGAAGTTAAAAATTGTTGCCCTAATCCTGTTTTATGTGTTTTCTTGTAGACAATGATCCTAATAGTGTGTGTTGCTAATTTTTTAAGTGCACAAATTCCGTGTGACTAACTTCATACTAACTCACCACGATTGTGTGCCCTGTTCTGTGGCCACCAGATCTCCTCCATGTCTAGCAATAGCATGGGTGATGATAGAACATAAGCACTGGGTCCTGGTATTATTTTGTTCTCTACAAGGATCATTGCTTCTTTGTTAGGGACTCTTTGAAATTGTGTGTAATCGATTCTTTGTAACCAAAGTAGAAAATACATGACGAGTTTGTGACCATAAGTCCACAGTAGAACCTTCTGTCAAACTTTGAGCATATCAACATTGACTTGTATATATTGATCAATATTTTTTTCTCAAAGCATAGATTGGTAGATTGCTTTAGGTTGTTTACACCATAAAGAGTTGGCTGTAAACAGTAACACAATTCTCATATTTTGTGCTCGTTAAGTATTGAGCAGCATTACTTGCATGTTTTGGTCCTCTTTTCTAGTTGCTGCTGTTCATTCGAACGATTATGTTATGTTCTCTTATTCTCATTCGTCCTTACAATCCTACTGTGCAGGACCCAATGGCCTGTTTGAGACCAAGCACGACCACTGAGTACTGAATAGCAAACCATAAGAAGTTGGTGGATGCTTCAGTAAAGTTCCCTGGTTGTCCCAGTGTTTTTATTTTCATTGTGATCTATTTGCTACAAGAAATAAGAAAGACAAACTCTTGTTGACAATCCAGAATTGACTGTTGTGTCTTTCTGTTTTTCACATCAATGATTATATGCACAAGGCGGTTGTTTTCTAATACTTGTGTGAATGTGTGTAATGCTCTCTTGTTTCTCGATGAAACTATCCTGATACATATGCTCACTTTCTTAAGTCCTTATGCCTGCAATTCCATTTTATTTCCAACGCTTCTATTGTTGTCAGGGTGGAATATATATTGTTGTTTATGTGGTGACTTAAGATGAACCATGTTAAGCAGTCTGGTACAATTAGTAATGGCGGTCCTCAATTTTATGTTCATTGCTATACCAGTCAAATGCGAAATTGTCACGGTGATATACTGGATTGTTGGTTCACAAGGGACACATGTCTCTGCTGCATAATACAAGCAGGAGATGTTTTCCACAAGAACAAGCAGAATCGCTAGCTAATCTAATGCCTTAGTTAGGTTGGAAAAGCTAACTAGTTTCAGGAACGCTTTCCAGGGAGCTTCTTGGTTAAGTTCCAACTTCTAAGCATATTCACGAGCTATCAGTGTGGAACAGACCCGAAGATGGATTCTTGCTTAAACTGGAAGTACTGACAGATCTGTTAGGTTTAGGGGCCTTGACCCGAAGATGAGTTCTTGCTTAAACTGGAAGTGTTGACAGATCTGTTAGGTTTAAAGGCCTCTTGTCAGCGCCATCTGCAGCAGAACAGCACCATCCTGTCTTGCCCCGCGTGTAGTGTTGACCTGACGAACAGCGCTTCTGTCCAGCGCTTCACCATTGTCAAGATGGAAATCGCCTTCATCCCTATCATCGTAACCAACGAGTCCATCCTCGTCTTCGTCTTCTCTATCCTTGTCCTTGCTCGACTTTTGCTCCCATTCATCGTTCCTGGCAATGGTGCTGCCACCACTGATCCGAGGAGCGTCCTCCCCGGAAGAATCGCCCGCAGATTCGACGAGACCCTTCCTGCCTAACTGATGGCGCCGTATCAGCTCACCGTCCACGCCTCTGCTGCCACTGATTTCCACTGCAACTGCTCGTCGCTTGCCGTAGCATTGCCCCAGCTGGTAGACGAGCCAGGTGCTGACGGCGACCAGAACAAAGAGCTGGAGGTTGTGCCCTGGCCTCAGCATCTTGCCCCTGTGGTTCCTGCTGGATGATTGCTTCCACATGGTCACTGAATGATGAGGCGAATCCAAATCTGTGTTAGTAACAGACTGGGTTCATCGTAGTGTAATCTAAGATAAACAAACAAATAAGACAAGCAAAGTATTCTGAAGGTGAACTTGTTTGTGATCACTGACAAAACTTTGGCACCATAATAGTTCAGGATTAGAAACGTAGAGGTCACCTGTTTGCTTACTCAGAAAACTCAGAATTGTGTAGGACTAAAATCAGTAGTTACCTGTGTCGTCGTCGTTGAAGAGGGAGGAGAACAATGCACTGCAAGCCGAGAGCATCAGACGGCGAGACCCACCTCAATGGCTTCTACCCTCTCCGGCCGTGACCAGATTCAGAAAAGCTCAGCATACGGGAGATGAAAAATGCTCAGAGATTTGGGAGAAGGGAGACTGGGAGAGAGCTTCAAGTCGAACTGAACGGCACCATGAATGGACGAATGAATGCCGAGGGGAGTACCAAGCATATACTGCATGAGCAGTAAGTAGAGCTCAGTCAGTGAGAGTAAAAGCGGCAGTGCTTGCATGATGTAGCATGCTTGCCCTAGCTTAAACCAGTACTACAAGAGTCAACACAGCGAGGCGTCACTTCAGCTCACGATTGTTGGACAATGCAGCCTTGCAGCGGATCAGATCGGATCGATGAGATCATCGGGTCTCAAAAGCTGGCGCCGGAGAGCTCAAAAGCGTGACGGTCTGATGGGCTTTTTTATGTGTGACGTGGGCTTGGTCAAAGTAACAGAAGACCTGCAGCACGCGCTTTCGGGCTTGCGGCCTGCCCTATCGACACTCCACAAGGAAATTGCAGTTTTCACCTTCTTTTCTTTGCAAGGATCTTCACTTCTAGTACAATATTTTTGCAGTTTTCACTCCTTCTATGTATAATTTGTTGGACATTCCACCGGTTATTCGCTCTTAGTTAGGTTGATAGCAAAACCTGTGATTAGATCCTGCATATCAGTGCTCCAAACTTATTCTTAGGAATCGGATCAATCGGATCCATTACTAGTGTTGTAAGAGTGAAAATCAGTGCTCCAAATGGTGATAACGAGAGGATAATGAGAGAGATGTGAATGAATAAACCCATGTTTTCTAATGAAAGTTATTGTGCAGTGTTGTAAGAGTGGAAATCAGATCTTCGCCACAAGGACCCCCTCACGCCTCCACCATTCCACCGACACGGAAGATACGGAGGCCATGAAGGAGAAATAAGAAGCTTAAAAAAAAGGTCAAAGAATGTAGTCAAAAAGAGTACAGAATAAAGAATCCCATGAATAAGAATGAAGCCCAGTAAACCCATCAATGTCATCCCTCATGGTAAACCCATCAATGTCATCCCTCATGTACTAAGGTCAACCCACCTTCATGGACCAAGTGCATGGAGCAAAAAGGACAAGGTTATCCTTGCTTTTCCCTCCTACCTAGGGGGTTGCTTGACTCTGCGTAGTTTAGACCTTCATGTCCTTTCCCTACCGAGGGTATTAGTGGTCAGTTGTATAAGGTTTTGGGCTTATAGGCACCCTATATGGGTGATTAGTAACTAATGTCTCATATGAACCAGGACTCTCTCTCTCTCTCTCTCTCTCTCTCTCTCTCTCTCTCTCTCTCTGACCTACTTCTTGAGTTGATCCTTTTAGACTTTGGGTTCAAGATCGATTTCTCTAATGGTATCCCTCAGAATTTCTAGTACTCGGAGAGTATTCACGGCAGAAGTGTGGTGCACCCAGTCGTACCACTGGGTTGTTCCTTTCGAACACCTGAGGTTTGCTCAATGAGACTAGTCCTCTATCGCAGCGAGTCAAGGTTGAACATAGCCAATAAAAATATTGTGTCACTTGTGTTAGTATCCAAATGTCCAAGCAACGTGGTCGTACCGACACTCCTTTACTTTACGCATCATCGGGATTATTGTTTTATTTTATGTTGTTTTTTTCTCTAGAACAATATGCAGTGTTCAGTGAGCTGCCAAAAATACCCGTTCACATGGACGGCTGGTCTAAAAATCTACATGGCGAGCCTGCTTATCTTTTGATCCCTGCCAAATAAAATTAAAACATAAACATATCTTTTGGTGTACATACTTTCTAGATCTTGAAGAAAAAAACACATCTGTTAGTTTTGTAAGAAGATATACATTGAGTCCAAAACGTACTCATGCAAAATTTCGCAAACAATACAATCACCTGCTAGATAGTTTTTCAAAACAAAAAAAAGAAAGTACTCCATTTATGTAAAGCTTTGGGACCGGCCTTTGGTCCCGGTTGGACATGTTGGAAGACTCTTGTAGGTACGAGGATGCTATCAGGATCCATGGATGAAGTTTTAATCCTAGACCGTACGATGCCCAAGGCTCCACAAACCCGTTAGTCAGATGCAAAGCAAAGCAGAGCAGACCTCCGTGCAGCAGTTGTCCCGTACGGCATATGTACGGGAACGGCATGAGCATCACGGTCACGGGCCTCACAGCATGCATGTGTGCCCTCCTATTCCTCGGTCGACGCAAAGGACACACACGCCTCGCAATGTCGCACTCCGCCTTTTGGGGTGTCTCTGAGCTACGTACGTGAGCTGAAGCCGTGCATCCAGGGCACACCAAACGGTTGGTAGGTACGCTACTTCCTCCGTTTCAAAACATAAAATGTTTCAATTCTGTGAAGCAAATGTATCTAAACTTGTTTTAGTGTCTAGATTCACTCTAAACATGGATGAACCTACGTACTAAAACAAGTCTAGATATATTTTATTTATAAACCTAAAACATCTTATATTTTGAAACAGAGGGAGTACGTCTTTGCTGAGCAGAACGAAAACATGCTCAATTAGCATACAACTCTTTGGCAGGGCAGGGCACATACGCCTAACGCTGCAAGTGGAAGCGAAACATCCGCGGCGCCGCTTTAGTCGAGCCCGCATAACAGCTTATGCGGGAGCCCGCGTATGACGACCCAAATTATGTGGCATATGCGGTTGTTCCGCGAGGACCGCATCCAGCCCACTTAATGCACAGGATAGGATAAGAAACTGCTCGGGTAGTCGCTGTAGAACGCGCGGAACGCCTCCATCTCCGGCAGCGCCGCCCCGACCTCGATGCCGCCGGCGCCGTACTCCACCAGCGCCAGTGCGCCCGGCAGCTCCATGGAGACTACCTCCACCTTTCTTGGCCGGCCCAACGGCACGCCCATGTCCGCCGCCGCGTATACGCCCTACCATGTACCGTACGTGACTCCGTAGGCAGCGTGGATCAGCATTGATACGTTGTATGAACACGGGCCTACAGACATGCCCACCGACGTACTCCGTACATTCGTACGCACGTACGGTCCACCGTCGAGGACCACCGCTTAGAGCACCTCCACCCCTCATTTATGCATCCTCGGTGCGTTTTTATGCTGAATAGCGCTGGATTTGGTCTAACTTTTTTCCAACGTTTCGAGGTCATATTTAGGATGCTCGAAACCGCACGGAAATGCCGGATGAAGCGAAAACACGGTAGGCCAACTCTATCAGCGCGACAACCCTATTTCCCACTATCACTCGCCTCTCCCGCGGCGTAGAACTTTTCCTAGCTGTATATGTCACCATGTCGTCGTCAGCGAAACTCTGCCACGCCGAGCCGAATCCACGCCTGCAGATAGGTCCGCCGCTGTCGCCGCATCCTTTCCCCTCGGCCTAGGCCTTCTTTTGCCGTCCGACCTTCGCCGCAACTCGGCCTCGCTCCGAGCTCCCGCCACCTCGCCCGCCAAGTGTTCGGCATTTTTTCCGTTCGGCCATGGACTCCGACGACGAGGAGATGTTTGCCCTTTTGCTATAGGAAGAGACGACCACAGCCACCGAAGATTCAGAGCACATGCAGATGCTCGCTTCTCTGGCCCGGCTGTACACGCAGACTGCAGCGCCGAAGTGTAGAGGCTCGATAAAGGGTCACCGAAACGGCAAAGCAAGGAAGAGGCTGGAGGGTTACTTCATGATGTATGCCGACTACTTCGTCGACGAGCCGCTGCACAAAGATGCCGTATTTCAGCGTCGTTTCGGGATAAGCCGGAAGCTCTTCTTGGAGATCATGCATGCCATCCGAGTGTATGACCCCTATTTCGTGTGTAAAAAGGACTTTATCGGCATGGTTGGGGTTTGCTCACTGCAGAAGTGCACAGTGGCGATGATGTTGCTTGCATACGGAGCTCCGGGTGATAGTGCCGATGACTATCTCCACATGGCCGAGTCCTGCCAACGATTGCTTGTACAGGTTCTGCAGGGCAGTGATTGCAACATTTGGTCCATAGTACTTGAGAACACCCACTGCTGAAGACATTGCTCGGATCCTCGCAATCAATAAAAGTAGAGGATTTTCTAAGATGCTTAGAAGCATAGACTACATGCATTGACAGTGGAAGAACTGTCTATTTGCATGGTAGAGAATGTACAAAGACCACAAAGATGGTTGCACTGTGATACTCAAGGCAGTCGCTATACATGATCTTTGGATCTAACACTTCTTTTTTGTTATGGCAGGATCGAACAACGACATCAACGTCCCCAAGTCCTCAGATGTATTTGCCAAGCTTGTTAAGGGTCATGCTCCTCCTGTGAACTTTGAGATCGACGGGCACCATTATAACAAGGGATACTATCTTGCAGATGGCATCTATACAAGATGGCCAACATTTGTGAAGACTATCCCAAACCCGATGCTCCCCAAGCATGCTTAGTTTTCCAAGGAACAAGAAGCTTGCAGGAAGGACGTGGAGCGGGCATTTGATGTGCTCCGACACAGGTTTGCAGTTGTCCGGTTTCGTGCTATGACCTGGTCTAAAAATCATATGTGGGAAGTGATAAACTATTGTGTGAACTTGCACAACATTATCATTGAGGATGAGAGGAAGGACCTAGTGAATTTGGTTCAGCAACACGAACCATATTACCGACAAGGACCTCTTGCGGAGCCTGATCACCGGATGCCGCCAATCTGGCCTGTCTTCATCGCCATGTGTCAGGAGATCCGAGACCCGGTAGTGCATCAAGTGCTGCAGGATAATCTGGTTTAGCACATATGGAAACGCAGGGGCAACACGTGGATGCCAAGCATACATTGGCCGAATTAGACCAAAATATATTATATTTTATTTCCAAACTATATTTAATTTCATGCCGAACTATGTTAAATTTATTGCCGAACATTGCTCTGTATTCATATTATGCTGAACTATGCAAAAAAATTGGTCGATTTTAACCAAAATTTGGCCAGAACCACGTCGACATAGAAACTCGGTCTTGGAACGCGAGTTGACTGAAAACTATATTCGTCCCGCGCTAAATAGCACCGTATTTTGGCCTGAAAACGCCCTACCAGCCAAGGTGCTCTTAATTCGCGAGAGTGTTACCTGAAAAAAAAAAACAGTGCCGGCCGTTCCTTTTCGTTCGTACGTAAGTATGTACGTACGTGCGTGCTGCCCCTGGCAGGGAACAGCCTGGCTCGACAACAACGGCCTATCTATCCATTCCGTACATACCACGCTGTACCGTACACCGATCGATCGACGAGGCGTCGACGCAAGAAGATAGTCGGTGGTGACCACCGACGTTCCCGTCAGGGCACGGCGGTAGCAGTGCAGGCTCCGCCCGATTCATTCCACCAGAGAAACCTCCGTCCTGGCCGTTCCTTCTTCTCTCTTGTTGGCAACGTACGCCGCCAAGTAACATAAGTATTTGAACTTTTCTTCGTTCAGCGCACATATAGCTGTTGATCCAGAGCAGCGTGAGCTGTCTCACGTACGACTTGTATACATACATGTCTTTTGCGTGGTGGCGGCTTTTGGTTTGGTTTTGGATGTTGGGCGGCGGAAGCTAGCAGAGCAGAGACTTCCGGCTTGTGTATACATCTTGCTCGCATCGATCGTTTTCTCCGTGATCAGCCAGCTAGCGGTAGACGCTAGACAGGTAACGAACCAACCCCCGAGACGCCTTCTCCTCTCCGCTGCCGTACGTGATCAAGCATTTCAGCAGCCAGCGACGTACTACGTACCTACGCCAGCCGCATGACAGGAGACACCCCGCACCCGCGCGCGTGCCCTAGCTGCTGTTGGGGTTAACCCGTGGATCAGATAGTTTAAAAAAGTTTGATCCATGCGGGCTAACTTAGGCCGAATCGATACATTTATGACTCAAATCTGATGTCTTTATGAGTCTGTCTGCCAAACATGAACGCTCGCATGTCTAGTTTTATAGCAGACTGATCAGCTGCAATCACACAACGAGCCTTCTTCTCTCTTCTCTCTTTTAGGCTGGCATGTTCGATTTTATCCGTTTGAATCACGCGGCTGGCCAAACACCCGGACCACGATCCAAGAGCGTCGGTGGCACGACCCAAACGAACTAAAACTGACCGTTTGAATCACCCGTTTAGGTCTCCCCGGTGGAGATGCCATGAGTTCCTAGGCAACCAATGAGAACATTTTCTCTTTTGAGCCTCATCACCATAAACGTCAATGCTTTACGTTGTAGATGCGGCTCATGAAATCCTTTTTTTACACATGTTGGTGACGATATCATACAAAGGTTCTTCTTGATGAGTAGAATCACACATGGACAATTTAGGCAACATCAGTTTGCCATGTCTTCTAGATGACATGTTTTTTATGTGTTTGTGAAATCATTTCCCAAACAGCCTATCTAATTCACCACCATGTCGTCTCTTGCCTGCTCAATAGTTTATCACATAGTTTAAAAGGTTGACCAATCTTAGACTCTCGGATTCATGCTTACTTTCAACTCCAGAGTCGTTTGGTAGCTTCCTACTCCCTTCTCGTCTCTAAGTTCTTATGCAACAACTACAAACCTTTCCACTTTTGAACCTTACTATAAACATTAAAGCTTTACACATTGTAAATGTGGACCATTAAATCCTATATTTACACATGTTAGTGATGAATGGACATGATACACAGGTTCTTTTGGAAACACATCTTTGATGATAGTCGTCACACATAGACATTACATGCAACACGTGTTTGGCGTGTTTTTTAGATGACATGTTTTTCATGTGTTTGTGAATTCACTTCCCAAACAGCCCATCTAATTCACTATAATGTTAAAAAGTTACATGCCTTAGCTGACCTTTTCTCGCGGCTACCACTCCTCACAAATCCACCTACCATTGACCCCTCCTCCCTACATGCCTTCGTGTTGTTCTCACAAATCCAAATATGACATTCCCTTCTCATGGCCTCTCCTATCACACAACACGTATGAGTGCAATCAACCTTTAAGAAGACGCAACAACGGCATGCGGTGTCGTTTAGAATGGCAATTGCGACTCGAGCCAGGGGCGGAGGATGGCAATTGCGACTCGAGCCAGGGGCGGAGTACTAAATCTCTAGGACAGAATAGTGCTAGGACACCCTTCACTCTGGCGTGTAGCAATTTTGTGGATCCTGGGCAGCGGAGTAGCTAGCTGTCATCATTAGGGCCTCCACCTTGAGTTCCCATGATGGCAATGTCCATGAGTTCGTCAACTAGCGATGGCCATGGGACCTTCAAATGTGACCAAGGAAACACCCTTCTCGCTAGGACACGCCACATCTTGCATGACCCGGCAGGTGGTATCCCACAACTCGATGAATCTTTGTTTTTTGTATTTTGACCCTCTCTTGGCATGTGGATTTCTAGTCACAAGCGAAGAAAGTGAGGCCTCGCTCGTGTTTTGACAAATTAGACTCAACTTGGGTTTACAAGTGCAACTAAAATACATAATAAATAGCCTACCTTCTTCTTTTTCACTCAAATTATAATGTTATTTTAGTTTATGTTTTTCAAATTATTTTGCACGTATGCTAATCTTTAAAAAAAAATCAAAAGCAAGTCAAGGATTCCAACGATTCGGTATTTACACACTTTGGTGTAGAAACCAAAAAGTCAAACTATTCTCTCCATTCCAAAACAATTTCTATCACATTCTCCCTGCAAAACAAGTGCAATCATACTTTAACTTACAATCATTTTTTAAACTAAACATGAGGTGTTCTCGAGTTAATTTTACTGGCGAGTCATGTTACTGCATAACTAAATTATTTGAGCTTCACTTTAGCCATGGGAAGAGTAAGCACGCGGTAAATAAAGTTTTGAAAAGCTGTGTGCTCTAGCACCTTAATTATACTTATGGTAAACTTATCAGTATCACCACCGAACCAAACATATTTCGTTTACCAATACCAAGCCGTAACTATATCGGGTAAATCGGGTAACTGTTTTCGAAAAAACATGTCTGAATTCTGAAGGCGAGGTAGTAGTAGCTCATCCTTTCCAAAAAATAAAGGTACACCAGTGGTTGGCGTCGGATTCCTTTTTACCCGAAAGGCCCGGACCGGGCAGGCCCCAGCTCGATCGCCAGCGGGCGCAGGAGCAGACAGCGAGCGGGAGTCGCCGGGCGCCAATCCCGACGCCCCCAACAGCCACTACACTAGGGTCAGGCTCAGCCTAGCCCCACCCTCGCTGCACGGCCGGTGGTTGATTGGTGGGGAGAGCGTGCCGGGATGGGCAGGGAGACCGGCGGGAGTCCAGTGTCCACCACCACACCTGCCATCGCCATGCGCCCCATGCACCCTCTGGCTCCTACTGTCTGTCCTACTCTGCTGCCGTGCGTTTCCTGTTCCTTCCTTTCCAAAGCTCCTTCTCCTTCACACAAAAAATGGCGACGTTGCTTGATTGCCTGCTCGCTCTCCCAAAGGCCAAAGGCCAGGCAAAGCTTTGATTGATCTCCCACGGTAGAGACACAGTACCCTTTGCTATTTGCAAAAGCAAGCAGCATGGCAAATTGGCAATGATAAGAACTCACAAAAAATGCTTCGATCTTAGCTTGATTCTCTGCAGCGCCGTCGCAGATAGGAGAAAGAATCATGGATTCACATCACAATCGTGATCGCAGAGAGAACTAGCACATCTTTCTACTCACTCGCGAAAAGACATGTATAAAGGTCAACTCGAGGTGGAGTAGTGGTAGCAACACAAAAGCTCTCAGGTTTCATTGAGGAACACAGCTAGCAAAGCAAGGCTAAAAGTGAAGTAGCCAACCAAAGAAATCACACGCTCACAAAAAAGAAAGCGATCTGAACCAACTCAACCTATCACCCAAAATCGAACTGCCGCAACAAACGAACTAAAGGGACGTCTAAATTTGCCTAAGATTCTCAGCTACTCTGTACAATTTGTTCTTGATCGTGAGACTTGAGAGACGTGTCCGCCGCCGACCGGACGGCCGGAGGTCACCGGAGAACGTCGGACCGCAGGTGGGAGAGCTCCTTCCTGAGCTTGTGCGAGAACAGCCTGCACGCGTCCATGCTCAGGTCCACGGCCGCCGCGAGGGCCACGAACGCGGCGGCGTCCTCGGCGCACCCGACGTGCGCGACCCCGACCTCCACCGTGGGCTTGCTGCATCGGCCCTCGCCTTCCACAGCCGCTGACATCACGAAACCGCGGTAGTTCCCCAGAGGCCACTGGCTGAAGTCGCCGCTGCCGCGTGGGCTGCAGCCCGGGGTGCCGCCCCGGCTCAGGGGCTGCGCCGCGGTCAGGTCGAGAGCGAACTTGCCGCCCTTGGACGCCGCGATGGTGGATTCCGCTATGGGGACTGAGTGATCCACGCCGGGGACGAGCAGGTCGAATCGGTAGCCGAGGCTGTCGGACGAGCCGGCCCCGCCGCGCTCGCGCCAGCACTCGAGGCGGCCCCATGGTTCCCACGAACCGTCGCCCGCGGGCCGGAGGATGAGCCACGCGCCCGGGTTGGAGCGGCTCACGCGGTCAGTCCCCGGCGAGGCCACGAACGGCGTCACCATGGAGGCCAGCGCCACGGGGGACCCCGACAGGTCGTGCACCGTGACGGACCACCCCTTGCGCTCCTTCCCGGCCGCCTCCCGCTCCGTCTGCGCGGCCGATCTCCGCAGGTCGCTGTTGGTGCGGCATCCGAACTTGCAGGTGAACATGGGCTGCTTCATGCTGCCCCGCACCTGCATCACCTGCGGGCTGCACTCCGGCTCGCCGTCGAACTCGAACACGAACCGCGGGTCGGGCTCCGCGCGAACAGTGAGGCTCAGCTCCGCGGCCTTGCCGTTTCCGCCTTGCTTGCCGACGGATATCCAGCCGCTGTGCAGCACCGCGGGCTTGGCCTCGGCGCCCTTGAGATCAAGCGAGATCGTAGCCTTGCCAAGCAGCCGTCCGGAGCTGACGCCGCAGGTGGAGCCCTTCCGGCCGGCGTAGACGGAGACCTTGAGCGTGGCGGCCCCGCGCGAAGGGGAGAAGATGGAGGGCTTCCGCGCAAACCACTCCAAATCGGCCTTGGACAGGTGGAACGCGGCGGCCAGGGCACCGGACGGAGACTGCTCGCCGCTGCCGGCGTCGGACAGCACGAGCGGTGCGGCTGCGGTCTGGGCCGGCATCTTCCCGAGCCGGATCTTGCAGTAGCACGGCGAGGGGAACGGGTGGACTCCGGCGCCGGCCCCGGCGGCCGGCGGCGCCACCGGCATTCTGAGCGCCAGGTTGCCGACCAGCACCCGCACGAACGGGCACGGGTCCATGGCCGCGAGCTCTGCTCCGGTCAGGCTGGATTGGCGGCGAGCGACGGATGGGTGCGTGCGAGACTGGCTGGTTCAGAGATCCCCGAGAGATAAGGGGGGAGAGATTGGCGGGTGTATATGGAAACGGGGAGGCAGCCAGGCTGGATCCTGCTGAGCCATGGCTGTAACCGCACACCACACGAACCCAGCTGGGGATCGCTTTACTGCTCGAGCGCGGGCCCGCGATCGCGGCCGTGGTGTCAGGGAGAGATCGGGGACGAGTGGGGTGCGGGAGCTGGTGTCTGTGGGGACGGGTGCGTGGGGAGGCGAGCTGGAGCCTAGAGGGACGGAGGGATCCGAGTATGCCGCGCTGTCCAAGGACTAGGAGAGGGATCTCGGTTGGGTTTGCGCTGGTTTTTCGCTAGTTCTTCTCTGTTCTAGTTGGCACTCTGCGTACAGTAACTGGGCCCGCCGGGAACTTGACTTGTTTGGGAATTGGGGTCCACTTGTAAGTGGCGGCAGAAAAAATATTCATTTAACAGTTCAAAAAATCTCGATTTGCATCCCTTACAAAACATACTACTCAACAGTTCAAAAAATCCGAGTACTAGCTTAATTATGTGATTTCTTCGTAACCAATGGATCGACATCTTATTTGCAAGATATATATACAGTAGCTGTTAGATTTATATGGGGTGTGGTCAAAATGGAGAGCCAATGTAGCCTAATGAATCTATAAATCTCAAAAGTCTATCTAGTATGCTAGCTTGAGAACCATGGATAATGAAGTTTAGTCTTATATTACTAATTGAAAGAGAGTTAGAGGAGTCTATGGGGTGAGCCTTTCTATTTTCACTAAATGAGTGAAAAACAAGCAAGTGAGAATAGGAGTTCACACGCACTACCTCACATATGTGGCTTTCATGAATAGAGTTAGGGTTAGAGACTCATTTTGTGGGGTAAAATTCACTGTACCCCAATTGGTGGGATATGTGTCAACACGTGTGTCCTCATCTTCCACCGTGTGTCGGCTCAGTCGGCTCACCTCCTTGGCTATAGACAAAGAACGGATCTAGACGTTACATATTCTTTCTCTATCTCTCTCGCACTTGTTTCTTTTGATAAGATGCCCTCTGGGCTTCCCCATCCCAGCGATTGAGTGCATAGTCGTCCGCGAGAGCATGCCTCCAAAGCCCCGTTTGTTGAGATCCTACATCGGAAAACTGGCGATAGGATATTCAGGGAGCGTCTCGGTGTGACTGCTCACATATTTTCGTCTGCATCCAAGTCGGCTATACGTCTTCTTACTCCGTGGATGTGGCTATTGGCGACCTCAGCGCCACCATGGCCGACATCAACAATGAAACTGCTCCGATGGTGACATTCCCGATCAACATGTATGTGTTCCCTTGTTTAACGGAGAGGAGAACGGGTTATTGACATTTCATTTGATGGTCAGAGCTCATCTCCTTGTTTACACTAGTATTTGGTCCATGTGCAGATCTGACAAATGTCCTTAGTATGATGCATGTGGTATAAAAAATGCTTAATAACCCACAACAATCTAAAAAAACTTATATTCTTTGGCAATTTTCGTCATCTGGTTTTGCTGCGGCACTCAAACCGAGTATGTTTACCGGTGCTCAAGAGATGGCAAATGAAAACCTACTTGTGGCTCACTACTATTGACATAGAAGGTGTTGCAGCTAGTGATATCGACACACTTCTATTCCTGTAGACAGTTGTTGGGTCTCCAAGTGCAGAGGTTTATAGAACAGCAGCAAGTTTCCCTTAAGTGGATCACCCAAGGTTTATCAAACTCAGGGAGGAAGTGGTCAAAGGTATCCCTCTTAAGCAACCCTGCAATTAAGATACAATAAGTCTCTTGTGTTCCCAACACACCCAATATATGTGCATTAGTTCGGCGAAGAGATAGTGAAATACAAGTGGTAACGGTGCCAGAAAATAGCTGATGGTGTGGAGAAGACTGGAAGCAAGCAAAAATGCAAAAGATCTAGTAGCAAACGGTGTTTCAATACTTAGAAACAAGGCCTAGGGATCATACTTTCACTAGTGAACACTCTCTCATATAAATATCCTCTCTTCATGATACTACACTTAACTACTCCGGTTGGACACTCTAATCCATGGTAGGGCTATAACAGCACACCTCAAAATCCGCCTTCCCCAATCTAGATAACTCCACACTGTCACCTTGAGCGCTAGATGGTTCCAACAAACACCACAATTTCATAGAGACATCCAACTCCAAATATAACTCATAATAAATATTCAATCTAGCCAAAGTGCCACACACGGTATGCCCGCTGTCACTTTCACACACGTGGGAAAAAGCATAGATCTATTATAGCACAAAGAGTATTTATGTAGACTCAAACCTAAGTGCCACCATCGCGTGCACGCTATCACTTTCACACACATGGGGAGAGCAGAGATCTATTAAAGCACTTGAGTAGCATGGTATATCTACTTGATTACAAAGCTCATGATCACAATATGACCATGCATAGAGAGAGATGAACACATAGCTACTGGTAGAGTCCTTAGCCTCGAGGAAGAACTACTCCCTCCTCATCATGGGAATCAGAACGGTGATGAAGATGGCGATGGAGATTGATGGAGATGGCTCCGGGGGCACTTCCCCGTCCCGGCAGGGTGCCGGAATAGAGACTTTCTGTCCCCTGAATCTCCCCTTCGGTGGCGGTGCTACAGAGGTTTTCGTGGATTTCTTCTGGATTATCCAGGGTTTTTGGGTCGGAGGCTTCTTATAGGCAAAGGGGGAGGCCGACGAGGCGGCCAAAGGGCCCACACCCTCCCCAGGCGCGGGCCAGGCTTGGCCGCTCCTAGGGGGTCTGGCCACCCTCTGGTGCCTCTCCGTCCCTCCTTCTGGATTCGTGTCCCTCACGGAAAGTTATTGACTTGGCTTTTGTCCCGTCCAATTCCGAGAATATTGATTTTCTGCCTTTTTGGAACCAAAAACATAAGAAAACAGGCAACTGGCACTCTGAAAACTTGTTAATAGGTTAGTTCCAGAAAAGATATAAAAACACCTCAAAAAAGACAAAGCAAAGCAAAGTAGATACTGAACAAGCATTGAACATAAAAAATTATAGATACGCTTTCGACGTATCAGCTAGCACTCTGAGAGATGTGCTTACTCTTGATGAATAGAAAGCCTTCAGGGGGACATTGTACTCATTGTGGTGTTGTACTCAGTGTGCTTGAAGACAAGTTGGTTGATGCATATTTGCATGTTTGTAATGCCAAGGAACTGTGGGATGCACTGGACTATAAGTTTAGTGCGGCTGGGCTGGTGATAAACTATATACTATGGAGCATTTCAATGACTACAAGATGGTTGAAAAACGATATGTAGTAGAAGAAGCTTATGAGATACAAATCATGGTAAAGGAACTTGAGATTATTAATTGTGTGATCCCGGATAAGTTTGTCGCGGGATAAGAAGTCCCCCCCCCCTCATGGGGAACTTTGCCACTTCTCTGAAACATTAGAGGCATGAGCTCTTTATTGTGTATCTCATCGGCTCTTTGTATGTTGAAGAGAAGGCGAGGGCAAAAAACAAACACACTAGTGGAACCGAGAGACAATCTACCGCCAACATGGTGCAGAAAAATGCCCACAAGTTCAAGGAAAATAACAAAGGTTGCCGGACTACTAACTTGAAGAAGAAGAAGAAGAAGAAGGGGTAGAACAAGGAAAAGAAAGAACCTTGTTGTGTGTGCAACGAGGTTGTCCATTGGTCTAATTGCCGCCTACAGAAGAAAGGCAAGAAGGGTCAAGCTAGATAGAGTTTTTAATATGTCAACATGTTCATTGGCAATAATCAGGTTTTGTGTATGGTATTTTGTCACCAACATTTCTCAAAGTAATTCATCCCACATTTTTTTTGAACAGGAGAGCCCCGGAAGGGGCAGGAAGCCTTAAATTAAATTACGACGGTGGAGCTACACATTTTCATGCCCGACCTTAAGAAATAGGAAAAGGAAAATAGGTCCAGACGCTTTACAAAGAGCACCCTAGAAGATAAACAAAAAACGCAATTGGGTCCTCCTTCCAACACGCCTCTACTTCTGACTGGCCTCACGATGGAGGTTGAAGGAGCGCCGGGTCTCGCCGATGAGCTTGCTAGCCTTGATGCGGCTTGAATAATCGGCTGGCTGCATGCCTCCGATTTGGATCCGCAGAAAAAGATGGCTTCACTTCTCCATGAGAGTTCATCACCACCATCGCTCAGATCAACATCCATGGCAGACGCAACCTCCACGTCCAGATCAGGAGAAGATACTAAAAAAGAACAACGATGAGCTTCCAGGATCTGCCTCCAATGCGCCCAGGAACCGAGATCCTCCCTCAGAGCTCCTGCCCGAGATGAGGGAAGCCATAGAAAATGCATCTGCATCAAATCCAAAGATAGGGTCGCCAAGGGAGAGACCAGGCTGCGACATCGCCAGAGTACTCCCCCTAGCCACCAAGGCCGGACAGGAGCCACTTCAGCTCACCATGCACTGCAGGATGGCAACCTTCCCCATGTGCATGCTGTCATACCATGTTCGCCTCTCATCTGGCTCGAGGTTCCACTGTCGTGATGGGGACTGGGTTACATGTTCCTATTCTTGGTCTTGGCACGGTAGATTTGAACTTTACTTCATGCAAGATCGTACAACTAAATAATGTGCAACATATCCCTTTTATCAAGAAGAATCTTATTAGTGGATCACATTTTCTGAAAGAAGGGTTTAATTTGGTATTTGAGTCCAATAGAGTTGTGTTGTCTAAGTATGAAACCTTTGTTTGAAAATCCTATAAATGAGGAGGCATGTTTCAATTATCTTTGGTTGACTTCTGTGATAATGTTATGTACCATGTATGGACTAGTGGTAATGAGACTAATGTTTGTCACTAACGACTTTGTCATATTAATTTTGGTTGTATGTCATGTCTTGATGGTATGAGTTTAATTCCAAAATTCACTATTTTCAAAGGCTCTAAGTTTCATGCTTGTGTGCAAGCAAAGCAGCCTACGGAGGAAAGAAACTTGGTACCGTTAGAGCTCATACATTCATATCTTTATAAGATCGATGGTGTGTTGGCAATATGCGGAAAGAAAATTTTCATGACTTTGAATGATGATTCTACTCGGTATTGTTATGT
Organism: Avena sativa; assembly: GCA_916181665.1. Taxonomy (NCBI): domain Eukaryota; kingdom Viridiplantae; phylum Streptophyta; class Magnoliopsida; order Poales; family Poaceae; genus Avena; species Avena sativa. The sequence goes on from OV702282.1 coordinate 292,302,664, forward strand.
ATATCTCTTGAGAACTAAATATGAGGCTGTAGGTTACTTTAAAATATATAAGTAAAAAGCTAAAAATCAACATGAGAGAAAAATCAAAAGGGTCCGAACTGATGATGGTGGAGATTAAGTTTCTAAAAGTTCAATTTTTCTATTCAGAACATGGTATTATCCATGAGAGGACGTGTAATATCCCAACGTTTAGGAACCAATGAAGGGTCGAAATTAAAATATGGACATGTGCATGCGTTCATATATAAAATTGGGGTATTTTTTGCAAACTAAAACCCTGAAGGGATTAGAGTTTCTTTCGCTATGTTGAGTTAGGATTTAGCTCATATTGGTGAATGCTATGAATTCTGGCATGACCTCTAAGTATTTTGAACTATTTTGGGATAATAATTTAAATTGACATTTAAATATAAATCTACCTTTGAAATATTTCAAACCAAAGGCATTTGAGAGTTAATTTTTTAAAGCACATTTGAGTGTTTTAATTGAGGTGTTATTACATTATGTAACAATAATTCAATAAAAGGAAATTCCAGTGAATTAAAGTAATTTAAATAAATATAAATTATTATTCTGTTCTTATTCAATATTCCAAGGATACAAAGAATACAAATGAATAAGAATTAATTACAACAGTAATATGTACAAGTAAAGAAAAGTAATGTTTTATTGAATAATACATATATTACATTGTTCTTTACAAAAGAATAAAAGAAAACCTATACTATTCCTAAACTAAGTCTTGAATCTCCATATCTTTCTTTGTAAGAAATTGTACCTGCAAGCAAACAAAGACAACTAAAAAATAAATAAAAGGGTTAATTCTTAGTGTATTGCTCTCAGATTTAACATTAGAGTGCACTGTTCAAGTTCATCATTGAGCAAATATTAAAGAAAGGGGCAAGTTTCACCAAAAGAGCAATATATGTTCTTAATACAACCTTTGTCTCGAGAAAACCTCACTGACATTATAGAAGAGGGGCAAGTTTCACCAGAAAAGTAGAAGTGAAAGAAGTAAATCGGGATAATTTGAGATATGCGTGCACAGCCGTCCGAGAGAGCAGGCCTCCAAAGCTCTATCTGTTGAAATCTTGCACCGGGAGATGGGCGATAAGCTTTTTCGGAGCGTCTTGACACGACTGCTAGCATCTTTTCACCTACATCCAAGTCGGCTATACTTATTCTTCCTGTGTGGATCCGGCTATGGGCGACCTCAACACCACCATGGCCAACATCAAGAACGAAGCTGTTGCGGTGGTGACCTTCCCGATCAACAGATATGTGTTCCTCATCTCCTTGTTTGAACTAGTATTCGGTCCATGTGCAGATCTGCTAGACTCGCTACTTAGTGTGATGCTTGTGGTTAAATTTACACGTGCGTATTTCATGCTGATTTCAATAGTAACTAAACTCCGCTTAAAATTTGGTTAATAAGCCAACAAGGCCCTGGTCCAACCTTGAACGCCGCCGCTGCATCTAGTCTAGCATTGAGAACTTCTGAAAAGAAAAAGTCTAGCATTGAGAAGAACGATCCTCCATATAAAGCACAAATCTTTTCGGAGACTGAAATTTAACACGTCGGAGTAATATATATACTTGGTCAACAGAGGCGCTGCAGATCTAATTCTCGCAGTAATATAATGCGTCACGCATGCATTTTCGATGAAATTGAATAAGGAGGCCGTTAGTGTGACTGACTATGACTAGGCGCCCCGTCATCGCAAACAGATAAGCGCTACATCCAGCGGGGCTTTTCACCTGGGATTACCAGCACTTTAGCATATTTAACTGGCTACAGCAACAATCGTCGTCTAGTTAGCTGCGCAGAAATAGTATTCTACGGTGGCGCCGGAAGCGTTCCGCGTTGGTTTCTCAGGCACCCCAGTCGTCGCTTCCGGATCACAGCAGCAACGCAACAGGGAGGGAGGGGAGCTGTCATGTGCAGGCAGGACGCCAGGACACAGCGTGCACACTTGCACGGGCGCACGCGGCCGGAATGTTTTGAAGAATCCAATGCTAGCTAGCTCCAAGCCAAGCCCAGGTCCGACGATGACTCATCCACCGATCGATCGATCGATCCAGGTGGGTCGATCTGGTCAGATCAGTCCACACTGCTGCTGCTGCTAAGCTCAGCTGGAATCCAGGCAGGGTTAAACCATTTTACTACTAATCAGTCGAGGCCGATCGGTGATCTGGCCGATGCGCATGTGGAGACAGCCCAGACTTTGCAAGTGCACGCGCGGGTGCAGCGTGCAGTGTGCAGAGAGACGCATTATAAAAAGGCGGGTTATTATCTGTGTGCCGACGTGCCGTGCCGTGCCGCGCTGTGCAGCTGCTGGTGCTGTGCAGCACGGTGGATGGATGGGCTGTGCATATCCGTAAACTTCGTCGTCATGATGGCGTCGTTAATCATTTCCCGTCCAAAGCAGCAATAACTAATCCGATCACTTATCGACCTCCCTTCCCTGTCGCCCACAGGACAGAAGGGGGAGCGCCAACTTGCGTGCGTGGCCATCTGGACCCCGGGCGTCGGCGAGGCGATCTGGACGCAGAGACCACATGCGGGCGGGCGGGCAGCCGGGGGAAAGGGAAAGAGAGAGGATGTTGACGGACGGGAGGAAGAAAGGAAAGTGTGTGTGTGTGTGTGGTGGTGGTGCGCTGTTGATCTCTCTCCGCTGGACTGGATGGAGTCCAGGCTGGGAACAGCTGGGCGTGCGGGCTCTCTATCCAGATTCCGATCTCGACCCGTCGTCCGGATAAAATTCCAAGCCGCGATTGGAGGATCGCTCGCGCCCGCCGTCGACCTGGCCCTGCGCTGCGCTGCGTCCGTGCGCCAGCGCGAGCCTGCGTGCCGTGCCGCCTCGACCCACCAGGCCAGCCGGGAGACGAGACTGATTGCGTCGCGCGGGCGCGCGGGCGGGCGGGCTCTTTGATTGATTGAGTGGTGGAGAAGCTTCCCCGCCTCCGTCGACAACCTGAACCGCCTCGGGTCGGGCTGCCTCTCTGACGCGACGAGGGGGCACCTGTGCCGTGTAACGACCTGCACGTCACCTGCTGTAGTGGTATGCTCCACGAGCCTATCACGTTCCGAGACGAATCATGAGCTCCGGCTCGTCGGGTCCAACTGTTTTCCTACTACTAGTGCCTTCCGCTTCTCCGCGAGCGATCAGAGTTCTGTCACGTTACGGCTGACTATCCCCCGATTCCCATCCCGACTGGGCATCGAACTGGGGCAAACATTTGTCTTTATAAGATGCGGATCTCCAGTTCAAAATTCACGACCACCAACCTTCCAGGAAACCGTTAAGCACCCGTGGCCTAGGTTCCTAGGGCCGAGGGCAGCCTAAGATCAAATGAATTTAGACTTTGTAGGCAATCCATGTGATTTGTCAAATTGATGGGGAACCGTGGGCTAAAAGTTTCGAGGGCGAGGACAGCATAAGATAAAACCAGTGGTGGCAGAAGGATATGATATGTCAGTCACGCCGTCGCACACGGTTTATAGGAAACAAGGCTACAATCAACGAGCAAAGGTAAACCAGTGGAGAGGGATTTTTACGTGCATTAGAAACTGACGAATTCATTATGATAGGCAATATATATATAGCACTCGGCAAGCTTTTGCTCTAAACATTTTGCACTTTTCTTCACTATACTCCCTCTGTTCCTGAATCCGATTTAGTACCATTTGATAGTTGGACACAAAAATACTTTCTAGCTTAATCAAATGACACAGCAGCAATGAACACATGTTACAATATTAGACTCTATCAGGACTCAAGTCTGGCAAACCATAAACAATAATAGAACATCATTAAAAGAACACAGTAAGGCCTTGTTCGTTTCATCCCGTCCCCGCCGGGATTGGAACGAAATCCCCGCGGGTCAGCCGGGATCAGACCCACGGGAGTGTAATCCCGGCCCTCTCTCGTGACCTGTTCGGTTAGACCCTCCCGAGGTTCCTCCCGCCCTATTCCACCCTCGATCCCGTTAATTTCGCAGGGAAATAAAACACCGACCCTTATCCCGTGGAACAAATCCCTGATCTGGTACGACTATGAGACCATCGTCTCCCATCGCCCCGACCTGTTTCTCTCGCGCGATTTGGTGGGGACGGCGGTGACGGCGACGGGGACGGCGGAGGGGCAGCGGCGACGGGTCGAGCAAATCAAGGACGAGCAAGTCCCCTCCTCCCTCCAATCCAACCGGCAATAGAGCGACCAACCAAGCGGCGCGAGATAGACCCGGAGACCTCACCTCCGTCCCAGCTCGGCGACGCCCGTGATACGTCATCCCCGGCACCCACTCCATCTCTGGCTGTTTCGAGCTGGTAAGCACCTACTCTTCCTCCTCCTCCTCCCATAGTTTCTTAGGGTTTGCCATGTTTGGTACAAGTTTCTAGTGTTCTTGGCATGTTCGGCGGTAGTGGTAGGTTCTTGGCATGTTCATGGTATTCATTATGAAATTGATTCGGTAGACTAAACTTTGTGGTTTTCCTCTCCCAAATCTGATATTTGTGACTTGTCCGTTAGGTAGTTACAATCAGATGATGCGGTTTTCAAACACAGATCCATAATTAGGACCTAGGAATGTGTGTGTGCTTCAGATCAGACTATGCCATAGATTTATTTTTGTAATATATCCATAAATTAATCTGAAGAATAATGAGATTATATCATAGCCTGGACATTAGTAGTTGTGAACTTCAATAAGCAATTGTTTATCTAATCTTATTTTAGTAGGACCATGCATCAGCTCTATGCATGATCTTAATTATGTTTCAATCTTCTATTGTTTGCGAAGGCGGTAGATCTTGTTCTGTCATTTTATTGCATCTAGGTCGATCCCTGCATAGTTTAGGAGCATATTACTTTGGACAAGTTTTGATTTACAATATAGTGCTCTGAAGTAGACGTATTTTCCTGTGACATCTTGCAGTAGACTCATAGCCATGAGTATTTCTTAGTATAACCGTGTTGTTTTTCCTTTGGTAATATACTCGGTGTATTTTGTCCATGATGTCTATTCATTTGTATATTCATACCAGCCATAAATCAAGTTTTGCATTATAGTAGTGTTGCTAAACAGTCCAAGTATGCATGATGATTATTTGTTCACCTTGTACTAGTATTTTTTTGACTGTGACATCTCACAGGCTCATTACTTGGTTGGATTCCAATGGTCAGTAGCATTTCAGTTTTCTGCATGTGAAGGGGCAGCAATACTAACTTTGGCTCACAACAAGATAACTTATGAACTATGGTTACACTAATTTATTTTGCAAGCAGAGTATAATACTTCCAGGAATTTTTCTACCTATTTTCCGATGGTAGTGATCATTTCAGTTGACTAGTTATCTTACTAGCTAAGGAAACAAACTCCTCTCCGACATGTAAGCATGCATACATTGTCCAGAAAACGAGTGTATCTAAGCCCAAGACGTCATCATGTATGTGTTAGGATGATAACAGCCAAGAAATCATCATGTGTGTGTTAGGACGATCTAGGGTGTGTTTGGATCTCACGCTAAACATGCCCAGCCAGGCAAGCAAATTTTAGGCCGCTCGAACTATAGCCTGTAGTGGCGATAATACTCATTTGGTTTACTTAGCTAGCCACCAATAAACCCTTGTTGCCAAAAAGTAAGTTTTATTCTCAATAGTAGGATTTTATTGTAGGAAGCAAGCAAAATTTGACGAAGCAATACTAGGATTTTATTGTCAATACCCTCGTTGCCAAAAAATAAGTTGGGACAGGAGGTAGTAGTATAAACACTGCCCAGATCACTTATTGTTTCCTAGTCTAGTAGGCTTGCTTTACTGGCTTAATGTAGTATACACTAATTCTTTGCTAGGCTAGCAGAATCAGTTTCTTTTTCCCAAATAAGTGTATTTGCCGAGCTTTTCCATAAGCTAGTTGCTGCTCCTTGCCGACCTCCATATACACTCTGTGACTTCATCATAGAACATGAATATGTAGATATATATGCTGCCACTTACTCGTGTCTTCATCATAGATCAAAGTCTTAGTTTTTTAGATTATTTTCCTCCATATATCTTGCATTAGCTTTAGGATACAGTGCATCACAAACAATGTCCAATCAAACCTTCTTCTATGTATTCTTGCTTCAATAGAGTTTTAATGGTTATGCTTTCTGATTGATATACATGGTCAGATGTAAAAGACCAATAGTTCTACATGATCAAGCTCGAGAAGATAAAAGACAAGAGAGGCATGCCGATAAATTCGTGTGTGCTTTAGAGTGGAAGGACTGCATATTATCTATTGTACTTTGTTGTCACGTCACTATTTTTCTCAGAACGAATCGACTGTACCTTGAAATAATCAAGATCTTTTAGATACTTTTGTTCTAGCTCTATAATGTATTTTATTTTGTATCTTGTTTGTAAACATGTTTGATTTTAGCTTTCAGCCATGCTCAAAGCTAATGGCAAGAAAATATATTATTTAGGCTTAAAGGTGCTGCCTTTTTTATGTTGTGCTGCTTGCTAGCGGTCGCCTGTGTTGTTTGATACATGCCCAAACTGTATTGCTTGCGCCCGCTGCTGTTGTGGAGGGATTAACCAAATGAAAACTGACAACAACGGTTAGTAGGGAATATGGGGGAGAGGGGAAGTAGGGATTGGGGTGACAACCGGGAATCACCCAATCCCTGCAGGGTTTTGATTCACTAGTGGATTTAACTCCATGCAACCGAATAAAGCCTAAGCGTGCGTTTGGTTGGTGGATAGATGGGGATAGGATGGGATGGACCAGATTTTGAGGATGGGATGGTCCACATTAGGACGATCCGGTGTCTTGTTTGGTTGTGGGGATTTAGTGGATTGGATGAAATGTGATTAGCTTATAATAATTAATAGTAGCTGGTTGACATGCATTAATTTGCAATTAGCTTAAGAGCAGCTGGTTAACATTCGAGAAAAATCGGCGGGGCGGCTTGGTCGGTGAGGCTGTCCTTGATCTACTCGTACAGACAGAGGCAGAGGAGGTGTGGCTGGGAGCAGACGCAATAGGGCCCGAGAGCCAGGGAGGTCGATGGGGGCGAGGTTTCGCCGTGTCCCATGCCGTTCCCCGGACTTGGACGCCGTGCCATGGAGGACCAGGCTGCATGTCATGGTCGTGCGGGCGCGGACCTGCGCCGGAGGTCGTGCTATACTTGGGTCGGGAGCCGTCCTGTACCTGCGCCGGGAGTAGGGAGCGCCCGAGCTGGGGTCATGAGTTGGCGTGTTGACGGAGCAGCGGCGCGTGCCTGTGGCGGGGTACGGCGGCGCTGAGGTGGAGGGCCTCGCCTGCCGACTTCCCTCATGGCCTCGAACGGGGCCAATCGACATCGGGGTCGACGAGTTCCGAGTAGAGCATTCGGCACGGGAAGCCGACGGCGGCGACGACAACCGTGAGATTCCACGATGAGTTCACGATTAGCAGGTGGGAGAAAGATTAGGCGCGGTCCAAATGATTAGGAAAACGTGGATGGCCAGGTCCGGCCGATTTTGCCGGATCGGTTGATCCTTCTTTTTGGAGGAATATTCTTGCATGTGGGATGACCCATCCATCTACGTTTTAAACCAAACACATCTAAAAAGAGGATGATCCTATCCCATCCTTTGTTTGGTCCTGAACCAAACGCACGCTAAAAGAGCAAGCAAAATCTTGCAAAGCTGAGCTGAAAACATTTGAAGAACACGAACAGACCACAAAGATATTTCCAAGCTATCAAAAGGCACTGCAGCTCAGAATACCTATTCGATCTGGTAAAACATAATCAGTGATTGCAGATCATCAACACAATACATACAGTAGAATAACAAACAATCAGGACAAAAAAGCATAGTAAACCTGAGATGAAAATATTTCTGGCACAACAAACAGCCACACTAGATATGACCATGTGAATGAAAAGTTAGCATCAAATAGAAGTGAGGCATGTTTTCACAAAAAGGGAATGCGAACACAAAAAGAGAACGAGACACAATAGCAACAGAGAACTATCTGTCACCCGTGCTCAAGCAGCAGTCACCAACATGGTTTCATGGTTTGTTACCCCGATTCAAACATTTAGTTCATTACATGACATATAATAAAGATCGTCCAGGATGAAACAACACACTTTGATGATAACTTCCTGCTCCATGCTTCCTTTGAGGTTTCCAGTCTTAACGGTACTGCAAAACAAGAGTGCAGATTCAGTAATCAAACATTAATCTGCACATAACCCACACATTGAGGTATTCACAAATAAAAGAGATATCCAGTAACAAATGCATCTGAAACATAATTTGCTCAATCCTAAGAATTCAAGCATAAAAATTGCAACTAACTAGAAAAAGGTGGAAATGAGTTCCCTCACAAGTTCAATCATCTCAATACTGTAGTACATAATAATTTAGGAAATGTATAGATACGTACTTATGAATATTCATACAATTGCAGTACATTCAATGTATTAAGTTTTCAAAGGCACTAAAATGCTTGCACAATAAACCATCCGTTCATAAATACAAGACATTTCGGGAGTTCAAGAGGTAGTAGTTGCTAGTGGACAGTGAGAAAGTGAAGTAGTCAAAACTCAAACTAGAGATAAATGCAACAAAGTAAGGCTAAGGATTCATTAGCAGGAACATCAAAGCAGTAAGAATTCTTATCAACATCGCAGTAGTTGTGGCAATACAACCCTAAGATGCCTTATGCCATTTAATGATTCATAAGCTTGGCGCAAAGAGATGGGCAATATTGCTAGATAGAACATAAGATGATGATTGCAAAAGTTGATCTCGAAGGTTATTGCCACAAACAGTAACACACACATCTATCCTGAATAAGTGAATCTACATGCCATATCTCGTTATATGCAATAATTCATGCTACTTGGTGATAATAGCTGATGAATTAAACTAGCTCAATATACCAGGAGACTCTGTAGACAAAGCATACAGTATTGCAAGACAAAGCATGGGCTGGCTCCACCGACACCAAATTCAGGCATGGGATTCAGGAAATGAGCCAACGGTGTGGCGGCGCATACCTTGATGAAGCCAATGTCCTTGGCGTTGCTGCGGAAGCACTGCCTGCAGCACATGAGCCCGTACTTCCGGATCAGGCCATGCGAGTTGCCGCAGACACGGCTGCAACAACAAAAATCCAAACCACATCGCGTCACAAACTCATCAAGCAATACAAGGAACGTGAATTCTGAATCTCGAACACATGCTTGCGCCACGGATCTACAGGCACAGACAGAAATCGCCTATCGCTACCAATCTAAGACAGGGTGCGGTACAAGTTTCTAATCGGTGAACCAATCACGAAGTAGGGACAAGAGAGAGATGATTATTACCAAACCCTGGATCCGGGGCCGTAGTTCTTGGGGTGCGAGTTCCAGACGTTCGAGTGTCCCATGGCGGCGGCGGCGGAGGAGGTCCTTGCTCTGTAAACCCTACCTTTCTCTCGCCTGGCTAAAATGAGGAGGCGGGTCGCGAGGGCGCGGCTTCTTCTATAGGCAGACACAGACAGGCCTCACTTGCTGGGCTCTCACTTGGACATGCTAGTAACGCAGAAATCTCGACCTCTGGGCTGACGGACACATAGGCCCTATGCACAGGCTGTTTAAGTAAAACGCGGCCTGGTAATTTGGGTGATCCAGTTGATGTTGTTATGTTTTCTGTACACTCCATTTTTGTGGTATTATATTCAGCTTTTGGTGAACACCACCCACTGCAGACAAAGCGATTTATTTTTTTCCTACGAGTGAACCACACACTTTATTATTAAACTAAAATCAAGATTGTACAATCAGCTCGAAGGCTATGACTAAGAAAAATTATCTAACATCTTAAACATGGAGACATGCAGCGCAACCGAAGCCATCTGCCAAGCATACTACATTTCGTTGCTGCTGACTGTGGGCCAGAGGATGGCATTGGCGTGTTTAGGCCATATTTCGAGGGGAGAATAGAAAAACTAGTTAAAAATGATATTTTTTTTTCATTAGAGTTTTCCGACATAAAGCAATGCATCGATTGCGTTAAAGGAAAGTATGTAAAGCAAAACAAAAGAGTGCAAAACAAAGCACCGAAACACTAGAAATTATTCACACTGATATATGTGGACCGTTTCTAGTGAAAAGCGTGAATAGTTATGACTCGTTCATAACATCCACAAATGATTACTCCCGTTATGGTTATATTGATCCAATTAAATAAAAACGGAAGGGTTGGATAAATTTAAGATATTTAAATTTGAAGTTGAGAATCAGCACAACAAAACAATAAAGATAGTAAGGTCTAACCGTGGAGGAAAGTACTATGGTCGGCACACCCCATATGGCCAAGTCCATGGACCTTTTGCAAGGTTCTTATAGGAGACCGGCGTAGTGGCTCAGTATTCGATGTCGAGCGAGCCTCAACAAAATGGAGTAGCAGAAAGGCGCAACCATACCCTTATGGATATGGTGCGCAACATGATAAGTTACTCCACCTTGCCATTGGGATTGTGGATGGAGGCGTTAAAAACCTCCATTCATATTCTCAATAGAGTACCAAGCAAGTTGGTTCCCAAAACACTATATGATTTGTGGACAGGAAGAGTTCCCTCGCTATAGCACCTAAGGGTGTGGGGGAGTCCGGCTGAGGCCAAAGTATTCCATCCAAATATTGCAAAACTTGACCCTAAAACAGTCAGTCGCCATTTCATTGGCTATCCTGAAAATTGATCTTGAGAAGAAGAGGGTGCATGCACCTAGTCTGATGATTCAGGAGCCATTCTTCTCGCTACCTGTTGTTCCTGTATCGATAGCCCTAGAGGTTGTGGTGCAAGCACCTGTTGCAACTCCAACCTTGACAACAATGAGTGACGGTGCAGAACCTGTCTGTCAAGAGCCGACTGAACCCACTATTGAGCATGAAAGGGAGCAGCAACAGCAACCTCCATAAGATAGGCCACATGTTGAGACACATGATAAGCCAGTTCATGAGGCCCCTAGAAGGTCTCAAAGAGTTAAAATATCAGCAATTCCTAAGGAATATAAAGTTTATAACACAGGAAGAGTTCAAATGGAGAATGATCCCACTTCATTTGAAGAAACCATGAGTAGCCCTCACTCATCGAAATGGCTAGAGGCCATGGAAGATGATATGAGGTCGATGAGTTCCAACGAAGTTTGGGACTTAGAGTATATTCCCAAAGGAGCCAAAACAGTAGGTTTAAATGGGTCTACAAAATAAAGTATGACTCTAGAGGGAATCTGAAGAAATACAAAGCAAGACTTGTGGCAAAAGGGTTTACACAAAGAGAAGGAGTAGATTACAATGAGACATTTTCTCCAGTCTCATGTAAGGGTTCCTTTAGAATCATAATGGCACTAGTTGCACATTTTGATTTAGAGCTGCATCAGATGGATGTAAAGACGACATTTCTAAACGGGGATTTAGAAAAAAGAGTCTACATGAAACAACCTAAGGGTTTTGTCATGGAAGGCAAGGAAAACATGGGATGCTGACTAAGGAAATTCATTTATGGATTAAATCAAGATTCAAGACAGTGGTATCAAAAGTTTAATGAGACCATTCAGAAATTTGGATTTAGAGAGAATGTTGAGGACAACTGCGTTTATGCAAAGTTTAAAAGTGGGAGATACATTTTATTAATTATGTATGTTTATGATATCTTGCTTTCTAGCAGTGATGTTAGTTTATTACTATAAACAAATAAGTTCTTGTCCTCAAACTTCGATATGAAAGATCTTGGTGAAGCTTCATATGTTTTGGGCATAGAAATTCACCGAGATAGAACAAATGGGGTTCTAGGACTGTCACAAAAGGCATAGCTAAAAAAGATTATAAAAAAATATAGTATGCATGCATGCAATACCACACCTTCTCCTATAGTCAAGGGCGACAGCTTTGGGAAATTTCAATGTCCCAAGAGTCAATATGAGATCGATCAAATAAAATCCATACCATATGCTTCGGACGTTGGAAGCTTACAGTATGCATATGTGTGTACTCGCACTGACTTAGCTTTTATCACTGGGGTACTCGGTAGATATCAAGAGAATTCAGGCATGGAGTACTGGAATATGGTAAAGAAAGCTTTGTGTTATGCGCAAGGTGAGAGCTATGAGATTCGGTACATTTTAATGGGTTTTCTTGATGGTTTTTGTCTGGATTTGATGATTTTCTAGCTTTACCTAACGCTAATACTTCGGTAGCAAAGAAAACTTGGTTTTCAGTACATGTTTCAGGTTCTGAACATCAACATAAGGTTTCAACGGCAGAAATACAATATCAGGCAAAAATAAGCAAGTCTCGTTTTGGAAGCAAACGAGGACAACAACCAGAAAGTTCAACGACCAACTATATGGCGGGAATATTTTCTGGGCGTATATTTTTGGCCGTATAGTTGTCGCCGCCTTCGTCTTATCAAAAAGAACAACTTTCGTGAAGGAGGCATACGCGAGAACACAACACAATAGTCGTCGTTCCATCTAGAAGGGAGAAAGAAGATATTCGGAGAAGAATGGGAAGACGTTTTCCATCTCGCTCCACCGTCTTCAACCTCCTAGCCACCACACCCCCATGGCCATTACTTGTACTTGAGAAAGAGAGAGAGATCTTCACCTTGCAAGATTAGGGTTTGAGATTGTTTCTTCCTATCTTGAATTGTGTTGGATTGATTTTCTATTCTTATTATGGATCTCCACGGTAATATTGAGATGAACTCCTCTTATTTAATTATATCGATGATGCTTTCTTCTCTCATGTGTGAGTAAGTTCCTTTGGGCATGAGAGATGTAAGGGATTGGTGATATGTGATGTGCCTATATATTTTCCATTAATTTGTGATTGATTTTAATCACTATATTGTCTGTGCTTGACTATCTGTGGGATGTCTAATGTTTGTTGTCCAATTAAGGGCCCAGACAACATGATATTTTGTTTTACATAGATAAGATCTTTTTTGCTAGCAGACCGGCGACCCCCGAGTGAAACGGGAATATCAATGGAAAACTAGTTTAACTCGAGGAGCACAAGGAATCACTGTGCTTATTGCATTAGTCCGATCCAAGGAGCTTAATTTCTAAGGAACCTAAAGGATCTTAATCGCCTAGTGACTAACCATGGTTTTGGTAACAAACTAATAGGATTATTGAAGTTGGGATGAAATTACCAAGAGGAGTTCCGGCTAATTATGGGTTGCTCGCCTATACACATACTTATAAGATTATAATTGTTACACTTATCACTCATCCACTTGGCACAATCACTATCACCATGAACTGTATCTCCTCGTGCCTGCTTTGCCATCTGTAGAAAACAAAAAACAATCGAATTGTTCTTTACTTTTACGCTTTCTATTTCTGAAGTTTACATTTTAGTTTTATTTAAATACATTCAGTTTAATCCAAACTTGTTCTTATTTCAACACTTGCAGTCAATTCACTCGAATACCTGTGACAACTTTGAGTGTGACAGAGACTTCGCTCATAAACACTTTCCTTTTGGATCCTTGTGGGATCGATATCTTAACTTCGAAACTAGTTACAACTGATCTGTGCATTTGTAGACATCACAAGGCACAAAAGACCTCATGCTAACATATAGAAGGTCCGATTTCCTAGAGATAAGAGGGTATTCATATGCTAATTTTGTGGGAGACAAAGACGATAGAAAGTCCACGACATGATACGTCTTCAATCTCGCAGGAGGGGATATTTCGTGGAGAAGCTCCAACTAGTCAATAGTTGCATCATCCATGATATATGTATAATTTATAGCATGTTATGAGGCCACGGCCAGGCGATATTGAAAGGATACGGATGTCGCCTAGAGAGGGGGGGGGGGGTTAAAACTTTTCCTAGAGTGGCTCAACAGAGGCGGAATAAAACTAGTGTTTACTTTGTTAAGCACAACATAGAACAACTAAGGTTCACCTATGTGCACCAACAACTTATGCTAAGCAATACAAGCAACAAAGTGATAGCAAGATATATATTACTTCAAGCACGAAGGCTATCACAATGTAAAGTGCATAAGTAAAGAGCTCGGGTATAGAGATAACCGAGGCACGCGGGGACACCGATATTTTACCGAGTTCCTCCCAACATGGAGTACGTCTTGTTTGGAGAGGGGGTGGTATCTAACCACCTACGCCACAAAAGGCCTCCCTTATTCTCCGGTGAATCTCACCCCAATGGGATCGATCCACGCTTCCACTATCGGTGCACTTGTCGGTGGCAACCGGAACCTCTCACAAGGTTGGGGCACTTCTCCACAACTTAATTGGAGGCTCCCAACAAATGCCACAAAAGGCCACAATGCCACCAAGGCCACAAAACCGTCTAGGGTTCCAAGAACCCAAGAGGGACAAGCTCCAATGAGTCACACGAACCAAATCCTCCGAGGATAACTCAAACCGGTGCACCAAATGCAAATGGCAAGAACACCACAAAGGTGCTCAAATCCCTCTCTCCCAAATTCCACCAAAGCTACAAAAGCTTATGGGGTAATAAGAGAGGAAGAACAATGGAGGAAATCCACAAAAGACTCCAAGATCTAGATCCCAATATGTTCCCCTCACTTAGAGGACAGATTGATTGGTGGGATTGTAGATCTAGATCTCCTCTTTCAAATCCCTCAAGAATATGCAAGAATCATCAGAGGGATTGAGAGAAAGCAAGCTCAAGAAGGTCAACAATGGAGGGGAAAACTTGCAAGAATGGTTGGGGAACTATTGGGGAAGAAGGCCTCTTAAATAGGTCCCCCCAAAATCCAACCGTTGAAGCCCAAAAACGCGAATCCCGGTACTACCGGACTTTTTCCCGATACTACCGGACATTCCCGGTACTACCAGACATTCCCTGGGGATCCCAGGTCGCCAAACGCACCTTATTTTGTACCGACCGGTACTAAGGGGCGGTACTACCGGACCTCCGGTACTACCGGTCATCCCTGAACGAAAACGGCCATAACTTTTGCATCCGGACTCCGATTTTGATGATCTTGGGCTCGTTTCGAAGAGGACAACAAGCTCTAAAATATAATGCAAAGAAACATTATAGTCCAGCAAGGGATGATAGATCCAAATGACGAAAGGTTTAACCTCTATCAAAAAGACGAACCGATAAAACCTCCAACATAAAAAACGTAATAGAAAATGCATATGAAATCCGTTTTCGATGAACTAGAGCTTGTCATGGAGATTAATACAAGCTCTAAATCCTCACATGAGTAAGAACCAAATAATAGAAGGTTTTACCTATCTCTAAAATACAAACCGGTAAAACTGTAGGGGTTCGTAGCATGGAAAACAAAAATTTTCTATCGCATACAAACAAACAAGCCAAGATCTATCTACTAGATTGTAGCAACGAGTCGATGGAATAACTCACCCTCGAAGATTCCAAAGTGTTTAACGAGAGCAGATTCTCGTGGGTGATGTAGTCGTACTCTTTCCGATCTCAAGATCGCGTAGACGATCCTTCCGGCGCCGCGTTCCCGCAGCGCTCCCGCAGTCGATCACACGTTCGGTACTCGACGAAGACCTTCCTCTCCCTTGTTCCAGCAGGCAGCGGAGGTTGTAGCACTCTCCTCGCGATTCCGGCAGCACAACGGCGTGGTACCGGAGGTAGAGGGGAAATCCCGCAGGGCTTCGCCTTAAGCCGGTGCGAGTATGGTGGAGCTTATGAGAGAGGCTATTAGTGGTCTAGAAATTAGACACACCAATTAGAAGGCTCTAAACCAATTAGAAGGCTCTAAACCGAATAGCTCTAAACCGGGGTCTAGATCTAGGGTTTAGTTTAGAGGATAGGAAACTTGTGTGTCTAGGAGGGGAGCCCTGCCCCTCCTTATATAGGTGGGAGGGCTGGCCGGCCAAGGGGAGGAGAGTCCCTCCCCAAGTCGGCTTGGTGGGGCGCCGGCCAAGGGAGGAACCCTCCTCCAATTCGGCCTCCACCAATCCTCCTCTCTTCCCACTTCCCAAAATTGCCGTTTGACTTTCAAACTAGCCGTTTGACTTTTCAATTTAGGATTTAAATAAATCCTTTATTTGGGACAGCAAGAATACTTAGTACATGATGCAATCATTCCAATATGCAATGACACACTCATGTACCCTTCCCCCTCCGGAGTGCCGGACATTCCGGGACCTTCTAGAATGTTCCCGATGAAAACACCGGAACCATTCCCCAACTCCGAAACGGAACTTTCCTTATATGAATCTTATTCTCCGGACCATTCCGGATCACCTCGTGATATCCCGGATCCCATCCGAGACTCCGAACAACATTCGGTCTCTTTCTCATAATACCATAACTACTCAAACAACGTCGAATCCTTAAGTGTGTCTCCCTACGGTTCGTGAATTATGCGGACATGATCGAGACACTTCTCCGAACAATAACCAATAGAGGAATATGGAAATTCATATGGCTCCCACATATTTCTACGATTACTTTGCGATCGAATGAACCACTTACATACGATACCAATTTCCCTTTGTCTCACGATATGTTACTTATCCGAGGTTATGATCGTCAGTATCTCTGCATACCTAGTTCATCCTCGTTACTGATAAGTACTCTTTTCTCGTTCCCGTGATATGTGATCCCTTGTGACCAAGTCACATGCTTGCAAGCTAATTGGATGACATTTCACCGAGAGGGCCCAGAGAATATCTATCCGTCATGTGGATGGACAAATCCCACTCTTGATCCATGTGTTTCAACCAACACTTTCCGAACACTCAATGCCACCTTTATAGCCACCCTGTTACGGTGTGGTGTTTGATGACATCAAAGCATCCATCCAGCAAAGGTGATATGCATGATCTCATGGTCGAAGGAATTAGGTTACTATGTATCAGAAAGCATATAGCAATTGAACTATTGAAATGACTTGATCTTTATGCTACGCTTGTCTATAGGAGTATGTCCACCATATCATTCTCCTAACGATATGATCTTGTTGTTGATAACATCTCAATGTTCATGACAAAGAAACCACATCATCAATCAACCAACAAGCTAGTGAAGTATAGAGGCTATACTAGGGACTTCAAATTAAGTTTACAAATCACACAAGTATTAATGGTTTCCTTGTTAATACTATTATAGCATGAATGCAAACATTTATCATAAACACAAAGATATAATAATAACTATATTTATTATTGCCTCTAGGGCATATCTCCAACAGTCTCCCACTTGCACTAGAGTCATCTAATCTAGATTACATGGTAATATACCGAACACCCATGGCAGTTTGGTGTTGGTCATGTTTTGCCCTCGGGAGAGGTTTAGTCAACGGATCCGCCACATTCAGATCTGTGTGTACTTTGCAAATCTTTATATCCCCATCCTGGATATGTTCTCGAATAGCGTGAAAACGCAGCTTGATATGCTTCAGCTTCTTGTGTGACCTTGGTTCTTGCGCATTGGCTATGGCGCCCATGTTATCACAGTAGATAGACATTGGGTCCAGCGCACTTGGAACCACACCCAGCTCTGTAATGAACTCTTTCATCCATATCGCTTCTTGTGAAGCCTCCGAAGCAGCCATGTATTCCGATTCAGTTGAAGATCTCGCCACAACGCTTTGCTTTGCACTCCTCCAGCTAACTGCTGCACCATTCAAAATAAATACGTATCCAGATTGTGATTTAGAATCATCCGGATCGGTGTTCCAACTAGCATCGGTGTAACCATTAACAACGAGCTGTTCATCACCTCCATGAGAAAGAACCATATCCTTAGTTCTTCTCAAGTACTTAAGGATGTTTTTGACCGCTGTCCAATGATCCACTCCTGGATCACTTTGATATCTGCTAGTTAAACTAACAGCATATGCAATGTCGGGTCTAGTACATAGCATGGCATACATTAGAGATCCTATGGCTGAGGCATAGGGAGTCTTACTCATCCTTTCTCTATCTTCTGCCGATGTCGGACTTTGAGTTTTACTCAAGGTCGTATTGGGCAACATGGGCAAGAACCCTTTCTTGCTATCTTCCATTCCAAACCTCTTTAGAACTTTGTCCAAATATGTACTTTGTGACAATGATATTTGGCGTTTCAATCTATCTCTATAAATCTTTATGCCTAATATGTAAGCTGCTTCGCCAAGATCCTTCATTGAAAAACTATTATTCAAATACTCTTTGACACTATTAAGAAGGTCTACATCATTCCCAATCAACAATATGTCATCCACATACAGTATTAAGAATGCTACAGAGCTCCCACTCACTTTCTTGTAAATACAAGCTTCTCCATAAGTTTGTATAAAACCAAAACTTTTGATTACCTTATCAAAACGTTGATTCCAACTTCGGGATGCCTGCTTCAATCCATAGATGGACCGTTGAAGCTTGCATACCTTGTTAGCATCTTTAGGATCGACAAAACCTTTGGGTTGTATCATATACAACTCTTCATCAATGTCTCCATTGAGGAATGCTGTTTTGACATCCATCTGCCATATCTCATAATCATAATATGCAGCGATTGCTAACATAATCCTCACAGACTTTTAGCTTCGCTACCGGTGAGAAAGTCTCATCGTAGTCAACTCCTTGAATTTGTCGAAACCCTTTTGCGACAAGTCGAGCTTTATAGACAGTAACATTACCATCAGCATCTGTTTTCTTCTTGAAAATCCATTTGTTCTCGACAGCCTTCCGGCCATCCGGTAAGTCCACCAAAGTCCATACTCGGTTTTCGTACATGGATCCAATCTCGGATTTCATGGCTTCTTGCCATTTATTGGAATCTGGGCTCATCATCGCTTCCTCATATGTCTCGGGGTCATCGGTGTTGTCCACCAACATGACATTCATAACGGAATCATACCAATCTGGAGTGGTACGAGTTCTCGTTGACCTCCGAGGCTCTGTAGCAACTTTAACCGAAGTTTCATGATCACTATCATTAGCTTCCTCTCTTATTGGTGCAGGCACCACAGGAACTTCTTCCGGTGCTGCGCTACTCGCAATTTCGAGAGAAGGTTTGACAACCTCGTCAAGTTCTACTTTCCTTCCAGTCACTTCTTTAGAGAGAAATTCCTTCTCTAGAAAGGATCCATTCTTGGCAACGAAGATTTTGCCTTCGGATCTATGATAGAAGGTATACCCAATAGTTTCCTTCGGGTATCCTATGAAGACGCATTTTTCCGCTTTGGGTTCAAGCTTGTCCGGCTGTAACTTCTTTACATAGGCTTCGCATCCCCAAACTTTAAGGAACGACAATTTAGGTTTCTTCCCAAACCATAATTCATACGGTGTCGTTTCAACGGATTTAGACGGTGCCCTATTTAAAGTGAATGCGGCTGTTTCTAATGCATAACCCCAAAATGATAGTGGTAAATCTGTAAGTGACATCATAGAACGAACCATATCTAAGAGAGTTCGATTACGACGTTCAGACACACCATTACGCTGTGGTGTTCCCGGCGGTGTCAATTGTGAAAGTATTCCGCATTTCTTCAAATGCTCGCCAAACTCGTAACTTAGATATTCACCTCCACGATCAGAACGTAGAAATTTAATCTTCTTGTTACGTTGATTCTCTACCTCACTTTGAAACTCCTTAAACTTCTCGAAAGTTTCGGATTTATGTTTCATGAAATAGATATACCCATATCTACTCAAATCATCCGTGAAGGTAAGAACATAACGATAACCACTGCGCGATGCTACACTCATTGGACCACACACATCGGTATGTATGATTTCCAATAAGTCTGTAGCTCGCTCCATCATACCAGAAAATGGAGTCTTAGTCATTTTACCCATCAGACATGCCTCGCATCTTTCAAGTGATTCAAAATCAAGTGATTCAAGAAGTCCATCGGAATGGAGTTTCTTCATACGCTTCACTCCAATGTGACCAAGACGACAGTGCCACATATAGGTCAAATTATCGCTTGATTTCAAACGTTTAGCCTCAATGTTATTAATATGTGTATTTCTACTATCGAGATTCAATATGAATAGACCATCTATCAAAGGTGCATGTGCATGAAACATGTTACTCATATAAATCGAACAACCATTATTCTCGGATTTAAACAAGTAACCGTCTCGCAATAAACAAGATCCTGATATAATGTTCATGCTTAACGCAGGCACCAAATAACAATTATTTAAGTATAAAACTAATCCCGATGGTAGATGAAGAGGTAGCGTGCCGACCGCGATCACATCAACCTTTGATCCGTTTCCTACGCGCATCGTCACCTCGTTCTTCACTAGCTTCCGTTTATTCTGCAGCTCCCGTTTCGAGTTACAAATATGAGCAACCGAACCAGTATCAAATACCCAGGCACTACTACGAATACTAGTGAGATACACATCAATAACATGTATATCAGATATACCTTTCTTCTTGATGTTGCCGTTCTTCAAATCTGCCAAGTACCTTGGGCAATTCCGCTTCCAGTGACCTTCTCCCTTGCAGTAAAAACACTCAGTTTCAGGCTTAGGTCCAGCCTTGGTCTTCTTCGTCGGCGTGGTAACTTTCTTACCACCCTTCTTGAAGTGTCCCTTTTGCTTAGACTTGCCTTTCTTGAATTTGGTGGTCTTATTGACCATCAACACTTGGTGCTCTTTCTTGATCTCCACTTCTGCAGATTTCAACATAGCAAATAGTTCTGGCAACTCTTTGTTCATGTTCTGCATGTTGTAGTTCATCACAAAGTTCTTGTAACTTGGTGGTAGTGATTGGAGGATGCGGTAAACTCCCAAAGTATTAGGAATCACTATACCCAAACTTTGAAGTTTATTTGCGTGCCCAGACATCTTAAGCACATGCTCACTGACGGAGCTACCCTCTTCCATCTTGCAGTTAAAGAACTTTTCAGAAGCTTCATAACTTTCAATTGCCGCATGAGTCTCAAAGATTAATTTGAGATCCTCGACAATATCATATGGATCTGACTCTTCAAACCTTTTCTGAAGCTCCGATTCTAAACCATACAAGATAGCACACTGAACTATGGAGTACTGATTCTTCCGAGCAAGGTAAACATGCTTTACTTCATCGGTAGCATCAGCTGCAGGTGGGTCACCTAGCGGTGCATCCAGCACATAGGTCAAATTACCAGCTGTGAGGACAATCCTCAAATTGCGGAACCAATCCGCGAAGTTGCTTCCATTGTTTTTCAACTTTTCTTTCTCTAGGAACGCATTAAAATTGATGGTAGGGGCTGCCATTGATCTACAACATATTTGCAATAGTTTAGACTAAGTTTATGACAAATTGAGTTCAAATTAATTAATGAAATTAAACTAGGTGAACTCCCACTCAAAACAACATCCCTCACATTGTTTTAGTGATCACACGAACCAAATCCACTACATCAACACCGATCATCACGAGAGCTGATATAGTTTTAATGGCGAACAATCATCATGTTCATCATATCTACTATATGATTCATGCTTTACCTTTCGGCGATCCGTGTTCCTGAGGCCATGTCTGTACATGCTAGGCTCGTCAAGATCAAACCTTAGCTACCGCATAAGCAAATCTGGCTTGCTTACGTTGTATTCACCCGCGGAATCAAAGACACCCGATCATCACGTGGTGCTTCGAAGCAGCAAGCTTTGGCAACGGTGCATACTAAGGGTGAACACTTTAGAACTTGAAATTTATGTGCATGAGGGATCATCTTATAATGCTACCGTCGTCTACTAAGCAATACAAGATGCATAAAGGATTAACATCACATGCAATTCATAATATGTGATATGATATGGCCTTTCTTCTTTGTGCTTCCGATCTCCATCTTCAAGCACGAATATGATCTCCATCATCACCGGCATAGCATCAAGGTCAATGACGCTTCTTCATGGTTGTCGTCCACCAGCTTCAACTATTACAACTATTTTGAATAGACACGCAGGTCTTAACAGAAATTAAAGACAACCATATGGCTCCTGCCGGTTGCCAACTTACAATAAGGAACATTGCATACATCAAATATAATCACAATCATGGCCATATCACATCACTGCACACCCCTGCAAAACAAAGTTAGACGCTTCTACTTTCTTTGCATATTTTACGTGGTTTGGGGCTTTCCATAAGTGTCGTTCTAACTTACGAACAATAACCACAACATTGATACTAGCATTGTTGATCACCCGTTGTAAATTGGATCTTTACTATGCTAGGAGAAACAGGCACCCGCAAAGCCACTTATGCAAAACGAGTTGCATGTCAAGCGTGGAGCAAGTCTCATGAACGATGTCATGTAAGGTTAGCCCGGGCCGCTTCATCCCAACATACCGCAAGATGCAAAGTACACAAAAAGCAATCTACAATAAAAGCATCAACGCCCACAATGACCATTGTGTTCTACTCGTGCAACAGATCTACATATAGACACGGCTCTGATACCACTGTAGGGGTTCGTAGCATGGAAAACAAAAATTTTCTATCGCATACAAACAAACAAGCCAAGATCTATCTACTAGATTGTAGCAACGAGTCGATGGAATAACTCACCCTCGAAGATTCCAAAGTGTTTAACGAGAGCAGATTCTCGTGGGTGATGTAGTCGTACTCTTTCCGATCTCAAGATCGCGTAGACGATCCTTCCGGCGCCGCGTTCCCGCAGCGCTCCCGCAGTCGGTCACACGTTCGGTACTCGACGAAGACCTTCCTCTCCCTTGTTCCAGCAGGCAGCGGAGGTTGTAGCACTCTCCTCGCGATTCCGGCAGCACAACGGCGTGGTACCGGAGGTAGAGGGGAAATCTCGCAGGGCTTCGCCTTAAGCCGGTGCGAGTATGGTGGAGCTTATGAGAGAGGCTATTAGTGGTCTAGAAATTAGACACACCAATTAGAAGGCTCTAAACCAATTAGAAGGCTCTAAACCGAATAGCTCTAAACCGGGGTCTAGATCTAGGGTTTAGTTTAGAGGATAGGAAACTTGTGTGTCTAGGAGGGGAGCCCTGCCCCTCCTTATATAGGTGGGAGGGCTGGCCGGCCAAGGGGAGGAGAGTCCCTCCCCAAGTCGGCTTGGTGGGGCGCCGGCCAAGGGAGGAACCCTCCTCCAATTCGGCCTCCACCAATCCTCCTCTCTTCCCACTTCCCAAAATTGCCGTTTGACTTTCAAACTAGCCGTTTGACTTTTCAATTTAGGATTTAAATAAATCCTTTATTTGGGACAGCAAGAATACTTAGTACATGATGCAATCATTCCAATATGCAATGACACACTCATGTACCCTTCCCCCTCCGGAGTGCCGGACATTCCGGGACCTTCTAGAATGTTCCCGATGAAAACACCGGAACCATTCCCCAACTCCGAAACGGAACTTTCCTTATATGAATCTTATTCTCCGGACCATTCCGGATCACCTCGTGATATCCCGGATCCCATCCGAGACTCCGAACAACATTCGGTCTCTTTCTCATAATACCATAACTACTCAAACAACGTCGAATCCTTAAGTGTGTCTCCCTACGGTTCGTGAATTATGCGGACATGATCGAGACACTTCTCCGAACAATAACCAATAGAGGAATATGGAAATTCATATGGCTCCCACATATTTCTACGATTACTTTGCGATCGAATGAACCACTTACATACGATACCAATTTCCCTTTGTCTCACGATATGTTACTTATCCGAGGTTATGATCGTCAGTATCTCTGCATACCTAGTTCATCCTCGTTACTGATAAGTACTCTTTTCTCGTTCCCGTGATATGTGATCCCTTGTGACCAAGTCACATGCTTGCAAGCTAATTGGATGACATTTCACCGAGAGGGCCCAGAGAATATCTATCCGTCATGTGGATGGACAAATCCCACTCTTGATCCATGTGTTTCAACCAACACTTTCCGAACACTCAATGCCACCTTTATAGCCACCCTGTTACGGTGTGGTGTTTGATGACATCAAAGCATCCATCCAGCAAAGGTGATATGCATGATCTCATGGTCGAAGGAATTAGGTTACTATGTATCAGAAAGCATATAGCAATTGAACTATTGAAATGACTTGATCTTTATGCTACGCTTGTCTATAGGAGTATGTCCACCATATCATTCTCCTAACGATATGATCTTGTTGTTGATAACATCTCAATGTTCATGACAAAGAAACCACATCATCAATCAACCAACAAGCTAGTGAAGTATAGAGGCTATACTAGGGACTTCAAATTAAGTTTACAAATCACACAAGTATTAATGGTTTCCTTGTTAATACTATTATAGCATGAATGCAAACATTTATCATAAACACAAAGATATAATAATAACTATATTTATTATTGCCTCTAGGGCATATCTCCAACAAAAACCTCCAAGATCAAAACGCAATAAGATATAAAAGGGAAATCCGTTTTTGATGAACTAGAGCTTGTTATGGAGATTACCACAAGCTCTATATCCTCACATGGATAAGACGAAATAACAACCAAATATGATGATGCAAGTATGCAAGGTTTGATCTCTCTCCGAACGATGTGACCGAGTTACTCATTCGAGAGCCCCTCTTGATAGTACGGTTATCTATCCTAAACCCGGTCTCCCAACAAACATGAGACCGGCAAAAGGGAAAACCTATCAATATTATACCTTTGCCTTGAGCAATCCACTTGAGCTTGATGTATACGATCTTGTCCTTATCAAGATGGACACCTTTCTTGATTCCTCATCATCGATCCATGATCACCGAGGATGGCAAGCATCAAACATGAGATCTTCTATAGATGGCGCATTTTGAGCTTGCACAACACATCTTGTTCTCATTTCATCTATCTTGAAGTCAACACATGCTCCAGGCAATGCCAATGGACAATTCCTACAAGTACAACTTTGCCTTGAGCAATCCACTTGAGCTCGATGTAGACGATCTTGTCCTTCTCAAGATGGACACCTTTCTTGATTCCTCATCATCGATCCATGATCACCGAGGATGGCAAGCATCAAACATGAGATCTTCTATAGATGGCGCATTTTGAGCTTGCACAACACATCTTCTTATCATTTCATATATCTTGAAGTCAACACATGCTCCAAGCAATGCCAATGGACAATTCCTACAAGTACAACTTAATACACACATTAGTCCATAAAGATTGTCATTAATTACCAAAACCACACATGGGGCCCACATGTTCTTTCAAATATGGTTAAAGAAATTTATACCCGACTTGAAAGTGGTAGGTTGCATTGACAAACCACTAAAGATGTACTGTGACAACGAGCTCGAAGTATTTTATGATCACAACAACAAGTCGGGTAATGCTTCCAACCCAATAGAGATAAAATATTATGTTGTGAAAGATACGATCCAGGATCACACTATAAGACTCGAGCATATAAGGATGATACGTCCAATTTGCATCGCCATTCTATATCATAATTTGTTGTTATTCATTGATATATTTCATATTAAGAGGTGATACTTAGGTTATTTCATATGTTTTTGCATGTTGGATGATTCTTGGAGGATGAACAGTGCCAGATGCCTGTTTTCTGCTGTTTTTTATTTCAGAAAAGTTAGTAAAGAAATAATCTCGGAATTGGACGGGACAAACGACAAAGTCAATTACTTTCCGTGGGGAACAAGAAGTCCAGAGGGGAGCCGGATGGGCCAGCCAGGGGTGCCAGACCCACCCCAGGAACGGGTGGGCCCTGCCCCGCGCCTGGCTAGGGTTTAGGCCCCCTGACCGCCGCCTCGGCCTCCCCCTTCTCCTATAAGAAGCCCCAATGCAGAAACCCTGGGTACCCAATCAAAAATCCATGAAACCGTTTGTAGCCGCCACCACCATCGTCCCTAGATCAGGGGGGATATGAAGTTCTTCCCGGCACCCTACCAGAGGGGATATCATCCTGGAGACCTTCTCTCCGGTATGATGCGTGAGTAGTTCCACCTTGGACTATGGGTCCATGTAGTAGCTAGATGGTTGTATCTCCTCCTTTGTGATTTCATGTATAGATCTTGTGAGCTCGTTCATGATCAATATCTAATCTATTTGTAATCATTCATGTTGTGTTTGTAGGGATCCGATGGATATTGAGATTATTATGTTGGTTTGATTAATGGTTTTGTCTTTATGATTCTATCATGTATGTGTTGTTTGTGATATTGCATGCTCTCCGTTGTTAGTAGCTATCTTGGCCAAGTAGTTGCTAGTGAATCCAAGAGGGGGTATTTATGCTCGATAGTGGGTTCATGCCTCTAGTTTCCAAGGGAAGTGACAGAAATCTCTTCGGTTGTAGATGTGCTATTGCCACTAGGGATAAAACAACGGTCTCTTGCTCATGGAACATGTGGACTGGTTACCTTACACACTTTGCTTAAAGCAGTTGTCTGTTGCTTGCAACTTAATACTGGAGGGGGGTCGGATGATAACCTGAAGGTGGACTTCTAGTCATAGATGCAGTTGGATGGCGGTCTATGTATCTTGTTGTATTGCCCAGTCGAATCTCATAGGATATTTCTGACTAGTAATTGCATTGTTATGCCTTGCTCAATTCCTGTCAATTGCCCTGATGTAATTTTTTTACCCTTCATGCCATGTTGTTTATCTAAGGAGAGCACCTCTAGTGAACTATGGACGCCGGTCCAATCTTTACCATTGATCCATCTTCCACTGTTACTTGTTTACTTGTTGCAAACCATCACCTTCCACACCATACGTTTAATCTTTTCTTACAGCAAACCGGTGAGCTTGACAACCTCAATGATTTGTTGGGGCAAAGTCTTGAGTTTGTGTTGTGCAGGTCTCATGTTGCTTGCAACACCTGTGTGATGTTTCCTTCCTCCTTCTGGTTCGATAACCTCGGTCTCAACTGAGGGAAAACTTGTTGCTTGCTCTTCAGACCCTGCGCTTGGGGTTACGAATGAAGTGCCACATCGAGCATCATCAATACTTTCTGGCGCCGTTGCCGGGGAGACCAAGGACGTCTTCACCAGGGGAGTCCTTCACTTCCTTTCTCTTTACTTTGTTTTTTGTTTGCTTTGCTTCGGTTGTTTAGTTTGCTTGAATAAAGAAGTTTGGACCCCCTTTTTCGCTGTGTTGTTTTGCAAATAAGTTGCTTGGTGTTGGAAAGGAGTAGTAAGTTCTTGCTTGAAGTGCAAGAGGAGCTTGCATTGACTGTGACTTAGACTTTAGCATGACATGCTAGGTGTTGTTTTAGCATTATGCTTAGTGATTATTGTTGTAGCATGTCTTGTTCCAAACAACTGGGATTGCTTAGTGTGCCTTGAAGAAATTATGCGTTTTAGCATGCAAAAACATAGTATTGTGGTATTCTCCTTTGATGCTTTGCTTGGGTTGACTTGGCACATGCTCACACCATGTTATGAGTATGATAAGTCACCATTAGCCTCTATGATCATTTAGTCCTTGACTTGTAGTACCACTCTTTGCTTTGATTAGTATGTTTTGTTGCACTACATGATTATGGCCATTATGCTCTCTTAGTTGGTTTCTCCTAGTCTTTTGCTAGCCTCCACTTGTATGAGTAAGTTCTACTCATGCCTCCAACTCCCAAGAAACCAGGTTATTCCAAAGTGTCCACTATAAACTCCTATGCATGGTGTGTTACACCTTTCCAAGTATATTATTGTTTTCAACTATCTTCCAATTAAAAACTATTTTTTTATGTGAAAACTTAGTGATTAAAGCCCTCACGAACTTGATGACACACTTTATATTCTTTGCCCCTAATAAACTTGAACCATTGTGACAACTTTGTTGTATATGCTTGCACTTATACGTTGGAATTAGCAGAACCGTGCTGTCACGGGGAACGTTTTCAACATTGCACTTGTACTTTGTACTCAGTTGATATCATGCTCTTTTGTCTATGGATGTCACCTATGTGAAATAAAGAGGGAACTTGTAAGTCCATGGAGTTTGTATCCTGTGTTAGAGAAACGCCTGGGCCGCTAGCCTAAGCCATGCCTAATCATGGTGGAAACTTGCAGCATCACTATAATGAGCTATGTATGAAGCATCCTCAATAAAAAGCTACGCATATGGTAAATAAAAAGATTGCTAAGATGCTCATTGTCTGCTTGCCTTGTCATTTTGGTTATGGGAAAGCTCTTGTACCATGTGCAAGGGGTACCCCGTTGGCGGTTCTCAATGATATGCAAATACTTATAGTGACAAGAACTTACGTGGACCCAAAGTTGAGTATGCATGAGGTGTGGCCCTCGTATTCAAGGGACTTGAGATTGCCAACTTATACTTCGTCAAGCATATACTCCACCTTTGCCACTTTAACTTTAACCACTTCAAGATGCTTATGATAGGGGCAATGAGGGCTGAAAGCTAACAAGTACCATAATTTTTGGAAGATCTTTTTGAAACTTGTAATCCCTGCTACCTTTACAAAAAGGCTTTTCTTCCACCACTATTAAGTTTCCACCTTATACCTTTAGGCACCATTAAGAGAGCATAGTTGTCATTCTGTGTGCAGTGTTCCAAAGCTTATTAATTGATGCATTGTGATATTACTTGTTCTTGTGCTATTTGTTTCTAGTCACCCTTGTGAACTTTGTAGGTGTCCTATGCATATATTTGCTACTCTATGAGGGACAAGCTGATTGCCACTTTGCTATGTTTTCTGTATGTGAAACAAACAAACGTTTTTCAATGCATGTTATTCATGATCTTTGTTTGTAGCTTGTCATGTTGCATGCATAGTTACTATGTCCTATTGTTAGTACTCCATCTTTCATGCACATGTTTGGATTTCTTTGATCCCAGCTTTCAATGCTTGCAAATGGTTGGATCTTTATTGTGAGGGTGCATGTCACCTCAAAAATTATTTTTTTATCACTTACCTACTAGAGGACGAGCAGGAGTTAAGCTTGGGGATGTTGATACGTCGGAACGTATCTATAATTTTTGATGCTCCATGCTTGTTTAGTATCTACTTTGCTTTACTTGTCCACACTTTGAGGTGCTTTTTACATGTTTTATAGTACTAACCTACTAACAAGTTGCAACAGTGCCAGATACCTGTTTTCTGCTGTTTTTGGTTTTAGAAAAGTTAGTAAATAAATATACTCGGAATTGGACGGGACAAACGACAAAGTTAATTACTTTTCGTGGGGAACAAGAAGTCCAGAGGGGAGCCGGAGGGGCTAGCCAGGGGGGCCAGACCCACCCCAGGAACGGGTGGGCCCTGCCTCGTGCCTGACTAGGGTTTGGGCCCCCTGGCCGCCGCCTTGTCCTCCCCCTTCGCCTATAAGAAGCCCCGGATGCAGAAACCCTGGGTACCCAATCAAAAATCCACGAAACCGTCTGTAGCCGCCACCATCGTCCCTAGATCAGGGGGGATCTGAAGTTCTTCTCGGTACCCTGCCGGAGGGGAGATCATCCCGGAGGCCTTCTCTCTGGTATGATGCGTGAGTAGTTCCACCTTGAACTATGGGTCCATGTTGCAGCTAGATGGTTGTATCTCCTCCTCTGTGCTTTCATGTATAGATCTTGTGAGTGATACGTCCAAAACGTATCTACTTTCTCGAACACTTTGCTATTGTTTCTTCTCTAAACTTGTGTGATTTGGATACAACTAACACGGACTGGCGCTGTTTTCAGCAAAATTACCTTGGTGTCTTGTTTTTGTGCAGAAAATGAACTATTAGGAAAAATCCCGGAAAATATGCCAAAAGTTATATTTCACTAGAACATCCACGGAGCCAGAAGAAGAGACAGAGGGGAGGCCTGGGGGCCTAGACCCACCCCAGGCACGGGCCCACCACTGGCCACGCCTGGAGGGGGTGCAGCCTCCCCAGAAACATCCTTGGCCTCCCTCTGCGCCTATAAGTTGCCTTTTGACCTAAACACTAAGGGGGGTTCGATAGTTTTCTAAAAAGAGTTCCGCTCCGTCGCCGCCACCAGAAACCAAGATTCGGATCCAGAAACTCAGTTCTGGCACCCTGCCGGGACGGGGAATTTGGAGAGGATCATTGCCATCGTCATCACCAACGCATCTCCATCAACCACCGATGTTTCCCTCATCCATGAGTGAGTAATCCCCTGCTGTAGGCTTCGGGATGGTAGGGATTGGATGAGTTCTATCATGTAATCAAATAAGATCTGTTAGGGCATAATGCCTAGTTTATCTTGTGCTATTTGACTTTGTTGCAACTTGTTGTTCTTAATGCTTGTCACTAGGGCCCGAGTGCCATGATCTCAGATCTGAACTTATTATTGAATCATTATGATAGTATTGTTTGTGGTCTTATCTGAAAGTTGTGTACACATATCATTGTCCGGATCCAAAGGCCCCAAAGTGACAATAATTGGGATAGCTATGGTGTGAGGATCAGATGTGTTCATGAAGTGTTAATGCTTTGCTCCGGTTCTCTATTAAAAGGAGCACCTTAATTTCCAGTAGTTCCCTAGAGGCCCCGCTGCCACGGGCTGGCTGGACAGAAGATGTTGTGCAAGTTCTCATTGCGAGCACGTATGACTATATTTGGAGCACGTGCCTAGGATTATTTAGTACTTGGATGCTTGTTATAATTTATCTACAATGCCCTAGGTCTTGAAGTTACATGTTTAGACTCGTCCATGCAACGCCCGTCCATCCATCCCTATGCCTACCGCACTCGAATCCTACTGTTACCGTTACTGTTACTATTGCCCCTGTTTCACTATTGCTGCTGCTTTGTTGTTGCTACTGATAAACTTCTATGAGCAAGAATTATTTCCAGGTGCACCTGAACTGACAACTCAGTTATTAAGGCTTGGAAGTATTCTTTGGTTTCCCTTGTGTCGAATCAATAAATTGGGTAATACTACCCGCGAAGACTGTTGCGATCCCCTATACTTGTGGGTCATCAAGACTATTTTCTGGCGCCGTTGCCGGGGAGCATAGCTTTATTTGTAAGTTCACTTGGATCTATTATTTTTCACTTTTACTCCTTTCATCATGGGGAAGTCTCGTGATGGAAAGTTCCCTATTTTACCATCCACTACAAGAAGAGGTACAGTCCTAAACACCTGTGCTGCTCTTGATTCACCGTCTGTTATAAGTAAGCTTGTCACACCACCACCGTATACACACGCTACACACACTGCTACTACTGCTGAGTCTGAAACTACTTTTGATGCTCATGATGTTACTTCTACTGTGCTTGATGCGAGTGGTTCATTAGGTCCTTTTATAGATGCTACTATGGCTGGTCTAGGAAATACCGAAACTCCTAGTGAAGACACTGTTACACCTGTTAGCTCACCTGAGGCTAGTGAGAGTTATGATATTAATGATGGTTACATTGAGTCCACTGATGATTTTGTTGAAGAGTGCCAAAACACATATGGTGCTAGTGCTATTAAGAGTCTCCTTGCTAGACGTACTATTATGCCTAAGTTGTCCTCTGATCCTAAGTTTGCCACTTCTCCCATAGATATTAAAGATGAAGATTATGATTTCTCTCTTGATTTATCTTATTTAGATATTATTGAGAAAGAACCTTTTTGTTGTACTGAAAATGAGAGTGTTATGGCTCATATGAATGAGATTTCTACTATGAGTGCTTTATTCTCTGATGATTTTAAGATGCGCAAGTACTTTGTTGCTAAGATCTTCCCTTTTTCACTAAAAGGAGAAGCTAGGGCTTGGTTTAATAGATTACCTCCTGGTTCCATTGATATCCCTGATTGCTTGATTGCTTCTTTCTTCCAGAAATATTTTCCTCCCAGTGCTAGACATGCTGCTTTGCAGAAACTTTTTGATTTTAAACAGGGAGAAGAAGAGAAATTTCTTGAGTCATGGACAAGGTTCTGTGCCTTGATTCATGCACATCCTGGATGTCCATTACCTAAGAATGAACTTCTTGATATTTATTATAATGGACTAACTGATGATTCTAGGACCTACCTAGATAGCTTTGTTGATTGTGTTTTCAGGAAAAGGACTCCTACAGATGCTGAAGAATTAATGACCAAGATAAGCAAGAATTATGATGATTGGACTTCAACTGAGCTGAATACACCTGAGCCTATTACTCCTGAACCAGTTGTTACCGAACCAATTCCAGCACCAACAACAAATAAGAGGGGAGTTATTGCATTAAATGATGAAGTGATGAAGGAGGCTAAGAAGTGTCTCAAGGAGAAAGGTATTAGAGCTGAAGATGTGAAGAATCTACCTCCTATAGAAGAATTATGCAAGCCAATTCCCCACTCATCTACTATTGAGGTACACTCTCTCCAACACTTTGATGAAGGTGATATTCCTTATGGTAAGCCTCCTGATCAATGTTTAGAGGAACTTGACATTTTTATTGTTAAACAAAGTCATTTTAATAAACAAGTTCATAATCATTTATTAGAAAACTCTAGAGCTATCCATGAGTTGAAAGATATTATGGAAAGAACTTCTAATGATATTAAAATGCTTTGTAAACACTTTCAAATGGTTCAAACTCAACTTGATCAACTTGCTAAGGTACAAAAGGATATGCTAGTTAATGCTTCAGGAGATAAACATGCTTATGGAATTAGAACTAGGAGTGGTATAGCTACTCAAGATCCTTTATATCCTGAAGGACACCCTAAAATAATTGAGCAGGATTCCCAACAAGGTGAAGATAGTGGTAGTCCTCGTAAGAGGAAGAAAAAGAAACATAAGATAGTTGAGGAACCACTTGAACCTGCTCTAGATCCTAATAGTATATTTGTCTCTGATGCTGAAACTGAGAGTGGAAGGTGAGGAAGAACCTGAGAAGCACACTAAGAACACTAGGTACACAAAGCAGGATTCTATTGCTAATAAACATGGTAAAGAGAGAGAACCTTGGGTGCAGAAACCTATGCCTTTTCTAGGTAAGAAACACACGTCAAAGGAGGAGGAACACTACACAAAGTTTTGTGAGTGGATGAAACCTTTATTCTTGCAAATTCCTTTGACTGATGCTATTAAGTTGCCTCCTTATTCAAAGTATATGAAGGATATTGTCTCTAAAAAAAGGAAGATTCCTAATGAGGAGATTTCTACTCTACTTGCTAATTATTCCTTCAATGGTAAGGTTCCAAAGAAACTTGGTGATCCAGGTATACCAACTATTCCTTGCTCTATTAAGAATAATTATGTTAGAACTGCTTTATGCGATTTGGGAGCTGGAGTTAGTGTTATGCCTTTTTCTCTCTATAAGAGACTCCAGCTAGAAAAGTTGATACCAACTGATATATCTTTGCAAATGGATGATAAGTCAACTACTATCCCTGTTGGTATATGTGAGGATGTTCCTGTTCAAGTTGATCATAATTGCATGGTTCTAACTGATTTTGTTGTGCTTGAAATGCCTGAATGATAGTATGTCTATTATTCTTGGGAGACCTTTTTTTAATACTGCAGGTGTTGTCATCAATTGCAACCAAGGTAAAGTAACATTCAATATTAATGACAAAGAGAACACTGTCTATTTCCCCAAGAAGGTTGTTAAGAGCTATTGCCTGAATTCCATTGAAAATATCGAGGGCATCAAGGTTGGAGAAATATATTGTCCCATTCAACAAGAAATTTTTTGAAACTTTTATGATTGGTACCATTGCTATCAAGTAAGAGGCAACATAATCACCTTGTGGAATGCAAAGTTTTGTTTCATATAAGATTGTTTTGGTAACAAGACTTGATCAACCTTGTTAACAAAAGGATTTTAATAAACAAAATAATGTTTCCATTGTGGTTATTCTTGCTTTCTTTTTTCCTTTTCTCCTTCCTAGTCTTTGCTTTAGCTTTAGTTTTGCTAGTTGTTTGCTTGTTTGAGTTTCTTAGAGCTTCTGTAGTTTGGCTTTTGGTTTTCTTTTGCTTCTTCTGAAAAAACTATTTCTGCGAGAAAATCAATTTTCATACCTTGAAAATTGGCCAAAAATAAAGTTTCCCAAAAAATCCAGAAAATTCAAAATAAATTTTTCCTTGAAAAAAGGGGTAGAGTGGCACCTGAGGTGACCCAGGGGGCCACCCCAGGCCACCAGACCCCTGGTAGGCGCGGCCTACCAGGTGGCGGCGCCTGGGGGAAGGGGGTCTGTCCCACCTAGGCCCCTCCAGGCCGCCTCCTCAAAGCCACATTCTTTCTCTCTCCCGAAAAACACCGGAAAACTTGCTCAAGCTTGAGTTCTTGCTGTTCTTGTTCGTGATTTTCGATCTCCTTGTTCAGCCCATCTCAAGTGCTGATTTTTGGAGGGATTGTTCCTTGGTATGTGCCTCCTCCACTTGTCCAATTAGATATGTGATTAATAGATTGTATTTTGAGTATTTTGCTGCTATAGGTGACAGGTTGTTTGAGCTTGCATGCTTGTTCTTTGCTTAGAAACTTTGTTTTGATGCATGTGTAGTCCTCTAGCAAGTTCTTATAGTAGTTGCTCATCATTTATCAACTTAGAAATCACTTGGTTTGATGGTTGTCTAAAAATTTCAGCAAGGAAGATGAGTGCTTATCCACTGAATCAATATGACTTGATGGTGCATGAGACAATGAAGGTTCATCATGAGGAGGCAGTTTTTCCTTCCATATATCCATGCCATGAATTTATGAGAGCTACGGGGATCCTCCAAGATTTCCAAACTATGGTTACAAATGCAGGGTTGGAACACTTTGTTGAAGGTGAACCAATCCAATATGTTAAGCTAACCATGGCTTTTGTGCAGGACTTCTGGTTCACTTGGTCTACTTCTAATCCCATGGTCCATTACAAAATATATAATATACCTGTCGACCTGCCTTTTGCTGATTTCTGTGCAGCAATTAGAGTACCTCAGTGGGGATCCTGTGAGAATATCAAGGAGAGGCCCAAGTCACTTATTGATTTATACACTGAGATTTTCCAAGGTTTCGACTTATCAAAGGAAAGTGGTAAAATTCGGAACATTCAGCTCCCAGCTATTAGATACTTTGCCTATTTCATTATCAAGTGTGTTCTTGATAGAAAGACTGCTAGAAAGTTGTCTTCTTTTGATCTAGCCTTTATTACAGCTGCTCTGAATAGGAATAGTTCTTATAGTTTGGGTGCTTTGATAGCTCACCATCTCACCACTAGTCGTGAGAAGGGTTGAATTTGTGTAGGTCCCATTGCTTCTAGGTTGCTAGCTTTCCATGGTTTAGAGCCTTACTGTTCAGATTTTCAGTCCCCCATAGAGAGGCTTGATATTGAATCTATGATTCAGCATGGTTTTGTTTCTTTGGGGGCTAATGTGAGAAGTTTACCATTTGAATTATCTTTTGCCCAGGAAGGTCGGAGAAAGGGTAGGACTGAGAAAATACTTTATTTGCCTGGACCTGCTTTGTTTAACTTTGATAATAGGCAAGGATGGTCGCTTACGGAGGAGGAGGTTGACACTTATGTGGGGGAACTCTCCCAACAAGAGGATAATGTTGAAGAGGATGCCAAAGACAATTTGGTTCAGCCCTCCAACTTAGGAGAGTCTTCATACCAGCAGCCCTCATTTGATTGGGGCGCGTATTCTTCATTGCAGGCGCCTGACTATGATAATTCCTACGATGACCCACCAGCTTGGGGGTACTATCCGCGCTATTGAGCCCCACTTAGACCAAAAGCCTAAGCTTGGGGGGAGGTATACCGACGTCACACTCATCTATATATCATTTTCTGCCGGTTCTTTGTATATCCATTGTTTCACTTTCTTTTTGGTTTTTGTTGCTTCTTTCTAAACCCCCAAAAAAATACCAAAAATATTTTCGTTGTTTCTCTTGGTTTGTTTCTTTGTTTCTTTGCTTTGGTTTTCCTTAAAAGAAAAATCCAAAAATATTTTTCTTTGTTTGCTTGTTTCTAAAAAAATTCGGAAACACCAAAAATATTTGTTCTTCTTCTTTGGTTTTGTGAGTTCTTTGCAGGGTTCAGCCGTCCTCAGTGGATTTTGGTTTCATGTTAATTATTCAAGTCACACAAGTGAACGACAATAATGAAGATTAAGACAACTCGAGGTGTGGTAAGAGACTGGTAACGAACTCTGTTTGTTTCATTTTTGTACATATACTCATCATTGTGAGCATGCTTAGCCTCTTTGTGTAAGGTGTATGTCATTATGGATGCCTAGTAGTTCTTGCTTGTCTATGATTAGCTCCAGCTTGCTAATAGTTTGTAGCATGTCATATGAATGTTTGTTTGCATTGTTTTATTCATACTTTGGTATGATATTGTGGTATCCTCCTCTGACTGTTCATGTGAATCGACTTGGCACATGCTCACGCATGCATATGAATAATCAATAGTCAGTAAGCCTTGATGATTTATTTTGCCTCAGAGTTCTTGTATCACTTTCATGCCATAATTAGTCCTGTTTTGTTGCAAGCATGATTATGACAACTATTGCTCTCTCGTTTGTCGCTCCCTCTCTATTGCTAGCCTTCACTTGCACTGAGTATGTGCTCTACCTGTGCTTCCAACTCCCCAAAACCAATATTGCCAGCTGTGTCCACCATACCTACCAATTAGCATCATTCGATATTTCAGTGCATATTCCATATGCCGTGTTTTCTTCCAAAATAAAATGTTTGTCTATTTTGAGAAAGTTAGTTAGTAAAGCTCTCACGAACTTGATGGCACACTTTATTCCTTGCGCTTAATAATCCTGAACCATTGTGACTAGTCCATGAAAGTTATATGCTTGCTAATTATATACTGGGAGTCAGCAAAACTGTGCTGTCACGGGGAACGCTTTCAACACTTTTTGGATATCTCATCCAGTTGATTCCTTGCTATTTTGTTTATGGATGTCGACGATGTGAAATAAAAGGGGAGGTTGTGAGTTCATGAAGTTTATACATTGTGTTAGAGAAACGCCTGGGCCGCTAGCCTAATCCATGCTTAATCATGGTGGAAACTTGCAGCATCACCATAATGAGCATCCTCAATAAAAAGCTATGCATATGGTAAATAAAAAGATTGCTGAGATGCTCATTGTCTGCTTGCCTTGTCATTGTGGTTATGGGAAAGCTCATGTACCATGTGCAAGGGGTACCCCGTTGGAGGTTTTCGATGATTTGCATGTATTTACAATGACAAGAAATTTCAGGTGACCAAAGTTGAGTAGCATGCGGAGCAACCCTCGTACTCAAGGGACTTGGGATTTCCAGTTTATGGTCTGTCAAGCATATAACTCAGATTGGACCTCACTTTCACCTTAACCATATGAAGATGCCTATGATAGGGGCAATGAGAGCTCAAAGCTAATGAGTACCTTCCTTTCAACATCAGGAAGCCTTTCAAACTTTTCAAAACCGTTTTCACAAACTTGTTGAGTCACCACTTATTCTATGAGCACCTTCTTAAGAGCATAGTTGTCATTCTTGTGTTTGTTCCAAAACTTGGTTAATTATGTCATGACTTTGATGCTTGTATCTCTGATATCTTTACTTCTAGTTTTCATGTGAACTTCAAAGGTGCCTTGGCATTTATTGTGCTCTTCAAACAAAGGCAAGCGAATACCACTCTATCATACCTTATTATGAGCATTGCAATGTTGCTTGTGTTTATGTTTCATGCTACTTATTATTATTGAGTTGGTTTCTCTTCATAGCTTGCAATGACTATTGAGTAGACTTAGTTGCATTCTCCTTATTATGAATTGTCTAAGCATCTACTCCTGTGCTGAGAATATTTACATCATATGAAGCAAAGTGTTCGTGAAATTTCTTTTATCGCACTCAGTTTTCAACTGAATTGCTTGAGGACAAGCAATAAGCTAAGCTTGGGGGGAGTTGAGACGTCCAAAACGTATCTACTTTCTCGAACACTTTGCTATTGTTTCTTATCTAAACTTGTGTGATTTGGATACAACTAACACGGACTGGCGCTGTTTCTGGCAGACTTACCTTGGTGTCTTGTTTCTGTGCAGAAAATGAACTATTAGGAAAAATCCCAGAAAATATGCCAAAAATTATATTTCACCAGAATATCCACGGAGCCAGAAGAAGAGACGGAGGGGAGGCCTGGGGGGCCAGACCCACCCCAGGCGCGGGCCCACCACTAGCCGCGCATGGAGGGGGTGCAGCCTCCCTAGGCACCTCCTCGGACTCCCTCTATGCCTATAAGTTGCCTTTTGACCTAAAAATTGAGGGGGGTTCGATAGTTTTCCAGAAAGAGTTCCGCTCCTCCGCCGCCACCAGAAACCAAGATTCGGATCCAGAAACTCCGTTCTGGCACCCTGCCGGGATGGGGAATTTGGAGAGGATCATCACCATCGTCATCACCAACGCATCTCCATCAACCATCGATGTTTCCCTCATCCATGAGTGAGTAATCCCCCGCTGTAGGCTTGGGGATGGTAGGGATTGGATGAGTTCTATCATGTAATCGAATAAGATCTGTTAGGGCATAGTGCCTAGTTTCTCTTGTGCTATTTGACTTTTTGCAACTTGTTGTGCTTAATGCTTGTCACTAGGGCCCGAGTGCCATGATCTCAGATCTAAACTTATTATTGAATCATTATGATAGTATTGTTTGTGATATTATCTGCAAGTTGTGTACACATATCATTGTCCGGATCTAAAGGCCCCAAAGTGACAATAATTGGGATAACCGAAGGGGATGGCTGTGGTGTGAGGATCACATGTGTTCATGGAGTGTTAATGCTTTGCTCCGGTGCTCTATTAAAAGGAGCACCTTAATTGTCAGTAGTTCCCTAGAGGCCCCGCTGCCACGGGCTGGCTGGACAGAAGATGTTGTGCAAGTTCTCATTGCGAGCACGTATGACTATATTTGGAGCACATGCCTAGGATTATTTAGTACTTGGATGCTTGTTATTATTTATCTGAAATGCCCTAGGTCTTGAAGTAACATGCTTAGACTCGTCCATGCAATGCCCGTCCATCCACCCCTATGCCTACCGCACTCGAATCCTACTGTTACAGTTACTGTTACTATTGCTCATGTTTCACTGTTGTTGTTGCTACTGATAAACTTCTGTGAGCAAGAATTATTTCCAGGTGCAGCTGAACTGATAACTCAGTTGTTAAGGCTTGCAAGTATTCTTTGGCTCCCCTTGTGTCGTATCAATAAATTGGGTAATACTACCCGCGAAGACTGTTGCGATCCCCTATACCTGTGGGTCATCAGTGAGCTCCATTCATGATCAATATCTAATCTATTTGTAATCATGCATGTTGTGTTTGCGGGGATCCGATGGATATTGAGATTATTATGTTGGTTTGATTAATGGTTTTGTCTTTATGATTCTATCATGTCTGTGTTGTTTGTGATCTTGCATGCTCTCCGGTGTTAGTAGCTATCTTGGCCAAGTAGTTGCTAGTGACTCCAAGAGGGGGTATTTATACTCGATAGTGGGTTCATGCCTCTAGTTTCCAAGGGAAGTGACAGAAATCTCTTCGGTTGTAGATGTGCTATTGCCACTAGGGATAAAACAACGGTCTCTTGTTCATGGAACATGTGGACTGTTTACCTTACACACTTTGCTTAAAGCAGTTGTCTGTTGCTTGCAACTTAATACTGGAGGGGGTTCGGATGATAACCTGAAGGTGGACTTCTAGTCATAGATGCAGTTGGATGACGGTCTATGTATCCTGTTGTATTGGCCAATCGAATCTCATAGGATCTTTCTGACTAGTAATTGCATTGTTATGCCTTGCTCAGTTCCTATCAATTGCCCTGCTGTAATTTGTTTATCCTTCATGCCATGTTTTTTATCTAAGGAGAGCACCTCTAGTGAACTATGGACCCCGGTCCAATCTTTACCATTGATTCATCTTCCACTGTTACTTTTTTACTTGCTGCAAACCATCACCTTCCATACCATACGTTTAATACTTTGTTACAACAAACCGGTGAGCTTGACAACCTCACTGATTCGTTGGGGCAAAGTCTTGAGTTTGTATTGTGCAGGTCTCCGCATTGCTTGTAACACCTGTGTGATGTTTCATTCCTCCTTCTGGTTCGATAACCTCGGTCTCAACTAAGGGAAAACTTGCTGCTTGCTCTTTGGACCCTGCGCTTGGGGTTACCAACGAAGTGCCACGTCGAGCATCATCACTAGCACCGACCTAACACCGTTTACCCTTTTTTAGTAAAAAAGTAAATAAACTAAGTTTTCACAAATCCTAACTTTTTGAAAAATCTAGTTCATTTTGTTATACTAGACTAAAAAAGAGGGTACCCTAAAAAATCCAAACTGCCATTTCTACATGTAGCCACAAGCATCTGCAGCTATGGCCTGACCATGCCGAGCGAGGAGAACACCAGCAAAGAGGCGACAAAGGTCGTGAAGAACCATGCAGTTGCCACTAAGTTGTCTGGGTACTGTGTGTATTTGCTGGCCTTCAAACCGGACCTTGTTCCAGACAATACTTACATGAGCCTATCAATGGCCTGTGGCACGCTGCAAAACGTCCCTGTGTACCTTGCCGAGTGCAAGTCCAACAAGGAGAAGTACGATAAACTGGTCACGTTACGGACTTCAGATTCCACTAAGCATGAGGTCCGCTTTCTGTCTGAGGGTGCAAGGGTTGTTGTTTACCTCGTCGACGGTGCCCGGATTGCGACCGATGAGGAACGATGGAGGGTGCTCGTTGTCTTCTGGGCCAACATGATGTTGTGGATCGCCTCATCGGACAGAGGGGTGGCGCATGCCACCAGGATGGCAACCGGTAAGGAGTTCATAACACTCACTACACCATATAATGGTGCGCGTTGCCGCGTTCGTACTTTGTTACGATCGTATGATATAAAGTTTTACAATATCATGTGACAAGATACTTACCTGAAAAACTCACAAAGTTTAAATTATGCCATAATTTAGAGTTACAAATCCAAAAGGTCAGCCCGGATAACATTGATCTAGATGTAAGATACAATATTACGTTTTTACTCATGCAAGGAAGGAAACAAACTACCCAGCATATATAGTAAAAAATTGCATGTATAATGAACATCAATATCAGAAATTGTTTTATGAAGAGTGCAATCCGGTGACTCAGACGAATATACCTACATATAATGATATAAACAATCTAAGAGGTGATAAAGTAATATGGAAGGATTCATTAGAACATGGGATGGAAAAAATACATTACCGCAACAAAACCAAGATACTCAACCAACAAACTCAAGTACAGGATCATTTCAATGTATCTCAACTAAAATATTGTCCCGATAAATGAAGTTAACTGAGAAATCAATTTCATGGAAATATAATGTTTTGGTCTCTCCCATATGAGAGCTACCTTTTGTACCTAGAGATTTGGCATTAAAACGTTATACATGTATATATAGAACTTCTTCGTTACTGGTGAGACAATATACAATGAGTTAGAAATCAATTGCTTACCTAAAATTGAAATTCCTCACGGTCTAGATCATGCCTTCATAGCTTCTCTCCACTACCAGATATGAAGGGACGTAATTTTGTTAGTAGATCAGTAGTATAAATCTTCTAGAGTAAAAATAGTAACAAAAGATCAGTAGTATAAATCAATAATAAATTACCAACTCAGGCTAATAATACCAAACTGCAAGCAACAGAAAAGTTATAAATCTTGCAAAGGAAATATGGGGCCTAGGGACCTAGTACATATGTTCTATGCATTTGAGTTTATCAGTTACCACTTATCAGGCAGCATGAAGTATACAGAAGACTTGTGTAGCTATGCCGACATGGTCCATTCCATGAATCCGCAAAGTATCATAGCTTGCATCGTTGTCAATCCAAAGACACGAAATAACATTAACACCAATACATAATTACTTGATATGTAAGAACAAAACGGCATCGGTACAAATAAATAATCATTACCTCTCAATAACAACTGCAAGGACATGTAAATAAGTATCTAGTTCTTGTCATCCATGTGTGGTTCCTGTCAGCCAAGACAATGGGAAAGTTCATGCTCAAAAATAAATAGGAAGAGTCGCACTAATCAATAATCATTTTCTATATTTCCTATGATTTACTATACAAAATAAACTTATTAACAACCCACATAGTGATGTTAGCAAATGTTTATTCTAAATATATTCATGCACGGTTGGAGTTATAGAGGGATTTACCGTTACAATGCACTGGTGGAAAAAGGGCCTCCAGTCCCGGGCCGCAACGGGCTCTAGTCCCGATTTTGGGCCCGGGACTGCGAAAACAGGACTAGAGGCCCCCCTCTAGTCCCGGCTCGCAACGGCCCGCGACTGATAACAGCCACGTGGCTGTTTCAGCGCCGCGGGGTCGGAAACCCTCTAGTCCCGGGTTGTAACACCACCCGGGACTAAAAGGTTTCCTGCCGCGGCAGAGATTGTGTATTTCCTTTTTTTGCCATTTTGTTCCTTTTTCGTTTTGTGTTTCACTATAACAAACATATATTTCAGTATACATATTATACGCTACTACATACACACTACACGTCGATGCATTTATATAATTAATCGATCCCTTGCAAGCATACATATAATCAATCATATCAAAAGGAAGAAATGTTTTGAAATTACATGGTCATTGATGAATATATATATCATATGAGCTACATGGATAGGACTAAGGCAAATCGAGTTCCACGTCATCCGCATAATGCTCTCCATGTACATCAAGGACTTCCTTCATCATAAATCCCGCCAGCTCCTCTTGAATTGCTCTTATGCGTTGGTTTGGCTCTAGTTTCTCTCGCAAATCATAAATATAATGCGAGTCAACTTTTCGCTCACTGGTCAACTCGCGGATGTACTCGCAGGCGTAGTATCCACATAAATGAGTTCCCGGTGGCTGCTATAAACTCTTCGCCATTTTATAAGTTAGCTCCTCTTTGAATGGACCTGGTATTTTCTGTCTGAACCGTGTCCAACACCTGCTCGGCAAAGAAAATTAACAAAGGAGTTATTAGTTACTTGATATCAGGAAATGAATGAAAGAGGACGATATAATGCGATAATGATTGAAATTACTTATGGAGCATTGCTTTCATGTCGCTCCACTGCTCTTGGTTCCAACTTAATGAGTCGTGGACTTCAACTAGGGAGTTGTCAACTTGAATGTTTAACAAGATCCAGTGGAATCTGCGGACATTTACATAAGCATACATGCATAGCTCATCCAGTAAGCAAAAATAAAATATGTACAAGATATAAACACTCACTTGAAGTTGTAAGGAAATAGTATTCCTTAACAAAATTATGCTCGGTAAAGAACCTGGACAGGTCTTCCTCCACGTCT
This sequence comes from Avena sativa, assembly GCA_916181665.1. Taxonomy (NCBI): domain Eukaryota; kingdom Viridiplantae; phylum Streptophyta; class Magnoliopsida; order Poales; family Poaceae; genus Avena; species Avena sativa. The sequence continues at coordinate 292,345,835 of OV702282.1, forward strand.
TTGGGGTGATTCTTTAGCGTATATTCATTAATGATATATGGGTCAATGAACCCAATGTAGTATCTTCTAGCTCTTTTGCATTCAAGCATCTTTATTCTGCGGAATATAATATCATCATACAAAAGGATATATAGTTAGGATAATATATTAAATGCAATGAACGAGCTAAAGCTACAAACTTAATTATAGAAATAAATAACTTACAGACAGTAGCAACCAATGATAGATTTGTCGAGGGCGCGCTGGTTGTATAACTGAAACAGTTCGGTCATTTGAACATGTATCGAGTATGGTTTGAAGTGATGATCCTTTCTAACGTCCACCGGAAACCAATCTTTATGATGCTTTTTTTCTGCTTGCGACATGTACCATTCATGAAGATTTCGCATATGTGTGGATAGACGCGCGAGCTCCTCATTACTGACTAGAGGCTGCCCTTGGACATACTGCCGTACTATCTGACCCACTGGCGTATCTTCATAGCCTAAATATTGACCAAGAGACATATTTGCTTCGTTAGCAAGTGCTTTGGCCTCCGATACAGTGATTCCCATAAGTGCAGCATTATTACGGGCTCTAGGGTCCATTATTTGCATATCCATATCCATTTCAGCTCTGAAGGCCTTGTCGAGGTCTGAAATGACTTTGAGCGGGCCGACCGATTGATTTTTCTGTGCTCCGAGCTGGGCAACTTGCTTCCCTCTTTTTGCACTTGTGATTTTTTCTTCTGTGCTTGCTTAATAATCTCCCGGTCATAGTCTCATTCCAGATTCATCGATATCTGGGATGGTTGCTCAAGAAAGGAATTATCCCACTTTTTGGTTTTTTCGTTATATACCGGCTTTGGCTCAGGCTTTTTGGGTTCAAAATGCGCCTTAACTTGGGCAGCCACATCCGCGTTAGTTTCCTCATCGGTCTTGTCATAAGGTCTCTTTGGAAGAGCCGGCGGGATATCGACTATCTTTGGTGTTTGACCTTTCTTCGATGTGGGGTGCGGGGGGACCGTCGAACTTCCGTTTCTTCGACGAGGTAGTAGTATTGCACGGAGGCGGAGGCGGAGATCGAGTTGATGTACTCCTGCTGCGGCGATCGTCAGCGGGTCGGGGTGGACTTGGAGGTTGGCGATAATCGGGTTGGGGTGGACTTGGAGGTTGGCGATAATCGGGTTGGGGTGGACTTGGAGGTTGACGATATTCGATGCGGGGTGGATTTGGATTCCTTGGAGTCGGTGGCCTTGGCGTCGAGCCTGGAAACTTGATGTACTTCTTATTCCATAGAATGATGTTGCGCTTGACATCTCCGAGTTTCGTATGGCCTTCAGGCGTAGCGATTTCAATCTCTAGGTCCGCAAAATCCTCCACTATGTCATCCACCGTGACACGAGCATAGCCTGGTGGAATCAGAAGTGAATGGTGGAGTGCTCCAGGTAGACAAGGTAAAGCAGCGCCGATCGCCACCTTGAAGGACAATTTGTTCATTGGCCGATGTAGCTCACATTATGCCATCTCTCTGACATCATCCACGGGGTAGTGAGGAGCCGATGCATCATCCAGCAGTGCTTGATCATCAGCACAGACCTCCGTGGAAGCCATGCTGCTTGTCCGTTGGCTAAGATCCAATGCAGGATCATCAGACCACAGGTGAGTTGACGACGGCGGCCTTTGGCTAATTTCATGCATGAGGTTCTTTAGATCAGCTAGGTCCTGCTCTACCCTGGAGATCCGGTCTGCCTCCCGGTCCTTCTTTCTCTGACGGCTTCTGTAACTGGCATCGTACTGAGGAAACCCTTTCTTCCACGAGACACCGACTCCTTTGCCTCGTGTTCGTCCTCCCTTTTCAGGATTCCCTAGGGCGCGTATCAGCTCGTCGTTCTCTCTCTCGGGACGGAACAATCCCAATTGAGCATCGTTCATTGCTTGAATAAGGTCTTGGGAGGGTTTTAGAATTTTATCATGAAATAATGTCTTCCCTGTTTCTGGGTCCAAGGATCCCCCGTGCCCGTACCACCAGTGCTTTGACCTCTCAGGCCATCCATCTGTACCAGGAGCGACGCCTCTAGCCCTCATATCCTTCTCCATAGTTTCCCACTTAGGGATGGCACTCTTATAGCCACCTGTCCCCATTTTATGATGGTATTTCTTGTTGGCAGCATTTAACGCGTTCTTTGCCGACTTTGCCTTTGCTTTATCAGATTGCTTGTACTGTACAAAATCGGGCCACTATTCTCTCAACTTCTCGTTTACTCCTTTGAAGTCTGGAGTTTTCTTTTTCGCGACATATTTCGCGTATAAACTTTTCTTGTGGTTCCGGTACAGTTCAGCCATCTTGCTTAGTGCCCACTCCTTTACTTTCGCTCTATTTTCAAGCCCACCCGGCCTTGGGGTAATACCATCTACCTCAAATTCCTCATACTCTGGAGGTAGTATGAAATGCGCTATGAGCTTCTGCCAAAGGTCATCTTTGGCATCATCGGTGACATAGCTGTTGGATTCTTCACCGGCTTTCTTTTACTTATTCCATTCTTGGATGGTGATCGGCAGGTTGTCCCTAACAAGCACCCCGCATTGATTTATAAACATCCTCCGGTGCTTCTCTGGAGCAATCGGTTCACCATCATCATCTATTTCTTCGATGGTGAACCTCTGATTACCATCCAACTTTTTGTTCGACCCTCGTTTCGTTCGAGCTGTCGATTGCTTCGATCCGGTGGGCTAAAAGAAGAAGAGAGAGTGATTAATATATGTCTAGATCAGTTAATGAATAGAGGTAACACGAGACTTTATACATGATGATGGTGAACATCACCGGATCCTGTCGAGGGGCCATCATTATTGTTGTTATTTGTTTGCCCTTCGTACATCTGGTCTTCCCCTTGGTACATTAGGTTTTCCTCTAGTCCATCACCGGATGGATTCAGGTATGAGCATATCTCTTCCTCGAGCAAAATATCTTTGGCGCCGGTAGTAATAAGAGGAATTTCACCTCTTATCATGCCCTGAAGAAAACCTTCACCGATGCGACCAGGATCTTCGGATGGATCCATGACTTAATTATCTATAACAAAAAGAGAGTTAAACAGGTTAGAAAAAACAATAATCCTAATAACTAAAACAATATAATCCTAATTATAATAATCCTAATATTATTTGTGCTAAAACAATAATCATAATAACTAAAACAAAAAATAACCCTAATCCTAATCCTAATTCTAATCTTAATAAATAAAACAAAAAAATCACTAAAACAATAATACTAATCCTAATTCTAATATTTTAATTAAAACAATAATCCTAATACTAAAATAAAAAACCCTAATATAAAAAAAACTATAGAAAAAAACTATAACATTTCCTAATATTAATTATGGTAAAACCTAATATTATTTTTGGTAAAACAATAATCCTAATATTAATTGTGGTAAAACAATATAATCATAGCTAATAACTAAAACAAAAAAATAACCCTAACTAATTATAATTAAAACAATAATTAAAAAAATAGCAGCATTTAACGCGTTCTTTGCCGACTTTGCCTTTGCTTTATCAGATTGCTTGTACTGTACAAAATCGGGCCACTATTCTCTCAACTTCTCGTTTACTCCTTTGAAGTCTGGAGTTTTCTTTTTCGCGACATATTTCGCGTATAAACTTTTCTTGTGGTTCCGGTACAGTTCAGCCATCTTGCTTAGTGCCCACTCCTTGACTTTCGCTCTATTTTCAAGCCCACCCGGCCTTGGGGTAATACCATCTACCTCAAATTCCTCATACTCTGGAGGTAGTATGAAATGCGCTATGAGCTTCTGCCAAAGGTCATCTTTGGCATCATCGGTGACATAGCTGTTGGATTCTTCACCGGCTTTCTTTTACTTATTCCATTCTTGGATGGTGATCGGCAGGTTGTCCCTAACAAGCACCCCGCATTGATTTATAAACATCCTCCGGTGCTTCTCTGGAGCAATCGGTTCACCATCATCATCTATTTCTTCGATGGTGAACCTCTGATTACCATCCAACTTTTTGTTCGACCCTCGTTTCGTTCGAGCTGTCGATTGCTTCGATCCGGTGGGCTAAAAGAAGAAGAGAGAGTGATTAATATATGTCTAGATCAGTTAATGAATAGAGGTAACACGAGACTTTATACATGATGATGGTGAACATCACCGGATCCTGTCGAGGGGCCATCATTATTGTTGTTATTTGTTTGCCCTTCGTACATCTGGTCTTTCCCTTGGTACATTAGGTTTTCCTCTAGTCCATCACCGGATGGATTCAGGTATGAGGATATCTCTTCCTCGAGCAAAATATCTTTGGCGCCGGTAGTAATAAGAGGAATTTCACCTCTTATCATGCCCTGAAGAAAACCTTCACCGATGCGACCAGGATCTTCGGATGGATCCATGACTTAATTATCTATAACAAAAAGAGAGTTAAACAGGTTAGAAAAAACAATAATCCTAATAACTAAAACAATATAATCCTAATTATAATAATCCTAATATTATTTGTGCTAAAACAATAATCATAATAACTAAAACAAAAAAATAACCCTAATCCTAATCCTAATTCTAATCTTAATAAATAAAACAAAAAAATCACTAAAACAATAATACTAATCCTAATTCTAATATTTTAATTAAAACAATAATCCTAATACTAAAATAAAAAACCCTAATATAAAAAAAACTATAGAAAAAAACTATAACATTTCCTAATATTAATTATGGTAAAACCTAATATTATTTTTGGTAAAACAATAATCCTAATATTAATTGTGGTAAAACAATATAATCATAGCTAATAACTAAAACAAAAAAAATAACCCTAGCTAATTATAATTAAAACAATAATTAAAAAAATAACCCTAGCTAATTATAATTAAAATAACCCTAGCGAACAATATAATCCTAATCCTAGCTAATTATAATTAAAACAATAATTAAAAAATAATATAAAACAGATTTGTATTTAAAAAATACAAAGAGAAAAGGAAAAACAGAAAAAGAAAAGGAAAAACAGAAAAGGAAAAAACAGTAGCCCGACCCCAACCAGGCCAGCCCATCTCTCCCCTCTTCCTTTCCTATTGCCGGCCGTCCTTCCCCCAACCAGCAGCCCAACACGGCCCACCTTGCCGGCCGTCCTTCCCCCTGTCGTCCTCTAGCCAAGCGTCGGTGTGGCGCGCGACGCCCTCGCCGGCCGTGTCCGTCGCTGATCCGCGCTGCCGCCGCCTTGGAGAGCACGCCTCTCCCTCTCCCCTATCCTCTCATTCCTCCCAGGCTCGCTCCCTCTCTCTCGTTTCCTTCCCTGGCCGAACGCTAACCGTCGTAGAGGCGCCGTCATTGCGGAGCGGCGGCGGCACGACGGAGCGGCACGTCCTGGAGAACCATCTCACTCGCGGAGCGGCGGCGGCACGACGGAGCACGTACACACGGCGGAGCAGCGGCGGAATCGGACAGCACCTCCCCTGCTTTCGTCTTCGTTTGTGCTTCGTCTTCGTCTGTGCTTCGTCTTCGACGAGAAATGCGAAGTGTTGGGGCGCAGCACCTCCGCTGGCGCCAGAATATAAAGGGACAGACCTTTAGTCCCGGGCTAAGCCACCGCCCGCGACTAAAGACCCTTTAGTCATGGGTCGTGGCTTAACCCGCGACTAAAGACCCCCCTTTAGTCGCGGGTTAAGCCACGGCCCGGGACTAAAGGGTTTTTTCGGCCGCTTCGTTTTCGCGCGCAGGCACCCTTTAGTCCCGGGTCCAGCCACAACCCGCGACTAATTGTTTTTTTTGTAAATTTTCTTTTTTTTTTAATTCAAAACTAATATAAAAACTTTGGAAAATCATATCTTTTATTGTAATAATCCAAATAAAACAAATAATATGTCTATTATTATCAGAAAAATATAAATAATCTTAATATAATATCCATTTATCTATTTGCATCATTTATAAATTATTTCATTTGTAAATTTTCTTTTTTTAATTCAAAACTAATATAAAAACTTTGGAAAATCATATCTTTTATTATAATAATCCAAATAAAACAAATAATATGTCTATTATTATTAGAAAAATATAAAGAATCTTAATATAATATCCATTTATCTGTTTGCATCATTTATAAATTATTTCATTTGTAAATTTTCTTTTTTTAATTCAAAACTAATATAAAAACTTTGGAAAATCATATCTTTTATTATAATAATCCAAATAAAACAAATAATATGTCTATTATTATCAGAAAAATATAAATAATCTTAATATAATATCCATTTATCTGTTTGCATCATTTATAAATTATTTCATTTGTAAATTTTCTTTTTTTAATTCAAAACTAATATAAAAACTTTGGAAAATCATATCTTTTATTGTACTAATCCAAATAAAACAAATAATATGTCTATTATTATCAGAAAAATATAAAGAATCTTAATATAATATCCATTTATCTGTTTGCATCATTTATAAATTTTTTCATTTGTAAATTTTCTTTTTTAATTCAAAACTAATATAAAAACTTTGGAAAATCATATCTTTTATTGTAATAATCCAAATAAAACAAATAATATGTTTATTATTATCAGAAAAATATAAAGAATCTTAATATAATATCCATTTAGTCCCGATTATAGTCACAAACCGGGACTAAAGATATTTTCCGCCATTTCCCACCGCTTCCCGCCAAGTTTTCCCACCCTTTCCTTTCTACGAGAGCTTTTAGTCCCGGATGTAGTCACTAACCGGGACTAAAGATATTTCCCGTCATTTCCCAAAGCTTCACACCAAGTTTTCCCGCCCTTACCCTCTATATTTAGGGCGATCACGCCATGGCTATCCACACATCCACACCTTCCTCTCTTAGAACAATAGACAACGCCTACTGGGCCATTCTGAACCTCGAGGAGACTGAGGCACTGTGCGCCTCCAACTACCCTTGTCCGCCGGGCTATCGGCCGCCCGCCGGCTGGATGGGTTCCTGTCCCTCCTATCCCTCAATGTTCCGCACGCCAGGCGGCCATCACAAACCACTTCTACCACGAGCTCACGCCGGAGCAGCGGATGGATCCCCAGTGGGATCCCGACAACTACGACACCTGGAATGCCTTCTTCGCTAATAGGCGGGAAAGGGAGCTCGCCAGGTACGAAGGTGATGGCCCGCCACCGGTGAACCACAACGAAGCCGACCGTCGTCTGTGGTGGGCGAACCGTACTATCATCGGAGTGATGCGCTACATCGCCGGGGGAGACCATCCTCGCCTGCGGTGCCCATGAGTCCACCCGCCACAGAGCCACAAAAAGGCCCCACATCAGCCCGGCGGTAGCGGCATCGTCTTCTAGGAGACCCTTCCCCCGCCCGCCGTGAATCTGAGGCTGGAATGGCCCCTGGTATATGCCATGGATGGGCTGAGGATCCCCGGAGTGGCAGGTGACGATGACGATGATGATGACGATGACGAAGGAGACCCTGAAGCTGCGTACTATAGGACTAGGCATGATTATGACTAAAGGGGGCGGCTTTAGTCCTGAGTGTTAGCTAGTCCCGGTTTGTCCTGGTTTTTAATATTAATAAATGTCTTGAGTGTTACCTAATAAATAGAGGGAAATGCCTATATAAAGAGAGGGTTCATCTTTAGTCCCGGTTGGAGAAACCAACCGCGACTGAAGGGATTGCGGCAGACTGGGCCAGGCAACACTAATAATAGGGGTGAGTGTCAACATTATGTCGTGCGGCTTGTACCTTGTCCCGGATGGTGTCACCAACCGGGACTAAAGATGAACCTTTAGTCCCGGTTGGAGACACCAACCGGGACTAAACATGAGTCAGAACTAATAATAGGGGTGAGTGTCGACATTATGTCGTGAGTGTCGACATTATTCCGAGCTCTTGTACTATAAATCGGCATCCTTGTGAGTCCAGTCCTCTAGCCAGTTTGAGGCATCTCCAAGATGGTTTTCGAGAGCAGGGACACCACTATGGCCAGTTTCAGGGAGATGCCGACGGAGCCCAGTCCTCCGGCATCTCCGAGAAACTGGTCATAGAGGCACTCCCTAATATGTGAAATTAGTTAGCTCCCAGGCGTATTGATCTAGTTAGAGAAGTTACAAGCTGCAAGATGGTTTTCGAGAGCAGGGACACCACTACGGCCAGTTTCAGGGAGATGCCGACGGAGCCCAGTCCTCCGGCATCTCCGAGGAACTAGTCATAGAGGCACTCCCTAATATGTGACATCACACGTTTGGAGATCAGATCTTAATGGTAAGTATGAATTGGTACTAAAGGCCCTCCTTTAGTCCTGGTCCAACCACAAAACGGGACTAACACACTCAAGATTGTTTGTAGACAACACTATAAAAATGGACACTTGCATGGAGCATCTTCACTCATAAAATGTTACAATTATTACATATCATTTCTTCGCGTGTGTTCCTTTCTGATCCTGTCATATCCATGGAGCATCTTCATTCATTAACATGATGCTTGGGAAGGGCGGAATTTCATGAAACTTATCACAATCTTCTGACATGTCTGTCTTGTCCTCCACTCCCACGATGTTTCTTTTTCCTGAAAGAACTATGTGGCGCTTTGGCTCATCGTCTGATGTATTCTTTTTCTTATTTTTTCTTTTTCTAGGTTTGGTAGACATGTCCTTCACATATAAAACCTGAGCCACATCATTGGCTAGGACGAATGGTTCGTCTAAGTACCCAAGATTGTTGAGATCCAACGATGTCATTCCGTATTTCTTGTCTACCTCAACCCCTCCTCCTGTCAGCTTGACCCATTTGCACCGAAACAAGGGGACCTTAAAAGTAGGTCCATAGTCAAGTTCCCATATCTCCTCTATGTAACCATAATATGTGGTCTTTGACCCATTGTTGTCTGTTGCATCAAAGCGGACACCACTGTTTTGGTTGGTGCTCTTTTTATCTTGGGCTATCGTGTAAAATGTATACCCATTTATCTCGTACCCTTGAAAAGTCGATATAGTCGAAGATGGTGACCTAGACAACAAGTATAGCTGATCTCAAAGAGTGTTGTTTTTGATGAGATGTTGCAACCAACCGCCGAAACTCTTCATGTGTTCATCGCTAATCCAAGAGTCATGCTTTCCAGGGTTGTTGGAGCGTAAGATTTTCTTGTGTTCCTCGATATATGGGGCTGCCAAGATAGAATTCTGTAGAACGGTGTAATGTGCTTCGGTGTAAGAATGTCCGTCTCTACATATTATTGATTTCCTTCCTAGAGTACCCTTTCCACTCAGGCTCCCCTTATACCGCGATTGAGGAACACCAATCGGCTTAAGGTCAGGAACAAAGTCAACACAAAATTCAATGACCTCCTCTGTTCCATAGCCCTTGGAGATGCTTCCTTCTGGCCTAGCACGGTTACGAACATATTTCTTTAAGATTCCCATGAACCTCTCAAAGGGAAACATATTGTGTAGAAATACAGGACCGAGAATGGAAATCTCTTCGACTAGGTGAACCAGCAGGTGCGTCATAATATTGAAGAAGGATGGTGGGAACACCAACTCAAAACTGACAAGACATTGGACCACATCATTCTGTAACAGTGGTAGATCTTAGGGATTGATTATCTTCTGAGAGATTGCATTGAGAAATGCACATAGCTTCACAATGGGTACTCGAACATTATCTGGTAGAAGCCCCCTCAATGCAATCAGAAGCATTTGCGTCATAATCACGTGGCAGTCATGAGACTTTAGGTTTTGGAACTTTTTTTCTGCCATATTTATTATCTCCTTTATATATTCGACGAGAAGCCAGACGGGACCTTAATACTGCTTAGGCATTCAAAAAATATTTCCTTCTCTTGTTTGGTAAGAGCGTAGCTGGCATGACCTTGAAACCATTCTGGATGCAGGCCATCTGGGTCTTTCATACGTTGATGGTCCTTTCGTGCTTCCGGTGTATCTTTTGTCTTCCCATACACGCCCAAGAAGCCTAGCAGGTTCACGCAAAGATTCTTCGTCACATGCATCACATCGATTGCAGAGCGGACCTCTAAGAATTTCCAATATGGTAGCTCCCAAAATATAGATTTCTTCTTCCACATGGGTGCGTGTCCTTCAGCGTCTTTCGGAACAGATTTTCCTCCAGGACCCTTTCCAAAGGTTACCAGTTGATCCAAATCTTTGACCATATCAAATATACCAGCACCAGTACGCTCCTTAGGCTTCGTCTGGTGACATGCCAGACCGTTGAAATGCTTGCCTTTCTTTCTTAAGGGATGCTTGGCCAAAAGAAATCAACGATGCTCATTGTATACATTCTTCTTACAATGTTCCAAATATATACTTTCAGTCTCATCTAAACAGTGTGTGCATGCATTGTATCCCTTGTTTGACTGTCCTGAAAGGTTACTAAGAGCAGGCCAATCATTGATTGTTACGAAAAGCAATGCTCGGAGGTTAAATTATTCCTGCTTGTGCTCATCCCACACGCGTATCCCGGGTTCGTGCCACAACTGTAAAAGTTCTTCCACTAATGGCCTTAGGTACACATCAATATCGTTGCCGGGTTGCTTCGGACCTTGGATCAACACTGGCATCATAATGAACTTCCGCTTCATGCACAACCAAGGAGGAAGGTTATAGATGCATAGAGTCACGGGCCAGGTGCTGTGACTGGAGCTCTGCTCCCCAAAGGGATTCATGCCATCTGTACTTCGACCAAAGCTTAAACTCCTTGCGTCATCTGCGAAGTCCGGGTACTTTCTATCGATTTTTCTCCATTGCGACCCATCAGCAGGGTGTCTCAACATCCCATCTGACTTACGTTCCTCTTTATGCCATCGCAACAACTTGGCGTGCTCTTTGTTTCTGAATAAGCGTTTCAACCGTGGTATTATAGGAGCATACCACATCACCTTCGCAGGAACCCTCTTCTGGGGGGCTCGCCCTCAATGTCATCAGGGTCATCTCGTCTAATCTTATACCAAAGTGAAGTGCATACCGGGCATGCATCTAAATTCTCATACTCCTCACCGTGGTAGAGGATGCAGTCATTAGGGCATGCATGTATCTTCTGAACCTCTAAACCTAGAGGGCAGACAACCTTCTTTGCTTCGTACGTACTGGCGGGCAATACGTTATCTTTTGGAAGCATATTCTTCATCATTTTCAGCAACTTTTCAAATGAGGAGTCAGGTATAGCACACTCAGCCTTCCATCGCAGCAATTCCAGTGTGCTGCCTAGCTTTTTCAGACCATTTTCGCAATTTGGGTACAACAACTTTTTGTGATCCTCTAGCATGTGATTGAACTTCTCCCTATCCTTTTCAATTTGACAATCTCTTCGTGCATCAGCAATGGTCCGATCAAGATCATCAGCGGGTTCATCATGTGTCTCTTCTTTATCCTCCCCTTCAGCATCCCCCATGGAAGTATCTCCGTACTCAGGGAAACCATGATAGTTGTCATCCTCCTCCTCTTCTTCATTGTCTTCCATTATAACTCCTCTCTCTCCGTGCTTGGTCCAACAATTATAACTGGGCATGAAGCCGGACTTCAACAGGTGGCTGTGAAGGGTTTTTGAGTCAGAGTAATCCTTCAGATTCCTACATCCATTACATGGACAGAATACAAAACCATTGTGCTTGTTTGCATCAGCAACACAGATGAATTCATGCACGCCATTAATGAACTCGCTAGAGCGTCGGTCAGTACCGTACATCCATTCCCGGACCATCTGCATTATAGTAAAAGTATATCAAAAACCATTATACAACATGATAAAATTATTACAAGTTATATTGAGAGCTTCTAGAGCATTAATTTTGAATTTTGAAAAATTTACATGCACCAATTTGTGAATTGGAGAAAACAATCAACATGATAAATGTGGAGTTTTTTTATTATTGTTCTATCAGTGAAAACCTCATTCCATTCTAAGCTCTGAAACTCTAAAATTACACATTTCAATTTTCAGTAACTATGTGCCTAATCAAAATTTGTTACACATATATATCAAAATCCTTCTAGCTACTTCTAGAGCATGCATGCATTTGATCCATATCTCTATACTTCTAGAGCATTATAGAGCTAAAGTAGAAATAAGAGATGAAAGAATGAAGTTCTAACCTTTTAAAGCTTTGGATTTAGGTGTTGCAAACTAAATCTTGACAAATCTTGAGAAAAAAATGGCATAAACTCTCTTGCTTCTTTGAGAAAAATGGCCACCATATGCTTTAGGGCAGCTGGCCAGGGAGCTGTATATATAGTGATGGACAATTAGTCCCGAGCCGTGATACGACCCGGGACTAATAGTCCCCGAAAAGAGTTGTTGGCCCACTCCAGCTTATTAGTCCCGGGCCGTATTACGGACCGGAACTAGAGCTCTGGTCCGGCCCGGGACTAGTGTCTTTGGCCATTTCTAGCCGCTGGAGGCCTCACGGCCCGGGACTAGTGCTAGCACTAGTCGCGGTTCGTGACGGGCCGGGACTGGTGACGTTGTTCAGATCGAACCGAAGGCCTGTTTTCCAGTAGTGATGGGCGTCTTTGAGCTTTTCATATCTTTTTGCAAAATACTGTGATGATTCCCACAAAATATACCATCTGCATGACAATAAGAGAAGCAAAACAGATATGTCTGAGAATTCTGAAAATCATGGTTGCATGATTCCGTAAAGTGCAAACCCAACATACAATTTCTGAGCTCTGACGGTAGAGATTTTTTGAGAAGGAAACAGTTTCTTCTGTCCAATATGAGTATCTGTATAAATAAAATCTTTGGGACTTTCATTAGTGGCAGTACATTTCTTCTTTTGCCTCTTCTCACTCTTCTTATCTCCATCAAAAAACTGTTTAGGAGTTGGGCATACAAACAGTTACATCAGTAGGAAGAAGAGGCCAGCCATACACAATCGTTCATGGATATCGAACAATGAGTTAAGATTCACTACAGGTATCCTAGAATCTCCTCCTGATTTTCCTTATGATTGTTTCTCCTCCTCTCATGCGCCTGTCACATAACAAGCTTGGCATGTGGTTAAAACCGCTCAAACCAAACAGTTCGACTAATTTTCCAAGTCCGTCGTCAACATCATAGTAGATGGTTCGTTTGAAATATATTTATCCTATAGCAAAGCCAAAGCAAAACATGGAGATGAATAAGATGTGATGAAACTATTAGAGTACGTATATGTATAGGCTAGAGATAGACTAGGACTCTACAAACCCCGTGTAACTCTATATAAACCCCAAGGGTCAAATCAATACAACACCGAGATATTAGAGATTCAATATTTTCCACATGGTATCAGAGCGGTTAGCCTCACGGCGTCGATCCTAGGCCTTCCACCACTTTCGCATCGCGCGCCGCCCCCAGGGAGATCAATCTCCTCGGAGGCGCGGCACCCGATTTCGATCAAAGATCGGATCGGTTCTTTAGACTAGATTAGTTTCAATTTTCAGTTTTTTAGATTAGATTCAATTCGCCACATAATTCTCTAGATCACGACCCTCAAATTCCGACAAAAACAGTGCAGATCGGTTCTCTTCTATGACTCCGGCGACTTCAAGTTCGATCCACTGGCCAGCTTGAATCCGTGGGCCTGCTGCAAGTGCGACTTCTGGGCTAAACATCGACACCTGCCCGGATCGGCAACTCGGCGGCCACGCGCGGACTCGATGACTCGCGCGTCTTGTGACCACGCCATGAAATCTACAGCAGTTGCATCAACTCGATGCATGCATACACAAGAGCACATGCAGCCATCCACGTGCAGACAAACGATCAATTTGTTTGTATAGGATCAGCAAGCCTCACGACACGCAGTCGGGCACATCCACGACTCTGCTGCGACGTCCGCGCACACACGATCTACTCCAACGTCAGCTCATCCGGCTAGCCAAGATTTGATCTCCTACGCATCAGCTATGCCACCGGCCGATCTACACTATATTGATATCAAGATCTGCGCTGCTTCGAAACACGACTACACCGACATCAAAATCTGCATTGCATCAAGCCGGACTACATCGACCCGAACATCTATATCAAGTTGTACGACTACGCCAGGCTACAAGCTAAGATCTTCGTCGAGCACATCCATAGAGAAGCGATATCGACATCATCCACACGCCAGGCCGGTGTGGAACACTACTACGCCGACTTCTTCGACATCATCGCTGCCACAAGGGACGCCTTCGAGTGACGATCATCGCCGACACGCCTACTCCTTCATCGCCGACACATCATCGCCAAGGTCTACATCTACGTGGTCTTTGTCAACATCTTCGTCGACACACCGCCGCCGCCGCTATACCTGTCCACACGATGGACATACAACTACGACACCCTCTGACAGTACAACTGCAAGGCACGACGACGGCATCGCCGCGTCCATGACCCCGACGACTACAACAACAAACATGCATCACAATTGTGACCCCCCTACGACCGCGCATATGGTTCTGGCAAAACCTTGTGTGCTTTGTGGTTTCCTCCGGTCCTGGCAAAACCGGAGGTCTCACTTATGACCCGGTGACTGCGAGAGGGAAGAGAGGCACTAGAAGCGGACGTGGTCACCGTCCCTAGGTGCCATCCAGGATCATGTCCATGCAAGTGATGATGACAAGGAGGTGAAGACGACAGAAGAACAAGACTTCAAATCCAGTCGCAAGCGTCCACTTCACTCCCGCTCCGACTGAGGGGAGATGTTAGAGTACGTATACGTATAGGCTAGAGATAGACTAGGACTCTACAACTTGTACTCCAAGTCTCCTCCTACCCCCGTGTAACTCTATATAAACCCCCAAAGGGTCAAATCAATACAACACCGAAATATTAGAGATTCAATATTTTCCACTGGAACCTACCATGTTCAGGTCTTAAGGGTCGCCGCGGTGCAGACATGTAGACGGTGCTGCTCCTCGTCAACCCCTGTGGGGATGAGCCAATGATTTGTGATGAGAGGTGATACGTCGGAAACGTATCTATAAATTTTTGATGCTCCATGTTTGTTTTGTATCTACTTTGCTTTGTCTATACTTTGAGGTGTTTCTTTTCTGGAACTAATCTATTAACAAGTTGCCACAATGCCAGTTGCATGTTTTCTTCTGTTTTTGGTTCTAGAAAGGAAGAAAATCAATATTCTCGGAATTGGATGGGACAAAAGTCAAAGTTATTATTTTCCCGGAGCAACACGGAACCACGAAGCAGAGCCGGAGGGGGACCACAGGGTGGCCAAACCCCCTAGGCATGGGCAAGCCCTAGAGGCGCCTGGAGGGGGTGTGGCCCCCCTGGACCCCCACCGACCTTGATTCCTGCGCCTATAAGAGCCCCAATGAGAAAACCCTAAATAATCCAGAAGAAATCGACGAAAACCTCTGTAGCTCCGCCGCCACCGAAGGGGAGATTCAGGGAACAGAAAGTCTCTGTTCCGGCACCCTGCCGGGACGAGGAAGTGCCCCCGGAGCCATCTCCATCGATCTACATTGCCATCTTCATCACCATTGCTGATTCCCATGATGAGGAGGGAGTAGTTCTTCCTCAGGGCTAAGGGCTCTACCGGTAGCTATGTGTTCATCTCTCTCTATGCATGATCTTGTGGTCATGAGCTTTGTAATCAAGTAGATCTACCTTGCTACTCAAGTGCTTCATTAGATCTCTGCTCTCCCCATGTGTGTGAAAGTGACAGCGTGCACACCATGGTGGCACTTAGGTTTGAGTCTACATAAATACTCTTTGTGCTTTAATATATCTATGTTTTTCCCCACGTGTGTGAAAGTGACAGCGTGCATACCATGTGTGGCATTTTGGCTAGATTGAATATTTGTTATGAGTTATATTTGGAGTTGGATGTCTCTATGAAATTGTGGTGTTTGTTAGAACCATCTAGCGCTCAAGGTGATAGTGTGGGGTTATCTAGATTGGGGAAGGCGGACTTTGAGGTGTGCTGTTATAGCCCTACCATGGATTAGAGTGTCCAATCAGAGAGTAGTTAAGAGTAGTATCATGAAGAGAGGATATTTATATGAGAGAGTGTTCACTAGTGAAAGTATGATCCCTAGGCCTTGTTTCTAAGCATTGAAACACCGTTTGCTACTAGATCTGTTGCATGTTTGCTTGCTTCCATCTTTGTTCCGTTTGCCGGGGAGGTTTTGGGCTTTTACCTTTCCTCCACGCCATCAGCTCTTTTCTGGCACAGTTACCCCACGTCAACAACAAGTCAGAAGCTATTTTCTGGCATCGTTACCACTTGTATTTCACTATCTCTTCGCCGAACTAGTGCACCTATACACCTGACAAGTGTATTGGGTGTGTTGGGGACACAAGAGACTTCTTGTATCTTGATTGCAGAATTGCTTGAGAGGGGATACCTTTGACCATTCCTCCCTGAGTTTGATAAACCTTGGGTAATCCACTTAAGGGAAACTTGCTACTGTTCTACAAACCTCTGCACTTGGAGGCCCAACAACTGTCTACAAGAATAGAAGTGCGTAGACATCAAGCTCTTTTCTGGCGCCGTTGCCGGGGAGGTAAGGTAAAAGGTACTCACATACTCCGATGTGAGTGCTCGAAGTTATTTCCTTTAGATTCTGCAATTTTGTCTTTTTGTTTCTTGTTTTCACTATTTAGGCTTAATGGAAAACAACAACAAAAATAGAGAGCTCTATAGCATTTATCTTGAGTTAGGACATGAAGTGTTTGAAGAGAAAATTAAAAAACCTATGGAGCTTCATTTGCATGCTAATAGCAATGTTATTAGTATGAATTATTTGGACACCATTATTGCTAATGCTATGGAAAATTCTAATCTTGGGGAAGCTAGTTTTGATGAAAATGATCTTTTTAGTCCCCCAGCTTTGGAAGATAGCTATTCTATTGCTTATGATGATACCAAACCTCCAATATATGATGATTACAATGATGAATATGATATTTTCAGTCCACCTACTATTGAGGAGAAAATTTATTGTGATTACAATATGCCTCCTATATTTGATGATTATGGTGATAAGAATAGTAATTATAGCTATTTTGTTGAATTTGCTCCCACTACAATTGCTAAGAATGACTATGCTTATGTGGAGAGTAATAATCATTTTATGCATGTGGCTCATGATAAGAATGTTTTATGTGATAGTTATATTGTTAATTTTATTCATGTTGCTACTGAAAGTTATTATGAGAGAGGGAAACATGGTCTTATGTATCTCAATAATATTAAGTTTCACCTCTTTATGTTGAAAATTTTGAACTTGCACTTGTTTTGCTTTCCTATGCTTGTTGCTTTGTGCTTTCGTGATTTATTTTCTCACAAGATTCCCATGCATAGGAAGTGGGTTAGACTTAAATGTGTTTTGAATTTGCTTCTTGATGCTCTCTTTTACTTCCCATATTTCTTATGTGAGCATCTTCTCAAACTATCAAGCCTAACTTAAAGGCGTTAAAGAAAAGTACTTGTTGGGAGATAACCCAAGAGTTTTCTTGAGTCTTGGAAGTTATTACTTCAGTAATGACCTCTCCTTATCCTTTTTGTTTTCTTTTTGTGCCAATAATGACCTCTAATGAGAGGGAAGTAAGATTTGGGGAGTTGCTGTCCGAAACAGATTTCTGTCCTCCGCCATAAAAATTCGTGAGGAGTCTCTGTAAGTAGGATTGAGATGAAAATTTACAAATAAATCCCCCAGTATGTTAGATAACTTTCTTTAGTTCAGAACTTTTTGATTTGAGCAACATAAGGTCTTCTAAAAAATCGGTTTCTACCTGCTGGTCTGTTTTGACAGATTTCTGCCATTATTTGCATTTGCTTCTTATTGATTCCTTTTTGGGTTCTTTTTGGAAAATTGATCTTTTTGAAGGAGTTACTACAGTATATTGTGTTTTTAGTGAAAATCCTTGTTGTTCCAAAGCTTTGCCAGAGGTCTAATATCTTTTGAATAAACTAATGTTGCTAATGAAGATTGTGTGAAGTTTTGTATGAAGGAAAAAATTCAGGTGTAGAGAAAGAATTATGTAATGAGATGAAGAATGGACAAAAGCTTGGGGATGCCACCATGGTGTCACCCAAAGAAATATACAAGAGGTACAAGCGTCAAAGCTTGGGGCATCCCCTTCTTCATCAATAAAAATCTTAGGTCTTTCTAGACACTTCGTTTTTATTGTTTTATGCATTGCTGTGTTGTTCTTGGAGCGTCTTAGTTTTTGTTTTTGGTTTTCGTTTGCTTAGTTTGCTTGAGTAAGTTGGTTGGTTACACCACACTTCTTTTGGAGAGAGACACACTCTATTTTCATTACCTAGAACACTCTAGTTTTCACTCTTATTGTTTAGTGAGTGTTCACTTTTGCTAGCACTGTGTTTAGCCTTAGTTTTCTTGTGCTTTCAGCTTAGAAATTTTTAGTTCTTCTTTGTGGATTTGTAAGACAAGCTCACTGATCTTTATTGATTATTATCTTTGTGAGTTGTTTCAAATAAGTTGTTTGGTGTTGGAAAAGAGTAAGAAGCTTCATGCTTAAGTGGTAAAAAAGGGAGCTTGTTCTGACTGTGGCTTAGACTTTATAATGTCATGCTAGATGTTGTTTTGACCTTATGCTTAGTGATTATTGTTGTAGCATGACTTGTTCCAAACAATTAGAATTGCTTAATGTGCCTTGAAAGAATCATGCGTTGTTTTAGCATACAAAAGCATAGTATTGTGGTATTCTCCTTTGATACTTTGTTTGGGTTGACTAGGCACATGATCACACCATGTTATGACTATGAACAAGTCATCGTAGCCTCTGTGATCATTTAGTCCTTGACTTGTAGTACCACTCTATGCTTTGATTAGTAATGTTTTGTTGCTCTGCATGATTATGGCCACTATTGCTCTCTTAGTTGGTTGCTCCTAGTCTTTTGCTAGCATCCACTTGTATGAGTAAGCTCTACTCATGCTTCTAACTCCCAAGAAACCAAGTTATTCCAAAGTGTCCACAATAAACTCCTATGCATGGTGTGTTACACCATTCAAAGTATATTATTGTTTTCAACTATCTTCCAATTAAAAACTATTTTGTTATGTGAAAACTTAGTGATTAAAGGACTCACGAACTTGATGGCACACTTTATATTCTTTGCCCCTAATAAACTTGAACCATTGTGACAACTTTGTTGTGTATGCTTGCACTTATAAGTTGGAATTAGCAGAACCGTGTTGTCACGGGGAACGTTTCAATATTGCACTTGTACTTTGTACTCAGTTGATATCATGCTCTTTTGTCTATGGATGTCACCAGTGTGAAATAAAGAGGGAACTTGTAAGTCCATGAAGTTTGTATTCTGTGTTAGAGAAACGCCTGGGCCGCTAGCCTAAGCCATGCCTAATCATGGTGGAAACTTGCAGCATCACCATAATGAGCTATCTATGAAGCATCCTCAATAAAAAGCTATGGATATGGTAAATAAAAAGATCGTTGAGATGCTCAATGTCTGCTTGCCTTGTCATTTTGGTTATGGGAAAGCTCATGTACCATGTGCAAGGGGTACCCCGTTGGCGGTTCTCAATGATATGAAAATACTTATAATGACAAGAACTTACCTGTGACTGAAGTTGAGTATGTATGAGGTGTGGCCCTCGTATTCAAGGGACTTGAGATTGCCAACTTATACTTCGTCAAGCATATACTCCAGTTTTGCCACTTTAACCTTAACCACTTCAAGATGCTTATGATAGGGGCAATGAGGGCTGAAAGCTAACAAGTACCATATTTTTTGGAAGCTCTTTTTAAAACTTGTAATCCCTGCTTCCTTACAAAAAGGGCCTTTCTTCCACCATTATTGAGTCTCCACCTTCTACCTTTAGGAACCATTAAGAGAGCATAGTTGCTATTCTTAGTTTTATGTGCAGTGTCCCAAAGCTTATTGATTAATGCATATTGTGATATTACTTGTTCTTGTGTTACTTGTTTCTAGTCACCCTTGTGAACTTTGAAGGTGTACTATGCATCTATATTGCTACTCCATGAGGGGAAAGTTGAATGCCACTTTGCTATGTTTTCTGTATGTGAAACAAATAAACGTTTTTCAATGCATGTTATTCATGATCTTTGTTTGTAGCCTTTCATGTTGCATGCATAATTACTATGTCCTATTGTTAGAACTCCATCTTTCATGCACATGTTTAGAGTTCTTTGATCCCAGCTTTCAATGCTTGCAGATGGTTGAATCTTTATTGTGAGGGTGCATGTCACCTTAAAAATTATTCTTTTTATCACTTACCTACTCGAGGACGAGCAGGAGTTAAGCTTGGGGATGCTTGATACGTCGGAAACGTATCTATAATTTTTGATGCCCCATGCTTGTTTTGTATCTACTTTGCTTTGCTTTGTCTATACTTTGAGGTGTTTTTATATCTTTTCTAGAGGCAATAATGAATGTAGTTATTATTGGAGATATGCCCCATGCTTGTTGGAGATATGCCCTAGAGGCAATAATAAATGTAGTTATTATTATATCTTTGTGTTTATGATAAATGTTTACATTCATGCTATAATAGTATTAACAAGGAAACATTAATACTTGTGTGATTTGTAAACTTAAATTGAAGTCCCTAGTATAGCCTCTATACATCACTAGCTTGTTGGTTAATAAATGATTGTGGTTTCCCTATCATGAACATTGAGATGTTATTAACAACAAGATCATATCGTTAGGAGAATGATATGGTGGACATACTCCTATAGATAAGCGTAGCATAAAGATCAAGTCATTATAATAGTTCAATTGCTATATGCTTTCTGATACATAGTAACCTAATTCCTTCGACCATGAGATCATGCATATCACCTTTACCGGATGGATGCTTTGATGACATCAAACACCACACCGTAATAGGGTGGCTATAAAGGTGGCATTGAGTGTTCGGAAAGTATTGGTTGAAACACATGGATCAAGAGTGTGATTTGTCCATCCATATGACGGATAGATATACTCTGGGCCCTCTCGGTGAAATGTCATCCAATTAGCTTGCAAGCATGTGACTGGCTCACAAGGGATCACATATCACGGGAACGAGAAAAAAGTACTTATCAGTAACGAGGTTGAACTAGGTATGCAGAGATACCGACGATCATAACCTCGGATAAGTAAACTATCGTGAGACAAAGGGAAATTGGTATCGTATGTAAGTGGTTCATTCGATCGCAAAGTAATCGTAGAAATATGTGGGAGCCATATGAATTTCCAGATTCCTCTATTGGTTATTGATCGGAGAAGTGTCTCGATCATGTCCGCATAATTCACGAACCGTAGGGAGACACACTTAAGGATTCGACATTGTTTGAGTAGTTATGGAATGATGAGAAAGAGTCCGAATGTTGTTCGGAGTCTCGAATGGGATTCGGGATATCACGAGGAGATCCGGAATGGTCCGGAGAATAAGATTCATATAAGGAAAGTCCCGTTTCGGAGTTGGAGAATGATTCCGGTGTTTTCATCGGGAATGTTCTAGAAGGTTCCGGAATGTCCGGCACTCCGGAGGGGAAGGGTACATGAATGTGTTATATCAAGTTGGTATGATTGCATCATGTACTAAGTGTCATCGCTGAACAAAATAAAGGATTAAATCAAATCCTAGTTTGAAAAGTCAAACGGCTAGTTTGAAAGTCAAACGGCTAATTTTGGAAAGAGGAAAGGACGAGGAAACCGAGTTGGGGAGGAGTCCCTCCTCCCCACCGCCGGCGCACCACCCAAGCCGAGTTGGGGAGGGACTCCTCTCCCTCCCCTTGGCCGGCCGACCCCTCCACCTATATAAGGAGGGGCAGGGCTCCCTCCTAGTGTAGGGTTCGCAGCATAGAAAACAAAAAATTTCCTACGATGGGAATAACTATGTACCAAGATCTATCTACTAGATACAAACAACGGGCGGATGTATATCCGTAGAGAACATACCCTTGAAGACCGACAAATCTTAACGAGTCAAAACTCGTGGTTGATGTAGACGATCTCTTGCCGATCTCAAGATCGAGAGGAAGTCCTAGCGCCGCAAAACAGCAGCGCATCCGTGCTCGCACACACGTTCGAGGCACCGAGCAACCTCCGCCTCCTTGCTCCAGCGATGCAGCGGAAGCACAACTCTTTCTTGCCGAAAAGCCACCGGGAACATGTATCTCTCTAGTCCGAGACCATGGGGAATAAATTCTAGAGGGGGAGAGAGATCCTTCACGAGGAGGTGTGGTGTGAGAGGAGGAGAGGGGGGCCTTTTATAGGGGAGAGGGGGGGCACCCAAGGGGCATGGCGCCCAGCCATGGGGATGCCCCCACCTCTTCCACATTCATGTGGGTGGAGCTCCCACTCAAAATGAAAAGCCTCCACTCCCATTAAAAAGCCTCCACTCAAAAATCCACTCACATGCATTAAATTTCCACCAAATTTAATGCAAGCTCTCATTTAAATAAAACTCTTTTATTTATTTATTCAGAATTTTGTTAATTACTTTAATTAACAAATATTCACATAAAACCCCTTGCTAGTATTCCATTTCACATGCAGAACCAGTTTCAGCAATTTCAACCGAAACAGTTTCGGTGTCTAGTGAAATAAATTCCTGCGCTTTCCTTTTATTTTCGGCATGAAACTTTTGCTCCAATTGGATGTCGGTGTCTCTTAAGTGTGTCACCCTACGGTTCGCGAATAATGTGGACATGATCGAGACCCCTCTCAGATCAATAATCAGAAGCGGGATCTAGAGACCCATACTGACTCCCACACATTCAACGATGACTTTCTTGTGATCGTCGGAACCTTTTATGCTAGTATCTTAATCCTTTTGTTTCGTGATATATTACATGTCCAAGATTCGATCATCGGTATCTCCATACCTAGTTTGATCTTGTTACTGACATGCACTCTTTTCTCGTTCCCGTGATATAACATTCTAGTGATCAAATCACTTGCTTGCAAGCTAACCAATGTGATATCACCGAGAGGGCCCAGAGTATATCTATCCGTCATCGGGATGAACAAATTCCACTCTCGATCCATGGGCCTCAACATAACACTTTAGTAGTTCTGAATCCATCTTTATAATCACCCTGTTACGGTGTGACGTTTGATGTTATCAAGAAACTCTTCCGGTGTTAGTGATTGACATGATCTCATGGTCTAAGGATTAGGATCACTTCGTAAGATGTTATAGCAATATAAACTCAATGACTTTGATCGTAATGCTATACTTCGGATGAATGTTCATCACACCATTACACTAATGTTGTGACCTCGTTATTAACAACATCCAATGTCCATGATCAGGAAACCTATGATCCTCTTGTTAATCAACGAGCTAGTTTATAAGAGAGGCATAACTAGGAACTTTCTTTTGTTTATTAAACACACATGTATTAACGTTTCCGTATTAATACAATTATAGCATGTAAAATAAACATTTATCATAAATAGGAATACGATAATAACCACTTTATTATTGCCTCTCGGGCATATTCCCTTCAGTCTCCCACTTGCACTAGAGACAATAATCTAGTTTGAAAACTTTGTGTATTGAACACCTATGGCTTTCTGGTGTTCCAAATACGCAATTGCAAGTGGTTAACATAATCTACGGATCTAACGCTTCAGGTCCGTGTGTATTTGCATGTCTTTGCGTCTCCACGCATCACTCATTCTCCAATGATATGGCATTGTATAAATTTGGTCTTTTGGTGAGACCTTTAGTTCCTTGGGGTTAAAACACATCGATACTATTGTCGTACAATATATCGTCAGTGTTAGCCTGTTGCGAACCACACCTTAGTTTGATAACAAACTACTTGACACAAATGCCCTCCTTTGCTGCTACTATAGCAGTCATATACTTAGCCTTTTGTTGTAGTATTCGTCACAATGTCTTAACTTTGGAACTCTTCCAAATCCATCATGGAATCTCCTTTCCATTACATTGTGCCACCCATAGTTTAAATTGAGATAAACTTAATTTGTATCTTGTGACAAAACTAGTATCAATGTAACGCTTTACAATGAACTATTTGTAATTGTTTGTCACCTCTACACAAATATATTTTTAGTTCTTTCCAAAATATCATAAGAATTTCCTTACTATTGTCCAATGATAATTTTATGATTCATTCTGGTATATGCTCATAACACTTAGAGCATAGGACATATCTGGATGTGTACATATCATGGTATGATTGATCAAATCATTCTTGTGATTTTACTCATCAAGTGTCAAAGCACTTGAATCTTGTTTCACTTATCAAGTGTCGATACACTTGAATCTTGATTCAATTCCTTTCCATGCGACAAGAACCGTTTCTTGTCGTTTCTATATTGAACTCCTTCAATATCTCATATATGTACGTTTGGCACAACCATATTAGCGTCACAGTCTATCCACTATAGACATTCATGCTAAATATTCGGGTTTTGCCTAAGTCTTTCATCGAAATGAAATTCTTAACCTTTGTCAATAAAAGATACATCATTTCTAATCAACAAGATGTCCTTCACATAATGTATTAGAAATATGTCTCAGCGCTCCCACTTAATTTCTTGCAAATGCAAGCATCTTCATCGTCTCCAGATGAAAACTCCTTTTTCATCACGGTGAAGATTCCAACTCCGCGATGCTTACTTCAACCATTGAAGTTTGCATGCCCTTTTTAGCATCCTTTGAATTTTAACAAAACCCTTTGGACCGTGTCATGTACATGTCCTAGGTAACCATTCTATTAGAAGAACTTTGTTTTGTTTATTCATCTACCATATACCAAATTATATGTAGTGGTTGCTACTTTAATCCGTTCAGACTAAATATCGCTATGAAAGATCAAATCTTGTCATAGTCAACTCTTTGAACATTGTCATAAAATACTTTACGACATGTCAAATATTTCATAGATGTGAGACATCCATGTCTGTTTCTTTATAGATCCAAATACGACCGATAGGTTTTTACACCTTTCCGGAGGGTCTTCCAAGTTCAAAACTTGATTTCTCGTATATGGAAATATCACGGATTTTATGGCTTCAAGCCATTTGACGGAGTCAGGGCCCATCATTGCTTCTTTGTATGTATTCGGTTCATCATTGTCAAACAATAATGATTTACTCTCAAATCTTAGCATTTGATTGTTTAACCGACCTTCTTGGTTCAATAGGAACTTTAGACCTCCGTGACCACAACCTTTGAGGCACATAAGCTATGAGCATTATGGCAGCCTCCAGAACAATTTCCGGCGCTGCGCAACTCAGCACATTTAGCTAAGGTTCGTTAACCTTATCAAAGTTCTATTGTCCTCCCACTTAAATTTTGCGAAAAATTCCTTTTTCAAGAAACTTCACATTTCAAGCGACAAACCCTTTTGTCCTCGGTGTTATGGAGGAATAACCAATTGTTATTCGGAATAACCTACAAATACATGCTCATCCGAATTCGGTTGTAAACATCTTACTTATGTTTAGCATACCAAAATTTAAGAAATGACAACTTTGGTTTTACCCCAAACCATAACTTCCATGGTGTCATTTCAACGGATCTAGATGGAGCTCTTTTCAGTGTAAAAGCGGTAGTCTCTAAAGCTTTAATCTTTTAAAACATAATGCCAGTTTTATAAATAACACCTTTGATCCAACCATGTCTCACAAGGTTTCATTACAAATCTCAAACACTCCATACTCCTATGGTGTTTCAGGAGATGTAAATCTAGGTGTTTTGCTAAACTTGCAACTCAAATAAATCCCTTTATGATAAAATCATAATTCATTTATTTTCTTGTTACACTTGTAACTCAAACAAATCCCTTATGATAAAATCATAAACCATTTATTTTCTTGTTACAATGATTTTCCACTTCATCTTGAAAGTCTTTGAAACGTTTTTCAAATATTTCATCCTTCTTTCTCATTAAGTGAATATTCACTCAAATTTCCGAAGAAAGCATATGAAGTTGAAATCCATCGCTTACGACTACACATAATGGACTACATACATCGATATGTATAAATTCCAATAATTTAGTCGTTCGTTCTTCTTTGGCCTTTGAACGAAGTTTTAATTATCACGTGGAAAGTCTCACAAGCGTCACTTGATCAAATCAAAGACTCCAAAAATCCATGAATATGGAGATTCTTCATGTTTTCTTTCCAATATAATTTAAACAGCGATGTCACTTCATAAGTGATCTTTCAATCATTTGTGTTGCGACATTTTAGCATTAGGTTTTATGGATGTGATTTCTTCAACTAGATTTGTAAATCATCCATCTTATATGGAATACAGTAATTATTTGAACAACCTTTGTTCTCATAATACCTGATTCAAATAACAATTATTAAAACAAATCTTGAAGTCAAGCTTTGATGTCAACGAGAAATACAAACAACGGTTTGTTTGTTTTCGATGAACATCATCACATATTCTCTTGCTAGTTACTTAGGCCATTGTGGTTCATGCATTGCGTCATTCTGTATGAAATTTCATACCAACCAATTCGGTATCCAATAACCAAGAACCACATTGTTTAACAAGCAAAGAATACAACCATAACATGTATATGATCCATATACCTAAATTGGATATTTCCAATCTTTTCTTTTCTGCCAAGTATATTTTATAGATTCTCTTCCAGCATTTCCTTTTCCTTTTAAAAGAATCTATCACAGTGGCGCCATATACATGACACATAGTCCAAAGCGTGTATATTCTAATAATAATACCTTTGGACTTGCACTTTGAAGTAGATCACCATCATCAAAATGATCAGTATTCTTTCAAAATCCATTCTTTAGTAATCTTTTAGTGTGGTAAACATTTTACATACATCTTCTATTCATCCTTATCATGACGACTTTCATGATCAAGCTACTATAGCTTATAAAGGCGAATCGTGAGTATAACATTACTTTCCAAAACCCTTTTGGATGATTAGGATGTCTAGCATCTCCAACCTTCGTAAATTCTCATCCAATATGAGAACATATATTATACTCTATCATATTGCAACCAAAACATTGTTTCAGATATCGTTATATCTGCCACACATGATGGTTTCTGAAACAATTCTTTCAGCTCCTAGATAAACTTGATATTAAAACAATCAAGAATCATGGAGGCAAACATGATACTTAAGATACTAACACTGGAATTATTACTCTTGATTTAATACCAACTATTAAATTTCACGGAGTAAATAGAGTTTGCTGAAAGTTTGCAATAGGACTTTAAACTTTAGATTGACACTCAACACAATACGATACCAGTTCGTAAAGTATATATCCAGAATTCTATAGTTCTATTATCTCAATTAAAACTATGCATAAGGTGGTGAACGAATGCCAATGACTACAACAAATTATGCAAATTCACTTTGATTTAATTTATGATAAATTGAGTTCTACTAATCCAAATTAGAAATGAACTCCCACTCAAAAATGACATCCCTCGTGCCTTTTTGGTGATTACATGAACCAAATCCACTACACCAAGTCCGATCATCACGTGAGTCGGCGTAGCTTCAAAGGCGAGCATCAAATGGGCATCATATCTACTATATGACTCATGCTTAACCTTTCGGTCCGTGTTCCGAGGCCATGTCTGTACATGCTAGGCTCGCCAAGTAAGAACCTTAGTATTCGCGTGTGTAACTGTTTTACACCCGAAATATGGTCGTGGATCCAAAAACACCCGATCATCACGTGATGTCTTGGAGCGACGAGAACATAACCGGTGCATACTAAAGGAAGAACACATTCTTATCTTGATATTTAAATGAGGGATCATCTTATTATGCTAATAAAACGCCAAACAAGCAATATAAGATGCTATCAAACATCACATGTTTATTAGTGGAATGATATGGTTCTCGCATATGATCTCTATCATGTGCACCGTGGTATGATCACTATCATACCTTTATGTGTAAATCCAAGGTCTATGGAGTTTACACGTTATGTATGTTGTAAGAGTATCATCTCATACTTCTACTTACAACACTACCATATCATAACACTAGCCCAGCAACAATCTAAACTAGACGCCTCTAATTTATCCATTGCAAGTTTTACGTGGCTTAGGGCTTTCGAGATAGAACCGTTCTTACCTACGAACATGAACCACAACGAGGATAATCAAATTGTTGGCAACTCGCTTGCAAAATAGATATTGACTATAGTAGGAGAGACAGACACCCGCTAGCCACTTATGCAAACTAGTTGCATGTCAAGCGTGGAACAGGTCTCATGTGCGAGGAGATGTAAAGTTTGTCCGGGCCGCTTCATCCCACTATGCCACCAATATCCAAAATTACAACAAAGGAGCAACAACATGATCATCATCGCCCACATACTCATATGTGTACTACCCGTGCAAAGTATCTACGCATAGATCCGGCTCTGATACCACTGTAGGGTTCGCAGCATAGAAAACAAAAAAATTCCTACGATGGGAATAACTATGTACCAAGATCTATCTACTAGATAAAAACAACGGGCGGATGTATATCCGTAGAGAACATACCCTTGAAGACCGACAAAGCTTAACGAGTCAAAACTCGTGGTTGATGTAGACGATCTCTTGCCGATCTCAAGATCGAGAGGAAGTCCTAGCGCCGCAAAACAACAGCGCATCCGTGCTCGCACACACGTTCGAGGCACCGAGCAACCTCCGCCTCCTCGCTCCAGCGATGCAGCGGAAGCACAACTCTTTCTTGCCGAAAAGCCACCGGGAACATGTATCTCGCTAGTCCGAGACCATGGGGAATAAATTCTAGAGGGGGAGAGAGATCCTTCATGAGGAGGTGTGGTGTGAGAGGAGGAGAGGGGGGCCTTTTATAGGGGAGTGGGGGCACCCAAGGGGCATGGCGCCCAGCCATGGGGCTGCCCCCACCTCTTCCACATTCATGTGGGTGGAGCTCCCACTCAAAATGAAAAGCCTCCACTCCCATTAAAAAGCCTCCACTCAAAAATCCACTCACATGCATTAAATTTCCACCAAATTTAATGCAAGCTCTCATTTAAATAAAACTCTTTTATTTATTTATTCAGAATTTTGTTAATTACTTTAATTAACAAATATTCACATAAAACCCCTTGCTAGTATTCCATTTCACATGCAGAACCAGTTTCAGCAATTTCAACCGAAACAGTTTCGGTGTCTAGTGAAATAAATTCCTGCGCTTTCCTTTTATTTTCGACATGAAACTTTTGCTCCGATTGGATGTCGGTGTCTCTTAAGTGTGTCACCCTACGGTTCGCGAATAATGTGGACATGATCGAGACCCCTCTCAGATCAATATTCAGAAGCGGGATCTGGAGACCCATACTGACTCCCACACATTCAACGATGACTTTCTTGTGACCGTCGGAACCTTTTACGCTAGTATCTTAATCCTTTTGTTTCGCGATATATTACATGTCCAAGATTCGATCATCGGTATCTCCATACCTAGTTTGATCTTGTTACTGACATGCACTCTTTTCTTGTTCCCGTGATATAACATTCTAGTGATCAAATCACTTGCTTGCAAGCTAACCAATGTGATATCACCGAGAGGGCCCAGAGTATATCTATCCGTCATCGGGATGAACAAACTCCACTCTCGATCCATGGGCCTCAACATAACACTTTAGTAGTTCTGAATCCATCTTTATAATCACCATGTTACGGTGTGACGTTTGATGTTATCAAGAAACTCTTCCGGTGTTAGTGATTGACATGATATCATGGTCTAAGGATTAGGATCACTTCGTAAGATGTTATAGCAATATAAACTCAATGACTTTGATCGTAATGCTATACTTCGGATGAATGTTCATCACACCATTACACTAATGTTGTGACCTCGTTATTAACAACATCCAATGTCCATGATCAGGAAACCTATGATCATCTTGTTAATCAACGAGCTAGTTTATAAGAGAGGCATAACTAGGAACTTTCTTTTGTTTATTAAACACACATGTATTAACGTTTCCGTATTAATACAATTATAGCATGTAAAATAAACATTTACCATAAATAGGAATACGATAATAACCACTTTATTATTGCCTCTCGGGCATATTCCCTTCACCTAGAGACACACAAGATCCTCTCCTCCAAACCCTAGTACCAAGCCGCCGCCGCCTCCATAGCTGCCGTCGGCCCTAGGGCAAACCGCCGCCGCCGCCTAGCTAAACCCTAGCCGCCGGCTTGCTCCTCCTCGGCGTGTCTAAACTCTAGATCGTCGAGGAACTCTCTCATACACCACCATACTCGCTCCGGCTTAAGGCGAAGCCCTGCGAGATCTCCCCTCTACTTCCGGTACCACGCCGTTGTGCTGCCGGAATCGCGAGGAGAGTGCTACAACCTCCGCTGCCTGCTGGAACAAGGGAGAGGAAGGTCTTCGTCGAGTACCGAACGTGTGACCGACTGCGGGAGCGCTGCCGGAACGCAGCGCCGGAAGGATCGTCTACGCGATCTTGATATCGGGAAGAGTACGACTACATCACCCACGAGAATCCGCTCTTGTTAAACACTTTGGAATCTTCGAGGGTGAGTTATTCCATCGACTCGTTGCTGCAATCTAGTAGATAGATCTTGGCTTGTTTGTTTGTATGCGATAGAATTTTTTTGTTTTCCATGCTATGAAACCCTACAGTGGTATCAGAGCCAGGTCTATATGTAGATCTGTTGCACGAGTAGAACACAATGGTCATTGTGGGCGTTGATGCTTTTATTGTCGATTGCTTCTTGTGTACTTTGCATCTTGCGGTATGTTGGGATGAAGTGGCCCGGGCTAACCTTACATGACATCGTTCATGAGACTTGCTCCACGCTTGGCATGCAACTTGTATTGCATAAGTGGCTTTGCGGGTGCCTGTTTCTCCTAGCATAGTTAAGATCCAATTTACAACGGGTGATTAACAATACTAGTATCAATGTTGTGGTTCATGTTCGTAAGTTAGAACGACACTTATTGAAAGCCCCAAACCACGTAAAACATGCAAGGAAAGTAGAAGCGTCTAACTTTGTTTTGCAGGGGTGTGCGGTGATGTGATATGGCCATGATTGTGATTATATTTGATGTATGCAATGATCCTTATTGTAAGTTGGCAACCGGCAGGAGCCATATGGTTGTCTTTAATTTATGTTAAGACCCGTGTGTCTATTCAAAGTAGTTGTAATAGTTGAAGCCGGTGGACGACAACCATGGAGAAGCGTCATTGACCTTGATGCAATGCCGGTGATGATGGAGATCATGTTCGTGCTTGAAGATGGAGATCGGAAGCACAAAGAAGAAAGGCCATATCATATCACATATATTATGAATTGCATGTGATGTTAATCCTTTATGCATCTTGTATTGCTTAGTAGACGACGGTAGCATTATAAGATGATCCCTCATGCACATGAATTTCAAATCATAAAGTGTTCACCCTTAGTTAGCACCGTTGCTAAAGCTTGTTGTTTCGAAGCACCATGTGATGATCGGGTGTGTTAGATTCCGCAAGTGTATACAACGTGAGCAAGCCAGATTTGCTCATGCGGAAACTAAGGTTTGATCTTGACGAGCCTAGCATGTACAGACATGGTCTCGGAACATGGATCACCGAAAGGTAAAGCATGAATCATATAGTAGATATGATGAACATGTTGATTGTTCACCATTGAAACTATATCAACTCTCGTGATGATCGGTGTTGATGTGGTGGATTTGGTTCGTGTGATCACTAAAACAATGCGAGGGATGTTGTTTTGAGTGGGAGTTCACCTAGATTAATTTTATTATTAATTTGAACTCAATTTGTCATAAACTTAGTCTAAACTATTGCAAATATGTTGTAGATCAATGGCAGCCCCTACCATCAATTTTAATGCGTTCCTAGAGAAAGAAAAGTTGAAAAACAATGGAAGCAACTTCACGGATTGGTTCCGCAATTTGAGGATTGTCCTCACAGCTGGTAATTTGACCTATGTGCTGGATGCACCGCTGGGTGACCCACCTGCAGCTACTGCTACCGATGAAGTAAAGAATGTTTACCTCACTCGGAAGACTCAGTACTCCACAGTTCAGTGTGCTATCTTGTATGGTTTAGAATCGGAGCTTCAGAAAAGGTTTGAGAATTCAGACCCACATGATATTGTCCGTGATCTCAAATTGATCTTTGAGACTCATGCGGCAATTGAGAGCTATGAGGCTTCTGAAAAGTTCTTTAACTGCAAGATGGAAGAGGGCAGCTCCGTCAGTGAGCATGTGCTTAAGATGTCTGGGCACGCAAACAAACTTCAAAGCTTGGGTATAGTGATTCCTAATGCTTTGGGGATTTACCGTGTCCTCCAATCACTACCACCAAGTTACAAGAACTTTGTGATGAACTACAACATGCAGAACATGAACAAGACGTTGCCAGAACTCTTTGCCATGTTGAAATCTGCAGAAGTGGAGATCAAGAAAGAGCACCAAGTGTTGTTGGTCAATAAGACCACCAAATTCAAGAAAGGCAAGTCTAAGCAAAAGGGACACTTCAAGAAGGGTGGTAAGAAAGTTACCACGCCGATGAAGAAGACCAAGGCTGGACCTAAGCCTGATACTGAGTGCTTTTACTGCAAGGGAGAAGGTCACTGGAAGCGGAATTGCCCAAAGTACTTGGCGGATTTGAAGAACGGCAACATCAAGAAGAAAGGTATATCTGATATACATGTTATTGATGTGTATCTCACTAGTACTCGTAGTAGTGCCTGGGTATTTGATACTGGTTCGGTTGCTCATATTTGTAACTCGAAACAGGTGCTGCAGAATAAACGGAAGCTAGCGAAGAACGAGGTGACGATGCGCGTTGGAAACGGATCAAAGGTTGATGTGATCGCGGTCGGCACGCTACCCCTTCATCTACCATCGGGGTTAGTTTTATACTTAAATAATTGTTATTTGGTGCCTGCGTTAAGCATGAACATTGTATCGGGATCTTGTTTATTGCGAGACGGTTACTTGTTTAAATCCAAGAATAATGGTTGTTCGATTTATATGAGTAATATGTTTTATGCACATGCAACTTTGATAGATGGTCTATTCTTGTTGAATCTCGATAGTGGAAATACACATATTAATAACATTGAGGCTAAACGTTTGAAATCGAGCGATAACTCAACCTATATGTGGCACTGTCGTCTTGGTCACATTGGAGTGAAGCGTATGAAGAAACTCCATTCCGATGGACTTCTTGAATCACTTGATTTCGAATCACTTGATAGATGCGAAGCATGTCTGATGGGTAAAATGACTAAGACTCCATTTTCAGGTATGATGGAGCGAGCTACGGACTTATTGGAAATCATACATACCGATGTGTGTGGTCCAATGAGTGTAGCATCGCGCGGTGGTTATCGTTATGTTCTTACCTTCACGGATGACTTGAGTAGATATGGGTATATCTATTTCATGAAACATAAGTCCGAAACTTTCGAGAAGTTTAAGGAGTTTCAAAGTGAGGTAGAGAATCAACGTAACAAGAAGATTAAATTTCTACGTTCTGATCGTGGACGTGAATATCTAAGTTACGAGTTTGGCAAGCATTTGAAGAAATGCGGAATACTTTCACAATCGACACCGCCGGGAACACCACAGCGTAATGGTGTGTCCGAATGTCGTAATCGAACTCTCTTAGATATGGTTCGTTCTATGATGTCACTTACAGATTTACCGCTATCATTTTGGGGTTATGCATTAGAAACAGCCGCATTCACTTTAAATAGGGCACCATCTAAATCCGTTGAAACGACACCGTATGAATTATGGTTTGGGAAGAAACCTAAATTGTCGTTCCTTAAAGTTTGGGGATGCGAAGCCTATGTAAAGAAGTTACAGCCGGACAAGCTTGAACCCAAAGCGAAAAAATGCATCTTCATAGGATACCCGAAGGAAACTATTGGGTATACCTTCTATCATAGATCCGAAGGCAAAATCTTCGTTGCCAAGAATGGATCCTTTCTAGAGAAGGAATTTCTTTCGAAAGAAGTGACTGGAAGGAAAGTAGAACTCGACGAGGTTGTCGAACCTTCTCTCGAACTTGCGAGTAGCGCAGCACCGGAAGTAGTTCCTGTGACGCCTGCACCAGTAAGAGAGGAAGCTAATGATGATGATCATGAAACTTCGGTTGTAGTTGCTACAGAGCCTCGCAGGTCAACGAGAACTCGTACCACTCCAGATTGGTATGATCCTGTTATGAATGTCATGTTGGTGGATAACACCGATGACCCTGAGACATATGAGGAAGCAATGATGAGCACAGATTCCAATAAATGGCAAGAAGCCATGAAATCCGAGATTGGATCCATGTACGAAAACCAAGTATGGACTTTGGTGGACTTACCAGATGGCCGGAAGGCCGTCGAGAATAAATGGATTTTCAAGAAGAAAACAGATGCTGATGGTAATGTTACTATCTATAAAGCTCGACTTGTCGCAAAAGGGTTTCGACAAATTCAAGGAGTTGACTACGATGAGACTTTCTCACCAGTAGCGAAGCTAAAGTCTGTGAGGATTATGTTAGCAATCGCTGCATATTACGATTATGAGATATGGCAGATGGACATCAAAACAGCATTCCTCAATGGAGACATTGATGAAGAGTTGTATATGATGCAACCCAAAGGTTTTGTCGATCCTAAAGATGCTAACAAGGTATGCAAACTTCAACGGTCCATCTATGGATTGAAGCAAGCATCCCGAAGTTGGAATCAACGTTTTGATAAGGTAATCAAAAGTTTTGGTTTTATACAAACTTATAGGGAAACTTGCTGCTGTTCTACGACCTTGAGTAAAACTCAAAGTCCGACAACGGCAGAAGATAGAGAAAGGATGAGTAAGACACCCTATGCCTCAGCCATAGGATCTCTAATGTATGCCATGCTATGTACCAGACCCGACATTGCATATGCTGTTAGTTTAACTAGCAGATATCAAAGTGATCCAGGAGTGGATCATTGGACAGCGGTCAAAAACATCCTTAAGTACTTGAGAAGAACTAAGGATATGGTTCTTTCTTATGGAGGTGATGAACAGCTCGTTGTTAATGGTTACACCGATGCTAGTTGGAACACCGATCCGGATGATTCTAAATCACAATCTGGATACGTATTTATTTTGAATGGTGCAGCAGTTAGCTGGAGGAGTGCAAAGCAAAGCGTTGTGGCAAGATCTTCAACTGAATCGGAATACATGGCTGCTTCGGAGGCTTCACAAGAAGCGATATGGATGAAAGAGTTCATTACAGAGCTGGTGTGGTTCCTAGTGCGCTGGACCCAATGTCTATCTACTGTGATAACATGGGCGCCATAGCCAATGCGCAAGAACCAAGGTCACACAAGAAGCTGAAGCATATCAAGCTACGTTTTCACGCTATTCGAGAGCATGTCCAAGATGGGGACAAAAGATTTGCAAAGTACACACAGATCTGAATGTGGCGGATCCGTTGACTAAACCTCTCCCAAGGGCAAAACATGACCAGCACCACACTGCCATGGGTGTTCGGTATATTACCATGTAATCTAGATTAGATGACTCTAGTGCAAGTGGGAGACTGTTGGAGATATGCCCTAGAGGCAATAATAAATGTAGTTATTATTATATCTTTGTGTTTATGATAAATGTTTACATTCATGCTATAATAGTATTAACAAGGAAACATTAATACTTGTGTGATTTGTAAACTTAAATTGAAGTCCCTAGTATAGCCTCTATACATCACTAGATTGTTGGTTAATAAATGATTGTGGTTTCCCTATCATGAACATTGAGATGTTATTGACAACAAGATCATATCGTTAGGAGAATGATATGGTGGACATACTCCTATAGATAAGCGTAGCATAAAGATCAAGTCATTATAGTAGTTCAATTGCTATATGCTTTCTGATACATAGTAACCTAATTCCTTCGACCATGAGATCATGCATATCACCTTTACCGGATGGATGCTTTGATGACATCAAACACCACACCGTAACAGGGTGGCTATAAAGGTGGCATTGAGTGTTCGGAAAGTATTGGTTGAAACACATGGATCAAGAGTGGGATTTGTCCATCCATATGACAGATAGATATACTCTGGGCCCTCTCGGTGAAATGTCATCCAATTAGCTTGAAAGCATGTGACTGGCTCACAAGGGATCACATATCACGGGAACGAGAAAAGAGTACTTATCAGTAACGAGGTTGAACTAGGTATGCAGAGATACCGACGATCAT
This sequence comes from Avena sativa, assembly GCA_916181665.1. Lineage (NCBI taxonomy): Eukaryota > Viridiplantae > Streptophyta > Magnoliopsida > Poales > Poaceae > Avena > Avena sativa. Next base: position 292,382,010 of record OV702282.1, read on the forward strand.
AACCTCGGATAAGTAAACTATCGTGAGACAATGGGGATTGCGGGCCACACCGACCTGCTAGCCGGCAGTTACCTCCCCTTGATGATAGAGGGGACGTGCAGGCAGTGGATCAACACCCTCCCTCAGGACAGTATAGACTCCTGGGAGGATATGCGTGACGCTTTCATCAGGCACTTCGAGTGCTCCTACACCCGCGCCACCACTATCGAGGACCTGGAGCGATGCGTCCAGGGACCCCGCGAGTCGACCCGCAACTGGGTCCAACGGTGGCAAGAACTCTGGTACAACGCGGTCGACATCCACCCGGACACCGCGATCCATTGCTTCAAGACCTCGTGCCGCTACGAGCCCCTGGTCGCCAAGCTCAAGCGACACTCTCGCACACTCGACAACATCCCCGACCTCCTCGAGATCGCCAAAAGGTACGCGGAGGAAGATCCAAACCAGGAAACTGACGACGAGTCAGGAGGTCAACGACGCACGAGCGGCAACGACAGCGGACGACGGTCCGACCTACGCTACAGCAACACTCGCCTCACCGGCAAGCGCCGCAGTGACGGGCGAGTCGACTTCGTCGCCAACGCCGGGCACGCGCAACGCGAGCCCAAGAGCTTCCGCCGCGACGGAGGACAACGCCGCGACGGCGGCAACTACAAGGCCAAGCCAAGGTTCGACCCGGCAGCTCTCCTTAACCAACCATGTGCGTTTCATAGCAGGGAAGGGAAGCCCGCAACACACACCACCGCCGACTGCCACACCCTCAGGGAGATCGAGAAGGCACGGCGAGCGCGGGAGGACCCCGACAACGACCCGCCAAACGGCGGAAAATTCGGCAAAGTGGCCGGCTCGCTCCATACCTTCACAGGCTTCAACACGAAGCGCGAGAAGAAGGTCATCGCCCACGCCGTCGCCGTTAACGCGGTGGCCCAGGTGGACGTTCCCCAGTTCCTCAACTGGTCGGAGCAGCCCATCACCTGGAGTCGTCAAGACCACTCGCCACGCATCGAGTACCCAGGTCGAGTCGCCCTGGTGGTCAAGCCCAAGGTCGGCGACTACTGGCTCCCCAAGACATTGATGGACGGCGGCAGCTCCATCAACATCCTGTACCTGGACACCTTCAGGCGGCTGCGGCTCCCGCAGTAGATGATTGAGACGACCCACACCACGTTCCACGGCATCATCCCCGGTCGGAAGGCGTACCCGATCGGTAAGGTCACGCTGCCAGTCACCTTCGGCACACCAGCAAACTTCCGCACCGAGCGGATCGTCTTCGAGCTGGTGCCCTTCGACAGCCCCTACCATTGCGTCCTGGGGCGCCAGGCGTTCGCCAAGTTCATGGCAGCACCCCACTACGCGTACAACGCGATGAAGCTCCCCGGGCCATGCGGCGTCATCACCATCAACGGCGACCCCGACATGGCCGCCGAGTGCGAGGCCAAAGGGGCCGAGCTCGCTGACGCCGTCATCGCGGCGGAAACCAACCACGCTGATGAGCTCGCCAAGTACGCGAGCGGGGTTAACAACGACGACCCCACCATACTCAAGAAGCCCAACTCAGAGGGCGCAAACACCTCAAACTTTGAGCCCACGACGCACAGCCGTACCGTCGAGCTGGTCCCAGGCGACTCCAGCCAGACGGTGACGATCGGGACGGGCATGAGCCCAGCATAGGAAGGCGCGCTCATCGAGTTCCTCCGTGAGAACAGGGACATCTTCGCATGGAGGCCCTCTGACATGCCCGGTGTCCCTAGGGAGCTCGCTGAGCACAAGCTAAACGCCGACCCCAAAGTGCGACCTGTCAAGCAGTCGCTGCGGCCCTTCAATGAAGAGCGCCGCCGAGCAATCGCCGAGGAGGTGCAGCGTCTACTCGCTGCAGGCTTCATCCGGCCAATCAAATACTCCAAGTGGCTGGCAAACCCAGTCCTGGTCGAGAAGAAGAATGGTACCTGGAGGATGTGTATCGACTACACAAACCTGAACAGCGCCTGCCCAAAGGAGCAGTTCGTCCTCCCGCGGATCGACCAGATAATCGATTCTACCGCGGGCTCGGAGTCGCTATGTTTCCTCGACGCCTACTCTGGGTATAACCAGATCAAAATGGCCGTCGAGGACGAGGAGAAGACGGCGTTCATCACGCCATTCGGAGCCTTCTGCTACACCGCCATGACCTTCGGCCTCAAGAACGCCGGGGCGACCTACCAGCGGTGCATGCAAGAATGCCTTGCGAGCCAAATTGGCCGCAACATCCACGTCTACATCGACGACATGGTCGTAAAGTCCGCTCGCCAGGGCGACCTACTCGCCGACCTGGCGGAAACATTCGCCAACCTGCGAAAATACAAGATCAAGCTCAACCCAGGCAAATGCACCTTCGGTGTACCTGCCGGACAACTACTGGGGTACGTCGTCTCCAAACGAGGGATCGAGGCGAACCCCACGAAGATCGACACGATCGCCCGGCTCGGCAAACCCGAATGCCTGCGCGACGTCCAGAAACTGGCCGGGCGAGTAGCGGCTCTCGGTCGCTTCATCCCCTACCTGGGCGAAAAAGCGATGCCCCTATACCGCCTGATGCGCAAGAACCCCACCTTCCAGTGGGACAAGGAGGCGGACGACGCGCTCCGCGACCTCAAAAAGGTGCTACTCGCCGCGCCGCTACTCGCTGCCCCCGCCGACAAAGAACCCATGCTGGTTTACGTCGCGGCTTCCGAGCGCGTCGGCAGCGCGGTGATGGTCGTCGAGCGACCGGAGGAAGGAAAAGAGCGCCCAGTACAGCGGCCGGTGTACTACATCAGCGAGGTCCTCACCGAGTCGCGCCAGCGGTACCCACAGTACCAAAAGCTGGTATACGCGGTCTTCAGAGCTCAGCGGCGCCTGCCACACTACTTCCAGGAGCACCCGATCACGGTCGTCTCCTCAGCACCACTGCAGGACATCATCCGCAACCGTGAGGCGACCGGGCGGGTCGCCAAGTGGGCCGTCGAGATCAGCGTCCACAACATCAAATACGAGCCGCGAAAAGCGATCAAGTCGCAGGCCCTAGCGGACTTCATCGCCGACTGGGAAGAGACCCAGCAGCCAGAGAAGCTGCCGTACCTCCATTACTGGAGCCTGCACTTCGACGGTTCAAAGAACGCGGACGGCGCAGGCGCAGGGATCGTGCTAACTTTGCCAAAAGGCGACAAGATCCGCTACGTCCTCTGCCTCGACTTCACACCCTGCACCAACAACATGGCCGAGTACGAGGCCTTACTCCACGGCATGCGAGCAGCCAAGGAGATGAATGTCAATCGCTTACGCTGCTACGGCGACTCCGACCTCGTCGCAGGGCAAGTCGCTGGCACCTGCGATGCCGTCTCCCCCACCATGGCGGCATACCGCCAAGCAGTGGACAAGTTGGACGGACACTTCACCGGCTACTCCGTCGAGTGGATCGACAGGCGGAAGAACGAGGAGGCCGACACACTCTCTCGCATCGGGTCGGCTCGACACGCACCACCCGCTGGCGTCTTCCTCGACACGATCACCAAGCCGTCAGTCTCTCCCCCGAGAGAGATCGACATCGGAGTCCCGCTCCAACCAGAGGCAGCCCTGGTCGCACTCGTCAACGAGCCAGACGACTGGACCAAGCCCTACATCGCCTACCTGGAAGCCGACACCTTGCCGGCAGACGAGACAGAAGCTCGGATGGTCGCCCGTCGATGCAAGTCCTACTCCATCATCGACGGCGAGCTCCACAAACGCAGTGTCACTGGCGTGTTCCAACGCTGCATCCAACCCGCCGAAGGACGCAAGATTCTCCACGACATCCAATCCGGCGACTGCGACCACCACGCCGGCGCCCGCTCTCTAGTCGCCAAGGCTATGCGACATGGCTTCTACTGGCCCACCGCCCACGCCGAAGTACGCCAACCAGACGCACGTGCCGAGCTCAGCGCTCAAAACAATCCCCATCACCTGGCCATTCGCTGTGTGGGGCATGGACATGGTAGGCCCCTTCAAGAAGGCCCCCTCCGGCTACACCCACCTGCTAGTCGCAGTCGACAAATTCACAAAGTGGGTGGAGGCCAAGCCAGTTCAGAAATGCGACGGGAAGACCACCACCAAATTCCTACGCGAGCTCATATATCGCTACGGGTTCCCAAACAGCATCATCACAGACAATGGCACCAACTTCGCCAAAGGAGCCATGGCTGAATTCTGCGAAGAGCACCACATCCGGCTCGACCTCGCGTCGGTCGCCCACCCGGAATCCAACGGCCAGGCAGAACGGGCCAACCAAAGCATCCTCCACGGCCTGAAGCCGCGACTCCAAGTACCACTCGAGCGCACCGCCGGGTGCTGGGTCGAGGAATTGCCCTCTGTCATCTGGGGGATCCGCACCTCAGTCAACAGGTCGATAGGGTTCACCCCCTTCTTCATGGTCTACGGCGCCGAGGCAGTCATGCCCACCGACCTCGAGCACGACTCGCCACGGGTCGTCCACTACACGGAGGCTGCAAACGAGCTCGCCCACCAAGACGGGGTCGATCAACTCGACGAAGCACGTGACCTCGCTCGGTCACGCACCGCCATCTACCAGCAGGGACTACGCCGCTATCACAGCCGGCGGGTGAAAACTCGCACCTTCCAAGAAGGCGACCTGGTGTTACGCCTAATCCAGGACAAGAAGGGCATGCACAAGCTCTCCCCTCCGTGGGAAGGGCCATTCGCCATCGGGCGCGTACTCGGTAACGACGCCTACTACCTCATCGACGTCCGCGGGGACGGCGAACTCGACGTCAAGCGACCATGGAATGTAAACCTCCTACGGAAGTTCTACTCCTAGAACCCCACACATGTACTCTCCAGTCGCTATGAAATAAAAAGAAACGGTTACCGCAAAATTGCGCCTACTCTCCATGTCTTGTGCCACTCGCACTCGTAATAACAGCGTTACGCTAACCGCAGAAGTCAACCTTTGGTACAGCGATCGGCACAGCTAAGTAGTGCGGTGCAAGAGCACTGAGTCACCTCAGGTCTTGCATCGTCCACGAAAAACGCCTATCCGGAGCCCCATTGGAGTCGCCTAGCTCGACTGGTTCTACGAACCAAGACAACTACCTTCGCTTCTTACAGCGACCATGGTCCTCCGCATCCTTGACATAGCGACTCGAATGGCTAAGTACCACGCTCGGGGACTGCAGACCAGTTCACCGCGAGCGGTCCGGGAAAACGCCAAGTAAGAGAGCATGCCCAGGACTCGCCACGCGACTGTCCCCACGGGCCAGGCAGGAGTGATGCGCTCGAACTAACGTGCCAAGTCCTCACTCACCCTCGAGTCGCGACTAGAACAGCCAAGTACCACGCTCGGGGACTCGGCCACCCGACCTCGTTCGCGCAAGGGAAAACGGCGAAGTACAGAGCGTTCAAGGGAGTCGCCTGGCGACTGGCTCCTCGAGCCTGGGCGAGTTGACCACAATCACTAACACAAAAACAACAAACATAACACATACGAGGTAAACCCCACAAAAGGGCGGACACGCTCGGGGACTCGTTCAAACATACATATCAAACACATGACAAATACCAAAATAGACACGATGTCTCATTCGATAGCATGTTGCATTGTCTCGCATTACAAAATATGCCCGCATGGCAGAACTGCTGCTAACGCCACAAGGCAAACTACCCTATTCTGCAGGCTTAGACGACGACTCGCCAACACCCCGGCGATTGCGGATGAACGGCGTGTACAGGTTCGACGGATACGTCGTCAGTTCACCCGCCATCGCCGCGCGGAAGGGTTGCTCAACCTTGAGATCACGATGCGGCGGCTCAGGGTCGCCAGATACGACGACCGTCTCCTGGTACGGAAGGAGGTCGCCCATCGCCAAGACACGCTCCGAGTACTTGGCGGCGCGGTCCTGCAACTTGAGGACCTCGGAAAGCTCCACCGCGCCAGTCGACGATGGGTAGCCACTCGTCACATCGTCGATGTCGAAGTCTTCGGGGAAGTGGGCAAGTCCAAGACTAAGCGCCGTCGCCGCCCCGCGCCGAAACGCCGACCGCGTCATGAACTCAACGACCGCGGGCGCCTTCTCCAAGCACCTCCACACCTCAACAAGGTCGCTGGGAATCACTTCCGTGGGAGATATCTCCTGGAGATAGGCACGGATGCACGTCGCCGACAACGTTGCCGAATCGACAAGCGTGCTCACACACTGCCGCGCGTCAAACGTACTTGCTTCTTCCGCGCTGTCGATGATGCGACCTGCGGGTAGAAGACAATAATGAGTACGACGGACACCATAAATGGCACAACTTTTTAGCGAGGCAGCCGTACTCACCAATCAACGGGCGGGCGAGTTCCGTGATGAAGCATTGAAGCGATGTATGGTCGTCCTGAAGCCCAGCAATAAGGACTTCCGACACTTTGCGATCCTCTTCGGCGGCTGCAATGGCGGCCTTGGCCCGCCCGTCAGCCGAGCTCGCTTCTTCCTTCGCTTCCCGCAGCTTGCGCTCGAGGTCGGCGATCCGCTGTTCAGCCGAACTTAAGGCCGACTGCGCCGCTGCCAATTCACCAGCGGGGACAATCCCCTGGCGAGCTTCCTCTACTTTCGCAGCAACAGCCTGAAGCCCTTTGTTCGCCTCCTGGACGATGGCCAGTTCCTTCTCCGCGCGCTGCTTCGCCACCAATCGGTCTGCCGATTCAAGCTGCACACCCTGCACATCACCAAAAAGGTTAATCAAAAAAAAAATTCCTAAGTGCCCACCCGCTGAAATTCAGCGCGTGCGCACTCGGGGACTGGCAATCAAAGAAATTCCTAAGTGCCCACCCGCTGAAATTCAGCGAGTGCGCACTCGGGGACTGACACTCAAAGCAATTCCCAAGCGCCCACCCTCTGAAATTCAGCGCGTGTGCACTCAGGGACTGGATGTGGAAAATAAAGATAAGACATTAAAAGAATCAGGCCGCTGCAAAGCACCGACCTGATCCTCGGGGACTGGATGTACCTGGATGGCTGCGCCAAGCATGCCGTGGAGTTGTATCGCATCCACAGACGCGAGGAGAGCCGGCGTATGCCCACGACGTTGGTCGACTTCGGCATCGGCGACCCCAGGAGCCTGGCTCGAGGGCGAAGTTCCACTCACCGCGGCCGCCTTGGTCATGAAGCGCGGGAAGGTAGCGATAGAGGCACCCGCCCCAAAGGAGGTCGGCTCGGCCGTTCCAGGCAAGGAAGCGCCCTCCTTCGTGGACGCGGCTGCCTCCGTTGCAGGTCCAGCCGGTGCGGCCGCCGTATCGTCAGAAATCGTGACGACGGTGTCACTCCTGGCCTTCTTGCCGCCATCCGCGGGGGCGACGACTTCGTCCGCCTTCCTCTTGCGGGAAGAATCTTCCTCGCTGATGACGGGGGGCACCTTAGCCACAGTTGGGTGGCCCATCCTCTTCACTCCGGTCCTGTACATGAATCATGTAAGCAAGATAATATGAGCGATTATGGGAGACAAAGGAAGGCGAGTGCACTCACTTGGCAACCGGAATAAAGCGCAGCCCCGTACGGAGGCCGGCTGGTTTCTCCAGTTCAGGGCCCAGTCGGCGGCTGAGCCCCATGTCCAGGACGTCGCGTGCCCAAGACACGGATGGCTTCTTCGTCGTCGAAGTTGCGACTGGAGCCTCTGTAACCTCTTCGACAGGAGCTTCCCTGCGAGGCGAAGTCGCTACGGCCGAAGCGTCCCCCAGCCCCGAGACTGGGGCGAATGGCGGAGGCATCGATGCCAGGGGCACCTCGATGGTGGCCGTATCCAGCGCGGCCGTCGTCGGCGGCGCCTCGTCCTTGGCCGGGCTGGGGGCGTCAGAACTGCTCGCTGAATGCGGTGGCGAGGCCGGCCTCGTCGGCTTCGTCTTCGTCTTCCTCGGAGGTGCCTTCGCCTCCTTCTCTTTCTTATTTTTCGATGGAGTGGCCTGGCGGTGCGAGGTGGTTTCTGGGAGCTCATCATCGTCATCGTGGCGCTCGAGGCTTTTGCTTGCCTCGAGCTCGCGTTGACGTTGCCCGCGGGTTTTGCAGAGCAGCGGGGCGACTTCCTCTTCAAATTCATCTTCGCTGTCACCCTCATCACTCCCGGTATCGCCCTTGGCGGGAGGCGACTCGCCCACGTCCTGCGCGGACGAGCTCGAGTTCTCGTCGTCCGACGGTGGGAGCCATCCTTCCACCACTTGGAATAGCTGCAATGAACACAAGATGAAGTTAGAGTTACCGCGACTGCATAGACTGCGACTACGAGCGAAGTGAAGTGATTACCGTTGGGGCTGGACGCTTTGCGGTATAGGGGGCGACCCAGCCTGTGCGTCTAGGTACACCGCCTGGGTGATTTTCTTCAGTGCTGGGATATAGTCCTCCAGCTTCCACTCGCTGAGGCAAGCCTTCGTCGAGTCCTCCCGGCCCGTGTACTGATACATATAGTGCTCGCGCCGAGCGAGCGGGACGAGCCACCGCCCTAGCCAGCAGTTGTACAGGTTTATCGTCTGAAGGCCCTTCTTCTTCTTCAGATTGCGGATGGTCTGGAGCATCTCGTCGATGACCATCCGCTGGTCGTCGGGGAGCTTGCCGACTTGGAGACGGCGCGGCTCGGACCGATTGGCGGAGTACCGCGGGATCGCCACCTCGCCCTCCGGGGTCGCCTCGGTTACGTAAAACCACGACTTCTTCCAGTCGCTCGCTGCTTTAGCGGGAAGCATCAGGTAGAAGAATGAAGCTTTCGACTTGAGCTGGAAGGTTAGGCCGCCCGCGTCTAGCATTGGGCCGCCCGCTTCCTCGCGGCTGATCCGTCCGTGGAACAGATCTTGCCACAAGGGGAAGTAGGGCCGGCAGCCCAAGTAGCATTCGCAGAACGCCACAAAGATGGCGAGCTGCTCGATGCTGTGGGGACCCAGATCCGAAGGCTGGATCCCGTAGTAGGCGCAGAAGCACCGGAAGAACAGGGACGTGGGGAACCCTAGCCCCCGTTCAAGATGGCTGGTGAAGCAGATGAACTCCTTCTCTCGCGGATTCGGAGTCGTCTCTCCGGCTGCGGGAATGCGCCAGCAGCCGGCTCGCAAAATCCCGGCCTCCTCGAAGGAAGTCAGCTGCGCCCTTGTGCACTTAGATCTACCCCACGGCTCAGTGGAGAGGGCCATGGCGGAGAGATTTGCTGGGGGTCGGGGGATTTCGGGTCGACTGGATCACGATGCGAAGGGAGACGAAAGGTGCGCGCAGTCGGAGGAAATGGCGAGGAGGTGGTACTCTGATCGCCTGCCATTCCTCTTATATAGCGGTTGTTACCCGCCAAATCAGGGAACCGTTACCGCGCGGTGATTACGCCAAAATTTACCGTTGGATTACTCCAACGGCTAGTTTGACCATGTTTAACGGTCCAACTTCAGCCACTCGGCTCGCCGACCCAACCACTATGACAGTGATTCGCCGACTCGACTCGCCAAAGCTGCGAGCAGTATGATTAGTTTTTCCTTTATACAGGAGCCCGCCGACGATTCGACTGGATGTCTACTCTGAAGCCGTATACTCCGACTGCCAGCATCCACCTGCGCCTAATCAACGACGGCCTCGGGGACTACTGATGGGGATATGCCTACCGGGGTATACCCAGCAGGACGTTTTCGACTGGCCCAGGAACTGGCGAGTGGGCCTGCAAGACGGCGACTGGATTGAAGCCCAGCAAGGAACCAAGCGATTGGAAGTCGAAGGCCCAGGCGAGTAGGTAGGCCCAGTCGGATTAGGTTAAACGAGTACCGAAGCTTTAAACTGAATCGGTTGAGATATGTAAACCCTAGGGGAGGTGAGCCTATATAAACCTCCCCATAGGGCGAGTAGAGGGACGTTCCATCATACACCCAAGCGACTCGCCGCCTAGCCGCCGAGCTCGCCCATTGTACCACCTCCATAATACAATCTAGCAGGAGTAGGTCTTTACCCTCCGGGGGGCCGAACCTAGGTAAAACCCTGTGTCTTTTCCCTCATCTCGCACCGCAGATGGCTGGCCGCCCTTGCCCCTTGTTCTACTACTCGCTGCCGATTGCAGCATCTGCCGTGACCATTCCCACGACAAGGATTATGTTAGCAATCACTGCATATTACGATTATGAGATATGGCAGATGGACGTCAAAACAGCATTCCTCAATGGAGACATTGATGAAGAGTTGTATATGATGCAACCCAAAGGTTTTGTCGATCCTAAAGATGCTAACAAGGTATGCAAACTTCAACGGTCCATCTATGGATTGAAGCAAGCATCCCGAAGTTGGAATCAACGTTTTGATAAGGTAATCAAAAGTTTTGGTTTTATACAAACTTATGGAGAAGCTTGTATTTACAAGAAAGTGAGTGGGAGCTCTGTAGCATTCTTAATACTATATGTAGATGACATATTGTTGATTGGGAATGATGTAGACCTTCTTAATAGTGTCAAGGAATATTTGAATAATAGTTTTTCAATGAAGGATCTTGGCGAAGCAGCTTACATATTAGGCATAAAGATTTATAGAGATAGATCAAGACGCCTAATATCATTGTCACAAAGTACATATTTGGACAAAGTTCTAAAGAGGTTTGGAATGGAAGATAGCAAGAAAGGGTTCTTGCCCATGTTGCCCAATACGACCTTGAGTAAAACTCAAAGTCCGACAACGGCAGAAGATAGAGAAAGGATGAGTAAGACTCCCTATGCCTCAGCCATAGGATCTCTAATGTATGCCATGCTATGTACCAGACCCGACATTGCATATGCTGTTAGTTTAACTAGCAGATATCAAAGTGATCCAGGAGTGGATCATTGGACAGCGGTCAAAAACATCCTTAAGTACTTGAGAAGAACTAAGGATATGGTTCTTTCTTATGGAGGTGATGAACAACTCGTTGTTAATGGTTACACCGATGCTAGTTGGAACACCGAGCCGGATGATTCTAAATCACAATCTGGATACGTATTTATTTTGAATGGTGCAGCAGTTAGCTGGAGGAGTGCAAAGCAAAGCGTTGTGGCGAGATCTTCAACTGAATCGGAATACATGGCTGCTTCGGAGGCTTCACAAGAAGCGATATGGATGAAAGAGTTCATTACAGAGCTGGGTGTGGTTCCTAGTGCGCTGGACCCAATGTCTATCTACTGTGATAACATGGGCGCCATAGCCAATGCGCAAGAACCAAGGTCACACAAGAAGCTGAAGCATATCAAGCTACGTTTTCACGCTATTCGAGAGCATGTCCAAGATGGGGACATAAAGATTTGCAAAGTACACACAGATCTGAATGTGGCGGATCCGTTGACTAAACCTCTCCCAAGGGCAAAACATGACCAGCACCAAACTGCCATGGGTGTTCGGTATATTACCATGTAATCTAGATTAGATGACTCTAGTGCAAGTGGGAGACTGTTGGAGATATGCCCTAGAGGCAATAATAAATGTAGTTATTATTATATCTTTGTGTTTATGATAAATGTTTACATTCATGCTATAATAGTATTAACAAGGAAACATTAATACTTGTGTGATTTGTAAACTTAAATTGAAGTCCCTAGTATAGCCTTTATACATCACTAGCTTGTTGGTTAATAAATGATTGTGGTTTCCCTATCATGAACATTGAGATGTTATTGACAACAAGATCATATAGTTAGGAGAATGATATGGTGGACATACTCCTATAGATAAGCGTAGCATAAAGATCAAGTCATTATAATAGTTCAATTGCTATATGCTTTCTGATACATAGTAACCTAATTCCTTCGACCATGAGATCATGCATATCACCTTTACCGGATGGATGCTTTGATGACATCAAACACCACACCGTAACAGGGTGGCTATAAAGGTGGCATTGAGTGTTCGGAAAGTATTGGTTGAAACACATGGATCAAGAGTGGGATTTGTCCATCCATATGACGGATAGATATACTCTGGGCCCTCTCGGTGAAATGTCATCCAATTAGCTTGCAAGCATGTGACTGGCTCACAAGGGATCACATATCACGGGAACGAGAAAAGAGTACTTATCAGTAACGAGGTTGAACTAGGTATGCAGAGATACCGACGATCATAACCTCGGATAAGTAAACTATCGTGAGACAAAGGGAAATTGGTATCGTATGTAAGTGGTTCATTCGATCGCAAAGTAATCGTAGAAATATGTGGGAGCCATATGAATTTCCAGATTCCTCTATTGGTTATTGATCGGAGAAGTGTCTCGATCATGTCCACATAATTCACGAACCGTAGGGAAACACACTTAAGGATTCGACGTTGTTTGAGTAGTTATGGAATGATGAGAAAGAGTCCGAATGTTGTTTGGAGTCTCGAATGGGATTCGGGATATCACGAGGAGATCCGGAATGGTCCGGAGAATAAGATTCATATAAGGAAAGTCCCATTTCGGAGTTGGAGAATGATTCCGGTGTTTTCATCGGGAATGTTCTAGAAGGTTCCGGAATGTCCGGCACTCCGGAGGGGAAGGGTACATGAATGTGTTATATCAAGTTGGTATGATTTCATCATGTACTAAGTGTCATCGCTGAACAAAATAAAGGATTAAATCAAATCCTAGTTTGAAAAGTCAAACGGCTAGTTTGAAAGTCAAACGGCTAATTTTGGAAAGAGGAAAGGAGGAGGAAACCGAGTTGGGGAGGAGTCCCTCCTCCCCACCGCCGCCGCACCTCCCAAGCCGAGTTGGGGAGGGACTCCTCTCCCTCCCCTTGGCCGGCCGACCCCTCCACCTATATAAGGAGGGGCAGGGCTCCCTCCTAGAGACACACAAGATCCTCTCCTCCAAACCCTAGTACCAAGCCGCCGCCGCCTCCATAGCTGTCGCCGGCCCTAGGGCAAACCGCCACCGCCGCCGCCGCCTAGCTAAACCCTAGCCGCCGGCTTGCTCCTCCTCGGCGTGTATAAACTCTAGATCGTCGAGGAACTCTCTCATACACCACCATACTCGCTCCGGCTTAAGGCGAAGCCCTGCGAGATCTCCCCTCTACTTCCGGTACCACGCCGTTGTGCTGCCGGAATCGCGAGGAGAGTGCTACAACCTACGCTGCCTGCTGGAACAAGGGAGAGGAAGGTCTTCGTCGAGTACCGAACGTGTGACCGACTGCGGGAGCGCTGCCGGAACGCAGCGCCGGAAGGATCGTCTACGCGATCTTGAGATCGGGAAGAGTAGGACTACATCACCCACGAGAATCCGCTCTCGTTAAACACTTTGGAATCTTCGAGGGTGAGTTATTCCATCGACTCGTTGCTGCAATCTAGTAGATAGATCTTGGCTTGTTTGTTTGTATGCGATAGAATTTTTTTGTTTTCCATGCTACAAAACCCTACAGTGGTATCAGAGCCAGGTCTATATGTAGATCTGTTGCACGAGTAGAACACAATGGTCATTGTGGGCGTTGATGCTTTTATTGTCGATTGCTTCTTGTGTACTTTGCATCTTGCGGTATGTTGGGATGAAGCGGCCCGGGCTAACCTTACATGACATCGTTCATGAGACTTGCTCCACGCTTGACATGCAACTTGTATTGCATAAGTGGCTTTGCGGGTGCCTGTTTCTCCTAGCATAGTTAAGATCCAATTTACAACGGGTGATTAACAATACTAGTATCAATGTTGTGGTTCATGTTCGTAAGTTAGAACGACACTTATTGAAAGCCCCAAACCACGTAAAACATGCAAGGAAAGTAGAAGCGTCTAACTTTGTTTTGCAGGGGTGTGCAGTGATGTGATATGGCCATGATTGTGATTATATTTGATGTATGCAATGATCCTTATTGTAAGTTGGCAACCGACAGGAGCCATATGGTTGTCTTTAATTTATGTTAAGACCCGTGTGTCTATTCAAAGTAGTTGTAATAGTTGAAGCCGGTGGACGACAACCATGGAGAAGCGTCATTGACCTTGATGCAATGCCGGTGATGATGGAGATCATGTTCGTGCTTGAAGATGGAGATCGGAAGCACAAAGAAGAAAGGCCATATCATATCACATATATTATGAATTGCATGTGATGTTAATCCTTTATGCATCTTGTATTGCTTAGTAGACGACGGTAGCATTATAAGATGATCCCTCATGCACATGAATTTCAAATCATAAAGTGTTCACCCTTAGTTAGCACCGTTGCTAAAGCTTGTTGTTTCGAAGCACCACGTGATGATCGGGTGTGTTAGATTCCGCAAGTGTATACAACGTGAGCAAGCCAGATTTGCTCATGCGGAAACTAAGGTTTGATCTTGACGAGCCTAGCATGTACAGACATGGTCTCGGAACACGGATCACCGAAAGGTAAAGCATGAATCATATAGTAGATATGATGAACATGTTGATTGTTCGCCATTGAAACTATATCAACTCTCGTGATGATCGGTGTTGATGTGGTGGATTTGGTTCGTGTGATCACTAAAACAATGTGAGGGATGTTGTTTTGAGTGGGAGTTCACCTAGATTAATTGTATTATTAATTTGAACTCAATTTGTCATAAACTTAGTCTAAACTATTGCAAATATGTTGTAGATCAATGGCAGCCCCTACCATCAATTTTAATGCGTTCCTAGAGAAAGAAAAGTTGAAAAACAATGGAAGCAACTTCACGGATTGGTTCCGCAATTTGAGGATTGTCCTCACAGCTGGTAATTTGACCTATGTGCTGGATGCACCGCTGGGTGACCCACCTGCAGCTACTGCTACCGATGAAGTAAAGAATGTTTACCTCACTCGGAAGACTCAGTACTCCACAGTTCAGTGTGCTATCTTGTATGGTTTAGAATCGGAGCTTCAGAAAAGGTTTGAGAATTCAGACCCACATGATATTGTCCGTGATCTCAAATTGATCTTTGAGACTCATGCGGCAATTGAGAGCTATGAGGCTTCTGAAAAGTTCTTTAACTGCAAGATGGAAGAGGGCAGCTCCGTCAGTGAGCATGTGCTTAAGATGTCTGGGCACGCAAACAAACTTCAAAGCTTGGGTATAGTGATTCCTAATGCTTTGGGGATTTACCGTGTCCTCCAATCACTACCACCAAGTTACAAGAACTTTGTGATGAACTACAACATGCAGAACATGAACAAGACGTTGCCAGAACTCTTTGCCATGTTGAAATCTGCAGAAGTGGAGATCAAGAAAGAGCACCAAGTGTTGTTGGTCAATAAGACCACCAAATTCAAGAAAGGCAAGTCTAAGCAAAAGGGACACTTCAAGAAGGGTGGTAAGAAAGTTACCACGCCGATGAAGAAGACCAAGGCTGGACCTAAGCCTGATACTGAGTGCTTTTACTGCAAGGGAGAAGGTCACTGGAAGCGGAATTGCCCAAAGTACTTGGCGGATTTGAAGAACGGCAACATCAAGAAGAAAGGTATATCTGATATACATGTTATTGATGTGTATCTCACTAGTACTCGTAGTAGTGCCTGGGTATTTGATACTGGTTCGGTTGCTCATATTTGTAACTCGAAACAGGTGCTGCAGAATAAACGGAAGCTAGCGAAGAACGAGGTGACGATGCGCGTTGGAAACGGATCAAAGGTTGATGTGATCGCGGTCAGCACGCTACCCCTTCATCTACCATCGGGATTAGTTTTATACTTAAATAATTGTTATTTGGTGCCTGCGTTAAGCATGAACATTATATCAGGATCTTGTTTATTGTGAAACGGTTACTTGTTTAAATCCGAGAATAATGGTTGTTCGATTTATATGAGTAATATGTTTTATGCACATGCACCTTTGATAGATGGTCTATTCTTGTTGAATCTCGATAGTGGAAATACACATATTAATAACATTGAGGCTAAACGTTTGAAATCGAGCGATAACTCGACCTATATGTGGCATTGTCGTCTTGGTCACATTGGAGTGAAGCGTATGAAGAAACTCTATTCCGATGGACTTCTTGAATCACTTGATTTCGAATCACTTGATAGATGCGAAGCATGTCTGATGGGTAAAATGACTAAGACTCCATTTTCAGGTATGATGGAGCGAGCTACGGACTTATTGGAAATCATACATACCGATGTGTGTGGTCCAATGAGTGTAGCATCACGCGGTGGTTATCGTTATGTTCTTACCTTCACGGATGACTTGAGTAGATATGGGTATATCTATTTCATGAAACATAAGTCCGAAACTTTCGAGAAGTTTAAGGAGTTTCAAAGTGAGGTAGAGAATCAACGTAACAAGAAGATTAAATTTCTATGTTCTGATCGTGGAGGTGAATATCTAAGTTACGAGTTTGGCGAGCATTTGAAGAAATGCGGAATACTTTCACAATTGACACCGCCGGGAACACCACAGCGTAATGGCGTGTCCGAACGTCGTAATCGAACTCTCTTAGATATGGTTCGTTCTATGATGTCACTTACAGATTTACCGCTATCATTTTGGGGTTATGCATTAGAAACAGCCGCATTCACTTTAAATAGGGCACCATCTAAATCCGTTGAAACGACACCGTATGAATTATGGTTTGGGAAGAAACCTAAATTGTCGTTCCTTCAAGTTTGGGGATGCGAAGCCTATGTAAAGAAGTTACAGCCGGACAAGCTTGAACCCAAAGCGGAAAAATGCATCTTCATAGGATACCCGAAGGAAACTATTGGGTATACCTTCTATCATAGATCCGAAGGAAAAATCTTCGTTGCCAAGAATGGATCCTTTCTAGAGAAGGAATTTCTTTCGAAAGAAGTGACTGGAAGGAAAGTAGAACTCGACGAGGTTGTCGAACCTTCTCTCGAACTTGCGAGTAGCGCAGCACCGGAAGTAGTTCCTGTGACGCCTGCACCAGTAAGAGAGGAAGCTAATGATGATGATCATGAAACTTCGGTTGTAGTTGCTACAGAGCCTCGCAGGTCAACGAGAACTCGTACCACTCCAGATTGGTATGATCCTGTTATGAATGTCATGTTGGTGGATAACACCGATGACCCTGAGACATATGAGGAAGCAATGATGAGCCCAGATTCCAATAAATGGCAAGAAGCCATGAAATCCGAGATTGGATCCATGTACGAAAACCAAGTATGGACTTTGGTGGACTTACCAGATGGCCGGAAGGCCGTCGAGAATAAATGGATTTTCAAGAAGAAAACAGATGATGATGGTAATGTTACTGTCTATAAAGCTCGACTTGTCGCAAAAGGGTTTCGACAAATTCAAGGAGTTGACTACGATGAGACTTTCTCACCAGTAGCGAAGCTAAAGTCTGTGAGGATTATGTTAGCAATCGCTGCATATTACGATTATGAGATATGGCAGATGGACATCAAAACAGCATTCCTCAATGGAGACATTGATGAAGAGTTGTATATGATGCAACCCAAAGGTTTTGTCGATCCTAAAGATGCTAACAAGGTATGCAAACTTCAACGGTCCATCTATGGATTGAAGCAAGCATCCCGAAGTTGGAATCAACGTTTTGATAAGGTAATCAAAAGTTTTGGTTTTATACAAACTTATAGGGAAACTTGCTGCTGTTCTACAAACCTCTGCACTTGAAGGCCCAACAACTGTCTACAAGAATAGAAGTGCGTAGACATCAAGAGGAATGCTATCTAGCTCCTCCTTGTCCTCATCCTAGATCCACCTCGCACCTTGTAGATTGAAGTAGGGGAGACTCGCCACAACTCGTGCTCTCACAAACTCGTCAATTCGGCATGGACCTTCAACATATTCTTCCTATCCCCTTCACTCCTTCAGATCACCATCCGCCATTGTGACTTCCTCCCTTAGGGTTCGTGAGGCACTACTATGAGAGAGTGGTGTGGTACTGTAGAATGGAAAGGGGTCTTTCTCTTGGTGGCGATAATCAGGGCCGTCTCCAGAAATCTGGGGTGCCTATGCGAAACAAAAAACGAGGCCTTGAGCTTTGAAAATTTCACATACTAATACTAACTAAAATATACTTTTACTTTATTTAAAATTCAATCTATGTTATTTTGTACAATATATTTTACATTGTTTTTACAAATAAATACCTCTAAAGAAATAAACTGCCCATATGTTCTATTGGAAAGCTACTAGTCTTTTTCTCTTTTCCTATTTCTAAAACACATGATTATTCCTGCTTTATACAAAAATAAAGATTGAAATAAGAAAACTATATGAACTCTAGGCGTATCAAGATATAACTAGATATAAAAAAGTTAAGAAAGCAAATTGACCAAACCTTGACCAGCCTTGGGTGTTGGGCTAAAACTTGGATCAATAGATCGATTATCCATGACCGCAGGACAAGACACTTTGGTCGGACCGTCGATTTGTGCCGTTCCAGGCAAGGTACGAGTGAATTATACGATGAATCGATCAATTTGTGCTGGATTCGTGAGCTGCTTTCTTTTTTTACATGTCATGATCAATTCAAGTTGAACTACCGATCGAGATTTCAAAAGACATGCGAAATGATGCCTGCCTTACTAATAACTGAATGGGTCTGGCTATTTAATGGGCCACGGGAGTTGGAGAATCGGGGACAAGGCCCGGCCACTAAGCTAGAACTTGCTGGAAAATTGAAAGATGCACCTGGCGGGCTGGAGTGAACTGCTACAAAGCTAGGCTGCCATGGGGAACTAGGGGCCCCAAAAATTTGTGAGCCCTATGCGGTCGCCCAGCTTATACTGGGCCTTGGACGGGCCTGGCGATAATAGAAGAAGTGGTGGAGCACCTAGGTGAGTTTTACTGTTTCTTAATATTTGGCTCTACTCACACATGTACTCAAGCAATATGGGCTCTGCTCACAACACTCATAAAGTTGAGTCAATCAATATGGACCAAAGGTAGTAGTAGACAACCTTCATCGGTTCAGCCGCCCGGTGGTGCCCCAGTAACAAAGTTGCATATGTTGCTTATTTCGGAGAAATGGAGGCAAGAGGCCACAGACTGTGAAAACGATTGAATCATGGAGCTTGTTGATTTTACTACATGGATAAAAGTGGTTTTTCATTCCTTGAATTAGCTATGGATTAGTTGGTGAGAAGTGACTTTGTACCAGTCTTTCTGCGCTACTTCTTAATGGTCTCTGGGTTTTTTCGACACAATAATGTTCTATGGTTGTGTATCGTGTGGAACAAGTATGGTAGTAATAAATCCTCGTGTGTATTGATATGTAAGCATGCTTTTTCATTGATTGATGTAAACCTTCTGTTGGATGATCATGATACTGAATGGACTCATCTTGAGACACTGTTGGAATTGTTACATTTATATGTTCCATCGGTTGGTTTCCTGTAGCTAATGTTGATGTAAGATCTCTGAACCTAAGAACGCCATGATTTTTAATAATTATACTCCCTTCGGTCTATATTAATGGTCTTAACTTTATTTAAATTTGTAGTGGCTCCTTTTAGCAGCCACACACTGCTTCTTAATGCCTTGAAGATCATGGCCTCGTGGCCTCGTGAAAGATTCATTCTTAAGCAAAGGGAAGAAGGAATCCAAAGAATGCCAATGCAGTTTTGCAGGTGCTTCCTTGGCATTTACGAATAAATAAGACTATTTAGGAATTCCTGGCACAAGGTCCCATGGTCTAGTGGTTAGGACATTGGACTCTGAATCCAGTAACCCGAGTTCAAGTCTCGGTGGGACCTTTTTTTGGATTATGTTTTGCATTATCCTGTCTTGGCTCATAAATTTTGACCTACAATCAGGGATGAAAAATTCAAGATAGCCAGTTTTTAAATTTGACCTGCTATCAAAGATAAAGAGTTCAAGATGACAATTTTTTTAGGTCAATATCACCTCCAGACTCCCTAGAGACGAACTCTCTTCAGTATTTAAAGCACAGCAAATTAACTTCAGAATACAGAAGTCCATTCCTTTACGGCAAGTTGAACGAGTGATAAAATTGTACTGGTAGTAATTCAGAAGTCCAGAATGGCAGATGGGCTCACCAAAACTACTGGCCACTTGCAGCGCCGTTTATTTCCCGCTATCAGATTTATTCTCAATACAGGTTACAGAAAACTGAAAACGGGAAGGGGAGAAAAGGAAGTTTTTTCATCTACTAGGGCATCAATATATGCACATCAGAGGACAGTTATACATATCTGAGGTTAACCCAAAAAAGTATCTAATCTGTGGTGATCCTACACAACACCACTGTCTTCTAGCTCTAGTGAACCAGGGAACATCTCCCGCGAAGCCCTCTTGAACGAGAACGGATTTTCCTCCTCGTCGCTTCCATGCGATTCCGCCGAGTGTTTACGAGTAAGTGCTTTCCCTGACACTTGCACCTCCGAGTACCGGTACGAGTGCCCTTGGAAAGCAGAACGCCAAGAGCTTCGAGATGAGGTACTCCTGATCCGAGGTGAACTGCAGCTCGAGAATAGCTCCTCCCGGACCACCCTTAGAGGGTTCTCCAGCGCTTTCAAGACGTACCGAGCAAGTGGCCGCCTAGAGGGGTTTGGATTCAAGCATGCCTTCGCGACAATGGAGACTGCCCATACTTCTTCTAGGTGGTCTTCGTCCACAATAAGTAAAGGGTCTACAATATTTGAGATACTCTCCTTGTCATGGGTTTCAATGTAACCTAACGTGCTTGCCAAACACTCCTCTGAGTCTGTGTCATTTGAGCTACTTATACAAAAATTCCCGGTGATTAGCTCAAGTAGCACCTTTCCAAAGCAGTAAACATCATATGAGCAGCTAGCAGGTGGACCTGTTAGGTGAGAAGAACATGCATAGTGTTAGACAACATGTGGTTTATTTTGCTCATCAGAATTATTGCACATATGCCATAGTAGACTATAAAACTACCGCAAAGGAAAGTTATGCAGGAGCTTTACACACCTGATGTATTCTTGTCGAGAGACCTGCCATAAAAAGGAGACAAATAAAGATGTCAGCCAAAGCCCTGATATTTTATATATTCAAACAAACACCGGGTTTTCATAGTTAGTTTAACATGAACAACCCCCCTCTGTATGATCTACAAGTCAACTGACACTTTCATTTTGGGACATGACGTGAAAGCTTCCTTACTTCATAGAAATAGAAGTATAAATCACAGCTATATGCCACAGTAACTGGAAACGATAGCCATTTGTCATCAGATATATTCAGTACTGTTAACAAGAAACCTGTTTCCTACCAACCAGGCTAAGTAACCACTAACATGTATGATGAATAGTCTAGTAAAATGTGCAGCAACACATTCTTGGAGGAGTTATGTAGCCACACTCCTTGTAGAATTTTTTTTAGATACCTACAGTTCATCAACTTTACATGGAGAACTAAACTAACTGTATCGGCCAACTAAATATGTCAATATTTTTGAGTTGAAAGTGTGATTCATTTTCCTATATGCTAATGAGATCCTCACGCTATAACCATTGAGGTTGCTAAAGTTACTTTTAAAGAATAGAATGCCAGTTAGAGTAGAGGATGACATAGAGATCTTACTTTGATGATCTCAACATCCTAGAGAAGAAACTCCTGCTTCCCTCGCTTGGCTGAGGGCAAATTTCACTCAAACTTCCAAGGCGCACTTCAAATTTGTCTTCAAGAAGCACACTGCTTGCTTGGATATCTCTACAAATATTATGATGAGATCAGACACAAATAAAAAATGCACTAACATTTACTTAAACATCAAAGAAATGAGCAGCATGAATATATGCCTCAAAAGATTAGGAGAATCAGATTTATGGCAATTGCAAGTTGCAACACCATGACAGAGAGATATGACTATATGAGGCTTCCATATGGTTAATGTAGTTATGCACAACACAATAAATGATTTAAACAACTTTACTGTTCGTACTTACAATTATTCCAGGGTTTATACAATGTAGTTGACATGTAAAGAAACCATAGGCATGTAGACAGCATACAGGCGAAGTGCCAGTGTTGCAATTATGGAGTGTTTTCTTTCTTCTGTAGATGTCCTTTTCTCTATCAGGTGTAACCGTGTAAGCCTTGTAACTCTGTTTTCCCATAAAATGGCTGGTCAAAATTCCTTACGAGTATAATTTTATTTACAGAAATGGTTATGTGAAATGAACCCAATGAGATTTGCAACTACAAACCATTTCAAAAATGCTACATAGGTAATATTGTTCTCCTTCTGTCACTGTTTCACTTGTCGTCTCTAGTAGAAATTTTTCACTAAATTGCGATCACCTGCTGAGCTACAGCTACATAGCATATGGAACTTCCATGTTCTTATCATGCTGTTAACACTGAAACTACATAGCATAGCTATCGGATGTTTTATGCAATAAAAATTTCTGTAATTACCATACTCCAAAAGAATAGTGCATGGCGTGCATAACCATACCTGTGAACCAATGGTGGCCTGCATTCATCGTGAAGGAAGCACAAAGCCTCAGCTACACCAATGGCAATCTTCAGTCTTGTTATCCAATCCAATGAAGGCAACCCCTCTTCGGCATCCACTGGCTTCCTGTGCAGTGCGGTTGTCAAATCTCCCTTTGCCATGTACTTGTACACTAGCAATTGCTCGTCATCCTTGACCAAATGCCCCAGCAATGGAACAATCCTCGCATGGGATTTTTTCACAAGAAAGCCCAATTCCACTATGTTCTTCTTGCTGCTCTTCAGGTCGGTCTTCTTTATGACAACATTTAAGCCACTCTCTAAGGAGCCGCGATAAATGTCCCCAGAGCGCCCATGCTTAACAAGGTTATCATCACCAAAGCCTCCGGTGACATGGTGCAGCTGCTCATAGGTGAACCCATCCACAATAGTAGGCAAACCCTTGCGCGGACTGTTAGCTGCCCAGGAGGGTGACAGCACCATCGGGTTCACACTGCTGCTCTTGCGGGCAGAGCGGATGCCGTCGTCGTTCAGCTCCAACCCTCTTCCTCTTGGCCTCCTTCTTCCCCTCCTCAGCAAGCACAACAGCAGTGATGTAAGGAAAAGGACAACCACGATTGCCGCAGCTCCAAGAACTCCAGCTAGTACATGCTTCCACTTGACCCCTTTCTTGGCTGGTGATGGCGATGCTTGTGGTGGTTCTGGCAATGGCGATCCATTCCTCTTATAGAAATCCTCGCAATCACCAGCGCTGCGCTGGCTTGGCATGCCTGTCAAGCAATTCATCCTGAGAAGGACTGTTCCATCAGAGTCATTCCCAAAGACAGTGCCGGCCACTTGGCCAAAGTAATTGCTGGACACATCCACAATCTGAAACCTCTTCCTGAGGGACCCGAGGCCATCGCCAATCGCACCGTAGAGTAAATTCCCCGAAGCGTTAAACAGAATCCCGGCTCCATCACCGGCGGAGACAGACACGACTGGGAGCTCTCCAGTGAGATTGTTGTTGGAAAGATCGAGGAACCGGAGAGCCTTACTGGCGAAAACCGACGCCGGAATCCGGCCGGAGAGGCTGTTACCGGCGAGGACGAGGGTGGTCAGGTTCCCGGACATGCCGAGGTCGAGGGGCAGCTCGCCATGGACGCCGGCGGAGCGGAGGTCCAGGACTGCGAGCGACGGCGGGAGGGCGCGGCCGAACCAGTCGGGGATCCGGCCGGGGAGCGGGAACCCGGAGGCGTTAAAGGACTCGAGCGCCGCGAGCCCGCGCAACGCGTCGACGGCGAAGGCGGCGGTGAGGGCACCCGCGCGGGTGCGACGGAGCCCGGCGAGGCGGATCCCCGCGACGCGACCGGCTCTGCAGGCGACGCCGGCCCAGGCGGCGCAGGGGTCCGCTCGGTCCGGCCAGTCCCGCGCGCGCAGGCCCAGGGACGCGCGCAGGCCGTAGAGCGCCTCGAGCTCCTGCGACGGGAGCGGCTGCTGGGCGAGCGCCGCGGAGGAGAGCAGCAGCGGGAGGAGCAGGAGCGGCAACAGGTGCAGCAGGGCGACGAGGCCGCGGCGCGGAAGCATGAGGGAGGAGGTGATGGAGGTGGAGCGGAGTGGGTGTGTGTGTGGGTGTGAGGCAGCGGTAGCTACTAGCTAGGGAGTGGTGGTGGTGGTCTCATGGCGCGCGCCCATGGCGGAGGTGGGTGCGCCCAAGGTGTTCGGTATTTTGGGTGGCTACCGTGCCCGATTTCCTCGCCGGTCAGCGTCTGGGGAAGCAACCGAGTTGACCACGGGGAGCCCGGGGAGACGCGAAGTGGGGTGTCGCTCACTTCCATGTGGGCCCTCCCTTCCCGAGAGGTTCCTTTCACCAGTGAGTGCGTGCTGGCGGTGGGGCCGGGAGGTAGAGGCGGCGCAGGTGGGAAGACGACTGGATTGAACTCATCATTGGACTGTTTATTCGTGGCGGGTGGCTGACATGTGGGACCCCTTCTTGGCTTATACCCTTCTGTCGTGGCCGCGTGTAGAGAATGCTCTCACTTGTACAACTACCCCGTTTCTCTTTGTAAAAGCGATTTAGGTTCCTGTCATTTTCGTATCCTCAGGAGCCAAAAGGAAGCACGTTGTGTTCCACACCGATTCGATTCGATCCAAAAGCCTGCATCCAAAAGTATGGTGGTGTCATATCGATCGAACATGTGATACTCCTTCTGGCCCATATTAATTGACTTGGATTTGTCAAAATTTAAATGAATCTAGACACTATTTAGTATATAGTTTCATCTAAATTTTGACAAATCAAAGTCAATTAATATGGGCCGGAGGGAGTACATCGACTCAACTCGTAATGGTAGGTATGTTCGCAGTAAAGCCATTTTATGGGTTTTGGATTTAAAAACAGTTGGTAATTCTTTTTACTAAGGATTCATATGCGCTTTATTTTGGGGAAAATTCACATCCGCTTAAACCTCTAAAAATAACTCTTTTTTATGATGTGTTGAAATGTAATCGGATTTAAATCCTACATAACTAAACAGTTTACCCCTGCTAACTATTTTTTTAGTCCATTCAGCCACATGTCACATCATCATTTTTTACCTTTATTGTCATTTTAGTAACAAATAATGGAGTTCGATGATAAATGTTCACTAGATAATCACCTCCTCACTACGCACCTTCCTCTCCTTTTGGTGTGTGGTTTTTGGTCACCGCTTTATCTCCAGTGTTTCCAGTTCCAGGTTGAATTTAAGTAGAGCATATGGTTCTAAGTCTAGACGACACGAAGGTGGAAGGGTGCTTCAATGTGTACTACCACGTCGATTAATACAAAGGAGATATCCAATTCTTAGAAGGTGGAGGTGATGGCACTCAAGATCGAGGTAAAGAGGTCTCATGTGGAGTATCAGTGAGACGTGGGAGATGGATAGAGATTGCAGCAGGTAGCCAAAAAGAAAGTAGGAGAGACAAGGTCGGAAGCCCTTGTTCCTCGTTGAAACCTAACTGATCAAATGGTTAAAAAATAGATTTTTTTGAATGGCCTAATTTATTCAAAGATTTTTTATGATCACTATATTATTTTTCCTTCATTTTGGTTTGATTGAAAATTAGGAAAAGGTATAATAAAAGGATTTATTAGAATAATACTTCCTTTCTTTCATGATATTTTATTTCATGATATTATTCTTGCGGGCATTGTGAGAGAAAAATAGATGTCATGAGTGAAGTAGGTCAAGGAGGAAACTGAAGTACATGATAATTTGTATATATGCAAGGTTGAATTGAAGATAAAGGTTGAAATGTGATCGGATTTAAATCCTACATAAGTAAACAGTTTACTCCTACTAACCTTTTTTAGCCCATTCAGCCACATGACACGTCTACCCGCAAAAAAAAGCCACATGACACATCATCACTTTTTTAATTTTATTATCATTTTAGCAACACATAATGGAGTCCGATGATAAATGTTCACTATCTACTCACCTCCTCACTACGCACTTCCTCTCCTTTTGGTGTGTGGTTTTTGGTCATCGCTCCATCTCCCGTGTTCCAGTTCCAGGTTGAATTTAAGTATTCACCTTACATATTCATCGGCAGTAGAGCATATGGTTCTAAGTCTATCGCTAGCGACGACACAAAGGCAGAAGGGCGCTTCAATGTATACTACCACGTCGATTAATACAGAGAAGATAGCCAATTCTTAGAAGGTGGAGGTGATGGCACTCGAGATCGAGGTAAAGAGGTCCCATGTGGAGTATGAGTGAGACATGGGAGATGATAGTGATTACAATAGGCAGCCACAAAGAAAGTAGGAGATACAAGGTGGGAAGCCCTTCTTCCTCATTGAAACCCAACGGATCAAAAGGTTAAAAATAGATTTCTTTTTTTTTAATGTCCTAATTTATTCAAAGATTTTTTTATGATCACTACATTATTTTTCCTTCCTTTTGGTTTGATTGAAAATTAGGAAAAGGTATAATAAAGGATTTATTAGAATAATACTTCCATTCTTTCATGATATTATTCTTGCGGGCATTGTGAGAGAAAAATAGATGCCATGAGTGAAGTAGGTCAAGGGGGAAACTTAAGTAATTTGTATATATGCAAGCTTGAATTGAAAATAAAGGTTTTTTACAATTTTGTACATGAGCTTATGATTATAATTCTAGTTAAGCATCGCATCAGGTGAGAAACCAAATTTTATTTTAAAATGTTTAATTCAAGCATCATCGGCATGCTTGCATGTGTAGGAATTTTGCTTATTATACGACTCAAAAACTTATACGTTTCATGAAATGTGAAACCTTCTTTAGAATACAAGTGATGACATCATTTCTTCAATTGTTTATTGTTTGGAGGATTTGCTATGTTGGATTTTTGGTTCCTGACCACACGTGCATTACTCAATACTTCAACCGAAATATGTTTTGGAACAAGTTAAATTATCTTATTTGTGAACTACAGAAATCGTTTGTGTCTTGCATGCTTACATTTACCTTTTTCATATTGTTCTTTCTTCAACCAAATGGAATGGTGTTTCATTATACTAAGTACTCAATTATGTCTCTGAGAATTAAGATGATCATTGTTCCAAACTGACATGTGGTTTTGGAAGAGTGATCATATTAATTCCCATTCGATTTTGTTCATCTGCATTTAAATGGTGTCATTTATTATTTTTGCCGGATTGATTATTTTAGAATTTCATACATTCTATGTCATTTCAAACCAGCTTCATGAAAACCCCTTGACCTTGAATAACCCAAGGGTGCACACGTACTTGTACATTTTCCCATGTTTCTAACTAATCTGGTTATAGTTTTTGTGAACTATTTCCCGATCACTTAACTTCAACAAAAACCATATATGTCCCGCGTGGGGTTTTATTATGTCGATCACATATGATCAAGATAAAAGAGTACTTGTCACTCTAAGCCTTTTCATATTTATGTTTATTGAGCATGTTATATATTGCTCAAAGAAGGCCAAAACAAAATACCACCCTTTACATGCCATCGATCATGGAGCTTCATTCGCTCCTTTCACCGCAAGGCTACCTTCCTTGGCCTGCTATTGCGATCAAAGGAAGTAAATCTTTCGATGAGTGGAGGGACTGAAGCTCCATCTAAATGGATGGCTCTACTCGTGGTTGTGTAGCACTTCTACAAATTATTATTCGAGATGAGAAGTGGAGGACAACAACGGGAGGCTAGCTCGTGGACGAAGGTAGATGGCTGTGGCGATCGCTAGAGAGAAGGAAAGGTCGGGAAGATATCTCGTCACAGAAGGGAGCAGCCACTCCACTCTTGTTTCCCACTTTTAGGGCCTGTTTGATTCAATTTTTTTCCAAAGGAATTCTATAGGATTTCAATCCATAGGACTTTTTTCAATAGAGTGTGTTTGTTTCAAAGGAATAAATCTTACAAATTCCTATACATTGTTTTCCTATATTACAATCCTATAGGATTTCTAACAAGAGGTGAGACATTTTTGAAAAACAATCCTACATGTCTATAACAACTATGACATGTACCTAAATCCTATAAAAATTCTTGTGTCTTTTCCTGTGGTGCAATCAAACAACTTATCTTACACATTCCTGTATTTTTCATTCCTGTAAGATTCTAAGTGCCATGCTATTATATTCCTGCGCTTTTCCTATTTATATGTTTTACATATCCTTTGAATCAAACGAGCCTCAGCATTGTACTTTGCAGTGCTGGATTGATAGGACATAGGTGGGATTTAGTAGAGTTGTATGGCCCAATTAACCTGAGAAGGACAATAGCTACCGTCAAGGACGTTGGCCCACAGTGGGAAGTAAAGCACATCAAACAACCATGAAAGATTAGTGAGACAGATCGGATGACAAAAAAAATACAAGGTCGTGGCCCGTGGGAGGCATCCTCTTTGGCTTAGTTATAATGTCCTATTTTTCTTAAGAACTACTCCCTCCGTTTTAAAATACAAGATGTTTTAGATTTATGAAGCAAATATATCTAGAATCTACACACTAAAATAAGTTTAGATACATTTTATTTACAAATCTAAAACATTTTATATTTTGAAACGGATGGAGTAGTATATAAACTGATGCTAGACTCAAATCCATGGGAATGGATGGCTCCAATTCATTTGCAGGTGCCGCAAAAGACCTAATTTGTCATCGTGATGTTTTCAGAACAAGTATAAACCGATATGCCCCTTTGGATCCATTGAAGTGGATGGTTCTAATTCATTTGGAGGTACTAGTACCACAAAAGACCTTGAAAATAATGCAGTTGTGCTATGGCTCCCTTGTGCCGGTAAAACCAGCTTCAATATACTCCCTCCGTTTTAAAATATAAGATGTTTTAGGTTTGTAAAGAGAATAAATCTAGACTTTTTTTAGTATATAGATTCATTCCAAAGTTGAGTGAACCTACGTACTAAAACAAGTGTTAGACTAGACAATGTTGAGTCGGTTTTGATTTGTTAGAGTTTGTTTTAGAGTCGGTTAAAGTAATCTTGGCCGACAAGTTTTGTAACCTCATATATACTCTGTACCCTCAAACAATATTATGATGCAAGTCAAACAAACTTACATGGTATCAGACAATTAGATCCTAGGGCATGGCGCCGCCACCGACGCCGTCCCCTCCTCCCCCTCCCGACTACTTCAACAAAAAGGCCGTCGCCGCTTCTCTAGATGACGCCGGCCAAACCTCCAACACCTCTCTTGCTCTACCCTCTCCTACCCTCCCAACTATCCACTATGCCGATACAATCTCAGATGTTAGCCCTTTTATTCCAATCACTTTAGATCTACCAAAGCATAACTACTACCATTGGCGTCATCTCTTCGAGGTTCA
The DNA here is from genome assembly GCA_916181665.1 of Avena sativa. Taxonomy (NCBI): domain Eukaryota; kingdom Viridiplantae; phylum Streptophyta; class Magnoliopsida; order Poales; family Poaceae; genus Avena; species Avena sativa. Next base: position 292,411,131 of record OV702282.1, read on the forward strand.
TCTCGGTCGGTGCAATCTTCTCGACCACGTCGCCGACCGTGCCGTTCCCCGGCCTACCGATCCTCGCTGGGCCAAGGACGACCTCGCCATCATCCAATGGATCTACCAGCGGGTGTCCACTGATATCTTCAATCTCGTGTTTCGCGACACCACCAGCGCAGCCGCCCTCTGGGTGGCCCTCCGACAGCTCTTCCAAGACAACGTCGACGCCCGCGTCAACACCCTCTACACCGAGCTCCGCAACACCGTCCAAGGTGACTCTCCCGTCGGCGTCTATTGTCAAAAGCTCAAGACGATCGCCGATGAACTCCAAGAGCTCGGCGACCCCGTCGACGACTGTCAACTGATCGACATCCTCCTCGTCGGGCTCGGTGACCGCTTCGAAAAGCAGGCCTCCTTTATTCCCATGATGCGGCCCCGTCCTACCTTTGCCGAGGTCCGATCTATGCTGCAGTGGGCCGACCGTGCCCTCGCAAATAAAGAGGTGCGCCATCAAGTTTTTGCCGCGATTCAGCGACCTCCTGCTTCTCCTGCGCCACCTCCTTCTTCACCGGTGCAGCCACCTCCGGGATGGCTCCCTAGTCCGAACTACAGGGGCAAAAACCCTACCTTCCGGCCGCCTCGACCACCCACGGCTCCTCCCAGCGGCCCGACGCCTCCAGCCCCAGCACCTCCTGCGTCTCCTAGCTGGCGCCCGATGCACGACCCGTGGACAGGGCTTGTCCAGGCCTGGCCCATGCCCTGGATCGCGCCCTCTCCGATTGGTGCTCCCCGGCGTACTCCGGCGCCTGGACGCCGGGCATGCGCCCCTATGCCGGCTCTCCGGGCCTCCTCGGCACTCGCCCTCTGCACCAAGCCTACATGACTGCACCGACCTACATGCCTGGTCCGACTTACCAGCAGTACAACGCTCCAGCCCCTCCTTCGACGTCTGCTGGTGCCTACATGCCGATCTACGCGCCATTGTAGGGATTCGTAGCATGGAAAACAAAAAATTTCTATCGCATACAATCAAACAAGCCAAGATCTATCTATTAGATTGTAGCAACCAGTCGATGGAATAACTCATCCTCGAAGATTCCAAAGTGTTTAACGAGAGCGGATTCTCGTGGGTGATGTAGTCGTACTCTTCCCGATCTCAAGATCGCGTAGACGATCCTTCCGGCGCTGCGTTCCGGCAGCGCTCCCGCAGTCGGTCACACGTTCGGTACTCGACTAAGACCTTCCTCTCCCTTGTTTCAGCAGGCAGCGGAGGTTGTAGCACTCTCCTCGCGATTCCGGCAGCACAACGGCGTGGTACCGAAAGTAGAGGGGAGATCTCGCAGGGCTTCGCCTTAAGCCGGAGCGAGTATGGTGGACTATGAGAGAGCCCTCGACGATCTAGGGTTTAGACACGCCGAGGAGGGGGCTAGGCCGGCGGCTAGGGTTTCACCTAGGCGGCGGCGGTTTGCCCTAGGGCCGGCGGCGGCTATGGAGGCGGCGGCGGCTTGGTACTAGGGTTTAGAGGTAGGAACTTGTGTGTCTAGGAGGGGAGCCCTGCCCCTCCTTATATAGGTGGAGGGGCCGGCCGGCCAAGGGGAGGGGAGTCCCTCCCCAACTCGGCTTGGAGGTGGGCCGGCGGTGGAGGAGGGACTCCTCCCCAACTCGGTTTCCTCCTCCTTCCCCACTTCCCAAAAATAGCCGTTTGACTTTCAAACTTGGCGTTTGACTTTTCAAACCCTCTATTTTGTTCAGCGATGACACCTAGTACATAATGCAATCATACCAACTTGATATAACACATTCATGTACCCTTCCACTCCGGAGTGCCGGACATTCCGGAACCTTCTAGAACATTCCCGATGAAAACACCGGAACCATTCTCCAACTCCGAAACGAGACTTTCCTTATATGAATCTTATTCTCCGGACCATTCCGGATCTCCTCGTGATATCCCGAATCCCATTCGAGACTCCGAACAACATTCGGTCTCTTTCTCATCATTCCATAACTACTCAAACAACGTCGAATCCTTAAGTGTGTCTCCCTACGGTTCGTGAATTATGCGGACATGATCGAGACACTTCTCCGAACAATAACCAATAGAGGAATCTGGAAATTCATATGGCTCCCACATATTTCTACAATTACTTTGCGATCGAATGAACCACTTAGATACGATACCAATTTCCCTTTGTCTCACGATAGTTTACTTATCCGAGGTTATGATCGTCGGTATCTCTGCATACCTAGTTCAACCTTGTTACTGATAAGTACTCTTTTCTCGTTCCCGTGATATGTGATCCCTTGTGAGCCAGTCACATGCTTGCAAGCTAATTGGATGACATTTCACTGAGAGGGCCCAGAGTATATCTATCCATCATATGGATGGACAAATCCCACTCTTGATCCATGTGTCTCAACCAATACTTTCCGAACACTCAATGCCACCTTTATAGCCACCCAGTTACGGTGTGGTGTTTGATGTCATCAAAGCATCCATCCGGTAAAGGTGATATTCATGATCTCATGGTCGAAGGAATTAGGTTACTATGTATCAGAAAGCATATAGCAATTGAACTATTAAAATGACTTGATCTTTATGCTATGCTTATCTATAGGAGTATGTCCACCATATCATTCTCCTAACGATATGATCTTGTTGTTAATAACATCTCAATGTTCATGATAGGGAAACCACAATCATTTATTAACCAACAAGCTAGTGATGTATAGAGGCTTTACTAGGGACTTCAATTTAAGTTTACAAATCACACAAGTATTAATGTTTCCTTGTTGATACTATTATAGCATGAATGCAAACATTTATCATAAACACAAAGATATAATAATAACTATATTTATTATTGCCTTTAGGGCATATCTCCAACAACCATCACCGCCTGCTCCGCTGCCTGCACCATCGTCGTCCTCTTCCTCATCACCGAGCTGGGACCAAGCGGCGTTTATCCAGGCCATGAACCACTTTGCTGCTTAAGGAAACTCAGGTACCGATTGGATTTTCGATTCTGGTGCTTCTAGTCACATGTCTTCTTCGAATAATATGTTGTCAAATTTTTACTCATCACCTTTTTCCTCTATAACTCTTGGCAATGGTTCTACTATCCCTATCTCCGGTGTTGGTAATGCACAACTTCTCTCACCCACAAAACCTCTCCTCCTTCGTAATATTCTTGTTGCACCTGATCTTATTAAAAATTTAATCTCCGTTCGACAATTCACTTGTGACAATCCTGTTTCTCTCGAATTTGACTCCTTTGGTGTTTCTGTGAAGGATTTTCTAACCAAGGCGGAGATCGCTCGCTTCAATAGTGATGGAGATCTCTACTCCCTCCAAGGTGTTCCCACGACCACTCAACCCTCATCCATGGTTGCTTCGGTCGAGCTTTGGCATCAACGTCTAGGCCACCCTAATAAAATCGTCTTAGATTCTCTCCTTAGTGATTTCTCTATTCCTTGTAATCGTGATACTCATAATCCTCTAGTTTGTGAATCTTGTCAACAAGGGAAACATGTGTGTCTTTCGTTCAATTCTTCTACTTCTTCTAGTACTTTTCCCTTTGAATTATTACATTGTGATTTATGGACGTCACCTATTGAGAGTATTTCTGGTTTTAAGTACTATCTTGTGATCTTGGATGATTTCACTCATTATGCATGGACTTTTCCTTTACGCAAAAAATCTGATGTGCACACAATCTTTCTCAATTTTCAACGCTATGTTGCAACTCACTTCTTTCTCCCCATTCGGTTCATCCAATGTGATAATGACAAAGAATTTGACAACAACCAAAATCGTAATTTCTTTCTCCACCATGGCATTCTCCTCCGTTTTCCCTACCACTACACTTCCCCTTAAAACGGCAAAGCTAAGAGATCTCTCCGCACTATCAACGACATAATTCGAACCCTTCTCATCCAAGCTTCTATGCTCCCACGTTTTTGGGCCGAAGCTCTCCGCACAGCCACATATCTCCTCAACATTCGTCCCTCCCAACTTAACCCACAAACCACGCCATATTACTCTCTCTTTCTATGTCATCCCAATTATCCTGAACTTCGAGTATTCGGTTGTCTTTGTTTTCCAAATACCTATGTCACGTCACCTCATAAACTAGCCCCTAGATACCTACCCTGCGTTTTCCTAGGTTATTCCGATGAACACAAAGGTTATAGATGTTTTGACCCAGTTTTTGGTCGTATTCATATCTCTCGTCATGTTACTTTCGTTGAACACTCTTTCCCTTTTGCCACACATACATCTCCCCATGATTCCGTCTCCACCGATCCCTCTCCCTCGACTCGTTCCGCTACACCACCTAATCCCCTACACATTCCAATACTCCATACAGAACCCCCTACGCTCGAACCTACATCCGCTGCGCCGGGCGTTTCGCTCACTTCTCCTACCGCGCGCTCTGTCGAGCCCTCACGATAGCCTGCCATCGCCCCACCCTCTCCACCCACGACACATTCTCCTGCCGCGTCGCAAACCTCATTTGATGCATCACCCAACCCCACTGTCACGCCTCCCTCTTCGGCACCGTGAGACCCTGGCGCATGGCTCAATTGGATTGATAGGAAACCCATACCAACAAGTTGCAACTTTTTTTTCCGGAAGCTCATTCGAAAAGAACTCTAAGGTTAAGCGTGTTTGGCCTAGAGTAATTATAGGATGGGTGACCGACCGGGAAGTGGGTAACCGGGTGCGCACGAGTGAGGACAAAGTGCGCAGAAAAGACTAGTGTTGGTCTGTGGGGTTAGTCTAGAGATCCTATTGAGCTACCAGAAGTGACAGCCGTCGGTCCGAAGTGACCGGGGGTGTTACAAATTGGTATCAGATCCGACCCTCGTGGTTAAACGGGTGTGTGCGGTCAGTGGCGGACATGTGGCGCATGAAGCGTGTGGCCCGGAGTGGACACGGCATGGCACAGGTGCCGACACTGGACGCACAGACGTGTGCCAAGAGGGGACGTTCCTGGCTTGTGGTTGATCGACGAGGACGTCGATCTTCTAAGGGTGGGTGTATGTGAGACCCTGGCGCATGGCTCAATAGGATTGATAGGAAACCCATACCAACAAGTTGCAACTTCTTTTTCGAAAGCTCATTCGAAAAGAACTCTAAGGTTAAGCGTGCTTGGCCTAGAGCAATTCTAGGATGGGTGACTGACCGGGAAGTGGGTAACTGGGTGCGCACGAGTAAGGACAAAGTGCGCAGAAAAGACTAGTGTTGGTGTGTGGGTTAGTCTAGAGATCCTATTGAGCTACCAGAAGTGACAGCCGTCGGTCCGGAGTGACCGGGGGTGTTACAGTCACCCTCTTCTGAGCATGATCCGTCTCCTTCCCCACAATTACCTTCCTATGCTATTCCTATTCCAGCACCCACCAATGATCATACCATGCGTACCCACGGTAAATCTGGCTTTCATTTACCCTCCAAACGTCTTAATTTCTTAGCTCAACCCAACATTTCTCCCATCCCAAAATCCTACAAATCCGCTCTTCTTGATCCCAACTGGTCCGCTGCTATGAAAGAAGAATACCATGCTTTGGTTACCAATGATACATGGCAGCTAGTTCCTCGTCCTTCTAATTCAAACATTATTTTTGGTAAATGGGTCTTTCGTCAAAAATTTCACTCCGATGGTACTCTCTCTCGCTACAAAGCCCGCTGGGTATGCCGTGGCTATTCTCAACAACAAGGAATTGACTATGATGAAACCTTTTCTCCTGTTGTCAAACCAAGCACAATTCGCACCGTTCTTAGCATTGTCGTTTCCTCTTCTTGGCCTATTCATCAACTCGATGTCAAAAACGCCTTTCTTCATGGTTCTCTTCAAGAAACTGACTACTGTCAACAACCTTTAGGTTTCGAAGATCCTAGTTCACCCAATCATGTATGTCTTCTCAAAAAGTCTCTCTATGGCCTGAAGCAAGCACCTCGTGCGTGGTTTCAGCGCTTTTCTACATTCATCCAAACGATAGGGTTTATTCCCTCTCTCTCCGACACATCTCTCTTTGTCTATCAATCAAATAATAACATTGCCTATCTCCTCCTTTACGTTGATGACATTATTCTCACAGTCTCCACCCAAACTTTTCTCAACTCTATCATCTCTAGTCTTCAACATGAATTCTCTATGACTGATCTAGGTATGCTTCATCATTTTTTGGGCATTGTTGTAACTCGTGATTCTTCTGGCCTTTTTCTTTCTCAACGACAATACACTCTCGATCTTCTCTCTCGTGCTGGCATGACGGACTGCCAACCATCCCGCACCCCCATCGACACCACTTCTAAATTTTCTTCTACGGGCGAATCATTCTCCGATCCCACTCTATATCGAAGTCTCGCAGGAGCACTTCAATATCTCACTCTTACACATCCCGAAATTTCCTATGATGTTCAACAAGCATGCCTTTTCATGCATGATCCACGCCTTCCTCATTATAATCTAGTTAAAAGAATTCTTCGATATCTTAAAGGAACTCTTGATCATTGCCTTCATATTAATTCTTCTTCCCCAATAACTTTGACAGCATATTCCGATGCAGATTGGGCTGGATGTCCTGAGACTCGTCGCTCCACATCTGGTTACTGTGTTTTTCTTGGCAATAATTTGATTTCTTGGTCTTCTAAGCGTCAGCTAACGGTTTCTCGTTCGTCTGCTGAGGCTGAGTACCGCGCGGTTGCACATGCGGTTGCAGAAACAGTATGGTTGCGTCAACTTCTTGCCGAGCTTCATCGCCCAATTCAGCAGGCTACCATTGTGTATTGTGATAATTATATCTGCAGTGTATATGGCGGGCAACCCAGTTTAACATCGGAGGACAAAACATATTGAAATCGACATACATTTTGTTCGCGAAAAGGTTGCTCTTGGACAAGTTCGTGTTCTTCATGTTCCAACCGCAGCGCAATTTGCTGACATCTTCACCAAGAGGCTTGCTACTGCAACTTTCATTGACATACGATCTAGTCTCAACGTCGTTGTGCTCGCCGATGAGACTGCGGGGGGATGTTAGACTAGACAATGTTGAGTCGGTTTTGATTTGTTAGAGTTTGTTTTAGAGTCGGTTTAAATAATCTTGTCCGACAAGTTTTGTAACTCCATATATACTTTGTACCCTCAAACAATATTGTTATGCAAGTCAATCAAATTTACAACAAATCTAGATTCATTTTCTTCACAAATCTAAAACATCTTATATTTTGAAACGGAGGGAGTACATAGTTCTGTATTGGCGGGAGCAGTATCACGATAAGCGAATACGTTGCGTTTGCAAAATTGGTGGAACAATTAAAAGACAACTTCGGCCGTCTGGGTACAGCTCAGCCGTACTGACTACTGAGCCTCGAGCTCTCTTACAGTCTTACTTTCTCGTCGGCTTTGACTGCTCGCCAAAGAGGGAACATCCTTTTCGTCGTCTCGCACATCGGTAACTGTCAATCAATGAACGATTTGATGCGTCATATCAAACCTGCAATGATCCATGTTGCCTGGGTCCAAGTCTTTGATCAAGGGTATATATATCGATCGAGTGTGTTGCGTGCGGATCGGATGCACCCGTGGCGTGCGGCCGGTCAGTCCAAAATTGCCGACAGACAGGTGGGCACCCTTGCGGTTAGTCTAGAATTGCCGACAGACACGTGGGCTAGCTAGACACTTGCTCAGACGCTTATAAACTGTGGCCACGATCGACGAAGCTGGCCCCGTACATCACATCACCCGCTACGTACGGTTGCTCGGATTATTACATGTCTATATCAAAGAAGCAAAAAGACACAACTCCGGACATCGATCGATCGGCGACGACTCCTATATTGGCGTAAATAAACGTGGAATTTCCAAGGCGAAATCGTGTGTCCCGTTCCGAATCTTCCTCATTTTTTCCAAGCACGAGAACCCATCGAATAAGCTAATCTATCCTTAACCTCAAAAAAAAAAAAAAGCTAATCTAGCCGTGACACGTCGAGCAAGCTAGACATATAGTTAGGCGTACGTGCGGCGCTGTCGTGTTCTCTTGGACCAGTCTAAGCTAAGCTAAGCAGATACGTGCACGCACACGTGTGCGAGCGAGCTACGCACGTACGCGTGTGTACACGCGCGCATGCGCAGCCGATGGATCAAATTAAACGTGGAGGTTACCGATCGATGATCGATATGTGAAATGATTACGTCCGTGGGTGTCACTGTCGCCGACCACGACGGACGATCAGTGTACGTCTAACTAGCTATAGCTACTCTACTTGATCATCATCATTCTAAATGCCGTTGATTCCCTGACCTCCACTGCGCACGGACATGCACTTGGCATGATGATCTGATCATACGTGTGGTGTGGAGCAGATAGTGCATCAACATCCCTGTGTAGATGGTCTGGTCCCTTGCATCATATGCATGATCCATGATTCATGATTCACTCATCTCTTTTCACTTTTAACACTTACGGTCAATTTACTTAAGGCAACATGACAGATTGGGTGTGATAGAAACGTCATATAAAAATATTTACCGAGGCTTTTTATTGGAATCGATATAAAAACTGAAATTAATACTTTCGTGAAAACGTACTATGGCGAACCTGTGCACTTACAGGCAATCAGTGAACTTGTCTGGTCTCTTTTCATCAGAGGTTAAACCACCGGTGGTTCAGGGGCATGCGATGCCCCTGCTGCTGATGATTCTTTTGATCAGGGGTTAAACCCCTTATGTTTTAGGGGCAATGGGATGCCCCTGCTGATGGTTCTTTTGATCAGGGGATATAAGTTAGAACCCGTGATTGTTGCCTACCTGGTAGCATATATATATATATATATATATATATATATATATATATATATATATAGATATGCTTTAGCTCTTAATGTTATGTGTCAATATGCATGTTACCGTGATCATGTGTTGTGTGTGTAATGTGGTGGTAAGATCACCCAATTTTAAATGGATGATCATAACCCATATAATCAGGTGCAAAGCACTACACCAAACATCTATGAAATGCATCGGTAGGAAAAAAAAAGTCTGGAATGTGTGCAACCAAACAACTGGGCCAATTTGCACGAAAACTAAATGCAGGAAGCCAAACAAACTCTTCAAGTTGGCCCGAGCCCAATCTTCCCTCGTGCGGCACCCAGCAGGCCAAGTAGGATAAACGGGGAATTTAGGCCTTTACAATCAAACACGCCCTACACTCTTGCTTCCCACTCTCATCGTTGTACTTTGCAGTGCTAGATTGAGAGCACATATGTGGGATTTAGTAGAGTTGTTTGGCCAATTCACCTGAGAAGGATAATAGCTACCCTCAAGGACGCCGGCACAAGGTGGGAAGTAAAAAGCACATTAAACAACCATGAAAGATTAGTGAGAAGATCGGACGACAAAAAAATGCACAGGTCGTGCGAGGCATCCTCTTTGGCTAGTTTTCTTAAGAACTACTCTCTCAGTTCAGAACTATAAGACGTATAAATGCATTCGATTCATAAGGCCTTATATTTCTGAACGGAGGAAGTAGTATAAACTGATACAGGCCTTGAATCCATGGAAATGGACGGCTCCAATTCATTTGCAGGTGCCACAAAAGACCCCATTTGTCTTTGTATGAGGCCACTTGGTAGCAATTTTACTCGTGATGTTTCCCGAACAAGTATAAACCGATATGGGCCTTTGGATCCATTGAAGTGGATTGTTCTAAATTCATTTGGAGGTAACACAAAAGACCTTGAAGATAGTGCAATTGTGCGACGGCTCTCTTGTGCCGGTAAATCCAGCTCCATTGCACATAGCACTGTATTTTGGAGATCGAGAGCAGCATCACGATAGATGCGAACACATTGCGTATGCAAAACTAGTGGAAAGCCTCGAGCCCTCTCACTTTCTCGTCGGCTTTGATTTGCTCGCCAAGGAGGGAACGGCCTTTGCGTCGTCCCGCGCGCACACCGGTAACTGTCAGTCGACGAACGTTTTGATGCGTCATACGGAACCTGAATGATCCATATGTTGCCTGTGTCAAGTCTTTGGTCAAGGATATCTATCGAGTGTGTCTGCGAGATAGTTTGCGTGCGGATCTGAGATGCACCCGTGCGGTGCGCTCGGTTAGTCCAAAATTGCCGACAGACAGGTGTGCACCCTTGCGGCTGGTTAGTCCAGAATTGCCGACAGACAGATGGCCTAGCTAGCTAGATACTGGCTCGCTTAGGTATGACCTGACTAAACTGTGGCCACCATCGACGAACCCAATTATTTGTCGAGGAGAAAGAAAGCTGTACCGTACATCACATCACGTACGGTTGCTCGGATTATTGTCTAAATCGATGGACCGAGGTGAGCGCCGCCTAGCTAGCTACGTAGCAAGCAAAGAAGCAAGAAGACACAACTCGATCGGGACGTCGATCGATCGGCGACGACTCCTATCTTGGCGTAAATAAACGTGGGATTTCCAAGGCGACACTCGTGTGGCCCGTTCTGAATCTTCCTCCTTTTTTAAAGCATGGGCGGTGTTCTCGTGCTCCGTCGGATAAGCTAATCGAGCCGTGACACGTCGAGCAAAGCTAGACATATAGTTAGGCGCGAATCCAGCATTACTAGTCACTCTTTCGAGGTCACTCTTTCAGCATTACTACGTGACATGAGACGGCGCTGTCGTTTTCTTGTGGACCAGTCTAAGCTAGCAGATACGTGCGCGCGCACACGTGTGCAAGCGAGCTACGTGCCTGTGCGTGTGTGTACACGCGCGCATGCGCTATATACATGGAGGTTAGCTAAAGATATATGGCCGATCGATCACGACGGACGATCAGTACGTCTAACTAGCTAGTAGCTACTCTACTTGATCATCAATCCATTCATCATCATTCTAAATGCCGTTGATTCCCTGACCTCCACTGTGTTGGCATGATGATCTGATCATTCGTGTGGTGTAGAGCAGATAGTGCATCAACATCCGAGCGTAGATGGTCTGGTCCTCCCTTGGCATCATGCGTGATTCATGCAGCCCCTAGATACGTGCGCGCCTGTCCACGGCCTAGTAGAGGCTAGAACTCTCTTGCCAGATTCCGCGCATTGAAGAAATTGGTTACAGCAGCAGTTGGCTGTTTCGGTTCAGTGTTGTGTGTGTGGATCATGTATACTGAACCCGTCGTGGACTGTGGTTGAGCTAGCCTAGCCAGTGTAGTGGCGCGGATGCAGCTTCAGACCAAGACCTGGGCTCGGAGCGGGGCCTTGTGAATTCTGATCGGTGTTGGGTTCAGTTCAGTTGATGACCTGATCCCGTGCTGCACCTGCACGGACATGTAAACTTGAGCTAGCGGATGCAGTTTCAGACAATCAGACCGGAGACCCTGGGAGCGGGCCTTCTGAATTCTGATCGGTTTTAGGTCCCGCTGATGATCTGATCCCCTGCTGCACCTGCACGGACATGTACAACTGACCTCGCTCGCTCGCCCGGTTGCTGGGTTCGGCCGTGCTACTTACTCGCTTGGAGGCCACGCCTTCTCTCGATTAATGTCTGCCGACGGCGGCCGGGGAGGACAAAACGACCGGCGGCAGTAAACGATGGGCGGTGGTCGGATGCAGATCCATCGAGCGTACAGGTACCGATCCCGTGCCCGACCGTGCACAGTTGGCCAACGCGATGACCGATCGGCCGGCGATCGAGCAATTGCTAGCTCGCACTATGGCACGTCCAAGAATTAGAGGCACTTTTCCTAGAGGCACTTTTTTAAACTGTCTCTAATTGTATCTATTTGTGGCACTTCGAAAAATAGTGCCTCAAAATATGAGATTTTAGTGGCAGTTTTGAAAGTGCCACTAATAGTTTATCTTTTTGAGGCACTATCAATAGTGCCTCCAATGTTTTTGAAAAATAGAGGCATGGTCTAGTGCCTTCATGCTAAACTATCAGAGGCACTTTGACTGTGCCTCAAAAAGACATATCTTTTAGAGGCATTTTCTGCGATAATGCCACTAAAAGTATATCAACTGAGGCACGATTAGAAGTGCCACAATTGGTTACCATTTAGAGACACTAAATAATGCCTCTAAATAGTGACCAACTGTGGCACTATTTGGTGTGCCTCCAATGGACAGTTTTTTGAGGCATGTATGATAATGCCTCTAATAGTTGGTCATTTAGAGCATTTTAAATACCTTAAATGAATGATCATTTGAGTTACTATTGACAAAATGCCACAAAAAATATAGCATTTGAGGCATATATAAGATTGCCTAAAAAAGTATACCTTCGGAGGCACTCAAATATGTCTCTAATGAGAGACCAATTATGACACTTTTATTTGTGCCTCAAATGGATAGATTTTTGAGACACATCTAATAATGCCTCTAATATTCCAGACCAAATCTTTGCAATCTGTTAAAAATATGTTTTTAATTTTTTTGTAATAAACTAATTTTTTGAGTTATTATTCAATTTAATCTAAAGGATAATTGACTGATAATTTATTTGTTTAGCTAATCTCTAGTATTTAAATTTGGATGCTAATAGTTGCATACAACAAAATTTGGAGTAGTTAATCAAGTGGTAATAGAGTTTGATTTATTTGAACATGTTAACTAGTATTTGTCCTAATGCATTCATCGATTGAGCAAGGTAGAAGTAGCTAGCTAATTGTGCACTTGTGTATATTCTACACATAGAACGTGAGAGTAGAAAAATCCTTCTAAGCTAAGAAAGTGTGCATATGGGTGTATGTGACGTGGCTGCCAGCTAGTAGGTGAGCCAGTTTTGCTTTCTTAGGAGTATTACATGGCAGCAGCGTCTAAGAAATAAATACGTATATTGTACTGATCTTTGTCGACGTCGGTCATAGATTTTTATCAGATCGAAGAATTAGATGGTGAGCGGCAACGTGGCCTAGATATTTTAGATATTTTGGTTGCTTAGGCCTGTTTCGGTTCGTAGGATTTTCAAAGGATTTTCGTAGGAATGCAGTTCCTATGAAATCTTTTCCTTTGGTGAGCGTTTGGAACAAGGAAAATTTACGGGCTTGCAAAACTTTGCCTGGAGCTCCTTTTTCGTGCGGAAGCTCGATGGCAGGCAGGGCTGATCATCCGCTTTTCAGGCAAGCTTTTCATACCTCTTTCATATACTTTATAAAGTATGTTTTTGTTTAAAATATGATGCATTATTTGATAGTATGAGATATATGAATATTCCTTGAAATATTCGTGGGATAATACCCATGTGTCGGAATACGGTGATGGATCCGTTTGAAGCCACCAATATGAACCGGGTATTTATCATGAATATGGATCTGGAGAATAACATGAGAATTAATAAGAGCATCTCCACTCGTTGGCCGAACCCAGGGCGAAAATTGATCCGTTTTTCGGCCGGACGGAACTAGTTTTTGGCCTCGGTATGCCCATTTTCCCACTCGCATACCCAGACTGAGTTCCCAAGTTCGGCTAAAATTCATCAAAGATGTGCGATTTTCATTAAGTTGGGCGAATATAGACGGATTACATCAAATTTAAACTAAACTAGTACATAAATAAACTTAAAAAAAGCCGTCGCCGCCCGGCCTTCGCCGTCCTACATGCCGAAGTTGTTGTAGAACGCCGTGTAGCCGGGGTCGGCGCGGCCGTCCTCCTCGCCGCCGTCGTCGTCATCATCGCCGCTCGGCGGCTGGTTCTGGCGGGAGCTCCCCTGGCCTGGGTCGCCGCACCTCCAGGGCTGGTAGGACGGGCCAATGTCCTCATCGTCGTCGTCCATAACGTAGAGCGGGGCGCCCTAGTAGGCGAGCTCACGCCCAGAAAACGCCCGACGACGGGCGGCCTGCTCCTCAGCCTGCTGCTGCAGGCCGAGGATGCGCCGTCGCTCCGCCAGCTCCCAGTCCTTCCTGGACCACTCCAGGATGTCCGGCGAAGAGGGCTCCACCGGCGGGGGCTGCGGCGTCTACGGTGGGGCCTCGCGGAGCGACTGCTCCAGCGCCATCTTCAAGGCGGCGTCTTCGGACGGCGCCAAACCTTCTATCTTGGGGCGGCGGAGGCGTAGGTGGCCGGTTGGAGACGCCGTCGCCCGCGACTCGCGGATGACGATGCCGCGCGAGCGCGTCCGCGGCGGCGAGCGCACAGGCGACTCCGCCTCGCGCTTGACGGCAGTCGGCGCGTGCAGCGGCACCGAGCCAGAGGAGTGAGAGGCCGAGGCGGAGGAGGACGAGCTCATGCTCGCCATCCTCCTCGGCATCCAGTTCGGCGGAGGATGCCGGCCGGACCTGGCCGCCGGTGTCGGTGTGCGCGGGAAGCCGAGTCGCGGCGTGTTCCCGCGGTTGATGTGCTTCATCACCGCCTCGATGGTCCGCCCTGGCGCGCTCCACCAACGCCGGCGACCCGCCGAGTTGTTGCACTTCGGCGGCGACTCGTTGGGCGGCCCCTCGTGGTGGGCGAGCTCCTGCTCGCGGCCCTAACGTTCCAAGTAGAAAAGAATGATTTGTACCTAGTTTTATGATCCAAATATTTTTGTATTATATGAAGAGTAAAGTTAGATTGCATATTTTGCCTGCAATTCTTGTTAAATCGTTAGAATACCTTGGACAATGTTTTGGGTATGTATAGCCGGACGAGACAAGTTCATGAAATCTCATGTTAGAGTAGAATGTTGTTGTGTTGAATTTCAGGGACAAAATTCTAATAAGGTGAGGAGGATGTAATACTCCGTATTTTTAAGCTATTAATTAGTTTAAGCTACAAAATAATTTGCTTCTAAACAATTTGGTTTTGCTAATCTATAGCATTTAAATTTGGATGTTAATTCGTTACATGGACTAAAAAAATATTAGAGTGGTTAATCAAGTGGTAATAGAGTTTGACCTATTGGTGCATGTCAACTTGTACTTGTCCTAATGCATTCATCGATTTAGAAAGTAGAAGTAGCTAGCTAGTGTATACTTGCACGTGAGAGAAGATTAGAAGTGCATATCGGCATGTATGAATCATGATTTAGACAACGTGGACTAGACTAGATATTTTGAGAGGCAACGTGGCTACGCCTACGCCTCTCGGCTCTCGCGGAGTCGTCCAAGATTTTCTTAACGGGATACTTAACGGGATTAGTTAACTTGGTCTGATCTTCTAAAATAATTACAAAGGTCCCCTCCAAATTAATCTTGATTTTCTATATTTTTTAAAAGCTAACTGGGCTGAGCCCACCGTGTCCCACTGGACCAAACCGGCCCATTTTGTCCGGTCCGGCTAGGCTACCCAGACCGGCCTCTCTCTCACCTTCCTTCATCTCTCTTTCTCTCTGTACGCATACATGGGGTCCTCTCTGCACGCGCTCGATGCGCCGTCGCCGGTGTCGCTGCTCCGGCCGGTCGCCGGCCAACTCCGTCCCCTCCGCCTACCGTCGAGACCACGGATCGATCTCCTCCGCCGCCCTCCGCGCCTTGTTGCCGCTCTGCTTCCCCGTGCTCGGCTCCGTGAAACCCTAGCCCTCACGGCTTGGGTCGCCGGCGCGACACCAGCGCCTCCGCGCCGCCGGCTGCTCGTCGAGGAAGACCACGACCTCTTCATCGCCTCCCACGACCTCTGCCTCCTGCTCATTGGACCTCCTGGTCGACGGGCCTCCTCATCTGCCTCACGCGCTCCTTCGATTCCGCTGCTCCAGGCTCCTCTGCCAAGCTCGCGTACGGCGAGTACGACGGCTGCTCCACCAAGCAGGTCTTCAACAACCTCCACGGCAACATCTCCCTCGACCCGGTGAGTTCCTTCCTTCCTCCCACCCTTATCCTCTGTTCTGGCCCTGCTCTTCTCCTCCATTCGCGTCGCTACCATTGCGGTTGTTTCTCTTGTTCTGTTGCGTCGGGCGGCGGGATTGGTTCGGAGTTCCGTTTGGGAGATGTTGTCCGTCGGGTTTCGGCCGATTAGGATTTCGGGATTGGGCAAATGCTTCGGCCCTCATAGTTGCGCCGTGTGTGCAGTTTTCCCCCCAATTTGAGGGTTCGACGAAAATCCCAACCAGGGGTCACTAATTTGGTGTTTCACGATGACATTTTGTCTTTCACCAGGTCCGTTACTCCAGCTTGCTTTCAGCAATTTTCTAGCTTACTTCAGTTCAGTACTTTCAGGTGTCTAACAAAGTCATGTTCCTATAGTTCACCAATTTTCTTATTGCAATGTTACAACATTATATTTGACTGAATATACACCGAAAAGTTCTACACCATAATGTAGCTAAACCCTCTAGAAATTTTGGGAATATAGAATAAGAGTTTTGGCATGCTTATTTCTCCCTTATCACTTCTTCAGATCATGCGGTTTTAGATTGTGAAGATACTCTGCTTTGCTTGTTGAACACCCTCCGTTTACTGAAACAAAGTGAATCAATCAGTACTCCTGCATAAAACCCAGTTTGCTATTTTGCCTTATATTGAGTATCATATTTCTTGTTTAACTGCTTAATTTTCTGAGACATTTCAACATAAGTAAATTAGCAATAAGAGGAAAAATGTCTCGGGGCTAAACGCAGGTGTTAGATTTGCTTTAATGGTGTTGATCGTGTGGTTTCTAGTCCGTCCGTCCGTTCCTGCCAAGGCTGTGCTAGCGCGCCGGGTTATCTTTCCGGCATGCAGGTGGACGCCACCGTTGTTTCTCTGCATGCCCGGTGTGGTGGGTTACCAGGTTGTGCTACACAAATCTATTACCATGTTTATTGATCTATGCCTTCAATTTCCAATGCCCTTTTATCTGAACCCTACAGTGCACATCAAGCACTTCTGCACCGGCCAGAGGACCTTCTGCCATGTTTCCAAAGAGTTAGTTGGTTGTGTATTGCAATTTATCTGGGTGTTAGATTTTCTTTTTGGAGTAGGTAGTAAGATTAAGTCCCTGCCTACACAAATCTATTACCATGTTTATTGATCTATGCCTTCAATTTCCAATGCCCTTTTATCTGAACCCTACAGTGCACATCAAGCACTTCTGCACCGGCCAGAGGACCTTCTGCCATGTTTCCAAAGAGTTAGTTGGTTGTGTATTGCAATTTATCTGGGTGTTAGATTTTCTTTTTGGAGTAGGTAGTAAGATTAAGTCCCTGCTTCAGATGTATGCAAGTAGGGCTTCCTCCTTTTGCTCTGTTGGAAGCATAGTTAGGTTTTAAACGCCTCCATAGTCCCTGCTTGAGCTGTTGGATGTGGTTTCTTATGGTTCTTCACCTATTTTGGCAGTATTGATTGAAGTAGGATGGACTTGCTTGTGTACTCATTCTTATATCTTGAGCTAAGAATTACAGGAGGCTAACTGCTGCCTTCTCTTTTTCTACAGTTTAGGGTGTATTTCTGAGTAAGGCGTATTACTTTCGATTCAGTTGAGTTACTATTTCTAGAAGACTATAACTCACGAGGTATGAACTTGAAGTTACTATTTTTGTTGTGTGCTAAATACATCCAACAACTGTATCGCCTTTCATTCCAAATGTATGTTAGACTGAAAAGCTCATCTTGGTAGAGTTACATTATTATATTTCAAATTCTGAAATCACAGAACTACCGATAAAAGAAAAAAGTAACTCCCTTAGTAGGGGTTGACTCAAAGTCATTACCGGTTCTTCCTCCTTATGCTCTGTTGGAAGCATAGTTAGGTGGACCTCCATTCCCTTATATAAGAAATTTTGGCATCTTATAGAAGGGAACATAGGCAATACTTATTTTATCATGATAGTTTGTCATTTTGGGATATTAAGGGTGAGCATTTATTAACTTCTTTGAAGGAAAAAACTTACCCTGGACGGCCAGAATAGAGGTCGCACAGTGTGCGGAGTGCCTGCGATAGTGGACCTAAACATTAGCATGAACAAACAAGGTTCTAAGTATTCTAGGATAGCACTGGACAAATTAATATAAATCTGTAAAATATGAAATGTCCACTACTAGTAAATATTTTGTTGCCTCATAAATGAACTATAAATAGATTATACATAATATCAGTGGATCACAATAACATCAATCGGTGGTAGAGACAACTTACTAAAGTGGCACCTTTGGAGAGTTGTGGTTCTGATTTATCCAGTTCAGTTTAAGCAACTGTGTCAACCACCCTTCTTTATTCTATTTTATTATTTATAAGAGCACTAGATGTATCTCGGAGCAAACTGGTAGAGGCAAGGGACTTAGTTTCGTCGACTGATTTAGAGCATCGCCTGTTGGTTTGTTTTCGGAAGATTTAATGTCTTTATTTGATCCGTGTTGCGTAAGCATGTGTCGGTGCTATTTTTGGACAATGAGTAGGTTCTGTGACAATGGATCGGTGGATGTCCCAAAATAGTTAATGATGTGGTTGAGTCTTGGTGCGCTGGTTCAGCATGATCTTGCACCGTTGCTAATCAAGATAGTTTTTCATCCATCTGTAGATAGAATTATTGGTCGAAAGCTACCGTAGCTGCTAAAGGGATGTACTAGTTGCTGTCAATTCCTGTTTTGTGTTGTTGCAACAGCTGTTATAAACAATCGAGGAGCAGCAATAGATACCTGTCCATGAATTTTAGGTGTGGTCTATTCCCAAACAGCGTAGGTACTGGCTAAAGTGGCACCTTTGGATCGTTGTGGTTCTGATTTTTCCAGTTCAGTTTAAGCAATTGTGCAACCACCCTTCTTTATTCTATTTTATAATATAAGAGTACTAGACATACTAGCGCTTTAATCCTAGATCATGCAATGCCTGCCTCAGAAGGAGGTGGACGGCACTACAAACTCGGTAGTAGCAGGCAGGCGTGAGAACTGCAGAGTTTTTGTCGGGATACGAACCTGAAACCTGAAGAAATCAACTTCCCTACAACAGCTTTCCTGCACTTTAGCTTTCCTAGTACTCCGTACTATTTTTTTTATCTCCACAAAGCAAGTGTTTTATCTCCTTGAATTGGGAAACCCTAGCAGTTACTTGTAGTTGCTCGTCCTCGACTGTGCTTTGCTCTGTAATTGAACAAATGTTGGTAAAAATGACTCCCAAACTGCTTTTTCTCTGTGTTACTGTCTGTTTCCTATGCTCAAATCACCAATGTGTTGGGCTCAACTTGTAATAAATCACTAGCGGAATGCCCGTGCGTTGCATCGGGAATAAAATTTAGATATCGTTTTAGAAGCATCGAAGTATGACTCCTATAATGTTAGCGTTAAAGATGTCGATTCTTTCTTGGCGGTTATCTTCTCACACTTAAGACGACGCTATCTAGTTTTTTCGCCATGTACCCTAAGTGTGGAGGTATTGGATATATGGCGGGAGCCCATCTGTTAGGCAATGGATAGTAAAGTACTTCTTAATGTCCTTGATCATATTGTCCTTGAGTTTGTAGAAGGGCAAGTTTTTCCTCTCGCCTTGGAGCTCCCTCTATAATATTACTTTCATGTCGGTGTCCTCATCTGGTTTGTCCATCTCGCCACCGACATCTACGCATGCCTTCAGCATTGACTTGATGATGTCGATCACTCTATCCAAGATGATCTCATCGCTGTCGTCGGCCCAGCTGCCACTATTAACTCGTTCTTTTCGGTCCATCCACCATCTTAATTGTAAGTGAACTCATCTCATCGAGACCAGGTCTAGATGGAAAAGAACTCATGGACCCCGCATCTGGTGCCACTTACAAAACTTGTATCGGCCATATCCTATATACTAAGTACTACTCTCCCTGTTTCGGAATATAAGATGTTTTAGCCATTTTCTAAAACACATGTATCTAGATAATTTTTAGTGTGTAGATTTACTCATTTTGTTCCGAATCTACACATTATTTTAGATACATGTGTTTCAGGAAAAATAAAAAATATCTTATATTTTTAAATGGAGAAAATACATCTATTTACAATTATTGGACATTTTGGTAAATTAAATTACTTTGGCCTACCTGGCTAAGCCTAAAAGTCTAAGAACTAAGATGTAGCCAATATTGCTGGTTGCTAGTACAAACAAATGAAAAAAAATCGGAGTGCTCTAGGTCCTAGTCCTAGGGAGAGGAGTAATAATAAAGAAAAAAGAAATAATCCGGTTCGTTGCGATGTCGCCCACACAGTCAACGCTCCTATTCTCTCCCATATACACCAAAAAATCCCCTTTGCTGTCGTTGCTCAGATCTACGCTAGTACTTATAGCTAACTAACAACTAATAATTAATAGAAAATCAGAATCGGCTGAATGCAGAAACCAGAAGATGGTATAGGCAAGAGACTTCTGGCCGCCATTGCCGTAGCACCGGACGCCATCTTCTATCCACTCTCTCCATCTGCTGCCCCTGCTCCTGTCTGTCCCTAAATCCCTGCATATCCAAGCAACAAACAGAGCTGGACCACCCCGGCTACCTCCTCCAAGCCAACGGCGCTGACCGGACCGGAGCGATGCAGCTCCACCTCCGCCGAGCTCTTTTTTTCTCTTGTTTTCTACCCCCAATCGACACAGTTGAGATGGTTGGCCCGGGAAGATTGGAGCGATGCAGCTCCACCTCCTCCGCCGAGCTCTTTTTCCTCTTGTTTTCTACCCCCACTCACACAGCCGAGATGGTTGGCCGGGAAAAATTGCTACGCGATGCACAACACCATATCGACTGCTCCAATCCGCCCGTTCAAAAAAAAAAGACTGCTCCAATCCCGGCCGGTGTAGGCAGTGGACCGACAACTGGCGACCGAACTCGGCGGCGACGCTCCAATCCCGGCCGGCAGTGCCGGGTGGGGGAGTCGTGCGGCCTCCGCGGCTACCTCAAATGGATTTTATGCTAGACCCAGATCGGGGAAGATGGGTTGGAGGTTAGAGACCTTCTGCCTTGACGGAAGAGTCCTATGATGGAGCTCAACAAATTGGCGAGGAATTGGGGGGCAACAGAAGAGTCCAGGTCCACGGCGTGGAATGGTGGTCCTCCGACGGCGGAAGTGAGCTCCAGCTGAGGCAGGACGAGCTGCAGGGGCGTGCTGGCGTCGGGCTCGCGAGGGCGTCCGTGAGCGAGGCGGCGGGAAGAGGAACATCGACGAGCGAAGAGGAGGGCGGCTTGTAATATATTAGAACTGCTGGCGACAGAGCTTGGCGATGGGGACATGGCGGCGGCGCACGCTAGCAGGGGCGGCGCTGGAGGAAGCCCGTCGAACCTGCCGGTGTCGCTCTCCAGTGCGCTGCATCGAACTCCTCAAGCGAAGGCGAGGTTGGAGCTTACAGGTGGATCAGGAGGAAGGGGAGGGCAGCGGCGCCCGCAATGGACAAGGGGATTTCCCGACCGACCGCTTGTCTGTTCCTACTGGCGTATTAACTTTGCGGTGGCAAACCATGTAAATTGTGCAAACACACAGGGGTAAAAAGGTCCAACGAAAAATCGGAACCAAAAAAGATGCAGACCAACCTACCTCTGTGTAAATTAGTAGATAGATCTGTATATCTCGTATCTAATGAAACTCTGTTTTCCTAGATGATATAGTGGCAAGTTTTAGGCTGCAGAGACGGCCCCTGAGCTTGAAGGAAATACATCTAAGCTCGAATTGGACATCTATACGGAAGTTGGCATCCCTAACTCCATTGTATGCCCCCCACCCCCCACACACACATCTTTTATTTCACTTCTTGATATGTTCTTCCACATGCTTTTCCTGATGCTTGGGTAAACATGCACGTGGTTGTAAATTTGCTACATCCATTAGCTGGATTGAACTAGACAAATGTCGTCTTCAGCATTGTGCCTTATCCAAAGAACTTGACTATATCATCGACATGGTTGAGCATTCTTAGGTCCTCTTTTATGTCCTTGGTCATGCGGCAGTCAACGTTCCACTTTACCAGGTCCCTGTTTGGCAATTCATCGTCCTTTGAAGTGCTCAAATTCCCAATCTAAAAAGTGCAAGACAGAACTGATGAGTTGAAGGATCAAATGAAGACAACACTACTGATCAATTCTAACGAGGTTAGTGCTGCCTTCTCGCATTGTTCCCCTTTTGTCCATCACAATCATTGTTGAATATATCTGAAGAATTCGGGTATTTGTTTGTTTCTTTATGTAGTTCATGCATTTAGGTTTGTATGCGATAGAATCCTGTCTTTAATTTCTAGGATTATGTGACACCTTGCATTCTGTCTTTAATAGGATTATGTAAGAATGTCTCCATTGGTGCTGTTGTTCTCATATTACTTTGCGGGTGCACGTGTGAAAATGTAGGTCAATGAGTATGATAGAGCATATGTGGAGTAGCACAGTTGTTTATGTGATAAATTTTCATAGCATGCGGCATATGGATTGGGAATTGTTATTATACTTAGTTTAGTGCACATTAACCTCATTTTCTTCTTTAATTGAATTTCGTTTATTATGCATTGCAGAACCTTTTTATCAAATTGGTAAATTTGCAAGGTTCAACGATTCTTCCTCCAACTATTGTTGAGACCTACATTGTTCGTGTTGTTGGGAATCACCAGCCATCTGTACCAAGGATGAAGCAGTTGGCGCAAAAAATCACTAATTCATCTTCAGGGAACCTTGGTCTGGGCCATACCGTATTTGGCAAAGTAAAGCAGATAAGACTCTCCTCCTATCTTAGGCATTCTTTGCATAGTAGGGGCAGTTCTGATGCACGTCCAGCAAGGAGCTCTGGCCACAGCTCCGGCGAGCAGCAGGGGCGATCGCTCGTGAACATATGTAATATATGTCGGTGTAATACTTCTAGTTAAATTGTAATGTCACTGTAATATATGTCACTATAATGTGGTTTGTATTGATTTGATTTGAGTACATTATCTAATGTAATTCCATTAATGTGAACCATTTTGAAAATGTACACAGTTGGTTTTATATTAAACCTCTATGGTTGGCTTTTGGCTAGGATTTAGAGGCACTAGTCACATAGTGCCTTAAAAAGTTGGTTTTTAGAGGCACTAGTCATATTGCCTCAAATGGTTGGGTTTTAGAGGCACTAGTCATAGTGCCTCAAATAGCTAGGATTTGGAGGCACTACACATAGTGCCTCAAATAGTTAGGTTTTAGAGGCACTAGACATAGTGCCTCAAATGGTTGGATTTTAGAGGCGCTAGTCATAGTGCCTCAAATGACTAAGATTTAGAGGCACTCTAATTTGTGCCTCAAATGGTTGGGTTTTAGAGGCACTAGTCATAGTGCCTCAAATGGCTAGGATTTAGAGGCATTAGTCATAGTGCCTCAAATGACTATGATTTAGAGGCACTTTTTAAAACTGTCTCAAATGACTTTTACCTACACGACCGTCCCCGGCGTTTTTTTTAGTGCCTCAAAAACTTATTCGTGGCACTAATTTGACTATTGGAGGCACTTTACCTACCATAGTGTCGTGCGCCTCGTTGGTCGAATCCTCGATCTCGTGCCGGTCGGTGGCCGGACGGGCCAACTTGAGACGATACGAGATCGTCATGCTTCCACTCCCTGCCGTTGTGGTTGTGGCGAGCTACCGGCCGAGGGAATAAAAAGGCGCATCCCGTCGCGCCCGCCGTGTTCCGCTGCAAAATCCAGATGTGATCTTCGCCGAGGTGGTGGCAGTACGGATGGTAGTCGGTACGGTACGGAGGCATCAGCATCTGCTCGTGTTATTATTCTGTGTGACCGATTGCAGCGAGAGCCTAATTATATCTCCATTGGCCAAGTGCTACTACTTCGCTTTCTTTACGCGCCCCTGAAGATCTTGTCGCTCGGCTCGGCTGCTTCCGCATGTGCGCTAGGAGCTTCAGTCTCCGGCTTTTTTTTTTTTTTGAGGGTTTTCAGTCTCCGGCTATGCAGAGCTGCACGACAGGCCACTTCAGCAGTAATTCTCGGACAACAGGAATGGGCTTCACACTTGGCGGCTCAGCTCTGGCCTGTTAGTTTAGGCCCGGCCTGTTCTGAGTTGCCCGTTGTTAGTAGTCACCACATATACCAAAAAAAAAATTCTTAAAAAACCATAGGTATTATGTAGTGGACTAGTGGTTAGTAGTACCAATATTTCCCCTAAAAAGACCACACGGCAATAACGGAGCTGCTTACGCATGGTTCAGGTGTTCAACGGTCACGTGTTCGCGGAAGAGTTTGGACTTTGGACCTCTCGACACGGGCGAGGCCATGAAAGACATCATCTCTCACCCGGCATGCTTTACAGTTACACGACGCACAGGCACAGCATGTACTACTCCGTACGTTACTGCCACCGCAGGCAGCTTAGCTGTACACGCACAGGAGTAAGCATCGACCGATCGATCACTGTCGCCGACGAGCTAGCTAGCGGCGCGGCGCAGAAAGCAGACGCACATGCGTCGATCCACATCAAAGCCACAGGCACGCGGAGGAAGCATCCGTGCGCCAGCGCGCGACAGGAGCCGAAATACACCCAAAAAATATTACGGAGAGGAACATACTACTCGCTAGATTCCGTCGGGTTATCGAAGATTTGATTATCACCAAAGATCTCATTGTCTGGGCGCCCCGCCGCTTCTTTCTTCTTCCGGTGATTAAAGTAAGGGGATCGTGTCGAGTGGCGCCAAGCAGGTGTCGATCACCATATTAGCAACCTTGCCGCCTCACCCTCTGTCAAAGAAGAAAGGAAAACAGCTTGCGGACCTCCGATGGTGGCCTCCCCGTGATCAGTGTCTGCTCTCGGTACCCCGCTCGCTAGCGGGCAGGGCCAGGCTCTGCGCCCGACCGACCGTACGTGCTTGGACAGAGTGGACGAGTCGAGACTCGAAAGTACTATCGACCTCACAGTTTGTGGCAATTGGCCACAGAGATAATCCTAGGACACGAATCTTGAAGCACATGGCCGTGTAATGTATGTGCTAGTGAGCTATAGCATAAAACTATCACGCCCCGTCCATGATGGTTGTTATATATGTGACAAGAAAATAACGAGAAACGAAAACGAAATCATAGCAAGGGAACACAAATTTAATATGGAAAAACCTCTACAACAAAGAGAGAAAAAAATCGCGGACGTCAGCCAGCGAAACTTTACTATATCGGGGACTGTTTACAAACGATTTCATTATATCGGGAACTGTTTACAAACGACGGGGATTTCGCAGATGCAACTCGTCCCAACCGGCGGCTTACAAGAGGTTTTATATATCGGTGGAAAACTAGGTCTTCGACGATTCGTACCGTGCCGCGGGGGCTGCCCCCCCCCCCCTCGCACCCCCACCGTCGACGGGCCTCGTTCCACTTGTCAGAAGTTGGCCTATACTTTGTAGAATTTGGATCAACATATAACAAACTTCACCTTGAGACAAATTCCTTCTTGTAGCATCAATATCAACCATCTCCCTGAACAAACAAAGCAAATACTTTCGGCGCTAATAGCCATGTGGGCTAATCAGTTAAACCAACTAAGTTTGCTCAAACTTAGCAACAGAAACAGATTTAGTCATCATATCAGCAGGATTATCATGAGTGTTGATCTTGCATACCTTTATTTACCTTGAGCAACAATGTCTCTAACAAAATAATACTTGACATCAATGTGCTTAGTTCTCTCATGGAACATCTGATATTTTGTAAGGTATATGGCACTTTGACTGTCACAAAACAAAGTAATGCAAGAATCATCTCCACAAATCTCAGCAAACAAACTTTTCAACCAAACATATTCTTTGCAAGCTTTAGCAATAGCCATGTATTCGCCCTCGGTAGTAGATTGTGCAACAACAGCCTGCAACATAGCCTTTCAGCTAACAGCACAACCACCAACATTGAACACATAACCTATGAGGGATCTTCTCTTATCCAAATCGGCAGCAAAATCTGAATCCACATAGCCAATGAGTCCCTCACCGGTCCTGCCAAACTTTAAACAAGCATTGGAAGTGCCAAGAAGGTACCTGAAAACCCACTGAACAACCTTCCAATGCTTTTTACCAGGATTAGCCATATATCTACTTATCAAACTCATAGCATATGATAAATCAGGACGAGAACAAACCATGGCATACATCAAAGAACCAACAGCACTAGAATATGACACCTTTGACATGTACTCAAACTCTTCATCAGTAGTAGGACATTGAGAAACTGACAATTTAAAATGAGGAGCAATAGGAGTACTAACTGAGTTGGCACTATCCATATTAAAACGATGAAGAACTTTCTTAATGTAACTTTGCTGACTAAGCAATAATAAACCAGATTTTCTATCTCAGGTAATCTCCATAACTAAGATCTTTTTAGCAGCACCAAGATCCTTCATCTCAAACTCACTACTTATGTGTGCCTTCAAAGTAGTGATTTCTTTCATGCTCTTGGCAGCAATTAACATATCATCAACATATAGCAGCAAGTATATAGGTGATCCATCAACAAACTTAATATAAACACAACTATCATATTTAGACCTCTCAAAGCCATGTGAGATCATAAATGAATCAAACCTTTTATACCATTGTCTTAGAGATTGCTTTAAGCCATAAAGAGACTTCTTTAATTTGTACACAAAATCTTCTTTACCAGGCACCATGAACCCTTCTGGTTGGTACATGTATATTTCCTCATCAAGCTCTCCATGCAGAAAAGCAGTCTTGACATCTAACTGCTCAAGCTCAAGATCACGCATAGCCACAATACTAAAGAAAGTGCGAATGGAACTATGCTTAACAACTGGGGATAACACATCATTGTAATCAATACCTGGAATCTGGCTAAACCCTTTTGCTACTAACCTTGCCTTATACCTTGAAGACTCTTTAGGAGACAAACCTTCCTTTTTCTTGAAGATCCACTTGCAGCGGACCGCCTTCTTTTGTTTAGGCAAGCGCACAACATCCCATGTGCCATTTTTCTCAAGCAATAGCATCTCTTCTTGCATAGCAGAAACCCACTTCTCGCGGTCAACGGATGCAATGGCTTCATTATATGTAGCAGGTTCGGTATCGTTCTCCACCTGTTCAGCACAACTCTAAGCATACTGAACAAGATTACACTCTTTAATTAAACGAGGACGAGGACCATAATTACGCCTCGGTCTATCAGCAACAATGGACTCATGTGGCTGCTGCAAAACAGTAGGTGAATGCTGAACAACAATATCATCAATATTTTCCCCATGTGTATCTTCAACGATAGCATCATTATCAATAATTTTCCGCAGGTTCTCCACCTGCACACTAACTCCCTCCTCTTCAACAGCAACAGGAAAGGTATATGATGGCAAGCTATCATGATACATAACGGACTCATTGAAAACAATGTTTCTACTTAGCAAAATCTTTTTAGTTTCAGGATTTCATAGTTTATATGCTTTAACTCCTGAACCATAACCAAGGAATATGCACTTAACAACCCTAGGCACTTAACAGCCCTCGGCCCAAGCCTCTGGCGACGGACCTCGCTCCACTCGTCAGAAGTTGGCCTATACTCCCTCCGTTTAGAAATATAAGATGTTTTAGGTTTGTGAAGGAGATGTATCTAGACACGTTTTAGTGTATAGGTTCAAATGAATCTAGACACTAAAATATGTCTAGATACATCTTCTTCATAAACCTAAAACATCTTATATTTCCAAACAGAGGGAGTACTTTGTAGAATGTGGATCAACATATAACAATGATGGGCTCTATGGTCACAGAGTTGAGAGCCTGTTTGTTTGGACTATGGCTGGCTGGTTGTGCTGCTGTGCAGGAAAAGCTGATGTGTAGGAAAAGTTGTTGTTCTATGTTTTGATGTTTGTCTACTTAACTGGTTGTCTAGCTGTATGATGAAAAATTGTCTCAAGTACCCTCGGAGTTTCAAAAACTGTATGATTGCCGGTCGATAAATTGCACTTGTATAATTACCATCCATACAATTGCACTTATATAATTACCATCAAAAAATTGCACACGGCAGCTGATTTACATCACCACCACCGACCAAACAGTGGGAAACAACGTTGTGCCCAAGCGACCAGGTAAAAAACAACGGTTAGCAAGAAGCAATGGAGAAGACGGGCTGCTGCATTTATGCGTACCAGCAGCTTCATACTAGAATAATCTCCATACTAGAATAAACGAAATAAACAATTCCTAGGCAGTGAGAGATGGGCACGACCGGTTCTAGGCATGATGGGGACAACAAGCGTACTGGTTCGAACGTTCAACGGGAGAGAGATAGGCACAAGATGGGATCAACTCAGTCCGGGTGGCATTCTTCCGTAATTACTACAAACGAGATATGCAAATGCATATAACGATTCGGTGGTAAGTCAAAAGCTACGGAAAGCACCTCAATAGGTGCTTTCCATCGGTAGTGTAATCGGCAGACTGGCTTCGGCCAAAGCCAGTAGCGAAGCTAGCGTGTTTGGCTGGTTTTGCTGGCTTATATTTGTGGAAAGCCAAAAGAAGCTCAAACAAACACCCCCTGAGCTAGTAACGGATTAGTTTACATAACGTGGTTGTCCTCGGAAGATATCAAACCATCTGCCGCATCGCCGAATTCATCCTCCTCGGTTTATCATATACGCTACTCTGTAGTTTCCTTGAGATGCTCTACCCCTGCCCCAAGTTACACTCCATCGCAAGCCATGTGGGCAGAGAACGCAGTTGGCGTCCACCATGCGCCGCCATCGGCATAGACATTCGTGTAGTCTTCGTCGACCTCCCGGAGTTCCCTAACCTTGCCCAATAGCTCAGCCTCACATCGCTCATACTTTGTTAAAAAAAACATTGCTCGTACTTCACACCGAAGGAATCGAAGCCAGAGTTCCTCAATCGTCGGCACTGTGGTTGTCTTACCTGCCTTCGGTCTTGTGCGCCACCGCGGTGATCTCCTTCTTGACCATCCACGCTACTCTCGCTCAAATTGATTGACTCTAAGGAGACCAGTGGATCGTTACAGAGGCCAGCATAAGCGCCCGCGTGTTCCGAGCATCACGTGTCGTCTCGTTTCAGCCGCGATCACCACATTGTGCTAACATGAGCATGATGTCAACCATTTTTTAAATTTTTTTCTTGATGAGGTAAAGCGGTAGCAACGACGTGTGGGCCATGATTCTTCTAAAAGGTCCAAAATTTATAACCATCTCACACATGCACACCCCTGCTATTTTTGCCATGCCACATCATCCCGACAGGTGGCCCCACTTCCAGTTTTCATGTAAGTTCGCCTTCGATTCACTTTTAGCATGAATTGTCGAAAAACATTCCCTAGGATGGTATATTTCTGTTCCCAGAACGTAATGTGATTTCAAATGGTAAATTCAATCTCAATTGTGATAGTTTTATGCTATTAACTCTGTGCTAGTCCATTGTGAATCCTCAAATGGGTATACCAAATTTATTGAATTGATGAACTAGTCAATTCAATAAAAAAATATGAACAAATGAAAATGTTTAGGCGATATATTATATCCTCAACACCCCATCACATGTAGCCGATTTTAATACTTAGGGTGAGTTCCATCGTAGTACTCAAAATCCTTTTCAGACCGGTCAATTTGAACAAAAATTTGAACGGATGAAAAGGATAGATAATAATATTCTCAGCAAGATTAAACTAGTGTATACAACACATGCCGACGCCTCCCCGCAAAAAAAACACACACACCCACATGCCGACGCCATTCGAAAAGCATGGGAAAAAAAAACTTGGCTCATAAATAAATGGCTGTATGCCGAGTAGGCAGATCGCTCTTAAAAGTCTGACACGCCATGACTTGAGCAGTGTTCATGTCGTCGTCGTTGGCTCACTGCTCATTTGACTTTCGAATTTCAACTTGAGAGTGGTAGTTCGATGTCTAAATGTTCCTAAATCTGAACATAAATAGCTCTCGTTTTGTAGCTGAAGCCATTAACTTCCAAGAGACCGATCGGCATTCAAATGAGTTCGCCAGTTCAGTTCAAATTAACCTTCCGGGTACAGTACTATAGTGGAGGAGTTCATCGATCTCGCTACCTGTTAGCTCCACGCACGCTTGGCTTTTGAACCCTGTGTCGAGCAATTGTTTGATGCCTCCAAGATCCCGAACACAAACGTAACGCCTGGTCCATCATGTAGCTGGGCGACTTCAGTATTTCCACGCACATTTCAAACCTCCACGAGTTCAAATTTCAGATGGCGCGCGTTGGACCTGCATCGATCGATCTCACCGGACCACAAATTAAACGAGCACAGTAGTTCTAGCTATCATCTTCACGACAAAAGCTCTCACGTACGTACCTGTTGGTGGTAGGTGCGACACTGACACACACATTTGTCGAGAGAAAAATCATCAACAGGAAAATAAAAAAACGAATAGTATTTCAGATTCGAATCGAAATCTCAATTATTATGAGGGCGTCCCAACCCCATGCATCTAGTCGACTCTAAGAGGAAAGAGTCAGCCTGTGCATAAAAGCGCAGGGTAGTACTCACTAGAAACGAGCCCTTTTCCTTTTCTTTCTTAATCAATTGTTCACACGTTGTCTAAACGGCGACAGGTTCACTAGTAATGTTTCCTCTGACTAATTAGCGCCTCTGATCCCAAAATTTCAACGGGGATAAAAACTGTACCCGTTCTGCCGTAGTGGCGCATGCCGGTACCATGGCTGCTGGTGGTTTATGGAAAGAGATCGACGGGGGAGCTAACCGACATGGAGACCATCATCATCATTTTATAATGCAGATACGGAAATACGTACAGTATTTCTAATAAAATATCCAGAAAAAATCGGCACGACGCAGATGTCAAGATCGGCGGACTTAGTGCCCCGATCTGATTATGTACATGAGCGTCTTAGCACGGCGGTTATTGCATGGACGATCGCCGGCTTAATTTGCTTTGCTCGATTGTACGTTACTCATGCTTTATTACTGTTTAAGGAGGGGTACACGCTACCGTTAATTGCAGTATACGGGTCTAGTACTAATTGTTGCTTACAATCAACGTTTCCTCGGATCATTTCGTTAATATACCGTGTTTCGTGTGACAATACATATTATTGTGTTTTCAAAGTAACAGTAAGAACAATGTATACCCACAAAAAAAGTATAATAATTTACGCAAATGAGGATCACAATGTAAGATCCTACAAACTTCCATTCAGATTTCGGGTGGATTGATTAGAGCATCTCCACCCTCGTTCCCGAACAGCGTCCAAAAAAAATGCCGGATCAAGCGATTGGGGGCACCACCTCGTGGTGCCGCTCATGAAGGTGGCTGGAAACGATAAACAAGCATCTTAAATTGCTTTTTTTTGTTTATTATCACACATAAGAATAAGTTTAACACATGGAAATTTAAGTTTTACAACTATGTAAATGAAATAATTCATACAATTCAAGTAATTCGAAATTCAACTTGATCAAGAGGGTGACGTAGCGGCCTCTCTTTGAGCATGCTCTAGAAGATCATTTCGCAATTGCTGGTGACCATCTAGGTCACATATTTATGTGTGTTTGGCGAGGAAATCTGCAAACTCTGCGTGCACCTGGTGATCAACAGCAGCAAGAGGACCCTGAGCGTGATGCAGTCCATCGTCATTCATCGAATGATTGCGCTCACTCTCGATGATCATGTCATGCATGATCACATAAGCATTCACCACCTCCCACATATGATCTTGAGTCCAAGTAAGAACATGGTACCTGACAATTGCAAATCTAGATTGGAGCACACTAAATGCATGCTCAATATCCTTCCTGCAACTCTCATAGAACGAAGAAAAGTGAGATTTTGCCAGACCTAGAAGATCGAGGATTGTATTTACAAATGTCGATCACCTTGGATAGAGGCCAACGGCTAGATAGTACCCTTTGATATGTCATTTGTAAGATCCCATCATGCCAAAAAAAATGCCAAATCCAGAGGTCTTGATCTTCCACAATCTCAGGTACTGCACTCTCCATGATATCATTTGTCCCATTCAAAAAAAAATGATATCATTTGTACAAAACTTGCCAAAAAAAATGGACAATTCTTCCATGATTAGTGCATGCAATCGATACTTTCAAGCATCCCATAAAATCCTCTCGTTGCCTTCTGTTCCATGATTCTAGCAGTCTCTGCTTCATTTGGCCCTCTCAAATAGTCTGCACCAAACTTTCCCAACACAGCTATGAGAATCTATATATGCACTCAACGACCGTGGACTCACCCATGCGCACATACTCATCTTTCGAATCTCCAGGCGCTCTACATGCAAGCATCCTCATGACATTAGTGCATTTCTAAATTGTAGAGAAACCAACTGTCGGTGTAGTCCTTCTGCAACACGAAGAAGTCATCGTACTCTCTCACACCATGAAGCATCGTCGTGAACACCTCCCTTGTCATCCTACAACGCCCCTGAAAATCCTTCAGAGTAGTACACTGGTGAAGTAGTCCGTGTATATCATGATATGCCCCTCCATCCTCTGCCCTGGCTTTCTTTTCCTTCTCCCGTGCTTTGATCCTCCACGATTTGGACCGACCCTCTTCTCCTTGTCGGCTTGCAATTGGAGAAGATAGCTAGCGTCATCAGTTGCTCCTGATCGTCGGTGTCCTCAGATAGCCTCCTCCTTCAACAATTCATGGATCATCATCTTGTCGCTAACCATTTCTATGGTTCAACAAACCAACAAAATCATGAGTAAAACAACCAACAACACAACATCATAGTAATCATAACATGCACCCTACTGAAGCAAATGGTCCAACACTTGGCGTGCAAGGCGTGTGGGAGAGGAGGCCGCCGTGTCGGGTGCAAGTTGACAAACACCTATAGCGGAAAAATTGATGGAGGTGGAGGAGGAGGTGGTGGGGAGGCATGCGCGTGCGATCTAAGGGGTGTGAGGTACCGAGAAAAGGGAGGCACATCGGGAAAGCATGGAGAATCAGATGTGCCGCTGGCAGATGGTACATAGCTGGTTCTTTCCTACGCCATGTTGTCTACGTGTTGCATTCGGTGCCCCCGCGAGAAGACCCGTTGGGCGGGGATGGTCTCGGTGCGCCAGACACGCTATTGGGCCATGCCAAACAGAATCAACCCTTGGGGCATGCGACTTTTTGTTGTGTGTGCCCCAATGGCCCGTTTGAGTGAAGCAGCTGGAGATGCTCTTAGTGTGCAGTTTGTGTTGGAATTATGCCCTAGAGGCAATAATAAAGATGTTATTATTATAATTCTTGTTCATGATAATGTTTATATTCCATGCTAGAATTGTATTAAGCGGAAACTTTAATACTTGTGTGGTTTGTGAACAACACCGTGTCCCTAGTACGCCTCTATGGACTAGCTCATTGATCAATGATGGTTAAGGTTTCCTAACCATAGACATGAGTTGTCAATTGATAATGAGATCATATCATTGGAGAATGATATGATGGACAGACCCAAACTAAGCGAAGCAATTAGATCGTATCATCGTGTTCATCTTTGCGTAGCTTTTCCTATGTCAAATATTGTATTCCTTAGACCATGAGATAATACAACTCCCTGGTATCGGAAGAAAGCTTTGAGGTCATCAAACGTCATCCTATGAGAGGGTGATCATAAAGGTGTCTCTCAGGTGATCGGAAATTATCTGTTGGGTTGTATGTATCGAGATGGAATTTGTCCCTCCCAAGTCGGAGAGATATACTTCGGGCCCACTCGGTAATCGATATCAACACCGCTTGCAAGCATGTGGTTAAGGAGTTAATCACAAAGTGATATCGGATTACGGAACGAGTAAAGTACTTGCTGTGAACGAGATTGAACTAGGTATGACGGTACCGACGATCGAATCTCGGGCAAGTAAAATATCGCGAGACGAAGGGAATATATATATGGGATTGTTTGAATCCTGACATCGTGGTTCATCCGATATGATCATCGATGAATGTGTGGGAGTCAATATGGGTGCCCAGACCCCGTTGTTGATTATTGATAGAAGATCATGTCTGCATATTCTCGAACCCGCAGGGTCACACACTTAACGTGTCTTGACGCTAGGATAGATTGGATAATTGGTTTATGAATTTTTGTTCGGAGTCTCGGATGGGATCCGGGATATCACGAGAGGTTCCAGAGTGGTCCGGAGAATAAGATTCATATAAGGCAGTGCAGTTTTGGAGTTTGGAATTGTTCCGGGTTAATCGGTATTGTACCGGAAGCTTCTAGAACCTTCCGGAAGGGGACCAACGTGGCCCCACCTTCCGGGAGGGGGCATGGGCCTATGAGGGAGTTTCCTGGCCGCATTGGGCCAGGGGCACAAGGCCCCATAGGGCCCAGCCGATCCTAGAGAGTTTAAATCGTTTAAACTAGAGATAGGGTTTCTAGAAGAGGGGAGAGTCCATGCCCCCCACTCCTTATCCTTTGGGCTTGGGGGAGGGTCTAGGGCTGCGCCCCCCCTCTATATAAAGAGGGGTGGGGGCGCACCAACCCCCTACACCTCTCCTCCAAACCCTAGCCGCCTTGCTAGCTTTCCTCTCTCCCTCCCGACTGTTTGTAGGCGAAGCCCTGCAGCAGAAATTCTCCACCATATACACCACGCCGTCGTGTTGTAGATCCAATCTATCTCTCCACCATACTTGCTGGTCCGAGGAAGGAGGAGACGTCGAGGTGCTGCACGTGTGCATCTCACGGAGGCACCGCCACTTGTGGTGCTAGATCGGATCGGATCGCGAGGAGGAGAAGCGAGTACGACTACATCACCCACGTTCCGACGAACGTTCCGCTGTGCAAATCTTCAAGGGTATGAAGATCTAATCCAATCTCTCTCATTGATTGCATCTCCTAGATTAGATCTTGGCTTTCCCTCTGTTCGCATCCGTAGAAAATTTTGATTTACTATGCCGCGAAACCCTTCAGTGGTATCAGAGCTAGATCTATGCGTAGATTTGTTTCACGAGTAGAACGCAACATGGTTGTTGCGGGCGTTGATGTTTTCTGTTGCAAGCCTCTTGTTTGTGTTCTTCTTATGACGTGGGATAGTGAGATTGAAGCGGTCCAGGCCAACCTTACGCGACGTCGTTCGCGAGACCGGCTCCGCACTTGACGTGTGGCTTGTTCCACACATGCGGCTGGTGGATGTCAGTTTATCTCACTATAGTTGTCATGGGATTAACACCGGAGTTTGGCAACCATAATATCACCGTTGTGGCTTTCCGTAGGTAAGAATCGTTCTTAGCATCTACTCCCATAAGCCACGTAAAACATGCAACAACAAAGTAGAGGCGTCTAACTTGTTTTTGCAGGGAGTGTTTTCTGTGATATGGTATGGCCCAAGATGTGATGTGTATAATGTATGCGATGATCATGTTTTGTAATGTTTCACGACTTGCATGTCGATGAGTACACAACCGGCAGGAGCCATATGGTTGTCTTTATAATTGTGTATGACCTGTGTGTCAACTTCTTATACGCCATGTAATAGCTTTACTTTATCGCTAAGTAGTTAGCAATAGTTGTAGTTGCTATTCGTGGTGGAGGCAATCATGATGGAGTGATGGAGATCATGCCGGAACGCACAAGATGGAGATCATTGCACGAAGATTGGCTATACCATGTCACATAAAGTTATATGCATGTGATGTTTATCCTTTTATGTATCTTATTATGCTTAGATCGCGACGGTAGCATTATAAGATGATTCCTCACTTAAAGATCAAGATAAAAACTGTGTTCTCTCCGAGTATGCACCGTTGCGAAAGTTCGTCGTGTCCAAGCATCACGTGATGATCGAGTGCTATAGACTCTACGCTCACATACAACGGGTGCAAGCCAGTTTTGCACACGCGGAAATACTTGGGTCTAGCTTGACGAGCCTAGCATGTACAGACATGGCCTTGGAACACAAGAACCGAAAGGTTAAGCATGAGTCATATGAATGATATGATCGACACCTTGTTGTCCACCATTGAAACCACATCTCTTCTCGTGATGATCGGATTAGGTGTGGTGAATTTGGATCATGTTCACTAAACAACTTGAGGGATGTTGAATTTAGTGGGAGTTCATCTAGTAATTTGATTAAGTTGAACTATTTATCATGAACATAGTCTAAATTGTACTTGCAAATACTGTAGATCACATGGCCAAATCCAACTTCAACTTCAACGTTTTTGCTGAGAAGGAAAAGCTTAGAAACAATGGGTCTAACTTCACCAATTGGTTCCGCAATCTAAGAATCATTCTGTCTGGCGGACAAAAGGACTATGTCCTTGGGAAAGCGTTAGGTGACCCCCCTGCTGCAACTGCGCCGGCTGATGAGAAGGCTGTCTATCATTCGCGCAAAGATGATTATGGTGTGATTAAGAGCACCATGTTGTTTGCTATGGAACCGGAGCTTCAAAATCGTTTTGAAGAGTATCCCGGGCCCTTTGAGATTCTCGAGGAGCTGAAAACCATGTTTCAGACTCAAGCCCGTTCTGAGAGATATGAGATCTCTGAGAAGTTTTTTAACTGCAAGATGGAGGAAGGGAGTTCCGTTAGTGAGCACGCCATAAAGATGTCGGGCTACACTCAACGCCTTGAGAAACTGGAATGCACGATTCCAGAGGAGCTCAAGATTGACAGGGTTCTGCAATCACTCCCTCCCAGCTACAAAAGTTTTGTAGTGACTCATAATCAGATTGGTTCCACTGATACGATCACCGAGCTCTTCGCAAAGCTGAAGGCTGCGGAAGTGGACATCAAGAAGGATAATCATGTGTTGATGGTCAACAAGCCCTCCTTTAAGAAAGGTAAGGGAGCAAAGAAGCCCTTCAAGAAGGGCGGCGGCAAGCGCAATGCTCCTGCTGAGAAGAAGCTCAAGTCTGGTCCTAAGCCGGACACTGAGTGCTTCTATTGCAAGGACAAGGGTCACTGGAAGCGCAACTGTCCGAAGTACTTAGCGGACAAGAAGGCTGGCACCATCAAAGGTATATTTTATATACATGTTATTGATGTTTTCCTTACTAGCCCTCGTTGTAGTGCCTGGGTATTTGATACCGGTTCAGTTGCTAATATTTGTAACTCGAAACAGGAGCTACAGAATAGACGGCGGCTTGCGAGGGATGAGGTGACGATGCGCGTTGGCAACGGATCAAGAGTTGATGTGATGGCCGTCGGCACGCTCTCCTTAGTTTTACCTTCGGGATTAGTTTTAAACCTTAATAAATGTTATTATGTGCCTGCGTTGAGCATGAACATTATTTCTGGATCGTGTTTATTGCAAGACGGTTATTCATTTAAATCGGAGAATAATGGTTGTTCTATTTATATGAGTAACATCTTTTATGGTCATGCACCTATTGTGAATGGTTTATTTCTTCTAAATCTCGAAAGGGATGAAACACACATCCATAACATTGAGGCTAAGAGATGCAAAGTAGATAGTGATAATACTACTTATTTGTGGCATTGTCATCTAGGTCATATTGGTGTAAAGCGCATGAAGAAACTCCATTCTGATGGACTTTTGGAGTCTCTTGATTTTGAATCATTTGACACATGCGAACCATGCCTCATGGGCAAGATGATCAAAACCCCGTTCTCCGGTATGATGGAGCGAGCAACGGACTTGTTGGAAATCATACATACCGATGTATGCGGACCGATGAGTGTTTCGACGCGCGGTGGATATCGCTATTTCCTCACTTTTATCGATGACTTAAGTAGATATGGGTATATCTATTTAATGAAACATAAATCTGAAACATTTGAAAAGTTCAAGGAATTTCAGAATGAAGTGGAGAATCATCGTAACAGAAAGATTAAGTTTCTACGATCCGATCGTGGAGGTGAATATTTGAGTTATGATTTTCTCACGCATCTTAAAGCAAGTGGAATCGTTTCACAACTCACGCCACCCGGAACACCACAGCGCAATGGTGTGTCTGAACGCCGGAATCGAACCCTATTAGATATGGTCCGATCAATGATGTCTCTTACTGATTTGTCGTTATCATTTTGGGGTTATGCATTAGAAACCGCTGCATTCACTTTAAATAGGGCTCCATCTAAATCCGTTGAGACGACACCGTATGAACTGTGGTTTGGTGCTAAACCTAAGTTGTCGTTTCTTAAAGTTTGGGGATGCGAAGCTTACGTCAAGAAGTTGATGCCGGACAAGCTCGAACCCAAAGCGGAGAAATGCGTCTTCATAGGATACCCTAAGGAAACTATTGGGTATACCTTCTATCACAGAACCGAAGGCAAAGTGTTTGTCGCAAAGAATGGTTCCTTTCTTGAGAAGGAGTTTCTCTCGAAAGAAGTGAGTGGGAGGAAAGTAGAGCTAGACGAGGTTATTGAACCTTCTCTTGAATTAGAGAGTAGCGCAGCACCTGAAATTGTTCCAGTGCCGCCTGCACCAACAATAGAGGAAGCTAATGACAAGGATCATGAAGCTTCAGACGATGCTGCTACTGAACGTCGCAGGTCGACAAGGTTGCGTGCCCCTCCTGAGTGGTACAGCAACCCTGTCTTGACTGTCTTGTTGGTAGAAGACAGTGAACCTATGAACTATGAGGAAGTGATGATGAGCCCAGACTCTGAGAAATGGCTAGAAGCCATGAAATCCGAATTGGGATCCATGAGCGAAAACCAAGTATGGACTTTGGTGGACCCTCCTAGCGACCGAAAGGCCGTTGAGTGCAAATGGATCTTCAAGAAGAAAACGGACGCGGATGGTAATGTTACCGTCTATAAAGCACGGCTTGTCGCAAAAGGTTTTCGACAAGTTCAAGGTGTTGACTACGATGAGACTTTCTCTCCCGTAGCGATGTTTAAGTCCATTCGGATTTTATTAGCAATTGCTGCGTTTCATGATTATGAAATATGGCAGATGGATGTCAAGACTGCTTTCCTCAATGGGAACATTGATGAAGAGTTGTATATGATGCAACCCGAAGGTTTTGTCGATCCTAAGGATGCTGATAAAGTATGCAAACTTCAGCGTTCCATTTATGGACTGAAGCAAGCATCTCGGAGTTGGAACCTTCGTTTTGATCAAGTGATCAAGAGCTTTGGATTTGTTCCAAATTGCTATGAATCTTGCATCTACAAGAAAGTGAGTGGGAGCTCGGTGACGTTTCTGGTACTATATGTGGATGACATATTGATTATTGGAAATGACATCAACATGCTTAACGATGTGAAGAGTTATTTGAACAAGTGTTTTTCAATGAAAGACCTAGGTGAAGCTGCTTATATATTGGGCATCAAAATCTATAGAGATAGACAAAGACGCCTGATAGCATTAAGCCAGAGTACATACCTAGACAAAGTTCTGAAAAGGTTCAGAATGGATAAGGCAAAGAAAGGTTCAGTACCTATGTTGTCAGGTAAGATATTGAGCAAGGCGCAGTGTCCAGCTACGGTAAATGATAGGGAAGCTATGAGCAAAGTGCCTTATGCCTCGGCCATAGGTTCCATCATGTATGCCATGCTGTGTACTAGACCGGATGTGTCCAATGCTCTTAGTTTGACGAGCAGATATGAAAGTGATCCAGGAGTGGAACATTGGACAGCCGTGAAGAACATCCTAAAGTACCTAAATAGGACTAAAGAAATGTTCTTAGTCTATGGGGGTGATGAACAGCTTGTCGTAAAAGGTTACGTCGACGCTAGTTTTGACACCGACAAGGATGATTCTAAATCTCAGACAGGATACGTTTATATTTTGAATGGAGGAGCTGTGAGCTGGAGAAGCTGCAAGCAAAGCGTGATCGCGGGATCTACAGTAGAAGCGGAATACATGGCTGCTGCAGAAGCGTCAAGTGAAGGAGTTTGGATCAGAAACTTCATCACTGAGCTTGGTGTGGTTCCAAGTGCATTAGACCCACTGGAGATATTGTGTGACAACACTGGCGCCATAGCACTCGCTAAGGAACCAAGATATCATCCAAAGACCAAGCATATTAACCGCAAGTTTCATATAATCCGAGATTATATAGCAGATGGAGATCTGAAGATTAGCAAAGTACATACGGATCTGAATGTCGCAGATCCATTGACTAAACCTCTTCCACGTGTAAAACATGATCAACACCTCAGTGCCATGGGTGTGAGATTGTTGCCAGATGTAAACTAGATTATTGACTCTAGTGCAAGTGGGAGACTGTTGGAATTATGCCCTAGAGGCAATAATAAAGATGTTATTATTATAATTCTTGTTCATGATAATGTTTATATTCCATGCTAGAATTGTATTAAGCGGAAACTTTAATACTTGTGTGGTTTGTGAACAACACCGTGTCCCTAGTACGCCTCTATGGACTAGCTCATTGATCAATGATGGTTAAGGTTTCCTAACCATAGACATGAGTTGTCAATTGATAATGAGATCATATCATTGGAGAATGATATGATGGACAGACCCAAACTAAGCGAAGCAATTAGATCGTATCATCGTGTTCATCTTTGCGTAGCTTTTCCTATGTCAAATATTGTATTCCTTAGACCATGAGATAATACAACTCCCTGGTATCGGAAGAAAGCTTTGAGGTCATCAAACGTCATCCTATGAGAGGGTGATCATAAAGGTGTCTCTCAGGTGATCGGAAATTATCTGTTGGGTTGTATGTATCGAGATGGAATTTGTCCCTCCCAAGTCGGAGAGATATACTTCGGGCCCACTCGGTAATCGATATCAACACCGCTTGCAAGCATGTGGTTAAGGAGTTAATCACAAAGTGATATCGGATTACGGAACGAGTAAAGTACTTGCTGTGAACGAGATTGAACTAGGTATGACGGTACCGACGATCGAATCTCGGGCAAGTAAAATATCGCGAGACGAAGGAAATATATATATGGGATTGTTTGAATCCTGACATCGTGGTTCATCCGATATGATCATCGATGAATGTGTGGGAGTCAATATGGGTGCCCAGACCCCGCTGTTGATTATTGATAGAAGATCATGTCTGCATATTCTCGAACCCGCAGGGTCACACACTTAACGTGTCTTGACGCTAGGATAGATTGGATAATTGGTTTATGAATTTTTGTTCGGAGTCTCGGATGGGATCCGGGATATCACGAGAGGTTCCGGAGTGGTCCGGAGAATAAGATTCATATAAGGCAGTGCAGTTTTTGGAGTTCGGAATTGTTCCGGGTTAATCGGTATTGTACCGGAAGCTTCTAGAACCTTCCGA
This sequence comes from Avena sativa, assembly GCA_916181665.1. Classification (NCBI taxonomy): domain Eukaryota; kingdom Viridiplantae; phylum Streptophyta; class Magnoliopsida; order Poales; family Poaceae; genus Avena; species Avena sativa. The sequence continues at coordinate 292,452,085 of OV702282.1, forward strand.
AAGGGGACCAACGTGGCCCCACCTTCCGGGAGGGGGCATGGGCCTATGAGGGAGTGTCCTGGCCGCATTGGGCCAGGGGCACAAGGCCCCATAGGGCCCAGCCGATCCTAGAGAGTTTAAATCGTTTAAACTAGAGATAGGGTTTCTAGAAGAGGGGAGAGTCCATGCCCCCCACTCCTTATCCTTTGGGCTTGGGGGAGGGGCTAGGGCTGCGCCCCCCTCTATATAAAGAGGGGTGGGGGCGCACCAACCCCCTACACCTCTCCTCCAAACCCTAGCCGCCTTGCTAGCTTTCCTCTCTCCCTCCCGACTGTTTGTAGGCGAAGCCCTGCAGCAGAAATTCTCCACCATATACACCACGCTGTCGTGTTGTAGATCCAATCTATCTCTCCACCATACTTGCTGGTCCGAGGAAGGAGGAGACGTCGAGGTGCTGCACGTGTGCATCTCACGGAGGCACCGCCACTTGTGGTGCTAGATCGGATCGGATCGCGAGGAGGAGAAGCGAGTACGACTACATCACCCACGTTCCGACGAACGTTCCGCTGTGCGAATCTTCAAGGGTATGAAGATCTAATCCAATCTCTCTCGTTGATTGCATCTCCTAAATTAGATCTTGGCTTTCCCTCTGTTCGCATCCGTAGAAAATTTTGATTTACTATGCCGCGAAATCCTTCAGTTTGAAGAAGCGAAGAGACAAGGGATCCAAGACCTTTTCAATGCTCTATCTAGTGTCCGCCTTTTTTCATCGACTAAAAAAGTTAGTATAACCTAAGTCAAAATATGTCAGCCTCATGTAGCTTACATGTGTGAGAGAGTGTTGAAGCACGTTGTCTGTCCTTCTCTACCGGTTCAATACAGTGTGAGAGCGAGGAGATTTGGAGCCAAGACCTTGCCAACACATAAAAGTAATTGTAGCCTAAGATCTCGTGAAGCCTACACGCTGAGGGGGTGTTGAAGTATAGTGTAGTTCTTTTCATTAGTATAAAATAGTTACAACATATAATTGAAAACATAGGCTTCATAGAGCTTACATGCGAGGGGGAGTGTTTTGTCCTTCTATAGGGGGCTTGACTTTTGGGAAAACTAGCTAGTGTACCCAATTTCAGTAACCTATTTGTCACATCAAATCTCAATACTTGTAAATACAACCCCAAAACCAGTAAGACATGATCAAAACTCAACACTTGTAATGACAAACAAACCCACTATTGAAATCCATCAGTAAGGCATCACAAAGCTCCTTAGCAACACCCGGAGAGGGTAAATACTTGTCCCGCAGCCTCGAGGTATCACCACTAGGACACAACAGCAATCTACTTGGGTATAACACACGTCAAAGAGACTGGAGTGGCTTTCTCGATTTGATACTGTGTCTGATGCCTGCCAACGACATGATTTACCTCTAGATGGCATGTCAATCCATGTAGGGTTATGTTCTTCATATGGCATTTCAATCCTAACCAACATCTCATCTTTTGATTATTCAACATCGGTGTGGTTCGGACCTTTGATGTGATCGACTTGAATTCTAGGTTAACACACTTGAGTGGGAGAGGGTGTGTGTGGTGAGGTGCTGAGTCAAACTTCGGAGTCATAGGGGCCAACCACGTAAAGAGGAGCTTGCGACTAGGGTTTATGGGATTCGCAAAAAAATCCTAGGGTTTATGGTTGCAGAAGCTCTGATAGGGATCATAATGCTAGGTTAACTGCGAAAAAAGAAAATAAAAATAGTACGCTACTACATTGTAAGCTGTTAAGTCGCCTATAAAATTCCAAAGTAGAGCTATCTCCCATCTATTTGGGTGGAACGGTCCTGTTTGTAAGATCTACTATAGCATCAGAACTTCATATGCATCATGGATCGAGCCGCGACGAAACGGTTCTCCAACTCGACATTGTCTTTTTCCCCTAGCATGCATCGTGCGCTCCAGCCGTAGTAGCTAGCATCCAGTTTTAGCTTTACACGAGACGGGAGGGACGAGTACGCGCGCGACCTGGCAGGCTGAGGACTGAGGAGGATCGATGAGCTGTGCCTGCCCGACGAGATGAGCGGTGCAGGACTACGGGTACAGCGTCGAGTACCGGAGGAGTCCCCGAGTCCTGAGGCGCAAAGCAACGGACCGTTGGCGAGGCCGTGGACCCGGCACGGCAGCGCCCCCGCCCCACCTCTCCCCTTCCGTTCCGTGTCGCCTTCTCCAGCTGCCGCCAATTAATTATTCTTCCCCCATTAAACCACCACCTCCACCTCCGCCTCCCCACCACTCTCCCTCCCTCCCTCCTCCCTTCACGGCATCAACTCCTCCTCCTCCTCCTCCTCCCTTCATCCAATCCCTCCCCTGAATCTTCGTACGTCCCCTCCCGCAGTCCCGTCGTGCCACCCACCGAACCATACATACGCGCTCGAGCTGCCATTTTTTCTCTTCTATACAGAGCACAACTGTTCTTCTGTCCGGAGGTTGTACCCTTTGCTATATGCGTGGTCATTGATTTCATAGTTGCAAGGGGGAGTGTTTTGCCCTTCTCCACGGGGTTCGACTATTGGGCTATATAGCAAAGGGTACAACCTACCCGATGCTTGCAACGGCATGCTTTACTTCTAGACGGCATGTCATCTCATGTAGGGTTATGCTCTTCACGTGGCATTTCAATCCTAACCACATCTCATATTTTGATTATTCAACATCAGTGTGTTTTGGACCTTTGCTCCGTTCTTTTTGTCCAACTGGAAAAATGTCTTCCCTCCATGCGAGAACACTCCGTTCCCAGGTGTAAAGTGGGACACGGGGAGTGTGATGAGGCGGGAGTCGAACTTCTGAGGCATAGGGGTCAACCAGGTGAAAGAGGAGCTTGCGACTAGGGTTTATGGGGTTCGCAAAAAAAAACCTAGGGTTTATGGTTGCAGAAGCTCTGGTAGGGATCATAATGCTAGGTTAACTATGAAAAATTAAAAGAAAACAGTATACTACTACTCCCTCTGTTTTAAAATATAAGATGTTTTAGTTTTATGAAACAAATGTGTCTAGACTTAATACTAAGGCCTGAGATGAATCTTGATACTAAAAAAAAGTTTAGATACAATTTTCCACGAATCTACAACATCTTGTATTTTGAAACGGAGGAAGTACATTGTAAGCTGTTAAGTCGACTATAAAATTCCAGAGTAGAGCTATCTCCCATCTACTTGGGTGGAACGGTCCTGTTTGTAAGATCTATAGCATCACAACTTCATATGCATCATCATGCATCGAGCCGCGACGAAATGGTTCTCCAACTCGACCACATTGTCTTTTTTCCCTTAGCATGCATCGTGCGCTCCAGCCGTGGTAGCTAGCATCCAGTTTTTTAGCTTTACACGGGACGGGAGGGACGAGTACGCGCGAGACCTGGCAGGGCAGGCTGAGGAGGATCGATGAGCTGTGCCTGCCCGACGAGATGAGCGGTGCAGGACTGCGGGTACAGCGTCGCGTACCGGAGGAGTCCCGAGTCCTGAGGCGCAAAGCAACGGACCGTTGGCGGAGGCCGTGGACCCGGCACGGCAGCGCCCCCGCCCCACCTCTCACCTTCCGTTCCGTGTCGCCTTCTCCAGCTGCCGCCAATTAATTATTCTCCTCCCATTAAACCACCACCTCCACCTCCGCCTCCCCACCACTCTCCCTCCCTCCCTCCTCCCTTCACGGCATCAACTCCTCCTCCTCCTCCTCCTCCTCCCTTCATCCAATCCCTCCCCTGAATCTTCGTACGTCCCCTCCCGCAGTCCCGTCGTGCCACCCACCGAACCATACATACGCGCTCGAGCTGCCATTTTTTTCTCTTCTACAGAGCAACTGTTCTTCTGTCGGGAGCTTTTGGGCGGTTCCTGCTTGTGCCGCCGCCCGCCTCTGGGGCGAGCGGAAACGGCCACGCCAGGTCGCATTTTGGCTGAGCTCCAGCGCCGTTTCTGATCCTCCAGCCGGCATTCGCGGTTTCTCGATGTGTTCGATTGTGTCGGGCGGCGGCGGCGGCTCGGTTTGGTGACTAGGTGGGGCAATCCAGTACAGCAGCAGCAGCAGCAGTAGTACAAAGGGAGCTCCTTTTTCGCGGGCGCCCCTTTTCGCCGCCGCTGCTGGTGCGGTGGGGATGCGCCTCGCCTTTCTGCCGCCTCCCCGTGGCGTGATTCCGAAGCCTCGTTGCCGTTGGTTTCTGGTAGATTAGCAGAATCGCATCTTTCCGGAGGCGGCTCGGGCGCGAAGGAAGCTTCCCGGCAATGCCCAGCATCCGGGCTCCGGCTTCCAGGCAGACGGCCACGCTGCAGGTAGATCCTCCTGACCAGGTCATCGCGATTTAATCCCCGTCCCGTTTCTGAATTAACTCTGCTCGACCGTGTTGGTCATTCTGTTTGCACTTTCTTTTTAGGTGGCTGTCAAGTGCAGGCCACTGACCGACAACGAGCGGCGGCGCTCCCGGCATATCATACAGGTCATCGATGATAAGGTAAACAGAAGCGGCTTGGTTTGGTTGGGCGATGAACTAGTACTCTGCAAATGTGCAATGGCAATGGGTGGTTAGAATTTTGCCATGGATGGCATGGTAGTAATGTGGTGCCCCTATGCTTCTCCAGAATGTAGCTGTCTTGGACCCTGATCTGTCAAAGGGCTACCTCGACCTCATCCAAAACCGGACCAAGGAGAGGAGATATAGCTTCGATCACGTGTTCGCGCCCGGATGCTCGAATACGGTACGTAACCTTATAGAGCCTATTAGCTTCTGCTGCTCTAATCTGGAATTGATTTGCTTGCTTTTGACACTGGCCTCATATACATGCCAATTACAGTAATAAGTCTTATAAAGCTTTTGCTGCTCTAATCTGGAATTGCTTTGATTGCTTTTTGCACTGGGCTCGTATGCTGATTATAGTGAAGTGTTTGAAATCTGCACAGCAGCTTAGAAGTCCCTAAATTGGTCATACCTTGCACTTCAGGAAATAATTCTCTGAAAAGGCCAAACCCCAACTAACTTCATTGGACCATCAATTGCCAACTTAGCAGTTTCTCTTGCTTGGGATAGTTGTAACTGTACTATTGGCATAGACAAAACGCCAATTCAGTCTGGAGCTAAGCAAGCCCTTGGCTGTATTCTTACGGTTAGGTATGCATACCTAACGCATACGTCTGCTTCAGGGAAAAGGACTCTAGTTTAGAAAACCAATTCCCATAACCCAAATTTTTATCAGAGCCTTGTACTGGAGTCTGAGGCATGTGTCATACATTTACACTTTTTCTTCATCGCTTAACATAATTAAGTGCAACTAGCTAGGCAATCGTTTCTTATATCCCACTGTCTCCCTGATACAATTACAGTAGCCCACTATACACCCATATTTTTACCCAATACCACTTATTTCTATTGTGGTAAGATTTTAAAATTATGTAGGTTACTTAGTTTTTCTACTATTCGTTGTGTTCTGCAACTGAGTTACCGATTGGTTATGTGAGTATCCCAATGTGTGGAATGCAGTAGATATCCAAGTCCTACTTATTGTGTTGGACTTCTGGGCTGAGTTGAGCTTCATGTCAATACCGTACGCAAGCTTATAGAGTTTATTAGTCTGTGCTTCTTTAATCTGGAATTGCTTTGCTTGCTTTTCACACTTGGCTTCATATGTATGTTAATTACAGTAGGTGTTTGAAGTCTGTGTCACAGCTTAAAAGCCCCTAAATGGTTCATATCTTGCATTTTATGAAACGATACTCCAAAAAGGCCAAACCACAACTAACTTCTTTGGATTATCAATTGCCAACTTAGCAGTTTCTCTTGCTTGGGATAGTTGTAACTGTACTATTGGCATGTACAAAGCGCCAATTCAATCTGGAGCTAAGGAAATCCTTGGCTGTATTATTATTGTTAGGCATGCAACCTAACGCGTATACGTCTACTTCGAAAGGACTATAGTTTAGGGAAGATATAGCTTCGATCATGTGTTTGTGCCCGGAGCTTGCGCTGTTCTAATCTGCAGTTGCTTTCCGTGCTTTTGACACTGGCCTCAATTGCTGATTATAGTAACGTGTTTGAGTTCTGCATCACGGCTTAGAAGTCCCTAAATTCGTCATATCTTGCATTTTAGGAAATGGTACTCCAAAAAGGCTAAACCACAACTAACTTCTTTGGACCACCAATCGCCAACTTAGCAGTTTCTCTTGCTTGGGATAGTTGTAACTATACTATTGGCATAGACAAAACGCCAATTCAGTCTGGACTCTGGAGCAAAGCAAGCCCTTGGCTGTATTCTTACTGTTAGGTATGTGTACCTAACGCATATACGTCTGCTTCAGGAAAAGGGACTCTAGTTTAGACAACCAATTTCCAAAACCCAAATTATTGTTAGAGCCTTGTACTGGAGTCTGAGGCATGTGTCATACATTTACACGTTTTCTTCATTGCTTAACATAATTAAGTGCAACTAGCTAGGCAATCGTTTTTTATCCCACTGTCACCCTGATACAATTCCACCATATCACTTGTTTCTATTGTGGTAAGATTTAAAAGTTATGTAGGTTAGTTAGTTTTTGACTATTTGTTGTGTTCTGCAACCGAGTTACCGAAAGATTATGCGAGTATCCAATTGCTGGAATGCATAAGATATCCAAATCCTACTTATGTGCTGGACTGCTGGGCTGAGTTGAGCTTCATGTCAAACCCGGATGCTCCAATACGGCACACAAGCTTATAGGGCTTATTTGTCTGCTCTAATCTGGAATTGCTTTGCTTGCTTTTCACACTTGCTTCATATATATGCCGATTACAGTAGGTGTTTGAAGTCCGTGTCACAGCTTAGAAGTCCCTAAATGGTCATATCTTGCATTTTATGAAATGTTGCTCCAAAAAGGCCAAACCACAACTAACTTCTTTGGACTATCAATTGCCAACTTAGTAGTTTCTCTTGCTTGGGACAGTTGTAACTGTACTATTGGCATGTACAAAACGCCAATTCAGTCTGGAGCTAAGAAAACCCTTGGCTGTATTCATATTGTTAGGTATGCTACCTAACACATATATGTCTATTTCAAAAGGACAATAGTTTAGGGAACCAATTTCCAAAACCCAAATATATTTTATCAGAACCCTGAACTTGAGCCTGAGGCATGTGTTATACTTTACCCTGTAAACTGTAATCAAGTGCAACTAGCTAGGGATTCCTTTACAACCTTGTTTTTAACCCAGTGCCACTTGTTTCTATCGTGTTAACATTTGAAAAATATGTAAGGTTAGTTATTGCGACTATTTGTTGTGCTCTGAAACTGAGCGATTATGTGAGTACCCAATGGATGGAATGTATGATATATATTACTAGTCCTACTTATGAGCTGGCTGACTTGAACTTCATGTAAAACCCATCGACAAATGTTGACGTTCCAGCAAGAGCCTGCCAAACAAAAAGACTGGCCATAAATCCCTAGCAGTTTATCCCAACATACTAACGTATATATTGAATCGTAAAGCCCAACATGTCTGTTGAAAATGTTTAATCATTAGGATTTGGTTTCATATCAATACAAATTAAAAGCTGAGTGGCATTGTCCATAGTGTTGAAGTAGTTAATGCCTGTTTATTGGGCCACGTCAGAATCATTCTTGTAGAAACAAATACATAAATGGTAATGCAATTGAAGTTCTATGATTTGGCCATGTTAGAGTGCCATATATAGATGCTGGAAATGTCTATAACTAATCAAATCTCCAGTCCGGTTAGATAGTTAAACGTGCTTTTATTCAGAAATAGAATTATGTTTGTTCGAACTTATTGGTATGTTTCCTATACAACTATAACAGTTCAACTGCTCTAAATTGTAGCTGACTAAACTCCACCATTATGATCAAAGTCCACAAATATAAAGGCCATATATTTTTACCCCTTAAATGTGAGAATGTCTTGCCTTAACACAACCTAACAAGGTTGTGCCTCAACACAACTCAACAAGTGCAGTTGCTTTAATTATATGCAAACTGATGCTAATATGACATGTCTTGCTATCTAATATTTTTCATACTCAAGGTTATTAATACTGAACCATATATGGAAACTGCAAGATGAGAATTGAGAATCATATGTATTTCTATGGATTCAAGGATTTAAGATTTTATCTGATAATTGCATTCATTTTACAGGACGTTTATAAGAATATTTCTTCCACAGTTTTGGGTGTAGTTCAAGGCCTTAATGTGACAGTCTTTGCTTATGGTTCTACTGGCAGGTATGCATTCACTGCAATTAGCAGACTGCTTATCTTTAGTTATCATCAAATATGTAAAGCCTCACACTCACGGTACTCAAGGATCTCATATGTTGCTGCCATTAAATATGGTGTGCATTTCCGATGCTTAATAAAATTAAGGAAATGGATGATGTGCTATTCAAATGTTTCTTCTGCTATGACCATCGAATTAACATATTATATTTGCCTGACTTTATTCAGTTTCAGATTTTTGTGATGTGTACTATACCTGCTGAGCTTACTTAATGATGCGATTGAGTGTTAAAAAATGATCAAATGCTTGTCAAGTCCACATGTATTTTCTTTACACTTAGTCAATTGGATTTCCAGCTTAATTATTGGTAAAAATGCTAAAATCAAATTGTTCCCAGCTGCTAGGTGATGTTGCTTTGTTTCTTTACCCCACTTTGATCATGTTACTATAAAATGGCTGTTGCGATACCTGGATATTGAGCTACTATCTGAAGCTGTTCCACATGCGTATTTATTTATTCTGTTGTATGTATTGTACAGTGGCAAAACGTATACGATGGTTGGAAGCCACAATGATCCTGGTCTTATGGTTCTTAGCTTCCGCACAATCTTTGATCAAATAAAAAAAGATGATAGTTCCGATACATTTGAGGTCTCATGTTCATATCTGGAAGTGTACAATGAGGTAATGTACAATATGTTGTGCTAATAATATTAAATAGCAGTCCTAATATAAATGTCTGCATATAAGCTATAGTAAAGCAGTTGTTGTTTTTCTTAATTCCAGGTTATCTATGATTTGCTTGAGAAATCCTCGGGTCACCTGGAGCTTCGTGAGGATCCGGTGCATGGCATACTTGTTGCTGGTTTAAGAAGAATTAAGGTTTACAACTCTTTCTTTATGTATTTGTTTTCCCTGGTAATAAGAAGATAAATGTCTTGTGATGGTAATTTTGATCACATGGCCTTCTTTTCTGTTATTTGCTCCTTTTTTTATATCATTGTAAGGTTCTCTTTTTGTGAACATAATGTTATCTTTTGATTAGCCAATAGTTGACAAAGAAAGAAAAACTACTCCCTCCGATCCATATTAATTGTTGCTAAATCGGATGTATCTAGCACTAAAACATGTCTAGGTATATCCAATTCAGCAACAATTAATATGGATCGGAGGGACTACTAGATATGCTTGCTGCAATTTTAAGTAATTTGCCAGAAAAGGCTCTGCAATAAAATTGTATTTTTTTTCTTTTTTTCAAAGACATACAATTAGGGTTTTTTTTTCTCGAGAAAACGCAAAGGAGTTTGCGTTTCATTTCATTGAACAGGCAGAAGACAACGGGTACAACCTCCAGGGGAGGGACACACACACAAACACACACACACATAGAATTAGGTTTGTGTATGATAAGTTCATATTCAGAAAATTGGTCCTTGGTTTTTTATGAAGCCTCTATTCTTATTTGTCTTTTTTTTACAATATTCAGGTGGACTATTGTGTGCAATTTTCTGAAAGCATGCCTGTTAATCCCCATTGGTTTGAACAGAAACCAATTTTTGATGCTTAAACTCTTATTTTGCTAGGTTCATTCAGCAGATAAGATTCTTGAACTCTTAAACATAGGCAACAGCAGACGCAAGACAGAGAGCACGGAAGCAAACGTAACTTCGTCACGGTATTTCGTCTTCTGCTTTCCTTTTTAAGGTCATGCTTTCAATAGTATACACCTTGTGCTTAGGAAATCTTAATTAACTTCTCTTAAACGTTTACTTAATATCTTTAATATGATAATATTGTGAGTCTATGAAGACAGTACTGTCAGGTAATAGTGCCTGGCTTTTTTTTACATTATTCTCACATAGGAATTACTATCTTTTCCTCTTTTTTCAAGTTCACACGCTGTACTGGAGATTTCTGTAAGACGAAAGCAGAAAGGACAGTATGGCAGTCAAGTTCTTCGTGGAAAGCTTGCCTTGGTTGATCTTGCGGGCAGGTAATAACTATTGTTTTTAGAATGCTGTTTATTTACCCTGTCAATTAAAGTAAGATGTAAAACATTTTTTTGTGAACAGTGAGAGGGCTTCTGAAACGAACAACTTCGGCCAAAAGCTCAGAGATGGAGCCAACATTAATAAATCACTTCTAGCATTAGCAAATTGCATCAATGCCCTTGGCAAGCAAAATAAGAAAGGTCTTGCATATGTTCCATATCGCAACAGGTATTTCAAGTGTAGATTCTACTATCTAGGACCAAATATATCTATTTTAGCTGTATAACACCTGCTACTTGCAGCAAATTAACTCGAATTCTGAAGGATGGTCTTTCTGGTAATTCCCGAACTGTTATGATTGCTACAATATCACCAGCTGATGATCAGTATCATCACACTACGAATACGCTCAAGTATGCGGATCGTGCTAAGGAGATCAAAACACATGTCCATGTAAGGGGTCATTTCTTTCGGCTGAGTGCTCAGACAATGAGATGTTTTTTCTTTTGATAAATCTTTTCTTCACACGACAGAACCAATTACGTTTCTGAATCATACATGCTAAAGTAGGCATCTATTATTCTTATGTTTCTTCTTCCTCTGATACAGAAAAATATTGGAACAATTGACACTCATGTTGAAGACTATCAGAGGATGATTGAGAATCTCCAGGTTTGCCTTAGTGGGGAAACACGTAATTTCTACAGTTTTACCTAATTGTCAAGTACTAAAATGTGTCGCAATTTCACTTTGTAGGTTGAGGTTTCTCAGTTGAAAAAAGAATTAGCTGACAAGGAGCATCAGTTAAGTGTAAAACCTACTGAAAAGGCTGCAGATAATGAGCTATCTTGGCTCAATATCCTGAGCCAGGAAACTGGTGAGAATGTTCAGGAACGCATAAATCTACAGAAAGCGCTGTTTGAGCTCGAAGAAACCAACAAGCGTAACCGGATGGAGCTGCAGCATCTTGACGGTGCGATTGCGGGACCGCAGGTTGGTATCCTTTCATTAAACACTGTAGCCGCTCCTTCCTACATCTGTTGTTGCAACAGGTCTCTGTTAAATTCCACACTACGTACAGTGCACTGATGGTTTTGTATTCAGGTGAATGAGAAGGATTATACAGTTTTGCAAGCCTTGACATCAAGGAGACAAGTTATTCTTGACAACATCCGTGACAATGATGAATCTGGTGCTGGCTACAGAAAGGTATATATCGGTGAAGGTTTTCTTTTTCTAATACCCTGAAGCAAACTTACATGACTATCTTTTTCCCTGTAGGATATTGAACTGAATGAGAGTCGCAGGCGTCAGCTCCAAGATATGATTGAGGAAGCTACCAGTAACAATGGGAATAGAACTTACCTGCAAATTCTCAGCCAATACAGACTTCTTGTGAGTAATCCCCAAGGTCTTAGTATGTGTTCCTTCCAGAATATGATATCCTACATGTTGCTTATATAAAACTCTTTTCTTTAGGGAATGAATAATGCTGAGCTTCAAATGGAAATGGCTATGCGGGACCAAGTAATACATAATCAGAGGGAATCTCTAAGGAGCCTATGGAACATTCTCTATGGAACAGGCCTAAACCAGAAACAGATTCTTAAGTTGGCTGCGAAGCAGGGCTTAACTGTAGAAGGCTGTCCTTTGCCTAGCTCAAGCCCTGATGTCACCGCAACACCTTCCTCCTTTCTGCAACATGGAAGGCTACCGCCATTCATGTCGTTCCCTAGTCCACAGTCGCAGTCTCCTTCTCCATCCAGTTGCTTTTTCCAACAAGGTTTCAGCACAATGTCTGTTCTGAAAAACCAGCACGAGACACCTACCATCTGTAGGCAGGAGCATCTCAGCTCTTACTACATGATGTCTGACTGCTCGCCTTGTGCTGGTGGTGATGGAAAACAATGGGCAAGCGGAAGGTCAACCCCAAACTTTTCCACCCCAGGAAAACCTGTGGATATGTATGGTTTCTACCCGGGAATAAAAAGCGAGCGGTCGCCGTACAGCGGGGAACTGCCCACCTCCCATTCTGGAAACGAAGATTTCAGTGTGCGAAGGAAGGTAATGTGCTTTCTCTTGTACATTCAAATCACATTACATGTCGGTGCACTTGTTACTTTAACTTGCTCAATTTACCAGTCTGGCATCTATCTATCTATTATATACTAAAAGCAATATAAGGGTGTGTTTCGAGGCACGAGGTTGATCCACATAGGCCTTAAAAATATACTACGTTGATCTGCATATTAACGGTTTAGATTAAAAGATATAAAAGGTGTTACGTAAAATATTAAACGTGTACACATATACATGTGACACGTAGTTCAAAAGGAAACTAAAATCTAGATCTCCGTACGTGAACTTCCTCCCGGCCGGCTGGAAATATTTTTTTTCAGAAATAAGGAAATAAAAATTAACAGGTCAGGATTTTTTTTTGCAGGTAAGAGGTCAGGATTTAACTACAGACTATTTCACCTAAGTCACCTAACATGATTGCAAACATGAAAATCCACGTGCTCATTTTCCTATAAAAACATGTGCTCATTTATTTGCGATTTAAGCTGACTAACAAGCAGCTACCGTACGTTCTATTAAGTAGAAACCGATGAGCTTCCAAACAAAAAGGTGTACGCAATTTCATTGGTATAGTCGGTACCATCTACTATTAATTTCTAGAAGGAAAAAACGTCCCTCTATATTAGAAGTGGAGTTAAGTTATATACTAGCTACGATTTAACTACGGACTGCAAACACCAAGAGCCATGTTTGACAAGATTTAAGACGATAGAGTCAATATCTACCATCCGTTTTATTAAAATGAAAACCGAATTGTGTTCTAAAAAAAGATGGACATGATTTTGATTAGAAAAAGAACCACTTAGGATAGCCAAACAAATTATATTTATCGAGAAATGCAAAATGACAGTAGAGTCAATATCTACCATCCGTTTTATTAAAGTGGAAACCGAATCGTGTTCTAAAAAAATATGGACATGATTTTGATTAGAAAAAGAACCACTTAGGATGGCCAAACAAATTATATTTAACAATAAATGCAAAATGACAGTGACATGATCCTCATTATCCATTTTGATCAATTATATTATTTTCTTATATTCATAGCAGTGTAACATTCGTGCGGAAGCCCCGTCGCGCAACGACATACCTCAGTTGCTAGGGTAATATACGTGTGGGGCCTAGCACATTAAACTTTTGTTTTTCAGATTTGCATCTACACTGAAAACTTAGATCTCCATGGTGCCTAATTTGGCAGATTCAAGTGGTTTCTTCCCTTTATATTGGATCGTATGTGTAAGACATGTAACTACCTTCATTTAAATAAAGACATATAAGTCGCACCGAAACCGTAGAATCGTGGTATGGGAAATGCATAGGCTATTCTTTAGATGGAAAATGGTATGCGGGACGCTCTAAAGTAATTAGGATATATATATATAACACGTATTTAATTAGATTCAAAATTTTGCACCAATCAGTTTTTTAGATGAATCCGAAGTTTATTTATTCATGAAATATATACAATAGATCAACTAAACTAGAGAGGTTTACCGTGGTTCAAAGAACATTGTGATGGCGGAAGATAAACCTAACCATTTTTCTTATTAATATCGGTAGAATAAATAATAGATTCCCTTCACATTAGATGTAGGTATAAGATATGTAAGTCCCTTCATCTAAAAAATAGACATATAAGTCCCACTAGAAATGTAGAACCGTGGCATGGAAAATGCACATGCTATTTTTTAAATGGAAAATGTTTGCTCTAGAATAATTAGGTTATAGAGCTAAAACACATAAATCTGTTCAAAAACATTTTTTCAAAATTTTGCAAGTAGAAATTTTAACACTAATATGAATTTATTTATTCAAAAAATATACACAATAGATCAAAGAAAATCAAGAGGTTTAAGGCCCAGTTCTTTTGGCGGCTTCTCCGAGAAGCCGCCCTAACCCCAGCTTCCTGGGGAAGCCGGTTCCAAAATTTTGTGAGGCTTCCAAGTTAGTTTAGCCTTAACCACTTTGGAAGCCTTCTAATTTTTTTGAACCGGCTTTTCCAGGAAGCTGGGGGTAGGGAGGCTTCTCGGAGAAGCCGCCAAAAGAACTGGGCCTAACTATGGTTTAAAGCACATAGGAAGTTCGGACGATGCACCCAACCATTTATTTGATTCACAGGTGAACTAATTTTTTTATGCAAGCACATCTAGAAGTCAATATATGATGAGGGATAAAGATTGCTCTCTAGGAGAAATCTTTTGTTTTAGGAATTTTTATATTATGTATTTGTTTAGGTGTTAAGATAAAAACACTAACTAAGACTATTCCGATTAGATCGATAATGAAATAGAAGAACCATTGTCCCTCACTACCAACAATGGGTACTATAGAGCCCTCACTCACCTGCCCTACCTTAAGTGTTTGCAGACATTCTCAATTTTAGTTTAATAGTACATCCCAATGGAACACAAATACCTTAGGAGTTAGTGTCTTTAGGTGAACTGGACGGGATGATTGAAATGGATGGAACATTAGCTTGACTGTCACCCATATGTTATTCAATCAATTGACAACAAACATGATGGGGTGCATTCAATTTTCTTCTAATGTTTTTTTATTTAAGGTTATTTCATTCCTTCTATTGAGCACGATGAGTGAAGTTGACTATTATTGAGTTCTAATATACAAGATTAAGCATTTCCACTTACTCGATCAGAAAACTACATTGAAAGAACGACACACATATAGGAGGTAGTAGATATAGAGAGATGTAGAGGTATAGACTCGGTGGCAAGATAATTAGCATGTGATTTCATAAGATAAAACACAGATATGACTAGGGAAAATTAATATCAGTATCAGTATATCACGAGCTTCCACGTTTTCCTATGATATTACCAAAAAAATACACTTTTATCTCAACTTATATTTTCTAATCCTATACAATTTTAAAGGACATGTCCTGAAACTATGTTGGCAATTTTGTGTAGTCATATGATATTGCATAAAAATATATGCGAGCAAGAGCGTGCTACAACTATTTTGGAGTGGGGAAAGCTGGGCAACGAGTCAAGGATAATATGCATCTGAAATATTTCCTCGGTTTCAAATAATTGACATTTGAGAGAAGTTAATCGAAACTTATTTATCTTTAGAAAGGTTGCGAAATCCAAATAAATAAGAAGGTTGCGAAATCCAAATAAACTTCAACACCCACTCTCATGTGTTGCTCGACAATTCCTGGGCATAAATAGAATGAGGGGAAAACAATTTCTATGTTTAGAGTGCTAAGACTTGATCCCGAGACATCTACTCGGACATCATATTAAGTTCAAATTGGCAATCGATAGAACCAAAAGTTAAAACTGATGGGGAAGGATGGGTAATCCACATATCATTCAACAAGTTATATTAGAACAAAGGTAGTATATTGAGTATTTTAAACAATGGAAGACCGTCACATGTTTCAAATTGGTAGAAGTAAATGAGGGAAAATATTTCACATGTAAAATGAAAACTCTTATTGTTTAGTTGGCTTCCAAGGATAAAGTAGTTTTATTTGATTCGTTAAGAAAATTTATTTTCATATCCATTACAAAGATCATATAGTCATCATGTGGTATTTTCTCAAGTAGAACCTAAATGCAAATATATAAAAAAAAATTCACATGTAAATAGAGATGATCCCCATATGAATGATAAATCTTACAAACATCACAAAGGATTAGATATATGGTGCTTTCGAAAATGGAATTATCATAATTCCTAAATGTTGAAGATGGTTAAAAATGGTGTACCAAAATGCATAATTTTATTTAGCACTATGTTTATAGTAACAATATAATATTATTACTTCCAATCAAATAATTTTAATATTCATAAAATTGCAAATTAGCTACTCAATCACTTTCAACACGCTAAGGATTTTTCCCTCGCAAATGCGAGCGCCACTGTGCTAGTTATATACTAAAAGCAATATAAGGGTGTGTTTCGAGGCACGAGGTTGATCCACATAGGCCTTAAAAATATACTACGTTGATCTGCATATTAACGGTTTAGATTAAAAGATATAAAAGGTGTTACGTAAAATATTAAACGTGTACACATATACATGTGACACGTAGTTCAAAAGGAAACTAAAATCTAGATCTCCGTACGTGAACTTCCTCCCGGCCGGCTGGAAATATTTTTTTTCAGAAATAAGGAAATAAAAATTAACAGGTCAGGATTTTTTTTTGCAGGTAAGAGGTCAGGATTTAACTACAGACTATTTCACCTAAGTCACCTAACATGATTGCAAACATGAAAATCCACGTGCTCATTTTCCTATAAAAACATGTGCTCATTTATTTGCGATTTAAGCTGACTAACAAGCAGCTACCGTACGTTCTATTAAGTAGAAACCGATGAGCTTCCAAACAAAAAGGTGTACGCAATTTCATTGGTATAGTCGGTACCATCTACTATTAATTTCTAGAAGGAAAAAACGTCCCTCTATATTAGAAGTGGAGTTAAGTTATATACTAGCTACGATTTAACTACGGACTGCAAACACCAAGAGCCATGTTTGACAAGATTTAAGACGATAGAGTCAATATCTACCATCCGTTTTATTAAAATGAAAACCGAATTGTGTTCTAAAAAAAGATGGACATGATTTTGATTAGAAAAAGAACCACTTAGGATAGCCAAACAAATTATATTTATCGAGAAATGCAAAATGACAGTAGAGTCAATATCTACCATCCGTTTTATTAAAGTGGAAACCGAATCGTGTTCTAAAAAAATATGGACATGATTTTGATTAGAAAAAGAACCACTTAGGATGGCCAAACAAATTATATTTAACAATAAATGCAAAATGACAGTGACATGATCCTCATTATCCATTTTGATCAATTATATTATTTTCTTATATTCATAGCAGTGTAACATTCGTGCGGAAGCCCCGTCGCGCAACGACATACCTCAGTTGCTAGGGTAATATACGTGTGGGGCCTAGCACATTAAACTTTTGTTTTTCAGATTTGCATCTACACTGAAAACTTAGATCTCCATGGTGCCTAATTTGGCAGATTCAAGTGGTTTCTTCCCTTTATATTGGATCGTATGTGTAAGACATGTAACTACCTTCATTTAAATAAAGACATATAAGTCGCACCGAAACCGTAGAATCGTGGTATGGGAAATGCATAGGCTATTCTTTAGATGGAAAATGGTATGCGGGACGCTCTAAAGTAATTAGGATATATATATATATAACACGTATTTAATTAGATTCAAAATTTTGCACCAATCAGTTTTTTAGATGAATCCGAAGTTTATTTATTCATGAAATATATACAATAGATCAACTAAACTAGAGAGGTTTACCGTGGTTCAAAGAACATTGTGATGGCGGAAGATAAACCTAACCATTTTTCTTATTAATATCGGTAGAATAAATAATAGATTCCCTTCACATTAGATGTAGGTATAAGATATGTAAGTCCCTTCATCTAAAAAATAGACATATAAGTCCCACTAGAAATGTAGAACCGTGGCATGGAAAATGCACATGCTATTTTTTAAATGGAAAATGTTTGCTCTAGAATAATTAGGTTATAGAGCTAAAACACATAAATCTGTTCAAAAACATTTTTTCAAAATTTTGCAAGTAGAAATTTTAACACTAATATGAATTTATTTATTCAAAAAATATACACAATAGATCAAAGAAAATCAAGAGGTTTAAGGCCCAGTTCTTTTGGCGGCTTCTCCGAGAAGCCGCCCTAACCCCAGCTTCCTGGGGAAGCCGGTTCCAAAATTTTGTGAGGCTTCCAAGTTAGTTTAGCCTTAACCACTTTGGAAGCCTTCTAATTTTTTTGAACCGGCTTTTCCAGGAAGCTGGGGGTAGGGAGGCTTCTCGGAGAAGCCGCCAAAAGAACTGGGCCTAACTATGGTTTAAAGCACATAGGAAGTTCGGACGATGCACCCAACCATTTATTTGATTCACAGGTGAACTAATTTTTTTATGCAAGCACATCTAGAAGTCAATATATGATGAGGGATAAAGATTGCTCTCTAGGAGAAATCTTTTGTTTTAGGAATTTTTATATTATGTATTTGTTTAGGTGTTAAGATAAAAACACTAACTAAGACTATTCCGATTAGATCGATAATGAAATAGAAGAACCATTGTCCCTCACTACCAACAATGGGTACTATAGAGCCCTCACTCACCTGCCCTACCTTAAGTGTTTGCAGACATTCTCAATTTTAGTTTAATAGTACATCCCAATGGAACACAAATACCTTAGGAGTTAGTGTCTTTAGGTGAACTGGACGGGATGATTGAAATGGATGGAACATTAGCTTGACTGTCACCCATATGTTATTCAATCAATTGACAACAAACATGATGGGGTGCATTCAATTTTCTTCTAATGTTTTTTTATTTAAGGTTATTTCATTCCTTCTATTGAGCACGATGAGTGAAGTTGACTATTATTGAGTTCTAATATACAAGATTAAGCATTTCCACTTACTCGATCAGAAAACTACATTGAAAGAACGACACACATATAGGAGGTAGTAGATATAGAGAGATGTAGAGGTATAGACTCGGTGGCAAGATAATTAGCATGTGATTTCATAAGATAAAACACAGATATGACTAGGGAAAATTAATATCAGTATCAGTATATCACGAGCTTCCACGTTTTCCTATGATATTACCAAAAAAATACACTTTTATCTCAACTTATATTTTCTAATCCTATACAATTTTAAAGGACATGTCCTGAAACTATGTTGGCAATTTTGTGTAGTCATATGATATTGCATAAAAATATATGCGAGCAAGAGCGTGCTACAACTATTTTGGAGTGGGGAAAGCTGGGCAACGAGTCAAGGATAATATGCATCTGAAATATTTCCTCGGTTTCAAATAATTGACATTTGAGAGAAGTTAATCGAAACTTATTTATCTTTAGAAAGGTTGCGAAATCCAAATAAATAAGAAGGTTGCGAAATCCAAATAAACTTCAACACCCACTCTCATGTGTTGCTCGACAATTCCTGGGCATAAATAGAATGAGGGGAAAACAATTTCTATGTTTAGAGTGCTAAGACTTGATCCCGAGACATCTACTCGGACATCATATTAAGTTCAAATTGGCAATCGATAGAACCAAAAGTTAAAACTGATGGGGAAGGATGGGTAATCCACATATCATTCAACAAGTTATATTAGAACAAAGGTAGTATATTGAGTATTTTAAACAATGGAAGACCGTCACATGTTTCAAATTGGTAGAAGTAAATGAGGGAAAATATTTCACATGTAAAATGAAAACTCTTATTGTTTAGTTGGCTTCCAAGGATAAAGTAGTTTTATTTGATTCGTTAAGAAAATTTATTTTCATATCCATTACAAAGATCATATAGTCATCATGTGGTATTTTCTCAAGTAGAACCTAAATGCAAATATATAAAAAAAAATTCACATGTAAATAGAGATGATCCCCATATGAATGATAAATCTTACAAACATCACAAAGGATTAGATATATGGTGCTTTCGAAAATGGAATTATCATAATTCCTAAATGTTGAAGATGGTTAAAAATGGTGTACCAAAATGCATAATTTTATTTAGCACTATGTTTATAGTAACAATATAATATTATTACTTCCAATCAAATAATTTTAATATTCATAAAATTGCAAATTAGCTACTCAATCACTTTCAACACGCTAAGGATTTTTCCCTCGCAAATGCGAGCGCCACTGTGCTAGTTATATACTAAAAGCAATATAAGGGTGTGTTTCGAGGCACGAGGTTGATCCACATAGGCCTTAAAAATATACTACGTTGATCTGCATATTAACGGTTTAGATTAAAAGATATAAAAGGTGTTACGTAAAATATTAAACGTGTACACATATACATGTGACACGTAGTTCAAAAGGAAACTAAAATCTAGATCTCCGTACGTGAACTTCCTCCCGGCCGGCTGGAAATATTTTTTTTCAGAAATAAGGAAATAAAAATTAACAGGTCAGGATTTTTTTTTGCAGGTAAGAGGTCAGGATTTAACTACAGACTATTTCACCTAAGTCACCTAACATGATTGCAAACATGAAAATCCACGTGCTCATTTTCCTATAAAAACATGTGCTCATTTATTTGCGATTTAAGCTGACTAACAAGCAGCTACCGTACGTTCTATTAAGTAGAAACCGATGAGCTTCCAAACAAAAAGGTGTACGCAATTTCATTGGTATAGTCGGTACCATCTACTATTAATTTCTAGAAGGAAAAAACGTCCCTCTATATTAGAAGTGGAGTTAAGTTATATACTAGCTACGATTTAACTACGGACTGCAAACACCAAGAGCCATGTTTGACAAGATTTAAGACGATAGAGTCAATATCTACCATCCGTTTTATTAAAATGAAAACCGAATTGTGTTCTAAAAAAAGATGGACATGATTTTGATTAGAAAAAGAACCACTTAGGATAGCCAAACAAATTATATTTATCGAGAAATGCAAAATGACAGTAGAGTCAATATCTACCATCCGTTTTATTAAAGTGGAAACCGAATCGTGTTCTAAAAAAATATGGACATGATTTTGATTAGAAAAAGAACCACTTAGGATGGCCAAACAAATTATATTTAACAATAAATGCAAAATGACAGTGACATGATCCTCATTATCCATTTTGATCAATTATATTATTTTCTTATATTCATAGCAGTGTAACATTCGTGCGGAAGCCCCGTCGCGCAACGACATACCTCAGTTGCTAGGGTAATATACGTGTGGGGCCTAGCACATTAAACTTTTGTTTTTCAGATTTGCATCTACACTGAAAACTTAGATCTCCATGGTGCCTAATTTGGCAGATTCAAGTGGTTTCTTCCCTTTATATTGGATCGTATGTGTAAGACATGTAACTACCTTCATTTAAATAAAGACATATAAGTCGCACCGAAACCGTAGAATCGTGGTATGGGAAATGCATAGGCTATTCTTTAGATGGAAAATGGTATGCGGGACGCTCTAAAGTAATTAGGATATATATATATAACACGTATTTAATTAGATTCAAAATTTTACACCAATCAGTTTTTTAGATGAATCCGAAGTTTATTTATTCATGAAATATATACAATAGATCAACTAAACTAGAGAGGTTTACCGTGGTTCAAAGAACATTGTGATGGCGGAAGATAAACCTAACCATTTTTCTTATTAATATCGGTAGAATAAATAATAGATTCCCTTCACATTAGATGTAGGTATAAGATATGTAAGTCCCTTCATCTAAAAAATAGACATATAAGTCCCACTAGAAATGTAGAACCGTGGCATGGAAAATGCACATGCTATTTTTTAAATGGAAAATGTTTGCTCTAGAATAATTAGGTTATAGAGCTAAAACACATAAATCTGTTCAAAAACATTTTTTCAAAATTTTGCAAGTAGAAATTTTAACACTAATATGAATTTATTTATTCAAAAAATATACACAATAGATCAAAGAAAATCAAGAGGTTTAAGGCCCAGTTCTTTTGGCGGCTTCTCCGAGAAGCCGCCCTAACCCCAGCTTCCTGGGGAAGCCGGTTCCAAAATTTTGTGAGGCTTCCAAGTTAGTTTAGCCTTAACCACTTTGGAAGCCTTCTAATTTTTTTGAACCGGCTTTCCCAGGAAGCTGGGGGTAGGGAGGCTTCTCGGAGAAGCCGCCAAAAGAACTGGGCCTAACTATGGTTTAAAGCACATAGGAAGTTCGGACGATGCACCCAACCATTTATTTGATTCACAGGTGAACTAATTTTTTTATGCAAGCACATCTAGAAGTCAATATATGATGAGGGATAAAGATTGCTCTCTAGGAGAAATCTTTTGTTTTAGGAATTTTTATATTATGTATTTGTTTAGGTGTTAAGATAAAAACACTAACTAAGACTATTCCGATTAGATCGATAATGAAATAGAAGAACCATTGTCCCTCACTACCAACAATGGGTACTATAGAGCCCTCACTCACCTGCCCTACCTTAAGTGTTTGCAGACATTCTCAATTTTAGTTTAATAGTACATCCCAATGGAACACAAATACCTTAGGAGTTAGTGTCTTTAGGTGAACTGGACGGGATGATTGAAATGGATGGAACATTAGCTTGACTGTCACCCATATGTTATTCAATCAATTGACAACAAACATGATGGGGTGCATTCAATTTTCTTCTAATGTTTTTTTATTTAAGGTTATTTCATTCCTTCTATTGAGCACGATGAGTGAAGTTGACTATTATTGAGTTCTAATATACAAGATTAAGCATTTCCACTTACTCGATCAGAAAACTACATTGAAAGAACGACACACATATAGGAGGTAGTAGATATAGAGAGATGTAGAGGTATAGACTCGGTGGCAAGATAATTAGCATGTGATTTCATAAGATAAAACACAGATATGACTAGGGAAAATTAATATCAGTATCAGTATATCACGAGCTTCCACGTTTTCCTATGATATTACCAAAAAAATACACTTTTATCTCAACTTATATTTTCTAATCCTATACAATTTTAAAGGACATGTCCTGAAACTATGTTGGCAATTTTGTGTAGTCATATGATATTGCATAAAAATATATGCGAGCAAGAGCGTGCTACAACTATTTTGGAGTGGGGAAAGCTGGGCAACGAGTCAAGGATAATATGCATCTGAAATATTTCCTCGGTTTCAAATAATTGACATTTGAGAGAAGTTAATCGAAACTTATTTATCTTTAGAAAGGTTGCGAAATCCAAATAAATAAGAAGGTTGCGAAATCCAAATAAACTTCAACACCCACTCTCATGTGTTGCTCGACAATTCCTGGGCATAAATAGAATGAGGGGAAAACAATTTCTATGTTTAGAGTGCTAAGACTTGATCCCGAGACATCTACTCGGACATCATATTAAGTTCAAATTGGCAATCGATAGAACCAAAAGTTAAAACTGATGGGGAAGGATGGGTAATCCACATATCATTCAACAAGTTATATTAGAACAAAGGTAGTATATTGAGTATTTTAAACAATGGAAGACCGTCACATGTTTCAAATTGGTAGAAGTAAATGAGGGAAAATATTTCACATGTAAAATGAAAACTCTTATTGTTTAGTTGGCTTCCAAGGATAAAGTAGTTTTATTTGATTCGTTAAGAAAATTTATTTTCATATCCATTACAAAGATCATATAGTCATCATGTGGTATTTTCTCAAGTAGAACCTAAATGCAAATATATAAAAAAAAATTCACATGTAAATAGAGATGATCCCCATATGAATGATAAATCTTACAAACATCACAAAGGATTAGATATATGGTGCTTTCGAAAATGGAATTATCATAATTCCTAAATGTTGAAGATGGTTAAAAATGGTGTACCAAAATGCATAATTTTATTTAGCACTATGTTTATAGTAACAATATAATATTATTACTTCCAATCAAATAATTTTAATATTCATAAAATTGCAAATTAGCTACTCAATCACTTTCAACACGCTAAGGATTTTTCCCTCGCAAATGCGAGCGCCACTGTGCTAGTTATATACTAAAAGCAATATAAGGGTGTGTTTCGAGGCACGAGGTTGATCCACATAGGCCTTAAAAATATACTACGTTGATCTGCATATTAACGGTTTAGATTAAAAGATATAAAAGGTGTTACGTAAAATATTAAACGTGTACACATATACATGTGACACGTAGTTCAAAAGGAAACTAAAATCTAGATCTCCGTACGTGAACTTCCTCCCGGCCGGCTGGAAATATTTTTTTTCAGAAATAAGGAAATAAAAATTAACAGGTCAGGATTTTTTTTTGCAGGTAAGAGGTCAGGATTTAACTACAGACTATTTCACCTAAGTCACCTAACATGATTGCAAACATGAAAATCCACGTGCTCATTTTCCTATAAAAACATGTGCTCATTTATTTGCGATTTAAGCTGACTAACAAGCAGCTACCGTACGTTCTATTAAGTAGAAACCGATGAGCTTCCAAACAAAAAGGTGTACGCAATTTCATTGGTATAGTCGGTACCATCTACTATTAATTTCTAGAAGGAAAAAACGTCCCTCTATATTAGAAGTGGAGTTAAGTTATATACTAGCTACGATTTAACTACGGACTGCAAACACCAAGAGCCATGTTTGACAAGATTTAAGACGATAGAGTCAATATCTACCATCCGTTTTATTAAAATGAAAACCGAATTGTGTTCTAAAAAAAGATGGACATGATTTTGATTAGAAAAAGAACCACTTAGGATAGCCAAACAAATTATATTTATCGAGAAATGCAAAATGACAGTAGAGTCAATATCTACCATCCGTTTTATTAAAGTGGAAACCGAATCGTGTTCTAAAAAAATATGGACATGATTTTGATTAGAAAAAGAACCACTTAGGATGGCCAAACAAATTATATTTAACAATAAATGCAAAATGACAGTGACATGATCCTCATTATCCATTTTGATCAATTATATTATTTTCTTATATTCATAGCAGTGTAACATTCGTGCGGAAGCCCCGTCGCGCAACGACATACCTCAGTTGCTAGGGTAATATACGTGTGGGGCCTAGCACATTAAACTTTTGTTTTTCAGATTTGCATCTACACTGAAAACTTAGATCTCCATGGTGCCTAATTTGGCAGATTCAAGTGGTTTCTTCCCTTTATATTGGATCGTATGTGTAAGACATGTAACTACCTTCATTTAAATAAAGACATATAAGTCGCACCGAAACCGTAGAATCGTGGTATGGGAAATGCATAGGCTATTCTTTAGATGGAAAATGGTATGCGGGACGCTCTAAAGTAATTAGGATATATATATATAACACGTATTTAATTAGATTCAAAATTTTGCACCAATCAGTTTTTTAGATGAATCCGAAGTTTATTTATTCATGAAATATATACAATAGATCAACTAAACTAGAGAGGTTTACCGTGGTTCAAAGAACATTGTGATGGCGGAAGATAAACCTAACCATTTTTCTTATTAATATCGGTAGAATAAATAATAGATTCCCTTCACATTAGATGTAGGTATAAGATATGTAAGTCCCTTCATCTAAAAAATAGACATATAAGTCCCACTAGAAATGTAGAACCGTGGCATGGAAAATGCACATGCTATTTTTTAAATGGAAAATGTTTGCTCTAGAATAATTAGGTTATAGAGCTAAAACACATAAATCTGTTCAAAAACATTTTTTCAAAATTTTGCAAGTAGAAATTTTAACACTAATATGAATTTATTTATTCAAAAAATATACACAATAGATCAAAGAAAATCAAGAGGTTTAAGGCCCAGTTCTTTTGGCGGCTTCTCCGAGAAGCCGCCCTAACCCCAGCTTCCTGGGGAAGCCGGTTCCAAAATTTTGTGAGGCTTCCAAGTTAGTTTAGCCTTAACCACTTTGGAAGCCTTCTAATTTTTTTGAACCGGCTTTCCCAGGAAGCTGGGGGTAGGGAGGCTTCTCGGAGAAGCCGCCAAAAGAACTGGGCCTAACTATGGTTTAAAGCACATAGGAAGTTCGGACGATGCACCCAACCATTTATTTGATTCACAGGTGAACTAATTTTTTTATGCAAGCACATCTAGAAGTCAATATATGATGAGGGATAAAGATTGCTCTCTAGGAGAAATCTTTTGTTTTAGGAATTTTTATATTATGTATTTGTTTAGGTGTTAAGATAAAAACACTAACTAAGACTATTCCGATTAGATCGATAATGAAATAGAAGAACCATTGTCCCTCACTACCAACAATGGGTACTATAGAGCCCTCACTCACCTGCCCTACCTTAAGTGTTTGCAGACATTCTCAATTTTAGTTTAATAGTACATCCCAATGGAACACAAATACCTTAGGAGTTAGTGTCTTTAGGTGAACTGGACGGGATGATTGAAATGGATGGAACATTAGCTTGACTGTCACCCATATGTTATTCAATCAATTGACAACAAACATGATGGGGTGCATTCAATTTTCTTCTAATGTTTTTTTATTTAAGGTTATTTCATTCCTTCTATTGAGCACGATGAGTGAAGTTGACTATTATTGAGTTCTAATATACAAGATTAAGCATTTCCACTTACTCGATCAGAAAACTACATTGAAAGAACGACACACATATAGGAGGTAGTAGATATAGAGAGATGTAGAGGTATAGACTCGGTGGCAAGATAATTAGCATGTGATTTCATAAGATAAAACACAGATATGACTAGGGAAAATTAATATCAGTATCAGTATATCACGAGCTTCCACGTTTTCCTATGATATTACCAAAAAAATACACTTTTATCTCAACTTATATTTTCTAATCCTATACAATTTTAAAGGACATGTCCTGAAACTATGTTGGCAATTTTGTGTAGTCATATGATATTGCATAAAAATATATGCGAGCAAGAGCGTGCTACAACTATTTTGGAGTGGGGAAAGCTGGGCAACGAGTCAAGGATAATATGCATCTGAAATATTTCCTCGGTTTCAAATAATTGACATTTGAGAGAAGTTAATCGAAACTTATTTATCTTTAGAAAGGTTGCGAAATCCAAATAAATAAGAAGGTTGCGAAATCCAAATAAACTTCAACACCCACTCTCATGTGTTGCTCGACAATTCCTGGGCATAAATAGAATGAGGGGAAAACAATTTCTATGTTTAGAGTGCTAAGACTTGATCCCGAGACATCTACTCGGACATCATATTAAGTTCAAATTGGCAATCGATAGAACCAAAAGTTAAAACTGATGGGGAAGGATGGGTAATCCACATATCATTCAACAAGTTATATTAGAACAAAGGTAGTATATTGAGTATTTTAAACAATGGAAGACCGTCACATGTTTCAAATTGGTAGAAGTAAATGAGGGAAAATATTTCACATGTAAAATGAAAACTCTTATTGTTTAGTTGGCTTCCAAGGATAAAGTAGTTTTATTTGATTCGTTAAGAAAATTTATTTTCATATCCATTACAAAGATCATATAGTCATCATGTGGTATTTTCTCAAGTAGAACCTAAATGCAAATATATAAAAAAAAATTCACATGTAAATAGAGATGATCCCCATATGAATGATAAATCTTACAAACATCACAAAGGATTAGATATATGGTGCTTTCGAAAATGGAATTATCATAATTCCTAAATGTTGAAGATGGTTAAAAATGGTGTACCAAAATGCATAATTTTATTTAGCACTATGTTTATAGTAACAATATAATATTATTACTTCCAATCAAATAATTTTAATATTCATAAAATTGCAAATTAGCTACTCAATCACTTTCAACACGCTAAGGATTTTTCCCTCGCAAATGCGAGCGCCACTGTGCTAGTTATATACTAAAAGCAATATAAGGGTGTGTTTCGAGGCACGAGGTTGATCCACATAGGCCTTAAAAATATACTACGTTGATCTGCATATTAACGGTTTAGATTAAAAGATATAAAAGGTGTTACGTAAAATATTAAACGTGTACACATATACATGTGACACGTAGTTCAAAAGGAAACTAAAATCTAGATCTCCGTACGTGAACTTCCTCCCGGCCGGCTGGAAATATTTTTTTTCAGAAATAAGGAAATAAAAATTAACAGGTCAGGATTTTTTTTTGCAGGTAAGAGGTCAGGATTTAACTACAGACTATTTCACCTAAGTCACCTAACATGATTGCAAACATGAAAATCCACGTGCTCATTTTCCTATAAAAACATGTGCTCATTTATTTGCGATTTAAGCTGACTAACAAGCAGCTACCGTACGTTCTATTAAGTAGAAACCGATGAGCTTCCAAACAAAAAGGTGTACGCAATTTCATTGGTATAGTCGGTACCATCTACTATTAATTTCTAGAAGGAAAAAACGTCCCTCTATATTAGAAGTGGAGTTAAGTTATATACTAGCTACGATTTAACTACGGACTGCAAACACCAAGAGCCATGTTTGACAAGATTTAAGACGATAGAGTCAATA
The DNA here is from genome assembly GCA_916181665.1 of Avena sativa. Lineage (NCBI taxonomy): Eukaryota > Viridiplantae > Streptophyta > Magnoliopsida > Poales > Poaceae > Avena > Avena sativa. The sequence goes on from OV702282.1 coordinate 292,480,370, forward strand.
TCTACCATCCGTTTTATTAAAATGAAAACCGAATTGTGTTCTAAAAAAAGATGGACATGATTTTGATTAGAAAAAGAACCACTTAGGATAGCCAAACAAATTATATTTATCGAGAAATGCAAAATGACAGTAGAGTCAATATCTACCATCCGTTTTATTAAAGTGGAAACCGAATCGTGTTCTAAAAAAATATGGACATGATTTTGATTAGAAAAAGAACCACTTAGGATGGCCAAACAAATTATATTTAACAATAAATGCAAAATGACAGTGACATGATCCTCATTATCCATTTTGATCAATTATATTATTTTCTTATATTCATAGCAGTGTAACATTCGTGCGGAAGCCCCGTCGCGCAACGACATACCTCAGTTGCTAGGGTAATATACGTGTGGGGCCTAGCACATTAAACTTTTGTTTTTCAGATTTGCATCTACACTGAAAACTTAGATCTCCATGGTGCCTAATTTGGCAGATTCAAGTGGTTTCTTCCCTTTATATTGGATCGTATGTGTAAGACATGTAACTACCTTCATTTAAATAAAGACATATAAGTCGCACCGAAACCGTAGAATCGTGGTATGGGAAATGCATAGGCTATTCTTTAGATGGAAAATGGTATGCGGGACGCTCTAAAGTAATTAGGATATATATATATATAACACGTATTTAATTAGATTCAAAATTTTGCACCAATCAGTTTTTTAGATGAATCCGAAGTTTATTTATTCATGAAATATATACAATAGATCAACTAAACTAGAGAGGTTTACCGTGGTTCAAAGAACATTGTGATGGCGGAAGATAAACCTAACCATTTTTCTTATTAATATCGGTAGAATAAATAATAGATTCCCTTCACATTAGATGTAGGTATAAGATATGTAAGTCCCTTCATCTAAAAAATAGACATATAAGTCCCACTAGAAATGTAGAACCGTGGCATGGAAAATGCACATGCTATTTTTTAAATGGAAAATGTTTGCTCTAGAATAATTAGGTTATAGAGCTAAAACACATAAATCTGTTCAAAAACATTTTTTCAAAATTTTGCAAGTAGAAATTTTAACACTAATATGAATTTATTTATTCAAAAAATATACACAATAGATCAAAGAAAATCAAGAGGTTTAAGGCCCAGTTCTTTTGGCGGCTTCTCCGAGAAGCCGCCCTAACCCCAGCTTCCTGGGGAAGCCGGTTCCAAAATTTTGTGAGGCTTCCAAGTTAGTTTAGCCTTAACCACTTTGGAAGCCTTCTAATTTTTTTGAACCGGCTTTCCCAGGAAGCTGGGGGTAGGGAGGCTTCTCGGAGAAGCCGCCAAAAGAACTGGGCCTAACTATGGTTTAAAGCACATAGGAAGTTCGGACGATGCACCCAACCATTTATTTGATTCACAGGTGAACTAATTTTTTTATGCAAGCACATCTAGAAGTCAATATATGATGAGGGATAAAGATTGCTCTCTAGGAGAAATCTTTTGTTTTAGGAATTTTTATATTATGTATTTGTTTAGGTGTTAAGATAAAAACACTAACTAAGACTATTCCGATTAGATCGATAATGAAATAGAAGAACCATTGTCCCTCACTACCAACAATGGGTACTATAGAGCCCTCACTCACCTGCCCTACCTTAAGTGTTTGCAGACATTCTCAATTTTAGTTTAATAGTACATCCCAATGGAACACAAATACCTTAGGAGTTAGTGTCTTTAGGTGAACTGGACGGGATGATTGAAATGGATGGAACATTAGCTTGACTGTCACCCATATGTTATTCAATCAATTGACAACAAACATGATGGGGTGCATTCAATTTTCTTCTAATGTTTTTTTATTTAAGGTTATTTCATTCCTTCTATTGAGCACGATGAGTGAAGTTGACTATTATTGAGTTCTAATATACAAGATTAAGCATTTCCACTTACTCGATCAGAAAACTACATTGAAAGAACGACACACATATAGGAGGTAGTAGATATAGAGAGATGTAGAGGTATAGACTCGGTGGCAAGATAATTAGCATGTGATTTCATAAGATAAAACACAGATATGACTAGGGAAAATTAATATCAGTATCAGTATATCACGAGCTTCCACGTTTTCCTATGATATTACCAAAAAAATACACTTTTATCTCAACTTATATTTTCTAATCCTATACAATTTTAAAGGACATGTCCTGAAACTATGTTGGCAATTTTGTGTAGTCATATGATATTGCATAAAAATATATGCGAGCAAGAGCGTGCTACAACTATTTTGGAGTGGGGAAAGCTGGGCAACGAGTCAAGGATAATATGCATCTGAAATATTTCCTCGGTTTCAAATAATTGACATTTGAGAGAAGTTAATCGAAACTTATTTATCTTTAGAAAGGTTGCGAAATCCAAATAAATAAGAAGGTTGCGAAATCCAAATAAACTTCAACACCCACTCTCATGTGTTGCTCGACAATTCCTGGGCATAAATAGAATGAGGGGAAAACAATTTCTATGTTTAGAGTGCTAAGACTTGATCCCGAGACATCTACTCGGACATCATATTAAGTTCAAATTGGCAATCGATAGAACCAAAAGTTAAAACTGATGGGGAAGGATGGGTAATCCACATATCATTCAACAAGTTATATTAGAACAAAGGTAGTATATTGAGTATTTTAAACAATGGAAGACCGTCACATGTTTCAAATTGGTAGAAGTAAATGAGGGAAAATATTTCACATGTAAAATGAAAACTCTTATTGTTTAGTTGGCTTCCAAGGATAAAGTAGTTTTATTTGATTCGTTAAGAAAATTTATTTTCATATCCATTACAAAGATCATATAGTCATCATGTGGTATTTTCTCAAGTAGAACCTAAATGCAAATATATAAAAAAAAATTCACATGTAAATAGAGATGATCCCCATATGAATGATAAATCTTACAAACATCACAAAGGATTAGATATATGGTGCTTTCGAAAATGGAATTATCATAATTCCTAAATGTTGAAGATGGTTAAAAATGGTGTACCAAAATGCATAATTTTATTTAGCACTATGTTTATAGTAACAATATAATATTATTACTTCCAATCAAATAATTTTAATATTCATAAAATTGCAAATTAGCTACTCAATCACTTTCAACACGCTAAGGATTTTTCCCTCGCAAATGCGAGCGCCACTGTGCTAGTTATATACTAAAAGCAATATAAGGGTGTGTTTCGAGGCACGAGGTTGATCCACATAGGCCTTAAAAATATACTACGTTGATCTGCATATTAACGGTTTAGATTAAAAGATATAAAAGGTGTTACGTAAAATATTAAACGTGTACACATATACATGTGACACGTAGTTCAAAAGGAAACTAAAATCTAGATCTCCGTACGTGAACTTCCTCCCGGCCGGCTGGAAATATTTTTTTTCAGAAATAAGGAAATAAAAATTAACAGGTCAGGATTTTTTTTGCAGGTAAGAGGTCAGGATTTAACTACAGACTATTTCACCTAAGTCACCTAACATGATTGCAAACATGAAAATCCACGTGCTCATTTTCCTATAAAAACATGTGCTCATTTATTTGCGATTTAAGCTGACTAACAAGCAGCTACCGTACGTTCTATTAAGTAGAAACCGATGAGCTTCCAAACAAAAAGGTGTACGCAATTTCATTGGTATAGTCGGTACCATCTACTATTAATTTCTAGAAGGAAAAAACGTCCCTCTATATTAGAAGTGGAGTTAAGTTATATACTAGCTACGATTTAACTACGGACTGCAAACACCAAGAGCCATGTTTGACAAGATTTAAGACGATAGAGTCAATATCTACCATCCGTTTTATTAAAATGAAAACCGAATTGTGTTCTAAAAAAAGATGGACATGATTTTGATTAGAAAAAGAACCACTTAGGATAGCCAAACAAATTATATTTATCGAGAAATGCAAAATGACAGTAGAGTCAATATCTACCATCCGTTTTATTAAAGTGGAAACCGAATCGTGTTCTAAAAAAATATGGACATGATTTTGATTAGAAAAAGAACCACTTAGGATGGCCAAACAAATTATATTTAACAATAAATGCAAAATGACAGTGACATGATCCTCATTATCCATTTTGATCAATTATATTATTTTCTTATATTCATAGCAGTGTAACATTCGTGCGGAAGCCCCGTCGCGCAACGACATACCTCAGTTGCTAGGGTAATATACGTGTGGGGCCTAGCACATTAAACTTTTGTTTTTCAGATTTGCATCTACACTGAAAACTTAGATCTCCATGGTGCCTAATTTGGCAGATTCAAGTGGTTTCTTCCCTTTATATTGGATCGTATGTGTAAGACATGTAACTACCTTCATTTAAATAAAGACATATAAGTCGCACCGAAACCGTAGAATCGTGGTATGGGAAATGCATAGGCTATTCTTTAGATGGAAAATGGTATGCGGGACGCTCTAAAGTAATTAGGATATATATATATATAACACGTATTTAATTAGATTCAAAATTTTGCACCAATCAGTTTTTTAGATGAATCCGAAGTTTATTTATTCATGAAATATATACAATAGATCAACTAAACTAGAGAGGTTTACCGTGGTTCAAAGAACATTGTGATGGCGGAAGATAAACCTAACCATTTTTCTTATTAATATCGGTAGAATAAATAATAGATTCCCTTCACATTAGATGTAGGTATAAGATATGTAAGTCCCTTCATCTAAAAAATAGACATATAAGTCCCACTAGAAATGTAGAACCGTGGCATGGAAAATGCACATGCTATTTTTTAAATGGAAAATGTTTGCTCTAGAATAATTAGGTTATAGAGCTAAAACACATAAATCTGTTCAAAAACATTTTTTCAAAATTTTGCAAGTAGAAATTTTAACACTAATATGAATTTATTTATTCAAAAAATATACACAATAGATCAAAGAAAATCAAGAGGTTTAAGGCCCAGTTCTTTTGGCGGCTTCTCCGAGAAGCCGCCCTAACCCCAGCTTCCTGGGGAAGCCGGTTCCAAAATTTTGTGAGGCTTCCAAGTTAGTTTAGCCTTAACCACTTTGGAAGCCTTCTAATTTTTTTGAACCGGCTTTCCCAGGAAGCTGGGGGTAGGGAGGCTTCTCGGAGAAGCCGCCAAAAGAACTGGGCCTAACTATGGTTTAAAGCACATAGGAAGTTCGGACGATGCACCCAACCATTTATTTGATTCACAGGTGAACTAATTTTTTTATGCAAGCACATCTAGAAGTCAATATATGATGAGGGATAAAGATTGCTCTCTAGGAGAAATCTTTTGTTTTAGGAATTTTTATATTATGTATTTGTTTAGGTGTTAAGATAAAAACACTAACTAAGACTATTCCGATTAGATCGATAATGAAATAGAAGAACCATTGTCCCTCACTACCAACAATGGGTACTATAGAGCCCTCACTCACCTGCCCTACCTTAAGTGTTTGCAGACATTCTCAATTTTAGTTTAATAGTACATCCCAATGGAACACAAATACCTTAGGAGTTAGTGTCTTTAGGTGAACTGGACGGGATGATTGAAATGGATGGAACATTAGCTTGACTGTCACCCATATGTTATTCAATCAATTGACAACAAACATGATGGGGTGCATTCAATTTTCTTCTAATGTTTTTTTATTTAAGGTTATTTCATTCCTTCTATTGAGCACGATGAGTGAAGTTGACTATTATTGAGTTCTAATATACAAGATTAAGCATTTCCACTTACTCGATCAGAAAACTACATTGAAAGAACGACACACATATAGGAGGTAGTAGATATAGAGAGATGTAGAGGTATAGACTCGGTGGCAAGATAATTAGCATGTGATTTCATAAGATAAAACACAGATATGACTAGGGAAAATTAATATCAGTATCAGTATATCACGAGCTTCCACGTTTTCCTATGATATTACCAAAAAAATACACTTTTATCTCAACTTATATTTTCTAATCCTATACAATTTTAAAGGACATGTCCTGAAACTATGTTGGCAATTTTGTGTAGTCATATGATATTGCATAAAAATATATGCGAGCAAGAGCGTGCTACAACTATTTTGGAGTGGGGAAAGCTGGGCAACGAGTCAAGGATAATATGCATCTGAAATATTTCCTCGGTTTCAAATAATTGACATTTGAGAGAAGTTAATCGAAACTTATTTATCTTTAGAAAGGTTGCGAAATCCAAATAAATAAGAAGGTTGCGAAATCCAAATAAACTTCAACACCCACTCTCATGTGTTGCTCGACAATTCCTGGGCATAAATAGAATGAGGGGAAAACAATTTCTATGTTTAGAGTGCTAAGACTTGATCCCGAGACATCTACTCGGACATCATATTAAGTTCAAATTGGCAATCGATAGAACCAAAAGTTAAAACTGATGGGGAAGGATGGGTAATCCACATATCATTCAACAAGTTATATTAGAACAAAGGTAGTATATTGAGTATTTTAAACAATGGAAGACCGTCACATGTTTCAAATTGGTAGAAGTAAATGAGGGAAAATATTTCACATGTAAAATGAAAACTCTTATTGTTTAGTTGGCTTCCAAGGATAAAGTAGTTTTATTTGATTCGTTAAGAAAATTTATTTTCATATCCATTACAAAGATCATATAGTCATCATGTGGTATTTTCTCAAGTAGAACCTAAATGCAAATATATAAAAAAAAATTCACATGTAAATAGAGATGATCCCCATATGAATGATAAATCTTACAAACATCACAAAGGATTAGATATATGGTGCTTTCGAAAATGGAATTATCATAATTCCTAAATGTTGAAGATGGTTAAAAATGGTGTACCAAAATGCATAATTTTATTTAGCACTATGTTTATAGTAACAATATAATATTATTACTTCCAATCAAATAATTTTAATATTCATAAAATTGCAAATTAGCTACTCAATCACTTTCAACACGCTAAGGATTTTTCCCTCGCAAATGCGAGCGCCACTGTGCTAGTTATATACTAAAAGCAATATAAGGGTGTGTTTCGAGGCACGAGGTTGATCCACATAGGCCTTAAAAATATACTACGTTGATCTGCATATTAACGGTTTAGATTAAAAGATATAAAAGGTGTTACGTAAAATATTAAACGTGTACACATATACATGTGACACGTAGTTCAAAAGGAAACTAAAATCTAGATCTCCGTACGTGAACTTCCTCCCGGCCGGCTGGAAATATTTTTTTTCAGAAATAAGGAAATAAAAATTAACAGGTCAGGATTTTTTTTTGCAGGTAAGAGGTCAGGATTTAACTACAGACTATTTCACCTAAGTCACCTAACATGATTGCAAACATGAAAATCCACGTGCTCATTTTCCTATAAAAACATGTGCTCATTTATTTGCGATTTAAGCTGACTAACAAGCAGCTACCGTACGTTCTATTAAGTAGAAACCGATGAGCTTCCAAACAAAAAGGTGTACGCAATTTCATTGGTATAGTCGGTACCATCTACTATTAATTTCTAGAAGGAAAAAACGTCCCTCTATATTAGAAGTGGAGTTAAGTTATATACTAGCTACGATTTAACTACGGACTGCAAACACCAAGAGCCATGTTTGACAAGATTTAAGACGATAGAGTCAATATCTACCATCCGTTTTATTAAAATGAAAACCGAATTGTGTTCTAAAAAAAGATGGACATGATTTTGATTAGAAAAAGAACCACTTAGGATAGCCAAACAAATTATATTTATCGAGAAATGCAAAATGACAGTAGAGTCAATATCTACCATCCGTTTTATTAAAGTGGAAACCGAATCGTGTTCTAAAAAAATATGGACATGATTTTGATTAGAAAAAGAACCACTTAGGATGGCCAAACAAATTATATTTAACAATAAATGCAAAATGACAGTGACATGATCCTCATTATCCATTTTGATCAATTATATTATTTTCTTATATTCATAGCAGTGTAACATTCGTGCGGAAGCCCCGTCGCGCAACGACATACCTCAGTTGCTAGGGTAATATACGTGTGGGGCCTAGCACATTAAACTTTTGTTTTTCAGATTTGCATCTACACTGAAAACTTAGATCTCCATGGTGCCTAATTTGGCAGATTCAAGTGGTTTCTTCCCTTTATATTGGATCGTATGTGTAAGACATGTAACTACCTTCATTTAAATAAAGACATATAAGTCGCACCGAAACCGTAGAATCGTGGTATGGGAAATGCATAGGCTATTCTTTAGATGGAAAATGGTATGCGGGACGCTCTAAAGTAATTAGGATATATATATATAACACGTATTTAATTAGATTCAAAATTTTGCACCAATCAGTTTTTTAGATGAATCCGAAGTTTATTTATTCATGAAATATATACAATAGATCAACTAAACTAGAGAGGTTTACCGTGGTTCAAAGAACATTGTGATGGCGGAAGATAAACCTAACCATTTTTCTTATTAATATCGGTAGAATAAATAATAGATTCCCTTCACATTAGATGTAGGTATAAGATATGTAAGTCCCTTCATCTAAAAAATAGACATATAAGTCCCACTAGAAATGTAGAACCGTGGCATGGAAAATGCACATGCTATTTTTTAAATGGAAAATGTTTGCTCTAGAATAATTAGGTTATAGAGCTAAAACACATAAATCTGTTCAAAAACATTTTTTCAAAATTTTGCAAGTAGAAATTTTAACACTAATATGAATTTATTTATTCAAAAAATATACACAATAGATCAAAGAAAATCAAGAGGTTTAAGGCCCAGTTCTTTTGGCGGCTTCTCCGAGAAGCCGCCCTAACCCCAGCTTCCTGGGGAAGCCGGTTCCAAAATTTTGTGAGGCTTCCAAGTTAGTTTAGCCTTAACCACTTTGGAAGCCTTCTAATTTTTTTGAACCGGCTTTCCCAGGAAGCTGGGGGTAGGGAGGCTTCTCGGAGAAGCCGCCAAAAGAACTGGGCCTAACTATGGTTTAAAGCACATAGGAAGTTCGGACGATGCACCCAACCATTTATTTGATTCACAGGTGAACTAATTTTTTTATGCAAGCACATCTAGAAGTCAATATATGATGAGGGATAAAGATTGCTCTCTAGGAGAAATCTTTTGTTTTAGGAATTTTTATATTATGTATTTGTTTAGGTGTTAAGATAAAAACACTAACTAAGACTATTCCGATTAGATCGATAATGAAATAGAAGAACCATTGTCCCTCACTACCAACAATGGGTACTATAGAGCCCTCACTCACCTGCCCTACCTTAAGTGTTTGCAGACATTCTCAATTTTAGTTTAATAGTACATCCCAATGGAACACAAATACCTTAGGAGTTAGTGTCTTTAGGTGAACTGGACGGGATGATTGAAATGGATGGAACATTAGCTTGACTGTCACCCATATGTTATTCAATCAATTGACAACAAACATGATGGGGTGCATTCAATTTTCTTCTAATGTTTTTTTATTTAAGGTTATTTCATTCCTTCTATTGAGCACGATGAGTGAAGTTGACTATTATTGAGTTCTAATATACAAGATTAAGCATTTCCACTTACTCGATCAGAAAACTACATTGAAAGAACGACACACATATAGGAGGTAGTAGATATAGAGAGATGTAGAGGTATAGACTCGGTGGCAAGATAATTAGCATGTGATTTCATAAGATAAAACACAGATATGACTAGGGAAAATTAATATCAGTATCAGTATATCACGAGCTTCCACGTTTTCCTATGATATTACCAAAAAAATACACTTTTATCTCAACTTATATTTTCTAATCCTATACAATTTTAAAGGACATGTCCTGAAACTATGTTGGCAATTTTGTGTAGTCATATGATATTGCATAAAAATATATGCGAGCAAGAGCGTGCTACAACTATTTTGGAGTGGGGAAAGCTGGGCAACGAGTCAAGGATAATATGCATCTGAAATATTTCCTCGGTTTCAAATAATTGACATTTGAGAGAAGTTAATCGAAACTTATTTATCTTTAGAAAGGTTGCGAAATCCAAATAAATAAGAAGGTTGCGAAATCCAAATAAACTTCAACACCCACTCTCATGTGTTGCTCGACAATTCCTGGGCATAAATAGAATGAGGGGAAAACAATTTCTATGTTTAGAGTGCTAAGACTTGATCCCGAGACATCTACTCGGACATCATATTAAGTTCAAATTGGCAATCGATAGAACCAAAAGTTAAAACTGATGGGGAAGGATGGGTAATCCACATATCATTCAACAAGTTATATTAGAACAAAGGTAGTATATTGAGTATTTTAAACAATGGAAGACCGTCACATGTTTCAAATTGGTAGAAGTAAATGAGGGAAAATATTTCACATGTAAAATGAAAACTCTTATTGTTTAGTTGGCTTCCAAGGATAAAGTAGTTTTATTTGATTCGTTAAGAAAATTTATTTTCATATCCATTACAAAGATCATATAGTCATCATGTGGTATTTTCTCAAGTAGAACCTAAATGCAAATATATAAAAAAAAATTCACATGTAAATAGAGATGATCCCCATATGAATGATAAATCTTACAAACATCACAAAGGATTAGATATATGGTGCTTTCGAAAATGGAATTATCATAATTCCTAAATGTTGAAGATGGTTAAAAATGGTGTACCAAAATGCATAATTTTATTTAGCACTATGTTTATAGTAACAATATAATATTATTACTTCCAATCAAATAATTTTAATATTCATAAAATTGCAAATTAGCTACTCAATCACTTTCAACACGCTAAGGATTTTTCCCTCGCAAATGCGAGCGCCACTGTGCTAGTTGATAACATTATATTACGATCGTAAGCGCAAGAGTTAAAATGTGAAACTTGACATGAACTGAGCATGGCGTTTTCATCTTTTTTTCAGGATTCGTGCTCCAGAGAAAGGTAACGAGGAAGGAGATGAAGATTCAGCAACAGTCATGACGGCTCAATGCACACAACCAGCTGATATGAATCCCCCAGGCCTGCCTGAAGGAGCGTGTAATTTGAGCCTGCGTGCCACATCTTCTGCCGACAACCACGGCGCTACCCGGAGTTCCTGGATCTGCTAATGCAATCCATAGATGTTACTAGCAGTAGTTTAGGCCAAGTTGCTACCCGAGTTCCTACGATGTCCATGGCCATTTTTGTGCCTCTAGGTCCTGACATGTCTCGCTCCACTCTTGTACAGTAGCTGGTTAGTCTGTCCTGCTATTCTTCCTCCCCTCTTCCGTGTATATAGTGCATCTGCCGGGGTCCGAATCTGCTTCCTGGGTCAAGGATTCTGTAAATTCGCTGAACTCTTAACCAAACCCTTCGTCATGTAACGCCCTGTTCGGAACAAAAAAAAAGACTGAAATAAAAAATCACTGCATAAGAGCAATGTGAGCTTTTCCACCACGTTGGTGATACGAGCATCTGATCAGGCGGTTAAGCATTGACATCAGCGTTAGCAAGTGGGGGAATATGTGATGATTGAATTGAAATGCAAGGACATGATGGCAATGCTGGAGTACGACTGTTGAACAGAGCCGGCGGGTGGGCATGCGTTGCGCATGGGCCTGTGGTGGTCCGGCCGGAGCAGGCTGGTGTGATCTGCGGACGCAGATCATTGAAATCCCTGGACGTACTGTACGTCGTCACCCACTCCCGAGACCACATTGATGCATGCATGCATGCCGGCCGGGCGGCCATGCATGGTCCTGCCGCTCCACGTCCGGCTCCACGTCCGGTATCTCCGCTGAATGCAACGCGGCGGCGGCTGAATCTGCACGGCAACTGCGCGCGTCGCATCGCCATTACGCTCGACAGCTAGCTGCGCATGGTTCGGCCGGAGGTTCGGCCTAGGCCTGGGCTGGCCAGCCGCACCTGTGTAGCATGTCTAGTCGGCCTTCCTGGCAGAGAAGTGTTGGGCGACTTCCTTCAGTTTGGAGTAGTAAATCTCGAACAGAAAATTTTGCACGAAGTTAGTCCAGATCAGAGAGTCGATGGTTTCTGCCTCACGTTTCCTTCCATAATAACGAGCACAACACACCAAACTACAACAGGGAAAAGGTCGATCATGCATGCCGTAGCGGCAGCAACCGCAGTCTTCAGCTTCAGTTGCTGCTGATCGAGATTAGGTCGATGACAAGGCCTTGACAAACCTAGTGGTTGCAGGCAGCTTGTCTGGCATGTCTATCAGCCGAAAGGACTGAAGAAAACACAGGCGTGCACGCCGTGACCGGCGTACCAGGGCGCGCGATCGGACACTCCCGCCCAGTGTCCCTGGCGCGTACCGGCGGTGTGCACGGCACGGCGCCACCATGCATCCATCGGCGCTGGCGTCGCCTCCTGTTTTGGCACAGAAACCTACCAGGATGATACCAGTTGCAAAGCTACTTTGGTTGGTGCCTACCAGCTGTCCTTGTCTTAGCCCTAGGAAAGTACTACTATTTTCTTTTGAACAACTTAGCTAGCCCTAGCATTGAGCTGCTGTTTGCGGCGGTAAGATCGACCATGGCATGACCGGTCCAGACTCCAGAGTAGATAGGCAGATGATCGAAGATCGATCGTGGTATAGTATCAGCAACGAAAATAAAACTTCAGTTTGGACCACATACACATGGTTGGTCCTATCTCTCTCTCTCTATCTACCTCGCTCTCTGTATTTTTCAATGAGATACTGTACTAGACGAGGGCCTGGCACGCGGTACAAAAATGCAGCCAACACGGGGTAGCTAGCTTGCAAGACTTCGCGAGTAGCAAAGGACACTAAAATTAGGAGTAATAGTAGTTTTAGTTTTAGCTAGACCCATATGCTTGGATGTAATATATGCAAGCCAAAAACACTACGCTATCGCCATTTGTTTACTTGGCTCCAGCCTCCAGGCTCTATATACTACTGTCCCACACACCCTACTCAAGGACATAATTGATCATTACTACTAGGTTGAAAATCTTTGGCCAAGCACCAGCTGACCAGCCAAGTAAATTACATGTTAGCCTGCTATTGACCGGTGAGGCTACTTTACTCCCACCTCGCCTATCGGAGGAGGCCACACCCAACTTATAAGGGAGAGATTCCTTCCTCCTTTTAGTCCGCGCTTTTGGAATGGAGTGGGCTCTCTTCTTGGGCCGTGAGCGTATGAACGTCCAGAACGTGGGCTGAGTGCTGGGCTGGCCAAGTGGACGCTAACATCTGGTATCAGAGCTAGCGATCGCCATGCCTTCCTGAGGGGCTTCTCAGAGGGATGGGATGTTAGGCTGCTGTTGACCGGTGAGGCTACACGAAGTTTAGTCCCACCTCGCCTACAAGAGGAGGCCACACTCAGCTTATAAGGGAGAGATTCCTTCCTCCTTTCAGTCCGGCCTTTTGGGATGAAGTAGCTCTCTTCTTATTATTGGGCCGTGAGCGCATGAACGTCCAGAACGTGGGCTGAGTGCTGGGCTGGCCAAGTTTTACCAGAACAACATATAGGATCCGCAAAGTCATATGAGCCCTAATCTAATCAAGTAAATTCCAGCCGTTCAAGAGAGCTTAATTCCAAGAGTAGTCAATCTAGCTGATGACGAGAGACAAGACAATCAAAGTTTACTTGGCGAGTAGCAACGCCGACACTAAAATTAGAAGTGAGAGTAGACCAATGCTTGCATGCACTATAATTAAGCCATTTATTTGACGGCAGTGCGCTATCGCCATTTGTTTACGACGTGGCTCTACGATCATGCCCTCGAGACCACGTCCAGTTAATCAAGGGCATAATTGATCATTACTACTACGTTGAAAATCTCTGGCCAAGCACCAGCTAACCAAAGTTTTTGATGGGAGCTCGATCTAATCAAATGCAAAAGTAAACTCCAGCCGCTCAAGGGAGCTTAATTCCATGACTAGACAAGTCCATCATATATCGAAGACGAGAGAGACGACAATCCAATCAAAGTTTCGATGGGAGGACGTGACCGTGGAGCTTTGGAACCATGCATCCGCAAAGTCATATGAGCCCTAATCTAATAATCAAGTATAAATTCCAGCCGTTCAAGAGAACTTAATTCCAAGAGCAGTCAATCAAAGTTTACTTGGCGAGTAGAAACGGCGACACTAAAATTAGAAGTAAGAGTAGACCCTGGATGCACTATACAATCGTTAACTTGGCGCTAGGCTTTACCACCCCACACACTAATCTAGGACATAATTGATCATCGCTACTAGCACTGAGTGGAGATTTGGTTCACATAGGCACCAATGCTCTCTTCGTTTTGAAAATAATAAAAGGGTACTTTTGAGTTTCAAAAAAAATCTCGGGAATGCATGTGCATGGTTCATATATTTGTGCCAAATTTCAATAAAAATTTGTTTCTTTTTAGACTACGGGAAAAAAAATCAAATTTCTGACAGTAAAAACAATACTAGAAACACGTACGGTTTGTCAGTAATTTGTCTTTTGTGTTGCCTAAAATACAACATTTTATTAAAATAAATTTCTGCCGTATGTTTTAAATGTTTGTATCTAGTTATATAGTTATTTTCGGAATTTGTGAAGACCTACAAATACAATTTTGAATTTTTTTAAGAAGCAAGAGAACCGATGTCCATGTGTGGAAGACAATTTCCGATCACTATGGAAAACTTTGGCCAAGCACCACACATACAAAGGACCCTCAAATCTCGAATTATACGAAGCCTGATCTAATGAAATGTACTAGTACTGTACAGTAAACTCCAGCCGCTCAAGGGAAGCTTAATTCCAAGACCAGTCCATCGTATCGAAGACGAGAGAGGCAACCCAATCAAAGTTTCGGTGGGAGTACTACGTGACGGTGGAGCTTTGGAACCATGCATCCGCGGTCGCCCGCGCCATGAACAGGGAGAATCTCCGCCCCTGTTTCGTTTCTTTTCACCTGTTCCAAAGCGCTCACACCACATGGGCGTGGGGTTAAAGGCCATTTTACCCTTTCTTCTTTCACCAAACCAGCCGAGACCATGAGAGACTAATCACACTTTTAACATTTTGATCTTACCTGCTCGATTATGTTAGTAAAGAAGATTCCACTGAACATGATTGTGTGTAGCCTTTAAGCTCCACTTTCACCTCAACACATGCACGCGTAGAGTAGCCAGTGTCATCATCATTGCCGTTTGCTCTTAAACCCCAGCGAGCCACTGGTAAAGTTGAGATTCTCGCCGACTAAAGCAAAAAAACTTGGCCGCCCTTTTGTCAGTACCTAGCGACTTTGTGCTAATCAAAGAGTCCGAGCAGCTTAAGGACTCCGGGATTATCTTCAAACACAAGCCAAGGCAGCACAAGGGAGTGACGAGCAAAATGGGTCTCGCCCTCGTCACCACGTATTCAATCATTCCTATCCTGATCCTGTCACTGCAGTTTCAGAAATGATTAACCCTCGCAGTAACTACTACAGCCCCCAGCGCTGTAAACACTGGCTGGCTGGCTGCTAACTGCTGCAGTAGTAGTACTCGGCATGCGTTGCGTCATGCAGTCAAACAAGTGTTTTTCTTTACCGGGTCCTCGCTCTCCAATGGCGGAACTCTGGGTCGAGCAGGACGGTCTGTGGCTGGCTAGAAATTTACCCTCGGAATCACGCGAGGGCGAACGGGAGTGGTACTGGTACGGTTCCTGTTCTGTTGCGCTGCGGCAAGCGGCGCAGAGGGAGAAGGTGGGCACTGGGCAGCGGAGCGCAGCAGTACAAAGACGAGCGCAAGAATTTGACCGGCGTGGCATTACGCGCCGAGAAGCGGGGGCGCCGTGGGTCCCGCCACGTACGCGCAGTAGAAAACAATGATACGCTCGCCACCAGCGGCGACAGCGAGTGGAGTGAGCCTGCCTGCCTGCCTGGCTCCTCATCAAGTACGTACCAGGAATGATCTCGCGCGCGGTAAGAAAAACTACTGTGGAGGAACTGAGAATCCGAATGATTACTGTCCATGATTAATTACAATCCAAGTACACTAGTACTAGCACTACTAATCATAAACTACGGCAGTGTACAAGTTAAACTGCGAGTGCGATCTGCTAGTAAGTGCTAAGTACGTTGTGCGGCAGTAACTTTTTTTGAGGATTAATTAATGACCAGTTAGCTTAACTTACTCCGTGTGGCCGTGCACAGTTGCACCGGCAGGCAGCGGCCTCTAGCTTCTGGGCAGCCGCTGACAGGAACACGACGCCGCGGGTTAATTCCGCGCCTGCGGGTTTCTGAGAGGGGAATTGACGAGTCGACGGTTTGGTTTACCCATTTCATTTCCTGCGAGTCAGCGTTGTTGGTGAGGTGTTATAAAGCTGCTGTCAATGCAGGAGGAGCATGTACAGTACGTACGTACGGCTGTACACAGTGGAGTGGTGGTAATATACTGGTACGACCATGTGCATGGACGTGTACAAAGATACAGAGGGTAGGACGAGGAGGTACGTACGGGGGAGAGGCGTCGACAGAGAGCCATTCCTCGGGTCAGAGATACCGGTGAGGGTAGTATCTGATCCTCATCGGAGTTGGCCCGACGTACGACGTACGGCATCCCCGAGGCCGAGAATCCAAGAGTACGGTACTAGTGTAATGTATAAACCTCCAAAATACACGAGCCTGCTCGGACTCGTCGCAGCGACCGGCAGTGTGTGTGAGCGACCGAGTTAATTAAGCACAGCGGCGATTGATTCGTCGTGCCAACCAGGGGTGTTCGCTCCTCCGGCCAGGCGGCCTCGGGTCAAGATTATTGGTGGAGCTTGCAATCATGGACGTGGAGGAGGGGTTGTCCCTTCGAGTTCGAGCGCGCGCAAGGGGGGGCTTTGGCCGGTAGTACTCCATTAAACGCAGGCGAAGTGCATTGCATGCGCGCGCGACAGGATGCGCAGCTTCACTCGTCCGGATCGCGCCCACACACTCCAGCCCAGACGCGGGGAGGACCACGCGCGTGCTCCGAGGAGTAAAACTCGCGCTGCTCCGCGAGACCGCGACCACGATCGGTGTGTCCCGCCACGCATCTCATAAGCTTTGGAAATTGATCGGTGGCTCCCATGATTTGAGGCAAAAAAAATACAAAAAACATAGAATTAATTTGACAATTTTATGATAGACTTGTTTGGTTATCCGGGATTGCATCCGTCATTTCAATTGAAAATTCTAGAGAGTGGACAATTTTATGATGTTGACGAGTTGTCTTTTTCGTTTCAGCACGGACTCTTGGCGACGCCTTCGATGACGCCCCCGACGCCCGCTGGCCCCTCTGTGGCCGGACCCGCGCGCCGCCGACTGCGCGCGGCGGCCCCAGCGGCCCCCCTGCGCCGGCCCCGCCTAGTCCCGCGGCGCCAGCGTCGCCCGTGGCGCCCCCGTCGCCCCCTCCTGCGACGCCTCCGGCGCCGTCGACCAGCTCGAGCGCCTCCTCGTCACCTGCTTCATCGGCCACCTCGGTCCCCGCCTCGCCGCCCGTCGCTGCGGCTCCTGCGCCCATGCTCACTCGAGCACGTGCGGGAGTGCGGCGGCCGTCTACGCGCTACCCCGCCGACCAGTGGGCCTTCTGGGCCAGCGGGAACAGTGTCCTGCCGCATGACGGCGGGGTGTCGTCGTCCCGCGAGGGGGAGGCGCCCTCCCCGCTGCCGAGTGCGCGGTCCACCTCCGCTCTCTCGCCGGTGCCCACCCCGGCTCGCGCCGCTTTGCGCGACCCGCACTGGCGCGCCGCCATGCAGGAGGAGTATGACGCGTTGAAGCGTAACCGGACCTGGGAGCTGGTTCCCCGGCCCCCTCGAGCCAACGTCATCACCGGCAAGTGGGTCTTCAAGCACAAGCTTGGCTCCGATGGTACTCTCGAGCGCTACAAGGCGCGCTGGGTCGTACGCGGCTTTCGGCAACGCGCGGATGTCGACTTCACGGATACGTTTGCCCCGGTTGTCAAACCGGGCACGCACGGTACTGCACCTCGCCGCTTCTCGCGCGTGGCCGGTGCATCAGATGGACGTCTCCAACGCCTTCCTCCATGGCCACCTGTCGGAGCAGGTCTACTGTCAGCAGCCCATTGGCTTTGTCGACGCCGAGCGCCCCGATGACGTGTGCTTGCTCTCTCGGTCCTTGTATGGACTGAAGCAGGCGCCCCGCGCCTGGTACCAGCGCATCGCCGCGTTTCTGCATCAGCTCGGCTTCCGCTCCACGCGTTTCGATGCGTCGCTGTTCGTCTACCAGACCGGCAACGATATGGCCTACCTGCTGCTGTACGTCGACGACATCATCTTGACGGCATCCACCGCCGGTCTTCTTCGACGGCTCACCGACAGTCTTCGTGCTGAGTTCGCGTTGAAGGACCTCGGCCCGCTCCACTACTTCCTCGGCATCGAGGTTGTCCGGCGTGTGGACGGGTTCTTTCTTCATCAGCAGAAGTACGCCCGCGAGCTTCTCGAGCGTGCAGGGATGCTTAATTGCAATCATGCGCCTACTCCTGTCGACACGAAGGCCAAGCTTTCAGCCAATGATGGATCGCTGGCCTCCGACGCCCCGTTCTACCACTCCATCGTAGGCGCCCTCCAGTACTTGACATTGACACGTCCGGAGCTCCAGTACGCTGTGCAGCAGGTGTGCTTGCACATGCATGCTCCTCGGGATGCTCACGCTGCGGTGAAGCGGATTCTCCGCTACATCTGTGGCACCCTGGGCTACGGCCTGTCGTTGCATGCCTCGCCCTCGACATCGACCGCCCTCGTCGCCTACTCGGACGCGGACTGGGCGGGCTGCCCGGACACGCGGCGCTCCACCAGCGGCTACTGCGTCTATCTTGGCTCGTCGCTCGTATCTTGGTCCTCCAAGAGGCAGCCCACTGTGTCTCGCTCCAGTGCCGAGGCCGAGTACCGCGTCGTGGCTAATGCTGTGGCTGAGTGAGCTCTCTTGTCCCGTTGACAAGGCTACGGTGGTCTTCTGCGACAACGTGTCGGCTGTCTACCTCTCTGCCAACCCCGGTCATCATCGGCGCACCAAGCACATCGAGTTGGACATCCACTTTGTTCGTGAGCAAGTTGCCCTCGGTCACGTTCGAGTTCTTCACGTATCGACGTCTCAGCAGTTTGCCGATATCATGACGAAGGGATTACCGTCCACGACTTTTCCTGAGTTTC
Organism: Avena sativa; assembly: GCA_916181665.1. Taxonomy (NCBI): domain Eukaryota; kingdom Viridiplantae; phylum Streptophyta; class Magnoliopsida; order Poales; family Poaceae; genus Avena; species Avena sativa. Next base: position 292,499,478 of record OV702282.1, read on the forward strand.
GCTCCAGTCTATGTGTCGGTGCCGACACTTCGACTGCGGGGGGGTGTTGAGTAACATATTGTACTAGGTATAGGTCCCCGTGTTTTTGTCAGGGTTGTACCTGTAATTGTACATGTGTCCGTCTATATATACATGAGCAGCCGACCCAATTGGTGTTATGCAATCTCCAATTCCCTTCAACAGAAATTCAATCGAGATTACGTATAAAACGTGTTTGGCACTTTGGCGGTCGCGGAATCGATACCATCATATCAATTCGAAAATTCCAGCAAATGTGTATGATACATTATGCCAATTCTTGTTTTCTAACGCAGTCATTTGTCTAGGAATCATTTTGTTTCATAATTTCGGACGGCTGCCAAAAATGATTCTCGGATTGGAATTTCAAATTAGACAAATAAAATAATGATAACAATGTGATTTCATTTTATTTCTACCAAGTGAAATGAAACGATGCCTTCCAAACGAGCCCTAAGGATAGAAATCATTTTTTTAAGAACTACCTCAACTAAAAAAAGAAGTTGGAGGGTACCCCTAAGGTTACAAATTTTATGTGAGCTCAAATACATGATAAATTTTGCTAGTTCTTCAAAATAATATGATGGCTTCCTAACGAGCCCTAAGGATAGAAATCATATTATTTTGAAGAACTAGCTCAACTAAAAAAATAAGTTGGTGGGTACTAAGGTTACAAATTTTATGTGACCTCAAACACATGGTAAATTTTGCCACTCCGAAATAAAATGGTTACTACCTTTCTAACCAATAAAAATATGTGATGCGGTAAAAAATAGAACTTTACTGGAAAAGTACAATAAAAAAACTGCATCATTGCAATTGTCAACTCGGAGTATAAAATTTAGTATCCCTCGGTCTTAAAAAAGACATTACAAATTTGTCTATATTCCCATGTATCTAGAGATATTTTACTCACGAATTTAGAAAAATCTGCAACACCTTCTTAGGATGGAGGGAGTGTGTCCTTGCAGCATAAAATATGCTTCCTCTGTTTTAAAATATAAGATGTTTTAGCTTTTGTTAAAACATATGAATCGAGATGTCTTTTAGTGTATTTGTTCGGATCAAAATAAATCAATTTATGCATTAAAAAAGTCTATATATATTTATAGAAAAACTAAAATATCTTATGTTTTGAAACAGAGGAAGCAACCGGCTAGCAAATCATATATTTTCCTTATAGATATTTAAACCACATGCTTTGGTAACTTTTTTTGTTTCTTTGGATAGTAGGATTTGGAAAATGCGAGAACGTGGAGAACCCATGAGTATATTGAGCTTTGCGGTCAACGAGGATGTATATCATTTTTTTTGCACCACAGAGAAATACATGAAAATGCAGGAAACATTAGAAATGTTACAATATTGTATTTGTTTGACATTGTAGTAAGCAAATATTTTCATGATGACGTGGCCAAGGAAGGGCCTTTTTACTCAAAGAAATATCATAAGGTTCTAATACATACATGTTTTAGGAGAGCCATTTTGATTTAAGTGGACAATTCAACAAAAGTTTACGCTTACCTCCGCGAATCGGGCCCTATTTAGCGGACCCGCTTTCTTGTGGACCAAACACTTGTGGAACCCACATCTACCCTTGAAGATGAAGATTTTCCTATGGCAATTGCTACGGGTCTCCTTCTTTATGTGCGATGTAGCCCGACCTACGGCCGTTATCACATCTTGGTCTCCAACTTATGCCAAGTCATCATGGACTCCAAAGGTAAATCATATCCTCTATGCGAGCCCACTTCCTACCTTATTGACTGGTATACTACTTTATACTCCGTTATATGACCATGATAGGTTTACACCGACAAGTACGAAGGCAAGGAAGGAAGCCCGGAGCATCAAGCCCGACAGATGACTTCATGAAGGTACTGGCTGAGGACTTTGGTTGTCAAGTGGGTACTATGTCTTTTACATTTTTGGGATTGCCACTAGGTACGACTAAACCTACCATTACTGAGCTACTACCTTTGGTTTGCCGTCTAGAACGAAAGTTGTCCTCCAGTTCTAGTTTTCTGTCACAAGGTGCAAGGCTGCAGCTCATTAATTCAGCACTCTCTTCGATGCCTCTACACTTTTTATGAACTCTACAATTACCTAAAGGGCTCACGATACAGTTGGACAGGATCCTTAGGCAATGCCTTTGGCGAGATAAACCTGATGAACCAAAGCAATCTCTGGCTGCTTGGCAATTAGTTTGTTTGCCCAAGGATAAAGGAGGTCTGGGTGTGGTGGATTTCAAAAAAAAGAATGCTGCTCTTCTTATTAAGTTCTTAGACAAATTCTATAATCACAAGGACACTCCTTGGGTACAACTTATTTGGAGTGCACATTATGAAAATAAAGTGCCACATGCAGAAAAACTTTGTGGGTCTTTCTGGTGGCGGGATATGATTAAGCAAGTGGATAACTTTCGGGGAGTTGCTTCTGTAAAACATGGGAAGGGTGATACTTTCCTATTTTGGACATATAATTGGTCCATACATGGAAGTGTGCAGCCAATTAAAAATCGCTTCCCTAGATTATTTTCTTTTATGTTGGATGAAAATCTTTCAGCGGCTCAAGTGTTTTCAGTTGAGGAGATTCATGATCTATTCTACTTGTCATTATCTGCTGGAGCTCATCGGGAGCTTATGGATCTCAAATAAATCATGGTCTATAACCCATTAAATGATCAACATGATGTCTGGTCTTATTGTTGGGGTGAGAGTTATACACCTAGCCAATTTTATAAGTTGATCCATGCACATATTCAGGCACCCAAGGTTTACTCCTAGCTTTGGAGATCGAGTTGTATGATGAAGCACAAAATGTTTACTTGGTTGTTGCTTAGAGATAGAATGAATACTTGCGATCTGCTGCAAAGGAGGCATTGGAATGTCACAGATAATACTCACTGTGTGCTATGCCCTGTCCGAGCTTATGAGGATAGGATTCACTTATTCTTTCAGTGCAACTTCAGTGTGAGAGTTTGGAACTATTTGCAAGTTATCTGGCAGTGTCATGATGACCTTCAGTATGTGGTAGCTCAGGCTAAACGGGATTTTGGTCAACCTTTTTTCATGGAGGTGCTCGTTTTAGCTTGTTGGAATGTATGGATCCTTCGGAATGGAAAGATTTTTAATCAAGAAAGGCCATCTTTTTCTAAATGGAGATTCAATTTTATCAATGATATCAGCTTAATACAGTACGGGATTAAAGCCAAATATAAACCTTTGCTGATGTCTTGGATTGCTGTGGCATCCCGCAAAACCACTACTAAAAAATCGCGTTGTTTTTGTGCATTGCATCATCATGACCGCATGCTCATGTCATCATGCCGCATTGCATTTGAGCATCGTCATCATCTTGCATTTGCTTGCATAAAACTATTTTCGGAAAAACCTATTTTTGTTTTCTAAACGCCCCGTCTTTGTTCAAACACAAAACCCGGGTCTCCGGATTATTTTGTTTTGTCTGCCAACGATTTGCAAAAGCCCCGTCTGGAATAAATAAATTGTTTAATTATTTTTAGGGGGCAGCCAAACCGGGCCGATCCGACCCAGTCGGCCACCCCCAGTACAAAAACCGGTCCACCTAAACCCTTTCCTACCTAGTCCTAATCCCCTCTCGCCACCTCACCTCTCATCTCTCCCCACCCAATCAACCACCGCCACCTGGGCGCGTCCCCACCTCCCTCTCCCCACACTCCACCCACACAGCAACACACCCACGCCACCTCCCTGGGCCCGGCCCCACCCCGCAGCCACTCCCTCTCTCCACCCGACACCCTGGTCCCACCCACAACACACACACGCACGCCACACACGCCTCCCACGCGTGGCCCCACCCCGACCGTTCCCACCTCCCCCGCTCCTCTCGTCCTCCCGCACGCCCCGCAACCACCCCGATCCCCGCCGCCGGCGCGCCCTGCTCGCCCCTCCTCCCCTTCGGCGCCTCCCTCTTCTCCTCCCCGAGGTCGCCCCTCCCTCGCCTTGCGCCGCCGCCGCCGTCCTGCCCCGCGACCCCGCCTCCTCACCGGCGTCCAGGCCGCCGCCCTCTGCGCCCTCTCCTCGGCTCTGCCCCGCAGCAGCGCGCGTCGACCGCCCCCTCTCGCCAGCGTCCTGCACCGCCTCCACCGCGGTCTCCTCGTCGCCCTCTGGCCCCGCCGTCCGAGCTCGCCGGCCTTCCCCGAGCGCTGCTGCAGCCGTCCTGGGAGCCGCCGCCGTAGGAGCCTCTCCTCCTGCGCGCCCTCCGCCGCCATGACGCCCGAGCCGCGGCCTCCTCGTCTGCCGCCGACACCAAGCCCCCGTCCGTTGCCTCCCTCGGGTTGTCTGCGACCGCCACCGCCGTTTTCCCCGTGCCTGCCTCCCCGATGTTCCTGGGGTTTTTGCCTGCACGACAACAAGTCTCGATGGAGTGCTACGTTGAAAAGGTGAGACGTTTGGTACTGATGTGAAGAGGTGGTATGTAGATGCATCGGTATTTGTGTGGTGTGATGCCCATATGTGGACTCATGATGCCGCTGGGTGATGTTCAACAATCCCAAACACCGACAAGAACCGCCTTATATCAAGTTCTTCCGAAGACCAACGCCGACGCAAGTTTGACACCGAAGACGAGACGGACACCATGATCTCCAACCCGGAACACCAAGTGCACCGACATGGATCCGAGGCCGAGCCCTCGACACGCCAAGGTCTTCTCCCCGGAACACCGAGAACTCCTCCCTGAACGCCAAGGTCGTCGACACGGATACGCCATGTTCTTTCTCTCGGACCCGAAGACCCCGAGGACCCGACAAGACCTTCGTGACGACAAGATCGGCACCGACCAGGGCGAATCTAACGCGCCTCCGACGCCACACCAAGTCCTTCTTCGCGGAACGCCAAGATCTACTCTGTTATCCGAGAACGCTCCCGCCGAGTCCGAACCCTGTCGAACCCTGTCGAACCCCGAACCCTCGGAACCAAGATCTTCCGAACCCAGATGTGTGAACCTTTTCCGAGCCCCTATTTTATAAATGCCATCTATATAAATTGTTGCATATTAAATTGTAATACTCGCATGCATATTGTCATGTGGTTTGGGGGCCTTATGCCGATTCACCATATAATTAAATATGGGACCCATATGCGGGCAAATCTAATCTTATATTGGCCCCATTTAAATTTGTGTAGCGAACCAGTGCTATCATTTTGCCTTGTTAAGACAACAATTAAATTGCGGGGTATCTAAATAACATGAACCTATTAATTAATTGTCGGGACCCCCGTTTCCGCTTAATATTGCCTAATTGCATCGCATCTTGCCATGTCATACATCATACATGCATCATGCCCGATCTTCTGCCGTAGTATTAGATAGTGCATCCGGTGTTTCTTCTAGTGCTTTGGTTCTTCGCGGATAAGGCCGTTGAGTTGATGTGAGCTTCGCCCCGATCTTCGGTTGAACCTTCGGCAATGTTTTTCAGGCGAGCATCTCCCCCTTTCTACCTATCTTACTTTTATAGTATTTATTCCCTCCTGTTGACCTATTGCTATCTGTGTTGCGATGCTCTAGCTTTCGTACCCGTGATATCCCTTGCAGCCTTATATTGCCTTGGACTCCTCCTATTACCTGTTGTTTGGTAGATAGTTGGACCTGCGCGTCGTAGTCGCTTGCTCAAGTGCTGTTGCGTGTCGTCAAGTACCACAGTTGTTGGAGTATTGCCGTGTGTTTATTGTTGGAGTTGATCAAGACTTTAATTACTGTTTAACAACTAAAATTGAAGTAGGTAAATGCAGAGGCACAGGTGGGCAATAGATGTTATTTGGTTGCTAACCGTCCACTTGTGTCCCGTAGGACCCCGAGTACTTGATACCTGTTCCTTGAATATTCGCGCTATCCACATCCGGGAGGATTATGGGACCCCCCTGAGCCAGAGCTTGATTCATTCTTATTTCTTGGGGCCACAAACTAGTTTGAGGTTTTATTTACTATCCTGTACTTATGCCATGCTTTACTGCTTTATTTACGATTGTGCGAGGAGCACCTGTACTGTTTAGGATCGTGACCCGTTTTCGCGGTATCGACAAGCCCAGTCACACTTTCGGGTTCCCAGTCGTTTACAGCCGGCCCCACAAACCTTGAGTCCGTCTCGAAGTCAGCTAACTTCGTTGCGGGTATACTTAATGGGGTGGCCCCCTGAAATATTTCTGAATCTTGTGATTGCTTTATCGTGAAGGCCTCGTTGGGTTTTGATTTGGTTTTTCCGAGGTTGATTGAGTGTGTGTTGCTATTTGTGCACCCCTGCAAGGTAAAACTTTCTGAAAGCCGTGTTCGCGGTTATGGACGACTTGGAGCACAGTATCTCGATCATAGACAACTATAACTAAAGTAGTGCTATAAATTTGACTTTATAATGACTAGTAATCAGCTTCACTATAATGGAATGGCTAAATAAAACTGTCAACAATTGCTTGTTTGGGTTGTCGCTTGCTACCATTGTACCTGACTAGTAAGCATTGCAACTATAACGGAATGTCTAAATAAAAGTACCAACAACTGCTGGGTTTTGGGGATATCTCATGCTAATTGTATCTGACTAGTAAGTGTTGCAACTACAACGGACTGGTTAACTAAAACTGCCCACTGCTTATCTTATCAGGATGACTATCTATACCTGACTAGTAATTGCTGCAACGATAACTGAATAAATAAAACTGCCAACTGTGTGAGTCCTCGGTTGACTTCCTCGTTTGGTCTCGAGGGGGAAATACCAGGATGGGTATGTTTGGAGGTAGTATCAAGGTGGTTCCGAATAGGTCTTTCTTACCCCTCTCTGATAGCCGCTAGTGGTATCGAGTCTCTATAGGTTGTTTAGTGCATGCCGCGCTGCCGCTTCAGTCCACCATACCTATGTAGGCGAGGACCGCCGAATTCTAGCCTCGCCGTGTAATGGCCTCAGTACTGACCGCTCCTCTTTTTCCTTTGCCCTTTGTCGGCACCCCTTTTGTTTAAGCAGGTTTTGAGATCGACGTCGTTAGCAGGGTTACCCTTCCGGCTTGGCCTGGGCAGGGTTATGGACGCCATTGGTTATTCTTCAGGGCTCTTAGCCCCATTTGCATCTTGTCCGTAGTCGGACGCTCTATCATTTTCAAGGTGATTTGGATCTTTGTATATTATCTCTGTATTCTTGACTCATTGAGTCGTTGTTATATATATCTGTTCTGTGGGTCCTATCGAGGACTGTTGTGTAATGTTATTACTTCGTTTTCCACCCGCACGCAAGTGCCTCGTGGGCACCTTTGAATCGTTTCTATGCGAGTTTGGCGGGAATCGCTGAAACTTGCATAGGGTCGATTCTGAGGGTGTTACAATTGCTGCTCTACCGTAGGGATAGATCTTTTGGTTTTGTATAGTTTGTTGCCTGTATTAGGTAGGTTTTCCCCCATGTAATTATTTTTTCTACTGGTTGTATTTTGTTTTGAGTTTAATAAAATTGTTGTGGGGCTTTTGCCTCACAGTTCCACGTAAAAAAAAGACGGAGGCTTGGAAGAGGAGACAGAAGAAGCAACAGAAGCACCAGAGTCTCCGGCCTCCAACCCCGGAGTCTTCGGCCCAGACTCTGGACCGGACTTCGGACGCTCGGAACTCTCTGTATGCCACCCTGGAGACAGCTCTAGAGAGCGACGACGTCACCGGAGTCTCCGGCTACCCCGGAGTCTCCGCCCCCAGACCCCGGAGTCTCTGGACGTGGACTACAACAAGGACTCTCTGCCCTCATGGGAGTCTCCAATCCTCAAGCCCGGAGTCTCTGGCCTAAGTGTTGGGCACGTGCGCCGCCAGCTAGGCCTACGACCCATGTACCCCTCTTTTCCTTACAAACCCTAGTTTTATCCCCAAACTACCCTTTGTTATGTGGCTAGCCTATATATAGAGCCCCAACCCCTTATTCCAACCCTAGACATTGATGATAGACTAGAAACCCTAATATGGATCACTTCTACTCATGTCTCCTTACCTTCATGAGGGAACCCTATCATCACCCACCTCTATGGATTCTGCCTAGTGCGTCCATCGTTATACAAGGCCTTGGAGTCTGTGTCTCTTCTCCAAGCTATCAAGACCCTCCCCAAGGTGTTCTTCCCTCTCCGACGTGGATTGAGGGAGCCCGTTGACCGATGTTTCCTTGTGAGGATTCTATCATACCGGTGACCACCGTTCGGGAGTAATCGGCCTTGTATCGTGTGAGTTTGCGTGTGTTCATCGTGTTCTTCGCAAGATGTGTGTTTGCTTTCGCTACCTTCTCCCCTTTCCCACGCGTTCCCATCGATTTCCATGGAGATTCGTGAAAGATTGGGCAACACTAAGGGGTCACCCATAACATATTGGTATCAAGAGCCTTGTTGCTCACGAATTTCTCCACAAAATTTTCTTCTATCCACCATAATTTCGAAAATCTCCAAAAAAGAGTCCAATTTCGTGTTTTGGATCAATCTGTGCTTTGCGTGAGTTTTGGTAGGTTTTGATCCATGGATTACTTGCTAAGCTTATTGATCTACCTTTTCATGCGTTCCCATGGCGTAATTCCTTAATTTCCCCCATCAATTTGAGGTTTTGGTTCGAGTTTTTCCGCCAAAACGCGCCCCGGACGAGTTCCCGACGTCCTGGAATTGACCGTACCGGAGTCTCCGGCTCAGGACCGGAGTTTCCATAGTTAGTGACTCCAGACCGGAGTCACCGGGCCCCGAAACCGGAGTCTCCGCCCCGTGAAGACAGAAAAACTGCTTCACGATTTTGAGCATAACTTTTGCATTCAAATTCGGATTTTGGTGTTCTTTAGCTCGTTTTGAAGAGGAAAAGGAGATCTACATCATCATCCATGTTGTTCACACTATCTACTATATCAAAATTCCATGAGCAAGGCAGAATCCAACAATAAAGGATGGAGATCATCGACGAAAGGTATACACATTCCGCGTCTTCTCCCCACTTGCATTCCTTTGTGAACTACACTATCCATTTCTAACTCGGCTTCTAAATTTCTAAAGCTTTTGCAGCTTTGGTACCCGCTATGTAGTCAACAGGACAAGGCATCTAGGCATACTTGTTTTGTCCTCTACTGGAGGTGTCTCGCCGGATCTTCTCCTCGGCCAGCGCTGAGATAATTTTTAGCTTTCCTTGCTGAGAGCATGCTCGTTGATCTAACTATGTTTGGGCTTATATGTGTTACTGCCCCCAATAAGCTCTTTTTTACCAGCCTTTTGGACTTGTGGACTCTATATAGATGGTTGCTTTATTTATAAACCGGGTGAAATCCCGTTAATAGGAGGAATTTACCAAAAGTCCAATATCAGTTTCCTACATTAAAATATAAAAGTACTCCTACCAAGATGTTAAACCTCTTGGAATACTTTTCTTGTATCCTTTGAGAGTCTTTTGTGATTCTTGTCTTTCTTAATCTAGTATCTGCAGAGGGCGCATGGAATTGTGTGTTCGATGGATTATCCGATTGTTTTTCGTATTTGTTGGTGTGGTTTGAGGCCAGTCTCTTCCGATCTACGTTTGTCATCATTGGCGATGGTTGCTGCTCTGGTGCGTTAGTCCTTTAGGTCTTAGCACGACGACTTCTCGTCTGTGTACTACAACAAGTTTTACTACGACAAGTTTTGCCCGACTCTGGTGATAGAGGGGCGAGAACGGCGGTGCGTCTTTGACTCGTGCTAGTGTTTGTAGTCGTCGCTAGGTGATTCAATGATCTATTTGTAATTTTATTACTTTTAGGAATTTTTGTATTGCTATTCATGATTATTAACGAATCGGTTGAATTTCGTAAAAGAATATGTTTCACATGTAGGGATATTATATTTGCTACTTCCTCCAATCCAAATTAATAGTCTTGGATTTGTCCAGATTCGGATGTATCTAGTCATATTTTAGTGTTAGGTATATCCGAATCTAGACAAATCTGATATTAATTTGGTTAGGAGGAAGTATTTTTTTTCAAATATTTTGTTATGTTCTGCAATTACTTGCCAAGGTTGGCATATGCAGATTTTGAAAACTGCATAACAAGAATCCATATATGCTAAATATAATCCTCGCTTTAATAAATTTCTCAAAAAATTGCATGGAATTTATTTATTTAAATGTGTGGCTATATGAGGGAGCGCATAGTCCTCCTAGAGTGCACAGTAGAGACAAATCGTCGAACCAAACATGGAAAAACTGAAAACAAGTAGGAGCACAATACAATAACGTGAGAAAATTTATATTGTCTCCACTATTTTTTTTGTAGTGTAGTGTGGTCCTTTTCCTTTTTATCTCGATGGACTTTCAAATGTGCTGAATCCCGTTTTCTAAATCTTGCGCCAATTTCGCTGTTAATTACCTGCAAACATTAGGTAGCCATTTTCATGCTAATACTACTCCTTTAATTCTTTCCTTTACTAATAAATTCTAAAGATGTGCATGAAATTTATTTATTTGAATCCCTTAGGGAAATGAAAGAGCGTGTAGGGCATCTTAAGGCTGGTCATAGTGCATAGTAACTTAGACTAGTAACATGTACATGTTATTAGTCTAAGTTACTACCTTCATAGTATAAAATAACTTAAGTGTGGTAACATATAATGTCACGTTAATTAGGTTGTAGACTCATTTTGTGTTGATATATGTGATGTTACAGTAACATGGTTAGTTACTCTATCTATCTTTTTCCTCGTTAACTCATTGCCACATAAGTAAAAGTGCTGATTTGGACTCTTAGTTACTATAATGAGGCTGGTCATAGTGAAGAGTAACATAGACTAGTAACATGCATAAGTTATTACTCTATGTTACTATCTTTATAGTCGAGAGTAACATATAAGTGGTGTCATGCAAAGTAGTATCATTTATTAAGTGATAAACTCATCTTGCATTGGTATGTGTGATGTTACAGTAACCAAATATGTTAACTCCATCCTCCTCTCTCTTCATTAACTCACTGCCACATACTCCCTCCGTCCCGGTTTAAAGGACACAATTTGCAATTCTCTGGGTCCTAGGTGTCATCTAATTGGTTTATTTAATTGCATAGAGTAGAACATGCATGAGAAGAAAAAGGGTTAGGAAAGCGTTCAATTATTCACACATATGCATGCCCAATCCCCCAAAAGGAAAACCACACACCACGCCACGCCTCCCCAGACCGAAACAAAAAAAGATCACATTGTTCACCAGCCCCCCTGCACTGCTGCACGCCTCGTGCCCCAGACCCACATCAAAGGCAAGCAAGACCGCACCCTTCCTCTTTCCGTCTCACTCTCCCCTTGTCTCCACTCTCCTCGCCGGGAGTGTGAGCCCTTCCCCCCTCCCCCCTCTCCGGCCCAGGAAACCCCAATGCATCTCCGGCTCCTCCCCGTACTCCTCCTCCTCCTGCTCGCGTCCCACCTCGGCGCCGGCGCGGCCGATGGCGACGCGGACGCGCTGCTCGCGGCGAAGGCGGCGCTCTCCGACCCCACGGGCGGGCTGGCCTCCTGGGCGGCGCGGAACGGGACAGCGGACGACGGACACTGCGCGTGGGCCGGCGTGACGTGCGGCACCCGCGGCACCGTCGTGGGGCTCGACGTCTCCGGCCTCAACCTCTCCGGCGCGCTCCCGCCGGCGCTCTCCCGCCTCCGCGGCCTCCTCCGCCTCGACGCCGGCAACAACGCCTTCTCCGGCCCCGTCCCGGCCTCGCTCGGCCACCTCCGCTTCCTCACCCACCTCAACCTCTCCAACAACGCCTTCAACGGCTCCCTCCCGCCCGCGCTCGCGCGCCTCCGCGGCCTCAGGGTGCTCGACCTCTACAACAACAACCTCACCAGCCCGCTCCCCGCAGAGGTCGTCGAGATGCCGATGCTCCGCCACCTGCATCTCGGCGGCAACTTCTTCTCCGGCCAGATTCCCCCCGAGTACGGCCGCTGGGCCCGTCTGCAGTACCTCGCCGTCTCCGGCAACGAGCTCTCCGGCAAGATACCGCCCGAGCTGGGCAACCTCGCCAGCCTCAGGGAGCTCTACATTGGCTACTACAACAGCTACTCCGGCGGGATACCGGCGGAGTTGGGGAACCTCACCGAGCTCGTCCGTCTCGACGCCGCCAACTGCGGGCTCTCTGGGCAGATACCTCCCGAGCTCGGCAGGCTGCAGAAACTCGACACGCTCTTCCTGCAGGTGAACGGCCTCGCCGGGGCCATACCGTCCGAGCTGGGCAACCTTAAGACCCTCAGCTCGCTGGACTTGTCCAACAATGTGCTCACCGGCGAGATACCCGCGAGCTTCTCCCAGCTCAAGAACATGACGCTGCTCAACCTGTTCCGCAACAAGCTGCGTGGTGACATCCCCGACTTCGTCGGCGACCTGCCAAGCCTCGAGGTGCTGCAGCTGTGGGAGAACAACTTCACTGGCGGCGTGCCCCGCCGGCTCGGCCGCAACGGATTCCTCCAGCTGGTCGACCTCTCCTCCAACAGGCTTACCAGCACGCTGCCGCCGGACCTCTGTGCCGGGGGCAAGCTGCACACGCTCATCGCCCTCGGCAACTTCTTGTTCGGCGCCATCCCTGACTCCCTCGGCCAGTGCAAATCCTTGAGCCGTATCCGTCTCGGGGAGAACTACCTGAACGGCTCCATTCCAAAGGGGCTCTTCGAGCTGCAGAAGCTGACTCAGGTCGAGCTGCAAGATAACCTCCTCACTGGTACTTTCCCGGCTGTGGTTGGCGTTGCGGCGCCTAATCTGGGAGAGATCAACTTGTCAAACAATCAGCTTAGTGGTGCATTGCCAGCATCAATTGGAAACTTCTCTGGGGTTCAGAAGCTGCTCCTTGATCGGAACTTGTTCTCTGGTGTGATGCCTGCCGAGATTGGTCGGCTGCAGCAGCTCTCCAAGGCTGACCTTAGCAGCAATGCCATTGAGGGAGGTGTGCCGCCGGAGGTTGGGAAATGCCGTCTGCTCACTTACTTGGACTTGAGCCGGAACAACCTCTCTGGGAAGATACCTCCGGCCATCTCTGGAATGCGGATACTGAACTACCTCAACCTGTCCAGAAACCACCTTGATGGAGAGATACCTCCGTCCATCGCCACAATGCAGAGCTTGACGGCGGTCGACTTCTCATACAATAACTTGTCTGGGCTTGTTCCGGGGACTGGGCAGTTCAGCTACTTCAATGCCACATCTTTCGTTGGCAATCCAAGCCTGTGTGGACCATACCTTGGTCCATGCCGCCCTGGCATTGCTGATACTGGTCACACCAACCATGGCCATGGAGGACTGTCTAATGGTATCAAGCTGCTCATTGTGCTAGCCTTGCTTGTTTGCTCCATCGTATTTGCTACCCTGGCTATTCTGAAGGCGCGGTCATTGAAGAAAGCCAGTGATGCTCGTTTGTGGAAACTCACCGCATTCCAGCGCCTTGATTTCACCTGTGATGATGTGCTTGATTCCCTGAAAGAGGAGAACATTATTGGCAAAGGCGGGGCAGGAACTGTGTACAAGGGATCAATGCCCAATGGTGATCACGTGGCTGTGAAGAGGCTCCCGGCAATGGTCCGTGGCTCATCACATGATCATGGGTTCTCAGCGGAGATACAAACACTTGGGAGGATTCGGCACCGCCATATCGTGCGCCTGCTAGGATTCTGCTCAAACAATGAGACAAACCTGCTGGTGTATGAGTATATGCCCAATGGCAGTCTTGGGGAGCTTCTCCATGGCAAGAAAGGGGAACACCTGCATTGGGACACTCGGTACAAGATCGCCGTTGAGGCTGCCAAGGGGCTATGCTACCTGCACCATGATTGTTCACCATTGATACTGCACCGTGATGTCAAGTCGAACAATATACTTCTTGACTCTGACTTTGAAGCTCATGTGGCCGACTTCGGGCTGGCAAAGTTCCTGCAGGACACCGGCGCATCTGAATGCATGTCCGCTATTGCTGGCTCATATGGCTACATTGCTCCAGGTATTGAAACATGTACTTGTTTAATTAAGTTCAGTCTGATTATTCTTAAGATGAGCATATAATACATACTGGTTTGATAAATACTGGAATGCTTACACCATATGCAGGTTGTACTATGTCATAATCACACTTTATGCTACTGTTACGACTTAATTGCAGACTAGTACTGGCGATGAGCATTTCAATGCTTATTGACACTGGTCAAGTTCTTTCCCAAGCATAATCTTGCAACTTGCTATCAAGATCAAGTACAGTAATTAAATTCATTGTTCTTTCCTGAATGACAACCGTTAACCTAATTAAATTCATATGCCCTTTTCTGTAACCACCTCATTATGGAAATAATTAACCAACAACTCTTTGTCTTGCTCCTACCATCGTATGCAATAATGGAATGTTGTAGTTTGCATAATAGTTTACTTCAGTTCTGTATCTTCTACTCTAACTTGATATTTTTCTAGCTGCCAAAGAACAGAAATGTATTGCTTTCTAATTGACAAATCTTCATTACTTTGTTATGTGTTGCTGTCCAGAATATGCATACACCCTCAAGGTGGACGAGAAGAGTGATGTCTACAGCTTTGGCGTTGTGCTCCTCGAGCTTGTCACTGGGAAGAAACCTGTGGGGGAGTTTGGCGACGGTGTTGACATTGTCCAGTGGGTAAAGATGATGACGGACTCAAACAAGGAAAATGTGATGAAGATCCTGGACCCAAGGCTCTCGACCGTGCCGCTGCACGACGTCATGCACGTCTTCTACGTCGCCCTGCTGTGCATCGAGGAGCAGAGCGTGCAGCGCCCGACGATGCGGGAGGTGGTGCAGATCCTCAGCGAGCTCCCCAAGCCAGCTCTCAGCCCTGGGGAAGAAGAGCCTCCACATGCTGATGATGAAGGTTCTGCATCGGCGGACCCTCCAGCCCCAACCAGTTCCAGTGAAGCACCAACCGGCGACGCGAAAGATCAGGAGCAGCATACAAGCTCGGAGTCGCCGCATCCTCCGGATCTCATCAGCATTTGATGATCCAAGTCCCGGAACATCACCATTGGTCGGGAAAGTATGCGAGCTTCTTCTGGTCGTGTAAACTTAGGTCTGAATCTTTCTTAGGGCGTGCTAAGTTAAGAGAGACTCTGTGTGCTGTACATATTCAAGCTTGGTGGTGGGTGTCCAGTTTGATGTGTGTTGCTTTGCTGCTGTAATGTAGTGGGAGTCTGTAGCCTGTAGGGGGTGTTAAGTACTCTAGAGGTTTTGATCTTCCTTTGTTCAATGTAGTCGCCATTTAAGTGTCAAGTGCCTTTGTTATCCGATCCAGCGTGAGAATCTGTCTGATATTTGCTGTGGAACCAGGATGGCTTTAAAGTGCTTCCTGTTCTTGTGTTTGTGTTTCAAGTGGGCTGGTCTCGTATCCAGATCTGATACTACTACAATTGCCATCGAAAAGCACTTTTGTCCTCTCTGACATAAAAATGATAAATCATCATCTGAAAAGCACTTTTTGTGCTGCCAAAGCATTCGATTGAATCTTGCTTTTTGACTTTCTTTCACAATCAAAAGAAGTTGTGTTCATCGCTTCTGTTGGCAGCCTGCTCGGACATTGTCAAAGGGACGCGTGCAGTACACTTCAGGTGGGGAGAGGGAGATTCAGAACCAGTTTTCTTGTTAGCAGATGCTTCGCCCTTCGCGTGACGCCAAACCGCAGCATCAGATCATTGCTGGTAGGAGTAGAGACTTAACTAACTAACTAATATCGGATAATGCTGTGCGCTGAGTGAGCCCCAACTTGATGATAGATTTTGTTGATGATGCGTCTCTCTCCGCTCCCTCTGTAAATGTCTGTACGACGTGGAGACGGATGGCAATCATGCTGCGTTGGCGCACGGCTTCTGTTGCGACGTCGTCGGATGATGGCGGCGCGCACCGCCAGGGAACGCGACGGGGAACGGCCGGCGTGCCTTTCCACCGATCGAGTTTCGCACGGCTGCGACGGGGAACGCCCAGAAGCATGCCCGCCGCGGTCCCGCCGTGGTAGCAATCCTTGACAGTAAAACAGATCTAGGGATATGCCGATCGAGTTGAGTTTCGCACGTACCGAGTCCTCGACCGTCACTTCTCCACGCCGGCGAGATCGCCGGAGTCCTGCCCGCCGCCGTATCCGGATCGAATTGTGTGATCGTACTAGATTCTAACGAAAATACGTAGTACTTTGTGATGCCACCGCCAAGCTGCAAAAAATACCGTGCAATAATAATTGCGTGATAACGGATCTATACTGTACCCGTCCATCTTATCTACGGGGAAGAGGCAAAAGGAGCGCGGGATCGGATGGACAGTGCGGTCGATGGTACCCCCTACATTTGTACTATACTCCTACTGTTGCCGTTTGTTCGGTCGCGCTCGATGCGTCCAAGAGGAATGGTCACATCCGCAACCAAACAGCGGCAGCAAGTGCGCTTGCGCACCCATCCGATCGCACGGCGGCAGCGCCATGTGTTGCCCATTTCTGCTTCACCTGCCCCAATCCGATCCATCCAATTATTGGTCCGGCGTGCAATTTGCTCGGCATGGTAATTTTTCTGCGTGTCACATGTAATCTGGCTTTGAACGAGTAGAAGTGAATCAGGTAAGGTTTGGCCTCACGGTCACGGTATTACTCCTGGTTCTGGACTTGTACTAGCACTCCTAGCTCCGACGAGCTGGTAATAAAGAGTTTGGCGATTTGGTCTCCGGTGGAGCAAGCAGTGACACCGCCATTATTGCGACGCAACACTACTATTCCGACCACAGCTTTTCATCGTTGGTGGCTGGTCAGTCTCCCAGGAATGACGCGGCTTCCGGCCTTTCTCACTGTTTATCCCAACACTATTCATCACCCTAAAAGCATCTACTGTACAATGGATGATATGGCACATAAAAAGTGGGATAGGGCACTACGTTTGTAGTTTTAGGGCACAGAAATCATATGATACACGTCTCTGATGATGTATAGTAAGTAGAGCATAAGCAAAATTCCAGATACCTTAAAATAGGGCACCACACATAGCAACACCTCATACTCTTCAAGATCACAAGCATGTAATGAACATATGAATGTAGTGTTAGATTGATCTCCTGATCGGGGCCCAACAGCCCGATCAACCCCTTTACCGCATCCTGATCGGGGGCGTCCAACCCTCATATGGTTGGTGGGACCCTGTCGACGTCGCTATATAAAAAGGGTGGGGGGGGGGCGGGGGCGGCCGTACACGGTACGAGGTTCACCCATGCGCCGCCAACCCCGGCCCACCGGCACTCCCTACCATCTAGGGCTAGCGTCGGCTCAACGGGAAGCTTCATCGTTGCATTGCAGATCCCTCCCCCTCCCATGCCCTCGCCGTCGCCCTCCCCATGGCCAACGCCTCGGGATCGTCCAGCACCCGAGAAGGTTTGGTTCTCCTCTCCCCCCTCTCTCTCTCTCAAGATCTACCCAGTTTATACTCTACCAAATTGATCTAATAATGGAAAAGTCAAACAATGGTATCAGAGCATGTGGCTTTGTAAATAGAGAAACCCCCAAAGCCCCAAATAGAGAAGATCCCCAATGCCCCAGATCCCAGCCCTGATTCGAAATAGAGAAACCCCCAATGCTCCAGATCCCAGCCCTGATTCGAAATAGAGAAACCCCCAAAGCCCCAAATAGAGAAGATGAAGAGCCAAAAATTTGGGACTCCTATGCCACCAAAGTCTTTCGGTGAGGCCACCTTCTCCCAGGCCACGAGATAATGACGACATTTGACATATTTACTTCCTTTCTAGAAGAAACCGCGAAGATGCGCTCATACGCTACTATGGTCTTCACAGGGAGATCAATCAACATCATCGCATACAAGGTCATCGTCGCCAGCGTCGATTGAAAGAGTAACACCCTGCAGTTGGGGTTCGCGGCAGGAAACAAAAAATTCTAGCTATGCGGACACGACAACCAAGATCTATTCTATATAGACATAAGTAACGGAGAGGGAGGACGGAGTTCATACCCTTGAATACTATGGCACAAGGCGTATAGCGATGAAGACGAGCGCCCCAACTATTGTGCCTCGAAGCTCTACACACATCCGATGTAGGGACATCACCCGGGCTCCGATCCAGCTGAGCAACAGAAGAAGATGGAAGCCGAACCATCCCGTGCACGATGGTAGTGCGGAGGTGGAGATGTAAACCCAGAGAGCTAGATCCAATCTAGGTGGAGAGAGCTCTAGGGAATAGAGGGAGAGAGGAGAGATTGTTTCGTAAATAGAGGGGAGGGGGTCCTCTATTTATAGGAGGGAGGGGTAGGGAAAACCCTAGGGCAAGGGGGTGGGTACCGTAGCACCTGAGGGGTTTCGCAGCATAGTAAATCAAAATTTTCTACGGATGCAAACGGGAAAGCCAAGATCTAATCTAGGAGATGCAATCAACGAGAGGGATAGGTGATATCTTCATACCCTTGAAGAAATCACACAGCGGAAACGTTCAACAGAACGTGGTTGGTGTAGTCGTACTCGCCGTCTCCTCCTCGCGATCCGATCCGATCCTACGCCGCAAGTGGCGGCGCCTCCGAGAGATGAGAGAGAGAGAGAGAGAGAGAGAGAGAGAGGTAGGGCAGCAGTATGGCGGCTAGCCGGCCCTCTTGGCCCCTCCTCCAAGCCCTAGGGCGGCGGCCCCAAGGGTTGGAGTGGGGGGCAAGTCTCCCCCTTCCTTCTAGAAGGGTTCCTAGGGTTTCCCCTAGGGTTTTGGCCGGCTGGGCCTATGGGGCCTTGTGCCCCTGGCCCAATGTGGCCAGGGCACTCCCTCGTAGGCCCACGCACCCCTCCAACAAGTGGGGCCACGTTGGTCCCACTCCGGAAGCTTCTAGAACCTTCCGGTACAATACCAAACATTCCGAAATCCAAAAACTGCTTTCCTTTATATGAATCTTATTCTCCGGACCATTCCGGAACCTCTCGTGATGTCCTGGATCTCATCTGAGACTCTGAACAAAAACTCATAAACCATTTATCTATTCTATCCTAGCGTCGAGACACGTTAAGTGTGTGACCCTACGGGTTCGAGAATATGAAGACATGATCTTCTATTAATAATCAACAGCGGGATCTGGAAACCCATATTGACTCCCACATATTCATCGATGATCATATCGGATGAACCACGATGCCAGGATTCAATTAATCCCATATATATATATTCCCTTCGTCACGCGATATTTTACTTGCCCGAGATTCGATCATTGGTATCGTCATACCTAGTTCAATCTCGTTCACGGCAAGTACTTTACTCGTTTCGTAATCCGATATCACTTTGTGATCAACTCGTTAACCATGTGCTTGCAAGCGGTGTTGATATCGATTACCGAGTGGGTCCAAAGTATATCTCTCCGACTTGGGAGGGATAAATCCCATCTTGATACATACAACCCAACAAGTACTTTCCGATCACCTGAGAGACACCTTTATGATCACCCTCACATAGGATGAAGTTTGATGACCTCAAAGCTTTCTTCCGATACCAGGGAGTTGCATTATCTCATGGTCTAAGGAATACAATATTTGACATAAGAAAAAGCTTCACAAAGATGAACACGAAGACACGATCTAATTGCTCTGCTTGATTTGGGTCTGCCCATCATATCATTCTCCCAATGACATGATCTCATTATTAATCGACAACTCATGTATATGGTTAGGAAACCTTAACCATCATTAATCAATGAGCTACTCCATGTACTAGGGACACGGTATTGTTCATAAACCACACAAGTATCAAAGTTTCCGCTTAATACAATTCTAGCATGGAATATAAACTTTATCATGAACAAGAATTATAACAATAACATCTTTATTATTGCCTTGAGGGCATAATTCCAACAGTCTCCCACTTGCACTAGAGTCAATAATCTAGTTTACATCTGGCAACAATCTAACACCCATGGCATTAATGCGCTGATCATGTTTTGCACGTGGAAGAGGTTTAGTCAACGGATCTGCGACATTCAGATCCGTATGTACTTTGCTAATCTTCAGATCTCCATCTGTTATATAATCTCGAATTATATGAAATTGGCGGTTGATGTGCTTGGTCTTTGGATGATATCTTGGTTCCTTAGCCAATGCTATGGCGCCATTGTTGTCGCACAATATCTCCAGTGGTAGTGGGTCCAAACTCCTTCACTTGACGCTTCTGCAGCAGCCATGTATTCCGATTCTACTGTAGATCCCGCAACCACGCTTTGCTTGCAGCTTCTCCAGCTCACTGCTCCTCCATTCAAAATATAAACGTATCCTGTCTGAGATTTAGAATCATCCGGGTCGGTGTCGAAACTAGCGTCGACGTAACCTTTTACGACGAGCTGCTCATCACCTCCATAGACCAAGAACATTTCTTTAGTCCTATTTAAATACTTTAGGATGTTCTTTACGGCTGTCCAGTGTTCCACTCCTGGATCACTTTGGTATCTGCTCGTCAAACTAAGAGCATTGGACACATCCGGTCTAGTACACAGCATGTCATACATGATATAACCTATGGCCGAGGCATATGGCATTTTGCTCATAGTTTCTCTATCGTTTACCGTAGCTGGACACTGAGCCTTGCTCAATATATTACCTGACAACATGGGCACTGAACCTTTCTTTGCCTTATACATTCTGAACCTTTTTAGAACTTTGTCTAGGTATGTACTTTGGCTTAAAGCTATTAGGCGTCTTTGTCTATCTCTATAGATTTTGCTGCCTAATATATAAGCATCTTCTCCTAGGTCTTTCATTGAAAAACATTTATTCAAATAACTCTTCACATCGTTAAGCATACCAATGTCATTTCCAATAATCAATATGTCATCCACATATAGTACTAGAAATGTCACCGAGCTCCCACTCACTTTCTTGTAGATACAAGCTTCGTAGCAATTTGGAACAAATCCAAAGCTCTTGATCACTTGATCAAAACGAAGGTTCCAACTCCGAGATGCTTGCTTCAGTCCATAAATGGAACGCTGAAGTTTGCACACTTTATCAGCATCCTTAGGATCGACAAAACCTTCGGGCTGCATCATATACAACTCTTCATCAATGTTGCCATTGAGAAACGCAGTCTTGACATCCATCTGCCATATTTCATAATCATGAAACGCAGCAATTGCTAATAAAATACGAATGGACTTAAACATCGCTACGGGAGAGAAAGTCTCATCGTAGTCAACACCTTGAACTTGTCAAAAACCTTTTGCGACAAGCCGAGCTTTATAGACAGTAACATTACCATCCGCGTCCATTTTCTTCTTGAAAATCCATTTGCACTCAACGGCCTTACGGTCGCTAGGAGGGTCCACCAAAGTCCATACTTGGTTTTCGCTCATGGATCCCAATTCGGATTTCATGGCCTCTAGCCATTTCTCAGAGTCTAGGCTCATCATTGCTTCCTCACAGTTCGCGGGTTCACTGTTGTCTACTAACAAGACAGTTAAGACAGGGTTGCCGTACCACTCAGGAGGGGCACGCGACCTTGTCGACTTGCGACGTTCAGCAGTAGCATCATTCAAAGTTTCATGATCCTCGTCATTAGCTTCCTCTCTTGTTGGTGCAGACGGCACTGAAACAATTTCAGGTGTTGCGCTACTCTCCAACTCGAGAGAAGGTTCAGTAACCTCGTCTAGCTCTACCTTCCTCCCACTCACTTCTTTCGAGAGAAACTCCTTCTCAAAAAAGGATCCGTTCTTTGCAACAAACACTTTGCCCTCGGATCTGTGGTAGAAGGTATACCCAATTGTTTCCTTAGGGTATCCTATGAAGACGCATTTCTCCGCTTTGGGTTCGAGCTTGTTCGGCATCAACTTCTTGACGTAAGCTTCGCATCCCCAAACTTTAAGAAATGATAACTTTGGTTTAGCACCAAACCACAGTTCATACGGTGTCGTCTCAACGGATTTAGATGGTGCCCTATTTAAAGTGAATGCAGCGGTTTCTAATGCATAACCCCAAAATGATAACGGCAAATCTGTAAGAGACATCATCGATCGCACCATATCTAATAGAGTTCGATTCCGGTGTTCAGACACACCATTGCGCTGTGGTGTTCCGGGTGGCGTGAGTTGCGAAACGATTCTGCTTGCTTTAAGATGCGTGAGAAAATCATAACTCAAATATTCACCTCCACGATCGGATCGTAGAAATTTAATTTTCCTGTTACGATGGTTTTCCACTTCGTTCTGAAATTCTTTGAACTTTTCAAACGTTTCAGATTTATGTTTCATTAAATAGATATACCCATATCTACTTAAGTCATCAGTAAAAGTGAGAAAATAGCGATATCCACCGTGCGTCGAAACACTCGTTGGTCCGCATACATCGGTATGTATGATTTTCAATAAGTCCGTTGCTCGCACCATTATACCGTGGAATGGGGTTTTGATCATCTTGCCCATGAGGCACGGCTCGCACATGTCAAATGATTCAAAATCAGGAGACTCCAAAAGTCCATCAGAATGGAGTTTCTTCATGCGTTTTACACCAATAGGACCTAGACGGTAGTGCCACAAATAGTCGAATTATCACTATCTACTTTGCATCTCTTAGCCTCAATGTTATGGATGTGTGTTTTGTTGCTTTCGAGATTCAGAAGAAATAAACCATTCTTAGCAGGTGCATGACCATAAAAGATGTTACTCATATAAATAGAACAACCATTATTCTCTGATTTAAATGAATAACCGTCTTGCAATAAACACGATCCAGATATAATGTTCATCCTCAACGCAGACACATAATAACACTTATTAAGGTTTAAAACTAATCCCGAAGGTAAAACTAAGGAGAGCGTGCCGACGGCCATCACATCAACTCTTGATCCGTTGCCAACGCGCATCGTCACCTTATCCCTTGCTAGCCGCCGTCTATTCCGTAGCTCCTGTTTCGAGTTACAAATATTAGCAACTGAACCAGTATCAAATACCTAGGCACTACAACGAGCGCTAGTAAGGTAAACATCAATAACTTTTCTATCAAATATACCTTTAATGGTGCCATCCTTCTTGTCTGCTAAGTACTTCGGACAGTTGCGCTTCCAGTGACCCTTGTCCTTGCAATAGAAGCACTCAGTGTCCGGCTTAGGTCTAGACTTGAGCTTCTTCTCAGCAGGGGCAACGCGCTTGCCGCTGCCTTTCTTGAAGGACTTCTTTGCACCCTTACCTTTCTTGAAGCTAGGGGTCTTGTTGACCATCAACACATGATTATCTTTCTTGATATCCACCTCCGCAGCTTTCAGCTTAGCGAAGAGCTCAGTGATCGTATCAGTGGAACCAATCTGATTGTGAGTAACTACAAAACCTTTGTAGCTAGGAGGGAGTGATTGCAGAACTCTGTCAATCTTGAGCTCTTCTAGAATCTTGCAGTCCAGTTGCTCAAGACGTTGAGTGTAGCCCGACATCTTAATAGCGTGCTCACTAACGGAACTCCCTTCCTCCATCTTGCAGTTAAAGAACTTCTCAGATATCTCATATCTCTCAGAACGGGCCTGAGTCTAAAACATGGTTTTCAGTTCCTCAAGTATCTCAAAGGGCCCGGCGAACTCCTCAAAACGATTTTGAAGGTCCGATTCCATAGCAAACAACATGGTACTCTTAATCACTCCCTAATCATCTTTGCGTGACCGATAAACAACTTTTTCATCAGCCGGCGCATCTATAGCATGGACGTCACCTAACGCTTTCTCAAGGACATAGTCCTTTTGTCCGCCAGCGAGAATGATTCTCAGATTGCGGAACCAGTTGGTGAAGTTAGACCCATTGTTCTTAAGCTTTTCTTTCTCAGCAAAAACGTTGAAGTTGAAGTTGGACTTAGCCATTTGATCTACAAAATTTGCAAGTATAATTTAGACTATGTTCATGATAACTAGTTAAACTTAATCAAATTACTAGATGAACTCCCACTAAATTCAACATCCCTCAAGTTGTTTAGTGAACACGATCCAAATTCACCACACCTAATCCGATCTTCACGAGAAGAGATGTGGTTTGAATGGTGGACAACAAAATGTCGATCATATCATTCATATGACTCATGCTTAACCTTTCGGTTCGTGTGTTCCGAGGCCATGTATGTACATGCTAGACTCGTCAAGTCAAACCCAAGTATTTCCGCGTGTGCATAACTGGCTTGCACACGTTGTATGTGAACATAGAGTTTATAGCACCCGATCATTACGAGATGCTTGAACACGACGAACTTTCGCAACGATGCATACATGCGGAGAACACAATTTTATCTTGATCATTAAGTGAGGAATCATCTTATAATGCTACCGTCGAATCTAAGCATAATAAGATACATAAAAGGATAAACATCACATGCATATAATCTTATGTGACATGGTATAGCCAATCTCCGCGCAACGATCTCCATTTTGTGCGTGCCAGCATGATCTCCATCATTCTACCATGATTGCCTCCACCACGAATAGCAACTACAACTATTGCTAACTACTTAGCGATAAAGTAAAGCTATTACATGGCGTATAAGAAGTTGACACACAGGTCATACACAATTATAAAGACAACCATATGGTCATTGACATGCAAGTCATGAAATATTACAAAACATGATCATTGCGTACAACATACACATCATATCTTGGGCCATACCATATCACAAACACTCCCTGCAAAAACAAGTTAGACGCCTCTACTTTGTTGTTGCATGTTTTACGTGGCTTATGGGAGTAACAAGCTCAGAACGATTCTTACCTACGGAAAGCCACAGCGGTGATATTATGGTTGCCAACATCCGGTGTAAATCCCATGACTACTATAGTGATAGAAACTGGCATCCAACACCCGCATGTGTGGAACAAGCCACACGTCAAGTGCGGAGCCGGTCTCGCGAACGAGGTCGCGTAAAGTTGGCCTGGACCGCTTCGATCTCACTATCCCGCGTCATAAGAAGTACACAACAAGAGGCTTGCAACAAAAAACATCACCGCCCGCAAAAAGCATGTTGCGTTCTACTCGTGAAACACATCTACGCATAGATCTAGCTCTGATACCACTGAAGGGTTTCGCAGCATAGTAAATCAAAATTTCTACGGATGCAAACGGGAAAGCCAAGATCTAATATAGGAGATGCAATCAACGAGAGGGATAGGTGAGATCTTCATACCCTTGAAGAAATCGCACAGCGGAAACGTTCAACAGAACGTGGTTGGTGTAGTCGTACTCGCCGTCTCCTCCTCGCGATCCGATCCGATCCGATCCTACGCCGCAAGTGGCGGCGCCTCCGAGAGATGCACACGTACGGTGCCGCGACGTATCCTCCTTCCTTGGTCCAGCAAGTGGGGTGGAGAGATAGATTGGATCTACAACACGACGGCGTGGTGCTATGGTGGAGAGTTTCTGCAGCAGGGCTTCGCCTACACGCAGTCAGGAGAGAGAGAGAGAGAGAGAGAGGTAGGGCAGCAGTATGGCGGCTAGGGTTGAAGGAGTGGGGGGAGGAGGGTGAGCCCCTGCCATCTTTATATAGAGGGCTGGCCGGCCCCCTTGGCCCCTCCTCCAAGCCCTAGGGCGGCGGCCCCAAGGGTTGGAGTGGGGGGCAAGTCTCCCCCTCCCTTCTAGAAGGGTTCCTAGGGTTTCCCCTAGGGTTTTGGCCGGCTGGGCCTATGGGGCCTTGTGCCCCTGGACCAATGCGGTCAGGGCACTCCCTCGTAGGCCCACACACCCCTCCAACAAGTGGGGCCACGTTGGTCCCACTCCGGAAGCTTCTAGAACCTTCCGGTACTATTCCGAACATTCCGAAACGATTCCAAAATCCAAAAACTGCTTTCCTTTATATGAATCTTATTCGTCGGACCATTCCGGAACCTCTCGTGATGTCCTAGATCTCATCCGAGACTCCGAACAAAAACTCATAAACCATTTATCCATTCTATCCTAGCGTCGAGACACGTTAAGTGTGTGACCCTATGGGTTTGAGAATATGCAGACATGATCTTCTATCAATAATCAACAACAAGATCTGGAAACCCATATTGACTCCCACATATTCATCGATGATCATATCGGATGAACCACGATGCCAGGATTCAATTAATCCCATATATATATTCCCTTCATCAAGCGATATTTTACTGGCCCGAGATTCGATCGTTGGTATCGTTTTACCTAGTTCAATCTCGTTCACGACAAGTACTTTACTCGTTCCATAATCCGATATCACTTTGTGATCAACTCCTTAACCACGTGCTTGCAAGCGGTGTTGATATCGATTACCGAGTGGGCCCGAAGTATAACTCTCCGACTTGGGAGGGACAAATCCCATCTCGATACATACAACCCAACAAGTACTTTCCGATCACCTGAGATATACCTTTATGATCACCCTCACATAGGATGGCGTTTGATGACCTCAAAGCTTTCTTCCGATACCAGGGAGTTGCATTATCTCATGGTCTAAGGAATACAATATTTGACATAAGAAAAAGCTTCGCAAAGATGAACACGAAGACACGATCTAATTGCTCTGCTTGATTTGGGTCTGCCCATCATATCATTCTCCCAATGACATGATCTCATTATTAATCGACAACTCATGTCTATGGTTAGAAAACCTTAACCATCATTAATCAATGAGCTAGTCCATCGAGGCGTACTAGGGACACGGTGTTGTTCATAAACCACACGAGTATCAAAGTTTCCGCTTAATACAATTCTAGCATGGAATATTAACTTTATCATGAACAAGAATTATAAAAATAACATCTTTATTATTGTCTCTAGGGCATAATTCCAACACCGCCGGCCCTAGGGCCCCATGCGGGGGAAACCCTAGGCGCCTTGGCGCGTGGGCCTCTCCTCCTCCTAGTCACCTTGTCCTATGGGCCCTTCACTCTGGGGAATGGCCCAATAAGAAACATGCTGTCCAAAATATAAATAATAAAATGTGTTTTAATATTAATTCAACTAATTAATATATAAAACACATATAATATTATATCTCATACTCCGGAACACCTTTCGGACCCCACCGATCGACATCGGATGTTACCTAAAACCTTTCCGGTTTCTCTCTCTTATTTCTCCCGTGGTGCCGGTTCGATCCCTAAGCGTCCCCACCCTTAAGTCTGCCACCCTTCAGCTCAAATATGCTCCGTACATGACCAAGAACCCTCTTGCGTCAATGATCATCAGCGGGACCTGGATGCCTATAATAACCACCTGTGCATTCACGAATCTCATAGCTTGAACCTTTCACTATGTTGTCCTATTCCCTTTGCCATACGATAGCTAGGTCATCCGAGATTTGGTCTCAAGTATCTCCATACTTGTGGTCATACTCGCCTAGATCTGCCTCCGTCTGTTGGCCTCGCGGTGGTCTTCAATCTTCTGGCGGGTTAGGAACCGCCGACGGTGAGCTTGGAGGAAGGGGAGGTTGTGAATGGGGAGAGAGAGAGAGTGGTGAGGGATTTATGGGGCGCGTTCTCAATGCGTCGCGCCGTCTCCTGCCTTTCCCCTTGCGTGCAGCCACATGCGCGCTTTTGACTCCCCAGGGTCCGTCCCCGCAGAAAACCCGATTTTGGCGTTTCTAACGGGCCATGATTTTAAGACCCGCGCAATGGTGTTTTAAGACCCGTGCAATGTGAGTTCGGCCCGATGAGCTGAGATTGGCAGCAACCGATGTCAATATCTCAAAACGAAGGACATATTCGACTAGTGTGGTCATTAATCAGTATATTTAGGGTCAAAACGGGTGTACTTAACTGGTTTCAGCTGTACTTAGAATTTTTTTTTATGATGTCGCTTGATTACATAAAGTACCTGCAGCTCTGCCACTACCGACGTGAGTCTCCAAACGGACTTATTTCTACCGACGCGGTGCGAGAAACAGCCATGCGACTCACCGAACACGCCATAGGAGTTCACGTGCCGATGATCTGAACCGTTTCATATTACAGCTGTGTGCAGATAAAAGTAGACGGGTCAGATTCTCGAACTAACAAGGTTACAAGGGTCTGTCCAAAACAAGACGATGCCGCCAGCGCGCTAAGTGCGTTCTGCGCAGAGCACCGGAGTTGGTGAATCAGATCAAGCACGAACCAGCTGAAGTCAGCGTGCATGCATGGCCATGGCCTGGTCCATGCGGCCAGCAGAGACAAGCTAGGCCTAGGCAGGGAGCGTCTCTAGCAGCAGTGTGCTCACGTGGTAGCTAGCTTGCTCCGTGGTGGTGGTGGTGGCGCAGGCCTTGCTTTCCACCGAAGGCGACGTCCACTTAGCCGAAACAAGAGGCTACAGCACTAGTATACATGGCGCCTGGTGCGGCGCAGCACAGGTCTGGATAGAGCGTAGCAAACAGCGGCCGGCCGGTGCAGCACAGTCGCGTGCAGAGGGAACCGCGGCGGAGCGACCGTACGTCGGTTCGAGCAGATCGGATCACGCCCGCCCTCCCGCGCGCAGGAAGGAAAGCGGACCTGTGCACCATGGAGGAGCGAGGGAAGGCACGCTAGCTCACCGCTGTTACCGTTCGTGTGTGGGCCAGTATCCGGGTCATCGATCTGACCTGACGATGGTGTCGGCAAGGGAGGAGGTTCTGCTGCTGCGCGCGTGCGTGCGTCCTGGCTACTGATATCGATGGTCCGGCAAGCACGCACCGGACGGGATGAACGGGGTAGACACGAGACAGTGTGGAGTCCATGTGCCATTTGTCGCAGACAAAAATACGCCTGTTAGATTAGATCCTGAACTAACAAATGATGCATGCGGCCGGCGGCGCTAATAAGTGCGTTTTGCGCAGAACACATGGACGGAGTTGTTGGTGAATCGGATAAAACGAGCCAGAAGTCAGCGTGCAACCTGCGTTTGGGGTGCATGGTCCAGCGAAGCAGCTGAGAGCCTGAGACGAACGAGCCGAGGACGTCGTCGTCACGTGGTAGGGGACTGACTCGTCATCGGCTGCATGTGGTGGTGCTGCAGGCAGGCCCTTCTTCTCTCTGAACACGACGTCCACTTAGCCGAAACGAGGGCCTACACTGCACGAGCACGGCCGCGCTGGACTCTGGAGTTCAGCAACAGTGGTGCATGCAGCATGGTCACGTACTAGTAGTACACAGAGGAAATCGCGGCGAGAGGGACCGTCGCTCGGATCAGATCAGACCACGCTCTCTCTCTGGCGCGCGCGCAGGGAAGGACGGCACGCTCGCCTCGCCGGCCGTTGTTCCCGCTCGTGCTCGTTCGTGCGCACCGTGCAGCGCAGCACGGGCCCGTCTTCCGGTCATCGCTCTGACGAAGCTGTCGCGGCCGCCATCAGCTCTCTGCGGCTGCGCGCGTGCGTACCGCTGATGATTCGGCACGCGCGTAAAGAAGGTACAGTTCATGTCGCCGGCCGGCACTGCGGCGAGCGAGCACCGCTGGAGTACTACTGACCTGGAGCGGACCATGCATGGGTGCGTGATCGCCGCCGACGGGGAGCGGAGGAGGCCGGAGATCAAGGCGTCATTCGTCCGCCTTGTGCCACAGCTAATAACGCCATGGCATCAAGAAGAGGAATATTACTGATCGGAATAAGTTCGTAGCTGGTCTGCATCAACCCCGTGGCCTGCAGAGTATCCATAGTACTACCATTGAGTACAAAATACACAACTGGAAGCTACTCGGTATATATGATCCGGCGAAGCTCACGCGCGACGCACCTCCCAGCTCCGGTAAGCTGCACCGAAAGCAGATCGATGCAAGGAATGCTACAGCTCTGGAGACACAAAAAATAACAATCTGCAGCGTTTTTTCCAGCCTAGTAGTACTGATCTATCTGCAACAGAAACGGAGGCAGCTCACCTTCTCTTCTTTTCGTATGCAATCATGTACTGTACCCGAGCTCCTCTTTCCTTGGTCACTCAGATCTGGACCATCCGAACGTCTCCAACTATTATGAGATCTGCCACTGTAAGTCTTCTGTGACCATCCTGAATTATCTGAGCTGATAGTAGGAAATGCTGAAATGGCCAGCGAAGGGGTGAGCGTTTTGGAGTTTGAGCTCCATCCACATACATGGTTCCATGCGTGCGCGAAACGAGTTCAGCCCCCTCGGTAGATCAAGTGTTACAAGACTGGAGCACAGCTAGTAGTTATAATGCACACTGCCGATTCAAGGTGCTGTATACCTGTAGTAGAGTGATGGTAGTATCAGTGCATCACTGTGCGACAGCGTAACATACACTGACACAAACGCTGGGAGAGCGTTTCACGGGGTTTTCCTCCTCAGAGCTGGGCTGAATTCGGGGTGCAAACCTCTATTGCGTGATCGCTAGCTGCCCAATTTGCATGTGGCTTACCGGGCCCAAGTCTGAGGAGGAAGTAAGGAAATGCTCTGACCCAATTCATAATGCCTCTGCAAACACATCAAGTTTTTGCTGCTGCAAATTTCGTGCTGCAAACTCTGTACTCTCATGTCAATTCTGTCTGGACAAGGTTGTCATTGGTAAGAATAACCCCACGACAAAGATACCAATCGAATATTTTAATTTTTAGAGATATCTTTATATTTTGGATTTACCTACTGTAGTCAATTGGTATTTGTGGCTGGACTAGTGCGTTGTACATAGAATCAACCGAGAATTTACACCCCCGTGTAGATTTCAGCAAAATTCATCATTATGGACTATAGCCAAAAACGCTGAAGCAAGGCGTTCCAAGATGCATGGCTAGGCCCAAGTAAATCGCTTCCGAACGTTACATTCTGAGGAGAAGACTCCATAACCATGGTGATTATATCATTCTTATGACAAACAATATTGTTCCAGGAGTGTAGCATTACCTAGCCACTTGTCCTCCCAGAAATACATCTATGGTCCATCCTTAATTAAAAATGA
This sequence comes from Avena sativa, assembly GCA_916181665.1. Classification (NCBI taxonomy): domain Eukaryota; kingdom Viridiplantae; phylum Streptophyta; class Magnoliopsida; order Poales; family Poaceae; genus Avena; species Avena sativa. Next base: position 292,530,308 of record OV702282.1, read on the forward strand.
TCCAAAACGAAAGAAATTCTTAGTAGCCATGAGACTGGCCTAGAAATGTGGGTCCCCGGTAGGGCTGGACATAAAACTCGGAACTCGATGATTTTAATTGCTTGGCTTGTTCGAAATCAACTCGTTTCCTTAACTAACCGAGTTGAGCTGTAGTTTTTGCTAGTTATCCTTAACGAGCTAAACAATCAAGTTGACTATGTTCGTGAGCTACTCGTTAAGCTCGGTAACAACCAAGGGTTGGCCCACTTATGTTGATGCATACCCAATCTTGCAGACCATCTAAGGTGAATGATGCAAAGAACTGGCCCATTAAGGATCGAGGAGCGACCGACCAAAGAACCTTACCTTAGACTCTCCCCATACCGATCGATCCTGAATCTTCCAGTCATTCTCCTCTCGTCGTCTCGCGGTCTCCCCACTGCATACGGCCATACCCCATCTCGTAAAGTGTTGGCGAGTTAGCAAGTGTTGGTCAAGTGTGTGGCACTGCTATTGATAATTAACTGTCGTTTTTAAGTACTGGTGAAAGAGCATGTGAGCCCCCATCTATAATATTGGTAATTAATGACAATCTTTATGGACTAATGTGTGTATTAAGTTGAACTTATAGGAATTGCTCATTGGCATCCCTTGGAACTTGTGTTGGCTTCAAGGTATATAAAATGAAGAAGATATGTGGTGCAAGCTCAAGATGCGCTATCTCTAGAAGATCTCATGCTTGAAGCTCGCCATCCTTGGTGGTCATGGTGCGTGGAAGAGGAATCAAGAAAGGTGTTCCATCTTGAAAAGTACAAGATCGTCTACATTGCGCTCAAGTGGATTGCTCAAGGCAAAGGTATAATCTTGATAAGTTTTCCATTTTGCCGGTCTCATGTTGTTAGTTGGGAGACCGGGTTTAGAATAGATAGTCATACTATCAAGAGGGGCTCTCGAGTGAGTAACTCGATCATATCGTTAGGAGAGAGCTCAAACCTTTACATTCTTAGCATCATTCTTTCTTGGTTGTTATTTGGATCTTATCCTTGTGAAGCTCTAGAGCTTGTGGTAATATTCGTGACAAGCTCTAGTTTATCAAAAACGGATTTCCCTTCTATATTTTATCGCATTTTTTTTTATCTTGGTGGTTTTATGGTTTTCACCAGGGAGGTATCTCACATTATAATACAACAAATATTCTCACTTGGTGCTAACCAATTTTTTTTGGATAGCTCTTGTTATTTTTTTTCCAACAAAATTGGTTTCGGGTTAATCGGAGCTTCCTAACTCAAGTTATTGCATTTAGAAATTTGTCTCTTTGTTTGATTTAGAAAAGATAAAAAGAAAAAGCTTTTCTTGGGCCATCCGGCACTACCGCGGGCCGCTACCGATCGCTCGCCCCAGTGCGCTGCTCGGTTGAAGTACCAAAATATCGTTGCTCTGGTTAGCTGGCCTTATCAAACGGAGCTTCTGAGGACGGTGCACGTAGCTGTTTGGAACCAATCTCAATAACCGGTTTTAATCACAGGTTAAGCCTATTTAAAACTAGACTTGTTGAACTCATACCCAATCACACCCAAACCAAAATTACGAGAAACCGAACCAAACTAAACTATTCTCTAAGACTAGCCCCAATGGGGTATCATAGGTGGTATCATGCACTACATGCATGCAAAATACTGATGTGTCATTGCAATGCAATTAATGATGAGAGATATGCTAGTAGTATCATAGGTAGATACGGTATTATAGCACGTAAAAATAGAAAACTTAGTGTCAAAAAGATCTTGTACACAAATTTGTATCAAGATTCTACATAACAATAAATACTATAAGTCTATGATACTAATACATGATACCATGCATTATAGATATAGTATCATACACTAGTATCATATGCATGATACTAACATATGATACTCTTCATTGTGAGTAGTCTAAGGCAGCCCATCAGGAACCAAACTAAAGAAGCCCACGTGGAAAACTAAACCATTTCAACCGGTTAAAGTAAAACTATTCCCAGGTTTAAACGTATGTAGCGAAGAGGAGTGAGAGCATGGGCTTTCGAAATTTCCATACGTTTTGTCCCTGCCTATCTAGTGAGCTTTTATATGCCCATTAGCACCTCCCCACCAGAAACACGACGAGATCGGTGTGAGTAACTCACAGTGAGTTGAGTGCACTGCCTTTTGTGAGTTGGAACTACCCCATCGCGCGCATAGGTGGCTACAAACTCTTATGGAGCAAGAGTGCAAGCTACTCTCCTACAAAGCTCATTTTCTTCTCAAATGGAATGTCAAAGTTTATGAGGAGAATGATTGTGCATTTTTTATCTGACTCTTATGGAGCAAGAGACATATCTCCACGTTATTTAAGATTGCACAAATGTGTGCTATTTGATATAATGCAAATATAAAGAACTGCACAACTCTATACCTACCTTGGTTTGTACCTCGCCTTTTCCGTCCAAGGATTCATTTGGCCGTTCCACTCCGTGTCTCTTGAGCATAAAACGTTGATGTCCTACAATTGTGCGTTTGCTTGTTTATCTAGTATCTTTCAACGCACAGCTTTTCTACTTCTTTGCAAAGAAAACCGGGGCTAATCAAATGGCACACATACTAAGAAAAAAATCATCCATCACATGGTCGTGGATATGCATAAATGTCTCCATAAACCATACGGTTGCATGCAATGTTATTGCGCCAAAGTTCACCAAAGATCGTAGCCTCTGAAGACACTACTGAAAATATGTCTTTAGGTAGTTGTGGATATATTTCAAATTAATAAAGTTCCAAAAATATTGAACTGACTCCTAAATTTCATTACATGGTCAGAAGAGGAGAGCATTTCCACCGACTCACTAAATAATTTAGGAGATTCCACATCTTCAATCAACATCTTGAGTTGCCATCGCTATGAAATTCTAATGTACATAATTTTTCTCTCGATAGCGTTTTATTGTTCATAAGATTGTCTCACAACGGTAGTACAATTAACAAAACCCACACCAAACGCATAACTAAGATGCACATAGCCGCATAAGTCCAACAAAAAAAGGCAAAAAAAAAACTTAAATAGAGATTGTAAATTGCCTAAGGTGTTAGAGGACAAATCCGTAGATCATATGCTGTCATCCATTGGATAAGAATATCCCTCACTTTGTTATCCAATCGTGTAGACACATATATAAACACATTGATGCAAACCATGATATCAACTTTTGATTTCACTCCATTCACAAGCATCTACTATTTGTATTACATCCACAGCTTCAGCACCCAATAGACATGTCCGTAATAGACTTCTAAACCTCGAAATGCAAATTGCATTTTTGTTTAAATTTACAAGATAAGGGCGTAAAGCAAAGAGGTCTTTTATAGTCACTACAGGAATAGGTATCTTCGCCGACGGCTGGGAGCTACGTCGACGGCCAAACGTCGAGGCCGCCGGCGTAGACGTAGCCCAGGCCAGCTCCCCAACGCCGCCGTCGGCGTAAGCCGAGGTACGCCGACGGCTACCCTCGGCGTACAGGTGCTCTCGGCATAGTCTGCCCAGACTGTCCCACGCCCGCCGGCCCGTGACGGCGTTAGATCTACGCCGAGGGCGTAGATGTTGCCTTTTTTTTCCTCCACCCAAAATATCTGCTAGACCTACGCCGAGGGGGCCATCGGCGTAGCTCCTTTTTTCTACTTATTAACTTGTATTTTACTTGAACTTATTAATTAGTAGCAATTATTTCAACCATGTTCTATTTTAAAATAATTGGACGGATTCGTATCCTCCTAATAGCATAGACGTCTCCACGTCCACATGAAATGATGTTGCGATTCTTCATATTCAACATCCACAATCAAGATATTAGTTATCGTATTCAAGTTCTCGACATAGTTTTACTACAGATAGAAAGATCCATCGGGCTACCCTCGTACGGAGACAGCTATAGGGGTAGACGATCCGGGGCCTCGGGTCTAGGGTTTCGCCGAAGGAAGACCACCAGATCGTCGGAATCACACGAAAACTTGCATGTGCCACTAGGATATGTGTGTGAGAGTGGTGCAAGGTTGGTAGGCCCATGTGTAGGCCCCAGGTGTGACCCCCTTCCCGGACATGCATTAACAGTTAGTAAAATCCTGGATATGTATGTGAAAACTCCCGCCGCGGGACAACCGGTGCCTAGAATGTGGCAAAGTTGGCCCAACCTTTTCTCTCCATGTACATATGTCCTAAACAATCTAAAACAAATAGAAAGGTCCGCCGGGCTACCCTCGTACGGAGACAGCTATAGGGGTCCCTGATCTAGGGGCCTCGAATCGTCTACCCCCCTAGACGTTCCTTTGACAGGGGTAGCCCGGCGTAGCTCTCTCTTGTTTTATATTTGTTTAGATCATATGATGATGTAAAACCATGTTGGTTCACAAGGTGCGGCACTATCCTACCCGGTTTCACCTGAGCGGCCCTTATACAAGTCCAGAACCTTCGCTTCTAGGTTACAGCGCATGCATGCACCCGGAGACTAGTAGGTTTTGGATGTTTCAACACAACACCACACCTCCATGCATGTGCTAGGGCCACATGCAAGTTCTTGAGGTATTCCTATGCCCCGGAGCGCGGTTTTCCTCGGAACCCTGATATGGGGCCTCGGATCGTCCACCCCCTAGATGTTCCTCTGACAGGGGTAGCCCGATGTAGCTCTCTCTTGTTTTGTGTTTGTTTAGGTAATATTATGATGTAAAACCATGTTGGTTCACAAGGTGCAGCACTATCTTACCCGGTTTCACCTGAACGGCCCTTATACAAGTCCAAAGCCTTCGCTTCTAGGTTACAGCGCATGCATGCACCCAGAGACTTGTAGGTATTGTATGTTTCAACACAACACCATACCTCCATGCATGTGCTAGGGACACATGCAAGTTATTGAGGTATTCCTATGCCCTGGAGCGCGGTTTTCCTCGGAACCCTGATCTACGGGCCTCGGATCGTCTACCCCCCCCCCCTAGACGTTCCTCTGACAGGGCTAGCCTGGCGTAGCTCTCTCTTGTTTTGTGTTTGTTTAGGTCATATGATGATGTAAAACCATGTGGGGCGTGACAGCAACGGATCACGACGCCGACGGTCTGTACACCGACGGTCGTTGTGGGGCCGTCGGTTTACCCTACGCCGAGGGCCTTTGAGCTACGCCGAGGGCCGGAGCATCTCCGCCGAGGAAGAGCATCGCCGAGGAGCTACGCCGAGGGCGGCCGTCGGCGTAGCGTACGCCGACGGTTTGTTTGGCTACCCCGACGGCTATTTGCCCTCGGCCTAGCATTCGATTCCTGTAGTGAGTACAAATTACTAGTATAGTGCTAGGGATCTCGTGCACATTGACATGGTTATACCCCACGGGTACACAATGTTAGCATACCTGGTCTAGCCCAAGGGAAGGCCCACAACAGGATACACAGCCCGTGGATATTCCCGATGGCCCAAGCCCATGACGCCTTCAGATCCTTGGAGAACAAGACTAGAATAGATAGAATTTCAAAGGGACAAACCCTAATCTGTAACAGACTCGACCTATGCCCGGGACCTGCCTATCTATATAAAGGCTAGGAGGGCATGACGAGGAGGATATGAACTCACCTCATACACACCTCACGCCAGATTGTATCTGCCCACCCCTGTAACATTCGGTTCCGCCGTAATCAAGAGTAGACAAGCAGGAGTAGGGTTTTTCCTCCGGGGCCCTGAACCTAGGTAAACTTCGTGTCCCCGCGTTGCTTGTCTGTTAATCGTTCCAAGATCTCCAGCGTCCCCATCTTCTTCAAAACCCAAGTTCATAACAATGGGAATTGACGAGTCGAAATCTCATCAATTGGCGCCGTATGTGGGAACTGGGGGCGCTGATTGTGCGATTGTCACGGTTCCATCCGGAGCGATCTACAACTCATCAGCGACGGAGAGTCATCTCCTCTTCGGCAGCTTCGACTTCATCGCCCACTCGCCAGCCACCATGAGGGATTTTGAGCCCGTAGGCGACGGGCTCGAGATTCTGTTCGGGAGCTTCTGCTTCCAGGTGGGGCAGACCGGCACCCTCCGCCTCCCAAAGAGGGTGTCACCGCCATCCATTAGGCCCGCTTCGTGGGTTTCACCCATCGGCGTGTTACGCACGTCGACGCTGACAGATGAGTCATATGACAGCAGCTGCTGCAACTCAGATATGTGCGGTCCTCCCTCACATGAAGGTACCTACAGTTCCGGATCTGAAAGCTGTGGCAGCAGCGACCCAGTCCGCGGGCATTACCAATGCGTCGTGGTCATCCAGGGTTAATCGGAACTGCCACCAGGTTCGAGTACCCCCAACCCAACGCCCGACCCATAGGCTGGGAATGGAGGAAACAGAGGAAACCTACCCCTCCAGCCCAATGAGGGCGACGCTAACGCCTACCAGAAGATCAACCTCAACGCGGACGGATGGCGTTAAGAACGTGAAGCTATGGCGGGCAACATCATCCTACCTGTGAATGCTTCACGGGATCTGCTGATGGCATACCACCTTCTCCTTATCGGCGAGCATAACCGGCAGGTGAAGCTGATGGAGGATCTCGACAAACGCACAAGCTGCGCTCTCCACCGCTGGCGGCTCCAGCTCACATGACAACAACGTCAACAAGCATCACTCTCGCGTGGAGAACATGGACCCCACTACACGGCGCGAAGCCACAAGGGCCCTCAACACGTCCTTCATGTCAATGGACGTGAATGACAGCGTCATGTCGAAGACGCCTCAGGCTGCAATCATGGCAGCCACCACGTACCTCGCGTCCCATCCACCTCCGGTGGGGGACCCGAAAAGTGCCATGCACAAATCCATGCTAGCCGGTCTTGGACTCGTCGGAGCTGCGCTCCACGAGGAGGCTCCTGCGGAGCCGAAAAAGAAATCTGCGGTCAGATTCAACCGCAACCCCACACCCTCATCCGACGAGGACGAGCACGATCTACCTCGAGGTCACAAAAGCCCAAAGCATCGCAGCAACGACTACGGCGCTCGAAACGACATTGTCCAGCGCAAGGTCGACAAGGCACGCGCCAAACGCGCATGTTCAACCAAATCCGACGAGGATGACGATGGAGAGCTATGTGGAGTACGATGCTTCAGCAGATCCGTTCGGCGGACGCGGATGCCAAAAAATTTCAAGCTCCCTTCGGACACTCCGAAGTTCGACGGCACGCATGACCCGAAGGCCTGGCCCATTGCATGCCACCAGCCACATCCCCGGCGCGACATTACTATGGTAAACATCAGAGTTGTTCTAGGGTTCTAGCCAATGTTAAGGAAATCGGTAATCGTTAACTGCTTAGTCGGTTTGGGAGTAGCGATTAATCGAAATTTGGACGATTAACCGATTTAATCGGTTGGCTATTAATCGGTGCAACCTACAGAAGTTAGCACTTAAAACACGTGTATATAAGAAAGAAATAGCATATGGGGCTCTATATTCTCGGCCCTACTTCTCTAGTGCTTAAAAGTCCACAAAAACAAATATGCTGCTCCTCCATGACCTAATCTTGAGGGTCACAAATAACTCAGGATCCACCAACCGGCACCACATTCCTTCTCATCTAACCTCTAGAGTTTCTCTTCTCCCACCATCTATCCAGGGTATGATCCCTCTTGAACCTCAACCACCTACCCTATTGAAGGCGGCCTGGAGCTCCCGAACGAGCTCCTTAAGGTGGTCGGGCTCCTACATTCGAGGTATGGTCAGAAACAACGAGGAATTGGTTAGTGACAGCAAGGAACTGGTTGGCAACAGCGAGAATCGAGCTCCTAGAAGCCGGAATCGAGCGGGAGTTTCGCAATCCTACTTGATTTGGGCGGGGTAGCAGCTGGACGGGCGATATGCGTTGACAATTTTTATAACCTTTTTTACCCAAAGTGTAGTAATTAATCGGAAACATATCTAGTAATCGAACTATCAGAACGATTAGTCGGGCTAAACGATTAATACAAAAGATTAGTGGTAATCGACACAGTCAGTTACCGAGTAGCGATTAATCGGTCTATTAATTGCTGATTCGGACGATTTTTTGAACGGTGGTTCTAACAGACGAACATGGTGCGGTGGTGCTCATCTTCTACTAGAAACTTGAATCGCAGGACTCTGGCAGTCAGGCTGCGAATGGCGCGGGTTCAAATGGATCTAACAGGTTGTATTTTCGTTGACACTCTGGCACTGCTGATAAGTTGTTGTCGATTAGCTACGAACTCCGGCTGCCGGCCAGCAAGAATGTTGCTCCGGAGGTCGAGCAGCCTGACCGGATGTCAGGCCCCGTAGTGTGGACAAAATTTGATCCGCCGAAAATAACCTTTGGCGTGCATGGCATAATTCTCTGCTTCTGTCTAATTTGCCCTTTGACAGAAAAATACCACTCCTATGGCTACCTAGTATTGGGAAATATGGACCATCGGATCTGTTGGCTAGAAGGACTTTCTTTAGAAGTCCCTACCGTAAAAAGCCTCAAAGCAAAACTATTCCCGACGTCTCCTAGGCCTACCATTGTTTATTCACTCGAGCAGCCTTCAGGGACATGGTAGCAATGTCACTTGCTCCTTCAGCTGCTCTTTTATATGCCATGCTATCACATGAGTATGCATTGAATTCCTCGATCAATTTGCTCTTCACCTAACATGCATTCATATATGATATCTTTGTTCAATTGAAACCGCGAATGATCAGTCGGATATATAGCTTGAAGTTTGGATCATGAAAATAGCTAGTAAAGAGCAGATCCTTGGCCAATTATAAATGCGGTGATTCTATCAAACACACTTCATATATGTGTGTACTAGTAAACAAGCTCCATACAAGGGATATGCTGCCGTTGATTGTCTTTTAAATTGCGCTCAACATATTCTCAGCTTTACTTTGGTGATCTTTGTGTTCTACAATGATCCATAGTAGAGCAATAGACACTGGATACCTTTTCAGGTCACTGATTATCCCTCTCATCTTTACAAGGAAATTATGACCAACACTGATCACTTGGATGCTCACTTTTATTTGATGGTCAAAAGTTAGTAAGGTCCATCGCATATCTTTTCAAATCTGGTAGGAGGCCTCTGTTTAACCCCTTGTGAACTTGTATCAGTCACCATCACTGAAAGAACTGTAGAAAACCAGCATAACACGGTGTACTAACGACTTAGTAAAGGTCGATCTGTGAAACTATAGCAATAATAAAAAAGTTGAGACTTGGGCATAAGAATAAGCTTAACATGGAGAAAAATGTAAACATTTTGTCGTAATCCTCGCTCATATTTTTATTTGTTTTCTAGTGGGAGCTGATCCTAAGTCTTTCCTTGCTAATTCTCAAGTGGCAACCAGCTAAGCTCTTTCCAAGGTGAGAACGGGCCAAGTCAATATCAATGGGACCTTGAGTCTTTGCCTAAAACTACATATACATGTCCCCTGGTCCTCATACCACCACCATCCATTAGTGGAGTTCCCACCAAGCAGCTGCTCCTAATCCTTGGGTGAGTTTTTGCGCATCTGCATCTCATACAACCCACATGAACGTTGGTTCTTGGCGCGGTATCAATTTGCTTGTCTTTACATCCATCCCAGAATTCTTTGTTTCTTCTTCTCCTTTTCGCTGAAACTACTCAACTATTCTGGCTAGATTCATTCAGGGTTGCTCCCAGATTCGTTTGTAGTTACTTCCATTTTTGTGTTTAACCATCAGTTCGTGCATCTTTTTTTTTCGATAAAGGGCGTTTTTATTACTTAGTCAGTAACTTACACTCGGCCTCTGCATATAAATGCACACAGCCGACACCAATCGACTGTCCAAACATAAAATGGAAAATACAGGCGGATTACATATCAAACTGAGAAATTGTAAAACGCCTAGGGTGCAGAGGACAGGTCGATCCGAATATTATGCTGTCATCCATGTCTGGTAAAAAAGTCCCGTGCCGTATCCTCCAGCCGCGTGCACACCTCCATGAAAAGATCGCGATATTCCGCACGATGCAAAGTCGACCAGACCCAAAGGGTATGAGTACACCTGTAGAGAACCTGCAGAAGAGAGCAGTTTATATCATTAAAAACCTTCTTATTTCTACATAGCCATAGCGACCATATAATGGCTATCGCTTCGACCCTAAGAAGATTTTTGTACTTGTTATCAATATCATGTAACCAATTCCAAAAAATATTGGCAATACTACGTGGTGGATAAAAGCCTGAAGCTGCTTGGGTGATTGACCATATAGACCGGGCAAAACTACATTGAAAAATAGGTGTTTGATTGTCTCATCATGATGACAGAACACGCACCCAGGATTTCCATGCCAATTTCGCTTAATAAGGTTGTCCTTTGTAAGGATAATCCCACGACGAAGATACCAAACAAAAATTTTGTTTTTAAGAGGTATCTTCATCTTCCAGATCATCCTATTATCTACCGGCGGAATAGACGGCTGGATTAAAGCATCATACAAAGAGCTAACAGAAAAGGACCCGTTCTTAGTTAGATTCCATCGGAATTTATCTGGCTCGTCCGACAGTTGTACATGTGCCAGGCGATGTAGCAACATGATCCAAGAGTCAAGTCTAGAACCAATTAGATCCCTTCTGAACGTTATATTAGGTGGGAATGATTCGAGCACTGTGGCAACCGTTTCCTCCTTATAACGAACAATAGAATATAACGAAGGATATTGTTCTCGAAGGGTAACATTATCTAGCCATTTATCCTCCCAGAACCTTATATGCGTCCCATTATTAATAGAGAAAGTCCCAAAGCGTAAAAAATGTTTTTTAGACGCCATTAGACCAGCCCAAAAGTGAGAGTCACCAGGTTTCCAAACCATTTGGGACAATGCCTTTGAACCAATATACTTCCTTTTAATAATAGTTTGCCAAATTCCTTCCTCATTTAATAACTTGAAGAGCCATTTACTAAGGAGGGCTGTATTCTTAACCTGTAGTACATGAATACCGAGCCCACCCTGTTCTTTGGGTCTACACAAAACACTCCATTTAGCCAGTCTATACTTCTTTTTCTCATTATCTCCCTGCCAAAAGAATCTTGATCGGAAATAATCCAACCTTTTTAAGACACCTTTTGGAAGTTGAAAAAAAGAAAGCATAAACAAAACCATATTACTAAGGACTGAGTTGATGAGCACCAGCCTTCCCCCTATAGAGAGAAGTTTGCCTTTCCAACTACTCAAACGTATCTGTAATCTTTCCTCGACAATTTTCCACTCAGTATTTGTAAGCCTTCGGTAGTGTACCAGAATACCCAAATATCTGATCGGAAAAGTGCCATGACAACAGCCGAAGAGTTCATTATAAAGGCCAACCTCCTCTTGAGCCTCGCCGAAACAAAACAATTCACTTTTTATGGAAATTAATTTTTAATCCCGAAAGATGCTCAAAAGCCGAAAGTATGAGTTTCAGATTCTTGGCTTTTTCAAGATCATGTTTCATGAAAAGAATTGTATCGTCTGCATATTGAAGTATAGATAACCCCCCATCTACAAGATGAGGGATCACACCTTCAATCTGGCCATCAGACTTAGCACGCTCAATCAAGATGGATAACATATCAGCTACTATATTAAAAAGCATGGGTGATAATGGGTCTCCTTGTCTTAGCCCCTTCTTAGTCTGAAAGTAGCTGCCAACATTGTCATTGACTTTGATGGCAACACTACCTCCGACTACAAAGCTTTCGATCAAGGAGCACCAATCCGCTGAAAAACCTTTCATTCTGAGAGCTTGTTGTAGAAAGGACCAATTAACTTTGTCATAAGCTTTCTCAAAGTCAATTTTAAGAATTACCCCATTCAATTTCTTTTTGTGGAGTTCATGAACCGTTTCATGTAAGGTAGCCACACCATCCAGAATGTGTCTACCTTGCATGAAGGCGGTTTGTGAAGGCCTAACAACATGATCAGCCACAGAGTTCAACCTGATAGTGGCAACCTTGGTAAAAATCTTGAAGCTAACATTAAGAAGACAGATCGGTCTATATTGTTGGATCCGTTCTGCTTCATTAACCTTAGGCAGTAATATGATTTCACCAAAGTTCAACCGAAACAGATCAAGTTGACCCTCATGTAAAGCACTAAACATGTTCAAGAGATCTGGCTTGATTACATCCCAAAAGGTTTGGTAAAACTCAGCGGGGAAACCATCCGGACCAGGTGCCTTATTATGCTCCATTTGGAAAACAGCTAATTTGACTTCCTCCTCAGAATAGGGAGCAGTCATATATTTGTTTTCCTCCACAGAAACTTGGGGTATATCATTAATTTGGGATTCATCCATTGAGAAAGTGCCTTCCTCCGGATCCCCAAACAAACCCTTATAATAATTCGTAATGTAAGACTTTAGTTGCTCATGTCCTTCAATCAGCTCGTCATTATGCTTTAAGGAATGAATACGTTTCTTCTTGTGTCTGCCATTGGCAACACTGTGGAAGTATCTAGTATTCGAATCCCCATGCAAAATAAATTGTGATTTAGAGCGTTGATACCATTTGAGTTCCTCCTCGCGCAGTAACCGGGCAATCTCCGCATTTGATTGGCTTTTTAGCTCAATTTCCTGTGGAGTGAGCAACCAGGTTTCTGCTAAAGCTTCGAGATCATCAATAGTAGCAAAAGTCTAAGTTTTTCTTTTTTGAGATTACCAGCAGTGTGACGCGCCCAACCCCCGAGATGTTTTCGTGTCAAACGCACTTTATTATTCCATCTCTGGATTGGGGTAGCACCAGCAACCGGCCTTTCCCAAACTGCTTTCACCATATCATGGAAACCATCCCGAAGCAGCCATCCAAGCTCAAATTTGAAAGGACAGCTACAACGTGGTAATGGTAAGCCAGTGGTTCATCAGTAATGGTAAGCAAAATGGGAGCATGATCTGACAGAGACTCAATACGTTCTAGAGCGCGTACCGAAACTAGAGGGAAGTGCTCTTCCTATTCTGAGTCCATCAGTACTCGATCAAGTTTTTCGTATGTTGGTTCCGCCAAAGAATTAGCCCAAGTAAATTGTCGACCAATCATGTTTACTTCCTTCAAATCAAGACTATCAATGACAGCATTAAAAAGGAAGGACCAATGATCGTCAAAGCGGCCTTTGCTCTTCTCAAATGGAAACCGAAGTAAGTTAAAATCCCCCTTATAAGGATAGGGTACGGATTGTCTTTTGCTAAGTTCACCAATTCTCGAAGGAAATCGGCCTTGAAAGCCTCTTGAGCCGCACCATATACAGCAACCAGAGTCCACACGAAATTATCAACTTTGTTACGGATGTGTAGTTTAATATGAAACTCCCCGTCCGCAACAGCTAATATATCCATTGTGTCTGCCCGCACGCCAAGTAAAATACCCCCAGACCGTCCCCTGGGTGGATGAGAATGCCACATAAAATCTATACCGCCTGATAGGCGATCTAGTATAGTCTGTGAAAATTCCCGTCTACCTGTTTCGGAGATAGCCACAAAATCTAAATTGTGTTCCCTAGAACATAGTGCAATGTGTAAATGTTTAGCCAAGTCGCGAAGACCTCTGCTATTCAAAAACATGCCATTCATTGGGAAACAATAATATATTTAGGCGCAAGTTCTCGTTTACGAGATTTATTACATTTTTTTCCAGAAGTTGATTTACGACCAGAAGCAGTTAGCTCATAAATTGAGCTTAATCTATCTTCGTCCAAACCAACTTCAAGAACTTCACCTACTAGATGAGATAGGATCAGACCATCTGTTGAGATGTATGTATCCTCATCATCAGAGTAGGTGGAAATATAAGAGGCTGAGGCTTTTGGAACAACCGTTAACCGGTCAAATTCCATCCGCTTCAAGACCTTAGCAGAAATAGAAACATCACTTACGTTCTTACCTAAACTAATTCCAACAGAATTAAGCTTAGAATTAATGCAAGTCGATGAAAAAGGAATAAAAGACTTGGATGAAGAGGGATTACCAGCCGTGTCGAGATTCTTCTCCGCCTTCCTGCGCATGGCCTTCTCTAAAGAATCCATGTCAGTAGACGAAGCACCATCGGTACTCACTGGATGCCTTGCACTCCTGCGCAGCACTGGTATCTGAGAGACCTTGAGAACCTGCAAATGCTGATCATCCTCCACAGCTGCATCCGTCAACGAACCCAGCTCGACCAGCGCCTCCTGTGTCGAAATATGCCCATGGCCCTGGCCATCATGTGGCCCAAGACCATCGTCCTCCTGGCCCAACGCAGAGCTCCCCTGAGGTGCCTGCCACGTAGTGGGCTGAACCTCCTGTGTCTCTCGCGCAGCAGAAGGCGAAGAGGTAGTCGACGAGGCTGGCTGAGAAGAAGTAGGTGATGCTGGCCGGCCCACGGCAGCCAAGTCCACGAGCGCCCCCACACCCAGAAGTGAAGACGCGTCGGCGATGCCTGGTGAAGAGTGATGCACCACAGGCAGTGCAGGAGAGGAGGCCGACGAAAGAGACGTGGCTCCAGAAAGATCCGCCTCATCCAAAACCAAAGACGAAGTAGCAGAGATCAAACTAGGCCTCTGAAAGCAAGAGCGAGAGCGCTGTGCAGCAGCAACAATTGCTTTACCCCTGGGAGTTTGGGGACTAGGACTGAAAGGCGTGACCGCAAACACAGGCAAAGTAGAAAGCTTGTTGGTCTGAGGACCACCCACAACTGTCTGGGAACTCGCATCAATCTCCATCTGATTCCCCTGAGTCCGAGTAGTGGTATCATCAGTAGATGGGTCCTTCCCCTTCTGTCCAGTACCATCGTCCTCATCTGAATCATCTCCCTTACGTCTCCAGAACATAGGGGTAAACGTAGGATCAGGGGAGAAATCTTGGGACTCCGGGCAAAAAGTAAAGTCATAGCCCTTCAACTTCAGAGTAGCAGTAGTATCAATGTAGGGACCTCTAGCATCCACACACTTATGAAGCGCATTTGGATTCATTGTTGCCACACAAATACGCACAATATTGCGACTATACAGCGTCGGCAAATCCACATCCACTGTCGTACCCGGAAGAGATCCAACCGCCCACAAGCCATGGAAGTGCCGGATGGTATGAGGAACACCCTCCACATGAACCCACACCTGAGGTAGTACAAAGCTCGGCTGGATATCCTGCATCTCCCAAAAACTGATCACAATCCGAGCATTATGAGAAGGGACCGACATTTGTATGCCATCGACACGCTGTAAATCCTCGAAAGAAGGGAAGCTTACAAGGAAAGAATCATCACCATATGGAAGGGCCTCCCATTTCCACTGAGTACTGAGAGGGCAGATCCTTGTCATCTGAGACTCAATGACAGACGCAGGCACCACCCCACCCACCATAGTCACCTTAGCTGTCGGTGTACACTTTGGAGCCAAGTTTGCCTTGAAAATGCTATCAGGCAACTGATTGAAAAGAGTATCTTCGGTACCATTACCTGCCACAATCATCGTAGGCTTGGGAAATTTCAGCGTTGGACACTTGTGTAGGGTTTCGTAGCATGGAAAACAAAAATTTTCTACCGCATACAAACAAATAAGCCAATATCTATCTACTAGATTGTAGCAACGAGTCGATGGAATAACTCACCCTCGAAGATTCCAAAGTGTTTAACGAGAGAGGATTCTCGTGGGTGTTGTAGTCGTACTCTTTCCGATCTCAAGATCGCGTAGACGATCCTTCCGGCGCTGCGTTTTGGCAGCGCTCCCACAGTCGGTCACACGTTCGGTACTCGATGAAGACCTTCCTCTCCCTTGTTCCAGTAGACAGCGGAGGTTGTAGCACTCTCCTCGCGATTTCGGCAGCACAACGACGTGGTACCGGAAGTAGAGGGGAGATCTCGCAGGGCTTCGCCTTAAGCCGGAGCGAGTATGGTGGACTATGAGAGAGCTCCTCGGCGATCTAGGGTTTAGACACACCAAGGAGGAGGCTTGGTCGGCGGATAGGGTTAGCTAGGCGGCGGCTTGCCCTAGGGCGGCGGCGGCTGCAGGAGAGGCCGGCGGCTAGGGCTAGGGTTTGCGGGGTGGTGGAGTTGTGTCATGAAGGGGCAGCCCTGCCCCTCCTTATAGAGGTGGAGGGGGCGCGCCAGGGGAGGGGAGTCCCTCCCCTACTCGGTTTCCCAAGTGGGCCGGCGGTGGAGGGGAGGAACTCCTCCCCAACTCGGTTTCCACCTTCCCCTCCACTTCCCAAAATAGCCGTTTGACTTTTCAAACTAGGATTTGATTAAACCCTTTATTTTGTTTAGCGATGACACCTAGTACATGATGCAATCATTCCAACTTGGTATGACACATTCATGTACCCTTCCCCTTCGGAGTGCCGGACATTCCGGAACCTTCTAGAACATTCCCGATGAAAACACTGGAACCATTCTCCAACCCCGAAACAGGACTTTCCTTATATGAATCTTATTCTCCGGACCATTCCGGATCTCCTCGTGATATCCCGGATCCCATCCGAGACTCCGAACAACATTCGGTCTCTTTCTCATCATTCCATAACTACTCAAACAACGTCGAATCCTTAAGTGTGTCTCCCTACGGTTCGTGAATTATGCGGACATGATCGAGACTCTTCTCCGAATCAATAACCAATAGAGGCATCTGGAAATTCATATGGCTCCCACATGTTTCTATGATTACTTTGCGATCGAATGAACCACTTACATACGATACCAATTTCCCTTTGTCTCACGATAGTTTACTTATCCGAGGTTATGATCGTCGGTATCTCTGCATACCTAGTTCAACCTCGTTACTGATAAGTACTCTTTTCTCGTTCCCGTGATATGTGATCCCTTGTCAACCAGTCGCATGCTTGCAAGCCAATTGGATGACATTCCACCGAGAGGGCCCAGAGTATATCTATCCGTCATATGGATGGACAAATCCCACTCTTGATCCATGTGTCTCAACCAATACTTTCCGAACACTCAATGCCACCTTTATAGCCACCCAGTTACGGTGTG
The DNA here is from genome assembly GCA_916181665.1 of Avena sativa. Classification (NCBI taxonomy): domain Eukaryota; kingdom Viridiplantae; phylum Streptophyta; class Magnoliopsida; order Poales; family Poaceae; genus Avena; species Avena sativa. The sequence goes on from OV702282.1 coordinate 292,547,264, forward strand.
GTGTTTGATGTCATCAAAGCATCCATCCGGTGAAGGTGATATGCATGATATCATGGTCGAAGGAATTAGGTTACTATGTATCAGAAAGCATATAGCAATTGAACTATTATAATGACTTGATCTTTATGCTACGCTTATCTATAGGAGTATGTCCACCATATCATTCTCCTAATGATATGATCTTGTTGTTAATAACATCTCAATGTTCATGATAGGGAAACCACAATCATTTATTAACCAACAAGCTAGTATTATAAAGAGGCTTTACTAGGGACTCTATTTTAGTTTACAAATCACACAAGTATTAATGTTTCCTTGTTAATACTATTATAGCATGAATGTAAACATTTATCATAAACACAAAGATATAATAATAACTACATTTATTATTGCCTCTAGGGCATATCTCCAACAGTCTCCCACTTGCACTAGAGTCATCTAATCTAGATTACATGGTAATAGTCTCGATCTATCTCTATAAATCTTTATGCCTAATATGTAAGCTGCTTCGCCAAGATCCTTCATTGAAAAACTATTATTCAAATATTCCTTGACACTATTAAGAAGGTATACATCATTCCCAATCAACAATATGTCATCTACATATAGAATTAAGAATGCTACAGAGCTCCCACTCACTTTCTTGTAAATACAAGCTTCTCCATAAGTTTGTATAAAACCAAAACTTTTGATTACCTTATCAAAATGTTGATTCCAACTTCGGGATGCTTGCTTCAATCCATAGATGGACCGTTGAAGTTTGCATACCTTGTTAGCATCTTTAGGATCGACAAAACCTTTGGGTTGCATCCTATACAACTCTTCATCAATGTCTCCATTGAGGAATGTTGTTTTGACATCCATCTGCCATATCTCATAATCATAATATGCAGCGATTGCTAACATAATCCTCACAGACTTTAGCTTCGCTACAGGTGAGAAAGTATCATCGTAGTCAACTCCTTGAATTTGTCGAAACCCATTTGCGACAAGTCGAGCTTTATAGACAGTAACATTACCATCAACATCTGTTTTCTTCTTGAAAATCCATTTGTTCTCGACAGCCTTTCGGCCATCCGGTAAGTCCACCAAAGTCCATACTTGGTTTTCGTACATGGATCCAATCTCGGATTTCATGTCTTCTTGCCATTTATTGGAATCTGGGCTCATCATCGCTTCCTCATATGTCGCAGGGTCATCGGCGTTGTCCACCAACATGACATTCATAACGGGATCATACCAATCAGGAGTGGTACAAGTTCTTGTTGACCTGCGAGGCTCTGTAGCAACTATAACCGAAGTTTCATGATCATCATCATTAGCTTCCTCTCTTATTGGTGCAGGCACCACAGGAACTTCTTCCGGTGCTGCGCTACTCGCAAGTTCGAGAGAAGGTTCGACAACCTCGTCGAGTTCTACTTTCCTTCCAGTCACTTCTTTCGAGAGAAATTCCTTCTCTAGAAAGGATCCATTCTTGGCAACGAAGATTTTGCCTTCGGATCTATGATAGAAGGTATACCCAATAGTTTCCTTCGGGTATCCTATGAAGACGCATTTTTCCGCTTTGGGTTCAAGCTTGTCCGGCTGTAACTTCTTTACATAAGCTTTGCAACCCCAAACTTTAAGGAACGACAATTTAGGTTTCTTCCCAAACCATAATTCATACGGTGTCATTTCAACGGATTTAGATGGTGCCCTATTTAAAGTGAATGCGGCTGTTTCTAATGCATAACCCCAAAATGATAGCGGTAAATCTGTAAGTGACATCATAGAACGAACCATATCTAAGAGAGTTCGATTACGATGTTCGGACACACCATTACGCTGTGGTGTTCCCGGCGGTGTCAATTGTGAAAGTATTCCGCATTTCTTCAAATGCTCGCCAAACTCGTAACTTAGATATTCACCTCCACGATCAGAACGTAGAAATTTAATCTTCTTGTTACGTTGATTCTCTACCTCACTTTGAAATTCCTTAAACTTCTCGAAAGTTTCGGACTTATGTTTCATGAAATAGATATACCCATATCTACTCAAGTCATCCGTGAAGGTACGAACATAACGATAACCACCGCGCGATGCTACACTCATTGGACCACACACATCGGTATGTATGATTTCCAATAAGTCCGTAGCTCGCTCCATCATACCAGAAAATGGAGTCTTAGTCATTTTACCCATCAGACATGCTTCGCATCTTTCAAGTGATTCGAAATCAAGTGATTCAAGAAGTCCATCGGAATGGAGTTTCTTCATACGCTTCACTCCAATGTGACCAAGACGACAGTGCTACATATAGGTCGAGTTATCGCTCGATTTCAAACATTTAGCCTCAATGTTATTAATATGTGTATTTCCACTATCGAGATTCAATAAGAATAGACCATCTATCAAAGGTGCATGTGCATAAAACATATTACTCATATAAATCGAACAACCATTATTCTCGGACTTAAACAAGTAACCGTCTCGCAATAAACAAGATCCTGATATAATGTTCATGCTTAACGCAGGCACCAAATAACAATTATTTAAGTATAAAACTAATCCCGATGGTAGATGAAGAGGTAGCGTGCCGACCGCGATCACATCAACCTTTGATCCGTTTCCCACGCGCATCGTCACCTCGTTCTTCGCTAGCTTCCGTTTATTCTGCAGCACCTGTTTCGAGTTACAAATATGAGCAACCGAACCAGTATCAAATACCCAGGCACTACTACGAGTACTAGTGAGATACACATCAATAACATGTATATCGGATATATCTTTCTTCTTGATGTTGCCGTTCTTCAAATCCGCCAAGTACTTTGGGCAATTCCGCTTCCAGTGACCTTCTCCCTTGCAGTAAAAGCACTCAGTATGAGGCTTAGGTCCAGCCTTGGTCTTTTTCGTCGGCGCGGTAACTTTCTTACCACCCTTCTTGAAGTGTCCCTTTTGCTTAGACTTGCCTTTCTTGACATTGGTGGTATTATTGACCATCAACACTTGGTGCTCTTTCTTGATCTCCACTTCTGCAGATTTCAACATGGCAAAGAGTTCTGGCAACTGCTTGTTCATGTTTTGCATATTGTAGTTCATCACAAAGTTCTTGTAACTTGGTGGTAGTGATTGGAGGACACGATAAATCCCCAAAGCGTTAGGAATCACTATACCCAAGCTTTGAAGTTTGTTTGTGTGCCTAGACATCTTAAGCACATGCTCACTGACGGAGCTGCCCTCTTCCATCTTGCAGTTAAAGAACTTTTCAGAAGCCTCATAGCTCTCAATTTCCGCGTGAGTCTCAAAGATCAATTTGAGATCACGGACAATATCACGTGGGTCTGAATTCTCAAACCTTTTCTGAAGCTCCGATTCTAAACCATACAAGATAGCACACTGAATTGTGGAGTACTGAGTCTTCCGAGCGAGGTAAACATTCTTTACTTCATCGGTAGCAGTAGCTGCAGGTGTGTCACCTAGCGGTGCATCCAGCACATAGGTCAAATTACCAGCTGTGAGGACAATCCTCAAATTGCGGAATCAATCCGCGAAGTTGCTTCCATTGTTTTTCAACTTTTCTTTCTCTAGGAACGCATTAAAATTGATGGTAGGGGCCGCCATTGATCTACAACATATTTGCAATAGTTTAGACTAAGTTTATGATAAATTGAGTTCTAATTAATAGTTAAATTAATCTAGGTGAACTCCCACTCAAAACAATATCCCTCACATTGTTTTAGTGATCACACGAACCAAATCCACCACATCAACACCGATCATCACGAGAGTTGATATAGTTTCAATGGCGAACATTCGACATGTTCATCATATCTACTATATGATTCATGCTTTACCTTTCGGTGATCCGTGTTCCGAGACCATGTATGTACATGCTAGGCTCGTCAAGATCAAACCTTAGTTTCCGCATGAGAAAATCTGGCTTGCTCACGTTGTATACACTTGCGGAATCTAACACACCCGATCATCACGTGGTGCTTCGAAACAACAAGCTTTAGCAACGGTGCTAACTAAGGGTGAACACTTTATGACTTGAAATTCATGTGCATGAGGGATCATCTTATAATACTACCATTGTTAACTAAGCAATACAAGATGCATAAAGAATTAACGTCGCATGCAATTCATAATATGTGATATGATATGGCATTTCTTCTTTGTGCTTCTGATCTCCATCTTCAAGCACGAACATGATCTCCATCATCACCGGCATTGCATCAAGGTCAATGACGCTTCTCCATGGTTGTCGTCCACCGGCTTCAACTATTACAACTACTTTGAATAGACACGCGGGTCTTAACAAAATTAAAGACAACCATATGGCTCCTGCCGGTTGCCAACTTACAATAAGGAACATTGCATACATCAAATATAATCACAATCATGGCCATATCACATCACAGCACACCCCTGCAAAACAAAGTTAGACGCCTCTACTTTCTTTGCATGTTTTACGTGGTTTGGGGCTTTCAATAAGTGTCGTTCTAACTTACGAACAAGAACCACAACATTGATACTAGTATTGACAATCACCCGTTGTAAATTGAATCTTAACTATGCTGGGAGAAACAGGCACCCGCAAAGCCACTTATGCAATACAAGTTGCATGTCAAGCGTGGAGCAAGTCTCATGAACGATGTCATGTAAGGTTAGCCCGGGCCGCTTCATCCCAACATCCCGCAAGATGCAAAGTACACAAGAAGCAATCGACAATAAAAGCATCAACGCCCACAATGACCATTGTGTTCTACTCGTGCAACAGCTCTACATATAGACACGACTCTGATACCACTGTAGGGTTTCGTATCATGGAAAACAAAAAAATTCTACCGCATACAAACAAACAAGCCAAGATCTATCTACTAGATTGTAGCAACGAGTTGATGGAATAACTCACCCTCGAAGATTCCAAAGTGTTTAACGAGAGCGGATTCTCGTGGGTGATGTAGTCGTACTCTTGCCGATCTCAAGATCGCGTAGACGATCCTTCCGGCGCTGCGTTCCGGCAGCGCTCCCGCAGTCGGTCACACGTTCGGTACTCGACGAAGACCTTCCTCTCCCTTGTTCCATCAGGAAGCGGAGGTTGTAGCACTCTCCTCGCGATTCCGGCAGCACAATGGCGTGGTACCGGAAGTAGAGGGGAGATCTCGCAGGGCTTCGCCTTAAGCCGGAGCGAGTATGGTGGACTATGAGAGAGCTCCACGGCGATCTAGGGTTTAGACACACCAAGGAGGAGGCTTGGCCGGCGGCTAGGGTTATCTAGGCGGCGGCGGCGGCTTTCCCTAGGGCGGCGGCGGCTGCAGGACGGGCCGGCGGCTAGGGGTAGGGTTTGCGGGGTGGTGGAGTTGTGTCATGGAGGGGCATCCCTACCCCTCCTTATATAGGTGGAGGGGCGCACCAGGGGAGGGTAGTCCCTCCCCAACTCGGTTTCCCAAGTGGGCCGGCGGTGGAGGGGAGGAACTCCTCCCCAACTCGGTTTCCACCTTCCCCTCCACTTCCCAAAATAGCCGTTTGACTTTTCAAATTGGCGTTTGACTTTTCAAACTAGGATTTGATTAAACCCTTTATTTTGTTCAGCGATGACACCTAGTACATGATGCAATCATTCCAACTTGGTATGAAACATTCATGTACCCTTCCCCTTCGGAGTGCCGGACATTCCGGAACCTTCTAGAACATTCCCGATGAAAACACCGGAACCATTCTCCAACCCCGAAACAGGACTTTCCTTATATGAATCTTATTCTCCGGACCATTCCGGATCTCCTCGTGATATCCCGGATCCCATCCGAGACTCCGAACAACATTCGTTCTCTTTCTCATCATTCCATAACTACTCAAACAACGTCGAATCCTGAAGTGTGTCTCCCTACGGTTCGTGAATTATGCGGACATGATCGAGACTCTTCTCCGAATCAATAACCAATAGAGGAATCTGGAAATTCATATGGCTCCCACATATTTCTACGATTACTTTGCGATCGAATGAACCACTTACATACGATACCAATTTCCCTTTGTCTCACGATAGTTTACTTATCCGAGGTTATGATCGTCGGTATCTCTGCATACCTAGTTCAATATCGTTACTGATAAGTACTCTTTTCTCGTTCCCGTGATATGTGATCCCTTATGAGCCAGTCACATGCTTGCAAGCCAATTGGATGACATTCCACCGAGAGGGCCCAGAGTATATCTATCTGTCATATGGATGGACAAATCCCACTCTTGATCCATGTGTCTCAACGAATACTTTCCGAACACTCAATGCCACCTTTATAGCCACCCAGTTACGGTGTGGTGTTTGATGTCATCAAAGCATCCATCCGGTGAAGGTGATATGCATGATCTCATGGTCGAGGGAATTAGGTTACTATGTATCAGAAAGCATATAGCAATTGAACTATTATAATGACGTGATCTTTATGCTACGCTTATCTATAGGAGTATGTCCACCATATCATTCTCCTAATGATATGATCTTGTTGTTAATAACATCTCAATGTTCATGATAGGGAAACCACAATCATTTATTAACCAACAAGCTAGTATTATAAAGAGGCTTTACTAGGGACTCTATTTTAGTTTACAAATCACACAAGTATTAATGTTTCCTTGTTAATACTATTATAGCATGAATGTAAACATTTATCATAAACACAAAGATATAATAATAACTACATTTATTATTGCCTCTAGGGCATATCTTCAACAACTTGGCGGTGGGGTGAGCAGAATTATTACAAACCAAACAGTAATGCTGAACCGGACAATTTTTGGAAGCATGAGTATCACCAGAGCATTTACAGCACTTCACCATCTTCTTGGTCTTTCCAGGATCAGCCTGACCAGAAGAATCCCCAATAGCAACCATAGATGTAGATACAGCAGAAACTAGCGGCACTGGCATGCTCACGGCCGGCGGAGGACCATACATCATGCCCGGTGTGAGCACCGGTGTAGGATGAAACTGAGGCTGAAAAGTCTGCTGTGTAGGCACCGCAGATGGCTGCGGCTGTGCTCCCTGAATATTCTTCTTTTTCTTACGTTTATTCCGCGGCACCACAGGATCAGAAACAGCGGCGGGAGGTTGCGCAAATTGCGGAAAACATCTGCGCATATTGCTGAGGCGGGATGATTGGTGGGAAAACCGGCCTAGCAAAATTCATCTGTGGTTGGAAGAACTGCCCCATGGGCTGAGCATTGAACCCCGATGGACCCGCAGGTCGGAACGGTGGCTGAAGAGACCTGAAAGGAATTTGATTAGCCATCCCTGGTTGTCCTCCACCAGGCAGAACCGAGAGCAACACTGGATTGGCAGACGTAGCAGCAGTTCCTCCCACCGACGTAGGTGCAGTTCCTCCCGCCGACGTAGCAGCATTTCCTCCCGCCAGGGGCATGGTTGGTGCAGCCGGCACAACAGATCCTCCCACCGACGTAGGTGGCTGGGGCACCCCGGCCATCACTGTACGGGCGAAAAGACGGCGACCCAAGCGTCCAGATGCAGCGGACGTTAGGGCAAAACGAGGCCGATGGCGGCGCAGAGTAAAGAGCAGGCGCAGCAGTCGAACGACGAAGCGTTGAGGTGTCGACGGGAATCGGTCTCCGAAGGCACGGAGCACGCTTACGGCCCGATCCCGACCCCGCCAGGTCTCCCGCCCGCGACCGAGTCCCGCCTAGCCTCGAGACCAGAGAATCCGCGCCAGTGGGTCCACCCGACTCCGCCACTTTCGCCGCAAAAGAAGGAACGAACTCCGCGAGCGTAGGAGGCGGCGTGATCCGACGCCTTGGCAGAGGACCTCGCCACATGCCCATGCGCGGACGGTACGACAACCGCAGACCCGACAGCGACGACGAGGAACACCGGCGATCACCCAGCGCCAGACCAGACGTCGGGGGCGATGAAGATCTTGCATGGCGAATCCGGGGAGGGGATCCTACCCTAGACGACCGACGGCCCTTCCGGAGCTCCCAGTAGCGCGAGGTCTGTGAGGGATAGCCCGCCTCCTCCCAGAAGGCCTGCAGCGAACTCCGGTGGTCCTTACGACGAGACACCGTCGTCCATTCTCCTTCGTCCAGAGCCTCTTCCGCCATCTGGATCGCGACATGGTTCTCCCCGAGATCCGTCAGCCCGCCGAAACAACTGCCGAGGACGGCGCTAGTATCCGACCCGCGACCAGCAGGCCGCGCCTCCATGGCGGCCACCGGCGGGGGCAGTATCAGTTCGTGCATCTGGTTCTTTTAGAATGATCTTACTTGCCTGTTGAAATTTTGAGGATCAAAAGATCATGCTGAAAATGTTCTTTCTTCTGTCTAATGACTTACTTTCCCCATTGATTTTGTTGTTCAAAAGAAGAGTTCTTAATTAGCATGATAGATCCTCAATAAATGTAACTATACAACTAGCACGATAAACCCTCTATTGTAAAAGTCATAAGTTACTATCTCTCTTTTTTTGTTCATTAATTATCATGTCATGTCGTCAATTTATTTAGTTGGTAATGCATGAACATGCATATTACTAGCTAAGTTATTCCCACTATGACTAGTCTAAGCACGCCAACAATGTAAAATTATTGGTCGAGGGATCAAGTGTAATTGTGGTTGCATTGTACGTGTAATAATAGCAGTTGTGGGTATCTGTTTACATACTGGTCAATGGGACCTTATGGACAACTGCAGTGATTGTTGATTTTGTTGTTCAAAAGCATAGTTCTTAACAAGTTGTGATGTTGGAATGTAGTTTCTGAATGATGTTTCAGATGTACTATTATACGGTAATAACCAGAACATTTTTACATGGATAATCCACCAAGAACCGAACAACTATGTTTCCAAAATAGATGATGTTCAAAAAAATGTGTAGTTAAATTTGTTTGACTATGGATATGTTGTTGAGATTGATCAAAAGAAACTCGATCCTTTTATGTTCCTGTTGTTAGTAAGTCGTTTGATCTGCACCGCATTTTGAACTTGTTATGCAAGCTGGAATAAACCGGACACTTCGATGTTGTGAGGAAGAAATTAAAATAAAAAAAATTGGGGTGAGAGACACTTCGATGTTGTGAGGGAGAAATTAAAATTAAAATAAAAATAAAAATTGGGGTGAGAGACACTTCGATGTTGTGAGGAAGAAATAAAAATAAAAATAAAAAATGGGGTGAGAGACACTTCGATGTTGTGAGGAAGAAATTAAAAAAAAATTGGGGTGAGAGACACTTCGATGTTGTGAGGAAGAAATAAAAATAAAAATAAAAATTGGGGTGAGAGACACTTCGATGTTGTGAGGAAGAAATTAAAATAAAATAAAATTGGGGTGAGAGAGGCTCGAACTCTCGACCTCAGGATCACTCACTTTAGCTATGAGACCTACGCGCTAGCCAACTGCGCCACCATCCCGTTATGTTCTGCACATGATTTACAACTATTTGTATGAGTCCAGAAATTTTCAGTAAGGTTTCTTGTTAGTTGTACCTAACCAGGAAACTGATGCCCTCTCATTTTACTTCCTTCTCTCACACAGGAGATGCAAATTCCTGAAATGAATTTTATGACACTTCACTTTCTACTCATATCACAAGTCTCAAACAACTCTATTATTTTTTCTTGACTATCCAGTTGAGCTTACACGTGAAGCAGAAACAACCAGTTACACCTTTGAAGTAATGTAAGCAACCCAAACTTGGAAGATCGAGCATGGCGGTGAAGCAGAAACAAGCAGTTACGCCAGCTCAAAATTTTGGACAAAAATGGCCACCACGCATCAGCAGAATATACAATTTCCCTCCACACCCCCGAAATCTCCCAATTCCAATCACCCAAACCTCCTACACTCTATGGACATCGAGCATGGCAAGAAGCCCTTGGCCAATGCTGCAGAACCTTGCACAGCCGAGCAGGTCAAGAACAAGCTCGTCGGCCTGCGACCAACCCTGTTGCGGGAGTCGGATCTCTCGGCAACGACGGTGGCGGCCATGGTCATGGACTCATGGGGCTCAATAGGCAGTCCTACACAGCGGTGGTGGCAAGGACACACATGCATTTGTGTAGGCCCTTTTTCTTGTTTATTACTACTACGTAGTACTATTCTCTATCGAGTTTATCAGCGTATCATGCGTAGTCGTTGTTCGGGTGACCAGTTATTTCTTCTGCAGGTATAGCGTGTCATGACTCATGCGACGTGAGGTAAGGATGCGGCCCGGAGGATGCCAGCCTCCAGGTGATCTGGAACATTTTCCTATTAAGTAATTAATCAATCATACGTACAGAGATAAAAGTGCTCTGATTTTCCGAAACAACATGCTCTGATTCATTTCTTAACGATTAGTAATCGTGTCGTGTCTCAGAATTTTTTTCATTATAACGTCAATGTTCAGAGTAAACTTTTCTCATTAGTTGTGATTAACGATTTGAATTTTTTTATTAACAGTTTAAAACACATGAGAAAAGAAAAACCGAGCAACCAGGTCCCATAACAAATCCTAATATTCGAGGGGCCTTTGGCTTTACAAAGGGAATTCCATGATTTTTCAATCTTAGTCGAACTACTAATCTAGGGTCCAGGCCTACCACTGCTACTGTAGTTGCCCGGCCCATAACACAGTAGATAAATAAAAATAAAATTGCGAAGCATAGACCTGCACCTAACGGTCCATAAACTGAACCTACCAGCTTACAACAACTAGCGGTCTTCTTGGCCGTAAACACGAATTGCTTCTCTTCTCTCGTAACGTGCCAACCGAAGTGTTGGTTTGTGACCATCAACCGGAACGTCCGTCCGGCCGCGACGACGCCGACCACCGTCAAGATCGAACGAGAGATAATCGATGATGGCTCCGACTCCGAGCAGTGTCATCCAGGCCAAGCTGGTGGGTACGTCGCACACTGATGCAGGCAGTTTCTCTAGCTAGCTGATCCTTTCCATGGCGAAACTGACCGAGCAAGTCTGCATGCACACGCATGGCATGTGGCAGGTGCTTCTGGGTGACCTGGGCGCCGGGAAGACGAGCATCGTGGTCCGGTTCGCCAAGGGGCTCTACTACGAGTGCCAGGAGTCGACCATCGGGGCGGCCTTCTTCTCGCAGGCGCTGCCAGTGAGCGGCGAGGGGGACACCGCCACCGTCGTCAGGTTCGACATCTGGGACACCGCCGGCCAGGAGCGGTACCACAGCCTCGCGCCCATGTACTACCGCGGCGCAGCGGCCGCCGTCGTCGTCTACGACATATCAAGCACGGTGAGTGAGAGAGATGTTGTCTTGTCTTGGGTTAGCAATATAATCTCCTCTGAATATGCAACGAACGAAACACGCCTGAACAATTTTGCGACACACACCTGCTTGGTGTTCGATTTTTCTGTGTGGGCGTCAGGATTCTTACATCCGAGCAAATAAGTGGGTAGACGAGCTTCAGAGACAAGGTACGTAAAGATACTTCTGCTTCAGTTGGGTTCCAAGAACACACTCTGCTTCCCTTCTCTAAAGTTGCCGGTCGGTCGCCTCCCATTACCGAACTCGATTCCAGCGCTTAGATCTTGTGCATGCATGTCCACACAGGGAACCCACATCTGGTGATGGCGTTGGTGGGCAACAAGGTCGATTTGGAAGAGAAGAGGAAGGTCGGGACACAGGTATGAATCCCCAACATTTCTGCAGGCGAAAAAAAAACTGAAAATTTAGAGCCTATGTGTTGTAGTATCTGTCAGTCAAACTCATCATCTCTGTTTGTTTATTCCCGACGGCCGGCAGGAAGCATTGGAGTACGCGGAGCGAAACGGCCTCTTCTTCACGGAGACGTCGGCCAAGACGGCGCAGAACGTCGGCGAGCTCTTCCACGAGCTAGGTAACCACTGACTGAGAGACACTCCTGATTCGTAGCTCAACTAATATAATCTCTGTAAACTTGGTCGATTGATCGATCGGCTGCTTGACTGACTAGCTGCGCGTCGTTTGTGATCCTATTGGCAGCTGAGAGACTGGTGAAGGTGCGGCCTAATCGCCCCGCCGGGATGGTCCTGCACGAACGGCGCGGCGGAACGGGAGGCTGGTTTTGTTGCTCCGGGTGAATCATCCATCGGCGCCGATGCGTCGTCGGGTGTCGGCGGTCGTAGGAACTTGTGATTGTTCAGCCCGTACCACATTTGGGTTGTGGTGGTGGTACACGTACGCGTGCGTATGCTATGATCCACAAGGAACTAATTTGGGAGTCCAACTGCTGATGCACAGCTATATATGTTCAGCAATAATAAGAACACAAAATGATATACAACTGCATATAACGATCATATATAGTCTCAACATACAAATTCCCCTTGGACTGAACACTGTGATTTTGTTCCAACAAATCACATCATGAGAACACGGCGCACAGTTCATCCGATGAACAGTATGATCATTGCTATCAGATAGACAGAACATAAAGATTCCCAAGACTACTACTTCAGGTGCAACTCGGCGCCGACGCCGAACCGCGGCGGTGCCCCTCCAAGGGACCGCCCCTCGGCCTCTGTGACGAAGCTCCTGCGGTGGCGCAGCTTGTTCCTGCCGCCACTGCTAGCGCCCGTCAGCCTCGTTGTCGATGTCCTCCTCCTCGTCCATGTTTGGCTCGTCGTCGATCACGGTGCAGAGTGGGAGCCCGTATGTCCCTGTCATCCCTCTTGTCATAGCCCTCGAAGTCGGAAACCGTCACATCCTCGTCGTCCTCGTCATCCTCTTCATGGTTCTCCTCGTCGATCATGCCATCCTCTTCGTCGTCCTCCTCCTCATATTCCTCTGCCTCTTCCTCCATCGTGCTTGCGGACGGCAGAGCGTAACCTTGAAACTGGACGATGACCGCATCGGCGTCAGCCTCAACGTCGGCATCGTCTTCGCCTGCCGGCTGCATCAGGTAAAAGCAGAACTCCTCATCCAGTTCCATCGGGGTCTGCAGCTTCACGCGGGGCTTCCCCGACGACAGCACCGCGATAATGATGTTCCGCATGCCGATCTCGACGCAGGCAGCTACGACGCCTTGGATCTCCAGGCCGACGAGGAAGACGTCGGTCATGCAGAGGGGCTCGCTGGCCTCCTTGGGCCCCAGGGTTAACCTAATGAGCTGCCCTGGCTAGCGTCGTCGCAGCTCACTGCTGCGACGACGGTCCCGACCCACACTCGTCTTCGTCATCATCGTCGAGGTAGATGAGCTGCATGCTCTGGTAGGCAGGCTCTCGACGAGCGGCGTGTGCGGCCTGGCGCTCGGCCTACTGCTGCAGGCAGCGGACGCGCTCGACCTCATCCCAGGTAACTCAGCATCCTCTCCTTACCCCATACCGTCAATATCATTACGTATACAAGATCTACAGTAGAGACTAACATTTTGAATTGAATATCTATCAGATATATCTGCAGTACCAGACCTACTCGAAGGAGGAAAAGGACCTAGCTACAATGAGTGCATCAAACCCGCCTGCCTGCAGGTAATTAGACAGCTACCATTATAAGTCAATTGCATGATAAACATGAACAGATCTATCCATTGTTTAGAGTAGAGGTGACTCGAATCTAAAATAATTTGTAGGCTGGTATATTTCTGAAGGCTTCTGCGATGCATGGTGCGTGCTCTGAACTAGGCCTTTGATCGTTCCTAGCTGGTCAAGAGGAAAATAACCAACAAAGGTGAAAAAAGGAAGTTCTATATTTGCAACTAGGGTCATCTATTCTTGTCTCGTAATCATTTTATAAAAAAAAACATATTTAAAAAATATCATATGCCATTTGTGCCAAAAAGAAACTTGCAAAAAAATATTAATTTCCCTCGAGGTGTCTACTAGCTAGTATGTTGCTCTACTCTTTGCTCAATACCACCAATTAATATTAAAAAATGCCAGAATGTTTTTATGCATTTTATTCATATTTTCGTATGCATCCTTTTTTAGGTCACTTCGATTTCTTTCTTATATGCATCTTTGTGGCATGTCTTTCCTCATTTTCCTTTCTTTTGGGAGTGTTGGGTGGAGGAAGGAGGGCCAGGTGTTGGGGTGGGAGGGGGTGTTGGGGAACTCTGCCTATGTTATTCTAAGATTATACTACTTACAATAGCATAGCCGGTTCCAAGCCCGGAAAAAAAGAGGAGGGACCAACTACACTGTAATAATCTGTTTTGTTAAAAGTTTATGGTGTCTTGTGTAAGTTAATATTGTGTTATTGGTAACATGTTTTAAGCAATACTGCAAATAGTATGGTTGTGATATGACTCTTCACAATGCATAAGGATGTAACTAATATTGTTGTTATTATCGGCATCTCTTTCACACCTACAGTTGGTCATTTTGGTACATTCTATTTCTGTATTTTGTTATTTATTATCACTCCTTCCTTTACTTTGCATATTAGAAAATTTTATTCATATCAATTGGGGATTGTTCAGAGTACAGGTGGGTTCATGCATTGTTTCATACAGAAGCGGCCCATAAATGGTCATGCAAGCATTGGATCCTTGCGCTTCAGTTTCCTAAAGCCAATATAATATGAAAAAACGGGGGAATGCCTGGTTTAAATTGAAACGGTGGGAGTATGTGGTTGTTAACAATAAACTGGGCTGCACTCCTTGCAAGATCTTTAGGGCAAATACTACAGTTAGACATACTCCATTCTAAAAAGGATGTCAGAGAATTTGTCTAGATTAGCATGTATTATCTATGCATTAAAACGCATATAGATACATGTGAATCTAGACGAATCTTGACATCCTTTTTGCGACGGGGGAGTAATACTTATGAGCTAGAGATAAAAATAGTAAACACAATTTTGTTTATATAAGTTTTATATAATCTCTATAAAATAACATATAACCATGTCCTCTCTCCCTCGTCTCGTAAAAAAAAAACTTTGTGGATCTCTTACAGACAACTTATGTCACACTATTGTACATATCCATATGTCACAGGCCCTCCATATTTGTGCATTTTCTTGTAAAGGAAAATGACTGTCTGTAGTCATGGTTCACAGTATCTGTTCTCTTTTTTAAAGAAAAAACAAAGATTCAGCGTTGTGTTGCAGCACCATTTCCGGATCCCCTACATTTGCCTTAGCCGTAGTAGAGACCTTCTGGTATTGGGAAGAATCATGAGAACTACAGTGGGAAACTTCAGTCTGTTTAAAACAGACACAGGATATTCCCACATTATTTCCACAATACTTCTCATCGTGATTTTCAAAGGGTTTTCCTAACAGGTAAAAGTTTACTTTGTAAAAACTAGATACGTCAACTAACCTTAAGACCACTGCTTCTAGTATGAAGACATAGCATGATCTGAGGTGATAAAAATTATTTTTTCTTTCCTTTTGAAACTCACGAGGTGGTAAAATCATGTAAGGACTCCGCGTTCAGACCAGCTACTCAGAACATGATCTTGTCTAGTAAATGATTTATTCCACGATGGGGGGAAAAGCTCAGTGCAAGCTAAAGGGTAACTGACCTTATGTACTAGTATTATCTTACAGCCAGGAGTGAATTTACAGGTATAGGAGCAACTATATCACACTCTTTCTTTAGTCTTTTCATCATCTATGTATAGGTCGGAACGGTCTTTTCGTATGATATCACTTGCTCATGAACGAGACACCCTTCTGGATGCTCTCGCTCAGCTCCTTCTTTGCCTTCTCCAGGCCAGCTCTGCAAGCAGACATTAGGCAAAGCAATTACTTCAGGAAAGAGAGGCATTTCTAATGATCCGGAGGCAACTGCGTGTGGAAGCGGCTAATTAAGTACAGCTAGCTAAGGTACCTCTCAAAGTCATTCAGTGGTCCCAGAGGAAAGATCTCTTCAGCTCCACCACGACCTAACCTCACTTTTGTTGCAAAGAACGGCAGCTCTGTCACCTATAATGCAAGAAAAAAGGCAACTAATGATAAGATTATGTGTCGTGAAGGAGAAGGCTTGAGATTTGGTCGTAAGAATACCTCTGATGCTACGTATGAGCATTCCACGACACCAGCATCACCGCGCATTCCTCGCAAGCACGCATCAGCGAATTTGGCAGCAGCAAAAGCCTGAGGTGTTGCTTCCACTGTTAGTATAGAGTATTTGGCCCAGGCACTAATAGTGCGAAGTAGGCAGCATAACGTACCATTGACAAAGTTGCAGAGCCTGCTCCAGCCTTTGCCTGAATCATAAGAGAAAAGACAATATGAAACTCAAACGAGATAGAAAAGACAATTCAATCTAGAACTGTGAAATTTTCAGATATATAGAGAGAACCAAAAGGATATGAAACTAAATCCACGCACAGTACGATGATTACGTGCTACGAAAATTTCTTCCGTGCTTAAGGGCATATTTTCATGTCCTGAAATTTTTTATCCACTCACAATCTGCTGTCCTGGTAGCCTGGTCTACTATCTCGTTAATTTCACTATGCGGAAGGAATGGAAATACAGCTAATACGAACAACACAACCATGACTGGTCACCCACAGTCTTTGAAGCAGCTCTACTTCAGAAAACATATTGAGATGTGGTCTTGCTGTCTGAACTTTGTGCGTGGTTAATATAACAAGTGTTAGGTTTAAAACAATCCATTTGTTGACTAACCCTAGGATTGGAACTTGACATTGATACATTGCTTTTAAATGTATAAATGCATGGTAGCATTGAGCTGTATGATTGATTGGCCAAAAAATTAAGGCCTTCCTATGTCCTGTCCTGATACATGTGTTTGCCCCATGCTGTAATCATGAGCTGGACCCCAGGAGCTACTTGTGTACTTATGCACCGTTTTGTGCTTCCAATGGAAAGCGCGCATGATGCCTTTCATTTAAAAATAAGTGCATGGTACCATTGAAAAAAGGATTTGCACTAAATACTTCCTGACAAAATAACTTCATTACCAAAGGATTTGTGAATAGATGCGCATTTGGATTGTTTTGTATCAGACATTTACCAGTCAAAAATGCATAGCTGGTACCAATCAGGGAAAGTAAAAAACATCATTGAATGTTACCTTTAGTCTACTAACTGTAAACAGCATCGTACCTCAACAACTTCGGTACCACCATTCTGAATGCGGGTAGTCAAATAGCTGATTTCATCTGGAGTGAATGAGCATGGGGGGCTGACCTGCAGAGAGATTCGTTACAACTTAGCAATTTCGATTCATAAAAGCTAGAGAATTTGTCTTAATGGAAAGTATTAAATTTCCAGTGTGATGACATCATCATATGAAACCTGGGACAGGAGGGGTAATATAGTTATCCCTGCATGGCCGCCAACAACAGGAACATTGACTTCTTTTGGATCAACTCCAAGCACTTCTGCCTGAAAAAGCAGCAAAGGCGAAAAGTGAATCACCAGGAGATATCAAAGACGAAAAGTTACAGCATGTTATACAAGAGTTTGTAAAATCTGCCTCTGAGAAGAAATTCAAGATATAATTTCCTTAGGCTACATACCACAAAGGTGTTAGCCCTCGCCACATCAAGGGTTGTCACTCCAAGAAGACGCTTGGGACTGTAAGTTCCAGCTCTCTTGAAAACCTCGGCTGCAATGGGGACGGTTGAGTTCACAGGGTTGCTGATCAAATTCACTATTGCATTAGGACAGCTCTTGGCAACCCCTTCACAAAGTGCGCGAACGATCCCAGCATTTTTGTTGAATAAATCATCCCTTGTCATTCCTGGTTTTCTTGGGAGGCCAGCAGGGATGATGACAAGATCCATTCCTGTGAGTGCTGCCTCAAGCTGTTGTGGCCCAAGGAACCCACGAACCTGAAAAGAATATTTTCCACGGTTATTTGTTGCGTCAATATCCATATCTATATGAACCACCTGAAAATACTGGCCCCAAATGTTAGCTACAATCTGCACATAAGAAATTCAGAGATAATCACTTTTCGTTATCTTTATTTTCTTCAACTTGCAGTCAATTTAGATTTCCTTAAAACGATTACGGTGTCTCTTTCAGAGTCTCAATAGTCAGTAAGCAGTAAGGAAGCTTGGACTACACTTATCATTTGCCATATATGTATGAACTAAAGGAGCAAATAATGGTGCTTTCTAAAGAAGAATAGCATGTGTTGTTTTTCCCAATTTCAGACAAGGCATTGTCCAGGCTTCAGATATTTTGGGAACCTCAACCGCACAAGGAGAAACCAACAAAGTATGAGATGTTGAAATTTTGCTGGTACACCATAAACCGCAGATGATTGAGAGGTCATTATTTGACTCTTCAATCATACCCCCAACTGGTCATAGTTTAGGTAAGGTGCGTGAGAAACGGTTAAGAATAAGAATCTCCACCAGATCTCATCACAAGTGGATGAAAAGAACATCGGAACACACCACCTAGAAAGCTAACAAGGCAAGCCACCAACCAAATCAATTTCCTGCTTCACTACTGTATCATGAGTTCCTGACATCATTAGGGCATAATATCTGTCGCTGGTGCATCACAGTCGATGACAGTAGGTCAGTAGCCAGTAGGTAGGTTAGCTTTACCACGGCGCTGGTGTCCATGTGGCTGACGTCGGCGGTGACCCCCGGCGTGTTGACGACGTCGTAGAGGTGGAGCACGGAGACGAGCGGGTTCATCTTCATGAGCAGCGAGAGCGACTGGCCGATTCCGCCGGCAGCGCCCAGCACCGCGACCTTGAAACCCGGCGCGCCGCCCTTGGCCCGGCACGCAGCGGGCCGCAGCGCGGACCCAGCTCCCTCCTCCATCTGCAGGCACAGGATCGGTCACATCTCACGCAGTTATACCAGCAGGCAGCAGCGGCAGTGAGGATTGATTGAGGGAGCAGGCGCACCTGCGGGCGTGTGGGGTTGAGGTGCGCGGCGACGCGGGCGATGCGGTGCGACGGGGAGTTGGCGTCGGGATGCATGGCGGCTGGCTCAGCTCGGCGACGGAGACGAAGCGAGGATCTGGGTATTGGGGGTTTATCAGCGAGAGAACGGTGTGTGGGGAGAGTTCCGTGGGGATTTTGGAGGGTTGCCCGGGAGCGTTATCCGGTGGGCTGTGGCGCGGAGGAGGCGGAGGAATCGGGAGGCGGTGGTGACGCGCCCGTCCCGGGGAAGCTCATCTCTTTTCTCCGCCACTGCTACTCGCTAACGCTGCCGCTGTCGCGCTCGCAAGCCGCGGTGGATCGAGGCTCGGTTAGATTTTGGCAGATGCGCCGTGGAGTGGGAACGGGGGAAAAGGTCGCATCACAGGAGCGCGCGACGGTCTCCCTGTGTGTGGTGGCCAATTGACCAGGCCTGGCGTCGGTGATCACTCCACTCGTCACACACTCACACCGGCATTCATGTTCCGGCCGGCAGGCCGGCTCATGCGAGTATAGTCGCCGGTATGTCGCATGAAAGTGAGTAATTGGGGTGAGTTTAGAAGGGTTACTCGAACGAAGCTGCTTAAACTTAAAATTATTCATATTACGATGAAATTTTACAAACCGAAGATTTAACTAAATCTAAGCCTCGTCGTTCCAGCCAAATGGATCGGTCGTCGTCGTTCTTGACACCACGCATTTTGGCCTCCCACTCGGACTGCTTATGACCCCGTCTTGCTTGTCGTGCTTCCACCATTTGTCGGTGCGCCACCAGGGCTGGGTTGCGCGCTTCTGCACACTGTCGGTCATTATGTGCCACCTTTGCTGCGTTGCTCATCTGTTGATATTGTTCGTTCAAAGCAATCCGGGAAGCCTCGTGAGCGGCGACAACAACCTCATTCTATGCATTGATGCGGAGAATGTCATGTCACTCACTAAGAGTCGAGGATGGCACGTTGCAGCGGATCAAACACCTCCTTCTTGAAATTGTCGGTCGAGGAGAAGTCCACCAGCTCGTCGTCGGTGTCGTTCAATGTCGGAGGAGTTGGTTCCGGCATAGGACGCGCTCCGGCAGCGTGGGCATGGGGAGCTTGGCCCTGCAAGTAGGTAGGTGGAGAGGCATGGCGCTAACCAACAATGATTGGGAGGAAAGGCTTGGCGGGGAGAAGGAAAGAGTAGACGAGCACGGCCGGGAAATGCTTTGCGTGTGGAGAGAGGAGAGGCGCCAGGGACGGTATTTATAACACTGGAGCGGGCGAGTGTGAACACTGGCTCATATTTACGCCACCGCATAAGGCAACATGACTATACGCATCCACTCTCTGTGTCGGCCACGCGCCATTGCTAACGCCTCCCTGCTCTAGCCTGATGAACTGACGCCGCCATTAAGATGTCGTAAGGAGATTGGTGATGACATAAATAACACTGACAAGTCGTTGTGCCAATGATAGCGCTGGCACGCCAAGCGCCACAACACCCATGCGCTACGTTCGGCGCCCGGCAAGGAGCCCTATGGGGCGCTCGGCGGACGAACACGATATTAGGACGCGTTGGGATGATATGACCCTTGGGGCATACAACTTTCTGTCCAGTGTGCCCAGTAGGCATTCGGGCGTCATCTAGGGGACGTGCTCTTGGATCTTCCAGTTGCCAAACTCATATGGGTTATGGCATCATCGTCAATAGTGTGGCCACAAAAATTGTAATCTGGTGATCATGGTTCGACTCTGTTGATTCTGGGACTCTCCTTGTCCTAAAATCGCCCCAAGAAAAAGATCTCTTTGCAAGTCATCCCAGCTAAGGGTAACCTACTCTCGGTGGGCCCTGTAGGTCGCCCGCGGCCCTGAGCCTCAGTCAAGTACCCAGGATCTGACCTTTTTTTGCCGGTAAAAAATGTAGGGGTTTGTAGCATGGAAAATAAAAAAAATCTACCGCATGAACACACAAAAGTCAAGATCTATCTACTAGATTGTAGCAACGAGTCGATTAGAGTACTCACCCTCGAAGATTCCAAAGCGGCTAAGGATAGCATATTCTCATGGGTGATGTAGCCGTACACTTGCTGATCTCAAGATCGCGTAGACGATCTTTCCAGCGCTGCGTTCCAGCAGCGCTTCCGCAGTCGGTCACACGTTTGGTACTCGATGAAGAACTTCCTCTCCCTTGTTCTAGCAGGCAGCGGAGGTTGTAGTTCTCTCCTCGCCATTTTGGCAGCACGACGGCGTGGTGTCGGAAGTAGAGGGAAGATCCCGCAGGACTTCGCCTAAGCCGGAGCGGGTTATGGTGGAGTATTAGGGTTTCCCGGTGATCTAGGGTTTAGAAGCCGGAGAGGAGGATGTGTTCGGCGGCGGTTAGGGCGGCGGTGACTTGGCGCGGCGGCTGGCGGCGCGGCGGCCGTGTGGAGAGGGGTTGGTTGTGGTGTGTATTGGGGGGCACCCCCCTCTATTTATGAGAGGGTTGGGGCAACTCGGGAGAGGGGAGTTTGAATCCTTCCCCAACTCCCTCTCCTAGTAGTCTTGTGGTGGAGGGAGAGAAGGATTCTCTTCTTCCTCCACCAGGAAACATTGTCCTAGTTTGACTTTTCAAACTAACCTTTTGACTTTTAATTTGGAATTAAATTTCTTTCTTTCAAAAGCCCAACCAAGCGACCTAGGACATGATGCAATCATTCCACTTAGTCATAACATATTCATGCACCCTTCCCCTTTCGGTCTGGTGAACCTTCTAGACCCTTCTAGATCATTCCGATGAAACCACCGGAATCATTCCCGAACTCCGGAATTGGACTTTCCTTATATGAATCTTATTCTCTGGACCATTCCGGATCTCCTCGTGATATCCCGATCACATACAAGACTCCGAACAACATTCGGTCTCCCTACTTACATTCATATCTACTAAACAACATCGAATCCTTAAGTGTGTCTCCCTACGGTTCGTGAATTATGCAGACATGACCGAGACTCTTCTCCAATCAATAACCAATAGAGGAATCTAGAAATTCATATGGTTCCCACATATTTCTACGATTACTTTGCGACCGAATGAACCATTTATATACGATACCAATTTACCTTTGTCTCGCGATATTTTACTTATCCGAGGTCTGATAGTCGGTATCTCTACATACTTAGTTCAACCTCGTTACCGATAAGTATTATTTTCTCATTCCCGTGATATGTGATCCCTTGTGAGCTAGTCACATGCTTGCAAGCTAATTGGATGACATTCCACCGAGAGGGTCTAGACTATATCTATCTGTCATATGGATGGACAAATCTCACTCTTGATCCATGTGCCTCAACACATACTTTCCGAACACTCAATGCCACCTTTATAGCCACCCAATTATAGTGTGGTGTGATACGTACAAAACGTATCTACTTTCTCGAACGCTATTGTTTCTCATCTAAACTTGTGTGATTTGGATACAACTAACACGGACTGACGCTATTTTCAGCAGAATTACCTTGGTGTCTAGTTTTTGTGCAAAAAATCAACTATCAGGAAAAATCCCGGAAAATATGCCAAAAATTATATTTCACCAGAAGACCCACGGAGCCAGAAGACGAGACGGAGAAGGGGCCTGGGGGGCCCACACCCCTGCCAGGCGCGGGCCCACCTCTAGCCGCGCCTAGGAGGGGTGCAGCCACCCCAAGCACCCCTTCGGCCTCCCTCTGCTCCTATAAGTTGCCTCTCGACCTAAAAACTGAGGGGTTTTTGATAGTTTTCCAGAAAGAGTTCTGCTCCGCCGCCGCCACTAGAAACCAAGATTCAGATCCAGAAACTCCGTTCTGGCACCCTGCCGGGACGGGGAATTTGGAGAGGATCATCGCCATCGTCATCACCAACGCATCTCCATCAACCACCGATGTTTCCCTCATCCATGAGTGAGTAATCCCCCGCTGTAGGCTTGGGGATGGTAGGGATTGGATGAGTTCTATCATGTAATCGAATAAGATCTGTTAGGGCATAGTGCCTAGTATCTCTATTAGTGCTATTTGACTTTGTTGCAACTTTTTGTGCTTAATGCTTGTCACTAGGGCCTGGGTGCCATGATATCAGATCTGAACTTATTATTGAATCATTATGATAGTATTGTTTGTGGTCTTATCTACAAGTTGTGTATACATATCATTGTCCGGATCCAAAGGCCCCAAAGTGACAATAATTGGGACAACCGAAGGGGATGGTTATGGTGTAAGGATCACATGTGTTCACGGAGTGTTAATACTTTTCTCTGGTGCTCTATTAAAAAGAGCACCTTAATTGCCAGTAGTTCCCTAGAGGCCCTGCTACCACGGGCTGGCTGGACAGAAGATGTTGTGCAAGTTCTCATTGCGAGCACGTATGACTATATTTGGAGCACATGCCTAGGATTGTTTAGTACTTGGATGCTTGTTATTATTTATCTGCAATGCCCTAGATCTTAAAGTTACACGTTTAGACTCATCCATGCAACGCCCGTCCATCCATCCCTATGCTTGCCGCACTCGAATCCCACTGTTTACTGTTACTGTTACTATTGCTCCTATTTTACTGTTGTTGTTGCTACTACCAAATTGTTGCTACTGATAAACTTCTGTGAGAAGAACTATTTCCAGGTGCAGCTGAATTGACAACTCAGTTGTTAAGGCTTGCAAGTATTCTTTAGCTCCCCTTGTGTCGAATCAATAAATTGGGTAATACTACCCGCGAAGACTGTTACGATCCCCTACACTTGTGGGTCATCATGGTGTTTGATGTCATCAAAGTATCCATCCGGTGATGGTGATTAGCATGATCTCATGGTCGACGGAATTAGGTTACTATGTATCAAAAAGCTTATAGCAAACAAACTAATGAAATGACTTGATATTTATGCTACGCTTATCTATAGGAGTATGTCCATCACACCATTCTCCTAATGATATGATCTTGTTGTAAATAGCATCTCAATGTTCATGATCCAGAAACCAAGATCATCTATTAATCAACAAGCTAGTATTATAAAGAGGCTTTACTAGGGACTCTAATTTAGCTAAATCTGAAACTACTTTCGATGCTCATGATGTTACTTCTACTGTGCTTGATGCGACTGGTTCATTAGGTCCTTTCCTAGATGCTACTATGGCTAGTATAGGAAATACCGAAACTCCTAGTGAAGACACCGTTACACCTGTTAGCTCACCTGAGTCTAGTGAGAGTTATGATATTAATGATGGTTACATTGAGTTCACTGATGAATTTGTTGAAGAGTGTCGAAACACACATGGTACTAGTGCTATTAAGAGTCTCCTTGCTAGACACACCATTATTCCTAAGTTGTCCTCTGATCCTAAGTTTACCACCTCTCCCATAGATATTAAAGATAAAGATTATGATTTCTTTTGATTTGTCCTACCTGGACATTGTCGAGAAAGAACCTTTTTGTGGGACTGAAAATGAGAGTGTTGTGGCTCATATGAATGAGCTTTCTACTATGAGTGCTTTGTTCTCTGATGATTTTAAGATGCGCAAGTATTTTGTTACTAAGATCTTCCATTTTTCACTAAAAGGAGAAGCTAGGGGTTGGTTTAATAGATTACCTCATGGTTCCATTGATAGCCCTGATTGCTTGATTGCTTCTTTCTTCCAAAAATATTTCCCTCCCAGTGCTAGACATGCTGCTTTGTAGAGACTTTTTGATTTTAAATAGGAAGAAGAAGAGAAATTGCCTGAGTCATGGACAAGGTTCCGTGTCTTGATTCATGCACATCCTTGATGTCCATTGCCTAAGAATGAGCTTCTTGATATTTATTATAATGGACTAACTAATGATTCTAGGACCTACCTGGATAGCTTTGCTAATTCTATTTTCAGGAAAAAAACTCCTACAGATGCTGAAGAATTGATGGCTAAGATAAGCAAGAATTATGATGATTGGACTTCAATTGAGCTAAATACACCTGAGCCTATTACTCATGGACCAGTTCCAACACAAACACCAAAGAAGAGGGGAGTTATTGCATTAAATGATGAAGTGATGAAGGAAGCTAAGAAGTGTCTAAAGGAGAAAGGTATTAGAGCTGAAGATGTGAAGAATTTACCTCCTATAGAAGAATTATGTAAGCCAATTCCCACTCGTCTACTATTGAGGTACACTCTCTCCAACACTTTGATGAAGGTGATATTCCCTATGGTAAGCCTCCTGATCAATGCTTAGAGGAACTTGACATTTTTATTGTTAAACAAGGTAATTTTAATAAACAAGTTCAGAATCATTTATTGGAAAACTCTAGAGCTATCAATGAGTTGAAAGATATCATGGAAAGAACTTCTAATGATATTAAAATGCTTTGTAAACACTTTCAAATGGTTCAAACCCAACTTGATCAACTTGCTAAGGTACAAAAGGATACGCTAGTTAATGCCTCAAGAGATAAACATGCTTATGGAATTAGAACTAGGAGTGGTATAGCTACTCAAGATCCTTTATATCCTGAAGGACACCCCAAAAGAGTTGAGCAGGATTCTCAACAAGTTGATAGTGGTAGTCCTCGCAAGAGAAAGAAAAAGAAACATAAGGTAGTAGAGGAACCACTTGAACCTGCTGTAGATCCTAATAGTATATATGTCTCTGATGCTGAAACTAAAAGTGGTAGTAATAATGATGCTCCTAATAAGGAGGAAGTTGAGGAAGAACTTGAGAAGAACACTAGGTACACTAAGGAAGATTTTATTGCTAATAAACATGGTAAAGAGAGAGAACCTTGGGTACAGAAATCTATGACTTTTCCAGGTAAGAAACACAAGTCAAAGGAGGAAGAACACTACAACAAGTTTTGTGAGTGGATGAAACCTTTATTTTTGCAAATTCCTTTGATTGATGCTATTAAGTTGCCTCCTTATTCAAAGTATATGAAGGATATTGTCTCTAATAAAAGGAAGATTCCTAATGAGGAGATTTCTACTTTGCTTGCTAATTATTCCTTCAATGCGCAAGTAGTTTGTTACTAAGATCTTCCCTTTTTCACTAAAAGGAGAAGCTAGGGCTTGGTTTAATAGATTACCTCATGGTTCCATTGATAGCCCTGATTGCTTGATTGCTTCTTTCTTCCAGAAATATTTTCCTCCCAGTGCTAGACATGCTGCTTTGTAGAGACTTTTTGATTTTAAATAGGAAGAAGAAGAAAAATTGCCTGAGTCATGGACAAGGTTCTGTGTCTTGATTCATGCACATCCTTGATGTCCATTGCCTAAGAATGAGCTTCTTGATATTTATTATAATGGACTAACTAATGATTCTAGGACCTACCTAGATAGCTTTGCTAATTCTATTTTCAGGAAAAAAACTCCTACAGATGCTGAAGAATTGATGGTTAAGATAAGAAAGAATTATGATGATTGGACTTCAATTGAGCTAAATACACCTGAGCCTATTACTCATGGACCAGTTCCAACACCAACACCAAAGAAGAGGGGAGTTATTGCATTAAATGATGAAGTGATGAAGGAAGCTAAGAAGTGTCTAAAGGAGAAAGGTATTAGAGCTGAAGATGTGAAGAATGTACCTCCTATAGAAGAATTATGTAAGCCAATTCCCACTCGTCTACTATTGAGGTACACTCTCTCCAACACTTTGATGAAGGTGATATTCCCTATGGTAAGCCTCCTGATCAATGCTTAGAGGAACTTGACATTTTTATTGTTAAACAAGGTAATTTTAATAAACAAGTTCAGAATCATTTATTGGAAAACTCTAGAGCTATCAATGAGTTGAAAGATATCGTGGAAAGAACTTCTAATGATATTAAAATGCTTTGTAAACACTTTCAAATGGTTCAAACCCAACTTGATCAACTTGCTAAGGTACAAAAGGATATGCTAGTTAATGCCTCAGGAGATAAACATGCTTATGGAATTAGAACTAGGAGTGGTACAGCTACTCAAGATCCTTTATATCCTGAAGGACACCCCAAAAGAGTTGAGCAGGATTCTCAACAAGTTGATAGTGGTAGTCCTCGCAAGAGAAAGAAAAAGAAACATAAGGTAGTAGAGGAACCACTTGAACCTGCTGTAGATCCTAATAGTATATATGTCTCTGATGCTGAAACTAAAAGTGGTAATAATAATGATGCTCCTAATAAGGAGGAAGTTGAGGAAGAACCTGAGAAGCACACTAAGAACACTAGGTACACTAAGGAAGATTTTATTGCTAATAAACATGGTAAAGAGAGAGAACCTTGGGTGCAGAAACCTATGACTTTTCCAGGTAAGAAACACAAGTCAAAGGAGGAAGAACACTACAACAAGTATTGTGAGTGGATGAAACCTTTATTTTTGCAAATTCCTTTGACTGATGCTATTAAGTTGCCTCCTTAGTCAAAGTATATGAAGGATATTGTCTCTAATAAAAGGAATATTCCTAATGAGGAGATTTCTACTTTGCTTGCTAATTAATCCTTCAATGGTAAGGTTCCAAAAAAACTTGGTGATCCAGGTATACCAACTATTCCTTGCTCTATTAAGAATAATTATTTTAGAACTGCTTTATGTGATTTGGGAGCCGGAGTTAGTGTTATGCCTTTTTCTCTCTACAAGAGACTCCAGCTAGAAAAGTTGATACCAACTGATATATCTTTGCAAATGGCTGATAAGTTAACTACTATTGTTGTTGCTATATGTGAGGATGTTCCTGTTCAAGTGGCTCATAATTGCTTGGTTTTGACTGATTTTGTTGTGCTTGAGATGCCTGAAGATGATAATATGTCTATTATTCTTGGGAGACCTTTTCTTAATACTGCAGGTGATGTCATCAATTGCAATCAAGGAAAAGTAACATTCAATATTGATGACAAAGAGCATACTGTTTATTTCCCCAAGAAGGTTGCTAGAAGCTATTGCCTGAATTCCATTGAAAATGTTGAGAGCTTAATGGTTGGAGAAATATATTGTCCCATTCCACAAGAAAATTTTGAAACTATTATGATTGGGACTATTGCTATCAAGTATGAGGTGATATAATCACATTGTGGAATGCAAAGTTTTGTTTCATATAAGGTTGTTTTGGTAACAAGACTTGATCAACCTTGTTAACAAAAGGATTTTAATGAACAAAATAATGTTTCCACTGTGGTTATACTTGCTTTTTTTTACTTTTCTCCTTCCTATTCTTTGCCTTTCTTTTGCTAGCTTTGGTTTTGTTAGTTGTTTGCTTGTTAGTTTGTCTTAGATCTTCTGTAGTTTGGATTTTGGTTTGCTTTTGCTTCTTCTGGAAAAAACTGTTTCTGCGAGAAAATCAATTTTCATACCCTGGAAATTGGCCAAAAATAAAATTTCCCGAAAAATTTCAGAAAATTCAAAATAAATTTCTCCTTGAAGAAAGGGGTAGAGGGACACCTTAAGTGACCCAGGGGGCCAACCCAGGCCACCGCACCCATGGTAGGCGCGGCCTACCTGTGGGTGGCGCCTAGGGGGGTCTGGCCCACATGGGCCCCTTCAAGGTGCCCCCTTATAGCCATCTTCTTTCTCTCTCCCGAAAAACACCAGGAAACTTGCTCAAGCTCGAGTTATTGCTATTCTTGCTCGCGATTTTATATCTCCTTGCTCAACCCATCTTTGTTGCTAATTTTTTGAGAGATTGCTCCTTCGTATGTGCCTCCTCCACTTGTCCAATTAGATTTGTGTTTGGTAGATTGTTTCTTGAGTATTTTGCTGCTATAGGTGACAGGTTGTGTGAGCTTTCATGCTTATTCTATGCTTAGAGATTTCATTTTGATGCATGTGTAGCCCTCTAGCAAGTTCCTATAGTATTTTCTCATCATTTATCAACTTGGAAATCACTTGGTTTGATGTTTGTCTAAAAATTTCAGAATAGAGTGGTCATGGACAACCACACATTTGGAGAGATATTTGAGAGTGATGCACCTAGAAGGACAAGGCCTTCAAGATCATACTCCCATGCTAGGCCCTCATACAATGAGGATCTCATCACTCTGTGATTCGACGACGAGGGAGATGAGGGGGATGCGCACCCCTCCGCTTTTCCTTGCCAAACCTTCTTGCGGGCTGCTAGGATTCTTAATGATTTTATGACCTTGGTTCGGAGGGCTGGTCTAACAAGTCCTATGCAGGATGAGAGCGCGCAATATGCTACGCTCACTAAAACATTTGTGGAGAGCTTCTCCTTTACTAACAACATGTTTAGTCCAGATGTTTCTTTCAAAGTTTATGGTAGGTCTTACCATATGACATTGAAGAAATTTTGTGAGGCTCTAGGACTTGGTACAGCTGGGTCAGCAAAGAAGATTCTAGCTCAACCCGCTGATTTGTTAGAGCTTTACCGCGGGATAACCAATGATGATAACCGTAGGGCTAAACGGGGAAAGATAAGAAACATTCAGCTTCTAGCCATCAGGTACTTCACTTACTATCTTGCCACTAGTGTTCTTGGTAGGGAGAACACTAGTAATATTTCCAGCTATCATTTGGCCTTCTTAGTTGTTGCGCTCAACAATGATACCAAGTACAATCTTGGTTCTCTCATTGCTCGTCGTTTAACTGCTAAGGGACCCATTTATGGGGGAGTCATTGGTATGCGTGTTGCTACTGCCTTGGACATTGATGTTGATCCAAATGATACGGTTTTGGCTCCTCGGAGGCTTGATCTTGCTGCCATGAAGGTGCACCACTTTGTCACTAATGGCTCTACCCTTGAGAACTTGGTTTATAGAATGTTGTTTATTGACGGGGAAGAGAGAGAGAGAGAGAGATCCCTCTCCCCCAAACCACTTTGTTCAGTATTTCTCAGGGACCTTTGTCACGCTCCAAGGAGGAGATGGATGACAAGTTGCGCTCTCTTAGCTTCTATGGACACATTTAGAAGGAAGGACCCTCGTATGACCCCGTTGTACACTACACTTGAGAGTCCTCGAGCTCGTACCAGGACGAGGGAGCCTCCTCATCATACTACGGAGGTACATCTACTTGGGCACCATGGGATTGAGCCCCACTTAGGCCAAAATCCTAAGCTTGGGGGGAGGTATACTGACATCACACTCATCTATATATCATGTTCGGTCGGTTCTTTGTATATCCATTGTTTTGCTTTCTTTTTGGTTCTCGTTGCTTCTTTCTCAAAAACACAAAAATACCAAAAATATTTTCGTTGTTTCTCTTGGTTTGTTTCTTTGTTTCTTTGCTTTGGTTTGCCTTAAGAGAAAAATCCAAAAAGATTTTGCTTTGCTTGGTTTGTTTTTGCTTTGTTGGCTTGTTTGAAAAATCGAAAATACCAAAAATATTTGTTGTTCTTCTTTGGTTTTGTGAGTTCTTTGCAGGTTTAGCCGTCCTTAGTGGATTTTGGTTTTTATGTTATTATGCAAGTCACACGAAGGGCAATAATGAAGATTAAGACAACTTGAGGAGTGGTAAGAGGCTGGTAACGAATTCTATTTGTTTCATTTTTGTACATATACTCATCATTGTGAGCGTGCTTAGTCTGTTCATTGTAAGGGGTATGTTACTGATGGATGCTTAGTAGTTCTTGCTTGTCTATGATTAGCCTCAGCTTGCTAATAGTTTGTAGCATGTCATATGAATGTTTGCTTGCATTGTTTTATTCATATTTTGGTATGATATTGTGGTATCCTCCTCTAGAAGTTTCATGTGAATCGACTTGGCACATGCTCACGCATGCATATGACTAATCAATAGTCAGTAAGCCTCGATGATTTATTTTGCCTCAGAGTTCTTGTATCACTTTCATGCCATAATTAGTCATGTTTTGTTGCAAGCATGATTATGACAATTATTGCTCTCTCGTTTGTCGCTCCCTCTCTATTGCTAGCCTTCACTTGCACTGAGTATGAGCTCTACCTGTGCTTCCAACTCCCCAAAACCAATATTGCCAACTGTGTCCACCATACCTACCTATTAGCATCGTTTGCTATTTCAGTGCATATTCTATATGCCTTGTTTTCTTCCAAATAAAATGTTTGTATGTTTTGAGAAAGTTAGTCAGTAAATCTCTCATGAACTTGATGGCACACTTTATTCCTTGCACTTAATAATCTTGAACCATTGTGACCTACCCATGAAAGTTATATGCTTACAAATTATATGCTGGGAGTCAGCAGAACCGTGCTATCACGGAGAATGCTTTCAACACTTTTTGGATATCTTATCCAGTTGATACTTTGCTCTTTTGTTTGCGGATGTCGATGGTGTGAAATAAAAGGGGAGATTGTGAGTTCATGGAGTATATATATTATGTTAGAGAAACGCCTGGGCCGCTAGCCTAAGCCATGCCTAATCATGGTGGAAACTTGCAGCACCACCATAATGAGCATTTTGTGAAGCATCCTCAATAAAAAGCTATGCACATAGTAAATAAAAAGATTGCTGAGATGCTCATTGTCTGCTTGCGTTGTCATTTTGATCACGGGATAGCTCATGTATTATGTGCAAGGGGTACCCCGTTGGCGGTTCTCTATGATATGCATGTATGTACAATGACAAGAACTTGCAGGTGACCAAAGTTGAGTAGCATGCGAAGCGGCCCTCATACTCAAGGAACATTGGATTTCCAGTTTATGGTCTGTCAAGCATATAACTCAGATTGGACCTCACTTTCACCTTAACCTTATGAAGATGCCTATGATAGGGGCAATGAGAGCTCAAAGCTAATGAGTACCTTCCTTTCAGCATCAGAAAGCTTTTCAAACTTTTCAAAACCATTTTCACAAACTTGTTGAGTCACCACTTATTCTATGAGCACCTTCTTGAGAGCATAGTTGTCATTCTTGTGTTTGTTCCAAAACTTGGTTAATTATGTCATGACTTTGATGCTTGTATCTCTGATATTTTTACCTCTAGTCTTCACTTGAACTTCAGAGGTGCCTCGGCATTTATATTGTGCTCTACAAACAAAGGCAAGCGAGATACCACTCTATCATACCTTGCTATGAGCATTGCAATGTTGCTTATGTTTATGTTCCATGCTACTTATTATTATTGAGTTGGTTTCTCTTCATAGCTTGCAATGACTATTGAGTAGACTTGGTTGCATACTTCTTATTATGAATGATTTAAGCATATACTCATGTGCTGAGAATATATACATCATATGAAGCAAATGTGTTCGTGAAAGTTCTTTTATCGCACTCAGTTTTCAACTGAATTGCTTGAGGACAAGCAATAAGCTAAGCTTGGGGGGAGTTGCTACGTCCAAAACGTATCTACTTTCTCGAACACTTTTGCTATTGTTTCTCCTCTAAACTTGTGTGATTTGGATACAACTAACATTGACTGACGCTGTTTTCAGCAGAATTACCTTGGTGTCTAGTTTTTGTGCAGAAAATCAACTATCAGGAAAAAACCCGAAAAATATGCCAAAAATTATATTTCACCAGAAGACCCATGGAGCCAGAAGACGAGACAGAGAAGGGGCCTGGGGGCCCACACCCCTGCCAGGCGCGGGCCCACCTCTGGGCGCGCCTAGGGGGTGTAGCCACCCCAGGCATACCTTCAGCCTCCCTATGCGCCTATAAGTTGCCTCTCGACCTAAAAAACTCATACGTGTGAATGATCCAGCACAAGAAGCATATAGTAAATCTTTATCATGAAGAGAAAGCCTAGCATAAAAGTTATTGATAATAATATTGTTAGGGAGTTCATGAATAGGACATTTAAGCATTAGTAACTTCAATCTCCCCCAAGCTTGAGTTGTACTCTCTCCATCACGAGGCCAAAAGTTATATATCAGATTTCTATCCTTATGAATCTCACTAGGAGGATAAAATTTAGAATAAAAGAGAGATGCCATTTCCTCCCATTCCATGAATTGTCCATTCTTCAGCAGCTTATACCATTCTTCAGCTCTCCCTTTCAATGATATGGAGAGTAACTTATTCTTCACCTGTTCGGTTGTGATACCTGCACACTTAAACAATCCGCATAATTCATGGATAAAAAGCAAGTGATCACCAGGATGGAAAGTTCCATCCCCAAAATAATAATCATACATAACATGATCAACAATACTTGTAGGTATCTTTAAAGTATCTATCTCAATAGGTGGTGGTTCATCTACTACCCTAGCAGCGGTAGTAGTTTTCCCAAACAGAAAACCAAGTGGGTTATCCATATTGGAAACAAAGTAACAAGCAGTAACAAAAGCAATACTCACAGTAGAAGTTTCCTTTACCAGTTCCACTCTTCAATAGCGCTTCACTCCCCGGCAATGGCGCTAGAAAAGAGCTTGATGTCTACGCACTTCTATTCTTGTAGACAGTTGTTGGGCCTCCAAGTGCAGAGGTTTGTAGAACAGCAACAAGTTTCCCTTAAGTGGATTACCCAAGGTTTATCGAACTCAGGGAGGAAGTGGTCAAAGGTATTCCCTCTCAAGCAACCCTGCAATCAAGATACAAGAAGTCACTTGTGTCCCCAACACACCCAATACACTTGTTAGGTGTATAGGTGCACTAGTTTGGCGAAGAGATAGTGAAATACAAGTGGTAACGGTGCCAGAAAATAGCTTCTGACTTGTTGTTGATGTGGGAGAACGTGTGTGAGTGCAAACTGAAATAAAGATAGCAGCAAGCAAACATGCAACAGATCTAGATACAAACGGTGTTTCAATGTTGGGAGATGCCCTTCCCAGTGCTGGTGTTGATCTCGCCTTCATGATAGGTGCGCCCCTACCTGACGCGTCACTAATGAAGGATAGTTTTCACAATCCCGCGATAGTCTCTTCCGAAAATCAAAAGAGAGTTTATTTGTTGGGCAAACAGATATTATAAGCAGGTTTGGTGCAAAGAGAAAATGTTAATTATGAAGTTCCCTCAAAATTTATCCATGGTGTGACCATAAAATCATACAATAATTAAAGTATGGATCGCGTCGGGTTTATATATGCACCCGACAAGAGTACATATGAAGCTAGGGTTTAGGTTATGGAGACTAGGGATTCAACTTGGATGTTGATAGTGTGTCCTCTTTAGGTGAATGTCCTTTAGCATACATAAGTGTTGGTGGTATAGGAGTCTCCCTGGCAAAGTTAGATCTTTATCTTGTATTGCGTGGTAAGTTGATCCTCGATCTCCCTTAAATGTGCGTATGATCTTGGGATCTCTGAGAAAACTCTTCTTGCAACACATCAGGTCGGGTTGGTTAGGAGCTTCTAGATGTAGGCCTCCGGATCAAGGATGTTGAGGGCGTCGTGGGTTGGAAATGGTACAAGGGTCGTGTGTTATGGAGTATAGGCCTTGTGCCACTTTTCATCAACAAATCCTAAGAGTCTTCTCAGCAAGCATAATGGTCATATAAGTAGTTTCAAGTTCATCGGGAGATATTCCAGTACAAATCTCCCCATAAAAGGCATAACAAATAACATTAATAGCAAAACCAAGTTCACATAGACCATAATAAGATGTTCCTCCAAAAGAGCATGGTAACATGGGTTACCCACATCTATACCACTAGCTTCAGCTTCAACAAACTCGGAGGCTTCTTTGTCAAGTGCAACTATATTGCATTGGGAACATAGCCATAATAGGTTTGATACGTCGGAAATGTATCTATAATTTTTTATGCTCCATGATTGTTTAGTATCTATTTTGCTTTGCTTTGTCTACACTTTGATGTGTTTTTATATATTTTTTGGAACTAACCTATTAACAAGTTGCCACTGTGCCAGTTGCCTGTTTTCTTCTGTTTTTGGTTCCAGAAAGGCAGAAAATCAATATTCTCAGAATTGGATGGGACAAAAGCCAAAGTCAATAACTTTTCATGGGGAACAAGAATCCAGAAGACGAGACGGAGACGCAAGCTAGGACGCCCAGACCCCCTAGGCACGGGTGGGCCCTACCCCGCGCCTGGGCAGGGTGTAGGGCCTCTGGCCGCCTCCCAGCCTCGCCCTTTCGCCTATAAGAAGCCCCCGATGCAGAAACCCTAAGTACCCGATCAATATTCCACGAAACCTTCTGTAGACGCCGCCACCATCGTCCCTAGATCGGGGGGGATCTGAAGTTCTTCCTGTAGGGATCGCAACATAGAAAACAAAAAATTTCCTACGATGTGAACTATATACCAAGATCTATCTACTAGATACAAACAACGGGCGGATGTATATCCGTAGAGAACATACCCTTGAAGACCGACAAAGCTTAATGAGTTCAACTCGTGGTTGATGTAGACGATCTCTTGCCGATCTCAAGATCGAGAGGAAGTCCTAGCGCCGCAAATCGGCAGCGCATCCGTGCTCGCACACACGTTCGAGGCACCGAGCAACCTCCGCCTCCTCGCTCCAGCGATGCAGCGGAAACACAACTCTTTCTTGCCGAATAGCCACCGGGAACATGTATCTCGCTAGTCCGAGACCATGGGGGATAAATTCTAGAGGGGGAGAGAGATCCTTCACGAGGAGGTGTGAGAGACAAGTGAGGAGGGGGGCTCCTTTTATAGGAGAAGGGGGGGACCCCAAGGGGGTGGCCGGCGCATGGGGCTGCCCCCTTGCCCTCCCCTCTTCATGTGGGTGGACACTCCACTCACAAATCTCCTTTAAATTCCCTCCACTCAAAAGTCCACTCAAATTCCCATTAAATTTCCACCAAATTTAATGCAAACTCTCATTAAATAAAACTCTTTTATTTTATTCAGAATTTTGTCAATTGCTTTAATGACAAACATTCACAAATAACCCCTTGCTAGAATTCTATTTCACATGCATAACCACTTTATGCAATTTCACCCGAAAACCTGTTTCGGTATCTAGTGAAATAAATTCCTGCGCTTGTTCATTCTTTCGGCATGAAACATTTGCTCCAATTGGATGTCGGTGTCTCTTAAGTGTGTCACCCTACGGTTCGTGAATAATGCGGACATGATCGAGACCCCTCTCAGATCAATAATCAGAAGCGGGATCTGGAGACCCATACTGACTCCCACACATTCAACGATGACTTTCTTGTGATCGTCGGAACCTTTTACGCTAGTATCTTAATCCCTTTGTTTCACGATATATTACATGTCCGAGATTCGATCATTGGTATCTCCATACCTAGTTTGATCTCGTTACCGACATGCACTCTTTTCTCGTTCCTGTGATATAACATTCTAGTGATCAAATCACTTGCTTGCAAGCTAATCAATGTGATATCACCGAGAGGGCCCAGAGTATATCTATCAGTCATCGGGATGAACAAATTCCACTCTCGATCCATGAGCCTCAACATAACACTTTATTAGTTCTGAATCCATCTTTATAATCACCCTGTTACGGTGTGACGTTTGATGTTATCAAGAAACTCTTCCGGTGTTAGTGATTGACATGATCTCATGGTCTAAGGATTAGGATCATTTCGTAAGTTGTTATAGCAATATAAACTCAATGACTTTGATCGTAATGCTATACTTCGGATGAATGTTCATCACACCATTACACTAATGTTGTGATCCCGTTATTAACAACATCCAATGTCCATGATCAGGAAACCTTGATCATCTTGTTAATCAACGAGCTAGTTTATGAGAGAGGCATAACTAGGAACTTTCTGTTTGTTTATTAAACACACATGTATTAACGTTTCCGTATTAATACAATTATAGCATGCAAAATAAACATCTATCATATACTTGGAATACACATAATAAACACTTTATTATTGCCTCTGAGGGCATATTACCTTCAGTCTCCCACTTGCACTAGAGACAATAATCTAGTTACATAGTGATAAATCTAACACCCATTGAGTTCTGGTGTTGATCATGTTTTGCTCTAGGGAGAGTTTTAGTCAACGGATCTGCTACATTGAGATCCGTATGTACTTTACAAATCTTTATATCTCCATCCTTGACATGCTCGCGGATGGAGTGAAACCGGCGCTTAATATGCTTGGAATGCTTGTGAGACCTTGGCTCTTTGGCATTGGCAATGGCACCATTGTTGTCACAATATATCACCATTGGGTCCAACGCGTTTGCCACCACTCCTAGTTCGGATATGAACTCCTTCATCCAAACTGCTTCCTGAGCCGCTTCTGAAGCAGCAACATATTCGGCCTCCGTTGTTGATCCCGCTACCACAGGTTGTTTCGAGCTCCTCCAACTAACCGCTCCGCCATTCATGAGAAATATGTATCCGGATTGAGACTTAGAGTCATCCGGATCGGTGTCAAAGCTAGCGTCGACATAACACTTAGCGACGAGCTCTTCTTCACCTCCGTATACAAGAAACATATCCTTAGTTCTTCGTAAGTACTTAAGGATATTCTTGACCGCTATCCAGTGTTCCGAACCTGGATCCGATTGGTACCTACTAGTCAAACTAATAGCATGTGCCACATCCGGTCTTGTACATAGCATGGCGTACATTATAGAGCCTATGGCTGAAGCATAGGGGACTTTGTCCATTATCTCTCTTTCTTCCGCCGAAGCCGGACTTTGAGTCTTACTCAATGTCTTGCCTTGCAACATAGGTAAGAACCCCTTCTTACTTCCGTCCATTTTAAACTTCTTTAAAATCTTATCAAGGTATGTACTTTGTGATAGCCCTATTAGGCGCCTAGATCTATCTCTATAGATCTTTATTCCTAATATGTATGACGCTTCACCTAGGTCCTTCATTGAAAATTTGCTATTTAGATAACTTTTAACACTGTTTAAAAGATTTATATCATTTCCGATCAATAATATGTCATCCACGTATAATATCAGAAATGCCACATTGCTCCCACTCGCTTTCTTGTAAATAAAGCTTCTCCATAAGTTTGGACAAATCCAAACTCTTTGATCACCTCATCAAAGCGGAGATTCCAACTTCGTGATGCTTGCTTCAATCCATAGATGGATCGCTGAAGCTTGCACACCTTGTTAGCATCCTTAGGATCGACAAAACCCTTTGGTTGTATCATATACAACTCTTCTTCAATATTACCATTGAGAAACGCGGTTTTGACATCCATCTGCCATATCTCATATTCGAAATATGCAGCAATTGCTAACATAATCCTAACTGACTTTAGCATCGCTACGGGAGAGAAAGTCTCATCGTAGTCAACTCCTTGAATTTGTCGAAACCCCTTTGTGACAAGTCGAGCTTTATAGACGGTCACATTACCATCAGCATCAGTTTTCCTTTTGAAAATCCATTTGTTCTCCACGGCCTTTCGGTCGTGAGGTAATTCCACCAAGTTCCAAACTTGATTTTCATACATGGATTCCATCTCGGATTTCATGGCTTCTAACCATTTGTTGGAATCTGGGCTCATCATCGCTTCTTCATACGTCGCAGGGTCATTATTTTCATCAACCATGAAATTCATGACAGGATTTTCGTACAGCTCGGGAGCTGCACGCGTCCTGTTTGACCTGCGAGGTTCGGTAGT
Source organism: Avena sativa (assembly GCA_916181665.1). Taxonomy (NCBI): domain Eukaryota; kingdom Viridiplantae; phylum Streptophyta; class Magnoliopsida; order Poales; family Poaceae; genus Avena; species Avena sativa. The sequence continues at coordinate 292,585,393 of OV702282.1, forward strand.
ACTCTCTTTCAGAGTTTCATGATCATTATCATTAGTTCCCTCTTCAACAGGTGGAGCCAACTCCGGAACAACTTCCGGCGCTGCGCTACTCGCCATACTTTGAAGAGAAGGTTCCACAACCTCTTCGAGTTCTACCTTCCGACTACTCACACCTTTCGCGAGAAACTCTTTCTCTAGAAAGGATCCATTCTTGGCAACAAAAACCTTGCCCTCGGATGTGTGATAGAAGGAATACCCAATAGTTTCTTTAGGGTATCCTATGAAGACGCATTTTTCCGCTTTGGGTTCGTGTTTATCCGGTTGAAGTTTCTTCACATAAACATCGCATCCCCAAACTTTAAGAAATGACAGCTTAGGTTTGTTTCCAAACCACAATTCATACGGTGTCTTTTCAACGGATTTAGATGGTGCCCGATTTAAAGTAAATACAGCAGTTTCTAGTGCATAACCCCAAAATGACAACGGCAAGTCCGCCAGAGACATCATAGATCGAACCATATCTAATAAAGTACGATTACGACGTTCCGACACACCATTTCGCTGTGGTGTTCCGGCAGGTGTGAGTTGTGAAACAATTCCACACTCTTTCATGTGAGTGCTAAACTCGTAACTTAGATACTCACCTCCACGGTCGGACCGTAGAAATTTGATCTTTCTATTACGATGATTTTCCACTTCATTCTGAAATTCCTTGAACTTTTCAAAGGTTTCAGACTTGTGTTTCATCAAGTAGATATAACCGTATCTACTCAAATCATCCGTGAAAGTAACAAAATAACGATATCCACCTCGCGCCGACACACTCATTGGACCACATACATCAGAATGTATGATTTCCAATAAATCTGTCGCCCGTTCCATTGAACCGGAAAACGGCGTTCTAGTCATCTTGCCCATAAGGCATGGCTCACATGTATCAAATGATTCATAATCAAGTGATTCCAAAAGTCCATCCGAATGGAGCTTCTTCATGCGTTTAACGCCAATATGACCTAGACGGCAGTGCCACATATATGCGGATATATCATCATTAAGTTTAATCCTTTTAGCATCAACATTATGAATATGTGTAACATTATCATCGAGATCTAATAGAAATAAACCATTCATCATCGGTGCATGACCATAAAAGATTTCATTCATATAAATGGAACAACCATTGTTCTCGGATTTAAATGAATAACCACTTCGCATCAAACACGATCCAGATACAATGTTCATGTTCAGTGCAGGCACCAGATAACATTTATTCAAGTTTATAACTAATCCCGACGGTAAGTGGAGAGGCAGCGTTCCGACGGCGATCACATCAACGCTTGATCCATTGCCGACACGCATCTTGACCTCACCCCTTGCTAGCGGTCGCTTGTTCCGCAGCCCCTGATTCGAGTTACAAATATTAGCAACTGAACCGGTATCAAATACCCAGGTGCTACTGCGAGCACTAGTCAAGTACACATCAATAACATGTATATCATATATACCTTTGTTTGCCTTGCCGGCCTTCTTGTCTGCCAGATACTTGGGGCAGTTGCGCTTCCAGTGGCCAGTCCCCTTACAATAGTAGCACTCGGAATCAGACTTAGGTCCAACTCGGGGTTTCTTTTCAGGCCCGGCAACAGGCTTGCCGCCCTTACTTCCCTTCCGTTTTCCCTTCTTGTCTTTCTTGAAACCAGTGTTCCTATTGATCATCAACACTTGATGTTCCTTTTTGATCTCCACTTCTGCAGTTTTAAGCATTGACAGAAGCTCGGGGAGAGACTTCTTCATGCCTTGCATATTATAGTTCATCACGAAGCTCTTATAGCTAGGTGGCAGAGACTACAGAACACGATGGATGCCTAAGTCAATGGGAATCGATATTCCCAAGGACACAAGCTTATCGGCGTAACCCGACATCTTGAGTACATGCTCACTAACGGAGTTGTGCTCTTCCATCATGCAGCTAAAGAACTTTTCTGAAGCGTTTTAGCTCTCTACAGCAGCATGCGTGTCGAAAATAATTTTCAACTCACCCATTGTATCAAATGCATTGCCATTTTCGAAACGCTTTCGAAGTTCCGGCTCTAGCCCATACAATATGCCGCAATGAACTAAGTTGTGGTCCTCCTGACGAGTCTGATAGACATTCTTCTCCTCGTCAGGGGCATCATCAAAAGGTGGGGGGCCTAACGGCGCTTCTAGCACATATTGCTTTTGTGCAGCAGAGAGGAGAATCCTCAAATTCATGGCCCATTCGGTAAAGTTGCTACCGTTCGTTGCTAGTTTCTCTTTCTCCATGAACACATTGAAATTAAAAGCAGGTGGTGCCATCTACAACAGAATTTGTAAAGTTTAGACTAAGTGTATGATAGATTGAGTTCAACTAATCTATATTACGAATGAACTCCCACTCAAAAACGACATCCCTCGTGCCTTTTTGGTGATTACATGAACCAAATCCACTACACCAAGTCCGATCATCACGTGAGTCGGTATAGCTTCAAAGGCGAGCATCAAATGGGCATCATATCAACTATATGACTCATGCTTAACCTTTTGGTCCGTGTTCCGAGGCCATGTCTGTACATGCTAGGCTCGCCAAGTTAGAACCTTAGTATTCGCGTGTGTAACTGTTTTACACCCGGAATATGGTCGTGGATCCAAGAACACCCGATCATCACGTGATGTCTTGGAGCGATGAAAACATAATCGGTGCATACTAAAGGAAGAACACATTCTTATCTTGATATTTAAATGAGGGATCATCTTATTATGCTAACAAAGCGCTAAACAAGCAATATAAGATGCTATCAAACATCATATGTTTATTAGTGAAATGATATGGTTCCCGCATATGATCTCTATCATGTGCATCGTGGTATGATCACTATCATACCTATATGTGTAAATCCAAGGTCTATGGATTATACACGCTATGTGTGTTGTAAGAGTATCATCTCATACTTCTACTTACAACACTACCATATCATAACACTAGCCCAGCAACAATCTAAACTAGACGCCTCTAATTTATCCATTGCAAGTTTTACGTGGCTTAGGGCTTTCGAGATAGAACCGTTCTTACCTACGAACATGAACCACAACGAGGATAATCAAATTGTTGACAACTCGCTTGCAAAATAGATATTGACTATAGTAAGAGAAACAGACACCCGCTAGCCACTTATGCAAACTAGTTGCATGTCAAGCGTGGAACAGGTCTCATGTGCGAGGACATGTAAAGTTTGTCCGGGCCGCTTCATCCCACTATGCCACCAATATCCAAAATTACAACAAAGGAGCAACAACATGATCATCATCGCCCACATACTCATATGTGTACTACCCGTGTAAAGTATCTACGCATAGATCCGCCTCTGATACCACTGTAGGGATCGCAGCATAGAAAACAAAAAATTTCCTACGATGTGAACTATATACCAAGATCTATCTACTAGATACAAACAACGGGCGGATGTATATCCGTAGAGAACATACCCTTGAAGACCGACAAAGCTTAACGAGTTCAACTCGTGGTTGATGTAGACGATCTCTTGCCGATCTCAAGATCGAGAGGAAGTCCTAGCGCCGCAAATCGGCAGCGCATCCGTGCTCGCACACACGTTCGAGGCACCGAGCAACCTCCGCCTCCTCGCTCCAGCGATGCAGCGGAAACACAACTCTTTCTTGCCGAATAGCCACCGGGAACATGTATCTCGCTAGTCCGAGACCATGGGGGATAAATTCTAGAGGGGGAGAGAGATCCTTCACGAGGAGGTGTGAGAGACAAGTGAGGAGGGGGGCTCCTTTTATAGGAGAAGGGGGGGGGACCCCAAGGGGGTGGCCGGCCCATGGGGCTGCCCCCTTGCCCTCCCCTCTTCATGTGGGTGGACACTCCACTCACAAATCTCCTTTAAATTCCCTCCACTCAAAAGTCCACTCAAATTCCCATTAAATTTCCACCAAATTTAATGCAAACTCTCATTAAATAAAACTCTTTTATTTTATTCAGAATTTTGTCAATTGCTTTAATGACAAACATTCACAAATAACCCCTTGCTAGAATTCTATTTCACATGCATAACCACTTTATGCAATTTCACCCGAAAACCTGTTTCGGTATCTAGTGAAATAAATTCCTGCGCTTGTTCATTCTTTCGGCATGAAACATTTGCTCCAATTGGATGTCGGTGTCTCTTAAGTGTGTCACCCTACGGTTCGTGAATAATGCGGACATGATCGAGACCCCTCTCGGATCAATAATCAGAAGCGGGATCTGGAGACCCATACTGACTCCCACACATTCAACGATGACTTTCTTGTGATCGTCGGAACCTTTTACGCTAGTATCTTAATCCCTTTGTTTCACGATATATTACATGTCCGAGATTCGATCATTGGTATCTCCATACCTAGTTTGATCTCGTTACCGACATGCACTCTTTTCTCGTTCCTGTGATATAACATTCTAGTGATCAAATCACTTGCTTGCAAGCTAATCAATGTGATATCACCGAGAGGGCCCAGAGTATATCTATCCGTCATCGGGATGAACAAATTCCACTCTCGATCCATGAGCCTCAACATAACACTTTATTAGTTCTGAATCCATCTTTATAATCACCCTGTTACGGTGTGACGTTTGATGTTATCAAGAAACTCTTCCGGTGTTAGTGATTGACATGATCTCATAGTCTAAGGATTAGGATCACTTCGTAAGTTGTTATAGCAATATAAACTCAATGACTCTGATCGTGATGCTATACTTCGGATGAATGTTCATCACACCATTACATTAATGTTGTGATCCCGTTATTAACAACATCCAATGTCCATGATCAGGAAACCTTGATCATCTTGTTAATCAACGAGCTAGTTTATGAGAGAGGCATAACTAGGAACTTTCTGTTTGTTTATTAAACACACATGTATTAACGTTTCCGTATTAATACAATTATAGCATGCAAAATAAACATCTATCATATACTTGGAATACACATAATAAACACTTTATTATTGCCTCTCAGGGCATATTCCCTTCACTTCCCGGCACCCTGTCGGAGGGGAGATCATCCTGGAGGCATTCTCTCCGGTATGATGCGTGAGTAGTTCCACCTTGGACTATGGGTCCATGTAGTAGCTAGATGGTTGTATCTCCTCCTTTGTGCTTTCATTATAGATCTTGTGAGCTCCGTTCATGATCAAGATCTAATCTATTTGTAATCATGCATGTTGTGTTTGCGGGGATCCGATGGATATTGAGATTATTATGTTGGTTTGATTTATGGTTTTGTCTTTATGATTCTATCATGTCTGTGTTGTTTGTGATCTTGCATGCTCTCCGTTGTTAGTAGCTATCTTGGCCAAGTAGTTGCTAGTGACTCCAAGAGGGGGTATTTATGCTCGATAGTGGGTTCATGCCTCTAGTTTCCAAGGGAAGTGATAGAAATCTATTCGGTTGTAGATGTGTTGTTGCTACTAGGGAGAAAAAAACAGTCTCCTGTTCATGGAACATGTGGACTGTTTACCTTACACACTTTGCTTAAAAGCAGTTGTCTGTTGCTTGCAACTTAATACTGGAGGGGGTTCGGATGATAACCTGAAGGTGGACTTCTAGTCATAGATGAAGTTGGATGGCGGTCTATGTATCTTGTTGTATTGCCCAATCGAATCTCATAGAGTCTTTTTGACTAGTAATTGCATTGTTATGCCTTGCTCAGTTCCTGTCAATTGCCCCGTTGTAATTTGTTTACCCTTCATTCCATGTTGTTTATCTAAGGAGAGCACCTCTAGTGAACTATGGACCCCGGTTCAATCTTTACCATTGATACATCTTCCATTGTTACTTGCTACTTGCTGCAAACCACCATTACCTTCCACACCATACGTATAATCCTTTGTTACAGCAACCGGTGAGATTGACAACCTCATTGTTAGTTGGGGCAAAGTCTTGAGTTTGTGTCGTGTAGGTCTCCGCGTTGCTTGCAACACCTGTGTGACATTTCCTTCCTCCTACTGGTTCGATAACCACGGTTTCTTACCGAGGGAAGACTTGTTGTTGTGCTGCTTCACACCTTGTTCTTGGGGTTCCCAACAGGCTCCACATCAACTGAGCCATCAACAAGTTTTCTGGCGCCGATGCCGCGGACTAAAGGGACATCAAACTTCTTCCTCCCCGTCAAGCACCAAGCTTTTTTGGCGCCGTTGCCGGGGAGGCTAAGGATGTCTTTACTAGGGGAGTCCTTCACTTCCTTTCTCTTTACTTTGTTTTTAGTTTGCTTAGTTTCTTTTGCTTGGTTTTGTTTGCCTCTTTTCAAAAACTCCAAAAAAATAGTCTAGTTTGGTTTGCTTTCTTTATTCAAAAACACAAAAAATTAGTTCCCACTCTAGTTGCCGGTCTGTTATTGCCTTGCTTGGTCATGCTTTTTATCAATGGATGGTTTCTTTGAAACTAGTTCTTATTGGCAAGGTGGGTTCATGGAAGAACAAAAGTATTATTATAAGGAACATCGTTTGTCACAAAAAAGGAAACACTTATGAGAACAAATTGATAAGTTGAATACTATTGCTAGAGACGTGTGCTCTACTAATAATGTTACTTATTGCTTTGATAAATCTTGTTGTTGCAGGAGGTATAAACACCTACCCTTTCAATGTGAGTATAATGATAATGTTACCATATATTCTTATGTTAAAGGAAATTATGAATTTTATGATGTGGAGCAAATTGAAGAATTTATTACTTTCATGGGTGCATTTGAACTTGCTAGTTTGCTTGAAAATACTGATGATGCACCTTATGAATGTGAGGTTTATGAGATACTTAAATTTTGCTTTGATAATTACAAGGAAGAAAATGGCTATATTCTTGATATTTTAATAGATGCTTTCCACACACGGAAAAGACCAATGCTTTGCAGGAGCCTATGGAAGAGGAAATTGTTGAAACTGGAAGCTCATTACATGAAAAAGAGGAGGTGGGTGATGAACAAAATGAGGAAGAATGGATCTACCCATGCCTACCTTCTAATAAGAGTAACTCTTTACCTCTTGTATTATTTGATTGTCCCCCATGCTTACCAAAGGAGGATGAATGTTATGTTCCTGTGGATCCTTTTGAATCACTTGATTGTGGGGATACCGGACGCGGTGCCACTATCTTGTACGTGTGGATACCGGTGGAGGTGCGACATCTGAATCACTTGATTGTGGGGATCGTCATAAGGAGAAATCTTCTCATGGCTAATCGACTAGGTGCAGGAATCAAATTACTGACCACTTTGACTACAACGTCTTCATCGGTGCATGTTCGTGGGATAATACATCTTTTGCTAGATCGATCTTCGAGGGTATGACCCCCCGTGCATATGATCCCGGTTATGCGCTAGACTTTTTTGTTTTGCGCAACGCGTTCCCCAACAATAGGATGCTACAAACATTCGTTGACTTGATCAAGACATGACTTCAAGGGTCACTTTTATTTCCCTCCAAACTTTCTGTTGTGTCTATACAGTATTTGACCAAGCTTTACCATTTTTGTGGGACTTCTCACCTCAAACATTGTTCCAATATAATCTCAAAGGCTTAACATTAAAAGTTTTGTCTATGTGACAAATAAACTTTGATAGTACCTTTGTGCCTAATCTCTAGGATCCATCATCGGAGAACTAGACTAAAATAAACATCGATGGAGCCCACCCTACTTCTACAAGTGTGGACAACATTGGTGTTGTTGACGAGATTAGTGTTAACTTGTCCTTTTATCCCACTGCAGGGTTGTGAGACATGTGGAAATGATACAAAAGGTGAAGCTGTAGCAATAGTGGATGGTGTTCGTTTGCCGAATGAGTTTACATGCCGATTATTATGGAAATTGGTTGCTCTTTATAGTTGGTATGATGTTGAAGAATACAAACCGATCAAAATGGTCGACAATATTTCCCAACATCACCACGATTCTTAGAAGATGACGTGCAAGTGCCAAATTGAAGAGAGTGTGTAATACCCGTCTATTATTTTTTACGTTTCATACGTTTTGGATTCAGTCAAAAATAAATTTTGTAAAATTTGACCGACTATATTGGGAAACATGTCAACATCGATAATACCAAATACATATATAGTATAATATATTTTATGATGATTCTAATAAGTACCATAGATTTCATATTTTGTTTTTTAATATTTAGTAAAAAATCACAATATTTGATTTTAACTAAACCAAAAAAGCATGGTAACTCCGTAATTGTGAACAAGGGAGTAGGTACCTCATCTTCTAGCTCAATTGGCATAGAGAAAATCACATTGCGTGATATTGTGTCTCCAAGCTCCAGTTCACATCACTATGCTTTAGAACCAGGAATGTAAACCCTCTATTAGCTTAACAAAGCTCTCACTTTTTGCTGAAATAAAAAAATCAACTCAACCATACCAAGGCTTTCCATTGAGCAATTTTATCGAGCGTAAACGTGCTGTCGGGTGTGTTTTGTTTCGTGTTCCAGCGAACACAAGTGGGTGTCCACCGCTGAACCATTCAAGGCTGGCCCCGTGCCTGTCGGGTCGGGCTCCCTCCGGCGCACGAGATATTTCCCAAGGGGCAGCCCCGTCTTTTCCCGTGACCGGCGCGGCGCACAATTACGACTTTCAAATTTCGAATCCCGTGGTGGGGGCGTCAGCGACCGGAGCCAACGTTCCCTTGCCGTCCCGCAGAATCCATCCTCCCAGCCTCCAGTCCACCAAACGTACACCTCCCGCGCTCGACGACAGGTGGGCCACGCTCACGAACTCCTGCTTGCAGCCCCACACGTCAGTCTACCTTCACCTTCGCTCGCTGCACCCGCGCCCGTCGTACCCGCACCAAACCCAGTGGCCGGCCAGGCTGGCGACCTGGGCCACCGCCACGGCCCAGCCTAAACGGCGACCGAGACGGCCGTTAGGTTAACCCGGCCGCCGCCGACCTGCCTATAAAGAGGCCGAGGGGGCCGAGCGAGAGAGCCACTACACATCCGGCGTCTTCACAAACGCCGGCTCGATCCGTCTCCCTCCTCCTCCTCCCGCTCCCACTCCCACTTCACACCCCCAGATCTCGTCGAGCGCCCCACCCCCGACTCGAAGATGAGGGAGTGCATCTCGATCCACATCGGGCAGGCCGGCATCCAGGTCGGCAACGCGTGCTGGGAACTTTACTGCCTCGAGCACGGCATCCAGGTTCGTCACCGCTTCTATCCCCCTACCATCTCATCTCTCGGGTCGTGATATCTCGATTCTCTGGTCGATTTGTCGGTAGAAGGTTTCCTGTCACTGGGCTTGTGGATCTGAGTTGGGACTCGAGTTTGGTGCGAAATGTTTGCGGTTTGGCTGCCAGATCTGTTAGTGATGGGTGCTCGTAGGCTGTAATTGGTGCGCGATCTGAACTGTGATTGATTTTGATTGGGTTCGCGTTCCATTCGAGTTAAGCATCTGCAGTAAGATGAGATGTTAATTTCAGGGGTAGTTTGTAATCACACGCACATGAGCAAGCCTTGTGCATTTCCGTGCGAGATTTCTGTAGTGTTTTTTAAGGTAGGAATGTACATACTAAATTTCGATCTGTTCTATATATGGATTGATCTATGCTGTTGGTGTAGTGTGCCTGGCTCATAAAATCGTTTGAATCGTCAGGAACACGAACTTTGGTAGTAAATTAAGTTTTCAGATCTATGTTGTTTGGTAATTTTGTTCTGTTTAGCTTAGATCTAATTTGAAATTGTAGTCTGAGACATTATTTGTTAGAACACTGTGTTAGAACTGGCGTTTAATTCGATTTGTTATGCCTTTATCCTATGCATCCATCTGAACATATTACTTTCCCTATGCAGCCTGATGGCCAGACGTCCGGTGACAAGACCATCGGAGGTGGTGATGACGCCTTCAACACCTTCTTCAGCGAGACTGGAGCAGGCAAGTACGTGCCCCGTGCTGTCTTTGTCGATCTCGAGCCCACTGTGATCGATGAGGTCCGCACCAGCGCCTACCGCCAGCTCTTCCACCCTGAGCAGCTCATCAGCGGCAAGGAGGACGCAGCCAACAACTTCGCCCGTGGTCACTACACAAGTAATTCACTGAAACCTCTCTCTAGTTCATATCATTAGCTGATGTGACATCCTTGTTTGGTTGCTAATGTCCAATCTGCTCTTTATCCTGCAGTCGGCAAGGAGATTGTGGACCTCTGCCTGGACCGCATCCGCAAGCTTGCTGACAACTGCACTGGCCTTCAGGGTTTCCTGGTCTTCAACGCTGTTGGTGGTGGGACTGGGTCCGGCCTTGGCTCGCTCCTCCTTGAGCGCCTGTCCGTGGATTATGGAAAGAAGTCCAAGCTCGGTTTCACTGTGTACCCATCTCCTCAGGTGTCGACTTCAGTTGTTGAGCCCTACAACAGTGTGCTGTCCACCCACTCTCTGCTGGAGCACACTGATGTCTCCATCCTGCTCGACAATGAGGCCATCTACGACATCTGCAGGCGCTCCCTGGACATCGAGAGGCCCACCTACACCAACCTGAACCGCCTTGTCTCTCAGGTACTACCTTGGCAGCTTTGCCCTTGCCCTGCATCTGGAACTAACTTGTACTACTGTGCAGTCTGTGATGTGAAACTGATGATTTGAACTTTGTGCTGTCTGCAGGTGATCTCGTCGCTTACCACATCCCTGAGGTTCGATGGTGCCCTGAACGTGGATGTGACTGAGTTCCAGACCAACCTGGTCCCGTACCCGAGGATCCACTTCATGCTCTCCTCCTACGCGCCAGTCATCTCTGCCGAGAAGGCCTACCACGAGCAGCTGTCTGTGTCTGAGATCACCAACAGCGCCTTTGAGCCTTCATCCATGATGGCCAAGTGTGACCCCCGCCACGGCAAGTACATGGCCTGCTGCCTCATGTACCGTGGTGATGTGGTGCCCAAGGACGTGAACGCTGCTGTGGCTACCATCAAGACCAAGCGCACCATCCAGTTTGTGGACTGGTGCCCCACGGGCTTCAAGTGCGGCATCAACTACCAGCCACCCACTGTGGTGCCTGGCGGTGACCTTGCCAAGGTGCAGAGGGCGGTCTGCATGATCTCCAACTCCACCAGCGTTGTCGAGGTCTTCTCCCGCATTGACCACAAGTTTGACCTCATGTATGCCAAGCGTGCCTTCGTGCACTGGTATGTCGGTGAGGGCATGGAGGAGGGTGAGTTCTCTGAGGCCCGTGAGGACCTTGCTGCCCTGGAGAAGGACTACGAGGAGGTCGGCGCTGAGGGCGGTGACGATGAGGAGGGTGAGGATGAGGATGACTACTGATCTGCTCGTCAGAGGATGAATCTACTCCTCTGCCTATCTTTTAGTGTGTTGCTGTGCTGTCCCTGTTCTTGGAACTTGTGTCTGGGTCTCGAGTTGTTAAGCCTGAGCGCTTTCTGTGTCGGTGTTGAACTGCTTCATTAATACTTCCGTGGAACAAGTATCTCGCTTAATATGTTCTGTCATTCTTGCTTCAAAATTTTCCTGCCGTGTGTTCTTTCTGGTTGCATCAGAATTTAGCGTTTGCTTGCCTATGCTCCACCCGCCTGTGATTTGTCTATAGCTATGATCCATCCTCCTGTGATCTAACTTTTATTTTGTGTTAGTTTGGTAGATGTTGGGTGACCTATCGATGCCAATTTGAACGAACTTAAATTGACAACTACTTTTACTCCGTATTTGGATTAGATGTATACATATCTAGAGAGACTAGAGGCCCTGTCTCAAAATAATTGACTTGAGTTTGTTCAGATTTAGATTTAAATCTAGACAAATTTAAGTCTGTAATTTTGGGATGGATGGACACTGAACCATGGTCAGGTAATAAAACTCCGAAACTTGGTCAGGTCGAATTTGAACCCGTTAACGAAACAAGCTGAACATGCATAGTAAATATCTTCTAAACCTGGTTTACCTCGTAATTAATTCCTAATGTTGTTTTGGGGCCCCAAACCCAGTCGCAGCGAATGTTGTGTCTTGCGCCAAGGAAAGATCGAGGATGTTGACTAAGAGCTCCAGCAGATGTAGGGGAGAGAGAGTGGAAAACCACCCTCCAGCAGCTCCCCTACAGATAGGGTCCTCGACCCAACCCCTCTCTCTCCTCTCAACATCGAGGCAATGGCTGCCTTCCCTATATCCGCCCTGTTAGCAAGAGCGGCGGAGAATCTCCTCGCGGTGGCTGCCGAGAGCACGGAGAGGTCTAGTAGCGAGGGTGCGGTTACACAAATCGATGGCTGACGGTCGGAATAGATGGGCGGCAACCGGAATAGATGGGCGGTGGTGATCCTGACAAGAATTGATGGCCAACGGGAACCGATTCGGGGATTTTATCCCTTCCGAAGGGACAAGTGAGGCGCCAGGGTGAATTATTTATTACAAAGTAGACTCTACGCTATTAAAATATATGTGAATAGGGGAGATAACTTAGGTTCCGTGCTCGAGATAAGTAAAATTTAGTGGAGGAATAATTTTACGGGAGACCCCTAACACATAGAGGAGAAAATATTGGGGTGCTGCTGGACTTGCTCTAAGCACGTGGCAGACTCCAAATACATTTTTAGTAATTTTAGGAAAATATTGACATAAAATTCTCTAAAATTTGGTAAGGTAATTTTAGCAGCCAACATAAACATGTTAGAGATAATCAAGTTAGAGGTAAGATAAACAAGTTTTTTTTGCCAATAAGAGTGAGGACAAATGAGAAGAACGAAAATAACATCCTTCTAGCAAACAAAGTGAGAGCTCAACTAGTAAGGTTGAATAAATTTTGAAAATTCCCTGTCATAAATTCAGATGAACGACGATTTGCTATCGTGGGTGCGTCTACACCTCCCCAATACAAGGATATTCCAAGCCGTATAAACCATTTTGGTTTGTATTCCTACTAGAGCACTGAATTTTGTGCATCCATTGGTTTTCAAATTTTGAATTTGAGTTGTCTTTGACCTAAAAAAATTCAAACTAAAAATTTGAAACCGGTGGGTGCACAAAGTTTTGTTTTCTCCTAGGAAAACAAACCAAAATTGGTTTACACGGCTTGAAATATCCTTGTATGGGGGGGGGGGGGGCGTACGCGTACCCATGTTGGAGCATTTTTTAATTCAGATGGGTTCACATTATACAAATTTACTCCGTGTGCATCAAATGTGGTTGGTAATATTGCATACTAGGTCGGAAACGCGGCTTGCCGCTCGATTGCAGGCTTCGCGGGCAACACGGTATAAACAATCGCTAAGACAATAAAGCTAATACATTATATATACGCAATTATTAGACAGGGTCATTTTATATCATAAACAAAAGATAACGATGTTTGTGACTTAACCTTACAATCAAAGAACAAAATCTAAAGGAATCATGCTCCAATTATGGATCTAAAAACATAGCACAACAAAATGGATAAAAAAGAATGCATAGGAGTGAGAATAGAGAAATACATTACGACAATCACAAATAGAATAGAAGTTGCAAACTTGCATTAGTAAAATACCTAAAGGAGTATCTTCTAAATCCATAGTGGGGACACAAATTTACAAAAAAATAAGGAGGATACCCATGCCCCATGGACTTAACATAAATTGAATCTTGTTCTGTCGTTACAACCTAGTGGTTGGCGCCCTTGCAAAGCGTAGTGCTTCTTTATCCAATCTGAACACCATACTTTCTTACTTTCTACTCCCTCCGTTTAGAAATATAAGATGTTTTAGGTTTATGAAGAAGATGTATCTAGAAACCTTTTAGTGTATAGGTTCAAATGAACCTAGACACTAAAAGGTGTCTAGATACATCTCGTTCACAAACCTAAAACATCTTATATTTCCAAACGGAGGGAGTAGCAATTAGGTAGAGCCTTATCGCTCCTATGTGTGGTCGGCCTTAAAAGGTTAAAACATCAAGTACCTACAACCTACATTTATTTCACCTAGGAACCACAGGACCACAACAAAAAGACCGAGTTGCTTAATATTGAGTTGCTTGCATTAGCCATGTGTTGGTAAGAACATCTACAAATTAAGGACGTGACATGCTACAAAGACATGACCAAGTTCAGCTCATGAAGGTACATATTTGCATACATTTCATGGCAGTTAGCATCTGGATTCTTTGTCAGTATGATAACAGTGCAGAATGCACTACAACAACATACACCTAGCCCCAAAATTCAGTTCAACATCTGCTATGATGGTCTCAGGTATGCTCCACGGATCGCTGTACCCCAGTATTAAGACCGCTTTTTTTGAATATTTACTGCCTAGATTCAGGCCTTTGTTTCCAAGTAAAGGATCTCTGGAGCCAACTGACACCTCTTCACCATCAAAAGCGGTTCTTCTACTTCTGTAGTGTATCAAACCAGGAGTCAAAATCATCTGATACATTTGAGGAATCAGAATGCGGAGGCACATTGACACTTGAGTTATGTTGCCCCTATACATGTGGTTTGTTTCTGATCATTCAAGAAGAATGGGGAGTCTGCAAGCAAATCATCCACTAAATCATCAACCGATGTCACATCAATCTGTTTGGCATATATAAAGTCAATGTTATTGTCAGACTCAAAATCTGCGCGAGAACATAAATATTTGATAGCAACAACATAATCATAGATATGCGAACATGCATTCTACCTTGCAGCCAATCACATAAAGCATAGATGGGTCTAAAAATTGATGCTCAAACACTATATGAACTTAACCCTCAGAATCTGCTTCTTGATCAGCATGTACAATCTATGGTAGTCAACTCTCTAGGAAATGCCACTCGGAGTCATATTTTCCTATATTATTAATAAAGCAATCCCACTGAATCAAAATAGTGAGTCATAACTTCATTGAGAGAAGTATGCTACTTCGCAGTTTTACGCTTGTACTTAAATTTCCAGATATTTCGTTGCAAAACTGGAGATACAGACTAAACAATTGCAAAAAAATGTATGATTAATTAATTTCAAGCCACTCCAAGAGGATACATGAAAAGCTTCTATGAACTTGCATGGGGAAATATTATAATATGGAGATGCTAATAATAAGGTGTGTATCTGCAACACATCTATACGAATGTTATAGCACGTACCAATATGGCCATTCACAAATAGAGATTGTAGCTAAATTGGTGGATACAAAGATATGACTGCATCTTAAAACCTTGGAGACGCGAGCGACGTAACTGGAAGAGGTTTAACAATCTAAGTATCTAACCAAAGCCCTTGACTGAAGAGAGTGCCAATTGGTGAGTATTGTACATCAGTTCTGCTGAAACATGAGAAACAAACATTTTTTCAAGTAAATATAGAGAAAAAAATCCAACAATTGACAAATAATTGAACATAGTGAGCTCCTAGGAATGATTATGAAAATAAATATATTGATTAGTAAAATTTCGAATATAGAAGAGCCTAATTTAAAAATACTCCTATTTTCTTGAGGTATATGGGCTGTTACATTAAGAAAAACCATAGAGTAGTTACTACTTCCTCCATTTCAAAATATAAGATGTTTTAGCATTTTACTGAAACACATGTATCCAGATACCTTTTAGCGTGTATGTGTAAAAGAACAGTGAAAGGACACGGAGGAGATGGCCTCACCATGCTACATGAGTAACCGAAGTCGCATGATCTTGTTGCCCTCGCTGGAGGAGATGTAGGGCTCATTCCCCACAGGTTGACACAATAGGCTCGTCGGGGAGGATTGGAGATGGTCGAATGGGAAACAGTGGTGCTGCACGACGGGGACGGGAGCGGGGGCTGCAGGAGTGGTCAAAATTTGGTCGAACCTAGGCAGATAATAATAAGGGCATTGCCATGGTATACCGAACCATAAACTATGCACAACTTGAAGCTCCACTGGTGCACCAACAAAATTCAGAACTGGTTAGCAATATCCATTCACTTTAATTATGTGTATCAAATTAGAAATTGGAGCATATAATTACATACTTGGTTATTTATAGAATAAGAACATTTATTTAATCATACAACCTGTAGCTAGTAGCGGTACCAATTCTAAACGAGATATAGTAGTTGTATTAGTTTGACATAACAATGAAAGATCCTAGGAATAAAACAAGGTACTAGCACCACAGGTCTGTAGCATTACCTCTCTTATTATAGTGGAGAAACAATAGATCATGATAGCGTGCTGTTGATCGAGCCATCATGCTCATCACAGGTTGTGATCATATTGACCATTAGTTCATTACCTCCTGGATATTAAAATCATAATCAGATATAAATTTTAACACTAACACCTAATTATATTAAACGAATATCACGTATGAATCATGTGAAACAAAAACCTAATTATGTGAAGCTCTAGGCGAAGGAAAGAAATTCCTAGTAAATAAGGTGTTCTTGGATTCAGTTTCACAAGACATTTTAGGAGTAAAAAATCATGCATTCAGGATATCATCTAACTCAAACATAATATCAGCAGCTAAGCATCTCCACAAGATCTAAGCTAGCAATATGGTGCATCAGGCTTGACAGAAGGATTTTAAACAACTTAGCTTGACCCCCAAATCACTGACTATCATTGGTTTCATTGTGGACATGAATACTCCCAGTATATTTTGAGTTTTTCCTTAAATTGTACCATTATATATTGTTATACCATGTTTGGGTCCAAACCAGTTGACATAATATCACTCGTTTGCAACTACTAACATTAAGGTTTATCTCCTGTCCACCAAAAACCTACCTCTATAGTCTTTAGTATGATTTAATGGAAAGATTGATACACATATTGATGAACCAAAAAATGATCCAATAGCCAAATCACTTCGTAATTCATATCAAATATATGCATTAACCTGAACAAAAAGGTAAGGTTCACTATGAACAAAAACAACACATTCAGTCATGTAGCAAGTTCAATGTAAACAAACATGGAACTAAAAAGTAAAAAAATACCTGACACAAATTAAGAGACGAAACACCTCCATGTCTCCGTCGCGCATGGAAACCTACTGGGGCCGTCACACGAACCCGCCCATGGCCGCGTCATGCAGAGACGGAGAAGAGGGCACATCCCTGCCATAATAAGAATGCTCTTCTTCTCAAGGACCATGAAGCCATCAAACTCAGGGCCCACATGGCCTGAAACACCAAGAAGAGAAATTAGCAATCAGTGTAAATAAGCAAAGTAGTGTGCAAGGAACCATTATTTAATTTTCAATGTGAATTTTCCAATAAATTATTAAAGTGTGATCTGCCTTTGTGATCAAATAACCCATATCCAAATAGTGTACAATTCAACCCTCAACTCCAATTATCTTCAAAAAGAAATTACAATGTCCACTTATCAAGTTAGGTTATCTTTTGTGGTAATGATGTGGTGTAACATGTTAGGTTTACAGTAAACCGTTTTACTCATTAGAGAAGGCTAATGTGTTTTTACTCCGCATGGTTCTTAGATTGATAGTGATATCACGATCAGAGAAAAACCTCATTACCTACTTCTGAATATATTGATCTCCTAGACAGAATATATACACCATGGTTAGGCACAACTTCATACGGATGCATTTGATCCTACTGCAGCTTCTGCAGAGTCACTCTCGTTTCACAAAACCATGGTAGTATGAGCCATTACCTCGAAGCCAAAATTGCATTACAACAATCCATCCTACCTTATATTTTCATATCATTGTGCCTGTCGGGGCAAGCGTCGAGGTAGAAACCATGAAGCCACCATCTATCCTTCCTTCTTTTGACCAAGCCACATCTGCCATATGTGCCAAGAAAATCTGCACGCAAGAAAACATAAGTAATTATAAAATAAAGTAATCAGTAAAGGACCACTAAGCTCAAACTATTAATCAGTAATCTGCACGCAAGTATATGTCCCTCGCTGCCCGGTAGATCAGCTTGGCCTTCTTGGACGGAGCCCTCACCGCTGACTGCACCTTCAACGGCCTGGACGGCGCCCTCAACGCTCGCAGCACCGTGTCGCCTTCGTCGACAACGCCGCCCAGCATCACACCGTCGGCTGGGACGGCCACTCCTCTGTCACCTCATCATCGTTGTTGTCAAACCTCCTTGTACCTGGACCGACTCCTTCCTCGGCATCCTGTAAAAACGGTGAGCAGTTAACTACTATGCCTTGAGCCTATAGTCAATCTTTTATGCCTTGTGTGTATAGTCAATTTTTCAATAAAAATTGCTTGCATTCAAATTAATTTATTGTGTGCGCGATGGAGATAAAAGATCACAACTTGAAAAAAGCATATGACTACATTAAGAGTGTAGTGCGGGACACCAAATTATTTATATACCACACCTGGGTTGGGAGAAAACTCTAAGCTGCAGACATATTCCTCACTCGTGTCATTATACACACATAATACGGGTCACCTTCAGATGTCCCATTATAACCAAAAAACGCGGAAAATATCAAATACATACTTTTGTCCCGTTAAGAAAAAGTAGCCTGCCGACTGCTCATGAAAGAGGGATGCATGTACAGGAATTTCTTAGCTCATAATGATTTGATAGTAAAAAATTAATCTGTAATGTGTTCTGAAACAAGTGATATGGTCACGGAGCTTTTCAAATGAGCATGCCCAGTTAGTACACTTGTAGAATGAGCTTTCTATAACTGAAACTTCTGTAGGCATTTACCAATGGCTCTATCTATTAGAGGGGTAAACTTAGTTGGCACTTCCCCATAGTGACCATGCATAAGAAAATACAGTACAAGATACTACTTTTAACAATTATTATTGGCAGCCACAGTTTTTCTTCTTTCTCACCATGCATCAGATTCACACACTACCAAGCATGGAACATATTTACTTCTGAATCTAATACCCAGAACAATAGAACAATATTCAAGCAATTCCTCTAAACATCTGTATTCATAGTGCCCCCAAAATCAAAGATTCACCTTAATTTCGTTGGAAGATCAAAATCTGGTAAAGGAATTGTTCTTAACCTCCTAACATCCCATCCCCATTGCTTTGAATCCCATAATCTGTGCCAAGATATTCTGAAAAACCTGCACATGTGAGAGTCAAAGCATAATTACTAAAAGCGTTGAGGTTGAGCCGAGGACAAATGGGAGGATAGGCATGTCGTGCTCCCATGCTCCTCCCCATGAGCCAGGCCTCCTCCACGGTCGTGGTCGGAGAGGGGCACCGCGAGTTCCCTCCCTCCCATATTGTCTCTCTCTCTCTCTCTCACGGATTGTGTAGTGCCAGAAGGGCATGGAGGTGGAGGGTGGCCGGCCAGCGACGAGGCGGAGGCGGAGTTGGAGGGGCGGCGACGCCAGGGGTAGAGAGAGAGAGAGAGAGAGAGAGAGAGAGAGAGAGAGCAGAGATGGGAGAGGAAGGAGAGACCAGGAGGTCGTACCTCTAGGCGAGCACTGTGGGTCGACCTCGAATCATGTGGAGCGGCGGCGGGGTGCTCTGCGCCTGGATTCGTTGGTGGCCATTGTCGTTCTCCACTTGAAGCCTGGAGAACCCTAGGCGGGTGAGGCTCCTCTGCTCCATGGTGAACCCTATATAGAGGAAGGTGCCGGGCAACCGCCGTTGCATCTGGGAGCGGAGGCCGCCGCGTGAGCTCCGCGTCGCCTACACGCAAGCCCGACGGGGACAAACCAACGGCGGTGGCGGCTAGGTTTTCGAGAAGGGTAAGAAGACGAGGGATGGAAGCCACTCGTTATCCCTACCCATCTCCCTGCGCCGTGCAAGCACCACCAGGCGATAGAGACGGAAAGACCAATTTGCCCCCGCCCGCCCATGGAAAGCACGGGGCAGCCACCGCGCCGTCGCTCTCTTCCTGTGCTCACGCGCATGCCACATTCGCACTGTCTCTGACAAGCGGGGCGCGCAAAACGCAAGCCCCCACCGTTCAGGGAGGGTAGCTAGCAGACGTGGCTATGCGAGTCAAAATGATGGATGGAGCGGACGGCTGGGATGGATTTGTAAGCCCAATCCTACGGCTGAGAGGGCAGATGGCCTCTAAAAGCTTCCTTGGGGGGCTAGAATATTACTTCTTGATTCTCCTTGAGGTAAATAATGAGAGCCATGGATTGACGCTAGAGGCGGATTGGATAGAGAAAACAGAGGACTATAAATTTGTTTTTATTTTAAGGCCAATGATAATGTTGCTTGGCATCATGGATGAAGTTTCACATGTTTTGTAGAAGAAAGATCTAGATATTGTACATGAAGTGTAAGTAGTTAGTGATGTGAAAGATCAGATGTCTTCTATGAGAGTAAATGGTTGGGATGTCTTGTTTCATGAGGTCCAATAAATTTGCATGCACTAGCGTATTCCACTTCCGCATATGGATGAACAAATACTGATTCGGGAGTCAATCAAGGCTTGATGAGATGACCTACACTAACCTATATTTCTACAAAGTTGAGATATTCTATGTTGTTGATAATGCGTTGAGATGGATCATCGCTTTTGTGAAGCTTAAATGCAGGAATTAGAGAGCTTCCCAAGCCTTAGTCCGAAGAACTCCTTCTAATGTTTGATGTGGACAAAGCTTCTCTTCAATTTATCATGGAAATTTCTCTAATGATGTCCGCACAACTATAAGAGGCCAACTTGAGAATTACATTCACCATGTAAGATCCATTTCTCCTTTTCTAATTGCATAAATCTTGAACGTTTGGCTACAAAGATAGTTGAAACGGGGAAGCATTTGTTCTTCCCATTTCTTTACAAGCTTATTGAGTATGCCTTAATATTACCGGTGTCAACCGCATCGGCTGAGAGAGCTTTTTTGACAACATAGATCATCAAGTCTAAATTCTACATAACAAGATTAATATTGAATGGTTCAATGAATTGATGATATGTTACACTAAGTAGGATATATTTAGAAAAATTTATAGTGATGTAATTTCTCAAAGGTTTCAAGTCATGAAGAAGAAAAGGAAACATTTACCTCATAGGCCTAGGGATAATTAGCACATTGTTGGTAATATTTCGTTATATTTCTTTGTCTCATGAATCAAGATGAATATATTTTGAAGGTATGTTCATATCATTTACTATCCACCTTTCTTAAATTATCGTGTAGAGTCTTGTTGTGGGTGAATTTGGAAAATTCAACTCTTGTCGTCAATCAACAGAGTTTAATTAGTAGTCCTGGAGTTTTTGCTAAGTCCTATCATATCTAATTTTAGCGCATATGAGCATTTGAATGTGTTGTAAACTTGTGAACATTTGAGTGTGTTGTTAACATGTGAACATTTGAATTTGTTATGAACGTGTAATGTATTGTATTCGTGTCACCACACTAAGTATTATGAAAACAATATTTTCTCCATATGATGGTTATATTTGTTCGAGGTTTTTTTAATTACCTTGTGGTATGTCTAGGCTTCAACAAATTCCTAGGTCCACCTCTGGATTTATATGCTTGGATTCTTCCCGTAGACTCCAACTATCTAGTCATATCCACAACTCTAGGGAAACAAGCACGATAAAATACATAGAGAAGGAATCAAATTTGATGTGCCATAGTAGCTAATAGACTCATTAGGGTGTCGGCATAAGACTCTGGGCCAAAATAAGAATGTACCAGCATGTGAGGGTACCTTTTTTTGGGTGGTTTCTTTGATGTCTTTGTACTATATCTAGGAAATTCATATTTCTTGGTCATTGTGTGCTACCTGAGCTACGAGTGGGTAGAATATTAAATATCAAGCAGGCATGGAACAAAAATATTAAGCAACTCTAAAGCGACCATGACCAGGTAGGATCCAAAGTCTCTGTGCTTACAGAGTTAGTACCTGGATCAAATCGCTAGGACACACGGTTCAATGAATAAACAAAATATCAATGAGTCATTGTCATGGTGGTGCCACGACAGATGTCATAGGATGACTTAAGTTGAAGCCGAATGACCACATGTGAAATCCGGGGAGGGAGATTGCAGTGAGATCTGCATACGAAAAACAACAAACAATCATAGTAACACACGATGTACCTCGGTTTAGGGCTCTCCAGAGAGATAAAACCCCTACTCCTGCATGCTAGCTCTCATAAGTCTCACCATATTGTGGCTACAAGTGGTCCTTGAGCTGTATCTGAGAGGAGGAAGATGTTCTTGACCTATATCTACGCTATGGGGAAGAACAAGTGAACAAATGACCGACCCTATTATGGTAATCCCTAGAGCACCTTATAAAGGGGTGCCTAGGGTACAATTAGGTCTGACCGGACAGGAATACACTGTAGCAGAAGTTATTGGATGTGCCAAAATGCTGATCTTGTCAGCGATGGGACTTAATGTGCCCATGACCTCCAAGGATTTCTCCGACATTGTCGCCTCCAGGAAACCCTCGATGTGACCTTGCCTCCGGGATTTAAGGGCATGCATGCCAGATACTTGCTTATATCTTCCTAATTTACTAGGAGCATTGACCTTGAGGCCGACATACAATCTATGACCATACGCCAAACCTTCATTCAGCTTGCACCCATATAACTCGGCTTTGGTAAACCTGCGTATAAGAAATAATAAATGTTATGCCGACATATGTTATATGTCGGCTTGCATATGCCGGCCAATGCCGACTTGGGTATGTCGGCCTATGTCGTCCAACCTATGTCGGTCAACCTTAGTCCTGGTCAACCTTATCTTTATACCTATGTTGATCTTACCGGGCCATCCCCGACATTAGTCCCCAAAGCTGTCGAGGTCTAACAGTGTTATCTGAAAGGCCTCGACATGTTCCTTTAACATATATAGAACATCTCTTTCTTATCCGACATATTTTTGTTGGTCGACCTTGTTTTTAGCTCGACAGTTGCAATTGGTATTGGTTTGTCGAAAATGACTATCCTCTAGAGCCGAGTCATACCTTGGCCTCCAAATCCCATTCCAACACTTAACTGTTTTCTTTTTATGCTTCATAGCTTCTCGAGTCTTTCCTTGTTTTATATTATTTTATCCTACGTGTCAAGTAATCATCACGCTTTGTCTATTTTTTGCACCAAATACTGACATGTAACACTGTTCCTGCATCGTCCCGTCAGTTATCACTAGCACATATCACTTTGGTGCACAGCGCTTCATTTCCCATGACGAGAGTTGTGTCTGTTGTGACATGGTGGGACGTTACCACATGCATGGAATGTTCTTAGGGGAGGTTCCCCGAATACACCCCATGATGTGTCTCCAGCGCACAACTGATCCCACTATCGGCAGTTCGACTAGCCTTTAAATAGGGGAGCGGGGGGAAACCCTGGTTTTTACCTTCAGTTTCCCCCGCTCACCTTATCCTTGTGCCGCCGCCTCTTATTTTCGCCTAAGTGCTGTTGCGTTGTTTCCTTTCTATTTGCACTGTCGCTAATCTCCTTCTCTGGTTGTCGTCAGTTCTTCCCACACGGACTTCTCCGCCGCCTCGACGGGGCCGCACCACTTTCTACCTCTCTCGAAAAGGGCTGACAAGGAGATGGATCCCCAGGAGGTCGTCGTTGTCGAGGAAAAAGAGAAAGAATAAGACACCAACAAGCATAGGTCCTTGGAGGGCTCTGATGTGTCTAGGATGAAGCTTGAGTGGCTCCGTGATTCTCGGCGGATTCCGGAGGAGGTCGAGTGCCGCCTCCCTGCCGGCGAGCTCTCCCTAGAGCCATTGCTCGACGAGTTCGTAGTCTTCATTGCTCACTTCGAACATGGATTTGCTTTTATCCTTAGCAATTTTGCCAAACAATTCTTTGAGACTTTCAGCCTCCAACCACATCATCTTTCGGCTAATACCATCTACACCCTTTCTGCTTTCATCGCCTCTATCAAGGGTTATCTCGGCCTTTTTCCCTTTGTGAACATGTGGGCCAGATACTTACAGTTTAGGTTCCAGGTCATTCCTGACCCGGACGTTCCTGCTGGTGAGAAACAATTCACCCAGTACGGAGCTGCTACTATAGTGCCTAGGAAGAAATCCATATTCCCTCGAGTCCAGGGTCTTGATTCATGTAAGAAATGGCAGCACACCTTCTTTTATGCGAAGAATATGACCGAGGTAGATTTCATTCGGCTGCCGACATTTAAAGGCGGCGTGCCTAGCAAACTCAACTGGAAATTCGATCCCAAGAGAGGGCTCAAGGATGTCAATGAGGTTCACGCCATCATTGAGCAATTAGTTGAGTCAGGGATGTCGGCAGACGACCTTATGAGGACATTTATTAGTCGTCGAATCAACCCCTCCAGCTTCGCACTCACAAGATATGCCACATGAGTGGCCGCTTTGACCCTAACAGAACCTCTATTTTCGAACTAGACCAGCACCAGATTTGGAAGCGAGTCAAGGCCATTTTTAAGACAAAGATGGTCGCTGATTGGGAGTGGGACATGGATCCATATGACCGTGAACACCCTGTACCATGGGTAAGCTTCGACATATGCCTTCCGAGATACCGTTATTCCAGTTTTTATCTTATCTCACTCGGTTGTTTGTCTTTTGCTTTCTATGTGGAAATTTCTTCGGCAAGTTGCCGACAATGCTGAGCATACCCTAATATCTTGGGTCGAGGATCGTGCGACCTCGAATTCAAAAGAACCAGATTTGGAGTACTTCATGTCAATTCCTCATGCCAGCGCCGACCCATCCCTGGGTAAGACTCCTACTCGTGAGCCATTGAGGGAGTGTCCAGACGATGACAATGAATGTCAGATTTTAGAGGTACTTGACCCAATGCTAATATCATTCACATATCCGCTACACTCTACATGATGCAGCCCAACACATGGCATTCACCATTTGTCCACATCATGCTATACCAACCAAACCCATAAAGGTGAATTCGTTCCATATCTCTCCCTCCTTTGGTTATCATATGAGTGGGATCCTACTTGAGACAAGTGCCAATGCTATGACCAGGCCCATGACCATGACACCAAGAGGAAACGACAAGAAGACCCCAGGAACCAAGACCCCCAAGCAAGAAGCATGGAAGATAAGACGGAAGAAGGTTTCCAGCGCCAGGTCCGGCGCCGCCGGAATCCTTGCCGAAACTTTCGGCGTTAAGCCCCGTGAACCGGAAGTCTCGGCGGAACTCCCGGGGAATGAACTGGCAAAAGCCGCCCCACCGAAACCGCCTTCTATAAGACCTTCTAGCTACTGACCGAAATAACCGGCGCCCGCCGGAAATATAAGCGCCAATTCTGGTGACGCTAGAATTATCACCGGAAATGCCAGTCTGCGTACTGTGAAGGGTTTGATGCCCATAATATTCCCTCTTACCTACCCCCTTCGCCCCTGGTACAATAAATATCCCCCTTGTGGCTCAGATCTACTTGGAGTTGATGATGAAAATGAAGGCCCGTGCCTAACCCTAGATGGGAACCCCTCTCTATAATTAATATATGAGTTGTACAAGATCTTGGAGTTAGGTGTTCGTCTCCAAATTTCCAAGACCCTCCTCAAGTGTTTGGCCAATCCCCATCAAGTATTCTAGTAGTGTTAGGTCTCTCCTTTTGGGATTCTACTAGCTTGGTTGCTATTCTCTCCTTGATTGGGGTTCTATCATCCGCTTGCCGATCTCTCCTACTGTGATTCTACCTCACGGTCTCTTGTCGAGGATTCTATTGGATTGGTTGTTCGAACCAACGGGATAAAATATAATTGGGTTGTGTTTTTGTTTGTATATTTACCTTTTGCATTGCATTCATTGTGTTCATCGGGTTTTCCCTCATTCCTCGCCTCAAATCCGTGAAGACCGGGCCACCCTAGGGTCAATCCTACAAGGGATCCCATAACACTACACCAGCTGACATAGCTGGGCAGGTACACAATGACTCACCTCTTGCCATGGGGGGGCTAAGTCGGCACCAAGAAACATGGTGCATCCGGGGCAGCCGGGGTTGAGCAAGCTGACCCCCCTAAAAGGCGCAAAGTCGGCATGAGGGTGTATCGCCACATGCCTTAAGCTGCCGGGTAACCTTTCTTATTTAAGCTTACATATCTCTGTACCTTTTCTATTTCTTGTTTCTCTCTTTCTTACCCTTGATATTTTGATGTTTCTTTGTATTGCTGCTTTGGACGCTTCACAAATGGCCTCTAGCATTGCTTCTAAGATTCCTCCTCCCTCTTCTCCACCTCCAGCAGACACTCGTGTTCTGAGTCCGGCTAGGGACATTCCTCCTATGTCGGATATCAATGTATCCCGGACGAAGGGAAGATCCAGGACTGGAGGAGGGAGCACTGTCCTAGAGGATGAGCCAAGAGATGAGAACCCGACCCCTGGGAGAGAAGAGAACCTCGGCACTAGCAACATTGGCGCCGAGTCTGTAAATGTTGAAACCCCTACAACTCCCGTGTCCACTCCAACTCAACCACCACAACAACAACAATAGTAGAAGAAACAATCTCCGCAACAAAAACAACCTCAGCAGCAGCAACAGCCCACAATCCAGAAGAAACAGCAGCAGGCACAACCACAATAGAAACATTCAAAGAAATCTGAAGCTACGACCAAGCAAGGGTCAGTTGCAGATATGCTGAATAAATCTACCGGTGCTTTCGGGTCATCCACTGCTAAACAGCTCACCCTACATGTGAGTGCTGCTGCAGCCAAAGTCGGCACCAGAGCAACCACAACTAGGAGAGGCATATTCTTGACCCGCACCCTAAGTGGCAAAAGCCTTGGCTCTGCTAAAACAATAACCATGGATTGGAATGATGCTAATTCCTTTGAGGTGAACTCTAGGAATCCTCAATCAAATCCTCAGGCAAATCCTGAACAACAACCAACACTTTCCCCCCAGACTATAGCCGAGTTAATGTATAAGGGTAGAGTTGCTCTAGCTGATGCTGATAAGGTCTTACATGTACATTCTTTAATTTTTACATGTTCATATTACACATATATCTCCTAGTCCCAGAGGTTACGACCGAGTGAGGTATTTACTCGGCTAGAATCTCATAGATCGAACTTAGTTGATTAGTTTTATATATAGACCACACTTAGCTTGTTATTTTCCCGCATAGTTCAACTCGTAGAATCACTCTCTATTTTCCGAGGTTCAAGTTGAGTTTACTCTGTTTGAATCTTTTAAAACCAATTCTCCATTTTTCGAGATATAGGACGAGTTTACTCGATCTGGATCTAAAACTGAATCTCTATTTTCCGAGATACAGGTCGAGTTTACTTAGCCTAGATATAAAACCGTATCTCCATTTTCCGAGATGTAGGTCGAGTGATCTAAAACCGAATGTCCATTTTCCGAGATACAAGCCGAGTTTACTCGGCTTGAATCTAAAACTTCTGATCCACTAAATTTGCATATTTTGTAGGTTTCATCCAATACCAGGACCAAGGTGTTCCAGAAGCTTCTCTTGGACTATAGGCAGCTCTTTGTCAAGAACAAGGATCTGCAGGACGAGGTGCAGGGCAAAGGTATATATCCCCTACTTGCTTTATGACTCGATTTTTTCCCTTGCCGAGTTAACTTTTTTCCTTTTATCTGCACCTATAGCCGAGGCAAAGGTTGAAGAGCTGCATGAGAAGATCCCTGAGGCTAAATGTATCTCTTTTTCTCTGTAGTTTAACTTGTATATATATATCCCCTTTTCATTTTCTATCTCGGTACAGCCGATAAATCCATTCTTGCCGAAAAATTCAAGACTGCGTGTCTATGCCAGAATTGATGATTCATTTTCAGGAACAAGCAGAGGAACACCAAGCTAAGCTCAAGAAAGAGCGAGATGAAATATCTCGGCTCAAGTAGCAGATTGAAAACACGAATAAAGATCACAAGGCCGAGATTGAAGGTGTTGCCGAGGAAGAGCGTCTGCTGAATGGGATAATAAAGAAGGACGAAGAGATGCTGAAGAATGCCGAGTCTATGGTGAAATCTGCTCAACAAGATCTTGAGGCTCTTCAAGGCAAATCCAAGACTTGGATTTATGTGATGAACCAGATCAATCGATTCCTTGGTAGTGATTTCTTGCCCTTCTTTGTTTCCCGATATATCTTCGTAAACTGACCTCTATATAACCTTAGTTGTTGTCTCCTTTCAGAAAATTTCTCTGAGTCTACCGCACTTGATGTTAAGGCCGTCGAGAAATCAAGATCTAGGAGAGCCGAGTCTTTCCGAGTCTCAAGTGAGCTCACCATTGATGAGCACCTGATTTCTCTTGCCACGCGAACCAAGTCAATGAAGACCTTCAGGGTTGATATCCTCGGCGCTGCCATACACACCTTCAATGCACTCTGGCCAGGAGAAAAGACTCCGAAGCATGTCTCAGAACTGATGTCAAGTGAAGCAAGGCTTGACCAGTGGCGAGAGTCAGCTGCCCGAGCTAGTGCTGATGAAACCTTAACGTTCATACTCTCTTGGTACGAAAATATCAATCTTGATGTTCTCCAAACTCTACACACTAGTTCAAAGTGGATAGCTGACCCAAAACTTATCAAGAAGCGCCAAGAAATAGCTTACAACTTCATCCAATATGCCCATATTCATTCCTTGAGGGGTTGAGCTTTCTTGACGGGGAAGGTGAAGAGGAAGAAGAGGAAGGAGATGAGTAAAAATAGGTTGTAGATGAATATATTGAAGTTGAGTGTCCTTCAAAAACCGACTCTCCAACTCCGGCCGCCGACACTTCCACTCCAAGTTCCATTCCTGCCGACATTGGTTCTGACCCTGTAGCCTCTAAGGCTTAAAAAACTTTAAATTTGTTAGATCCCTGGTACGTCTGGTGCAGATGTAACACATACTTGGTTATTTTGGTGGCCTTATGTTTAACGATGGGGCTTGATGCCGAATCTCTTTTGGGCAAGTCCCCGAGTTTGTTTTCTTGTTTACTCAATTTCATAGCCTTGGATCTTGTCTACCTTTTTTGGCGTTCAATGTATGAGTCGCAAGGTCACAAAAAGTAAGTTAACAATACTCAAAACCTTGAGATTTGACATAAGAATAGATATATAATACAAAGGGTTAGTAAAAAACTTCAAATGTCGACTCGCTCGTTTTTACTTTACTTAGTCATTTTCCATGTGTATCTATGTCTAGCGTTTGCTCTTGCTTGCCAAGAAGCCGGGTTGCGGACAACATCTAAGTCGAAGAGTGGGCCTTTGGCGTTTATACATTACTAAAACGAGATAAGGAGAAGAGAGCAAAGCCAGCCGACATATAAAAATGAAATATGCTGAAAACAATATGACAAAGGAGTCCCCGAGTTTCTTATCGGGGCTCCGACATTTCATTCATTGCTCATAGCCGACATACATATCCGACATATGAGAGAGTTCAGAGATACATACATTCTCCCCTTAAGTGTAAAAGGGAAAAAGCAAAGCTACATTTCACGGCCTCTTAGTTTCTTCACATGACCTGTCCATCTTATTCTTTTGTGGTGCTTGAGTGTCTAAAAGAAAATATGCAACATTGTTAAGAGCCTTGCTCACGATAAAAGGTCCCTCCCATGGGGTGATAATTTGTGCATGCTGGCCGTGCGCTGTACTAGCCAAAGCACTAGATCCCCTTCTTTGAATACACGAGGGTTTATTTTCCGACTACGATAGCATCGGAAATTTTGCTGATATATATAGCTGATCTAGACAATGCGAATTTCCGTGCTTCTTCGAGCAAGTCGACATCATTTTCCCGGGTTTCTTTTACCTCAGCCTCTGTATATCGAGTAACTCTTTGCGAGTTATTCTCTATGTCGGCTGGTAATACAGCTTCTGCCCCATATATGAGGGAAAATATTATATAACCAGTTGAGCGATTTGGTATTGTCCTTAGACTCCACAATACTGAGGGTAATTCCTCTATCCAACATCTAGGTGTGCGCTGGAGTGGTTCCATGAGACGAGGTTTTATCCCAGACAGTACTAGTCCATTGGACCTTTCTATTTGCCCATTTGATTCAGGATGCGCGACCGATGCTACATCGAGTCTTATCCTTTTATCCATACATAATCGAGCAAATGCTCCCTTGGCAAACTTTGCACCATTATCTGTTATAATACTGTGGATAACCATATCTTAGGATGATATCCTTTAATAATGTTACGTCCATGCTTCCATCACATTTTCTGATTGGCTTTACTTCTATCCATTTGGTGAATTTGTCCACCAGAAACAAATTATCGTTCATATTTACCCTTGCTGGTTTGCATGATCCTACCATATCCAAGCACCAAACAACAAATATGGCGAAGTGATTGGAATTGTTTTAAGATCAAATGCCGACATATGGATCTTGTTTGAGTATCTTTGGCAACCATTGCATTATCCCACTATGTCCTCTGCTTCTTGTAGGGAAAAAAGTCCATTCTAAACCTTGGAATTGTAAAGCTTATACAAATTAAACCCTGAAGTCGGAATCCCGGTCATTGGCACCCTAAACTCATGAATCCCGGTGTAATTTAAACCCCACGCCTGTTTGCCGCACTAGGGAAAAATAATCCCGGCCAAGATTATAGGCTACTCTCGTTGACATGTGGCCCTCTTATCAGAAAATCTTATTCGCTGATCAATATCTTTCATACTTCATCTTAGTGTCCGTCTCGATTCCATCTCGCGGCCATGGTGAGCCGACCGCTGGAGCCACGAAAGGAAGAAGCGACAGCACCTTGATAAGCAACGCACCCATGACGAACACGACCGTCGGGCAATCTTGGAACTCTCGCGGCTCTGTGGAGACAGGTTGTGCACAAAGCTCGTGGGGCTTTCCATTCCAGGCTCTGTGACGAGGCCATGCCTTGGGACGACGCCGTGTGTCCTGCGCTGCGCCCTCGCCCTCAGGCAGCTCTACGATGCCGCATCGGTCGTTGGGAAAACGCGACATGATTCGATCCATTCAGACTTCAGATATAGGCCACTGATACATCATAAACGTATCTATAATTTTTGATGTTCCATGCTTGTTTAGTATCAACTTTGCTATGCTTTGTATACACTTTGAAGTATTTTTATACTTTTTCTGGAACTAACCTATTAACAAGATGCCGTATGCTAGTTGCCTGTTTTCTGCTGTTTTTGGTTTCAGAAAAGCTAGTAAGGAAATGTTCTCAGAATTGGACAGGACAAAAACCAAAGTCAATATTTTACCGGAGAGAACACAAAGACCAAAGGGCAGCCGAAGGGGATCCACAAGGCGGCTACACCCTAGGGACGCGCGGGTCCACCCTAGGGCACGCCGCCCAATGGTGTGGGCCCCTCGGGCGGCCCCCTGCCTTGCCTCTTCGCCTATAAAGTCACCCTGATGCAGAAACCCTAAGTACCCGATCAAATATTCACGAAACAGTCCGTAGCCGCCGCCACCATCGTCCCTAGATGGGGGGGGATCTGAAGCTCTTCCCGGCACCTTGCCGGAGGGGAAAGATCATCCCGGAGGCCTTCTTCATCACCATGCCAGCCTCCGATATGATGCGTGAGTAGTTCATGCTTGGACTATGGGTCCATACAATAGCTAGATGGTTGTTTCTCCTCCTTTGTGCTATCATGTTTTGATCTTGTGAGCTCCGTTCATGATCAAGATCATCTATTTGTAATCATACATGTTGTGTTTGCGGCGATCTGATGGTTATTGAGATACTATGTCAGATTGATTATTGATTCTATCATGTCTGTGTTATTTGTGATCTTGCATGCTCTCTGTTGCTAGTAGCTATCTTGGCCAAGTAGATGCTTGTGACTCCAAGAGGGAGTATTTATGCTCGATAGAAGGTTCATGCCTCTAGTAATCTGGGGAAGTGACAGAAATATCTAAGGTTGTAGATGTGCTGTTGCTACTAGGGAGAAAACAAAAATATTTTGTTGATGGAATAATTGTATTGTTTACTTTGCACGCATTGCTTAATGCAATTATCCGTTGCTTGCAACTTAATACTGGAGGGCGTTCGGATGATAACCTAAAGATGGATTATTATTCATAGATGCAGTTGGATTACAGTCTATGTATGTTGTTGTAATGCGTAATCAAATCTCATAGGAGTCATGATGTCTAGTATTGCATTATTATGCTTCCTCAGTCTGTCATTTGCCCCGCTATAATTTGTTCACCCAACATGTTACCTATCTTAAGGAGAACACCTCTAGTGAACTGTGGACCCCGGTCCAATCTTTATCATTGATACATCATCTACTATTACTATTTACTTTCTATAAGCAACTACTATCTTCCACATTATACGTTTAATACTTTGTTTAGAGCAAACCAGTGAGATTGGCAACCTCACTGTAAGTTGGGGCAAAGTCTTGAGTTTGTATTGTGCAGGTTCCAAGTTGTTAGCAACACCTTAGAGTTGTTTCCTTGCTCCTACTGGTTCGATAACCTTGGTTTCATAACTGAGGGAAAACTTACTGCTGTGCTCATCATACCTTCCTCTTGGGGTTTGATGATCCACAAGTATAAGGGGTGTATCGTAGTACTTTTGATAAATAGGAGTGTCGATCCAAACGAGGAGCAGAAAGTGTTGACTAGTGGTTTGGAGCAAGAATTCTTTGTAAATACTTAGCAAACATACTTTTAGGGTTTGTTGATAATGCAAGGAAATAAAGTGCAAGTAAATAAAGACAACAAATAAATGCAGCAAGTGGCCCAATCCTTTCTTAGCAAAGGACAAGACGGTTGTAGTATTTATGAGGATCAAACGTTCTCGAGGACACATGGTGTAACATCCCAGCATTTAGGAACTAATGAAGGGTAGATTTAAGAATCTGTGATAGTGTATGCATTCATCTGTAAAAATGTGGGTAAATTTTTTCGCCAAATAAAAACCTTAAGTGATCAAAGTTCTTTCATGCTTTGAGATTAGGTATAGTCTTGGAGGATGATTGTTATAGACTTTGATATGATCTTTGTGGATTAAAGTGTTTTGGGAAATGGAATTTGAATTTAAAACTTGAATGTTTGAATTTATAGTTAAAAAGGATTTAAAATCATGTTTGAATATTATGTTTTAGTCAAGGGTTAATAATTAAGTAGTTCAAGCTTTATATAAAGAAAAATAATTAAAAATAAGAATGTTCATTTCAAAATCTTATTCAATAAATGAGTTACAAAATGTAACTTATGGAAATGAGCAACAATCTTTACAATAATAATAAATAGAAATATAATATTTATTTATTGAATAATAGTAAAATCTTTATTAAAAAAGGATAAAAATAAAATTACAAAAGAATAAATAAATATTACATATGACTATTCTACAAATAAAGAAGAAAACCTAAACTAAAATCTTATAATTATATTACTCTTAGAATTGACAGTGAAATGCACTGTTCAAGATTCATCATTGAGTAATCTTTTAAAGGGGCAAGTTTCACCAATATGAAAGAATATATCTTTCATAATTTTAAGCCATAAGTCAAATAAACAACAAGGAGAGGAAAGTTTCACCAGCCAAGTAAAAGGTAACTTGGTAAAAGTAAATTTCAAATTCAGAGCATATCCACAAGGTGTATAGCAGGCACACATGCAACACACACACCAAACTGCATGGTGTGTGCTGTCAGCACCACAGCAATAACACAATCACACAAAACTGCTCAGCACAGCCGTGGGAAGCTAACCCACACCATTCCATTGTTCTTACACACCAAGCACAATAGCCACCAGCTAAACCAAGCCAAATCCAAGCTCGATCATGCCAATAAAAACCTTGGATCACATCACCAAAATGGTGACATAAGGAGGGGGTGGATCAGGTGGATAGCAAGACTAAGATCAAGCCATCAGGACCAAGAGGTGAAGGGCTAGATCAAGGACAAGCTAGGAGCTGGAAATACTAGGAGAGCACCAGATCAAGCTACCACAAGATCAACCACTGGCAACCCCAACATCAAGTCAGTGTGGTGAGTAAAATAGACCATCATATGATCTATCTGTCTAAGATTAGACAAGTATTCATGATTTGTCTCTTACTCAAATTCCCAGAAAACACCCAAGTGGGGTGAATCCAT
This sequence comes from Avena sativa, assembly GCA_916181665.1. Taxonomy (NCBI): domain Eukaryota; kingdom Viridiplantae; phylum Streptophyta; class Magnoliopsida; order Poales; family Poaceae; genus Avena; species Avena sativa. Next base: position 292,619,291 of record OV702282.1, read on the forward strand.
CACTGAACTTTTAAACACTAAAAGCAATCAGAAAATTATAAAGATCCAACTAAGATCTCAGGACAACATCATTGATCTAAGCTATCAAGCTATATTTCAATTCAAGAATAAATATAGCCAAGATCTAAATCTCTAGTCACATCTCTTAAATAGGAGTAGCACCTTAGAATTTAATCTTATGGATCTATATAAGATATCAAGCTTACAATCATCTTTTCCCAACTTTGATTCAAGAAACAGTAGCTGGTATCACTACCAGACCCAATCCATGAGAAACAACAAGACAAAGGCTTAATCCCTAAACCTCAGACCAACATCATGGGTTCTAGGGATGCAAGGAAAGAGAATTCCACTTATTTATAATGCCAAGCTAATTTTAAGCTTGAACAAAACCAAAACAAGTTATAGAATCTTATCTTGTGTGCCATACCAGGATGGTGTCACAAGAACAGTTCTAAACTAAGCAGGTTAAGCATCTAATCTTCACAGATTCAACCAACCAACTATAAATCATTTTCCTGACATCACAGGAATCATAATCAAGAAAATCCATATACATATCTTCACTGTAAGAGACCATTTGATCTCAAGTTATATATGAATTCATAAGCCAACAGTACTAATACAGTGACTTCATCACACAACACTCACTGTCATTAACCAAGTAATGACAGTGGTGAGTTATTAAAACCACTAGATTTTCCAAGTATTGCTTCTAGAGCAACTTTACCATCCGAATCATATAAAAATTAATCCATAGAATCATTTGGTAAACCACTAGCATCACCACAGCTAATCATAAACAGCAAGCCATAGCTAACAACCACTTAGCATGCTTAGGGGCCATCAAAACTTGATCCAACTCATCAGATATCTACTCCACAGAGGTGTATGAACCCTAAGAAGAACCAATCATCTTAATCAGGACATGACAATAACTAGGAATGGCCACTACCAACATCTAGCATGGGATGGCCTAGCAGAAAGAGCACGAGAGGTAGAGGAACAACTTACCGAAGGTCCTCGCTGTAGATTAGAAGAGGAAGAAGAGAAGGCCGACGAACATGGCAGCACGGGGAGCACCCCCAAGGGGGCGCTGCAACCCACACAATGCCACGGCGGCGACCATAGCCACGCTTGGGGGCGAGGAGCATCACCACGGCACCCGACAACAGCGTCAGCGTCAGCACCAACACCACTCGAACCCTAGGGTTCGGAACAGAATTGATCTGGCCACAAGAGGGCTCCAGGTCCAAATCTTATTGGACAGGAGGGTAGAGCGGGGCCTACAACTTCGTCCTGCACCACAGCGGCAGCCATGGAGGTCCACGGCAGCGTGAATCGCCGGCGGTGACACCGCTAACCACGGGGTCAGGGAAGGAAAAGAAGAGAGGTGAGCTCGAGAGAGAGATAGAGAGTGATGGGCTGGGTTGGGCCAAGACCCTTCGGGATGTTGTTTTGACATTGTCCTACTAGGCCATAAGGGCCCAATAAACCCAAACAGTGAGCCCAAATCATTTAGAGCCTGTTTTAATAAGTGGAAAAAGACCAAAATACCCCTGAATTTAAATAAATTGTACAAACTAAAATAAAACTCCAAAAATTATAAATAAAATATTTTTGGATTCACAATAATCCAAACTATCCAAATCAATTAAGAAATAAAATTTTAGACATATAAATTTTATTAAGGATTTTGTTATCTAAATATTACTTATGGAATATTCCAAAAAAATTGAAAGGTGATAAAAATAAATAAAAATCACTTTCATTATATAATAGTATTGTAGTATTTTAGAAAAATACTAAACAAATATTTAATAACAATTTTTGGTATTCAAATGATAATTCTTAAGAATTATTAAATCAATAAAATTGAAATAAAAGGAAATAAAATAAAAGAGTACAATATTCAATAAATATTAAAGGAATTAATATTTATAAATCCTTAATTATCAAAAAAGGATTTTTTCTATAATTTAAATAATAGGGGAGAATACCTATAAAGTTAAATAATGCATTACATTACTTTTGCATAATCATTTTACTTCTTTAAATATTGTCCTTACCGGGCAATAATGATGGTTTTTGTAGACATAGAAGCTCAAGGTCCACTGCAAGCATCAGACTTCACTACCTTGCCATCACAAGGCAAGTTCATCACTAGCTCATGTCCTTCGAAGAGTCTTTATCAAAATATTTGCAAATTGTGTGTTATCATCTATATTATAGAAAAAGAAAACTTTATTTTCTCAAGATACTAAATCTTAGATATCATCCTAAGTGATGATATGATGGAGCAATAGAACTTAGGGTTCTAATTGCAATAATAATGAACAATTAGGGATTAATAACCCATTATATCACTGATTCTAGCGCCGTATATTACGCGTTAACCATGAGATTTGGAATGGGACGGAGAAGTCAACTGTATCCTTTTCCTCTTGTATGGAGGCAAGACGACCTTAACGTGACGTTGTGATTCCTTGTGCGGATCCAACATATGGGTGGGCACCCTTACGCCCCACACTTTTGGTGTCTAGATTATCTATGAATGGTGTTTAGGGATATAGTCCATGTAAATGGTACTATTCCGGGCATCACTAGGTCATAGAGTCTTCAGGAACTCATCAGGGTTTTAGCCTGCCCGAAAGGGGGTTTAACGAAGGTGAGCCAATCCCGAAGGATCGTGCAGACATATGAGGTCGCGGAGAGGGCAGTGATTGGCTTGGACCAACTACTTGGCCCCACATCATGGAATTGTGGACGGTAAAGTATGCCCGGTTGTGCAACAAGGAGTTGATCTCTCATGGGAAAAGTAACGCACCTCTACAGAGTGTAAGAATTGTAACTTGTTACTCCCTGTTCCGGAAAGGAGCTACAAACGCAGCAGCAGGAAAGGAACTCCATGAAAGTTCTGGTCAACCTGTGAAGGCTGATGGTCATAGATTTTTATAATAAAATCAACCTTTGAAGAAAGATTTACAAAAATTGCATAGTGCCGCGGATTTATAATCTGAGGTGGTAGTTAGAGCATCAAACTTCCCACCTTGCATGTAACGAATTTGCTGGGTAACACTGTTACTCATCCTTTCCTTTGAATCCTTGCTTAGACTTTGAGAATCCCGAAGATACCCCAATGTATGCATCTGAGAGTCAAGAGGAGGTCTTCTATGAAGATCCCAACCTGTATGGAGCCGTAGAAGGGGAGGACTATGACATCGGCTACGGAGGAGAGTTCCAAGAGTCCGAATAATTACTATAGTTCTAGTAGCCACTTGAGCCAAGCAACACGAACAATATATAGCAATAAATTGTTGAGCTCAATTTGGAGTTTAAGTTTTAAATTTGAAACTTCCGCTGAAACACTTATATTTTTGTTTGTAAGTTGAATCTTTTGGAAGTCTTGAACTTCCGGTATTGTAATAATAATAACGTGTGTATGTTTGTTATATGGACCCGCAATGTTTCTATTGTACCACTCTGAGGGATGTGATATTTACGGAACGGTGTTCTATGGATGTCATGTCAACGACTATAGTGTACTACACATGCAGTGGTATGCTGGGTCACCGCAGTTAGTATCAGAGCGAATTTCTTTGACCTTAGGTTGGAAACCTAGTAAGGGTATTACCTATAGGAGAGTGTAGCAACGATAAAGAATTCTCTAAAAGAAATATAATGGGTATTCAAATGAGAATATTCCGTTATATGTTTTAGTGCGATAATTCTTTATTATGATGCAATATACTATTGGTTACTAAAAAACTTATTTTCTTGATATACAGAGCTATGGCACCAAAGTTTCCAAAACAGACTTTGGTAAGGAAAGAGGAGACTCTTGATGATTATCAAGGATCATTCACAGACAAACTTCGTCAACTTTTAATGATTTTTAGTTGTCCAACTAGAATTCTAGTGAACACTATAACCTACCATGATGGCCAGATGTTATCCAAGTATCGTGTGAGTATCCAACTTCTAGAGGAGCTGGGATTATATCACGATCTACCTATAGGTGAAGGTAGGAGTCACTTAGCAGCATATCATGTTGCCATTATGGAGGCGATGGCTAATATCCGGGAGCATAAAGCCAAGGAGTTATAAGGTAGCACATTTTCTGTGATACCTCATGATTATATAGACTCGAAGCCCGTACCGGATCATCTTACTTTGGTTAAGAAGCATCGTAAGTTAGCTTCCAAGTTTATGGATAGATACCGAACACTTGTTGCGTCTTTTTATAAGACACATTAAGTGATTATCAAAGATAAAAATGACATGTTAGAGGATCTAACTGATCTGGAAAGGAGGAAGCAGTTAGCATTCCAGTTGGAGAAGGAAGCAAGTAGTAGTGCAACACCTAACTTTAAGGATATACCTATAAATCCTGAATCTTTTATACGATATCCTTATTCACCAAGTCCTAAACCTATACATGATCCTACTATGGATATGAGGTATGCAGTACCACAGGCTTCAGAGGATGGTTCTGATTCAGAACTTCCTATTGAGAATTCTGATGGTTGGAGAAGGGGATCATATGAAGGATCTCACGAGCACCAGATGTCCACAGATGGTTCTGATAGAAATGTTGGACAATCTAGCTGGATGGGTGCAAGAATTAATCCTAGTAATAGTAGTAGAAATGCCATGTCGATAGATAATTAGGATGAAGAAGAAGATCCTGAGGAGAGAGTGTTTGAATCATCAACATCTTCTCAAAACCCAGGGAATATACATTATCCGGTGTTTAACTATCTTGCCCAAAGGAGAACCTGGGGATCAGCGGGATCTACGTATCTTGTTGACAACTCAAGGAATGAAGCTCAGGAGAGGCAGGCAGGAGATAATGTTGAATATGTTTCTGGAGACTTTTCAGCTGAGCTAGAGGGAGTCAATGCGCTCAGGTTGAGTAATGACTCAAGTCCTGACACTTCAGATACTGAGTATGTTCCTTCTGGAAGGCCATTTATTCCACAAACTGTGCGATGAACGACACGTCATCACGGTTGGACATCAGGCATGTATGATGAGCATAGTTACTACTAGAAGTAGGCAACTATTTAGAGGTATCAAGTACCATGTATTGTAATCCAAGAAATAATATAGTTAGATAAATAAGGTAGTGTTGTGATTATACCTATATGGTATATGTTGTAATGACTTTGTATTATTATGATATTATGTATAATATGTGATATGCATATTTGGATTTTCTTTGGATCTTCATTGTGTGACTAGTTCTGTGCGTAAAGTCGAGCTCAGAACACATGTGCATGATGTAATTATGAGTATTCACTTTATGTTGCAGGACTAGAGGATTATGGATACGGGTGTAGAAACCGAATCTAAGCAGCAGCGGATGGAACGTGAGGCCAAGGAGAAGGCCTATGCAGATGCAGCAAGTCAGGGAGAATTACCACCATCACCAATGAGGCCATTAATGGAGCAGAACTTTATGTAGTGTATGCAAATGATACAAGAGACCCAGAACAAGTTCATGGAGGAGTTGCTGGGACGAGCAAATTAGAGGGCACCTGAAGGTGGAGGAGTGAGTCTATCTGATTTCTAGAATGCAAGGCCGTTACCTTTTGCATAAGCTCTTGAACCAATGGATGCAGAAGATTGGCTAGCAGATATAGAAAGAAAGTTGAAGACTGTAAGTTGCAATGAAGAGGACAAATTGAGGTATGCAACTCATCTTTTGACTGGACCTGCAGCATCTTGGTGGGAGAATCAGTTGGCCATGCAACTGTAGGGTTTCGTAGCATGGAAAACAAAAAATTTCTATCGCATACAAACAAACAAGCCAAGATCTATCTACTAGATTGTAGCAACGAGTTGATAGAATAACTCACCCTCGAAGATTCCAAAGTGTTTAACGAGAGCGGATTCTCGTGGGTGATGTAGTCGTACTCTTTCCGATCTCAAGATCGCGTAGACGATCCTTCTGGCGCTGCGTTCCGGCAGCTCTCCCGCAGTCGGTCACACGTTCGGTACTCGACGAAGACCTTCCTCTCCCTTGTTCCAGCATGCAGCGGAGGTTGTAGCACTCTCCTCGCGATTCCGGCAGCACAACGGCGTGGTACCGAAAGTAGAGGGGAGATCTCGCAGGGCTTCGCCTTAAGCCGGAGCGAGTATGGTGGAGTATGAGAGAGTCCCTCGACGATCTAGGGTTTAGAAACGCCAAGGAGGAAGCTTGGCCGGCGGCTAGGGTTGCTAGGCGGCGGCGGCGACTTGACCTAGGTCGGCGGCGGCAGTGGAGGTGGCGGCGCCGACGGCTAGGGTTTGGAGGAGAGGATCTTGTGTGTCTCTAGGAGGGAGCCTGTCCCTCCTTATATAGGTGGAGGGGCCGGCCGTCCAAGGGGAGGGAGAGGAGTCCCTCCCCAACTCGGCTTGGAGGTGGGCCGGCGGTTGGAGGAAGGAACTCCTCCCCAACTCGGTTTCCCACTCCTCCTCCTCTTTCCAAAAACTGCCGTTTGACTTTTCAAACTAGCCGTTTGACTTTTCAAACTAGGATTTGAATAAACCCTCTATTTTTGTTCAGCGATGACACCGAGTACATGATGCAATCATACCAACTTGATATAACACATTCATGTACCTTTCCCCCCGGTGTGCCGGACATTCCGGAACCTTCTAGAACATTCCCGATGAAAACACCGGAACCATTCTCCAACTCCGAAACGGGACTTTCCTTATATGAATCTTATTCTCCGGACCATTCCGGATCTCCTCGTGATATCCCAAATCCCATTCGAGACTCCGAACAACATTCGGACTCTTTCTCATCATTCCATAACTACTCAAACAACGTCGAATCCTTAAGTGTGTCTCCCTACGGTTCGTGAATTATGCGGACATGATCGAGACACTTCTCCGAACAATAACCAATAGAGGAATCTGGAAATTCATATGGTTCCCACATATTTCTACGATTACTTTGCGATCGAATGAACCACTTACATACGATATCAATTTCCCTTTGTCTCACGATAGTTTACTTATCCGAGGTTATGATCATCGGTATCTCTGCATACCTAGTTCAACCTCGTTACCGATAAGTACTCTTTTCTCGTTCCCGTGATATGTGATCCCTTGTGAGCCAGTCACATGCTTGCAAGCTAATTGGATGACATTTCACCGAGAGGGCCCAGAGTATATCTATCTGTCATATGGATGGACAAATCCCACTCTTGATCCATGTGTTTCGACCAATACTTTCCGAACACTCAATGCCACCTTTATAGCCACCCAGTTACGGTGTGGTGTTTGATGTCATCAAAGCATCCATCCGGTAAAGGTGATATGCATGATCTCATGGTCGAAGGAATTAGATTACTATGTATCAGAAAGCATATAGCAATTGAACTATTAAAATGACTTGATCTTTATGCTACGCTTATCTATAGGAGTATGTCCACCATATCATTCTCCTAACGATATGATCTTGTTGTTAATAACATCTCAATGTTCATGATAGGGAAACCACAATCATCTATTAACCAGCAAGCTAGTATTATATAGAGGCTTTACTATGGACTTCAAATTAAGTTTACAAATCACACAAGTATTAATGTTTCCTTGTTAATACTATTATAGCATGAATGTAAACATTTATCATAAACACAAAGATATAATAATAACTACATTTATTATTGCCTCTAGGGCATATCTCCAACAGTCTCCCACTTGCACAAGAGTCATCTAATCTAGATTACATGGTAATATACCGAACACCCATGGCAGTTTGGTGCTGGTCATGTTTTGCCCTCGGGAGAGGTTTAGTCAACGGATCCGCCACATTCAGATCTGTGTGTACTTTGCAAATCTTTATATACGCATCTTGGATATGTTCTCGAATAGCGTGAAAACGTAGCTTGATGTGCTTCAGCTTCTTGTGTGACCTTGGTTCTTGCGCATTGGCTATGGCGCCCATGTTATCACAGTAGATAGACATTGGGTCCAGCGCACTAGGAACCACACCCAGCTCTGTAATGAACTCTTTCATCCATATCGCTTCTTGTGAAGCCTCCGAAGCAGCCATGTATTCCGATTCAGTTGAAGATCTCGCCACAACGCTTTGCTTTGCAATCCTCCAGCTAACTGCTGCACCATAATTACGTATCCAGATTGTGACTTAGAATCATCCGGATCGGTGTTCCAACTAGCATCGATGTAACCATTAACAACGAGCTGTTCATCACCTCCATAAGAAAGAACCATATCCTTAGTTCTTCTCAAGTACTTAAGGATGTTTTTGACCGCTCTCCAATGATCCACTCCTGGATCACTTTGATATCTGCTAGTTAAACTAACAGCATATGCAATGTCGGGTCTAGTACATAGCATGGCATACATTAGAGATCCTATGGCTGAGGCATAGGGAGTCTTACTCATCCTTTCTCTATCTTCTGCCGATGTCGGACTTTGAGTTTTACTCAAGGTCGTATTGGGCAACATGGGCAAGAACCCTTTCTTGCTATCTTCCATTCCAAACCTCTTTAGAACTTTGTCCAAATATGTACTTTGTGACAATGATATTTGGCGTTTTGATCTATCTCTATAAATCTTTATGCCTAATATGTAAGCTGCTTCGCCAAGATCCTTCATTGAAAAACTATTATTCAAATATTCCTTGACACTATTAAGAAGGTCTACATCATTCCCAATCAACAATATGTCATCTACATATAGTATTAAGAATGCCACAGAGCTCCCACTCACTTTCTTGTAAATACAAGCTTCTCCATAAGTTTGTATAAAACCAAAACTTTTGATCACCTTATCAAAACGTTGATTCCAACTTCGGGATGCTTGCTTCAATCCATAGATGGACCGTTGAAGTTTGCATACCTTGTTAGCATCTTTAGGATCGACAAAACCTTTGGGTTGCATCATATACAACTCTTCATCAATGTCTCCATTGAGGAATGCTGTTTTGACATCCATCTGCCATATCTCATAATCATAATATGCAGCGATTGCTAACATAATCCTCACAGACTTTAGCTTTGCTACTGGTGAGAAAGTCTCATCGTAGTTAACTCCTTGAATTTGTCGAAACCCTTTTGCGACAAGTCGAGCTTTATAGACAGTAACATTACCATCAGCATCTGTTTTCTTCTTGAAGATCCATTTGTTCTCGACAGCCTTCCGGCCATCCGGTAAGTCCACCAAAGTCCATACTTGGTTTTCGTACATGGATCCAATCTCGGATTTCATGGCTTCTTGCCATTTATTGGAATCTGGGCTCATCATCGCTTCCTCATATGTCTCAGGGTCATCGGTGTTGTCCACCAACATGACACTCATAACGGGATCATACCAATCTGGAGTGGTACGAGTTCTCGTTGACCTGCGAGGCTCTGTAGCAACTTCAACCGAAGTTTCATGATCATCATCATTAGCTTCCTCTCTAACTGGTGCAGGCACCACAGGAACTTCTTCCGGTGCTGCGCTACTCGCAATTTCGAGAGAAGGTTCGACAACCTCGTCGAGTTCTACTTTCCTTCCAGTCACTTCTTTCGAGAGAAATTCCTTCTCTAGAAAGGATCCATTCTTGGCAACGAAGATTTTGCCTTCGGATCTGTGATAGAAGGTATACCCAATAGTTTCCTTCGGGTATCCTATGAAGACGCATTTTTCCGCTTTGGGTTCAAGCTTGTCCGGCTGTAACTTCTTTACATAGGCTTCGCAACCCCAAACTTTAAGGAACGACAATCTAGGTTTCTTCCCAAACCATAATTCATACGATGTCGTTTCAACGGATTTAGATGGTGCCCTATTTAAAGTGAATGCGGCTGTTTCTAATGCATAACCCCAAAATGATAGCGGTAAATCTATAAGTGACATCATAGAACGAACCATATCTAAGAGAGTTCGATTACGATGTTCGGACACACCATTACGCTCTGGTGTTCCCGGCGGTGTCAACTGTGAAAGTATTCCGCATTTCTTCAAATGCTCGCCAAACTCGTAACTTAGATATTCACCTCCACGATCAGAACGTAGAAATTTAATCTTCTTGTTACGTTGATTCTCTACCTCACTTTGAAATTCCTTAAACTTCTCGAAAGTTTCGGACTTATGTTCCATGAAATAGATATACCCATATCTACTCAAATCATCCGTGAAGGTAAGAACATAACGATAATCACCGCGCGATGCTACACTCATTGGACCACACACATCGGTATGTATGATTTCCAATAAGTCCGTAGCTCGCTCCATCATACCAGAAAATGGAGTCTTAGTCATTTTACCCATCAGACATGCTTCGCATCTATCAAGTGATTCGAAATCAAGTGATTCAAGAAGTCCATCGGAATGGAGTTTCATCATACGCTTCACTTCAATGTGACCAAGACGACAGTGCCACATATAGGTCGAGTTATCGCTCGATTTCAAACGTTTAGCCTCAATGTTATTAATATGTGTATTTACACTATCGAGATTTAACAAGAATAGACCATCTATCAAAGGTGCATGTGCATAAAACATATTACTCATATAAATCGAACAACCATTATTCTCGGACTTAAACAAGTAACCGTCTCGCAATAAACAAGATCCCGATATAATGTTCATGCTCAACGCAGGCACCAAATAACAATTATTTAAGTATAAAACTAATCCCGATGGTAGATGAAGGGGTAGCGTGCCGACCGCGATCACATCAACCTTTGATCCATTTCCCACGCGCATCATCACCTCGTTCTTTGCTAGCTTCCGTTTATTCTGCAGCACCTGTTTCGAGTTACAAATATGAGAAACCGAACCAGTATCAAATACCCAGGCACTACTACGAGTACTAGTGAGATACACATCAATAACATGTATATCAGATATACCTTTCTTCTTGATGTTGCCGTTCTTCAAATCCGCCAAGTACTTTGGGCAATTCCGCTTCCAGTGACCTTCTCCCTTGTAGTAAAAGCACTCAGTATCAGGCTTAGGTCCAGCCTTGGTCTTCTTCGTCGGCGTGGTAACTTTCTTACCACCCTTCTTGAAGTGTCCCTTCTGCTTCGACTTGCCTTTCTTGAATTTGGTGGTCTTATTGACCAACAACACTTGGTGCTCTTTCTTGATCTCCACTTCTGCAGACTTCAACATGGCAAAGAGTTCTGGAAACGTCTTGTTCATGTTCTGCATGTTGTAGTTCATCACAAAGTTCTTGTAACTTGGTGGTAGTGATTGGAGGACACGGTAAATCCCCAAAGCATTAGGAATCACAATACCCAAGCTTTGAAGTTTGTTTGCGTGCCCAGACATCTTAAGCACATACTCACTGACAGAGCTGCCCTCTTCCATCTTGCAGTTAAAGAACATTTCAGAATCCTCATAGCTTTCAATTGCCGCATGAGTCTCAAAGATCAATTTGAGATCCTCGACAATATCATATGGGTCTGAATTCTCAAACCTTTTCTGAAGCTCCGATTCTAAACCATACAAGATAGCAGACTGAACTGTGGAGTACTGAGTCTTCCGAGTGAGGTAAACATTCTTTACTTCATCGGCAGCATCAGCTGCAGGTGGGTCACCCAGCGGTGCATCCAGCACATAGGTCAAATTACCAGCTGTGAGGACAATCCTCAAATTGCGGAACCAATCCGCGAAGTTGCTTCCATTGTTTTTCAACTTTTCTTTCTCTAGGAACGCATTAAAATTGATGGTAGGGGCTGCCATTGATCTACAACATATTTGCAATAGTTTAGACTAAGTTTATGACAAATTGAGTTCAAATTAATAATAAAATTAATCTAGGTGAACTCCCACTCAAAAGAATATCCCTCACATTGTTTTAGTGATCACACGAACCAAATCCACCACATCAACACCGATCATCACGAGAGTTGATATAGTTTCAATGGCGAACAATCGACATGTTCATCATATCTACTATATGATTCATGCTTTACCTTTCGGTGATCCGTGTTCCGAGACCATGTCTGTACATGCTAGGCTCGTCAAGATCAAACCTTAGTTTCCGCATGAGCAAATCTGGCTTGCTCACGTTGTATACACTTGCGGAATCTAACACACCCGATCATCACGTGGTGCTTCGAAACAACAAGCTGTAGCAACGGTGCTAACTAAGGGTGAACACTTTATGACTTGAAATTCATGTGCATGAGGGATCATCTTATAATGCTACCGTCGTCTACTAAGCAATACAAGATGCATAAAGGATTAACATCACATGCAATTCATAATATGTGATATGATATGGCCTTTCTTATTTTGTGCTTCCGATCTCCATCTTCTAGCACGAACATGATCTCCATCATCACCGGCATTGCATCAAGGTCAATGACGCTTCTCCATGGTTGTCGTCCACCGGCTTCAACTATTACAACTACTTTGAATAGACATGCGGGTCTTAACATAAATTAAAGACAACCATATGGCTCCTGCCGGTTGCCAACTTACAATAAGGAACATTGCATACATCAAATATAATCACAATCATGGCCATATCACATCACTGCACACCCCTGCAAAACAAAGTTAGACGCCTCTACTTTCTTTGCATGTTTTACGTGGTTTGGGGCTTTCAATAAGTGTCGTTCTAACTTACGAACATGAACCACAACATTGATACTAGTATTGTTAATCACCCGTTGTAAATTGGATCTTAACTATGCTAGGAGAAACAGGCACCCGCAAAGCCACTTATGCAATACAAGTTGCATGTCAAGCGTGGAGCAAGTCTCATGAACGATGTCATGTAAGGTTAGCCCGGGCCGCTTCATCTCAACATACCGCAAGATGCAAAGTACACAAGAAGCAATCGACAATAAAAGCATCAACGCCCACAATGACCATTGTGTTCTACTCGTGCAACAGATCTACATATAAACCTGGCTCTGATACCGCTGTAGGGTTTCGTAGCATGGAAAACAAAATTTTTCTACCGCATACAAACAAACAAGCCAAGATCTATCTACTAGATTGTAGCAACGAGTTGATAGAATAACTCACCCTCGAAGATTCCAAAGTGTTTAACGAGAGCGGATTCTCGTGGGTGATGTAGTCGTACTCTTTCCGATCTCAAGATCGCGTAGACGATCCTTCTGGCGCTGCGTTCCGGCAGCTCTCCCGCAGTCGGTCACACGTTCGGTACTCGACGAAGACCTTCCTCTCCCTTGTTCCAGCATGCAGCGGAGGTTGTAGCACTCTCCTCGCGATTCCGGCAGCACAACGGCGTGGTACCGAAAGTAGAGGGGAGATCTCGCAGGGCTTCGCCTTAAGCCGGAGCGAGTATGGTGGAGTATGAGAGAGTCCCTCGACGATCTAGGGTTTAGAAACGCCAAGGAGGAAGCTTGGCCGGCGGCTAGGGTTGCTAGGCGGCGGCGGCGACTTGACCTAGGTCGGCGGCGGCAGTGGAGGTGGCGGCGCCGACGGCTAGGGTTTGGAGGAGAGGATCTTGTGTGTCTCTAGGAGGGAGCCTGTCCCTCCTTATATAGGTGGAGGGGCCGGCCGTCCAAGGGGAGGGAGAGGAGTCCCTCCCCAACTTGGCTTGGAGGTGGGCCGGCGGTTGGAGGAAGGAACTCCTCCCCAACTCGGTTTCCCACTCCTCCTCCTCTTTCCAAAAACTGCCGTTTGACTTTTCAAACTAGGATTTGAATAAACCCTCTATTTTTGTTCAGCGATGACACCGAGTACATGATGCAGTCATACCAACTTGATATAACACATTCATGTACCCTTCCCCCCCCGGAGTGCCCGACATTCCGGAACCTTCTAGAACATTCCCGATGAAAACACCGGAACCATTCTCCAACTCCGAAACGGGACTTTCCTTATATGAATCTTATTCTCCGGACCATTCCGGATCTCCTCGTGATATCCCAAATCCCATTCGAGACTCTGAACAACATTCGGACTCTTTCTCATCATTCCATAACTACTCAAACAACGTCGAATCCTTAAGTGTGTCTCCCTACGGTTCGTGAATTATGCGGACATGATCGAGACACTTCTCCGAACAATAACCAATAGAGGAATCTGGAAATTCATATGGTTCCCACATATTTCTACGATTACTTTGCGATCGAATGAACCACTTACATACGATATCAATTTCCCTTTGTCTCACGATAGTTTACTTATACGAGGTTATGATCGTCGGTATCTCTGCATACCTAGTTCAACCTCGTTACCGATAAGTACTCTTTTCTCGTTCGCGTGATATGTGATCCCTTGTGATCCAGTCACATGCTTGCAAGCTAATTGGATGACATTTCACCGAGAGGGCCCAGAGTATATCTATCCGTCATATGGATGGACAAATCCCACTCTTGATCCATGTGTTTCAACCAATACTTTCCGAACACTCAATGCCACCTTTATAGCCACCCCCAGTTAGGGTGTGGTGTTTGATGTCATCAAAGCATCCATCCGGTAAAGGTGATATGCATGATCTCATGGTCGAAGGAATTAGATTACTATGTATCAGAAAGCATATAGCAATTGAACTATTAAAATGACTTGATCTTTATGCTACGATTATCTATAGGAGTATGTCCACCATATCATTCTCCTAACGATATGATCTTGTTGTTAATAACATCTCAATGTTCATGATAGGGAAACCACAATCATCTATTAACCAACAAGCTAGTATTATATAGCGGCTTTACTATGGACTTCAAATTAAGTTTACAAATCACACAAGTATTAATGTTTCCTTGTTAATACTATTATAGCATGAATGTAAACATTTATCATAAACACAAAGATATAATAATAACTACATTTATTATTGCCTCTAGGGCATATCTCCAACAACAACAACCAGGAAGGGATTACACTTGGGAATAGTTTAAACAGAGATTCCGTGAATATCATGTTCCGGAAAGTGTTATGGAGTTGAAGCGAAGAGAATTTGAGGAGCTGCAGCAGGGATATACTAGTGTTATGAAGTATATCCGAGAGTTTAGTCAACTATATCGTTATGCTGAGGAAGATGTTAATACGGAGCAAAAGAGGAAGAGGCATTTCCTGTGTGGATTAAATCCATTTGTGAGGATGCAGTTGAGGTTGGCTAATAAGCAAACTTATCAGCAGTTGCTAGATGCAGCTATTACCTTTGAAGATGACTACAAGAATGTCCAAGAGGATAGAAGGAAGAGAGCTAAGAAGGAAACAAAGAGGATACAAGCAAGCAAGCCCAAGCCCAATCTGGAATTCAAACCAAGGAATAGGTCCTATACCAACAACAATTCCAATCGGAGTGCAAATCCAAACGTAAAGAATATTATATGCCACAATTGCAAACTGCCAGGGCATATGAGCAGGGATTGCCCGAAACCAGTAATTGTATGCCATGCTTGTGGTCAGAGAGGTCACATCAAGCCCAATTGTCCAAGAAAACCACAAGGAGGTTGGCCGGTTCGAGATGGAAGACAAGCCAATGGAGGAAAGGGCAACCCTCGAGGAGGTGGATAATTCGGAGCATGCAGTAATAGGTACGCTCAATATCCTGACCAATCCCGGCAAAGTTCTATTTGATACTGGTGCAACTACTTCATTCATTTCTGAAGAATTCTGTGATAAGTTCGGGATTAGAAGGGCAACGTTAGAAAACCCTATGACCGTAGTTACGGCAGGGGGGAATGTGATTGTACGCCACATTAAACAAGATCAGGTTATCTCGATCTGTGGTTGTACATACTTTGCAGACCTTTATGTGATTCCTTTGAAGGGAATTGCAGTAGTGCTGGGGATGGACTGGATGATGGAACATGGAGCTCAGATAAATTGTGAGGAGAAAACTGTCTCAATCAAAACTCCAAGTGGAGCAAGGATAGTTTACCAAGCCGATAAGCACAGTCATATCATGGTGGATCTGTAGTTGAACTCAATGAAAGAGGTCAAATTGGAAGATATTCCTATAGTAAATGAATTTCAAGATGTTTTTCTAGCAGAGCTACCGAGAATGCCACCAGATCGGGAGATAGAGTTCACTATTGATCTAATTCCTGGTATAGCACCAATAGCTCAAGCACCATATAAGTTGGGACCAAAAGAATTAAAAGAACTCAAAGAGCAAATTGATGAGTTAGCCAGAAAAGGGTTTATCCAGGAAAGTGTATCCCCATGGGGAACACCAGTAATCTTTGTGGATAAGAGGGATGGTGGAAGAAGGATG
Organism: Avena sativa; assembly: GCA_916181665.1. NCBI lineage: Eukaryota > Viridiplantae > Streptophyta > Magnoliopsida > Poales > Poaceae > Avena > Avena sativa. Next base: position 292,635,450 of record OV702282.1, read on the forward strand.
TGTGGAGATTATAGAAATCTGAAAAATGTTACTATCAAAAATAAGTATCCTTTACAAACAATTCAAGATTTATTTGATCAAGTGAAAGGAGCCGAAGTATTTTAAAAGATCGACATAAGATCTGGATACCATCAAATAAAAATCAAGCCTGAAGATGTTGCCAAAACAGAATTTGTCTCAAGATATGGACACCATGAGTATCTGGTTGTACCATTTGGTTTGACAAATGCACTAGCAATATTCATGAATCTGATGAACAAAATCTTCATGCCATATTTGGATAAGTTTGTCATAGTCTTCATTGATGATATTCTGATATATTCCAAGGATAAGGAAGAGCATGCTGATCATTTGAGAATAGCATTGCAGACTCTAAGGGAACATAAACTTTATGCTAAGTTCAGTAAGTGTGAATTTTGGCTAGATGAGGTAGAATTCCTCGGCCATGTGATAAGTAAAGATGGAATTGCTGTAAATCCATCTAAGGTTCAGTCAGTACTAGAGTGGACCGCACTAACCAATGTGAAGCAAATTCGAGGTTTCTTAGGAATGGTTGGTTATTATCGGAGATTCATTGAAGGTTTCTCTAAAATAGCTAGACCAATGACCAAATTGTTAAGAAAGAATACACCATTCAATTGGGATGAGAAGTGTGAAGCAAGTTTTTAGGAGTTGAAGACTAGGTTAAACATAGCTCCAATCTTAGTAGTTCCTGAAACAGGGAAGGACTTCACAGTATACTGTGATGCATCTAAAGAAGGTTTGGGTTGTGTGTTAATGCAAGATCGGAAAGTAATTGCTTATGGTTCAAGACAACTGAAACCACATGAAGTCAACTATCCAACTCATGATTTAGAATTACCAGTAGTGGTTTCTGCGCTAAAAGGATGGAGGCATTTTCTTTATGGATCCAGATGTGAGTTATACACTGACCATAAAAGTCTTAAATATTTCTTCACTCAAAAGGAGTTGAATATGAGGCAGAAGCGTTGATTGGAACTAATCAAAGATTATGATTTAACAATCAACTATACTCCAGGAAAAACAAATGTGGTAGCAGATGCTTTAAGTCGCAAAAGTGCGGATATTCAGCCTAGCAATCGGGAGCTACCAAAAGAGTTACAAATGGACTTGGAAAGATTAGAGCTTCAATTCATTAGAACCGAGGTTCTTGGAGGATTAGCTACTATGCAGGTAGTTGCAGAGCAGGACAGTGATCTTAAGCACGAAATTTTTAGACATCAAGTAGAAGATCCTTTCATTGTTGAGGAAATTCGGAGGATATCTCAAGGGCAAAAATCCGTTTTTTGCCTTGGAGATTATGAGTCTTTATGGTTCCAAGACCGTCTTTGTGTTCCAGATGTGACTGAGATTCGTGATGTCATACTCAGAGAAGCACATGAAACACCATATTCTAGACATCCAGGAAGTACTAAGATGTATATGGACTTGAAAGAACTATTCTGGTGGAATAACATGAAAAGGGACATTGCTAAATATGTATTAGAATGCCATACTTGCCAAAGGCTGAAGGCGGAACATCAAAGTCCAGCAGGACCGTTACAACCTTTAGAAATTCCCGAATGGAAGTGGGAGGAAATAGGTATGGACTTCATCACAGGATTTCCCATGACACCTAAACGGAAGGATATGATATGGGTAATTGTGGACAGACTCACTAAAAGTGCACATTTCATTCCGGTAAATCAGAAAGATAATGCCGAGAAGTTAGTAGAAGTCTACATCAAAGAGATAGTAAGTAAGCATGGAGTGCCCAAAAATATCGTAACGGATAGGGGATCAGTGTTTACTTCAGTATTTTGTAAGCAACTACATGAAGCACTTGGTTCCAAATTAGATTTCAGCACAGCTTATCATCGAGAGACAGGAGGCCAAAAAGAAAGAACAAATCAGATACTAGAAGACATGTTAAGAGCTTGTGCATTTGATTTTGGAGGTACATGGGAAGATCATCTACCATTGGCAGAATTTTCCTACAATAATAGCTATCAGAGTAGTCTGAAGGCAACTCCATATCAGGTTCTGTATGGAAGAAAGTGTAGATCACCAATATGTTGGCATGAGACTGGAAGCAGCAAGGAATTTGCGCCAGACTATATTCAGGAAAAACAAGATATCATTGATAAAATCAAGGATAGACTGAAAATAGCTCAGAGTAGACAGAAAAGTTATGCCGATCAAAGTAGAAGATCATGGCATCCGTACGTGGGAGACATGGTATATTTGAAAGTAAGTCCAATGAAAGGGGTGAAATTTTTTGGAGTTAAAGGAAAATTAAGTCCAAGATACATCAGACCATTCAAGATATTGAGTCAGAACAGGACTATAGCTTATGCTTTAGAGTTACCATCAAGATTGGCTCAAGTGCACAATGTTTTCCATGTGTCACAACTTCTTAAATGTTTAAAAGTTCCAGATGATGCAATCACACATCAAGAGATAGAACTACAAGCAGACTTGACCTATGTTGAAAATCCCTGTAAAATTTTGGAAGAAAATTGGAAAAGGTTGAGGAATAGGGCAATCAAGTATTGCAAGATACAATGGGAACATCACCCTGAAAGGGAAGCCACTTGGGAGAAAGAAGAGGATTTAAGAAAAGCCTATCCAGAACTATTCAGGTACATCTCAACAAACTTCGGGACGAAGTTTAATTTAAGGGGGGAAGTCTGTAGCATCCCAGCATTTAGGAACTAACGAAGGGTAGATTTAAGAATCTATGATAGTGCATGCATTCATCTATAAAAATGTGGGTAAATTTTTTTGCCAAATAAAAACCTTAACTAATCAATGTTCTTTCATGCTTTGAGATTAGGTATAGTCTTGGAGGATGATTGTTATAGACTTTGATATGATCTTTGTGGATTAGAGTGTTTTGGGAAATGGAATTTGAATTTAAAACTTGAATGTTTGAATTTATAGTTAAAAAGGATTTAAAATTATGTTTGAATATTATGTTTTAGTCAAGGGTTAATAATTAAGTAGTTCAAGCTTTATATAAAGAAAAACAATTAAAAATAAGAATGTTCATTTCAAAATCTTGTTCAATAAATGAGTTACAAAATGTAACTTATGGAAATGAGCAACAATCTTTACAATAATAATAAATAGAAATATAATATCTCTTTATTGAATAATAGTACAATCTTTATTACAAAAGGATAAAAATAAAATTACAAAAGAATAAAGAAATATTACATATGACTATTCTACAAATAAAGAAGAAAACCTAAACTAAAATCTTGAATTCCCAAGTCTAGTACCTGCAAAATAAACACAAACAAAAAAGAAAGAAAGTTAAGGTTAAAATTATATTACTCTCAGAATTGACAGTGAAGTGCACTGTTCAAGATTCATCATTGAGTAATCTTTTAAAGGGGAAGTTTCACCAATATGAAAGAATATATCTTTCATAATTTTAAGCCATAAGTCAAATAAACAGCAAGGAGGGGCAAGTTTCACCAGCCAAGTAAAAGGTAACTTGGTAAAAGTTAATTTCAATCAGAGCATATCAAATTGCATGGTGTGTGCTGTCAGCACCACAGCAACATCACAATCACACAAAACTGCTCAGCACAGCCGTGGGAAGCTAAACCACACCATTCCATTGTTATTACACACCAAGCACAGCAGCCACTAGCTAAACCAAGCCAAAGCCAAGCTAGATCACACCAATCAAAACCTTGGATCACATCACCAAAATGGTGACATAAGGAGGGGGTGGATCAGGTGGATAGCAAGACCAAGATCAAGCCATCAGGACCAAGAGATGAAGGGCTAGATCAAGGACAAGGTAGGAGCTGGAAATACCAGGAGAGCACCAGATCAAGCTACCACAAGATCAACCACTGGCAACCCCAACATCAAGTGAGTGTGGTGAGTAAAATAGACCATCATATGATCTATTTTTCTAAGATTAGACAAGTATTCATGATTTGTTTCTTACTCAAATTTTCAGAAACACCCAAGTGAGGTGAATCCATCACTGAAATTTTAAACACTAAAAGCAATCAGAAAATTATAAAGATCCAACTAAGATCTCAGGACAACATCATTGATCTAAGCTATCAAGCTATATTTCAATTCAAGAATGAATATAGCCAAGATCTAAATCTCTAGTCACATCTCTTAAATAGGAGTAGCACCTTAGAATTTAATCTTATGGATCTATATAAGATATCAAGCTTACAATCATATTTTCCCAACTTTGATTCAAGAAACAGTAGTTGGTATCACTATGTGGCATCCCGCAAAACCACTACTAGAAAATCGCGTTGTTTTTGTGCATTACATCTGAGCATCGTCATCATCATGCATTTGTTTGTCTGAAACTATTTTCAATAAGCCTATTTTTGTTTTCTAAAATTACCCTTCTTTTATTTTGAAACAAAGTCTCATAATTATCTGCTAAACTATTTAACTAAAAATTATTTGCTAAAAAGATTTAAAACAAAACAAGACAAATAAATATCTCACAAAATAATAAACCTAAAACCTAGACTCTTTTATACCCAACCCTATTCTACCCAGACCCCCTCCACCTCACCCTCTCCAATCCCTGATCGACACCTCACCTTTCCTTTTCCCCCACCCTATCACCACCCGCCACCTGTCCCTACCCCACCACCCACACACACACGCCACACCACTCACCCCTCACAGCTGCCCAACTCCCTCTGCCCCACACGCCCCACGCCCACCTACCGCCTGGGCCCCACCGCACACCCCGCCCCGCTTCCTGGACAGCTCCCCACCAACCTCGCGCCGCTCCCTTCCTCCCCAGAGAAGCAGGCCGCCATGGACCGCCCGACCCCAGCCGGCCGCGCGCCCCGCGCCTCCTCTCTCGCCCATCTCAGCGACCCTCGCTCCCCACCTCGACCCGCCTCCCTCGACAACCACCATCGCCAGGAACCCCTCCGCGCCTCTGCCCTGTGACCCCGAGTCAGGCCGCCTCGCCGGCCCCGCGCTCGAGCGCCGCCGGCGCCCAAGACCCGCTCGCCCCCAGGCCGCGACCTCGCCTTCCTCCTGGCCGCCTCCGCCGCGGACGCCGCGCTCGCCCTGGCCCTCTGCAACGCCAGTCCCCGTGAGCGCGCGTCCTCGCCGGATCCTCGGCGCGCCACCGCCTCCCCGGAGCCGCCCGCAGCCTCTGGATGCTTCTCCGGCCTCGCCTTCCTCCGTCCAGGCCTCGCCTCTAGTGCACCGCCGACCTCGTTCCCCACCGACATGGTCGCCGAGCTCCTTCCCGAGTGAACCCCGCCACCTCTTCCACACCGGCCCGGAAGCCGCCTCGCCTTCTGCCTACCGGCTCTGCACCGACCCCGCCACCGCGCGCCTCCTCGTCGGCGTCGCGCGTCACCTCTCCCTGCAGAGCGTGCCCGACCAGCTCGCCCCGTCCCTGATGTTTGGAGGCCACGCATCGAGTGCTTGGGCTAGGGACGCGTACGGGCATCACACCAGTTTCATATTACAGAGGTTGTGTTCCCGTGTTGCTAGCCCAAGTACCACAATATCTTATTTGGAGATGTACCCAGGGATTTTCAAGAAAACCGCAAGGACTCCAAATACTTTTCAGATGCGTCAAGATCCCCTCGGAACACCAAGTTCTCCTTCCCGGAGGCGGACCCGAAGACGCCGAGACCCGGATGCCAAGATCCACGACTCGGAGATGCCGGAACACCAAGTTCGTCGAGACCCTGAAGACCCGTTCCTGGAGGGGAAGTCCGGACCCGATGACCGCCAAGATCTTCAATCGGATCCGAGGACACCAAGACCCCGGTGCGACAAGTACTCCTTCCCGGACGTCGAGCTCGCCGAGAACCCGGGACACCAAGATCGCCGCCGTGAAACGACAAGACCGACGACATGACCCGACGACCGCGGATGCGACAAGATCGTCTCTCGGACACCAAGTCCTTCTTCCCGGAACGCTAAGCTCTTCATCTTGTATCCGACCTTCGAAGACCGATCCCGTCGAACCCTGAACCCTGAGACCGAACCCCAAACCACATCGAACCCCCAAGATCTCCCGAGCCCAGATGTGTGAACCTTTTCCCGAGCCCCTAATTTATGAATGCTTCATATAAAACTTGTTGCATTAAATCATTCATGCATGCATACTTGTCTGTGGATTGGGGGCATTATGCCGATTCACCTAAATTAAATATGGGGCCCATATGCGGGCAAATATAGTCTCATATTGGTTCCATTTAAATTTGTGTAGCGAACCGGTAACTTATCTTGCCTGTTATCACAACATTTAATTTGCGGGGTAAATAAATAACTTGAACCGTTTAATTAATTGTCGGGACCCCGGTTCCACTTAATATTGCCCAATTGCATCGCATCTTTGCCATGTCATACATCATACATGCATCATGCCCGATCTTTTGCCGTAGTATTAAATATTGCATCCGGTGTTTATTCTAGTGTTTTGGTTCTTCGCGGATAAGGCCGTTGAGTTGATGCGAGTGTCGACCCGATCTTCGGATGAACCTTCGGCAATGTTTTCAGGCGAGCATCTTCCCCCCTTTATACCTATCTTACTTTTATAGTATTTATTCCCTCCTGTTGACCTATTGCTATCTGTGTTGCGATGCTCTAGTTTTCGTACCCGTGATATCCCTTGCAACCTTATAATGCCTTGGACACATCCTATTACCTGTTGTTTGGTAGATAGTTGGACCTGCGCGTCGTAGTCGCTTGCTCAAGTGCTGTTGCGTGTTGTCAAGTACCACAGTTGTTGGAGTATTGCCGCATGTTTAATGTTGGAGATGATCATGGCTTTAACTATCGTTTACTTTAATTACTGTTTACTTTAATTACTGTTTAATAACTAAAATTGAAGTAGGTAAGCGGAGGCACAGGTGGGCAATAGATGTTATTTGGTTGTTAACCGTCCACTTGTGTCCCGTAGGACCCCGAGTTCTTGACACCTGTTCCGAGATCGAGCGCGCTAACCACATGTGGGATGTATGGGCACCCCATCGATTTAGTACCTGATTTCAAAGTACTGTACTGGGGGCCACAAAGTAGTTTGGGGCTTTATTACTATTCTGTACTTATGCCATGCTTTACTGCTTTATTTACGCTTGTGCGAGGAGCACACTGTACTGTTTAGGATCGGGACACGATTTCGCGGTATCGACAAGCCCGAGTTTTCGGGTTCCCAGTCGTTTACAGCCGTCCACCCAAACCCTGAGTCCGTCTTGGAGACCGGCCGACTTCGTTGCGGGTGTACTTAGTGGGGTGGCCCCCCGTGCTTGCTTTGGATCTGGGAAACGTCATGACTTAGGCCCCGCCGACATACCGATGGGTGTATGTTAACTGATCTGGCAAAAAGGGTCGAAGTGCGTGTGGATACTTTGGTGCACCCCTGCAGGGTTAAATCTTTTCGAGAAGCCGTGTCCGCGGTTATGGACGACTTGGAGCACAGTTCTCGATCACAGACAACTATAACTAAGGTTTACTGCTATAATTTGACTTGTATCCGATATGACTAGTAAACAGCTTCACTGCAACGGAATGGCTAAATAAAATTACCAACAACTGCTGGGTTTTGGGATATCTCATGCTAATTGTATCTGACTAGTAAGTGTTGCAACTACAACGGAATGGTTAACTAAAACGGCCCACTGCTTATTTTATCAGAATGATTATCTATACCTGACTAGTAATTGCTGCAACGATAACCGAATAAATAAAACTGCCAACTGTGTGAGTTCCTCGGTTGACTTCCTCGTTTGGTCTCGAGGGGGAATTACCAGGATGGGTATGTTTGGTGGTATTATCAGATTGGTACCGAATAGGTCTTTCTTCTCCCTCTCTGATAGCCGACAGTTATATCGAGTCTCTATAGGTTGTTTAGTGCATGCTGCGCTGCCGCTCAGTCCACCATACCTATGTAGGCGAGGACCGCCGAATTCTAGCCTCGCCGTGTACTGGCCTCAGTACTGACGCTCCTCTTTTTCCTTTGCCCTTTGTCGGCACCCCTTTGTTTTAGCAGGTTTTAAGATCGACGTCGTTAGCAGGGTTACCCTTCCGGCTTGGCCTGGGCAGGGTTATGGACGCCATTGGTTATTCTTCAGGGCTCTTAGCCCCATTTGCATCTTGTCCGTAGCCGGACGCTTTATCGTTTCAAGGTGATTTGGATCTTTGTTCTGTATATCTGTATTCTTGACTCATGGAGTCGTGTTGTATATATATCTGTTCTGTGGGTCCCATCGAGGACTGTTGTGTAATGTTATTACTTCGTTTTCCACCCGCACGAAAGTGCCTGGTGGGCACCTTTGAATCGTTTCTATGCGGGTTTGGCGGGCTTTCGCTAAAACTTGCATAGGGCCGATTTTGAGGGTGTTACACACTACCAGACCCAATCCATGAGAAACAACAAGACAAAGGCTTAATCCCTAAACCTCAGACCAACATCATGGGTTCTAGGGATGCAAGGAAAGAGAATTCCACTTATTTATAATGCCAAGCTAATTTTAAGCTTGAACAAAACCAAACCAAGTTATAGAATCTAATATTGTGTGCCATACCAGGATGGTGTCACAATAACAGTTCTAAACTAAGCAGGTTAAGCATCTAATCTTCACAGATTCAACCAACCAACTATAAATCATTTTCCTGACATCACATGAATCATAATCAAGAAAATCCATATACATATCTTCACTGTAAGAGACCATTCGATCTCAAGTTATATATGAATTCATAAGCCAACAATACTAATATAGTGACTTCATCACACAACACTCACTGTCATTAACCAAGTAATGACAGTGGTGAGTTATTAAAACCACTAGATTTTCCAAGTATTGCTTCTAGAGCAACTTTACCATCTGAATCATATAAAAATTAATCCATATAATCATTTGGTAAACCACTAGCATCGCCACAGCTAATCATAAACAACAAGCCACAGCTAACAACCACTTAGCATGCTTAGGGGCCATCAAAACTTGATCCAACTCATCAGATATCTACTCCACAGAGGTGTATGAACCCTAAGCAGAACCAATCATCTTAATCAGGACAGGGAAGTAACCAGGAATGGCCACTACCAACATCTAGCATGGGATGGCCTAGCACAGAGAGCACGAGAGGTAGAGGAACAACTTACCGAAGGTCTCGCTGTAGATTAGAAGAGGAAGCAGAGAAGGCCGACGAACATGGCAGCACGGGGAGCACCCCCAAGGGGGCGCTGCAACCCACACAACGCTATGGCGGCGACCATAGCCACGCCTGCAGCCAGGGAGGTCCACGGCGGCGTGAATCACCGACGGTGACACCACTGACCACATGGTCGATGGAGGAGAAGAAGAGAGGTGAGCTCGAGAGAGAGACATAGAGTCATGGGCTGGGTTGGGCCAAGACCCTTTGGGGTGTTGTTTTGACTTTGTCCTACTGGGCCACAAGGGCCCAATAAACCCAAACAGTCAACCCAAATCATTTAGAGCCTGTTTTAATAAATGGAAAAGGACCAAAATACCCCTGAATTTAAATAAATTCTAGAAAATAAAATAAAACTCCAAAAATTATAAATAAAATATTTTTGGATTCACAATAATCCAAACTATCCAAATCAATTTAGAAATAAAATTTTAGACATATAAATTTTATTAAGGATTTTGTAATCTAAACATAACTTATGGAATATTCCAAAATTATTGAAAGGTGATAAAAATAAATAAAAATCACATTCATTATATATTAATATTTTAGTATTTTAGAAAAATACTAAACAAATATTTAATAACAATTTTTGGTATTCAAATGATAATTCTTAAAATAATTATTAAATCAATAAAATTCAAATAAAAGGAAATAAAATAAAAGAGTACAATATTCAATAAATATTAAAGGAATTAATATTTATAAATCCTTAATTATCAAAAAAGGGATTTTTTTCTATAATTTGAATAATGGGGGAGAATACATATAAAGTTAAATAATGCATTACATTACTTTTGCATAATCATTTTGCTTCTTTAAATATTGTCCTTACCGGGCAATAATGATGTTTTTGTAGACATAGAAGCTCAAGGTCCAGTGCAAGCATCAGACTTCACTACCTTGCCATCACAAGGCAAGTTCATCACTTGCTCATGTCCTTTGAAGAGTCTTTATCAAAATATTTTCAAATTATGTGTTATCATCTATATTATAGAAAAAGAAAACATTATTTTCTCAAGATACTAAATCTTAGATATCCTAAGTGATGATATGATGGAGCAATAGAACTTAGGGTTCTAATTGCAATAATAATGAACAATTAGGGATTAATAACCCATGATATCAGTGATTCTAGCACCGTATATTACGCGTTAACCATGAGATTTGGAATGGGACGGAGAAGTCAACTGTATCCTTTTCCTCTTGTATGGAGGCAAGACGACCTTAAAGTGACGTTGTGATTCCTTGTGCGGATCCAACATATGGGTGGGCACCCTTACGCCCCACACTTTTGGTGTCTAGATTATCTATGAATGGTGTTTAGGGATATAGTGCATGTAAATGGTACTATTACGGGCATCACTATGTCATAGAGTCTTCGGGAACTCATCAGGGTTTTAGCCTGCCTGAAAGGGGGCTTAACGAAGGTGATCCAATCCCGAAGGATCGTGCAGACATATGAGGTCGCAGAGAGAGTAGTGATTGGCTTGGACCAACTACTGGGCCCCACATCATGGAATTGTAGACGGGAAAGTACGCCAGGTTGTGCAACAAGGATTGATCTCTCATGGGAAAAGTAATGCACCTCTGCAGAGTGTAAGAATTGTAACTTGTTACTCCCTGTTCTGGGAAGGAGCTACGAACGCGGCAGGAAAGGAACTCCATGAAAGTTCTGGTCAACCTTTGAAGGCTGATGGACGTAGATTTTTATAATAAAATCAACCTTTGAAGAAAGATTTACAAAAATTGCATAGTGCCACTGATTTATAATCCGAGGTGGTAGTTAGAGCATCAAACTTATCACCTTGCATATAATGAATTTGCTGGGTAACGTTGTTACTCATCCTTTCCTTTGAATCCTTGCTTAGACTCTGAGAATCCCGACGATACCCCAATGTATGCATCTGAGAGTCAAGAGGAGGTCTTCTATGAAGAGCCCAACCTGTATGGAGTCGTAGAAGGGGAGGACTACGACATCGTCTACGGAGGAGAGTTCCAAGAGTCTGAATAATTACTATAGTTCTAGTAGCCACTTGAGCCTAGAAACACGAACAATATATAACAATAAGTTGTTGAGCTCAATTTGGAGTTTAAGTTTTAAATTTGAAACTTCCGCTGAAACACTTATATTTTGGTTTGTAAGTTGAATCTTTTGGAAGTCTTGAACTTCCGGTATTGTAATAATAATAACGTGTGTATGTTTGTAATATGGACCCGCAATGTTTCTGTTGTACCACTCTGAGGGATGTGATATTTACGGAACGGCGTTCTGTGGATGTCATGTCAACAACTATAGTGTACTACACATGCAGTGGTATGCTGGGTCACCGCACATGGGAATATTGTCAAGTGCTTTCGTTTCATACAGTTGACTAATATTCTTTGGTTGGATAAGTGTTGTGTGGGTGAACCTGTGCTAATGTACCAACCTTACTAGGACTAATACATACTTGTGATTAAACCCCTTGCAAGCATCCACAACTACAAGAAATTAATTAAAATAAAAATCTAACCACAACATTAAACTCTGAGATCCTACACTCCCTTGTGCAAAGGTTTCCTAACAGGGGTTCAGGTTTCTGTCACTCCGGCAACCCCACAATTAGTAGCCAAATTCACAATGCATTCCCCTAGGCCCATAAATGGTGAAGTATCATGTAGTCGACATTCACATGACACCACCAGAAGAATAGCACCACAACTTAAAAATCAAACCATTGAATATACCTCAACACAATTCCACTACTAACAACATGACTTCTCTCATGTCCTCAAGAACTAAATGAACTACTCACGAGACATCATATGGTTCAAGATCAGAGATGATATAATGATGAATAATAATCTAAACATAGACAATAATTCAATGGTTCCACTCACAAGCATCAACTACAAAAGTAATTAACACCGGGAAAGTTTCCCCTAAGAACTATGCAAGATTCGACACAATTGTTACAGCGGGATGGAGTGGTGATGATGGTGCTAGTGGATATGATGGTGAGGATGATGATGATCCCGATGAAGTCTAGCTTGATGACGGTGTTGATGGCGATGATCTCCCCTCTCCGGGAAGGAATTTCACCAGCAGAAATTTGTCTGTCGAAGAGCTCTTTCTCTCTCTGTAGTTTCCGCCCTGTAGAGGCGACGGAATCTTTATGTGGTCGCTCCCTGTGTATTAGGGTTTCGAGGAGAAGATATATGCGAAAGGGCGGAGTAGGAGGTGGGCCAGGGTGGCCACACCCCTGGTGGAGCGGCCCAGGGTGGCCTGCGCATATGGGGCTGTGGGCTCCTTGTGGCCCATCTCAGCCTCCCCTTTTGGCATCCTTCGTCTTATGGAAAAATATGATTTTCCATGTATTTTCTGATCTTCACGAAAATTGCATCTAAACACCGCTTTTTCCATCAGAATCCTGACTCCAGCTGTTCATCCTCCAAGAATCATCCAACATGCAAAAATAGATGAAACAACATAAGTGACACCTCTTAATATTAAAGATATCAATGAATAGCAGTAAATTATGATATAGAATAGTGATGCAAATTGGACGTATAATGGTTTCCCAACGATGCTCTATAGTGATCTGGGCCATCAAGACGTTTTCTGGCGCCGTTGCCGGGGAGTTAAGGACAGCTTTGCAAGGGGAGTCTATCACAACCGTTATCTTTACTTTTTTTTTGTTTTGCTTAGTTTCTTTTGCTTTGTCTTTCAAAAATACAAAAAAATAGTTTTTTTTATTTGCTTTTTCTTATCAAAAACACAAAAAATTTAGTTCTTCCTATAGTTGTCACCTTGTTCTAGCTCACCATGTTGATCCCTAAGTTCACCCTAAAATACCTTTCAATCGGTAGTGGCTCTATAATTGGGAAAGAAAATATTGAAAAATTCTTTAATCATATTAGCAAGCATGAGGATACTAAAAAGAGAGATTTTATTCTGAAAACTTTGCTAAAGGAGTTTAATGATGTTGCTAAAGAAGCTAAAAGGGTCTTTGATAATTTTAATATGCTAGGCTCATGTGTAGATGTTATGGGCACATTAGAAAAGTTGGACAAAACCCAACCCAATGGAGAGGAAATTAAAATACATATACCTCTTAAACTTGTAGGGATGCATGAAGCCTTAGAAAAGAATTTTGATTGGATTGTTCCTGAAAACCCGTTTGATGAAAGCAGTGAACCTAAGAGTGATGAGAAAGGATCCTCTAGAACTCATTTGGATGAGATACCTTGCCTGGTTGAAGAAATTTCGAGTATGGATGTTAATGCTTCTTCATTTGAGAATACTTGATTCTTGCTTCCTGTGCCTAACTTAAAGGCGTTAAAGAAAAGTATTTTTTGGGAGATAACCCAATAGTTTTATTGAGTCTTGGAAGTTATTACTTCTGTAATAACCTCTCCTTATCCTTTTTGTGTGGTTTTTGTGCCAAGAATAACCTCTAATGAGAGAGAAGTAAGATTTGGGGAAATTGTTGTCCCGAAACAGAGTTTTGTGCTTCACTATAAAAATTCGTGGAAAATCACTATATGTCAGATTGAGTTGTAATATTCTGAGCTTATGACCCAGGTTGTTATCTAACTTCCGTTAGTTCAACACTTTTCGATTTTAGCAACATAAGGTCTTCTAAAAAATCGGTTTTACCTGTTGGTCTGTTTTGAAAGATTTCTGCCATTATTTTCATTTGCTTCTTAATCGGTTTATTTTTGAGTTCTCTTTGATCACTTGAGCTTTTAAAAGGAATTTCTATAGTAGCATATGTTCTAATTAAAGTTTTCCTTGTGTTGAAACTAAAACCAAAGTCCTATTATCTTGAATACACTAATGTTGCTAATGAAGATTGTGTGAAGTTTTGTATGAAGGAAATTTTCAAGTGTAGGGGAAGAATGATGTGATGATATGAAGAATGGACAAAATCTCAATCTTGGGGATGCCACCCCATGTCACCCCAAGAAATATTCAAGAAGTACAAGCGTAAAATCTTGGGGATGCCCAAGGCATCCCCTTCTTCATCAATAAAAATCTCAGGTCTCTTTCTAGACACTTCGTTTTTATTGTTTCATGCACTTTTGTGTTGTTCTTGGAGCATCTTAGTTTTCACTTTTGGTTTTCGTTTGTTTAGTTTGCTTGAATGTACCCCCACTTTCTCTCTTTTTGTTTCAAATAAGTTGATTGGTGTTGGAAAAGAGTAGAGAGTTCGTGCTTTTAGTGGTAAAAAAGGGAGTTTGTTTTGACTGCGGCTTAGACTTTATCATGTCATGCTAGATGTTGCTTTGACCTTATGCTTAGTGATTATTGTTTTAGCATGGCTTGTTCCAAACAATTGAGATTACTTAATGTGCCTTGAAATAATCATGCGCTGTTTTAGCATACAAAAGCATAATATTATGGTATTATCCTTTGATGCTTTGTTTGGGTTGAATTAGCACATGCTCACACCATGTTATGACTATGAACCAGTCACCTTAGCCTCTATGATCATTTATTTTTTGACTTGTGATACCACTTTATGCTTTGATTGATAATGTTTTGTCGCTCTGCATGATTATGTCCATTATTGCTCTCTTAGTTGGTCGCTCCCAGTCTTTTGCTAGCCTCCACATGTACTGAGTAAGCTCTACTCATGCATCCAACTCCCAAGAAACCAAGTTATTCCAAAGAGTCCACTATAAATTCCTATGCATGGTGTGTTACACCATTCAAAGTATATTCATGTTTTTATCTATCTTCCAAATTAAACTTGTTATGAGAAAATTAGTGATTAAAGTTCTCACAAACTTAATGGCACACTTTGTTTTTCTTGCCCCTAATAAACTTGAACCATTGTGTCATCTATGTTGTATATGCCTGCACTTATAAGTTGGTAATTAGCAGAACCATGCTGTCATGGGGAACACTTTCAACACTTGTACATATCTACCCAGTTGATATCATGATCTTTTGTTTGCGGATGTCGGCGGTGTGAAATAAAGGGGGAGCTTTTAAGTCCTGATGGAACTGCGTCAACTTGCAGTGCTTCGTCGGGAAACCCCAAGATCAAGGTGTGAAGCAGCACAGCAGCAAGTTTTCCCTTAGTAAGAAACCGAGGTTATCGAACCGGTAGGAGGAAGGAAACATCACACAGGTGTTACAAGCAACGTGGAAACCTGCACAACACAAACTCAAGACTTTGCCCCAACGAATTAGTGAGGTTGTCAAGCTCACCGGTTTGTTGTAACAAAGGATTAAATGTATGGTGTGGAAGGTAATGGTTTGCAGCAAGTAAACAAGTAACAGTAGAAGATGTATCAATGGTAAAGATTGGACCGGGGTCCATAGTTCACTAGAGGTGCTCTCCTTAGATAAAAAACATGGCATGAAGGGTAAACAAATTACAGCAGGGCAATTGACAGGAACTGAGCAAGGCATAACAATGCAATACCAGACAAAAAGATCCTATGAGATTCAATTGGGCAATACCACAATATACATAGGCCGCCATCCAAATGCATCTATGACTAGAAGTCCACCTTCAGGTTATCATCCGAACCCACTCCAGTATTAAGTTGCAAGCAACAGACAACTGCTTTAAGCAAAGTGTGTAAGGTAAACAATCCACTTGTTCTATGAACAAGAGACCGTTGTTTTCTCCCTAGTAGCGAAAGCACATCTACAACTGAAGATATTTCTGTCACTTCCCTTGGAAACTAGAGGCATGAACCCACTATCGAGCATAAGTACCCCCTCTTGGAGTCACTAGCAACTACTTGGCCAAGATAGCTACTAACAACGGAGAGCATGCAAGATCACAAACAACACAGACATGATATTATCAAATAGACAAAACCATTAATCAATCTGACATAGTAATCTCAATATCCATCGGATCCCCGCAGACACAACATGCATGATTACAAATAGATTAGATCTTGATCATGAACGGATATCACGAGATCTATACATGAAAGCACAAGGAGGAGATACAACCATCTAGCTACTACATGGACCCGTAGTCCAAGGTGGAACTCCCACGCTTCGGACCGGAGGCTGGCATGATGAAGAAGAAAACCGCCAGGATGATCTCCCCTCTGGCAGGGTGCCGAGAAGAACTTTAGATCCCCATGATCTAGGGACGATGGTGACGGCGGCTACAGAAGGTTTCGTAGAGTTTTGATCGGGTGCCTAGGGTTTCTGCATCGGGGGCTTCTTATAGGCGAAGAGGCGAGGCTGGGAGGCAGCGGAGGGCCCACACCCTACCTAGGCGCGGGGTGCCCCCCCCCCGCACCTAGGGGTTGTGGTGTCCCTGGATCGCCCCTCTGTATCTCCTCTGGACTTCTTGACGCCCATGGTAAAATATTGACTTTGGCTTTTCTCCCGTCCAATTCCAAGAATATCGATTTTCTGCCTTTCTGGAACCAAAAACAGAAGAAAACAGGCAACTGGCACTGTGGCAACTTGATAATAGGTTAGTTCCAGAAAAGATATAAAAACACCTCAAAGTGTAGACAAAGCAAAGCAAAGTAGATAGTAAACAAGCATGGAGCATCAAAAATTATAGATACGTTTCCGACGTATCAAGCATCCCCAAGCTTAACTCCTGCTCGTCCTCGAGTAGGTAAGTGATAAAAAGAATAATTTTTGAGGTGACATGCACCGTCAAAACCAAGATCAAACCATTTGCAATCATTCAAAGCTGGAATCAAAGAACTCTAAACATGTGCATGAAAGATGTAGTTCTAACAATAAGACAAAGTAACTATGCATGCACCATGAAAGGCTACAAACAAAGATCATGAATAACATGCATTGAAAAATGTTTGTTTCTTTCACATACAGAAAACATAGCATAGTGGCATTCAGCTTGTCCCTCATAGAGTAGCAAATAGATGCATAGGACACCTTCAAAGTTCAGAGTGACTAGATACAAATAGCACAAGAACAAGTAATATCACAATATGCATCAATCAATAAGTTTTGGGACACTGCACACAGAATGGAAACTATGCTCTCTTAATGGTGCCTAAAGGTAGAAGGTGGACAGTCAAATAATAGTGGAAGAAAAGCCTTTCATAAAGGAAGGAGGGATTTCGAGTTTCAAAAAGCGCTTCCAAAAATTATGGTACTTGTTAGGTTTCAGCCCTCATTGCCCCTATCATAAGCATCTTGAAGTGATTAAGATTAAAGTGAACAAACTATGGAGTATATGCTTGACAAAGTATAAGTTGGCAATCTCAAGTCCCTTGAATACGAGGGCCACACCTCATGCTACTCAACTTCAGTCAGCTGTAAGTTCTTGTCATAGTAAGTACATGCATATCATAGAGAACCGCCAACGGGGTACCCCTTGCACATGGTACAAGAGCTATCTCATAACCAAAATGACAAGGCAAGCAGACAATGAGCATCTCAGTGATCTTTTTATTTACTATGTGCATAGCTTTTTATTGAGGATGCTTCATAGATAGCTCATTATGGTGATGCTGCAAGTCTCCACCATGATTAGGCATGGCTTAGCTTAGCGGCCCAGGAGTTTCTCTAACATAAAACACATAACTCCATGGACTTACAAGCTCCCTCTTTATTTCACACCGGTGACATCCATAGACAAAAGAGCATGATATCAACTATGTACAAAGTACAAGTGCAATGTTGAAAACATTCCCCATGACAGCACGGTTCTGCTAATTCTAACGTATAAGTGCAAGCATATACAACATAGATGACACAATGGTTCAAGTTTATTAGGGGCAAAGAATATAAAGTGTGCCATCAAGTTTGTGAGGGCTTTAATCACTAAGTTTTCACCTAACAAAGAGACTTTTTAACTGGAAGATAGCTAAAAACAAGAATATACTTGGAATGGTGTAACACACCATGCATAGGAGTTTATAGTGGACACTTTAGAATAACTTGGTTTCTTGGGAGTTGGAATCATGAGTAGAGCTTACTCATACAAGTGGAGGCTAGCAAAAGACTGAGAGCAACCAACTAAGAGAGCAATAATGGCCATAATCATGCAGAGCAACAAAACATTACTAATCAAAGCATAGAGTGGTACTACAAGTCAAGGACTAAATGATCATAGAGGCTATGGTAACTTGTTCATAGCCATAACATGGTGTGAGCATGTGACAAGTCAGCCCAAACAAAGCATCCAAGGAGAATACCACAATACTATGCTTTTGCATGCTAAAACAACGCATAATTCTTTCAAGGCACACTAAGCAATCCCAATTGTTTGTAACAAGACATGATACAAAAATAATCACTAAGCATAAGGTCAAAACAATACCTAGCATGTCATGCTAAATTCTAAGTCACAGTCAATGCAAGCTCCTCTTGCACTTTCAAGCAAGGAACTTCCTACTCTTTTCCAACACCAAGCAACTTATTTGAAACAACACAACGAGAAAGGGGGTACAAACTACTTTATTCAAGAAAACTAAACAAACTAAGAAAACCAAAATAAAACTAAGACGCTCCAAGAACAACAAAACAGTGCATGAAACAATAAAAACGAAGTGTCTAGATAGACCTGAGCTTTTTATTGATGAAGAAGGGGGTGCCTTGGGCATCCCCAAGCTTTGATGCTTGTACCTCTTGGATATTTCCTGGGGTGACACCGGGGTGGCATACCCAAGCTTGAGCTTTTGTCCATTCTTCATCTCATTACATCATTCTCTCTCTACACCTGAAATGTTTCCTTCATACAAAACTTCACACAATCCTCATTAGAAACATTAGTGTATTCAAAAGATAATAGACCTCTGGGCTAAGCTTTGGAACAACAAAACTTTTCACTAAAAACACAAGCTACTGAAGCAACTCCTTCAAAAAGCTCAATTCACCTAAAGAGAACTCAAAAAGGAATCAATAAGAAGCAAATGCAAATAATGGCAGAAATATGTCAAAACAGACCAACAGATAGAAACCGATTTTTTCGAAAATCTTACGTTGCTCAAATAAAAAAGTGTTCAACTAACGAAAGTTATTTAACATACTGGGGGATTTATTCATAAATTTTTATCTCAATCCGACTTACAGAGACTCCTCACGAATTTTATAGTGGAGGGCAGAAATCTGTTTCGGGACAGCAACTCCCCAAATCTTACTTCCCTCTCATTAGAGGTCATTCTTGGCACAAAAAGCAAACAAAAAGGATAAGGAGAGGTCATTACTAAAGTAATAACTTCCAAGGCTCAAGGAAACTCTTGGGTTATCTCCCAACAAGTACTTTTCTTTAACGCCTTTAAGTTAGGCACAAGAAGCAAGAAATTAAGTATTTTCATATGAGGAATTGAGATCAATACTTGCAAAATGTTCAACTATGAGAGGTATCTCATCCAAATGAGTCTTGGAGGATCCCTTCTCATTTCTCTTTGGTTTACTACTTTCATCAAAAGGATTTTCAGGAACAATCCGATCAAAATTCTTTTCAAAGGCCTCATGCATCCCAACAAGCTTAAAGGGTATGGGTATCTTAAATTCATCTTTAGGCTTGGTTTTATCTGAAGTACCCACAACATATACACATGAGCCTAGCATATTAAAACTCTCAAAGACCTTTCTGGCTTCCTTAGCAACATCATGGAACTCTTTGAGTAAATTTTCAAGAATAAACTCTCTCTTTTCAGCATTCTGTTCTTCTTTTAGTTTTAGGAACAAAATTTGCATCATGGGGTTAAGGCTAACAAACCTAGCCTCCAACATATGAACTAAAGAAGCTGCAACAATTTCATAATTAGGAGCAAGTTCTGCTATAGATTTATCATCAATATCCTTATGCTTGCTAACATGATTAAAGAATTCTTCAATATTGTCTTTCCCAATTATGGAGCCACTACCTATAGAGAGGTCTTTCAGGGTGAACTTGGGGAGCAACCTGGTGAGCTAGAACAAGGTGGAAACTAGAGTGGGAACTAATTTTTTGTGTTTTTGATAAGAGAAAGCAAACCAAACTAAACTATTTTTTTTTGGAGTTTTTGGTAAAAATAGGTAACAAAACCAAGCAAAAGAAACTAAGCAAACAAAAAACAAAGTAAATAGAAAGGTTGAGAAGGACTCCCCTTGTGAAGACGTCCTTAGCCTTCCCGGCAACGGCGCCAGAAACAGCTTGATGGCACTGCGTCAACTTGCAGTGCTTCATCGGGAAACCCCAAGAGCAAGATGTGAAGCAGCACATCAGCAAGTTTTCCCTCAGTAAGAAACCAAGGTTATCGAACCAGTAGGAGGAAGGAAATGTCACACAGGTGTTGCAAGCAACATGGAAGACTACACAACACAAACTCAAGACTTTGCCCCAACGAATCAGTGAGGTTGTCAAGCTCGCTGGTTTGTTATAACAAAGGATTAAACGTATGGTGTGAAAGGTAATGGTTTGCAACAAGTAAACAAGTAATAGTGGAAGATGTATCAATGGTAAAGATTGGACCGGGGTCCATAGTTCACTAGAGGTGCTCTCCTTAGATAAACAACATGGCATGAAGGGTAAACAAATTACAGTAGGGAAATTAACAGGAACTGAGCAAGGCATAACAATGCAATACCAGACAAAAAGATCCTATGAGATTCGATTGGGCAATACAACAATATACATAGACCGCCATCCAACTGCATCTATGACTAGAAGTCCACCTTCAGGTTATCATCCGAACCCCCTCCAGTGTTAAGTTGCAAGAAACAGACAACTGCTTTAAGAAAAGTGTGTAAGGTAAACAATCCACTTGTTCTATGAACAAGATACCGTTGTTTTCTCCCTAGTAGCAACAACACATCTACAACCGAAGATACTTCTGTCACTTCCCTTGGAAACTAGAGGCATGAACCCACTATCAAGCATGAGTACCCCCTCTTGGAGTCACTAGCAACTACTTGGCCAAGATAGCTACTAACAACGGAGAGCATGCAAGATCACAAACAACACATACATGACAGTATCAAATAGATAAAACCATTAATCAATCTAACATAGTAATCTCAATATCCATCAGATCCCCGTAAACACAACATGCATGATTACAAATAGGTTAGATCTTGATCATAAATGGAGCTCACAAGATCTATACATGAAAGCACAAGGAGGAGATACAACCATCTAGCTACTACATGGACCCATAGTCCAAAGTGGAACTACTCACGCTTCATACCGGAGGCTGGCATGATGAATAAGAAAGTCTCCAGAATGATCTCCCCTCCGGCAGGGTGTCCAGAAGAACTTCAGATCCCCCTGATCTAGGGATGATGGTGGCGGCGGCTATAGAAGGTTTTGTGGAGTTTTGATCGGGTGCCTAGGGTTTCTGCATCGGGGGCTTCTTATAGGCGAAGATGCGAGGCTGGGGTGTGGTGTCCCTGGCTCGCCCCTCCGTCTCTCCTCTGGACTTTGTGACGCCCACAGTAAAATATTGACTTTGGCTTTTGTCCTGTCCAATTCCGAGAATATTGATTTTCTGCCTTTCTGGAACCAAAAACAGGCAACTGGCACTGTGGAAACTTGTTAATAGGTTAGTTCCAGAAAAGATATAAAAACACCTCAAAGTGTAGACAAAGCAAAGCAAAGTAGATAGTAAACAAGCATGGAGCATCAAAAATTATAGATACGTTTCCGACGTATCAAGTCCATGGAGTTATGTATATGTGTTAGAGAAACGCCTGGGCGGCTAGCCTAAGCCATGCCTAATCATGGTGGAAACTTGAAGCATAACCATAGTAAGCAATCTGTGAAGCATCCTCAATAAAAACCTATGCAAATAGCAAATAAAAAGATCGTTGAGATGCTCATTGTCTGTTTCCTTGTCATTTTGATATGGGATATCTCCTGTGTCATGGGGCAAGGGGTACCCCATTGGCGGTTCTCTATGATACACATATACTTACAATGACAAGAACTTGCTTGTGACTAAAGTTGAGTAGCATGAGGAACGACCCTCGTACTCAAGGGACATGAGATTGCCAACTTATGATTTGTCAAGCATATACTCCATATTTGTTTCACTTTAACCTTAATCACTTCAATATGCTTATGATAGGGGAAATGAGAGCTGAAAGCTAATAAGTACCATAATTTTTGGAAGCTCTTTATGAAACTTGAAATCCCTGCTTCCCTCTGTGAAGGGCCTTTCTTCCTACTTTTATGTTGAGTTTCCACCTTCTATCTTTTTGCACCAATTAAGAGAGCATAGTTGTCATTCTTAATTCTATGTGCATTGTCCCAAAACTTATTGATTGATTCATAATGTTGATATTGCTTGTTCTTGAACTATTTGTATATAGTCACCCTTATGAACTTTGAAGATGTCCTATGCATTTATGTTTTGCTACTCCATGAGGGACAAGCTGAATATCACTATGCTATGTTTTCTATATGTGAAACAAACAAACGTCTTTCAATGCATTATTATTCATGATCCTTTGTTTGTACCTTGCATGTTACAACATAGTTGCTATGTATTATTGTTAGAGCTACATCTTTCATGCTCATGTTTAGAGTACTTTGATCCCATATTTTAATGCTTTGCAAATGGTTTGATCAAGATTGTGATGGTGCATGTCACCTCAAAAATTATTCTTTTTATCACTTACCTACTTGAGGACGAGCAGGAGTTAAGCTTGGGGATGCTTGATACGTCGTAAACGTATCTATAATTTTTGATGTTCCATGCTTGTTTAGTATCAACTTTGCTATGCTTTGTCTACACTTTGAGGTATTTTTATACATTTTACGAGACAAACCTATTAACAAGATGTCGCAGTACCAGTTTCATGTTTTCTGCTGTTTTTGGTTTCATAAAAGCTAGTAAGGAAATATTCTTGGAATTGGACGGGTCAAAAGCCAAAGTCAATAATTTACCGGAGAGAACACAGAGACCAAAGGGCAGCAGAAGGGGAGCCACGAGGCGGCCACACCCTAGGGCCGCACGGGTCCACCCTAGGGCTCTCCGCCCTATGGTGTGGGCCCCTTGGGCGGCCCCCTACCTTGCCTCTTCGCCTATAAAGTCACCCGATGTAGAAACCCTAAGTACCCAATCAAATCTCCACGAAATAGTCCGTAGCCGCTGCCACCATCATTCCTAGATCAGGGGGATCTGAAGCTCTTCCCGGCACCCTGCCGGAGGGGAGAGATCATCCCGTAGGACTTCTTCATCACCATGCCAGCCTCCGGTATGATTCGTGAGTAGTTCACCCTTGGACTATGGGTCCATACAGTAGCTAGATGGTTGTTTCTCCTCCTTTGTGCTATCATGTTTAGATCTTGTGAGCTCCGTTCATGATCAAGATCATCTATTTGTAATCATATATGTTGTGTTTGCGGCGATCCGATTGATATTGAGATACTATGTCAGATTGATTATTGATTCTATCATGTCTGTGTTATTTGTGATCTTGCATGCTCTCTGTTGCTAGTAGCTATCTTGGCCAAGTAGATGCTTGTGACTCCAAGAGGGAGTATTTATGCTCGATAGTAGGTTCATGCCTCTAGTAATCTAGGGAAGTGACAGAAATATCTAAGGTTGTTGATGTGTTGTTGCTACTAGGGAGAAAACAACAATCTTTTGTTCATGGAACAATTGTATTGTTTACTTTACACACATTGTTTAATGCAATTATCCGTTGCTTGCAACTTAATACTGGAGGGGGTTCGGATGATAACCTGAAGGTGGATTATTAGTCATAGATGCAGTTGGATTACAGTCTATGTATATTGTTGTAATGCCCAATCAAATCTCATAGGAGTCATGATGTCTAGTATTGCATTATTATGCTTCCTCAGTCTGTCAATTGCACCATTGTAATTTGTTCACCCAGCATGTTACCTATCTTAAGGAGAGCACCTCTAGTGAACTGTGGACCCCGGTCCAATCTATATCATTGATACATCATCTACTGTTACTATTTACTTTGTACAAGCAACTACTATCTTCCACATTATACGTTTAATCCTTTGTTTATAGCAAACTAGTGAGATTGACAACCTCACTGTAAGTTGGGGCAAAGTCTTGAATTTGTGTTGTGCAGGTTCCAGGTTGTTAGCAACACCTTGGAGTCGTTTCCTTGCTCCAACTGGTTCGATAACCTTGGTTTCAGAACCGAGGGAAAACTTACTATTGTGCTCATCATACCTTCCTCTTGGGGTTTTCCAACGAAGCTCTACAGTGATCTGAGCCATCAGCCACCGTCATATTGCAGACTGTGGGGAAGATGGAGACATTTCTGGTGTAGGGAGGGAGCCACATCTGGTGAGCCAAGGTCCAAGGAACACCAGACGGGACTGCGTCATCGGTGCGCCAGGTAAAAGCCCGCGCACGACCAACACCGCGGCAGCACCTCAGCGAGTTATAACCAGGCAGCATGATTTGAAAAACTAATGTTTTGGGAGATATAAATTGCTTAACAATCTAATTAATTTGGCATCCGCTCGCGGCTGCCATGCTAGTATGTAGCTGCGTGTGTGCTAAACGGTGGAGAAAATATCAGAGAGAGGATAGTGATAGAAGATATACATGCCATGTGGGCCCATAGAGTCAGGGATAGTAGAGATTCTGAGTTTTATTTTCTGCTTTGAAAAGAAGATCTAAGGTTTGGATTAGACCGGGATTCATGAGTTCGGGGTGTCAATGACCGGGATTCCGACTTCAGGGTTTGATTTGTCTAAGCTCTACAAGTTCAAGGTTTAGAATGGATTTTTTCCCTTCTTGCAGTTCACTTGGAAAAAAATCCATACCTGAATGCCTTGGCAACTAAAGATCTTGATGAAGCATGATTCCCACACTCTCCTTGATGAATATCTTGGAGTATACCTTGTCCTTCTTCTGAACTAACACAACGATGTGGCACAATGGTAACACTTCTCTTATACAGAGCACCATTTATAATGGTATATGCTTTTTCTCTCCTTTGCGCTTGCCTGGCCGAGATTTCATCACTTGGCAAGGTTCCATCTCTCATGAATGACATAATCGGCTGAGCCCAAGAAGGTACCTCATGCACCATAAAAATAGCTTCGTCGATTTTCATTGGTTCGACTGACATTGCCTCTGCCGACATATCTTGAGAAGTCCCCGGGTTTGACTCGGCAGTCCCCGGGTTACTCGAACTTCCTCCCACATTTATGACCATTGGTATAACATCAGGTTCTGGTTTTGCTAGTACATAGATTGAATCTAACTCAGGTGAGGGCTTAATTGATGGCTTTCTAAGATGCTCAAGCGCTATGCCGGCTGGAATTGCTTGCCGAGATGATCCTAACTTGGACAAAGTATATGTTGCCTCATTTTCTACTCTTGGCACATGGTGGAACTCACATCCATCAAAGTATCCTGAAATCTGTTGAACATGGAACCGATATAGGGCCATGTTTGCATCTAGAGCATCCCAATGTCCAGAAACTTGGTGTACTACTAAGTCCGAGTCACCAAAACAGTGGATTCGACGAATCCCAACTTCCTTGGCTACCTTTATACCATGAATAAGTGCTTCATACTCGGCCACATTGTTAGATGCTGCAAAATGAATCTGCAGTACATATTTCAGTTGGTCTCTTTTGGGTGAGGTGAGCACTATGCGAGCACCTAAACCAGTTTTCTTTTTTAATCCATCAAAATGCATTCTCCAATAGTTGGTTTCAGGCAATGGCCGCTCATATTGCATCTCTGCCCAATCTACAAGAAGAAAACATTGCGACAATACCAGATAATGAAAAATTTAATTGTGCAAAATGAAGCGGCTTAACAATGTCAGGCAACCAGTAAACTTCTGGACATCATTAAGGCACTTTGGTAGTTCCATTCTTTCTATCGCTCTTCTCTTAGTCAGATTTTCTTCTATACCTCGGCTAGAAACTAGGAAACTGAGTAACTTCCCAGCCGGAACACCGAATTTACATTTTTCTAGGTTAAGTTTCATCTGGAATCTCCTTAAGTTTGCAAATGTTTGACTCAGATCATCCATGAGAGTATGACTCTCTTTAGTTTTTATCACCACATCATCAACATATACTTGCACATTTTTGCCAATTTGATCATGCAAACTATTTTGCATATATCTCTTATATGTGGCACCTGCATTTCTCAAACCAAATGGCACTGTGCGATAGTAATAAGCCCCGTATGAGGTAATAAAGGTTATCTTTATTGGATCATCCAGATTTAATGATATCTGATGGAAACCAGGAGAAGCATCTACAAATAACAATAATTCACATCCGGCAGTGGAATCGATCACTTGATTTATCCTCGGCAGTGGAAACCAGATTTAACTACTAGTCCCCAATGATCATCTCGACAAGGCCTAAAATTATGTGCTATTTGTCTTACTTGTCCGTGCAGTACCTAGATATCAAAATCGCTGCCTCACTTTTGTAAGAACTCAACCGCTATAAACAACTAATGATGGACTTCATGCCATTTTGGCACCACTTTGAGAGGAGGAGGGAGGGGGCAATGGCCTCCCTACCTTGAGGGGATGTGGAAAATCTTATTTATATCAGATCACTATTAGATTCTCTCTTAAAAAGTACTCAACATGACTCCCGAGTAAGTATTTGATCACAAGAGTATATAGCATGCACGAGAGAATTTTTCATCCATTTTTTCTAAGATGTCATTATTGTTGCAAAGCCACAACGACCAACATAGGGAAGATCCAGGCCAAGATTACATTGGCAAAGCCAAGTTTACGAAAATGGGTGTATATAATTTAAGATTAGTATGCTAAATACTCTTATTAAGCTTGCAACCCACACACTCAACTACATATTCCTAGAGTGAAAGCTAGGATTAAACACCCATGGCATGTTGTGGCTCCGCCTATGCTCTTATAGTCTTATACACACCTACACGATATAAGATAGATTCCACCTAGAAAATACTCAATGGAGCAAACAAAATGGCATTAAAATGAATAATTGACTGATTTTTCCTCATTATGACATAAGCAACATATTCTTAATGAGGTCTTTACAGTTATTTTTGGGCCACTACTCTACTAGTTCTATGTGGGAAGAGGTACCCAAGGAAGTGAACTCATGGTCACGACAAGAGAATTTTCTTATTTTGACATATGTTGAAAAAGCTCGGGTGTTAGTTCTCAAGAGGGTTGTTTTCTAACCATTTACCTTCCGAAAAAGAGTATATTTGACGTTCTAACACACCCTTAACCAAGAATCCACCAAGCACGAAGAATTTCTACTTAGCCGCCTTAAGACCGACCCACAAGTATGAATTGTCGGGTTTCCACCCGGCTAAAGTAGAGTTTTGAAAATGAAATATCTTTCACTAATAAGCGTACATATCTACAAGACCTCCATTGAGCCAAGATGCTTCAAGGATTGACCTATTTGATAAATAGATGTTTTATTTTTGGTAGTAGGCACTGAACTAACTAACTAGGATTGACCCATGTGTATAAACATATATTTATTTTCTCTAGTAGTATGAGTTCTCGCACATGGTCCCCATGCACAACACAACAATCCACACTTCGTACCCACGGTCATATGGGATGAGTAGAATATCATCTGAAACACACATGCGCACCGCGGTGAAACAAATAGTAACACATGTAGCCTAAACCTATAGAATGATTTGCCATAATCGCAAAATAATAAAGCAATTGTCAATTTATCAATGTGAGAGAAAAATACTTGTGTACAAACTGCAAACCATATTCGGTGAAGTTCAGACCAAGAAATACACTTTGGAACAGCTGAACGGGAAATAAAAAGCCAAAAATAAATTGCTTTCATTGAGAGTAACACATGTAGCCTAGGGTTTAGGGCTTGCATGTAGGCTAAACCTACAGAATTATTCGCCATAATCGCAAAATAATAAAGCAATTGTCAATTTATCCATGTGAGAGAAAAATACTTGTGTACAAACTGCAAACCATATTGAACAGCTGAACAGGAAATAAAAGGCCAAAAAAGAAGTTGCTTTCATTGTGAGTTGAACTCAAGACCTCCCGCTTACTAAACGGGTTCTCTAACCAACTGAGCTATGAATGCTTTTGTTACAAAATTAATAGAAAGTTTATATATCCTAATGCGGGATGTGTAAATTTAATGCACATACACCGAGCACCTTTGAAAGACTCAGTCTTGAGACTAATCTGACAGATCTTAAGCTTAACAAAGCCACTACAAACGTCTCGCTATGATACACTAAAGTGTGAAAACTGGTGGGCTGAGAGTGCCACTACTAACCCTCCAACGGTCCGTGATTTTTGACGCTGCACAATTACACCTCATGTGTGCTGCTTGGAAGCTTCAGCATCGTAACTTGTTTCATCCTTTAGGAGTTGATGACAGTATTGCCTAGATGTACGCTCCTTTGGAAGAAATAAAAGAAGTACACTTCCTATGTAAACGACGACAAGTCCACAACTGATACAAACACCTTTCTTACAAAAGAGACGGCACACAAGCAGACACGAGTCCAGTATAGTTCAGTTCATAGCCGTAACTGCTTGATCATTCGTGCAGGTGCAATAAAACGGAGCCTCCTTGATTACAATATTTTGTTCAGGGTCATGAGCGCCGAAACCAGTTCAATGATAGCAAAAACATGCCGCGCACCTTTACCCTGGAGCATAGTACAACAGATGGAGCCCAGGTACAAAAACATGGCACCTGGTTTTCAGGTCAAGATACAAGTTTGCTTATTTATCGGCTAGCTGAGCAAAACAGGGGAAATGAAAGATCCAATTTGTGGCACGAGCAAGCAAAATCAACGGTAAAGGGCCTCTGACTTCAAATTTTCAGCAATCTCGGTCTCCCAGCGATCGCCGTTCTCCAGTAGTTTCTCCTTGTCGTACAGCAGTTCCTGCAACATAGCAGAAAATGCCGTTTGTTATGATTCCCTGGGAATACGTACGTAGAAATAACATCAAACGATGTAATCAACTGGTTTTACCTCGTGAGTTTCAGTAGAGAACTCAAAGTTAGGCCCTTCAACAATAGCATCGACAGGGCAAGCTTCCTGGCAGAACCCACAGTAGATGCATTTGGTCATGTCAATGTCGTATCTGCGCAAAGATAAAGAATTGTCAGAATGGAGCTTAAGTGCAGATCTAGAGGAGTAGATCAAGGTCTCATACTTTACAGTTAACGCAATACACCCAATCAACTACCTTGTGGTTCGACGACTGCCGTCTTCACGTTCTTCTGCCTCAATAGTAATCGCCTGGGCTGGGCATATCTGATCACATGTGATGCTATGTGAGCACAACCATACTTATGCATCAATAACTACGAAAAATCCAACATTGAAGCATCTTAAGCCAACCACAAAGTTTTGCACTACTATACATGAGAAATTCTCAAGAAGTTTTGAAACTTATCAAAGGCCAAGACTTCTCTTCAATAATTAGATTAGTTAGGAGTGTTACATGGTACAGCCAGCTACTTTCTGATAATTATCAGTGTTCAACAAAGTTTATGATTAATCTAACATGGTACTAGTGGACACAGCGAGGCCTCACAAATTTCAGCTTTCTATTTTCAATTGCAAAATATCAATAAATCTAGATATAATGCTTCTGCAATTATTTCTCAGGTCCCATGTGACTAGTTCCATACCATACTAGATTGAAGAAGCACAAGGGCTAAAAAATATTTTTCTGATAAGAGTACCAATAAGACAGAAAGATGCCATGCTGTTGCTGCTACTGTGTGATTCAGAGCTCAAAGTTCTAACTTCTATCACTGTACACAATCTTACGGACTCGAGAGGTTGCACTATCAGGGTTTCAACTCTAGAGTTATGAAAACTTTTAGGACGTTTCCTGGTTGGTAACCAGTATTTTGTAGGTGTCCATTACCCTCACAGAAAGATCAACGTCTGCTTGATTTACGCTTTGCGGCAATGATTACTGTCATCATTTGCACTTCAAATCAAATGTTTCCAGGCCAGGACTTGTACCACCAGAAAAAGTGATTGATCCCAGGATTTAAAACCCTACGCACAGCCACTAACCTATTTGAAATACTCACAAAACATCAATCTTAATACTTGCACAACTGTTTTTTCTACAATTGTATCTGACTGAAATTGGTTACAATTTTAAGAGAAGTTTGATCCCTTGGGCTAAGAACTCCAAATTTCATATGGCAAAGATGGTATCAGTCATAATATTGCATCGAGTAGTATTATCGGCACACACATAAAAAATTCATATAAGCATTATCTGCTATTGCTATGGAGTATGGATAATGGAAAACTCAATTTCTTTCGCAGTAGATAAATTCATATGGTTTGCAAACTAATCTACTACTATTGGTAACTAGGTTTAGTTTCACTCCACATACAATGCAAGACTTAAGAGAACACAACTTACAGCTTCACATAGTTTACATGCAATGCAACGTTCTTCCCCAGAATCATAACGTCTGAGAGCATGCTCCCCTCGGAAGCGGGGGCTCAGAGGGCCCTTCTCAAATGGATAGTTAATCTACAAGGAGACAAGGTAAAGAAAATGTTAACAGAAGCAAGAAACTACACAGGACTAACAGCACAAGTGAAATTCACCACTTAACTGTAACTTTCCTCTCGAAGAAGTACTTGAGCGTCAGACTCAAACCACGGACCATTTCAGTCAAGAACAATGTATTGATGCTCCGTTCAAACACTAAAGCAAAAAAAATAAAAATGAGAAAACAACCAGCATCCAAACAGCAACAATAAAAATAGCCTAGGATCATACAATTGTACGCACAGAAGGAACATGTAGATACTCACCCGCATTCCAATCTTTGGCGAGCTCCTTCGCGAGCTGTTCTTTCTCCTCATCCTCTGGTCATTAAAGAGGACAATACTTTCAGAGCACAGTAGCATCACACGAATTTAAATTATGCAAACAGAAATATAGCATGGAATTAGTGTTTCAAAAGAGTAAGGCCATGTAGAATTCAGTACAACAGTCCATCATCAGCACTGACTCTTAAGTTCTGAAGAACAGGTTATCCTAAAACTAAGAGGTAGCACGGCACAATTTTTAAGCAATTCATAGTAGGTACCAGGCATTATTGTGCAACTAGTGGAGAATCAAAGACCTATTCCAAAGAGTTCCGCACAGAACCCTAATTCACCGCTCACACACTACCGTATGCACCACATAGCATAAAAAGATCAAATCCCTTCAAACACAGAATGGCTGGAAATGATAGCATAATAGAACCAACGTAGCTGGAGCCACATTTTTTTTAGCAGTAATTGTAGTGCCAAATAGACCAACAGGAAGGGGGGAAACGTGGCGACCTTTGAACCGCTTTGGCGCCCCCGCGTTCATGTACGTCCGGAGGTGCCCCTGCATCGCCGTCGCGGAGGGGGCGATATGCGCCTGCAACAGCGGAAAATAGATAATCAGACGCACGCCACAACAAGACGAAGGACTGAGCGGCGTGGCTTGATCTGAAAGTCGGTGGGCAGAAGGCAGCGGAGATCTAGGAGGGCGGCGACGGCGGCAGACAGGGGAGCATCCAGAGTTTAGGGGGGAAAGGGCTGCTCACCGTCTGGCTCGCGCGCAGGGCCAGCGCTGCCTGCCGGGCTAGGAGCGCCGCCATGGTGGCGTGGACGGAGCCGGAGGAGACGGTGGGTTCGGATCGGAACGGGGATGAGGTGGGCTGTCGTCTCTAGTCAGTGGCTGGGGGGTGGCCAGGTGAGGAAGAGGAACTTGCCAGTGGGCCGGGCTGGGAAGTGTGGGAAGTGCTGCACTGGGCCAGACAGTGCGATAAGGCCGTTTGCCCACTCTTCCTTGTGGCATGCCAGCTTCAGCTAAAGATCATGCCAAAAAAAAAAGCTAAAGATGATTTTTTTATTAAAGGACTTCTACCATGTAAGAAAAGTTGTGCATAAATAAAAATATCAATATTTAAGACTAATTGATAAATTTCCAGCTGAATATACTACTAGTCGGTCAAAGTCATGTTCGATACTGCTTGTCTTTTAATAATATATGGTTTATTCTTTTACTACTTTCATTCTACAAAAGAAGACATATAAATTTTCTAAGAAGCAGCGTGAAGTTTGTCATAATAAAGCGGCCACAAAACATATAGTGTCAAGTTATTAGATACATTTGAAACATACTTCATATTGTACTTCAGCTACATAGTATTATAATAACTGATAGTAATTTTTTATATAAATTTGGTCAAACTTGACATAATTTTACTTAATGCGTACGCCTTATTTCGAGAATCCGATGTAGGCGCGAAACAATATTCTCTTCAATAGCGAGACATATGGGTAACTTCGTTAATGTAGAGCTAGTGGTGTGTGTTCGTATGCATCTAAGTTGTACATGATGTTCCTAAGAAAAATAAACCACTTCAATAAGTGCGATCTTAGTTTACCGACGGATTTTTAAATCACATTTCGTCCTTGGAATTGCACGAGAATTGAATTAGAACCATGGGGAATCGTTCGCATTTTGATGCATATGGTTCAAATGCCCGAGTGCGCTTCAGCAAGATTACACAGAACTCTCCCCCTGTGAAATTATCCTCCTTGTACAGTGTTATGCTTTTGAGTCATGAAAAAAGTTCACTGTTAAAAAACAGCGTTGTTCTATTAGACAGCTCTAACAATTTCTTACATACTCGCTCCGTCCGCAAATAAGTGGATGTTTGCTACCCAGTTTGACTTTCTTTTTGTTTTCAGTTTGGATATCTTGTCACTCTATTGATTTCATGGGAATGGAATCGGGGGTGACCCCTATTTTTCTAAAAAAAAATGGATGTTTAGGAATTTTAAAACAAATTTAGGAATTTTAAAACAAATTATGTGATGGGATAGAAAGTGCATTGAGAATGTGTTAGTCATGTTCTCTCTCATCTTTAATTCTCCCACCTCCAATGAGGTAAGTGCGGGTATAAAACGAAGAGACAATTTGCTAAATGTTATTGGGCTTGATTTCCGTGAAGCAATTTTTTCTACTTTAAAGTGCATTAGGAAGCTAGAGGTACACTCTTTTGTGGACAAATTTTTAAGTCAAACATACACTTATTTGTGGACAGAGGGAGTAGCATACAAGTATTGCATTTCCAGCTGATTGAAAGAACCCATACACAGCATCGTGAGAAACTCATGATCTATGTTGTCAGGCAGGACTGTTGTCAGGATATTATCAATTGTTACACACCACCTCGATGCAATTGATTCCGCATCAAGCCAGATGAGCATTACCAGCCGGTCTAACCACTATACTACATTGTTCACTTAAAAACTAGGATATGATCGACATTCAACATTACTTTCATTCACCCTCTGTTAAGACATGTTATGTACAAAAAGGGAAACATGTAAATTTTCTATGAGCATCTATAGTAAAATGGGTGAAGTTTCACCAGGTAACCTCATCCTTTGTATAAGGTGGTAATATAGGACACTAGATTGTTATTCAGTGTCACGCTAAAATCATGCTCATATCTTGCTGCAGCCGAGACTTCCAAGGAGAACTTTGATTCAACATGAGCATAAATTAGTTCCTACAGGCCAAGCACATCAAACTCATGGGGCATGTAATCTTCGCTTGGGCGGTAATACTTGTTGGGAGAATATAAACCAAAGTTTGTAACTTGGCTGCAGTATAAGCACGCAAATCTCTCAACCTGTGGACATGCAGAGGCAGAACATTTCAACTTACTGCTAAACATAACTGTCCATAACTTTTTTTTGCAGGTAAAACAGTATCGCACCTGATGAGCAAAACGAGAATTTTGGTATCCAGTCTTCATAAGCTGCCCCCACACCTTGTGAAACTGGACGCAAACAAATAGTACTCAATTAGGAGGGGAAGCTATATATATACACAGTTATGATATAATTATTTTTCTCAAGGGATAGTTATGATGAATTAAGTATGATACATCCCTGATATTTCATTAACTATGATACAAAATGATCAATGGCGCCGCGTAGTTATGCATTACCTTCTGATGATGTTGCAGCTGAGCATCTCGGAGAACGCAGCGGATACCCTTCAGCTTTTGCTACAATCAGAAGAAAAAATAATCATGAGTTACAAAGCCCCCAAAAATTGTTTTTACTGATGAAAACAAGCCATCTAGGAGTTGATACTGCATTCTCGTGATAGTTTTTTCTTCTATCAATGCATATGACCACAAAACAGTTGTGTTTTCTCATCAAAAAATGTATGTCAACCTTACGCTTTTTCCAGTCCGGACTGGAGGTAATGTTCTATTGGTCAACCATGAAATGGCACAGTAGTACATGCTACAGTACCATTTTTCAAGGAAAAAGGTTTTACAGTACGATTTTTTCTTCATCTTCATGCAAGAAGACTAGCTCCTACGTTTCTTGTTGTCAGGCGTATTTTGATTGGTCAAGACAAGATTTTTACCAGAAATTTTGTTGCTAATATGATGTTTATGTGATAATGACAACCATAAGCTCTTTTGAATACGAATCTAACATATCAATTTTTTGTTGTACAAAATTGCATAACTAAATATTTGTTGGCCAAAGCCTGATCTTGACGAATCAAAACACGCTCTGCAAAAAGAAATGGGGACACACCAACACATAACTCAGAACAACGGACGTAGTAATTTCTCTCAGATACCCATCAACCAAGACGGCTAAGGACTAACTCAAAACAAGGACATACCAGTAGATTGGCATGCTCAGATAACAACTTTTCCTTGTCATTTTCTGCAAGATTTTCAAATCTGGGCAACATGAAGAGGTTAGATGTGGTGATTCACAAAGCAAAAGAAAAACATAGAGAACTACCAAGAGAACTACTCTGAAGCATCAAAAGGCACAAACATGTTTCAGAAGCCAAATAAATTTGTGCCTGTTTATCAAAAGAATTTTTTATGTCTCTGTTGTTAAGATGCATTATTTTTTTATAGTTAGTTTTAAAGAATTTTTGCTGTCTCTCTTGCTAATGGGCGCTTTCAGTTAGCATGCATGAGAATACATTCCTGGTAATCATATTCTTTTGGTCAGCTCCTACTATAACCTAGGCATCATATGTAGGCCTACAAAGGAATGCCCCAGCATACCATGTTTGCATTCAATACAGAATCATCATACTAGTGAACACATTTGCAAGACTATAAAAGGGTAAAGTAGTCTCAAATGTCAAAATAAATGCAGTTGCACTTTTTTTCAATTGGTTCTTCTAGTTGCGCTATTTTCTGTATGCTTATATAATGAGTTGCATCCATTAATTGTTTGATCCATACACATAAAGATGTAAAAAGGGTACAAAAAACATTCATGGAAACTTCTTTTCAACAATGAAATGTTTAAGTTCA
Organism: Avena sativa; assembly: GCA_916181665.1. Classification (NCBI taxonomy): domain Eukaryota; kingdom Viridiplantae; phylum Streptophyta; class Magnoliopsida; order Poales; family Poaceae; genus Avena; species Avena sativa. The sequence continues at coordinate 292,670,894 of OV702282.1, forward strand.
CCCTGAAATGCTGAATAAAGAATCTAGAGTACAGGTCGGCGACTCAAAAGGCAGAACAATACCAAAACTCAGGAAGCTCAAGTGGGAGGCTTTATTTACTTACTGAAGAGACCATTCAAGGCGATGGATTCTGTCTTCAATCGAATCACGCTCCATCCTAAGTCGTCTAAGCTCCTGCATAGGGTGGCGCGATAAAAAGAGCCATCAGCTTAGCCCAGTTAATAAGTTTCATTGTTAAGAGTCATTTTCAGGATCAACAACTGAGTATTTAATTTGGAGGCCTCCCTTACAATTTCATCAAAAAAGGATCAGCAACTGTATAATAACTGTATACCTTTCGAGTAGACTTTGATTCGGAAAGAAGCTTCACCTCTTGCTCCAGCTCAGGTATTACCAGCATAGTCCGCCAACCTTTAAAATAATCACAGCACGTAATCATTTGAGAAATGGAAAATAAAATGCTGAACTGAATCATCAATTGCAACTCAGAGGACATGAATAAGACAGGTAACATGAATTGGAGAAGCATGAAAACAAATAGAAATAAAGCACCCAGGACTCATTGAACAGTACAATATAGTTACTTCAATTGTGTCTCCCTTTTATTTCTCTTTCTCCTGCCTGGTAAGGCTTTTTGTAATCTGAAACCTTTTTTATTTTTAATAAAATGTGGGAGCTGTGGGACTTTTGACTCACAGTATAGTCAAAAAAATATATATTTACTTCAATAGATCAAGCATGTAAGTTAACATTTACATGTACAGCTATCTAGCAGAAGACTAGACAGCCCTAAATTATCCACGCAGTCAAAAGTACCAAAACTTAATCAAGTTTACAGCAGGTGTCGATTTCAAGCACACTTAACAATAGAGAATGAAGAACACATACCTAGGACTTTCTTGCTGCGTAGTATATCTCCATATATGTGATCGCCAACATATAGGATCTGTATTATGGTAAGATGTTGCATTATTTGATTTGATTAATGTGCCATATAAGATGGCATTCCAACTAAACAGGAAACTCCATGCAACCAGCCACAAATACATATAGAAAGTTAACATGCATACAACTGCAATGGATTGTATAATAAGTACAGAAAGATACCTGTGAACTAGAAGCAACAGAAAGTAATCTATGAAGATGACCAACATTGCCTCCCTGTAAAACAATTTATTCACTTATTAGAGCGAGATAGAGCATACACAATGATTACAACTAAATCCATGAAATGCAAGCATAGTCATTTGCATTATTAAAGAGTAAGAAGGAACATGGTATGTTTAACTCCTACTAGAGTTTTACCCACATCTGGGAAGACAGTATATATACCTTTCTAAAAAACAGGAAGACAGTTTATGGTCATCATTCCTATATACACCTGTCATAAAAATAAGTACCTGGTAAACTTTGCGAATTGGTTTTGGCAGAGGTTGACTTGATCTTGGGCTCCCAACCTTCAGAACCACAGCACACATTATAAAATATGGAACATAGAGATGGATTAGACATTAAAACCACTTCACTGGCCTGAAGATCAGCATTTAGAAGTTTTCCAGAATGAGGTTCAACTTCGAACAGTCCTGCTCGATTATCATCATGAAAAAAACTTGGCTTTGAACTGAAAAGTAAGAAAGGAAATGTTTAAGTTGGGAAAGCAGATACTTAATCATCGATTAATGATGAAAAGGCAACAAAAGATGCCGACCTGCCTGTTATAACAACATCAAAATACTCAAGCCACTTCTGCTTGTGATTTGAGCCCAAATCCGATATATATGGCCCACATAGGTAGTTCATGACAACATCAGTGTAGTCCCACAAACTGCATAAACAAGCATATATCCCAATAGAAAGAGATAGAAACTGAAAGCTCAAAAATGTGGAATGCAGCAAGATGAGAAAATAACCTCACTAGATAGTTTTCCCGAACTGCTACGATTAAGGGAAAATAAACGCCAATTGTGTTTGACTCAGCATTCAGCACATAAGTATCTCAAGAAGCCCGAAGATACAAAGAACATACCTATTTGTTACCAAGAATGTTGAGCGTCCTGATTTTCTTAGCATTTCAAGCATTGGCACAATTGCCAAGTCCTCATTGATATACCTGCAAGTTCGAATACACAAATTAGCAGTGCCAGTAAGAATAAGAGCATATAGCTGCCTATAACCTAAATATTGGAAGAAATGCATGTTTGTCTATAGACACATGGACAAATTAAAAGAAGAACAAACCAAATCACTATGTTGCAGAACAACCAGTACATCGTTCTGTAAGATTAGCAATAAAGGAAAAATGAATTACCTGCTAGGTTCCTTTGCAACCATTCGTTTTAAAGTTCCATCACGATGGCACAAGTCAACCGCAGACCTCACATCTCTGTACATAAGCGCATAACTGTAGCAATAAAACAATACGAGCTAGTAAGTATATTAGCATCTCAGTACAAGTCAAATGTATGATACAAAATAATATTTACGGGATAAATTTTGTGTACAGCTTTTAAATATATCAGTCTTGGAGACAAAAGGTGATTTCAGTTTGGTTACATTAAACAACAAAATAAGTCAATCGCATCCACTTGTTCACATGCTAATGCTGATGTGTGATGGTGGAAAACATTGATCATGTGCACACACATTTTAAACTTTTGGCCTCATATCAAAAAGGAAAAGGTTAGGCAACTCAAGTCATAAATACAATTATAAGCTTTAGAGCCTACAGAAACATAGCATATTATGAAATATGTCTTAGATTTGGAAAGAGTTTCCCATGGAACAGTTTGCAAACAATTCCAGAACCTTATTGGGAACTCACTAGTAGAAAAGGGCTTAGCACCAAAGAGGATTTGTGTGTGAATTTTGGTAAAGGAAAACAGAGTCTTGAACCACAATCTGTGCTCTAACACTATGCACCACTAGTTCTGAGAATACTGTAAAGTGGCTGCATATTGGTTATTTTGTTTCTGAGAGCATATCTTACTTAACTTTGTAAAAACTACTAACTTCATCCAAGTTTATTAAGTTCCCATTCCAAATCTGCGTTTTCCATGATTATAAGGGCACTTTCCAACTCTGCTCCCTTAAATCGCATCTCACATAAGTGCAAGTCTATCAGGTTCCAGATCTGAATTAAGTATTAACTGCTACCAGTGCATACCTACCATTCCAAATATGCATTAACTGCAAGTATTTCGGGTTCCAAATCTATTGGCCAAAATGAAAATCAAAAATATCTCCAAAGCACGCGCGTTTTGACTTTATTTTTAGATGTGCCCTTCACCTTGGTACAGGAGATTTCCAATATGCAAACATGTATTCATATAGCAAAAAGGTTTGCCAATATGCCTCACTCCAGTAATATTCAAATCAGATGTGAGAAAATCAAATGCATTTGATATCATAAACATGTTTCGATCAGAATGATCATACTCAGTGCCTGAAGGTACTTTTCCAGGATTGCTGTCCATGAAGTCAACAAGCTGAGCAAATAGATAGGCTTCACCCAGTGAGAATAGAGTGTCTATAAGGGCATAATCAGGTTCATCAAAGGAATCCCTTATCAATGTACTCCCATAGGCAGCAACTTTTTCTTCCTTCGACATCTCCCTAAATCCATGGTATGCAACTTTTACATACTTGTGCCGATCCATCTGATATTGCATAAGAAAATGCTTAAAATGGCAGCTAATCTGATCTGACAAATATTAAAACAAATTGAACCAGCAGTAGCGAATATACATGTAAATATTTTCCAGCATAAAGGATATCAAGAAAAGGCAAGAGGAAAAGTAGTGGTGAATAAAGTGAATAATAAATTTATGCAAGGCCTAATTGTATCGTTGCCTATTATCAAGCAAACTTTCAAGATACCTTTAAGTCTTTAACTTTGAAGTTACAATATTTCAAGCACCAAACAGAAGGTTCCAGATATCAATATAAACATGAGGAATTCTGATTTTGTAAAAATTGGGTGCATGACCGCTTGTTGCTACTAAACACAAAAAGGTTCCGTGTCGTCCCCCATGGGTTTCCTGCATCCTATTATTGCTTTGATCAATTCAGATCATCATGAATTAACTGCTGTTGTGGTGTTGTTTCTAAGTAAACACTGTGAATTCATTTTCCATAAATAGTGCAGTGAATTCAAGCAACTATATCTGACCTTCAAGATATTTCCTCTCTTCTTATCAAGAACTAGTCCTCTGACCATATATTTCCAGTCAAACTGCCATGTTAACAGCTGCAAGATGAAACAAAGTTAAATCCATTCAGAACGAAACTAGCAAAGCAAAATAATACTAGGTTCATGAATCAATCACAATGTAGTTCCAAAGACAACCTAAAATGTCCTTTCTAGCAAACAGTTGTCACTTGCTAAACAATCAGGCGTTGATTTTGATAGTATGGTCCTTCTGCTACTACGTTAATGCAGCAGCCTGCATCCTCCCTAAAATTAACAGCAATAACTCCTAGAACATGCTTTAGTAAAGTGTAGCCAAAAATTCAGGGCTGTATATCATCGAAAAGAAAACACGGCTTTACGCATAACTCCAAAGCATGGACGGACACAGGTGCAAACCATAAGTCTTTGCACGGAATCTAAAATGACATCAGACAGGAGAAGTAACTATTGCCAATTTGCTATCAAGCCTCTTGCGTTGTTGTATGCAGTTGGCAATGAGTTGCTCCTAAACTCTAAAACAGTCAATCTAGTATGAAAGCACACAATCTGGCTACTTGATGTTTACACATCCACAGATTTGCAGGTACCAGTGCAACAACTAACCTCCTCAGGGTAGTTGAGATCCTTCACAAGCTTCTCGATCGTGCCATGGTAAGCAAGAGCTTCAAATGTCTCCGGCTTGTACTGCGCCAGAGTGTAGTCCATATCAAATCCTACAGCTGTGATGTTCCTCATGTTGAGTGACCTGTTACAGAATATCTGCTTCCCGATCGAAATGCTTCCCAGCTCTGCGGACGGTGTTGACCAGATTGTCCCCGTTGAGGCTGGTTCCACAGCACCAGTATCCATCCTTACAGCGCTGCAGCCTGATACGAGGTGAATAGACCAGTGAGAGCATGTCAAAAAGTACAGTTAAGAGGTTACGCTGATAAATACTAGTGGCAAAACTTGATGCCTCGGTCAGGAATTTAACCCAAGTCGGTGAAAATCCAAGTGTGAAATCAACAAAAAACGGAGAATACTGACCATACGTTCATCGAAAATGCACATTTGGGCTACCAAAAACAGAAAACGAGATGCGAACTGAATGGAACATCCAAATTCAAACGAAATTCAGACTCCGCGTGTCATCGTCAATTCAGCAAAAAGCTCCGATCGGCAAACGGATACGAGCCACGAAATTCGTTATAGCAAGCACCAACTCCGAGCAGAACAGAGAAAAAGACGTGAACGGGAACTCGAGCTGGGCAGCCCTAGGATCAAAACCGGCACTCTCACAACCACCGAACTACAGGCACCGCTAGAAATCCGTAGAATTAAGCATTCCACCGCGAAATTCACACACACAAAAGGCAAAAACGGCCCAGAATTGCGAATGTTCAGCGGCGCGCACCTCTAGGGCTAGAAGCCGGAGCCGAAGCGGCGGGGGAGCACGACGAGGATGGTGATGATGAGGAGGAGGAGGAGGCCAGGAAGAGGAGGAGGGGAGGCGAGAGGGGGGCGAGGCGTAGCGCGGCGGCGAGCGGCCTCCTGGAGAGCATATCGCCCCTCCTTTAAATAGGCGAGGAGGAGGAGGAGGAATGAGGATGAGGATGAGGACGACGGGACGTTGTTGGCGTGAGGGAATAAATGCGGGAGTGGGGGGAACCCGAGATGGTGGGGCGAGCACCGCCGCGCGGCGGCGCCATGTCACCGGAGGGCGGGCATTGGCCGGCGGGCGGGCGGGCGGGAGGGAGGGAGGGGACCGAGGCGGATGCCCGCGGGACAAGTGGCGCGGGGATCGTGTGCGGATTCAGATGCCGCGTGCGTTGGAAGCCAAGCCAGCGATCGGCGGAGCGAGAGCGGTGGGGGGTTGGGGGCTCGGGCTGCCTTTGGCTTGGCTTTGGCTGGGGACGGACGGGCAGACGGTCGCGCCAAAGGCAGGGGCCACGAGGAAATGATGACGCCCGTCGTGGGTGTGGATAACGGGTGGAGCGGCTCCGCTTCCGCTCCCCGGATTTTTCCTCCGGCCACACGCGCGCTCGCCACTCATATGCGCACGAGGGGGATTTGATTGTATCTTGTTGGGTGACAGATTGACAGGTGGATAACTTAGATATTTTTTGTACTGTAATTCCAAAATATTTTGTTTGAAACTTTGGAGTATATAAGAGCATGTGCGATGCAAGGTGCTTAGGAATATGCTTAGAAAAACAAACCGATTTTAGCTTAAGCATTAGTGCTTATTTATACAAAGAAAATGCTTAAGTAGCCACTTCTTCAATAGAAATAAGCATTTGTGCTTAAGAAAAAGTTTGGGTTCCAAAAGTGGCACCTGCTCAAATTGGCACCCAACAAATTTTTGATTTTCGCCTCTAGATCCCACCTAATTAGCACTTGTGTGTTGCTGCGGACAAGCAAACTCGGGTACACGACCACCAATCATGTGGAGCCATAGCAACTGCTGATGCCAAACCTTGTTAAGTGGTATTTCTCATTATTCTATTATGTATAAATGACACTTATAGGAGCAAACAAACTAGATATGATTAGTTAGGGTTTATGTTCCAAAGTTCATCTACCATAACTTGGTTGACATGTAGCACCAGCGAAGATTATAATGGTGTGGATGATAGCATGGAATTGAGTTAGATTAGGAACACATAGTCATAAGGAGGTTTGTCAAACTAGGTTTTTGCCATGTTAACACCCGTGTGAACACTCTTGTGTTGTTGCCGACTAGAGTGTTTGGGTGTACCTTGTTTGGTGACAGATTGGCTGGTGGATAACTTGGTTTTTGTTCATAGTTGCAAAATATTTTCTTTGGATTTTGGAGTAGAACACTAGGGGTACAATATTGAAAAAGATCTAGCTTAATAGCTTGATTTTCGCCTCTAGCTCACCTAACTCAACACTCTTGTGTAGTTGTGTTAATAGGGACAAACAAACTCTGACAACCACTCATGTTAACTCATAGCAATTATTGATGCCAAACCTTCTTAATTGGTATTACTTGCTATTTTGTATAAATGATACTTTCAACAGCAAACAAAAGCACGATCTCAACATGGCTCATATAAAAAGAGCAGGTGATAAATGGAGTGCATCACCCACGGGTATATTTATAGGAGTAAAAGGTAGTCATAAGAAAATGACAACACTAGAGATAGGCCTCGAGGTCCTTGTGAATAGCTTTACTAACATAGAAGTAGAAGCGCTTCCAAAATTGACATGACGTGCTATTAATGGAAGACTTTAGTTTATTGATTAAACCAACGGAAACATTAGTTGTCAAATCAAAGGGACCAACTAAAATATATGTGGATGGCTTTATCATCAAGTCTTTCCATTGGATTCAGCTAAGACGAGCAATCTAGATTTTATTAGGTAGGGTCTAATGTTTCAAAATCCCTTTACCTCAACCTAATCAACACATAGGCTTGCAGTTTGTGATGATTATAATGATGTGTATGGTAACAGGTAACTGAGTGATACCAAGAACACATAATCATACAGAGGTCAGTCAAATTAGGTTTTTGTCACTCATGGGAGAAACTTAAAGATGACCTACGAGACATCGAATGTGAAAAAGAAACAAACCATGAAAAAGAAGTAACAACAAGGATGCCACACCTCGTGGAACCGATTTATGCAAAAAAAATATGCTCACCTAACAACTATATATGTCAAACCTTCATAATTGACATCAGTCGCTATTATGTATAGTAGATGACACTTATAGCAGCAAACAAAAGCACCTCCTCAACACGGCTCGTATAAATAGAGCAAGTGATAAATGGAGGGCATCACCCAATGACATATTTATATGAGTAAAGATAGTCATAAAAAATTGACAACACTAGCTAGAGATAGACATCGAGATCCTTAGCTAGCTTTACCAATATAGAAGAAGAGGGGCTTCCAAAATTGACATGACATGACATCAGTGGAAGACTTTGGTTTATATTGAGTAAGCCATCATGAACATTGGTTGTCAAATCAAAGGGATCGACTAATAAATGTGGATGTTTTCACCCTCAAGTATTTCCTTTGGATTCAGCTAAGGAGGGCAATCTGGATTTGATCGGGCAACCTTTTATGTTCCTGTATCGTAACTTGATCGACACGTGGCCCCCTGACAACGAGTGGTAGCAGGTAACCGAGTGACACAAGGAACACAAAGCCATAAGGAGACCGGTCAAATTAGGTTTTTGTCACTCATAGGAGAAACTTGAAAGATGACCTGCGAGACATCGAATGTGAAGAAAGAAACTAGCTAGCCATGAAAAAAGAAGTGACAACGAGGATGCCACACCTCGTGGAACCGAGTTATGCGGAAAGCATATGCGCACCTGGTAGCGTGGAATAGAGAATTCTTGGATGGTCCATCTCCATAATTTTGTGTAGATCAACAAGCGAGCAAAACAAAAAGGGAATAAATACGTGCGGATAAAAGGCAGCGGCATGGGAGCATCACGACTGTTGGATAGATTCTCTCGCGCGATCTGGGCCGTAGATTCCACGCTGGCTGTGGATCGACAACCCGTGGAGGAGAAGCCTCACCGTCGACGTCGCTTTTGGCCCCGTTGGAATGCATGATGGGTACCTCAGCAAGAAGCTCCACGTGACCGATTAATGGCCTGTTATGTAAAATGGTCACTTTTATACTCTGACAAGATTGCTCGTGCCAAGTGATAACACACCATCATGTCCTTTCGGCTGAACTTTTCACTCGTTTTTTCCTCATTTGCTCCTGAGATCTGGAAAACGGGGACAGCACTGCACTGCACTGCAGAGATCCGATCTAGACAGCACGAGTTAATTAGTGGAGAACTGCCACAAGACATCTGCGCGCTTTTTCTATGTTTAGGACGGGATTAGGACGCCATGATTAGACTAATCGACAGCGAGCAAAGCTGGAATCAGATCCATGGCAAAGGGAAGCAAGCAAGTGGGAGCCCAGCTAGCACCCGGCGGTATCGTTCGCGCTGGCATCCGCATCGAAGAAAAGATGCCGAACTGGAACACACGCATCACTCCTTGTAGCTACTAGTAGAATTAAACCGGGAGATATCCTTTTGCGAGAATTTTGTCATCGTCCATGTGTTGCTAGGAGGAGGAGCGTGTGCCCGATATGACGATCGAACGGAACAAAAGGTCGCGACGTGACACTAGCTCGCATGTGTGTTCGTCGGTGCTCGTGGATTCCAGCGGTGCGTTTGGTCTCGTTTGGCTTCCCGTTTTGCTCCCATGAGTATCATATGGTAGTAGTACAGGATTGCACGCATCATCGCTCGTGTTTTCTTTTTGAATATTTCACCGGCATATTAATAATAATTATCAATAACATTATAAAAGAGTTTTAAAAGTAATGAAAATTATAAGTAGGTCAATAGAGCACCTAGCGGTGATGTAGCATGGATTTTTTTTTGCGGGTTACACGTGTATACATGGGCACATCTTTTTGTCTCGAGGCATAAAAATAAAAGCGACCAGTCATCGGTCGACCAATATTTAGCTTAGTTGTCCCTCTTGCAACTCGTAGCTAAAATGGATCACGACGCAATCATGCAAACCAAACAGTTATAAATATCTTTGCTGAGTTGCAACCCACACGTAACTAAACTTAGCTGCGACTCTAAGCTAATTCTCGCTCGACCGAGAAAACTAGCAAAACCATAAAAAATGCTGCCACACATGATGGAGAGCTTCTCAGTCAAATGCAACTGCCACGAAGAAGTAAATCTAGTGGAGAAGCCGGAACATGTACCCGGTCAGAGTATTGCAAGTCTCCAGGAGTTTATCTGATTTTATATGATTCTGAAAACGTATAAATAGAAGAAACATGATTGTAATTTTAATGCCCATGTCGTTTCCACCTTGGAGGCGATGTTGTGAATCTCCGCCTTTGCTTGCGTTAAGATGTTAAGTATAGCTCAGTAGGTTTGAAGACGACGGCCTTGCTTGATTAGGTTCTGTAGAGGTTTAGATTAGATATGGAGTCGCTCAACGCCTAAAACATATTTGTGCTAAAAAACTATGCCAAATATAAGGGTCAACCAATCTTTTTTGTTTGCTTAACCTTGTTATGCTTGGCCTGTTAGTTTTAATTATCCACCTTTGTGCTTGTACTCTAGCTAGTATTCCTAGTTTTTCCATTTTTCTTGAGTTTGTATGCGGTTTGCCATATTATTATTTTTTGAGAATCATCCACCCTTTATTGATTTAGAGTACGCGGGATACAAACGACTTCGGGCAGATTTAGAAACCAAACGTGTCGCCCTAGTGGCAACGACACAGCTAGCCGAGCTAGATCATGTGCTTTCTTATTAAAAGATCTACCCTCATGTGCAAACAAAGTATGAGAGAACTCCATAGCACACGATTTTATTTCTACGATAATATTACTATAAGACCCCAAGTTCTCCTCAGATAACGACTTGATCACACCTAGGCAATCGCTTGCCACCATCAATCTGGGAAGTTCATATCTTTCGCCAGGTGCAGGCCCTCTCGGACTGCAAGAGCCTCTAAAACCTTCGGATCATCCAGGCCAACAAACTGAATTGCCGATGCCCCGAGAAAGACCCCGGATTCCGACCGTGTGACTACCGCTACAGCACCTGCACCTCCATTGCGATGCGGTTTGCCATATACACTGGCTGGTTGATGGCATCGTTAATTTAAATATGGGCTTATTTTGAGCATGCCGTATAAAGTCATGCCCACTCAAATCTTACATGATCTTGGTTTGTTTGATTTCATCAATGAAAAATATAGGACTATTTCAGGGCCTTTTCAATTAGAATGATTCATATATCAATCTTGGAGGGTTCAAATCTAGTGCGTTTATTTGATTTGTAAGATTTTTCCTAAGGAACCATCACACTATATTTTATAAGAAATTCAACGCCCACTCAAACCTTTTCTCAAAGTTCTTTGTTTTTCTTGTGATCAAGAAAAGTTTGGTGCATACAAAATTATGTAGGACATGCTATTCTGCGTTTTTGGAACCCTACAATCAAGGAAATCCTCAAATATGTTAGAGTGGATGTTAGTTTTCTTACAAAATTTAGTGCAAATCGATCCTACAAGAAAATTCTATAGATTGCAATCCTGCGAATGAATTAAACTACTCACATAGGGAATATTTCTAAAGATCTAAATCCTCTCAAATTTCTTTGCAAATCCTTTAAATCAAATAAGCCCTCAAAGCGGAAACATTGAATACGTCTTGCTCTCCAGAAGGCAGGTTTTGTATCAACCCTGTAAAACCGCTTTCGGGGACGGGCGCGTAACGATGTGAGCCCAAAATGGCGTCGTCTGACGGGCCCACGCAGAAGGACATCCGGCAACGACCATGAGCGCCCCGACGCCCGCCATCCACTCGCTCAGCGCGCCGCCGCGGCCGCAGGCGCCGGCGACTCCACATCTCCGGCGCGTGAACGCTTCCACCTCCGTATCCAGGGAGTCCTCACAGCCGCCGCAATCTCCTCCGTGCGTCGCCTCTCGCCGTGCCGCTCTCCTCACCCTCGTCGTCGCCGCCTCGCCGGCCCGGCCCGCCTCCGCCGACTTCTCCTTCAGCTTCCGTACGGACACAACCATCATTTCTTTAACCTACGGTCATGAATCTTCTTCGAGCGTGCGCCCTCACTTCTCTGATTGTTTTCCTTGCTGCTGTGTGCATAGCTGGGCCGAAGGAAATGCTGCGGGAGCAGAAGAAGAAATCGGCGCGCTTCCTCCTCGCGCCCATCGCCGCCTCCCGCGAGACACTCGTCAAAGCCCAGTCTCTTCTCGGTATTTTTCCAACTGCTTAGTTAGTCCTTGCCTAGTTTGGTCCACTACTCCCCAATACGGTTCTGGCAACTGGGACTTCGCAATGCAGCTTCGGAGAATGCGTCAGCTGCCGACGCCGAGGAGGTGAAGGGGCGGCTGAGCGCGGCGGGAAGGGACTGCGTGCCGCGGGAGAGGAACTCGATCGTAGCTTTCCAGTCACGAACGGGCGTTGAGGTTGGGAGATTTAAATTAGCCGTGGGTGGGTTTTGTCTTTGCATTCAAAGTGTTTGATGGAATTGCCCTGCAGGTCTGCACATTCAGCTTGATTCTGAAGAATGCCGCGTCGCTGCTCGACGATAAGGATCCTCTCAAGGTTGAAGCTGATGCTAGGCTTGCAGAACTAATAGAGTAGGTCTATCTTTATCACCAACATCCTCTTTGAAGAAGATTGTCAAATTTATGTACTCCCTCCGACCCATATTACTTGACTTGGATTTATCTAGATTCGGATTTATCTAGTACTAAAACATGTCTAGATACATCCGAATCTAGACAAATTCGAGTCAACTAATATGGGTCGGAGGGAGTATGTTTTATTAAGTGAACTAATGGCTAACTAACCATTTTCAGGTCATTCGCGGACCTTGGAACTGTGGTGGATAACAGTAACTTTGAGCTCAGCGGTGATAGGTGAGTATACTGACCACCACACATGTCGTTTAACTCGAAGGAAAAAAAAGTTCTCCATGAGCAACCAATTCAGTCTGCGCTTCTGATAGGTCTTATTAGGGTGTCCATGCCAGCTTGAAAAAACCCAAAGTACTAGTTTCAGAACTAATGATTGTACTCGTGTTTCTTTTTTTTGTTTAATTTGATAATTTACATGATGGTTTGAAACGATTTGAGAAAATCGTGTTTCAATTGGAGAATTGCTTACAGGGATTTTTCTAGTTCACAAACTTCAAACAACAGTCTTTCATGTTCCCATCAAGTAATTTTACACTTCTGCTCATTGTGTACTACCTAAGAACTCGATAAAAATGGGGATGTACTCATTCCTCGATTTTCCTTACAAGAATTTTTTGAGTGTAGATTACAGTTGAATTCCTATGGAATTGCTTTTGAATCTTTGTAAGCTTGCAAGTTCACTGGACCTTACCAACTTCACTGTACTGCAGAAACAAGATGAAGGATGACCTGCTGAGCACTATATCCGCTCTTGATAAATATGAACAGGGTGTTAAGGATTGTTTAGGTCTATAGAATATTTTTGGCTGATTTCCATTAGTTTTACTTTGAAGCACCTCTTGAGGCCTATATCATTTCGGAATGACCATTGTTTCCCTTTTATCTGTCTGGTAAGGTTTTATTTGCCTCTGGCCTTTGTTCATCGGTGCCTTTTCTTATCCAATACAGTTTGTATATTTGGTCTGTTATATGCTACTTACAATGAAAATAATTGGTCTTCTTAATATTAGAGCAAAGTAAATAACATGAGCGATCAGGGAGGCTTTACCTCCAAACTATTTGTTACTTCTTTCATTGTTTGTATCTGTCGCGTTTCACATTTCGTTCTAGTTACTTCCTCAGTTCCTCCAATGTTTTCCTTCACCTTTTTTTTTCTGCCGTGTTCCACAATTTATCAGAACATTTAAGACCAGTAAAATATATGTTCTCATGGAAATGTCTTTTCCTTCTTCCACTTAGTATACCACTCGCTTGTTATGCTCACACTTATTGATATTTTTGTAATATAAACTGCTGTCACTTGGAAGGTATTATAAATTGGTGAAGAACTGGTAAAACCTTTGACAATATGTCATTTCTCTGACAAGAGTTTGTGGATTATCTCAGACTGGAGACTATTATACAATGTCACGTCTGTGTTTGAGTGCTAATGGATTCTCCAAGTAATCAGAGGAAAATAAATAGGCATATAATTATTTCAAACAGCGACCCAAGGATGTAAACTCCTATAAGGTATGATCATCTGGAGAAGCAGAGGCTTCCACTAAATATAATCTGCGGCATGGTGTGCCATCCTCCGGATTTGTCTCCACTGATCTTGGCAATCTCCTCAGCTTCTCAAACATATTTTGTGGGTGACTTAGCAGACCAAAATGTGCTTGTGGATCTCCAATTTGTGATAACATTGCCTGAGAGAACCCGATAGAAGGCAGTAGGAGATCAGGGCTGTCATGGTAGAAATGGTACATCGTCTGAGACAGTGTCGTTGCATTCCTGTTCATGAAGTCAGCCAGGAGGACTGTGTAGGCTGAGGTGCGGCATGCCACAATGGTTTTGAGGACTTGCATTGCGTGCACATGATGAAGGTAATAGAGGATTCCTTCCAGGACCCATATGGTGTTTCTTTCAGGAACATAACCATAGCTCTGTAGCTTGGTCATCCAATCGACATCTCGTATGTCAGCAGGAACCCTGGTCAATGATTTTGCCATCATGGTGAGTTTCTGATGATTTGCGGAACTCATTGCTTCGTGCAGAATATCAGATTTCATTTCTAGGAGCTCCGAGAAGTCGAGTTCAAATACCATGCATTCCTTTAGGCAGCTCAGCCGATACGCTCTCGCGTCCATCCCTATGAAAACAATATTTCTCCAAGTCAGACTTTTTATTTCTCAAAGTAAAACGGTATACATGTAAACATCTGATAATAAATGAATTCCTCCCAAGCTGGTTCATCAAGTTCTTATGTAATTCTGCAGAAAACATGATAGGTTAGCTCACCAGCATTGTTGGAATCATACATTTTGATGGATAATTGTATTGTCATCTTGTTACGCATCCAAATAAAAATGCTTAAATTTTACTTTGTGCTGCTCTACTTGTTTCACGGGCTGAAAAATGCTCTACCTTTTGTTCGAGCAGTTTTTTGTGCAACTCCCGAGGAAACATTAGAATGGTTAAGGATGAACTCGTTGCAGTACACAACTAATTTCTATGGAGTTTTTCTTGTGGGACTTCGGGTTTGTTTAAATGCTCGTTCACAGCTGATGAGATCGATGATTTTTCTTTTATTGGAACATTATATGTCTATCGTTTACTCCCCAACAGAATATCCTGTTATAGTTTTTATTCAAGGAAAAAAGAAAAGATCTGGTAATACATGGCGCCAACTGATGATAGTATCTAACAGCAAAAGGGGATATTATGGAGGACATAAATGCACCAGGGTCTTGAAGACATGAAGTTGATGTGTCAAGTGCTATTTGGAGTCTGGACAAATCGCACTCGGAGTGCCTATACTACAATCTAAACCTACTGTACTAAAATTCACATCCCCACATTGTTGGATAGCCTTGTTCTTGCTGTAATGTTGCCGTGTGTCTGCATTGTGAGCCACAATTGTATTTTGTTTCCCTTTGCGTCTACATGCACGATGATAACAGCCTTTCGTGGTCCTTGTTTTACTTCTTAAATTAAGACCGGGGTTTATTGTTGATCAATTAAATTCCAAAAGTGGACCACATAAGTTTCTGCCACATGTAAGATGGCAGCGTGGAAAAAGACTAGCCGCCCAAGTCAGACAGAACAGCACAAGGGAAGGGAGGGACCGTTGCCTACGAATGAAACTCCTCTTTGTTGAGATTTTGAGGCAACTTTTATATACTAGATTCAAGTCAATTTACTTAAGGTTTTATTAGCTTTTTTTGTTTGTCTGTTAACTTTACAGGCCTCCTGTTTCTCTATTACTAAAATGACATTTTAGATAACCTTCTGCCAAATTTTGAAAAGTTTGGTTGCTAATTAATATTCTTTTGAATATCTAGATTGAAAACATTGAAAATCATATGTGGTTAATAATCATTACCATCATCTTATGATTTTCTTGGGTATTATACTTGATTTTGAAGAATGCGTCAGATCCAAAACAATCACATTTTTGTTGAACCGTGAAGAGCATTATTTTATCCAAAACGTAGAAAATATACAATGAAATGTGAGATGAAGCATCAATAACCGTTCAATATTATAATTTAAACAACTTTAATAGGATGTATCAAAATAGACTATAAATTAACGCAGATTGTTGTGCATTTTGGTTTAAAATATATAGTTGACATAACATTTTGCAAGTTTACTCCCTCTAAACAGATGACGTTTAGCTGTTCACAAGGTCTCCAATATGCTTATTGGCCATAAAATTTTGTCGATACATGCTCGTAGAACATCATGAATTTATACCATGGAAATATCTTTCATGACAAACCTACATACATTTTACCAATCTGATTATCTATTTTTATATTTTAATTAGCACTTCCTAGAAAATTATAAATTTTGATTGCACACTTTCTAGAACCTAGAAAATCATCTACTTACGAACAGGGCTAGTATTTAATTGCCTTTTGAAAATTATAACAAGTGAATCAGCTCATCTTATTCATAACCAGAGGACATATCAATACAGGTCTCGGCTCTAGGTGGGTAAGATGTGTTGTGTTGAATTAAATTCGATTAAATCCAACCAAATCCTAAAGTACCAAAGCAAAATGCTACACTTGCCACGAGAGTGAAAAGTGTTTCTTTCAATGTTTTTGCTAGCCGATACAATTTTAAACATTGTTTTCTGCAGATCATATACTAATTCAAAGCTATAAGTAAATGCCAATTAACGAAACATGGAAGAGCGAAATCATTTGTGAATAAACAAGAATACGCATGATCCGGACGTAATTATGTACGCGCTCAAGTCCTAGGCACGCGTCCATGCAGGCAATGCATATGCGATGATGTATATGCATTTCAAATTTGAATTTGCAGTACTGCAGTTAGTCGTTCCACGAATGCACGAACCTGCGCCGAGAAGGACGACCTGCGGCGCGCCGCCGAGCGCTCCGACGGCGGCCTCGATGCGCGCGTCGAACCAGAGCGTCCGCACGGCGATCATGACGCCCGGCACCTCCCTTGCGCCGGCGCGCTCGTCGCGCCGCATCTTTTCGTGGAGCCCCCTGAGGTGCCTCTCTCCGTCGAGCACCCCCGCGGCCGGGTCCCGCACGGCGCTCGCCCACAGCGCCCGCGCCGCCGCCGTCTGGCACGCGTTCTGCAGCACGGGGCCCCACTCGGCCTCCATCCTCGCGTGCAGCGCCCGCACCCCCTCCGGCGCCAGCTGCTCCATCACCGCCTCAAGCTCCCCCTCTCCCTCGCCATTGACGGCGCCGCCGCCCGCCGGCAGCTTCTGGTGGTGGTCGCCATTGACGCGCACGTCCTCCTCCTCCCTGGACGAGGACATGATCGACCAGAGCTGGTGGCTCCCGGCGGCCTCTGCTTTGGTGGGCACGAAGAGGGGTAGCGCTGCGCGGCCAGCCGGCTGCCGGCCACACAATGTCCTAGCTGGACGCATATATAGCTACAGAAGCCACCAGCTCCCTGGCCGGCGCGCGCGCGAGGACGTTTCGGCGGGTCGACCGATAAACCTCGCTCGCTTTACGTCGATCGCTCGTTGTATGGAGCGAGCGCGCGGGGAAAGAGATAAGAAAACAGGACCACACAGTCCGCACAACGGTGGGCTTAGCCAGTTCAGGCGTGCGTGCGACTTGCGCGATGTCAGATCAGATGCGCCTGCGCGCGTGATGCGCCACGGGTGGTGCGTGTCTTCCCGCTGCGCACGTAGGGCGCGCGTCGGCCGGAGAACTGTGGCGCGACGGCGACGGCACCTGCAGCGACGGCGCGCGTCCGGTTGCTCATTAATGGGGGAGACTGGAGCTGTCGCGCGGGGAGGGCATGCAGACGCAGGCAGACAGGCACGTGCGCGGCCGGTGGGGTGATCCGGCCGCGACAAGATCGGCGACGTACGCCCTTTTTTTTTGTTGCCAGCCATATGCGTCGCCGAGGACGCTCTGTACTGTAGCGCGTGAGGGTGTGGAATGGCACGCACACGCGCGGAGAGTAAGGGCTTGTTTGATTCATAGGATAGGAAAAATAAAGGAATAGGAAAACCATAGGATTGCAATGTCATGTTCACTTCAATCCTATAAAAACCCACATGCAACAAAGTTTGTTTGATCCATCAAAGGATTCTAAGAAAGAGCTTTTGGTGGATGTTAGATTTCCTATGCAATCTAGTGCAAAGGATTTCCTAGGAAAGTTTCCTATAGGAATCAATCCTACAAATCAAACAACCACCATAGGAAAATTTCCTATTACTCTATAGCTTACGTCTGAGGGATTAGCTGTGTATTGAACACCGGCTCAGCCTTGTTAAACAGTACGCAGAAAAAACCGATTACCTAATAACCAGCGAGCAACTCCACCGAACCGGCGGCCCACCGCTCATGCGCCCAGCACCCACCGCCCACCGCCCACCCTCTCGATCCCTCTGCTCTCTCCCGTCGGGTGGCTTTGGCCGAGGAGATCCCTTCCCTTTTCTCCCGTCGCTCCTCTCCTTTCCTCCATCGCAGCGCCGCCTCCTCTTCCTCCTCGCCGCCCGCCACAACCACTTTCGTCCCCACCCCGACCTATACATCAGGATTGAGGATTGTCCTCGCCGCCCCCTGTGTATACACCGCCGTCGAGGACTGCCCCTGCCGCCCCATCTGCACCGACGTCGAGGACCTCCACTGCCGGCCCTAGCGTCTGCACCGGCGTCAAGGACCTCCATCCGGCGTTGGACAAGGGAGCAGATTTCCCCGCGACGACGATGCTCTCTTCAAGGCGTGCGGGCGAAGCCCCTTCCTGAGCACGACTAAGGACAGGTACAAGACCACCGTCGTAGATATCTGGAATACCATCTCTTTCATTTTCTCCCCAAATGTGAACCTTATTTTTTCACAGTTCATTCTATCATTGACAAAATTTGTTAACTGAACGTCTCTCTTTTACCATGTGACCTGCAGATTTATTAGCTGAACATTTCTTTTTTAACCATGTGAAAGCAGAATATTACAATTGCTTATTGGTCTGCTGAATTTTCGAACACTATTCGTGTAGCTTCCAATGTACGCCAAAGGTATGAATATTTTACTGTCATGCATTTTCATTTTAGTAGAACAGAGTATCTTATATACAAGTTCGCTCAACTCTTATAAGCCTTTGTGATTTCTGAGCTACTAAATGGAGTCCTAGATTCCGTGCTTAGGTTTTCTGGACTAAATTGTACACTTAGGTTCCCTGTCTATATTGAAACATAGTTGATTTGAGATCTTGCCACCAATGTTTGTTTCAGAGCTAGCAACATTGCATCTATCAGTGACAGCATCTGTGTCACCATGCACCACTTATGGCTCCTGCTTTTTTTCCCTCAAGCACGCCACCAATGTTGTGCAAGCTTGATCCCACAACAGGTGCTCTCTCTCTCTGATACTTTCTTAATCTGGTAATTTAATTTTACTTGTCTTCCATGTGCATGCTAAATATGAATGACGCTTGGAAAGGGCATCAACCTGACATTGACATACTCCTAAGTTACATTCTAATAAATTTAGTAACTGATGTCTTACACTCTGCGCATTTATATTAAATTTGTTGATTCAACCTTGCTAGATTCCTCAGAAGTTTGATGAAATGTTTGATATCTATCAAATTTCAGAGACTTGATAAGGTAACAATGTTTATTCTTTCTTACTTTATTTTGTATTTATAATATTTGTCAGCTCTCTATATTTTCCTTCTCTATCCAATTATATTCCTGCAATGAATGGCCAAGTTAGTTTCCTATATCTTAGTCCAATTATATTCAGGTGGTGTCTCTTCTTTACTAATAGTAACTCAAGTATAGCATATAATAAAGCAGTGTCACATTCTAAAAATATCGACGTTATGATCTTGATGCGTCTTTGTGTAGGACTGTCACAAGGTTTGCGCTTTGGCCCGTCTAGGGAGTGTGACTAGAGAAGATTCTTGCAGATATGACTTATGTGGTGGTTTCATGCTTGCGGAAGCCCCGATGTTTGACTTGGGTTTCATTGCCTGTTTAGATCGCAAAAGGAGTCGGTCACCAACAAGTAAGGGTTCTTCATATTATGTTGGTTAGTTCGTCGATAGTCACGCTTTATATACGAGGTGATCCATTCAAATCATTCATCTACTGAAACCTCTATATACTACACATTTTCTGAAGTTATTTGAAAAGCCTATGTAAGGTAAGCATGCTTTTTCTTCACAAAAGATCAGTTTTATAGAATCTTAAGTCAGCTTTCACTTACATCCCTTTCTCAGCTTTTACATAATAAGATTCATTTGAAGAAATCTCAACTCTGTAGTTTTGTGTGGCATCCTTCTCTTCCAGTCTCTCATGGATATGCTTCGTTGTAGTCAGAAATAAAGGGAACAGTGCTCCATTGGGAAGAAAGTAAGAGGGTGAGTGTGAGATAGACCGATGCAGCTAGCAGGTGTTTTTGTTTGTTATACTTAGTTCAAAATCTTCTACGTATCTGGTGCATGTTAGAGAGAAAAATAAACATACACAATTTCCTGCTAGAAATAATCTACCTGACAAAGATTTCCTAACAAATAAGTTTACTTGCTTGTCGCAGAGCTCTTACCGATGCCCTCAGATGAGTAAATAATGAGGGGAGCAGACTGCCAGTTTGTTGGCAGTGGAACAAACATAAAGAAGCTGGTGCCAACTTCATGCATTGTTCCTGAAAAGTTTTCATGAAGTGGGAGTAGCGGCAAGTCCATGGTGTTGACTGGATCAATCCAGTGATAGGGCTCTCCACTTAGCAGCTCCACTCCAAACCTAGCAACCTCCATGCCGAGGTTGGTACTCCTTTCTTGATGATACGAAATGCTCTTCTAGATTTTCTCTTCAAAGTATGTACCTTGTTCTTGACAAGAAACACGTAAACCTTTTAGTCTTCGTTGGTGTGGTTGACAGGAAAAGAACACTAAATAAGAGGTTGTTTACAAGAGTATTGTTATAACCTTGCTATTTGTTATGTCGCATTTGAGCTCGGAAACCTCGGATCCTTGCATTGGTGCGTTACCAGCGACACAACAAGCTCCCGAGGGGTTCCTCGTGTTGGTCCTTCTATGCAACAACATAAATTATTTGTCTATTTTTGGCTTAAACATCTATAGCGTGGAATGTTTGGAGAAACTAATCCTTAAATGAACATAAGATATTTATGACTTAGTAGATTTTTTTCAACTAAAATTTACCTCGATTAAATCGGAAGAATTTTTTATCAATAGTGCTAGGACCATTCTAGAACAACTTAACACAGAAGACCGTCAGCTCAGCTGATCTAATCCGGACCTGCAGCATGCCGGTGTATTCAAGGGAAAGGTATATGTGGCACCTACAAGTGAGTTCATGATTGTTGTTATCAAACACATGACATATTCACATGTAAAGACAGGAAATTTGAGTGCTTATATGATCAAACCAGGGATGGAGTTGGTATCACCCAAAGCTAGATTTTACTCAATCCAAACGGAGATTAGAAAGTTCCTAGTGAAAGACTAACTATTTTATTTGGTCTTGAGTGGCTGATTGGCATTAATACTAATAGATAACTGCATGGCTCACTCGAGACTGATATCCTCTAATATTTGTTGAATAATTTTTTGGGGAATGCCTGTTATTTGTTGGCGACAACCACGATGTTTGATCAAGCCAAATAGATTGTAGCCAGCTAGATAAAAGCTATTTTTGTTGTGAGTTTTACTTCAAAAGAGGTACATATTAGTACTCTTTTATAAGATGTACTTCCAACTGTTACTCCTTGGTATTACAAATCAGAAGATAAGGTTTTAGTTCGTCTACTTGAACTAGGGCTGCTTAACCCAATTTTTTGCTCATTAGCTTGCTTGCCCATCCTTTATAAGCTTGATAATTTTACGGTAATTAACAACTCGGTAGTCCTGAAAGTAAGAGGACTTGACCATGTTAAATTAACATAGTCTAAACCAGCAATATTTGGAAGTGAAGGAGTGCTTCAGGGCTTCGATGAATTCATGCAAAAATAGAGCTTTCGTGCAGGTTTGTTACACATTACATCAGAACAACAATGCTCAGCTGCTAAACTTCTCGAACAACAATGTTTTGTTACTCAATTATTCGTTATGTGCTTTGTGTGTACTACCTCACACCTGATGCATGATGCTTCATGGAAGCTATCGTATCTTCTTTGCTTATCGGCTTACTTGTATGTTCCCACAAATTTATCTTGCATTTTTTGTGTATTGAGACAATTAGATTATATTTTTGCCTAGCTGTCTACTACTTTGTGCGCTCCGGAAATCAGGCAATTATTTTCCTTTGCCTCGGCAGCATGTCATCATGCTGAACCTAGCAGATACATTAGATGTTAGGTTGAATTATTTACTTTATATATGGGTTAAGAATAGTTGTCAATATTGTGCTTCAGCAACTACATGTGTCAAAACCTTGCATTGATGTGAGCTCTTCTACATTGCTACCTATGGAAAAAATCATGTTACATGGTGAATAACAGCTTAATTGTCGTTGATCTGTATCATCTGAAAATTTGGTGACATTTCTCCTGTAGCTGTTACACATATACATATGCTAATTGATTGATGATGCTTAATATGACTGATGATGGTATGTTGATTAATAATTTATTAGCGTCAAGCAGGGGAAGCTCATCACTGAATCACACTAATTATAGTGCATACATATCTGTTTGGATCATTCAGGCATCCAATGACAGAGAATTTATTTGTCAACACCTGTTTTAAAATACTTGTAGGGTATGAGGGACATGTTATTTTCCTGCTTGCATTGCATACAGTAGTCCACTTAAAGGTTCTCATGTGTTACTGATCATCTTCATATGCAGCTAACCATTTTGTTTTTAGCCTAACCTCTTCAGCTTATAAGTAATATTTTCTCATCCTGGGATAATTTTATAACTAAGCTAAGATTTTGGAGTAATTACTAACTAACCATTAATTATACCTTGCACCAGCTAACATTTTCATGTTATAATATCCTCTAACTTGTTCTTGATGAAGGATAAGGTAAAGATAATTTTCAAAATACATATGTGGAGTTGCTTCCACGGCTGCAAGAGAATTATTAGCCAACAATATGCATTATTAGACCAACCTGCTCTAGATATTGCAACTTTTTTCTTCATTCAGTTTTAGTTCTAATGACCTTTACAGAGCTCTTAAAGGACTGAGAACTGTGGAAGTGTCCATCTAAATGACATTACTCTGCTTTGCAATCAGTTTAGATGAAAGTTTGACTGGCTTGCGATGTTTTTTCAGGAATGGCTGGCTTGCATTGTAGTGAAGCTATCCTGCTTTTCTGCCAACAAAAATGAAAAACATTGGGTGACCTCCTTAGAACTCATAGCATATGGGCATGATTTTGAATTCGGGGGACACCATCTTTCTACCGTGATTCAGGTTCAGAAGTGCACAATATTGTTGGGTTCTCATGAATTTTGTTGTAGAGTTCCACCATGGAAAAAGGATATTTTTTTATTATTTTCCTTTGAAATTTGTTGTTGTAATGTTGAGTCTACACTGCCTTCTGTAATAGGGACAAAGATGCAGACAGTTGGTCAATCTCAAATAGTACGGTATTGCCACTCCTAGGCCATCTCCTATGTATTTTGTAGACCATATGTTGTTGACTTATTACCCTTCACTACGGTCCTCTTACATATGATGACATGTGTGTGATGTGTTTGCTATTTGAATCCTTATTACCAGTATTTAACCAACTAGCTTTTGGACGTTGAACATTCAAAGTATCTGAAACCATAGGCGATGATATAATGTTCATTTGGCCCATAGTAAGTAATATTATTAACTTTTCTTGAACATAATATTATATCCTCATCTTTATAAGGTATTATATAATTGTTGTGGATGAGGGAACTTGCTAGCAATGAATGTGCTTTTTAGGAGATATATTGGGAGAATAGGAGCCAAATATCCTTCTCTCCATATTTCACAATAGTACTTTCAGCTTATGAGCATACTTAAAAAACATGTTACAACCAACAGAAACATGGTGGAACACATGTGCAAAACCACCACATTTACCACAACAAACTCAAATGCTATGTAGGCGGCGCGGCGAAGCGCGCTTTTTCGTCTAGTAGGATTTAATCCTACAAATTTCCTATACAAATCCTTTGAATCAAACATGCCCTAATTGGCTATGCGATAAGAGCAACTTGCAGCTCTGGACGATCCGTTACAGTTCAGTTTCTTAATTATACCACTCCCCTGAATTATACAGTGGTTATAAAGGAAAAGAACATGTAATCCGTTTCTTATGACTTCTCTTCTTTTTTCCCTTCTCGTTTGTAATTCTAATCTTCATTGTTAAGCTTCATAAGTAATAATTGAAAGAAGTCCAGATCACCCCCACAACTATCGCGCCCCGGACGATAGCCCCCTCATGTTTTAAGTGGGACAAATCACCCCTCTAACTATCCAAAACCAGACAAAATGCACCCTGAGAGGATTATGGCTGTTTTGACACTGGTTTTGGACACACAAGACACCAGATTAGGCCACATAAGCACCTGGATCAAATAACACCCCCAGGTTTCATTGACTCCCATCGCCCCTCTCGTCCCTGTCCCCGTCCCCATCCCCATCCCCATCGCTAGTCCCGTCCCCGCCGTCGCTAGCCGCCCCTCAGTCCACCTGCTCGCACCTCGTCGCCCCTTACTCCTCCGCGCCCTTGGTCGCTCGCCCACCCCAGCACCGGCCTACGCGGTGGTCGAATGACGTCGCCGCCCCCGCACAGACTTGCCCGCCCATCGACGCGGCTGGCCCCGCCCGCTCGCCACTGATACCCCAAACCTCGCATACTTGTCACCGGAGTAGCCCCGGCGCAGCTCGTGCTTCGGCCGCCGTGTGACCGTGTTGCAGCCAGTGGATGCAGAGTATGTTCGGTCTCCTTGCACCACGCCTGAAAAAAAGAGCACAAGCTCGCATCAATCACCGAGGCATCACAACCTGTAGGGTTCGCATTATAGAAAACAAAAAAAATCCTATGATGGGAACAACTATGTAACAAGATCTATCTACTAGATACAAACAACAGGCGGATGTATATGATCAGGAAACCTCGATCATCTTGTTAATCACACCATTCCAATAATGTTGTGACCTCGTTATTAACAACATCCAATGTCCATGATCAGGAAACCTTGATCATCTTGTTAATCAACGAGCTAGTTTATAAGAGAGGCATAACTAGGAACTTCCTTTTGTTTATTAAACACATGTGTATTAATGTTTCCGTATTAATACAATTATAGCATGTAAAATAAACATTTATCATAAATAAGGAATACGATAATAACTACTTTATTATTGCCTCTCGGGCATATTCCCTTCAGTCTCCCACTTGCACTAGAGACAATAATCTAGTTTGAAAAAAACTTTGCGTATTGAACACCTATGACTTTCCGGTGTTCCATACACGCAATTGCAAGTGGTTAATATAATCTGCGGATCTGACGCTTCAGGTCCGGGTGTATTTACATGTCTTTGCGTCTCCACGCATCACTCATTCTCCAATGAGATGACATTGTATATAAATTTGGTCTTTTGGTGAGACCTTTAGTTCCTTAGGGTTAAATCATGTCGATACTATTGTCGTACAATATATCTTTAGTGTTAGCCCGTTGCGAACCACACCTTAGTTTGATAACAAACTACTTGACACAAATTCCCTCCTTTGCTGCTACTATAGCAGTCATATACTTAGCCTTTTGTTGTAGTATCCGTCACAATGTCTTAACTTTGGAATTCATCCAAATCCATCATTGAATCTCCTTTCCATTACATTGTGCCACCCATAGTTTAAATTGAGATAAATTTAATTTGTATCTTGTGAAAAAACTAGTATCAATGTAACGCTTTACAATGAACTATTTATAATTGTTTGTCACCTCTACATAAATATATTCTTAGTTCTCCCAAAAGATCATAAGTATATCCTCATTATCGTCCAATAATCATTTTATGATTCATTCTGGTATATGCTCATAACACTTAGAGCATAGGACATATCTGGATGTGTACATATCATGATATGATTGATGAAAACATCCTTGTGATTTCACTCATCAAGTGTCAAAGCACTTGAATCTTGTTTCACTTATCAAGTGTCGATACACTTGAATCTTGATTCAATTACTTTTCATGCGACAAGAACCGTTTCTTGTCATTTCTATATTGAACTCCTTCAATATCTTATATATGTACGTTTGGCACAACCATATTAGCGTCACAGTCTATTCACTATAGACATTTATGCTAAATATTCGGGTTTTGCCTAAGTTTTTCATCGAAATAATTTTTTTAACCTTTGTCAATAAAAGATACATCATTTCTAATCAACAAGATGCCATCCACATAATGTATTAGAAATATGTCTTAGCGCTCGCACTTAATCTCTTGCAAACGCAAGCATCTTCATCGTCTCCTGATGAAAAACTCCTCTAACAGTTTTATCACGGTGAAGATTCCAACTCCGCGATGCTTATTTTAACCATTGAAATTTACATGCTCTTTTTAGTATCCTTTGAATTAACAAAACCCTTTGAATAATGTCATGTACACGTCCTAGGTAACCATTCTTTTAGAAGAACTTTCTTTTGTTTATTCATCTACCATATACCAAATTATATGTAGTGGTTGCTACATTAATCCGTCCAGACTAAATATCGCTATAAAAGATCCAATCTTGTCATAGTCAACTCCTTGAACATTATTGTAAAATACTTTACGACATGTCGACCTTCATATATATAAAACATCCATATCTGTTTCTTTATAGATCCAAATACGACCGATAGGTTTTTACACATTTCCGAAGGGTCTTCCAAGTTTAAAAAACTTGATTTCTCGTGTATGCAACTACCACAGATTTTATGGCTTCAAGCCATTTAACAGAGTCCCAAGAAGAGAGAAAGATCTCCCACTTATGAAGAACATGAACTAGAAGAACTCCTAGCTTTGGAGAGACCCAAAAAGAAGAAAAAGGACAAAAGCCTGTTGCAATGTTACAATTGCAAAGAGATGGGACATTATGCTAATGAATGCCCAGAAAAGAAGAAGAACCAAAGAAACAAGCAAAAGGCAATGATACCAAAGGAAAAGAAAGATATTAGCCAAGTGATGTGTTTCAAATGCAAGGAACTAGGCCACTATGCAAACAATTGTCCAGAAAAGGTGAAGAACAAGTTAAACAAGTCTATGAAGGATCTCAATCTTGGCCCATAAGTCAAGTATGGAAACCAAGGACACAATGCAAAAGTTTGCTTAGAAAAGTTTTCCAGGACCCAAGAAGGCCAATATGTAATCTTTGTTTGAAAATTTTTAAGGGTGGTAGTACCCTAGTTGTTTTTGAACTTGCTGGTAACCTAGCCTCCCCAAATCTCGGGACGAGATTTATTTTAAGGGTGGTAGCCTGTCACATCCCAAGATTTTCCAAATCTTGTAATGTGAAAATAAATTAATGAAATAAAACTTTGTTTGATTTTCAGAGCCAGAAGAAACTTTTTGAACTCAATTGGAACTTTAAACCCATTTGAATCAAATAAATCCTAAAGAGATTTAGAAAGATAAACTTTTGTTAAAGGAAATATTTAAAATACTATTTTGGATCTCTTAATAAAAGATTTGGTAATCAAAAGAAAAGATGGATTTATAAATAAAGAACAATTTATAAAGCCAAATTAAACCTTGGCCAAGCTTTGCAATTAAAACATTTTGTTCTAAATAAAATTAGCAAAGGTTTATTTAAATAAATTAATAAGGATTTAATATCCAAACTTTATTTAAATAAAAGGTTTTACCATTTTAATTAAAACATCAAAACTTATTAAATTATTTTAAATAGGTTTTCCAAGTATTTATTATTCTCTAATAAAACCTACTAAAGTGTTTTGGCTTTATTTTAGATTTCAAAATAAATATCTCAATAAAATAAAACCTATTTGAAATAATAATGAAAGTCTATTATATTTAATTAATAATGGACCCTAAAATAAGATGTTATTTTATTTTAAAACAAATTTCCAAGTATTCTATATTTCCCAAATAAAACCCACTGATTTGGTTTTGAAAATATTTGGATTTTAAATGAAGATTTTATTAATTAAAACAAACCCTATTTTTATTAAATAACTAATGATCCATTTATTTAATTAATAAATGGAACCTAAAAAGATTTAAAATAATATTTTATTTTAAAATGTGAATTATGATGTTAAACAGAACCAAAAATCCATTACAATAGTTTGAATTGTTTGAATGGTTTGAATGTTTGAAATATTGATTGAAAATCAAATCAGCAAATAGAAAAAAAAAGGAAAATGTTTCTGTACAAAAAAAAAGGAAACAACAGCAGCCCAACTACCCCAGCCCAACAGCCCAACTCGCAGCCCACCTCCTCTTTTCCCCGAACCTTTTATCTTCACCGCGAAAGGAACCCGCTAAGAGACTGGCAAGTGGACCCCGTTCCCTTTCCCTTTCCCACTGACCGCTGGACCCCTTTCCACTGTTCTCCTTCTCCACCCCGCGACTGCTTCTTCCTCCTCTCGTCGCCGTTGCCAGCATTGAATCGCGGCATCAATATGCCTTAACGCAGCCACCATAACTCGCCGCGATCAAGCACCTTAAAGCGCCAGCCTCCCCTCTTCTGTTTCCCCCAGACGCCCCTCCTCGACACGCCTCCAGGCCGCCACAATTTCTCCTCGACTGCTCTGTCTCCGATGATGCTCCGGTGATGATTCCGGCGAAACCAGACCTCCCCTTGCTTCATTGACCAAGCTCACAGCTTCCCCACAACCAGACGCATCTCCCAGCATCCTCCTCTCAACCGCGGGCGCCCCATAGCGTCGGCTACATCAAGCTTTCGAACGCCGCCGCGTCTGCCTTCTTCTCCGACGAGCTCCTCCGGTAATTCTAGACCACCCCGACCCCTTCCGTTCACGCACACATCCTTGCCATGGTCTTGCGCAGCTAACCCCGTCCTCCGTTTGTCTTCTCGTGGACCACAGCCTCATCTTCGATCGTGGACAGAATCGTCCGTCGCCGTTCCCAACTCCGACGAGAAATTGCGACTGCCTCTGAGCGCCCCTGTCAAACCGCAAGCGATTTGAGCATCAGTGTTGCATTTCGAACCTGGTGAGCATCCTTCCCCTCTTTTTCGCGTCCTGTTTCGCTAGCGCCGCCGCCAACTGGCCGCTCCGCCGCTCGCCGTTGTTATCGCGCCGCCAGTTCGTGACTGTTTGATAGGAGCCGTCCGATGTCAATCGAGTGGATGAGATAGAATGACTTAAACGCGAAGGGGTACTCAATCTGGGCCACTCGATCTAACTAGATCTAACGTTCCACAGAGCCGATCCGGCCGAACCGGTATCGACCAGTAAGAACACGCCGCGTGTCACCTAATTCGTTTTAAAAGAAATTTGAAAACAGATTTAATTGCAAACTTCAAACCCTTATATCTTTGGATCCACACGTCCAAATTTTACAAATTTTATGTCGTTGGATTCAGGAGAACAAGCCCTAGCTAACCATGGCCTTAGTTTTGAAAATAGTATATGTTAGCTTGATTGAATTTGCAGAAACATTTGTGTACTTGTTTAGAGTATAAAAATTGTTTAAAAATGATTTTTGGATTAAAACCTTTGCAAAATGGTTTGTTGTGACCTTACTGACCCTAGGAACCAACCCTTGGTATTAAAAATGATTTTTGTAAGATTTAGGTTAGATTACTTGACTTAGTCATTTTCTAGCCAAATAAAAAGAATGGTTTTTGTTATAAAAATGTTTATGAAAAGAAAACTTCAAGGAAATGTTTTGGACCAAACCTACTGACCCAAAAACACCAAGTTTTGCAATAGCAACTCATTTGGTGAACCCTAAAGGCTAATGCCTTAGTAAAAAAATATTTCTACACCACATAAAATAACACTTTGTTTTGAAAATGGTTTTAAGTGAAACCTTTTGCAAATGACTTGGCCACTTTAGGAAATGACCATTAGATGTACCCAAATGTCTATGACCCACTAGGAACCACTTTTTCAAACAAAACAAAGCTTGGCATGCTTGCATGCATTTCTTTGACTTTGTTATTTATGTGTGTTGTTTTGCTTGATTGGTAGATTGAGTTTGTGCCTTGCTTGATTGATTTGTAGTGACTTGAAGAGTGTGATTGTTGCAAAGATCAAGAAGTGAACCTATACTCTACCAAAAAGGCAAGTGATGCTTCATTCTTTTGTCCCATTACTTTCTCTATGCATTAGTGAATTTTGCTAAGTAAAACTTGCATGGATTTTGCTAAGTATAGATCTTGCTATAGGTAAACCTAGTAGATGAATCCTTAGCAGGATTTTCCTAAGTTAGAGATTCCTACTACTACCAAGCTTAGCCTAGCTAATAGAAAACATGGGTGGTATATATATATTCACACTATGGAAAAATATTCTAAGTCTGAGGACTTAAGTTTTGTTTAATAAAACAACTAAATTAATGAATCACCTGGGTGGAATGGGCTTGCTTGGTGGAGAATGGTTGAGTGGTTCACAATGCCATAGACTTGGATTGTGTATCTCACTTGTGGATGGCCACCCAGGAAACAAAGGGATTTGAGATGTCAAATGTTGAGAAGCTTCAAGTGCAACCACTTGGCAATATGGGCTCTGCCATGATCATATAGGTTGCAAGAACTTAGCCATATGGACAGTGGGTAGTAGTGTTTGATAGGTTGGAACGCGTCCATTTTTGGTCTAAGGGAAAGCTTCTGAAAGATCTTGTCTTGGGAAACCAAGTCTTGTGGGGAAAGTGCACCACCTCTGCAGAGTGTAAAATCTAAGTACTTAGCCATGTCCCTGGTAAAGGACAATTTGAGCATCAAGACATGGAAGCAATCAAGAATCTCATCATTCAAATTTCTAAATTAAAATCTTGTGGTTGAACAAGGGATTGTTTGAATTTTTCAATCATTGATGGAGAGATGGCTTGGTACAAGGATCTTGAAATCTTTGATTGAGAAAAATGGTTTTGTCAAACAAAAACTTAGTATTTCCAAAAGTTAAGGAAAAATTTATTTTGAGCAATGCAAGCCTCAACTCCACTTAGCCAAATGCATATAGATGATAGATTCCACTATACTACCATAGTATCACTTGCCAATACAATTCAAATGTATTGACCCTTGTGGTTGTAACTTGTAATGTTGCAGGTTTGATTGATTTTAGTGAAGATTGATTGATTAGGATTACAAAGTCTACAACCAACATCTGCCTGTGGCACTTTGAAGATGAAGGACCCATGACTATATTTATTCCGCTGCAATGTAATGTAATAGCCTAATGAGCTATGTTTGATGTAATAAAATTATGTTATTCCTGGTTATAAAGTTATATTATGACCCTTGTTTCTTGATATTACATCTAAACTGTGGATGCTAGCTAATGATCCAGGGACTAGCATTGTAAACACAGGAGGGATCAATCTTATTAAAGGTTGGGACCCCTAACTGATGGTATCAGAGCATTGTGTTGCCTGTAGGATTTGTAAACCCTAGGATTGGACAAAAACCTTAGAAAAATAGGAGTTGAATTTTGTTCCAAAACTTATTTACAAAAACACTTGTAAACTATTTCCTCAACTATTTTGGTTTCAACTCCACTTCTCTTCTACTTCAACTTGATGGAAAAACCTACCCATGACCAAAGACTACACCATATGCAAAAGACTTCTTCAACATCTTCAACTCTAATGACTTCAACATCTTCAGCTCTAATGACTTCAACATCTTCAGCATATTCACCAAGGACTTCCAACTTGGAAACCACTAAGGACCACAAGTGAAACAAGGAAATCTTACTCAAGATTTAGAGACTGAGGGAATGCAAAATAAGAAGAAGCCATCAACAACTTTGAAGTATTGCAACCAAGAGTTTTTCTCAAGGAAACCAAGATCTCATGCAAGAAGAATCAACCAAGAAGGAAGGAAAGATCACAAGTGAACCATATAGATGGACCACCATATTTTAGTTAAGTCAAAACACACCAACTTATGTGGTGTAACAAAAATATTTTGTTGCCTAAGTATGTGCTTGAACTTTGTTGTTTGAGTGAATTGTTTTGGTTTGTGATTGCATGCACATTGCTTGAGTGAATTGTGATGTGTGTGATTAGAATTGACTCCTTAGAAATATTTTGCCTATTCTAATCCCAATCCAACCCAAACAGATGACTACTCCAAGAGACACCAACACCAACCAAGAAGACAACAGAGAACTTACAGTAACCCAAAACCAGTTGAGCCAAGAGACAATTCAGCTTTTAGCCAACAACAATGGACTAGACCCAGCCATACAAAGAATTTTGAAACTTCAATCTCAATTGTTGCAAGGATTGGTTACTCAAATGATCAACATGAGAGAAAACTTTTTCCAAAGAGCTAATGACAACAAGGATGACAAAGATGTTATTCAAAAAGGAACCCAAGTTAGCAATACTTGTGGAGACAAGGATCATGCATCCAAGGAACATGAAGATCAATGTCCCAAGAAGAGAGAAAGATCTCCCACTTATGAAGAACATGAACTAGAAGAACTCCTAGCTTTGGAGAGACCCAAAAAGAAGAAAAAGGACAAAAGCCTGTTGCAATGTTACAATTGCAAAGAGATGGGACATTATGCTAATGAATGCCCAGAAAAGAAGAAGAACCAAAGAAACAAGCAAAAGGCAATGATACCAAAGGAAAAGAAAGATATCAGCCAAGTGATGTGTTTCAAATGCAAGGAACTAGGCCACTATGCAAACAATTGTCCAGAAAAGATGAAGAACAAGTTAAACAAGTCTATGAAGGATCTCAATCCTGGCCCATAAGTCAAGTATGGAAACCAAGGACACAATGCAAAAGTTTGCTTAGAAAAGTTTTCCAGGACCCAAGAAGGCCAATATGTAATCTTTGTTTGAAAATTTTTAAGGGTGGTAGTACCCTAGTTGTTTTTGAACTTGCTGGTAACCTAGCCTCCCCAAATCTCGGGACGAGATTTATTTTAAGGGTGGTAGCCTGTCACATCCCAAGATTTTCCAAATCTTGTAATGTGAAAATAAATTAATGAAATGAAACTTTGTTTGATTTTCAGAGCCAGAAGAAACTTTTTGAACTCAATTGGAACTTCAAACCCATTTGAATCAAATAAATCCTAAAGAGATTTAGAAAGATAAACTTTTGTTAAAGGAAATATTTAAAATACTATTTTGGATCTCTTAATAAAAGATTTGGTAATCAAAAGAAAAGATGGATTTATAAATAAAGAACAATTTATAAAGCCAAATTAAACCTTGGCCAAGCTTTGGAATTAAAACATTTTGTTCTAAATAAAATTAGCAAAGGTTTATTTAAATAAATTAATAAGGATTTAATATCCAAACTTTATTTAAATAAAAGGTTTTACCATTTTAATTAAAACATCAAAACTTATTAAATTATTTTAAATAGGTTTTCCAAGTATTTATTATTCTCTAATAAAACCTACTAAAGTGTTTTGGCTTTATTTTAGATTTCAAAATAAATATCTCAATAAAATAAAACCTATTTGAAATAATAATGAAAGTCTATTATATTTAATTAATAATGGACCCTAAAATAAGATGTTATTTTATTTTAAAACAAATTTCCAAGTATTCTATATTTCCCAAATAAAACCCACTGATTTGGTTTTGAAAATATTTGGATTTTAAATGAAGATTTTATTAATTAAAACAAACCCTATTTTTATTAAATAACTAATGATCCATTTATTTAATTAATAAATGGAACCTAAAAAGATTTAAAATAATATTTTATTTTAAAATGTGAATTATGATGTTAAACAGAACCAAAAATCCATTACAATAGTTTGAATTGTTTGAATGGTTTGAATGTTTGAAATATTGATTGAAAATCAAATCAGCAAATAGAAAAAAAAAGGAAAATGTTTCTGTACAAAAAAAAAAGGAAACAACAGCAGCCCAACTACCCCAGCCCAACAGCCCAACTCGCAGCCCACCTCCTCTTTTCCCCGAACCGTTTATCTTCACCGCGAAAGGAACCCGCTAAGAGACTGGCAAGTGGACCCCGTTCCCTTTCCCTTTCCCACTGACCGCTGGACCCCTTTCCACTGTTCTCCTTCTCCACCCCGCGACTGCTTCTTCCTCCTCTCGTCGCCGTTGCCAGCATTGAATCGCGGCATCAATACGCCTTAACGCAGCCACCATAACTCGCCGCGATCAAGCACCTTAAAGCGCCAGCCTCCCCTCTTCTGTTTCCCCAGACGCCCCTCCTCGACACGCCTCTAGGCCGCCACAATTTCTCCTCGACTGCTCTGTCTCCGATGATGCTCCGGTGATGATTCCGGCGAAACCAGACCTCCCCTTGCTTCATTGACCAAGCTCACAGCTTCCCCACAACCAGACGCATCTCCCATCATCCTCCTCTCAACCGCGGGCGCCCCATAGCGTCGGCTACATCAAGCTTTCGAACGCCGCCGCGTCTGCCTTCTTCTCCGACGAGCTCCTCCGGTAATTCTAGACCACCCCGACCCCTTCCGTTCACGCACACATCCTTGCCATGGTCTTGCGCAGCTAACCCCGTCCTCCGTTTGTCTTCTCGTGGACCACAGCCTCATCTTCGACCGTGGACAGAACCGTCCGTCGCCGTTCCCAACTCCGACGAGAAATTGCGACTGCCTCTGAGCGCCCCCTGTCAAACTGCAAGCGAGTTGAGCATCAGTGTTGCATTTCGAACCTGGTGAGCATCCTTCCCCTCTTTTCCGCGTCCTGTTTCGCTAGCGCCGCCGCCAACTGGCCGCTCCGCCGCTCGCCGTTGTTATCGCGCCGCCAGTTCGTGACTGTTTGATAGGAGCCGTCCGATATCAATCGAGTGGATGAGATAGAATGACTTAAACGCGAAGGGGTACTCAATCTGGGCCACTCGATCTAACTAGATCTAACGTTCCACAGAGCCGATCCGGCTGAACCGGTATCGACCCGTAAGAACACGTCGCGTGTCACCTAATTCGTTTTAAAAGAAATTTGAAAACATATTTAATTGCAAACTTCAAACCCTTATATCTTTGGATCCACACGTCCAAATTTTACAAACTTTATGTCGTTGGATTCAGGAGAACAAGCCCTAGCTAACCATGGCCTTAGTTTTGAAAATAGTATCTGTTAGCTTGATTGAATTTGCAGAAACATTTGTGTACTTGTTTAGAGTATAAAAATTGTTTAAAATGATTTTTGGATTAAAACCTTTGCAAAATGGTTTGTTGTGACCTTACTGACCCTAGGAACCAACTCTTGGTATTAAAAATGATTTTTGTAAGATTTAGGTTAGATTACTTGACTTAGTCATTTTCTAGCCAAATAAAAAGAATGGTTTTTATTATAAAAATGTTTATGAAAAGAAAACATCAAGGAAATGTTTTGGACCAAACCTATTGACCCAAAAACACCAAGTTTTGCAATAGCAACTCATTTGGTGAACCCTAAAGGCTAATGCCTTAGTAAAAAAATATTTCTACACCACATAAAATAACACTTTGTTTTGAAAATGGTTTTAAGTGAAACCTTTTGCAAATGACTTGGCCACTTTAGGAAATGACCATTAGATGTACCCAAATGTCTATGACCCACTAGGAACCACTTTTTCAAACAAAACAAAGCTTGGCATGCTTGCATGCATTTCTTTGACTTTGTTATTTATGTGTGTTGTTTTGCTTGATTGGTAGATTGAGTTTGTGCCTTGCTTGATTGATTTGTAGTGACTTGAAGAGTGTGATTGTTGCAAAGATCAAGAAGTGAACCTATACTCTACCAAAAAGGCAAGTGATGCTTCATTCTTTTGTCCCATTACTTTCTCTATGCATTAGTGAATTTTGCTAAGTAAAACTTGCATGGATTTTGCTAAGTATAGATCTTGCTATAGGAAAACCTAGTAGATGAATCCTTAGCAGGATTTTCCTAAGTTAGAGATTCCTACTACTACCAAGCTTAGCCTAGCTAATAGAAAACATGGGTGGTATATATATATTCACACTATGGAAAAATATTCTAAGTCTGAGGACTTAAGTTTTGTTTAATAAAACAACTAAATTAATGAATCACCTGGGTGGAATGGGCTTGCTTGGTGGAGAATGGTTGAGTGGTTCACAATGCCATAGACTTGGATTGTGTATCTCACTTGTGGATGGCCACCCAGGAAACAAAGGGATTTGAGATGTCAAATGTTGAGAAGCTTCAAGTGCAACCACTTGGCAATATGGGCTCTGCCATGATCATATAGGTTGCAAGAACTTAGCCATATGGACAGTGGGTGGTAGTGTTTGATAGGTTGGAACGCGTCCATTTTTGGTCTAAGGGAAAGCTTCTGAAAGATCTTGTCTTGGGAAACCAAGTCTTGTGGGGAAAGTGCACCACCTCTGCAGAGTGTAAAATCTAAGTACTTAGCCATGTCCCTGGTAAAGGACAATTTGAGCATCAAGACATGGAAGCAATCAAGAATCTCATCATTCAAATTTCTAAATTAAAATCTTGTGGTTGAACAAGGGATTGTTTGAATTTTTCAATCATTGATGGAGAGATGGCTTGGTACAAGGATCTTGAAATCTTTGATTGAGAAAAATGGTTTTGTCAAACAAAAACTTAGTATTTCCAAAAGTTAAGGAAAAATTTATTTTGAGCAATGCAAGCCTCAACTCCACTTAGCCAAATGCATATAGATGATAGATTCCACTATACTACCATAGTATCACTTGCCAATACAATTCAAATGTATTGACCCTTGTGGTTGTAACTTGTAATGTTGCAGGTTTGATTGATTTTAGTGAAGATTGATTGATTAGGATTTTAGTGAAGATTGATTGATTAGGATTACAAAGCTTATAGCAATTGAACTATTAAAATGACTTGATCTTTATGCTACGCTTATCTATAGGAGTATGTCCATCATACCATTCTCCTAATGATATGATCTTGATGTTAATAACATCTCAATGTTCATGATAGGGAAACCACAATCATCTATTAACCAACAAGCTAGTATTATGTAGAGGCTTTACTAGGGACTCTAATTTAGTTTACAAATCACACAAGTATTAATGTTTCCTGGTCAATACTGTTATAGCATGAATGTAAACATTTATCATAAACACTATGATATAATAATAACTACATTTATTATTGCCTCTATGGCATATCTCCAACAGTCTCCCACTTGCACTAGAGTCAACTAATATAGATTACATGGTAATATACCGAACACCCATGGCAGTTTGGTGTTGGTCATGTGTTGCACTCGGGAGAGGTTTAGTCAACGAATCCGCCACATTTAGATCTGTGTGTACTTTGCAAATCTTTATGTCACCGTCTTGGACATGTTCTCGAATAGTGTCAAAACGTAGCTTGATGTGTTTCAGCTTCTTGTGTGACCTTGGTTCTTGCGCATTGGCTATGGCGCCCATGTTATCACAGTAGATAGACATTGGGTCCAGCGCACTTGGAACCACACCGAGCTCTGTAATGAACTCCTTCATCCATATCGCTTCTTGTGAAGCCTCCGAAGCAGCTATGTATTCCGATCCAGTTGAAGATCTCGCCACAACGCTTTGCTTTGCACTCCTCCAGCTAACTGCTGCACCATTCAAAGTAAATACGTATCCAGATTGAGATTTAGAATCATCCGGATCGTAGTTCCAACTAGCATCGGTGTAACCATTAACAACGAGCTGTTCATCACCTCCATAAGAAAGAACCATATCCTTAGTTCTTCTCAAGTATTTAAGGATGTTTTTGACCGCTGTCCAATGATCCACTCCTGGATCACTTTGATATCTGCTAGTTAAACTAACATCATATGCAATGTCGGGTCTAGTACATAGCATGGCATACATCAGAGATCCTATGGCTGAGGCATAGGGAGTCTTACTCATCCTTTCTCTATCTTCTGCCGTTGCTGGACTTTGAGTTTTACTCAAGGTCGTATTGGGCAACATGGGCAAGAACCCTTTCTTGCTATCTTCCATTCCAAACCTCTTTAGAACTTTGTCCAAATATGTACTTTGTGACAATGATATTAGGCGTCTCGATCTATCTCTATAAATCTTTATGACTAATATGTAAGCTGCTTCGCCAAGATCTTTCATTGAAAAACTATTATTCAAATATTCCTTGACACTATTAAGAAGGTCTACATCATTCCCAATCAACAATATGTCATCTACATATAGTATTAAGAATGCTACAGAGCTCCCACTCACTTTCTTGTAAATAAAAGCTTCTCCATAAGTTTGTATAAAACCAAAACTTTTGGTTACCTTATCAAAACGTTGATTACAACGTCGGGATGCTTGCTTCAACCCATATATGGACCGTTGAAGTTTGCATACCTTGTTAGCATCCTTAGGATCGACAAAACCTTTGGGTTGCATCATATACAACTCTTCATCAATGTCTCCATTGAGGAACGCCGTTTTGACATCCATCTGCCATATCTCATAATCATAATATGCAGCGATTGCTAACATAATCCTCACAGACTTTAGCTTCGCTACTGGTGAGAAAGTCTCATCGTAGTCAACTCCTTGAATTTGTCGAAACCCTTTTGCGACAAGTAGAGCTTTATAGACAGTAACATTACCATCGGCATCTGTTTTCTTCTTGAAAATCCATTTGTTCTCGACAGCCTTCCGGCCATCCGGTAAGTCCACCAAAGTCCATACTTGGTTTTCGTACATGGATCCAATTTTGGATTTCATGGCATCTTGCCATTTATTGGAATCTGGGTTCATCATCGCTTCCTCATACGTCGCAGGGTCATCGGTGTTGTCCACCAACATGACACTCATAACGGGATCATACCAATCAGGAGTGGTACGAGTTCTGGTTGACCTGCGAGGTTCTGTAGCAACTTCAATTGAAGTTTCATGATCATCATCATTAGCTTCCTCTATTATTGGTGTAGGCACCACAGGAAATTCTTCTGGTGCTGCGCTACTCGCAAGTTCGAGAGAAGGTTCAACAACCTCGTCGAGTTCTACTTTCCTTCCAGTCACTTCTTTCGAGAGAAATTCTTTCTCTAGAAAGGATCCATTCTTAGCAACAAATATTTTGCCCTCGGATCTATGATAGAAGGTATACCCAATAGTTTCCTTCGGGTATCCTATGAAGATGCATTTTTACGCTTTGGGTTCAAGCTTGTCTGGCTGTAACTTCTTTACATAGGCTTCGCAACCCCAAACTTTAAGGAGCGACAATCTAGGCTTCTTCCCAAACCATAATTCATACGGTGTCGTTTAAACGGATTTAGTTGGTGCCCTATTTAAAGTGAATACAGCTGTTTCTAATGCATAACCCCAAAACGATAGCGGTAAATCTGTAAGTGACATCATAGAACGAACCATATCTAAGAGAGTTTGATTACGACGTTCGGACACACCATTACGCTGTGGTGTTCCCGGCGTTGTCAATTGTGAAAGTATTCCGCATTTCTTTAAATGCTCGCCAAACTCGTAACTTAGATATTCACCTTCACGATCAGAACGTAGAAATTTAATCTTCTTGTTACGTTGATTCTCCACCTCAATTTGAAATTCCTTAAACTTCTCGAAAGTTTCGGACTTATGTTTCATGAAATAGATATACCCATATCTACTCAAGTCATCCGTGAAGATAAGAACATAACGATAACCACCGCGCGATGCTATACTCATTGGACCACACACATCGGTATGTATGATTTCCAACAAGTCCGTAGCTCGCTCCATCATACCAGAAAATGGAGTCTTAGTCATTTTACCCATCAGACATGCTTCGCATCTTTCAAGTGATTCGAAATCAAGTGATTCAAGAAGTCCATCAGAATGGAGTTTCTTCATACGCTTCACTCCAATGTGACCAAGACGACAGTGCCACATATAGGTCGAGTTATCGCTCAATTTCAAACGTTTAGCTTCAATGTTATTAATATGTGTATTTCCATTATCGAGATTCAATAAGAATAGACCATCTATCAAAGGTGCATGTGCATAAAACATATTACTTATATAAATCGAACAACCATTATTCTCGGACTTAAACAAGTAACCGTCTCGCAACAAACATGATCCAGATATAATGTTCATGCTCAACGCAGGCACCAAATAACAATTATTTAAGTATAAAACTAATCCCGATGGTAGATGAATAGGTAGCGTGCCGACCGCGATCACATCAACCTTTGATCTATTTCCAACGCGCATCGTCACCTCGTTCTTCGCTAGCTTCCGTTTATTCCGCAGCACCTATTTCGAGTTACAAATATGAGCAATCGAACCAGTATCAAATACCCAGGCACTACTACGAGTACTAGTGAGATACACATCAATAACGTGTATATCGGATATACCTTTCTTCTTGATGTTGCCGTTCTTCAAATCCGCCAAGTACTTTGGGCAATTCCGCTTCCAGTGACCCTCTTGCTTGCAGTAAAAGCACTCAGTATCAGGCTTAGGTCTAGCCTTGGTCTTCTTCGTCGGTGCGGCAACTTTCTTACCACCCTTCTTGAAGTTTCCCTTTTGCTTAGACTTGCCTTTCTTGAATTTGGTGGTCTTATTGACCAACAACACTTGATGCCCTTTCTTGATCTCCACTTCTGCAGATTTCAACATGGAGAAGAGTTCTGGAAACGTCTTGTTCATGTTTTGCATATTGTAGTTCATCACAAAGTTCTTGTAACTTGGTGGTAGTGATTGGAGGACACGGTAAATCCCCAAAGCATTAGGAATCACTATACCCAAACTTTGGAGTTTGTTTGCGTGCCCAGACATCTTAAGCACATGCTCACTGACGGAGCTACCCTCTTCCATCTTGCAGTTAAAGAACTTTTCAGAAGCCTCATAACTCTCAACTGCCGCGTGAGCCTCAAATATCATCTTGAGTTCACGGACAATATCATGTGGGTCATGGTTCTCAAACCTTTTTGAAGCTCCAATTCCAAACCATACAAGATAGCACACTGAACTGTGGAGTACTGATTCTTCCGAGTGAGGTAAACGTTCTTTACTTCATCGGTAGCATCAGCTGCAGGCGGGTCACCCAGCGGTGCATCCAGCACATAGGTCAAATTACCAGCATTGAGGACATTCCTCAAATTGCGGAACCAATCCGCGAAGTTGCTTCCATTGTTTTTCAGCTTTTCTTTCTCTAGAAACGCATTAAAATTGATGGTAGGGGTCGCCATTGATCTACAATATATTTGGAATAGTTTAGACTAAGTTTATGACAAATTGAGTTCTAATTAATAGTTAAATTAATCTAGGTGAACTCCCACTCAAAACAATATCCCCCACATTGTTTTAGTGATCACACGAACCAAATCCACCACATCAAAACCGATCATCACGAGAGTTGATGTAGCTTCAATGGCGAAAAATCGACATGTTCATCATATCTACTATATGACTCATGCTTTACCTTTCGGTGATCCGTGTTTCGAGACCATGTCTGTACATGCTAGGCTCGTCAAGATCAAACCTTAGCTTCCGCATGAGCAAATCTGGCTTGCTCACGTTGTATACACTTGTAGAATCTAACACACCCGATCATCACGTGGTGCTTTGAAACAACAAGCTTTAGCAACGGTGCTTACTAAGGATGAACACTTTGAAACCTGATATTTATGTGCATGAGGGATCATCTTATAATGCTACCGTCGTTAACTAAGCAATACAAGATGCATAAAGGATTAACATCACATGCAATTCATAATATGTGATATGATATGGCCTTTCTTCTTGTGCTTCCGATCTCCATCTTCAAGAACGAACATGATCTCCATCATCACCTGTATAGCGTCAAGGTCAATGGCGTCGTTTCATGGTTGTCGTCCACCAGCTCCAACTATTACAACTACTTTGAATAGACACGCGGGTCTTAACAGAATTTAAAGACAACCATATGGCTCCTGTCGGTTGCCAACTTACGATAAGGAACATTGCATACATCAAATATAATCACAATCATGGCCATATCACATCACATCACACCCCTGCAAAACAAAGTTAGACGCCTCTAATTTTCTTTGCATATTTTACGTGGTTTGGGGCTTTCAATAAGTGTCGATCTAACTTACGAACAAGAACCACAACGTTGATGTTTGAACTATCAGGTGCCCGTTGTAAATTGGATCTATACTATAATGGGAGAGACAGACACCCGCAAAGCCACTTATGCAATACAAGTTGCATGTTGAGCGTGGAGCAAGTCTCATGAACGATGTCATGTAAGGTTTGCCCGGGCCGCTTCATCCCATCATACCGCAAGATGCAAAGTACACAAGAAGCAATTGATAATAAAAGCACCACCGCCCACAATGACCATTGTGTTCTACTCGTGCAACAGATCTACATATAGACACGGCTCTGATACCACTGTAGGGGTTCGTCGCATGGAAAACAAAAAAATTCTACCGCATGCAAACAAACAAGCCAAGATCTATCTACTAGATTGTAGCAACGAGTCGATAGAGGAACTCACCCTCGAAGATTCCAAAGCGTTTAACGAGAGCAGATTCTCGTGGGTGATGTAGTCGTACTCTTGCCGATGTCAAGATCGCGTAGACGATCCTTCCGGCGCTGCGTTCCGGCAGCGCTTCCGCAGTCAGTCACACGTTCGGTACTCGATGAAGACCTTCCTCTCCCTTGTTCCAGCAGGCAGCGGAGGTTGTAGCACTCTCCTCGCGATTCCGGCAGCACGAGGGCGTGGTATCGGAAGTAGAGGAGAGATCTCGTAGGGCTTCGCCTAAAGCCGGAGCGAGTATGGTGGACTATGAGAGAGGCCTTGGCGATCTATGGTTTAGAGGCACCAAGGGAGGAAGCTTGGCCGGCGGCTAGGGCTTGGGGAGAGGCCCAACTCGGCGGCTAGGAGGAAACCCTAGGGCGGCGGCGACTTGTGGTGGTCGGCGGCTAGGGCTAGGGTTTGGGTGGTGTTGGGTGTAGGGAAGAGGGGTAGCCCTGCCCCTCCTTTTATAGGTGGGAGGGCGCGGCCAAGGGGGAGGGAGTCCTCCCCCAAGTCAGCCTCCTTGGCCGGCGGGTGGAGGGAGAGGAACTCCTCCCCAAGTAGGTTTCCTACTCTCCCTCCACCAAGCAAAACTTGTCGTTTGACTTTTCAAATTGGCGTTTGACTTTTCAAACTAAGATTTGATTTCTTCCTTTATTTTGCCCAACCATGATACCTAGTACATGATGCAACCATTCCACATTGTCATGACACATTCATGTACCCTTCCCCTACGGAGTGTCGGACCTTCCGGAACCTTCTAGAACATTCCCGATGAAAACACCGGAATCATTCCCCAACTCCGAAACATGACTTTCCTTATATGAATCTTATTCTCCGAACCATTCCGGATTTCCTCGTGATATCCCGGATCCCATCCGAGACTCCTAACAACATTCAGTCTCTTACTCATCATTCCATAACTACTCAATAACATCGAATCCTTAAGTGTGTCTCCCTACGGTTCGTGAATTATGCGGACGTGATCGAGACACTTCTCCGAACAATAACCAATAGAGGTATCTGGAAATTCATATGGCTCCCACATATTTCTACGATTACTTTGCGATCGAATGAACCACTTACATATGATACCAATTTCCCTTTGTCTCATGATAGTTTACTTATCCGAGGTTTTGATCGTCGGTATCTCTGCATACCTAGTTCAACCTCGTTACCGATAAGTACTCTTTTCTTGTTCCCGTGGTATGTGATCCCTTGTGAGCCAGTCACATGCTTGCAAGCTAATTGGATGGCATTCCACCGTGAGGGCCCAGAGTATATCTATCCGTCATATGGATGGACAAATCCCACTCTTGATCCATGTGTCTCAACCCATACTTTCCGAACACTCAATGCCACCTTTATAGCCACCTAGTTACGGTGTGGTGTTTGATGTCATCAAAGCATCCTTCCGGTGATGGTGATAAGCATGATCTCATGGTCGAAGGAATTAGGTTAGTATGTATCAGAAAGTTTATAGCAATTGAACTATTAAAATGACTTGATCTTTATGCTACGCTTATCTATAGGAGTATGTCCATCATACCATTCTCCTAATGATATGATCTTGTTGTTAATAACATCTCAATGTTCATGATAGGGAAACCACAATCATCTATTAACCAACAAGCTAGTATTATGTAGAGGCTTTACTAGGGACTCTAATTTAGTTTACAAATCATACAAGTATTAATGTTTCCTGGTCAATACTGTTATAGCATGAATGTAAACATTTATCATGAACACAAAGATATAATAATAACTACATTTATTATTGCCTCTAGGGAATATCTCCAACACTTTGCATGTAGTCGGTTCATCATTGTCAAACAATAATGATTAACTCTCAAATCTTAGCATTTGATTGTTTATCCAACCTTCTTGGTTCAATAAGAACTTTAGACCTCCGTGACCGCAACCTTTGAGGCACGTGATCCATGAGCATTTTGGCTGCCTCAGAACATTTTCCGGCGCTGCGCAACTCAACACATTTAGCTAAGGTTCGTTAACCTTATCAAAGTTCTATTGTATCTCACTTAACTTTTG
Organism: Avena sativa; assembly: GCA_916181665.1. Lineage (NCBI taxonomy): Eukaryota > Viridiplantae > Streptophyta > Magnoliopsida > Poales > Poaceae > Avena > Avena sativa. The sequence goes on from OV702282.1 coordinate 292,715,400, forward strand.
CGAAAAAATTCTTTTTTCAAGAAACTTCACATTTCAAGCGACAAAACCTTTTGTCCTCGGTATTATGGAGGAATATCCGATGGTTATTCGAAATAACCTACAAAGACATGCTCATCCGACTTTGGTTGTAAACATCTTACTTATGCTTAGCATACCAAAATTTAAGAAATGACAATTTGGGTTTTACCCCAAACCATAACTTCCATGGTGTCATTTCAACGGATCAAGATGGAGCTCTTTTCAGTGTAAAAGTGGTAGTGTCTAAAGCTTTTAATCTTTTAACACATAATGGCAGTTTTATAAATAACACCTTTGATTCAACCATGTCAAACAAGGTTTTATTACAAATCTCAAACACTTCATACTCCTATGGTGTTTCAGGAGATGTAAATCTAGGTGTTTTGCTAAAGTTGCAACTCAAATAAATCCCTTTATGATAAAATCATAATTCATTTATTTTCTTGTTACACTTGTAACTCAAATAAATCTCTTTATGATAAAATCATAAATCATTTATTTTCTTGTTACAATGATTTTCCACTTCATCTTGAAAGTATTTGAAACATTTTCAAATATTTCATACTTCTTTCTCATTAAGTGAATATTCACTCAAATTTTCGGAGAAATCATATGAAGTTGAATTCCATCACTTACGACTACACATAATGGACTACATACATCGATATGTATAAATTCCAATAATTTAGTCGATCGTTCTTTTTTGGCCTTTGAACGAAGTTTTAATTAACCCGAGGAAAGTCTCACAAGCGTCATTTGATCAAATCAAAGACTCTAAAAATCCATGAAAATGGAGTTTCTTCATGTTTTATTTCCAATATAATTTAAACGGCGATGTCACCTCGTAAGTGATCTTTCAATCATTTGTCTTGCGACATTTTAGCATTAGCTTTATGGATGTGATTTCTCCAACTAGATTTATAAATCATCCATCTTATATGGAATACGGTAATTATTTGAACAACCTTTGTTCTCATAATACCTGATTTAAATAACAATTATTAAAACAAATCTTGAAGTCAAGCTTTGATGTCAACGAGAAATACAAACAACGGTTTGTTTGTTTTCGATGAGCATCATCACATATTCTCTTGCTAGTTACTTAGACCATTGTGGTTCATGAATTGCGTCGTTCCGTATGAAATTTCATACCAACAAATTCGGTATCCAATACCCAAGAACCACATTGTTTAACAAGCAAAGATATATTGGATATATACCTAAATTGGATATTTTCAATCTTTTCTTTTTTGCCAAATATATTTTATTGATTCTCTTTTAGCATTTCCTTTTCCTTTTTTAAAAGAATCTATCAACATCAACAGTGGCGCCATATACATGACACATAGTCCAAAGTGTGTATATTCAAATAATAATACCTTTGGACTTGCACTTTGAAGTAGATCATCATCATCAAATGATCGACGTTCTTTCAAAATCCATTCTTTAGTAATATTTTGGTGTAGTAAACACTTTGCACACATCTTATATTCATCATTATCATGACGGCTTTCATGATCAAGCTAATGTAGCTTATAAAAATGAATCATGGGTATAACGTTACTTTCCAAAAACCCTTTTAGATGATTAGGATATCTAGCATCTCCAACCTTTGCAAATTCTCATCTAATATGAGAACATATATTATACTCTATCATATTGCAACCAAAACATTGTTTCAAATATCGTTATATCTGCCACACGTGATGGTTTCTGAAACAATTCTTTCAGCTCCTAGATAATCTCGATATTTAAATCAAGAATCATGGAGGCAAACATGATACTTAAGATACTAACACTGGAATTGTTACTCTCGATTTAATACTAATTATCAAATTTTACAGAGTAAACAGAGTCTGCTAAAAGTTTGCAATAGGACTTTAAACTTTAGATTGACACTCAACACAATACGATACTAGTTCGTAAAGTATATATCCAGAATTCTATAGTTCTATTATCTCAATTACAACTATGCATAAGGTGGTGAACGAATGCCAATGACTACAACAAATTATGCAAATTCACTTTGATTTAATTTATGATAAATTAAGTTCTACTAATCCAAATTAGAAATGAACTCCCACTCAAAAACGACATCCCTCGTGTCTTTTTGGTGATTACATGAACCAAATCCACTACACCAAGTCTGATCATCACGTGAGTCGGTGTAGCTTCAAAGGCGAGCATCAAATGGGCATCATATCTTCCATATGACTCATGCTTAACCTTTTGGTCCGTGTTCCGAGACCATGTATGTACATGATAGGATTGCCAAGTAAGAACCTTAGTATTCGTGTGTGTAACTGTCTTACACCTGAAATATGATCGTGGATCCAAAAACACCAGATCATCACATGATGTCTTGGAGCGACGAAACATAATCGGTGCATACTTAAGGGAGAACATATTTTTATCTTAATGTCTAAATGAGGGATCATCTTATTATTCTAATAAAACGTCAAACTAGCAATATAAGATGCAACAAACATCACATGTTAATAAGTGAAATGGTATGGTTCTTGCACTTGATCTCCATCATGTGCAACATGGTGTGATCACTATCATACCTCTGTGTGTAAAGCCAAGGTCTATAGAACTTACACGTTATGTGTGTTGTAAGAGTATCGACTTATACTTATACTTACAACATCACCATATCATGACACTGTCCCAGCAACAATCTAAACTAGACTCCTCTAATTTATCCATTGCAAGTTTTACGTGGCTTAGGGCTTTCGAAGATAGAACCATTCTTACCTACAAACATGAACCACAACGAGGATAACCAAATTATTGACAACTCGTTGCAAATTAGATATTGACTATAGTAGGAGAGACAGACACCTGCTAGCCACTTATGCAAAACTAGTTGCATGTCAAGCGTGGAACAGGTCTCATGTGCGAGGACATGTAAAATTTGTCCGGGCCACTTCATCCCACTATGCCACCAATATCCAAAGTACAACTAAGAAACAATAAAATGATCATCATCGCCCACATACTCACATGTGTACTACCCGTGCAAAGCATCTACGCATAGATCCGGCTCTGATACCACTGTAGGGTTCGCAGCATAGAAAACAAAATTTTTCCTATGATGGGAACAACTATGTACCAAGATCTATCTACTAGATACAAACAACAGGCGGATGTATATCTGTAGAGAACATACCCTTGAAGACCGACAAAGCTTAACGAGTCCAAACTCGTGGTTGATGTAGATGATCTCTTACCGATCTCAAGATCGAGAGGAAGTCCTTAGCACCGCAACTTAGCGGCGCATCCGTTCTCGCACACACGTCCGAGGCACCGAGCAACCTCCGCCTCCTCGCTCCAGCGATGCAGCGGAAGCACAACTCTTTCTTGCCGAATAGCCACCGGGAACATGTATCTCGCTAGTCCGAGACCATAGGAATAAATACTAGAGGGGGAGAGAGATCCTTCACGAGGAGGTGCGAGTGAGAGAGAGAGGGAGGGGGCTCCTTTTATAGGGAGAGGGGAGCACCCAAGGGGCCATGCGCCCAGCCATGGGGCTGCCCCCTCCCCTCGTTTCATTCATGTGGGTGGACACTCCACTCACACAAATGCCTTTCAATTTTCTCCACTCAAAAACCCACTCAAATTCCCATTAAATTTCCACCAAATTTAATGCAAACTCTCATTAAATAAATCTCCTTTTATTTATTCAGAATTTTGTCAATTAATTTAATGAAAAACATTCTCATATAACCCCTTGCTAGTATTTCATTTCACATGCAAAAACACTTTCTGCAATTTCACCCAAAAACCTGTTTCGGTATCTAGTGAAATAAATTTCTGCGCTTGTTATTCTTTCCTGCATGAAACTTTTGCTCCAAATGGATGTCGGTGTCTCTTAAGTGTGTCACCCTACGGTTCTCGAATAATGCGGACATGATCGAGACCCCTCTCGGATCAATAATCAGAAGCGGGATCTGGAGACCCATACTGACTCCCACACATTCAGCGATGACTTTCTTGTGATCGCGAGAACCTTTTTATGCTAGTATCTTAATCCCCTTGTTTCGTGATATATTACATGTCTGAGATTCGATCATCGGTATCTCCATACCTAGTTTGATCTCGTTACTGACATGCACTCTTTTCTCGTTCCTGTGATATAACATTCTAGTGATCAAATCACTTGCTTGCAAGCTAATCAATGTGATATCACCGAGAGGGCCCAGAGCATATCTATCCATCATCGGGATGAACAAATTCCACTCTTGATCCATGGGTCTCAACATAACACTTTAGTAGTTCTGAACCCATCTTTATAATCACCCTATTACGGTGTGACGTTTGATGTTATCAAGAAACTCTTCTGGTGTTAGTGATTGACATGATCTCATGGTCTAAGGATTAGGATCACTTCGTAAGTTGTTATAGCAATATAAACTCAATGACTTTGATCGTAATGCTATACTTCAGATGAATGTTCATCATATCATTACACTAATGTTTCGCCCTCGTTATTAATAACATCCAATGTCCATGATCAGGAAACCTTGATCATCTTGTTAATCAACAAGCTAGTTTATAAGAGAGGCATAAGTAGGAACTTCCTTTTGTTTATTAAACACACATGTATTAACGTTTCTGTATTAATACAATTATAGCATGTAAAATAAACATTTATCATAAATAAGGAATACGATAATAACCACTTTATTATTGCCTCTCGGGCATATTCTCTTCACAACCAAGCTTACCATCTCAATCAAAACATTACCTTTTTTCAGTCCAACCTGAGAATCCCAACTCATAATCCGTAAGTATATACCGACATAGTTGAAAATTTGATTGGAGAAAAACTAGTATGAACATGTACTGATCGTGGCACCGCCCTCAAATCGTCAACTCCCCCGCCGATCATCCGCCCAGATCATCAACGAGCGAGAAGAGTTGTGTGGCGGAGAGAGGAGGAGCACAACAGTTCGGTCCCAGATCATCGACGACCGAGAAGAGCTATGCGGCGGAGAGAGGAGGAGCACAATAGTTCAGTCGAGACTACAAGAGAGGCGGCGCGCTATCAACTGGCTCGACCAGACCAGATGTGCCGGATGGGATCAATTGGCTCGACCATACCAGGTGCTTGTGTGGCAAACCGGGACTGTCCACTTCAACCAAAACCGGTGTCAAAACAGCCACCAGCCTCGTAAACCACCTTGGGGGTGTATTTTAAAACATAAGGGGGGCTAACGGCCAGGACACGATAGTTGTGGGGGTGATCTAGACTTCTTTCGTAATAATTCAAACTTATACGTTTCTACCTTACACAATTCAAAAATAATCCAAACCCATTATTTTGAAGTTCACATTCAACAACACATAGCTCTTGTCAGTTCCATCATCAGGGTTGTGGGGAATCCCTCTAAATGTTAGTATACTCTTTGTTGGAGATATGCCCTAGAGGCAATAATAAATGTAGTTATTATTATATCTTTGTGTTTATGATAAATGTTTACATTCATGCTATAATAGTATTAACAAGGAAACATTGATACTTGTGTGATTTGTAAACTTAATTTGAAGTCCCTAGTATAGCCTCTATACATCACTAGCTTGTTGGTTGATAAATTATTGTGGTTTCCCTATCATGAACATTGAGATGTTATCAACAACAAGATCATATCGTTAGGAGAATGATATGGTGGACATACTCCTATAGATAAGCGTAGCATAAAGATCAAGTCATTTCAATAGTTCAATTGCTATATGCTTTCTGATACATAGTAACCTAATTTCTTCGACCATGAGATCATGCATATCACCTTTACCGGATGGATGCTTTGATGACATCAAACACCACACCATAACTGGGTGGCTATAAAGGTGGCATTGAGTGTTCGGAAAGTATTGGTTGAGACACATGGATCAAGAGTGGGATTTGTCCATCCATATGACGGATAGATATACTCTGGGCCCTCTCGGTGGAATGTCATCCAATTAGCTTGCAAGCAGGTGACTGGCTCACAAGGGATCACATATCACGGGAACGAGAAAAGAGTACTTATCGGTAATGAGGTTGAACTAGGTATGCAGAGATACCGACGATCATAACCTCGGATAAGTAAACTATCGTGAGACAAAGGGAAATTGGTATCGTATGTAAGTGGTTCATTCGATCGCAAAGTAATCGTAGAAATATGTGGGAGCCATATGAATTTCCAGATTCCTCTATTAGTTATTGTTCGGAGAAGTGTCTCGATCATGTCCGCATAATTCACGAACCGTAGGGAGACACACTTAAGGATTCGACGTTGTTTGAGTAGTTATGGTATAATGAGAAAGATACCGAATGTTGTTCGGAGTCTCGGATGGGATCCGGGATATCACGAGGAGATCCAGAATGGTCTGGAGAATAAGATTCATATAAGGAAAGTCCCGTTTCGGAGTTGGGAAATGTTTCCGGTGTTTTCATCGGGAATGTTCTAGAATGTTCCGAAATGTCCGGCACTCCGGAGGGGAAGGGGTACATGAATGTGTCATTGCAAGTTGGAATGATTGCATCATGTACTAAGTGTCATCGCTGTTCCAAATAAAGGATTAATTCAAATCCTAGTTTGAAAAGTCAAATAGCTAAATTGAAAAGTCAAACGGCTAAATTTGGAAAGAGGAAAAGAGGAGGAAGTGGGAAACCGAGTTGGGGAGGGAATCCCTCCTCCAACCGGCGGCGCCCCCTCCAAGCCGAGTTGGGGAGGGACTCCCCTCCCTCCCCCTTGGCCGCCAGCCCCTCCACCTATATAAGGAGGGGCAGGGCTCCCTCCTAGCACACACAAGTACCTCTCCTCAAACCCTAGCTTGGCGCCTACCACCATAGCCGCCGCCGCCCCCTAGGGTTTTGCCCTAGCCGCCGATTTGGGGGTCCCTGGAACCCTAGTCGCCGGCTCTAGCCTCTCCTCCTTGGTGTGTCTAAACCCTAGATCGCCGAGGAGCTCTCTCATACTCCACCATACTCGCTCCGGCTTAAGGCGAAGCCCTGCGAGATCTCCCCTCTACTTCCGGTACCACGCCGTTGTGCTGCCGGAATCGCGAGGAGAGTGCTACAACCTCCGCTGCCTGCTGGAACAAGGGAGAGGAAGGTCTTCGTCGAGTACCGAACGTGTGACCGACTGCGGGAGCGCTGCCGGAACACAGCGCCGGAAGGATCGTCTACGCGATCTTGAGATCGTGAAGAGTACGACTACATCACCCACGAGAATCCGCTCTCGTTAAACACTTTGGAATCTTCGAGGAGTTATTCCATCGACTCGTTGCTACAATCTAGTAGATAGATCTTGGCTTGTTTGTTTGTATGCGGTAGAAAAATTTTGTTTTCCATGCTACGAAACCCTGCAGTGGTATCAGAGCCGTGTCTATATGTAGATCTGTTGCACGAGTAGAACACAATGGTCATTGTGGGCGTTGATGCTTTTATTGTCGATTGCTTCTTGTGTACTTTGCATCTTGCGGGATGTTGGGATGAAGCGGCCCGGGCTAACCTTACATGACATCGTTCATGAGACTTGCTCCACGCTTGACATGCAACTTGTATTGCATAAGTGGCTTTGCGGGTGCCTGTTTCTCCTAGCATAGTTAAGATCCAATTTACAACGGGTGATTTACAATACTAGTATCAATGTTGTGGTTCATGTTTGTAAGTTAGAACGACACTTATTGAAAGCCCCAAGCCACGTAAAACATGCAAAGAAAGTAGAGGCGTCTAACTTTATTTTGCAGGGGTGTGCAGTGATGTGATATGGCCATGATTGTGATTATATTTGATGTATGCAATGTTCCTTATTGTAAGTTGGCAACCGGCAGGAGCCATATGGTTGTCTTTAATTTATGTTAAGACCCGCGTGTCTATTCAAAGTAGTTGTAATAGTTGAAGCCGGTGTACGACAACCATGGAGGAGCGTCATTGACCTTGATGCAATGCCGGTGATGATGGAGATCATGTTCGTGCTAGAAGATGGAGATCGGAAGCACAAATAAGAAAGTCCATATCATATCACATATTATGAATTGCATGTGATGTTAATCCTTTATGCATCTTGTATTGCTTAGTAGACGACGGTAGCATTATAAGATGATCCCTCATGCACATGAATTTCAAGTCATAAAGTGTTCACCCTTAGTTAGCACCGTTGCTAAAGCTTGTTGTTTTGAAGCACCACGTGATGATCGGGTGTGTTAGATTCTGCAAGTGTAGACAACGTGAGCAAGCCAGATTTGCTCATGCGGAAACTAAGGTATGATCTTGACGAGCCTAGCATGTACATACATGGTCTCGGAACACGGATCACCGAAAGGTAAAGCATGAATCATATAGTAGATATGATGAACATGACGATTGTTCGCCATTGAAACTATATCAACTCTCGTGATGATCGGTGTTGATGTGGTGGATTTGGTTCGTGTGATCACTAAAACAATGTGAGGGATATTGTTTTGAGTGCGAGTTCACCTAGATTAACTTTATTATTAATTTGAACTCAATTTGTCATAAACTTAGTCTAAACTATTGCAAGTATGTTGTAGATCAATGGCAGCCCCTACCATCAATTTTAATGCGTTCCTAGAGAAAGAAAAGTTGAAAAACAATGGAAGCAACTTCGTGGATTGGTTCCGCAATTTGAGGATTGTCCTCACAGCTGGTAATTTGACCTATGTGCTGGATGCACCGCTGGGTGACCCACCTGCAGCTGATGCTTCCGATGAAGTAAAGAATGTTTACCTCGCTCGGAAGAATCAGTACTCCATAGTTCAGTGTGCTATCTTGTACGGTTTGGAATCGGAGCTTCAGAAAAGGTTTGAGAATTCAGACCCATATGATATTGTCGAGGATCTCAAATTGATTTTTGAGACTCATGCGGCAATTGAAAGTTATGAGGCTTCTGAAAAGTTCTTTAACTGCAAGATGGAAGAGGGCAGCTCTGTCAGTGAGCATGTGCTTAAGATGTCTGGGCACGCAAACAAACTTCAAAGCTTGGGTATAGTGATTCCTAATGCTTTGGGGATTTATCGTGTCCTCCAATCACTACCACCAAGTTACAAGAACTTTGTGATGAACTACAACATGCAGAACATGAACAAGCAGTTGCCAGAACTGTTTGCTATGTTGAAGTCTGCAGAAGTGGAGATCAAGAAAGAGCACCAAGTGTTGTTGGTCAATAAGACCACCAAATTCAAGAAAGGCAAGTCTAAGCAGAAGGGACACTTCAAGAAGGGTGGTAAGAAAGTTACCGCACCGACGAAGAAGACCAAGGCTGGACCTAAGCCTGATACTGAGTGCTTTTACTGCAAGGGAGAAGGTCACTGGAAGCGGAATTGCCCAAAGTACTTGGCGGATTTGAAGAACGGCAACATCAAGAAGAAAGGTATATCTGGTATACATGTTATTGATGTGTATCTCACTAGTACTCGTAGTAGTGCCTGGGTATTTAATACTGGTTCGGTTGCTCATATTTGTAACTCGAAACAGGTACTGCAGAATAAACGGAAGCTAGCGAAGAACGAGGTGACGATGCGCGTGGGAAACGGATCAAAGGTTGATGTGATCGCGGTCGGCACGCTACCCCTTCATCTACCATCGGGATTAGTTTTATACTTAAATAATTGTTATTTGGTGTCTGCGTTGAGCATGAACATTATATCGGGATCTTGTTTATTGCGAGACGGTTACTTGTTTAAGTCCGAGAATAATGGTTGTTCGATTTATATGAGTAATATGTTTTATGCACATGCACCTTTGATAGATGGTCTATTCTTATTGAATCTCGATAGTGGAAATACACATATTAATAACATTGAGGCTAAACGGTTGAAATCAAGCGATAACTCGACCTATATGTGGCACTGTCGTCTTGGTCACATTGGAGTGAAGCGTATGAAGAAACTCCATTCTGATGGACTTCTTGAATCACTTGCTTTCGAATCACTTGATAGATGCAAAGCATGTCTGATGGGTAAAATGACTAAGACTCCATTTTCTGGTATGATGGAGCGAGCTACGGACTTATTGGAAATCATACATACCGATGTGTGTGGTCCAATGAGTGTAGCATCGCGCGGTGGTTATCGTTATGTTCTTACCTTCACGGATGACTTGAGTAGATATGGGTATATCTATTTCATGAAACATAATTCCGAAACTTTCGAGAAGTTTAAGGAATTTCAAAGTGAGGTAGAGAATCAACGTAACAAGAAGATTAAATTTCTATGTTCTGATCGTGGAGGTGAATATCTAAGTTACGAGTTTGGCGAGCATTTGAAGAAATGCGGAATACTTTTGCAGTTGACACCGCCGGGAACACCACAGCGTAATGGTGTGTCCGAACGTCGTAATCGAACTCTCTTAGATATGGTTCGTTCTATGATGTCACTTACAGATTTACCGCTATCATTTTGGGGTTATGCATTAGAACAGCCGCATTCACTTTAAATAGGGCACCGTCTAAATCCGTTGAAATGACACCGTATGAATTATGGTTTGGGAAGAAACCTAGATTGTCGTTCCTTAAAGTTTGGGGATGCGAAGCCTATGTAAAGAAGTTACAGCCGGACAAGCTTGAACCCAAAGCGGAAAAATGCGTCTTCATAGGATACCCGAAGGAAACTATTGGGTATACCTTCTATCACAGATCCGAAGGCAAAATCTTCGTTGCTAAGAATGGATCCTTTCTAGAGAAGGAATTTCTCCCGAAAGAAGTGACTGGAAGGAAAGTAGAACTCGACGAGGTTGTCGAACCTTCTCTCGAAATTGCGAGTAGCGCAGCACCGGAAGAAGTTCCTGTGGTGCCTGCACCAATAAGAGAGGAAGCTAATGATGATGATCATGAAACTTCGGTTGAAGTTGCTACAGAGCCTCGGAGGTCAACGAGAACTCGTACCACTCCAGATTGGTATGATCCCGTTATGAGTGTCATGTTGGTGGACAACACCGATGACCCTGAGACATATGAGGAAGCGATGATGAGCCCAGATTCCAATAAATGGCAAGAAGCCATGAAATCCGAGATTGGATCCATGTACGAAAACCAAGTATGGACTTTGGTGGACTTACCGGATGGCCGGAAGGCTGTCGAGAACAAATGGATTTTCAAGAAGAAAACAGATGCTGATGGTAATGTTACTGTCTATAAAGCTCGACTTGTCGCAAAAGGGTTTCGACAAATTCAAGGAGTTGACTACGATGAGACTTTCTCACCAGTAGCGAAGCTAAAGTCTGTGAGGATTATGTTAGCAATCGCTGCATATTATGATTATGAGATATGGCAGATGGATGTCAAAACAGCATTCCTCAATGGAGATATTGATGAAGAGTTGTATATGATGCAACCCAAAGGTTTTGTCGATCCTAAAGATGCTAACAAGGTATGTAAACTTCAACGGTCCATCTATGGATTGAAGCAAGCATCCCGAAGTTGGAATCAACGTTTTGATAAGGTGATCAAAAGTTTTGGTTTTATATAAACTTATGGAGAAGCTTGTATTTACAAGAAAGTGAGTGGGAGCTCTGTAGCATTCTTAATACTATATGTGGATGACATATTATTGATTGGGAATGATGTAGACCTTCTTAAAAGTGTCAAGGAATATTTGAATAATAGTTTTTCAATGAAGGATCTTGGCGAAGCAGCTTACATATTAGGCATAAAGATTTACAGAGATAGATCGAAACGCCAAATATCATTGTCACAGAGTACATATTTGGACAAAGTTCTAAAGAGGTTTGGAATGGAAGATAGCAAGAAAGGGTTCTTGCCCATGTTGCCCAATACGACCTTGAGTAAAACTCAAAGTCCGACATCGGCAGAAGATAGAGAAAGGATGAGTAAGACTCCCGATGCCTCAGCCATAGGATCTCTAATGTATGCCATGCTATGTACTAGACCCGACATTGCATATGCTGTTAGTTTGACTAGCAGATATCAAAGTGATCCAGGAGTGGATCATTGGACAGCGGTCAAAAACATCCTTAAGTACTTGAGAAGAACTAAGGATATGGTTCTTTCTTATGGAGGTGATGAACAGCTCGTTGTTAATGGTTACACCGATGCTAGTTGGAACACCGATCCGGATGATTCTAAATCACAATCTGGATACGTATTTATTTTGAATGGTGCAGCAGTTAGCTGGAGGAGTGCAAAGCAAAGCGTTGTGGCGAGATCTTCAACTGAATCGGAATACATGGCTGCTTCGGAGGCTTCACAAGAAGCGATATGGATGAAAGAGTTCATTACAGAGATGGGTGTGGTTCCTAGTGCGCTGGACCCAATGTCTATCTATTGTGATAACATGGGCGCCATAGCCAATGCGCAAGAACCAAGGTCACACAAGAAGCTAAAGCACATCAAGCTACGTTTTCACGCTATTCGAGAACATATCCAAGATGGGGATATAAAGATTTGCAAAGTACACACAGATCTGAATGTGGCGGATCCGTTGACTAAACCTCTCCCGAGGGAAAAACATGACCAGCACCAAACTGCCATGGGTGTTCGGTATATTACCATGTAATCTAGATTAGATGATTCTAGTGCAAGTGGGAGACTGTTGGAGATATGCCCTAGAGGCAATAATAAATGTAGTTATTATTATATCTTTGTGTTTATGATAAATGTTTACATTCATGCTATAATAGTATTAACAAGGAAACATTGATACTTGTGTGATTTGTAAACTTAATTTGAAGTCCCTAGTATAGCCTCTATACATCACTAGCTTGTTGGTTGATAAATGATTGTGGTTTCCCTATCATGAACATTGAGATGTTATCAACAACAAGATCATATCGTTAGGAGAATGATATGGTGGACATACTCCTATAGATAAGCGTAGCATAAAGATCAAGTCATTTCAATAGTTCAATTGCTATATGCTTTCTGATACATAGTAACCTGTAACACCCTCAGAATCGGCCCTATGCAAGTTTCAGCGCTTCCCGCCAAACCCGCATAGAAACGATTCAAAGGTGCCCACCAGGCACTTGCGTGCGGGTGGAAAACGAAGTAATAACATTACACAACAGTCCTCGATGGGACCCACAGAACAGATATATATACAACACGACTCCATGAGTCAAGAATACAGATATACAGAACAAAGATCCAAATCACCTTGAAAACAATAGAGCGTCCAGCTACGGACAAGATGCAAATGGGGCTAAGAGCCCTGAAGAATAACCAATGGCGTCCATAACCCTGCCCAGGCCAAGCCGGAAGGGTAACCCTGCTAACGACGTCGAAACCTGCTAAAACAAAAGGGGTGCCGACAAAGGGCAAAGGAAAAAGAGGAGCGTTAGTACTGAGGCCAGTACACGGCGAGGCTAGAATTCGGCGGTCCTCGCCTACATAGGTATGGTGGACTGAAGCGGCAGCGGCAGCATGCACTAAACAACCTATAGAGACTCGATACAACGGTCGGCTATCAGAGAGAGATAAGAAAGACCTATTCGGAACCAACCTGATACTATCACCAAGCATACCCATCCTGGTATTTCCCCCTCGAGACCAAACGAGGAAGTCAACCGAGGAACTCACACCGTTGGCAGTTTTATTTATTCAGTTATCGTTGCAGCAATTACTAGTCAGGTATAGATAGTCATCCTGATAGAATAAGCAGTGGGCACTTTTAGTTAACCATTCCGTTGTAGTTGCAACACTTTCTAGTCAGATACATTAAGCATGAGATATCCCAAAACCCAGCAGTTGTTGGTACTTTTATTTAGCCATTCCGTTGTAGTGAAGCTGATTACTAGTCATATCGGATTCAAGTCAAATTATAACAGTAAACTTTAGTTATAGTTGTCTATGATCGAGAACTGTGCTCCAAGTCGTCCATAACCGCGGACACGGCTTTTCGAAAAGATTTAACCCTGCAGGGGTGCACCAAAGTATCCACACGCACTTCGACCCTTTTTGCCAGATCAATTAACATACACCCATCGGTATGTCGGCGGGGACTAAGTCATGACGTTTCCCAGACCCAAAGTAAGTACATGGGGGCCACCCCACCAAGTCTACCCGCAACGAAGTCGGCCGGTCTCCGAGACGGACTCAGGGTTTGTGGAGCCGGCTGTAAACGACTGGGAACCCGAAACTCTCGGGCTTGTCGATACAGCGAAAACGGGTCACGATCCTAAACAGTACAGGTGCAGTACATCGCACAATTTAAATTAAGCAGTAAAGCATGGCATAAGTACAGAATAGTAATAAAGCCCCAAACTACTTGTGGCCCCCAGTACAGTACTTTGAAATCAGGTACTAAATCGATGGGGTGCCCATACATCCCACATGTGGTTAGCGCGCTCGATCTCGGAACAGGTGTCAAGAACTCGGGGTCCTACGGGACACAAGTGGACGGTTAACAACCAAATAACATTTATTGCCCACCTGTGCCTCTGCATTACCTACTTCAATTTTAGTTATTAAACGATAATTAAAGCCATGATCATCTCCAACATTAAACATGCGCCAATACTCCAACAACTGTGGTACTTGACGACACGCAACAGCACTTGAGCAAGCGACTACGACGCGCAGGTCCAACTATCTACCAAACAACAGGTAATAGGATGTGTCCAAGGAAATATAAGGCTGCACGGGATATCACGGGTACGAAAAACTAGAGCATCGCAACACAGATAGCAATAGATCAACAAGAGGGAATAAATATTACAAAAGTAATATAGGTAGAAAGGGGGGAGGTGCTCGCCTGAAAAGCATTGCCGAAGGTTCATCCGAAGATCGGGTCGATACTCGCATCAACTCATTGGCCTAATCCGCGAAGAAGCAAAGCACTAGAAGAAACACCGGATGCACTATTTAATACTACGGCAAAAGATCGGGCATGATGCATGTATGATGTATGGCATGGCAAAGGTGCGATGCGATTAGGTCATATTAAGCGGAACCGGGGTCCCGACAATTAATTATATCGTTCATGTTGTTTAGGTGCCCCGCAATTTTAAATGTTACCTTAACATGGCAAAAGATAGCACCGGTTCGCTACACCAATTTAAATGGAGTCCGGAATAAGACAAAGATATCCCGCATACCGACTCCATGTTTAGTTATGAGGTGAATCGACATAATGCCCCCAACCCACAGACAAGTATGCATGCATGATCAATTTAATATGCATCAGTTGATAATGTCATATTATAAAATAATGGGGTCTCGGATAGGGAATCACTTTAGGGTTCGGCGAACTTGGGCTCCGAGGGGTTCGGGGTCGGTCTCAGGGTTCGACGGGGGAACGGTTCGACGGAATCGGTCTCGGACAACGGAAGTAGATCTTGTCGCATCCGGGAAGAAGGACCTGGTTCGGCGTCGAGGCGCATCAGATTCGTCCTGGTCGGTGTCGATCTTGTCGTTGCGAAGATCTTGTCGGGTCCGCGCCATCGAGTCGGTCTTGGCATTCGGGGTGAAGAACTTGGCATCCTCGAGGAAGTACTTGGCGTATCCGTGTCGACGACCTGGGCGTCCGGGTTCTCGGGCATCAGATCCGGGAAGCAGTACTTGTCGCATCTGCGGTCTTCGGGTTCAGGTAGAAGAGCTCGTCGTCCGGGGATTCTCTGGGTCCGTGTAGGAGATCTTGACGCCTGGGACGAAGAACTCGGGTCCGGACGGAGGTCTTGGCGTTCCGATGGATCGGTCTTCGGTTCCGTGTGGGGGAAAGGACCCGGTTTGGTAAATGGCTTGCTTGCTTGGACTATTGCTGCCCTCTCTTCTGCAAACTGAAGAATGCTATACTGAAGAGAATGTAGCGCTACTGCTGCTGCTGTGCGGCAAGGGAAAAAAGAACGGGGCACACAACAAGGATGCCCGCGGGGCGACACAAGGGACCTGAAGACGGCGGCCGGAGGAACCCCCGCCTCGCACGGGTGGCGTATCCGTGTGTCTAAACCCCCGCCTCGCACGGGTGGCGTCGGAGGCCAAAGCCTCTGGGCGTCGCCGGATTGCAGAGGAGGCGGGGAAAGGCGAGCGCGGCGTGGTGGCAGAGCACGACGGCGGGAGAGCTCGGCGGCGAGGTGGAGAAGACCGGCGAGGCGGGGGGCTCCTGTGGCGGCGGCGGTTGCCAGAGGGGAGGAAGGACGCGGGGGAGGGTAGAGGTGGACGCGAGCGAGGCTCGGTCTCAGGGGAGGTGGGGCCAGCAGGGTGGGATCGGGCAGGTGGCCCTGGGGCGTGTACCGCGTGCGTGGTGTGCGTGTGTGTGCCTGGCGGCGGGGAGGGAAAAAGGGGTGGTGGCGGCTGGATGGGTAGGAGTAGGTGGGGTATTAGGGTTTGGGATCTAGGTTTTGTCTAGATGGGCCAGGTAGTAAACTGCTAGCTTGTCGGGCTTTTGGCCTGGCAGGCTGGCGGTCTCCCCGGACAATTTTTTTTTGATATTTAATATACTGTTACATTTTAAAGCCTTTTGTAAATGCTTTTTAGACAAATCAAAATATCTGATGGCCGGGAGTTTGATTTGAAATAAGACGGGGATATTTAGGAAAACAAGATAGGCTTTTGTAAAATAGTTATTCAAAAAGATGCATGCTGATGTTATGATGATGTATAGAGATAACACATGCGATTTTCTAGTAGTGGTTTTACCCGGGGTGCTACATAACCTAATTCCTTCGACCATGAGATCATGCATATCACCTTTACCGGATGGATGCTTTGATGACATCAAACACCACACCGTAACTGGGTGGCTATAAAGGTGGCATTGAGTGTTCGGAAAGTATTGGTTGAGACACATGGATCAAGAGTGGGATTTGTCCATCCATATGACGGATAGATATACTCTGGGCCCTCTCGGTGGAATGTCATCCAATTAGCTTGCAAGCACGTGACTGGCTCACAAGGGATCACATATCACGGGAACGAGAAAAGAGTACTTATCGGTAATGAGGTTGAACTAGGTATGCAGAGATACCGACGATCATAACCTCGGATAAGTAAACTATCGTGAGACAAAGGGAAATTGGTATCGTATGTAAGTGGTTCATTCGATCGCAAAGTAATCGTAGAAATATGTGGGAGCCATATGAATTTCCAGATTACTCTATTAGTTATTGTTCGGAGAAGTGTCTCGATCATGTCCGCATAATTCACGAACCGTAGGGAGACACACTTAAGGATTCGACGTTGTTTGAGTAGTTATGGTATAATGAGAAAGAGACCGAATGTTGTTCGGAGTCTCGGATGGGATCCGGGATATCACGAGGAGATCCGGAATGGTCCGGAGAATAAGATTC
The DNA here is from genome assembly GCA_916181665.1 of Avena sativa. NCBI lineage: Eukaryota > Viridiplantae > Streptophyta > Magnoliopsida > Poales > Poaceae > Avena > Avena sativa. The sequence goes on from OV702282.1 coordinate 292,732,672, forward strand.
ATATAAGGAAAGTCCCGTTTCGGAGTTGGGAAATGTTTCCGGTATTTTCATCGGGAATGTTCTAGAATGTTCCGGAATGTCCGGCACTCCGGAGGGGAAGGGGTACATGAATGTGTCATTGCAAGTTGGAATGATTGCATCATGTACTAAGTGTCATCGCTGTTCCAAATAAAGGATTAATTCAAATCCTAGTTTGAAAAGTCAAATAGCTAAATTGAAAAGTCAAACGGCTAAATTTGGAAAGAGGAAAAGAGGAGGAAGTGGGAAACCGAGTTGGGGAGGGAATCCCTCCTCCAACCGGCGGCGCCCCCTCCAAGCCGAGTTGGGGAGGGACTCCCCTCCCTCCCTCTTGGCCGCCGGCCCCTCCACCTATATAAGGAGGGGCAGGGCTCCCTCCTAGCACACACAAGTACCTCTCCTCAAACCCTAGCTTGGCGCCTACCACCATAGCCGCCGCCCCCTAGGGTTTTGCCCTAGCCGCCGATTTGGGGGTCCCTGGAACCCTAGTCGCCGGCTCTAGCCTCTCCTCCTTGGTGTGTCTAAACCCTAGATTGCCGAGGAGCTCTCTCATACTCCACCATACTCGCTCCGGCTTAAGGCGAAGCCCTGCGAGATCTCCCCTCTACTTCCGGTACCACGCCGTTGTGCTGCCGGAATCGCGAGGAGAGTGCTACAACCTCTGCTGCCTGCTGGAACAAGGGAGAGGAAGGTCTTCGTCGAGTACCGAACGTGTGACCGACTGCGGGAGCGCTGCCGGAACGCAGCGCCGGAAGGATCGTCTACGCGATCTTGAGATCGGGAAGAGTACGACTACATCACCCACGAGAATCCGCTCTCGTTAAACACTTTGGAATCTTCGAGGGTAAGTTATTCCATCGACTCGTTGCTACAATCTAGTAGATAGATCTTGGCTTGTTTGTTTGTATGCGGTAGAAAATTTTTGTTTTCCATGCTACGAAACCCTACACTCTTAATTTAAAAAGTCTTATATATAGTGTACCATGGCGGGCTGCGGCTGCATCAGGTCTAGCCCGGACCTGATCTAAACCTATGGCTGCGGAGGCAGCTGCGTGCTTGGTTCTAGCGGTTGCTTCGGTGACAGGCTGGACTAGCTTCTCCTCTACCTCCGGCTGGTGGCATGGGGGCTGCTTGCTCGGGTTGAATAAAGGAGGTGGTCCTAGGGTTCTTCTAACGCCAAGACGAAGATCCGCTTGATGTTTATCTCCATTGATCTGGTTTCTGTGTCATATTTCGAAAGGCTCCGTCGGCGAACTCCAATATGCGTCCATGCCGATAAGCGGTTGTATGTGAGAAACTTACTTGGAATTGACAGTGACATCACTATGCATATCATTAGTTCTATTTCTTCTATGGATGAGACTAGTAGGTTATTGTCATAAGCGGTTACGGAGGTGATAACGTTTATGGATGCACTGCCCATATATAATTATCTTGCTCTAACAATTACATGAGTACTTTATTATTATTATCTATTATTCCTATCAGATCTTTTGCATAGCTACTGGTGAAAACCGAAGACCCTAGGCCCTCTCTCTCCATCGTCACAACAACAAGATCGCAAACACTTGGTCCGGTGAAAACACAATAGGAATTCTAAAACTCTCGAAGGTCCGTTTAAGTAATCTCACTTTGCTTTCTGCTTCCTGAGGATTCGATAAACCTAGGTCTACTAGGGAAAAAGAGCTATACTACATCCGTATTCCTGATCGAAGGTATCAGCAACTGCACATGTGAATTTCATAGTCCTACCTTTCATGATGAAAACCTAGGCACTATTAGGAAACAACTAATCCGTGGTGCATACTTTTACAATTCAATGGCGCATATTGGATGTGTCACTGTTACCTCACCACTATTTTTCTATGGAGCATAGGCCAGATCTAGGCCGGAGGTAGGGGTCGCCGGAGAAGGGCTAGGCAGGAGGAGGGGGTCATCGGAGGTGGTGGCCAGGAGAGGAGGAGGGCGCCGGAGGTTGTGGCCGGAGAATGAGGTGGTGGTGGCCGGAGGAGGAGGAGAAGGAGGTGGTGGCCAGAAGAGGAGGAGGAGGCCATTGGTGGATGAGAGGGTCACCAGAGGTGGAGGAGGTCGTCGTCGGAGGTCACCGGGGTGGTGGAGGAGGCCATGGCTGGAGGTGGAGGAGGAGATCACAGGAGAGTGGAGAAGGAGGAGGGAGGAGAAGGATAGAAGAAGTGGAGTAAAGGAGGGAAGAGAAGGAGATAATAGAGGGTGAAGGGGCGCCGACGAAATTCAAAATTCGAAACCCCCCACATTTCTGGGGCACATATTTCCAAATGCGCCACATAAATGTCTCCCCTTTTTTAAAATAACCTTTTACTCTTTTTGAATTCGGAGATTGTGTATAATCCTGAACGGCCAAGGCCGTTGAATTTAAAAGGGAAATTTTGAGACAATCGTTTTTGATAGGTTAAAAAATTTCTAGGGAGGCTGTATGCAAAATCAGGAGCCGTTTTACCGAAACATGACTTTTTTTTGCAAAATACATCGAAACCTAATGATGTGTATCCTCCATTCCTCATGACATCAACAACTTTAGCACAATCCGAGTTACTTTGAAAATTTGATCCCATATCACTAAACACATTATAATTGATGGTGAGACAATGGTTTCACGCTGTGTTAGTGTGAGTCCAATCAACAAATTTAGACAAGTATACAATAATTCTATTTCGTAGAGCCTAAGATTTACAAAAATGATACTAGATTTATTTATAGATTTTTTTACTCAAAAATACAAAATATATTTGAACTATGGTAAAACTCAAAAAGAAAGAGAATGAAAATAGAACACGATAGTATTCTAGTATAAATTTTAATAACAACCTACGAACGTGAAAAACATATAGAAAGAAACATACCATACTTGGTGTTACAAAAATATATTAAAAACACGGGCTTACCAACAAACTAATATGGTGATTTTCTAGATTCTGTTTTTGTAAAATCCTAAGCATTGTTATCAATACTAAAAACAGGGTTTGGTATGGTGTATGTACCTTCTCAACATTAGTGCAAAAGAGTAGAAAATCTAACACAAATTTATTGCTACAGCTATCCATTCAATGTACATGTAATTTTCATTTTAAAATTGAAGGTTCATACTTCCTCGACAACTCATGTCCATGGTTATGAAATCGTAACCATTATTAACCAACAAGCTAGCCAAGTAGAGGCTTACTAGGGACTGGGTATTGTTTATGAAACCACATAAGTATCATGTTTCATGTTAATACAATTATAGCATGGAGACTAAAATTTTATCATGAACACGAAAATATGATAATAACAACTTTACTATTGTCTCTAGGGCATATTTCTAACAATACCCGATAGTACCAAAAAAGGTAGAACCCGTAGAATTGAAAGGTAATTACTCTGCTGTCAACAGCTAGTGAGAAAACGATCTCACAAGAAAACAAACCGTCAGCGGCTGGTGTTGTAACCCCATCATCCTTCCGCCTCTACCTAGTTAGCCGACCACGATCGTGGCACAGAGGCAAGCCCGTAACCTCAAAGCGGTCATCCCCAAACCAGATCTCCTCTTATCGCCTCCCCTCTTCTCCATGCCTGTATCACTATGGTATGGTTCCCTGCATTGCATGCGACCTAGAACTCGCCTGCAGGGCCATCTTCTCCAATTTTGAGGATTCACATGGGTCAGTTCGATGTTGCCATAGTTAGCAACCTTATAAGTGGCATCCGCAAACGCCGCGACAACAATAGAGGTGGGTTTAGGGAGATGCGAATGAGCCTTCTACGGGGGCACCTGCCCGAGGTGACTATTACAAGAGTTGAGGTGAGAAGGGGCGACCATGTGTCTGAACCTGCTCCTACCACTGACGCTCGATGTGGCACATTCCTCTTTCTCACTCTAGTTTTTACCCTTCTCCGGTTGTCAAGCTCATCTCTGCTGCCACTCTCCCTCACTGTCACCGGAACCACGCGGAGGCCGCATCCCTTGCTGGCCCACTGGCTTGCCATTGCCAAAACTGCATGGAGGCCGCAATTATTAACGAGGTGTTCACATGGATAGTGTGATCTTTGCTTAGGAGCGCAGCGCGGCGCTACATCATGGCTTCTTGTCGCCCTTTGGCTTGCCATTGATTTCGTGTCGTTTCCTTTTTTGTTCTCTTGTTCTGTTTTTTTACATTTACTCCATGTCCAATCGACTAATTATACCCTGCCTAAGTTAGTCATTACCTTTACAGTTCATAACTCCAATTGAATGGATTTTTCCTACTGCATTTAAATAAAATTAACCAACGGCTACAAAAATTCAGACCCAATGGTACCGCATGGTACGCTGAGTACCATTCCAATCACCTTAAAAATGCTTTAAAAAACTTTTCTAGATCCCTTTGAAGACTGCTCATCAACCTGCTGGTGGCCTGTCCAGCTCACTCGTCAGCTGGTACAACGAGAAAGATAACATACTACCCTTCATAGTTACTCATTCAATAACAAAAATTATCGTAGCCTTTTTTACAGCTACTAATCACATTATTAAGGAAAGAACATGTGCCACTTCGTGTCATGATTTGCTAATTAATTTCTTGACAGTGGATTTGCATTGCCAAGCTCACTCACTCGCTCATTATTGGCGGCTGGTAGCTGGGGAGTAAGTTCTCATTAAAATTGACTACTCACTAACCGCGCACAAGAACGTTCAAGCGTAAAAAGGAAGACCCAAATTGCCCTCGCTAAAACAAGTGGGGAAAAAAACAGCTAAGTACAACCAACTTGTTCTTCCCCGATCTTCCTCTGCCTCTCCACCAACCGCTCCGCTCCACTCCACCGACGACAGCCGCTCCGGCGCCGCCCCCCGAATGACGGTGTTCCGTGGCCCTCCCGGCCCTCCCTCCGCCCTCGTGAGCTGGTGGAGGCGGCGCCCGCCGCTGGGCTTCGCCGCCAAGGTCTCCATCGCCATCGCGCTCGGCCTCACCTTCGTCATCACATGGACCACGCTCTCCCCGACCTCCTCCTCCCAGCAGATCTCCACCGAGCGCACCTACTTCACCGCCGACATCGCCGAGCCGCCACCCGTCTCCCGCAACGCCACCAGCGGACACAGGAAGAAGCCCAGCAGCTCCCGCGGCCACAAGAAGCGCCGTCCTCCAGCCAGATCCCACCGCCCCAATGCCACCCCCTCTCCGGACGCCACCGCGTCAAAGGCCAACCGCACCGACCCTGAATCCACGCCCGAGCAGGAACCCATCAATGAGCAGGAGCGAGAGCCGGCGTCAGAGTGGGAGACAGAGCCGGGGGAGGAACAGGAGCAGGAGCAGGAGCCGGAATTGGCCGTGCCAGAGGAGAACGGGGAGAGCAACGGGAAGGCGCCTAAGGAGGAGGACGAGAAGGCGCCGGACCTGGAATCGGTCGACGAATCAAACGTGCTAGACGGCGACGAGGAGGATTTCGAGGAGAAGCCCAAGAGCAAGGATTCAAAGAAGAAGAAGAAGCTGCCGCCTCTGTTCAGCTCGGCTGCGCATTACCACTGGAAGCTCTGCAGCGCCAAGAGCGGCAACCACTATACCCCTTGCGTTGATTTCGATGGGGATGGGAGCCAGAGGCACCACGAGCGGAGCTGCCCGAGGTCGCCGGTGACGTGCCTGGTGTCACTGCCCAAGGAGTATAAGCTGCCGGCTCCATGGCCGGAGAGGAAGGAGAAGGTGAGGAATCCAGCATAGTTTGATGTTAATCATGATGTTTTTTGCTGCTTAGGTCGCTCTTATTGTGTGGTGAACTGTTGTTTATGCACTTACACCTGCAGGTTTGGTATGGAAATGTTGGCCATCCTAGGTTGTCAAGTTATGTCAAGGACCAAAGCTGGCTGAATCGGACCGGAGAGCACCTGGTGTTCCCTCTGGACGAATCGGAGTTCAAAGGTGGCGCAAGACATTATATTGAATCAATTGATGAGGTAACAATTGGTCATCCTTTTTACACTTTGTTTAGGTGCAAGGTAGTTATATGTAGAAGGAGCTCTAGCAGTTAGCAGTACTAGTTTGTTACTGACAAAATGGTTTTAAATCAGTTTCTGCACATTGCCAACTAGCTCGCACTCTTAATAAGTGTAGTAACAACTGGATAGATCATTTAGCAAAAGTACGGGTTTAGAAATGTAAATATGGAACCAATATCTGGAAGATCTATGGACTCGGCTTTGTTTTTTTTTCTGCCTGGAAATCGATTAATATCCGGATGATTTACACCATAGTCGATAAATATGTTAATAGTGCAATTTTTATCTTTGATTTAAAAAATTTCTTGCCTTCAATGCACAAACAGATTTCCTAATTTCTGAAAGGTCATCTCTAGGTTGTTCCATCAATTGTGAAGTCCTTTCCATAAATCTGCCCTCATTATCCTGGTGTATGGATTAATTTTTTTTTAACTCTTACATAACAATACAGAATGGAACAAATGATTTGGCTTGACTAAAATTTAAGATGTAACACTATTAACATTTTGAAATGGAAATATAGATACAAATGTTTCAATATTTTTATTAGTTAGTGCTTAACGTGATCTACATGATACTTTGTCATGTAGATGGTACCTGATATTGACTGGGGTAAAAATATCCGCATAGCATTGGACATTGGATGCAAAAGTGCAGGATTTGGAGTCGCTCTACTCGAGAAGGATGTGATTACACTATCATTAGGCCTTACAAGTGACCAAACAGACCTTGCACAAGTTGCCCTTGAACGTGGCATCCCTGCAACAATTGGCAGTCTGGGATCAAGAAGATTACCCTTTCCTAGTGGTGCATTCGATGTTATCCACTGTAGTGAATGTAACATACCGTGGCATTCTAATGGTATGTATGTGCTGCTTCTTTCCCTCTCTGTAAACCCAGCATGCCACAATCTTGCATTACTCACACATTGAACAACACTATGTATTGTATGGATTAGGTGGAAAGCTTCTCCTAGAGATGAATAGGATCCTTCGCCCAGGAGGATACTTCATTATATCGAGCAGACATGGTGACCTCGAGAGTGAAGAAGGTATGCCACATTACTACATGGGAGAAAAAGCTGGAATATCTGAAATACCAATGTCATTATATATGAGCAAGCATGTGGACTTCCCTCTGGAATGAATTTGAATTTCTTTGTGTTTCAATTTCTTTGGGTTTTGAATACCTTGATGAACTTTACAGGAATATCCGCTTCAATGACTGCGGTTTGTTGGAACACAATAGCTTACAGTAGTGATGATGTCAGTGAGCTTGGAGTAAAGATATTTCAACGACCAGCCTCAAATGAGGAATATGATCTGAGAGCAAAAAAAGATCCTCCATTTTGCAAGGAAGATCAGAATAAAGCTACTGCATGGTAAGTAGGACACTTGGATTAATCACTACGGTTTTCCTTAATTTATTATATACACTAGACTTTTTTTGGCTTGTAAAACAGAAACTTTTGATAATTCCTTCCTAGGTATACTCCAATCAAGCATTGCCTGCACAAAGCTCCTGCTGGTATTGAAGAAAGAGGTAGTGAGTGGCCTGAAGAGTGGCCCAAGAGGCTTGAGACGTACCCCGATTGGCTTGGGGACTTGCAAGCAAGGGTGGCTGCTGATCACAGCCATTGGAAGGCCGTTGTTGAGAAATCGTATCTGGATGGCTTGGGTATTAATTGGACGAATATCCGAAACGTACTGGATATGAAAGCTGTATATGGAGGGTACACTCTTCTTTCTCAATTCCCATTCCCCAATATATAAACTGAAGTCCTCTTTAGTAACAGTCTGCAACGTTATTTTATAATTTATGCCATGGATTAACTGTGATTATTTCCTTGCAGATTTGCTGCGGCTTTGTCATCTGAAAAAGTTTGGGTCATGAATGTTGTTCCTGTGCATGCTCCAGACACCCTACCTGTAATCTATGAGCGCGGGCTGGTCGGTGCTTATCACGATTGGTGCGAACCATTTAGCACATATCCCAGGTCCTACGATCTTCTTCACGCTGACCATCTATTCTCACGCTTGAAGAACAGGTACGTTATCGAATGAACTATCCTTACTTGGGCTTTGACTTTGTATAATAGTTGGTGTGCTTATAGTATTGGTATGCTGCTGCTTGCAAAATGTAGATGTAAGGAACCTGTCACAATTTTGGTCGAGCTGGACCGGATCCTGAGACCTGGGGGCTGGGCCATCATCCGGGAAAAACTCGAGATTCTTGACCCACTGGAGGCAATTTTGAAATCGCTGCACTGGGAAATCGTCATGACCTTCAGAAAGGACAAGGAGGGCATCATGTCTGTAAAGAAAACAACGTGGCGGCCATGAGCTTAATCTGTCGGACGAGCACACGATTTTGAAGTGGCACAGTTGTTGATATGGGGTAAAGACACGTGATTTGTTCATTCGTTGCCTTACACGACCAGCTACTGCTACACTATCCGAGTTTGAGCACACGACTTTTGGTGGGTTGCAGTTGCCGTCACACTCGCCAGCTCGTCTTTGACTGCATCCAGTTCTATGTTTCAGATAAAGGACTCCATAGAACCTGAGTGTTGGATTGCGTAGACAGGGGCTGAGGGCTGTAGTATGTTGTTTCTGAACATTGTAACGATGTGTAGAGTCTCGGAACATTGCGACGATGTGTAAAGGGCGCAAAGTCTCTGTACATTGTAAGATAATGTGTAAATGATGTAACAGTTGAGCGATTCTTCGGTGCTTCTGAAAGATGTAAAAACAGCATGTAAAGATTTTAGAATTTGTGTTCTTCTTCAAATTTGTGACACCTGAACTATTTCTTGTCCTGAAGTAACCTGAAAGTTGTGACGTTGCACCTTTTCCCCCTGATACAGAGCTGAAGAACAATGCTCATTTCTGAAGTTTGACGTGCACTCCGTTTTCAGTTTCAGCAAGGAACACGCTTCATCAGCGGAGAACAGCAAAACCCCCTGGCAAGGGCACAAACAAAACCCAAGGGGGCCAAAACCGGCAACCTCCCCCAAACCCCAGTTCATCCCCACACGCGCGCCGCCGCGATGCCTCCCTTCCCGGCGGCCACCACGGCCTCCGCCGCCTCCCACCTCGCCCTCCTCGTCGTCCTCTCCTCCTCCTCCCTCTTCTTCCTCTACAAGTCCATCACCCTCCGCCGCCTCCGCCGCAGCCCCTCCCCTTCCTCCCCCTCCCCCTCCCCCTCCCCCACCCACACCACCGCCGCCACCCCGACCCTCCTCTACGCATCGGCCACCGGCACCTCCAAGGCCCTCGCGGCGCAGCTCTCCCGCCGCCTCACGGACGCCGGGGTACCCGCGTGCCCCACCGACGCCGCCGCCTTCGACCCGGACGACCTCACATCCGTCCCGCTCCTCCTCCTCGTCCTCCCCACGCACGACGCCGGGGCGCCCCCGCCCGACGCCGCCTTCCTCGCGCGCTGGCTCGCGGAGACCACCGCCGACTTTCGCGCCGGGGCGCTCCTCCTCTCCAGCCTCCGCTTCGCCATCTTCGGCGTCGGGTCCAGGGCCTACGGGGAGACCTTCAACGCCGCCGCCACGAGCTTCTCGCGGTGGCTGCGGGAGCTGGGAGCCGTCGAGGTGGTGCCCGTCGGGGAGGGCGACGTGGATGGCGGGGACATCGAGGAGGTGTTCGAGGACTGGTGTGGGAGGGTACTGAGGGTGGTCAAAGGGGAGGAGGAGGTTGAAGATGGGGTCAACGGAGAGCACAATGGATTTGATGAGTTGGAAGAGGAGGACTCCGATTATGACGACGATGAGGAAGATGAGGAGGAGGTGGCCAGTGGGGAGGTTGACATGGAAGACATAGCGGGCAAGGCATCAGCAAGGAAGCAGAACGGGAAGGTGGATGGGGGTTTGCCAAATGGAGCCCAGAATGGTGCAAGGGCGATGGTCACGCCAATCATCAGGGCAAGCTTGGAGAAGCAGGTGAGCATTCAAATCGTTGTACATTTTATTATATACATGACTGATGCTCTTGATTGCATATGTAAAATCACATCAACCTTAGATTTTAAAGAATCCGGTGATGATAGCAAGTTGGCTATGTATATTGGAAGTAGAGATTTGCACATTCTGCTATCTTTGATTTTATGCATACCCGACACACATCAGTGATAAGGAATTAGAGCAAAATTTTAAGACCTTTATAGGGTAATAGAACCATCGCTAAGCAGCAAATAAAGTTAGTTTCTTCCAATAAATGTATGAACTAATATTTGCCGTGCTAGTGGAAAACAAGTGCCAAGTAATCAACCAAGCATCTTTGTGAAACTTCTGATTAGGATGTAACACAATATTAATTGGTGCCAAAACGATATTGGTTAACACTAGGGTTGTGTATTTTGTACCCAGATCTGTGTGGTCCTTGCCTGTAAGGTAGAAGCATTATTATCTGTATAGATGGGGTCAGCAACTTATAGTTCTTGTCTGTAGTTTATGTGTTTTGTATTTGTCTATATATGCATATTTTGATCCAGTACCCTACATATCAATTCTTGTGTTCTTCAGGGCTACAAAATTGTTGGTTCTCATAGTGGAGTGAAGATCTGTAGATGGACGAAGTCACAGCTCCGAGGTCGTGGAGGGTGTTACAAGCACTCATTTTACGGCATAGAAAGCCACAGGTGATTGCTTTTTTGCTTCTGTAACATGGTATGTGGGAATGCTTGCTAGATAGATGGTTGGACTTAGTTCATAATATCTTTGACTCAGATCTGTATCATAAATTCATAACATAGATCCCTAGACACTGTTATGTGGTTTGCTTCCTTGAGTGTTTGTTTTCTGATTATGTGCTCAATTTGGTAGGTGCATGGAGGCAACTCCAAGTCTGGCTTGTGCAAATAAGTGTGTGTTTTGTTGGAGGCATCACACAAATCCTGTTGGGAAGAGTTGGAAGTGGAAGATGGATGATCCCCTTGAAATTGTTAATACTGCAATTGATGAACACAGGAAGATGGTTAAGCAAATGAAAGGCGTGCCAGGTATGCATTATTCTGCCAAGTCCTATCAAAGTTGCACTGCATTTTAATGCCCAGACAAAAGTAGATCCATGCGAAAACACATGTACCTTACCTAAATGTATACAACCTTTAAAAGTTTCCCATGCATACACCAGCAGTAATCCCGGTTAAAGTTTTCCATTGCTGTATGCCAGGGTCCAAAGGTGAACTTATTTTAATCTGTTTCTTTTATGTTCTCAGCCTGCAGTGCTGAGAACTTAGGCTCTGCATGATTAAGAAAACAATAAATATCACGTAAAGCTGTTGATTACATAATACAGAGTTCCTGGTAGGAAGCTTTGTGTCATCAAGCAGTACAGTATAGTACAGTTTTCAGTTATGCTGTTTCTTGCTGTCTTTCTTTCAGGAGTAAAGCCAGAGCGACTAGCAGAGGGCCTATCCCCTAGACATTGTGCGTTATCTCTTGTTGGTGAACCAATTATGTACCCAGAGATAAATACTCTGGTTGATGACCTACATCGCAGACATATATCTACGTTTTTGGTTACAAATGCTCAATTTCCTGATAAGATTAAGGAGCTGAAACCTATCACTCAGGTCATATTCTCATTATATTCAAATTAAGACCCAGACCTTGGCATTTGGATGCCCAAACAACACACTCTAGAGATAATTATAATGCCTCTATGGTTGCAGCTTTATGTCAGTGTGGATGCAGCTACAAAAGAAAGCCTGAAGGCTGTTGACAGGCCACTCTTTTCGGACTTCTGGGAGCGTTTTCTGGTATATATGCAGAAATATTTGCAGACGTACATCATAAAATTATTGGTTACAAGTACTAACTGTATTATGTGTGCTTTTTTACTTTGATACTGCACTAGGATTCACTCAAGTCTCTGCATGACAAAGATCAAAGGACAGTGTACCGACTGACATTGGTCAAAGGCTGGAATGTGGAAGAGATAGATGCATATGCAAACTTACTAAAACTTGGGCAACCTGATTTCATTGAAATCAAGGGTGTAACATACTGTGGCTCGTAAGTGATTCTTAAAGAAAGGAAAATATGAGCTGCTGATTCTGGCGGCTTCTCTGGTTGCTGAGTTTCTCATCTGATATTTTCTGGTAATGTATACAGGTCAGCAACTTCAAAGTTGACAATGGAAAATGTCCCCTGGCACGCTGATGTAAAAGAATTCTCTGAGGTGTTGGCATTAAAAAGTGGCGGCGTATATGAATTAGCTTGTGAGCATGTACATTCATGCTGTGTCCTACTTGCAAAGGTGGATAAATTCAAGATCAATGGCAAATGGCATACATGGATTGATTATGACCGATTCAATGAACTGGTAAGCTTTCTTCAACAATAATTAATACTGGGGCTGAGCATTCCTTTTGTTTTAAGTTAATATTCTATATGCATCATCTATTGGTAGGCTGGCACATGACATCACTTGCACATATGAGCCTGTGTTCACAAGCAAGTACTATTATTTATATTTATATAATGCACTGATGCATTAAAAATAAAAAAATACTCATGTGAACATGGGTACAGAAAAATTGTGAAAAACAAGGACCATCGGGCACGTTGCACACATCCAAAAATGTGCGCGGATGACCATGTTTTTGCACAAACTGTGTGTGCATATCCTAAGTTCACATGTTCTGGTACTATGCTGCTTTCGGTAATTCAATGCTGCACAAACCTACTCAAACTAACAGTAGGTGCATATGAAAGTTCAAGATGGTACTGTTGTGGAGTCCATGGTTTTTCATTGTGCATTGTTGTCCTCTCTATATAATATATATTTGCGGCCATTGGAAGAAATTCAGATGGCAGGGATAGATTGTGATGACAAGGCACTCACACAGATCATTATTTATACTCAGCCTCAAAGTAGATTGATATTGATATTAAGATGTAACAACAACAAACAAACCTTTTTCCCAAGCAAGTTGGGGTAGGCTAGATATGAAACCCAGTAGAAACGTAATAAACCCTATAGAGATGAAACCCAATAGAGATTAGGGAAAATTGGATCCATACCATTAAAAGGTGCAATCTTTAGAAAAATACCACCCAAAGTTCTTGAGCTAGAAAAATACCATTAAAAGGTTGCTCTGTTATTGATTTTTACCACTGCCGTTATGTGGACGTGATCTACTAAGGAAAACGTTTTGAAACTCATTCCCAGTTGACATTTGAACAGTGTTCAGCTCCTGGACTGAACCTTTGGTCAATACAAAACAATCCTAGACTCCATTTGATCAGGTATTCAGTCACCAATCGAGCAGCATGACGGCATTATTCCAGCCCAATTTACAGCAACAATTCAGCAATAGATCAACAACACTACATCAAGATATGTAAGGACATATGACACAAGATTTTAGTAGGATATAGCAAACCATCTCAACGAGATATATAACACAAGTTCCAAAAGAAAGAACACAAGTTTCAGCAGCCATACTTCTACAGGCTGTTCACACAAAAGACCATGGTTCATGGAGAAGTACCGAGATATCTAATTCATCTACTCAATTAGCTCAAAAGGAAATCATCTACTCAATGATGAGCCTACGGTTGATTCCCCCAGGTGAGATTGCAGCCATACTTCTAGTTGTTACACCTGGGCTAGTTGGAGAAAGAGACGACATCCTTCTAGTTGTTACACCTTGGCTAGCTGGAGAAAGAGCAGCAACCCTTCGAGTTGTTACACTTGGGCTTGAATGCGGCATCAAAGAGGGTTCAACAACTGTTGTGGAGGTCTCACCAACTTCCAATAGGGTTTTCCTACAAGGCAACATGGGTTGTGAAGGAAAAGGTTGCACCACATATAAGATTCGTACCAAAAAAATTACAGCATATATAAGAAGCGAAAATATGCAGCACATGTAAGAACCGATAATACTACATTACCTTGGCTTTTTTACTTTCTTTGGACGAGGAGGAGGAAGCTCTTGTTCTAGTTCAGCTTGAGTAGCATTACAACCTTTCTCTATATGTCCAAACTGATAACACCTTTTGCATTGATATGGTCCTCTTTTTCCTGGCTCTCCACTAGCCTTGATTCTTTGTTTCCTTGGCCTGCCAGCAGCCCTTTGTAGAGGCGGAGGAATCATTTCAAAACCAACATCAACCTTAGGCCATTCAGACCTTCCATTCATTGGAGCAATCTCAAACTGATAAGCCATCTTGAATCTCTCTACTGAATAGTAGTCATGCACGAAGTCCTCAGTCTTTAGTTGTCTAATTTTTCCAAGCAAATATATAGCATGAGGACATGGTTTTCCAGACACCTCCCATTGTCCACAACCACATTCTCTTTTCTCAAGGTCGATCGCGTACCTCCATGTCTTCCCTTCTTTTGTTGTTCCTGATATTTCAGCTGACATGGGGCCACTTTTCTGGATATCATAGTGCAAGGCTCGACTCTTCATGTTCAACTCATGTAAAACACTTGGGAGGATAATGCCTTCAAGTCTTTTGGCTATCTCTTTCCTCGTGTACATCTTCTCCTGGATCATCTCCCTAATTTTGTCCATCAAAAAATCAACCGGAAGGTCTTTATAATCCTTGATCCAATTGTTGAAGCATTCTGATATGTTGTTGTTAACGTAATCAACTTTGCACTCTTTGGAGAATTTAGATCTGCTCCATATCTGCTTGTGATGCATATCTAAGAAGGGAATAGCTTTAGGACAATCAGCTGCAATTTTTCCCATCAATGCATCATGTCTGCGAGTTGTACATGCCCATGCACATGGCCACATGTACTTCAGTACCTCACCTCTGAACTTCTTTCGAAAATTAGCCATTAGGTGTCTAAAACACTCACGGTGCTCTGCATCCGCTCCAAAAGCTTTCTTGACACCATATGCTAATCCCTTACAGGCATCAGTGTGGATTGTCAATCCAGGTGGAGTGCCAACAGCTTTCTTTAGGTTGCTCATGAACCATGCCCAATTTGCATTGTTTTCCTTCCCAAATATACCATATGCAACTGGATACATCCAGTTGTGTCCGTCAATGGCAGTTGCTGAAGCCAATTGTCCATTGTACTTACCGGTGAGGTGAGTGGAATCAACACCAAGATATGGTCTGCACCCAGCCAAAAATCCATCAACACATGCTCTAATGCACACAAACATCCTTGAAAAATGCATTTGTCCATTGATTTTCTTGCAGTCGATCTCAACAATGCTTCCTGGACAAGTTTCTTCTAGAGCTGCTTTGAATCTCCATAACATTGCGAAGCTCTCCTCCCAAGTACCATGAAGCTCATTCATTGCAGATTTCTTCCCAGCCCACACTTTAAAATATGACATCTCAATATGGTATTGTTTCTCCAATCGTTTCTGTAATTTCTTTGCACTAAGAGTGGGATCCTCTTTAATAATATCTTTTGCTCTTCGAGATATCCAAGACGTGGAAGCTTGGTGTCCCTTTAGTGTGGCTGAACCGGAACATGTGTGATCATCCAATGAAGATATTTTTAGCACCTGCAAATAAACACGATTTACAAATTTAGATAAGTCTTGAACAAATGTGCTACAAATAAAATAATTAACAATCATTATAAGCTAACAAAGAAATAATACTAACCATGAACGTGCTGCCACCATGGAGTTTCTTCGCATAAACTCTCCACTCGCAAGTTTCATCTGCACACCTTGCCCTATACCGTGTTGTGTCGCTATGCTCAACCATAGTCTCAAAGTTATTTTTTATGGCATATGTTCTCATACTCTGGATAAACTCTTTCTTGTCTTCAAATGTGTCTTTTTCTTTAATGATTGGATTCTCTGGATCATGTGTTGTGTGAGGTGCAAAATAATCACCTACCATACCGGCCTCGTCATTAGGAACACATTCAGGATCAAACTCTTGAGTTGGTATTGTCCTCTTTCTTTTCTGCACCTTTGTTTGACTATTGTCTGTTGGTCGAGCATCATGGACTACATCATCAACCTTTTTGAAGTACCTCCACTCTTCATTTGCACCAGCTGGCTCATCTCCATAAGGATCACACCCAACAGTCATGAAGTGTTCCTTCTCTTCTTCTTCAGCCATTGCTGGCCCTGCAGTTGTTTCTCCATATTCCGGTACTTCTGCCCATGTAAATCCCTCAATTTTGATCTCCTCCTCAACCAGGTTCGTTGTAGCTTGTGTCCCCTCCCCATCCACGTTCGATGAAACATTCATACCCTCCTCGGCCTCATTAGCTGCAGCACCTGTGCCCTCCCCACGTGCACCAACTACCATGAACAATTTAACATCTTGAAATCCCCTTAGTAAGTCAAGGAGCTGGCCATCAGTAGCTAACCTGCATGTCGCATTCAGCCTTGAATCAACAACCCAAAAATTTGGCTTTTGGTTACTAGCCCATGTGAAGTACAGACCAATATCCTTCTCCAGATCAAGAATTGCATACTCTTCTGCATCAATAACCCAGCTTACAGTCCTACCCTTATTGTACACCTTTTTGCCATCTATAATACTGAAGTAGGAGTTGACAATAATCTCTATTCTACAAGCAAATTTTGGATCAATCCTGCAATATGCAAGCCAGAAACATAAGGAGCTCATTTATCCCCTTCACGCAGCATGTGCCACACACAAATAAAAGAAAAATAAGTACAAATTGGAAAAATCTAGAGAGATTCAGGTGAAATTACCCTTCTGAAAGTTTATCAGTATCCATCCCTACTCAGATTGACGACCCCTCGTCTCAACACTACAAAATTCACAAAGTTAGGTTTTAGACCCTTCAAGAGAGGACGGGAAGGAGAGGGAACAGGAGAGAAACAGGGTGAAGATGGTGTTTACCATAGAGGAGCGCTCGGAGAAGGAGCGCAGCCGCTGCGTTGGTGCGCCGCCGGGGACGTCCGTCGCGGGGAGGCGCGCCGCCGGCAGGTCCGTCGCGGGAGAGGCGAGAGTAGATAGCTGGTCTTCGTTCGGTCGGTCTGGGCTGGATACGTATGTGCGATGCGTTGTGTTCAAGTCCAGCTAGCTGGCTCTAACCGTCTAAGCCTGATCGATTTTCTTTTTGAGCTGAAGCCTGATCGTTTCGTGAGTTCACGTCCAGATCACGGCAGTGGTACAAATCAATAACGTAGCAACCTTTCAATGGTATTTTTCTAGCTCATAAACTTTGAGTGGTATTTTTCTAAAGATTGCATCTTTTAATGGTATGGATCCAATTTTCCCTAGAGATTACGATGTACTCCTTCCGTTTCAAAATATAAGATGCTTTACCTTTTTTGTAAAACACATGTATCTAGACACCTTTTAGTGTGTAGGTTCACTCATTTTGCTCCGAACCTACTTACTAAAAGGCGTCTAGATATATTCGTTCCAGAAAAAGGCTAAAACATCTTATATTTTGAAACGAAGGGAGTAACACAGATGAAAATATATTTTGCACTTCTGAATTGACAATTTATTATTCATCAATGCAGGTGACATCTGGAAAGCCTTTTAAGAGCAGTGATTACATGGCTATGACACCTTCTTGGGCGGTCTATGGCGCTGATGAAGGTGGCTTTGATCCTGATCAAGCTCGCTTCAAGAAGGAAAGGCGCCATGGAGCTGCAGCACTCAAAGGCTAACCTTGACCAATCCTATCAGTAAGCGAGGGATGGCTGCTTCCAGAGACTAACATACCTACCGCATCCCAGGAGTCAAAATTTTGGAATCAAGAATTGTGAGGGAGTGGCGCCTTGCTGTGTTTGTTTGTCTCTCAATACCTACAGTGTTTAGGACATGTACCTCTGTTCTTTTGACCCCCGAAAATTTTCTGGTAGTGATGTTTCCTGATCCCATCCAGTGCGGCGAATGTACAATTGAGATATCGAAAACCCGGTTTAAGGTATTTGTATGGCTGGTTGCTGAGACGTTGATGGTTAGTTCTTCCTATTAATTCACAGAACGACAGAGGCATGTATCCTGCCGTAGTTTTGCTGAAACTGCTCAGTCGGGCGAGTAAGTTTTGCCCGCTCATGAAAGAATGCTTCCAAGGAATGCTACAAATCGTCATGCTATGTGTACTTATTCCTTTTTTTTTAACATAGAGGAATACTACAGTTATCACTAAGTATTAATCAACTCTACTGGTTCACCGTGTGCTGACACTTGCCCTTCTTCTTGAGGAGCGCTTTAAATATGCAAGAATGAAACAACAAAGCATTCTTCCTTCCTTTGAAACCAATTTTTTTGCCACCAATAATCTTTACATGAGCATAAACCATTTTTTGAAATGATGAAACCTTGTTGCATCTCGTAGTATGATCTCCCTATCCGCAACCTTGGAGATCTCTAATTTCCCTTGATTTCAACGTCATTCGATCAACAAGCCGTCGGATCTAGTTGCTGACGAATGAATTTTTGTTGTTTCCTTATCCAGCGATCTGAAGCAGTTACTGGACATGTACGAGAGGGGGGAGAAGTTCTACGGAGTACGTGTACAACGGAGTCGCTGCACCTTGGCCACCTCATCCCCTTCATGTTCACCAAGTAATTAAGCGTTCCTTCTGCTAATCTGTTGCTACGTACGTACGGTTCCTCTGGTATCTTGATCTATGTTGCATTACACGCTGACAGTGTTTTGTGACGTACGTCTGGGTGGTGGCCTCTAGTTTACCCTTATTTTTATCTTCATTTGGGGATTAAAAAATGTTTCTTGTGGTAGTCTGCATGGTTAATAGACGGATCAGTTCATGGTATAAAGTATGTGCAAAGTTCCCTCCTATCTTACAGGATAGGGAACTTGAGATTTTGAAACGTTCCTTGAGTTTCCACAGAAAACTGGCAGTGTCTCAGACGTAAAAATTAGTACGCAGTCATCTACCATGAAAAAGGAGGGCGTCCTAGTTTGACACTCTATGTGTATCTACACCTGAAAATAACATCCTCTGATAGTTCTTGCATCTAGTCTGATGAATCATCATTTTTCATTAACCTTCAGAGATCTTTGTTCAGGTATTTGCAGGATGTTTTCAAGGTGCCTGTAGTGATATAGTTAACTGACGATGAGAAGTTCCTCTGGAACAACGAATTGACTATTGCCGAAACTAAACGCCTTGGCCGAGAAAATGCCAAAGACATCATAGCATGCGGGTTTGACATTGAAAGAACTTTCATTTTCTCAGATTTCAAATATGTTGGAGGGTAGGTGTCATTTGTGGTTCTAATTAATTTTTTTTGTCGTTCAGTAGAAATTTAAATGCCTCTGTTATTGTTGCCTTTTTTGTTCTATATATATTAATAAACTGATGACCTCTATCTGCCAGCCAATTTTATGAAAATATGATGAAAGTTGCAGATCGTGTGGCATTTAATACTGTAAGAACTTCTCAATCAAGACCAGTATTTTTTCAACATTAATTAGCATTGTTTACTCTATATTAATATTATACTGTTGGTTTTGAATAATAGCTTAGAGGCACATTCGGATTTACTCCGGAAGATCACATAGGAAAGTGTTTCTTTCCTGTTGTGCAGGCTGCTCCATCGTTTGCTTCGTCGTTTCCCCATCTCTTTGGGGCAACGGCAAGCTGCGGTGCTTTATTCCATGTGCAATAGACCAGGTAAGAACATGTATCTGGTATGATGGTATTTTTAATTCATTGATAGAAAAGAAGCTCAATGATTTAAATATTGAAATGATTGATATAAAACACATATTATTGCCTTCTATGTATTTGTTTCGGTCATTTTCATGAAAATATTTCCATTTAATGATTTTAAAGATTGAAATGTGTCCTACCTATACTGCCAAGTTCCATTTTTTTGAAAAAATAACATCATTTGAAGATTTAATTTTTTCCTGCATAATATGCATATTGTTTGATTTTGACCAAATCATGGAAACATTTTGATATGAAGGTAAATTTTTTTTTCGTACATTCTTGTGTATCGCCTTATCAGCTGTGCACAGCAGCATTTTGAATTATTGATGGCGAGAGGTAGAGCATTGGCGGTGGCTAGGGGTAGCAATAGTGTTGGCATGCGAGCATGAAAGCAGAGATCATCAGCCGTTGCGAGGGTGCAGCAGTCAGTAGGCACCGGGAGGAATGACAAACAGCAATGGTTCTAAATTAGAATTTATTGGTGCGAAGTGTTTCCTTGCGAGCTTGAAAGCAGAGATCATAAGCTGTTGCGAGGGCACAGCGGCCCAGGATGAGATTGAGAGGTCGGTGGAGCAGGAAAGCAGGGTGCAAGCAGCTGTTGCAAGGGATATCAGGCAGAGGCGGCACCGGGAGGAATGAGAAACAGCAATGGTGCTGAATTAGACTTAATTTCTGCGAAGTACGTAAGGTGAATGGGTTGTCAGAGCTAGTGGCCTTAGCCCAACTAGAAGGTCACCCACTTGTGAAAACAAAAATAGCAACAGCTAGGAGTTTTTTTTCTTCCTTACAGATGCCTCTCTCTGGCCTATTTTTCTCTGAAACGTGTGCTAGACGTTTACCTGTATGGCTGTTGTATTTTGAAAATACTGTTTCTTCGTTTCCCCTGTCCCATGTTTAAGACCAGGTACAAATATATTTTGGTGTCACGATGTTGATGACAGTATTGGCATAAATGACTATCTGCTAGTTGGCATAACAACATATCTAACAGCAATAAATTAGGATTTTTCGCTCCTTCGTGCTGTTCCAGAAATTGATTTATACCTATGGTTTCAAATTGTAGATTTTTTTTCTGTTAACTATCATAATGTAAACTTATCTGGTATTCTCATTACTGTACATGTTTTTGATTAGTATGCAGGTTTGCTTTACCTTCTGATTTATTTGTATCTGTGCAGGATCCTTATTTTAGGATGACTCGTGATGTTGCTCCTAAAATTGGTCATCATAAACCTTCTCTGATCAAATCCAAATTTTTCCCTGCTCTGCAGGTATGTTGGGAATGTCATAGATTTAGGACTGAATAGAGCATGCCCAGATAGGAAGTATTTAGTTAGTCTATAAATCACCGAACAGGTTGGCTTATTTCCCTTTTACAGGGGGAGAGTGGTAAAATGTCTGCGAGTGACCCAAATACTTCAATATATCTGACGAATGAACCTGGTGTTATTAGGGAAAAGGTTTGTTGTGAGCTTTGTTTTGAATCGCATGTTTTAGTTAGGCCATTTTGTTATGTTGAAAATGCCTTTGGTTTGACACAAGCACCTTGTAATAATTCTACTCCCTCCGTCCCAAAATAGATGTCTTAAATTTGTTAAAATTTGGATGAATCTATATACTAAATAGTGTCTAGTGAGATATCTATTTTGGGACAGAGGGAGCATTATTTCAATGGCTTATTATTTATTTCTATTGTTTTATAGATAAAGAATCACGCTTTCTCAGGTGGCAAGAAATCCACGGAGGAGCATAGAAAATACGGAGCTAACATTGATGTAAGCCTTTTCCTCGGTATTCATGAGAACTTTTAAATGAGTAGTAAACTAGTCATGCCACAATCATGCACCATAATTAATTTGATTTCTGCAACTCATAATTTAAACTCCTACTTAAGAATTACGAAAATGACTGCATAAGTTATTTTGTTTCATAAGTTAGATTATTAGATTAGAGTATTAGACTGTTGTATATATTCCAGTTAACCAATCAGCGGTGTTTTAGTTAATTATTATTTTTCTTACCGAATACAAAATCATTGTTTAATTGTCATTTTGTCTTTCAGGTTGATGTGTCTATCAAATACCTAAATTTCTTCCTTGAAGACGATGCCAAGTTTGAGCACATAAAGGAGGTACTCCCTCTGTTTCAAAATATAAGACGTTTTAGGTTTGTGAAGAGAATGTATCTAGACTTATTTTAGTACGTAGATTCACTTCAAACATGAGTGAACATACATACTAAAAATAGTCTAGATACATTTGCTTCACAAAGTTAAAACATCTTATATTATGAAACGGAGGGAGTATAAACTATTATGCGCTGCTGCATAGTTTTTAGAATAGTCTGCAGAATGCACTTGCATTGAAACCTAAGCTGCACTTACGAGTACATTATGAAACCCATCGACATCACCAGGAGTACAAAGCCGGGAATATGCTAACGGGCGAATTGAAGGGTCTTGTTGCTGAAGAACTATCGAGGATTGTATCAGCACATCAGAGAGCTAGAGCTCAAGTGACCGAGGAGGTGCATAATTTGGTTCTTCGTCTTTTTTAAAAAAAAGATGTTGCACAGGTGCTCGTCTCTTAAAATGCTATCATTCTAACCACATTTTGGAATAATAAAACACTTGATGTTTCCTTCATCAGTACAAATTTCCTCAGCAGTTTCTTTTATTTTGTGCAGATCGTCGATTGCTTCATGTCTAACAGTCCTCGTCCCAATATGTTTAAAAAATGACGGTGTTGTAGCTGGGCTTCTCATTTTGATTATGTGATTTATGCCATCCTGTGCCATTTGTTTGTCTCAGTACCTACGGTGTATGCAACATTTACCTCTGTTCTTTTGACCCCTGAAAAGTTTCTGGTAGTGATGTTTCCATTGTCCTATCCAGTGCGGCGAATGTATACTACTCCCTCCGTTTAGAAATATAAGATGTTTTATTTAAACCTACACACTAAAGGGTGTCTAGATACATTATCTTCACTAACCTAAAACATCTTATATTTCTAAACGGAGGGATTGCCTTTGTATTAGTGACACTTCATATAACTTGCAGAGAGACGGAAACATTTTTTTTTTTGGATTAAAGGGGCCACACGGCTCCCAATAACATTGATGAAATTGGAGTCTGTAGATCACACGGTCCAGCCTGATTCACATCATTGCATCATCTCAGGATGCTCTTAAACTCTAGCAAACTACGGACTACAACAAGAGATTTCCCCTCTCCCATAGACCTTGGCACTGCCACTGTGCGTAGGCCGATCAGATACCAGGGGCATCCTTTTACTTTTTCCGTTCCTAAGGAACATTCAGGATTCTCATGCCCATTGTTCAGAGTCTACATCAGCAACAAACCTAGGAGCAGCAGGGCTAAAACCCAATGCATTTTCTTTCTTAAGCTCAGAGAACAGTACCAACTGTTGTTAGCATCCACCAGATACACCAATACTGATACTAGGAGGGCGTTCGGTGAGACTAGGCATCCGTCACAGCACGTTTCCGCACGCCCGCGAAACTGGCGACCAGACTCGGACAGTGGTCCCAGATGATGCTGTGTATGCTCATGGCATCAGTCCTGTGAAGTTAAACAACACAAGCAGGTAAGAAACCGCTGTTGCAGCCATCTGGTAACATACGAAATGAAAGGGAAAAAACACTGCAAACAAAATCACCTCTTGAGTTGGGGTTGGGGTGCTTTCTTCGGTTTGCTTCCGCTCATCAGCAGCCTTCTCTCGCTCCTGACCGTCTGTCTCCATCCTGTCAGTTTCCTCTGAAGCTTCAAACATGTTGCTGTCAGGCTTGGGGATCGCAAACTCAGCAGCGATTTGGCCAGTATTCAACACCTAATCACTGTGACGAACAGCATGTCAGTACATAAGGTGGCTGCTCTAAAGTGTACAAAGCACCAGAGCTAGTGACAGGGCATGTTTACCTTCTCGAGCCATGCAACTTCGTCAAGCGTCCGAGAGTTCACAATAGCAGCCTACAAATGCAAAACTAGTTAAACCAAAATCCACTGCCAGAAGTATAACAAAGGAGCTAGAAGATACTGCCATTTTCAAAGGAAATAGTTCGGTCAGTAGGTAGAATTCTTTGAAAACAAGCAGTATTTCTTGTTTTCCATAGGTTCCAAACTAGTCCTGCAGCACCAATCATAACCACGACTCATGTCTCTTCCTGGGAATCTAGGTAACCAATTCTAGCACAGATCATAGAAGTTATCAGGTTTATTACTCCCTTCGTATTTAAATATAAGGCTACTTCGTTTTTTTGTGTCCAACTTTGACTGACAGTTTCAGTACCAAAATAAGTATATCACTGGAAAGTTCTTTGAAATATGCATCCAATGACATACTTCTTGTGGCATATAATTCACATTTGTGTTTGGTAAAATTAATGGCCAAAAAGTTAGAACCTAAAATATAGAGTTGCCTTGTATTCAACCAAAGAGACCAACAGTTTTCTACCAATAATCTTTACACGAGCATAACCCATCCCTGAAATGATGAAACCTCGTCGCATCTCGCAATATGATCTCCCTGTCCGAAACCTTGGAGATGAACTTGATTGCTGTGTGGCAGTCGTTGCACACCCGCAGGTTCTTCATGATCCGCAGCGTCGTCCCCTCCGGTGTGCTGATGAGGCCGAACGCGATGGCGAGCTTCTCACTGTGGCGGCTCAGCATCTCCTCCTTGAGCTCGTCGTCGACGTCGTGTAGGACAGACTGGAGGTCGGGCACAAAGCCGGCTTTCTTGATGTCCTGCCACATTTTGGCAGCCGTCCTGTACACGGCATCCCTCTGTGGATGAAGGGCATCGTCCGCTCCAAAGACATGCACTCTGTTATGTATGTGAGTCCAGCTGAAACCCGTCTCCTTCTTCACAGCCTTGTCCTTTCTCCGCTTCCAGATCTTCGCCGCATCGTTCCACCTCCCGCAGGCAGAGTAGACATTGGAGAGAGCAGAGTAGGCGCCGCTGTTCCCGGGATCAACTGACAGTAGCTTCTCTGCTGCCAGTTCTGCCAAGTCTGCATCCTTGTGCACTCTGCAAGCTGAAAGGAGCGATCCCCAGGTTATTGCATCGGGCTCCACGGGCATTTGTTGGATGAATTCCTGAGCATCAGAGAGTAGGCCGCTGCGGGCGAGGAGGTCGACCATGCAGGCGTAATGGCTCATTTCAGGTACAATGCCGTGCTTGTCCTGCATCTGCTGGTAGTACCTCTTCCCTTGGTCCACAAATCCGGCATGAGCGCAGGCTGAAAGCACACCGACATAGGTTATGCCATCCGGTTTCACACCAACACGAAGCATTTCTTCAAACAGGCCAACTGCATCTTCTCCCAGGCCATGCTGTGCTAAAGCTACGATCATCGATGTCCATGTGACCGTCTCCTTGCGCCAGCAGACACGATCAAACACCCTCCTCGCCCATGGCAAGTTGCCTGACCTTGCATATACAGTGAGGATGGCGTTGCTGACGGAGCTAGATTGCTCCAGCAATGATCTGATAGCCCTGCAGTGGATCTGCTTGCCGTACTCAAGACATGCCAGGCTCGCGCATACGCTAAGAACAGCAGCAAGCGTATAACTGTTTGGTTCTGGTCCACTTCTAATCATTAGCCTGAAGATCTCCATGGCCTCATCGTTCTGACCGTTCTGCTGATAGCCGACAATCATCGCAGTCCAGGCTACAACATCTCGGTTACTCATAACATCGAAGATTTCTCTTGCACGCTTCATGTCACCAAGCTTAACATAGCCTTCCAGGAGAGCAGTGAAGGATATCACATTGAGATCAGCCACCACTGCCTGGTCCATGACCCCTCTGGCATTCTCAACACTGCCAGACTTGGCATACATTGAGATGAGGGCATTGGTGACCTGACAGGTGTACGGCACTCCACTCCTCAAGATATAAGCGTGGACCTGCTTTCCTATGCTCACCATGCCGAGGTTGGCGCAGGCAGATAAGACGCTGGTGATTGTGATATCATCAGGCTCCATAGAAGAGTCGCTCAGCATTCGCGTGAAGAACCACAATGCCTTGGCATCAAGCCCATTCTGGTTGTACCCTGCGATGACTGCGTTCCACGAGATGATGGTCCGGTCCGGCATGCTCTCAAACACGGACAGAGCAAGATCCATCCTCCCCAGATGCGCGTTCAGTGACACCATGGCGTTCCAGCTTGACACGCTCCGCATCGGCATCCTTTCAAACACAGCCCTCGCGGTCTCGGCATCCCCGCACTTGCCGTACATGTTGAGCACCGAGTTGGCCACCGGCACGCAGCAGCTCAGGCCGAGTTTGACGACGAAGGAGTGGACCTTCCTCCCGGCCCTGCCGGCCTCCGTCGCGGCGCACGACGAGAGCACGTTCGTGAGTGTGAACTGCGTCGGCGCCAGCCCGTCCGCCACCATGTCCAGGAACGTCCTGACGGCCTCCCCGAACCGGCAGGCGCGGTTGAGCCCGACGACCATGACGGTCCACGACACGGCGTCACGCTCGGGCATTCCCGCGAACACCGCGCGGGCGTCGGCCAGGCGGCCGGACTTGGCGTACATCGACAGCAGCGAGTTCCACGTGAACACGTTCCGCTGCGCCGCGGGGATCTCGTCGAACAGGCGCCGCGCCTCCCGAAAGCCTCCAGCGGCGGCGTAGTAGGAGAGGAGGTTGTTGCAGAGGTAGGCGCTGGCGAGGAGGCCGGCCTTGACGGCGCGCGCGTGGATGGCGCGCCCGGCGCCCGGGTTGGCGGCCGCCTCGCACAGCCGCAGGAGGCGCGCGTAGTGGTCGCCGGCGGAGGCCACCATTGCCGTCCGCGGCGCCCCGGCGTGGAGCTCCAAGGCGCCATCTCGCATGTCGCGGAAAAAGTCAGCGGGCTTGCGCTTGCGGGTCAGCGGGCCGCGGCCCACGGGATTCAAGCAAAGCGAGGCTCACTCACTCAGTCGCCCACCTTTCCCCACAAAACAGAGGGTCACAGCTCACAGGAAACGGAAGGTCGCCAGCCAATAATTTTGTCCTCATCTTCTCTCGCCCGAAGTCGCACGCACATCAGTCAATCAGCCATCGCCACCGCACCGGCCGCGAGGAAGAGGAGGAAAAGGACAAGGGAAGATGACGGTGGGCATGATCAACGCGAACCCGGTGGTGCACGAGCGGCCGGAGCGCGCCGCGCACCCGCACGCCGCGGCGGCGGCTCTCGACGCGCTCGACGTCTTCGGTACAGGCGCAAGCTCTTGCTCAGATTCCCTCTTCAATTTTTTCCCTTCTCATTGCTTGGCTTCACCGAGGGGAACTGATTTGGTGCGCCGCACCACCATGGTTTCATCTTCAGATACGGTGAGGGACATCAAGGACCCGGAGCACCCCTACTCGCTGGAGCAGCTCAGCGTGCTCTCCCAGGAGTCCGTCTCCGTCGACGAGAAGCTCGGCCACATCCAGTATGTATGCGTGGAACGAGCTCAAGGTTTCTAGTGATTAGGGTCCGGAGTTATCGAATAACTAGGGGGTTGGAGTAGGGGATACTGCTTATTGCTTAGTTCTAGGCCTTACCTTCTGGCGTGTCAAAGTACCCCCATGATTCCATTCCAGTCTTAGAAGCTAGAATTGTTGTGGGCTAATTTGTAGAGGGGCCCGGTTCATGCAGTCGGGCTGCCTGGATTTAGATTCATGGCAACGTAATTATTAATGCAGATGAGCTCATTTCTCATCAATATCTCACTGGATATTCAGAGTGTGATCTCGATTCACGAAAGCAGGCTGTTCAGAAATGCAGGTCTGCCTGCTCTTTTAGGAAAAGTAAAAACATCACGCACATGATTTGGCTCGCCTCTACTTGCTGCTAGTGATTTGGTTTTCCACTAGCTTGCCCATCCTTATATATCTTCATTTTTAATTTTTGATATGGGATCTGCGAGTGGGACGACTGTCTTTTGGGACCACTGATTGGCGAGCTTCCATTCCTCTCATTTGCACAATACAGTCTGTACAAATAAGAATGTTTTGCTTCATTCAAGAACTATGGTCTAGCTTCAGTCTTTTGGGACCACTGATCAGACCTTACAATTGCCTACATGATAACCTTCACCCCAACTGTGCAGCATTGCAGTATGGCTACAGTGATTGGTCTGTGCCTGAGGCTTAAGTTGATGCAAAACTTTCCTTCACATTTCAAGGTACTTAGTATGTTTTTATATTGAGTTCTGATTAAGTCGAATAGTTGAGACACTTTATAGATCCTGTTGTTTTTTATGTAGCATACATGCCATCAGCAGCCATTTATGTGCATGCTCATTTAAGGCAACAATTTGGTTTTCTTCCGGCAATGTGTGGTGAAATATGGCATAGATTGAGTATCACAAATATGACCATTAGTTGATATTGTTTTTTCATCCATGAAGAAATCTGCCACACATGTAAATATGTGCATGGTTGCAATTTCATGAATGTGATGCGGATCAAGGGACAATCTACAAACTGTAATATGCATGTACTCAGAAGCTCTTATAAGGATTATAAAATTATAATATGTTAATAAGCCTACTGAACATCATTTATGATGTTTTTTATCTGCCTCAGAGGAATAATGCAAATGACCTTCACCAAAAAAAAACTCTCTCTGATCATTCTGATGTAGTACGTGATATTTTCTTCAGTTATTAAGCATTTCAGTAGGACTGTGATGCTTTTCTTTTTGATGTATGAATATGCAGATTGACATTAAAGTTGCCCCAGGATCTCTTGCTAATGAAGAATCAGGTATGTAAGATGACAAGCATTGAACTCATGCTGAAGATTGTTGGTGTCAATCTAACATAAATCGGGCATCATAACTCATAACAGGGAAGCATTAGCCATACAATTCTATGCAAACATGCCTGGCTTTTGCATAGCATAATTGTTTGAACAGAGGAGCTGTGGTATTAACATTAACATGCTTATTAATTGACAGTAAACAAACAACTGAACGATAAGGAGCGAGTCGCGGCAGCCTTGGAGAACCCCAACCTTCGCCAGTTGGTCGAGGAGTGCCTCAGCTCGGATCATCCGTCCTCGTATTAGCTCGTCCCTGTTGCCCCACAACCTGCCTGCTGTACGGTAATAATCGGGCATGCTGTGTTTTCCCCTTTGTTTTCGAAATGGGGAGCATAGCCCCGGCCTCTGCATCAAGCGATGCACGCAGCCTTGTTTTATTGCATAGTTTTTCCCTAAGTGTACCTGATCATGTATGTGTCATCTCTTCTCTTTTAGTTGTATATATGCTGCCCGGAATATATCAGCAGTGTTTCTTCATGCCTGCTTATTATGCACCAGTCATCCAAAGTAATACTAGTATATGCTTCAGCATCTTTTTTCTGAACGACCGAATTCAGCAACTAGTGATGCGTACCATTCCTCCTCAACGAAAAGGAGGAACAGGAAGAGAGGTACGTATTTTGGTGTCTACTGGTTCTCTGTTGATTATATCGTACAATGGGCTATTTATTGCCACCAGAGTCTACTGTGATGTGCCGTGTTAAGTCCTGTCACGCTTTTGGTTTTGATGAGTCTGCGTTTTCTTTAGACGCATTATTAAGTAGTCGGCGCTTATCAGCTTTGGTAAGAAGGGGAGCCGTGTGGTGCTCTCTCTCTCTTAAGTAGGCAGTAGTATTCTCATGTGTAATAACGTGTGCGACGTGCTCGCAGTCCATGTGTACCTCTGTCCTTGCGATGAATTTGTCTGCACACTGTCTCTCAGGTCAAAACATGACTCGGATTTATCGATCTTGTGAACTGGAAGGAACCTGTCTCTTTTGAACCCCTCTGATCGCTGTGTTAGTGTTACTGGTTTAGAAGGCGATTTGGCATCAGATGACAGCTTTCCCCTGCGACTTGGCTCTGTCTGTGTATTGTGTAGGTGGGTAATGGTTTCACCGTCGGGTCTTAATCTGCAGTTAGCCTATCAAAATGATGTGACAAAAAACATAAACCAAACAGCTCATGATTCATGAAGTCCGAAACAAACAAAAGAACCTGTACCTTTGTTTGACTGGAACTAATTCCATCAGCGCATGGTTCACACCAAAGCGGATCTGTAATCTCTGCCAAGTCCCAACAAACAAATCTGACGCAACTCACACACTCAAACAAATCTGGCGGAGCATGGCAGTGAGTTCGTTCGGTGGTGACAAGGGACGGCTCGACATAGGGTTGCAGTAGTAGCGGCAGCGACGACGGGGTTAATTGGCCTGATCGGAGCCTGGCAGGCGGCCGGGCTTGATCCGGAACTAATTGACCCTGCTGTTGCATCCGGACGGTAATCGCCTCGGGTGGTGGAGGGCGAATCCCCTCTCCTAGGTTGTCATGTGGCCTGATGGCTGTAGTCTATGGTGTTGACCTACCTAGTCCAATCCACCGGCTTTTCGGTGCAATGTTGGTCGGATCATGGGGTCGAGTTTGAGTTTGTGGATGCCGGGGCGGTGGCCCCGGAAGGTGGACTGTGTGGGCGGCTTTGAGGCAAGCGATGTAGCGGCGGTGGTGGTCGTTCTCTTCGGCCATGCGGATGGGATGGAGCTGACGGTGGGCGTTCCTGGAATCCTGGTGTTGGTGGCGCTTCAGCTCTGACAGCTCCTAGATCACAGTTTGGAGACCTAACTCGAGAACAACGGACAACTGAGTTCTCGGGAGGGGTGTGAGGATTTTTTTCAGGTGAAAGCTGAGCGCCTCGACGCCAACCGTGGCGATGGTTGTTGGTGCTGTAACCCTCTTGGGGGCGTCATTGTGGTTATCATCTCCGCGCTACGCCTTCGGGTGAAAACCTTTGACCTTCGTGGTCTCAACGGCGGCGCAACACGTGATTGCCCTCTTGGAGGCGTCATCGTGGAGCCCCAGTTTCCCTCGGTTTCGTTTCAATGTTCTCAGTGGCAAGTTTTTGTTTTCTTTATTTTCTTTTGTTTAATTTTATCTGCTGTGTGAGAGGTTCTTCTCGACACCCTGTATCGGTTCGAACTTGTGCCTTTATTTATGCTATTTTTTTAAAAATAATACATTTTTAAATCAATTTCATGAATAATATATGAAATTGGTAATTTCAGAAACTAGCGCAACCTCAGAGTCCCGTGTCCCGACGAGGACCTTCCGGAGTACGAGGCCCTGACTAGACTAGTCTATGTACGAGGCCACGACTAGACCTAATCGGTACTGCTTTTCACTGTGCTTTTCACTTCTGTGCATATTGCATTGGTCGGGGGCTCAAACCCTGGACTCGTCGGGGCGTCGTACTCCGAAAGGTCCTCGTCGAGGCATGGGTCTTTGAGGCGCGCTAGTTTTCGAAATTATCAATTTCACATTTCATGTATTATTCGTGAAATTGATTTAAAAAATGTTTTTTAAATAGCTTTATTTATCATGTTTCGAGAGAAAATGTGACTGGGATTTATGGATCTTGTGAAGTGGAAGGAACTTGTCCTTTTAACTGCTGGTGAGTTGGTGACAGGAGTACATCTGATCGCTCTGTTATTTGTTTGACGGAGACTTGGCATCAGACGACAGCTTCCCCTGCGATTTGGCTCTATCCAGTACTAGTACTGTGCACGGCAGAATTTGCAACTCAGACGCAACTTACTTCGCTGACGAGGATGAAAAAATTGGAGAAGTTCCCTTAAAAAACCAGATACAGATAGACGGTGGTCTGGGTTATGCCTTAATTTATAAATAAACTGCTAAAAAGAACATATATTTCGAAACGAAGGTAGTAATAGTTAATATACTAGGATCAGTACTATGCAAAATAAAAGATGTAACAGAACATAACCGTACCAAACATCAAAAGAAGTCAGGACAAAACAAAAGAGAACCAAGCGCTGGCTTGGTGGCAAGGCTAGCGAGTGCGCAGCCAGCCCACCCGGATTCGAGTCCCCATGGGGATCGAATTAAACGGGGTTTTATCCGAGCGCGTACAATACGCTGCTGGAGAGGTCTCATCTATCTAACAACGTATAGCCGAGGGATCATTCCCCGGGGGTCAACGTTTTTTAGGACAAAACAAAATAACCTACCTTTTATTTCATATTAATGGTCTCAACTTTGTCTAGATACAAATGTATTTAATCTAAATATTTAACTTTATAAATATAAATTTAAATAAAGTTAAGACTATTAACATGGACTTGTTTGGCCGGGAAAACTTGCATTAGTGCATGGTTCACACCAAAATCTATCCCAAGCCTCAACAAACAGAGCCAACACGACCCACACGCTGAATGAAGACCAGCATCTTTACCTGCACACACCTCCAGTGCCGCGTATTCGCGAGTCCGTTCGTCGCTGGACAGCCACAGCCTTTTTACCTGCACACAACACTTGTACCTGTACGAACAAAAAGACAAAGCCGGATCTTACGCAGATAGGTGCGGCTGGATCTGGCCTTGCCGACGGACGGGAGCTTGCGAGAGCCTCAAGTTAACCGGGGGCAGCGCCGATTAAATCTAATTAAATTAGTCTTGGACGGAGACAGTGATAGAGATATTTTTTTCGTGGATTGAGATGAAGAACTTGCTGCGGGAGCCGCACACACCCCACGTTGTGTTGCGTGGATACATCTCCCTGTAGCTAATCCGGTCCTGCGGGCCCGCGCGCATATTGTGAGGTGGATAAGAGTAAGAACAATTATATAGCCGCTATATACACTTGCCACCTCACCTAAAGCAATTATACACATGTATCCATACAATAAGATAGCTATTAGGTTGGCTCTATTATTTTAGATATTTAAGTACTAAATGTTTGCACGTTTATGTGTTTACACGCAAGACACAAGAGTCCGAATTAGCCGGCTAAGCGCCCACCCACAGGCCGCATCTTTTCGATTTATGTGTTGTAGCCCGGATGTCGATGATTAATAATAAATCGGTGGAATTTTGAAAAAAAACGTGAAGAGTTGACTCTCTTTTCTCTACTACCTCCTTCCTCTAGCTGGGTTTTTTGCTAATATAAAATGGCCTATAGCCTGCTGGCTAGGATCTATTGTACTTGCTCAAAGGTATTAGTTATACACAACCCAGGTTTGGGATAAAGTATCGACGATTTTAGGGTTTTCTTCTGAAATGTGCTTTTGATGCTTTGATGCCGTGGTGGCAACAGATGACATAAAATACCATTTTATGACATATAAAACAAAGAAATATTGTTCGCCCAAAAAAGAAACGAAATCCAACGATAGACCAATCACGTTGTTGCAAATCATCCCTCCGGAGGGTCGCCTAACAGTACATATAGGAACAATCAAATACATTCTAACTAACGTCTTGGAGTATAATCAATCATATTTGTACGTTCATTGTACCATCTATGTGATACGTTTCACAAATTCCAAGCATATGAGTTGGATTTATGATACAACGACGTATTCGACAAAAAAAAATTCCCAATTCTAACATCACATTAGGGTCGAGACATGGATCCAATTGTCAAACTCGCATTTGGCATGAGACAATAAGGGCCTTCGAGCCTAAGATGTGATCATTCTTGTTTTGTTCAGGTAGTCATTAACTGGCCGGAGAAGTTTGGTCGATAACCCTGTATTTTATCTTATATTAGGTGTCTTTTTTGAGATCTATCTTATGTGTTGGTTATACATTGAGTTGTCTTTTAGTGTTCTCTCCAACAAGTAATGTTTGCAACTTTTAAAATTATGACATAATAATATATAGATTAGAACATATATTTAACTAAGTTAAGATATCTCGTATAATATGACTTGTTTTTTTCTAAGAGGACAGATAGGATAAGACAACCATCTTTTTTCCGTTTCTCGCTCTTCCAACTCAAAGATTAGCGTACATAGCATTATGAGGATAACACAATTGGACATGAGATAATTCAGAAAATACACATAATCCTGTCTATTGCCAAGTGCAAAAAAGTATGTTGCTAAAAATCAAGATAACAATTAAAACGAAAATAAAAACCAAAAAAAACCTAGTCAAACGGTTTATGGGCGGCGAGCATCTTCTTCCAATCGGTCCACATTATTACGTGCAGAAACGACCCGGAAAAATATCGGAAATGCCCTCTCCAGTCCTTATCCTCCTTCCTTTTCCTCTTCCCCTCGCGATCCCTGCCCGCGCCCCACCAGCACACCTCTGCCTCCTCCTCCTTCTTCCACCGAAGCACTCGAGCGATTCTCCGCCGCCTCCACCTCCTCTTCCTCGGCTCCACTGGATTCGCGCGCCGTGGAGATCCGCCCGGAGCCCGAGCAGGGATCAGATTCTCTGGTTGGTGACGAACCCTAACCTATTCGTTTTTTATTTGTTTATTATTGCCGTGAGCAATCTAATTGCTAGATATTTTCGTTCTGGGACGGACGCACCGATCCGTCCAGCTCATCTCGGATTTGTTTGCCGGGTTGCGTGGTGCTTGCTATTAGCAGTTCAATTTCCCGATTCCCCCTGGTACTTGTAGTCAATCGAATTGACGCCCGAGCTGTTCTATGCAATATATCGATCGTTGTGTTCGTGCTAAATCCGTCCAGATAGAATTTCTCAAGATTATATTTCACTTAAACCCAACTCTTCATTTCTGACCCGAAATTTTCTCTTGCAGACGGTGGAATTGAAAAGTTTGTCGTGCTGTGATTTGCGTGTTCACCTAGTGGCAGTTCTATAAGATTAAGATGGGCGACGGGGTGGCTTTTGAAGCTGCCAGGAAGATCATCATGCACCCGCTCTATGCGTCGAGGTCGTCGCCTTGGCTCGACTTGAGGGTGTTCTATGTGAGGGTCAGCAACTGCGTGGTGGACGAGTCTGCACCGGAGCATCTTACGCTCAACCACATCCCGCTGTCTCCTGATACCGTCATCGAGGTCAATGGACGGCGGAGCAGCATGCACACCGAGTTTGTCTCGTCGTCCCTCAGAAGGGACAGGATCGACAAGAACACCGAGGAAGCCACGTATGTGAGCACAGATAGCATAAGGATGACAGGGAGCGTGAGGTTCCAGGTGCTTGATAAGAATGATCTCCTGCTCACCGGAGACCTAGAGTTATGCAATGCCAATGGAGTGGTCGGGGAGCCAAAGAACAGCAGCAAGAGATGGAATATAAAGTGCCAGTCGTCAGCATCATCTAGTGCTTTCTTGAAGGGGAAGATGTCCACGGGCCCGGAGTCTGTGCACCCTGTTGTCGAGGTTTATGTTGCTGGCACTTTCTCTGGCACGCCTATTATACTGACAAAGACGATCCAGTATATATCACGTAGGAAGTCCCAAATGAAACTAAAGCTTGATTCCATCCCTGAGAATGAAGCAACTGAACATCAGAAAGAAAACTCACATGAGGATCTGTTGAAGGTACTTCACTACTTATCCACATGGTGATATCGAGTTGTCCGGTCTCCCATTTGTCCCTTTAAGCTTACATTGTACAATCATTCATGCTTAAAAGATAATTGGGGGATCACTGGCCTATTTTGGGTTTAGCTGGCATTTTCCCAATAGTGACTCGCCTATTGCATATTCGGTATAAATGAAACATCAATGGAAATGTATTCTCTCTGGACAAGTTTGCTTAACCAGCCCATTTAGCCATATTCATACTGTGTACCATAGAACAGTTCCTGCAAGTATGCACGACCGAATTCCAACTTACCGAACATTAACAAGCTCCTTTTTTATATTTGTGCATTTGCTTTTATGTTTGTGCAACTAAAGTAATATCAACCTATCTGTACCCATTTCTCACCTTGGTACTATTTCCACACAACTCACTTTTCACATGGCTTGTGCATGATACTCATTGTAGCATGCTGTGCAAGTGCTATATTTTATAGAGATGCTACTATTGTCCATTTTAATTTAATATCAAAATCACTATACATATGGGTTTCTGGATCAAGGGTATTAAGGTTGGTATGTTAGCTCTTTGAAGTAGTTTAGATCCATGGAAGATACCATGCATTAAATTAGTTTTCAGTTTCCTTGGCTATCCTACAATACAAGACAAATTTACCCTATTGATTGTACATATGGAATGATTTTTTATAGTTCGATTCCTTAGATCATCCTAACTAGAGTATCTTGACTATGTACTCTGTATGTTCATTGTTCTAGGTGCATGATCAGAGGACATTGTTGTTCCACTGTACATGTGCTGACGCCAAATGCTTTAGTTCTAACTAAATTGCTGATTATACAACATTCAAAACCTTAGAATTTAGACTATGAGAATGAAAGTCTGACCTGCAATGTTCTTCCTGAAGTGATTTCATTGGTTGACTGGGACCAACTGCCCTGATTTATGCGTATGTGGCATTTGTCCTGGTGCTGTTCCAGAATTCTTATTTCAGGTTTACGGTGCAATTTTTGACTGTTGATTTATGCCTGCTCTTTATTTTATTTGGTTTGACTAACATCAAGTCCTGTTTACCTGGTATTTTGTAAGAACAACACAAAACATGTTTTTCTGTTTCTTAGCAAGCATGTTAGAACGGGTATCCAGTTATTAGCTGCCATCTGGGTTGAACACGAAGTCCAAATTTGATGGGAGAATTCAGATTTGTACATCAATGATGTGTGGTGAAGAAGATCTGCAATAATTGCTGGTGGTACATGAATAGCTTAGATTGTGGTTTTCTTCTGTCTCTTTTCTGCAATCTTGTGAAGTTGACAGCCAATGCATGCTCTAATATACTGTAGTTGATATTGTGATAGTATTTGACGGTATTATTTCCTTTCCCATCTGTCGTTTCAGGTATCAGAATTCCAGGATCCCAAATCCGAGACAGATGTGGATGTCGACTACAACAACTTGTATGCAAGGCAGGACTTTCTAGATGGCGAGGACGGTGCGCTCTCATGGTTCAACGCTGGTGTGAGGGTTGGAGTCGGGATCGGCCTTGGCGTATGCGTGGGTGTCGGATTGGGTGTCGGTCTGCTGGTCCGGACGTACCAAAGCACCAGCAGGAACTTCAGGAGGCGACTGCCCTGATGGCCAGACCTTCCCGACGAATATAGATATGTATTTATCTCGTCCTTGTAGGAGACTAACTGTCCATCCTCCCTGTCCATGCTAGTGGTAGATGAGTGAGGCCTTGTGTTCTGCAGCCACTCTGGGTATCTGATGCTTTCTTGTGTGAACTGCCAATCATTTTTGCCCTCCTGAGGTGTACATGCGAGTATTGTATAGTAAGAATAAGAATAAAGAGTTGAACCGCTTGCTGTCACTGTGAGCATTAGATAGTTGTTTCTGAACTAAATGTGTTGATGAAGGAACTTTAGTGACCGACAAGTGCAGTGGAGGGTGATGCTACACCTAAGAATTGTTTAAGTCATGACTTGTTGCTCAGAGAACTCGATTAGGTGGTCAGGTATTTGTTGTGTCTCATGTTTATAAAAGTAAAGTGCAAACCAGATTTTATTAGAAGAGGTGAGCAACACGCACCTATTTGTATTGTAACTAGAGGGTGTGTATCCAATCAAAAAGTATTCCCTCTGTTCCAAATCAGTCTAAATTCACATGTATCTAGACAAAGTTGGACAGCAAATTTGAGACAGATACGATGTTTTAGATACTGATGTTGTCTTCATTCTTCAAGATGAAATTTTGACACGAATATGTTAGAAAATAGAATAATCATGATATATTTTCCATGGCAGATGTAACGATGCTAATTTTCCTTGACTAATAATAATCTCAACCATCCTTCTGTACAGTACTATCAAATTATTAATGGTGAAAGTAGCAACAGTTTTGCCTACACGTTTCACCTGTTTTAGAGAATCGGTACTATCGACGACTGCCCTAATCTGCACACATTAGTATGTGTGGATAGATGGAATGTAGAGTGGTCACTGTAGGTGTGTAGGCCCTTAATACCGAAGATGGTATAGTGCAACCGTTTTCTTAATCGCCCTAACAGAAAGCCAATTCTCTGAAAGACCGTAGCACTCAGAGATACTAGCTTTTTGTACGTACAGTACAACCAAAGACGTGGGCATCTTTGCAAGCCAGCCTTGTGCGGTACTGAAAATGCCTGCTCACTTGCAAGCCACATCCTAACCCCTCATCCCCTCTCTGAACCGACAATACATGAATAATATAAGAAATACTTGTAAGATCAAAATCATGACCAAAATGATTTACTAGTACCTTTATAATCCAGAATGGGCATGTGGCATCATAGTCAAAAAGGATGTTAACCACCCCCACTACCACCTAATGAAAAGCCTCGCAGATTATGAGGATCATTATTATTCCGAATGCACACACACACACTCTGTCTTTTCTGTCTAGTAGTAGTAGTAGTAGTAGTTTGCTTGGAATGTGGGTGAACTGGGAGATGCATACAGAGCAGAGCACAAGAGGCCAGCCACAGGTATGATACACACATGCAGCAATGCAGGTTTACTTCTAAGGCAACCTTCTCCCCCCCAGACGAGACACCTCACCTCACCGATCGATCGATCGGTCTCTTGGTGCAGGCAGGGTCTCATTGAAGGAAGGAAGGGGCAAAAGGAGGTGCGGGAAAACGAGAGGCGCGAGCGAGGCGCTGTCAGGCACCAACTTGGGGAAAAGAACTCTGCACTGCACTCCATTGCGCTGCACTGTTGTTTTCCTCGGGGCACCTAACTTGACCCTCTCCGGTAGTGTAGTTTCATGGTGCGGTGCGGTGCGGGGGAGGAGGGAGGTGGGTGTGGTAGAGATGGCCAGGGTGCCTGATCTCGGCTCCGACTTCGCGCAGAAGCTGCTGCTGGACCTCCGCCGACGACGCGAGAGGCTCGGCTTCGGGTCGGCGGCCGCGGCGCAGCAGCAGCAGCAGCAGCAGCGGACGACGTCGAGCGCCGCCGCCGCGACTCGGGGTATGTTCGATCGTGTCGGTGTTTGCTTTGCGCTCGCAATTGTGTTCTTGATTTTGAATGTTCCTGTCCCTACGATGGTATACAGACACTGCAGAATTCGTGTTTAGATGGCTGCATGCTTACTGAATTTGCTGCCTGTTGCAGATGCTCGTTCTGGTTCTCAGAAACCGCTTCGAAGCCAGAAGCCACAGCAGGCAGCTCCTGCTCCTCGGGCAAGGGCACCGGAAGCAAAAGCAGCACCGACTAGATCATCGGTAAGCAATCCAAGTTCCCAATCACGGTACATACATCTCTGCTCTTCTGACTTCATATCACCAATGGATAATTTCCTCTGCACTTGCGGTACCAGCAACAACAACCCGGCAATGCCATTCCCACAGCCGGCAAGCCACGGCGGCGTCGTGACGTCGCGCCTGTCGCCGCCGCCGACGCGCGTGCCATCGTGCCATACCAGGGAGGAGGAGGAGGAGGCGCAGGTGGAGGCGGCGGCAAGCCGAAGCATGTCGTCGCGAGCAACGTCGACGTGCAGCGGATGGCGGCGCTGGCCCTCGCGCTCAGCGACGGCGGGAAGCTCCGGAACATCAAGATCATGGCGCGCGACGGCTCCGTCTTCTTGCGAGCGCCGGACACGCCGGCGCACCGCCGTGGAGGCGGCGCCGGCGCCGTGGCGATCGGGGTGCAGGACCTGAACGACATGCTCATGGCGGCGTACTCCTCGGGTGTCCACAGTGGGAGGAGGAGGTCCGACGGGGCCGGGGAGAAGAGGCTCTTCAGAGGGTCCATGGACATGGAGGAGGCTCTGAGCATGCTGGTGATGCTCCAGGACGCCTCGGGGTACGTGGAAGGATCGGGCAGCGGCAAGGTACTGCTGCTCAAGGACAAGGAGAACCGGGAGAGCTCGGCGACGACGACGCGAGGCTCCGCTAGGATCGTGGAGATCGTCGATGAAGAATCGGAAACAGAGGAGGCCAGCAAGAATGCTTCTATGCAGATTGTCGTTCACGACAAGTTTGTTCAGAGCCATGATCAGAGTCCAAACAGTAGCTCAGTCATGCAGTCTGGTCCGACCGATTCAAAGACCAGCAATGGGTCTCAAGGGGAAAAGGATGGTTCAAAAGTGAGGATGCCCAGCGTGATCGCCAAGCTGATGGGACTGGAGAACCTGCCGTCATCGGCGGCGGCGAAGACGGTCGTGGAGCGGAAGGGCACCGAGAGGTTTGTGAAGTCTGAATCTGTGCCAAGAATGGAGATCAGAGCGAACGCGATGGACCGCAAGTTGCCGATACGGATCGTAGCTTCAGAGAAGGTGCTATCCAAGGGACAGGACAATATTTTGTTGCCTGGAGAGTGGAAGAGTAGTAGCCTGACAGACTTTGGAGAACCTGAACTGCCAAACAGTCCATCATGCCCTGCAACTGGTAATAAGCATGTCAGGCTAACCATGAGAGATGTGTTGAGGAAGATGGTAGGATCAGAGAGAGGGGATGATGGAAGCCAAGGAGTTGATGAGAGGATCATCCATGAGGACAAGACATTTACTGAAGAAATCAAACTGCAGAAGCCTGTCAGTGTTGGATGCCGCAGCAGCGATTCGGGCAAGAAGATGGATTTTCTGAAAAGATTCAGGAAGAATTCAGACAACAAGCCAGCCATACAAGAGAAGCACACTACTGAAGGAAAGAGTACATCAGCTGGGAAGAAGCAAGCAACAGGCATGAAACGGTTGCTGGGGAGAGACAGTGAGGCGAAATCAAGGAGGGAGAGGGAAAAGCTCAACAAGGAAAACCAAGCCACTGCACAAACCAAGGTTGCAGCTGCAGGAAAGAATGGCAAGGCAGATCAGATG
Organism: Avena sativa; assembly: GCA_916181665.1. NCBI lineage: Eukaryota > Viridiplantae > Streptophyta > Magnoliopsida > Poales > Poaceae > Avena > Avena sativa. The sequence continues at coordinate 292,772,973 of OV702282.1, forward strand.
AAACGGCAATCACAACAAAGTAAACACATGGACAGGCAGACCACCCCGAGGAAGGCGCGGAATTGCCGGGAAACGCAGAGAGAAACACCGAGCCGGAACTTGGAAGACAAGAAGGCACTCACCCTGAAAGCAGCATATGTGAAAAAGAAGCCTGGATATGCTGTAGTGATACAACCAGAGGATGAGGAACATGCAGAAGTAAGTGATATCAGTTCTAGCAAGCCATCAGGTAGTGGCAATTTTCCTGAAGAACTGGCAATAGTAGTGAGAGGCAGTAGCACAGCCGGAGGAGAAGCTTCGTCATACAAAACTTTACAGAAAACAACTGAAGCAACTAGTGATCTTACAATTTCTGTACAGAGTGTTGTACGGGAAAGCGAGGATTCGAAATTCTTGGATCAGACTGCAACTTCTGAGATACATGTTAGAGACAACAACAGAACTGGAGCAGCTTCCTCAGACCAACCCTTACAAGAAGTAACTAATGAAGCAAGTGTACAGACTGTTGCACAGGAAAGTGAGAGTTTACAGCTCTTGGACCAGAGTCCAATTGCTGAGATAAATGCACAGGCCGCTGTACATGCAAGCGAGGAGTTAAAATTCATGAACCAGAGTGCAACTTCTGAGACATATGTAAGCTTTTCCAAACTACTCCCTCCGTTCAGAAATATAAGACATTTTTAGCTTTGTGAAACGAATAATGTATCTGGACGACTTTTGTACATTCGTTTCACAAGGCTAAAACATGTTATATTTCTAGACGGAGGGAGTAGTCACCATGCTTAAATGCTCTGTACACACATTACATCATTCTAATGAGGTACTTTGTTGTAAAATGCAGGATGGACGAATTAACCACACAGCTACTGAAACTACACGGATACCTGAAACATTTGCTGAGGAAGAACATCAGCAACAAACAGAACAACACCAACACCAACAGCAACAGATGACAGTGAAGGAGCAACCGACAGACGGTACGCACATTCTTTAGTACTGTAGTAGTAAACTGAAGAAAAAATCGACACCTTTTTTGAAAAGCTATTGAAGGGACGATACTAAGCTTTTATTGCAGGTCCGGATCAAACCACAACCTCCACCGATTCAACAGGTTCCCAAGAACAGGCGACACACGTCGTCTCATGTGATTCTTTTACAGAGAACCAGCTCCTGCTCGTGAGGATGCTGGTGAAGGACCGATACCTGCTCGAGACCGCGAAGGCGATCGTCAGAGTCCATGATCCCGTCAGTTTCGTCGACGACGACGATGCCGGTGCCCGGAGTCGGCCGGACAAAGGCAACTCCGATCTCCTCCCCGACGTGGCCCGGGAGGTGATCAGAAGGAAAGGGAAACGGAGCGAGGCGATGGAGGGGGTTAGCGTGGCGCGCGCCGCCAACCCGAAGCTGCGGTGTCTCGATGACCTCGTCAGAGAACTGGACGGTGTCGTTGAGAGCCTGGACATCTCCAAGAAACTTCATCGGCAGAGTGACAGTGGCGCGGCTGAAGGCCTGCAGATGATACTTCGGAGTGACATTCAGAACGACCACCCGGACGCCAACTCGACGTGGGATTTCGGCTGGAACCGCGTGTGGGGGCTGCCGATCGAGAAGAACGAGGTCGTCAGGGATCTGGAGAAGAACATACTGGGTGGCATCATTACTGATGTGGCGAGGGATCTTATTGGAGTGGCGGTGCGGCATGGCTGTTGCGGCTGTGTGGCTTGATCAGTGCTGATGTGAAGTGTTGCACTGGAGAGAAACTTTCGAAGTGAATTGGGGTCACTAGGTTAGGCTAATTTTGTTGGCTCTGTACCACGGTTTTTTTGGTTGTAAATAATTTGTATGAGGTTTCTGTATATATGAAGGTGATGCGTGTGTGCTTGTGTCCTTCTCTATTAAGGATTAATATTCTACTCCCTCTGTTTTAAAATATAAGATGTTTTAGCTTTTATAAAACAAGTGTATCTAGACATTTTTTAGTATGTAAATTCATAGTGAACAACACACTAAACTATATCTAGACACGTTCATTTTACAAAAAGCTAAAACATCTTATATTATGGAAACGAAGGCAGCACTAAAGAACGTGTTAGTTTAGAGCCCTCCTGTTATCGAGCCCAGGCTCTAAGGGATCAGAGCTGCTTGTAACTAGAATGTTTCACAAAGTCCGGAGCGCGCCACTCCAGAAGGGCCATTTTGAGGCATACTTATCACATGCTCACCCGAATCAAAACTTGCTATATATGAAGTGCCTCGTTCAAGGAGATGGCTGGCTCCCGCTTGTCAGTACTTATCCGTTACGCGAGCGCCAACTCGGCAAGTTGCGTAGCAGATCAATCAAATTATAGGCAATGTGTGGTGTCCAAATTCACCCCCTAATTGCACGAACCCTAGCCCGACGACAACGACGAAATCGTCCACCTGGCTCGCTTCCGTGGGTGTAAGGAGGTACATTGTCTTCCACCACCGAATTACCATACCGCTCGCGGATCCTACCCGCTCTCGGGTGCTGCATGTTGTGCTCGCCGTCACGAGGAGATAGTCTGCCGCCTACGCCGCCCGGCGAGCTGAGCAGCACAGATGATGGAAGTGCATTCTACTCAGGAATCTCGTGTTGCCCAGAGCAACCAGAGGTAAGCTCATCTTCTTTTTGCTACTTCCCAAACAATAATTGCTAGCTAGCTGGCTATGAACATTAGTGCGATAGATCAAATCGAGAATTTTTTGTTAGTCGATCCCTAACAAATAGTTCTCATCCCCTCCCCCCCAAATTTCTGTCAAGTAGGGTTATTACTTATTACAGAGAACAAATTCATCGTCCATGTGTACATTGACATCTACAATAAATAACTAGACGATGGGGGTGTGAAGAGGATCATTGGTAGGCTTGCGAGCTACATGTAGAACCGACTCATATCAGCACTATCTCTGGTTTGATTGATGCTTTAAGTAAACACATTTTGATTGGCTCCGAGCAGACTGCAGAGTTCAGCTTGCCAAATAAAGACGGTGGTAAGGATATAATTACGCATGACAAACAACTGCTTGAGATTATTGAGGGAAATGGATTCATTTTGATGTTCATGTTGGATGCCGAAATAAAAGATGTGTGTCATGGCAGGGATCTTACTCTTGATTCTATTGTGGAGGTTGCTGCTACCAGTCACCCTGCTGGTGTTGTAGAAGATGCCGCTACCAGTCACCTTACTAATGTTGTGGAAGATGGTCCTAGCAGTCGCCGCGCAAATTCTGTTGTGTAAGTTATTGCTACCAGTTGCCCTGATATTGTTGTGCAAGTTGTTGCTACCAGTCACCCTGTTGATATTGTGGAATCTGCTCCTACTCGTCGCCTTGCTCTTCCAACTACTATTGTAGATGATCTTGTTGGATATATGCCCTAGAGGCAATAATAAAAGTATTTATTATTATATCTTTGTATTTATGATAAATGTTTGCATTTATGCTATAATAGTAGTAACCGAAAATATTAATACTTGTGTGATTTGTAAACTAAATTAGAGTCCCTAGTAAAGCCTATTTATAATACTAGCTTGTTGGTTAATAGATGATCATGATTTTTGGGTCATGAACATTGAGATGTTGCTAACAACAAGATCATATCATTAGGAGAATGGTGTGATAGACATACTCCCATAGATAAGCATAGCATAAAGATCAAGTCATTTCAATAGTCCGTTTGCTATAAGCTTTCTAATACATAGTAACCTAATTCCTTCGACCATGAGATCATGTTAATCACCATCATCAGAAGGATGCTTTGATGACATCAAACACCTTGCCATAACTAGGTGGTTATAAAGGTGGCATTGAGTGTCCGGAAAGTATGTGTTGAGGCACATGGATTAAGAGTGAGATTTGTCCATCCATATGACAGATAGATATATTCTGGGACCTCTCGGTGAAATGTCATCCAATTAGCTTGCAAGCATGTGACTGGCTCACACGGGATCACATATCACGGGAACGAGAAAAGAATATTTATCGGTAACAAGGTTGAACTAGGTATGCAGAGATACCAACGATTAGACCTCGGATAAGTAAACTATTGCGAGACAAAGGGAAATTGGTATCATATGTAAGTGGTTCATTCGATCGCAAAGTAATCGTAGAAATATGTGGGAGCTATGTGAATTTCCAGATTCCTCTATTGGTTATTGTCGGAGAAGAGTCTCGGTCATGTCTACATAATTCACGAACCGTAGGGAGACACACTTAAGGATTCAATGTTGTTTAATAGATATGGAATGTAAGAAGGGAGTCCGAATGTTGTTCGGAGTCTTGGATGAGATCCGGGATATCACGAGGTGATCCAGAATGGTCCGGAGAATAAGATTCATATAAGGAAAGTCCAATTCCGGAGTTCGGAAATGATTCCGGTGTTTTCATCGGAAAGGGCCTAGAAGGGTCTAGAAGGTTCACCGGACCGAAAGGATAAGGGTGCATGAATGTGTCATGACTAAGTGGAATGATTGCATCATGTCCTAGGTCACTTGGTTGGGCATTTGAAAGAAAGAAATTAAACTCCAAATTGAAAGTCAAAAGACAAGTACAATGTATCCTGGTGGAGGAAGGAAAGAATCCTTCTCTCCCTCCACCACAAGCCAAGTAGGAGAAGGAGTTGGGGAAGGATTCAAACTCCCCTCTCCCAAGTTGCCCTCCCTCTCATAAATAGAGGGGAAGGGTGCCCTCAAAGACACACAACGCCAGCCCCTCCCCACACAGCCGCCGCGCCGTCGCCGCCCTAGCCGCCGCCGCCCAGCGCCGTCGCCGCCCTAGCCACCGTCGACCACCTCCTCCTCTCCGGATTCTAAACCCTAGATTGCCGAGGAAACCCTAATACTCCACCATAACCTGCTCCAGCTTAGGCAAAGCCCTACGGGATCTCCCCTCTACTTCCGACACCACGCCATCGTGCTGCCGGAATCACGAGTAAAGAACTACAACCTCCGCTACCTGCTGGAACAAGGGAGAGGAAGGTATTCATAAAGTACCGAATGTGTGACCGACTACGGAAGCACTGCCCGAACGCAGCGCTGGAAGGATCATCTACACGATCTTGAGATCGGCAAGTGTACGACTACATCATCCACGAGAATCTGCTCTCGTTAACCGTTTTGGACTTTTCGAGGGTGAGTACTCTAATTGACTCGTTGCTACAATCTAGTATATAGATCTTGGCTTGTTTGTGTTCATGCGGTAGATTTTTTTGTTTTCCATGCTATGAACCCCTACAGTGGTATCAGAGCCATGTCTATATGTAGATCTGTTGCACAAGTAGAACACAATGGTCATTGTAGGCGTTGATGCTTTTGTTGTCGATTGTTTCTTGTGTACTTTGCATCTTGCGAGATGGTGGGATGAAGCGGCCCGGGCTAACCTTACATGAAATCGTTCATGAAACTTTCTCCACGCTTGATATGCAACTTGTATTGCATAAGTGGCTTTGTGGGTGCATGTTTCTCCCAACATAGTGAAGATTTAATTTACAATGGGTGATTGACAATACTAGTATCAACGTTGTGGTTCTTGTTCGTAAGTTAGAACGACACTTATTGAAAGCCCCAAACCACGTAAAACATGCAAAGAAAATTAGAGGCGTCTAACTTTGTTTTGCAGGGATGTGCTATAATATGATATGGCCATGATTGTGATTATATATGATGTATGCAATGTTCTTTATTGTAAGTCGGCAACCGGCAGAAGCCTTATGGTTGTCTTTTAATTTTGTTAAGACATGCGTGTCTATTATTCAAAGTAGTTGTAATAGTTGATGCTGGTGGACGACAACCATGGAGCGGTGCCATTGACCTTGACGCCACGCCAGTGATGATGGAGATCATGTTCGTGCTTGAAGATGGAGATCAGAAGCACAGGAAGAAAGGCCATATCATATCAAATATTTTGAATTGTATGTGATGTTAATCCTTTTATGAATCTTGTATTTCTTAGTTCTCGACGGTAGCATTATAAGATGACCCCTCTCACAAAATATCAAGTTATAAAGTGTTCATCCTTAGTAGGCACCATTGCCAAAGCTCGTTGTTTCGAAGCACCACGTGATGATCGAGTGTGTTAGATTCCGCGAGTGTATACAACGAGAGCAAGCCAGATTTGCCCATGCGGAAGCTAAGGTTTGATCTTGACGAGCCTAGCATGTACAAACATGGTCTCGGAACACGGATCACTGAAAGGTAAAGCATGAGTCATATAGTAGATATGATGAACATGTTGATTGTTCGCCTTTGAAGCTACATCATCTCTCATGATGATCGGTTTTGATGTGGTGGATTTGGTTTGTGTGATCACTAAAACAATGTGAGGGATGTTGTTTTGAGTGGGATTTCACCTATATTAATTTAAATATTAATTAGAACTCAATTTATCATAAACTTAGTCTAAACTATTGCAAATATGTTATAGATAAATGGTGGCCCCTACCATCAATTTTATTGCGTTCAGAGAATGAAAAGTTTAAAAACAATGGAAGCAACTTCGCGGATTGGTTACGCAACTTGAGGATTGTCCTCAATGCTAGTAATTTGACCTATGTGTTGGATGCACTGCTGGGTGACCCATCTGCAGCTGATGCTATCGATGAGGTGAAGAATGTTTTACTCACTCGGAAGAATCAGTAATCTGCAGTTCAGTGTGCTATCTTGTATGGTTTGGAATCGAAGCTTCAGAAAAGGTTTGAGAACTTTGACCCACATGGTATTGTCCATGAACTCAAAAAAATATTTGAGGAGCACGCGGCAGTTGAAAGTTATGAGGCTTCCGAAAAGTTCGTTAACTTCAAGATGGAAGAGGGCAGCTCCATCAGTGAGCATGTGCTTAAGATGTCTGGGCACGCAAGTAAGCTCCAAAGCTTGGGTATAGTGATTCCTAATGCTTTGGGGATTCACCGTGTCCTCTAATCACTACCACCAAGTTACAAGAACTTTGTGATGAACCACAATATGCAAAACATGGACAAGTCGTTGCCTAAAATCTTCTCCATGTTAAAGTCTGTGGAAGTGGAGATCAAGAAAGAGAACCAAGTGTTGATGGTCGATAAGACCACCAAATTCAAGAAGCAAGTCAAGTCTAAGAAAAAGGGAAACTTCAAGAAGAGCGGTAAGAAAGTTACCGCATCGGCAAAGAATACCAAGGTTGGGCCTAAGCCTGATACTGAGTGCTTTTACTGCAAGGGAGAAGGTCATTATAAGTGTAATTGCCCTAAGTACTTGGCGAATTTGAAGAACGGCAACATCAAGAAGAAAGGTATATCCGATATACGTGTTATTGATGTGTATCTCACTAGTAGTCGTAGTACTGTCTAGGTATTTGATACTGGTTCGGTTGCTCATATTTGTAACTCAAAACAGGTGCTGCAGAATATACAGAAACTAGCAAAGAACAAGGTGATGATGCACGTTGGGAATGGATCAAAGGTTGATGTGATCGCGGTCGGCATGCTACCTCTTCATCCACCATTGGGATTAGTTTTATACTTAAATAATTGTTATTTGGTACCTGCGTTGAGCATGAACATTATATTCGGATCATGTTTATTGCGAGATGGTTACTTGTTTAAGTCTAAGAATAATGGTTGTTCGATTTATATGAGTAATATGTTTTATGCACATGCACCTTTGATATATGGTCTATTCTTGTAGAATCTTGATTGTAGTAATACACATATTAATAACATTGAAGTTAAACGTTTGAAATTGAGCGATAACTTGACCTATATGTGGCACTGTCGACTTGGTCACATTGGAGTGAAGCGTATGAAGAAACTCTATTTCGATGGACTTATTGAATCACTTGATTTCGAATCACTTGAAAGATGCGAAACATGTCTGATGGGTAAAATGACTAAGACTCCATTTTCTGGTATGATGGAGCGAGCTACGGACTTATTGGAAATCATACATACCGATGTGTGTGGCTCAATGAGTGTAGCATCACACGGTGGTTATCGTTATGTTCTTACTTTCAGAGATGACTTGAGTAGATATGGGTATATCTATTTCATGAAACATAAGTTCGAAACTTTCGAGAAGTTTAAGGAATTTCAAAGTAAAGTAGAGAATCAACATAACAAGAAGATTAAGTTTCTACGATCTGATCGTGGAGGTGAATATCTAAGTTACGAGTTTGGTGAGCCTTTGAAGAAATGCGGAATACATTCACAATTGACACCACCGGGAACACCACAACGTAATGGTATGTCCAAACGTCTTAATCGAACTCTCTTAGATATGGTTCGTTCTATGATGTCACTTACAGATTTACCACTATTGTTTTGGGGTTATGGATTAGAAACATCCGCATTCAATTTAAATAGGGCACCATCTAAATCCGTTGAAACGATACCATATGAATTATCGTTTGGGAAGAAACCTAAATTGTCGTTCCTTAAAGTTTGGGGTTGCGAAGCTTATGTAAAGAAGTTACAGCCCGACAAGCTTGAACCAAAGCGGAAAAATGCGTCTTCATAGGATACCCGAAGGAAACTATTGGGTATACCTTCTATCATAGATCCAAGGGCAAAATCTTTGTTGCTAAGAATGGGTCCTTTCTAAAGAAGGAGTTTATCTCAAAAGAAGTGACTGGAAGGAAAGTAGAACTCGACGAAGTTGTCGAACCTTCTCTCGAATTTGAGAGTAGCACAACACCGGAAGTAGTTCCTGTGGCGTCTACACCAATAAAAGAGGAAGCTAATGATGTTGATCATGAAACTTTGGTTGAAGTTACTACGAAACCTCACAGGTCAACGAGAACTCGTACCTCTCCTGATTGGTATGATCCCATTATGAGTGTCATGTTGGTGGACAACACCGACGACCCTGCGACATATGAGGAAGCGATGATGAGCCCAGATTCCAATAAATGGCAAGAAGCCATGAAATCCGAGATTGGATCCCTGTACGAAAACCAAGTATGGACTTTGGTGGACTTACCGGATGGCCGGAAGGCTGTCGAGAACAAATGGATTTTCAAGAAGAAAACGGATGCTGATGGTAATGTTACTGTCTATAAAGCTCGACTTATCGCAAAAGGGTTTTGACAAATTCAAGGAGTTGACTACGATGAGACTTTCTCACCAGTAGCGAAGCTAAAGTCTGTGAGGATTTTGTTAGCAATCGCTGCATATTATGATTATGAGATATGGCAGATGGATGTCAAAACGGTGTTCCTCAATGGAGACATTGATGAAGAGTTGTATATGGTACAATCCAAAGATTTTGTCGATCCTAAAGACGCTAACAAGGTATGCAAACATCAACGATCCATTTATGGATTGAAGCAAGCATCGCGAAGTTGGAATCAACGTTTTGATAAGGTAATCAAAAGTTTTGGTTTTATTCAAACTTATGGAAAAGCTTGTATTTACAAGAAAGTGAGTGGGAGCTCTGTAGCATTCCTAGTCCTATATGTGGATGACATATTGTTGATTGGAAATGATGTAGACCTTCTTAACAGTGTCAAGGATTATTTGAATAATAGTTTTTCGATGAAAGATCTTGGCGAAGCAGCTTACATATTAGGCATAAAGATTTATAGAAATAGATCGAGATGACTAATATCATTGTCACAGAGTACATATTTGGACAAAGTTCTAAAGAGGTTTGGAATGGAAGATAGCAAGAAAGGTTTCTTGCCCATGTTGCCCAATACGACATTGAGTAAAACTCAAAGTCCTGCTACGGCAGAAGATAGAAAAAGAATGAGTAAGACTCCCTATGCCTCAGCCATAGGATCTATCATGTATGCCATGCTATGTACTAGACCCGACATTGCATATGCTGTTAGTTTAACTAGCAGATATCAAAGTGATCCAGGAGTGGATCATTGGACAGCAGTCAAAAACATCCTTAAGTACTTGAGAAGAACTAAGGATATGGTTCTTTCTTATGGAGGTGATGAACAGATCGTTGTTAATGGTTACACCAATGCTAGTTGGAACACCGATTCGGATGATTCTAAATCTCAATCTGGATACGTATTTACTTTGAATGGTGCATCAGTAAGCTGGAGGAGTGCAAAGAAAAGCATTGTGGCAAGATCTTCAACTAAATCAGAATACATAGCTGCTTCGGAGGCTTCACAAGAGGCGATATGGATGAAGAAGTTCATTATAGAGCTCGGTGTGGTTCCCAGTGCACTGGACCCAATGTCTATCTACTATGATAACATGGGCGCCATAGCCAATGCGCAAGAACCAAGGTCACACAAGAAGCTGAAGCATATCAAGATGTGTTTTCACGCTATTCGAGAGCATGTCCAAGATGGTGACATAAAGATTTGCAAAGTACACACAGATCTAAATGTGGCAGATCCATTGACTAAACCTCTCCCGAGGGCAAAACATGACCAACACCAAACCGCCATGGGTGTTCGGTATATTACCATGTAATCTAGAGTAGTTGACTCTAGTGCAAGTGGGATACTATTGGAGATATGCCCTAGAGGCAATAATAAAAGTAGTTATTATTATATCTTTGTGTTTATGATAAATGTTTACATTCATGCTATAATAGTATTAACCGGAAACATTAATACTTGTGTGATTTGTAAACTAAATTAGAGTCCCTAGTAAATCCTCTTTATAATACTAGCTTGTTTGTTAATAGATGATCATGGTTTACGGGTCATGAACATTGAGATGTTGTTAACAACAAGATCATATCATTAGGAGAATGGTATGATGGACATACTCCTATAGATAAGCGTAGCATAAAGATCAAGTCATTTCAATAGTTCGTTTGATATAAGCTTTCTGATACATAGTAACCTAATTCCTTCGACCACGAGATAATGTTAATCACCATCATCGGAAGGATGCTTTGATGACATCAAACACCACGCCATAACTAGGTGGTTATAAAGGTGGCATTGAGTGTTCGGAAAGTATATGTTGAGGCACATGGATCTAGAGTGGGATTTGTCCATCCATATGACAGATAGATATATTCTGGGCCCTCCCGGTGGAATGTCATCCAATTAGCTTGCAAGCATGTGACTGGCTCACAAGGGATCACATATCACGGGAACAAGAAAAGAATACTTATTGGTAACGAGGTTGAACTAAGTATGCAGAGATACCAATGATCAGACCTCGGATAAGTAAACTATCGCGAGACAAAGGGAAATTGGTATCATATGTAAGTGGTTCATTCGATCGCAAAGTAATCATAGAGATATGTGGGAGCCATATGAATTTCCAGATTCCTCTATTGGTTATTGGTCGGAGAAGAGTCTCGGTCATGTCTGCATAATTCACGAACCGTAGGGAGATACACTTAATGATTCGATGTTGTTTAGTAGATATGGAATGTAAAAAGGGAGACCGAATATTGTTCGAAGTCTCGGATGGGTTCCGGGATATCACGATGAGATCCAGAATGGTCTGCAGAATAAGATTCATATAAGGAAAGTCCAATTTCAGAGTTCGGGAATGATTCCAGTGTTTTCATCGGAAAGGTTCTAGAAGGGTCTAGAAGGTTCACTGGATCGGAAGGGAAAGGGAGCATGAATGTGTCATGACTAAGTGGAATGATTGCGTCATGTCCTAGGTCACTTGGTTGGGCATTTGAAAGAGGAATTAAACTCCAAACTGAAAGTCAAAAAACAAGTTTTAAAAGTCAAACTAGAACAATGTATCCTGGTGGAGGAAGGATAGAATCCTTCTCTCGCTCCACCACAAGCCAAGTAGGAGAAGGAGTTGGGGAAGGATTCAAACTCCCCTCTCCCAAGCTGCCCTCCCTCTCATAAATATAGGGGAGGGGGTGCCCTCCAAGACACACAACACCAGCCCCTCCCCACACCGCCGTCGCCGTCGCCGCACCAAGTCGCCACCGCCTAGCCATCGTCGATGACCTCCTCCTCTTCGGATTATAAACCCTAGATTGCCGGGGAAACCCTAATACTCCACCATAACCCGCTCCGGCTTAGGCGTAGCCCTGCGGGATCTCCCCTCTACTTCCGACACCACGCCGCCGTGCTGTCGGAATTGCGAGGAGAGAACTACAACCTCCGTTGCATGCTGGAACAAGGGAGAGGAAGGTCTTCGTCAAGTACTGAACGTGTGACCGACTACGGAAGCGCTGCCGGAACGCAGCGCCGGAAGGATCGTCTACGCGATATTAAGATCGGCAAGTGTACGACTACATCACCCACGAGAATCTTCTCTCGTTAACCGCTTTGGAATCTTCGAGGGTGAGTACTCTAATCGACTCGTTGCTACAATCTAGTAGATAGATCTTGGCTTATTTGTGTTCATGTGGTAGAATTTTTTTGTTTTCCATGCTACGAACCCCTACAGATCTACTCGTCCTCACTCTACTCGTACAACTGGCAATGTTCAAACTGATGCTATTTGTATTTTGCATTCTCGTACAACTGTGCTTCTGAAGTTAACTCTTGTAATGTTGTTGAAGTTCTTGAACCTTATGCTGCTAGTGTTGATGGTGTTGAACGTGATGATGGTTTAGTAGAAGCTCTTTCCGGTGTCCATAAGTGCACTCCAATTCTTGATGATGGTAAAGAACACTTCATCGAAGCACAAGATATAACAATTGGCAAGTTTGATCCTGCTGTGGTAGAAATATCTGACATGTTCGTAGACTTACGTGCGAAGGTAGAATGGGGATCCTCCCAGGAAGGACAATCGGTGTGGTATAGCAAAAAGGACAGATATGGTCATACGTTGAAATCTACTAGTGATTTAATCATTCATTTTAAGAAATTAAAACACAACAAGAAACTATACCTTCAACTAAAGGTTACTAATACTAGAGAGCCTTATTGGGATGGCTCCGAAAATGATGACACGCCAATGCCCATCCGATCCGAGTGTGGTAAGAATAAGAACACCCCAAAAAAGGAGCACCCTAAAAAAAGAGTACGCCGTTGAAGAGCATCCCCATGGATACCAGCACCAAGAAGAACGAGACCACCCCTAGTAAAACCACACCCAAGGATACCACACCCAGGAGGTCCACAAAAAATGCCAGAACCTAGGAGATAACACGGTCTAGCGTAAAGAGTTCCAACAACAGATTTGTATTGGACATATCAGAATCAGAAATAGAGGCGGATTCTTTTGATGATCCATGGTTTCATCATGGTGAAGATGAACAATTGGTAGCGCAACACCAGAAGATATGTGACAATGTTGCACCCTCCCCTATGGGAGAGACACTAGGGGGCGCCTAGGTGAAAATTTCCCTATAGGGAATTTAGACTGGGACAAAGTTTAGGTCAATGAAATTGGTGATGATCTACTTATTCCATTCTATGTGGACATTCTGGCTTGATTTTATTAGCTCAGTTGGTAGTGCTCCGCTCTTGCAATTGGGTTGTTGCGATTACGGGTTGGCTATCTGAAACCTTATGGTTTGAATGATTTATGCACCAATAACAAAAAGATCAAACCGGTGTTCTGCGTATATAACTTGTAACCTTATAGCAGTAGTGTTTCGGTCTAACTTATTTTAGATAAAAGGCCAAACGGACCGACGTCAAATTAATAACACCATCAACAACGATCAAGATATGAAATGTTGAACCTAGCTAACACGACCCTACACACCCACACAAGACACATGTCTACCAAAGATGCTACAACCGACAACATAAACAACAGACATAGCCATTACAGGCTACGCAGAAGTGGAGCATAAGCTAGATGGCCTGCAATGTCAGGCTAGAGCTTTCCCAAAGGGCGAACCAACAAACACACTATGATATAAGGACAACAAACCGTGCCACCAGAAGCCGGCAACCACCAGGAACCGACCATCACTGTCCACAACCAACTGAAGCACCAAGGAAGATCCTAACAAGAAAAACCGAGGGTGTCGAGCACGAAACAAGCTTTACCGAGGATCCACCATGATCCATGGAGAACCACACGCCGTGTATTTCAAGACAATCTCTTCAAAAGAGCACGACACTATCTAGAGTACTGTCACCGCCTGATCCGAGAACCTTGGGTTTTCACCTGAAGCATGATCGGGGCAGAGAGAAGCAACGAGTGGAACGCAGTTTTTCTACCCATAGGAGGGTGTCCCTGGCTTATCCTATGGTCACAGTAGCTTTAAGATTAGTGTTTGCAAATTTGCAGCTACATCCTGGACGAGTACATCTTTTTATCTTATAGAAACGAAACTGGACATGTCCACTTTTCTCTTGTGAGCTATCTCTCATCATCCCTGTCCCGCACATGAACTGCTCCGTCGCCGCCTCTCATCCACACCGTCTGCTCCTGCAACACTCAACTGGCAGTCTACCGCGCCGGATTCGGTGTCCACGGCCATGCTGCCGCCTCGAGCCTGCCCACCACATCGGCCGCCATGAGCATGGAGGCCACGACCTACAAATCCAAAATGACCCTGTCCCTGTCCCCTGCACCGGTCTCCTTCAAACCGACGGGAAGGACGACGCGGAGAAGGTTCTGTCCTTCAGATGGATAGGATCTCTGCTCCTCATCCCCATCTTCATAATTTTCCTGATCTGATTTGCTTTTTTTCCCATCCCGATCTGATTTACTTCCTTTCCATTGGTTATGGATTTCTTGCTCTGATTTTTTTTCCCGGAGTGATTTGCTTCCTTTCTCATCCCAATTTCTCATTAATCAAAAAAAAAAATCGATGTGATTCGCTAGCTGTCCCATCCCAATTTGTCAACAATCAAACGTTTTAATAGGGAATGATGGAAAGATATTAATTATTACCAAAATTTCACAATAATCCATCTCTTAATTTTAGCTCCTAGCCGATGGGAGTCTCTAGGATGGAGCTTTGATTGTATAAAATTTTACGCTTCGGTTCTCGTTCTAGTCCCTTTTCCCATTTTCCTAAATGCTAAAGTGGCAAGAATTCATGCTTAATTATATGTCTCAATCTGTTCATTCTAGTCTTCTATGTCCACTGATCCAAAACGAGCACGTGAATATATTCAAGCTTAATTGTAACTATTACTTATCGTGCCTTGTACTATATATCGTGAATATATCCAACTGAACAAAGTTGTCGTCCTTACTTTATCGCTTATAGATGAGGGGTATACAGTAAACTAGGAGGGGCTTACTGACATGTAAGGGACAAACCACATGGTGTTTTCTGCAATGGGCAAGACGAGGCTGCACGAATCTAGAAGTACGAATGTCTAGAATAAGCCCGAGACACCCTCATATATGTAGAGTTGTATTTTTGGGAACGAGTGCCTTCAAGAAGGGGAGGACGTCCAAGAGACAAGATGTGTCCATATTTGCATGCACATGGCAATACCATATACTGCCTCGCTCTATATTCCAAAATATGAGATGTTTTAGCTTTTGTGAAAGGAATGTATCTAGATATCTTTTACTATGTAGGTTCCGAATAAACTTACATATAAGTATTAAAAGACGTTTAGATATATTCGATTTTATAAAAGGTAAAATATCTTATATTATGAAATAGAGCGAGTACATACCCACAATCACCGTCTCCTCTAGAATTAGCGATACTAGATGAATGCCCGTGCGTTGCTACGGCATAAATCAGGCCAATGTTGAATGTGAAAAGTAAAAGGGAAACCAAATTGATTTCTACTTGGCATGCCTACAAAAAGGCTACTGGCAAGTGAGTCTGTGAATCTTATTCTAAAGATCCAGTAAGACTAGAATCAGGCCAATGTTGGTATCCCTGGACGTGATCTAACCCATTTAATAAAAAACAAATTGGTAAAATGATGTGTTTAGTCGGCTAATTCACCTGCATAATTCATAATATAGATTTAGTTGTGTTACACTACTCACAAGTCCTTCGGAAAGCTTTGCTATGTAGGTAACAAGTGTTGTAACATGAAGTAATCGCAAGAAATTTTGTCAGTTGGCCAAATCTATTTCTTGCTTTTTTTTTCAGCTAAAATTGTAATAAAAAAAGAGTTCCATGATCCTCCACGGTCAAAAGACACAACGCTGCCTAAATTTAAGCATTTGCCACATCTGACAGCCATCATATACTGTACTCTGTTTCTCAAATCGGAGAACGGAAGTAGTACAAGAGAAGCAACTAAGTGCACAGCTTAACTGTAGCCAAGGAGTGATACCGGTACTCTGTTTGGTTTGGTATTTTTCTATCCGGTTTATAAATGTGTACAGAATGAAGCACCGGGCAAGATGCCTGTACTGCAACTGCAAGGCTAAATGGGGAAACGAAGACCGCTTTGATTCACGCATGCTTTCCTTGGCGGTAGAGCAACAGGAGCCAACACGCCCTCGACTCCTTCACTTCATTTTCCTTAGCAGCTTGTGAAGCCGGTCGAGGTACCTCTCCTTCGTTTTTGCTTCTTTTTCTCGCGAATACATCAGAGCGAGTGAGGATGGTGCCGGTCCTTCCGGAGTTGGTCTGTCGGTATCGACATGCAGCAGCACGGGGGCTGCGCTGTATTGGTCACGCACCGGGCACCACCGTATTGGTCACGCACCGGTCACGCACCGGGCACCACCGTATTGGTCACGCACCGGGCACCAGCGTCGAGCAACGGCAACTCCTGCTGCTGCAGCATCAACATCAAGGTGAACGACGCTGGGCTATAGGGGAGGAAGCTAGGGTTTGGTAGGCAGATGAATTGGGGGCGCGAGGAGGCTGCCTCGGTGGGGGCATCGGTTGCGGAGAGGTCGTTGGCTACTCCGGCGAGCTGCAGGGCTGGGGGATGTCCGCATGGTCGAGGAGGTGCGGGGTGGGGTGACCGCCGGCGTGGCTGCACGCGAGAGGGGGCCTGCGCTCGGGACGCAGAGGGGGAGGTTTTTCTTTTTCTTAGCGGTATGTTCTACTTAGCGGGTGTCTCCTCGGGTTCCCTAACACCTCTTTTCCCCCTTCCTCCTCCTTCTCGTGCTACAGTACCTGAGCAAACTCCCCAAGAAACTGGGCCACTCCCTGGTCCTCTCCGCCGGATTAGCCGGCCGGAGTTGGACGGGGAGGCGTGCCCGAATAGTTAGGACCTGTAGATGTAGTGGCCGTGTGCCGGTAGTGGGCTTCTTGCCCGGTAGTGGATGCGGAGCTCGGGATCTTGTGTGCCAGATCCAGGGCATGCTAGGGCTCCTTGTTGCTGCTGCTCTGCTCCTATGGCTGGAGCAGGGAGGTGGAGGAAGGAACACTGTATCCATCAATAAAGGCGTTGGCGGTGGGCTCTCTGAGATGCTGCAGGGTCAAGTGGTGGAGCTTCTTCTGGACGGCCGTGGCGGCGAGGGGAAGAAGCGAAGCGGCGTGGAGAGCAATGCGGCGGACCTTGTCCTGGCCGGCCGTGGCGGCGAGGGGGGCAAGGGAAGTGGCAGCTGGACCTGTTCTTCTCTGGAGTGCTCACTCAGGTCTGGGCCGCAGCCTGTTTCCCCTGTTCTTCTCTCTTCTGGGTGTCATGGTGATGGCCAGAGGCGAGAGACGGTGGGAACCGGTTGTGGTGGAGAAGAAGGTGAAGTTTCGATGGCAGAAGTTCCCAAGCGCCGGCGAGATGCGCCGCCGCTATCAATGACCAAGGGGGTCACTTCGCGCCCCAGAGTGTTGTGCTCTGAGGATGTTTCTTCCTCCTTCAGGGAGGATCTTGGGCACCTGCAAGGCGTTCATCGCCGAATCCACCCCAAGTGGTCCGTCCCCGGCGGTGGATTCGACGGCTGTTGCAGCGCTGCTGTTCGGCGTCGGTGGAGAAGGCCTCGATCGCGTTTCCCCTTTTTCTTTGAGGGCCTTTTTGTAAAATGCGAGGACGAGTTGGTATTACTTTCTATTCTTGATGTCCTTTGTGTAACTGTAACCCAACGCTTGGAATAAAACTTTTGGGTCCTTTCGGACCCTTCTCCGTTCAAAAAAAAAATGTTCTACTTAGCGGTGGCAGGTCTAGTAAATACTGCAAATAGACGGGCAAAACGGGAAAGAAAATTTCGGACGAAAATTTGTGAGAACGAAACTACCTTAGAAGAAATTAGATAGAATAGATAGATAGATAAAACCCTGCTCTGTACATACGTATACGTGACATCGACAAGCTAGCTAGTTAGGGCACCATGGAGGAGGCGATGCTGATGCGTCCAAGAAAGAAGTCTCGCGGGACTTCCGCCGACTCCGGCGGTCAGCCTGTCCAACAAGTTTTCCAATGGCTACGATCACAAGAACCAGAACATTGTGTTCTCGCCACTGTCCATCTACACCGCGTTAGGTCTTGTGGCGGCCGGCGCCCGTGGCACCACCCTGGACGAGCTCCTCGAGGGACTTGGCGCCGCGTCGCGCGACGAGGTCGAGGAGATCGTGCGAATCGTGTCGGAGCGCGCCCTAGCCGGCGCCGATGAGACCCGCCAGGGCCGCTGGTCGTTTCATACGCATGCGGCGTGTGGTGCCAGAAGGATCTGACGCTCAAGCCGGCATACCGGCAGGCCGCCGTTGAGTCCTTCAAGGCGGAAGCACGCGCCGTCGACTTCTTTAGCAAGGTTAGCAGTAGTTCGTCGGCGCGGCGAAGCCATCGCTCGATCTAGATCTACCTCACAATTTTGTACCTTTCAACCGTGATCGATGCGATCTCCCCTGTGCTGCAGCCTGCAGGCAGAGGATGCGAGAGAGGAGATCAGCAACTGGGTCGGGGAGGCGACCAAGAAGCTCATCACCTCCGTCCTCCCGCCTGGCTCCTTGCACGGGCGCACGAGGCTCGTCCTCGCCAACGCCATCTACTTCAAGGGCGAGTGGGAGAAGGCCTTTTGCCGGAGCCGCACCAAAGAGCACAGGTTCTACCGTCTCGACGGCAGTGCCGTCCACGTGCCCTTCATGGACGGGAGCGGAGGCGACGACTACCTGGTCGGCTGCCACGACGGGTTCAAGGTGCTCAAGATCCCTTACAAGCAAGCCACGAAGGGCCTCGGCGGCGCGCGGTACTCCATGTGCGTCTTCCTCCCAAGTGCGCGCGAGGGGCTGCGTAGCCTCGCTAACGAGATGGCGTCCGGCGGCCCGGGCTTCCTATTCGACCACCTGCCCATGTGGACGAGGAGCGTGACCAAGCTCTGGCTCCCCAAGTTCAAGCTGTCCTTCTGTAGCATGAAGAAAATTCTCCAGAGCATGGGGTGTTAGCACAGCCCCTGCCGCCGAGTACTCGACGAGGAAATTCCGACGAGACGACACACACGTATTAACTTCCGCCGAGATGCATGTGCTGCTAGACGATCGATTCTTTTGATCTAAGTAGTACACTCACGCACGCACACGCAAAACAACTTTGATTGCCAAAGGCTCTTATCGAGCCTTGCTTTCTCTCTTGTATTGCTCAACTCACGGTCGTTGTCCGGTACACGATTACAAGGCCAGGTGTGTGCATATATATATGCACTACTAGGACCTAACAACTAGGAGTCGGTGCACTACTCCAAAACCTAGTCTAACACATATACGTATACTACCTGGACACTACACCTATTCGGACTGCAATTCCAATACGTGTAGGACACGTGATTATCTAACAATCACCCCCTAATCACGATGTGCTTCTTTACATCGACCTGGGTCCCAAATACGCTAGCTGCTCCTCGCGAGCGTAATCCTCGGCATTGCTTTCGCCGCTTCCTTCCTCAACACCCATGTCACCAACTTTGCTTTTGTCGGCTTCTCCATGGCTTCACGTCGACCCTCCTCGTCCGCTTCCTTCTTTTCCGCGTCCTCCTTGTCGATGTCGTCCATGACCGTGCCTTCGATCTTCACCGGTTCCTTGATGAACAAACAGTCCTTTGTATAGTTCACAATCACCAAATTATTTACCATCCAAAGTGTCTCCTTGTAGGGGTTCGTAGCATGGAAAACAAGAATTTTCTACCGCATGCACACAAACAAGCCAAGATCTATCTACTAGATTGTAGCAACGAGTCGATAGAGGAACTCACCCTTGAAGATTCCAAAGCGGTTAACGAGAGCAGATTCTCGTGGGTGATGTAGTCGTACACTTGCCGATCTCAAGATCGTGTAGACGATCCTTCCGGCGCTGCGTTCCGGCAGCACTTCCGCAGTCGGTCACACGTTCGGTACTCGATGAAGACCTTCCTCTCCCTTGTTCCAGCAGGCATCGGAGGTTGTAGCACTCTCCTCGTGGTTCCGGCAGCACGACGGCGTGGTACCGGAAGTAGAGGAGAGATCTCGCAGGGCTTCGCCTTAAGCCGGAGCGAGTATGGTGGACTATGAGAGAGGCTTGGAGATCTAGGGTTTAGAGGCACCAAGTAGAGGGAGCTAGGACGGCGGCTAGGGCAAAGGGATTGCCCCAAGTCGGCGGCTTGGGCAAACCCTAGGGCGGTGGCGACTTGGGTAGAGGCCGGCGGCTAGGGTTAGGTTTAGAGGGGGCAATCTTGTGTGCTAGGAAGGGAGCCCTGCCCCTCCTCTTATAGGAGGGAGGCGCCGGCCAAGGGGAGGGGAATCCCTTCCCAACTCGGATCCCCAGTGGGCCGGCGGTGGAGGAGGGACTCCTCCCCAACTCGGTTTCCCACTTCCCCTCCATTTCCCAAAATAGTCGTTTGACTTTTCAAATTGGCGTTTAACTTTTCAAACTAGGATTTGATTAAACCCTTTATTTTGTTCAGCGATGATGCCTAGTACATGATGTATCATACCAACTTGATATAGCACATTCATGCACCCTTCCCCTTCGAAGTGCCGGACATTCCAGAACCTTCTAGAACATTCCTGATGAAAACACCGGAACCTTTCTCCAACCCCGAAACAGGACTTTCCTTATATGAATCTTATTCTCCGGACCATTCTGGATCTCCTCGTGATATCCCGGATCTCATCCAAGACTCCGAACAACATTCGGTCTCTTACTCATTATTCCATAACTACTCAACAACATCGAATCCTTAAGTGTGTCTCCCTACGGTTCGTGAATTATGCGGACATGATCGAGACACTTCTCCGATCAATAACCAATAGAGGAATCTGGAAATTCATATGTCTCCCACATATTTCTACGATTACTTTGCGATCGAATGAACCACTTACATATGATACCAATTTCCCTTTATCTCACGATAGTTTACTTATCCGAGTTTTTGATCATCGGTATCTCTGCATACCTAGTTCAACCTCGTTACCGATAAGTACTCTTTTCTCGTTCCCGTGATATGTGATCCCTTGTGAGCCAGTCACATGCTTGCAAGCTAATTGGATGACATTCCACCGAGAGGGCCCATAGTATATCTATATGTCATATGGATGGACAAATCCCACTCTTGATCCATGTGCCTCAACCCATAATTTCCAAACACTCAATGCCACCTTTATAGCCACCCAGTTACGGTGTGGTGTTTGATGTCATCAAAGCATCCTTCCGATGATGGTGATTAACATGATCTCATGGTCGAAGGAATTAGGTTACTATGTATTATAAAGCTTATAGCAAATGAACTATATTAAATGACTTGATCTTTATGCTACGCTTAACTATAGGAGTATGTCCATCACATCATTCTCCTAATGATATGACCCTGTTGTTAATAACATCTCTATGTTCATGATCAGGAAACCATGATCATATATTAACCAACAAGCTAGTTTAACAAGAGGCTTTACTAGGGACTCTTTTATGTTTACAAATCACACAAGTATTAATGTTTCCTGTTAATACAATTATAGCATGGTATGTAAACATTTATCATAAGTATGAAGATATGATAATAACCACTTTATTATTGCCTCTTGGGCATATCTCCAACAGTATCCCACTTGCACTAGAGTCAATAATCTAGTTTCAAACCTTTGTGTATTCAACACCTATGGCTTTCCGGTGTTGTATGTACACGATTGCTAGTGGTCAACTGATCTCCGGATCTGACACTTCCAGGTCCGTGTGTAATTGCATGTCTTTGCGTCTCTACGCATCACTCATTCTCTAATGAGATGGCTTTGTACAAATTTGGTCCTTTGGTGTGACCTTTAGTTCTTTGGGGTTAAAACATGTTGACAATATTGTCGTACAATATATCTTCATAGTACTATCCCACTGTGAACTACACCTGGTTTGATAACAAACTACTTGACACAAATGCCCTCTTTTGCTGCTATAATAGCAGTTATATACTTAGCCCTTTTGTTGTAGTATCTGTCACAATATCTTAACTTTGGAACTCATCCAAATCCATTATGGAACTTACTTTCCATTTTATTGTGCTACCCTGAGTTTAGATTGAGATAAACTTAATTTGTACTTTGTGACAAAACTAGTATCAATGTAGTACTTTTACAATGAACTAACCATCTATTTGTCAAGTTTACAAAACAATATATTCTTAGTTCTTCCAAAAGATCATAAGAATATCCTTACTATCGTCCAATGATCATCTTATGAATCATTCTGGTATATGCTCATAACATTTAGAGTATAGGACATATCTGGATTTGTACATATCACAGTATGGTTGATATAAATACTCTTTGTGATTTCATATATCAAGTATCAATCTATACTTGAATCTTTGTTTCACTTACCCAGTGTCAATACACTTGAATATATCATCAATATTGAACTCATTCAATCCTTTTTCTGTGACAAGAACCTTTATTGTAGTTTCTATATTGAACTCATTCAATACATCATCTATGTACTTTCGGCACAACCATATTAGCGTCTATTGATGCCAAATATTTGGGTTTTGCCTAAGTCTTTCATTAGGATGAAATTCTTAATATGTGTTAATAAAAGATACATCTTTTCCAATCAACAATATGTCCTCCACATAATGTATTAGAAATATGTCTTAGCGCTCCCACTTAATTTCTTGCAAATGCAAGCATCTCCATTATCTCTGATGAAATTAAACTCTTTTAACAGTTTCATCATAGTGAAGATTCCAACTCCGCTATGCTTACTTCAACCATTGAAGTTTGCATATGCTTTTAGCATCCTTTGAATTAACAAAACCCTATGGACCGTGTTATGCACATGTCCTAGGTAACAATTCTATTAGAATAACTTGTTTTGTTTATTCAACTACCACATAACAAAATTATATGTAGTGGTTGCTATATTAATCCGTCTAGACTAAATTTCGCTATGAAAGATCAGATCTTGTCATAGTCAACCTTTGAACATTGTTGTGAACTCTTTCCCAACATGTCGACTATTTCATAGATGTGCAACATCCATGTCTATTTATTATAGATCCAAACACAACTGTAAGGTCTTACACCTTTCTTGAGGGTCCTTCAAGTTCAAAACTTGATTTTTCGTGTATGGAACTATCACGGATTTTATGGCTTCAAGCCATTTTACGGAGTCAGGGCCCATCATCGCTTCTTTGCATGTAGTACGTTCATTATTCTCAAATAATGATTCAACCCTCAAATCTTGGTATTTGATTTTTTACTCGACCTACTTGTTTCAATAGGAACTTAGATCTCCGTGACCACAACCTTTGAGGCACGTGAGCCATGAGCATTATTGCTGCCTCCGGAACACTTTTCGGCGCTGCGCAACTCTGCACATATAGCTAAGGTTCTTTTAACCTTATCAAAGTTCTATTGCCCTCCCACTTAACTTTTCGCGAAAAATTCCTTCTCAAAGAAACTTGACGTTCTAAGTGACAAACACTTTTGTCTCTGATGTTATGGAGGATTACTTAACAGTTATTCGAAATAACATACAAAGACAGGTTCATCCGACTTTGGTTGCAAACATCTTTCTTATGCGTAGCATACCAATGTTTAAGAAAGGACAACTTGGGTTTTATCCCAAACCATAACTTTATATGGTGTCATTTCAACGGATTATGATGGAGCTCTTTTCAGTGGAAAAACAGTAGTCTCTAAAGCTTTTAATCTTTAAAATATAATGGCAGTTTCTGAATTACACCTTCGATCTTACCATGTCAAACAAGGTTTAATTACATATCTCGAATGCTCCATACTCTTATGGTGTTTCGGGATATGCAAATCCACGGAGCGATTCCTTAAATCTTAGGTATTATGCTAAACTTGTAACTCAAATATCTTCCTTTATGATCTTATCATAAACTATTTATATTCTTGTTACAATGATTTTGCACTTGATCTTGAAAGTCATTGAACTTTTCAAATGTTTCATACTTCATCCTTATTAAGTAAATATTCATATATTCACTCAAATTTTCGGAGAAAGCATATGAAGTTGAAATCCATCGCTTTTGACTACACATAATAGACTTTGTACAACAATATGTACAAGTTCCAATAAGCTAGTCATTTGTTCCCTTTTGGCCTATGAACGAAGTTTTAATTATCTCTAGGAAAGTTCCACAAGCGTCATTTGATCAAAATCAAATAGACTCCAAAATTCCATCCACATGGAGTTTCTTCATGTTTTCTTTCCAATATAATTTAAACGGCGATGTCACTTCCTAAGTGATCTTTCAATCAATTTGTCTTTCGACATTTTTAGCACTAGTTTTATGGATGTGAATTCTCCAACGAGATTTATGAATTATCCATCTTTTATGGATTACGGCAATTATTTGAACAACCCTTTTGTTCTCATAATACCTGATAAAACAAATTTTGAAGGCAAGCTTTGATGTTTAACGAGCAACACAATAACCCTTTATTTGTTCTCGATGAACATCATCACATATTCTTTTGCTAGTTACTTAGGCCATTGTAGTTCATGAATTGTGTTGTTTCGTATGACGATTCACACCAACAAATTCAGTATCAAATACTTAAGAACCACATTGTTTAATAAGCAAAGAATATAGCCATAACATGTATATCATCTATATACTTAAACTGAACAATTCTAGTCTTTTCTTTTCTGCCATATATTTATGAGATTCTCTTTCAGTATTTCCTTTTCTGTTTGAAAGAATCTATCAACATCAATAGTGGAGTCATACATATGACACATAGTCCAAAGCATGTATATTTAAATACCAATGTCTTTGGACTTGCACTTTGAAGTAGATCACCATCATCAAATGTTTGGTGTGCTTTCAAATTCAATTCTTTAGTAATCTCTTGGTGTAGTAAAAATTTTACCTACATCAAATATTCACCCTTATCATGGAATTATCCATGATCAAGCTACTTTTAGCTTGTAACGGTGAATCGCGAGTATAATGTTGCTCTCCAAAACCTTTTGGAGGGTTAGGACAACTAGTGTCTCCAACCTTTTGCAAATTTTCATCAAATATGAGAACATGTCTTTTGCCATATTATACTCTATCATGTTGCAACCAAAATTTTGTTTCAGATATCACAATATCTTCCACACATCATGGTTTCTGAAAAAACTCTTTCAGATCCTAGATAACCTTGATATTAAGACAATCCTTTGAATATCAAGAATCATGGAGACAAACATGATACTCATACACTAACTCTTGGAATTGTCACTCTTGTTTTAATACCAATTATTAAACTTCATGGAGTAACCGGAACTTACTGAAAGTTTGCAATAGGACTTTTAAACTTTAGATTAACACTTCAAAACAATACGATACCAGTTCGTAAAGTAACTAACCAGAGTTCTATAGTTCTATCATCTCAATTAAAACTAAGCGCAAGGTGGTAAGCGGATGCCAATGACTACAACAACTATGCAAATTCACTTTGATTTAATTTATGATAAATAGTGTTCAACTTTTAATCATATCGCCGTTGAACTCCCACTCAAAACAATATCCCTCACATTGTTTTAGTGATCACACGAACCAAATCCACCACATCAAAACCGATCATCACGAGAGTTGATGTAGCTTCAATGGCGAACAATTAACATGTTCATCATATCTACTATATGACTCATGCTTTACCTTTCAGTGATCCGTGTTCCGAGACCATGTATGTACATGCTAGGCTCGTCAAGATCAAACCTTAGCTTCTGCATGAGCAAATCTGGCTTGCTCACGTTGTATACACTCGCAGAATCTAACACACCCAGTGGCGGACCTAGCAAGTTTTTAAAGACCGGGCACACTAAAAACTTAAAAGACTACACTTTGGTCTACCAAGAATCATAAATACCATATATTTGGATAAACATCATATGAATATAATCAATATTATAGCATAGATCACGTATGTTAAAAAACGTAAACTAAGGTATATCCTGCTGAGTATACTAACCATAGAATGTTAAAATAATGGATGCTACTGCCTCTAGCCTCTATGTGCACAGGTCGAAAAATCGTCTGTACTGAATGCTCAGACTCGACATGCGCCGACGAGCCACTGTCCATGGCCGCTGGATTAGAACTCTGGCCGCTGCTATTGCTGCCTTGCAGCTTGCGCTTCCGCGTCCCTGTCTCGCGGCGGAGTGGCAGACTGATGGGAGCCGGGAGCCATCTGTCTTTCCGCCTCTGCGTCTCGTCCGTCGACGACTCGCTGATCTAGGGCACGTCGGCAGCCGGCAGCATACTCGCGGCTGTTTCGTGGCGTTAGTTTTGGCTAGAGACTCGCATGGTAACCGATCGATTGATTCCCGTAGACTAGCTAGCTTCCTGGAGGTGAGAACGTGGCGTGGCTTACTGGGAATAATGGAATAGGCCCAAGCTGGCCCAGCTAGATATACGTTTTTTTTTCAGCAGATATTTGAAGTTTTAGCTACATATATCTACCTGGGACCTCGCCGGATTACCTGCAAGCGCCGACGTTGAGCCCGGGCACGTGCCCAGGGTGCCCGGACGGTAAGTCCGCCCCTGAACACACCCGATCATCACGTGGTGCTTCGAAACAACGAGCTTTAGCAACGATGCTTACTAAGGATGAACACTTTAAAACTTGAAATTGTGTGCTTGAGGGATCATCTTATAATGCTACCGTCGTAAACTAAGCAATACAAGATGCATAAAAGAATTAACATCACATGCAATTCATAATATGTGATATGATATGGCCTTTCTTCTTTGTGCTTCCGATCTCCATCTTCAAGCACGAACATGATCTCCATCATCACCGGCATTGCATCAAGGTCAATGATGCTGATCCATGGTTGTCTTCCACCAGCTTCAACTATTACAACTACTTTGAATAGACACGCGGGTCTTAACAGAATTTAAAGACAACCATATGGCTCCTGCCGGTTGCCAACTTACAATAAGGAACATTGCATACATCAAATATAATCACAATCATGGCCATATCACATCACAGCACACCCCTGCAAAACAAAGTTAGACGCCTCTAATTTTCTTTGCATGTTTTACGTGGTTTGGGGCTTTCAATAAGTGTCGTTCGAACTTACGAACGAGAACCACAACATTGATACTAGTATTGTCAATCACCCGTTGTAAATTGAATCTTAACTATGTAGGGAGAAACAGGCACCCGCAAAGCCACTTATGCAATACAAGTTGCATGTCAAGCGTGGAGCAAGTCTCATGAACGATGTCATGTAAGGTTAGCCCGGGCCGCTTCATCCCAACATCCCGCAAGATGCAAAGTACACAAGAAGCAATCGACAATAAAAGCATCAACCCCCACAATGACCATTGTGTTCTACTCGTGCAACAGATCTACATATAGACACGGCTCTGATACCACTATAGGGGTTCGTAGCATGGAAAACAAGAATTTTCTACCGCACGCACACAAACAAGCCAAGATATATCTACTAGATTGTAGCAACGAGTCGATAGAGGAACTCACCCTTGAAGATTCCAAAGCGGTTAACGAGAGCAGATTCTCGTGGGTGATGTAGTCGTACACTTGCCGATCTCAAGATCGTGTAGACGATCCTTCCGGCGCTGCGTTTCGGCAGCGCTTCCGCAGTCGGTCACATGTTCGGTACTCGATGAAGACCTTCCTCTCCCTTGTTCCAGCAGGCAGCGGAGGTTGTAGCACTCTCCTCGTGATTCCGGCAGCACGACGGCGTGGTACCGGAAGTAGAGGAGAGATCTCGCAGGGCTTCGCCTTAAGCCGGAGCGAGTATGGTGCGAGTATGGTGGACTATGAGAGAGGCTTGGCGATCTAGGGTTTAGAGGCACCAAGTAGAGGGAGCTAGGCCGGCGGCTAGGGCAAAGGGATTGCCCCAAGTCGGTGGCTTGGGCAAACCCTAGGGCAGCGGCGACTTGGGTAGAGGCCGGCGGCTAGGGTTAGGTTAGAGGGGGCAATCTTGTGTGCTAGGAGGGGAGCCCTGCCCCTCCTCTTATAGGAGGGAGGCGCCGGCCAAGGGGAGGGGAATCCCTCCCCAACTTGGATCCCAAGTGGGCCGGCGGTGGAGGAGGGACTCCTCCCCAACTCGGTTTCCCACTTCCCCTCCATTTCCCAAAATAGCCGTTTGACTTTTCAAATTGGCGTTTGACTTTTCAAACTAGGATTTGATTAAACCCTTTATTTTGTTCAGCGATGACACCTAGTACATGATGCAATCATACCAACTTGATATAACACATTCATGCACCCTTCCCCTTCGAAGTGCCGGACATTCCGGAACCTTCTAGAACATTCCTGATGAAAACACCGGAACCTTTCTCCAACCCTGAAACAGGACTTTCCTTATATGAATCTTATTCTCCGGACCATTCCGGATCTCCTCGTGATATCCCGGATCTCATCCGAGACTCCGAACAACATTCGGTCTCTTACTCATCATTCCATAACTACTCAACAACATCGAATCCTTAAGTGTGTCTCCCTACGGTTCGTGAATTATGCGGACATGATCGAGACACTTCTCCGATCAATAACCAATAGAGGAATCTAGAAATTCATATGGCTCCCACATATTTCTACGATTACTTTGCGATCGAATGAACCACTTACATACGATACCAATTTCCCTTTGTCTCACGATAGTTTACTTATCCGAGGTTTTGATCGTCGGTATCTCTGCATACCTAGTTCAACCTCGTTACCGATAAGTACTCTTTTCTCGTTCCCGTGATATGTGATCCCTTGTGAGCCAGTCACATGCTTGCAAGCTAATTGGATGACATTCCACCGAGAGGGCCCAGAGTATATCTATCCGTGATATGGATGGACAAATCCCACTCTTGATCCATGTGCCTCAACCCATACTTTCCAAACACTCAATGCCACCTTTATAGCCACCCAGTTACGGTGTGGTGTTTGATGTCATCAAAGCATCCTTCCGGTGATGGTGATTAACATGATCTCATGGTTGAAGGAATTATGTTACTATGTATTAGAAAGCTTATAGCAAATGAACTATATTAAATGACTTGATCTTTATGCTACGCTTAACTATAGGAGTATGTCCATCACATCATTCTCCTAATGATATGACCCTGTTGTTAATAACATCTCTATGTTCATGATCAGGAAACCATGATCATATATTAACCAACAAGCTAGTTTAACAAGAGGCTTTACTAGGGACTCTTTTATGTTTACAAATCACACAAGTATTAATGTTTCCTGTTAATACAATTATAGCATGGTATGTAAACATTTATCATAAGTATGAAGATATGATAATAACCACTTTATTATTGCCTCTTGGGCATATCTCCAACACTCCTTTGGATAGTAGTTCAACACGCCTCGCATTCGTGCTCGCGTCAGTCGTAGTCGTCTCAGCTCCAGTGCAGTCGGAGGCTCTGCAACATACTCTTCTGCGTCCGACAACGCGCTTGTTTCTTCAGTTTCTGAACCTTGTGTGCCTCCACGTAGAGCTCCTGGAGCCAACGGCTCTACATGCAGCGTATCCTGCATGCCTATTTCTGAGCCAATTTCTGGACTCGCTACCACATCACATGGCCCTTGCACTTCTGGACACTCCTTTTCCCCAAGATCTTCACGTGGATCATCACCTCCTGTACTAGCAGATAATGAGCTAAACACAACACCTTCTAGCTCTGTTTTTTCTGACCACAGACTAGCCTTTTCTCCGGACACTTCTTCTTCTGGGAGTATCCCTAGTGCTTCTGGCATGGTGTCCATGCCTAGAGCACCCCTTAGGCCTTCAATCTCTTCTGGGTCCGAATTTGCTAACAAAGATAAGCTTTGTTGATCCATATTTTCTTCATACTCAAGATCCCACGTGATGTGAAAAGATGAATATTCCGGTTCCTTGGAGCCCCAATTCCATGATTTCTCTTCCTCAAAGACTACGTCGTCCGTGAAAACCACCTTATTGGTATAAGGATTGCACACACGATATTTCTTCGAGCCTTAATATCCTGTCATGATCATTGGAGTCCTCTGCTCCGCCACATGCGCCACGCACCCAAAAGTGCGGATATGATCAACCGAGGGCTTCCGTCCATACCATGCTTCATATGGAGTCATACCAACTCCACTCTCAGTCGGCTCCATGTTCAGCAAATACACAGCCGTATTGACTGCCTTACCCCAGAAATTTCATCGCAAACCTTGTCTCTTCATCATCCTCCGTGCCATGGTCAACACAGTTTGATGTAGCTCACCCTCCTGATGAATGCGTACGGCCCTTATCTTCGCCTCCACCTTAAACTCTTCGGCTTCCTTGATCTTCTCGAATGCTTGTTGAGCTTGATTCTTACTTTTCAGCAACACAATCCACATGTATTTACTATGACCATCCACCACAAGCATAAAGAACTTATTGTCGGACGGAGTTGCAGGTGAAATTCCAACGCATAGATCGCCATGATCAAATTCTGAAGCTTCACTTGCCTCAAACGTGGCTTCACGCAGAAACAGGGCACTCCGTTGCTCGTGATCCACACACGGTAGATCGTTATCCACTTGCGCCACAATCTCCGTACCCGGTGATGGAGGATTCTCCTCATCCTTCAGCTCAGTTACTTTGAGCATCAGCATCATCGGTCCATCATCATCTCCTTCCTGGGCGATAAGAGCCCTCTCCTTCGACGATTTCTTGCAATCCTTCTTGAAGTGACTGAGCTCGCCGCACTTATCACATCTTACTTTCTTGATGTCAAACTTCCTCCGCGGCGGAGCCTCGTCCTCGTCCTCCCTTGTGATATGCTTTTTCGCTGGGCGATAATCTTCTCTATCACTCCTGCTGCCAGATGCTTTATCGCCCTTCTTCTCCTTGGTGAACAACGCTCGAGCCATAAGCATGAGATGCTCATCCACTTTCGCGTCGCCATAGGTGATCTTCATCCGCTTGTCGTGCGCCTTGAACCATCCAACTAGATCATCCATCGTGAGAGTCTTGAGATCAACGCATTGCTCGATCACCGAGACAACGGGTGAGTAACGCGGCGGCGCCACGCGGAGGAAACGCCTCACAATAGAGATCTCATCCAGCTTTTCACCGCACAACTAGGTGGTACTTCGACGCGCCCTTCTTGAACTCGTCGCCGCCTGGATCGACAGCCTCCCAGAGTCTGGCGCCTTCTAACGACCACTCCATCTGGACCGCCCAGACCGTGTAGTTGTCGCGGCTGTACCGCGGATACTGCATCGACACCGGTGCACCCGCAGCCGCACCAGAATACTCGTCCACCTCCTTCGTCATGAACTCCCGTTACTAGGAGATCCTCCACGAGGCTCTGATACCAATTGTTAGCACAACCCCTGCCGCCGAGTACTTTCCGACGACACCGATGAGGAAATTCCGACGAGACGACACGCACGTATCCGATAACTTCCGTCGAGATGCACGTGCTGCTAGCCGATCGATTCTTTTGATCTAACTAGTACACTCACGCACGCACAGGCAAAACAACTTTGATTGCCAAAGGCTCTTATCGAGCCTTGCTTTCTCTCTTGTATTGCTCAACTCACGGTCGTTGTCCGATACAAGATTACAAGGCCAGGTGTGTGCATATATATATGCACTACTAGGACCTAATCAACTAGGAGTCGGTGCACTACTCCAAAACCTAGTCTAACACATATATGTATACTACCTGGACACTACACCTATTCGGACTGCAATTTCAATACGTGTAGGACACGTGATTATCTAACATGGGGGCTCCGGGCGGCGTTCAGCGGCGCCGAGGCCGATCTGTCGGACATGGTGGAGGACTCCGGCGGTGGCGATGTGCGGCGGCTGTGGGTGGAATATGTGTTTCACAAGGCGGTCGTCGAACTAAACGAGGAAGTCATAGAGGCGGCCGCCTCCACAGACGTCACCATTGTCTTTGAGTGCGAGGAAGACCCTGTACCGCCTGTGGATTTCGTGGCGGACCATCCATTTGCATTCTTCATAGTTGAGAAGGTGTTCTGTGTGGTGCTCTTCGCTGGCCACGTTCTTGACCCTTCTACAAACACCGAGTAATTAACAGGCTTTGTCTTGTGGACATGGAGCTATACTGTCTTTTTTTTGTTTACTTGATAAGATCGAGCCAGCTATTTGGAGTACTATTTAGAGCTAGTATAATAAGGATGAGTCAGCTGACTATAAGATTTAAAATACTATATTTGTGCTGAGTTGGCGGAGAGAGAATATGAGAGAGAAAGGAAGCGGGCTATGCAAGAGCCGGCTCTTGCACGTGCTCCTAAGCACTTTGAGAGATTGAAAGGTGGGTCATATGATAATAAAGTAGCTTCTCTTTTTAACTAGCTATTATACATGTTGGCTAGAGTTAATAGCATAAAACTACCACATTTTGGCCGAATGTTTGAATAACCACCACCTTACAAAAAAATCGCAAAAAACCACCACTTTTCGCCAGATTTTTGCAATTCACGCTAAAACCCGATTTGCGGTCGATTGACAGCGTTTCTTACAGGGGGGCCCATGTTGGAATTATGCCCTAGAGGCAATAATAAAGATGTTATTATTATAATTCTTGTTCATGATAAAGTTTATATTCCATGCTAGAATTGTATTAAGCGGAAACTTTAATACTTGTGTGGTTTGTGAACAACACCATTTCCCTAGTATGCCTCTATGGACTAGCTCATTGATTAATGATGGTTAAGGTTTCCTAACCATAGACATGAGTTGTCGATTAATAATGAGATCATGTCATTGGGAGAATGATATGATGGACAGACCCAAATCAAGCAGAGCAATTAGATCGTGTCATCGTGTTCATCTTTGTGAAGCTTTTCTTATGTCAAATATTGTATTCCTTAGACCATGAGATAATACAACTCCCTGGTATCGGAAGAAAGCTTTGAGGTCATCAAACGTCATCCTATGAGAGGGTGATCATAAAGGTGTCTCTCAGGTGATCGGAAAGTACCTGTTGGGCTGTATGTATCGAGATGGGATTTGTCCCTCCCAAGTCGGAGAGATATACTTCGGGGCCACTCGGTAATCGATATCAACACCACTTGCAAGCATGTGGTTAAGGAGTTAACCACAAAGTGATATCGGATTACGGAACGAGTAAAGTACTTGCTGTGAACGAGATTGAACTAGGTATGACGGTACCGACGATCAAATCTCGGGCAAGTAAAATATCGCGAGACGAAGGGAATATATATATGGGATTGATTGAATCCTGGCATCGTGGTCCATCCGATATGATCATCGATGAATGTGTGGGAGTCAATATGGGTTTCCAGACCCCGCTATTGATTATTGATAGAAGATCATGTCTGCATGTTCTCGAACCCGAAGGGTCACACACTTAACGTGTCTCGACGCTAGGATAGATTGGATAATTGGTTTATGAGTTTTTGTTTGGAGTCTCGGATGGGATCCGGGACATCACGAGAGGTTCCGGAGTGGTCCGGAGAATAAGATTCATATAAGGCAATGCAGTTTTTGGAGTTCGGAATTGTTTCGGGTTAATCGGTATTGTACCGGAAGCTTCTAGAACCTTCCGGAGGGGGACCAACGTGGCCCCACCTTCCGGGAGGGGGCATGGGCCTATGAGGGAGTGCCCTGTCCGCATTGGGCTAGGGGCACAAGGCCCCATAGGGCCCAGCCGGCCAAACAAGGGGAAACCCTAATGGAGCTTCTAGAAGGAGGGGGGGAAACTTGCCCCCCACTCTTCCCTCCTTGGCCGCCGGCCTAGGCTTGGGGGAGGGGCTAGGGTTGGCGCCCACCCCTCTATATAAAGAGGGTTGGGGGCGCACCACCCACCCACACCTTCCCCTCAAGCCTAGCCCCCCTGCTTCCCTCCTCTCTCTCTCCCTCCCGACTGCGTGTAGGCGAAGCCCTGCTGCAGAAACTCTCCACCACTTGCACCGCGCCGTCGCGTTGTAGATCCAATCCGTCTCTCCACCATACTTGCTGGACCGAGGAAGGAGGAGACGTCGAGGTTCCGCACCTGTGCATCTCTCGGAGGCATCGCCACTTGCGGTGCTAGATCGGATCGGATCGCGAGGAGGAGAAGCGAGTACGACTACATCACCCACATTCCGATGAACGTTCCACTGTGCGAATCTTCAAGGGTATGAAGATCTCATCTAATCTCTCTAGTTGTTTGCATCTCTTAGATTAGATCTTGGCTTTCTCGTTCGCATCTGTAGAATTTTTTTGATATACTATGCTGCGAATCCCTTCAGTGGTATCAGAGCTAGATCTATGCGTAGATGTGTTTCACGAGTAGAACGCAACATGGTTGTTGCGGGCGTTGATGTTTTCTGTTGCAAGCCTCTTGTTTGTGTTCTTCTTATGACGCGGGATAGTGAGATTGAAGCGGTCCAGGCCAACCTTACGCGACGTCGTTCGCGAGACCGGCTCCGCACTTGACGTGTGGCTTGTTCCACACATGCGGCTGGTGGATGCCAGTTTCTCTCACTATAGTTGTCATGGGAATTACACCGGAGTTTGGAAACCATAATATCACCGTTGTGGCTTTCCGTAGGTAAGAATCGTTCTTAGCTTGCTACTCCCATAAGCCACGTAAAACATGCAACAACAAAGTAGAGGCGTCTAACTTTTTTTGCAGGGAGTGTTTTCTGTGATATGGTATGGCCCAAGATGTGATGTGTATATTGTATGCGATGATCATGTTTTGTAATGTTTCACGACTTGCATGTCGATGAGTACACAACCGGCAGGAGCCATATGGTTATCTTTATAATTGTGTATGACCTGTGTGTATACGCCATGTAATAGTTTCACTTTATCGCTAAGTAGTTAGCAATAGTTGTAGTTGCTATTCGTGGTGGAGGCAATCATGGTGGAGTGATGGATATCATGCCGGAACGCACAAGATGGAGATCATTGCGCGAATATTGGCTATACCATGTCACATAAAGTTATATGCATGTGATGTTTATCCTTTTATGTATCTTATTATGCTTAGATCACGACGGTAGCATTATAAGATGATTCCTCACTTAAAGATCAAGATAAAACTATGTTCTCCCCATGTATGCACCGTTGCGAAAGTTCGTCGTGTCCAAGCATCACGTGATGATCGGGTGCTATAGACTCTACGTTCACATACAACGGGTGCAAGCCAGTTTTTGCACACGCGGAAATACTTGGGTTTAACTTGACGAGCCTAGCATGTACAGACATGGCCTCAGAACACATGAACCGAAAGGTTAAGTATGAGTCATATGAATGATATGATCGACACTTCGTTGTCCACCATTGAAGCCACATCTCTTCTCGTGAAGATCGGATTAGGTGTGGTGAATTTGGATCGTGTTCACTAAACAACTTGAGGGATGTTGAATTTAGTGGGAGTTCATCTAGTAATTTGATTAAAAGTTGAACTAGTTATCATGAACATAGTCTAATTTGTACTTGCAAATATTGTAGATCAAATGGCTAAGTCCAACTTCAACTTCAACGTTTTTGCTAAGAAGGAAAAACTTAGAAACAATGGGTCTAACTTCACCAATTGGTTCCGCAATCTGAGAATCATTCTCTCTGGCGGTCAAAAGGACTATGTCCTTGAAAATGCACTAGGTGACGCCCCTGCTGTAGATGCGCCGGCTGATGAGAAAGCTGTCTATCAGTCGTGCAAAGATGATTATGGTGTGATTAAGAGCACCATGTTGTTTGCTATGGAATCGGACCTTCAAAATCGTTTTGAAAACTATCCCGGGCCCTTTGAGATTCTCGAGGAGCTGAAAACCATGTTTCAGACTCAGGCCCGTTCTGAGAGATATGAGATCTCTAAGAAATTCTTTAACTGCAAGATGGAGGAAGGGAGTTCCGTTAGTGAGCACGCCATTAAGATGTCGGGCTACACTCAACGCCTTGAGCAACTGGACTGCAAGATTCCATAGGAGCTCAAGATTGACAGGGTTCTGCAATCACTCCCTCCCAGCTACAAAAGTTTTGTAGTGACTCATAATCAGATTGGTTCCACTGATACGATCACCGAGCTCTTCGCAAAGCTGAAGGCTGCGGAGGTGGACATCAAAAAGGATAATCATGTGTTGATGGTCAACAAGCCCCCCACCTTCAAGAAAGGTAAGGGTGCAAAGAAGCCTTTCAAGAAAGGCGGCGGCAAGCACGTTGCCCCTGCTGAGAAGAAGCTCAAGTCTGGACCCAAGCCGGACACCGAGTGCTTCTATTGCAAGGACAAGGGTCACTAGAAGCGCAACTGTCCGAAGTACTTAGCGGACAAGAAGGCTGGCACCATCAAAGGTATATTTGATATACATGTTATTGATGTTTTCCTTACTAGCCCTTGTTGTAGTGCCTGGGTATTTGATACTGGTTCAGTTGCTAATATTTGTAACTCGAAACAGAAGCTACGGAATAGACGGCGGCTTGCGAGGGATGAGGTGACGATGCGCGTTGGAAACGGATCAAGAGTTGATGTGATGGCCGTCTGAAAGAACATGTTGGGCCCCCATGTGTGGTTTTGGTAATTAATGACAATATTTATGGAACAATGTGTGTATTAAGTTATACTTGTAGGATTTGTCCATTGGCATCGCTTGGAGCATGTGTTGGCTTCAAGGTCGATGAAATGCAAAGAAGATATGTTGGGCAAGCTCAATATGCGAGGTCGATGATGAGGAATTAAGGAGGGCGTTCCATCTTGAGAAGGGCAAGATCGTCTACATCGAGCTCAAGTGGAATGCTCAAGGCAAAGGTATAATCTTGATAGGTTTTCTCTTTTGCCGGTCTCACGTCATGTGTGTGAGACCGGGTTTAGGATAGATAACCGTACTATCAAGAGATTCTCTCATATGAGTAATTCGGTCACATCGTTCGGAGAGAGCTCAAACCTTGCATACTTGCATCATCATATTTGGTTGTTATTTGGTCTTATCCATGTGATGATATAGAGCTTGTGGTAATCTCCATAACAAGCTCTTGTTCATCAAAATCGGATCTTCCGTTTGTATCTTGTTGCGATTTTGATCTTGGCAGCTTTTCGGTTTCTCACCAAGTGAGGTATCTCACATTATTATACATGATACATTCTCACTTGGTGATAACCAATATTTTCACCTTTCATAGGGTAGCCCATGTCGTCCTTTTTCCAACGCAATTGGAATCGGGTCGATCGGAGTTACCAATCAAAAGTTATAGAGGTTTGAATTTTCCTAGGTACCAAAATGCGGTTATAGAGGTTTGAATTTTCCTAGGTACCAAAATGCGGTAGTACCGCATTTTAGTACCTGGCGCGGCAGTAGGTTTTGGAAAGTTGCCAAATGCCACTGCCCTCCTAGGTACCAAAATGCGGTAGTACCGCATTTTAGTACCTAGCACGGCAGAAGGTTTTTGACAAGTTTCCAAAGTTGCAATTTGTTGGTGGTTTGATACCACCCCCTCTCCAAAAGAGACGTACTCCATGTTGGGAGGAACTCGGTCAAATATCGGTGTCCCCGCGTGCCTCGGTTATCTCTATACCCGAGCTCTTTACTTATGCACTTTACATTGTGATAGCCTTCGTGCTTGAAGTAATATATATCTTTCTATCACTTTGTTGCTTGTATTGCTTAGCATAAGTTGTTGGTGCACATAGGTAAACTTTAGTTGTTTCTAGGTTGTGCTTTACAAAGTAAACACTAGTTTTATTCCGCCCTTGTTGAGCCACTCTAGGAAAAGTTTTAATCGCCTATTCACCCCCCCTCTAGGCGACATCTGTATCCTTTCAATTGGTATCAGAGCCCGGTCTCTCATTTTAGGCTTCACCGCCTTGAGAGTAAAGATGTCGGATAGGGGATTAGTGCACAAGGACACGCTCACATTCGATGGCACAAATTATGATGTTTGGAAAATTCGCATGCTTAATTTATTTCGGGAAATTCACCCAATTATCGAGGGCTATCTATATGTGGGTTTCTCTTCTCCTATGGATACCCAAAACGAATCTTTAGAGGATAAGTTGAACTCTCATATAGATGCTCTAGCTACTAAAATTATTTTGCATGTTGTGAGCAATATAGTTCTTTCGTCTATCATGCCTTATTCAAGCGCTCGTGAGATATGGACCAAGCTTCAAGATAAATATAGCAAGTCCAACATTATTGAGGATGATTGTGTTGCTTCCACTTCCGGTCGAGATGAGTTCTCATCCTCTACCACTTCACCAACATGTGACTTTTCACAAGGTAATGATATGGTGAGTGGTGATAGAAATTGCAATTTGGATAGTGTGCTTACTATGTGTAATCCCTCATCTCTATCTAGTTGCAATGATCTATCTTTGGACTTTAACACTTCTAGCACTACAAACTCCTTACATGCTTGTGTTAATAGTCCGTGCATATCATGTAGAAATGACTTGAATAAATCTCATGATGATATGCTTGTGTTGTCTTGTTGCCATGATAAAAATGCTTCAATTTCCTCTAGTACTTGTGTTGCTAACCATGTAGAGGAAATCGAAGATTCTATGGGCCAAGACATGGTTTTGAATGAAGCCACAAATGCAATCTCATCTTCTCCTTCTTCCGGTACCCACCTATGCCTTATGGCTAGGGATTCTAAGGTAACTCCTACTTTGGAACCCATTACCTCTTGTGACGAGGAGGATGTGGATAATGGGAAAGAAGAGCTAGATACTGATGATTTATATGAAAAGGGTGAGATTGTTTATCGTGCCCTTGTTAACAAGGATATTGCTTGCTCTAACTTTGTTGAAATATTGGACTTTGCTATTAAGAGCAAAGAACTTATTGATAAGTTAGAAACACAAATTGAGGTGGCAAGTGGTCTCAAACATAAAAATGATGAGACTCAAGTTGCTTATGCTAAACTCCTTGAGGATTTTGAGCACCTCAAAAATGGCTCTAGGGTCATAAAGGGTGAGCTCATCAACCTCGCCGAGTCACATGAGCAACTTAAAGCCTCATATTCAAAAGAGCTTGCCAAGTTGCCCTCACCTCTCGCTAATAATGATGATGCTTGTGCTACTAACTCTATTTCTTGTGAAGCATCTATTTTGGAGGAGAATGTTGAGCTAAAGGCTCAACTTACGTTGCTAACTAGCAACTATGGGAAATTAGAAGAAAGTCATGTTAAGCTCTCAAGCTCGCATGAGGATCTTCTAGTCTCCCATGGTAGGCTAAAGTTAGCTCATGAGGCCATCGTGTTAAAGGTAACATCTAGTGGGCCTCATGTGGACATTAGCACTACATCTACTCCAAATGTTATATTGCCATGTGCTAGTCCTTGTAGTTCATCCTCTCACAACCATAATATATCTCATGATGAATTACATTCCATGCCTTGTTGCTCTAACAATGTAGCTTCTACTTCCTCTAGTGTTTTTGTTGAAACTAACCATGTAGAGGAAATAAAAGAGCTCAAGTCTCAAGTCACTTCTTTGAAGAATGACTTGAAAAAGGGTCATCAAGGGAAGGCCGCACTCAACAAAATCTTGAGTGTGCAAAAATCCCCCAATGACAATAGTGGACTTGGATTCAACTCCAATGTCAAGAACAAGTCCACTATCATGTTGAAGCACAAGGACAACAAGAAGAATGGCCAAGATCAAGACAAATATCCGGCCAACATTGTTTGCTTCAAGTGCAAGGAAGAAGGGCATCATGTCAAACATTGCCCATTAAAGAAGAAGTCCCTTGGCAAGAAGCAACAAGGGAAGCGGCCTCATGCTCTACATCTTGTTAGAGATGGGCCTCCTCCCAAGAAGACTCAAGCTCTTCCTCAAGTTGTTTCTTCATCCAAAAATAAAGATGGCAAGAGTAGAACTTGCTACATATGTCGCAAGAAGGGGCACATTTCTTCCTCATGCACTATTGGTATCTCCTCATCCCATCCTATCTTGATTGATGATGCCTATTCTCTTTGTAAGGATGAGGTTGGCAATGTGTCTGCCAAATTTGTTGGTGCTCAATGTGGGTTCAAGAAAAGAACCATTTGGGTTGCCAAGCCTATTGTGACTAACCTCTTAGGACCCAACTTGGTTGGGGACCAACAAGCCAAAACTTGATCAATAGGTATTGTTGGAGGGCATTGGAGTCTTGGCTACATTATGGAGAATTGAGGGATCTTCATCAATTATTATTGTCAAGCCAAGCCATTTTGATTATCTTGATTATATTATATTTCCAATGTTCCTCCTTGCGGTAACATATGCTAAAATCTTTACATTGAAAGTTACTCACCCCTTTGTGCATGTGTTGGTTTTGTATCTTCCATGTTTTTGTACATATTATGCTTTCCACTTAATTATCTTGAGATATCAATCATATTTGTGTATGATTAGGTGGCACAACATGTATGTGTGTTTCTTGTGCTTGAGCCTTGCTTGGTTATATTTGGTATCTTATTTGGCTCTTATGAGAGATTAATGGATTATCCCATTTTGGGGGAGTGTTATGCTTGGGCATTCCACAATCCTAAAATTGTGTGTACATGAGGAATACCACCTAGTATTTATATTGGATTATTGTCTAGTCTCTATGTGGTACAATTCTCATGATAAATTTAAGTTTTATAATGTCCATCAATTATCTCTATTTGTATTATTTTGCCTCGTGTTGGTTTTATGGTAGTATCACATTAGGGGGGAGTCATATGCTTAGTGCATATTACAATCCTAGAAAATGTGAATATTCGAGGTTGTGTCACTTAGAATTGATATTGATAATTATCTAGCACCTATGTGACACATTTGCTCATACAAGTTCCAATTTGCTCGAATGCCTTTATTGATCATATCTTGGATCTTGTATATGAGAGTGTTTCTTGGTATGTGTTTCCTCATATTTAGATCTCTATATCTTCATGGAAACCATTTGCTTCAAGTTACTCTAATCACTAGTGATTGTGTGACTATTGGAAGCCACCAAGAATCTTGTTTGAAGTATCGTGCTTAATTTCTTATATTTAGTTATATGCTTCTTGTTGTGACTATGATCTTGGATATCCATGCAAGCTACCTTGGGAAAATTACTCCCAATATTTCTTGTCCTTGGACAATGAGCACCCAACGTATGGTAGAATTTATTGATCATATTCACTTTGGACTTTGCTTAATATTGTCCTATCTTTGGCCAAGTAAATGTTTTATGTTGTCTCCCAAGATTCCTTGCTTCTTTTGGATCTTCTTATTTTATTAACATCCTCTTGTGTTTTAGTTAATGTAGGTAGTAGTGATGATCCCGTTTGTGTGCATTTTGTATTCTAAAGGAAAATCCTACATAATGCACTATCCATGGGGGATCTCTCCTATACTATTTAGAACATTCATATTTATGCTTCTTTGTTTGATCCATATCGGGTTTTATGTGCTTGGAAGTTTAATCTTTTCGTTTTGGTACTTTGTGCCATCATGAGAAGTGTGGGGAGTTTGGTTTCTTATTGGAACCTTGCTCTTTTTGGGAGTTGGTTTTGTCTCATTCCTTGTTTCTTGATTTGACCATTTTAGAATGAGATAAATCCTTGAGCATTTTTATTTCCATCTATTTTTGCTCTTTTGGCCTTAGCCTAGTTCATTTGTTGAACTTGTGATCGTTCATGTGTTGAATTGGTTCTTTGATACAATTTGGACACCGCTTGTCTTGTCACACTCTTGTGTGTGCCATATCGGTTTACTTGGTGTTTTTGCTCAAATTGTATCTCCTTTTTGGTTCTTGAAAGCCTTATGCATGCATATTTACTATATTTTTATATTAAGGTATGTTTGCTTTCTTTGATCCAATATATAGGGGAAACTCCACCAATTCCCATCGGATAAGTTGTGCATGAAATTCAATTTCATATCAATGTGCACATAATTATGTGGAGTCTCTCCTATTTATTGTAGTTTCTCTAACTACTTTGGACCCAAGAAGTTTTGGGACCATTTTGTACTTAAATGTGTTTTAGGTACATTGGAGATTTATTGGACGCTTGTCTCTCAATTTTGAAGAAGTGGTGCTTAGAAGAAAATTTTAGGCAAGCTATAGGATGATCAATGAATTCAGATACTCTACATCCTACCAATTATATCTCGGTAACAAGTATCTCTTTCTCATGCTCACATATCTTGATTTCAACCGTTTGTCGGTTGCCTTCTAGCATGAATTCATGTATTTGTAATTGTTGTAATTCTAGCCATGGTTTTAATAGAACTCTCTATTGTAAATGTGTATAAGTTGAGATGAGTACATATAGTTGGGACTATACAAAATCATGCATATGATCCTCCAATCCCAAATATGTCAATCTAGCAATTTTATTGCCTATCATTTCATCAACTTCTCTCATGTGCAATAGTGAGATTTTTGCTAGTCTATTCTATCTTATGATACTTGTTGCCTTTCTCCATATATTCCAACTTTCTCCTTTTTCCCTTAGTGATAGTTGTAATATATGTAGTGTGTTGGTGTTTGAAGTTCATTAATGTACAATAAGATAGATTTGAGCCTTTGGCCATGCTTTGAAGCAAAAATCTTATTGGTATACATTATGACTTCATTTTTGCTTTTCATATGCCTTCTTGTATATCTTCTTTATGTGTGCATATTTATTTGTTGGCATATGTCTCTGTGATGTTTTCCACTTATAGACATATACACATATGAGAATATAATTTTAATTGATTTTTTAATCCTTGGATGCCACCTTTTATTTCTTTTTATTCTTTGGTGGCTTCCAAATTTATTTGCCTATGAGTGATTGTTCCTCTTGTCTACATCTTCGGACACTCATATTTGTTCTCTCATGCCGTGTATTGTTAAATGAATTTGGATGAGTGAGGATTCCATGACTATGCACTTTGTTCCCAAATGCAATTATCATGATTGGCGCATGCTCTTTAGGGAGCTCATCTAATTCATTTAATAATACTCATTTGCATTCTTTCACATTTGTTGTGTTTTAAATGCTTATGGGGGAGCAAGGATTCCATATTTGTGCATTATGTATTCCAATACATTTATTTTGAATTGTGCACAAATCTTGGGGAGCTTCTCTATTTGTTATTTAAAACACTCTTTTGCTCATATCATAATATCTTGTTGTTTCCATTTGGACTCATTTGTTGTTTTCAAATTGGTTTATCGGACCTTGTAGTTGCTTGCATCATTTGACTTTATTTTTGCAATCTTTGGGTCCTCGATATAGTTCTACTCCCTCCCAAGTATTCATCATTGGATATGTGCGAAGGCACACCTTTGGAGGAATTATTACTATATTTGCCTTCTAGAACTTGTCACCCATTTCGGCAATCGATGCCAATGGGGGAGAAGTTTTAGAGGGTTTAAGGGAAGTTGGTTTATGCATTGAGTTTGTTCTTGTGCATTTGCTTCTCATGCTCTTGCATCTTTGTTGTTGCTTAGCATGTGGTATATATAGAGGAAACTCCACCAATGATAATGATTGGCAACATATGCAATGAAATTCAAGTTCATCACACATGCATAGATTGTGGGGGAGTTTGCTCAATATATGATGGTGGTACCAATATCACATACTTTTGTAGTATTTGATATTGGTATTACCATTTTATTCATTAAAATTCCTTATATAAACCCTCTTAAAGGGATTGTCATCAATTACCAAAATGGGGGAGATTGAAAGAACATGTTGGGCCCCCATGTGTGGTTTTGGTAATTAATGACAATCTTTATGGACCAATGTGTGTATTAAGTTATACTTGTAGGATTTGTCCATTGGCATCGCTTGGAGCATGTGTTGGCTTCAAGGTCGATGAAATGCAAAGAAGATATGTTGGGCAAGCTCAATATGCGAGGTCGATGATGAGGAATTAAGGAGGGCGTTCCATCTTGAGAAGGGCAAGATCGTCTACATCGAGCTCAATTGGAATGCTCAAGGCAAAGGTATAATCTTGATAGGTTTTCTCTTTTGCCGGTCTCACGTCATGTGTGTGAGACCGGGTTTAGGATAGATAACCGTACTATCAAGAGAGGCTCTCATATGAGTAATTCGGTCACATCGTTTGGAGAGAGCTCAAACCTTTGCATACTTGCATCATCATATTTGGTTGTTATTTGGTCTTATCCATGTGATGATATAGAGCTTGTGGTAATCTCCATAACAAGCTCTTGTTCATCAAAATCGGATCTTCCGTTTGTATCTTGTTGCGATTTTGAACTTGGCAGCTTTTCGGTTTCTCACCAAGTGAGGTATCTCACATTATTATACATGATACATTCTCACTTGGTGATAACCAATATTTTCACCTTTCATAGGGTAGCCCATGTCGTCCTTTTTCCAACGCAATTGGAATCGGGTCGATCGGAGTTACCAATCAAAAGTTATAGAGGTTTGAATTTTCCTAGGTACCAAAATGCGGTAGTACCGCATTTTAGTACCTGGCGCGGCAGTAGGTTTTGGAAAGTTGCCAAATGCCACTGCCCTCCTAGGTACCAAAATGCGGTAGTACCGCATTTTAGTACCTAGCACGGCAGAAGGTTTTTGACAAGTTTCCAAAAGCCACTGCCGGGCTAGGTACCAAAAAGCGGTAGTACCGCATTTTAGTACCTAGCGCGGTAGAAGGTTTTTAACTTCTTCATTTGGATCTATTCTCCCTTGCTGGACTATGATGTTTCTTTGCATGAT
Source organism: Avena sativa (assembly GCA_916181665.1). Classification (NCBI taxonomy): domain Eukaryota; kingdom Viridiplantae; phylum Streptophyta; class Magnoliopsida; order Poales; family Poaceae; genus Avena; species Avena sativa. The sequence continues at coordinate 292,817,724 of OV702282.1, forward strand.
CTTATAGAGGTTGTTGTCCTCTTCGAAACGAGCCCAAGATCATCGAAATCGGAGTCCGGATGCAAAAGTTATGGCTGTTTTCGTTCTGTGATGACCGGTAGTACCGGACCAGGATCCGGTAGTACCGGGGTCCGGTAGTACCGCTTTTTGGTACCGGGGAGCGCAGAGAGAAAATGCGTTTGGAGTCCCAGGAACCCCAGGAAATGTCCGGTAGTGCCGGGAAAGTCCGGTAGTACCGGGAAAAAGTCCGGTAGTACCGGGAATCGCGTTTTTGGGATGCAACGGTTGGATTTTGGAGGGACCTATATAAGGGGCCTTCTTCCCCAATGGTTCCTCAACCATTCTTGCAAGTTTTCCCCTCCATTGTTGACCTTCTTGAGCTTGCTTTCTCTCAATCCCTCCAATGATTCTTGCATATTCTTGAGGGATTTGAAAGAGGAGATCTAGATCTACAATCCCACCAATCAATCTTTCCTCTAAGTGAGGGGAACATATTGGGATCTAGATCTTGGAGTCTTTTGTGGATTTCCTCCATTGTTCTTCCTCTCTTATTCCCCCATAAGCTTTTGTAGCTTTGGTGGAATTTGGGAGAGAAGGATTTGAACACCTTTGTGGTTTTCTTGCCATTTTCATTTGGTGCATCGGTTTGAGTTCTCCTCGGAGGATTTGGTTTGAGTTGCTCATTGGAGCTTGTCCCTCTTGGGTTCTTGGAACCCTAGACGGTTTTGTGGCCTTGGTGGCATTGTGGCCTTGGTGGAATTTGTTGAGGCCTTTTGTGGCATTTGTTGGGAGCCTCCAATTAAGTTGTGGAGTTGTGCCACAACCTTGTGAGAGGTTCCGGTTGCCACCGACAAGTGCACCAATAGTGGAAGCGTGGATCGATCCCATTGGGGTGAGATTCACCGGAGAATAAGGGAGGCCTTTTGTGGCGTTGGTGGTTTGATACCACCCCCTCTCCAAACGAGACGTACTCCATGTTGGGAGGAACTCGGTAAAATATCGGTGTCCCCGCGTGCCTCGGTTATCTCTATACCCGAGCTCTTTACTTATGCACTTTACATTGTGATAGCCTTCGTGCTTGAAGTAATATATATCTTTCTATCACTTTGTTGCTTGTATTTCTTAGCATAAGTTGTTGGTGCACATAGGTAAACTTTAGTTGTTTCTAGGTTGTGCTTTACAAAGTAAACACTAGTTTTATTCCGCCCTTGTTGAGCCACTCTAGGAAAAGTTTTAATCGCATATTCACCCCCCCTCTAGGCGACATCCGTATCCTTTCACCGTCGGAACACTCTCCTTAGTTTTACCTTCGGGATTAGTTTTAAACCTTAATAAGTCTTATTATGTGCATGCGTTGAGCATGAACATTATTTCTGGATCTTGTTTATTGCAAGACGGTTATTCATTTAAATCGGAGAATAATGGTTGTTCTATTTATATGAGTAACATCTTTTATGGTCATGCACCTGTTGTGAATGGTTTATTTCTTCTAAATCTCGAAAGGGATGAAACACACATCCATAACATTTAGGCTAAGAGATGCAAAGTAGATAGTGATAATACTACTTATTTGTGGCACTGTCGTCTAGGTCATATTGGTGTAAGGCGCATGAAGACACTCCATTTTGATGGACTTTTGGAGTCTCTTGATTTTGAATCATTTGACACATGCGAACCATGCCTCATGGGCAAGATGATCAAAACCCCGTTCTCCGGTATGATGGAGCGAGCAACGGACTTGTTGGAAATCATACATATTGATGTATGCGGACCGATGAGTGTTTCGACGCGCGGTGGATATCGCTATTTTCTCACTTTTACCGATGACTTAAGTAGATATGGGTATATCTATTTAATGAAATATAAATCTGAAACATTTGAAAAGTTCAAAGAATTTCAGAATGAAGTGGAGAACCATCGTAACAGAAAGATTAAGTTTCTACGATCCGATCGTGGAGGTGAATATTTGAGTTATGATTTTCTCACGCATCTTAAAGCAAGCGGAATTGTTTCGCAACTCAGGCCACCCGGAAAACCACAGCGCAATGGTGTGTCTGAACGCCGGAATCGAACCCTATTAGATATGGTCCGATCAATGATGTCTCTTACTGATTTGCCGTTATCATTTTGGGGTTATGCATTAGAAACCGCTGCATTCACTTTAAATAGGGCACCATCTAAATCCATTGAGACGACACCGTATGAACTGTGATTTGGTGCTAAACCTAAGTCGTCGTTTCTTAAAGTTTGGGGATGCGAAGCCTACGTCAAGAAGTTGATGCCGGACAAGCTCGAACCCAAAGCGGAGAAATGCGTCTTCATTGGATACCCTAAGGAAACTATTGGCTATACCTTCTATCACATAACCGAAGGAAAAGTGTTTGTCGCAAAGAACGGTTCCTTTCTTGAGAAGGAGTTTCTCTCGAAAGAAGTGAGTGGGAGGAAAGTAGAGCTAGACGAGGTTGTTGAACCTTCTCTTGAATTGGAGAGTAGCGCAGCACCTGAAATTGTTCCAGTGCCGCCTGCACCAACAATAGAGGAAGCTAATGACAAGGATCATGAAGCTTCGGACGATGCTGCTACTGAACGTCGCAGGTCGACAAGGTCGCGTGCCCCTCGTGAGTGGTACGGCAACCCTGTCTTGAATGTCTTGTTGGTAGAAGACAGTGAACCTACGAACTATGAGGAAGCGATGATGAGCCCAGACTCTGAGAAATGGCTAGAAGCCATGAAATCCGAATTGGGATCCATGAGCGAAAACCAAGTATGGACTTTGGTGGACCCTCCTAGCGACCGAAAGGCCGTTGAGTGCAAATGGATCTTCAAGAAGAAAACGGACGCGGATGGTAATGTTACCGTCTATAAAGCACGGCTTGTCGCGAAAGGTTTTCGACAAGTTCAAGGTGTTGACTACGATGAGACTTTCTCTCCCGTACCGATGTTTAAGTCCATTCGGATTTTATTAGCAATTGCTGCGTTTCATGATTATGAAATATGGCAGATGGATGTCAAGACTGCGTTCCTCAATGGCAACATTGATGAAGAGTTGTATATGATGCAACCCGAAGGTTTTGTCGATCCTAAGGATGCTGATAAAGTATGCAAACTTCAGCGTTCCATTTATGGACTGAAGCAAGCATCTCGGAGTTGGAACCTTCGTTTTGATCAAGTGATCAAGAGCTTTGGATTTGTTCCAAATTGCTACGAAGCTTGTATCTACAAGAAAGTGAGTGGGATCTCGGTGACATTTCTGGTACTATATGTGGATGGCATATTGATTATTGGAAATGACATTAACATGCTTAACGATGTGAAGAGTTATTTGAACAAGTGTTTTTCAATGAAAGGCCTAGGTGAAGCTGCTTATATATTGGGCATCAAAATCTATAGAGATAGACAAAGACGCCTGATAGCTTTAAGCCAGAGTACATACCTAGACAAAGTTCTGAAAAGGTTCAGAATGGATAAGGCAAAGAAAGGTTCAGTGCCTATGTTGTCAGGTAAGATATTGAGCAAGGCTCAGTGTCCAGCTACGGTAAATGATAGGAAAGCTATGAGCAAAGTGCCTTATGCCTCGGCCATAGGTTCTATCATGTATGCCATGTTGTGTACTAGACCGGATGTGTCCAATGCTCTTAGTTTGACGAGCAGATATCAAAGTGATCCAGGAGTGGAACACTGGACAGACGTGAAGAACATCCTAAAGTACCTAAATAGGACTAAAGAAATGTTCTTAGTCTATGGAGGTGATGAATAGCTCATCGTAAAAGGTTACGTCGATGCTAGTTTCGACACCGACAAGGATGATTCTAAATCTCAGACATGATACGTTTATATTTTGAATGGAAGAGCTGTGAGCTGGAGAAGCTGCAAGCAAAGCGTGATCGCGGGATCTACAGTAGAAGCGGAATACATGGCTGCTGCAGAAGCGTCAAGTGAAGGAGTTTGGATCAGGAACTTCATCACTGAGCTTAGTGTGGTTCCAAGTGCATTGGATCCACTGGAGATATTGTGTGACAACACTGGCGCCATAGAACTCGCTAAGGAACCAAGATATCATCCAAAGACCAAGCATATCAACCGCAAGTTTCATATAATCCGAGATTATATAGCAGATGGAGATCTGAAGATTAGCATAGTACATACAGATCTGAATGTCGCAGATCCATTGACTAAACCTCTTCCACGTGTAAAACATGATCAACACCTTAGTGCCATGGGTGTGAGATTGTTGCCAAATGTAAACTAGATTATTGACTCTAGTGCAAGTGGGAGACTGTTGGAATTATGCCCTAGAGGCAATAATAAAGATGTTATTATTATAATTCTTGTTCATGATAAAGTTTATATTCCATGCTAGAATTGTATTAAGCGGAAACTTTAATACTTGTGTGGTTTGTGAACAACACCGTGTCCCTAGTATGCCTCTATGGACTAGCTCATTGATTAATGATGGTTAAGGTTTCCTAACCATAGACATGAGTTGTCGATTAATAATGAGATCATATCATTGGGAGAATGATATGATGGACAAACCCAAACTAAGCGGAGCAATTAGATCGTGTCATCGTGTTCATCTTTGCGAAGCTTTTCTTATGTCAAATATTGTATTCCTTAGACCATGAGATAATACAACTCCCTGGTATCGAAAGAAAGCTTTGAGGTCATCAAATGTCATCCTATGAGAGGGTGATCATAAAGGTGTCTCTCAGGTGATCAGAAAGTACCTGTTGGGTTGTATGTATCGAGATGGGATTTGTCCCTCCCAAGTTGGAGAGATATACTTCGGGCCCACTCGGTAATCGATATCAACACCGCTTGCAAGCATGTGGTTAAGGAGTTAATCACAAAGTGATATCGGATTACGGAACGAGTAAATTACTTGCTGTGAACGAGATTGAACTAGGTATGACGGTACCGACGATCAAATCTCGGGCAAGTAAAATATCGCGAGACGAAGGGAATATATATATGGGATTGATTGAATCCTGGCATCGTGGTTCATCCGATATGATCATCGATGAATGTGTGGGAGTCAATATGGGTTTCCAGACCCCGCTATTGATTATTGATAGAAGATCATGTCTGCATGTTCTCGAACCCGAAGGGTCACACACTTAACGTGTCTCGACGCTAGGATAGATTGGATAATTGGTTTATGAGTTTTTGTTCGGAGTATCGGATGGGATCCGGGACATCACGAGAGGTTCCGGAGTGGTCCGGAGAATAAGATTCATATAAGGCAATGCAGTTTTTGGAGTTCAGAATTGTTTCAGGTTAATCGGTATTGTACCGAAAGCTTCTAGAACCTTCTGGAGGGGGACCAACGTGGCCCCACCTTCTGGGAGGGGGAATGGGCCTATGAGGGAGTGCCCTGGCCGCATTGGGCCAGGGGCACAAGGCCCCATAGGGCCCAGCCGGCCAAACAAGGGGAAACCCTAATGGAGCTTCTAGAAGGAGGGGGGAAACTTGCCCCCCACTCTTCCCTCCTTGGCCGCCGGCCTAGGCTTGGGGGAGGGGCTAGGGTTGGCTCCCACCCCTCTATATAAAGAGGGCTGGGGGCGCACCCCCCCCACACACCTTCCCCTCAAGCCTAGCCGCCCTGCTGCCCTCCTCCCTCTCTCCCTCCCGACTGCGTGTAGGCGAAGCCCTGCTGCAGAAACTCTCCACCACTTGCACCGCGCCGTCGTGTTGTAGATCCAATCCGTCTCTCCACCATACTTGCTGGACCGAGGAAGGAGGAGACGTCGAGGTGCCGCACGTGTGCATCTCTCGGAGGCATCGCCACTTGCGGTGCTAGATCGGATCAGATCGCGAGGAGGAGAAGCGAGTACGACTACATCACCCACGTTCCGACGAACGTTCCGCTGTGCGAATCTTCAAGGGTATGAAGATATCATCTAAACTCTCTTTTTGTTTGCATCTCCTAGATTAGATCTTGGATTTCTCGTTCGCATCTGTAGAAATTTTTTGATTTACTATGATGCGAATCCCTTCAGTCCACCAGGATGATGATGTGGCAAGTGGTAGACGGCTCCTGGCGACGGCCGTTGCACGCCATTAACGGCTGTGTGGGGCCCACACTGGCACCGTGTTTGAAAGAGGGGAAACGGTCAGTTAGGTTACAATTTCTCCCCTTCCGCACGCGCTCCCGCTCCCGGTGGAAGATGGCGGCGGCTACTTCCGGCGGCGACCTGGACGGTGGCGCCGGTTTCAGCACATGCGGCGGTGGATCAAGCGGCGGCGACATTGATTCGCCCGCACGCAGGGACGGTGCCCCTCTATCCTCGTCTTCATCGTTCACCCTAGGTGCAGCACGGTCGCCAGAGCGTTCCACTAGACCCGTCGTCGCTCTTGCTCGGGCGGTTCTGGCTTCACCTGCAAAGAGTAGCTACCGTTGGGGATCCTGCTTGGGCGGCATCGAGTAAGCTCTCACCTCACAATCTTGCTCTGTCTAGTTTGAATCTTGGATTAGTTAAGGATTGCATTGGCTAGTTAGGGTTTGAATCTTGGATTAGTTAACTGGATCTTATGTTGCTGAATCTTGGATAGTGGATACTATGTTACTCCTGAATCTTGTGTTAACTTAATCTTAACTGAAGCTTAACTGAATCTTAACTGAATCACATTGCTTATCTTGTGTTAACTGAATCTTAACTGAAACTTAACTGTATAATTTGTATGTATCATCTTGGACAGTATGAACTGATGCAGTGACAGTAGATATAATAAGTTGGTATTGTTCCCTATCAATTAAATAGGAGTATGAACTGATGGATTTACAGTACATATAATCATTACTTGTTGTACTATGCAGTTTGGATGATGATATTTGGGATATTAGATTTAATTTCCCTGGTGAAGACAATCTAGAGATAATCTTGTGTACTGTAGACATCACATATATGAATTTGTTGACCCTTATTGAAGAGTTTGGTTATAATGTTAATGACACCATGTACTACATCAAAGAAAGGGGGAAAGGGTTGGAGGGATTGGAGGCTGTTACCAGCATGGCAGAGGTTATTAAGATGAAAGAACTTTTTGAGAATGAGAAGGTTCTTAACTTGATAGTGATCAGACACAATTCAGATGTGCCACCTGGACTGAATAAAGAAGAAACTAAGGCTGACATCCCATCACAAGACCCATTGATACTAAGGGTGGACAGAGATGGAGTGTCATATATTAGTGAGGAGGAGAATGTATATCCAGTTGCTATGGATATGTCAGAATGCCTCTATATAGGAACACAACAGAGCTGCAATTTTGGGCTGGGCAAACCAACTGATTATGACAAGGCTATTGATGAAGTGGATTCTGATGATGAATGGATGCATGAGCTGCAACATGATTATAAAGCTGATCATGACAAGGTTGTTGCATCAGAGCTAGAGTACATAAAGGAATTGAAGAGGAAGAGACAAGGTGGACATGATGGGCACAATAACAAGAAGAGAGGAGAATCTCCTGTACACTTTGAAGGGGAAACTGATGTGGAAGAGTTGTATGAGGAAGAAGAAGAGGAGGAGGAAGAGAGTGAACCAGAGGTTGTGGATGAAGAGGAGTTTATTTCTGAGAAGGATAAGAAGGGGAAAGGCCCCACATCAAGCAGATCACATTATCAAGAAGAGGTAGCTGATGACTTACTATTTCATACCTTCAGGTGATGATGACAGTAGCCCAGATGATTTGCCTGACAGTGATGATGATGGTTTTGTGCCAAAGTGGGTGTTGCCAAGCGGGCAGAAGAGGAGGGTAAAGAAACTAAAGAAGAGGGTCTGGTATGATGAGTCTAGGGCTGATGCACACCAGCAGTTTGCCCTGAAATTGTGCTTCACATATGTCTAACAATTTAGGACGGGTTAATTGGATATATGCCACTATAATTTCTGCCTATTTGAGAAACGCCACTACAACTTTCATCTTTTGACAAACGCCATTGCAATTCTCGATACATTCTATAAACGCCATTATGCCCACTTAAACACATATACCAACCAATATACACTTGTATTTCTACCGTACATACGTACACATAGTGGACCTCACTCTAATGAGCTAATGAAGGTAACTGTGACAAAATAAAATTAGAGAAAATAACATGGGTGGTGTAAATTGTTACACATCTTTTTAATATCTATTTGCAATATCGTACAATGAATTTTTTTCATATCATAATCAAATCCGAATATAAAACAACTCGTGGGGCAGGACGTGTGAAACTTTTCAGTTTTCATTATAACAATTTAACATGCAAGAAAATGCAGTACGTTAGGAAAAAATCCATTGCACTAGTAGTGTAATTAGCAGTGAAACACCTGTCACACGAATTAACACCGGTTCCTTAATATTCAAAATTAGTTTAGCATTAAATAACACGAAACTGCAGTACAAATCTCCGGCAAGAATACCGATTCATCACCATCATATGAGGAATCGCACCAAAAACGAACACATAATTCATTAGTACAATGCAACATCGGTGGACAACAAGAACTCACATTTATACACTACTAGTGCAATGGACAGTTTTCCTAACGTACATTGGTTTGCATGCTAAATTGTTAATGAAACCTGAAACTTTCAGACGTTCCGCACCATGAGTTGTTTTATATTCAGGTTTGATTATGATACAAAAAAATCATTATACGATATTGCAAACAAATATTTAAAAAATGTGATACAATTTACACTACTCCAATTATTTTATCCAATTTTATTCTGTCACGGTTACCTTCCTTAGCTTATTAGGACGGTGTCCACCTTCTATACGTATGTACGGCAGAAATACGAGTGTATATTAGCAGGTATATGTGTTTAAGTGGGCATAATGGCATTTATAGAATGTATCAAGAATTGTAGTGGCATTTTTCAAAAGATGAAAGTTGTAGTGGTGTTTCTCAAATAGGCAGAAATTGTAGTGGCATCTATCCGATTAACCCATTTAGGATAGCTCTTAGGAACTATCACATTGCTCAGCTTAGAAACTATGGTTACCACAGAAACCACCCTGACAGAATCATTGTCAACTATACTGAAGATGGACTGAAATTAGGATGTCCATTCTTTTTGTCTGCCTCCATCATTAAGAATGAGAAGACATTCTGCATAAGAAAGTTTAACCCTTTGCACACTTGCATCCCTCATGGAGAGAACACCAAGGTCACTATAGATTGGCTGGCAGCTCAGTCTGAGCAAGCAATTAGAACAGATCCAAGTACAACTGTTGACACACTCATTGATAATGCAAAGATAAATTTTGGAGTGAATGTGCCAAGGAGCATGGCTTATAGGGCAAGGCAAAAGGCCTTTAGTGTTGTCATAGGTGATCAGAAGAAGCAGTACACAAGGTTGAGAGATTACCTGCAAGCTATCTTGGACACAAATCTTGGCAGCAGATGTATTGTTACAACCAAAGAGTTGTTGGAGCATCCTAGTGCAAATCCCAGGTTCCATGGACTGTTTATCTGTCTAGATGCTTCTAGACAAGGTTTTCTTGATGGATGCAGGCCTTTCATAGGTTAGTTCATGTGCTTCTTTGTAGTCAAAATGTGCATTATGTTGCTAGTCTTTGGCCATGTTTCATCTTACACATGCTTTTATGTAATTAATTTAGGTCTGGATGGATGCTTCATTAAACTAACAACTGGGCAACAAATTTGGCTGCCACTGGGAGAGATGGGAACAAAAATATATTTCCCTTAGCATTTGGTGTAGTGGACAAAGAGGATACTGCTAGCTGGTTGTGGTTTCTTACCCAGCTCAAACGTTGCATAGGAACATTAGGGAAATTTGGGAATTACACATCATATCTGACAGGCAAAAGGTGAGTTTTCTAACAACAAGGCTTTGTATTTATGTGTTTTTCCCCATTCAGCTTTGTGTTTGTTTTCTAACAACAAGGCTGGATTTCAGGGTTTGCTCAAGGCTGTTTCCCATGTTTTCCCCAATTCTCCTCAAAGGTTTTGTCTCATGCATATTTATGCCAACTTCAAACCAGCTGGATTTAATGGGGAAGAGCTTAGGAAGTTGATTTTCCAAGCTAGCTACTCATGGACCAAGACTGGATTTGATGCTGCAATGGAGGAGATTCAGAGGGGTTGTAAGCCTGCCTATAATTGGCTTATGCAAATACCTGTGGAAGCTTGGGCCAGACATGCATTTGACACCAACTGCAAGACAGACCTCATTGTCAATAATCTAAGTGAGGTTTTCAACAAGATGATACTTGATGTAAGGGGCAAGCCTATTCAGTCCGTGATCAAGGGCATCATTGACAAGTTGATGGTCAAGTATAGTGCAAAAAGGGAGAAGACAGAGCTTACAATATGGGAAATCACACCTTTCTACTGAGATAAATTAGAAACAACTAAAAAGTTCTCAAGAACATGCAGTCCTAAAAATGCTGCTATTGGTCTGTGGCAGGTTGGCACAAGTGGGCCTGGAGTGCATGTTGTTGATCTTAGAGCAAAGACCCGCGGTTGCAGATATTGGGATGTGACAGTAATTCCCTACAATCATGCAATTTATGTCATTATGAAGCTCAAACAGTTTCCAGAGGATTATGTGCATGACTTTTTCAACAAACCCATGTATAAGGAAGCTTACAAACATATTATCTATCCAATCCCTGGGTCTGATGCTTGGCCAAATACACCTTACCCAGACATAGACCCTCCAGTTTTCAGAGAAAAGTCTGGCAGAAAGCAAACTAAGAGGAGGAAGGGTGCATTTGAGGTACCTGCACCTAGAGATACTTATAGGATGGCCACCATCACCTGTAGTAATTGTAATAAGCTGGGTCATAGGTACACATCTTGTCCTGTTCAGCTCAGGCCTGAGCTAGCTGTAAGGAAAGCACAACAGAAGGTTGTCTCATATTGCAATACTCTTTCATGTACTGCTGTGCCTTCTCATATTGCAATACTCATATTTATTTGTGTTTGTAGTCCAACAAGACAAACACAGATGACTGCTCTACATCATAGATCACTGTTGTGCCTTCTCTAAAGGCAGCACCAACACCAAGATCTCCAAGGGCAGCACCAACACCTCCAGCTCCAAGGGCAGCACCAACACCAAGAGCTCCAAGGGCAGCACCAACACCTCCAGCTCCAAGGGCAAGACAGGCCTTCTCAGCTCCAAGGGCCACTCATTCATCAAATGTGATCCCTAGGACCAGTGGCAGAGAACCAAAGCTCACAAACAAGATGAAGGGCTACCTCAATGCTGGGAAGCACACCAGCTATAAGGGGTACAACAAAAAGACTAAGGCCAACAACTCCAGCTCCAAGGAGTGAATATGTTTCTGTGTATGAAACTATCTATGCTATGTTCTTGTGTGTTTGAAACTATCTCCACTGTGCAAAACTATGTTCCTGTCCAAGACTATGTTGATGATTGGAACCAACTTAGAGTTTGAGACTATGATATTGTGTAAAACTATGTTTCTGTGCAAAACTATGTTCCTTTGGAATCTATGTTGTACCTTTCTACTATGATGCATTGTAAGACTATTCTTTTAAATGATTACAAAGGTTTTTGAGAACCCTCGACAACCCTAACCAACTACTATAAAAATGGTTACATAGGTTGTCGAGGGTTCTCGACAAACCTAAACCACTACTCTAATAATGATCACAAAGGTTGTCGAGAACCCTCGACAACCCTAAACTACTATAAAAATGGTTACATAGGTTGTCGAGGGTTCTCGACAAACCTAAACCACTACTCTAATAATGATCACAAAGGTTGTCGAGAACCCTCGACAACCCTAAACTACTATAAAAATGGTTACATAGGTTGTCGAGGGTTCTCTGAAGGGTTTCGCGGCATAGTAAATCAAAAATTTCTACGAATGCGAACAGAGGGAAGCCAAGATCTAATCTAGGAGATGCAAAACAACGAGAGAGATTAGATTAGATCTTCATACCCTTGAAGATTCGCACAGTGGAACGTTCATCGGAACGTGGGTGATGTAGTCGTACTCGCTTCTCCTCCTCGCGATCCGATCCGATCTAGCACCACAAGTGGCGATGCCTCCGTGAGATGCACACGTGCAGCACCTCGAAATCTCCTCCTTCCTTGGTCCAGCAAGTATGGTGGAGAGATGGGTTGGATCTACAACGCGACGGCGCGGTGCAATTGGTGGAGAGTTTCTACAGCAGGGCTTCGCCTACACGCAGTCAGGAGGGAGAGAGAGAGGAGGGCAGCAGGGCGACTAGGCTTGAGGGGAAGGTGTGGGGGGGGTGGTGCGCCCCAGCCCTCTATATATAGAGGGGTGGGCGCCTGCCCTAACCCCTCCCCCAAGCCCTAGGCCGGCGGCCAAAGGAGGGAGGAGTGGGGGGCAAGGAACCCCCCCCTTCTAGAAGGTCCAATTAGGGTTTATCCCTTGCTTGGCCGGTTGGGCCCTATGGGGACTTGTGCCCCTGGACCAATGCGGCCAGGGCACTCCCTCATAGGCCCATGCCCCCTCCCGGAAGGTGGGGCCACGTTGGTCTCCTTCCGGAAGGTTCTAGAAGCTTCCGGTACAATACCGATTAACCCGGAACAATTTCGAACTCCAAAAACTGCACTGCCTTATATGAATCTTATTCTCCGGACCATTCCGGAACCTCTCGTGATGTCCCGGATCCCATCCGAGACTCCGAACAAAAACTCATAAACCAATTATCCATTCTATCCTAGCGTCGAGACACGTTAAGTGTGTGACCCTACGGGTTCGAGAATATGCAGACATGATCTTCTATCAATAATCAACAGCGGGGTCTAGAAACCCATATTGACTCCCACACATTCATCGATGATCATATCGGATGAACCACGATGCCAGGATTCATCAATCCCATATATATATTCCCTTCGTCTCGCGATATTTTACTTGCCCGAGATTTGATCGTCGGTACCATCATACCTAGTTCAATCTCGTTCATAGCAAGTACTTTACTCGTTCCGTAATCCGATATCACTTTGTGATTAACTCCTTAACCACATGCTTGCAAGCGTTGTTGATATCGATTACCGAGTGGGCCCGAAGTATATCTCTCCGACTTGGGAGGGACAAATCCCATCTCGATACATACAACCCAACAGATACTTTCCGATCACCTGAGAGACACCTTTATGATCACCCTCTCATACGATGACGTTTGATGACCTCAAAGCTTTCTTCTGATACCAGGGAGTTGTATTATCTCATGGTCTAAGGAATACAATATTTGACATAAGAAAAGCTTCGCAAAGATGAACACGATGACACGATCTAATTGCTTCGCTTAGTTTGGGTCTGTCCATCATATCATTCTCCCAATGATATGATCTCATTATCAATTGACAACTCATGTCTATGGTTAGGAAACCTTAACCACCATTAATCAATGAGCTAGTCCATAGAGGCGTACTAGGGACACAGTGTTGTTCACAAACCACACAAGTATTAAAATTTCCGCTTAATACAATTCTAGCATGAAATATAAACTTTATCATGAACAAGAATTATAATAATAACATCTTTATTATTGCCTCTAGGGCATAATTCCAACAGTCTCCCACTTGCACTAGATTCAATAATCTAGTTTACATTTGGCAACAATCTCACACCCATGGCACTGAGGTGTTGATCATGTTTTACATGTGGAAGAGGTTTAGTCAATGGATCTGCGACATTCAGATTTGTATGTACTTTGCTCATCTTCAGATCTCCATCTGCTATATAATCTCGGATTATATGAAACTTGCGGTTGATATGCTTGGTCTTTGGATGATATCTTGGTTCCTTAGCGAGTGCTATGGCGCCAGTGTTGTCACACAATATCTCCAGTGGGTCCAATGCACTTGGAACCACGCCAAGCTCAGTGATGAAGTTCCTGATCCAAATTCCTTCACTTGACGCTTCTGTAGTAGCCATGTATTCCGCTTCTACTGTAGATCCCGCGATCACGCTTTGCTTGCAGCTTCTCCAGCTCACAGCTCCTCCATTCAAAATATACACGTATCCTGTCTGAGATTTAGAATCATCCTTGTCGGTGTCAAAACTAGCGTCAACGTAACCTTTTACGACAAGATGTTCATCACCCCCATAGACTAAGAACATTTCTTTAGTCCTATTTAGGTACTTCAGGATGTTCTTCACGGCTGTCCAGTGTTCCACTCCTGGATCACTTTGATATCTGCTCGTCAAACTAATAGCATTGGACACATCCGGTCTAGTACACAGCATGGCATACATGATAGAACCTATGGCCAAGGCATAAGGCACTTTGCTCATAGCTTCCCTATCATTTACCATAGCTGGACACTGAGCCTTGCTCAATATCTTACCTGACAACATAGGCACTGAACCTTTTTTTGCCTTATCCATTCTGAACCTTTTCAGAACTTTGTCTAGGTATGTACTTTGGCTTAAAGCTATCAGGCGTCTTTGTCTATCTCTATAGATCTTGATACCCAATATATAAGCAGCTTCACCTAGGTCTTTCATTGAAAAACACTTGTTCAAATAACTCTTCACATCGTTAAGCATGTTAATGTTATTTCCAATAATCAATATGTCATCCACATATAGTACCAGAAATGTCACCGAGATCCCACTCACTTTCTTGTAGATGCAAGCTTCATAGAAATTTGGAATAAATCCAAAGCTCTTGATTACTTGATCAAAACGAAGGTTCCAACTCCGAGATGCTTGCTTCAGTCCATAAATGGAACGCTGAAGTTTGCATACTTTATCAGCATCCTTAGGATCGACAAAACCTTCGGGTTGCATCATATACAACTCTTCATCAATGTTGCCATTGAGGAACGCAGTCTTGACATCCATCTGCCTTATTTCATAATCATGAAACGCAACAATTGCTAATAAAATCCAAATGGACTTAAACATCGCTACGGGAGAGAAAGTCTCATCGTAGTCAACACCTTGAACTTGTCGAAAACCTTTCGCGACAAGTCGTGCCTTATAGACGGTAACATTACCATCCGCGTCCATTTTCTTCTTGAAAATCCATTTGCACTCAATGGCCTTTCGGTCGCTAGGAGGGTCTACCAAAGTCCATACTTGGTTTTTGCTCATGGATCCCAATTCGGATTTCATGTCCTCTAGCCATTTCTTAGAGTCTGGGCTCATCATTGCTTCCTCATAGTTCGTAGGTTCACTGTTTTCTACTAACAAGACAGTCAAGACAGGGTTGCCGTACCACTCAGGAGGGGCATGCGACCTTGTCGACTTGCGACGTTCAGTAGTAGCATCATCCGTAGCTTCATGATCCTTGTCATTAGCTTCCTCTATTGTTGGTGCAGACGGCACTGGAACAATTTCAGGTGCTGCGCTACTCTCCAACTCAAGAGAAAGTTCAATAACCTCGTATAGCTCTACTTTCCTCCCACTCACTTCTTTCGAGAGAAACTCCTTCTCAAGAAAGGATCCGTTCTTTGCGACAAACACTTTGCCTTCGGATCTGTGATAGAAGGTATACCCAATCGTTTCCTTAGGGTATCCTATGAAGACGCATTTCTCCGCTTTGGGTTCGAGCTTGTCCGGCATCAACTTCTTGATGTAAGCTTCACATCCCCAAACTTTAAGAAACGACAACTTAGGTTTAGCACCAAACCACAGTTCATACGGTGTCGTCTCAACGGATTTAGATGGTTCCCTATTTAAAGTGAATGCAGCGGTTTCTAATGCATAACCCCAAAATGATAACGGCAAATATGTAAGAGACATCATTGATCGCACCATATCTAATAGAGTTCGATTCCGGCGTTCAGACACACCATTGCGCTGTGGTGTCCCGGGTGGTATGAGTTGCGAAACGATTCCGCTTGCTTTAAGATGCGTGAGAAAATCATAACTCAAATACTCACCTCCACGACCGGATCGTAGAAATTTAATTTTTCTGTTACGATGGTTTTCCACTTTGTTCTGAAATTCTTTGAACTTTTCAAATGTTTTAGATTTATGTTTCATTAAATAGATATACCCATATCTACTTAAGTCATCAGTAAAAGTGAGAAAATAGCGATAACCACCGCGCGTCGAAACACTCATTGGTCCGCATACATCGGTATGTATGATTTCCAACAAGTCCGTTGCTCGCTCCATTATTCCGGAGAACGGGGTTTTGATCATCTTGCCCATGAGGAATGGTTCGCACGCGTCAAATGATTCAAAATCAAGAGACTCCAAAAGTCCATCAGAATGGAGTTTCTTCATGCGTTTTACACCAATATGACCTAGACGGCAGTGCCACAAATAAGTCGTATTATCACTATCTACCTTGCATCTCTTAGCCTCAATGTTATGGATGTATGTTTCATTGCTTTCGAGATTCAGAAGAAATAAACCATTCATAGCAGGTGCATGACCATAAAAGATGTTACTCATATAAATAGAACAACCATTATTCTCCGATTTAAATGAATAACCATCTTGCAATAAACACGATCCAGATATGATGTTCATGCTCAACGCAGGCACATAATAACATTTATTGAGGTTTAAAACTAATCCCGAAGGTAAAACTAAGGAGAGCGTGCCGACGGCCATCACATCAACTCTTGATCCGCTGCCAACGCGCATCGTCACCTCATCCCTCGCTAGTCGCCGTCTATTCCGTAGCTCCTGTTTCGAGTTACAAATATTAGCAACTGAACCAGTATCAAATACCCAGGCACTACAACAAGGGCTAGTAAGGAAAACATCAATAACATGTATATCAAATATACCTTTGATGGTGCCAGCCTTCTTGTCCGCTAAGTACTTCGGACAGTTGTGCTTCTAGTGACCCTTGTCCTTGCAATAGAAGCACTCAGTGTCCGGCTTAGGTCCAGACTTGAGCTTCTTCTCTGCAGGGGCAACGCGCTTGCCGCTGCCCTTCTTGAAGGGCTTCTTTGCACCCTTACCTTTCTTAAAGCTGGGGGGCTTGTTGACCATCAACACATGATTATCTTTCTTGATGTCCACCTCCGCAACTTTCAGCTTAGCGAAGAGCTCAGTGATCGTATCAGTGGAACCAATCTGATTATGAGTAACTACAAAATCTTTGTAGCTAGGAGGGAGTGATTGCAGAACTCTGTCAATATTGAGCTCCTCGGGAATCTTGCAGTCCAGTTGCTCAAGGCGTTGAGTGTAGCCCGACATCTTAATGGCGTGCTCACTAACGGAACTCCCTTCCTCCATCTTGCAGTTAAAGAATTTCTCAGAGATCTCATATCTCTCAGAACGGGCCTGAGTCTGAAACATAGTTTTCAGTTCCTCAAGAATCTCAAAGGGCCCGGGGAACTCCTCAAAACGATTTTGAAGGTCCGATTCCACAGCAAACAACATGGTGCTCTTAATCACACCATAATCATCCTTGCGCGACTGATAAACAACTTTCTCATCAGCCAGTGCATCTACATCACGGGCGTCACCTAGCGCTTTCTCAAGTACATAGTACTTTTGTCCGCTAGAGAGAATGATTCTCAGATTGCGGAACTAGTTGGTGAAGTTAGACTCATTGTTCTTAAGCTTTTCTTTCTCAGCAAAAACGTTGAAGTTGAAGTTGGACTTAGCCATTTGATCTACAAAATTTGCAAGTACAATTTAGACTATGTTCATGATAACTAGTTCAACTTAATCAAATTACTATATGAACTCCCACTAAATTCAACATCCCTCAAGTTGTTTAGTGAACATGATCCAAATTCACCACACCTAATCCGATCTTCACGAGAAGAGATGTGGTTTCAATGGTGGACAACAAAGTGTCGATCATATCACTCATATGACTCATGCTTAACCTTTCGGTTCGTGTGTTCCGAGGCCATGTATGTACATGCTAGGATCATCAAGTCAAACCCAAGTATTTCCGCGTGTGCAAAACTGACTTGCACCCGTTGTATGTGAACGTAGAGTTTATAGCACCCGATCATCACGTGATGCTTCAACACGACGAACTTTCGCAATGGTGCATACATGGGGAGAACACAGTTTTATCTTGATCTTTAAGTGAGGAATCATCTTATAATGCCACCGTCGCGATCTAAGCATAATAAGATACATAAAAGGATAAACATCACATGCATATAATTTTTTATGTGACATGGTATAGCCAATCTTCGCGCAATGATCTCCATCTTGTGTGTGCCAGCATGATCTCCATAACTCCACCATGATTGCCTCCACCACGAATAGCAACTACAACTATTGCCAACTACTTAGCGATAAAGTAAAGCTATTACATGGCTTATAAGAAGTTGACACACAGGTCATACACAATTATAAAGACAACCATATGGCTCCTGCCGGTTGTGTACTTATCGACATGCAAGTCGTGAAACATTACAAAACATGATCATTGCATACAACATACACATCACATCTTGGGACATACCATATCTGTAGAGGGAGTGTCCCAACCTCTATTGACATAGGGTGGTGTTCCCTGTGTTTACAATGCTAGTCCCTGGATCAATAGCTAGCACCCACAGTTAAGATGTAATATCAAGATACAAAGGTCATATTATAACTTTATAACCAGGAATAACATAATTTTATTACATCACACATAGCTCATTTGGCTATTACATTACATTGCAGCGGAATAACTATAGTCATGGGGTCCTTCATCTTCAAAGTGCCACAGGCAGACATGTTGGTTGTAGACTTTGTAATCCTAATCAATCAATCCTCACTAAAAACAATCAAACCTGCAACATAACAAGTTACAGCCACAAGGGTCAATACATTTGAATTGTATTGGCAAGTGATACTATGGTAGTATAGTGGAATCTATCATCTATATGCATTTGGCTAAGTGGAGTTGAGGCTTGCATTGCTCAAAATAGATTTTTCCTTAACATTTGAAAATACTAAGTTTTTGTCTTGACAAAATCTTTTCCAAAGCTTCTCTCAATCAAAGATTGAAGATTTCAAACAACCCTTGTTCAAACCACAAGTTTTAACTTAGAAATTTGAATGATGAGATTCTTGATTGCTTCCATGTCTTGATGCTCAAATTGTCCTTTACCAGGGACATGGCTAAGTACTTAGATTTTACACTCTACAGAGGTGGTGCACTTTCCCCACAAGACTTGGTTTCCCAAGACAAGATCTTTCAGAAGCCTTCCCTTATACCAAAATGGACGCGCTCCAACCTATCAAACACTACCACCCACTGTCCATATGGCTAAGTTCTTGCAACCTATATGATCATGGCAGAGCCCATATTGCCAAGTGGTTGCACTTGAACCTTCTCAACATTTGACATCTCAAATCTCTTTGTTCCTGGGTGGCCATCCACAAGTGAGATACACAAGGTAAACCATAAACATGGGCCTTGTGAACCACTCAACCAAAAACCACCAAGCAAGTCCCATTCCACCCAGGTGATTCATTAACTTAGTTGTTTTATTAAACAAAATCACAAGTCCTCAGACTTAGAAATTCCTTTCCATAGTGTGAATATATTTCCACCCTTGTTTTCTACTAGCTAGGCTAAGCTTGATAGTAATAGGAATCTTAACTTAGGAATATTTCCACTAAGGTTTCATCTACTAGGTTTTCCTATAGCAAGGTCTATACTTAGCAAAATCCATGCAAGTTTTACTTAGAGAAAATCACTAGTGCATAGTGAAAGTAATGGGACAAAAGTATGAAGCATCACTTGCCTTTTTGGTAGATTATAGGTTCACTCCTTGTCCTTGCTACAACCACACTCCTCAAGTCACTACAATTCAATCAAGCAAGGCACAAGTTCAATCTACCAATCAAGCAAAACAACACATAAAATCATAGAACTAAGATAATGCATGCAAGCATGCCAAACTTTGTTTTATTTGGAAAAGTGGTTCCTAATGGGTCATGAACATTTGAAAACACCTAATGGTCATTTTGTAAAGTGGCAAAGTCATTTGCAAAAGGTTTCACCTCATAAACCATTTTCAAAACAAAGTATCATTTTATGTGGTGTAGAAATATTTTTACTAAGGCATTAATCTATAGGGTTCACCAAATATGTTTTTCAAACCATGAAACTTGGTGTTTGGGGTCAGAGAGTTTAAAACAAAACATTTTCCAAAGGTTTTCTTCCAAAACCATTTTTAATAAATAAACCACATTTCTATTTGACTAGAAATGGTTTTAAAACAAAGAATCATTATTTTGTTTCACCAAAAACATTTTTGAATTCACAAAGTGTTTCCTATGGTCAGTAGGTTCAAATCACACCATTTTCCAAAGATTTTAACCCCAAAATCATTTTTGAACAATTTTTATAACCTAAACAAGCATACAAATGTTTCTGCAAAAACAATCATTTTACCAGAGGCTTTTTACTAAACAAATGGCATGGTTGGCTAGGGCTTGTTCCACTGATTCCATTGATATAAAGTTTGCAAAATTTGGACGTGTGGTTTAAAAGTTACAAGGGTTTCAAAATGGCATCTAAATCTGATTTCAAATTCTATTTTAAATCGTCTGGTGCCACGCGTCCTATTCTCATTCGTCGGTACCGCTTCACTCGGATCGGCTATTCTGGCGCGTTGGATCAAGTTGAATCATGCGGCTCAGAAGCGTGCGTACCCATTCGCTTACTTTCTATCCTATCCACCAGATCGAGATCGGACGGTTGCTGTGAGCTCGACCTTAAACGAGCGGCGCTGCGGCGGTGGCTGGCGGCGGAGCGGCCAGACGGTGGCGGCGCCAGCGATACAGGAATCAAGGGTGGCTGGTGAGGTACTCACAGCGTTCGCAGAGGCCTGGGGAAGCTCAAGGTGATGCCGTCTTGTCGAGGGGCGCACTGGAGCGGGCTTGATTGCTCGCCGGAGATGAGCTGGGCCTCGGGCGGCTCTGGAGGTCGTCGAGGGCGAGGATGGGGGGCACCCTCGGACAAAAGGGAGACACTGTTAGGTTCGCAAGAGCATGGCGATCATCATCGTGTCCACGGGGAAGAGAGGGAAGGTCTGGTTTACCGGGGAGACGTCGCCGCAGTTGAAGACAGACGACGGCGCTGGCTCGGGGAAGATGTTGCCGACGCTTAGGGACGCGCGCGAGTGAGCTGCGGCTGCAGAAAGGTCCGCCAGGTGATGGAGATCACGGCTGGGTGCTCGAGGAGGCAAGAGGTGGCGTGGGGCTGCTGGATTCCTTGTCGGAGCGTCGTCGGAGTCAGTGGCGGTTTGGAGACGATTCGAGCAGCCTGGTGGCGTTCAGAGCGTGGAGTCTGAGGGGAAAGGAGGAGAAGGGCGAGGCGATTAAGACAGCGTGGTTGCAGGAGCGATTAACTGCTGTGTTAACGCGAATTGATGCTCGCGAATTCATCGCAGAAACGGGAGAGAGGGGGAGGAAGAACTGGTCGCGTGGTTGAAGACAGGTGAGCTGGCGGTGGGGTCTACCTAGCAGTGAGGAAGTGAGAGGGAAAGAGGTCCACCAGTCATTGGCTTAGTGGGTGTGAGTTCGAGTGAGAAAACGTTTCGCTGAGGGAAAGAAAGGTGGGCTGGAGTTGGGCCTAAACTGGGCTGCTGGGTTGGGTCGACCAGATTCCTATTTTTTCCAGTTCTGAATCTTTTTCTTTTTCCAAAACAATTTCTGTTTTGAATTTCAATCAACTATTCAAACATTCAAACAATTCAAACAATCACCACATTTGTAATGAGTTTTTGGTTCTGTTTATCAACATAAACCAAATCCCAAAATAAAATAATATATTTTTTTATTCTTTTTAGGATCCATTCATTAACTAAATAAAATGGACCTTTAGTTATTTAATCAAATAGGGTTTGATTTATTTAATAAAATCTCCATTTGAAATCCAAATATTTTCAAAACCAAATCAGTAGGTTTTATTTGGAAATAAAGAATACTTGGAAACTTGTTTAAAATAAAATAACCTTTTATTTTAGGGTCCATTAATAATTAAATACAATAGACCTTAGTCATTAAATCAAATAGGATTTGTTTTATTAAAATATTTATTTTGAAAACTAAAAAAAAACCAAAAACACTCAGTAGGTTTTATTTGAGAATATAAAATACTTGGAAAACTTATTTAAAATAAATAATTAAGTTTTAGTGTTTATTTAAAATAGGAAAAGCCTTTTCTTAAATAAAATTGGATATTAAATCCTTATTATTTTTATTTAAATAAATTTTTACTATTTTTATTTAAAACAAAATGTTTTATTTCAAAAGCTTGGCCAAGGTTTAATTTGGCTCTATAAAATAATCTTTATTTATAAATCCACCTTTTCTTTTTATAACCAAAACCTTTTATTTAAAAGATCCAAAATAGTAATTTTAAATATTTTGAAGTTTATTGTTTATTTAAATTTTTAAATCCCTTTAGGATTTTATTTGATCAAAATAGGTTTGAAAGTTCCCAATTGGATTCAAAAAGTTTCTTCTTACCCTGAAAATCAACAAAGTTTTGTTTTATTCATTTATTTTTCACATTACAAGATTTGAAAAATCTTGGGATGTGACAATATCACAGAAACACTCCCTGCAAAAACAAGTTAGAAGCCTCTACTTTGTTGTTGCATGTTTTACGTGGCTTATGGGAGTAACAAGCTAAGAACGATTCTTACCTACGGAAAGCCACAACGGTGATATTATGGTTGCCAACATCCGGTGTAAATCCCATGACAACTATAGTGAGAGAAACTGGCATCCACCAGCCGCATGTGTGGAACAAGCCACACGTCAAGTGCGGAGCCGGTCTCGCGAACGAGGTCGCGTAAAGTTGGCCTGGACCGCTTCAATCTCACTATCCCGCGTCATAAGAAGTACACAAACAAGAGGCTTGCAACAGAAAACATCAACGCCCGCAACAAGCATGTTGCGTTCTACTCGTGAAACACATCTACGCATAGATCTAGCTCTGATACCACTGAAGGGTTTCGCGGCATAGTAAATCAAAATTTTCTACGGATGCGAACAGAGGGAAGCCAAGATCTAATCTAGGAGATGCAAAACAACGAGAGAGATTGGATTAGATCTTCATACCCTTGAAGATTCTTACAGCGGAACGTTCGTCGGAACGTGGGTGATGTAGTTGTACTCGCTTCTCCTCCTCGCGATCAGATCCGATCTAGCACCACAAGTGGCGATGCCTCCGTGAGATGCACACGTGCAGCACCTCGACGTCTCCTCATTCCTTGGTCCATCAAGTATGGTGGAGAGATGGGTTGGATCTACAACGCGACGGCGCGGTGCAATTGGTGGAGAGTTTCTGCAGCAGGGCTTCGCCTACACGCAGTCGGGAGGGAGAGAGAGAGGAGGGCAGCATGGCGACTAGGCTTGAGGGGAAGGTGTGTGGGGGGGTGGTGCGCCCCAGCCCTCTATATATAGAGGGGTGGGCGCCTGCCCTAACCCCTCCCCCAAGCCCTAGGCCGACGGCCAAAGGAGGGAGGAGTGGGGGGCAAGGAAACCCCCCCTTCTAGAAGGTCCATTTAGGGTTTATCCCTTGCTTGGCCGGATGGGCCCTATGGGGCCTTGTGCCCCTGGCCCAATGCGGCCAGGGCACTCCCTCATAGGCCCATGCCCCCTCCCGGAAGGTGGGGCCACGTTGGTCCCCTTTCGGAAGGTTCTAGAAGCTTCCGGTACAATACCGATTAACCCGGAACAATTCCGAACTCCAAAAACTGCACTGCCTTATATGAATCTTATTCTCCGGACCATTCCGGAACCTCTCGTGATGTCCCGGATCCCATCCGAGACTCCGAAAAAAAACTCATAAACCAATTATCCATTCTATCCTAGCGTCGAGACACGTTAAGTGTGTGACCCTACGGGTTCGAGAATATGCAGACATGATCTTCTATCAATAATCAACAGCGGGGTCTGGAAACCCATATTGACTCCCACACATTCATCGATGATCATATTGGATGAACCACGATGCCAGGATTCAATCAATCCCATATATATATATTCCCTTCGTCTCGCGATATTTTACTTGCCCGAGATTTGATCGTCGGTACCGTCATACCTAGTTCAATCTCGTTCACAGCAAGTACTTTACTCGTTCCGTAATCCGATATCACTTTGTGATTAACTCCTTAACCACATGCTGCAAGCACTGTTGATATCGATTACCGAGTGGGCCCGAAGTATATCTCTTCGACTTGGGAGGGACAAATCCCATCTCGATACATACTACCCAACAGATACTTTCCGATCACCTGAGAGACACCTTTATGATCACCCTCTCATAGGATGACGTTTGATGACCTCAAAGCTTTCTTCTGATACCAGGGAGTTGTATTATCTCATGGTCTAAGGAATACAATATTTGACATAAGAAAAGCTTCGCAAAGATGAACACGATGACACGATCTAATTGCTTCGCTTAGTTTGGGTCTGTCCATCATATCATTCTCCCAATGATATGATATCATTATCAATTGACAACTCATGTCTATGGTTAGGAAACCTTAACCATCATTAATCAATGAGCTAGTCCATAGAGGCGTACTAGGGACACGGTGTTGTTCACAAACCACACAAGTATTAAAGTTTCCGCTTAATACAATTCTAGCATGGAATATAAACTTTATCATGAACAAGAATTATAATAATAACATCTTTATTATTGCCTCTATGGCATAATTCCAACATTCTCGACAAACCTAAACCACTACTCTAATAATGATCACAAAGGTTGTCGAGAACCCTCGATAACCCTAACCAACTACTCTAATAATGATCACAAAGGTTACAAAGGAACACATTTGAAATAACAAAGGGATTTAATTTCAAATGACAATATATAAAGGGAGAGCATTTCTAATAACAATAACACATAAGGTTTTAACATAGATAGATCCATTAAACTAACAAGGTTCCATCACAATTAGTTCAACACTAAATTCAAAAACACATACATCACTTGTAGTTCAGCACTGCTTCCAACAACAAATCTACCACAGTAGTTCAGCATTACATCAACACATTCACTCAACTCACTCATCATCACAAATTGCCTTAATCTTCTTCACCTTCTGCTGCAGACTATCCTTGGCATTGAAGAGGTCAAAAATCATATACTCTAGCTTCTTTTTCTCATCCTTGAGGGCCAGCTTCTCATCTTCACATTTCTGCATCTTGGCCTTCATTACATCAGCTTGAGTTTTCAGTATCTCTTTCAGCTCAGCCACTGCATTCTTCAAGACCTGAATTTCATTCTTGAGAGCAGCTGTGTGCTCCTCCTTCTTCTGCTCAGCCACACTTTCTTTCCTTTCTTCCTTGAACTTCTGATAATTTTCCAGAAGCACCTTCCTCTCAGTTTCATCCATGAACTTCTTCACATCGTCTAACAGAGAATCATGTTTCTTCTGTAACTTCTGCTTATCCTCCGACAGTTGCTTCAGCATAATGGCTTGCTCACACCTGTCATTGATTCTACCATCATGGGCTTCATTGTACATGCCCCAAAGCCTTGATAAAGCCCTCTGCATAGTTTCTGGCCACTCTTCTTTATCAATCCAGGAGTGGAATCCACAGTTCATGACTTGCTACAATGCACAATCCAATAAAAATATAAGCATGTCTGGATAAACCTCACTGTCTTGTTCTTGCTAATGTAAGATACTGCTAAAGCACTATCAAAACAAGACACATCACTGCAATTATGCTAAACCATTGCTAAAGTATAACTTTTGTTGTTGAAAACCATTGCTAATAAGATAATGTGCTTCTAATACATCACTACAGCTTTTTATCACAGTTGGTAAAAACCACTGGCTAAACCACTAGAGTAATGTGCTTCTAATACATCACTATGTTTCAATAAGATAGTAATGTGCTTCTAATACATCACTGCAGCTTTTCAATAAGATAAACAATAAAGGAAATAATCACAGTTAATAAGTATAACTTAAAACAATGCACAAAATAAGGTAGGCAATACTAATAAACTTATATTTCCAACTTGGCACATGTAAAATCTACAACCAGTGTTAGTGCCCTCAAAGGCAACGCATTTCTGCGGCGCCAGCCCATGCAAACGGCATACTTTTGGAGAATCCAATGCCACACCATGGAATTCGGGATCCTCACAGGTATCTGGGGCGTAGTCCATGTCCACAAATTCCTAAATTATAGATATAACTGGTTTAATCGATCTGAATCGACGAGGAACCCTAAAATCCCAAATCACTGGATCTAGCCTGAACCCTAGAAATTTGGGAACTTAACCCAAGGAGGGAGTGGCTCGACGAGTCACTGTCGTCCCAGCTGGGCATGGCGACGACAGACGGTGGGCTGCTTCCGTGGACGCCCCGACAACGGTGGTGGCGGTGGAGGGCGTGGGCGGGGGCGGGGGCGCAAGAGCGAGCTAGGGCGGGCGGGGCGA
The DNA here is from genome assembly GCA_916181665.1 of Avena sativa. NCBI lineage: Eukaryota > Viridiplantae > Streptophyta > Magnoliopsida > Poales > Poaceae > Avena > Avena sativa. The sequence goes on from OV702282.1 coordinate 292,844,054, forward strand.
ACTGGCGAACTAGTCCACCCGTCCCCTCTTTCAGACACGGCGCCGGTGTGGGCCCCACACAGCCGTTAACGGCGTGCAACGACCGTCGCCAGGAGCCGTCTACCACTTGCCATGTCATCATCCTGGTGGGCCCCCTGTCAGAAACGCTGTCAATCGACCGCAAATCGGGTTTTAGCGTGAATTGCAAAAAATCTGCCAAAAAGTGGTGGTTTTTTGTGATTTTTTTGTAAGGTGGTGGTTATTCGAACATTCGGCCGAAATGTGGTAGTTTTATGCTATTAACTCTGTTGGCTATAGTGTTGATTATAGATGACATGTCAATAACTTATAGTCGGCGCGGTCGGCTGTACTATTGAACTTGCTCTTATACTACTAGCACAGTGCATTGCTAGCTACCTCATCTTTGATCCATATTAATATTCTGAGCTAATAACATTTTAGTCCCACAACTTATACACTAAATACAGATTAGTTCCACAACTAGCAAAAGTCTATTCCACCGATCAGTTGGAACCCAGGCACGACCGCACGGGCCAGCCAGTTTTGCAGCAAGGTACTTAGAACAAATCAGATCTCTCACTTGAACCCGTCACTAGTTTTCCCTTATCCACTTATCTCGTCTCAACACGAGCAATCAACACGAGCGGCATGAAGAGCGGAGCGAGTCGTCGCTGGAGAGCACGGGGAGGTCCCCTGCACCTCGCGCTGGGGCGCGGTGGAGGGGCATGCCCGTGACCCAAGCTCCTGGTTGTTGCGCATCAGCGCCGCGTAGGCACAGGTGAGACGGCGGCGATTCTTCAGAGGTGGAGGCAATTCGGGGGCAGCCGGGTGCGGCGGAGATAGATACGGCAGAGGATGCGGAGGAGAATTGGGAGGTCATCGATCCGTAGCTGTATCGCAAGGAACCGTCGTCCGTCTGCAAGGCCGTCTGCGCCAAATCCTTGTGCGGCGTGGCGACTGCCATAGTGAGGTTTGTTCCCTTTATCTTCACAGAACTAAAACTACTAGTTTGATTGCATTCATGAAAGAATTGAAAATTGTAAATTGTAATATGCAATCTATATGTTCCTGATCAGTTCCCTAACAAAGCTAAATTTTTGTTTGTGTGGATGGTGACTAGTTTTGTTGCCAGAACCGGGAGGTTCTTTTCTTCTCCTAAAATTGCTACAAGCGATCGGAATTCAGAGTAAGGACCAGACAGCAAGCAACCAATACTATCAACCACATGCATATATATCATAGACAATAGATATGAAAGGTGTACGATGGTTCTGCATTATTCATGTCTACCTGATATACCGAGCTGTGCACCGGAGTAACACGCAAGACTTTGCATTTTTAGTTAGTTAGCTAGTTGGAGAACAGCAGGACGCTACATCCGAAAAAAGCTAATTAATGTAACCTCCACGAAGAAATAGATGCATCCTCCCGGCAAGGAAGCGCGCTACATTCTCAGAATAGAAGTCACTCGCCATGATAGGATAAATCCAAGCATGAGATATCTCCTTCTGGTATGTTTCATTCATAAATACCACAAGCATGATGATGTGTTTCTTTGTTTCTAGCCATGAAACCTTGTCATCTCGTTCAGTCTAGTGAAACATAAGTTATAAATGCAGCAATAGGAAGTTGATATTTCTTAGACGAGTAAAACCAAATCTGTATAGCATGGAGACCACGGATGCTTAATTAACTACTTGAATTTATCCATATTTCAACCATCTTAATTCTGCTGAATTTGACTGAAATTACTGAGAAGAAGGAAGGAGACACAAAGAAGTTGGAAGGAGACAGAGAAGAAGTAAGCCAGAGAAGAAGGAAACTCGTCTAGTGTTGTTTGGTGGTGAAATCAGTAGGATGTTGGGCTGTATGTAATGGTCTTTATAATGCAGTTTGTAATCCAATGAACTTTGCTTGATCTTTGTACAAAATCAGTGTACTTTGCTTGGTCTTTGTATCAGCTCCTTTTGTATGAAATCATTGTACTTATGCGACGCCCCCCACCTCCCAAAAACGTGTGGAAGGGCCTCAATGCAAATTGCCTTCTAACCTTTTTTATGACGTGACTGGTTCCAACTGATGGGCAAAACTGCCTGGCTATACGGTCTTGCCCGGGTCCCATTAATCGGCGTGGTTTTCAGATGATTGGACAGGTTCGTTCGAGTCTAGCTAGTTGTGGGACGGCATAATAGACTTTTCCTAGTTTTGAGACTAATCTGCATCTAGTATGCAAGTTGTGGGACTAAGAATGTTATTACCTCTAATATTCTCAATTTTGTCTAGATTGTCTAGTTAAGCATTTAGACTAGAATCATTCGTATCTATAACAAAGTTAAGAACACTAATATAGGCTAGAGGTAGAACTGTTAAAGCCAGAATCATTACCTAGATATACTTTCTCTCAAAAAAATTACTGAGATATACTTTGTGAAATCCTAAAAGCTAAAAAGTGCTCGGGTGCTGATTTGCTCGATCGAGCCATCGCTTCGGAGCCGTCGGATTGACTGGGATCAGGCCCCGGTCACACGTCCTTCACGCCACAACTCCCGCACTTGATGCGCCTCCGCCCTCAGTCCCTCCCTTCCTCTCATCGCCGGCAAGCGCCACTGCGCCCATCACCTTCATCTGCCTCGCCGGCAAGCATCGCCCTCCCCTACACTTCCTCCGCTCTAGCGTTGGGCCGGTGAGCACGCCGCAACCCTCACCTTCCTCGCATCGACGGCGAGGTACGCTCGCCCCTCCCTGTTTCCACCTAGCTCGCCCCTCCCGCAAAATCCACTAAGCACTGCCCTGGCTCGGGGCACCGGCGGGGACTTAACCGATGCGCTCTGCCCCCTCAGTCGGCTGACTTCTAGACGCCTCATCTGACCGCGTCCCCGGCGAGCTCACGCCCTAGATTTGGCCCCGCGAGTTCCGCCTCGCTGGTTGTCCCTCCCTTGCTTCGCGAGCTCTCCCGCGCTGCCTCTCGCATCGCCTACATCGTGATCTCAGTGGAGGCTACCGATCCAGGTTCCCCGCTGAGAGAGAGGAGAGGGAGGACATGGTGCGTTGTGCTAAGGACAGTGTTCCGGCAGTTGGTGCTCTGGCCATGCAACTCCTCCACCGCGACCACCACACCACACCCAGCCGGTACCGTCCTTCCTCCGTCTCCCCTGCACTGCTCATCCCCTTATCTCTGGATAAATTGCAGAAAGGGCTAAATTTTATGCATGTGCGCTGTTTTTTATCTGATCAGTTTCTATAGTGGCTACTGAATTTGATGGGCAATTTTTTACCTGTTTCCACTCTCCAGTTCATGAGAAGAGATACTAGATTAAGGGAGCATAGATGAACAACAGAATCCTACTGATTGTTTTTCTTCTGCCTAGGCTGCTCTTGCTGTTGGTCCTGGTAGTGGGCATGTCATGGTGTCGCGCGTGCGGTCACCTGCAGTTTGCTGCTAGCTAGTAGTTTTGATCTGTGTTGTGCTGCTAGCTGATTACGCACAGTCGATCTTTGTTGCAAGATGAATGCCAATATATGCTAGCTGATTTTGTGTCAATTTACAATGTTCAACTTTTCGATTCGCAAAATGCAAAATTTTGTGTGCTACTGAATCTGAAAGTGAATACACGTTGTTTGTAAATTCCAACTCTACACATTAGATAAAAAACACCTGAAATTTAGGTTTTCAAGCACAACTTTACACATTAGAAATTTTATGGGTTAGGGTATTAAATAGTCTGAGGCTATTTTAGGTGTACACCAGAATGCCTAAGTTGCATAATAAACTTAGCTAAGTGCGATTACACCAACATTCTTAAGTTTGTTCCACCAGCTAATGAATTGCTTTGCTAACATTAAAGTATGTTACTTTTCACCACCTAAATGAGTTTCCGATGTTGCCTACTGATATAAACTAAGTTCTAATCAAGTGATACTTAAGTTGCTTTCAATCATGTTCCAGATCTGATTTACCATATAACCTAAGCTGATTTTAAAATGACCACTACCAAGTTGCCTACTGATATAACCCGCTATGTATTTTTGCTCTAGTTATGCACATCCCGGTTTCGGAAAGGAGGATGAAACATCAGGGCTGCCGTTTTATTCCGTCTATGAAGATACAATCTCTTCAGATGTTTTATTGTACCTCTTAGTTGCAGCATGGATCATGTAGAGTTGTACGGTGATTTTTGGTTAGTTGCCTCTTTTGAAATCCATGCAACCAAATTGGGTACATGATTTTTCATGTAGTTGTTACTATATGACTAAGTTGCATCAGGGATCATGTAGATTTGTATGGTGATTTCTAATTAGTTTCCTTTTATGAAATTCATGCAACCAAGTTGAGTTTTTCCAATGCTTGTCAATTCATGTAAGTGGTGTTTATTTTGTTTCACTGTCCTCTTATTTTTAGCGGCATACTCAACCTAATATATAACATGAAAACTAATTGATTACATGTTGCACTCTAAGTTGATTATTACTTCCCCATTTTAGGTTTTGCACTCAAACAGTCACTTACACTCAATATGCGCAAGCACAAACTACGTTTACCGGAACCTGAAGAATATCAAGGGAGTCGCCGTGCACCTCAAGTACAAGTTGGTCAGTAGGTATGTGACATGGAGGGAACACTATAAGTTGTTGTTCTCATTTGCTTCAAAATGGTGGTTTGAATTTTTCATACTCTCAGATTCTGTGGATCTAAGTAGTTTATGTCTCAATTGCATGTAGTTGCGACAGGTTTGTTGGCAAGTTGTTCTCCCTATACTGAGTTGTCGTAGCTTGATGATTTGATTTTGTCTTTCTCCCGGGGTTTATGGATCTAAGTACTTTATGTCTCAACTGCATGTAGTTGCGTCAGGTTTGATGCTTAGTTATTGTTCTCCTTATACTAAGTTGCTACAGATTATGATTTGACTTTTGCATTCTCCCTGGGTTTGTGGATCTAAGTAGCATATGTCTCAATTGTATGTAGTTGTAGTATGTTTGTTGTAAGTTGTTCTCCCTATACTGAGTTGTTGGAGAGTGGTGGTTTGTAGATGTATGTAGATCCCCACTTTTATAGGGATCAAGTTGTATACTCATCTTTAGTTAAGTTGTATATGCATGGGTGTAGGATTGTTTTGAGCTGGTGATCATCTAAATGATATGTTCATTAAGTAGCCCATTTAGTTTTTAGCTGAGTTACTATTCTTTGCTTCTTCACATCCATGGACTAGGGGCTGGTCTTTTTGTCTTGTCTGGGTTTATCATCCAAATGACATCTTGCTTGTTAACCACAAGCAGTACACATTGTTTTGTGTGTTTATATGGACCCATATATTTGTTTTTTCCCTTTGAGATAGTGAGAGTAAAGGCTCATATCATGCATATCAAGTTTTTTCCCTTATAATGTTCAAGTTGCTTATCCACTTCGATTAAGTTACATATTGTTTCTTATTAAGTTGTCGCAACGTCCTTACTAACTTGTAGCTTGAAATGCCCATGGTGTTTTCCAAATCTATCTAAGTAGTTGTTTTTATTTCACCGAGCTATAGTCTCCTTTCAATTAGTTGCTTGGTTGCAGCTTGTGACTAGTTGTTCTAGCTAAGTTGCAGCTTTAAATGCCCTTGATTTTTTTGGATCATTATAATTGTAGTCTTCCTTTATTCTATTGCTTTATTGATTCACACACACGCACGCACTAAGTTGCATTAGTTTTATTGCTAAGTTGCTTTTTCATGTTGCCGATTCATATAGAATGATCTTTTTGCTAAGTTGCATTTCCACACAGTACTTTTTTGCTTCACACATGAGATAAGTTGTGTTTCACAATGTCGATTTTATATAGAATGATCTTTTTGCTAAGTTGCATTTGCATATAGTACTTTGTTGCTGCACATATGAGATAAGTTCAGTTTTATAATGTTGATTTATATGGAATGTTCTTTTTGCCAAGTTATATTTGCACACGGTACTTTGTTGCTCCAGACATGAGATAAGTTGTGTTCCTTATTTTTTTGGTAAGAAACCACACCTAATGGTATAAGTATATGTTTATATAATTGAAGCAATATTCTTTCTAACTTGGAAGCAACTTATAATTTCCTGGTACTAACGCTTTGTGTTTTCTTACAGATTAGTGGCAAGTGGTAAAAAATGAAGCATCAATTGTGGAAGTACTGACAAGTTAAACCTGATATGTGATTCGCAAAAAAAAATTGTTATGTGCATCGTTGCTAAGTAAATAGATGTTAGTTTATAGCAGTTCCTTTTTTGAAGCTGTCATTAAAATTGGCTACTGTGTAAATCCCATCCTGTTTTTTTTTGCTTCTATATATGCATAAGGTTTCTTGGTTAAGTGAATTCTTTATGCCTTTTGAAGTTCTGGAACTCAGTTATATGGAGTATCAATTTTTCTGGAGATGCTCTTTGTTGCTTCACTATTATATCCTGAAAAAAGGCCTAAAGAAAGCTTTTGCATGCAGTAGCTTTATCTATGTGTAGCAAGAAAGGAAATGAAAAAGGGATATGCGGCCAGGCAAACAACAAACAGTAGGTTACCGTGGAGAGGTATTATAGGTAGGAGAGACAGGGGCAGTTGGCCGCACGCGTTGGATTTACCGTGGCCCGTGGGCTTAACGGGTTGGCACCGAGTTCTATTTATGGCAACCCATAGTACATCCGACTTTCCGTATTGGGCGGAGGCTCGATCGGACGATGGAGCAACCGAGCGGTAGCTAGACGCGTCCTTGTGAAATAAACAATGTGCAACTTAACCGAAAATACCTTGACGTATCACGTTTAGAAATCCATGTCGAATTGGACTGCAACGAAACCAATTTGCTTGTCAATTGAGTTGCTTCTTCACCAGGCATGAGGAGTATCACTGTATTCGGTTAATATGTGCTGGGTTTGGACTGTAATGCCCAAAACTGCTTTTCTCTTGCTAGAGAGGTCACTTTTACTTTATTTTCATGATAAAATATGGTACCTAGGTTGTTCTATTCATGATATATCTTCTCTGTGGCTTCTGATTAGTTTTTGCAAATGAAATGCAACATTTGTAGTGTGTATAAGTTTATTTCTAATAGATTTCTATCTCAAACAATTAATTAGTAGTAGAGATGTAGGTTTTATGATTATACTTATCCGTGCAAAAAACAAATAGGATGTCGGTGTTTACTTTTTAAATTCTATTGTATGGGAAATAAATTTGATGGGAGACACAAAATTTGAAAATATTTCTTGCAATATAGGTATAATCATTATTTTATTTTGCATATTTAGAAGGGAATCATTTTATTACCAATTAAATATTAAAACATATATAAGGTTGTATTAGTGATGCTTCATCCAAATCCCACTCTTTGGACATACAGGTGGTTTTCTTTCCGAACTGGTAAGCCTCTCTCCCCACACTCGGGGCGATGCTCCTCCTCGGAGGGCGGATGCTAGCTTGCTTTGTGGCACTGATTGCTAGACCACTTTTGGTTTGGTGTCCTCCTCCTCTTCAAACTTTGACAAATAGAAACTCGATACCGATTCGTTTCGAATATCGTACAAACCCACTCAAAACCGTATGGTCCATTTATACGTATACTCACCGTACACGTATACTCATGTGCCTGCGAGATGCGGAAATCAGGACGTATATAGCAGCAGCAATAAAATTTTAAAACATGGCATGCAAAGACGTAGATCTAGATAAGGGGAGTTGGGATTATTATCAATTAAATATTAATACATCTATATAAGGTTGTACTGGTGATGCTTCATCCAAACTCCACTCTTTGGACATACCTACACTAAGGGTGACGCTCCTCCTCGGAGGCGGATGCTAGCTTGCTTTGTGGCTCTGAGTGCTAGACAGCTTGATTTGTACATGAATACCTTAACCTTGTCAAAAAATTATATCTTATATCATAAGACATAATCATTTGTATATCTCTATCTCTACTATATAATTTCTTTTGAGGTGGTTTTCGTCCGAGTCCCTGCTTTCGTCCGTCGCTCCAACCTTGGTAAGTCAAATCGTAACTTATAGCGGATACATTCTCCGAGTCCCAGTGTACCCTTCTCCCTGACAACAAGCCCATAAACAAAGTCTTTCTCCCTATTGTTTTGGCAAGTCCAACGTGCCCAGCATGGCTGCCGTGGACGCTCTGATCACCGAGCGGCCCGACGGGATGATTGGGATTCTCCAGGCCGACTCTTATCGGTGGCAGCGGCGACCAAGACAGAGACCCTGATGCGCCTCCTATGAGTTTCCTCGTAGAACTCTGTTCACGACAGCTCCGTCATGGCCTCGATTGCCAACGCGTCCAGCGTCGTGCCTGGCGCCAGCGGTGACAGGAGTGCTCACAGGTGTTGAGGGAGTTTAGCTGGTCAGGGGCAGGATTAGCTACCAAGATTAGCACTGCAGGGAATGAAGAACGCCATGATTTCCACGAAGAAACAAACAAATCCTAGCTACTACTTGACTTAGCCGACCCTCCCTGCCGGCATCGTCGATCGTCTCACACCACCCTTCTTCCTCATCCTATGTGTCGCTGATGTGGTCCTCGCAATCTGATCTGTTTATGCTCGAATACGATCTGTAAAATCTTGTGGGTGTCCAGCATATCCGGTTCTTTTGATAGAAAATATTGCATGTTTACTTTAAATCTTTTCCAAGTTCTTAGCATGCAGCAGTGAACATTCTAGCTTCTATTTTTACTCTAGCAGATGAATTTATTCGAAGATGGTTCATGCAGACGAGGAGCATATGGATCTATTCGAACCATAATATATTGCCCGGCTAGCCGGTGGCGATGTTGCCAATCCAAAGAACCGAGGAGAAACCACCAGCCGCCTCAGAACCTTCGGACCCTTCCCGGGCGTGGTGGACGCCCTTGCTGGATTCCCTACCGAGAATAATTGACATCGATGGATCTGCTGCATGCCTTGATTTGATAACTTTTTTTTCTTATTTCCTATTCCCCTTCTCTTTTCTGATGGATTTGGTGATTCTCATTGATAAATTCCAATCGGAAGAGGGAAATCAGATAACCGAAGAGAAGAACTGACAAAGAAATTGTATAATAATCCGTAATCATTTGGAGAATATAGAGGATACAAGTACCGCGGGAAGAACAATGTTTTTTTTTTTGCGAAATTCCGCCGATCTATTAATAATCATCAACAGCAGTATAAAGAGTCCTAAAAATAATAAAAATTACAAATAGGTCAATGGACCACCTAGTGACGACTACAAACACTAGCACAATGTTGATGGACACTACAAATAAGGAAGAAGTAGTTAGTGTTAATAAATAATTTCTAATTTTAGAATCAAATTAAGTTACAACAAGTTCTTGTGATTTTCCTGACAAAACATGACTAGCAAATACTCCCTCCATCAGTAAAAGATGTCGAAGATTTTTATCTACATTCGCATGTATCTACACAATAAAATGAGTCATATTTTTGACAAATTTTTGACATCCTATTTGGACAGAGGGGGTAGTTTTTCATGCAGTCCTAATAAGCATTCAAAATCGTTTGATGTTCTTCATGTGAATCTTTAGGGTGTTTAGATTGAAGAGTTTTGTAGAAATTAACCATGAAATTTAACCAATTGTGATCTGTATTAACTTCAACAAAAAAAATTGGTGTTTGTCGTGACACCATGAGACCGTCAGATATACTCATGGCATAAAAGAGAACAACTTTTTTACCTCGTGTTCTCTATATCGTCCTTAGCAATGTATGTGCATTCAACTAGTATTAAATTAACATAAAGTATTTTTAAATGTTTCTAAATAATGTTCGCTATCTATTCTATATATGTACGTGGATATTTGTGTGCATCTTATGTATGTTTACACGTGTGACATGTTTGACAATAAAATAAATTCAAGGGTTGTGGCAACACACAGACATTCAGCTAGTATGCCATAATTTAGAAAAAGTTGTGTGGAACAGCCCCACACACCATGAATGAGTTACCGCTCATCATACTTTTGAGCGTTAAAATAAATAAACAAGATGGATGATTCATATCTTGTGTTCTAAAAGCTCATCTTTTTGGCCAATCCCTTATGTTCATTCATATATTGTGTTGTAATAAGGGGGCGCTAGCACCGCGCTCAGGGTCATCCTCGCCATGGTTGGTGATATCATACAGCTCACCATCGCCCCACAATGCATACGCCTCCTCGCCATGCACTGCGTCATCCCCCACCGCGAGCTTCTCTTCCGATATTCGTAGTGGCACAATGAACCCTACCGCCACACAAATCAGCGATGTCACCACCACGTTCCACCCGATCACAAAGAGCGCCCCGACGATCTGCTTGCCGAGTTGTGCACTATCGGAGGTGCCACCATAGAACGCACCATGCGAGTTGGTCACCGGGAGGAAGAGGTTGCAGAGGGTTGGCTCGGCGAAAAGGCCTGTAAGCACACCACCGAGGAGCCCCGCGACACCATGGGTGTGGATCACGCCTAGTGTGTCATCGACTTGTTGCAGGATCTTCGAGCGCTTGTGGAGGATCATCATGGTGTACCATGGGATGCTGCCAGCCAGCATGCCCATCACCACCGCTGCCCAACCCTGCACCACACCTGTAGCGTGTCGTAGCCTAGAAATGTCAGATTACTTTGTTATACCTTTTTTATTAGACTAGAAAAATAATACTACTTTCTCTTTACACAATTGTTTTATGAGCGAACAAAAACTTCTTTTAGTTGTCAATAAGATTTTGTTGATGAGGAAATTGTAGAAAAGTTAAAAAAATGCGCATGTTTAGGAGACCTTGACTTAAGATGGTGATTACCACCGACAATGAGCAGACCGTGACAAACTTGGACACCGGAGGTTTCTATGCTTTGTGACAAAGTATGCATCATGATTGGTTCTTGTGTGAAACTTGATTGAATTTGAGAGTTTTTTGTTTAAACTTGCTTGATCCCCTGGTATGACACATGTTTGTTTTGGATCTAGGGATTTTTTTTCAGTTTTATCATAGTTCCTTAGGCATTTGTTTGGGTCTAGGTATGTTTTGATTGACTCTATGATGATTATAGGTTTGAGACAGAAATGTGCTAATGGCACATGTTTGTGATTGGACTTTTATATATCTCTTTGATCTTAAGCTTTGTATGTGGTTACCTATGCAAAAAAAATGGATCGAGTATAAATGATATTGATGTGAATGATACTGATATGGTTTTTCTTTATGATACATATGTGAATGATATTGTCGTGAACTGCTATGAATGAAAACACGTTTTGTTCCTACTGCTATGAAAGTGCAACGAAATTTTCATATATTTGCGAATCTTTTATTAAATAGGGCTATTTAGGTGAACCCTATTGAATCCAGTGTGTGTAACATCAATGAAACTATGTACTGAAGTCAAACTCTGGTTGAAACTAAAATAATTCATTGTAATGTGTTAATGAGAGGAGAGAAACAGAGGCAAAACGTGTTAAAGAGTGACAGCAAGCTTAGAGTTGTTCTATAAAATGATTGCAGAGAGGGAAAAGGGTTGTAAATTTCTCACCACAAATCTCCAGAATTTGGATGACCATGATAGTCCCTACAAGGATTGCATTTCTCCACAAATTTCGGTGTAATATTAGTAATTATTGTCAAGCTTCATGCACTAGTCAACGCAACCAAAAGTCTGAACTGATGAAAAGGGCTAGTGCAATCCACTTATACACTTCAACATCCCCTCTCACGTGTGACGGGGAGAAGTCAGCACGTGCAACCGGAAGAGAGCGACAGCGCACGAAACTTACGTATGACTCAACAGGCCTATACGTGGACATAGAGGGGTCAACAGCAATTTTAGGATAAATTGCGAAAGCCGGAATTCGAACTCGAGACCTTAGACTCTGATACCATGTCAAGCTTCATGCACTAGCCAACGCAACCAAAAATCCGAACTGATGAAAAGGGCTAGTGCAATCCACTTATACACTTTAACAATTATAAAGTACTACTTTTTAATTAACCATGAAGTAAACGGATGGTACTTTTTAATTAATTATGAAGTACTCAACGTGCAGATGAGATAGAGATTCCCTCCTAGTATCTGGCAGGACGCAGACAATTTTGAACTTAAGGTCAACTTAGTACCGTGTACCTTAAATTTATTAGAACACGCGGCATGCATGATGCATGCATGATTAAGAAATAAGAAGTTGTTACCAGCGCCTGGGGTGATGCAGACGAGGCCGGTGATGACGGCCTGGACGGCCCCTATGACGGACGGCTTGTTGAAGAAGATGACGTCGAGGCAGGTCCAGACGACGAGGCTGGCCGCAGTGCAAATGTTGGTGTTGAGCACGGCCATGGAGGCGTCGACGTTCGCCGCGTACGGCCCGCCGCCGTTGAACCCCGCCCAGCCCATCCACAGCAGCCCGGTCCCGGTGAGCGTGAACATGATGTTGTTGGGCGGGAACCTCTCCCTGTCCTTCATCGTCCTGGGCCCGACCCAGTATGCGGCGGTGAAGCCGGCGACACCGGCGGGGATGTGGATGACGTAGCCGCCGCAGTAGTCGATGACTCCCCACTGGAAGAGGAAGCCGCCGCCCCAGACGGAGAAGGCGCCGACGGTGTAGGAGAAGGTGAGCCAGAGCGGCACGAAGAGCATCCAGGCGAGGAAGCTCATCCGCCCCAGCAGCGAACCCGCGACCAGGACCAGTGTGATGGCGGCGAACACGCACTGGAAGTACACCACGGTGGCCATGGGGAAGAAGGGCTCGATCATGGCCGTCTCCAGGGTGGTGCCGTCGGCGTGGTAGTGCGCCGTGGTGGGCAGCGCGGCGCGGCCGATGAGGTAGGCCTGGTCCAGGGCGGGGCCCCCGCGGCCCCAGAAGGGGAGGAGCTTCTCGCCGAAGGACATCTTGTAGGCCCAGCCGACCCAGCAGATCCAGACGGCGGCGAAGGCGTAGAGCGCCATGAAGGCGGAGTTGACCGCCCACTTCTTCTTCACCACGCCACCGTAGAGGACGACGAGCCCCGGCATGCTCATTAGGCCCACCAGCGTGGACGCCGTCAGCTGCCATGCGTTGTCGCCCTTGTTCAGCCACTCCGCGATCGCCGCCGATGTGTTCCCCTGGTACGCCACCGGCACCGACATCTTGGCTAGCTAGCTAGAGCCGCCTAGAGGGAGGTGCGTAGATAGAGGTGTGCGTGTGTAGATATGGCCAGGTCGTCTCTTCTCTCACCGTCTATATATACAGAGAGTGAGTGTGCATATATCCTTGCGCATGCGTTTCGTACGCTGGCTTGAATATTCAGTCAGCGTAGGAATCTAATCTCAACAGCTGATTCTTTGCAGGTGGACAGCTGAAGAAATCCACCACGGCATCCACGGTCAGCTCAAGAAATGCACCACCGCGAATGCGCATGATTCTTATGGCTGTATATTAGTTTTGTTGGAACTAGGAGTATTTAAAATTCAAATTTGTTACAGATACATGTACATGCTGGAGCTCTTTTTTAGTTTTGTTTTACAACGTTAAGAACCGTTCTGATTTTCTCTACTCCCTCAGGCCCATATTAATTGACTCAAATTTGTCTAGATATGAATAAATCTAGACATTGTTTAGTATATAGGTTCATTCAAATTTTGACAAATCAAAGTCAATTAATATGGACCGGAGGGAGTAGGATAGTTTTGCTTTTAGGGAAACAGCCGGAGCCTGCTGCGATTTTTATTTATCAAATAATAGATACATCCTCAATCAAAAGCAAAACAATAAAACTCGGCGGATCATCTAGCCAAACATCCATGAGTAACACAATTTGCTTCCTTATTACAAAAACTAAAATCACACCTAGAGAAAGTTGAAGCTTGAACATAGATATCGTCAAACAAAGCTGCCACAACAGTTGACAAAAAATTTCTCATTTGAAGTGATTCTGACACCTTGTAGACAATCAGATTGAATTATAATCCAGGAGCACCCTACCTGCAGATTTGCTAACGCAATGCCTCTAGATATTGCTTGAGCTTTCAAGGTATTTGCATCGATTGCATACTGAACCTTCTCATTACATGCAACAACAAACCGTCCCCCATCATCTCTGATTACCGCTCCCAAGCCACCCGAGAGAGTTTCATGGTCAAAACTAGCATCCACATTAATTATCATACGTCGATCCCTCTCTTGGTTTAGACCACATACTCTTTTTCTTTACTGAATTTTTCTTCAATGCTCTGATATTATGTTAAGTAATGACCCGGCCGGATCGACATAATAACAATATAATTTGTATGAATACTCGCTCTCACCATGTACCAGCTGGTGACGCATCCACCAAATATACCATGTCATTGTCATAATTAACTCCCGCATACCATCAGCATGCTGATTAATTAAAGCTCCTCAAGCATCGCACTTCCCGCTCTGTCCATAATCAAAGCCTCTTGTATTTTATCCACCAGTGTGAGTTTGTTCCAGACATCCCTAGCATGATCGCATGTGAACAAAGTATGTTTGATATCCTCACAATGGATATTGCACCATGGGCATTGACTCAACACTAGTATATGACGGTTTGCCCAAACAGCATAACAGGGTAGTATTCCATGGAGATATTTCAAAGTAAAAAATCTTTACCTTCGCCAAAACAGAAATTTTCCCAAAAAATATCCCACACTTTATTTATACTTGACTGTCCCGAACCCTATCGATCTCATTCTTTTCTGCCAAACTTGTGTTTCCACCCACCATGATAGGCTGATCTAACTAAAAAGAGAGAGTTCTTCGTGTACCTCCATGCAAAATAAAATCCTCCATACTCTCTGTAGAAAGTGGTATAACTAGAATTTTATTAGCATCAATAGACAAGAAGGTTTCCCTTATCAGTTCCTCGTCCCGGTATCAAGTGATTGGACTATAAGGTCCTCCGATCCGCTTTTGAAAGAACACTATTTCCTCTCTGAAAAATAGCCAAACCATCGGGGCTATTTGGTATCCACAAATCAGTCCAAATATCAATTTGAGAACCATCTCCCACTCGCCATATACATCCTCTATTAAAAGTTTGGATACCTTTCAATATTCTTTGCCAAGTAATGTAAGCACCACTCTTCATTTTGGCTTTCAAAAGTTTCCCATCTAGATTATATTTTACACGGAGCACACGTGCACATAAAGAATCAGGTTCTCTAAATAATTGTCACACCTGTTTAGCCAACATAGCCAACTTAAATCTGGTCCTCCTCTCTTCTTTGGAATACATAACTTCCACCACGCGCGCACCAATACATCGTGTTATTGTCAGCTCATCTCACCCCACCATTACGATATTGCATCCATTATTTCTTTGCATATGTTTTTCAGAATTTTGAAAACAGACATTGCAAACACTAATATAGCTTGAGCCACGGCTTTAAGAAGAGACTCTTTCCCTCCAATAGATAAAGTTTTTCATGTTCTGTAGGATAGTTTTTAGTACTTACATGATGGGAGATCTCACGATCGATGATAGAGTATTCTTTTTGGAAAATGCTTCAAATCGGACGAGTGATCGGTCTGCCACCCTTGCTCGCTCGCTTGCTTAGGTTCCCGTGCATGCCAAACCTGCCTGATTCTTCGTCGTCCTTTACCCCCTCTCCTTCTTATCCATGGGAGCCCCACCATCAAGCTCAACAACGGCCATGGCCATGGAGAAGCTAAAAATGGAATTTCCCCTACTGTGCCACAAACTACTATAGTGTGTGCAATTGTATAAGCATGTCGTGTGCACCCTAAGGAGAATATCCTTGGTATCTTATAGAGGGTAAAATGATTTAATGAATGGTATCTTATGATCCCCATGGTATCTTAAACAATCCTCTAAGACAATGATATAAGAATGGTTTCTTATAGATACCAATGGTGTCTTAAACCATCATCTAAGACACTGATTCAACCGACGATAGCCACCTCCACCGCCCTAGTGTGATCGCATGGAAGCATTGGTGCGAGACTCAAAACCTCCGCTGGGCGGTGCCGAGAAGTTCTTGGTGTTGGTCGTGGGAGAGGACCTTGGAGTAGACCTCGTCGATGGTGATAGGCGTGGTCATGATCCCGGTCGCACCAATGAAGTTGTCGTAGTCGTGTCTGAGGCCAACCAGATGAAGAAGACAAGCTCATCTTCATCAAGCGGTTTGCAGGGAACCACTAATTCATCGAAGATGCTCTACATCTTGGAGAAGAATGCCACAGTTTTCATGCTACTTTTCTTTGTGTTTGCAAGGCGATCCTATGGTTCGCGACCTTCGATGGAATTTGGGGTGCAAGCATGATCTCCACCTCATTCCAGACATCGAGGACATGTTCATGTCAGAGAACATGGGTGAGGATCTCCTTCGAGAACAAATTCACGAGGTATGTGAGCACATGCTAGTCTCGGGAAAGCCAAGATGTGTACGCAGGGTTGGGCACCATATGCATCCTCTCTGGTCGCTTGATGGACAACGT
This sequence comes from Avena sativa, assembly GCA_916181665.1. NCBI lineage: Eukaryota > Viridiplantae > Streptophyta > Magnoliopsida > Poales > Poaceae > Avena > Avena sativa. The sequence continues at coordinate 292,860,492 of OV702282.1, forward strand.
CTTCGAGGGTTTTTGTCTCGGTGATGTTGAGCAGACCGATCATCTGGACACCATGCAAATTAGTTAGAACTTGCGCCCTCCATAGGGGATAGTTGCCCCGGGTAAGCTTCTCCGATGGTGGCGATCTGTAGCACCCCGGATAAATCCACTACTAGAAAATCGCCGCATTTGTGTTTTGTGCATCATCATGACATCATCATGCATGCCTTGTCATAAAAGTATAATACAAAATCCTTTTTTTTATAATACTCCCCTTCTTTATTTCAAAATACAAACCCCAGATCTATCTAGATATTTTATTGGTCTAAAAACTAATTACAAACATATTTTAAATATTAAACAAAAAGTTTATATTATTTTTGGAAGGCAGCCAGCCAGGCCCAAGAGCCCAGCCGGCCACCTCCAACCAAACCCTAACCCTAGACCAAACCCATCCCCACCAACCCTAACCACCGGCTACTTCCCCCAGCCGCCGCCACCCAGTACGCGCAACACACCCACAAGCCTCGCTCCACACGACAAACACACGCACACCACACCCACCCGGTCAAAGCCGACTGACCCTCAGCCCCCACTCTCCCTGGCCCCACCCTGTTCGATCCCCTCTCCCACCTGCCGTACGCCCCGCGGGCCCCACCCCCGTTCGGTCCGCCCAGTCCCGCACCCACCTTCCCCACCCTGCCTCGCGTGACCCACGCTCTCCCCACCTCGCCTCTTCCCCAACCTCCACCACCGCCTCTCTCTTCCTCTTTAGGCCCCGCCGCCGCGCCTCCTCGCTTGTCCCGTCTCTGCAGGTCGCGTCTCCGCTGCGAACCTGTCGCCCTCTCCGGCCATCCTCCTCCGTCGCGCGCCTTCCTCTCCACCGCATCCGGCTGCCGCCTGCGCCCCCTCCTCTCCCTCCGGGGCCACGCCGACCACGTCCTCCGGCCGCCCCGCAGGACTCCTCTACCCACCGCGCCGTCGGCCGCGTCCTCCTCCGCCATGGCGCCGCCAGGCGGGCCATCTCCCTGCCTCCCCGTCGGCATGCCCTCCTCTGCCTGTCTCCGCCGCCAGCAGACACCCTCTGCCAAGCTCGGCCTCGAGCTCCCCTCGCCGGCCGCTGCTCGCGCCTGTGTGGCTCCGTCGCCCTTCCCAAGTTTGCCGCCCCCATGCTCTTCTGCCTCGGCGGCCACAGAGACGACGTCGGCCCGCCGAAGCTTCTTCTCGGACGCCCTGTCTTCATCCGCCGCCAGCACCCTTGGAAGCCATGCCGACCTGCGCCTCCTCCACCTCGCCTCTGTCCGTGGCTGCGCCATGTTGGAAGCCACCTCCGTCCTGCATGCCCGGATGGTGTTCGACCATATGACCGACAGGGAGATACCCCTTGCAGCGCATCGGCATGTCTCCACCTGCAGGTCTAGGTGCTCCATCTGTGGTGTTTGGCGGACCAAGTCTCGAGGCTCTCCGTCTCCATGTGGCCATGACACCAACAAGTGCACAAACACCGAAGCCGTTCAAGTTCGCCACTCGATCACTCGTTGAAGCGTACAAACGAAGACCAAGTCCGTAACGCCAAGTCCTTCCGAGAAGCCATGTACCATGTGTCGATGTCTAACCAAGCTCGTCCGCGAGACTGTTGCCGTCAAGGACTCGCAACCCTCGGTACATCAAGATCTTCCTCACGGGAACCGAAGACCCTCGTTCCTGGATTTGAAGCCCGTTCCCGGAACCGAGGCCGAGCCGAGACCTCGAAGACCGAACCCGTCGAACCTTCGGATCCAAGTTCGTCGAACCACCATGTGTGACCCAAATCCGAGCCCCTATTTTATTAAATGCTATATATACTTGTTGCATATTAAAATTATCATACTCGCATGCATATTGGTGTGGTTTGGGGCATTATGCTGATTCACCTTATAATATTTATGGAGACCATATGCGGGCAAAGCTAGTCTAATATTGGGCTCCATTTAAATTTGTGTAGCAAACCAATGCCATATTGTGCCTTGTCAATACAACATTTAAATTGCGGGGTATCTAAACAACATAAACCACCTAAATAATTGTCGGGACCCTGGTTCCGCTTAATATTGCCTAATTGCATCGTACCTTTGCCATGTCATACATCATACATGCATCATGCTCGATCTTTTGCCGTAGTATTAAATATTGCATCCGGTGTTTCTGCTAGTGCTTTGCTTCTTCACGGATTAGGCCGATGAGTTGATGCGAGAGTCGATCCGATCTTCGGATGAACCTTCGGCAATGTTTTCAGGCGAGCAATCTCCCCCTTTCTACCTATCTTACTTTCATAGTATTTATTCCCTCCTGTTGATCTATTGCTATCTGTGTTGCGATGCTCTAGTTAGTGATATCCCTTGCAGCCTCATATTGCCTTGGACACATCCTATTACCTGTTGTTTGGTAGATAGTTGGACTTGCGTGTCGTAGTCGCTTGCTCAAGTGTTGTTGCGTGTCGTCAAGCACCACAGTTGTTGGAATACTGCCATATGCTTTATGTTGGAGATGATTATGGCTTTAATTATTGTTTGATAACTAAAACTGAAGTAAGTAAATAATGCAGAGTCACAGGTGGGCAATAAATGTTATTTGGTTTTTAACCGTCCACTTGTGTCCCGTAGGACCCAGAGTACTTGATACTTGTTCCTTGAATATTCGCACTATCCGCATGTGGACCCATGAATCCCCTTAGCATGAGCTTGAGTCATATCATATTTCTTGGGGCCACAAAGTAGTTTGGGGCTTTATTACTATCATGTACTTATGCCATGCTTTACTTCTTTATTTATGATTGCGCGTGGAGCGCTGTACTGTTTTGGAACCCCGTGCCACGTTTTCGCGGTATCGACTGTAGGGGTTCGTAGCATGGAAAACAAAAATTTTCTATCGCATACAAACAAACAAGCCAAGATCTATCTACTAGATTGTAGCAACGAGTCGATGGAATAACTCACCCTCGAAGATTCCAAAGTGTTTAACGAGAGCAGATTCTCGTGGGTGATGTAGTCGTACTCTTTCCGATCTCAAGATCGTGTAGACGATCCTTCCGGCGCCACGTTCCCGCAGCGCTCCCGCAGTCGGTCACACGTTCGGTACTCGACGAAGACCTTCCTCTCCCTTGTTCCAGCAGGCAGCGGAGGTTGTAGCACTCTCCTCGCGATTCCGGCAGCACAACGGCGTGGTACCGGAGGTAGAGGGGAGATCCCGCAGGGCTTCGCCTTAAGCCGGTGCGAGTATGGTGGAGTTTATGAGAGAGGCTATTAGTGGTCTAGTAATTAGACACACCAATTAGAGGGCTCTAAACCAATTAGAAGGCTCTAAACCGAAACAGCTCTAAACCGGGGTCTAGGTCTAGTTTCTAGTTTAGAGGATAGGAACTTGTGTGTACTAGGAGGGGAGCCCTGCCCCTCCTTATATAGGTGGGAGGGCTGGCTGCGCCATGGGGAGGAGAGTCCCTCCCCAAGTCGGCTTGGTGGGGCGCCGGCCAAGGGAGGAGTCCTCCCCCAATTCGGCCTCCACCAATCCTCCTCTTTTCCCACTTCCCAAAATTGGCAGTTTGACTTTCAAATTAGCCGTTTGACTTTTCCAATTTAGGAATTAAATAAACCCTTTATTTTGGACAGCGAGAACACCTAGTACATGATGCAATCATTCCAACTTGCAATGACACATTCATGTACCCCTTCCCCCCCGGAGTGCCGGACATTCCGGGACCTTCTAGAATGTTCCCGATGAAAACACCGGAACCATTCCCCAACTCCGAAATGGGACTTTCCTTATATGAATCTTATTCTCCGGACCATTCCGGATCACCTCGTGATATCCCGGATCCCATCCGAGACTCCGAACAACATTCGGTCTCTTTCTCATAATACCATAACTACTCAAACAACGTCGAATCCTTAAGTGTGTCTCCCTACGGTTCGTGAATTATGCGGACATGATCGAGACACTTCTCCGAACAATAACCAATAGAGGAATCTGGAAATTCATATGGCTCCCACATATTTCTACGATTACTTTGCGATCGAATGAACCACTTACATACGATACCAATTTCCCTTTGTCTCACGATATGTTACTTATCCGAGGTCATGATCGTCGGTATCTCTGCATACCTAGTTCAACCTCGTTACTGATAAGTACTCTTTTCTCGTTCCCGTGATATGTGATCCCTTGTGACCAAGTCACATGCTTGCAAGCTAATTGGATGACATTTCACCGAGAGGGCCCAGAGAATATCTATCCGTCATGTGGATGGACAAATCCCACTCTTGATCCATGTGTTTCAACCAATACTTTCCGAACACCCAATGCCACTTTTATAGCCACCCTGTTACGGTGTGGTGTTTGATGACATCAAAGCATCCATCCAGTAAAGGCAATATGCATGATCTCATGGTCGAAGGAATTAGGTTACTATGTATCAGAAAGCATATAGCAATTGAACTATTGAAATGACTTGATCTTTATGCTACGCTTGTCTATAGGAGTATGTCCACCATATCATTCTCCTAACGATATGATCTTGTTGTTGATAACATCTCAATGTTCATGACAAAGAAACCACATCATCAATCAACCAACAAGCTAGTGAAGTATAGAGGCCATACTAGGGACTTCAAATTAAGTTTACAAATCACACAAGTATTAATGGTTTCCTTGTTAATACTATTATAGCATGAATGTAAACATTTATCATAAACACAAAGATATATAATAATAACTACATTTATTATTACCTCTAGGGCATATCTCCAACAGTCTCCCACTTGCACTAGAGTCATCTAATCTAGATTACATGGTAATATACCGAACACCCATGGCAGTTTGGTGTTGGTCATGTTTTGCCCTCGGGAGAGGTTTAGTCAACGGATCCGCCACATTCAGATCTGTGTGTACTTTGCAAATCTTTATATCCCCATCCTGGATATGTTCTCGAATAGCGTGAAAACGCAGCTTGATATGCTTCAGCTTCTTGTGTGACCTTGGTTCTTGCGCATTGGCTATGGCGCCCATGTTATCACAGTAGATAGACATTGGGTCCAGCGCACTAGGAACCACACCCAGCTCTGTAATGAACTCTTTCATCCATATCGCTTCTTGTGAAGCCTCCGAAGCAGCCATGTATTCCGATTCAGTTGAAGATCTCGCCACAACGCTTTGCTTTGCACTCCTCCAGCTAACTGCTGCACCATTCAAAATAAATACGTATCCAGATTGTGATTTAGAATCATCCGGATCGGTGTTCCAACTAGCATCGGTGTAACCATTAACAACGAGCTGTTCATCACCTCCATAAGAAAGAACCATATCCTTAGTTCTTCTCAAGTACTTAAGGATGTTTTTGACCGCTGTCCAATGATCCACTCCTGGATCACTTTGATATCTGCTAGTTAGACTAACAGCATATGCGATGTCGGGTCTAGTACATAGCATGGCATACATTAGAGATCCTATGGCTGAGGCATAGGGAGTCTTACTCATCTTTTCTCTATCTTCTGCCGATGTCGGACTTTGAGTTTTACTCAAGGTCATATTGGGCAACATGGGCAAGAACCCTTTCTTGCTATCTTCCATTCCAAACCTCTTTAGAACTTTGTCCAAATATGTACTTTGTGACAATGATATTTGGCGTTTCGATCTATCTCTATAAATCTTTATGCCTAATATGTAAGCTGCTTCGCCAAGACCCTTCATTGAAAAACTATTATTCAAATACTCTTTGACACTATTAAGAAGGTCTACATCATTCCCAATCAACAATATGTCATCCACATACAGTATTAAGAATGCTACAGAGCTCCCACTCACTTTCTTGTAAATACAAGCTTCTCCATAAGTTTGTATAAAACCAAAACTTTTGATTACCTTATCAAAACGTTGATTCCAACTTCGGGATGCTTGCTTCAATCCATAGATGGACCGTTGAAGCTTGCACACCTTGTTAGCATCTTTAGGATCGACAAAACCTTTGGGTTGCATCATATACAACTCTTCATCAATGTCTCCATTGAGGAATGCTGTTTTGACATCCATCTGCCATATCTCATAATCATAATATGCAGCGATTGCTAACATAATCCTCACAGACTTTAGCTTCGCTACTGGTGAGAAAGTCTCATCGTAGTCAACTCCTTGAATTTGTCGAAACCCTTTTGCGACAAGTCGAGCTTTATAGACAGTAACATTACCATCAGCATCTGTTTTCTTCTTGAAAATCCATTTGTTCTCGACAGCCTTCCGGCCATCCGGTAAGTCCACCAAAGTCCATACTTGGTTTTCGTACATGGATCCAATCTCGGATTTCATGGCTTCTTGCCATTTATTGGAATCTGGGCTCATCATCGCTTCCTCATATGTCTCGGGGTCATCGGTGTTGTCCACCAACATGACATTCATAACGGAATCATACCAATCTGGAGTGGTATGAGTTCTCGTTGACCTCCGAGGCTCTGTAGCAACTTCAACCGAAGTTTCATGATCATCATCATTAGCTTCCTCTCTTATTGGTGCAGGCACCACAGGAACTTCTTCCGGTGCTGCGCTACTCGCAATTTCGAGAGAAGGTTCGACAACCTCGTCGAGTTCTACTTTCCTTCCAGTCACTTCTTTCGAGAGAAATTCCTTCTCTAGAAAGGATCCATTCTTAGCAACGAAGATTTTGCCTTCGGATCTATGATAGAAGGTATACCCAACAGTTTCCTTCGGGTATCCTATGAAGACGCATTTTTCCGCTTTGGGTTCAAGCTTGTCCGGCTGTAACTTCTTTACATAGGCTTCGCATCCCCAAACTTTAAGGAACGACAATTTAGGTTTCTTCCCAAACCATAATTCATACGGTGTCGTTTCAACGGATTTAGACGGTGCCCTATTTAAAGTGAATGCGGCTGTTTCTAATGCATAAACCCAAAAATGATAGCGGTAAATTTGTAAGTGACATCATAGAACGAACCATATCTAAGAGAGTTCGATTACGACGTTCAGACACACCATTACGCTGTGGTGTTCCCGGCGGTGTCAACTGCGAAAGTATTCCACATTTCTTCAAATGCTCGCCAAACTCGTAACTTAGATATTCACCTCCACGATCAGAACGTAGAAATTTAATCTTCTTGTTACGTTGATTCTCTACCTCACTTTGAAACTCCTTAAACTTCTCGAAAGTTTCGGACTTATGTTTCATAAAATAGATATACCCATATCTACTCAAGTCATCCGTGAAGGTAAGAACATAACGATAACCACTGCGCGATGCTACACTCATTGGACCACACACATCGGTATGTATGATTTCCAATAAGTCTGTAGCTCGCTCCATCATACCAGAAAATGGAGTCTTAGTCATTTTACCCATCAGACATGCTTCGCATCTTTCAAGTGATTCAAAATCAAGTGATTCAAGAAGTCCATCGGAATGGAGTTTCTTCATACGCTTCACTCCAATGTGACCAAGACGACAGTGCCACATATAGGTCAAATTATCGCTTGATTTCAAACGTTTAGCCTCAATGTTATTAATATGTGTATTTCTACTATCGAGATTCAATATGAATAGACCATCTATCAAAGGTGCATGTGCATAAAACATATTACTCATATAAATCGAACAACCATTATTCTCGGATTTAAACAAGTAACCGTCTCGCAATAAACAAGATCCCGATATAATGTTCATGCTCAACGCAGGCACCAAATAACAATTATTTAAGTATAAAACTAATCCCGATGGTAGATGAAGAGGTAGTGTGCCGACCGCGATCACATCAACCTTTGATCCGTTTCCCACGCGCATCGTCACCTCGTTCTTCACTAGCTTCCGTTTATTCTGCAGCTCCTGTTTCGAGTTACAAATATGAGCAACCGAACCAGTATCAAATACCCAGGCACTACTACGAGTACTAGTGAGATACACATCAATAACATGTATATCAGATATACCTTTCTTCTTGATGTTGCCGTTCTTCAAATCCGCCAAGTACCTTGGGCAATTCCGCTTCCAGTGACCTTCTCCCTTGCAGTAAAAGCACTCAGTATCAGGCTTGGGTCCAGCCTTGGTCCTCTTCGTCGGCGTGGTAACTTTCTTACCACCCTTCTTGAAGTGTCCCTTCTGCTTAGACTTGCCTTTCTTGAATTTGGTGGTCTTATTGACCATCAACACTTGGTGCTCTTTCTTGATCTCCACTTCTGCAGATTTTAACATAGCAAATAGTTCTGGCAACTCTTTGTTCATGTTCTGCATGTTGTAGTTCATCACAAAGTTCTTGTAACTTGGTGGTAGTGATTGGAGGATGCGGTAAACTCCCAAAGTATTAGGAATCACTATACCCAAACTTTGAAGTTTATTTGCGTGCCCAGACATTTTAAGCACATGCTCACTGACGGAGCTACCCTCTTCCATCTTGCAGTTAAAGAACTTTTCAGAAGCTTCATAACTTTCAATTGCCGCATGAGTCTCAAAGATTAATTTGAGATCCTCGACAATATCATATGGATCTGACTCTTCAAACCTTTTCTGAAGCTCCGATTCTAAACCATACAAGATAGCACACTGAACTATGGAGTACTGATTCTTCCGAGCGAGGTAAACATTCTTTACTTCATCGGTAGCATCAGCTGCAGGTGGGTCACCTAGCGGTGCATCCAGCACATAGGTCAAATTACCAGCTGTGAGGACAATCCTCAAATTGCGGAACCAATCCGCGAAGTTGCTTCCATTGTTTTTCAACTTTTCTTTCTCTAGGAACGCATTAAAATTGATGGTAGGGGCTGCCATTGATCTACAACATATTTGCAATAGTTTAGACTAAGTTTATGACAAATTGAGCTCAAATTAATTAATGAAATTAAACTAGGTGAACTCCCACTCAAAACAACATCCCTCACATTGTTTTAGTGATCACACGAACCAAATCCACTACATCAACACCGATCATCACGAGAGTTGATATAGTTTCAATGGCGAACAATCTTCATGTTCATCATATCTACTATATGATTCATGCTTTACCTTTCGGCGATCCGTGTTCCTGAGGCCATGTCTGTACATGCTAGGCTCGTCAAGACAAACCTTAGCTTCCGCATAAGCAAATCTGGCTTGCTTACGTTGTAGTCACCCGCGGAATCAAAGACACCCGATCATCACGTGGTGCTTCGAAGCAGCAAGCTTTGGCAACGGTGCATACTAAGGGTGAACACTTTTAGAACTTGAAATTTATGTGCATGAGGGATCATCTTATAATGCTACCGTCGTCTACTAAGCAATACAAGATGCATAAAGGATTAACATCACATGCAATTCATAATATGTGATATGATATGGCCTTTCTTCTTTGTGCTTCCGATCTCCATCTTCAAGCACGAACATGATCTCCATCATCACCGGCATAGCATCAAGGTCAATGACGCTTCTTCATGGTTGTCGTCCGCCAACTTCAACTATTACAACTATTTTGAATAGACACGCAGGCCTTAACAGAAATTAAAGACAACCATATGGCTCCTGCCGGTTGCCAACTTACAATAAGGATCATTGCATACATCAAATATAATCACAATCATGGCCATATCACATCACTGCACACCCCTGCAAAACAAAGTTAGACGCTTCTACTTTCTTTGCATATTTTACGTGGTTTGGGGCTTTCCATAAGTGTCGTTCTAACTTACGAACAAGAACCACAACATTGATACTAGCATTGTTGATCACCCGTTGTAAATTGGATCTTTACTATGCTAGGAGAAACAGGCACCCGCAAAGCCACTTATGCAAAACGAGTTGCATGTCAAGCGTGGAGCAAGTCTCATGAACGATGTCATGTAAGGTTAGCCCGGGCCGCTTCATCCCAACATACCGCAAGATGCAAAGTACACAAAAAGCAATCTACAATAAAAGCATCAACGCCCACAATGACCATTGTGTTCTACTCGTGCAACAGATCTACATATAGACACGGCTCTGATACCACTGTAGGGGTTCGTAGCATGGAAAACAAAAATTTTCTATCGCATACAAACAAACAAGCCAAGATCTATCTACTAGATTGTAGCAACGAGTCGATGGAATAACTCACCCTCGAAGATTCCAAAGTGTTTAACGAGAGCAGATTCTCGTGGGTGATGTAGTCGTACTCTTTCCGATCTCAAGATCGTGTAGACGATCCTTCCGGCGCCACGTTCCCGCAGCGCTCCCGCAGTCGGTCACACGTTCGGTACTCGACGAAGACCTTCCTCTCCCTTGTTCCAGCAGGCAGCGGAGGTTGTAGCACTCTCCTCGCGATTCCGGCAGCACAACGGCGTGGTACCGGAGGTAGAGGGGAGATCCCGCAGGGCTTCGCCTTAAGCCGGTGCGAGTATGGTGGAGTTTATGAGAGAGGCTATTAGTGGTCTAGTAATTAGACACACCAATTAGAGGGCTCTAAACCAATTAGAAGGCTCTAAACCGAAACAGCTCTAAACCGGGGTCTAGGTCTAGTTTCTAGTTTAGAGGATAGGAACTTGTGTGTACTAGGAGGGGAGCCCTGCCCCTCCTTATATAGGTGGGAGGGCTGGCTGCGCCATGGGGAGGAGAGTCCCTCCCCAAGTCGGCTTGGTGGGGCGCCGGCCAAGGGAGGAGTCCTCCCCCAATTCGGCCTCCACCAATCCTCCTCTTTTCCCACTTCCCAAAATTGGCAGTTTGACTTTCAAATTAGCCGTTTGACTTTTCCAATTTAGGAATTAAATAAACCCTTTATTTTGGACAGCGAGAACACCTAGTACATGATGCAATCATTCCAACTTGCAATGACACATTCATGTACCCCTTCCCCCCCGGAGTGCCGGACATTCCGGGACCTTCTAGAATGTTCCCGATGAAAACACCGGAACCATTCCCCAACTCCGAAATGGGACTTTCCTTATATGAATCTTATTCTCCGGACCATTCCGGATCACCTCGTGATATCCCGGATCCCATCCGAGACTCCGAACAACATTCGGTCTCTTTCTCATAATACCATAACTACTCAAACAACGTCGAATCCTTAAGTGTGTCTCCCTACGGTTCGTGAATTATGCGGACATGATCGAGACACTTCTCCGAACAATAACCAATAGAGGAATCTGGAAATTCATATGGCTCCCACATATTTCTACGATTACTTTGCGATCGAATGAACCACTTACATACGATACCAATTTCCCTTTGTCTCACGATATGTTACTTATCCGAGGTCATGATCGTCGGTATCTCTGCATACCTAGTTCAACCTCGTTACTGATAAGTACTCTTTTCTCGTTCCCGTGATATGTGATCCCTTGTGACCAAGTCACATGCTTGCAAGCTAATTGGATGACATTTCACCGAGAGGGCCCAGAGAATATCTATCCGTCATGTGGATGGACAAATCCCACTCTTGATCCATGTGTTTCAACCAATACTTTCCGAACACCCAATGCCACTTTTATAGCCACCCTGTTACGGTGTGGTGTTTGATGACATCAAAGCATCCATCCAGTAAAGGCAATATGCATGATCTCATGGTCGAAGGAATTAGGTTACTATGTATCAGAAAGCATATAGCAATTGAACTATTGAAATGACTTGATCTTTATGCTACGCTTGTCTATAGGAGTATGTCCACCATATCATTCTCCTAACGATATGATCTTGTTGTTGATAACATCTCAATGTTCATGACAAAGAAACCACATCATCAATCAACCAACAAGCTAGTGAAGTATAGAGGCCATACTAGGGACTTCAAATTAAGTTTACAAATCACACAAGTATTAATGGTTTCCTTGTTAATACTATTATAGCATGAATGTAAACATTTATCATAAACACAAAGATATATAATAATAACTACATTTATTATTACCTCTAGGGCATATCTCCAACATCGACAAGCCCAGTCACACTTTCGGGTTCCCAGTCGTTTACAGCCGTCGTCACAAACCTCTGGGTCCGTCTCTGAGTCGGCCAACTTCGTAGCGGGTAGCTTGGTGGGGTGGCCCCCTGAAATATTATATGAATCTTGCGATTTCTTTGTCGTGATGCCTCGTTGGGTTTTATTTGGTGTTTCTGAGGTTGATCGTGCGTGTGTTGCTATTTGTGCCCCCCTCAGGGTAAAACTTTCTGAAAGCCGTGTCCGCGGTTATGGATGACTTGGAACACAGTATCTCGATCATAGACAACTATAACTAAAGTAGTGCTATAAATTTGACTTTATAATGACTAGTAATCAGCTTCACTATAATGGAATGGCTAAATAAAAGTGCCACTGCTGGTTTGGATCGTCACCTGTTGCCATTGTATCTGACTAGTAAGTATTGCAACTACAACGGAATGACTAAATAAAAGTGCCAACAACTGCTGGGTTTTGAGATGCCTGTATCTGACTAGTAAGTACTACAACTACAACGGAATGGTTATTTAAAACTGCCCACTGCTTATTATATCAGGATGACTCATGCTATCTATATCTGACTAGTAATTGCCGTAACTATAACGAATGAATAAAACTGCCAACTGTGTGAGTTCCTCGGTTGACTTCCTCGATTGGTATCGAGGGGGAATACCAGGATGGGTATGTTTGGTGTTAGAATCAGGTTGGATCCGAGTAGGTCCTTCTTATCCGTATCTGATAGCCGCTAGTTGTATTGAGTATCTATAGGTTGTTTAGTGTATGCTGCGTTGCCGCTTCAGTCCACCATACCTATGTAGGCGAGGACCGCCGAATTCTGGTCTCTCTGTGTACTGGCCTCAGTACTGACCGCTCTCTTTTTCCTTCGCCCTTTGTCGGCACCCCTTTTGTTAAGTAGGTTTGAGATCGACGTCGTTAGCAGGGTTACCCTTCCGGCTTGGCCTGGGCAGGGTTATGGACGCCATTGGTTATTCTTCAGGGCTCTTAGCTCAATTTGCATATTGTCTGTACTCGGACGTTGTATCGTTTTGAAGGTGATTTGGATCTTTGTATTGTATATCTGTATTCTTGACTCTTTGAGTCGATGTTGTATATATCTGTTCTGTGGGTTCCATCGCGGACTATTGTGTAATGATATTACTTCGTTTTCCACCCGCACGAAAGTGCCTGGTGGGCACCTTTGAATCGTTTCTATGCGGGTTTGGCGGGGATCGCTGAAACTTGCATAGGGCCGATTCTGAGGGTGTTACACGATCCAAGGGAGAGACCACGGTGGAGCTTGAGGCGATGACCAGGGCAGCGGGGTGGGTGGGCGACTTTGTCTAGGGTTTGGGCCCGTAGATCGAAATTAGGCTGATAACATGTAAAACTTTAGAGTGAAGTGTTTCTACTCGATATACCTTGATCGAGCAGTAGCCCTTCAAGGGGACAAGACTTTAGAATTGATCGGTTGTATAACAAAATCGTCTAGGAGACAAATAAAATAGGTCAACTTACACCCGATTCATATATTTGAACCTATACCAAAACAATTTATGACAGATGACCACGGGTAGCTTCATTTTGAGCAAACTTTTTTATGACAGAATCGTCATGAGGATGTAACTATTGTTGTCCGGTGCGTTGATTTGCATTGACCATTTGTTAAGCCAATTATTTTAAAATTTACTATTGAAGATAAGAAGATTATACAACACTTACTACAAGGCGACAAGCTGTATTTCCATTTAGGATTCACCACATGTACAAGGTACAAAGTGAAAAGAAAAGAAAAAATGTTACTATATACACAAGAAAAATGATACACATCACCCGGAGATTCCATCCCTGGCTCTGCCTCGCACGCCTTCTTTTTCAGGCTGTGCGTTTGTGCCGCTGTGGACCTTACCCAAGTAGCATTATCCTCTAGCGCGTCTCCGCTCGCCGTTGGCAAGAGTGTATCCTCCCGTTCCCCTGCTTCTCTCGTGACGTGCCTCCTCTCCTTACTCTCTCCACCTTCGTTCCTCTGCAGCTTCCCCGCCGTTATGCGCCCATAGCCCATCATTGCGACATCTTCCCATGGAGCACCGCCGCTGGCGCCATTGTCTCCGCCATCGATGATGAAGGTCACGAGGCAGGCGCGACAAGGGGAGGCCACGACAAATGTGTGGCAAGAGGAGGGCGAGGCAAGTGTCGTCTCGCCCGGACCACGACCCCCTGTGGCGGAGGCACACCCATTTTCCAAGCTCCTGGTGCTCGTGTCGAAGTGATCCTCCCCCACTGCCTCATCACCGCGCCACCAATGGCGGAGATGCTACTCTGTGAAGATGGCGGCGATGCTACCGTCGACAACCGGAGATGCTACTGCTAGCATCAAACGGTGCTGTGAGCGGTGGGTGGTGTTGTTGCCGACCTCGGGTGCTGCTGCTGATGGAAGGGAATGCCGAAGATGCCACCGACAGTGGACAACTTTGCTACCATGGGTGTATGGTGTTGGTACAGGTGGTTTTTTCTACCATGGGTGTACGCCTTTGCTAGCAACGGCAGATAACTTTTCTACCTTAGGTCTATGACGATGCTACCGACGGCACACACTTCGCTTTAGCTATTGCTACCTTGGGCGAAGCGGGGGACTGATTTGTACAAATTTTTGGCTATGTACTCGTTTTGTTTTTGCTATATTGATGTTCTCTAAATGCTATAATATTTTTTGTACAAATTTTTGGCTATGAATTTCGGTGGGTGTCCTAGCTATGGTGTGGCAAAGTTGATTTTTTGCTACGCTAATACAATTTTTTTTGCTACAACTTTTTCTCTGATTTTGCTACAAGATCTCCGGCAAGAGTCGACGATGATATCGGTTTTCTATATTAGAATATTTTGCTACATTAATTTATGGTTTTGCTACTGACATGGTTATACCCTACGGGTACACGACCTTAGCATACCTAGTCCAGCCCAAGGAAGGCCCATGACAAATACACTCTGGCCCATGAATACTTTCGGGTGGCCAGCTCATGATGCCTTCGGATCCTTGGCGAGCAAGACTAGAGCAGATAGAAAATTCAAAGGGGCAAACCCTAAAACCTGTAACCGACTCGATCTGTGCCTGGGACCTGCCTGCCTCCATATAAAGGCCAGGAGGGCACGACGAGGAGGCTCCCTTACAATCTCTCGCACACCATCGCATACACACCTCCACGCCAGATTGCATCTGCGCACCCCTGTAACCTTCGGTTCCACCATAATCAGAGCAGACAAGCAGGAGTAGGGTTTTCCCTCCGGGGGCCTGAACCTAGGTAAACCTCGTGTCCCCGCATTGCTTGTTTGCTAACCGTTCCGCGATCTCCAGCATCCCCATCTTCTCTAAAACCCAAGTCCATAACAATGGGCATTGACGAGATTAAACCTTGTCAATTGGCGCCGTCCGTGGGGATTGGGGGCGCTAATTGTGCGATCGTGACAGTTCCAACCCAAGCGATCTACAACTCCGCGGCGACGGAGATTCATCTCCTCTTCGGTGCCTTCGACTTTACCGCCCACTCGCCAGCCATCCTGAAGGACTTCGAGCCCGTTGGCGACGAACTCGAGATTCTGTTCGGAAGCTTCTGCTTTCAGGTGGGGCATTTCTAAACGGGACAATTTAAAACAAAAGTATGATGTTCTATAGCAAAAGCCGGTACATAAGGTCTCTATTTACTGGACACGTGACGGCTGAGGACTGGGGATCGGGATGAACACTACAGGAGAAGCCGAATACGCCGACGGCCGGGTCCCGTCGGCGTAGGCCCTAAATGCCGTCGGCGTAGGCTGGCCCGACGGCTGCTGTCGGCGTATGGCCGTCGGCGTACAGCCCCGTAGGCGTAGCCTATTCTCCCGTCGGCCACCTAGATGACTAACGGCCGTTTGGCTACGCCGACGGCTTTACCGTCGGCCTAGATTTTTTCAAATTTTTTTTCAAATTTTTTTCAACTTTTTTTAACATTTTCAACTTGTTAATCTCACATGGACATTTTTAATTCTAAGTATACTTAGTCTCAAATCAAATTGCACAATTAGTCAAACTTCCCAACCGGTCACCCATCCTAATACTACTCCAGCCCCAGCACGCTTAACTTCTTCGTTCCTTCGACATGAGCTTCCGACAAAGAAACTAGAACTTGTTGTGAATATTATCATATCAAACTTATTAACCATTACACTATTATGTTAATAATGTTAGACATATTTGTTTTTTACATTCCATACAATTTTTTGAGTAAACAACAATAAATAAGTAATAATAATCTTGAATTCAAATAAAAATAAAATAAATTTTATTTATTTTGCTTTTTTTATTTAAATTTGAATAATTCATATCTACAAATCCGTAAATCACAATTCGACAAATAATATATCCAAATCGATCAGAAAAATGAGAGGAATCCAAATATGACATCCCTATCATCTATTTAATTATATATCATAAATTTTAAATATTAGACCAACTGAAACTATGCCAAGATTCATGAAACACCCCGTTTTTGGCACTCGAAAAATAAAAAATGGCTTTTTGGTGCGACGAAAAGGAAAACTTCCTCCTGCAACATTGTTCGCCATCCCATGATACACATGTGTGCACAATATGGACACATTATCGCAAACTATACCGCGATTATAGCAATAACATTGGTCATTTGACCTGAAATCCAGAAAACCTCGATTGAGATAGGCCATTTTGTGAAGGTTTTTTTAAGACTCAATGAATATACCAAGTCTGGTATTTTTCCATGGAACTATGTCATATAATATGACACCACGCGAAGGTTTTGCATTGTTTCGTTCGTTTTTTAATTTTTTTATGCCCATTTCAAACTATCGTCAAACTTTCTAAATCGAGGGGCATGATGATTCTTAGCTCGGGGACGAGTCTCACTAAACTTGCATTAGATCTCTGATGAACTAGCATATTGTGAACCTAAAAATGATTTTTACAAAAAATCATGAGCAATATATCATGTACCTGTAGTTCAAATCTAACTCATTTCCTGCTGATTCAGCAGGAATTTGTCTTTTTCACGAGAGGTGAACGGAAAGGTTTGAGATTCCTAGGTTGATAAATTGTTCATTCAATATGGTCTAGTATTTTTTAAAAATATGGTATTATCATTTTGAAACTTCCATTTGGTGGTTGCTTCACAAAAACACCCCGTTTTTTGCACTCAGAAAATGAAAAATGGCTTTTCGGTGCGACGAAAAGGAAAACTTTCTCCTGCAACATTGTTCACCATCCCATGATACACATGGGTGCACAATATGGACACATTATCGCAAACTATACCGTGATTATAGCAATAACATTGGTCATTTGACCTGAAATCTAGAAAACCTCGATTGAGATAGGCCATTTTGTGAAGGTTTTTTTAAGACTCAATGAATATACCAAGTCTGGTATTTTTCCATGGAACTATGTCATATAATATGACACCACGCGAAGGTTTTGCATTGTTTCGATCGTTTTTTAATTTTTTATGCCCATTTCAAACTATCGTCAAACTTCCTAAATCGAGGGGCATGATGATTCTTAGCTCGGAGACGAGTCTCACTAAACTTGCATTAGATCTCTGATGAAATAGCATATTTTGAACCTAAAAATGATTTTTACAAAAAATCATGAGCAATATATCATGTACCTGTAGTTCAAATCTAACTCATTTCCTGCCGATTCAGCAGGAATTTGTCTTTTTCACGAGAGGTGAACGGAAAGGTTTGAGATTCCTAGGTTGGGAAATTGTTCATTCAATATGGTCTAGTATTTTTGAAAAATGTGGTATTATCATTTTGAAACTTCCATTTGGTGGTTGCTTCACAAAAACACCCCGTTTTTTGCACTCGGAAAATGAAAAATATGTTATACGAAAGTATTTGTATTTTTTATGTATTTTTTGAATAAAAATATATAATATTTGAGTTTATATAGATATATCTTATTTTTTTGCAAATTTTGATATATTATATGTATTTTTCTGAATTTAAATGATTTAGTTATGATTTTTCTAAGATTAATGTGGCAAAAAAAGAAAAATAGCTACGCCGACGGCAAAGCCGTCGGCGTAGGTCTGAAACCTACGCCGACGACTTGACGCCGTTGCTCTGCCGTTAGCCCAATGGGCTACGCCGACGGTCATGTTTACGCCAACGGCGGCCGTCGGCCTATTTATTCTACGCCGACGGCCAAACTGGACCGACGGCCCGTCAAGCGGCCCCGACATTTTGCCGTCGGCGTATAAAAAGGCCGTCGGCCTATTTAGTTATTCCCGTAGTGGAATTATGTCGGGGGACGCCCGGCAGTGTCCTATACACAAGCGCCGTCCTCAATTATGTTTCCTCTCGAATTATAACGCTATAAAACCCTGTTGTGCCGTAGATACGTGCCAGGTTTTGGTTCCCGGTACGAAAAAAATCCCGAGGGTGGTCGGGATTTCCGGTTACCGCGGTTACCGAGAAATCCCGACCAGTTACCGGACGAATTTAAATTTCAAAATTCAAATTCAAAGTCCCCGGTACGACCATTTACATCGGTTTTTTGTTAAAATTCATAAATTTCATATAATTCAAATAAATTCAGGATTTTTTGTCCGGTAAACCGATTTCCCGAGGATGGTCGGGATATCCGGTTACCGACCGGTAACCGGATTTCCGGTCCGGTAACCAAAACCTTGGATACGTGACATACACAAGCTAGCTAGCTAGCTAGGGCACCATGGAGGCGGCGATGCGCCTAAGGAAGAAGGCTCGCGGCACGTCTGCCGACCCCACCAGCGGCGTGGCGGCGCTCGCGCTCCGCTTGGCCAACAAGTTCTCCGACGGCGAGGAGCACGAGGGCAAGAACATCATGTTCTCGCCGCTGTCCATCTACACCGCGTTGGGCCTACTGGCGGCCGGCGCCCGGGGAACCACCCTGGACGAGGTCCTCGCCGTGCTCGGCGCTGCGTCGCGTGACGAGATCGCGGGGACGGTGCGAGCCGTCGCGGAGCGCGCCCTCGGCGGCGCCGACGACCCGTCGGGGCCGCTGGTCGTTACGTCTGCATGCGGCGTGTGGTGCCAGAAGGATCTGTCTCTCAAGCCGGCCTACCGGCAGGCCGCCGTCGAGTCCTACAAGGCGGAAGCACGGGCCGTCGACTTCCTTAGAAAGGTTAGCAGTAGTCCGTCGACGAACCCATCATAGAACATCGACTGATCTAGATCTGTTTTGCGACAAGATTTATCTAGATCGGTAACATATATGTGTAACTTTTTGTGCCTTTCGATCACGTTCGATCGATCCGATCTCTCCTTTTCCTGCTCCTGCAGGCAGAGGATGCAAGAGAGGAGATCAACAGCTGGGTCGCGGAGGCCACGAAGAAGCTCATCACCTCCGTCCTCCCGCCGGGCTCCGTGCACGGCGGCACCAGGCTCGTCCTTGCCAACGCCATCTACTTCAAGGGCGAGTGGGCGGAGGCCTTCCGCCGGAGCCGTACGAAAGAGCGCAGGTTCCACCGTCTCGACGGCGGCGCCGTCCGCGTGCCGTTCATGGCCGGAACCGGAGGCCGGAAGTACCTGGTGTCCTGCTACGACGGGTTCAAGGTGCTCAAGCTCCCGTACAAGAACAACGACCGCAGGGCGCGGTACTCGATGTGCGTCTTCCTCCCGACCGCGCGCGACGGGCTGCATAGCCTCGCGGACGAGATGGCGTCCGGCGGCCCAAGCTTCCTGTTCGACCACCTGCCCAGGTGGCCAAGCAGCGTGGCCAAGCTCCGGCTCCCCAAGTTCAAGCTGTCCTTCTTCTGCGGGATGAAGAAAGTTCTCGAGAGCTTGGGGCTCCGGGCGGCGTTCAGCTGCGAGGCCGATCTGTCTGACATGGCGGAGGGCTCCGGCGGCAAGCGGGTGCCGCTGCAGGTGGAAGAAGTGTTCCACAAGGCGGTTGTGGAAGTGAACGAGGAAGGCACCGAGGCGGCCGCATCCACGGCCGTCACCGTGATCCTTGAGTGCAAAAGACGGCCTGCCCCGCCTGCGGATTTCGTCGCGAACCATCCGTTCGCCTTCTTCATAGTTGAGGAGGTGTCCCGTGCGGTGCTCTTCGCCGGTCACGTTCTTGACCCTTCTATGAACTCGGAGTAAAACCACGAGGAGTCCCGCGTTGTCTTGTGCCCAAGGTAATGGTGGAGCAGCACGTACGGTCTTCAATCGGAACTGTTTTCTTTCGTTTATTATACTTGTACTTGTATTAGTATTACTGGTATTATTACTACTAGTACATGGTATAGTTATTTCTTTTTTGAATGTTCAAGCGGGGGATCCCCACCTGAATATATTTTATCCATTTGCCTATGAGGCTTTGCAGCCTCTACAAAATAGGTTCAACTGAACCAGAGTACACGGGGATTACAAGGGAGGAGAGATAACTAAAAAGACGCACACAGAAATTCAAGCAGACTCCAAGCAAGTAATTGGTGAAGACCACCAAATGCAGCTGTTTCGCCGAGACAGCGTAGCAACGCTATCGAAGGGCAAAACATAGGCCATACTGCACCAGGGGCACACACCACTCCAATCGAGACCAGCATCAAAATGGAAGAGACGGAAAAACCAAAACGGCAGGTACATTGCCCGAGAAGCACCACCACCGTGGACGAAGAGCACAAGTCAGCCGAGACCAAACCCTGACATTGCGACGCTACCGGTGAGGTCGAAGGGCAACGCTCAGCCGAGTCGACACCGCTCCACCAGTGAGCCGAAGGCGTGCTCGAAGGGAAAAAAGGCAACCGAGACAAAGTTGAAGGGCTACCATGTCGAGACCACAACCAAAGGAACCACTGTGTCACCAATGTAGACGAAGGGCCGCTCGCCGCCGAGACTGCAACACCATTGCAACATGCCGTTGGCGAAATCGAAGGGCATCATGGGGTAGAGTCCAACACCTGGATAACATCAAGAAGCACGCGCGCGCACACCGCGGAGTGACAAACCATAAGCACCGCCGAAGGGCACAACATAGCCGAGGCTGCATCGTCCACCGACGCCGCCGAAGAGCTATATTAGCCAAGGTTGCTCCCCCCTAGTAAGCAAACCACCTCCATGACTGCCACTGCAAGCCAAGGAACGTCGACCACTGCGGACAAGCATCGCAACGGGTCGATAGATGAGCGGAGAGGAGGCAGACATCTGCAACGCTGCAGAGAGAACCACTGTCGGCCACAAGGGGCCAGCACACCGTCGGTGGCGAAAAAACGATGCCTAGCACCACGCCGGCCAGCGAAGGGCATAACCTAGCCCTCCAAACCACCTCGAAGCCAGATAGATCCCAGACACGTGCACCAGGCCCGAGGCGGTGAGACCGCTGGCCGAAGCCCGCCAGATCTTTTCTGCAGGATCCGCCGACGATGCCGAGCCAGGTCGACGAGGATGGGTGGAGTAGGATGGAGCAGGTCGGGCGCCCAACGGCGCCACCAACGGCGAGAAGAGGGCCAGGAAGTCGGCAGAGCAAAGGGGGTAACCGCGCCAGATATGGCCGGCCACCGCCACCATGCAAGGGGACGAGACGCCGCCCAGCCCCTGCACCAGAGCTTTGCCTCCAGCAGAACCAGGCCAGAGGGCAGCATCACGCCGGGGAGAGACCGCCGCCGCCAGGCCAGAGGGCAGCATCACGCAGGGTCACAAAATAGTTATTGAGATATACTCCAAGCAAAGCTATTAGTGGAGTGGTTTGTTAAGTAAACAATGTCAAACTTACACCAAACACTTGATGCCATGCTAGCGCATACTAAATTAAAGCATCAGATAATCCCATCTTGCTACATAAAATAGAAAATATTTTATCTCGTAAACCTTCCATTAAGATGTCTGCTACTCCATACTTGATTTGTCGAGTTAACATAAGGCATACAGAGATAATAAGTCAATCAATTTCAGCATGCTTCGTCCTATCATGTTATATAAGATTATGAGCAATATCAAGTACCGCTTTGTTATCACAATACAACATTATTGAGTTGGACCGGTATAACCCGATTCCATTAGAAGTACCCGCAGCCACAATATCTCACAAATTCCATGTTCCATGGCTCTAAATTCTGCTTCCGTTGTAGATCTTGCCATCACACTTATGTTTTTTGCTTCTCCATGCAACAAGATTGCCTCCTACAAAGGCACACAATATCTAGATGTTGATCTTCTACCATCTAGGGATCCTGCCCAGCCTGCATTTGTATACCATTCTACTTGTAAATTGCCATGAGTAGTATGAAAAGGCCTCTTCCAGGGTATCCTTTAAGATAAGGAGTGATCCTGTTACAAAATCAATATGATGAGAACGTGGATCATGCATAAACTACAACACTTACTCCAAAAGCTATATCAGGACACCTGTCAAAAAAAAGCTATATCAGGACAGGTATAAGAGATAAATTAAGCGCCCAACTAACCTACCTTTGGTAGTGCTCTCGGTCCACTGGAGGTCCATCTTTCATTAATCAACCGATGATTCTTCTCATGGAATAGCAATTGTGCAACATCCAGACAATCCCGTTTCAGAAAATAGATCCAAAACATACTTTCTTTGTGATAGATAGATAGATGCCATTAAGACTTCTCAAGATGTTCCTCAAGTGTCCCAGATCTTTAAATTCAAATTCCTAGCTAGATGTTCCTTTAGATGTTTTATCTCCTCAACATCATATCCTTTAATAATGATGTTATCAACATACAAAATTCATAATCGCATTTGCCATTAGAGCTAGTTAAAAACTTCAATCAGAGAGTCATTGACTTAGTAAACTTACAAAAACACGATAAGTTGGCGAACGATGCTTCTCGTAATGAAAATACATTTGATGCCGGATTCTAACCATGCCCGTGATCGGTGGCACAACTTTAAATTATTTGGAAACTGATATAGACATGAAGACACTGCTATTTGCTTCATAAGAAAATTGTATTGATTATAATGACAAAAAGATGTTTTCTTCATGAGTAACTTCAGATTGTTGATGTCCACGTGTATACATCAACGTGTTGGGTGTCCAGGTTTAATTTCAGACCTGTCCCGGTTTAATATCAGACCACGAGTAAACAGATTGTTGAATTTTTTTTCCGAAATGGATATAGATTGTTGATGCACGACATGGATCCAGTTTTTGGTTTTGGTTCTAGTGTTTTTCATCTCTGTCTGACGCCTTCCTCTCCTCGTAGTCTGGTGATATACAAGCATATGATATCATGTAATCCCTCCGTCCCAAAATAAATGTGATTTGTCAAAATTCAAATTCCCTAGCTAAATGTTTCTAAAAGTTTGATGAAATTTTACATGGTTTGACTTTTCAAAAAAGTTATAGGCCTTAAGCCTTGGGATGAAGGGAATACTAAATAATGTCTAGATTCATCCAAATTTTAATAAATCTGAGACATCTATTTTGGGATGGAGGGAGTATGTGAGTGTCAGGACAATGGAGCTTTTGTTGTGCTTAAACAGAATGCAGGTATCTCGTTTCATTCCCCAAACCTCCTTACAACAGGATGAGCTATATATGCCACTCGAACAAGAGGAAAACATGTGCAATGCTAATAAACAAGCTAAATCGAAGTCTAAGCTGTCAGAGACATGCAGCACATGTATCCACCAAAGTCATATGCATGCTCCTTTTGGCTTGCGATGAAACTAGTTTATATATATGCAGGAGGGATTTTGCCATCATGAATCAGAACACCATGCCATGCCAGACTCACCCTACCATCTGAGTAGACACAACCCACGGCTAATCTCGCGCTAACAGCCAGTCAGCTTAGCAAAAAAAAAGTTAAGGGTTGGGCATCAACTGGGAGTTTCGACCACTTCTCCGCAGGTCCAACGTATTTTCTGATTTGTTACGCACTATCCATCTTTTCACTACAAGGATGATGCTACAGGAGTTAGATCAGCGGCTTCTAATCTAAAGTCAAAAAAGACATCCAACTTATCACAGCAGCAGCAACGGCCAACAAAAAACCCCAACTGGGACTGCATCGCTACGATTCATCGTCGGAAAGGCACACAACTTCTGTGCTCGCCCCTGTAGCCGCGGCGCTGCTGCCCAGCCCGATCTTAGCTGGGAGAAGGGCGTTCAAGGATGCCAACTTGTAGCCTCCAGCTATCTGGCTTCCTGGTGCTGCTGTCGGAGGGCCTGAGGTGCTGTCCGAGGACGATGCAACCCCTGGACTAGCAGCAGGAAGCTGCTGCTGGTCTGTGTGAACAGCATATGGCTGTGGCATCCTAAGCTGCTGGAGAAGACGAGCAGATGGATGCAGCTGTGCTCCTGCAGAACCGTCGCTGCCATGCGGCGGTAGATGCGTCGAACGAACAGGTCTGTAGCTGCCACGTGGCACAGGTGCTGGAACAGGAGGCGATGACGTCGTTCGAGAGAGATTTGGCTGTGGTTGGGCATTCCGTATCGATGATGGTTCAGCTGCTGAAGA
The DNA here is from genome assembly GCA_916181665.1 of Avena sativa. NCBI lineage: Eukaryota > Viridiplantae > Streptophyta > Magnoliopsida > Poales > Poaceae > Avena > Avena sativa. Next base: position 292,884,845 of record OV702282.1, read on the forward strand.
AGACAAAGATGGCTGCTCCATTACATGGCTCGTCGATCTCCCTGCATTGCACAAGGAAAAAAGCAAACCATTACGACTAAGCAACAGATCCTGGATCTAAATTGCCCTTCAGCTTTTGAACATCAATGTAATGCAACCACCTACTGTGGCATTCCTGGAAAAGAAGCCAGAAACAGCAAGAGAATGACACCGCTAACAGATCACAACATAATCTATTAACCATACAAAACGACCGAATATACACAAGACACCGGTACATGAATCATGCAAGAACAACATGCTGCACCTTATAGGTTGATCAAACAAAAAAGGTGGATTGTTCAAAAAAAAATGCATTAAACAAAATATCACAGCGAGCAAAGCTATATGTTGAAAGACTAGTTATGACCAGAATATTATTTGGAAAACAACGAGATATGCCAGCAGCGGTTAGTTGGATACCTTGAGCTGCAGCTGACGGTGTCATCTCCCTTCGAAAATTCTCAGCTAGTGATGTTTGTACAACAACTTTCCTGTATATATCAGTAAGATCCCTCTCGGCCTGAAGATAAGTGGAATCTTCTTTTTGAAGTAATGAGGCATACTTTTTTTTTATCTTCTCTATTTCTTGGTTGCACTCTGTTAGAAGTAGTGCTTTCTGTTGAAAAATAGATGCGCAGACAAGGAAGAAATGAAAAGACTGACGACTAGCACAGACAATTTATAGCAAAATAGATAACAGGCAGAATAAAAAAGCAAACCTTATGTTCATGGTCTTTACTAAGCAAACTCTTGCAATGCATTATTGTGTGCAACTCATTTTTCAGCAGGTTGTCACTAAGTATTGGATTATTAACTAACATTGTGACTGGAGGATGTTGTGTGGGCTGCTCAAGACCAGGTACCATATTTGGCTGAAAATCAATTTGCCTCCTTTCTTCAGGGCATATTCTTTCAAGTGGAACATGTTGAACTGCGGTTGATGATTCCAGTTCAGCCTGCAAATCCTGGGCTGCCGTGGAGCCTAACATGACTGTTCCTTCTGCTTCTCCAGGTCTATCCTGCATTGAGGCCGATGGCTGTGCTTCAGGTTGCAGAACATGAGCTGTCAGCAAGCCAAGTGTATGTGTTGATTCTGCTCTCGCATGTGGATCAAGTGAAGTTTCTACACTATGATGGACCATAGGGCTCTGTAGTACAGGCATGACAAACAGATGGGTTCTTTCAAAAGGAGCACTCTGCGTTGAGGTTGAAGGTTGTGTTTCAGGCTGCATATTCCGGGCAGCTATGGCGCCCAAGATACATGATTGTTCTTCTGCAGGTTGGTCATGCACTTCGCCTAGCGAAGGCTGCAAATTGCAGGCTCGCTCTGTGCCCAGAATATCTGTCCGTTTGGCTTCTGCTGTTGAATGTTGTGAAGTTGCTAAACTTTGTTGGACAAGCAGACTTGTATTTTGTTTCGCAGGCACTGGGTCTGATGGTAGTATTTCAGACTGGAAATCATGAGCTGTCACCATGCCAACCGGTTCTGCTCCTGCATGTGGATCCAGTGAAGGTTCTACACTTCGATGGATAGTTGGACTATGTAGCACAGACATGCCAGAAATATAAGTTTGTTCAAACGAAACATCTTGCGTAGAGGTCGATGATTGCATTTCAGAATGCAAAGCCTGAGCTGCTATGGCACCCAAGGTAGCTGCTCGCTCTGCCTCTGCAGGTCCATCCACTGCATCAGGTTCATCCACTGTCTCAGGTTCATCATCTGCCTCTATAGTTTCATCCTGCATTGAGGTTGGTGGTACTTCAGGCTGCAAATCGCTTGCTGCCTCTGTGCCTAGAATACTTTGTTGAGCAGGTGGACTTATACTTTGTTTTGCAGGCATACTTGATTCGTAAGTCTGGGTTTCAACTTCCGTAGACACTTGTAAGGTAACTGGGCTATCGGCAGGGTAAGTTGGAGATTCTGACAGCAGTGGATCCACAGCTACATTGCCATCTCTTTTTCCCTGGCCTTGCGTGCTGGCATCACCTGAATGAAGAGAAGTTTCTGCGGCTCCCTGCGGCAGTCTAATTGCTCTATCTGGTTGAACCCTTGTTTGACTACTCTCATCAGGCATCTTCTGAAGTGGAGCATCCGAAAAAAAGATTGATGGTTGCATTTCAGGCTGCAAATCCTGAACCACTTGTGTGCCCAAGTCCAACAAACATGTATGTTCTGGTTCGACAGGTAGACACTGTGGAGGTGCTACATTTTGTTGAGCAGAGAGATCTGTGCTTTGATGGGGAGACATACATGGTAAAACAGACTGAGCTCCAACCAAGGATATGAAGCTTTGTGAAGAAGCCAAAATTGGTGATTCCAAGTGGTTTCTATCTGTGTCAATAGTGTCATCATTGTTTGAATTAACTCCTCTAACAAGAGAAGTTGCACCTCCCAGCAACATACTTGGCTTCGCAATACTGTCTATCTTAATGTGTTCCATATTTCTACACTCACTGGTTGAGGCTTCCTGGTATAAAATTATAGGTATTTGTGATCAGTTCTCTGCTGTCACTGAAGCTTATATAGTGACAGAAAACACATAAACAATTCAAGAGGAAACACAAAATATGAAGCATGACACTGGTCATATACAAGAAATGAAAAAATGACCACTATGTGCTAACTACCAAGTTCTGAAATCTACAAAATAGTATTAGCTGCGTCAACTGGTACAAATTTGAAGTGTTCTCCACCAAACAAGAGAGCTAATTGTTCAACAGAATATATTCATATGAAGATAATACACATCACTCTCATTGTCGAGAGTACAGCAGGCGATACAGGCTGGAAAAATGATGACAGACTGCATACACCTCAGTACACAATTTGGACAGGCTAAATGCATGGTGGTGTACAATCATTTCTTTTGTCAAATGCCATCCTAATTGCGTCTGAGCCAAGTTGGTCTATTATTGTGTTCCTCGGAAAGGAAACACACCAGACAGTTATAGCAGGTCGCATGCTTGAAGGCTTGCGAACTGGTGGTGCCTAGGTGAGGATAGATAGGTAAATGAAGCTGAACAGTGAAGGAGGACAGGAGGGGAGCAAAAGACTGCGGTGGAGGTGGGGGGAGGGAATTCTATTGTTTGCTTATAATCAGAAAGTAATCTCTCTATCTTATTAAATGGGGGTCAGCCTAACAAACTTGGCTACAGATAAAATACAAACAAAGAAAGTAAGGCCTCGTTCGATTTACAGGGCTAGGAAACAAATAAACACAAAACTTCAAAGGAATAGGGAAAGGTAGGCGCTGTAAACCGGATGAATACAAAACAAAGGGAAGGGTAGACGCATGGGCGTTCGGAGCACTGCAAAGCGATGGGTTTTCTATTGTTTAAAATATGGTTCTATTGTGCTTGATTGCTCTCTTGCTGCACACATGTAATAGAGGACCCACTCATTTAGTTGAATGGCAGAGTTTTGCCTCGGGCCTCCGCTAAAACATGAGGTTCCGGTGGATGTTTTATTTCCTGTAAAAGGTACAGGAAGGAGAACTTTCCTCAGGAACCGGTGGGGCTATTCCTTCAAAGCGAACACAGACAAGGAAAACGTTTCCAAAGGAATAGAAACATGTGAAAATTCTTCGCTTCTCCCGTGAGCTGAACGGGGCCTAAAGGTAAGTTACCCAAATCCCACGATCCTGTCTTTGCACCATAAGTTGATAGCATGCATAAGCCCAAAGGTGCAAAATATAGCAGCTCCAGGTTAACACTTTCGAAAAGGCAAGATTAAAGCACGATCAGGTTGCTATTAAGCACATAGTCCTCATGTACAGTATGTCTAGAACAAATAAGCTTATACATGCATATCGGCATATGACAAGCATAATACATTTTGAAAATGAGCAATATAATACCTGACCGATGGAATCATCGTCTGAAGGAACAGTACTTGATGAACAGCCAGAACTTTGTACACCAATGCCATCAGAACTGCAGCTGATGATGTTTGCTGGAAAATCGACAGCTTCTGATGCTAGTCCTCCGCGAGAGCCCACAGAAGTCTCAACTGGCTCATTTTCCATGGCCTGGATAGATATGGGCTCTGAAAGAACTTCATTTTGTACTAATGTAATTCCCATCAACAATGTGGCATTTGATGACTGCTGACAATGTGACAGAGAACTTTCAACAATACGATACTCATCATTATGTTCCTTGAAATGGGTGAATTCTTCCATAACAAAGTTTGAATCTGGTAGAGCAATCCGCTGATCAAAGTCTTGATCCAATTGGCCTGATTCTGCCACCCGGTGGAGATTTTCCATCAGTTGTAGCTCTGAAGACCATGTATCAGATTGCAGTCCCTCAAGCTTTTCACGTTGGAGCTTCATGTGCTCCAAAAATGCATACATGAGCATAGTGAACCACTGAGCAGTCAGCTTTATTTTTTCTCTCCTGGTCATTTCATCAATATGACTTCTACGGATATGTTCCAGAACTAAAGTGCATACTTCTTTCAGTCTGATGACATTCTTCTGCCTGTGTGTCACTAAACCTGATATCTCAAGCTGTTGTTTGCAAAGGATGTTCTTTTCTCTTAAGGAGAAAACATTGCTAATCAAATTTATACTTTTCTCCACAATCATGCTAGGAAGCTCATCACTTTGCATGTCACAATCTCTGTGAGTTTCTTGAACAGGTTCCTGCCTCTCTGAGATCATCTGCTCGGCAACAGTTGAGATCTCCTGAGATACACCATTTATGAACTTACCATGAAGATCCATTTCCTTGTTTTGGAACATGTGGTCATTTTCCAAATTAGTAGAGGTCTCTTGCCATGGAAGTCGGATGTCTTCTACTGACACTGGTTGCCTTTTTTCACCTGCTCTATGTGGGATTTTTTCCTTTAGGGTCCTTAATTTTCTATACATCAATGCCACAAGGTCTTCATTGCACTCACAGTTCAAGCTTTTTTCAGCAAGGGCAAGCGACTCTCTGCGATCTACCTTACAATTAAGCAGAGAAGCAGCACGCCAACACTGGAGAAAATAATTAAAGAACATTAGTATATTTGATAGATATAACATAACAATTTTGTGTATGTATCTCTCTTACCAAGGCTATGTTGAACGTGTGCAATATGACCACTGGCTCGGTAACAACTTGATGATTATTCAAAACATATTCGAATAACTGACCGGCCATAAGTCTTACATTATCCTGTGTTTGAATTTATACAAAATGCATGTTAGATCGGGCAAGCACGGAGAAGCAGTGCGAAAGCAAAGCAACAAAAAATGAATAATAAGAATTAGGCATATCAGATAAAATTGCAGTGACTGCAAAAAAGAGCATGTCTGAACTGCAGACAGTCAGATACATTTAACAGCAATCTTCTACTTTAGGTTGCCTTTTCCCTAATCAGGTATATTTTAAAAGCTCTTGAAAACAAACCATAATTTGTCTGTTGATAATTAAAGCTCTCCTGCAATGTAGTGATCGTGGGAAACAGACAAAGCTTAAACATTGGCTCTTGTGCTGTGCTTGTTAAGACTTGAGGGTTAGTGTTTACTTGTAACCTGGCTGACATATTAGATCCGGTTACTAGTTACTACTTACTCTATCTGTCCGTGAATAAATGCACATTCAATATTTTGACATGCATTTACTTCCGTTATGTCAAATAGAGCCTTACTAGCTGTAGTTGTGGGCACTCACTACCAGCTAATCTAGGCACTATTGAATACAGCTTTTATTGAGGTTCAAGGCAAGATTAAATTTATGGATATTTTTTTTTAACATGCAGGTAAGGATTTTGCGCACTTCACGTAACATTCTGTACATTGCCGGAACATATGCTAAGAATAGATTAATATTATTTTGATGCATTCTGTCAATAGCATGTCATGAGGAAAACAAATAGGAAGTGGAAGAACTAAGAATATCCATACCGGCAGTTGTAGCACCTCAATTAGTTTTGACAGTTCTTGCTTAAGTTGGACATGAAGATTCTCAGGTGTGTTCATCGGTTTTTCCACCCCTTCAGAACAAAATTATATCATAACAGTGTAATACGCATATCTGCAGCAGAATGTATTCTTGTCATAAACGTGATACCTTCTTTTTGTTGCCTGTCATTAAGTTGTTGAGGAGGGGGGCTCGATGTAGTACATACTACTGAAAACATAGGTTCTTCCTGGTGCAGATTCAAATGTACATGAGATGACAGCAGGATCAGATTACTATAAAAACTAGCAAATAGCTATCTACGTAGCTCTATATAAGTTCAGAGATGTTTTTTTATCAATCAAATGTAAAGTACCAAATATCGCATAGCTTCACATAGCGTATCGATGTTGCTGTCTTCCACATGCCCGCTTGAAGTGTTTTCCTTGCCCACTATGTCAGGAGAAGGAATAACTACATCTGGAAAGTTAGCGGTAAGTTAGGTATGGTAGTATCCGGATGAATTAGCGCAGGCTAAATGACCAACAGTACAACCTCATGGTTACGGTTCAACCGGATAACAAAGCCCGCATAAGCCGTGAAAAACTAGTAATTGTCTCACACAGGATGGGACTCTAAGAGGATACATATAGTACCACAAGCACAACATATGGGGATATGATACCTGCGGCATTTGCTGCTCGGGCCATCCTGAATCTCTGGAAGTAGCTTCTTGCGGTGATTCTTTCTCGCTTCTTCGACGAACTGCTAGCACTCCCATTCTGCTGTCTGTCTGAATCTCTCGACAAAGAAATCGAAGTGCTCTCCTTGCCCACTATGTCAGGAGAAGCAATAACTACATCTGAAAAGTTAGCGATAAGTTAGGTATGGTAGTATCCAGATGAATTAGTGCAGGCTAAATGACCAACAGTACAACCTCATGGTTACGGTTCAACTGGATAACAAAGCCCGCATAAGACGTGAAAAACTAGTAATTGTCTCACACAGGATGGGACTCTAAGAGTATAGATAGAGTACCACAAGCACAACATAAGGGGATATGTTACCTGCGGCATTTGCTGCTCGGGCCATCCTGAATTTCTGAAAGTAGCTTCTTGCGGTGATTCTTTTTCGCTTCTTCGACGAACTGCTAGCACTCCCATTCTGCTGCCTGTCTGAATCTCTCGACAGAGAAACCGAAGCAGCGACATTTGACGCTCCAAGCCGTGCTTCCCTATTCTGCTGCCTGTCTGAATCTCTCGGCAAAGAAATCGAAGCAGCGACATTTGACGCTCCAATCCGCGCTTCCCTATTCTGCTGTCTGTCTGAATCTCCCGGCAGAGAAACCGAAGCACCGGCATTTGACGCTCCAAGCCGTGCTTCCCTATTCTGCTGCCTGTCTGAATCTCTCAGCAAAGAAATCGAAGCACCGACATTTGACGCTCCAAGCCGTGCTTCCCTGTTCTGCTGGCTGTCTGTCTGAATCTCTGAAAGTAGCTTGTGGCGCTGGGCCTTTTTCGCTCCCCCATTCTGCTGTCTGTCGGAAGAGGGTCTCTTCACATTGACTGGTCCGGTGGAACCCCTCTCCTGGGTAGGAGCGGCCGCACTTCGTCCTGAACGCCTCGGGCCCGGCTCGCCTGGCTCTCCGCCCAGCCGGAACCGGGGGCTGCTTCTCGCCGCCAGCGCCCGCACCGCATGACTTAGCGTGGCAGCCCCAGCATTCTCCGTCGCCGCGCTGCTGCTGCTGCTTCCGCCGGGTCCTCTTGGCCGTTTGCTCCCCATTCCTCCTAGCATCAGCCACAGAAGAAAATAGTTCCCGTCAGTCCCGAAATTAGAGAACCAGAAACCCAAATCCCACCCCCGCGCTGAACGATTGCAGAAGATAGAAATCCGAGCAGAGGACGTGGCCCTGACAGTTCCCCTCCCCCCGAACGCTCGGAAGGAAGCTCGCGGAAACGAGGCGCGCGAGATGCGGGGGAGGCGGGCGGGCGGTCACAGTCGGAGCGGTAAAGCCGTACCTCTGCCGGGAGCTGGTGGGAGGGAGTGCGGCCCGATGGCGACGGCGGGGCTAGGGTTTTCGCTGCGGGGAGGCGGCATCACGCGACGAGGCTTTGAGCAGCAACCACCGGACGGGGAAGAAGGAAGACGCCCCGCCGTGAAGACCACCGCCTCCCTCTGCCGGCCTCGGTCCTCACGGGGGGGGTCACGGCGGTAGCAGCGTCACGTGGTCTGCGTGTCTGTGTGAGCTCAGAGCTCAGCTGGCTCCCGCGCGCATAATTGGACGGACCTAGATCCAGTAACTAGCTTTACCAAGAGTGTGCGCCTTTAGGTACATCCACCATCCAGCCCACATCCAACGGTCCACATGACTCGAAGGCAGAAAAAGGCTGTTTTGCAGCTCTCAGCAGCAACAACACGCACTTGCAAGCTGGGTTCAGTTCGCCTGCTGGATTCAGTCAGGTGGCCAGCTTCTATGTCTGCACCATTTTCTACCATATGAACATCAGTTTTATTAGTAGCCTGCGAACTTGATCGGATTCAGTTGGGTTTGAACAGAAGAAATAATTCAAGAACTGATAGTACTCATGGGCAGACTATACCAATAAGACCTGAACAGATTATGCAATAACATAGCGGTAGCATTTGGCACTGAAATTCAGCATCTGATGACATTGAACTGCTGCTGCTGCTGTAACATCCAAATTCTACAGCAAGATATGCCAGTACTGAACAATCATTCAAAATTATGCCGGGAGAGTAGGCTTTTGTAATATTCAAATGTATTACTTTCTTGTAAAACTTCCTCTTAATTAATCGATTGGGGCAAAGCTTTTGCCCCCGTTTTGAAAAAAAAAATTCAAGTGCACAGATCATGCCATTTCACTTGTACACTTAGGCCATAAAAGACTATAGTTAACCCCCAAAATACTGTAGTTAGCCCTGTCCAAAATACTACTACAGTATCGAAGCCCCCAAAACGAAGTGGGGTCCTTGTAGATACTAGAACAGATCATCATAAAAGATTATCACCATCAACTCGTGGAGCTGTCAAGAGCTCGGTAAAACTGTCAACTGCATCATACTCTTGCAGCTTCTCATTTGCTCTTGTGGGACTCCCTCCTTTGTTGGTGCCTTCATTCTCAACTTGCGCTTGAGGCTGCACGCCTTTTTTTCTTTTCTTTTGCTACCAATGTCAATGAAAATTCAACTTGTTAGTTTAGAAAGGAATAAAAACGACGTAGTACGGACATACTACAACTTGTCAGCGTGCTAGAGATCTAGTTCAGTTAGTATGCTAGAGACCTAGTTCAGTTAGTATGCTTGAGAACTAGTTTTACTTACATATGACTAACAGTAATTAGTTTCAGTTCAGTTAGGCATCTTTGAAAAAAAAACAGTTGCTGACAATATCAAATGAATGAATGATCTACAGTCTACACATATGAGCTGAAGATCTAGTACGAGTATGTGGATAGTTACTTCAAACAGTGGTACAGGTATAATTTGTCCATATGGACATGTAGAATTACCTCGCCAGCGTGACAGAGAGGCAATTTCTCTCCTTCCATGGCGGCAGCGATGGAGCTCCTCCTTGGCAGCGCGGTCCTGCGGTTGAGGAGTGGCCCTCCTCTCCTCCAGCGGCAGCATGGCCCGACCCTCCTCCTCTCCTTCAAAGGAGGCGCGGCCAGCTCTCCATACTCCACATCCGCGCGGCTCCTCTTCCTCTCTGATACAGTAGCATGCAGCGCGACGCTTCTTCTCCAATGCGGCGGCATGGTCTGCTTCCTCACCGACACGCCAGCGGCGCGGGAGAGCTCCGGACGATACGCAAAGCCCACAAACCCCCAAAATTTCCTGCCCGCCCTCGCCCAAAACTGCTAAGTACTGCAGGAAAATGAACTAAAAAAATGTGTGACACAAATACAATGGAGTTCTTCTAGGCAAGAAAAGTTTGATGTATCGGAGTAGAGAGAAAATATATCTCTGGGTCAGGATAGGCTTACCCACCAAGCAGGTTTGGAAATTTTTGAACACTGCCATTACGAATCCATCTGTACTCCATTACAGCTTTACCGGTCAGTCAGTACTGTTTGCATGAAAACAAACCATTCAATAACAAGGAGAAGAAATGGCAAGGAGCATTCTCAAATAAAGAAAGTAAGACTTCTATAGAAAATGAATTGTCGAGAATAGCATGATTTGCCAGAAATAGATAATTATGAGCATGGGCTGTCACTTGCAGGTGATTAAGTGAGCGAGAGTCAACTGTCAACCTCCGCAATGCTCTGTCAAACATCTGAGGGTGTCAACATTCTCAACCCTAGGCTGAACTGCTTCAAGGCAAACGCCAGAGTCAGCAAAACTGAAATAAGTGCTAGACAGAAGTTGTTCTTTCGGTCAATGTTCACGTAACAGTGCCAATCTCTACAGATAGCATTATGGAATCACATTTGCAGCATAACTGGACTAATACCAATTTGGTAGTAAAATCTGAAGTTTGCATGAAACGATAGTAGATGGAAATTAGCACTGAAAATATCAAAACAATGTGTATAACATGCAAATATATCTGTCTACAGGTTGTTGCAACATGCTCATGGTTTAGTTCCGCCTCCTGAGTTACACGACTTTGGAGAGTACGAGCACTATAAGTAGTCAACAGCAAGCACATGTTTCTAACTTCAATGTCCATGGTACATGAATGTTCAAGAATTATGAGCTGGTACACTTAAAGAGCTCTTCAACCGGCTTTAGTACATTCAGTAATGATCAGCTGGTGCACTTGAAGAGCTCATATAGTGTAAATTCTTCCAAAATTTATCCATTGAAATATGTACTTATTAAAGAGACCAGAGGGGAATAGGCCCTCGGTTTATTTTTATAGAAGATTTAGTGAGTACAACCTGGCGTTGCGAGCGCAAAGGCTCGAAGCCAGGTGGGCAGGCATGCATCAACCCATGCCTACCATCCAGGCTAGGCCACGGTTCTCACAATGTGTATTTATAACATATCAATGATTTGCAGAATTTATAAGAAGTTGCGCATGCCCTGATCATATTTATATCCTTGCAACTACAAGTAAACTGTACCTGAGAAATAGTCTACTCAAAATGGGAACCAAAAGTCTTAGCAATGTCACTGTCTTTTAACACTACATCATATTTGAAAAAACAATCAGAGCAATTTGGACACAGAAATATCACACCTGCCCATGTCAGATTGAATACTTTCCACTAACTTCTATACACAGCAGGTAAATGAAAATTCCATCATACTAACTGCAACTGAATTGGGAAGAGGGGCAAAATTAAAATGGAAACTATTCTGTGCGAAGCTAGAAGGATGGGGGAACATAATTACTCAATAAAATGCATTGTATTTGAGCAGTATATGCTACTAAGCAAGTGAATAAAAAAATGGACCATGAAGAACAGTTTCACAGACAATGGCAGTTAAGAATTGAGAACAAAATCAGATTGGAAGAAATATTGAGTTCACCTATTCTTGCATCTGCTATGAACCAGCCATTGGCATTGATTGCAAATGTTCCATGTGGATTTTATAGGAGCACCATCAGCGGCGGTAGCACATATAAGCTTCCGGTGCAAATTCTAGCAGCCAAAGGCTATTGTGACCGAGTGAGCATGGAACTAATACGGCAAACAGATTGTATTACCCTTTTGACAACTGGCTCAAATACATAATGATACTGTAAACTGTTATTTTACAGGATCAACAGATTGCATTATGGAATCACATTTGCAGCATAACTGGACTAATGCCAATTGGTAGTAAAATCTGAAGTTTGCACAAAACGATGGATGGAAATTAGCACTGGAAATATCAAAATAATTAGTGTACAACACGCAAATATATATCTGTCTACAGGTGGTTGCAACATGCTCATGGTTTAGTTCAGCCTCCTGAGTTAATTAACTTAGTTACACGACTTCGGAGTATACAAGCAGTCATGTATACAAGCACTATAAGTAGTCAACAGCAAGCACATGTTTCTAACTTCAACGTCCATGGTACATGAATGTTCAAGAATTATGAGCTGGTACACTTAAAGAGCTCTTTGCTCTAGTACATTCAGTAATGATCAGCTGGTGCACTTCAAGAGCTCATATAATGTAAATTCTTTCAAAATTTATCCATTGTACTTACTAAAGAGACCAGAGGGAAAGAGGCTCTCAGTTTATTTTATAGAAGATTTAGTCAGTACAACCTGGCGGTGCGAGCACGGAGGCTCGAACCCAGGCGGGCAGGCATGCATCAACCCATGCCTACCATCCAGGCTACGGCCCGGTTCTTACACTATGTAATTTATAATATATCAATGTTTTGCAGAATTTGTAAGAGGACGTGCATGCCCTGATCTGATTTATATCCTTGCAACTACAAGTAAATTGTACCTGAGAAATAGTCTCCTCAATATGGGAACTAAAGGTGTGCAAAGCTGACACTGTTGTAAACCGTTTTAAACCGGCCAGTGGGTGTAGTTCATTTCCTTTCACAAATCTGATTCTTACTTCCAGTTTAATACAAAAAAAATGAACTAGGCTGAAACCGGCTAAAACGGCAAACCGGGTTTGCCCACCCCTAATGGGAACTGTAAAGCTTAGTAATGACAGTATCTTTTAACAGTACATCCTATTTGCAAGACTTTTTTCGAGCAACCATATTTGCACAGATTTGGACGCGGAAATATCACACCTGGCCATATCAGATTGAATACTTTCCACTAATTTCTGTACACAGCAGGTAAATGACAATTTCAGCATACTAACTGCAACTGAAATGGGGAGAGGGGGGCAAAGTTAAATTGGAAACTGTTTTGTACAAAGCTAGAAGGGTGAGGGAACACGATTATTCGATAAAATGAATTGTATTTGAGCAGTATATGCTACTAACCAAATCAATAAAAAAATAGACCATGAAGGACACAGTTTGTCAGATGGCAGTTCAGAATTGAGAACACAATCAGATTGGAAGAACATATTGAGCTCACCTCTTCTTGTGTCTGTGATGAACCAGCCATCGGCATTGATTGCAAATGTTCCATGTGGATTTCTATAGGAGCATCATCAGCGGCCGTAGCACATATACTTTTCTGGTGCAAATTGTAGCAGCCAAAGGCTATCGTGACAAAGTGAGCATGAAATTAATACAGCAAACAGATTTTATTACCCTTTTGACAACTGGCTCAAATACATAATGGTACTGTTATTTTACAGGATCAACAGATGGATTGCCAGTGAACACTAACAGCATAACGACAAACTATCTAAGCATACTAAATTCAGGAGTGACTCCATTTCCATTTAGAACTATTGACCAAAGGTCGCGACAGCTTAGAGCTAAAAGAGGTACTCTAAGCTAACAAAGTACAACAATAACTGAACTGAAAAAACATTCTCGAAACTTATCCATAAGCATATCTAGCTACGGTTTCATGGCTTGGAGCAGCAAGGACAAATTAATCTCATGCATGCAAACCTTCATGACGTAGGCCGTCTCGCTCCGGTAGAACACGATGTCGGCCTCTTTGGTCCCGAGGTTGAGCCGGATGAGCCCAACTCTACCGATATACAAGGCCACAGTGCCACTCCTGTGTCCGAACCCCTCGAACTGAACGGAGCTGTGCACACCCCAATCCTGCTTGTCTCACAATATGGATTTAGTAACATATCAATGATTTGCAGATTTTATAAGACATGCATGCCCTGATCACATTTATATCCTTGCAACTACAAGTAAATTGTACCTAAGAAATAGTCTCCTCAAAACAAGAACCAAAAGGCATAGCAATGTCAGTGTCTTCTAACAGTACATCATATTTGCAACAACAAAAATATTGAGCACAAGATTAATATCACACCTGCCCATGTCAGATTGAATAGTTTCCACTAATTTCTATACACATACACAGCAGGTAAATGACAATTTCATAATACTAACTGCAACTGAATTGGTGAGAGAGGGGCAAAATTAAAATGGAAATTGTTCTGTGCGAAGCTAGAAGGGTGAGGGGACACAATTACTCAATAAAATGCATTGTCTTTGAGCAGTATATGCTACTATGCAAGCCAATAAAAAACTGGACCATGAAGAACAGTTTCACAGACAATGGCAGTTAAGAATTGAGAGCACAATCAGATTGGAAGAACATATTGTGCTCACCTCTTCTTGCCTCCACGATGGCACTGATTGCAAATGTTCCATGTGGATTTCTATAGGAGCACCATCAGCGGCGGTAGCACATATACTTTTCCGGTGCAAATTCTAGCAGCCAAAGGCTATCGCGACTGAGTGAGCATGGAATTAATACGGCAAACAGATTTTATTACCCTTTTGACAACTGTCTCAAGTACATAACGACACATGTAAACTGTTATTTTACAGGATCAACAGACGGATTGCAGCGAACACTACTAACAGCATAACGACAAACTATCGAAGCATACTAAATTCAGGAGCGACTCCATTTCCTTTTAGAACTATTGGCCAAAGGCCACGACACGACAGCTTAGAGCTAAGACAGGTGCTCTAAGCTAACAAAGTACAACGATAACTGAACTGAAGAAACGTTCTCGAAACTTATCCATAAGCATATATCTAGCTCAACGGTTTCATGGCTTGGAGCACAGAGGACAAATTAATCTCATGCAGGCAAACCTGCGAGACGTAGGCGGTCTCGCTGCGGTAGAACACAACGTTAGCCTCTTTCGTCGCGAGGTTGAGGCGGATGAGCCCAACTCTACCGATATACAGGACCACGGTGCCACTCCTGTGTCCGAAGCCCTCGAACTGAACGGAGCTGTGCACGCCCCAGTCCTGCTTGTCTATGAGCACCTGCCGGGTCCACCTCGGCGGCGAGCTTGGCTCCGCCTCCGCGGGGTGTGCCTTGGTCCACATGGAGATCACTTGGGTCTCCGAGACGACAACTAGCAGCTTCCCGTCCACTGATGCGGCGAGAAGGAGCCCCCGGTGGCTCATGGAGGCCGTCATTCTGCTAGTGCAGCCCCGTGGAAGATCGATGATGGTTGCCTGCAGTGTGTCGATATCCATGGCGACGATGTAGGGCTCCGGGCCAGACAGGTGCCGCCCCGGGGGCAGCGGCTCGGGGTTGCATAACCAGTGGACGGTTCGGCCGATGACCAAGGGGCAGGAGTCATGGAACGGCCTGGACCCTCGCGGGAGGTGGGGCGCGCGGACGGGGCTCCAAGCGCCGTGCCGTGAGGAGTAGATCTGGGTCCGCAGGCGCTCGTCGGCGACGAGCAGCTCGAAGGAGCGGCCGTGGTCCTCGACGTTGAGCAGGGCGTGCTTGCGGTAGTCCCTGATGGCGACGGAGGGGAGGACGGAGACGTCGCCGGTGACGCTGTTGACGACGCGGAGCACGCTCCCGGGCGGGCCTTCCTCGAGGGACTGGCCGAAGAGGGGCCGCGGGCGGAGCCTGCGGAGGACGACGAGGCCGTCCCGCGACGCGACGGGCTCGAATACGAGGCTCTCGTCGAAGCGGATGAGGCAGGGCTCGGTGGCGGGGATGCCCTGGACGACGCGCACGGGGCGCTCGGCCTGGCTGTCCTCGAGCCTGTAGGAGACCCCGCGGAGGAGCGCCGGGTCGAAGCCTGCCGTGGAGGCGGCGCGGAGGGCGAGGAGGCGGCGGAACCCGCTGTCGAGGATGGCGCGGCGGAGGGGCTTGGAGGTGGCCGCGCAGCGGACGACGCTGACGACGTCCGAGCGCGCGGCGATCTCGAGCAGCAGATCCACCGGGAGGGCCGACTCGTCGTCGGCGTCGGCGGCGGCCGGGACCGGAGGAGGGGCGCCCTGGGAGGAGCCCGGAAGGGGAGGCGGTGGAGCGGGGTCGAGGTCCATGGTATGGGGGAGGAGGAGCGGGGTTAGCGCAGTGAACCGATTTGACCTTTTGTGGGTGTGGGGGGTGGGGGGGGGGGGGGGGATTTTGCGGCGCGGGGTACAGGTGCTGCCCTCTTGGGACAAAGGCGCTTGGTGTGCAGTGGATTGCGGGCCAATTTAGGGCCGTGCAGGGCTAGGGCTAGGGCAAGGTCACCGGCCCCTGCCAGTGCCACCTTTCAGAATTTTGACGAGGAAGATAGGCTGACCGCTGACGTTCTCTTCTCTGCGACGATACAGACACCAGGGTGACGTCCAAGTTCCACTACGCGTCAAGTCTACAGAGCCTTGCAAAGCCTGTACCTGCGGTGTCTGCCCCATGCTGATTATTCAGTGTATTTTCCAACATATGGCGACCAATCGAAAAGGAAAGATGGTTAGTAAATTGTGAGGTTTCCCTTTAGCTACTCACTCACAGCAACTCACGGATCTGTTAGAAGCAAATGTAGCTGAACGAAACATTTCTCTAGTAGCTCGAAGCGAAATTATCTTGTGGATGGGGCCACCGTTTGTCGGATCGGAAGGACTCGCCACGGTGACGGCAACATTATATGAGCCATTCTGTTGTAGGTGAGATGGAAGCAAAGATTTAGATAACTTGGGAACAAAACTCACAGTAACTTCTTTATGAAAACCAAAGCTTGTTAAACAAGAGGTCGGGACTTGAGCTGTCATCCCCCAACCTCTCCTCTATCCACTAACCAGGCGGAAAAAAAGGTAGGATGACTTGGTTCTTCCTTTGTTCTTTTTATGGATTGTCTTGTAGGCATATTTTTGATGATGCATTCACCTAACGCTGAGTCTCTGTCTAATGCTTTGGCAGCGTGAGGTTGGGGGACCTTGGTTTTTTGCCCATCTAGCATGTAGTTAGGGTGAGGATTTTGTGTCGCGGTGGCGTTGTTCAGATGGTGGTGATGGTGCTGCATGAAATAATGGTATCCCGGTTTCAACCACATTAGTGTGGCATGGACAATGGCGTCAAGGAGCTAATGAGTCTTGTGTAGACGGTCAGGCTTATGCTCCGTCTGTGTGCAGTGTTGGTTTGGTCATCGGCCTATTGCTCTTGTCGGTGATGATTTCGTCTTGTATGCTTTTCATCTTATTCCCACCCTCAAGGTGTACGTGGGCTAAGCCGCGAGCTCCCACCTACGATTCTAAGTGTGGATGTCTCTTTTATATCGTTTTACTTGGCTATATATAGTCTAGACTGTAGGTGTAAAAGATTTTATATAGTAGCATTGCGTGAAATAAAACAAATGAGGAGTCTTTTGCTAGATTAGTTAGTTAAGAATAAATTATGATTTACTTGGTTTCTTTCTAAAATATGACTTGCAAGCCATAAGTTTCTTTGATTAAAAAAAAGTATATTAATGAGATACAAACCGAATGTTCCTTTCACACCTAGCAATGATTCCCGGTTCATGAGCAAATGCTCACAAAGAATTAATGTTTCTCAAAGCCTTATCCAAGGGCAAAGGAGTCCGACTTTTTTCTCCTAGTGTTGCCCTTTCTAAAATTCCACAAGGTTAACTTGCACTATGAGTATGTAACAAATATGAACATGTATTGATATGTGACGAACATTCAAGCCACCGTCGCCGCCGCAACATCCAGATCTAGAAAGGGTGTGCAGTTAGGATGACATTTTTGTGTCGTGGTGGCGTCGTCCAGATGGTGGTGACGACGCTTCATGGAATAATGGTATCACGGCTTCAACCTCATCAATGCGACATGGTCAATGGCGCCGAGGAGGCCATGGTTCTTATGTAACCGGTCGGGCTTATGCTTCGGCTTTGTGCAGTGCTGATTTGCCCGTCGGCGTATTGCTTTTGTCGATGGTTCTTTCGTCTTGTATGCTTTCCATCGTGTTCTCACCCTCAAGGTGTACGCGGGCTAAGCCGCCAGCTCACACCTACGATTCTAAGTGTGGATGTGTGCTTTGTATCGTTTTACTTGGCTATATATAGTATATATTGTAGCATTGCGTGGAAATAAAACAAATAAGGAGTCTTTTTGCTAGATTAGTCAGTTAAGAATAAAGCTTGATTTACTTGATTTCTTTTTAAAATATGACTTGCAAACCGAAAGTTTCTCGGATAAAATTTTGCTACGAACAGATGCTCCCTTCACACTTATCAATACTTCACAGTTGCTGAGCAAATGCTCACAAAGAACTAATGTTTTTCAAAGACTCGCCCAAGGGAAAAGGAGTCCTTTTTTTTGCTCCCGGTGTTCCCCTTTCTAAAAAATTGTAAGGTTAACTTGCACCATGAGTATGTAGAGGCGAACCTAGGATTTTATTAATGGGTATGCCAGACCAAAAATATAATGGTCGATTCGATTAAATATACCTACCAATTTAACAAATAATTAAATTTTACATAGTAATATGATATAGAAGCAACAAATAATATGAAGCGCCTAGCGGCGGCCTTGGCCTCCCTAAGGCCACACGCCAGGTAGCTGCGCCACATCTCGCAGATCGGGGCGGCCCCTCGCGCACGCGGTTGTAGGTTTCGGCTCGGGCATGTGGGCAGGGTGGAGAGGAGGAGCACAAGAGGGAGGGGAGAAGGAAGGCGGCGAGGCGTAGGGTGGGGTGTCGTGGTGGGGAACGGTGCACTCTCCCTTGTTTTCTCTATGTAGATTGTCAATTTCAAACACTGAACCCCGTATTCTAAAATAATTAAGAAGGGAGCGTCTAGGGAGCAATCGGGGGCTGGTTTGCACTAACCAGCCACCGCCAGAAATAGAAACCAGGACAACCACCCCCACTTCCAGAAATAGAAAGAATCAACCCACCCCTCCGGACCACGCGCGTCCAGCTGGTTTGGACCACGCGAGTCATCCCCAGCTTCCCCGTCCTCTCCCAGGATCCCAGCCAAAAAGCAAAGCAAAAGACCCACCACCACCACGTGACAGTAGTTCCCTCTCTCTCCCCCTCTCTCTTCTTCCTCCCCAAGACAGATCCATCTTCTCCCTCCTTCATATCTCCATTGGAGGCCCATGGTAAAAAGGTTGAGATCTGGTCACAACAGTATCAAAGGTGCACAACAAAACATAAACCCTGTTTCCCCCTCTCCCCCTCCACCCCTCCCCCTCCTCCTTTGATTTTCTGGCAGGTTTTTCCTTGTTTTCTATGATCCTCTTCATGATTTTGGAACACACAGGAAAAAAACTTACAACATGGTAAAGTTGTATCTTCAACAGTCTAAGAAGCAACTATGGCATATGATCTTTTTACAACTAGGTTGCAACATAGATGGCCATGGATACCTGGTTGCAGCATAGATTGAAAACATAAACCTGATTTCAGATCTGAATAAAAACAACTATGTCCATGGATATCTGGTTGGACTAATCAAAAGTTCAAGTAGTATGTAGGTCAGATAGCCATAAACCTGCAGTAGCTTAGTTAGTTATTCAGATCTGCAAAAACCTAAAATTTTGGACATCTTGGCAAATTCAACATAGTTTAATACTGAGACAGAAGAAGTGCAAACTTAAAACCAACATAGTTCACTACTGAGAAACCATCTTTGCTATTTTCCAATTTTTACATAGTTTACTATAGTTGGGATGGGCAAAAGGCATCCTTTTCCTAGTGGTGAGTATAAGTGTAGCACACTTGTAAGTTTCTTTGATAGTGAAGGACCTGAAAAAATATTGAAAGAAAATAAAATGGTGTCAGGAACTTTTCCCTTGTAAATTATAGCTGACAAAGTTATAGTTGTGCATGTGTTGTATGTAAAACACAGTTATAGTTGCTAATCAAAAAAGTGTATTCTTGGTTTTTTTATTTTTGCAGATGTCTGGGCTTGACCTTAACGCGCTTCCTGATGATTTGGACATTCTAGATGCAGAAACAAATGCACCTGAGCCACTGTTTTGCACTCAAGCTGTCTGTGAAGATATTGTGGAGGAATCTCCAGACAATGATTGTAGGGGTTCGTAGCATGGAAAACAAAAATTTTCTATCGCATACAAACAAACAAGCCAAGATCTATCTACTAGATTGTAGCAACGAGTCGATGGAATAACTCACCCTCGAAGATTCCAAAGTGTTTAACGAGAGCAGATTCTCGTGGGTGATGTAGTCGTACTCTTTCCGATCTCAAGATCGCGTAGACGATCCTTCCGGCGCCACGTTCCAGCAGCGCCCCCGCAGTCGGTCACACGTTCGGTACTCGACGAAGACCTTCCTCTCCCTTGTTCCAGCAGGCAGCGGAGGTTGTAGTACTCTCCTCGTGATTCCGGCAGCACAACGGCGTGGTACCGGAGGTAGAGGGGAGATCCCGCAGGGCTTCGCCTTAAGCCGGTGCGAGTATGGTGGAGCTTATGAGAGAGGCTATTAGTGGTCTAGTAATTAGACACACCAATTAGAGGGCTCTAAACCAATTAGAAGGCTCTAAACCAAAATAGCTCTAAACCGGGGTTTAGATCTAGGGTTTAGTTTAGAGGGGTAGGAACTAGTGTGTCTAGAGAGGGGAGCCCTGCCCCTCCCTTTATAGGTGGGAGGGCCGGCGGCCAAGGGGAGGAGTTCCTCCCCAACTCGGCCTTGGGAGGTGCGCCGGCCAAGGGGAGGAACCCTCCTCCAACTCGGCCTCCACCTCTCCTCCTCTTTCTCCTCTTTCCGAAAACTGGCAGTTTGACCGAAAACTGGCAGTTTGACTTTTCCAATTAGGATTTGAATTAACCCTTTATTTCGGACAGCGAGAACACTTAGTACATGATGCAATCATTCCAACATGCAATGACACATTCATGTACCCTTCCCCCTCCGGAGTGCCGGACATTCCGGGACCTTCTAGAATGTTCCCGATGAAAACACCGGAACCATTCCCGAACTCCGAAACGGGACTTTCCTTATATGAATCTTATTCTCCGGACCATTCCGGATCACCTCGTGATATCCCGGATCCCATCCGAGACTCCGAACAACATTCGGTCTCTTTCTCATAATACCATAACTACTCAAACAACGTCGAATCCTTAAGTGTGTCTCCCTACGGTTCGTGAATTATGCGGACATGATCGAGACACTTCTCCGAACAATAACCAATAGAGGAATCTGGAAATTCATATGGCTCCCACATATTTCTACGATTACTTTGCGATCGAATGAACCACTTACATACGATACCAATTTCCCTTTATCTCACGATATGTTACTTATCCGAGGTTATGATCGTCGGTATCTCTGCATACCTAGTTCAACCTTGTTACTGATAAGTACTCTTTTCTCGTTCCCGTGATATGTGATCCCTTGTGACCAAGTCACATGCTTGCAAGCTAATTGGATGACATTTCACCGAGAGGGCCCAGAGAATATCTATCCGTCATGTGGATGGACAAATCCCACTCTTGATCCATGTGTTTCAACCAATACTTTCCGAACACTCAATGCCACCTTTATAGCCACCCTGTTACGGTGTGGTGTTTGATGATATCAAAGCATCCATCTGGTAAAGGTGATATGCATGATCTCATGGTCGAAGGAATTAGGTTACTATGTATCAGAAAGCATATAGCAATTGAACTATTGAAATGACTTGATCTTTATGCTACGCTTGTCTATAGGAGTATGTCCACCATATCATTCTCCTAACGATATGATCTTGTTGTTGATAACATCTCAATGTTCATGACAAAGAAACCACATCATCAATCAACCAACAAGCTAGTGAAGTATAGAGGCTATACTAGGGACTTCAAATTAAGTTTACAAATCACACAAGTATTAATGGTTTCCTTGTTAATACTATTATAGCATGAATGCAAACATTTATCATAAACACAAAGATATATAATAATAACTATATTTATTATTGCCTCTAGGGCATATCTCCAACAGTCTCCCACTTGCACTAGAGTCATCTAATCTAGATTACATGGTAATATACCGAACACCCATGGCAGTTTGGTGTTGGTCATGTTTTGCCCTCGGGAGAGGTTTAGTCAACGGATCCGCCACATTCAGATCTGTGTGTACTTTGCAAATCTTTATATCCCCATCCTGGATATGTTCTCGAATAGCGTGAAAACGCAGCTTGATATGCTTCAGCTTCTTGTGTGACCTTGGTTCTTGCGCATTGGCTATGGCGCCCATGTTATCACAGTAGATAGACATTGGGTCCAGCGCACTAGGAACCACACCCAGCTCTGTAATGAACTCTTTCATCCATATCGCTTCTTGTGAAGTCTCCGAAGCAGCCATGTATTCCGATTCAGTTGAAGATCTCGCCACAACGCTTTGCTTTGCACTCCTCCAGCTAACTGCTGCACCATTCAAAATAAATACGTATCCAGATTGTGATTTAGAATCATCCGGATCGGTGTTCCAACTAGCATCGGTGTAACCATTAACAACGAGCTGTTCATCACCTCCATAAGAAAGAACCATATCCTTAGTTCTTCTCAAGTACTTAAGGATGTTTTTGACCGCTGTCCAATGATCCACTCCTGGATCACTTTGATATCTGCTAGTTAGACTAACAGCATATGCGATGTCGGGTCTAGTACATAGCATGGCATACATTAGAGATCCTATGGCTGAGGCATAGGGAGTCTTACTCATCCTTTCTCTATCTTCTGCCGATGTCGGACTTTGAGTTTTACTCAAGGTCGTATTGGGCAACATGGGCAAGAACCCTTTCTTGCTTTCTTCCATTCCAAACTTCTTTAGAACTTTGTCCAAATATGTACTTTGTGACAATGATATTTGGCGTTTCGATCTATCTCTATAAATCGTTATGCCTAATATGTAAGCTGCTTCGCCAAGATCCTTCATTGAAAAACTATTATTCAAATATTCTTTGACACTATTAAGAAGGTCTACATCATTCCCAATCAATAATATGTCATCCACATATAGTATTAAGAACGCTACAGAGCTCCCACTCACTTTCTTGTAAATACAAGCTTCTCCATAAGTTTGTATAAAACCAAAACTTTTGATTACCTTATCAAAACGTTGATTCCAACTTCGGGATGCTTGCTTCAATCCATAGATGGACCGTTGAAGTTTGCATACCTTGTTAGCATCTTTAGGATCGACAAAACCTTTGGGTTGCATCATATACAATTCTTCATCAATGTCTCCATTGAGGAATGCTGTTTTGACATCCATCTGCCATATCTCATAATCATAATATGCAGCGATTGCTAACATAATCCTCACAGACTTTAGCTTCGCTACTGGTGAGAAAGTCTCATCGTAGTCAACTCCTTGAATTTGTCGAAACCCTTTTGCGACAAGTCGAGCTTTATAGACAGTAACATTACCATCAGCATCTGTTTTCTTCTTGAAAATCCATTTGTTCTCGACAGCCTTACGGCCATCCGGTAAGTCCACCAAAGTCCATACTTGGTTTTCGTACATGGATCCAATCTCGGATTTCATGGCTTCTTGCCATTTATTGGAATCTGGGCTCATCATCGCTTCCTCATATGTCTCGGGGTCATCGGTGTTGTCCACCAACATGACATTCATAACGGAATCATACCAATCTGGAGTGGTACGAGTTCTCGTTGACCTCCGAGGTTCTGTAGCAACTTCGACCGAAGTTTCATGATCAACATCATTAGCTTCCTCTCTTATTGGTGCAGGCACCACAGGAACTTCTTCCGGTGCTGCGCTACTCGCAATTTCGAGAGAAGGTTCGACAACCTCGTCGAGTTCTACTTTCCTTCCAGTCACTTCTTTCGAGAGAAATTCCTTCTCTAGAAAGGATCCATTCTTGGCAACGAAGATTTTGCCTTCGGATCTATGATAGAAGGTATACCCAATAGTTTCCTTTGGGTATCCTATGAAGACGCATTTTTCCGCTTTGGGTTCAAGCTTGTCCGGCTGTAACTTCTTTACATAGGCTTCGCATCCCCAAACTTTAAGGAACGACAATTTAGGTTTCTTCCCAAACCATAATTCATACGGTGTCGTTTCAACGGATTTAGATGGTGCCCTATTTAAAGTGAATGCAGCTGTTTCTAATGCATAACCCCAAAATAATAGCGGTAAATCTGTAAGTGACATCATAGAACGAACCATATCTAAGAGAGTTCGATTACGACGTTCGGACACACCATTACGCTGTGGTGTTCCCGGCGGTGTCAATTGTGAAAGTATTCCGCACTTCTTTAAATGCTCGCCAAACTCGTAACTTAGATATTCACCTCCACGATCAGAACGTAGAAATTTAATCTTCTTGTTACGTTGATTCTCTACCTCACTTTGAAACTCCTTAAACTTTTCGAAAGTTTCGGACTTATGTTTCATGAAATAGATATACCCATATCTACTCAAATCATCCGTGAAGGTAAGAACATAACGATAACCACCACGCGATGCTACACTCATTGGACCACACACATCGGTATGTATGATTTCCAATAAGTCCGTAGCTCGCTCCATTATACCAGAAAATGGAGTCTTAGTCATTTTACCCATCAGACATGCTTCGCATCTTTCAAGTGATTCAAAATCAAGTGATTCAAGAAGTCCATCGGAATGGAGTTTCTTCATACGTTTCACTCCAATGTGACCAAGACGACAGTGCCACATATAGGTCGAATTATCGCTTGATTTCAAACGTTTAGCTTCAATGTTATTAAGATGTGTATTTCTACTATCGAGATTCAATAAGAATAGACCATCTATCAAAGGTGCATGTGCGTAAAACATATTACTCATATAAATCGAACAACCATTATTCTCTGATTTAAACAAGTAACTGTCTCGCAATAAACAAGATCCCGATATAATGTTCATGCTCAACGCAGGCACCAAATAACAATTATTTAAGTATAAAACTAATCCCGATGGTAGATGAAGAGGTAGCGTGCCGACCGCGATCACATCAACCTTTGATCCGTTTCCCACACGCATCGACACCTCGTTCTTCGCTAGCTTCCGTTTATTCTGCAGCTCCTGTTTCGAGTTACAAATATGAGCAACCGAACCAGTATCAAATACCCAGGCACTACTACGAATACTAGTGAGATACACATCAATAACATGTATATCAGATATACCTTTCTTCTTGATGTTGCCGTTCTTCAAATCCGCCAAGTACTTTGGGCAATTCCGCTTCCAGTGACCTTCTCCCTTGCAGTAAAAGCACTCAACATCAGGCTTGGGTCCAGCCTTGGTCCTCTTCGTCGGAGTGGTAGCTTTCTTACCACCCTTCTTGAAGTGTCCCTTTTGCTTAGACTTGCCTTTCTTGAATTTGGTGGTCTTATTGACCATCAACACTTGGTGCTCTTTCTTGATCTCCACTTCTGCAGATTTTAACATGGCAAATAGTTCTGGCAACTCTTTGTTCATGTTCTGCATGTTGTAGTTCATCACAAAGTTCTTGTAACTTGGTGGTAGTGATTGGAGGATGCGGTAAACCCCCAAAGTGTTAGGAATCACTATACCCAAACTTTGAAGTTTATTCGCGTGCCCAGACATTTTAAGCACATGCTCACTGACGGAGCTACCCTCTTCCATCTTGCAGTTAAAGAACTTTTCAGAAGCTTCATAACTTTCAATTGCCGCATGAGTCTCAAAAATTAATTTGAGATCCTCGACAATATCATATGGGTCTGACTCTTCAAACCTTTTCTGAAGCTCCGATTCTAAACCATACAAGATAGCACACTGAACTATGGAGTACTGATTCTTCCGAGCGAGGTAAACATTCTTTACTTCATCGGTAGCATCAGCTGCAGGTGGGTCACCTAGCGGTGCATCCAGCACATAGGTCAAATTACCAGCTGTGAGGACAATCCTCAAATTGCGGAACCAATCCGCGAAGTTGCTTCCATTGTTTTTCAACTTTTCTTTCTCTAGGAACGCATTAAAATTGATGGTAGGGGCTGCCATTGATCTACAACATATTTGCAATAGTTTAGACTAAGTTTATGACAAATTGAGTTCAAATTAATTAATGAAATTAAACTAGGTGAACTCCCACTCAAAACAACATCCCTCACATTGTTTTAGTGATCACACGAACCAAAACTACTATATCAACACCGATCATCACGAGAGCCGATATAGTTTTAATGGCGAACAATCATCATGTTCATCATATCTACTATATGATTCATGCTTTGCCTTTCGGCGATCCGTGTTCCTGAGGCCATGTCTGTACATGCTAGGCTCGTCAAGATCAAACCTTAGTTACCGCATAAGCAAATCTGGCTTGCTTACGTTGTATTCACCCGCGGAATCAAAGACACCCGATCATCACGTGGTGCTTCGAAGCAACAAGCTTTGGCAACGGTGCATACTAAGGGTGAACACTTCAGAACTTGAAATTTATGTGCATGAGGGATCATCTTATAATGCTACCGTCGTCTACTAAGCAATACAAGATGCATAAAGGATTAACATCACATGCAATTCATAATATGTGATATGATATGGCCTTTCTTCTTTGTGCTTCCGATCTCCATCTTCAAGCACGAATATGATCTCCATCATCACCGGCATAGCATCAAGGTCAATGACGCTTCTTCATGGTTGTCGTCCACCAGCTTCAACTATTACAGCTATTTTGAATAGACACGCAGGTCTTAACAGAAATTAAAGACAACCATATGGCTCCTGCCGGTTGCCAACTTACAATAAGGAACATTGCATACATCAAATATAATCACAATCATGGCCATATCACATCACTGCACACCCCTGCAAAACAAAGTTAGACGCTTCTACTTTCTTTGCATATTTTACGTGGTTTGGGGCTTTCCATAAGTGTCGTTCTAACCTACGAACAAGAACCACAACATTGATACTAGCATTGTTGATTACCCGTTGTAAATTGGATCTTTACTATGCTAGGAGAAACAGGCACCCGCAAAGCCACTTATGCAATACAAGTTGCATGTTAAGCGTGGAGCAAGTCTCATGAACGATGTCATGTAAGGTTAGCCCGGGCCGCTTCATCCCAACATACCGCAAGATGCAAAGTACACGCAAAGCAATCTACAATAAAAGCATCAACGCCCACAATGACCATTGTGTTCTACTCGTGCAACAGATCTACATATAGACACGGCTCTGATACCACTGTAGGGGTTCGTAGCATGGAAAACAAAAATTTTCTATCGCATACAAACAAACAAGCCAAGATCTATCTACTAGATTGTAGCAACGAGTCGATGGAATAACTCACCCTCGAAGATTCCAAAGTGTTTAACGAGAGCAGATTCTCGTGGGTGATGTAGTCGTACTCTTTCCGATCTCAAGATCGCGTAGACGATCCTTCCGGCGCCACGTTCCAGCAGCGCCCCCGCAGTCGGTCACACGTTCGGTACTCGACGAAGACCTTCCTCTCCCTTGTTCCAGCAGGCAGCGGAGGTTGTAGTACTCTCCTCGTGATTCCGGCAGCACAACGGCGTGGTACCGGAGGTAGAGGGGAGATCCCGCAGGGCTTCGCCTTAAGCCGGTGCGAGTATGGTGGAGCTTATGAGAGAGGCTATTAGTGGTCTAGTAATTAGACACACCAATTAGAGGGCTCTAAACCAATTAGAAGGCTCTAAACCAAAATAGCTCTAAACCGGGGTTTAGATCTAGGGTTTAGTTTAGAGGGGTAGGAACTAGTGTGTCTAGAGAGGGGAGCCCTGCCCCTCCCTTTATAGGTGGGAGGGCCGGCGGCCAAGGGGAGGAGTTCCTCCCCAACTCGGCCTTGGGAGGTGCGCCGGCCAAGTGGAGGAACCCTCCTCCAACTCGGCCTCCACCTCTCCTCCTCTTTCTCCTCTTTCCGAAAACTGGCAGTTTGACCGAAAACTGGCAGTTTGACTTTTCCAATTAGGATTTGAATTAACCCTTTATTTCGGACAGCGAGAACACTTAGTACATGATGCAATCATTCCAACATGCAATGACACATTCATGTACCCTTCCCCCTCCGGAGTGCCGGACATTCCGGGACCTTCTAGAATGTTCCCGATGAAAACACCGGAACCATTCCCGAACTCCGAAACGGGACTTTCCTTATATGAATCTTATTCTCCGGACCATTCCGGATCACCTCGTGATATCCCGGATCCCATCCGAGACTCCGAACAACATTCGGTCTCTTTCTCATAATACCATAACTACTCAAACAACGTCGAATCCTTAAGTGTGTCTCCCTACGGTTCGTGAATTATGCGGACATGATCGAGACACTTCTCCGAACAATAACCAATAGAGGAATCTGGAAATTCATATGGCTCCCACATATTTCTACGATTACTTTGCGATCGAATGAACCACTTACATACGATACCAATTTCCCTTTATCTCACGATATGTTACTTATCCGAGGTTATGATCGTCGGTATCTCTGCATACCTAGTTCAACCTTGTTACTGATAAGTACTCTTTTCTCGTTCCCGTGATATGTGATCCCTTGTGACCAAGTCACATGCTTGCAAGCTAATTGGATGACATTTCACCGAGAGGGCCCAGAGAATATCTATCCGTCATGTGGATGGACAAATCCCACTCTTGATCCATGTGTTTCAACCAATACTTTCCGAACACTCAATGCCACCTTTATAGCCACCCTGTTACGGTGTGGTGTTTGATGATATCAAAGCATCCATCTGGTAAAGGTGATATGCATGATCTCATGGTCGAAGGAATTAGGTTACTATGTATCAGAAAGCATATAGCAATTGAACTATTGAAATGACTTGATCTTTATGCTACGCTTGTCTATAGGAGTATGTCCACCATATCATTCTCCTAACGATATGATCTTGTTGTTGATAACATCTCAATGTTCATGACAAAGAAACCACATCATCAATCAACCAACAAGCTAGTGAAGTATAGAGGCTATACTAGGGACTTCAAATTAAGTTTACAAATCACACAAGTATTAATGGTTTCCTTGTTAATACTATTATAGCATGAATGCAAACATTTATCATAAACACAAAGATATATAATAATAACTATATTTATTATTGCCTCTAGGGCATATCTCCAACAATGATATAGCTGAGAAAGTTACAGATGGTGCTGACTCAGGAGCGCAAAGTGCTAGAGGAAATCAGTTAAATTTTATGCCGCCACAGGCCCCCGCTGGCAACCCAGACATCCCCAGCAACACTGCCCCTACAGCAACCTCTATTGACCCTAACTTAGTAGATGATGGTGTTCCATTGAATGAAGAAGTTGCTTCTAGTCCGCAAGAACCTTTCCTAGGGATGCGGTTTGACACTATTGGTGATGCAAGATCACACTACAATTCTTGTGCCAAGAAGTTGGGTTTTTCTATCAAATCAAATACATCACAGCGACAATCTTTCACTAATGAACTGAGGAAGCAGACATTTGTTTGCAATAGGTACAGACCACAAAAAACAGAAGAAGAAAAACAGAAGGAGAGAATGAATGTTGTGGAAGAAGTTAGTCCTATCCAGATAGACGATGACGATGAGGAAGGTGGACAATCTGGCCCCACTAAGAAGTCAAAGTCTAGCAGCAAGCTAAGGGTTAGGCGCAAAAGAGAATAAATCATACAAACCAAGTGCCCAGCTAAAATGATTGTCAAGTTGATTAACAACAAATGGGAAGTAACTTATTTCATTTCAGAACACAACCATCCCATGGTTGTCAAGCCTTCACTTTCCAAGTACTTGAGTTCACATAAAGTCATACCACCAGATGAAAGAGAATTCCTTAAATGCCTACATGATTGCAATTTAGAAACAGGTAATTTGTTGCTGTCCGCATATAAAAAACCCACAGAAATTGTACTTTTGTTTGTAGTATGACACTAACAAAGTATGGTTTTATATGTGTTGCAGGCCGAATGATGACAGTCATGTCTTCGTTTTATGGCGCAGAAGCTTTTGTCCCATATGCTCCCAAGGATATTACAAATTTGCACACAAACTTTCGAAGTGAAAATAAGGAATGGGACATGAGTGAGACAGTTGCTTACTTTGCAGAGATAAAAGATAAGGACCAGGGTTTCTACTCGAATTTTTCTTTTGATGAAGAAAGAGTTGAAAATATTTTCTGGGTGGACAGTTATGCGAGAAAAGCATACACAGAGTCATATCATGATTGTGTATCTTTTGATACAACTTTCATGACAAATCACTTCAACATGCCTTTTGCTCCTTTCATAGGTATAAATAGGCATGGACAGTCATTTATGCTTGGTTGTGGTTTCATAAGGGATGAGAAAGAGGAAAGTTTCAAGTGGCTTTTCAGGGAATTTCTTAAGGCCATGCATGGGAAGCAACCAACTAACATTATCACAGATCAGGATTGGGCTATGAGGGCAGCAATTTCTTCTGTTTTCCCTGAGGTTGTGCATCGCAACTGCCGTTGGCATGTTATTAAAAAGCAAATGAAAAGCTCGGTGCATTCCTGGGGCAAAACCCAGGTTTGGCAATTGAGTTCAATGAATGCATTGATGAAAGTATGACAGTGGAGGAGTTTGAAGCTAAATGGGCAGAGTTGGTCTTAAAGTGGGGGTTGGCAGCACATGAAACATTTGCATGGTTAAAGAAGTGGGCACACACATGGGTTCCTTGCTACTTCAGGCACCGCTTCTTCCCGTTCATGCAATCAACTTAGAGAAGTGAAGGATTTAACTCTGTATTGAAACGTTATATCAACCCTCACAATTCAATCAAGCATTTTGTGAAACAATATGAGAAAATTCAGGAAAAGATGTTGGGAAGGGAAAGCCACGCTGATTTCAGAACAGAAGTGCTTGAAGTGGAACCTTGGTCTCGGTTCCCAATTGAGAAGCATGCTTTATCTATTTACCCCAGGGACATTTACCACCGTTTCAGGCTTGAGTTTGAGTTGATGGGCCGATACAATGTGCAACTTGTAGGAATTAACATGTACTTGTTAGTTCCTAACAATCAGACCTGCTATCCCTATGGTGGAATAAGCTACATGGTTAATGCTAATGGAGGAAATGACAACTACAACTGTGATTGCTGCAAATATGAGAGGGATGGTTTGCTATGTTGTCATGTGCTCAAAGTGTTCACACATGTTGGTGTTGACTCAATACCAGAGCGGTACATATTGCGCAGGTGGACACGACAAGCTTTGGAACCCGTGGTTCAACCAATTATCCCAGCAAGAGATGATGTGATGCCAGAGGAGTCACGGGTGCAACTGCGATTTGCCAACTTGTCTACCAAATTTGTAAATGTTGCTAAGATTGGTAGCAAGTCAGAACAGCATGAAGCTATTGCTCGTAGACACATCAGGGAGATGATAACTGAGTTTGCGCAACTAGACAAAGTGAAGAAGAGGAACACAACCAGTGCATCAAAGAATTCTAAGTCTACTTCAGCTCCTACGGCAAAACGGAGAGCAAATTTAGGACCTACCATAACAGCCCCTGTGGCTACAGCAACTAACTTTGGAAATGCTACAGCAGTTACTAAAAAACGCAAAACAACAAATTCAGGTCCTACTCCAGCAGCACCAACACCTCCAACGTCTACCAGAACTACTGGTTGGTTCGAAGCAGAACCTTCTAATATGCCTCCCCCCTCGTCTACTATGGCACCAATTGACCAAGGTCATATGGTTGAGTCTGAAGAAGAAGCAATGGTCATCCTTGACCCTCCCAGATTGACTACAAAAGGTCGGAAAAAAGGTCGATTTCCTTTTGGAATTGAGTTGCAACCTAAGAGAGTTATTGCGTGTACTTTGTGTAATCAGCATGGACACAATTCTGCTACTTGTACAACGACATTAGGTTCAGGCTCATTGGGCAAGAAGTTGTGAAATCCTTGTACTCTACCCCATTTCATCTTGGACAATAACTAAATGTATTTTTTTGCTATTTGTGTTTTGCAAACAATATTGTATCAATAAACTACAACCTATTCATGTTATAGTAGTGTGAAAAAATTCAGGAAAAAAGGAAAGAGTTTGATGGAAAACTGTACATTATTTCTTCTTCATAACTTCCTTCCACTTGATGGTGTTTTTAGCAGAAGTAACCCATCGATGAGTCATAAGTTTTCTTATATTTTCAACATGTTCAGGACCATAAAATGGCAACCGTCTGCCTGTCCAATTTTCTGCATTCATGAGAGCAAAAACACCACAGTCTTTGCTGCAAGGAAAAAAAAGATGTTATTTCTCAGGGTTCAGGGTGAAAAAGCAAAAAATCATAGTTGATGCAAAACAAGTCCTTCATATGTAACCAACCTTTATATGATAAGTTGATGTTAGTTGTCTTAGTACTAGTGGTAGGCAACTTGGATGTAAAAGGTATAAACATTATACTCCTGGTAAATCCAACTTATCATATCTAGCATACAACTTTGCTTGTGAGACCTACAAACATAGTTGAAAAGAATGGATGTATCTTTGTCACTTGTTGTACTCATAATCCACTTAAGTTGTATTTAATGCAGGTTAAAGTTGCTGAGATGCATTAAGCTAGCTCCTTGCATTCTGTGTTAGAGGAATACACCTAGTAGGTAACTTACAGTTGGACAGTGCAACCTAGTAGGTTTAGGTGTACAACTTAGCAAAAAGTACATATACAACTTATATAAGAACTTCGAAAACTATGCCATCCATGTAAATTTCTTGCAAAAACTAATAAAAGTTGCTAGTTAGTACATAATATGGGAACCAACTTATGATCCAGCTAAGATGTTTCTTACTTGGTTGTCTATTTTGGTGCAAAAATGTCACCCATCTGATTCTCAAACTTGTCAACCTTGATGCGCGAGGTTGGGTAGTGTTCCTTCCATAAAGTTGTGAAATATGCTCTAATTTTCTCAGCATTTTGGAGGAGTTTCTTGTCTACCACTGTCCTCATTGAATCAAGAACTTCGAATCTTCTACATTTTATATTGGCAACAAACACCCAGTAGTGATTCACTTGGATTTTTGGATCATCACTTAAATTCTCCAACACTGTAATCATGACATGTTTGTGTGTAAAACTGATGAGACAAATTGACATTTGAAAATTCAAATGAACAGTGAAGTTAAAAAGTGTGCAAGCAACTTGAACATATTTCATATAATGTATATGGATGCTTGTAAATATTAGTATATCAACTTAATAAAAAGGACAGAAAAATCAAAAAGGAGATTAGAACATGAAACGTAGACAAAAAAAGGCAATTAAGATGCATGGGTAAGCAACTTAGACATAGTGGCGGGAACAACTTAGCATGACAGCAGAAGCCAACTTATTTGGTTTAGCTATCCAACTTGTACAGGTGAACAAAAGAAAAAGGAAGAAGAAGAAACCTGAACATGACACTGGAATCAACCTTAACTGGGTTCAGAAAACAACTTGACTGTTGGCAAAAAACTACTTAATTATACTTAGTTGGATTTGCAAAACAACTTAGCAGGTGCGCAAAAGTAAACTTAATTAAGCTGACTAGTGAACTCAGGAGTAAAGTTAGCGGTTGTGCAAAATAAAACAACTTAGCAACTAATATGCTGATAAAAAGGAAAGCTAGAAATGACACAGTGAATTCAACTTGGCCGGAATCAGGAAACAACTTAGCATCACGGTAAAGCCAACTTAATTGGACTAGCTACAAAAATTCTATAGGATAATCAGAAGAAAATGTAAGAAGAAAAAACACAAAATCGTAGACACCTATGTATACAACTAACTATATGTGGAAGTGAACTTCGTGACCACAGAAAAAACAACTTACAAGGTTTTTCTTGTCTAGTTGTGCATCCTTCTTTGAGAAGTGTTTCTTAAGCTCCTTGTCTTCCAACTGCCCATGTAGAAGTAGGCCCTATGATAGAATAAAAATAAATTTAATGCACATGTGAAAAAATTTGATTGATGTCCACAGAAAAAAATAAAAAATCTTGAGTTGCTTACCCCCATCCTCAAAGGCATCACCACCTTCTTCTCTGAGCTGTCCATTGAATGGTTGATTGCTTCCAATCCAAGTTCAACAACGATGTTCTTCAACTCACCACACGGCATCATAGAATTTGCCAGCTCTTGTAAAGAGACAAAGTACTTCTCGAAGTTGACAATTATTGGACTTGTGTCTCTATATTGACCCCTTCCATTTCTTTTTGCATGAGCTATGACAAGAGAGTAGACTTCTTTCACATCAGCTGAACAAGCATATGTGTTCTTTTTTGAATAATCTATGTAAGGTGATTTTAGGCATGCGGGCAGTCTGATGATCCTTTTTTTGGCAGTAGATGTTGCTAAGTTGCTAACAGAACCATCTGTGCACGACGCAACTTTATTGGTAGCTGTTGATGGTGTGTGTACATCAAGTTGTTGCTCCACTTCAACTGTTGGAGCTTCTTCCTTCAAACCCTTTTGCCTTTCCACCGTTTTGCAGATTTCAATGGCCTCCTTTTCCATCTCTGTGTTCCAATCATCATCATACTCATCGAACCTTGTTTGTTCAGGTTCACTTGTGTAATCCCTCCTTTTGGGGGCGAAACAACTAAATTAACAACTCGCTCATCATTTTCCTCTTGACTACTATCAAAACCAAGATCAAAAGATGGCGTGTCATAAGCTTGCTGCCATGTATCAGTCCTTATTGTAGTTGCCACGGGTGGTGCTGAATTAGGCAGTGGTGGTGGGCAAGTTTTCCTTGTTGGGACAGATGACACCACCTTGGGCTGCATGTCTTGGATTGTCGCTGGTATAGCTTGAGTACCACACTCATTTGTAGCCTGATGCTGGTTGTTAGTTTCTGCACCAATAGATTCAGTTGCTGTTCCTCGGATACTAGTTGCATATCCTTTCTGGTTTGTTGAAACTGCCCTATACATAGTTGCTGCACCTTTTGCAACTGAATGCACACTTTTAGTTGTAGCAGTTGCTTTCGAGATGAAACATTCTGCTGATGGTTCAGGATGTACAATTTCAGAATTCATGCCTGTGCTCCCGCCAACTGGTCTTCCTCGATGCACAACTGCTTTCTGTTTCATGTTCATGTTTACTTGTTTATCACCTCCGATTGCTAAGTTATCCAGCGCAATGCACTCTGCTTGCAGATTCTGTACAATTGGATCTGTGTGAAAAATACCAATTGTTGGTGTTGTTGTAGGAGAAGAGTGTTGGGCCCTCCATATTTTAGGCATGAAAATGGCATTTTGGTAGATCTTTGCTGACATATCGAACACTACTGGAGGCTGGTTGTTTGACATGCTGATAGTACTAGATTCAGCTGATCCAAACTGTCTAAGCTCGGAGAACGGGCTCAACTCAGGCTGCGGGGCCTCTGTTTGCTTAGAAGACTGCATCAAACCCTGCGCTGTGAGGTTGTCTGCGTCATGATGGCTCTCTCTTGGGCCCTCAAACCCATGTTCACTGTCATTGTTACACATCCTCCTTTCCATGGAATCACTAGCTGTTGTGTTGCTTCTTTTTATGAACCTTGGTGATCTCCTTGGCATATTTTCCAAGTCAACAACGCGGTTTTCATCCCTATCCCAAGCATTAGGAGGTTCTCTAGCTGTATTTGCATCTCCTTCATCCCTGTCTTCTTCACTGTCCTCATCTTCATTGTCACTGCCATCATCTCCATCTTCATCTCCATCTTCATCTGCGTTGTACTCGTTATCACTGTCATCGTTCTCATCAGCTGGCCCCTTTATTTGTCTCTTTCTTTTTCTGACATCGGTAAATCTCTTCCTGCTATCTTCCTCTTCTAGTTCACCTAATTGTTCTACAAATGTCCCCACTGTTGGAGATATGCCCTAGAG
The DNA here is from genome assembly GCA_916181665.1 of Avena sativa. Lineage (NCBI taxonomy): Eukaryota > Viridiplantae > Streptophyta > Magnoliopsida > Poales > Poaceae > Avena > Avena sativa. The sequence goes on from OV702282.1 coordinate 292,920,366, forward strand.
GCAATAATAAATTTAGTTATTATTATATCTTTGTGTTTATGATAAATGTTTACATTCATGCTATAATAGTATTAACAAGGAAACATTAATACTTGTGTGATTTGTAGACTAAAATAAGAGTCCCTAGTAAAGCCTCTATAAAATACTAGCTTGTTGGTTAATAGATGATTGTGGTTTCCCTATCATGAACATTGAGATGTTATTAACAACAAGATCATATCATTAGGAGAATGATATGGTGGACATACTCCTATAGATAAGCGTAGCATAAAGATCAAGTCATTTGAATAGTTCAATTGCTATATGCTTTCTGATACATAGTAATCTAATTCCTTCGACCATGAGATCATGCATATCACCTTTACCGGATGGATGCTTTGATGACATCAAACACCACACCGTAACTGGGTAGCTATAAAGGTGGCATTGAGTGTTCGGAAAGTATTGGTTGAAACACATGGATCAAGAGTGGGATTTGTCCATCCATATGACGGATAGATATACTCTGGGCCCTCTCGGTGGAATGTCATCCAATTAGCTTGCAAGCATGTGACTGGCTCACAAGGGATCACATATCACGGGAACGAGAAAAGAGTACTTATCAGTAACGAGGTTGAACTAGGTATGCAGAGATACCGACGATCATAACCTCGGATAAGTAAACTATCGTGAGACAAAGGGAAATTGATATTGTATGTAAGTGGTTCATTCGATCGCAAAGTAATCGTAGAAATATGTGGGAGCCATATGAATTTCCAGATTCCTCTATTGGTTATTGATCGGAGAAGTGTCTCGATCATGTTCGCATAATTCACGAACCGTAGGGAGACACACTTAAGGATTCGACGTTGTTTGAGTAGTTATGGAATGATGAGAAAGAGTCCGAATGTTGTTCGGAGTCTCGAATGGGATTCAGGATATCACGAGGAGATCCGGAATGGTCCGAAGAATAAGATTCATATAAGGAAAGTCCCGTTTCGGAGTTGGAGAATGGTTCCAGTGTTTTCATCGGGAATGTTCTAGAAGGTTCCGGAATGTCCGGCACTCCGGAGGGGAAGGGTACATGAATGTGTTATATCAAGTTGGTATGATTGCATCATGTACTAAGTGTCATCGCTGAACAAAATAGAGGATTAAATCAAATCCTTGTTTGAAAAGTCAAACGCCAAGTTTGTAAGTCAAACAGCTATTTTTGGAAAGTGGAAAAGGAGGAGGAAACCGAGTTGGGGAGGAGTCCCTCCTCCCCACCGCCGGTGCACCACCAAGCCGAGTAGGGGAGGGACTCCCCTCCCCTTGGCCGGCCCCCTCCACCTATAAAAGGAGGGGCAGGGCTCCCCTCCTAGACACACAAGTTCCTACCTCTAAACCCTAGTACCAAGCCGCCGCCGCCTCCATAGCCGCCGCCGCCTAGCTAAACCCTAGCTGCCGGCTTGCCCCTCCTCGACGTGTCTAAACCCTAGATCATCGAGGGACTCTCTCATACTCCACCATACTCGCTCCGGCTTAAGGCGAAGCCCTGCGAGATCTCCCCTCTACTTCCGGTACCACGCCGTTGTGCTGCCGGAATCGCGAGGAGAGTGCTACAACCTCCGCTGCCTGCTGGAACAAGGGAGAGGAAGGTCTTCGTCGAGTACCGAACGTGTGACCGACTGCGGGAGCGCTGCCGGAACGCAGCGCCGGAAGGATCATCTACGCGATCTTGAGATCGGGAAGAGTACGACTACATCACCCACGAGAATCCGCTCTCGTTAAACACTTTGAAATCTTCGAGGGTGAGTTATTCTATCGACTCGTTGCTGCAATCTAGTAGATAGATCTTGGCTTGTCTGTTTGTATGCGGTAGAAATTTTTTGTTTTCCATGCTACGAAACCCTACAGTGGTATCAGAGCCGTGTCTATATGTAGATCTGTTGCACGAGTAGAACACAATGGTCATTGTGGGCGTTGATGCTTTTATTGTCGATTGCTTCTTGTGTACTTTGCATCTTGCGAGATGTTGGGCTGAAGTGGCCCGGGCTAACCTTACATGACATCGTTCATGAGACTTGCTCCACGATTGACATGCAACTTGTATTGCATAAGTGGCTTTGCGGGTGCCTGTTTCTCCTAGCATAGTTAAGATTCAATTTACAACGGGTGATTAACAATACTAGTATCAATGTTGTGGTTCATGTTCGTAAGTTAGAACGACACTTATTGAAAGCCCCAAACCACGTAAAACATGCAAAGAAAGTAGAGGCGTCTAACTTTGTTTTGCAGGGGTGTGCTGTGATGTGATATGGCCATGATTGTGATTATATTTGATGTATGCAATGTTCCTTATTGTAAGTTGGCAACCGGCAGGAGCCATATGGTTGTCTTTAATTTATGTTAAGACCCGCGTGTCTATTCAAAGTAGTTGTAATAGTTGAAGCCGGTGGACGACAACCATGGAGAAGCGTCATTGACCTTGATGCAATGCCGATGATGATGGAGATCATGTTCGTGCTAGAAGATGGAGATAGGAAGCACAAAGAAGAAAGGCCATATCATATCACATATTATGAATTGCATGTGATGTTAATCCTTTATGCATCTTGTATTGCTTAGTAGACGACGGTAGCATTATAAGATGATCCCTCATGCACATGAATTTCAAGTCATAAAAGTGTTCACCCTTAGTTAGCACCGTTGCTAAAGCTTGTTGTTTCGAAGCACCACGTGATGATCGGGTGTGTTAGATTCCGCAAGTGTATACAACGTGAGCAAGCCAGATTTGCTCATGCGGAAACTAAGGTTTGATCTTGACGAGCCTAGCATGTACAGACATGGTCTCGGAACACGGATCACCGAAAGGTAATGCATGAATCATATAGTAGATATGATGAACATGTCGATTGTTCGCCATTGAAACTATATCAACTCTCTTGATGATCGGTGTTGATGTGGTGGATTTGGTTCGTGTGATCACTAAAACAATATGAGGGATATTGTTTTGAGTGGGAGTTCACCTATATTAATTTTTATTATTAATTTGAACTCAATTTGTCATAAACTTAGTCTAAACTATTGCAAGTATGTTGTAGATCAATGGCAGCCCCTACCATCAATTTTAATGCGTTCCTAGAGAAAGAAAAGTTGAAAAACAATGGAAGCAACTTCGCGGATTGGTTCCGCAATTTGAGGATTGTCCTCACAGCTGGTAATTTGACCTATGTGCTGGATGCACCGCTGGGTGACCCACCTGCAGCTGATGTTGCCGATGAAGTAAAGAATGTTTACCTCACTCGGAAGACTCAGTACTCCACAGTTCAGTGTGCTATCTTGTATGGTTTAGAATCGGAGCTTCAGAAAAGGTTTGAGAATTCAGACCCATATGATATTGTCGAGGATCTCAAATTGATCTTTGAGACTCATGCGGCAATTGAAAGCTATGAGGCTTCTGAAAAGTTCTTTAACTGCAAGATGGAAGAGGGCAGCTCCGTCAGTGAGCATGTGCTTAAGATGTCTGGGCACGCAAACAAACTTCAAAGCTTGGGTATAGTGATTCCTAATGCTTTGGGGATTTACCGTGTCCTCCAATCACTACCACCAAGTTACAAGAACTTTGTGATGAACTACAACATGCAGAACATGAACAAGACGTTGCCAGAACTCTTTGCCATGTTGAAATCTGCAGAAGTGGAGATCAAGAAAGAGCACCAAGTGTTGTTGGTCAATAAGACCACCAAATTCAAGAAAGGCAAGTCTAAGCAGAAGGGACACTTCAAGAAGGGTGGTAAGAAAGTTACCACGCCAACAAAGAAGACCAAGGCTAGACCTAAGCCAGATACTGAGTGCTTTTACTGCAAGGGAGAAGGTCACTGGAAGCGGAATTGCCCAAAGTACTTGGCGGATTTGAAGAACGGCAACATCAAGAAGAAAGGTATATCTGATATACATGTTATTGATGTGTATCTCACTAACTCGTAGTAGTGCCTGGGTATTTGATAATGGTTCGGTTGCTCATATTTGTAACTCGAAACAGGTGCTGCAGAATAAACGGAAGCTAGCGAAGAACGAGGTGACGATGCGCGTGGGAAACGGATCAAAGGTTGATGTGATCGCGGTCGGCACGCTACCCCTTCATCTACCATCGGGATTAGTTTTATACTTAAATAATTGTTATTTGGTGCCTGCGTTGAGCATGAACATTATATCGGGATCTTGTTTATTGCGAGACGGTTACTTGTTTAAGTCCGAGAATAATGGTTGTTCAATTTATATGAGTAATATGTTTTATGCACATGCACCTTTGATAGATGGTCTATTCTTATTGAATCTCGATAGTGGAAATACACATATTAATAACATTGAGGCTAAACGTTTGAAATCGAGCGATAACTCGACCTATATGTGGCACTGTCGTCTTGGTCACATTGGAGTGAAGCGTATGAAGAAACTCCATTCCGATGGACTTCTTGAATCACTTGATTTCGAATCACTTGAAAGATGCGAAGCATGTCTGATGGGTAAAATGACTAAGACTCCATTTTCTGGTATGATGGAGCGAGCTACGGACTTATTGAAAATCATACATACCGATGTGTGTGGTCCAATGAGTGTAGCATCGCGCGGTGGTTATCATTATGTTCTTACCTTCACGGGTGACTTGAGTAGATATGGGTATATCTATTTCATGAAACATAAGTCCGAAACTTTCGAGAAGTTTAAGGAATTTCAAAGTGAGGTAGAGAATCAACGTAACAAGAAGATTAAATTTCTACGTTCTAATCGTGGAGGTGAATATCTAAGTTACGAGTTTGGCGAGCATTTGAAGAAATGCGGAATACTTTCACAATTGACACCGCCGAGAACACCACAACGTAATGGTGTGTCCGAACGTCGTAATCGAACTCTCTTAGATATGGTTCGTTCTATGATGTCACTTACAGATTTACCGCTATCATTTTGGGGTTATGCATTAGAAACAGCCGCATTCACTTTAAATAGGGCACCATCTAAATCCGTTGAAACGACACCGTATGAATTATGGTTTGGGAAGAAACCTAGATTGTCGTTCCTTAAAGTTTGGGGTTGCGAAGCCTATGTAAAGAAGTTACAGCCGGACAAGCTTGAACCCAAAGCGGAAAAATGCGTCTTCATAGGATACCCGAAGGAAACTATTGGGTATACCTTCTATCATAGATCCGATGGCAAAATCTTCGTTGCCAAGAATGGATCCTTTCTAGAGAAGGAATTTCTCTCGAAAGAAGTGACTGGAAGGAAAGTAGAACTCGACGAGGTTGTCGAACCTTCTCTCGAAATTGCGAGTAGCGCAGCACCGGAAGAAGTTCCTATGGTACCTGCACCAATTAGAGAGGAAGCTAATGATGATGATCATGAAACTTCGGTTGAAGTTGCTACAGAGCCACGCAGGTCAACGAGAACTCGTACCACTCCAGATTGGTATGATCCCGTTATGAGTGTCATGTTGGTGGACAACACCGATGACCCTGAGACATATGAGGAAGCGATGATGAGCCCAGATTCCAATAAATGGCAAGAAGCCATGAAATCCAAGATTGGATCCATGTACGAAAACCAAGTATGGACTTTGGTGGACTTACCGGATGGCCGGAAGGCTGTCGAGAACAAATGGATTTTCAAGAAGAAAACAAATGTTGATGGTAATGTTACTGTCTATAAAGCTCGACTTGTCGCAAAGGGGTTTCGACAAATTCAAGGAGTTGACTACGATGAGACTTTCTCACCAGTAGCGAAGCTAAAGTCTGTGAGGATTATGTTAGCAATCGCTGCATATTATGATTATGAGATATGGTAGATGGATGTCAAAACAACATTCCTCAATGGAGACATTGATGAAGAGTTGTATATGATGCAACCCAAAGGTTTTGTCGATCCTAAAGATGCTAACAAGGTATGCAAACTTCAACGGTCCATCTATGGATTGAAGCAAGCATCCCGAAGTTGGAATCAACGTTTTGATAAGGTGATCAAAAGTTTTGGTTTTATACAAACTTATGGAGAAGCTTGTATTTACAAGAAAGTGAGTGGGAGCTCTGTAGCATTCTTAATACTATATGTAGATGACATATTGTTGATTGGGAATGATGTAGACCTTCTTAATAGTGTCAAGGAATATTTGAATAATATTTTTCAATGAAGGATCTTGGCGAAGCAGCTTACATATTAGGCATAAAGATTTATAGAGATAGATCGAGACGCCAAATATCATTGTCACAAAGTACATATTTGGACAAAGTTCTAAAGAGGTTTGGAATGGAAGATAGCAAGAAAGGTTTCTTGCCCATGTTGCCCAATACGACCTTGAGTAAAACTCAAAGTCCGACATCGGCAGAAGATAGAGAAAGGATGAGTAAGACTCCCTATGCCTCAGCCATAGGATCTCTAATGTATGCCATGCTATGTACTAGACCCGACTATGCATATGTTGTTAGTTTAACTAGCAGATATCAAAGTGATCCAGGAGTGGATCATTGGACAGCGGTCAAAAACATCCTTAAGTACTTGAGAAGAACTAAGGATATGGTTCTTTCTTATGGAGGTGATGAACAGCTCGTTGTTAATGGTTACACCGATGCTAGTTGGAACACCGATCCGGATGATTCTAAATCACAATCTGGATACGTATTTATTTTGAATGGTGCAGCAGTTAGCTGGAGGAGTGCAAAGCAAAGCGTTGTGGCGAGATCTTCAACTGAATCGGAATACATGACTGCTTCAGAGGCTTCACAAGAAGCGATATGGATGAAAGAGTTCATTACAGAGCTGGGTGTGGTTCCTAGTGCGCTGGACCCAATGTCTATCTACTGTGATAACATGGGCGCCATAGCCAATGCGCAAGAACCAAGGTCACACAAGAAGCTGAAGCATATCAAGCTACATTTTCACGCTATTCGAGAACATATCCAAGATGGGGATATAAAGATTTTCAAAGTACACACAGATCTGAATGTGGCGGATCCATTGACTAAACCTCTCCCGAGGGCAAAACATGACCAGCACCAAACTGCCATGGGTGTTCGGTATATTACCATGTAATCTAGATTAGATGACTTGTAACACCCTCAGAATCGACCCTATGCAAGTTTCAGCGATTCCCGCCAAACCCGCATAGAAACGATTCAAAGGTGCCCACCAGGCACTTTCGTGCGGGTGGAAAACGAAGTAATAACATTACACAACAGTCCTCGATGGGACCCACAGAACAGATATATATACCACACGACTCCATGAGTCAAGAATACAGATATACAGAACAAAGATCCAAATCACCTTGGAAACGATAGGGCGTCCAGCTACGGACAAGATGCAAATGGGGCTAAGAGCCCTGAAGAATAACCAATGGCGTCCATAACCCTGCCCAGGCCAAGCCGGAAGGGTAACCCTGCTAACGACGTCGGTCTCAAACCTGCTTAAACAAAAGGGGTGCCAACAAAGGGCAAAGGAAAAAGAGAGAGCGTCAGTACTGAGGCCAGTACACGGCGAGGCTAGAATTCGGCGGTCCTCGCCTACATAGGTATGGTGGACTGAAGCGGCAGCGGCAGCATGCACTAAACAACCTATAGAGACTCGATACAACTGTCGGTTATCAGAGAGGGATAAGAAAAACCTATTCGGAACCAACCTGATGCTACCACCAAACAAACCCATCCTGGTGTTTCCCCCTCAAGACCAAACGAGGAAGTCAACCGAGGAACTCACAACGTTGGCAGTTTTATTTATTCAGTTATCGTTGCCGTAATTACTAGTCAGGTATAGATAATCATCCTGATAAGATAAGCAGTGGGCAGTTTTAGTTAACCAGTCCATTGTAGTTGTAACACTTACTAGTCAAATACAATTAGCATGAGATATCCCAAAACCCAGCAGTTGTTGGTACTTTTATTTAGCCATTCCGTTGTAGTTGCAATACTTACTAGTCAGATACAATGGTCGCAAGCGACAACCCAAACAAGCAATTGTTGGCAGTTTTATTTAGCCATTCCATTATAGTAAAGCTGATTACTAGTCATTATAAAGTCAAATTTATAGCACTGCTTTAGTTATAGTTGTCTATGATCGAGATACTGTGCTCCAAGTCGTCCATAACCGCGGACACGGCTTTCAGAAAGTTTTACCCTGCAGGGGTGCACAAATAGCAACACACACTCGATCAACCTCGGAAAAACCAAATCAAAACCCAACGAGGCTTTCACGACAAAGCAATCACAGGATTCAGAAATATTTCAGGGGGGCACCCCTTGGAGTACACCCGCAACGAAGTTAGCTGACTCCGAGACGGACCCGAGGTTTGGGTGGACGGCTGTGACGACTGGGAACCCAAAACTGGGCTTGTCGACACCGCGAAAACGTGTCCCGATCCTAAACAGTACAGGTGCTATCCATCGCACAATTTAAATAAAGCAGTAAAGCATGGCATAAGTACAGGATAGTAAATAAAACCTCAAACTAGTTTGTGGCCCCAAGAAATAAGAATGAATCAAGCTCTGGCTCAGGGGGGTCCCATAGTCCCCCCGGATGTGGATAGCGCGAATATTCAAGGAACAGGTATCAAGTACTCGGGGTCCTATGGGACACAAGTGGACGGTTAACAACCAAATAACATCTATTGCCCACTTGTGCCTCTGCTTACTTACTTCAATTTTAGTTGTTAAACAGTAATTAAAGTGAACAGTAATTTAAGCCATGATCATCTCCAACATTCAACGTGCGACAATACTCCAGCAACTGTGGTACTCGACGACACGCAACAGCACTTGAGCAAGCGACTACGACGCGCAGGTCCAACTATCTACCAAACCACAGGTAATAGGAGGTGTCCAAGGCAATATAAGGCTGCAAGGGATATCACGGGTACGAAAACTAGAGCATCGCAACACAGATAGCAATAGATCAACAGGAGGGAATAAATACTATAAAAGTAAGATAGGTAGAAAGGGGGAGATGCTCGCCTGAAAACATTGCCGAAGGTTCATCCGAAGATCGGGTCGACACTCGCATCAATTCAACGTCCTAGTCCATGAAGAAGAAAAACACTAGCACAAATACCGGATGCACTATTTAATACAACGGCAGAAGATCGGGCATGATGCATGTATGATGTATGACATGGCAAAGGTGCGATGCAATTAGGTCATATTAAGCGGAACCGGGGTCCCGACAATTAAATATATGGTTCTAGTTGTTTAGATACCCGCCATTTTAAATGTTGTTTTAACATGGCAAAAGGTAGCACCGGTTCGCTACACAAATTTAAATGAGGCCAATATAAGGCTAGATTTGCCCGCATATGGGCCCCATATTTAATTAGAGGTGAATCGGCATAAGGCCCCCAAACCACATGACAATATGTATGCAAGCATGGCAATTTAAATATGCAACAATTTATATAGATGGCATTTATAAAAATAGGGCTCGGATCAGGGTCACACATTAGGGTTCGGCGAGCTTGGTGTTTCCGGGGTTCGGGGTTCGGTCTTAGGGTTCAGGGTTCGACGAATTCGTTCTCGGCGGAATCGGCGTCCGGGAAGGAGTACTTGTCGCACCGGGGTCTCGGTGTCCGGGGTGAAGTACTCGGCGTCCTCGAGGGAGTACTTGTCGTATCCGTGAAGGAGATCATGTTGGTCCACGGGGTCGGGCTTCGAAGCCAGGAAGGAGTACTTGGCGTTGCCGAGCGGAAGTCTTGATGGTCCTCGGGTCCGAGAAGATCTTGTCGCACGGTGTCCGGTTAGGCGAACTCGTCGGTCCCGCGGTTTCGATTGTCGGTGTCGGACTCGGGTCTCGGTACTGGGAGATCTTGGTGTTCCGAGGGGTCTTGCCGAGCTTGATTCTGGGTCGACAGGGTTCGGTCTCGCCGGGGTCGGACTTCGGGGATTTTGGTAGATGGTTCCATGTAGTCGGTCATGGCGAACTTGGCGAGCCGAGGGGTTCGACGAGGTTCGGTCTTAGGGTTCTCGGGTCCGTGAAGGAGTGTTTGGCGTCCGGCGGTAGATCTTGTCGATTCCACTCCAACGGCCTTGTTGTTCTGCGGCGAAGATCATGGGGTCACCGGGGTCCGGGAAGAAGATCTTGGGGGTGGACATCGCCGTCTTCGGGTGCCGTGTCAAAGATCTTGTCGCCCGCGATGGGCACATGCCGGATCCCTCTTTGATTGACGGCGACGCACTTGGATCAGGCATTGGTGGTCTTGACCTCCGCTTAAGCACCAGAGGGCACACACTCGCGGACGGTTTCAACAGCAGCACGACAAAGTTCACCGTTTAGCTGGCCGGGTCGGTACTGCCGAAGAGAGGCGAAAGGGTCCAGCGGCAGGCGGAGGCGCTCGAGGACGGCCGGAGGAGAGACGTCGAGGAAGGGCCTCGCGGGCTCGGGGCGAGCTAGGAGGGGATGAGGCGGACCGCGGGGCCAAGGCGCTGGGGCGGCATCGGTCCGTGCGGCGGCGGGGAGGAGGTCGTCGCGGCGCGAGGAGGACGGGGCCGCGGCTGCTGCTGCCGGGGTGGCTCGGGATCGCGACGACGCGAAGGGGCTCGCGACGACGCGAAGGGGCTCGCGGTCGAGGCTCGGGGCAGACGCGGGCGGAGGGAGGAGGCGCGGCCGGCGAGAGGGCACCGGAGAGGAGGAAGAAGGACGGGGCGGCGGCGGCCCGAGAGGATACGGCGCGGAGGAGGCGCGGAGGAGGGGAGCCTGGGGAGGAGAGGGAGGCGCTGGAGAGGAGGGCCGCAGGAGCGAGCGGCGGGCGCGGAGGCGGTCGCCGGCGAGGGGAGGGGGTGGTCGTGGCGACGTCGGGAGGGAAGCCCCCTGGCGGCGGTGGCGGCATGGGGAAGGGGCGACGGTGTTGCAGAGGGGGGAGGACCGGTGGCGGCTCCGAGAGGGAAAAGGGGAAGGCCGGCGAGGGCTCTGCGAGGGGAGGGAGCCGTCGGGGAAGGAGGGAGCGGGGACGGGGAGCAGAGGCGGCGAGGCGGTGGTTGGGTGCGGGAGGAGGACGACGCGGTGGGGGAGAGGAGCGCGTGGGGGAGGTGGGGCCGGGGGACAGGCAGGTGGTGGGGCCCGCGGGTGTGTGAGTGAGTGGGGTTGGGGAGAGGGTTGACCAGGGGAGAGAGAGGGAGTGGCTGCGGGATGGGGCCAGGCGTGGGTGGAGCCCAGGGACAGGGAGAGGGAGAGAGAGGGGTAGATGGGGGGCTGTGTGAGAGAGGGAGTGGGGTGATGGATTGGTGAGGTGGCAGGGTGTGGGATGAGGTGGAGGGAAGGTGAGGTGGCGGGCACTGATTGGTGGGTAGACTAGGATTGGGTGGGAATTAGGTTTAGGGGGGGCTGGTTTAGGACTAGATATTTGTCTAGGTTTTCTTTTATTTTTAAAAATAGATTTTGTAATTGGTTTTAGATAAATGAAAGATCCGGCTGGACCGATGATTTGGATTTGAAATTAGAGGAGGGCTAGTTTAGAAAAATAACATAGTCTTTCGCAAATAGTTTTTAGGCAAAAATAATATGCATGACGATGACGATGCTCAAATGCAATGTGGCATGATGACATGAGCATGCGGTCATGATGATGCAATGCACAAAACAACGCGATTTTCTAGTAGTGGTTTTGCGGGATGCCACATGACTCTAGTGCAAGTGGGAGACTGTTGGAGATATGCCCTAGAGGCAATAATAAATTTAGTTATTATTATATCCTTGTGTTTATGATAAATGTTTACATTCATGCTATAATAGTATTAACAAGGAAACATTAATACTTGTGTGATTTGTAGACTAAAATAAGAGTCCCTAGTAAAGCCTCTATAAAATACTAGCTTGTTGGTTAATAGATGATTGTGGTTTCCCTATCATGAACATTGAGATGTTATTAACAACAAGATCATATCATTAGGAGAATGATATGGTGGACATACTCCTATAGATAAGCGTAGCATAAAGATCAAGTCATTTTAATAGTTCAATTGCTATATGCTTTCTGATACATAGTAATCTAATTCCTTCAACCATGAGATCATGCATATCACCTTTACCGGATGGATGCTTTGATGACATCAAACACCACACCGTAACTGGGTGGCTATAAAGGTGGCATTGAGTGTTCGGAAAGTATTGGTTGAAACACATGGATCAAGAGTGGGATTTGTCCATCCATATGACGGATAGATATACTCTGGGCCCTCTCGGTGGAATGTCATCCAATTAGCTTGCAAGCATGTGACTGGCTCACAAGGGATCACATATCACGGGAACGAGAAAAGAGTACTTATCAGTAATGAGGTTGAACTAGGTATGCAGAGATACCGACGATCATAACCTCGGATAAGTAAACTATCGTGAGACAAAGGGAAATTGATATCGTATGTAAGTGGTTCATTCGATCACAAAGTAATCGTAGAAATATGTGGGAGCCATATGAATTTCTAGATTCCTCTATTGGTTATTGATCGAAGAAGTGTCTCGATCATGTCCGCATAATTCACGAACCTTAGGGAGACACACTTAAGGATTCGACGTTGTTTGAGTAGTTATGGAATGATGAGAAAGAGTCTGAATGTTGTTCGGAGTCTCGAATGGGATTCAGGATATCACGAGGAGATCCGGAATGGTCCGGAGAATAAGATTCATATAAGGAAAGTCCCGTTTCGGAGTTGGAGAATGGTTCCGGTGTTTTCATCGGGAATGTTCTAGAAGGTTCCGGAATGTCCGGCACTCCGGAGGGGAAGGGTACATGAATGTGTTATATCAAGTTGGTATGATTGCATCATGTACTAAGTGTCATCGCTGAACAAAATAGAGGATTAAATCAAATCCTTGTTTGAAAAGTCAAACGCCAAGTTTGAAAGTCAAACGGCTATTTTTGGAAAGTGGAAAAGGAGGAGGAAACCGAGTTGGGGAGGAGTCCCTCCTCCCCACCGCCGACGCACCACCAAGCCGAGTAGGGGAGGGACTCCCCTCCCCTTGGCCGGCCCCCTCCACCTATAAAAGCAGGGGCAGGGCTCCCCTCCTAGACACACAAGTTCCTACCTCTAAACCTTAGTACCAAGCCGCCGCCGCCGTCGGCCCTAGGGCAAACCGCCGCCGCCTAGCTAAACCCTAGCCGCCGGCTTGCCCCTCCTCGACGTGTCTAAACCCTAGATCGTCAAGGGACTCTCTCATACTCCACCATACTCGCTTCGGCTTAAGGCGAAGCCCTGCGAGATCTCCCCTCTACTTCCGGTACCACGCCATTGTGCTGCCGGAATCGCGAGGAGAGTGCTACAACCTCCGCTGCCTGCTAGAACAAGGGAGAGGAAGGTCTTCGTCGAGTACCGAACGTGTGACCGACTGCGGGAGCACTGCCGGAACGCAGCGCCGGAAGGATCATCTACGCGATCTTGAGATCGGGAAGAGTACGACTACATCACCCACGAGAATCCGCTCTCGTTAAACACTTTGAAATCTTCGAGGGTGAGTTATTCTATCGACTCGTTGCTGCAATCTAGTAGATAGATCTTGGCTTGTTTGTTTGTATGCGGTAGAAAATTTTTGTTTTCCATGCTACGAAACCCTACACCCACCCTGTTTGAAATGTCAGTGCACAACTCCCCAATCATTACAGCAAGCTTCCTTTTCTTCTGCACAACACAACACATCAACTTAGTAAAAAACAGTGAGATAAAAAAGCAACTAAAAGATACTACATATTAAATCAGAAAAAACTAAGAAGTAGTTATGTGTGAATACATTTTCCCAAACATTGAAGTTGACTAAGTTAGTTGAACAAAAATCAACTTAACATTTTGTGTGGTAATAAAACAACTATGGTTTTTAATTCAGAAAAGCAGATTTTTAAAACAGTCACAACTTAGTCTTACATGTGATCGACTTACCTAGATGCTAAAAACAATTTCACTATGATGAATAAAACAACTTAATAGTAATCACTTTACAACTGAGGGGATGACAAAAAAACAAATATACTAAAATCATCATACAACTACATATGGGTTATGATGTAACTTAGGGATAGAACATAAACAACTCGATGAATCATGGACCCAATTTTGTTGTGCAACTAACTATATGCAAATTACCATACAACTTAATAGTTTTCTGTATGCAACTTAGGGTACAACATGTGATCAACTTAACTATGTAGGTAAAACAACCTAGAAGGATATAATACATAATAGATAAACTACATCAATGGATATGCAGAAACGCAACAAAAAAGATATACGCAACATACTGATCTTTATAGAGCAAAATCCAATGGTCTAAGAGGTAGGGGACAAAACTCAAATTGGAAGGAAAAATTACATGGAGTGCGAAGCGGATAAAAAATGGCATACCTCACATGGAAAGTTTCTTGAAAGTTTTGATGAAACAAATTCTTCAGTCCTAGTCATACCAACAAATAGACTGTCCCTGATTGTCAACCCGACACCATCTTTGAACTGTAAAAAAAAGTGTAAATTAATTGTGCCATGTGGCCATAGTTGTCGCATAAAATTGAAAGTAGTAATAATTACCCCCAGCTTCCCAAACTCCCCATTTGACTTTGTATCCTTACGTACAACTGCTTGTATAAGTTTGTCATCCCATGCTTCAGCGCGAATGGGGCAATCTTCTGCTGATGGCACAGGCTCGTCGACATCTAGAGAATCAAGGTACATGATCTACACAGACACAACAATCAAAGAAGCAAAGACTGAAAACACAGTGATGTTGATAGGCGAACAAACAAAAATTTGGTTTGTCCTAAAAATTTAATGAGTAAAAAAGAAGGAAAAGTAACAACGTACCACAAGGTGTTGTAGGCAACAGCACACCGATTTCTTCGAAACACCCATCTTCTTGACTTCTGTGTTTATTTGGTCAATGGCAAATTAACAAAAGTTTGTTCTCCGAGTCACACTAAGGTCAACAATGCTCGAATAACACCTAGGACTGATACTGCATTTAGTTGTGGGGCAAATGAAGCAGCTTATGGCGGCAGCAAAATATGCTCTTAGGAACTTTAGGCTAGCTATTCCATTCATGTCCTTGATCATATTGCACCATGCCTTCCACTCTGGTGCTGACCCACCCTCAATGTTATAGGTTGAATTCATGAATGAAATTGGATCAGTTTCCATCTCATATACTGTAGGAAAGCCTTCATTTGCGAGCCCGAAAACCTTATGGAAGCTATTAGCATCTACTGGTATTGTCCCCCTCCCTGGAATTGCGAGCTCACTCCTTATTGGGTCATAACAGGACAACAACCACATGCTTAAATCCGCAAGCATTTCAGATGCTTTAACCTTTAACATGCCTTCCCACTCATATTCTGTGATGAGATTCCTCTGTTCTTTACTTAAAAGCTTGTTCAGTTTGAATAATCTAGCAGGAGAAGCTCTATTCCTGCCAATCTGCAAAAGAGAATATGCAAAAGTTGTCAACTAAAATGAGAGAATTGACAAAAATAAAATCAATAAACAAACATTTAAATGCACTAACCGCCTGGATCTTTCGCCTTGGACAAGCTGGAGCTACAGAAGGACTGCCAACAACTACAGAATCTCTGGGAGGAACTACTGACTGCGTCTTCTTCCTTGCAGGTGCTGAAACTACAGAAGGCCTAGGAGCAACTATATTTGAATTGGGTGCAACATTCGGGGCAGTCCTTCTACCAGGATTTCCAGTGTTAGTAACCATGCCTGCTGTCTGCGGAAAATGAAAAACACAAGTTCTCAGTGCTACAAAAACAAAAAATGAGACAAGCTAATAAAAGAACATGGAATAAATGATAACACTAGGATGTTATACCCCCCCCCCCCCCCCGCGTTGTTGTGCTCCAGTTGATGCACGTCCATCTACTGGTATAGTTGGTAGTTGCAGCCGCGGGAAATGATTAGTCATCCCTCCTTCTTTTTTACTGATAATGATATTAAAAATGGAGTTAAGATGGTGGGGGCAATTAGATAGCTATATGAACTTATATAGCCATAAACTTAGATAGCTATATGAAGTTAGTCCTAAAGCAACATCCCATTCATAAGTTGTGTTTGCTACAGCAAAAAGTTTCTCCTAACTATACCTAAGTTGACTGAGCTTGCGCAATTAGTTTCTCACTCTGCTTAATAAGAACATGAATAGAATTTCTAACAGTAATAACCAAGTTGCTTGTGCATGTTTGCTTAGTTGCATTTAGTATAACATTTAGTTACATTTACGCAAGAAAAACAGATATGTAAACCAACTTAATGACAGACCAAATGAAAACACCTATGAAACACAACTAACTATAAAAGCTAGTGAACTTAATGACCACAGTAAAACAACTTGGGACCAACTTAGATAATTTCTTTACATAATCAGGTCACAAACTAAGTAGGGACTAAGTAACATCAAGCACACAAACTAATTGAGTATATATATTTCCATTTCATCTAAACAATTTAAAAAAAGAAGGAAAATATATATGATGATGATGATGGATGGATGATGAGGTGAGGTGAGGTTTGGTTTGGTAGACTTGACTAGTTCCGTTGAAATTCAAGTGTCAATGCTACCTTGTGAACCTCTCTCTCCCTCCCCTCTCACTTTGCCAAGGCGGCAGGGCAGCTGCTTAATTCCAAATGAACAATCATTGCTGCTGGACTACATATATCTATTGATCATCGGAGGCAAGTACGTAATTAAGAGCATCTCTGACAGTAGAGAAGCTACCGCCGGCATCCTCTTGTGCTCTCCACGTTGTCTACCTTCTCGCGATGTATGAATAACATCTAACAGTAATAACCAAGTTGCTTGTGCATGTTTGCTTAGTTGCATTTAGAATAACATTTAGTTACATTTACACAAGAAAAACAGCTATGTAAACCAACTTAATGACAGACCAAATGAAAACACCTATGAAACACAACTAACTATAGAAGCTAGTGAACTTAATGACCACAGTAAAACAACTTAGATAATTTCTTTACATAATCAGTTCACAAACTAAGTAGGGACTAAGTAACATCAAGCACACAAACTAAGTGACATCAGGACATGCACATGGACAGATTTCACGAGCAAATCAACAAGTATTACAGTGACATGCACATGGGCAAACTAATAAGCTCACAAACACATTAATTCACTGTGTTACAGTGACATGCACATGGACAAATTTGACCAGTAAATCAGCAACTACAAAAATCCCTCCTAAGATGCACATGCCAAATCGAGATAGGGATTTCATATTTCCTAGTTCCTAAGATGTAGATCCGCAGCAAAAACACCAGTAGAAGCCTAGATATGCAAGGATTCGATGGATTTTGTAGGAACTCACCAAACACGAGAGCTCCGCGGGGTTGAATCGAGAAGAAATCCGTCGTCGGAGCAATCTCCGTCGCCGAACTTGACGCCCTTTCGCGCTCCTCGTCCTCCCCGAGCACCACCACGTTTGCTAGCCCGATATACGTCGGCAATCTCCTCCGCCACCTCGCCAAACAGACGAGGATCTCCCGCTTCTCGCGCCAGGTAGTTCTCCGACGACGCACTGGACGCCCTCGTCCCGCGCGTCACCCTCTCAACCGGTCAGCACCACTGATCTACTCGCCGCCGACGGAATCTCCACCAATCTCCACCTCGCCCACCGCCACCGATCTCCCGCTCCTCGCGCGACGGGAACTCTCCGACGACGCAATCGAGACAATAGTCAACCCAACAGCTAAAGCGCGTCCCCCCTCTCCGGCCGTCAGCACCTGGAAATGGTGCTGCCGCCTGCGGATCCTCCGTCGATTTCAGGGGAGAGGAAGAGGAGAGGGGAACGAGGAAGACGAGCGCGATAGGAAGAGAAGCGCGAGCAACGGCTCTGGCACGCCGACAACGCCGCGCGCAGGTGGGCCCCAGGTAAAAAATGTCCGAAAACTGTAGGAGGCACGATGAAGATCGTACGGTCACAAATCGATGGCTTCGGAAGTCTATCTGGCCACCGGTTGCTTTTTAGCTGTTGGGATTAAGAATAGCTACAGCCATACTACAACTAGAAGCAATTACATTCTCCGTATATTTTCATGGATTGTTAAGCAAGACCAGGCTAACACCTTACACCTAAATCTACATGCTGATTCTACACAACTAATGTTCAAACATCTCTAGATAAGGTTTTTTCCTGAATAATATAGACTAGATAAGGTTGCTTAGTTAAACTTGTACAAGACATAGTACTGATCTCTCCGATCCATAATAAGTGTCGATGATTTAGTTCTTTTGCATAGGAACTAAATCATGATCTAACATATGTTTTTCTTTTGCGAAAATGATCTAATATGTGTTACATACAATATCCAGAGGACTGACTTATTTCATTTACTTATAGTTTTGTTTAATATAATTAATAGTTACACCTAGCACATGATGCATAAATTATCGAAAAACACTGGAGCCCCGTAAAAAGAATAATGCGAGAAAGAATTATACTACTCAATAGTGCCGGTAGTTACTTGCAGAACCCAAGAGAATTTGGAAACAAAACTAATACAGTAGCATAAAGAACTACGTAAGGGGTGGCGGGCGGATGTAACATCAGTGTTTGTTTCAGTAGTTTCACAACATGATAGTTCATGATTTAGTTCCTATGCAAAAGAACCGAGAAAGCAACGAGATCATGATTTAGTGTTCATGATCTAACATATGTAACGTCTAAAGTGTGCTTGATGCTAATAAGGTCTTCAGCTTTGCCGGACGAGATCGGTTGGACATGTAGGTCTTTGTTGTCCATTGCTTCGGCCCTTCTAGCAATGGTGGTGGCGTGCTCAATAAGGTCTCAACCGACTTTGACAATGTGTGCGACATCATATCTAGTCAACTCAGGCGGACGTCTAGGTGTTTGTAACCCAACATCAACATCAGCTATTCTCCATAAGGATCCGTCGCCAGTTTGTTGACTTCCCAGTGCCTTGGTGAATACTAATTTCTTGTTCCAGCGACAGCCGAAACTCCAATGGCAGCAACATCAGTGTGCAAGGTATTTCTATATTTTCAAGAGTTATTGTAATACTAGTGTAAGACTGGCTATAAAGGGAAAGTCAAGTTGTTGCAGCTATAGTTGCGTCTATCACTAAACAAAAATCTAGTCACGTCAACATCATATATTCTGATTCCGGATTGCACTTTCTGCCTTTCCAAAAGGAAGAAAAGGTTATCAAGGTAATAAGCATGAGGCAACTTAACACAAGGTATGGTGCAGATAGGTCTCTTGTACTGTAACAAAGTTTGACTTCGGTGCATGTTTATCACAAACTGTAATTGAAAATATACGTGGAGATCTAATTGTTAACAGTGACAGAAAAATTCACATGCGTGCATTTGGTGATTATAGACCACAATGGGCAAGTAATGCGGCACAGAAAAATGCCAGTAATTCAAAGCTTAACAAAAGCCCACAAAGAACATAGACAAAAACAACCATTGCGTTTGCATCTAGCGCAAAAGGTTATTTACAGTGTCAAATAATAGATCATCAAAATTTGGTACATGTCTTTATTTCTACTGAAGGATGACACGGGACCAAAATATAACCATCAGAAGCTTTCAGTAAGTTCACAGGAGACAGGGAAAGCATATTGGCTATGGAGACGAAATTACAATTCCTAAGCTTTGGGAGAATTGTAGGTCCCTGATTTATTGCAACTCGGGAAACACCACACTGTAAGCTATACCCTTCTCAAACAACCAAAGCACTGGCAGCCACGTCCAGATTAGTAAACACGTGCTTTTGGCGGAAAAGACTGGACTTCGTCATCCAAGGTATTCATGTGAACTGGCCTGTAGTCTAGTCTAACCTTTTCGTCTTCCCAGTACCTATATGAAACATAGTGTCAGATTCTGCATATATGAAATGAGGCCGTCATTCAACAAAGGAGAACTAATAAAGAAAAGACACTAACCCTACTGTGTGCTTCATCCACTTCTCATCATCTCTTGTCTGTGATGAAAAAGGGGAAATGAATGTTACAAAATTTGGTGCGCACACAAGAGAGCACAAATAGTGAGAAGAGCAGCAAACCTGGAAATCTTCGCGAGCGTGAGCGCCCCTGCTTTCTTGGCGAGCCTCAGCTGAATACATGGTTATGCATGCATTTATTAGCAGATTTTCTAATTCTATGGTCTCTATCAAGTCCGAATTCCTGCAGAAACCAATGAGAATGATACCCAATCAGTAGAAACACAGAAAATAAGATGCAGATAACAAAATTTAATGAGAAAGAGACTTACCATATGAGACTTCTGTCACTGATCTTGACATCATGGAAACTTTCCTGTACTTTACTAATCAGCTCACAACCTAACAAGTTCAAGGAACAAATAAAAGACATCATTATACAATCTTCGACACATTTTGGTACCGTATTATACATGTTTGCTTCATACTGCTAGGTGTCTCAGAATATATTTGCTGTGAAACTATACAAATTGAGTCTGCATACCTTCCTCAAGAGTTTCCTGTGTACGAAATACTGCAGCATTATTTTGCATAATACGTTGCATGTTGAGGCGGACCTTCGAAGTAGGCAGTGATCCATTTGAATTTCTCAGCTTCTCCAACCAATCAATAGTCTTCCTCCCCGCATCTTTTTCAAGAGGTTTCTGTGTCTCTCCTATAAAATATGGTGCACATTGGAAGAGAATAAGCTACAAAGAGTAAAACTAAAGAGATACATAGTCAACCAAGCATGAACTTGCCTGGCTTAGAAATCTCAGCAACCCTATTTGCACAGGCCCTCCCAAATACAACAATGTCGAGAAGTGAATTTGCACCGAGACGGTTTGCGCCATGGACAGATGCACAAGCTGCTTCCCCAGCAGCCAACAGACCAGGAATAACATTGTCTGGGTTATCACCCTTGATATCCACCACCTAATGTGCAAACCAGAAGGACATTGGTTACAACATGTCAGATAATAATAGTAATAATAATAATAAAATAGAGCTACATAATAACAGCTGTCCTGCGTACCTGCCCATGATAATTTGTCGGGATCCCTCCCATATTATAGTGCACAGTCGGCAACACAGGAATAGGCTCTTTGGTGACATCAACACCAGCAAAAATAGCAGCAGTTTCAGATATACCAGGAAGCCTTTCCTTCAGGACTTCTGGAGGAAGGTGATTCAGGTGCAGGTAGATATGGTCCTTCAGTGGTCCTGAGGTAAAAGGATGGAAATACTAAGTACTATGATAACAACCACATCAGGTAACCACCTAAAGCATAATGCACACATACCAACACCACGCCCTTCTCTAATTTCCATTGTCATAGATCTTGAGACGACATCACGAGATGCAAGATCTTTTGCAGTAGGGGCATATCGTTCCATGAACCTCTCACCTTCACTGTTCCTAAGAATACCACCTTCACCCCGGGAACCTGAAAAACAAATGATTGAAACAGTGCTTTAAGAAAATATGGGTGCTTGCCTGATATTTCAATACATGCTAAAGAAATATACCATGCCCAAGCTAGAGTTACTCCCTCCGTTTCAGGGCTTAAGGCGTCCTTGTTTTGCGTGTTTTTTCTTTGACCAAGAATTACTCTAAATACGTAAAGAGTTTTGATATAAAACTAGTATCACTGGAAAGTATTTTTCAATACGAATCCAACGGTACTAATTATGTACAATATAATCAAGGTTTTGTTGCTCAATTCTTTTGGTCAAACTTTGCTTTGGAAAGCGTGTGCGCCTTAAGCCTTGAAAGGGAGGTAGTAATAAACATGATTACAGTAGGATAAATAAGGTCCAGTATATAAAACCTTCAGTTATGAGGCATCCAGCACCATAAATGCCTGTAGGATGGAACTGGACAAACTCAAGATCCTGCAAATTCAACAAACATATATAAGTATATGACCATATCATATGGTGAAGAAGCTAAATCCTGCAAATTTGGACTAAACAACTAACCTGAAGGGGTAACCCAGCACGTGCAACCATAGCATTGCCATCACCAGTACATGTGTGAGCTGAAGTGGCTGAGAAGTAAGCTCTGCCATAACCCTGTTGAGGTTTAAAACAGGACATGGTTATATACTTGCATTAAATCGAAAACAAAATGTTAGTAGTCAAGACAGATAGTAATTAAGATAGAAAGATTCTTACTCCTGTTGCTATAATAGTATTTGTTGCACGGAAACGGTGAATGGTACCATCCTCCATGTTTAGTGCAATTACCCCCTGGCAGGTGCCTGGAACATGAGAATTCATTAGGAAGCAGCGTCATAAACATGCTGTGCAGGACACAGGCACTATTATGACTCATGAAGCAGGAAGAGAAAAGATGTCAACGAGATGATAGACCTAATTATAGCCATTGAAAAGAGTCAATTAGCAAAAAGTTAACTACCATGTAACAGACTGTGCCAACATACAAAAAAAAAGCTTAGCAGCTGACACTAAAAAAAGGCAGTGCATTAATGGCTGAACTCATATCAAAAAAAATCTAGAGCAACTGAACAAGCATGAATTAAGAACGAACGAAAGAAAAAGATCAAACAAATATCCGCAACAAGTCAACAAAAAGCAAAGTAAGTTAACACTAATGGGAGCAATTGAAATCTGTTCTCCACCATGTGAAAGTTATGCAAATCTACACCAGGTAGTAGAGCAATGCATAATGATTCAAGAAAAGAAAAGCATATTTTGGCCTTGGATAGTAACAGGACATGACAGATAAATAATTACCTTCCTTATCCATGATGAGGTCCAATGCAAAATATTCAACAAAAAACTGAGTATTGTGCTTCATTGCTTGACCATAAAGTGTGTGCAGCATAGCATGCCCGGTTCTGTCAGCAGCACAAGCGCATCGATAGGCCTGGCCACCTGAAGATTAATTAGAAACAGAGAAAGAACGATAAGAAAATATGTTAACAGCTGCATATTTGCAACTTAAAATGATGATGGAAGACAAATTACCTTTTCCAAAATCCAAGCTTTGACCTCCAAAAGCACGTTGATAAATTTTCCCATCTTCAGTTCTGGAAAATGGCAATCCATAGTTCTCAAGCTCTATAACAGCTTTTGGTGCTTCTCTACACATATACTGGATAGCATCTTGGTCACCTGGAGATGAATAAGAATAGCATGTCAAAGCCTCAAAATCAAAGGGGCCAAATAAAAAATAAGCTAAGCTCTTAAAACATTGTCATGCATTTAATTTTTTTCTCCGTGTAAACTTACCAAGCCAATCACTTCCTTTGACTGTATCATACATATGCCACCTCCAGTCATCTTCACTCATGTTTCCAAGAGCCGCGTTTATACCTCCCTGCGTTCTAAAGTGTTAATAGTGAACGACAAAAATACATAAAGCATTCTCCAGCAGGCAGCAGTGCACAACAGAATATACAAATCATCATATAGAGATGTACAGCAAAACCTTGAATCTTATACCTCACTGCAAGGCTAAATACAAATGTTTGTTTATATTTTGATCCCTTGGGAATGAGAATGACGGAACAATCAAAAGCATAGAGTATAAGACTATAGACAACTTTAACTTGCAAAATATAATAACAATTTTAGAAGATAAAAAATAAACTACCAGAAAGGAAATATAAGAACGCACAAATTTAGGAGATGATCATATGATTTGAACCCCAGGTTACAAAGGAAAATAATCATGAAAATACCACAGTTGTCCCAAGTCCCAATTTCTGAATCTACTCTAATATAAGTAACTGTGGACAGATTCATGACTTTATTCTTACAGGAACAGTTAGTAGGCAAGCAAAAACATGATAATTCCAAACTGAATATATTCCATTATAGAAGTAATAACAAGCTGAAAGTGGTACAGTTGTACACACTTCAAGTCTTCAACGAATTTCAAACTTTAATTGGTCACAAGAATGCATCATGGAATCGCATCGAAGTTTAAAACTACTAGCCATGCAACTGTTGTTTGTAAATGGATTCCAGTTCCGAAACACACTTCCTCATGTGAGAAGTTCTGGATGTAACAGCTGATACCTCCATGCAAGCAGCATATACAATGATGCAACTTATATAGTTTATCAAGATCGAGATACCTTTTATTCTTTTGATCATGAGACTAAACAACCTACAAGCCTGTGCATTGTAAAAACAGTATTCCATAGTACAGATGGAACTTCTAGCAAGACAATTGCTACATTCTGTTTCCCAAAAAATTTCACATGAATAAATCAAGTGGTGGCGGCAGCAAATCAGATTGAAGCTTGACAGAAAGCTAAGCAGGCGGACTGATTAAAATAATCTTCTAGTTTGCATCTTGCATTACACACGTAATGCACCAACAGGCCTGAAGACAAACAGAAACGCGGGTGGTCCAATACCTGTGCTGCCACAGTATGCGACCGTGTGGGGAAGAGCTTGGTGATGCAGGCAGTGTTGAACCCATGCTCTGAGAGCCCAATCGCCGCCCTGAGCCCAGCGCCTCCAGCTCCGACCACAACCGCATCGTACGTGTGATCCACCACCGTGTAGGACTGCAATCACAAGCACAAAGCCCAGTTCATCGTCATCGGAATCTCATCAGACAATAATTGTGAAATCGGTCGAGGCAAATCATGCAGCATCTGATCTGGGGATGCATACTGCGAATCAATCCACAGGAATGACGTTAAATCCTACTCTATCGGTCGAACTAAACGACACTGCCACCAAAATTGTTCCCGGATATTCAATCTATTTTTTATTATAGAATAAAATACACTTCAAACACGACGAGGGTATCACCATCACCCATCGACCGGATCACGACCACGGATCAAGACATTACTTCAGCAAAAGGGACCCCCAAAAAAGCGAGTGTAGCCTAGATGCGAGGAATCGAGGGGAGCAGGCGGCGGAGGCGATGAGTTACCCCGGTAGTAGATGAGAAGCGCCTGGAGGCGGCGGCGGCGGCTGCCTTGGCCTCCCTGAGCCCCCGCGACACGCAGCTGCGCCACATCTCGCAGATCGGGGCGGCCCCTCGAGCACCCGGGCGTAGGGTTCGGCTGGGACGTGTGGGTGGGGTGGAGAGGAGGAGCACGGGGGAGAGGGGGGGAACTGGGGAAGGAAGGAAGGAAGGCGGCTCGGCGGAGCGGCGATGCGTGGGGTGGTGAGGTGGGCCACTTTGGCCCTTTCTTTCTGTGCGTTTTTAGGGGTAGGCGGCTACCGGACGGGTTTAGCCTCAAGGTTACCCCGCTTTTAACGATCGTGCCACTCTTTGGTTTCCCTAGAAAAAAGTCATTAGACTTTTCCTCTGCTCATTCGCAACACATTCGAAAAAACGAAGCTGTGGAATTTAAATTTTTGTTTTTCCTAGTTTTATCCTTTTGGGGGCATCAAGAAATCGTAGGAGTGATCTTGACTTTTCATTCCCTATTGGAAAAAAAATGTCCGATTTGGTATGTGGGCATGTCACAGTCCGTTTGGAGTGGACATGTCATGTGTCCTGTCACATGTCCGTTTGTGGGCATGTCACGTGTCCTGTGTCCTGCCACGTGTCAGAAAGTCATTTTTAAAGTTAACTTTACATGCAGAAGTTTTATCTATAGTCTCTTCCCGTTTTGAAATTGGTGTGTTTGTCTAATTTTTTTTCCAGCCCGCACATGGATAATGCCATGCTGACGTCACTAATTGAAACAGATTTAAAACTGACTGAAACATCATTAAAACACTAAAATAGACTGTAAAAATTACAAAAAATGTTTCATAAGTTTTAAAAAAGTTTTATCAGTTTTAGAATTCAGTTTTTTGTATTAATTGAAAACGTTAATACATGTGTGTTTATAATAAATAAATAAAGAGTTTCTAGTTATTCCTCTCATATAAACTAGCTTGTTGATTAATCAGATGATTAAGGTTTTTTGATCATGAACATTGGATGTTGTTAATAATAAGGTCACATCATTAGTGGAATAGTGTGATGAACATTCATCCAAAGTATAGTAATACGATCATCATTACAAGTAACTTTAGTCCTTAGACCATGAGATAATGTCAATCACTAACACAGGAAGACTAGCTTGATAACATCAAACGTCATACCGTAACAGGGTGACAATAAATGTGGGTTCAGATACTCCGATAGTGTTATAGAGATGCCCATGGATTAAGAGTGAGATTTGTCCATCCCAATGACGGAGAGATATACCATGGGCCTGATGGGGATCACTAGAATGTTATATCACGGGAACGAGAAAATAGTATATTTCGGTAACGAGATTAAACTAGGTATGGGAATATCGATGATCGAATCTCGTACATGTAAAATATTGCGAGGCAAAGGGATTTAGTTATAAATATAAAAGGTTCATACAATCACAAAAAGTCATCGTTGAGTGTGTGGGAGTCAGTACGGATCTCTAGGTCCCGCTGCTGATTATTGATCGGAGAAGGTTCTCGATCATGTATGCATTATTCACGGACCGTAGGGTGACACACTTAAGGGATACCGACACTATTTGAAGCAAATAAGATGTCAGAGAAAGAATATCAAAGTGCCGGAATTATTTCAATGAAAACCAGAATTGTTTCGGATGAAATTGCTGAAATTGGTTTTGTATGTAAAATTATAATGTTGCAAGGGGTTTTATGTGAATATTTGTTAATTAATGTAATTAAAAAAATTCTGAATAAAATAAATAAAAGTGTTTTATTAAATGAGATATTGCATTAAATTTGGTGGAAATTTAATGGATGTGAGTGGATTTTTGAGTGGGGGCTTTTTATGTGAGTGGGAGCTCCACCCACATGAATGTGGGAGAGGTGGGGGCAGCCACCATGGCCACCATGCCATGCCCCTTGGCTGCCTCCCCTCTCCCTAAATAAAAGGCCCCATCTCCCCCTCTCATATCACACCTCCTCGCGAAGTATCTCTCCCCTCCTCTAGAATATTTCCCATGGTCTCGGATCAGCGAGATACATGTTCCTGATTTCTTTTTCTGGAGCAAGGTTTTGCTGCTTCCGCTGCTTTGCTGGAGCGAGGGCGCAGAGGTTGTCGGGGTACCGGACGTGTGTGCGATCACAGATGCACCACTACTTTGTGGTGCTGGACTTGCTGGTGCTAGACTGGTTGGACTTTATCATGATCTTGAGATTGGCAAGTGAACGACTATATTATCCACGAGAACCAATCTCATAACGGTTTTTCAGTCTTCGAGGGTAATTTCTCTATGGATGTATATCCACCCATTACTTTTATCTAGATAGATAGATCTTGGTGCTCAGTTGTTTTTTATCGTAGGATTTTTTTGTTTTCTATGTTGTGAACCCAACATAAGTTGCCTTTAGAAATTCCTTGTTCGAGTGGACAATGCCTCCAACGGCATCCCTCACTACAAAAAAAGATAGTGCAAATAGTAACAAAATTATTCATGTAGACATTAAATAAAACTTAGTTCAACTAAAAACAATAAAACTAAAATCCACTCTACTAGGGTTTGCCATTGGTGGTCATCCTCCTCCTCGGACTTGTTCATTGTCACTGGCCTAGTCATCATCCTTGGTCTTGATGACAACGGGTGGTCACGCACGCCACGTGACCACGCAGCCCGCTGATGGCCACATAGGCGCACCGTCACTCCATGGTGACTACTAGGAATCTATCGGTAGACTGGCTGAAGGAGCTGCCCACGAGATGCCTGTGGAGTTGTCGCCATCATGGCCGAGTCCTGGAGTGCGCGTGCTAGATCATGCAATAGCGCGAGCTTCGCCAGATCGGAATCCCTGATGGCGGCCTGGACACCTCCTCCTGCTCCGCCATCGGACATTAGTAGTGTGTATTCGTCTGCTTCCTGCTTGATGGGCATCGCCACCGATCTCGTGTAGGACGAATTGTAGGGTAGCTCATCGGTGAGAAACTGCACTTCCTCCTCCTCCTTAACATCCTCCTTCTCAGGATCCTCCGACGGTGACAAGGTGAAAGGATAGAGATGTCGCCTAGAGAGGGGTGAAGAGGCAATTTCAAAACTATTACGGTTTTGGCTTGATAGAATGTGGAATTAAACTAACGTTTATTTTACAAGCACAAAACCTAAATACACTAGGCTCAACTAAGTGCACCAACAACAAATTAAGCTAAGCAAGATAGCACAAGATAAATATACCACAAGTGATAAGCAAGATATAAGTGCTTCAAGCTCAATGGCTATCACAAGGAAAGTAAGCTCGGATATAGAGATAACCAAGGCACGCGGAGACGAAGATGTATTCCCGTGTTCACCACCTTTGAGAAGGGGGCTACGTCACGTTGGAGAGGTGTGAGGCTCCACGAAGGATTCCTCACGCACCACAAAGGCTCGCCTTCTTCTCCGAGTCTATCCCACGAAGGAATATGCCCTTTACTTATGGCTAGCTTTTCCTCCACTTCGGAGATGGCAAGCTACACAACCACCTCACAAGCTCCACGGAGGAGAAGCCCGGGTCTCTTCACAATCTTCCACAAAGAGGACACCGCGGTACCAACCGCCAAGCCAACTAGGAGGTCACCCTCCAAGAGTAACAAGCTCACGGTCTCTCACTCGAACAAATCGTAATGGAGAGCTCAACACTTATGCAAGAATGCAAAGCAAGAACACCAAGGATGCTCAAATCATTCACTCTCAAATCCCACCAAAGCAACAAGTTCTATGGAGGAATTAGAGAGGAAGAACAATGGTGGAAACCAACAAATGACTCCAAGATCTAGATCCAATGGGTTCCCCTCACTTAGAGGAGGAATTGATTGGTGGGGATTGTAGATCTAGATCTCCTCTTCCAAAGCCCTCAAAAAGATGCAAGAATCATAGGAGGGAAGGGAGAGGAAGAAAGATCAAAGGGGTCAACAATGGAGGTCAAAAACGTGCTCAAGAGCCTTGGAACTTTGGGGAAGAAGCCCCCCTTTTATACCCCTTCAAGGGGGTGATGGTGCTCGAGGAAGAGGTTGAAGTAGAGTCCCTAGCAATGGCGCCAGCAAAACTTGATGCTAGCTGGTGCCTCGTTGGTAACCCCAAGCACAGGGTATGAAGAGCAAGCAACAAGTTTTCCCTCGGTTGAGACCGAGGTTATCGAACCAAAAGGAGGAAGGAAACGTCACACATGTGTTGGAAGCAACGTGGAGACCTGCACAACACAAACTCAAGACTTTGCCCTAACAAATCAGTGAGGTTGTCAAGCTCACCGGTTTGATATCACAAAAGATTAAACGTATGGTGTGGAAGGTAATGGTTTGCAGCAAGTAAATAAGTAACAGTGGAAGATGTATCAATGGTAAAGATTGGACCGGGGTCCATAGTTCACTAGAGGTGCTCTCCTTAGATAAACAACACGGCATGAAGGGTAAACAAATTACAGCGGGGCAATTGACAGGAACTGAGCAAGGCATAACAATGCAATTACTAGCCAGAAAGATCCTATGAGGTTGATTGGGCAATACAACAATATACATAGACCGTAATCCAACTGCATCTATGACTAGAAGTCCACCTTCAGGTTATCATCCGAACCCCCTCCAGTATTAAGTTGCAAGCATCAAACAACTGCTTTAAGCAACGTGTATAAGGTAAACAGTCCACATGTTTCATGAACAAGAGACCGTTGTTTTTTCCCTAGTAGCAACAACACATCTACAACTGAAGATATTATTGTCACTTCCCTTGGAAACTAGAGGCATGAACCCACTATCGAGCATAAATACTCCCTCTTGGAGTCACTAGCAACTACTGGGCCAAGATAACCACTAGCAACGGAGAGCATGCAAGATCACAAAAAACACAAACATGATAGAATCATAAAGATAGAACCATTAATCAAACCAACATAATAATCTCAATATCCATCGGATCCCCGCAAACACAACATGCATGATTACAAATAGATTAGATCTTGATCGTGGACGGAGCTGACAAGATCTATACATGAAAGCACAAAGGAGGAGATACAACCATCTAGCTACTATATGGACCCATAGTCCAAGGTGGAACTACTCACGAATCATACTGGAGAGAAGGCCTCCGAGATGATCTCCCCTTCGGCAGGGTGCCGGGAAGAGCTTCAGATCCCCCTGATCTAGGGACGATGGTGGCGGCGGCTACAGACGGTTTCGTGGAATATTGATCGGGGCCTGAGAGTCTCTGTATCGGGGGCTTCTTATAGGCGAAGGGGGAGATTGAGGCGGCCGCCAGGGCGGTCAAACCCTAGCTAGGCGCGGCCTAGGGTCCACCTGCGCCTGGGGGGTCTGGCCCCTCTGGCCGGCCCCTCGGGCTCTCCTTTGGACTTCTTGTTTCCCACGGAAAGTTATTGACTTTGTCCTTCGTCCCGTCCAATTCCGAGAATATTTCTTCACTAACTTTTCTGAAACCTAAAATAGCAGAAAACAGGCATCTGGCACTGTTGCAACTTGTTAATAGGGTAGTACCAGAAAACATGTAAAAAGCACCTCAAAGTGTAGACAAGTAAAGCAAAGTAGATACTAAGCAAGCATGGAGCATCAAAAATTATAGATATGTTTCCAACGTATCAGCATCCCCAAGCTTAACTCCTGCTCGTCATCGAGTAGGTAAGAATGGAGTTCTAACAGTTGGACATAGTAACTATGCATGCAACATGGCAATCTACAAACAAAGATCATGAATAATATGCATTTGAAAAACGTTTGTTTGTTTCACATACAGAAAACATTGCATAGTGGCAATCAACTTGTCCCTCATAGAGTAGCAATATAATGCATAGGACACCTGCAAGGTTCACAAGGGTGAACAGAAACAAATAGCACAAGGCAAGTAATAACACAATATGCATCAATTAATAAGCTTTGGAACAATGCACACAGAATGACAACTATGCTCTCTTAATGGTGCCTAAAGGTAGAAGGTGGAAGAAAGGCTTTTTTATAAAGGAAGCAGGGATTACAAGTTTCAAAAAGAGCTTCCAAAAATTATGATACTTATTAGCTTTCAGCCCTCATTGCCCCTATCATAAGCATCTTGAAGTGGTTAAGGTTAAAGTGGCAAAGCTGGAGCATATGCTTGACAAAGTATAAGTTGGCAATCTCAAGTCCCTTGAATATGAGGGCTACACCTCATGGATACTCAACTTAGGGCCCAGGCAAGTTCTTGTCACTCTAAGTATTTGCATATCATTGAGAACCGCCAACAGGGTACCCCTTGGTACAGGAGCTTTCCCATAACCAAAATGACAAGGCAAGCAGACAATGAGCATCTCAGCAATCTTCTTATGTACCATGGGAATATGGTGCCTTTTTCTCTCTTTCCTCTTTTCTCAATGTGTCTCTTTTTTTATAAGAAGAATGCTTCATAGATGTCACTATGGTGATGCTGCAAGTTTCCACCATAATTAGGCATGGCTTAGGCTAGCGGCCCAGGCGTTTTTCTAACACAGAATACAAACTCCATGGACTTACAAGTTCTCACTTCATTTCACAGCGGTAACATCCATAGACAAAAGAGCATGATATCAACGGAGTAAAAGTACAAGTGCAATGTTGAAAACAGCACGGTTCTGCTAATCCCAACTTATAAGTGCAAGCATATACAACAAAGTTGCTTCAATGGTTCAAGTTTATTAGGGGCAAAGAATAAAATGTGCCATCAAGTTCGTGAGGGCTTTAATAACTAAGTTTTCACATAACAAAATCGTTTTTAATTGGAAGATAGTTGAAAACAAGAATATACTTAGAATGGTGTAACACACCATGCATAGGAATTTATAGTGGACACTGTGGAAAAACTTGGTTTCTTGGGAGTTGGAAGCATGAGTAGCACTTACTCATACAAGTGGAGGCTAGCAAAAGACTAGGAGCAACCAACTAAGAGAGCAATAATGGCCATAATCATGCAATGCAACAAAGCATACTAATAAAAGCAAAGAGTGGTACTACAAGTCAAGGACTAAATGATCATAGAGGCTAATGGTGACTTGTCATAGTCATAACATGGTGTAAGCATGTGCCAAGTCAACCCAAGCAAAACATCAAAGGAGAATACAACAATACTATGCTTTTGCATGCTAAAACAACGCATAATTTCTTCAAGGCACACTAAGCAATCCTAATTGTTTGGAATAAGACATGATACAACAATAATCACTAAGCATAATGCTAAAACAACACCTATCATGTCATGCTAAAGTCTAAGACACAGTCAATGCAAGCTCCTCTTGCACTTCAAGCAAGAACTTACTACTCCTTTCCAAACACCAAGCAAACTTATTTGCAAAACAACACAGCGAGAACGGGGGTCCAAACTATTAAAACAAACTAAACAAACTAAGAAAAGCAAACGAAAACTAAGACGCTCCAAGAACAACACAACTATGCATGAAACAATAAAAGTGAAGTGTCTAGACAGACCTGAGCTTTTTATTGATGAAGAAGGGGATGCCTTGGTCATCCCCAAGCTTTGACGCTTGTACCTCTTGGATATTTCTTGGGGTGACACCATGTTGGCATCCCCAAGCTTGAGCTTTTGTCCATTCTTCATCTCATTGCATCATTCTCTCTCTACACCTGAAATTTTTCCTTCATACAAAACTTCACACAATCTTCATTAGCAACATTAGCTTA
Source organism: Avena sativa (assembly GCA_916181665.1). Classification (NCBI taxonomy): domain Eukaryota; kingdom Viridiplantae; phylum Streptophyta; class Magnoliopsida; order Poales; family Poaceae; genus Avena; species Avena sativa. Next base: position 292,952,900 of record OV702282.1, read on the forward strand.
TTCAAAAGATATTAGACCCCTGGTAAAGCTTTAGAACAAAAAGGCTTTTCACTAAAAACACAAGCTAATGAAGTAACACCTTCAAAGAAACTCAATTTACCTGAAGAGAGCTCAAAAAGGAATCAATAAGAAGCAAATGCAAATAATGGCAGAAATCTGTCAAAACAGACCAGCAGGTAGAAACGAATTTTTTTGAACATCTTTTGTTGCTCAAATCAAAAAGTGTTGAACTAACACTAGGGGATTTATTCGTAAAATATCAGCTCAATCCGAGTTACAGAGCACCCTCACGAATGTTTTTATGGAGGATAGAAATCTGTTTCGGGACAGCAACTCCCCAAATCTTACTTCCCTCTCATTAGAGGTCATTCTAGGCACAAAAAGCAAACAAAAAGGATAAGGAGAGGTCATTACAGAAGTAATAACTTCCAAGACTCAAGGAAACTCTTGGGTTATCTCCCAACAAGTACTTTTCTTTAACGCCTTTAAGTTAGGCACAAAAAGTTTGAGAAGATGCTCTCATAAGAATTATGAATTGAAGTCAAAGATAGAATCAAGAAGCAAATTCAAAACACATTTAAGTCTAAACCACTTCCTATGCATAGGAATATTGTAAAGAAACAAGTCATGAAAGCACAAAGTAACAAGCATAGGAAAGCAAAACAAGTCCACTTCAAAATTTTCAACATAAAGAGGGGAAACTTAATATTGTTGAGATGCATAAAACCATGTTTCCCTCTTGTCGTGGTATTGCCGACGAGTACGCCATGGAGGATTCCTCACAGTGCGTGTTTAGAGACGTGGGGGAAGGCGAACGGTTGACGGGTACGAGGTAACACAGCTTACCCAGGTTCAGATCCCACGACGATGGCGGAATCCTACTCCTGCTATAAATCACTATAAGGGCAATACGCCGAGTTACAGAGATAGGTTCGCTGTGCGAGGTTGTATGAATCGATACTAGGTTGTCTGAAGTTGTGTCCTAAAGGCTCCCATAGGTCCGACTTACATAGTCGCTAGGTCCTAGGGTTACAGGGAAAAGTCCTAGCCGGACAGGTCACAGAGTCCTACACCGTCTATTACTAGTCTTGTGTATCTTGCACTCCAAGGCTTCGGGTATGTCGGTGACTCCAACCGTAGCCTTCCTTTATCCGGCATGGGCCTCCCTTCTGGATCCATCTAACTGGGTCGCCCAGCAGGCCATAGGCCATGCTACCAACTATGGGCCACCCGGGTTATCCGGATAGGTGACATGCTATTAGGATACCCATATAGCATATCCCCAATAGTAGGCCCCGGAGAACTCCGAGATCTTGTGCCGTCTTGCCTCTTCGTGTGGAATTCTTTGCCTAGATGGATGTCGGCAAATCGTCAAGCAATATCTTGTAGTCCTCCCAAAGAACCCTGCAAGGCTTTCTCCGTCTTCAATATGTAAGTCGGAGAAATGCTGAATCTTCCATCGTACTCTTCCGTAGCCGGACTAGATCCGTCCATGCCGGAATCTTCTGATGTGACGGCTCATATGCCTATGCCAGCTAGGACAACGTAGGCTTAGGTCAGCGACGCCTCGTAACTCACACATACAGAGAACGCAATCATGTCCGATTTTCCCGCGCGAGCGATATGAACCGTTGGCGGCGACGGTTGGAGAAGTGGCGAAATTTCCGCGCACGTTTGCAAACACGTCGTCTACACAGCAACCGTCCGATCAAGCTACACGAATCTTGATGCTGGAGATGATAAATAGTAACTGTGGTGGAATTTCCACTTTTTACCTCATTCTCCTCGCATCATCTTCTTCCTCCAGCATGTGCCCCTCGAGATCTCCGTGCCTAACTCGCAAAAAAAACCTAGCCTCCAATCCGCACCAGTCACACCCAACCTTGCTCCATGGCCAGCAGCAGCACCTCTCCCTCCATGGCGGCGTTGAATGAAGCCGCGGCGAAGCCAGTGAGCTCCATTGTCATGCCCCTAGAGGGCTTGGTCATCCCTGCATCGGCGGTGATCGAGTCCACCGGCGGCGACCTTAATCTGGCGGCGCTGGAGCCGTTGGAGGAGGAGCTAGATTCGCACAAGGGCGACTGGCGCGACTCAGATATCACAGACCGTGATATCCAAGAGCTGATCGCCGAGGGCTACCTCCCTGTGACGGAGGGGCTCGCCTGGCTGGCAGCGCCGGACGGCGAGGTGACACCTTCTCCCCAAGCCGGAGAAAAGGTGTACCTCAAAGCCCAACTGGTACGCGGTGTCTCCCTGCCCATCTCCAACTTCTTCCTCTCCATCTTGAATCACTATAGAGTCCAGCCCCAGAATCTTTCTCCCAATAGTATCTTAGTGCTTAGCAACTACGCGGCACTCTGCGAGGGATACTTAGGGATAAAACCTAGGTTAGAACTCTTTGTGTACTTCTTCACCATCAAACGTTAAGTCGGAGCTAGCAAGGAATAACTTAGGAACTGTGGCACCATAAGCTTCAAGATTCGACCTGGCCGGCGGTTCCCCGACATCGTCGGCCACGAGTCCTGCAAAACTTGGCAACAGACGTACTTCTACAGCCCAGACATTCCTCTGGATGGCCGACAAGTAACGTACCCGGACTTCGTTGACGGAGCCGCCGCTGAAGCCTCGTCATGGAGATCCCAGGCCTCCCTTTCCTCCGACCTCGATGCTTCCCGCGCCATAAGGCGGATAGAATGGTTCGTAGAGACGGGTTTGACCGACTTGGACCTAGCCATGTGCTGGTTCATCAGGCGAATCCAACCTCTGCAGCATCGCGCGAAGCTCATGCACGAGTATACCAGCGATAGAAGGGATAGCCTCCGCATCTCCGTGGACAACTTCTCGAGCGACTCCGTCAAGCTCTGCCTTAAGGACATCGTCAAGGTGAAGGATAAGAAGCGTGGCTTCACCATCACCTACAACATGTTCGTAGACGGCAAGTGCCCAAAGGTAGGTATTTATTTTCCGTGTATGACGTATACTCTAGTTCTTTCGTCTTGCAAATGTCATCTCATCTAACATGGTGACTTCTCACTTAACAGCTTAGCGATCTAGAGGAGGGCAACCTGGCTGCCCAAATCTATGATCCAAAGATGAAGGAAGTCACGGTCGTGTCCACGACGATGCTCTGTTGGCGCGAAAGCGGAAGAGCTCCACCTCCGACGCTGCCGACGGAGGCAATAAGAAGAAGACAGAGGGTGGAGCCTCCAAGAAGACTACCGCCACCCTGGAGGCGGAAAAGAGAAAATTTACTGGGATCCCCTTTGCCAAAGCACCCCCACTTGTGTAAGCTTCTCTTCCTCCGACATTGTCTATTTATCTGTCTTGCTCCTGTACTTATGCATTTTGCACGTTTCAGGAAGAAAGCCACGACCAGCCTCAAGAAGACCTCCAAATTGGGGGCTTCTAGAACTATCAAGGACATGCTGCATCGCGACGCATCTCCCGCCATCGCTCCTACCACTCCCTCCGTCAAGCCTTCGTCTGCCCCGACAAGCTCATAAGCTAAGGAGGCATCTGGCCCTTCCGCCATGGAAGTGGACTCAGGTGGCTCTACCGAGGTTGTAGTCGTCGGTGAGCAGGCGACGCAGGAGAGTGCCGCCCATCAAATGGCTGAAGCTCCGGCTAAGGATGCCATTGGTGGCGGTAAGGCGGTGGTGGAAGCAGGTACCTCTGCCGTTGGCGGCGCCCCCGCACCCAAGAAAACCATAGCCTATCCAAAGATAGTCTATCCGGTACTTACACCGGGTAGCACTGCTTTGGTCCCTGGTGCGGCGTCGACATCTCCGACGTGCGGTGTAGAGAAGCTCCGCCGGCAAGCAGAAATCTTGCAAGGAAACAGTGAATCCTTTGGCAAGCTGCTGGCCGAGAGTGCTACAAACCTCAAGATCATCGCACTTGTAAGTTTTATTTGCCTTTTGCATTTCATATGAGTATCCCACTGTATCCCCCGAGGATGTAGACGGAAAAACCATAGGTTTTTGCATTTATATGCTCTAAGAGTGACTAAGTTAGAAAAACTCTCACTGTAGCCCCCAAGCATGTAGGTGGAATGAAATATTCCGACTAGATGCTTTAAGAGTAGCATACGCAGTGTTTATAATTTTCCATACTGTAGCCCTCAAGCCTCTAGTTGTAACTGAATTAGTTCCTACTAGATGCTTAAAGAAAAGCTAAGCATATATCCGAGTTAAAAACTTTTATACTGTAGCCCCCAAGCCTCTAATCGAGAACTGAATTAGTTCTGACTAGATGCTTAAAGAAAAGCTAAGCATATTACCAAGTCAAAAACTCTCGCTGTAGCCCCCGAGCGTCTAGGTGGAAAATTTCCGGCTAGATGCTCCAAGCAGACCAAACAACGTTTTAACCTTGTCCTTTTTTCCACAGAACGAGAGTGCTCGGAGGGGCATGGCCAATGATAAGTACCAGAAGATGCACGCAGAACTGGAAGCTGAAAAGGGTAAAACTGCCTTCTTGAAGGAACAGATCACCAAGAGCAAGCATTTGTTTTCTTTTTCGCATTCCGACTTGGTTTTGTGCCCATATTCTCCGAGTACTCACTGTGTACTTTTACTTTCTCCGACTTTGTAGAAACCATCGCCAAGGCCAAGAATATTTTCGAGCAATCCAAGCACATTCAAGAGCTGGATAGCGAGAACAAGATTCTTAAGCAGGAGGGAATGATATGCTGAAAATGCATGAGGAATCGATGAAGGCCCTGCAGGACTCCGCCACCGAGGAAATCAATCGCTTGAAGGAGGAGATTGCGATCTTAAAAGATCAGAAGCAAGATGCCGATGAGCAAAATCAACGCCATAGCGAGGCGTATAAGCTCCTCCAATAAGAGAAAGAATCCTTGGCGGACACCCTCTGGCAAGCTGAGGCCAGCATCTTCAGTAAGTTTTCTCCGTCTTGGATTTCTGTAGTCTGGGTACTTTGAATTGTTGAACTCATGCGCTCCTTGTCGGAATTTGCAGCTCCTATGACTTTAACCCGATCGCCTCCTCCATCCAAGGAATGCATGGTTCTTGTTGGCAACTTCGTCAACACCGCCATCACGCAAGCCAAGGAGATCGCCAAGCCCCTTCAGATAAACATCAAGGCATCAGACTCCGTGGTGAAGTACTCGGAGATTCTGCGCCGAGCCCCCGAGCGTATCACAAGCTGGAAAGCTTCATGTGCACGGGCTGGCGCAAGGATGGCACTGTCAATGGTGAAGGCACACTATGAAGATGCCGACATCGACACGGTGACCTCTGGCATTCCCGATGTAGACGATGATTGCAAAGAGATTAACCATGAAGCCATCTTGTCGTCACTCGCGGGATATGACACCAGAGTTGCCGAGTTGGTAGACGTCGACGTCTTCATGCCCATAAACATCATCGATAGCGGCAACCAAGGTTCCTATGAGTCTCACCACAACGCCTACTTCGAGGGTGGTTCTCCGGCTGGTGATGACGCTGCTTCCAAGTCACCTGCGCCAAAGGAGTAGAGAACAACTTTGTAATATCTGTTTCACCTTTGGTGCATATGCGGAAAAAAACTTGTTTATGTAACTTAAGGCGGAAAACAATGGTTGTTATTTCCTGCTGCTCAAGAACTAGTTTCCAGCATGTATATATTATTTGAAGCAAGTGTTGGCTTATCCATTACTTTGGTTCTTATGCTTGACTTTTTTTGAGTCGGAAGACTCATTGTCAGAACCATGCGCTTAGGTGATGATGCCCAATGGGACTGTCAATAACCTAAGCACAAAATCGCCGACAATAAGTGCCAAAAGTCACTACTCCAGAATCCACATAACAACAACAAAGAACGTGTAGACCAGAAAACTTAAGCTAACGCCCGTAGGCGGAATTTTCACAAGTGCAATCGCAAAGCTTGTGCATAAAGGTTTTATATGATCTAAAAATGAACACTAAAGGAGGTAAAAGACTCAGAAATATGAGTGAACCAGAGAGCTTTATTTCATTGATCATATAAGAGGTACACAATTAGATAAAAAATGCTAAGTGTAAAAAGGACGTAGCTGTGCTATGTTCCATGGCCGATCAAGCTCCGGGTAGTCATCATCCGGGTCACGTCGCTTACGCTTATGATCTTTGTTGGGTCTATCCTTCAGTTCATGATTGTCAACGAGGTAGTAAGACCCATTGAGTAGTGCCTTGCTTATGATGAACGGTCCTTCCCATGGCGGGGATAATTTGTGTGACTTCTTCTGCTTAAGTCGGAGCACCAAATCCCCCTCTTTAAACGAGGGATGACGAATGCGGCAACTATGGTAGCTGCGTAGCTTCTGCTGGTAGATGGCGGATCTTTGGCATGCCAAAACACGCTCCTCCTCAAGAAGGTCCACATCTAGGCGTCTGGATTCTTCAGCGTCATCTTCGTCGTAGACGGCAACCCTTGGTGCATCGTGAAGTATGTCGGAAGGTAGGATGGCTTCTGCTCCATATACCATGAAGTAAGGGGTGTAGCCGGTGGATCTGTTGGGTGTAGTTCGTAAACTCCACAACACAGATGGCAATTCTTCCGCCCAGGCTCCAGCAGCTCTATGTAGAGGTGCATCAAGACATGGCTTGATTCCCTAGAGAATTAATCCATTGGCTCGCTCAACCTGGTCGTTGGATTCTGGGTGTGCCATAGATGCAAGGTCAAGTCGGATGCCTTTCTCCCAACAATAAGCCTCCACTTCTCCGAGTGACAAATTGCTACCGTTGTCGGTGATAACGCTATGTGGGAGACCAAATCTCACCACTAGATCCCGGACAAACCTGAGGGCAGTTGCCCCATCAAGCTTTCTAATGGGTTTAGCTTCTATCCATTTAGTGAATTTATCAACTGCTACAAGCAGATGCGTAAACCCACAAGGTGCCGTCTGTAACGGTCCCACCATGTCTAGCCCCCAGACTGCAAACGGCCAAGTTATTGGTATTGTTCGCAATTCTGCAGTAGGAACATGTGGTTGTCGGGCATAATACTGGCATCCCATGCATGTATCCACCAGCTTGTTGGCGTCCGCCTTCGCGGTCAGCCAGTAGAATCCTTGCCGGAAGGCTTTCGCAACCAACGATCGAGGAGCGGCGTGATGCCCGCAATCTCCGAGATGGATTTCGCGTAGGATTTCCATACCTTCTAGCTGGGAAACACACTTTAGGTATACACCAGTAGTGCTCCTTTTGTAGAGTTACCCATTGATTATGGTATAACTCTTTGCTCGTCGTACTATTTGTCGTCTTTCGACCTCGTCGTCGGGCAAAGTTCCGTGTTCGAGATATTCCATGAACGGTTTTGTCCAAGCCGGAGGGACCTTAGTCACCATGTTGATGAAAGATTCAGCTCTATCCGGGTTGTCGATGTCGGCTCCCTTCACAGATGGTGTGCGCAGGTGCTCTAGGAAAATTCCTGGTGGAATTTGCTTGCGCCCTGATCCAAGCTTAGACAGCAGATCAGCCGCCTCATTTTGCTCCCTAGGTACATACTTGACTTCGTAGCCCAAGAAGCTCTTGGCTATCTCGTCCACTTTGTCTCGATATGCCGCCATCATAGGGTTCCGCGCATTCCAGGTGCCAGCCACCTGCTGGGCAACCAAGTCGGAATCTCCACAGCAAACTATGCGCTTGATTCCAATATCCTTTGCTACACGTAGTCCGTGAATGAGTGCTTCATACTCTGACATGTTGTTCGTAGCCTCGAAGTGGATCTGCAGAACGTAGTGTAGCTTGTCCCCAGTTGGTGACTGTAGCAGTACGCCAGCCCCCGAGCCATTGAGCAGCTTTGACGTAGTGTAGCTTGTCCCCATTTGGTGACTGTAGCAGTACGCCAGCCCCCGAGCCATTGAGCAGCTTTGATCCGTCAAAGTGCACCACCCAGTACTCTGGTTCCGGCAACGGAGTAGTATCTGGCATCTTCGGCCAATCTGCAACAAAATCCGTCAAGGCTTGTGACTTGATAGCGTCGTGTCTCTTATAAGTGATCTCGAAGGCGGCAAGTTCAGTGCCCCATTTCGCGACCCTTCCTGTAGCATCGTTGTTGTTTATTATGTTGGACAGTGGAGTCTTGCTCACCACTGTGATTGGGTGCTCCTGAAAGTAATGCCTCGGCTTCCGAGAAGCAAGGAATACTCCATAAGCTATCTTCTGGTAGTGCGGGTAACGCTGCTTGGACTCCGTCAAGACCTCGATCACATAGTAAACTGGTCGTTGAACTCCGTGCTCATAGCCTTGTTCCTTCCGCTCTACCACGACGACGATGCTGATTACCCGGTTGGTTGCCGCCATGTAGATTAACAGGGGCTCTCCAGGCTCGGGCGCTGCAAGGATGGGCGATGAGGAAATAATCTCCTTGAGCTGCTTCAATGCTGCATCTGCTTCGTCTGTCCACGTGAATTTGTCCGCCTTCTTCAGCAACTTGTACAGCGACAAAGCCTTCTCTCCAAGTCGGCTGACGAACCGACTAACTGATGCAACACAACCTGTTAGTCATTGAATGTCCTTTAGGCATGTCGGATGGTTTATGTTTAAGATGGCCTTTATTTTCTCTGGGTTGACCTCGATTTCGCATTGGGAAACGATGAAACCCAACAATTTGCCGGCTGGAACCCCGAAGACGCACTTCTTAGGGTTAAGCATCATGTTGTATTTCTGGAGATTATCAAAGGTTTCTTTTAAGTCGGAGATTAAGTCGTTTGACTTTTTAGACATCACCGCGATATCGTCCACATAGGTGTGAACGTTCCGACCAATTTGGTCGTGGAGGCAACATTGCATTCTCCGCTGGTACGTAGCACCTATGTTTTTCAGCCCAAAGGGCATCGTAACATAGCAAAACGTGTGGTATGGGGTAGTGAACGAAGTGGCCAATTGGTCCGACTTCCTCATCTTGATCTGGTGGTATCCTGAGTATGCAGCGAGAAAACACAAAAGCTCCGAGCCAGCTGCCGAGTCAATGACTTGGTCAATGCGAGGCAAAGCAAACGGATCTTTGGGACATGCTTTGTTCAAGCCGGTGTAATCAACGCACATTCTTAATTCATTGGTTCCCTTTTTGGGGACAAGTACAGGATTGGCCACCCATCGGGTGTGAAGGACTTCTCAGATGAATCTAGCCTTAAGTAACCTAGCTATCTCTTTGCCAATGGCGCGTCTCTTCTCATCTCCAAAGCGTCGTAGAGGTTGTTTCACTGGTTTGGATTTTGGATCAATGTTTAAGCTGTGCTCGGCAAGTTCCCTAGGTACACCTTTCATGTCGGCAGGTTGCCAGGCAAAGATGTCCCTATTCTCACGGAGGAACTCGATGAGCACACTTTCCTATTTGGGATCCAGGTTCGTCCCAATGGCAGTGACCTTGGAGGCATCGCCTACCACAAGTTCCACCAGCTTGGTCTCGATGGCGGCTACGCAGGAACGGAGTCGGAGATCTGCTTCTTCGACGCGGGCATCTCTGAGTCATCGACCTTGCTCTGGATCTCTTTGAATTCTTCGCTGTAGAGGACAACTTCTGCAACGGCTGCTTCATTGATCTCGCAGTCCCTTGCCTTGGTAAAGCTTCCGGATACGGTGATGACACCGTTTGGTCCGGGTATCTTGAGTTTGTTGTAGACGAAGCATGGCTTGGCCATGAACGTGTGGAATATGTCGCGGCCGAATATGACGTGGTACACTCTCTTGAAGGGGACCACCTCGAAGGTCATGCGCTCTTGGCGGTAATTGTTAACATCGCCAAAGGCAACCTGAAGTGTAATGCACCCAAGGGACCGAGCCTCTCGGCCAGGAACTACGCCGTGGAAGATGGTGTTGGTCCGCCTTAGGTTTGCCTCCGTAAAGTTCATCTTCTGTAGTGTATCCAGGTACATGATGTTGATGCTGCTTCCACTATCCACCATACACTTGGTGAACTGCACGTAGTCAATCAAGGGGTTGATGACCATGGCGTACTAGTTCTCCGTAGGTATAAGGTCTGGGTGGTCCGTCCTGTCCCAAGTTATTGGAACCTCCGACCAACGCAGGTACTGGGAACTGGGGGGAGAGTAGCCATCAGGATCCTCAGAGAGGTCTTCTATTGTCGGACGGTGGGGGTGCCAAGGAAAGTGTGGTAGACTAGAGCCTTCTTCGTGAAGAGGTTCTTGCCCTTGTCGTCGCTCTTGGTGGCGTGCTTGGGGTCAACGTCCTCGTCCATGTCACTTGAATCCTTGGTGGCCTCCTCCTTCTTCTTCCCCTTGCCTCGCGGTCTGTTCTTCCAACTTTGCTTGTAGCCGGACTCCGGGTCTTCCTTGAGGTTGTTGACGAACTTGCAGTGTCAATTGGTATGGGTGGCTTTGCTGTTGACGTCAAGGTGTACGAGGCACGGCATATCGCGGTACTCCTCGTAGGTTTGGGGAACGCGGAGCGGCGCCGAGGTGGTTTCACTTCCTTGTTGTTGCCCACGACCAGCTCCCCTTCCTCGGCCACGTTGTCCGCCATCACCTCGTCCTGCAAAAGTCATAGCGACCATGTCGGTAGATAACTTTTCTTCCGGAGCGGTTTTCCGCTTTGTACTGCTGTTCCTCCGAGCTTGAGTTGGAACGGCCGTTGCCGGCAAGGAGCCGTGAGCATCATCATCGGCAGCTGCGAACTCACTAGCCAACTGAATCATCTAGTTCAAGTCAAGCTGGTGATTGTCCTGCAAGCGCTTCAGCTTATGTCGGAGCAACGTGCCCCTTCCCAACCCATCGATGAAGGTGGCCATGGCGGTCTGAGCGTGCACTCCTGCGCATGAATTCTTCATATCCAGCCAGCGGGAGAGGTAAGCGCGAGATGTCTCGTCTTTCTCTTGCACGCACCGCTGTAGATCGCCCACAGTGCAGGGACGCTTGTATGTACCCTCAAAGTTCTTGGTGAACGCTTCTTGCATGTCCAACCAGTTGTAGATAGATTTATCCGGCAAGTCGTTGATCCATTGACGGGTCGTGCCTGCCAACATTAACGGGAGGTACTTGACGGCGACGTTGGGGTTGCCTCCGGCAATCTCCACCGCATTGCCGTAGTCCTGCAACCATGTGGCTGGCTTGGCGGTGCCGTCATAGGGCTTGATGGTCTTGTCAATCCGGAAACCTTTGGGGTAAGTTGCGGACCGTATTGCGGGTACAAAGCAACGTGGTCCCAGGTATGGTCCTTCCCGGGCCTCGTGGATCTTATCAATCCACGAACGTGCATCGTACGGCTCCGGGTTGTTCTTCTTTTTGTCAACAGGGGATGGGCTGCGTGAACAACGCGGGCCTCCTCCACCATGGTGACTGCTTGGTGGTGACGGAGGCGGAGGTGGCGGTGGGTTATCCTTCTTGCTGTTACCCTCCTCTGAAGCCTCACGCCTGTCACGGTTGCTTGTCGGACACGGAGGGTCATGGTGTGACCTGCTCATGTGTTCTTGATTGCGCTCTCCGTCATGACGGGTCTGCTCCGTGTTGTCGTGGATGACGATTCCGCACTGCTTTGATGGGGGCATATCCGTACGATGGTGAGCCTTGTAATCTTCACGATGGGAGCGGGGCGGTGGCGATGGGCGACGAGGTCGGGCCTTTTCTCTGTGGTCGGAGGATATGGGGATAGCATCCTTCCTGTTGCGCGCATCCCTTCATCTTTGTTCCGATGAACCCGTCTGGGACCCGACATCCAGAGGAGATCTGTCCCTTGGCGGCTTATACTGGCTAGACTGGAAAAGCGCTGGGTCGGACTCAAGCCTTTAAGAGGTGGCCTTTTCCTGCTGCTTCACCGCCTTGGCCACTAGGTCATAGACCTGTTCCACTGCCTCAGGCGATCTATCCTGCTCCAGAAGGGTCTTGGCGACGGCGAGGTTAAGGAGTGGGGTGGGCATCACCAGCTTGCCTTCACTGTCAATGTATGGATTGGCTTTTGCCGGCTTCGAGAGAGACCATCCTAGGTTGCGTCGTACACCAGGATTGTTGATGACGCGAACTGGAGCTTTCTTGGCCTTCTGCTGCTGCAGCAAAGTCTTGTACTCGGCCTCGATTGCTCTAGCCTTCTCTATGGATTTCTGCGCGTTGACCAGATCTCGATCTAGCTTAGCGCCTTGCTCCGCGATGGCATGCGCTTCCTCCAGCAGCTGCTGGCGCTTCTCGTCAAGCTGGGTCACGTTCCGGATATGAGCGACGGTCAGTGGCTCGACGAGGAGGTTGTCGTACATCACTCTATCAGCTGGAGTAACTTGGGCTGCTGTAGACGTAGATGCCGGAGGCGGCGGGTTTGCGGTGTTGTTGTTGCTCGGGCCGGTGCCGAGTTCCTGCGGCTGCTGAACTGGGTTAGGCGGAGGGGGCATGACCTTTGCGCGATCATCGTCAGCAGCAAGAAGTGGCCCCTTCCCCTTTTCCAGCGCTGTAAGCAGAGCTCGTCCAGGTTGATCTTCATCCATCGCCGTCCCAATGGTGACGAACACCCCTCGAGACGTGACGACATTGTTGGCTTGCTCGTCGCGCATGTACTCCTCATCCATCTCCTGCATAGCTGAGTCTAGCTCTTCTAGAATAAAATCTATCTCCTCTGAATCTGCACTGAAATCAGCATAAAGCGCGTCAATGACAGAGTCGGAGGGTGCCAGGACTTCCTCGATGACGGGCGGTGGAGGTGCAATGACAGCGACGATGACTGGAGGTGGTGGTGCAGTTGCGACGATGGCGGCCGGAGGCGGTGGTGGCGGTGGCTGAATCGGAGGTTCTCCGTCGATGAGGGCAAGTGCTTTCTGGGATTCTGCGTCAGCCTCTGCGTAGTTGTTGACGATGCTCACCATATGTTCAAGGGTAAGGCGTCCTGTTGCCTGCTGCCGCCTTAAAGAATGTCGGAGAAGAGTACCACGGTCCAGTCCTTCCACGAAGTGATACAAAGCGTTATCATCGGGGTAGTGGGCCAGATCGGCTCGTAAATGGAGCCGCCTGGCCAGGTAATCGCGGGGGTTTTCGCCTTCTCTCTGAATGCAACACGCCAAATCGAAGATGGTAACCACTTCGACGAACTTGGATCTCTGCTGTTCAGACGCGCGGGCGAAGCCGGCGGATTTGCAGTGATCTTCCACCTTTATATCCTACACAGGGGCGGTTTGGGTGGGCCTTGAATTTTTCCGATCTTTGCCGGCAAACTCCGAAGAGAGATCTGACATCGTTCCTTCCGTGAACGTATCCTGCCCGTAGGCGGTTCGTGCGGGCCTTGATGCTCCTCCGACTCCCAGGGAACTAGTGCCCGAGTCGGTTTCGCCGATGAAGAGGTGGATGCCTCCGATAGGAACGATCGAACACCGCGTAGGGTTCGTCTTCGCCGGGATCCAGAACTCATCAGGAGGGACGATCGGAATGTTGCCAGAGAAGAGAACGCGACCGATGGCTACGATTTCGCCGATTCCCGCGAAGATCTTGGTCCTCGCCCGCTGAAGAGCCTGAAGCGCCTCTTGCCCCACGGTGGGCGCCAACTGTCGTGGTATTGCCGACGAGTACGCCATGGAGGGGTCCTCACAGTGCGTGTTTAGAGACGTGGGGGAAGGCGGACGGTTGACGGGTACGAGGTAACACAACTTACCCAGGTTCAGATCCCACGACGGTGGCGGAATCCTACTCCTGCTATAAATCACTATAAGGGCAATACGCCGAGTTACAGAGATAGGTTCGCTGTGCGAGGTTGTATGAATCGATACTAGGTTGTCTAAAGTTGTGTCCTAAAGGCTCCCATAGGCCCGACTTATATAGTCACCAGGTCCTAGGGTTACAGGGAAAAGTCCTAGATGGACAGGTCACAGAGTCCTACACCGTCTATTACTAGTTTTGTGTATCTTGCACTCCAAGGCTCCGGGTACTTCGGTGACTCCAACCATAGCCTTCCTTTATCCGGCATGGGCCTCCCTTCTGGATCCATCTAACTGGGCCGCCCAGCAGGCCATAGGCCATGCTACCAACTGTGGGTCACCCGGGTTATCCGGATAGGTGACATGCTATGAGGATACCCATATAGCATATCCCCAACACCTCTCCCATAATAACTTTCAGTAGCATCATGAATAAACTCAACAATATAACTATCACATAAAGCATGCTTTTCATGATCTACAAACACATAATTTCTATCAAGCTCAAAAATTGTGGGATTAAAACCTTCACAGGTTTTACCCAAAGTAGATATTTCAAAAGGATCCACAGGAGCATAAATTTCATCCTCCTTTGGTAAATAAGGGGGACAATCAAATAATGTAAAAGGTAAAGAGTTACTCTCATTAGAAGGTAGACATTGGTAGATCCATTCTTCTTCCTTTTGTTCATCACTCTCCTCCTCCTTTTCATCTAATGAGCTTTCAGTTTCAACAATTTCTTCTTCCATAGGCTCCTGCAAGGCATTAGTCTCTTCCATTTGTGGAAAGCACCTATTAAAATATTCAAGAATATAGCCATTTTCTTCCTTGTAATTGTTAAAGCAAAATTTAAGTATCTCATAAACCTCATATTCATAAAGTGCATCATCAGTATTTTCAAGCAAATTGGCAAGTTCAAATGCACCCTTAAAGGCAATAAATTCTTCAATTTCTTCCACATCATAAAAATCATAATTTCCTTTAACATAAGAAGATATGGTAACATTATCATTATACTCACATTGGAAGGGTAGGTGTTTATACAGCAACAAGACTTGTCAAAGCAATAAGTAATATTATAAGTAGAGCATACCTCTCTAGCAATAGTATTCAACTTATCAATTTGTGCCCATAAGTGTTTCCCTTTTTGTGACAAACGGTGTTCTTTATAATAATCCTTTTGTTCTTCCATGAACCCACCTTGCCAATAATAACTAGTTTCAAAGAAACCATCCATTCATAGAAAACATGACCAAGCAAGGCAACAACACACCAACAACTAGAGTAGGAACTATTTTTTTTGTGTTTTTGAATAAGGCAAGCAAACCAAACTAGACTAATTTTTTTTTGAGTTTTCTTTGGAAAGAGGCAAACAAAACCAAGCAAAAGAAATAAAGCAAACTAAAAACAAATTAAAGAGAAAGGAAGTGAAGGACTCCCCTTGTGAAGACGTCCTTAGCCTCCCCGGCTACAGCGCTAGAAATACTTGATGGTGCTCGAGGAAGAGGTTGAAGTAGAGTCCGCAGCAATGGTGCCAGCAAAACTTGATGCTAGCTGGTGCCTCGTTGGTAACACCAAGCGCAGGGTATGAAGAGCAAGCAACAAGTTTTCCCTCAGTTGAGACCGAGGTTATCCAACCAGAAGGAGGAAGGAAACATCACATAGGTGTTGGAAGCAACGTGGAGACCTGCACAACACAAACTCAAGACTTTGCCCCAACGAATCAGTGAGGTTGTCAAGCTCACCGGTTTGCTGTAACAAAGGATTAAACGTATGGTGTGGAAGGTAATGGTTTGCAGCAAGTAAACAAGTAACAGTGGAAGATGTATCAATGGTAAAGGTTGGACCGGGGTCCATATTTCACTAGAGGTGCTCTCCTTAGATAAACAACATGGCATGAAGGGTAAACAAATTACAGCGGGGCAATTGACAGGAACTGATCAAGGCATAACAATGCAATTACTAGCCAGAAAGTTCCTATGAGGTTGATTGAGCAATACAACAATATACATAGACCGTAATCCAACTGCATCTATGACTAGAAGTCCACCTTCAGGTTATCATCTGAACCCCCTCCAGTATTAAGTTACAAGCAACCGACAACTGCTTTAAGCAAAGTGTGTAAGGTAAATAGTCCACATGTTCCGTGAACAAGAGACTGTTGTTTTCTCCCTAGTAGCAACAACACATCTACAACCGAAGAGATTATTGTCACTTCCCTTGGAAACTAGAGGCATGAACCCACTATCGAGCATAAATACTCCCTCTTGGAGTCACTAACAACTACTTGGCCAAGATAACCACTAGCAACGAAGAACATGCAATATCACAAACAACACATATTTGATAGAATCATAAAGATAGAACCATTAATCAAACCAACATAATAATATCAATATCCATCGGATCCTCGCAAACACAACATGCATGATTACAAATAGATTAGATCTTGATCATGAACGTAGCTCACAAGATCTATACATGAAAGCACAAAGGAGGAGATACAACCATCTAGCTACTACATGGACCCATAGTCCAAGGTGGAACTACTCACGAATCATACCGGAGAGAAGGCCTCCGGGATGATATCCCCTCCGGCAGGGTGCCAGGAAGAGCTTCAAATCCCCCTGATCTAGGGAAGATGGTGGCAACGGCTACAGATGGTTTCATGGAATATTGATCGGGTCCTGAGAGTTTCTGCATCGAGGGATCCTTATAGGCGAAGGGGGAGACCGAGGCGGCCGCCAGGACGGCCAAACCCTAGCCAGGCGGGCCAGGGGTCCACCCGCGCCTGGGAGGCTGGCCCCTCGGGCTCTCCTTTGGACTTCTTGTTCCCCACAGAAAGTTATTGACTTTGTCCTTCGTCCCATCCAATTCCGAGAATATTTATTTACTAACTTTTCTGAAACCTAAAATAGCAGAAAACAGGCATCTGGCACTGTTGCAACTTGTTAATAGGTTAGTACTAGAAAACATGTAAAAAGCACCTCAAAGTGTAGACAAGTAAAGAAAATTATATACTAAACAAGCATGGAGCATCAAAAATTATAGATACGTTTCCAACGTATCAGCATCCCCAAGCTTAACTCCTGCTCGTCATCGAGTAGGTAAGTGATAAAAAGAATAATTTTTGAGGTGACATGCACCCTCACAATAAAGATCCAACCATTTGCAAGCATTGAAAGCTGGGATCAAAGAACTCTAAACATGTGCATGAAAGAATGGAGTTCTAACAGTTGGACATAGTAACTATGCATGCAACATGGCAAGCTACAAACAAAGATCATGAATAATATGCATTTGAAAAACGTTTGTTTGTTTCACATACAGAAAACATTGCATAGTGGCAATCAGCTTGTCCCTCATAGAGTAGCAATATAATGCATATGACACCTGCAAAGTTCACAAGGGTGACTAGAAAAAAATAGCAGAAGAGCAAGTAATAACACAATATGCATTAATTAATAAGCTTTGGAACAATGCACACAGAATGACAACTATGCTCTCTTAATGGTGCCTAAAGGTAGAAGGTGGAGACTCAAATAGTGGTGGAAGAAAGGCCTTTTTATAAAGGAAGCAGGGATTACAAGTTTTAAAAAGAGCTTCCAAAAATTATGATACTTATTAGCTTTCAGCCCTCATTTCCCCTATCATAAGCATCTTGAAGTGGTTAAGGTTAAAGTGGCAAAGCTGGAGCATATGCTTGACAAAGTATAAGTTGGCAATCTCAAGTCCCTTGAATATGAGGGCTACACCTCATGGATACTCAACTTAGGGCCCATGCAAGTTCTTGTCACTATAAGTATTTGCATATCATTGAGAACCGCCAATAGGGTACCCCTTGCATATGGTACAGGAGATTTCCCATAACCAAAATGACAAGGCAAGCAGACAATGAGCATCTCAGCAATCTTCTTATGTACCATGGGAATATGGTGCTTTTTTCTCTCTTTCCTCTTTTCTCAATGTGTATCTTTTTTTATAAGAAGAATGCTTCATAGATGTCACTATGGTGATGTTGCAAGTTTCCACCATGATTAGGCATGGCTTAGGCTAGCGGCCTAGGCGTTTCTCTAACACAGAATACAAACTCCATGGACTTACAAGTTCCCACTTCATTTCACACCGGTAACATCCATAGACAAAAGAGCATGATATCAACGGAGTACAAAAGTACAAGTGCAATGTTGAAAACAACACAGTTCTGCTAATCCCAACTTATAAGTGCAAGCATATACAACAAAGTTACCTCAATGGTTCAAGTTTATTAGTGGCAAAGAATAAAATGTGCCATCAAGTTCGTGAGGGCTTTAATCACTAAGTTTTCACATAACAAAATAGTTTTTATTTGGAAGATAGTTGAAAACAAGAATATACTTGGAATGGTGTAGCACACCATGCATAGGAATTTATAGTGGACACTGTGGAAAAACTTGGTTTCTTGGGAGTTGGAAGCATGAGTAGCACTTACTCATACAAGTGGAGGCTAGCAAAAGACTAGGAGCAACCAACTAAGAGAGCAATAATGGCCATAATCATGCAATGCAACAAAGCATACTAATCAAAGCAAAGAGTGGTACTACAAGTCAAGGACTAAATGATCATAGAGACTAATGGTGACTTGTCATAGTCATAACATGGTGTAAGCATGTGCCAAGTCAACCCAAGCAAAACATCAAAGGAGAATACCACACTACTATGCTTTTGCATGCTAAAACAACGCATAATTTCTTCAAGGCACACTAAGCAATCCTAATTGTTTGGAATAAGACATGATACAACAATAATCACTAAGCATAATGCTAAAACAACACCTATCATGTCATGCTAAAGTCTAAGACACAGTCAATGCAAGCTCCTCTTGCACTTCAAGCAAGAACTTACTACTCCTTTCCAAACACCAAGCAAACTTATTTGCAAAACAACACAGCGAGAACGGAGGTCCAAACTACTAAATCAAACTAAAACAACTAAGCAAAGCAAACAAAAACTAAGACGCTCCAAGAACAACACAACTGTGCATGAAACAATAAAAGTGAAGTGTCTAGACAGACCTGAGCTTTTTATTGATGAAGAAGGGGATGCCTTGGGCATCCCCAAGCTTTGACGCTTGTAACTCTTGGATATTTCTTGGGGTGACACCATGGTGGCATCCCCAAGCTTGAGATTTTGCCCATTCTTCATCTCATTGCATCATTCTCTCTCTACACCTGAAATTTTTCCTTCATACAAAACTTCACACAATCTTCATTAGCAACATTAGCTTATTCAAAAGATATTAGACCCCTGGTAAAGCTTTAGAACAGCAAAGCTTTTCACTAAAAACACAAGCTACTAAAGTAACTCCTTCAAATAAACTCAATTTACCTGAATAGAGCTCAAAAAGGAATCAATAAGAAGCAAATGCAAATAATGGCAGAAATCTATCAAAACAGACCAGCAGGTAGAAACGATTTTTTCGAACATCTTCTGTTGATCAAATCAAAAAGTGTTGAACTAACGAAAGTTAGATAACATACTGGGGGATTTAGTCGTAAAATATCCGCTCAATACGAGTTACAGAGCATCCTCACAATTTTTTTTATGGAGGACAAAAATCTATTTCGGGACAGCAACTCCCCAAATCTTACTTCCCTCTCATTAGAGGTCATTCTAGGCACAAAAAGCAAACAAAAAGGATAAGGAGAGGTCATTATAGAAGTAATAACTTCCAAGACTCAAGGAAACTCTTGGGTTATCTCCCAACAAGTCCTTTTCTTTAACGCCTTTAAGTTAGGCACAAAAAGTTTGAGAAGATGCTCTCATAAGAATTATGAATTGAAGTCAAATAGAGCATCAAGAAGCCAATTCAAAACACATTTAAGTCTAAACCACTTCCTATACATAGGAATCTTGTAAAGAAACAAGTCATGAAAGCACAAAGTAACAAGCATAGGAAAGCAAAACAAGTCCAACTTCAAATTTTTCAACATAAAGAGGGGAAACTTAATATTGTTGAGACGCATAAAACCATGTTTCCCTCTCTCATAATAACTTTCAGTAGCATCATGAATAAACTCAACAATATAACTATCACATAAAGCATGCTTTTCATGATCTACAAACACATAATTTCTATCAAGCTCAAAAATGGTGGGATTAAAACCTTCACAGGTTTTACCCAAAGTAGATATTTCAAAAGGATCCACAGGAGCATAACTTCCATCCTCCTTTGGTATACAAGGGGGACAATCAAATAATGTAAGAGGTAAAGAGTTACTCTCATTAGAAGGTAGACATTGGTAGATCCATTCTTCCTCCTTTTGTTCATCACTCTCCTCCTCTTTTTCATCTAATGAGCTTTTAGTTTTAGCAATTTCTTCTTCCATAGGCTCCTGCAAGGAATTAGTCTCTTCCATTTGTGGAAAGCACCTATTAAAATATTCAAGAATATAGCCATTTTATTCCTTGTAATTGTCAAAGCAAAATTTAAGTATCTCATAAACCTCATATTCATAAGGTGCATAATCAGTATTTTCAAGCAAACTGGCAAGTTCAAATGCACCCTTGAAGGCAATAAATTCTTCAATTTGTTCCACATCATAAAAATCATAATTTCCTTTAACATAAGAAGATATGGTAACATTATCATTATACTCACATTGAAAGGGTAGGTGTTTATACCTCCTGCAGCAACAAGACTTGTCAAATCAATAAGTAACATTATAAGTAGAGCACACCTCTCTAGCAATAGTATTCAACTTATCAATTTGTGCCCATAAGTGTTTCCCTTTTTGTAACAAACGGTGTTCCTTATAATAATACTTTTATTATTTCGTGAACCCACCTTGCCAATAAGAACTAGTTTCAAAGAAACCATCCATTCATAGAAAACATGACCAAGGAAGGCAACAACACACCAACAACTAGAGTAGGAACTATTTTTTGTGTTTCTTAATAATGCAAGCAAACCAAACTGGACTAATTTTTTGGGGTTTTTTCGGAAAGAGGCAAACAAAACCAAGCAAACTAAAAACAAAGTAAAGAGAAAGGAAGTGAAGGAATCCCCTTGTGAAGACGTCCTTAGCCTCCCCGGCAACGGCGGCAGAAATACTTGATGGTGCTCGAGGAAGAGGTTGAAGTAGAGTCCCCAGCAATGGCTCCAGCAAAACTTGATGCTAGTTGGTGCCTCGTTGGTAACCCCAAGCGCAGGTATGAAGAGCAAGCAGCAAGTTTTCCCTCAGTTGAGACCGAGGTTATCGAACCAGAAGGAGGAAGGAAACGTCACACGGGTGTTGGAAGCAACGTGGAGACCTGCACAACACAAACTCAAGACTTTGCCCCAACGAATCAGTGAGGTTGTCAAGCTCACTGGTTTGCTGTAATAAAGGATTAAACATATGGTGTGGAAGGTAATGGTTTGCAGCAAGTAAATAAGTAACAGTGGAAGATGTATCAATGGTAAAGATTGGACCGGGGTCCATAGTTCACTAGAGGTGCTCTCCTTAGATAAACAACATGGCATGAAGGGTAAACAAATTACAGCGGGGCAATTGACAGGAACTGAGCAAGACATAACAATGCAATTACTAGCCAGAAAGTTCCTATGAGGTTGATTGGGCAATACAATAATATACATAGACCGTAATCCAACTGCATCTATGACTAGAATTCCACCTTCAGGTTATCATCCGACCCCCCCTCTAGTATTAAGTTACAAGCAACAGATAACTGCTTTAAGCAAAGTGTGTAAGGTAAACAGTCCACATGTTCCATGAACAAGAGACCGTTGTTTTCTCCCTAGTAGCAACAACACATCTACAACCGAAGAGATTATTGTCACTTCCCTTGGAAACTAGAGGCATGAACCCACTATCGACCATAAATACTCCCTCTTGGAGTCACTAAGAACTACTTGGCCAAGATAACCAGTAGAAACGGAGAGCATGCAAGATCACAAACAACACAGACATGATAGAATCATAAAGATAGAACCATTAATCAAACCAACATAATAATCTCAATATCCATCGAATCCCCACAAACACAACATGCATGATTACAAATAGATCAGATCTTGATCATGGACGGAGCTCACACGATCTATACATGAAAGCACAAAGGAGGAGATACAACCATCTAGATACTACATGGACCCATAGTCCAAGGTGGAACTACTCACGAATCATACCGGAGAGAAGGCCTCCGGGATGATCTCCCCTCCGGCAGGGTGCCGGGAAGAGCTTCAGATCCCCCCGATCTAGGGACGATGGTGGCAGCTGCTACATAAGGTTTCGTGGAATATTGATCGGGTCCTGAGAGTTTCTGCATTGGGGGCTTCTTATAGGCGAAGGGGGAGACTGAGGTGGCCACCAGGGCGGCCAAACCCTTGCCAGGCGCGGCCTAGGGTCCCCCCGCGCCTGGGGGGTCTGGCCCATCTGGCCGGCCCCTCGGGCTCTCCTTTGGACTTCTTGTTGCCCACGGAAAGTTATTGGTTTTGTCCTTCGTCCCGTCCAATTCCGAGAATATTTCTTTACTAACTTTACTGAAAACCCAAAATAGCAGAAAACATGCATCTGGCACTGTTGCAACTTGTTAATAGGTTAGTACCAGAAAACATAAAGCACCTCAAAGTGTAGACAAGTAAAGCAAAGTAGATACTAAACAAGCATGGAGCATCGAAAATTATAGATACGTTTACAACGTATTAAGGGGATGACCGTTGGAAGCAAGATACGCTGGGCGAACACGTTCCGGCGACGAAATCGGCGCCGCCGGAATTTCCGATCAAAACCAGAAGTTCCAGCAAAAACCGAAATAGCTTACTGAACCGATTTTCGGCGGTTTGCCGAAAATTTCCGGCGGTCGCCAGAAATTTCGGCCAGAGGCTCGGTCTCGCCGGAATTCCCGCCGGAACAAAATAGGGTAGACGAAAACGGCGATCACTTTTGCGTCCGGACTCCGATTTCGATGATCTTGGGCTTGTTTTGACGAGGACAACAAGCCCTGCAAGATGGTGCATAGAAACATCATAGTACAATAGAGGAGGATAGACTCAAATGAATAAAGGTAAGAAGCCTCCCTATAAGAAGAACCGATAAAACATTCAAACTCGAAAACGCCATAGAAGATGCATACGAATTCTGTTTTCGATGAGCTTGGGCTTGTTGAAGAGCTAGCAACAAGATCAAGAACATCACATAGAGAAACACCAAGAAGCAACAAAATAGGAAGATGCAAAGTATGCAAATGATTGAGCTTCCTATGTCGATGTGATCAAGTTACCCAACCAAAAGCCCCTCTTAATAGTGCGGCTATGTATCCTATAACCCGGTCTCCCAACAACCACCTTGAGACCGTTAAAAGGAAAACCTAGCAAGGCCATACCTTTGCCTTGCGCATCACGCTTGATCTTGATGACAACACTTCAATCTCCATCCAAGCCGGAATGCATCACTTGATCGTTGTTGCTTCGTGAAGACTCCTAATTTGCTCCCCCATACACCACTATTGGACAGCTTCATTAATACATGTCTTAACATGTCCATTATCACCAATATGGATGGCGAGATTCAAGCAAATGATCTTCTCGAGATGCTTATATTGAACTTGCCCTTCTCAACCATACCACAAGATCCATGTGGTATATTCTTTATGCTTCATGTGTTGACCAACTTGAAATCACTCTTCACTCTTTGTATAGGTCAACCATGTATCTTCTCATGCTCCATCTCAATATATCGAGGTACATAAAGAACTCTTAATTTGATTACATGCTCTAAATCTTAGTCAATCATAGCTTAACTAATGAGGCTATTATGACACCGTCTTAGAGCCATATCTTGAATTCTTCTATTGAGATCACACTCTCAATATATTGATCATATCATATTCTTCTTTTCAACCCGATAATCTTGATGCCAATACTCAAGGTATATCTTTATCTTCATGGCATCCATACTTGAATCCAAAACATAGAATACAAGCATGACCTATGGAATATTCCTTCATATAAAACTCAGTGAAAACATTAGTCTATAGGGATTGTCATTAATCACCAAAACCACACATAGGGGCAATTACTCTTTCAATCTCCCCCATTTTGGTAATTGATGACAATCACAACAAGAGGATTTATATAATGAATATTAGAAACAAGTACGCAGCTTATCCGAGAATAAGTTGTGTACAAGAGGTTGCATTTGATATGGTCAAGTAACACAAATCTACTAGCACATATCAAAACCGATTCTACTTACACAAACTACAACTAATGCAAGAGATGTGAGTAGAACCAACATATATAGAGCAAACTCCCCCACAATATATGCATGTGTGATGAACTTGAATTTCATTGCATACATTGTCAAGAATAAACTTTGGGAGAGTTTACACTATATATACAACCATGCAAAACATAATAAAGATGAAATGCATGAAAGGAAAACACTTAAGAACAAACCAATCTTAAGTATAAAACCATTTCCCTTAAACCCTCTAAACTTATCCACCATTGACAATAAGTGCCAAAATGGATGACAAAGTTAGAAGGCCAATATAGTATGAGTTCCTCCCCAAGGTGTGCATTTCTCATAATTTGAGAGAAATCAAATGCACGTATCCAATGACGAATATTTGGAGGAAATCAAGCTATATTGAGGATCAAAGATTGCTACAAGGATAAACCGGTGAAGAAACTTCAACGGATGAAGCAAGCAATCCAATGATCCAATAAAAATCAAATGGACAAATAGTGCTCTAAATGAAATAAGGAAGCTCCCCAAGGTTCGTGCATAAATTTTAATTATTGTATTTGAATACAATATGCACAAACATGGAATCCTCACTCCCTCTATATTATTTAGAACACAATCAAGATACACGGAGTAGATATAAATAAATACACTTGTCAAGACAAGCTAAGTCCAAAAGAAACCAAGTATGAGATATGAGTGCGTGAAGATGCAATAAAAGTAAACCCTCATAAATCAAGACCTTACCAATACCATTAAAAACCAAGAGGATAAGAGATATGGTCGGCAAAGAGCGATGATATCAAGGCGAGATATTAACACTCTCATGTACATAAGTTTATAAGTGGACAAAACATGAGAATAATCCACAAATAAACAACCATACATAAGAGGTTAATAAAATATGAAAACATGATATCCAAGAGGAAGTCATAAGATATACCAAACATGATATTTTTTGCTTAAGTGCATATATAGCCCATGGCTCTATTTTTTCTTATGGTATATCAATGAACTTCACCAAAGAAAAATAAAAACCTCAAAAACATCACAACTAACACTAAGGGAACAAATGCTAGTTGGGATACCTTGAGAAAGGCAACAAGTAGCACGAGGAAGGATTCAAAGCAATTTCAACAATATTGCACATGAGAGTACCTTGAGAAATTTATATGCAATAAATTGCTATAAGGCATATTTGGAATTGGTGAATCATGAACATGATTTTATATACTCCCCATTATATGCATCATCTCAAATTACTCACAATAGCAATAAGGATAAAGAAGTCTTTCAAAGATCCTTGCAAGAACCGCAACATTTACAAACGAATAAATTCATGCCAAGATGCAACCTACAAGAGATTGTATGAAAGAATAGTATGCATGAATAAGATACTTGTTACCGAGATAGCAATGGTATAATGTAGTAGATAAGAATTTTTCGATCATCCTAGCATGACTCCAATTATCATGTGGGGACAACACTTTCCTCATAAACGAGACAAACATCCATTGCATCTCCAATGTACATAAAACAACATTCAAGTACATCTGGGTCCCCAAACTTATTGGGTCCAAAGTGGTTAGAATAACCACAACACATAGGACACACTCCATAAAGATATGCACATATTTAGAGATGAAATTTGAATTTCATGCACATCTTAGCCGTTTAAGGATTTGATGGAGTATACCCTATATATTGGATCAAAGAAAGCAAACACATGGATACTTTCAACATCCAAAGAAGATATAATTTGGAAAAACACCAAAATATTCAAGAAGGCATACAAGGTGTGACAAAACACATTTGTAGCCCAAACCATATCAAAGAATCAAATCAACACAAGATTTGTTCAACGAAGTTCAACAAATGAACTAAGCAAAAATTAAAGATGAACAAAAATACTCAAAGATTTATCTCATTCAAGCAAATAAAATAGAGAAGAAAGAATGAGATAATAAACTCCCAAAAGGTCAAGGTTTCAACAAATAAACCAAACCCTTAACACTTTTCACAATGGCACAATGTTCCGAGAAGAAAAGGTTTGTCTTCCACTAAAACACATTTATAATAATCAAAAAACATCATCAAAGAGATGTTCAAAATCCAAGGAAGACAATGGGAGCCACGACAATTTTTGTGAAAAGAAAATAAGGCAATAAGAGGTGAAATCCAAGGTGAAGATGATCCACAAATGCTACCACACATAAGTATATCAATTGACAAAGACAATGAGTGAATTGGAATTGATTTCCGATGGTATATTGCATGGATATTAAAGATAAATCTTCACAATAAAAAGCATAGGATAGGAATAAAAAGATTAAGCACTATGCAAAGATATAGATTCTTGATAGCTTCAATCTAGTCACACAATCATGCAAAGCAATGATTAGAATAAATTGAAGCAAATGGTCTCCCAAAAAGATATAGAGATATGTGTTTGAGGAAGACCGCATCAAGAATTTCTTACTCAAACAAAGACCGAAAAGACGAGCAATAAAATCTTCTA
This sequence comes from Avena sativa, assembly GCA_916181665.1. Classification (NCBI taxonomy): domain Eukaryota; kingdom Viridiplantae; phylum Streptophyta; class Magnoliopsida; order Poales; family Poaceae; genus Avena; species Avena sativa. The sequence goes on from OV702282.1 coordinate 292,979,255, forward strand.
ACAAAAATAGGACCTTGTTTGAGCCAACATGCCACCTAGAAACAAGATAATCAACAATATCAACTCTAAGTGGCACTACCTCATATTTTCACATTTCCTAGGATTGTGATATGCAAAATAATCATATTAGTCCCCCATAATGTGATATTCATTTTTTCTTAATAAGAGGCAAAGCAACCTCAACTAGAGAGAATTAATGGACATTTAGAATTTGAATTTCTAATGAGTATGACACACCACATAGTGACTAGATAAGCTTACAATATCAATACTAAGTGGTAGTACTCACATACACACATTTTAAGGTTTGAGAGATGCGCGAGGCATATCACTCCCACAAAATGGGATGTTCCATTAACCACTCAAAAAGAGCCAAATAAGATATCATCAAGATGCATTAGAGGCTCAAAACAAAACACACGAGTAAATGATGTGCCAAACACCTAGACATACTTGAATACACAAAATAAGCAAGCATGAGGAACACCAAATACAAACACATACTTAGTACAAAACCAAAACATGTAAAGGGGCAAGTAACTTACAATATAAATGAGTTTAGTATAAGTTACCGCAAAGAGGCGCATTAGATATAAGATAGGAATATGATAATCCTAATGACTTGGCTTGATAAAATATAATATATGAAGATCCCTTAATTCTTCATGAGTTAGCCAAGTCTCCAATGCCCTCCAAAAACACTTATTGATCAAGTTTGAGCTTGTTGGTCCCCAACCAAGTTGGGTCCTAAGAGGTTAGTTAAGATAGGCTTGGCAACACAAATGGTTCTTTTCTTGACACCACTTTGAGTTCCAACAAACTTGGCAAACACATTGCCATCCTTATCCTTCCTAAGAGAATAATCATCATCAACAATGATAGGGTTAGATAAGGTACCGTTTGAACATGAAGAGGCAAAGTGCCCCTTCACACGACATATGTAGCAAAAGTGCTCCCCTTTCTCTTCTCATTGATTTCTTGGTTTGGGGAGCATTATCTTGATTCTTCTTCGGAAGTGGCCTAACTTCAACTTGGGATTGAACATGAACTTGTGGCCGCTTCCCTTGTTGCTTCTTACCCAAGTGTTTTTTCTTCAATGGACAAGATCTTACATGATGTCCTTCAACCTTGCACTTGAAGCAAATAATCTTGGCTGAATTCTTGACTTGGTTTTGGCCCTTATTCTTGCTTCTCTTGGACTTGTTCTTGTTATTGGAGTTGAATCCAAGTCCACTTTTATCATTAGGGGATTTTTGCACACTCAAAATATTATCGAGTGTGGATTTACCTTCATGACTCTTTTCCAAGTCATTCCTCAAGGAAGTGACTTGGGCCTTGAGCTCTTTGATTTCCTCTACATGGTTAGTAGAAATACAAGTACTAGAGGAAGTAGAAGCTTCATTGTTAGAGCAACAAGGCAAAGCAAGTAATCCAACACAAGGTTTATCAATAGTATGGCTAGATGGATTACTAGGACTAGCACATGGCAAAATAGCATTTTGAGTAGAAATTGTGTTAATGTCCAAAAGAGGCTCACAAGATGTTACCTTGGTAATACTTGCCTCACGAGCTAACATTAGCCCATCATGGGAGATTAGAAGATCATTATGAGAGCCCGAGAGATTTTTAATGACTTTCTTCCAATTTCCTATACTTGCTAGTTAGCAACTCAAGTTGAGCCCTTAGCTCAACGTTCTCCTTTAGGGTAGATGCTTCACAAGAAGCAGAGTTAGTAGCACAAGCATCATTAATGGAATTTTCCTTTTCAAGCTCATAAGATTCAATTTTTGTGTGAGGAGACAATTAGTGTGCTTCTCCACGGCAAGCTCTTGCTTAAGGAGATTGAATCTCTGACTCCCATCATCAAGTTGGAAATCCAACTCCTCTATGGTTCCCGTTTGTTTAGTTATGGTGTCCATAACGTGTTTGAGACAAGTAACAACCTTATTATTACCACGAAGAGAGGTACACAAAAAGGTCAACTCAATCAAGAGAGCACTAGTATCCTCATCAATGTCATCATCACTATCATCATTATCATTGCTATTATCTTTAGAATATATAGTGGGATCCAAAGTAGGAGATACCTTTGATCCTCTTGCCATAAGTCACATGTGAGCATAGGAGGATGAAGATGAGGATATTCTTGAATCTTCATTCATGATCATGTCTTGCTCCATAGAATGTTTGATTTCCTTTACATTGTTAGATAAACAACTAGAGGAAATAGAAGCATTTTGTTCATGGGAACAAGGCAAATCAAGCATATCATCTACACTAGTACTCAAATAATTTCTAGATGATATACAAGGACTAGCAACACAAGGGTATATATCATTATTGTTGCAAGAAGTGCTTAAGTCCAAAGAAGAAACATTGCAATGGGATAGAGATGAAGGATCATCATTAGTGAGCACAATATCAACATTGCAATTCCCAACACCACTCACCATATATTTACCTTGTGTCTTGCCACACGTTGGTGAAGTGGGTGAAGATGAGAACTCATCGCGGACGGAGGTGGAAGCAACTTGGAACTCTTCATGATGTGAAGGAAAAGAGATCTCCTCGGAGAAACCACCGACAATATTAGAGATGGAACCACCAAATATTTCTTTAAGCTTGGTCCACTTCTCATGAGACGACTTGCGCTTTACAACCTTTAAGAACAAATTAACCGTGGGGCTCAAAGAGAAAATAATCTCATTAGATACTTGAGCTTCGAGATGTAAATATTTCTCACCCTCTAAATATATATTTTGAGGATCCATCGGAGGAGAAAAACCTACATCTAGAAATCGCTCAATATTTGGACATAAGGTCCTAAGATTACAAAGCAAGCAATTTCTCCACAAAGCATAATTTGTGCCATCAAAAATAATTGTGTCATTGTGCACTATACTACTAGCCAACATCTTTACACTCTAGGCGGTGAAGCCTAAACAAGGAGAGACCTTGCTCTGATACCAATTGAAAGGATAGAGATGTCACCTAGAGGGGGGGATAGGCAATTTCAAAACTATTACAATTTTGGCTTGATAGAATGCGGAATTAAACTAACATTTGTTTTACAAGCACAAAACCTAAATACACTAGGCTCAACTAAGTGCACCAACAACAAATTAAGCTAAGCAAGATAGCACAAGATAAATATACCACAAGTGATAAGCAAGATATAAGTGCTTCAAGCTTGATGGCTATCACAAGGAAAGTAAGCTCGGTATAGAGATAACCGGGGCACGCGGAGACGAAGATGTATTCCCGTGTTCACCACCTTTGGGCAGGGGGCTAAGTCACGTTGGAGAGGTGTGAGATTTCACGAAGGATTCCTCACGCGCCACAAAGGCTCACATTCTTCTCCGAGTCTATCCCACGAAGGAATAAGCCCTTTCCTTATGGCTAGCTTTTCCTCCACTCTGGAGATGGCAAGCTCTACAACCACTTCACAAGCTCTACGAAGGAAAAGCCCGGGTCTCTTCACAATCTTCCATGAAGAGGACACTGTGGTACCAACCGCCAAGCTAACTAGGAGGTCACCCTCCAAGAGTAACAAGCTCACAGTCTCTCACTCAACAAATCGTAATGGAGAGCTCAACACTTATGCAAGAATGCAAAGCAAGAATACCAAGGATGCTCAAATCCTTTATTCTCAAATCCCACCAAAGCAACAAGTTCTAGGAAGGAATTAGAGAGGAAGAACAATGGTGGAAACCAACAAATGACTCCAAGATCTAGATCCAATGGGTTCCCCTCACTTATAGGAGGAATTGATTGGTGGAGATTGTAGATCTAGATCTCCTCTTCCAAAGCCCTCAAAAAGATGCAATAATCATAGGAGGAAAGGGAGAGGAAGAATCTCAAAGGGGTCAACAATGGAGGTCAAAAACATGTCCAAGAGCCTTGGAACTTTGGGGAAGAAGCCCCCCTTTTATACCCCTTCAAGGGGGATGACCGTTGGAAGCAAGATGCGCTAGGCGAACACTTTCCAGCGACGAAACCGGCGCCGCCAGATCAACCGCCGGAATTTTTGGTCAAAACCGGAAGTTCCGGCAAAAACCGAAACAGCTTACTGAATCGATTTTCGGCGGTTTGCCAGAAATTTCTGGCGGTCGCCGGAAATTCCGGCCAAAGGCTCGGTCTCGCCGGAATTCCCGCCGGAACAAAACAGGGCACACGAAAACGACGATAACTTTTGCGTCCGGACTCCGATTTCGATGATCTTGGGTTTGTTTTGACGAGGAAAACAAGCACTACAAGATGGTGCAGAGAAACATCATAGTACAATAGAGTAGGATAGAACCAAATGAAGAAGTGTAATAAGCCTCCCTATAAGAAGAACCGATAAAACATTCAAACTCGAAAACACCATAAAAGATGCATATGAATTCCGTTTTCGATGAACTTGGGCTTGTTGAAGAGCTAGCAACAAGCTCAAGAACCTCACATGGAGAAAAACCAAGAAGCAACAAAATAGGAATATGGAAAGTATGCAAAGGATTGAGCTTCCTATGTCGATGTGATCAAGTTACCCAACCGAAAGCCCCTCTTAATAGTGCGGCTATGTATCCTATAACCCGGTCTCCCAACAATCACCTTGAGACCGTTAAAAGGAAAACCTAGTAAGGCCATACCTTTGCCTTGCGCATCCCGCTTGATCTTGATGACAACACTTCAATCTCCATCCAAGCCGGAATGCATCACTTAATCGTTGTTGCTTCGTGAAGACTCCTAATTTGCTCCCCCATATACCACTATTGGATAGCTTCATTAATACATGTCTTAACATGTCCATTATCACCAATATGGACGGCGAGATTCAAGCAAATGATCTTCTCGAGATGCTTATATTGAACTTGCCCTTCTCAACCATACCACAAGATCCATGTGGTACATTCTTTATGCTTCATGTGTTGACCAACTTGAAATCACTCTTCACTCTTTGTATAGGTCAACCATGTATATTCTCATGCTCCATCTCAATATCTTGAGGTACATAAAGAACTCTTAATTTGATTACATGCTCTAAATCTTAGTCAATCATAGCTCAACTAATGAGGCTATCATGACACCCTCTTAAAGCCATATCTTGAATTCTTCTATTGAGATTGATCATATCATATTCTTCTCTTCAACTCGATGATCTTGATGCCAATACTCAAGGTATATCTTTATCTTCATGGCATCCATACTTGAATCCAAAACATAGAATACAAGCATGACCTATGGAATATCCTTCATATAAAACTCAGTGAAAACATTAGTCCATAGGGATTGTCATTAATCACAAAACCACACATAGGGGCAATTACTCTTTCACAAGGTCATGAAATAATCACGACAGCGGAGGTCGTGTGTCGCCTCAAACCATTCGTTCCACATCGATGAGTATTTGTTGTAATGTAAGTCATGTCGTACTGCCAATCTGGCAGGAGGAATGCAAGGTGTCACAGTATCTCCTAGCGATGCGACTCTCCGCCGATAGGCACGTGTGACACCGGAATGAAGTTTTGGTTGAGGTGCCAACTCGTCGATAGGTGCACGTCGTGCCATGGCATCGGATGGCCCATCTGTCAGAACATATGTGTGACCTCGACTGACTCATTGCAGGCCTGCATGTCGAAGCGATGGCTAGAGGACGACTCAACCTTGTGGTTGTGGCGACCCTTCCACCATACATTCGTCATCTTCGACGACAAAGACTAGGGTTTGGCTTCTAGGGTTGTGGGTTTGAACTGACAGTTCAGTGGGGATGGTGATGAGTGATCCCCATTAAAAAGGACCAGGTGAGGGAGGCGAGGGGACAATGGATCATTGATACCTTTGATCGGGAGTACGAATGTGGTATAGATTGTTTTTCCCTAGTAAATTCAGGTTTATAAATTCTTTGAAACCTTTTTCTTGGTGTGAAAGGTCACTTCAGACAAGACCTGAAGAACTCGTAGATTTTTTGTTTACCGCACCAGAACATTGTTGTTGGGGTTTGATCAATGGATGGAAATATGCCATGAGATCGAGGTTTCATCTGCAGTTGTGCACACACATATGAGATACAAAGTAAATGGAAAAGTGCAAATATGTATTAGTGAAGGGTTCGCAGCATAGAAAACAAAAAATCCATACCATAAGCACACCTAATTATACCAATATATAATATAGTAGATGTTAGTGACAAGTAAGGGGTAACCAAAGAAACTTACCCTCGAAGGCCAAAATCTTTATACGAAATCAGATTTCGTTGTTGATGTAGTCGATCACTTGTCGATCTCAAAAGATCGAGTTGTAGAGCACCACAAACTAGGAGCGCATCCGTGCTCGGGCACACGTTCAACTCGCCAATTACCTCTGTGCCCTCAATTCAGCGGAGGAGCATAAGTAGTAGATCCACGAGAGAAACTACCAAAACATGATCCTCGCTAATCCAGCAATCATGGGAAACACTAGAAGGAGGGAGGAGAGATCCTTCGCAAGGATTGGTGTGAGAGGAGAGGAGGACCAGACCAAGGTGGGTGACCCGATCTCTCCCTCATTCATGTCAGTGGAGGCTTCACTCATCCCACCGACATCAATTTTGGTTCCACTCACTTTGCCATTAATTTCACTAAATTAAATGCAAACTCTCATTAAATAAAAACCATTTTTAGTTCTTTATACTAATATTTGTCAATCACTTTAATTAACAAATGTTTACATAAACCCCTTTTCATAATGCTGATATTACATCTGAAACAAATTAATTTCATCGATTTGCCCTAAAACAATTCTAGTGCTTCTCGAAATAATTTTAGTGCTTTTTAAACCTTTCTCTGATATATTATATCCGCCCATTAATATCGGCGTACTTTAAGTACATCACTCTACCGTTTGCGAATAATGCAGACATGATCGAGACACCTCTCCAATCAATAATTAACAGTGGGACCGGAGTTCCGTACTGACTCCTACACATTCAACGATAACTCTTGTGATTGTGAGAACCATTAATGTTGTACCCAATTACTTTTGTCTTTCGATATTTTACTTGTGGTCATGATAACCATTAATGACACATGCAACGATATACATGAGATAAAATACCAGATCAACTGGGATCTTGCCATGGCCATTGTGTCGATAAATTCTTTAGCTATTTTCAAACACTCAGATCATGAAATAAAAAATCTATTGAGAGAACGTTAGAAATTTAGGCCTACGGAGCAAACACATTGATAACCATATCTTCTAATGTACGTCGTAGATTACGGTCCAGCCTTAGGGCATCTCCAATGGGCAACCAAATCAGTGACGCAAACCGTATGATTTGGTCCACTGACATAATTTGGGTCGTGGTCCATGATGGCACCTGGAAGCGCTTCGTCGAGAAACCCCAAGAGCAAGGTATGATGCAGCACAGCAGCAAGTCTTCCCTCAGTAAGAAATCGGGGTTATCGAACCAGTAGGAGGAAGAAAACATCACACAGGTGTTGCAAGCAACGTGGAAACCTGCACAACACAAACTCAAGACTTTTCCCCAACTAACAGTGAGGTTGTCAATCTCACCGGTTGCTGTAACAAAGGATTAACTATATAATGTGGAAGGTGATGATGGTTTGCAGCAAATAAACAGTAACAGTGGAAGATGTATCAATGGTAAAGATTGGACCGGGGTCCATAGTTCACTAGAGGTGCTCTCCTTAGATAAACAAACATGGCATGCGGGGTAAAAAAATTACAGCAGAGCAATTGAAAGGAATGAGCAAGGCATAACAATGCAATACTAGACACAATGATCCTATGAGATTCGAATGGGCAATACAACAATATACATAGACCGCCATCCAACTGCATCTATGACTAGAAGTACACCTTGAGGTTATCATCCGAACCCCCTCTAGTATTAAGTTGCAAGCAACATACAACTTCTTTAAGCAAAGTGTGTAAGGTATACAATCCACTTGTTCCATGAACAAGAGACCGTTGTTTTCTCCCTAGTGGCAACAACACATCTACAACCGTAGATATTTCTGTCACTTCCCTTGATTAAGTAGAGGCATGAACCCACTATCGAGCATAAATACCCCCTCTTGGAGTCACTAACAACTACTTGGCCAAGATAGCTACTAACAACGGAGAGCATGCAAGATCACAAGCAACACAGACATGATAGAATTAATAAGACAAAACCATTAATCAATCTGACATAGTAATCTCAATATCCATCGGATCCCCGCAAACACAACATGCATGATTACAAATAGATGAGATCTTGATCATGAACGGAGCTCACAAGATCTAGATATGAAAGCACAAGGAGGAGATACAACCATCTAGCTACTACATGGACCCGTAGTCCAAGGTGGAACTACTCACGCTTCATACCGGAGGCTGGCATGATGAAGACGAAGGCCTACGGGATGATCTCCCCTCTCGCAGGGTGTCGAGAAGAGCTTCAGATCCCCCCGATCTAGGGACGATGGTGGTGGCGGCTACAGACGGTTTCGTGAAATATTGATCAGGTTCTTAGGGTTTGGGCATCGGGGAGACTTTATAGGCGAAGAGGCAAGGCTGGGAGGCGGCCAGGGGGCCCACACCCTGCTCAAACACGGGCCCACCCTAGGCCATGCCTGGGGGGTGGCCACCCTGTGGCGCCCCTCCATATCTCCTCTGGACTCCGTGTTCTCCTTGGTGAAATATTGACTTTGGCTTTTGTCCTGTTCAATTCCGAGAATATTTCCTTACTAGATTTTCTGGAACCAAAAACAACAAAAAACAGGCAACTGACACTGTGGCAACTTAACTCCTGCTCGTCCTCAAGTAGATACTAGAAAACATATAAAAAGCACCTCAAAGTGTGGACCAAGCAAAGCAAAGTAGATACTAAACAAGCATGGAACATAAAAAATTATAGATACGTTTCTGACGTATCAAGCATCCCCAAGCTTAACTCCTGCTCGTCCTCGAGTAGGTAAGTGATAAAAGAATATTTTTTGAGGTGACATGCACCATCAAAACCAAGATCAAGCCATTTGCAAGCATTGAAAGCTAGGATCAAAGAACTCTAAACATTTGCATGAAAGATGGAGTTCTAATAGTAAGACAAAGTAACCGTGCATGCAACATGAAAGGCTACAAACAAATATCATGAATAACATGCATTGAAAAACATTTGTTTGTTTCACATACAGAAAACATGGCATAGTGGCATTCAGCTTGTCCCGCATGGAGTAGCAAATAGATGCATAGGACACCTTCAAAGTTCATAAGAGTGACTAGATACAAATAGGACAAGAACAAGCAATAAAACAATATGCATCAATCAATAAGTTTTGGGACAATGCACATAGAACTAAGAATGGAAACTATGCTCTCTTAACTGGTGCCTAAAGGTAGAAGGTGGAGACTCAATATAATGGTGGAAGAAAGGCCCTTCATAAGGGAAGCAGGGATTTCAAGTTTCAAAAAAGAGCTTCCAAAAATTATGGTACTTGTTAGCTTTCAGCCCTCATTGCCCCTATCATAAGCATCTTAAAGTGATTAAGGTTAAAGTGAACAAACTATGGAGTATATGCTTAACAAAGTATAAGTTGAAAATCTCATGTCCCTTGAATATGAGGGCCACACCTCATGCTACTCAACTTTTAGTCACCTGTAAGTTCTTGTCATAGTAAGTACATGCGTATCATAGAGAACCGCCAACGGGGTACCCCTTGCACATGGTACAGGAGCTATCCCATAACCAAAATGACAAGGCAAGCAGACAATTAGCATCTCACCGATCTTTTTATTTGCTATTTGCATAGGTTTTTATTGAGGATGCTTCACAGATGGCTCATTATGGTGATGCTGCAAGTTTCCACCATGATTATGCATGGCTTAAGCTAGCGGCCCAGACGTTTCTCTAACACAAAATACATAACTCCATGGACTTACATAGACAAAAGAGCATCATATCAACTATGTACAAAGTACAAGTGCAATGTTGAAAACGTTCCCCATGACAACATGGTGCTGCTAATTCCAACGTATAAGTGCAAGAATATACAACATAGATGACACAATGGTTCAAATTTATTAGGGGCAAGGAATACAAAGTGTGCCATCAAGTTCGTGAGAGCTTTAATCACTAAGTTTTCACATAACAAAATACTTTTTAATTGGAAGATAGCTGAAAAACAAGAATATACTTGGAATGGTGTAACACACCATGCATAGGAATTTACAGTGTACACTTTGGAACAACTTGGTTTCTTGGGAGTTGGAAGCATGAGTAGAACTTACTCATACAAGTGGAGGCTAGCAAAAGACTGGGAGCAACCAACTAAGAGAGCAATAATGGCCATAATCATGCAGAGCGACAAAACATTACTAATCAAAGCATATAGTAGTACTACAAGTCAAGGACTAAATGATCATAGAGGATATGGTGACTTTTTAATAGTCATAACATGGTGTGAGCATGTGCCAAGTCAACCCAAACAAAGCATCAAAGGAGAATACCACAATATTATGCTTTTTTATGCTAAAACAATGCATGATTCCTTCAATGCACACTAAGCAATCCTAATTGTTTGGAGCAAGTCATGATACAACAATAATTGATACACCCAATTTGCATCACCATTCTACATCATAATTTACCTCTATTCATTGATATATGTCTTATTATGAGGTATTACTTATGTCTTTTCATCTGTTTATGCATGTTGGATGATTCTTGGAGGTTGAACTGCCGGAGTCTGGATTCTGATGGAAAAGAAGGCGTTTTGATGCAATTTCGCGAAGATCAGAAAAATACCAGAAAATATGGGAAAATAATATTTTCTCAGAATCCAGAAGAAGCCAGAAGGAGGGGCGAAGAAGCGCTGCAGGGGCCCCACACACCCCTAGGCGCGGGTCCCCCTAGGAAAATTTCTCTATGAGTGGGAATTCCTGCCCGGAGAGGGGAGACCATCGCCATCAACACCATCATAAAGTTAGGCTTCATCAGGATCATCATCATCATCCACACCATCATCTCCACTAGCACCATCATCACCACTCCATCCCGATGTAACAATTGTGTTGGATATTGCTTTAGTTCATTAGGGGAAACCTTCCTGGTGTTGATTACTATTGTAGTTGATGCTTGTGAGTGGAACCATTGGATTATTGTTTATGTACAGATTGTTATCCATTACCATATCATCTTTGATATTGATCCATATGATGTCTTGTGAGTAGTTCGTTGTGTTCTTGAGGACATGCGAGAAGTCATGTTGTTAGTAGTGGATTTGTGTTGAGTTATTTATCAATGGTTTAGTATTTAAGTTGTGGTGCTATTCTTCTAGTGGTGTAATGTGAACGTCGACTACATGATACTTCACCATTTATGGGCCTAGGGGAATGCATTGTGTATTTGGCTACTAATTGCGGGGTTGCCAGAGTGACAGAAACCTGAACCCCCGTTAGGACACCTTTTCACAAGGGAGTGTAGGATCTCAGAGTTTAAGGTTGTGGTTAGATTTATATATTAATTACTTTACTGTAGTTACGGATGTTTGCAGGGGGGTTAATCACAAGTATGTATTAGTCCAAGTAAGGTCGGTATGTTAGCACAGGTTCACCCACACAACACTTACAACACCAGAGAAGAGTACTCAGCTATCTGAAGCGAAATCACTTGACAGAATTCCCATGTGTCCTCGAGAACGTTTGGTCCTTATAAGTATTTCCACCGTCTTGTCCTTTGCTAAGAAAGGATTGGGCCACTTGCTCTGTTTGTTCGTTTTCTTTGTTACTTGCTCTTTGTTTTATTGCCTTATCAGAAAACCACTAAAAATCCGTTTGCTAGGTATTCACATGGTTTTCCTGCTCCATACCACGGTTCAGCACTTTCTGCTCCTCGTTGGGATCGACACTCCTATTTATCGAAAGTACTGCGATACACCCCCTATACTTGTGGGTCATCAAGACTATTTTCTGGCGCCGTTGCTGGCGAGTGAAGCGCTATTGAAGAGTGGAACTGGTAAAGGAAGCTTCTACTGTGAGTATTGCTTTTGCTTCTGTTTGTTGCTTTGTTTCCAATATGGATAACCCACTTGGTTTTCTGTTTGGAAAAACTACTAAAACTGAAAGGGTAGTAGAGGAACCACCGCTTGTTGAGATAGATCCTTTTAGGATACCTACAAGTATTGTTGATCGTGTTATGGATAATTATTATTAAAGAGATGGAACTGTCCATCCTGGTGATCATTTGCTTTTTATCCATGAATTATGCGAGTTGTTTAAGTGTGCATGTATCACAACTAAATAGGTGAAGAAGAAGTTACTCTCCATATCCTTGAAAGGGAGAGCTGAATAATGGTATAAGTTGCTGAAGAATGGACAATTTATGGAATGGGAGGATATGGCATCTCTCTTTTACTCTAAATTTTATCCTCCTAGTGAGAGTCATAAGGATAGAAATCTTATATATAACTTTTGGCCTTGTGATGGAGAGAGTACAACTCAAGCTTGGGGGAGATTGAAGTTATTAATGCTTAAATGTCCTATTCATGAACTCCCTAACAATATTATTATCAATAACTTTTATGCTAGGCTTTCTCTTCATGATAAAGATTTACTGGATACTTCTTGTGTTGGATCATTCACACGTATGAAGGAAGAAGCTAAATGGGATCTCCTAGACCGCATTCAAGAGAACACTGGAGCTTGGGAGAATGACAAAGGAAGAAAGTCAAGTATAAACTATGATTATGAATGCATTAAATCCTTTATGGGAACTGATAGCTTTCGTGATATTAGTAATGAGTTTGGTCTTGATTCCCAAAGTATTGCCAAATGTTTTAAGGCCTTTGCCTCTTACATAGAAATTCCCAAGAAGAAGTGGAATAAGTACCATGCACCTTATAAAGATGTTGTTAGTCATGTTCCTGTTATAAGTACTGAAGTTTGTACTATTGATCATATTGTGCCTGAACCTTATGTTGAGAAAATACCTTTCCCAACTAAGGTAAAGAAGTATTCTATGATTATTAGTGCAAATAACAAAGGTATAATGAAAACTGTGGAGCCTGATGAGCAAATGAATGATGAACCTATGGTAGCTATTATGAAAGACACTGTCACTAGAAATATAGAGGATGAGCACATTGTCTTCTGTGAAGACGCTTCTAATATTATCTCTCATCCTAGTAGAGCTAGAAAAGCTAGATTTCCTGTGCTTTCTGTTAAAATTGGAGGTCATTGCTATTATGGTTTGTGTGATATTGGTGATAGTTCTAGTGCTATTCCTTATGAGCTTTACAGGGAAATTATGCATGATATTGGTCCTTGTGAGCTAGAGGGCATTGATGTGGTTATTCACCTTGCTAATAAGGAAACCATTAGCCCCATTGGCATCATAAGAGATGTGGAAGTTCTTTGTGTCTTTGACCTTGGACCTCTTTTTGATGACTGTAAGTATGCTCATTCTGATGATAAAGTTGTTGCCAGTGACAGTTATATTGGTCTTGATTCCCAAAGTATTGCCAAATGTTTTAAGGCCTTTGCCTCTTACATAGAAATTCCCAAGAAGAAGTGGAATAAGTACCATGCACCTTATAAATATGTTGTTAGTCATGTTCCTGTTAGAAGTATTGAAGTTTGTACTATTGATCATATTGTGCCTGAACCTTATGTTGAGAAAATACCTTTCCCAGCTAAGGTAAAGGAGTATTCTATGATTATTAGTGCAAATAACAAAGGTACAATGAAAACTGTGGAGCCTGATGAGCAAATGAATGATGAACCTGTGGTAGCTATTATGAAAGACACCGTCACTAGAAATATAGAGGATGAGCACATTGTCTTCTGTGAAGACGCTTCTAATATTATCTCTCATCCTAGTAGAGCTAGAAAAGCTAGATTTCCTGTGCTTTCTGTTAAAATTGGAGGTCATTGCTATTATGGTTTGTGTGATATTGGTGCTAGTTCTAGTGTTATTCCTTATGAGCTTTACAGGGAAATTATGCATGAGATTGGTCCTTGTGAGCTAGAGGACATTGGTGTGGTTATTCACCTTGCTAATAAGGAAACCATTAGCCCCATTGGCATCATAAGAGATGTGGAAGTTCTTTGTGTCTTTGACCTTGGACCTCTTTTTTATGACTGTAAGTATGCTCATGCTGATGATAAAGTTGTTGCCAGTGACAGTTATATTGGTCTTGATTCCCAAAGTATTGCCAAATGTTTTAAGGCCTTTGCCTCTTACATAGAAATTCCCAAGAAGTGGAATAAGTACCATGCACCTTATAAAGATGTTGTTAGTCATGTTCCTGTTAGAAGTATTGAAGTTTGTACTATTGATCATATTGTGCCTGAACCTTATGTTGATAAAATACCTTTCCCAACTAATGTAAAGGAGTATTCTATGATTATTAGTGAAAATAACAAAGGTACAATGAAAACTGTGGAGCCTGATGAGCAAATGAATGATGAACCTGTGGTAGCTATTATGAAAGACACTGTCACTAGAAATATAGAGGATGAGCACATTGTCTTCTGTGAATACGCTTCTAATATTATCTCTCATCCTAGTAGAGCTAGAAAAGCTAGTGTTCCTGTGCTTTCTGTTAAAATTGGAGGTCATTGCTATTATGGTTTGTGTGATATTGGTGCTAGTTCTAGTGCTATTCCTTATGAGCTTTACAGGGAAATTATGCATGACATTGGTCCTTGTGAGCTAGAGGACATTGATGTGGTTATTCACCTTGCTAATAAGGAAACCATTTGCCCCATTGGCATCATAAGAGATGTGGAAGTTCTTTGTGTCTTTGACCTTGGACCTCTTTTTGATGACTATAAGTATGCTCATTCTGATGATAAAGTTGTTGCTAGTGACAATTATATTGTCAAATTTATTCAGAGTGCTATTGAAAGTTATTTTGAGAGAGGGAAACATGGTCTTGGGCATCTCAATGATGTTAAGTTTCCCCGTTTTATGTTGAAAGCTTTGAAAGTTGCATTTGTTTTGTCTTCCTATTCTAGTGCCTTTTTGTTTCAACAATTTGTTTTCTCATGATACTCCCATGCATAGGAAGTGGGTTAGACTTAAATGTGTTGGTTATTTGCTTCTTGATGCTCTCTTTCACTTCAAATATTTATCTCCTATGTGAGCATCTTTGAAAGTTTCAAGCCTAATTTAAAGGCATTAAAGAAAAGTACTTGTTGGGAGATAACCCAAGAGTTTTGTTGAGTCTTGGAAGTTATTACCTCAGTAATAACCTCTCCTTATCCTTTTTGTTTTGTTTTTTTGTGTCAAGTTCAACTACTTTTGTGAAGTAGCGGAGTTGTGAAAAGTGGCTGTCTTGGGATAGATTTTTGTGCTGCATTGTAAAAATTTGTGAAGAAGCTCAGTACTTCGGATGGAGCTGTATTTTCCTGTGATTGTTCTCTAGGTTGTTACCCAACTTTCATTAGTTCTGCACTTTTTTATTTGAGCGACAGAAGGTTTTCGAAAAAATCAATCTTTATCTGCTGGTATGTTTTGACATATTTGTGTCGTCATTTGCATTTGGCTCTTACAGAAGCCTTTGTTTTGATGGGTTTTCAGTTGAAGTGTGAACCTAAAGGCTACTGTTTTTGCTTACACTAATGTTGTCATTGAGTTTGTGCAAGGGTTTTGTATGAAGGAAATTTTTAGGAGAAGGAGAAAAGGAATCTACAGAGTTCGTATTTGAATAGGTAAAAGTGGTGAAAACAGAAGGTTTGTGAAAATTCAATATTTTTATATTTTTGATGTTTTTAATACATAAGGAAGATTACGAGACGGAACATAGGAGTAAACAGAGTCCAGGGGTGGAAAAACCCACCCCAGGCGCGGGCCCAGCCTGGCCGCGCCTGAGGGGGGTGTGCCACCCCCGAGCTCCGTCTCCGCCTTGTTTTCGCACCAATACTTTCCTTATGCATTGAAACTTCATAATATATAACCCCCCGGATCCCCCGAGGTTCGTGCATCGTGTTCTCGTCGTGTTTTCGTTTCGATCTGTTTTTGTCAGGAAATCTTCTCAAGTTTAGAGCACCATGGCTTCCGCCAACGACAAAGGCAAGAAGCCCGAGGAAGAAGATCCTCAATACCCCAAGGAGGAGGAGATTTTTGTAGGGGATGAAGAGGACATGGAGGAGGATGAGCACCCGGATACCCGCGCTACCTCGCAAGCATTGGAGTGGTGGAAACCCCTATCAAGCTTAGGAGGACAACACAGATGTCTACAGGAGGGAAACCTCCACGTCTTATCTACAATCCATGGTCATCTCCTCCATGTAACAAGAGACCATTCCATACTCTTATACATGAGCATAAATACCAACATGTGCCCAAAGGTAACTTTCCCTCGGTTTGGGATATGCCTCGTTCTAACAATGCAGAGAAGGACCACGCTAAGGAAAAAGAGTGGGGAAAGAATAACAAGGATTGGGATTCTCGGTCTGACATGATAAAGAACCGCATAGAGCAAAACTCGGAGTTGATTCGTACTCTTACCTTTGAGTTTGAGGATTTGAAGAAACTTATTGAAGAGATTATCAAGAGAACACCACCACCACCGAAGGAGTAATTCATCATCAGGTTTGGCATCCCCTTGGCTTGTTCCAAGCTTGGGGGAGTGCCGCGGTATCACCATCATTATCTTTCATCTTTTACCTTTTTAGTGGATTCATATCTTTGGTAGAGAAGTTATCTTATAGGTTGGTTTGCATGTGGAAGTATCTCTCCTTTAGTTGGTTATCTATGTATCCCTTGGTGTGAGTGCCTTTATTGAATATTAATGAGAAGTATCATCTTTTACTTTTTGCACTTCTTATTTTAGTTTGCAATCTCTATTATATTATGGATCTTGTTGATCAGTATTGGCATCACTTTGGGAGCATCAAGTAGATCTAAATTGGTTTTGGCAAACCAAGCTCTGGTCAGTAGCAACACTTTTTGAGGTTTGAAAGAAAAAGGGAAAAATCTTACACGTATTTTGTATCATTTGTTTTCTTTCTTATTGGATCATAAGCTTAGTATTCTTTATTTAAGATTTTTTGTGTCTTCAAGGAAGATTGCATGCTTGGCTTTATTACTTGTATGTTTGGTTGTTTCTTTCAACTCTCTTTCTTGCTACCCAGCCTTGCTAGCCAAAAACCTGTTTTGAGAAGGCATACTTCTCATGTTTCCAATCCCTTTGAACCAAAACTTTTGCCATTTGTGTCCACCATATCTACCTAGTAGCATTGTTGCTATTCCAAGCAAATTCTCAAGCTTCATCTATCTTTCGAATTAAAAAGTATTTTGTTATGTGAAAACTAGTTAGTAAAGCTCTCACGAACTTGACGACACACCTTATTTTCTTTCCCTAATAGACTTGAACCATTGTGAACACCAAAGTTGTATATGATTGCATCTATATGTTGTAATTAGCATAACTATGCTATCACGGGGAACGTTTTCAACATTGCACTTGTACTTTGTACACAGTTGATATCGTGATCTTTTGTCTGTGGATGTCACCGGTGTGAAATAAAAATGGAGCTTGTAAGTCCATGGAGTTTGTATTTTGTGTTAGAGAAACTCCTGGGCCGCTAGCCTAAGCCATGCCTAATCATGGTGGAAACTTGTAGCATCACCATAGTGAGAAATCTGTGAAGAATCCTCAATAAAAATCTATGCATATAGTAAATAAAAAGATCGCTGAGATGCTCACTGTCTGCTTGCCTTTTCATTTTGGTTATGGGAAAGCTCATGTACCATGTGCAAGGGGTACCCTGTTGGCGGTTCTCTATGATACGCATGTACTTACAATGACAAGAACTTACCGGTGACTGAAGTTGAGTAGCATGAGGAGTGGCCCTCATATTCAAGGGACATGAGATTGCCAACTTATATTTCGTCAAGCATATACTCCATCCTTGTTCACTTTAACCTTAATCATCTCAAGATGCCTATGATAGGGGCAATGAGGGCTCAAAGCTAGTAAGTACCATAATCTTTTGAAAGCTCTTTATGACTTGTAAATCCCTGCTTCCCTCTATGAAGGGACCTTTCTCCCACTTCCAAGTTGAGTCAGTGAACCTATTTCCTCTCTATCTCCAGCAAGCATTTGAGTTGTTGTGTTTCAAGCATTCATATGGTGATTTATTCAATCATGTTCTATATCTTCCCTGTTTGCACAAAACTCTTATCTATTGAGTATTACTTTGAAAGCCTTCACTTGTGAAAAACCTTTTTGAGCAAAGAGTGCTCCTGTTTTGAAACTTCTACAAAAAGCTTTTTGTGAAACTGTTTGCCAGGTGTTCTCTGACCAAGAACAAAGTTTGACAATTCCAATTATGATTTATCTTTATGCATCTCTATTGTGACTCCTGTATTGGTTGCAAGCTAAGTTATATAATGGCGAGTTGATTTCTTCTATGAGTTGTGCAATGGTAAGTGTGATGCTTCTTGTTCGTATTCTTTTATCGACACTTCACTCCATAAACCCGTGGACATGTTTACTGAGCTCAGTTTTCGCTTGGGGACAAGCGAAGGTCTAAGCTTGGGGGAGTTGATACGCCCAATTTGCATCACCATTCTATATCATAATTTACCTCTATTCATTGATATATGTCTTATTATGAGGTAATACTTATGTCTTTTCATCTGTTTATGCATGTTGGATGATTCTTGGAGGATGAACTGTCGGAGTCTGGATTCTGATGGAAAAGAAGGCGTATTGATGCAATTTCATGAAGATCAGAAAAATACCAGAAAAATATGGGAAAATAATATTTTCCCAGAAGACAGAGGAAGCCAAAATGAGGGGCGAAGAGGAGCCGCAAGGGCCCACACCCCTAGGCGCGGGTCCCCCTAGGCCGCGCCTAGGGCAGGTGTGGCCCACCTGCCCGGCTCCCGACTCCGCCCCTTCGCCTATATCTTTCCTACGGAACCCTAATACTGGAGGTGCGGCCAAAGATAAATTTCCGCCGCCTCTGCGGGGCGGAAAACACCGAGAGAGAAATATCTCTCCGACAGACAAATTTCTGCTGGGGGAATTCCTTCCCGGAGAGGGGAGACCGTCGCTATCAACACCATCATCAAGCTAGGCTTCATCGGGATCATCATCATCATCATCCACACCATCATCTCCACTAGCACCATCATCACCACTCCATCCCGCTGTAACAATTGTGTTGGATATTGCTTTAGTTCATTAGGGGAAACCTTCCCGATGTTGATTACTATTGTAGTTGATGCTTGTGAGTAGAACCGTTGGATTATTGTTTATGTTCAGATTGTTATCCATTACCATATCATCTTTGATCTTGATCCATATGATGTATTGTGAGTAGTTCGTTGTGTTCTGAGGACATGGGAGAAGTCATGTTGTTAGTAGTGGGTTTGTGTTGAGTTGTTTATCAGTGGTTTAGTATTTAAGTTGTGGTGCTATTCTTCTAGTGGTGTCATGTGAACGTCGACTACATGATACTTCACCATTTATGGGCCTAGGGGAATGCATTGTGTATTTGGTTACTAATTGTGGGGTTGCCGGAGTGACAGAAACCTGAACCCCCGCTAGGACACCTTTGCACAAGGGAGTGTAGGATCTCAGAGTTTAAGGCTGTGGTTAGATTTATATCTTAATTACTTTCCTGTAGTTACGGATGTTTGCAGGGGGGTTAATCACAAGTATGTATTAGTACAAGTAAGGTCGGTATGTTAGCACACGTTCACCCACACAACACTTACAACACCAGAGAAGAGTACTCGGCTATCTGAAGCGAAAGCACTTGACAGAATTCCCATGTGTCCTCGAG
This sequence comes from Avena sativa, assembly GCA_916181665.1. NCBI lineage: Eukaryota > Viridiplantae > Streptophyta > Magnoliopsida > Poales > Poaceae > Avena > Avena sativa. Next base: position 292,999,022 of record OV702282.1, read on the forward strand.
AATGTTTGGTCCTTATAAGTATTTCCACCGGCTTGCCCTTTGCTAAGAAAGGATTGGGCCACTTGCTCCGTTTGTTTGTTGTCTTTGTTACTTGCTCTTTGTTTTGTTGCTTTATCAGAAAACCACTAAAAATCCGTTGAGATAATGTTGAGATACATAAGTCCATGTTTCCCCCTCTCATAATAACTTTCAGTAGCATCATGAATAAACTCAACACTATAACTATCACATAAAGCATGCGTTTCATGATCTACAAACACATAATTTTTATCAAGCTCGAAAATAGTGGGATGCAAACCTTCAAACCCACTTTTAACAATTTTATAACAAGAAGACTGATCATTCAATATAGGACCATCATCTAGAGCTTTATCATAAACATTTTCTAAGCAAAATTCTTTAGTACCATGCATTTTGAAGTTAGGCACAAATATAGGATTATCATAGATAACAGGAGCATAACTATTATCACAAGTTTTACCCATAGCAGATATTTCAAAAGAATCCACATGAACATAACATTCATCCTCCTTTGGTAAGCATGGGGGACAATCAAATAATGTAAGAGGTAAAGATTTACTCTCATTAGAAGGTAGACATGGGTAGATCCATTCTTCCTCCTCTTGACCATCACACTCCTCCTCTTTTTCATCTAATGAGCTTTCAGTTTCAGCAATTTCTTCTTCCATAGGCTCCTGCAAGGCATTAGTCTCTTCCAATGATGGAAAGCACCTATTAAAATATTCAAGAATATAGCCATTTTCTTCCTTGTAATTATCAAAGCAAAATTTAAGTATCTCATAAACCTCATATTCATAAGGTGCATCATCAGTATTTTCATGCAATCTGGCAAGTTCAAATGCACCCTTGAAAGCAATAAATTCTTCAATTTGTTCCACATCATAAAAGTCATAATTTCCTTTAACATAAGATATGGTAACATTATCATTATACTCACATTGGAAAGGCAGGTGTTTATATCTCCTACAACAACAAGATTTATCAAAGCAATAAGTAACATTATAAGTAGAGCACACATCTCTAGCAATAGTATTCAACTTATCAATTTGTTCCCATAAGTGTTTCCCTTTTTGTCACAAACGGTGTTCCTTATAATAATACTTTTCTTCTTCCGTGAACCCACCTTGCCAATAAGAACTAGTTTCAAAGAAACCATCCATTGATCGGAAGCATGACCAAGCAAGGCAATAACAGACCAACAACTGGAGCAGGAACTATATTTTGTGTGTTTTTTTATAAGAGAAAGCAAACCAAACTAAACTATTTTTTTTAGTTTTTGATAAAAAGGGGCAAACAAAACCAAGCAAAAGAAACTAAGCAAACCCAAAACAAAGTAAAGAGAAAGGTTGATAAGGACTCCCCTTGTGAAGACGTCCTTAGCCTCCCCGGCAACGGCGCGAGAAAAATTGTTGGCGCTTTGTTGACGTGGGAGTTTCTTCTTCTTCATTCCCCGGCAACGGCGCTAGAAAACTTGTTGATGGCTCCTGGAAGCGCTTCGTCGGGAAACCCCAAGAGCAAGGTATGATGCAGCACACGAGCAAGTATTTCCTTAGTAGAGTCCCCAGCAATGGCGCCAGCAAAACTTGATGCTAGCTGGTGCCTCGTTGGTAACACCAAGCGCAGGGTATGAAGAGCAAGCAACAAGTTTTCCCTCAGTTGAGACCGAGGTTATCCAACCAGTAGGAGGAAGGAAACATCACACAGATGTTGCAAGCAACGTGGAAACCTGCACAACACAAACTCAAGACTCTGCCCCAACTAACAATGAGGTTGTCAATCTCACCGGTTGCTGTAACAAAGGATTAACTATATGGTGTGGAAGGTGATGATGGTTTGCAGCAAGTAAACAGTAACAATGAAAGATGTATCAATGGCAAAGATTGGACCGGGGTCCATAGTTCACTAGAGGTGCTCTCCTTAGATAAACAAACATGGCATGCAGGATAAACAAATTATAGCAGGGCAATTGAGAGGATTGATCAAGGCATAACAATGCAATACTAGACACAAAGATCCTACGAGATTCGATTGGGCAATACAACAATATGCATAGACCGCCATCCAACTGCATCTATGACTAGAAGTACACCTTCAGGTTATCATCCGAACCCCCTCTAGTATTAAGTTGCAAGCAACAGACAACTGCTTTAAGCAAAGTGTGTAAGGTATATAATCCACTTGTTCCATGAACAAGAGACTGTTGTTTTCTCCCTAGTGGCAACAACACATCTACAACCGTAAATATTTCTATCACTTCCCTTGATTAAGTAGAGACATGAACCCACTATCGAGCATAAATACCCCCTCTTGGAGTCACTAACAACTACTTGGCCAAGATAGCTACTAACAACGGAGAGCATGCAAGATCACAAACAACACAGACATGATAGAATCAATAAGACAAAACCATTAATCAATCTGACATAGTAATCTCAATATCCATCGGATCCCTGCAAACACAACATGCATGATTACAAATAGATGAGATCTTGATCATGAACGGAGCTCACAAGATCTATATATGAAAGCACAAGGAGGAGATACAACCATCTAGCTACTACATGGACCCGTAGTCCAAGGTGGAACTACTCACGCTTCATACGGGAGGCTGACATGATGAAGATAAAGGCCTCCGGGATGATCTCCCCTCCGGCAAGGTGCAGAGAAGAGCTTTAGATCCACCCGATCTAGGGACGATGGTGGCGGCTATAGATGGTTTTGTGGAATATTGATCGGGTGCTTAGGGTTTAGGCATCAGGGGGACTTTATATGCGAAGAGGCAAGGCTGAGAGGTGGCCAGGGGGCCCACACCCTGCCCAGGCGCGGGCCCACCCTAGGCCGCGCCTGGGGGGTGGCCACCCTGTGGCGCCCCTCCGTCTCTCCTCTGGACTCCGTGTTCTCCTCGATGAAATATTGACTTTGAATTTTGTTCCGTCCAATTCCGAGAATATTTCCTTACTAGCTTTTCTGGAACCAAAAACAGTAGAAAACATGCAACTGGCACTGTGACAACTTGTTAATAGGTTAGTACCAGAAAACATATAAAAACACCTCAAAGTGTAGACAAAGCAAAATAGATACTAAACAAGCATGGAACATCGAAAATTATAGATACGTTTCCGACGTATCAGTCCAGCCTTCCTGACTAGCGCGACTAGCGTCGTGACCCATCATGTCCGCAGTGTGTAAAAACAATTAAATGAAATTTAAATTGCACATGTAGTTTTTAGGTTAGATTTTCATTGATTATGCATAATTTACATAGGAAATTTAAAAACAAAGAAAACCCTAGCTATGGTCTCGGTCGTCGTCGTTGTCCTTGCCCTTGGCCTGCGGTGACGGCGGGGCCAGCTACATCTCATCGTCGGACACAATATTGACATACCCCGGCGACGCCCAAAGGTTCGTCGACAACCACACATGCTGCGCCAGCGGGTCGATCACTTGCTCGTGCCAGCGGGTTGATCACTTGCTCATGCCACATTGGCCACACATGCTGAGGCGCACGAGGTGGCGACGACACCATCTGCCATACTCTGGGGCCCATGGTTGTGCGTGCGGCGGCAATGACGAGGTAGGAGGCAGATCGACGTTGTGCATCGCAACCATCCCCGTCAGCTCGACAACGTGGCGAAGCCCTAACCATTTGGCATCCACTTCCGCCGTGGACGCCGCCAGGGCTTACTGCAGCAGTGCCTCCTCGCCGTAGCCCGCAGCCACGACGACCTGGTACTCGGTGGTTAGGTGGCCGCCCGTGTCGGTGGCATCCTCGACCTCCTGCTTAACGACGATGTCGCCCTTGTCGTTCATCTTGCTCGTCGTCGTCGGAGAAGGCGGGGACGCCGTCGTAGAATTTCCACAGGTGGAACTCGTCTCGGTAAGACTCTCGTCGTGCGATGTGCTCCCATGCGAGGAACTCACACCAGTAGATCTCGCTCTGGTAAGCGTGCTCAAACCGCACCGCCATGATGGCCTGGTACTCGGGGAATAAGTGGCCGACACTCACGTCCAATCAGATCAATTCAGACACGACATGACTATTTGGGTCATGCCATTGTAGATGCCCCTAGTGGTGTGCTCCTTGGGCTGAGAGGTAAGGGTTTGTTTGATTCATAGGATAGGAAAAGTATAGGAATAGGAAAAACATAGGATTGAGATGGCATGCCAACTTGAATCCTACATGAAGAGGGATTCTGTTTGATGTAGCAAATGAATTTTTCTACGAGGTATGACCTAATGTTTCTTTCCTATAGAAATTGCATTACAAGGTTCCTATAGGAACCTATGATTCAAACAATGAAGATTCCTATAGGAATTGCACTACAAGATTCCTATAGAATTAATTCCTATAGGATGTGTTCCTATGAAGATTTAACATAGGGAAAATTTCCATAGGATTCAAATTCTACACAATTCCTATGCAATTCATATGAATCAAACAAGCCCTAAATGTGCTTTCCAAAGTACTTCCTCCATTTATAATTAGGTTGCGTTCTAGGTTTAGTCAAAGTCAACCTTTTTGAAGTTTGACCAAATATTAAGAAAAAAAAAGAATATTTACAATGTAAAATCTACATTATCACAATCATCATAAACTACTCCCCCATCTAGAAATAACTGAATTAAGTTTGACTAGATTCAAATGTCTGAAATACGTCTAGATACATTAAAATCTAGACAAACCCAAGTCAGTTATTTCTGAACGAAGGGAGTATATTTTCGCAATATATGCATTTGATATCAAGAATGTAGATATTTTTTACTATGTTTTTGTCAAAGTTGATAAAATTTGACCTTATTATTCCTAGAACGCGAACTATTAAAAAACCGGAGGGAGTAGTACATATAGCTCAAGCACGGTGGCAATGGATGAGACTTTGCAATCTGGTGATACTTCTGAATCAATGATAGTACGACTAGGCCCGGAATTTAGCACTACTAGTACAAGTTTTTCATGGATATTTGTAAATTGAATAAGTCACTGGAATTTTCCCACCCCTCCTATATCCGAACCCGCTATATTTCCGAAAATCAAAGTCTACATATACGTGGGCGTTCCGGGCTTATCCTGGACGTCCACTCCAGCTTCAAGATTCGTGCAATCAGTTTGGCACATTGCAGAAAGAACCCCGCTTTAGATCCATTTTCAATCTGCCAGTCCATCCTTTTTCACAGAACAACACCTGTGTTTCTTCTAAACCTAGACCTGCACCACATCTACAGTTCCATAATCAATTGACCCTAGAATTATGTGTGGAAATTAAGCATAATTTTAGTCCTGTACCCATACCCATCTACAGATCCGTTGTTTTCCTTTTGTCGTGAACATAAGCCACAGAACATGGAAGAGAATCAGATTGGGCTAGACTTTTTACTGATTAGGATGGAAATTTTCTAGAGTTTCTGATTAAGCTAGATTCTTTCCAGATTTATAGAACGTTCAAGAAAGAGAGAAGAGGATACGAGAGTTGGTAGAAAAAAAAAGGCAGATTATTCAATATTTTAGACCACCAATCATGCAACAAATCTTGCAACAGATCACCGCGCCCAACAGAAAGCAGCGGCAGGAGCACCACGCCACCGTCCCTCACCCATGGCGCACTCTGCCAGCGCCACCACGAATGGCACCCGCGCCGGAACTGCGATGTACAGGTAGGTGAGACCCATGTCGCGGATCAGTAACTCACCGGCAGCGGCAGCAGCGGCAAGGACGCCGCGCCCCATCCTCACCTATGTCGCACGACGTTGCTGAGGACCTCCTCGTCGTCGGCATCGAGGCGGCCGACGACAACGGCGTAGTGAACGAGCGGGGATGCAGGTGGAGAAGAAGAAGGATAAGGTTGATCTGAGAGAGGAAAGATGGACATGTCCGCTTCAGTTCCTATAGGGAGACGAGATGTGCAAGTACAGCTTGGTTCTATGAAGGTTGTTGATGTAAAATAGACAGCACAGATCTCAAACATAGTCATAGACGGTGCAGATAAGCCCGGAACGTCCACAAGGTTGTAGAATCGCTGCGTTGCTATATTTCCCACCAAGTAACACGACCCAGCCAGAGGACCAGCAGATCTGCGCCCATACCCACGTTCCGCCGGCTGGCTCCTCACCGGACTCATCTCGTCGGAGAAGTGTGCCGCGCTGCCAACCGGCGTCGGCCTGCCTTACCCACCGGCCACCGCTCTGTATATGCTCCAGGCTGCCATGGCCACTCGCTTAATATGGTCTCGCCAAAGTCTCCTTCCTCTACCCTGACGACCCTGCCTCGCCGAACGGCACACTCTGCCCCGGCCGCACCCCCTCGTTCAGGTCCTCGAGCGACATGTCCCCCTCCAGCGCCCTCACTATCTGCACCAGAAATCAAATAACACCATGGCCATTTGCCGTGAAAACCTGCAGAAGACATGGCATACGTCGAGTGACACTGTACCTGGCTCATCTTGGGGCGCTTCTTGGCCGACTGTCGGACGCAGGCCGCGGCGCTGGCGGCCACGCGCGCCATCTCCACCGGGTCGTAGTTGCCCTCCAGCCTCGGGTCGGCCACGGCGTCGTAGTCACCGCCGGCCAGCGCGCGGGACAGGGCCGGCCTCGCCCAGTCGACGAGCCCGTCTTCCAGGAACGACTGGGTGGTGGCGTCGATCGGCCGCCGCCCCGTCAGGAGCTCCAGCAGCACCACGCCGTAGGAGAACACGTCCGACTTCTCCGTCAGCTTCCCGCTCGACGCGTACTCCGGCGCCAGGTACCCGAACGTCCCCATGACGCGGGTCGACACGTGCGTGCTGCCGTCGGACGTCAGCTTGGCAAGCCCGAAGTCCGCCACCATGGCCTCGAAGTTGTCGTCGAGGAGGATGTTGGCGGATTTGATGTCGCGGTGGATGATCCGAGGCTGGCCTTCATTGTTGCCACATGATGAACATGACGATTCAGGCGTCAGAATTCAGAAACCCAATTGCTGCTAGCAATGGAGATGTTGAGAGTAGCTAGCTAGCGATGTATATATGCTCACAGTCCTCGTGCAGGTAGGCGAGCCCCTTCGCCGACCCGAGCGCGACGCGCAGCCTCGTCGCCCATGCCATCGGCGGCAGCCCTTTCCCTGCATGCCAACGACAATGCTGTGTCTGTGTCAGTTAACTCGCGAGAGCTGTGCACGGCGACGGAGACAACAGAGCCACTGACCATGGAGGTGGAACTCGAGCGTCTTGTTGGGGACGAACTCGTAGACGAGCATGCGGCTGGCGCCGGCGACGCAGTGGCCGACGAGGGACACGAGGTGCCGGTGGTGCACGCGGCTGATGATGTCCACCTCGGCCTGGAACTCGCGCTCCCCCTGCCCGCCCCCGGACTTGAGCTGCTTCACAGCCACCGCCCTGCCATTGGGCAGCACCCCCTTGTGCACGTACCCGAACCCGCCCTGCCCGAGCAGGTTCGCCTGGGAGAAGTCGCCCGTCGCCGCAGCGAGATCCGCGTAGGTGAAGGTGCCCTTGTCGAACCCCACCAGCCCCTCCTGCGGTACAGGCGGCCGGTCGCGTGGGCTGGAGTTCACGTCGGGCGGCGCGTGCCAGGAGCTGCCCGGCGGGTCGTACAACGTGCTCGTCGACGGCCCCGCACCCGTGTCGCCCTGCCATTGCGGCTGCGGCCCGCTGGTGCGGTACGTGCTGTTGCCTGTACGTGGTTGCCACGCCATGACATTGGTGGTTCAGTGGAGTGCACAAATCAAGAGCAGGCCGGAACCACTGGACAATGGCAACTGATTGTGAGCATTGTGCTTTACCTCTGTGCCCTGAGGCAGTAGTATCTGCGTAGAGATGCATCGGGTTGCGAGGCTTCCGCCGCCTCCTGGGCGCCGTCCTCCTGGAGCAGCAGACGCAAGCGGCAATGAGGAGTGCAAGGAGGGCCGCCGCCCCGGCGGCAGCAAAGATGATCTCAGCGGCGCTGACGCGGCGCACATAAGCCTGTGACGACCCGCTCGACGAGTCATCACCCGTGCCTCTGGAGGATTGGGCAGGTCGAGCGTGGCTCCCGCCCGGTGACAGCGGCGCGCCGTGAGGCTTGGACGGCGCCGGCGGAGGCGAGGAGCCGGATGGCGCAGGAGAGGAGGAATTGGCCGTCGGTGGAGAAGATGATTCCTCCGGTGAAGGCGGCGCGGCGGTTGCAGGAGGTCGGCTGTTGTTGTTGGATGGCGGCGACGGAGGTGCCGAGGAATTGGAGGTGGACATGCCTGCCGGCGAGACAAAGAAGGACTCAGTTCAGTTTCAGTTGCGGGCGCCCGTGTCTCTCGCTCGATCTCCCCTGTGTTTTCAGTTGCGGCGCGCGGTTTGGTTGCTGCGGGCTGCGTCTCTGCCACCGGCGCCCGATCTTGGCGGGTGGTTAGCGTTTGCCTCATCTGCACGAAGGTCCTTCGTGAGGTGCGGGCTGGGCTGCGCTCTGGGGACTCTCCCCACGCTCCATTTCACTGTCAAGTCAGAGCAGAGTCTGATGAGTAGCCAACGAAATTTTTTCTGCCGCCTTCACCGGTTGACCCGTCAGAGATCGTTCTCTTCCGCTTCACTTCAGCTGTCAGGTGCCAAACTGGCAATACTGCTGGTGCGGTAGGGCGAGTGCAGAGCTTGCGAACGAGCAGAAATGTCCATGGACGAAAAAATAATTTTAGGTTAAATATATGACATGCTTTCCATTTCTACTGCTCCCTCAGATCCATAATAAGAAGTATCACCCATCTAATACAAAAATTGTACTCCCTCCGACCCATATTAGTTGACTCAAATTTGTCTAAATTTAAATAAGAGGTATATACATTTTTAGTCCCACAACTTATGTCACGGGTGCGTTTTAGTCTCACATCTTGCAAAGTGAGCAATATTAGTCCCACAACTTGCAACCTGAAAGCATTTTAGTCCAGTTCAATTGAATTTCTACGATTTTGAATGAATTTTTCCATCTTTTGACCAAAACTTACTCTGAAGCTGACATTAGGCATCAAATGTTTTTAAAATGAATATATTTTTTCTGCTGCATGCTATTTTCCATTACAATATATAGCTTGCCATTACAATACATGCACCAATCTGATTGTATTAAGAGCGGCCACTTATTATACATTATTTTCAGGCTGATTCGTCCTATCTTGCCTTATACACACAAACATTATGCATACTAGCGTGTACACGCATAAGTGAAGTGGGCCTTGATTGATTGAGTGCATACACCTAGACCACACATAAGATTTTATTTTGGTCATTTAAAAATACAGATGTGAAAAATTCTAAAAAATAAAATTTTTAATCCAAAATATTTTGTGTCCTAAGCAACATAGAAAAGACAAAAATAGTGATCTAGGTTTGTAAATAGTGCACCTCAAGATCCTGTCTGAATTGTCTTTTTTTGTGTAGCCCAAACATAATTCAATCCGGATTAAAATTTTGCACACTCAAAAAGCTTATATCATGTACATATTTTTAGGAGGTGTATTTGGTACTTTGAATTGTATTTTTTTATAATGTTCAAAATAACAGCTTCCACGTAGCCCGAGTTTAAAATGCATTTTCCGTGGATACATGTCCTTATATAGGAGTCTGATTTTGTATGACGCAAGCATTTTTAGCATACGTGTATGCTTTTATGTTGTATAAATAAATTACGTTTTTTGAAGTGAGCGATAGTTTGTGTGTTGGTGTAGTGGCTTTTGAGGATTTGTTGATATAGGAAGGTACGGAGTTCAAATCCCTCCCAACGCTTAGAGTTTTAACTATTTTATTTGAGTTAAATACACCACTAGTCCCAATAGTTATCCATTAGGTGCATTTTAGTCCCACTAGTTGCAAATTGGGGTGGACTAGTCCCAATAGTTGCAATACAATGCAAAGCTCATCCCAAATGACTCCGGTGTTGACATGTGGCGGTTGCTATTTTGCAAAAAGGTCCCTTCAATTTTTTTTTGTCTATGACATGTTTTTTATTGTTGCCTTGCTCATGTGGGACCCACCTATCAGAGAAAGCAGAAATAGTTAAAATTGTTTGCGCTTGGCAGAGAATCGATCCAGCGACCTATAGGTAGTCGACCAAACGCAATAACCAAAACAACATACTTAGATCGCTAATTTATTTGAAAACAAATATAATCAGTTACATCAATGGTGAATAAAACAGAATGTCATGGTGCGATTGTATCTACATTGAAGTTGGCTGCGGCGGTCATCACAGGAGCCCGTTCGCTTGCGTCCAGTTGGCCAGGAACATACTCCTTTTAATGCGTCTATGTTCTGATCATGTGCGCCGATCCGGTGGTGATGCAAATTAGATTAGTTGCTCAGTACTTGGTGGATTTGGTGCTTTCCATCAACCGCTTCAGAGGGTCATGTGCTACAAAAATTTACCATAAATCTGAAGCTAACAATTTGGAAGGACGATCGGCGATTGGAAACTTTTCTTTTCTCTTTCTGATACCTGCTTCTCTTTCCGCCATCTGATTCATGTACCTTTTTCTTCAGGACGTTCTAGTTGAAACTGTCCGGGCCATCATGAATAACCACTCTAGGGTTGGCTCATTACAGATAGATAACGATCAGTTTAGCTCGTTGTTGTCCATGGTAGAAGCACCGCCGTCGAGTTCGAGGGGGACGGTGAATGGCGGTGGAGGAAGACATCGTCCTCTTGGCAGGAGCCGTGGTCACCGAAGCTGGTGGTGGTGGAGGAGGATATCTCCGGCGAGTGGCCCTAGAGGCACAGAGGTTCCTGCAGGCGGTGCCGACGGTGGCAACCGTGGTGCGCAGCCACTTTTGCGAATTGGAGGTGGAGGCGGCGGCCACAGTTGCTGGGTTAGGGGTGGATCGAGGGTACAACAGGGAGAGGCGGCGGCCGTGGTACGCATCTGCTCTATTTGTTTAGCGTGTTTCAAAAATCTCAAGGTACAATATGTAAAACGTAAAGTACAAGTGCAAACATGAATCTTTGCATGCTCTAGTGGCTTGCCATAAGGTTTCTTGTTCGAATATCATTGGCCACTAAATTTTAATTCTCATTCTTTTATCTGATAGGTGGGCCCATGTAAACAAGGCAATAGTTAATTACATGTCATAGACAAAAAAATTGAAGGGACTTTGTTGCAAAACAGTCATTGTCACATGTCAACACGTTGGTCAATTGGGATGTATTTTGCACCATGTTGCAACTATTGGGACTACTCCATCCCAATTTGCAACTAGTGGGATTAAAGTGCACATAGTGCACAACTATTGGGACTAGCAGTGTATTTAGCTTATTTTATTTCTATGTCTGCATTGCATGTCAGCATCGAGGACTCAAATGCAAGAGGAAAATACATTGGGTTATTTTTAAAAAATTACAACGTCATAGGTGGACGAATTTAGTCAAACTTGCTGAAATTTGATCAAACTGGACTAAAATGTTCGCGGGATGCAAGTTATGGCACTACTATTGCTCACTTTGCAAGATGTGGGACTAAAACGCTCTCACGATACAAGATGTGGGACTAAAAGTGTATATACCTCTAAAATATTTGGATAAAACAGAAACAAAATGCAGGACCATGTACACGGCATGGTAGTAGTATAGAGTATCCCGAACTTAAACTTATCATCTACTGTAGATGTTGATTGTCCGCCAGATGTGTACAAACGACTGTCATAATCTCAAGGGCGGTTGTGCACGGCTAATTAGGGCCCGTTCTTTTGTCAGCTTAAAAAATAAGTTGCTTCCTCCCCAGCTTCTCATAAGCCACATGCTTGGAGAAGAGGCCGCTTATTTTTAAGCTGCCAAAAGAACTGGGCCTTAGTGGCGGCTCGGTTGCGGAAGTAGAGGTGGGGCGCACAGGGCGGCAGCGACGCCGCCGTGGACGTGGAGGCCCCAGCTCGTCCGGGGATGAAGAGGGGCGCATTGGGGAAGAAGAGGTGGGGAGCAGTGGGGGGCAGCGACGCTTCCCTGGCCGCGGCTAGCCGTTGCAGCGCAGCAGCGATGTGTGAGTTCCTAGCGTCACCGCCGCCGCCGGTGGTGACCGACGCGTCAGAGCACTCCGTGCTATCATCGCTGCAGTCGCAGTCCGCCTCATCAGAGCTCTCGGTGCTATCTTCGTCGTCGTCGTCGCTCTCTTCCTCGTCGGAGCTCTCCGTGCAATCGTCGCTGCAGTCGCTCTCCTCCTCCGCGTCAGAGCTATCGGTGTCAATGTCATTGTAGATGACAGCCTGTGCTGCGTCTTTCCTGGCTCGCGCAAGGTACTGCATCCTGGTCATCACCTCGTTGCCATAGAGGAGTTCGTGTACCGCGCTCTCCATGTCAATGTCGTCGAGGCCTCTGCCACGCGAGCACGACTCGGGTTGCTCCTGGTCAGCGCCGTCAGAGCTCTGGTCGGTGTCAATGTTGGCGCAATGGGCACAGGCGCGCCGCTCTGGGTGCACGATGCCATCATCGCCGTCCTCCTCGGCACAAATGCTATCCATGTCGATGTCGTCGACGTGTCTGCCGCCTTGGATCCCGCCGGCTGCGTCACATCCAACGCTGCCCATGCTGAGGATGCCAGCCGCCAGGTTGAGGTCGAAGCAGTCGTCAGAGGCGCCGAAGACGGCCTTGCTGCCCGCCAGGGCCGGGAGGTCCAGATCGAAGTAACCGTATTCGCCGTTGCTCTCCTCCTCCTCGTTCTCGCCACCGATGAGGTCGTCGACGGAGGAGTCGAGTGCGTCGGCGGCGCGGTGGTTTCCGCCGATCTGCACCGTGGTGAAGCCCATGTCGCTGCCCTTGTCGGAGACGGAGCCGTCGACGAAGTGCACGGAGTCGGCGTCGCTGTCGCTCTCGCCGAGAAGGACCCACTCCTCCATGGCCGTCGTTTGCACGCACGCGCCGCAGTACCGAAGCCGCGGATCGAAAGATCAACTCTTGGCTGCTGCAACAAGCTCTCGATCGAGGTGTGGAACTCAAGATTGCTCGTGGGATTTGCTTCTCTGGGAACGAGTCCCGGCCTGTATGTTTATAGGTGACGATGCAGGCCCCCGGGACTCGAACAGAGTCCTTGCAGGAGTAGGACACGGAGAACATACCATACCGTACTAGAGTTCTAACTTCTACGGGTCTGCAGTCCGTTACCATCTCCAACTCGTGGCCAAATTATTTTCCAGTCCTTATATTTTGATCTCCGCAATAAAATACCTAGAAATAAAATCTGTAGTTTGTTATATATTTTATTTATTATTTATTCTTCTGAAATTTAGTGCCTAGATCTCAGTCGTCTGAGAACTAGTTATGTCTGAGTCGCTGATGTCATCCTAATATTTGTATCTTAATATTTGTGTTAATTTTCAGTTGCAACCTAGTTGCAATTTATAAGATTCGTACTAATTCTCAGTTACAACCTAGTTGCAACTCAATAAATTCTCGGTTACACCCTTGTTGCAACTCATGTGTAACTTTTATTTTGCACGAATCACGAGTTAAATCGAACGGTGAGAGACGACTGAGATTTAAGAAGTTCTCGTGCGCATGAGAACAAGCAAATCCGTTCTTGAATATAGCTGTAAACTTCTAGATCTTGGACGGTGTGGATAATGTTTGCAGAGTTACCGTGTGGACTATCAGTTGTCAAGAGCCTATCAAGGTGGGATACGCCATGAATCTATGCAATCATGTTATAGGGTGGGGCTAATTCGCGGTCACCCACGCATTAAGTCATACCTACCTATATGAAGGGAGTATGATTTACCAGCTTCAACAGCGCCCAAATCAGCTTGTTTTTCTTCCATACTGTAGATGTCTACAGTAATCTACAGTGCTCGCACCACCGTCCCGACTTTCTCCCCGGTCTCTCCGTACCGTCCTAGCAGCACCAGCACAGAAATGTACGTGACTCCACCTTCTGCCACGTTAGTTTCCATGCCAACCACGTGCCCTCCTCCCGGATTTACAGCACCGCTCGGTTTCTTCTTCCAGATTTCGCGCTGCCTCTTTCCGTATTCTGCTAGCGGAGCCGCCGATGTGCTCACAGTTTGTTCGGTCCATTATCTCTCCTCCTGCTGTTCTTCCTTCCGCATGTCGCTATGGCCGATCCTACTGGTTCTATCCGGGCTCGCGGTCTTCGCCGTGGTCTTCCTCCTTCTGCCTCGCCTCCCCCAGCCCCGCGTCGGCGCCGAGGTTTGTTGGACGTCGCCGATGCATCGCCTTCTCCGCTTTCCGTGCGTTCTCGACGTGCCCGTGGTCGTGTTACTTCTGATGGTTCTGCGCCTTCCACGTTTTCGGGTTCCTTCGATATGCCTCCCGTCATGGACGTTTCTTCCGCTGCTGCTGGGTTCGATTCGACTTCGCCGCCCGCGGCTGATGTGTCTTCTGCGGTGACTCAGATGGATGCGTCTATGGGGCTGCCGTCTCGCCGGTAGGGCGGCGCTGTCTTGGTTGATTCCGCTTTGCCTGCTCCGGCTTTGCGTCGGCGTCAGGGGTTGGGAGAGATTTCTCCCGCATCGGCTTCTGCTCATCTTGCCCCTGACATGTCTGGCCGTCTATCGCGGTCTGGGTTGTCCTCTTCTGGCCGGGAGCGTGGCCGCCGTGTTGCTGGTCGACCTACACCGTCTTCCCGTGGCCGTCCGGCTACTGCTGCTCCTTCTACTCGCGTTCCATCTCCTACGTTCCATGCTCCGTTCGACCACGCTGTTGTAATTCCTGTGTCCACCGACGAAGATGCACGGAGGCGGGAGATCCGACTGGGTAAGCGCCCAGTGGATGCCATGCCTGTGCCTGCGGCTGTAGCTTCTCATGGTGGGTGCGTTCGTTTTATTCTTCTTGTCTCTTGGATTGTCATGTTTGTTTTCTAATGCGTTCTGTGTGCTACGTAGGTGCTGCTGGGTCCTACGGTGTTAGGTCCTACTTTCTTGGACCAAGCTCTTCCAATCCTGGTATGTTTGTTCTCTCTGAAAATGCTTTGCTACTCACTGCGTTCATGTTTTGACTGATGCTGTCTGATTATGTTCTGTTTTTTCTTCTCCTTTGTAGTACCACACGTGTATTCTTCGGTTGAGGAAGCTTCGGGTATTAGGTCGTCTCTGCTGAATGATCTTTTTGGCAGTGACGACGCTGTGAATATTTGGCCTCATATGGATCCCAATATTGTATCTCGGTTGTCTGGCCCAGGCTCTTGGAATCCTCTATCGCCCGCTCATTCTTCTGGTTTTGATTATTCCGTTCCGTTAGGTGGTGACCGTACTAGGCCAGCCTCCGGTTTATACAGGTTTGAGGTCGGGTCTTCTTCTAGGCCTGCACATCGGCTGCCTGCTGACGCCTCAACTGAGGTGCACGTCCCTACTCATGTGCCCATATTGCCTCTTGCTATATCCCTGGACAATTTGTCTCGAGGTATGGCAGTTCTGCTCCCCTTCTTTTGTCATGTTCTACATTCCTATTAATTCTGTATACTTAGTTATTTATGATTACTCTTTTGTTGATTCTTTCAGTTCCTCCTACTCCTTTTGTTCCTGCACGCAGAGGGCGTCTGAATCGTCGGGCGCGCATGTTTGCTCGCCGCCGCAGCGCGTTTGCTCGATCTGGGTACCGTCTTCATAATATTCAGTTGCCTATACCAGCTGATTTGATGAGCATGCTCAAACGTAATTCATGCCTTCTTCTTCTCCTTTATGTTTTTCCCTTTTTGGCTTCTTCTTCTATTTGTGTTGGTCTTATTGTTACTTCTTGCTGAACTGTCGTTTTTCCAGGCTCTTGGCCCGGCCGGTCCTATTACGGTGGCCCTCATCACATATGTAGCCATTGCGATGCTTCTTTTTGGTTTCAAGAGAGGTGTAAGCGTCTAAGCAAGGAGCGGCATCGGCCTTTCTATAATGGTTGTTGCCGTGGTGGGAGAGTGTCACTTCCTGTTTACCCTGACTGGCCGTATCCCTTGGCTGAATTGTTAAGATTTGATGGTGGGCCTGAATCTAATCGTTTCATGCGATTGATTCGTGAGTACAATTCTATGTTCGCCTTTACTTCTCTTGGTGTTCATGTCGACAACAGTGTGAATGTTGGGAGTGGCCCATATGTTTTCAAGATATGTGGGGTTGTTTGTCACGAAATTGGTTCTCTTCTTCCTCCCGCTGATAATCCTGTCCCTAAGTTCGCTCAACTTTATATTTATGACACAGAGAATGAGTTGGATCATAGGATGGGTATATTCTCGGCTAACGATGGCGAAGATGACAACTCCATTCCATTGAGTGAGCATCTGACTTCTTTGGTTCATGGTCGTCGTTACTTTAGGGATTCGCGACACGATGCTGAGTTAGTAGGAGATTCTGGCCATTCTTCTCGCTGTCAACACAGGCGCCGAGAAGAACCTGAACGTGCTATAGTTGACTCGCTGAGGACAATGCTTAATGGCTGTAATCCATTGGTGCAAACATTTCGTATGGCTGAGAGAAGGCTTTCCTCACCTAATACTCCGGATGTAGCTATTCAGTTGTTCGGTCATGAGGGGGCTGATCATGGGCATCGTTATTCTCTTCCTGCCGCAACTGAATTGGCTGCTCTAATAGTTGATGATTTCTCCGTGGAGGCAAATAGATTTGATATTATTGTTCAGAAGAATGCTGGATATTTCCAGCGTGTGTCTCCTCTAAATCCTTCTCTTATGGCTTTACAATATCCACTTTTGTTTCCTCATGGTTCTATGGGGTTCCATCTTGGCATCAAGTATCTAGATGTTGACAATGTCCTTGCTGGTGGGCGACAAGATGTATCCATGCTTGAGTACTATTGTTATAGGTTTCATTATCGGAAAGGGGAGCCTAATCCTTTTACATGTTGTGGCCGATCGTCACATCAGATCATGGTTGATTCCTTTTCGTGTGTTGAATCATGTAGGCTTAGCTACCATTTTTGGAATCAAGACAGCCTTCGTTCCGAGACGTATCAAGGTATATCCGATGCTCTTGGTGAAGGAAATTCAACTGGAAAAAATATTGGCGTCCAGTATATTTTACATTCTAGCTACACCGGAAGTCCACGTTATATGATTCAAAATTACCAAGATGGAATGGCCATTTGTCGAGTCTATGGAGCTCCTGATCTTTTTGTTACATTTACGTGTAATCCAAAGTGGGACGAAATTTCTGAAGCACTTCTTTTTGAGCCCGGCCAGACTCATGCTGATAGACCAGATATGGTGACACGGGTGTTCAAGTTGAAAATTAATGAATTTAGTGCTGATGTCAGAAAAGGAGAAACTTTTGGTCCCATCCAAGCATGTGTCGTTCATGTTTTTTTTTATTTCCTTTCCATTTCTAACATTTCTTTCGTTCCATGCTGGGCCGAAAATACATTGCATATCATCTTGCTTTTTTGACACGGCTTAGTGTCAGTGGTCTGCGTACAGCTTCCATCTCCATACATATTTTCCTCTTTAGGACAGTGTGCTAGATATTTTTTTAGCTCTCTAGGTTATATTGTAACATATTATCCTGATGTGTTGCTGGATGAACTTATTATGTTTCCTTGCCTGTATACTTTTCACAGATTTATATGTCGTTGAATTCCAAAAAAGAGGTCTTCCTCATATACATGCATTGGTGTGGCTGAAGGCTGAGACGGAGGAGCCTACACCTGCCACGATAGACTCTTATATATCCGCGGAGATACCAGATTATAATGTGGATCCGTTTGGATATGCACTTGTGGAGGAGTTTATGGTTCACGGGCCTTGTGGCGAGTATAATCCAAACTCGCCGTGCATGAAGAATGGAGTCTGTTCTAAGCGCTACCCCAAGGAATTCAATGAGGAGACGACGATTGACGGTCTTGGTTTTCCAGTGTATCGCCGTCACGACAATGATCGTTTCGTCACAAAAAATGGAATTCATTTAAGTAATAAGTGGATTGTACTACATAATATGGCATTATTAAAAAAGTTCCAGGCCCATATTAATGTGGAGTGGTGTAACAAGACAAACCTTCTGAAATATTTGTTCAAATATCTTGCCAAGGGACATGACATGGCTCGAGCACGTTTGCATTCCATGTACCGATCTTCAAATTCCGAGTCAGCAGGAATTAACGAAATAGATGAGTATGCCAGATGCAGGTGTGGTTCAATTATGTGCAATTATTTTCCTCCCTTGCTTTCTCCTGCATATCATTTCCTTCCGCGTGCCCTTTTATTAGCTATTTTGTCCTGCTGGTTTGTTATATGATGTTGGCCTGTTTTGTTTGCTCTGTTTGCATTTTCTCATTGTATTTTTCCCTTTCCCTCTTTCATCTGCAACTGTTGTGGTTATCTTTCGATTCATTTGTTTATATGCTCACCTCTGAATTTGCATGGCATTGTGATGTAGGTACCTCTCTACATGTGAGGCGTGTTGGCGTACATTTGCATTTGACATTCATGTGCGAGAGCCTTCCGTTTACAGGTTAACCGTTCATCTGCCCAATATGAACAAAATTATTTACCATGAGAGTGATAGTCTTGCTGACGTTGTACACAATCCTAACAAGTACAAAACTATGCTCACTGAATGGTTTGTCACTAATCAATGTCGACCGGATGCTCGGTCTTTAACTTATCTCGAGTTCCCGTCCAAATGGACATGGAACGAACAAACCAAGAAGTGGAGAAAAAGAGTACGTGAGATCAAGTTTGGTCCGCCGATTGGGCGAATTTACAATGTTCATCCTACTACAAATGAGCTATTTTACCTGCGGATGCTATTGACTATTGTGCCGGGGGCTACAAGTTTTGAAGATTTGAAATCCTACCGTGGGACTTTGTTCGATTCCTTCAAGGAGGCTTGCCAGGCTCGTGGGTTAGTTGGTGATGATAACGAATGGTTCCTTCTCTTTGATGAAGCGATCCAGTGGGCTTCTTCTTTCCAGCTGAGACATTTATTTATGACAGTTCTGTTGTTTTGTGGTGTTACAAATGGACAGAGGCTTTTCGACAAATATTCACAGTATATGGCCGATGATTTGGCTGCTCGAATTGCCCAATCCATGGACGATAGTGGATTGCTAATTCCTCCCGATTAT
This sequence comes from Avena sativa, assembly GCA_916181665.1. Lineage (NCBI taxonomy): Eukaryota > Viridiplantae > Streptophyta > Magnoliopsida > Poales > Poaceae > Avena > Avena sativa. The sequence goes on from OV702282.1 coordinate 293,018,042, forward strand.
TTGCATTTTGTGCTACTTGAAGAGCTTTCACTCATGTTTGGCAAAAATGGCTATTCACTTGCATCTTTCAATATTTCTACAGAATCAATTATTTCGGCAAGATCACTAGGCAACAGGTTAATCTTGGAAGAGCTACAATATGACAAAGATAGTATGAGGGCCACAGCTTCTTCTCTTTATCAGAAGTTAAACAAAAGGCAGTTGGACATATATGATCAGATCATGGCTGCAACTACTGATTCTGTGGGGAAAGTATTTTTTATTTCTGGACATGGTGGTACTGGTAAAACATTTTTGTGGAATGCTATTATTAAAGCTCTGCGAGCAGACGATCACATTGTCTTGGCTGTTGCTTCTTCAGGAGTAGCTTCTTTGCTACTTCCGGGGGGGAGGACGGCTCATTCACGCTTCAGGATACCACTTGATGTCGGTGAACGGACAATGTGCAACATATCTCGAGGAACTAATCTAGCTGAGCTGGTTGAGAAGGCAACATTGATATTATGGGACGAGGCACCGATGACACATAGGCGGTGCTTCGAGGCCGTGGACAGGAGTATGAAGGATGTCCTTTCTGTAAATGATAGTTCTAAAAGATCACTTCCTTTTGGTGGCAAAACGGTGGTTTTAGGTGGAGATTTTAGGCAAGTGTTGCCTGTTGTTGAAGGTGCAAGTAGAACCGAAGTTCTCAATTCTGCTCTTATCAGTTCTCCATTGTGGCAGCATGTGACTGTCCTCAGGTTGCGAGATAATATGAGGTTATCTAACCCCGAGCTATCTGCGGATGAGAAGATTGAGCTGGACCTGTTTGCTCGATGGGTTCTTAGTGTTGGCGACGGTACAATACCTATGGATGCCCGAGAAGGAGAAGCTGGCCCTTCATGGCTTACTTTACCACCCGATATTGCATTGTTACCTACTTCAGATCATATTTCCTCCATTGTTGATGCAATATATGATTCATTCAGTGAGAATTTTTCTGATGTGTCTTATTTGGCCCAACGTGCCATAGTTTGTCCTACCAACAAGGTTGCTGATACAATCAACGATGTTCTTTTTTCTATGGTTCCCGGAGAAGAGGTTGTATTTCAAAGTTGTGATGCTATTGTTGGAGATATGCCCTAGAGGCAATAATAAATATAGTTATTATTATATCTTTGTGTTTATGATAAATGTTTACATTCATGCTATAATAGTATTAACAAGGAAACATTGATACTTGTGTGATTTGTAAACTTAATTTGAAGTCCCTAGTATAGCCTCTATACTTCACTAGCTTGTTGGTTGATAAATGATTGTGGTTTCCCTATCATGAACATTGAGATGTTATCAACAACAAGATCATATCGTTAGGAGAATGATATGGTGGACATACTCCTATAGATAAGCGTAGCATAAAGATCAAGTCATTTCAATAGTTCAATTGCTATATGCTTTCTGATACATAGTAACCTAATTCCTTCGACCATGAGATCATGCATATCACCTTTACCGGATGGATGCTTTGATGACATCAAACACCACACCGTAACTGGGTGGCTATAAAGGTGGCATTGAGTGTTCGGAAAGTATTGGTTGAGACACATGGATCAAGAGTGGGATTTGTCCATCCATATGACGGATAGATATACTCTGGGCCCTCTCGGTGGAATGTCATCCAATTAGCTTGCAAGCATGTGACTGGATCACAAGGGATCACATATCACGGGAACGAGAAAAGAGTACTTATCGGTAACGAGGTTGAACTAGGTATGCAGAGATACCGACGATCATAACCTCGGATAAGTAAACTATCGTGAGACAAAGGGAAATTGGTATCGTATGTAAGTGGTTTATTCGATCGCAAAGTAATCGTAGAAATATGTGGGAGCCAGCCATATGAATTTCCAGATTCCTCTATTGGTTATTGTTCGGAGAAATGTCTCGATCATGTCCACATAATTCACGAACCGTAGGGAGACACACTTAAGGATTCGACGTTGTTTGAGTAGTTATGGTATTATGAGAAAAAGACCGAATGTTGTTCGGAGTCTCGGATGGGATCCGGGATATCACGAGGTGATCCGGAATGGTCCGGAGAATAAGATTCATATAAGGAAAGTCCCGTTTCGGAGTTTGGGAATGATTCCGGTGTTTTCATCAGGAATGTTCTAGAAGGTTCCGGAATGTCCGGCACTCCGGGGGGGAAGGGGTACATGAATGTGTCATTACATATTGGAATGATTGCATCATGTACTAAGTGTTCTCGCTGTTCCAAATAAAGGATTAAATTGAATCCTAAAACTGAAAAGTCAAATGGCTAGTTTGAAAGTCAAACGGCTAAAACAGGAAACTGTGGGAAACAAGCAAGAGGAGGTTGAAACCGACTTGGGGGAGGAGTCCCTCCTCTCCAAGCCGGCGCGCCACTCAAGGCCGACTTGGGGAGGGACTCCCCTCCCTCCCCTTGGCCGCCGGCCCTCTCCACCCATAAAAGGAGGGGCAGGGCCTCCTCCTCTAAACACACAAGTTCCTATCCTCTAAATCTAAACCCTAGCCCTAGACCCCGGTTTAGATCCGCTTTGGTTTAGAGCTTCTAATTGCACTAGCCTTCGGATTAGAGCCTTCTAATTGGTGTGTCTAAACCCTATACCACTAATAGTTCTCTCTCATACTCCACCATACTCGCTCCGGCTTAAGGTGAAGCCCTGCGGGATCTCCCCTCTACTTCCGGTACCACGCCGTTGTGCTGCCGGAATCACGAGGAGAGTGCTACAACCTCCGCTGCCTGCTGGAACAAGGGAGAGGAAGGTCTTCGTCGAGTACCGAACGTGTGACCGACTGCGGGAGCGCTGCCGGAACGCAGCGCCGGAAGGATCGTCTACACGATCTTGAGATCGGGAAGAGTACGACTACATCACCCACGAGAATCCGCTCTCGTTAAACACTTTGGAATCTTCGAGGGTAAGTTATTCCATCGACTCGTTGCTACAATCTAGTAGATAGATCTTGGCTTGTTTGTTTGTATGCGATAGAAAATTTTTGTTTTCCATGCTACGAATCCCTACAGTGGTATCAGAGCCGTGTCTATATGTAGATCTGTTGCACGAGTAGAACACAATGGTCATTGTGGGCGTTGATGCTTTTATTGTCGATTGCTTCTTGTGTACTTTGCATCTTGCGGTATGTTGGGATGAAGCGGCCCGGGCTAACCTTACATGACATCGTTCATGAGACTTGCTCCATGATTGACATGCAACTTGTATTGCATAAGTGGCTTTGTGGGTGCCTGTTTCTCCTAGCATAGTTAAGATCCAATTTACGACGGGTGATCAACAATGCTAGTATCAATGTTGTGGTTCTTGTTCGTAAGTTAGAACGGCACTTATTGAAAGCCCCAAACCACGTAAAATATGCAAAGAAAGTAGAGGCGTCTAACTTTGTTTTGCAGGGGTGTGCAGTGATGTGATATGGCCATGATTGTGATTATATTTGATGTATTCAATGTTCCTTATTGTAAGTTGGCAACCGGCAGGAGCCATATGGTTGTCTTTAATTTATGTTAAGACCCGCGTGTCTATTCAAAGTAGTTGTAATAGTTGAAGCCGGTGGACGACAACCATGGAGAGGCGTCATTGACCTTGATGCAATGCCGGTGATGATGGAGATCATGTTCGTGGTTGAAGATAGAGATCGGAAGCACGAAAAAAAAGGCCATATCATATCACATATATATTGAATTGCATGTGATGTTAATCCTTTATGCATCTTGTATTGCTTAGTAGACGACGGTAGCATTATAAGATGATCCCTCATGCACATGAATTTCAAGTCATAAAGTGTTCACCCTTAGTTAGCACCGTTGCTAAAGCTTGTAGTTTCGAAGCACCACGTGATGATCGGGTGTGTTAGATTCTGCAAGTGTATACAACGTGAGCAAGCCAGATTTGCTCATGCGGAAACTAAGGTTTGATCTTGACGAGCCTAGCATGTACAGACATGGTCTCGGAACACGGATCACCGAAAGGTAAAGCATGAATCATATAGTAGATATGATGAACATGACGATTGTTCGCCATTGAAACTATATCAACTCTCGTGATGATCGGTGTTGATATGGTGGATTTGGTTCGTGTGATCACTAAAACAATGTGAGGGATATTGTTTTGAGTGGGAGTTCACCTAGATTAACTTTATTAATTAATTTGAACTCAATTTGTCATAAACTTAGTCTAAACTATTGCAAATATGTTGTAGATCAATGGCAGCCCCTACCATCAATTTTAATGCGTTCCTAGAGAAAGAAAAGTTGAAAAACAATGGAAGCAACTTCGCGGATTGGTTCCGCAATTTGAGGATTGTCCTCACAGCTGGTAATTTGACCTATGTGCTGGATGCACCGCTGGGTGACCCACCTGCAGATGATGCTCCCGATGAAGTAAAGAATGTTTACCTCGCTCGGAAGAATCAGTACTCCATAGTTCAGTGTGCTATCTTGTATGGTTTGGAATCGGAGCTTCAGAAAAGGTTTGAGGATTCAGACCCATATGATATTGTCGAGGATCTCAAATTGATTTTTGAGACTCATGCGGCAATTGAAAGCTATGAGGCTTCTGAAAAGTTCTTTAACTGCAAGATGGAAGAGGGCAGCTCCGTCAGTGAGCATGTGCTTAAGATGTCTGGGCACGCAAACAAACTTCAAAGCTTGGGTATAGTGATTCCTAATGCTTTGGGGATTTACCGCGTCCTACAATCACTACCACCAAGTTACAAGAACTTTGTGATGAACTACAACATGCAGAACATGAACAAGACGTTGCCAGAACTCTTTTCCATGTTGAAATCTGCAGAAGTGGAGATCAAGAAAGAGCACCAAGTGTTGTTGGTCAATAAGACCACCAAATTCAAGAAAGGCAAGTCTAAGCAAAAGGGACACTTCAAGAAGGGTGGTAAGAAAGTTACCACGCCGGCGAAGAAGACCAAGGTTGGACCCAAGCCTGATACTGAGTGCTTTTACTGCAAGGGAAAAGGTCACTGGAAGCGGAATTGCCCAAAGTACTTGGCGGATTTGAAGAACGGCAACATCAAGAAGAAAGGTATATCTGATATACATGTTATTGATGTGTATCTCACTAGTACTCGTAGTAGTGCCTGGGTATTTGATACTGGTTCGGTTGCTCATATTTGTAACTCGAAACAGGTGCTGCAGAATAAACGGAAGCTAGCGAAGAACGAGGTGACGATGCGCGTGGAAAACGGATCAAAGGTTGATGTGATCGCGGTCGGCACGCTACCCCTTCATCTACCATCGGGATTAGTTTTATACTTAAATAATTGTTATTTGGTGCCTGCGTTGAGCATGAACATTATATCGGGATCTTGTTTATTGCGAGACGGTTACTTGTTTAAGTCCGAGAATAATGGTTGTTCGATTTATATGAGTAATATGTTTTATGCACATGCACCTTTGATAGATGGTCTATTCTTATTGAATCTCGATAGTGGAAATACACATATCAACAACATTGAGGCTAAACGTTTGAAATCAAGTGATAATTCGACCTATATGTGGCACTGTCGTCTTGGTCACATTGGAGTGAAACGTATGAAGAAACTCCATTCCGATGGACTTCTTGAATCACTTGATTTTGAATCACTTGAAAGATGCGAAGCATGTCTGATGGGTAAAATGACTAAGACTCCATTTTCTGGTATGATGGAGCGAGCTATGGACTTATTCGAAATCATACATACCGATGTGTGTGGTCCAATGAGTGTAGCATCGCGTGGTGGTTATCGTTATGTTCTTACCTTCACGGATGACTTGAGTAGATATGGGTATATCTATTTCATGAAACATAAGTCCGAAACTTTCGAGAAGTTTAAGGAGTTTCAAAGTGAGGTAGAGAATCAACGTAACAAGAAGATTAAATTTCTACGTTCTGATCGTGGAGGTGAATATCCAAGTTACGAGTTTGGCGAACATTTAAAGAAATGCGGAATACTTTCACAGTTGACACCGCCGGGAACACCACAGCGTAATGGTGTGTCCGAACGTCGTAATCGAACTCTCTTAGATATGGTTCGTTCTATGATGTCGCTTACAGATTTACCGCTATCATTTTGGGGTTATGCATTAGAAACAGCCGCATTCACTTTAAATAGGGCACCGTCTAAATCCGTTGAAACGACACCGTATGAATTATGGTTTGGGAAGAAACCTAAATTGTCGTTCCTTAAAGTTTGGGGTTGCGAAGCCTATGTAAAGAAGTTACAGCCGGACAAGCTTGAACCCAAAGCGGAAAAATGCGTCTTCATAGGATACCCGAAGGAAACTATTGGGTATACCTTCTATCATAGATCCGAAGGAAAAATCTTTGTTGCCAAGAATGGATCCTTTCTAGAGAAGGAATTTCTCTCGAATGAAGTGACTGGAAGGAAAGTAGAACTCGACGAGGTTGTCGAACCTTCTCTCGAAATTGCGAGTAGCGCAGCACCGGAAGAAGTTCCTGTGGTGCCTGCACCAATTAGAGAGGAAGCTAATGATGGTGATCATGAAACTTCGGTTGAAGTTGCTACAGAGCCTCGGAGGTCAACGAGAACTCGTACCACTCCAGATTGGTATGATCCCGTTATGAGTGTCATGTTGGTGGACAACACCGATGACCCCGAGACATATGAGGAAGCAATGATGAGCCCAGATTCCAATAAATGGCAAGAAGCCATGAAATCCGAGATTGGATCCATGTACGAAAACCAAGTATGGACTTTGGTGGACTTACCGGATGGCCGGAAGGCTGTCGAGAACAAATGGATTTTCAAGAAGAAAACAGATGCTGATGGTAATGTTACTGTCTATAAAGCTCGACTTGTCGCAAAAGGGTTTCGACAAATTCAAGGAGTTGACTACGATGAGACTTTCTCACCGGTAGCGAAGCTAAATTCTGTGAGGATTATGTTAGCAATCGCCGCATATTATGATTATGAGATATGGCAGAAGGATGTCAAAACAGCATTCCTCAATGGAGATATTGATGAAGAGTTGTATATGATGCAACCCAAAGGTTTTGTCGATCCTAAAGATGCTAACAAGGTATGCAAACTTCAACGGTCCATCTATGGATTGAAGCAAGCATCCCGAAGTTGGAATCAACATTTTGATAAGGTAATCAAAAGTTTTGGTTTTATACAAACTTATGGAGAAGCTTGTATTTACAAGAAAGTGAGTGGGAGCTCTGTAGCATTCCTAATACTATATGTGGATGACATATTGTTGATTGGGAATGATGTAGACCTTCTTAATAGTGTCAAAGAATATTTGAATAATAGTTTTTCAATGAAGGATCTTGGCGAAGCAGCTTACATATTAGGCATAAAGATTTATAGAGATAGATCAAAACGCCAAATATCATTGTCACAGAGTACATATTTGGACAAAGTTCTAAAGAGGTTTGGAATGGAAGATAGCAAGAAAGGGTTCTTGCCCATGTTGCCCAATACGACCTTGAGTAAAACTCAAAGTCCGACATCGGCAGAAGATAGAGAAAGGATGAGTAAGACTCCCTATGCCTCAGCCATAGGATCTCTAATGTATGCCATGCTATGTACTAGACCCGACATTGCATATGCTGTTAGTTTAACTAGCAGATATCAAAGTGATCCAGGAGTGGATCATTGGACAGCGGTCAAAAACATCCTTAAGTACTTGAGAAGAACTAAGGATATGGTTCTTTCTTATGGAGGTGATGAACAGCTCGTTGTTAATGGTTACACCGATGCTAGTTGGAACACCGATCCGGATGATTCTAAATCACAATCTGGATACGTATTTATTTTGAATGGTGCAGCAATTAGCTGGAGGAGTGCAAAGCAAAGCGTTGTGGCGAGATCTTCAACTGAATCGGAATACATGGCTGCTTCGGAGGCTTCACAAGAAGCGATATGGATGAAAGAGTTCATTACAGAGCTGGGTGTGGTTCCTAGTGCGCTGGACCCAATGTCTATCTACTGTGATAACATGGGCGCCATAGCCAATGCGCAAGAACCAAGGTCACACAAGAAGCTGAAGCACATCAAGCTACGTTTTCACGCTATTCGAGAACATATCCAAGATGGGGATATAAAGATTTGCAAAGTACACACAGATCTGAATGTGGCGGATCCGTTGACTAAACCTCTCCCGAGGGCAAAACATGACCAACACCAAACTGCCATGGGTGTTCGGTATATTACCATGTAATCTAGATTAGATGAGTGTAGTGCAAGTGGGAGACTGTTGGAGATATGCCCTAGAGGCAATAATAAATGTAGTTATTATTATATCTTTGTGTTTATGATAAATGTTTACATTCATGCTATAATAGTATTAACAAGGAAACATTGATACTTGTGTGATTTGTAAACTTAATTTGAAGTCCCTAGTATAGCCTCTATACTTCACTAGCTTGTTGGTTGATAAATGATTGTGGTTTCCCTATCATGAACATTGAGATGTTATCAACAACAAGATCATATCGTTAGGAGAATGATATGGTGGACATACTCCTATAGATAAGCGTAGCATAAAGATCAAGTCATTTCAATAGTTCAATTGCTATATGCTTTCTGATACATAGTAACCTAATTCCTTCGACCATGAGATCATGCATATCACCTTTACCGGATGGATGCTTTGATGACATCAAACACCACACCGTAACTGGGTGGCTATAAAGGTGGCATTGAGTGTTCGGAAAGTATTGGTTGAGACACATGGATCAAGAGTGGGATTTGTCCATCCATATGACGGATAGATATACTCTGGGCCCTCTCGGTGGAATGTCATCCAATTAGCTTGCAAGCATGTGACTGGATCACAAGGGATCACATATCACGGGAACGAGAAAAGAGTACTTATCGGTAACGAGGTTGAACTAGGTATGCAGAGATACCGACGATCATAACCTCGGATAAGTAAACTATCGTGAGACAAAGGGAAATTGGTATCGTATGTAAGTGGTTCATTCGATCGCAAAGTAATCGTAGAAATATGTGGGAGCCATATGAATTTCCAGATTCCTCTATTGGTTATTGTTCGGAGAAATGTCTCGATCATGTCCGCATAATTCACGAACCGTAGGGAGACACACTTAAGGATTCGACGTTGTTTGAGTAGTTATGGTATTATGAGAAAGAGACCGAATGTTGTTCGGAGTCTCGGATGGGATCCGGGATATCACGAGGTGATCCGTAATGGTCCGGAGAATAAGATTCATATAAGGAAAGTCCCGTTTCGGAGTTCGGGAATGATTCCGGTGTTTTCATCAGGAATGTTCTAGAAGGTTCCGGAATGTCCGGCACTCCGGGGGGGAAGGGGTACATGAATGTGTCATTACATATTGGAATGATTGCATCATGTACTAAGTGTTCTCGCTGTTCCAAATAAAGGATTAAATTGAATCCTAAAACTGAAAAGTCAAATGGCCAGTTTGAAAGTCAAACGGCTAAAACAGGAAACTGTGGGAAACAAGCAAGAGGAGGTTGAAACCGACTTGGGGGAGGAGTCCCTCCTCTCCAAGCCGGCGCGCCACCCAAGGCCGACTTGGGGAGGGACTCCCCTCCCTCCCCTTGGCCGCCGGCCCTCTCCACCCATAAAAGAAGGAGCAGGGCCTCCTCCTCTAGACACACAAGTTCCTATCCTCTAAATCTAAACCCTAGCCCTAGACCCCGGTTTAGAGCCGCTTTGGTTTAGAGCTTCTAATTGCACTAGCCTTCGGATTAGAGCCTTCTAATTGGTGTGTCTAAACCCTAGACCACTAATAGTTCTCTCTCATACTCGACCATACTCGCTCCGGCTTAAGGCGAAGCCCTGCGGGATCTCCCCTCTACTTCCGGTACCACGCCGTTGTGCTGCCGGAATCGCGAGGAGAGTGCTACAACCTCCGCTGCCTGCTGGAACAAGGGAGAGGAAGGTCTTCGTCGAGTACCGAACGTGTGACCGACTGCGGGAGCGCTGCCGGAACGCAGCGCCGGAAGGATCGTCTACACGATCTTGAGATCGGGAAGAGTACGACTACATCACCCACGAGAATCCGCTCTCGTTAAACACTTTGGAATCTTCGAGGGTAAGTTATTCCATCGACTCGTTGCTACAATCTAGTAGATAGATCTTGGCTTGTTTGTTTGTATGCGATAGAAAATTTTTGTTTTCCATGCTACGAATCCCTACAGCTATTTGCAAAACATTGGATCATATAGCCGATGCAGATCTTCTGTATCCTCCCGAGTTTCTGCATAAGGTGGACGCTCCTAATTTTCCACATCATAGAATTGCGCTAAAAGTTGGAGTTCCTGTTATGATGTTAAGAAATATAAATCATTCTATTGGGCTTTGCAATGGTACCCGTCTCATGATAACCAGGTTGGGCGATTGGGTTCTTGAAGCCAAAATTTTGACCGGCAGCAACGTAGGTGACTATGTGTGTATACCAAGAATTGTATTGCATGCACTCCTAATAAGTGGCCTTTCACTCTGCAGCGTCGACAATATCCAATTCGCCTGTGCTATGCAATGACCATCAATAAAAGCCAAGGGCAGACGCTTGTTAAGGTTGGTGTTTACCTGCCAAAGCCTGTATTTTCTCATGGTCAGCTTTACGTCGCTATATCAAGAGTGACTTCAAGAGAAGGGCTAAAGGTGCTCGCTCTGGATGAAAATGGAGCGCCAACTGCACAAACAAGGAACATAGTTTACCAAGAGGTACTCAGTAGTCTGTAGGCCATATGTGTATAAGTTTCTTTGTGCACATTCCTTCTTCAGAGTTTGGTCGTTCAGGCAAGAGATATAGCAGGCTAGCAAATAATCACTACTCCCTGGACAGCTGTTTGTAAGTTTTGCTAATATTCACCTCCTCCGAGGTTTAAATATTCAGTTGTCATGCTCTGCTTATGTAACATGTTCTGTATCAGACTAGCTTAAACATGTTCAGAGCTTGCAATCATGTAGTTCTTGCTATGTTAAATACCTCACCATTATTGTCTAACTCAGTACAGTGTAAATATATATATCGGCACTATCTAAAGTACTGGTGTAAAACGGATTCTGAATCAACTTTGCAAACAGTCATACTACACTTGCTGCCGGTGGCTGGCGACGGCATGGCGTGCTAGCGCCAACCTTACCTCAACAAACATAATTACCAACTAACTTTAACCCGATCAACGTTATTATACTAGCGCCAACCTTACCTCAACAAACATAATTACCAACTAACTTTAACCCGATCAACGTTATTATACTAGCGCCAACCTTACCTCAACAGAAATAATGACACTAGCGCGGCGTGCCGCCGCGCTGCCCTTCCTAGTAAATCGACTAGACTAGTACTTTTCAGCCAAACAACTATTCTATCGATACATGCATGCCAGGAGATCGACTCGCATGTGCGCACACGGAGCTGAGTCTCCGCCTAGCACGTTTAGCGTCGCCGCGCGCGAAACCGTTTTGATTCTTCCATAATACGTACTGTCTTGCCCCGCGGTTTAACCAAGCCGAGAACCGTGCTCCTCTTCTTCCCGAGAACACGCGCGAGCAGCTGGCCACGAACCAAAACGAGTGAGGAAACTGGCACCATTATATCTCTCATCAATTTTCTCCAATTAATTGCCCAGCTGGTTCTTCTTCTATACAGCCACAAATTGACGCTCTCTTCTCTGTTCTTGTCATTCTACACCACGACACTAGCATTGGACTCATATCTCAGTTTATCTTGGAGACCTCCGTCAGTCGCCGCCGGACATCGGCCACCCTTCCGGCGAGGAGAGGGCGAGAGCGGCACGAGCTGCTGCGCCACCAGAAGCACGAGGAAGTGGAGAGCCGACTCCTGGACTAGAAGGATGAGACGCAGATCACCGGAGACGCACTTCGCCTCCGTTCATCTCAGTTCATCATCTTCGCCAAGGAACTACGCCGTACTCGGTGAGCTCCGTCACAAATTCTTGCACTCACACTTTACTCGCATATATACGTATCTTCTTGACATGATTTCTAGATGTATTTATCTAGTTGACCGCGTCGTCGGTGAACCGAATGCCATCCGGTGGCATGACCATATTAGCCTACCATACACACGTTTGTTGATTTTGAGCCCAACATGAAAAATGTTCCAATTAACCCTAGGAGCCCAGCAGTAGTTTTAGTTCACGAATACATTTGATATTTATTAATCCGTTTTAAAAAGTGATCAAGTCTCCTATGCATCCGTACTAGCCTAATTACATGTACGTGTACTTGCATATTAATCTAGTAGGCTCTGTACGGAAGTCAAAATTGGGAGTCTTGGAATTGAAATGAGCTAGAATACCAAATCACCAAAGAATCTAAATCTTGCCTAACTTCAGATTATGTTGTTTGTTGGTTGTAACACCTTGGCCACCCCGGGCCCGTGACTGGTACCGGCAGCCTTTAGGATTTCTACAATGGCCCTATCTCATTTTAGTTATTTCTGTGCACTTTGTCCTCACTCGTGCGTACCCGGAAACAACTTTCCGGTCGGCTAGTCAACCTCATATTGCTTCAGGCCTAACACACTTAATCTAGAGTTCATTTGAAGATGAACCTCGGAAAATAAGTTCCAACTTGTTGGTGTGGATATCCTATAATTTCTATTAAACAATGCGAGAGGGTCTCACATTGGTTCACTGAATTGGCTCATGTAATCCTAGCGAGGCACCAATAGCCAAATGTTGTTTGGAAGGTCAATTGTGGAATTGAAATGATATGATTGTGGAGCTTTTACATTGTTGTACATATTTTTAAATGAGATCATTCTAGCATAGCCATATGTAAGAATTATTATATGCTCAAAAAATAATTGTTTGCAAAGTTTTGTTCATACCAGCAATATTGTTCTCAAACCAATGGATTTATAAATGTATGCAACCGTGGTAACTTAGTTCTCACAATAATAGAAGATTGTTCGCAACAACATGGTTCTTAATTCTCTTCCAACAAGCATGCATAGTTCAGTTTTCATGAAATCAACACCATAGTTTCAAAAGAAACGTAACAGGAAGATAATCTTCATGTCTCTTACAACTAGCATACATAATAGTGTGGCTATTAAGGCAACATCAAGAGCCAATCTTTCCTAAATTCCACATGCAGCTCCATAAGGGCTTGGACAAGGCGCTCATTCACCGTTAGTTTAGCATAGGCTCATAGTAGGTCATGGTATGCCAAATTTGAAATCAACTTAAGTGCATCAAGGATTTCTGAAGGAGGAGTATCCTTTGGCAGTGGTATAGGATCAGTACTTGTCAAAGCATCTTGAAAAGAGGTTTAGATGTCTCCAAGCATACATAAAATATCTTCACCGGTCGAGCGCCATCCTCCGGCGCCATTGGTTGACATCATCACCACATATCTAGAAGAAAGATTGGGTGATTCAAGAGAAATATCATATTCCGAGACAACTTAGAAAGAAGCAAAGATATGTGGAGCAAGTCAAAACGAGATGTAGAAAGGGACGAGCAAATCTAGAAGACAGGTGGACCGGCGACCGGAGAAGTGTGGAGTTAAGTTAATAGCATGGAATGTTAATAGCATTGAGGGGGGGGGGGTTGCAATCTATGTTGGTTTTAATCGTGGAGATTGGGGAATGCTGAGTGGAGATATGAGGCAATTGGTATTGGGGAGTGGGGAGTGCGGGCGGCGTGAGGAATGTGGAGCGGGGAGTGGGGGCTAGAGTTCCATGTTTTATATAGAAAAATGCATGGGTTCTTTGAGCAAGTGCGGCCCAGCTATTTGGATAATAATTGCTCAAAGTACCCTTATTAGTGACTATTGGACACACGTGCGCCTGCTATGCTGATGTCCATACTGTTAGTAATTTTGTGCTACTTAAGGAATATAATATGTTTTTAAAATAACTAACACACTCTATTTAGTATTATTAATTCAAAGAAATGAACCACACTACATCGACGATGGAGAGCAAACACAACTAACAAATAAGTTAAAAAAAACACAAAAATACATATTACATGTCATCACTCCATTAGTTAATGATCAGCACCAGGAAAGACATCGAGCTGTTCCCGAATCGGCTACAACTCATCGATCAAAGATGAGCACTTCGATTTAATCGCTCCAACCTTTTCTTTCCTTATGCTACTAGCCGATGCGGAAATATAGGTCTCAGTCGCACAGGTGATGCCACATATCATCGGTGACGTTCCATAAGTCGCTCTCGATCCATCCATCACCTTGTCGTCCTCAGACCGTAAAACCCAACATGATCATGAGATCGGAAAAGCAAATTTGAGAATAAAAATGACCCTTTCATTAAGATAATGTATGATGTCGCCACTGTGCTTGCATTCATTATTGCTCGGATCCATCATGGTGTGTCCACCTACGCCACCGACCACCTCCCAAGATTTGATCGTTGGGCGAGTCAGATATGTTTGAGATAGGTTGGACAGAATGGGGACGATGTATAAATAGTGGCAACTCAAATAGCTCACTAGTAGTGGGACACACCTCTTAGCGAGATGTGCCTGAACAGGCAGAGGACATGCAATACAGAATGCCTTCTTCGATGAAGTGTGGCTTTAAGAACACCGCTCTTGTATATCACCTACCACGACACCAAAACCTATCGGTATCGAGTCTAGCACGGTGTATACGTGGCCACTAAAAAAATGGTGACGCCAATGCTTACCCATCAAACAAACAAATTTTGCAGTACCTTTTCCTTATGTTGCCCAAAAAAGTGTCACGCATAGGAATATTTTTGTAGTGACAGTATGATAAAATGTGAATTTCTGAAAAATAAAGTTAGATAGTTTTGCAATTAAAATATGTAAAACAAATAATTTACTACAAAAAATATCATATTCACACACACATATATATATACATGGTTTAAAATAATCTTGTTCTGAACACTTTAGTTATAATGTTGAGGTGGCCTACAAAGTTTCAAGTGCATACCTTTTCAATTTAAGAGAAACAAAAAAAAAGTTGCAACAAAGTGAGTTAGTGAGATAGCACAGATCTTGATGCAACTATGAACAACGCACATAGGGGTGTATGTGAGTCACTACTTAGGGCATGTACAATGGAGTGACGTCAGTCTTCCCTTAGCGTTGCCATGTTGGATTTTTGCTTAGTTGGAGAAGAGAGAGTTAAGAAAGAGAAGGTTTTCTTCTCTTAGTTAAAGGACAATTCCTTAAAAATAAGAGAAATTTCTCTAAAAAAATAAGAGAAGTCTAATTTCGCCATTGTACCTTCTGTCTTCTCTTATCAACATAGATTCTTACTATAATTAATCAATTTACATTAATTATTAGAGATGGTAACAAGAGATGGCACAATGTATGACTTATTTTTATTGCATTCTCTAGATTGTGTGGAGGGCTAAGAAAAGATATGTCTTCCTACCATTGTACATGCCCTTGGAAAAACCAATCTCCTTTAGATTTTTCTCAAGCAAGCACGGAGCTACGGAGTAGTATTCCCTCCGTTTAGAAATATAAGATGTTTTAGGTTTTTGAAACAAATATATCTAGACATATTTTAGTGTGTAGGTTCAAATGTATCTAGACATCTTTTAGTGTATAGGTTCATTTGCTTCACAAACCTAAAACATCTTATATTTCTAAACGGAGGGAGTAGTAGTTACTTACAGACCAGATAACATCGACACGTGATCCTTAACCACAATTTCTGTTGGATTAAAATGCATATGAACGGAAAGGCATGAAGAAGTTCAGTATGTAGTACAAGCAACGCTCAGACAGGTTTCATGGATTGCAGCAAAGAGATCAAATCTGTCTCGTGCAAGAACAAACGCCTGGCAGACGCACTTCCGGGTATCTTGATCATCCTAACCACGGGTGCTTCTTCTTTATTAGTTCCAAGGTCGAGCCGGAAGAGCTCGCCGCGGTCCAGGTGAAAGATGACGGTGCCGCTCCTCTCTCCAAACTCCTCGAGAATAGCGGGCTCCCGCGCGAGGTCCCCGGCCTGCCTCTCGATTTCCTGCACGCCGATCACCAGCCGGTGGCTCCACGTCGCCGCCGAGCCGGAGGAGGCCGGCGTCATCATCGTCCACATTGTTATCCCGTGCATGTCTGAGACGAGCACGCTCAGCCGGCCGCGCACCGAGACCACGCGGAGGCGCTTGTCCTTCGTGCGGTCAAACACCTTGCGGACGCAGGCTGCAGGCGGGAGCTTCATCATGGTCGCCTCCGCCGCGTCGATGTCCAGAGCGAAGATCCCGTCCCAGGAGGAGGAGCCACTTGTGCAGTAGGACCAGTAGAGTGTGCGGCCGATGACGGCGGGACGGGAGGTGCAGAGATCGTGCCCAGGGTCGGGGTGGTCGGAGGGGAGGGATGCTTGCCGGACGGCGCCCCATCTACCTTCCTTGGCGGAAAAAGTGTGGAACCGCATGGTATGCTCGATGACGAGCAGCTCGAAGGATGCCCCGGCGTCGCCGTGGCCGTCGCCGATGGAGAGGAAGACGTGCTGGAACGCGTAGGGCAGGTAGATGGGTTGTAGGTCGGTGACGTGGCCCGTGAGGACGTCGCAGACCCGCAGATCGAAGTAGGGACGTCGTGGCCGCGATAAGCATCCGTACCGGTCTAGAAGGACCAGGCGGTCCCGAGACGCCACAGGGCTGAAGAAGTCGTCCCGGAGGCTGCCGGCGTCAATACGGACGCGGAGCTGGTCTGGTGCTGGTGTATGGATGATGCGGTAGCTGGTGTCTGACTCCGGTGGTGTTTCTGTCGTACTTGTGGTAGGAGACGGCGAGGAGGACGAGGGCAGGGTCGAAGCCGGATCCGTCGTCAGCCGCGAGTTGGATTGCAAGGCGGAGGAGTCTGCGGGTCGCCGCGCTACGGACGATGGTTGTAACGTCCATGCGCGCGGCCATCTCGGTCTCGGGAAGGAGATCCACCGAAAAGTGGTGTCTCTTTGGAACTCCCGGTAGGAGACGCCGAGGAGGAGGGCGGGGTCGAATCCGGTTACGCCGTCGTCCGCCGCGAGGCGGCTGCGGGAGGCCGGGTCGAGGAGGGCGCGGCGGAGGAGCCTGCAGGTGGCGGCGCTGCGGACGACGGTTGTAACGTCGGTGCGCGCGACGATCTCGAGCAGGAGATCCACCGGGAGGCCGGTCTCCCACGCCGACGGAGGCTCCATCTCCCGCGTGGATCGCGGGGGGCTCCGATCGAGCAACCAAAGGAACCAACTGAGGGGAGCTGCGTACGAATCTAGTGCTACGGGTACAACTGACAAGCGATCTCCGATGGATGCTGGAAGGTCATGGCGAAAACCGGGTAGGGTTAATAAGATCGCATTGCACGCAGCTAGCAAGTTTAGAGATCCAATTTCTTCGCCCGTATTTGGCATTCTCTTATATAATCAACCCTGAAGATACATATCTCTATCAAAAAAAAAAGAGTGGGCCCCTACGATTAACTGTATTTCCATTAATATCACCTGTTTAGTATAGATTGCCCAAACCTTAATTTTGGTAGTAACTTTTTTCTCCTAAACCTCGGAGCCACCCTTAGGAGGCGACTAGGGTTTATGTGGATCTTGGCGGCACGTATTGATCTAATCAGTGCGGCGCAAGGAATCATCGACGGAGTATGGCCTCGTTGGATCGAGGCAAGTCTGAGGAGAGAAAGGCCTTGTCACCCAGATCAGCAAGGGCTCGTTTGGAGGAAGAATTGAGCAAGTTGGATATTACCGATGAGGAGGTGACACCGCTGGTGATTGATGATTGTGATGAAGATGCAGATCTGAAGTGGATGTTGGCTGGTAAGGTGCTTTATCGCCATGTCTTTCACATCAACACCATCTCGAGTGCTCTCCGCCCTACTTGGGGAAACCCTAAGGGCTTACAGTTCAGATCGGTGGGAGAGAATATGTTCGTGGCGGAATTCGCTACGCAGAGGGATCGTGATCGTGTGCGAGATGGTTCGCCATGGCACGTGAGCAAGAACGCAGTGATTCTTTCTGGATTCAAGGACTGTATGCAGCTCTCAGAATTAAAGTTTGACCGGCTTCAGTTGTGGGTAAGAGTTCTCAACCTGCCTTTCAATCCGCGAGACAAAAAAATGGTGGCTACCCATAGCGCACAAGATTGATAAAAGGACCAAAGAGGTGCATTTTGGTCATGTTGGTGTCTATCTACGGGCAAGGGTGACAGTGGATGTGGCTAACCCGTTGATCAGATGTACTCTGATAGATTCGGCAAGGAGACATAAAGTTGACATGTATGCAATACAGTACGAGCAGATTCCCCACTTCTGTTTCTCCTGTGGCCGGCTGGGTCATTCTGATCTCTTATGCCCTACGCCTGGTACTAGGGATGATAATGGTGATCTCCCCTTCGGGAAATGCATGCGGGCAACAGGAGTACACAAGAGATTCGGTCATAGTCCGATAGGGGAGGGTACCTCCCAGAAGAGTAAAGCAGAAACACGGTTTTCATCCAATGTGAAAGATACTAGAATAGAGGCAACATCTCCTCTAAAATCAAACAGCCTGAACAAGAGGAAGGTGGGTGCTCAGACGCAAGTGTACATGAAAGTTGTCCCTTTGCTGATGGAGAGACCGCATGCAAGAGCAGAGGATACTGTGGTTCCTGAATGAGGGGAGTGTGACGCGAAGAAGAAGTCGAGTCCTACGAGTTCTGAAAATTTGGTAGACGATGTAGGTCAGCCCTGCCCGAAATCATGAGTTCCATGAGCTCGAACGGTCGGGGGCTCGGGAACCTCGCGACCGTTCGGGAGCTTCGCAATGTTGTGAAGCAAGAAGGGCCATGTCTCCTGTTCATTATGGAGATAAAAGTTGTGAAAGAAAGAGTGGAGAGTTTACACACTACCCTGGGTTCCACCGGCTGTTTTTTCGTATCTAGTGAAGGCCTGAGTGGCGGCATTGCCATGTTTTGGTCTACAGAGGTATCTGTGGAGATAAAGAATTTCAGCTTCTGTCACATTGATGCGAAAGTGAGAAGAAATGATTCTTCGGGTTTTGAGTGGAGATTCACGGGGTTTTATGGAGCTCCTAGAGCAGAAGACCGGCATCATAGCTCGAGATTCCTTAGAACACTCTTTGCAATGGAGCACACGGCCTGGCTTTGTCTTGGGGATTTTAACGAGACTATGTTTGCGCCAGAACACTTCTCAAGAGCAATGTGACTCGAGTGGCAGATGAGAGCTTTTCGTGATGTATTTTAAAGATTGCATGTTATTAATTCAATATGGTACTATATATGATTTACTTCTTCTAGTTACCCAAACGAATTTTACATACATTGTATTATTTATGATCAAGATTCTTTTGGCAAGAAGATAATAAAAAAGAAATATCGACTAGTTAGATGGAATATAGTGTCTCGTCCTAAAGATCAAGGAGGTCTTGGGATTCATGACCTTGAGGTCAAGAGAAGACCCCTTCTAGGTAGATGGCTTTTTGAACTTTTTACTGAAGATGGAGTTTGACAAACTCTTATAAGGAAAAAGTACATCGTCTCATTTGCATTGTCATTGTCACGGTTTTATTGGAAACCAGGCGACTCACGCTTTTGGGTTGGACTAATAGCGACAAATAAATTTGTCTTCCCATACGGTTCATTCTCCATTAACGATGGTTCCGAAATAAGGTTCTAGAAGGATAAATGGCTGGATAATGGCGCGCTCCGATAACAATATCCGGCTTTGTACGATATTGTCCATCACAAAGGCGATACTCTCACTAAGGTGTTAAAAAATTCCCGACCAAATGTGACTTTCAGAAGAGATCTCGTTGGTCCAAGGATAGCATCTTGGAATGAGTTGCTTCAGCATCTGGCTTTAATCCTTCTGATGCTAGGGCCCGACTAGTTTCGATGGAATTTGAATGGGAGTGATAAATGTTGGAGATATGTTCTAGAAGCAAATAATAAAGATATTTTATTGTCATATATCATTAGTTCATAATAGTTTTATACCAATGCTATAACTTTATTAAGCGGAAACATTCATAAAAGTGTGGCTATGTCGTTCATGTTGCTTTTTTTTTTGTTTTCTGCTGTGGAACCCCTTCAACAAATTCTATGTGGATTCCATGCACAAAGCTTTAATCCAACCACAAGTTCTAGTGGATAATAACAAGAAAATATGAAAGATGAAGATTTCGCTTTACGTGGTATCCTTGTCATGGGGTAATCCTCAGTAAGGCAACCCTGTGAAACACAATTCACATGGAAGTAAAAGGTGTGTCTTTTGCCATCAAGGTGAGACTATCAAACACTTATTCTTCAAGTGTATATTTGCTAGATCTATATGGTCAACCATTCAGATAGGTTCTACTATATAGCCACCACGCATTGTTGCAAATATTCGGCAATTGAATAAATAGTGTGGATCATAGATCTAAACTAGAAGGACTTTGCGTGCGTTGCTGCGCGTGTTTTCCACTTGTTGGTTTGTGTATTTCGATCTAAGGGTCCATATTTGCTGGTTTGTGTATTTTTGATTTTAGCTCCATGTAAAGGGCCCCATGCAACCAATGCTTTCCCCTCCCGTAATCCCTCCCGTGGCGACCCCGAGTGCCGCCAGAGGGCCCCCAAATTCCGCCGTTGCTGACCTCCCTCCTCTAGATCGCCTCCCTCCACCGCTTCTGCCAGCGTCGACTACGGTGACGGCAGCCCCACAGTACCTAAGGTGCTAGGGGTGGCGGCTGCGGCGGCATTATTCGATTGGGTGGCTGGGCTGCGTCGTTTCAAGAAGGCCCCGACGATGGCCAGGACAGTGCTTCCTGTCTAGGCGGCGGATGCAGCCAGACTTTCCTTCCTCGACGGTTACGGGTGTTGGTGTTGTGGCAGTGGGTCTAGGGTTCCTCGACCCGTTGTCGTCGTGGCGGCGCGGTGGGACTCGGGGTGCTGCGCTAGTCACCGGACGAATGGTTCCCTGAGCGAACAAGTGGAGGGCGAGGGGCTCGGGACTAAGCCTGATGTGGTCGCGAGTTCGGCCTCAGATCTGGGCCAGGCTATGTTGCGGATGAGCACGCCGGTGATGTTCTGCGACGGCTTCCTGGTCTGTCGTCTTCTCCACATGCTCGGCTTGAATAAAAGGTGGTGGTCCTAGGGTTCCTACTCGTTGCCAAGGTGAAGATCTATTAGTTGCATGTCATCATCGATCTGGCTGAAGCGTCATGTTCTGGAAGGCTCCGCCGGCGAACTCTACGGTGCGCATATGCTGAGAGATCGCTGGATCGGGTGGGATTCGGTCCTGCGCACCCATGTTTTTACTCAGGCCGTTTGGGTTCATAGGAAGCGCTTCAAGCTCTTTTGGCTATTAATATCATGGGACATGTTCTCGTCACATGGTGCCAATGGAGAATGTCATGAAAACCAAGATCTGAGGACTGACAATGGTGGTTTAAGTCCGGGTGGTGATGTGGAATTGGCTTGGTGACTCGTGACTTGGAGCAATGTTATGCAAGCGGGGGCAACAATACATGAGAAGCTCATGGTACTATCTTTCAGGGTGAAAACCTAGGGTCTGACCTTAATTGGTTGTTCCTAGCAATGGCCTTGTTGAAGGTATTGTTTTGAGAAAAACCTAGATCTTTGATCGGGCGATGACGGTGTGTGCAATATTCCCTTTTTGGAGGCGTCATTTTTAGAAAGTTGGACTTTTGGTGCTATCTTGGTGGTAGTACTGCTGTTTCAATGAATGAGAAACTGTAGCGGGCCTTTTTTTTGTGTGCATCTGTATGGCCGCTAGGGCAATGCGTTGTTGCAGAGGATGGGCGTAATTGGTATCCTTTGATATTAATATATGCTCCTTTCAAAAAAAAGCTCCATGTAAAGGGTCTATTTTTTATTTAGTCAAGCGGAAAGAAGAAAAATGCAGAGACCATATGACTAAAGCACACTACTGAGTTTACATATATTTGTGGGTGGAAGTCAAGAGCGAAAAGAAAACAATACGGTAATAGCAGAGCTACTAATACACAAATATGATAATATATATTATACAGAAAATTAGATGCCTGCTATAGGATGAATAACACATACTCGTTTGCAATTTTACTTTTTATAGTTGAACCTTGTATGATGTGAAGGGAGCCTGATTGATAGCCACGGCTATGTTTGTTGTGCAAAAATATCACTGCTTGATATTCACAACGGTTGCAAAAATTCCAAAATATAGGCAAGATGAGCAGCTAAACACTAAGCTAGGCCATAGAAGTTGTAGAGTCTGGCTTTAGCTGTGACGAATATGGTATTAACATTTGGAGCTTGTATATGGTGTGGGTGAAAGTCAAGATTCTTCATAATTTCTCTGAAAAACATTGTGTACAATGATCCTCTGAAGAGTGTGTTATCTTTGTAGGAAAAACATTGCTATTAAAGGATGGAAGAGAGCAAGGAGGAGATGGGAGCTGCCGAGAAAAAGGTAGGGTATACATCCATGGAGACTCAACAACGTGATATCACCAATTGCAGACCTTGGCGAGTTTTCTTGAAAGCGAAGGGCACCTATGTGAAACGGCGCTTTCAATCAGGCAACCATATCTTCCCCTATCAAAAATTATTTCAAAATATAGCCCCACAGCTTAGCGCCGAGCAGTGGCGGACCTTGAACAATATTATAGGAGGGGCCAAAAGGCAATAGATAGCAGTTGGGGGGGGGGCAAATTGAATTATTTTGTGTTTTGTATGGTAAAAAAATGATAAATACTGAATAATATGGTGCAAATTATAGTTGAGTTGGGGGGGGCATGGCCCCTTTTGTCCTCCACTAAGGTCCGCCTCTGGCGCCGAGCACCTTGGAGCCACACACCATTGAGCCAAGCTCTTGGCCCGACTGGAACACGAAACATCGACTAACAACATGATGGCAAACATTAGGAAAGAACAAGAATTTTAAACTGCTTGAATGATTTGCAAATATGTATTATAAAAAGGCACCTGAACTCAAGAAAACATGTTTTACATCAGCAAGAGTAGCTTCATTAACATGTTTCCTATAAATATAAGTTACTTTCAGAAAAACAAACTCCACATATAACCTTGTCTATAAGTGAACATGAATACGTTTGTTTGAGATAAGATGAACAAACTAAACATTTGAACCAACACCACATAATATGAACCATAGATGCAAAATATCGTTTGGTAGAAGCAAACGTTGGCCTTCATGTGACTGAAAACAAAAACACCCAACATAATTTTTTCATACGATCTTTCTAACCAAATGAAGCAAGTCAAACATATAATTCAGCTCATTTAGATTAATGGATATTTTTAGAACATACTCCCTTCAGTCACAAACACGTGATATTTTCGAAGTCGACGATCTCAAACATATCTTTCACTGTTGATTTCTACTGCTATATGTGTGCATGATCTATTAATCAATCTAAGGAACTAAAAGTAACCGACATATCAAGACTCATGAGTTATGATGTTAACTAAGAATGTGGTTAAGTTTATCTTTGCAAGATCTCCACACAAATAATAAAATACAATACAACTCTGCATTTGGGTTAAAAGAAAACTCAAGTATAGCTTTTTAGCATATATTTCCAATAGATAAAGCTGAAGTAAAGCTAAATTAATTTGTAAGCAGTGATTATTTTTAGTCTTCGCCCTAGGATATTATGGCCTCATGTTTTCCATATGAATATGCATAAACAACTTAGGTGGTCTTCGAACAACAAAGCAAGCAAGAAATTCAAATGTTGTCTCAAGTAATTTAACTCACCTATTACTCTAAACTACACATATCAACCAACCTGAAAAGCGGAGAGCAAAAAGGTTCCATTTTTAAGGACTAAATATGACCGTATGTTGTATGCTATATTATATTGTATGGTAATGCACTATGAACTGTTACTTCAATTTGTTTCTTTTTGTATTCATGCACTCGGCTTATCAATACTGTAGTAATTAAGCAAACCTGATGTTGCATGCCTAAAATGCACAGAAGCAAAAAAAATCATTTCTTGTACATTCGCATAAGGTAATTTATGGAGCATACAGAAAGATTACAACAAAATCTTTCCAGATACTGTGTCGCCTGGATGCTCGACCAAAGTACCTTTCCACCAGAGAATGATAATTTTGTGTCAGATATGCTTTTGATCCTCACACCCATCATAGCTTTACCAGGGGATATAATCAAGTTTATTAGTGTTGGTTATTACTTCTTGCCCATCTTTAGGAGCCATCTGATGCAATGCATCCCTTTTTCTCTTTATAGAGTTTAACAGATGACTGTAGTCTAGTGTCGTTCCTCTCATAAATCCATGATCACATCTCATTAAAACTTTTCCATTGTTTACTTGTGAATTTTATGAAAATAAAAAGTCTGAGAGGTTCGAAATAATACACACCACTAAACTGGAGGCTCCTTTACAGATGCTACTCAACTGGAGGTGTGTATTAGCCCTATGAAAAGTAACACCCAAGTATAATTAGAGTTCATGACATTAAAAGGAGATAAATACTCCAGCAACACTCATATGCTCTAAGGATTTCTCAACCATCCTTCCAGCAGGGGATAAATTGTTCTAATAGGCTCCGAAATGCAATGTTTAACAATTGTACATATCCAAGACCAAGAGAAAAAGCTAAAATGAGAAATACCATAAGTTATTAAGATTCACATGTAGAGCTAAAATCGTATTTCAGTAGTCTCGCAAGTGCACAATAGATGAATTAATATTATGACTGGTGCTCAGTAAGGATGTTCTTTCATTGTTTCTGATGATTGCACATAAGAACCAGCACGCTAGATTATCTTTAGCTTTAATTCATAATAAGGTCTATCATCAAGAAATCTGCAAGAACAACACCTGATCGTAGGATGAGAGATTTCATAGAGATGATCTGACCCAAAGACTATCTCAACGGCTTGCAATATGACAGTAAACGTTTAGAGCAAGAAACAAATTACTAAAATCATGGATCTTGGGGACAACTTACAGCTATGATCTGGATATGGGGACAGAGAGAGGAAACCATTCCAAGAACACCAGAACGACATGGAAAGGGACGCATGAAAATGCCTCTAGGTGAATTGGTTCTCACACAGACCGATGATGAAGCAAATTTTCCTTAAGAGATATCGTTGCCCTAGATAGTTAATTTCCAACAATTCACAATATAACATGTAAATCCATGTAATCTGCTTCGTCATCCCCCTAATCAAAGGAAATACGTGCCCTCCATAGCCTCCATGCCTCGTCATCCCCCTAATCAAAGGAAATACGTGCCTACACACCAAATTGCAGTAGCAGTCGTGCATCACTCAGATTGGAGCAGTGTTCTGAATCAACAAATTCACCTGATCTTGAGCAGATTGGAGCAGTGTTGAGAAGACCCCCTCATCTTGTTATCCTTCACGTTATTTATATGGTGGGGATCAATTCTGAGCAAGATACGACACCAAATAGGTACCACAGACACGGATGTACTACTGGGACCAATTAACGGAGACTAATGGCGGTGATTGATCATGGACAATAAGGAGAAGGTACTGGTAAACATACTTGATGAACTGCTTGGAGATGGTGCCCGAGGCAAATCGTCTGAAGAGCCCTGAGATGCTAGTCAGGGAGACAAAGAGGGATACATCATAATGTCACATGGCGACACTCATCTGGCCCAGGTTGTTCATCACGGTCAACACTGTGCCGACGCCCATCTGGAAGGAGGAGAGAAGAGCAACCAGAAGTCGAGCGAGGACACCGCCTTAGGCCTCAGCCATCGTGTGCTCCTCCTGAGCCACGTCCGCTCGCCGAGGAAACACATCTCCGTCCTATGTGTCGGCTTCAACGGGAGGAGGAACGGGGTGGTTGACTCCTCCACGGCCACCACGTCCTTGGCGTCGGTGTTGGCCGCTTGCGGGCCTTTTCCTTTTCCACCACATGGTCTCCTTTCTTAGGATAACCCCACACGCTGGCCCCAAAGCCCAAACAAACCGACTACGGAAAATTCCGTAAAAAAGAAACCGACTACGAAAAACCGAAACTGAAGATAGCTTGGCACCTACCCCCGATTCGTGGCACCACCTGATCTCATAAGCGAAATTTGAAACGGAACCACGCTCAAGGCTTCAATTCTAGGGAGCTTAGAGCTCCTTAGGGATTACTTATCAAGTCGGAGCATTTGCCGTTATTTGGTTGCTATGGCTACGTAGAAATGATAAGCTTTTTAAAGATAATTTTTTTCTCTCATGCAGGTTTTCTATCGATGCACAACTACTATGTGTTCATGGTTGTCCCTACAACATGTGGAGCATCGTCACCTGTCTATGTAGGTTTCTACAATGTTGAAGGACACAGGCGAGAGATATTTTTATTAACATGAATGACATCGTAATCTACATATTGTTCCTCCATCATCCTAGGCGCCATGCAGTTTCACTAATTATTACTTGTATTGTGCATATAATGTTTTATCTTTGTAATGGGTAGATTTGTGCGGCTGTGTGTATCCTATTTATGCATAGGTTTGGGTGTAATGATCAAACAATTAATTAATAAAGCACCCTTTATAAAAAAAACTCATATCGGGATGGGCCGGTCCTGAGAGTTTGGGGGCCCAGGGCGAAACTAAAATTTTAGACCCCTTATTATAAATTATTTATGCATATGGGATCATGAAAAATAAATATTTTAAGTACACTTCCAATTATAATATTCATATAAAAATAACAATGTTTACATGATACCTTAAAATTTTGTCTGAAAATTCCTAGAAGCAAAGTCCGTAACGATGGAATCAATATCAATCTCGTCCACTAACTTCTTCTCGATGCATAGACTTGCCAAATCATTTAACATCTACCGAGACATTGAAGATCTCAAATAGTTTCTCAATAATTTCAACTTTAAAAAGCTTCTTTCAGCTGATGCAACAGTCACGAGCATGGTAAACGATATAAATATTAGGATTGATTAATATCTTATCTTGTTGTCTCCTTTTTCTTTTCCGAGCACCGGATTGAAACACCATAATCAATTAAACTAGGAGCAAGAACAATCAGATTGATTAATACACTAGTCACTAGTAAATTACCAAAAAAAATACGTGTTTTTATTGTGGTTTTGACAAAGGAATATTTGAATACATGATGTACGTGGTAAGGCGGCGGCGGATGGCGCCGGACGCGGGTCTTCCTGAAAGTTGGGAACTTGCGATGGAACCTGTCGACCGATTCGGGAAGTTGTTGTATAAATACTTAGACGATATCAACGAATCTTTACTGGCCGTTTAGAACCCCTGAAGCAACGAGTAGCACTTATTCATAGTAAGTAGACCAGACAACATTAACACATGATTCTTAAGCACAATTTCTGTTGTGTTAATGATACTACACATGAAACGGAGAAAGGTATGAAGGCTCAGAAAGATTTCATGGCTTGCAGCAAGGAGATGAAACCTGTCTCGTGCAAGAACAAGCTGGTGACACGCGCACTCCCCGGGCTCTTGATCCTCGTAACCACGGGTGTTTCTCCCTTAATTATTCCAAGGTCGAGACGGAAGAGCTCGCTGCGGTCTACATGAAAGATCACGCTGCCGCTCCTCTCTCCAAACTCCTCGAGGCTAAAGGGCACCCACGCGAGGTTAAAGGGCGCCACCATGAGCTGCCTCTCGATTTCCAGCTCGCTGATCACCATCCGCTCGCTCCACGCCGCGGCCGAGCTGGAAGAGGCCGGCGTAAACGTCCACATTGTTATCCCATTCAACCGTGACATGAGCAAGCTCAGCTGGCCGCGCACGGAGGCCAAGAGGAGGCGCTTGTCGTTCTTGCCGGGACGATATCTAGAGAAGCAGCCTGCTGGAGGGAGCTCCATCATGGTCACCTTCGCCGTGTCGACGTCCAGAGCGAGGATCATGTCCCACCCGCCGGAGGTGCTCGTGTAGCACGACCAGTAGACGGTGCGGCCTATGACGGCGGGGCGGGAGGTGCACAACCGGTAAGCAAGATCGGGGTATTGCGAGGGGAGGGATGCTTGGCGGACGGCGGCCCATCTGCCTTCCTTGGCCGAAAAGGTCTGGAACCGCATGGCATGGTCCATGACGAGCAGATCGAAGGATGCCCTGGCGTCGTCGCCGTCGCCGATGCAGAGGAAGACGTGCTGGAATGCGTCAGGCAGGTGCACGGGCGGGAGGTCGGCGACGTCGCCGGTGAGGACGTCGCAGACGCGCATATCGAAGTAGGGAGGGTGATGCTCGGGTGGAAATCTGTACTGGCGGAGAAGGAGCAGGCGGCCGCGAGACGCCACGGGCTTGAACGATTCCCGGAGGCTGCCGGCGTCGATACGGGAGCGGAGCTGGCTTGGTGCCGGTGTATGGATGATGCGGTAGCTGGTGACCGTTCTGTCGTACTCCTCGTAGGAGACCCCGAGGAGGAGGGCGGGGTCGAAGCCGGTTCCGCCGCCGTGGGCCGCGAGTTGGAGCGCGAGGCGGCTGCGGGAGTCCGGGTCGAGGATGGCGCGGCGGAAGTACCTGCAGGCCGCGGCGCTGCGGACGACGGTCGTAACGTCGGTGCGCGCGACGATCTCGAGCAGGATATCGACCGCGAGACCGGTCTTCCACGCCCCGCGGGCACGTCGGCATCGTTTGGTCGACATCGTCGGATGAGGGGTCGTCGCGGGACTCCGAGTAATCGATGGCACGACCAACGTAGCAATCTACAACTGCCAGCGATTTCCGATGGATGGAAGGTGATCGCGAAAACCGGGCCGGCTACAGGTTAATTAATCAGATTGAATTGCAGCACGCAGCTACTAGAACTGTACCACAGTACCAGCTGCCACGATTCAATACTTGTGGGGAAAAAAAAGGCACGAATTGAGAACCTCGATCGTTTGTTCCTCGCCGGCCGGCAATGGCAAGTCCACAACCAAACACGAGATTCACCGTTTTAAAGCTTGCACCGGAGTTTTAAGCTAGACGTGTTATTTCAAACTTTCCATGGATAAGTCAAGAGATGACGTCCTCTTCTTCGCAGTGAAAGGAGTAAATGGCACTGAGAGTCATACAACTTGTTCTGTATGTGCACTTAAGTCACACAACTTGCAAACTGAACTAACAAGTCATACAACTTGCAAAACCGTGCACCAGTGGTCACAAAACCGGTCAACTAGGTGGTTTTTGACCAAAACCGGTCATAGACAGACTATTTTTTTATAAAAAAACCTTATCTTATATTTTCATGTTGCCAAGCGTATATAGGATGATCACGTGGCTTCCGAGCTCATTGTAGTTCTTTTTTTTAAAAAAGTTAGGAGTATTTATAAGACTCCAAAAATTCTGAAAAAAATGACGCACAAATATATATGCATTTCTAAGGTACGCAAAACATTTCATAAAGAAATACGCTTTTACTTTGCAAAATACAAAAAGGACAAATCTCTCACACGTTCTTTTTTATACGGGATTTTTTTTCTGTAGCCCAAAGAAAAACGAATTTTTCATCTAAACTTGCAACGGTCATTCAGCATGCACTTATGCATTCCCAAAATAAATATTAGATTTTTCTGAAATGAAAAATTATGGATTTCAAAATTTTCAAATACCGAGCTTACTAGAGCTCCGGAGCTACAAATCCTCTCTCATGCTCACGATAAATATTAGTTTTTTTTAAATGAAAAAGTACGGATTTCAAAATTTATTCTATAGAAGTACGAGGGGGTTAATGTAAAAATTTAGTCTGCCTAAGATGGTTTTGGTAAAAAACCACCAAGTTGACCGGTTTTGTGACCACGGGTGCACAGGTTCACAAGTTGTGTGACTTGTTAGTTTAGTTTACAAGTTATGTGACTTAAGTGCACATGCACGTCAAGTTGTGTGACTCCTAATGCCATTTACTCGCAGTGAAAGTAGCTCAAGGTCAAAATGGAATATGGAAAGTAAACGATATACTGCTCAAGGTCAAAGTAGAAATTCGTCTTAGAGCTCGGGCTACATGTAGCTCATCTTTTCTTTAAAAAGGAAATTTTTGAAAATGATAAGTATTTTAATTTTTTAGAAGACACCGGAAAAAAATCCTAGATGTAATAAATAATGTATTCTAAAGTGTACAAAATCTCGAAAGTGAAAAACTTCGTATTCTAGGATACAAAAATTCACATAACCATACAAATTTTGGAGGTTTAAAAATTTGCACCATCCAATACTCTCATTGTCACTTTTGTACCGGAAAGAATGCAAATTGTTTCGGGTGCAACAAGCTAGAGGACAGCCTTTTGAAAGGTCCCTCCAACCTAGCGACGCACGCCGGGATCGTGCAGGACGCCCGTTAGGAGTCACGAGGGAGCTGACGTGTGTCGAGCGTCGGGTGGCCTGCCGCGGGAGTGTCAGTTCCATTCGTTATTTTTTTATTTTTATGAGCGATGTTCTTTTTAAAATATGAATAAAGAGAAAAAAGTATTAAGTACAAACTACACAACACATAATTACGGGTACAAGCACAGATACACGGGCACACAAAGTACAAGTATTACATGCACACAGGGTACAAGTACGTAGACAACCAAAGTATAAGTACATAGACACATGAAGTACAAGTACACACAAGACGGGATACACATACACACCGATAAGCAGTAGACACCTGGGTACAAGTACAAAGAGACACGAAGTACAAGTACACAAAAGATGAAGTACACAAACACATAGAGTCAGGGGCGGATCTACGTTATACCGAGTGGGGGCCTAGGCCCCCAGTCAATTTCTGGTTTCCCCTTTTTGAAACCTACAATTTTACTACCTAGGCCCCCACTTAGATTAAAAATAAGGCCCCCGCTCAGCTTGGGCCCCCACTTGCTGATTGGGCTGGGTCCGCCCCTGCATAGAGTACAAGTAGCAGACACCCGGAGTAGAACAGACACACTCCAAGTATAATTACACAGAAACACGACGTACAAGTACACAAAAGGTGAAGTATAAAGACAGATATATAGAGTACACATGCAACGAAAAGTCAAGTACAAAATACAATTAAAGCCCGAAGTACAACTCAATGCAATCCTAAGTACTCCCTTCATCTCAAGGCTTAAGGCCTATTTTTTTTTTGAAAAGTCAAACCAACTGAACATGATATTTTGTAGACATCATATGAAAATATATTTTATTATCTATCTAATGATATTGATTATGTATTTTTCATATTAATATTTTTTGGTAAAAACTTGGTCAAACTTGACATAGTTTGACTTTTTAAAAAAAATATAGGCCTTAAGCCTTGGGATGGAGGTTTAGGAAGTAAAAATGTTTCTCGAAACCTATCAAAATGGGAACTAGTTTTGAAGTTTCGACAAGAAGAGCTCAAAAGTGAAAATTGTTCATAATTTGAGTGATTGGTTCTTAAAATATTTATTTTTTAAATTTAAATCTCGAAAATAAATGCAAGTATAACCTTCGGCATTCCTCCAAAACTCAGGTTCCCCGCCAAAGGAGAATCAAACACTTGGCCGAAGGAGAATCCACGAGAAATGAGTGTGACACTCAGGACATGGAGGAGACTTTATTAGAGATCTTTTTTTAGAGTTCTCGAAGTATTTTACATTGTTTTTTGTACGCTTAGTACGAGACATCAGTTTTGGAACTTTTAAATGTCCTGCGGCAGGAGTGTTAGTTCCATACGTTGCTTTGTTGGATGAGAGAGAAGAGGAAAGAAGAGAGGTGGACTCTATATTTAGTCTATAATACGTGCTTCTAGGCACTATTTACTACTTCATAATAACATAATAAAGTAGTAATTTTTTATAACAAACTATTGTGCATGTTGGATAAAATTTGACTATACATGAGATGGTGAAGGATTGAGATGCTAATCTAGAGGGGGTGAATAGTTTTCTATAAATTTTACTTTTTCCGCATAAATTTTAGGCTATGCAGATAAATAAAGGTGAGCATAACAACTAGATGAAACATGATGCAACACGATACTTCAAGCACAAAGACTATTACAAGAGTAAATACACATAGTAAATAGATCGAATAGGAATAACCTAGACATGCGAAGACGAAGGTTTATCCCAATGTTGACTCCCTCGAAGGAAAGTTAAGTCACTGTTGGAGAGGTGCGGGTTAACAAAGGATTCCTGGACACCACGAATGCCCATCTTCTTCTCCTTTAGCCACATCCATGAAGAAGGAGCTCAATCTACTAGTGGGGACCTTGGGGAAGCTTTAACTCCCTTACAAACTTCTGGAAAAATCACAAGTCGATTGACCTTGACGACTGCTGCTGGCTAGGAGTCCTCAATCTCCAAGAGTAACAAGATCGAAGAGAAGCTTGGCATGATGCTCAAAACTGGAAGTTGATTGTTTGAAAGAGAGAGGGAGCTTGGATATTGAAGTTGTTAGCTTTTCTCTCAGGCCTTGTTCGCATAATCCCACAATGGCCGGATATGCATCCAATCCCCGTGGGTCAGCCAGGGACGCAACTGCTGGATATATGCCCTAGAGGCAAATAATAAAGGATGTTTATTATTATATCTCATTAATTCATGATAGGTTTTATATTATGCTATAATTGTATCAATCGGAAACATTGGTACACATGTGATATGTAAATAACCCTAGTCCCTAGTAGCCTCTATTCAACTAGTTTATTGATCAATTGGTGATCAAGCTTTCTTGATCATAGGCATTTATGTCAATTGACAATGATGTCATATCATTAGTAAATGATATGATGAGCATGCTTACCCAACATAAGTATTGTAATATGATCAAGTTATAAAGTTCATCGTTCCGATAATTAGAAGTGTAGTAACCTGCTCCTTAGACTGTGAGATTATATCTAATTACTATCACTTGAGGCTGCCTTAATTGCATCAACCATCACACTGTAACGGGGTGATCATAAAGGTGTCTCTCAGGTATTACAAATGGATATATTGAGACGTATGCATCGAGATCGGGATTTATTCTCCCGCGTGACAGGAAGATACTCTAGGCCCACTCGGTGAGATGTCCAACTTAACTGCACAAGCACCAGAATTTCCTCGTGTCTTCTTATTCTTCATAGCATGAATAGATTTGTATGCAACCAGAACATTATCTATAATAAGACACCATGGGACAAAAGCACTCTGACATTGGGTAAATTGCATTAGGCAAAACTTGCTCAAGTCTCAAGGCTAGCATCTTGGATATAATTTTTTAAATCACATTGTATAGAATTATAGGCCAAAATTGAGTGACAAGCTCGGGACACTCAGTTTTGGGGATAAGAACAATTGTGGTGTTGTTCACCCTTCAGGAATAATTCTAGTATCCAAAGCCTGCAAGGTTTGAATGGTTATTTGTTCACCACACATATCCTAGAATTTCTTATAAAATATATCATGGAGAATGTCAGGACCCCGGGCTTTAAAATCACCAATACTAAAAGCTCCTTTATTTACTTCCTCACTTGTGAATGGCATCATAAGCCTCTCTTTCATATCAATAGTCACCTTTGGGTTAATTTTGTCCAGCACAGCCTTCTCAGTAGCTGGACCTCAGAAGTAAATAGCTCACTGAAATATTGGAAAATAATTGGCTTTAGAAATGATGTACTACCCTCTACCCACTCAACATCCGGACCTTTAAGGCGTTTGATGTAATTTCTCTTCCGACGTGCCGTAGCAGATTGGTGAAAAAAATGCGTTACTGCCACCCAGCATCAATGTGTTACTGCCAACCTGCATCAACCAATTAGCGCGTGAACGTTGGAGCCAATGTAATTCTTCATGCTCCAATAAAAATTCAACAAGTTCAGCCAATTCTTTTGCAACCTTCTTATTTTCGTCATTCATCGGCCCATTTAGTGCCTTGTCGAGATTTTGTTCTGCTTGTCGGGGTGTCTTCTTGGGCTTCTTTAGATAGGAAGCATCCCAAGCATGCAAGGAGCCATGCAGATGGGCAAGACGACCCAGCACTCCCCCGCCGATCACTGTATCATTCGCCTCCTATCAGGATTTCTCCATAGTCTCTTTGTAATCAGTTTTCTGAAGCCATCTTGCTTCAAACCTTCTAGCCACTGGTGGAAACGGGGCTATAGGTCCCGGTTGGTACGGGGCTTTAGTCCCGGTTGCCCAACCGGGACGGGGCAATCGGGACTAAAGCCCTAACCTTTAGTCCCGGTTGCCCCACCAACCGGGACTAAAGGGTGCACACGTGGCAGCGGCAGAGGGCGAGGGGGGGTGGAGCATTAGTCCCGGTTCGTGACAGGAACCGGGACTAATAACCTTCTGCCGCGGCAGAGATTTGGCCCATTTCTCTGTCGTGGCAGAGAATTCATTTTGGCACATTTTGTTGCCGCGACAGCATTTTCGCCACTTTTTGTGCCGCGGCAGAGAATTCATTTAGGTTGTTTTATTGTTTATTTAGTGATTTGCACTTATCAATGAAGGAACCTTATATTACATCATGATGACAATATTATATTCAATACACGGATCGAGTTCATGCACTACATACAAAAGTTGCTATTCGATGCTACCGGCCAATTTCTTCAAAGTTGCTATTTTTACAATTCCTATTGTCTATACACAACCGAGTAGTATTCCCCTTTTGGGTCTAGGACTTCTGCATCCAAGAATCCCGCCAATTCCTCCTGAATTGCTCGTACGCATTCCTTTGGCAGAAGACCGTCCAGTATACGTTTGATCTGATTTAAAAAAGGAGTCAGCCTATATGAATAAAACTAAACACAATTTGATTGTAATTAAAAACTATAGAAATTGTTTACGTACGTGGAGTTGCTCTAAATTTCTGCCCTTCTCATCGCACGTCTGCCGGATGAACTCGCAAACATAGTATCCACATAGATTGTTACCTGGTCCCTGCGTCAGGCACTTTACGAGAACAGAGTTTAATCAAAATAATAATCAAGCATGATAATAACTATATCAAAACTAGAATCAAAGAGATGCGCGGATATAGCTAGTGGTGCTTACATCTAGTGGTTGAAATGTAAGCTCCTCTTTCCAAACACCTCTAGCCTTGTTGGTGAACCGTTTCCAAGCGCTGCCCGGCGTAGAAAACGAATAAAATAAGTTATTAAGTACTTGATATCATAAAATTCACGAACGTTGCCGATATAGTGTCGTAATGATTAGAATTACCGCTGGAGAAGTATCTGCATGTCCTTCCACGTCTCAAGGGGTTTATGTTTCGAGTCCATGACTAGTACACGCCCTTTGTCAAGTTGAATAATTAACAGAATATAGTGAAAGCTGCAAATGCATAACTAATCAATTATATACTTAACACCGAGTAAGCGAAATAGAAAGTGTATACAAGACAATAACACTCACTCGAAGTTGTAAGGAAATAGTATTTCCCTTTTGGTTTCTTAAAACCTTAACGCGTGTACTATATTATCCTCCGTATCCTGGGGGATTATTTTGAGATTAGCTTCATGAACCCAATATGGGTAAATGAAGCCAATGTCATAGATTTGTCCTCTGCTGCATTCGAGAATCTTCATTCTGCATATTATAGTATGATTATATACATGCAATAAACAAAATAATTTAGCTGGAGACTAAATTAATTACAGAATTAGTACTTACAGACAATAGGCACTGATGATCGATTTGTCCAAGGCGTCTTGATTGAATAATTGAAATAGTTCATCAAATTCAATGGATATCATGTCATCCTTTTCTTTCCCATGATGCTTTTTTGTAACCCTCAGCACTATCCAGTTAGCCCCGGCCCTTGTGGCATACATGTACCAGTTATGCAATCTTCGCATTTTTGTTGGAAGATTGTTTACCTCCTCAGGTTTGACGAGAGGTTTGCCGTACTGGTATTTGTATGCTACTTCACTCACGGGGAAGAACTCTAACTGGGATAAGTACTGGGCAATACTCATACCTTGAGCAGTGGTAGCTTCTCCGTATTGTGCAACTACCTCTGGATCATACTGCTCTTCGGCCCCATATTTGCTCGACCCCACATTGGTTTGGAAAATCACCTTGAGAGGGGTGCAAGTCTGTTTTGCTTGTTCTCCGAGCTGGGCAACAGATTTCTCGCTTGCATCAGTACTACTCTTCGAGGCTTTTTGTGCCGCATGTGACTTGAGAATAGAACACTCATAGTCTGATGACAGCTTTGGCTCGGGTTGATGAAGAGTCTTTAGCATTTTCAACACTTTGGCTTTTTCTTCTTTGGTGCTGGGGAACACTGGCTCTTTCGGCCGCCTCAGCTTAGCGAAAAACACTGTCGTTTCCGCAGTCTCCTCTTCAGTACAGTCATAAGCTCTCTTGGGAGGAACCTTTGGTACTTTTGGAAGAGGCTCTTGTTTACGTTTCGGCGATCGCTTACCACGAGGCACAGTAGCGGTACGCTTACGCTTTTGACCCTTAGGCGCCGGCGATGGCTCCCGCGGCGATGGTTGCGCCGGAGATTGGTGAGGCGACGGAGCCGGGTGAGGCGACGAAGACGGCTGCCGCGGCGGCGACGACCTCGCTGGAGACGGGTGAGGCGGCGGCGAAGATGGCCTTGGCGTGTGATTTCGAAGCACGATGCATTCCTTCGGCCATAGAATGGTGACGTTTTCTGCGTCTCCCAGCACAGTCACATCCGCTTCACCTGCAGGGTAGTGAAGATCCAAAACTTCAAAGGTGGGCATGATTTCATCCACGCCGACAACAGCGTAGCCCTCTGGAACCGGATGACAATGGTAAGTTGGTGTGGGTCCAATTGGTAAGGCATAGCCGACCGCCACCTTCATTGATATGTTCACAACTTTGACATGTAGCTCGCAGTGTGTCATCTCTGTGATATCATCCACTGGGTAGCCAACAGGAGCCATCGTCGGTGCATCATCGTCATCGCCATTGTCATCACCCGGGACCTCGGTGGAAGCCACACTACTTTTTCGATTATTCGATAGGCCGATAGCATCGAATGCAGTGTGCTACTGAGATGGGCCGGTAGTACTTTGCTCTTTAAGTGCGTTAATTTCATCTTGTTGTTGCTTTAATCGTTCTTCAATTAAACGCATTCGCTCTTTCTGACTATCTGCTTCAACTTCCACCCTGTCCTTTCTCCTCTGACGGCTTCTATCAGGATATTTCTTCCTCTCTTCTGGAAACCCAGTCCTCCATGATTGGGAGCCTCTTGTGCCTCGTGTTCGTCCATCATGTTCCTTATTTCCAAGGGCGAGTGTGATCTCATCATTCTCTCTATCGGGAATGAAGTCCCCATCTTTAACAGCCTGTACTGCTTTTCTGATCCTCTCGATTGGCAAGGGGTCTTCTTTATGTCGTATGTTATATATACACTTCCCTTCCGAGTCCAACGTGCCCCCATGCCCATAAAACCAATTCCTTGCACGTTCTACCCAATCGTCTGTCTCTGGGGTGATCTTTTTATCACGCAGTTCATTCTCAAGTTTGTCCCACTTAGGAATGCCAGCCCTGTAGCCATCTTGCCCCATAGTATGGTGATACTTCTTGTTAGCAGCATTCAGCTTATTCGTTGCAGACATTTTCTTAGCTTTTTTTGATGTCTTGTATTCCACAAAATCAGCCCAGAATGGTTTTATCTTCTCAAACTAAATATTCTTGAAATCGGGAGTCTTCTCTTTCACGACATAGTCAAGGTGCAATCTTTTCTTCCAGTTGGTGAAACACTGGGCCATCTTCTTCAAAGGCCACTCCCTGACCTTAGCCTCCATGGCTCTCCCATGTTGTAAGGCGTCCTCAACTGGATCCTCCGCATTTGGATCTAGCTCTATCTTCGGTAGTTTGAAATTAACCATGAGCCTCTTCCACAGTAAATCTTTGGAGTGGTTAGGGACAAATAAACATGTTCCCTCTTCATCCGCATTAGCAGGCCTATTCCAATTTCTAATGGTGATCGGGATTAAGTCCCTAACGATTACTCCGCATTGTGCCACAAATTTGTTTGCGACAACTTTGGGAGCCGTCGGCTTACCGTCTTCAGCGACATCTTCGATCCTGAACCTCTCATGGTCTTGCAACTTTTTGGTTGGGCCTCGTCTGCTCTTTTCAGTAGATTCCTTCGATCCGGAGGGCTAAAAGAAGAAAGATCGTCATTACTATTTCTATATAGATAGCAGATGATTAATTAATGAATTAATTATATTACATGCACCTCGCCGGAGCGGTCGTCTTCTCGATTACACAAGGCATCGCCTTCTCCCTCGCGGAAGGCAACACCTTCAACCTCAAACAAGTTGTCTATTCCGGTAAAAAGAGGATCACCCTCACCGGAGTTGTTCAGAAACGTTGATACGTCTAAATTATCTTCCCCACGGATCACACCTTGGATCAACTCTTCCTTTTCTTCGTCTCTGACGTGTGGGTCCATATTTTCTGCATATGTGGAAAAACGAATAAGTCAAAGCGGCTAAAGGAGAAAGTTAAGTACGGTGTTGAGAGATATAAACCCTAATTAAGAGAAACCCTAATATATACATACACAATAATAAAAATGAAGAGAAACCCTAAACCTAGCTACAAAAAGGAAATCGTGTAGTAGATAGGTAACTCTAGCTAAAATCAACTAAAATCAATATTCCGGAGTTCCGAGGGGTGTAAAACCTAGTTCGGAGAAACCTCGGATGCATATGAGAGGGGAACATGAGTATAAGGCTACAAAAGGGAAACTATCCAGCAGATAGGTAACACTAGATACTAACAAAATACTTGACTTGATTATAGTTGGTCAAGTATTGTTCGTCGATCTTCTATGGTCTTGATCTCGGTCTTCGATCTCGATCTCGATATCGTATTCTACCGAGAAGAACCAAATCACCGGAAAGAAAGGGAAACAATCAACACATGGCATCGATGCAATTCTCAAGCAATGATGATGATATGACAAGTTAATGTGCATTGGAATGTAACCCTAAAGCATGCTCGACAAGTTAATCGGGGTTCCGAGGGGCGCAAACCCTAACTCAAGGAACTCCGGAATCACCTGTTAGGGTTACTAGGGTGTTCTAATTAAACTTGTCATTTAAGTTGTTGAACAATGCATGATTATAGCATAGATAGATAGTTCTCATTTTTCTGAACATTTTGGTATATTATTTGTATTTTTCTGAATTACAGATTAAAAGTTATTGAATTTACAAGTTTTATTCAAATTCTGAAATTATTAAATCAAATGTTTAAACCTTTTGCACCATAGTAACAACTAGCCATAGTGGCTGACTGGTGGGACCAGGGCCACCTGTCACGCAAGCAAAGGGGAAACAGGGTCATCTGTCGCCAGAGAAGGAGCTAGCCCTAGAGGCTGACTGGTGGGACCAGGGCTACGCGGATGCCACCTAGACGCCACGTTGGGCTCGCCGAAGACACGTCAGACGGCGATGGTAGGCAGCGGAGGAGAGCAAGCGGGGCTGTGGGACTTGGCGTGCTGGAATCAGCGCATCCAGGCGGACTCAAAATTGGCGGCACCGCCCTCTGTTGGTTGCCGGAGCAGGTAGTACAACGACGGCCGACGGCGGCGAACGGGATCTAACGGCGCAGGCATGAACTACAGCGAGAGGGGAAGGAAGGAGGCATCCAGAAGGTTCGCTTGCTCACCCTGAGCGCATGAGGTTGGTCGGAGAGAGCGCGGGAGGTCGAGGTTGAGCGAATCGACGCCGGCGAGCACGGTCGGGGTCGAGGAAGACGGAGTCGTGGGCGACGACTGGTGCGTGCACGGACGGAGGCGGCGGTGCTGGCGGATGGAACGCGCGGGCTCGGGCAGCCTGCCGGCGTCGGGGGCGGCGAGCTCGGGCAGCCTGCCGGCGTCGGGGGCGATCGTGCGCGCGTCGGTGAAGCAGAGAAGTGATGGGAAGGGAAGAAGAAGAGGAGGGGCTAAAGGGTTATAACCAAAGGACCTTTAGTCCCGGTTGATGGTTCCAACCGGGACTAAAGGGTTATACGTCCCGGTTGGAGCCACCAACCGGGACGTATACTCCAATATTTTCAGCAGACCAAGGGTTGGCGCGCAGGGGGTCTTTAGTCCCGGTTGGTGGCTCCAACCGGGACATATTCCCCTGTTTTCAAAAAATTTCAGGTATTTTCTCTCTGTTCCCGCCTTATTTTTTATTTTGGGGTTTAAATTTGTATTGTTTTTTAAATGATAATTAATTTGGAATTTAGAAAAACTGTAAACATAAAGTGTTTGGATTTGAATAAATAATTCAAAACAATTTTCTGTTTAAAAAATAATTAATGTAACCATTTAAAATATGAACCATTTACAATTAAAAATGAATTAACTTATATTTTTTAATATCAATTTGGAATTTAGGAAAACTTTAAACATATGAAGTGTATGGATTTGAATAAATAATCCAAAACCATTTTCTATTTTTAAAAAATAATTAATGTAACCTTTTAAAATGAATTAACTTATATATTTGAATATTAATTTGGAATTTAGAAAAACTTTAAACATAAATAGTGTTTGGATTTGAAAAAATAATTCAAAACCATTTTCTGTTTTAAAAAATAATTAATGTATAACCATTTAAAATATGAACCATTTACAATGAAAAATGAATTAACTTATATTTTTTTAATATCAATTTGGAATTTAGAAAAACTTTAAACATAAGAAGTGTATGGATTTGAATAAATAATCCAAAACTATTTTCTATTTTTAAAAAATAATTAATGTAACCTTTTAAAATGAATTAACTTATATTTTTGAATATTAATTTGGAATTTAGAAAAACTTTAAACATAAAAAGTGTTTGGATTTGAATAAATAATTCAAATTCATTTTCTGTTTTAAAAAATAATTAATGTAACCATTTAAAATATGAACCATTTACAATTAAAAATGAATTAGCTTATATTTTTTTAATATCAATTTGGAATTTAGGAAAACTTTAAACATAAGAAGTGTATGGATTTGAATAAATAATCCAAAACCATTTTCTATTTTTTAAAAATAATTAATGTAACCTTTTAAAATGAATTAACTTATATTTTTGAATATTAATCTGGAATTTAGAAAAAATTTAAACATAAAAAGTGTTTGGATTTGAATAAATAATTCGAACATGATAGGTCATTTTGTGAAGGTTTTTTCGAAACCACATATTGCGAGCATCGTTAGAACTTGCATTGGATCTCTGAAGAAACCACATATTGCGAGTCTAAAAATGATTTTTTCAAAAAACACGGGCGATAGATCATGTACCTGTAGTACAAACCGGACCCACTTCGTGCCGATTCGGCAGACATTTGTCCTTTTTACCCGGGATGGACGAAAAGGTTTGAGATATACCGGTTGGGAGATAGTCCATGTAAGGTGGTCTAGTATTTTAGGAAAATGGGACGGTAGCATTCTGAAACGGCATTTTGGTGGTTACTTCACAAAACAACCCGTTTTTTGCGCTCGGAAAATGGAAAAGGGATTTTTCGTGCGACAAAAAGGAAAACTTCCTCCTGCAACATTGTTCTCCATACCAATGTCCACACACATGCATAATATGGGCACAACATCACAAACTATGCCATGATTCAGCACATAACATCGGTCATTTGGACCGAAAGCCATGAAACCTCGAACATGATAGGTCATTTTTTGAAGGTTTTTTCGAAACATGATCAATATACCAAGTCTGGTATTTTTACTTTCAACTATGTAACAAAATATGACACCACGCGAAGGATTTTCATTGTTCGGATTTTTTTGAATTTATTATGCCCGTTTTGAATTATCTGAATTTCTAACTATGGTCGAACCGGTGTGCATGAAGATAGGGGACGAGCATCGTTAGAACTTGCATTGGATCTCTGAAGAAACCACATATTGCGAGTCTAAAAATGATTCAGCACAACATCACAAACTATGCCGTGATTCAGCACATAACTTCCTGCCGATTCGGCAGACATTTAGTCCCGGATGTAGTCACAAACCGGGACTAAAAATATTTTCCGCCATTTCCCACCTCTTCCCGCCAATTTTTCCCGCCCTTTCCTTTCTACTAGAGCTTTTAGTCCCGGATATAGTCACTAACCGGGACCAAAGATATTTGCCGCCATTTCCCAAAGCTTCACGCCAAGTTTTCCCGCCTTCCCTCTATATTTAGGGTGATCGTGCCATGGCTATCCACACATCCACACCTTCCTCTCTTAGAACAATGGACAACGCCTACTGGGCCATTCTGACCCTCGAGGAGACCGAGGCGCTGTGCGCCTCCAACTACCCTTGTCCGCCGGGCTACCGGCCGCCCGTCGGCTGGATGCTGAGCGCTGGAGGGGTTCTTGTCCCTCCTGTCCCTCAAGGTTCCGCACGCCAGGCGGCCATCACAAACCACTTCTACCATGAGCTCACGCCGGAGCAGAGGATGGATCCCCAGTGGGATCCCGACAACTACGACACCTGGAATGCCTTCTTCGCTAATAGGCGGGAAAGGGAGCTCGCCAGGTACGAGGGTGATGGCCCGCCGCCAGTGAACCACAACGAAGCCGGCCGTCGTCTGTGGTGGGCGAACCGTACTATCATCGGAGTGATGCGCTACATCGCCGGGGGAGACCATCCTCGCCTACGGTGCCCACGAGTCCACCCGCCACAGGCCCCACACTGTCCCGGCGGTAGCGGCATCGTCTTCCAGGAGACCCCTCTCCCGCCCGCCGTGAATCCGAGGCTGGAATGGCCCCTGGTATATGCCATGGATGGGCTGAGGATCCCCGGAGTGGCAGGTGACGATGACGATGATGATGACGACGATGACGATGAAGACTCTGAAGCTGCGTACTATAGGACTAGGCATGATTATGACTAAAGGGGGCGGCTTTAGTCCTGAGTGTTAGCTAGTCCCGGTTTGTCCCGGTTTTTAATATTAATAAATGTCTTGAGTGTTACCTAATAAATAGAGGGAAATGCCTATATAAAGAGAGGGTTCATCTTTAGTCCCGGTTGGAGAAACCCTAAACCCTAAACCCTAAACCTGGATTGCGGCAGAGTGGGCCAGGCAACACTAATAATAGGGGTGAGTGTCGACATTATGTCGTGCGGCTTGTACCTTGTCCCGGATGGTGTCACCAACCGGGACTAAAGATGAGTCAGCACTAATAATAGGGGTGAGTGTCGACATTATGTCGTGAGTGTCGACATTATGTCGTGAGTGTCGACATTATGCCGAGCTGCTTGTACTATAAATAGGCATCCTTGTGAGTCCAGTCCTCCAGCCAGTTTGAGGCATCTCCAAGATGGTTTTAGAGAGCAGGGACACCACTACGGCCAGTTTCAGGGAGATGCCGACGGAGCCCGGTCCTCCGGCATCTCCGAGAAACTGGTCATAGAGGCACTCCCTAATATGTGAAATTAGTTAGCTCCGAGGCGTATTGATCTAGTTAGTGAAGTTACAAGCTGCAAGATGGTTTTCGAGAGCAGGGACACCACTGCGGCCAGTTTCAGGGAGATGCCGACGGAGCCCAGTCCTCTGGCATCTCCGAGAAACTGGTCATAGAGGCACTCCCTAATATGTGAAATTAGTTAGCTCCGAGGCGTATTGATCTAGTTAGAGAAGTTACAAGCTGCAAGATGGTTTTCGAGAGCAGGGACACCACTACGACCTGTTTCAGGGAGATGCCGCCGGATCCCAGTCCTCCGGCATCTCCAAGAAACTGGTCATAGAGGCACTCCCGGTCCAGCCACAAAACGGGACTAACACTTAAGGCATTTATTAATATTAAAAACTGAGACTACAAAACCGGAACTAAAGGCCACAAACCGCGAAAGATATCCTTCGGTCAAGCCACAAACTGTGAAAGACATGAACTAGAGTTACATAATATGAGCATGAACTTCTTGGCATATGTCATTCCTTATGACCGCTTCAGACGTAACCATGGAGCATCTTCTTTACTTAACGGAATGCTTGGGTCAGTTTTCACTGTGAAGGGCGGAATTTCATCAAACTTATTATAATCTTCTGACATGTCTGTCTTGTCCTCGATTCCCACGATGTTTCTTTTCCCTGAAAGAACTATGTGACGCTTTGGCTCATCATATGATGTATTCGTTTGCATATTTTTTTCTTTTTTCGGTCTGGAGGACATGTCCTTCACATAGAAAACCTGAGACACATCATTGGCTAGGACGAATGGTTCATCTCTATAACCAAGATTGTTGAGATCCACTGTTGTCATTCCGTACAACTGGTCTATCTTTACCCCTTCCCCATTCAGGTTGACCCATTTGCAGCGAAACAAAGGGACCTTAAAAGAGACTCCATAGTCTAGTTCCCATATCTCCTCTATGTAACCATAATATGTGTCCTTTTGTCCATTCTCGTCTATTGCATCAAAGCGGACACCACTATTTTGGTTGGTGCTCTTTTTATCTTAGGCGATCGTGTAGAATGTATTCCCATTTATTTCGTACCCTTGGAAATTCAATACAGTAGAAGATGGTGACGCGGCCAACAAGTATAGCTGATCTCCAACAGTGGTGTCATTCAAGAGATGTGTCCGCATCCAACCACCGAAAGACTCCATGTGTTCATCTGTAATTCATGATTCAGGCTTCCCCGGGTTTTTGGAGCGTACAATATTCTTGTGTTCCTCGATATACGGAGCTGCCAAGGTGGAATTATGTAGAACTGTGTAGTGTGCTTTAGTGAAAGAATCCCCGTCCCTACATATCATTGCTTTCTTTCCCAGCGTGCCTTTTCCACTTAGTCTTCCCTCATGCCGCGAGTCAGAAACACCAATCGGCTTAAGGTCAGGAATAAAGTCAACACAAAACTCAATGACCTCCTCTGTTCCATATCCCTTGGAGATGCTTCCTTCTGGTCTAGCACGGTTATGAACATATTTCTTTAAGACTCCCATGAACCTCTCAAAGGGGAACATATTGTGCAGAAATACCGGACCGAGAATGGCAATCTCTTCCACTAGATGAACCAGGAGATGCGTCATAATATTGAAAAAGGATGGTGGGAACACCAATTCAAAACT
This sequence comes from Avena sativa, assembly GCA_916181665.1. NCBI lineage: Eukaryota > Viridiplantae > Streptophyta > Magnoliopsida > Poales > Poaceae > Avena > Avena sativa. The sequence continues at coordinate 293,062,956 of OV702282.1, forward strand.
AACAAGACATTGTACCACATCCTTCTGTAACCTTGGCAGAATATCTGGATTGATTACCTTCTGAGATATTGCATTGAGGAATGAACACAGCTTCACAATGGGTACTCGAACATTTTCCGGTAGAAGCCCCCTCAATGCAATCGGAAGCAACTGCGTCATAATCATGTGACAATCATGAGACTTTAGGTTTTGGAACTTTTTCTCTGCCATATTTATTATCCCCTTTATATTAGATGAGAAGCCCGACGGCACCTTGATACTGTAAAGGATTTCAAAAAAGATTTCCTTCTCTGCTTTGGTAAGAGCATAGCTGGCACGACTTAAGTGACGCCCTTTATCTGTCTTGTTATGTGTATGCATGTTCTTTGGGTCTTTCATAATTTGTTGGTCCTCCCGTGCTTCAGGTGTATCTTTTGTCTTCCCATACACACCTAGGAATCCTAGCAGGTTCACGCAGAGATTCTTCGTCACGTGCATCACGTCGATTGAAGAGCGGACACGCAGGACTTTCCAATATGGCAGCTCCCAAAATATAGATTTCTTCTTCCACATGGGTGCGTGTCCTGTAGCGACGTCGTTCGGAACTGATTGACCGCCGAGACCCTTTCCAAAGATTACTTCTATGTCCTTGACTATACCAAATACATCATCACCAGCAGGGAGTTCAGGCTTCTTCCGGTGATCTGCCTCACCTTTGAAATGCTTGCCTTTCTTTCTTACGAGATGATTGGTCGGAAGAAATCGTCGATTCGCCAGGTACACAACCTTCTTGCATTTATGCAAATATGTACCTTCGGTCTTATCTAAACAGTGGGTGCATGCCTTATATCCCTTGTTTGTCTGTCCTGAAAGGTTACTAAGAGCAGGCCAATCATTGATGGTTACGAATAACAACCCTCGTAGATCAAATGGCTCCTGTTTGTTCTCATCTCATGCACGTACACCTGGTTTTCCCCACAACTGTAAGAGTTCTTCAACTAATGGCCTAAGGTACACATCAATGTTGTTGCCCGGTTGCTTCGGGCCTTGGATGAGCACTGGCATCATAATGAACTTACGCTTCATGCACAACCAAGGAGGCAGGTTGTAGATACATAGAGTCACGGGCCAGGTGCTGTGACTGCAACTCTGCTCCCCAAAAGGATTCATGCCATCCGTACTTAGACCAAACCATAAGTTCCTTGCGTCACCTGCAAAGTCTGGGAAGTCTCTCTCGATTTTTCTCCACTGTGACCCATCAGCAGGGTGTCTCAACTTCCTGTCTTTCTTACGGTCTTCTTTGTGCCATCGCAACAACCTGGCATGCTCTTTGTTTCTGAACATGCGTTTCAACTTTGGTATTATAGGAGCATACCACATAACCTTAGCAGGAACCCTCTTCCGGAGGGGCTCTCCCTCAACATCACCAGGGTCATCTCGTCTGATCTTATACCGCAACGCATTGCATACCGGGCATTTATCTAAATTCTCATACTCCTTACCGCGGTAGAGGATGCAGTCATTAATGCATGCATGTATCTTTTGCACATCTAATCCCAGAGGACAGAGAGTCTTCTTTGCTTCGTAGGTACTCTCGGGAAGTTCGTTATGTTTTGGAAACTTCGGCTTCATTATTTTCAGCATCTTTTCAAATGAGGAGTCAGTTAGACCACACTCTGCCTTCCATCGCAACAATTCCAGTGTGGTATCGAGCTTTGTGCTGCCATCTTCACAATTTGGGTACAACAATTTCTTGTGATCTTCTAACATGCCCTCTAACTTCAACTTCTCATTTTCTGTTTCACAGTCTCGCTTTGCATCAGAAATGACCCTACCAAGTTCATCAGCCGGCTCATCTGATGCCCGTTCTTCACCTCTTTCCTCTCCATTGTCTTTAATTGCAGTATCACTGTATTCAGGAAACATATGATGATAGTTGTTATCATCATATTCTTCTTCACCATCTTCCATCATAACCCCTCTTTCCCCGTGCTTGGTCCAGCAATTATAGTTGGGCATGAAACCTTTCATAATCAGGTGGCCGCGAATGATTTTCGAGGAAGAGTACTCCTTGTTGTTCCGACATTGAACACATGGACAACGTATAAATCCATTCTCTTTGTTTGCCGTAGCCACATCGATAAATTTATCCACGCCTTTGATATACCCGGCTACGCGCCGGTCACCGTACATCCATTCCCGACCGTTCATCTGCATCATATAAGTAAGTTTATCAAAAAACAGGACATCATAAATAGTGAAATAACCAATTCACACCGACACATGAATTGTATCAATGACCTAGAAAAGATAAGATTGCTAACCTCGATCGAGAGAAATAAAGAGGAGAAAGCTCAAGTGCGTCTCGGACACCTTCTATATTTTTGTTCTATGAGAAATTCAATGGGATTATTCACTCAAACATTTCATCAAACACCTTCAATGCATGCATGAGAAAAAACTAGCACACCCCCTCACACCTTCCACCATTCGAAAAAACAGAGTGGAGGCAGAGGGGGCTGAGGCGTTGCATTTATAGAGGGCAGGGGGTCTTTAGTCCCGGTTGGAGCCAGCAACCGGGACTAAAGGTGCGTGCCACGCCACGTGGATGTGGCCAAACCTTTAGTCCCGGTTGGTGGCTCCAACCGGGACGTATTCCCCCTTACCAACCGGGACGCATGCCCCCTGGCCCCGTGCCCGCTCCAACCGGGACGCGTGCCAGCATTAGTCCCGGTTGGTGGCGCAACCGGGACAAATGCTCTGAGGGGTCGCGAACGGATAACCTTTTTCCACTAGTGAGCTGAACCACGTCGATGTTGAACAATAGGGACTTCCGTCTCCAGGTGCAAAGGCCTATGATCTGACCTCATAAATTCCATGAGATGTACGTAGGACATCATCAGAATGCACTATGTACCACACATCATTCACCAATATCCGATCTAATCTCTCTCCAATACGTCCTATTTTCCAGGTAAATGGGTCTCCACTGAATCCAATATCAATGAGTATACTTTTATTTCTAACTGGCTATAATTAACATTACAGTTTGGCAGACGTACTAATTCTTCCCCCTCCCACAATATAAGTTTGCCAAAAGTCTTACATTGTAGAATGGAGGGAGTATATTTTGTGTGCAACAAACTCTCTAGGACAGATCTGAAACCAACACGCCCACCAGATCAAGCCCTATGGTCTAGGAGAGCCCACCCAAGCAGGGGAAACCTCTTGGGGGCGACTTGATGCGGCTACGAAGAAATATGACGAAGAACCGACAGAGCGTCACGTGCACCATGCCTACTGAAGAAGCCAAGAATGGCGACAGGGAGAGAGAGACGAGGCATGTGCTCGGGCAAGAGGAGAGGGGGATCTCAATAAGGAGGCTCCACCAGCATCAACGGTTGGCCTCTCCCGCTAGCGATGACGACGAGGACGGGTAGACCCTAGGAACCTTGGGCGGCACGAGGTTAGTGTATCACCTCGGAGTCAACCGAGGGCGCAAAAAAAAAATCACTAAGAGCGAGGCTGCAAGTAAATTAATCTTTCTAAGATGACAAAAATTGGTAAGATTCATATTGGCAACAAAAAAAAAAAGATGCTCCTGAATGGTCGGGGTGTAATATTTTTTTGCACTTGTCCTTCCAAAGATAGTACGTACTAGTACGGTAAAAGGAAACGATGAATCGGCACTAGGAGATCAGAAAGACTTTTTGAGCAAAGAGTCCATGTCAGTCTCGTGCATGAACAAGCTCGAGACCGACGCATATCCCGTGTTATGCAGCCAGGTGACGAGCTTGGTTCCTAGGTCGAGCCGGAGGAGGCCCCTCCGGTCCACCCGGACGATGACCGTGCCGCTCCTCTCCCCGAACCCTTCCAGCGTAAAGGACAAAGGCGAGCTGACCTGCCCCATCGGCCTTACGACCTCCTCCGCAGCGATCACCAGCTGCCAACTCCACGTCTCCGCCAAGTGGTGGGGCGACCAGCCCGGCGGCGACGTCCACATCCATATCCCACAGGTCCCCGCGACGAGCATGCTCAGACGGCCACTTACGGAAGCCAGGAGGAGTTGCTTGTCTCGCTTACAAGGCATCAATCCGGACAAGACTGGCGGGATGTCCATGGTCATGGTCATGGCCTCCGCGGCATCGGCGTCTAGAGCGAGGATCCCGTCCCAGCATTCTCCCCCGGGGTTCACTCGGCAGAGCCAGTAGACGGTGCGGCCGATGACGCGGGCGGCGGAGGCGTCGACACGGTGCGTGTGCACGGTGAAGGACGACGCTTCGCGGACGGCGTCCCACTGGCCGCGCTTCGAGGAGTAGGTCTGGAACCGGAAGTGCTTGTCCGTGACGAGCAGCTCGTACGAGCCGTCGGCGTCGCTGACGCTGAGGAAGGCGTGCGCGTAGGACAAGGCGGTAGCAGGAAGCGTGTTTACCGCGCCGGTGGTGGTGTCGCAGACCTTGAGCTCGACGTTGGGAGGGTAGGGGTAACCTCCGTGCCGGCGGAGGAGGAGCAGGCGGTCGCGAGAGGCCACGGGCTGGAACGAATGGCGCAGGGTCTTGGCTTGCAGACCGGCGTGGAGCTTGATCGAGGATGGCGTGGGGACGATGTGGTGGGCTGGGACCAGACGGGCGCCGAATGACAGGTAGGAGACGCCGAAGAGGAGGGCCCGGTCGAAGCCGGCGCCGCCGCCAGCAGCAGCGGCCGCCGCTTGGAGCGCGAGACTGCGGCGGAAGGCCGGGTCGAGGATGGCGCGGCGGAGGAATCTGGTGGCCGTGGCGCAGCGGACGATTGTGGTCACGTCACAGCGCGCGACGATCTCGAGCAGGACATCCATCGGGAGGTGTTCCCTCGCGGACGCCGGCGCCGGCAGCGGCGCCGCCGGCCGGATGCGCATGTCTAGGCCTCGTTTGGTCGATATCATATCATCGGCGGCGATAGAGAGAGAGATTGCTTCTCTTATATTTTCTGTTCACGATCGTTGGATAACATAGACCGTGGGGTACTTGGACTCTTTTCTTTTCTTGAAATTGTGATGGGAAGCGATCGCTGAAATCGGGGCGGTTACGGATTCGCCGCGGGTAGTTTCCAAGGTGAGGTTTAAATTCCTCGTCTTGTTGCTCGCGGGCCGGCAAGTCCGATCCAAAACCCAGCTAGCTACTACTACTACTACAGTACGTAGCATTGTACCGACCCGTAAAAAAAAGTTCTAGCTTTGTACCGTAGATATCGTAAACTAGTGCGTGCGCACTGACTCGTCGGTCGTGTCGACACGGACGTGGACTTTGAAGTCGCGCACCGAGAGATCCCCGACCAATTTCTTCACCAGATCGACGATAGCTTCGCCGCAAAGATACAGGAACTTCCACGAAGCACAGGTCCGTCACGATCTGCTCCTATCATATCGCACCTACTCCTAGCTAGCACCCGCGGCGGACTCAGCCGGCACGCTAGTGGGGCGTCGCAGTCAGCTGATCGATCGCCAGCCATGTACGCCGGTGACGCGTCGACCAGCGACGACCTGCGAGCGACGTCGTCCAGGCGCCGGCTGCGTGTCCGCGTCCGTGCGCAGCCGCTGGCGGACGTGCTGCGGGAGCACGCGCTGGTGCACCTCCCTCCCGCGGCCGCCGCGCGCCTGCGCCTCGTGCACCCGTCCTGGGCGACCACGATCTCCTCCCCGCTCTTCGCCGTCGCGCACGCGGCCGCCCCGCGCCGCATGTCGGGGATCTTCGTCCCCTTGGCCGGCGGGTTCCTCCCGTTCGACCGCGCCAACGACGCCGTGCCCTCCCCGTCGCTCGCCTTCGCGCCGGCCTCCTCGGACGTCACCGTGCTCTCCTCCTCGCACGGGGTCGCCTGCTGCTTCTCCCCCGCCGACGACGCGCTCATCGTCTGCAACCCGGCCACGGAGGCCTGGTCCGCCGTCCCGCCCCCGCCGCGCCGTACCTGGCCGCGCCCGGCCGTCGTAGTGCTCTTCGACGCGACGGCCTACAACTTCCGCGGCGACTACGCGCTCGTCTGCGCCGCAGAGTGCGGGCCGGGCTCCGGGGCCTACTGCTTCCAGGTGTTCGCGTCCGGGACGGGTGCGTGGCGGTTCGCCGACGCCGTGGCGCCCGCCGAAGGTCTCGTCGCCGCGTCGGGCGTGGCGGCCGGCGGCACGGCGTGGTGGCGCACCAGCGTCGGCACGGCCGTGGGGTACAGCCCGGCCACGGGGCAAGTGGATGTGGTGCTCTGCCCCGGCGACAGCGCCAAGTGGGAGATCGGCTCGGCAGGCGGAAGGCTCCACTGCGCCGTACGCGACGGCGACGGCGTCTCCGTGTTCCGGCTCAAGGACGACGGGAGCTGGGAGGTGGCGGCCGCGTGGGTGTCCGTCTCGGAGCTGCTGCCACGTCACCTGATAAAGCCGGCACAGAACGAGAACGCGCAGGGCGAGGCCGACGGCGAGGCGAGCGGGAAGGAAATCGCCGCGGCGTCTCCTGTCATCGTGGAAGAGGAAGTGCTGCAGCTGGACGACGCTGTGCAGCTTCTGGGGTTCCAGGGAGCGGAGCTGGACGTGGTGGTGCTGGCCGGGAGGCGGCTGGTGGCGTTCGACGCGCGGACGCGGCGGCGGCTCGAGGTCAGGGTGCCGGCTCGAAAGGAAGAGAAGGAGAAACAGTGGGACGGCGCCGAGTACGCCGTCCACACCAACACGCTCGCGCTGGTCGCGCCCGCCGTGCTCGCCGGAGAGCCGGTGCTCGTGGAGTCGCCGGATCATGGGGACGTCGCATTTCCTTGAACGGATTTCGTGGAGTTCAGAATGCTTTTTTTTTAACAGCTCGTGGAGTACACAATGCTACTAGGAAAAAAATGCTACTAGGAGGATGCATTCACGTGAGAAATTAACAACTCCGGTTATTCTGTACTCCATCGTGACACAGATGGAGAACTTTCCTTTTGTTTTGACGTGTTTTACCATCGTGACACAGATGGAGATAGAAAGAAAATATCGGATCATGGGGAAGGCGCGTAATTTATGCAATCAGTTAGAGATAGTTTTCAGATTTCCAACCGCAAAAGAAAAGATAATTTTCAGATTTCCTGCAAGCACTTAGAGCCGGACACGATAATTTCCTAATGAAATCGATGCTGAGGCTACAAAAATTTATGTAAAACGATACTACTCTCTACAGGATCGCGTGACCGCCTGTTTAGATCGTGGTGGCCCAACCACCCTTACCTTATCTATTTAGAACTGCTTGCCCTTGGCCATGCTGCTACCTTGTTGTCCACTGGCCGCCGGCCACCGGCCCGCTCCTCCCTCCATGTCACTGCCTAGCCCCTACGTTGTTGTCACCTAGGCACCGCACCGTCGTCGCCTAGCTCGCGCGCGCGCTCCGCTCGCCGCTGCAGCCCAGCACGCGGCTCGTCACCGTAGCCCTGCGCTGCCGTCAATCTCCGCCCAGCGCCGCGCCGCTGCATGTACCTCGTCGGAGCGTCGCGTCGCCGCTCCACCATCGGCAACTCGCCGGAGTCTACATACACCTGGCGCGCAGCACGGAACACCGCCTCCCTGCATGCGCCGAAGCGCCGCCACGTTGGTGTTGTTGTGTTGGTGGTACCACCGACGACTGCTACCTACTACCACTGACGCTGCTACCTATGGCGTCGATGTTTGCTACATGGGGTTAGCAGCGCTGCTACCTAGTGCCACCACCACTGCTACCAATAGCGTCGAGGTTTGCTACGTGCGGCCGGCGGCGGTGCTACAAGTGTGTCTTGTGTTTTTCTACAATGTCTCCGCCGAGATCTCCGGCGAGGTGTCCGATGAGGTCGGATTTGCTAGAATATGATATTTTTTTTGCTACATATGTTTTATGTTTTTGCTACAATAGCATAAAGTTTTTGCTACACGGTCTCCGGTGAGGTCTACCGATGAAAGTTTCCGACGAGTCTTCGGCGATGTCGGATCTGCTACATTAGCATAATATTTTTGCTACGCGGTCGTTGGCGAGGTCTCCGGCGAAATCTAGTCTATTTTTCTATTTCCTGGGTCCGAACCGTTTTTTGCTACATGTAAAAAGCGGGCAATATTGTAGCAAATTCAGTTTGTTTGTAGCAAAAGCGGGATTAGACCTCGTTTTAGGGGACACGTGACGGCCTAGGGACCCGAGGGACCGGGGGAAACTATCCTCAGGGGACGCCTAGCGCTGTCCAAAATTTATCCCTCTCGTGACGAAACAACACACTACTTTTGCCAGCACAAGTAGGGTGTTTATGCGAAGCTTGCTATTAAAAAAAAGGTAAGAGCAACTCTAACCGAAAGACCAAAATTTAGAGGAGCAAAATGGCCTCCTATCCCTTAGAGGACCAAATTTGCTCCTCTAAGTCACACAAATGGAGTCACACATTGCATCAAACACATATTGTGCACACGATTTTGAACACAAATTTAAACTTAGGCAACATTTTGAACTTAGTTCATACATTCACTTGGTACATAGACCTACATAGTTGAGCTACATCTAAAAACAAAAGAAAATCCGGCGGAGGCAGCATTGATGTCCTCGTCGGAGATCCGACCACACGGCTCAGTCGCGGAGGTTGTCGACGTACCTTGCCTAAGAGTCGTGGAGGCTATCGAGGTACCTATTAAGGGATTCGTAGGAGTCATCGGAGTCCTCGTCATTGGAGAGCTCGAGGACGGCAGGGGAAGCCGACCCTGGCGGAGGTGTCGCAGAGGTCGATCGCGCGGCAAAGGTCAACGAAGAAGCTTCCCCTTTGTGATTCATCACGTACTACCTGTACAGCTTCGCCTCCGCCGCAACGCGCTACGGATTGCGCCGGCGGAGGTTTGCCATGTACTTCTCGCCGGCGGCTTCCACCTCGAGACGCTCGCGGGCTTCCTGGTCCTCCCGGTCCTCGTGCTTGTTCTTGATGGCTCGGATATGTAGAGCTCGTTGGGAACCCTAAGAGGAAGGTATGATGAGCACAGCAACAAGTTTTCCCTCGGTTATGAAACCAATGTTATAGAACCAGTACGAGTAAGAAAATGACTCCATGGTGTTGCTAGCAACTTGGAACCTGCACAACACAATCCACAATACTTTGCCCCAACTTACAGTGAGGCTGTCAATCTCACCGGTTTGCTGAAAACAAAGAATTGAACGTATAGTGTGGAAGATAGTAATTGCTTGTAGTAAGTAAACATCAACGGTAAACAGTAGATGGTATATCAATGATAAAGAATGGACCGGGGTCCATAGTTCACTAGAGGTGTTCTCCATAAGATAGATAACATGTTGGGTGAACAAATTACAGCGGGACAATTAACAGATTGAGAAGGCATAACAATGCACATACTAGACATCTTGACTCCTACGAGATTTGATTGAGCATTATAACATAATACATAGACCGTAATCTATCTGCATCTATGACTAATAATCCACCTTCAGGTTATCATCCGAATCCCTTTCAGTATTAAGTTGCAAGCAACAGATAATTACATTAAGCAAAGTGTGTAAAGTAAACAATACAATTGCCCCATAGACAAAGGATTGTTGTTTTCTCCCTAGTAGCAACAACACATCTACAACCTTAGAGATTTATGTCACTTCCCCAGATTACTAGAGGCATGAACCTACTATCGAGCATAAATACTCCCTCTTAGAGTTACAAGCATCTACTTGGCCAAGATAGCTACTAGCAACGAAGAACATGCAAGATCACAAATAGCATAGACATGATAGAATCAATAATCAATCTGACATAGTATCTCAATATCCATCGGATTCCCGCAAACACAATATGTATGATTACAAATAGATGATCTTGATCATGAACGGAGCTCACATGATCTAAACATGATAGCACAAAGGAGGAGAAACAACCATCTAGCTACTGTATGGACCCATAGTCCAAGGGTGAACTACGCACGCATCACTCCGGAGGCTGGCATGGTGATAAAGAAGGCCTCCGGGATGATCTCTCCCCTCCAGCAGGGTACCAAGAAGAGCTTCAGATCCTCCCGATCTAGGGACAATGGTGGCGGCGGCTACGGACTGTTTCGTGAAGATTTGATCGGGTACTTAGGGTTTCTGCATTGGGGTGCTTTTATAGGCGAAGGGGCAAGGTTGGTGGGCGCCCGAGGGGCCCACACCTAGGGCTGGCGCGCCCCCTGGCCGTGCCGCCACAGGGTGTGGCCGCCTCGTGGCCCCACTTAGTCTCCCCTCCGGACTCCGTGTTCCTTCTGGTAAAATATTATCTTTCACTTTTGTCCCGTCCAATTCCGAGAATGTTTCCTTACTAGCTTTTATAAAACCAAAATAGGTTAGTTCTAGAAAATGTATAAAAATACCTCAAAGTTTAGACAAAACATAAAAAAGTTGATACAAAACAAGCATGAAGCACCAAAAATTATAGATACGTTTAAGACGTATCAGTTCTCCACCTAGCGGGGGGTGTAATTAGGTCCGACATTTCTTCCTCGAAGTTGAGCGAGAAGTTTAACTCCCCGCAGTCACCACCGTGGAACTGAACATTGGCGATTTTGTGCACCAACACCGCCTGCCGCGCAGAATGGAATGTCCCCAGCCAATGGTGCTTCCCATAAGAGTTATGGCATGTTTGAGTTTCTGGAAATTTTGATGATTTGGAATCGTGGCAAATAAACAAGTCTTCGTAGTGTATTCTTAGGAAACTATGAATACATGTTCCACAAAGGGAAAACATGTTGTTGTCCTAAGTTTATGTGTCTTGATGAAGATATAGGTGGAAGAAATTAAAAGTTCAAAACAAGGTACTTTGACCTTACCTCCCGATTGTTGAGTGGCGCAGCAAAATTTGTTTCGTGAAACCGAACTCTACAAATATAGGAGAAACTAATGATAATGATCATAAAGTTTTAGCGAATAATTTTACAAAATAAAGTAGGATTCAAGAATATATATTCTACAAGTCAGTCAAATTGTATTATTGATTCACTTGTCATGTTTTGAACAAGACATACCTACAAAATACAAAGAAGCGTGATGGACATAAGTGCGAGAAATGACTAGGAGTCATGAAATCCTATATTAAGTTATATTAAAGATTGAAAAGTGATGTGTTACTTGATCTTATTAAGTAAAGAGGTTTACTTAATATTTCTAAATGACTACTAAGGTCATGAGAAAGAAATGAATGAAAGACATAAAGTTCGATTTGTCACAAAGAATGTTTGGACAAATTCAAGGAGTTGTCTACAAATGTAGCGATGCTTGAGTCTATTGGATTAACACTAGCAATATATGGATATTGGGAACTCGCAGCTATAATTCTCAATTTGATGGTGATCAAAGAATTTTGGAAAATCCAAGATTATTGAGAGGATTTTCATTTGAGTGGGAGCATATTGGCTTGGCTTAAACCTTAATATGTAAGAGACATATTTTGAATGGAAGCTTAATGGCTTGGCTAAGACTCAATATTTAGGAAGATATATTTCGAGTGGGAGCTAAGTGAAATCCCTAGATCTCATATATGGATGCCATATTTGAGTGGAAGCGTGTTATCATTCTGAAATATGCGGATGCCATATATGAATGATATAATTAGTATTAATAATATTTAAGTTAGTAAATATGGATGAAGTCGAAGAAGTTATTAAACAATTTAATCTATCGAGATAGATTGGTAAGTTTAATAAAAATTATTGTTGGATGCTTCCTGGACTTGATTCTGAAGGTGTTCACAATGTCCTAGGTAAGATTCTGAAGAGCTTAGAATGGAACAAGATAAGAAAGAGGTTATTACTTGTATGAATCATTGAATTAGACCCGATATTACAACTATGGTTAAAAGAAAGAAAGAGATGCATTGCATCTCCTATGCCTCAGTCATAGGTTCTTCCATGGAACCATATTGTATGCTCAACATAATATGACCCAAAGGATCTGGTTGAAAGAAAAATGTCTTGAAGTGATTCCGGATTTAACCACTGAACCAGAGTTAAAGTTCATTCTTGAATGGAAAGAAGCAAAGTTAGGCACATAGGTTGCATGTTATGCACTAGGATCTACATAAATATAAAAGTATGTTTTGGCTAAAGAAGTTCGACTTCTCTAAGTGTGTTTCCGGAGTTTACATGACAACGGTGAAGGTTAAATTGACTCAACGACCGTCATTGTAAACAAATAAACAAAGTCTCACACGCCAAAACAAATACTTCAACCCATTATGAGATAATGGAGGGAATGTCAAAATTAGGAGGACATTAATGATTTGCAAAAGACATACTGATCTGGTAAAACAGAACAGGGACATGATGTTTCTCATGAGCAGCATGATCAATAAACACGTACGGGGATATGATTTATGATTAAATGCAAGCTAGATTATTTGTAATCTAGTGCAAGTGGGAGACTGAAGGGAATATGCCTTAGAGGAAAATAATAAAAGGTTTATTATTGTCATATCCCAATAAGTTTATAATAGTTTCATATTATGATATAAATGTATTCAAGTGGAAACATTGATACATGTGTGATATGAAACATATGTCCCTAGTATCCTCTATTACTAGTTCGGTGGGTAACATGATGATCAAGGTTTCCTCATCATGAAGTGATAGCGCTGGTTGACTACGAGATCATAACATTGGTGAATGATATGATAGGCATTCCTCAAAGATTATGACACGATCAAGTCACGAAGTTCATCATTGCAATAGTCAGAAATGAAGTCTCCTTCTCCTTAGACCGTGAGACCATAACATAATCACTGTCTCCCGAGGCAGCTTTGACTGCATCAAGCGTCACTCAATAAAATGGTGATTATAAAGGTGTACGTTGGGTATCCAGAGGAACAGGTTGAAGAGATTGTGTCAAGAGCGGGATTTTTTCATCTAGTGACAGGTAAGATATAGTTAGGCCGACTTGGTGAGATTACATCCATATATGTTGCAACATGTGACTATGTCATAGGGATGTAATATCGCGGTAATAAGTAAACAATACTTGTCGGTAACGATATTGAACAAGGTATGTAGATACCTTAACGACTATATCTCGGACAAGTAGTATCAAAGTAACAAAGGGAAATAAACTCGACGTTTACGGTTCAAACAACATCGTCAATCTGGAATGCACAGGGATCATTATGGGCATCACGGTCTCGATGTTGATCATTAACGCAAGAGAGTCTAGGTCATGTCTGTAGCTGTTCCCGAGCCATGAGGGGATACACTTAAGGGTGCGATGAGCTTGAGGTTTTACGTAAGTTGTAATCATAGTACAGAAAGAGAAAGTCGGAATTGTTCCATGGAGAGAAATCCGAAGTTGTTCAGAGAAAGAAAGGAAACCAGAAAAAGAAAGGAAACCAGAAAAGTTCTGGTGAGAGGACCGGAATTGTTTCGAATGTTCTGAAGTTGCTCGGAGGATATAGAAGGGGAACCGAAAGGTGTTTCGGGTCAAATTGGGTCTTTCCCGAATGCTAAGGAGAAGAAGAGGATTGAGTCAAAAGAAAAAGCTATTTTGGAGTTTTATCAACAATTTGCTTGCGTAGGTGGAGACCTGGTATTTTCGGAGTCCTTGTGTGAGGAATTACAAAAGAAATTTTTTCAACAAAAATGTGAATTAGGAAGGATTGGTCGACGAAATATGAATCGGAGACTTAATCTTGATATACCTCAGAACAATACATTTTTGTTACCACGAGATGTATTGGCCGCTACGGATCATTTTATTGGAATGAAATTTGGTAATATTAAATATAATTTAAATGGTTATTCCACTAATGGGCCAAATTCCTAGGGAAAAAGGGCCCATGAGGGAAACCGGAAAGGGAGAAGGGCCCATGTGCCTAGGGTTTGGCGCCTAGGGCTGCCCCCTCCCTGGACGGCGGCTAGGGTTAGGGTTTGGGGCGCCCTAGGCCGCCCCTCTCCCCCCTTGGGCCACTGCCTGGTTGCCTTGGGGAAGGGGCAAGGCTGCCCCTCCCCCCTATATAAAGATCCCCCCTCTCCCCTCTAGAGAACACACCAATACGAGATCCCATGATTTGGGGATCTCATCCTCCTCCTCTCCAATCTCTCTAGTTGTCTCCACGCGTTGGCATGGCCTAGGGCTATTCGTGCAAGAGATGATGCATCCGCAACACGTCGTTGCGCTACGGGGATTCCATAGGAGATCTACTTCCGCACTCCCGACATAATGATACGTCAGAAACGTATCTATACTTTTTGATGCTCCATGCTTGTTTAGTATCTACTTTTCTTTGCTTTGTATACACTTTGAGGTGTTTTTATATCTTTTCTGGAACTAACCTATTAACAAGTTGCCACAGTGCCAGTTGCATGTTTTCTTCTGTTTTTGGTTCCAGAAAGACAGAAAATCAATATTCTCGGAATTGGACAGGACAAAAGCCAAAGTCAATATTTTACCGTGGGGGACATGAATCCAGAAGACGAGACGGAGAAGCAAACTAGGGAGGCCAGACCCCCCTAGGCGCGGGTGGTCCCACCTAGCGCCTGGGTAGGGTGTGGCCCCCCTGGCCGCCTCCTAGCCTCGCCTCTTCGCCTATAAGAAGCCCCCGATGCAGAAACCCTGGGCACCCAATCAAAACTCCATGAAACCTTCTATAGCCGCCACCACTGTCATCCCTAGATCGGGGGGATATGAAGTTCTTCCCGGCACCCTGCTAGAGGGGAAATCATCCCGGAGGCCTTCTCTCCGGTATGAAGCGTGAGTAGTTCCACCTTGGACTATGGGTCCATGTAGTAGCTAGATGGTTGTATCTCCTCCTTGTGCTTTCATGTATAGATCTTATGAGCTCCGTTCATGATCAAGATCTAATCTATTTGTAATCATGCATGTTGTGTTTGTGGGGATCCGATGGATATTGAGATTACTATGTCAGATTGATTAATGGTTTTGTCTATTTGATACTATCATGTCTGTGTTGTTTGTGATCTTGCATGCTCTCCGTTGTTAGTAGATATCTTGGCCAAGTAGTTGCTAGTGACTCCAAGAGGGGGTATTTATGCTCGATAGTGGGTTCATGCCTCTAGTTTCCAAGGGAAGTGATAGAAATCTCTTCGGTTGTAAATGTGCTATTATCACTAGGGAGAAAACAACGGTCTCTTGTTCATAGAACAAGTGGATTGTTTACCTTACACACTTTGCTTAAAGCAGTTGTCTGTTGCTTGCAACTTAATACTGGAGGGGGTTCGGATGATAACCTGAAGGTGGACTTCTAGTCATAGATGCAGTTGGATGGCGGTCTATGTATATTGTTGTATTGCCCAATCGAATCTCATAGGATCTTTTTGTCTGGTATTGCATTGTTATGCCTTGCTCGGTTCCTGTCAATTGCCCTGCTGTAATTTGTTTACCCTTCATGCCATGTTGTTTATCTAAGGAGAGCACCTCTAGTGAACTATGGACCCCGGTCCAATCTTTACCATTGATACATCTTCCACTGTTACTTGTTTACTTGCCGCAGACCATTACCTTCCACACCATACGTTTAATCCTTTGTTACAGCAAACCGGTGAGCTTGACAACCTCACTGATTTGTTGGGGCAAAGTCTTGAGTTTGTGTTGTGCAGGTATCCACGTTGCTTGCAGCACATTTGGGGTGTTTCCTTCCTCCTACTGGTTCGATAACCTCGGTCTCTACTGAGGAAAGACTTGCTTCTGTGCTCATCACACCTTGCTCTTGGGGTTTCCGGACGAAGTGCTGTCAAGCACCACGCATCAAGATTTTTTGGCGCTGTTGCCGGGGAGGAAAGGTAAAAGGCACTCACACACGTTACCCCACGGCAATAGCAAGCCAGAAAGCTATTTTCTGGCGCCGTTGCCGGGGAGGCTAAGGACGTCTTCACAAGGGGAGTCCTTCACTTCCTTTCTCTTTACTTTGTTTTTAGTTTTCTTAGTTTCTTTTGCTTGGTTTCGTTTGCCTCTTTTCAAAAACACAAAAAAATTAGTTCCTACTCTAGTTGCTGGTATGTTGTTGCCTTGCTTGGTCATGCTTTCTATCAATGGATGGTTTCTTTGAAACTAGTTCTTATTGGCAAGGTGGGTTCATGGAAGAACAAAAGTATTATTAGAAGGAACACCATTTGTCACCAAAAGGGAAACACTTATGGGAACAAATTGATAGGTTGAATACTATTGCTAGAGACGTGTGCTCTACTTATAATGTTACTTATTGCTTTGATAAAGCTTGTTGTTGTAGGAGGTATAAACACCTCCCTTTTCAATGTGAGTATAATGATAATGTTACCATACCCTCTTATGTTAAAGGAAATTATGACTTTTATGATGTGGAACAAATTGAAGAATTTATTGCCTTCAAGGGTGCATTTGAACTTGCCAGTTTGCTTGAAAATACTGATGATGCACCTTATAAGCATGAGGTTTTTGAGATACTTAAATTTTGCTTTGATAATTACAAGGAAGAAAATGGCTATATTCTTGAATATTTTAATAGGTGATTTCCACATTTGGAAGAGATTAATGCCTTGCGGGAGCCTATGGAAGAAGAAATTGCTAAAACTGGAAGCTCATTATATTAAAAAGAGGAGGAGAGTGATGAACAAAAGGAGGAAGAATGGATTATCTACCCAAGCCTACCTTCTAATGAGAGTAACTCTTTACCTCTTATATTATTTGATTGTCCCCCATGCTTACCAAAGGAGGATGAATGTTATGTTCCTGTGGATCCTTTTGACATGTCTACTTTGGGTAAAACCTGTGAAGGTTTTAATCCCACTATTTTAGAGCTTGATAGAAATTATGCGTTTGTAGATCATGGAAAGCATGCTTTATGTGGCAGCTATATTGTTGAGTTTATTCATGATGCTACTGAAAATTATTATGAGAGAGTAAAGTATGGTTGTAGAATTTTTCATGGTACTAAAACACCTCTCTATGTTATGAAAGTTTTGAAGTTACTCTTGTTTTATCTTCCTATGCTTGTCACTTTGTTCTTTGTGAATTTATTTGTGTACAAGATTCCGATGCATAGGAAGAGGGTTAGACTTAAATGTTTTTTGAATTTGCTTCTTGATGCTCTCTTTGACTTCAATTCATATTTCTTATGTGAGCATCTTCTCAAGCTTCTTGTGCCTAACTTAAAGGCGTTAAAGAAAAGTACTTGTTGGGAGATAACCCAAGAGTTTCTTGAGTCTTGGAAATTATTACTTCAGTAATGACCTCTCCTTATCCTTTTTGTTTGCTTTTTGTGCCAAGAATGACCTCTAATGAGAGGGAAGTAAGATTTGGGGAGTTGCTCTCTCGAAACAGATTTCTGTCCTCCACCAAAAAAAATCGTGAGGAGTCTCTCTAACTCATATTGAGCTAAAAATTTATAAATAAATCCCCCAGTATGTTAGCTAACTTTTTGTTAGTTCAACACTTTTTTATTTGAGCAACAGAAGATGTTCGAAAAAATCGGTTTCTACCTGCTGGTCAGTTTTGACAGATTTCTGCCATTATTTGCATTTGCTTCTTATTGATTCCTTTTTGAGTTCTCTTTTGGGGAATTGAGCTTTTTTAAGGAGTTACTACAGTAGCTTGTTTTGTTTTTAGTGAAAATTCTTGCTGTTCCAAGGCTTTCCCTAAAGGTGTATTATCTTTTGAATACACTAATGTTGCTAATGAAGATTGTGTGAAGTTTTGTATGAAGGAAAAATTTCAGGTGTATAGAGAGAATAATGTAATGAGATGAAGAATGGACAAAATCTCAAGCTTGGGGATGCCACCCCGGTGTCACCCCAAGAAATATCCAAGAGGTAGAAGCGTCAAAGCTTTGGGATGCCCAAGGCATCCCCTTCTTCATCAATAAAAAGATCAGGTCTGTCTAGACACTTCGTTTTATTGTTTAATGCACAAGTTGTGTTGTTCTTGGAGAGTCTTAGTTTCCGTTTGGTTTGCTTAGTTGTTTAGTTTGCTTTAATAAAGTAGTTTGGACCCCCCGTTCTCGTTGTGTTGTTTCAAACAAGTTGCTTGGTGTTGGAAAGGAGTAGAAAGTTCTTACTTGATAAGTGCAAGAGGAGCTTGCATTGACTGTGAATTAGACTTTAGCATGACATGCTAGGTGTTGTTTTGACCTTATTCTTAGTTATTATTGCTGTAGCATGTCTTGCTCCAAACAATTGGTATTGCTTAGTGTGCCTTGAAAGAATTATGCGTTGTTTCAGCATGCAAAAGCATAGTATTGTGGTATTCCCCTTTGATGCTTTGTTTGGGTTGACTTGGCACATGCTCACACCATGTTATGAATATGAACAAGTCACCATAGCCTCTATGATCATTTAGTCCTTGACTTGTAGTACCACTCTATGCTTTGATTAGTAATGTTTTGTTGCTCTGCATGATTTTGGCCATTATTGCTCTCTTAGTTGGTTGCTCCCAGTCTTTTGCTAGCCTCCACTTGTATGAGTAAGCTCTACTCATGCTTCCAACTCCCAAGAAACCAAGTTATTCCAAAGTTTCCACTATAAACTCCTATGCATGGTGTGTTACACCATTCCAAGTATATTCTTGTTTTTAGCTATCTTCCAATTAAAAAATATTTTGTTATGTGAAAACTTAGTGATTAATTAAATCCCTCACAAACTTGATGGCACACTTTATATTCTTTGCCCCTAATAAACTTGAACCATTGTGTCATCTATGTTGTATATGCTTGCACTTATACGTTGGAATTAGTAGAACCGTGCTGTCATGGGGAACGTTTTCAATATTGCACTTGTACTTTGTACTCAGTTGATATCATGCTCTTTTGTCTATGGATGTCACCGGTGTGAAATAAAGAGGGAACTTGTAAGTCCATGGAGTATGTAGTTTGTGTTAGAGAAACGCCTGGGCCACTAGCCTAAGCCATGCCTAATCATGGTGGAAATGTGCAGCATCACCATAGTGAGTTATCTATGAAGCATCCTCAATAAAAAGCTATGCATATAGTAAATAAAAAGATCGCTGAGATGCTCATTGTTGCTTGCCTTGTCCTTTTGGTTATGGGATAACTCTTGTACCATGTGCAAGGGGTACCCCGTTGGCGGTTCTCTATGATATGCATGTACTTACAATGATAAGAACTTACAGGTGACTGAAGTTGAGTAGCATGAGGTGTGGCCCTCGTATTCAAGGGACATGAGATTGCCAACTTATACTTTGTCAAGCATATACTTCATCTTTGTTCACTTTAACCTTAACCACTTCAAGATGCTTATGATAGGGGCAATGAGGACTGAAAGCTAACAAGTACCATAATTTTTGGAAGCTCTTTTTGAAACTTGAAATCCCTGCTTCCTTTATGAAGGGCATTTCTTCCACTATTATATTGAGTCTCCACTTTCTACTTTTACGCACCATTAAGAGATCATAGTTGTCATTTTATGTACAGTGTCCCAAAACTTATTGATTGATGCATATTGTGATACTACTTGTTCTTGTGCTATTTGTTTTTAGTCACCCTTGTGAACTTTGAAGGTGTCCTATGCATCTATCTACTACTCTATGAGGGACAAGCTGATTGCCACTCTGCTATGTTTTCTGTATGTGAAACAAACAAACGTTTTTCAATGCATGTTATTCATGATCTTTGTTTGTAGCCTTTCATGTTGCATGCATAGTTACTATTCATGCACATGTTTAGAGTTCTTTGATCCTGGCTTTCAATGCTTGCAAATGGTTTGATCTTGGTTTTGATGGTGCATGTCACCTCAAAAATTATTCTTTTTATCACTTACCTACTCGAGGACGAGCAGGAGTTAAGATTGGGGATGCTTGATACGTCGGAAACATATCTATAATTTTTGATGCTCCATGCTTGTTTAGTATCTACTTTGCTTTGTTTTTTCTACACTTTGAGGTGTTTTTATATATTTTCTGGAACTAACCTATTAACAAGTTGCCACGGTGCCAGCTGTTGGAGATATGCCTTACAGTCAATAATAAAAATGGTTATTATTATATCTTTGTGTTTATGATAAATGTTTACATTCATGCTATAATAGTATTAACCGGAAACATTAATACTTGTGTGATTTGTAAACTAAATTAGAGTCCCTGGTAAAGCCTCTTTATAATACTAGCTTGTTGGTTAATAGATGATCGTGGTTTATCAATCATGAACATTGAGATGTTATTAACAACGAGATCATATCATTAGGAGAATGGTATGATGGACATACTCCTATAGATAAGCGTAGCATAAAGATCAAGTAATTTCAATAGTTCATTTGTTATAAGCTTTCTGATACATAGTAACCTAATTCCTTCGACCATGATATCATGCTAATCACCATCACCGGAAGGATGCTTTGATGACATCAAACACCACACCGTAACTGGGTGGCTATAAAGGTGGCATCGAGTGTTCGGAAAGTATGTGTTGAGGCACATAGATCAAGAGTGGTATTTGTCCATCCACATGACGGATAGATATACTCTAGGCCCTCTCGGTGGAATGTCATCCAATTAGCTTGCAATCATGTGACTGGCTCACAAGGGATCACATATCACGGGAAAAAGAAAAGAGTACTTATCGGTAACGAGGTTGAACTAGGTATGCAGAGATACCGACGATCAAACCTCGGATAAGTAAACTATCGTGAGACAAAGGGAAATTGGTATCGTATGTAAGTGGTTCATTCGATTGCAAAGTAATCATAGAAATATGTGGGAGCCATATGAATTTCTATATTCCTCTATTGGTTATTGATCGAAGAAGTGTCTCAGTCATGTCCGCATAATTCACGAACTGTAGGGAGACACACTTAAGGATTCGATGTTGTTTAGTAGATATGGAATGTAATTAGGGAAACCGAATATTATTCGGAGTCTCGGATGGGATCCGAGATATCACGAGGATATCCGAAATGGTCCGGAGAATAAGATTCATATAAGGAAAGTCCGATTCCGGAGTTCGGGAATGATTTCGATGTTTTCATCGGAGAGGTTCTAGAAGGTTCTAGAAGGTTCACCGGATCAGAAGGGGAATGGTCCATGAATGTTTCATGGGTAAGTGGAATTTATTGGATCATGTCCTAGGTCACTTGGTTGGGCATTTGCGAGAGAGAAATAAAACTCTAAATTGAAAGTCAAAATGGAGGTTTGAAAAGCCAAACTGGAACAATAGTTTCCTAGTGGAAGAAGGAAATAGTCCTTCCTTCTATCCAACTTGGGTTCGGGTATGGATTCAAACTCCCCTCTCCCAAGCCTCCCTCCCTCTCATAAATAGGGGGGAAGGGCTGCCCCAAAGAGCACACACCTAGCCCTCCCCACCCCGTGCGCCGCCGCCACCGGCCTGTCGCCGTCGCCCTAGCCACTACCGACACCTCCTTCTCCTCTTCGGCCTTCTAAACCTAGATCGTCGGAAAACCCTAGATCCACCATAACTCGCACCGTCTTAGGAGAAGCCCTGCGGGATTTTCCCTCTACTTCTGACACCACGCCGTCGTGCTGCCGGAATCACGAGGGGAGAACTACAACCTCCGCTGCTTGCTGGAACAAGGGAGGGGAAGGTCTTCATCGAGTACTGAACGTGTGACCGACTGCGGAAGCGCTGCCAGAACGCAGCGCCGGAAGGATCGTCTCTGCGATCTTGAGATCGGCAAGTGTACGACTACATCACCCACGAGAATCTGCTCTCGTTAACCGCTTTGGAATCTTCGAGGGTGAGTACTCTAATCGACTCGTTGCTACAATCTAGTAGATAGATCTTGGCTTGTTTTTATGCATGCGGTAGAATTTTTTGTTTTCCATGCTACGAACCCCTATAGTGGTATCAGAGTCGTGTCTATATGTAGATCTGTTGCACGAGTAGAACACAATGGTCATTGCGGGCGTTGATGTTTTTGTTGTCGATTGCTTCTTGTGTACTTTGCATCTTGCGGGATGGTGGGATGAAGCGGCCCAGGCTAACCTTACATGACATCGTTCATCAGACTTGCTCCACGTAAGACATGCAACTTGTATTGCATAATTGGCTTTGCGGGTGCCTGTATCTCCCAACATAGTGAAGATTCAATTTACAACGGGTAATTGACAATACTAGTATCAACGTTATGGTTCTTGTTCGTAAGTTAGAACGATACTTATTGAAATCTCCAAACCACGTAAAACATGCAAAGAAAATTAGAGGCGTCTAACTTTGTTTTGCAGGGGGTGTGCTGTGATGTGATATGGCCATGATTGTGATTATATATGATGTATGCAATGTTCCTTATTGTAAGTCGGCAACCGGCAGGAGCCATATGGTTGTCTTTTAATTTCGTTAAGACCTGCGTGTCTATTATTCAAAGTAGTTGTAATAGTTGATGCTGGTGGACGACAACCATGAAGCGGCGCCATTGACCTTGACGCCATGCCGGTGATGATGGAGATCATGTTCGTGCTTGAATATGGAGATCGGAAACACAAGAAGAAAGGCCATATTATGAATTGCATAGGATGTTAATCCTTATATTGTATTGCTTAGTTCGTGATGGTAGCATTATAAGATGATCCCTCTAGCACAAAATATCAAGTTATAAAGTGTTCATCCTTAGTAAGCACCATTGCTAAAGCTCGTTGTTTCCAAGCACCACGTGATGATCGGGTGTGTTAGATTCTGCGAGTGTATACAACGGGAGCAAGCCAGATTTTCTCATGCGGAAGCTAAGGTTTGATCTTGATGAGCCTAGCATGTACAGACATGGTCTCGGAACACGGATCACCGAAAGGTAAAGCATGAGTCATATAGTAGATATGATGAACATGTTGATTGTTCGCCATTGAAGCTACATCAACTCTCGTGATGATCGGTTTTGATGTGGTGGATTTGGTTCGTGTGATCACTAAAACAATGTGAGGGATATTGTTTTGAGTGGGAGTTCACCTAGATTAATTTAACCATTAATTAGAACTCAATTTGTCATAAACTTAGTCTAAACTATTGCAAATATGTTGCAGATCAATGGCGGCCCCTACCATCAATTTTAATGTGTTCCTAGAGAAAGAAAAGTTGAAAAACAATGGAAGCAACTTCGCAGATTGGTTCCGCAACTTGAGGATTGTCCTCAATGCTGGTAATTTGACCTATGTGATGGATGCACCGCTGGGTGACCCACCTGCAGCTGATGCTACCGATGAGGTAAAGAATGTTTTCCTCGCTCGGAAGAATCAGTACTCCACAGTTCAGTGTGCTATCTTGTATGCTTTGGAATCAGAGCTTCAGAAAAGGTTTGAGAACCATGACCCACATGATATTGTCCGTGAACTCAAAATGATATTTGAGGCTCACACGGCAGTTGAGAGTTATGAGACTTCTGAAAAGTTCTTTAACTGCAACATGGAAGAGGGCAGCTCCGTCAGTGAGCACGTGCTTAAGATGCCTGGGCACGTGAGCAAGCTTCAAAGCTTGGGTATAGTGATTCCTAATGATTTGGGGATTCACCGTGTCCTCCAATCACTACCCCCAAGTTACAAGAACTTTGTGATGAACTACAATATGCAAAACATGGACAAGTCATTGCCTGAAATCTTCTCCATGTTAAAATCTGCGGAAGTGGAGATCAAGAAAGAGCACCAAGTGTTGATGGTCAATAATACCACCAAATTCAAGAAGCAAGGCAAGTCTTAGAAAAAGGGAAACTTCAAGAAGGGCGGTAAGAAAGTTACCGCGCCGGTGAAGAAGACCAAGGCTGGGCCTAAGCCTGATACTGAGTGCTTTTACTACAAGGGAGAGGGTCACTGGAAGCGGAATTGCCCTAAGTACTTGGCGGATTTGAAGAACGGCAACATCAAGAAGAAAGGTATATCCGATATACATGTTATTGATGTGTATCTCACTAGTACTCGTAGTAGTGCCTGGGTATTTGATACTGGTTCGGTTGCTCATATTTGTAACTTGAAACAGGTGCTGCAGAATAGACGGAAACTAGCGAAGAACGAGGTGACGATGCGCGTTGGAAATGGATCAAAGGTTGATATGATCGCGATCGGCACGCTACCTCTTCATCTACCATCGAGATTAGTTTTATACTTAAATAATTGTTATTTGGTGCCTGCGTTGAGCATGAACATTATATCCGAATCATGTTTATTGCGAGACGGATACTTGTTTAAGTCCGAGAATAATGGTTGTTCGATTTATATGAGTAATATGTTTTATGCACATGCACCTTTGATAGATGGTATATTCTTATTGAATCTCGATTATAGAAATACACACATTAATAACATTGAAGCTAAACGTTTGAAATTGAGCGATAACTCGACCTATATATGGCACTGTCGTCTTGGTCATATTGGAGTGAAGCGTATGAAGAAACTCCATTCTGATGGACTTCTTGAATCACTTGAAAGATGCGAAGCATGTCTGATCGGTAAAATGACAAAGACTCCATTTTCTGGTATGATGGAGCGAGCTACGGACTTATTGGAAATTATATATACTGATGTGTGTGGCCCAATGAGTGTATCATCGCGGTGGTTATCGTTATGTTCTTACCTTCACGGATGACTTGAGTAGATATGGGTATATCTATTTCATGAAACATAAGTCCGAAACTTTCGAGAAGTTTAAGAAATTTCAAAGTGAGGTAGAGAATCAACGTAACAAGAAGATTAAATTTCTACGATCTGATCGTGGAGGTTAATATCTAAGTTACGAGTTCGGCGAGCATTTAAAGAAATGCGGAATACTTTCACAATTGACACCATCAAGAACACCACAACGTAATGGTGTGTCCTAACATCGTAATCAAACTCTCTTAGATATGGTTCGTTCTATGATGTCACTTACAGATTTACCGCTATCATTTTGGGGTTATGCATTAGAACATCCGCATTCACTTTAAATAGGGCACCATCTAAATCCGTTGAAACGACACTGTATGAATTATGGTTTGGAAAGAAACCTAAATTGTTGTTCCTTAAAGTTTGGGGTTGCGAAGTGATACGTCGGAAACGTATCTATAATTTTTGATGCTCCATGCTTGTTTTGTATCTACTTTGCTTTGCTTTGTCTACACTTTGAGGTGTTATTATATCTTTTCTGGAACTAAACTATTAACAAGTTGCCACAGTGCCAGTTCTTCTGTTTTTGGTTCCAGAAAGGCAGAAAATCAATATTCTCGCAATTGGACGGGACAAAAGCTAAAGTTATTATTTTTCCCAGAGTAACGCGGAACCACGAAACAGAGCCGGAGAGGGGCCACAGGGTGGCCAAACCCCCTAGGCGCGAGCAAGCCCTGGAGGCGCCTGGAGGGGGTGTGGGCCCCCTGGACCCCCACCGACCTTGATTCCTGCGCCTATAAGAAGCCTCCGACCCAAAAACCCTAAATAATCCAGAAGAAATCCACGAAAACCTTTGTTACGCTGCCGTCACCGAAGGGGATATTCGAGGGATAGAAAGTCTCTGTTCCGGCACCCTGCCGGGACGGGATAGTGCCCCCGGAGCCATCTCCATCGATCTCCATCGCCATATCCATCACTGTTGCTGATTCCCATGATGAGGAGGGAGTAGTTCTTCCTCGAGGCTAAGGGCTCTACCGGTAGCTATGTGTTCATATCTCTCTCTCTATGCATGATCTTGTGGTCATGAGCTTTGTAATCAAGTAGATCTACCTTGCTACTCAAGTGCTTCATTAGATCTCTGCTCTCCCCATGTGTGTGAAAGTGACAGTGTGCACGCCATGGTGGCACTTAGGTTTGAGTCTACATAAATACGCTTTGTGCTTTAATATATCTATGCTTTTCCCCATGTGTGTGAAAGTGACAGCATGCATACCGTGTGTGGCACTTTGGCTAGATTGAATATTTGTTATGAGTTATATTTGGAGTTGTATGTATCTATGAAATTGTGGTGTTTGTTGGAACCATCTAGCGCTCAAGGTGATAGTGTGGGGTTATCTAGATTGGGGAAGGCCCTACCGTTGATTAGAGTGTCCAACCGGAGAGTAGTTAAGAGTAGTATCATGAAGAGAGGATATTTATATGAGAGAGTGTTCACTAGTGAAAGTATGATCCCTATGTAAGATCCCTCCTTTGTAAAGGAATAGGATCCCTGTGATTGCAATGCTAGTCCCTGGATCAATAGCTAGCATCCACAGTTAAGATGTAATATCAAGAAACAAAGGTCATAATACAACTTTATAACCAGGAATAACATAATTTTATTACATCTTACATAGCTCATTTGGCTATTACATTACATTGTAGCAGAATATCTATAAGCATGGGGTCCTTCACCTTCAAAGTGCCACAGGCAAACATGTTGGTTGTAGACTTGTAATCCTAATCATTAAACCTCACTAATATCGATCAAACCTGCAACATAACAAGTTACAGCCACAAGGGTCAATACATTTGAATTGTATTGGCAAGTGATACTATGGTAGTATAGTGGAGTCTATCATCTATATGCATTTGGCTAAGTGGAGCTTAGGCTTGCTTTGCTCAAAATAGATTTTCCTTATCATTTGAAAACACTAAGTTTTTGCTTTGACAAAATCTTTTTCCCAAGGAATCTCCCAATAAAAATTTGTGATCCTTTCAACCCTGGTTCACCCACAAGCTTTTAACTTAGAAATTTGGATGATGAGATTATTGATAGCTTCCATGTCTTGATGCTCAAATTGTCCTTTACCAGGGACATGGCTAAGTACTTAGATTTTACACTCTGCAGAGGTGGTGCACTTTACCCACAAGACTTGGTTTCACCAAGACAAGATCTTTCAGAAGCCTTTCCTTAGACCAAATGGACGCGCTCCAACCTATCATTCCCACTACCACCAACTGTCCAAATGTCTAAGTTCTAGCAACCTATATGATCCAGGCAGAGCCCATAATGCCAAGTGGTTGCACTTGAAGCTTCTCAACATTTGACATCTCAAATCTCTTTGTTCCTGGGTGGCAATCCACAAGTGTGATACACAAGGTAAACCATAGCCATGGGCCTTGTGTAACCACTCAACCAAAAACCACCAAGCAATTACCATTCCACCCAGGTGATTCATTAACTTAGTTGTTTTATTAAACAAAAACACAAGTCCTCAGACTTAGAAATTTTTCCATAGTATGAATGTATATATTCCACCCTTGTTTTCTATTAGCTAAGCTAAGCATGATAGTAGTAGGAATCTTAACTTAGGAAATTCTGCTAAGGTTTCATCTACTAGGTTTTCCCATAGCATGGTTTACACTTAGCAAAAATTCCATGCAAGTTTTACTTAGAAAAATCACTAATGCATAGTGAAAGTAATGGGACAAAAGTATGAAGCATCACTTGCCTTTTTGGTAAAGGGTACAAGTTCACTCCTTGTCTTTGAAACAATCACAATCTTCAAGTCACTACAATTCAATCAAGCAAGGCACAAGTTCAATCTACCATTCAAGCAATTCATCACATAAAATCATATAAACAAGATAATGCATGCAAGCATGCCAAGGATTGTTTTATTTGGAAAAGTGGTTCCTAATGGGTCATAAACATTTGAAAACACCTAATGGTCATTTTGTAAAGTGGCAAAGTCATTTGCAAAGGTTTCACTTCATAAACCATTTTCAAAACAAGGTATCATCTTATGTGGTGTAGAAATGTTTTACTAAGGCATTAATCTATAGGGTTCACAAAATATGTTTTCAAACCATAAAAAATTGTGTTTAGGGTCAGGGAGTTTAAAACAAAACATTTCCCGAAGGTTTTCTTCCAAAACTATTTTTAATAAATAAACCATATTTTTATTTGGCTAGAATTGGTTTTAAATCAAAGAATCATTCTTTTCTTTCTCCAAATACATTTTTGAAACCACAAAGTGTTTCCTATGGTCAGTAGGTTCACAACAAACCAATTTGCAAAGATTTCAACCTCAAAATCATTTTGGAATAATTTTTATAACCTAATCAAGCATACACATGTTTCTGCAAAAACAAACACTTTACCAGAAGCTTTTTACTAAACAAATTGCATGGTTGGCTAGGGCTTGTTTCACTGATTCCATTGATATAAAGTTTGCAAAATTTGGACGTGTAGAACTAAAGTTATGCAATTTACAAATTCAAACCACTAATAGAAATGTTTCTGTCTTATAAACAAACTCCAGGCCACGTGGTGCAATCCTATTGGTCAAAAACGTTTCGCTCGGATCGACAGACACAGACCGCAAGATCCAACTTGATCGCACAGCACAGGTGCTCTCATACCTCTTCGATAAGTTGTTCTATCTAAGCCACTGGATGATGATCTAACGGCTCACAGGTGGTTGACCAAAGTCTGGCGGCGCTCGACGGTGGCGCGCGGCGGCACGCTCGGGCGGCAGCGCTCTGGCTATTCCAGGAAGCTAGGGAGGGGGAGGCTGTGCTTACCGTGTTCACCGTGGAACGCAGATGCTCAACGTGGTCGTAGGAGAGCAGGGGGCGCACGGGGTTGTCCTTAATCTTTCGCCGGAGTTCGTTCTGGCGGCGGGCGTGCTCTGGTGCTGTCGAAGATGAACTTACTGGGTGCGCTAAGGTAAACGGAGAGCAGTGTTAGATGCGTGTGAGAGAGGAGAGTGTGAGAGTATCCATTAGAGTGTCCGGGGTGGTCTGGGCTCACCAGGAGATGTCGCCGGAGTTCGAGCAGAAGGCGGCGATGCTCGGTGGTCATTGTTGTCGACGTTGTGGTGCGCGTGCGGGTAAGTGGGGGCTACAGAGAGGTTCACCGGGTGATGGGAGTGCGCTCGTGTGGTCGGGGGGGCGAGGAGTGACGGCGGCTGGCCGGAATTGAAGAGGACGCTCGCCGGAGCAGTGGTTGTTTCCGAGCATGATATGAGCGGCCTGGTGGCAGTTGTGTGCGGATGAATGGGGGGAAATGGAGAGGAAAGTGGGGCGACTAAGAGAGCGTGGTCTCTGGGGGAATTAAACATGTCATCAACGCGAATTTAATCGGAATCAATCGCGGTAGAGCGACGTTGAGGGAGGAGGAAACGGCCGGCGCGGGGTTGAAGACGACCGCATGGCAGTGGGGTTCGTCTGTCATCTAGAGAGTGAGAAGAGGCACGAGGTCCACCTGTCTGCGACTTAATGGGTTCAATCGCGAGTGTGAATCATTTTCTGCGGGAGAGGGTAGTGGCTGGCTGGGCTTAGTGGGCTAGGATAGTTGGGCTGGGCCGGCTGGGCTTGGTCTGATCTTTTTTTTTTGTTTTTCCTTTTTTTTCCTTTTTACAATTCAATTTCTGTTTTGAAAATCAAATCACAATTCAAACAACAAAACAAACACTCAAACAATTCAAAACTCTCCCAAACTTTGCGTTGAGTTTTCGTTCTGTTTAACAACACAACTAAAGTCCAAAATAAAATAATAATTTTATTCTTTTTAGGATCTATTTAATAATTAAATAAATAGACCTTAATTATTAATTCAAATAGGTTTTGATTTATTTAATAAAATCTCCATTTGAAATCTAAATATTATCAAAACCAAATCAGTAGGTTTTATTTGAAAATATAAAATACTTGGAAAACTTGTTTAAAATAAATTAATAAGTTTTAGTGTTTATCTAAAATGGGAAAAGCCTTTACTTAAATAAAATTGGATATTAAATCCTTATTATTTTATTTAAATAAACCTTTACTATTTTTATCAAAACAAAATGTTTTATTTCAAAAGCTTGACCAAGGTTTATTTTGGCTCCATAAAATAGTCCTCATTTATATTTCTACCTTTTTATTTGAAAACCAAATCTTTTTATTAAAAGATCCAAAAATAGAATTCCAAATATTTTTAACTTTATTGTTTATTTATCTTTTTAAATCCCTTTAGGATTTTATTTGATCCAAATTGGTTTTGAAAGTTTCCAATTGGATTCAAAAAGTTTCTTCTTACCCTGAAAATCAACAAAGTTTTATTTTATTCATTTATTTTTCACATATCAAGATTTGGAAAATCTTGGGATGTGACACCCTAGGCCTTGTTTCTAAACATTGAAACACCGTTTGCTTCTAGATCTGTTACATGTTTGCTTGCTTTAGTCTTTACCTCACCTTCAAGCTCTTTTCTGGCACTCACACACATTCTCCCACGGCAAAAACAAGTCATAAGCTATTTTCTGGCACCATTACCACTTGTATTTCACTATCTCTTCGCCGAACTAGTGCACCTATACACCTGACAAGTGTATTGGGTGTGTTGGGGACACAATAGACTTCTTGTATCTTGATTGTAGGATTGCTTGAGAGGGAATACCTTTGACCACTTCCTCCCTGAGTTTGATAAACCTTGGGTAAACCACTTAAGGGAAACTTGCTGCTGTTCTATAAACCTCTGCACTTGGAGGCCCAACAACTGTCTACAAGTATAGAAGTGCGTAGACATCACGAATCTTATGTAAAGAAGTTACATCCCGACAAGCTTGAACCCAAAGCGGAAAAATGCGTCTTCATAGGATACCCGAAGGAAACTATTGCGTATACCTTCTATCATAGATCCGAGGGCAAAATCTTCATTGCCAAGAATGGATCCTTTCTAGAGAAGGAGTTTCTCTCGAAAGAAGTGACTGGAAGGAAAGTAGAACTCGATGAAGTTGTTGAACCTTCTCTCGGACTTGAGAGTAGCGCAAGACCGGAAGTAGTTCCTGTGGTGCCTACACCAATAAGAGAGGAAGCTAATGATGTCGATCATGTAACTTCGGTTGAAGTAACTATGGAACCTCGCAGGTCAACGAGAACTCGTACCACTCCTGATTGGTATGATCCCGTTATGAGTGTCATGTTGGTGGACAACACCGATGACCCTGCGACATATGAGGAAGCGATGATGAGACCAGATTCCAATAAATGGCAAGAAGCCATGAAATCCGAGATTGGATCCATGTACGATAACCAAGTATGGACTTTGGTGGACTTACCGGATGGACGGAAGGCTATCGAGAACAAATGGATTTTCAAGAAGAAAACAGATGTTGATGGTAATGTTACTGTCTATAAAGCTCGACTTGTCGCAAAAGGGTTTCGAAAAATTCAAGGAGTTTACTACGATGAGACTTTCTCACCGGTAGCGAAACTAAAGTCTGTGAGGATTATGTTAGCAATCGCTGCATATTATGATTATGGGATATGGCAGATGGATGTCAAAACGGCGTTCCTCAATGGAGACATTGATGAAGAGTTGTATATGGTACAACCCAAAGGTTTTGTTGATCCTAAAGATGCTAACAAGGTATGCAAACTTCAATGGTCCATTTATGGATTGAAGCAAGCATCTCGGAGTTGGAATCAACATTTTGATAAGGTGATCAAAAGTTTTGGTTTTATACAAACTTATGGAGAAGCTTGTATTTACAAGAAAGTGAGTGGGAGCTCTGTAGCATTCTTAATACTATATGTAGATGACATATTGTTGATTGGGAATGATGTAGACCTTCTTAATAGTGTCAAGGATTATTTGAATAATAGTTTTTCAATGAAAGATCTTGGCGAAGCAGCTTACATATTAGGCATAAAGATTTATAGAGATAGATCAAGATGCCTAATATCATTGTCACAGAGTACATATTTGGACAAATTTATAAAGAGGTTTGGAATGGAAGATAGCAAGAAAGGGTTCTTGCCCATGTTGCCCAATACGACCTTGAGTAAAACTCAAAGTCCTGCAACGGCAGAAGATAGAGAAAGGATGAGTAAGACTCCCTATGCCTTAGCCATAGGATCTCTTATGTATGCCATGCTATGTACTAGACCCGACATTGCATATGTTGTTAGTTTGACTAGCAGATATCAAAGTGATCCAGGAGTGGATCATTGGACAGTGGTCAAAAACATCCTTAAGTACTTGAGAAGAACTAAGGATATGGTTCTTTCTTATGGAGGTGATGAACAGCTCGTTGTTAATGGTTACACCGATGCTAGTTGGAACACCGATCTTGATGATTCTAAATCTCAATCTGGATACGTATTTACTTTGAATGGTGTAGCAGTTAGCTGGAGGAGTGCAAAGCAAAGCGTTGTGGCGAGATCTTCAACTGAATCGGAATACGTAGCTGCTTCGGAGGCTTCACAAGAGGCGATATGGATGAAGGAGTTCATTACAGAGCTCGGTGTGGTTCCAAGTGCGCTGGACCCAATGTTTATCTATTGTGATAACATGGGCGCCATAGCCAATGCGCAAGAATCAAGGTCACACAAGAAGCTAAAGCACATCAAGCTACGTTTTCACGCTATTCGAGAGCATGTCCATGATGGTGACATAAAGATTTGCAAAGTACACACAGATCTGAATGTGGCAGATCCGTTGACTAAACCTCTCCCGAGGGCAAAACATGACCAGCACCAAACCGCCATGGGTGTTCGGTATATTACCATGTAATCTAGATTAGTTGACTCTAGTGCAAGTGGGAGACTATTGGAGATATGCCCTAGAGGCAATAATAAAAGTGGTTATTATTATATCTTTGTGTTTATGATAAATGTTTACATTCATGTTATAATAGTATTAACCGGAAACATTAATACTTGTGTGATTTGTAAACTAAATTAGAGTCCCTGGTAAAGCCTCTTTATAATACTAGCTTGTTGGTTAATAGATGATCGTGGTTTCTCGATCATGAGATGTTATTAACAACGAGATCATATCATTAGGAGACTGGTATGATGGACATACTCCTATAGATAAGCGTAGCATAAAGATCAAGTCATTTCAATAGTTCATTTGCTAGAAGCTTTCTGATACATAGTAACCTAATTCCTTCGACCATGAGATCATGCTAATCACCATAACCGGAAGGATGCTTTGATGACATCAAACACCACACCGTAACTGGGTGGCTATAAAGGTGGCATTGAGTGTTCGGAAAGTATGTGTTGAGGCACATGGATAAACAGTGGGATTTGTCCATCCATATGATGGATAGATATACTCTAGGCCCTCTTGGTGGAATGTCATCCAATTAGCTTGCAAGCATGTGACTGGCTCACAAGGGATCACATATCACGGGAACGAGAAAAGAGTACTTATCGGTAACAAGGTTGAACTAGGTATGCAGAGATACCGACGATCAAACCTCGGAGAAGTAAACTATCATGAGACAAAGGGAATTTGGTATCGTATGTAAGTGGTTCATTCGATTGCAAAGTAATAGTATAAATATGTGGGAGCCATATGAATTTCCAGATTCCTCTATTGGTTATTGATCCGAGAAGTGTCTCGGTCATGTCCGCATAATTCACGAACCGTAGGGAGACACACTTAAGGATTCGATGTTGTTTAGTAGATATGGAATGTAAATAGGGAAACCGAATGTTGTTCGGATTCTCGGATGGGATCCGGGATATCATGAGGAGATCCAGAATGGTACGGAGAATAAGATTCATATAAGGAAAGTCCGATTCCGGAGTTCGGGAATGATTTCGATGTTTTCATCGGAGAGGTTCTAGAAGGTTCTAGAAGGTTCACTAGACCGGAAGGGGAATGGTCCATGAATGTGTCATGGGTAAGTGGAATGATTGGATCATGTCTTAGGTCACTTGGTTGGGCATTTGCGAGAGAGAAATAAAGCTCTAAATAGAAAGTCAAAAGGGAGGTTTGAAAAGTCAAACTGGAACAATAGTTTCCTAGTGGAAGAAGGAAAGAGTCCTTCCTTCTATCCAAATTGGGTTTGGGTATGGATTCAAACTCCCCTCTCCCAAGCCTCCCTCCCTCTCATAAATAGTGGGGGCAGGGTTGCCCCAAAGAGCACACACCTAGCCCTCCCCACCCCGTGCGCCGCCGCCTAGCCACCGCCTTGCGCCGCCGGCCCGTCGCCGCCGCCCTAGCCGCCTCCAACACCTCCTCCTCCTCTCCGGCCTTCTAAACCTAGATCGCCGGAAAACCCTAGATCCACCATAACTCGCACCGGCTTAGGCGAAGCCCTGCAGGATCTTCCCTCTACTTCTGACACCACGCTGTCATGCTGCCGGAATCACGAGGGGAGAACTACAACCTCCGCTGCCTGCTCGAACAAGGGACGGGAAGGTCTTCATCGAGTACCGAACGTGTGACCGACTGCGGAAGCGCTGCCGGAACGCAGCGCCGGAAGGATCGTCTATGCGATATTGAGATCGATAAGTGTACGACTACATCACCCACGAGAATCTGCTCTCGTTAACCGCTTTGGAATCTTCAAGGGTGAGAACTCTAATCGACTCGTTGCTACAATCTAGTAGGTAGATCTTGGATTGTTTGTATGCATGCGGTAGAATTTTTTTTGTTTTCCATGCTACGAACCCCTCACCAGTTGCCTGTTTTCTTCTGTTTTTGGTTCCAGAAAGGCAGAAAATCAATATTCTCGGAATTGGACGGGACAAAAGCCAAAGTCAATATTTTACCATGGGGGACACGAATCCAGAAGACGAGACGGAGAAGTAAACCAGGGCGGCCAGACCCCCTAGGTGCGGGTGGGCCCACCCCACGCCTGGGTAGGGTGTGGGCCCCCTGTCCGCCTCCCAGCCTCGCCTCTTCGCCTATAAGAAGCCCCCGATGCAGAAATCCTAGGCACCCGATCAAAACTCCACGAAACCTTCTGTATCCACCGCCACCGTCGTCCCTAGATCGGCGGGGGGGTCTGAAGTTCTTCCCGGCACCCTGCCAGAGGGGAAATCATCCCGGAGGCCTTCTCTCTGGTATGAAGCGTGAGTAGTTCCAACTTGGACTATGGGTCCATGTAGTAGCTAGATGGTTGTATCTCCTCCTTATGCTTTCATGTATAGATCTTGTGAGCTCCGTTCATGATCAAGATTTAATCTATTTGTAATCATGCATGTTGTGTTTGCGGGGATCCGATGGATATTGAGATTACTATGTCAGATTGATTAATGGTTTTGTCTATTTGATACTATCATGTTTGTGTTGTTTGTGATCTTGCATGCTCTCCGTTGTTAGTAGCTATCTTGGCCAAGTATTTGCTAGTGACTCCAAGAGGGGGTATTTATGCTCGATAGTGGGTTCATGCCTCTAGTTTCCAAGGAAAGTGACAGAAATCTCTTCGTGTTGTAGATGTGCTATTGCCACTAGGGAGAAAACAACGGTCTCTTGTTCATAGAACAATTGGATTATTTACCTTACACACTTTGCTTAAAACAGTTGTTTGTTGCTTGCAACTTAATAATAGAGGGGGTTCGGATGATAACCTGAAGGTGGACTTCTAGTCATAGATGTAGTTGGATGGCGGTCTATGTATATTGTTGTATTGCCCAATCAAATCTCATAGGATCTTTTTGTCTGGTATTGCATTGTTATGCCTTGATCAGTTCCTGTCAATTGCCCTGTTGTAATTTGTTTACCCTTCATGCCATGTTGTTTATCTAAGGAGAGCACCTCTAGTGAACTATGGACCCCGGTCCAATCTTTACCATTGATATATCTTCCATTTTTACTTGTTTACTTGCTGCAAACCATTACCTTCCACACCATACTTTAATCCTTTGTTACAGCAAACCGGTGAGCTTGACAACCTCACTGATTCGTTGGGTCAAAGTCTTGAGTTTGTGTTGTGCTGGTCTCCATGTTGCTTGCAGCACCTTTGTGGCATTTTTTTCCTCCTACTGGTTCGATAACCTCGGTCTCTACTGAGGGAAGACTTATTGTTGTGCTCATCACACCTTGCTCTTGGGGTTTCCCGACGAGTGTTGTTAAGCACCACGCATCACATGATCGGGGAGACGGAGGTTCTTGTCATACACCGTATGTGTATAGACCTATGATGTGCTACACTTGGGGCACCGTGATGTCGTAAGCCGGACTGCTGCATGGTGATGGAGCAAGGGGTGACCTGCGAGGAGCTTCGTGACCTTGAGGTCGGCTACAAGCATGACTATATCAACCATGTTCCCCTCGGAATGTTAACCACTTTAGGACTACAAGGGTATGTATTCGAAACCTCTTGGACGTTACTGCATTAATCGTAGATAGATCTTGGGCATCGGGGCGATCCGTTGTAGTAAAGTTTTTGATTTTCTGCCTAGAATCCCAACAAGTCATGTCTTGGACCTACTATGTTTCTGTTGTACCACTCTAAGGGATGTAATACTGGTGGAACAGTGTTTCATTGGTGTTATGTCAACGAATATAGTGTACTACATCATGCAGTGATATGTTGGGTCACCGTAATATCCTCCTAGGCCTAACTCTGTAAGGGACCCTAAGATACCGAGAACAAAGATTGGTGGTAACATAAATGGAAAAACTGAATTGGCAGGCTCCAGTGAGCTGCGCCGCCAGGACCAATGAGGATCCTAGGTCTGAACTGTCAGGGTTTGGGAATGACCCGTCAATTTGATCGCTTTTGAAAGTCCAAAGGCAAAGCAACCTCGATATGTTGTTTTTCCGGAGACACACTTGGAAAGATATCTCGCTCATTGTTTGAGAAAAAGATTGCAAATGGACTTCAAAATTGTTAATCCGAGTAATGGTAGAAGTGCTCGTGTTATTTTACTTTGGAAGAAGGAAATAAAGATTATGCAGATTTATTCGGCTCCTAAATACGTTGATGTTCGTGTGGTGGAAATGCAAGATAAAGTTCGGAGCCTAACTAGTATTTATGGAGACCAAAATGGGCACCTGACTTGGGGTAAAATTAGAGAACTACATGGTCAATACAATTTAACAGGGGGAATCATTGGTGATTTTAATGTTTTGTATTCACATGAGAAGGAAGGGGCCAATACCCAACCACAAGGGTACATGCAGGCCTTTCGTGATGTTATCTCTGATTGTAATTATTAAATCCAATCTTATAAGCTGAGTATATAGCTATTTACCGAGCGTATTTTTTGCCGAAACTCGGCAACACAAAGCCTTCGCATCAAGTGTTATTCGACAAAACACTATGCAAAAAAGGTAAACATATACTTTGATGACACTCGATAAACAAAAATAATCGGCAAATCAGATACTTTGCCAAGTGTTACACTCATAAAATATAAATACTTGCCATATAAGAAACTTTGCCAAGTATTTCCTACAAGACACTCAACCAAGTATTAACTAAATTTTCAGTTCAATCAAAAGAAATTAAAAAACAAATGAAAATTTGTACATGGCGTCCTTTTATGTGATCGAATTCTTAGCAAAAATATCAAACTTGCAATATGCTAATTTCAGAAAAACTATCTTCACAAAAAATGCTATCGTGTTCAACTTAACTTAGATTTCTATTAGAGATGACTATATTGACGGCCAAATACCTGCCTTACTTAGTTATAATTTGCAGAAAATGGCCATAGAGTTACTTCTTGACATGGCAAACAAAATTGCCAAATAGAATTTCAAAATTACATATAGCTTATGCTAAAGCCATGGATCAATCGGTCCAAGGAATTTCCTAACAAATTCTTAGTAGTATAAGAATCACGGTATTATTAGAGGGCGTTAAATATAAATATGATACATACCATAGCCATTTTCTTTTAAAACAAATAAAATATTTCACTATTTCTTCTTACTTTCACTATCTTATTTAGCTGATTGTATTCCATATGGAATAGGAAAGAGAAAATATTCAAGTCCCCAGAGGGACCCTAAAAGAAAACTCTTGCTTGAATTTACTTCGTTTTTATTTCTTTTCCAAACTCTAACCAAATTAGATTTGAATATGAGTAAAAAAATTCTACTGAACCAATACTCGCTATACCTCCGCATATTCATGCATTTCTGCTCGGTAGCCTATATTCGCATCCATCACATAGCCATTTTTCCGCATTCATAGCTGCTTTTCATTTGTGTGTAGTACTATTTTATGGGATCCAGTAGACATGTGCTAGTTCTCTTAAGGCGTGTTTGGTAGCATGCATTCATTTTGGGGCTCACTAGGGTATGTCCACGGTCAGCAGTGCCACACTCATACAACCCAAAAGCCACATTGTGTAAGTTGTTTGGTAGCCTGCATGTTATTTGGTGCACCGTTTGGGCAACTAGGACCATGTTGTTTGGTTGCTTGCACATTGCGCTTTTGACCCATGTTATATATTTTTCTCCTTGTTTGGTTCACATACAACACTGGTTGTGATCACCTTGCACTTCCTTATGATGAGGTTA
This sequence comes from Avena sativa, assembly GCA_916181665.1. Lineage (NCBI taxonomy): Eukaryota > Viridiplantae > Streptophyta > Magnoliopsida > Poales > Poaceae > Avena > Avena sativa. Next base: position 293,100,921 of record OV702282.1, read on the forward strand.
CCATGACAGGATTGAGAGGAAGACCACGTACATGGAGAAGAACACATTACACTTAGACAATCATGATCCCCACAAGCATGATTTCCACAAGCATGATCCCACAACCATGATCCCCACAAAGCATGACCCCCACAACCATGATCCACACAAACATGAGCACCACAAGCATGAACATTACAAGCATGAACAACACAAGCAAAAGGGGATCATAGTTGAACATGAACAAATGAACACCCTTAACAGTCATGACAAGCATGACCGTTGCCAAAAGGGAATCATAGTTTAACATACAACCATGATGTTAATATACCACCATATCAAAAGTGAGTGTCATCCTGCCACCACCACCAGTTCACCATTAGCAGTACAAGAAGGTGCAACAAAAGAGTCAACCATCACAAATTTTCTTGATCTTCTTTAGCTTGGTCTTGTTAGCGTCGTTGGATTTGAACAACTCATAGAGCGTGTACTCTAATTTCTTATTTTCCTCCTTGAAGATCTTCCGGTCCTTATCCCATTGCTTCTGCTTCTCTTTGATTACCTCGGCCTGAGATTTCTGCATGGCCTTCAACATCTCAACCTCATTCCTCAACTCTTCAGTTTCCTCATATCTCACATTGTTGTCATTTATCCTATACAAGTTCTCCTCCAACGCCTTATTATTTGTTTCTTCGATGAATTTCTTCACATTAACTAGCAGACTTGAGTACTTTTTGTCAACTGATGTCTACGCACTTCTATTCTTGTAGACAGTTGTTGGGCCTCCAAGTGCAGAGGTTTGAAGAATAGCAGCAAGTTTCCCTTAAGTGGATTACCCAAGGTTTATCGAACTCAGGGAGGAAGTGGTCAAAGGTATCCCTCTCAAGCAACCCTGCAATCAAGATAAAAGAAGTCTCTTGTGTCCCCAACACACCCAATACACTTGTCAGGTGTATAGGTGCACTAGTTCGGCGAAGAGATAGTAAAATACAAGTGGTAATGGTGCCAGAAAAGAGCTTGACAGTGAGGTAAAGACTAAAGGAAAAAATATGGAAGCAAGCAACATATCTAGATGTGAACGGTGTTTCAATGCTTAGAAACAAGGCCTAGGGATCATACTTTCACTAGTGAACACTCTCTCATATAAATATCTTCTATTAATGATACTACTCTTAACTACTCTCCGGTTGGATACTCTAATCCATGGTAGGGCTATAACAGCACTCCTCAAAGTCCGCCTTTCCCAATCTAGATAACCCCACACTGTCACCTTGAGCGCTAGATGGTTTCAACAAACACCACAATTTCATAGAGAAAACCAACTCCAAATATAACTCATGATAAATATATATGTAACCTAGCTTAAGTTCCACACACGGTGTGCACGTTGTCACTTTCACACACGTGGGAAAAAGCAGAGATCTATTAAAGCACGATGAGTATTTATGTAGACTCTAGCCTAAGTGCCACCATGGCATGCACGCTGTAACTTTCACACACATGGGGAGATCAAAGATCTATTGAAGCACTTGAGTAGCAACGTAGATCTACTTGATTACAAAGCTCATGACCACAACAAGATCATGCATAGAGAGAGAGAGAGATGAACACATAGATACCGGTAGAGCCCTTAGCCTCGAGGAAGAACTACTCCCTCCTCATTATGGGAATCAGCAACGGTGATGGAGATGTGGTGGAGATCAATGGAGATGGCTCTGGGGGCACTTTCCTGTCTCGGCAGGGTTTCGGAATAGAGACTTTCTGTCCCCCGAATCTCCCCTTCGGTGGCGGCGGCGCTGCAGAACTTTTCGTGGATTTTTGGTCGATCCCTTAGGGTTTCTGGGTCGGGGCTTCTTATAGGTGAATGAGGCAAGGTCGGTGGAGGGCCAGGGGGGCACACCCCCTGTGGGCGCCACTAGGGCTGGACCGCGCCCACCTAGGGTGTGGTGATGACTCCTTGATGGCGCCTTGTTGACGTGGGAGCTTCTTTCTTTATTCCTCGGCAACGAAGCCAGAAAACTTATGTTGGCTGTTGACGTGGAGCCTGTTGGGAGCCCCAAGAGAAAGGTGTGAATCAGCACATCAATAAGTCTTACCTCAGTAAGAAACCGAGGTTATCGAACTGGTAGGAGGAAGGAAACGTCACACAGGTGTTGCAAGCAACGCGGAGACCTGCATAGCACAAACTCAAGAATTTGCCCCAATGAATCAGTGAGGTTGTAAAGCTCACCGGTTTGCTATAACAAAGGATTAAACGTATGGTATGGAAGGTAATGGTTTGAAACAACTAAACAGGTAACAGTGGAAGATGTATCAATGGTAAAGATTGGACCGGGGTCCATAGTTCACTAGAGGTGCTCTCCTTAGATAAACAACATGGTATGAAGGGTAAACAAATTACAGCAGGGCAATTGACAGGAACTGAGCAAGGCATAACAATGCAATACCATACAAAAAGATCCTACGAGATTCTATTGGGAAATACAACAATACACATAAACCGCCATCCAACTGCATCTATGACTAGAAGTCCACCTTCAGGTTATCATCCAAGCCCCCTCTAGTATTAAGTTGCAAGCAACAGACAACTGCTTTAAGCAAAGTGTGTAAGGTAAACAATCCACTTGTTCTATGAACAAGAGACCATTTTCTTCTCCCTAGTAGCAAGAACACATCTACAACCGAAGAGATTTCTGTCACTTCCCTTGGAAACTAGAGGCATGAACCCACTATCGAGCATAAATACCCCCCCCCCTTGGAGTCACTAGCAACTACTTGGCCAAGATAGCTACTAACAACGGAGAGCATGCAAGATCACAAACAATACATACATGATAGTATCAAATAGACAAAACCATTAATCAATCTGACATAGTAATCTCAATATCCATCGGATCCCGCAAACACAACATGCATGATTACAAATAGATTAGATCTTGATCATGAACAGAGCTCACAAGATCGATACATGAAAGCACAAGGAGGAGATACAACCATCTAGCTACTACATTGACCCATAGTCCAAGGTGGAACTGCTCACGCATCATACCGGAGAAGAAGGCCTCCAAGATGATCTCCCCTCCGTCAGGGTGCCGGGAAGAACTTCAGACCCCCCCCCCCCGATTTAGGGACGACGGTGGCGATGGCTATAGAAGGTTTCGTGGATTTTTGATCGGGTGCCTAGGGTTTCTGCATCGGGGGCTTCTTATAGGCGAAGAGACGAGGCTGGGAGGCGGCCAGGGGAGGCACACCCTACCCAGGCATGGGGCAGGTCCCACCCATGCCTAGGGTGGTGTGGCGGCCCTAGTTCGCCTCTCCGTCTCTCCTATGGACTTTGTGTCGCCCACGGTAAAATATTGACTTTGGCTTTTGTCCCGTCCAATTCCGAGAATATTGATTTTCTGCCTTTCTGGAACCAAAAACAGAAGAAAACAAGCAACTAGCTCTATGGCAACTTGTTAATAGGTTAGTTCTAGAAAAGATATAAAAACACATCAAAGTGTAGACAAAGCAAAGCAAAGTAGATAGAAAACAAGCATGGAGCATCAAAAATTATAGATACATTTCCGACGTATCAAGCATCCCCAAGCTTAACTCCTACTCGTCCTCGAGTAGGTAAGTGATAAAAGAATAATTTTTGAGGTGACATGCACCGTCAAAACCAAGATCAAACCATTTGCAAGCATTGAAAGCTGGGATCAAAGAACTCTAAACATGTGCATGAAAAATGGAGTTCTAACAATAGGACATAGTAACTATGCATGCAACATGAAAGGCTACAAACAAAGATCATGAATAACATGCATTGAAAAACGTTTGTTTGTTTCACATACAGAAAACATGGCGAAGTGGCATTCAGCTTGTCTCTCATAGAGTAGCAAATCGGTGCATAAGACACCTTCAAAGTTCATAAGAGTGACTAGATACAAATAGCACAAGAACAAGTAATATCACAATATGCATCAATCAATAAGTTTTGGGACACTGAACACAGAATGGCAAATATGCTCTCTTAATTGTGCCTAAAGGTAGAAGGTGGAGACTCAAATAATGGTGGAAGCAAGACCCTTCACAAAGGGAAGCAGGGATTTCAAGTTTCAAAAAGAGCTTCCAAAAATTATGGTACTTGTTAGCTTTCAGCCCTCATTGCCCCTATCATAAGCATCTTGAAGTGATTAAGGTTAAAGTGAACAAACTATGGAGTATATGCTTGACAAAGTATAAGTTGGCAATCTCAAGTCCCTTGAATACGAGGGCCACACCTCATGCTACTCAACTTCCGTCACATGTAAGTTCTTGTCATTGTAAGTACATGCATATCATAGAGAACCGCCAACGGGGTACCCCTTGCACATGGTACAGGAGCTATCCCATAACCAAAATGACAAAGCAAATAGACAATGAGCATCTCAGCGATCTTTTTATTTACTATGTGCATAGCTTTTTATTGAGGATGCTTCATAGATAGCTCATTATGGTGATGCTGCAAGTTTCCACCATGATTAGGCATGGATTAGGCTAGCGGCCCAGGCGTTTCTCTAACACAAAATACATACTCCATGGACTTACAAGTTCCCTCTTTATTTCACACCGGTGACATCCATATACAAAAGAGCATGATATCAACTGAGTACAAAGTACAAGTTCAATGTTGAAAACGTTCCCCGTGACAGCACGGTTCTGCTAATTCCAACGTATAGTGCAAGCATATACAACATAGATGACACAATGGTTCAAGTTTATTAGGGGCAAAGAATATAAAGTGTGTCATCAAGTTTGTGAGGGCTTTAATTAATCACTAAGTTTTCACATAACAAAATATTTTTTAATTGGAAGATAGCTGAAAACAAGAATATACTTGGAATGGTGTAACACACCATGCATAGGAGTTTATAGTGGACACTTTGGAATAACTTGGTTTCTTGGGAGTTGGAAGCATGAGTAGAGCTTACTCATACAAGTGGAGGCTAGCAAAATACTGGGAGCAACCAACTAAGAGAGCAATAATGGCCAAAATCATGCAGAGCAACAAAACATTACTAATCAAAGCATAGAGTGGTACTACAAGTCAAGGACTAAATGATCATAGAGGCTATGGTGACTTGTTCATAGTCATAACATGGTGTGAGCATGTGCCAAGTCAACCCAAACAAAGCATCAAAGGGGAATACCACAATACTATGCTTTTGCATGCTGAAACAACGCATAATTCTTTCAAGGCACACTAAGCAATACCAATTGTTTGGAACAAGACATGCTACATCAATAATCACTAAGCATAAGGTCAAAACAACACCTAGCATGTCATGCTAAAGTCTAAGTCACAGTCAATGCAAGCTCCTCTTGCACTTATCAAGCAAGAACTTTCTACTCCTTTCCAACACCAAGCAACTTATTTGAAACAACACAACGAGAACGGGGGTCCAAACTACTTTATTAAATCAAACTAAACAACTAAGCAAACCAAACAGAAACTAAGACGCTCCAAGAACAACACAACTTGTGCATTAAACAATAAAACAAAGTGTCTAGACAGACCTGAGCTTTTTATTAATGAAGAAGGGGATGCCTTGGGCATCCCCAAGCTTTGACGCTTCTACCTCTTGGATATTTCTTGGGGTGACACCGGGGTGGCATCCCCAAGCTTGAGATTTTGTCCATTATTCATCTCATTACATTATTCTCTCTATACACCTGAAATTTTCCTTCATACAAAACTTCACACAATCTTCATTAGCAACATTAGTGTATTCAAAAGATAATAGACCTTTACGCAAAGCTTTGGAACAGCAAATTTTTTCACTAAAAACACAATCTACTGTAGCAACTCCTTCAAAAATCTCAATTCACCTAAAGAGAACTCAAAAAGGAATCAATAAGAAGCAAATGCAAATAATGGCAGAAATGTGTCAAAACAGACCAGCAGGTAAAAAACGATTTTTTCGAAAATCTTCTGTTGCTCAAATCAAAAAGTGTTGAACTAAATAAAGTTATCTAACATACTGGGGGATTTATTCGTAAATTTTAGCTCAATCCGAGTTACATAGACTTCTCACGAATATTTATGGTGGAGGATAGAAATCTGTTTCGGGACAGCAACTCCCCAAATCTTACTTCCCTCTCATTAGAGGTCATTCTTGACACAAAAAGCAAACAAAAATGATAAGGAGAGGTCATTACTGAAGTAATAACTTCCAAGACTCAAGGAAACTCTTGGGTTATCTCCCAACAAGTACTTTTCTTTAATGCCTTTAAGTTAGGCACAAGAAGCAAGAAGAATCAAGTATTTTCAAATGAGGAAGCATTAACATCAAACCTTGCTTTCAAAGGTGGAGCAAAAATCAACTTCTCTCTCCTCATATGGAAGTGTTCAATACCTTTCTTGAATGTAAATTGATATTTAATGGTGCCTTCTTTCATATCAATGATGGCACCAACAGTTCAAAGAAAAGGTCTTCCCAAAGTAATAGGACAAGAAGCATTGTATTCAACATCCAAAACATAGAAATCAATAGGGACGTAAGCATTATTAACCATGATGAGAACATCATTAATACTCCCCATTAGTTTCTTCTTAGCATTATCATCAAGTGGAACATCCAAATAACAATCTTCTAAAGGTGGCAAATCAAGCATTTCATAAATCTTCCTAGGCATAATAGAGACACTAGAACCAAGATCACATGAAGCTTTGAGATCAAAGTCATTCACTTGCATATTAATAATGGGTTCCCAACTATCTTCCACTTTCCTAGTAATAGAAGCTTTGTGTTTTAGCTTCTCTTCCTTAATCTTAACCAGAGCATCTGTAATGTGTTTGGTGAAAGCAACATGCATATCACTAGCATCAGGACTTATATCAAGATTTTGCAAGAATAGAATCACTTCAGAAATATTGCAACCATCTGTATCAAAATAAAACTTAGCATCACTAGTAGTATCCTAATTAGGCTTAGGCATTGTAGGAGGAGGAATAGGGACTTCTTGTTGTTTAGTGGTCTATATTCTAGTGATGGTGCACACACTATTGTTTCTATCAATTTCAGCTTCCCTTTCCCACTTAGCATGAAATTGAGCTAACAGTATAACATTTTCATCAATAGTAACTTGTATGGCATGAGCAGTAGCAAAGGTATTTTCCAAGGTTTCAGGTTTAGCAGCCATTTTATTAATCAAGGAGGACTGTGCTTCGGACAAATAGGATATATTCTTCTCAACAGTTAAAAGTTTCTCCTCCACAGTCTTGTTGAAAGCAGTTTGTTTACTAATAATGTCTTTGAGCATGACTTCAAGTTCAGAGGGGGCACTTCTAGCATTGTTGTAGGAGTTTCCATAGGTATTGCCATTATTAGGAGGATAAGGCCTATAATTGTTGTTACCACCAAAATTATTCCTATAGGCATTGTTGTTGAAATTGTTGTTTGTAATGAAGTTCACATCAACTTGCTATTCTTGAGCAACCAAAGAGGCTAAGGGAACACTATTAGGATCTAGATGAGCTTTCCCATTAACAAGCATTGCCATAATAACATCAATCTTATCACTCAAAGAGGAGGTTTCTTCAACAGAATTTACCTTCTTACCATGTGGAGCTCTCTCAGTATGCCATTCAGAGTAATTAACCATCATATTGTCAAGGATATTTGTTGCAACACCCAAAGTGAGGCCCATAAAAGTACCTCCAGCAGCTAAATCCAACAGGTTTCTTGAAGAGAAGTTCAAACCTGCATAAAAAGTCTGGATAATCATCCAAGAAGTGAGTCCATGAGTGGGACAATTCTTAACCAAAGATTTAATTCTTTCCCAAGCTTGAGCAACATGTTCATTATAAAGTTGTTTAAATTTCATAATGTCACTTCTCATAGATATAATCTTAGCAGGAGGACAGTACTTTCCAATAAAAGCATCTTTGCACTTAGTCCAAGAATCAATACTATTTCTAGGCAAGGATAGCAACCATTTTTTAGCTTTTCCTCTCAAGGAGAAAGGAAACAGCTTAAGCTTAATAATATCTCCATCTACATCCTTATACTTTTGCATATCACAAAGTTCAACAAAATTATTGAGATGGGCAGCAGCAGCATCAGAACTTGCACCAGAAAATTGCTCTCTCATCACAAGATTCAACAAAGCAGGCTTAATTTCATAAAAGGTAGCATCAGGAGCAGGTGGAGCAATAGGAGTGCTAAGGAAATCATTGTTGTTTGTGCTAGTGAAGTCACACAACTTGGTGTTCTCAGCGGAGTTCATTTTGGCAAAGGTGGGCAAGCCAAAAACAGCAGCAGCAACTAGAGCAGGAAATATTTTTTGTGTGTTTTTGAATAAAGAAAGCAAACCAAACTAGACTAATTTTTTTGTGGAGTTTTTGAAAAGAGGCAAACAAAACCAAGCAAAAGAAACTAAGAAACTAAAAACAAAGTAAAGAGAAAGGAAGTGGAGGACTCCCCTTGTGAAGACGTCCTTAGCCTCCCTGGCAACAGCGCCAGAAAACTTTTTGATGACTCCTTGATGGCGCCTTGTTGACGTGGGAGCTTCTTTCTTTATTCCCCGGCAACGGCGTTAGAAAACTTATGCCGGTTGTTGACGTGGAGCCTATTGGGAACCCCAAGATCAAGGTGTGAAGCAGCACAACAGCAAGTCTTCCCTCAGTAAGAAACCGAGGTTATCGAACCAGTAGGAGGAAGGAAACGTCACACAAGTGCTGCAAGCAACGCGGAGACCTGCACAACACAAACTCAAGACTTTGCCCCAACGAACCAGTGAGGTTCTCAAGCTCACCGGTTTGCTGTAACAAAGGATTAAACGTATGGTGTGGAAGGTAATAGTTTGCAGCAAGTAAACAGATAATAGTGGCAGATGTATCAATGGTAAAGATTGGAGTGGGGTCCATAGTTCACTAGAGGTGCTCTCCTTAGATAAACAACATGGCATGAAGGGTAAACAAATTACAACAGGGCAATTGACAGGAACTGATCAAGGCATAACAATGCAATACCAGACAAAAAGATCCTATGAGATTCGATCGGGCAATACAACAATATACATAGACCGCCATCCAACTACATCTATGACTAGAAGTCCACCTTCAGGTTATCATCCGAATCCCCTCCAGAATTAAGTTGCAAGCAACATACAACTGCTTTAAGCAAAGTGTGTAAGGTAAACAATCTACTTGTTCTATGAACAAGATACCGTTGTTTTCTCCCTAGTAGCAACAACACATCTACATCCGAAGAGATTTCTGTCACTTCCCTTGGAAACTAGAGGCATGAACCCACTATCGAGCATAAATACCCCCTCTTGGAGTCACTAGAAACTACTTGGCCAAGATAGCTACTAACAACGTAGAGCATGCAAGATCACAAACAACACAGACATGATAGTATCAAATAGACAAAACCATTAATCAATCTGACATAGTAATCTCAATATCCATCAGATCCTCGCAAACACAACATGCATGATTACAAATAGATTAGATCTTGATCATGAACGGAGCTCACAAGATCTATACATGAAAGCACAAGGAGGAGATACAACCATCTAGCTACTACATGGACCCATAGTCCAAGGTGGAACTACTCACGCATCATACCGGAGAAGAAGGCCTCCAGGATGATCTCCTCTCCGGCAGGGTGTCGGGAAAAACTTCAGATCCCCCCAGATCTAGGGACAACGGTGGCAGTGGCTATAGAAGGTTTCGTGGAGTTTTGATCGGGTGCCTAGGGTTTCTACATCGGGGGCTTATTATAGGCGAAGAGGCGGGGCTGGGAGGCGGCCAGGGGGCCCACACCCTACCTAGGCGTGGGGCAAGGCCCACCCGCGTCTAGGGGGTGTGGTGGCCCTGGTTCGCCTCTCCGTCTCTCCTCTAGACTTTGTGTCGCCCACAGTAAAATATTGACTTTGGCTGTTGTCCCGTCCAATTCCGAGAATATTGATTTTTTCTGCCTTTCTGGAACCAAAAGCAGAAGAAAACAGGCAACAGTCACTGTGGCAACTTGTTAATAGGTTAGTTCCAGAAAAGATATAAAAACACCTCAAAGTGTAGAAAAACCAAAGCAAAGTAGATACAAAACAAGCATGGAGCATCAAAAATTATAGATACGTTTCTGACGTATCATGTGGCCACCCTGGTGTCCTCCTCCATCTCTGCTTCGTGGTTCCGTGTCGTGTCGGGTAAAATAATTACTTTGGCTTTTGTCCCGTCCAATTCCGAGAATATTGATTTTCTGCCTTTTCTGGAACCACAAACAGAAGAAAACAGGCAACTCGCACTGTGGCATCTTGTTAATAGGTTAGTTCTAGAAAACATATAAAAATAAATCAAAGTGTAGACAAAGCAAAACAAAGTAGATACTAAACAATCACGGAACATAAAAAATTATAGATATGTTTACGACGTATCAAGCATCCCCAAGCTTAATTCCTGCCCGTCCTCGAGTAGGTAAGTGATAAAAAGAATAATTTTTGAGGTGACATGCACCATCAAAATCAAGATCAAACCATTTGCATGCATTGAAAGATGGTATCAAAGAACTCTAAACATGAGCATGAAAGATGGAGTTCTAACAGTAAGACAAAGTAACTATGCATGCAACATGAAATAAAGATCATGAATAACATGCATTGAAAAACGTTTGTTTGTTTCATATATAGAAAACATAGCATTGTGGCATTCAGGTTGTCCCTCATGGAGTAGCAAATAGATGCATAGGACACCTTCAAAGTTCATAAGAGTGACTAGATACAAATAGCACAAGAATAAGCAATATCAACATTATGAATCAATCAATAAGTTTTGGGATAATGCACATAGAACTAAGAACGAAAACTATGCTCTTTTAACTGGTGCCTAAGGAAAGAAGGTGGAGACTCAATATTAAAGTGGAAGAAAGGCCCTTCACAGGGAAGCAAGGATTTCAAGTTTCATAAAGAGCTTCCAAAAATTATGGTACTTGTTAGCTTTCAGCTCTCATTGCCCCTATCATAAGCATCTTGAAGTGATTAAGGTTAAAGTGAACAAAGTATGGAGTATATGCTTGACAAAGTATAAGTTGGCAATCTCATGTCCCTTGAATACAAGGGCCGCTCCTCATGCTACTCAACTTTAGTCACCTGTAAGTTCTTGTCATAGTAAGTACATGTGTATCATAGAGAACCGCCAATGGGGTACCCCTTGCCCAATGATACACGAGCTATCACATATCAAAATGACAAGGCAAGTAGACAATGAGCATCTCAGCAATCTTCTTATTTACCATGGGAAAATGGTGGTTTTTTCTCTCTTTCCTATTTTCTCATCTTTTTTCCTTTTTCTCAATCTCCTTTTTTCTATCTTCATAGATTGCTTACTATGGTGATGCTGCAAGTTTCCACCATGATTAGACATGGCTTAGGCTAGCGGCCCGGGCATTTCTCTAACACACATACATAACTCCATGGACTTACAAGCTCCCCTTTTATTTCACACAGATGACATCCATAAACAAAAGAGCATGATATCAACTGGGTACAATGTACAGGTGCAATGTTGAAAGCGTTCCCATGACAACATGGTTCTGCTAATTCCCAACGTATAAGTGCAAGCGTATAAAACATAGATGACACAATGGTTCAAGTTTATTTAGGAGCAAGAAAAATAAAGTGTGCCATCAAGTTTGTGAGAGCTTTAATCACTAATTTTCACATAACAAGTTTAATTTGGAAGATACATAAAACAAGATATACTTGGAATGGTGTAACACACCATGCATAGGAATTTATAGTGGAATCTTTGGGATAACTTGGTTTCTTGGAAGTTGGATGCATGATTAGAGCTTACTCAATACAAGTGGAGGCTAGCAAAAGACTGGGAGCGACCAGCTAAGAGAGAAATAATGGACATAATCATGTAAAGCGACAAAACATTATCAACTAAAGCATAAAGTGGTACCACAAGTCAAAAACTAAATGATCCTAGAGGCTAGGATGACTGGTTCATAGTCATAACATGGTGTGAGCATGTGCCAAGTCAACCCAAACAAAATATCAAAGGAGAATACCACAATACTATGTTGTATGCTAAAACAACGCATGATTCTTTCCATGCACATTAAGCAATCCTAATTGTTTGGAAAAAGTCATGCTACAACAATAATCACTAAGCATAAGGTCAAAACAACATCTAGCATGACATGATAAAGTCTAAGCCACAGTCAAAGCAAGCTCCTTTTTGTACCACTATAAGCATGAAACTTTCTACTCTTTTCCAACACCAATAGACTTATTTGAAACTAATCATTAGGATAATAGTCAATAGAGATCAGTGGGCATGTCTCACAAATCCACAAAGAAAAACTAAAAAGTTCTAAGCACAAAGCACAAGAAAACTAAAGCTAAACGCAGTGCTAGCAAAAGTGAACACTCACAGAACAATAAGAGTGAAAACTAGAGTGTTCTAGGCAATGAAAATAGAGTATGTCTCTCTCCAAAAGAAGTGTGTTGTGATACAACCAACTTATTGCAGCAAACCAAGCAAAATAAAACTAAAAACAAAAACAAAGATGCTCCAAGAACAACACAACAGTGCATGAAACAATAAAAACGAAGTGTCTAGAAAGACCTGAGATTTTTATTGATGAAGAAGGGGATGCCTTGGGCATCCCCAAGCTTTGACGCTTGTACCTCTTAAATATTTCTTGGGGTGACATGTTGTGGCATCCCCAAGCTTTATATTTTGTCCATTCTTCATCTCATCACATCATTCCTCCCCTACACTTGAAAATTTCCTTCATACAAAACTTCACACAATTCTTCATTAGCAACATTAGTGTATTCAAAAGATAATAGACCTTTGGGTTTAGTTTTAAAATAGAAAAACTTTCAATAAAGGCACAATATACTTAGCAATTCCCTCAAAAAGTTCAATTTGTCCAAAAAAATTCAAAAATAAATCAATAAAGAGGCAAAAGCAAATAATGGCAGAAATCTGTCAAAACAGACCAGCATGTAGGAACCAATTTGTTCAAAGACTTTCTGCTGCTCAAATCAAAAAGTGTTGAACTAACAAAAGTTAGCTAACAATCTAGGGATTTATTCAGAAAATTACAGCTCAATCCGACTTACATAGATTTTTTCAAAAAATTTTATAGTGGAGCACAAAAATCTGTTTCGGGACAACACTTCCCCAAATCTTACTTCCCTCTCATTAGAGGTTATACTTGGAAAAAAATCAAACAAAAAGGATACGGAGATGTTATTACAGAAGTAATAACTTCCAGGACTCAAGAAAACTATTGGGTTATCTCCTAAGAAGTACTTTTCTTTAACGCCTTTAAGTTAGGCTTGATAGTTTGAGAAGATACTCACATAAGAAATATAAATTGAAGTAAAAGAGAGCATCAAGAAGCAAATTCAAAACACATTTAAGTCTAACCCACTTCCTATGCAAAATAATCTTGTAAAGGAACAAGTCATGAAATCACAAAGCACCAAGCATAGGAAAGCAAAATAAATGCAACTTCAAAATTTTCAACATAAAGAGGGGAAACTTAATATTGTTGAGATACATAAAACCATGTTTCCCTCTCTCATAATAACTTTTACTAGCATCATGAATGAAATTAAAAATATAACTATCACATAAAACATTCTTATCATGAGCCACATGCATATAATAATTATTACTCTCCACATAAGCATAGTCATTCTTATTAATTGTAGTAGGAGAAAATTCAACAAAATAGCTATCATTATTATTCTAATCACCATAATCATCAAATATAGGAGGCATATTGTAATTATAATTAATTTTCTCCTCAATAGTAGGTGGACTGAAAATATCATATTCATCATTGTAATCATCATATATTGGAGGTTTGGTATCATCATAAGCAATAATAGCTATCTTCCAAAGATGGGGAACTAAAAAGATCATTTTCATAAAAACTAGCTTTCCCGAGCTTAAACTTTCCATAACATTAGCAATAATGGTGTTCAAAGGATTCATACTAATAACATTGCTATTAGCATGCAAATAAAGTTCCATAGGTTTTTTAATTTTCTCTTTAAACACTTCATGTCCTAACTCAAGATAAATACTATAAAGCTCTCTAATTTTTTGTTTTCCATTAAGCCTAACTAGTGAAAACAAGAAACAAAAAGACAAAATTACAGAATCTAAAGGAAATAACTTCGAGCACTCACACACCAAGAGGATGTGAGTACCTTTTACCTTACCTCCCCGGCAACGGCGCAAAAAAAGAGCTTCTGGCTTGATGTTGCCGTGGGGTAACGTGTGTGAGTGCCTTTTACCTTCCCTCCCCGGCAACAGCGCCAGAAAATAGCTTGATGTCTACGCACTTCTATTCTTCTAGATAGTTGTTGGGCCTCCAAGTGTAGAGGTTTCTAGAACAGCAACAAGTTTCCCTTAAGTGGAATACCCAAGGTTTATCGAACTCAGGGAGGAAGTGGTCAAAGGTATCCCTCTCAAGCAACCCTGCAATCAAGATACAAGAAGTCTCTTGTGTCTCCAACACACCCAATACACTTGTTAGGTGTATAGGTGCAGTAGTTCAGTGAAGAGATAGTAAAATACAAGTGGTAACGGTGCCAGAAAAGAGCTTGGAGGTGAGGTAAAGACTAAAGGCAAAAAGATGAAAGCAAGCAAACATGCAACAAATCTAGATGTGAACGGTGTTTCAATGCTTAGAAACAAGGCCTAGGGATTATAATTTCACTAGTGAACACTCTCTCATATAAATATCTTCTATTAATGATACTACTCTTAACTACTCTCTGATTGGATACTCTAATCCATGGTAGGGCTATAACAACACTCCTCAAAGTCCGCCTTTCCCAATCTAGATAACCCCACACTGTCATCTTGAATGCTAGATGGTTCCAACAAACACCACAATTTCATAGAGAAAACCAACTCCAAACATAACTCATGATAAATATATATGTAACCTAGCTTAAGTGCCACACACGGTGTGCACGCTGTCACTTTCACACACGTGGGAAAAAGCATATATCTATTAAAGCACGATGAGTATTTATGTAGACTCTAGCCTAAGTGCCACCATGGCGTGCACGCTGTAACTTTCACACACATGGGGAGAGCAGAGATCTATTGAAGCACTTGAGTAGCAAGGTAGATCTACTTGATTACAAAGCTCATGACCACAACAAGATTATGCATAGAGAGAGAGATGAACACATAGCTACCGGTAGAACCCTTAGCCTCGAGGAAGAACTACTCCCTCCTTATCATGGGAATCAGCAACGGTGATGGATATGGTGGTGGAGATCGATGGAGATGGCTCCGAGGGCACTTCCTTGTCTCGGCAGGGTGCCGGAACAGAGACCTTCTGTCCCCCGAATCTCCCTTTCAATGGCGGCGGCACTGCGGAACTTTTCGTGGCTTTTTGGTCGATCCCTTAGGGTTTTTGAGTCGGGGGCTTGATATAGGAGAAGGAGGCAAGGTCGATGGAGGGCCAGGGGGCCCATACCCCCTATGGGCGCCACTAGGGTTGTCCCGTGCCCACCTAGGGTGTTGCCACCCTGGTGTCCTCCTCCATCTCTGCTTCATGGTTCCGTGTCGTGTCGGGTAAAATAATGATTTTGGCTTTTGTCCCGTTCAATTTCGAGAATATTGATTTTCTGCCTTTTCTGGAACCAAAAACATAATAAAACATGCAACTGGCATTGTGGCATCTTGTTAATAGGTTAGTTCCATAAAACATATAAAAACACCTCAAAGTGTAGACAAAGCAAAGCAAAGTAGATACTAAACAAGCATGTAACATAAAAAATTTATAGATACGTTTACTACGTATCATCAAGCTTGTTCTTCTCATCAGACAGTTGCTTCACCAACTTCACATTTTCAACCCTCTCGTCGATTCTTGCACTACTGGTATTGAAAGAACATGTGGGCCCCCATGTGTGGTTTTGGTAACTAATGACAATCTTTATGGACTAATGTGTATTAAGTTATACTTGTAGGTTTTGTCCATTGGCATCGCTTGGAGCATGTGTTGGCTTCAAGGTCAATGAAATGAGAAGAAGATGTGTTGTGCAAGCTCAAAATACGCCATCTATAGAAGATCTCATGTTTAATGCTTGCCTTCCTCGGTGATCATGGATCGATGATGAGGAATCAAGTAAGGCGTTCCATCTTGAGAAGGTCAAGTTCGTCTACATCGAGCTCAAGTGGAATGCTCAAGGCAAAGGTATAATCTTGATAAGTTTTCCCTTTTGCCGGTCTCATGTTGTGTGTGGGAGACCGGGTTTAGGTTAGATAGCCGTACTATCAAGAGGGGCTCTCGAATGAGTAACTCGATCACATCGTTCGGAGAGAGCTAAAACCTTTGCATACTTGCATCATCGTATTTGATTGTTATTTGGTCTTATCCATGTGAGGATTTAGAGCTTGTGGTAATCTCCATAACAAGCTCTTGTTCATCAAAATCGGATCTTTCTTTTATATCTTGTTGCGATTTTGATATATGCGATTTTCCGGTGTCTCACCAAGTGAGGTATCTCACATTATATTAGTTGATACACTCTCAATTTGTGATAATCAATATTTCCACTTTTTATTGGTAAGCCCTTGTTGTCCTCTATCCAACGCAATTGGAATCGGGTCAATCGGAGCTTCCAGTCAAAAGTTATTGTCGTTTGAGTATTGGCTTTTATTCGATTTAAAAGAAAAATAAAAAATCTTGTCTAGGCCGAGCGGTACTACCGCAGCCCAGTACCGCTCGGGCCTGCGTACATGGCCCGCCTCAGTATCACCCGGTACCTTTTTCTGGTAGTACCGGCCGACCCGGTAGTACCGCTCGGGTGGGCCGGTACTACCGGCCAGCCCTGTAAAGATTTCCCCAGTTGGTTTGCCCCGTTTTCTGCCCAGCTCGTCTGCCCCATTTCCTGCGCGTGTTAACCCGCCTCACCTTTCACGCCTGGCTGGCCCCGCTCGCCCCCTGGGCCCGCTCCCGCCGCCGCTCGCCGAGCCTGGCTGGCCCCGCTCATGCGCTCGCTCGCTAGCCTCGCTCGCGTGCGCTGCTGGGCCCGTGCTGGCAGCTGCGCTGTTGCCGCTCGTTGACTCTCGCATGCGCGCGCGTGAGTGGCCCCGCTCAGGCTTCGCTAGCGCATGCCGCTACCGCTGGCCCCTCTGCAGATTCCCGCGCGCGCCGCTGCGTCCGCTCGCATGCCCGCGAGCTGTTGTTTCCTGCGTGCACGCTGCCGCTCAGCAGTCCCCACCTCACGTGCATGTTGATCTTTGCCGCTAGTACAGCTCGTCTCTGCTCCTTTCTTTCTCTGATTCGCTCTGTCCCGATTTGGTTTGTTCGATTCGCTTCGGTTGGACAGGTGCGGTAGTACCGGTCGCATCCGGTACTACCGGACCGTTTAAAAAAATAGTTCCAACTGCCAGATTTTTGGGGTCTCTATTTAAGGCTTTGCCCGTTTTAAGTTTAGTAAGTTTCTTCCTCTTCTATTAGGCCAAGCTTTGTCCACACGTGCTCTAGATCTTGAAGCTTGCCTAATCTTTTCCCTCTGATGATTCTTGCCCATATTTGAGTGGAAGAGAGAGGAGATCTAGATCCACGTTTTGACCTAACCGATTCATCTTTTTGTGAGTGCATATTTGGGGATCTAGATTTTGGGGAATTTTGTGTCTCTCTTTGATTACTCCTCTCTTGTTTCCCCAATAGCTTTAGTAGCTTTGTTGGAACTTGAGAGTGAGGGATTTGAGCACCTTTGTGGTGTTCTTGCCATTTGCATTCGGTGCATCGGTTTGAGTTCTCCTTGGAGGATTTGGTTCGTGTGACTCATTGGAGCTTGTCCCTCTTGGGTTCTTGGAACCCTAGACGGTTTTGTGGCCTTGGTGGCATTGTGGCCTTTTGTGGCATTTGTTGGGAGCCTCCAATTAAGTTGTGGAGAAGTGCCCCAACCTTGTGAGAGATTCCGGTTGCCACCGACAAGTGCACCGATAGTGGAAGCGTGGATCAATCTCGTTGGGGTGAGATTCACCGGAGAATAAGGGAGGCCTTTTGTGGCGTTGGTGGTTTGATACCACCCCCTCTCCAAACGAGACGTACTCCATGTTGTGAGGAACTCGGTAAAATATCGGTGTCCCCGCGTGCCTCGGTTATCTCTATACCCGAGCTTTTTACTTATGCACTTTACATTGTGATAGCCTTCGTGCTTGAAGTAATATATATCTTGCTATCACTTTGTTGCTTGTATTGCTTAGCATAAGTTGTTGGTTCATATAGGTGAACCTTAGTTGTTCTAGGTTGTGCTTAACAAAGTAAACACTAGTTTTATTCCGCATTTGTTGCCACTCTAGGAAAAGTTTTAATCGCCTATTCACCCTCCCTCTAGGCGACATCTGTATCCTTTCAGGTATCATCATACATCCCCCATAGCTTCGCAATTGCATTCTTCATAGCATCTGGCCATTCATTGTCCACCCAAGCCATAAACCCGAAGTTTTCGACCTCTTGCATGTCAAAAATTTGTTAGCACATGCCTACTACTTGGCAGACGAGTGAATGGCGATACAAGGAGCTAAGCACTTACGTTCTAAACTTGGTAGAGGTAGAGTCCGTGGCCTATGTTGGTTCCTTCAAATGCAACATGCCTGACAGGCTCAAGTTTGTGGACGCGACAGAGTTCGGGACAATTTTTTGCTATGCCGCATAAGCCGTGATCTTCGTAGGAGGCAGGAGCATAGTCCATATCCGTGATGTCCTAGCACACCAGATCGAGTTCATCTGATTGTATATCAAGAATTCCTAACTCGCTACCAAACCCTAATCCTATGAAAGAATGGGGGAGTGGACTTACCCCTAGATACGATTGAGAGGAGTTGTCGTCGTCTTTCTAGCTCGACATGGCGCTCACCTGCTGGTTTTGTCTTGCTGGGGGCGTCGTCGTTGTCGACGTCGGTGGCCTGATTTGACCAAGGAAAGGTGAAAGGGGAAAGGGTGGATCTGGTATCGGCAGTGAGCGAGTACGGTGTGTCTCGGCGGGAGGTGAGGAAAAAGATCCCGCCCCTTTTACAGGCAAGCAGTAATCTCCGCCTATGCCATCGTCGGTTGAGAACGTGCATCGCCGATTGAGCTCGTGCATGGAGCGGCGATTTTGCATACACCGGGTGCACGAACGAGGGTAGCTCGCTGGAAATGGCTGATTCGAGCATAGGAGTTGGGCCTAGCCATGGACTGCATTCGGTTCGCGCTGGCGCAACCCAATGCCTTGTGCAGGTAACCGAAGCCTAATTTCACCTCCCGCTAGCCTTCTCGAAGGGTATACAGGCTACCAGACGTGCCCTCGAAGACCTCGACGGTGCAATGAAGAGCCTACTGATTACAGTACTTAGTACACGGCCGATCAATGGTATGTCCCTTGGTCATCCTCGCAACGTGGAGGAAAGACACAAATCCTATATGTTGTCCAATGCGGCGCTTGGGGGCCTGCCGCCATCCATAGGTGCATTGGGTTGATCTATTTGTTTGTTTTATGTTTTTTCTATATTTCATTTTTTGCGCTTTTCTTTTCTGTTTTATTCTTTTTCATTTATGTTTCTTTTTTCTTGTTTTTATATTCTATTTCCCTTTTTATTTCCTTTTTATATTTTGGATTTTTGAAAAATATTTAGATATAAAAATATTAAATTATTCTAATTTTGAAAATTATTTAGATTAAATTTGTTCAAAAAATGTTTATAATTTCGAATAATAATCATAAATTTTTAAAAATGTGAAAATTTGTTCAGATATAGAAACATTGAGATTTAAAAAGATTGAAATTTAAAAACACAAAAATAAATATCAAATTAACTAAAAGAAGAAAATAAAAAAAGGAAAAAGAGACACTACCTGACGGGCAGCAGCCTGATGGAACGTTGTAGCAGTTCGGGATGTGTGGCGCCTCTTCGATTGACCACTTAAAGTGGCGAGTTAAATACCGAGTGGTCTATCAAGTTGTCATTCATAAGTGCATTGGTCACTAACTGGAAAATACAAACTATCGGTCATGAAATTGTGTGGTTATGTCCGATTAGTCAATTTGTCACGTCCGCCGTTAAATCGCTGATGTGGCTATCTGTTTTTTGCAAATATTTTTTTTTAAATTTAGTTTCTTCTCATTGCTAGGTCTCTTTCTCGTTAAACTGCATAGACCATTCTTGGTTGGCCCTCGTGCCGTGTTCGCACTAGTCCCGTCACTTTTATGGAATAGTTGTGTCACTAAATAGTAGTACCAAAGCTGGAATTGCCCCACAAGCTAAAATTTGTGTGGAAGCTGAATTCTCCTGAGCCTCCATGCTGCAATGTTGCTTTTCTTTTTAACATGTACGATTTCAGAAAAATAGGAACGACTCGAGAGGTAATTAATCTTGTTTCGTTCTCTCAATAAATAGGAATAGCTTCATGTTGATCTACAAGATTCTAAAATAATTGTTTCTGAAAAAGCTCAATAACTTTACCAAAGCTTAGTTCATCCTGAGTGGATACATGCGTGCGTAGAGCTCTTGGCCGTCCTTGATCTAGCCGATCTTGACCGTGTCATGGTGGCAAACAAGCGTTTCGAACCAGAACCGTGCTAGCGGAGAGGACGGCCTTGCTGCTGCGCGGCTGACTCGCAACCGACTTACACAGCCTTGGTCACGATGATTGATGGATGGCTTTCCTGATACGTGCACGGGGGTATTTGATAGAATGTCTCTACGAGAGAGTTGGGGGGCCGAAGAGGCTGATAAATGGGCCCTACATCTATTTTTATGGTCTAACCATAGGATAGTGGAAAAAAGAACCTAGTAATTAGAGAAAATAACATTATAAGGAGGTATTTGGAAAAACATGTAGCCACGTCAACGGCAAACATGACAAAATGACTAATGGGAAACATTTATACAACTTCGTGATCGATAGTTCACATTTTCCCAGTAGGTGACCAATACGCTCATGCGTGGCAACTTGATAGACCACACAAGTGTTTAACTCTAAAGTGGCATATAAGAGCTCTTGAGAAAACGGGGAGGGTGATATGCACCGCTCTTAGTTGCACCGATTAACGCACCACACACACGCTCATGACGCGGGCCATAGCCCACCAACCTCTTCTTTCTCGTGCGAGCACGCATCATCGACGACCACAGACCCTTAACCCTAAGTCGACAGCGAGCTCTCCACCTCGCCGTTAAGTTCTCTTCCTCACCACTACCGATGTCGCCGCGACCAACCACATCGTCCCGTCTCCGGGAGGTCCCGGGCCCCCGGCTGGCCATCCCTCTAACCCCCCCGTCATGCATCCCTAGCCCTAAGTTTGGTCGCCTGCAACATCCCCGCATCCCTAAGCCTAAGTTGTCGACAAGACACCCACCCCAGTTAAGTTTTCTTCCTCGCCTCCGCTGGCGACACCCAGTGGCGGAGCCAGCCAGGACAAAGAGCCCGGACAAAGTAGTAAGCTCTCTGGCCGGCGGCCATTTTCCAAGGAAAATCTTGATTAATTCACCACTAGTTTTAGTGTAGAGTCGTGGAGGGAGCCCGGGCAGCTGCCCAGGCATGCCGCGCCCTAGCTCCGCCACTGGCGACACCATGGCTAGCCACGTCGTCCCCGTCTCTAGCGAGTTCTTGGCCTCACCTCCGCTGGGGCGCCACGGCCAGCCACGTTGTCTCCGTCGTCGGCGAGGTTTCCCGTCACAGATTTGTCTTGCTCTGTGTCAGTTTTGGTAGGCCGGCACACCATGATGCTGTAGGCACATAGTGGCGTCTCCTTCCGGCTGCGTTAGGCGGTGTATAAGAAAATCGTACTGACACCTCGGGGGCTCTAGCTGGTTGTGGCTTGTGAGCATTGGCCCAACAACGGCCTGGAGAGGCCCGGCAGTCGCAACACTCCACGGTCCACGCACGCGCAGGGCAAAAATTAAGAGACTGAGACAGAATTGGGCTCTCTCCCTCTTCCTACTCTGCCGTACGAAACTCTCACGAGAAATGCTTCTCCGGGCGGCGGCCGCCGCCGCCCACCGCCTCCTTGTCAACAACCCCGTTCGCCGCATAGCCTCCTTGAAGGTCCCGTGGCGCCGCGACGCAGTCCTCGACGCATCCATCAACCGCGACCGACGCTTGCGCCTAGCGTCCCGCCTCGTCCGCGAGGTGCTCCTCTCCCCTGGCCGCCGCCTCCTCCTCCGGTACCTCGCCAAGCGCCGCGAGCGCATCCGTCTCCCGGTCCACGTCCAAACCTTCCTCCGTAGGTACCCCACCCTCCTCTCCGTTTCCCCTCCTCCCAACCCCGTCGCCTCCCCGTCCCCCCAGCTCCTCTCCTTCCTCGAATTCGCATCCCGTCTACAGGCCACCCACTCCCCGCTCCTCGCTTCCAGGCTCGCCAAGCTCCTCATGATCTCTTCCACGCGCGCCCTCCCGGTCGCGAAGATTGCCGCCGCCAAGCGCGACTTCGGCCTCCCCGACGACTTCCTGGTTTCCTTGGTCCCGAGGTACCCAAATCTCTTCCGCCTCGTTGGTGACCCAGGTCCCGACGCCTCCGGCAACGCATTTCTGGAGCTTGCTTCCTGGGACGACCAGCTCGCGAAATCGGTGATTGAACTGAGGGCCGACAGGGAGGCGGATGTTGTTGGCATACGGCCGAGACCCAATTTTACAGTCAAATTGCCCAAGGGGTTCTACCTCAAGAAGGAAATGAGGGATTGGGTGAGGGATTGGCTTGAGTTGCCGTATGTGTCACCATATGCTGACACATTCGGGCTTCACCCGGCATCACCAGAGGCAGAGAAGAGGTTGGTTGGGGTTTTACATGAGGTGTTGTCATTGTCGGTAGAGAGGAGGATGGCAGTGCCGATTATAGGGAAATTTTGTGAGGAGTTTAGGCTCTCAAATGCGTTTTCTAATGCCTTCACAAGACACCCAGGCATATTCTATGTGTCATTGAAGGGTGGCATCAAGACGGTTGTATTGAGGGAGGCATACGATGAAAATGGGGAGCTTGTGGATAGGGATCCTATGATTGAGTTGAAGGAGCGGTTCAAGGCAATAATGGATGAGGGGCATAGGAAGTATTTGGATGAATTGAGGAGGAGGAACGAGATGCTGCAGAAAGAAAGGGAAAATGCAACTCACAAGGGCACCACTGTTGCTAAAAATATCGAGGAGGAAAATATGGAGGAATCAGAGGAGGACGAGGACGAAGAATATGATTATGTGCACAAGTAGACTCGGAAGGGAAAGAGCTATTGTGAGTGGTGATTGTGATTGTCAATATGCTTCTATGGTAGTGTGACCTGGAAAACAGTGGCCAAGAATCAGATGGTTTGTCATATTCTAATGTGATCATTTGTCATCTAGTAAAGAAGACACCTTATTTGGCAGCTAATAAATAATATGACGGGTTAATCTTAAACCCCTTTGTTTCTCCAATTGAGTCTGAAATGTAGGTTTAGGATGATCAGGATTTTCTTACGAATCCTGTGGTGAGATACTTCAATGATTTACCATTTAAGTTATTTCCTTCTAGTCAGTAGATTTCACGAGATCCATTTTTGTTAACAGCTCTACTCATCTGGTGGATTGGGGAGCATTGCGATGTCTTCTGTTTTGGAACCGGGGCAGACTCAGATACAATGATATTCTGTGTAAGCTGACAACTGAAAACTTTCCCTTTTATAGGATATCCGAATAAGTTCATCATGCCATGCTCTAGATAGTTCCACGGATATAATAAAACATCTGAAAATTCCCGTTAAGTTTGCATCATGCGATGCTCAGGATGGCTTTTGAACTATCAAAGAGTGCTTACAGAGCAACTGTTTGCAGAAATCATAGGGGGAGAGTCCGCCGGGTTTAAAACCATAAGTATTTGCATGCTCTCTTTTGACATACTCAATTTTGTTTGAAATCATGTCACTGCAATACAGCAAACGGAAGAGATCAAACAACAGGGCAAACCCGTGCATAATTGGCGATGTAAACTGAAAAATGAATCTGAAGGAAAACTAGATACAGATAATAAAAAAGTAAACGGTAGTTTCTCCTATTTGCAAAGTAGATCCATCAAACCTGGAAGAAGTTTGCACCATAAAAAACAGCTTAATTTTCCTGACTAGTACCATACAACAATTTCTGGTATGCTGATAAAACAATTTATTATGTATTTGTCAGATAACTCAGCAGTGGCATCCCAACTAGAGCGAATACAGTCATTTCTTCCAGCAGCCATTGTTCTTGCATAAACGATACTTAACACCGATCTGATATTGGCACCTAATGTGAAAGTTGCGCTTGTTTAACAAACTAAATAAATGGTTCGGTTTTGATGTTTTTATTTGGCCTCTTATTGCATCCACATCATATGCAAAATAACCTGCTTGATAAGCCAAGTAGAGCTTTGATAGATGTTTTTATTTTTACAAACATACTAAAAGCTTCTTACAATGTTTTTATTTTTATGCAAAGCTTTGATAGATGTTGTCTGGGTCCATTTTCAAACCTGCTTGTGAGTCGTCAGTGTCGAGAGTACAATGGAACCCTAGAAGTAAATCTTTTATTTATTGACAGTTCGACATTCTATGAGCTTGAGTATCTTCCCAGTTCTAGCTATTAGGCTCCACTACCACCTTACTCTTTTATTCACGCTTCTGCATAATGGTCTAAACATGTATTGCTAGGAAAAGGGTACTTCGTGTTCTGAATTTGATGCCGTAAAAAGTTCCGCAATTAATCCATGGGGTATTGTAATGTTGTTTGTTTGTCTGATAATAGCATTACAGTGAAGATTTGATTTGAATTAAAGGTACATTTTGTTATGTTCAGGTACACACTAGTACTCTGATTTTGATTCTGGGGACACCCCTCGCAGAAAAAGAAGACTCTGAAGAACACAATTTGACCTTTTAATCGAGGTAATTGCAGCATTTTATGTCTAAAGATTTTCTAATCTACCATCTGCAGGATATTCTGTTTCATTCTTGTGTTCTTTTCCATTGCATAATCGCAAAGAGGACATTTTTTGGTACCATTCAGATATTGTAGCCAATATTAATTCTAACTAAAGAGTGCGCTAGTTGTATGTTCCATATCAGGTTATAAAAATTTATGACACCCATCCAACTTTACCTTTTTCTCAGATAGACTTGGTGATGAGACAAATGACATACTCCCAACCCAATGTTTCTTTTGTAAAGAAACACATAGGTTAACTGCACTCCTGGTCTACTTTGTTCAGTGTGATTTTAGGGTGCTTCACCAGAACCTTACATTTTGATCACCTCCCAACCCAATGTTTCTTTCTGTCTGCTTTATTTTTCAAAACCTTGAGAACCACTCCTTTGATCCATCCTATTTGCATCATAATGAAATCTCTTCCCAGTCAGTGCTATTAACATGAATTTATGTGTTGCTTCTGCAGGGTAGAAGCTGAATTCTATTCAAGACATAAAGGTAGGTCCAGCACCTAATTGTATTTACTCTTGAGATGATGGAATCTGTATGTATCTCGTTCTCTATTAGTCAATTATGTCTTTTGTCGAGATATAATCATATAAAGATGTAACAGATTTTTTGCATTCTTAACAGGCCCTCCCATTTTGGCCTATTATCAGTTAACTTGGTTGAAAAGGTGATGTCCTCACACGTTCTCAAGGTTAACATAAATGAAGCTGATAAAAAGAAACATTTAGGTAATTTCTTTTTTGTACATTTAACATTATGTTCTGGACTGTGTACGGAATAGTAATAGTACATACTATAACACAATATTTAGAGAACTGCATGCACCTGCAAGAGGCCGGGTTCTCATATGTCCATGCTTTTTAAAACTGGAAATGCGCATCTCCTCCGCAACCTCAAACAAAGGAACACATGAAGAAGGGATACACATGATATCATGCTTTACTGCAAAAACTGTATGGTGTCTTTACTGTTTCTGATGACATCACCAAGCTATGCTATCTGGTGCTAATTCAGACGGAGATTAGAAAATACTCCTAATTTTATATCTATCTACTAAGGTAAAATCCAAATAACACAGTGACATAGTTTGCTGAAGGTCTCAGAATGATGAACCTGGAGTGTGATGAGCACCATGAGTGTAATACGCTGCCGATGATGGTGGCCATGCTTCCGAGTGGGAGCAGTGACAACAAAGAAGCAATACATGATCGATGGCTGCAGCAGGTGGTGAAGTGGTCGTGATCTCTCACACGGGAGCAGTGACACAATGACCCGGAGAGTGTTGCTGGTAGTCACGCGGCGGATGATGATCTCAACAGGGCTTGGTCTTCAAACCGCTGGGCTCAAGGCTGAAATCGAGGGCTGCCGAAATCGAGCTAACAAGCATATGGAATAGCTCAACAGCGGCAAATTTGTCGAGCCAAAAAGCAACGTTGTTTGAACTTAAGCAAACACAATATTTTACAGCATACCATCAGTGTCTTTCAAAGCCGGGCTCACTATACATTTGTGTGTGCAAACATCAAATTTATGCTGTTACCGAGCTTGATCCTTCCCAAGCTTTGTTTTACCGAGCTCAAATCGTCCTGCCGCTTGCTTGCTCAATCCGCTCGTCAACAGCCGTAGCGGCACGCATGTTCACTAGAGCTAGTGATCTCATGAACCTGTTTGTTTTGTGGTATGGATTATAACCGGCAATCTTTTTTGTATCGAAGGTCATTTCCGTTACGATTGTTCTCTACAAAAACAGGGCTTGATTGATAGACCCGTCACCACAGGGCTTCGGCAGCGGCTTGATTGATATACCCTTTCCCGGGTTCGCGGTTGTAATAGGTCGTGAGTGCTTGTTGGTTTGTCAGTTCACGGTTATAGTAGGTTGTGAGTCATGTTTTTTGTTAATTAATTGGACAATTCTCTTTTAATTAATAGATTGGAGCAAAACTTTTGCCTCTGTTTGGAAAAAAAAAAACAGGACATGTGTCAGACCTTCATTGACGATCCAAGGATCGAGTCGATGTGTTGATGCGTGGATTGGGAATTTATCGGCCGGCGAGGGTTCCCAAATCTGAGACCTTCCCGGTTCTGTTCACCTTGAATTAGAATTCGGTGATCATGCTCCGAGTCCGACAAGGAGAGTCAGGCTCCCACGCAAGCGGCCCAGCCTCCCTTTATACAAAGACCCACACGCTCAATTCCTCGTTGGACATTGCTAGAACAACCGACGATGTCGACCAAAAGACGTAAGGGCAGCCGGCAATGGCGGGATCCCTTGCCGGTGGATCTCCTGCTAGAGATTCTGGCACGCACCGACATTACAACCGTCGTCCGCTGCGCCGCGACCGGCAGGACCCTCCGCCGCGCCATCCTCGAACCGGCCTTCCGGCGCCGCCTCGCGTCCGACGACGGCGGCTGCGACCCTGCCCTCCTCCTTGCCGTCTCCTACCTGGAACACGATTTTCACAAAGCTGTCACGACCCAACGCGTCATCCAAACCCCGGCGACAACCCAGCTCCGCGCCCGCCTAGACGCCGACAACCTCCGGGCCCCACTCAAGCCCGTGGCCTCCCGCGATGGTCTGCTCCTCCTCCGCCGGCTCGGAGAGCGTCACTCCGACAAGGTCAAGCTGCAGGCCCGCGACACGTTCACCGGCCACGTCACCTCACTCCCGCCCACCACCTTGCCCCACGCTTACCTCCACGTCGTGCTCGCCGTCGACCGCCGCGCCCGGCGCTGCTCCTCCTTCGAGCTGCTCGTCGCCGACCCAAACTTGTCCTACAGAACATTCTCGTCAAAGAACCGCCGGTGGACCGACATCCGCGGAGTCCATGTCCCCCACCCAACCCAGGAATGCGACTCCTCCAGCTGCCCCGCCGTCGTCGGCCGCACCGTCTACTGGCCCTGCCGTGTCACCGGTGTCAGCTGGACCCATATCCTCGCTTTGCAGGTGGACGCGGGGGAGGCGACGATGACGGAGCTCCCGCTGGTCTCCCAAGACCCCTTGCTCGTGGCCCAGGTGCGCGGCCAGCTGTCGGTGCTCGCGGAGGAGAGCCTCGCCATAGCGATGTGGACATTGACGTCGGCCGAGGCAGGTACGTGGAGCCGGCGGGTGGTGATCAGCAAGCTGGAGATCGCGAGGCAGGTGGGGTTACCATCTCCGACGACGTTCATTTTCGAGGGGTTCGGAGAGAGGAGCGGTGCCGTGATCCTGAATTTGTTCGACGATGGCTCTCTTCTACGGCTCGACCTAGGAATAATAAAGCAGGAAGCACCTGTCGTCACATGGCTCACTCCGCCGGGAAATGTAGTGTGCGTCAAGGAATTGTTCTTGCACGAGGTCGATTTGAGCTCGGTCCTGCAAGCCATGAAATATCTCTGAACACGTAACTATACTGTTGGGCATGAAAAGTAGTTATTCAGCAATGCTGCACTCCAAACTTTCAGAAAGAGGTGTTTTGGTGATGAAATAAACGAGGCGCTAGATTTCTGAACCTAGAGTTGTAGTCTGTCTCGGAATCTCCAATTGTCTGACGAGTCCAACCTACAAGGAGAGAGAGTCTCGGACCCTCACGCCCTTAATTGTGCGTTAAGAAGAAGGGAGAAAAGGATCTCCTCCTTTACACACGCGGTCACGTCACGGGGCACCATCCGAGACGATGTCGACGACCACGAGAGCTGTGCGCAAGTGCAGCGCGACGTCGACGGAGCGGGAACAGTACCTGCCGGTCGATCTCCTCCTCGAGATCGTCGCGCGCTCCGACGTCACGACCGTGGTCCGCTGCACCGCCGTCTCCAGTATCCTCCGCCGCGCCATCCTGGACCCGGCCTTCCGCACGCTGCCAGCGGCCGACGGCGGCGGCTTCGACCCGGCGCTTCTCTTAGGCGTCTCCTACAGGACATTAGTCAAGCACATCAATGGCATGGACCGCGCCCATCGTGTTATCCACACCCCATCCTCAACCCAGCCCCGGATCCGCTTGCGCTTGGACGCCTGCAGCCGACGAGAATTTTCCATGACCTTGGCGTCCCGCGACGGCCTGCTCCTCTCCCGCAGGTACAACCCCTACCTCGAGATGCGCGTCTGCGACACTTTGACCGGCCACGCCACTCCCCTCCCTCAAATCGCCTTGGCCTACACCTATGGGCACGTCTTCCTCGCCGTCGGCGACGCCGGCGAATCCTACGAGCTGCTTGTCGCGGACATACGCATGCGGTTCCAGACCTTCTCGTCGAAGCACGACCAATGGGGTGCTATTCGCCAAGTCTCGGTCACCGCGCACGACATAAAGGGGTACCGGCCGGCCGCCCCCTGTCCCGCCGTCGTCCGACGCACCGTCTACTGGCCATACGGCCGCCGGTACGGGGACGGCAACTCGGTCTGCTGGGACCGGATCCTTGCAATGGACGTCGACGCGGCAGAGGGGGCCATAATGGAGCTCCCTACGGGCTGCTTGCCCAGGATGATGACGACAAACAGGAGGGAGTAAATTACATGCTTGTGAATCATGCTCCGGTGTCGTTTTTTCTTGTGAATCATGCTTGTGTTACTCAAAGACATCAGGCATTAATTTGCCAAAAAATGATTAGTAGTGATTTGACATATTATCTCTTTATGTGAGTAATACAAATTTGATAAACCCTCATTAATTAAGGTTTTAATCTCTCTACCATAGTCGTATAGACTGAACGATTAACATCTGCATTGTTCAGAAGCTTGACGATCTCCAAACAGTCTGTCTCGATAATAAGAGATTTGCTGCACCATTATTGCAAGACAAGTGATAAACCTTCCACGACTGCTTTCAGCTCCGCATCCAGGACATTTCTTTAAGAAAAGAGTCGACGGTGTAGGAGAGTATGATGGTATGATTTCACCCTTATCATCTCTAAACCCGCTTACCCCATTAGCTCCAAAGGATCCATCATCCTATTCAATTTACACCGGCCAGCAGGAGAGGAGGAGACCAAACTTGAGCCAGTTCAACACTAACTTTCTTGACAGCATGAAACTCTTTCTAATCTTTATCAAGAATGAATTTTCCTTCGATAATATTCCCCGTAGAATGGTGCTTGATCTGCATGAGCGAATCCATGTAGCTACACAAGAAACATCCTGATACATCCAACGGGGGGAATGGATATCTCTGCGACAAACACCATGTGTTCAGTGTTTTTATCTTTTCCGGTCTGTGAGTTTTCGAAATCAACATTTTCTTAGATTTGGACAAATTAGACCAAGAAATATAATATTTTTAGTACGTAGCTGATTACATCGTAGACGAAGACAAGCGTGAACTGATCATATCTCCCTTTTCTATCTCTGCTTTTGTAAAGTTGTCCTAATTGATATATGTCCTAACTCTGCCTCTGTGAAACAGATGAAGCGCATCAGATTTACCTGTGGCCAAAGTGATTGATAATCTTTTGCCCTCTATTTGTGCATTTGAGACACTAATTATTCCATTTAGTAGAAGTTATATCTAAATGTTCTATTTAAGAAAATTATAAGCATGATTTTGTCTCGTTTTAGCATTCAACACGTGTTCTTAGATAAAGCTGACATGTTAGGACGATGTGCCACCACAAAATATGTTAAGATTGGAGGACGTCGTCGTCGATTATATCTACTCTTCTCTGCACCAAATGTCTATTCTTTGTTTCCATCTTGATAATTTTGAGGTTCAATCATCACCTTACACCTTGACCAATAGATATGCATCAGAAAATGAGGATTTAAAGTTTCTGAACATGGTAATTTAGATAAATTTTTACTACATAGGATAATTACTGTCACAAATGCACAAGTAAAGGGTAAAAAATGGAATTCACTATAATCTTTTTTTCATAAAAACACAAAAGATTACGTCTCGATTCATTGATAGAAAAAAAAGGTATATAACTATACAAGCCTAAGAATAGGCCGATACATCCGTTACACAAGTGATCGACAATCTCTAGCAGCTTGTAGCCTTGGAGCATGCCCCGATCAGCATGCGATAGTGTCAGCAACTTCCTTTCGATAAAACCCCGCACTTTCAGATAAGCTTGGGCTTCAGCCCTCGTCGACGTCGTCTTGCCTGGCCTGAGATGTGCTCTTTTCCGTTCGGCTACTTCCACCTCTTCCGGTAAACTCTTTTTTTCGTTCAAAAAAAAAAAAAACTGTTGCCTGTAAAAGGAAAGGGACGGCAACCGTTTCCGCGATTGTTGCGTGACCTATAATGATCTGAATCTCCAATTGCCTTAGGAAACGTACAATACTAGAGAAGCGGATCTTCTCTTAGCCCTCTACGTAATCTAGAGAAGACAATAAAATTAAGTTGTACAATGGGTCATCTCTTATTGTCATCTTTAAAAATTAATGGGAATGGACTAATTATAGTAAGAAGTTGTGTTGATAAGAGAAGACATAAGGTATAATGAAGAAAAATAGTCTTCTCTTATTTTTAAGGTATCATCCCTTAGCTAAGAAAAGACAACCTTCTCTTTCTTCATTCTCTCTCCTCCAACTAAGCAGAAATCCGACGTGGCAACCATTAGGAAAAACTGACATCACCGCATTATACATACCCTAAGAGTCTATAACCTACAAAATCAGAGTCTCAGAGTCTTACGCCCTCATGCTTTCAAAAGAGAGAAAATTAAGGATTTCACGTCGAGCATCCAACGATCGATCTCCATGAGGTGTCTTCGCAAGTGCAGCCGGACGTAGGAGCCGAAGCTGTACCTGCCGGTCGATCTCCTGCTCGAGATCGCCACACGCTCCGACGTCACGACCGTGGTCCGCTGCACCGCCACCTCCAAGATCCACCGCCGCGCCATCCTGGACCCGGCCTTCCACGGCCGCCTCGCGGCCAACGGCGGCGACTTCGACCCGGCGCTCCTCTTAGGCGTCTCCTACCGATCAACAGTACTCAGTACCATGGTCCGCGCCCATCGGGTCATCCACACTCCATCCTCAACACATCCCCGCACCCACCTGGCCATGTACTCCTCCAACCTAGAAGGTCTGTTCGAGACCCTGGCGTCCCGCGACGGCCTGCTCCTCCTCCGCTGGCACAACCACGTCCACGCCGAACTATGTATCGTCAACAGCGTCAGCGGCGACGTCGCTACCCTCCCTCGACCCGCCATGCCCTACACCTTTGCGCACGTCTTCCTCGGCATCGCCGACGCGGGCGCCTCGTATGAGCTGGTGGTCGCCCATGCGAGGCCAGACTTTGGCGTGCGATTCCAGACATTCTCCTCGAAGAAGCGCGGCCGGTAGGGTGTTGTCCGCCAAGTCTCCATCACGAACCACGAACCAAACCGGCATTACCGGCTGGGTGACCCCCGTCCAGCCGTCGTCGGACGCATTGTCTACCTGCCCTGCGGCCTCGTCGCCACGATCCACGACAATGTGGAGCCGCCAGTTGGTAATCGATGATGTGGAGATTGAGAAGGTGGTAGGGTTGATCGATTACATTCAAACTTCACGGTTATCGTGCTGGTGGGAATCGGAAATGACGATGTCCTCGGGCAATGCAATTCCCCCATAGGAGGGGCCCCTGGCACCATCTTTGTCTTTTATTTCTTGGAGATTCGTGCTACAATTTTTACAGAACAACCCTCTCACCTTACTTCTTAAGTTTATTGCTGTTTTGCTTATTAGCCCCTAGTTTTTTCATGTTTTATACATTTTCGTCACTGTCTTCAAGGAAAGAACGTGATTCACAGATACATCTTTGTTTAATTTAATTAGCCAGTTTTAATTAGCCAATCTAATTAATATAATTTAATTAACAATTTCTTACATAATTATTTTTTCAATAATATTCAACAATATTTCATAGAATTTTTTTTAAGAATTTTTCTAGAAATATCCGTACAAGTTTTATATTTTTTTCAATAATTAATATAATTTGTTTTTTCAACAGTTTCGTTTGATAATTTTTATTTTTATACTTTTTACTTAACAATATTTAGACACTCTTATTTTGTTTCATCCTAGATTTAGAAGTTTCATACAAGATTCACATGTTTTACAAACTTGTTTCTGCCAAGAGATATTCATATAATTTTTTCACAGAATACATGGATAATTTCTGTTTCTTTCTTAGCTCATTTTTTCTCGCAAAATTTCAGGAATAATCAACAAATTTTTTATGTACATTTTTTAGTCTAAATATGAAACATGCCAATATGCAGGTTGAATATTCTTTTATTATTTCTACAAAAG
This sequence comes from Avena sativa, assembly GCA_916181665.1. Classification (NCBI taxonomy): domain Eukaryota; kingdom Viridiplantae; phylum Streptophyta; class Magnoliopsida; order Poales; family Poaceae; genus Avena; species Avena sativa. Next base: position 293,134,062 of record OV702282.1, read on the forward strand.
TATGGATATTTGCCAATATTTGAAACCTTCCAACACAAATTCATTCAAGATTCATAGGCAATAATATTCATATATGATACATACTAGAATCCCAACATACAATATTTTTTCAATAATTGAATTTATGTAATCTGCATTGAATAAGATTAATACCAAAAACGTTTCATACAATATACACACAAGATTCACGAGATTACTCACAATATCTAATCTCATTCATATATTTTCTTTCAAGAATATGTTTCAACAATAATTTTCATACACGATGTTTCAAAGGATATTAAAAAATTCACACAAGTTCTGCACATGTTTTTTCAAAGAATCCAAGAAACATACATAATTCGTACAAACAAGATTCATTACAGATTCTTGACACATACAAGCTTCATTAGAGATTCTTAGCATTTTCATACAAGATTCATGACACATACAAGATTCTGCACATGTTTCCTGGAAAAGGTATCTAATTTACTCCCTGTGTATTCTACGAGCCATCAAGGTTTACATAAAATCATACATGTTTTATTCAAGATTGACATCAAATCCATAGAACAAATAAATCTTCGGATGAACACGCCTAGGCAGTAGCTATCATGACACACGAAAAAGAGGATCAGATTTGTCCTTCTTATGAAGATTAATAACGATCCATACACGTATCAAAGTTAGAACAAAGTTTCATACACGTGAAAATACAAAGTTTTTTATCGGTATTAATAGGAAAAAACGAATCAACAAGATACATCACGAACCGAATGAAAAATCCCCAAAAAAGATGATGCCTAGATCGGATTTCTCTAGCTTTGTTTGGATGTACAGAATTGAATCCAGGAAATGAATTAGGTGGAATTCCAAATTCTGACCGGAAAGGAAATGACTGCTAATTCGAATTCTGTTATTTGGATGTTTGGAAATTGTTGTTGGAATCAGAGGGTGCTACCCAATTTCAATTCCTGTTTGGATGTTCAAACCATGAAATTGGATTTTTTTGCTTTTGGCTATTTGAGAAACTAATACTCTCTTCAACCCATATTAGTTGACTTGGATTTGTCAAAATTTGGATGAACCTATATACTCCTACTTAATAGTGTTTAGATTCATTCAAATCTAGACAAATTTTGATTAACTAATATGGATAGGAGGGAATATGAAAAACTAGATGCATATCAGACTGACACCTCAATATCTAGATAACAAATGGTTTCTGTGGTCCGTCTCCTTTTGATAGAGGATTCCTGAAGGGACAACCACTATTCTGCTCCTAGTGGATGATTAGTTTACTTATAAAATACAGCGGTTGTGTGTCCGGTCTTCATCTCAGATTCTGTCTTATTCTAAATTAAGAGATCGATTGATTTGGTAGAAAGATTGACCATGATCTAGATTTACGCTCTAGAGCAGATGGAACATACACCACTGCCTTCCAACGTTCCGTCGCCGTGGTTGATCATCCCGCTGCCATTCAGGTCGTTACCTCATCTAGGTTTCAGAGAGGGCATGGAGGGTGTAGCAAGGGCCCAAGGAGACTCCATGAATGGGGACGGGCGCTCTTGCAGAGAGAGGCCAAGGGGAGAGGGACGACAGGGAAGGGAGGGCATGGATTTACCTGCGCCCTCGCCGTCGCCGTCGTATGCTCCGTGAGTCGCCAGGTTGGGAAAGATTGTGTTTCGTTCGAGCGTACCGTTTGGCGTGTGGGTGATTTCCAGGTGATTTCCGAGGTCTCGAGCTCTGAATCGCTGCAGGGATCTTTTGCGTGCAGGCGAGCCCCGTCCGGAATTGGTCTCAAGATTCTGTCCCTGGTTTCTTAGCCAAACCAAACGCTAGAATTAATGTCCCAATTCCAATTCCTTGATTCCATGCCCAATTACGTGCAACCAAACAGGGTGTAGGGCTAATTCATTGGAGATTCATGAATATATGACTAAATTCCTCTCAGATTCATACCTAAACTCACAAAAATTCTAAATAAATATCAAGAAAAAGAACATCCAATATTTCCGGATCTAGGAAAGAAAAGTTGCAAGAAACATGAAATAAATATGAAAGAAATTTAGAGGATTTATAACGGTATCATACAAGAAACATAAAGAAAAAAAATGATACACGTCAAGATCCAAGCATAAAGAAAAAATAAAAAAAAAGGAGGGCCTCCGGATCCGTCCACTCCTAGCAAGAATCAACCAGTTAAAAGAGAGATCCGGCCAAAAAATTCAACCACGAACTGGATCCAAGCATGAAGAAAAAACAAACAAAAAGGAGGAGGCGGGGATCGCATCGGGGCTGGGGATCGCGTCAGGGAGGAGAAGGCAGGGCTTGAGGAGGAAGTGGAGGCTTGAGGAGGAGGAGGAGGAGGCAGGGCTGGAGGAGGTGGAGTTGGCCGCCGGCGACGTGGGAAGGAGCTGCATCGATCTGGAGGCGTCGACGGTTGAAGAGAGAGAGAGATGGGTGTGGAGGAGATGCGGGAGCAGGTGGAGTGGGGGCGCACGTACACTGCGATGCTGGGAGCCTGGGAGTGGTGGGTTGTAGAGATTAAATCAATTTTTCACAGTGACTAAAATGGAAAAAAGTTAGATCCTTTGACTAGTAGACTTCTACACGAATCTCCAAGAATTTGACAGTATAGATGGTGCCGGAGACCCCTCCTAGATATGATAAATCCGCTCTCCAATATCCTCTGTATCGACCTAGGAACCAAGGTTGTCAAGCGGCTCCATAAGGAGGGACACGCTATGGTCACCAAATTGTTCTTGCACGAGACAGATCTAGTCTCTTTACTTCAGTCCATGAGATATTTCTGAACACTGTTTTGTATTTTCTTTTAAAATAATTTGTTTGGTCGAAAGGAAAGTGCATAAGCAATGCTACACCCGGGCCCGACCCATTCACTAGCAGCCGGGTGATGTTTGTGTTTTCTTTTACCACGTAATGCCTCTTTATTCATTTATAATCAAGGTTTACATTTTTGACTAAAAGAGTTATACTCCCTCCGACCTAATTAGTTGACTCAGAATTGTCTAAATTTGGATGAATCTAGACACTATTTAACATATAGATTCATCCAAATTTTGACAACTCGAAGTCAACTAATATAGGTCAGATGGAGTAATATCAAGGGAAGGATTATCTTGCAAAGTATCCGAGCTATGGAATTTGTCCATGTGACCTATGGGCTATGGAGTTTGCTTCTATATCCGCATATTCTTCATCTACCTTTTCTATCTTTTGTTTGTCATATGATAGCAGTCATAAAACATTGCAGCAGCTCCACCATTTTACAATTGTCCTTCATGATCGAGATCACCTGTTAATTATGAGAACAAAAGATCAATAGTTTTTGTTAGCAAAAACCTTTTTTAAAGCATCCTCGAATTGCATGCAAACGCCACGTTGACCCTACTACCTCGGAGTGTATCAACATGAAAACCCCATGTTAACCTCTGGCCGAAATATGTTTAAATAATAAATCTATCATGACTTTTTTTTTTCACAAAACTAATCCTTTTGAGTAGCGCCTTTCTTTGGATGTTAACCTCAATATGACGGGCGCTATCATCCCAACGGTTCGACGAAATTTGCTAAGTTACGAAGAGTAGCGCCCTTGTCGGGGACGTTAAACTTTGAAACATAGAAATTCAACTCCTGTAACATTTGATCTACAAATTCAACTGACGTGATTCTTTTTCCTATGGTTCACAAATTAAATTATATTTCCAATGCCACTATTCTCATGACAGTTGAACAAGTAGAGAATATTTCATGAACAATTTGCTTATGCAAATAGCACTTAAACAATATCTAGGGTTCAATCAATTACAAACTATGAGGGGAACAAGGTGGATCTTGGAGATGGTGATAATGTTGGTGCTAATGGAGATGTTGATGGAGAGTCCTCCCCCTACTCTAAGGAAGAATGGTGATGACAATGGCGTTAATTTCCCCCTCACCAGAGGCTCCATCATAGCAGGATCTACCCTATTTCGAAGTAGGAGAAGATTTTCACCTCTGTCACCGCCGTTGTAAATTGTGTGGAAAATATGGCGTAGGCTTTCTGGTGAAACAGAGGTGTCTGTAAAAAAACGGAGAGCCAAGACGATGCTTGAGGAAAATGGGCTCAGGTGGCGTGTGCACCCTAGTGGGCCATGCCACCTGACCTCTTTGGTCTTCGTGGCTCTCTTTTTGTGCTTCTTTTGATCCATGGTCATTCTCTTGATGAAAAACTGATCAGGTAGTTTTTCTCTAGTTTATTAATATTCAGAAGATCCCTGAAATAGCAAAATATGAAAAGGGAGGTTTTCTGTCTTCCAGAAATTAAATACCAATAAAAGGAACTTTATAGAAAAGTCCCATGAATCATCTAAGAAAATACTACTTGTAGAAAGAGCCATGCTAGCGCCCCCGCGGATAATTTCCCCAGATCACCCAAGTCCTCCCTGCGACAAGTATCCAAACAAATAGATCTAAATTCTACTTTTGCTACAAACTCCCCGTTTTGCTATAAATTGTCTAGCTTTTGCTATGTGCATCAAAAAAGATTCTCCCACAGGGCATAGGTAAAAAAAGAATGACCTCGCTGGAGACCTGGCCGGAGATTTTGTAGCAAAAATTTATGCTAATATAGCACAACCAACTTTGCCGAAGACATGGCCAAGACTCTTGCGAGAGACATCTTAGCAAAACTACAGAACAATTTTAGCCAACAAATTATGCTATTGTAGCAAATCACACTTCACCAGAGACCTCGTCAGAGAACTCGCCGAAGACATGGTAGCAAAAACTTTATAATATTGTAGAAAGAAAAAGAACGATTGTAGCATAAATTTGTTCATATTATGCAAGTCCACAAAAACATGTATGTCGCAAATCTACAGAACCATTCTAGCAAAAAATTCCCTGATGCAAATATCACAGAAATGCCGGTAGCACCACGACATCCCGCTAGCAACAAGGCTGACCTCCTCCTATAACATTGGCACACAACGTACGTAGTTCCGGGAGCGTCTTTGCATCAGTCCACTCGAGAACACCGTCGAAGCACTTGCGGTGGGGGCTCTTGTCCCTAGCCCTCGCATGGGGATGAGCACCAGTGAGCCATCCCTAGGCTACATGAGCTGATATGGTGCTCACAGGGTCGAGATCGAGCGAGAGGGCGATCTCGCAACATGCACAGTGGAAGTCGGCGCAGTGGAGGATGACAACAACGCCACGGTGGAGGTCGGCGGCGATGCCGTCGGGGCACACAACACCGCGTTTGGAGCTCTTCGTCGTCCCCGAGTAAAGGGCGTCATGGTGGAATGTTGATGGCGGGCGGCGCAGTGATGACAATATCATCGTGCAGGGAAATAGAAAGAGGAAATGGAGAAGAAATGAGAGGAGGAAACCCAGCAATTCTAAAGGCAACAACATTTAACGAAGTGCCATGTCAGCATGACGTCTCTCATGTGTAAAAAAAATGAAACACAAATAGTACTTGTGAAACATGACCGAAAATTATGCAACATCTTCTACTGTTCAAAAACTGTTTTGCAATTTCGCTCGGTTTCAATCTTGTTTCATGAAAGTTTCAGTTATGTTTCAAATAGTGATATCGGCGTCCCCCAGCTGACAAAAAAGACAAACTTGCGCACCAATATCAAAGAAAAAAAGGAAAATGATACTGATCACCCGAGGATCACGCGACTTGCATCTCCCGGTTCGGTTCCTAGCGCGTGTCCTCCTGGAACAAGAGACGGGTGGTGGGGTCCACCACGATCCTTATACCAACATACCGAGTCTCCTCCTCCACTTAATTCTTCTACATGCATATGTGATCCTCCCGACGTCCAGCATCCCACCGGACCACCCACGCGTGCCATGGCTCCTGCACCGCTGAGAAAAGGCATGCTGCCATGGGCCTCCATCCGCCGCGACAAGGCGCGCCGCCATGGCCCTCCCTCCATCCGCCGCGCCGCCATGGGTGTCGGCCGCTGCCCCGCATGCCGCCGCCCTCCCCTGTAGAGCCATCGGAGCCTCCGCTCCCCTATAGCCATGGGAGCACTGCCCTCCCCTGCAGTCATGGGAGCCCGAACGCCATGGCTCAAGGACCGAAATCGCGGCAGAGGTGCCCGCTGCTACGGCAACACCCCGCTAGTTCCTGCGCTCTGCCAGTGATGGAGGCCACCCGCCATGGCTTCCAGCACTTGGCGTCACGTCCACCTGAACCCAACCACGTCTCCCCCGCCCCGCTGCTGCTGCAAAGGGTAGCCAATGATACTTGTTTTGATACATACATATATTTGTTTTCATAGAACTGTTCTATGTGTTCACTACAATATTATAAATATTTTGCTATAAGATGTCCAACTAAGTAGGTTTTGCTACAAAGTCCCTGCAATGTCTCCGGCGAAATGGATTTTTGCTATATTTTATAATATGTTTTGCTACAATATTTTTGTGATTTTTTTTGAGGGGTCTACGTCGGGCGTAACGCCGGCCTGAACCATTTCCATTAAAAGAAACGAAGGGTAACCAGGTTACAAAACTTGAGAAAAAAAAGAACTAGCTACTTGTGAGGCTATAATCTAAAAGAAAGGTAGAGAAAGTAGAAAAAGAAGCTAGCCGTGTACTGTACAGGAGACTAAGTAGTAGTATGTAAGTGAGCAAACATGGTTGCCCAGTCACGCATTAGCGCTTTTTGTTCAGACTTAACACATTTATGGGACCAGAGAAAAAGGTCATCCGCACACCTGCGGAAAACGATAGGAATCGGCTCCACCTCTTGCCTGAAAATTCTTGTGTTTCGACGTTTCCAGACATTCCAAAGTGCACTCGTGATCACCGTTGATCAAACCTTGCACATAGGGACTCCCTCCCAAAAGTCTTTAATCGAGATACAAGCATTAACATCATCATGTATATTTGTGATTTTACTACACTAGCGCAAGGTCTCCGGTGAAAATCTCCGGCGAGTCTCCGTTAAAGTCGGGTTTGCTACATTACCATAACTTTTTTGCTACATGGTTTCGACGAAATCTCCCACGAGATCTATGTTTCGGTACATACAAACGAATTAGTAACCGCCCCAAATGTAGCGATCACCTTCTAAAAAAATCAGTCGTATTCTATCTGGCATCCAATCTCCAATTGCCTTACGAGTCGTTCTATAAGGAGACAGGAGTCTCAGGATCTTATTACGCCCTTGCGTCCTAAAAAAAAGAGGGGAAAGGATCCCACGCCCACCATCAGACGACAATATAATGTCGACCGCGAGCAGCTGCAGCGGCACGCCGGAGCGGAAACAGTACCTGCCGGTTGATCTCCTGCTCGAGATCATCGCGCGCTCCGACGTCACGACCGTGGTCCGCTGCGCCGCCACCTCCCGGATCCTCCGTCGCGCCATCCTGGGCCCGGCTTTCCTCCGCCGCCTCACGGCCGACGGCCGCGGCGTCCACCCGGAGCGTCTCTTCGGCGTCTCCTACCGGGCAACAGACATCCGTGGGAACTTCGCCCATCGCGTCATCGACACCCTACCCTCGGCCCTGCAGCCCCGGGCCCGCCTGGACCCCTCGAGCCTAGGAGGTTTGTTCGAGCCCGTGGCGTCCCGCGACGGCCTGCTCCTCTCCTACCGGTTCGGCAACCACGTCGAGCTGCATGTCTGCGACACATTGACCGGCCACGCCACTCTCCTCCCGCGGATCGCCATCTCCTACACCTATGGCCACGTCTTCCTCAGCGCCGGCTACGCCGGTGAGTCCTATGAGCTGCTGGTGGTGGACTTACGCATGCGGTTCCAGACCTTCTCCTCGGAGCACGGCCGATGGGGTGCTCCCCGCCAAGTCTCAATCGCCGAGCACGGCACAAACGAGTACCGGCCGCTGGCCGCCCCCCATCCCGCCGTCCTGGGGCGCACCGTCTACTGGCCCTACACCCGGGACGACGACACAGTCTGCTGGGACCGGATCCTTGCTATGGACGTCGACGCGGCAGAGGGGACAATAATGGAGCTCCCACCGGGCTGCCTGTCCAGGATGATGGCCCCAAAAGAGAGTACACACCTCCTCCTGGCCTCCGTGTGCGGCTCTCTCAGCTTGCTCGTCGTGGAGAGCGATGGCATATCCATGTGGAAATTGACGCCGGCCTCGCCGACCCAGCCCACGGCGACATGGAGTCGGCAGCTGCTGATCGGTAAGGTGGAGATCTTGAAGATGGTGGGGCTGGTCTACTACACCGACGACACGCCCTTTGTTCTAGAGGGCTTTGGGGAGAGGAGCGGCGCCGTTATTGTGCGAGTCGGAAATGGCGATCTTCTCCGGCTTGATCTAGGAACCAGGCTCGTCAAGCGGCTCCGTCGTCAGGAGGGAAATGAGTTTATCACAAGCTTGTTCTTGCACGAGACAGCTGATTTGGTCTCTTTGCTTCAGGCCATGAAATATTTCTGACATCGATCATGGTATTGCAGTACACTGCTTTATCGTTTTTACTGTTTAACAAATTTATTTTTTGGAAACGAAAAGTGCTTAAGCAATGTTACACCCGATCGACAGCAACTATTGATGTTTTTTTTTGTTGCCAAAAGTGTACATAATCTATTTTGATCCATGAGCAAGTAGCCTGATGTAGTATACGCCGTAGAAGAAGACACTTTTTTTTTGAGGGAGTAGATCAAGAAGACACTTAACGATGTCTAATCTGAAGTGTATGCTAAAATTTTAAGCTACGGACATGGAAAATTTAGAATAAGTTTTTGAATGCAAGATTGGTATAATTTGGGCATGCTTGGTGGAAGTCAGATAATCATATTGTTCAAAAAAATCTTGGATGTTAGGAATAGACAAGTTGTATTCCTCTTGGGGCCAAAGGCCACAATATATAGTACAGGTACAGGGCAAATATGCAGGAAGCCCCCTAACATATGGGGGAAATACAATATACAGATATATACATCTAACACCCACCCTCAAACTTAACTCAGCAGTCAACAAGGCCATAGCACGCAACTCAGCCTCAACACTCGAACGGAAAACCGCAGTCTGTTTCTTCGTCTTCCAAGCAATGAGCGAACCACCAAGAAACACACAGTAAGCAGAAAGTGAACGGCGATCCGAAGGATCACTCGCCCACGTAGCGTCCGAATAGCACTGGAGCTGGAGGGAGCTGGAATGAGAAAAGAAAAGGCGACGAGTGATCGTACCACGAAGATAACGATGAACACGGAGAAGATGACTATAGTGAACAGTGGTAGGAGCAGAAACAAACTGACTCAGAATATGAACAGGATAAGAGATGTCAGGACGAGTGACAGCAAGATAAACAAGGCTTCCAACAAGATGACGATAACGCGTCGGATCAGAAAGAGGATCACCATCAGTAAGTTGAAGCTTAACATTAAGCTCCATAGGGGTCTCAACAGTGCGCTCATCCCCAAGAGCAGCACGAGCAAGAAGATCCTGAATATACTTTTCCTGAGAGATGTAAAAACCATCAGAAGTGGAGGAAACCTCAATCCCAAGAAAGTATCGAAGAGGACCAAGATCAGTCATAAGAAACTGATCACGAAGACGAGCCTTAACAAAGGCTATATACTCAGGGTCATCACTGGTAATGATCATATCATCAACATAGAGAAGAAGAAGAGTGCGTCCACGAGGAGAAGTGTGAACAAACAACGCTGGATCATGAGCACTAGGGGAGAAACCAGCAGCTGTCACGACAGAAGCAAAGCGCTCAAACCAGGCACGAGGAGCCTGTTTGAGGCCATAAAGAGAACGTCGAAGACGACAAACCATCCCCTCAGGAACAGAGTACCCAGGAGGAGGCTGCATATAAACCTCCTCACTCAACTCACCATTGAGAAAGGCATTCTGAACATCAAGCTGGGACACAGACCAGTGACGAACAGAAGCAACAGCAAGAAGAGTACGCATAGTGGTCATATGAGCGACAGGAGCAAAGGTCTCATCGTAGTCACGACCATGCTCCTGCTGAAAACCACGAGCCACAAGACGCGCTTTATAACGCTCAAGAGATCCATCAGAGCGAGTCTTAATATTATAGACCCACTTACACGTGATAGGACGAACACCGGGAGGAGGAGAAATAAGATCCCAGGTGCCAGTGCGCTCAAGCGCAGCAATCTCCTCGGCCATGGCCAGCTGCCATTCAGGATGATGCTCAGCATCCCGATAAGAGGTCGGCTCGGAGGCAACAGAAAGACCATACTGACTAGGAGAGTAACGGTTGGGGGCACGACGCTGACGAACAGGACGAGTAGAGGGAAGATCATCAGAGGAAGACGACGTAGAAGACGACGATGAAGAAGAGGGAATAGGAGAGGAAGACTCCGGAGAACGAGGAGAACTAGGAGAACTAGACGGAGCAGAAGAGGACGGTGTCGAAGAAGAGATATCAGGGGGAGGAGAGCCTGAAGAAGACACAATAGGGGTAGAAGGAGGTGTCTCAGGAAAGAGAAGAAAAGGGATATCTTCCACCGGGTAAGTGCCAGCGGTGGGACGAGGATAGAAAGGACGCGTCTCATCAAAAGTAACATCACGAGAGATACCCATCCGACGACCAACAGGGTCCCAACATCGATAGCCCTTATGCTCATCACTGTATCCGAGGAAGACACACTCAACAGACTGAGCGGTCAGTTTGGTGCGTTCACGAGGAGCAAGGAGAACATAGCAAACACAACCAAACAAGCGAAGCATGGAGTAGTTTGGAGACTGTCCAGAGAGGCGCTCAAGAGGGATACCACCCTGCAAGGCAGCAGAAGGCTGAATATTGATGAGGTAAGCCGACGTAGCGACAGCCTCAGCCCAGAAGTGCGGCGGGAGAGAAGAAGCAATCATCATAGCGTGAGTGGTCTCAAGAAGATGGCGATGCTTACGCTCAGCAACGCCTTTCTGGGCATGTGCGCCAGGACAGGAGAACTGAGCAAGAGTGCCCTGCTCAGCAAGAACACCTCGCAACATCTGGAAGATATACTCACCAGCAGAATCAGCACGAAACACACAGATGGGGGTAGAATATTGAGTACGAACCATGGCCGCAAAACGCTGATATATGGAGAGCACCTCACTACGAGAGCGCATAAAATACAACCAAGTGTACCGAGAAAAATCATCGATGAATAAAATATAGTAGCGATGGCCCCCTTTCGAAGCGAAAGGAGCCGGACCCCAAACATCGGAATGAACTAAATCAAAAGGTCGCTGAGATACAAACGCGCTAGTAGGTTAGGGAAGCTGAATCTGTTTGCCCAACCTACAACCCTGACAATGTAAAGACCCATCTCCTGAGACAGACCCCACAAGACCACGATGAACTAATGACGACAGGCGAGAGTCACAAAGATGACCAAGACGGTGATGTCACTGCTGAAAGGAGCTGGTAGCAGAGGCGACAACCGAAGAAGAACTGGCAGATGAAGTGGTAGCGGAAGGAACACGAAGCCAGTCTAACTCCCAAAGCCCTGAAGAATCATGGCTGCGATGGCCAGCTCCAACCAGGGCCTGTGTGCGACGGCCCTGAACAACACAAGAATCAGCATCAAGAATGACGCGACAACCAGAGTCAGTAAGCTGGCTAGCAGAGAACAGATTCATCTTAAGAAGAGGGACATGAGAAATATCAGGAACAGAAAAAGAAGAAGTAGAAAGGGTACCACGACTACAAACAGGAAGAGAGGTACCATCAGCTGTGAAAACACGGACAGGAGAAGGAAGAGAATGAAGAGCGGACAGAAAAGAAGACTCAGAGGTCATATGAAAGGAAGCTCCAGAATCCAGATACCACGGGGACGTACCTGACTGTGTAGAAGGTGGTGGTCGCACATTGCCTAAAGAATCAGTCACAGAACCAGCAGTGCCTGTCGAAGAAGAGCCTGTAGCAGCAAGCAGACCGCGAAGACTCCTCATAATGTCCTGATCGGAGAGAGCAACTGTTGAAGATCCGGAAGGAACCGACTGCCCACGAGCCATCTGATGTTGCTGATGTAAGCTGGGATCCCGTGTATAACGGGTGGCCCAAGTGTGTCCATCCTTGTTACAGTAAGAGCAGTGACGAAGAGAACCACGGTGACCCTGACCACGAGCCTGCTGGTGCTGACTCTGACCCTGAGACTGCTGGTGCTGACTCTGACCCTGACCTGGAGGAGTGGAAAGTATCGGCGATGGCACAGAGGACCGCGGCTGAGTCGGGGGAGCAGACGACACAGGAGGACCACGAGTAGCAAGTACAGATGGAACCGCAAGAAGTCCCGCACCACGGAGACGGGTCTCCTCAGCCCGAAGCTCAGACAACACCTCAGAGAGCGGAACACGACCACGAGCATTCAGCTGAGCACGCCGGGGCTCAAACTCCTGGCGGAGCCGAGACAGAAACTCATAGATGCGGTGAAACTCCAAATCCGAGCGCACAATCTGGCAGCACGAGCATGTGCCACAAACAGCATTACGGAGAGAATCAAGCTGACGCCAGATAGCAGCAGTCTGAGTATAGAACTCATCAATAGTGGAATCACCCTGCTGAAGAGCATGCTCCTGGCGAACCACTGACAGGTAAAGAGCATCCCCAGACGGCTGATAGCGCTGACGAAGATGTGCCCACTGAGCGGCAACAGTAGGGAGACTCATGAACTCAGCAGCATACTGGGGCAGGACACTGGAGGTGAGAACAGCAGCAACACGAGCATCCTCATCGACCCACTGAGTGTAGGCAGTCAGAGCGTGGCGATAAGCCTCGAGATCAGTAGAGTACTGTTTGAACTTCAGGTCATAAGCAGCAACAGCACTATCATCGGCACTCTGAGCAGCATCCTTGGCCTCCTGAGAAGCATCAGCGCCAAGAACAATCTGCGTCGGCGGAAGAGGAGCCACAGGAGCAGGAGGGCACGGCGGACAGGAAACCTCGCCGGAGAGCACACCCCAAAGACGAAGACCGCGCATGTGGACGCGCATAAAGGCGGCGAAATCAGGATAATTCGCGCCATCGAAGATCACCGGGCAACGAGGAATCGCAACATAGCCCGATGCAGAAGATATTTTGGGGGGGGGGGGTCAACTCTCATATCTGACGGGAAAAGAAACTGCGCTCAGATCGAGCCAGCAGGACCGTGGATGCAGCGCCGGCCAGCAGGTGGGGAGGGCAGCGGCCGGCGGAGAGAGCCCAAGCAGCAGGCGGGGCAGCAGTTCCCGCGTGGAGGCAAGCGTCGAGCAGGGCGTAGTGGTCCCGCGTGGAGCAGTTGCGGGCGTCGAGCAGTGCTCAGTACCGCGGAGGCGGGCGTCGGGCGTGGAGGCGGGCGTCGGGCGTGGAGGAGCAATCCCGCGTCCAGGTGAGATCGATCCCAAGCAGTCCAGCGTAGCAGGCGAGGACGGGCGACAACCAGCAGGAGATCGATCCCAAGCAGTTCCGCGTAGCAGGCGAGGACGGGCGACAGCCAGCAGGCGGGGGGTTCCAGGTGAATCGATCCAGTAGCAGAACCAGGGACGGGGGGTTCCAGGTGAGATCGATCCAGTAGCAGAACCAAGCGGAGACAGATCCGATCCAGAGGAGGAGACGGATCCAAGAACGGGAATTCTGCGTACGTCGCCTGATACCGGAAGAGAGGGATCCGAGAACGGGAATTCCGCGTACGCGGCCAGAACAGGAACCGGCGGTGGCCGGGGCGAGCTGACGACGGTGGCGGTCACAAGCAGAGGACCGGTGGGCACGGAAACCCTAAAACCGGCTCTGATACCATGTTAGGAATAGACAATATATAGTACATGTACAGGGCAAATATGCAGGAAGCCCCCAAGCATATGGGGGAAATACAATATACAGATATATACATCTAACATTGGACAATTCAAAACCAATTTATAACATAGGATTTGGAACTTTGAGGTCATCAAAACATTACAACTAGAATGTGCAAAAAACAGATTGTATTTTTTTGTGCAATTTAAATGTTTCAAATATTAAAATTTTCAAAGTAATTTCATATATATACCTATATATATGTTTAGTGTCATAAAAATCCTGAACTATTTTTTCGTGATAATTGTTCAAATAAATCTTAGACAATTCAAAACCAATTTGTGCTTATTTTTATGATGAAAGAGAATTTTTTGATTGAACCGCCAATGGGACACCTACACCCCTACTACACCTTTTCGAGTTTTCCTTTTTTAGTGGTATAACCTTCCTGTTTTAGTGTTCATCTTGCACTAGGATCCGGTAAACTGTGGTTGTTCTTCCGTTGCTTCGATAGCCTTGCCAGTTTCGAGTCTTACAAGAGAAGAGAGAGTCCCCGGCCGGGATCATAGGCCTGCGTACAGGATCGCACGCCGAGTAACCGTCCTAGACAAGAAAACCACGACACAATGTCGGCCGAAAGACTTGTTCGCCGGTGCAGCGGGACAGCGCCGGCGCCGGCGCAGGAAGAAGCCCTCCCGGTCGATCTCCTGCTAGAGATCGTCGCGCTCGCTGACATTACAACAGTCATCCGCTGCGCCGCAACTAGCAGGGTCCTCCGCCGTGCAATCCTCGATCCGGCCTTCCGGCGCCGCCTCACGCTCGCAGCGGAAGACGGCTTCGACCCGGCCCTCCTCCTTGGCGTCTCCTACCGGGTACACGCATACAACGTCGATGTGTCGACCCAACGCGTCATCCACACCCCGGCGGCGGCGCCAATCCGTCTCCGTTTCCGCCTCCAAGAAGACTCGTTCAATCCCGTGGCTTCCCGCGACGGCCTGCTCGTCCTCCGCCGGCACGGAGAGCGCCCCTACGACGAGAAGGTCGTCGAGCTGCAGGTGTGCGACACGCTCACCGGCAATGTCACCCCAATCCCACCTACCACCTTGCCCGAGGCGTGCTTCCATGTCGTGCTCAGCGTCGTCGGGGTTGGCTCCTTCGAGCTGCTCGTCGCAGACACGGAAAAACAGTCCTACCGGACATTCTCGTCCAAGGACAGCCAATGGAGCGCCATCCGCCAAGTCTCGGTCCCCTACACGAACTACCGGTGCCAGTCCCACTGCTCCGCCGTCATCGGCCGCACCGTCTACTGGCCCTGCCGTGTCCACGCCTCCTGCCGCCACTGGAAGCATATCCTCGCTCTGGACGTCGACTCGGGGGAGACGACAATGACGGAGCTCCCTCCAGCCTGCTTCTCCAGGATGATGGCTTTCAAGGACGACGTCTACCTCCTCCTGGCCTCCGTGCGCGGCCGGCTATGCTTGCTCGTGTCCGAGAGCCAGGGGGTAGCGATGTGGACATTGTCGTCGTCGTCGACGTGGAGCCGGCAGGTGGTGATCAGCAGCGTGGAGATCGCGAGGCAGGCGGGGGTGGGGCTGCGGCACACGCTCTCGCCCATTATTTTCGAGGGCTTCGGGGAGAGGAGCGGCGCCGTGATCTTGAAATTGGGCAGCTTTCGTGAAATGTTCGTCCTGCGGCTCGACCTAGGAACCAAGGAGAAAGCAGCCGTGGTCACCAGGCTCACTACTAGCATGGGAGGTGTAATGCAGCTTGCACGCTTCTTCTTGCATGAGATTGACTTCGTCTCTTTGCTGGAGGCCATGAAATCTTTCTGAACATGATACATGGTGCACTTCCTTCTTTATTTCGGTTCTTTAATTGTTATGCATGCCATGTGTACACGTATTATATACCATTGTCACTAGACCATGACGACAACCTGTGTTGCCACTCCCGTTTATTTTTACACTGGAGCGACGAGAAATTTAGAAATATATGGAGTTATGAAGGCATGCATCATGACAAGTTACACGGGAGAATCATATTTGTTAGAGACTGGTGGGAATGCTCGATTGGTAAGTATTTCTGCATATCTTAAACTTTGGTGACGATATCCGTCTTGTCTTGAGTACATCAGACTCTTTCTGTATTTATCTAGCAATGTAATCCTTCTATCATGGTACTACAGTTCTTTGAAATATTTATACTACCACCATTCATCATTTACGGTTCCGATGTGCTCATTCCTAATTGAAGCATTGTACTCCCTCCGTATTAAAATAGATGTCGTGAACTTTTTAAAATTTGGATGAATCTGGATGTCTAATTTAGACAAACTTTCAATATCTGTTTTGAGACGGAGGGAGTAGTATAAAACCTAGCTGAACAGCGGTCAACAAAAGATCTATCTGACAAAGATAAACGTGTAGCAAAGCAAAGTGACATTCTGTAAGCTAGCATTCTTACAAAATTTTGAAATGTACATCAGTAATCTTTTCTCGAAATAGGATTTTGTCCCGTTATATTTATATAGTAACCACACTGATACATAAGTTCGAAACAAAAGAAATGTCGGGACAAAAACACATACACACCCAAAAGAAAAGAAAAGAAGATAATGGCGAATCAACTAA
The DNA here is from genome assembly GCA_916181665.1 of Avena sativa. Classification (NCBI taxonomy): domain Eukaryota; kingdom Viridiplantae; phylum Streptophyta; class Magnoliopsida; order Poales; family Poaceae; genus Avena; species Avena sativa. Next base: position 293,150,408 of record OV702282.1, read on the forward strand.
TCGATGATGACCCACAAACATTGCGCCCTCCGACTATGGCCCACCACACTCCAAGCACCTTGAAGCGCCGAGTATCAAGCTTCACCTTCACCGGGAAGCAGCTTCAATTCGGCATTGCTACCCGGACTGTGGTCCTAAGGTTTCCCCCAGCACTCAGAGTAAAGTGGAGACGTAGGATTCCTCGACGGTTTCCAGGAAGGAATGATGCCACTCGAAGGCGGCACCGCATTAAGGTCGGACAAGTTGACAGGGATTTCTCTCGACCTCCACTCCCACAGAAAAATCCTAGCGCAACAGAGCACCACCACGCAGCTTCGTCGCCCGCCAGCATGCGCCACCACGAACTTGAAGTCACGATCACCGTCTCTTAGTGGACACAACATTGCCATTTGACAACATTGCCATTTGGTTCAATCAACATACATATTTAATCATATGAAATGGATGATTTCCATTTGATTTGATGTACCACCGGAGAACACGCGGGTTTTGTGCTAGTCAATCATAATAATATAGTGAGAGCATCTCCAGCCGCTGTCCCTAAGCAGCTATTGGGCACGCTAGACATGTTCGCACAACCAGCTGCGTACCCCAAGGCCGTGTTCAGTCCGGAGAGCCCACCCCGTCCCTGTGCCATAGGTATCCTTATGGGTGCGCCGGACACATGGCGAGCGGCGTGTGGGCTAGCCCTGGCAGTGATGAACCGTGTCTGGTCAACCGTGTTCAACTATCTTACCGGGTTTTCAGGCGGTCGTAGCGAGACGTCCCGTCGCTCTGCGGCGGTGCAATGCACCGCCCCCCGCTTGCCCACTGTGGTTAAATAGGCCTCTCCTTTCAGTGCTTTCGCCACTCACCAGAAGAACGATGTCCTCTCCTATTTCTCTCCTCCGACATAGGCGCGTTCAAAGCATGTCACCAACATGCCTTGCCGCCTCCCCACGACTTGTGTCAGGATCACATCGAGCGTCTCCCGGTCCCGATGTGTGGCATCCCGCAAAACCACTACTAGAAAATCGCATCGTTTTTGTGCATTGCATCATCATGACCGCATGCTCATGTCATCATGCCACATTGCATTTGAGCATCGTCATCATCTTGCATGTGCTTGTATAAAACTATTTGCGGAAAAACCTAATTTGTTTTCCAAACGCCCCATCTTAATTCAAACGCAAAACCCGGGACACCGGATTATTTTGTCTTGTTTGCTATCGGTTTGCAAAAGTCGGTTTGCAACAAATAAAATTATTGAATTATTTTTAGTGGGGCAGTCGAACGGGCTGAATCGACCTGAACGACTACCCCCAGAAATTAAAACGGCCCACCCTAAAATCCCTAGTCTACCAGTCCTAATCTACCCACACCCCCCCTCCACATCACCCCACCCAATCCCTGAACGCCACCTCACCTCTCTCCCTTCCTCCACCACTCCCTAGCTGCCACGTCACTACTCCCTATCTCACCCCAACCTCCCCAACCCAACCAGCACACGCCCCACGCGCCCACCTCCCCCAGCCGACCCACCTCCCAGTCAAACCACCACCCCACCCTGCCACCTGGGCCCCACCCCTGGCCCCCTGTCCCCGGCCTCCCTCTTCCTCTCTCTTCCTCCCCACCGCGAGCACCCCGAGCCCCGCGCCCTCCTCCTCCCGTCGCTCCCCGACCTCGCCTCCGGCCACCCACCGCCGTCACCAACCTCCGCCCCAGGGAGCCGCCCGCCTCCGCCTCGTCCACAGCTCCTCCGACCCGTGCCGCCTCCGCGCCGGGCACTTCCTCCCTCGCTGTCCCTCCTCCCTCTCCTCTCCGGCGCCGCCCGCCGCGCGCCGTCGAGCTCTTCCGCCACTCCCCCTCACCGCCCAGGTCCCCGCCGCCCTAGCTCCTCGCCGGCCCGCCTCGCCTCTCTGCCTCCGCTCCCTCCGCCGTCGCCGGACCCCAGCCCTCTCCGGCCGTCCTCCCTCCGCGAGCGCCCGTCGCCAGAGCCCCGCTCGCCCCACCCCGAGCTCGACTCCGGCGCCCCACCCCGCGCGCTCCGGCCAGGCGTCGCCGCCCGCCTCCGGCCCGACCCGCGCATCCCCGCCGCTCCTCCTCGGCGCCCTCTGCCTCCTCGCCGGCCGACCCCGTCGCTCCGTCGGTTCCCTCCGCCAAGCCCCGCGCAGCTCCGACCGCTCGAGCCCGAGGCCGCGCCGTCCTCCCTGAACCCCGTCCGCAGCGCCTCCCAGGGCCCCGCCCTGTGGGCCCCGCTGCCCCGCGACGGTCTCCATCGTGCCGCCCTTCTAGCCGCCCAAGCCCGCCGTCACCTTCCCGCTGCAGTTCATCGTCGGGCTCCCCGCGGGCTGCCAGTCTCCTGCGTTTTGTCCCCGCACGTGAGCGTCGACAGTGGCCAAGATCTACATCGCCCCACGATGGTCAAACCCGGAGACACCCGTAGGACCACAGACAAGAACCCCCCATGGAGACGATCTGCCACAAGGAAACCGATCCGTTGGGACAACGAGTTCACCATCCCGGAACACCGAGGCATCCGCATGAAACCCGAAGACCGTCAAGATCTACCGACGCCGAAAAACCCGAACGCCAAGACCGCCGACAACGGAACCGTGATACCCCAAGGTCTTCTTCCCCGATCCGACCCCGAAGACCGAACCCGGCACGCATAACTCTCCCTCTCGTATTCGAGGGCGCCGAGACCCCGATGCGACAAGTACTGCATCCCGGACGACATGATCTTCGTCACGGACGCCAAGACCCTCGGACCCGAAGACCGATCCCGTACCGGTGCCGCGCCATGAACTCCGAAAAACCCCGGTACCGGACAAGTTCGCCATTGACCTCGAGTTCTCCTACACGGATACACCGAGTTCTCCAACGAGGACACCAAGGCCGTCGACATGACCCGAAGACCACGGAACGCCAAGATCTACCCCGTTATCGGAGAACGATCCCGGAGTCCGAGAACGTTTCCGTCGAACCCTGAGACCCTGTCGAACCCCGAACCCCGGAACACCAAGTTCTGCCGCACCCTAATGTTGGAGATATGCCCTAGAGGCAATAATAAATGTAGTTATTATTATATCTTTGTGTTTATGATAAATGTTTACATTCATGCTATAATAGTATTAACAGGGAAACATTAATCCTTATGTGATTTGTAAACTTAATTTGAAGTCCCTAGTATAGCCTCTATACTTCACTAGCTTGTTGGTTGATAAATGATTGTGGTTTCCCTATCATGAACATTGAGATGTTATCAACAACAAGATCATATCGTTAGGAGAATGATATGGTGGACATACTCCTATAGATAAGCGTAGCATAAATATCAAGTCATTTCAATAGTTCAATTGCTATATGCTTTCTGATACATAGTAACCTAATTCCTTCGACCATGAGATCATGCATATCACCTTTACCGGATGGATGCTTTGATGACATCAAACACCACACCGTAACTGGGTGGCTATAAAGGTGGCATTGAGTGTTCGGAAAGTATTGGTTGAGACACATGGATCAAGAGTGGGATTTGTCCATCCATATGACGGATAGATATTCTCTGGGCCCTCTCGGTGAAATGTCATCCAATTAGCTTGCAAGCATGTGACTGGCTCACAAGGGATCACATATCACGGGAACGAGAAAAGAGTACTTATTAGTAACGAGGTTGAACTAGGTATGCAGAGATACCGACGATCATAACCTCGGATAAGTAACATATCGTGAGACAAAGGGAAATTGGTATCGTATGTAAGTGGTTCATTCGATCGCAAAGTAATCGTAGAAATATGTGGGAGCCATATGAATTTCCAGATTCCTCTATTGGTTATTGTTCAGAGAAGTGTCTCGATCATGTCCGCATAATTCACGAACCGTAGGGAGACACACTTAAGGATTCGACGTTGTTTTGAGTAGTTATGGTATTATGAGAAAGAGACCGAATGTTGTTCGGAGTCCCGGATGGGATCCGGGATATCACGAGGTGATCCGGAATGGTCCGGAGAATAAGATTCATATAAAGAAAGTCCCGTTTCGGAGTTCGGAAATGACTCCGGTGAATGTTCTAGAAGGTTCCGGAATGTCCGGCACTCCGGGAGGGGGGAGGGGTACATGAATGTGTCATTACATATTGGAATGATTGCATAATGTACTAAGTGTTCTTGCTGTCCCAAATAAAGGATTAAATTGAATCCTAAAACAGAAAAGTCAAATGTCCAGTTTGAAAGTCAAACGGCTAAAACAAGAAACTGTGGGAAACAAGCAAGAGGAGTTGGGAACCGACTTGAGGGAGGAGTCTCCTCCCCAAGCCGGCGCGCCACCCAAGGCCGACTTGGGGAGGGACTCCCCTCCCCTGGCCGCGCCTCCCCACCTATAAAAGGAGGGGCAGGGCCCCCTCCTCTAGACACACAAGTTTCTACCTCTAATCTCCGGTTTAGAGCCGTTTTGGTTTAGAGCTTCTAATTGCTTTAGCCTGCGGTTTAGAGCCTTCTAATTGGTGTGTCTAATCTCTAGACCACTAATATCCCTCTCTCATAATCCACCATACTCGCTCCGGCTTAAGGCGAAGCCCTGCGGGATCTCCCCTCTACTTCCGGTACCACGCCGTTGTGCTGCCGGAATCGCGAGGAGAGTGCTACAACCTCCGCTGCCTGCTGGAACAAGGGAGAGGAAGGTCTTCGTCGAGTACCGAACGTGTGACCGACTGCGGGAGCGCTGCCGGAACGCAGCGCCGGAAGGATCGTCTACACGATCTTGAGATCGGGAAGAGTACGACTACATCACCCACGAGAATCTGCTCTCGTTAAACGCTTTGGAATCTTCGACGGTAAGTTATTCCATCGACTCGTTGCTACAATCTAGTAGATAGATCTTGGCTTGTTTGTTTGTATGCGATAGAAAATTTTTGTTTTCCATGCTACGAACCCCTACAGTGGTATCAGAGCCGTGTCTATATGTAGATCTGTTGCACGAGTAGAACACAATGGTCATTGTGGGCGTTGATGCTTTTATTGTCGATTACTTCTTGTGTACTTTGCATCTTGCGGTATGTTGGGATGAAGCGGCCCGGGCTAACCTTACATGACATCGTTCATGAGACTTGCTCCACGCTTGACATGCAACTTGTATTGCATAAGTGGCTTTGCGGGTGCCTGTTTCTCCTAGCATAGTTAAGATCCAATTTACAACGGGTGATCAACAATGCTAGTATCAATGTTGTGGTTCTTGTTCGTAAGTTAGAACGACACTTACTGAAAGCCCCAAACCACGTAAAATATGCAAAGAAAGTAGAGGTGTCTAACTTTGTTTTGCAGGGGTGTGCAGTGATGTGATATGGCCATGATTGTGATTATATTTGATGTATGCAATGTTCCTTATTGTAAGTTGGCAACCGGCAGGAGCCATATGGTTGTCTTTAATTTATGTTAAGACCCGCGTGTCTATTCAAAGTAGTTGTAATAGTTGAAGCCGGTGGACGACAACCATGGAGAAGCGTCATTGACCTTGATGCAATGCCGGTGATGATGGAGATCATGTTCGTGCTTGAAGATGGAGATCGGAAGCACAAAGAAGAAAGGCCATATCATATCACACATATATTGAATTGCATGTGATGTTAATCCTTTATGCATCTTGTATTGCTTAGTAGACGACGGTAGCATTATAAGATGATCCCTCATGCACATCAATTTCAAGTCATAAAGTGTTCACCCTTAGTTAGCACCGTTGCTAAAGCTTGTTGTTTCGAAGCACCACGTGATGATCGGGTGTGTTAGATTCTGCAAGTGTATACAACGTGAGCAAGCCAGATTTGCTCATGCGGAAACTAAGGTTTGATCTTGACGAGCCTAGCATGTACAGACATGGTCTCGGAACACGGATCACCGAAAGGTAAAGCATGAATCATATAGTAGATATGATGAACATGTCGATTGTTCGCCATTGAAACTATGTCAACTCTCGTGATGATCGGTGTTGATATGGTGGATTTGGTTCGTGTGATCACTAAAACAATGTGAGGGATATTGTTTTGAGTGGGAGTTCACCTAGTTTAATTTCATTATTAAGTTGAACTCAATTTGTCATAAACTTAGTCTAAACTATTGCAAATATGTTATAGATCAATGGCAGCCCCTACCATCAATTTTAATGCGTTCCTAGAGAAAGAAAAGTTGAAAAACAATGGAAACAACTTCGCGGATTGGTTCCGCAATTTGAGGATTGTCCTCACAGCTGGTAATTTGACCTATGTGCTGGATGCACCGCTGGGTGACCCACCTGCAGATGATGCTCCCGATGAAGTAAAGAATGTTTACCTCGCTCGGAAGAATCAGTACTCCATAGTTCAGTGTGCTATCTTGTATGGTTTGGAATCGGAGCTTCAGAAAAGGTTTGAGGATTCAGACCCATATGATATTGTCGAGGATCTCAAATTGATTTTTGAGACTCATGCGGCAATTGAAAGTTATGAAGCTTCTGAAAAGTTCTTTAACTGCAAGATGGAAGAGGGCAGCTCCGTCAGTGAGCATGTGCTTAAGATGTCTGGGCACGCAAACAAACTTCAAAGCTTGGGTATTGTGATTCCTAATGCTTTGGGGATTTACCGTGTCCTCCAATCACTACCACCAAGTTACAAGAACTTTGTGATGAACTACAACATGCAGAACATGAACAAGACGTTGCCAGAACTCTTTGCCATGTTGAAATCTGCAGAAGTGGAGATTAAGAAAGAGCACCAAGTGTTGTTGGTCAATAAGACCACCAAATTCAAGAAAGGCAAGTCTAAGCAAAAGGGACACTTCAAGAAGGGTGGTAAGAAAGTTACCACGCCGGCGAAGAAGACCAAGGCTGGACCTAAGCCTGATACTGAGTGCTTTTACTGCAAGGGAGAAGGTCACTGGAAGCGGAATTGCCCAAAGTACTTGGCGGATTTGAAGAACGGCAAAATCAAGAAGAAAGGTATATCTGATATACATGTTATTGATGTGTATCTCACTAGTACTCGTAGTAGTGCCTGGGTATTTGATACTGGTTCGGTTGCTCATATTTGTAACTCGAAACAGGTGCTGCAGAATAAACGGAAGCTAGCGAAGAACGAGGTGACGATGCGCGTGGGAAACGGATCAAAGGTTGATGTGATCGCGGTCGGCACGCTACCCCTTCATCTACCATCGGGATTAGTTTTATACTTAAATAATTGTTATTTAGTGCCTGTGTTAAGCATGAACATTATATCGGGATCTTGTTTATTGCGAGACGGTTACTTGTTTAAATCAGAGAATAATGGTTGTTCGATTTATATGAGTAATATGTTTTATGCACATGCACCTTTGATAGATGGTCTATTCTTATTGAATCTCGATAGTGGAAATACACATATCAACAACATTGAGGCTAAACGTTTGAAATCAAGCGATAATTCGAGCTATATGTGGCACTGTCGTCTTGGTCACATTGGAGTGAAGCGTATGAAGAAACTCCATTCCGATGGACTTCTTGAATCACTTGATTTTGAATCACTTGAAAGATGCGAAGCATGTCTGATGGGAAAAATGACTAAGACTCCATTTTCTGGTATGATGGAGCGAGCTACGGACTTATTGGAAATCATACATACCGATGTGTGTGGTCCAATGAGTGTAGCATCGCGCGGTGGTTATCGTTATGTTCTTACCTTCACGGATGACTTGAGTAGATATGGGTATATCTATTTCATGAAACATAAGTCCGAAACTTTTGAGAAGTTTAAGGAGTTTCAAAGTGAGGTAGAGAATCAGCGTAACAAGAAGATTAAATTTCTACGTTCTGATCGTGGAGGTGAATATCTAAGTTACGAGTTTGGCGAGCATTTGAAGAAATGCGGAATACTTTCACAATTGACACCGCCAGGAACACCACAGCGTAATGGTGTGTCCGAACGTCGTAATCGAACTCTCTTAGATATGGTTCGTTCTATGATGTCACTTACAGATTTACCGCTATCATTTTGGGGTTATGCATTAGAAACAGCCGCATTCACTTTAAATAGGGCACCGTCTAAATCCGTTGAAACGACACCGTATGAATTATGGTTTGGGAAGAAACCCAAATTGTCGTTCCTTAAAGTTTGGGGATGCGAAGCCTATGTAAAGAAGTTACAGCCGGACAAGCTTGAACCCAAAGCGGAAAAATGCGTCTTCATAGGATACCCGAAGGAAACTATTGGGTATACCTTCTATCATAGATCCGAAGGCAAAGTCTTCGTTGCCAAGAATGGATCCTTTCTAGAGAAGGAATTTCTCTCGAAAGAAGTGACTGGAAGGAAAGTAGAACTCGACGAGGTTGTCGAACCTTCTCTCGAAATTGTGAGTAGCGCAGCACCGGAAGAAGTTCCTGTGGTGCCTGCACCAATTAGAGAGGGAGCTAATGATGGTGATCATGAAACTTTGGTTAAAGTTGCTACAGAGCCTCGGAGGTCAACGAGAACTCGTACCACTCCAGATTGGTATGATCCCGTTATGAGTGTCATGTTGGTGGACAACACCGATGACCCCGAGACATATGAGGAAGCGATGATGAGCCCAGATTCCAATAAATGGCAAGAAGCCATGAAATCCGAGATTGGATCCATGTACGAAAACCAAGTATGGACTTTGGTGGACTTACCGGATGGCCGAAAGGCTGTCGAGAACAAATGGATTTTCAAGAAGAAAACAGATGCTGATGGTAATGTTACTGTCTATAAAGCTCGACTTGTCGCAAAAGGGTTTCGACAAATTCAAGGAGTTGACTACGATGAGACTTTCTCACCGGTAGCGAAGCTAAAGTCTGTAAGGATTATGTTAGCAATCGCTGCATATTATGATTATGAGATATGGCAGATGGATGTCAAAACAGCATTCCTCAATGGAGATATTGATGAAGAGTTGTATATGATGCAACCCAAAGGTTTTGTCGATCCTAAATATGCTAACAAGGTATGCAAACTTCAACGGTCCATCTATGGATTGAAGCAAGCATCCCGAAGTTGGAATCAACGTTTTGATAAGGTAATCAAAGGTTTTGGTTTTATACAAACTTATGGAGAAGCTTGTATTTACAAGAAAGTGAGTGGGAGCTCTGTAGCATTCTTAATACTATATGTGGATGACATATTGTTGATTGGGAATGATGTAGACCTTCTTAATAGTGTCAAAGAATATTTGAATAATAGTTTTTCAATGAAGGATCTTGGCGAAGCAGCTTATATATTAGGCATAAAGATTTATAGAGATAGATCGAAACGCCAAATATCATTGTCACAGAGTACATATTTGGACAAAGTTCTAAAGAGGTTTGGAATGGAAGAAAGCAAGAAAGGGTTCTTGCCCATGTTGCCCAATACGACCTTGAGTAAAACTCAAAGTCCGACATCGGCAGAAGATAGAGAAAGGATGAGTAAGACTCCCTATGCATCAGCCATAGGATCTCTAATGTATGCCATGCTATGTACTAGACCCGACATCGCATATGCTGTTAGTCTAACTAGCAGATATCAAAGTGATCCAGGAGTGGATCATTGGACAGCGGTCAAAAACATCCTTAAGTACTTGAGAAGAACTAAGGATATGGTTCTTTCTTATGGAGGTGATGAACAGCTCGTTGTTAATGGTTACACCGATGCTAGTTGGAACACCGATCCGAATGATTCTAAATCACAATCTGGATACGTATTTATTTTGAATGGTGCAGCAGTTAGCTAGAGGAGTGCAAAGCAAAGCATTGTGGCGAGATCTTCAACTGAATCGGAATACATGGCTGCTTCGGAGGCTTCACAAGAAGCGATATGGATGAAAGAGTTCATTACAGAGCTGGGTGTGGTTCCTAGTGCGCTGGACCCAATGTCTATCTACTGTGATAACATGGGCGCCATAGCCAATGCGCAAGAACCAAGGTCACACAAGAAGCTGAAGCATATCAAGCTACGTTTTCACGCTATTCGAGAACATATCCAGGATGGGGATATAAAGATTTGCAAAGTACACACAGATCTGAATGTGGCGGATCCGTTGACTAAACCTCTCCCGAGGGCAAAACATGACCAACACCAAACTGCCATGGGTGTTCGGTATATTACCATGTAATCTAGATTAGATGACTCTAGTGCAAGTGGGAGACTGTTGGAGATATGCCCTAGAGGCAATAATAAATGTAGTTATTATTATATCTTTGTGTTTATGATAAATGTTTACATTCATGCTATAATAGTATTAACAGGGAAACATTAATACTTGTGTGATTTGTAAACTTAATTTGAAGTCCCTAGTATAGCCTCTATACTTCACTAGCTTGTTGGTTGATAAATGATTGTGGTTTCCCTATCATGAACATTGAGATGTTATCAACAACAAGATCATATCGTTAGGAGAATGATATGGTGGACATACTCCTATAGATAAGCGTAGCATAAAGATCAAGTCATTTCAATAGTTCAATTGCTATATGCTTTCTGATACATAGTAACCTAATTCCTTCGACCATGAGATCATGCATATCACCTTTACCGGATGGATGCTTTGATGACATCAAACACCACACCGTAACTGGGTGGCTATAAAGGTGGCATTGAGTGTTCGGAAAGTATTGGTTGAGACACATGGATCAAGAGTGGGATTTGTCCATCCATATGACGGATAGATATTCTCTGGGCCCTCTCGGTGAAATGTCATCCAATTAGCTTGCAAGCATGTGACTGGCTCACAAGGGATCACATATCACGGGAACGAGAAAAGAGTACTTATCAGTAACGAGGTTGAACTAGGTATGCAGAGATACCGACGATCATAACCTCGGATAAGTAACATATCATGAGACAAAGGGAAGTTGGTATCGTATGTAAGTGGTTCATTCGATCGCAAAGTAATCGTAGAAATATGTGGGAGCCATATGAATTTCCAGATTCCTCTATTGGTTATTGTTCGAAGAAGTGTCTCGATCATGTCCGCATAATTCACGAACCGTAGGGAGACACACTTAAGGATTCGACGTTGTTTTGAGTAGTTATGGTATTATGAGAAAGAGACCGAATGTTGTTCGGAGTCCCGGATGGGATCCGGGATATCACGAGGTGATCCGGAATGGTCCGGAGAATAAGATTCATATAAAGAAAGTCCCGTTTCGGAGTTCGGAAATGATTCCGGTGAATGTTCTAGAAGGTTCCGGAATGTCCGGCACTCCGGGAGGGGGGAGGGGTACATGAATGTGTCATTACATATTGGAATGATTGCATCATGTACTAAGTGTTCTTGTTATCCCAAATAAAGGATTAAATTGAATCCTAAAACAGAAAAGTCAAATGTCCAGTTTGAAAGTCAAACGGCTAAAACAAGAAACTGTGGGAAACAAGCAAGAGGAGTTGGGAACCGACTTGAGGGAGGAGTCTCCTCCCCAAGCCGGCGCGCCACCCAAGGCCGACTTGGGGAGGGACTCCCCTCCCCTGGCCGCGCCTCCCCACCTATAAAAGGAGGGGCAGGGCCCCCTCCTCTAGACACACAAGTTTCTACCTCTAATCTCCGGTTTAGAGCCGTTTTGGTTTAGAGCTTCTAATTGCTTTAGCCTGCGGTTTAGAGCCTTCTAATTGGTGTGTCTAATCTCTAGACCACTAATAGCCCTCTCTCATAATCCACCATACTCGCTCCGGCTTAAGGCGAAGCCCTGCGGGATCTCCCCTCTACTTCCGGTACCACGCCGTTGTGCTGCCGGAATCGCGAGGAGAGTGCTACAACCTCCGCTGCCTGCTGGAACAAGGGAGAGGAAGGTCTTCGTCGAGTACCGAACGTATGACCGACCGCGGGAGCGCTGCCGGAACGCAGCGCCGGAAGGATCGTCTACGCGATCTTGAGATCGGGAAGAGTACGACTACATCACCCACGAGAATCTGCTCTCGTTAAACGCTTTGGAATCTTCGAGGGTAAGTTATTCCATCGACTCGTTGCTACAATCTAGTAGATAGATCTTGGCTTGTTTGTTTGTATGCGATAGAAAATTTTTGTTTTCCATGCTACGAACCCCTACACCTAATGTGTGACCCCTTATCCGAGAACCCTATTTTTATAAATGCCATATTTATAAATTGTTGCATATTGAATTGTTCATGCATGCATACTTGTCTTGTGGTTTGGGGGCCTTTTGCCGATTCACCTCTAATTAAATATGGGGCCCATATGCGGGCAAATCTAGTCTCATATTGGCCTCAATTAAACTTGTGTAGCGAACCGGTGATATATTTTGCCTTGCTAAACAACATTTAATTGCGAGGGTTAGCTAAACAACATGAACCACCTAATTAATTGTCGGGACCCTGGTTCCGCTTAACCTGACCTAATTGCACCGCACCTTTTCCATGTCATACATCATACATGCATCATGCCGATCTTCTGCCGTTGTATTAAATATTGCATCCGGTGTTTCTTCTAGTGTTTTGCTTCTTCGCGGATAAGACCGTTGAGTTGATGTGAGCTTCGCCCCGATCTTCGGATGAACCCTTCGGCAATGTTTTCAGGCGAGCATCTTCCCCTTTCTACCTATCTTACTTTTATAGTATTTATTCCCTCCTGTTGTTCTATTGCTATCTGTGTTGCGATGCTCTAGTTTTCGTACCCGTAATATCCCTTGCAGCCTTATAATGCCTTGGACACATCCTATTACCTGTTGTTTGGTAGCTAGTTGGACTTGCGCGTCGTAGTCGCTTGCTCAAGTACTGTTGCGAGTCGTCCAATGCCACAGTTGTTGGTGCATTGCCGCATGTTTGGTGTTGGAGATGAATATAGCTTTACTTACCGTTCACTTTAATTACTGTTTAACAACTAAAATTAATGTAAGCAGAGGCATCAGTGGGTGATAGATAATATTTGGTTTCCGAACGCCCACTTGTGTCCCGTAGGGCCCCGAGTACTTGATACCTGTTCCTTGATTTATCGCGCTATCTGTAGCATCCCAGTTGTCTAACACCTGTAATGTACTTGATCTAGTAATAAAAGGACAACTTCCTACATATAATTGTTGCATCATCATCATGTCATGCTCATGTCATCATGCCACCTTGCATTTGAGCATCATACAAAAACCCTTTTGCTTTGGTTCTTATCTCATATGCATTAATACCTGTATTTGCCTCTTGATATTGTATTTGGTTCTTGATATATTGTTAAATGCCCAAGTTGAGTTGGGGGCATATCTCTTATTGACTCCACCACCTTTTCTTCACCACCTTGTAATTCCACCATCCAATTAATATGAGCTTGGCATTTTTTATTGAGTTTTACCTCTAGCTCATGTGGGTTGGGATGGATCACATTCTAGCTCCACATGCTCCCATGTATGCACCATGTTGTTTTCACAATATTGGTATATGAGAGCCACATGGCCACCTTTGCATGCCTTGTGAGTGGAACCTTTCCTTAGTCTCCATATGGGTTGTTTTGGGGGTTATTATCATGTTGGGATATTTGGGACTATAAAATATCTAGTGGCACATACACACTAGCAAGTCCCAAATATAATCCAATGTGATCATCTCCGTATACTCCACTTGGTATTCTCTCTAAATTCTTTTGCTTGGGCCTTACTCCACACTTTGGAATGCATAAGAAAATGCCATGTAAATAATCTTGCTTTCACAAAGATAAATATGGTATTAATTACTTATGCATGGCCCATGCAAGTACCCCTTTAGCTTGACATTTGATTTTATTTGGATTTTAAAATGGATCATCTCTCTCTACCCCTTAGGCTTGGTCTTGTTTGATCATGCCAAAACCTCATCACCATACCCATCCTTACCATCACCACCTTTTCCTCCCTTTTTCTAGTCTTGGTCTTGTTGGGGTTTGGTTGGTGTTTGGTTTGATCTTGTCAAAAGAACCCCCTAGCATCTAACCTTCCCCTCTCTAAACCTAAACTCTAAGCCACCCCCCTCTCTCCTTAAATCCCACCTAATTCTAACCCGAGCCCCTCTAGCTAAACCCTAGCTTTCCCCCTCTCTTCCTCGGCCTCTCTCCTCTCTTCCATGCAGGCCCCACCCCAGCAACCTCCTACCCATCAAGCCCATGCCACACCGAGCCCCCTCAAACCTAAACCCTAGTCCAACCCTACAACCCGAGCCGGGCCCCCTCTCCCTCTCTTCTCTCCCTGCCCTAGGGGCCCCTCCAGACCTGCCTGCCCCGAACCCCCTCTCCACCCTCGCCCTGGCCCAGCTCTCCCCACCTAGCTACCCCTGACCTGGCTCACGCGAGGGAGGAGAAAAGGTGACACCGAGGCCACCCTCTCCCATCTTCCCCTCCCCCACGCAACCTCCCCTGCCTCTCGTTCTTATCCTTCCCCCTTCACCCTCTAGCCTCCCTCAGATCCCCCAGGAAGCCCAGGCCCTCCCCATCCTCCTTCCTCTCCCCCTCTCCACCATGATCACCCCTCGGCCATCTAAACCCTAGCTGCGCCCCCCCCCCCTCTGCTCTCCTTCGCTCCCAAGCACGCCAAGGCAGGCCAGAGCCCCAGGGTCCCCCGTCTGCTTCCTCTACATCGCCCAGGACGCGAGGAACCCGCCGAACCCCGCCGGAGTAGCCCGCCGCCGCCGCGCCCGCGAGTACCAGAAGTTCCAGGGTTCCAGCCCCGTCGCCGATCAGCAGCCTCTCCGGCCAAGCTCTCACCGCCGTCGAGTCGCTGGTGAGCCCTCCTACCCCCTGGACATGCTCCCTTGCCCTCCCCTTCACCGTAGTGCCGCCGCCGTCCGCCGAACGCCCTGCGCGCGCGCCGCGCGTCGCGCCTGGCCGACAGCAGCATCCGCAGCAGCTCGCTCCGCCGCTGTTCGTCGCCCTGCCCCGCGCGCTGCGGCCCTCCTCCGCGGTAGCACCCCGAACCGATGTTGTAGGCCGTGATCCCCTCTTCATTTTTCGTTTTAGGGTCGTGTTGTTTAGACCAGCGACGGCGTCGCCATCGTCGACCGAAACTCCGGCTAGAACCACGCCGCAGCACCGCGCCCAGCAGCAGCCGACGAGCGTTTTGCGATTCGGTCCCTATAGATTCTCCCGCCTAAACCGCAGCCCCCGCGACCCCACCTGCCAGCGTCTGCTAGATCTTTGCAAAAAGGGTCCTCTTCTTCCTTTGTTTTCCGCCCGCGGTCCCTGGATCGCCCACGTGTCGCCACCGGGCGGCTGCGCACGCGTGTGGGCCTGCTGGTGCCTGGACCCGCCTGTCAGCCTCGCTGGCTAGGGTGAGCCTCGGTGAGGAAAGTCTGGCGCGTGTGTGTGTCTGCCCAGTCAGCTAAGAGGCCCACCTGTCATTCTCTGGTGTAGAATCTGCTGGGTATCAAAAGTCCAGGAGTTTGCTGATTCAAATTTCAAACATTTTCAAATCCATTCAAATCAGTTCAAATTCAAATCTGTTCAAATTTAAGTAAATTCATAACTTATTCCTGGTTTGGAATTTGAATTCAAACCTTATATGAAAAATGTTTTGTTTTTGAATGTTAATTCAAATCCATATTCAAATATTTTCAGAATTAATTTATTTAGTCAACCTTTGACTTTGACCCTATTTAATTATTTTGACTTAAAATAAATTTAAATTCATATTTTCAAATAATACAAATAATATATGTTTTTGGATCAGAAAAATATGAGGAATTCAAATATGCCATTCAAAATATTATTTGAACACTTTAACTTTCCAAGTTGGGTAAATTACAACAAAATGCCACTGGAACTTAATAAATTCATAACTTTTGATTTACAACTCCGAATTTAGCAAATGATATGTCTAAAATGATCAGCGCGACGAGACCTTTCTGTTTATGCTACCCATGACTTCAATTGCAGCATGCATCATGTAAATATATAATATACAGCAACTATTATGACAATAAAATGTGGCCAAACCTTAATAAAAATGACTTATTCTTGTATACCACACCTCACCCATGCCATGCTACTTTATTGCCATGCAACTTGTGCATCATTAATCATGGCATGATTGTTTGTTTGATGCATGTTATTCATATGCTTGCGCACTTTATTTATGTTGGCCTTTGTTTGTTTGGTTCTTCTTCGAATAGACACTGAGCAGGGGATATATCAAGAGAACCAGGAGAACTACCCAGATCCGTCTCTCGCTTCAACTGAGTTGCCAGGCAAGCACTACCACACGCTTGCATACATACAGTACCTATTGCCTCTATCTTATTCTTGCATCATTGAGTCGCGATTGCATTAAATTGAATCCCAAGTATTGCATAGCCTTTACCTTAAACCCCACCAAGCTTGTTCCTCCATCCCATGAGCCATTACTACAGGAGTTGTTTGAGCCATGCGAGTCGTAGAACATCATGTGTAGGGTATGTGAGAGTCTGATGGATAACGAGGTACCTAAACAACTTTACCTGAGTAGTAATGGGATAACTAATGAAAGTGGCACCGGTGAGCAACATCTGCTATTTGGTTTTTCCTGCTCACTTGTGTCCCGTAAGACCCCGAGTACTTGATTCATGTTCCAAGATTATTCGCGCTATCCACATTCGGGAGGTATATGGGACCCCTCTGAGCCAGAGCTTGATTCATTCTTATTTCTTGGGGCCACAAACTAGTTTGAGGTTTTATTTACTATCCTGTACTTATGCCATGTTTACTGCTTTAATTAAATTGTGTGACAGATAGCACCTGTACTGTTTAGGATCGGGACACGATTCCGCGGTGTCGACAAGCCCAGTTTTGGGTTCCCAGTCGTTCACAGCCGTCTACCCAAACCTTTAGTCCGTTTCGGAGTCAGCTAACTTCGTTGCGGGTAGCTTAATGGGGTGGCCCCCTGAAATATTTCTGAATCCTGTGATTGCTTTGTCGTGAAGGCCTCGTTGGGTTTTGATTTGGTTTTTCCGAGGTTGATCGAGTGTGTGTTGCTATTTGTGCACCCCTGCAGGGTAAAACTTTCTGAAAGCCGTGTCCGCGGTTATGGACGACTTGGAGCACAGTTTCTCGATCATAGACAAGCATAACTAAAGTACCGCTTTAATCTGACTAAGTAATTGACTAGTAAATAGTGCAATACTCATGGAATGGCTAATAAAACTGCCAACGGATGGGGGGGTTGTTCGTCCGCTTCCTCGTTGGTAAGCGAGGAGGAGGATGGATCTGATGAAATTACTGTTATAACTGTTGTCATTAATTCACGGACATCCGTCTATATTTGGTTAGGCGGATGGTTACCGAGTATCTATAGAGCTGCTAGGGTTTATCTTTTGCTGCAATTGCGTCACCCCAGGTTGTGTCCCCTTTAGAGGCATTAAGACTTGCTGAGTACCCTTAGGGTCTCACACGATAAATTACTAGTTCAGATGAACAGGTACCCTCGCAGGACGGATACTGGGTGGAAGAGGCTGATGATGTGGGCAACGATCGTTCGGTGTAGAGATTCCGGGAACGGGGATCCGTGAGATCTGTGGGCGGGATGTGCTTAGTTCTATGGCATCTTATGCCGATTTGCTTCTTATCCGTAATCGGACTTTGTTTTGCCGCTTCCGCTTGATACTCTGATGTGTGATGTATGAGGAATTATCCTAACATATTATATCTATCTAGGTCATTTGAATCTTGCTGTATGGCGTTGCTATATTTCCTTTCTTTCTAGATGGTATGGCTCTGATGTACTCTTGTATGGTGGCTTGCATACATACTCATTTGTGTATGTAGTTGATCCCTTCGCCTGCCGATTACGCCGCCCGTACAGGTCCCGTTGAGTGGGTAGTGGTTGGGACGGCCGAAAGGTCTACCCGTGAGTGGCTTTTGGGGCCCCACCGTACTATTTCAACCACTACCGCTCATCCAGGCTTGTATCTAGGAGCGTAATTCACCGAGGTAGTTACACTATCCACATCCGGGAGGATTATGGGACCCCCCTGAGCCAGAGCTTGATTCAGTCTTATTTCTTGGGGCCACAAACTAGTTTGAGGTTTTATTTACTATCCTGTACTTATGCCATGCTACTGCTTTATTTACGATTGTGCGAGAAGCACACTGTACTGTTTAGGTAAGCGGAATGTTTTCGCGGTATCGACAAGCCCAGCCACACTTTCGGGTTCCCAGTCGTTTACAGCCATTGTCGCAAACCTTGAGTCCGTCTCGGAGTCAGCTGGCTTCGTTGCGGGTCTACTCAATGGGGTGGCCCCCTGAAATATTTCTGAATCCTGTGATTGATTTGTCGTGAAGGCCTCGTTGGGTTTTGATTTGGTTTTTCCGAGGTTGATCGAGCGTGTGTTGCTATTGGTGCACCCCGGCCGGGTAAAACTTTCTGAAAGCCGTGTCCGCGGTTATGGACGACTTGGAGCACAGTATCTCGACCATAGACAAGCATAACTAAAGTAGTGCTATAAATTTGACTTTATAATGACTAGTAATCAGCTTCACTATAATGGAATGGCTAAATAATACTGCCCACAATTGCTTGTTTGGAGTGTCGCTTGTGACCATTGTACCTGACTAGTAAATATTGCAACTACAACGGAATGGCTAAATAAAAGTACCAACAACTGCTGGGTTTTGGGTTATCTCATGCTATCTGTATCTGATTAGTAAGTGTCGCAACTGTAACGGAATGGTTAACTAAAACTGCCCACTGCTTACTTTATCAGGATGATTATCTAAACCTGACTAGTAATTGCTTCAACGATAACCGAATAAGTAAAACTGCCAACGGTGTGAGTTCCTCGGTTGACTTCCTCGTTTGGTCTCGAGGGGGAAATACCAGGATGGGTTTGTTTGGTGTTAGATTCAGGTTGGATCCGAATAGGTCTTTCTTACCCCTCTCTGACGGCCGCCAGTTATGTCGAGTCTCTATAGGTTGTTTAGTGCATGCTGCCGCTGCCGCTTCAGTCCACCATACCTATGTAGGCGAGGACCGCCGAATTCTAGCCTCGCCGTGTACTGGCCTCAGTACTGATGCTCCTCTTTTTCCTTTGCCCTTTGTCGGCACCCCTTTTGTTTAAGCAGGTTTGAGATCGACGTCGTTAGCAGGGTTACCCTTCCGGCTTGGCCTGGGCAGGGTTATGGACGCCATTGGTTATTCTTCAGGGCTCTTAGCCCCATTTGCATCTTGTCCGTAGTCGGACGCTCCATCTTTTCAAGGTGATTTGGATCTTTGTACCGTATATCTGTATTCTTGACTCATGGAGTCGCTGTTATATATATCTGTTCTGTGGGTCCCATCGAGGACTGTTGCGTAATGTTATTACTTTGTTTTCCACCCGCACGAAAGTGCCTGGTGGGCACCTTTGAATCGTTTCTATGCGGGTTTGGCGGGTTTCGCTAAAACTTGCATAGGTCCGATTCTGAGGGTGTTACAGTGGTATCAGAGCTCAGCAGTTGCGATACCCCACAAGTCCAGCCTGTAGGATAACCTAGCTAACGGCCGAAGTAGAGTGTCAAAACTATTTTTGCAAAATCGGTTGGATAGTTCTGATTAGGTCTGATTTTACTCCTTACCCCTCTGCTATTCTCCTCTTACCTCTACGTGTTTTGAATCCGCTCTCTTCTCTCTCTTCGAGTCCAGGATTTCTCGTGGTTGGGTTTCCGTCGTACCTTCAGGGTTTCGCTTTCTCCCTTTTGTAACGGAGGTGCTACGATCATCAATCGGCAACTTGTCTGTTGTACCCTTCATCCAATCTCTTGTTCTTGAGCTCTTTATCTATATGTGTTCCTTGCTGGATATCCGTGTCGTTGAAAAACATATGAGAAGGACGAGCATTGGTGAAGTTGGAGTATACCTTGAGCATGTGTTGTTCATGCCAATGGAACCATCGCGAAACCTAATCATTGTGTCTTTCATACGATTTCTGTTGTATCTTCTGGTGTTTCCCGATGTGATGACATCATCTACGCCAGATCCGATGCAGAGTCCGCATCACTTCTTTGTTTCCGAACCTCGCTTGTCGAGATCTTCAGTCTGATTCCGAGAGTTGGTTGCATAATCCGCCTATTCGTGTGCAGAGTAATGGTTTGAGTGCGGGATGGAGTAGCTACCATACCACTACTCTTATCATTCGCTCTTGTACATCGAATCAGTGGATCCAGCGATTTTACTCCGTTCACGGAAGTTAGGGGTGGCTTTATTTGTTGATGCCTCTACCTTCGATCTTTTGTTCCGGAGAGTTCTCTCGACGATCACGGACAACGACCTATTGTTAGTGGTGTCGCGAAGATCTACACGAAGCGAGAAGATGCAGATCACCGACCTTCCTTCCGGTACCATGAGGCGGATCTCGAGGGCGAGATCCATTGTTAGTGGTGTCGAATTGTGGCATCCCGCAAAACCACTACTAGAAAATTGCATCGTTTTTGTGCATTGCATCATCATGACCGCATGCTCATGTCATCATGCCACATTGCATTTGAGCATCGTCATCATCTTGCATGTGCTTGTATAAAACTATTTGCGGAAAAACCTAATTTGTTTTCCAAACGCCCCATCTTAATTCAAACGCAAAACCCGGGACACCGGATTATTTTGTGTTGTTTGCTATCGGTTTGCAAAAGTCGGTTTGCAACAAATAAAATTATTGAATTATTTTTAGTGGGGCAGTCGAACGGGCCGAATCGACCCGAACGACTACCCCCAGAAATTAAAACGGCCCACCCTAAAATCCCTAGTCTACCAGTCCTAATATACCCACACCCCCCCTCCACATCACCCCACCCAATCCCTGAACGCCACCTCACCTCTCTCCCTTCCTCCACCACTCCCTAGCTGCCACGTCACTACTCCCTATCTCACCCCAACCTCCCCAACCCAACCAGCACACGCCCCACGCGCCCACCTCCCCCAGCCGACCCACCTCCCAGTCAAACCACCACCCCACCCTGCCACCTGGGCCCCACCCCTGGCCCCCTGTCCCCGGCCTCCCTCTTCCTCTCTCTTCCTCCCCACCACGAGCACCCCGAGCCCCGCGCCCTCCTCCTCCCGTCGCTCCCCGACCTCGCCTCCGGCCACCCACCGCCGTCACCAACCTCCGCCCCAGGAAGCCGCCCGCCTCCGCCTCGTCCACAGCTCCTCCGACCCGTGCCGCCTCCGTGCCGGGCACTTCCTCCCTCGCCGGCCCTCCTCCCTCTCCTCTCCGGCGCCGCCCGCCGCGCGCCGTCGAGCTCTTCCGCCGCTCCCCCTCACCGCCCAGGTCCCCGCTGCCCTAGCTCCTCGCCGGTCCGCCTCGCCTCTCTGCCTCCGCTCCCTCCGCCGTCGCCGGACCCCAGCCCTCTCCGGCCGTCCTCCCTCCGCGAGCGCCCGTCGCCAGAGCCCCGCTCGCCCCACCCCGAGCTCGACTCCGGCGCCCGACCCCGCGCGCTCCGGCCAGGCGTTGCCGCCCGCCTCCGGCCCGACCCGCGCATCCCCGCCGCTCCTCCTCGGCGCCCTCTGCCTCCTCGCCGGCCGACCCCGTCGCTCCGTCGGTTCCCTCCGCCAAGCCCCGCGCAGCTCCGACCGCTCGAGCCCGAGGCCGCGCCGTCCTCCCCGAACCCCGTCCACAGCGCCTCCCAGGGCCCCGCCCTGCGGGCCCTGCTGCCCCGCGACGGTCTCCATCGTGCCGCCCTTCTAGCCGCCCAAGCCCGCCGTCACCTTACCGCTGCAGTTCATCGTCGGGCTCCCCGCGGGCTGCCAGTCTCCTGCGTTTTGTCCCCGCACGTGAGCGTCGACAGTGGCCAAGATCTACATCGCCCCACGATGGTCAAACCCGGAGACACCCGTAGGACCACAGACAAGAACCCCCCATGGAGACGATCTGCCACAAGGAAACCGATCCGTTGGGACAACGAGTTCACCATCCCGGAACACCGAGGCATCCGCATGAAACCCGAAGACCGTCAAGATCTACCGACGCCAAAAAACCCGAACGCCAAGACCGCCGACAACGGAACCGTGATACCCCAAGGTCTTCTTCCCCGATCCGACCCCGAAGACCGAACCCGGCACGCATAACTCTCCCTCTCGGATTCGAGGGCGCCGAGACCCCGATGCGACAAGTACTGCATCCCGGACGACATGATCTTCGTCACGGACGCCAAGACCCTCGGACCCGAAGACCGATCCCGTACCGGTGCCGCGCCATGAACTCCGAAAAACCCCGGTACCGGACAAGTTCGCCATTGACCTCGAGTTCTCCTACACGGATACACCGAGTTCTCCAACGAGGACACCAAGGCCGTCGACATGACCCGAAGACCACGGAACGCCAAGATCTACCCCGTTATCGGAGAATGATCCCGGAGTCCGAGAACGTTTCCGTCGAACCCTGAGACCCTGTCGAACCCCGAACCCCGGAACACCAAGTTCTGCCGCACCCTAATGTGTGACCCCTTATCCGAGAACCCTATTTTTATAATTGCCATATTTACAAATTGTTGCATATTGAATTGTTCATGCATGCATACTTGTCTTGTGTGTTGGGGTTCGTAGCATGGAAAACAAAAATTTTCTATCGCATACAAACAAACAAGCCAAGATCTATCTACTAGATTGTAGCAACGAGTCGATGGAATAACTCACCCTCGAAGATTCCAAAGTGTTTAACGAGAGCAGATTCTCGTGGGTGATGTAGTCGTACTCTTTCCGATCTCAAGATCGCGTAGACGATCCTTCCGGCGCCGCGTTCCCGCAGCGCTCCCGCAGTCGGTCACACGTTCGGTACTCGACGAAGACCTTCCTCTCCCTTGTTCCAGCAGGCAGCGGAGGTTGTAGCACTCTCCTCGCGATTCCGGCAGCACAACGGCGTGGTACCGGAGGTAGAGGGGAAATCCCGCAGGGCTTCGCCTTAAGCCGGTGCGAGTATGGTGGAGCTTATGAGAGAGGCTATTAGTGGTCTAGTAATTAGACACACCAATTAGAAGGCTCTAAACCAATTAGAAGGCTCTAAACCGAATAGCTCTAAACCGGGGTCTAGATCTAGGGTTTAGTTTAGAGGATAGGAAACTTGTGTGTCTAGGAGGGGAGCCCTGCCCCTCCTTATATAGGTGGGAGGGATGGCCGGCCAAGGGGAGGAGTTCCTCCCCAACTCGGCCTAGGGAGGCGCGCCGGCCAAGGGGAGGAACCCTCCTCCAACTCGGCCTCCACCTCTCCTCCTCTTTTCCCACTTCCCAAAACTGCCGTTTGACTTTCAAACTAGCCGTTTGACTTTTCAATTTAGGATTTAAATAAATCCTTTATTTGGGACAGCAAGAACACTTAGTACATGATGCAATCATTCCAATATGCAATGACACACTCATGTACCCTTCCCCCTCCGGAGTGCCGGACATTCCGGGACCTTCTAGAATGTTCCCGATGAAAACACCGGAACCATTCCCCAACTCCAAAACGGGACTTTCCTTATATGAATCTTATTCTCCGGACCATTCCGGATCACCTCGTGATATCCCGGATCCCATCCGAGACTCCGAACAACATTCGGTCTCTTTCTCATAATACCATAACTACTCAAACAACGTCGAATCCTTAAGTGTGTCTCCCTACGGTTCGTGAATTATGCGGACATGATCGAGACACTTCTCCGAACAATAACCAATAGAGGAATCTGGAAATTCATATGGCTCCCACATATTTCTACGATTACTTTGCGATCGAATGAACCACTTACATACGATACCAATTTCCTTTTGTCTCACGATATGTTACTTATCCGAGGTTATGATCGTCGGTATCTCTGCATACCTAGTTCATCCTCGTTACTGATAAGTACTCTTTTCTCGTTCCCGTGATATGTGATCCCTTGTGACCAAGTCACATGCTTGCAAGCTAATTGGATGACATTTCACCGAGAGGGCCCAGAGAATATCTATCCGTCATGTGGATGGACAAATCCCACTCTTGATCCATGTGTTTCAACCAACACTTTCCGAACACTCAATGCCACCTTTATAGCCACCCTGTTACGGTGTGGTGTTTGATGACATCAAAGCATCCATCCAGCAAAGGTGATATGCATGATCTCATGGTCGAAGGAATTAGGTTACTATGTATCAGAAAGCATATAGCAATTGAACTATTGAAATGACTTGATCTTTATGCTACGCTTGTCTATAGGAGTATGTCCACCATATCATTCTCCTAACGATATGATCTTGTTGTTGATAACATCTCAATGTTCATGACAAAGAAACCACATCATCAATCAACCAACAAGCTAGTGAAGTATAGAGGCTATACTAGGGACTTCAAATTAAGTTTACAAATCACACAAGTATTAATGGTTTCCTTGTTAATACTATTATAGCATGAATGCAAACATTTATCATAAACACAAAGATATATAATAATAACTATATTTATTATTGCCTCTAGGGCATATCTCCAACAGTCTCCCACTTGCACTAGAGTCATCTAATCTAGATTACATGGTAATATACCGAACACCCATGGCAGTTTGGTGTTGGTCATGTTTTGCCCTCGGGAGAGGTTTAGTCAACGGATCCGCCACATTCAGATCTGTGTGTACTTTGCAAATCTTTATATCCCCATCCTGGATATGTTCTCGAATAGCGTGAAAACGCAGCTTGATATGCTTCAGCTTCTTGTGTGACCTTGGTTCTTGCGCATTGGCTATGGCGCCCATGTTATCACAGTAGATAGACATTGGGTCCAGCGCACTTGGAACCACACCCAGCTCTGTAATGAACTCTTTCATCCATATCGCTTCTTGTGAAGCCTCCCAAGCAGCCATGTATTCCGATTCAGTTGAAGATCTCGCCACAACGCTTTGCTTTGCACTCCTCCAGCTAACTGCTGCACCATTCAAAATAAATACGTATCCAGATTGTGATTTAGAATCATCCGGATCGGTGTTCCAACTAGCATCGGTGTAACCATTAACAACGAGCTGTTCATCACCTCCATAAGAAAGAACCATATCCTTAGTTCTTCTCAAGTACTTAAGGATGTTTTTGACCGCTGTCCAATGATCCACTCCTGGATCACTTTGATATCTGCTAGTTAAACTAACAGCATATGCAATGTCGGGTCTAGTACATAGCATGGCATACATTAGAGATCCTATGGCTGAGGCATAGGGAGTCTTACTCATTCTTTCTCTATCTTCTGCCGATGTCGGACTTTGAGTTTTACTCAAGGTCGTATTGGGCAACATGGGCAAGAACCCTTTCTTGCTATCTTCCATTCCAAACCTCTTTAGAACTTTGTCCAAATATGTACTTTGTGACAATGATATTTGGCGTTTCGATCTATCTCTATAAATCTTTATGCCTAATATGTAAGCTGCTTCGCCAAGATCCTTCATTGAAAAACTATTATTCAAATACTCTTTGACACTATTAAGAAGGTCTACATCATTCCCAATCAACAATATGTCATCCACATACAGTATTAAGAATGCTACAGAGCTCCCACTCACTTTCTTGTAAATACAAGCTTCTCCATAAGTTTGTATAAAACCAAAACTTTTGATTACCTTATCAAAACGTTGATTCCAACTTCGGGATGCTTGCTTCAATCCATAGATGGACCGTTGAAGCTTGCATACCTTGTTAGCATCTTTAGGATCGACAAAACCTTTGGGTTGTATCATATACAACTCTTCATCAATGTCTCCATTGAGGAATGCTGTTTTGACATCCATCTGCCATATCTCATAATCATAATATGCAGCGATTGCTAACATAATCCTCACAGACTTTAGCTTCGCTACCGGTGAGAAAGTCTCATCGTAGTCAACTCCTTGAATTTGTCGAAACCCTTTTGCGACAAGTCGAGCTTTATAGACAGTAACATTACCATCAGCATCTGTTTTCTTCTTGAAAATCCATTTGTTCTCGACAGCCTTCCGGCCATCCGGTAAGTCCACCAAAGTCCATACTTGGTTTTCGTACATGGATCCAATCTCGGATTTCATGGCTTCTTGCCATTTATTGGAATCTGGGCTCATCATCGCTTCCTCATATGTCTCGGGGTCATCGGTGTTGTCCACCAACATGACATTCATAACGGAATCATACCAATCTGGAGTGGTACGAGTTCTCGTTGACCTCCGAGGCTCTGTAGTAACCTCAACCGAAGTTTCATGATCACCATCATTAGCTTCCTCTCTTATTGGTGCAGGCATCACAGGAACTTCTTCCGGTGCTGCGCTACTCGCAATTTCGAGAGAAGGTTCGACAACCTCGTCAAGTTCTACTTTCCTTCCAGTCACTTCTTTAGAGAGAAATTCCTTCTCTAGAAAGGATCCATTCTTGGCAACGAAGATTTTGCCTTCGGATCTATGATAGAAGGTATACCCAATAGTTTCCTTCGGGTATCCTATGAAGACGCATTTTTCCGCTTTGGGTTCAAGCTTGTCCGGCTGTAACTTCTTTACATAGGCTTCGCATCCCCAAACTTTAAGGAACGACAATTTAGGTTTCTTCCCAAACCATAATTCATACGGTGTCGTTTCAACGGATTTAGACGGTGCCCTATTTAAAGTGAATGCGGCTGTTTCTAATGCATAACCCCAAAATGATAGTGGTAAATCTGTAAGTGACATCATAGAACGAACCATATCTAAGAGAGTTCGATTACGACGTTCAGACACACCATTACGCTGTGGTGTTCCCGGCGGTGTCAACTGCGAAAGTATTCCACATTTCCTTAAATGCTCGCCAAACTCGTAACTTAGATATTCACCTCCACGATCAGAACGTAGAAATTTAATCTTCTTGTTACGTTGATTCTCTACCTCACTTTGAAACTCCTTAAACTTCTCGAAAGTTTCGGACTTATGTTTCATGAAATAGATATACCCATATCTACTCAAATCATCCGTGAAGGTAAGAACATAACGATAACCACTGCGCGATGCTACACTCATTGGACCACACACATCGGTATGTATGATTTCCAATAAGTCTGTAGCTCGCTCCATCATACCAGAAAATGGAGTCTTAGTCATTTTACCCATCAGACATGCTTCGCATCTTTCAAGTGATTCAAAATCAAGTGATTCAAGAAGTCCATCGGAATGGAGTTTCTTCATACGCTTCACTCCAATGTGACCAAGACGACAGTGCCACATATAGGTCAAATTATCGCTTGATTTCAAACGTTTAGCCTCAATGTTATTAATATGTGTATTTCTACTATCGAGATTCAATATGAATAGACCATCTATCAAAGGTGCATGTGCATAAAACACATTACTCATATAAATCGAACAACCATTATTCTCGGATTTAAACAAGTAACTGTCTCGCAATAAACAAGATCCTGATATAATGTTCATGCTTAATGCAGGCACCAAATAACAATTATTTAAGTATAAAACTAATCCCGATGGTAGATGAAGAGGTAGCGTGCCGACCGCGATCACATCAACCTTTGATCCGTTTCCTACGCGCATCGTCACCTCGTTCTTCGCTAGCTTCCGTTTATTCTGCAGCTCCTGTTTCGAGTTACAAATATGAGCAACCGAACCAGTATCAAATACCCAGGCACTACTACGAATACTAGTGAGATACACATCAATAACATGTATATCAGATATACCTTTCTTCTTGATGTTGCCGTTCTTCAAATCTGCCAAGTACCTTGGGCAATTCCGCTTCCAGTGACCTTCTCCCTTGCAGTAAAAACACTCAGTTTCAGGCTTAGGTCCAGCCTTGGTTTTCTTCGTCGGCGTGGTAACTTTCTTACCACCCTTCTTGAAGTGTCCCTTTTGCTTAGACTTGCCTTTCTTGAATTTGGTGGTCTTATTGACCATCAACACTTGGTGCTCTTTCTTGATCTCCACTTCTGCAGATTTTAACATAGCAAATAGTTCTGGCAACTCTTTGTTCATGTTCTGCATGTTGTAGTTCATCACAAAGTTCTTGTAACTTGGTGGTAGTGATTGGAGGATGCGGTAAACTCCCAAAGTATTAGGAATCACTATACCCAAACTTTGAAGTTTATTTGCGTGCCCAGACATCTTAAGCACATGCTCACTGACGGAGCTACCCTCTTCCATCTTGCAGTTAAAGAACTTTTCAGAAGCTTCATAACTTTCAATTGCCGCATGAGTCTCAAAAATTAATTTGAGATCCTCGACAATATCATATGGGTCTGAATTCTCAAACCTTTTCTGAAGCTCCGATTCTAAACCATACAAGATAGCACATTGAACTATGGAGTACTGATTCTTCCGAGCAAGGTAAACATTCTTTACTTCATCGGTAGCATCAGCTGCAGGTGGGTCACCTAGCGGTGCATCCAGCACATAGGTCAAATTACCAGCTGTGAGGACAATCCTCAAATTGCGGAACCAATCCGCGAAGTTGCTTCCATTGTTTTTCAACTTTTCTTTCTCTAGGAACGCATTAAAATTGATGGTAGGGGCTGCCATTGATCTACAACATATTTGCAATAGTTTAGACTAAGTTTATGACAAATTGAGTTCAAATTAATTAATGAAATTAAACTAGGTGAACTCCCACTCAAAACAACATCCCTCACATTGTTTTA
The DNA here is from genome assembly GCA_916181665.1 of Avena sativa. Lineage (NCBI taxonomy): Eukaryota > Viridiplantae > Streptophyta > Magnoliopsida > Poales > Poaceae > Avena > Avena sativa. The sequence continues at coordinate 293,178,860 of OV702282.1, forward strand.
GTGATCACACGAACCAAATCCACTACATCAACACCGATCATCACGAGAGCTGATATAGTTTTAATGGCGAACAATCATCATGTTCATCATATCTACTATATGATTCATGCTTTGCCTTTCGGCGATCCGTGTTCCTGAGGCCATGTCTGTACATGCTAGGCTCGTCAAGATCAAACCTTAGCTTCCGCATAAGCAAATCTGGCTTGCTTACGTTGTATTCACCCGCGGAATCAAAGACACCCGATCATCACGTGGTGCTTCGAAGCAGCAAGCTTTGGCAACGGTGCATACTAAGGGTGAACACTTTAGAACTTGAAATTTATGTGCATGAGGGATCATCTTATAATGCTACCGTCGTCTACTAAGCAATACAAGATGCATAAAGGATTAACATCACATGCAATTCATAATATGTGATATGATATGGCCTTTCTTCTTTGTGCTTCCGATCTCCATCTTCAAGCACGAATATGATCTCCATCATCACCGGCATAGCATCAAGGTCAATGACGCTTCTCCATGGTTGTCGTCCACCAGCTTCAACTATTACAACTATTTTGATAGACACGCAGGTCTTAACAGAAATTAAAGACAACCATATGGCTCCTGCCGGTTGCCAACTTACAATAAGGAACATTGCATACATCAAATATAATCACAATCATGGCCATATCACATCACTGCACACCCCTGCAAAACAAAGTTAGACGCTTCTACTTTCTTTGCATATTTTACGTGGTTTGGGGCTTTCCATAAGTGTCGTTCTAACTTACGAACAAGAACCACAACATTGATACTAGCATTGTTGATTACCCGTTGTAAATTGGATCTTAACTATGCTAGGAGAAACAGGCACCCGCAAAGCCACTTATGCAAAACGAGTTGCATGTCAAGCGTGGAGCAAGTCTCATGAACGATGTCATGTAAGGTTAGCCCGGGCCGCTTCATACCAACATACCGCAAGATGCAAAGTACACAAAAAGCAATCTACAATAAAAGCATCAACGCCCACAATGACCATTGTGTTCTACTCGTGCAACAGATCTACATATAGACACGGCTCTGATACCACTGTTGGGGTTCGTAGCATGGAAAACAAAAAATTTCTATCGCATACAAACAAACAAGCCAAGATCTATCTACTAGATTGTAGCAACGAGTCGATGGAATAACTCACCCTCGAAGATTCCAAAGTGTTTAACGAGAGCAGATTCTCGTGGGTGATGTAGTCGTACTCTTTCCGATCTCAAGATCGCGTAGACGATCCTTCCGGCGCCGCGTTCCCGCAGCGCTCCCGCAGTCGGTCACACGTTCGGTACTCGACGAAGACCTTCCTCTCCCTTGTTCCAGCAGGCAGCGGAGGTTGTAGCACTCTCCTCGCGATTCCGGCAGCACAACGGCGTGGTACCGGAGGTAGAGGGGAAATCCCGCAGGGCTTCGCCTTAAGCCGGTGCGAGTATGGTGGAGCTTATGAGAGAGGCTATTAGTGGTCTAGTAATTAGACACACCAATTAGAAGGCTCTAAACCAATTAGAAGGCTCTAAACCGAATAGCTCTAAACCGGGGTCTAGATCTAGGGTTTAGTTTAGAGGATAGGAAACTTGTGTGTCTAGGAGGGGAGCCCTGCCCCTCCTTATATAGGTGGGAGGGCTGGCCGGCCAAGGGGAGGAGTTCCTCCCCAACTCGGCCTAGGGAGGCGCGCCGGCCAAGGGGAGGAACCCTCCTCCAACTCGGCCTCCACCTCTCCTCCTCTTTTCCCACTTCCCAAAACTGCCGTTTGACTTTCAAACTAGCCGTTTGACTTTTCAATTTAGGATTTAAATAAATCCTTTATTTGGGACAGCAAGAACACTTAGTACATGATGCAATCATTCCAATATGCAATGACACACTCATGTACCCTTCCCCCTCCGGAGTGCCGGACATTCCGGGACCTTCTAGAATGTTCCCGATGAAAACACCGGAACCATTCCCCAACTCCAAAACGGGACTTTCCTTATATGAATCTTATTCTCCGGACCATTCCGGATCACCTCGTGATATCCCGGATCCCATCCGAGACTCCGAACAACATTCGGTCTCTTTCTCATAATACCATAACTACTCAAACAACGTCGAATCCTTAAGTGTGTCTCCCTACGGTTCGTGAATTATGCGGACATGATCGAGACACTTCTCCGAACAATAACCAATAGAGGAATCTGGAAATTCATATGGCTCCCACATATTTCTACGATTACTTTGCGATCGAATGAACCACTTACATACGATACCAATTTCCTTTTGTCTCACGATATGTTACTTATCCGAGGTTATGATCGTCGGTATCTCTGCATACCTAGTTCATCCTCGTTACTGATAAGTACTCTTTTCTCGTTCCCGTGATATGTGATCCCTTGTGACCAAGTCACATGCTTGCAAGCTAATTGGATGACATTTCACCGAGAGGGCCCAGAGAATATCTATCCGTCATGTGGATGGACAAATCCCACTCTTGATCCATGTGTTTCAACCAACACTTTCCGAACACTCAATGCCACCTTTATAGCCACCCTGTTACGGTGTGGTGTTTGATGACATCAAAGCATCCATCCAGCAAAGGTGATATGCATGATCTCATGGTCGAAGGAATTAGGTTACTATGTATCAGAAAGCATATAGCAATTGAACTATTGAAATGACTTGATCTTTATGCTACGCTTGTCTATAGGAGTATGTCCACCATATCATTCTCCTAACGATATGATCTTGTTGTTGATAACATCTCAATGTTCATGACAAAGAAACCACATCATCAATCAACCAACAAGCTAGTGAAGTATAGAGGCTATACTAGGGACTTCAAATTAAGTTTACAAATCACACAAGTATTAATGGTTTCCTTGTTAATACTATTATAGCATGAATGCAAACATTTATCATAAACACAAAGATATATAATAATAACTATATTTATTATTGCCTCTAGGGCATATCTCCAACATTGTGGTTTGGGGGCCTTTTGCCGATTCACCTCTAATTAAATATGGGGCCCATATGCGGGCAAATCTAGTCTCATATTGGCCTCAATTAAACTTGTGTAGCGAACCGGTGATATATTTTGCCTTGCTAAACAACAGTTAATTGCGGGGGTTAGCTAAACAACATGAACCACCTAATTAATTGTCGGGACCCTGGTTCCGCTTAACCTGACCTAATTGCACCGCACCTTTTCCATGTCATACATCATACATGCATCATGCCGATCTTCTGTCGTTGTATTAAATATTGCATCCGGTGTTTCTTCTAGTGTTTTGCTTCTTCGCGGATAAGACCGTTGAGTTGATGTGAGCTTCGCCCCGATCTTCGGATGAACCCTTCGGCAATGTTTTCGGCGAGCATCTTCCCCTTTCTACCTATCTTACTTTTATAGTATTTATTCCCTCCTGTTGTTCTATTGCTATCTGTGTTGCGATGCTCTAGTTTTCGTACCCGTAATATCCCTTGCAGCCTTATAATGCCTTGGACACATCCTATTACCTGTTGTTTGGTAGATAGTTGGACTTGCGCGTCGTAGTCGCTTGCTCAAGTACTGTTGCGAGTCGTCCAATGCCACAGTTGTTGGTGCATTGCCGCATGTTTGGTGTTGGAGATGAATATAGCTTTACTTACCGTTCACTTTAATTACTGTTTAACAACTAAAATTGAAGTAAGCAGAGGCATCGGTGGGTGATAGATAATATTTGGTTTCCGAACGCCCACTTGTGTCCCGTAGGGCCCCGAGTACTTGATACATGTTCCTTGATTTATCGCGCTATCCACATCCGGGAGGATTATGGGACCCCCCTGAGCCAGAGCTTGATTCAGTCTTATTTCTTGGGGCCACAAACTAGTTTGAGGTTTTATTTACTATCCTGTACTTATGCCATGCTACTGCTTTATTTACGATTGTGCGAGGAGCACACTGTACTGTTTAGGTAAGCGGAATGTTTTCGCGGTATCGACAAGCCCAGCCACACTTTCGGGTTCCCAGTCGTTTACAGCCATTGTCGCAAACCTTGAGTCCGTCTCGGAGTCAGCTGGCTTCGTTGCGGGTCTACTCAATGGGGTGGCCCCCTGAAATATTTCTGAATCCTGTGATTGCTTTGTCGTGAAGGCCTCGTTGGGTTTTGATTTGGTTTTTCCGAGGTTGATCGAGCGTGTGTTGCTATTGGTGCACCCCGGCCGGGTAAAACTTTCTGAAAGCCGTGTCCGCGGTTATGGACGACTTGGAGCACAGTATCTCGACCATAGACAAGCATAACTAAAGTAGTGCTATAAATTTGACTTTATAATGACTAGTAATCAGCTTCACTATAATGGAATGGCTAAATAATACTGCCCACAATTGCTTGTTTGGAGTGTCGCTTGCGACCATTGTACCTGACTAGTAAATATTGCAACTACAACGGAATGGCTAAATAAAAGTACCAACAACTGCTGGGTTTTGGGTTATCTCATGCTATCTGTATCTGATTAGTAAGTGTCGCAACTGTAACGGAATGGTTAACTAAAACTGCCCACTGCTTACTTTATCAGGATGATTATCTAAACCTGACTAGTAATTGCTGCAACGATAACCGAATAAGTAAAACTGCCAACGGTGTGAGTTCCTCGGTTGACTTCCTCGTTTGGTCTCGAGGGGGAAATACCAGGATGGGTTTGTTTGGTGTTAGATTCAGGTTGGATCCGAATAGGTCTTTCTTACCCCTCTCTGACGGCCGCCAGTTATGTCGAGTCTCTATAGGTTGTTTAGTGCATGCTGCCGCTGCCGCTTCAGTCCACCATACCTATGTAGGCGAGGACCGCCGAATTCTAGCCTCGCCGTGTACTGGCCTCAGTACTGACGCTCCTCTTTTTCCTTTGCCCTTTGTCGGCACCCCTTTTGTTTAAGCAGGTTTGAGATCGACGTCGTTAGCAGGGTTACCCTTCCGGCTTGGCCTGGGCAGGGTTATGGACGCCATTGGTTATTCTTCAGGGCTCTTAGCCCCATTTGCATCTTGTCCGTAGTCGGACGCTTCATCTTTTCAAGGTGATTTGGATCTTTGTACCGTATATCTGTATTCTTGACTCATGGAGTCGCTGTTATATATATATCTGTTCTGTGGGTCCCATCGAGGACTGTTGTGTAATGTTATTACTTCGTTTTCCACCCGCACGAAAGTGCCTGGTGGGCACCTTTGAATCGTTTCTATGCGGGTTTGGCGGGTTTCGCTAAAACTTGCATAGGTCCGATTTTGAGGGTGTTACACGATGACTCCTACCTCTGACGACAAAGTGGATGAGGTCGCAGTCGCGGGGCCGGTGCGAAGGAGGAGAGGGATTTCGACTCCGCTAACACTGAGGATGACTCCTTCGCTGACTAGGTGCCGGAGGAACAACCGGCGGATCGGGAGCAGAAGGACATCGTTGCATCCTTCGAGACGGAGCAGAAGACATGCAAAGATGCCTAGTACCTCGAGGATACCAACCAATGGCTCAAGGTTTAGGGCACGAAGATCTCCCGCTAGAGAGCACCGACGGAGGAGCGCGACTGCCTGCTCATCAAGCAATAGTGGCGGGCTAACATGCATAGGAACACACAGACCACTGCAGTTCAAGAGGCCAATCGCCAGACCGTCCTGGACATGACCCGCCAGATGCGTGTGAAGCGGTGGAAGTGAGGAGGAATCAACATGCTGCAGCGTAGGTAGGGACTTAGTACGTGATAATGCGGCGGAGGCACGACGCAACTGAGGCGAGGCAGCGCCACAGGCTCGAAGCCAGGGACAAGGCGAGGCATGCAAGGGCGAACGATGACGAGGCGGTTCTGTCGTCATGCACGTCCCAAGGGCCGATGGCGAGGCTTAGTTTAGGAGTAGACTTAGGTTTATGTTTCCCTAAATTTCATTCAAATCGTATAAAATATCTTCATGTTTGAATGAAATATAGTTTTTTATAAATTTTACTCAAACGCATTTGGGGACGTAGTTTGGAAGACACGCACCCCAAAGGGTGGCCACTCGTGCAAGCGCTCGTGCCGGACGTCACTTAGGGAACACGGCTGGAGACGCCGTAGCCTTTTATGTTGGGAAATGATACTATTTCCCTGGAGGATAATTCCCCGGGTAGCTCGCCACCGGGTTGTTCTGCGGGACGGACCGTTCCTGACGTGTCCCATCCAGTACCTACCTTATCTCTTCCTATGTTTTCTTCCTTAAATCGCTACCTCCCTATGTTTTTCCCCATGCTCCTCCCATCGCCGCACGCCTCGGCTGCTGCTCCCGCGTGCCGCTGCCGCGTGCCGCTCTGCTACCGCGTGCCGCCGCCCTACGCGTGTGCTGCCTCCCCTAGCTCCCACGACACACTCACGGTTGCTCTGTTACCCACAGCCATGGCAGCGCCACCATGGCCTGGTTGTCGGCGCTCGTACCTCTCCACCCACCGATCATCCTCCTAGCGGTCGTCTCTCCCGACGTCCTTCTCCTCCAGCTTTTCTCCTCCACAAGCCTACACCACTAACCAACATGATGGCCTTGAGGACAACGGGGACTCATCCGCCATACATATTGCATGTGGCTTTGAGGGACGGGTCACCGAAGGGAGAAGGTGTTGCTCCCGTATGTGAACGGTGTTGCTCTTTGAGACGGACAAAGTTGCTACCGACGGTGCTATCACAGTTTAGACCACTTACTACTATAGTTAACCGGTGCGTCTAGATTTTGGCATAGTTCGGCATACCATGAATACAGAACATTTTAAGGCCAAAGTTTGGCGAAATTTTAAACATAGTTCGGCGTAAATCACTGCAATCACTGCTATGCAGAACTTGTACAAGAAATCGATGGCGGTGGACTCGGCCATGCGGAGATAGTCATCGGCACTGTTAGCCGACGCTCCATATGCAAGCAACCTCATCGCCACGGTACACTTCTGCAGTGAGAAAAAACCAACCAAGCCGGTGCGGTCCTTCTTGCAAACGAAATAGGGGTCGAACTCCCGGATGGCATGCACGATCTTGAGGAAGAGCTTCCGGCTTATCCTGAAACGGCGGCGAAACACGTCCTCTCCATGGAGTGGCTGGTCGGCGAAGTAGTCGGCGTACAACAAGCAGTAGCCCTCTATCTTTGCCTCGCCTTGCACTTTCGGCGACCCGGCGCCGAACCATCGCGCTTCGGCTTCGCCATCTGCAGGTACAGCTGGGCGGGCGAGGCGAGGATTTCCAAGTGCTCTTCACCTTCGGCGACATCGACGCTCTCCTCCTCCAGCAGTACGGCGAGTATCTCCTCGTCGTCGGAGTCCATGGCGAGTATCTCCTTGTCGTCGTTGTCCATGGCCGAACCGGCCAAATGCCGAACACTTGGCGGGAGTGGTGGTGGGAGCACGCAACGAAGCAGAGCTACGGCGAAGTTTGGGCGGCGAAAACGGCGGCGAAACATGCGACGGAGTGGGCGACAACTACGGCGAGCGTATCTAGAGGCGTGGGCATGTCTCGGCGTGGATGAGCTCCGCCGGCGAAGTCATGGCGACAGAGGCGCTGGGAGCTCTTCACCGCAGTCTGGACGAGTAGGGTGGGTGGGAATAAGACTGTCTCGCTGACAGAGCTGGCCTACGCTCATTTTCACTGTGTCCAGCGTTCCCATGGCTTACCCAGGAACCTGGGTTCGGCGTGGAAAGTTCGGACTAAAATTCGCCTAAATCCGGACGAAAACAGATTTCCGGTACGCGATTGGACTAATTTTCGGTGTCCGAATCTAAATTCGACGTCCGGATTGACGACTTGGGTGGACGAGTGGAGATGCTATGATGTTTGTGTTCGCCTTGCATTAGAATCCGCTTACGAGGTGTGGCTCTTCACTTGTCCGGCTAGTTCTCATCAATTGTGTCTGGATTGCTTTACGGTCTCGAGTCCCTACAAGAAGAGAGTGCCCCACGATCTCAGGCCTGTGTACGTACAGAAAAAAATCACCTCAAAAAAGTGAAAAACAGGGCAATGTCGACGGAAGGACGACATGTTCGCGTGTGTCGCGGGACAGCGCCGGCGCCGCCGCAGGAAGCCCTCCCTGTCGATCTGCTGCTCGAGATCGTGGCGTTCGCTGACATTGCAACCGTCGTCCGCTGTGCCGCGACTGGCAGGATCCTCCGACGCGCCATCCTCGACCCGGCTTTCCGGCGCCGCCACGCGCTCGCCCATCTCCTGGCTGTCTCCTACGTCCGGGGACAAGTATACGGCGGCAATGTCACGACCCACACCCACCGCCTGATCCACACCCCAGACGCAACCAAGCTCCCCGTGTGCAGCCTCCGGGACTCGTTCGAGCCCGTGGCCTCCCGCGACGGCCTGCTCGTCCTCCGCCGGCAAGGAGACGACGGAGAGCATCATCCCGACCACAAGGTCGAGCTGCGGACGCAAGACATACTCACTGGCCAGGTCACCTCACTCCCACCCACCACCTTGCCCTACGCAGGCATCCACGTCGTGCTCAGCGTCGGCGACGCCAGGCGCTCCTTCGAGCTGCTCGTCGCACACATTAACGGACGGTCCTACCGGACATTCTCGTCCAAGGACAGCCAATGGAGCGCCGTCCGCCAAGTCTTCGTTACCCACACGGGCCTTCCATGGGACTCCGACTGCTCCGCCGTCATCGGCCGCACCGTCTACCTGCCCCGGCCGGCATGTCAACGCCTGCCACTGGGATTATGTCCTCGCTCTCGACGTCGACTCGGGGGAGGCGACGATGATGGAGATCCCTGCAGCCTGCTTCTCCAGGATGATGACAGCCAGGAGAGATGAGCATCTCCTCGTGGCCCCGGTGCGCGGCCGCCTGTGCGTGCTCGTCGCGGAGAGCGGCGGGATAGCGATGTGGACGTTGACGTCGTCCGTACCATCACCGCCGACGTGGAGCCGGCAGGCGGTGATCAGCAGTCTGGAGATCGCGAGGCAGGCGGGGCTGCCCGTGTCCTTTACGCTCAAGCCTTTACTTCTCGCTGGCTTCGGGGAGGGGACCCGCGCCGCCATACTTAACTGGGAAGCCGGCGAGATGCAGTTCCTCCGGCTCGACCTAGGAACCAAGGAGGAAGCAGCGCCCGCGGTCGTCTTCAAGCTCGGTAGCCCACAAAATGCAGCTCGGTGTACGCGCTATTTTTTGCACGAGGTTCAATTGGTTTCTTTGCTGCAAGCCATGAAATCTTTCTAAACATGTTGATGACGACGGAGAAGAACGACCGTGTAATTTTTCTGGAATACAGTCTAGTAGAATCGTGTAATTTTTCTAGATTTGTATGCTGACGCCTGACGGAGAAGATATTTCAGAACATGATGTTTTTTTCCTATAGGATACTTTTCTATTTGGAATATGTGTTTTTTTACCGCACGTGGCCCTATTTTATTTGAAAATTGAAACTGTGTCACTACCAATCGGCCAATTGGAGCTAAGCCATGAGTCCACACGGCCTAAGCCTCCGACGACGGATCTCGCTTCACTCGTCAGAAGTTGGCATATACTTTGTAGAATTTGAATTAACATATAGCATCCACTGCAATTTTTTATGTTTATATGTGTGGTATATGTATGGACGAGGATACAAGAAAAATGGCTAAAAGGGAAAGAAAATTGAGTTACATCCCCACTAATTGAAACCATCATTGTGCTTTTTTCATTATGTGGCTAACTAGATCCGTTTTTTATCGTGGTACAAATACCTCCATCATCCATGAATTGTTGGCCTATGATTTTTAAATTTATGTTGTTTTTTATTATTCAAATGCTCAAGATGCTAAGATTATAAACTCCATATAGAAGTCAAGATTCAATTTATCCTTCATATCATCTAGTTTAGCCAAAAGAGGAAGATGGGTAGCTTTCCATGATCAAACAAGATTCCAGGAAGAACTAGCGAAGGAGCAATCCCAAAACACATGAATTAAGGTTCCTTGCTCATCACACTCCAAGGTAGAAGATTTGTATGTTGGCTACTGGAAAAACAAAATTGTTTGTAGGAAACCTCTTGTATTTAGTCCATCATGAAGAAGTAGCCAAAAAAGGAACTTATGATTATGTTGGCAGCTACATTTCCAAATCCAGCTCAACTAGGAAGAGAAATAGCTATTTCAGTCAGTGCCTTGTATGTTTTAGCGACCGTAAAATTAACTTTAGCCCCATATGTAGAAAATTGTCTCGACGGGATTTTACTCCCATTCTTCCTCCAAGATTTTTGCCAAATTTGGTTCTTTTTGTGTTATTACAACTGCCAGCTCTTTCTTAGTTCGAACTATATAAAGAATTTGAATACAAGAGTTTCCTCTCAGCTAACTTGTTACAGGTTCCTTTGGGATTGACCCGATCTTCACGGATTTGTGATAGAGGTGAGGGTAAACACGATGAATTCAACACGGATGCAAGGTGAATACACACACACACACAATCCGATTTTCTCATGTTGGTTTGAACAACCAATCCAATAGAATCCCGAGACGAGAGACCTTGTGATAGAATCAACCAATGAGAGAACGGCAAGCAAAATGGTAGAATCCAAATCAAGAAGAGAGTAGCACAAAATGGAATTCCAAAGGGAGAGACCAAACAACTACTAGAATCCTAGACTTAGAGAGACCAAATACTTGAGGGATGCCTTGATACAACTCATAGATGCAATCTAGAGAGGTTCCTCAATCTAGGGTTCTTAGGATCATACCAAGAGTCTCAACTCAATTAATCTCTACCTAGATCTGAGCCACAAGGGGTTATTTATAGTACTAGGGGCGAAGGGGTAGGTAAGGGAATATTCTAGGGCATCAAACCTGAAACTGTGCGCAGACAGGCAATTCCGGTGGTAAGTTCAGCGGTTCGGGTTTGGCACCGAAATGATTTAGCGGTTGTTGGTTTGGTTCGACGTTCTCCGGATTGGTATACTGGCTCGGGTTTCCGCGGGGCGCCGGAAGATTCCGATGGCGGTCAGATTGATTCCGACATCGAATTCGGCGCGCCGGGTCTGGCGTCGGGAAGATCCGGCGGGGAATTCAGTGACGCCAGGGCTGGCGCCGAAATCCTTCCGCCGTCTTCTTTTCCATGCTTTTTGGTATTCTTTGATCCCGAGGCATTCTTGTCTCCTACTCTTGGCATCATGGTCATAGGCCTAGTCATACAATAGACACTTGGTTCAAGTAGGATCACATTCAAGAGATGACCAAAAGAAGACAAGTGATGGAAGGAATCCACCTTAGGAGCGGTCGGTGTAATATGATGTGGTGCAATAGTGATTGTTATATGTTGAGGTGCATCATAATTCCTGAAATAAGAAAGCCTAGAGAAGCATAGACTTTTCAAATGATTTTATTTTTTTATCTCCTCCTATCCATATTAATTGTTACTGATTTAGTACAAAATTATACTAGATGAGCGACAAATTCATCTTTTTTTTAGGTAACAGCGACAATTCATACGAATATAACAAATACGAATTCGTGTAGCGCTCGGCGTAAGACCTAATAACAATCTTTGCTCTCGCGTAATAGCCCAACCGTGGGGTACAACGCTTATACGGGCCTAAGTGGCCCACACGAAAGCCCGTGCTACGAGCCCGCGTTCCAGCCTTCTCCAGAAGCCTCGCGTTGCATCCGTGTGGACCGCGGGAGGAAAGCAAATTCCGCCTCCGCGTCTTCTTCATCTTCTTCCCCAAGAAGAACCAACGACGAACGAAAAAAAAGATAAAATCGAAACCGACCCCTCCTCCTCCTCGCCCACACTCGGTTTCTTTCTTGCTGCACAAGACCACCACGGGCTCGCCTTAATCCACACCCCGGCCCGCCGGCAAAGTCCCTCCGTCCAGTCGCGCTCTCCGGTTCCGCCGCCGCCCTAGAGTTCCGGGAGTCCGTTCGTCGATCGACGGATTTCGGTCCGGGCCGCCTCGCCGCCGCTCCGCCCTACGGTGCCCAATGGTACGCTTATTTTTCTCTCCGCTTCTGCAATCCCGATTGTTCTGCTAGATAAGATTCAGCGGTATCGCTGTCTGTCTCTTCGCCGCCGTGTCTGTCACCGCACCTCCCGCCCCGCTAGATAGAGGAACGGTGGTTCACAATCCTAGCTCCTCGAGTACCAGCAATCCAATCAAGGTCCCGAGCCGGCCCTGCTGGGTGCTGAAGGTACAGTGGAGCAGCCACCGTGTCTGGGAAATTTTCGTGCTGGTCCGTCAGGGCCAATTCGGGAGGGGTTTCCTCCGACGGCGACCGGGTTGCTGCCTGCTAGTAGCGCAAGTGGATTGGTCGAATCGGGTCGTGGGATGGTCGGCCCTCGAGTCCCGGCGGCGGGTGTGGTGGTATGGCCCGGTGGTCCGGGGCTGGCTGCATCAACTGCTGCAGCAGTAATCCCCCTGTTGCCACGCTGGTCCAAGTACTGTACTAGACAAGGATAGCAGTCATGGCTGGTTCATGTATCTGACATGGATTTGGCTGAAACCAAATCATTTGGTTCGGGTTTGGTGCAGAAGCAATCACTATTCGAATCTCTGTTTTCATGTGTGCACAACTGAACCTGCGTTATAATAATTCATAAGCTTACTCGTGTCTGTTGGGATACATAACTGAACCTGCACATCACCCACAAGTGAAAGTTCATGTTTAAACTACGATTCTGAATTTAGCACTCTGTCATCTAACTGGTGAACCAAAACTCTCTCTGATACCAACAGGCTACACCGCTGGTAGCTGGGCTGTCGGTCGCTGCCGCCGCACTGGGAAGCAGGTACATGATTCAGGCATGGCAAGCCTTCCGGATCCGTGCCGCCATGCCACGGGCACGGCGCTTCTATCCCGGTGGATTCGAGAGAGAGATGAGTAGAAGAGAGGCAGCATTGATCCTCGGCATCAGGTGATTTTTTCTTCCCCTTCTTTATATGCGTGTTAACTGAATCACTGGAATCCTGTCAGCAGAAATGATGCACTACTGTCATTGTTAACCATAGATCCCCACACTGTTGTTTCAGGGAACGTGCTGCGCTGGACAAGATAAAGGAGGCCCACAAGAAGGTAATGGTGGCCAACCACCCTGATGCTGGCGGGAGCCATTACATTGCCTCCAAGATAAACGAGGCCAAGGACATGCTCATGGGGAAAGGGAAATCTGGGTCCATCTTTTAGCCTGTGCATAATAAGAGAAATGAAGTTGTGTTGCATCCATCACGATGAGGTAGCGATTCGCTTTCCATCGACATTATTAACACTGTTGTGTTGATTGTACAATACATCTGGACAAGGATACAAGTTATGCATAACTCAATTATTCTGCTGACCTACATTACCAGAGCCCTCAACTATTGTGCTACTCTGCATCTTCTAACTTCTGTTGTGTCCATTGGGTTTTCTTACCTGATATTATCATATCTTTGGGGCATAAGATTTTTTATAAGGAAATAATCGTAGCGTCAGAAAATGTTTTGACTTCACCAGGTCGTTCTTAGCTCTGTTAGAATAGTTCAGCCTTGCTTCTTCTAGAAAGCTCCTAATTCGCAAAAGCATCTAAGACCCTAAGTTGATCAATTCAGGACCAGCAAGGTCCCCCAGGTTACTGCAATCAAACATACAGTGATGATTTATGCTGTTGCAGTGTCAAAACTGCCTTTTAATGCATGACATGTAGTCTGTAGAGGAGGAGTCGACATTCTTTGTCGACAAGTCTGCACTGAATCTGCTTGTTGCGATCAACGTCAAGCATTTAACCTCCATTGAAGCTTCATGGAGATCGCAGTGTTCTGTGAAAGAATCAATGAGATTGTAAGCCTGATTAACTATTTGACTTCCCATCTCCAGCTCATGCTAGATGTTGACCGAATGACTGATTTATCCCAGGTCAAATATCGATCCAACACAATGTCTAGGAACATTCCTTTCTTTTTGTAAGTATCAAAATTAACTTACTAGCATAGATCTGCCAGTCCCTGCTTGTGCCAATTAATAATAACTGCCAAAAAAATACAACTCCTGTCATCATCACGAAATTTCAGATAATAGTTCAGGAAAATATTCTCGCATTCAACCGAAAGAATCCCTGCCGTTCATGTTGTTCGCTCTTTTTTTTGTTTGTGGGAACACGGAAGAAGTATCCTATTCTAGAAGAACAATGATCCATTGGAAGCTCTTCAACAGCATCCCAGCCATTAGATCGTCGTGCCCCAGGTTTATGAATGCAGAAACGGTCCAAACCAATTTAAAATGAGCTGACATTGTTGAACCTCCTATTATCAGTCATCACCGCTTAGTACCAGACATTCTTCAAGCTCTGTTGAACTATTCTGTAAGAGCACGCTGGGAAAGAACCTAGAAAGACAGCGGAACCTAGAAAGACAGCAAACTGCCTAAATTCAACCTGTCATTGATATTATGTTCAGGGAAACATCCTAATTAAGCGGCAGTCCAAAATGCTAAGACAGCATTGTGTTGCCTCAACTTATTCTAACTTTTGGTGATCGTTCTGTGATCAAAGAATTCTGAATCACGGCCGTGAAATTATCTCCTGTGAGTAAATCAGCATGTGTGATGAACATGCTGCCTGCTTAAGTAAGTAGCCCTCGTTAGTTCAAGTTGATGACCAGATCATGTGACTCACCGGACCGAATCTCTTGACCGAATCATAGATCTCTCCGAAGAAACTTTATGAAATTAGGTTCAGTCACATTTCTATCTCATGCCAAAAGGTCAATCCATGCATACTGTGACCCCATACAAAGTGTGCAGAATTTTCTCCCGCAGGTCCTAATTTTGACAACACAAAGTCTGATGGCAAGTACAAAAATATTCAATCCATACCACCTGTTCAGTCAAAAGTAGGACTATTTAGTGGTCATCAGCATTTGCTGCTCCTGAACACTAGCTACCATCTTGTCCTTGGGACCTTCCAAAAGGATGGACCATCGCTCTTGCTCTCACTATACTTGAAAGATCGGTTGGCGGCGAAGGCCTGACGGCAAACAATCGCAAGAAACAGGGAACAGAACATGCACGCATAATGCGACTGACAGTGATGAGGGTTTAGCTTGAGCTGACCTGATAACAGTACCGTAGTTGTCTCACAATTTCGCTTGGCTCTGTTGTTGCTGGACACTGCTCGAAGGAAGGAACAATTCTGTCCCTGAACCAAGAATGCGATGGTCGGAATTGATCGTGGCTGCTTGACCTCACCGATCCTGTTCCACGACTTCTGCTTGTACAGATGTTAATTGGGTACATCTGCTGTAAGCCACTATGTGCTATGCTGTTGCTATTATCTTGGAGCAGTTGTTCTCTGGCCTAATAGTAGGGTTTAGGCTGCAATCAAGAAAGAACAGCCATAAATGTTTTGAACCATTTTCAGCTGTGTAAGTCAGAGTTTCGCCTCTGGCCTCCATTTTGGGTACACCTTATAATGTCAGCAGCATTGTTAAGACTCCTCGAATCAGACTTTCGCCCCTTTTTATAAATAAAGCAAACATGTGAGACTACTGCTAGGCCAGATAGCAGAACGCTCAAAGGAAAAGACACCACGCGATACAAGATGCTCGGGGCAGCAGCACACACATGCTCGAAAGAAAACAAGGAAAAACAAAAAGGAATAGAGGCAGAGGCGGATCAACTAAACGAGAAACACCGCAACCGCTGCGCTCTCCGAAGAATTCCCATCCCGCTCCTAGCCCCGACTCGTTAAGCACCAAGCAACACCCTCAAGAGAGAAAGCAATCGCTGCTGCCCGGACCAGAGACTGGCCCTAGGGTTTCCCCCGGCACACAGAGGGGAGTGGATGAAGGGTAGCCACGACGCCCTCCAGGAAGGAAAGATGCCACCCACGGGCGGCACCACGTCGGTGTCGGTCGAGCCGACAAGGATTTCTCCCGAAGACCCTATTCACAACCCCCAGACGATCCGTTGCACAGGAGACCCATGAGGGTGAGGCCTCGCCATCACCAAACTTGCCACCCACGAGCATGCGCCACTCTGGTCCTGAATCCGCCATCATTGTCTCACCGGGCAAGCCGTCGTGAGGTCTGCAACATCGACGCACATGTGGAAATGAAACAGTGTCCACAATACCGCGATCGCGCGAGAGGGAACTGCCTCCACCGCCGGCGGCGGTAGTCGACTGAACGCGGCCGTAGACACACCAGTCCTCCATAGGTCCGGCCGGGCCCAGCGGACCCGTAAAGCCTCCGCGGAGGCATACTAGTCCCATGGCGGTCTAGCCGGGCCTCGATGGACCCGTAAAGTCCGCAACCACGCTGCAACAGGCCGGACGAGGACGCCGCAGATCCTATCCACCATACCCTCCTTGATCTTCAAAGCAGCCGAAGCAGAGCCGACCGGCCCGCCTTACCCAGATCCGGGCCCAAAGGGGCCGATCTAGGCCGCCATGGCACCGCCCGCCACGAGCTCCGCCTGCCGCTGCTGCGCCGCGCCGCCGCCCTGTTGTGCCCCCACCAGCGCAGGCCCTCCGCCGCCCATATGCATTGTTAAGACTACATATGAGAGTGTTCGGTCTCTAAAATGATGTTAAGACTACAGTCCTCTGCTGTACAAGTTATTTCGGCACAAAAGTACATTTTCGTCTTCTGAAGTTTTGTTCTTTTGGCCCCACTTTATGCTTTTACTCCATTTCTTTTATTCTTTCCTATTTAAATTGAAATTAGTTGACTCAAATCTTATTAAAATATGAATAAATCTAATGCTAAATCATGTCTAGATACAATCGAATCTAGACAAATACAAGTCAATTAATTTGAGTTAGAGGGAGTACTTATAGATTGGTTGGGCAGAAAGGGCCTAGGTTCATACACTACTGACAAAATATAGGGATCTGCTGAACTCGAAGAAGTGAACAATGCGAGTTCTACTGACGTGTATGTATGGTTCAGAGTGGAGATAATATGCTCATCCTTTCGACAAGATAGGTTACACGGAATTCGACAGTCATGAGAACATTTATGAATTCTGAGACCATATCAGAAAATAAAAATAATAACCGGATCTGATTCATTCGTGATTGTACTACTCAGTATTCGTTTGCATAGTAATAGGATGGAACATAATTTTCGTGTAACTTCTACTCCCTCCGACCCGTTTTATTGTTCGCGGGAGCAGTTCAAAGCACTATTTACAAAAAACTCCAAACTGTCCTCAAATCGTTGCAAATTAGTATAATTTCAAAATTTGAACTTGGAAATCCTGGCCCGCGATCACCGCCGCCCCGGATCCACGCCGCCCCGCGATCCACGCCGCCCCGTGATCCCCGCGACCCCCGCAATCAGCGGCGCCCCGCGATCCCCGGCGCCCCGTGATCCGGCGATCCCCGGTCCAGGTCCGTCGTCGTCCAGCTCCTCCCTGCGGCCTCCTCCCTGCGGAGCTCCTCTCTGCGACCTCGGGAGAGGTGGAGCTCCTCCCTGCGGCCTACTCCCTGCAATCTCGGGGGAGGTGGAGCTCCTCCCTGTGGCCTCCTCCCAGCAATCTCGGGGAACCGCGTCGAGCTCCTCCGGCATCCTCCCTGGAGTTCCCTCGCCGTCCGCCTCTACTGTGAGGCAACGTTGCAGCTCCCTCCGCCACCCCGGAAAGGGAGGAGAGCCCACCTCCGGCGGGAAGGGACGAGAGCCCAGCTCCACCGCGGGACAAGTGGATGACCTCGACGGCCCCGTCTTCCCACCTCCAGCTGCTCCTTCGACGGTCTGCTTGTTGCCAGGAGGTTGGACGTGCATCGCCTGCAAGAGGTTAGCTCGAAATTCTTGTGAGCCACCAGAGTTGATTAAAATCATCACACTGTTTACTTATACTGACCAAGAAATTCTCGTGAACAATAAAAGAGTGATGAAAGGTTTACTTATACTAACCAAGAAACAAAATGAACATTCATATTGTACTCATTTTCCCAAAGTAATTATGCGTGTGCTATATATACACTTATCTTGTTCATATACACAGCTGAAGTGAGTATTACTGTTCCTTGCATAGGTAACATTGACAAGACAGATAGTAGTTCTGATTCTATGTTTAAAATGTCCTGATTCTATGTTCTGATTAGATTAGGCAATTATTCAGTAAGCAAACTTGTATGCATATAGTTCTAGCAATGCAGAATATGAGTAGCATAAAGTATACAGTCCCAATATACCTTTCCTTGATAAAAGGACTAGAAAATATTCCTTGCTCTAGTCAGCCCAAGGCAGAGTCCCTCTGCACTTTCTTTATGAGAAAAAAGGCATGTACTGGAAGAATGGTTGTCACTGCAAGTATCAAGAATTCAGTCAGAACTAGTCTGGTGTTGTCTAGATGACAAAAACTAGCTGTGCAATCTGTATTTAGCTTAATGCAAGCACATAAATGCAACCATTAAGTATACAGAAATGCACTTCTCACCAGTGACAGAAATGCAACCAAAACATTCTCTTCATATGCATGTATGTTGTTCTAGATATATCTTCTAAAAGAGAATATGTTTCATGAACTCATAGATATGTTGCTCATTCATGCAGGTACATGAAGCTACTGCCCGTCACAAGTCGCACATCGTTTCTAGAGGAGGATAGAAGGATGGATCTCGATCTCAATGTTAGACTAGAAGAGGAAGACGGGGATGTCAACATCATACTCGTAGAGGAGCTTAGAAAGATGGATCTTGATCTCAATGTTAGACTAGAAGAGGAGGAAGAGGAGGATGTCAACGTCATACTAGAAGAAGAAACCGTTGCACAGCTAGAGCAGATACCTGAAGAAGAAACTGTTGCCCGGCGGCAACATATAGATATGCCAGAGAAAGACAAATTTGCGGCATATATTGCATTGAAAGCGCTTAGCAATCATAGACCAGTTGAGAAGGCCGATAAAGAACTCGTTGCCCAACTTTTGAAAGTATGTCTTAGAACGATTGAAAAGATCTGGAAACAAGCACTAGACATGGAGAAACAGGAACAAGAAGTTGATTTTTCAAATAAAAGGAAAGGCAATTGTGGTCGGAAGAGGAAAGATCTTCACCTATCAGAAAGGGTGCCTCAGATTGAACTCAATAAAAGGGGTACACTAAGGGCACTGGCGAGGTCTCTAGATGTTCCTTACAGTACACTACAGAGAAGGTTAACATGGGGTGACTTGAGGCGCCACACAAGCAGTCTCAAACCATTCCAGTCAGCTGAAAACAAGATCAAAAGGCTTAAATTTTGCATTTCAATGATTGATGAAACAACAATATCAAAAGCAATGCCTTCGTTCAAAAGTATGGAGAACATAATTCATATTGATGAAAAATGGTTTGATATGACAAAGAGGAACAGAACATATTACCTACTCCCAGAAGAAGAAGATCCCTTGCGCACCGTTCAGAACAAGAACAATATTGGCCGTCAATTGCAGGACACATGTCCTGCCGGATGATCCCGCTTTTATAGCGGCCGTCAATGCTACAGGGATGGATATACAGCTGACTTATCAACCACCAAATTCACCAGACATGAACGTATTAGATCTTTGCTTCTTCAGTTCAATTCAGTCCTTAGCATTTGAGAGTGCACCTAACACTCTCAAAGAACTGATTGAATCTGTTGAAAAAGCTTATGATGCATATGAGGTGGACACACTTGCAAAAGTGTATATAACATTGCAGTCTGTCTTGGTGGAGGTGATGAAAGACGGAGGAGGAAATAAAAACAAGACACCACACATGGGCAAGGACAAACTCCAGAGGGAGGGAATGTTGCCAAACACTCTAAATGTTGATGGCGAACTGTACCGGAAAACGGTGGAGCTGATAGCTAACTATGAGCAAAAAATCATAGCACCAACTCAAACAACAGCTCGAAAACCACGCAGGACGGGGCCCCAAGTAATTTTGGATGATCAGATAATGATCCCAGGAAATATATATCTGACATGGTTAACTGACCCATCAAGCCTTGTCCGTAGAAGGCGCCGAGTCAACGGTGTATGTCAAGATAGGCGAATTAATCTCAAGTTGGACACTACAGAAGAAGCTCAGCAAGTCACTGATGGAGAAGCTCAGCTAGTTACTAAGGGAGAAGCTCAGCTAGTTACTGATGGAGAAGCTCAGCTAGTCACTAAAGAAGAAGCTCAAGCTATTCAAAAGGAGAAGCTCGGTTGGTCACTAAAGAAGAAGCTCAAGCTAGTTAAAAGGAGAAGCTCGTCTAGTCACTAAAGGAGAAGCTCAAGCCAATTGTTTTGTAATTGTGTATACTTGTGTTGTAATTGTGTATTACGTGTGTCTACTTGTGTTGTAATTGACACAATATATATTCATATATATATATATCATAAAAGCAAATAAGATCAGTTTATCAAGTGAAGAATATATTCTGCATTACTTGTTTCTTTTGTTACTCACCTAGTGGTTAGTATGGAACGGTAAGCAATGCATTATCCATGGCAAATGCAAACATATGGTTGATTAAAAATATGGAGTCCTCTATAAAAATCATTTGGAGTAATGTAATTGACAAAAAGTGGACAGAGTAACGTCTAATGTAAGACAGTTACCTTGATGGAAATTTGCAATAATGGAAAAAGTGAATTCATGTTTGAGATTTTCTTGTCATGAATAAGAATAAGAGGATTTGTCAGATACAATGAATTTGTCAGTAGAAAGCAATGATGAGCAAAGGAATGTATGTATTCCTAGAAGATACATCAAGTAACAAATGTGTTATACTGTTGGTCTTGCCATGTTTGATATTTTCTTGTCATGAATAAGAATAAGAGGATTTTTTTGCAGCTCAGTTACAATGAATTTGTATGCACAATGGTACAGTAGGAACATCATGTGTATGCACAATGGTACAGTAGGAACATCATATGTACAGTAGGAAACATCCAGTATCAGTAAACTGTCAGTTCTTTTTCAAACAAAAAGAAAACCATGTTGCAAACAAAAAAAACCATCCTTGTTGGTACAAGACGAGAACTATAGTTTGGTGAGTCAAATTTTCAATTGAGTGCAGTCTACAACTTGAAGACAGCTAGTCTATAATATGGCATGACCAAGTACTCCAGCTAATTACTTGAAATATAAAACAAACATCAAGAGCGAGAAGGATATAATTCAAGAGAGACTGCAATGTTGGTGCATTGATACCTGAAATACAATTGCAGTGTCAGTTGCAGTCCTGGGAAAGGCGTTGAATCTAAACAAGAATTTGGCACTATCCAATTTTAAACTCACGGTAATTCATCAAGAGCAGCATCTCCATGAGTATCATTAGGATCCAATTAATCTCCTGCAATTGGTTGATTCAAATTTAGAAATTGTCACTGACAAAGGTGCGTTGAACAACAAGTTAATAGGCAGTAGTGGTACCAGATTGACGGTCTCCCTGCTGATGGTGTCCATGGCGGAGAGGCTATACGCATCCAATGAAGGCCGCTGCTCCTCTTTCGTGTCCATGGAGGCAACCGTGTGGCAATCGATTCAACTTAACTGAAGTCATTTTTCCCCTTCGGTGACGTCGGCGGTGACCCGGAGCTTGGACGAGGAAAATCCCCCAATCCCGACAGCTCCGCCCGCCACCATGACTTGCAATCCCCCAATCCTGACAGCTCCGCCCGCCTCCATGGCTGGGGCTTGGCCTCCCCTGTTGACTCGGAGCTTCTCCTCGCTGTTGGAGAGCATATCTAGCAGCGCTGATCGAAGATCTAGCAAGGCAGCATGTGGGAAGCAAGGCGACGGTGCATCTTGGACGGAAAAATCGAACTTTTGCCAGCGGCTGTGTCTTTGTAGGCGGCGACAACGCGGGGAGCAAGGAAGCGCGGGAGCGGCGGGAGAAGAGCGCGGCAGGGGGAAGCAAGAAGCCGGCTTGGGGCGGAGGGGGGCAGCGGCGCGGGTACTGCGGCGTGAGAACGAGGAAGACGACCGGCGAGCCGAGCGGCGTTGACGAGCGAGGAAGACGAGCAAGCGAACTGAGCGACGCGAGGACTCCAGTTGTGTCGGAAATCTATTGAGGGCGTTTTTGCAAAGTAGCCGCCGCGAACGCTAATTCGGGCCGGAGGGAGTATAAACATCTGTCCTTTTGTCCCTGCAGATCTTCTAGTATCAAAATCTCTAAGAAAGAAAATAAATTGCGAAGTTTTTATTTTTGAAGGAATTGCAAAGTTGTTGGAGAAAAAAATAATTCAAAGATCACCAAAGACCTGGGCCACGTGATAAAAAAAAAATCCATGTCTCCAGGGATGATCACGTGATATTTTGTTTGGGGTTTCCAGTCTGAAATCTACCATGAGAATTCCATGACCTGGATAACACATGCAGAGAATAGCCGACGCTTGTTTCCTTGTCGGTACTTGCTGATAGAAACAGAATTGAGTTCCGGTCTGAAGTCTCCCATGAATATTGAGACCCTCGGTCCAGATTGGTAGCTCACACGTCACACCTGTTTTTTTCTAGTCAGAAGAATTTATAGAAGCGAAAAACATTCATCTAACCTATCGTGGCCTCCTTTTTTCCAATTGGAATCGAACTCGTGTATACGTCAAGAAGACATTAGCAAGGACTGATTAAGCTAACCTACAGTGCTAACACTGCATTTAGCAGCCAAGTTGGGCGATCCTGGAACGAGTTGCTCAATTTGGTTAAAAATGAGACTCCATTAGTCGGTCATTCTTTTTACAAAATTTCACCAATTTATTAATAATCATCGACATCAGTACAAAGAGTCATAAAATAATAAAAATTAAAAATAGATCATCGTACTACCTAGCAACGACTACAAACACTATCACGAGCCGAAGGCGCGCCGCCATCGTTGCCCTTTATCACCAAAGGCGGACAAAAGCTTATCGTAGTAGAGTTTATTGTAGTTAGTCATGCCAAAATCTCAAAGGACCAACACACCATTAGCAACTGTCGCCGAAGATGACAATCCTAGATCCAAAGAGACTGACCTTACACCACGCCAACAAATATGAAAAAAAATCGAATTCCAAGAGATTTGCCAGATACGTGACTTCACGGGCCCTCTACCGATGCACCACCGGTGCGATAATAGGACGGGAAGAACCTTATTATGATTTCACGACATAGCGGCCGTCTCAATATCCGAAAAAAAATCTAAACAAAGAACATGAACTTTCTTGTCGGCGAGAGGCTGCGGTCCGAAACACCTCCAAGACACCAAGGCCACCGGAGGAGGAATGGACCAACAACGTCATGGCGAGAGGGACAAAACCCTAGTTGGGTTTTCTCCTGTAGCCGCCCGTGCATACCGGTTGATTGTATGTTTTGACTCATTAGTCAGACATTTTGTCTCTAACCATGACTAGTAAGAGAAACGTCACACGTATAGCCGAAGAAAGGAAAACTAAGTGGCAATAATATGCCGCTTCCAGTTCACAATTCACACTACACGTAGCTACTTACTCGTCTCAAACATGCCCTAATTAATCATAAAAAGATCACGCTCACTGACTTTGGTTAATCGAGTAGCGACATGTGACTTATGTTCTAAAAAAATCACCATGGATACGTACGTGCTGCCTTTTCTCCTTGGCCAATTTTTCTCTTTGGAAAGTGGAGCATCGCGACGTCCTTTCTTGACTAGAGCCGTTCAAATTAAGGCGCCGTTTTTCTCCCTCGGAGGGTTCATAAGGATGCATGGGAGGCTTCTTCATTCTTGAGATGAAGTATGGGAGGCTTTGGTAAACAGAAAGGTGAAAGATCGGACGGATCTTTCCCAATTTTGGTCTAGGAAGACTAATATTCGTAGAGACTAGCTAGCTATCCCTGGTGATAAGGACATGTGGTCATGGGGACGGTAGATATTCCAAAGCTTCCAATCCGTTAGTCTCACCATCCATGAAGAAGCAAACTCACATCTCTAGAAAAAAAAATGCAAATTGGCCCGCGCCCACACCACAAGACGCACAGGCTTAATATTCTGAACAAGCCCAAGTCTCTATATTAAGATTAACCGACTCTTACCGTACCATCCTAGAATAAAAATAAAAGTGTAATTCCCGAAGGAAAATGAACACCATTTTCCTCGTGCACTCGTCGGTGGATGCTCGTGAGCGAAGCTCAATGCTGCCTTTGGACCTTCAGATCACATTGTGAGCCATATAAGGCCTGTTGACGCGGTAGCTGGGAAATCCCCTTTCGGAGCGGAAGTGATATGGGAAATAGATCATCATCTCAGCAAGCAGAAGTGATATGAAAAATAGATCATCGTCTCGAAAACGGAAGCGACATATAGGGTCGGACGACCACCCTAGATATGGTCAAACAGATCCTAGGAGACCGTTCCTCACTAACTCTATAACGAAGTTGAAGCTAGCCGAACCTCGCTAAACAAAAAAGAAATCAACGAACTGAGACACGTAGACTACCTACAAAATATGAAGACATATGTAGATCCACCACTCCAACTAGATGATTTCCCCTTGTAAACACCACCAACGAAGTGGGTGCGGATTCAAAGAAACATTATTATTTTACAACACAACACCGCCTTAAACAGACACACGCACAATGTAAAGCCTAGTTTTTATCGGTATGTGGTTGGCTCGGGTATGTACAACTACCTCCATATCATCTAAGCATGGAAAAAACATCTAGACCAATGATGTGTATAATGTTCTTCCCCGCCATATACAAAACAATGAAGCAATTAGTATGTACAATAATATGTCTATATATTACCCAATAGCTTCAAATTTTGTGTGTGTAAACTATTTATGATATCCATACAATTGCATGTTGTTGAAAAATTCCCTAGAGATAATAATAAAGTTTTTATTATTCATATTTTCTTGTTCATGATTAATATTTATTGTCCATGTTATAATTGAATGTATTGGAAAGTAAATACATGTGTGGATAAGTAAACAACACAAAGCCCCTAGTAAGCCTTTTCTACTAGTTAGTTAGTCAAGTGATAACATGTTTCCTAACCCTAATGCTGTGATGGACATACCCAAATAATAAGTATAGCTTCTGATCGTGTCGTCTAGGTTGATTGTTATCGCTTTATAAATATGTCAAGTATAGTTTCCTCAGACCATGAGATCATGTTACTCCGAGGCATCGGAGGAATACCTTGTGGATATCAAACGTAACTTTGCAATTGGGTAATTATAAAGGTGGCTTTCAGGTATCCCCGATAATGTCTATTGGGTTTCGTGAATCAAAATTAGGATTTGTTCCTTCATGTGAAAAAGTGTAAGATATCTCTAGACCTTCTCGGTAGTATAACATCTAAGAGCCCAGCGACTAATGTGTTTGATCACGTGGATCCTATACATGGTACGAGTAAAGACAACTTGTCGGTAACGAGATTGAACTAGGTATAGTGATACCAACGATCAAATCTCGGGCAAATAATATATCATGATACAAAAGAAATCATATGTCGGTGTCGCTAGTTTTTGTTGAGAATATATATGGTGTAATCAATTGTTGTTTTGGAGTCTCGGGTGAGATTCTTGATATCACAAGAGCTTCGGAATGGTCCAAAGGTAGAGAAAAATATATGGCACTTCCTATTTAGGGTTTCAAGAAAAGTTTGAAATATGTCCATGTGTTGGAATGTTCTAGAATGTTCCTAGAGGGTCCATGGGTGGGCCCACTAGAGATGTGGGGCCACATGGGCCCGAGTGGGGGCACCTTGGCCCTTAGGGCTTGGTCAAACATTAGAAGAAGGTGAGGGCGTGGGAGGGGTAGGAATCCTTCTTGGCCGCCGCCAACCCTAGAGTCTTGGAGGAGGGTCCAAGCCCCCTCACCCCCATGCCTATAAAAGTAGGGGTAAGGGAAAGGGTCGACGCACCCTTTCCCCCCGTCTTCCTCCCTATCTCTCTCCCAGATACTCTCCCTCCATAGTTGTACTACCGGATTCTCGCGGAGATCCTCTCTCTCTCTCTAGATCAAGAACGAGGAGACGTCACCCTAGCGGGACATGTATATACCGTGGAGGTGTCGTCCGTTTGGTACAAGGATCTAAAAGGTTAAGATCTACATCGGTTCCCTCTTGCTATTTCGTGAATTTTTTTTGTTTTCCATGCAATGAACAAATCACATGTTAATATCTACTTATAAGTCATCAACTAACATCATAAATTGTTTTAGAATTACAGACAACTTCATTCTCTTTGTTTCTTATTGTTCTTCCATCTCATAAAAACAATTTAACGTGACACAGAACGGTTAGAAATCTAATTTATCACCACTTGTAGGCAACTGGCACCATAACACCATATTTTCTCCAAGAGCAACTAAAATTATGTACTAGTTTTGTTAAAAAAAGACATATTTTGATTTGTTAATATACCTTTTGATTAACATTTACTCGGTCGGAGACTTGTCCAACTAATCGAATGATGATTTTTTATAGTGAACTTTCTGTAAAACGCAACAAATGAAGGTGCTTAAATGATGTGCTTGGAGATGTACTTGTCAGCAATATTGGATGAAAAAATAAGTTGGTGTTGTAAATCCATGAGGGTAAACGTGGATCCACCCACATTTGCAAAATTAAGTTAGAATTTAAACTAAAACCTCCTCTAAAAAACTAAAACCATGATAATTATTATGAATTGGAGGAAGTTTGAACTAAAACCACTACAACCATTATGAAACAGAGGGAGTAAATATTTGTACACCAAAAAGCCTAAATGAGACATTTTAAGGGTCAACTTCAGTAGCATTGTAGGAAGGTCAACTCTACATTGCATAGATGAACAGCCATACAACATGTACGTACAAACTTGCCGATCAGTCAGTTACTTTTGTCAATCACAATGTACGGGGTAATAGTGAAAACCTAAGGATCATGAACCATAATTTATTAGTTAGGCACGACAATTGATCAGTGAGTGGTAGTGATCAATCATTTTCCTGATATTTATCTTCCAAACTGGTACGGGAAGGAAGCGACACCGGCGATCTAGGTGGTGGCTCCAAACCCATTTAGGTTCCTAGCTGGCGGTTCACTCCGCCTTCGCTGGTCTTAGGGACTTAAAAGCGTGAAGGACCATTGTCCCTTGCCGGTGCGAGGATCTTGTTCTTTTTTAGGTTGTTTTGTGAAGCGACGACTACATCTTAAAGTCATAATATGGTCCTTCCCGTCCTATGCTGCTCCGATGGTGCGTAGAGCGTCCGCGAGGGCGTATAAAGTCGTGTGTTCAGCGGATCTTTTGGGCTCCGGTCGTTTTTCATATTCATTGGTGTGGTTTGACTTCTTTCGATCTACCATTGTCATCTTTGGCGATGATTGTTGTTCTGCTGGGCTGATCCTTTAGGATTTTATACACGTCCGTTGTCATCTCTCTCTCTCTCTCTCAAGAAGGAGGAGACGTCACCCCAGCGGGACGTGTATATACCGCGGAGGTGTCGTCTGTTTGGTACAAGGATCTAAAAGGTCAAGATCTACATCGGTTCCCTCTTGCTATTTCGTGGAAAGTTTTTGTTTTCCATACAACGCACCAATCAGATGTTACTATCTACTTATAAGTCATCAACTAACATCATAAATTGTTTTAGAATTACAGACAACTTCATTCTCTTTGTTTATTATTGTTCTTCCATCTCATAAAAACAATTTAACGTGACACATAACGGTTAAAAATCTAATTTATCACCTCTTGTAGGCAACTAGCACCATCACACCATATTTCCACCAAGCGCAACTAAAATTATGTCCTCATTTTGTAAAAAAAACACATATTTTGATTTGTTAAGATACCATTTGATTAACATTTACTCGGCCAGAGTCTTGTCCAACTAATCGAATGATGATTTTTTGTAGTGAACTTTCTGTAAAACCCAACAAATGAAGGTGCTTAAATATTGGGTGAAAAAATAAGTTGGTGTTGTAAATCCATGAGGGTAAACGTAGATCCACCCCCATTTGCGAAATTAAGTTGGAATTTAAACTAAAACCTCCTCTAAAAAAACTAAAACCATGATAATTATTATGAATTGTAGGGAGTTTGAACTAAAACCACTACAAACATTATGAAACAGAGGGAGTAAATATTTGTACACCAAAAAGCCTAAATGAGACTTTTTAAGGATCAACTTCAGTAGCATTGTAGGAAGGTCAACTCTACATTGCATAGATGGACAGCCATACAACATGTGCGTACAAATGTGCCGATCAGTCAGTTACTTTTGTCAATCACAATGTATGGGGTAATAGTGAAAATCTAAGGGTCATGAATCATAATTTATTAGTTAGGCACGATAAATCGGTGAGTGGCAGTGATCAATCGTTTTCCTGATATTTATCTCCCGAACCATTACGGGAAGGAAGCGACACAGGCGATCTAGGTGGTGGTTCCAAACCCATCTAGGTTCCTAGCAGGCGGTTCACTCCGGCTTCGCTGGTCTTAGGGTCTTAAAAGCTGATGGACCATGGTCCCTTGCCGGTGTGAGGATCTCGTTCTTTTTTAGGTCATTTTGTGAAGCGACGAATAGATCTTAAAGTCATAATAAGGTCCTTCCCGTCCTATGCCGCTTTGGCGATGCGTCGAGCGTCCGCGAGGGCGTATAAAGTCATGTGTCCGGCGAATCTTTTGGGATCCGGTCGTTTTTCATATTCATTGGTGTGGTTTAACTTCTTTCGATCTACCATTGTCATCTTTGGCGATAATTGATGTTCTGCGGGGTTGATCCTTTAGAATTTTATACACGTCTCATTGTCATCCCTCTCTCTCTCTCTCTCTCTCTCTCTCTCTCTCTCTCTCTCTCTGGATCAAGAAGGAGGAGACGTCACTCCAGCGAGACGTGTATATACCATGGAGGTGTCGTCTGGTTGGTACAAGGATCTAAAAGGTCAAGATCTACATCGGTTCCCTCTTGCTATTTCATGGAAAGTTTTTGTTTTCCATGCAACGAACCAATCACATGTTACTATCTACTTATAAGTCATCAACTATAATCATAAATTGTTTTAGAATTACAGACAACTTCATTCTCTTTGGTTCTTATTGTTCTTCCATCTCATAAAAACAATTTAACGTGACATAGAATAGTTAGAAATCTAATTTATCACCTCTTGTAGGCAACTGGCACCATAACGCCATATTTTCTCCAAGAGCAACTAAAATTATGTACTCGTTTTGTTAAAAAAGACACATATTTTGATTTGTTAAGATATGCTTTGATTAACAATTACTCGGCCAGAGTCTTGTCCAACTAATCGAATGATGATTTTTTGTAGTGAACTTTCTGTAAAACCCAACAAATGAAGGTGCTTAAATGATGTGTTTGGAGATGTACTTGTCAGCAATATTGGATGAAAAAAATCATCTGCTGTTGTAAATCCATGAGGGGAAACGTGGATCCATCCAGATTCGCGAAATTAAGTTAGAATTAAGAAAAACTTCTCTAAAAAAACTAAAACCATGATAATTATTATAAATTGGAGGGAGTTTGAACTAAAACCACGACAAACATTATGAAATCGGAGGGAGCAAAGATTTGTACACCAAAAATCCTAAATGAGACTTTTTAAGGGTCAACTTCAGTAGCATTGTAGGAAGGTCAACTCTACATTGCATAGATGGACAGCCATACAACATGTACGTACGAACGTGTCGATTAGTCGGTTACTCTTGTCAATCACAATCTACGGGGTAATAGTAAAACCCTAAGTGTCGTGAACCATAATTTATTAGTTTTTTTTAACGGGACCATAATTTATTAGTTAGGCATGATAATTGATCAGTGAGTGACAGTGATCAATCGTTTTCCTGATATTTATCTCCCAAACCGGTACGGGAACGAAGTGACACACGTGATCTAGGTGGAGGCTCTAAACCCATCTAGGTTCCTTGCTGGCGGTTCACTCCTCCTTTGCTGGTCTTAGGGTCTTAAAAGCATGATGGGCCACGATCCCTTGCCGGTGCAAGAATCTCGTACTTTTTTAGGTCGTTTTGTGAAGCGACGGCTGCATCTTAAAGTCAGAATAAGATCCTTTCCGTATTATGCCGCTCCGGCGGTGCGTCGAGCATCCGCGAGGGCGTCTAAAGTCGTGTGTCTAGCGGATCTTTTGAGATCCGGTCGTTTTTCATATTCATTGGTGTGGTTTAACTTCTTTCGATCTAATGTTGTCGTCTTTGGCAATGATTGTTGTTCTGCCGCGCTGGTCCTTTTGGATTTTAGCACGACGACTTCTGGCGATAGAGGGCAAGAACGACAAGGACTCCGGTGACAGAGGGCGAGGACGGCGGCGCGCCTCGGCTCGTACTAGTATTTATAGATGTCGCTAGATGGTCGTAATCTTTTAAGATTCTTTGTATTTCTATTGATAATTATTAAAAGATTGGTTGAATTTCGTAAAAAGAAAATCAATGAGCGGCAGTGGCCTGATGAATTGCGTGTACATGGATGAGTATTAGCCTAAAAATCCTGCTTATACGGAGCAGCAATCTTGTATAGTTGCGTGGGTAATTAGCATGAATGCGGCGTTGACGTGGCTGCACGCACGCAGGCACGCACAGGAGTCCTCCGCGCGTACATTGACAGCGGCTACTCGCGCTGGGGCCCACCTGCAGCTATGAGAGGAGGCGGACAGAGCGGCGGCTCACCTGGTCCGGTGGGCCATGCATGGAAAACGACGAGTACGTGAGTATGCGTTTGGGACTTTCAATCTTCCAATATTCTTCAACGCACAACGAACGTGCTTCTCGTCTCTTCCCGTGGAAAAAAAAACATGTTTCTTCTACTGCTCGATCACGTGCAGGTGTAAAGGATTATTCGTGTTATAGTAATTGGTTACTTGGTCTGCAGCTGTATTGGTTACATGCTTGTAGTATATATATATATATATATATATATATATATATATATATATATATATATATATATATATATATATATATATATATATATATATATCGACGTGGATTTGCTACTCACGGGCGTAGCTGCGCATAGGCAGAGCACCGTTGGATTTAGGGATTAAATGCATGCAACCTCTAGATGGAAGTGGGGTGGAACATGGATGAGCTAACGGTGTTAGTTTGTGCATGCATGCAAGAATCTAGGGTTTGGCATGGGTTCCAAATTAACACACTGTTTTGGCAACAAAAAATTTAGCATCTAAAATGAGAAGGGATTGAGAACAAGGATTAAATAAGTTAGGGTTTCTCAGCATGTTGTCCATTAGGGTTTGCCTCACCTAAACGAAATTAGATAAGCTTTGTTTTGCATGTTGCTCGTTAGGGTTTGCCTCATGCAAACGAAATAAGACAAGCTTTGTTTTGCTAGGGCTTCATGCATGTAGTATATTAGGGTTAGGGTTTACCTCATGTTGTATATTAGGGTTTGCCTAACCAAAACGAAATTAGATAAGCTTTGTTTTGCTAGGGCTTCATGCATGTAGTATATTACGGTTTACCGTGTAGTATATTTAGTTTAGTGTTTACCGCATGTTGCTCGTTAGGGTTTGACTCATGCAAACGAAATTAGATAAGGTTTATTTTGCTAGAGCTTCATGCATGCATGCCAAATGAACACTAACGGCGTTAGTTTTTAGACAAATTCTGGGTCTAGATACATGTGCTCCCTATATCAAAAGAGGATAGAATCAACGGTGGATACGCTATGCACAGCTATGCCCGTGTTTAGCAGGCTATTTCCCATATATATATATATATCATTGACAAGATCTATAATTTTTTCAAGATTATAAATATGAATTTTATTTTAGTTGAGATAGAGGGATCACTCGAGCTCATGTGCGTGAAGAGCTTTTCGTATTTGATCTAAGTACGAAAGTTGAGAGTATATGGCAGAGTTTCAAACAGGAGACACCATATGTTAATATTTGTTTGTTTCGAGACGTCAATTCAGATATATTCTTGCGCGATACTTTGATAACAATTACATAGACTCAAAAACGCCACCAGTATGATGCTATCACCGCACTCGGAAGGGACACAAGGATACCGCTCGGCAACTCGGAAGTAAAACATGTGAAGATACAATTAGATAATCAACGTTAATGAGCACTTTTCTAAATTAATCATGTGTTTTTTCTAATTTTATTTTATAAGAACCTACATGAGAACAATTGTATAATTATAAAATTATAGTTATTGTGTGCATATAAGGCCACTAATTATGGAGGGATGATCCATCTTCTTAAAGGATTATAACATCGAGATAAGCTAGTTCAGTTAGCTAAAATTTAGCACTTAGACTTGCAGTTAGACACACATAAAAGATATGCAAGTTTACTAAACTAAACTATATATGTTACCATTTTATTGCTGTTTTTCCTGTTTTGTTTTTGTCAATATTACTACTTCATTTTTACAACGGAGGGGGAGGGGGGGGGAGGAGGAGGAGGTTGATTCATGAGCAGGCTTAATTTAAGGGGAATGTTCATTTAATTTATTGTTTTGCAAAGTCTACGTTTTTTCTTGCAAAGCCTAGGTTTTTTGCTTCATTCAAGATTTAAAATTGACTTGTTGTGGTCACTTGACTCGCTAAAAACGGCTTTGATGATGTGTAGTGGAATTTCACACATGGTAACCATTCACCAGATTTAAAAAATAAAACCATGAATTCTGAAGGAATGCAATAAATGAAATAGTAGAAAACCATTAGATTATTCTAAATAGTTGTAATTAGAATTTTGAATTACTTTTGTTCCTTGTTGCTCATAGATAATATAAACAAATCAAGAATTTTAATAAATTCATAAGATTTGATTTTCTATATTTTCCATTAGGTTTTATAATAATATTCACTTTCGGAAAAAATATCCTTTTGTTTTAATTTTGAAAGTTATATATTTCTCAATATTTAAGTTGATCAAGTTTAAGAAATTGGATATGAATTTACTTTTTCATGATTACTTACTTTCTAATGCCACCTCTCACGGTATCATGTTTATATTATTTTCATCTTTTATTTGTGTCGTCTCTAGTGCTACGAGCCTAAAACTTCCACCATGTCATCGTTAGAGTTGTTTCTATTTTTTCAAGAATTCATGACATAGCAGGCACTTTAGAGGCTGATAACCGAAGGAACTAAAAGTAGACATATTCTTAATTTAAAAATATAGTTGTCTAAGCGTTTGAGTAAAAGAGAGAGGGACTATTTCTCAATCGGCTTAGTAATTGTGAAGTTTTAGTAGATACTTTAGATAAAGACCATCTCATGTTTTTATAGTTACATGAGTATCATTGCCTAATCGAAGTTTTTATAGTAGTTCTTTCTGCCAAAGCCAAACAAAAAATGACGAAGAAAGAAGAGCTTTCCTATCTCATCGGAATTTAAAAATAGGTAGATGATCAATTGCGCTTTATATATGTATACAGCTGCTAGCCAATATAGGATATACTTATCCACAACCCACGCTAAGCGCCTTCTAGAACATAACACATGCATGCATACATGTTACACCAACATTGCTCACGTTTGCTCCACTGTCAACGAATACTTTACATCTTGCTCCATGCATGCTTCTTTTTAGCGTGACAAAACCAAACCTACTTTACTTGTTTTTTTAGAGAGGGCCTACTTTACTTGTTATCCCACCACATTGTCTCCTGAAGATTTATGTTTTCTTCTCCGATCGGTCTTTGAACGTGTTTTCGCAAGTGTCCAAGTGTCCAAGTCAGATTGCACCAAGTGTCCAAGTCAGAAGCAGTACGGCCTGATTCCTCCTTAACCCGTTAATTATTTAGCAATGCAATCGTTAATTAATTAGCTGCAATCGCAAGCGTCATTACAAAGAAAGAAGTCGTTCATTAAGATCTTGCCCTATCGCTAGATCACAGAACGAACGAGTCAAGGGTTCAGCCCTTGACACCAAAAACGAATACGTCCCGAAATATTCCTTTCTTTCCAATCCGAAACCCGGTCAAGGCTATAGGAGCTCATCCCCCTTTTTATTTTTTGTAGAAGAAAGGTTTATGGCCTTTTGATTTCCCTATTAACTTTTCACCCAGGGAGTTCGTCCATTCTTTCTCGAAACATATGATCGCCCAGCTTTATAGATAAAGTCACACACGGTCGAACCGACACAAGGTAATGAAGAATTCTCTTACACAGCAGATCAATCATAAACAACATAGGATAAGAAAAACCAAGACTTGCCACCGAAGACAACATAAGACCCTGGGGAAAAGAACTCCACACTGACGCCACACACCGACGGTCTAGGATTTCATCAGGAGCCCTCGCGCGGAAGGTAACCACAACGGTGCTCCGAAAGGGTTACTATACCCGTAGGCATCGCCGCCGCCGGTGTCAAAATGCGGTGCTTTTGCCTAAAAAAACCTATGACATGCCCGCTAATGGAACTCCCACTACCACTGAGCCCGGTTTTCAAAACACGGTCTGAGGGATGTCATAGCCGAAGCGCCGCCACTACCAAGGTCTCCGTTGCCTGCTCCTCGCCACCCTAGTGACCAAGTACAAAGACCATCACCACTGCCATGCTGTCCACCTTATGAGGCCGTCGCCTCAGCATCCACGAGCTCGAGTCCGTGCCACGACCAATAGCACACCATAGGGTCGGGGGATTAGGTGAGGTGGGCGGGCACAAGATCATGTCGACGCCAGGTTGTGCAGTAGCCCAGGTGATGGGAACTACCCTCGTCCACCTAAGGTGGTCGCTGTCTGAATGCAGCAGCACGTCCGATCAGCCTAGTTTAGCTCGCAGGCCCGCAAGCCTAGATCAGGCATGGATCAGTCTTGTTGACACGCTGTTGCGTCCTGACTACCACCACCGTCCAATTACAAGAGAGTGCCAAACACAGGCATGATTCATCTGACACTCAGAGGGCAGGGATGCAACAAGTTCGCAAGTCGCAACCCGCATATCCCATGGGGGTTCTGCCATGTTACCACCGGTGCTAGACCCGCCTAGTCCAGTTCTAGCATGCTAGTCCCGATAACCGGGGGTGGGGGGGTGCCTAGTCGAGGACGTCTCCATGACCCTGAACCATAAGCAATGGCTAGGGCTAGGTCAACCCAGATTACACCTAGTCAGGACGAGATCTAGGTCATGCCTCCCGCCGCCATGGCACTCCAGGCATGCCGCCACCCTTGAGTCGGCTCCATCGTGCCTCACTGCCACCGGCTCCGAGACCGGCATTGTTGCTTCGCACCATAGGCTGCAAAACCTAGCTCATTGCATCGTCACGGCACACCGCCGACCGGACATATCTGCCCCGCGCAGACCGCCGCTCATGCGAGAAGAGTAAAGCCGACGACACCGCCCGGGCTTTGCCCCACGGCAAAGGGGAGGGGGTTGGACGAGGAAGCTAAGGTTCGCCCATGTGTCGTCGCCGGTGGGGGCGAGCAGGAGCCAAGCATTTTTTTTCAAGTGCCCGACTTGGCATGTTCTTAGCTACACTACAGGAATAGGAAGCTACGCCGAAGGCCGGTCGCTATGCCGACGACCAAACATCGGGGCCGTCGGTGTAGCCATCGTTCATACCAGCCCCGCCAAGCAGCCGTCGGCGTATAATTGCCCTCGGCGTATCCTATGCTATGCCGACGGCTGCCCTCGGCGTAGCTATTTTTTCTTTTACCTTATTAAACTTTGAAAAATCATAACTAAATCATTCTAATTCGGAAAAATACAAATAATATATCAAAATTTGCCGAAAAATAAGATCTATCTATCTACACTCAAATATTGTACATTTGTAAGTAAAAATTAAGTAAAACATAAAATATTATATATAGTTTAAAACGGGCATAAAAAATTCAAAAACGATCGAAACAATGCGAAACCTTCGCGTGGTGTCATATTATGTGACATAGTTACAAGAAAAAATATCAAACTTGATATATGGATTATGTCTGAAAAAACCTTCACAAAATGACCTATCTCATTCGAAATTTCTTGGCTTTCGGGTCAAATGACCAATGTTATGGCTAGAATTAAGGCATAGTTTGTGATAATGTGCCCATATTATGCATACATGTGCATCGTGGGATGGCGAACAATTTTGCAGAAGGAAGTTTTCCTTTTCGTCGCACCAAAAAGCCATTTTCTATTTTCCGAGCACAAAAAACGGACGATTTTGTGAAGCAACCACCAAATGGCTTATTCAAAATACTACCACCATATTTTACAAAAATACTAGACCACCTTATACGTACAATGTCCCAATAGGGGATCTGAAACATTTTCATCCACCCCTGGCGAAAAAGACAAATTCCTGCCGAATCGGCAGGAAGTTGGTTAGATATGAACTACAGGTACATGATCTGATGCTCATGTTTTTTTACAAAAAAAAAATTTTAGATTCACAATATGCTATTTTATCAAAGATTCAATGCAAGTTTAGCGAGGCTCGGCCCTGAGCTAAGAATCTTCATACCCGTCGTTCGACAAAGTTTGACGATAGTTTAAAACGTGCATAAAAAATTCAAAAACGATCGAAATAATGTGAAACCTTCGCGTGGTATCATATTATGTGACATAGTTACAAGGAAAAATATCAAACCTGGTATATTGATTATGTTTGAAAAAAACCTTCACAAAATGACCTATCTCATTCGAGGTTTCTTGGCTTTCGGGTCAAATGACCAATGTTATGGCTAGAATCGAGGCATAGTTTGTGATAATGTGCCCATATTGTTCATACATGTGCATCATGGAATCGCAAACAATATTGCAGGAGGAAGTTTTCCATTTTTTGAGCACAAAAAATGACGGTTTTGTGAAGCAACCACCAAATGGCTAATTCAAAATTCTACCACCACATTTTACAAAAAATACTAGACCACCTTATATGTACAATGTCCCAACAGGGGGATCTGAAACCTTTCCGTCCATCCCTGGTGAAAAAGACAAATTCCTGCTGAATCGGAAGGAAGTGGGTTAGATATGAACTACAGGTACATGATCCAATGCTCATGTTTTTTTACAAAAATAATTTTTAGATTCACAATATGCAATTTTATCAAAGATCCAATGCAAGTTTAGCGAGGCTCGGCCCTGAACTAAGAATCTTCATGCCCGTCGTTCGACAAAGTTTGACGATAGTTTAAAACGGCATAAAAAATTCAAAAACGATCGAAACAATATGAAACCTTCGCGTGGTGTCATATTATGTGACATAGTTACAAGGAAAAATATCAAACCTGGTATATTGATTATGTCTAAAAAACCTTCATAAAATGACCTATCTCATTCGAGATTTCTTGGCTTTCAGGTCAAATGACCAATGTTATGGCTAGAATCGAGGCATAGTTTATAATAATGTGCCCATATTGTGCAAACATATGCATCATAGGATGGCGAACAATGTTGCAGGAGGAAATTTTTCTTTTCGTCGCACCAAAAAGCCATTTTCCATTTTCCGAGCACAAAAAATGAACGGGTTTGTGAAGCAACCACCAAATGGCTAATTCAAAATGCTATCACCACATTTTACATAAATACTAGACCACCTTATATGAACAATGTCGCAACAGGGGGATCTGAAATCTTTCCATCCACCCTTGGTGAAAAAGACAAATTCCTACTGAATCGGTCGGAAGTGGGTTAGATATGAACTACATATACATGATCCGATGCTCATGTTTTTTATAAAAATCATTTTTAAGTTCACAATATGCTATTTTATCAAAGATCCAATGCAAGTTTAGCGAGGCTCGACCCGGAGCTAAGAATCTTCATGCCCGTCGTTCGACAAAGTTTGACGATAGTTTAAAACGGGCATACAAAATTCAAAAACGATCGAAACAATGTGAAACCTTCGCGTGGTGTCATATTATGTGACATAGTTACAAGTAAAAATATCAATATATTGATTATGTCTGAAAAAAAACCTACATAAAATGACCTATCTCATTCGAGGTTTCGTGGCTTTCGGGTCAAATGACCAATGTTATGGCTAGAATCGAGGCATAGTTTGTGATAATATGTCCATATTGTGCATACATGTGCATCATGGGATGGCAAACAATGTTGTAGGAGGAAGTTTTCCTTTTTTCGCACCAAAAACTACAAATTCCTGCCGAATCGACAGGAAGTGGGTCAGATATGAACTATAGGTACATGATCTGATGCTCATGTTTTTTACAAAAATTATTTTTATGTTCACAATATGCTATTTTATCAAAGATCCAATGCAAGTTTTCCTTTTCATCGCACCAAAAAGGCATTTTTCATTTTCCGAGCGCAAAAAAGGGAATTTTCTGAAGCAACCACCAAATAGCTAATTCAAAAACAAATGGTTAGTGTTTAGTTGATATAGATATCATATTTGGATTCCTCTCATTTTTTTGACCAAACTAGACATATTATTTGTCAAATTCCGATTTACGGATTTAAAGATATTAATTATTCCATATTAAATAGAAAAATACAAATAAGTAAAATTATTATATTTTTATTTAAATTCAATAATATTTTTACTTATTCATTAATGTTTACTTAAATAATTATTTGTAATTTCAAAAAATACAAACATGTGACATGATGATATAAGAGTTAATAGGATTGATATCATAGTATTGACAACAATGTATGAATTACTTTGCGAAAACAGATTTTGAAAGAACAAGGAAGTTAAGTTTGACCAAGACAACAATTTAATCAAATATTAAGTGTAATTAGTGTTAAAAATGTTCAAAGTGAGAGATTGACTATTCTAACAATTCAAAGATTAAAAAAATTGAGAAAAAATAAAAAAATATTTTTTAAAAAAGAAATGTTTTTGCAATCGTCCGACAGGATGTGCCGACGGCCGCTACGCCGAGGGCAAAGCTGTCGGCGTAGCGTACGCCGACGGCATTTCGATACGCTGACGGCCTATATGTACTCCGCCGAGAAAGACTTTTGCCGAGCAGGCTACACCGAGGGCCGCCGTCGGCGTACATACGCCAAGGGCATTTTAGCCCACGACGACGGCTTTTTGCCCTCCAAGTTGCATGTATTATACTACTATATATTCTACTAGCTAGTAAGACTTTCCACACTGACAAGAAGCAAACAAATAGATGCAGAGTAACACAGCTCAAGCTGCAGCAGCTGCTGCTGTGAAGATTCGTGAAGATGGACTGTCGCGAGATAATTCAAACCCAGCGACTTGGACCAGATATCTGACACCTCTCGGCCGATCCTAGCTTCCTCCATAGCCTTTCTCTTCCCCATTTATAACCCCATGGAAGCTTACTCCTTAACTCCAGGGCCATCAGGAGAGCTTGCTAGCTATATATACTTCACAAGGAGATCGACCTACTGCATCAAGAAGATCCATAAAACTACGCAGAGGCCACGAGAACAAAGGGAAAAAGGTCATAGGAGGAGCTAGCTAGGTATTTGATAAGGATAGAGATCGAGATGGTGTCGATGGTA
The DNA here is from genome assembly GCA_916181665.1 of Avena sativa. NCBI lineage: Eukaryota > Viridiplantae > Streptophyta > Magnoliopsida > Poales > Poaceae > Avena > Avena sativa. The sequence goes on from OV702282.1 coordinate 293,218,136, forward strand.
GCCAGGGGCGAAGCTCCTCAGTGGGCAAGGTAGGGCAGCTGCCCTACCTCAATTTTTTGCAAAAATTCGTATATATACTCCCTCCGTTTAAGAATAGATGTCTCAAATTTGTTAAAATTTGGATGAATCTAGACACTATTTAGTATATAGATTCATCCAAATTTTGAAAAACTAAGACATCTATTCTTGGACGGAGGGAGTATATATTCTTTTTTAGATATGTATTCAGTTTTGTACGATTTATGTCTATATATGAAGAAAAACTGAAGAAAAATGTTATAATGGGCCGTGTTGGTAAAGGTTTGGCTTTCGCGGGTCTTAGATAGGCCGCGCGCTAGGAAATACCTGCCCCTGCCGCCTGTCGATCGACCTGCCTCGGCGCCTCCCCTGTGCGCAGCAATCGTTGCCTCCCTGCTGCCTGGAACTGATCGCCCTGCTGCCTCCCTTGGAACGAAACGACGTAGGGACTGGCACGAACCGATCACCGTCGCCCACTCGCCCCCCTTTCCTCCCGTCTCCGGTCTCCCTTAGATCTGTGCGCCCAACCCAGGTCCAGCTGCCCCTTGTCCTCTAATCTCCATTCATCATCCCTCCATTAACCCTAATTTCAAATTCTCAGTGTTCATGTCTTCATGATCTGATCTCCAATTACTTGCTAGGGCTCAGAGTTGCGCATGGCTGACTTAATGATTTAATGCTGTGCTACATCGAGCGAGGGATATTCAAAAGTCTTGATCTTGGTGATATTAAAAAAGATTTTCAGAAGGCAGGTAGAGCTTTGCCATTGTCGGGGACTTCAGGAAGGCATTAAATTTTATTATTGGTACGTTTGTTTGTTTTACTTTGATTTATATACCGTTGTACTTTGATTTATATATGTCGCTATTGTCGGGGAGTATAACTTATTTATGTGTCAACATAATCTTGTTTTTTTGATCAATTTTTTTTAATGCTTTAAAGTTTGCCCGACCTCAATTTTTTTTCGTCCTTCGCCACTGATGGTAGCCAAGGAGGAGATCGGCGCTACTACGGAGAGAGTGAAGAGCGACGGGGAGGTGTTCCTGGGTGGCGCCGCCGGAGACGAGGAGGACGACGTGATGCTGCCGGGGTACCGGTTCCACCCGACCGACGAGGAGCTCGTGACCTTTTACCTCCGGCGGAAGGTCGCGAGGAAGTCGCTCAGGATAGAGGTCATCCGGGAGATGGACATCTACAAGCACGACCCATCGGATCTCCCAAGTAAGTCTTTCTCCGTCCATGCATCTTAATTAGCTGATCTTGTTCTTACTCGCTCACCATCATTTCAGTAGCTTCGATGCGCAAATTCATGGCTTCGGAGTTCGGATACAGTTTATTTATCAGACCGACAGAGTGAAATATTGGTTTGTGCAGAGGCGCGCACGGTAGGTGGCGAGAAAGAGTGGTACTTCTTCTGCCTGAGGGGCCGGAAGTACCGGAACAGCATCCGGCCCAACAGAGTCACCGGCTCCGGGTTCTGGAAGGCCACCGGCATCGACCGGCCGATATACTCCGCTGCCGGTGGAAACTCCGGCGGCCAGTCCATCGGGCTAAAGAAATCCCTCGTCTACTACCGTGGCAGCGCCGGCAAGGGCACCAAGACCGACTGGATGATGCACGAGTTCCGCCTCCCCCCGGCCGCCGCCGTGGCCACCAACACCTCCCCGAGCATGCAGGAGGCTGTAAGTAGTCCACGCACGTTTTTCCATTTCCGTCTAAGTCCAGCAAGTGTGGACTCTGCAACGGCGACATCTCCGGGCTATGTCGTATGTGGTTTGGTGTAGCATTGCCATTGACCCTCTAACACGTGACCGGAAAATGCAGGAGGTGTGGACCATCTGCAGGATCTTCAGACGAGCCATCACCTACCGCAAGCAGCAGCAGCAAACGTGGAGGCCGACGCCGGCGCTGTCCACCGCCGTCGCCGAGTCGAGCTCCAACACGGGGAGCTTCGAATCGTCCGAAGGCGGCGACGAGTACATGAACTGTCTAGCTCCAGCAGCAGCAGCAGCAGCAGCAGCAGCAGGCGCCGCTCCGTGCATCCCACAGCAGCACGCCAGCCAGATGGGCAACTTCTTCTTCAGGGACGGCATGCAGAGCCAGCAGTTTCAGGGGCACTGGGACAGTTTGCCTCCCGTGCCGGTGCCGGTGCCGGAGCAGAAACCGCTAAATCAATTATCGACGACAGTCGCCTTTCATCAGAATGACCATAGCCTCGCCGCCGCCACCAACGATTACTACAAGGTCGACGGGTACTTGGAGGAGATCGCGAGGATGATGGAGGTCAACGATACAGCAGCATTCTATGACTGTAGATCATACGCTTGATCAGCAGGAAACTGAGAGCTTCGCAACTTCTTCGATCGGAGCTCCGGACGTAGATGCTAGACATACTGAAATTCGCCGACAAAGCTAGAACAATGAGAGACCAACACTCAGGGTGCGACGCTTTATATATATGCCGGTTGATTCGACAGAGCGGTGAGTAGCAGAGAAGCAGCGTTGATCCTTGGCGTAAGGTGATTTTTAGTATTCCCCTTCTTTATATATGCCTGTTATCTGTTAAGTGAATCGCTGGAATCCTGCCAGCAGAAATGATGCACTACTGTCATTTGTTAACCACACTGTTGTTTCAGGGAACGTGCTGCGCTGGAAAAGATAAAGGAAGCTCACAAGATGGTAATGGTGGCCAACCACACTGATAGTGTTGTGTTGCGTTGTGCCTAGATGATATGGACAGTGCTGTGCTGTGCTGATTGTACCATACATCTGGACATAATAGGGCAACTCCATTATTCTGCTGACCTATATTCCCAGAGGCCCCCAATTATTGTGCTACTCTAAGTTGATCCATTCAGGACCAGCAAAGGTCCCCTCGATAACTGCAAAAACGTCCAATTCAAACATACAGTGACGATTTATGTTCTTGCAGTGTCAAAACTTCCTTTTAATGCATGGCATGTAGTCTGTAGAGGAGCAGTCGACATTCTTTGTCGAAAATGTCTGCAGTGAATCTGCTTGCTGCGATCCACATCAAGCATTTAAACTCAATTGAAGCTTCATGGAGATTGCAGTGTTCTGTGAAAGAATCAATGAGATTGTAAGCCTCGGTAACTGAGTTAATAGCATAAAACCACCACTTTCATGTAAAATGTTTGGAAAATCACCACCTTTCGTCAATTTCGTAAAATGTGACTACTTTGCTGCAGATTTTTTGCAATTCGCACTAAACCTGATTTTAAACCGAGTTGACACAAAAACTGATAGTGAGACCCACCTGTCAGGCTGACATGGCGACGCGGGACGGTGCAGATAGTCAAACAATTGAAATTGCTTCTATTAATACTGTAAACTTTGGAAATTCATAACTTTATTTATATTTCTCCAAATAATATATCTAAGTTTATTAGAAAAATCCAAGGAATCTATTTCTGGAATCCATGAATCACATCTGAGTTCCTCTTGGATACTTTGATCCACTTATATTGGTACATATGTACGTACAAAGTCTATCTTAGATCCTCAAATATGTGCGTGCATTAGAAGGAAATATTTTGTTGAGTTTGTTTCTCCTACGGATATACGGATAGATAAAAGAGCGGTTTGTAAGGACGGATGGATTTTTAAGAACGTGCAAGAAATTGAGTAATGTACGTATATATGGGACATATAATCATGTTACGTACTGTTTCTTTTTTGCGAATGACGTACCGTTTATGTTCTATGATCGATATATATGAGACATATTTGTGTCAATTCGTGCTGAATTTCGTTTATACTTGCATGCAAAATTTGTGTATATGTGATGAATTCACTATTGTGTTATAGTACGTACACACATGTACAGATAATTAAAGATGGATTCACTATGTGCATTCTTTTCAAAAAAATGTGCTAAATATTACCAATCATACTGTATGTACGTACTATGCATGTTTGTATACATTCTCACATATACCGATCATACATGTGTGTGTGTATTGTACATGTATGTACATTCTATTTGAAAAAAATGTGCTAAAATGCTAATAATAATGTATATGTGCATTCTATTCGTTTGGGCATTACAATATAAATACAACTGCATCTATGACTAATAATCCACCTTCAGGTTATCATCCGAACCCTCTTCAGTATTAAGTTGCAAGCAACAGATAATTGCATTAAGCAAAGTGTGTAAAGTAAACGATACACTTGCCCTATGGACAAAGGATTATTGTTTTCTCCCTAGTAGCAACAACACATCTACAACCTTAGAGATTTCTATCGCTTTCCCATATTACTAGAGGCATGAACCTACTATCAAGCACAAATACTCCCTCTTGGAGTCACAAGCAAGTACTTGGCCAGAGTAGCTACTAGCAACGGAGAGCATGCAAGATCACAAACAACATAGACATGATAGAATTAATAATCAATCTTAACGTAGTACTCAATATCCATCGGATCCCAACAAACACATATAGAATTACAAATAGATGATCTTGATCATCAACGGAGCTCACAAGATCTAAACATGATAGCACAAAGGGGGAGAAACTGCCATCTAGCTACTGCTATGGACCCATGGTCCAAGGATAAACTACTCACGCATCACTCCGGAGGCTGGCATGGTGATGAAGAAGGCCTCCAGGATGATCTCCCCTCTCCGGCAGGGTGCCGGGAAGAGCTTCGTATCCCTCTCGATCTAAGAACGATGGTGGTGGTGGCTACGGACTTTTTCGTGGATTTCTGATCGGGTACTTAGGGTTTCTGCCTCGAGGGCCTTATATAGGCGAAGGGCAAGGTCGGGGGCCGTCCGAGGGGCCCACACCATGCCTAGGCGCGGTCTAGGGTGGGCCCTCACCTAGGGGTGGTGCGGCCGCCTCGTGGCTCTCCTCTGTCTCCGTTTTGGACTTTGTCTTGTGTCAGGAAAAATAGGAACTTTTGCTTTTGTTCCATCCAATTCCGAGAATATTTTTTTACTATCTTTTCTGAAACCAAAAACAACAGAAAACAGGCAACTGACACTATGTTATTTTGTTAATAGGTTAGTTTCAGAAAAAGTATAAAAATGCCTCAAAGTATAGACAAAACATAAGATAGTTGATACAAAACAAGTATGAAGCATCAAAAATTGTAGATACGTTTATGACTTACAGGTGTGTAGCACCCAGAAGCCACACTGTAATTCTCGCTATTGGCACACTATAGCATGCATAGGGTTTCGAGGAGGCTGACACTTTCTTTTAGCGTACTATTTTTCATTGGTCTCTCCGCATGCATGCGTGTATCAGTGTATGCGTTAGGGAAAACAATTTTATAGGTAAAAAACCGAAATCATCGTCATGTAGAAATATTTGAGAATGAAAATAAAAATCATCATCTCTTCCATTCGTTTAATTACACACAAATATTAGTCATATCGCCAATTGCTTAGTTTGCATATTATTGCCAGAATAGATCGTAGCCTTGATTGGAACGGTGTTGTGGCCGACATAAGTACATGTGATTTGTTATTTTATTTTCTTGTAATACCCGAGATCAGCGGGTCTGATTCATGCATTATGGATGCTAAAAATGGATTCCTTGGATTTTTAAATAAATGTAGACATATTATTTATATTATTTGGAGATATATAAATAAAGTTAGGAATTTTCCAAAGTTTGCTTAGTAATATTCGCGATATTCAAAAATTTCTGAGAATTTCTCATAATAAAAGTTTTTCCATTTGAATTTGTATTCAAAAGTTATGAGTGTTTGAATATAAACATGTGGTTTTCTGGAAAATTGCAGAGTGCTAGGACCCCTAGCGTAATTTAATAACAAAACTGGAGGACCTGTATGCAAATTGTATCCGTGCGCCTTCTCTCACCGCCACTTTAGCCTGATGGGTGGGTCTAACTGTTAGAAATCATGTTAATTTGGTTTAAAATAAGATTTAGTGCGAATTACAAAAAAAATTGTAGCAAAGTGGTCACATTTTACGAAATTAACAAAAAGTGTTGTTTTTTCAAACATCTTGCACGAAAGTCATTGTTTTATGCTATTAACTCCTCATTAACTATTTGACTTTCCATCTTCATTTCATTCTAGATGTTAGGCGACTAACTGTGATTTATCCCAGGTCAAATATCAATCGAAAACGCTCTAGCGACGACCGTGGAGGCTGCCTAAAAACCAATCTAGGGTTTATGTTCCTCTCGCCGGTGACACCGCCAGCCCGCTCCACCTTTGGTGGCCTTGGGGCCTCGGAGGTGTTGTAGACCGCGGTCTCTCGCTGACGGAGGGTTTTCCATTTTCTTTGTTTAGACTGCTTTTCGTGTCTTCTCCGGTATGTTGTGGCGACAGCTACATCTTAGAGTTAGAATAAAGTCCTCTCTGCGCTATCTTCGCTCTGTTGGTCAGTCTTTTCCGATCTATGAGTGTTAACATTGGCGATGGTTACTGCTCTAGTGCGTTGGTCCTTCGAGGTCTTAGCACGATGATTTCTCGTATGTCTACTATAACAAGCTCTACTATGACAAGCTTTGCCTAGCTCTGGTGATGAAGAGGCGGAGACGACGGCACGCCTTCGACTCACGTCAGGGTCTGTAGTCGTCGTTAGGTGGTCCATGGGCGTATTTTAATTTTTATTACTTTTAGGTCTTGTTTGTACTACTATTGATGACTATTAATGGATCGGTGGAATTTTCGCCAAAAAAATATATCAGTCGAAAACAATGACTAGGAACATGCATTTTTTTAACTAATATGAAAATTAACTTTGCATAGATCCGTCAGCCCTTGCTTGTGCCAATTGATAATAACCGCCAAAAAATACAACTCTTGTCATCATTGTGACAAAAGCGTCTACTTCTCATGAAATTTCAAAGAACAATTCAGGAAAAGATTCTCGCATTCAATCGAAAGAATCCGTGTTGTTCATATTGTTTACTCTTTTTTCGTCTGTGGGCACACAGGAGTATCCTATTCTAGCAGAACAATGATCCATTGAAAGCTCTTCAACAGTATCCCAACCATTTTTTAGGATGGGTAGATTGTCGTGCCTCAGGTGAAAGAGCATGTGAGCCTCATGTGTGGTTTTAGTAATTAATGACAATCTTTATGAACTAATGTGTGTATTAAGTTATACTTGTAGGATCTGTCCATTGGCATCGCTTGGAGCATGTGTTGGCTTCAAGGTCGATGAAATGAGAAGAAGATGTGATGTGCAAGCTCAAAATGCGCCATCTATAAAAGATCTCATGATTGATGCTTGACATCCTCGGTGATCATGGATCGATGATGAGAAATCAATAAAGACGTTCCATCTTGAGTAGGGAAAGATCATCTACATCGAGCTCAAGTGGAATGCTCAAGGCAAAGGTATAATCTTGATAGGTTTTCCCTTTTGCCGGTCTTATATTGTTAGTGGAAGACCGGGTTTAGGATAGATAACCGTACTATCAAGAGGGGCTCTCGAATGAGTAACTCGATCACATCGTTTCGGAGAGAGCTCAAACCTTTGCATACTTGCATCATCGTATTTGGTTGTTATTTGGTCTTATCCATGTGAGGATATAGAGTTTGTGTTAATCTTCATAACAAGATCTTGTCCATCAATATGGGATATTCCCTTTATATCTTGTTGAGAGGTTATTTTTGGAGGTTTTCCGGATTATCACCAAGTGAGGGAAGCTCATGTCGTCCTCTTTTCAACGCAATGGGAATCGGGTCGATCGGAGTCACCAAACAAAAGTTATAGTCGTTTGAATGTTTGCCTATTTATTATTGAAAAAGAAGGAGATATGTTTTCTGGGCCGGACGGTAGTACCGCCTGGGCGGGCCGGTACTACCGCCGCCCCTATGCGCCCCCCAAATTCCTTCTGTCTAGCCTGGCCGGCCCAGGCGTTGCCCATCTCCCAGCTCCAGGCCTCTCCGCGATCGCGCCAGCCCATCTCCTCCAGCTGTTGTCGCCTCACACTCTCGCATGCGCGCGCGCCAGACCCGCCTCGATCCCGCCGCGATTCCCTTGTGTCGCCCGCGCCCGCGCGCGTTACTGCACGCCCACCCTGCGTTGACCTGCGTTGCACCCGCCCCTGCCTGGCCCCACGCCGACCCACGCGCGCAGCCGCCTTGCCCCACCGCGGCCTTGCCTTGCTAGCTGGCTGCCGCGCGCTCGCTAGCCCGCTGCTAGGCCCCGCACTGTTGCGCGCCTGCTACCGCTGGCCCTGCACGGCCGCCCCACTCCCTGGCCTGGCTTGCGTCGCCCCGCCAGGTTCCCGCGTGGTCCACATCTCCCGCTCGTGCATGCTGTTCTAGGCCCGCTCGCTTGCTGATGTAGCTCGCCCCTGCTCCCTTCTTTCTCTCATTTGCTTGCTCGCGTGCGCTGCTGTTCCGGTGGGTTGGTTCCGGTAGTACCAGAAACCTTTCCGGTACTATCGGTCCAGACCGAGAAATAGCCCCAACGGACAGATTTTCTGGAGCCGCTATATAAGTCCTTGTCTGTTTTCAGTTTACTCCCTCTATCCCAGTTTATAAGACTTACGCGTATATCTAGGTCGTCCGCATGAGTTATATAATATAAAAATTATATCATTAGAAAATACAACATTTGAAGTTTCTAATAATATAGATTTTAGCTTATGTACCTCATGCTAAGTTGGTTAATTTCTTAACCTAGAAATACGCGTAAGTCTTATAAACCGAGACGAAGGTAGTAGGTAGCTTCTTCCTTCTCTATTAGTTTAAGCTTTGTCCATACTTGCTCTCACTCAAAAGTTTGACTAATCTTTTCCCCTCCAATGATTCTTGCTCATATTTGAGTGGAAGAGAGAGGAGATCTAGACCCAGGTTTTGACCTAACCGATTCATCTCTTTGTGAGTGTATTTTTAGGGATCTAGACTTTGGGGGATTTTGCATTCCCTTTGTGTTCTTCCTCTCTTGTTCCACCAATAGCTTTAGTAGCTTTTTTGGAACTTGAAAGTGAGAGATTTGAGCATCTTTGTGGTGTTCTTGCCATTTGCATTAGGTGCATCGGTTTGAGTTCTCCTCAGAGGATTTGGTTTGTGGTATTCGTTGAAGCTTGTCCCTCTTGGGTTCTTGAAACCCTAGACGGTTTTGTGGCCTTGGTGGCGTTGTGGCCTTGGTGGCATTTGTTGGGAGCCTCCAATTAAGTTGTGGAGAAGTGCCCCAACCTTGTAAGATGTTCCGGTTGCCACCGACAAGTGCACCGATAGTAGAAGCGTCGATCGATCCCATTGGGGTGAGATTCACCGGAGAATAAGGGAGGCCTTTTGTGGCGTAGGTTGTTAGATACCACCCCCTCTCCAAACGAGACGTACTTCATGTTGAGAGAAACTCGATAAAATATCGTCGTCCCCGTGTGCCTCGGTTATCTCTAGACTCAAGCTCTTACTTATGTATTTTAGTTTGTGATAGCCTTCGTGTTTGAAATATATATCTTGCTATCACATAGTTGTTTGTCTTGCTTAGCATAAGTTGTTGGTCCACATAGGTGAACCCTAGATTGTTCTAGGTTTTGTGCTTGACAAAGTAAACGTTAGTTTAATTCCGCCTTTGTCGAGCCACTCTCAGAAAAGTTTTAATCGCCTATTCACCCCCCTCTAGGCAGCATCCGTATCCTTTTACCGGGTTTATGACTGCAGAAATGGTCCAAACCAATTTATAGTGAGATGACATTGTTGAACCCATTATCAGTCATCACTGTGTAGTAGCAGACCTTCTCCAAACAACGAAGGTTGCATTAACTCTGTTGAAAAGTTCTTTAAGAGCACGCTGAGAAAGAACCTAGAAAGAACACAAACCGCCTAAATTTAACTAGTCATTGATAATTTACTAAATATTATCTGGCAAAGATGGCAAAGAATGCCGCCTTATGTTCAGGGGAACATATTAATTAAGCGGCAATCCAAAATGCTAAGATAGCATTGTATTGCCTTAACTTATTCTAACTTTGAGTGATCGTTCTCTGATCGAAGAATTCTGAATCATGGCCATGACATTATCTCCTGGGAGTAAACCAGCATGTGATGAACATGCTAACTTCTAAGTAATTAGCACTCGCTAGCTCAAGTTGATGACCAGATCATGTGACTCACCTGACTAAATTTCTTGACCAAATCATAGATCTCTCTGAAGACACTTTTTGAAATTAGCTTTCATCACCGCACTGAATCACATTTCTGTCTCAGGACAAAAGGTCAATCCATGCATACTGTGACCCCATACCAAGTAGAATTTTCTCCCACAAGTCCTAATTTTGACAACACAAAGTCTGATGGCAAGTACAAAAAAATTCAATCCATACCACCTGTTCAGTCAAAAGTAGGACTATTTAGTGGTCATCAGCATTTGCTGCTCCTGAACACTAGCTATCATCTTGTCCTTGGGAGCTTCCAAAAGGATGGACCACCATTCTTGCTCCCACTGTACTTAAGGATCGGTTGGCGGCGAAGGGAACGGAACATGCATGCATAATGCGACTGACAGTGATGAGGGTTTAGCTTGAGCTGACCTGATAACAGTCACGTAGTTATTATCTCACAATTTCGCTTGGCTCTGCTGCTGCAGGACGCTGCTCATAGAAAGATATGCCCAGGCCAACCTCGAAGGAAGGAACAATTCTGCCCCTGAACCAAGAATGCTTGCTTGACCTCACCGATCCTGTTCCACGGCTTGCTTCTTGGATATCTTTCCTCCCTGGACTTCTGCTTGTACAGATGTTAATTGGGTACATATGCTGTAGGCCACTGTGTGTTCTTGGTTTATGCCATTATCTTGCAGCAGTTGTTCTTCTGATCTTTTTTTTTTTTGGAAAAAGAGTTCTTCTGATCTAATAGTAGGGTTCATGCTGGAAGCAAGAAAGAACAATCATAAATGTTTTGAAACATTTCCTAGTCATTTCAGCTGTGTAAGCCAGAGTTCATCGTGTGTAGGCCTGTTGCCACCTTGATAATGTCAGCTGCATTGTTAAGACTGCATATACGAGTGTCCAATCTCTAAAATGATGTTGCTAAGACTACATGTCCTCTACGAGTTACTTAGGCACAAAAGTACATTTTCGTCCTGACCCTACTTTACCCTTTTACTCCATTTCTTTTCCTAATTATAGGTTGGTTGGCCAGAAAGGGCCTAGGTTCATGCACTGTACCATTTCGTGACAAAACGTATGGATCTGCTGAACTAGAAGATGTGAACAATGCGACTTCTACTGATGTGTATGTATGGTTCAGAGTGGAGGTAATATGCTCATCCTATTGTCAAGATAGGTTTACATAGAATTCGACAGGCATCACAACATTTACAAAATCTGAGACCATATCAGAAATAATAACCGGATCCGATTCATTAGTGATTTTACTACTCAGTATTTATCTGAATAGTATTACTTGAGGACATAACTTTCATATAACTTCTGTAACCGCCTGTCGTTTTGTCCTGGCGGATCTTCTAATATCGGAGTCTCTAAAGAAAAAAATATGAATTGCAAAGTTGTTCGAGAAAAATAAATTTCAAAAATCACCATTCTTTTCCTGGGCCACGTGCTCGGAAAAGGAAATCCATGTCTCCAGGGATGATCACATGAAATTCTGTTTGGGTTTCAGTCTGAAATCTACCATGAGAATTCCAGGACCTGGATATCACATTCGGAGAATAGCTGACACTTGTTTCCTTGTCGGTACTCCATAGAAAGAAACAAAATTGAGTTCCGGTTGAAATCTCGCACGAACCCTTGGTCCAGAAGTTGCTCACACCTGTTTTTCTTTCTAGTCAGAATGTAGAAGCGAATAACATTCGTCTAACTTATCCTGGCCCCGTTTTTTCTTCGATTGATTAAGCTAACCTACAGTATTAACACAGCATTTAGCAGCCAAGTTGGCCGATCCTAGTGTTAAGAATATAATACTCGCCTATCCCTTTTTGAAATAATTGGCTATTAATTTAATATAATATGAGAGCCAAGAGATCTCAAGTTCAAGGTCATGCTTACGCAGTATTAAAAAAACTGCGGCCTGCATCGAACTCACGCTAAGGACTAAAATAGGCTAAACGTGAGGAAAAGTGTTAAGAATATAAATATATATCTCAGCTCTTTCCATCAGTTTGAGCTTTTGGTTCAAATGTCCAGTGATTCAATTCAATCTGGTAACAAAACCAAAAGGTTTCAAGTTCAAGATCTTCTCACGCAGTTTACAAAAAATATTCTGCGACCTGTACCGAAACCACAATAAGAACTAAAATAGCCTAGATGTGAGAGAGAGTGTTACGAATATAATTCACTATTAGTTCAGACTTTTCGTTCAGATGGCAATTTGGTTAAAAATGCGACTCCATTAGTTAGTAATTTTTTTGTTGCGATCCACCAATTTATTAATAATCATCAACAACAGTACAAAGAATTATAAAAGTAATAAAAATTACATAGGTCATTGTATTTTAATAGAAATAAAAATTACATAGGTCATTGCACACATAGCGACAACGACAAAACTACCATGAACCGAAGGCGCAGCGCCATCCTCGCCCCTCCATCAATGGAGTCGGACATATTAGAGCTCGTTGTAATAGACAGACGAGGTCGTCTTGCTAAGGCTTCAAAGCACCAGCGAACCAGAGCAGCAATTGCAGCCAAAGATGACAATACTAAGTCGGAAGAGACTGACCTTAAACCACGCCAATGAATATGAAAAACGAACGGATTTTAAGAGATATGTTGAATATATGACTTCACGCGCCCTCCGCTCACGCTAGACGCACCACCGGAGCGGGGACACAGGAACCACCCTCAACATCCCAAAAAAAGAACACCAAAAACTGTCTAAACAAAAAACATGAACCTTCTCGCCAAAAAGAGACTATGGTCCGCCACACTTCCAAGATATGAAGGACACTGGAGAAGGAATGGACCGACAATGTCGTCTGGGAAAGAGATGAAACCCTAGATAAATTTTAGAATCGCCCTAGACCGCCTTGCTCCTGTAGCCACCCGAGCGTTACCGGTTGATTGTATGTTTTGACTCATTAGTCAGACATTTTGTCTCTAACCATGACTAGTTTAAGAGAGAAACGTCACACGTATAGCTAAAGAAAACGATGTGGCAATAATATGCCGCTTCCAGTTCACAATTCACACTACACGTAGCTACTTACCCGTCTCAAACATGCCCTAAATAATCATAAACAATTCGCGCTCACTGACTTTTGTTAATAGAGTAGATGTATTAACAGAAACATGTGACTGATGTTCTAAAAAAATCACCATGGATACGTACGTGCTGCCTTTTTTTCTCTTTGGAAGTGGAGTATCGCGACGTCCTTTCTTGACTAGAGCCGTTCAAAGGCGCCGTTTTTCTCTCTAGGAAGGTTCACAAGGATGCATGTGAGGCTTCTTATATTTTTTAGATGATGAAGGATGGTAGGATTCGGTAAACAGAAAGGTGAAAAATCGGACGGAGCGATTAGATCTTTCCCAATTTTGGTCTAGGAAGACTAGTACTACTCGTAGAAGCTAGCTATGCATGATGAGAAGGACACATGTCGGTGTTTGTGTGTGTGGTCATGGGAATGGTAGATATTCTAAAGCTTCCAATCGGTTAGTCTCACCATCCATGAAGAAGCAAACTAGTATCTCTAGAAGCATAACGCAAATTGGCAACACACACACCGCAATATGCACACGATTAAGATTAATATTCCGAAGAAGCCAAAGTTTATATATTATAATATTAACCAACTCTTATTATAGTACCTTCCTAGAATAAAAAATAATTACACATCGATCCATAGATGAGCGAAGCTAGATGTTGCCTCTGAACCTTCCAACCACGTAGTTAGCCAGAAAAGTCTTGGTTGGCCCGATAGCCAGAAAATCCCCTGCCTCAGCAAGCGGAAGTGATATGACAAAATAGATCATCGTCGCGTAGATGGAAGCGACAAATAAGGTCGGACGACCGCCATAGATCTAGTCAGACAGATCATGGGAGACTTGACCTCACCAACTCTGCAATGAAGTTGAAGCTATCTGAACCTCGATGGATGAAAAAGGAATCAACGAACTAAGACACGTATACTACCTACAAAATATGAAGACATACGTAGACCCACCACTCCAACTAGATGATTTGCCCTCGTAAACGTAGCCAATGAAGTGGGCGCGGGTTTGGGGAAACATTAATACTTTACATCACGACACCGCCATACAAACAGGACGTAAAACCAAGGTTTTGATCGGTCTGTGGTTGGCTCGGATATGTACGACTACCTCCATATCATCTAGACATGCAAAAAATATGTAGACCAATGATGTTTATAATATTCTTCTGTGCCATATACATAGCATTGAAACAATTAGAAATCTAACGTGACACCCAACAGTTAGAAATCTAATTTATCACCTCTTCTAGGCAACTCACCGCATAAATAACACTATATTTGCTCCGAGAGCAACTAAAATTTTGTACTCATTCTGTTAAAAAAAGAAGACATATTCTGATTTGTTAAGATTAGATTTGACTAATAATTACTCTATCAGAGTCTTGTCTAACAAATCAAAATACTGATCTTCATGTAAAACTCGTCGAATAAAGGCGCTAAAATGGTGTAACTTCAATAGTATTGTAAGGGGGTTAACTTCAATAGCATTGTATGGAGGTCAACTCTACATTTGCACAGATGGACAGCGCCATACTACAGAATGTACTGTAAGTACGAACGTGGTGGATATGTTGCTTTTGCTATCATAATGTATGGGCGGGGGTAATAGTACTAAGCGTCGTTAACCATAATTAATTAGTTAGGCACAGGCTCAAATCAGTGAGTGACAGTGGCGTGATGAAGTGCGTGTACGTGGATGAGGGTTAGCCCCAAAATCCTGCAGTAATCATGTTTAGCTTCGACGATAGTTGCTATAGCTCTCTTAATTAAGTTGCGTGGGCAATTAGCATGCATGCGGTGTTGACGTGCCCACAAGCACAGGAGTCCGTCGCGCGTGCATTGACAGCGGCTACTCGCGGTGGGGCCCACCTGCAGCATTGAGAGTGGGCGGGTGAGGAGGGAGCAAAGAGGGCGGCGGCTGACCTGCTCCGATGGGCCATGCATGCGAAAACGACGACTGGGTGTGAGGTCCTTTTTTTTTGTCTGGGAGTTCTCGTCCTATTTTTTCGAGAGGCGTCTTTGGTCCCTTTCAATCCTCCAACATTCTTTAACGCACAACGAACGTGCTTTTCGTTGCTTCCTGCGGGAAAAAACATGATTTTCACCGCTGGTTGATCACATGCAGGTGGCAGGGATTCTTCGCGTTATAATCCTCGAAATGATTTTTAAAAAAATCTTAAAATTAATATAAATTGCAAATAGATTATTAGTAGCGACGACTACATATACTAGCACGAGCCGAAATTGCGCCGTCGTCCTCGCCCCTTCATCATTGGAGCCGAGCAACCTTGTCATAGTTAAGCTTGTTGTAGTACACAGACGGAAAATCGTCGTGCTAAGACCCCATAGGACCAGCGCACCAGAGTAGCAATCATCGCCGAAAATGACAACCGTAGATCGGAAGAGACTGACCTTAAACCACACCGATGAATACGGAAAACGATCAGAACCCAAGAGCTCCATCGGACACACGAATTCACGTGTCCTCCGTCGGCGCTAGACGCACCACCAGAATGAGGATATGACAAGGGGACCTTACTCTGACTTCAAAACACACCGCTGACTCAACATCCTGAAGAAGACATTGAAAAAAGTCTAAACAAAAACGAAAACCCTCTTACTGGTGAGAGGCCATGGTCCACCACACCTCTAAGACCCTAAGACCACCGGAGACAGAGTGGACCGCCAGCGTCGACGGCGAGGGGACGGAACCCCAGATGGGTTCTGGCAGCTACCTCGGGTACGTATGTTGAAATGGTTGCTTGGTCCGCATTTGCAATGGGCAATGGGTAGTGTCATGATTTTAATTTGTTTTTTATTGATATATAGACGGATCACGCGAGCTCATGTGCCAAAACAACTTTTCATATTTTTTGTCTAAGTATAAAAGTTGAGAGTATATAGTGGACTTTCAAATGGGAGAAACCATATGTTAACATGTATTTGCTCCTCAGCATCCATTCACAAGGATATCGCTCATCAACTCGGAAGTAAAAGGTGATTGAGTGATTCAGATGTAAAAAACATGTGAAGATGCAATTAGATAATTGACGTTTATGAATACTTTTCTAAATTAATCATGTGATTTTCCTAATTATCTTTTATAGAAGAACCTATATGAGAACAATTGTATACTAAAATATATATTTATTGTGTACATATGAGGCCACTAGTTATGGAGGGAGGATCTATCTTCTTAAATGATTATAATATCAAGATCAGCTAGTTCATTATCTACATAGATTTAGTTAGCTAAAATTTTGCACTTGGACTTGCACTTATCCAAGCCTAAATAAAAGATAAAATATATGCAAATTTACTGAAGCAAAAAACATATATTACTCCTTTTATTGTTGTTTTTGCAATCTTGTTTTTGTCATTATTACTCTTATTATTTTTAAAACACGAGGGGTGTGTGTGGTGTGTGATTCATGAGCTGACTTAAATTTGTAGGAAACGTTCATTTGATTTTTTTTTCAAAGTCTAGGTTTTGTCTTGTGATATTTCTACTTCATTCAAAATTTAAAACCGACTTGTCATGGTCACTTGTCTCAACCAGCTTTGTTGATGTTGTGTGATAGAAATTTCACACACAGGGTAGCCATTCAACATATTCAAAAAAACATGAAATTTGAAGAAATGCAATAAAGAATATCAGGAAACCTCTAGACATGGAGCTGCATTTGTCCAAACCTAAAAGGTAAAACATATGCAAATTTAATAAATTAAGAATACAAAAGAAAAGTTATTGCTTTTTAGTAGCCTTAATTTTGTCATTATTGTTTCTTTTTTATTTAATGGAAGAGGTTAAATAAAAACATTGCCTTTCAAAGTATAATTTTTTTTTGCAATTTGCTTATTCAAGATTTAAAATTGCCTTGTCGTGGTCACTTGTCTCGCTAAAAGTGTCTTTGACGGTATGTAGTGGAATTTCACACACATGGTAACCATTCAACAGATTAATAAATAAATACATTAATTCTGAAGTAAGGCAATAAAGAAAATAGTAGAAAACCATGAAACTATTCTAAATAGTGGTAACTAGATACCGTAAATTATTTTTGTTGCATATTTCTCAAAAACATTGTAGAAAATTAATAAATTAATATGATTTGATTTTCTATAGTTTTAATTGAGTTTTATATCAATATAAGATTTCTAAATATCTATCTTTTTTGTTTTATTTTTGTACTTATATATTTTTCAATATTTAAGTCAATCATATTACAAAAATTGGATATCAATTTAATTTTTATGATTCTTTGCCTTCCCATCACACATCTCTCTGATTCATTTTAATATTGTTTTCATCTTTTATTTGTATCGTCTTGATTGCTACGAGCGTAAAATATCCAATACAACTCATGGACACAACTTTAACTTAGAAGATTAGAGAAAGAACTAAAAATAGACATATTCTTATTTTAAAAACTATAGCCGGCCGGACATTTGAGGAAAAGAGGGCGGGACTATTTCTCAATCGTCTTAGTAAATTGTGAAATTTTATTAGACACTTTAGATAAAGACCATCTCATGTTTTTATAGTTACACGAGTCTCATTGCCTAATCCAATAGTTTTTCTAATAATTCTTTCTACCAAAGCCCCAAAAAAGACAATGACGAAGAAAGAAGAGCTTCTAGAACCCACGTTAAGCGCCAATAGGATATACTTATCCGCAACCCACATAAAGCGCCTTTTGGAACATAACACATGAATGCATACGTGTTACACCAACATTGCTCACATTTGCTCCATTGTCAACGAAGACTATACATCTTGCTCCTCCATCGTTGATGCGAAGGTTCTTTTAGGTATGTGGCAAATTAAAGGACTTTGTACATCCCACTTTACTTGCTAATGTGCAAGTCAGATTAACTTTACCTGGTACTTTTCATTAGCAATGCAACTGCATGCGTCATTACAAAGAGAGTAGTCTTCCATCAAGATCTCTCAATTCGTCTCGAGATCACGGGACTAATGACAAACAAGGTTCAAGCCCTTGAAACCCAAACCGAATACGTCCGCAAAATTCCTTTCTCTCTAATCCGGAACCTGGTCAAGGCTATATGAGCTCATGCCCTTTTGAAAAAAAAAAATAGAACAAAGGCTCATGGTCTTTTGATTTCTCTGCTAACTTTTCACCCGGAGACTTGGCCTGTTCTTAGGCGCCAAGCTGCATGATGTATTATATCTAGCTACTAGTACGACTTTCCACACTGACACACCCCCAGAAAATAAGCACACAAATAGCTGCAGAGTATGAGAGTAACAGCGCTCAAGCTGCTGCTGCTGTGAAGGAAGATTCGTCAGCATGGACTGTGGCGAGCCACAATTCAAAGCCAGCGACTTGGACCAGAATTATGTGACACCTCGGCCGACCTTAGCGTCCTCCATAGCCTTTCTCTTCCCCATTTATATCCCCATGGAAGCGTACTCTTCCATCTCCAGGACCATCAGGAGAGCTTGCTCTAGCTATATATACTTGACATATACGCAGCACAAGGAGATGGACCTACTGCATCATCAAGAAGATCCATAAAACTAGGCACTGACGCAGCAGCAAACAAGCAAAACGTATAAACGAGAAGGCCGCGAGAACAAAGGCAAAAGGTCTCAGGAGGAGCTAGCTATCTAGATACCAAAGGATAGATATCGAGATGGTGTCGATGGTGGCCAAGGAGGAGATCGGCGCTACTACGGAGAGAGTGAAGAGCGACGGGGAGGTGTTCCTGGGTGGTGCCGCCGGAGACGACGAGGACGACGTGATGCTGCCGGGGTACCGGTTCCACCCGACCGACGAGGAGCTCGTGACCTTCTACCTCCGGCGGAAGGTCGCGAGGAAGTCGCTCAGGATAGAGGTGATCCGGGAGATGGACATCTACAAGCACGACCCCTGGGATCTCCCAAGTAAGTTGTTTTCCGTCCATGCACCATGCTCATCCTAACTGATCTTGTTCTTGCTCACTTACCATCATTTCACTAGCTTAATTTGATACAGAAATCCATGGGTTCACATACCAATTCCTTTCTAGAACAAGACTTTTTGTTTATCAGACTGACAGAGAGCAATATTGGTTTGTGCAGAGGCGAGCACGGTAGGTGGCGAGAAAGAGTGGTACTTCTTCTGCCTGAGGGGGCGGAAGTACCGGAACAGCATCCGGCCCAACAGAGTCACCGGCTCCGGGTTCTGGAAGGCCACCGGCATCGACCGGCCGATCTACTCCGCCGCCGGCGGAAACTCCGGCAGCCAGTCGATCGGGCTCAAGAAGTCCCTCGTCTACTACCGTGGCAGCGCCGGCAAGGGCACCAAGACGGACTGGATGATGCACGAGTTCCGCCTTCCCCCGGCCACCGCCGCCAACACCAACACCTCCCCGAGCATGCAGGAAGCTGTAAGTAGCCTACCCACGTTTTTCCATTTCCGTCCTAATCCAACAAGTGTGGACGTGTGCAGTCTGAGATGTGTGGATCAGTGTGACTCTGCAACGGCGACAAGTCCAGGCTATGTCGTATGTGGTTTGGTGTAGCATTGACCCTCTAACACGTGACCGGGAAAATGCAGGAGGTGTGGACCATCTGCAGGATCTTCAGGAGAACCATCACCTACCGCAAGCAGCAGCAGCAAACGTGGAGGCCTGCGCCGGCGCTGTCCACCGGCGTCGCCGAGTCGAGCTCCAACACCGGGAGCTTCGAGTCGTCGGAAGGCGGCGACGAGTACATGAACTGCCTAGCTCCGGCTGCTCCGTGCATCCCGCAGCAGCATCAACAGCAGGCCAGCCAGATGGGCACGGTGAACAACAACGCCAACTTCTTCTTCAGGGACACCATGCAGAGCCAGCAGTTTCAGGGGCATTGGGACACTCTACCTCCCCTGCCGGTGCCGGAACAGAAACCGCTGAATCCACTGTCGACGACAGTCGCCTTCCATCAGAATGACCATAGCCTCGCCGCCGCCACCAACGATTACTACAAGGTCGACGGGTACTTGGAGGAGATCGCGCGGATGATGGAGGTCAACGATACAGCAGCATTCTATGACTGTAGATCATACGCTTGATCAGCAGCAAACTGAGAACTTCGAACTTCCTTCTTTGGAGTTCAGGATGTAGATGCTAGACATACTGAAATTCGCCGACAAAGCTAGAACAGATGCCGTCAAGTGAGAGACCGACATTCAGGGCCCGCACCGTGCAGCGCAGAGGCCTCAGTAGTCAGTGGACCTTCATGGGCAGAGCTTTCTTTCGTTTGATCTAATGTGTAATCCATATATCCTTCTGATACTTACTATGTATGGATTGTGAGTAGGAGTATATAAGATAGTAACAGTAACACATAAGTATTTCCTTCAGGCGCCTAGTTCATGGTTAGCTCGCTCAGTCAATGTGTATTGCACTCTTGTAACTTCTTCAGGTCAGACATCATGGCTATGTAATAGATTATCATGTACTGTACCTTAATATTGCAGTCCTGCTGCTCCATGCTGAACATTATGAAATATAAAAGGAGTGATATTTTCTCCAGAATTCTTGTCACTTTCAGAGTTAAGTGAGCTAGGATAATCAGCCCACTGGACACTCATTTTGTCGCTCCTAGATAAGATTCGACCCCACAAAGTCGTGCAAAGTTGCGTGGGCATCGTACACTAGATCAGATAGAGTTTCTCATTTGTGGACAACACGTATTATCTACGATATTAAATTGCAAAAAAATGTAATCAATGGGTCATTTTCAAGATTTCTTGTGCTGGCCCCCTGATTTGACTCTTTCCAGCACCCTAGCAAATTTCTCCCTGGTTTGTGCTGTAATTTCAACTCTATTGAATCACTTGAAGTATGACAGTGAATTAAAATTTACATGTCAATCCATCTATCAAACTCAGAAGACATCTTTGCATAGGTCACTGCCATAAACAGTCAAAGAAAAAAAATACCGTTCTTGAGGCTAAATGCTTATACTTTACAAAATATGAAACCCTCATCTATAAAATCAAGAAACTGCAAGTCTGTAACACAGATACCATACTGGCAGGAAACATCCAGCTAGATCAAACATTTTTCTCACGTAAATTACCCACTTGGGTTATAATATGTTAGGATAATCACAAAAACAGACAAGAAGATTTTGTGGCTTATCTGGCCAAGGAGGCCATAAAGTTGCTGCTCAATGTACAAAACGCAAAGCTAACAAAATGGCAAAGCTAGTAGTGTTGGACTAGAAACAGTCAAAATTAAAAGCTACAGAATGTATCACAGACAAGGATGTGAAGGAAAATTCTATTTCAACAAAGGCACCACTGAAAGACAATGGAAATGTGAAGGGTAAGGAATTAAGTCTTAGATGATACGTCAGATATTATTTGCATCTTTTTTCAGGCAAACAAGAACAGCTGATCATTTATGTATTGTTTTTTAGTTACATCATTTCTCTTTGTGGCAGTTGTGCCTTATGGTATCTCGAACTGAAAATGCACACCACAAAGGGAAACAGAAGTACCACACAAAGAAGAGAATATAGCAGTCAGCAGCACGAGTTGAGAATCTTGAAGCCAATTATATTTGAAATCAACAGTGTTGATTTGTCTTAGAACTTGGAACATTGGTCCATTAATGCAAAGCAATCTGACAGAAAGATCACTTCTAGAAGCTACCTACTGAACGATAGTAGAGGGAAACAAAACTGTGCAGAAGCCATCAATTAGGAACGAGGCAACAGAAAATCATATTACTTGGAAGCTTCATTACTCTTCGCATATCAGAAATCATGTAAAAGCAGCAGCACGTAGATGGTGAGATGCAGCGGTATCGCTTTCCTCACCTTCTACACCTGAAAACTGAGATGCGTTTCCAGTGGAGCAATTCCTGCCAAAATCAGACAAGAACATTACACCATGAAAAAAAGGGGAAGTTATGCCAGATCAAACTGTGATTTGATATGAAATGGAGGAAAATTCTGAACCTTTGAGAAAGCAACTTCTCTTCAGATAAAGCCTTTTCAAGCCTCTCTTCGAATGACATCGCATGCCAACTAACCTTCTGATCCTGATCATGTAATGCATTGTTCCTAGGTAAGCCACATTTACGCAAGTAATAACAGAAAGTAAGAGAAGCAGAAATAGGATTTACTTCTTTGTACTTATTTGTTGAGTTGGGAATGCCATTTCCATCCCACCATTGAGGAGTAGAATTCTGTGGCTCTTCGCTTTTCCAGTGAGCTGCGACAATTCCAATAATAGGCCTATCATCGTCAGAACTCTTAGCACTGTTACTTGTCCTGGAGTTTGGAGGCTTCAACCATTGGGACAAGCTTGGGAATTCCATGTCTGAACCACTGTTTGTAATCACTTTCTTTCTGCTGCCATGAGCTGTTACCTCAGTGGTCTGGCATTTCTCCTCAAAAGCTGTGCTCATGCTATCTCTTATCTTGTTGCAAGATGATACAGAACCCTCAGAGTTCTGGAACAGGGAACATTCATCAGACATTGAAAGTTCAATTGAAACCAGACTGCTGTTCTTTGCGCACTTGAGATCCTTGTCTGATATGTTGAGCTGAAAGAAATCCTCGCTGGATACCTCACAATTTTGGAAATCCCCAGCTGGACTCATGGATTCATTATTTCCCAACCCTTCCAAATTAGGTGCATTGGTCGCTGGAGTATGTATCTCAGCATTCGCCTTCAGGGGAGTCGAAAAGAGTGAAAGCTTGGATCCGTCCAGATAGATATCATCATTATTGCTGGTGAAAGAGCATGAATCTAAAGTGGATAACTTTGTTTCACAGTCAATTGCAGACTCATTATTCACACCGCTAGAATCTTCAGTTTTGCTCACAGCTTCAGAATCATGCAGGTTCGATGCATCACACCCTTTCCAAGAAGAGCTGCTATCAAGAAGTAGAAACATCCAAAATGTTCAATCTAGTAGTCATTACAGTGAAGGTGAAGATCCCAGCCTCTTCAGAAGCAGGGAACAGAATACAGGCATTAGCACGAGGTTGGCATACCTCGTAGCATCTGGTACACAGGAGCTCTGATGAGACTCTGTAGGAGTTTGGCAATCCTCAGCCTTCAGCACGTCTATGAAATTCAAGTTCTGAGACAAGGTTGGTAGAAGTGCTGAATGTGTTGCGCTCTGATAAACTGAATCCGTGGTTTCAGGCCCTTTTCTGATTTCATTTGGAGTTTCCAACAGTGCACCGCCGTTTTTGAGGAAAGTGTCCTATTAATACGGGCGAAAGTCAGTCCGTTGCTCAGAACATGCAAGTGGATATAAGTAAATAACATATCAATTTCGCTACTATGAGGCCACTCTGTTACTTGAGATGACTGGTGTACAAGCAACAAATTCTCAAACACATACTCCCTCCGTCCAGAAATAAGTGACTTGCATTTGTCTATATTCGGATGTATCTAGACATGTTTTAGTGTATAGGTACATGTGAATCTAGATAAACACAAGTCACTTATTTCTGGACAGAGGGAGTATATGATTACCAGTTAGCTACAAACGTCAAGGTGGATCTAAGAGAAGAAAAGCCACAGATTTTCATTAAAAGAGAAGAAAAGCCACCGATTTTCACTATAAATAAAACTAAAAGTTTGGCTTGAATCATCGAACTCATATGTTCAGCGGAAGCAGAAAAAAAGAGAGCATTGGCCAGCTCACAAGTGCAATGCTAATTTTGGCTCAGGTAATGCCAGTGTGAGTCACGATAACACCACAGACATCATGCATACAAGTGCAGAAAATGCTGCATATAGGACATTAAACTATGAAAAACAGAACAAGAACAGAAGAAGCTCCATGATTCACTAGTAAGGACATACTGCTACACATGCTGATACGTCACTAGTCAGACAAAACCCAGCTCAGTTGGCAATAGATTAGCAAGAGAACAGATCTGGAGTGGGCCAGATTCGCAGAACCGATCGCCATACCTCGTGCGTGAGCACCCGATCCACCCTGTTCCTCTCGGCGTCCTGGTTCGCCCCCGAGCTCGTGGCCCGCGATCCCTCGTCTTCACGGACAAGACAAAGCCAAACACCACAGGAGCAAAATGACAGCATCAGAACCAACGAGGAGGATGAATCGGGTGGGGAAGAGAACCACAAAAAGAAAAAGGGGAAGGGAATTCTGCCAGACCTTCGCGCAGAAACACGGCGGAGAGCGCGTTCCTGGACGCCGGCGCCGCCCTCCTCTCAGCAACCTGATCGACACAAACGTAGGAGCAAAATTAATGAATCGCGGCTTAAATTTCCAGGCCCGGCTAGCTGATCCGTATCCCGGAGTCGACGCGCGGGTTCCGCTGGGGGGTGACGGAAGAGAGTACCTTGGGATAAGCTGCGGGAATCACGGAGGAGGAGAGGAGCTGGGCACGGGCTCGCCCGCCGCGCGGCTCGCCGCCGGCCGCCCGGAAGCAGTCAAACAGGCACCCCATCTCCTCCTGCTCCTCGCCCGCTCACTCACCGCGTGCCCCACCCCGAGCGCGGAAACTCCGAGCTGCGGAGCCGCGATATCATCCGCGTCCGCGGAGCTGATGGCGTGCGAGCGTGCGCCCAGTGGCAGGCAGCCAGAGCGAGGTTTAAGGGAGGAGGAGGAGGATGAGGAGGGGGGTTTCGAAATTTAAAATCGGAGCGGAGGAGGGGGAGCAGGTAAAGGGAAAACGAAGGCGGAGTCAGCGAGAGGAAGGCCGGGCGCGGGGGGCGGGTGGGCCCCTCCTCCTCTGTCTTCCTCTGCTCCTGTGTGATGAAGCGTGCGTGGCGTGGGTTGTGTGGCCTTTTTTGAGCTTCTCGAGGGCGCTTTCGCCTGCTTTCCTGTTTTGATTCCAAGGGAGCGGTTTTAGGGAGCTGTTACTTCAGATTATGCTGCTAAAATACACGAGTATTAATTACGATTACGAATTATCCAACACAACATAATTAGCGCAGATTTATTTATATTTCCAAGTATCTAACAATAATACGCATGCGTATCTGGATAAATATACGTCAATTAGTTTAGAACCAAAAGAATACTTGCATATCCTTGAAACATGAAAAAAAAATCTTCTACAAAAATATATGAATTTATTATAAGGTTCACACCGAAGCACAAAGCACTCCAAACATGAAACAATTATATCAAGGTCCCTAGATCATTGAATGACCACTACGGCCGGCAAAATGAGCCGCAGGAGCGCCGTTGTCGTGGCTCCCTTATCGGAGTAAGCCTGCTTTTGTGATGATAGTCGGAATGCCTATGTGCGCGTGTCCTAAGGACTAGCGCCCCAAAGTTTAAGTCGTCACGTCGTTGAACCCTTGAATCGATCTAAAAGACTCACTGCATCTAGCTGACTTGCACGTCCTGGTAGAAGACGCCAACCTCCATGCGGCTCCTAGTGATGTCAAGAAGTACCACCGGAGCAATGGTGATGGGGAGAGGACTTATTACATGCCAATGGTGATGCCATCGCCTTGTCTCCAGTAGACAGAGACCAAACATAACCTGAAAAACAAACTCTAATGAGACAAGCTACTGGTTTCCTAGTAGATCGAAGCCTCCCTATGCTCCCGCACCGACCAAAATACTAGAGAAGGTGGGAGCGACGTGACTCACCAGTGGAAGAGAGGGGTTGGAAAGCGGAGACAAAGGAGGCAACGACTAGGGTTTTCTCAACATGAAAGTTGGTTTAAGCTAGATCATATCCAGTAGAATAGCAAAAACTCCACCAGTATGTGCAAGAATCCAAAGAGTTATAATTATTATTTTGTAACAATCAGCTCCATGGAACTCTGAAACCTTGTCCAATTATCCGTAGGTAATATTCTGAGATAGGTATTCTATGCTGTTTGGAAACAAATACGGGTAATAATAAATACTCCATCTCGTATTTGGCATCGAAAAATAAATATAAATACATGGCCGTTGTTGGGTATGCTCTAGTTTCGGTGCTCTACCGTTGGATCTTCTATCATCGCCTTCTCCCATTTCCCCTACTAAATCGGTCTCCTGTGTTTGATTATACCAGCTTGATCCTTGGTGCTCTACTTGTGTTGCCTCGCCTTCGAGATCATGTTCCTTGTGACGTTGTTGTGAGGTTCATTTATCTAAAAATTTTGGCTTGTGCTATTATGCCCCACGAGGTTGTATGGAGCATGCGATGGCATTGAATGTGTACAATATCACCTAGAGTTCACATATTTGTTTGACTGACACAATATATTATCAATTTCTTAACGCATCATCTAATTTTTTTATTAACTTGTTTACATTTTTCGCTCATATTATCTACTGGTATTGTATGAAGTGTTTTGTTGGCTAAATTTTATTTTTATAATTACATAAAAATAGACTTAAAAATAATTAAGGGGGACATCGTGTATTGTGCATTATTAAGCATATAACTTCAGACCACATAAAATACTTGTACAAATTACACATTAGTGTTTTGAGTTATTTATGCTAATATTTTCTATTATACAAAATTGACTTGGTGTTGGTCTATTCACCTCATAAGTTACTAGGAATTACCATACTTGTCATCCATCCTATGGAGGCCATATGATTGTTTCGACTGATGTATATTTTGAGATGATAATTTTCTTTTTGCACAAACTCATGCATTATGATGGCAAAAGAGTTTAAACAACTAATAATATATAACACAAATAAACTATTGTATATGTCGGTATATAAGAGCAACACCTTTTAAATATCTCAACCGGTGGTTCTAGAATTCCATGTATGTCATTTAGTTGAGGTGAATCTTTGTACGCTTACATTGTCTAACTTATTTGTTGCTAGTCAGTCATTCCGGAAGCATGTCATGGTACCTAGTGATGGAAATATGCTCTAAAGACAATAATAAATGTATTATTATTAATATTTCTATTTTATAATTAAGTTTATTGTTCTATGCTATAATTATATTAGTTCCATATAGTGAGTATTTAGAGGATAATCCAAATACACGGTGTGGAATTATAAACACCAAATATATATTCCTGGTGTAGCCTCTAAGACCAGTTCATGTGTCACTAATAGTTCTGGTTTCCTGACTATTGGACAAAACGACAAAGTTTTGTAGGATTGTTGGTGATATATGAGATCAGAGTTGTTGTAAGAACAACAACGATGGATAGACCCATAATGATATACAGTGAAACACATCATCAATATTGTAGTCGGCAGTTTCTCATACTAGTTGATACGCCTAATTTGCATCACCATTCTATATCATAATTTACCTCTATTCATTGATATTTGTCTTATTATGAGGTATTACTTATGAATTTTCTTCTGTTTATGCATGTTGGATGATTCCTGGAGGATGGACTGCCGGAGTCTGAATTCTGATGGAAAAGAAGGCAATTTTGCGAAGATCAGAAAAATACCAGAAAAATATGAAAACATATTATTTTACCAGAAGACAAAGGAAGCCAGAAGGAGGGACGGAGATGAGCCTCAGGGGGACCACACACCCCTAGGCGCGGGCCCACATGAACCCGCGCCTAGGGAAGGTGTGGCCCACCTGCCCGGCCTCCGACTCCGCCCCTTCGCCTATCTCTTCCCTTCAAAACCCGAAGGCTCGGGGAGCGACCACGGATAGATTTCTGCCGCCTCTGGGGACGGAAAACACCGAGAGAGAAAATATCTCTCCGGTAGACAGATTTCTGCCGGGAGAATTCCTTCCCGAAGAGGGGAGACCGTCGCCATCAACACCTTCATCAAGCTAGGCTTCATCGGGATCATCATCATCATACACACCATCATCTCCACCATCACCACCACTCCGTCCCACTGTAACAATTGTGTTGGATATTGCTTTAGTTCTTAGGGGAAACTTTCTCGATGTTGATTACTATTGTAGTTGATGCTTGTGAGTGGAACCATTGGATTATTGTTTATGTTCAAATTGTTATCCATTACCATATCATCTTTGATCTTGATCCATGTGATGTCTTGTGAGTAGTTTGTCTAGTTCTTGAGTACATGGGAGAAGTCATGTTGTTAGTAGTGAATCTGTGGTGAGTTATTATTCAATGGTTTAGTATTTAAGTTGTGGTGCTATTCTTCTAGTGGTGTCATGTTAACGTCGACTACATGATACTTCACCATTTATGGGCCTAGGGGAATGCATTGTGTATTTGGCTACTAATTGTGGGGTTGCCAGAGTAACTGAAACCTGAACCCCCGTTAGGACACCTTTGCACAAGGGAGCGTAGGATCTTAGAGTTTAAGGCTGTGGTTAGATTTATATCGTAATTACTTTCCTGTAGTTACGGATGTTTGCAGGGGGTTTAATCACAAGTATGTATTAGTCCTAGGAAGGGCGGTATGTTAGCACAGGTTCACCCACATAACACTTACAACACCAGAGAAGAGTACTCAGCTATTTGAAGCGAAAGCACTTGGACAGAATTCCCATGTGTCCTCCAGAACTTTTGGTCCTTATAAGTATTTCCACCGGCTTGTCCTTTGCTAAGAAAGGATTGGGCCACTTGCTTCGTTTGTTCGTTACTTCTGTTACTTGCTCTTTGTTTTGTTGTCTTGTCAGAAAACCACTAAAAATCCGTTTGCTAAGTATTCACAGGTATTTCCTGCTCCATACCACTGTTTAGAACCTTCTGTTCCTCGTTGGGATCGACACTCCTATTTATCGGAAGTACTACGATACACCTCTATACTTGTGGGTCATCACTAGAATTACCATTATACTTGTAAGATTGTTTGACCATAAGACATATATGGACTTGGTTACGATATGAATGTGGCGAGACTCTTCAAACATTACACCGTGATAGGATAATAACAAAATCGGCCTTCACTCTTACCAGATAGTACACAAATGTCTCATATGATGTAGTTATGGAAATTGATACTCCTGATGATGAAGAGATAGACTCTGGACCCACTCATGTGTTATGATGTTCTTCATCATCTGGACGGATGTGTGATGAAGTTGTTAATCACGACGACGTCGATAATACATAATGAGTAAAGAGTACATGTCGGGTAATGATGATGTTTTACCTCAGGCAATGTAAAGTATCGAGAAGTAATACGAAGTTCACACGATAAAGATCTCCGTGTTATATATAGGGATCATTAAGTACATCAAGGTACATATGTTGATAATTGTCGTAGAATGTGTTCCAGATACGTTTACATATATCTGAACCCATAGGGTTACACACTTAATATAATTGTGACATATACAATGTGAGTGCGATTAAGATTTGTGAATGGAGTAATTATAAAGTGTGTTCTAAGAGTCTTGGAATATGACGGAGGTGTCCGGAGTATCGCCGAGAGGTGTTCGGAATGGTCCAGTGCATTTATAAAGACATCGAATTAACTTAGAAAGGTTCTAGAATAATTTGAAGGTGTCCAAATTTTTCCCAAACTTCAATATAATTAATAAAGGCCAAAACCTAGCGGGCACCATAGGCTTTGGGCCCCATGAGCCCACTAGGGTTGGGTCGCGTAGGGGGGTGGGGGAGGGGTCTAATTTGGACCCCAAACCCCTCCTAGGACGGTGATGGAGAGAGGAAGGGGAGGGGGTTGGATTTGACTCTAACTCCCCCATTGGCGGTTTGGAGAGGAGAGGGAGGGAGGAGTCCTTACAGGACTCGAAACCTACGCCTACTCTCATCGAAGAGGGCTAAACTATTATAAAAGGAGGGGAAAGGGGAAAGACAAATACACAACACAATCTAAGGAGCCTCAGCTTCAGCCGCCACCTCCAACCCGCCGTCATCGCACAACCGTTGTGTCGCCGGGTGTCAGCCCCCTACAGCATCCTGTTGATCTCCTTCTCATGAAGTCATCCTCATCGTCATCATGCGGATATCTTCATCACCTTGTAGAGTGCTATCTAATTTCTACCCCCGTTTAGATTTAATCTAGACGCGTCCGTGGAAGCGCTTCCAGATCTTCATCGACACATTCCCGCTTCGTCCATGTTCTTGATCACACTTCAATGTGGTGTCATTCTTATCATATGTGTGAATACCATGGAGGTGCTATGCGTGTGGTACTTGATCGTCGGAGTCGTCCACGGGATAATACATCTCGTCCTGACTAGACAAGTGTAGGTTGTGGAGATCGACATTCGTTCAACCTCGTCATCGACAACTTCCACTAGATTGATCTTTGAGGGTATGATCCGTTTCCTTCCCTTCCCGCGTAATCGGTTTTGTTTATGTGCTAGGATTTTTTTGTTTTTCGTAGCACATTTCCTAATAGTGGTATCAGAGCTATGCGAAGTGATGGTTCTAAAATTTGTCATCTTTCTCCGTGTTTAAACATTGTTTTTAGTCAAGCAATTGACAAGAAACTCTCAATATTTGCCACTAATGACTAATAATTGCAAATATGTGCAAAATCTTGCTTTGATTTATGTTGTGCAGGAAATCACGGGTTTTAATCCAAAATCAGGAGTAACAATGAAGGAATTTGAGGAAGTACACATGGCCAAGTAATTGGAAGCAAATTCCTGGCGTTAGTGCTCATAACGAACGACCGTACGGGGTGCCGGCGGCTTCGTCTCATCAAACCCGAAAACTTTTATGAAGACGCCTATATATTTTGAGGCTCTAGCCGCCACCTAGGGGCGCCATTCTGAGATTTTATCACAACACCACCAAAGGAGATCCACGCCATTGTTCATCCACTCCACCATCCATCCCTCCACTAGCCATAGCCATTACTTTGTACTCTTGATCTCCTTGTGATTTGGCGACCATTGTAAGAATATTTGATTTCAATCGAAGTATTTTGCACAATGTTTTTTATCCTTGATCTATTTGTTATGAGTGAGTAGTCATCACAGGCTGCGGGTTGGGGAGAAACCTTGCAACAACTATGTGCATCTAATCATCGAAGTATTATATTTTGTTTGCAATTGAGATTTGTATCTTTTGTTTCTTTATCTCTTGTCTAGATCTGTGAACTTGTAGGTACCCAATCCCATAGATTTATAAAGTATTGAGGTGATATACTTGGCTAGCGGCGATCTCATGGGAACCCCAGTGATAGAAAGGGTAGTACGGTCTTTGCTTAGCGCCCCATTCGGGATCACAACAACATCACCACTTAATATTTTAATCTGTGTTCTTCACTTAATAATCGTTTGTATCTCGTGGCTTCGGTGTGCACTCGGTTGGATTACAAATCTATTGCTACGTCCGCTGCATCACGGAGGATTTAGTATATTAGGATGTGTTGTCCACAAGAGATTATCTTCATTCAAACATTACACATGGCTATGCTTATTATTATATTTTATCCCATATGATGTGCAGCTGCAGGTGGATCTTAAACCCTGGCCTATCTCCATCCATTGATTCAACCCACTATAAAAATTAAACTAGATTGGTCCGGTAAACTAAGGTAAAACAAAGAAACAAAGTCATGTAGACGTGTCCTTTTTATTTCCTTTTAGCATTGCTTCCCAAGGTTCGATTAAACCTAGTCTACTAGGGAAAAAGCTATTATACTACATCCGTGAATCCGGATCGAAGGTATCACGATGCATAGGCACATGTAAAGATAGAGGAATCAGTGTATTCTGGTATTGTTGGTCTTGTTATTGCTTTCCAAATGTTGCAATTCCGATCTTGGCGGTATTTTGGATCAGCGGCTCGAGCCAACTTTATGATCTTCAAATATAGACCGGTATGTGAAGTGTACTTTGGGTGCAAGAAACAACTTTGTCGGATGTCGTTTTTTTCACAATAGCCAACAAAGATATTTTGCATATTAGGCTTATGCGAATTTGGTTGAAGTCCGCAGGGGGCAATGCGTATATCCCAGATCCCATCCAAGACTCCGAACAACATTCGGTCTCTTTCTCATAATACCATAACTACTCAAACAACGTCGAATCCTTAAGTGTGTCTCCCTATGGTTCGTGAATTATGCGGACATGATCGAGACACTTCTCCGAACAATAACCAATAGAGGAATCTGGAAATTCATATGGCTCCCACATATTTCTACGATTACTTTGCGATCGAATGAACCACTTACATATGATACCAATTTCCCTTTGTCTCACGATAGTTTACTTATCCGAGGTTATGATCGTCGGTATCTCTGCATACCTAGTTCAACCTCGTTACCGATAAGTACTCTTTTCTCGTTCCCGTGATATGTGATCCCTTGTGAGCCAGTCACATGCTTGCAAGCTAATTGGATGACATTCCACCGAGAGGGCCCAGAGTATATCTATCCGTCATATGGATGGACAAATCCCACTCTTGATCCATGTGTTTCAACCAATACTTTCCGAACACTCAATGCCACCTTTATAGCCACCCAGTTACGGTGTGGTGTTTGATGTCATCAAAGCATCCATCCGGTAAAGGTGATATGCATGATCTCATGGTCGAAGGAATTAGGTTACTATGTATCAGAAAGCATATAGCAATTGAACTATTTAAATGACTTGATCTTTATGCTACGCTTATCTATAGGAGTATGTCCATCACATCATTCTCCTAATGATATGATCCTGTTGTTAATAACATCTCTATGTTCATGATCAGGAAACCATGATCATATATTAACCAACAAGCTAGTTTAACAAGAGGCTTTACTAGGGACTCTTATTTTAGTTTACAAATCACACAAGTATTAATGTTTCCGGTTAATACAATTATAGCATGGTATGTAAAAATTTATCATAAGTGTGAAGATATGATAATAACCACTTTATTATTGCCTCTTGGGCATATCTCCAACAGTCTCCCACTTGCACTAGAGTCAATAATCTAGTTTCAAACCTTTGTGTATTCAACACCTATGGCTTTCTGGTGTTGTATGTACACGATTGCTAGTGGTCAACTGATCTCCGGATCTGACACTTCCAGGTCCGTGTGTAAT
The DNA here is from genome assembly GCA_916181665.1 of Avena sativa. Lineage (NCBI taxonomy): Eukaryota > Viridiplantae > Streptophyta > Magnoliopsida > Poales > Poaceae > Avena > Avena sativa. The sequence goes on from OV702282.1 coordinate 293,251,156, forward strand.
TGCATGTCTTTGCGTCTCTACGCATCACTCATTCTCCAATGAGATGGCTTTGTATAAATTTGGTCTTTCGGTGTGACCTTTAGTTCTTTGGGGTTAAAACATGTTGATAATATTGTCGCACAATATATCTTCATAGTATTATCCCTCTGTGAACTACACCTAGTTTGATAACAAACTACTTGACACAAATGCCCTCTTTTGCTGCTATAATAGCAGTCATATACTTAGCCTTTTGTTGTAGTATATGTCACAATGTCTTAACTTTTGGAACTCATCCAAATCCATTATGGAACTCACTTTCCATTATATTGTGCCACCCTTAGTTTAGATTGAGATAAACTTAATTTGTACTTTGTGACAAAACTAGTATCAATGTAGTACTTTTACAATGAACTAACCATCTATTTGTCACTTCTACAAATATTATATTCTTAGTTCTTCCAAAAGATCATAAGAATATCCTTACTATTGTCCAATGATCATCTTACGAATCATTCTGGTATATGCTCACAATATTTAGAGCATAGGACATATCTGGATTTGTACATATCACAGTATGATTGATATAAATACTCTTTGTGATTTCATACATCAAGTATCAATCTATACTTGATTATTTGTTTCACTTTACCAAATGTCAATACACTTGAATATATCATCAACATTGAACTCTTTCAATCCTTTCTGTGCGACAAGAACCTTTTCTTGTAGTTTCTATATTGAACTCATTCAATATCTTGTCTATGTACTTCTGGCACAACCATATTAGCGTCTATTGATGCCAAATATTTGGGTTTTGCCTAAGTCTTTCATCGGGATGAAATTCTTAATATGTGTTAATAAAAGATACATTATTTCCAATCAACAATATGTCTTCCACATAACGTATTAGAAACATGTCTTAGCGCTCCCACTTAATTTCTTGCAAATGCAAGCATCTCCATCGTCTCTGATGAACTTTTAAACTTCTTTAACAGTTTCATCACAGTGAAGATTCCAACTCCGCTATGCTTACTTCAACCATTGAAGTTTGCATATGTTTTTAGCATCCCTTGAATTTTAACAAAACCCTTTGGACTGTGTCATGCACACGTCCTAGGTAACCCTTCTATTAGAAGAACTTGTTTTGTTTATTCAACTACCATATAACAAATTATATGTAGTGGTTGCTACATTAATCCGTCTAGACTAAATATCACTATGAAAGATCAGATCTTGTCATAGTCAACTTTTGAACATTGTTGTGAACTCTTTCCCAACATGTCGACTATTTCATAGATGTGCAACATCCATGTCTGTTTATTTATAGATCCAAACACAACTGTAAGGTCTTACACCTTTCTCGAGGGTCCTTCAAGTTCAAAACTTGATTTCTCGTGTATGGAACTATCACGGATTTTATGGCTTCAAGCCATTTGACGGAGTCAGGGCCCATCATCGCTTCTTTGCATGTAGTCGGTTTATTATTCTCAAATAATGATTCAACCCTCAAATCTTGGTATTTGATTGTTTACCCGACCTACTTGTTTCAATAGGAACTTAGATCTCCGTGATCACAACATTTGAGGCACGTGAGCTATAAGTATTGTTGCTGCCTCCGGAACACTTTTCGGCGTTGCGCAACTCTACACATATAGCTAAGGTTCTTTTAACCTTATCAAAGTTCTATTGTCCTCCCACTTAACTTTTCACGAAAAATTTCTTCTCAAGGAAACTTGACGTTCTAAGCAACAAACACTTTTGTCTCCGGTGTTTATGGAGGAATACTTAACAGTTTATACAAAGACAGGTTCATCCGACTTTGGTTGCACACATCTTTCTTATGCATAGCATACCAATGTTTAAGAAAGGACAACTTGGGTTTTATCCCAAACCATAACTTTATGGTGTCAATTCAACGGATTATGATGAAGCTCTTTTCAGTGGAAAAACGGTAATCTCTAAAGCTTTTAATCTTTAAAATACAATGGCAGTTTTATGAATTATACCTTTGATCTTACCATGTCAAACAAGGTTTAATTACATATCTCGAACGCTCCATACTCTTATGGTGTTTCGGGAAATGCAAATCCAAGGAACGATTCCTTAAATCTTAGGTATTATGCTAAACTTGTAACTCAAATGTCTTCCTTTATGATCTTATCATAAACTATTTATATTCTTGTTACAATGATTTTGCACTTCATCTTGAAAATCCTTGAACTTTTCAAATATTTCACACTTCATCCTTATTAAGTAAATATTCATATATTCACTCAAATTTCTGGAGAAAGCATATGAATTTGAAATCCATCGCTCTTGACTACACATAATGGATTTCGTACAACAATATGTACAAGTTCCAATAAGCTAGTCATTCGTTCCCTTTTGGCCTATGAACGAAGTTTTAATTATCTCTAGGAAAGTTTCACAAGCGTCATTTGATCAAAATCAAATATACTCCAAAATTCCATCCATATGGATTTTCTTCATGTTTTCTTTCCAGTATAATTTAAACGGCGATGTCACTTCCTAAGTGATCTTTCAATCAATTTGTCTTTCGACATTTTTAGCACTAGTTTTATGGATGTGATTTCTCCAATGAGATTTGTGAATCATCCATCTTTTATGTATTACGGCAATTATTTGAACAACCCTTTTGTTCTCATAATACCTGATAAAACAAATCTTGAAGGCAAGCTTTGATGTTTAACGAGCAACACAATAACCCTTTATTTGTTCTCGATGAACATCATCACATATTCTTTTGCTAATTACTTAGGCCATTGTAGTTCATGAATTTTGTTGTTTCGTATGACGATTCACACCAACAAATTCAGTATTAAATACTTAAGAACCACATTGTTTAATAAGCAAAGAATATAGCCATAACATGTATATCATCTATATACTTAAACTGAACAATTCTAGTCTTTTCCTTTCTGCCATATATTTATGAGATTCTCTTTCAGTATTTCCTTTTCTGTTTGAAAGAATCTATCAACATCAATTAGTGGAGTCATTCATATGACACATAGTCCAAAGCGTGTATAGTTAAATACCAATGTCTTTGGACTTGCACTTTGAAGTAGATCACCATCATCAAATGTTTGGTGTTCTTTCAAATTCCTTTCTTTAGTAATCTCTTGGTGTAGTAAACATTTTACCTACATCAAATATTCACCCTTATCATGGAATCGTCCATGATCAAGCTACTTTTAGCTTATAATGATGAATTATGAGTATAATGTTGCTATCCAAAACCTTTTGGAGGATTAGGACAACAAGTGTCTCCAACCTTTTGCAAATTCTCATCAAAATATGAGAACATGAACTTTGCCATATTATACTCTATCATGTTGTAACCAAAACTTCGTTTCAGATATCACAATATCTTCCACACATCATGGTTTCTGAAACAACTCTTTCAGATCCTAGATAACCTTGATATTAAGAGAATCCTTTGAATATCAAGAATCATGGAGACAAACATGATACTTATATACTAACACTTGGAATTGTTACTCTTGATTTAATACTATTTATTAAACTTCATGGAGTAACCGGAACTTACTGAAAGTTTGCAATAGGACTTTTAAACTTTAGATTAACACTTCAAAAACAATACGATACCAGTTCGTAAAGTAACTAACCAGAATTCTATAGTTCTATTATCTCAATTATAACTAAGCGCAAGGTGGTAAACGGATGCCAATGACTACAACAACTATGCAAATTCACTTTGATTTAGTTTATGATAAATTGAGTTCTAATTAATAATTAAATTAATCTAGGTGAACTCCCACTCAAAACAATATCCCTCACATTGTTTTAGTGATCACACGAACCAAATCCACCACATCAAAACCGATCATCACGAGAGTTCATATAGCTTCAATGGCAAACAATCAACATGGTCATCATATCTACTATATGACTCATGCTCTACCTTTCGGTAATCCATGTTCCTGAGGCCATGTCTGTACATGCTAGGCTCGTCAAGATCAAACCTTAGTTTCTGCATGAGCAAATCTGGCTTGCTCACGTTGCATACACTTGCAGAATCTAACACACCCGATCATCACGTGGTGCTTCGAAACAACAAGCTTTAGCAACGGTGCTAACTAAGGGTGAACACTTTATGACTTGAAATTCATGTGCATGAGGGATCATCTTATAATGCTACCGTCGTCTACTAAGCAATACAAGATGCATAAAGGATTAACATCACATGCAATTCATAATATGTGATATGATATGGCCTTTCTTCTTTGTGCTTCCGATCTCCATCTTCTAGCACGAACATGATCTCCATCATCACCGACATTGCATCAAGGTCAATGATGCTTCTCCATGGTTGTCGTCCACCGGCTTCAACTATTACAACTACTTTGAACAGACACGCGGGTCTTAACATAAATTAAAGACAACCATATGGCTCCTGCCGGTTGCCAACTTACAATAAGGAATATTGCATACATCATATATAATCACAATCATGGCCATATCACATCACTGCACACCCCTGCAAAACAAAGTTAGACGCCTCTACTTTCTTTGCATATTTTACGTGGTTTGGGGCTTTCAATAAGTGTCGTTCTAACTTACGAACACGAACCACAACATTGATACTAGTATTGTTAATCACCCATTGTAAATTGGATCTTAACTATGCTAGGAGAAACAGGCACCCGCAAAGCCACTTATGCAATACAAGTTGCATGTCAAGCGTGGAGCAAGTCTCATGAACGATGTCATGTAAGGTTAGCCCGGGCCGCTTCATCCCAACATACCGCAAGATGCAAAGTACACAAGAAGCAATCAACAATAAAAGCATCAACGCCCACAATGACCATTGTGTTCTACTCGTGCAACAGATCTACATATAAACCTGGCTCTGATACCACTGTAGGGGTTCGTAGCATGGAAAACAAAAATTTTCTATCGCATACAAACAAACAAGCCAAGATCTATCTAATAGATTGTAGCAACGAGTTGATAGGGGAACTTACCCTCGAAGATTCCAAAGCGGTTAACGAGAGCAGATTCTCGTGGGTGATGTAGTCGTACTCTTTCCGATCTCAAGATCGCGTAGACGATCCTTCCGGCGCTGCGTTCCGGCAGCGCTTCCGCAGTCGGTCACACGTTCGATACTCGACGAAGACCTTCCTCTCCCTTGTTCCAGCAGGCAGTGGAGGTTGTAGCACTCTCCTCACGATTCCGGCAGCACAACGGCGTGGTACCAGAAGTAGAGGGAAGATCCCGCAGGGCTTCGCCTTAAGCCGGAGCGAGTATGGTGGATTATGAGAGAGGGCTATTAGTGGTCTAGAGATTAGACACACCAATTAGAAGGCTCTAAACCGCAGGCTAAAGCAATTAGAAGCTCTAAACCAAAACGGCTCTAAACCGGAGATTAGAGGTAGAAACTTGTGTATCTCAAGGAGGAGCCCTGCCCCTCCTTTTATAGGTGGAGGGGCTAGGCGCGCCAGGGAGGGAGGGAGTCCCTCCCCAACTCGGCCTAGGTCTGTGCGCCGGCCAAGGAGGAGAGGAACTCCTCCTCCAAGTTGGTTTCAACCTCCTCTTGTTTGTTTCCCACAGTTTCCTGTTTCCCACAGTTTCCTGTTTTCCACAGTTTCCTGTTTTAGCCGTTTGACTTTCAAACTGGCAATTTGACTTTCATTTTTTGGAACAGCAAGAACACTTAGTACATGATGCAATCATTCAATGACACACTCATGTACCCTCCCCCCCGGAGTACCGGACAATCGGGAACCTTCTAGAACATTCCCGATGAAAACACCGGAATCATTCCCGAACTCCGAAACGGGACTTTCCTTATATGAATCTTATTCTCCGGACCATTCCGGATCACCTCGTGATATCCCAGATCCCATCCAAGACTCCGAACAACATTCGGTCTCTTTCTCATAATACCATAACTACTCAAACAACGTCGAATCCTTAAGTGTGTCTCCCTATGGTTCGTGAATTATGCGGACATGATCAAGACACTTCTCCGAACAATAACCAATAGAGGAATCTGGAAATTCATATGGCTCCCACATATTTCTACGATTACTTTGCGATCGAATGAACCACTTACATATGATACCAATTTCCCTTTGTCTCACGATAGTTTACTTATCCGAGGTTATGATCGTCGGTATCTCTGCATACCTAGTTCAACCTCGTTACCGATAAGTACTCTTTTCTCGTTCCTGTGATATGTGATCCCTTGTGAGCCAGTCACATGCTTGCAAGCTAATTGGATGACATTCCACCGAGAGGGCCCAGAGTATATCTATCCGTCATATGGATGGACAAATCCCACTCTTGATCCATGTGTTTCAACCAATACTTTCCGAACACTCAATGCCACCTTTATAGCCACCCAGTTACGGTGTGGTGTTTGATGTCATCAAAGCATCCATCCGGTAAAGGTGATATGCATGATCTCATGGTCGAAGGAATTAGGTTATTATGTATCAGAAAGCATATATCAATTGAACTATTTAAATGACTTGATCTTTATGCTACGCTTATCTATAGGAGTATGTCCATCACATCATTCTCCTAATGATATGATCCTATTGTTAATAACATCTCTATGTTCATGATCAGGAAACCATGATCATATATTAACCAACAAGCTAGTTTAACAAGAGGCTTTACTAGGGACTCTTATTTTAGTTTACAAATCACACAAGTATTAATGTTTCCGGTTAATACAATTATAGCATGGTATGTAAACATTTATCATAAGTGTGAAGATATGATAATAACCACTTTATTATTGCCTCTTGGGCATATCTCCAACAAAATTTGAGTAGTCCTTTAATTATGAAACAATGTTTAAATGAGTTGGCATTTGTTTGTAGATCAATGGCCTGTAGTAGTGCATTCCCTTTAGCTGTGATTTTGGAGAAAGAGAAACTACATGAATCTAGTATCAACTTTGCGGACGGGTACCACGGTGTGAGGATTGTTCTGGATGGTGCTAAGAAAGACTATGTCTTGGATGCAACTCTTGGTGATCATCCTACTGAAAATGAATCGGAAGATGTATTCAGTGTTTTTCGGTCACGTAGTGATGACTATATCACTGTCCAATGTGTCCTTCTTGCATCAATGGACCTAGAACTTCAAATGAGGTTTGAAAACTAGGGTCCCTTTGAGACTATCAATGAGCTGAAGGTATGTTTCAGCAACATACCCAAGCTGAGAGATATGAGATCTCCCAAGCACTTCTTGACTGCAAGATGACGGAAGGAAGATCAACTAGTTCCCATGTAATCAAGTTACACATGTATGTTCAAATGGAGGCGTTGGGCATCCCCTTCCATTCTAAACTGGGAACCGAAATAATCCTTTAAGTCTATATCACCTAGCTTTGCTAGGTTTGTCATGAACTTTAACATCCATGGGATGAATATATCACTGGGAGAACTGTTCGCGATGTTGAAGGTGGATGAAAGGGATATACAGAAGAACGTCAACCATGTGATGATGGTGAAAAAATCCTCTAGTTTAATAAGAAGAAATATGGGGCAACAACAAGAAGAGGGCTGAGGCTCGCCACGCCCCTAAGAATGGGAAGGCGCCTAAGTCTGCCCCTGCCCCAGATGTTGAGTGTTTCTACTATAACAAAGAGTCACCATAAGAGGAACTGTTCAAAGTATTTAGCAGAAAAGAAGAAGTCTGGTTCATACAGCTGAGGTATATCATATATACATGTTATTGATGTTTTTTCGCAAGGTCCTACTAAATATAACTCTTGGGTATTTGATACTGGATTGGTTGCTAATATTTGCAATACGATACATGAGCTACATAATCTTAGGAAGCTTGGCAAGAATAAGGTGACGATGCATGTCGGAAATGTGCACGTGGTGATTGTCATTGGCACAAGACCTCTACATTAGCCTTTGGGATTAATATTAGAACTTAATAATTGTTACTTCGTGTCTGCATTATGTAAGAATATTATATCGAGATAATGTATCTTACACAATGGTTATTCATTTAAGTCTGAGAATAATGGTTGTTCAATTTATATAAATAATGTCTTCTTTGCACATGCTCTAACTCATGGTGGTCTATTTATGATTAATCTCTATTGTGATACACACATCCATAACACTAAAATTAAACATCGAAATATTAATGAGTTGAGTACCACGTACTTGTGGTCACTGTCGGAGCTATGTTGAAGTCAGGGGGGCCTGCCACCCCCAAAGCCCAAAACAATTTTTTTTGCTACTAGATATTAGTTAGTTGTGATTATACAAAATCAGATCTTCCGCCCCATGTTGATACATACGGCCCATTACAGCCTCCCAACAAAAGGAAAAAAAAGAATACTACGCGTACGTGAGCGGCGACCTAAGACCTGACCCCTATAGTCGTTATCGCTATCGCCTGGTCGACGGTCGCCCCACCCTATCCCCGGCCCCCCAATCGTCGTCACCCCCTGGCCCCCACCCCCTACCTTCCTCCGGCGCTCTGGTCGTCTGGGCCTTCCCGACCTAGAGAACTCTGACCTGGCCAGCGGCGAGCCGACCTAACCCGCCCTATGCCTAGCCCCGTCCACGCTACTGGCCCCGTCGCCCCTAACCTGCAGGTCGGCGACCAGCAGATGAGCAGCACCGGCCGCAATGCCCTCCTTGATTTTTGCCTACTTTGACTCTTGGTAAGTGCGTGCCTAGTGCTAATCTAGTTAGAATTTTATTTTCCTGTACGAGCACATCCCAAATTCCTAATTGGTGATTTTTGTTGTTGTTTGAACTGAGATTTGTCCAATATCCTATAATCATTTTCACTATTTGATTGATTTGGGAGTAAGAGAGAGATCAATAGTGAACTGGTGATAGACATTTGGGAATTGGAATGGAAATGGGTAAAAAGGACAAGGGCAACCTTGCGTCATTCTTCAAAAGACAAAGAACAAAGCCAGTTCAGAAAGATCCTACACCAGCACCAGGACAACCTTTACCTCTGCTTCTTGAACTAGAACATCGTCAAGAAGATCAAGATGAAGGGCCTCAAGCAAATGAATCATTTTCGGATCCTACTGTATTTGGAGGTATTGAATTCTTGGAGCGAGACCCTGCATTGCGACCACATATTTGGTGATATCCACCCGATCAAAGGAATCGTGTGCGGAGAGCTTATTTGATGCTAGGTCCTATGCAACCTTGTTTGCAACATTATGAAGGTTCTGGTAAAATAGGTTCAGTCTTTTTTCGTCATGGTTAGAGTACTCACAACACAACCATCATGCGTATTGTCTATTTTGCTTTGTGTCTAGTAGAAATATCTTAGCAAAAGGTGGTTCTGATGTATTCTTGGTTCATGGATTTCAGAAATGGAAAAACGTGAATGATGGAAAATCGTGTGCATTCTTAGGCCATGTAGGTTCTGGACCTTGATCACCCCATAACAATGCAGTCACAGAATGTCAAGCTCTTATGCATCAACCAGACATGATGAAGGAGATACTGGAGATAACAGAAGGGCTTGGCCAAGCTTACAGTTGAGATCACAAGAAATTGTAAATGTTATCCGCCTAGTATTTGCTACAAAGAAGATCCTTCATAACTTGAGATCATATGATGGCTGGGAACAATTCCTTTTCACTATTGTTGAATTTTGTGTAGACCATGCCACTGAAATTCTAAACATGGAGGAAACTTATATCATGCGTGGTGGTCATGCACGACATCAACCGGATCATTTCACTAAGGAGCAATATTTTCGAGTGGAGGTATTTAGTGCAACTATTGATTGCCAATTACATGAATTGGATCGCAGGTTTAATGAGAAGATAATGGATCTCTTATCCACCAGTGTTAATCTAATTCCTAGAAATAGATTTAAATCATTTAAAGTCAGTGATATATGTGGGTTAGTGAAGAAGTATTATCCTATAGATTTTACTCAATAAGACATCTACGAATTAGAACAACAGCTGAAACCCTTTATTGTTGATGCTTCTAATGATGAAGAGTTGAAAAATATCTTAACCTTGACTGACCTTTTTCATTCCCTTGTCGAGACAAGAAGAGATATGATCTACAATCTGATTGTTAGATTGCTATAACTGCTAGTTACACTTTCAGTTTCCACTACAAGTGCGTAACGTGCATTTTCAAGTTTAAAGATCGTCAAGACAAGGTTGCGTACTAAGATGGCTGATAAAAATCTTGACAATAATTTGGTAGTTCACATAGAGCGTGAGATTTCTGACAGAAATACGACTTTGAAGCTGTTTTAACTAAATTTAAGGGCAAAGGGATTGAAAAGCTAACCATGTAATACCTACATGGTTTGGCAATGACTCTTTCAAGGCTAATTAGCATGATAAGTAGTATATTTTGGTATATAAGTATATCTAGTCCTAGGATGAAGTAGTTTAGCATATATATGGATCTCATCATACATGTATTTTGCAACCTATGTGGCCAATATCAGTGGTGGATCTTGAAATAAAATCTAGGGGGCAAAAGACTAAACAAAATCTACCGATTAGGTCACATTGAACATCAACATATGAAGAAGCTCCAATAGACTTAACTTTTCATTAGGTTTTGAATCTTTTGACACATGCGAAGCGTGGGAAAGATGATCGTTGAATGGATTCGTTGAACGGGCAAGTGAATTGTTGAAATATAGTCCGATGAGTATATCTCCATGCAATGGATTACTCTACTTTATAACTTTTACCAACAACTTAAGTCGATATGGTTATATTTATCTTACGAAGCATGAATCTAAAGCGTACAAAAATCAACAAGTTTCAGAATAAAGTAGAGAATCAACGTCACAAGAAAATAGAGTTTCTACTATCGGACCGTGGAGGTGAATATTTAGGTCACGAGTTTAGCAAACATCTTAGAAATTGTGGAATTGTTTTAGAACTTATGCCACCTAGAACACCCCCATTTAATGGAGTGTTCTAGCGACGTAATCGAATCTTGTTGGACATGGTGAGATCTATGATGTTATTTACTAATCTGTCTTTTACATTTTCGGAATTTGTATTAGAGACTGTGGCTTTTACACTAAATATAGCACCATCTATGTCCGTTAAAACAATACCGTATAAATTGTGGTTTGGTAAAAAACCTTATAATGCCCCAAGACTGGTTCCGGAAGAATGATGGCCGCCAGGCGCATATAGACTAAGAGACATATGCACATACAAGGCTATACAACATGCATAAGGAGACGCGTGGATTTCGAGAAGCTCAAAATATATTATATTACTTTCTTCGATCCATATTAATTGTCGTTGAATTGGACGTAATAGTTATATCCAATTCATCGACAATTAATATGTATCGAAGAGAGTACATGAATAAAATTTTATCCTCTAAGACGCTTCCCAAACCACTGATCCAGCCTAATCTTCAGAATGAACGATGACCTCTTTGCACACGCTTACACAACTAAAGACTATAAAAAAATATAGAAGCAAGAGTGAATATGACAAGTTATACTCAACAAACTAATCATACGAAACATCCATATAAATTGTAAAATAGACTTTCTTTCATAAAAAAACATATGATTAGAATAATTAAGCAATTTAAAATACATGGTGCTACCCATGAAACTAAGCTTTCCTAAACCTGGGAGTCACATGTGCGAAATTCCACACTTCTATGCTTTGTGGAGATGTACTCCGATATCGACAGTCCCGACTAGAACCACATGCGCTAGTCGAGCAGTATTCTTTTATCCACTAAAACTTGGGCACTGAATTTACTAATATTGGTTGCTCCTATGAATTTATTACCGACACGTTTTGAAATATGGCTGTTCAGTATCAATACCTGAACTGTGACCAGTACAATACGATTACCTTCATAGCACCAACTTTTTTTACAAAAACTATTATTATTATTATTTTTCACGTTGTCTATTTTCTCAATCCATATTCATGTCAAATATCCGGTTCGTATTGGTGACTCCAATAGATTCATCGTCGGTATTTTGCTAACTACTCCCTCCGTTTCAAAATATAAGATGTTTTAGATTTGTGAAGAGAATGTATCTATACTTATTTTAGTACGTAGGTTCACTTATGTTTGAAGTGAATCTAGACACTAAAATAAGTGTAGATATATTTACTTCATAAAACTAAAACATAAACGGAGGGAGTATTTAGCAAGAATCTGTAAGTGGGAGAGGTGAGGCATTCATTGGCAGCCAAAATTTTGTAAGGAAACCCAACAATGACCAAAAATTAATGGGCGGCCAATTTTATTTTGGCAAGCCTACTCAGGGAATCAAACCAAACACACCCAAAATCTCCCGGTCCAGTATCTAGCCAGACTCGAGAGCCAAACTCACCCTCTTCGCCGTTCGTTTCTCGAGTCTTACAGCTTCCGCCGTGCCGTACCTCCGCCGATCGCCGCCGCCTCGATCCCACACCGTGCTCCCGCCTCCCACACGCGTCGCCGCTGCCGTCGCTGTTCCCCTCCTTCCCCGGCGCCCGCAGCATCGCGCGTGTTCGTGCTGCTCTCTCCGCCCCCCTCTCAAGTCTTTGGCCATTGGGCCTCCTTCCTTCCTCTGAGGTATGAGCTAGGCTGTTCGTTCTCACCTCGCATAGAGCGATTCTCTTTGCTAAATCAATCGGCACCAGGAAGGAAGGAGGGACCTTCACAATTTCTGGCCACGCCATCTAGATCGCCCCCTGCTTGATGGAGCGGTGCAGGATCTGGTGGCCGCGCCAGCAGCGTCAGCCTGAACTGGACTCCGCGTCTGCCAGATATCTCCTGTTCGGATGGCTCTTCCCCCGCGCGGGCTCTGTCGACATCGTTGTCGCGGCGTTCGTTTCTGAGGGAGAGATCTTGCGGTCCTTCCCCAGCCTGGACGCCTTCCAGGTTAGTCATGGCAGCATTACAATACTGGCAGAAATGGTGCTTTTAAGTTTACTTTGCCATTTATCCTGTTTATTGTTGGATTCTAGTAGGGTTTAGCTGGAGTCTGTGACAATGGTCAGTTTGGTTCATTTTTATGTACTATAAAAGATGATTTTTTTTGTAATTTCAAGGTGAATTAACCTAATTTAACATATCACTTAAGAAGGCAAAACATACGCATTGGTTCTGCTCGTTTAGTGTAAGTAGCATATAGACCACAATGCAGATAATTGTATGGCATGCAATACTCGAAAACGTCGGGTGGCCAGCCAAACTAGCCGTAATTTTTTGTTTTTTTTATAAAGCATTTATTGATTTTGTTGCATGCCTGACTTTTAGCTGCACTTACCATACAGTCAGTGAGATACGCAATAAATTTACCCCTGAATGAAAAAAAAGATTAACCTAATCCTTGAATTGCTATTAAAGAGCGCATATTGTATACATGAATATAACAGCGGAGGCTTTGGGTTAGGGGCTTACGTGTTAAAATCCTTAGGAACCAAACTTTTTTTTGTAAGGATGCCTGCATCCTGGACCCATCCAATCTTGCTGGTTTGTGTTTGGCTAGCTGAAATGTGTCATCTAATCCAACAAGTTTGTGTTTGGTTAGCAGAAAGGAGTGAAAAATTCTATGATTAAATCTTTCTGCATGGACCACAGGCAAGAAATTAGCGTAATTTATTGAATGGGGATATTTCACAAAGATTTCCTTGCAACCCTGTTCCACCCCTTAAAACTATAGATGGTGCCATTAGCTTAATCTAGTATGTGTGTGTTCCAGAAACTGAACAGCCCGTGAAGATCATGTACATGTTAAGATAAGGCGGTTAAATGCATTGGCGGTTCTACACATCACAGTTTTGCCATTAGACCTTTGAATTTTTAGACATGAATTTCTACATGTTTATGCCATTATGAAGCATTGACACCACACCACTTGAGTCTTAGCACCGCCACTCGTTGAATGGGTTTCTCGTAACACTTCTGTTGTTTTGAATCAACTTACATCTGAAGGCTATGAATATTTGAATCATTTTATTATTCAGACAACTGACTTGGAAATGTGTGAGTAACTGAGTATGATAGTTTTCCCCTTTACAACTACCGGTTAGCCTTTTGTGGTGGGCTGTATTTGTAACCCTCAGTCTTTTACTCGACTTAATTCTTATTGCAGCCTGTTTGTGTCGCATGTTTTGATACCAGGATCGTTGCTTCGTTAATGCAATCATCCATCCACATACTACAAAAATTGGAGACATGTATTTTAGGGGGATATGTCATCTAGTGTGAAGTCATCTTTAGCTGCTAAATTTCATAATTCCTGATGCAAAACATCGGGTTAGTTTTTGCTGGATGGAAAATAAAAAGATGTGAGGATGGAAAAAACTTGTTTTTTATTCTTATTTCAATTTTTGCAATATATATATAGTTATATAAGTGCATGGTAGAAGTTACTATATTTTTTCTAATGAACATCACATTCCATTTTCTGTTTTTAGTTGTTTAAGATTGCTACCTTGCTCAATGTTTTCTTTCTTGTTAGACCGTCATTCTTTCCTCAAATAAAAGGATGCCAATAACGCTACAAGGATCTGCAGCATTTACCATTCTTGGGGATTGTGTTGTGCATCTTCCAAGAGATTTTGAAGCCTGCTGTGTTCAGAAAAAATATCAGCTGTTGCGGACTAAATGGGAATGTGATTGTAGCGTATTAGATGGTTTTCTAGATACTTGCAAGAAGTCAGTAGTTAAAGGTGGCAACTGGGTGCACTTCTGCTGTAAGCCTGAAAAGAGCTTCAAATGTAATGTGAATCAAATTCCAATGCTTCATCATTTGTATCTTGATGACCAGAATGTTGAAATTAATCATTGCCACGTATGTAAGTCAACTCTCACTTCTTACATCCTTGTGATAATCATAGTTTGGGTAATTGCATATTATCTCATTTGGTACAGTTCAATTGCTTACTAAGACCAGTTTCTTTATTACTTTTCAATTTATCTAGGTGATACTTTATGATATTCCAATTGCTGGTAGAAATCATTTTTCTCTGGGTGATGATGCACCTCATAGTTTGAAGTCCCCCCTCAAGAAGCCAAATTGGATATATAATCTGCAAAAGAAACCACCAGTTCTTGATTTGGTATGCTCCTTAATGCTTTTACATGTTCTTACAGTATAATCTAACCAGTTAGATAATGTGGTCCATTTTTATGTTTGAAGGATCCGATTGTTTTGGCGCTTAATTGTTCAAATGCAGCTAGATTACCAGTTGCTTGGAAAACTGCTCACAATAGTTCTGCAGCTCATTTCTTGCTTGCAACTGTGTAAGCATCATCCTTTGTCTACTCTTCTCTGACTGACACTGTTTTCTTCTTCTATAACCTGACTGCGGTTTGTTTATTAGGTTTGATGCCTTAGTTCAATTGGTACAACATTTTACCGGAATAGTTTTGGCTTCAGTATCAACTATTGTCTACATCTTCATTAATCTGTTCCGAAAATGTTTGAGCCATGTGTCTGTGTACTCCATGTTACAAAAGGTGTTCAGACACTCAGGGAAAAACATGCATCTCCGTTGTTGCCAAATTCTGTATTGGCCAGTTTCCCTTCAAGACAGCTCCTTAAGGTAACTTGGCATGCCTATGGTGTGGCTTAATTTTGCCATTATTACTTAATTAACTGGTAGCTAGTTATCTCGTCTAGTCATGTCAAATGTGATTGCCAAACTCACCTGGTTTCTTTGCTTTATGATAGCTGACTACTGTATTTCATTCCATTTATGGGTCCATGTTAACCTCAATGTAAGGAACCTTTGTGCTTCCCCAATATTAGAAGTTGAGATTATTTAGCTGTTAGCTGTGATGATAGACTAGATTGTTTTTAATACTAAGCTTCTCATTGTCCTTGGTACCTTATGTGAGCATGTTACTTATATCTGCAGCTCCTCTGTGAATGTTGAATATGCACACAAAGCTGCAATCAAGAAGCATGCGTTGTGGTCAAATATTATCATGGATCTTCTGATGGGTTTCATCCTCGGAACAGCACTATTATTAAACTTGGAGACTATTTGCTCTTGGACTTTTTATCTTCTCCACTACATGACAGATGCCGTCTTGAGATCTGGTTGTGTGTGGCTGATGGGTGTTCCAGCAGGCTTTAAGCTGAATACGGAGTTAGCAGAGCTTCTAGGCATGATTTCTCTGAATGCAATCCAAATTTATTCTACCCTTTGGTTCATCGTGGGAGGCTTCCTGAGGCATATAATTCAAGGCCTTGCATTTTCTGGAATCCTTTTAGGTTTCACAGTTCCTGTTTCATTCTTCATAGACATCATCCAGCTGGTGACATTGCATGTTACCATGCTTCAGTGGTTAATCTCCTTAATATATTCAAGGCAGATTCAGACAGTGACATCGTTATGGCGTCTTTTCAGGTAAACTGTGGGTACATTGATGGGTAAATGGACCTAAGATGAAATGAATGCTTTTGGATTCAGTTGCTTTGCAGTTAAAAATAATCTAAAAAATAATCATAGCACTAGAACTGTGTGTATTGTGTATGTAAAATTGATAAAATATATGATCATATTGCACGATACACAAGGACAACAAATTATAGTATAGTACAAAAGATTAATCACACTTCTGTCTATTTTATACAGTTCAGGTCATTGTATTGTTGTGCCAAAATTTACATGTATACATGCTTACCTTGTTCTGTTACAATATGTTGCTATGTACTATCTCTGTGACTGGTTCATATTGGTATTGCCATAAGTGCACCAAGTCTGCTTCCTCTATCAAGCGACATTTTTTAAGTGTAAAAGGAACTTACCGTAATGTAAACCTGATCGTGTAGCCGAATGACTATCATCAGATTATTAATTAACTATAATGATCTCTAATTTCCATATTTTGTCGTAAATTATTTCAGTACTTGGATTGTTGGATATCTAATGTTTAGAAAGCAAATCATGGAGCCAAATTCCATGTAGATGGAGAGCAGAAGCTAATAGCAAGTTAATTTTAGTCTTATGGTGAAAATCTTACATTTAGAAATCGGTTGTGGAGCCAACCTCTTTTAGAGAGTAAACAAAAATGCTAATTATTATTCGGTAACATCTCAAGCCGTTGTTTCTCATCCCCTGACCTAATTTGCGTCATTATTTTATGACCGTTTTAACCAGCCGTTTATTTAGTGTGATAATTTAATCAACTGTTGCAGTTATAAATGAACTTATAGCAACTTAAGTCTTAAAATGTTTTGTTTTTTCATTAGATTTCTTCTTTGTACATTTCTTGTTGACTTGCTGATACATGCTTTTATTATTAACAGAGGGCGCAAGTGGAATCCTCTTAGGCAGAGATTAGACAGCTATGACTACACGGTTGAACAACATGTGGTTGGTTCACTGTTGTTTACACCAGTCTTGCTTCTTCTACCCACAGCTTCTATATTCTATATATTCTTCTCTATCTTGAGCATCACAATCATCTGTTTGTGCATAGTATTGGAAATTGCAATTTGTATAATCCACTGTACTCCTTATGCTGCATTAATTCTGTGGGTGACAAGGAGGCAAAGATTTCCTGCTGGATTATTGTTCCTCCCTGTGTCCTTGTCATCATTATCTACTGATGAAGATGATGCTCTACCAATTGAACATTGTTCAACCAGTGGATCTGGTGAAAATGAAACAGAGGAACACATCCATGTACATTCAGTACCGCTAGTTTCAGAACTTAACTGTAACTATAACACCCTTGGTAAGCTGTTTCTCTATACTTTTGTCACACCTTATGCTCATACCACGTTTGTTTATCAGGTGTTGTTTTTCCTATAACAGTTTTAGCAGTGTCTGCTCTACTTTTTATTCAAGCACATTTCCTTCTGAACACATGAGGGCACCAGGCCTGTTGTGTTGTTATTTTATTTTAACACTCATTTTGTAAACACTCATTTTGTAATCTTTCAGCTTATATTTTTGTATCATATGGATGAATATATAGAAAATCATATTTTGAAGAATGAAATCATCTTTTGGATACAGTATCTCTTATGTAATTTCTTTCAGCTGAGATTCTGCTAACATAAATGAAGCTAAATGCAGCACAAGTAATCGGGCCACATTACGAAAAAGTTTTCAATGGCATTGCTCTCCCCTTCTGCAAACAACTGGCACATGGAATCCTCAGGGGTGCAAGGTCGGTACTAATTTCGATGATTCAGTTGTAACCTTTTTTATGTCATTCGTGACACTTGCCTATTTGATGCCAGGATCCCTACAACACTGCATCTGCCGTCTTCTCCATACCCTTGGCTGCATATTGGCATCAGAGAATACTGGATGCTCTGTCGCGGCGCAACCAAACAGGGACGGAATTGAAGTTTTCACGTGCTGTCTTTGTTCGTTGCCCTTGAATTTTGCTGTAGCTTCCTAACACAGTAGTAACAAATGTTGTTAGTTGCAAAGCGTAACAATGTTCATCTTTTCGCGGTGGATCTTTTGCTTTAGACATTAGTTGCCTAACACAGTTAACAGATGTTTCTTTTTGTAATTCAGTAACAGGTATTGTTAGTTGCAAAATTTTAAGATGTTGACTGCTCTGTAGTCTGTAGTACAATGACTTGAAATACCATTTGAAGTTGAAGAATCGATGCTGTTGAGTTCTGCCTTACCAAATCTCCACCTTTTTTTTTATTGGAAATCTCCATGTTTGTTACAAGCATACACTTCCCACATGAGCATAATGTGTTGTGACAACAATAGACATGGGCATTGGTGATTTTTTTTTGAAACGACCTGAAGCTTGTGTCACGCATGAGGGCACACCTTAGATGACTGAAGACGCCACTGGTGCGTAATGAGGGCGAGTGGTGTGTGTGTCTGAGTGGGACCTGCGTGTCAGTGTGTGAGTAGGTATAAGTGTGACTTGCTGTAACAGATTGGTTACAAACTGAACTGAGGAATGGAACTTCAAATTCTCCTCCTACTTCTCTCTTCTCTGCTGTTCTTCCTCCCCAAGACAGATTCATCATACCAGCCAGGGGCAGGGGGCAGTACAGCTTGGTTTACTCTCTGTTTCCAGGTCGAATGTATTGTTTAGACCCGACTCCAGCATGTTCAGTGGCGAAAGCCTTGAATGTGTGGCCTGTGGTGGATATATTTTGTCCTTCTTGAAAATAAACACTTGATAGATTGTTCCGATGCCTTCCAGCCCTAATTGTATCTTCTCATTTCTGAAATGAACAAATCTACTCATCTTCCCTCCCCAAACCTGTGTTGTCAACCGCAATTTGAAGCACTGTTCTATGCGTACAATATATACACACCACGCTATAGGGTATATATATGATCAAGTTAGAACCAAATCACGAACAAAGAAGTGGAAGATGTGCTATAATATCCGTGAGAAGGGATGCTTGGTTATATAGTACCTGCACAATTTATTCAACATTTAGCAAGTACTGCATAAAAGATAACTTGCATTGATGGACGATTTTGGTTGGCATTAATCCAAAGACATGTTAGTTTCGACAAAGAGAGTTCCGCAACCAAAATAATTTCGCATAAAATAAGGTTATTGTTCGAATTGTGGATCTCCCTGCTCTCATTTTCATTTCCATGGATACCATATACACGGTACATAAATTCAATGCGCGATTACTATACTAGTGTCTTCAATTCCTCCTTTGGAAACAAGGACATGAGTTGTGATGTGTACACTAGCACATCATGAGCAGGATTGCTTTGGAGTGGAAACGAGGGAATGAGTTGTGGTCGTGTATCAGCTTCAGCATCAGCACCAACTTGGTGCAGCAGATCGGCAACCACCTAACCAACAGGATGCACTAGGAACCAGCGCAGAGCAAACAAGACGCCCCGATGGCCAATCCAATCCCTGGATCAGAAGGATAGTGACCCAACTTTATTTGCTACAGCCTCTTACTTCTTTTTCTTGCCAAGGGTCCATATTTTCCCACCAGTTTGGTCTTACTATTCTTGGTAGATGCAATTCTGAAGTGCATCGCGTTACCTTGTAACTGGATATTACTAGTATCATGATTACATGGAGATATAAACTTGATACGCATACCTCTTTGCGCAAAAAACATTCCCAACAGATAATGTTCCCGGTGCTCCCGTTGCCTACCATTCCTAACAGTATTTACCATTTTCATGTCAACACGCTCGAACAATATAATTTGAGCGTACAATTAAATTTTTTGAGAAAGTGGTAGCACCATAAAATTCTAATTATAAAAGAAATGCGATATGGTAGAGAGGTGTGAAGTGTCTATATATATAGGATGTTGAAGACATGAGTTAGCTATCATTTATTGTGGGCATGTTTGGTGAAGACTTGAATTCTCTTGCTAATACAAAAAGGTATGGGTGATCGGACATGTGGATTCCATTTTACATGGTCAGACACGCAAGTCGTGGGATTTCGAAAGAACATGCATGTCTACCCAAATGTAAAATACTATGCACATTTGTAATGTAAAGTATCGATTGGGTTTAGAAAAGTCTTCAAGTTTCTCTTTCTTTTTCATTGATAGTCTCTTCATTAAAGTAAAATTTTGAAAGAGAGTATATTAAGATCAATAAGATAGCAATTACACTCGGCCTCCACAATGATATAATGTCAAGAACTAGTAGATACATTGGGGATGCATATAGCCAAAGGGCGAAGAAGAAAAGGAGAGTAAAACAGAAGAACAAGCCCCACCAAAGCACCAAATGATTCACAACAACATAAGACAACCACCACCATTTTAAACACTCGCCATGCGACATAATTTATCTCCAACAGCGACACGATCAAGGAAGGATAAAATGCACAAGCACCTGATTTCACCCTAGAGAAAGGCTAGGCAACCTCCATACAATGCCTTCACCAAGGGACACAACTAGAAAGCCGCCATTGCCAGATACAACCAATAAAGGCCGAACCTATGATTTTCTCTCTAGAGATTGGGACTCATTGCTCGAAGAGAATCACCAAAACAAAGTCACTCTGTGTTGTCGTCCCAGTTGCCAAGATAACTATTGCAATGCACCGATATCTAGGAGCATAGATTCCATGCACACGGTTTTGACATGGGCATTGACCAGGCAAACAAAACTGTGTTCGCACAACAAACTGTGGAGCATCATCTTCAAATGTAAAAGGAACTTGTCGTAATGTAAACCTGATCATGTATCCGAATTACTGTAATCAGATTATTAGTTAACTACTGACCTCTAATTTCCATATTTTTTTGTAAATTATTACGATACTTGGATTGTTGGACATCTAATGTTTAGAAAGAAAATCATGGAGCCATATCCCACATAGATGGAGAGCAGAAGATAATAGAAAGTTGATTTTGGCCTTATTGTGAAAATCTAACATTTAGAAATCGGTTGTGGATCCAACCTCTTTTGGAAAGTAAGAAAAAATTATAATTATTATTCGATAACATCTCAAGCCGATGTTTCTCACTTTGGCGTCATTATTTTGATGACTGTTTTAACTAGCCATTTATTTAGTTTGATAATTTAGTCAACTTTTGCAGTTATAAATGAACTTGTAGCAACTTAAGTCTTAAAATGTTTTGTTTATTTTTTAGATTTCTTCTTTGTACATTTGTTTTTGATTTGCTGGTACATTCTTTTATTATTAACACATGGCGAAAATGAAATCCTCTTAGGCAGAGGTTAGACATCTATGGCTACACCATTGAACATGTGGTTAGTTCACTATTGTTTTCACCAATCTTGCTTCTTCTACCCACATATCGTATATTATGTATATCCTTCTCTATCTTGAGCAGCATAATCGTCTGTTTGTGCGTGGTATTGGAAATTACAATTTGTATAATACACTGTACTCCTAATGTTGTGTTAATTCTTTGGGTGAGAAGGAGACAAAGATTTCATGTTGGATTATTGTTCCTCCATGTGTCGTTGTCATCAGTATCTACTGATGAACATGATGCTTTACCAGTTGATATTGTTCAACCAGTGGATCTGGTGAAAATAAAACAGAGGAGCACATCCATGTACATTTAGTACTGCTAGCTTTAGAACTTAACTGTAACTATAACACCCTCAGTAAGATGTTTATCTAAAATTTTGTCACATCTTATGCTCATACCATGCTTATTTATCAGTGTAGTTTTACTATGACAGTTTTGGTAGTGTCTTCTCTGTTTCTCATTCAAGCACTCTCTATAAGGATTTCCTTCTAAACACATGAGGGCACCATGATTCTTGTGTTGTCATTTCTTTTAACACTCATTTTATAATCTGTCAGCTTATATTTTTATATAATATGGAGAAAATCATATTTTGAAGAATTAAATCATATTTAGGATACAATTTCTCTGATGTAGTTTCTTTCATCTCAGTTTTTGTTAACATAAATGAAGCAAAATGCAGAGCAAGTAATTGGGCCACATTATGATTTTTTCAATGGCGTTTCTCTCCCATTCTGCAAACAACTGGCTCATGGAATCCTTAGAGGGTGAAATGTTGCTGCTTATCTCAATAATTTAGTTATAAACTTTTTATATCATTCGTGACACTTTCTCTATTTGATGCTAGGATCCCTACAAGGTTGCATCTGACATTTTCTCCATACTCTTGGATTCATATTGGCATCAGAGAATACTTGATGCTCTGTCGTGGCGCAACCAAAGATGGACGAAATTGAAGTTTTCATGTACTGTCTTTGTTCTTTGTCCTTGAATCTTGTTGTAGCTTCGTAACACAATAATAACAAATGTTGTTAGTTGCAAAAATGTAATGATTTTCAATGTTTCGCGTTGGATCTTTTTTTTAGACATTAGTTTCCTACCACAATTTACAAATGTTTCGTTTTGTAATTCAATGAAAAATGTTTCTAGTTGCAATTTAAGATGTTGACCGCTCTATAGTACGAGTACGAATGACTGCTGAAATACCATTTGAAGTTGAGTAGTCCATGCTGGTAAGTTCTGCCTACACCAAGTCTCCACCTTTTTTTACTAGAGTCTCCCATGTTTGTTACAATCATACAATTTCCCACATAAGCATAATGTGTTGTAACAACAATAGAGACATGCATGCTAGTAAACTAAAGCTTGGTGATTATTTTGAAACGAACTGAAACTTGGGTTGGAATGTATCTAGTGATATTTGGCTTTCGATAGTAAACATGCATGATTTTCACCCATCTAGGATAGGGTCCTAATAATTGATATCAGAGTAACTAAGTTTCAAGTATTGCATCGTCTTTTTTATCCGAAAAGTGCTATTTACTAGTTAAGTTTATCCACACAACATTTTTTTTGTTAAATATAATTGCATGTAGTATTTTGCTAAATCCACAAAGTAGTTGGGCATCAGATTTTTATTTATGAAGCAGCAGATTTAGGCCATGAATTCAAATTTTATTTTTGTGATATGATAAACTCTCTTATCTCTTGCATATTAGGTGTTTGATGGTTGTCCTACTTGCCCGTTCCATGGATTCTAGACAACTTGGTAATGTAATTATTCAATGTATTACCACTCTATTATTTGATTATCCGGTTCTGGTCAAAGACAACTATCAGTGTTGCAATGGATGCAAGAAAGTTCTATTGAAGTTCATTTGCTACAATCTTGAGTAAATAAGGGTACCATCTACAATCTACCCCCTAGAACCCATCCAGCATGTAGTTATGCCATTTAGTTTTCCCTTTTTAGATAATGATTCATAATCCCTTACATCTTTGGTGCATTGGCATGCGTGGAGCTGAGATGTTATTTCCCCATGGCAACAGGGCATCAAAACCTAATGTCTTTTGTTACTTGTGTAAACTGGATTACCTTTGTTAAATAGCAATGGTGCAAGCAAAATACTTCTAACTATATAGCGTGTGTCTGTTTCATGAATAATTTGTACATGTAGCTGAGCATATTGTGCATAGTTTTCATGATGAAATCATAAGCAGAAATACATTGTACTTGGGAAGTTAATTTACACCAACATGAATCTTTTATAGCATTAAAGTAAATTACACTGAGACCTACTGATCTTGCACAGATGACAAGTGAAATGCCTAGGAACTCACTGGTATGTGTTATTGTTTGACTCAAACTGTAACAATATTAATATCTTTTTTTAGTTATTTTTCTATATTTTATTATCGATACCCCCTACTGTTGCCATCTTCACTGGGATGGTATGTTTTCTATTTTCTCTTTAGATTGCAAAGTACAGTTCCATCCAAACCCAACCACCTTTGAAGTATAATTAGCACATGTTTGCCATGATGCTTATTGAGAGAGACACCTCTATTTCACCATCATTAATAGATTTCTATTTTAACTACACAGTTCACATGTAACTAGTTACTTTTTTGCGGTCATCTGCTAACCCAAGGTTTTCCTCTTCATTGGCTTGATGGATTACATGTGCACGTCATTGCACCTGTTCCTGTGAATCCTTTAGAAACACCAGAACCACCTGCTAACTACTCATTAGAGCATTGGTCTGGTCTTGCGATATCAGTTAATATCTTGGTCAATCGACCATGTAAGTCAACACTTTATGTTTTTTTTCACTCCATAATATCTATGCGGCATTCTTAAAACTCTTAATGTGTCCTCACTACTATACCTTTTCTTGTTGGTTTAGGATCCATGGTAGCGACTCATGGATACCAAGGAGATCCTGGCCAGTTTGATGTTACAAGCCATATTGGAGAAAATGCATATTCCATGCCCTAAGTAGGATCAAAGTGCTGTTGGAGGCTGCCAATTTGTTACAAAAGTAATGTTCTACCTTCTGCACAATTTATCCCTATGAGACTGACTCTAAATTCACTAAAGCTGATTATTCCCTGGGTGCTAATATGGGTCAAATGAAGATAAATCAATCAACTGGGACTCGTGTTTGCCACTATGACTATACGTCTCGAACTACTTTTGATGTTCCATTCTAGGTAGTGATCTACCTGATCATTGTGTCTCTCACGTCTGATGTTTTGTTATCTTAGAACCATGTAAAATCTACTTTCTACTCTTCATCAACCGATAATTCTTCTTTGTAAAGCATGTATAGAGGATGTTATGATTGACAAATTTTGCAATGGTGATTGCCTTAGATACAAATGCCTTACCTTACTGATATTTTAAAGAAAAAAACACCATTGTTTGAGACCAGGAAATCGTATCATACAATTGATTTGTATCTACAGTCTAGAGAAAGTGTCAAACATGACCCGCACCTACTACAATTTTGATTTTTTCTTCTACTCTCTTTTCATCTGGACATTGCCTTCGCTTTTTCTGAACATTGAATTCAACATTTCTGAATATTTCCTTTGCTTTATATTCTCCTCTTTCATATCCTGGTGTTCATATTTTGTACTACCGAAAATTCTTATAATCCATATTTAGAGATATTTCAGTTCATTTGTTTAGCCAAGAAATGAACTGGCCTTACCTTTTATCTAAGAAAATTGCCCTAAATTCAACGGGATCGTGTGCCAAGGCGCACAACTAAATCTAGTACATATGATGAGTGCCATTATATAAATCAGTTTAACATAATGCTCACAAATATCTATGAACTCGTATACTACATCTAGTGACCTAGATACCCGATATACATTTATTTTGGACAAGGAAGCTCATGGTCACTAGTGCAGAGCGACCCATGTGTCCCGGTTGGTAAGGGCCTTTAGTCTCGGTTCCCCGACCGGGATGGGGCAATCGGGACTAAAGCCCCAACCTTTAGTCCCGGTTGCCCCACCAACCGAAACAAAACAGCGTACACGTGGCCACTGCTCTGCGTGAGTGGGGGAGCAACCGTCCCGATTCGTAACACGAACCAAGACAAATAACCCTCTGCCGCGGCAGAGATTTGGCACATTTCTCTACCGCGGCAGAGAATTCATTATGGCACCTTTTTTTTGCCGCGGCAGCATTTTAGCCACTTTTTGTGCCGCGGCAGAGAATTCATTTATGTTGTTTTATTTTTTATTTTGTATTTTGCACTCATCAATGAAGGAACCATTATATTACACAAGATCATCATGACAATATAGATCTAAGTATCAAACATATTACATTCGATACACGGATTTCGTGCACTACATACAAAATAAGCTTTTTGTATAATCCCTATTGCCTATACACATCCGCATAGTATTCTCCTTTTGGGTCTAGGACTTCTGCATCCAAGAATCCTGCCAATTCCTCCTGAATTTCTCGTACGCGATTCTTTGGCAGAAGACCGTCCCGTAGACGTTCGATCTGATTTAAAAAAGGAGTCAACATATATGAATGAAACTAAACACAATTTGATGGTAATAAAAAACTATAAAAATTGTTTACGTACGTGGAGTTGCTCTAAATTTCTGCTCTTCTCACAGCACGTCTGACGGATGAACTCGCAAACATAGTATCCACATAAATTGTTCCCTGGTACCTAAGTTAGACACTTTACGAGAAACATAGTTCAATCAAAATAATAATCAAGCATGATAATAACGGTATCAAAATTAGAATCAAAGAGATGCGCGGATATAGCTAGTGGTACTTACATCTAGTGGTTTAAATGTAAGCTCCTCTTTCCAAACACCCCTAGCCTTCTTGGTGAACCGTTTCCAAGCGCTGCCCGGCGAAGAAAACGAATAAAATAAGTTATTAATTACTTGATATCATAAAATTCATGAACATTGCCCGATATAGTGTCGTAATGATTAGAATTATCACTGGAGAATCATCTGCATGTCCTGCCACGTCTTAAGGGGTTTATGTTTCGAATCCATCACTAGTATCCGCCCTTTGTCAGGTTGAATGATTAACAAAATATAGTGGAAGATGCGCATGCATAACTCATCAATTATATACTTAACGTCGAGTAAGAGAAATAGAAAGTGTATACAAGACAATAAAACTCACTCGAAGTTGCAAGGAAATAGTATTTCGCTTCTGGTTTCTTGAAACCTTAAGGCGTGTACGATATTATCCTCCGTATCCTGGGGGTTTGTTTTGAGATTAGCTTGATGAACCCAATATGGGTCAACGAACCCAATGTCATAGATTTGTACTCTGCTGCATTCGAGAATCTTCATTCTGCATATTATAGTATGATTATATACATGCAATAAACGAGGTGAGATAGCTAGAGACTAAATTAATTACAGAATTAGTACTTACAGACAATAGGCACTGATGATCGATTTGTTCATGGCGTCTTGATTGAATAATTGAAATAGTTCAACAAATTCAATGGCTATCATGTCATCTAATTCTTTCCCATAATGCTTTTTTGTAACCTTCAGCATTATCCAGTTAGGTCCGGCCTTTGTGGCATGCATGTACCAGTTATGCAATCTTCGCATTTTTGTTGGAAGATTATTTACCTCCTCAGGTTTGACGAGAGGTTTGCCGTACTGGTATTTGTATGCTACTTCACCCACGGGGAAGTACTGTAACTGGGATAAGTAGTGAGCAATACTCATACCTTGAGCAACGACCGCTTCTCCGTATAGTGCAACTACATCTGGATCATACTGCTCTTGGGCCGCATATTTGCTCGACCCCACATTGGTATGGAAAATCACCTTGAGAGGGGCGCAAGATTATTTTGTTTGTTCTCCGAGCTGAGCAAAAGATTTCCCGCTTGCATCAGTACTGCTCTTCGACAGTTGTTGTGCCGCATGTGACTTGAGAATAGAGCGCTCATAGTCTGATGACAACTTTGGCTCGGGTTGGTGAAGGCCCTTTAGCATTTTGAACACTCGGGCTTTTTCTTCTTTGGTGCTGGGAAACTCTGGCTCTTTCGGCCGCCTCAGGTTAGCGAAAAACGCCGTCGTTTGCGCCTCAACGATCGCCGTAGTCTCCTCTTTAGTACAATCATAAGCTCTCTTGGGAGGAACCTTTGGTACTTTTGGAAGAGGCTCCTGTTTACGTGTCGGCGATCGCTTACCACTCCGCAGAGTAGCGGTGGTATGATTACGCTTTTTTTCCTAAGGCGCCGGCAATGGCTGTCGCGGCGGCGATGGCTGCGTCGGAGACTGATGAGGCGACGGATATGGGTGAGCGACGAAGACGGCTGCCGCGGCGGCGATGATCACGCTGGAGACGGCTGAGGCGGCGGCGAAGATGGCCTTGGCGTGTGATTTGGAAGAACGATAAATTCCTTTGGCCATAGAATGGTGACGTTTGTTGCTTCTCCCAGTTCAGTCACATCCCCTTCACCTGCAGGGTAGTCAAGCTTCAAACCTTGAAAGGTGGGCATGATTTCATCCACCCCGACAACATCGTAGCCTTGTGGAACCGGACGACAATGGTAAGTTCGTGTGGGTCCAATTTGTAAGGCATAGCCGACCGCCACCTTCATTGATATGTTCACAACTTTGACATGTAGCTCGCAGTGTGTCATCTGTGTGATATCATCCACTGGGTAGACAACACGAGCCATCGTCGGTGCACCATCGTCATCGTCATTGTCATCACCTGGGACCTCGGTGGAAGCCACACTGCTTTTTCAATTATTCAATAGGCCGGTAGCATCGAATGTAGGTTCTACCACCATGTGTTGCTGAGATGGGCCGGTAGTACCTTGCTGGCTAAGTGCGTTAATTTGATCTTGTTTTTTTTTATTCGTTCTTCAATTATACGCATTCGCTCTTTCTGAATATCTGCTTCAACTTCCGCGTTGTCCTTTCTCCTCTTACGGTTTCTATCAGGATATTTCTTCCTCTCTTCGAGAAACCCAGTTCTCCATGGTTGGGAGCCTATTGTGCCTCGTGTTTGTCCATCATGTTCCTTATTCCCAAGGGCAAGTGTGAGCTCATCATTCTCTCTATCGGGAATGAAGTCCCCATCTTTAATAGCCTTTAATGCTTTTCTAATCTTCTTGATTGGTAAGGGGTCTTCTTTATGTCGTATGTTATATATACACTTCCCTTCCGAGTCCAACGTGCCCCCATGCCCGTAAAACCAATTCTTTGCACATTCGATCCAATCGTCTGTCTCTGGGACGATCTTTTTAGCACGCAGTTCATCCTCAAGTTTCTTCCACTTAGGAATGCCAGCCCTGTAGCCACTTTGCCCCATAGTATGGTGATACTTCTTATTAGCAGCATTCATCTTATTCGTTGCAGACATTTTCTTAGCTTTTTCTGATGTCTTGTAATTCACAAACTCAGCCCAGAATGGTTTTAACTTCTGATACTGAATCTTCTTGAAATCCAGAGTCTTATCTTTCACGACATAGTCAAGGTGCAATCTTTTCTTCCAGTTGGTGAAACACTGGGCCATCTTCTTCATAGCCCACTCCCTGACCTTCATCTGCATGGCTTTGTCATGTTCTAAGGCGTCCTCAACTGGATCCTCCGCATTTGGATCCAGCTCTACCTTCGGTAGTTTGAAATTAACCATGAGCCTCTTCCACAGTAAATCTTTGGCCACAATAGGGATAAATAAAGACGTTCCCTCTTCTTACGCATCAGCAGGCCTATTCCAATTTCGAAAGACGATCGGGACGAAGTCCCTAACGATTACTCCACATTGTGCCACAAATTTTTTTGCGACAAAAAGGGGAGCCGTCGGTTTGCCGTCATCACTGATTTCTTTGATCCTGAACCTCTCATGGTCTTCCAACTTTTTGGTTGGGACTCGTCCGCTCTTTTCAGTAGATTTGTTCTATCTGGAGGGCTAAAAGAAGAAAGATCATTTTTAATATTTCTATATTGATAGCAAATGATTAATTAATGAATTAATTATATTACATGCACCTCGCCGGAGCGGTCGTCTTCTCGATCACACAAGGCATCACCTTCTCCCTCGCAGAAGGCATCACCTTCAACCTCAAAGAAGTCGTCTCTTCCGGCAAAAAGAGGATCACCCTCACCAGAGTTGTTCAGAAACGTTGATACATCTAAATTTTCTTCCCTGCGGATCACACCTTGGATCAACTCTTCCTTTTCTTCGTCTCTGTCGTGGGGTTCCATATTTTCTCCATAGGTGGAAAAACGGATAAGTCAAAGCGGCTAAGGGAGAATGTTAGGTAGGGTGTTGAGAGATATAAACCCTAATTTGGAGAAACCCTAATATATACATACACAATAGTAAAAATGAAGAGAAACCCTAAACCCTAAACCTAGCTACAAAAAGGAAACTATGTAGTAGATAGGTAACTCTAGCTACTGACAAAAGACCACATTGGAATCATATACATCATAGCGAGAAAGTAGATACTTTGTAATAGGTTAATAATGAGAGGCTACGCTTGCCCTCGGGCTCGGATCCTATCGCGAAGAACCAATACCGGAAAGAAAGGCGACAATTCAAGACATGGCATAATGCAATGCACAAACAATATGTATGACCTGTCATATTAGATACTACGCAATAACCATAATGCATGCCGATTTAAGAGGGTTCGGAATGCCTTGTCAAAGGTGCATCGCCAAACTCACATGTATATGAGGGGTATCGATGTTCTTCCAACTAAACTAGGGTTTAAAGTTGCTTGACAATGTATTATGATTGCTTAAACACATAGCTCTCAATTTTCTGAACATTTTGATATATTATACATATTTTTATGATTAAATATGAATTAGTTATTGATTTTACAAAATTATATTAATTTCTGCTATTTTCAAACATTTTAGAAAAGGATTAAGCCATTACTGCATCACCCTGACATCATCAACCCTATTCCTAACTTTCTACACCGGGACTGCTCCTACCCACAGCCACTGACTAGGGGGCCACAGGCCGAGCTGGGTCCACCCCGTTGCCACGCAGGCGCCACGTTAGACGTGGCGGCAGGAGGCGTCGGGCGGTGGTCGCCGACGACGATCTGGGCCACCCTAGCATGCGAGAAGGGGTGCGCTGGAAAGAGAGTGACTAGGTGAACCACATAGTGGCGGCATCGCCCCTTTAGGGTCACCGGAGCAAGGCCTACGACGAGCGGCGACGACGGAGCTCACAGACGAATGGCGCGCGGCGGCTATGAAGAACTAGGAGGCAAACGGAGGGTGCCCTGAGCACCAGAAGCTCACCACGATGCTCGACGTGGGGTCGTGGAATCCAGGCGAGGCCGGAGGCGAGCTAATCGATGGTGGCGAGCTTTTTCGGGGTCGAGGAAGACGGCGAGGTTGGCGACGATTCCGAGCGCCGGGGCTTGATTCCTTCAATGGGACGAAACAAGGGACCGAGGCGGAGCTGCTGGCACCACAAGATGGTCGAGGGGAGGCCGAGAACAGCGGCGACGGCCGGCTACTGGGGCTGGCTAGGGTTTGCCAGAGAGGGAGAGAACGTGCGAGGGGGAGAAAGAGGGAGAGAACGCACGACGATGCACGAGGGCGGACAGAGGCGACGACGGGGTGGCCGACAACGTCTCCCTGTGCGCGCGCGTCGGAGTTGTAGAGAATGGAGAAGGGGAAGGAGAAGAACGGGCGTCGTGTATAAAGGGGAGGGACCTTTTGTCCCGGTTGGTGGCTCTAACCGGGACTAAAGGGTCATACGTCTCGGTTGGAGCCACCAACCGGGACATATGCTCCACTTTTTTTTTCGTATTTTGGGCTGAGCCCAAGCGGCGCGCGTAGGGGGCCTTTAGTCCCGGTTGGTGGCTCCAACCGGGACGTATGACCCTGTTTTCAAGTTTTTTTCATAAATTATCTCTTTGTTCCCGCCTTATTTTTTATTTTGGGGTTTAAATTTGTAATGTTTTTAAATGATAATTAATTTGGAATTTAGAAAAACTTTAAACATAAAAAGTGTTTGAATTTGAATAACACCATTTTCTGTTTTTAAAAATAATTAATGTAACATTTTAAACTATGAACCATTTAAAATTAAAAATGAATTAACTTGTATTTTTTATATATTAATTTGGAATTTAGAAAAACTTTAAACATAAAAAGTGTTTGAATTTGAATAACTAATTCAAAACCATTTTCTGTTTTTAAAAATAATTAATGTACCATTTTAAACTATGAACCATTAAAAATTAAAAATGAATTAACTTATATTTTTTATATATTAATTTGGAATTTAGAAAATCTTGAAACATAAAAAGTGTTTGGATTTGAATAACTAATTCAAAAACATTTTTTGTTTTTAAAAATATTTAATGTAACCATTTAAACTATGAACCATTTAAAATTAAAAATGAATTAAATTATATTATATATATTAATTTGGAATATAGAAAAACTTTAAACATAAAAAGTGTTTGGATTTGAATAACGAATTCAAAACCATTTTCTGTTTTTAAAAATAATTAATGTAACCATTTAAAACATGAACCATTTAAAATTAAAAATGAATTAACTTATATTTTTTAATATTAATTTGGAATTTAGAAAAACTTTAAACATAAAAAGTGTTTGGATTTGAATAACTAATTCAAAACCATTTTTGTTTTTAAAAATAATTAATGTAACCGTTTAAACTATGAACCATTTAAAATTAAAAATGAATTAACTTATATTTTTTATATATTAATTTGGAATTTAGAAAAACTTTAAACATAAAAAGTGTTTGAATTTGAATAACTAATTCAAAACCATTTTATGTTTTTAAAAATAACTAATGTAACCATTTGAAATATGAACCTTTTAAAATAAAAAATGAATTAACTTATATTTTTTATATATTAATGGGCGGGAAGAAAAGGACGGGAAATAATGGGCGGGAAGAAAATTTTATTATGATAGAACTAGAATTAAAGTACATAACACAACTAACACTGAGTTACATAAAGCACGACTCAAAATTAAGATACATAGAAGAACTGAAACTTAAGATACATGGCCAGATTAAGTCACAATCGGCCGAACTTGTTTTGCAATGTTGGAGTGATTCAGTCATGCTCCTTCCTACACCTGTAATACTCGCCACTATAGTCGTCGTACTCGCCGCGGCCATCGTCGCTGTCGTCGTCGGGGTCGCCGTAGTTGAACCTTGAAGGCTGAGTACGAGTGGGCTGGACTTGAGGGTAGTGCAGGCGGGGGTTAGAGTCAGCGGCCGTGTCATAGGCCATGACGCTCTGGAGAGTCCGACCGCGCCACCACAGCCGACGACCGGCCTCATTGAAGTTCGGAGGAGGTAGGCCATCATCCTCGTGCCTGGTGAGCGCCCTCTCACGCCGATCCCCGAAGAAGGCTTCCAAAGTCGGGAAATAGTCGGGATGCAGTTGGGATTCCTCCGTTGCTCCGGCGTGAGCTCGAAGTAGTAGTGGTTCGTGATGGCCATCCGGTGCGCCACACCTAGAGGGACAGGAGGAACCGGCACGCCTCTGGCGCTCAGCATCCAGCCGACGGGGACGCTGTAGCCCGGCGGGCAGGGGTAGTTCAAGGCACAAAGCGCCTCCGCCTCCCTGGGGGTTAGTCGTATGGTGGAAGCCATGGGAAAGAGTGATGAGGTTGCAGATATGAGTCTAGAGATGTGCAATGACAATGGAGGCCAATCCTACATATATATAGTGAGAAATGGCGGGAAGAAAACTGCGGGAAGAAATGGCGGGAAGAAAACTGCGGGAAGAAATGGCGGGAAGAAAAATGACGGGAAGAAATGGCGGGAAAACTTGCGCTCGGAAAATGGAAAATGGCTTTTCCTTGCGACGAAAAGGAAAACTTCCTCCTGCAACATTGTTATCCATCCCAATGTCCACATGCATGCATAATATAGGCACAACATCACAAACTATGCCGTGATTCAGCACATAACATCGGTCATTTGGACCGAAAGCCATGAAACCTCTAACATGATAGGTCATTTTGTGAAGGTTTTTTCCGAGACATGATCAATATACCAAGTCTGGTATTTTTCCTTGCAACTATGTCACATAATATGACGCGAAGGATTTACATTGTTCGGACTTTTTTTGAATTTCTTATGCCCGTTTTGAATTTTTCCCTTTTCGAACTATGGTCGAACCGGCGTGCATGAAGATAGGGGACGAGCATCGTTAGAAATTGCATTGGATCTCTGAAGAAACCACATATTGCGAGTCTATAAATGATTTTTTCAAAAAATCATAGGCGTTATATCATGTACCTGTAGTACAAACCGGACCCACTTCCTACCGATTCGGTAGATATTTGTCCTTTTTACCCGGGATGGACGGAAATGTTTGAGATGTCCCGGTTGGGAGATAGTCCATGTAAGGTGGTCTAGTATTTTATAAAAATAGGACGGTAGCATTCTGAAACAGCATTTTGGTGGTTGCTTCACAAAACGACCCGTTTTTTGCGCTCGAAAAATGAAAAATGGCTTTTCCGTGCGACGAAAAGGAAAACTTCCTCCTGCAACATTGTTCTCTATCCTAATGTCCACATGCATGCATAATATGGGCACAGCATCACAAACTATGCTGCGATTCAGCACATAACATCGGTCATTTGGACCGAAAGCCATGAAACCTCGAACATGATAGGTCATTTTGTGAAGGTTTTTTTGAGACATGATCAATATACCAAGTCTGGTATTTTTCCTTGCAACTATGTCACATAATATGACACCATGCGAAGGATTTACATTGTTCGGACTTTTTTTGAATTTCTTATGCCCGTTTTGAAATTTTCCCTTTTCGAACTATGGTCGAACCGGCGTGCATGAAGATAGGGACGAGCATCGTTAGAATTTGCATTGGATCTCTGAAGAAACCACATATTGCGAGTCTAAAAATGATTTTTTCAAAAAATCACGGGCGTTGGATCATGTACCTGTAGTACAAACTGGACCCACTTCCTACCGATTCAGCAGACATTTGTCCTTTTTACCTGGGATGGACGGAAAGGTTTCAGATGTCCCGGTTGGGAGATAGTCCATATAAGGTGGTCTAGTATTTTATAAAATTGGGACGGTAGCATTCTGAAACAACATTTTGGTGGTTGCTTCACAAAACGACCCTTTTTTGCGCCCGGAAAATGGAAAATGGCTTTTCCGTGCGACGAAAATGAAAACTTCCTCCTGCAACATTGTTCTCCATCCCAATGTACACATTCATGCATAATATGGGCACAACATCACAAACTATGCCGCGATTCAGCACATAACATCGGTCATTTGGACCGAAAGCCATGAAACCTCGAACATGATAGGTCAGGCTGAGGTGGGCAACCTATAAATAGAGGGAAAGACTTATAAATAGAGGGAAAGGGTTCATATTTAGTCCCGGTTGGAGGGATTTCGGCAGGCTGGGCCAGGCAACACTAATGATAGGGGTGAGTGTCGACATTATGTCGTGCGGCTTGTACCTTGTCCCGGATGGTGTCACCAACCGGGACTAAAGATGAACCTTTAGTCCTGGTTGGAGACACCAACCGGGACAAAAAACGAGTCAACACTAATAATAGGGGTGAGTGTCGACATTATGTCGTGAGTGTCGACACTATGCCGAGCTACTTGTACTATAAATAGGCATCCTTGTGAGTCTAGTCCTCCAGCCAGATTGAGGCATCTCCAAGATGGTTTTTGAGAGCAGGGACACCACTACGACCAATTTCAGGGAGATGCCGCCGGATCCCAGTCCTCCGGCATCTCCAAGAAACTGGTCATAGAGGCACCACCTAATATGTGAAATAAGTTAGCTCCCAGGCGTATTGATACAGTTAGAGAAGTTACAAGCTGCAAGATGGTGTGCGAGAGCAGGGACACCACTACAGCCAGTTTGAGGGAGATGCCGTCGGAGCCCAGTCCTCCGGCATCTCCAACAAACTGGTCATAGAGGCACTGTTGGAGATATGCCCTAGAGGCAATAATAAATATAGTTATTATTATATCTTTGTGTTTATGATAAATGTTTACTTTCATGCTATAATAGTATTAACAAGGAAACATTAATACTTGTGTGATTTGAAAACTTAAATTGAAGTCCCTAGTAAAGCCTCTATACATCACTAGCTTGTTGGTTAATAAATGATTGTGGTTTCCCTATCATGAACATTGAGATGTTATTAACAACAAGATCATATCGTTAGGAGAATGATATGGTGGACATACTCCTATAGATAAGCATAGCATAAAGATCAAGTCATTTTAATAGTTCAATTGCTATATGCTTTCTGATACATAGTAACCTAATTCCTTCGACCATGAGATCATGCATATCACCTTTACCGGATGGATGCTTTGATGACATCATACATACCGATGTGTGTGGTCCAATGAGTGTAGCATCGCGCGGTGGTTATCGTTATGTTCTTACCTTCACGGATGACTTGAGTAGATATGGGTATATCTATTTCATGAAACATAAGTCCGAAACTTTTGAGAAGTTTAAGGAATTTCAAAGTGAGGTAGAGAATCAACGTAACAAGAAGATTAAAATTCTACGTTCTGATCGTGGAGGTGAATATGTAAGTTACGAGTTTGGCGAGCATTTGAAGAAATGCGGAATACTTTCACAATTGACACCGCCGGGAACAACACAGCGTAATGGTGTGTCCGAACGTCGTAATCGAACTCTCTTAGATAGGGTTCGTTCTATGATGTCACTTACAGATTTACCGCTATCATTTTGGGGTTATGCATTAGAAACAGCCGCATTCACTTTAAATAGGGCACCATCTAAATCCGTTGAAACGACACCGTATGAATTATGGTTTGGGAAGAAACCTAGATTGTCGTTCCTTAAAGTTTGGGGTTGCGAAGCCTATGTAAAGAAGTTACAGCCGGACAAGCTTGAACCCAAAGCGGAAAAATGCGTCTTCATAGGATACCCGAAGGAAACTATTGGGTATACCTTCTATCATAGATCCGAAGGCAAAATCTTCGTTGCCAAGAATGGATCCTTTCTAGAGAAGGAATTTCTCTCGAAAGAAGTGACTGGAAGGAAAGTAGAACTCGACGAGGTTGTCGAACCTTCTCTCGAAATTGCGAGTAGCGCAGCACCGGAAGAAGTTCCTGTGGTGCCTGCACCAATTGGAGAGGAAGCTAATGATGATGATCATGAAACTTCGGTTGTAGTTGCTACAGAGCCTCGCAGGTCAACGAGAACTCGTACCACTCCAGATTGGTATGATCCCGTTATGAGTGTCATGTTGGTAGACAACACCGATGACCCTGAGACATATGAGGAAGCGATGATGAGCCCAGATTCCAACAAATGGCAAGAAGCCATGAAATCCGAGATTGGATCCATGTACGAAAACCAAGTATGGACTTTGGTGGACTTACCAGATGGCCGGAAGGCTGTCGAGAACAAATGGATTTTCAAGAAGAAAACAGATGCTGATGGTAATGTTACTGTCTATAAATCTCGACTTGTCGCAAAGGGGTTTTCGACAAATTCAAGGAGTTGACTACGATGAGACTTTCTCACCAGTAGCGAAGCTAAAGTCTATGAGGATTATGTTAGCAATCGCTGCATATTATGATTATGAGATATGGCAGATGGATGTCAAAACAGCATTCCTCAATGGAGACATTGATGAAGAGTTGTATATGATGCAACCCAAAGGTTTTGTCGATCCTAAAGATGCTAACAAGGTATGCAAACTTCAATGGTCCATCTATGGATTAAAGCAAGCATCCCGAAGTTGGAATCAATGTTTTGATAAGGTGATCAAAAGTTTTGGTTTTATACAAACTTATGAGGAAGCTTGTATTTACAAGAAAGTGAGTGGGAGCTCTGTAGCATTCTTAATACTATATGTAGATGACATATTATTGATTGGGAATGATGTAGACCTTCTTAATAGTGTCAAGGAATATTTGAATAATAGTTTTTCAATGAAAGATCTTGGCGAAGCAGCTTACATATTAGGCATAAAGATTTATAGAGATAGATCAAGACGCCAAATATCATTGTCACAAAGTACATATTTGGACAAAGTTCTAAAGAGGTTTGGAATGGAAGATAGCAAGAAAGGGTTCTTGCCCATGTTGCCCAATACGACCTTGAGTAAAACTCAAAGTCCGACATCGGCAGAAGATAGAGAAAGGATGAGTAAGACTCCCTATGCCTCAGCCATAGGATCTCTAATGTATGCCATGCTATGTACTAGACCCGACATTGCATATGCTGTTAGTTTAACTAGCAGATATCAAAGTGATCCAGGAGTGGATCATTGGACATCGGTCAAAAACATCCTTAAGTACTTGAGAAGAACTAAGGATATGGTTCTTTCTTATGGAGGTGATGAACAACTCGTTGTTAATGGTTACACCGATGCTAGTTGGAACACCGATCCGGATGATTCTAAATCACAATCTGGATACGTATTTATTTTGAATGGTGCAGCAGTTAGCTGGAGGAGTGCAAAGCAAAGCGTTGTGGCGAGATCTTCAACTGAATCGGAATACATGGCTGCTTCGGAGGCTTCCCAAGAAGCGATATGGATGAAAGAGTTCATTACAGAGCTGGGTGTGGTTCCTAGTGCGCTGGACCCAATGTCTATCTACTGTGATAACATGGGTGCCATAGCCAATGCGCAAGAACCAAGGTCACACAAGAAGCTGAAGCATATCAAGCTACGTTTTCACGCTATTCGAGAACATGTCCAAGATGGGGACATAAAGATTTGCAAAGTACACACAGATCTAAATGTGGCGGATCCGTTGACTAAACCTCTCCCGAGGTCAAAACATGACCAGCACCAAACTGCCAATGGGTGTTCGGTATATTACCATGTAATTTAGATTAGATGACTCTAGTGCAAGTGGGAGACTGTTGGAGATATGCCCTAGAGGCAATAATAAATATAGTTATTATTATATCTTTGTGTTTATGATAAATGTTTACATTCATGCTATAATAGTATTAACAAGGAAACATTAATACGTGTGTGATTTGTAAACTTAAATTGAAGTCCCTAGTAAAGCCTCTATACATCACTAGCTTGTTGGTTAATAAATGATTGTGGTTTCCCTATCATGAACATTGAGATGTGATTAACAACAAGATCATATCGTTAGGAGAATGATATGGTGGACATACTCCTATAGATAAGCATAGCATAAAGATCAAGTCATTTTAATAGTTCAATTGCTATATGCTTTCTGATACATAGTAACCTAATTCCTTCGACCATGAGATCATGCATATCACCTTTACCGGATGGATGCTTTGATGACATCAAACACCACACCGTAACTGGGTGGCTATAAAGGTGGCATTGAGTGTTCGGAAAGTATTGGTTGAGACACATGGATCAAGAGTGGGATTTGTCCATCCATATGACAGATAGATATACTCTGGGCCCTCTCGGTGAAATGTCATCCAATTAGCTTGCAAGCATGTGACTGGCTCAGAAGGGATCACATATCACGGGAACGAGAAAAGAGTACTTATCGGTAACGAGGTTGAACTAGGTATGCAGAGATACCGACGATCATAACCTCGGATAAGTAAACTATCGTGAGACAAAGGGAAATTGGTATCGTATGTAAGTGGTTCATTCGATCGCAAAGTAATCGTAGAAATATGTGGGGGCCATATGAATTTCTAGATTCCTCTATTGGTTATTGTTCGGAGAAGTGTCTCGATCATGTCCGCATAATTCACGAACCGTAGGGAGACACACTTAAGGATTCGACGTTGTTTGAGTAGTTATGGAATGATGAGAAAGAGACCGAATGTTGTTCGGAGTCTCGAATGGGATTCGGGATATCACGAGGAGATCCGGAATGGTCCGGAGAATAAGATTCATATAAGGAAAGTCCTGTTTCGGAGTTGGGGAATGATTCCGGTGTTTTCATCGGGAATGTTCTAGAAGGTTCCGGAATGTCCGGCACTCCGGAGGGGAAGGGTACATGAATGTGTTATATCAAGTTGGTATGATTGCATCATGTACTAAGTGTCATCGCTGAACAAAATAGAGGATTTAATCAAATCCTTGTTTGAAAAGTCAAACGCCAATTTGAAAGTCAAACGGCTAGTTTTGGGAAGTGGAGGGGAGGTGGAATCCGAGTTGGGGAGGAGTCCCTCGACCTCCACCGCCGGCCCACCTTGGGTCCGAGTTGGGGAGGGACTCCCCTCCCCTGGCGCGCCTCCCTCCACCTATAAGAGGAGGGGCAGGGCTCCCCTCCTAGACACACAAGTCCCTACCTCTAAACCCTAGCCCCAAGCCGCCGCCGCCTCCATAGCCGTCGCCGGCCCTAGGGCACTCGCCGCCGCCGCCTAGGTCAAACCCTAGCCGCCGTCCTAGCCCTCTCCTCGGCGTGTCCAAAACCTAGATCGTCGAGGGACTCTCTCATACTCCACCATACTCGCTCCGGCGTAAGGCGAAGCCCTGCGAGATCTCCCCTCTACTTCCGGTACCACGCCGTTGTGCTGCCGAAATCGCGAGGAGAGTGCTACAACCTCCGCTGCCTGCTGGAACAAGGGAGAGGAAGGTCTTCGTCGAGTACCGAACGTGTGACCGACTGCGGGAGCGCTGCCGGAACGCAGCGCCGGAAGGATCGTCTACGCGATCTTGAGATCGGTAAGAGTACGACTACATCACCCACAAGAATCCGCTCTCGTTAAACACTTTGGAATCTTCGAGGGTGAGTTATTCCATCGTCTCGTTGCTACAATCTAGTAGATAGATCTTGGCTTGTTTGTTTGTATGCGATAGAAATTTTTTGTTTTCCATGCTACGAAACCCTACAGGCACTCCCTAATATGAGACCACGCGCGTTTGGAGATCAGATCTTAATGGTAAGTACGAATCGGGACAACTTCTTCATAGTTCGGGAAAGTCGTTCTACGAATCGGGAGTAAAGGCCCCCTTTAGTCCCAGTCCAGCCACAAAACGGGACTAACACTCAAGATATTTATTAATATTAAAAACCTAGACTACAAAATCGGGACTAAAGGCCCCCCTATATATAGTCCCGGTCAAGCCACAAACTGGGACTAACACTCAATACATTTATTAAACTTGGAAAATTGCAAACATCATAAAATATCCTTCACAAAATGAGCTATCATGTCTCATGGCATTTAGGTTCACAATATGCAGCCGACCGGCCAGATATGAATTAGAGGTACACAATATGATCATGAACTTCTTGGCGTATATCCTTCCTTATGATCGCTTCAGACGTAACCATGGAGCATCTTCTTTACTTAACGGAATGCTTGGGTTAGTTTTCACTGTGAAGGGCAGAATTTCATCAAACTTATTATAATGTTCTGATATGTCTGTCTTGTCCTCGATTCCCACGATGTTTCTTTTCCCTGAAAGAACTATGTGACGCTTTGGCTCATCATATGATGTATTCGTTTGCATGTTTTTTCTTTTTTTTCGGTCTGGAGGACATGTCCTTCACATAGAAAACCTGAGAAACATCATTGGCTAGGACGAATGGTTCATCTCTATAACCAAGATTGTTGAGATCCACTGTTGTCATTCCGTACAACTGGTCTATCTTTACCCCTTCCCCATTTAGGTTGACCCATTTGCAGCGAAACAAAGGGACCTTAAAAGAGACTCCATAGTCAAGTTCCCATATCTCCTCTATGTAACCATAGTATGTGTCCTTTTGCCCATTATCGTCTGTTGCATCAAAGCGGACACCACTATTTTGGTTGGTGCTCTTTTTATCTTGGGCGATCGTGTAGAATGTATTCCCATTTATTCCGTATCCTTCGAAATTCAATATAGTAGAAGATGGTGACGCAGCCTACAAGTATAGATGATCTCCAACAGTGGTGTCATTCAAGAGATGTGTCCGCATCCAACCGCCGAAAGACTTCATGTGTTCATCTATAATCCATGAGTCAGGCTTCCCCGGGTTTTTGGAGCGTACAATATTCTTGTGTTCCTCGATATACGGAGCTGCCAAGGTGGAATTATGTAGAAATGTGTAGTGTGCTTTAGTGAAAGAATCCCCGTCCCTACATATCATTGCTTTCTTTCCCAATGTGCCTTTTCCAATTAGTCTTCCCTCACGCCGTGAGTCAGAAACACCAATCGGCTTAAGGTCAGGAATAAAGTCAACACAAAACTCAATGACCTCCTCTGTTCCATATCCCTTGGAGATGCTTCCTTCTGATCTAGCATGGTTATGAACATATTTCTTTAAGACTCCCATGAACCTCTCAAAGGGGAACATATTGTGCAGAAATACAGGACCGAGAATGGCAATCTCTTCCACTAGGTGAACTAGTAGATGCGTCATAATATTGAAGAAGGATGGTGGGAACACCAACTCAAAACTAACAAGACATTCTACCACATCCTTCTATAACCTTGGCAGAATATCTGGATTGATTACCTTCTGAGATATTGCATTGAGGAATGCACACAGCTTCACAATGGGTACTCAAACATTTTCCGGTAGAAGCCCCCTCAATGCAATCGGAAGCAACTGCGTCATAATCACGTGACAGTCATGAGACTTCAGGTTTTGGAACTTTTTATCTGCCATATTTATTATCCCCTTTATATTAGATGAGAAGCCAGACGGCACCTTGATACTGTAAAGGACTTCAAAAAAGATTTCCTTCTCTGCTTTGGTAAGAGCATAGCTGACACGACTTAAGTGACACCCTTTATCAGTCTTGTTCTATGTATGCATGTTCTTTAGGTCTTTCATAATTTGTTGGTCCTCCCGTGCTTCTGGTGTATCTTTTGTCTTCCCATACACGCCTAGGAATCCTAGCAGGTTCACGCAAAGATTCTCCGTCACGTGCATCACGTCGATTGAAGAGCGGACACATAGGACTTTCCAATATGGCAGCTCCCAAAATATAGATTTCTTCTTCCACATGGGTGCGTTTCCTGTAGCGACGTCGTTCGGAACTGATTGACCGCCGGGACCCTTTCCAAAGATTACTTCTATGTCCTTGACCATACCAAATACATCATCACCAGCAGGGAGTTCAGGATTCTTACGGTGATCCGCCTCACCTTTGAAATGCCTGCCTTTCTTTCTTGCGGGATGATTGGTCGGAAGAAATCATCGATTCACCAGGTACACAACCTTCTTGCATTTATGCAAATATGTACCTTCAGTCTTATCTAAACAGTGCGTGCATGCCTTATATCCCTTGTTTGTTTGTCCTGAAAGGTTACTAAGAGCAGGCCAATCATTGATGGTTATGAAAAGCAACCCTCGTAGGTCAAATGGCTCCTGTTTGTTCTCATCCCACGCATGTACACCTGGTTTGCCCCACAACTGTAAGATTTCTTCAACTAATGGCCTTAGGTACACATCAGTGTCGTTGCCCGTTTGCTTTGGACCTTGGATGAGCACTGGCATCATAATGAACTTACGCTTCATGCACAACCAAGGAGGAAGGTTGTAGATACATAGAGTCGCGGGCCAGGTGTTGTAACTGCAGCTCTGCTCCCCAAAAGGATTCATGCCATCCGTACTTAGACCAAACCATAAGTTCCTTGCGTCACCTGCAAAGTCCGGGAAGTCTCTCTCGATTTTATCCACTGTGACCCATCAGTAGGGTGTCTCAACTTCCCATCTTTCTTACGGTCTTCTTTGTGCCATCGCAAGAACCTGGCATGCTCTTTGTTTCTAAACATGCGTTTCAACCTTGGTATTATAGGAGCATACGACATAACCTTAGCAGGAACCCTCTTCCGGAGGGGCTCTCCCTCAACATCACCAGGGTCATCTCGTATGATCTTATACCACAATGCATTGCATACCGGGCATTTATCTAAATTCTCATACTCCTTACCGCGGTAGAGGATGCAGTCATTAATGCATGCATATATCTTCTGCAGATCTAATCCTAGAGGGCAGAGAATCTTCTTTGCTTCGTACGTACTCTCAGGAAGTTCGTTATGTTTTGGAAACTTTGGCTTCATTATATTCAGCATCTTTTCAAATGAGGAGTCAGTTAGACCACACTCTGCCTTCCATCGCAGCAATTCCAGTGTGGTACTGAGCTTTGTGCTGCCATCTTCGCAATTTGGATACAACACTTTCTTGTGATCTTCTAACATGCCCTCCAACTTCAACTTCTCCTTTTCTATTTTACAGTCTCGCTTTGCATCAGAAATGACCCTACCAAGTTCATCAGCAGGCTCATCTGATGCCCGTTCTTCACCTCCTTCCTCTTCATTGTCTTCCATTGCAGCATCACTGTATTCAGGAAACATATGATGATAGTTGTTATCATCATCTTCTTCTTCACTGTCTTCCATCATAACCCCTCTTTCCCCGTGCTTGGTCCAGCAATTATAGTTGGGCATGAAACCTTTCATAACCAGGTGGCCGCGAATGATTTTCGAGTAAGAGTACTCCTTGTTGTTCCTACATTGAACACATGGACAACGTATAAAACCATTCTCTTTGTTTGCCGTAGCCACATCGATAAATTTATCCACACCTTTAATGTACCCGGGTACACGCCGGTCACCGTACATCCATTCCCGACCATTCATCTACATCATATAATTAAGTTTATCAAAAACGGAACATCATCAATAGTGAAATGACCAATTCACATCGACACATGCATTGTATCAATGACAGAGAAAA
Source organism: Avena sativa (assembly GCA_916181665.1). Taxonomy (NCBI): domain Eukaryota; kingdom Viridiplantae; phylum Streptophyta; class Magnoliopsida; order Poales; family Poaceae; genus Avena; species Avena sativa. The sequence goes on from OV702282.1 coordinate 293,295,494, forward strand.
TATAAGATTGCTAACCTCGATCGAGGGAAATAAAGAGGAGAAAGCTCAAGTGCGTCTCGGGCACCTCCTATATTTTTGTTCTGTGAGAAATTAAACGGGATTATTCACTCAAACATTTTATCAAACACCTTGAATGCATGCATAGGAAAAAAATAAACTAGCACACCTCTCACACCTTCCACCAAGAAAAAACAGAGGGGAGGCAGAGGGTTGGGGTGTCGTATTTATAGAGGGCGGGATAGACTAAAGGTGTGTGGCAGGCCACGTGTCTAGCGCCCAACCTTTAGTCTCGGTTTGTGTTACAAACTGAGGCGCATAACCCCTCACGAACTGGGACGCATGCCTCCGGCCACCGTGCCAGCTTGAACCGGGACGCGTGCCAACATTAGTCCCGGTTCGTGGCGCAACCGGGACTAATGCTGTTAGGAGGTGCGAACAGATAGCCTGTTTTCTACTAGTAGTGGCACAAAATGAGACAAAGTGGAACCATTTTATTTCTTCTATAATGGAGCGTGCTTCAACGAAGTGTGTTTGTAATGAGATGTCTATTACTTGGAGTTCTATACAACCCCATTTGTCATTGTTTATTCTGATTCCAATGTGTTTGACATTCCCGGGTTTCCATGCTGGGTCCCTTTTCCTCTGTCGAAACAATCATTTTATTTTCACCTAGAAGTGACTTTACTGATTTTTCCTTAGCTTCTTCACATGCATATATCTAAAGGAGCATTTGTCATCCTACTTTAGATATCGTGAAGCTAGTTTTTTGGCATTGAACAATTTTACATCATCATGTTGCTGAGCTTCCATTATCATCCTATCTTTGCTTCTATTCTTATATCAATATATCCATGGATCTCTTCGTTGTTTCTGCACCAAAAGTGTGGCCACTAACCTCTTTGAATTTTTGGCACTATCTTCAAACATCAGAAGTATCCATAACAAGTTTAAACAGTCGCTAGACTACTGCAAAATATCGCTATGGAATATAAATGGCCGTGGGTTCTTGATTTTTTATGTTTACTTGCTTATGATACTGACATACATAAAAAAGTGCTCATGCCTACATACAAGAAAATACTTTTCCCATACTATGAAGTTTGGGCAAATAAAATGTATAACCCATGTGTTGGTACTAGAATGATATTGTATAGTATAACTTCAGTGTTAGACCACAATTTTCTATGTTTAATTGCCTATGATAGTTCAGAGGTTCTACACTATCAAAATCCACACTTGCTGTAAATAGGGAGACAATGAGCTGAGATTTACTAGTCAAACTACATCATGGATACAAACTAAAGAGCACAGAGAGAACAATAAAATTCTATTGTTTGTAACTAGATTACTTGTGTAGATTAAGGGCATTGATTATGCAATATTCATGGATGTATCATGGTTATTTTATTTATTCCGTACACAAGGGAGCCAATTCACACTTGTATCACTACATCGAGCTGGAGGAAAGGAACCCATTAGAGCTTTAGATGTCGAACATCAACGCCAAATAATTTATGTTGCAATACTTGTATGTTAACACAAATATGTAGGGGTTCGTAGCATGGAAAACAAAAATTTTCTATCGCATACAAACAAACAAGCCAAGATCTATCTACTAGATTGTAGCAACGAGTCGATGGAATAACTTACCCTCGAAGATTCCAAAGTGTTTAACGAGAGCGGATTCTCGTGGGTGATGTAGTCGTACTCTTCCCGATCTCAAGATCGCGTAGACGATCCTTCCGGCGCTGCGTTCCGGCAGCGCTACCGCAGTCGGTCACACGTTCGGTACTCGACGAAGACCTTCCTCTCCCTTGTTCCAGCAGGCAGCGGAGGTTGTAGCACTCTCCTCGTGATTCCGGCAGCACAACGGCGTGGTACCGGAAGTAGAGGGGAGATCCCGCAGGGCTTCGCCTTAAGCCGGAGCGAGTATGGTGGAGTATGAGAGAGGGCTATTAGTGGTCTAGGGATTAGACACACCAATTAGAAGGCTCTAAACCGAAGGCTAGGGCAATTAGAAGCTCTAAACCAAAACGGCTCTAAACCGGAGATTAGAGGATAGGAACTTGTGTGTCTAGAGGAGGAGGCCCTGCCCCTCCTTTTATGGGTGGAGGGTGCGTCCAAGGGGAGGGGAGTCCCTCCCCAAGTCGGCCTTGGTTGGCGCGCCGGCTTGGGGAGGAGACTCCTCCCCCAAGTCGGTTCCCAACTCCTCTTGCTTGTTTCCCACAGTTTCTTGTTTTAGCCGTTTGACTTTCAAACTGGACATTTGACTTTTCTGTTTTAGGATTCAATTTAATCCTTTATTTGGAACAGCAAGAACACTTAGTACATGATGCAATCATTCCAATATGTAATGACACATTCATGTACCCCTCCCCCCTCCCGGAGTGCCGGACATTCCGGAACCTTCTAGAACATTCACCGGAATCATTTCCGAACTCCGAAACGGGACTTTCCTTATATGAATCTTATTCTCCGGACCATTCCAGATCACCTCGTGATATCCCGGATCCCATCCGAGACTCCGAACAACATTCGGTCTCTTTCTCATAATACCATAACTACTCAAAACAACGTCGAATCCTTAAGTGTGTCTCCCTACGGTTCGTGAATTATGCGAACATGATCGAGACACTTCTCCGAACAATAACCAATAGAGGAATCTGGAAATTCATATGGCTCCCACATACTTCTACGATTACTTTGCGATCGAATGAACCACTTACATACGATACCAATTTCCCTTTGTCTCACGATATGTTACTTATCCGAGGTTATGATCGTCGGTATCTCTGCATACCTAGTTCAACCTCGTTACTGATAAGTACTCTTTTCTCGTTCCCGTGATATGTGATCCCTTGTGAGCCAGTCACATGCTTGCAAGCTAATTGGATGACATTTCACCGAGAGGGCCCAGAGAATATCTATCCGTCATATGGATGGACAAATCCCACTCTTGATCCATGTGTCTCAACCAATACTTTCCGAACACTCAATGCCACCTTTATAGCCACCCAGTTACGGTGTGGTGTTTGATGTCATCAAAGCATCCATCCGGTAAAGGTGATATGCATGATCTCATGGTCGAAGGAATTAGGTTACTATGTATCAGAAAGCATATAACAATTGAACTATTGAAATGACTTGATCTTTATGCTACGCTTATCTATAGGAGTATGTCCACCATATCATTCTCCTAATGATATGATCTTGTTGTTGATAACATCTCAATGTTCATGATAGGGAAACCACAATCATTAATCAACCAACAAGCTAGTGAAGTATAGAGGCTATACTAGGGACTTCAAATTAAGTTTACAAATCACACAAGTATCAATGTTTCCTTGTTAATACTATTATAGCATGAATGCAAACATTTATCATAAACACAAAGATATAATAATAACTACATTTATTATTGCCTCTAGGGCATATCTCCAACAGTCTCCCACTTGCACTAGAGTCATCTAATCTAGATTACATGGTAATATACCGAACACCCATGGCAGTTTGGTGTTGGTCATGTTTTGCCCTCGGGAGAGGTTTAGTCAACGGATCCGCCACATTCAGATCTGTGTGTACTTTGCAAATCTTTATATCCCCATCCTGGATATGTTCTCGAATAGCGTGAAAACGTAGCTTGATATGCTTCAGCTTCTTGTGTGACCTTGGTTCTTGCGCATTGGCTATGGCGCCCATGTTATCACAGTAGATAGACATTGGGTCCAGCGCACTAGGAACCACACCCGGCTCTGTAATGAACTCTTTCATCCATATCGCTTCTTGTGAAGCCTCCGAAGCAGCCATGTATTCCGATTCAGTTGAAGATCTCGCCACAACGCTTTGCTTTGCACTCCTCCAGCTAACTGCTGCACCATTCAAAATAAATACGTATCCAGATTGTGATTTAGAATCATCCGGATCGGTGTTCCAACTAGCATCGGTGTAACCATTAACAACGAGTTGTTCATAACCTCCATAAGAAAGAACCATATCCTTAGTTCTTCTCAAGTACTTAAGGATGTTTTTGACCGCTGTCCAATGATCCACTCCTGGATCACTTTGATATCTGCTAGTTAAACTAACAGCATATGCGATGTCGGGTCTAGTACATAGCATGGCATACATTAGAGATCCTATGGCTGATGCATAGGGAGTCTTACTCATCATTTCTCTATCTTCTGCCGATGTCGGACTTTGAGTTTTACTCAAGATCGTATTGGGCAACATGGGCAAGAACCCTTTCTTGCTTTCTTCCATTCCAAACCTCTTTAGAACTTTGTCCAAATATGTACTCTGTGACAATGATATTTGGCGTTTCGATCTATCTCTGTAAATCTTTATGCCTAATATGTAAGCTGCTTCGCCAAGATCCTTCATTGAAAAACTATTATTCAAATATTCTTTGACACTATTAAGAAGGTCTACATCATTCCCAATCAACAATATGTCATCCACATATAGTATTAAGAATGCTACAGAGCTCCCACTCACTTTCTTGTAAATACAAGCTTCTCCATAAGTTTGTATAAAACCAAAACTTTTGATTACCTTATCAAAACGTTGATTCCAACTTCGGGATGCTTGCTTCAATCCATAGATGGACCGTTGAAGTTTGCATACCTTGTTAGCATCTTTAGGATCGACAAAACCTTTGGGTTGCATCATATACAACTCTTCATCAATATCTCCATTGAGGAATGCTGTTTTGACATCCATCTGCCATATCTCATAATCATAATATGCAGCGATTGCTAACATAATCCTCACAGACTTTAGCTTCGCTACCGGTGAGAAAGTCTCATCGTAGTCAACTCCTTGAATTTGTCGAAACCCTTTTGCGACAAGTCGAGCTTTATAGACAGTAACATTACCATCAGCATCTGTTTTCTTCTTGAAAATCCATTTGTTCTCGACAGCCTTTCGGCCATCCGGTAAGTCCACCAAAGTCCATACTTGGTTTTCGTACATGGATCCAATCTCGGATTTCATGGCTTCTTGCCATTTATTGGAATCTGGGCTCATCATCGCTTCCTCATATGTCTCGGGGTCATCGGTGTTGTCCACCAACATGACACTCATAACGGGATCATACCAATCTGGAGTGGTACGAGTTCTCGTTGACCTCCGAGGCTCTGTAGCAACTTCAACCGAAGTTTCATGATCACCATCATTAGCTCCCTCTCTAATTGGTGCAGGCACCACAGGAACTTCTTCCGGTGCTGCGCTACTCGCAATTTCGAGAGAAGGTTCGACAACCTCGTCGAGTTCTACTTTCCTTCCAGTCACTTCTTTCGAGAGAAATTCCTTCTCTAGAAAGGATCCATTCTTGGCAACGAAGATTTTGCCTTCGGATCTATGATAGAAGGTATACCCAGTAGTTTCCTTCGGGTATCCTATGAAGACGCATTTTTTCGCTTTGGGTTCAAGCTTGTCCGGCTGTAACTTCTTTACATAGGCTTCGCATCCCCAAACTTTAAGGAACGACAATTTAGGTTTCTTCCCAAACCATAATTCATACGGTGTCGTTTCAACGGATTTAGACGGTGCCCTATTTAAAGTGAATGCGGCTGTTTCTAATGCATAACCCCAAAATGATAGCGGTAAATCTGTAAGTGACATCATAGAACGAACCATATCTAAGAGAGTTCGATTACGACGTTCGGACACACCATTACGCTGTGGTGTTCTCGGCGGTGTCAATTGTGAAAGTATTCCGCATTTCTTCAAATGCTCGCCAAACTCGTAACTTAGATATTCACCTCCACGATCAGAACGTAGAAATTTAATCTTCTTGTTACGTTGATTCTCTACCTCACTTTTAAACTCCTTAAACTTCTCGAAAGTTTCGGACTTATGTTTCATGAAATAGATATACCCATATCTACTCAAGTCATCCGTGAAGGTAAGAACATAACGATAACCACCGCGCGATGCTACACTCATTGGACCACACACATCGGTATGTATGATTTCCAATAAGTCCGTAGCTCGCTCCATCATACCAGAAAATGGAGTCTTAGTAATTTTTCCCATCAGACATGCTTCGCATCTTTCAAGTGATTCAAAATCAAGTGATTCAAGAAGTCCATCGGAATGGAGTTTCTTCATACGCTTCACTCCAATGTGACCAAGACGACAGTGCCACATATAGGTCGAATTATCGCTTGATTTCAAACGTTTAGCCTCAATGTTGTTGATATGTTTATTTCCACTATCGAGATTCAATAAGAATAGACCATCTATCAAAGGTGCATGTGCGTAAAACATATTATTCATATAAATCGAACAACCATTATTCTCGGACTTAAATAAGTAACCATCTCGCAATAAACAAGATCCCGATATAATGTTCATGCTCAACGCAGGCACCAAATAACAATTATTTAAGTATAAAACTAATCCCGATGGTAGATGAAGGGGTAGCGTGCCGACCGCGATCACATCAACCTTTGATCCGTTTCCCACGCGCATCGTCACCTCGTTCTTCGCTAGCTTCCGTTTATTCTGCAGCACCTGTTTCGAGTTACAAATATGAGCAACCGAACCAGTATCAAATACCCAGGCACTACTACGAGTACTAGTGAGATACACATCAATAACATGTATATCAGATATACCTTTCTTCTTGATGTTGCCGTTCTTCAAATCCGCCAAGTACTTTGGGCAATTCCGCTTCCAGTGACCTTCTCCCTTGCAGTAAAAGCACTCAGTATCAGGCTTAGGTCCAGCCTTGGTCTTCTTCGCCGGCGTGGTAACTTTCTTACCACCCTTCTTGAAGTGTCCCTTTTGCTTAGACTTGCCTTTCTTGAATTTGGTGGTCTTATTGAACAACAACACTTGGTGCTCTTTCTTAATCTCCACTTCTGCAGATTTCAACATGGCAAAGAGTTCTGGCAACGTCTTGTTCATGTTCTGCATGTTGTAGTTCATCACAAAGTTCTTGTAACTTGGTGGTAGTGATTGAAGGACATGGTAAATCCCCAAAGCATTAGGAATCACAATACCCAAGCTTTGAAGTTTGTTTGCGTGCCCAGACATCTTAAGCACATGCTCACTGACGGAGCTGCCCTCTTCCATCTTGCAGTCAAAGAACTTTTCAGAAGCCTCATAGCTTTCAATTGCCGCATGAGTCTCAAAAATCAATTTGAGATCCTCGACAATATCATATGGGTCTGAATCCTCAAACCTTTTCTGAAGCTCCGATTCCAAACCATACAAGATAGCACACTGAACTATGGAGTACTGATTCTTCCGAGCGAGGTAAACATTCTTTACTTCATCGGGAGCATCATCTGCAGGTGGGTCACCCAGCGGTGCATCCAGCACATAGGTCAAATTACCAGCTGTGAGGACAATCCTCAAATTGCGGAACCAATCCGCGAAGTTGCTTCCATTGTTTTTCAACTTTTCTTTTTCTAGGAACACATTAAAATTGATGGTAGGGGCTGCCATTGATCTACAACATATTTGCAATAGTTTAGACTAAGTTTATGACAAATTGAGTTCAAATTAATAATGAAATTAAACTAGGTGAACTCCCACTCAAAACAATATCCCTCACATTGTTTTAGTGATCACACGAACCAAATCCACCATATCAACACCGATCATCACGAGAGTCGACATAGTTTCAATGGCGAACAATCGACATGTTCATCATATCTACTATATGATTCATGCTTTACCTTTCGGTGATCCGTGTTCCGAGACCATGTCTGTACATGCTAGGCTCGTCAAGATCAAACCTTAGTTTCCGCATGAGCAAATCTGGCTTGCTCACGTTGTATACACTTGCAGAATCTAACACACCCGATCATCACGTGGTGCTTTGAAACAACAAGCTTTAGCAACGGTGCTAACTAAGGGTGAACACTTTATGACTTGAAATTGATGTGCATGAGGGATCATCTTATAATGCTACCGTCGTCTACTAAGAAATACAAGATGCATAAAGGATTAACATCACATGCAATTCAATATATATGTGATATGATATGGCCTTTCTTCTTTGTGCTTCCGATCTCCATCTTCAAGCACGAACATGATCTCCATCATCACCGGCATTGCATCAAGGTCAATGACGCTTCTCCATGGTTGTCGTCCACCGGCTTCAACTATTACAACTACTTTGAATAGACACACGGGTCTTAACATAAATTAAAGACAACCATATGGCTCCTGCCGGTTGCCAACTTACAATAAGGAACATTGCATACATCAAATATAATCACAATCATGGCCATATCACATCACTGCACACCCCTGCAAAACAAAGTTAGACGCCTCTACTTTCTTTGCATATTTTACGTGGTTTCTGGCTTTCAATAAGTGTCGTTCTAACTTACGAACAAGAACCACAACATTTATACTAGCATTGTTGATCACCCGTTGTAAATTGGATCTTAACTATGCTAGGAGAAACAGGCACCCGCAAAGCCACTTATGCAATACAAGTTGCATGTCAAGCGTGGAGAAAGTCTCATGAACGATGTCATGTAAGGTTAGCCCGGGCCGCTTCATCCCAACATACCGCAAGATGCAAAGTACACAAGAAGCAATCAACAATAAAAGCATCAACGCCCACAATGACCATTGTGTTCTACTCGTGCAACAGATCTACATATAGACACGGCTCTGATACCACTGTAGGGGTTCGTAGCATGGAAAACAAAAATTTTCTATCGCATACAAACAAACAAGCCAAGATCTATCTACTAGATTGTAGCAACGAGTCGATGGAATAACTTACCCTCGAAGATTCCAAAGTGTTTAACGAGAGCGGATTCTCGTGGGTGATGTAGTCGTACTCTTCCCGATCTCAAGATCGCGTAGACGATCCTTCCGGCGCTGCGTTCCGGCAGCGCTACCGCAGTCGGTCACACGTTCGGTACTCGACGAAGACCTTCCTCTCCCTTGTTCCAGCAGGCAGCAGAGGTTGTAGCACTCTCCTCGTGATTCCGGCAGCACAACGGCGTGGTACCGGAAGTAGAGGGGAGATCCCGCAGGGCTTCGCCTTAAGCCGGAGCGAGTATGGTGGAGTATGAGAGAGGGCTATTAGTGGTCTAGGGATTAGACACACCAATTAGAAGGCTCTAAACCGAAGGCTAGGGCAATTAGAAGCTCTAAACCAAAACGGCTCTAAACCGGAGATTAGAGGATAGGAACTTGTGTGTCTAGAGGAGGAGGCCCTGCCCCTCCTTTTATGGGTGGAGGGTGCGGCCAAGGGGAGGGGAGTCCCTCCCCAAGTCGGCCTTGGTTGGCGCGCCGGCTTGGGGAGGAGACTCCTCCCCCAAGTCGGTTCCCAACTCCTCTTGCTTGTTTCCCACAGTTTCTTGTTTTAGCCGTTTGACTTTCAAACTGGACATTTGACTTTTCTGTTTTAGGATTCAATTTAATCCTTTATTTGGAACAGCAAGAACACTTAGTACATGATGCAATCATTCCAATATGTAATGACACATTCATGTACCCCTCCCCCCTCCCGGAGTGCCGGACATTCCGGAACCTTCTAGAACATTCACCGGAATCATTTCCGAACTCCGAAACGGGACTTTCCTTATATGAATCTTATTCTCCGGACCATTCCAGATCACCTCGTGATATCCCGGATCCCATCCGAGACTCCGAACAACATTCGGTCTCTTTCTCATAATACCATAACTACTCAAAACAACGTCGAATCCTTAAGTGTGTCTCCCTACGGTTCGTGAATTATGCGGACATGATCGAGACACTTCTCCGAACAATAACCAATAGAGGAATCTGGAAATTCATATGGCTCCCACATACTTCTACGATTACTTTGCGATCGAATGAACCACTTACATACGATACCAATTTCCCTTTGTCTCACGATATGTTACTTATCCGAGGTTATGATCGTCGGTATCTCTGCATACCTAGTTCAACCTCGTTACTGATAAGTACTCTTTTCTCGTTCCCGTGATATGTGATCCCTTGTGAGCCAGTCACATGCTTGCAAGCTAATTGGATGACATTTCACCGAGAGGGCCCAGAGAATATCTATCCGTCATATGGATGGACAAATCCCACTCTTGATCCATGTGTCTCAACCAATACTTTCCGAACACTCAATGCCACCTTTATAGCCACCCAGTTACGGTGTGGTGTTTGATGTCATCAAAGCATCCATCCGGTAAAGGTGATATGCATGATCTCATGGTCGAAGGAATTAGGTTACTATGTATCAGAAAGCATATAGCAATTGAACTATTGAAATGACTTGATCTTTATGCTACGCTTATCTATAGGAGTATGTCCACCATATCATTCTCCTAATGATATGATCTTGTTGTTGATAACATCTCAATGTTCATGATAGGGAAACCACAATCATTAATCAACCAACAAGCTAGTGAAGTATAGAGGCTATACTAGGGACTTCAAATTAAGTTTACAAATCACACAAGTATCAATGTTTCCTTGTTAATACTATTATAGCATGAATGCAAACATTTATCATAAACACAAAGATATAATAATAACTACATTTATTATTGCCTCTAGGGCATATCTCCAACAAAATATAATATATAAATTAACATTCTAGTATTATCATGTCATGTTAAACGTTAAACTATATCTTGGTTAGTGGCCATTAAAAATTAGTCCTGACTCAACTATATATTGAACAAATTTAGAAAGATAATATTTGCATTCTTGTTAGCCATTATCAGAGTTGCAGCAAGGAACCTAGAGATATGGTAGTTCCTAGTTTAGACCCATTAAAATCATGCTACGTTCTAAAATCATGCTTTGAAGACTCTGATAAACTTTAGCATCTGATAAGTATATGTAGTTTATTTATACCGAGGTCTTGCTAAAGTATACAAACGGAGCTAAATTCAGGGATAGTAATCAAGCCACATCACTGAATTTTTTGCAATGATATTGCTCCTTTGATCTGCAAATAAAGTTGGCATATGGAATCTTAGCGGTGTAAGATTGCTAGTTATCTCATCAATTCAATTGTATTCATTCATTTTATGGCATTCATGTCAATTGTACTGAACACAAGGATCCTTATAATAATGCATCTATAGTCTTATCCTCTTCCCTGGATGAATATTGGGATTAGAGAATAATTGGTGCTCAGAATGAGGTGGCCAAGCATGGACATGATAGAAGTCTTGCATACTGTTCACTTATTCACCTGAGAATTTGGATTTAGTTGCTAGAGAAAGTAGTAAGAGATGTTGTTAGTTGCAAGTTTTTTAATGCATTGACTATTTTGCAATGGGAGTTTGCTTTAGTTGCTTAACACATTAAAAAATGTTGTTTGTTGCAAGATGTTATAATGCGGAATGCTTTTCCATACTGATGATTATTAGAATACCATTTAGAGTTGAGGAACCAATGTTGCTCAGTTTTCTCTCATGAAACAAGACACTTGGATATTGTTTTCACATAAGCATATGTGTTGTAACCAAAACTAAACATGCTTGTTTGGGTCCAGTTGGTACAACTGTGCTACTTCGGTAGCTCTGGCCGGATTCACTAGGGATTTTGTTTCAGTAGTTGGGCTTTCGCTGGTTGATTTTCATGACTTTCTTGCTCTTCTCCAGTGGTAAAAATTCTCAATATAGCACATTCATCAGCACTTTATCTCCCCAAAAGCAACACCTCACTAATACGTCGGAAACGTATCTATAATTTTTGATGTTCCATGCTTGTTTAGTATCTACTTTGCTTTGCTTTGTCTATACTTTGAGGTGTTTTTATATCTTTTCTAGAACTAACCTATTCACAAGTTGCCACAGTGCCAGTTGCCTGTTTTCTTCTGTTTTTGGTTCCAGAAAGGCAGAAAATCAATATTCTCGGAATTGGACAGGACAAAAGCCAAATTCAATATCTTTCCGTGGGGAACATGAAGATAGAAGACGAGATGGAGAATCGAACCAGGGCGTCCAGACACCCCCTAGGCGTGGCCATGGGTGGGCCCGCGCCTGGGCAGGGTGTTCCCCCCTGGTCGCCTTCCAACGTCGCCTCTTCGCCTATAAGAAGCCCCCGATGCAGAAACCCTATGAACCCGATCAAGACTCCACGAAACCGTCTGTAGCCGACGCCACCATCGTCCCTAGATCGAGGGGATCTGAAGTTCTTCCCGGCACCCTGCCGGAGGGGAGATCATCCCGGAGGCCTTCTTCTCCGGTATGATGCGTGAGTAGTTCCACCTTGGACTATGGGTCCATGTAGTAGCTAGATGGTTGTATCTCCTCCTTGTGCTTTCATGTATAGATCTTGCGAGCTCCGTTCATGATCAAGATCTAATATAATTGTAATCATGCGTGTTGTTTTTGCGGGGATCCGATGGATATTGAGATTATTATGTCAGTTTGTTTAATGGTTTTGTCTTTATGATTCTATCATGTCTGTGTTGTTTGTGATCTTGCATGTTCTCTATTGTTAGTATCTATCTTGGCCGAGTAGTTGCTAGTGACTCCAAGAGGGGGTATTTATGCTCGATAATGGGTTCATACCTCTAGTTTTCAAGGGAAGTGACAGAAATCTCTTCGGTTGTAGATGTCCTGTTGCCACTAGGGAGAAAACAACGGTCTCTTGTTCATGGAACAAGTGGATTGTTTACCGTACACACTTTGCTTAAAGAAGTTGTCTGTTGCTTGCAACTTAATACTGGAGGGGGTTCGGATGATAACCTGAAGGTGGACTTCTAGTCATAGATGCAGTTGGATGGCGGTCTATGTATCTTGTTGTATTGCCCAATCGAATCTCATAGGATCTTTGTGACTAGTATTGCATTGTTATGCCTTGCTCAGTTCCTGTCAATTGCCCTGCTGTAATTTGTTTACCCTTCATGCCATGTTGTTTATCTAAGGAGAGCACCTCTAGTGAACTATGGACCCCGGTCCAATCTTTACCATTGATACATATTCCACTATTACTTGTTTACTTGCTGCAAACCATTACCTTCCACACCATACAGTTAATCCTTTGTTATAGCAAACCGGTGAGCTTGACAACCTCACTGATTCGTTGGGGCAAAGTCAACTCAGTTTCTTACTGAGGGAAAACTTGCTGCTGTGCTCATCACACCTTCCTCTTGGGGTTTCCAACGAATCGTCCCACGACAACACTGGGTGCACGCATCAAGACATTTTCTGGCGCCGTTGCCAGGGAGGCTAAGGCCGTCTTCACAAGGGGAGTCTTTCACTTCCTTTCTCTTTACTTTGTTTTTAGTTTGCTTAGTTTATTTTTCTTGGTTTTGTTTGCCTCTTTTCAAAAAACCCAAAAAATTTAGTCTAGTTTGGTTTGCTTTCTTTATTCAAAAACACAAAAAATTAGTTCCTACCCTAGTTGCTACCATGTCTGGTTTGGGGCCAATCTCTATTACACCTTTGGAAGAGATCTTTACTTTTAAGCAAAAAGGTGAAGAGAGCTTTAAATAAGCTTGGTCTAGAATCACTGCTTTACAAATGGAAAATGAGCCTAAGATGAGTCTTAGCATGGTTATCAATAGTTTCTACCACGGTATTGCTCTTCGTTATAGATATGCTTTGGATGCTATGGCTGAGAAAAATATTTTTCAATGTACTAAGGATGAAGCTTTTGATGCCATAAAGAAGTTGATTACAATTTATAATACACCTGGCAAGTCTGATTCCTCTTTCACAATTTTTTTGCTAGGTTGAACACTCTTGAGACTAGTATTGCTGCTATGAATAGTTGCTATCACACGCTTAGGGCTTACCATGATTATGTTCCCATAAACTCCGAGCCTTCAAAGTGGTTTCCCACAATCAAAGTCTCTATAAACACTACACTTTTTGATGCTCGTTGTGATATCATGTCTGAATTTTGCCTCATGCCTAAAGATATTTATGATTCCTTGAGTCTTTGGGGGGATTTATGAAGGAGGAGAGGAAATCTCTCTTACTAATAATGCCACCTTATTACCCATTGGAATAGCTGAAGGTGTGTTTACAAAAATCTCAGGGAAAATGGTGTCTACTGATTATCTTGTTATTGAATGTGTAGGCAAAGGACAAATTACACTTGGAAGATCCCCTACTGAAACACCTTGGAGCCGTAATAGATGTGGGAAAAGGCATTATGCACTTTCCTCCTCCAGTGAGCAACCATATTTTCCCTAAAGAGAAGAAGAAAGGTAAGAAAGGAAAGAAAAAGAAGATTGCTTCCTCATTTGAAAACACTTGATTCTTCTTGCTTCTTATGCCTAACTTAAAGGCGTTAAAGAAAAGTACTTGTTGGGAGATAACCCAAGAGTTTCCTTGAGTCTTGGAAGTTATTACTTCAGTAATGACCTCTACTTATCCTTTTTGTTTGCTTTTTGTGCCAAGAATGACCTCTAATGAGAGGAAAGTAAGATTTGGGGAGTTGCTGTCCCGAAACAGATTTGTGTCCTCCACCATAAAAATTTGTGAGAAGTATCTGTAACTCGTATTGAGATGATAATTTATTAATACATCCCCCAGTATGTTAGCTAGCTTTCGTTAGTTCAGCATTTTTTGATTTGAGGAACAAAATACTTTCGAAAAAATCGGTTTCTACCTGCTGGTCTGTTTTGACAGATTTCTGCCAATTTGCATTTGCTTCTTATTGATTCCTTTTTTGAGTTCTCTTTTGGGGAATTGAGATTTTTGAAGGAATTACTACAGTATCTTGTGTTTTTAGTGAAAAGTTTTGCTGTTCCAAAGCTTTGCCTAAGGTCTAATATCTTTTGAATAAACTAATGTTGCTAATGAAGATTGTGTGAAGGAGATATTTCACGTGTAGAGAGAGAATGATGCAATGATATGAATAATGGACAAAATCTCAAGCTTGGGGATGCCACCATGGTGTCACCCCAAGAAATATCCAAGAGGTACAAGCGTCAAAGCTTGGGGATGCCCAAGGTATCCCCTTCTTTATCAATAAAAAGCTCAGGTCTGTCTAGACACTTCGTTTTTATTGTTTCATGCATAGTTGTGTTGTTCTTGGAGCGTCTTAGTTTTCGTTTGACTTGCTTAGGTTGTTTAGTTTGCTTGAATATAGTAGTTTGGACCCCCGTTCTCGCCGTGTTGTTGCAAATAAGTTGCTTGGTGTTGGACAGGAGTAGGAAGTTCCTGCTTGAAAGTGCAAGAGGAGCTTGCATTGACTGTGACTTAGACTTTAGCATGACATGCTAGGTGTTGTTTTGACCTTATGCTTAGTGATTATTTCTGTAGCATGTTTTGTTCCAAACAATTGGGATTGCTTAGTGTGCCTTGAAGAAATTATGCGTTGTTTTAGCATACAAAATCATAGTATTGTGGTATTCTCCTTTGATACTTTGTTTGGGTTGACTTGGCACATGCTCACACCATGTTATGACTATGACAAGCCACCATAGCCTATATAATCATTTATTCCTTGACTTTTAGTACCACTCTATGAAGGGTTTCGCAGCATAGTAAATCAAAAAATTTCTACGGATGCGAACGGAAAGCCAAGATCTAATCTAGGAGATGCAATCAACGAGAGGGATAGATGAGATCTTCATACCCTTGAATAAATCGCACAGCGGAAACGTTCAACAGAACGTGGGTGATGTAGTCGAACTAGCCTTCTCCTCCTCGCGATCCGATCCGATCCGATCCAACGCCGCAAGTGGCGACGCCTCCGAGAGATGCACACGTACGGCACTGCGACGTCTCCTCCTTCCTCGGTCCAACAAGTGGGGTGGAGAGATAGATTGTATCTACAACACGATGGCGTGGTGCAAAGGTGGAGAGTTTCTGCGGCAGGGCTTCGCCTACGCGCAGTCGGGAGAGAGAGAGATCTGGAGGGCAGCAGGTAGGCGGCTAGGGTTCAAGGAGGTGTGGTAGGAGGGTGCGCCCCTGCCCTCTTTATATAGAGGGCTGGCCGGCCCCCATTGCCCCTCCTCCAAGCCCTAGGGCCGACGTCCACAAGGGTGGAGTAGGGGGAAGTCTTCCCCCCCTTCTAGAAGATCCGCTAGGGTTCCCCTAGGGTTTTGGCCGGCTGGGCCTATGGGGCCTTGTGCCCCTGGCCCAATGCGGCTAGGGCACTCCCTCGTAGGCCTACGCCCCCTTCCGACAAGTGGGGCCACGTTGGTCCCACTCCGGAAGCTTCTAGAACCTTCCGGTACAATACCGAACATTCCGAAACAATTTCGAAATCCAAAAACTGCTTTCCTTTATATGAATCTTATTCTCCGGACCATTCCGGAACCTCTCGTGATGTCCTGGATCTCATCCGAGACTCCGAACAAAAACTCATAAACCAATTATCCATTCTATCCTAGCATCGAAGCACATTAAGTGTGTGACCCTACGGGTTCGAGAATATGCAGACATGATCTTCTATCAATAATCAACAGCGGGATCTGGAAACCCATATTGACTCCCACATATTCATCGATGATCATATCGGATGAACCACAATGCCATGATTCAATTAATCCCATATTTATATTCCCTTCGTCACGCGATATTTTACTTGCCCGAGATTCGATCGTTGGTATCGGCATACCTAGTTCAATCTCGTTCACAACAAGTACTTTACTCGTTCCGTAATCCGATATCACTTTATGATTAACTCCTTAACCACGTGCTTGCAATCGGTGTTGATATCGATTACCGAGTGGGCCCGAAGTATATCTCTCCGACTTGGGAGGGACAAATCCCATCTCGATACATACAATCCAACAAGTACTTTCCGATCACCTGAGAGACACCTTTATGATCACCCTCTCATAGGATGACGTTTGATGACCTCAAAGCTTTCTTCCGATACCAGGGAGTTGCATTATCTCATGGTCTAAGGAATACAATATTTGACATAAGAAAAAGCTTCGCAAAGATAAACACGATGACACAATCTAATTGCTCTGCTTGATTTGGGTCTGTCTATCATATCATTCTCCCAATGATATGATCTCATTATTAATCGACAACTCATGTCTATGGTTAGGAAACCTTAACCATCATTAATTGAGCTAGTCCATAGAGGCGTACTAGGGACATGATGTTGTTCATAAACCACACAAGTATCAATGTTTCCGCTTAATACAATTCTAGCATGGAATATAAACTTTATCATGAACAAGAATTATAATAATAACATCTTTATTATTGCCTCTAGGGCATAATTCCAACAGTCTCCCACTTGCACTAGAGTCAATAATCTAGTTTACATCTGGTAACAATCTAACACCCATGGCATTAAGGTGCTGATCATGTTTTGGTCGTGGAAGAGGTTTAGTCAACGGATCTGCGACATTCAGATCCGTATGTACTTTGCTAATCTTCAGATCTCCATCTGTTATATAATCTCGAATTATATGAAATCGGCGGTTGATGTGCTTGGTCTTTGGATGATATCTTGGTTCCTTAGCCAGTGCTATGGCGCCAGTGTTGTCGCACAATATCTTCAGTGGGTCCAAGGCACTTGGAACCACACCAAGCTCAGTGATAAAGTTCCTGATCCAAACTCCTTCACTTGACGCTTCTGCAGCAGCCATGTATTCTGATTCTACTGTAGATCCCGCGATCACGCTTTGCTTGCAGCTTCTCAAGCTCACAGCTCCTCCATTCAAAATATAAACGTATCCTGTCTGAGATTTAGAATCATCAGGGTCGGTGTCGAAACTAGCATCGACGTAACCTTTTACGACGATCTGCTCATCACCTCCATAGACCAAGAACATTTCTTTAGTCTTATTTAAATACTTTAGGATGTTGTTTACGGCTGTCCAGTGTTCCACTCCTGGATCACTTTGGTATCTGCTCGTCAAACTAAGAGCATTGGACACATCCGGTCTAGTACACAACATGGCATACATGATAGAACCTATGGGCGAGGCATATGGCACTTTGCTCATAGTTTCTCTATCGTTTACCGTAGCTGGACACTGAGCCTTGCTCAATATCTTACCTGACAACATGGGCACTGAACCTTTCTTTGCCTTATCCATTCTGAACCTTTTCAGAACTTTGTCTAGGTATGTACTCTGGCTTAAAGCTATTAGGCGTCTTTGTCTTTGTCTATCTCTATAGATTTTGATGCCTAATATATAAGAAGCTTCTCCTAGGTCTTTCATTGAAAAACATTTATTCAAATAACTCTTCACATCGTTAAGCATACCAATGTCATTTACAATAATCAATATGTCATCCACATATAGTACTAGAAATGTCACTGAGCTCCCACTCACTTTCTTGTAGATACAAGCTTCGTAGCAATTTGGAACAAATCCAAAGCTCTTGATCACTTGATCAAAACGAAGGTTCCAACTCCGAGATGCTTGCTTCAGTCCATAAATGGAACGCTGAAGTTTGCACACCTTATCAACATCCTTAGGATCGACAAAACCTTCGGGCTGCATCATATACAACTCTTCATCAATGTTGCCATTGAGGAACGCAGTCTTGACATCCATCTGCCATATTTCATAATCATGAAACGCAACAATTGCTAATAAAATCCGAATGGACTTAAACATCGCTACGGGAGAGAAAGTCTCATCGTAGTCAACACCTTGAACTTGTTGAAAACCTTTCACGACAAGTCGAGCTTTATAGACAGTAACATTACCATCCGCGTCTGTTTTCTTCTTGAAAATCCATTTGCACTCAACGGCCTTACGGTCGCTAGGAGGGTCCACCAAAGTCCATACTTGGTTTTCGCTCATGGATCCCATTTCGGATTTCATGGCCTCTAGCCATTTCTCAGAGTCTGGGCTCATCATTGCTTCCTCATAGTTCGCAGATTCACTGTTGTCTACTAACAAGACAGTTAAGACAGGGTTGCCGTACCACTCAGGAGGGGCACGTGACCTTGTCGACCTGTGATGTTCAGCAGTAGCATCGTTTCAAGTTTCATGATCCTCGTCATTAGCTTCCTCTCTTGTTGGTGCAGATGGCACTGGAATAATTTTAGGTGCTGCGCTACTGTCCAACTCGAGAGAAGGTTCAATAACCTCGTCTAGCTCTACCTTCCTCCCACTCACTTCTTTTGAGAGAAAATCCTTCTCAAGAAAGGATCCGTTCTTTGCAACAAACACTTCGCCCTCGGATCTGTGGTAGAAGGTATACCCAATCGTTTCCTTAGGGTATCCTATGAAGACGCATTTCTCCGCTTTGGGTTCGAGCTTGTCCGACATCAACTTCTTGACGTAAGCTTCGCATCCCCAAACTTTAAGAAATGACAACTTAGGTTTAGCACCAAACCATAGTTCATACGGTGTCGTCTCAACGGATTTAGATGGTGCCCTATTTAAAGTGAATGCAGCGGTTTCTAATGCATAACCCCAAAATGATAACGACAAATCTATAAGAGACATCATCGATCGCACCATATCTAATAGAGTTTGATTCCGTCATTCAGACACACCATTGCGCTGTGGTTTTCCCGGTGGCGTGAGTTGCGAAACGATTCCGCTTGCTTTAAGATGCGTGAGAAAATCATAACTCAAATATTCACCTCCACGATCGGATCGTAGAAATTTAATTTTCCTATTATGATGGTTTTCCACTTCGTTCTAAAATTCTTTGAACTTTTCAAACATTTCAGATTTATGTTTCATTAAATAGATATACCCATATCTACTTAAGTCATCAGTAAAAGTGACAAAATAGCGATATCCACCGCGCGTCGAAACACTCATTGGTCTGCATACATCGGTATGTATGATTTCCAACAAGTCCGTTGCTCGCTCCATTATTCCGGACAACGGGGTTTTGATCATCTTGCCCATGAGGCACGGCTCGCACGTGTCAAATGATTCAAAATTAAGAGATTCCAAAAGTCCATCAGAATGGAGTTTCTTCATGCGTTTACACCAATATGACCTAGACGGCAGTGCCACAAATAAGTTGAATTATCACTGTCTACTTTGCATCTCTTAGCCTCAATGTTATGGATGTGTGTTTCATTGCTTTCGAGATTCAGAAGAAATAAACCATTCATAGCAGGTGCATGACCATAAAAGATGTTATTCATATAAATAGAACAACCATTATTCTCCGATTTAAATGAATAACCGTCTTACAATAAACACGATCCAGATATAATGTTCATGTTCAACGCAGGCACATAATAACATTTATTAAGGTTTAAAACTAGTCCCGAAGGTAAAACTAAGGAGAGTGTGCCGACGGCCATCACATCAACTCTTGATCCGTTGGCAACACGCATCGTCACCTCATCCCTTGCTAGCCGCCGTCTATTCCGTAGCTCATGTTTCGAGTTACAAATATTAGCAACTGAACCAGTATCAAATACCCAGGCACTACAACGAGGGCTAGTAAGGAAAACATCAATAACATGTATATCAAATATACCTTTGATGGTGCCAGCCTTCTTGTCCGCTAAGTACTTCGGACAGTTGCGCTTCTAGTGACCCTTGTCCTTGCAATAGAAGCACTCAGTGTCCGGCTTAGGTCCAGACTTGAGCTTCTTCTCAGCAGGGGCAACGCGCTTATCGCTGCCTTTCTTGAAGGACTTCTTTGCACCCTTACCTTTCTTGAAGCTAGGGGTCTTGTTGATCATCAACACATGATTATGTTTCTTGATATCCACCTCCGCAGCTTTCAGCTTAGCGAAGATCTCAGTGATCGTATCAGTGGAACCAATCTGATTGTGAGTAACTACAAAACCTTTGTAGCTAGGAGGGAGTGATTGCAGAACTCTGTCAATCTTGAGCTCTTCTGGAATCTTGCAGTCTAGTTGCTCAAGACGTTGAGTGTAGCCTGACATCTTAATGGCGTGCTCACTAACGGAACTCCCTTCCTCCATCTTGCAGTTAAAGAACTTCTCAGAGATCTCATATCTCTCAGAATGGTCCTGAGTCTGAAACATGGTTTTCAGTTCCTCAAGTATCTCAAAGGGCCCGGCGAACTCCTCAAAACGATTTTGAAGGTCCGATTCCATAACAAACAACATGGTACTCTTAATCACTCCATAATCATCTTTGCGCGACTGGTAAATAGCTTTTTCATCAGCCGGCGCATCTATAGCAGGGGCGTCACCTAGCGCTTTCTCAAGGACATAGTCCTTTTGTCCGCCAACGAGAATGATTCTTAGATTGCGGAACCAGTTGGTGAAGTTAGACCCATTGTTCTTAAGATTTTCTTTCTCAGCAAAAACGTTGAAGTTGAAGTTGGACTTAGCCATTTGATCTACAAAATTTGCAAGTACAATTTAGACTATGTTCATGATAACTAGTTCAACTTAATCAAATTACTAGATGAACTCCCACTAAATTCAACATCCCTCAAGTTGTTTAGTGAACATGATCCAAATTCACCACACCTAATCCGATCTTCACGAGAAGAGATGTGGTTTCAATGATGGACAACAAAGTGTCGATCATATCATTCATATGAATCATGCTTAACCTTTCGGTTCGTGTGTTCCGAGGCCATGTCTATACATGCTAGGCTCGTCAAGTCAAACCCAAGTATTTTTGCGTGTGCAAAAACTGGCTTGCACCCGTTGTATGTGAACATAGAGTTTATATCACCCGATCATCACGTGGTGCTTGAACACGACGAACTTTCGCAATGGTGCATACATGGGGAGAACACAATTTTATCTTGATCTTTAAGTGAGGAATCATCTTATAATGCTACCGTCGCGATCTAAGCATAACAAGATACATAAAAGGATGAACATCACATGCATATAATTTTATGTGACATGGTATAGCCAATCTCCGCGCAATGATCTCCATCTTGTGCGTGCCAGCATGATCTCCATCACTCCACCATGATTGCCTCCACCATGAATAGCAACTACAACTATTGCTAACTACTTAGCGATAAAGTAAAGCTATTACATGGCGTATAAGAAGTTAACACACATGTCATACACAATTATAAAGACAACCATATGGCTCCTGCCGGTTGTGTACTCATCGACATGCAAGTCGTGAAATATTACAAAACATGATCATTGCATACAACATACACATCATATCTTGGGCCATACCATATCACAGAAACACTCCCTGCAAAAACAAGTTAGACGCCTCTACTGTGTTGTTGCATGTTTTACATGGCTTAGGGGAGTAACAAGCTAAGAACGATTCTTACCTACGGAAAGCCACAACGGTGATATTATGGTTGCCAACATCCGGTGTAAATCCCATGACAACTATAGTGAGAGAAACTGGCATCCACCAGCCGCATGTGTGGAACAAGCCACACGTCAAGTGCGGAGCCGGTCTCGCGAACAAGGTCGCGTAAAGTTGGCCTGGACCGCTTCGATCTCACTATCCCGCGTCATAAGAAGTACACAACAAGAGGCTTGCAACAAAAACATCAACGCCCGCAACAAGCATGTTGCGTTCTACTCGTGAAACACATCTACGCATAGATCTAGCTCTGATACCACTGAAGGGTTTCGCAGCATAGTAAATCAAAAAATTTCTACGGATGCGAACGGAAAGCCAAGATCTAATCTAGGAGATGCAATCAACGAGAGTGATAGATGAGATCTTCATACCCTTGAAAAAATCGCACAGCAGAAACGTTCAACAGAACGTGGGTGATGTAGTCGAACTAGCCTTCTCCTCCCCGCGATCCGATCCGATCCAACGCCGCAAGTGGCGACGCCTCCGAGAGATGCACACGTACGGCACTGCGACGTCTCCTCCTTCCTCGGTCCAACAAGTGGGGTGGAGAGATAGATTGTATCTACAACACGATGGCGTGGTGCAAAGGTGGAGAGTTTCTGCGGCAGGGCTTCGCCTACGCGCAGTCGGGAGAGAGAGAGATCTGGAGGGCAGCAGGTAGGCGGCTAGGGTTCAAGGAGGTGTGGTAGGAGGGTGTGCCCCTGCCCTCTTTATATAGAGGGCTGGCCGTCCCCCATTGCCCCTCCTCCAAGCCCTAGGGCCGGCGGCCACAAGGGTGGAGTGGGGGGCAAGTCTTCCCCCCTTCTAGAAGATCCCCTAGGGTTTCGGCCGGCTGGGCCTATGGGGCCTTGTGCCCCTGGCCCAATGCGGCCAGGGCACTCCCTCGTAGGCCCACGCCCCCTTCTGACAAGTGGGGCCACGTTGGTCCCACTCCGGAAGCTTCTAGAACCTTCTGGTACAATACCGAATATTTGTCTTTTTATGAAAGGTGGATGATAAGATTTTATGGTACAATTTTCCAAAAATAGGGTGGTACCATTTGGCAACATATTCATGGTATATGCTTAATAAAAGTCATGATTTCTAGCACTCAGAAAATAGAAAGTGGCTTTTTGGTGCGATCAAAAGGAAAACTTTTTTCCGCAACAGTGTAAGTCATCCCAAGATGCATACGCATGCACAATATGGTCACATTATCATAAACTATGCCGCGGTTCTAGCCATAACATTGGTCATTTAGCCTGAAAGCAATGAAATCTCGAACATGATAGCTTATTTTGAGAAGTTCTTTTTGTAATATTTTCAGTATTCCAAGTTTGGTATTTTTCCTAGAAACTATATCACATAGTATGACACCACGCGAAGGTCTTACATTATTTGGATCGTTTTTGAATTTCTTGTGCCCGTTTCAAACTATGGTCAAAACGGCGGGCGTGAAGATTCTTAGCTTGGGGCCGATCCTCGCTAAACTTGCAATAGATCTTTAATAAAATAGCATATTGTGAACCTAAAAATAATTTTTCCAAAAAATATGAGCATTAGATCATATACCTGTAGTTAAAATCTGACCGACTTCCTATCGATTCGGCAGAAATTTGTCTTTTTCATAAGAGGTGGGAGGAAAGGTTTAAGATATCCCGGTTTGGAAATTGTTCATCTAAGGCGGTCTAATATTATTAAAAAATGGGATAGTACCAATGTGAAACTTTTATTTGGTGGTTCCGTCACAAAACACCTCATTTTTGGCACACGAAAAAATGGAAAATGAAATTTTGGTGAGGAAAAAAAAGGAAAACTTCCTCCTGCAATATTTTAAGCTATCCCAAGATACACACGTGTGCATAATATGGACATATTATCACAAACTATGTCGCGATTCTATCCATAACATTGGTCGTTTGGCCTGAAAGCTATGAAACCTTGGATATGATAGCTCATTTTGAGAAGGTTTTTTTTGTGATATTTATAATATTCCAAGTTTGATATTTTTCCTTGCAATTATGTCACATTATATGACAGCACGCGAAGGTTTTATATTGTTTGGATCATTTTTGAATTTCTTATGCACATTATAAACTACATGTAATTTTTTATGTTTTACTTAATTTTTATTCATAAATGTGTAATATTTGAGTGTAGATAGATAGATCTTATTTTTGTGCAAATTTCCATATATTATTTGTACTTTAGTGAATTACAATGATTTAGTTATGATTTTTCTAAGATTAATGTGGTAAAATGAAAAAGAGCTTTGCCGAGGGTATTGCCGTTAGCACAACTGTGAAACCTATGCCGAGGGAAATGGCATCGACATAGCCTTAATGCCGCCCCGCGCACGGTAGATACGTCGAGGGCCTTAGCTACGCCAAGGACCGTAGCTACACCCAACTAGGTTATGCCGACGGCATTCCTGTGCCAAGGGCTGGCCTGCTGACCTGGGCTGAGGAGGACCCTATGCCGTGGGCCCCGGCATTTGGCCATCAGCGTAGGTGTCCGGCCCTCGGCGTAGCGGGCTTTTCTTTTAGTTCCTTGCTCCATAGGTTCTTCCGATGTCTTCCAACCCTAAGTCTATTCATCATTCTCCTAGAAGAAAAAGTCTAACCATCTTTCGCTGAATATATTGAGCCCTAAACATGTATTACTTATTCACACGAGGTATTACTCAGTTATATTCTTGGAACTTTGCCTTGTCTGTTCTTATCGTACATACTCCCTCTGTTCGGAAATATAAGACGTTTTAGCTTTGTGAATCGAATGTATCTAGACGTCTTTTAGTGTATAGGTTCGTAGAGGTTCGGAGTGAACCTATACCCTAAAAGGTGTCTAGATACATTTGTTTCACAAAGCTAGAATGTCTTATATTTCGGAACGGAGGGAGTACATACTAGGCTATCGAGCATTCGATCGAGTGTTACTAGGTCACAAGGAAACAAACAAATATGTGACAATATGTATAGGGGCGAGTGGGTATTAGAATGTGACAAGAGATTATATAGGAAGAGAATCTGCAAGGAGATGGTTGGTTGTATAGTACTTGAACAATTCAATGTGCAACATTTACAAAGAGTATAGTACTAGGATGGAATGAAATTAAATCCCGAGGTGATTCGTGCCAATCTTAGTGCATGGGTGAATTGAACTATCTTATTGGTCAGACGTCAAACTTCCAATAAAAGGATAATGTGAACCTTGTGGATGAACGCAATAACGATGCTATGCTCCATTCCGTTCTTAACCTTGTAAACTCAAATCGTATGATCAAACACGGAAATAGTACGCCCTAGCAAGATCAATGTAGCTGCTATTATGTGCAGTGAAGCACAATCATAGATGTCTCACCAATTTGATTGTTTGTTCCTTCTCATGCCTGGCCGTGGAGAGGAAACCAATCATATTATCATTTTACTACACGTATAGAGATTCTCTAGACTCCGAGCATGTTGTTTTGTTCTGCAACTAATTCTGAGCGCATTTTTTCTGGCAGTAATTTTTAAGCCATGCTAACTTTCACAAAAAATGTTTTTTTGCAGGTAACTTTCGCAAAAAAGGTTATAGCAATAATGTCGTAAAAGTGGCTTCTTCAATTTTTTCCAATTCAAGAAATACCGTAAAAATGGCATTTTCCTTTTTTTTGCCCCAATTGAGAAGCTCGCCATTCTAAAATTCGTTTCCATGAAACTGATACATGGAGGTGCCGAGATTTGTGCCCAATTGCTGATATAAAAACGGTTAAAACAGGGACATGGACTATAATTTATGTATAAACCAACTTGTCATTAGCATGATTGCTTTATAGCTCCTAGTGGAACGTGCATTCTTACACGCTAGCCTTGCTCACCATGCATCAAGTTTTTTTAAGGGAAACAGTAGGACAGAGTTCTATTGCAAGCTTTATTGATGATCAACCACGGTTACATCGTTTAGAATAGTTTGCAGTACCAAACTAGAGGGCTCGTCGACCCAATTACAAGATGATCTAGAAATACCTAGCTATTACATGAGCAACTTTATTTGAATTTCTACCACAGTGGTTGAACTCAACTTTCCCAATAGCTCCTGCTTGCACCGTTATCTCGGCATAGATTACAGTGGCATCATTCCAAATGCATTTTTCATCTGAACAAAGCTTGATAACATTCGAGGAATCAGACTCCGCTTCCACATGATGGTAGCCTAGATTGTTAACTAGAGTCAAGCTATGTAGCATTGCCAAAGCTTTAGCTACAAAGACTGATGATACATGCGGTATATACATCGATGAGGCTGCCACAAACGTACCTTGGCCATTACGAATAACGGCACCAGCTGCACCTGCCCCTTCTTCCGCCATATAAGATGCATCCATATTCAGTTTGATCTGATTGTGTCATGGTTTAACCCACATCTCCTTTATTGGACGGTAAGTATGGGAAATATTTCTTGCAGAATTCACCGTAATAGCCCGTATAGAGGCAACACAGTTTTGAAGGGGTGGGATTTGCTCATCATGGGTTTGGCAGCGTCGAAGCCACCATATATACCAAGCCGCAATTGTGAACTATACCCAGGTACCTCAATCACTGGAAGTTGGAGAAGGGACTCGAAAACTTCAGCTCCCGAAAGATCCGGGACGACCGCATCATTGATCGTATTCTCCAAGCACAGGCAACTTCAAATGATTTGCGACCTCTAACATCTGAAGAGCATATGCAAAATGTCCTCATTTTCATCATTGCACAAAGGACAAATGCCATCAATGTGACGTTTCAATAAGATATCTTTTAGGGGAAAAATGACATGCATAATTCTCCAATAGAAAATCTTAACTTTCACTGGTACGTTTCAGCTCCAAAGAATCTTCTAGGTTAGGTTGTTCAAGGATGTACCGCTGGTAAGAGACCTACACATGACTCCCTTAAATTGGTGTTTCCACTCCACATGATAGGCCGAGCGAACAGAAAACACCCCAGAGCGGGTTCCATGCCAAGCCAAAAAACATCAAACCCATTAATGCTTAAAGGAATTTGGAGGATCCCTGTAGCGGGTGAAAATATTCTGAACAAGCTCCTGATCCCACATCCTGGTGATAGGGTTTATTAGCTCCCAAACTTATATTAAAACACAATCTCCTCTTGGAGTGACAATCTTGCGATACGGGCTACAAGGAATCCACAGATTGTTCCATATATGAATCGATTCCCCATTTCCAACACGCCAAATACAACCCCGTTTAAAAGTTTGGATACCCATGACAATACTTTGCTATGTAAAAGAGATCCCGACTTAGCGCCAGCCTTAAGAGCACCATCCAGATAATACTTAGCACAAAGAACTTGGGAATATAAAGAGTTTGGTTCATCTAGAAGTCTCCAAACTTTTTTCGCTAGCATGGCAAGGTTAAAAGAGTGGAGGTCCCTAAAGCCCATACCACCTTTTTTTTGTGAACACAATTTCGACCACGGGTACCCATGCATATTTTTCCTTTCATCGTCACCCCCCCTCCATAATAGAGAAATTAAGTCTATAATCTTCTTGCAAATATTCTTTGGTAGAAGAAACACTAACATGACATCGACATGAATTTCTTGTATAATTGCTTTTATAAGGATTTCCTGACCACCAATAGATACTACCTCCGTTTCAAGGCTTAAGGCGCACACGCTTTCCAAAGCAAAGTTTGACCAAAAGAATTGAGCAACAAAATCTTGATTATATTATACATAATTAGTATCGTTGGATTCATATTTAAAAATACTTTCCAGTGATACTAGTTTTATACCAAAACACTTTACGTATTTAGAATAATTATTGGTCAAAGAAAAAACACGCAAAACAAGGACGCCATGTATCAGGTTTAAGACCTACCCAACAGGATGCACTAGGAACTACTGTATATCCTGCAAAAACAACTGTAGACACGTTTTGTTTTTTTCCTACCATCGGGAACATGGGCATTGTGAGACTCGTTACACACGGTCTGTCCTCTCGGACCGTGTGCGATGCAAGTAAAATCTGAAAAAAAACAGGGTGGTTAGCTCATCCCCTGCGAAGCCGGCCACTATTACTTAGAGGCTCGTTGGAGGAGGGTGCGGGGGAGAGTAGGACACGAAGGTGGACGGATGGATCCTGGATCCACATAGTACATGGACCGTGATTTCCTACCACATCACACACACACATGTCTATATGAACATATGCGATGACACATAATTCATGGCAAACAGAGTGTGATGAGGGGTGTTAAAAGACTTGCTCTATAGTAGTAATACCACTCTGCACAAAGAATATATGTGGAAACCATTGTTTTTGATGTTCCAGTTGTCTTCTTTGTCCTAACACTCTACCATTTCTCTATCAATGCGCACGCGAGATATTATCCAATCTCATGCAAATGCCTTAAAAAAATTAAGCAACCTATTTTTTGAGTCTAGATTGATGAGCTCAGATCATTGTAGAGCTTCGTTGAGAAACCCCAAGAGGAAGGTGTGATGAGCACATCAGTAAGTTTTCTCTCAGTTATGAAACCAGGGTTATCGAAACTAGTAGGAGGAAGGAAACAACTCCAAGGTGTTGCTAACAACTTGGAATCCTGCACAACACAAACTCAAGACTTTGTCCCAACTTACAGTGAGGTTGTCAATCTCACTGGTTTGCTGAAAACAAATGATTAAACGTATAATGTGAAAGGTAATGGTTGCAGAAAGTAAACAGTAACAGTAGATGATGTAACAATGGTAAAGATTGGACCGGGGTCCACAGTTCACTAGAGGTGTTCTCCTTAAGATAAATAACATAATATGCTGGATAAACAAATTACAGCGGGGCAATTGACAGGAACTGAGCAAGGCATACTAATGCAAATACAAGACATTCATGATTCCTATGAGAATTGATTGAGCATTACAATATATACATAGACCACCATCCAACTGACTAATAATCCACCTCCAGGTTATCATCCGACCCCCCTCTAGTATTAAGTTGTAAGCAACGGATAATTGCATTAAGCAATGTGTGTAAAGTAAACAATACAATTGTTCCATGAACAAAAGATTGTTGTTTTCTTCCTAGTAGCAACATCACATCTATAACCTTAGAGATTCCTGTCACTTCTATAGATTCAATAGAGGTATAAACCCACTATCGAGCATAAATACTCCCTCTTGGAGTTACTAGCATCTACTTGACCAAGATAGCTATTAGAAACGGAGAGCATACAAGATCACAAACAACACAGACATGATAGAATCAGTAATCACTAAGACATGATAGAATCAATAATCAATCTAACATAGTATCTCAATATCCATCGGATCCCCGCAAACACAACATGTATGATTACAAATAGATGATCTTGATCATGAACGGAGCTCACAAGATTTAAACATGATAGCACAAAGGAGGAGAAACAACCATCTAGCTACTGTATGGACCCATAGTCCAAGGGTAAACTACTCACGCATCATACCGGAGGCTGGCATGGTGATAAAGAAGGCCTCTGGGATGATCTCTCCCCTCCGACAGGGTACCGGGAAGAGCTTTAGACTCCCAGATCTAGGGACGATGGTGACGGCGGCTACAGACTGTTTCGTGGATATTTGATCGGGTGTTTAGGGTTTTGGCATCGGGGGCTTTTATAGGCGAAGAGGCGAGGCATGAGGGAAGCGCCCTAGGGGGGCCCGCGCCACCATAGGGTGTGGCGGCCTCGTGGCCCTCTTTCGGTCGCCCTTTGGTCTCTGTGTTCGTTCCGGTCAAAAATATTTTCTCACTAGCTTTTCTAAAACCAAAAACAGCAGAAAACATGCAACTGACACTGTGGCATCTTGTTAATAGGTTAGTCCCAAAAAATATATAAAAATACCTCAAAATATAGACAAAGCATAACAAAGTTGATACTAAACAAGCATGTAACATCAAAAATTATAGATACGTTTACGACGTATCAAAGATCAAGATAATATTTTAATTCTTGTTAAGCCATTATGGCATTAGCAACTTCAAGAAACCTAGAGATATTATACTTCAAAGTTGGGGCCCATTCAAGTCATGGTACATTCATACATTCTAAACATGTTCTAGGGGAAAGGCCTGGTGCGTCGACAGTTTATTCTAATACTTTTTCTGACATTTTAAGCTTAGATTAGTATACCATGACAAACGAAATAAATCATGCTTTGAAGAATTAAATCATATTTACCACAAATTTCCCATTTTTGATTTCTTTCAGCTGAGATTCTGCCAAGATAAATAAAGGTAAAGCAGTAATCAGCTCACATGGGGATGGCGCGAGCTCTCCTTATGCAATCAACTAGCACGTGGAGTCCTTTGAGGATGCAAAGTACTCCCTTCGTTTCAAATATAAGATGCTTTAGCTTTATGCTGTGAACCTAGGTACTAAAAGAAGTCTAGATATATTTACTTAACAAAGCTAAAACATCTTATATTTAGCTGAGTGAACCTAAGTACTAAAATAAGTCTTAATACATTTACTTCATAAAATTAAAACATCTTATATTTTGAAACCGGAGGGAGTAGCTACTTATCTCAACGATTCTGTTTTATTCCTCGTACAGCCATATTGACACTTGTTATGTTTGACGCTAGGATCCCACCATAATTGCATCTGCCATCTTCTCCATTGCCCTGGATATTTTGCTTTTACTTTCCTAACACAGTAACAAATATAATTGCAAGATGTTACTGACTTACGACGTGGACTGCGTTGTAGTACTGTGATAACCGCTGAAATACCATTTCAAGTCACTGAGCTGCTTAGTTCCGTCTAACCAAATCAACACATACAATTTTTCAAAGGGCATAGATGCGTTGTAACCAAAACAAACATGTATGCTTTGTGTGTGTCGGTTGTTATGGTTGTGCAAGTTCGTCAACTCTCACTGGAGACTTCTTGTTGGTTGTTGGGCATTCACTCGTTCTTTCGTTCCTTCCAAACCCAAGTTATCCATCTTCCCCTCCTTTTTTTGTCGACCTCAGCTTGAATATCAAAAAAAATTCTATGTTGCGCTGCCATAATTCGAAGCACGGTTCTAGTATATTCTTGGAATTCTTCATTGCATTGTCGGAGTAGTATTCACATAATATTCGGCCGAGTCTAGAACCAAATCACATAGAAAAACATAGTTATAACCGAAAATATATAGGGTCCACACCGTCCACCGGTCATTGGAATATGTGAGAAAAAAAGATTTTATAGAAGAAGAACCTGTGAGAAGAGGTGGCTGGTTGTATAGGGCTTGCACAATAATGTATGGCATGTAGCAAAATGAGTACCACATTCGAGGTAAATTACACCGAGTTAGTATATTGCGTTATTGTGAACTATTTTGATATGTTTTTTTGGATAAACATCTGAGATTTTTAACAGGATAATACAGGAACTCAGTTGTATGATCAAAGTGGGCAACAAAATGACTTGCACACCTATCCAGTGTCCTATCTTGGTACGCAGCTAGCTACTTGGTCCATATCTAGCATGTCGAGAGAAATTTCACCAGGTCATGTAGTTGGTCCTTCTATCTCGAGTTGAAATAAGACCTGTCGTATGTAAATTATTTTTCGACATTTGGAGATACTGTAAACTGTGAAGCCATATGTTCCATCTACAACCAACTCCGAAGACATATTTTCCTGACGGTAATTCTAAGGGCTACTTAGTTCTCATAGAGAAAGTTCTGAAACGGCCACGAAACCGACACAAAACGATATGCAAATTTAGTTCCTACATAAAATGGTTAATTCCCGCTTTTTTAAACGAGGAAAAAATCTATCATGTATACACCAACACATCCTGAGCCATATTGCTTGGAAGTTACTTATGTCATGTGCATGCTACTGGCCTTGTTGATTCTCTTGCCTATTGCTCACAATTCAGTTCGCCAAAAGGTTATCTCATTGATTTCACCTTGCTATTCCCGACACACAATAGACAATCTGTTGAAATTTCATAATTTCTGTCTAGATGATATTAGTGGTTTGATTCTATGGTGATATAATTGTCATATGCATACACCTCTAGGCGAGCAATGAACTCGTCTGGCACTTTTGCTAGCCCTCCCGTTGCCTACCATTCCTATCGCCTTTTACCATTTACCTATCAATGGCCCTCGATCGACATTACTACTCAAGCGTAAAGTTACAATTCCAGAGAACGAGGTAGTAGAAAAGAACAACTTATATAAAAAGTGCGACATGGTGCGACATAAGGAGTGTATGTAAGAGGTCAGGCAGTTGGCGCAGCAGGTAGCTAAGATACACTGATTTATTGTGGGCGTGTTTGGTGGTAGCGACTTGAATTATCTGCATATAAGAAAATGTATGGTTGAAATTTTTAGAAGAGAGAACAGACGTCTGGATACCGTGTACATAGGAAAACACTCACGCGAGGTTTGTGAAGCCTAAGCAGATGTCTCTCACAATACTACATAGGCATGCACAACTGACATAGAAAAGCAGGAACAGGGTTTGGGTAAATATTGAGTCTCTCTCCCATTTTATGACAATGTCTTGAGTAGTCTCTTCACTAAATGTCATCTCAAGTAATCTCTGCTACTAAACTACTTTCTTGTTAATTACAGTATTATTGTGAAAATTTGGGAAACACAAATATCACAGCTCATCAAATAACTATTCATTCCAAAAGTTGGTAACAACGAGAGCGATCCAAATTGATAAATCCCTTCAAAACTTATATTGTGACGAGTGTCATTTTTTTACCTATTTTAACATAACAATTTTTTCCCTATTTTAACATGATCCTGACAAACATCTACCAACATTACTACAAAGCTGATATAAATTAGTTCCGGACAAGGAAGCTCATGGCGTTGCAAAGTGAGTCACAAGTCAACCAGAAGTGAAACCCTTTTCTCCCCTCTATATGTTGCTTGGTTGTTCTATCCATCACATCCACCGAGTTTATTATAGTTTCCGACGTGGTTTGACATAACCGGGTTCCCATCCTAGTTTCCGAGCTTCTTCTCCAACAAAATAGTTAATTTTTTTCACCGAGCAGTCACTCTACTGAATTTTCCCTAGCTTCTTCACATGTATCCATGTCTGAAATGCTTTTTTTTCCTAGCTCTCCTAAGAGTTTTCACCCATTCTGCCACCGCAACTGAGACAGTGAGGTTGTCTTTAGGCTCTAGGTGGTCTCGTGGCTCTCTTGATCCCGAGCATCTCGTGCCACCCACTCGAGCGTCTGTGCGACTTTGAGAAGAACACTTGTTGGTTGGCAGAACCAGCCATCGAGTGGTTCATCGTTCTCTGAGCGCATGTTTTTGGCCACGTCAGCTACCAAACAATAGACAAGAAGATCGCATATCTCCGATGCTTTCAATATTATTGCGTGTATGCTAGTCATTTTTATTGCAAGGGAAAAAGACAATGGTCAGGTTGAAGATCTCACTGATCATCTAGTTGAGGGGAGTGTCTCCATTCTATAGTACGCAGATATCCTGGAACACGACTTAGAGAAGGCTATTAACATGAAGTTGATCCTAGGTATCTTCGAACGATTATCCGGACTAACAATTAATTTTCATAAGAGTGGAATTTTATATTTTGGAAAGGCAAAGGAAGTGGAATAACAGTACACAAAAATATTCGGTTGTGAGGCGGGTTCTGTTCCCTTTAGATACCTAGGAATCCCAATTCATTATAGAAAACTGCTTAATAAAGAATGGAACCGAGTACGGAACCGGTTTGAAAAGAAAATGGAATGCTGGTAAGGCAAGCTTCTTTCTTACGGAGATAGGATGGTCCTTATTAATTCGGTTGTTACAAGCTTACCGATGTTGATGCTATCCTTTTTAGAGAAACCTAAAGGGGTAATGAAAAGGTTAGACTTCTATCTGGCACATATTTTTTGGCAACACGACCAACATAAATGTATGTACTGATTAACTAGGTGGAACATTATATGTAGACCCAAAGATCGGGGGAGGGGGGGGGGGGGGGAGGGGGTATTGAAGTACATGATATAAAAAAACAAATGCCTTTTAAGTAAATGGCTTTTCAAATTCCTCAACGAAAAAGGTGTATTGCATGAGTTTACGTAATACGTACCTCACAAATAAAACTCTATCACAAGTGACAGAGAAACCGACAGACTCCCAATTTTGAAAAGGTCTAATGAAAGTTAAGAATGCTTTCTTTGAACGTGGGTCTTTTTTATTGGTAATGGATAATAAACACGGTTTTGGAAAGACATTTCGTTGCGAGACACACCTATGGCCAATCAATACCCATTGCTTTATATTGCGATGTGCCCAAAAAATGTTTTGATAGTCGATGTTTAGAAGATAATCCTTTCAATGTAGAATCCTGAAGGACTTTATCGGGAAACAAATGGGATGCTTGGATTCATTTGGTTCATAGACTTATGGCTATAAGTCTCACAAATGGGCAAAGAGGATAAATTTATCTGGAAGCTTACTACATCAGGAATTTTGATGGTCAAACCGATGTATGCAGATTTTACGAAGAATGGGCTTACGACATTTCTAGGAAAATGTATTTGGAATTCTAAGGTGCCACTAAAGATTAAGATCTTCATGTGGTTCCTAAATAATGAAGTTATTATTACAAAAGATAATTTGGCAACATGTCAATGGAATGAATGTAAGAAATGTGCTTTCCATGACTTAGATGAGTCTATCAATCACTCGTTTTTCAAATGTCCCTTTGCTCGTCTTGTTTGGAGAGTGGTTCAATTCACTTTCGATATTATCCCACCAAAAAGTGTTATAAATATGTTTGTAAATTGGTTGAATGTGGTAGATAAGACAACCAAAGCACATATTCGAGTAGGAACTTGTGCTTTTTTTGTTGAAAGAAATGTGGTAGGGGAAGCCCCAACAATATTTTTAATAATAAGAAAACAAACTTACGTCTGTGAGGACTTAAACCTAAGTGGCTGGGTCATACATCTACTTCCCTAATCAAATAAGATAGGCACACTTCTTGGTACTTGTGCTTTATTGTGGTCAATATGGAACTGCTGAAAAGATGTTATCTTTAACAAATGTGGGACTACTCACTTTTTATAAGTTATTCATATGGCTACTCACTGGATCAATGAGTGGTCCTTCCTTCTACCGGAGACGCAACGAGCGCCTATGGATTTTGGGTGCACCCGTCTGGCGACAGTTGCACTATCTATATACATCCTGGGTGGCTGGCGGCTTTCTAATCATCTTCGAGGTGCATAAGCGTCTAGTGCTTTTATTATTCCGCCGATTAATTTTCATGTGTACCCTTTTTGACCCATGTGATATACATATGAATATTTGAAACTATGCAATAAATGAGGTCGTGTGCATCAATTGATGCAGAGGGCAGGGCTATGTTCCCCATTTTGAAGAAAGCTATCAAACAACGTGGCACCAACACCAACATAGCTTGGACTGTATGCGCGTGGTTGATGTTCTAAATTGTTCTCTCCTGCCAATTTCATTTTTTTCGATTATGGGCGCCATTACGTAGTCAGTAACTTACACCCGGCCTCTGCATAATAGATGCATACAGCCGACACCAATTCACACGGTCCAAACATAAAATAAAAGATACAGACGAATTACATATCAAACTGAGAAATTGTAATAGCGCCTACGGTGCAGGGGGCAGGACTATCCGAAGATTATGCTGCCATCCATGTCTCGTAAAGAAGTCATGTGCCGTATCCTCCAGCCGCGTACACACCTCCATGAAGAGATCGCGATATTTCGCACGATGCAAAGTCGACCAAGCCCGAAGGGTATGAGTACACCCGTAGAGAACCCGTAGAAGAGAACAGTTTATATCATTAAAAACCTTATTATTTCTACATAGCCATAGCGACCATATAATGGCTATCGCTCCCACCCTAAGAAGATTTTTATACTTGTTATCAATACAGTGTAACCAATTTCTAAAAATGTTGGCAATACTACGTGGTGGATACAAGCCTGAAGCTTCTTGGGTGATTGACCATATAGACCGAGCAAAACTATATTAGAAAAATAGGTGTTTGATTGTCTCATAATGGTGACAGAACATGCACCCAGGATTTCCATGCCAATTCCGCTTAATAAGGTTGTCTTTTGTAAGGATAATCCCACGACAAAGATACCAAACAAAGATACCTAATTTATTGAAGGATGCAATGTCCATCGACATCACCTGTCGCTCCAACCAGAGTAGCTTGAGATCTAGGCAGACGAACCCTAGAGTCCTAATCCGGTTGCCATGAATCGGAACTCCACATCCGTGCACAAGGCCCATTGCCAACAAATAGCCAAAAACGCTAACCCTAGCTACTCTGATACCTTTTTCCATATATATATGTGGAGATACTCTAAACCATGAAGCCTTCTTTTCACACATAATAAAATTTATTTTATCTAGCAAAGAACGCCAATTTTCACAAAATGAAACCTGTTATAAATGCGACAAGAAAAACGAAGAACGAAAAACGTGAAAAACCTCTGCGACAAAGAGGGGGAAATCACGGACGCCGGCCAACAAAACTTTATTATACACAACAATGGGATTTCACAGATGCAACTTATTCCAACCGGCGGCTCCGGCAACGGATCTTGCTCCGCTCGTCATAAGTTAGCCTCCTTAAATTTTTTGGATCAAACTTCAACAAAACCTACGGCCACAAGAAAATAGCACATAATGGCTTCTTTTTTATGGAATTGAGGAGCTCTCTTCTCTCAAATTTTATTTCCGTAGAACTATAGCACATTGATACATTAATTAATTTTGCAATTATTGGTATAAAAGGGCCCAATTCCCACTTTTATAAACAAATCCACAACCATAAATGGCAAATATGCAAGTTGCGAAAAAAAGTATGGCAAATGTGCAAATCTCCTCAAGAATTATCATACAAAATAGCTTCTTTTTTTTGGATCTGAGGAGCTCTACGCTACACGAGTTCTTTACATGAAAATGATACGCATTGATACATAAACTCAGTTTGAGATTACTGGTATAAAAAGGCTTAATTCCCGCGTTTGGAAACGAGGACGTAAACATTAGTTTTACGCCAACACATCTAGAGCAAGATTGCTTGTACATTCATTGTGGCACACGCATTGCTTTAACACTAACCTAGTAACCTTGGCAATCACATGCCATGAGTTAGTGCGGCAGATCGGCGATTCGGCGGCCAACCCTATCCAGCGTGATGAATTAGGAACGGGTGCAGATCCGTTTAGCTATTTTGCTTATTCCAGAGCCTGCTCAAGGTCTTCACATGTCAAATCCTCACCGTTCTATGAGGTCTTCACATGGCTCGTCCCTGTCTCTGAATGTTACTAGTAGCGTGATTACAGGGAGATAACAGTACCACATGCAGAATACTTTGTGTAAACATACCCCTTATCAACAACTTTTGCGGATGCTCCTGTTGCCTACCATTCCTAACACTTTGCACAGTTCTCCAAGCAACGCGTGCTCGAGCAGTACTATTAGAGTGTACCACTACAGTTCATGAGAAGGTGGCACCAAAGGCCCGACATACATAAGAAGTGTGACATCGTGGAAATATATGAAGGGTCTACATAAAGACTGAAGTCCTCCAATGTTTCGAAAGTTGGCAGGTGCACTTATTTCATTTATTGCCAGCATATTTGTTTGAAAACTTGAATTCTCAGGTAAGGCACGTTTTTGAAGTACTGGAAGGAAGATCGGGTGTATGGATCTCATCGATATAGTTAGAAAGACAAAACGTGAGATTGCAAAAGCACAAACACTTGAAATGTCTATCACAATACCATGCAAAGTTCAAATGGAAAACTACTTGCATGGTTTGGAGAAGTCTACGGAATTCGGGAGTCTCTCTCCCTTTCTGTACCACTGTCTTCAGTACTTTGCTAAAATGTCTTCTTTGGAAAATCTTTACTACGCCATCTTCTTCTCTTTTTAAGTAACCTGGTTTTCCATGCATCGTTTTTGTAGCCGGTGTATTTAGCTGTATAACACAATTTTGGTTTAGGCGTGCAAAACTAAAAATATTTTTTTTTTCGAAATGGGAAGCAGAGCCCCAGCCTCTGCATCAAGCGATGCACACAACCTTTATTTATTATTAGAACCATATTGTTTGGCAAAAGTCATTACAAAGATCATACAAACCGAAACCGCCAAAACAAAACACCGAGCAAAAACGATAACTGTATCGCCAGCTCCCCAGCGAAATCTATCAAACACCTAGCTGCATGTTTCGAACCCGCTTCATGGTCAATCACACCGCTGCCACTCGCCAAGAGAAGCTGGAGTGCCTGGGCACGGCGACTCGAACTCAAGAAAAATGAGCCCTTGAACTGCACATCATATCCACGGAGCGTCGCTCACGCACACGCTCGGGATGTCGCCGCCTTCAATGTCTTCCGCCAACCTATCATCGGCATGTAGATTGATGCGTAGACTCTCGCTACAGTAACCACTGACACCACCGCGGTGCTAAGCAGCACCATCCCCCGCGCGCTAATCGCTCCACCTCTCCTGCCACTTCCATCCAACGCTGCTTCACAGGTGATGCTCCCAGGAGATAACGTGATACCGACACCCCGAAACCGCCATCGCCCGACCCAAATATCTTAGGGTTTCCCTCGGAGTAACACGAGTGAGATCGACCCAAGGTGCAGGCGATGCCTTAATCAAGGTAACGGCGTCCTAACGTCGCCATTGACTGAAAATGGCTCAGTTTTCACTGGCACCTGGGTCTTCCCGCCTCTCTGCTGGGACTGGAACACGCATCGCGAGATCCGCCAATCCAGCCGCAGGCCGGCCACCTTCGACGGAGAATATGTCCACCTCCACCAACCATAGGGCCTCCGTCCGGGGCATCCTCGTGATGCATAGTAGGCTCCGGAATACCTCCAGATGGCAGCGTCCGACATCAAGGAGGCGAAGAAGTCGACAATCTAGGAATCCTAGATCTCACCATCATCCACCACCCCACCGCCCAAGGACCGTTGTCGCCAGAACTCACCGCCCGCCGCCCACTCGCCACTGCTGGAGTTCTGCTGGAGAGCCGCCGCCGTTGCCCGGAACTCGAGCCGCCGCCATGGAAGGGGCGTGCGCGAGGGCTAGGGCCTTCCCGCCGCCGCGCCGCAGGAGCTTAGTCTGGCGATGGATCTAGCGACGGCGGAGAGGAGGGCGACACACAGGAGGGGGTGGTTTGGCTGGGACGAGATCGATGACCCGGTGCGGCGGCGCTGCACGGGGTCGAGAGAGGGAGAGGAGAATCAGGCTATGGTAAACAAAAACTGTTGTAACTTCACCAGTTTGTCGTTAGTACTGAGAAGCCTTGTTCTACAGTCCAAACTAGAAATAGTTAAAGTAGAGCCAGTAATAGGGCTGTCAACGAGCCGAACTCGAGCGAACATTCTTAGGCTCGGCTCGAGCTCGAGCCAAGCTCGAGCGAGCCTAGGTTGATCTTCGAGCCTACATCTAAACTCGAGTTCGGCTCGACCAAAGCTCGAGTAGACTTGAGCTCGGTTCGTTGAAGCTCGGTAAGAAAATTTTAGTACATCCAAAGATAGACATGCAACTACATAGCAAGAAAATAGTAAAGCTTGAAAACCGAATAGTAGAAATGGCTCGGAGTCTCACATAATAGTAATATAGTGCCAACATGCCAGCACAATTATTTTAGCGATCTTACAATAGATGGAAACATGCCAGCACAATTATTTTAGCGGTCTTACAGGAGATGGAATAATAATAGCAGTCTCAATTTTGCAGCTTTATCGAACCGTTTGAGTTCGGCTCGTCTAAGCTCGCGAGCTCGAAAATAGGCTCGAACTTGGTTTGTTAGAGAGACGAATCAAACTCGAGCCGAGATGTTAACGCGCCGAACTCGCACAGTTTGTAAGTCCGAACTTTTTTGACAGCCCTAGCCAGTAACTCCCAATCTACTTGCATGTGAAAGCAGAAAGCTACTATCTTAAGTTGTTAACCAACCCACCAAGTCTTATCCTGCCTTGTCCACACATCTGAGCAAAATAGCCAGCGTCTACAAACGCATTGCTTACTCTGCGCACAAAATGGCACGTCTAAAGAACACAAAGGAAGAGCCCTGCAGAGCGGGATTGTCAATTCGGGAGTCTCTTTGGCCTGTGCCTTTCATTACCACTGTCCAACCATGCCGTGGGTGTCCGTGTGCTGACCAACTTGATTCAAACGAGGATTTAAACTAGATATAAGCATGACTTAAACTAGGTTCAAACTACATTGTATGATTTAAACTAGGTTCAAACTAAACTAGAAATCGAAATCGGCGTCGCTGTCGGAGCTGATGCCGAAGTACTCATCTAATAGCCTCTCAAGTGAGGAGTCGCTGTCTCCGGTGAGATCAGTGGCGGAAGAAGACGACCCTGGTGGCGGAGCTCCTCCTCGCCTTGTACTCCTCGTACCTCGCCTTGTACCCCTCATATGCACGGCGCTCCGCCACGACGCGCTCCAGATTTTGGCAGCGGAACTCCTCCATGTACTTGTCATCGGTGGGCTCCGCCTCAAGGCGCTCGCCGGCCTCCCTGCGCTGCCGCTGCTCGCGTGCGGACGCCACACGGTGGTCGGCAGGGGCCAAGTCCAGCACGGGGCAGGGGCTGCCTAATGTCGGTGATCTCCCCCTCCCACGTCCCCCATGTCGGTTGACGCACTTCGGCGGTCGTGGTAGGGGCAGGTCGGGAAGGTGGGAGAAGGAACCACGCGGGCTCGAGGCTCCACTGCGCTCGGCGGCGGGAGGATCTGGTCATCATCTGCTCGGGGCAGTGGCGTCAGAGTGGTGTCATGTGGCTCGGGGCTAGATGTGGGCCAGTTTGTAAGGGGCGGTGGCAGAGGGGATTTTTTTTTTTTTTTTTTTGGAGCAACAGAGATGATCCAGTTTACTCCTCTGCTCTGGCAGAGGGGAATTTTACTCCTCTGCTCTTTGGCTAGTAAATACGGAGAATAAGACACGTTGGGATACGTCATTCTTTTATTGAAAGGAAAACACAAGAGTCGCGTATCGCAGGCTCGATCCATCTTTCTCTTCTGGTCCTGCCAAAAGATAAAGATTCTTAGAAATTTTCCTCTTCTGCAAAGCACTACCACCACAATTTTGGCACGTTATGTTATCGTCAAAGACTATGCAAGCAAGCTAGCTGTGCGGCCTGAGCGAGATGAGGCTGCTCTGCTTCACCATCATCTACCTACCATAGGAAAGCTTAGAATCAAGCAATGGCGCCAATTCTCAGCATGGCCGATGTTGGAATATTAGGCATAATTTTTATAAACCAGCTACTAGCTCATGTAACTCGAACATACTAGATGTACTAAACAATAAGATGAACGAAAACAAGTAACAGGTAAACATATACTCGTAGAACATGACGAACAACCAAACAGGAGCATGTCGCACGTACCATTTGCTTGCAGTAACTTTGAGGAAGACTGATCGAAGCATATGGCGGCGAAGACGGCGATAGGCAGCACCGTCCAACTTAAATGGAAGACGACCCATGATAGAGAACTCGAGCAGTCGCACGGAGCGCTTCACAAAAACCTTATTCGCCCTTTCCTGCATAGGATCACAAAGGCGAGTGGTTCCGGAGACCTGCACTCCTGTCCGCCGGTGCACACCGACAAGCGGGATGTACTAGACTACGGTGACGGCGCAAGCAGAGAGAAGGCAAAACCCTAGATTGGTTTTCGTTGTGGTGTGGCGGTAGCCGCGATGCTCCTCGCTGGTAGCCACCTTCGCACTCATCTAGTCATGCTACCAGCGAGCAAACGAAGGAGGAAGGAACAGCGGCGATCCCACGTACTTGTGCTTCTCCGTCGACCAACGCTCGCGGATGAAGCCCCCCATCCCGGACGAGTACCTCGGCAACTGCATCAGCCCCGCTGTTCATCATGTCGCGCCCAAGGACCAGCTCGCACAAGCCGGCGTCGGTGGCCTCTTCGTCGTGTGCATGGCGGACTGTTGCTGCCTCGATCGAAGAAGGAGTGGATGGCATGGAGGCGATGGTGCCATGGTTGGGCCGGGTCAAGGAGGCTGCCATGGCTGGAATGTTGCCTGTTGCCGGGTCGCCGAGGTTCCGTGTGTATCTAGGGTTTGGGCCGCCGGTCAAGGTGTCATGTCCGTGGCAAGAACCGAGGCGATGGCGGTAGCAGAGAGGCGGAGCAGTGGCATCGGCATAGAGGTGGGCATCTCTGCGGGCCTAGTGGCATGCAGTGGTTTCAAAAGTGCTACGAAGATGCCATTGTGTGGCTTCACCATTAAACAAGAGATATAAATCTGTCCACGCAACCTCCGAGCCTTGCCCTGTCTCGGCCTTGCTCTGACACGCATCTATAATAATTCTTCTTCTTTCTTGGTAAATTAATCAAGTGATGTATATCTTGTGGCGTCACCATACTTCCATGTGCATACCCATCATACGTAGTTCATTGTGCAAGTCTGATTTTATAATATGAAATTGAGGTCTTTCAGAAGGAGGATGACCTCCGATCTTTACAAGATGTCTTCTTCATTTTTGGAATTGAGGAGCTGTACACTCCCATATATTATCATTTTGCTTCGCCCCCCCTCCCCCTCCCCCTTCTTTACAAACTTTGACAAACAAAAACTCGATACCGATTGTTTAGAGGACTATACGAACCCACCCGAAGTCCGTATGGTCCTCTTAGACGTATACTCACAGTACATGTATACTCATGTGCCTGCGGAAGGGGAAAATCGAAATTTATATATCAGCAACAACAAAAAATTAAAATATAACATGCAAAGACGTAGATCGCGATAATGGGAGGTGGGATCAGTCGGCCGGAACGTGGATTATATCTAGTTCGACCGAGTACACATATACGGAGACATACATGGCCTCGATATGAGTTTCAACGGGTCAAAAAAAAAAAACGACCCAAACAACTTAAGTTTAAGGGGGGAGGGGGGACCGAAGCACACATCATAATGTATATTCATAAGAAATATAGTATATACACAGTGATAAAAAAATCCAGGTTACGATTACTCGTATAGGAGGGTATAATTGAAAACGATGACATTTATCGTGATTTTCGCACCACCACACCATGAACAAGTTTGCTTGGGCGTTCCTTGAGGGATCGATTTAAACACCAACCTGGTAATCCCATATGAGGGCAGTAGATCGGGCGGCCAACCTTATCCAACGGGGTGAACTAGGAACCACCACAGTGCAGTTCAACATTTTTGCTCGTTTCATACAGCCGGTTAGTTTCGTGTAGGCACAGATGTCTTCCATCGTCTCACTGTTCAATGAAGTCCAAGCCCAGCTCACCCGTTTTAACTTCACTATCGTACTTCTGCATTCCATCTGGATGTTATTGGTATCGTGATTACATGGATATGCTACTATGACATGCACAATTGCTTGTGCAAACAGAGAATCCAACAACAGTTGCTGCTGGTGCTCCTGTTGCCCACCATTCCTAACACCTCTGTAGAGTTTTTCCAATCAACTCACTCAAGTTATATTGTTAGAATGTACTATTGCAATTCCTAAGAAATGGGCAACACCAAAAGACCTTATATATAAGAAGTGTGACATCGTGCAGTACAACACGAAGAGGCTATGTAAAGGTTGAAACTCTTTCCATGTTCCAGAGAGCTAGCGCATGCATTTATTTCATTTATTGTGGGGATATTTTTGACAATCTTAATTCTCATAAATGTATGAAAGTTTTGGAAGAAAGATTGAATCTATGGATAGCACAAACTGAGATTGTCTATAGAAGGTACTATCGTGGCAGGAATGTTGCCTTTGGCTGGGTCTTCGAGGTTCCATGTGTGCGATGTGGACATGGGGTTTGGGTCGCCAGCAGTGGTGGAGAATGTGCCATACGTCCCGGTTGGTAAGGGGCTTTAGTCCCGGTTCCCTAACCGGGACGGGGCAATCGGGACTAAAGCCCCAACCTTTAGTCCCGGTTGTCCCACCAACCGGGACAAAAGTGGGTACACGTGGCCGCGGCAGAGGGCGAGGGGGGGGGGGGGGGAGGGGGAGCAACCATCCTGGTTCGTAACACGAACCGGAACAAATAACCCTCTGCCACGACAGAG
This sequence comes from Avena sativa, assembly GCA_916181665.1. Lineage (NCBI taxonomy): Eukaryota > Viridiplantae > Streptophyta > Magnoliopsida > Poales > Poaceae > Avena > Avena sativa. The sequence goes on from OV702282.1 coordinate 293,339,683, forward strand.
ATTTGACACATTTCTCTGCCGCGGCAGAGAATTCATATTGACAACTTTTGTTGCCGCGGCAGCATTTTGGCCACTTTTTGTGCCATGGCAGAGAATTCATTTATATTGTTTTATTGTTTATTTAGTGTTTTAAACTCATCAATGAAGGAACCATTATATTACACAAGATCATCATGACAATATTACATTCGATACACGGATTGAGTTCATGCACTACATACAAAATAAGCTCTTTGTACAATCTCTATTGTTTATACACACCCGAATAGTATTCCCCTTTTGGGTTTAGGTCTTCTGCATCCAAGAACCTGCCAATTCCTCCTGAATTGCTCGTACGCGATCCTTTGGAAAAAGACCATCCCGTAGACGTTTGATCTGATTTAAAAAAGGAGTCAGCCTATATGAATGAAACTAAACACAATTTGATGGTAATTAAAAACTATAGAAATTGTTTACGTACGTGGAGTTGCTCTAAATTTCTGCCCTTCTCACAGCACGTCTGCCGGATGAACTCGCAAACATAGTATCCACATAAATTGTTCCCTGGTCCCTGCGTCAGGCACTTTACGAGAACATAGTTCAATCAAAATAATAATCAAGCATGATAATAACGGTATCAAAACTAGAATCAAAGAGATGCACGGATATAGCTAGTGGTGCTTACATCTAGTGCTTGAAATGTAAGACCCTCTTTTCAAACACCCCTAGCCTTGTTGGTGAACCGTTTTCAAGCGCTGCCCGACGAAGAAAACGAATAAAAGAAGTTATTAATTACTTGATATCGTAAAATTCATGAACGTTGTAGATATAGTGTCGTAATGATTAGAATTACCGCTGGAGAAGCATCTGCATGTCCTTCCACTGCTCAAGGGGTTTATGTTTCGAGTCCATGACTAGTACACGCCCTTTGTCAAGTTGAATGATTAACAAAATATAGTGGAAGCTGCGCATGCATAACTAATCAATTATATACTTAACATCGAGTAAGCAAAATAGAAAGTGTATACAAGACAATAACACTCACTAAAGTTATAAGAAAATAGTATTCCCCTTATGATTTCTTGAAACCTTAACGCGTGTACGATATTATCCTCCGTATCCTGGGGGCTTGTTTTGAGATTAGCTTGATGAACCCAATATGGGTCAATGAAGCCAATGTCATAGATTTGTCCTCGGCTGTATTCGAGAATCTTTATTCTGCATATTACAGTATGATTATATACATGCAATAAATGATGTGAGATAGCTGGAGACTAAATTAATTACAGAATTAGTACTTACAGACAATAGGCACTGATGATCGATTTGTCGAAGACGTCTTGATTGAATAATTGAAATAGTTCATCAAATTAAATGGATATCATGTCATCTATTTATTTCCCATAATGCTTTTTTGTAACCCTCAGCACTATCCAGTTAGCCCCGGCCTTTGTGGCATGCATGTACCAGTTATGCAATTTTCGCATTTTTTTTGGAAGATTATCTACCTCCTCAGGTTTGACGAGAGGTTTGCCGTACTGGTATTTGTATGCTACTTCACTCATGGGGAAGTACTCTAACTGGGATAAGTACTGGGCAATACTCATACCTTGAGCAGCGGTAGCTTCTCCGTATTGTGCAACTACCTTTGGATCATACTGCTCTTCGGCCCCATATTTGCTCGACCCCACATTGGTATGGGAAATCACCTTGAGAGGGGCGCAAGACTGTTTTGCTTGTTCTCTGAGCCGGGCAACAGATTTCTCGCTTGCATCAGTACTGCTCTTCGAGGCTTGTTGTGCCGCATGTGACTTGAGAATAGAACGTTCATAGTCTGATGACAGCTTTGGCTCGGGTTGATGAAGAGTCTTTAGCATTTTGAACACTCTGTCTTTTTCTTCTTTGGTGCTGGGGAACTCTGGCTCTTTCGGCCACCTCAGCTTAGCGAAAAACGCTGTCGTTTCCGCATCAACGATAGCCGTAGTCTCCTTTTCAGTACAATCATAAGCTCTCTTGGGAGGAACCTTTGGTACTTTTGGAAGAGGCTCTTGTTTACGTTTTGGCGATCGCTTACCACGACGTAGAGTAGCGGTACGCTTACACTTTTTATCCTGAGGCGCCGACGATGGCTGCCGCGGCGATGGCTGCGCTGGAGATTGGTGAGGCGACGGAGCCAGGTGAGGCGACAAAGACGGCTGCCGCGGCGGCGACGACCTCGCTGGAACGGGTGAGGCGGCGGCGAAGATGGCCTTGGCATGTGATTTCGAAGCATGATACATTCCTTTGGCCATAGAATGGTGACGTTTGTTGCATCTCCCAGTTCAGTCACATCCCCTTCACCTGCAGGGTAGTCAAGCTTCAAAACTTCAAAGGTGGACATGATTTCATCCACCCCGACAACAGCATAGCCCTGTGGAACCGGACGACAGTGGTAAGTTGGTGTGGGTCCAATTGGTAAGGCATAGCCGACCACCACCTTCATTGATATGTTCACAACTTTGACATGTCGATCGCAGTGTGTCATCTGTGTGATATCATCCACTGGGTAGCCAACAGGAGCCATCGTTGGTGCACCATCTTCATCGTCATTGTCATCACCCGGGACCTCGGTGGAAGCCACACTGCTTTTTCGATTATTCGATAGTCCGGTAGCATCGAATGCAGTGTGCTGCTGATATGGGCCGGTAGTACTTTGCTCTTTAAGTGCATTAATTTCATCTTGTTGTTGCTTTATTCGTTCTTTAATTATTCGCATTCGCTCTTTCTGAATATCTGCTTCAACTTCCGCCTTGTCCTTTCTCCTCTGATGGCTTCTATCAGGAAATTTCTTCCTCTCTTCGAGAAACCCAGTCCTCCATGGTTTGGAGTTGCTTGTGCCTCGTGTTCGTCCATCATGTTTCTTATTTCCAAGGGCGAGTGTGAGCTCATCATTCTCTCTATCGGGAATGAATTCTCCATCTTTAACAGCCTTTACTGCTTTTCTCATCTTCTCGATTGTCAAGGGGTCTTCTTTATATTGTATGTTATATATACACATCCCTTCCGAGTCCAAATTGCCCCCATGCCCGTAAAACCAATTCCTTGCACGTTCGATCCAATCGTCTGTCTCTAGGATGATCTTTTTAGCACGCAGTTCATTCTCAAGTTTCTCCCACTTAGGAATGCCAGCCCTGTAGCCACCTTGCCCCATAGTATGGTGATACTTCTTGTTAGCAGCATTCAGCTTATCCGTTGTAGACATTTTTTTAGCTTTTTCTGATGTCTTGTAATTCACAAACTTAGCCATAATGGTTTTATCTTCACAAACTCAGCTTATTCGGTCTGGAGGACATGTCCTTCACATAGAAAACCTGAGACACATCATTGGCTATGACGAATGGTTCATCTCTATAACCAAGATTGTTGAGATTCACTGTTGTCATTCTGTACAACTGGTCTATCTTTACCCCTTCCCCATTCAGGTTGACCCATTTGCAGCGAAACAAAGGGACCTTAAAAGAGACTCCATAGTCTAGTTCCCATATCTCCTCTATGTAACCATAGTATGTGTCCTTTTGTCCATTCTCGTCTATTGCATCAAAGCGAACACCACTAGTTTGGTTGGTGCTCTTTTTATCTTGGGCGATCGTGTAGAATGTATTCCCATTTATTTCGTACCCTTGGAAATTCAATATAGTAGAAGATGGTGACGCGGCCAACAAGTATAGCTGATCTCCAACAGTGGTGTCATTCAAGAGATGTGCCCGCATCCAACCACCGAAAGACTTCATGTGTTCATCTGTAATCCATGATTCAGGCTTCCCCGGGTTTTTGGAGCATACAATATTTTTGTGTTCCTCGATATACGGAGCTGCCAAGGTGGAATTATGTAGAACTGTGTAGTGTGCTTTAGTGAAAGAATCCCCGTCCCTACATATGATTGCTTTCTTTCCCAGCGTGTCTTTTCCACTTAGTCTTCCCTCATGTCGCGAGTCAGAAACACCAATCGGCTTAAGGTCAGGAATAAATTCAACACAAAACTCAGTGACCTCCTCTGTTCCATATCCCTTGGAGATGCTTCCTTCTGGTCTAGCACGATTATGAACATATTTCTTTAAGACTCCCATGAACCTCTCAAAGGAGAACATATTGTGCAGAAATACCGGACCGATAATGGCAATCTCTTCCACTAGGTGAACCAGGAGATGCGTCATAATATTGAAGAAGGATGGTGGGAACACCAACTCAAAACTAACAAGACATTGTACCACATCCTTCTGTAACCTTGGCAGAATATCTGGATTGATTACCTTCTGAGATATTGCATTGAGGAATGCACACAACTTCACAATGGGTACTCGAACATTTTCCGGTAGAAGCCCCCTCAATGCAATCGGAAGCAACTGCGTCATAATCATGTGACAGTCATGAGACTTCAGGTTTTGGAACTTTTTCTCTGCCATATTTATTATCCCATTTATATTAGATGAGAAGCCAGACGGCACCTTGATACTGTAAAGGACTTCAAAAAAGATTTCCTTCCCTGCTTTGGTAAGAACAGAGCTGGCATGACTTAAGTGACACCCTTTATCCGTCTTGTTCTGTGTATGCATGTTCTTTGGGTCTTTCATAATTCGTTGGTCCTCCCATGCTTCGGGTGTATATTTTGTCTTCCCATACACGCCTAGCAATCCTAGCAGGTTCACTCAAAGATTCTTCGTCACGTGCATCACGTCGAATGAAGAGCGGACACGTAGGACTTTCCAATGTGGCAGCTCCCAAAATATAGATTTCTTCTTCCACATGGGTGCGTGTCCTGTAGAGACGTTGTTCGGAACTGATTGACCGCCGGAACCCTTTCCAAAGATTACTTCTATGTCCTTGAACATACCAAATACATCATCACCAGCAGGGAGTTCAGGCTTCTTCCGGTGATCTGCCTCACCTTTGAAATGCTTGCCTTTCTTTCTTACGGGATGATTGGTCGGAAGAAATCGTCGATTCGCCAGGTACATAACCTTCTTGCATTTATGCAAATATGTACCTTCAGTCTTATCTATACAGTGTGTGCATGTCTTATATCCCTTGTTTGTCTATCCTAAAAGGTTACTAAAAGCAGGCCAATCATTGATGGTTACGAAAAGCAACCCTCGTAGATAAAATGGCTCCTGTTTGTTCTTATCCCACGCACGTACACCTGGTTTGCCCCACAGCTGTAAGAGTTCTTCAACTAATGTCCTAAGGTACACATCAATGTTGTTGCCCGGTTGCTTCGGGCCTTGGATGAGCACTGGCATCATAATGAACTTACACTTCATGCACAACCAAGGAGGCAGGTTATAGATACATAGAGCCACGGGCCAGGTGCTGTGACTGCAGCTCTGCTCCCCAAAAGGATTCATGCCATCCATACTTGACCAAACCATAAGTTCCTTGCGTCACCTGCAAAGTCTGGGAAGTCTCTCTCGTTTTTTCTCTACTTTGACCCATCAGCAGGGTGTCTCAACTTCCCGTCTTTCTTACGGTCTTCTTTGTGCCATCGCAACAACCTGGCATGCTCTTTGTTTCTGAACATGCGTTTCAACCTTGGTATTATAGGAGCATACCACATAACCTTAACAGGAACCCTCTTCCGGAGGGGCTCTCCCTCAACATCACCAGGGCCATCTCGTCTGATCTTATACCGCAATGCATTGCATACCGGCATTTATCTAAATTCTCATACTCCTTACCGCGGTAGAGGATGCAGTCATTAATGCATGCATGTATCTTTTGCACATCTAATCCTAGAGGACAGAGAGTCTTCTTTGCTTCGTAGATACTGTCGGGAAGTTCGTTATGTTTTGGAAACTTCGGCTTCATTATTTTCAGCATCTTTTCAAATGAGGAGTCAGTTAGACCACACTCTGCCTTCCATCGCAACAATTCCAGTGTGGTACCGATCTTTGTGCTGCCATCTTCACAATTTGGGTACAACAATTTCTTGTGATCTTCTAACATGTCCTTTAACTTCAACTTCTCATTTTCTGTTTCACAGTCTCGCTTTGCATCAGAAATGACCCTACCAAGTTCACCAGCCGACTCATCTGATGCCCGTTCTTCACCTCCTTCCTCTTCATTGTCTTCCATTGCAGTATCACTGTATTCAGGAAACATATGATGATAGTTGTTATCATCATCTTCTTCTTCACCGTCTTCCATCATAACCCCTCTTTCCCCGTGCTTGGTCTAGTTATAGTTGGGCATGAAACCTTTCATAATCAGGTGGCCGCGAATGATTTTCGAGGAAGAGTACTCCTTGTTGTTCCAACATTGAACACATGGACAACGTATAAAACCATTCTCTTTGTTTGCCGTAGCCACATTGATAAATTTATCCACGCCTTTCATATACTCGGGTACACGCCGGTCACCGTACATCCATTCCCGATCGTTCATCTGCATCATATAAGTAAGTTTATCAAAAACATGACGTCATAAATAGTGAAATGATCAATTCACATCGACACATGCATTGTACCAATGACGGAGAAAAGATAAGATTGCTAACCTCGATCGAGGGAAATAAAGAGGAGAGAAAGCTCAAGTGCGTCTCAGACACCTTCTATATTTTTGTTCTTTGAGAAATTGAACGGGATCATTCACTCAAACATTTCATCAAACACCTTGAATGCATGCATAAGGGGAAAAAAACTAGCACACCCCTCACACCTTCCACCAAGAAAAAACAAAGTGGAGGCAGAAGACTGGGGCGTTGCATTTATAGAGGGCGGGAACATATGTCACAAACCGGGACTAAAGGTGTGTGCCACGCCATGTGGCTGACGCCCAACCTTTAGTCCCGGTTTGTGTTACAAACCGGGACGCATGCCTCCGGTCCTCGTGCCCGCTCGAACCGGGACGCGTGCCAGCATTAGTCCCGGTTCGTGGCGGAACCGGGACTAATGTTGTTAGAAGGCACGAACGGATAGCCTGTTTTGTACTAGTGCAGCCAAGGTGGAGATCGTGTAGCGAGAACTGGGGAAATGGAGGTGGTAGAGAGCTAGACAGGCCTCCGGTTTTTTGGTGTGACAATATTTGCTTCACATATCTTTCATCTAAATCGGTCTTTCATGCACGAACAAAACACATTGAGGTTGATTATCATTTTATGAAGGAACATGTTGCACAGAAGCTACTTCATATCATGTTTATGTCATATAAATATCTATCTACAAATATCTTCACAAAGCTGCAGTCGATCAGTGCCATGTTTGAGGTTTGTCGACGCAATCTTAACATTATGACACGGTTAAGATTGAGGGAGTATGTTAAACAATATATTGTAGCATGCAGTTTATTCATGCAACTTCTGTATCCTATCAGTATTGGGCTACAAATAATGAGGGAGGTAACTAAGTGGCTCACCTATTTTGAATTCGCCATCATACCCATTGCTTCTATCTGGATCTTAGTGGTAGCATGATTCCATGGAGATGACACTTTGGCACGCATATCACCAGTTAACAACATCAAGCTGTTGTCGGTAATCCTGTTGCCTACCATTCCTAACACTCCGTGCAATTTTCCAACCAACACACTCGAGAAATCTTGTTAGTGTAGCACCCAAAAAAAATACCTGCTTATATAAGAAGTGTACCACGATAGAGAGAATATGAAGAGTCTCCATAAAGGTTGAACTTGTCCCATATTCTGAGAGTCGTTCCGAGAGCTGGCACATGCAGTTATTTCATTTATTGTGGGTATCTGTGTTCGATAACTTGAATTCTCAGTAAAGGTACGTATGCAAGTTTTGGAAAGAACGGATGTGAGAATTAATGGATTTCATCTACATAGACAAAAAAAATAGAAGATTGTGAAAGCATAAACATATGAGATGTCTATCTGACTATAACAGTACCATGCAAAGTTCAAATGGAGTACTAAGAAAACTTGGAAAAGTCTTCACTCTTCAGGAGTCTGTCCCCGTTTCTTGGAATCTGTCTTCCACTTTTGCTTCACGTTGTTTGAATGTATCTTCGGTAGTCACACCACTAAAACATCATCTCAAGTAAATCGCAAGTGCGCTATCTTCTCGTTCAAGCTAATATTATTCAAATTTCAGAAAAGAGAATGCCACAAACTCATTAAACAGCTATCCAGTCAACGAATTGGTAGACATAAGCCTGTGGTGCCACAAAGCGGAAAAAATGTTGCCGGAGGTGAAACCGGTTTGTTTCCTCTATCACCGAGCGTGCTTTTATGAAGCGCATTTGTAGGAGATCTCTGTTACTTGGCATGTTGGATCCATCACCATCAGCCAGTGTTCATTACTGATTCTGTCATGGTTTGACATTTCTGGGTTAACATTCTACCCGAGCCCTTTCATCCCACAGAGAAGTCAATTTCTTTTGACCCTAGTTTCTTCACATGTATCCATACCTGAACTGCATTTGTAGGCCTTCTTCTGATACGGAGAAGCTAGTTTTTTGGCCTCAACCAAATCAGGTTCTTGCTGAGCTTCCTTTGATTCCTCCCCTCTCTGCTTCAGTTCTTCTATCAGTTCCCCCGCAAAAAAAAGTTCTTCTATGAGTTGCTCCGTGAAGCTCTTCTATGTTTCTTGACCAGAAGCACGACCACCAACCCATTTGGATTGTTTGGTGCAGTATGAAAACATGAGAATCAATCGTAAACAGTTAAAGCAGTCACCTTACAATTGAAATATGGTGACATAAATCTTCCCACACAACCTCTGAGCCTGGATACACTGTCAGCTGCGCTAGAAGATAGTGCTCTGTCTCGGCCAAGGATTCACCCTACTTTGATGAAGAAGATGATCACCCTCGGCACCGTTACGCCACTGAGGGGCAGAAGATCCCTGCTAAGGGGCAGCAGATCAGGCGGCCAGCCCTATCCAACGGGATGAACTAGGAACCACCATAGAGCAGTTCATCTCTTTTGCTTGTTTACAGTCGGTTACTTTCGTGCCTGCAGGTTCAGATGTCTTCCATTGACTAGCTGTTCCACAAAGTCCCAGCTCAGCTCACCCGTTTGTGCACAACACCTTGTGCAAACAAGGAGTCCAAGTAGAGCTGCTGCCGGTGCTCCCATTGCCTACCATTCCTAACACTATCACTATGTACAATTTTCGGATCGACTCACTCGAGCAATATTGCTAGAGTGTACTAAGAAAGTGGTAGCACCAGAGACCAACTTATATAACAAGTGTGACATATTCTGTACATCATGAAGAGTTTACATAATGGTTGAAACTCTTCCCATGTTCCGAGACATGGCACATGCAGTTATTTCATTTACTGTGAGCATACTCTCGTTTAAATTTTTTAATATCCTCATAAAAGGTACGGTATGAAAGTTTTGGAATATCGGATGTACGGATTCCATTTACAGGGACAGATTAGTAAGACATGAGATTTCAAAATACACAAACAATTGAGACGTCATTACAATTAGGGTGTCAGATGGGATCCCGCCTAAATCCCACTTCTAGCTCATTTCTCAAAATCTAGTTCAAATTTTTGCTCAAAATTTACATTTACAGGGACAGATTAGTAAGACATGAGATTTCAAAATGCACAAACAATTGAGATGTCATTACAATACCTTCCATGCACGGTTCCAATGGAAAAGTGCTGATAGAGTATGGATAGATCTTGGAGAGTCTTTCTCCATTTGTTTGACAGTGTACCTGGTACTCACTTCACTAAAAAAACATGTTCTTGGCACACGAATTTGGCAAAAAAGGAATGTCACAACTCATGAAACAACTACCAAACCGACAATTTGGTAGAAATAAGAGCAATTATTTCTTTATTACCTTCATTCATAAACAACCAAAAAATTGATCATCCCTTCTCGAGTTACAAGCGATGATAGTCAACATATGCCCATTTTAACTAACTACCCATTTAAACAAGTTTCTAGAGTTTTTTTTGCGAAATTCCGCCAAACTATTAATAGTCATCAACATTTGTACAAATAGACCCAAACGTAATAAAAACTACAAATAGTCCATTGGATCACCTAGCGATGACTACAAACACTAGCGCGAGCCGAAGGCGCACCGCGGTCCTCGCCCCTCCATCATCGGAGCTGGGCAAAAAAATTCATAGTAGAGCTTGTTATAGTAGACAGACGAGAAGTCATCGTGCTAAGTCTACAAAGGACCAACACACCAGTGCAACAACCATCACCAATAATGACAACTATAGATCGGAAGAGACTAACCTGAGAACAAACCTACGAACACGAAAATGGACCAGAACCCAGGAGATCTGCCGGACAAATGACTTCACGCACGCTAGATGCACCACCAAAGCAAGGATAGAGCGTGGAGGACATTATTCTAACTTTAAGACGTAGTGGTCGCCTCAATATCTTAAAGAAGACACTGAAAAATAGGCTAAACAAAGAATGAAAACCTCTCGCCGGCGAGAGGCCGTGATCTGTCACACCCCCAAGGCCACCGGAGACTGAGCGGACCGGCGATATCGCCAGCGAGGGAGAAGCTAGCTCCGGCTCTCTTACCATTATTTGATCTCTTTGACTATATAGAAATGACAATACTTTTAACAATATTTTGTCTTCTCGGTTGCAGGTTAGTTACCATAGAATGGCTACTTTCCATTTATGATCCTCTCTACAATGTATGGAGTTTCGAGGCCTGTTTACAAAGGGTTGTACACGTTGTTTGGAGGATGCGACAAGGGATATTTTTTCCGACATGGATAGCTGCCGGTTTCAATTGAAAAGTACCGATAGAGTATGAAAAAATCTTGGAGACTCTTTCTCCATTTTTTTGACAGTGTACCTGGTACTCACTTCACTAAAATATCATGTCAATGAATTCTTGTCACACGAATTTGTCCAAAAGGAATGTCACAACTCAAGAAACAACTACCCAACCAACAATTTGGTTGAAATAAGAGCAGTTCCTTCTTCATTACCATCATTCATAAACAACCAAAAAATTGATCCTCCCTTCTAGAGTTACAAGCGATGATAGTCATCATATATGACCATTTTTTACTAACTGCCCATTTTAACAAGTTTCTAGAGCTACGGTTGAAGATTACTTGGTCGCCCCTCAGCATGAGATTAATCACTAACCTAGCAACCTTGCTGATCATATGACATCTTAGTGTAGCACATAGGCGGCCAACCCTATCCAACATGATGAACTAGGAACGACCGCAGAGCTGTTCATATTTCATACAACCGGTCAGTTCTGTGCCAGCTCAAGGTTCAGATGTGCAAGACCTTACTTTCATTCCATGAGCTTTGAGAGCGGCACATTCTAGCTGGATGTTACCAGTAGCAGGATTACACTCTGACATGCACAACACATTGCCCAAACAACTTTGCTAGATGACAATGTTGCCGGCGCTCCCGTTGTCTACCATTCCTAACATTCTATAAAATTCTCCAATCAACGCACTCGACCAGCATTATTAGAGTACTAGGAAAATGCCCGTGCGTTGCAACGTGAAAGAAAATATCCGTATCGTGCAGCCACCCAAACCATTCGGTACAATACATACACTGAACACTTTTTTCATAATTCAGTCATCAATTTGAGTGCTTTCATTTCAAAATATTTTTCTCTAAATATTTAGACTACCTTTTGTTCTGCTATCATATCCCCTCCAGTTGTGTGAGGACGCGATGATAATAAGCCATGCAGATGTGGCAGAGATAAAAGAACTCTCGAAGATATAGTCAATAAAAGTACTCATATTTAATCAGATTGTTCTTATCAACCTTGACATAGATGAAATTTTGATCCACGTCATGAGAGATTCGGGTTTCCTCTAAGATAATGTTCAGCACATACCCTACTCTCTTCCCTATTAACCCTTTGGTTTTTGTTGATGTTTTGTCTCCAAATTTAAGCAAGAAAAGAAATCGGATTGGTCAACCATACTTTAGCACACAATTGAAGGTTACATTCATAACCAGGATTGACCTAAAACTTGAATGTTTAGCCCTTGCGTCAATAATGATTACATTTTAACCATGACTATTCCTAATCCAAAGCGGTAACATGTATCATGACAGTGTGAAGTCCACAATGTGCAACCGTGTCCATGTTTGTGCTTGTTAACATTTTGAAAATCTTCAGTCCACCCTTCTTTGGTGTGACCGCGAGGAGAGTGACCTGAGAGCTGCCCGTCTTCTCTGCTCTATCAGGTATATATGATTGGAGCACCGAAGAGTAACATCAGCAATAGAATTTACCATGACTACCATCCTCCATCTCATGGAACACTACCGAGGGCTTAAAAATTACCCTTAGAATTATGATGTATGCTTGTTATGCTCATAACTTTAAATACACAAATCAGAAACAGCAAGGATCTAAAAACAGACTAAGGAAGTACAAAAATAAGGTGCTCTAGTAAAACCTCAGTTGTACCATGACTACCTATATCCTCTAATATGATTTGAGCTAGTGTTGACGCATATTGTTTCATGGCTTCTCCAAACCTGGAAATTTGACATTAACCAAAGAGTGCAAAAGAGCCTAGAGTTTGCAGATATGAACATAGTAAGGCACGCGCCAAAAAGACATAATTGTTCAATCCAATCCAGGGGTTATTATCTACATGTATATTCCTTACAGCTTGCCCCTCCACTTCAACATAGTAAGGCACATGTTTATTCCTTTGTCAGTACACTATATACAAGGCCAAGGCTTAATATGAAAAATATTCATGTTAGTACTTCCAATCTATAGAAGATTGCAATAACAAAGATATAAGATCATGTTACTTGCATTTGCGAATTTGTGAGGGTGCTCATTACCCATCATATGTCTCTTGTATGTTCCTTGCCACTATTACTTGTCACTCTTCACACCTCATAATCTTGAGAGTTTGCCCCTTTCCTTCGCTTCTCCTTCCTAACTTTCTACTCCGCGTATTCTCATGGCGATACCACGCCCACGCGAGAAGTACGCCCGCCTCGACCTGCACGCCCGCCTCCTGACGCTCTGCCCGCGTGACCCGTCGCGTCCCGCCTGGCCTGCTGCCGGCCAGCTCTGGATTTTGTCTGCTTGCGTCAGATTTCGTCGGATTTCGTCGGATTTTGTCAGTTTGTGTCAGATTTCGCCAGTTTGTGTCTAAAAAAAAGAGATAGATAGATATGTCTACTTCATCGGGTTATGTTGTGATTCCTCGCTGCCCGGTGGTCTTTGATGGCATGAATTACCCTGATTTCGCTGCCTTTATGCGTGTTCACATGCGCGGTCTCCATCTTTGGGGTGTGCTCTCCGGTGAGGTCTCCTGTCCGCCGTGCCCCCTGCTCCTGTGGCTCCTCTTCCGCCGACGCCGATTGTTCTCGGTGCCGATGCTTCTCAGGAGGCCAAGGATGCTGCTCAGAGTGCTGATGATAGTGCTGTTGCTGCTTATGACCTGAAGTTCAAGCAGTACTCTTCTGATCTCGAGGCCTATCGACACGCTCTGACTTCTTACACTCAGTGCGTTGATGAGGATGCCCGTGCTGCTGCTGTTCTCACCTCCAGTGTTCTTCCCCAGTATGCTGTTGAGTTTATGAGTCTCCCTACTGTTGCCGCTCAGTGGGCCCATCTTCGTCAGCGCTATCAGCCGTCTGGGGATGCTCTTTATCTGTCTGTGGTTCGCCAGGAGCATGCTCTTCAGCAGGGTGATTCCACTATTGATGAGTTTTATACTCAGAGTGCTGCTATCTGGCGTCAGCTTGATTCTCTCCGTACTGCTGTTTGTGGCACATGCTCGTGTTGCCAGATTGTGCGCTCGGACTTGGAGTTTCACCGCATCTATGAGTTTCTGTCTCGGCTTCGCCAGGAGTTTGAGCCCCGGCGTGCTCAGCTGAATGCTCGTGGTCGTGTTCCGCTCTCTGAGGTGTTGTCTGAGCTTCGGGCTGAGGAGACCCGTCTCCGTGGTGCTGGTCTTCTTGCGGTTCCCTCTGCGCTTGCTACTCGTGGTGCTCCTTTGCCGTCTGCTCCCTCGACTCAGCCGCGGTCCCCTGTGCCGCCGCCGCCGATACTACCTACTCCTCCAGGTCAGGGTCAGGGTCAGCTTCAGCACCAGCAGCCTCAGGGTCCGAGTCAGCACCAGCAGGCTCGTGGTCAGGGTCGTCGTGGTTCTCTTCGTCACTGCTCTTACTGCAACCGGGATGGTCACACTTGGGCCACCTGTTATACACGGGACCCCAGTTTACGTCAGCAGCACCAGGCTCGTGGGCAGTCGGCTCCTTCCGGATCTTCAGCAGTTGCTCTCTCTGATCAGGACATTATCAGGAGTCTTCGCGGTCTGCTTGCTGCTACAGGCTCTTCCTCGACGGGCACTGCTGGTTCTATGACCGACTCTTCAGGCACTGTGCGACCACCACCTTCTACACAGTCAGGTACGTCTCCGTGGTATTTGGATTCTGGAGCTTCTTTTCATATGACCTTTGAGTCTTCTTCTCTGTCCGCTCTTCGTTCTCTCCCTTCTACTGTCCGTGTTTTTACGGCTGATGGTACCTCTCTCCCTGTTTCTAGTCGGGGCACCTTTTCTACTTATTCTTTTTTTGTTCCTGATATTTCTCATGTCCCTCTTCTTAAGATGAATCTGTTCTCTGCTAGCCAGCTTACTGACTCTGGTTGTCGCGTCATTCTTGATGCTGATTCTTGTGTTGTCCAGGACCGTCGCACCCAGGCCCTGGTTGGAGCTGGCCCTCGCAGCCGTGATTCTTCAGGACTTTGGGAGTTAGACTGGCTTCGCGTTCCTTCCGCTGCCACTTCATCTGCCAGTTCTTCTTCGATTGTCGCCTCTACTACCAGCTCCTTTCAGCAGTGGCATCATCGTCTTGGTCACCTCTGTGACTCTCGCCTGTCGTCATTAGTTCATCGTGGTCTTCTGGGGTCTGTCTCAGGAGATGGGTCCTTGCATTGTCAGGGCTGTAGGTTGGGTAAACAGATTCAGCTTACCTATCCTACTAGCGCGTCTGTATCTCAGCGACCTTTTGATTTAGTTCATTCCGATGTTTGGGGTCCGGCTCCTTTCGCTTCGAAAGGGGGCCATCGCTACTATATTTTATTCATCGATGATTTTTCTCGGTACACTTGGTTGTTTTTTATGCGCTCTCGTAGTGAGGTGCTCTCCATATATCAGCGTTTTGCGGCCATGGTTCGTACTCAATATTCTACCCCCATCCGTGTGTTTCGTGCTGATTCTGCTGGTGAGTATATCTCCCAGATGTTGCGAGGTGTTCTTGCTGAGCAGGGCACTCTTGCTCAGTTCTCCTGTCCTGGCGCACATGCCCAGAAAGGCGTTGCTGAGCGTAAGCATCGCCATCTTCTTGAGACCACTCGCGCTATGATGATTGCTTCTTCTCTCCCGCCACATTTCTGGGCTGAGGCTGTCACTACGTCGGCTTACCTCATCAATATTCAGCCTTCTGCTGCCTTGCAGGGTGGTATCCCTCTTGAGCGCCTCTCTGGACAGTCTCCAGATTACTCCATGCTTCGCTTGTTTGGTTGTGTTTGCTATGTTCTCCTTGCTCCTCGCGAACGCACCAAACTGACCGCTCAGTCTGTTGAGTGTGTCTTCCTCGGATATAGTGATGAGCATATGGGCTATCGCTGTTGGGACCCTGTTGGTCGTCAGATGCGTATCTCTCGTGATGTTACTTTTGATGAGACGCGTCCTTTCTATCCTCGTCCCACCGCTGGTACTTACCCGGTGGAAGATATCTCTTTTCTTCTCTTTCCTGACACACCTCCTTCTACCCCTATTGTGTCTTCTTCAGGATCTCCTCCCCCTGATGTCTCTTCTTCGACACCGTCCACTTCTGCTCCGTCTAGTTCTCCTAGTTCTCCTCGTTCTCCGGAGACTTCCTCTACTATTCCCTCTTCTTCATCGTCGTCTCCTGCGTCGTCTTCCTCTGATGATCTTCCCTCTACTCGTCCTGTTCGTCAGCGCCGTGCCCCCAACCGTTACTCTCCTAGTCAGTATGGTATTTCTGTTGCCTCCGAGCCGACCTCTTATCGGGATGCTGAGCATCATCCTGAATGGCAGCTGGCCATGGCCGAGGAGATTGCTGCGCTTGAGCGCACTGGCACCTGGGATCTTGTTTCTCCTCCTCCCGGTGTTCGTCCTATCACGTGTAAGTGGGTCTATAAGATTAAGACTCACTCTGATGGATCTCTTGAGCGCTATAAAGCGCGTCTTCTGGCTCGTGGTTTTCAGCAGGAGCATGGTCGTGACTATGATGAGACCTTTGCTCCTGTCGCTCATATGACCACTGTGCGTACTCTTCTTACTGTTGCTTCTGTTCGTCACTGGTCTGTGTCCCAGCTTGATGTTCAGAATGCCTTTCTCAATGGTGAGTTGAGTGAGGAGGTTTATATGCAGCCTCCTCCTGGGTACTCTGTTCCTGAGGGGATGGTTTGTCGTCTTCGACGTTCTCTTTATGGCCTCAAACATGCCCCTCGTGCCTGGTTTGAGCGCTTTGCTTCTGTAGTGACAGCTGCTGGTTTCTCCCCTAGTGCTCATGATCCAGCGTTGTTTGTTCACACTTCTCCTCGTGGACGCACTCTTCTTCTTCTCTATGTTGATGATATGATCATTACTGGTGATGATCCTGAGTATATAGCCTTTATTAAGGCTCGTCTTCGTGATCAGTTTCTTATGACTGATCTTGGTCCTCTTCGATATTTTCTTGGGATTGAGGTTTCCTCCACTTCTGATGGCTTTTACATCTCTCAGGAAAAGTATATTCAGGATCTTCTTGCTCGTGCTGCTCTTGGGGATGAGCGCATTGTTGAGACTCATATGGAGCTTAATGTTAAGCTTCAACTTACTGATGGTGATCCTCTTTCTGATCTGACGCGTTATCGTCATCTTGTTGGGAGCCTTGTTTATCTTGCTGTCACTCGTCCTGACATCTCTTATCCTGTTCATATTCTGAGTCAGTTTGTTTCTGCTCCTACCACTGTTCACTATAGTCATCTTCTCCGTGTTCTTCGTTATCTTCGTGGTACGATCACTCGTTGCCTTTTCTTTCCTCGTTCCAGCTCCCTCCAGCTCCAGTGCTATTCGGACGCTACGTGGGCGTGTGATCCTTCGGATCGCCGTTCACTTTCTGCTTACTGTGTGTTTCTTGGTGGTTCGCTCATTGCTTGAAAGACGAAGAAACAGACAACGGTTTCCCGTTCGAGTGTTGAGGCTGAGTTGCGTGCTATGGCCTTATTGACTGCTGAGGTGACCTGGTTACGGTGGTTACTTGCGGATTTTGGGGTCTCTATTACCACACCCAGTCTGGTTTTGTCTGACAGTACAGGTGCTATTAGTGTTGCACGTGATCCGGTCAAGCATGAGCTTACCAAGCATATTGGTGTTGATGCTTTCTATACACGTGCTCAGGTGCAGGCTCAGGTTGTTGCGCTTCAGTATGTGCCTTCAGATTTACAGTTGGCGGATTTCTTCACGAAGGCACAGACCAGAGCCCAGCATGATTTCTTACTCTCCAAACTCAGTGTTGTGGATCCACCATGAGTTTAAGGGGGGGTGTTAGATGTATATATATATATTGTATTTCCCCCGTATGTTAGGGGGCTGCCTGCATATTTTCCCTGTACATGTACTATATATTGTGGCCTTTGGCCCCAGAGAAATACAAGTTGCATATTCCTGACAGCCAACATGACTTGCTCCCCTTCTTATCTTGTGGTCATAAATAGTAAAGAAAACAATGACGCATGTTTACATGCTAGTTCAAGAAACAAATAGCAGTGCCGGTGACCTTGATTCTAGATAGATCACGCCCTTGCCTCATATCCCTATAGATTTTTCAAAATATAACCGAACTTTTCATGGAAATCCACTCCATTCTGTTATATGTAACCATTGCTATTATATACACAGCCTTTTAGTGTCCTCCTTAAATCCATCATGCCAATCTGGTAAACACCCTACGGTTTATCATATAAATGGACATGAAATCTGATGTATCATCTCTTGCTTTCCATTTGTCGTTTTCAAAAGACCAATAAATCCCTGTAACAGTGCAAATGCTATGCTGGTTTCTTTGGCAAGAAAGGACCACCCACACAGAAAGACATAATAACTGCTATATTTTTCGTAAGTTAAAATGAAACCTATAGCACAACCATGAATTTTTTTCACCAAATAGATTATACAATAAAGGGTGAATCTGATTGAGACTGCTATACTGGAAAACTTTAGTAGATTAGAAGGCCATCTTCGGGAGTTTATACGTCGAATTTGAATTTAATTGCTTCAGCTATAACCATATAGTAAGCATTTACAAAATACCATGTTTACATCTACTTATATAGAAGCAAAAAAAATTGCTATCAGATTGAGATGTTCCAACTGAGCCATGTCACATACTTGGTTGAAATAGAGTGTATATACTCAATCAAAAATTTATCTACCTGCCAGACCAGACCAAGTGAGGAAGTAAAATATCCTCTGCCCATTTTTTTATCATGCACTTTGACCCATGCATCATTAGCCTAAGCAGGAAGATATGTCCTCCACTTCACAGAATGGGTTTTACACCCTCACGCAAAACATATAATACAAGGATATAAAACAACAGGCATTAGAGCTAACTGGACCATCAGATCATACTATATAACCCGAATGAAAAGTGTACCTTTTTGTTATAGCCTCCTCCCAACGTTTTCTTTGTCAGCACACAAGTACTTGACCTACTAAACCACAAGCAGCAAAACTTTTGTAGTTTCGGGAGTAGTCATGGGTTGATGGTACCCAAACTTGAGTTTATATCGATGAAGTATGGGACTGTTAGATGTATATATTTGTATATTGTAGTTTTTCCATATGTTAGGGGCTTCCTGCATATTTGCACCTGTACCTGTATTATATATTGTGACCTTTGGCCCTTAGAGTAATAAGCCTACTCCTACTCGCAACTTCGTCGCTACAGCCGCCACCGTCCCTGTCGCCGATGGCCTGCCTAGTTCCTGGCCGTCTACCGTCGTTGCTCGTTCCGTCTCCCGTTCCAGATTGGTTCTATATCGATCTCTGTTTCTCGGTCTACAGAGATCTCCAGATCGATCGCTGCAGCCCACCTCCAGATCGGCTGCCTGTCCGCCTCGATCTCACGGTCCCGTACGCCCATGTATACCTGCCTGTGTCGATCTCTAGATCGGAGGCTTACGCGCACCTGCACCTGCCCGCGTCGATCGCTGCAGATCGAAGCCGGACGTGTACGTCCGCCCGCCCCCTGCCTGGTCCTCCTGCAAAGCCGCACGTACGCCAGCGCCTGGTCCTCCTGCAAGCCGCACGTACGCCAGCGCCTGGTCCTCTGCTCCTGCTTCACGTGCTGCTTCACGTGCTGCATCCCAGTTGACCTCCCAGCCCCACTCGTCGGGTCAGATCGCCGGATTTCTGCCACCAGCTCGCCAGACCGCTACCGGGAATCGATCCCCGGCGGCCGGAATTGGCCTCCCCCGGCCCTTAGGCACCGCCTCTCATCCCGGTTAGTCGGAATTTCGCCGAATTTTGCCCGGCATCTGCCTGCAGCTGGGTTGACCAGATCTGTCCAAAAAAAATTGAGAGAGATGTCTTCTGCATCGGGCTATGTTGCGATTCCTCGCTGCCTGGTGATCTTCGATGGCGCGAATTACCCTGATTTTGCTGCCTTTATGCGCGTTCATATGCACGGTCTCCGTCTTTGGGGTGTGCTCTCCGGCGAGGTCTTCTGTCCGTCGTGCCCCCTGCTCCTGTGGCTCCTCTTCCGCCGACGCCGATTGTTCTCGGTGCTGATGCTTCTCAGGAGGCCAAGGATGTTGCTCAGAGTACCGATGATAGTGCTGTTGCTGCTTATGAGCTGAAGTTCAAACAGTACTCTGCTGATATCGAGACCTATCGCCATGCTCTGACTGCCTACACTCAATGGGTCGATGAGGATGCTCGTGCTGCTGTTGTTCTCACCTCCAGTGTTCTGCCCCAGTATGCTGCTGAGTTCATGAGTCTCCCTACTATTGCCGCTCAGTGGGCACATCTTTGTCAGCGCTATCAGCCGTCTGGGGATGCTCTTTACCTGTCTGTGGTTCGCCAGGATCATGCTCTTCAGCAGGGTGATTCCATTATTGATGAGTTCTATACTCAGAGTTCTGCTATCTGGCGTCAGCTTGATTCTCTCCGTACTGCAGTTTGTGGCACATGCTCGTGCTGCCAGATTGTGCATTCGGATTTGGAGTTTCACCGCATCTATGAGTTTTTGTCTCGGCTCCGCCAGGAGTTTGAGCCCTGGCGTGCTCAGCTGAATGCTCGTGGTCGTTTTCCGCTCTCTGAGGTGTTGTCTGAGCTTCGGGCTGAGAAGACCCGTCTCCGTGGTGCTGGTCTTCTTGCGGTTCCATCTGTGCTTGCTACTCGTGGTCCTCCTATGCCGCCTTCTCCCTTGACTCAGCCACGGTCCTCTGTGCCTCCGTCGATACTACCCACTCCTCCAGGTCAGGGTCAGATTCAGCACCAGCAGTCTCAGCAGTCTCAGGGTCAGAGTCAGCACCAGCAGGCTCGTGGTCAGGGTCGCCGTGGTTCTCTTCATCACTGCTCTTACTGTAACAGGGATGGCCACACTTGGGCTACATGTTATACACGGGATCCCAGTTTACGTCAGCAGCACTAGGCTCGTGGGAGTCAGCTCCTTCTGTATCTTCAGCAGTTGCTCTCTCTGATCAGGACATTATCAGGAGCCTTCGCGGTCTGCTTGCTGCTACAGGCTCTTCTTCGACGGGCACTACTGGTTCTGTGACTGATTCTTCAGGCACTGCGCGACCACCACCTTCTACACAGTCAGGTACATCTCTGTGGTATCTGGATTCTGGAGCTTCTTTTCATATGACCTCTGAGTTTTCTTTTCTGTCTGCTCTTCGTTCTCTCCCTTCCCCTGTTCGTGTTCTCACGGCCGATGGTACCTCTCTTCCTGTTTCTAGTCGGGGCACCCTTTCTACTTCTTCTTTTTATGTTTCTGATATTTCTCATGTTCCTCGTCTTAAGATGAATCTGTTCTCTGCTAGCCAGCTTACTGACTATGGTTGTCGCGTCATTCTTGATGCTGATTCTTGTGTTGTCCAGGACCGTCGCACACAGACCCTGGTTGGAGCTGGCCCTCGCAGCCGTGACTCTTCAGGTCTTTGGGAGTTAGACTGGCTTCGTGTTCCTTCCGCTGCCACTTCATCTGCCAGTTCTTTTCCGGTTGTCGCCTCTGCTACCAGCTCCTTTCAGCAATGGCATCATCGTCTTGGTCACCTTTGTGACTCTCGCCTGTCGTCATTAGTTCATCGTGGTCTTCTGGGGTCTGTCTCAGGAGATGGTTCTTTACATTGTCAGGGCTGTAGGTTGGGCAAACAGATTCAGCTTCCCTATCCTACTAGCGCGTCTGTATCTCAGCGACCTTTTGATTTAGTTCATTCCGATGTTTGGGGTCCGGCTCCTTTCGCTTTGAAAGGGGGCCATCGCTACTATATTTTATTCATCGATGACTTTTATCAGTACACTTGGTTGTATTTTATGCGCTCTCGCAGTGAAGTGCTCGCCATATATCAGCGTTTTGCGTCCATGGTCCGTACTCAATATTCTACACCCATTCGTGTGTTTCGTGCTGATTCTGCTGGTGAGTATATCTACTAGATGCTGCGAGGTGTTCTTGCTGAGCAGGGTACCCTCGCTCAGTTCTCCTGTCCTGGTGCACATGCCCAGAATGGCGTTGCTGAGCGTAAGCACCGCCATCTTCTTGAGACCACTCGTGCCATGATGATTGATTTTTCCTTCCGCCGCATTTCTGGACTGAGGCTATTGCTACGTCGACTTACCTCATCAATATACAACCATCTGCCACTCTGCAGGGTGGTATCCCTCTTGAGCACCTATCTGGTCATTCTCCAGACTACTCCTTGCTTCGCTTGTTTGGTTGTGTTTGCTATGTTCTCCTTGCCCCTCGCGAACGCACCAAACTGACCACTCAGTCTGTTGAGTGAGTTTTTCTTGGATACAGTGATGAGCATAAGGGCTATCGCTGTTGGGACCCCGTTGGTCGCCGGATGCGTATCTCTCGTGACGTTACCTTTGATGAGACGTGCCCCTTTTATCCTCGTCCCACCGCTAGTACCTATCCGGTGGAAGATATCTCTTTTCTTCTTTTCCCTGACACACCTCCTTCTACTCCTATCGTGTCTTCTTTAGGACCCCCTCTCCCTGATGTCTCTTCTTCGAAACCATCCTCCTCTGCTCCGTCTAGTTTCCATAGTTCTTCTCGTTCTCTGGAGCCTTCTTCTGCTATTCCTTCTTCTTCCTCGTCGTCTCCCGAGTCGTCTTCCTCCAATGAGCTTCCCTCTACTCGTACTGTTTGCCATCGTCGTGCCCCAACCGTTACTCTCCTAGTCAATATGGTCTTTTTGTTGCCTCTGAGCCGAATTCTTATCAGGATGCTGAGCATCATCCTGAATGGCAGATGGCCATGGCTGAGGAGATTGCTGCGCTTGAGCGCTCTAGCACCCGGGATCTTGTCTCTCCCCCTCCCGGTGTTCGTCCAATCACTTGTAAGTGGGTATATAAAATTAAGACTCGCTCTGATGGATCTCTTGAGCGCTATAAAGCGCGTCTTGTGGCTCGTGGTTTTCAGCAGGAGCACGGTCGCGACTATGATGAGACCTTTGCTCCTGTGGCTCATATGACCACTGTGCGCACTCTTCTTGCTGTAGTTTCTGTTCGTCACTGGTCTGTGTCTCAGTTTGATGTTCAGAATGCATTCCTTAATGGTGAGTTGAGTGAGGAGGTTTATATGCAGCCTCCTCCTGGGTATTCTGTTCCTGCTGGGATGGTTTGTCGTCTTCGGCGTTCTCTCTATGGCCTCAAACATGCCCCTCGTGCCTGGTTTGAGCGCTTTGCCTCTGTAGTGACTGCTGCTGGTTTCTCTCCTAGTGTTCATGATCCAGCGCTGTTTGTTCACACTTCTCCTTGTGGACGCACTCTTCTTCTTCTCTATGTTGATGATATGATCATTACTGGTGATGATCCTGAGTATATAGCCTTTGTTAAGGCTCGTCTTCGTGATCAGTTTCTTATGACTGATCTTGGTCCTCTTCGATATTTTCTTGGGATTGAGGTTTCCTCCACTTCTGATGGCTTTTACATCTCCCAGGAAAAGTATATTCAGGATCTTCTTGCTCGTGCTGCTCTTGGGGATGAGCGCACTGTTGAGACCCCTATGGAGCTTAATGTTAAGCTTCAACCTACTGATGGTGATCCTCTTCCTGATCTGACGCGTTATCGTCATCTTGTTGGAAGTCTTGTTTATCTTGCTGTCACTCGTCCTGACATCTCTTATCCTGTTCATATTCTGAGGCAGTTTGTTTCTGCTCCTACCACCGTTCATTATAGTCATCTTCTCCGTGTTCTTCGTTATCTTCGTGGTACGATCACTCGTCGCCTTTTCTTTCCTCGTTCCAGCTCCCTCCAGCTCCAGTGCTATTCAGACGCTACGTGGGCGAGTGATCCTTCGGATCGCCGTTCACTTTCTGCTTACTGTGTGTTTCTTGGTGGTTCGCTCATTGCTTGGAAGACGAAGAAACAGACAGCGGTTTCCCGTTCGAGTGTTGAGGCTGAGTTGCGTGCTATGGCCTTGTTGACTGCTAAGGTGACCTGGTTATGGTGGTTACTTGCGGATTTTGGGGTCTCTATTACCACACCTACTCTGGTTTTGTCTGACCGTACAGGTGTTATTAGTGTTGCACGTGATCCGGTCAAGCATGAGCTTACCAAGCATATTGGTGTTGATGCTTTCTATACACGTGCTCAGGTGCAGGCTCAGGTTGTTGCGCTTCAGTATGTGCCTTCAGATTTACAGTTGGCGGATTTCTTTACGAAGGTACAGACCAGAGCGCAGCATGATTTCTTACTCTCCAAACTCAGTGTTGTGGATCCACCATGAGTTTGAGGGGGGGTGTTAGATGTATATATTTGTATATTGTAGTTTCTCCATATGTTAGGGGGCTTCCTGCATATTTGCACCTGTACCTGTATTATATATTGTGGACTTTGGCCCCCAGAGTAATACAAGGTGCATATTCCTAACAGGGACATCCTATGAACAGCTTACTATATATTCACTATGGATGTTCTGTGAGCAGCAACTTGCTCCAACTACAAAACATATTGAAAAGTAACTACAAAATGTTATTAGCTATGATTAAATACATGTTGCCAATCTGAAATAAATTTGATTCTAAGGAGAAGTAACTATAAAAATAATATATAAACCCTTATTGTGCTATGCAATTTAAAATGAGCTTCTCAAAGTATAAAAATATTGTCAAAAATCCACTTCAACTTGAAATGAGTTTCAGAAAAAACAATAGTGCAACATGTTTGCATAGGAAGTAAAGACGCAACTAATTATTCCTTATCAAAGATCAATTTCGTGATGCAATTCCTTATTAGTAAGGTAAATGTGTGTTGCAATGTACAAAATCAAGAAGCCAAACTCACTTGAAAAAGATAAGCACCTTTATGTGCATCTTCCTAAAGAAAATAAGACGAATAAACCTTGTTGTAAAAAGGATAGAAAACCCCAAGCCACATATTTCTCTCAGTAACCCACTCCTTTTCTCGTGTTTCTGTTGGATTTCATGTCTACCCATGGGACAACTTCATTTGATCAAGGAATCATCGACTTCATATATATTCATGTGAGAACCTTCTCTTGAAGTAAGGTCAGATATGTGATGATACAACAGGTTGCTACTCCAAACTTGGCTTGATAGAATTTATATGATCAAATGGATGCAACAATACATGCTTTGGAACGTCATCTCCCTGAAAATAAACAACTAAGCATCAACCAAACCTTGATATCAAGGCTTCAAACTATCGCTAGCTATGTGTTACTATGCTGTCAATTAAGTTGTTTGAACCAAGAAGAATTGATTTACATAGCATAAATACTTCTGTTAAATAAATATATGCATTTACCTCTGGGTGTTCTTGGAAGTAATCGAACTGGAAATGTCCTCTTGGACTGCGCTCAACTGTGTTAACCAGAACAATCATTTGGCCTCATGCAACAATTCGCAACATAATTTAGGAGTCTTTTTCATTATTATTTTTATCGCAATTGCTTCAAGCAGCAGAAAATTAATCTTTGCAAGGTTGAATACAAGCAATATAGATCCTAATTTCTGATGTCCAGTCCAAAGAACCTTCCTATCCCGAGAGGAACCAGATAGAGATTTCCATGTACCTGATACCAAAAAAACATGCTATCATTTTATCTTTCTTTATAAACATGAACGAGCATCTCATCTTCATAAACTTCTAAGCTTTTACCACATAAATGAAGCAAACTCATTATGGGGCGATTAATTCATGGAGAACAATTATACAATTTTTTTTGAACATTTTATCAGATAAAGCTAATAGGACATAAATTGAAATCGACAATAGTAGAGAAAAAAGATAAAGCATCTATGCTCCGACCCTGCCTCCATGTTCTGATTCGTGTAGGCTGCTGCTAAAAGGAAACAAATGATTGAGTTGGAACGGCTACAGACCAGGAGGCGAATTGGAAAGGTAGGGCCTCGAGCTCTCACCCGCCATGCTCCTCCTGGCCTTCATCCTCGCCATCACGCGAGACAGGAACGTCGCTCTCGCCGCGGCCGTTCACTGCCAGGTCGAGGCCGGCCTGCTCTTCTGCTACGTCCTACGCCAAGCGCCAGGGGGCGGCGAGCTAACTCTAGCTGCCGCATCACTAATTGTACTACACGATGAAAAGGGATCCGTAGAGAAAGGGAACGATAAAATCGGAGACCTCGTGAAAGAAGTCTATATAACCCCCGTAACTATAAGGTTTCGGACGCTAGACCCCCTCAAGTTTAAAGTAGAGCACTTAACCCCCTTAACTATGCAATACCAAGTAATTAACCCCCTCAGCTCATTGTTAGTGGTATTGGAGAGTGGTATGGTTGGCGTGGAGGTTGGTTTTGTCCAGCGAGGTGTCCATGTCGTCTGACTGCTCGATCTCTGTATATGGTCTCTGAACACGGAGTATATGGCACCACCACCCTTGATGAAGTCAGGCGCTAGCATTAGAGTATCACTAGCGGCGTTCAAAGATATTATCTTGGAAAAGTCAGAGATGCTGTGTTTAACGAGGCCCCCAGCATGTATGACGCGTACAACATGAACTTCGCTACACCATAGACGATCCCGGCGATTTGACCCTTCCACGAACAACGACGGATCAGTCTCTGCATGTTGGCCTCAGAGAGCCTCTTCATCTTGTCCTCCGAGTTGAAAGCCGCCACGACGTGTACGTTGGCCACCGCCTCGCCAGTGGTGCTGACGACAAGATAGAACATGAGGAGGAGCACGAGCTTCGTCGAGGCGACACTGCAAGACGAACCGGGCCATGCACGTTACGAGCATGAGCGCCGAGTTTTGCACGATGACATAGATGTGTTCTTCGATGGCGGAGTGCACGCGAGCACGCGAGCCTGGCAACGATATGCGCTCTGGCATTGGCCTCCATGTCAAGCTAGGACATCTTGTTGTGGAGCATGGTGGCGAGCATCTTATTCTGCATGTAAAGATTTAAGCACCGGTCCGAAGCGTGGTTGGTGTGATTGTGCAAATAGTGCTAGCTAAATCGTGGAGGATCCATCTGACTAGACTTGCTGAATGTGAGCGTCTTGGCGGTGATACTTGCGTGTCTTACCGGAGCTTTGTTGTCGCAGTCCTCAGAAGTACACGCGGCAGGGGCTGTGCCAACACCGCACGCGCTTAGTCCCATTCCGGGGTGAGTTCGTCGTGACCAGCCTACGCTCGGAACGCGAGCTTCATTCTCCGTTTACGTTCCCATCCGGTGACCCTCGCGCTATTCCGTGTGGCACTGACGACGAGCACCGATCAGTGCGACAGCTCCTGCATTCAGATGAGCTAGCTTGGTAGTGCAGTTGATCATGATGAGTTCCAGCGCCCTATTGCACAAGCTTTCTCGCTGGAAACCAACCTCCACGCCAGCCATACCACTCTCCAATACTGCTAACAATGAGCTGAGGGGGTTAATTACCTGGTATTGCATAGTTAAGGGGGTTAAATGCTCCACTTTAAACTTGAGGGGGTCTAGCGTATGAAACCTTATAGTTATGGGGGTTATATGGACTTCTTTCGAGACCTCGTTGTGCGTGTGGAGGCACCATCCATGGCGCGCTCGCCCTCAACGAGACGCGCAGTCCTCCAGCGCGGCAGTGGAGGGCGCTGGTGTAGGCGGCGGCACACAGTCCTCCACTGCGGCGACGGCGAGCGCTGGGGTAGGTGGCGGCGTGCAGCCCTCGAGCGCGGCGGTGGCAGGCGCTGGGCTAGGCGGCGACGCGCAGTCCTCCAGCGCGGCGGTGGCGAGCGCTGGGCTAGGCGGCGACGTGCAGCCCTAAAGCACGGCGGTGGAGGACGCTGGGCTAGGTGGCGATGTGGACGGACTTAGGGAAGGTCCTGCTCGTTGGTGCTTGTGATGATGCGATGTATGCGGAGAGCAGTTTTATTTCCAACATTATTGACGAGCGGAATTTGCGTGTGCGGGACTGTACGATGAACGTTGACGAAGGATGCAACGTAGTGCGACCAGGAAGAAAACGGAACCCTCTCCTCTTTTTTAGAAGTAGAGAAAAGATACAATTACATATCCTAAGAAAGAGTAAGCACCAGAAGAACTACATATATAAGTGTGACATCATGGAGAAGAATATGAAGTGTATATATAACTAAAGGTTGAAACTCTTCCCACGCTGGAGACCGGAGGCCGGTGAGATGGCTCAGCGGCGGAGGAGGCACAGCTGTGTGGGCGGCGTGCGGCGTCGGTTTGGCTCCCGGTGCTTGCGGTCGACTGCGGTGGTGGCGTGGGTTTTGGGCCTGCCCCGGGCCTGATCTAGGCCTCACGGGGGATGCTCGCGGTGGATCCTGGCCGGACGAGAGCTGCTTGGCGGGGGGTTTGCTGCTGGCCTAAAGCCGTTTCAGAGGTGGTGCGGGTTGATGCGTGTCGGCCGCCATGGTTCCTCGTGGTCGGGCCTGTCCGCATGCGGAGGAGGGTACTGATCTGGGGTACCGCGCTTTGGGTGGTGCTGCTCGCATCGTTGGAGGTGCTGCTCCGCTTGCCGGCAAGGATGGTGCTGCGGAGCGTGGTCGGAGGGCTCGTCGCGGCGGCACGGCCTCGTTGGCGTCGGTGTTGATGCTGGGCGGAGGATGGCGTCGTGTGGAGGTTGGCGGTGGCTGCGGTCTTTGGTCCCGCTCGCGGTGGTGGCTGCTCGGGTTCTCTTCTTTCTCCTGGGCAGCGGTGATGATCCGGACGGCGTCTTTCATCACGGCGACGGGGAGCCTAGGTGTGGCGGCGTGCAGGATTCTAGATCTGGCTGCTCCTTTCTGAGGCTTCGACGACGGACGTGACATGGTTTGGTGTGGTGGCTTGGCCGGTTCTTGCGTGGCGGGTGGGTGGCTTGCGACTCATTGCTGAGCGAAAGCCTTGTCCTAGCGGCTGGCTAGGACCAACGATGGCGGCGCTTTTGGGCGTTGTGTGCTTCTTGAAGTCGTCGTCGAAGCGGTGTGTTTGCTCCTCCGTCCGAGTTCTCCGGGGAAAACCCTTGATCCCTTGCGGGTTTGGACGAGTGTGGCGCTCTTTGCGTCGTTTTGCCTCTTGAGGCCTCGCTTTGGATGTTCCGCCGGCCGGAGGGACCTGTGGAGTCTGTTGGTGGTTGGCGTTGGCGTTTTCGTCTTCGGCTAGAAGGAGCGCGGCCCCGGGGTCGGCGTGGATGTCGGAGCGGCGGCTCCGGTCTTTGTCTTCGCCATGTTGCGTTGAGGTGTTTGTGTTTTAGGTGTTGACCTTGTTTGCTTGGGCGTCTTGGTCATCGACCTATGTGGAGCGCGGTCTCAGGGCCGGCGTGTTGTATCGAGTTGTATCAGTTTTTGGCCAGTTTTCCTCATAGATTGTCCTTTTCTCTTCTACTATATCAATGAAAAGGCAACTCTTTTGCCTCGTTTCAAAAAAAAAAATACTCTTTCCATGTTCCGGTCGCTGGCACATGCATTTATTTTATTCATTGTGGGAATATGTTTTGAAATTAAATTCACATAAAGGGAATGCCTGAACTATTGGAGATATGCTCTAGAGACAATAATAAAATTAGTTATTATTATATCTTTGTGTTTATGCCCTAGAGGGAATGCCTGAACTGTTGGAGATATGCCCAATTCGTTTTAATCAAATTATCTTTTATTAGCATCATTTTGTTATTGAAAAACCACATAAAGATCTTAATATCAAGAGGAACTTCTAGTTTCCAAAGATATTTCTGAAGAAAACCGTATGATCATTGGTAAGATCCTCATTCATGGACTTTACGGAGAAGGCACCCGAGGCCGTCAAGTTTCACATAAATCTATCTTGATCTTCCGATAACTGTATCATCATAAGTCTTTGGCACAAATGTAACCACACAGTCCACTTATTACCAACAAGTACTCTTCTGGAAAAAAATCGCTTGGCAAGAAAAAAATCGCTCGGCGCTCCTTGTGTCATGAGCTTAAACACTAACAATATATTGCAACCTTGCCTTGGTGGACAATCCTATCAAACAAGATGAACCAGAAACTATTGCAGAGCCGTTCAACATTTTTTGCTTAATTCAGACAACCGGTTAGTTCTGTGCATGCTCAAGGTCCAAACGCATAAGATCTTCTCGGGATCGCCGTTCAATGAGGTTACAGATCTGCTCACTGGTTTTGACTTCAACATTGTAATCCATCCCTCTTTCTGGATATCAAGCATCCGTTGTTGCCGGTGGTGCTCCCGTTGCCTACCATTCCTATCACTGTAGAATTTTCCAGTCAACAAGCAAGAGTAATATTGTTAGTGTACAGTTACAATTCTTGAGGAAGAAGTAGCATCAAAACACTTGCATATATAAGAAGTGTGCCATCGTGGGTCTTGTGGAGACGCATGTTCCAGGACCTGACACATGATTTATTTCATTTATTTTGGTCATTTTTCTGAAACTTAAATTAAGAAGGAATTTCCCTTATGCCTACCAAAAAAACAAAAGTAAATAAAATTCACAAGTTGCGTCAACTCCTCCTGTCTCTTCTTCAGATCTTCTATAAGTTGTTCAGTGAAGCCGTTCTCTGTCTCTTCACCTGAGGCGCGACCACTAACCCCTGTGAATTGTTTGGCGCAGTCTGAAAACATCAAAGTCAATTGTAACAAGTTAAAGCAGTCGCCTTACAATTGCAAAATATATGGTATGGAAAGTTGTCATGTGGATGCTTCGTTTTTTCATGTCCAATTGCTTTGAATTTGTGCAAAGAAAACGAGTATGAATTCAGAGCTACAGCATATTGACTGGTATTATAGTGATACTGCATAGGATGACTTCAGTGGTAAACATAACCATTTTCCATGTTTAATTGCAAAATACTTCAAAAAGTACCATTGTATACAGGGAGGAAAAAACATAGGTTAACAGACATCAACTTTGAGTAGAACTAATGGCTTCTTCTATTTTGGAATTTAGTAGCTATTAGCTCCCAAATTTTTTTTTGAGGGAAGCTCCCAAATTTTATTTCTTTGAAATATATAGACATCAAAATTTCTTGCGCATTGGTTGTGGCATGAGCTTAAACACTAACATAGCAACCTTGTTGATCATACATGCCACCTTAGTGCAGAAGATTGGCGGCCAACCTTATCCAACATGATGACTACAGAGCAGTTCATCCTTGTTTGCTTATTTCATTTTCTGCTCAAGGTTCAGAGTCAGTTCCAAGAGGTAACAAAGTGGCCCATCTATTTTGGCTTCGCCGTCATACCCATTCCTTCTGTCTGGATCATAGTGGAAGCATGATTCTATGGAGATGCCACTATGGCATGCATATCACTAGTTAGCAACGCGATGGAAAAAAACTTCTGTTTGTACTCCCGTTGTCTACCATTCCTAACACTCCATGCAATTTTCCAATCAACACACTCGTGCAATATTGTTATAGTAGCACCAAAAAATACCTCCTTATATAAGAAGTGTGCCACCGTAGAGATAATATGAAGAGTCTACATAAAGGTTGAACTTGTCCCATATTCCGAGAGTCGTTCCGAGAGCTGACACATGCACTTGTTTCATTTATTTAGGGTATATGTGTTTGATAACTTGAATTCTCAGGAAAGGTACGTTTGAAAGTTTTGGAAAGATCGGATGTAAGGATTAATGGATTTTATCTACATACATAGAAAAACAAAATATTTTGAAAGCATAACAAGCGGCAAAAATGTCGCCGAAAGTGAAACTGGTTTGTTTCCTCTATCACTGAGCGTCCTTCGACAAAGCGCATTTGTAGGAGATTTTTGTTCCTTGGCATGTTGGATCCATCACCATCAACCAGTGTTCATCACAGATTTTGCCATGGTTTGACATTCCCACACAACCTCTGAATCTGGATACACTGTCAGCTGCGCTGGAAGATAGTTCTCTGTCTCGGCCTTGCTCTGACCCGTCGCCACCTCCAAGGGTTCACCCTACTTTGATGAAGAAGATGATCACCCTTAGCACCGTTATGCCGATGGGTCTCCCTCCAACCCCCTGGGCCATTGCCGATGAATAAAACAGAGGGCGGGTGGAACTGGAGTAGCCCAACTCTGTGATGGTGGAGTGATCTTGTTCTGTCTGGATGCTTTACTTAGATCTTTGCTGTCCTGCGTGAATGCGGTACTTTACTTTTGCCTGTAATTTTTAGTGACCATTATCACTGTTTATACTGATTGGCGGTAGAACCTGGTTTCATTTGTTTGGATCCATGTTCATCTAAAATAAAACGCCATTTATCAAAAAAAATGTTCATCTAAAATAAATCTTCTTTTTTGTTAGATTAATCAAGTGATATACTACATCTGTTGGCTTCACCATACTTTGATACTTCCATGTGTATACCGGTCAATATGTAGTTCATCATGCAAGTTTGGAAGAATAGCGTATAAAATGTCTTTTTTTTTTGGAATTGAGGAGCTCTACACTCTCAAAATATACCATAAGACTTAGTATACACACACTGACAAGTAAATTCAGTTTGCGGTGACTCGTATAGAAGGGTTTAATTCTATCTTTTGAAAACGAGGGCATTTATCGTGATTTTTGCACCAGCACATAATGAACAAGATTGCTTGGGCGTTCCTTGAGGAGACCTGCTCAAAATCTAAGCTAGCAATCCCTTCTAAGGGCAGCAGATCGGGCGGCCAACCTATCCAACGAGATGAACTAGGAGCCACCATAGAGATGTTCAGCTTTTTTGCTTGTTTCATACAGCTGGTTAGTTTCGTGCCTGCAGGTTCAGATATCTTCCATCTGACTGTCTGTTCCACGAAGTCCCAGCTCAACTCACCCCTTTGTGCACAACACTTTGTGCAAACAAGGAGTCCAAGTAAAGCTGCCGATGCTCCCATTGCCTACCATTCCTAACACTATGTACAATTTTCCAATCAACTCACTCGAGCAATATAATATTGTTAGAGTGTACTAAGAAAGTGGTAGAACCAGAGACCAACTTATATAACAAGTGTGATATCTTGTGTACATCATGAAGACTTTATGTAAAGGTTGAAACTCTTCCCATGTTCCGAGACCTGGAACATGCAGTTATTTCATTTATTGTGAACATACTCGTTTGAAGATTTTAATATCCTCGTAAAAGGTATGTATGAAATGAAAGTTCTGGAATATCGGATGTACGGATTCCATTTAAAGGGACATATTAGTAAGACATGAGATTTTCAAAATGCACAAACACTTGAGATGTCAGTACAATACCTTGCATGGACGGTTCCAATGGAAAAGTGGTGATAGAGTATGGAGAAATCTTGGAGAGTCTTCCTCCATTTGTTTGACAGTGTATCTGGTACTCACTTCACTAAAATATCATCTCAACAAATTTCTGTCACACGAATTTGGCCAAAAAACGTTGACCCCCCCTATGGAATGATCCCTCACGGGTTATACGTTGTTAGGTAGATGAGACCTCTCCAACAGCGAATTATACGCGTTCGGATAAAATTCCATTTAATTCAGTTCCGTGAGGACTTGAACCCGGACTGACTGGCTGCGCACTTGCTGGCCTTACCACCAAGCCAGCACTTGGTTCTCAAGAAATAACCACCCAACCAACAATTTGGTTGAAAACAAGAGCAGTTCCTTTTTCATTACCATTATTCATAAACAACCAAAAAATTGATCCTCCCTTTTAGAGTTACAAGCTATGATAGTCGTGATATGCCCATTTTAACTAACTGCCTGTTTTAACAAGTTTCTAGAGTGACAGTTGAAGATTACTTGGGAGCTCCTCGGCATGATCTTAAACACTAACCTAGCAACCTACTGATCATATGGCATCTTAGTGCAGCATATCGGCGGCCAAGCCTATCCAACAGGAAGACTAGCGACCAACCCTATCCAACAGGATGACTAGCGATGCAGAGTTGCAGACGGACGTCACGCTAGGCGTGCGAGTCTTTTATAGAACGGTAGGTTCGTCCTGAAAATTTCGTTCCGATTTTTATTGGACAAGTTTATGTTAGATAGATCTCAACGTGACTAGGCCCAACGGCCCAGCACGCCCCTAACTGCGCCCTGATCGGGGGCGCCCATCCTTATCTAGGTTGGTGGGCCCCTGTCGCCAGCGCTATATATAAAGTGGTGGGAAGCTGGCAGCACCTACGAGGTTAGCCGTGCCCTAGCCGCCCCACCTACAAGCCAATCCGATCTAGGCTAGCGCTGTGCCGACGGGAAGCTCCACCGCCGCCACCCTAACCGCACGCTCGCCCCACTCCCTTCTCCCATGGCTACTGACACCGGAGCTAGCTCCGGCATCCCCTCCGGTTCATGCTCGGGGAGCACAGGCGCAGGTAGTACCCCTCTCTCTCTCTCTCTCTCTCTCTCTCTCTCTCTCTCTCTCTCTCTCTCTCTCTCTTTCTCTCTCTCTCTCTCTCTCTCTCTCTCTCTCTCTCTCAGATCTCCTAGATCTAATCCCATAGTGCATCTACCGAGAATAGCCTAGCACCAACAATGGTATCAGAGCATCTTAGATGCTAGTTTCTTCGGTAGAAAAGTTGAAGTGAAGGAAAACCCTAGATCCAAAAGTGCGCCTTGCCCCTCTGGCCGCGCCGTCCCCCTCGATCCCTATGCGCATCGGCAAGCCGAGGCATAGGGAAGAAGGACACACCCCTTCGGGGGCAAAGTAAATCCAAGATCCCGCAAAATAGACAGAAAGATCACGCAAGAGTGAATCCCACCTCCCAGATCCCAAACAAAAAACAATCCCCAAAACGAACACCGGACGCCGGAGTGCGCCGGCAAAGAGATTTGCCCACCTCGTCCGCTTGACGGCGGCGCCCCCACCCTCGGGTGGAAGCGCGCGTCGACAAGAAGACAAGGGAGGCAGCGTTGCCGTCCTCCTCTCTGCTCTGCTTCTCGCGGGGTGGGGAGGTGTTGGACAGAGAGAAAATGGGAGAGAGGGAGGGGCGCACCGCCGCCGGCACCGTCGCCGCGCGGGGGTGGCCGCCTCACCTCACCTCCACCAGCGGGCTCCCGAGCCGCGAAAGGAGAGTGGGGAGGGAGGGGTGCAGCCGCCTCGCCGGGGAGGGGCGCAGCCGCCTCACCGCAGGAGGGGCGCAGCCGCCTCGGCAAGCTCCCCACGTCGCCGCCGCGGAGGAGAGGCGCTGGGGCCGCGGAGAAAACGCGGCGCCGCCGCAGTAGGGGGCGCGGGGCGGACGCGGTGTCCACGCGGGGCAGCCGCGCGAGTCATGCGGCGCTGCCACGGTGGGCACGCGGGGGGCGGGTGGAGGGGAAATGGCTTAGGGTTTAGGGGGGCGTCGGCGGCCGGGTCCTTTTATTCAAGCGAGAACGGCGGGGGACCGTAGGATCTAGGGTAGGCGGGCTCAACGGCCAGGATCCTCTGCCGCGGGCGGCGGGCGGTGCCGGGCCGGGCAGGCCGAGCGGCTGGGCGCTGGCGGGCCGCTGCTGGGCTGCGGCCATAGTCCGTATGCAGCGCGCGGGCGGCGCCTAACGCGCGTAGGACAGAGGCCTCTGTGGGCCTTCGCGGGCCGCTGCTGGTTGGGCGTTTGGCGCCTGGCGAGCGCGCGCGCAGCAGGCTGCTGCTGGGCCGCTGGGCCGCGATGGCAGACATTTTTTTTCTGTTTTATATTTTACAGAGCCGTTCTTTCTGTTTTTTTGCTTAGTTTTAAGCAATTTTTCAACATAGTTTTCTCTAGTCATTTTATCTTTTGTATATTTTGACTAGAGAACGAAATAAAGGCAGAATTTTTTCTATAAAGTATGAGTTTTATGAAAGTCATTATTGAAGTTTCCGCTGCAAATAGTCATTTTAAATTGCAAATGTATGGTTTAAATTGCAACAATGCAATAAAAGTTGTTTAAAATTTGACATAAAGATGTGATTAAAGTGATTATGTCTCATGATATTAATTGACCAACGTTATTAATAAACATGACCATAATCTTTTCCCATTAAGTATTAAAGGTGCATTTAAATTATTTCTGCCCAACGGTGATGTAATTTTTAAATAGCACAAAACGATTGCATGCTTAATTTATACCAACGTTGAATTAACGCATACAGTTGTTTTTCCTTGGTGATCTCACATCTTTTGTGATTTTCAGGAGGTCTCAACCTCATGGCATGTTTGAAGGACATCCCGCTCCTAAGGGGGGACAACTACTCCAAATGGAGGAAGAAAGTTGATTTGGCGTTCGTATGCGCCGAAGTGGATTGGGTGGTTGACACCAAGCAACCAGTCAAGCCCGCTGACCCGGTCAGGGGAGTTGCTGAGGAAAGTGCTGACTTTGAGAAAAGGAAGAGGGACCATGCTCCATTGGAGCTGGCCTACTCGATTGATAACCAGAAATGGGTGAACGCCAACAAGAAGTGTCTGGCCTTCGTAAAGAACACAATTGAGAACGCAATAGTGGGCTCAATTGGAGATTGTGCTACCGTGGGCGAGTATCTCGCCAAGATAAAGAGCCAGTTTACTGGCTCTTCAAAGATGTATGCGACCCAGCTGTTAAAGCAGCTGGTGACTGAAAAGTATACGGGAGGACCCCACGGAATAAGAGAGCACATCTTGAGGATGTCAAACATGGCAGCGAAGCTCAAGCCCATGGATGAGGACCTCGAGCTAAAGCCAGCACTCTTGGTGCACCTTGTGATGGCCTCACTTCCACAGCCTTTTGAAAACTTTGTGATAAACTATAATATGTCCCCTGAAAAGTGGGACATAGAAAAGACCATTGGGATGTGCTCCCAAGAAGAGGAAAGCCCTTCACGGCGGTTCCCTGAACTTCGTGAAGGACAATAGGAAGAGAGGCTTCACAGGCGGCAACCATGGTGGCTCACCCTCCAAGCCACATGGCAAGGGTCCAATGCAGCACCAGTACCAGCATCACCAGTCCACCCCTGGGGAGAAAGATCAGTGCCATCACTGTAAAAAGCCGGGCCACTACAAGAAAGACTGCCCGATTTGGCTGAAGTACATCATGGCCAAAAATGGTAAAGATATTGTTTCTTTTGTTAATGAATCTCTGTATGAAAAGTTTACTAGATCCACTTGGTGGATTGATTCTGGTGCAACTGTTCATGTTGCCAACTCTTTACAGGGGTTCCATTCGACAAGGACCACGCCAAGAAGAGAAAGACACATTGAAGTGGCGAATGGAATAGAAGCAGAAGTGGAGGCCATTGGTGACGTCCCTCTGGAGCTAGCTGATGGCTCTTTCCTTTTGCTCAAAGATGTGCTTTTCGTTCCTTCATTACATAGAAATTTAATAAGTGTTTCCTGTTTGGACAAAGATTCTTACGAATGTTATTTCGGAAATGGCAAGTGTGCCATTTGGTTGAAAGACAAATGTGTGGGTGTTGCTACATTTTTTGATAAGTTATATTTGTTATCCCTGCATGAGAAAGTTCTTTCTGTGTGTGATGTGAATGAAAAAGTTTCCTTGTCGAACAAAGAACAAAAGAAAAGAAAGCGAACTCTTGACTCATCGAAACTATGGCACTGTAGACTAGGCCATATTTCGAGGGGAAGAATAGAAAGCCTCGTTAAAAATGACATTCTTCCTCCGTTAGAGTTCTCCGACATAGAACAATGCATAGATTGCATTAAAGGAAAGTATGTCAAACAAATTAAAAAGGGTGCAAACCGAAGCATAGCTACACTAGAAATAATCCACACGGATATTTGTGGACCGTTTCCGGTGAAAAGTGTGGATGGCTATGATTCATTCATAACATTCACGGATGATCACTCCCGGTATGGCTATATTTATCCAATTAAAGAAAGATCTGAAGCATTGGATAAATTTAAAATTTTCAAAGCTGAAGTAGAAAATCAGCACGATAAAAGAATCAAAATAGTTCGGTCCGATCGTGGGGGGGAGTACTACGGTCGGCATACTCCATATGGTCAAGTACCAGGACCCTTTGCAAGGTTCCTGCAAGAAAATGGAATAGTCGCCCAGTATTCTATGCCGGGAGAACCTCAGCAAAACGGAGTAGCTGAAAGGCGCAACCGTACCCTTATGGATATGGTGCGCAGCATGATGAGCTATTCCATCCTCCCATTGGGATTGTGGATGGAGGCGCTTAAAACCGTCATTCACATTCTCAACAGAGTACCAAGTAAGTCGGTGCCCAAAACACCGTGTGAATTGTGGACAGGCAGAGTCCCCTCTCTGCACCACTTGAGGGTCTGGGGGAGCCCAGCTGAGGCAAAAGTCTTCAATCCAAACATTGCAAAGTTAGACCCCAAAACAGTATCTTGCCATTTTATTGGCTATCCAGATAAGTCCAAAGGCTATCGTTTCTACTGTCCCGACAGATACACAAAGTTTGTAGAAACGAGACATGCAGTCTTCTTGGAGGACGAATTGATGAGGGGGAGCACGGTACCTAGGAAAATTGATCTTGAGGAGAAAAGGGTGCATGCACCTAATCCGATGATTCAGGAGCCATTTTTCTCGCTACCTGTTGTGCCACCATCTACAACCCCTGAGGTTGTAGTGCCGGCACCTGTTGTGACTCCACAAGTGACAACAATGGGCGAAAGTTCGGAACCTGTCCATCAGGAGCCACCTGAACCCACTGTTGAGCACGAAAGGGAGCCAGAACAGCCACCTACTGTAAATGTGCCTGAACCCGAGGCAAGAAATGAGCAAGAGTCTGATGAACTCAGACGGTCTAAAAGAGAACGAAGACCAGCCATTTCCAAAGAAATCTACAAAGTTTACAATGTAGTTCATATGGAGGGCGATCCTACCTCATATGAAGAAGCCATGAGTAGCCCTCACTCAGCCAAGTGGGTGGAGGCAATGGAAGATGAAATGAAATCAATGAGTTCCAACAATGTTTGGGACTTAGAGGAAATTCCCAAAGGAGCTAAAACAGTAGGATGCAAGTGGGTCTACAAAACAAAGTATGACTCCAATGGGAATGTAGAAAAGTACAAAGCTAGACTCGTGGCAAAAGGATTTACGCAAAGAGAAGGCGTAGATTACAATGAGACTTTTTCTTCGGTCTCATGTAAGGACTCCTTCAGAATCATCATGGCACTAGTTGCTCATTTTGATTTAGAGTTACATCAAATGGATGTCAAGACGGCATTTCTAAATGGAGATTTAGAAGAAAATGTTTACATGAAACAACCCAAGGGTTTTTTCATGGAGGGGAAGGAACATATGGGATGCCGCCTAAAGAAATCCATTTATGGGTTAAAGCAAGCCTCTAGGCAATGGTATTTAAAGTTTAATGATACCATTAAAAGATTTGGATTCAAAGAAAATGTTGAGGACAACTGCATTTATGCAAAGTTCAAAAGTGGGAAATATATTTTCCTAATTCTATATGTGGATGACATTCTGCTCGCTAGCAGTGATGTTAGTCTACTACTAGAAACAAAGAAGTTCTTGTCATCAAACTTTGACATGAAAGACCTTGGTGAAGCCTCTTATGTTTTGGGCATAGAAATTCACCGAGACAGAAAGAATGGAGTGTTAGGACTGTCGCAGAAAGCGTATTGTGAAAAGATTTTAAAGAAATACAATATGCATGCGAGTAATTCAACACCTGCTCCCATAGTCAAGGGCGATAGTTTTGGGAAATCCCAGTGTCCAAAGAATCAATATGAGATCGATCAAATGAAGTCAGTACCATATGCTTCGGCTGTTGGAAGCTTACAGTATGCACAAGTGTGCACTCGCCCTGACTTAGCATTTATCACCGGGGTACTCGGTAGATATCAAGAGAATCCAGGCATAGAGCACTGGAAGATGGCAAATAAAGCTTTGCGTTATGTGCAAGGCACAAAAGGCCTCATGCTAACATTTAGACGATCTGATTCCCTAGAGATAAAAGGGTATTCAGATGCAGATTTTGCGGGAGATAAAGACGACCGAAAGTCCACGACAGGGTATGTCTTTACTCTCGCAGGAGGTGCTATTTCGTGGAGAAGCGCCAAACAGTCGATAGTTGCATCATCTACGATGTATGCAGAATTCATAGCATGTTATGAGGCCATGGGACAGGCGTTATGGTTAAAGAAATTCTTACCCGACTTGAAAGTGGTTGACTGCATCAGCAGGCCACTAAAGATGTACTGTGACAACGAGCCCGCAGTATTCTATGCTCACAATAACAAGTCGAGTAATGCTTCAAAGTCTATTGATATAAAGTATTATGTTGTGAAGGACAAAGTCCAGGATCAAACTATAAGTCTCGAGCATATAAGTACAAAGGATATGCTTGCGGATCCGCTAACGAAAGGCTTACCACCCAATGTGTTCAAGGAGCACATAGCCGGCATGGGTTTAACGGGAAGCCTATGACTCCTGGACTAAAGAGGCCCAAAAGTAACAGAATTTGTTTCAGAACATGAAGGTATATAGTGGCTGTCTGGTTCTATCGGCAATTGAGCTGAGACGATGAAACATGCTCTATGTATCATTCTGTGATGAAATAAGTAATGAACAAGGTTAAAAGTAAAGTCGAGATCTAGGGAGAGAATGTTAGATAGATCTCAACGTGACTGGGCCCAACGGCCCAGCACGCCCCTAACTGTGCCCTGATCGGGGGCGCCCATCCTTATCTAGGTTGGTGGGCCCCTGTCGCCAGCGCTATATATAAAGTGGTGGGGAGCCGGCAGCACGACCTACGAGGTTAGCCGTGCCCTAGCCGCCCCACCTACAAGCCAATCCGATCTAGGCTAGCGCTGCGCCGACGGGAAGCTCCACCGCCGCCACCCTAACCGCACGCTCGCCCCACTCCCTTCTCCCATGGCTACTGACACCGGAGCTAGCTCCGGCATCCCCTCCGGTTCATGCTCGGGGAGCACAGGCGCAGGTAGTACCCTCTCTCTCTCTCTCAGATCTCCTAGATCTAATCCCATAGTGCATCTACCGAGAATAGCCTAGCACTAACAGTTTACCCGTGACTGTTTGCAGATATCACATGACCTGCCACCGCAAAGCCAAAAACTGAACACTTCCTTTGGCTGCAACTCCACTCGCTCCACCCTAGTTTGACTCCGGCCGCCCACAGCGCCTGCCGCGCGGAGCTTCGCCGCATCTCGCCACCGCAACGCTAGCTTACCATCTTGCTCTCGTGCCTATGATCTACCCTGACGCCCTTGCCCCCTGCTCTGGACCCAGCTGCCGCCAGCCGTTCTCCTCCTCCCACGTGAGCCAGGACCTGGCCCCATCGCCTCATTCAAGTCGCGGACGAATCCGACCTATCTTGGTCAGGAATCGGTGCTGACGCCGTAGAGGAGGGCCTTGAAGGGAGGAATCGTATTGAATCTTCACATCATCTTGGTCAGGCCCAGGCCCATGCCCTCAGGTGCTTCTGTTTTAGCATGTCTAGCAAAGGAGGCGCACAAATTTGATTCTGGGTGTGTTAAGATTTGGAAGTCCATTATGTGTACTTTGTTGATTCATTGTAAATCTGGTCTGATGTGTTGAATATCGAGATTCCCAAGTGTCTAATGGTGAAATTATGAATTCTGCGGTGAGTGGTGATTGCAGTTTGATATCAACTATGTGTGCTGTTAGTTTTTCTATCAATTACTTACCCCCCTTGGATGCATTCACTTGCATTCTGTATATTACTTACCCCCTTGGATGCATTCACTTGCATTCTGTATATTACTTACCCCCTTGGATGCATTCACTTGCATTCTGTATATTACTTACCCCCTTGGATGCATTCACTTGCATTCTGTATATTACTTACCCCCTTGGATGCATTCACTTGCATTTACATTAGTGGACTGCTGTACCATGTCTAGCAAAGGATATGATTAGGGTGTATAAGATTGGTAAGTCAATTCGGTGTACTCTGTTTATAGTTCTGTAATCCCTTTCATAATAGCTTGACTGGCTTTTAATAGTTCTTACTCTGATATTTTTTTGTATTCTTTGCTTCTTGACTCGTGTTTAATATTTTGAATCAGGATAGAAAGATTAAAGAGGTTGTTCTAAAAGCCATAGGACATGCAATCAGTAAGTCTGTTGCTATCACCGAGATTTTTAGTTTTGTTTTTCTCATGTATGTTGCATTGTACAGAACCATATTTAACAACTTTCTTGAGAACAGAAATGAATCCTTGGATTGTACCAAGATTCTAACATCAGTTCTGTCAGCATAACCGATGTTTAGAAACCTATTGAAGAAGGCTTTGTCTGTTAATTTTATTTTTCATTCTAACACCGTTTTATTCCGATGGAAAAGAAAATCCCCGATCTTGCATCGACACGAGCCCTGTCAACATGAAGGAAGTTTGCCGCCCTTTCCCTTCCCGTCTTGCATTCGTCACTGCTGCTATCGGCTATCCACGGCCATATCTCATGAGTTGTATCCATCCCGCCGAACGACCTCCTCTCAACCGGCCTCCACCTATGGCCGACCTCTCGCCGGATGACCCCTTGATCTGCCCGTTGAATTCTGAATCCGTTTTTGTGGAGGGGACTCCGGGAGGACTGGGGATGATGTGCCTCCTCTACAGAAAGAGCTCCTCCTCGATGTTGTCATCCCGGTCGCGCGAAAACAAGAACAAAGACCTAGCGAGATGATGGCTGTTGAATTCAGAATCCGTTCTGTGGGAGGGGACTCTCGTAGGAATGGGGATGATTCTGATGTAAACAAGGACTCCAAGCAAATGAAAACCAAGATCATGGTCTTCTTCAAGAGACTGCTCAACAAGTGGATCCAGGAGCTGATTGCAGTGTGGTGCATGGTACTTCAGTCACCTGTTTGAGTTCTTCAAGGAAGTTAGAATCTTATAGTTTTCTATCAGCCAGTTGCGTAAATGTGTGATACTATTTTTATTCAGTTTTAGATTAAAGTAATTGTGCACAAAAGCACTAAGTAACAGAAAGAGTGGGTAACTTAGCATTTGAAATGATCTTGTGACGGCATTACATTTGAAATTCAGAGTTCTTGTTATGGCTATCAGTTCTACGATATGACTAAGAGTTGGATTAGAAATAGGAGATGGCTAAACTGCGCATCCAATTAAATTTTTGGAGTAATATCTTGGATGAATCCTTCTTGGTTTTAAAGAACAAGTTAGTCACTGTAGAATACTTTGGAAAGGATAAAGGATCAAACGGCATTTGTTTGATGATGTGTCTTGTAGGTAACGAGTATCAAGCATGTGGCTACTCGGATTAAATTTAAAGAGGCCGGATATTTCAAGACATGGTTGTTTGTGACAGTTTCAGCTATATGCTTACTTATTTTTATAGTTTACCTGAGCATTCATTCTACTAGAAAACTGGAATGTTTAGATAGTTACATACTAGACAATATTCCAAGATGTGGCTGTTTTTGTGCTTCATTCTTGCAGACCTTTATACCCTTTCCCTCCAGTGATATAGTAAAACAAAAAGAGGACGGCTCGCCTTCCGCAACTTTATCACTATTGTGCATCAACTTTGTCTGAAATTTTTCAAGAGGACATAGCGTTTCATGAGCAAATACAGTGATCCACTTGAGACATCCATGTCCACTGTGTAATCATTTCATGTGCCAATCAATTATGTTCGTATTTGGAAGAATTATTTGAATCATCTAAATTTACATGGTACAATTATATATTTATTTGGATTTTACCTTTTACAATTATCTAAATTTTCCATTGTATATTTAATCTAAATTTGATGATGTTTCTCATGACATTGGAAGAAATTGCACATGCCTGTGCATTAGAAAAAGTACGACACTTTGTTCCGTAGCAACGCACGGGTATTTAGCTAGTCATTTGTTAAGTACTTTTGCTTCGGTGTCCTCCTCTTCTCTCTCTCGAATTAGGCTTTCGCCCCGTTTTATAAATAAAGCCACATCGGCCGAACAGATACAAGGTGGAGGGGAGACCCCATTTACAATGCAGATTAAAATAAACAAAAAAATGCGGTAGCCTAAACTTGCCACCAAGGATAATGAGCCGATACCGGGGAGACCCGGGACTCCACAGCGACGCCCCCAA
The DNA here is from genome assembly GCA_916181665.1 of Avena sativa. NCBI lineage: Eukaryota > Viridiplantae > Streptophyta > Magnoliopsida > Poales > Poaceae > Avena > Avena sativa. The sequence goes on from OV702282.1 coordinate 293,383,231, forward strand.
GAGGGTCACGACACACCGCGCCGCCGTCGCCAAGACCAAAGGTCAAGGGTTTTCATCCGGAGCCCTGTCGCGCGAAAGGTAGCCGCATCGGCGCCCCCAAGAAGGTAACGATACCCGCAGGCATCGCCGCCGATGGTGCCGAGGCACAGAGCTTTCGCCCGAAAAAACCTTCGAACGCTCCTCGGCGTCCGCCACGCTCGTTGTCCCCAAGATAGGCTGCCGACACGCGATCTGGGATTGCCGAAGCAGAAGCGCCGCCAACACCTAAGCCTCCCATCGCCCTCTCCTCGCCATCCACATGACCAAGGGAGAAACCACCACCACTGCCACGACGCTCGCCGAAGAGACGCCCGCGCAGTCCACCTTCCGGGGCCGCCACCCCGGCATCCTCGAGCTCTAGCCAAAGATCCGACCAGCGCCACATCGCGTCGCCGACGAGAAGACCGGGTAGGGCTCACGGGCGTGAAGGCATCGAGGCACGGGCGGCTTGGGGGAGGGGAACTTCCCTCCATCACCCACCGTGAGAGCCGTCCGGACACAGCAGCAGCAGCAGATAGGGCTGGAATAGGCCCAGATCAGGCCCGGCCCACCGGCCAGGCCCAGATCAGACCCAGATCAGTCCCCCTCCGCTCTTCCGCCGTGCTGCTGCAACCAATCCGCCGCCGCTGTCGGTCCCCTGCACTCTGAGCAGCCCTACCTCCGCTACGCCAGCCCAGCGTCGTGGCCTCCGCCAGAACTCGGGCCAAGAGCCCACGCCTAGAGCCCGTGCCTGAGCCGCCCCGTCGCCGAGAGAGAGGAGACCACGCCTGATCCGTCCCGTCGCCGAGAGAGAAGGGGGTGTCGCCGCGCCGCTCTGCTCCGCCAGGACCAGCCCCCGCCGCCCGAGCTCCAGCGCCGCCATGGTGCACCGCTGCCAGGCCGAGAGAGCCCCGATCTCCTCGCCTCGCGAGCGGGGAAGGCCAGGTCCGCCGGCGTCGGCGCCGCAGGGACTTTGCCCGGTGGCCCGCGCCAGCGGCGGCAGAGGGGAGGAGGTGGGGAGGGGGGCTAGGCACCGGGGAGGTTGGGCGTGCTCCCGTCGCCCTCGGGGGGCGAGAGGAGCACGAAGGGGTTTTTTTCCCAGGTGTCCTCCTCTTCTTCAAACTTTGAAAAAAAGAAACTTGATATTGATTCGTTTTGAAGACCGTACGAATCCATCCGAAACCCGTATGGTCGCTTAGATGCAGGGGAGGATTTGGGCATGGTGCTACCGGTGCTGTAGCACCGGCCTGGCGGCTACAGTACAATGATCATGTGCTAAGTTTCAAGGCTAAAAACATGAAAAAGCTAGGTAATTAGCACCATGAGGCAGTAGTAGCACCAGTCTTGGGCTCCTTCCGGCTCCGCCCCTGCTTAGATGTGTACTCATCGTACATGTATACTCATGTGCCCGTGGGTGACGAAAACCGAAAGGTATATATCCGCATAAATAAAATTTCAAAACGTGGCATTCAAAAACTAGATTGTGAGAAGAGGAAGTGGGATCATCCGGTGGAAACGTGGAGTATACCTAGCTCGACCGAATACACCTATATAGATGTATACATGGTCTAGATATGGGTATCGATGGGTCAAAACAAAACTGCCACATGCAAACTTAATGTTAAGAGAGACACCGAAGCACACCTCTTTGTTCAATGGATTGATCAGGTGGGCTGTCCGCCACGGTCCGCCCGACGTCCGTTTGAACAACTGCAGAGCTGTTCATATTGGGCTTATAGCTCCTATGCGACGTCTTTACGTGGAATTGGAAGGAAAGCGACATCGTTGCAAAGAATAGCTTGCATGCGACACTTCTGAAGCGACAAATAGCTCCCGTGCGACACTTCTACTTAACCCCACGAGACCGTCAACGAATTCGAATCAGCTGAGCACAGTAGGACCCACAGCCTCTCCATGTCACGACGGAACTCACCTGATGTCCACCTCATATCATGGGACCCACCCTGTGGTTGAAGAGAGCCGTTGGCCCCGATCCGTCCCCGCACCCGAGCACTCCCGCCACCGTTCCTGCATCTCATCCCCTTCAGTTTTCTTCTCCGGCGAGCAAGTGCGGCAACGCCTGCGAGGGATGTCGAGCTCTGCTTCCTCCCACCGCTCATGGCCTCGGTATGGTGCGGTGCCGATGAGGAGGTGCCCCGATTGCCCCCGTACCGCGCCCCTGAAGCGGCTTGTCACATCCACCGACAAGAACGGCAGCATTGGCCGGGAATTTGTGAAGTGTGAGAGCAAGCCCGAGCCGGGAAAGGTGAGATCTGAGTGTTCCGAGCGCCAATTTCTCGCTTTTCTTTCGAAATTTCATGCATTTCATCGAATTTGGGATTTAGGGTTCATCTCTGCGATTTCAGGAACTGCCAAAATGTGGGCATTTTGGGTGGCTTGATGAGTACGTCGAGCGAATTGGGGTGGAGGTAGCATCCTGGGAGCTCGAAAACCCGTCCGTGGTGGAGCAATTGGGATGTGGCAACCCCATTTCCGCTGGTACTACAGTGGATGCGGAAGTGAAGGCCGAGCTCAAGAAGATGAACAAGCAGCTAAGGCAAATCATTGAATTGAAGAAGCAGGACAATCTGATGGCCGTTTTTTTTTATTTTTGTGTAATTTCTCTCGGATTAGTTTATCTCCTGATCGTTAGTCATTAGACAGCGCAGTCAGTGTTCGAGTGATGCTTTGTAATGGATGTAATGGTCTATGTCTTTGCCTTGAATAAAATGCAACACAAATTCGGGCTAATTTTGAGCTGCTCTGTTTTCGAAATCAATGTTCCTTCAGTTTCGTTAGTTTCGTCAGTGTTCCTTTTATCAGTGTGCAGGGGGCGCCCGTGTGCAGGGGAGGGGGAGGGGGAGGGGTTGAAAAGTAAAAAAACAATTGACGAGGATTGGAAAAGGCCAGGCCCAAATAGAACTTAGCCAGGCCAAAATGGACGTATCCAGGCCCAATAGTAACTATATGTTGATTGGGCAAAAAAAATGGTACTCACATTACAATCTAAATAGGGACGTGTGGATCTGCAGATACTCGTGCTCAGGTCGCAATCTTTTTTTTTGCGAAAGTAAATATATAAATGAAGTCCAAAGACATCCATTTAACTAACATAACTTGGGCGCTCCTTTAACTTATGTAAATATGTAAATGTCTTGTTTGAAAATGAACCATGTGTTGTTTGAAAATAATCAACCATCATTACGTTAACTTATTCTTCCTTTTGAGCTTTTCTAGTTTCACTCATTTTATAAATATTGCATGAGTATTATATGAGAACTTGTTTTTGTGTCTTTCGTTTTATACACTTGTCGTTTTGGGTGTTTTGACAAATGACAATACAATAAAACACAGATTACAGTAAAACAAGGGGATAAATAATATTGGGATAACATTACTTATATTAGATAGCCGGATCGATAACATTGGGATAACATTACAATAAAAAGAAAAAAGTACAATAATATAGAAGGGAATAGGTGCCCCGCCTAAACCCTGGGCTAGCCCCTAAACCCTAACCCTAGCTACCCTACTCCATCGGCGGTGGAGGCGGGGCCGGTGCAGCCGCCTTCGCGGCATTCCACGCCTCCAGCCTCTCATGCAGCTCCTCCTAGAAGGCCCAGCGATTGGACTCTCGTCGCTCCTCGTCCTCCCGTCTGCGCCTTTTCTTCAAGGCGCGATGGGCCTGCTTCTCCTCCCACCTGGCGATAGCAGCCTCTTGCTTTGCCTGCTCCTTCTCCGCCTTAGCCTAGTACGCTTCGGAGGGGAGGTCGCCGCCGCCGGGGAGGTTGGGGACTGGGTTGGTGACGATGGGGCCCTGCTCCCCCCAGGGGCAGGGCGGGGACTTCTTCTTGCCACGCTTGGGGCGCGTGGGCGCCTCCTGCTCCCACCACTGCTTGTGGTCCGAGTGGTTGTCCTCGTTGCTTACTTCGGTGTCGGAAGGGAAGTAGAGGGGGAGGTCGCCATGGTCGCCGGAGTGTTTGGGGGCTGGGAGGAGGCAAAGGGACGGGCTCGAGGTTGAAGATGAGGGACAAGATGAGATGAGGAGGCAAAGACGTTTTGCCTATTTATTGAGGGCGGGGCGTGAAGGGCGGCGCGAGAATCCAGTGTCGCGTTGGCGCAGACGCGTACACTGCGTTGCGTGTGGGCAGCGGGCATGATCAATGCGAAAGAGAGAAAAAAATAGCTAGGATGCGACGTGACCCCTGCACCGCCGCCCCCGCCTCTGCATGCATGCATGCATTAATGCGAAAGAGAGAAAAAAGTCCAAGGTAGTTGTTCATTGGGAGTAAAAAATAAAAGGGAAAATATAATTTGACCGTGATTTACTTCGGTAATAAATGCAGGAATCTAGTACCAAGGTACTCGTTCGTTTTTACACACCGCATGCAACAAACTCGTTCGTTTTTACACACGCAAGAAAAATCGTTGGGAGTAATCAGAGATAATCAGAGGGATGTCAATTGGAGGGAATAGAGGGAGTATGAAACTAAGTTTATAATATTTTAGATTTTGATTTTTTTTCTTATATACGTAGTCAAAGTTGATATTTTAGATTTATAAATATTTACTTTTTGTATGACGCATGAACCAGATGGCAGTAAGTTTGACTGAACAAAGTTGTTCGACGTAAACTTATTTAATGGGGCAGCGTTGTTGCACGCAAAATAGCTAGACTGCGACACTAGAGGCAGCTGCATGTATGGTGCAGCCCGCCCCGCCCCGCGCCCTCGCATGCCACGCTCGGTCAAACGGTCAATGGAGTGTGCCACGCTGTACGTTATATTAATACATATTTTAGATTTTGATAGTTTTTCTTAGGCTGGTCATAGTGACATGCATACTCCCTCTGTCCACAAATAAGTGTACGTTTGGCTTCAAAATTTGCCCATAAAAAGTGTACTTCTACCTTTTCAATGCACTTTAACGTAGAAAAAATTGTTTCACGGAAATCAAGTCCAATAACATTTAGCAAATGGTCTCTTCAATTTATTTGCGGACGGAGGAAGTATGTGGGAGTAACTTAGATGTGGTATCATGCTTATGTTAATAGTCTAAATTACTACTCCATAGTGCAAAATAACATAGATGTGGTATCATGCAAAGTCTCATTTATTACAATGAACCTGAGGGGAGTAGGTTTGACTGAAGAAAGTTGTTACACGTACATTTATTTAATGCGACGGAGGGAGTAAATACGCTGCAACGCTGTTGCACGTAAAATAGCTAGACTGCGACAATAGGGGCAGCTGCATGCATGGTGCAGCCCGCCCCGCCCAGCGCCCTCGCATGCCACGCTCGGTCCAACGGTTAATGGAGTGTGTCACGCTGTTGCACGTAAAAACGATGAAGCCAATCAAATTCCAGAATCATCCATCTCACGGATCGCCAAGAGCTAGCCACGAAATCCTTCTAAGAGACGCCAACCAATCAGGTTGCAGAACAAGCCCTTCCACGGATCGCCCAGAGCTACCCGCGGAATCCTTCTAGAAGACGCGATCGGATGGCCACAGTGTCATGCTAGGGTTAGATCTACGTTCCTCATTCGGCCTTAGGGTTAGCTGGGTTTAGGATGTAGTCAATGGGGTTTCACAAGTTTAACCATACATTCAAATGTGCATAACTAATTCAAAAAAAATCAAAAAAATACAAAACCTTCGCATGGTGTCATGTTATGTGACATAGTTGTGAGGAAAAAATATCAAACTTGGTCTATTGATCATATTTCAAAAAACCCTTCACAAAATGACCTATCTCCTCCGAGGTTTTCTGGCTTTCGGGTCAAATGACCAATGATATGGCTAGAATCAAGGCATAGTTTGTGATAATGTGCCCATATTTGGTATGCATGTCTAATGGGATGACTAACAATATTGTAGCACAAAGTTTTCCTTTTTGACGCACAGAAAATCCATTTTCTATTTTCTGAGTGCCGAAAGAGGGGGGGATTTGTGAAGCAACCACCAAATTGAAGTTTCAAAATGGCAACATCCTATTTTTCAAAAATACTAGACCACCTAGCATGTACAATTTCCCAACTTGAGTATCTCAAACCTTTTATTCCATCCCCGGTGAAAAAGACAAATCCTGCCGAATCGGTTGGAAGTGGGTAAGATATGAACTACAGGTACATGATTTCATGCTGATGATTTTTTGTAAAAATCATTTTTAGGTTCACAACATGCTATTTCATCAAAGATCCAATGCTAGTTTTGTGAGCCTCAGCCCCTAGCTAAGAATATTTATGAAAACCCTTCAAGTTTGACTAGACATTCAAATGTGCATAACTAATTCAAAAAAAATAAAAAAAATACAAAACCTTCGCATGGTGTCATGTTATGTGACATAGTTCTGAGGAAAAATATCAAACTTGGTTTTAGAAATGGTCGAAAAAAAACTTGCTTAGAAATGGGGTGGTTTACCCTAGCTTTGGAGCCCATTTCTACCCCATTTTGGGTGAGGGTGAGTTGTACTTCACAAAAGGGATCAGGGTGAGGATGAGTTGTATTGTACATATGAGAAAAACGTTGGAAGCTCATACAAACATAGAAAAGTGACATAGCTACATTTGTTGAAATTCAAATTTACGATCATATTTGAATTTTGTCCAAATTATCAACAAGTGACAAATTATTATAATAACAAATATTTACAACAACAAGTGCCAAATTATTACAATAACAAATGTTTACAACAACAAGTGCCAAATTCAAAGTCTATTTCTTTTGGCTCTTCTTACCCCTCGTTTTCTTCTCCTTCACAAGTTTCACACCACACAACAGGTTTATGCTCTTCTTTTTTTACCATTACCATCTGGGCTCCCCACAACACGTCCAAGAGTCTCCTTCACCTCCTGCACCTCCTCAACAACCTCATGATCATGATCCAGAGCCTCATCAACATGGTCACTTTGCACCAGAGCCTCAACAACATGGTCAGTTTGCACCAAAGCCTCAACAACAGGCTCATTTTGCACCAGAGCCTCAACAACAGGCTCATTTTGCACTAGAGCCTCAACAACAGGCTCATTTTGCCCCTCATTTTGCACCAGAGCTTCCAAATCAGAAACGGTGTCCCCTAAAGCCTCAACAGTTTGCACATCATCCTCCAAAACAAGTTCAGATTGCACCTCAGCATCACCAAACATGATCTGGTTAGTTCTCTTCTTTCTTTGGCCATTGATTCTTGCCCTTTTCACTGGCCAGCATTCGTCAACAACAAGAGGTGGGCCTTTTTCTCCACGCTTCCTCCTGAAAACAAGCAAGTTAGCTGGGGGAGAAAATCATCAACAAGAAATGGGATAGATTTTGGATGAACATACTTTGGCTTTTCAGCAGTGTATCTGCACTTGGTAGAGCCAGCTCGGTGTCCAAGTTCTTCATAGAGTTTGCATCTATTCTTGTTACCTTTTTGGGCCCTTTTTGGCTTGGCATCTTTCTTTTCATCTTTCTTTCCCTTCTTGCTGCTCCCACCTTTCTCAAACCAAGCCTTGAATCTACTCTGCTTGGGCCTGCCAGCCTTTATTTTCATCAAAGGAGGACACAAGGAGAACTGAATGTCCACTTCAGGCCACTGAGACTGATCTGTAAGTGCTGGAATTGGTGTTCCATATGCAGCCTTGAATTTTGCTACAGAATAATACTCATGCAAATATGGGTGCATATTTAGCTTGTGTTTGGAGGCCAAGAAAAGTATGGCATGCTCACAAGGCTTCCCAGTGTGTTGCCACTCAAGGCATGTGCATTCATGCAATTGAGTGTCAACAACATGACTCCTGCCAGTCTTTGTATCTCTGACTTCAGCACCCCACAATGAGGATTTCTCAACACGCAAATGTGCAAGATTTCTGCTCCTGTTGACCACCTGCTGCACAACATCAGGAAGCTTATCTCCTTGAAGAACATCACCAAGCCTTCTTCTCAATTCCCACAACCTCATGATCATGATCCTGATCTGGTCAACCATGTCATGGACAGGCAAGTCTTTTAACTCCTTCACTTTGTTGTTGAAACTTTCTGCCAAATTATTGTTGATATGATCACATTTGATGGAAGTGTTAAAACCAGACCTGTACCATAAAAGAGAATGGTAGGTTTCCAACCATGTACAAAACTTGACCCTATCCTCCTCAGAGCATGCCGCCTTAATCTTCTCAAGGTGATATGAATGTGTCTGCCTGGTGTAAGATCTTGCTGCTAGCCACATGCATCCAAAATCATCTCCTCTGAATTTTTTGATCAAATTCATCCACATATGGCCGAAGCACTCCCTCTGCTCAGCATGAGGGGAAACAATCTTCACTGCATTTTCTAAACCTTTACATGCATCTGTGTGCACTGCCAATGGAGAGACTGGCCCTATGCATCTTTTCAACTGCATCATGAACCATGTCCATGATGCCTCTGTCTCAGACTGAAACATGCCAATAGCTACAGGGAACATCCAATTGTGTCCATCTAAAGCATTGCATGCTGCTAGTTGACCATTCCACTTTCCAGTCAAGAAAGATGAGTCTATACTCAAATATGGACGGCACCCTGCTTTGAAGCCATCGATGCAAGGCTTTAAAGCCATGAAGAATTTAGAGAAGAAGACTTTCCCATCAGCTGTTACCTCAGTATCCATCTCCACAACACTGTCAGGTGACCTCTTCTCTACTTCTGCTTTGAAGTTATAAAGCATTCGAAAGGTATTTGCCCAATCACCATATAGCTCTTTCATTGCCCTTTGCTTTGCCTTCCACACTGTAGTATAATTCAGCTTAATGGGGTACTGCTTTTCCAAGTCTATTTTCAGTCTCTTTGCAGTGTTGTTTGGTGTTGTGGCTAAAATGGGCTTGATCTTTTCTGCAACCCATAATTGTGATGTCATCTTTGTAACTGTTTGAGAACTTGTAATGCAAGTATGAGGTTTTGGAATTTGATTCACTCTTATTGTCCTTCCATCAGGTTGGCGTCTAGCAGATATATACCACTTGCAAGGCTTGGCACCACCATCATAACCTATGCATTTTGCATAGAACTTCTTTTTATCAGCCCACATAGTCTTGGTAGCAAACTCACGTTTGACTGCATATGTCCTGAAACACATCCTGAATTCATCCATGCTTGGAAACAATCTCCCAACTTCAATAACTAGGTCCTCTTTGTCATAAACTGTTACTAGCTCATCATCATGTGCATCATCTACATGAACTGCAGCATTTTCCAACAACTCTAGATCTATATCTGCCTCTTCATCTCTTAAATGGTTGTCACCATCATTTGCAGCTTCATCCCTCTTCTTCTCCGTGTATCTGTCATCTATAGGAATGCCAAAAAGCTTTACCATTTCAATGTCATCTATTGGTGCAATGACCAAATCAGTCCGGTCATGTATCTCAACTGAATTCCAGTCAACAGTTACAATCCTTTGTGCATTATCATCTGCAGCCTCCCCTTGTGCATTAGCATCATCATCCTCCGCTGTTAACACTTCCAACTCAGTAAGTATAGGCATTACTTGCCTTTGTGCAGCCCAATCATCCTCGACCATCTGAGCAGCCAGCTTCGAGGCCACATATCCAACCCTCAAATCAGGTTCCAGATCAATGAGTTGTGCTAAAAACATAACAGTTTTGCTTGTCCAACCGTTTCGCTCATCGATTTCATCAACTATATGTTCACCTGTCTCAACCCTAACATAGTCACATTTGTAATCATCAAATCGTAACAAAGAAATTTCTTGCTCTGGCCCCCAAACCACACTATCCCCAATTTTTTCCACCATTTTCCTCACCGCCTCCTCTCCCATGTTTATTAGCTCTTGGGGATCAACATGTTCTAATTCCACCTCCCATTTAACAATCGTGTCTCTCTAAATGATCTGCGTGCTTCCATCAACTAAAATAGCCCTAGAGGGAAAGAAATTGATGCAAAATTCGAAGGTTTGGCGCACAACATCGTCTCTCCTGTTTTTGGCGGGCACTGTGAGCTAGCGGAAGCGAACAAAGAGCTCAACCTTAGAGAAATTAAGTGCAGAGATACAGGATATACCGATTATAAGTCCCCTCTCCATGCTCCATATCGTTCCCCCTCGCCCCGTTCAGCACACCCTCGCCTCCACAATCTAGCATTAATGGGCACGCTCAGATCTCGAATTGAGAAGAATGGGAGAGGAATTAGCTTTCAAATGGCACTCACCACCTTCGCCGTCGAACGAAAGCGCCGCCGCCTAAATTAATTGCCGTGTCGCCGGCGCCGAGAACGATGGGTGAGGTCCGCCGCCGCCGTCGGGGAAGCTACAGTCAGTGTGACGCGCGCTCTCGGTCGGAAGCGGTTGGTTTGACTGGCTTGACTGGCTGTCCCAACCAACCGGTTTGGCTTAACCCAAACCTTGAAACAAAGTTAAATGTGTCCTTACGACCGTTTTATGGCTCGTGTGGCCCTGGGATATTAGCTGCCTCACAACCGTCGCATGCGAGCTATTCTTTTCAACGATGTCGCTTTCCTTCCAATTCCACGTAAAGACGTCACATAGGAGCTATAAACCCGTTCATATTTCATACAGTCGGTTAATTCTGTGCCAGCTCCAGGTTCAAATGTGCAAAACCACTCTTTCGTTCCCTGAGCTTGGAGAGCGGCACACCGACTTCGAATTCACCAACATATTGCTTCGTTCTAGCTGGATGTTACCGGTAGCAACATTACATGCAGATAACACTCTGACATGCACAACACGTTGTGCAAACAACTTTTCTAAAAGACAATGTTGCCAGTGCTCCCGTTGTCTACCATTCCTAACACTCTGTATAAATTCTCCAATCAACGCACTCGACCAGCATTAAGAGTGTACGATTACAATTTCTAAGAAAGGGTAAGCACCGAAAGAACTACATATATAAGTGTGGCATCGTGGATAAGAATATGAAGTGTATATATACCTGAAGGTTGAAACTCTTCCCATGTTCCGGTCACTAGCACATGCATTTATTTTATTTATTGTGGGGATATGTTTTGAAATTAAATTCTCATAAAGGGAATGCATGAACATATGGAGTTTGGAGACCTGTTTGCTCCGGTGCTCTCCCATTTTCCAAAACTAATCAGAGATTACTCGATACCCCTTCATTATTAATGGTAAGATGATCTTTAATGATTATTAAGTTGTAATTAATGAATAATTAAGTTGTATTTAGCCCTATACAAACCATATGGTCTAATTAAATATGTATGGATCTGTACAAATATATTCATATGTAAGAAAACTGTACATTGTGCTGGACCCATCCCAGTCGCTCACGTTAACGTAGCTCCCGGTGGTGGTGCCATGCCGAGATGGTCGTGGAATACGTAGGTATGGCAAGCAGTGGCGACCCCGCGGAGGCACACGATAGCTATGGCGTCTAGGCACGCCAATGACTCCTTGGTTCAGGTAGGGTTGTTGTGATGTTAATGGAGCCATGCAAAACCGTCGTGATCCTTTTGTGCCTACACAAGTACATTTTGACATAGGCGACCGGCTGTGGCAGACCACTATCGTCGACGCTTCTTGGACAGCCGGTTTCTTCGATGTGGATCGATGGCCAGAACAATCACATGGTTTATTCTAGTGGGAGAGACAACGACAAATTCATCAAATCAGCGGCGCGCTAAACCTGAAGACGGCTGAAAAGGAGATCTCAAACCATTAATCTTGGGCGAACGGTTCTAGAGGGCCAAGTTTTCTTTTTTAGAATTATAGTCGGTTCATAGCCATATGAGTAGATGTGCAGTACGTTGTGCGTACATACGAAAGTGGGCTGATATGGATCAAGGTGCGCAAACAAGTTTAATCTAGATTAATAATTTATTTAGGGTAAAAGACTGTTTTGACCCTTTTAAGTTTTGAGAGGGAGGAGTACCGGAGCATGGCTCTTGTACATGTTGTTTGGAGGATGCGGCGAGAGATATTTTCTCCGACATGGATAGCTGCGTAATCCGAAGATTGACCTACCATCTACCTAGACGATTTGTTTATCAGACGATTTTATACTTTTCGCATGTTTGTTCTTTTTGTTGCTTCTATGTGGATGGTTGTTGTCTATGAGCATCTCAGTTATGTAGAGACTGGGTGTAAACATTGTTTTAAGTAATAAAGTGCAGCTATTTCTCAAAAAAAAACTAGCTCTAGTCGCGGCTACGTACCGGTACGGTATAATGAACAAGTTTCTAGAGTTATAGTTGAAGATCACTTGGGAGCTTCTTGGCATGAGCTTAAACACTAACCTAGAAAGCCTTGTTGATCATATTTCATACATCACTTGACATCTTAGTGCAACGCATTGGCGGCCAACCCTACCCAATAGGATGAACAAGTCATAAAAGGTTGTGTGCATCTATTGATGGAGAAACCGGGGTTTTCCTCGTTTCGAAAAAAACTCACGTAAATAGAGAAGATCGGCGACCAACCCTATCTGACGGGATCAACCATGAACATATGCAAAGCCGCTCAGCATTTTTGCTTATTTCATACAGCCGGTTAGTTTTGTGCATGCTCAAGGTGCAGACGTGCATGATCAGCTCGTCGTTCGATGAGGTTACACATATGCCCGCTGATTTTGACTTCAACGTTGTAATCCATCCGTCCATCCAGATGTTACTTTGTGCAAACAAGGGGTCAACCATCCGCTGTTGCCTGTGCTCCAGTTGCCTACCATTCCTATAACAAGGGGTCAACAAGCTAGAGTAATATTGTTAGTGTACAGTTGAAATTCTTGAGGAAGTCGGTAGCACCAAAGCACTTGCTTATATGAGAAGTGTGCCATCTATCGTGCGGGCGCATGTTCCTGAACCTGACACATGCATTTATTTCATTTATTTTTGGCATATTTTGCTGAAACGTAAATTCTTGGGAAAGGTACATATCGAAGTTTTGGAAAAAAATATGTATGAATTTCATCTACATAGACAGAAGAGCAAAACGTGCAAAAGCACAAACACTTGAGATGTCTATCACAGTACCATTCATAGTTTGAATGGGAAAGTACTGATAGGGTTTGGATAAGTTTTCAGACTTTAGGAGTCTCACACTTTCTTTGAATACGTCTTCAGTAACCACTTCCACTAAAATATCATCTCAAGTAAATCTCTACTGAACTATCTTCTCTATTCAAAATGGCATCCATTCATCAACATATACACCTCAGCGATGTCACAAATCTTCAAACAACTATCCACTCAAAAGGTTGGTAGCCGCAAGGGTTTCATTCTTAACTAGCAAGGTGGCCCTCGCAAATGCGAGGGCATTATTTTTGATGTATCATATACTATATGCTTTTAAAATAAGTTAAAGTTTTTTTACAAGAAAACCGTAGGGAAGGCTCCAACCGTGTCATTTTCATTTTTTTAAATAAGGGGAATTATTATTGGAGTGAGTACCACCAAATAGTTTACAATGCATCAAGCCACTCCTAGATACCCGCATAAGTCTAGGCTTATCTCATCTAACCAGGAAAAAAGTCTTTTTAAAGAACCTAAAACAATCTCTGAAATCTAGATGTTGATTGTTAAAAATTATTCTATTTAGATGGTTCCATAATCTCTAGTAGGCCGAGATGATGGCCTCTTTGGCACAGAAAGAATTTGATCTCTGCTTTTCCATCAATTAGCATCTCCATGAGAGGCAGATCAGGATTCCACTCCATATTAAGCTTCCACCTAAATTTTGACTGAAGTCACATGTGAAGAATATATGCAATAAGGTCTCTCGGGTATTATCCTCATAGAGAATATAGGCATATGATTCAATACATAAAATTTTCCTCCCTAGAAGATCTCTCGTGTTGAGCCTGTCCTGAAAGCCGGAAGAAAATTTTATGTTTGGGAAGAAGCATGATTTCTAAATCCATTGGAAGTGTAGAGGGGCAGCCTCAGCTAGGCAGAGGAAATCATAAACCTTGCTGCATGAGAAGCTATTTTTCCAGGGACATATCCATTTGTCATGCTGATTAGAAACATAGAGGGCTTGGAGTTCAGCATTTAGTTGACTGCTACATTGATGTGAGAAAACCACAGACACATGTGCGTGTGCAAATAAGTTATAGTTTCTCCAAATATTGTGTTTGGTAAAATATCACATGTATGGGTTTTAAATCGTTTTAATTTATGGGAAAGAATTATTATGACAATTAGTACTATGTATCATACTCCATCTGCTCCTTTTATAATGTATATTAGTTATTTAAAAATTCAAACTTTTATATCGTAGACACTGCTTATATAAAAAAATGTTACATGGTGGATTTCATGATATTGATTGTGTATTGTGGATTTATTTTCTACAAACGTCGTCAAAGATAGAACCACTTGACTTTTGAAAAATAATACACCTTATAAAAAGGAACAAAGCTTTTGGTACATTTAATAGTCTCCACGTTATCCATTGCTTTTCGTCCTGGGTGTTGTGCTCTCTTAGTGATATGTATTTGTAACTATGCTAACTTGAATGACGAATAGTTTCATATAGTAATATATTACTTAAAAGAGAAGTTATGGTACTTGGATAACATATAGTTTGACATATTAATCAATCACACAATTAACTCCATGCTCTCTCAAAAAAATATTTTACTACCTCCGTTCCAAAAATATAATGCATATAAGTTTAGTTAAAAGTCAAAGCTTACTAAATTTGACCAAATATTTAGGAACTAATATCTAACATCTACAATATCTATTAGATACATTATGAAAATATATCTTATGGTGAATCTATAGATATTGAATTTGTAATCATAGACTTTCATATTTTTATCTATAAACGTGGTCAAACTTTTGACGGAATTTATATGCCTTGTATTTTGGAATGGAGAATGCCAAATTTTGGCACATCCTGATATTAACATTAATGGGAAATACAACTAATGGAAAAATATAATACTATGATTGCAATGACACGTATGGTTAAATCATAAAGTTATAAACCACTAACACAACAATATACTTGATTAATTACATCATTGAAAATACATACAACTCATGGGCAAAGTTATTTTCCCAAATTTAGACAAAATGGAAGTTTCTACTTTATAATTTAGCGCGATACGTAGAGGAAAACTCCTAATATTTTCTAATCACGTGCATGAAAACAATTTCAACCGAGAAGAATTATTTTACAACATCCATTTAAAATTCACGAACTCACTATCTAGCCAGGTAATATCCAATACAACATAGACACGGACATTATGTAGTACAAATATTGTCGATTTCAGTATGTAATAGTTTGCGGGATTTGTCTATAACCTTGTCTTAGGTTATTGATCGGTTCTCTCCCTTGTGTATGTAAGGAATACCATGCATAGCATTAGATATTCACAAAAGAATGCACGGCAAAAAAAACTCCGAGAAAGATATGTGTTAGTTGCTGCAACATGTGCCTAGCTAGTTCTAGCAAAATAGTGGGCATATAATCTCTGTTTACCTGATGCTCCCGACATTAATGTAGGATTGGAGCCCGTCAACAGAAATAGCCGATCCCCTTTGTTAGAGAGTCTGCCGGCCTATTGTTGCTCAATTGAGGTGCGTGATGTATCATGTAGATGCATATACTTGCCTCCACGCGGGTGGTGACTGGAGGAATATCCATCCATCTAGATAGCAGATAGCTATATCAAGGAAACGTTAGGCTGTGAGGGAGTGATGACATATAAATCGAAGGAAACCTATCTCTCCTGCCGAGGGCCAACTTTACATTTTGCAGTTCACCGGTGTGTGTTGACCATGGCCTTCAGTGAACCGATAGATCTCGTTCGATTTGGTACTCCATGGAGAAGGAATTGCCAGTCGCCGGGCCAGGTATAGTTCCATGCTTGTGCGAAGGAGCAAACTATGATGATTCCTGTTATATAGAAAGAAAAAAAAGGAATGAATGATAACATTGGAAGCTCTCCGACTAACTTGATGTCGCTAATTTGGTGGCAGTCTCGTCGGACAACGACGCGGTGAGGTTATCGTCGACAGCGGCAAGGCGTGCACTTTTGGTGAGAGCCTCGTCGGACCACGACGCGGCCGGAGAGGTTCTCATTGAATCAACAGGGCCAACTCTTTGGTCAGCGGCGGCGCATCGTATTCTTGTCGTAGGCGGCGGCGCGGCCAAAATTCTATGATCGTGATGTCGTTCTGTTTTATTCACGACCAATGAGATGCTGATCGATCGGTTGGGCTAGAATCCCATATAGATATGCCTGAGATGTAGAGATGCCTATTTACCATAGAGCGTGTCAGTCGTAGATCGTGTCAGTTTTCCTTTACCATAGAACGTGTCAAATTGATGTGAAATCGGACTACGTACACAGTTACGTGACTATTAACGTTTAGATAAATCCTAGACCTATATTTTAGATCTAACAATCAAAATCAATTTAGATGATGTGGTTTAACGTGATGACTCGAAACATCCTCTTATATTGCTTTTAGTAGATAATAGATAGATTACCATCATTCATAATCAAATACACAATCCCTTACAACTTACAGGTGATGAAAGTAATTATATGACTATTTTATCAAAGTGTTCACCTTGAAATAGTCTTTCACCTCATTATATTAATATAGCAACCACATGGTACAACTAAGAGTCCACTGCTGGGGCAAACAACACAATCAAGCCCAAAAGAAAAACAAAAGAGAAAAAAGGCGACACCGATGGATCGACAAACAATGATGACCCGCAACCGCCGCGCCCTCCGGAGTATCCCCACCATGATTCGAACACTCTGAATTGCCGCATACCAAGCAACACCTCTAAAAAGGAAAGCGACGATGATGACGTTGTTGCCTGGACTAAACCTACGATTTCCCCCGGTATGGTACAGGGAGTAGGGAGGAGGTGTAACCGACGCCCTTTAGGAAGGAATGGCGACACTCGCCACCGCGTTGGTGCCAAGATGATAGGGATTTCTCCCGACCCGCAAAAAACCACATCTCCGGATAATCCACAGCGCTCTACCAATCTTGCTACCCACCAACGTACGCCACCACGGTCTTGTGGTCACCATTGTCGTCTCCCTAAGGAAAATGCTGCGAGGCTGGCCAGACCGACAAAAAACATCCGTAGACAAAGGGTAGTGGGAACCCCACCACGCGGGAGGGAGCAATCTCCACCGCCATAGACGGTAGCCGACCGGATGGAGCGGCAAGAGCACACCGGGCCACTAGATCTAGAAGGCGGCAGCAGCACAACCACTCGGAGATCATCCTCTATCACCATCGGCGGGTGACCAGGCCGAGTAGTACAAACCAGAAATAAATTAACTATAGACAAGGTAGCTCGTCGTGGCTAAGTGAGATAGGGTCACCAAGAGAGAACACCTTCTCTATCCTCTATCAACGAGCGTGCTGCGAGGACGGGCATTTGTAAGAGATCTTTGTTGCCTGGCTTATTGTATCCACCACCATACACCAATGTTCATTACCTATTCTGGTGTGGTTTGACATTCCCAGATTTCCATCCTAGTTCCCGAGCTCTTTCCTCCCACAGAGCAATCAATTTCTTTTGATTGAGCAGACTTTTCCCTAGCTTCTTCACATGTATTCATACCTTTTTTTTCGAAAAGGGGACATATGTATTAATACCTGAACTGCATTTGTCAGCCTCCTTTTGAGATACTGAGAAGCTAGTTTTTTGGCCTCGAGCAATTTCACATCAGCATCTTGCTGAGCTTCTGCTTCCTCATCTCTCTGCTTCGGTTCTTCTATTAGTTGCTCTATGAAGCTCTTCTTTGTTTCTTCACCAGACGAGCGAACACTAATCCCTTTGAATTGTTTGGCGCAGTCTTAAAACATCGGAATCAATTGTAACAAGTTAAAGAAGTCGCCTTACGATTGCAAAATATGGTATAGAATATAGGCCCGTGGATGCTTCATTTTTCATGTTCAAATTGCTTATGATACATACATACACAAGGAAGTGCCTAGGTTTCCAGACAAGACAATAATGCTTCTAAGATACTACTCCCTCCGTTTCAAAATATAAGATGTTTTAGGTTTGTGAAGAAAATGAATCTAGACTTTTTTTAGTATATAGATTCATCCCAAAGTTGAGTGAACCTATATACTAAAACAAGTCTAGATTCATTTTCTTCACAAACCTAAAACGTCTTATATTTTGAAACGGAGGGAGTACTTCAGAGGTACAATAATGATACTGCATAGTATGAGTTGAGAGGTAGATACAACAACCTGCTATGTTTTATTGGTTACTAAGATACTACTTCAGAGGTACCATAAAGAAACAAATACATCTACGCCCTCGTCTAGAAATAAATGAATTGGATTTGTCTAGAG
Source organism: Avena sativa (assembly GCA_916181665.1). NCBI lineage: Eukaryota > Viridiplantae > Streptophyta > Magnoliopsida > Poales > Poaceae > Avena > Avena sativa. The sequence goes on from OV702282.1 coordinate 293,401,554, forward strand.
ATTCAAATGTATCTATACACTAAAATACGTTTAGATACATGCAAACCTAGAAAAATGCATGTCGTATTTCTAGATGAAGGGAGTACTATAAATTAATCAGGAGAACAAAAAGCTGAGCTTACTAGATAAATTATATGACGAGACAGAGTAGCTATTATGGATACAAACTTAAGAATGCAGAGAACTATAAATATAAGAAATGATTTCTCTGGACAGCAAGTATACATATTTAAGTAGATTATTAAGGGCATGTGACGTTCGTGGCTATGGAAAAGCTAGTCGATCTGAAAGTTTTGATAACTTTGTCAAGTTACAAAGGCAGGAACAAAGAAAGCCATAGGAGGTCAAACTTGAGCATAAAACATACAGATCTTGCAATGCCAGTACATGATAGAACCAAGACAAGATAGACATCAAACTTCCGGTATCATGTTATTATGTTACACATTCAATTTTATCTTGTTCCATGACCATATATATACTCCCAGTGCAAAGCTACAACCTGAACCTACATTCAGCTTATGATGAACTGAAAATAGCTTTGCACCCCCTCCAAATTTCAAGTATACTTGAAAGTCTTAATAATTGAGTCATGGCAAGCCCAACTATAGAAAAAACAGATACGTATGTGTTGAAAAAATTGAGCAAGCTAATGTACGCATATGCCTGTTAGGACATTGAAGCCACGTATTAGAGCGCTGAAAGAAAATCGACAGATCTCCTAATCTGCATACCATGCCAACTTCTTAGATTATCAAGTGTTATCGTGTGTCGTCAACGCAATATCCAGCAGCTTACACAAACGCTATTCTACTGAAATTCCCTAGTTTCTTCATATGTATACATGCCAGAAATGCATTCTTTCATATCTCTCCCGAGATTTTTTGCCAATGCTTCCCCAACAACTGAGACACCGAGGTCATCTTTCGGTCTGAGTGGTTGTGGTTTTCTTGAGCCTGAGCAGCTCGTGCCAACCACACTAGTGCAGAACACTGCCTCTAACACCGGTTCAGAACACCCTCTAACAGCGGTTATAGAACCGCTGTTGAGTACGAACCGGTGTTAAAGGGTGGCGCACGTGGGGCTGTCGCAGCGCTCAGCCCCCCCTTCCCATTTAACACCAGTTCGTAACACGAACCGGTGTTAAAGGTTATGTGCCGCGGCAGGAAAAAGAGATAAATCTCTGCCGCGGCAGAAGGAAAACGGCATAAATCTCTGCTGCGGCAGAGTTCTGCCGCCGCCCCGTTCTAGGCGTATTTCTGCGGCGCGGCGGGGACGGGAAGGGGGGAGAGGGAGGAATCGATCGGGAGCGGTATATACCCATACATTGTCGTCGGTACATACGAGTACATGAATAATTAAGCAACTATTATTATACACAAACATCGTTATTGTGTCGTATTCTCCGTAAACGTTGAAGCATCAAGTACAAGACAAACACGTTCAAGCATATATACAACGTTCATTTTTTTGGATATCTAAAGAGTTCTCCGCCAGGCGTGACGACCTCATCAAGTATGAACCTCGCCAATTCCTCTTAAATGGCTCGTATGCGGTCAAATGGTAGGAGTTGGTCCCGCATCCGTTCGATCTAAATATATATGACGAATGGGGTCAATATATATATAAGAATAAGACTCAACACAATTGATGGTAATAAAATAATGTTGTGTACTTTGTTTACTTACTCTAAGTTGTTCTAGTGCGGCTTGGCCCGTCGCACATATCGTGTTGCGAATGAACTCGCAAACATAGTATCCACATAAGTTATTGCCAGGTCCCTGATGCGCGCACTTTACGAGAATAGAGATTTCAATCAAAATAATAATCAATAAAGCATGATATAATGGAATTGAAAGCAGAATCAAAGAGATACGCAGACCTAGCTAGCTAGTATTACTTACATTTTGGTCTACAAATTTTAGTTCTTCTGACCATTCACCCACGGTCCTGCCCGTGAACCTTTTCCAAACCCTGTCCGGCAAAGAAAATGGATAAAATAGTAATTAATTACTTGTTGTCATGAAAGTTGCCGATCTAGTGCGATAATATGATTGAAATTACCTCTGGAACATCTCTCTAAAGTCTGTCCATAGCTCTTTTTCTTTTCGTAACGAGTCCATGACAAGGACTTTTCCTGAGTCAGGTTGAATGACTAGCAGAATAAAGTGGAACCTACGCACGCATGACTCATCATCAGTTACACTTAACATTGAGTAAGCCGAAACAGAATGTGTACAAGAGAGGGTAACAGTACTCACGAGAAGTTGTAAGGCAATAGTATTTATCTTTTGTTTTGTTGTCTCAGTAAAGACCTTAGCAAGAAATCTTCTGTTTGCCCGGGTTTATGTCTTACCACTTCTTCATGAACTCTATTTGGGTCAACGAACCCAATGTCAAAAGGGCCTCCTTTCATGCATTCCATAACCTTTTTCCTGCATAATAGTATATACATATATTGTGAGCATATATATATACATCCAATTAATGAATTGAACTAGATAAGATAGAAATTACAGAAATAGTACTTACACACAATAAAGGCTGATGGCAACTTTGTCGAGTTCCTTCTGATTGAATAGAAAATACAAGTCTTGAATGTTGAAGTCGATCTCGTCGTCTCCGCACAAGAAAATCTGATCTCTTATATGCGCCTTGATCCATTCTTCATTTCTCGTCTTGCAGAAATCAAGGTACCACTTGTGCAATCTTCGCATCTTTGTTGGTAGATTCTTGAGCTCCTCTTTCTTGACGAGATTCTTCCCATACTTCCATGGCTGTATGGGGTTGACATCGCCTTTGGGCAAGTTGTCTCCCATGATGTTCAAGTATGCAATGTAAGTCATCCCCATATCATTGGCCTTTCTTTGTAGCTCTGCCTCGTAATCATTTACAGGAGGAGCGTTCCGTATGTCGAACACTTGGAGCGGGGCGCATGATTGCTTTTCCTGCTCTCCGAGCATGGGAACTATTTTCTGGGGTGCCGCACGACTGCTACTTTTAGTCTCCCTCCGCCTTGCATCCCCCTTCAAAATCTGGCGCTCGTAGTCCGGCACAAGTGGGGTTTCAGGTTTCAAAAGATTATTGTAAAACTTCTCCACCACCACCGGATGTATTTTCTCCTTTGGCTCGGCCCGTCTAGGTGCAAAGAATTTCTTGACCTCTTCTTCCGAGATCCTATTGGTCTCCTCGTCGCTGCGATTCCACGGTAAAACCGGCAATGGCTTGGCGGAAGGCTGCGGGACATAGTTTCTTGAACTCTTTGGAGTACGATTTCCTACGGATTTCTTCGTGGCAGTCCTAGTGATGCTCTTCGTGGCAGTGCTCTTCCGCTTACGCTGAGGAGATGGCTGAAGCGCCGGAGACGGCTGACGCGCAGGAGATGGCTGGCGCGCCGGAGATGGTTGACGCGTAGGAGATGGCTGGCGCGCCGGAGATGGCTGCCGCGCAGGATATGGCTGAAGCGCCGGAGACGACAGGGGAGTATTGTGATGACTTGGAGACGGCTAAGGCGGCTCAGACTGCTGACGCTGCGGAGACGTCGGGGGTGCCAGTGGCCTCCAATTTGGAAGCACGATGTGTTCCTTCTTCCAAAGAATGGTTGTTTTCACTACAAATTTGAGTTGTGTTTCCCCTTCACCTATAGCATGGTCAAGATGTGCTTCCTCATATTCCTTCACAACCTCATCCACCCCGACAATAGCATAGCCATCTGGAATCGATCGACAGTGGTAAGTTCCACCAGCTACAGGAGGTAAGGCATAGCCGACAGCCACCTTAATGGATAAGCTCATTAATCTCACATGCAGCTCAGCGTGTTCGCTCTCCGTGATCTCATCCACGGGGTATCGAGGACCCGCCATTTCAAGCGTGGGCTGCACATTCTCCGTGGAAGCCACGCTGCTTTTCCGTGTAGAGTCTGGGCCGCCGGCAGCTTCCAATACAGGCTCTTCGTGCCGCTGAGATGGGCTGGTAGCTTGCTGGCTCTTTTGTGCATTCACTTGCGCCTGCAGCGCCACAAATGCATGTTCTATCTGTGTCATCCACTCTGTACGCTCTTTTTATTTTCTGTCGCGTCATCTGTAAGAGTCGCCCCACTCGGCAAACCCATCCTTCCACGCCATACCCCCTGTGCCTCGTGCAATTCCAGGGTGTTCTTTTTTACCGATGGCGCGTGTGAGCTGGTCATTCTCTCTGTCGGGATGGAAGGTCCTGGCGGCTGTTTCCTCGTATGCCGTGATGAGTTCAGTGACAGGTTTGGCAATGAGGGTTGGGAAGATACACAATCCCCTTTCTAGGTCCAACCTTGCCCCGATTCCGTAGAACCAAGTCTTTGCACGTAGGTCCCACCCATGTGTCTGGGGTGTGATCTCTCTATCGCGCAGGGCCTTCTCAGCTTCCTCCCACTTAGGCCTCTGAGATATGTGAAGGGTTTCGCGGCATAGTAAATCAAAATTTTCTACGGAGCGAACAGAGGGAAAGCCAAGATCTAATCTAGGAGATGCAAACAACGAGAGAGATTGGATTAGATCTTCATACCCTTGAAGATTCGCACAGCGGAACGTTCGTCGGAACGTGGGTGATGTAGTCGTACTCGCTTCTCCTCCTCGCGATCTGATCCGATCTAGCACCACAAGTGGCAGTGCCTCCGTGAGATGCACACGTGCAGCACCTCGACGTCTCCTCCTTCCTCGGACCAGCAAGTATGGTGGAGAGATAGATTGGATCTACAACACGACGGCGTGGTGTATATGGTGGAGAATTTCTGCAGCAGGGCTTCGCCTACAAACAGTCGGGAGGGAGAGAGGAAAGCTAGCAAGGCGACTAGGGTTTGGAGGAGAGGTGTGTGGGGTTGGTGCGCCCCCACCCCTCTTTATATAGAGGGGGGGCGCAGCCCTAGCCCCTCCCCCAAGCCCAAAGGATAAGGAGTGGGGGGCATAGACTCTCCCCTCTTCTAGAAACCCTATGTCTAGTTTAAACGATTTAAACTCTCTAGGATCGGCTGGGCCCTATGGGGCCTTGTGCCCCTGGACCAATGCGGCCAGGACACTCCCTCATAGGCCCATGCCCCCTCCAGGAAGGTGGGGCCACGTTGGTCCCCTTCCGGAAGGTTCTAGAAGCTTCCGGTACAATACCGATTAACCCGGAACAATTCCGAACTCCAAAAACTGCACTGCCTTATATGAATCTTATTCTCCGGACCATTCCGGAACCTCTCGTGATGTCCCGGATCCCATCCGAGACTCCGAACAAAAATTCATAAACCAATTATCCAATCTATCCTAGCGTCGAGACACGTTAAGTGTGTGACCCTGCGGGTTCGAGAATATGCAGACATGATCTTCTATCAATAATCAACAGCGGGGTCTGGGCACCCATATTGACTCCCACACATTCATCGATGATCATATCGGATGAACCACGATGTCAGGATTCAAACAATCCCATATATATATTCTCTTCGTCTCGCGATATTTTACTTGCCCGAGATTCGATCGTCGGTACCGTCATACCTAGTTCAATCTCGTTCACAGCAAGTACTTTACTCGTTCCGTAATCCGATATCACTTTGTGATTAACTCCTTAACCACATGCTTGCAAGCGATGTTGATATCGATTACCGAGTGGGCCCGAAGTATATCTCTCCAACTTGGGAGGGACAAATCCCATCTCGATACATACAACCCAACAGATACTTTCCGATCACCTGAGAGACACCTTTATGATCACCCTCTCATAGGATGACGTTTGATGACCTCAAAGCTTTCTTACGATACCAGGGAGTTGTATTATCTCATGGTCTAAGGAATACAATATTTGACATAAGAAAAGCTTCGCAAAGACGAACACGATGACACGATCTAATTGCTTCGCTTAGTTTGGGTCTGTCCATCATATCATTCTCCAATGATATGATCTCATTATCAATTGACAACTCATGTCTATGGTTAGGAAACCTTAACCATCATTGATCAATGAGCTAGTCCATAGAGGCATACTAGGGACACGGTGTTGTTCACAAACCACACAAGTATTAAAGTTTCCGCTTAATACAATTCTAGCATGGAATATAAACTTTATCATGAACAAGAATTATAATAATAACATCTTTATTATTGCCTCTAGGGCATAATTCCAACAGTCTCCCACTTGCACTAGAGTCAATAATCTAGTTTACATCTGGCAACAATCTCACACCCATGGCACTGAGGTGTTGATCATGTTTTACACGTGGAAGAGGTTTAGTCAATGGATCTGCGACATTCAGATATGTATGTACTTTGCTAATCTTCAGATCTCCATCTGCAATATAATCTCGGATTATATGAAACTTGCGGTTGATATGCTTGGTCTTTGGATGATATCTTGGTGCCAGTGTTATGGCGCCAGTGTTGTCACACAATATCTCTAGTGGGTCCAATGCACTTGGAACCACGCCAAGCTCAGTGATGAAGTTTTTGATCCAAACTCCTTCACTTGACGCTTCTGCAGCAGCCATGTATTCCGCTTCCACTGTAGATCCCGCGATCACGCTTTGCTTGCAGCTTCTCCAGCTCACAGCTCCTCCATTCAAAATATAAACGTATCCTGTCTGAGATTTGGAATCATCCTTGTCGGTGTCAAAACTAGCGTCGACGTAACCTTTTACGACAAGCTGTTCATCACCCCCATAGACTAAGAACATTTCTTTAGTCCTATTTAGGTACTTTAGGATGTTCTTCACGGCTGTCCAGTGTTCCACTCCTGGATCACTTTGATATCTGCTCGTCAAACTAAGAGCATTCGACACATCCGGTCTAGTACACAGCATGGCATACATGATGGAACCTATGGCCGAGGCATAAGGCACTTTGCTCATAGCTTCCCTATCATTTACCGTAGCTGGACACTGAGCCTTGCTCAATATCTTACCTGACAACATAGGCACTGAACCTTTCTTTGCCTTATCCATTCTGAACCTTTTCAGAACTTTGTCTAGGTATGTACTCTGGCTTAAGGCTATCAGGCGTCTTTGTCTATCTCTATAGATTTTGATGCCCAATATATAAGCAGCTTCACCTAGGTCTTTCATTGAAAAACAGTTGTTCAAATAACTCTTCACATCGTTAAGCATGTTGATGTCATTTCCAATAATCAATATGTCATCCACATATAGTACCAGAAACGTCACCGAGCTCCCACTCACTTTCTTGTAGATGCAAGCTTCGTAGCAATTTGGAACAAATCCAAAGCTCTTGATCACTTGATCAAAACGAAGGTTCCAACTCCGAGATGCTTGCTTCAGTCCATAAATGGAACGCTGAAGTTTGCATACTTTACTAGCATCCTTAGGATCGACAAAACCTTCGGGTTGCATCATATACAACTCTTCATCAATGTTGCCATTGAGGAAAGCAGTCTTGACATCCATCTGCCATATTTCATAATCATGAAACGCAGCAATTGCTAATAAAATCCGAATGGACTTAAACATCGCTACGGGAGAGAAAGTCTCATCGTAGTCAACACCTTGAACTTGTCGAAAACCTTTCGCGACAAGTCGTGCTTTATAGACGGTAACATTACCATCCGCGTCCGTTTTCTTCTTGAAAATCCATTTGCACTCAACGGCCTTTCGGTCGCTAGGAGGGTCCACCAAAGTCCATACTTGGTTTTCGCTCATGGATCCCAATTCGGATTTCATGGCTTCTAGCCATTTCTCAGAGTCTGGGCTCATCATCGCTTCCTCATAGTTCGTAGGTTCACTGTCTTCTACTAACAAGACAGTCAAGACAGAGTTGCCGTACCACTCAGGAGGGGCACGCGACCTTGTCGACCTGCGACATTCAGTAGCAGCATCGTCTGAAGCTTCATGATCCTTGTCATTAGCTTCCTCTATCGTTGGTGCAGGCGGCACTGGAACAATTTCAGGTGCTGCGCTACTCTCCAATTCAAGAGAAGGTTCAATAACCTTGTCTAGCTCTACTTTCCTCCCACTCACTTCTTTCGAGAGAAACTCCTTCTCAAGAAAGGAACCGTTCTTTGCGACAAACACTTTGCCTTCGGTTCTGTGATAGAAGGTATACCCAATAGTTTCCTTAGGGTATCCTATGAAGACGCATTTCTCCGCTTTGGGTTCGAGCTTGTCCGGCATGAACTTCTTGACGTAAGCTTCGCATCCCCAAACTTTAAGAAACGACAACTTAGGTTTAGCACCAAACCACAGTTCATACGGTGTCGTCTCAACGGATTTAGATGGAGCCCTATTTAAAGTGAATGCAGCGGTTTCTAATGCATAACCCCAAAATGATAACGGCAAATCAGTAAGAGACATCATTGATCGGACCATATCTAATAGGGTTCGAAACCGACGTTCAGACACACCATTGCGCTGTGGTGTTCCGGGTGGCGTGAGTTGTGAAACGATTCCACTTGCTTTAAGATGCGTGAGAAAATCATAACTCAAATATTCACCTCCACGATCGGATCGTAGAAACTTAATCTTTCTGTTACGATGGTTCTCCACTTCATTCTGAAATTCCTTGAACTTTTCAAATATTTCAGATTTATGTTTCATTAAATAGATATACCCATATCTACTTAAGTCATCGGTAAAAGTGAGGAAATAGCGATATCCACCGTGCGTCGAAATACTCATCGGTCCGCATACATCGGTATGTATGATTTCCAACAAGTCTGTTGCTCGTTCCATCATACCGGAGAACGGTGTTTTGATCATCTTGCCCATGAGGCATGGTTCGCATGTGTCAAATGATTCAAAATCAAGAGACTCCAAAAGTCCATCAGAATGGAGTTTCTTCATGCGCTTTACTCCAATATGACCTAGACGACAGTGCCACAAATAAGTAGTATTATCACTATCTACTTTGCATCTCTTAGCCTCAATGTTATGGATGTGTGTTTCATCCCTTTCGAGATTTAGAAGAAATAAACCATTTACAAGAGGTGCATGACCATAAAAGATGTTACTCATATAAATAGAACAACCATTATTCTCCGATTTAAATGAATAACCGTCTTGCAATAAACACGATCCAGAAATAATGTTCATGCTCAACGAAGGCACATAATAACACTTATTAAGGTTTAAAACTAATCCCAAAGGTAAAACTAAGGAGAGCGTGCCGACGGCCATCACATCAACTCTTGATCCGTTGCCAACGCGCATCATCACCTCATCCCTCGCAAGCCGCCGTCTATTCCGTAGCTCCTGTTTCGAGTTACAAATATTAGCAACTGAACCGGTATCAAATACCCAGGCACTACAACGAGGGCTAGTAAGGAAAACATCAATAACATGTATATCAAATATACCTTTGATGGTGCCAGCCTTCTTGTCCGCTAAGTACTTCGGACAGTTGCGCTTCCAGTGACCCTTGTCCTTGCAATAGAAGCACTCAGTGTCCGGCTTGGGACCAGACTTGAGCTTCTTCTCAGCACGGGCATTGCGCTTGCCGCCGCCCTTCTTGAAGGGCTTCTTTGCTCCCTTACCTTTCTTAAAGGAGGGCTTGTTGACCATCAACACATGATTATCCTTCTTGATGTCCACTTCCGCAGCCTTCAGCTTTGCGAAGAGCTCGGTGATCGTATCAGTGGAACCAATCTGATTATGAGTCACTACAAAACTTTTGTAGCTGGGAGGGAGTGATTGCAGAACCCTGTCAATCTTGAGCTCCTCTGGGATCGTGCATTCCAGTTGCTCAAGGCGTTGAGTGTAGCCCGTCATCTTTATGGCGTGCTCACTAACGGAACTCCCTTCCTCCATCTTGCAGTTAAAGAACTTCTCGGAGATCTCATATCTCTCAGAACGGGCCTGAGTCTGAAACATGGTTTTCAGCTCCTCGAGAATCTCGAAGGGCCCGGGATACTCTTCAAAACGATTTTGAAGCTCCGGTTCCATAGCAAACAACATGGTGCTCTTAATCACACCATAATCATCTTTGCGCGACTGATAGACAGCTTTCTCATCAGCCGGCGCAGTTGCAGCAGGGGGGTCACCTAACGCTTTCCCAAGGACATAGTCCTTTTGTCCGCCAGACAGAATGATTCTTAGATTGCGGAACCAATTGGTGAAGTTAGACCCATTGTTTCTAAGCTTTTCCTTCTCAGCAAAAACGTTGAAGTTGAAGTTGGACTTGGCCATGTGATCTACAGTATTTGCAAGTACAATTTAGACTATGTTCATGATAAATAGTTCAACTTAATCAAATTACTAGATGAACTCCCACTAAATTCAACATCCCTCAAGTTGTTTAGTGAACACGATCCAAATTCACCACACCTAATCCGATCATCACGAGAAGAGATGTGGTTTCAATGGTGGACAACGAAGTGTCGATCATATCATTCATATGACTCATGCTTAACCTTTCGGTTCATGTGTTCCGAGGCCATGTCTGTACATGCTAGGCTCGTCAAGTTAGACCCAAGTATTTCCGCGTGTGCAAAACTGGCTTGCACCCGTTGTATGTGAGCGTAGAGTCTATAGCACCCGATCATCACGTGATGCTTGGACACGACGAACTTTCGCAACGGTGCATACTTGGGGAGAACACAGTTTTTATCTTGATCTTTAAGTGAGGAATCATCTTATAATGCTACCGTCGCGATCTAAGCATAATAAGATACACAAAAAGGATAAACATCACATGCATACAACTTTAATGTGACATGGTATAGCCAATCTTCGCGCAATGATCTCCATCTTGTGCGTTCCGGCATGATCTCCATCACTCCACCATGATTGCCTCCACCACGAATAGCAACTACAACTATTGCTAACTACTTAGTGATAAAGTAAAGCTATTACATGGCGTATAAGAAGTTGACTCGCAGGTCATACACAATTATAAAGACAACCATATGGCTCCTGCCGGTTGTGTACTCATCGACATGCAAGTCGTGAAACATTACAAAACATGATCATCGCATACAATATACACATCACATCTTGGGCCATACCATATCACAGAAAACACTCCCTGCAAAAACAAGTTAGACGCCTCTACTTTGTTGTTGCATGTTTTACGTGGCTTATGGGAGTAGATGCTAAGAACGATTCTTACCTACGGAAAGCCACAACGGTGATATTATGGTTGCCAAACTCCGGTGTTAATCCCATGACAACTATAGTGAGAGAAACTGACATCCACCAGCCGCATGTGTGGAACAAGCCACACGTCAAGTGCGGAGCCGGTCTCGCGAACGACGTCGCGTCATGTTGGCCTGGACCGCTTCAATCTCACTATCCCGCGTCATAAGAAGAACACAAACAAGATGCTTGCAACAGAAAACATCAACGCCCGCAACAACCATGTTGCGTTCTACTCGTGAATCACATCTACGCATAGATCTAGCTCTGATACCACTGAAGGGTTTCGCGGCATAGTAAATCAAAATTTTCTACGGAGCGAACAGAGGGAAAGCCAAGATCTAATCTAGGAGATGCAAACAACGAGAGAGATTGGATTAGATCTTCATACCCTTGAAGATTCGCACAGCGGAACGTTCGTCGGAACGTGGGTGATGTAGTCGTACTCGCTTCTCCTCCTCGCGATCCGATCCGATCTAGCACCACAAGTGGCGGTGCCTCCGTGAGATGCACACGTGCAGCACCTCGACGTCTCCTCCTTCCTCGGACCAGCAAGTATGGTGGAGATATAGATTGGATCTACAACACGACGGCGTGGTGTATATGGTGGAGAATTTCTGCAGCAGGGCTTCGCCTACAAACAATCGGGAGGGAGAGAGGAAAGCTAGCAAGGCGGCTAGGGTTTGGAGGAGAGGTGTGTGGGGTTGGTGCGCCCCCACCCCTCTTTATATAGAGGGGGGGCGCGCAGCCCTAGCCCCTCCCCCAAGCCCAAAGGATAAGGAGTGGGGGGCATGGACTCTCCCCTCTTCTAGAAACCCTATCTCTAGTTTAAACGATTTAAACTCTCTAGGATCGGCTGGGCCCTATGGGGCCTTGTGCCCCTGGCCCAATGCGGCCAGGACACTCCCTCATAGGCCCATGCCCCCTCCCGGAAAGTGGGGCCACGTTGGTCCCCTTCCGGAAGGTTCTAGAAGCTTCCGGTACAATATCGATTAACCCGGAACAATTCCGAACTCCAAAAACTGCACTGCCTTATATGAATCTTATTCTCCGGACCATTCCGGAACCTCTCGTGATGTCCCGGATCCCATCCGAGACTCCGAACAAAAATTCATAAACCAATTATCCAATCTATCCTAGCGTCGAGACACGTTAAGTGTGTGACCCTGCGGGTTCGAGAATATGCAGACATGATCTTCTATCAATAATCAACAACGGGGTCTGGGCACCCATATTGACTCCCACACATTCATCGATGATCATATCGGATGAACCACGATGTCAGGATTCAAACAATCCCATATATATATTCTCTTCGTCTCGCGATATTTTACTTGCCCGAGATTCGATCGTCGGTACCGTCATACCTAGTTCAATCTCGTTCACAGCAAGTACTTTACTCGTTCCGTAATCCGATATCACTTTGTGATTAACTCCTTAACCACATTCTTGCAAGCGGTGTTGATATCGATTACCGAGTGGGCCCGAAGTATATCTCTCCAACTTGGGAGGGACAAATCCCATCTCGATACATACAACCCAACAGATACTTTCCGATCACCTGAGAGACACCTTTATGATCACCCTCTCATAGGATGACGTTTGATGACCTCAAAGCTTTCTTACGATACCAGGGAGTTGTATTATCTCATGGTCTAAGGAATACAATATTTGACATAAGAAAAGCTTCGCAAAGACGAACACGATGACACGATCTAATTGCTTCACTTAGTTTGGGTCTGTCCATCATATCATTCTCCAATGATATGATCTCATTATCAATTGACAACTCATGTCTATGGTTAGGAAACCTTAACCATCATTGATCAATGAGCTAGTCCATAGAGGCATACTAGGGACACGGTGTTGTTCACAAACCACACAAGTATTAAAGTTTCCGCTTAATACAATTCTAGCATGGAATATAAACTTTATCATGAACAAGAATTATAATAATAACATCTTTATTATTGCCTCTAGGGCATAATTCCAACAATATGTAGCCACCTGACCCCGTCCTCTGGTGATATTCCTTCTTCTAGGCATTTAGCGTATTGGTTTCTGACCTCTTTGTAGCTATAGCACCTTCCTTGTATGCCACAAATTCGGGCCAGTGAGGTCTTATCTTCGCATAATATGCGTCTTCGAAATCTGGAGTCTCGCGAGCTTCGACAATTTTTTTTAATTTTGTCTTCCAGTTGCGGAAAGCGTCAGCCATCTTCTTTAAAGTACACTCTTTGACCTTTTCCTTTATAACCGGTTTATTTTCATCCTCCTCTGGTGGAAGGGTGAAATTTACCAACAGCGAATTCCAAAGCGTTTCTTTGGATCTTTCATCGACAAAGGTACCGTCGCCCTTCTTTGGCTTATTCCAATATTCAATTATGATTGGGATTTGGTTCCTAACAAGAACTCCAGCCTGACGTATAAATTTGTCTGCGGCCTTCTTGGGCTCCATCGGCCTGCCATCAACACAGACTGCTTCGATCGTGAACTTTGCACGATCTTTCAACCAATGGCTCGCGCCTCGCTTGCTCTTTTTCGTAAAAAAAGATTGTTGCTGGCTGTTGGATCCAGAGGGCTAAAAGAAGAAAGAAGCGTTAATTAATACATATACATATATACAAATCAATCGGTGGAAGTCAGTAGAGGCTTAATCCATGCATATACCTCGACGGACTTTGTAATCACTAAAGTGCGTTCACCGGAGTCGTCATCTTCTCCATGACTACTTGAGATGTCATCATGTCCCTCCAAGTTCAGATATGGTGAGGTGTCCTCGTGGATGATGTTCTCCATTATTTCTTCCTCTTCAAGGTTTCTACTAAGTGGATCCATAGTTTCTAAAACAATAATATTATCTAGAGTAAGAGAGTAAACATTCAAGTGGACTTGGATTCATACATAAATATACATATTATTCATACAAAAATACACAAATAAATACACAAATGAAATTAAAACCCTATGGATGATTGATCATTTTAAACGAGTTCCGAGGGGTCCAAACCCTAATTCAGAGAAATCATGGATGCATATGAGAGGGTTCATCGGAGGATGCTCACTGGAGGATGTTGACGTCTGGGATCGTGGCCACGTCACAGCCACACAGGCTCCACGCGGGCTCACCGGAGGATGCTCCAGACAGCGGCGGCTGGCGGCGCTGGAGAGCGACCTAGGGCGCACGAGGTAGCGGGTTCGCCTCAGCGTGATGCGGCCTACCTAAAACGGGCGGCGCCACTACCTAGGGGTCACCGGAGCGACGTTAACGACGATGGCCAGCGGCGGTGCTTGCAGAGCAGCGAGGCGACGACCCTAAACTAATACAAACACTAAAATATATACACTAAATAACCCTAAACTAAACTACACTAAATAATCCTAAACTACACTAAATAACCCTAAACTAATACTAAAAAATTAACTAAATAAAATACTAACTAACTACTAATAATTAACACTAAACTAACCCCAAAAAAAGAGGAGGGCCGCAGCTCACCTGCGGGGTGGCCGGCTGGCAGCGCGGGTGGCAGGGCGCCGGTACGGTGGAGGAGCGGCTGGGGAGGCGCGGGGCGCAGGCGGCGCGCAGGTGCGGGACGGCGCGGCGTGCGGCAAACGGGTGGCGGCTGGCGCGGGCGGTAGCGGCGATGAGCGACGTCGGGGCGGCGGCTGGCGCGGGAGGTGGCGGCGATGAGCGACGTCGGGGCGGCGGCTGGCGCGGGAGGTGGCGGCGATGAGCGACGTTGGGGCGGCGCGAGGACGACGGACGACGATGGCGGCGACGGGCGTGAAAGGCGGCGGCGGACGGCAGGACGGACGGCGATGGCGGACGCGGTGGTGGACAGCAGGGCGGCGACGGCGACAGGCGTGGACGGCGAGCTCCTCTGCTTTCCTTCCTGTTCGATCGATCTGGCTGGGGGAAGAGAGGAAAGGAAGGCGCGCGTTATAACCCGCCCCCTTTAAAACCGGTTCGTGGCTGGAACAGGTGTTAAAGGGGGGATTCGTTTCGCGCCACCCCCCTCCTTTAACACCGGTTGCAGCCACGAACCGGTGTTAAAGGGGGGTGGTGTGCGCGCGTGAAACGAAATAAATGCCCCCCCCTTTAACACCGGTTCTGAAACCGGTGTTAAAGGGGGGCATTTATTTCGTACATTAAAGGGTTGGGGGATTTTTTAATTCATAAAATAGGATAGAATTTAGAAAATTCATATCTTTTTCATTTCAACTCAGAAAAATATGAATAATATATCATAATTTTCAGAAAAATAAGATCTATCCTGTCAAATAAAAACATTTTATAGTTACTGAAGATGAAAAGTTTCAAAATGATTAAAACACTTACATATAAATTTTGATCATTCAATTAAAACAAAAATAAAATAGTCAAGCCCTAAAACTTTGAACATAAGAAATATTAAGCATCTAAAAAGGAATCTAACCCTATTTTATTAGAGCAAATCATATTTTATTTTGTATTAACATTTTTGAATTGTTTGTATATTTAAATGCCACATCTTTTGTATACTTTGGAATCTGACAAAACCTCGCTAAACTTGCATTGGATTTTTGATAAAATAGCATATTGTGAATCTAAAAATGATTTTTTTAAATCATGAGCATCGTATCATGTACCTGTAGTTCATATCTGACCCACTTCCTGCCGATTCGGCGGGAATTTGTCTTTTTCACCAGAGATGGACGGAAAGGTTTCAGATCCCCCTATTGGTACATTGTCCATATAAGGTGGTCTAGTATTTTTGTAAAATGTGGTGGTAGTTTTTTGAATTATCCATTTGGTGGTTGCTTCACAAAATCGTTCGTTTTTTATGCTCGGAAAATGGAAAATGCCTTTTTGGTGCGACAAAAAGGAAAACTTCCTCTTGCAACATTGTTTGCCATGCCATGATGCACATGTATGCACAATATGGCCACATTATCACAAACTATTCCTTGACTCTAGCCATAACATTGGTCATTTGACCCGAAAACCAAGAAACCTCGAATGAGATAGGTCATTTTGTGAAGGTTTTTTGAGACATAATAAATATACCAAGTTTGATATTTTTCCTTCTAACTATGTCACATAATATAACACCACGCGAAGGTTTTACATTGTTTCGATCGTTTTTAATTTTTTATCCCCGTTTTAAACAATCGTCAAACTTTGTCGAACAACGGGCATGAAGATTCTTAGCTCAGGGCCAAGCCTCGCTAAATTTGCATTGGATTTTTGATAAAATAGCATATTGTGAACCTAAAAATGATTTTTGTAAAAAATCATGAGCATCGTATCATGTACTTGTAGTTCATATCTGACCCACTTCCTACCGATTCGGCAGGAATTTGTCTTTTTCACCAGAGGTGGAGGGAAAGGTTTTAGATCCCCCTATTGGTACATTGTACATATAAGGTGGTCTAGTATTTTTGTAAAATATGGTGGTAGTTTTTTGAATTAGCCATTTGGTGGTTGCTTCACAAAACCGTCCGTTTTTTATGCTCGGAAAATGGAAAATGCCTTTTTGGTGCGACAAAAAGGAAAACTTCCTCTTGCAACATTGTTTTCCATGCCATGATGCACATGTATGCACAATATGGCCACATTATCACAAATTATTCCTTGATTCTAGCCATAACATTGGTCATTTGACCCGAAAGCCAAGAAACCTCGAATGAGATAGGTCATTTTATGAAGGTTTTTTTGAGACATAATCAATATACCAAGTTTGATATTTTTCCTTCTAACTATGTCACATAATATAACACCACGCGAATGTTTCGCATTGTTTCGATTGTTTTTTTAATTTTTTATCCCCGTTTTAAACTATCGTCAAACTTTGTCGAACAACGGGCATGAAGATTCTTAGCTCGGGGCCAAGCCTCGCTAAACTTGTATTGGATTCTTATTATGATAGAATTGGAATTAAAGTACATAATGCAACTAACAGTAAGTTACATAAAGCACGACTAAAAATTAAGATACATAAACGAACTGAAAATTAAGATACATGGCCAGATTAAGTCACAATCAGCCAAACTTGTTTGGGAATGTTGGAGTGATTCAGTCATGCTCCTGCCTACACCTGTAATACTCGCCACTGTAGTCACCGTACTCGCCGTCGTCATTGCTGTCGTCGCCGGGGTCGCCGTAATTGAACCTTGAAGGCTAAGTACGCGTGGGCTTGACTTGAGGGTAGTGCAGACGGGGTTAGAGTCAGCGGCAGTGTCGTAGGCCATGACGCTCTGGAGAGTCCAATCGCGCCACCACAGCCGACGGACGGCCTCGTTGAAGTTCAGAGGAGGTCGGCCGTCCTCCTCGTGCCTGGCGAGCGCCCTCTCACGCCGATCCCCGAAGAAGGCTTCCCAAGTAGGGAAATAGTCGGGATGCCATCTGGGATTCCTCCGTTGCTCCGGCGTGAGCTCGAAGTAGTAGTGGTTTGTGATGGCCATCCGGCACGCCACACCTAGAGGGACAGGAGGAACCGGCACGCCTCCGGCGCTCAGTATCCAGCTGACGGGGACACAGTAGCCCGGCGGGCAGGGGTAGTTCGAGGCGCAAAGCGCCTCTGCCTCCCTGGGGGTTAGTGCTACGGTGGAAGCCATGGGAAAGAGTGATGAGGTTGCAGATATGAGTCTAGAGATGTGCAATGACAATGGAGGCCAACCCTACATATATATATATATAGTGAGAAATGGCTGGAGGAAAGAACTGGCGGGAAAACTGGCGGGAAGAAATGGCAGGAAGAAAAATGGCTCATTTAATACATATACTGTTAACAGAAGAAATATGACATTGATTTCCATGTTGAGATACATATTTGTGACAAAAATGGCTCAATTAATACATATAGTCAATCTTATGATCGCGTCGGCCATAACCATGGAGTATCAGCACCGTTTAACAGGATGGTTGGGTCAGTCTTCACTCTGAAGGGCGGAATTTCATCAAACTTATTATAATCTTCTGACATGTCTGTCTTGTCCTCCACTCCCACGATGTTTCTTTTCCCTGAAAGAACTATGTGACGCTTTGGCTCATCGTGTGATGTATCTGTTTGCTTATTTTTTTTCTTTTTTTCGGTTTGGTAGACATGTCCTTCACATAGAAAACCTGAGCCACATCATTGGCTAAGACGAATGGTTCGTCTAAGTTCTTGTCTACCTTCATAAGATTGTTGAGATCCACTGTTGTCATTCTGTACTTCTTGTCTACCTCAACCCCTCCTCCTGTTAGCTTGACCCATTTGCATCGAAACAAGGGGACCTTAAAATTAGGTTCATAGTCAAGTTTCCATATCTCCTCTATGAACCCATAATATGTGGTCTTTTGCCCATTGTCTTCTGCTGCATCGTAGCGGACACCACTGTTTTGGTTGGTGCTCTTTTTATCTTGGCCTACCGTGTAAAATGTATTCCCATTTATCTCGTACCCTTGGAAAGTACATACAATCGAAGATGGTGTCCTGGTCAACAAGTACAACTGATCCCCAACAGTGGTGTTATTCGTGAGAAGTCTTTGCAGCCAGCCGCCAAAACTCGCCATGTGTTCACTTATAATCCATTCATCAGACTGCCCCGGGTATTTGAGGCGTATTAAATTCTTGTGTTCATTGATATACGGGGCAACCAAGATAGATCTTTGTAAAATCGTGTAGTGTGCTTGATTGAGAGAATGCCCATCCCTACATATCATTGCTTTACATCCTAGGGTGCCTTTTCCACGTAGTCTCCCCTCATGTCGTGATTCTGGAACACCAATCGCCTTAAGGTCAGGAATAAAATCAACACAGAACTCAATGACCTCCTCTGTTACATAGCCCTTGGAGATGCTTCCTTCTGGCCTAGCACGGTTATGAACATATTTCTTTAAGACTCCCATGTACCTCTCAAAGGGGAACATATTGTGTAGAAATACAGGACCGAAAATGGCAATCTCTTCTACTAGGTGAACCAGGAGATGCGTCATAATATTGAAGAAGGATGGTGGGAACACCAACTCAAAGCTGACAAGATATTGGGCCACATCTGTCTGTAACCCTGGTAGGCTTTCTGGATCGATTACCTTCTGAGATATTGCATTGAGGAATGCACATAGC
The DNA here is from genome assembly GCA_916181665.1 of Avena sativa. Lineage (NCBI taxonomy): Eukaryota > Viridiplantae > Streptophyta > Magnoliopsida > Poales > Poaceae > Avena > Avena sativa. The sequence goes on from OV702282.1 coordinate 293,420,739, forward strand.
TTCACAATGGGTACTCGAACATTTTCAGGTACAAGCCCCCTCAATGCAATCGAAAGCAATTGTGTCATAATCACGTGGCAGTCATGAGACTTCAGGTTTTGGAATTTTTTCTCTGCCATATTTATTATTCCCTTTATATTCGACGAGAATCCAGACGGGACCTTGATACTGCTCAGGCATTCAAAAAAGATTTCCTTCTCTGCTTTGGTAAGAGCGTAGCTGGCAGGAGTTAAGTGGCATCGTTTACCTTTCTCGTTCTCAGGATGCATAGGCTCTTCAGGGTCTTTCATACGTTACTGGTCCTTCCGTGCTTCCGGTGTATCTTTTGTCTTCCCATACACTCCTAGGAAGCCTAGCAGGTTCACGCAAACATTCTTCGTCACGTGCATCACGTCGATTGAAGAGCGGACCTCTAAGACTTTCCAATAGGGTAGGTCCCAAAATATAGATAGACTGCCAGGACCTTTTCCAAAGATTACTTCTAGGTCCTTGACCATACCAAATACCTCCTCACCGGTACAGAGGACAGGCTTCCTCCGGGTTCTGCCAGACGTTTGAAATGCTTGCCTTTCTTTCTTACTGGATGCAGGTTCGGAAGAAATCGACGATACCCTAGGTACACAACCTTCTTACATTTCTCCAAATATACATTTTCAGTCTCATTTAAACAGTGTGTGCATGTATTGTATCCCTTGTTTGTCTGTCCTGAAATGTTACTAAGAGCAGGCCAATCATTGATGGTTACGAAAAGCAACGCTCATAGGTCAAATGGCTCCCCTTTGTACTCATCCCACATACGTACACCTAGTTTGGCCCACAGCTGTAAAAGTTCTTCAACTAATGGCCTTAGGTACACATCAATGTCGTTGCCGGGTTGCCTCAGGCCTTGGATGAGCACTGGCATCATAATGAACTTCCTCTTCATGCACAACCAAGGAGGAAGGTTATAGATACATAGAGTCATAGGCCAGGTGTTGTGACTGCAGCTCTGCTCAGCAAAAGGATTCATGTCATCTGTACTTAGACCAAACCTTAAGTTCCTTGCGTCACGTGCGAAGTCCGGGTACGCTCGTTCGACTTTTCTCCACTGTGACCCATCAGCGGGGTGTCTCAACATCGCGTCTTTCTTACGGTCTTCCATGTGCCATCCCAACAACTTGGCATGCTCTTTATTTCTGAAGAGACGTTTTAACCGTGGTATTATAGGAGCATACCACATAACCTTGGCAGGAACCTTCTTCCTAGGGGTCTCGCCCTCAACATCACCAGGATCGTCTCGTCTGATCTTATACCGCAGTGCAGTGCATACCGGGCATGCATCCAAATTCTCGTACTTGTCACCGCGGTAGAGGATGTAGTCATTAATGCAGGCATGTATCTTCTGCACGTCTAATCCTAGAGAGCAGACAACCTTCTTTGCTTGGTATGTACCGTCGGACAACTCATTATTTCTTGGAAGAAGATTCTTCATTTTTACCAACAACTTTGAAAATGCGCTTTCAGTCACACCGTTCTCTGACTTCCATTGCAGCAAATCCAGTGTGGTACCTAGCTTTTTGTGGCCATCTTCGCAAGTTGGGTACAACAATGTTTTGTGATCCTTTAACATCTGCTCCAGCTTCTCCTTCTCCTTTTCAGTTTCACATTCTTCCTTTGCATCAGTAATGGCCCAACCAAGATCGTCATCAGCGTGCCCATCTGCTGCCTCTTGATCTTCATTATCTACTCCCGTTGCAGTATCATCATATTCAGGATACATATTATGATAGTTGTCATCATCCTCTTCTTCTTCGTTGTCTTTTATCATAACCCCTTTTTCTCCGTGCTTGGTCCAACAATTATAGCTGGGCATGAAACCGGATCGAAGTAGGTGGGCGTGAATGGTTCTGGTATTTGAGTAGTCTTTCTTGTTCTGACAGTGAATACACGGACAGCATATAAAACCATTGTGACCACGGTTTGCATTATCCACAACGATGAAATTTTGGAGGCCCGTAATGTACTCGGTATTGCGTCGGTCACCGTACATCCATTGCCGGTTCATCTGCATTAATATATAGTATAACAAAAATTAATAGGGAGATGACCATTTATATATAGTACATCAATGACACATGAAAGGATAAAGTTGCCGACCTCGACCGAGAAGGAAAGAGCAACGGGAAAACTTATTTCGAGCTCTCGGGCATTTCACCGAACACCTCTTGTGCATAGGAAAAAACACAAACTAGCACACCTCTCACCCTCTTGCTAGGCTCCAAAATGAGAGAGTGAAAAAATGAAAGAGAGGGGTGTGGGCTGCGGTGTGTTATATAGCCCCCCCCCCCCCTCTTTTAACACCGGTTCAAGCCACGAACCGGTGTTAAAGGGGGGGTGTGCGCGGGCCACTGGTGCAGGGCCTTTAACATCGGTTCGTGGCACGAACCGGTGTTAAAGGGGGTGCTCCTTTTTGCTGCACGGGCCACGCTGGTACGGGCACCCCCTTTAACACCGGTTCATAGAAGAACCGGTGTTAAAGCCCATTTCCGACCTTAACCAAAGGCCTCGTTTCCACTAGTGCCACTTGAGCATGCAGCTGGACGGATTTTGGGAGAACACTTGTTGGTTTGCGAAACCAGTCATGGACTGGATACTGCCATGGAGTGGCTTCATCGTTCTCTGAGAGCATGTTGTTGGCCATATATATCAGCTAGGAAACTATGAGTCATCAATATAGTTTGGACTGTATGCGTTTACGGAAGCTAAGCTTAGGGTACCAAAATTACATTTAGGGGTTGATGTTCTAAATTCTTCCATCGTGCCAATTTCATGTATCGTGTATGTCGTTTACTGTAGAAAGAACTTGCCATGTGACAACCAGTGGTGAACAAAATTGTGGTTGTGAACAAAGGAGATCGGACACACTCATACTTTTTCCATGCATGGAGATACCGTAACAAGACCTTTTTTTTTCTTAAGGTAACACCGGAGGAACGCCATTTTTTACGAAAAGAGATCCACAGCCACAAGAATGTTAATGACGTACAAATGGTTTCTTATTTCCTTGAAATTTTATTGCCACACATCCTATACACATTGATTACTCACATAAAAGAGTTTGATTCCCGTTATTTTTGCGAGTAATTCCTGTTTTGGAAAACGACGACATTAATTGTAGTATTTACACCGGCACGTCATAAACAACATTGCTAATAACATGTCACATAGTGCAGTAGAACGGCGGTAAACCCTATCCAGCACGCTGAACGAGGAGCAACTGCAGAGCCTTTCAACCTATTTTCCTTATTTCATACATCAGATCGCTGAATTTTTTCCTGCTAAAGGTTTGCATGTTCAAGATCTCCATATTATTCCAGGAGGACCCAGATCTACTCAGTCCATCTTATTCTTTCCTTCTACCGCTGCTTGTTTACCAGGGTGTGATTACATGACGATATCACTGGACAACAAGGCCCCTCTCTAGCTTTGTTGCCGGTGCTCCCATTGCCTACCACTCCTAAGTCATAACGCCTGTACGTCCAATTTTCTGACCAGTGACCACGCTCGAGATGTATTATAAGAGTGTACAATTACAATCCATGAGAAAGAGGTAGCACCAACAAAATAACTTATACTCCCTCCGTCCAAGAATAGATGTCTTAGGTTTTTAAAATTTTGAATGAATCTATATACTAAATAGTGTCTAGATTCATTTAAATTTTAACAAATTTGAGACATCTATTTTGGGACGGAGGGAGTATAAGAAGTGTGACATGCTTGAAGAAGATTCTGTGTAAAAGTTGAACTCCTTCTGTATTGCTAGTTTGCTACAGCTGTACATGCAATTATTCTATTTATTGTTGGCATATTTGTTTGTAACTTTTAATACTCATAAAAGGTATGTATGAAAGTTTTGGAAGAAACATCAGGTATATATATTTCATTTAAATAGAAAGATAATCGCAACGTGGAATTTCAAAAGCACAAATTGCATTGCTTTACGCATTTCCATCTACCAACTTGTTGGCTCAATAGTTTCTCTCCGTTTGTTTGACAATATCATCTTCAGAAAATCTCTATGAAGCCAACTTCTTTTCTATTTCCCTAATATCATGAGAATTTGGGGAAATGGACTGCAACAACTCACCAAACAACTGTCAACAAGTTGGTAGACGTAAGGGCAATTCCTTCTTAATTACCATCACTCATAAACAACTACAAACTGATAATCCCCCTTCAAGACGTACTGGTAATGAATGCCACTATATGGACATTTTAACATAATTGTCACAAACATCTACGGACGTATACTACAAACCCGATACAAATTAATTATGGACAAGGAAGCCCATGATGGTGCAGAGTGAGACAAAGGTCACCAGAAGTGAAACCATTTTCTTCCCTCTATCACCGAGCATGCTCCGAGACAGGCATTTGTAGGAGATCGTGTTGCTTGGCCTGCTGTATCCATCACCATACACCAATGTTCATTACCGATTCTGGTGCGGTTTGACATTCCCAGGTTTCCATCCTAGTTCCCGAGCCCTTTCCTCCCACAGAGCGGTCAGTTTCTTTTGACTGAGCAGTGAGTCTGCTGACTTTTCCCTAGCTTCTTCACATGTATTCATACCAGAACTGCATTTGTCAGCCTCCTTTTGATACTGAGAAGCTAGTTTTTTGGCCTCAAGCAATTTCACATCAGCTTCTTGCTGAGCCTCCGTTGCTTCCTCCTCTCTCTGCTTCAGTTCTTCTATCAGCTGCTCCGTGAAGCTCTTCTCTGTTTCTTCGCCAGAAGCGCGACCACTAACCCCTTTGAATTGTTTGGCGCAGTCTGGAAACATCAGAAGCAATCATAACCAGTTAAAACGGTAGTCATACTGCTGCAACATATGGCTATGAAATACAAATTCCTGTGAGTGCTTCATTTACCTTGTTTAATCGTTTATGACACAGACATACATAGCAAAATGTCTATGTTTACAGACAAGACAATGCTTCTAACATACTACTTCAGAGGTACCGTGATGATACTGCATAGTATGGACTGGTATTATAATGATACTGCATAGTATGGCTTGAGGGTTAGACACAACAACCTGCTCTGTTCATATTTTGAAGATACTACTTCAGAGGTACCATAATATCAAAAATATTTTCCATAAGTAGGGAGACCAAAAAGGCTGAGCTTACTAGATGAACTATATGACGAGACAGTCTATATATCATGGATGCAAACTTAAGAGAACAATATACAAAACAAATGATTTTTATGGATAGCAACTAGACATCTTTGAGTAGATTAAGGCATGTGGCGTTCATGGCTTTCTTAAAAAACATTAGTACATACCCTCGTCTATCATGAGCATTCCATTTCCTAGGAAACGAAGTCTATCTGAAAGTTGTATTGGTGTATGAAATTACAAGTGCGGGAACAGAGGAACAGGAAGCCATAGGAGGCCAAACTTCAGCGGAAAACAAACAGATCTTGCAATGCTCGTACGTTTTAGTACCAAGTCGAGACATGCATCAATGTTTCATTATCATGTCCTGTTATACACTCAACTCTATCTTGTTCGGTGACCATACACAGTTATCATAACTGGAAAACTGATGCATAACTGAAAGCATCTTGGTTTGCCCCCAAATTTTAAGTATACTAATCAATAGAAAAGGGAACTGATGCATACGCGTTACACAAATTGGCCAAGCTGCGATCCTTGCTTGTTTGGGCATTCAAGCCGCAGTCTAGAGCCCCCCAAAACAACCTACAGATCTCATAGTCTACATACCATGCTAAGTTGTTAGCTTATCCACAGTCCAGAGCAGAACGCGATGGGCAGCAGCTACAGACGAATTGCGCGGTCCGCAGACAAAATTGCACGGAGAGAGTACAGAGAGTAGCAGCCGTATGGAACGAACGGTGGAGCAATGGGATCTGGGCGGGTAGGTCGAAGGGGGGGCAACCGACAGCAGGGTACCTTCGGGGAGCGAGAGGAGCGGGAGCGCATCGCAGTCGCAGACGCAGGCGGGGCAGGGCCCTGACGAGCGGCCGAGCGCCTCGGCCACGTGCCAGTAGAGCGGCGGGCCGACGATGTAGCCTGCGAGGCCGAGCCCGAGCAGCGCCACCAGCGCCAGCACCGCCGCAGGGCTCGGGGTCCACGAGGACGACGATGACAGAGATCCGCCCGCCATCTCCGCGCAAAGGGGTGGCTGGTTCAGCCGCGCCGAGGAACGGCGCGGGGCGAGTTGAGGTGGGAATGGGGTGAGGCGCGCCCTGTCGGCGGCGGTGCGGCGGTTAAAAAGGGGAGTGGGCGAGTGCAGAGTGGAGAGTGGAGAGTGAGTGGGAACGGACCGGACAGTCGGCAGTGGAGACGGGACCGAACCCGACGTGGAACGAGAGCGAGGTGTACCGGTGTGTTCGCTCGGTAGCACGACGTGAATTGGTTTTTTTCTTTCTTTGAGGGTTTCGACGTGAATTGGTAATAAACTAGAAAACCGCGACTTGACAAAAAAATTAAGAACTAGGAGAACGTGGACCCACATCTTTGGTGGTCAGCTTGTCGAATCTCTACGGGCTCACTGTGAAGTACTCCCTCTGTTCGGGATTATAGGTCTTACACGCATACCTAGGTTGTTAATTTAACTAACAAAATATAACTTATATATCACAAAGTTATACCATTAGAAAATATAACCTCTAAAGTTTGTAATGGTATAATTTTTATGATATAATATTTATATTTTGTTGTTCAAATTGCCAACCTAGTTATCCGCGCGGGACTTATAATCCCAAACGGAGGGAGTATATGTGGGCGTTTCTCAGGCTGGGCTGGGCCGACCTAAGAATCCCACCCGTGTATTTCCCAAGCCCAAGCCCAGCCAGGCCGTTGGGCCTAAAAACTCGGCCAAGACCTGGACCGAACTACGCAAAAACCTCCTGGTCGTCGGGCCACCGGGCCAGGCCTTCCCTATTTTCACCTTTCCTTAGGCTTGAGCCCGGCCTGAGTTGCTCACGGGCCTCAAATCCGCAGCCTAGGCCCGGACAGCAGGCTAGAAAAGCCCGGTCCCTCAAGCTTTTTTTGGGTTAGGTTGCCCATGCACAACTATATTGTCAACACAAGGTGTTGGACCCAAATCCTAAAGATAATTTCTTCAAAAAAAAATTGTAAAAAATGTTTCTGCAGTATAGAAATGTTTTATATCTAGACTATTGTTTTGTAGATGGTTTTGTTCGACTACACCTTCTACAATGAGAAGTTTGACCTAGAGGAGGAGGGTAGTGGTATGCTCGTGTTGATACACGAGAACAAGCGGCCTCCTGCCCCTTTTCCTCAATAACGAGGTGTGCATCGAGAAGCAAGAAAAGGAGGACATTAGCACAAGATATGTTGGTGGTGTGGTGGAGGGGTAGGTGCAACGGGGTAGGGAGAAGATGATAGTGGAGCTGAGGAAAACAATGGCAGAGAGCTTGGCGGCGAGGGTGGTGTCAAGGCTGTGATGAGTGTGTCGTTGATGCGCCTCCTCCTTGTCCTCATGGATCAGCAGGGGAAATTTCAAGTAACTTTACATAAATCGTCATTTCTTTTATACGATTTATATTTCGTTGATATTGACCACAAAATTGTAGGTTATGAGGATATAGATAAAGGGGATCATTTTGTTAGAATAACCATCCAGGATAAGGAGGCATGTGGCTGCTTTGAACTTAAGAACACTCCTGTTTCGACGAAGTAAGTAGTCAAACTAAAATCTCCACATATTCAGTGCGCCCTCATTAATGATTCCTCGCCTATATTTTGTTGTATTTCAACAGTTCAACATTGATTTGTGGCTGATATTCTGCACTAACATGGGCTTTAAGAGTGGTTGAATGCCTTGACAAGATTTGTATTAACCAAGAAGAGTTTGGTGAGTGATGTCTCCCATTTATGTTGGTTGTTTTCTTAACTATGCATTGTGCAAAACCTGATAATAATACTTGAAAAAGCACAATATGAGAAGTTGTAATATATTGAAGAGGATTACAAATAAGATCTTAAGTGTACTGAGAAGGTTTGGAAATTATTCACTTGCTTGCTGTTGCAATAGTCCGTACAAACATATCCTGATCCTGCATGGTTTTACTTGTGCAGTCCATTTAACACCATTTATGGTTCTTTCTCCAGTAGTTGAGAAGTGCAAGAAGTTATGTTATATCCCCACCAGATGCAGCCTAGTAAACATATATACTCGACCCCTCGCATGCGGCCCCAAGGGCGCCGCCGGGGGAAGATCCCATCGTCGCGCCCCGTCGCACCCACTCATGTGCCAATTGTTGCCACAATCGCAGGCCCTAACCGTGGTGGCGGCGGGCCCGGCCGACGAAGTTAGGCCTGGGCGTGGTGGTTGCCTTTGACGGTCGCTAGGGCTGCTAGGGCGGATACGGTCGGCACGTCGACGAGCGGCGGCCAGGGCGGCACCCCTGGCTGGGGTGGTGGCGGAGGTCCTCCTAGGCGGCGCTTGACCAATGTTGGGGGGTTGCTTTGGGTCGGCAAGGGATGAACCCTACATATTTGATCAGGGTGGTTCTCCTATATTATCCACATATCCTCCTCGCTGTGTCACGGCCAGATCCGGTGGAGGACTGACCCTGCACTGCCATCTCCTTGTGCATCGTTAGCCATGGCCATCAATTGGGCTCGGTGAGGCAGATCCCGCAGGTTGCCGCAGGTGGCGTGGGGGCTGTTGGTCTGGCTTCGAATAAAGGGGGGCTGGTCCTAGGTTCCCTCCAGCGCCAAGACGAGGATCCACTTGATGCTAGTCTTCCTCCCTCTGTCTTGAGTGTCGAGTTCTGGAAGGCTCCGCTGGTGAACTCCAATGGACTTCGGTCGCGGACAACCATGCTTTTATCTGACCGTTTGGTTTCAGCGGGAGCGATGCGAAGCTTTGCATTATGTTTCCATCAAGGACATGCCTTTAGTCCCATGATAAAGTCAGTCGTGGAGAATGACATGGAAGCTGAGGTCTAGGAACTAGTAATGGTGGTTTGAATCCTGGTGGCGTTGAGGTTTAGGCTTGGTGATTTGGGTCTTGGAGGAGCGACTTCATAAAGTGGGGGCGACAATACAAGAGGATTCCAAAGTTCAAACTTGCAGGGTGAAAATTTAATGTCTGGCCTTAATGTGTTGTGTCTGGCAATGACCTTATTGAAGGGATTGTTTTGTGAGCCTGGACATTCTCCGGGGTGAAAACCCATGATCGTTGATCGGGGCGATGACAGTGCTTGTGCACTGTTTTCTTTTTGGAGGCGTCGCTTTTGGAGAGAATGGATTTCTGATGCTATCTCGATGGTGTTTGGTCCGCTGTTGTAAGGCATAGATTGCTGTAGCGGGACTTTTTTCTGTAATTCTTCTTTTCTTTTTTTGGCTGTGTGCATCCATAATGCCAATAGGGTAATGTGTTGTTGCAGAGGCTGGGTGTAATTGGTATCTCGCGATATTAATATATGCTCCTTTCCAAAATAAAAGTTATGTTATATCTTGTTTCGTTGGTATGGTCTCCGTCATTAGACCAATTTTTTTGATTGCGTCAATAAATAATGTGCACAATTATATTTATGCAGCTTCAGTTGGCTTGTTGTACTCTACAAGAATTTCAATGGGTAAGACTTGGATTTTCTATATTAAGAGACTGACATGTAATTGAATATTTTATCATAAGATTTCTTATGCTCTTCCGACCAGGACATTGATCTAGAAGTGATCATTTGACCCTCTTTTGCGGAGGCATATGTTTATTAGAACCATCAATTTCTATTTACAGTGAATGCTAAGGGTAGTGATAAGCTCATTTTGAGGAGTATAAAACTAATACGCATGTTTAACTAGCAACGCATCTATAGCATATAAATATATGGTCCTCCCGATTGTTTGATTTACTTAATTGATAATTCACATGATAGGTGTTCAATTATAGTCCCTTATCCATATATATGTTATCATGTCTGAGTGATTTCTTCACGAACAATTGCCAATTTAAGACACTGAGTTGTATTCTTTGTCTTGTTCTCTTAAGTTTCCTATGTAGATTGTTCTTTGCAAGGGCAAAGGTTTGCCATTTGTGGTGGTGGTTAGATAATCCCGTATTGCTACGTTAGTCTCTAAAAGTTTTTCTAACTGGTTATTGTATCCCTTCCCCAAAAAAAGAACTACACAGAGCTTTGTATCGTTTAGTATCTTTCTAATGCAAATGAGTGTTGGATAGTTTCACCGTGAATTTCTTCATGTTTAAATAATGCTGCTGAATGGTATTTTTAGATGACCAGAATTGTACTCTAACATAGCACTAGTGAAAAAAGGGCATATAGTCCCGGGTTGTAAGGGCTTTTAGTCCCGGTTTGGATCCGGGACTGCGAAATCAGGACTAAATGCCCGTACCTCTAGTTCCGGTTTGCTACAACCCAAAACTAGAGGCCACCACATGGCCGATTCCGCAGCGGGTGGGACGAAGGACCTTTAGTCCCGAGTTGAAATATGGCCCGGGACTAGAGAATTTTTTTAAAAAAATTTAATTTATTTTTCCAATTTTTTTTTAACTTTTGAATTGTTTGACTCGTAATCGGAATATTTTAACACTAACTATACTTAATCTTAGGTCAAATTATACTTGTGGTCAAACTTTTCGATCGGTCACCCATCCTAGCACTAATCCACCCCAGCATGCTTAACTTCTCTGTTCTATCATGATGTCCTCGCGCGAAGCCCATTTTTAACTTGTTGTCAATACTACCATATCAATTCTATTAGCCCATATCAATATGCCATACATCTTTATTTTTTGAAATTACAAACAACTATTTTAGTAAATAATAATAAATAACTAATAATAATATTTTAATCCAATGAAATTTAAAAACTAAATAAAATGATATTTTATTTATTTATTTGCCATTTATTCATTTAATATGGCATAAATAATATCTTTAAATTTGTAAATTGAAAATTGACAAATAATATATCCATAATTATCAGAAAAATGTGAGGAATCCAAATATGGAATAATAAAATTGCAAAAAAGTTTAATTTTTTAAATAACTTTTTCCCTTTTCGAATTTTAAAAATCTAAAGGAATCCAAAACGGTCTAAGGTTGTTGAAATCGAACTCACAATTTTTTCCGCATATTTTGATAGGTTGTATATTTTTTTGACATCGTACACAAAAGTTATAGCCATTTTAATTTTTCCTACCACAACCCGCACCCCTTTAGTCCTGGACAGTATCACGACCTGGGACTAAAGGGTGTTGCCCGTGTCTGAACCCCTTTAGTCCTAGGCCGTATCATGACCCGGGACTAAAGATCTGAAACGACCCAGGACTAGAGTTTCCTCGGGTTCCTAGCTGCTGAAAACGGTACGAACTGGGACTAGTGCTCATACTAGTTTCATCCCGTAACAAATTAAGACTAGTGTTAGACTCTGGACCGAACCGAAAACCCTTTTTCTACTAGTATAGGGTCTCCTCTCTAGGTTATTACTTGTAAAGGAGTAACTCATTTCGAAACAAAACATGCATGGCCTTTTCATTCCAGTAGGGAAAGAAACACCGGGGCAATAAAAAAATAAGGAGACTCTAAGCCTTCTTTGTCTTCTTCCACGGCACCCACCATAGTTGCACGTAAGTGACTAATTATTTTAACTTGCACATCTAACATTATTTTCTATTTGTGTTTACGATTCTCACATTGAAGACCTTTGTGTTTCAGAACCTTGAGAAATACTTGCAAAAGTGAAATTGTCCATCCTGCAACGAGTGGCATGTTCTCTTTTCGGTGAAGCAATATTACAACTGAAGTATTTTTTCGAACCATGCAAGAGCCTTTCATGTGTTATATTAGAAGAGGGAAAACCATAAAGATGACTAAAGTCTTGCAGAAAATACAAAAAGGGCAACACGACCTAGAGACAAAGAAAGACCAGAACCGAACACTAAACGGCCAACAAGGGAACAGATTAACTCGACAAAAAACTGAGACAAGAAGGTTATTCTTTCGGGAGTTATAGACAATCTAAACTTGCTAATGACCAGAGTTTTGCTTCAGCCTTGATTTGGTCAATGAGTACATTGATCGTCTTGAAGCGATGCTCAAAAATTATTGTGTTTCTTTCTCTCCACACCGACCATGAGACCAACATTACCACCGAACAGAATTTTGCGCTAGTTTGTCGAGATAAGCTCAGTCTTGTCTGCGTCCACCATTCTCGGAGCGAGGTATCCATAGACGAAGTAACTTCTTGCAGGTTTGCCCAGCAAAGTATGTTTCCCCAAATTATGTTGACAACGGCACACCCAGTGAAGAGGTGGTTGATAGTTTGAGAGAATAATAACGTGTATTGATCTCAGCCACGGTGGGCTGTTTATATATATTACAACTGACTTGGATTCCAAGACTAATAGAGATAGAGTTACAATTTGAATAGGGAGGAGAGAGGCGGCCGGTGCCCTAGCCGCACCGACCTATACTCTAATACCCCCCCCCGCGGTCTCAACGTCAGGAGTAACGATGTTGAGACTGGAGCGAATGTCTGTAAACGATGAAGTGGAGAGTCCTTTAGTAAAAATATCAGCAAATTGAGCACTGGTAGGAACATGAAGAACTCGAACTTCGCCAAGAGCCACCTTCTCACGAACAAAGTGAATGTCAATCTCAATATGCTTCATGCGCCGATGCTGAACGGAATTGGATGCCATGTAGACTGCAGAAATATTGTCATAATAAACAATGGTGGCTCGCTCCAGGGGTCGATGAAGCTCGACGAGTAGCTGACGCAGCCACACCTCCCCGCCACGGCATGGGCAACCGACCTATACTCAGCCTCAGCAGAAGACCCGGAAACTGTTACCTGCATTTTAGAACACCAAGAAACAAGATTATCTCCTAAATAAACGCAAAATCCGGATATGGACTGTCGAGTATCTGGACAACCTGTCCAGTCTGCATCAGAATAAACTGTCAAGCTTGTAGGGGAAGAAGAGTTTAGAAGAAGACCGTGATCAAGAGTTCCTTTTAAATATCGAAGAATCCGTTTTACATGATCAACGTGAAAAGCACGAGGATCATGCATGAAAAGACAAGCTTGCTGAACCGAATAAGAAATGTCGGGACGAGTGAGAGTGGCGTACTGAAGAGCACCAGTGATGCTATGGTAAAAAGTGGGATCGGAAACAGGATCACCATCGGCCGACAGTTTGGCACCTATGTCGGCCAGAGTGCGAGAAGGTTGACAATCGGACATACCATCCCGTGAAAGAAAATCCAAAAGATATTGTCGTTGAGAAAGAAAAAAGGAGGATTTTGTGCGAGAAACATTAATGCCAAGAAAATGATGAAGAGACCCTAAATCAGTCATGGAAAATTCACGATGAAGAGAAGAAATAATATGTTGGACAAAAGAGTCAGAGCTAGCAGTAAGAACGATGTCATCAACATAAAGGAGAAGATATGCAGTATATTTGAAGGAATGAAAAATGAATAGAGAAGAATCAGATTTAGAAGATATAAAGCTAAGGGTTTGAATTAAAGTAGCAAAACGTTGAAACCAGGAACGAGGAGCCTGTTTGAGACCGTAAAGAGATTTTTCGAGTAAACAAACAAGATTTGGAGAAGAGGGATGCTCAGGACCAGAGGGTTGCTGACAATAGACAGTTTCATTAAGAGTGCCATGGAGAAAAGCATTTTTAACATCAAGTTGATGAATCGGCCATGAAGAAGAAACAGCAAGACTAAGAACAACGCGAATAGTGCTTGGTTTGGCAACAGGCGAGAAAGTCTCATTAAAATCAATGCCATGTTATTGTAAAAAACCGCGACAAACCCAACGAGCTTTGTAACGAGCAAGAGTGTGATGACCCATAACTGTAGGGGATCGCAACAGTCTTCACGGGTAGTATTACCCAATTTATTGATTCTACACAAGGGGAGCCAAACAATACTTGCAAGCCTTAACAACTGAGTTGTCAATTCAGCTGCACCTGAAAATAGTTCTTGCTCATAGAAGTTTATGAGTAGCAATAGTTTATAGTAGCAACAGCAACAACGACAGCAACAGCAAAGCAGGAGCAATAGTAATAGTAACAGTAAACAGTGGGATTCGAGTGCGGTAGGCATAGGGCTGGATGGACAGACGTTGCATGGACAAGTCTAAACATGCAACTTCAAGATCTAGGACATTGCAGATAAATAATAACAAGCATCCAAGTACTAAACAATTCTAGGCAGTGCTCCATATATAGTCATACGTGCTCGCAATGAGAAATTGCACAACATCTTCTGTCCAGCCAGCCCGTGGCAGCTGGGCCTCTAGGGAACTACTGGCAATTAAGGTGCTCCTTTTAATAGAGCACCGAACAAAAGCATTAACTCTCCGTGAACACATGTGACCCTCACACCATAGCCATCCCCTCTGGTTGTCCCAATTATTGTCACTTTGGGGCCTTTGGATTCGGACAATGATATGTGTACACAACTTGCAGATAAGACCATAAACAATACTATCATAATGATTCAATAATAAGTTCAGATCTGAGATCATGGCACTCGGGCCCTAGTGACAAGCATTAAGCACAAAAAGTTGCAACAAAGTCAAATAGCACTAATAGAGATACTAGGCACTACGCCTTAACAATCTTATTCGATTACATGAAAGAACTCATCCAATCCCTACCATCCCCAAGCCTACAGCGGGGGATTACTCACTCATGGATGAGGGAAACATCGATGGTTGATGGAGAGGCATTGGTGATGACGATGGCGATGATCCTCTCCAAATTCCCCGTCCCGGCAGGGTGCCAGAATGGAGTTTCTGGATCTGAATCTTGGTTTCTGGTGGTGGCGGCGGAGCGGAACTCTTTCTAGAAAATTATCGAACCCCCTTCTATTTTAGATCGAGAGGCAACTTATAGGTGCAGCGGGAGGCCGAGGGGGTGCCTGGGATGGCTGCACCCCCTAGGGGCGACTAGAGGTGGGTCCGCGCCTGGCAGGGGTGTGGGCCCTCTAGGCCCCTTCTCCGTCTTGTCTTCTGGCTCCGTGGGTCTTCTGGTGAAATATTATTTTTAGCATATTTTCTAGGATTTTTCCTGATAGTTGATTTTCTGCACAAAACAAGACACCAAGGTAATTCTGCTGAAAACAGCGTTAGTCCGTGTTAGTTGTATCCAAATCACACAAGTTTAGAGGAGAAACAATAGCAAAAGTGTTCGGGAAAGTAGATACGTTTTGGACATATCAACTCCCCCCAAGCTTAGCTTATTGCTTGTCCTCAAGTAGTTCAGTTGAAAACTGAGTGCGGTAAAAGAACTTTCACGAACACATTTGCTTCATATGATGTATATATTCTCAGCACAGGAGTAGATGCTTAAACCATTCATAATAAGAAGTATGCAACTAAGTCTACTCAATAGTCATTGCAAGCTACAAAGAGAAACCAACTCAATAATAATAAGTAGCATGAAACATAAACATAAGCAACATTGCAATGCTCATAGTAAGGGATGATAGAGTGGTATCTCGCTTGACTTTGTTTGTAGAGCACAATATAAATGCCAGGGCACCTCTGAAGTTCAAGTGAAGACTTGAAGTAAAGATATCAGAGATACAAGCATCAAAGTCGTGACATAATTAACCAAGTTTTGGAACAAACACAAGAATGACAACTATGCTCTCAAGAAGGTGCTCATAGAATAAATGGTGACTTAACAAGGGAGTGAAAAAGGTTTTGAAAAGTTTGAAAGGCTTCCCTATGCTGAAAGGAAGGTACTCATTAGCTTTGAGCTCTCATTGCCCCTATCATAGGCATCTTTATGTGGTTAAGGTGAAAGTGAGGTCCAATCTAAGTTATATGCTTGATAGACCATAAACTGGAAATCCCAAGTCCCTTGAGTACGAGGGCCGCTCCGCATGCTACTCAACTTTGGTTACCTGCAAGTTCTTGTCATTGTTCATACATGCATATCATAGAGAACCGCCAACGGGGTACCCCTTCCACATGATATAGAAGCTATCCCGTGATCAAAATGACAAGGCAAGCAGACAATGAGCATCTCAGCGATCTTTTTATTTACTATATGCATAGCTTTTTATTGAGGATGCTTCATAGAATGCTCATTATGGTGATGCTGCAAGTTTCCACCATGATTAGGCATGGCTTAGGCTAGCGGGCCAGGCATTTCTCTAACACAATGTATAGACTCTATGAACTCACAAGCTCCCCTTTTATTTCACATCGCCGACATCCGTAAACAAAACAGCAAAGTATCAACTAGATAGGATATCCAAAAAGTGTTGAAAGCATTCCCCGTGACAGCACGGTTCTGCTGACTCCCAGCATATAATTTGCAAGCATATAACTTTCATGGACAAGTCACAATGGTTCAGGATTATTAAGTGCAAGGAATAAAGTGTGCCATCAAGTTCGTGAGACCTTTACTAACTAACTTTCTCAAAACAGACAAACATTTTATTTGGAAGACAAAAAAGGCATATTGAATATGCACTGAAATAGAAAACGATGCTAATAGGTAGGTATGGTGGACACAGTTAGAAATATTGGTTTTGGGGAGTTGGAAACACGGGTAGAGCTCATACTCAGTGCAAGTGAAGGCTAGCAATAGAGAGGGAGCGACAAACGAGAGAGAGCAGTAATTGTCATAATCGTGCTTGCAAGAAAACAAGACTAATTACGGCATGAAGGTGATACAAGAACTCTGAGGCAAAATAAATCATCGAGGCTTACTGACTATTGATTAGTCATATGCATGCGTAAGCATATGCCAAGTCGATTCACATGAAGCTTCCAGAGGAGGATACCACAATATCATACCAAAATATGAATAAAACAATGCAAGCAAACATTCATATGACATGCTACAAACTATTAGCAAGATGGAGCAAATCATAGACAAGCAAGTAATACTAAGCATCCATTAGTAACACACTCCTTACAATGATTAGACTAAGCATGCTCACAATGATGAGTATATGTACAAAAATGAAAACAAATAGAGTTCGTTACCAGCCTCTTACCACACCTCGAGTTGCCTTAATCTTCATTATTGCCCTTCACTTGGGTGACTTGAATAATAATATGAAACCAAAATCCACTGAGGATGGCTGAACCCTGCAAAGAACTCACAAAACCAGAGAAGAACAACAAATATTTTTGGTGTTTTCGATTTTTTAAAGAAAGCAAACAAAGCAAAAACAAACAACAAAAAAGCAAAACAAACGAAGCAAAATATTTTTGGATTTTTCTTTTAAGGCAAACCAAAGCAAAGAAACAAAGAAAGAGAAACAACGAAAATATTTTTGGTATTTTTGTGTTTTTGAGAAATAAGCAACAAGAACCAAAAAGAAAACGAAAACAATGGATATACAAAGAACCGAATGAACATGATATACATATGAGTGTGATCTCGGTATACCTCCGCCCAAGCTTAGGCTTTTGGCCTAAGTGGGGATCAACCCCATGGTGCCCAAGTAGGTGCACCTCCGTAGTACAACGAAGAGGCTCTCTCGTCCTAGTACGAGCTTGAGGAATCCCTGTGTAGTGTACAGCGGGGTCATAAGAGGGCTCTTCCTCCTAATAGTGTCCATAGAAGCTAAGAGAGCGCAGCTTGTCATCCATCTCCTCCTTGGAGTGTGATAAAGGTCCTTATGAAATACTGAACAAAGTGGTTTAGGGTAGAGGGATCTCTCTCTTCCCCATCAATAAACAGCATTTTATAGACCAAGTTCTCAAGGGTAGAGCCATTAGTGACAAAGTGGTGCGCCTTCATGGCAGCAAGATCAAGCCTCTAAGGAGTCAAAACTATATCATTTGGATCAACAACAATGTCCAAGGCAGTAGCAACACACATAGAAATAATTCCCCCATAAATGGGTCCCTTGGCAGTTAAACGACGAGCAATGAGAGAACCAAGATTGTACTTAGTATCATTGTTGAGCGCAGCAACTAAGAAAGCCAAATGATAGCTGGAAATATTACTAGTGTTCTCCCTACCAAGGATACTAGTGGCAAGATAGTAAGTGAAGTACCTGATGGCTGGAAGCTGAATGTTTCTTAACTTTCCCCGTTGAGCTCTACGGTTATCATCATTGGTTATTCCGCGGTAGAGATCCAACAAATCAGCGGGTTGAGCTGGAATTTTCTTTGCTGACCCGGCTGTACCAAGTCCTAGATATTCACAAAATTTCTTCAATGACATATGGTAAGACCTGCCATAAACCTTGAAAGAAACATTGGGATTGAACATGCTGTTAGTAAAGGCGAAACTCTACAAAAATGTTTTAGTGAGCGTAGCATATTGCACGCTCTCATCCTGCATAAGACTTGTTAGACCAGCCCTTCGAACCAAGGTCATAAAATCATCAAGAATCCCAGCAGCCCGCAAGAAGGTTTGACAAGGAAAAGCGGATGGGTGCGCATCCCCCTCATCTCCCTCGTCGCCGAATCGCGGAGTGATGGGATCCTCATTGTATGAGGGCCTAGGATGGGAGGATGCTTGAAGGCCTTGTCCTTCTAGGTGCATCACTCTCAAATATCTCTCCAAATGTGTGGTTGTCCATGACCACTCTATTTTGAAATTTTTAGACAAACATCAAACCAAGGGATTTCCAAGTTGATAAATGATGAGCAACTACTATAGGAACTTGCTAGAGGGCTACACATGCATCAAAATGAAATCTCTAATCTTAGAACAAGCATGCAAGCTTACACAACCTGTCACCTATACCAGCAAAATACTCAAGATACAATCTACCAATCACAAATCTAATTGGACAAGTGGAGGAGGCACATACCAAGGAGCAATCCCTCCAAAAACAGCAGCAAAGATGGGCTGAGCAAGGAGATCGAAAATCGCGAGCAAGAACAGCAAGAACTCGAGCTTGATCAAGTTTTCCGGTATTTTTCGGGAGAGAGAAAGAAGATGGCTGTGAGGGGGCACCTTGAAGGGGCCCAGGTGGGCCAGACCCCCCTAGGCGCCACCCACAGATAGGCCGCGCCTACCATGGGTGTGGTAGCCTGGGGTGGCCCCTTAGGTCACTTCAGGTGTCCATCTGCCCCTTTTTTCGAGGAAAAATTTATTTTGAGTTTTCTGGGATTTTTCAGGAACCTTTATTTTTGGCCAATTTTCAGGGTATGAAAATTTATTTTCTCGCAGAAACAATTTTTTTCAGAAAAAGCAAAAGCAAACCAAAATCCAAACTACAGAAGTTCTAAGACACTCTAACAAGCAAACAACTAGCAAAACCAAAGCTAGCAAAAGAAAGGCAAAGACTAGGAAGGAGAAAAGTAAAAGAAAGCAAGTATAACCATAGTGAAAACATTATTTTGTTCATTAAAATCCTTTTGTTAACAAGGTTGATCAAGTCTTGTTACCAAAATAATCTTGTATGAAACAAAACTTTGTATTCCACAAGGTGATTATGTTACCTCATACTTGATAGCAATGGTCCCAATCATAATAGTTTCAAAATTTTCTTGTGGTATGGGACAATATATTTCTCCAACCTTGATGATCTCAATATTTTCAATGGAATTCAGGCAATAGCTCTTAACAACCTTCTTGGGTAAATAAAAAGTATGCTCCTTATCATCAATATTGAATGTTACTTTTCCTTGATTACAATTAATGACAGCACCTGCAGTATTAAGAAAAGGTCTCCCAAGAATAATAGATATATTATCATCTTCAGGCATTTCAAGCACAACAAAATCAGTCAAAACCAAGAAATTATGAGCCACTTGAACAGGAACATCCTCACATATACCAACAGGAATAGTAGTTGACTTATCAGCCATTTGCAAAGATATATCAGCTGGTATCAACTTTTCTAGCTGGAGTCTCTTGTAGAGAGAAAAATGCATAACACTAACTCCAGCTTCCAAATCACATAAAGCAGTTCTAACATAATTATTCTTAATAGATCAAGGAATAGTTGGTATACCTGGATCACCAAGTTTCTTTGGAACCTTACCATTGAAGGAATAATTAGCAAGCAAAGTAGAAATCTCCTCATTAGGAATCTTCCTTTTATTAGAGACAATATCCTTCATATATTTTGAGTAAGGAGGCAATTTAATAGCATCAGTCAAAGGAATTTGCAAAATAAAGGTTTCATCCACTCACAAAACTTGTTGTAGTGTTCTTCCTCCTTTGACTTGTGTTTCTTACCTGGAAAAGGCATAGGTTTCTGCACCCAAGGTTCTCTCTCTTTACCATGTTTATTAGCAATAAAATCTTCCTTAGTGTACCTAGTGTTCTTAGTGTGCTTCTCAGGTTCTTCCTCACCTTCCTCCTTATCAGGAGCATCATTTTTATCATTACCACTCTCAGTTCCAGCATCAGCGACAGATATACTATTAGGATCTACAGCAGGTTCAAGTGGTTCCTCAACTATTTTGTGTTTCTTTTTCTTTCTATTACGAGGACTACCACTACTTTCACCTTGTTGAGAATCCTGCTCAATTCTTTTAGGGTGTCCTTTAGGATATAAAGGATCTTGAGTAGCTATACCACTCCTAGTTCTAATTCCATAAGCATGTTTATATCTTGAGGCATTAACTAACATATCTTTTTGTACCTTAGCAAGTTGATCAAGTTGGGTTTGAACCATTTGAAAGTGTTTACAAAGCATTTTAATATCATTAGAAGTTCTTTCGACAATATCTTTCAACTCATGGATAGCTCTAGAGTTTTCCAATAAATGATTCTGAACTTGTTTATTAAAATTACCTTGTTTAACAATAAAAATGTCAAGTTCCTCTAAAAATTTATCAGGAGGCTTACCATAGGGAATATCACCTTCATCAAAGTGTTGGAGAGAGTGTACCTCAATAGTAGATGAGTGGGGAATTGGCTTACATAATTCTTCTATAGGAGGTAGATTCTTCACATCTTCAGATCTAATACCTTTCTCCTTTAGACACTTCTTAGATTCCTTCATCACTTCATCATTTAATGCAATAACTCCCCTCTTCTTTGGTGTTGGTGTTGGAACTGGTTCAGGAACATCTGGTTCATGAATAATAGTCTCAGTTGTATTTAGCTCAGTTGAAGTCCAATCATCATAATTCTTGCTTATCTTAGCCATTAAGTCTTCAGCATCTGTAGGAGTTCTTTTCGTGAAAACACAATCAGCAAAGCTATCTAGTATGTCCTAGAATCATCAGTTAGTCCAATATAATAAATATCAAAAAGCTCATTCTTAGGTAATGGACATCCAGGATGTGCATGAATCAAGGCACAGAATCTTGTCCACGACTCAGGTAATTTCTCTTCTTCTCCCTGTTTAAAATCAGAAAGTCTCTACAAAGCAGCATGTCTAGCACTGGGAGGAAAATATTTATGGAAGAAAGAAGCAATCAATCAATCAAGGCTATCAATGGAACCAGGAGGTAATCTATTAAACCAAGCCCTAGCTTCTCCTTTTAGTGAAAAAGGGAAGATCTTAGTAACAAAGTACTTACGCATCTTAAAATCATCAGAGAATAAAGCACTCATAGTAGAAAGCTCATTCATATGAGCCACAACACTCTCATTTTCAGTCCCACAGAAAGGTTCTTTCTCAACAATATATAAATAGGACAAATCAAGAGAGAAATCATAATCTTCATCTTTAATATCTATGGGAGAGGTGGCAAACTTAGGATCAGAGGATAGTTTAGGCATAATAGTACGTCTAGCAAGGAGACTCTTAATAGCACTAGTACCATGTGTGTTTCGGCACACTTCAACAAATTCATCAGTGAACTCAATGTAATCATCATTAATATCATAACTCTCTCTAGACTCAGGTGAGCTAACAGGTGTAATAGTGTCTTCACTAGGAGTTTTGGTATTTCCTAGACTAGCCATAGTAGCATCTAGGAAAGGACCTAATGAACCACTCGCATCAAGCATAGTAGAAGTAACATCATGAGCATCAAAAGCAGTTTCGGATTCAGTAGTAGTAGCAGTGTGTGTAGCATGAGTATGTGGTGGTGGTGTAACAAGCTTACTTATAACAGACGGTGAATCAAGAGCAACAAAGGTGTTCAGGACTGTACCTCTTCTTGTAGTGGATGGTAAAATAGGAGACTTTCCACCACGAGACTTCCCCATGATGAAAGGAGTAGTAGTGAACAATAATAAATCCAAGTGAACTTACAAATAAAGCTATACTCCCCGGCAACAGCGCCAGAAAATAGTCTTGATGACCCACAAGTGTAGGGGATCGCAACAGTCTTCGCGGGTAGTATTACCCAATTTATTGATTCGACACAAGGGGAGCCAAAGAATACTTGCAAGCCTTAACAACTGAGTTTTCAATTCAGCTGCACCTGGAAATAGTTCTTGCTCACAGAAGTTTATCAGTAGCAACAGTTTGTAGTAGCAACAGCAAAGCAACAGTAACAGCGACAGCAACAGCAAAGTAGGAGCAATAGTAATAGTAACAGTAAACAGTGGGATTCGAGTGCGGTAGGCATAGGGATGGATGGACAGGCGTTGCATGGACAAGTCTAAACACGTAACTTCAAGATCTAGGGCATTGTAGATAAATAATAACAAGAATTCAAGTACTAAACAATCCTAGGCATGTGCTCCATATATATTCATACATGCTCGCAATGAGAACTTGCACAACATCTTCTGTCCATCCAGCCCGTGGCAGCGGGGCCTCTAGGGAACTACTGACAATTAAGGTGCTCCTTTTAATAGAGCACCGGAGCAAAGAATTAACACTCCGTGAACACATGTGACCCTCACACCACAGCCATCCCCTCCGGTTATCCCAATTATTGTCACTTTGGGGCCTTTGGATCCGGACAATGATATGTGTACACAACTTGCAGATTAGACCACAAACAGTATTATCATAATGATTCAATAATAAGTTCAGATCTGAGATCATGGCACTTGGGCCCTAGTGACAAGCATTAAGCACAACAAGTTACAACAAAGTCAAATATCACTAATAGATATAATAGGCACTATGCCCTAACAATATTATTCCATTGCATGATAGAACTCATCCAATCCCTACCATCCCCAAACCTACAACTGGGGATTACTCAATCATGGATGAGGAAAACATCGATGGTTGATGGAGAGGCGTTGGTGATGACGATGGCGATGATCCTTTCCAAATTCCCCGTCCTGGCAGGGTGCCAGAACGGAGTTTCTGGATCCGAATCTTGGTTTTCGGTGGCGGCGGCGGAGCGGAACTCTTTCTGGAAAACTATCGAACCCCCTTCTGTTTTTAGGTCGAGAGGCAACTTATAGGCGCAGAGGGAGGCCGAGGGGTGCATGGGGTGGCTGCACCCCTAGGCGCGGCCAGAGGTGGGACCGCTCCTAGCAGTGGTGTGGGGCCCCCAGGCCCCTTCTCCGTCTCGTCTTCTGGCTCCGTGGGTCTTTTGGTGAAATATAGTTTTTGGCATATTTTCCGGGATTTTTCCTGATAGTTGATTTTATGCACAAAAACAAGACACCAAGGTAATTCTGCTGAAAACAGCGCCAGTCCGCGTTAGTTGTATCCAAATCGCACAAGTTTAGAGGAGAAACAATAGCAAAAGTGTTCGGGACAGTAGATACGTTTTGGACGTATCAGAGTGCCATCAGAATGAAATTTGTGTTGAAAAACCCATTTGCTTGAAACAACATTAACACCAGAAGGTTTGGGAACGAGAATCCATGTATTGTTTTGTTGAAGAGCACCAAATTCATCACACATAGCTGAAAACCAAAGAGGATCAAGAAGAGCACGTTTGTAGGATATGGGTACAGGGGAAATTGTGGTTGTGGCTTTGAGATTGAGACGTTTATAAGTGATAAGAAAGCTATGTTTGCCATGAGTGCACATGACATGATCATTTGTAGATGGTTGAATAGGAACAACATTAGGTGGTAATGGGGTTGTGGAGGAAGACTCGACATTAGGTGTTGGTGGTTCGGGTGATGGGGTAGATGGTTCAGTGGTAGGGGTAGGGGAAGTGGTGCTACGAGGGGTGGACACGACAGTGGTGGGGGTGGTGACAGGTTCCTGCCGTGGCAGAGAATCGGGTTAAACTTCTGTTGTGGCAGGCTGCCGCGGCAGAGAAACATGCAAAAAGTCTGTCGCGCCAGGCTGTCGCAGCAGAGAAACCGGCGAAAAACCTATCGTTCGTAACATCCAAGCATTTAGGAACCAACGAAGGGTAGATTTAGGAATCTGTGATATTACATGCATTCATCTGTAAAAAATGTGGGTAAATTTTTCGCCAAATAAAAACCTAAAGTGATCAAAGTTTCTTTCATGCTTTGAGATTAGGTATAGTCTTGGAGGATGATTGTTATAGACTTTGATATGATCTTTGTGGATGAGTGTGTTTTGGGAAATGAAATTTGAATTTAAACTTGATTGTTGGATTTATAATGTAGAAGGATTTAGAATTAGGTTTGAGTGATTTGATTTAATCAAGAGTTAACAATTAATAACTCAAACTTTAAATAAAATAAATTAAACAATAAAATGAATACTTATTCCATAATTTTATTCAATAAATAAGTTACAAAATGTAACTTATGGAAATGATCAATAATCTTTACAATAGTAATGAAATAAAAGAAGAATCTTTACATATTGAGTAATATTACAATCTTTATTACAAAAGAATAAAATAAAAATTACAAAAGAATAAAAGAAATATTACAAGTGACTATTCTATAAAGAAAAAGAAAACCTAAACTAAAGTCTTGATCTTCAAGTCTTGTACCTGCAAAACAAAACACAAGCTAAAAGAAAGAAAGTTAAAGATTAGATATGTACTCTCAGAATTGACAGTGAGTTGCACTGTGCAAAATTTCATCATTGAGTAATCTTTAAAGGGGCAAGTTTCACCAATATGGAAGAACTAAATCTTTCATAATTTAAGCCAGAAGTCAAATAACTCCAAACAACAAGGAGGGACAAGTTTCACTAGATAAGTAAGAGTAACCAGATAAAAGTAACTTTCATATCCAGAGCATATCCACAAGGTGCAGCAGACACACAAGCAGCACACACACCAAACTGCATGGTGTGTGCTGTCAGCACAGCATCAACAGGCCACACACACAAAACTACTCAGCACAGCCATGGGAGGCATCTCCAACACCATTCTCTGGTGCATACACACCAAGCACAGCAGCCTAGCTAAACCAAACCAAAGCCAAACCAGATCACACCAACCAAACTCTTGATCATATCACCAAGATGGTGACATAAGGAGGGGGTAGATCAGGTGGATAGCAAGAACAAGATCAAGCCACCAGGACCAGGAGGTGGAGAGCTAGATCAAGGACAAGTCCAGGAGCTGGAAGTATCAGGAGGAGCACCAGATCAAGCTAGCCACAAGATCAACAACTTGCAACCCCAACAACAACCAAGTGTGGTGAGTAGAAAAGACCATCACATGATTTATCTGTCTAAGTTAGACAAGCATCCATGAGTTGTCTCATACTCAAATTCTCAAAAAAATACCCAAGTGGGGTGATTCCATCATTGAAGTTTTAAACACTAAAAGCAATCAGAAAACTATAAAGATCTAACTAGGATCTCAGGACAACATCATTGATCCTACATATCAAGCTATATTTAAATTCTAGGAATGAATATAGCCAAGATCTGAACTTCTAGGCACACCTCTTAAATAGGAGTAGCACCTTAGAATTTCATCCTATGGATCCATATAATTTATCAAGCATACGAATCATTTTTTCCCAATTTTGACTCAAGAATCAGTAGCTGGTACCACTACCAGAACCAATCCATGAGGAACAACAAGATAAGGGTGTAGTCCCTAAACCTAAGACCAACATCATAGGTTTTAGGGATTCAAAGAAATAAGTTTCCATTTATTTCTAATGTCAATCTAATTTTAAGCTTGAACAAAACCAAGCCAAGTAATAGAACCTAATATTGTGTGCCATACTGGGATGGTCTCACAAGATCAGCTTCTAAACTAAGCAGGCTAAGCATCCAACTTTTACAGATACACTCACAGCCAAATATCAATCATTTTCCTGATACTAATCACATGAATCATTTCCAGATAGATCCATATACATATCATCACTATAAGAGACCAATTGATCTCAGCTATATATATATGAATTCTTAAGCCAACAGTACAAATATAGTGACTTCATCACACAAAAATCACTGTCATTTACCAAGAAATGACAGTGCTGAGCTCTTAAACCACTAGAATCCCCAAGTAATGATTCTAGAGCAACCTTATCATCTGAACCATATCTAGTTAACCAATGGAATAAATCTGGTAAGCCACTAGCATCACCAAAGCTAGCCATAAGCAGTAATCCACATCAAACAATCACTTAGTATGCTTAGGGATCATCAATACATGATGCAAATCATGAGATATTCAATCAATAGAGGGATATGAACCCTAAGCAGAACAAAAACCCTAATCAGGATATAACCACTAGCCAGGAGTAGCTACTACCAACACATAGCATAGGGTGGCCTGGCACATAGGACACAAGGGGAAGAAGAACAACTTACTGATGGATGTTGCTGTGGGTGAGAAGAAGAAGCAGAGGTCGACGACGAGCATTGCGGCACAGGGAGCACCCCCAAGGGGGCGCTACAACCCACACCACGCCGAGGCGGCGACCCTAGCCACGCCTAAAGGCGAGGAACACCAGCACGGCACACGGCAGCAGCGTCAGCGACAGCACCAGCACCACCCCAAACCCTAGGGTTTCAGATGGAGCTAGTCTGGCCACGAGGAAGTTCTAGAGCATGGTCGACAACCTTGCCCTGCACCACGGCAGCGGCCAGGAGGACCACGGCGGCGAGCAGCGCACGGCGGCGGCGCCATCGACCACGGGGTCGAGGAGGAGAAGAGAGAGATGAGATCGAGAGAGTGACAGAGAAAGTGGGCTGGGTTGGGCCAGGACCCCTTCGGGGTGTCATTTTGGTTCTACTCTAGTGGGCCACAAGGGCCCAATAAGCCCAACATAGTCAGCCCAAATCACTTAAAGCCAATTTTTAAATGAGAAAAGACCAAAATGCGCCTAAATTTAAATAAATTCTAGAAAATAAAATAAAAATCCAAAAATTATAAATAAAATATTTTTGGATTCTCAATAATCCAAACTATCCAAATAAATTAAAAAATAAAATTTTAGACATATAAATTTTATTAAGACTTTTGTAATATATATATTCCTTATGGAATTTTACAAAATTATTGAAAGATGATAAAAAGAAATAAAAAACACTTTTATTATATATTAATATTGTAGTATATTAGAAAAATACTAAAAAATATTTAATATCAATATTTCGTATTTAAATGATAATTCTTAAAGGAAATATTAAATAAATAAAATTCAAATAAAAGGAAATAAAATAAAAGAATACAATCAATAAATATTAAAAATTAATATTTATAAATCCTTTATTATTAAAAAAGATTTTTACAATTTAAATAACGGGGGAGAATACATATAAAGCTAAATAATGCATTACATTACTTTGCATAATCATTGTGCTTCTTTAAATATTGTCCTTACCGGGCAATAATGATGTTTTTGTAGACATAGAAGCTCAAGGTCTAGTGCAAGCATCAAACTTCACTACCTTGAAATCACAAGGCAAGTTCATCACTTGCTCATCTCCTTTGAAGAGTCTTTATCAAGTATTTATAAATTGTGTGTTATCATCTATATTCTAGAAAAAGAAAATATTATTTTCCCAAAATAAATAAATCTTAGATATCATCCTAAGTGATGATATGATGGGGCAATAGAACTTAGGTTTCTATTTGCAATAATGATGAACCATTAGGGATTAATAACCCATGACATCAGTGATTCTAGCACCGTATATTATGCGTTAGACATGAGATTTGGAATGGGACACAGAAGTCAGATGTATCCTTTTCCTCTTCTATGGAGGCAAGACAACCTTAACATGACGTTGTGATTCCTTGTGCGGATCCAATATATGGGTGGGCACCCTTACGCCCCACACTTTTGATGTCTAGATTATCTATGAATGGTGTTTAGGGATATGGTCCATTCAAATGGTACTCGTCCACGCATCACCAGGTCATAGAGTCTTCGGGAACTCATTAGGGTTTTAGCCTGCCCGAAAGGAGGCTTAACGGAGGTGAGCCGGCCTCGATGGATCGTGCAGACATATGAGGTTGCGGAGAGGGCAGTGATTGGCTTGGACCAACTACTGGGCCCCACATCATGGAATTGTGGACGGGAAAGTACGCTCGGTTGTGCAACAAGGAGTTGATCTCTCATGGGTAAAGTAACGCACCTCTATAGAGTGTAAGAACTGTAACTTGTTACTCCCTGTTCTGGGAAGGAGCTACGAACGCGGCAGGAAAGGAACTCCATGAAAGTTCTGGTCAACCTGTGAAGGCTGATGGTCATAGATTTTCATAATAAAACAATCTTTGAAGAAAGATTTATGAAAATTGCATAGTGCCAAGGACTACTAGTCTGAGGTGGTAGATAGAGCATCAAAACTCCTACCTTGCATATAATGAACTTGTTGGGTAACACTGTTACTCATCCTTTCCTTTGAACCCTCGCTTAGACTTTGAGAATCTCGAAGATACTCCAATGTATGCAACTGAGAGCCAAGAGGAGGTCTTCTATGAAGAGCCCAACCTGTATGGAGCCGTAGAAGGGGAGGACTACGACATCGTCTACGGAGGAGAGTTCCAAGAGTCCGAATAATTACTATAGTTCTAATAGCCACTTGAGCCGAGCAACATGAACAATATATAACAATAAGTTGTTGAGCTCAATTTGGAGTTTAAGTTTTAAATTTGAAAATTCCGCTGAAACACTTATATTTTTGTTTATAAGTTGAATCTTTTGGAAGTCTTGAACTTCCGGTATTGTATAATAATAATGTGTGTATGTTTGTAATATGGACCCGCAATGTTTCTGTTGTACCACTCTGAGGGATGTGATATTTACGGAACGGTGTTCTGTGGATGTCATGTCAACGACTATAGTGTACTACACATGTAGTGGTATGCTGGGTCACCGCAGTTGGTATCACAGCAAATTGCTTTGACCTTAGGTTGGGAAACCTAGCAAAGGGTATTACCTGTAGGAGTATGTAGAAACGATAAAGAATTCTCTAAAAGAAATATAATTGGTATTCAAATGAGAATATTTTGTTATATGTTTTAGTGCGATAATTCTTTGTTATGATGGAATATATTATTGGTTACTAATACAATATTTTTCTTATGTACAGAGTTATGGCACCAAAGTTTCCAAAACAGACTTTGGTAAGGAGAGAGGAGACTCTTGATGATTACCAAGGATCATTTACAGACCAACTTCGTCAATTTTTAAAGATTTTTAGCTGTGCAACTAGAATTCCAGTGAATACCATAACTTATTATGATGGCCAGATGTTATCCAAGTATTGTGTGAGTATTCAACTCCTAAAGGAGCTTGGGTTATATCACAATCTACCTATATGTGAAGGTAGGAGTCACTTAGCAGCATATCATGTTTCCTTTGTGGAGGCGATAGCTAATATCCGGGAGCATAAGGACAAGGAGTTGGAAGGTAGCACATTTTCCGTGATACCTCATGATTCTCTAGACTCGGAGCCTGTACCGGATCATCTTACTTTGGTTAAGAAGCATCCTAAGTTAGCTTCCAAGTTTATGGATAGATATCGAACACTCGTTACGTCTTTTTATAAGACACATCAAGTGATTGTCGAAGATAAAAATGACATGTTAGAGGATCTAACTGATCCGGAAAGGAGGAAGCAGTTAGCATTCCAATTGGAGAAGGAAGCAAGTAGTAGTGCAACACCTATCTTTAAGGATATACCTATAGATCCTGAATCTTTTACACCATATCCTTATTGACCAAGTCCTGAACCTATATATGATCCTACTATGGAGACGAGGTATGCAGTACCACAGGGTTCAGAGGATGGTTCTGATTCAGAACTTCCTATTGAGAATTTTGATGGTTGGAGAAGGGGATCATATGAAGGATCTCATGAACACCAGATGTCCATAGATGGTTCTAACAGAAATGTTGGACAATCTAGCTGGATGGGTGCAAGAATTAACCTTAGTAACAGTAGTAGAAATGCCATGTCGATGGATAATCAGGATGAAGAAGAAGATCCTGAGGAGAGAGTGTTTGAATCATCAACATCTTCTCAAAACCCAGGGAATATACATTATCCGGTGTTTAACTATCTTGCCCAAAGGAGCACCTGGGGATCAGCGGGATCTGCGTATTCTGTTGACGACTCAAGGAATAAAGCTCAGGAGATGCAAATGGGAAATAATGTTGACAATGTTTCCGAAGACTTTTCGGCTAAGCTGGAGGTAGTCAATGCGCTCAGGTTGAGTAATGAATCAAGTCCTGACACTTTAGATAATGAGTATGTTCCTTCTGGAAGGCCATTTGTTCCACAAACTGTGCGACGAACGTCACGTCATCACGGTTGGACATCAGGCATCTATGATGAGCGTAGTTACTACTAGAAGTAGGCAACTATATAGAGGTATCGAGTACTGTGTATTGTAATCCGAGAAATAAGATACTGTTGTAATTATACCTATATGGTATATGTTGTAATGACTTTGTATTATTAAGATATTGTAATGTATAATATGTGAAATGCATATTTGGATTTTATTTGGATTTTCATTGTGTGACTAGTTCTGTGCGTAAAGTCGAGCTCAGAACACATGTGCATGATGTAATTATGAGTATTCGCTTTATGTTGCAGGACTAGGGGGTCATGGATATGGGTGTAGAGACCGAATCTGAGCAACAGCGGATGGAACGTGAGGCCAAGGAGAAGGCCGATGCAGATGCAACAAATCAGGGAACGTTACCACCACCACCAATGAGACTGTTAATGGAGCAGAACTTTATGCAGTGTATGCAAATGATGCAAGAGATCCAGAACAAGTTCATGGAGGAGTTACTGGGACGAGCAAATCAGAGAGCACCTGAAGGTGGAGGAGTAAGTCTTTCTGACTTCCAGAATGCAAGGCCGTCACCTTTTGCATCAGCTCCTGAACCAATGGATGCAGAAGATTGGCTAGCAGATACAGAAAGAAAGTTGAAGACTGTAGGTTTCAATGATGAGGAGAAATTGAGGTATGCAACTCATATTCTGACTGGACCTGTAGCATCACGCTGGGAGAATTAGTTAGCCATGCAACAGCCAGGAAGGGAGTACACTTGGGAGGAGTTTAAATAGAGATTCTATGAATATCATGTTTCGGAGAGTGTTATGGAGTTGAAGCGGAGAGAATTTGAGGAGCTGCACCAGGGATATACTAGTGTTATGAAGTATATCCGTGAGTTTAGTCAACTGTCTCGATATGCGGAGGAAGAAGTTAATACGGAGGAAAAGAGGAAGAAGCATTTCCTGCATGGATTTAATCCATTTGTGAGGATGCAGTTGAGGTTGGCTAAAATCAAACTTATCAGCAGTTGCTGGATGCAGCTATTACTTTCGAGGATGACTGCAAGAATGTCCAAGAGGATAGAAGGAAGAGAGCTAAT
The DNA here is from genome assembly GCA_916181665.1 of Avena sativa. Classification (NCBI taxonomy): domain Eukaryota; kingdom Viridiplantae; phylum Streptophyta; class Magnoliopsida; order Poales; family Poaceae; genus Avena; species Avena sativa. The sequence continues at coordinate 293,452,305 of OV702282.1, forward strand.
AAGGAAACCAAGAGGATACAAGCAAGTAAGCCCAAGCCCAAACTGGAATTTAAACCCAGGAATAGACCTATAACATCAATAATTCCAATCGGAGTGCAAATCCAAACGCAAAGAATATTATATGCCACAATTGCAAACTTCCAGGACACATAAGCAAGGATAGCCCGAAACCAGTAATTGTGTGTAATGCTTGTGGTTAGAGAGGTCACATAAAGCCAAAATTTACAACCAAACCACAAGGAGGTTGGCCGGTTAGAGATGGAAGGCAAGCCAGTGGAGGAAATGGACAGCCCAATAAAGGAGGGAATAATGTCAAGAACAATAATGGCAAGAGGAACAGACCTACTGGGAAGCTGAATTGTGCAACCCTAGAGGAGGTGGATAACTCAGAGCATGAAGTGATAGGTATGCTCAATATCGTTACCAATCCCGGCAAAGTTCTATTTGATACTGGTGCAACTACTTCATTCATTTCCGAAGAATTCTGTGATAAATTCGGGATTAGAAGGGCAACGTTAGAAAACCCTATGACCGTAGTTACGGCAGGGGGAAATGTGATTGTACGCCACATTAAACAAGATCAGGTTATCTCGATCTATGGTTGTACATACTTTGCAGACCTTTATGTGATTACTTTGAAGGGAATTGAGTAGTGATGGGGATGGACTAGATGATGGAACATGGGGCTCAGATAAATTATGAGGAGAAAACTGTCTCAATCAAAACTCCAAGTGGAGCAAGGATAGTTTACCAAGCAGATAAGCATAGTCATATCATGGTGATATGCAGTTGAACTCGATGAAAGTGGTCAAACTGGAAGATATTCCTATAGTAAATGAGTTTCAAGATGTTTTTCCAGCAGAGCTACCCGGAATGCCACCAGATCGGGAGATAGAGTTCACTATTGATCTAATTCTGGTACAGCACCAATAGCTCAAGCACCATATAAGATGGGACCAAAAGAATTAAAAGAACTCAAAGAGAAAATTGATGAGTTAGCTAGAAAAGGGTTTATTCAGGAAAGTGTATCCCCATGGGGAACACCAGTAATCTTTGTGGATAAAAGGGATGGTGGAAGAAGGATGTGTGGAGACTACAGAAATCTGAACAATGTTATCATAAAGAATAAGTATCCTTTACCAAGGATTCAAGATTTATTTGATCAAGTGAAAGGAGCCGGAGTATTTTCAAAGATCGACCTAAGATCTGGATACCATCAAATAAAAATCAAGCCTGAGGATGTTCCAAAGACAACATTTGTCTCAAGATATGGACACCATGAGTATCTGGTAGTACCATTTGGTTTGACCAATGCACCAGCAATATTCATGAATTTGATGAACAAACTTCATGCCATATTTGGATAAGTTCGTCATAGTCTTCATTGATGATATTCTGATATATTCCAAGGATAAGGAAGAGCATGCTGATCATTTGAGAATAGCATTATAGACTCTAAGGGAACATAAACTTTATGCTAAGTTCAGTAAATGTGAATTTTGGATAGATGAGGTAGAATTCCTCGGTCATGTGATCAGTAAAGATGGAATTGCTGTAAATCCATCCAAAATTCAATCATTACTGGAGTGGACTGCACCAACCAATGTGAAACAAATTCGAGGTTTCTTGGGGATGGCTGGTTATTATCGGAGATTCATTGAAGGTTTCTCCAAAATAGCTGGACCAATGACCAAATTGTTAAGAAAGAATACACCATTCAATTGGGATGAGAAGTGTGATGCAAGTTTTCAGGAGTTGAAGACCGGGTTAACCACAGCTCCAATCTTATCAGTTCCAGAAACAGGGAAAAACTTTACAGTATACTGTGATGCATCTAAAGAAGGTTTGGGTTGTGTGTTAATGCAAGATCGGAAAGTGATTGCTTATGGTTCAAGACAACTGAAACCACATGAAGTCAAATACCCAACTCATGATTTAGAGTTAGTAGTAGTAGTCTTTGCGCTGAAAGGCTGGAGGCATTTTCTTTATGGAGCCAGATGTGAGTTATACACTGACCATAAAAGTCTTAAATATTTCTTCACTCAAAAGGAATTGAATATGAGACAGAAGCGTTGGTTGCAACTAATCAAAGATTATGATTTAACAATCAACTATACTCTAGGAAAAGCAAATGTTGTAGCATATGCTTTAAGTCGAAAGAGTGTAGATATTCAGCCTAGCAATCAGGAGCTACCAAAAGAGTTACAAATGGACTTGGAAAGATTAGAGATTCAATTCATTAGAACAGAGGTTCTTGGAGGATTAGCTACTATGCAGGTAGTTGCAGAGCAGGACAGTGATCTTAAGCAAGAAAATTTTAGACATCAAGCAAAAGATCCTTTCACTGCTGAGGAAATTTGGAGGATATCTCAAGGACAAAAATCAGTTTTTCGCCTTGGATATTATGAATATTTGTGGTTCCAAGATCTTATTTGTGTTCCAAATGTGACTGAGATTCGAGATGTCATACTCAGAGAAGCACATGAAACACCATATTTTATACATCCAGGAAGTACTAAGATGTACATGGATCTGAAAGAATTATTCTGGTGGAATAACATGAAAAGTGACATTGTTAAATATGTATCAGAATGCCATACTTGCCAAAGGGTGAAGGCTGAACATCATAGTCCAGCAGGACCATTGCAACCCTTGGAAATTCCTGAATGGAAATGGGAGGAAATTGGTATGGAATTCATCACATGATTGCCCATGACGCCTAAACGGAAGGATATGATATGGGTAATTGTGGATAGACTCACTAAAAGTGCACATTTTATTCCAGTAAATCAGAAGGATAATGCCGAGAAGTTAGTAGAAGTTTACGTCAAAGAAATAGTAAGCAAGCACGGAGTGCCCAAAGAGATTGTGACTGATAGGGGATCAGTGTTTACTTCAGCATTTTGGAAGAAATTGCATGAAGCACTTGGTTCAAAGTTATATTTCAGCACAACTTATCATCCAGAGACAGGGGATGAAACAGAAAGAACAAATCAGATACTAGAAGACATGATAAGGGCTTGTGCATTAGATTTTGGAGGTACATGGGAAGATCATCTACCATTGGCAGAATTTTCCTACAATAATAGCTATCAGAGTAGTCTAAAGGCAGCTCCATATCAGGTTCTATATGGAAGGAAGTGTAGATCACCAATATGTTGGTATGAGCCTGGAAGCAGCAAGGAGTTTGCGCCAGACTATATCAAGGAAAGACAAGATATCATTGATAAGATCAGGGATAGACTAAAAATAGCCCAAAGTAGGCAGAAAAGTTATGCTGATCAAAGCTGAAGATCATGGCATCCAGAAGTGGGAGACATGGTATATTTGAAAGTAAGTCCAATGAAAGGGGTTAAAAGGTTCGGAGTTAAAGGAAAGTTGAGTCCAAGATATTGAAGGGTTTCGCGGCATAGTAAATCAAAATTTTCTACGGATGCGAACAGAGGGAAGCCAAGATCTAATCTTGGAGATGCAAACAACGAGAGAGATTGGATTAGATCTTCATACCCTTTAAGATTCGCACAGCGGAACGTTCGTCGGAACGTGGGTGATGTAGTCGTACTCGCTTCTCCTCCTCGCGATCCGATCCGATCTAGCACCGCAAGTGGCGATGCCTCTGGGAGATACACACGTGCAGCACCTCGACGTCTCCTCCTTCCTTGGTCCAGCAAGTATGGTGGAGAGACGGATTGGATCTACAACGCGACGGCGCGGTGCAAGTGGTGGAGAGTTTCTGCAGCAGGGCTTCGCCTACACGCAGTCGGGAGGGAGAGAGAGAGGAGGGCAGCAGGGCGACTAGGCTTGAGGGGAAGGTGTGGGGGGGTGGTGCGCCCCAGCCCTCTATATATAGAGGGGTGGGCGCCTGCCCTAACCCCTCCCCCAAGCCCTAGGCCGGCGGCCAAAGGAGGGAGGAGTGGGGGGCAAGGAAACCCCCCTTCTAGAAGCTCCAACTAGGGTTTATCCCTTGGTTGGCCGGCTGGGCCCTATGGGGCCTTGTGCCCCTGGCCCAATGCGGCCAGGGCACTCCCTCATAGGCCCATGCCCCCTCCCGACAGGTGGGACCACGTTGGTCCCCCTCCGTAAGGTTCTAGAAGCTTCCGGTACAATACCGATTAACCCGGAACAATTCCGAACTCCAAAAACTGCACTGCCTTATATGAATCTTATTCTCCGGACCACTCTGGAACCTCTCGTGATGTCCTGGATCCCATCCGAGACTCCGAACAAAAACTCATAAACCAATTATCCAATCTATCCTAGCGTCGAGACTCGTTAAGTGTGTGACCCTACGGGTTCGACAATATGCAGACATGATCTTCTATCAATAATCAACAGCGGGGCCTGGAAACCCATATTGACTCCCAAACATTCATCGATGATCATATCGGATGAACCACGATGCCAGGATTCAATCAATCCCATATATATATTCCCTTCGTCTCGCGATATTTTTACTTGCCCGAGATTCGATCGTCGGTACCGTCATACCTAGTTCAATCTCGTTCACAGCAAGTACTTTACTCGTTCCGTAATCCGATATCACTTTGTGATTAACTCCTTAACCACATGATTGCAAGCGGTGTTGATATCGACTACCGAGTGGGCCCGAAGTATATCTCTCCGACTTGGGAGGGACAAATCCCATCTCGATACATACAACCCAACAGGTACTTTCCGATCACCTGAGAGACACCTTTATGATCCCCTCTCATAGGATGACGTTTGATGACCTCAAAGCTTTCTTCCGATACCAGGGAGTTGTATTATCTCATGGTCTAAGGAATACAATATTTGACATAAGAAAATCTTCGCAAAGATGAACACGATGACACGATCTAATTGCTTCGCTTAGTTTGGGTCTGTCCATCATATCATTCTCCCAATGATATGATCTCATTATTAATCGACAACTCATGTCCATGGTTAGGTAACCTTAACCATCATTAATCAATGAGCTAGTCCATAGAGGCATACTAGGGACACGGTGTTGTTCACAAACCACACAAGTATTAAAGTTTCCGCTTAATACAATTCTAGCATGGAATATAAACATTATCATGAAAAAGAATTATAATAATAACATCTTTATTATTGCCTCTAGGGCATAATTCCAACAGTCTCCACTTGCACAAGAGTCAATAATCTAGTTTACATTTGGCAACAATCTCACACCCATAACACTGAGGTGCTGATCATGTTTTACACGTGGAAGAGGTTTAGTCAATGGATCTGCGACATTCAGATCTGTATGTACTTTGCTAATCTTCAGATCTCCATCTGCTATATAATCTCGGATTATATGAAACTTGCGGTTGATATGCTTGGTCTTTGGATGATATCTTGGTTCCTTAGCGAGTGCTATGGCGCCAGTGTTGTCACACAATATCTCCAGTGGGTCCAATGCACTTGGAACCACGCCAAGCTCAGTGATGAAGTTCTTGATCCAAACTCCTTCACTTGACGCTTCTGCAGCAGCCATGTATTCCGCTTCTACTGTAGATCCCGTGATCACGCTTTGCTTGCAGCTTCTCCAGCTCACAGCTCCTCCATTCAAAATATACACGTATCCTGTCTGGGATTTAGAATCATCCTTGTCGGTGTCGAAACTAGCATCGACGTAACCTTTTACGACGAGCTGTTCATCACCCCCATAGACTAAGAACATTTCTTTGGTCCTGTTTAGGTACTTTAGGATGTTATTCACGGCTGTCCAGTGTTCCACTCCTGGATCACTTTGATATCTGCTCGTCAAACTAAGAGCATTGGACACATCCGGTCTAGTACACAGCATGGCATACATGATAGAACCTATGGCCGAGGCATAAGGCACTTTGCTCATAGCTTCCCTATCATTTACCATAGCTGGACACTGAGCCTTGCTCAATATCTTACCTGACAACATAGGCACTGAACCTTTCTTTGCCTTATCCATTCTGAACCTTTTCAAAACTTTGTCTAGGTATGTACTCTGGCTTAAAGATATCAGGCGTATTTGTCTATCTCTATAGATTTTGATGCCCAATATATAAGCAGCTTCACCTAGGTCTTTCATTGAAAAACACTTGTTCAAATAACTCTTCACATCGTTAAGCATGTTAATGTCATTTCCAATAATCAATATGTCATCCACATATAGTACCAGAAATGTCACCGAGCTCCCACTCACTTTCTTGTAGATGCAAGCTTCGTAGAAATTTGGAACAAATCCAAAGCTCTTGATCAAAACGAAGGTTCCAACTCCGAGATGCTTGCTTCAGTCCATAAATGGAACGCTGACTTTTGCATACTTTATCAGCATCCTTAGGATCGATAAAACCTTCGGGTTGCATCATATACAACTCTTCATCAATGTTGCCATTGAGGAACGCAGTCTTGACATCCATCTGCCATATTTCATAATCATGAAACGCAGCAATTGCTAATAAAATCCGAATGGACTTAAACATCGCTATGGGAGAGAAAGTCTCATCGTAGTCAACACCTTGAACTTGTCGAAAACCTTTTGCGATAAGCCGTGCTTTATAGACGGTAACATTACCATCCGCGTCCGTTTTCTTCTTGAAGATCCATTTGTACTCAACGACCTTTCGGTCGCTAGGAGGGTCCACCAAAGTCCATACTTGGTTTTCGCTCATGGATCCCAATTCGGATTTCATGGCTTCTAGCCATTTCTCAGAGTCTGGGCTCATCATCGCTTCCTCATAGTTCATAGGTTCACTGTCTTCTACCAACAAGACAGTCAAGACAGGGTTGCCGTACCACTCAGGAGGGGCACGTGACCTTGTCGACCTACGACGTTCAGTAGCAGCATCGTCCGAAGCTTCATGATCCTTGTCATTGGATTCCTCTATTGTTGGTGCAGGCGGCACTGGAACAATTTCAGGTGTTGCGCTACTCTCCAATTCAAGAGAAGGTTCAATAACCTCGTCTAGATCTACTTTCCTCCCACTCACTTCTTTCGAGAGAAACTCCTTCTCAAGAAAGGAACCGTTCTTTGCGACAAACACTTTGCCTTCGGTTCTGTGATAGAAGGTATACCCAATAGTTTCCTTAGGGTATCCTATGAAGACGCATTTCTCCGCTTTGGGTTCGAGCTTGTCCGGCATCAACTTCTTGACGTAAGCTTCGCATCCCCAAACTTTAAGAAATGACAACTTAGGTTTAGCACCAAACCACAGTTCATACGGTGTCGTCTCAACGGATTTAGATGGTGCCCTATTTAAAGTGAATGCAGCGGTTTCTAATGCATAACCCCAAAATGATAACGGCAAATCAGTAAGAGACATCATTGATCGGACCATATCTAATAGGGTTCGATTCTGGCATTCAGACACACCATTGCGTTGTGGTGTTCCGGGTGGCGTGAGTTGCGAAACGATTCCGCTTGCTTTAAGATGCGTGAGAAAATCATTACTCAAATATTCACCTCCACGATCGGATCGTAGAAATTTAATCTTTCTGTTATGATGGTTCTCCACTTCATTCTGAAATTCCTTGAACTTTTCAAATGTTTCAGATTTATGTTTCATTAAATAGATATACCCATATCTACTTAAGTCATCGGTAAAAGTGAGAAAATAGCGATATCCACCGCGCGTCGAAACACTCATCGGTCCGCATACATCGGTATGTATGATTTCCAATAAGTCCGTTGCTCGCTCCATCATACCGGAGAACGGGGTTTTGATCATCTTGCCCATGAGGCATGGTTCGCATGTGTCAAATGATTCAAAATCAAGAGACTCCAAAAGTCCATCAGAATGGAGTTTCTTCATGCGTTTTACACCAATATGACCTAGACGACAGTGCCACAAATAATTAGTATTATCACTATCTACTTTGCATCTCTTAGCTTCAATGTTATGGATGTGTGTTTCATCCCTTTCGAGATTTAGAAGAAATAAACCATTCACAACAGGTGCATGACCATAAAAGATGTTACTCATATAAATAGAACAACCATTATTCTCCAATTTAAATGAATAACCGTCTTGCAATAAACAAGATCCAGAAATAATGTCCATGCTCAACGCAGGCACATAATAACATTTATTGAGGTTTAAAACTAATCCCGAAGGTAAAACTAAGGAGAGAGTGCCGACGGCCATCACATCAACTCTTGATCCGTTGCCAACGCGCATCGTCACCTCATCCCTCGCAAGCCGCCGTCTATTCCGTAGCTCCTGTTCGAGTTACAAATATTAGCAACTGAACCAGTATCAAATACCGAGGCACTACAACGAGAGCTAGTAAGGAAAACATCAATAACATGTATATCAAATATACCTTTGATGGTGCCAGCCTTCTTGTCCGCTAAGTACTTCGGACAGTTGCGCTTCCAGTGACCCTTGTCCTTGCAATAGAAGCACTCAGTGTCCGGCTTAGGACCAGACTTGAGCTTCTTCTTAGCAGGGGCAACGCGCTTGCCGCCGCCTTTCTTGAAGGGCTTCTTTGCACCCTTACCTTTCTTGAAGGTGGGGGGCTTGTTGACCATCAACACATGATTATCCTTTTTGATGTCCACCTCCGCAGCCTTCAGCTTTGCGAAGAGATCGGTGATCGTATCAGTGGAACCAATCTGATTATGAGTCACTACAAAACTTTTGTAGCTGGGAGGGAGTGATTGCAGAACCCTGTCAATCTTGAGCTCCTCTGGAATCTTGCAGTCCAGTTGCTCAAGGAGTTGAGTGTAGCCCGACATCTTAATGGCGTGCTCACTAACGGAACTCCCTTCCTCCATCTTGCAGTTAAAGAACTTCTCAGAGATCTCATATCTCTCAGAACGGGCCTGAGTCTGAAACATGGTTTTCAGCTCCTCGAGAATCTCAAAGGGCCCGAGATAGTCTTCAAAACAATTTTGAAGGTCCGATTCCATAGCAAACAACATGGTGCTCTTAATCACACCATAATCATCTTTGCGCGACTGATAGACAGCTTTCTCATCAGCCGGCGCAGTAGCAGCAGGGGCGTCACCTAACGCACTCTCAGGACATAGTCCTTTTGACCGCCAGAGAGAATGATTCTCACATTGCGGAACCAATTGGTGAAGTTAGACCCATTGTTTTTAAGCTTTTCCTTCTCAGCAAAAACGTTGAAGTTGAAGTTGGACTTAGCCATTTGATCTACAATATTTGCAAGTACAAATTAGACTATGTTCATGATAACTAGTTCAACTTTTAATCAAATTACTAGATGAACTCCCACTAAATTCAACATCCCTCAAGTTGTTTAGTGAACACGATCCAAATTCACCACACCTAATCCGATCTTCACGAGAAGAGATGTGGTTTCAATGGTGGACAACGAAGTGTCGATCATATCATTCATATGACTCATGCTTAACCTTTCGGTTCATGTGTTCCGAGGCCATGTCTGTACATGCTAGGCTCGTCAAGTTAGACCCAAGTATTTCCGCGTGTGCAAAACTGGCTTGCACCCGTTGTATGTGAACGTAGAGTCTATAGCACCCGATCATCACGTGATGCTTGGACACGACGAACTTTCGCAACGGTGCATACATGGGGAGAACATGGTTTTATCTTGATCTTTAAGTGAGGAATCATCTTACAATGCTACCGTCGCGATCTAAGCATAATAAGATACATAAAAGGATAAACATCACATGCATATAACTTTATGTGACATGGTATAGCCAATCTTCGCGCAATGATCTCCATATTGTGTGTGCCGGCATGATCTCCATCACTCCACCATGATTGCCTCCACCACGAATAGCAACTACAACTATTGCTAACTACTTAGCGATAAAGTGAAACTATTACATGGCGCATAAGAAGTTGACACACAGGTCATACACAATTATAAAGACAACCATATGGCTCCTGCCGGTTGTGTACTCATCGACATGCAAGTCGTGAAACATTACAAAACATGATCATCGCATACATTATACACATCACATCTTGGGCCATACCATATCACAGAAAACACTCCCTGCAAAAACAAGTTAGACGCCTCTACTTTGTTGTTGCATGTTTTACGTGGCTTATGGGAGTAGCATGCTAAGAACGATTCTTACCTACGGAAAGCCACAACGGTGATATTATGGTTGCCAAACTCCGGTGTAAATCCCATGACAACTATAGTGAGAGAAACTGACATCCACCAGCCGCATGTGTGGAACAGCCACACGTCAAGTGCGGAGCCGGTCTCGCGAACGACTTCGCGTAAGGTTGGCCTGGACCGCTTCAATCTCACTATCCCGCGTCATAAGAAGAACACAAACAATAGGCTTGCAACAGAAAACATCAATGCCCGCAACAACCATGTTGCGTTCTACTCGTGAAACACATCTACGCATAGATCTAGCTCTGATACCACTGAAGGGTTTCGCGGCATAGTAAATCAAAATTTTCTACGGATGCGAACAGAGGGAAGCCAAGATCTAATCTAGGATATGCAAACAACGAGAGAGATTGGATTAGATCTTCATACCCTTTAAGATTCGCACAGCGGAACGTTCGTCGGAACGTGGGTGATGTAGTCGTACTCGCTTCTCCTCCTCGCGATCCGATCTGATCTAGCACCGCAAGTGGCGATGCCTCCGGGAGATGCACACGTGCAGCACCTCGACGTCTCCTCCTTCCTTGGTCCAGCAAGTATGGTGGAGATACGGATTGGATCTACAACGCGACGGCGCGGTGCAAGTGGTGGAGAGTTTCTGCAGCAGGGCTTCGCCTACACGCAGTCGGGAGGGAGAGAGAGAGGAGGGCAGCAGGGCGACTAGGCTTGAGGGGAAGGTGTGGGGGGGGGTGGTGCGCCCCAGCCCTCTATATATAGAGGGGTGGGCGCCTTACCTAACCCCTTCCCCAATCCCTAGGCCGGCGGCCAAAGGAGGGAGGAGTGGGGGGCAAGGAAACCCCCCCCCCTTCTAGAAGCTCCAACTAGGGTTTATCCCTTGGTTGGCCGGCTGGGCCCTATGGGGCCTTGTGCCCCTGGCCCAATGCGGCCAGGGAACTCCCTCATAGGCCCATGCCCCATCCCGACAGGTGGGACCACGTTGGTCCCCCTCCCGAAGGTTCTAGAAGCTTCCGGTACAATACCGATTAACCCGGAACAATTCCGAACTCCAAAAACTGCACTGCCTTATATGAATCTTATTCTCCGGACCATTCCAGAACCTCTCGTGATGTCCCGGATCCCATACGAGACTCCGAACAAAAACTCATAAACCAATTATCCAATCTATCCTAGCGTCGAGACTCGTTAAGTGTGTGACCCTACGGGTTCGACAATATGCAGACATGATCTTCTATCAATAATCAACAGCGGGGCCTGGAAACCCATATTGACTCCCACACATTCATCGATGATCATATCGGATGAACCACGATGCCAGGATTCAATCAATCCCATATATATATATTCCCTTCGTCTCGCGATATTTTACTTGCCCGAGATTTGATCGTCGGTACCATTATACCTAGTTCAATCTCATTCACAGCAAGTACTTTACTCGTTCCGTAATCCGATATCACTTTGTGATTAACTCCTTAACCACATGCTTGCAAGCGGTGTTGATATCGATTACCGAGTGGGCCCGAAGTATATCTCTCCGACTTGGGAGGGACAAATCCCATCTCGATACATACAACCCAACAGGTACTTTCCGATCACCCGAGAGACACCTTTATGATCACCCTCTCATAGGATGACGTTTGATGACCTCAAAGCTTTCTTCCGATACCAGGGAGTTGTATTATCTCATGGTCTAAGGAATACAATATTTGACATAAGAAAAGCTTCGCAAAGATGAACACGATGACACGATCTAATTGCTTCGCTTAGTTTGGGTCTGTCCATCATATCATTCTCCCAATGATATGATCTCATTATTAATCGACAACTCATGTCCATGGTTAGGAAACCTTAACCATCATTAATCAATGAGCTAGTCCATGGAGGCGTACTAGGGACACGGTGTTGTTCACAAACCACACAAGTATTAAAGTTTTCGCTTAATACAATTCTAGCATGGAATATAAACATTATCATGAACAAGAATTATAATAATAACATCTTTATTATTGCCTCTAGGGCATAATTCCAACAGATATATCGGGCCATTCAAGATACTGAGTCAGAACAGAACTATAGCTTATGCTTTAGAGTTACCATCAAGATTGGCTCAAGTGCATAATGTTTTCCATGTGTCACAACTTCGTAAATGTTTGAAAGTTCTAGATGATGCAATCACACATCAAGAGATAGAATTACACGCAGATTTGACCTATGTTGAAAGACCCTATAAAACTTTGGAAGAAAACTGGAAAAGGTTGAGGAATAGGGAAATCAAGTATTGCAAGGTACGGTGGGAACATCAACCTGAGAGAGAATCCACTTGGGAGAAAGAAGAGGATTTAAGAAAAGCCTCTCCAGAACTGTTCAGGTACACTTCACAAACTTCGGGACGAAGTTTAATTTAAGGGGGGAAGTCTGTAACATCCCAGCATTTAGGAACCAATGAAGGGTAGATTTAGTAATCTGTGATATTACATGCATTCATCTGTAAAAATGTGGGTAAATTTTTCTCCAAATAAAAACCTAAAGTGATCAAAGTTTCTTTCATGCTTTGAGATTAGGTATAGTCTTGGAGGATGATTGTTATAGACTTTGATATGATCTTTATGGATGAGTGTGTTTTGGGAAATGAAATTTGAATTTAAACTTGAGTGTTGGATTTATAATGTAGAAGGATTTAGAATTAGGTTTGAGTGATTTGATTTAAGCAAGAGTTAACAATTAATAACTCAAATTTTAAATAAAATAAATTAAACAATAAAATGAATACTTATTCCATAATTTTATTCAATAAATAAGTTACAAAATGTAACTTATGGAAATGATCAATAATCTTTACAATAGTAATGAAATAAAAGAAGAATCTTTACATATTGAGTAATAGTACAATCTTTATTACAAAAGAATAAATAAAAATTACAAAAGAATAAAAGAAATATTACAAGTGACTATTCTATAAAGAAAAAGAAAACCTAAACTAAAGTCTTGATCTTCAAGTCTTGTACCTGCAAAACAAAACACAAGCTAAAAGAAAGAAAGTTAAAGATTAGATATGTACTCTCAGAATTGACAGTGAGTTGCACTGTGCAAAATTTCATCATTGAGTAATCTTTAAAGGGGCAAGTTTCACCAATATGAAAGAACTAAATCTTTCATAATTTAAGCCAGAAGTCAAATAACTCCAAACAACAAGGAGGGACAAGTTTCACCAGATAAGTAAGAGTAACCAGATAAAAGTAACTTTCATATCCAGAGCATATCCACAAGGTGCAGCAGACACACAAGCAGCACACACACCAAACTGCATGGTGTGTGCTGTCAGCACAGCATCAACAGGCCACACACACAAAACTACTCAGCACAGCTGTGGGAGGCATCTCCAACACCATTCTCTGGTGCATACACACCAAGCCCAGCAGCCCAGCTAAACCAAACCAAAGCCAAACCAGATCACACCAACCAAACTCTTGATCATATCACCAAGATGGTGACATAAGGAGGGGGTAGATCAGGTGGATAGCAAGAACAAGATCAAGCCACCATGACCAGGAGGTGGAGAGCTAGATCAAGGACAAGTCCATGAGCTGGAAGTATCAGGAGGAGCACCAGATCAAGCTAGCCACAAGATCAACAACTTGCAACCCCAACAACAACCAAGTGTGGTGAGTAGAAAAGACCATCACATGATTTATCTGTCTAAGTTAGACAAGCATCCATGAGTTGTCTCATACTCAAATTCTCAGTAAAACACCCAAGTGGGGTGATTCCATCATTCAAGTTTTAAACACTAAAAGCAATCAGAAAACTATAAAGATCCAACCAAGGATCTCAGGACAACATCATTGATCCTAGATATCAGGCTATATTTAAATTCCATGAATGAATATAGCCAAGACCTGAACTTCTAGGCACACCTCTTAAATAGGAGTAGCACCTTAGAATTTCATCCTATGGATCCATATAATTTATCAAGCTTACAAATCATTTTTTTCCCAACTTTGAGTCAAGAATCAGTAGCTGGTACCACTACAAGAACCAATCCATGAGGAACAACAAGATAAGGGTCTAGTCCCTAAACCTCAGACCAACATCATAGGTTCCAGGGATTCAAAGAAAGAAGTTTCCATTTATTTCTAATGCCAATCTAATTTTAAGCTTGAACAAAACCAAGCCAAGTAATAGAATCTAATCTTGTGTGCCATACTGGGATGGTGTCACAAGATCAGCTTCTAAACTAAGTAGTCTAAGAATCCAACTTTTACCGATACACTCACAGCCAAATATCAATCATTTTCCTCATACTAATCACATGAATAATTTCCAGATAGATCCATATACATATCATCACTATAAGAGACCAATTGATCTCAGCTATATATATGAATTCTTAAGCCAACTGTACAAATACAGTGACTTCATCACACAAAAATCACTGTCATTTACCAAGCAATGACATTGGTGAGCTCTTAAACCACTAGAATCCCCAAGTAATGATTCTAGAGCAACCTTATCATCTGAACCATATCAAGTTAACCAAATGGAATCAATCTGTTAAGCCACTAGCATCACCAAAGCTAACCATAAGCAGTAATCCACAGCAAACAATCACTTAGTATGCTTAGGGATCATTAATACATGATCCAAATCATCAGATATTCAATCAATAGAGGGATATGAACCCTAAGCAGAACAAGAACCCTAATGAGGACATAACCACTAGCCAGGAGTAGCTACTACCAACACATAGCATAGGGTGGCCTAGCACAGAGGACACAAGGGGAAGAAGAACAACTTACTGATGGATGTTGTTGTGGGTGAGAAGACGAAGCAGAGGTTGACGACGAGCACGGCGGCACGAGGAGCACCCCCAAGGGGGCGCTCCGACCCACACCACGCCGAGGCGGCGACCCTAGCCACGCTTGAAGACGAGGAACACCAGTACGGCACACGGCAACAGCGGCGGCGACAGCACCGGCACCACCCTAAACCCTAGGGTTCGGGATGGAGCTAGTCTGGCCACGGGGAAGCTCCAGATCCAAATCGAATTGGACAGAAGGGTAGAGTGTGGTATACAACCTCGTCCTGCACCACGACAGCGTCCAGGGAGGACCACGACGGCGAGCAGCGCACGGCGCCGGCGCCATCGACCATGGGTTGGGCCAGGACCCCTTCACGGTGTCGTTTTGGTTCTTCCCTAGTGGGCCACAAGGGCCCAATAAGCCCAACACAGTCATCCCAAATCACTTAAAGCAAGTTTTTAAATAAGAAAAGACCAAAATGCCCCTGAATTTAAATAAATTCTAGAAAATAAAATAAAAATCCAAAAATTATAAATAAAATATTTTTGGATTCTCAATAATCCAAACTATCCAAATAAATTAAAAAATAAAATTTTAGACATATAAATTTTATTAAGAATTTTGTAATATATATATTCCTTATGGAAACAAAATTATTGAAAGCTGATAAAAATAAATAAAAATCACTTTCATTATATATTAATATTGTAGTATTTTAGAAAAATACTAAACAAATATTTAATATCAATATTTGGTATTTAAATGATAATTCTTAAAGGAATTATTAAATAAATAAAATTCAAATAAAAGGAAATAAAATAAAAGAATACAATATTCAATAAATATTAAAAATTAATATTTATAAATCCTTTATTATTAAAAGGATTTTTATAATTTAAATAATGGGGGAGAATACATATAAAGCTAAATAATGCATTACATTACTTTGCATAATCATTTTGCTTCTTTAAATATTGTCCTTACCAAGCAATAATGATGTTTTTGTAGACATAGAAGCTCAAGGTCTAGTGCAAGCATCAGACTTCACTATCTTGCAATCACAAGGCAAGTTCATCACTTGCTCATGTCCTTTGAAGAGTCTTTATCAAGTATTTATAAATTGTGTGTTATCATCTATATTCCAGAAAAAGAAAATATTATTTTCCCAAAATAAATAAATCTTAGATAGCATCCTAAGTGATGATATTATAGGGCAATAGAACTTAGGTTTATATTTGCAATAATGATGATCCATTAGGGATTAATAACACATGACATCAGTGATTCTAGCGCCGTATATTACGCGTTAGCCATGAGATTTGGAATGGGACAGAGAAGCAGATGTATCCTTTTACTCTTGTATGGAGGCAAGATGACCTTAACGTGACGTTGTGATTACTTGTGCGGATCCAGCATATGGGTGGGCACCCTTACGCCCTACACTTTTGGTGTCTAGATTATCTATGAATGGTGTTTAGGGATATGGTCCATTCAAATGGTACTCGTCTAGGCATCACCAGGTCATAGAGTCTTCGGGAACTCATTAGGGTTTTAGCCTACCCGAAAGGGGGCTTAACGGAGGTGATCCCGTCCCGAAGGATCGTGCAGACATATGAGGTCGCAGAGAGGGCAGTGATTGGCTTGGACCAACTACTGGGCCCCACATCATGGAATTGTGGACGGGAAAGTACGCCCGGTTGTGCAACAAGGAGTTGATCTCTCATGGGTAAAGTAACGCACCTCTACAGAGTGTAAGAACTGTAACTAGTTACTCCCTATTCCGGGAAGGAGCTACAAACGTGGCAGGAAAAGAACTCCATGAAAGTTCTGGTCACCCTGTGAAGGCTGATGGTCATTGATTTTTATAATAAAACCAATCTTTGAAGAAAGATTTATGAAAATTGCATAGTGCTAAGGACTGCTAGTCTGAGGTGGTAGATAGAGCATCAAAATTCCTACCTTGCATATAATGAACTTGTTGGGTAACGCTGTTACTCATCCTTTCCTTTGAACCCTTGCTTAGACTCTGAGAATCCAGAAGATACTCCAATGTATGAAACTGAGAGCCAAGAGGAGGTCTTCTATGAAGAGCCCAACCTGTATGGAGCCGTAGAAGGGAAGGACTACGACATCGTCTACGGAGGAGAGTTCCAAGAGTCCGAATAATTACTATAGTTCTAATAGCCACTTGAGCCGAGCAACATGAACAATATATAACAATAAGTTGTTAAGCTCAATTTGGAGTTTAAGTTTTAAATTTGGAACTTCCGCTGAAACACTTATATTTTGGTTTGTAAGTTGAAACTTTTGGATGTCTTGAACTTCCAGTATTATAATAATAATAATAATGTGTGTATGTTTGTAATATGGACCCACAATGTTTCTGTTGTACCACTCTGAGGGATGTGATATTCACGGAACGGTGTTCTGTGGATGTCATGTAAACGACTATAGTGTACTACACATGCAGTGGTATGCTGGGTCACCGCACCGTGGCAGGCAGCCGCGGCAGAGAAAGAGGGCAAAAGTCTGCCGCGGCAGGGGCGCCAGTGGGTTGAACGAAGGGTGTTTTGGTGGTGGTAGGGACTGGCGGTTCGGTTTGGCGAGTGAGTTTAGTGGCAGCATAAGGAAAAGTATTTTCATCAAAAGTAACATGACGAGAAACAATAACACGACCAGAAGAGGAATCAAAACAACGATATCCTTTGTGATCATCAGAAAGGCCAAGATGAATGCAAGGTAGGGAACGTGGTTCGAGTTTATTGGAGGTTGTAGAGGCAATGTTTGGAAAACAAAGGCAACCAAAAACACGCAAGAAAGAATAGTCTGGGTGAGATAAAAACAAAGATTGAAAGGGCGAATAAAGACGACATGTTTTGGTGGGGCGAACATTGATGAGGAATGTGGCAGTGCGAAGAGCTTCAGCTCAAAACAAGAAGGGAGAGAGGCTTGAAAAAGTAAAGTGCGAAGAATGTCATTTATAGAACGTAGAGAATGTTCAGCTTTACCGTTTTGAGGAGAAGTATAAGGACATGAAAGACGAAGAAGAATTCCTTGAGAAAGAAAGAAACTGTGGTTGGTAGTGTTGTCAAATTCTCGTCCATTATCACACTGAATAAATCAAATAGGCAAGCCAAAGTGAGTAAGAACATACTGTCGAAAATTTATGAAAATTGTATGCACATCAGATTTTGCATGAAGAGGAAAAGTCCAAATATAGTGAGAGTAGTCATCCAGGATCACAAGATAATATTTATAACCAGAAACACTAGGAACTGGAGAGGTCCATAGATCACAATGAAGAAGCTCAAACAGAAAAGTACTAACAGTAGTTGAGGTACCAAAAGGTAATCTAACATGTTCGCCACATTGACAGGCATTACAAAGAGAGGGATTATGAGAGGAACTAGAACTAGGTATACAAAAATCTTGAAGCAAAGACGACATAGTAGTTTTATTGGGGTGGCCTAGACGACGATGCCATAAATCAACGGATGCAAGCATGGCGCGGGGGTGGATATGGGCGCGCCATGAAGTGGATAAAGATCGCCCGTGCTATTGTACCGAGCGAGGACCTCCGCCGTTTATCCTTCACAGACAAACCAAAAGGGTCAAAAGCCAGAATAACTTTGTTGTCAATATAGAATTGTTGAACAGAAATAAGATTTTTGATTAAGGACGGAACAACAAGAATATTACATAGAAAAAAATTAGCATAAGATGAAGAGATGTGAGAATTTCTGGCGCAGGAGACAGGAATTGTGGAGCCATCGCCAATAGTGATTGTGGAAAAAGTAGAGGGGAAACAAGCTGACAACAAATTCATATTTGAAGACATATGTGAGGATGCACCGAAATCGAAAATCCAATCTGCACCTTTGTTATTTAGTGTAAAGTTGTTCATGGCGTTGATGAAGGTGGCTTGGTCCAAGGTCGGCTGCTGGGGAGGAGCAAAGGAGCCGGGAGCTTGCATGTTGATGTAGGGGAGGGATGGTAGCTGGTTGTACGCATACGGAGCTTCCATGGTGCCGTAGGAGCCCGGGATGTGGTAGTAGGGCACGCCGGATGGTGGTGTGGCAGTGTAGACGTGAGCCGGCAGCCGAGGGCCGAGGAGGCCGGGAGAGCTCGTGGCTGGACGAAGACCGAGACTCCATGCGCATGTGTATGCGGGAGGGGCGCCATACGAAGACGGGGCCGACCATGGCATCGACCAAGCCTGCACAAGGCCGGTCCAAGGGTCGTGCTGAGGAGGCCAGGACGGTGGCGCGTGCGGTGAAGAAGCAGTAGATGACGAAGCGGGTGCAGGGCCGGAGGAGTGCGTCGTGGGAGGCCTATAGATCGGGTTCTTACCCCTATAATTAGGGCTCGAGCGCCATCCAGGAGGTGGGGTCGGGGCCGCGGCTGGCGCGGCAGGAGGTGGGTGCACGGGTGGCTGCCGCGGTTGCCCAGAGGGCGGATTCCCTGCCGCGGCAGGGGCGGTGGCGTGGAAGACGTGCGGCGCCCATTGTGCCTTGCGAGCTTGATTCTTCTCTTCTTGCTGGAGGAGGCAACGCACCTCCTTGAAGGTGGGGTACGGCTTCAACATGGGGATGAAGGACTGTTGCTTCTCGAACTGATCTCCGAGGCCGATGAGGAGGGCGTTGATGAGGTTGCGGTCCTCGACGTGATCACCAAGCTCACGGAGTTTGTCGCCGATGGCCTTGATCCGCTGGCAGAAGACGGTGACCGGGGCGTCTCCCTGGGTGGTCGTGCCAAGCTCCGTGTTGAGCGCGTTGATGCGCGCGTCGGAGTTGTCCTGGAACAGCTGCTAGAGAGAGGCCCATAGATCGGCGACAGTGGCGTCGTCGGAGGATACCAGGTTGAAGAGCTCCGTGGAGATGCGGGTGTAGATCCACTAAATGATGGCGAGTGACCTAGCGGGGATCGACGGGCTGCGGAGGGTAGGAGGGATCTATATGGTGACAGAGGCCGCAACGGCCGAGGTGGATGGTGAAGAGGTGGCGCCAGTGGTAGTAGTTGTGGGTGCCGAGGTCGAGTGGGATCAGTATGAAGGGGGAGACATCGGCGATGGTGTCGGCTAGAGAGATCATCGGAATTTGGGGAGGTGGTGGTTGTGTGTATGTAGTTGTAGAGGAGGAAAAGGGGGAGGGAGGGACACCGGCAGAACGGAACTCGGCCATGGAGAAGAGGGGCCGAGTTGGAACGGCAACGGCTTTGGCGGCGTAGGTGGAGGCGCCATCCCAGGTGCGGAAAACCTAGGCGTCTGATACCATGATAGTTTGAGAGAATAATAACTTGTATTGATTTCAGCCACGGTGGGCTGTTTATATAGATTACAACTGACTTGGAATCTAAGACTAATAGAGGTAGAGTTACAATTCGAATAGGGAGGGGAGAGGCGGCCGGTGCCTTAGCCACACCGACCTATACTCTAATAGTGGTGAACATTTTCATTTGTTGAATTGCATAACACACATTTGTGATTGTGTGGGAGATTACTCTTTGCTAAACGATCTGCAATCTAGACTTCCCCGGGTAAAAAGTCATACACCCATCTTGCATTGAAGCGGCGCCCAAGCACTCCATATTGTAGTAGCAACATCAGACTGAATTTTTGTTTTGAAATGAGCTTGGTATACTGATTTAGTTGAGAAGCAACCCTTAGATTCCCACGACCGAACCCATTTGTCTTCTTCATCTCGAAAGATTTGAACGGCGTTTATTTCCTTGCTATTTGCTAGAACTTGCAAAAAAATCTTGATGGTGATTGGCTTGTTGATGTCTTCGACCCAAGTGCCATGCTGGAAGGCTTGAGACACTGTCCTTCTAGCCCTTACAACCGAGGGTATAATCTGAAAAACTTATGGAGCTATTTCTTCGATAGTTCTACCATTGATCCATTTATCAGTACAGAAGTAGCACCTCTCTCCATTTCCGATTGTGACTTTGGTTGCAGCATTAAAGATTTGTCTAACCTTTTCATCAACTGGGTTGGACAAGGTGCAATACGGTTTCCATTCTTCTGCTCGAAGGTTCCAAGCCCATCGTACGGCTGAAGTATTCCAGTTGTAACGTGGTGCACGAGGATGGTGGCCCAAGGACAAGTGGGGAAACTTATCCATTTTATCCTTGCAAAGTACATGACCACCAAGGAAACCAAGATGTAACCAAGATTAGCTACATATTCTTCCTTTTTATATCTTTCTATGGAGTAATTGAATCTATGGGAAATGTATGTATTACATGTGGTGTATAATTTTTTGCAGAGAAATATATTAGAAATGACAGCTGCTAGGATTGTTCTGTATGGACTGTTAAACAAACATGAGATGACTTGCATAATAACGATGAGTGGATGAACCATAATCGTTGCGAAAGTAGAAAACACACACGAAAAAATAAAAATAAACGTTTGCGAACTGAAGTGCAAGTGTACGATACTAGCATGAGAAATTATCTGAGATGTTTAGATAATCGCAGACGATTCTATATAAAGATCCATGAACGAATGTGGACATCGCACACGGTTTTTAAAACCATCTGCGACTCGCCGGCCCATCATTGAACCTTGGACACATGCGGCTCGATAAATCATGTGGGATATGCGATTTCAGCCATGTGTGATGGCCTGATCTATATTAGTGGGGAAATCTCGCTTCAAATTTCATTACTACTATAAAACCCATTCATATTATGGTACCTAAATGTAGTGCATGATTACTCATATAAACTTGTTAATTGTAGCTTTTGGAAATGAGGAACGGTTGCAATTTGAACCCCAACACATAATGAGCGAGATTGCTATGCATACTTAAAATCCAACCATCTTGTCATGTGTAGGCTTGGTGTGCGCAGCGTGGATCGGTGGCCAACCATACTCGAAGCGCTGCACTAGGACGACTTCAGATCCAACAGTCCAAACCCAAAGAGCCGAATCTTGGTGACGTATACTTATTTCCTACAATTGGTTAGCTGTTTGCCTGCTCAAAGCTCTAAATATTCTCAACAGTCTTGTCGTAAAATATGTTAATTTATAAGGACATGTATAATAAGGTGACGCTGCCACATTATTTTTGTTTAATTGAAAGTGAGAGTAATAAAAAAGAGAAGATTGATTTTCGTAGATAAGGGATGACCTCTTAGAAATAAAAGAAGACTATTTTCTTGGTTATACCATTTTTCTTTTCTTAGCAAATCAATTTCTTACTAAAAATAGTCAATTCTCATTAACATGAAGAGAGATAATGCATTGTACGATTTATATATATTTTCTTCTCTAGATGATGTGAAGTCATAAGGAGCTTTCCTTTCATTCTAATGCCCTAAGTAGATGCCCTTCGATGCATGGTTGTCATTGCTAATATGGGTCAGAGGATGTATAAAATAGGGGACAAATCTCCATTTAAAATCACATCCATGATGACTACTACCTCCATTTCGGTTTATAAGATAAATACGTACTTCGAGAAAATAGTTTGACCAAAATTTGGTCAACAAAATACAAACTATATTTTACAAAAATTATAGCATTAAATTCATATTCAAAATACGCTTCTAATGGTATAATTTTTATGACATATGATTTATATATTATTGACCAAATTTATGGTCAAACTATTTTCATAAAATACGTATTAGCCCTGTAATTCGGAATGAAGGGAGTAGACAGAGTCCTCCCACATAGCCAGTTCATTAACATAACGCGTACTACATGAATACATGATTGTGCAAGAATATGTGCAGCACTATTAACGGGACGTGACTTCACAAGCCGGAAAACATGCCCTAAGTTGGAATCTAATGGTAAAGACTATACAACCGAGGCCGACGTGAGTCATTTTGTCGGACCACTCTAGAGACGTTGATTGCTTCCTCAATCCCACACTTGTTGTTGCTTCCTTCGAATCAGTTTTCTACTCAGTTTTCTTATTCAATTAATACACACGGTGTCATAAAGCCTCCACTAATTGAGAGATACCGGAAACACATCCCCTAATCAAGCGACCAGCCGCAGGATGCACCCCACCGATCCCCTCCTCTTCCTCACACCACATCTCGCCTTGCTCTACTTCTTCCGTCGTCCGCCTGTCTTCGTGCACATTATTCCTCTCCGCTCTGCCATGGATATCCCACAGCGCTGCTACCATATGGTCTAGGTCCTCGTGTGCCAGCACGGATGAAGCTCAGACGCGAGGGGACGTCGGTAGGGAAGAATTGACCGGGATGGCAGCGGTGGGTGGCGATAGAAGGTGGTGGTGTTCCGGCGGTTGCTTCCGAATCAGTGGGTCATTGACCGATTCCGCTAGAATGTTGCTCATGCTCTGAATCACGACGTTGGGCTCATGCCCGTGGCGGCGTGGCTGTTCAAGTCTTAGACTCTTCAGGAGCATCTCTGAGGGTAGCGACATAGATGAGTACGAACTAGGAAGCATGTACTAGCAGGATCAATCAAAGGAAAACATGACTAGCAACTCAAGTGTATATGTATGGAAGCAAATTCCCTATTTGCTAGGAGCATTTTATTATTTAGTTTAAAGCCTATCCATAGTTTTTTTAATTTTACTATTGACAGAAATAAATATTTATTTTATTGGAAGCATTTCTCTAGTCAACGGAAACAACATGTATTTGAAGCATTTCTCTAGTTGATGGACATGAAAATATAGTTCTTTCAAAGCATTTATCTAGTTGAGGGAGATGAATTTTATGAATTAGACAGAAAATTATATTAAATTGAAGCAAAATCATTCACAGCGGAAGCAATTTTTTTAGTGGGAGGAAACATAATCTTTCTGCATTGAAAAGTATTTTTACATTAAAAAAAATTCTTTCATAAAGAAGCAAATTCATTTACATCCGAAGCAAATCTGAACTACACCTCAAGCAAACGAGATGTCTAAATCGTAATTAGTACTCTTGAAATCCAGGATAATTAGTTTCTCAAAATCAAGAACAATATGCTCTGTCACACCAGAAAAATGATGCTTCAAAAGTCAAACGGCCTAAAAACTAATGCTTCGATGCATGGAGAGAGATTATTCCTGCCAATGATGCTTCCAAGTATTTTGGAAAATACATCTTAAAAAGTCGTCATTTACTAGCGAGAAATAAATAATTAAAAAATAAAGACGCTGAAATGTGAGATTTAGTGTGATACACGGAAATGGTTACAACAGTGAAGCATCACGGAAACTAGTCAACAACCAGGTTGCACTTGTTTCTCTAGCCCCAATCGAACGCTCCTACGGCAATGTACTAGTCCGATGGTTTGCTAGTATCGACATCCGATGCCTAGTGGTGCCCGAATCTAATGTATTCGACCACGGCCCGCCTTAATGGACAGCTAGGCCCCAGTGGATGTTAGTGGTAGCTTCATTATATGTGGATAAAACCGTGAAATGCATAACACGTTTCCCGTGGATGAAACTGTTGCTCGTGAAATGCATAACCGTGAAATGCTCCTCGTGCCAACCACTCCTAACATTCCGAACTTTTCTGAGGTAATTACAAGATCCGGTGACAGTGTTTTGGTGTGCAACTACAACTTTTGAGAAAAAAACAGCAACAAAAATGATCTCTTATATAAGAACTAGGACATGGTAGAGAAAAATATCAAGAGTGTAAGAGGTTAAACTTTGTGCACGTTGGAAGAGCTGGCGCGGTAGTTATGTCATTTATGAGCGCATGTTTGGCTGAAGACATGAATTTTTAATGTCAAACTATTCTTTTTTTATAAAGGGCGTTTTATTATTTAAAAGTTTAAGTATTACACCCGCCCTCTGCATAGCTAAGATGTACACAGCCGACACAATCCAAATCATCCAAAACAAAAATAAAGGAAAGGCAGATTACATATCAAGATGAGAAACTATATAAAACACCTATGATGCTGAAGAGGGGCCAATCTGTAGACTATGCTGCCATCTATAATGGATAAATAAATCCCGTGACCGCGTACACACCTTCATAAAAAAGGTCGTGATAATCCGCACGATGCAGCATCAACCAAGCTCGTAGGGTACCGGTACATCTGTAAATAACCTGCAAGAGAGTATAATTTTTATCGTTAATTTTTTTATCATTTCTACGTAGCCACAGCGACCATATAATGGTAATCGCTCCAACCCAAAGAAATAGATTATACTTGTGATCTATGCCATGTAACTAATTCCCAAATATGTTGGCAATACTACGTGGTGAATACAAGCATGAAGCTGCTTGGCTAACTAACCATATAGACCTAGCAAAATTGCATTGAAAAAACAGGTGTTTGATTGTCTTGTTATGATGACAAAACAAACACAAAGGGTTTCCATTCCAATTCCGTTTAATAAGGTTGTCGTTTGTAAGGATGACTCCTCGATGAAGATACCAAACAAATATTTTGTTTTTTTAGAGGTATCTTCATCTTTCAAATCATTCTATTATCTAAAACCGGTAAGACTGGCTGGGCTAAAGCATTGTATAAGGAACTAACGAAGAAAAAACCATTCTCACTTAAGTTCCACCGAAATTCATCAGGTCCAATTGACAGTTGAACATTTTCTAAGCGATGGAGCAAAGCGATCCAAGAGTCTAGTCTTGTACCAAACAAATCCCCCCTGAACGGTCACATTAGGAGGAAATGATCCCAAGACTGTGGCAATCGTTTCCTCTTTATAACGGACGATCGAATACAATGCAGGGTATTGTTCATGGAGAGTGGCTGTACCAAACCATTTGTCCTCCCAAAACCGTACCTGAGAGCCATCCTTAATAGAAAATGTACCGAAGGAGAAAAAATGTTTCTTTGTTGTCATCAGTCCGGTCCAAAAGTGAGAGTCCCCAGGTTTCCAAATTATTTGGGACAATTCTTTTGAACCAATATTTTCTTTTAAGGAGATTTTTCATATGCCCTTTTCAGTTAATAATTTGAAGAGACATTTACTAAGTAGGGCTATATTTTTGATCTCTAGATCATGAATACCCATCCCTCCTTGTTCTTTGGGTCGGCAAAGCACACTCCATTTAGCAAGTCTATATTTGTTTTTCTCATTATTTGTTTGCCAAAAGAATCTTTATCGGAAATAATCCAATCTCTACAAGACTCCTTTTGGAAGTTGGAAGAAAGATATCATATACGGTATCATGTTACTTAGTACAGAATTAATGAGTACCAATCTTCCTCCTACGGAGAGTAATTTTCCTTTCCAGTTACTCAAACACATTTGTAGCCTTTGCTCAACGATTTTCCATTCAGCATTTGTTAGCCTCCGATAGTGGATCGGAATGCCTAAATACTCTATCGGAAATATGCTCTGACTACATCTAAATAGTTCAGCATAAAGTTCAGCCACATCCTGAGCCTCGCCAAAAAAAAAATTTCACTTTTATGGAAATTTATTTTCAATCCCGATAGCTGTTCAAAAGCTGAAAATATCAGTTTCAGGTTCTTCAACTTTTCGAGATCATGCTCCATAAAATAATTGTATCATCGACATATTGAAGGATAGATAGGGATGGGGAATCACACCCTCAATCAGGCCCTCGGACTTTGCATGCTCAATCTGTCACACCCCCGGGATTAAGGCTAGACAAATCCCAGACCACCGTCTGAACATAAGCCTAACCTAACTCGAAAGCATACAGAGAGAAAATCGGTAACATAACAGTGACCCTACGACACAAAATTATTACAACAAGCTCATAACTGAGCGAAGAACCAAAGTATTACAAGCAGAGGTCACTGACCACAAACATTAAACAACGGAAGGCAAATTATGCTATTAAGTATAGCAAACTTAACAAATGGCCTAAGAGGCCTGAAGCATAACGATGGTGTCCAATCCATAGATCCCAGACTGCCGTCTGGGAACCCCAAGCTACTCGTCGATGTCGATGATGTAAAGAACTCAACTTCTATGGTAACACTTACTCTGCTGCAAAAGTATCAACGAAGCAAGGGTGAGTACAGGGTGTACTCCACAAGACTTATGGCTGGTGGAGTTATTTTGCATAAAGCCATCTTTGTTTTATAAAACAAGAGGGAGAAGAATCTCGACTAATCAGAATATTTTAAAAGAGGATAAGAGAGCGGTATCTCTAGCTTTGATCATCTTTTGATATCCACCGAATCTTTATCAGCTGAACCTATCTAGGATCACCCCCTCGTACCCATGAGGAAGAATCCTTAAGCACACTTTACTTAACTTGTCAAGTTTTACGATTAGGTTCAAGTTCTCTATGATCTTAGAATCCGGTCACCAAGTTGTCCATAACCGTGGACACGGCTTTTCAAAAATATTTAACCCTGCAGGGGTGTACAACTTTACCCACACGCGCCAACCGATTCTTAATGCCACTATAGATTAGCCCTCTTCCTTGAAAGGCCGGCAGAGAGTGGTTGACCACGATCTTTACCTTGCTTTCACCGAGACCATGAGTCACGCACTAGGGAGATGCTGCTGTAATGGGTCGAGTCCCAAAGTCGGTCCCTAATGATGTGCGCAGGGTTCAAGATTACGGATGCTAGACATCTCTTATTCCCGGCCACACTTACCTACCTGTTATGAATGCACCTCCTTCACCTCCATTCAAGAACATCCAAGATGCGTATGTCGAATGGAAAGCCCAAACTATGTGACTCATGGAATCTACTCGGCAAGTTAGTTGGTCGAGGGGGTTTCCAGGCCCCCGTGTGGCTGTATGATCATCTTGGTCCATAGGCAAGAACTCAGGTCCTAGTAGTGGAAAGTATAGGACTGTAAAAACCACAACCCACCATGGACTCCCATACAAGCCTTAGCATGTTTAACTTTCATCTTTGATCATACCACGTCATCCTGTCAAACTAGGTTCATTCGTAGCTCTGATTCATCAACCGGATGGACCAGTAGTAACATCTAAGCATGGCTAAGCACAACAGAGATAACAGCTCTAGCAACACTTCACAAGCCAAATCTTAGTTATGCTAGGAGTAGTGGATCAGGTAATATAGGCTTTAAAGGTAACATGCATCAGATAGGATTACTCTATCTATCGATAAAAGACTTTGGAACCGTATGTACATGGCAAGAATGAAATACTTTGAAAGCATAGGATTCATACAGATGTGTGGGGCTTCGCTTGCCTTTGCCTGTTGATATCCAGATAGCAGAGTTTCGGACACCTGGTACTTGACTTGATTATAGTTGATCAAGTATTGGTCTTCGATCTTCGACGGTGTTGATCTTGGTCTTCAGTATTGATCTCGATATCGTATTCTACCGGAGAAGAACCAAACCCCGGAAAGGAAGGAAAACAATCAACACATGGCATCGATGCAATGCTCAAACAAGGATGATAATATGACAAGTTAAATTGCATTGAAATAAACCCCTAAGGCATGCTTGACAATTTAATCGGGGTTACGAGGGGTATAAACCCTAATTCAGAGAAGCTTCGGATGTGTATGAGAGGGGTTGGTTTGTTATTCTAATTAAACTTGTCATGTAGGTTTTTTAACAATGCATGATTATAACTCTAATAGATAGTTCTCTTTTTTCTGAACATTTTGATATATTATACATATTTTTATGACTTATAAATAATTAGTTATTGAATTTACAAGATTTAAATCATTTTCTAGAATTATTTAACCAATTATTAACAATTACTGCACAAGGCTGATGTCAGCACAACCCTAACCCTAACATTTCCTCACCGCGACAAAGACTAGCCGCAGTGGCTGACGAGTGGGGCCAAGACCACGTTGGAAAACCACGCAAGTGCCATGCGGGCTCGCCGGAGAGCACGTCGGGGAGCACCAGGGATGGCGGAGGAGAGGGATCTAGGGGGCGCAAGCATGCGCGTTCGACGCAGCCGAGCAAGGCAAGCAAAACTAAGGAGGCGCCTCTAGGATTAGGTCGCCGGAACAATGGCTTCAACGGCGCGCGGCTGCTACATAGGGGTAGGGAGGGATTGGAGGGGTTTGTGAGGACCGCGAGCTTACCCTGGGAATGCTGGTGGCGACGGCAAGAGAAGGTGAGGTTGGCAGCGTCGGCGATTGACGACGACGGCGGTCATCCGTCTCGAGGAAGACGGTGACCGTTGCGACGATTGGGGGCTCCTCGTCTCGATTCCTTCTACGGGGTTGCTCACAACAGCGAGGCGAAGATACCAGGGGCAACAGCGAGGCTCAGTACGGCCTCTAGCGGCGGTTCTAGATGGCTAGGGTTTCAGCTAGAGGAGAGGAACATGAGAGGGAGGTCGCAGGAGCGAGCAGGAGCAGATAAGGACGGGAGATAGGGTCGCGGTTCTTCTTATCCACCTCCTGGAGCTCGGCGGACGGCGGGGAGCGAGCGACGGAGATCAAAGGCTGACGGCGCGACAGGGAGGAGCTTGGCGTCGGGGAGGAAGACAATAGAGAGAGACGAAGCGGTACTGGGCCAGGCTGGGCCGTAGACGGGCCGAAGTGGACTGCAGGCGGCTGCGCGCGAGCGGTAGGAAAGAGGAAGAGAGGATGGGCTACGGCCCAGGTAGATAGGTTCACTTATTTCTTTTCCAGGAAACTGTTTTCCTTTTTCTGTTTTCTGATCTTCTTTTGTATTTGAATTTCAAACCTATTTTGAGTCATTCAAAAATACAAGAGGCTTTATAAAAATGTAGAAAATATTGAGGGGGCCCTTTTATTCAGATTGGGCTCCACACTTTTGTAACTTTCAAAATTCAAAACCATTTTGAATGTGTTTCAAATAAGAGGGAAAGTTAGGGTTTTACTTGAATTTTTTTAATGCACAATTAAATTATGATGCTCATGAATGCACAAACAACCCTAATATAAGAATAACTAAAAACTGAGGTGTTACACAATCATGATAGATAACATATTAGCCACTATATTAAATAGCATTGAGGATAATGGATCTTCCTGTCTTAGCCATTTTTTTGTTTGAAAATATTTGGCAACGTCATCATTGACTTTGATGGCTATACTTCCTCCTCACACAAAGCTAGTGACAAAAGCGCGCCACTTAGTAGAAAAACCTTTCATTCTGAGAGTCTGCTGGAGAAAAGGCCATTGACCTTTATCATAGGATTTTTCAAAGCCAATTTTTAGAATGACCCCATTTAACTTCTTCCTATGTAGTTCATGCACTGTTTCACTTAAGGTAACCACACCGTCAAGTATGCTGCGACCTTGCATGAAAGTAGTTTGCGAAGGGCGAACTACATGATCAGCCACAAAATTTAACCTGATAGTGGCAACTTTGGTGAAAATCTTAAAACTAACGTTAATAAGACAGATGAGTCTCTATTGTTGGATCCGTTCTGATTCATTAACCTGAGATAATAAAATAATCTCACCAAATTCAATCGAAACAGATCCAATTGACCAGCATGCAAAGCAGTAAACATGTCTAAAAGATCTTTTTTGATTACATCACGAAAAGTTTGATAAAACTCAGCTGCGAGTCCATCAGGTCCAGGGCCCTTATTGTGTTCCATCTGGAAAACTACTTTCTTAACCTCCTCTTCATAATAGGGAGTGGTCAATAAATGATTTCCTCGTCCAAAACTTGGGGCACATTGTCTGCTTGGGACTCCTCCAGAGAGAAGGAACCTTCTTCTGGTTCCCCAAACAAACCTTTGTAGTAATTTGTAATGTAAGATTTCAAATGTTCATGTCCCTCAATTGTTTCATCGTCTTGTGTCAAGGATCGAATAAGTTTCTTCTTGTATCTGTCATTGGCTACACTATGGAAGTATCTTGTATTCGAATCCCCGTGCAAAATAAATTGTGATTTGAAATGTTGGTACCATTTGAGTTCCTCTTCACGCAGTAACTGTGCTAACTCCGCATTCAATTGGCTTTTAAGCTCAATTTCCTGTGGAGTGAGCAAGCGGATTTCTGCTAAAGCTTCGAGGTCATCAATAGTAGACGATAGCCTTTCTTTTTCTTTTTAAAGAATACAGGTTATGTGTCTTGCTCTTGCCCAACCCCCAACGTGTTTGTGTATCATACGCACTTTATTAATCCACCTTTGTATTGGGGTAGTACCAAAAACCGGTCTTTCCCAAATTGGTTTGGCCATATCTTGGAAAACTTCCTGTTGTAACCGTCCCAGTTTAAATTTGAACGGACGAGAACAACGAGATCTAGGTAAACCTGTAGTAAGCAATATGGGAGCATGGTTTGACAGAACCTCAATACGTTCTAGAGCATGTACCGTGACTAGTGGAAAATGTTTTTCCCAATCTGAGTCCATCAATACGCAATCAAGTTTCTCGTATGTGGGTTCCAACATACTATTAGCCCAAGTAATTATCTTAAAATCATGGATACTTCTTCAAGTCTAGACTATCAATGACAACGTTATAAAAGGAATGGCCAATGATCATCAAAATGGCCTTTGCTCTTCTCGTATGAAAATCGGAGCAAATTAAAATCACCCCCTATGAAAATAGGATAGGGATTATCGTTTTCTAGGCTCACCAATTCACGAACAAAATCAGCCTTGAACTCCTCATGTGCAGCACAATGCACGGCGACAAGACTCCATGTGAAATTATCAGCTTTATTCCAGATGTGGAGTTTGATATGAAACTCCCCTTCCAAACAAGCTACAATATCCATGGTATCAGCCTTTACACCAAGTAAAATACCACCAGAGCGTCCCCTAGGTGGATGAGAATGCCAAACAAAGTCTACGGCACCTGAAAGGCGGTCAAGTAAACTCTGTGAGAATTCTTGTCTACCCGTTTCAGAAATAGCCACAAAATCTAAATTGTGTTCCCTAGAAAAAAGT
Organism: Avena sativa; assembly: GCA_916181665.1. Classification (NCBI taxonomy): domain Eukaryota; kingdom Viridiplantae; phylum Streptophyta; class Magnoliopsida; order Poales; family Poaceae; genus Avena; species Avena sativa. The sequence goes on from OV702282.1 coordinate 293,483,911, forward strand.
GCAATATGTAAATGTTTAGCCAAGTTATGAAGACCTCTGCTATTCAAAAACAAGCCATTCAATGGGAAACAATAACAAATTTTGGGTAAAATCTTGCTTTTGAGACTTATTACATTTTTCCAGAAGCTGATTTGCGACTAGAAGCAGTTAGCTCATATAATGAACCTAATATGTCCTCGTCAAAACCAACCTCCAGAACTTCACCTACTAGATGAGATAGGAGCTGTCAATCAGTCATGACAGTCACATCCTCATCATCATAGTAAGTGGAAACAACAGGGGTCGAAACTTTTAAAACAACCGTTAAAGGATAAAATTCCATCCACCTCAAATCCTTAGTAGAAATAGAAACATCTCTAGCATTTTTATCTTTTTTTTGGAAAAAAGTATATATTAATATCACAGGGATACCAATTACACCCAGCCTCTGCAACAACGCATGTCCTAGCGGCTCTACGGATGCACACATCCCAGAAAAAAGAAAAAAGAATTACAAAAAAAAAGTCCCGCTACAGAGAACTAATCCTCAAAGCAACAACACTGACACCATCAGAACAACACCAGTAGTCCTAAGTCCGCGCTCACAAAACAATGTCTTCAACAAGGTCATTGCCAGGCACAACTAGTTAAAGCCAGACCTTAGATTTTCACCCTACAAGGTAAGACTGGGAACTCCTCCTGTGTTGTATTCCCGCACCAACAGTCACTGCAACAAATCCTAGATCACGCAACCAGATCTCCGTCGTCACAAGAGAAAAAAATCACCATCGTTACCCTCATATTTCCGCTTTCCTGACATTCTCTGCATCTGACTTCACCATGGCTCTAAGATGACACTTGGCGGGAACAAACAACAGAGCTACGCAACGCTCCCGCTGAAACCAAACGGCCAGAAAAACAAGGTGCGCACGACCGAATACCTTCCGATCCAGCAAACTCCAGGCATGATACGCCCATGGGAGTTCGCCGACGAAGCCTTCCGGAACCCGCCTCCCAGACCAGATCCACGAGGGCAAACATCAAGCAGATCTTCGTCTTCGTGCGAAAGAAACCAAAGGACCAAGCCAGGCCAACCATCGACGCCACCTCGACGTCAGACAGCTCCACCAACCTGCACGAATCCATCAGGCCACATCTATCACCGAGACTCTACGACACCTTGCCGCCGAGACTCGTCGTCTTCAACGCCACCGATGAAAGACCGCTCCACCTTATTCCTTCCGCATCCAGCACTTGCTCCAAGAACGATGCCCTCAAGAGGGAGACGGCGCTGAACACGCCGCCATCGACTGATCCGGGAAGGCCCAGATCTGGGGTTTCCCCCGGAGCAGCTCGAGCGACGAAGAGACGAAGGTTGCAAGGTCGATGCCTCCAACAAGGTAACGGCGTTGTTGCGCCGCCATCGCCCGCCGTCATCGAGTGAGAGCCCGGTTTTCACCGGATGCCCCGCCTCTCAACACCCACAGCCGGATGGATCTCCGCTGATTCGTGCAGATCGGCTCCGCACTAGCCTCCCAACTGCGCCGCAACTGGCCGAGGCCTGAAGCACCGGATCTAGATGGGAATCGAGATCCATGACCAGCCTCCTCTGCCCGAGAGGACGAGCCAAGGACGGCAATGGCCGCCGCCTGGTCCAGATCGCCGTCCGACCACCGCGCCCGAGCACATCCTCTGGAGCCGCCCCAGCACCGTCGAAGTCCTCGTCACCCCCCCCCCCCCCCTCCCATAGCGCCTTCGGCACCAGGGGCCGTCGTCACCGCGGCCACGCCGGCGACAGCGGAGGAAGGGAGACAGGAGATGGAGAGAGAACTTGGGCGGCAGCGACGGGGCCCCCCGGCGGCGCCCTGCGGCACGCCGCGGGAGGGGAGCGTTTCTATCCACAGAGATATCAACATTTTTACCTAGACTAATACCAACATTATTTAGATTCGCGGAAATATGCGTGGAGGAAAAAGAGAGAAAAGACTTAGTAGACGAGGGATTATCCTTGGTGTTCAGATTCTTCTCAGCTTTCCTCCGTATGTTCTTCGTTGGGGAATCTTCATCTGTTGAAGTTGATCCAACTTCATTCAGCGGACGGCGTCCGCTCCTGCGCGGCATCGGAACCACAGGAACACGTAACATGGTAGAAGACGAATCTGCAGCAGGGACAAGCGTAGTCCCTACCCCAAGAAACCCCAGCGGCATACTCCCTGGTAACAGCAGCGCCACCTGATCAAGCATCGGCGACAGCTCCATGTCCCTAGATAGTAACAGCAACACACCGGCCAGAACTTGATCGACGAAGGATGCAATATTGGGCCCCTTCGCATTCATTAGAGAGGGCGTTGGCGGGGCATCGTTCAACAAGGTGGGATGCAACGCCGCAACAGCGGATGGCCCATCCACGCGCCTGGCGACCTGATCCTGTAGCTCCTCCCGAGCAGCGGATAAACGCCCACCTGAAGCCGGCCCACCTAGTGATGGTTGGAGCCAGCCCTCCTTCTCTGCCAGGACAAGCGGCCCACCCGGCGGCTATTGAAGCTTGGTTTCCAGGACCACATGGGCCACCGGCGCATCAGGTATAAAGTTGGATGCTGCCAACACCGGTGCAGCATTAGATAGAGCATCAGACTTTTGTATCGTAACCAGAACAAGACTTGGTGCTCCAAATAAAGTTTATTAGCTTGAGCCCAAATCTCCTTGCCTCGTGGTGTCTGAGGATTAGGATTAAAAGGAGTAACTGCAACAGAAAACAATGTGGCTTGTGCTGTCCTGGTCCCCGAAAATCCTCCATAAATTCATTCTGTGTGTGAGAAGTGTCCACCTCCATATTGGATTCATGTGGACCTACAGCGGAAACCTTTCCTTGAGAAGTCCCCTTTTCAGCATCAAAACCATCATCCTCATCCTATGGATCATCACTCTTGCGCTTCTAGAAAAAAAGGTGTGAAACTAGGATCCGGTATAAAATCGTCTGCCTCTTGCCGAAAGATAAAATCATAACCTTTTAGCCTCAAAGTTGCATTGACACCAATATAGTGACGTTTTGAGTCCACACATTTCTATAATGCATTGGGATTCATCATGGCCACATAAATACGAATAATGTTGCGACTGTGAAGGATGACCAAGTCCACATCTAGCATAGTCCCTAACAGAGAACCAATAGCCCATAGGCCATGAAAATGATGAATAGTATGTGGCACCCCCTCCACATGGATCCATAGATGTGGTAGAACAAACTTGGGAGGAATACTTGGCGCGGCGCCTTGAGACTGAGAAGGCTGTTGCATATGTGGAAACATTTGTTGAAACTGATGCAGTACTGGAAAAATTGGATGAAAAACTGGTCTCGGGAATTGCCGGGGAGGCTGGAAAAGAACTGTTGCCCCATCTGTTGAGGAAGCGGCATGCATGTAGGCTGGCGGACCGGCCGGTCGACGCGACGGTGGCTGAAGAGGCATCAGTCGCGGAGGCGCAGTAAAGCCCGTTCCAGGCGCTCCATGCGCAGCCAAATTAAGGAGGGATTCCTTGACCAGCGTCGCCGGCCCGAGGCAGCACCCGATCGAAGAGGCAGCAGGAACGACCGTGGCCCCGAAGACACGAGCAGCGGCACCGCGGTTCCCTGCTGCACCACGTTCCTGCCTGGAACAGTGGGGCGCGACATGGCAGATGATGGCACGGATGAAGCCGTAACCACCGCGTAAGAGCGGTGGAGATCAGCGGAGGTGAGGAGGGCCGGACGACCCCGACCGGGCGAGGGCAGGAACAGAAGGCGCCTTTGGTTGTGGTATTAGCACAAGCACCCTTTTTTTATACTCGATCCCTCTGTTAAAAAAAGATGTCAGATTTTTGTTCAGATCTGTATGTATCTAGACGCGTGCGTTTAGTATATGAACGCATGCGAATTTAGACAACATCCTTTTTGAACGGAGGTGTATGCATTCTCAATGTTTCGTTGGGATGGCACGACCACGTGTAAAACCATTCCGTACATAAAAATCGAACCGCTCAATCTCCACATGAATCAAGAAAATGGAGAAAAGGAACAAACAGAAGTTATATCCGGAGCATCACTGGATTAGGCAGCCACATGAACGTCAAGCGGGGAGGCTGCTATCCGTTGTGCGGGCTACATAATTTTTCAAGAAAAAATAGACCACTCAAAACATAGTACATTTCGAAACAAATGTAGTACCAATTACAAGAATCGATAATTGATGCAGTCTGTTTATAGGCCCGCAAGCCGGAAATGCAGATCTAATGAAAGTCTCAACTTCATAATACAGCACAAGATGATTTTTAGGTGAACCAATATATTGGCATCTTCTAATCTCTTCAATCAGTGATTATCTTAGGCCACTTGCTGGTGTCCTTTTTGTTGAAAAACTTGGTCGTGTCCTTCAAATCGTCTACCAAGAACTTTGTTATTTCATCTGCTTGATTACCAACGCTGAGATGCAGCTCTTTGAGACTTTCAAGATTCTCGATGCCGTAAATCCCTTCGAAGGCTTGAAACTCCATATCAATCCTCTCTAGTGCCGGCATCACCGGTTCATCTGTATCTGCAAAGCTCAGCCTTGGGATGACAGTAGTTGAAAAGAAACGAAGCAGCTTTAGGCTTGTGAAGCCATTCGGTGGAACAACGACCTCTCTACCGGTAAGCTGTTTATTTTCCTCCAGGATATCCACTATGTCCCGATCATCTTTCTTTGCACTGAGTGTAAAGGTGAGAGAAAACAATTTGGGCAGGCACTGGATGAGCTTGAAAGTATCAGTCTTTAGAACGGTCACCGAAAGTGTCAGCTTGTAGAGATTATTGAGATTTTTTATCCACTTTGGAGGCATTTTCATCTTGCCAGACAACTCCAGGGCAATGAGGTATCTTGGAGGAGTGCGCATAGAGTCTAATGAGTTGATAAATTCAGAGCCCTCATCATTGATTGCCAGTGTCTGCAGACCACAACCGCAGAGGTACTCAATGGAGGAGACCAATTGTTCTAAGGCCTTATTATTACCCTCCTGTATATTGAGCTTGTAAATGGCAAGCTTCCTTAGCCCTGTCAGCTGATGAAGGCTTGCTACAGCTGCTGAGTCGTCCTCTGTGATCTCAATCCCTGACAGTATACGAAGTGCTTTCATTGCCTCATTAGTTCTCTCCTGAGGCAACTTGAGTGCTTTCCGTGGCTTCTTACTCCCTCCAAGCATGCTACGGAGGCGTTTGAGCTTCCCAAAGCTTTTTGGAAGCTCCTTAACATCGGTCTCCCTTATGTCAAGAGTTTCCAGATACTCTAGCTTGTCAATGTTTGACGGGATCTCTCTAACTTCTGTTCTTCGGAGGCTCAGATACTTCAGCACAACCATTTTACATATGTCATTCAGATGCTTTCCTTCCAAACCCTTCCAACCATCAAGATCCAGCACTTGTATTATTCCATTATTGAATGAGTGGAAATGCAGTCGGTTCTGGTTTCCAAACACAGTCAGTGAACGCACTTGAGACAAGTTCAGGCGTTTCGTTAAATCGTCATCCTTGGAGCCACTGCTTTGCACGGAGAGTCGACGGACTTTGTTGCTAGGTGTTGGCATCAACCAGTGCCCACCAACAACAGTGATAAAATTTTCTTCGCTTGACTTGGACACGATATATTCTAGAATCATGTCATGAACTTTAAAGGATTTTACCTTCCCATTGCTGCTGTGCTCCACAGGACGTATTATCTTCCTTCTTATGAGCTGATTAAAGTATGTTTCTGCGACTTCCTCTGCAGTCTTCCCTTGTTTCTCGGTGACAAAGCATTCAGACACCCATCGCCGGGTCAGACGTTTCTGACTAATTACTGAACCCTTGGGAAATATGCTCAAGTACAGTGAGCAGGTTTTGAGGTCTGCAGGCAAATCATTATAGCAATAGTCGAGTATCCTTGTGACCCCATCTAGGGTGAGGGGAGCCGCCTGCTCTGGAAAAAATAACTTGGAAACTCTACACCAGTGGTCATTTCTTTTTGTTGGGTTGCAAGCGACAAGACCAGCCACCGTGACTATTGCCAAAGGTAATCCCCCACAAAATTTCCAAATCTTGTTACCATTGGTGCGTTTAGAATCTGAAACACCAATAGGACCGAATATACTTTTGAAGTCAGCATCAGTAAGACAATCAACTGTGTGGGTATGACCAGTGCTGTTTTCTTCGGAGCACAACATGCCAACAGCTTGAAGTCCTGTGCTCAATCTTTGGTTACCAGTGCTGCTTTCGGCTTCAGAGACTGCCTGATGAAACAGATTTTCGGATTCTACATCACTAAGAACACCAACAGTATGCAGATAATCAGTCATATCTCTTTCGGAGCACGCTGCACCAACAGCTTGAAATCTTGTAGTCACTATTATTCTACTCTGTTCTGTATTATCATGTGGCAACCAGTTTCTAATGTTGTCCCATGTTTCTGCAGACCATATATCATCAATCAAGAGGAGATACCTGCGAAGAACAACAAAAATACAAATAAGAAAAACATGTTCACTATTAAAGCATTTTGATGTCACATTAAGAGGTTCCTTGAATTCATATTGTTATTTCTGTTCATTAAGAAAACATAGTATTGATGCCACATTGTATCCTCCATATTGGTCGGGGTGGAAGTAGTTACCCCATATAAAAACTTTCTCCACGTATTAACCAATTTAACAGAACTTGTATGTTGTATCAAACATTAGAGATGTGGTGTCAACAGTATTTAGTCCGTCCTATAGTTGTTGATATGTTTACATGAAAATATTCAGATGAGAAGACAGTTCGAATGGTTGAATACTTGGTTGTGTCGAATAGGTGAATGAGCTGTAGCTTGAATCAATTTGAGTAATAGTTTTTTTCCTCTGGAAAGATATGACTGAATTATTCTCTGTTTTGCAAAAAAAGCTAAATGAATTAGCCCGCTATAGCTCTGTTATTGCCTTTCTTAGCTTCTGAAAATGTCACCGCTAAATACAATAGCCCACTATTTTAAACTATGGGTGGCAGTAGTTATCCCATCTGCAATGTTTAGCCACAAAATACCCAATTTAGTAGAACTTACATTAAACATTATAGATGTTGTGTCAAATGTATTTAGTACGTATTATAGATGTTTATTTTTTACTTGGAAATACTTGTGAAGTGATGAAATAATTAGAAAATTTTCGAACTTTTGTACTCATATGACTATTTTGATATTCTATATTGGTCATAGTGGCAGCAGTTACCCCATCTAAACAATTTAACCACAAAAAACAGAACAACATTACAAAATGTTGCATGAAACGTGTTTATTAGGTATATCATAGATGTTCATTCGCAAAAAAAAGTATTATTATAGATGTTGATACATTTACATGAAAGTACTACTATAATGGTGAAAATAAAAGACAATAGAGATTTCTCAAACCTTATTACTCGTATGAATATTTTGGTCTTTAAAGCAAAAACTGGGCTCGTCCAAACAGATAGCTCCCGGGTCGCTCTCGCGAGGTGGCCCCAAGGCGTCTCCATCCAAACCCTAGCCAGCCGCCGCCCTCGCCGGCGGTGGCGGCCTGCCTAGTCTGCCGAAGGCGGCAGGCGATCTGCGCAGCCCCGTCGATCCTCTTCGCGCCAGGGGTGGACAACAAGGCTGGTGGATCCAAGCGGCGAGCGGCGTTTGCCAGCGGCTTGGAAGGGAGGCACGAAGGAGAAGATGGGGGCGATGGTGCGGACTTGGAAGCGGCATGGTGCTTGCCTTAGGCAGCTACGCTGCATCTCGGTCTCTCTCCAACCAATCTATGGGTTCAGCCATGGCTTCGAAAGGGCTGAAGGCTAACCCGCTCGCTCCATTCGTCGGAAGCCGGCCGGCGGTATGGGGACTGCTGGGTCAGCCTAAATAATGGTGGCGGTCCTAGGGTTCCTTCCGCACAAAGACGAAGATCTGCTGGCTGCCTGTCCTCGATGATCTGGTCTGGAGCAGCGAGTTCCGGAAGGCTCCGTCGGCGAACTCCCATGGGCGACTATGCCTAAAGATTGCTGGATCGGATTGAATTCGGTCGGACCTACCCATGTTTTTTCTGGCCGTTTGGTTTCAGTGGGAGCATTGCGAAACTCTGATATCTGTTACCATCATGTGTCATGTCTACGATGATCTATGGTGAAGTCAGATGCGGAGAATGTCATCACGGAAGCGATGGTGATTTGAGTCTTTGTGGCGACAAGGAACTGGCTGCGTGATCTGTGACTCACAGCAGCGAATGTGTTTGGGGCGACAACGCAGGAGGAGTTCCCAGTCTTACCTTGCAGGGTGAAAATCCAAGGTCTGGCCTTAATTGGTTGTGCCTGACAATGGCCTTGTTGAAGACATTGTTTTGCGAGTGAGGACTTTTTCCAGGGTGAAAACCTATGATCTTTGATCGGACGACGACGACGTTTGTGCATTGTTTCCTTCTTAAAAGCGTCACTATTGGAGTGGTTGGACTACTCGTGTTGTTCTGGTGGTGTTAGTGCCGTTGTTTCGAGGAATCGTTCTCTGTAGCGGGATTTTTCTTTTTTGTAGTTTTTTTTTTCTAGGCTGTGTGCATACGTAAGGCCACGAGGGCATGCGTTATTGCAGAGGCTGGGTGTAATTGGTTTCTCGTGATATTAATATATACTCTTTTTCAAAAAAAAAAAAAGGCTGAAATTTCCTTGCGCTGGATGCAGAAAAGTGCAGGTAGACCTGGGAGTTGAAATGAGGACTTGGGCTGTAGGCTCGTGAATCCTTTAGGTGGAATAATGATCTCTCTATCAGTAAGCTGTTTATTACCCGCTGGAACTGAAAATATCTTCTACTGATGTGCAAAGAGGACTGGAAAGAAGACGAGAGACATATATATTGTTTGTATTCCCAGGGTTCAATTATTTTATGTGTGTTTGTGCTCCTGTGTAGGTTTGAACAATCTGTTGACGAGGTGGGCTGAGTGGTTAGATGTAGGACTAGAAGAGGTCAGGAGAGTAGTCTTAGCCTAATTCGGTTAATAAAATGATAATTGTGTCTGAGAAAAAACCAGTAAAGAAATGATTCATGCAGAGTCCATACTAAAAGGAAAGCATTGGTTTGGAGGTATACCTCTTTCCATTGAGGCGCCTTCTGAGTTCTGCAACAAGTTGGAGTATCTTGTTCTGCCTCGACTGAGAGGAGTCATTGTTGCCTCGCTGCCTGTGAGCTGAGAACATTGCCACAGCTTGCTTCAATGAGAATTTAATGTCTGCTAGTAGACTCTTCTTCTCCAAATTTCCTGTGTCGTTGCTGCCTTGCTGCTGCTCCTGTTTGCTGTCCTGTGGCTTGATTTGACCGAGAATATCCCGGAGGATTGCTTCTTGGTCATAGTTCTGAGACACCGCGACTGATGCTCGGAAGTCAAATTCATTCCTCAAGTCTCGGTACAGTGCCGTGGCAATGGTAGTCTTTCCCACACCACCAAATCCGACCAAAGACAGAACAACACGACCAGTCTCTTTGCCATGTTTTGTCAGGCAACCCCCAAGTCTCTTCATGTCCTCCTTCACCCCCACGGGCTCCTCTGTACAGATGAGGCGACGGGTCGCCATCCGATCCTCAGAAATGAAGTCTTGTTCAGAGTTTTTGCCATTGCGTATGCTTTGGGTTGGGTTGTTCACTCCATATCTGCCACGCCGGTCAGCAATCTGCTGCGCCCGGACCCGGAGATCCGCAATCCTGGAAGCAATGACACGGCGAGGCCTGAACGTCCACAGCTCGTGGAGTCGCATCACTATGACAAAGCAACATTTGGCATCGTTGAGGGATTCATGAGGGAGGCGGTGCCTAAAGTCGTCGATGCAATCTTCCATGTCATATGCCATGTCACGGATCTGCTTCATCCAGTCCTTGAGCCGGCAGTCGTGGCCGCCGTCCGGGGTAGAGCCCAGGTCGACAAGGAAGGCCTGCATGGTGGCGAGCTCGTCGTTGATGTACTGAATGTCGCCGCGGACGCCGCGGATCAGAGTGTACTCCTGGGCAAGGAGGCCACCCAGCTTGCCCAGAAGTGATCTCATGGTGGCTTCCGAAGCACCCACCACGAACTCCATTTTGTCCTTGTTTGTGCTCTTCACTCTCCTACCTCAAATTGAACCGACTGTCATGGCAAGAAAACAGGAGCTATCAGATAGTAAAAAAAAAAGCGAAAGAAGACGGGGAATGACCAGAGAAGGGGCAGAGCAGGCACCTGTGATGGGGACTTAGAAGGGCTCTCGGGTGGAGGCTGTAGCAGGCGGGATCATCCACCACAGTAGTGTGGCATCTGCTCTTGCGCACCAAAATAACGGATCAGATCACAATCTCGAGAGAAATATGACCTTGGTCTCTTTCTTTGTCACGCTGTTAATTAATAGAATGAAAAACAATCTGGAGATAGATTGGATCTTGGACTCGTTCTTGTCCGCTGCAACGAGCTAAAGGTCACCGCAGGTTGGCAACATCAACAATCACTGCAGGAAACAAAATAATCTAAGTACCAGCGAAGAACAAAGGGAAAGAAGAAGCCAGAAGAAAGCATAGAGATGGTAGAGGACGCACCGATGAAGGAGAGAAGGATACCCTAAGCTGGCCGCGGTCCAAGGCGAATGAAGGCGTGGTGGCTTTCGGGTGAGTAAGACAAATCGCTGAACTATTAACTCTCTCACTTACTCCTGTGTTTTAAAATGCGTTGCGTATAATTTGAGTATTGGTGCAAGGTACTTGCTGGAAACTAATTTATTAATTTGGTAACAGGATCGAGGTCAAGTCTTAATTGCAGCTGCCAACTCAACACCCAGTTGTGAGGAGTATCATATAGCAGATACGATATCATCTCCACAATGCGTAGTATCAAGTACTATTAGTACTATAGTTTTACTGTATTTGTTGTTTTGTAAAATCTCAATGTAAAATTATGTACAAGATTTATTTGGAATTAAGTTTCGGTAAGAGCTGTACCGATGCTTCAAGGACCGAGTTGAAGGAAGCTATTGGCATCTGCTGTGAGGCCCTATCCAAAAAATACTTGGGCCTACCCACGGTGGTTGGCCGATCAAAAGATGGGGCTTTCAAAAACTTGCCAGAGAGATCTTGGGGCAAGGTCCATGGCTGGAAGGGGCAAGGTTTGTCGATGGAGGGCAAGGAAACTCCGATTAAATCTGTCTTGCAAGCGGTCTTGACCTATCCAATGAGATGCTTCAGGCTGTCAAACAAAATGTGCACCAACTTAACATCCATAGCCACTAGGTTTTGGTGGGGTTCATCTGGTAGGCGCAAGGTGCCTTGGATTAGCTGGGACAGAATGTGTGTGCCAAAAATAAGAGGTGGGATGGAGTTTAGGAACTACAGTGTGTTTAATCATGTGTTTAATCAGGCACTGTTAGCTAAGCAGGCTTGGCGGATCCTTACAAACCCGTCAATTGTTATGCTCTCGGGTACTTGGTGCGAGATACTTCAAAAGCGGGGATTTCTTGGCAGCAAATTGTCCCAAGGCAGCATCGTATACATGGCGGAGTATATTGCATGGAAGAGAATTGCTAAAAGAAGTCCTAGTGTGGAGAATCGGCAATGGGGCTGCAGTAAATGTTATGACAGATAATTGGATACCTAGATCAGGTTTAAAAAGACCACTGGGCCTAAAACCTGAAACTGAAGTCCACAAAGTTGGAGAACTGCTTCTCCTGCAGGGTCAAGGATGGATCAAGGAGAAGCTAAACGAGTTGTTTTTTATGGGGATATCGATGATATACTGAAAATTCCCGTAGGTCGAGCTGGAACCGACGACTACGTGGTGTGGAACTACACCAAAAACGGGGTGTTCAGTGTTAAATCGGCATATCACCTAAAAATGCAGCTAAACTCTCTTAGGGCTAGAGGCACGAGCACATCAACGAGCCTCGACGAGCACAAAGGATAGTTGTCTTTGTGGGATGCAGACATTCCTGGAAAAGCCAAGATTCATATTTGGAGGCTGATTCAGAATGGGCTTGCAGTTGGAAACGAGCTGCAGCGATGACACATCAAGGAGGGAGTCAGGTGCATAGTTTGTAACCGTGAAGAGTCCCAGCTACACTGGTTCTGGAAGTGTCCGCACTCCGTGGAGATATGGGAAAACGCTCAACAACTGTCGGGCCTGAAGATCCCAAAAATTGCATGGTTGGGTATTGGACTGGATAGGAAAGCTGGAGCAAAAGGATCTTTGTGTCAGTTTGATGATCATTTTATCAAATATGGCTTGCTAGAAATGATGCCAAAGAGGAAATTCAGATTGCATCACCACATGAGGTGGTGCGGTGATCCCTTTTCCTGGTCGAGGAGTGGCGGGGATTGAAACCCGCGTGCTCTCAACCACAGGCGATAGTGGTAGAGCACTGGTGTCCACCCGAGGACGACTGGATTAAGGTAAATATCGACGAGGATTTCTCGGAGAAGGAAGGGTGTGGAGGTAGTGGCGTGGTTTTCAGAGACCACCATGGCAGCTTCATGGCAGGGGCGAGCCATTTTTTACCTCCATCCCTGACCCAGAAAGGATGGAGCTCCTCGCATGCAAGCAAGGCCTGAAGTTGGCATTGGAGAAGGACGTAAGGAAAGTTTGCCTGGAATCAGATTGTATTGGTGTTGTGACAAAGGTAAAGAGCAGCGACACCGACCGGTCTCTTCACGGACCTTTGGTCGAGTAAACTAAGTCGATGCTTGCTAAATTTGTCAGCCACTCGGTCAAACATGTGAAGCGTTCTGGTAATCAAGTAGCACATCATCTAGCTAAGTTTGGCTGCGAAATAAAGTGTGTAGGGTGTGAAATAAAGTGTGTAGGGTGTGAAATGTTGTCCCCCAGATCTTGTTGTAAACATCCTGGCATCTGAATTTCCTAACTAATAGATCACAACTTTCTTCTCAAAAAAAATCTTTCATCATTAATTATAGTGATACATAAACATTTTGCATGCATGTGATGCATGATACCCTCCTATGATATCCTTATTAGGCTAGTATTAAGTATATTGCGTTTAATAAAAGTGTAGCTCTAGTGATGTGAGTGCACACTATGAGTGGACACAATGCTCAAGTCTTCGCTTTCACAAATATCTAAGATTGCTCATAGTGTGGTTATCAGAGCATCTGCACCGGCGCTTCCCAATGGTAGCCGACAACATGACCGGCACAACGCTTTGGGGGAGCGTCGGTAGACGGTGCTTGCGAATAAGGATAGGCTGCCCACACCAACACGCTCAATATACAAATTCACAAATAGTAAAAATCTGAACAGTCCAGGCCAACATCGATCAAACGAAGGGCGCCGCCTCCTCCATCACCTTCAGTTTCTCATCACTCATCGAGGGTGTCGGCTCGGGTGTTGGCGTTGGCGCATGTGTCATCATTGCTTCAGGTATCGCCATTGTAGAGGGTTGTGGTTGTGCGGGTGTCTCCTCCATCGAAGCCGCTGCTACAACCATGATCTTCTTGCCAATGCGATCATGATACATCTCGTGTCATGCCCTCGCTAATGGATCCATCGCCGACTAGTCCGTCATCAATATTTTTGCCATCTCTTTCATCTTGGCCAACTCAAACTGCGACGCCTCATTCATCGCCTTGAGCATGTCGGCTTGGGCTTCAGGGCGATTTGAACCTTCTCTTTCTCAAGCTCCAACTTGTCATCTTGTTTTCCCAATATAGCCTTCCATATTGCATCGCTTCTATCATCCCTCTCTTTGTTGTTAGAGGAGAAGGACTCAAAGTCATATTTTCAATGGATGCATCAATGTTGGTCAATGAGGAGGTTGTAACATCCAAGAGAATAGCAGAGAAAAAATGGTAGAATTGTAATATGTGAATTTGCATTGCATGCATTTAAAATTGGGGGTAAATTTCAAAATTTTGAAGTTAAGTATTGAATTTGGTTATAGTGAGGCTTTTGAAGCCAAATGGTCACTAGGATTTGATCCAAATTCAATACATGTTCAAAATTTAAATAATACAAATTGAAATGAAGTCAAAATTAAGGTTTTTTGAGTAAATAAAAAAATCAAAATAAAACAATCAACATATGACAATAAGTTTTTTGAGTCTTTCTTCGTAGTAATATGAGTACAAGGTTCTTTACAAGATGAAGACACAAAGAGAATACATATGAATATGAAACCCTACTACAAACTACAAAGAAATAAATTAAAATCCTAAACTAAATCCTACCTAGTAGTCTTTTTATCGTCAAGAGTGTCAACACCTATCTTCTCTTGAACCTACAACACAAACAAGACAAACAAGAACTTTGTTCTTGATTGAAATGTTGAATCCAAAGTAAAAAGTTCTAGGAAAAACTCCTAAAACTAAATTAAATGTTTGAGGGTTTAGAATTTCAAATTAGGCAACATATGTTTGTTATAGACATAAGAAAAAGCTAACAACCAACATAGGGACAATGCACATGATCAGATCTTGATTAGACATACACAGTAGTAGGAAACAATAGACAACCTAGATATTATCCTCGACTGTCAATTTAGACAAACTCGTTCTAGCACCAGAATTGAGCCACATAAACTTTAGGCAACTCACAGTGAAACTCTAATTGGATTCTTAAAGGTAAAATTTACAGTAATTAACTGGTGAACACTGAACAGTTCATTAGAACATTTAAGATTGAAACCATCAAACAATTAGTCCTCTCTAGCACAAGTAAGCTAGCAGGATTAACTAAAGGAGTAACCAACTGTGAGACTCACAAATTTATCACTTAAATAAATCATAATTGAAATTACACTTGTCAGATTCCTAATTTGGCGAAGGATAAACTAGCAATCAACATGCCTTATTTGGCAAGCCAACATAGGACAAAAACAACATTGGGTTGACCACCGAATGCATTGTACCTATACATAGAACCAAAATAGGAAGTCGGATGCACATAAGACCAAGCAGATCACTCACCTAAATTTATCTGGTTTTCCTCTATGGCCCCACATGCGTAGCTGCCCGCCACCATACCTGTCCCCTCTTGAGTCAACCTGACTATGAACTCGTTTATTTTCCCGTTGCCATAGGCTCATCGGAGAAAGTCCAAGTTTTCAAAACAATACCTTCAGCAAGACCATTGCCAAACACAACCAGTGAAGGCTAGACCTTGGGGTTTTCACCTTCAAAATCGAGCCTCGATACATGAGGAGTACCGCAAAAAATGCAGTCCACCGTGTTGCCACCCCTACTCACCAAGGCTGCTGCAAGTCACCAAACATCCGACCCACAGGGAGAACCTATGCCATAATGTCTTCCCCACAACTAGCACCATATTCTTCAATGTCAACTTCTGATTGCAACCACCATGACTTTCTCCGCTTCGGTAAGTTCCATTGAAATCTTATATTAAGACATATCCCATGGCACCGACTAGAAGGCGAATCTTCGCGCCTCGCCAAGTGAATGAGCACGCATGACCGCATCGATTCCGCTCTAGCAATCCAGTAGCGTCGTGTGCCAAACTGTGGAGAACTCTGAGAAGAAGACTGGAACTTGTAGGCAACCAGATCTAGAAGGCCGACCTGAAGCAGTTTGACACCATGATGATCAGAAAACTGCAGGGTCGGACCACCTTTATTCTTCGATGCAGATTATATAGCCCCACACCGTCATCCTCTGCCCACCGAGCGACGGAGGAGATTTTGGAAACCTCAAGGAGATGGTATGTGCACCAGATATAGAATCATCATCGTCGGGCAGCAAACCATAACCATGAGGTGTCGCAGGGACGCAACAGACTAGACCCCATGCAACCCAAATCACGCCTGCAGCCCAGAACGAACCCACGGATTATATATCGGGCGCGTGCTCCTGGGCGTCAACAGCGTCGCACCACTGCACATCAATGGCCTGGTGTGTCGCCCTAACCCTAGGCTGCATTGGGGCAACCACACCACCGGCTGCTGTCCCCCAACCTTCCTCATCCCCTCGCCGCCACCTGGAGTCATGGCAGGGTAAAGCCCATGCCTTTGACGGTGGCGGCGGAGCAACTTCTCGTTGGAATGGGTCACCAATCCCCGACAATCACGATGACGATTTCGCGAGAAGGACGATAGCATGGTGTCGTAGGTCTCCTTGCAACGATCTCGGTTTCTCGACGGTGGAGGTGAGGATCCACCCCGGAGGTTGTTTCCCCATGATCATGGCCCTCGGATCCTGAACCACCCCATGGGAGGGTCTGTTGACTAGGTCGGCGAAGGTAGGTGGCATGGCGGCGCCTGGTTGCGTGCTCGATGTGGCATCTGAAGGGTTTCGCGGCATAGTAAATCAAAATTTTCTACGGATGCGAACAGAGGGAAAGCCAAGATCTAATCTAGGAGATGCAATCAACGAGAGAGATTGGATTAGATCTTCATACCCTTGAAGATTCGCACAGCGGAATGTTCGTCGGAACGTGGGTGATGTAGTCGTACTCGCTTCTCCTCCTCGCGATCCGATCCGATCTAGCACCACAAGTGGCGGTGCCTCCGTGAGATGCACACGTGCAGCACCTCGACATCTCCTCCTTCCTCGGACCAGCAAGTATGGTGGAGAGATAGATTGGATCTACAACACGACGGCGTGGTGTATATGGTGGAGAATTTCTGCTGCAGGGCTTCGCCTACAAACAGTCGGGAGGGAGAGAGGAAAGCTAGCAAGGCGGCTAGGGTTTGGAGGAGAGGTGTGGGGGGTTGGTGCGCCCCCACCCCTCTTTATATAGAGGGGGGGCGCAGCCCTAGCCCCTCCCCCAAGCCCAAAGGATAAGGAGTGGGGGGCATGGACTCTCCCCTCTTCTAGAAACCCTATCTCTAGTTTAAACGATTTAAACTCTCTAGGATCGGCTGGGCCCTATGGGGCCATGTGCCCCTGGCTCAATGCGGCCAGGACACTCCCTCATAGGCCCATGCCCCCTCCCGGAAGGTGGGGCCACGTTGTTCCCTTCCGGAAGGTTCTAGAAGCTTCCGGTACAATACCGATTAACCCGGAACAATTCCGAACTCCAAAAACTGCACTGCCTTATATGAATCTTATTCTCCGGACCATTCCGAAACCTCTCGTGATATCCCGGATCCCATCCGAGACTCCGAACAAAAATTCATAAACCAATTATCCAATCTATCCTAGCGTCGAGACACGTTAAGTGTGTGACCCTGCGGGTTCGAGAATATGCAGACATGATCTTCTATCAATAATCAACGGCGGGGTCTGGGCACCCATATTGACTCCCACACATTCATCGATGATCATATCGGATGAACCATGATGTCAGGATTCAAACAATCCCATATATATATTCCCTTCGTCTCGCGATATTTTACTTGCCCGAGATTCGATCGTCGGTACCGTCATACCTAGTTCAATCTCGTTCACAGCAAGTACTTTACTCGTTCCGTAATCCGATATCACTTTGTGATTAACTCCTTAACCACATGCTTGCAAGCGGTGTTGATATCGATTACCGAGTGGGTCCGAAGTATATCTCTCCGACTTGGGAGGGACAAATTCCATCTCGATACATACAACCCAACAGATACTTTCCGATCACCTGAGAGACACCTTTATGATCACCCTCTCATAGGATGACGTTTGATGACCTCAAAGCTTTCTTCCGATACCAGGGAGTTGTATTATCTCATGGTCTAAGGAATACAATATTTGACATAGGAAAAGCTTCGCAAAGATGAACACGATGATACGATCTAATTGCTTCGCTTAGTTTGGGTCTGTCCACCATATCATTCACCCAATGATATGATCTCATTATCAATTGACAACTCATGTCTATGGTTAGGAAACCTTAACCATCATTGATCAATGAGCTAGTCCATAGAGGCGTACTAGGGACACGGTGTTGTTCATAAACCACACAAGTATTAAAGTTTCCGCTTAATACAATTCTAGCATGGAATATAAACTTTATCATGAACAAGAATTATAATAATAACATCTTTATTATTGCCTCTAGGGCATAATTCCAACAGTCTCCCACTTGCACTAGAGTCAATAATCTAGTTTACATCTGGCAAAAATATCACACCCATGGCACTGAGGTGTTGATCATGTTTTACACGTGGAAGAGGTTTAGTCAATGGATCTGCGACATTCAGATCTGTATGTACTTTGCTAATCTTCAGATCTCCATCTGCAATATAATCTCGGATTATATGAAACTTGCGGTTGATATGCTTGGTCTTTGGATGATATCTTGGTTCCTTAGCGAGTGCTATGGTGCCAGTGTTGTCACACAATATCTCCAGTGGGTCCAATGCACTTGGAACCATGCCAAGCTCAGTGATGAAGTTTCTGATCCAAACTCCTTCACTTGACGCTTCTGCAGCAGCCATGTATTTCGCTTCCACTGTAGATCCCGCGATCACGCTTTGCTTGCAGCTTCTCCAGCTCACAGCTCCTCCATTCAAAATATAAACGTATCCTGTCTGAGATTTGGAATCATCCTTGTCGGTGTCAAAACTAGCGTCGACGTAACCTTTTACGACGAGCTGTTCATCACCCCCATAGACTAAGAACATTTCTTTAGTTCTATTTAGGTACTTTAGGATGTTCTTCACGGCTGTCCAGTGTTCCACTCCTGGATCACTTTGATACCTGCTCGTCAAACTAAGAGCATTGGACACATCCGGTCTAGTACACAGCATGGCATACATGATGGAACCTATGGCCGAGGCATAAGGCACTTTGCTCATAGCTTCCCTATCATTTACCGTAGCTGGACACTGAGCCTTGCTCAATATCTTACCTGACAACATAGGCACTGAACCTTTCTTTGCCTTATCCATTCTGAACCTTTTCAGAACTTTGTCTAGGTATGTACTCTGGCTTAAAGCTATCAGGCGTCTTTGTCTATCTCTGTAGATTTTGATGCCCAATATATAAGCAGCTTCACCTAGGTCTTTCATTGAAAAACACTTGTTCAAATAACTCTTCACATCGTTAAGCATGTTGATGTCATTTCCAATAATCAATATGTCATCCACATATAGTACTAGAAACGTCACCGAGCTCCCACTCACTTTCTTGTAGATGCAAGCTTCGTAGCAATTTGGAACAAATCCAAAGCTCTTGATCACTTGATCAAAACGAAGGTTCCAACTCTGAGATGCTTGCTTCAGTCCATAAATGGAACGCTGAAGTTTGCATACTTTACTAGCATCCTTAGGATCGACAAAACCTTCGGGTTGCATCATATACAATTCTTCATCAATGTTGCCATTGAGGAACGCAGTCTTGACATCCATCTGCCATATTTCATAATCATGAAACGTAGCAATTGCTAATAAAATCCGAATGGACTTAAACATCGCTACGGGAGAGAAAGTCTCATCGTAGTCAACACCTTGAACTTGTCGAAAACCTTTCGCGACAAGCCGTGCTTTATAGACGGTAACATTACCATCCGCGTCCGTTTTCTTCTTGAAAATCCATTTGCACTCAACGGCCTTTCGGTCGCTAGGAGGGTCCACCAAAGTCCATACTTGGTTTTCGCTCATGGATCCCAATTCGGATTTCATGGCTTCTAGCCATTTCTCAGAGTCTGGGCTCATCATCGCTTCCTCATAGTTCGTAGGTTCACTGTCTTCTACTAACAAGACAGTCAAGACAGGGTTGCCGTACCACTCAGGAGGGGCACGCGACCTTGTCGACTTGCGACGTTCAGTAGCAGCATCGTCCGAAGCTTCATGATCCTTGTCATTAGCTTCCTCTATTGTTGGTGCAGGCGGCACTGGAACAATTTCAGGTGCTGCGCTACTCTCCAATTCAAGAGAAGGTTCAATAACCTCGTCCAGCTCTACTTTCCTCCCACTCACTTCTTTCGAGAGAAACTCCTTCTCAAGAAAGGAACCGTTCTTTGCGACAAACACTTTGCCTTCGGTTCTGTGATAGAAGGTATACCCAATAGTTTCCTTAGGGTATCCTATGAAGACGCATTTCTCCGCTTTGGGTTCGAGCTTGTCCGGCATCAACTTCTTGACGTAAGCTTCGCATCCCCAAACTTTAAGAAACGACAACTTAGGTTTAGCACCAAACCACAGTTCATACGGTGTCGTCTCAACGGATTTAGATGGAGCCCTATTTAAAGTGAATGCAACGGTTTCTAATGCATAACCCCAAAATGATAACGGCAAATCAGTAAGAGACATCATTGATCGGACCATATCTAATAGGGTTCGATTCCGGCGTTCAGACACACCATTGCGCTGTGGTGTTCCGGGTGGCGTGAGTTGCGAAACGATTCCGCTTGCTTTAAGATGCGTGAGAAAATCATAACTCAAATATTCACCTCCACGATCGGATCGTAGAAACTTAATCTTTCTGTTACGATGGTTCTCCCCTTCATTCTGAAATTCCTTGAACTTTTCAAATGTTTCAGATTTATGTTTCATTAAATAGATATACCCATATCTAATTAAGTCATCGGTAAAAGTGAGAAAATAGCGATATCCACCGCGCGTCGAAACACTCATCGGTCCGCATACATCGGTATGTACGATTTCCAACAAGTCCGTTGCTCGCTCCATCATACT
Organism: Avena sativa; assembly: GCA_916181665.1. Classification (NCBI taxonomy): domain Eukaryota; kingdom Viridiplantae; phylum Streptophyta; class Magnoliopsida; order Poales; family Poaceae; genus Avena; species Avena sativa. Next base: position 293,504,447 of record OV702282.1, read on the forward strand.
GAAGAACGGTGTTTTGATCATCTTGCCCATGAGGCATGGTTCGCATGTGTCAAATGATTCAAAATCAAGAGACTCCAAAAGTCCATCAGAATGGAGTTTCTTCATGCGCTTTACACCAATATGACCTAGACGACAGTGCCACAAATAAGTAGTATTATCACTATCTACTTTGCATCTCTTAGCCTCAATGTTATGGATGTGTGTTTCATCCCTTTCGAGATTTAGAAGAAATAAACCATTCACAAGAGGTGCATGACCATAAAAGACGTTACTCATATAAATAGAACAACCATTATTCTCCGATTTAAATGAATAACCGTCTTGCAATAAACACGATCCAGAAATAATGTTCATGCTCAATGCAGGCACATAATAACACTTATTAAGGTTTAAAACTAATCCCGAAGGTAAAACTAAGGAGAGCGTGCCGACGGCCATCACATCAACTCTTGATCCGTTGCCAACGCGCATCGTCACCTCATCCCTCGCAAGCCGCCGTCTATTCCATAGCTCCTGTTTCGAGTTACAAATATTAGCAACTGAACCGGTATCAAATACCCAGGCACTACAACGAGGGCTAGTAAGGAAAACATCAATAACATGTATATCAAATATACCTTTGATGGTGCCAGCCTTCTTGTCCGCTAAGTACTTCGGACAGTTGCACTTCCAGTGACCCTTGTCCTTGCAATAGAAGCACTCAGTGTCCGGCTTAGGACCAGACTTGAGCTTCTTCTCAGCAGGGGCATTGCGCTTGCCGCCGCCCTTCTTGAAGGGTTTCTTTGCTCCCTTACCTTTCTTAAAGGAGGGCTTGTTGACCATCAACACATGATTATCCTTCTTGATGTCCACTTCCGCAGCCTTCAGCTTTGCGAAGAGCTCGGTGATCGTATCAGTGGAACCAATCTGATTATGAGTCACTACAAAACTTTTGTAGCTGGGAGGGAGTGATTGCAGAACCCTGTCAATCTTGAGCTCCTCTGGAATCGTGCATTCCAGTTGCTCAAGCCGTTGAGTGTAGCCCGTCATCTTAATGGCGTGCTTACTAACGGAACTCCCTTCCTCCATCTTGCAGTTAAAGAACTTCTCGGAGATCTCATATCTCTCAGAACGGGCCTGAGTCTGAAACATGGTTTTCAGCTCCTCGAGAATCTCGAAGGGCCCGGGATACTCTTCAAAACGATTTTGAAGCTCCGGTTCCATAGCAAACAACATGGTGCTCTTAATCACACCATAATCATCTTTGCGCGACTGATAGACAGCTTTCTCATCAGCCGGCGCAGTTGCAGCAGGGGGGTCACCTAACACCTTCCCAAGGACATAGTCCTTTTGTCCGCCAGACAGAATGATTCTTAGATTGCAGAACCAATTGGTGAAGTTAGACCCATTGTTTCTAAGCTTTTCCTTCTCAGCAAAAACGTTGAAGTTGAAGTTGGACTTGGCCATGTGATCTACAGTATTGGCAAGTACAATTTAGACTATGTTCATGATAAATAGTTCAACTTAATCAAATTACTAGATGAACTCCCACTAAATTCAACATCCCTCAAGTTGTTTAGTGAACATGATCCAAATTCACCACACCTAATCCGATCATCACGAGAAGAGATGTGGTTTCAATGGTGGACAACAAAGTGTCGATCATATCATTCATATGACTCATGCTTAACCTTTCGGTTCTTGTGTTTCGAGGCCATGTCTGTACATGCTAGGCTCGTCAAGCTAGACCCAAGTATTTCCGCGTGTGCAAAACTGGCTTGCACCTGTTGTATGTGAGCGTAGAGTCTATAGCACCCGATCATCACGTGATGCTTGGACACGACGAACTTTCGCAACGGTGCATACTTGGGGAGAACACATGTTTTATCTTGATCTTTAAGTGAGGAATCATCTTATAATGCTACCGTCGCGATCTAAGCATAATAAGATACATAAAGGGATAAACATCACATGCATATAACTTTATGTGACATGGTATAGCCAATCCTCGCGCAATGATCTCCATCTTGTGCGTTCCGGCATGATCTCCATCACTCCACCATGATTGCCTCCACCACGAATAGTAACTACAACTATTGCTAACTACTTAGCGATAAAGCAAAGCTATTACATGGCGTATAAGAAGTTGACACACAGGTCATACACAATTATAAAGACAACCATATGGCTCCTGCCGGTTGTGTACTCATCGACATGCAAGTCGTGAAACATTACAAAACATGATCATCGCATACATTATACACATCACATCTTGGGCCATACCATATCACAGAAAACACTCCTTGCAAAAACAAGTTAGACGCCTCTACTTTGTTGTTGCATGTTTTACGTGGCTTTATGGGAGTAGATGCTAAGAACGATTCTTACCTACGGAAAGCCACAACGGTGATATTATGGTTGCCAAACTCCGGTGTTAATCCCATGACAACTATAGTGAGAGAAACTGACATCCACCAGCCGCATGTGTGGAACAAGCCACACGTCAAGTGCGGAGCCGGTCTCGCGAACGACGTCGCGTAAGGTTGGCCTGGACCGCTTCAATCTCACTATCCCGCGTCATAAGAAGAACACAAACAAGAGGCTTGCAACAGAAAACATCAACGCCCGCAACAACCATGTTGCGTTCTACTCGTGAAACACATCTACGCTTAGATCTAGCTCTGATACCACTGAAGGGTTTCGCGGCATAGTAAATCAAAATTTTCTACGGATGCAAACAGAGGGAAAGCCAAGATCTAATCTAGGAGATGCAATCAACGAGAGAGATTGGATTAGATCTTCATACCCTTGAAGATTCGCACAGCGGAACGTTCGTCGGAACGTGGGTGATGTAGTCGTACTCGCTTCTCCTCCTCGCGATCCGATCCGATCTAGCACCACAAGTGGCGGTGCCTCCGTGAGATGCACACGTGCAGCACCTCGACGTCTCCTCCTTCCTCGGACCAGCAAGTATGGTGGAGAGATAGATTGGATCTACAACACGACGGCGTGGTGTATATGATGGAGAATTTCTGCTGCAGGGCTTCGCCTACAAACAGTCGGGAGGGAGAGAGGAAAGCTAGCAAGGCGGCTAGGGTTTAGAGGAGAGGTGTGGGGGGTTGGTGCGCCCCCACCCCTCTTTATATAGAGGGGGGGGCGCAGCCCTAGCCCCTCCCCCAAGCCCAAAGGATAAGGAGTGGGGGGCATGGACTCTCCCCTCTTCTAGAAACCCTATCTCTAGTTTAAACGATTTAAACTCTCTAGGATCGGCTGGGCCCTATGGGGCCTTGTGCCCCTGGCCCAATGCGGCCAGGACACTCCCTCATAGGCCCATGCCCCCTCCCGGAAGGTGGGGCCACGTTGGTCCCCTTCCGAAAGGTTCTAGAAGCTTCCGGTACAATACCGATTAACCCGGAACAATTCCGAACTCCAAAAACTGCACTGCCTTATATGAATCTTATTCTCCGGACCATTCCGGAACCTCTCGTGATATCCCGGATCCCATCCGAGACTCCGAACAAAAATTCATAAACCAATTATCCAATCTATCCTAGCGTCGAGACACGTTAAGTGTGTGACCCTGCGGGTTCGAGAATATGCAGACATGATCTTCTATCAATAATCAACAGCGGGGTCTGGGCACCCATATTGACTCCCACACATTCATCGATGATCATATCGGATGAACCACGATGTCAGGATTCAAACAATCCCATATATATATTCCCTTTGTCTCGCGATATTTTACTTGCCCGAGATTCGATCGTCGGTACCGTCATACCTAGTTCAATCTCGTTCACAGCAAGTACTTTACTCGTTCCGTAATCCGATATCAATTTGTGATTAACTCCTTAACCACATGCTTGCAAGCAGTGTTGATATCGATTACCGAGTGGGTCCGAAGTATATCTCTCCGACTTGGGAGGGACAAATTCCATCTCGATACATACAACCCAACAGATACTTTCCGATCACCGGAGAGACACCTTTATGATCCTCTCATAGGATGACGTTTGATGACCTCAAAGCTTTCTTCCGATACCAGGGAGTTGTATTATCTCATGGTCTAAGGAATACAATATTTGACATAGGAAAAGCTTCGCAAAGATGAACACGATGATACGATCTAATTGCTTCGCTTAGTTTGGGTCTGTCCACCATATCATTCACCCAATGATATGATCTCATTATCAATTGACAACTCATGTCTATGGTTAGGAAACCTTAACCATCATTGATCAATGAGCTAGTCCATAGAGGCGTACTAGGGACACGGTGTTGTTCACAAACCACACAAGTATTAAAGTTTCCGCTTAATACAATTCTAGCATGGAATATAAAATTTATCATGAACAAGAATTATAATAATAACATCTTTATTATTGCCTCTAGGGCATAATTCCAACAGCATCATGGTGGTGTTGTGGATGGTGGGCCAGGCGGGTGCTGAACCTCGGGCGGCAGCCCTATGGATCTGGAGAGTGTTCGGTGCGGTGCTGGCATTCTGAATAAAGGAGGTTCGGCCCTACTATTCTTCAAGTGCCACGACGTCGATCTACTTCAAGTTTTCATCCTCGATTGGGCCGTCGTCGAGTTCTTGTCTTCCTCTTAGAAATTTTCGCACTTTGGCACAAGATTCTACTGGATATCTAGAGTGGAATCGATGGGGTCATGCGCACCCTTTTTGGGCGAGGCGGGAAGCTTCGTCTTCAAGTAGGTACCATGGGACATGTCTTCATATAGATTTCCATGAAACTAGGAATAGACGTAAAAATCGAAACTCAACGAGATTAATGAGAACTAGTTTTCTCGGCTCGCTTCAAAATCAACTCGCTTCCTTAACAAACTGAGCCGAGCTATGGTTTTTTCTCTATATCCTTAACGAATTAAACGATCGAGTTAATGATGTTCGTGAGCTACTCGTTAAGCTAGGTAACAACCAATGCATGGCCCACTTATGTTGTTGCATTTCCAATCTCGCAGCCTATCTAAGATGAATGAGGCAAACAACTAGCCCATTAAGGAAGACTGATCGATCCACAAGCGATCGACCAAATGACGTTACCCTAGACTCTCCTAATCGATCTAGAATATTTCAGTCGTTCGTTCTTTTCCGTCTCGTCGACTTGTCGTCTCCCAGTCTCCCCACCGCATACCCCATCTCCATCTTCTGGATCTGGATCTGCTGATCGCGGAGCCAACTGAGCCACGCTGGCTGCCACCCTGCTCATTCGTTCCGGGACTTCCTACTCTGTCCAATTCACATGGATAAGTGAAAGATGCCATTTTTAATTACTGGTATATATGTGGTTGTGTCTGTCTTCTTAATTATGTATATGCCTCCGTCCTAATCTGACTGCATTTTCTTAACGAGCAGCTCGTGAGCGCTCGTTAACATCTAACGAACTGAGCCGAGCTTTAATTTTTGCATGTTATTCTTAACGAGTTTAATGATCCAAGCCTTAACAGGCGTGAGTCTTAATGAGCCGAGCCTTAACGAGTCGATTTGCTCGATAGTCCAACTCTACATGAAACTGATAGAGATGGAGAAAGTCATGGTGGCTATGATTGGAGGTTGGCTTTGGTAGAGAGGGTTTTGGTTGATGAAGACAATGCAACAAAGGTTCTCCCTGTATGTCGGGTGTCCGTCGACTTACAACAGCAGCCCTGGCAAGCAGGGATGGCAACACAGGTTGAATGCATTTTTGGTGGTGCTCCTTGAGTATCGAGCGATGATTTTCAGGGTGAAAACCCAAGGTCTGGCCTTTATTAGTTGTACCTGGAAATGGTATTGCTAAAGGCATTGTTTTTGCAAACTCGGAATTCCTTCGGGATGAAAACCCAAGATCTTCGATCAGGCGATAACAACGCTTGTGCATTGTTTCCTTCTTGGAGGTGTTGCTTTTGGAGGGCCTTGTTTGTAGTACAGGTGTTGTATCCTTTGGTTGTTAGAGTGCGTCGGTTGCAAGTGGTTGAACACTGTGATGGGGTCTTTGTTTTCTTTCTTCTTCTTTTTAATTTGTTCTTGGTTGTGTGCATCCCGATGTCTTTGGACATCTTGTTGGTGCAGCTGGATATAATTGGTATCTTCGCGATAATAATATATTCCTTTTGTAAAAAAAGAGCGCTTGCCTGGCCACCGCACTGGCTAGCAACCTCGACTCGAAGGACTTTTACGTCCGCTGAGGGCTTGTTCGTTTAAACCTCTCACCAAGTGGATTCAAGTGGATCGGAGGGGAATTAAGGGGATTTTGACTTAGAGGGAAATTAATACCAGCCAATCCATGCCAATCCCGTCCAAACCTGATGTAACCGAACAAATCCTGAAGGAGTTCACACCACCGCGCGTGCCGTCGTTGCGATATGTCTTGTCTACATGTATATCTATGTTTTTTGGAGCTTGTATGGTTATTCGCAGTGGAAGTAAAGATTGCAAGCTTGTGCAAGTTAGACGGACTTGGCCTCGCGTCGAGCAGAGGAACAAGTGTGAAATACTTTGCTCACATGCCCATTTGAACCTTTTTCATATAGGTGCTGATCATGGTAGAAAGCTCGCATTTCAAAATACTATAGCATTATCAGTTAAAAGTCCAGAAATAATGGAAGTGGCAGCTTACAAATTTATGTTGTGAACAAAGTGAAAGAGATCTCTACTCACAGGAATCTGTCTGATAGGTTGTTGTCTCTGCTACAGAAACCATCCATCCATGTGAAAAATAGATTTAAGGATTCAGACATTAATCATGAGCTGAACTCTACTAGACAATTGTTTTACTCCATACCTGAGATTCTGAGAATGTAATGAGAGTGACGGACGGGACGATTTACAACTTTAGACAGCAAATAGTGTAGTGATGAGCTCAGAAAATTGTCCCTCATCTCAGCGGTAGAGTGTAACGAATCTGAGTTTGCTTGAGTTCCTCGATCGGTCTCGTGGCATCCTTCTCTGCAGTAGTAATCATCCCGGTTCGAGACTTCGACATTAAAACTATACTACTTGGAACTTTAGTAGGCTATATACTAGTAATAACCATCCCGGATTTGGTGCTGACTAACTTGTCTGCATTTGCGTTTTAAAGGCGCTAGTGTGGTTGAACTGAACCAGAGCAGAGAGAGAGGTGCACGTGATCGACATTGGGTGTGCAATAGACTGTCTTCCAAGTAGAGTGTAAAACGAATCTGAGTGTGCTTGAGTTCCTCGGTCTCGTGGCATCCTTCTCTTCATTAGTAATCATTCCGTTTGGAGACTTCTACATTAAAACTACACTAGTACTTGGAACTTTAGGAGGCTATATACTACTCCCTACATTTTAAAATATAATATGTTTTAGGTTTACAAAGAAAATGTATCTAAACTTTTTAGATTCACTCTAAAATTAAGTGAACCTATATATTAAAAGTAGTATAGATACATTTGCTTTATAAAGCTAAAATATCTTATATTTTAAAACGAAAAGAATAGTACTAATTATCCCGGATTTGATGCTGACTACATTGTCTGCATCTGAGTTTTAAAGGTGCTTGAGCTGAATCAAAGTAGAGAGAGGTGCACGTGATCGACATTGGGTGTGCAATCTAAAGAGAATATTTCTACCCCCTCCCGGCAATATAGAGGCCATGTGCCCTCTCTGCCGTCGGATTGGGCTTCCAAAGAGCTTCTGGCCGTCCGATCGCCCACAGGTGGTCCGCACCGTCGGATGGGTTCGATCCTGGCCGTCCATCTGAGGGCACCTGAGACTTGCGTGCAGACTCGCACTAGCACAGACGCTAGCTACCACCACTGACGGTGGGGGCCTGCGTTTTGCAGGGCCCGTTGGTCAGGGAGCGGGTGTGCGTGGCGCTCTGTGACAACCGCTTCAATGCCACTCCGCGGTGGTTCCGCCGTGGTTGTCTGCCGTGCACGGGGGCAAAAGTGTCACTCTGCTCGTGGAGAGGGAGAGAGAGAGAGAGAGAGAGAGAGAGAGAGAGAGAGAGAGAGGAGAGCAGGTCCTCTCCGCTCCCTTCTTCCCCTCCCGTCCTCGAAACCCTAGCCGCCGCCGATCTCGCACACTGCTCCTCCCTACACTCTCTTGGTCATGAGGTAAAGGAGACCGGCAGATCCGGGCGGCCTCGCAGCTACAGCCCCACCTCCTGCTCTATCTCCACTGAGGGAGCAAGCTCGAGGGCATCCTAGGTCAAAGGAGGTGCCCTCCATGGCGGCGTGCGCGCAGGGCGAGACCTCGTGGACGTGTTCTCCTCTACATAGGAGCTGGCGTAGCTGGAGGGAGGCCACGAAGATCCAGCGGCGGAGGTCTAGCAGCAGCAGCAGCCGCCGTGGCCATGGCGAGCAGCAGCAACAGAAGAAGGGAAAGGAGGCTGGGACCTCCTTCATGGCGGCCTGCAACAGCAGCGCTCGACCGTAGGTATGCCTCGACCTCTCCCTCCCCCGTCCTTGCTCTCTCTCTCCCATCTCACCTCCTCTCTCTGAGTAGCCGGCGGAGACGATGCAGAGATGGTGCATGCGCGGAGCTCGTCCTCCACCGACGCGTCCCTACTTCCATGGCGACTGGCAGCGGCAGCATCTGGCCGCTGGGCTACATGTTCATGGTCCTCTGGATGACATCCTCATGCAGTAAGCTTTTAACATCTCATTCCCATCCTCCTCATATAAAGGAAGTGAAATCTGGTGCTCTGTCCTATCTTTAGTTCTTATGCGTGGATCCACTAGATCTGAGATACGAAGTGAATGTTTCAACATTAATAGTTGATAAAGAGCAACTCCATAGAGCTCTAATTTGTGTTCATTTTTTTGCAAGTTACTTACTCGTGTGCCTGTTTAATATGTGGTCTAAAGATCTGGTTCTCTATTATTTCAGGGACTACTACATGGAGGATGCAACAACGATATAGTATGTCTAGATTCATAATGGAATTTTTGTCTTTTCCTTAATGTTAAAAGCCTTGATGAAATTAAATAAAGATGGTGAGTGATCGGGTCGCGATTGTACGACTTTACCTCTTATGCGGTTTCTTTACTTCGAGAATAGTACATCTTAGTAGATCATATAGAAGCATCTCATGCATTGCTATCTAGGGCTGCACTTCCTTTTTTTATTTTTTAGTTGCAATTCTATGGGCATTTTCTTTTCTTTTCGATTATTCTTTTTGCTTATTGTCTCGTATATGCTAACAATGAATTTATCTATGCAGACAAACACGTGTGTGTGAGGACATAAGAAAGGTGAGAGTACAAAAGAAAAGTGAGAGGAGAGAAGAAAGGTGAAAGGAAGTTTCAAATATTTATGATCAGGTGCTTCTCTACATTGGTAGCTCATCCACCGGTTACTAAAAATCGGTGCAGCTGAGTATGTAACCGCAGTATATATTCAAAATCAGGTGTGATTCAAGCTAACTAATCTTTGTGTTTTCAGTCCATCATCATTTTGTACAGATATAGTTATCTTGATAATTGGTGTTTGTGATTATTGTGGAGCATTGTTATTAGTTTCTGGTTCACTAGATTGTTATTCCTTTTCACTAGATAATTATTTTATGTTTCTTTGAGGATTGCCCATATATTGCGGAGCGTCATATTTCATTCAGTGTAAGTGGTGTGCAGGAAAAAAACCTTTCTAATGAGCTGAGATGAATTAACTTTTTTTTGGATGATTTGGATTTGTGAACTCCTTCTGCTTCTTACATTACTTGGTCAATAAGTTCTTTGTTTCTCTATAATGCTTTGCTATTCTAAGATATTCCTGCTCAACGGGAAAAGTGAGAGGATATTCGGTGAGTAATGGTTACATAACTTCAGATTTTTCAGTTCAGTGATTCTGGTCATATGCCTCATTCATTGTTACAGATGCTCTTTGTACTCAAGTCCATTTTCTAAGTTTCCTTGCTTCCTCTGTTTTTCCTCAAAGTATGTTCATTTTCAATAATGTCAATGCTTTGTTTCAGAACGTGAAGAGGAGGTGTTTGAACATCAGTTCAAATGGATCTGATTTAGGTTAGTATTTGTATTATCATTCCGCTGCAATTTTATGCTGGGCTTATAATTACAACTAGGATTGGATGATAAGTTTTTTTATGGTTTGAACAACTTTCCTCATTAACACTGGCGTACTTATTAATAACTTTTTTAGAATATTCTAATTTATAAATAAGGGTTGATGTGCTAAATTTATCAGCCTAGCCGACAATTGTATTGACATATAGAATATTCTAATTTATAAATAAGGGTTGATGTGCTAAATTTATCATCCTAGCCGACAATTGTATTGACATATATTCTATATCGACTGATTGGTGCCTTTATTTACTGAGTCTGGTACTTCGATTTTTTTGGTTTTCTTTGTTAGGAAATATTTACAATTAATATATCAAAATGCAATGTGTGCCCTGTATACAATGGTTTCAGGCAATCTGAAGGTTAAGTCACCTGGATTGAATAGAAGAGAACAAGGTGTGTAGTTTACCTGAAAACCTACAATGTTTGGTTCTCCCTTTATATAGATATTTAAAACATATCTGTCCAGTTAGATACCTAATAACAAGAACATGATTTTAATAACTCCACTCGGAGAAGAAGTTGCCATTTCCATTCCAAAAGCCGGTTGTCCTGCGGGCTGCTACATATGTAGAGTTTTCATGAATCACGATCATTAACTATAGGTCTCCTAAATATTTTTTTCTTGCCTATATTGTACTTCAACTCTATCCCATTCTGAATGTTGTTCTTATTTATGACATTTTGCCGTATACGCTGAGAATGTTGGTTGCTCTTCGTCCATTCAGGCCATCCAAACACAAAGGTTCGCTTTCTATTCCAATGTTCCATATTTTATTGGTGCAGTAATTATATGTAGTGTTATGTTTGATTTATTGAGGTTACCGTGAACTTTCTGTTGTAGAAAGAGAGCTCAAGTGACATTTTTTGTTGGGATTTCTGCATGTTGTCGGTTATTGCTTCTAACTACCATCACCATGTTGCCTATGCAGTTACAAGTTTCTTCAATTTATTTGGGCGTATTATTTCTCATCATTGGTTCGGTGCCTTTTGATTTCCCCTTCTAGGCTCCACTTTCTTTGTTGGTGCCTTGACCTGCTCTTTGATCTCTGTTACAGTGTCATACAGCTTGTGGGGATAAAAGGAGACAGTGATAACACACTAGATACAGATATAATGGTCTAGACTTATTTCTTAAATCTTTCTTCAAAATTTGAAAGACAGGTAGTGACTTGTTCGTGCTTGCTTTTATTATGGTTTCATGGTAAAAAATATAGCTGCACGTTCACACTCAAGATTTAATACTCCATTAGTTATGAGTAAAGGAAAAACTTATGTATGTCAAATCTTGCTCAGAGACAATTATAAACACACCGTAGCACCTCAACTCAATACACAGCTAATGTGCCCTGTTCACACACAACTCATGTGCGTTGTTCACACACAACCAACACACATTTTTTGAGTGGATCCGGCACACAACTTGTCTGTTGTCCACACCACAGCCTGCATCACACAACGACAAGATTACATAATAGGCCAACAGGGTAAACCGAGTTCAGATCTTTGAGATAATGATTTTAATTCTATAAAGCTACACAATAATGATTCCTGCTTCCCACTACTAGACTTTTCCTATTCTGAGTTAAGGAGCTTTATTTTTTATCATTTATTCGAATAAAGTACAAGGTTTTTCTCTTATTATACACCACCCTATTTTTCATTCTTCATGAGAACTAAGTGCAGATGCGCTTAACTGTAGGTTATCAGGGGATGCACAAGTTCAGATCACTCAAAGATTTGGCGGAGACATATTAGCCTGCTTAAGTTTTCCTAGACATTATAAATACTTTCAGCAGTGCAATAACTATAGAGGGAGTTTAATGAGCACTCAACAAAGACATGCAACAAACACTAGAATATGCATCAGTTCCTAGACATGATATTCTTTTCTTGATCTATGACATTCCATTTATTCACAATGTTTGATTTTTTTATTTTGTTGGTGGTAGTATTTGAAATCTTACTGACTAACCGCTGAGTTCATAATATTTGGTTTTTGACCTTCTATGAAAGTGTTTGGTAATTTCCTACAAATTTAAGAGATCATTTGTAGGAGAGGGCAACATTGTCTACCTGTGTGCTTGCTACCTATGGTGCCCCTTGAAATAAGACTGGGTTGTCATGTGCCTCTTCTTAGGATTCATAATACTGGGATGTGATGTGTCTCTTTGTCACTTAGATTTTTCTTGGAGGTTCTTCCTATGGCCCGAGTGTTAGCCTCCCGGCCTGGATGTTTTTGAAGTATGATGTTTAGATACTTTAGTGTATCTGTTTTGCTGATCATTTTCTAGAGCAGTTTATTTGTGATTTCAGTCCACTTCTATTATCTCTTGCAGTACATATGCACGTATTTATGAATCAATTTAGTGCCACACTTTGCCTGTTTATTACTCATTAATTAACAACTTAGTGTGGAAATTGGCTAGATTAGTACGTCCACTTGACCTATGTGTGCTCAGATTTGTTAAGGTGGTCTTGATTATATATATAAATTACTTCATTGGACTGTACAAGAAAAGGTTACTCCTGTTGGAACTAAATATTTCAATCGACATACTATTTATAGACATGAAGTCATTACAGCATGAGCACTCCGCTCAGGTGCTATACGAGCCTACTACGATGAGTACCAGTGAAGGGTAGTGCCCTTTTTCTCTTCATCTTGATATGTGAGTTACTACGATTCCCTTTTTGTGCTTCCTTTTCTTTTTGTAATCACCACACGCTTCCCGCTTATCCAATTTCACCACAAGATTGTGCTGTGTTCGTGGTAGATTCAGAACCAGATGGAGAGTTTTTCACTCTGCTCTACCTACAAACTGTTATAGCAATCTGTAGTTATTTCTTACTATAATTAGCAAATTTCTTAGATATTTAACTTCTGTTTGTCTTTGATGACTAATCTATACAAGTGCAGATTTCCATGAAGTTGTACATTTTATAATTGGATTGCCAAAGTATTTGTATGGAAATATGAGTTGATTACCACATAGTAGTTCATGAAACAACAATATTAGGTTATGGGATTTCTATTTTTTGGTTTTTAATATCATTGCCATAAGAAGGTAACCTCACTGGTATTTTTATTCACATCCTAAAAACTGATAGTTCATGGTATCTTTCATTTCAACGTTAGTAAACTTAAGCTTGAACTTTGTAAGTATTGTATCAACGGATCTATTTCACATTGATGCATTTTTGTACCGCGGTCATATTTTTTTGTTGAGCGTGTCCCATGAAGAACTAGCATATTCATTTTTGTTGAGCGTGTCCCATGAAGAACTAGCATATTCAGCATATTATGTTACCATGGTAGTCATTTGCATCGCCTTTGATATAATATAAAGATATACTTATTTTGTTCAAACAAATTGTTTCAAGATTCCAGTCTAATTTGAATCTCGTGGTACTTTGGACTTCATACTACACCATGTGAGCAATAGAATGCCCCAAAAATATCCAAACATTTCCTTTTAACTTATGTGCCTCGCCACCTACTAAAGCCATTTATGTCCATTCATGCAGCTCAATGCCCATTCTCGCGGAAGTATGCATACAGTCTTGAAGGACTGCTCCATATAGAAATGAAAGAAATGAAGAGCTTTGATAAAAGAAAGGAAGGACTAAAGATGATAAGGACCAAGAAAATATAAGATTGGTTTCTAAATTCAAAAGGAGCAGGGTTTAGTACCTCCATTGCAAAAAAAAAAAACGCTACAATCCAGTAGTATATTTATGTCCATGGGTGTTTTAAGTATGTGTATGAAACCGTTGCAATCCAGTAGTATATTTATGAGCACTGTCTATGTTGATGAACTGCTATGTCATCCTATGTTCTATTAATGTAATATCCATTATTGTAAGAGCGCTATGTATGAGCACTCCATGTCGATCAACTGCTATGTCATCCTACGAAAGTTTAATTAGATTGAGCCTTGATTTGTCTTAAATCAACATGAATATTTTCATCGGTTGTTCATATGGGCTTGCCCACCGTAGACGTGCCTGCCGTAGGCGGGCAAGCGCGCGGTGCCGCGCGTCCCTACCTAGTAGACTATATTAGTATCCATCTAGCCGTCCTGCACCGCAGGTCAAACACGGATTTTCTACGGTTAACGGTATTTACTGCAGCATCAACCTCAGTTTTACAAAAGTTGTAAAAACTATTTTGGTTGTACTATATATATTCATGTGCTCGCCAATTTTTTGAAATTTTATGAAACAAAAATAAAACTTGTAAAATTTGACTGAAATTTATGAAACAATTTGTATTGTTCACAGGCTGTTCCACAAAAGTTTCAATGTTTTAGTTCGGTTTCAATTCTGTTTTACTTTTTTCCCAATAACAAGTAGATATTAATGTTGCAAAAATACGAATACATACAGAATCTGCAACAATGCACCACCATAGCAGCAGTACAGATGCACATAACCAAAAAAATGAAGAGAAATTATAAAAAAAAAACTGCTACAGCGATCTATTCCTTGTAACAGCAGCACTAACACCACCGATCCCTATCCCCTCTCGATCGAGCCACCGAGGCACCGACTGCGAACTCGTTGGCATTCCCCAATGCCACCGACCCCGCCTAAGCATAGGTAGTACTACATGAGTAATAGATCTCTGAGTCTGTTGAATAAAAGAGCAATTTACCAAGCGAATTATCCATAATAAGCGCTAGATAAAACATGATTAGAATAATAGACAATATATTAATCATGTGAAATAGCAAATACATATTAAGGCATATATCCAAACAGACTGCAAGGCAAAGATATTGAGATGCGATCAGAACAAGATTGAGAAAGAAAACATACACGACAACAACAGAAGAGGAACCGCCGGTGTTCGTGTTGGCACCGTCGTTAGCCATGTCGTCGAGAAAGAGGGTGCTGATGTCAGGGAAGAAGTCCTTGTTGGGAAAGACGTCGGCGCAATCGCTATCCGAGAGGGAGTCCGATGAAGCCAGTAGTCGCCCCTGTAGCGCTCCCCAAAAACCTTTTCGCCCTTCTCCCGTACAGGACTCGAAGCAGCGGGGTCTCGGAGGCCTACTGTCCCGGCTCGCGGTGCACGCCGCAAGACGGGATGGGAAAGATCTAGGTAGCGCAATGCTCTGGAACTGAATGCGCAAAGGATGTGTGGCAGTGTGTCTGAGAGGAGGCGCGACCTCTCTTATATAGACATAGAGGGGCAGACAGACAGGCTGCGCAGAATATGAAACGAACGGACAGAAGTTGAAGCGAACAGGCGGCAACCCACCAGACAGCCTCCACTCAGTTTGTATTTATTTAGCGTATTAAAAGTCCACTCGAGCAAAACATTTCAACTTCTATATGACTGTTCATATACCATTCATGCGTGACAAAATAAAGCTCGGCTCGGCGAGATTCCCGCAACCCGCGGCGCGCGCGTCGTGACAAGGCGAGGAGGAGGAGTGCGCGTGTGGAACTTTCTCCTTCTCCTTCTTATCATTTTTACCAAGTGGTAGGAAAGCTCACCTTATAAGCTGGTCCAACTTCCACTCAACTAGCAATGTGAGACTAAACATTTGTCCCAGCTCTTGCTTTCCATGAATGAGCCAAACGAGCCTCTAAGATTTTAGTAATTTATTGACATACGAGCTGGGCCTATTTAGGCAAAAAAAAAATTCCAACAGAGTATACGTAACATTGGAATAAACCTTCTTCCCTGGAAGACAGACACCACCGTGTGGTCAAAAAGAAGGCAAACCTTGGATTTAAACCCAAGCCGGGCGAGATCCGCCTTTGAAGGCAGCGGCTTTGGTCACTGTTCTTTTCCCCAGATGCAAGATGCATGGCGCTGGCTTGCTTTAGGAGCAAAGAGGTTAGCTTGTTTCTTCTTAATTTTCCCCATATCCATTTCGCCATCTGATACTGATAGGTAGTAGCTTCTTGTTTTTTTTCTCTTCTTTGTTGGAGTGTTAGCTTGATTCTTCCTTGCTACAGTTTGTTGAAAAACTGGATCTAACTTTCCATGCATCGCACCGACCAGTGAATCAGTGATGTGACGACGCTGCCGCCTTTGAGGACGGCGGCCCTGGCCAACAGTGCCGCCCATCTGTGAAAATGCGAGGGATGACGAGGACGGAGGAGGTTCCCGCTGTGGTGACAATAGCCACGGGGGCCTTGGGGCCTGTGACAGCGAAGCTGGCTGATCTGCTAGGCAGCAAGTACGGGGTTCGCCGAAAGACTCGGAAAGACATCAATTTCATCAAATCCAAGTTCAAGTCCATGCACTCCCTCTTCTGGAATATATGGGAGAGTGAGGATTTTGATGCGGCATCCAAAGAGTTGAAGAAGGAAGCATTGGATCTTGCCGATGATGTGGATGACGCGATCGACGACTTTATCCTCAGTATGGAGCGCAGCCGCGGCAAACAGATACAGACAAAGACCAACGAAAGCCCTTTCGAAGATTTGGAGAAAAGAGTCAGCGATGTGTGGGGGCTGTGCCGCATCAAGTGGAAGAAGAAGACTGATCAACAATTCTGCAGCTTATTTCCAAGAAAAAACATAATCTCCAGCCCTAGCAAGCCCACACATCGCGCTCCCTTTGTACGTAAGAATGCATCGGAGGTCGTGGGTATGGATGGAGCGATGGACGAACTCATCAGTTACCTAGTACGAGGAGAGAACGCAATTGTGCCGCTGCAGCTCAGAATGGCAGCCATTGTTGGAATGGGAGGGATAGGGAAAACCACACTGGCCAATCTAGTGTATGAGGCGATTGGAGATCAGTTCCAGTCCGTGGCTTTTGTGTCTGTCACTCCAAGTCCCAACATGAAGCGGCTTCTGACAAGTATTCTCGAACAAGTAGCAGCAGATAGTACTGTGCCGTTTGCCACTACCCAAGCTGCTACCGAAGAACGTCTCATCCACCAAATATCAAATTTCCTCAAAAACAGAAGGTACGCACATTTTTTTTAGCTTCGACTACAAGATCCATCAATAATACTCATGGATCAGTAGTACATTATATTCATTTTTTAATTTCCTGCAAATTCTATGTGATGACAAAACCGTATAATTACATCTCATATCCTTCTATGTTTAAGTTTACACCGAAAGTAGTCCCACTATGGGGTAGAGCAGAAGAAATTACATGGAGTGACACAATTGTCCACTCCTCCCGTGTCGCTCCGAAGAGCGACCGGGAGAAACCCTAGCCGCCGCTCTCCTCTCCCCCCCCCCACACCCATTCCGTCCCCCCTTCTCGCCGCCGCCAGAGGGCCCGTACGGGCGAAGCCCGGCTGGCGCCGGCGAGGGCGGGCATCCCTCAACATGAGCAAAGCTTAAACTTAGCAACATGAGCATGTTTAGTCATCATATCAGTAGGATTATTATGAGTGCTGATCTTGCATAACTTTAGTTTAAGCAACAATGTCACTAATAAAATGGTATTTAACATGAATATGCTTTGTTCTCTCATGGAACAAAATGGCACTTGACATCAATGTTTGGTCTAAGCCTCCGGCGGCAGGTCTCGCTCCGCTTGTCAGAAGATAAACTCCTTAATGAATTTTGATCATACTTTAACAATATTGAACGACCATATACTTCCTCTGTTTACTTGGTTTTCTAAAATGGCTTATATTGGTGAATAGAGGGAGTATAAGATCATAACAAATTTCTTTTGTAGTTTATACATACTATGCACTATGGACGACGGAAGAAAAAGAGAGCATCTAACTATATAAGATTTCTCACCTTAATGACTTCAACTTGAACAAACCAAAAAACTAAGTTTGAGACATGTCGGACATATTCTCATTATACGTTTCCAATTGAATCAAGGAGGATACACCCATGATATAGCAATAAATACATGACTATCATCGGATTGCCTTCAACTAAAAGTCATATGTCTTTAGATAAAAACAAGTTTTAGGTAAAAAATACTTCTCCAAAATTACAAGTTCACAAAATTTCTAGCCACACAAGTTACGTGCCATTCCTTTATTATTGTCAAAACAATAGAAAATCTATGGTTAAGATTTTGGTGAAATGAACATGCAATCAAGATATAATCCATCGGTAAGTCATAAATATCTGTGTAGATTTAATTTTGAATGCATGGCCTATTTAGGTGAAAAAGAAGGTTATATTTTTGTAAATTTAGGGTTCAGAAAACATTTTCAATGCAATAGCAGAATTCCTCATCACCACCCAGACTCGAACCACCATTGTCCATCCTCAGATCCCGGTCTCCATGATATTCTCCGTCAGCATCATGAAACGAGAACATGCCACATGATATTAACAGCCAACAGAGTTTCGAAGCGCTTCCTCTAAACCCAAACGGTCAGAGTAAAACATGGTGCCCCTCTAATCCGGCAATTTCCAGGCATTAATCGCCCATGGAAGTTCGCCGGCAAATCCTTCCGGAACTCGCCACTCCGACCAGATCAGAGAGGCAAGCAACAAGTAGATTCTCGTCTTAGCGTGAGTGGAATCCTAGGACCGCCGCCTTTATTCAGCAGATGAGCAGGCCCCCAAGCCGCCCGCCATCTTCGTGCAGCACCAACAGAGGAGTAGAGGGCAACAATTGCGGAGATCGGCGTGGCTAGGCCACAGCCTCACCCCTAGTGGCAGCAAGCCTCCAACTCCTCGTCGGCCGCCGGAGAACCTCAGGCCACAGCCAAGACGGCCGCACAGCCAGCGCTGCATCTCTCCCATATGAACGCTGCCACAAACCCCTCTCCTCCCCCAATCATAGATGGACAGGGCGCTGCCACCGCCGCCGGAGCCGGCATCAGCGGCGGCCTGACGCGGAGAGGCTGGTGGCGGGGAGGGGGGGGGTTCTTAGGAGAGGATGGAGAGGAAGCCCCCAGAGCCGCCGGAGTTGCCTAGGGCGGCTCCGAAGAGGGCGACCAGGGAGGGTTAGGGTTGAACTTGCTCCTCGGAAACTGTCTAATGTTGGTTATAAAAAGTCTATATTCTTTGTCGTGATGCAAAAACTAGGAATACAATGAATTTAATAGAAAAAGAATTGATAGCCTCATCGTGTACTCAAAATCAGTCTAGAGCGACTAAGCTTTTAACGATACTAGCAGGATGGCCCTCGCAATTACGAGGGTATGATTTTTCATTCATTGCAAGTAAAATTATAGAGTTTTACGGTCCACATAAATAGATAGATATATCTGTGAATTTCTTGATTTATTTTTATGTGTTGTAATTTATTAATACTTTCTCTTATAATTTCCAAATATGCTGAGCATGTCCACATTTTGACTGGCCTTCAAATATATGTTAAAGAGATGCTTTAGCAAGATTGAAATAGCGAATTTTTAACTTTTTCACTTCAGTGTGGAACAATCAAAGTCTTTAGCTTGTTTTGGATCAATATTCCACCGTACCATCCCCGCCAATCATATCACATAGAATATCCGCTAAGACGCCAGGAAGCAAAGTAACCATAGATCAACATGTCACGCCAGTTATGATAGTTGAGATTTAGTCTTACTAATAATGTTGGCCCAATCATCATTCTGTTGTGACCATAATGGTTTACTTCATGGAACCAATTCCATTATACATGATCCTTTAGAAAATTCGATTATCTCCTTGCCGACTAAGGGATTAAGCAACAATTTGGAAGGTTATCTTTTGAGAATTGTGTTCCTAGAAAATTTGTAATCAACGATATTAGTTAGGGTAATATACTATTTATTAAATCATGATCTGCAAAGGCTATTACATGATGAACGTCCTTCAAATAATCCACCAAAACATGTGGGATGTACACCATTCTCTGAACGGGACGCTCCATTGTGCTTTATTTCTCCTCCTCTCTATCTCTCAAGGCACATCCACTATATACAACTTGAGTCAACTACCCTATGTCGGTGAGTCGAACGTGTTTCGATGCGCCACTTATCAATCCCTACCTATACATGGACAATTAACCTATGCGAGGTGAGTGTCTGCCATGTATCCATACTTCCAATTTTAGATGGTGCAACCGCATGTGTAATTGCCATTTTTTGGTGCAAAAGAGAGGTTTTTAAAAGGCATGGTTAAACTAATTTTGATTTTTTTAGCGTTTTTTTGGAAACATGTCATTTCATTTGGATTTTTTGAAAATTTTGAAGTTTTATCTAAATATATGGAAGCCTTTCTTTGTTTTTCTCTATTATGTTCTAAACTTTGATCGTAAAACTTTAGAAGTCATCATTGTGCATTTAATATTTTGTATTTTGCCTTTTAGAACTTTGGTTGAATAATTTTTAAGCTAGCTCTTGAATTTTTGGATGCTCATCTTTGTACCATTCGAATATTCGCCTCAACAGTTGGATATCCCCTATATTATTTTAGAATTTTTTTAATTTGTACATTTATGAAAATAAATCATGTTCTGTTTTAAAGCTTGCCATGATTTTTTAAACCAATTTCTATATTTATTTAAGGAGAGTGCTACCTGAGGGCGCTGCATTTTGCTAGATCCTGGTGTGGAAGCCTCCCGCTCTTTCTTGCATGCATGTAATTTTACGTCATCTAGATTTCTTTGGTTGTAAATTTTTTAAAAGTTTTAGTTCTCAGACTGTTAGCTTGATTAACTATCTGTTTTCACCGGTAGTTCATAAATGTTTGCAAAAGCACATTATGAACATAATTTCAACAAAGAGCAAAAACGTATATTAATTTGTGTGATATATTGCTAGCTACCTTCTACACACATTGGTAAATAATAAATGTGTTTGTAGCGTCACCACATAGATGTCTCACAAAAGGCGGAATATTCTTCGGTGGGAGGCGACGCTCCCATTGACATCGAGTGTCAAGATCTGTCGAATCAGTCTCTCAAAGTCAGTCTTTCAGAGGTGCCTATAGAGACAGGGTCTACGTGTGTGTATTTATAGGGATCGGATGTGTATATGTGCATATTTGTGAGCGCCGGTCCGTATTGGGTTCTGCAGAAAAAATCTAGCTTCTTAGGTTCCCTTTGGGTTTAAACGGTTGATATTGTAACACGGCCGGACTTTTTTTTTGGCAAATCTCAACACACCCGAGTTCTGTCGGACCAAAAAATTTAACTTTCTTTAATTTTGGCTAATTGACACATGACTGATCGGAACAGGCTTACATGAACGTTTTGTATTATACTCCAACTTATGTGGACTCTTTGTTTTGGCTATTTAACACATGACCGATCGGATCCATGCAAAAAAAAATCAGAACATGAGATTAAAGACATGACAGATGTTGGATGTGTGTATATAGAAATAAAATTCGGTTACGTTGTTTAGTTAAATCCTAACCATAGCTTTTAGATCTAACTATCAGAAATTATTATTGATATGTTGAGAGAATAATGACTTGTATTGATTTTAGCCACGGTGGGCTGTTTATATAGATTAGAACTGACTTGGACTTTAAGACTAATAGAGATATAGTTACAATTCGAATAGGGAGGGTAGATGCCCTAGCCGCACCGACCTATACTCTAATATCCCCCCGCAGTCTCAACATCGGGAGCAACGATGTTGAGACTGGAGCGAATGTCTGTAAATGATGAAGTGGGGAGTCCTTTAGTAAAAATATCAGCAAATTGAGCACTGGTAGGAACATGAAGAACTCGAACTTCGCCAAGAGCCACCTACTCACGAACAAAGTGAATGTCAATCTCAATATGCTTCGTGCGCCGATGCTGAACGGGATTGGATGCCATGTAGACTGCAGAAATATTGTCACAATAAACAATGATGGCTCGCTTCAGGGATCGATGAAGCTCGACGAGCCACACTGCCTCCGCCACGGCATGGGCAACCGACCTATACTCAGCCTCAACAGAAGACCTGGAAACTATTACCTGCCTTTTAGAACACCAAGAAACAAGATTATCTCCTAAATAAACGCAAAATTCGGATGTGGACCGTCGAGTATCTGGAAAACCTGACCAGTCTGCATCAGAATAAACTATCAATCTTGTAGGGGAATAAGAGTTTAGAAGAAGACCGTGATCAAGAGTTCCTTTTAAATATCGAAGAATTCTTTTTAGATGAGCAAGGTGAGGAGCACGAGGGTCATGCATGAAAAGACAGGCTTGCTGAACCGAATAAGATATGTCGGGACGAGTGAGAGTGGCATACTGAAGAGCACCAGTAATACTATGGTAAAAAGTGGGATCGGAAACAGGGTCACCATCAGCCGATAGTTTCGCACATATGTCGGCCGGAGTACGAGCAGATTGACAATCGGACATACCAGTCCGTGAAAGTAAATCCAAAAGATATTGTCGTTGAGAAAGAAATAGAGAGGTTTTTGTGCGAGAAACATTCATGCCAAGAAAATGATGAAGAGGCCCTAAATCAGTCATGGAAAATTAACGATTAAGAGAAGAAATAATGTGTTGAAGAAAAGAGTTAGAGCTAGCAGTAAGAACGATGTCATCAACATAAAGAAGAAGATATGCAGTATGTTCGGAGGAACGAAAAATGAATAGAGAAGAATCAGATTTAGAAGATATAAAGCCAACGGTTTGAATGAAAGTAGCAAAGCGTTGAAACCATGCACGAGGATCCTGTTTGAGACCATAAAGAGATTTTTGATTAAACAAACAAGATTTGGAGAAGAGGGGTCCTCAAAACCAGAGGGTTGCTGACAATAGACAGTTTTATTAAGAGTACCATGGAGAAAAGCATTTTTAACATCAAGTTGATGAATGGGCCATGAAGAAGAAACGGCAAGACTAAGAACAAAGCGAATAGTGCTTGGTTTGACAACCGGGGAGAAAGTCTCATCGAAGTCAATGCCATGTTGTTGTGAAAAACCACGACAAACCTAGCGAGCTTTGTAACGAGCAAGAGTGCCATCAGAATGAAATTTATGTGGAAAAACCCATTTGCCAGAAACAACGTTAATGCCAGAAGGTTTGGGAACTAGAATCCATGTATTGTTTTGTTGAAGAGCATCAAATTTCATCACGCATAGCTGAAAACCAAGAAGGATCAAGAAGAGCACGTTTGTAGGATGTGAGTACAGGACATTAGGTGTTGGTGGTTCGGGTGATGGGGTAGATTGTTCGGTGGTAGGGGTAGGGGAAGTGTTGCTTCGAGGGGTGGTTACAACAGTGGTGGGGTGGTGATAGGTTCCTGCCGTGGCAGAGAAGCGGGTGAAAGTTCTGCCGTGGCAGGGTGCCACGGCAGAGAAACAGGCGAAAAGTCTGCCGCGGCAGAGAAACTGGTGAAAATCCTGCCGCGGAAGGGGCAACAGTGGGTTGAACGAAGGGTGTTTTGGTGGTGATAGGGACTGGTGATTCGGTTTGGGGAGTGAGTTTGGTGGCAGCGTAAGGAAAGATATTTTCATCAAAAGTAACATGGAGAGAAACAATAACACGACCAGAAGAGGGATCAAAACAACGATATCCTTTGTGATTATCAGAAAGACCAAGTTGAATGCAAGGTAGGGAACGTGGTTCGAGTTTATTGGAGGCTGTAGAGGCAATGTTTGGAAAACAAAGACAACCAAAAACATGCAAGAAAGAGTAGTCTGGGTGAGATAAAAAACAAAGATTGAAAGGGCGAATAAAGAGGACACGTTTTGGTGGGGCGAACATTGATGAGTAATGTGGCAGTGCGAAGAGCTTCAGCCCAAAAACGAGAAGGAAGAGAGGCTTGCAAAAGTAAAGTGCGAAGAATGTCATTTGTAGAACGAAGAGAACGTTCAGCTTTACCGTTCCGAGAAAAAATGTAAGGACATAAAAAATGGATAAGAGTTCCTTGAGAAAGAAAGAAATTGCGGTTGCGAGTGTTGTCAAATTCTCGTCAGTTATCACTGAATAAATCGAATAGGCAAGCCAAAGTGAGTAAGAACATACTGCCGAAAATTTATAAAAATTATATGCACATCAGATTTTGCACGAAGAGGAAAAGTCCAAATATAGTGAGAGTAGTCATCCAGTATCACAAGATAATATTTATAACCAGAAACACTAGGAACTGGAGAGGTCCATAAGTCACAATGAAGAAGCTCGAATGGAAAAGTCCTGATAGTAGTTGAGGTACCAAAAGGTAATCAAACATGTTTGTCGCATTGACAGGCATTACAGAGAGAGAGATTATGAGAGGAACTAGAACTAGGTATACAAAATTCTTGAAGCAAAGACGACAAAGTGGTTTTATTGGGGTGGCCTAGGCGATGATGCCATAAATCAACGGATGCAAGCATGGCGCGAGGGGTGGATGTGGGCGCGCCATGAAGCGGATAAAGATCGCCCGTGCTATTGTATCGAGCGAGGACCTCCCCTGTTTTCAGATCCTTCACAGACAAACCAAAGGGATCAAAAGCCAGAATAACTTTGTTGTCAATACAGAATTGTCGAACAGAAATAAGATTTTTGATTAAGGAAGAAACAACAAGAATATTATATAGAAGGAAAGTAGCATAAGATGAAGATATATGAGAATTTTCGGCGCAAGAGACAGGAATTATGGAGCCATCGCCAATAGTGATCTATTATATACTAAAACAAATATAAGGTTGTTTTTCGAGACACCACGTTAACCCACATCATCCTAATAATCTTGATAGTTAGATCTAAAATTTACTGCTAAGATTTCATCAAATAAGTCATGTTACGTATGCCAGTTCTCTTTTACATTATCACGTACGCCTCTAATATATGTCAAATCCATGATAAGAAAGGGTTCCTTAAAACTCACGGCTCCAACGTGACACGTTCAGTTCAAAAGAAAAAAAAATCCAACACGTTTCCTTATCCAAATTGCCTCCAAAAGCTCACGTATACAACTCCAGTACGTTTCCAATTTAAATTGTCAGCTCCATACCACGGTCTATTTCCGCTAAACTCCCATATATTGTATCCATATGTATACGTGCCTACGCATGTTATAATATTATGTATTGCTACATATAAGGTCTGTACATGTACATGAGTTGTAGAGAGGAAAATAATACCAGCTGATATTTTCATCAAAGATATATAAAATTGATCCGTGGCCGAAACAAATCGCCTAGGAGGTGAAGCTGGCCAATTTTTAACTAGCAAGGTTGTAAGATTTTATTAAAAAAAAGGTAAAACATGTCATTAATTATTTACTAGAACTTTTACTCCAATTGAAACTTAATCAATATATCTTCATAGATACAATCCATGATTCTTTTCTTAATAAATCACATCGATTAAATATACAACCATTCCATGCTATTATTGTATGTCGTATCAGAACAACAATTAAAAGGAAAAGATATGTAAGATAATATTATATAAGAACATCTGGTCATTAATTTAGTAAGGCGGGTTTCATTAGATAACTATGACAAATAAATCTACACAACCATAAACTTCTTGGTGGCTGTGGTATGTATTGCACAACAAAAGAATGGAGTAATAATTTGTGATCCACACAAAACAACAAACGATCAACCAGGAGAAGGAATTTATCCACAAATCACTTTTGCGACAACACGACATAAAATAGAATTATTGACAAATCATGTGCATCACACATACAACATGAAGGGGACACATTCTCACTAAAAATTTCCGAGGCCTTTTAATATTAGAGAATTATAATTTATAGATTTTCATAATTTCACCAAAAAGAGAGTAACATTGTTGTGGTATGTATCCCATGAAAATGTTCTAATTATAATTACCTGACAAAAAAAGTTTAATCCAAGGAGAAAATGATTTGAACAAACATCACGAGCTTATGAACTATATGTAAATTGTGTCAATTGTTACAAATCTAAAAATCATATATTTTATGATCACATTGTCATCATGGACACAATATGTTAAAACGAATATTAGCAAATGTTTTTCTATTGTTACGCTAGAATTATGTCCCCTCTTGCGAAAACATAATATCTATCTATTAGTACATCCTCAAAGTAATATATGGATGAAAATAAAGGAGATCGCTAGCAAACCGTCCCCTGGAAGCAAAACATCTGGCAATTTTTTTGATAATTCAACAAATCTAAATCTCGACATTTGACACCTAAGGTTAAAGAGAATTAAGCATACATGCCCTTAGAGGTGATATACATATAATCTTCCTAAAGATGCTGACATCATCAATCAAGATGCTACCATAATGTGATAAACACATGTCATCTTACTAAAACCCAACCCTAACCTGCTCATTTGGTTGGGTGGATAAGAGAGATATGAAAATGAAGGTTTAGCTATAAAGACAACTAATCCATCGAATGATTAGAGGGAAAGAGAATCAAGGAAATGTGAGGACATGTAATTCAAGTGTTAAACTCACACTAATCTCTTACGTAGGGGACCCTATAAGTGAATAGCGGACGAAGAAGAGGCATTGAACTCCCTTTTCCATTCATATTGATAAAAATAGACGATAACTAATCTAGCTACCCCTTCTATCGCCCGTTGATGCTCCAAACTCACAAGGTCCCTACAATCGGAAGGCGTCCAATGCCTACATCACCCAACCATTGCCATTGCTGGTATGACCTATGATGTTAGCATTTACGTGGTACGATAAGAGCTATGATGTGGCTTCCCTTTATGAACTGAGGGCAAACAAGTAACTACATGTTGATCAACTGACAAGATTTAGTAAAATTGTGATCATCTTTGGTGATTTGGGGATAAGATTGTTATCAAAGAAAACTACATGGTTTTCAAATTATTGCTTCATCTTCATTTGCAACACAACCATTTAGGATTTTCTATATTTTTAGCAATAGACATTCTAGCAATTTTCCTAGATCATTCCGCATGCACTTTCAATAGGAATTTTCACTCCCAAAAATGTGATTTTTTTCCTTTACTCTTAACTTTAAAGTAAAAAACATTGTCTCTAATTATGGCTCTACAGACACCTTGATGTTTATTCCTATGATTACATCCTTTCAAATTTAAGATGTGAAGATTCTGATGTATTTATACTTCTATCTATTTTTTGTCATATGAATCACAAAATATCCCTCAGGTAATATAGTGGTATTTCATGAATACACATTGTAAAGATGATCAATAGTATGTAGCCACCATGAATTCAAATAAATTGCTAATGTTTTGAGACTTTGGTATCAAGTTGGGGTAATCATGATACCTCACAATAATGACCTAGGAAGTAGAATGGAACTACATGCACGTCAACATATAAATTTCAGTCCTTTTTCCAAACATAATAACATTTTGAATTTATATGTTGATATATAACAAATAAATATATGGAAACACTTATAACCAAATATAAAAAAAGTGAGATGTAGATCCTAAATAAACTTATGATGCCATAGAATCTAGAGATTATAGTATCTCTATATGAACATTATCCATCCTTTCATCAGTTGGGTCATTTTAATAGTTGACCAGAGTCGATACATAACACCATTCAACTATTGATATCATGCAACAAATATAACTACCTAATGGACCTGAATCGGTAATATACCACACCTGTTCTATAGTGTATATATTCACACATGTACATCTAATATAAAAAGGCAGCCATTGGGATTGTAACTCCGTGATATACTATAAAGTATCAACTAGCATGTGGTGGTAATACAAATTTTAGCAAATGGCATTATTAGTCCACAAACTAAATATGTTTTCCTCATGTGTCTTATTATCATAAAATTTGTGGTTGAGATATGGCAACCATATTCCCATTTCCAAACTATTGATATTGTATGAAACTTAAAAAAGCTTTTCAAATGATTCTACATCTTTTGTCCCTCCATATGTTGGTTAAGTTTGAATCAATATTTGTATATGAAAGGATAGAGATGTCGCCTAGAGGGGGGGTGAATAGACAATTTCAAAACTATTACAGTTTTGGATTGATCGAATGCGTAATTAAACTAATGTTTATTTTATAAGCACAAAACCTAAATACACTAGGCTCAACTAAGTGCACCAACAACAAATTAAGCTAAGCAAGATAGCACAAGATAAATATACCACAAGTGATAAGCAAGATATAAGTACTTCAAGCTCGATGGCTATCACAAGGAAAGTAAGCTCGGATATAGAGATAACCGAGGCACGCAGAGACGAAGATGTATTCCCGTGTTCACCACCTTTGGGAAGGGGGATACGTCACGTTGGAGAGGTGTGAGGTTCCACGAAGGATTCCTCACGCGCCACAAAGGCTCACCTTCTTCTCCGAGTCTATCCCACGAAGGAATAGGCCCTTTCCTTATGGCTAGCTTTTCCTCCACTCCGGAGATGGCAAGCTCCACAACCACTTCACAAGCTCCACGAAGGAGAAGCCCGAGTCTCTTCACAATCTTCCACGAAGAGAACACCGCGACACCAATCGCCAAGCCAACTAGGAGGTCACCCTCCAAGAGTAACAAGCTCACGGTCTCTCACCCGAACAAATCGTAATGGAGAGCTCAACACTTATGCAAGAATGCAAAGCAAGACCACCAAGGGTGCTCAAATCCTTCACTCTCAAATCCCACCAAAGCAACAAGTGCTAGGGAGGAATTAGAGAGGAAGAACAATGGTGGAAGTCAACCAATGACTCCAAGATCTAGATCCAATGGGTTCCCCTCACTTAGAGGAGGAATTGATTGGTGGGGATTGTAGATCTAGATCTCCTCTTCCAAAGCCCTCAAAAAGATGCAAGAATCATAGGAGGGAAGGGGGAGGAAGCAAGCTCAAGAGGTTCAACAATGGAGGTCAATTTCGTGGTCAAAAACACCTTAAAACGTTGGGGGAAAAACCCCCTTTTATAGTGGAAAGCAAATATGGCCGTTGGAAGAAATCTGTGTGAACTCGGTTGAAAGTTCGGTTGGATCGGCTCTAGAACCGGACGGTCCGGTTCCTGGACCGGAAAACCGAACTTAAAACCGGAATTAGGGTCAGTACACAGTCTCGGATAGACTCGATATAGAAAAACCGAAAATCCCGGTTGAATCTCGGTTTTCCGGTGCTGGCACCAGACCACCCGGTCTGGGAGCCGGTTGAACCGGATCCACAACCGGGATGAAACTGACTTCACGGAAAACGCAATAACTTTTGCATCCGGAATCCGATTTCGATGATCTTGGGCTTGTTTTGACGAGGACAACAAGCTTTACAAGATTGTGCAGAGAAACATCATAGCCCAACAAAGGAGGATAGAACCAAATGAAGAAAGGTAAGAAGCCTCCCTAAATAAGAACTGATAAAACCTTCAAACTCGAAAACGCCATAGAAGATGCATACGAATTCCGTTTTTGATGAACTTGGGCTTGTTGAAGAGCTAGAAACAAGATCAAGAACCTCACATGTAGAAACACTAAGAAGAAAAAAATAAGAAGATGCAAAGTATGCAAAGGATTGAGCTCCCTATGACGATGTTATCAAGTTACACAACCGAAAGCCCCTCTTGATAGTGCGGCTATCTATCCTATAACCCGGTCTCCTAACAACCACCCTGAGACCGGTAAAAGGAAAACCTAGCAAGGCCATACCTTTGCCTTGCGCAAACCGCTTGATCTTGATGACAACGCTTTAAGCTCCACCCAAGCCGGAATGCAACACTTGATCATTGTTGCTTCGTGAAGACTCCTAATTTGCTCCCCATACACCACTATGGGATAGCTTCATTAATACATGTCTTCACATGTCCATTATCACCAATATGGACGGCAAGTTCAAGCAAATGATCTTCTCGAGATGTTTATCTTGAACTTGCCCTTCTCAACCTTGATGACGATCACCACTTGATGTCATGCTCTCATGGGCTATATAATATCTTCATTTTTGAAGCATGCCCATGGAAAGATACCTGTCCATATAGAAAACGCAAAGGCAAATATATAATGGATTAGTTCATGATGCATAATTGACAAGGCTTACCATACCACAATACCATGTGGTACATTCTTTATGCTTCATGTGTTGACCAACTTGAAATCACTCTTCACTCTTTATATTGGTCAACCAAGTATCTTCTCGTGCTCCATCTTAATATATCTTGAGGTAGATAAGGAACTCTCATTTGATTACATGCTCTAAATCTTAGTCAACCATAGCTCAACTAATGAGGCTATCATGACACCGACTTAGAGCCATATCTTGAATTCTTCTATTGAGATCACACTCTCAAGATCTTGATCATATCATATTCTTCTTTTCAACTCGATGATTTTGATGCCAATACTCAAGGTATATCTTTATCTTCATGGCATCCATACTTGAATCCAACACATGGACTACAAGCATGACCTATGGAATAAACCTTCATATAAAACTCAGTGAAAACATTAGTCCATAGGGATTGTCATTAATCACCAAAACCACACATAGGGGCAATTACCCTTTCAGTATATCAGTGATACATCTTCCTTATCTAAGATCAATTGATACACTTGCGTGTTGTGACGCAAATAATAATGATGCCCTCGCATTTGCGAGGGCCACCATGCTAGTTCTGGAAAAAGCAGAGGGAAAACAAGCTGACAGCAAATTCATATTGGAAGGCATATGCGAGGATGCACCAGAATCGAAAATCCAATCCGTACCTTTGTTATTTAGTGTAAAGTTGTTCATGGCGTTGATGAAGGCGACTTGATCCCAGTTCGGCTGCTGGGGAGGAGCAGAGGAGCCGGGAACTGGCATGTTGGCGTAGGGGAGAGGTGGTAGCTGGTTGTACGCGTACGGAGCTTGCACGGTGCCGTAGGAGGCCGGCATGTGGTAATAGGACACGCCGGATGGTGGTGTAGCAGTCGCGGTGTAGACGTGAGCCGGCGGCCGAGAGCCGAGAAGGCCGGGAGAGCCCGTGACTGGGCGAAGGCCAGGACTCCATGCGCCGGTGTATGCAGGAGGGGCGCCATACAGGGACGGGGCCGACCATGGCATCGACCAAGCCTGCACAAGGCCAGTCCAAGGGTCGTGCTGAGGAGGCCAAGGCGGTCGCGCGTGCTGCGAAGAAGTAGTCGATGACGAAGCGGGTGCAGGGCCGGAGGGGCGCGTCGTGGGAGGCCTGTAGATCGGGGTCTTGCCCCTGTAATTTGGGCTCGGGCGTCATCCAGGAGGCGGGGTCGGGGCCGCGGCTGGTGCGGCAGGAGGTGGGTGCGCGGGCGGCTGCCGCGGCAGCCCAGAGGACGGATTCCCTGCCGCGGCAGGGGTGGTGGCGTGGAAGACGTGTGGCGCCCGTTGTGCCTTGCGAGCTTGATTCTTCTCTTCTTGCTGGAGGAGGGAACGTACCTCCTTGAAAGTGGGGTAGGGCTTCAGCATGGGGATGAAGGACTGCTGCTTCTCGAACTGATCTCCGAGGCCGACAAGGAGGGCGTTGATGAGGGTACGGTCGTCGACGTGATCACCAAGCTCACGGAATTCGTCGCCGATGGCCTTGATCCGCTGGCAGAAGACGGTGACCGGGGCGTCTCCCTGGGTGGTCGTGCGAAGCTCCGTGTTGAGTGCGTTGATGCGCGCGTCGGAGTTGTCCTGGAACAGCTGCTGGAGAGAGGCCCATAGATCGGCGGCGGTGGCGTCATCGGAGGAAACCAGGTTGAAGAGTTCCGTGGAGATGCGGGTGTAGATCCACTGGATGATGGCGAGGTCATCTTTGATCCAGCGGGGATCGGCAGGCTGCGGCGGGTAGGAGGGATCTATATGATGACGGAGGCCGCAGCGGCCGAGGTGGATGGTGAAGAGGTGGCGCCAGTGGTAGTAGTTCTGGGCGCCGAGGTCGAGCGAGATCGGTATGAAGGGAGACACATCGGCGATGGTGTTGGCTAGAGAGATCATCGGAATTTGGGGAGGTGGTGTTTGGGTAGATGTAGGTGTGGAGGAGGAAAAGGAGGAGCTAGGAATACAGGTAGCACGGAACTCAGCCATGGAGAAGAGGGGCCGAGTTGGGGGGGGGGGGGGGGGTGGGCCTTGGCGGCGCAGGAGGAGGCGCCATCCCAGGTGCGGAAAACCTAGGCGTGTGATACCATGATATTTTGAGAGAATAATGACTTGTATTGATTTTAGCCACGGTGGATTGTTTATATAGATTACAACTGACTTGGACTCCAAGACTAATAGAGATAGGGAGGGTAGATGCCCTAGCCGCACCAACCTATACTCTAATAATTATGATGATGTGGGTTAACGTGGTACCTTATACAACCTTATATTGCTTTTATTATAAAATAGACTAACAACATTGTTATTTCACCTTTCATAGGTACCTGGTTGTAATTGATGATGTCTGGCATTGTAGAGAATGGGAAACCATTAGGAGATGTCTTCCAGAGAATAATCTCAGCAGTAGAATTGTCACAACAACTCGTAGTAATGCTGTGGCTGAGAAATGGCGTGATGATTTGGACGTCATGGCCTACCATATAAATGCACGGTGGGTTTGTTATGAAAGATGTTGGTTCTATGCAACTGCATCTGAAGATATTTACACTCAGATGGAGAAAAACATGAAACCTGGCATTGTTGTTGGAGATGGTTTTGATTGTGACCATTGTGTTGTGGATATGTGTGGTTGTATGCCATTGGCTCTCATTTGCCTATCTTCAGCAGTGGCAATGGTGCTAGAGGAACAAGCAAAACAAGGGCTGTCTCCAAAGACATCTGATGCGCAAGATATGATTCGAAAACAAATTATACAAAATGGAATTCAGAATACCCCAGGGTTTGAACCATTGGTTGTGAGTTTGCAGCTTGGATACAACGATCTTCCTCATCATATGCTTAAGACTTGCTTGTTGTATTGCAGTATATACCCTTGGGGTTTCATGATTCAAAGGGATCATTTGGTCAGGCAATGGATTGCTGAAAAATTTGTGGATACAGAGGAGGCAGGAAACAATTACTTAGACGAGCTCGTCAGCAGGGGTTTGATTCAGCCGGTAAATGACTGCGAAGATAATACGCTTCTGGGGTATATGATGCACCCTGTGGTGCGACATTTCCTTGGATGGAAGTTGCGTGAAGATAATTTCATTACTTGCAGTTCTGACATTCGGTCCTCAGTTGCCTGTCGAACCACCCATCGGCTATGTATCGATGATTATCCTTATGAAGATGCTGCTGCTGTAGTGGAGGTATGTGATCGGGGTCCCTTGTTTGGATTGGACTGGTCTCGTATTCGATCTCTAGTTGTTTTTCACGGTGCCGACAGAGTCCCCTTGGAGAAGCTGGAACGCTTGCGTGTGTTAGATCTTCAGAAGAAATTGGATCTATTGGATAATCATCTGAAGGATATATGTGGTCTGCTCCGCCTAAGGCACCTTCTAGGCCTTCGTGGGACCGGAATTGGTGAGATCCCTCCAGAAATAGCTAGGCTGCAGTGGTTGGAGACATTAGATATTTGGGGGCATTGGATCACAGAGCTGCCCTGGGAGATCAGTGACCTGCAGAATTTAAAGACTCTGTGCATGAGGGGAACACAGATCACACAGCTGCCTAGAGAGATCACCATGAGACTGAAGAAACTGAAGACTTTGGATGTTAGTGAAAACAAAAAGATCAAGGAGCTGCCCAAGGAGATCGGTAACCTGCAGCAGTTGAAGACTCTGAACGTCAGTAAAACAAATATCGTAGAGCTGCCTAAGGAGATCAGTGAGCTGGAGCACTTGACCACTCTGAACGTGAGTGGAACAAATATCGCACAGCTGCCAAAGGAGATCTGGAAACTGAAGCATTTGGAGAATCTGCATTTAAATTGCACAGGTATCTCAAAGCTTCCCAGTGAGATCGGGAACCTCGAGAATTTGGAGACACTGGATTTGAGTTCGACAAAGGTGACGAAGATACCAAGGGAAATCGGCGAACTGAAGAAACTGAAGATTTTGGAAATAGATATAAACATTGGTTCACTACCCTGGGAAGCTGGCCAGCTCTCAAGATTGGTGGGGTTGCCTGATTGCGTCCGCCAAGCTTGGAAAAAGAGTGATCTGGTGGAAGAGCTAGCCAGGGAGAACCTGTACTTTCAACAAATTTTTATTGGTGATGGGGGACTCTTCATTGGTACAAAACACATGCACATTCCGCAGTGGATCAAAGAGCACTTCAACAACCTTGGCTTGTTGGATATGAGGATCTGCAAACTAGAGGAAGAAGATCTCAGAATTCTGCGCAAGATGCCAAACCTATATGAACTCTCCCTAAGGTTCGTAGTTGTCCCCCGAACGCCAATAGCCATCAGCGGTGATGGGTTCACGAGGCTGGAGTACTTCACAGTGGACAGCGGAGTGCCACGAGTTACCTTCCAGGAAGGAGCGATGCCGATGCTGGAGTGGCTCACCTTCAAGTTCAGGCTCTACGGTGGCCCTCCAAATAGAGACCCTATAGGAATCAACCACCTCACGAGTCTTCAGAATGTCCTCTTCAAATGCAACGAATGGTATCGAGCGCAAGACAGGCCGTGCATCAGCGCGACGATTGACGTCGTGAGAAAAGAAGCTAGGCATTGCAAGAGTATCAAGTTGTTTGTCACTGGCCGCAAGATGGAGGAATTTCCAGCCAATGGTATTGCGGAGAGTTCTGAATATAACAATGAAGCTTGGCGCAGCGGACCCAGCGAGATCGACGAGTTGAGTAGCATCGGCATGGCTGAGATCGACGAGTTGAGTAGCATCGGAACGGCTGAGATGGACGAGGAGATCCTACACAAGTTTGGTCACCTTGTCGAGCATTGAGGAATATATATACAGGGTAATCTGTTTCAGACTTTCTATTAACCTAGCAGTTTAATTGCCATGCTTTCTATTAATACCAAACACGAGTTCTAACACTCCTCTTCCATTTTCCCCTACTTTCACAGGTTTTTTTTTAATCGCTACAAGTTGAATCTGCAAGTGTGTAGTACTTCTTCACAACTTCCAAGTTCTCTTCGGATCTTATATATACGCCCAAGACGACCTAGAAGGCCTACACGAATGGGTATTATTCTTCTGCTACCTGACTCTGCTCCAGATTGTCTGCACTTCACTGAAATTCCGCGTTCTCTCAAAATGTTCACATAGAGGCATGCTGAGCTTCTCCATATCCTGTACTATTTACAGTTGTTATTTGCGCACGCCATGTTTTCATGGTTTTTTTTGTTAGACTCAGCTTCCGTGTGTCAGTTCATGTGGCTTTACGTTTGTATTCAATAATTTGTGCAACTGCGTACTTCCTGCACTGTGGTGGAACTTGCATTATTATGTACTGATCCGAGTGGTCGAAAACAATATACTTTGCTTGATGGGGTGGTGACCAAACCAACCTCTTTTATGTAATACAAGATACACATCATGATTTGTACTTGAAAGTTGGGTTTAGTATTTCTAGTCATATATTGTGATATATCTTGTATACCTGTACTCCATCCGTTTTAAAATATAAGATGTTTTAGCTTTGTGAAGCAAATGTATCTAGACTAGTTTTAGTATGTAGGTTTAGTCATGTTTGAAGTGAACCTAGACACTAAAATAAGTCTATATACATTTTCTTCACAAACATAAAACATCTTATATTTTGAAACGGAGGGAGGGAGTGTGTATGTTTTGTTGGAACCTGTATCTGACTTGGCCTTGTGTCGAGCAGAGGGAGCAGAGGAACCACGTGTGAAATGCGCTGCTCACAAGCCCCAGTGAGCAAACCTGGTGGAACCCTTTTTTATATGGGTGCCGATCAAGGAAAAAACTCGCATTTAAAAGACCATAGCATTATATCAGTCTAATGTCGACAAATAATGGACATGGCAGTTTACCTGTTTTTCTGTGAACAAACTGAAAGAGATTGCTATGCACAGCAATCTGTCTGATAGGTTGCTCTCTGTTACAGAATCACGCCATCTATGTGCCGTTGTATACACGCACCAAAAAAACAAATGTAAGAGCATCTCAAGCCATAGCGCCCCCAGGCCATTTTTCGGCACAAAATTAGGCGTTTTAGGAAGCGCCGGCGGTACTTTTCGGCCTGTGGCGCGCGATCCCAGCCGTGTGCCCAGGCCAAGCACGGTGAAAAGACACAATTTCAAACAAAATTCATAAATTAAGACGAAATTCATAGATATGCGGACATGTTCATACAAGATTCAATAAAATTTAAACTAAAACAGAAATTAAAGCATAGTTCACGCCGAGGTGGCGGTAGAAGGTAGTGTAGTCATTGTCATCGTCGTCGTCCCCATCGCTCGGCGGCTGCTCCCCTGGCCTGGGTCGCCGAAGAGCCTCCCAGGAGGAGCGTTGCTCGGCCTAGCCTCCTTGTCGTTGTCGATAACGATGACTTCGTGGTTGAACCGGGATGCTCGGCGGCACGCAGCGCAATCTAGGAGCCGTCGCTGCCACTCGGCCTCGGCCTTGGACCAGGCGAGCGCGTCCAACAATGACATGAGGGGACATCGGCGAGGGACGCCTAGATGGCCATCCACCAACCGAGCATGTCGTCGGGGTCCTCTGACGCTTCCACCTTCAGCGCACTCCGGAGGTACTCGCGAGGTGGCGACCAGTTCTTCGTCTTCTTCGCCAATGACCCACCGGAGTCATGCTCCTTCTTTGTCCTTCGCCACGCGGTCCCTCCCTCCCCCATCCTTGGCGCTCACCGGCGGAGGCGGTTCTCCCCAACCGGCGTGCAATGGCGGATGTAGGATAAAATCACAGGGGGTGCCAAGCTATATATTCATAGCTTAAATAAATATAATAAACATGCAATTAGACTAATAGCTACATGATAAAACAAATCTGCATTTTTAGGGGGTGCCATGGCATCCATGACACCCCACTAGATCCACCCCTACCGGCGCGCAAGAAGGGCCCGACGGGGCAGCTCCTTGCTTGCGATGGTGTGTTGCAGAGGTGTTGGTGCTTGTTCCTGGCGACAACTACGTGGCACCTGGAGCGTGACGGTGATTGCCAACACGATGGAGCAGGGTGTGGTGGCTCTAGTGGTCAGTGGAGCTGTGGCCATGGGTAGTTTGGTCCTTAGTAGCCAACTCGCGGGATCATTTGAGATCTCCAGGGCATGTGGGCGACCTGTGGATGGCGTAGAGGCGCCACGTCCGTCGAGCTCGCCGCCATGTTGCCATTTGCTCCCCTCCGTCAGTTGTTTGGGCTAGATTTAGGCCAGGCAGGCTCAGCTGGCGCGCATATGGCATCCTAGTCTGCTCTATGGGCTATGTCCTCACCCCGCGTGCGGGACATGGTGTGGTGGTGGCGCATGGCTACGAGCGGTGGTGCTCCTTAGATCAACAGTGGTCTGGCGAGCCCGAGTGAGCACGATGGTGACAGAGTTACTGCTTGGCAGAGGGGATATGAAGTGATGGCGGGTCCACTAGAAGACAGAGGAGTAGAGATTAGTGATGGAGTTGGCGATGAATAACACGCTTGATGCTGCGTGGAGGTGGGGCTTCACGGGCCCATTCAGGACCGGTCGGGCCAAGAGGGTCTGGTTTGCCCCTCCTGCTACATCTGGTTGGCTACCGTCTTCTGGCAGTGGCGATAGTTCCCTCCTACATACTTATATACCGCCGACCCTTGCCAAAGTTTCTTGTTTTCAGTCTTACGGCCTCGCAATGTGGAACAGAGTGAGATGACGGTGGTGACTGCAAGAATGTGGTGGCGTGTGCTGGTGGGCAACGAGCTTGGTGGAGCAATACGAAGCTTCCATAAGAGTTTTTAGCAGGTTGAGGAAGGGAGCGGTAAAGTCAAGGAGGCCCGAGAGGCTCCTAGGTGCGGGGATCGTCGATGTCGAGCTCACGCGCAGGGCAAGGTCTGCAGCGGTGGAGGAGGCAGAGCTTGGCGGGGCATCAGTGATGGGATGGACGCAAGAGTCAAGGTAGAGCACGTGTGGATGCGGCCGAAGACAAGATGCAACAATGAGGAACTGCATCGGCTGCTCTTACACTCCGGCGAAGCCAACACCGCCGATGCGATCATCGTCTTTGGCGCGATGACGTAGTATGGATTGGATGGTGACGATCCAGGACGCGTGGATGGTGGCGGTCGACCAACAGTAGGAGAGAGGATGGATGTGTGGAGGTGATGGAGTGAAGGGATGGAGAGGGACAAGGTGAGATCGACCATTTTAAAACAAGACCCCTCACTTACCCGTGGCTCACCACTATCACTATAAAATTACCCCCGAGCGCGGTGCTTTTTTGGGGCGGCATAAGAAAAATTCCCCTGCAAAAGTTGGTTAGTCGGCTGATGAGCAACTGCGGTACCATTTTATCACGGCGACACTTTATACGCAGTGGTACACACAATACTGGCAGATATTTGTGCCATGGTAGGTGGGGCACATTTTAATGTCGTAGTAGATGGATGAAGACATATATAATAACCGTCAATTGTACGTGTCATTTATGGCCCACCACCAGTAAAGCACCTCGAGTTGACTTGTATGGCCCACTGCCAGTGGGCGTGGCCTATATCTCCTTCTACTTCCACAACTGCAATCTTAATCTCAATATCGATATATCTCTTACTACTCTCAGTCTCACAGTACTCTCCCCAAATCTCCCCTTTCAATCTTCATTGGCAGAGATACCCGAGCCGACGGCAGATATATCTCTATAGATTAGTCATTGGTATTTGTTATCTCAATCTCTCTTGTGATTAGAAGATATAATTTGGGGGTATTTGTCTCTATAGAATCGCAGAGATTGGAGAAGATTCATGGAAAGTTTGATGACGGGTTTCTAGGGCAGCTCTAATTTTCCGCCACATCGTGTCGTCGCCATTAGTGGCGATGACGTTGGCCACAGGTTCATCGGGTGCCACCACCTACCGCCAAAGTGAATCTTCGGTATTTGGATCGATCCTCTAAACATGCCCAAATGCAACTTCCCTCCAATATTAAGCAGAGGGCAGCGACAAGATGAAATTTCCGTCCTAGGATGAAATGAAGAACAGAACTACTGAACAAAGGATGAAATACCATGTTCTGGTGGTGCTGGAGGAAATTTCATTGGTGTACTGATATGTGAGTTCGTACTATAGTGTTCATACCCAAGCATGTAGCTACAGCGAAGTCGTCAAGAATAGTTTGAAGCTGTTTAGCAGCATCCTTGCTTCCGTGAGCAAGGATCAAAGTATTGTCGGTGTATTCGAGGACCGGACAAGGAAGGGTGGGGACGATGGGGTGGGCAAGGAGATCGAGGGAGCAGGAGTGCGAGATGTGTTTTGGAAGAACATCAGCTACAACGTTGAATAAAAAGGGGGAGAGGGGGTATCCCTGGCGCATGTCATTTTTGCAATTGATTCAAGGCCCAGGGATGCCATTTAGGAGGACGACGATTTTACCAGAAGTTAGGATGTCTCTAATCCAATGAAAGAATTTGGGCAGAAAACTCCCTGTGTTTGAGGATGGTAAGGAGGGAGTCCCATTTCACAGAATCCAAAGCTTTTTTAAAGTCGAGCTTTACGACAATCGTGGGGGATTTGGATTTATGGCAGCAGCTGAGAAGTTCGGCGGCGTAATCAAAGTTATCCTGACCAACAAGGAGTGGCATGAGGGGTTTGAGTCTGTTAGTGAGAACTTAAGCAATGCCTTTTATAGGGAAGTTCAGTAAGGAGATGGGGTGGAAAGCATCAGTTGTGCGAGCAGATTTGGTTTTGGAAAGAAGAAAAATGTAGGCACGGTTGACGGAACCAGTGCCAGTGCAATGGTCGTAGGAGTCATCAAACAGGGAACATATATACGTTTTAACTGTGTTACACATTTTCCTGTAGAACCCAGGGCCGAAGCCGTTAGGTCCTGCTAGGCTAGCAGGGAGGTTCATGTCACGAACGGAAAAAATGCATGGGTATGTTCCGGAAAACCCTCTATTCACTAGTGCAGAACAACCCCTCTAACAGCGGTTTTAGAACCGTTGTTGAGGGTTCGGTGTTAGAGCCCCCCTTTAACAACGATTCTTATACGAACCACTGTTAAAGGGTGGCGCACATGGGGCTGCCACAGCGCTCAGCCCCCCCTACACGAACCGGTGTTAAAGGTTCTCCGCCGCGGCAGGAAAACGGCATAAATCTCTGCCGCGGCAGAGTTCTGCAGCCGCCTCATTTTGGGCGTATTTCTGCGGCGCGGTGGGGACGGGGGGGGGGGGGGGATCGATCGGGAGAGGTATACACATACATCATCGGTACATATGAGTACATGAATAATTAAGCAACTATTATTATACACAAACATCGTCATTGTGGTATTCTCCGTACACGTTGAAGCATCAAGTACAAGACAAACACGTTCAAGCATATATACAATATAACATCTCGGTACACATTTATTTTGGATATCTAAAGAGTTCTTCGCCCGGCGTGACGACCTCATCAAGCATGAACCCCGCCAATACCTCTTAAATGACTCGTATGCGGTCAAATGGTAGGAGTTTGTCCCGCATCCGTTCGATCTATATATATATATGAAGAATGGGGTCAATATATATAAGAATGAAAATCAACACAACTGATGGTAATAAAATAATAGCGTGTACTTCGTTTACTTACTCTAATTTGTTCTAGTGCGACTTGGACCGTCGCACCTATCGTGTTGCGAATGAACTCGCAAACGTAGTATCCACATAAATTATTGTCGGGTCCCTGATGCGCACACTTTACGAGAATAGAGAGTTCAATCAAAATAATAATCAATAAAGCATGATATAATGGAATTGGAAGCAGAATCAAAGAGATACGCAGACCTAGCTGGCTAGTATTACTTATATTTTGATCTACAAATTTTAGTTCTTCTGACAATTCACCCACGGCCCTTCCCATGAACCTTTTCCAAACCCTGTCCGGCAAAGAAAATGGATAAAGGAGTAATTAATTACTTGTTGTCACAAAA
This sequence comes from Avena sativa, assembly GCA_916181665.1. Lineage (NCBI taxonomy): Eukaryota > Viridiplantae > Streptophyta > Magnoliopsida > Poales > Poaceae > Avena > Avena sativa. Next base: position 293,545,213 of record OV702282.1, read on the forward strand.
GTTGCCGATCTAGTGCGATAATATGATTGAAATTACCTCTGGAGCATCTCTTTAAAGTCTGCCCATAGCTCTTGGTATTTTCGTAACGAGTCCATGACAAGGACTTTTCCTGAGTCGACTTGAATGACTAGCAGAATAAAGTGGAACCTACGCACGCATAACTCATCATCAGTTACACTTAACATCGAGTAAGCCGAAACAGAATGTGTACAAGAGAGGGTAACACTCACGAGAAGTTGTAAGGCAATAGTATTTCCCTTTTGGTTTGTTGTCTCAGTAAAGACGTTAGCAAGAAATCTTCTATTTGCCCGGGTTTGTGATTTACCACTTGTTCATGAACTCTATTTGGGTCAACGAACCCATTGTCAAAAGGGCCTCCTTTCATGCATTCCAAAACCTTTTTCCTACATAATAGTATATACATATATGGTGAGTATATATATATGCAATTAATAAATTGAATGAGCTGAGACAGAAATACAAAAATAGTACTTACACACAATAAAGGCTGATGGCAGCTTTGTCGAGTTCCTTCTGATTGAATAAATATGCAAGTCTTGAATGTTGAAGGTGATCTCGTCGTCTCCGCACAAGAAAACCTTATCTCTTATATGTGCCGTGATCCATTCTTCCTTTCTCGTCTTGCAGAAATCAAGGTACCACTTATGCAATCTTCGTATTTTTGTTGGTAGATTCTTGAGCTCCTCTTTCTTGACGAGATTCTTCCCATACTTCCATGGCTGTATGGGGTTGACATCGCCTTTGGGCAAGTGGTCTCTCATGATGTTCAAGTATGCAATGTAGGTCATCCCCATCTCATTGGCCTTTCTTTGTAGCTCTTCCTCGTAATCATTTACAGGAGGATCTATCCGTGTGTCGAACAGTTGGAGCGGGGCGCACGATTTGTTTTCCTGCTCTCCGAGCATGGGAACTGTTTCCTGGGGTGCCGCATGACTACTACTTTCAGACTCCCTCCGCCTTGCATCCCCCTTCATAATCTGGCGCTCGTAGTCTGGCACAAGTGGGGTTTTAGGTTTTAAAAGATTATTGTAAAACTTCTCCACCACCGCCGGATCTAGTTTCTCCTTTGGCTTGGCCCATCTAGGGGCAAAGAATTTCTTGACCTCTTCTTCCGAGATCCTCTTGTTCTCCTCGTCGCTGTGATTCCACGGTAATACCGGCAATGGCTTGGCGGAAGGCTGCGGGACGTAGTTTCTTGAACTCTTTGGAGTATGGTTTCTTGCGGATTTCTTCGTGGCAGTGCTAGTGCTCTTCGTGGCAGTGCTATTCCGCTTACGCTGACGCGCAGGAGATGGATGAAGCGCCGGAGATGGCTGACGCGTCGAAGATGGCTGGCGCGCTGGAGATGGCTGAAGCGCTGGAGATGGCTGACGCGGCGGAGACGACAGGGGAGTATTCTGATGACTTGGAGACGGCTGAGGCGGCTCAGACTGCTGACGCTATAGAGACGGCGGGGGTGCCAGTGGCCTCTAATTTGGAAGCACGATGTGTTCCTTCTTCCAAATAATGATTGTTTTCACTCCAAATTTGAGTTGAGTTTCCCCTTCACCTGTAGCATGGTCAAGCTGTTCTTCCTCATATTACTTCACAACTTCATCCACCCCGAAAATAGCATAGCCATCTGGAATGGTCGGCAGTGGTAAGTTCCACCAGCTACATTAATCTCACATGCCATCTGGAATCGGTCGGCACAGGTAAAGCATAGCTGACCTCCACCTTAATGGATAAGCCCATTAATCTCACATGCAGCTCAGCGTGTTCGCTATCCGTGATCTCATCCACGGGGTATCGAGGACCTGCCATTTCAAGCGTGGGCTGCACGTTCTCCGTGGAAGCCACGCTGCTTTTCCGCAGAGTCTGGGCCGCGGGCAGCTTCCAATGCAGTCTCTTCATGCCGCTGAGATGGGCCGGTAGCTTGCTGGCTATTTTGTGCATTCACTTGTGCCTGCAGCGCCACAAGTGCATGTTATATCTGTGTCATCCGGTCTATACGCTCTTTTTCTTTTCTGCCACGCCATATGTAATAGTCGCCCCACTCGGCAAACCCATCCTTCCACGTCATACCCCCTGTGCCTCGTGCAAGTCCCAGGTGTTCTTTTTTACCGATGGCGCGTGTCAACTGGTCATTCTCTCTGTCGGGATGGAAGGTCCTGGCGACTGTTTCCTCGTATGTCGTGATGAGTTCAGTGACGGGTTTGGCAAGAATTGTTAGGAAGATACACAATCCCGTTTCTGGGTCCAACCTTGCCCCGATTCCGTAGAACCAAGTCTTTGCACGTAGGTCCCACCCCTCTGTCTGGGGTGTGATCCCTCTAGCGCGCAGGGCCTTCTCAGCTTCCTCTCACTTAGGCCTATGAGATATGTAGCCACCTAACCCCGTCCTCTGGTGATATTCCTTCTTCTGGGCATTTAGCGTATTGGTTTATGATCTCTTTTTAGCTATATCACCTTCCTTGTACGCCTCAAATTCGGGCCAGTGAGGTCTTATCTTCGCATAATATGCGTCTTCGAAATCTGGAGTCTCGCGAGCTTTGATAAATTTGTTCAATTTTGTCTTCAAGTTGTGGAAAGCGCCAGCCATCTTCTTTAGAGTCCACTCTTTGAACTTTTCCTTTATAACCGGTTTATTTTCATCCTCCTCTGGCGGTAGGGTGAAATTTACCAACAGCGAAGTCCAAAGCGTTTCTTTGGATCTTTTATCGAAGAAGGTACTGTCGCCCTTCTTTGGCTTATTCCAATATTCAATTGTGATTGGGAATTGGTCCCTAACAAGAACTCCAGCCTCACATATAAATTTGTCTGCGGCCTTCTTGGGCTCCATCGGCCTGCCATCAACACGGACTGCTTCGATCGTGAACTTTGCACGATCTTTCAACCGATGGCTCGCGCCTCGCTTGCTCTTTTTGTAGAAGAAGATTGTTGCTGGTTGGTCGATCCGGAGGGCTAAAAGAAGAAAGAAGCATTAATTAATACATGTACATATATACAAATCAATTGGTGCAAGTCAGTAGAGGCTTAATCCATGCATATACCTCGACAGACTTTGTAATCACTAAAGTGCGTTCACTGGAGTCGTCATCTTCTCCATGACTACTTGAGTTGTCATCATGTCCCTCCAAGTTCATATATTGTGAGGTGTCCTCGTGGATCATGTTCTCCATTATTTCTTCCTCTTCAAGGTTTCTACTGAGTGGATCCATAGTTTCTAAAACAATAATATTATCACACAAATATCAGTAATACATCTATTGAAATGCTCAAGCAAGGATGATGATATGACAGGTTAAAAGTATTGAAATGTAACCCTCATACATGCTTGGTCATTCCAAACCCTAATTCGGAGAAACCTCGGATTCATATGAGAGGATACATTTACTTCTTCTAATTAACTTGTGATGAAAGTTGATTAACAATGCATGGTTATTATAATGCTATATTGACAACGAGAGGTGTGCTAAGGCGGCAGCTGGCATCCCTAGGGCGAGAGCGGGGCCGGGATGCGTGGGGGTGAGCGTTCGAACCAGCATGACATGGGCTACCTAAAATGGGCGACTCACCCTCGACGCGCGTGTAGGCTCAGCGAGGGCAGAGGAGGTCAGGGTCAACGACATAATGGTGGCGGTGGTCGTCGGCGTGGCACAAAATATACACATATCTAGCACATCGTCGGTCTAGGTCAAGTCGACTGCGCTTCAATCGGCCTGAGCCGTACCGACTGCGCAGTCGACAAGCCATCGGCACACAATCGGTGAGGAGCACACCGATTACTCCACTCGGTCACGCCGAAGCTGATTGGAAAAGTAATCGGTCAAGTGCAAACCGATTGAAAAAGTGAGCCCTAAGCCGACCACATGTAATCGGCCTGCTCCTCACCGAACGGAGTTGAATCGGTCAGGGCCAGGCCGAGTAGTCCATTCGGCTAGGCCTAAGCCGACAATGTGCTAGATTTGTAAATTATGAAATTCATATAATACTTTCGGAAATAACTAAAAATGTGTATTATTTAAAAAAAATCGCCATACACATACACATACAAATATATACATATATAGATACAATATACATGTCTATGCAAAAAAAGATACAACATGTCTATGCAAAAAAAGTAGCTCACCACCGGCGGCCGTACGTGGACACGGCGACGGGGGGAAGAGGAGGATGCACGGGCCGAGGCGACGGCGATGGCGCTCCCGCGGAACGGACCAGCGACGGCGCTCCTGTGGGACGGCGACGGCGAGGGCGTGGCGGCGAGGGCGTGCGTCTGGAACGGCCCGGCCCGGCGACGCGCTCCCGCCGGATGGCGAGGGCGGCGACGTACAGCGAGGGCGTGGACGACGACGGCTCCTCTGCTTCTTCCTCTAAGCGCGCTTGATCGATCTAGATGGGGGGAATAAGGAAGAGGCGCGCGCATTATAAATCCCCCCTTTAACACCGGTTCGTGGCCGGAACCGGTGTTAAAGGGGGGAATTCGTTTCGCCCCCCTCCCCCCCTTTAACACCGGTTCCAGCCACGAACTGGTGTTAAAGGGGGGATTTCATTTCGCGCGCACCCACCCCACCTTTAAACTTGTTCGTGGCTGGAACCGGTGTTAAAGTGGGGGGCATTTATTTCGTACATTAAAGGGGTGGGGGCATTTTTAATTCAAAAAATAGGATAGAATTTAGAAAATTCATATATTTTTCATTTCAACTCAGAAAAATATGAATAATATATCATAATTTTCAGAAAAATAAGATCTATCCATTCATATAAAAACATTTTATAGTTACTGTAGATGAAAATTTTCAAAATGATTAAAACACTTACATATAAATTTTGATTATTCAATTAAGACAAAAATAAAATAGTCAAACCCTAAAACTTTGAACTTAAGAAATATTAAGCATTTGAAAAGGAATCTAACCCTATTTTATTAGAGAAAATCATATTTTATTCTGTATTAACATTTTTGAATTGTTTGGATATTTAAATTTGGCATCTTTTGTATACTTTGGAATCTGACAAAACTTTCAACATGAAAATTGTTTGCATTTGAATAATTAATCCTAAAACATTTTTTGTTTTTAAAAAATAAAATTCTAACTATTCAAACTAGTAACAAATGGGAAAGGGCGGGTAGAATGCGCCGGAGGAAAAGGGCGGGAAATAATGGGCGAGAAGAATTTTTTATTACGATAGAACTGGAATTAAAGTACATAACGCAACTAATAGTAAGTTACATAAAGCACAACTAAAAATTAAGATACATAAAAGAACTGAAAATTAAGATACATGGCCAGATTAAGTCACAATCGGCCGAACTTGTTTTGGAATGTTGGAGTGATTCAGTCACGCTCCTGCCTACACCTGTAATACTCGCCAGTGTAGTCGCCGTACTCGCCGCGGCCATCGTCGTTGTCGTTTTCGGGGTCGTCGTAGTTGAACCTTGAAGTCTGAGTACGCGTGGGATGGACTTGAGGGTAGTGCAGGTGGGGGTTAGAGTCGGCGGCCGTGTCGTAGTCCATGACGCTCTGGAGAGTTTGGACGCGCCACCACAGCCGACGGCTGGCCTCGTTGAAGTTCGGAGGAGGTGGGACGTCCTCCTCGTGCGTGGCGAGCGCCCTCTCATGCCGATCCACGAAGAATGCTTCCCAAGTCGGGAAATAGTCGGGATGCCAGTTGGGTTTTCTCCGCTGCTCTGGCGTGAGCTCGAAGTAGTAGTGGTTCGTGATGGCCATCCGGCGCGCCACACCTAGAGGGACAGGAGGAACCGGCATGCCTCCGGCGCTCAGCATCCAGCCGACGGGGACGCAGTAGCCCGGCGGGCAGGGGTAGTTTGAGGCACAAAGCGCCTCCGCCTCCCTGGGGGTTAGTGGTATGGTGGAAGCCATGGAAAAGAGTGATGAGGTTGCAGATATGAGTCTAGAGATGTGCAATGACAATGGAGGCCAATCCTACATATATATAGTGAGAAATGGCGGGAAGAAAAATGGCGGGAATAACTGGCGGGAAGAAAAATGGCCCATTTAATACATATAGTGTTAACGGAAGAAATATGACATTGATTTCCATGTTGAGATACATATGTGTGCCAGAAATGACTCATTTAATACATATATAGTGTTAACGGAAGAAATATGACATTGATTTCCATGTTGACATACATATGTGTGCCAAAAATGGCTCATTTAATACATATAGTCAATCTTATGGTCGCGTCGGCCATAACCATGGAGTATCAGCACCGTTTAGCAGGATGGTTGGGTCAGTCTTCACTTTGAAGGGCGGAATTTCATCAAACTTATTATAATCTTCTGACATGTCTGTCTTGTCCTCCACTCCCATGATGTTTCTTTTCCCTGAAAGAACTATATGACGTTTTGGCTCATCGTGTGATGTATCTGTTTGCTTAATGTTTCTTTTTTCCGGTTTGGTAGACATGTCCTTCACATAGAAAACCTGAGCCACATCATTGGCTAAGACGAATGGTTCATCTAAGTTTTTGTCTACCTTCATAAGATTGTTGAGATCCACTGTTGTTATTCCGTACTTCTTGTCTACCTCAACCCCTCCTCCTATCAGCTTGACCTATTTGCACCGAAACAAGGGGACCTTAAAATTAGGTCCATAGTCAAGTTCCCATATCTCCTCTATGAACCCATAATACATGGTCTTTTGACCATTGTCTTCTGCTGCATCGAAGCGGACACCACTGTTTTGGTTGGTGCTTTTTTTTATCTTGGCCTATCGTGTAAAATGTATTCCCATTTATCTCGTACCCTTAGAAAGTACATACAGTCAAAGATGGTGTCCTGGCTAACAAGTACAGCTGATCTCCAACAGTGGTGTTATTCGTGAGAAGTCTTTGCAGCCAGCCGCCAAAACTCGCCATGTGTTCACTTATAATCCATTCATCAGACTGTCCCGGGTGTTTGAGGCGTATAAAATTCTTGTGTTCATTGATATACGGGGCAACCAAGATAGATCTTTGTAAAACCGTGTAGTATGCTTGATTGAGAGAATGTCCATCCCTACATATCATTGCTTTACATCCTAGGGCGCCTTTTCCACGTAGTCTCCCCTTATGTCGTGATTCTGAAACACCAATCGCCTTAAGGTCAGGAATAAAGTCAACACAGAACTCAATGACCTCCTCTGTTACATAGCCCTTGGAGATGCTTCCTTCTGTCCTAGCACGGTTATGAACATATTTATTTAGACTCCCATGTACCTCTCAAAGGAGAACATATTGTGTAGAAATACAGGACCGAGAATGGCAATCTCTTCTACTAGGTGAACTAGGAGATGCGTCATAATATTGAAGAAGGATGGTGAGAACACCAACTCGAAGCTGACAAGACATTGGGCCACATTTGTCTGTAACCCTGGTAGGCTTTCTGGATCGATTACCTTCTCAGATATTGCATTGAGGAATGCACAAAGCTTCACAATGGGTACTCAAACATTTTCATGTAGAAGCCCCCTCAATGCAATCGGAAGAAATTGCGTCATAATCACGTGGCAGTCATGAGACTTCAGGTTTTGGAATTTTTTTCTCTGCCATATTTATTATTCCCTTTATATTCGACGAGAAGCCAGACAGGACCTTGATACTGCTCAGGCATTCAAAAAATATTTCCTTCTCTACTTTGGTAAGAGCGTAGCTGGCAGGAGTTAAGTGGTCTCCTTTACCCTTCTCGTTCTCAGGATGCATAGGCTCTTCAGGGTCTTTCGTACGTTGCTGGTCCTGCCGTGCTTCCGGTGTATATTTTGTCTTCCCATACACTCCCAGGAAGCCTAGCAGGTTCACGCAAAGATTCTTCATCACGTGCATCACGTCGATTGAAGAGCGGACCTCTAGGACTTTCTAATAGGGTAGGTCCCAAAATATAGACTGCTTCTTCCACATGGGCGCGTGTCCGGCATCGACCTTTTTCAAAGATTACTTCGAGGTCCTTGATCATACAAAATACCTCCTCACCGGTACGGAGGACAGGATTCCTTCGGGGTTCTGCCAGACATTTGAAATGCTTGCCTTTCTTTCTTACAGGATGCATGTTCGGAAGAAATCGATGATGCCCTAGGTACACAACCTTCTTACTTTTATCCAAATATACACTTTCACTCTCATCTAAACAGTGCGTGCATGCTTTGAATCTCTTGTTTGTCTGCCCTGAAATGTTACTAAGAGCGGGCCAATCATTGATGGTTATGAAAAGCAACGCTCGTAGGTTAAATGTCTCCCCTTTGTGCCCATCACACATACGTACGCCTGGTTTGATCCATAGCTGTAAAAGTTCTTCAACTAATGGCCTTAGGTATACATCAATGTCGTTGCCGGGTTGCCTAGGGCCTTGGATGAGCACTGGCATCATAATAAACAACCAAGGAGGGAGGTTATAGATACATAGAGTCACAGGCCAGATGATGTGACTACAGCTCTACTCTCCAAAAGGATTCATGCCATCTGTACTTAGACCAAACCTTAAGTTCCTTTACGTGCGAAGTCCGGGTACTCTCGCTCGACTTTTCTTCACTGTGACCCATCAGTGGGATGTCTCAACATCGCGTCTTTCTAACGGTCTTCCATGTGCCATCACAATAACATGGCATGCTCTTTGTTTCTGAAGAGACATTTTAACCGTGGTATTATAGGAGCATACCACATAACCTTGGCAGGAACCTTCTTCCTAGGGGCCTCGCCCTCAACATCGCCAGGGTCGTCTCGTCTAATCTTATACCGCAGTGCAGTGCATACCGGGCATGCATCCAAATTCTCGTACTTCTCACTGCGGTAGAGGATGCAGTCATTAATGCAGGCATGTATCTTATGCACGTCTAATCCTAGAGAGCAGACAACCTTCTTTGCTTGGTATGTACTGTCGGGCAATTTATTATTTCTTGGAAGCAGATTCTTCATTTTTACCAACAACTTCGAAAATGCGTTGTCAGTCACACTGTTTTTTGCCTTCCATTGCAGCAAATCCAGTGTGGTACCTAGCTTTTAGTGGCCATATTCGCAAGTTGGGTATGACAATGTTTTGTGATCCTTTAACATCTGCTCCAGCTTCTCATTCTTCTTTTCAGTTTCACATTCTTCCATTGCATCAGTAATGGCCCGACCAAGATCATCATTAGCGGGCCCATCTGCTGCCTCTTGATCTTCATTATCTACCCCCGTTGCAGTATCATCGTATTCAGGATACATATTATGATAGTTGTCATCATCCTCTTCTTCTTCGTTGTCTTCCATCATAACCCATCTTTCTCCGTGCTTGGCCCAACAATTATAGCTGGGCATAAAACCGGATCGAAGTAGGTGGGTGTGAATGGTTTTGGTATTTGCGTAGTCTTTCTTGTTCTGACAGTGAACACATGGACAACACATAAAACCATTGTGACCACGGTTTGCCTTAGCCACAACGATGAAATTTTGGAGGCCCGTAATGTACTCGGAAGTGCGTCGGTCACCGTACATCCATTGCCGGTTCATCTGCATTATATAGTATATAAAAAATTATAGGGAGATGACCACTTATACAGTACATCAATGACACATGAAAGGATAAAGTTGCCGACCTCGACCGAGAAGGAAAGAGCAACGAGAAAACTTAATTCGAGCTCTCGGGCATTTCACCGAACACCTCTTGTGCATAGGAAAAAAACACAAACTAGCACACCTCTCACCCTCTTGCTAAGCTCCAAAATGAGAGAGTGAAAAATTGAGCGAGAGGGGTGTGGGCTGCGGTGTGTTATATAGGCGCACCCCCTTTAACACCGGTTCAAGCCACGAACCGGTGTTAAAGGGGGGCTGCGCGAGGCTGTGGTGTAGGGCCTTTAACACCCGGTGTTAAAGAGGGTGCGCCTTTTGCTTTCTGGACCACGCTGGTACAGGCGCCCCCTTTAACACCGGTTCTTCTACGGTGTTAAAGCTCATTTTCGACCACAACCAAAGGCCTCGTTTCCACTAGTGATTTTTACTAGCCGGTACATCAAGTAAAAAAAACTAGCTGGTACATGAACATGACTACGTCGAGATATAACAATGATATGCCTCCCACTTTGTGCAACCAGATTCAATAGGAACTTGTGTTGCCGGTGCAAAAATTAAAAATCTCATGGTGTCCTTGGAACATACTTGTTTACCTCTTCAGTGAAAAGCAAATCAAGCATAACCTTAATCTTGCCGCTCCGGAAGGGAATTTTCTGTTATAATTGCGACAAGTAAATAACGAAGAATGAAATCAAAACACGGCAAAGGGGACACAAATTTAACGTGGAAAATCTCTCCAACAAAGAGAGAAAAAAACCAAGGGCGCCAGCCAGCGAAACTTCACTATATCGGGAAGTGTTTACACAATGCCAGATATTCCACGGATGCAACTTATCCCAACCGGCGGCTTACAAGAGGTTTATATAGAGGTGAAAACCTAGGTCTTCAACGGTCCGTACCGTACCGCGGGGGCTGTCGCCCCCCGCACCCCCCATAGGCATCCTTGTCGGCCCAAGCCTCCGGCGACGGGCCTCGCTCCGCTCATCAGAAGTTGGCTTATACTTTATAGAATTTGGATCAACATATAACATTTTCTTTGTGTACTCGATCGAGCTGGGTATATATACTTCACGTTCTCACCAGCTGCTATATACATCTTGATTTTTGTCTCCCGCAATCATGTGAGTATACGTGTACGGTGAGTATATGTCTAAGAGGACCACGGGCTTCGTGTGGGTTTGTACGGTTTTTGGAACAAATCAGTATCAAGTTTTTTTACAAAGTTTGAAAGAAAGGGAGGGCGAGGGGGGGAGGGGGGGGGGGGGGGGCGTTGGCACCGAAGCAAAAGTAATCCTTAATTTTGCTCTCCATTCGTCAATTCCTTGCTCAGCGTCGCCGGTGAGCTCAACTTCAAACCACTAGAGGAAGGAGCCGAAGGAGGATAAAAAACAAGGCGGATAGTACCCTAACAAAGCGACAATTCAAAGAACTCCGTGAATAAAGTTTCTTATGGGAGACCTACCTAGGAAAACTCACTAATAAAAATCTTGTTCCATACAGGCTTTTTCCTTGGTACTCCCTCTGTTTTAAAATATAAGATGTTTTAGCTTTATGAAGCAAATGTATCTACACTACTTTTAGTATATAGGTTCACTAAAACATCTTATATTTTAAAACGGAGGGAGTATATAGTACTCCCTTTCAAATTACTCTGCGGGCCCTCTTATCTAGGTGGGCTAGTACTTTCTCATTTTTTATTCAAAAAAATCCTAGAATTTTTGAACCAGATAGTATGAAATGTGTACTAGCTATTTCAAAAATCTCGGAAATTTTTGAACGAAAAATAAAAAAATACTAGTCTACCCAGATAAACGTGCATGCGAAGTAATTTAAAACAGAGGGAGTATATATGGCACGACGACATAAACCAAACCGCCCGGTCATCACAAGATCAGATAGGAAAAAGACTGTCAGGCCGGCATTGCACCAAGACACTTTACAAACCTGACGACGACGACGACGACGACGACGACGACGACTTCGTAAGTTCAGAGTTCGAAAACCATTCCCACCACCGCCCGCCTCCCGCCTCTCAACCCTCCGCCGCCGCCAGCGCCATGGGCGAAGGAACGCAGCAGCCTCAGCCCGTCATCCACTTTGACGTCGAGCCGGCGCCGCGGGCGTGGACTAGGATGCAGATGCTGGCCCTCGCCGCCATCCTCGTGCTTGGGGGCCTCAAGTACCTGCCGGCGGCCACCCACTTCTGCCACCGCGGCCGGAACTGGACCTCCTTCGACCCCTCGCGCCACCCCGCGGTACGACTGTCTGCTCCCTGCTGCCTGTCTTTCTTGTCTGTTATCAAAGAAGCTCTATTCCTTTCCCTGCAGGATCTGTCGCACCAGGTTGGAGGTGTCGATTTTGTCGAAAAAAAGGTTGGATGTGTCGATATCTTATCTTGGATAAGCTGTCTGGATCTTCGTGCGCTTGCTGTGCTGACAAACTCCACCCTGTCCAGCTCAAGGTTCTCTCTAAGCGTTTCATGTGTGTTTCAGTGATTTTGCTCTCAGGAAATTGGCACAATACAAGTGATCTTTAACTACTACCAGATTTTTTTGTAACTGGTATATAGGAATTTGTTTTATAAACTTCACCGATTTTTTCACATGTGATCGCAGAACATATATAGTGATAAATCCATTTGGTACGTATTGCGGAGTTTTACTTATGCACTCCGTTGCACTACAAATTCTGTATGAGTTAAGATGACGGAATTGTGGCTTGAAGTATTTTTTTTCAGTGTCTTATTTAGCCGACATGTTCATTTTATTTGTTTGACAGTCAACCGGATGATGTATCCTTCAGTTTCTTGATACCTGAAGGAGGCAACGATCAACTGCCCTTCTACAAGATAAAATCAGTACTACCTGATTCAAATATTACTGTCACTAGGTGAGAGAACACAGATTAAAATGCTCATGTTTTCATTGGAACTAGTCTGTCCACATACTTGTTTACTTCTTCAGTCAAAAGCAAATCAAGGATAAGCTAAATGTTGCCACTCCACAAGGGAACTCTCTTTGGTCATTCCGCAATGAATTGCCACCAATCATTATCGCAGCAACTGGGTTCTCACGCAAGAGATATGTTTATATCTCAGCAGACTCAGTTGTAAAGGTATTATACATACATGTACTAATCTATTTCTTTGAACCTATTACTGAACTTCTGGAAGAACAATCATTGATCATCCCATTAAAATTCTATTTTATTTGCCAAAAGATAGTTCTATTGTCGTACATCATAAAGTTTGTGGGTGATAATTTTTTAACCTTTGGTAGTGAGAAGAGGTGGATGATAATTTAACAATGGCGCATCATAAAGTTTCTCCAAGAAGTTTGTGTCTGCTGTATGCATTGCTTGGTATTATCAAATAATATAAGAATTTTCAGTCTTTACTTTGCATGAGACGGATTTAATTGAAAATGACCACCACCAACCCATTACCACTGTACTGAATTAGTTAATCACATCAAAGTGTTATTCCAAAGAAAAGCATTTTCTCAGTATCGTTGGATTACCTTACATGAAACATCACCCTCTCCTACCCAGGGAAAAGTTGAAGACCTTGTTCGCATTGATTTAGGCAGTTACGCCATCGGTGCTGCTGAAGATTGTAGCAAGCGCCTCGGCGATTACGCCAGCATGGATGTCCTGAATGTTGTTCAAAGAACACATAGAGATTTGGTATATACCGAATCTTATGACAAGGATGCGTGCTTACTTGACTTTGATATTCTTCTGGTGGAGCCACGTAATCTGAAAAGGAACCTGATTGACTCTATCAAGTTGTGGACAATGGCTGTCAACCTACCTAATTCAAGGTCAGTCACTTGGTTGTGTTCTGTGAAAGAATTTCAACACCAGCAAATATTAGATCTTATAGGTATCCACCTACGGTATATTATAACAAATCTTTCGTGCTGCCAAACATAAATTTTCAGGGACGCCATTAGGGTGGCAATGACTCTGGCCTTCTATGGCAATTATCTAAAGCTCCCTACCAATTGGAAGCGCGCAAATGAAAGCACGGATATTCTCTACTACGATGGACCCAAGAATGTTTGTTATGAAAGTGGCCACAAGCATCGAGAAAAAGCCTCTGGCAAGGCCTGGCAACAATACCTTAGTCAGAAGTCCGAAGTGGGATGGGACATACCCGACGTGTGCGACTGTAATTGTAAGTGAAAGTTCATTATGACAAGCTTGCATGAGATGGTTTGATTTGCTCCTACAGGGCGAGAGGCATGTCAAAATCGCCTGTCCCAAGGGCTCAATACACATTTGGAGATACCATGATACTAGGGTGGCCACGTCCATTGCCGTTGATCCATCCGAATCGCGTGTGGCGATGTCAAGTTGTATTCCAAACAGAACGGTATTCTTTCTAGAACACTGCGTATGTATAACTCACTGAATCAAACAATCTGTTGTTGCCAACGATGACAACAGCTGTAAAATCGCAAGAACTCGACAGAGACAAAGACTTTTGGCGTGGTGTTCAACTGACCACTTTTATGTGTGTTCTCTTCTTTTTATTCGTTCGGTTACACCCTAGGATTTAGGATCAAGGACCGAGCCTACTTGATAGCGTCATCCCATTACCTCTCGGTACCCATCACCCCTACGAAATCGCCACGATCACCTTGCCTCGTGCCATAGCACGAGAGATAAGCGTGACGAGATAGACTAGGTCTACCTGAATTCAAGCTGGCAGTCGTGTCGTGTACAAACAAATGCACGACGTTGTATTTTTTCCACATGTAAACTAACTGAACCTAGAATACGGGGACAGGATTAGCCGAAGAGCTGCTATCACTCTTATGATCTATTTCTTCTAGTTGGTTTTACCTTGCTTCTGATAGACAAGTCAACCGGACATGCGAAAAGTTCATCAAAGTTCACTGTAAATGCAGGGATTAAGATTAATGCCCAGTCGAGGTTAAAACCATGGCCACAATGGCTGTGGATGCAACCATGGGCGTGGCCGCGGTGACAATGGTGGTCACAGTGGTTATGACTACAACCACTCCTACGGCGACTACGCCAAACCCCTACGGCGGCGCGCCCTACGGCCAGCAGCAGCCACGTGCTTATTGGGTGCCAACCAAGGATGCCGGCATCCTTGGGCCTCGCCCTGGCTTCCAATCCTAGGCGTACCCTGTGATGTTCTCTCGACCTGCACCTCCCATGTAACCTGTTTTGGCACCTCCGCCGCAACAGCCGTTCCACTAATTCCCCATGTTTCAGAGCACACCCAACTACAACATTGCGCTCTGGTATTACCGGTGCTCCCGTTGCCTACCATTCCTAACCTATTTTCCATTTTTCACTTGAGCACATCTAGGCGTAGAAGTATACCATTCATGAGAAAGAGGTAGCCACGAAAAACCTTATATAAGAAGTGGGAAATGGTTTGAGAAAAATAATGACTCTGTGTAAGAGCTTGAACCTACCCACGTTTCAACAGTTGGTGCACGCGGCTACGTGATTTATTTTGGGCATGTTTAATTGAAGGATTAAATTCTTACTCTAGCCGAAAGGTATAGATGAAAACATTCTTGAAAATATACTAGTAGATAAATTGATTCCATTTACGTAGACATACATGCAAACTGTAAGATTTATTAGCACAAGGATGTATCTATCGAAGTACATGCAGTTGCACAATTAAAATGAAAAAGTACTGACAAGCTTTCGGGGAAGTCAACGGGAGTCTCCATCTCCTTTCTTTGTATATTTACTCTCTTCAATGAAATATCATGTCAAGTAAATATCTTCCACATGCTACAGTATCTTCTCTTTTAAAGTAACATCACAATAATTTGGGAAAAAAGTGATACAAACTAATCCCCCCTCTAAACTTAAGTTTGCATAGGGCAGTTTTCTTTTGACCCGTTGAAAACCATATCCAGGCATTGTATACCTCCATATAGGTGTATGCGGTCGAGCTAGTTATACTTCATGTTTTCACCAGCTGATCCCACCTCCCCTTATTGAGATCTATGTCTTTGCATTCATGTTTTGAAATTTTATTGTTGCTGCTATATGCCTCCCGATTTTCGCCTCTCGCGGGCGTGAGTATACGTCTAAATGGATCATATGGGTTTGGGTGGGTTTATATGAAACAAATCGGTGTCGGGTTTCAGTTTGTCAAAGTTTGAAGAGGAGGGGGGGACACCGGAGCAAAAGTAATCAAAAGCAAGAAGAATGAGTTTTGAGAAGAGATGGTTTGGTCAGAAAACATGTGCATGGTTCAATGCGCAACGTCTAACAAGAGTTCTACGGTAGAGACAACTTAGATCAAGGGCCAATTAGTGCCCAACCTCAGCTTAGTGTGTGGTTTTCAACTATCTTTGGTACTCATTCCTTCCAAAATAAGATAATTTAATTTGTCTAAATTCGCATGTATCTATATAAAAGAGTATGTTTTTTGGTCGGCACCTCAGTTTCCAAAACAATATTAGTGGAGCCTTGTAAGCGAGATGCAATGATGTCGCTACACTTAATACCTTGTAAACCCCGTAAAGCCTTTTTGGTTCATGAGGGAAAGCGAAGAAAAAATACAGGAATAGACAAGCTTGATTTGGTGGCACTAATTTTTTTGTTTGTTTGTCAGTCATCCGCATGATGTATCCTTTAGTTTCTTGATACTTGATGGAGACAATGATCAATTGCCCTTCTACAAGATAAAATCAGTACTACCTGATTCAAATATTACTGTTACTAGGTGAGAGCACACACATTAAAATGCTCATGTTTTCATTGGAATTATTCTGTCCACATACTTGTTTAAATCTTTAGTCAAAAGAAAATCAAGGATAAGCTGAATGTTGCCACAATGCCACTCCAGAAGGGAACTTTCTTTGGCCATTCCTCAACGACCTGTCACCAATCATTATCACAGCAAGTGGGTTCAAACACAAGAGATGTATTTATATATCAGCAAACTTCACTGTAAAGGTACTATACATACATGTATACTAATCTAATTCTTCAAACCTATTACTGAACTTTTGGAAGAAAAATCATTGTTCCATGAAGATTTTATCTTATTTGCCAAGATAGTTCAATTGTTGTACTGTACATCCTTTTTGCTCTCTCAAATTTTTAACCTGTGGTAGTGAGCAGTACTTGATGAAAAATTAACAATTGCGCGTCATAGAGTTTCACGTAAGGTAATCCCTAATACAGTGGTAAGGGGTTGGTGGTGGTCATTTTCAGTTAAATTCGTCTCATGCAAAGTAAAGACCGGCAATTCTCCGACCCAGGGGAAACCTTGTTCGCATCGATTTAGGCAGTTACGCCATCGGTAATGTTGAAGATTGTAGCAAGCGCCTCAGTGATTACGTCAGTATGGATGTTCCGAATGCTGTTCAAAGAACACATAGAGGTTTGGTATATATACCGAACCTTATGACAAGGATGCGTGCTTGACTTTGATGCTCTTCTGGTGGAGCCACGTAATCTAAAGAGTACTCTGATTGAAGCTATCAAGTTGTGGACAATGGCTATCAACCTACCTAATTCAAGGTCAACCAGCATACATTATACTCCCTCTGTTCCAAATAATAGGTGTCTTAGATTTGTCAAAATCTAGATTAACCTATATACTAAATAGTGTCTAGATTCATCTAATATTTTATAAAATTAAGGCATCTATTTTGAGACAGAGGGAGTACTGTATATCATATTAATATTAATATTGTATATCATATTTTTAAACGTTTAGGCAATCCATTAGGACATAAGAACAGGTAAAGTAGGAAGGGTCCTTCTACAGAGAAAGATAGAAGGCTCGTGTCGCTCCCACCATTCCTAGCTCTCTTTTCTATTTCCCTGTCGACAAACTTGAGTAATATCATTTGAGCATACAATACAATGACCATTCATGAGAAAGAGGTAGCAAATAAAAACCTTATATAAGAATTGTGACATGGTGGACAAGAATAATGACTCCGTGTAAGAGGTTGAATTCTATACACATTCGAGAGTTGGTGTGCATAATTATGTTATTTATTGTGGGCATGTTTAGTTTAAGACATGAATTCCTAGTCTAGCAGAAAGGTACATATGAACATTCCTGAAGAGACATTGGGTTGATGGATTCCATTCACATAGATAGACATGCAAACTGTGAGATTTGTTAGCACAAGTATGTATATGTCAATCAAAATAGCATGCAGTTGCTCAATTGAAATGAGAAGTGCTGACAAGATTTTGGAGAAGTCAACGGCGCTCTCTATCCTTTCTTTCATCGTCTTTATTTGGGGTCTCTTCAATGAAAATATTATGTCAAGTAAATCTCTGTTGCATTATCTTCTCTTCTCAAGTAGCATCACAAGAATTTGGGAGAAGGGGAGTGATAGAAACTCATCAAAATGCAGGTGCACAATGAGTGAGAAGAGATGATTGGTCAGGTACAATGTGCATAGTTCAACGTGCAACGTAACAAGAGTTCTATGGCAGAGACAACTCATATCAAGGGTGGATTAGTCCCGAGCTCAGATTAATATGTGTTTTTAACCCTCTTTTATACTTTTTGGTCGGCATCGCAGATTTCAAAAGAATGTTAGTGAAACCTTGTGAGTAAGATGCAATGATGTCGCTACACTTAATACCTTGTAAACCTTGTAAAGCCTCTTTGGATCATAAGGAAAACCGTGGAACAAATATAGGAATAGAAAAGCTTGATTCAGTGGCACCAAATATTTGGTTCTAAGGATTAGAGAAAAGGAAAAAAATGGATGAAAACTTCTTTTGTTCCCCTTTTTGAAGGAAAAGCTCCAGAATTTCACAATTCACCCACACATATCTTTATAATTACTTTGCACTAAGTAAAGTCCCAAATCTTTAGTGTGATACTAAAATTATAATTATAAATTTTCATGCAATTTTACTTTGACTTGACTATATTTATTAACATGTCTATGTTTTTTCTATCATGTGTACCAAAAACCAAAGTTTACTTAATTTGTGTGTTTTCTAGAATCTAATGAACAAAGGAGACCCTAAAACTCAACTGCATGATCAAAGTGGAACATGCATGTAGGAATAGAATTTGAGCACGTCAAACTGCATGATCAAAGTGGAACATGCATGTATGAAACCAATCCACGGCAACACATAATTTAGTACATGATTACTCATAATAAATGATTTATTGTCGCTTTTGGAAACGGGACGTGGTTCTAACTTGTACACTAACACACCACAGCACGTTCTTGGTGGCATGTGCGTACTTAAAATCTACCCTTACTGATCATATGTAGGTTAGTATGGTAGAGGAACCGGGGGGCTAACCGTACCCAAAACGGTGCATTGTGAACAACTTCAGAATAAATGGTCCGTGCCAATGGCCAAGCAAACTCCAATTTCCAAATCTCAGGGCATATGCTTATTTCCTAAAACCGGCTCTCTCTCTTTGGCTTTTGCGTGCCCAAAGCTCCAGATCTTCGCAATAGTCTTGTCTTGCAACTCTAGGAAAGTTGCCGTTTGACATGAAATTTCTTAAATTATATTTGAAGGTCAAAGTAAAGAGAAGATTTTTTAACTTACATTTGGAGGCCTAGTACAATTATCATAGCCACCACGGCCAGGACAACAACGTACTACAAGATTGTGCGAGAAGGTATCCAATACCATTGGTAGTTCCACTACCGGGTAACTTTACAAGCCGAAGAACATGTTCGAAGCCGGCAACTAGTGTGATTGACCACTATAACATTGCTGCACGGATAGTTCTGAATTGATGTTGCTAATTGCTTGATTGTATGAAGATAAAATTGTGAAACGCATGCGACTTTGTGCAAATCTCGTCCATGGAAGATATTGTTGCTAGTGCTCCCGTTGCTAACCATTCCTAACACTCCCAACCGTTTCTTGTCAATGCCCTTGAGCAAAATAGTGTTCGCGTGTACAATTACTATTTTTGAGAAAAAAGGTCACACCAAAAAACATGTATATGCAAGAACTAGGACATAGTAGAGAACAATATAAAGAGCATCATATGTAAGGATTTTAACTCCATCTGTGCTCCAAAGAGTTGGTATGGGATGTTATGTCATTTACTTACATGTTTTGTGGAAGACCTCAATTTTTATGCCAACCATTCTGGTGCAGGTATTACCCCAAAAGTCGGCTTTCTTTCACCTTTTTGAGTAACTAGATATTCATTTAACTATCAAAAGATCTCGCCGTACAACTCCCAGTAAGGATGGCAACTTTATCCATGGATCCGGGTATCCACGGATATCCGAACCGGTGGGTAAGGGTATGGATGCCTAATTACATCCACAAATTTCATGGGACGGATATCCGCTAATTCATGGGGCGGACATGGGTAGTGGTTTTGCTCCATGCATATCCAACGGATACCCGGCTAACACGTGGGACCCACATGTCAGTGAGATTATTTTTTACATGTGCAATATTTACTCAATATAAAAGACCCCAACTTCTAAGCTACAGGCCCAAAGGCCCACCTAAATAGTAATCGTAATTAACCCTAATTGGCTAATTCCCCTAATTACTCTACGGCGGTCGTTTTCCTCCCTCCCCCCACATTGAACCCTAATTTATGCCGAATGTTGTTATGATTATGTATATAGTGTGTAGACCATGGATATCCGGCGGGTTTGGATCTGGAGTGACATCCAGGCCCATGGATATATTTGTTGGTGGGCTAGAGTGAGGTTTATGGATTTGGTTTTGATATATCCGTTCAAACTCGCTCCATTGCCATCCTTAACTCCCAAGTAGGCAACCTTAAGCTCCACCCTACGTCACTAGAGGGGGGAAGAAGAAGAAGGACATGCTATGCTCCAAAACCACAATTCAAAGGATGCCGTCAAAAGTTTCTTTCGGAAAACCCATCTTATGATACTCCTTAAAAATCTTTTGTTTAAAACAAGGAATGCATTAAAATATTCAATTGTTCAAAGACATGGCGCGGGCAAGTATCTTTTTTGTATTTTTTTACAGAGAAGTTATGGCATATTATGTAGGCATGTTTGGTTGAATAATTGAATTTTTAATGTCAATTATTTTGCAACTCCGGCATTAGAAGAACTGCCATGTTATCCTTAAATTTGTGCGGTGCAGCTACATGCTCTCCCATCATCTGTGATGTGTGTCCCCACCACCAATCATAACCCCTACCTTACATCTCTCCGTTGTCCCCAGCACAATCCTATCTGCAATCACTACATGGAATCGAGTTATTGCCGACGGCTCAAAACCGTCGGCATATAGGGAAATTCCCTTGGCCTATATGTATGTTGACGGAAATCCTCGGCAACATCTTCCTCGATAGCCACACACACACATGACTGTTGGCATACGGAGGTTGTCTGCATATGAGCCTATGACGAGGATTTTGGGCAGTCATTGGCAATCAAAGAACATCAAAAAGGTATTAGTTTCGGCCATTTGAAGGCGTCGGGGGTATGCCAATGGCCTAGCCATCGGCAACATGGGAAATCTGGTGGATTCTAGGGGCTCTCAGGAACACACCTATGCCGAGGGCCTAGCCATCACCATAGATGTATCTATATGCATGGGCCAGACTGTCGGATTTTAGGCCCATGTGGTGTTCTGTTGGCATCTCCATTCGGGGGAACTATGTTGAGGGAAGCCGACGACAATGCTGGAATCCTATGCAGAGGGTGGTCGTCAGCGTTGAGGTCCATTGGCATTCGATGGGCGTCTCCCTGGGGGGAACTATGCCAAGGGAAGCAATCGGCAAAGTTAGCACCATATGTTGATGGTGGCCGTCAGCATATATAGCTGCTACATGTCAGCGGATGGGTGCTTGCTAGCATCCTTGAACCCTATATGTTGAGGGCATTGCCCTCGGCATATATATTTCCTAGGGCTTTTTGTTCTTCTTTAGTTGTCCCTGTAGTTTAAAATGTCCCAGATAAATATATATTCATAATGTACACACAAAAACTATGATCATCGTCAAATCCACACATATCATCATCAAATCCCTATATATAACACCAAATCCATTGCATGGTCGAAACGACATGATCGATACATGTCACAAATAAAGATAAGTTCACATATAGTCATAGATACATGTCACAAATAAAGAGAAGTTCACATATAGTCATAGATACATGTCACAAATAAAGAGAAGTTCACATAGTGATATCCAACAAGAGCACGACAAGATCATTACAGACAGTCCAAAAGATCGCAAAATGATATGTTAGATACAAACTGGTAAACTTATAGATTTCAAGCACTGCCACAACACGAAGTCCACCGAAGAGAGCATTGTCACTATAAAATGAAGAAGGACAAGCGTTTAGCATGGCAATTGGTCTAATTCTAAGATTTTGCATGAAAAATTGTGTAAGTATAAGTTTGATGCATGAGTTTGTATTGAACTAACCAGAATTGGCTAGTAATAAGATAAGGTAGAAGAACCACCACCACGAGCACCGCCGTTCTAAACTAGTGTGACTGGGCTCTTTGAACCAGTAGTACTATCAAACAAATTATTAGAATGAGCGGATCCCTACATATTTGAGGAAGAGATAGTAAGTTAAATTTCTATGTATACAAAAGGTGATAACTAGTGATGGAGTAGTTTGGCAAAGGACGAGTCCCCGTGGCACCAAGTGCCAAGAATTCTTCCATAGGTGGCATTTGTAAGAGCGGTGAAGGTAGTTGGTGGCATGGGTATTGGTGGAATCGGAGTGCCATTAGGACATGAGCATTGGTTTAGATAGGTGATGTCTGTAATACAATTTATAGACAATATTATAGATAATTTGTACAACAGTCTGTCTGTAACATATCTATTTTTAGGAATACATATGTGAGTACAAGTTATAGACACCACTCATACAACAACAAAATTATCATTTATAAGCTATCTGCAAGATTTCTATAGACTGTCTACAATTTATAGACAGTCTCACTCTCTCTCTCCTCTCCACATCATCAAAATTACTTATAACCTCCTCTTGCAGACATCTTAATCAGCACTATTGTACATGCCCTTAGCGCAAAACTCATTTACCGCCAGCAAGTTAGTTTAGAAGTGGGGATGTCATGTGTTGCTTAGACAACGGTTAAGATTTTTTTTTCTTTTTTTGAAAAGGGGATATAACACAGGCCTCTGTATCGGTTGATGCACACGGTATTTTATTAAAAATAGTTAACCATCATCCATCTTCCAACAGGAATACAAATCTGGCTAAGAGTAGTGAAAGTAAAACTTATCTGGCTAGCATGGGAAAGAATAACCAGAATATGTGCCCTCTGGAACTCCGTCGCCAACTCCCTCATCGACATCGCTGGTGAGCCCACATAGTGCCGCTAGAGGGGAAGAAGCAAGGAAATTAAATTGAGCTCTAGTGAAACAACAATTCAAAGGACAGTGTCAAAAAAGGAAAATCGACAAGAAAAAAGGTCTATAATATTTATCTGTGAATTTGCGTGGAAGAAATTGCACTTGTTGAGATAATTCAAGCAGTTCTAACCATAATTATTTTTGTGGTCTCGCTGATACTTGGATGTTAGTGCTTCAAAGTTAATTAAGGACTAGTGTAAATTAATCTAAGAGGAATGAGTGTTTTTAGTGATTGATGTCGCCTCGTGAAATTCATCTACTACCGGCATACTACGCTTTGCCACACTAAACCAGGGTAATGCTTTTATAATATATATATATAATTGAGAAAACCGCACCCGCAGTACACCTACTTGCCGAGAAGGAGCACATTGGTCACCAAGTAGAAGATTGCCAACCCGTAGTCTCCAACTTGCCAAAACTGAGCAGACCGTTCGCAGCTGCTGGGACGGGTTGTCGGTATCATTTTTTGCGTAAACCCCCTAGATCTACTCTCATTGCCATTTTTTCGTCCACCACACCTTTTTCGTTGTAGGGCGATTCGGTGGTGGTGGCAGCATGGTGACGGTTGCTAACCAGGCGCGACGGGAGCGCGTTGAGCAGGAAACGTCCTCTCAACTTTCCAAATCTTCAGTGTTTGCAGAGAAAAAGTTGTTTCTTCCGCACCGAAGAGATCTAGGAAAATTATCCCCCTCCCCCCCCCCCCCTGACTACGGTGAGTTCCAATCTCGACTGCTCAACAGGCGCAGCGGCGATGATTTAATAGGTGCAGGGGAATGTAGTAGTATTTGTGCTAGCGGTTTGATTGTTGAATATCGACTCCCTAATTTTGCTAACAACGAGAATCTTGACTCTATGGATTTGACGTTAGGGTTATTCAGTGTAGATCTGCATCATGAGGAGCTGCACTAAAGCTAAGGGTGTGACGTGGGTACGCGAGAGGCAAATGTGCCCCTCCTCCGGACGAAGAATTGGGTTCACCACGATGGAAGACCTCCTCCAGGAAACTCCTCTCGTCGGCAAAGTTGTGTGGGCTCGAGCTCGATTTCAGTTCTAGGGTTTTAGCTTGATTTTGATTTGTATTTCGATTTGGGAACAGATAGCAATGCTATGTTATGTACAAGATGCAGTTTTATCAAAAAAGTCCAACTGAACATTATCGAGGGGGTTCTCTCAAAAGATAGCACCCCTGCCAGACCATCACGTGCTCACTTAGGGGCTGTTTGGTTTAGAGGATGTCATTTAGGGGACGAGGATATCCTCAACCAGCTGGTTAAGGGTAGCCATTTTTTCTGTTTGGCTAAAGCGGATAAAAAGTGGTTAGGGATAGCCAGTCAAAATCTACGAGCCTTCTTATCCACAAAAAAACGCTTCGAATGTGCTATCCAAAAGTGGTTGAGCCTATCCAGCTCTTTTTGTGGGATATGTTCAACCACCATTTTGAGCCAAAAGTAGTTATCCATATCCCATCCATCCTCTAAACCAAACACTGGATAACCATAAAAAAAAATGGATACCCCTTGTCATCCACTGGATAGCCACTGAAACAAACAACCCCTTAACAGCTCCATCAGCACAACCAACATGGAGTGACCAGTCTGCACGATTTTGGCAAGTCGGAGACCGCGGGTTGGTAATCTACTACTACCTCCGATTCATATTACTTGTCACTAAAATGGATATATCTGGATATATTTTAGTGTTAAATACATCCATTTTAATGACAAGTAATTTGGATAGGGAGTACTTGGTGACCAATGTGCTCCTTTTCGGCCAGTTGGTGTACTGCAGGTGCGTTTTTCTCTATATAATTCGTCATACCCTTAGCTTTGGTACTTCACTCAGACCAGCGGCTCTGACGTCGCGGAGGACATGTTGAGTTCTCCATGACTGGCATGAATTGAAGGATGCTGAGTTCCAGTGTGTTTGTTAATGAAGGATTGGATATATAACTCGACATAGACTAGGCAAGCTCTCCCATTGCCTACCAACCCTAACACGGTCGATCCTTTCTCTATCAGTGTGCGCTCGAGCAAAAGTATTCATGTCTACAATTGCAGTTCACGAGGAACAAGTACGAAAACCTGACTATATAAGAACCAGAACATGGTAGAGAACAATATAAAGAGTGTAGGTAAGAGGTTGAACTATATCCATGTTCTAAGAGTTAGCGCTGGCATTTATGTCATTTATCGAGTGTTTCTTTTAGTGGAAGACTTGGATCTTTTTTACGGTCAA
The DNA here is from genome assembly GCA_916181665.1 of Avena sativa. Taxonomy (NCBI): domain Eukaryota; kingdom Viridiplantae; phylum Streptophyta; class Magnoliopsida; order Poales; family Poaceae; genus Avena; species Avena sativa. The sequence goes on from OV702282.1 coordinate 293,570,370, forward strand.
AAGATATGGTAATAAAACTAATTTCAGTAAAAAAAAACATCAACTTTTTCAAGCCACTAGATATTCTTGTCCCTGCCCCTAGTCTTAACCCAAGCCCTAGCTTGCTCTCCGGTTGGCATCTCGTTCGTCGTCAGCGTCGACTGGTTCCACCTTGCGCCACTAAAGGGGGAAACTGAGCAAAAAAAAAAAAAAAAAAAGAGGTGGAGCCTCGCGTCGCTCCCGCGAGCGGCGCCGGCTCCCGGCGGCGCGCCCCTCCCTCGCCTTCCCCTCCCCTTCCCCCCTCCCGCCGCCGCCAGAGAGGGTCGCCGGGCGAAGCCCGTGCGGCTCCGGCGGCGGTGGGGCCCTTCTCCCCCTCTCTAGGTCGTGGCGGCGCGGGCGTCGGCGGCCAGCGGGGGCGCGACGCTGTGTGTCGGGCGCGGCGGCGCAGTGCTTTGGCGCCGGCGTGGTGTCGTGGTGGCGGCGGCTCCCTGGAGCCCTCGCGGCGGCAGCTGGCGCTGGGATCGGGCGACGGAGGTTCGACGTGGGTGATGGCGTCACGGCGGCGTTGCTGCTGGCGGCGGGGCGGCGCCGTAGGTGGCAGGCGGCAGGCATCGGCGTGGCTGCGCCGGACAGCCCCAATCGACCCAGATCTGGGGCCCCTTGGGCTCCATCTGGGCCTGGGGCGGGCTGGCGGGCCTGACCCGTTGCTTGATCTACAGGCAGTTGCAGGGTAGCTCATACAGGGATCCAGCGGCCGCTATGTTCGGGCTTGTTGCAGCGTGGCGGCGAACTTTGCGGGCCCGACCGGACCCTATTGGAACTGGTTTGCCCCCGCGGGGGCTTCACGGGTCGGCTAGACCCGGCAGGATCTAACTGGGACTGGGTGTTTGCGGTCGCATCCGGTCGACTACCGCCCAGGCGGTGGAGGTAGTTCCCTGCCGCGCGCACGTGGCTCTGCTGGCCCGATTCTAGTTGCCTCTCGCCGTTGCTTGCAGACCTCGCGACGGCTATCTCGGTGATCTGACATTGGTCGCCCCGTGACCGTGGTGGCGCATTCTCGTGGACGACAAGTTTTGGTGGTGGCGAGGCCTCATCCTCGCGGGGCTCCTGTGCAATAGCTCGTCCAAAGGGGGTGGATTGGGTTCTCGGGAGAAATCCTTGTCGGCTTGCCCGACACCGACGTGGTGCCGCCCGTGGGTGGCATCTCTCCTTCCTGAACGGCGTCGTGGCTACCCTTCTCCCATCCCCCTCTGTGTGCCAGGGGAAACCCTAGGACCATTCTGGTCCGGGCAACAGCGGCTGCTTTTCCTCTTGAGGGTGTTGCTTGGTGCTCGACGAGTTGGGGCTTGGAGCGTGGTGGTCATTCTCCGGTGGGCGCAGCGGCTGCGGGTGTTCGACGTTTAGCTGATCCGTCTTCGTCCCCTGTCCCTTTTGTTTTTCTTTGTTTCGTTCGGGCGTGTGTGTGCTGCTGCTCCAGCATCTTGTATCTTGTTGTGTCTTTGGACGTTGTGTTGTCTGACCCAGCAGCAGTCTCACCTGTGTGCTTTATTTATAAAGCGGGGCGAAAGCCTATTTCGAGAGGGGGAAACTGAGCTCTAGCGAACCAACAATTCAAAGGACCATGTCAAAAAGAGAGGGTCCTTAATATTTTTCTGTGAATTTGTGTGAAATAAATTGCACTTGTTGAGATAAGTCAAGATGTTCCTAACACTACAGGACGCGGACGATACGCCGAGGGCTAAAAAACTTTGCGTTATTATAGAAAAAACCACTAAATGGAGATAAGTCAAGATGTTCCTAACCATTGTATTTTTTAAAAAATCTTGGTTGGTTCCCTCAAGCTCACCATATTGTTTTTTTTTCTTTTTGAAATGGAGACATAGCCGGCCTCACTGATGCATGCAGCCTTTTATTGCCTTATTAAAAGTTATGTCTTATAAAAGAAATACATGATGGGTCGCACAGAATAGATACATGTATCAACCATCTAAAGAATAAGGATAACATGATATGATGCTGCCTCAATTGTAACCGACCAAAACCAGTCTAGGGTTTTGCCATCCTCTCTGCTTGCGCCGCCACCGTAGTCTACTCCATCCCGCTTGCCGGCGTGCACCGGCGGTCGGGAGAGCAGGTCTCCGGAATCACTCGCCTTTGCGATCCTGTACGGGAGAGGGCGAATAAGGTTTTTAGGAAACGCTCCGCGCAACTGCTCAAGTTCGTCATCACGGCGCGTCTTCCCGGTCGTCAAGCCGGACCTTGTGCATGTCGTCTTCAACGCCGACTTCTTCAACAGGCTACTGCACCAACGGCGACTACATCGACAACCGATCAGTATGTACACCGTCAACAGATATGTTGTTTTACTATGGCTGTTGGTGCGTATAATCTGCTACTGTTTATGTTGATCAATACATCTAGTATGTTAGAGTTTCACGTGATTATAGCAGTTGTTGTCGTGATTTATATTTTAAAATTAATTGTGAAAATTATGCCTAATATTCTACGGTTTTTCTATACTCAGACCGGTGGTCTGAGATTGGCAAAACCGGACGAGGGGCTGAGAGGAGCCATTTTCTAACACTTACTACGACTTTCTTGACTCAACTCAAGTATGCGAGACGGGGCCTCCAGGACCTATTCGGTCTTCTGCAGCGAGGCGTCGGTCTTATCCCCGTCCATTCCGAACAAAGATGGGACAGCCACACACACACACACGAATGGTCCAAACGTGGACATCGCCACTGCAATCAGTACGAATATATGCTAAGAAAGTGAGTCAAATAGTATCGCATTTACCACTGCCTGCTACACTAGCAAGTACTCCAATGGTGTACTCTGAAGAGATGTTTTCATCACAACTTTGGCCTTCACAATTCCAAGGATCCATGAATTTAAGGGAAGCCAAATTTCATCCACCAAATGTCCCCATCCGAGATATATATAGGTGCATTTCACATGAGTACAGCAGTTAACACTAGCAGCATGAATCCCATGCTAGCGGTGCCAACGGAAATGACACGCGCGCAGAGGACAGGCACGAGGAAGTGGGTGGCCGTAGTACCGCGTGGTGGCCCGAGGGGTGGCCGGCAGGAACTGGAGGTTCCCCAGCACGAGGATGGCGGCGAGGGACAACATCTGCATCCCCAGCCACGCCCGCGGCGCCGGCTCAACGTTGCAGTGGATGACGCGCTGAGGTGGGAATGGTGCTCGAACTCTCAAGCCGTTGTCACCGAGGGGTTTGCAGAAGAAGAGTCGGGCTCTCTTGGGGCAAGGCCGGCCTGGCCATCTAAACCTGCTCTATCCACTATGTTGTCGCAGAGGCCAGTATAAATAATACTCCCTCCGTTTTAAAATAGATGTCTTAAGTTTTTTAAAATTTAAATGAATCTATATACTAAATAGTGTCTAGATTCATCCAAATTTTGATAAATTTGAGACATCTATTCGAAGACGGAGGGAGTATCATCTTGGTACTAATATATTCTACCTATAAGAAAATTGTATGCTTTACAAAGGACGACAACAAGTTTGCCATAATATATTAATCAAGGAGAAGGTACGAAAGGAAGACAATCAAGACTTGTCTTGACAATGGACCTAAGAACATGAGTCCGCTCTTCCGATCTGTGGAATCTCGGATGTTTCCCTGTGGTCTCAAGCTAGGGAGTCTATCCTCCTTCATTTTTTCTAAGATGATCGATGATATGGTGGACATGTTTCAGAAGACCCTGTGCTTTCACTTGCTTCTAACTAGATGGTACTACTATTATGATTACATCGATATATAGTTGTGATATGCATACCTCTTTGTGCAAACTATAGAGTTGTGGTATTTCTTGTGCTCCCGTTGCCTACCACTCCTAACCCTATTTTCCATTTTCCCCATCGACACATTTGAGAAATGTAACTTGAACATAAAATTACATTCATGAGAAATAGGTAGCAATGAAAGTCCTTATATAAGAAGTGTGACATGGAGAAGAACAATGACTCCGTGTAAGATGTTGAATTCTACCCACATTCGAGAGTTGATGTGTGTAGTTATGGCATTTATTGTGGTCACCTGATTTTTTAGTCTGGCAGAAAAGGTATGTGTGAATTTTTTTGAAGAGATACGGGATGGATGGATTACATTTACATAGACAGATACACAAATTGTGATATTTCAATAGCACAAGCACGAGTCTATAAAAACCTACACGCATATTAGAGCTGGGGAACAATATAAAGAGTGTACTGTAAGAGGTTGAACTTCATCCATGTTCGTAGAGTTGGTGCGGTCAGTTATGCCATTTATAGTTTGCGGGTTCGGTTGGAGAATTGAGTTTTTAGTACCAACCATTCTACCGGCTCTTGGTTTCTCCTAAATTTCGGTCATTTTAGCCACTCGGTCTTAATCAAACTCTCCTCGATACCTTATTTTCCACCCACTCGCCCTACGTGAATCTCGCATTGTCTGTGTTGTGTGTATCCACCCGAATCCAAACCAAGGCCTAGCCTTCCTCTCCATTCGCCATCTCCTTGCTCGACACCCCGCCAGAGGAGGCAGAAGAAGCAAAGGAAATTTGCCAGATGCCGTGTCTTGGATTTCGACACCAAGGATGGGAGGTCTCTTTTTAGTTTGGCTAGGGACGCGACGTTCGGTGAGCAAAACGAATACACAATCACACGGAGACATAGTTTTTTTTACCTAGGTTTAGGCCGCGATGCGCAGATCCCTACATCCTGCAATTATCAACTATCTGGTGGATGATCACACGATCTAGCAAAACCCCAATTCAAAAGACTTTGTCAAAAAGTTTCTTTGGAAACGTAACTTATTATAAAAAGATCTTATGAATCTCTTGTTCCAAACAAGGCAGTGGTTCTCAGCGCTGGTACAGGCTATACCCATGGGGTGGCACGACGAGGAGTAAAACCAAAATCTTGGCACATTTACACATAAATCGAACCGCCTGATCTTCACAAGATCCAAGAACCGGGAAGAAAAAAAAAACGGCCAGGCCGGCCTTACGCCAAGAGCCCCCCGCCTCGTCTACAAACCCCACGGCGACGACGACTTGGGAGTTCGAACACCATTCCCACCACCGCCCGCCCTCCTCCCTCCCCTCAACCCTCCTCCGCCCCACCCATGGACGGCCTCCAGCGCCGGCCCGCGGCCGCCGCCGCCGCCAGCGCGAGGGGCGAGGGAGCGCAGCAGCCTCACGGCGTCATCCGCTGCGACGTCGAGCCGGCGCCGCGGGCGTGGCCGGGGATGCAGATGCTGGCCCTCGCCGCCATCCTCGTGCTGGGGGGCCTCCAGTTCCTGCCGGCCACCCACTTCCGCCACCCCGCCGACCGCGGCCGCAACTGGATCCCCTTCGACCCCTCGCGCCACAACGCGGTACTACTCCCTGCTGCCGCGTTTCCTCGCCGTCTGTCCCCTGCGTGTCGATTTCTCCACAGCCCAGACCATGCCACCGATAGCATGGGGTTCATACTAGTGTGATCGCAATGTTCTTTTAACTTCTATACTCATGTGAAATGCACCTATTTCTCGGATGGGTAATTTTCGTGGATGCAATTTGGCTACCATTTCATGGACTATTGGAAATATGAAGGCCAAATTGGGGATGAAAACATCAACTTCAGAGTGGGCATTAGTAGTGTAGTAGTGGTACTATTTTACTGCACTTTAATAGGATGTTTCTGCGAATGGTTGGTTTGCACCGATAGCGATTTCATTCACAGATTACTCTGAGTTACCAAATGAAGCCCCACTCTTTTCCCTGCAGGATCTGCACCAGGATGGAGGTGTGGCTGTCTTCTCTTGGATAAGCTGTCTGGATCTCCGTATTCTCGCTGTGCTCACAAACTCCACCCTATCCAGCTCAAGGTTCTCTCTAAGCGTTTCATCGTGTGTTTCAGTGATTTTGCTCTGAGGAAATTGGCACGATAACTGGCAGAATTTGCTGTAACTGGTATATAACAATTTTGTATTGCATGGTAAACTTCATGATCATTTCACATTTTCGTGTGGCAATCAATGGTGACTGTAGAACCTATGGTGATAAATCCCTTTTGGTACTGTGGAGTCTTACTTATGTGTTCATTGCACTACTAATTGCATAGAGTTAATGGCAGAATTGTGGCTTTAAGTAGTTTTTTTAGTGTCTTTAACCAGCATGTTTCTTTTTGTTTGTTTGGCAGTGATCCACATGATGTGTCCTTCAGTTTCTTGACACCTGAAGGAGGCAACGATCAACTGCCCTTCTACAAGATAAAATCAGTACTGCCTGATTCAAATATTACTGTTAATAGGTGAGAGCACACAAATTAAAATGCTCATGTTGTCATTGGAATTAGTCTGTCCTCATACTTGTTTACCTCTTCAGCGAAAAGCAAATCAAGGATAAGCTAAATGTTGCCACTCCACAAGGGAACTTCCTTTGGTCATTCCGCAATGAACTGTCACCGATTATTATTGCAGCAGCTCAGTTCTCGGGAAAGAGATATGTTTATATCTCAGCAGACTCAGTTGTTAAGGTACTATACATACATGTAATCTATTTACTCGAACCTATTGCTGAACTTCTGGAAAAACAATCATTGATCCCATTAAAGATTTTTTTTTTTGCCAAAAGATAGTTCTGTCGTCATACAGTCTGTTTGCTCTCTCAATGTTTTAATCTGTGATAGTGAGCAGTAGTAGATAATTCAAATAGTGCTCCAATTGTGCAGTAAAGTTTTTCTAAGAAGTTTGTATTAGCCGTTTACATTAGTATTGTCAAATAGTTGAAGATTTGACAGTCTTTACTTTTGCATGACAAATTTAACTGAAAATGACCGCCCCACCACCTTACCACTGTTTTGAATGCGTCATTCAACAAAGCAGACCTGCATATTCTAACAGGATCGGATTGTTAGGGTTATAGGTTCTTTGATGAATTAAGCATAGATCCTCAGAGCATGCAGATTTAATTCCGAACATAAAAGCATAACCATGTCACGTCTAAGTGTTTTACCAAAATAAGCATTTTCTCCTACCCAGGGAAAAATTGAAGACCTTGCGGGCATTGATTTAGGCAGTTATGCCATCGGTGCTGCTGAAGATTGTAGCAAGCACCTTGGTGATTACGTCAGTATGGATATTCTTGCTACTGTTCAAAGAACACATAAAGGTGTGGTATATACTGAACCTTTTGACAAGGACGCGTGCTTGCTTGATTTGGATGTGCTTATGGTGGAGCCACGCAATCTAAACAGGAATCTGATTGAAGCTATCAAGTTGTGGACAATGGCTGTCAACATACCTAATTCAAGGTCAGTGACTTGATTGTGTTCTGGCAAAAGTATTCATCTTCAGCATATATTAGAAAATAATATTGACTCACCTAGGGTAACCATTTCTGGCCCTATCCAACATCCATTTTCAGGGACAGCATTAGGTTGGCAATGACTCTGGCCTTCTATGATGATTATCTTAAGCTCCCTACGAATTGGAAGCGTGCAGATGCTAACACGGACATTCTCTACTACGACGGACCGAAGAATGTTTGCTCGGAAGATGGTCGCCAGCATCAAGAAAAAGGTTCCGGCGAGGCCTGGAAGCAGTACCTTAGTCAGAAGTCAGATGCGATATTGAGCACCTGAACGATGGCACTTCATCCTATGTTCTACATTGTGCGATAGGTGAAGATCAGCATTTGATAGGGTTTTGGCCTTTGAGGTGTAGCACAAGATATAATATGTTGGCTACCTGTTAACCTATCACACATACCTATGTAAGATCATATGTTTTTTAACCAAATGGTCACTAGAATGTTGTACTCAGTAGACTGATTCCTTTCAGTGAAGTCGAAAGCTTACTTTTTTTTGGAAGAATATTTGAGAAGCATAAGCATAGCTTTGGTCTGCATTTATTTTGGTCTTGAAATGTGAAACTAGTGTGCATTCCATGTGGACAATATCACATGAACCAGCTCATTTCCTCAATTCGTTCTGAAATTAAACAGATTCTAGTTTTGTCACAAGTTGAATTTTGAGTTTGACTGCTCACAGAAAAAATATATCACAACACTGAATGAACCAACACATAAAAATATATATTTCGTGATGAATCTAATGGAACTCATTTGGTGTTTGTAGATGTTGGTATATTTTCCACAAACTTGACCAAAAGTAAGATGTTCAACTTAGGATAAAAACTAGAATCACTTGAGTTGTAACAGAGGGTGTACTATTTTCTGTCGCAAGCAGTACTAACTGCACTCTTCATGGCTTTCAACACGCCAAAACTTTTCACCCATGGTACAAAGATTCATCAAAGTTTAACCAACGCTCCACATTTTCATTAATATAAACAAGGTGATCAACGTATGATAGCTCAGTTTCTACACTATATCTCGTTACATAATTTACAGTTAGAATAGTTCAGTTTCTACATTCCGGCATAAACACATGCTACATCACAGGAAGTCCCAGACTGGGATGGTGTATTGGCCTTGATCCGTCGTCTGGTGGCCCAGCTGAGTGTTGCTGCTAAGAAACTGCAATGACTGGATATCTGGAGGGGGAGCCTGCATCAGAAGTTCAGAACACAGCGAAAGCGAGCTATTATCTTTTCGTCTTCTTAAGAAAATAGTGAGCAAAAAAATTATGGAATGAATTCGCGCGATGTAATATTGATTAGAGCGACCTGACTAACTACAACACCTACGTGAATATCTCCCATGAAGAGTAAATGCTTACTTAAAGTCCTACCCTATCTACTGCTAAAGAAACATGTGGAGTAAAGAGAAGATCCCTCAGGAAGAACATGGGTGTAACCAAACATAGAGTAATGCATCATTGTAGAAATGTAGAATCACCTGGTGCATTTGAGGATCGCTATGAAAGGGTGGTTGTTGTAGATGAGGTTGGTGAAGATGAACATGTGATGGTTCCTGCATCTAAACATACCAATTCACAGTGAGAGTGAAGTACAAAGTGTATATTTTCTTCATGAAATAAAAAAATGTTTATTACCTGACCAAATGGTGACATGCCAGAAAATCCTTGAAGAGAATTAAGGCCGAACTGCTGTGTAACATAAGGTGCCTGTTTTGGCAAAGCTATAGTGCATCAGTACTTCAATGTAAATTAACTACAAATTACAGTAATCATCATCTTCACTCCTCTGTTCATGAAAACAGGGGTCTACAAAAAAGTAGAAGGGGGCATAAGAATTACCTGCATTATATGGCTTGGTTCAAGGAACTGGTTGGTAGGAGTCCTAATGTGATTTGCAATGTCATTCGATATTATGGGAGTAACAACCCTAAGTGGGGGTTCAGCCTCCTCAGGCTCCACTAGACCTGCAACACCTTAATCAGATCAAACAATGATCATGTTCTGACCAATATGGAGCAGCTTAGGTGATGAACAAACCTTGTCTACCCTTTTTCTTCTTACTTGATTCAAGAGGACTCTGCTGCCGGCGACGCATCTCTGCACTTTTATTTTTCTTACTACTTGCTCTGCGAGGTTCACTGTTGGTGGTATCCTTCTGAAGCACATTTTGCTGATGACTTTTCAGAATAGTGCTTAAGGAAGGTTTGTCGTGCAGCTTTGCTTGCAAAAGAAGCTCAACTTGCTCCAGAAGCTGATCATATTGACTCTCCATAAATGTATGACCTTCAACGTTTTCTGCAGCCTTTGCTGCAACTTTATATAAAGTTCGACACAGCGAGTTGTACCTTTTAGACACGGAGAACTTGGGATCTTCATCCACAACAGCAAAACCATAGTTCTCCTTTGCCGGTTCACTCTGAGCATCCTTTCGCCATCTTTTCAAAATATAGTGTGGTGGAATTTCTTTAATATTTCTGATCTCAAGAACTTTTAATACATGGCAACATTGGAGACCTACATTTTCAAACTTCTTGCAGCTACAAACAACCATATATTCTGATGAGTCAAATCTAACAAGATGAACCCCAGGCCTGTTTTTGACAGTTACCTCATACTCAGATATGGGTCCAATTTCACCACAGCTATAGACCATGCAATCCATGATCAGTTCAAATTCTGACCTGAACATCTCAAACAGTGTAGAAGTATATGCATTAGCAGCTTGCCAAAGTAACCGCAGAGGTGCTACCCTCTGCGTCATTTGAACTCCAAGGTAGTCAGCTTGTTGTTCAGCTAGACGTTTCTCCTCCAACAGTTTATCGTATCTGTTAAAGAAGTGCGGAAGATCTATTTCTGGTTTAAGAATATCTGTCAGGATGGCATCCATGTTATCACTTTGAAGTGTGCTTGCAATATCTGCGCAGAATATATCACGCCCATAAGGTAAAGCCCATCTTTCTCTATCCTCATACAATTTACTTAGCCACTCGTTATCCTTCAAATTGTATTTCACCAAGAGGATTTCCCAGCTAGATAAGAAGTCCACCTCCTCCTCATAGTGATACAAAGACCTACTAAAATCATGGGCAAAAGTTTCCGAACATTGGAATATATCCCTTAAAACCTTAGTAGCATTTTGATATAAATGCAACAGTGAAAAGCGGTGGACAGTCCCTGGCCAAGCAGAAGCAATTGCATCCCTTATTGATGTAGAGCGATCAGTCAAAACTGTTTTTGGCTGCTTTCCGCTCATAGCAGATTTGAATGTTTCAAACAACCACTTGAAGGATTCGACTGATTCATCATAAATAAATGCTGCACCAAATATGATTGCCTGCTTATGGTGGTTAACTCCAATGAACAACAGTAGAGGCCTACCATAATCACTTGTTCTATACCTTGTGTCAACACACACTACATCTCCGAAGTAGTTATAATCCATAATTGATTTAACATCTGCCCAGAATACATTCGTGAATTGGTCTTCTTCATCCACTTGCATGGAATAAAAGAAAGAAGGATTCTCGCCTTTCATCCTCTGTAAATATTCACAAATCATCCGAGCATCGCCCGGTTGCATATCTTTTGTGTGTTTTGTCCTTATGTAATTTTTATAATCATTTGGTATCAAAACAACTTTTGATGGTTCCGGCGGCTGCTGTAACTTTGCTAATAAATTCTGTGATCTCAGAATCTGAATGTCCACCAATGGAGCTTCAAGATCATGATTGTGATCAGCCACATACTCAGTCACTACATATTTGCCGCTAGTTGTGATTTTAACAGTCATGTGTGCTTGGCAGCCAGTTCTTGTTTCTGGTCGCTGTTTCTTTGGTTCGGCAGTAACACTTTTAGGGCGGAATCCCTCTTTAGAACACACATAAGCCCGAGATCTCCTAACATTCTTCGATGTTTTCTCGGCGCATCCTTTTCGGACATTAAATCCTGCATTCCCAGCATAGCTGACATAGAACTCGTAGGCCTTGTCTTCATTCAGGAAAACCATTCCAACTTTTGGCTCTCCTCCAGGCCCAGAAACTACTTCAGTTTCTGGATCTGGTTCTGCTTCAATTATTTCATCTTCTTTACTCTCGGGCTGGAACAAGGGGAAACAATCATACATGTTACAATGAAGAGAAGAGTCAAACATAGTAATATGCAAGTACAGAAGTTCATATGTAAGGGTGTAAAACTCAGAGAAACCAATATATTCCCTTATCATGTTACATAACCAAAGTTCAGATACAGAAAACTCAAACAATTATCTACTATTTAACACTTGCAGAGAAAAGGTTAAACAGATCGTTACAATTAACACTTATGTGCGCAAGCTTACCTTCTCTTCTTTTTCAGGATTCTGCTTCTCAAGACGTTTCGAACGTCTTTCTGATGGTTGCCCTGAAGGCTGTTAAGAACAAGAATAGGACAGCATAAGAACAATGAGATGACAAAGAAATCAAATGACTGATACACAGAAGCACGTTAATGCTTGTTGATTCAAATAATTTCCATATTCATTAGACCTCAAAACAAAGACATGCCAGGTAAGAAAAGTGCAAACCATGTGAGCATTCAAGAGTTGCAAAGTGGAGGTAAATACAAACAACCCACAGTTCATATAAGAGTAGTTCAGCAAAGGCCAACAGGAAGAGCTAAAGATAGTCTCTCTTGAAATGAGCGTAGAAGTTAGGAGTCATACACCAATGACATGTCAGATACAAGTACATAGTGAACAATTTATTGTATGGCTTCAACTTTAGTAGCGCAATGGGAAGTGGTTAAGCAAATGAAGTAACAGTACATATTTGTCATATGGGGGAGGGTGTATGACATAGGCTTAATGACAAGGACAAGCACCCCTACTGGTTGATTCTCACGATAGTTAAGGGTATCTCCATATCAATTAGTTTCCAAGTTTGTTAGTGCATGCCTTATGATTGAAGCTTTTGTTTTATCTCAACCCTCTATATAAAGAGAGGACTGGCCAGGTAATCGGATCAGCTATCAATAAAAAGAAAAGGATACTAGGCTCCAATCCTAAGTACGTGACGGTATCAACCATATAACAGGTGCCAGTTTATGTGCCAGTATGTATAAAGTTGCAGTGAGCTGAGATAACAATTACGACACCAACTGAGTGCTTTATTTTTCTTCCATTGGCCAAGTAACCACCCTTTTAATGGCAACAGCTAACAGCAATAGAGCACAATAATACAGGACATTCATAAATACTTCTTGGTGATATGCAAGCAAAGTTACCTGCAGTCCTTCGCTTGCCAGAAATCTACCTCCATCACCACGCTGACGCCTTTCCGCTAAAGCTTGGCGTGAGACAATCTAAAAAGGAGAAGCACGCATACTTACCAAGTAAAACAATGTACAATGATACAATATTATATGCACGATTACTTTAGTTGCTATGGGGCCCATTACCCAGACACTTCAACATTCTAACACATGTTAATGTCCGCAGTCCGGAAATATGCAACACATGTTGATAAGTTCCCACGCGGTTTGGAAGGGAAACATGAACATGCGGTTCTGCTACTTTCATCTGAGACTGGCTCCTTACTTCAAAATGGCCCAAATAACACCCACCACTTTTCATTCTAGGATCCACTTGGCTCTTCAGTTACGTTTCATAACAGACAATCCCGTGCTATCCACATGGTTTATGGTATGCACACATCATAAGTCCATCATGTACTAGATGGTTACATGCAATCAACCTTACACACATCAGATGAGGTCTATGATAGTTAGTGGCGACATTTGTACCTGCTATCGCCACAATAGACAACTTCAAAAATTTACAAGGAAACTAACTGAATCATTGTATTCATGGTTGAACAGCTTGAGCTGAAAGTAGAAGGGCAAGAGTGCAAGACTACACCCCAACTTGGAATCATTACCAAGTTCATATATTGCTAATCATCTAAAATGAGATTATCTAATGAAGCTGCACACCCACACATGGATGTTTCATGTCATGACAACGTGCAGCACAGATATTTCATAAATAAAAGTTGGTCCCATTCTCTTGTATGAAGACACAGAATAGACAGCACAAATATTGATGTGTCAAGTATATAATTCTTTTTCTTCTGAAATAAGTATGTACGTAAGTTCTGATATGCGTGTCCCATTATAACAATAATATACTGCAATGTGCAATATATTCATCATCTCCGCCACAACTTATAGCAAGCCGTATGTGATTTACCTTGGCAGGCCTTCCTGAAACAGGTCTGCTCTGTCGCTTCGAGAGATACTTATTAAGTATCTTCTTCCTTTCGTCATTAGTGGACTGTGAAGCCGTCACGCCGTGGTCGCTCGATGCACATGCCTGCGGGGCACTGCCCTCTGTAACAGACTTTCTGGGCCTCCCCCTCCCTCTCTTCTCCTTCACCTTCACCTCCACCTCCTTTTCCATTTCATCCTTATCAGCATCAGCATTATCACCACTGACCCCAGTATCGTGGTCACCATCTTTTGCAACATCCACCACCTCATGATTTTCTTCCTCGGCGTCCTTCTCCACAGCATCCCGGCTTCCCCGCAAATCCCTCCTGCTAGGCACCGCCTGCCCATTCTCTGTGGATGGTGCTACCGCAACACCCTTGGCCACCTCAATCGCCTTGATGTTCTTCTTCCCAGGCTTGCGGCCCCTCTTCTTACAGGCACCAACCTCTTCCTCCCCCTCCGCAGCAGCAGCAGCACCCTCCTTTGCAGCATCGAAATCCTTGGGTTTGCCCCTCTTATAAGGGTAGTTCCCCTTACAGCAGAGGAACCGCTGCATGATCATGGTGCCGCTGCCGGTCGAGCGGCGGTTGGAGCCCGTGCGCGCCTTGAACCCGGCCGTCCCGCCGTACCCGTAGTAGAACCCCTTGGCGTCGTGGACAGAGTCGAACTCCATCCCGAGGGCGGGCAGGGCGGCGGAGGCGGAGGCCTCACCCCCTGGCGCCGCGGCCTCCAGCTCGTGGTTGTGCTCCACTACGAGCTTGGACACCTTCCACTTGCCCCCCGCGTCGGCCCCGTCCTTCTTCACCACCTCCATCATCGCCCTGCACCTGCTGTCGCCGGGCGGCCCCGCCGGGGCCGGCGAAGGCTCGTCCTCCTCGCTGGCGGCGCCGGCCTGGCGGAGCGAGAGGTACCCGAGGGAGAGCGGCTCGTCGGGCTCCGGCGGGGGCGGATCGGAGGAGCTCGCGGGCGGGGGCGGCGGCGCCGCGTCGGCCATGCTCGGGGTAGGGTTTTGGGCGGGGTTTGAAATGGCGCGGCAAGCGGAGTGAGGAGGGAAGGAGATGGGATGGGAGTGGGGGAGATCCGGTGTGGGGAGGAGGCGTCTTGCCTTGGCTGCGGCGGCCGGCGAGAGAGTGGGAGACGGGTGGATGCGGAGTAGGGTGTGGGCGGGGCCCAAAAGGTACCGTGTGGGTACGAGAGTCAACTCTCTGGCGCGTGGGCCTCCGGAGTGAAGTGGCCTACGTGTCAGTGGAGATGAGCGTTGCAGAGAGTGTGCAGCCAGGGAGGCACCGATGGACCTCGTGGCGGCAACCTGAGGAGGGAGACAGTGTGGTGCCACCGAGCCAGTGAGCGCATGACGCGTGGCCCACCCGCAGGTTAGAGGATCGGGATGTAAAAATGGGGTCTTGGTGTCGTGTTGACATTTTTTTTTTTGCTATGAGCACATGTTATATCACGATGTCCTAAATATACTTTCTCCGACCCATATTAATTGGCTCACATTTATCTAGATTTGGATAAATCTAGACATTATTTAGTATATAGGTTCATCCAAATATGACAAACCAAGTCAAGTAATATGGGTCGGAGGGAGTACTTTTTTTTCTTTTTGCGAATTTAGAATCTATTCCGATGATAATATCTGGTCCGCGGTGAAGCCAGATTTTAGTGCAACTAGCGACCGGCACGGTTGTCCTGTAGGGCGCAGTGGCCTAATCATCGTCCTAGTCCTCGATCTTGATGAAGACCGGGGGCGGCGGCCAAACGAAGTTGATGCCATTCTGGCATGCAGGCGAGGCTGAAGGCGGCGTCGGTGGAACAATGGGGCCTATGTGTCGATCCACGAATCATGGAGGGCTTTCTCTGTACCCTTCCACTTTCGCTCCTCCTGGACAGGAGGATGGTGGCCTCGATCTCCTCCTCCGTCATCTGGCGGTCCCGAGGTGGCAGTTCATCTTGCTCCTACTTGACGGCCATGGGCTGGTGCTACGGCCACACCTCTACCTCAATAGTGTCAGCGCCCTGTACCGGGACAGGACTAGTCCAGCAGGTATGGCTGCATGCGGTAGGATGTTTCGAAGTAGTTGTGTTTGCCCTCCTCCTCCGTGTCGGAGTTATCCTAGTACTCCTTCTCCTCGTCGAGGCCCTTGAGGTGGGCCTCAATGGCTGCACAACGAGCCTCGTGCTCCGCCTCGAACAACATGTCTGATAGGTCATGTGGATCGAGTAGGCCGAGTCGTGGCATAGATCTGTAGGAAGGTGGGATCAGTGGCGGAAAATCTCCCGTCGGCACGCAGGCCTCGATGTGGGAATGGCCGACACGGGCACACGGGCCTGGTTCAAGTGCTACCCGACTGGCAGGTACACGTCAGGCCACGAGCACGGCATGCCCGCCTCCGCCAGCGTGAGGGGCACCTCGAGGCTCACATTCACCCGCCGCCCAGAGCGAGGGCGCGGTGGTGCTTGATAGCTCTAAATTATGACACTGTTTATCAAGGATTTTTCATTGGTTTTAACTTGGTTTTGTTGGTTTCATCTTTTAACTAAAGCTAATATCGCGAGTTAGCGAAACCTTCTGTTTTTATGTGAGTTTAAGATTCTGAACATTTTTAGAAGTATCCAAGGTCATTTATGTGCATATTAGGATAAATCAAGCAAATCTCTAATTGAATACCTCCTGATTCGAGCCTTTAGAAGTGTTAACGAGCATCAGTATGGGTAAACCTGTACGGCCCACCTGTACCCCTTGTAACCGCCTTCGCCTGATCATTATAAGCACTTTTCGTGAAGGAGACAATAACCAAAAACAGATGCAGTCGCCACCATCCATTCGAGAACAGAGAAAGTAGAGATCTCAAGAAGAAGAAGAATTCCATCGATCCTCTCCAAGATCTCTAGCCTCTAGATCATCCATTCCTCTATAATCTCCCTTGCACTAGATTGAGAGAGAGAGATTCACACTCGTAAGATTAGGATTTGAGACTCTATTCATACTTTGCTTATTGGATTCAATCTTCCCTTTATTGTGGCTTGATACGGTAATATTAGGATGAACTCTATTTACATTATGATTATATCATTGTGCAATTCTCCTCTCATGTGCGAGTAAATCTCCATAGTTGTGGAAGATACAGGGAATTGGTGAGATTTGGTGTGTCTATTTTATTTCCATCTATTTGTGGTTATTTTTGTGATTATTGTGTGTGATAATGATTCTCTTTGTACGACTAATGCTTGTTGTCTAATTTAAGGGTCCAGACAACATGATCATGTGTTCTCATAGATATAAACTTGTTTACTAGTGAATCGGTGATCCCGAGTGACACGGCCGATATCAAAGAGGAGCTAGTATTACTCGAGGAGAAACAAGAAACCACTCAGTTTAAAGCCTTGAAATGGTCTCATGACCATAATTGTTGTGATGATCATGGGTGTGATAATAAGCAAATGGATCATTGAAGTCAAGGGAATCTACCAAGAGGAGTCATGACTGTTATATGGATCGCTTACCTACTTGCACACTAATAGAAAGTATTATAATCACTTATCATATTTATTCCACCTGACACATTCACTATTAGCATAAAGCGTATCTATCCGCGCCTAATCTTTCATATGCATGAAACTCAAAGCGATTTTAGTTTTGTTTACTTCTATATTCTTTACTTTAATACTACTCAATACTCAACTCTCGACCATTCACACTCACCCTTCTTCCATCTCAATTCACTCAAGACAACTGACACCTTGTGTGCGACGGAAATGTAGCTGATAAACACTTTTATATGCTCTTTGTTGGGATCGATATAAAAACTGGAATTAATACTTACACGAAAACATGATCTCACAAACATGTACTATTGCAGGCCATCAGTGCCCATGGCGGGATGCCGGCCGGTGGCGAGCGTGAGACAGAGCGAGAGCGGAAGCTGGAGCGGGGGGCGCCATTGCCCATGCTGCTGCCGCCGCCGGACGATGACCCGACAGCATGGCCGTCACAGCCGGGCCTGAACCACCGTCTACATGGCTTCATCATCTCCGGCGCCGGCTATCAGTGGCAAGGGAGGCTACGAGAGCAAGGGTTTGGGGAGGGAGGAGTTTGTGTTTGACCAAATGGGGAACTGTCGGTGGTGGTCCCCATTAAAAAGGACATGGAGCTCATCTGTACCCCTCCCTTGTCGCTGACTGGCTGGCCCGATGGAAGACACGGGAGGGAGGGGCCCGACCGCCCCCTCCCCGCAAACCAGGCCCAGGTTTGGTCGCAGATGCGCCAAAACGGACTGCTTCACGGCTCCGGCTCTGTTTGCGGGTCTCTGACAAGGTCGGTCCGTTTGCTGGGGCCGGTGAAGATGCCCTAATACTCCAAAGCGATAAAAGTATCGCTTGAGCAAACTTTCTTGTTTCCTTGCATGCTTTATCAGTGATCCGCATGAGCATCATTAGTTAGAAAACCTCTGGGCATGAATTGAGATGCTCTTAGATAATCTCAGATGATTTTCTATATACGGGTGGCATGATTCTGCTGCCACCTGTTGAGTTCTCATTACTCCCTCCGATCCATATTACTTGTCATTAAAATAGATGTATCTAGCACTAAAACATGTCTAGATACATTCATTTTAGTGACAAGTAATATGGATCGGAGGGAGTAGCTTTTTTTTTTATCGTTGTTCTTATTAGCTTAGGAAATGCAACAATACGCATGTTAGCTGATTAAATGGAAATTTATGCCAACACCAGAAGTAATTCTGGTTTAGCCGCTATTCATTCATCTAGTGCAGCCAGCGGCGGTTGTTTGCACCAGAACCAGGGTAATCCTTGAACTCAACCCCATATTTCCATTGTGGACGAATTCTGCTACCTCAACATTGATGGTCTAATCTAAAAAAAAAACATTGATGGTCTGAAATCGTTTACTCCTTCCGGTCCAAATTAACGGCTGCAGGCACTATACAAATTCAACTTTACAAAAAAAAATCCCGGATACATTCAAACCTTTTCAAATCTGGACTCAAATTCGAAATTCAAGCTCAAATCTTCCCGTCTCCGTCTCCATCCGCCATTCCCCTGCCGTCCGCCGCCACTCCTCTAGTGCTCCGCTCGCCATCGGAGGGATCTGGCGGAGGTCACCCCACCTGACCTTGCTGCCTGTCGGAGGGCTCACGTGGGGTGGCCCTGCTCCGCATGTGCGGAACTCAATCGTATGGCCGCGCCGCGCCGTTCCGCTCGTCAATCCTGTGGGGGGAGCAAGGCCGCGCACCGCTCCACTTGTCGACGGAGGGCTCGAGCAAGCATAGTACCGGCGTGGGGGAGCAAGGCCGCGTCGCTCCCATTCTCATTCCCGTTCCCGTTCTCATCCCCGATGTCGAGCTTTCTCTCCGACACATGTTCCTCGTCAACCACGACTTCAGAGCACCCAAGCTCCTCCGCCGGCTGAGCCTAGCGCTGCCCTCCACGCAGAAGATGGTTTGTGCCTGTGGCTGATACGGCGGCTCCAGTTCCAGCCGATGTTGCTCCCGTCGCTGAAGAAGATCTGTGCCTGCTAACTTCAGAAACCTCAATTTCAGACAAGTTTTTTTTTCAGCAGCATGCAGATTATCTTGGGACTACACTTGGGAAGAACAATTTTAGTAGATAAGTTTGGATAAGCAGCAATTGTTTTTCCATACAAATTTAAATTCACTGACCTCCCTACAAATCAAGATAAAGCCATCAAGAAACAGCCCATGTTCTCACTCCACTGCCTGCAGTGGACCCCTTGTTCTCACTCGACTGCCTGCAAAGGAACAACCAGCAAGAAACACCACAACAAACACAAGTTACCGAAAGAATCAAGAGACAAGTACAGACGTGTGATTGCGGTCCAATGAAGGTTTCGCACACCTCGGCTCACTTCCAGGCTACTCCATGTGATCTCTGAAACAGTTTTGTACATGGTCTACAAATTAATCAAGGAGATATAAAATACAAACATGGGAATCCTGTAGCTGACAGCAATTGCACGCTCTGACATCCTAGAAGACTGAGTTCGGAATCTTTGTTAAAACATCCAAACTAACTAATGTGACGGCATATTGTAGACATATTCTTGTAAGGTCTGATACAGTATCAAGGTATTTTAGTACTCTTGCTAGTACCATCTTCATATGGAATCAATGGTTATGGTGTTTGAAATGTTCCACTGAAGGTCAAGGCATTTTAGTACTCTTGCTATTCAGACATTTATCTTGCTATATTGCATTAGTACAGAATAATAAGAAGGTCAAGGCATTAGTCAAAATTTCCTTGCGAACTGTAACTGTTCTTTTTGATCAAGTACAGAACAATACGAAGGCCAAGGCATTCAAATCTTCTATGGTGTGTCAAATCGGCATCTAGTGGGAAAACATCAAGCATTTAGTTTTGCAGTGTACCATTTTGTCTGAAAGTTCTGAAGAAACACTGGGTTTTCGACAAACTTCTATCTTTGGGTTTGTACAATGTACATTTGGGCAGCTATTAGAATGAATTGATGTCAGAGGAACCTTGCAAACATTCCTAGTAACACTATAACTAAATGAAAGGGAAATAGAGAGGGAGGAAATGGCCAGATTTCAGCAATTAAAAACTAGCCAAAACTAAAACAATCTGAATATGCAGCAGCTAACCTGAAGAAGAATATGTTGCCAAAACTAAAAAAATGATAATGTACACAAGACAGAGACTTGAGTGCAATCAAAGAGGAAAAAATATTCATCTATTTTAGAGACTATTTCGGAGAGGAAACAAACTTCATCTATTTCAGAGAGGAAACAATCTTCATCTATTTCAGAGAGGGAACAAACTTCATCTACACCACGGCCTGAACCCTATCCTGCAGTACTAGTTTCAGAAGACAAATCTCTGAACTCTAAGGCTCAAATGGATGTCTCAAACTGAAGCTTCCTAATCCAATTGCAATAATGACAAGAATAATCTTTCATATGAAGTTTCTCACAGACAGCGATGGAGTATGACTACTGATGGCGATGGAGTATGACTAATTAAGCAAGTCTCTGATAAAAATACTCTGAAATTGGTAAATCTCTTAAATTGCACTCGCGTCTATGATTAAGCAAGTATGAAATTGGTAAATCTCTGAAATTGCACTCACGATCTGAAAAGGTCCAGAGTATGATTAAGCAAGTCTGTACAACTGTAGTTTATGAAACATATAACATGGTACATCTCTGAAATTGCACTCACACCTAGTTAATCCAATTTGAGTTGAGTGAATATTATCCCCTTTACTTGAAAGGATATCTTGTCTTGAGTGAACTTTTCTTAGCAACACCTTACAAATCCCAAATCAGGAACCTAGGGTTTCTTGCAAATTGCAATACCTGGTCAAGATGAAGCTCTTGGCCTTGGGCTGCCCGGCCACATCGAGTGCGCTTGCGGCAATGGAGGCGCAGCAGCCGGCGTTGCACCGGGCACGACGGAGCACCTGACCACGCGCTCTTGACCGCAAGCGGGTGGCCCCTTCCGGTACTCTTCCCAAGCTGGTGGTGGCTTATCCCCCGAGCGCAGCCGCTGGCCGCTTCCTTTTGTGTTTCCGCCGGCCCCAGGAGCCGATTTTTATTGCCTGGCGCAGCTGCGTCGTTGCGGATGCGACGTCCTGCGAGGGAGTGGACCAGGAGGAGGGAGCTGAGCTGCACGGCGCAGTCGAGGGAGCGGCGGAGCAGGCGGGGGCGAGGGCGCCAGCGGAGCAGCACGGGGGTGAGAGTGACGGAGCAGTACGGGCAATGAGCGGATGTCGCGGAGGAAGATGGAGACAGGACCCTAGGTTTGGTCGGGGAAAGGGGGAGGTTGTTTTTGCAAAATGCCGGCCGCGAACAGTAATTCGTACCGGAGGGAGTAAAAGTTTCTTTTTCAAGTCAGCAGAGTAGTAAAACAAAACCATGAACAATAAAATTTGATTTTGGATGTTCATATGGATTGCGTCCTAGATCTTCTCGTATATATATCCGCATCAGAAGAAAAGGTTGTCGAAATTTCTTTGAATGCAGCTCCTATACAACCTCTCAAATCTCATAAAAATGAACTCAAGTATAGCAAAATCAATGCAATATTAAGACAAAGTGGAAGCATCAAAACCAACAAGCATATAACATCTCTTAGACTAGATTGAACTAAAAGGGGCCAGAAAGTGCACCTCATGCATTATCTGAGTTCTGACTAAAGAAAAGTATGAATCACCTGGGTTGTTGCACCGGAGTTTAGAACAGATTTAGTTTCCAGCAGCACTCTTAAACCTACTGCATGGTAGGAAGGAAAATCTCCACAGTTAACAAGAGAAGAAGATCCGCATTCAATAAACAAGTGATTAGAGCTTGATGAGATTACCATGGAGAGATTCAGTACTTGATACACACATGAGACAGCATAAGACCAAAATCACCATGGCGGTATACATCGGAGGTAACTTCTTCATCCCCATTCGCCTTTGCTTCTGCAGATGTAAATACTCCGATTCTATGACAACTTAACATGAGAGTGAATCATTGCGCTTTTATAGCAACTTGTCATGGAATTAGAAAGTTACTGTGAAAAATTGTCCACGATGATGTCGACCTCATCAATCAAAAGTCCAACTCCCTGCTGCTTTGGAAGTGATTCATTAAAGCAGGCATACCTCACGAACAATCTTTCGTTCATGTGAAGTAAGCAAAAAAGAAAAACTGATAATGTAACAGTTACACTGTGTACACTTTGTTTTAAGGCAATATGTACACTTGCATGACTCAGTTCAAAGAGAGCTCAATTTTCTAGCAGAATAGCATGTATTCCCTCCGTCCTAAAAAAGATGTCGCAAATTTTTCTAAAATTGAATGAATCTAGACACGTTTTAGTGTGTAGATACATCTAAATTTAAACAAATCTAAGACATCCTTTTTAGGATGGAGGGAATATTATTTTCTTCACATGTACTGCAGCAGTGGCCCTGTGTCGAGGACCAAGATGATGTGATTTATTTTGCATAATTAAGAGGCTTCGAAAGATCAGACAATCAATACCAGTATTTCTTATCCTGATGCCAGCAGGGTGGTAGCCTGTAGATAAAGTTAAGTTAGTCCTTGTCATTTACAGAACCTACCAATTTATTTTCATCATTCAATATGGCATGGACTCAGCACTAAAGCTTGCCGCAAGCTAATACCTTCACAGAAAAGTAAACCTGTACCAAAAACATAATCTCCACAACAGCACGATATTGAAGATGCAAAAGATCAATAAAACTTATTGCATTTAAATAAAAATGTGAATTGATGTGTCACGGAAAGATTAAGTACTACATGCAAACTGAAAATTGCCGAGGCCGGAAAAAACATTAAGTATTTTTACTGAGATTGGACATAAAGGATAGTGGGCACTATCACAGATAGAGGTTAGCAATTGAAATTCAAAAGAGCCAAGTGCCATTTCTCCTGTAACTATATGCAATAGGAATGGGCAACAACAGCTCAGCATTTCCCATGAAATAAATAATCAGGTAGAAAAAGAATTAAGATTCTGTAGCACATTCGGTGGAGACAATAACAAATCCTGTTGCACAAAATTCCAGAGTGGATGCTCTACTAAAGAAACTAAAAAACGAGACCAAAAGAAGTAAAGGCATATTTAATCTATATGCAGTGACTACCAAGTACCAACCTTTGGTTAACAGATACAAGTTAGAGAAACACGATCATTTTACAACTCCTGAATCCTCCATGCTAAACAGATCGTGCGATGAGAATGTAGTACTATGGTTTTATCCTCACTTTCCATGATGTTTTCAAAATCTGAGTACTAGTCTGGCTGCTGTTTTTTCTTCTAAATACATCAGTTTGTTTCTACTCCCTCCGTTTTAAAATATAAGATATTTTATCCTTTTTTCTCAAATGCATGTATCTAGACTGTCTTTTAGAGGAGCAAAATGAGTGAACCTACACACTAGAAGTGGTCCAGATACATGTGTTTCAGAAAAAAGCAAAAACATATATTATATTTTGGAACGGAGGGAGTATCATCTATCATCTGCTTATACAATTCCAAATATACCAGGACACATCCTCTCATGTGTTCATACATTCAGTTTGATTTTGATACAAATTCAGGCAACAAATTAGCCACCTACATAATTAGTATTGCGCTCACCTTCCTCCAAGAAGAGCATACAAGTTCACAAGTCTGCCAAGATTAATAATAGGTATTGCAACCTATCTAGTACCTTAACCAATCTTCCAATTTCAGCTCCGTAAGATTTTACTATTATTTTTCAGTGGTAAGATCACCGATGCAAACAAAATCCCCCAAAGGACGCAGTTTGGTGAACTAACCAAAATGAACCTCTCAACAGAAAGTTTTTCCTTGATGATCAAACATTTCTCTAAATATACAGAATGATTGACTTTTCCTCTGTCTATTTGTCGATAACTTCAGATAAGTCTTGCGTAAGTTGCCAGCTTTCATCAAGGTCTTCTCTGCATTCTACCCAGTGCAATCAGCTGTCTGTGATCATCATAACATTATCAGGGCATTATAATCAAGCTCAACCTTAGGCTAGATCTCTTTAGTTAAGCATCTGAATGAACAAGTACATTTCACAATACCAACCGCAATACATCCACAGCATAAATCCCTAGAATCATGACCAACCGAATTCAGAATGGCTGCCAATTGGTATTCTCGGCAGAGCTAACGAAGTGATTCAACGGTCAACTTCATATGCTTCACGTCCTCCTCAGTCCTTTCATACTTGGTCGGCTTAAACAACTTCCACAGCCCCACCGGATGTCTCCGCCTCACCTCATTCTTCTTCGTCTCCCTGACCAGGCCCCCAAAAATCGTCTCGCACTCCGGGTATGGCTTCACAAACATATTGTAGAACCTGAGACGGCTTAATCTCACATAATGCTTCATCTCAATGGAGTCCCCGAGCCCGGCCACCGACGCCAAGTACTCCAGCACATTGTGTCGCGGGATGATCCACCTGTCGAGATTTACCCCCAAAAACTCGGGGTACTCCACCAGCCAACCAATCTGAAAACCCATCCTGCTCACCAAGAACTCCACCTTCCTCTCCACATCGTCTAGGCCATATAGAATCGCCCGAGGCTCCATAGAGAGCACCCTCAGCGCGTCCCGCCGGCTCAGCCCGCGCTTGTGCAGGAGCTCCACCCGCCGCCTAGTGGCGATTGCGGCGCTGAGTACGCCGTCAGAGAGGACCCGGTCCTTGACGGGCTCCCGGCAGCGGAGCTCGTCCAGGAGATCTACGAGGCGGGACGGCTCGCCGGGCTCCATGGAGAGGAGCCCGGCGGGATCGGACTTGAGGACGCTCTTGATCTCGTCCGCCGGGAGGCGCAGGCCACGAAGTTCTTCGAGGAGGTGGCCCAAGCGGTGGGTGTTAGGGATGCCACGTAGGAGGGAGGTGGCGTCGGCGGCGGTGAGGCCGGCCGTGCGGTGGAGCAGATGGTGCAGGTCGGCGGCGGTGGCAGCTCGTGGGTGTTGTTGGGTTTGCGGGGGTTGGGTGGTTGTGGCGGGGTCACTGAGGATGCGTTGGATGCGAAGGAGCTCGCGGAGATCGTGAGACGAGGCGGAGGTGGAGAGGGGATTGACGCAGTGGAGAGAGCGGGGGAGGCGGCGGGGAGTGACCCGTAGAGCGAAAGCCATGGCGGCAGCAGGCGGCGGCGACGGAGATAGGCAAGCTGGCAACCCCTGTTCGGATTTCCTGAGTGAAATGGCGACGGATTTGCCGATTTGCCCCGTTCTATTTTGCATATGGCAAATGATCAAATTTTAGAGTAAAGTGGGGAATGACTAAATATCCGACTGTACATCGACAAATCTGACATATAGCAAAAGGCCCTGCACTAGGACTCTAGGAGGAAACAATTGTATTTTTTTTAACAATCATATACTAGACATGCAAACTGTCTCATTAAAATCTTCCTCACTAGATACCTTGATAAGAAAAAATAATGCGTCTCAAACTTACAGCCATCAAACAATTGTTATATCGTTTATAAGTTTGCCAATGATATAGATAGGGGTTTATCAACCAATTACAAGAATTTTTGCTAACAAAATATTTTATAGTTAATTCATGAGCAACGAATTCTCTTTGACAGTGCTTGAAGGAGACTTTTTCAATCAGTATCATGAGATCAACATAATCAACAAAGATGGCTGAGGATTCGCCTCATCAAGCTTCTTTCCCTAAGCATGCTTCAACGGTTTCAAACGAGTCAGATTCCATAATCACGTTGTTGCATCCGAGGCGATTAGCAAGAGCTAACCCCTCTCTCATGGTCATAGCTTCAGCCCTAGTATCTGATGCTACGTTCGGAAGAAATATAGATGACGCCGCAATGAATTTTCCATCCGCATCTCTAATTACAGCACTCATGGACCCTGCATGAGAATCATAGTGTTCAATAAATATTTATACTCTAGAAAATTTTCATTACTCGAAATTAGTTTTTGTTAACATAACAGATCAAATTTTCCATTTTTCACATAGACTTTCTAGTGTAACAAACATAGAAATTTATAGGTGGGAAATCCGTCGAGCGTCTAGAGAAAGAATTTGGAGTAAACCTAGTACCGGACTTTTTATGCGGTAGTCATGCTTGTCGGGTCGAGTATAGCAAGCTTTCGCCGATAGCTGACTTCAGATGCGGCAAGGTGCATGACCTATACGTTATGAAAAGAAGCTACATAGAGACTCTATTCTTTATTTATCGTGTACCTGCTGAATCAGTTGAATAACTTGATGCAGGTATTTGCTTTGAGCGCATTCGCAAAGTTTTGTCTAAGGCTGATGGACCAACCAAAATTTGGAAAGGGACTCACACCGCAACAGCACATGCTTGTTGGAGCTCGGGAAGGAATTGAACAACCGAGTCTTCAACAGGAGATCATTGATAGGGCCACCCATCGAGCGGCAGCCACAATCATGTCCAACACGACTAACTAGTCCAATCCACATATCAGTTAATTTAGTTATCCTGACACCTCTCATTCTCAAACATACGCGTGCATTGAACCTTCAATCTTGTCCCATGGCGGCACATCATGAAATGTGTGGGAAGAGAGAGGTCGGTCAAATGTAAAAAACTATCGAAAAGCATATAACAAGATTGTTGCTAGTGTCATACGTGTCATAAACTCGTATTAATGTTTCCACAAAGACAGTATAACCATATTACCCTTAGCAAGTGCACGATCAGTTGGGTGAAATGTCTACAGATGAATTGACACAGAAATAGTGTGCGCATAATATAAGTGATAGCTAGATAGACCCCAATATGATTTTATAGTGCCTAAGGTGATAGATATTGACAAGTGCATTTAACCTCTTGAAATGTCATCGAGGCACACTCTACTTTGGAGTACCTATATTTTTTTGCCAATCAAGCACATTGACTATCAAAACCAAGGACGGTGAATCCCTTAAAATCTACTCTGAAGACCGCCCCTTCTAGGAGTTATTTATCATAGCCCTCTAGACTACCCTATGAATTTTACTGTGCACTACAATTTCGTCGATACATAAGTGAATGTATGTATGGTCCGCTTGGAAGATAGTGTTATGGTAGATGGTAAACTTACTCGCTGGAAGAGCAGCATCAATAGATCATCTTGTTGAGTAACGGGACCCTTATTACAAGCAACAATACAACTTGCCAGATTACTGGCCGCGGGGATGAGCATTTGGATACACCCTACAACTTTTTGACAAGCTTTCATCTGATTAAATCCACAAGCTTTCATCTGATTAAATCCACAAGCTTCAAACAAATTCACGAGCTTCCATCTGATTAAATCCCAAAACACAGTAAACTGAATCACGTAGCCAATTCTTTTTGGTGTTCAATCGAACCGAGCAGGAACCAACAACAAGCACATAAAACCTAGCCTCACATGTACCACTATGTCAGTTGATGGCGAGTTAATTGAAAAACACCACATTTGGGGCAACTACAACAAAAGACCACCTTTTTTATTATCAAATCAACCCTTTGTTCTCTAGTTGTGTGAATTGATCGGCTGTGTGCATCTTAGTTATGCAGATGCCAGGTGTAAACATTACTTTTAAATTTAAGTAATAAAAGCGCTCATTTTCAAAAACAAAAGAAAAAACAAATCACCACTCTTCTAGGGGAGAACTGTTGCAAATAACGCTGACTCGCTCAGTTTGTTGTCTTAACTGTGTTTCTGACGACGGGCCCGCCTACACGGCGTCGGAGAGATGGCGCGCGGACACGGCCGTTAACGACATCGTGCGGACAAATCCATTTGAGCCTACCCATCCATAGAGTACCCATCCATAGACCCTAGTCTCGCTCTGTCTTGTCCCCGCCTCGACCTTCTCCTCTGCCCCCCGGTGTTGCCGACGCGTATATCCAGCGCCGCCTTTCATGGGAGCCACTACCTGTTTCCCATCTTCAAAAGATGATAACCGAATAGACTGCTCAAATTTTGTTCAAATGGTGCTACACCGCTACTCATGTAGTATGCGGTTGACACGGCCGCTGTTTTGGACACTCAACTTTTAGTTCGCTCTTAGCATTCGTCAACTTTCGTCCAATGGTAATGGATCGACCAGTATTTGGAAAGGGACTCATACCCGGATGGCACTTGCTTGTTTTTTTAAGAGGGGAAAGGCCTTGAAGGGCCTAGTGATGCCTTTCATTCATCGTCCGTGGAGTACAATACACAAACATGAACTCAAAAGTACATAGAATTATAGTACGGTCTTGGAAATATGTACAAATGACCCTAAAAGATAAAACAAAAAAGCAATCAAGCCATTCATCTCCACTGTCGCAACAGGGACTCCACTATCGGTCGTCCCTCATCTCACTAGGGACAAAATCACTTGGAAGACAAAGTCCGATGCGCACCATCGGGAATCCCATCGAGGGCCTCTATCTTCGAGGTTGATTGAGCATCATCAAAGGTATCTGGAACAGTTGTAATATCAACCAAAGATCATGGCCGCAAACCAAGGACTCCATGGGATGTCCTCCTACAGGGTTCGCAGCATAGAAAACAAAAAAATTCCTATGATGGGAACTATGTACCAAGATCTATCTACTAGATACAAACAACGGGCGGATGTATATCCGTAGAGAACATATCCTTGAAGACCGACAAAGCTTAACGAGTTCAACTCGTGGTTGATGTATACGATCTCTTGCCGATCTCAAGATCGAGAGGAAGTCCTAGCGCCGCAAAGCAGCAGCGCATCCGTGCTCGCACACACGTACAAGACACCGAGCAACCTCCGCCTCCTCGCTCCAGCGATGCAGCGGAAGCACAACCCTTTCTTGCCGAATAGCCACCGGGAACATGTATCTCGCTAGTCCGAGACCATGGGGGATAAATTCTAGAGGGGGAAGAGATCCTTCACGAGGAGGTGTAAGTGAGAGAGAGGGAGAGAGATGCCTTTTATAGGAGGAGGGGGCACCCAAGGGGTTGGCCGCCGGCCATGGGGGCTGCCCCCTCCCCTCCTTCATTCATGTGGGTGGACACTCCACTCACAAAAACCTCTTCATTTCCCTCCACTCAAAATCCCACTCAAACTTGCTATTAAATTTCCACCAAATTTAATGCAAACTCTTATTAAATAAAACTCTTTTATTTATTCAGAATTTTGTCAATTACTTTAATGACAAACATTCACATATAAACCCTTGCTAGAATTCTATTTCACATGCAAAACCACTTTATGCAATTTCACCCGAAAACCTGTTTCGGTATCCAGTGAAATAAATTCCTGCGCTTGTTATTCTTTCCGGCATGAAACATTTGCTCCAACTGGATGTCAGTGTCCCTTAAGTGTGTCACCCTATGGTTCGCGAATAATGCGGACATGATCGAGACCCTTCTCCGATCAATAATCAGTAGCGGGACCTGGAGATCCATACTGACTCCCAAACATTCAACGATGACTTTCCTGTGATCGTCGGAACCTTTTACGCTTGTATCTTAATCCCTTTGTTTCACGATATATTACATGTCCGAGATTCGATCTTCGGTATCTACATACCTAGTTTGATCTCGTTACTAACATGCACTCTTTTCTCGTTCCCGTGATATAACATTCTAGTGATCAAATCACTTGCTTGCAAGCTAACCAATGTGATATCACCGAGACGGCCCAGAGTATATCTATCTGTCATCAGGATGGACAAATTCCACTCTTGATCCATCATTCTCAACATAACACTTTAGTAGCTTTGAAGCCATCTTTATAATCACCCAGTTATGGTGTGACGTTTGATGTCAACAAGAAACTCTTCCGGTGTTAGTGATTGGCATGATCTCATGGTCTAAGGATTAGGATCACTTCGTAAGTTGTTTATAGCAATATAAACTCAATGACTTTGATCGTAATGCTATACTTCGGATGAATGTTCATCACATCATTACACTAATGTTGTGATCTCGTTATTAACAACATCCAATGTCTATGATCAGGAAATTGTGATCATCTTGTTAATGAATGAACTAGTTTATGAGAGAGGCATAACTAAGAACTTTCTATTTGTTTATTAAACACACATGTATTAACGTTTCTGTATTAATACAATTATAGCATGCAAAATAAACATCTATCATATACTTGAATACACATAATAAACACTTTATTATTGTCTCTCAGGGCATATTCCCTTCAGTCTCCCACTTGCACTAGAGACAATAATCTAGTTACATAGTGATGTATCTAACACCCATGGAGTTCTGGTGTAGATCATGTTTTGCTCTAGGGAGAGTTTTAGTCAACGGATCTGCTACATTGAGATCCGTATGTACTTTACAAATCTTTATATCTCCATCCTTGACATGCTCGCGGATGGAGTGAAACCGGCGCTTAATATGCTTGGAATGCTTGTGAGACCTTGGTTCTTTGGCATTGGTACCATTGTTGTCACAATAGATCATCATTGGGTCCAACGCGTTTGCAACCACACCTAGTTCGGATATGAACTCCTTCATCCAAACTGCTTCCTGAGCCGC
The DNA here is from genome assembly GCA_916181665.1 of Avena sativa. Taxonomy (NCBI): domain Eukaryota; kingdom Viridiplantae; phylum Streptophyta; class Magnoliopsida; order Poales; family Poaceae; genus Avena; species Avena sativa. The sequence goes on from OV702282.1 coordinate 293,600,991, forward strand.
TTCCGAAGCAGCAACATATTCGGCCTCCATCGTTGATCCCGCCACCACAGGTTGTTTGGAGCTCCCCCAACTAACCGCTCCGCCATTCATGAGAAATACGTATCCGAATTGAGACTTAGAGTCATCCATATCGGTGTCAAAGCTAGCGTCGACATAACACTTAGCGACGAGCTCTTCTTCACCTCCGTATACAAGAAACATATCCTTAGTTCTTCGCAAGTACTTAAGGATATTCTTGACCGCTTTCAATGTTCCGAACCTGGATCCGATTGGTACCTACTAGTCAAACTAATAGCATGTGCCATATACGGTCTTGTACATATCATGGTGTACATTATAGAGCCTATGGCTGAAGCATAGGGGACTTTGTCCATTTTCTCTCTTTCTTCCACCGTAGCCATACTTTGAGTCTTACTCAATGTCGTGCCTTGTGTCATAGGTAAGAACCCCTTCTTACTATCTTCCATTTTTAACTTCTTTAAAATCTTATCAAGGTATGTACTTTGCGATAGCCCTATTAGGCACCTAGATCTATCTCTATAGACCTTTATGCCTAATATGTATGACGCTTCACCTAGATCCTTCATTGAGAATTGCTGTTTAGATAACTTTTAGCACTGTTTAAAAGATCTATATCATTTCCGATCAATAATATGTCATCCACATATAGTATCAGAAATGCCACATTGCTCCCACTCACTTGTAGGGTTCGCAGCATAGAAAACAAAAAAATTCCTACGATGGGAACTATGTATCAAGATCTATCTACTAGATACAAACAACGGGCGGATGTATATCCGTAGAGAACATACCCTTGAAGACCTACAAAGCTTAACGAGTTCAACTCGTGGTTGATGTAGACGATCTCTTGTCGATCTCAAGATCGAGTGGAAGTCCTAGCGCCGCAAATCAGCAGCGCATCCGTGCTCGCACACACGTTCGAGGCACCGAGCAACCTCCGCTTCCTCGCTCCAGCGATGCAGCGGAAGCACAACTCTTTCTTGCCGAATAGCCACCGGGAACATGTATCTCGCTAGTCCGAGACCATGGGGGATAAATTCTAGAGGGGGAGAGAGATCCTTCACGAGGAGGTGTGAGAGACAAGTGAGGAGGGGGGCTCCTTTTATAGGAGGAGGGGTGGCCGCCGGCCATGGGGGCTGCCCCCTCCCCTCCTTCATTCATGTGGGTGGACACTCCACTCACAAAATGTCCTTTAAATTCCCTCCACTCAAAAGTCCACTCAAATTCCCATTAAATTTCCACCAAATTTAATGCAAACTCTCATTAAATAAAACTCTTTTATTTTATTCAGAATTTTGTCAATTACTTTAATGACAAACATTCACAAATAACCCCTTGCTAGAATTCCATTTCACATGCATAACCACTTTATGCAATTTCCCCCGAAAACCTGTTTCGGTATCTAGTGAAATAAATTCTTGCGCTTGTTCATTCTTTCGGCATGAAACTTTTGCTCCAATTGGATGTCGGTGTCTCTTAAGTGTGTCACCCTACGGTTCGTGAATAATGCGGACATGATCGAGACCCCTCTCGGATCAATAATCAGAAGCGGGATCTGGAGACCCATACTGACTCCCACACATTCAACGCTGACTTTCTTGTGATCGTCGGAACCTTTTACGCTAGTATCTTAATCCCTTTGTTTCACGATATATTACATGTCTGAGATTCGATCATAGGTATCTCCATACCTAGTTTGATCTCGTTACCGACATGCACTTTTTTCTCGTTCCCGTGATATAACATTCTAGTGATCAAATCACTTGCTTGCAAGCTAATCAATGTGATATCACCGAGAGGGCCCAGAGTATATCTATCCGTCATCGGGATGAAAAAATTCCACTCTCGATCCATGAGCCTCAACATAACACTTTATTAGTTCTGAATCCATCTTTATAATCACCCTGTTACAGTGTGACGTTTGATGTTATCAAGAAACTCTTCCGGTGTTAGTGATTGACATGATCTCATGGTCTAAGGATTAGGATCACTTCGTAAGTTGTTATAGCAATATAAACTCAATGACTTTGATCGTAATGCTATACTTCGGATGAATGTTCATCACATCATTACACTAATGTTGTGATCCCGTTATTAACAACATCCAATGTCCATGATCAGGAAACCTTGATCATCTTGTTAATCAACGAGCTAGTTTATGAGAGAGGCATAACTAGGAACTTTCTGTTTGTTTATTAAACACACATGTATTAATGTTTCCGTATTAATACAATTATAGCATGCAAAATAAACATCTATCATATACTTGGAATACACATAATAAACACTTTATTATTGCCTCTCAGGGCATATTCCCTTCATCACTTTCTTGTAAATACAAGCTTCTCCATAAGTTTGGACAAATCCAAACTCTTTGATCACCTCATCAAAGCGGAGATTCAAACTTCGTGATGCTTTCTTCAATCCATAGATGGATCGCTGAAGCTTGCACACCTTGTTAGCATCCTTAGGATCGACAAAACCCTTTGGTTGTATCATATATAACTCTTCTTCAATATTACCATTGAGAAATGCGGTTTTGACATCCATCTGCCATATCTCATAATCGAAATATGCAGCAATTGCTAACATAAGCATCGCTATGATAGAGAATGTCTCATCGTAGTCAACTCCTTGAATTTGTCGAAACCCCTTTGCGACAAGTCGAGCTTTATAGACGGTTACATTACCATCAGCATCAGTTTTCCTTTTGAAAATCCATTTGTTCTCCACGGCCTTTCGGTCGTGAGGTAAGTCCACCAAGTTCCAAACTTGATTTTCATACATGGATTCCATCTCGGATTTCATGGCCTCTAACCATTTGTTGGAATACGGGCTCATCATCGCTTCTTCATACGTCGTAGGGTCATCATTTTCCTCAACCATGAAATTCATAACAGGATTTCCATACAGCTCGGGATCTGCACGCGTCCTGCTAGACCTGCGAGGTTGGGTAGTACTCTCTTTCAGAGTTTCATGATCATTATCATTACTTCCTTCTTCAACTGGTGAAACCAACTCCGGAACAACTTCCGGCCCTGCGCTACTCGCCATACTTTGAAGAGAAGGTTCAATAACCTCTTCGAGTTCTACCTTTCGACTACTCACACCTTTCATGAGAAACTCTTTCTCTAGAAAGGATCCATTCTTGGCAACAAAAACCTTTCCCTCGGATCTGTGATAGAAGGAATACCCAATAGTTTCCTTAGGGTATCCTATGAAGATGCATTTTTCCGCTTTGGGTTCGAGTTTATCCGGTTGAAGTTTCTTCACATAAACATCGCATCCCCAAACTTTAAGAAATGACAGCTTAGGTTTGTTTCCAAACCATAATTCATACGGTGTTTTTCAACAGATTTAGATGGTGCACGATTTAAAGTGAATGCAGTAGTTTCTAGGGCATAACCCCAAAATGACAACAACAAGTCCGTCAGAGACATCATAGATCGAACCATATCTAATAAAGTATGATTACGACGTTCCGACACACCATTTCGCTATGGTGTTACGGCAGGTGTGAGTTGTGAAACAATTCCACACTCTTTCATGTGAGTGCTAAACTCGTAACTTAGATACTCACCTCCACGGTCGGACCGTAGAAATTTGATCTTTCTATTACGATGATTTTCCACTTCATTCTGAAATTCCTTGAACTTTTCAAATGTTTCAGACTTACGTTTCATCAAGTAGATATAACCGTATCTACTTAAATCATCAGTGAAAGTAACAAAATAACGATATCCACCTCACGCCGACACACTCATTGGACCACATACATCAGAATGTATGATTTCCAATAAATCTGTCGCCCATTCCATTGAACGAGAAAACGGCGTTCTAGTCGTCTTGCTCATAAGGCATGGTTCACATGTATCAAATGATTCAAAATCAAGTGATTCCAAAAGTCCATCCGAATGGAGCTTCTTCATGCGTTTAACGCCAATATGACCTAGACAGAAGTGCCACATATATGCAGATATATCATCATTTAGTTTAATACTTTTAGCATCAACATTATGAATATGTGTAACATTGTTATCGAGATCCAAAAGAAATAAACCATTCATCATCGTTGCATGACCATAAAAGATTTCATTCATATAAATGGAACAACCATTGTTCTAAGATTTAAATGAATAACAACTTCGCATCAAACACGATCCAGATACAATGTTCATGCTTAGTGCTGGCACCAGATAACAATTCTTCAAGTTTATTACTAATCCCGACGGCAAATGGAGAGGCAGCGTTCCGACGGCGATCACATCAACGCTTGATCCATTGCCGACACTCATCTTGACCTCACCCCTTGCTAGCGGTCGCTTGTTCTGTAACCCCTGATTCGAGTTACAAATATTAGCAACCGAACCGGTATCAAATACCCAGGTGCTACTGCGAGCACTAGTCAAGTACACATCAATAACATGTATATCATATATACCTTTGTTTGCCTTGCCGGCCTTTTTGTCTGCCAAATACTTGGGGCAGTTGCGCTTCCAGTGGCCAGTCCCCTTACAATAGTAGCACTCGGTATCAGACTTAGGTCCAACTCGGGGTTTCTTTTCAGGCACGGCAACCGGTTTTCCGCCCTTACTTCCCTTCCGTTTTCCCTTCTTGTCTTTCTTGAAACCAGTGTTCTTATTGATCATCCACACTTAATGTTCCTTTTTTATCTCCACTTCTGCAGTTTTAAGCATTGACAGAAGCTCGGGAGAGAGACTTCTTCATGCCTTGCATATTATAGTTCATCACGAAGCTCTTATAGCTAGGTGGTAGAGACTGCAGAACACGATGGATGCCTAAGTCAATGGGAATCGATATTCCCAAGGACACAAGCTTAACGGCGTAACCCGACATCTTGTGAGTACATGCTCACTAACGGAGTTGTGCTCTTCCATCATGCAGCTAAAGAACTTTTCTGAAGCGTTGTAGCTCTCTACAGCAGCATGTGTGTCGAAAATCATTTTCAACTCACCCATTGTATCAAATGCATTGCCGTTTTCGAAACGCTTTCGAAGTTCCGGCTCTATCCCATGCAATATGCCGCAATGAACTAAGTTGTGATCCTCCTGACGAGTCTGATAGACATTCTTCTCCTCGTCAGGGGCATCCTCAAAAGGTGGGGGGCCTAGAGGCGCTTCTAGCACATATTGCTTTTGTGCAGCAGAGAGGAGAATCCTCAAATTCATGGCCCATTCGGTAAAGTTGCTACCGTTCATTGCAAGTTTCTCTTTCTCCATGAACACATTGAAATTAAAAGCAGGTGGTGCCATCTACAACAGAATTTGTAAAGTTTAGACTAAGTTTAAGATAGATTGAGTTCAACTAATCCACATTACGAATGAACTCCCACTCAAAAACGACATCCCTCGTGCCTTTTTGATGATTACATGAACCAAATCCACTACACCAAGTCCGATCATCACGTGAGTCGGTGTAGCTTCAAAGGCGAGCATCAAATGGGCATCATATCTACTATATGACTCATGCTTAACCTTTCGGTCCGTGTTCCGAGGCCATGTCTGTACATGCTAGGCTCGCCAAGTTAGAACCTTAGTATTCGCGTGTGTAACTGTCTTACACCCGATATATGGTCGTGGATGCAAGAACACCCGATCATCACGTGATGTCTTGGAGCGACGAAAACATAATCGGTGCATACTAAAGGAAGAACACATTCTTATCTTGATATTTAAATGAGGGATCATCTTATTATGCTAACAAAGCGCTAAACAAGCAATATAAGATGCTATCAAACATCACATGTTTATTAGTGAAATGATATGGTTCCCGCATATGATCTCTATCATATACACCGCGGTATGATCACTATCATACCTTTATGTGTAAGTCCAAGGTCTATGGAACTTACACGCTATGTGTGTTGTAAGAGTATCATCTCATATTTCTACTTACAACATCACCATATCATACCACTAGCCCAGCAACAATCTAAACTAGACGCCTCTAATTTATCCATTGCAAGTTTTACATGTCTTAGGGCTTTCGAAGATAGAACCGTTCTTACCTACGAACATAAACAACAACGAGGATAACCAAACTGTTGACAACTCATTGCAAAATAGATATTGACTATAGTAGGAGAGACAGACACCCACTAGCCACTTATGCAAACTAGTTGCATGTCAAGCGTGGAACAGGTCTCATGTGCGAGGACATGTAAAGTTTGTCCAGGCCGCTTCATCCCACTATGCCACCAATATCCAAAATTACAACTAAGGATAAACAACATGATCATCATTGCCCACATACTCATATGTGTACTACCCGTGTAAAGCATCTACGCATAGATCCGTCTCTGATACCACTGCAGGGTTCGCAGCATAGAAAACAAAAAATTTCCTACGATGAGAACTATGTACCAAGATCTATCTACTAGATACAAACAACAGGCGGATGTATATCCATAGAGAACATACCCTTGAAGTCTGACAAAGCTTAACGAGTTCAACTCGGGGTTAATGTAGACGATCTCTTGCTGATCTCAAGATCGAGAGGAAGTCCTAGAGCCGCAAAGCAGCAGCGCATCCGTGCTCGCACACACATACAAGACACCGAGCAACCTCCGCCTGCTCGCTCCAGCGATGCAGCGGAAGCACAACCCTTTCTTGCTGAATAGCCACCGGGAACATGTATCTCGCTAGTCCGAGACCATGGGGGATAAATTCTAGAGGGAGACAGAGATCCTTCACGAGGAGGTGTAAGTGAGCGAGAGGGAGAGGGGTGACTTTTATAGGAGGAGGGGGGCACCCAAGGGGGTGGCCTCCGGCCATGGGGGCTGCCCCCTCCCCTCCTTCATTCATGTGGGTGGACACTCCACTCACAAAAACCTCTTCATTTCCCTCCACTCAAAATCCCACTCAAACTTGTTATTAAATTTCCACCAAATTTAATGCAAACTCTCATTAAATAAAACTCTTTTATTTATTCAGAATTTTGTCAATTACTTTAATGACAAACATTCACATAAAACCCCTTGCTAGAATTCTATTTCACATGCATAACCACTTTATGCAATTTCACCCGAAAACCTGTTTCGGTATCTAGTGAAATAAATTCCTGCGCTTGTTATTCTTTCCGGCATGAAACATTTGCTCCAACTGGATGTCAGTGTCCCTTAAGTGTGTCACCCTACGGTTCGCGAATAATGCGAACATGATCGAGACCCTTCTCCGATCAATAATCAGTAGCGGGACCTGGAGATCCATACTGACTCCCACACATTCAACGATGACTTTCTTGTGATCGTCAGAACCTTTACGCTTGTATCTTAATCCTTTTGTTTCACGATATATTACATGTCCGATATTCGATCATCGGTATCTCCATACCTAGTTTGATCTCGTTACTAACATGCACTCTTTTCTCGTTCCTGTGATATAACATTCTAGTGATCAAATCACTTGCTTGCAAGCTAACCAATGTGATATCACCGAGAGGGCCCAGAGTATATCTATCCGTCATCGGGATGAACAAATTCCACTCTTGATCCATGATTCTCAACATAACACTTTAGTACCTTTGAAGCCATCTTTATAATCACCTAGTTACGGTGTGACGTTTGATGTCAACAAGAAACTCTTACGGTGTTAGTGATTGGCATGATCTCATGGTCTAAGGATTAGGATCACCTCGTAAGTTGTTTATAGCAATATAAACTCAATGACTTTTATCGTAATGCTATACTTCGGATGAATGTTCATCACATCATTACACTAATGTTGTGATCTCGTTATTAACAACATCCAATGTCTATGATTAGGAAACTGTGATCATCTTGTTAATCAACGAACTAGTTTATGAGAGAGAGGCATAACTAGGAACTTTCTATTTGTTTATTAAACACATATGTATTAACGTTTCCGTATTAATACAATTATAGCATACAAAATAAACATCTATCATATACTTGGAATACACATAATAAACACTTTATTATTGCATCTTAGGGCATATTCCCTTCACCTCCAACCTACAACAAGTTCTCCCCTGGAGCTCATAGTGTGGTTGGCTGTCTCTGTCACCACGATGATGAGATCGAGAAGAGGTAACCAGACCTGAAGTTCCACCACAACATCCCTTTATTAATAAAGGTTTCTGGAAATTACCTCCTTATCACCTCTCGCTCCGACCATGGGAGCACCACAAAAAGGTTCATCATCACCAGAAAACACCAGATGTAGGCCCTCGGTCGGCTTCCTCATGGCATGTCTCCGATGACTAGTAGAAATCCGAATACCAACAACAAGCCGATATCATAAAGAAAACCTAACCCTAATACTACTACTATGTATAGAGGGGCTCGACCACCTACACCATCCTCTTGTCGGGCAGTAGTGCTGCCGGAAGGGAATAAGAGGAGGGGCAGCAATAGAGGGACATATGAGACTCTCAAGGGAGCAGAGGAAAGGAGACGTGAGGGGTCCACTCGGGCTTGATGGAACTTGCTTGTTCGAGCTCCATAAGGAATTGAACGACATTCATTTTCAACAAGAAATTGAAAGAAAATGATAGGGCCATCCATGGAGCGATACCACAATCATGTCCTACACGACTAACCAGAAGGATCACCAGTTGCTACTTTAGTTGTGCTGACACCTCTCATTTCGAAACATGTGCATGCATCAATCCTTAATTCTTGTCCCGTGGAGGCACAACATGATGTGTGGTTTCAAAGTTAGGATTTCCAAAGGTGAAAGAAACCGAGTAGGAAGAGAGAGGCCCATCAAATATAAAACCTATCAAAAATCATATAATAAAGTTTGTTACTAGTGCCATACATATCATAAACTCGTACTAATGTTTTCACAAAGACGTCTAATCATGTTACCCTTAGCAAGTGCACGACCAGTGAGGTGAATTGTCTACAGGAGATTAGATGCAGAAATAATGTGTGCATAATATAAGTGATAGCTAGACAAACCCAATATGATTTTATAGTTCCTGAGGTGATAGATATTGAGAAGTGCATTTAAGCACTTGAAATGTCTGTCGAGACGCACTTTATTTTTTACCTATTTTCTTCATCAATCAACCACATTGACCATCAAAACCGAGGATGGCAAATCCCTCAAAAATCTACTTTGAAGGTCCCTTATGGGAGTTCTTTATCTTAGCCTCCTAGACGAGCAGCATGAGAGATCATCTTGTTGGGTAACAGGACCCTTATGAGAAGCAGCTAAAACAACTTACTAGATTATATTTAGATACAACTTCTTTGCATGGCATGGTACATAAGTCGCAAAGCAACAAACAAAAATATACTACATCTTTGCATTGGAACAAGAGCAAGCTTGATCTAGACATCACGTAGGTGTACTGAGTTAGCCTGCATGAATATTTGTTGCGCATGTTTCTACCGTCTGACTAGAAAAAATTTGTGGACATCTCCCTTTACTAGAATAATCGTTTTATCATCTAGAGTTAACATATGTATTCATATGCATCGCCTCACTAAAAAAACAGAGCTACCAAAGATGGCACATGGGTGGTGAGACTGCCCCTCATTCAACAAAAACACGTAGTCCCGGTACCTGTTGTACCATCTTTGAAAGATGATAAACAAATGGACTACTCACATTTTGTTCAAATGGTGCTACACTGCTACTCATGTAGTATACTGAGTTCGAGGAGGAAGGAGTAGGTAGGCAGTGTGCCGCTACTCATGTAGTGCTGGTTGGCTTGACCGCCCCTTTCAAACACCCAACTTTTATTTTGCTATTAGCTTTAGTTGAGCCATGTCCAAGGGTAATGGTTTGACACCAACCGGTATCTGTAAAGGGACTTCACACCTTAATGGCACTTGCTTGTTGGAGCTTTGGAAGGAACTGAATGGCCGCCTTTAACAAGAAATTGATAGGGCCACCCATGGAGTGGAAACCACAAGCATGTCCAACATAACTAACTATTCCCTCCAATCCATAATAAGTGTCGCTCATTTTGTACTAAGCTGAGCGACACTTATTATGGATAGGAGGGAGTACAACAAACCTCAGCTGCTACTTTAGTTATCCTAACACCTCTCATTCCCAGACGTGTAAATGCATCAATCCTTCAATATTGTCCTGTGGTGGCAAATGATTCAGCATGAGAAGTGTGTGTTTGGAATTTAGGATTTCGAGAGGTATTAGAAATGGTATGGGAAGAGAGAGGACGATCAAATGCAGAAACTATAAAAAAAACATATACCAAGATTGTTACTAGTGGCATAGGTGTCATAAACCCGTACAAATGTTTCCACAAAGACGTCTAATCATGTTAGCCTTAGCAAGTGCATGATTAGTGAGGTAAAATGTCTACAGTGAATGGCCGCAAAAACAATGTAAGCATAATATAAGTGATAGCTAGATAGACCCCAATTAAGAAACAGTAAAATGGAACTACCTATAGTCTCGCACAATGATTTGAGTTCGTCAGCCGTTCAATAATATGTAAGGACGCATAGGATCGTTTACCTTTTTTTAGTGGAATAGAATTGTTTACCTTGTTTCGGAATATTGCTTGGGCCCGTTCGCTATGTTAACTACGTATTTTGGGCTGCTACTCCACGGATCTATCTGGGTGCCCTGAAATGAACTGGGCTGACTATCCATTAAACTTGTTAAATAGGCAAATGAATTAGGAACGCGAGGCTAGCCTTGTTCTTTTTTTGCCTCTCTCTCTCGTCCGTTCGGGAAGGCAGAGTGACGACACGAGGAGCTGAGAGAGCCATCGTAGAGCTGCCACCATTTAATTGTGCGATTAATAGCGTATATAATGAGTCACCTTCCGTTTTCATTTCTTCAGGTGGTGGTGCACTTACATTTTATGCATGTCCGACTCTTCTCTTCCATACCCAATCGCATAATATTTCTTCTCTTGTATATTTAACCATGTTCCTCACACAGACACAGGGTGAGCGGGAGGAGTGCGTCCATCCATGAAAGACTTTGTAAGAGGTATGGGGCCAACCTATACACTAGTCGGCGGCCAATGTGTTAGAGGGAGGACGACCTGGTCGACACCGGGGCGGTGACATAACTATATCTCCAACTTCGTCCTATTCAGCGGTCCAAGATATATGTCTGCTTGGGCCTACCATTGGGATTGGAGTAACAACATGCGTTCATGTTCATCTTTTTTTTAGCTTGGATTACTTTTCATTGTAAATTCTAGATTATATACTATAGCGCTCAACTCAAGTTGTAATGCATAATATTGATTAGTGCCCTATTTTATGCTAAAGGACTTTCATGTTTTCTATTCCAATAAATCATGTTAAATAATAAAAAAGCTACTACACTCGGGTGATTCTCTTTGAAGACTGATGATTATGTGGACTCTGAACACACATAGTGCATCTTCGCCTTCCCGTGACGCTAGGCAACCTTAGACGACCTCTTTCTCTCCCTTCCATGGTGAGAGCCGCTGGTGAGCTTATTCCTAATTAATCTAGAATTTCACGGGAATGAATGGAGATCAATATCACAATATACAGGTAAACGGTTTGACATCCTGAATTTTGACAGATAACATATTTCCATAGCTTTGTACAAAATCGTGGTAAATTTTGGGAATTGAGAGTGAAATTTGGTGACAGAACCTCGTATTGTACACAATTATTTACAAATATTGTCTCTAACTTTATTTTTCCTGACATTTTTATGCAGACATGGTTTTGGAGCTTGCTATTCAGATCGTTAAGTACTTGGAAGTTGCAATGCTGTTGCCTTGAGCAAAGCAAACTTGCCAGGCTGGATGCATCATGAGAGTTACTGAAGCTTGTTTGTCGATCTTATTGTTGGTTTACTTCGTTGCATATATTTCTTATTTTCATCGCTCCTAGGTATTAGAGATTCTTTTTGCGAACGTGGGTATTAGAGCTTTTGACATGGTAGTTTTTTTTTCCTTCCTTACTATCTCAGGCATAAGGTTGCAATATCTATGTTGTGTTCTATACCTATTCCCAATATTACTATTGTACATTTTCATTACTTTATTTTTATCCATGAAGATACGTATATATGCTTTAATCCTAGAGCTGAATAACATACAAAAAAATTCTAGAATTGAATCCCCCCTCACTGTCGGCAATTGTAGGAGTTCCCTTTTCTGTATCTTTAGTGATCAATTTAATAAAAATGAGGGGCTTGTTCCAGAAATTTTGACATAATGCGCGCTTGCACTATATTGTTGCAGTATTCAGATGAATACGGCTTGTTCCGAAGCGAGTAAAACAAAAGTTATCTATGAGCTTTAGTGCTATTTATAATGCATAAAGATATTTGTATCATTCTAGAACATTACAATGATTTGTATAAATATGTATAGTTCTCTTTTTTCATATGGGGTTTGAGAATGTGGATGAGTGTTTAAAATTAAGAAAAATAAAACAAGTGAAGAAATAAATTAAGTTCTTTCATTGGATTATGTATTCTAAACATTAAAGAATTTTCATTTTGAGTTTAGATAGAGTAAAGTGATGCAATTAAATGTCAACTTTGTTGGAACTATGCATGTGTTTTATTATCACTATTTCATATGACAATATCAACAAAATTATATTTATATGTCATTAGCCAATTTGATATTTATGTTGTTAACATGTACTGCTTCAAGTCAGAAATATCTAGAGTTGATGGTAAATATAAATCTGGTAGCTTGAATTTGTAAGAAAATATGCCCACCATTACATCTAGGCATCATAGCTTAAACATGCAAATTCTATGACGTATCTTAATGATTCTCAAATTTGTATCATTATATTGGTATATAAACGGGCGCCGTAACACACGCTTTATGATCTAGTATGATTTTATAGTGCCCGAGGTGATAGATATTGAGAAGTGCATTTAACCACTTGAAATGTCTGTCGAGGTACACTTTGTACCTATTCTCTTCACCAATCAAGCACATTGACTACCTAAACGAGGATGGTAAACCCCTTAAATTCTACTCTGAAGGTCCCTTCTAGGAGTTCTTTATCTTAGCCCTCTAGACTACCCCTATGAAATATTGTGCACTGAAATTTCGTAGATACATAAGTGAATGTATTTTCCACTTGTAAGATAGTGTTATGGTAGTCTCATAAGTGACTAAACATTTAAAAAGCCTGAACTGTTTTCTTAGGTTTAGGGGCTCCTGGCGACGTGGGTGGCGATCAGAAGGCGATCTGGTCGCGCTCGACGTTTGGTAACGGCGACGCCAGGCTTTGGACCACCTCTCGCAGGTTCTGGTCGAGCTCAATGATCGGGGATGGAGACGCCGGGCTTCGGACCACCTCTCGCAGGATCTGCCATGGCGGGTTTGATGCCGGATATTGGTGCAAGCACGGTTGCAGATGGAGGAGGGGAGAAGGTGATCCTAGGGGTCACATCCAAGCTTTCCAAGCTGGGCCTCACGGCCAAGGAGAAAAAGATCTTGGTCATGGAAGATGATCAGGATGAGGGAGAGACTCCGGTCAAGTATGCAGTGATGGGTAAGGTTCTCGCTGCCAAGAAGTTTCAAATCCAGACAATTGAGAGTGCTCTTCGCCCGCAATGGGGAAACCCTAGAGGTCTGAAATTCACGGCTAAAGGGGATAATATTTTCTTAGCAAGTATGGACTTTGAGAAGGATCAGAAGCGCATCTGGGAAGGAGCACCATGGACAGTATCAAAGCTTGCAGTGGTTCTGGATGATTTCGATGAGAGTATGAAGCCATCGGAGATCGAATTCAGGAAACTTCCGATGTGGTTCAGATGTGATGATCTGCCCTTCAACTGGATGAATGACACACGGGGGAAATCTATTGCTAACCAAGTTGGAGATTTTATTAGGCTGGATCTTCATGAAAATAGTTCTCGATCTGGTTGCGGATAGAGTTTGAGAGCTAGAGTTTGGATTGATCTTGATGAGCCTCTTATGAGAGGTTTTCCGATTGAATCCAAGAAGAGGAAGACGGTAGAATGGTACCCAATTAAATATGAGAGATTACCGTATTTTTGTTTCTCGTGTGGGAAGATTGGCCACTCTGAAATTTTTTGCCCAACTCCCGCTGAAAGAGATGGGAATGGGAAGTGTCCTTATGATGGCTCGCTGCGCTATCAGGAACCGTGGAAGCAAGAACCTCAATGGCAGCAGCCTGTGTCAAAAGATACTAATAAAGCGAGTTATCAAGCTAAATAGGATGGTTCTAAAGCTAAGCCTGCTGGAGATCTAATGGGAACACCAATCCTTCCACTAGCCATGTGCAGAATGTGGTTTCAAATTTTAATTTTAAAGCTCTTGGAGGTGGTCAGGGTGGTAGTGCCCAAGTGTACAGGAGGAGGGAGACTCCCAAAGCATCGCTGGACATTAATTTTCCAGTTATCAAAGGCCCAAATGATGTAATCATGTTTGAGGAGGATCCTGAGGGGGCTAAAAGAAATGCGTTAGTCAATTCTCCAAGTAAAATTGTTGGGGTTTCTGTCCCGGCAAAAAGAGCTAAGGGCACTGGAGAAGAGGAAGAGCATCAATATGATTTTGATTCTTTGGCGGAGGCTGAGTACCAGCCCCGCCAGGACCAATGAATTGTGTTAGTGCGAACTGCAGGGGGACGGGGAACCACCCTGCAGTTCGAGAGCTTCGCGGTTTTGTGAAGCAATTGGATCCCACTCTACTCTTTGTAATGGATACAAAAATTTCTGCGAAAAGAGTTGAGAAGTTAAAAAGCACTTTCGGTTTCTCTGGGGTGTTTGCAGTGGATAGTGATGGCCTTAGTGGCGGTGCTGGACTGTTCTGGTCATCAGCAGTGACAGTTGATATTAAGAGCTTTAACTTACATCATATTGATGCAGTAATTCAGTGCAAGGATGGGTCTGTTCCTCCATGGCGTTTCACAGTAATTTATGGTGAATCTTGCAGAGAGAATAAACATCTAACTTGGACTCTGATGAGGAGGTTACACCAGCTCCGAAATCTCCCGTGGTTGTGTAGTGGTGATTTCAATGAAACGCTATACAACACGGAACATTTTAGTGAGCATGATAGAGATGAGTGGCAGATGAGGGCTTTCAGAGAAGTGACTGAAGAGTGTGGTCTGATTGATCTTGGTTTCTCTGGTTTGCCTTATACTTGGGACAATAGACAAGAGGGCAGTGCTAATTTTAAGGCAAGGATTGATCGAGCTTTCAGTAATGATGGCCTTCTGAATCTATTTCAGGTTGTTAAAGTTAAACATATTAGTGTTGTTCAGTCTGATCACTGTATGATTCATACGGAGTTAAAGAAACATATCAGTCATCGTCCCTTGGGGAGGAGAGCTTTCAAATATGAGAATATTTGGCAAATCCATGGTGATTATGACAAAGTAGTTGTGGATCTCTGGCAGCAGGCTGAAAGAGGAGTTGGTCTTGAGGGGTTTGCGAAAACTCTTTCAAGTATGCAGAATGGTTTATCATCTTGGGGTACATCAATCTTTGGGGATTTCAAGAAAAAACTCAGTAATTTGAGGAGGGAGCTTGACAGGGTGAGGAGAATTTCCTTGGGCAGAGGTCCTTCGTCCGAGGAAAAGAAAATTATGGAAAGAATTAATGAGGTTCTATTCCAAGAAGAGATTTGGCTTAAGCAAAGATCTCGGGTTAACTGGCTAAGATCAGGTGATCGTAATACTGCTTATTTCCATGCTTTTGCTTCCCAGCGCAAGAGAATAAACTCAATATCCTCACTCCAAAGTGAGGATGGTACGTGGTGTGATGATGCGGAAGAGGTAAAAGATGAGGTACAGGGTTTCTATAAAAACTTGTATACTTCAGAAGGAGCTCCTGATATGCAGGGACTTATCGATCTAGTTAATGAGAAAGTGGTGCAAGAGGATAAGGTCAATCTTGAAGCCGAGTTTACTGAAGAGGAAGTCAAGAGAGCTCTTTTCCAAATGCATCCCTCTAAGGCACCAGGTGTTGATGGATTCACGACAGGGTTTTACCAACGCCATTGGGATCTAGTAGGTCCGGAGCTGTGTGGTGTGGTGCTAGGTTTTCTGAATGGAGGGGAAATGCCGGAGGAGATTAATGATACTGCTATAACTCTCATTCCAAAGGTGACAAATCCCCAGTCCATTAAGCAATATAGGCCCATTTCTTTGTGCACTGTTCTTTACAAAATCGCAACTAAAATGGTGGCGAACAGAATGAGGCATGTAATGGAGTACACTATCAGCCAGGAACAAAGTGCTTTTGTGCCAGGACGGTTAATTAGTGACAACGCTTTGGTGGCTTTTGAGTGTGTTCATGCTATGAAGAGGAAGAAGAAGGGAAAAAAGGGTCATTGTGCAGTCAAATTAGATATGATGAAAGCTTATGACCGTGTGGAATGGCCTTTTGTGGAGTCAATACTGACTAAACTCGGATTTCCACATAGGCTAGTTCAGATAATTATGAAGTGTGTTTCTACAGTTCGTTTCTCTGTTAAGGTGAATGGTGGTCTGCTCGAACCTTTTACTCCTTCTCGAGGAATAAGGCAGGGAGATCCTATGTCACCATATTTGTTCCTTGCTTGTGCTGAAGGATTGACTGCTCTGATACATCACTACAATTCAGGCTTTATTGATAGGGAAGTTCGTGTGTGCAAAAGATCTCCATGGATCTCTCATCTGTTATTTGCTGATGATAGTCTTATTTTCATCAATGCAAACGGGGCTAGTGCTGCCAGGCTCAATGAAATTCTGGATATATATCATTTGGCGTCTGGACAAAAAGTCAATAAGGAGAAGAGTGCTATTTTCTTTGGTCCTTTCACTTCGGATACTCACAGAGAAGTGGTGAAACAACATCTGAATATTCATATTGAAGCCTTCAGTGAAAAGTATCTGGGTCTGCCTACTGCTGTTGGCAAGTTAACAAGCGAGGTCTTTGAGTATATTACTGAAAGTGCAAGAAGTAGTGTGAACGGGTGGGCTAAAAAGAATCTATCTTACCCGGGAAAAGAAGCTTTAATAAAATCAGTGGTCCAAGCCAAGCCGATCCATGGTATGAGTTGTATTTTACTCTCCAAAAGAACTTGCAAAAAATTCACTTCTGTTATGGCACAATTTTGGTGGAGTGGAAATTTAGACAGAAGGTCTATGCATTGGTTAGCCTGGGATAAATTGGCTATCCCAAAAAACCAAGGGGGTATGGGTTTCCGAGATATGCAGGCTTTTAATGTAGCTTTGCTAGGAAAACATGTTTGGAGAATAATTATGAAGCCAGACTCCTTGTGTTCCCGGGTTCTTCGAACCAGGTATCTACATAACCAGGAGTTGATGACTGCCAATGCTCCAAGGACAGCATCGAAAACCTGGCGTGCGATTCTGGTAGGAAGGGAGACTTTGAAATTGGGTCTTATAAAGCGAATGAGCTCTGGTCAGTCTATTTCGATTTGGGAAGATTGTTGGCTCCCTAACTCTGCGACAATGAGGCCAATGGGTCGTCTGAAGGAAACTGATCTTGTCATGGTAAACGAGCTTTTAACTGCAAGTAATGATTGGAACGAGCGTTTGATCCGTGAGATCTTTTTTGCTCCAGATGTTGATTCCATTTTGAGTATTCCGTTGAGGAGTACAGGGGGTGATGACTGGCTGGCATGGACCAAAGAAAAATCTGGAATTTATACAGTTCGGTCGGCTTACAAGTCCTTGATGGAAGCGCGTCAATTGGAGGAGGCTAGGAATAATAATGGACATGCTGTGTCTTCGTCTGAAAATGATACTGATTTATGGAGACGATTATGGAAACTGCCAGTAGTACCTAAGGTGCGTGTTTTTTGGTGGCGAGTTCTTCGAGGAATTCTTCCTGACTATAGGACTTTGTCATGGCAACATATAATGGATAACGGCACCTGTGCTCTGTGTAAAGCAGAATCTAAGAGTGTGATGCATGCTTTAATTGAATGCAGTCATGCGAAATTGTTTTGGGAAGCCGCAAAGGAAATTCTGTTAGTCAAATTGCCGAAACTACATCCAGTGATATGGGCAAAAGATATCCTGTGCGAGTCTTTTTTCAACCAACATGAGAAAGCTATTATAACTTCGGTCATGTACTCGATCTGGTCATCGAGAAATAATTTGACTCATGCTGAGAGTGATTTTAGTCCTGCTAAAACTATAGAGATGGTGAAGGAAACCTTGCAGACTCTTGAGTTACCAAGGGACAAGGGTGTTCCTAAATCTGCTAGGCCGGAATGTAAGTGTCAGAGACCACCTGATGGAGTGGTTAAAATTAATTCTGATGGTGCTGTTAATGTCAATGACAATCTGGCAGCTACTGGTGCTGTTGCACGTGAGGGGGTGGTCTTCCGTGGTGCTACGGGTAAGACTTATCGAGGTGTGTCTGATCCTTTGACGGTGGAGTCCCTTGCTTTTAGAGATGTTGTTGAGTATGCAAGAAGCAGGGGTTTCACTAATGTTGTTTTTGAAGTTGATTCTGAAGATTTGGTCCGACTTTGGCAAAATAGAGCTAATGATCTTTCAGTAGTCAAGCAGGTCTTAGATGAGATTAGTGAGCTGAGTTTGTTGTTTACAAATTTTAGCTTAGTTCATGCTCGTCGCGAGGCTAACCAGGCGGCTCATTTTTGTGCAAAATACATAAGCCTACAGGATGGGTGGTTTTCCTGGGATGCTGAGCCACCTGCTTTTCTAGTTCACAGCCTTGGGGCTGATTGTAACTTGGTGTGACTTGTGGGCTGCAAGTTTCTAACGCACTCTTTTCCTTACCAGGGTACCTAAGGGGGCTGGAAGGTTTTTAATGAGGCGGCTTGCTAGCTTTTAATGTATATTATCTTTCAAAAAAAAAGATAGTGTTATGGTAGTAGATGGTAAATGTACTCGCTGAAAGAGCAGAATCAAGAGATCATCTTGTTGACTAATGAGACCCTTATCACAAGCAGCAAAACAACTTGCCAGATAACTGGCTGCCGAGATGAGCATTTAGATACAACTTGTTTGAATTAGAACAAGAGCAATCTCGATCTAGACATCCCGTACATGTGTTGAGTTTGCTTGCATGAATATTTGTTGCACACGTTCTTCAGGCGACTGAATATTTTCGCAATTACAGGATGTTTTAATAGCCTAAAAACACGTCTTATGTTTGGAACAGAGATAGTATTAAATTTCAAACAAATTCTCTGGCTGTCGTCGGATTAAATCCAAAAACACAATAAACTGACACAGGTAGCCAACTGTTCTTGGTGTTCAATCGAATCAGATGAGCTGGACCAAAGAACAAGCACATACACCTAGACCTATGCCTGCACAATGGGTGATGCTACATGATCTGGCAGCGGGCGACCTCAGACGCCTTCTACAAGCACGGTGGCCGACAGCAGCATGGAAGGTTGGACCGGAGGTAGGAGAGCCCATGTCCATCCTTGGAGACTTAGCAGTGGCAAACTGACAACAAGTTCACAGTGCGACCCTGAATACAGGTAGACTTAGCAGTGGTTTTCATATTATCAAGAAGAAGGTTGGTCGGTACAAAATTACCTGATTGAGCATATGGGGTAAAAAGTATCAGTATTAGTATATCGTTCATTGAAACTGTCTGTTTCCAGTATTTTCTGACGGCGAAACAATACAAGATGGTTGGTGGCAAACTGCATCTCGACTTCATCTTCGGGCAGTTGGAAAGGATATAACAGGACACATGCATTGTTTCTGCAGAACAGAAAGATTTTCAACAGCTTGATTCAGTAAAATGAACAGAGCTGGAATACACTTTCAGTGAAATGCCATATTATCACTGTATATTAGAAATGGTTGAATTAATAGTATTATTTTCTTCAACAGAATCATAAGAACCCACACATTTTCTTGTCATTAAGTTCATCAAACTGAATCTCCTTTGGAGTGAATTCAGTAGTCAGTATACATAACAGCACATATAAGTGCGGCACTTTCAGTGAACCCACATAACAGCAGTCAGCACACATAACAGCACATATAAGCCTGATGGTGTCGAACTAGCGATACACTTTCAGTGAACCCACAAGTTATAACCCATGTTTAGGAGTGAATTCAGTAGTCAGTACGTACATAACAGCACATATAAGTGCGGCAGCATCAACAAAGTCAGGCTCTCATGTGTTGAATCCTCAAACAACAAATCCAATACGCAAGCAGTATAGGCAGGGTAATTTTTTTTTCAATACGAGATGAGAATCACCATAACAAGTATTACTACAATGTCAGTTAAAGTTCAGTACATTACATAGGATCCGTGTCAACAAGGACTAGTACTTCTGTAGCTATCCTGGTTGCAACGACCCATGTTTGATGTTTTGCTGTTAACATAAGAGTACGTGAGCAGGGCACTATCAACAAGGTCAACTAGTTTGACTCGCTCATTGAATACCTAATTGGTTACTGAACAAAGGACTAGTGCTGAATCTTCAGACAAAAGATTAAAGAAATAAGTATTATATGTGTTAGGTACCAAGCGTTGTCGGTGACTTTAGTCTCAGCTCGCTAGCGGGAGGAGGTCACGACCAGCTTATAAGGAAGAGTTTCCCTCCTCCTTTTAGTTCTGGTTTTTGGGATGGAGTGGGCTCTCTTCTTATTGTTGGGCTATGAGCGCATGAACGTTCAGAACGTGGGCCGAGTACTGGGCTAGCCAAGTGGACGCTAACAGTATGTGGGTCGAAGCACTATCGCTATAGACGAATCTCATGGATGAACAGTCAATAACCCAGAAAAGTCAGTTCCAAAAAAGAAGGGGAAATCTAAATAGCGACCAGTCGGTACAAATAAAAACCTGGCGAACGTTCGTGTACTGCGCTGCTGTCTTCCCATTTCCGAACAAAACGAATCAAAACTAGTAAATAATCAAATCAAAACTTTAAAATGTTTTATAGAACAAACCGTTCATCCGAATTAGGATCCCTTTTCACCATTAGGCTAGTCGTGACGAGATCTTCGAAATTAGATCTCATGTTGGTATGTTTCGATGAAAAAAAATTCGAACCAAAAAGTTATCCACCCCTAACACGTGAGTTATCCATGTTAAAATATATAAGTTATCCACCTTATATTATATAAGTTATCCATCGTATAAATGAGTTAGATCGAGGTGTTCTCATATTTCTCATGTGGATAACTTATATATATATATATATATATATATATATATATATATTGTCTTATGAAACCACGATTAATGCATCGGCGAGCGACGAATGCTCGGTACCTAACGCCCTTTGAGGATTTATCACTCGTATGCCACGGTATCGACTGCGGGCAAAGCCGAACCGCTAGACTACTGATTGTCCGGTACGTTTGTTCATTTTAACTCTGGGTGGTGGGTGGTGGGGCATAAGATCTCATTTATTATCTCATGCAAAAATAAGTTTGGATTTAATTCCTTTAAAAAATATATGCTTAATGTTTGACGTGGTAACCTTTCGAGGTTGAGTCGCTCGTACGCCTCTCATGAAAACGAACGACGAAGCCGAGCCGTTAGAATAACTTTTGTATTTTATTTCTAGTTAATTTTTATAGTGATGAATAACTTACGTATTATTGGGTGGGTAACTTAAATGCTGAAGTATGGATAATTCTCGTGTTACTAGTGGATAATTATTGTATAATCTCATGAATAGTTTTTTGTTTATCCCTGTGTATAACTTTGTACAATTTTTAGGATAACTTTATTTCTCTTTGTGGCCACTATAATATTTAAACCTTGGTTACCTCTATCGTAGTTAATTACATATACAATAGACTTACTTAATTTAGACACGTTAGCCTAGGTGTTAGGATGCCGTGTCTTTGAGGTCGACGTGGTTAAAAACAACTTATATCGTTGGAGTTCACATTTACACATGTTCATGTATGCAAAAAAACTCAAACATAAGATCTGTTCATAGGGTGAATAACTTATATAATATCAGGTGGGTAACTTATGTAATTCAGTATGGATAACTTTTGTGTTACAGGTGGATAACTTTTGGGTCCGGAAAAAAAAGTTCTCGAAACATATCGATATGGGATCTAGTTTTGAAGACCTCATCGCGACTAGCCCAACGGTGAAAACAGATCTAAAATTGGATATACGATTTGACCTACAAGTCATTTTGAATTTGAAGATTTTCGAAATTAAATTAGACATCAGCTATTTTGTCGCTAATTATTAGACCTGGACCACCTCATGCATTGTACATATTCACGCATGCATGCTCGGCCGTGAATAAACTCCCGCCAGATTTCGTCATTTGTAGAACGGTTGTTGGGTAGTAGTGTCAAAAAGAATTATAATCCGGAGAAGTAGGGCTGCACTGCGTCGTTGTTGTTCGGCCGCCGCAAGGCAGGATCAGCAGAGGTAATTGATGGGGTGTTGGTCAGAATGTTGGTTGCATGTGAGGAGGTCGGTGATGGCGGAGGTGTCGACGCCGAGGTTGACGTGGTCGGCAGTGCAGGCGGAGCCGAACCCGCTGGCGCCCGGCCTGGAACATAGCAAGGAGGTGATGGTGTGGCGGATTCTTGGTGATGCTAGCGCATATCCTGCTGGAGCAAGGCTTGGGCGAGAGCTTGGAGGGAAAGCTGCATCAGTAATCATCTATAACGCATTCTGCCGAACAGCTGGTGGGCGCCAAACATGAACGGAGAGCCACCTGGGAGCAGGACAAATGTTTGAGTGAGCTACGAGGGGCGCCAAATGATCGAGAGAGGAGAATCTGGTCCAGAAGGCGGAGCGCGCGCAGGAGGCCTGGCTTGCAAGCGGAGGTGGGAGCTGAAGTCCGATCCACCGCCGGAGCCCGGAGCCGCAGTGCCGGTCGGGGGCAAAACGGTCTTCTCCCGTCGGAGTACTATATTCTGTTCAAAAATAACTCGAGACTCCAAGTCAGCTGACTTTGAGTCACTGACAGGTGGACCCTTCCACGGCAAAAGCGGCGCGCCGCCGCCGAGCCCCCCCACCCATTTATTATCTCATGCAAAAATAAGTTTGGATCTAATTCCTTTAAAAAATATATGCTTAATGTTTGACGTGGTAACCTTTCGAGGTTGAGTCGCTCGTACGCCTCTCATAGAAACGAACGACGAAGCCGAGCCGTTAGAATAACTTTTGTATTTTATTTCTAGTTAATTTTTATAGTGATGAATAACTTACGTATTATTGGGTGGGTAACTTAAATGCTGAAGTATGGATAATTCTCGTGTTACTAGTGGATAATTATTGTATAATCTCATGAATAGTTTTTTGTTTATCCCTGTGTATAACTTTGTAAATTTTTAGGATAACTTTATTTCTCTTTGTGGCCACTATAATATTTAAACCTTGGTTACCTCTATCGTAGTTAATTACATATACAATAGACTTACTTAATTTAGACACGTTAGCCTAGGTGTTAGGATGCCGTGTCTTTGAGGTCGACGTGGTTAAAAACAACTTATATCGTTGGAGTTCACATTTACACATGTGCATGTATGCAAAAAAACTCAAACATAAGATCTGTTCATAGGGTGAATAACTTATGTAATATCAGGTGGGTAACTTATGTAATTCAGTATGGATAACTTTTGTGTTACAGGTGGATAACTTTTGGGTCCGGAAAAAAAAGTTCTCGAAACATATCGATATGGGATCTAGTTTTGAAGACCTCATCGCGACTAGCCCAACGGTGAAAACAGATCTAAAATTGGATATACGATTTGACCTACAAGTCATTTTGAATTTGAAGATTTTCGAAATTAAATTAGACATCAGCTATTTTGTCGCCAATTATTAGACCTGGACCACCTCATGCATTGTACATATTCACGCATGCATGCTCGGCCGTGAATAAACTCCCGCCAGATTTCGTCTTTTGTAGAACGGTTGTTGGGTAGTAGTGTCAAAAAGAATTATAATCCGGAGAAGTAGGGCTGCACTGCGTCGTTGTTGTTCGGCCGCCGCAAGGCAGGATCAGCAGAGGTAATTGATGGGGTGTTGGTCAGAATGTTGGTTGCATGTGAGGAGGTCGGTGATGGCGGAGGTGTCGACGCCGAGGTTGACGTGGTCGGCAGTGCAGGCGGAGCCGAACCCGCTGGCGCCCGGCCTGGAACATAGCAAGGAGGTGATGGTGTGGCGGATTCTTGGTGATGCTAGCGCATATCCTGCTGGAGCAAGGCTTGGGCGAGAGCTTGGAGGGAAAGCTGCATCAGTAATCATCTATAACGCATTCTGCCGAACAGCTGGTGGGCGCCAAACATGAACGGAGAGCCACCTGGGAGCAGGACAAATGTTTGAGTGAGCTACGAGGGGCGCCAAATGATCGAGAGAGGAGAATCTGGTCCAGAAGGCGGAGCGCGCGCAGGAGGCCTGGCTTGCAAGCGGAGGTGGGAGCTGAAGTCCGATCCACCGCCGGAGCCCGGAGCCGCAGTGCCGGTCGGGGGCAAAACGGTCTTCTCCCGTCGGAGTACTATATTCTGTTCAAAAATAACTCGAGACTCCAAGTCAGCTGACTTTGAGTCACTGACAGGTGGACCCTTCCACGGCAAAAGCGGCGCGCCGCCGCCGAGCCCCCCCCACCCATTTATTATCTCATGCAAAAATAAGTTTGGATCTAATTCCTTTAAAAAATATATGCTTAATGTTTGACGTGGTAACCTTTCGAGGTTGAGTCGCTCGTACGCCTCTCATAGAAACGAACGACGAAGCCGAGCCGTTAGAATAACTTTTGTATTTTATTTCTAGTTAATTTTTATAGTGATGAATAACTTACGTATTATTGGGTGGGTAACTTAAATGCTGAAGTATGGATAATTCTCGTGTTACTAGTGGATAATTATTGTATAATCTCATGAATAGTTTTTTGTTTATCCCTGTGTATAACTTTGTAAATTTTTAGGATAACTTTATTTCTCTTTGTGGCCACTATAATATTTAAACCTTGGTTACCTCTATCGTAGTTAATTACATATACAATAGACTTACTTAATTTAGACACGTTAGCCTAGGTGTTAGGATGCCGTGTCTTTGAGGTCGACGTGGTTAAAAACAACTTATATCGTTGGAGTTCACATTTACACATGTGCATGTATGCAAAAAAACTCAAACATAAGATCTGTTCATAGGGTGAATAACTTATGTAATATCAGGTGGGTAACTTATGTAATTCAGTATGGATAACTTTTGTGTTACAGGTGGATAACTTTTGGGTCCGGAAAAAAAAGTTCTCGAAACATATCGATATGGGATCTAGTTTTGAAGACCTCATCGCGACTAGCCCAACGGTGAAAACAGATCTAAAATTGGATATACGATTTGACCTACAAGTCATTTTGAATTTGAAGATTTTCGAAATTAAATTAGACATCAGCTATTTTGTCGCCAATTATTAGACCTGGACCACCTCATGCATTGTACATATTCACGCATGCATGCTCGGCCGTGAATAAACTCCCGCCAGATTTCGTCTTTTGTAGAACGGTTGTTGGGTAGTAGTGTCAAAAAGAATTATAATCCGGAGAAGTAGGGCTGCACTGCGTCGTTGTTGTTCGGCCGCCGCAAGGCAGGATCAGCAGAGGTAATTGATGGGGTGTTGGTCAGAATGTTGGTTGCATGTGAGGAGGTCGGTGATGGCGGAGGTGTCGACGCCGAGGTTGACGTGGTCGGCAGTGCAGGCGGAGCCGAACCCGCTGGCGCCCGGCCTGGAACATAGAAAGGAGGTGATGGTGTGGCGGATTCTTGGTGATGCTAGCGCATATCCTGCTGGAGCAAGGCTTGGGCGAGAGCTTGGAGGGAAAGCTGCATCAGTAATCATCTATAACGCATTCTGCCGAACAGCTGGTGGGCGCCAAACATGAACGGAGAGCCACCTGGGAGCAGGACAAATGTTTGAGTGAGCTACGAGGGGCGCCAAATGATCGAGAGAGGAGAATCTGGTCCAGAAGGCGGAGCGCGCGCAGGAGGCCTGGCTTGCAAGCGGAGGTGGGAGCTGAAGTCCGATCCACCGCCGGAGCCCGGAGCCGCAGTGCCGGTCGGGGGCAAAACGGTCTTCTCCCGTCGGAGTACTATATTCTGTTCAAAAATAACTCGAGACTCCAAGTCAGCTGACTTTGAGTCACTGACAGGTGGACCCTTCCACGGCAAAAGCGGCGCGCCGCCGCCGAGCCCCCCCACCCATTTATTATCTCATGCAAAAATAAGTTTGGATCTAATTCCTTTAAAAAATATATGCTTAATGTTTGACGTGGTAACCTTTCGAGGTTGAGTCGCTCGTACGCCTCTCATAGAAACGAACGACGAAGCCGAGCCGTTAGAATAACTTTTGTATTTTATTTCTAGTTAATTTTTATAGTGATGAATAACTTACGTATTATTGGGTGGGTAACTTAAATGCTGAAGTATGGATAATTCTCGTGTTACTAGTGGATAATTATTGTATAATCTCATGAATAGTTTTTTGTTTATCCCTGTGTATAACTTTGTAAATTTTTAGGATAACTTTATTTCTCTTTGTGGCCACTATAATATTTAAACCTTGGTTACCTCTATCGTAGTTAATTACATATACAATAGACTTACTTAATTTAGACACGTTAGCCTAGGTGTTAGGATGCCGTGTCTTTGAGGTCGACGTGGTTAAAAACAACTTATATCGTTGGAGTTCACATTTACACATGTGCATGTATGCAAAAAAACTCAAACATAAGATCTGTTCATAGGGTGAATAACTTATGTAATATCAGGTGGGTAACTTATGTAATTCAGTATGGATAACTTTTGTGTTACAGGTGGATAACTTTTGGGTCCGGAAAAAAAAGTTCTCGAAACATATCGATATGGGATCTAGTTTTGAAGACCTCATCGCGACTAGCCCAACGGTGAAAACAGATCTAAAATTGGATATACGATTTGACCTACAAGTCATTTTGAATTTGAAGATTTTCGAAATTAAATTAGACATCAGCTATTTTGTCGCCAATTATTAGACCTGGACCACCTCATGCATTGTACATATTCACGCATGCATGCTCGGCCGTGAATAAACTCCCGCCAGATTTCGTCTTTTGTAGAACGGTTGTTGGGTAGTAGTGTCAAAAAGAATTATAATCCGGAGAAGTAGGGCTGCACTGCGTCGTTGTTGTTCGGCCGCCGCAGGCAGGATCAGCAGAGGTAATTGATGGGGTGTTGGTCAGAATGTTGGTTGCATGTGAGGAGGTCGGTGATGGCGGAGGTGTCGACGCCGAGGTTGACGTGGTCGGCAGTGCAGGCGGAGCCGAACCCGCTGGCGCCCGGCCTGGAACATAGCAAGGAGGTGATGGTGTGGCGGATTCTTGGTGATGCTAGCGCATATCCTGCTGGAGCAAGGCTTGGGCGAGAGCTTGGAGGGAAAGCTGCATCAGTAATCATCTATAACGCATTCTGCCGAACAGCTGGTGGGCGCCAAACATGAACGGAGAGCCACCTGGGAGCAGGACAAATGTTTGAGTGAGCTACGAGGGGCGCCAAATGATCGAGAGAGGAGAATCTGGTCCGGAAGGCGGAGCGCGCGCAGGAGGCCTGGCTTGCAAGCGGAGGTGGGAGCTGAAGTCCGATCCACCGCCGGAGCCCGGAGCCGCAGTGCCGGTCGGGGGGCAAAACGGTCTTCTCCCGTCGGAGTACTATATTCTGTTCAAAAATAACTCGAGACTCCAAGTAAGCTGACTTTGAGTCACTGACGGGTGGACCCTTCCACGGCAAAAGCGGCGCGCCGCCGCCGAGCCCCCCCCCCACCCCCCCCCCCACCCCCCCCCCCCCCCCCCCCCCCCCCCCACACACACACACACCACTCCACCTCCACCTTCTTCCTCCTCGCAAGCCGCTCCAATGGCCGGAATCCAGAGGCCCGCAGCTCTCGCCACCGCCGATCCGAACACTCCGCAAAAGGAACTAACCAAATCGACCGAGTCGGCGCGACGGCTCCAGCTGTTCAGCGCAAACCTCCGCTTCCCTGACGGGTAGTTCGCGGCCCCGTCCGTATCCCACTACACCGCCCTGAGCGCCCTAGGGCTCCTCGGCTTCGTCTGCCTCGACCTCCCCTCCCCCTCCTCGGGCGCCCCGCGCCCTGACCTCGTCGCCGAGCTCATTGCCAACTACAATCCTGCCTCCAGCCAGCGCCGGAGCTCCGTCCGTGGCAAACGAATCGAGATCTCCGTCGATGCACTCCGCAAGGCTCTCCACCTGCCGGAAAGACCCACGCACGGGCACGGTACCCCGGCCGGCGTGGACTGCGCTGCCGTGGCCTCCGCCGTCCAAGAGTTCGTAAAGATTTACTTACCGGCGCCAATACGGGAGACAAGTGTGGATTTTTTCTTGAAGAGTGTCAAGGATGGAAGCCCAGGCGCGCATTCTGTCAACTGGGCAGACCTAATCTTGATCCAGCTGCTATGGGAGATGAAGCTCCTCGCTGACGGAGAGAGCACTGACTGGGTGAGCCACTACGGTCTGTACATTCAGAGGCTCATTTGGGTGCAGAGGCCAGAACTCTTCCGGCTGCCACCTGTGCCGCCCGTGGCGGCATTCCACCCACATAACAAAGAAGAAAGCAATCAAGCAACAACGATTGCGAACCAAAAGCGTAGCTCGGAGTCTGACATGCCGAGGGCTGAAGCGAGCTCTAAGAAGATTGATTCGGCAGGCAAGGAGAACCAAAAGCATTGCTCAAAGTCTGACACGCAGACACCGCCAGCACCGCTGAGCCCACACAAGAAGCGAGGAAGCAATCGAGCGGCAGTCAACGAGAACAAGAAGCGTTGCTTGGGGTCTTCCAATATGCAGGAGGCCGGACCAAGGTCCCAACAGATTGATGTTGCATCCAACAAGGTTGATTCGGCTTCTGATGGGGCAGCTAATGAATTTCATGTGGCAACCAAGATGATCGATATAGCATCTAAGATGACCGAGACCACATCCAAGCAGTCTAAGATGAACGAAACCACATCCAAGCAGCTTGACACGATAACAAAACAGGTTGATGAGAAAAAGCGCAAGCTTGATGTGAGCGTAAAACAGCTTGACAGCTACATGGAAACCTTGAGGTTGAGAACAAAACAGAATAAGAGCGAGTGCGAAAGCTTCACGCGGGAGCAAAATAACTTGGAGAGCGAGAGGGCAAGCTTGATGCTGAGAGCAAAACAACTTGGCGAGAAAGAGGGCAAGTTTGACATGGAAGCAAAAGAACTTGATGAGAAAGAGACCAAACTTGACGCGAGAGCAAAACAACAGGATGAGAAAGAGGGCAAACTTGAGGCAAAAGCAAAACAGTTTGATCAGGAAGATGATGACATGCAAGCAATGGAGTCAGACAACCAGACATTGGTTAGCAAGGAAAGAGAAAGCAATGATGAGTTACAAAGCGCCCCGAAGAAAGTGATAGAGGTATGTGCGCAATCGATACCTTCTTCATGAACAATAATAAATCAAGTAGATGCAAGCTTATAGGTGATGCTAGGATGTATTTTTCACTAAATTTCCTCTTGTTTCACAGGACTTGGAGCAGTATACAAATGTTAAGCCCCATATAGGTGTCAAAAGTATGGGTGAGCTTGACTCCATTGCGTTTGCGAATGCTGACAGAGGAAATGTACCACACCAGGATGCACAACTTAACTCAGCTCTTCTTTGTTCGGAAATTGCAAACCCAGAGTGGCGTCCTTTTAGAATAGTCGTGGTTGATGGTAAACCGATGGTATGAAGACCGTATACTATTTTTAGTTTCATACATATGCTAGTTTATATATAAACTTGTCTCGTTGGTTTCTTGGAGACCATTAGCCATTCATGGACGGTCGCAAAATATTTCCATGATCTCATACCTTGTTTTGTTTGGTTCAGGAAATTCTCGTGGAGGACGACAATTTCCGTGAGTCGAAAGAAAAGCACGGCCAGGAAATACGCTACCCTGAAAAAGTGTTGTGGCGCTATAAGGACGACAACAAAGTGACGCTACAGGAAGCCCTCCAGTCCGTCCTGATACCGTCACACAAGAGGAAGCGCTGAGCCCCAGCAAACCAATACTGATCTGGAGGAGGATGAGGATGCTGAGATGTGTCCTGCTTTTGCTTTGGTGAAAATCGTAGTGCTACTGGATGTTAACTGGGACCTTAATGATCATGGAAGTTGGAACTACTAGATTAACTAGCCGTGATTGCCTTTTGGTGGCTGGTGCTCCTGTTGTATAGCCTTGGCATGGATGGATTGCTGGTATTGATCTCAGAAATGTATTTATGTTTCCTCTGTGGAAATCCTAGGTGGAACGGTGTGACCTCGTTGGAGGGCACCGGGTACGTGCATATAGGTGAGAAATAACCTCTCACGGGGTGATTACAGAGTCCGTGTTGTATCCAACACATATTACAAATTACATATCTAATACTCCCCCTTAATCTAAGCCTGGGAGAGGTTTAGATTACGCTTAAACTCTGCTAATTTTTTAGAACATAAGACCTTGGTAAAACCATCTGCAACCTGATCCTTACTCGAGATGAAACGAATCTGAAGCTGTTTGCGAGCAACACTTTCACGAACAAAGTGAAAATCAACCTCAATGTGTTTAGTGCGAGCATGAAACACTGGATTAGCAGACAGATAGGTAGCACCTAGATTATCACACCATAAACATGGTTTTTCCTTAAGAACCACACCAAGTTCTTTTGAGAGAGCTTCAACCCAAATGAGCTCAGTAGCTGCGTTTGCAAGAGCTTTGTATTCAGCCTCTGTACTGGACCTTGACACAGTAGGCTGCTTCCTAGCACTCCATGAAACAAGATTAGAGCCAAAAAAGATAGCAAAACCACCAGTAGAGCGCCTGTCATCTAAATCACCCGCCCAGTCGGCATCTGAATAAGCACTGAGAAGAGTGGAAAAAGACTTATGAAAAGTCAGCCCAACTGTAACTGTACCTTGAATATATCTTAGGATCCGTTTAACAGCAGTCCAATGTGCAGTTGTTGGTGCATGAAGGAACTGACAGACCTTATTAACTGAGAAAGCAATGTCAGGCCTTGTCAATGTTAAATATTGGAGAGCTCCTACAATACTTCTGTAGTGTGTAACATCCTCAGGACCAAGTGGAGAGCCATTTGTCAAAGCCAGCGTTTCTGATGTAGATAGTGGTGTAGGACACGAGGTACAAAGCCTCGTACTGTAACACCCTCAGAATCGGACCTATGCAAGTTTTAGCGAAGCCCGCCAAACCCGCATAGAAACGATTCAAAGGTGCCCACCAGGCACTTTCGTGCGGGTGGAAAACGAAGTAATAACATTACACAACAGTCCTCGATGGGACCCACAGAACAGATATATATATAACAGCGACTCAAAAGAGTCAAGAATACAGATATAATATACAAAGATCCAAATCACCTTGAAAATGATAGGGCGTCCGACTACGGACAAGATGCAAATGGGGCTAAGAGCCCTGAAGAATAACCAATGGCGTCCATAACCCTGCCCAGGCCAAGCCGGAAGGGTAACCCTGCTAACGACGTCGATCTCAAAACCTGCTCAAACAAAAGGGGTGCCGACAAAGGGCAAAGGAAAAAGAGGAGCGTCAGTACTGAGGCCAGTACACGGCGAGACTAGAATTCGGCGGTCCTCGCCTACATAGGTATGGTGGACTGAAGCGGCAGCGGCAGCATGCACTAAACAACCTATAGAGACTCGATACAACTGGCGGTTATCAGAGAGGGATAAGAATGACCTATCCGGATCCAACCTGAAGCTAACACCAAACAAACCCATCCTGGTGTTTCCCCCTCGAGACCATACGAGGAAGTCAACCGAGGAACTCACACCGTTGGCATTTTTATTCATTCAGTTATAGTTGCGGCACTTTACTAGTCAGGTTTAGATAATCATTCTGATAAAAGAAGCAGTGGGCCCTTTTAGTTATTCATTCCGTTGTAGTTGCAACAATTACTAATCAGATACAGATAGCATGAGATAAACCCAAAACCCAGCAGTTGTTGGTACTTTTATTTAGCCATTCCGTTGTAGTTGCAGTACTTACTAGTCAGATACAATGGTCGCAAGCGACATCTCAAACAAGCAATTGTGGGCAGTATTATTTAGCCATTTCATTATAGTGAAGCTGATTACTAGTCATTATAAAGTCAAATTTATAGCAATAAACTTTAGTTATGCTTATCTATGGTCGAGATACTGTGCTCCAAGTCGTCCATAACCGCGGCCACGGCTTTCAGAAAGTTTTACCCGGCCGGGGTGCACCAATAGCAACACACACTCGATCAACCTCGGAAAAA
Organism: Avena sativa; assembly: GCA_916181665.1. Taxonomy (NCBI): domain Eukaryota; kingdom Viridiplantae; phylum Streptophyta; class Magnoliopsida; order Poales; family Poaceae; genus Avena; species Avena sativa. Next base: position 293,633,230 of record OV702282.1, read on the forward strand.
CCAAATCAAAACCCAACGAGGCTTTCACGACAAAGCAATCACAGGATTCAGAAATATTTCAGGGGGCCACCCCTTGGAGTCTTACCCGCAACGAAGTAAGCTAGCTCCGAGACGGACTCAAGGTTTGGGTGGACGGCTGTGAGCGACTGGGAACCCAAAACTGGGCTTGTCGACACCGCGAAAACGTGTCCCGATCCTAAACAGTACAGGTGCTATCTGTCGCACAATTTAATTAAAGCAGTAAAGCATGGCATAAGTACAGGATCGTAAATAAAACCTCAAACTAGTTTGTGGCCCCAAGAAATAAGACTGAATCAAGCTCTGGCTCAGGGGGGTCCCATATACCTCCCGGATGTGGATAGCGCGATAATTCAAGGAACAGGTATCAAGTACTCGGGGTCCTACGGGACACAAGTGGGCGTTCGGAAATCAAATATTATCTATCACCCACCGATGCCTCTGCTTACTTCAATTTTAGTTGTTAAACAGGAATTAAAGTGAGCGATAAGTAAAACTAGGATCATCTCCAACAACAACATGCGGCAATACATCAACAACTGTGGCACTTGACGACACGCAGCGGCAATTGAGCAAGCGACTACGACGCGCAAGTCCAGCTATCTACCAAACAACAGGTAATAGGATGTGTCCAAGGCAGTATAAGGCTGCAAGGGATATCACGGGTACGAAAACTAGAGCATCGCAACACAGGTAGCAATAGATCAACAGGAGGGAATAAATACTATAAAAGGAAGATAGGTAGAAAGAGGGGGATGCTCGCCTGAAAACATTGCCGAAGGTTCGACCGAAGATCGGGGAGAAGCTCACAACAACTCAACGGCCCAATCCGCGAAGAAGCAAAACACTAGAATAAACACCGGATGCACTATTTAATACAACGGCAGAAGATCGGCATGATGCATGTATGATGTATGGCATGGCAAAGATGCGATGCAATTAGTTCAGATTAAGCGGAACCGGGGTCCCGACAGACAATTAAATGGTTCAAGTTATTTATCTACCCCGCAAATTGAATGTTGTTTAACAAGGCAGAATATAGCACCGGTTCGCTACACAAATTTAAATGAGGCCGATATGAGACTAGATTTGCCCGCATATGGGCCCCATATTTAATTATTAGGTGAATCGGCATAAGGCCCCCAAACCACATGAGTGTATGCATGCAAGACAATTATTATGCGACAAGTTATATTAGGTTATAAAATAGGGTTTCGGGAAGGGATTCACACATTTAGGGTTCGGCGAACTTGGGGTTCCGGGGTTCGGGGTCGGTCTCAGGGTCCGGATCTGGGTTTCGACGGGATCGTTCTCGGATAACTGAGGTAGGTCTTGTCGCATCCGTGGTGGTCGGGCCATGTTGACGGTTATGGCGTTCGGGACGAAGAACTTGAGGTCCGTGAAGGAGCCTTGATGCTTCGGTCTGATGTCGACCTCTGGTACCGGGGTTTCTCGACGAGGTTCCTTCGGTTCAAGCTCCAGGGGTCTTGCGTGTTCTGACGGGGTTCGGGCGCGCCGGGATCGGTCTTCGGACCCGTGTAGATGGTCTTGGCGTTCCGGGGATCTTGGACCGTCTCGGGCTTCTCAAGTCATGCATCGCCGCCCCGTGTGGAAGGCCTCGAGGGTTCGGTGTCGGAGATCTTGAAGGCCCGAGAGGAGAACTTGGTGCCTGTGAGTGTCACAACATACACACACATACACAAACCGAGCGGGCCGGTGAGAGAGGCGCGGCGGACGGCGGCGAGGTGCTTGACTGCGACGGCGAGGGCGGGTCAGACGCGGGACGTCGCGTGGAGGCGGGGCCGACCTGGGGCGGCCAGCACTCGAGGTAAGGAGAGGGCACGAGGCACGCGGCGGCGGGGCGCGGTCGCGCTGGAGGCCGGCGACGGCTGCTGGCGGAGGAGGCTCGGCCTGGACCGAGGACGGCGGCGCGCGCCCGCAGGACGGAGAGGCGGGGTCGCTCCGGCGCATGGCGGACGCGAGCAGAGAGGCGGGCGGCGCCGGAAGGCTCAGGCGGAGGGCGGGGATAGCGCCTGGGCGGCGACAGCTCGCGCTGCGGAGGCGGGGGCCGCGCCGAGCGGAGGGGCGGCAAGAGGCGGAACGCGCGGGCGGCGAAGGGGGCGCCGGCGGCTGACGCGGTGCGAGCAGAGGGCGGCGGAGGGAGCGGTGCAGGCGGTGGAGAGGTTGCGGAGGGGAGCCGGCGTGCTGGGCCGGGCGCAGCGGCTCGAGGGCGAGGAGGGCTCGGCGTCGGAGGCGCAGGAAGAAGAGAGGAGGCGGCCGGGCGAGGCGCAGGCGGCGGAGGGAGAGGAGGAAGGCGACGCGGGAGGTGGGCGAGCGCGAGGGGGGCGGGGGGAGGAGGTCGCGGGCGGTGGCGATGCGGCCGGCGAGGCGGGAGGCGGGCCGCAGGCGGGGCGGAGGGCGCGGCGCCGGAGGGGAGCGGTGGCCGGCGGGCTGAGCAGAGCGGGGCGAGCGCAGATGGAGAGGATGGGGAGCGGGAGGTTGGAGAAGGAGGGAGGCGCGGGCGCACCGCGTGGGGAGCGCGTGGGCGCATCGGCCCCGGGGTGGGGTCTGCGGGGCCAGGTGGGTCGGGGGCGTGGGGCCCGGGGTGGCAGGGACGGTGTGGGGGCTGTGTGTGGCTGACGCGCGTGTGTGGGTGGGGAGTGTAGAGAGAGAGGCCAGGTGGAGGGCTAGGATTGGTTAGAGGAGAGAGGGGAGCTGAGGTGGCGAGAGGCTATTGGAGGGAGTGATGTGGCTGGGGTGGGTAGAATTAGGATGGGTAGAAAAAGAAAACGGGGTGGACCGATCTGTTTTGTACGGGGGTGGTCGTTCGGGTCGATTTGGCCCGTTCGACTGCCCCACTAAAATAATTTAAAATGCTTTATTTATTTAAACCAGGGCCTTTGCAACCCGGTAACCGACAAAACAAAATAATCCGGAGACCCGGTTTTGGTGTTTGAATAAAGATGGGGCGTTTTAGAAAACACAAAATAGGTTTTTCTGCAAATAGTTTGATGCAAGCAAATGCAAGACGATGACGATGCTCATATGCAATGTGGCATGATGACATGAGCATGCGGTCATTACGATGCAATGCACAAAAACAACGCGATTTTCTAGTAGTGGTTTTGCGGGATGCCACAATTCTACACCACTAACAATGGATCTCGCCCTCGAGATCCGCCTCATGGTACCGGGAAGAAGGCCGGCGGTCTGATCCTTCGCGCTTCGTGTAGGTCCTCGCGACACCACTAACGAGGGTTCATCCTCCATCTTGAAATCGGCGACACCACCAATAAAGGTTCGTTGTTCCTGATCGACGAGAGAACACTCCGGAGAACAAAGGACGAAGGTAGAGGTATCAAACGATAAGGCCACCTCTAACCTCCATAAGAAGAGGAAAAGTTACATTGATCCACCAGTTCGATGTACAGAGCGAACAGTAAGAGTCGGGTAGGGTGATCAGTCCATCCCGTACCCAAACTATCAATTCTATACATGAGTAGGAGAATCAGGCAACTCAACTCTCGAGATTTAGACTGAAGATCTTCATAGGCGGTATCCGAAACAAAGGGATGATGCCAGCAGAAATCGTATGAAAGACACAATGATTAGGTTCCGTGATGGTTCCGTTGGCATGAACAACACATGCTCAAGGTATACTCCAACTTCACCAATGCTTGTCCTTCTCATATGTTTTTCAACGACACTGATATCCAGCAAGGAACACATATGGATAAAGAGCTCAAGAACAAAAGATTGGAGGAAGGGTACAACAGACAAGTTGCAGATTGATGATCGTAGCACCTCCGTTACAAAAGGGAGAAAGCGAAACCCTGAAGGTACGACGGAAACCCAACCACGAGAAATCCTGGACTCGAAGAGAGAGAAGAGAGCGGATTCAAAACGCGTAGAGGTAAGAGGAGAACAGCAGATGGGTAAGGAGTAAAATCAGACCTAATCAGAACTATCCAACCGATTTTTCAAAATAGGTTTGACACTCTACTTCGGCCGTTAGCTAGGTTATCCTACAGGCTGGACTTGTGGGGTATCGTAACTGCTGAGCTCTGATACCACTCTGTAACACCCTCAGAATCGGACCTATGCAAGTTTTAGCGAAGCCCGCCAAACCCGCATAGAAACGATTCAAAGGTGCCCACCAGGCACTTTCGTGCGGGTGGAAAACGAAGTAATAACATTACACAACAGTCCTCGATGGGACCCACAGAACAGATATATATAACAGTGACTCAAAAGAGTCAAGAATACAGATATAATATACAAAGATCCAAATCACCTTGAAAATGATAGGGCATCCGACTACGGACAGGATGCAAATGGGGCTAAGAGCCCTGAAGAATAACCAATGGCGTCCATAACCCTGCCCAGGCCAAGCCGGAAGGGTAACCCTGCTAACGACGTCGATCTCAAAACCTGCTCAAACAAAAGGGGTGCCGACAAAGGGCAAAGGAAAAAGAGGAGCGTCAGTACTGAGGCCAGTACACAGCGAGACTAGAATTCGGCGGTCCTCGCCTACATAGGTATGGTGGACTGAAGCGGCAGCGGCAGCATGCACTAAACAACCTATAGAGACTCGATACAACTGGCGGTTATCAGAGAGGGATAAGAATGACCTATCCGGATCCAACCTGAAGCTAACACCAAACAAACCCATCCTGGTGTTTCCCCCTCGAGACCATACGAGGAAGTCAACCGAGGAACTCACACCGTTGGCAGTTTTATTCATTCAGTTATAGTTGCGGCACTTTACTAGTCAGGTTTAGATAATCGTTCTGATAAAAGAAGCAGTGGGACCTTTTAGTTATTCATTCCGTTGTAGTTGCAACAATTACTAATCAGATACAGATAGCATGAGATAAACCCAAAACCCAGCAGTTGTTGGTACTTTTATTTAGCCATTCCGTTGTAGTTGCAGTACTTACTAGTCAGATACAATGGTCGCAAGCGACATCTCAAACAAGCAATTGTGGGCAGTATTATTTAGCCATTTCATTATAGTGAAGCTGATTACTAGTCATTATAAAGTCAAATTTATAGCAATAAACTTTAGTTATGCTTGTCTATGGTCGAGATACTGTGCTCCAAGTCGTCCATAACCGCGGACACGGCTTTCAGAAAGTTTTACCCGGCCGGGGTGCACCAATAGCAACACACACTCGATCAACCTCGGAAAAACCAAATCAAAACCCAACGAGGCTTTCACGACAAAGCAATCACAGGATTCAGAAATATTTCAGGGGGCCACCCCTTGGAGTCTTACCCGCAACGAAGTAAGCTAGCTCCGAGACGGACTCAAGGTTTGGGTGGACGGCTGTGAGCGACTGGGAACCCAAAACTGGGCTTGTCGACACCGCGAAAACGTGTCCCGATCCTAAACAGTACAGGTGCTATCTGTCGCACAATTTAATTAAAGCAGTAAAGCATGGCATAAGTACAGGATCGTAAATAAAACCTCAAACTAGTTTGTGGCCCCAAGAAATAAGACTGAATCAAGCTCTGGCTCAGGGGGGTCCCATATACCTCCCGGATGTGGATAGCGCGATAATTCAAGGAACAGGTATCAAGTACTCGGGGTCCTACGGGACACAAGTGGGCGTTCGGAAATCAAATATTATCTATCACCCACCGATGCCTCTGCTTACTTCAATTTTAGTTGTTAAACAGGAATTAAAGTGAGCGATAAGTAAAACTAGGATCATCTCCAACAACAACATGCGGCAATACATCAACAACTGTGGCACTTGACGACACGCAGCGGCAATTAAGCAAGCGACTACGACGCGCAAGTCCAGCTATCTACCAAACAACAGGTAATAGGATGTGTCCAAGGCAGTATAAGGCTGCAAGGGATATCACGGGTACGAAAACTAGAGCATCGCAACACAGGTAGCAATAGATCAACAGGAGGGAATAAATACTATAAAAGGAAGATAGGTAGAAAGAGGGGGATGCTCGCCTGAAAACATTGCCGAAGGTTCGACCGAAGATCGGGGAGAAGCTCACAACAACTCAACGGCCCAATCCGCGAAGAAGCAAAACACTAGAATAAACACCGGATGCACTATTTAATACAACGGCAGAAGATCGGCATGATGCATGTATGATGTATGGCATGGCAAAGATGCGATGCAATTAGTTCAGATTAAGCGGAACCGGGGTCCCGACAGACAATTAAATGGTTCAAGTTATTTATCTACCCCGCAAATTGAATGTTGTTTAACAAGGCAGAATATAGCACCGGTTCGCTACACAAATTTAAATGAGGCCGATATGAGACTAGATTTGCCCGCATATGGGCCCCATATTTAATTATTAGGTGAATCGGCATAAGGCCCCCAAACCACATGAGTGTATGCATGCAAGACAATTATTATGCGACAAGTTATATTAGGTTATAAAATAGGGTTTCGGGAAGGGATTCACACATTTAGGGTTCGGCGAACTTGGGGTTCCGGGGTTCGGGGTCGGTCTCAGGGTCCGGATCTGGGTTTCGACGGGATCGTTCTCGGATAACTGAGGTAGGTCTTGTCGCATCCGTGGTGGTCGGGCCATGTTGACGGTTATGGCGTTCGGGACGAAGAACTTGAGGTCCGTGAAGGAGCCTTGATGCTTCGGTCTGATGTCGACCTCTGGTACCGGGGTTTCTCGACGAGGTTCCTTCGGTTCAAGCTCCAGGGGTCTTGCGTGTTCTGACGGGGTTCGGGCGCGCCGGGATCGGTCTTCGGACCCGTGTAGATGGTCTTGGCGTTCCGGGGATCTTGGACCGTCTCGGGCTTCTCAAGTCATGCATCGCCGCCCCGTGTGGAAGGCCTCGAGGGTTCGGTGTCAGAGATCTTGAAGGCCCGAGAGGAGAACTTGGTGCCTGTGAGTGTCACAACATACACACACATACACAAACCGAGCGGGCCGGTGAGAGAGGCGCGGCAGACGGCGGCGAGGTGCTTGACTGCGACGGCGAGGGCGGGTCAGACGCGGGACGTCGCGTGGAGGCGGGGCCGACCTGGGGCGGCCAGCACTCGAGGTGGGGAGAGGGCACGAGGCACGCGGCGGCGGGGCGCGGTCGCGCTGGAGGCCGGCGACGGCTGCTGGCGGAGGAGGCTCGGCCTGGACCGAGGACGGCGGCGCGCGCCCGCAGGACGGAGAGGCGGGGTCGCTCCGGCGCATGGCGGACGCGAGCAGAGAGGCGGGCGGCGCCGGCAGGCTCAGGCGGAGGGCGGGGATAGCGCCTGGGCGGCGGCAGCTCGCGCTGCGGAGGCGGGGGCCGCGCCGAGCGGAGGGGTGGCAAGAGGCGGAACGCGCGGGCGGTGAAGGGGGCGCCGGCGGCTGACGCGGTGCGAGCAGAGGGCGGCGGAGGGAGCGGTGCAGGCGGTGGAGAGGTTGCGGAGGGGAGCCGGCGTGCTGGGCCGGGCGCAGCGGCTCGAGGGCGAGGAGGGCTCGGCGTCGGCGGCGCAGGAAGAAGAGAGGAGGCGGCCGGGCGAGGCGCAGGCGGCGGAGGGAGAGGAGGAAGGCGACGCGGGAGGTGGGCGAGCGCGAGGGGGCGGGGGGAGGAGGTCGCGGGCGGTGGCGATGCGGCCGGCGAGGCGGGAGGCGGGCCGCAGGCGGGACGGAGGGCGCGGCGCCGGAGGGGAGCGGTGGCCGGCGGGCTGAGCAGAGCGGGGCGAGCGCAGATGGAGAGGATGGGGAGCGGGAGGTTGGAGAAGGAGGGAGGCGCGGGCGCACCGCGTGGGGAGCGCGTGGGCGCGTCGGCCCCGGGGTGGTGTCTGCGGGGCCAGGTGGGTCGGGGGCGTGGGGCCCGGGGTGGCAGGGACGGTGTGGGGGCTGTGTGTGGCTGACGCGCGTGTGTGGGTGGGGAGTGGAGAGAGAGAGAGGCCAGGTGGAGGGCTAGGATTGGTTAGAGGAGAGAGGGGAGCTGAGGTGGCGAGAGGCTATTGGAGGGAGTGATGTGGCTGGGGTGGGTAGAATTAGGATGGGTAGAAAAAGAAAACGGGGTGGACCGATCTGTTTTGTACGGGGGTGGTCGTTCGGGTCGATTTGGCCCGTTCGACTGCCCCACTAAAATAATTTAAAATGCTTTATTTATTTAAACCAGGGCCTTTGCAACCCGGTAACCGACAAAACAAAATAATCCGGAGACCCGGTTTTGGTGTTTGAATAAAGATGGGGCGTTTTAGAAAACACAAAATAGGTTTTTCTGCAAATAGTTTGATGCAAGCAAATGCAAGACGATGACGATGCTCATATGCAATGTGGCATGATGACATGAGCATGCGGTCATGACGATGCAATGCACAAAAACAACGCGATTTTCTAGTAGTGGTTTTGCGGGATGCCACACGTACCAACTCGGTGAAGCAAATCAGTAGCATATTTTTCCTGATTTAAAAGCAAGCCATTAGACTGCCTATGAACTTCAAGGCCTAGAAAATAGTGAAGGTCACCAAGATCCTTAAGTGCAAACTCTGAACTCAAACGAAGAAGAAGTGCTGAAATGGCATGATCTGAAGAACTTGTGACAATGATGTCATCAACATAAATAAGAAGAAACACTATGATACCTGACTTATTATACAGAAAAAGTGAGGTGTCTGCCTTAGACGGAACAAAACCAAGTGTATGTAACTTTGAACTGAGACGAGAGTACCATGCTCGAGGTGCCTATTTTAGACCATAAAGAGCTTTGTCAAGTTTGCAGACATATTTTGGATTAGCGGAAGACTCAAAACCTGGTGGTTGTTTCATGTAGACCTCCTCTTCCAGAACACCATGTAAGAACGCATTCTTGACATCTAGTTGCCTTAAACTCCAACCGCGAGAGACAGATATGGAGAGCACAATTCGAATGGTTGCAATCTTGACAACAGGACTAAAGGTATCTTCATAGTCTATACCGTAGCGTTGTTTGAATCCTTTTGCAACAAGACGAGCTTTGTACCTGTCAATAGTACCATCTGCTTTTTTCTTGAAGCGATAAACCCACTTGCACCCAATAACATTTTTATTTCTGCTAGGGGGCACCAAATGCCAGGTAATGTTAGCAATGAGTGCATCATATTCCTCTTGCATTGCATGTTTCCAGTTTGTATCATTAATAGCCTCAGAAAGATTTGTTGGTTCTCCCGTTGATGTGAGCAAAGCATAGCGAACTGTACCATCTGTGTATACTTTGGGCTGGCGAATACCTTTTTTTAGCCTTGTTTGCACACCAACAAGAGCAGGGGGTGTAGACGGATCAGCATTAGATTCTGCTCCCTGAGACAGGACAGCAGGCGACGAATCAGAAGAATAATCATCAACGCTGTTAGAAACAGACGGAATCTCAGGTGTCATTGAAGTACGGTCGTCATCATGCATTGAAGCAGCCCTTGCACTGTTCGGAGACAGCGACCCAGGCAGAGCAGTCCTTGCACTGTTCGGAGACAGCGACCCAGGCAGAGCAGTCCTTGCACTGTTCGGAGACAGCGACCCAGGCAGAGATGGCATTGTTTCCTCGCTGGGCCAGGTTGGTGGAGATAGCGACATGCGTCCATGTGCACAGGAGGGACCGGACTCAGGTGGCGACGTGGCAGCCCCAGACGGGTGCGCGCAGGAGACTGGAGAGGTCGCTGTCACCTGCAGCTGCTGCGGATCCGCTCCGAAATCGCTGTTGTCCCCGTTTGTCCTATGCTCCCTCCTGGTATCATTATTTGATGTGCTGATCGGACTGTTTTGTTCAGAATTTTGACCAGAACTTTGATCTGAAGTGGACGAAGACTCATCGGCAGTAACCTGAGAATGCTCAACAACAGGAACATGCAAGTAGTGATCATTAGTATGCACACCCCTATCCTGAGATGCCACGGATGACGTATGAGACGGAAGAAGAAGAATTTCTTCACGGAGACGATGACCCGCATTAGGATGTAATTCAGCAAAGGGAAAAACATGTTCATCGAACACAACATCACGGGAAATATAGACACGGCCAGTGGCCACATCAAGACATTTTACTCCTTTATGTCGAAAACTATAGCCAAGAAATACACAACGTTTGGAGCGAAAAGAAAGTTTGTGTTTGTTGTAGGGACGAAGATTGGGCCAGCAGGCACAACCAAAAACACGAAGAGACTCATAGTTGGGTTTGACATCGAGAAGTTTTTCGGTGGGTGTTTCATGATTAAGAACTTTAGTGGGCAACAAGTTTATGAGAAAAGTAGCCGTAATGAAAGCATCATCCCAATACTTGATGGGCATGGAAGAATTAGCAAGTAAGGAAAGACCAACTTCAATAATATGACGATGTTTGCGTTCAGCTGAGCCATTTTGTGGATGAGCATGGGAACATGAAACATGATGAACAATGCCTACTCGTTGGAAAAATCCATTGAGTTTTTCATATTCACCACTCCAATCAGTTTGCATGGTGAGAATTTTTGTTCCAAACTGACGTTCGACATATTGTTGAAAGTCAAGAAACACTTGATAAACTTCAGAACGTTTCTTAAGCAAATATATCCAAGTGTACTTGCTAAAATCATCAATGAAGCTTACATAATATGCATGTTTGCCAACAGAGAGAGGAGCAGGACCCCATACATCAGAAAATATTTGTTTCGAAGGAACGGTAGACACACTAGTGGAAATAGGATATGGCAACTGATGGCTCTTAGCCTGCTGGCATGGATCACATATGTAAGAATTTATTTCTGGGGTGTAAGACAACTTGTTTTTCCTAAGAACTTGCTGAACAATAAAGGACGACGGATGTCCTAGACGACGATGCCAGGTAGAGGATGAAGGCTTGACGGTGGCAAGAGCGTACTTGGAGGAAGACCCCATCGAGACTGGAACAAGAGGATAAAGGACACCATGACACGGACCTCTAAACATGATTTGCTGCGTGGCCTTGTCCTTAATCAAGAAAAAGAATGGGTGAATTTCAATAAAGGCATTGTTGTCTAGGGTAATTTTGTGAGCAAAAAGCAAGTTCATAGTAGATGCAGGAACATGAAGAATATTTTTAATTTTCAATGAACAATCTGGGGTGTGCAAGACTGAATGACTAATTTTAGCAATTTCCATACCTTGTCCACTAGCATTGTGAACTTGATCACGGCCTTGGTAAGCTTCATGAACTTGGAGCTTGTTAAGTTGTCCTATCGTATGATTTGTAGCACCAGTATCAATTACCCAATTCGAGTCAACGCCAAAAGCACCTTTGTTTTCCTTGGTTGTGTCATCCCATCATCATCATCCCCATAACGCCACCAACAGTCACCTGCAGCATGTCCTTCCTTCTTGCAAATTTGACAGTATACGCCTTCCTGCCATGGTGTTGCCACACGTCCTTTATCACGGCGCCCCCCTTTTTTACGCCCCTGAGTTGGAGCCCTTCCCTGATTTGGAGGTCCTTGCTGCGGGGGCTGCTGAGGAGGGCGTGGGGGACGGTATAGTTGGGGTGGATGAGCATAGTTGGGAGGAGGATACGGCAATTGTGGAGGCTGGTACAGCGAAGGCTGATATGATGGAGGCGGATATTGTGGAGGCAGGTATTGTGGAGCATTGTACGGCTGGTAGATGGGCGCATAACCCTGGTGCTGATATGAGGGATGATACATGGGGGCGACCGACTGCTGTGGAGGGGGGTATGGCTGCGGTTGGTACGCAGGTGGAGAGGCATAGGGAGCGAGCAGCTGCTGGTAACCAGAAGGCATCATTGGTGAAGGCGGCCGAACTGTTCCATCTCCAAAGGTTGAATTAGGACGACGAGAGACTGCATTAACTGACGAGGTAAAAGATCCAGTAGCTTGGCCAGAACTTTGGAGCATGTTGTCACGGTTCTCACACGCCAGGAGCTGGGAACACATGTCACTTAGGGTCGTGGAGGGCACCGCATTAATGGCAGCAACTAGAGGATTGAAATTGCCGTCCAAACCATTTAAGATATAATCCTTGAGTTCATCGTCATCAACGGGCTTTCCGCAGCAGCAAGTTCCGATGCAAAACCTTTCATCTTTGAGATGTACTGTTGAGCGGTGAGATCAAGCTTCTTTGTATTGGTGAGAGCACCACGAATTGTGGAAACTCGAGACTTGGACTGAGAGGAATAGAGTTCCTTGAGAGCACGCCAGACATCAGCAGCATGGGCGAGCCCAAACACATGAGGAAGAACATCTTCAGAGAGGGAATTGACTAAGAAGCTGACCACGTTCTGATCCCGTGTGATCCAAGTATCATAGTTAGGATTGGGCATAGAGATTTTATTTTTGTTCTCATCTTCTACTTCAATGGTTTCAGGTGGAGCAGGGTCGGATCCGTCGAGGAGACCCATGACCCTTGCCCCACGTAGAGTCGGCAACACCTGGGCCTGCCAGTACAGATAGTTTTCCCTCGTAAGTTTTGTTGCAGGAGGGGTGCCGAGACCACCCGAGGACCCAGAGGATGAAGACGATGAGGGGAACATCGTAGCAATCTAGGCAATCGAGAAAAAGAAACAGGATATAGAAAAAAGATCAGGACGGGTTGTAGAACTAGGGTTTTGTTTTTTTGGTGTCTAAGATTGGATGTGTATTGTTTGGAGAGGAATTGGATGCGGGAATTGGAAGCCTAGAAGCTGGAGAAGGTCCTGGTCCTGTCGATCGGTAGATCGAGGTCGTGGAGATGGCGACGCGCGGCACACTCAGCACCGGCGGCGGCGGCAGCTAGAAGGGAGAGGCGAGGCCTCTGATACCATGTGGAAATCCTAGGTGGAACGGTGTGACCTCGTTGGAGGGCACCGGGTACGTGTATATAGGTGAGAAATAACCTCTCACGGGATGATTACAGAGTCCGTGTTGTATCCAACACATATTACAAATTACATGTCTAATATCCTCTTTAAGTTACTGGTCATATCAGTTTTGTCTTCTGTTGGTCTCCAGGTCGTGGGTCATCTCTCTGTTTTGTGGGCATGCTTGGGCTTTCTTTCCTCTTTATTTTTGTGCTGGCTGTCTTTACGAGCTGGGTTTCAATCTTGTGTGTTCCTATCGCTGCTGGGTGGCGGTTCCCATCTTTTTTCCCACTTCTGTTGCACATTCTACCGTCTGCTACCATAACATTTATGATGATATTGCACAAATGGAAAGAGCTTCTGAGAAAGGAAAAGCGTTACGGTGAGGGTACGTCTCTATTTGGTATGCATTCTTTTATCAGTTGCTTTGCTTGTGTGATAAGCATTACGGTATGAAGATTTGGATTTTTAGTTTGCTTTTCCTAATACCTTTTTATACTTCCTCTGTATTTGCCAAAATGTCTTATAGGAGTATTAGGGAACGGAGGGAGTATTTTATTTGCAAGTCCCAAAACTTATGTTGAAACTCTTATATCCGAGAATTCAAAGTAGGTAATATCCTATCATTTTTAGATTTATGCCTACTTAAGTATTTATATGATTTAATTACTGTTACAGAATAACTTAATAGCTAATTCGAATTTCTTAGATTGGCCACTGTTGCACTAACAGACACTGTATTGACAGAATCAAAACGATGATTGAACTGAATGGAAGTTTGGCAGTTGTTGCAATTGAAAACAAGCCTGGGGGATTCTGAAGTGAGTGACTTTCCTCAATATTACATCACTGACAATTTTTTGTACCAGCATTGAGCTGAAACGTACTGCATTTGTTCTTACATCGAACAGCTATAGAGATATATATTGATGCATGTTATAGCCCAAAATATTCCTCCTGAATCTACGACAGTTGAGAAGGTAAGTAAAGCCAAATGGATAATTTTCACATTCTTAACTACTGATGTTATGTTCTCTTTAACTGCCATACAATCATGTGTGAAACTCCTTTCGGCAGATCAAATCCAGAATGTGCCATACTTGACACTCCAATCCTTGAATCCTCGCATACAATGCATGAAGGAAAGTTTCTTCATCTGCCTGTTCTAGACAGGGGTACGTGGATAGCTGAGCAATATTGTTTGATCTAATTCTACTTTTTATGAAGTCTATGAAACATTGTCTATCAAAACGCTGGTATGCACTTTTTGGGTCATGCCATCGCCTTCTGTGGTCGGTGAACTGCCATTGCTAGTGGTGCCATGCCGCTTGCCGGCAAGCGTTGCGATTGATCTGGAGCCACTGTGGAAGCATAGTAACAGGCAAGGAGCACAAGTTACTCAAACAGTGCGACCTCAAAGAGGAGCACTTCTTAGTCTTAGTCGTGCAATGCAACCTGTTCACATCTGGACACAAAATATCTGTGATGTTTTTTTGAATTTATATCTGTGATGTTTTGATAATAGAGTATGCGTGCTGATGTTGTACATGCATGTTTTGGATTCAAGCGCATTCTGGTTTTCAGTAGATACCCTTTTCTGAGTTTATATTTGCTAAGATTGCAGGTGGATCTATGTTTGGGAAAATATTTTGCTTTTCAATTTAGATGGTTACAGCATCATCAGCAGGTTCGGAAACTGTGGTAAAAATCGAAATTCAGTGGCTTCTAAATAAGATGCTGTCTGGTGATTTTGCTATTTTACAATACGATGTCTGTTATTGAAATCATCCGGTCTCACTGTTATTTTTGTAACATTTCTGCAGTTCATTGCAATTTTATGGAAGTGAAGGAAAAGAGGGACAGAAATCTTGTGCCAGCATATATTTTTTGAAGGTGATGCATTCCACCTATCATCATCTGATGTACTAACATGAATAAGGTTTCACATTGTTTATGTTTTCCATGCACTGTAAAAAATAATGATGATTCCATTTTGAGTTTAAGATCAATCTCAACAATGGTTTCATTTGGTTCTTATGAAGTCTTTCAACAACTGGGCATACTGAGAATTAATGTTTTATTGATGCTTGGCTTCAGATTTTCAGAAGCCATACATGATTTTACTCCGTTGTTTTGTAGTGTTCAAGTTAAGCTTTCCGATGTTGTAAAATCTAGCAAACATTTATTACGTCAACGAAGCCATATTTCAAATGTACCTCCTTGCCTTAAGTTCTGAAGCAATTATTCGACTTAAATAAGAGAGGAGGCTAATTCAAGTCTCACACGTGCTTCCCAAGTTTGCAAATTTTTAAGATTAATTTTTAATTATCATCTAAACACAGTAAAACATGGCATCTTGGCATCTGGAAGTTTCAGTTTAATAACCTTTCTTGGATATAAAACTGGTAAAAAAACTATCTCTTCTTGTAGGCTCATTCAAGTTCTTTAGAAAAGAAGGATGCTTGCCTTAAAATAAGAGAAGAGGATCTCAAGCTTGCCCTAAGAGAAGAGGCGCTCAAGCTTGACAATGGCGAGCACCACCTGCTCTGCTCTCCAGTAACTACACCCTGCACTCACTGACAGCTTATATGCATCTCTCATGCCGCGTTTTCCAGGAAGAAGAGGCCTCTGGGACAAACCGAGCACAAACAATTGCCCATCCACTCTGGAGTCTGGACAGCCTCCTGGTGCGCCACCTCTTGCTACTCTACGCGGGCCCGTGTATCGCGGTAGCCGCCATGTCTGGCCATGAGTTGCTAGCTCCAGAGCTCGCCTACCTCTAGGCCATGAGTAGTTCATACTCGTTCTTGGTCCACAGTTGGACTACATGCAAAACATGAGCGATTTCCTTGCTGCTGTTTCTCAATGTTCATAACATCTCACTGCCCCCTGACAAAGGAAATGCAACATCTAAACTAAAAACACTGGAACTAAAAAAACACCATTAACCGAACAAGTCTGTTAACCAGCAACAACCACAACGCTAAGTTTTTGAACAGATCGATCAACTGGTTCATCAAGTGGTTCATTTTGGGTACACCTTCGATTAAAATAACAGATGCTCACGTTCTTCTCCTTTGGTTGAGATCCGTCACCCTCCAAAATCCCAAAAAATAGCGAAGGAAGTTCTCAGCTGGTCATCGCAATTTAAAATATGCACACACCTACAAACATAAAATTACATATCAGTCAAATACAATAGTGTCATTTCCAGCTCGTAAGAAGCATCACACTAAGATCATCATCCAGTAGTTTTTTTTTTAGGGAATCAGTAGTGCTGAGTCAATAACCAACCCTGCACAGTAAGTTAGAATATAGAAGCAGCAAGGGGAATGAACTGAAGAGGCTAACTTGAGCTGCGTAAAACTTCGTGTGCTCTCCTTCGACTAATACCATGTCTACTTGTATGTGTGCATACATTGCTTCTTCGGCTAGGGCAGTACTAGGAAAACAAGGCAATGCCTATTACATGTAAGTCGACTAGTTTGGACACAATGCACCAATCCCGTAGAGATAAACAACTTGGCCTAAATTAACTGGAATTCCCCCTATATAATTTGTCCTAGATTTTTCCATTGAAGGTATACAATACAGTTGAAATTTAACCGGTCACATGCTGAAAGTCTTAAACCAGTAGGGAAGCGGGAGAATTAGCTAAAAAAAGTCTATTACTAACTGCAAGAAAATAACTCATAAGCGGTTCCATAATTTCACCTTCTAAGTGAACTTGGTAATTATACAATGACCCGATACACATAGCGAAGCGTGTGGAACTAGATATTTAAACAGCCAACTGATCGATCAAACCAATGCAAAAAAGAAGGTAAGCAACAATTTACCTTCTCCGCTGGTAACATTTGAAGCTCATACCATTAGTGGTCATTTTTGTTGTAAGAACTCACTCTTACTACATAAACCTGCAACATTTACATAAAAGAAGTTCCACAGTTAGAGGAAAATGGATTTTACCCATCACCGGGCCTTACAAGTATCCCTACTTTTCATGTACAATTAAAGCCAGGCTATTAGGAAAGTTAGTATCCAACCAACTTTTAGATCTGCTTGAAATCGAAGAACTCTGTAGAACAATAGTACTCTATCATGCAAACTTCATGTAAAATTCTGGAAGTCCAAACAGGCCAGTTTTACCATTCTTTGAATAACCAGAGACAGATCCAAGTTGCAATTATAGATATGGATATGGCACTGCAACACAATTTAAGTCTACAACATGCAGAAAATAGATGTCTGTACACAATTAAATCCAGTTATTATATGGCCAACCAGAAGGCGCTATTTCCCATATCTTACTGAATCAACTTCAAAGCATTATTTGTAGGCGAGGATGGCTACAGCAAGCTACCTAGCAAGTTTCAGGAATTGGCCCAATAAGTGCCGCGGAAATTCTACAGAAATCAAGTTATCCTCTCTATGATGGAAGCTTTCTGTACAAAACTATGTTCCAATCATGCTACTGAGCACAACTTTTCCTTTGTCGAACACCCATCTAAAATCTTGTTTTGCTAGGGACTTTGCCTCCTTTTCGAAAGAAAGAAAGAAAGAAAGAAAAAGAAGATGTAAAATAATGTGCGAGAACAGGTGAACCTCACCTTGAACTTTGTCCTCTCTATGAGCTGGAACACCAAGCAGTCACCATCAGCCAGGTCGTGCTCAGCAGCAAACCGTCTCCACCGGCGAAGACTAGGTATCTGTTTGCGGCCGTTAGTTTTGCAGGAATAGAGCACGTCAAACTCGTTATTCATCTCATCCACCAAAACCATCATGTCATCATGCACTAGGAGATACTGCCTGAAGTGCATCGGGATGAACTGCCAGATAGCCCAAGAAATTGCCAGTCAAGAATCAACTACACTATGACAGACCTGAAGCGAATGGTATTGCCGTACCAGATTGTTGTTTTTGGTGGCATAACTTTGGGACATGGGCTTGATGAAGGTGGGGTAGTCAGAGCCCAGCTGGTCCTTGAGCTCTTCAGCCTTGGTAATTGCGTATGCTCTCTCTTCGTCAGTTGCATACACGGGAACTGTACTAGGTAATTCGGTCCTCTCATTGCGTTGCGCTTTGGCAGGGCGGTAGTCGGGCTGCTCCGGGAGGCTGGCGATGCGGCCGGACCGCCGGATCGGGGCGTCCAGCCTCGGGTTCCGCGGCACCAGAAGCTTGGCCTGCGGGCGGCACCAAGGAAACCAGGCGGGGTTCAGTTAAGGAGATAACGGAGCAGAGAAAGGCGGGACCTTTTGTCACGGGAGAGAATCGATCTGACCGGCGTGGGCTTGGCGGCGGCCTGGCGGACGGCGGCGGAGAGCTTGTGCAGCCGCAGTTCGTCCAGCTTGCGCTTGTTCTCCTCGATCTGCCTCCTGCGCTGCTCCTCGTACGAGTTCGTCTCAGCCATTCCGGCTCGCCTCGCTTTTCTGTCTGGAGGAGGAAAATGAAATGGGGATTTTCGAGTCGGGCGGCGGCGTTCGAATTTGGAGAAGACGACGAGGGGAGAGAAGCAAAAGCCGCGAAATAAGGAGTTTGGCTAGCCTTTCTGAGTGTTAGCCTACTATCGTCCATACAGGCCCATGTCTTTCCTCGAGAAGCATATAAAGCTAGATAGAGCCCACTATGATTTCTAGTGGCTGAGGTGATATTAAGTTGTTGTTTTAAAAAAGGTGATATTGCCTGCCATTTCTGTGGGCAATATTAATCTATATTTTGACCAGAATTAGACATGATTTGAGAATAGGTCAACTATACATGTTGTGTACAATGAGCCACATTTCGTACATCTTCTACGCGCGAGGTGTGTGTCCCGTCAATTTGTCACCCTTGTTATTTATCATTTTCTATCTCCTTTTAGGGGACTTTTTTCTCCTTCATTAAGAGGAAAGGTCTTTGTTTCGAATCGGGCGGCGCTATAGCACATTGGAATGTTTACCATCGAGCCCATGAAATTAGCCTATTTGGTCCCAACATAGCCCAAAACCTTATAATTCGGCATTTTCATGATAAGGGGGGCCACCGACCCTAGCCCAATAAATTTAGGAGAGAGCTCATGGAAAATGCAAGATAAATGACGCCAAACTACCACATATTGGGCAGTCCTGACACGAAAATACCATAATTGGACGAGTTGACACATAAAAGCCACTTTGGGGGCATGGGCGTGACAGACATCACTGATTGTGTGATTCGCTAAGCTTAAACCGTTTTTTGGCAGGTGGAGTCCCCTAGCAGCTCCGGCGTGGCAGCAGGCTGGCGGACGGATGACACAACCATTAACAGGGAAATATGGGGCCAACCATTTGTTGGTCATACATAAACATCCGATGTGGCACTCAAACACTAGGTTCCCGCACTCCTCTCATCTCCACCATTGTTGCTCCTTCCATGCCTCTTCGCTTCGCCCCCGACGTTCCATCATCGTCGTCTGTGTTGTCGGCGTATGAAACATGTGGGCCCCATATGTGGTTTTGGTAATTAATGACAATATTTATAGACTAATGTGTGTATTAAGTTGCAATTGTTGGTATTGTCCATTGGCATCGCTTGGAGCATGTGTTGGCTTCAAGGTCGATGAAATAAAGAAGAAGATGTGTTTTGCAAGCTCAAAATGCGTCATCTCTAGAAGATCTCATGTCTGATGCTTGCCATCCTCGGTGGTCATGGATCGATGAAGAGGAATCAAGAAAGGCGTTCTATCTTGAGAAGGGCAAGACCGTCTACATCGAGCTTAAGTGGAATTCTCAAGGCAAAGGTATAATCTTGATAGGTTTTCCCTTTTGCCGGTCTCATGTTGTTAGTTAGGAGACCAAGTTTAGGATAGATAGCCGTACTATCAAGAGGGGCTCTCGAGTGAGTATCTCGATCATATCATTCAGAGAGAGCTCAAATCTTTGCATACTTGCATCATCATATTTGGTTGTTATTTGGTATTATCCATGTGAGGATTTAGAGCTTGTGGTAATCTCCATAACAAGTTCTTGTTCATCAAAATAGGATCTCCCGTTTATATCTTGTTGCGATTTTGATCTTGGCGGTTTTCCGGTTTCTCACCAAGTGAGGTATCTCACATTATAATACTTGATACATTCTCACTTGGTGATAGGTAGCTCTTGTTGTCCTCTTTCCAACACAATTAGAATCGGGTCAATCGGAGTTACCAATCAAAAGTTAGTCATTTGAATATCTGTCGTTCTTATTTGAAAAAGGAAAAAAGAAAAATATTTTTGTGGGCCGTCTGGTACTACCAGGCCCAGTTCCGAACAGCCTAGTGCCCGCGCGTGTAGCTCCTGCCTGGCCCGTTGGCTCGGGCCGGCACTACCGTCCAGCCCGGTACTACTGCCCGGGTGGGCCGGTAGTACCGGCCTAGCTCCAACCCGCCTTGCATACCCAGCTCCTAGCAGCCCACCCCGCTCCCTGTCGCGCCGTGCGTCAGCCCGCCTCGCTCGCATGCGCGCCCGATTCCACTTCCGCCACCCCCGCGCACCAGCTGGCCCCCGCGTCGCGCGCAGCCTCCCCACACGCCCACTCGATTCCCTCGCGCTCGCTCGCTACTCATGCCACGATCCCCTATCGCTCTTCCTCGCTGGCTTGCTTGCGCGCCAGGTCGCCAGCGTTGATGTGCTTCCTGGGCCTTGGGAGGTAGTACCGTCCCAATCCAGTACTACCGGCCCAGGAGGAAATTTGGCCCCAACAGGCAGAAAATAAGAGGCCCTATAAATAGCTCTTCTCTCTCTCTTTTTTAGAGAGTCTTCCTCTATTCTTTCTCAAGCCTTTTTCCCCATTTGCCTAAATCTCTTGAGCTTGATTTCTTCCTTCCCCTCTAACGATTCTTGTCAATATCTGAGGGGAAGCTAGAGGAGATCTAGATCTACATTTTGACCAAACCAAAACATCTCTTTGTGAGTGTATCTTTGGGATCTAGATCTTGGGGGATTTTGTGTTCCTCTTTGATTCCTCATCTCTTGTTCTCCCAATAGCTTTAGTAGCTTTGTTAGAACTTGAGAGTGAGGGATTGGAGCATCTTTGTGGTGTTCTTGCCTTTTGCATTAGGTGCATCGGTTTGAGTTCTCCTCGGAGGATTTGGTTCGTGATATTCATTGAAGCTTGTGCCTCTTGGGTTCTTGGAACCCTAGATGGTTTTGTGGCCTTGGTGGCGTTTGTTGGGAGCCTCCAATTAAGTTGTGGAGAAGTGCCCAAACCTTGTGAGAGGTTTCGGATTGCCACCGACAAGTGCACCGATAGTGGAAGTGTGGATTGATCCCGTTGGGGTGAGATTCACCAAAGAACAAGGGACGCCTTTTGTGGCATTGGTGGTTTGATACCACCCCCTCTCCAAACAAAATGTACTCCATGTTGGGAGGAACTCGATAAAATATCGTCGTCTCTGCGTGCCTCGGCTATCTCTATATCCGAGCTCTTACTTATGCACCTTACTTTGTGATTCCTTCGTACTTGAAGTATATATCTTGCTATCACATAGTTGCTTGTCTTGCTTAGCATAAGTTGTTGGTGCACATAGGTGAACCCTAGTTGTTCTAGGTTTTGTGCTTGACAAAGTAAACAATAGTTTTATTCCGCCTTTGTTGAGCCACTCTCGAAAAAAATTAAACCGCCTATTCACCCCCTCTAGGCGGCATCTGTATCCTTTCAGCTTCGACACCGCCATGCCAAGTTGGAAGGATGGGGAGAGCTCGAGCCCCTCCTACCCAGGGGTAAGTATCGTTCCCCTGATTTGGTTTCTAGGGTTAGGGTTTTGTGCCAATTTGGGAAATTTTAATTTTTCCTTGAATCCAATCGATTAAGCTCGGTATTTTTGAAAATTTTCTTGGTTTAGGTTTTGAAGACGGTTGATTATGCGCCAGAGATGACCGATGACCCTACATTCTATGGCATTTCTGTGGGATGCCCGTTACTATGTCATGGCCACCAGCTATAACTGCATAAATGTGTAGCACTCGAAGGCACCAACATTGAATGTCGGTTCTATATGTGTCAAGTATAGAATGTGAGTTTGTTCTCTTTATATTGTCTTCCTCGAGTCCAAGTCTCGGAAGCCGCTTAGGCAAGACATAGACTGGCACTTCGAACTGGTCTCCTTATAAAGGGAAGTCCTCCCAAATGTCGGATACTAGGTATTTATCTACCCCATCCCCTTGGCAAAGGGGCCCGACAAAGATATTATTAAGTGGCGCCTATAGCGGGCCCGAGCACTATGGTACTACGTGGCTACTATACTACCGGTTACTTTCGAGTAGTGTTTCCAATCAAGGAACCACTCCTCTCTAGTCAACCTGCCCGGAACAGCAAGACAAAACAATTACTAGCTTTCTGTTGGAGATATGCCCTAAAGGCAATAATAAAAGTAGTTATTATTATATCTTTGTGTTTATGATAAATGTTTACATTCATGCTATAACTGTATTAATCGGAAACATTAATACTTGTGTGATTTGTAAACTTGTTAAAGTCCCTAGTAAAGCCTCTTTGTAATACTAGCTTGTTGGTTGATAGATGATCATGGTTTTCTGATCATGAACATCGAGATGTTATTAACAACAAGATCATATCATTAGGCTAATGGTGTGATGAACATACTCCTATAGATAAGCGTAGCATAAAGATCAAGTCATTTCAATAGTTTGTTTGCTATAAGCTTTCTGATACATAGTAACCTAATTCCTTTGACCATGAGATCATGCCGATACATCCAATTTGCATCACCATTCTATATCATAATTTACTTTTATTCATTGATATATGTCTTATTATGAGGTATTACTTATGTCTTTTCCACTTTTTTGCATGTTGGATGATTCTAGGAGGATGGACTGCCGGAGTCTGGATTCTGATAGAAAAGAAGGTGTTTCGGTGCAATTTCACGAAGATCAGAAAAATACCAGAAAATATGGGAAAATATTATTTTTCTAGAAGATTGAGGAAGCCAGAAGGAGGAGCGAAGAAGGGCCGCAGGGGGGCCACACACCCCTAGGCGTGGGCCCACCCTGGGTCGCGCCTAGGGCAGGTGTGGTCCACCTGCCCGGCTCCCGACTCCGACCCTTCGCTTATATCTTCCCTATGGAACTCTAATACTGGGGGCAACCACAGACATATTTCCGCCGCCTCTGCAGGGCAGAAAACACCGAGAGAGAAAGATCTCTCCGGCAGACAGATTTCTGCCGGGGGAATTCCTTCTCGGAGAGGGGAGATCGTCGCCATCAACACCATCATCAAGCTAGGCTTCATAGTGATCATCATCATCATCCACACCATCATCTCCACCAGCACCATCATCACCACTCCGTCTCGCTGTAACAATTGTGTTGGATATTGCTTAAGTTCTTAGGGGAAACTTTCCCGGTATTAATTACTATTGTAGTTGATGCTTCTGAGTGGAACCATTGGATTATTGTTTATGTTCAGATTTTTATCCATTATCATATCATCTTTGATCTTGATCCATATGATGTCTCGTGAGTAGTTCGTTTAGTTCTTGAGGACATGGGAGAAGTCATGTTGTTATTAGTGGATTTGTGTTGAGTTATTATTCAATGGTTTAGTATTTAAGTTGTGGTGCTATTCTTCTAGTGGTGTCATGTGAACGTCGACTACATGATACTTCACTATTTATGGGCCTAGGAGAATGCATTGTGTATTTGTCTACTAATTGTGGGGCTGTCGGAGTGACAGAAACCTGAACCCCCGTTAGGACACCTTTGCACAAAGAAGCGTAGGATCTCAGAGTTTAAGGCTGTGGTTAGGTTTATATCTTAATTAATTTCCTGTAGTTACGGATGTTTGTAGAGGGTTTAATCACAAGTATGTATTAGTCCAAGTAAGGTCGGTAGATTAGCACAGGTTCACCCACACAACACTTACAACACCAAAGAAGAGTACTCGGCTATTTGAAGCGAAAGCACTTGACAGAATTCCCATGTGTCCTCGAGAACGTTTGGTCCTTATAAGTATTTCCATTGGCTTGTCCTTTGCTAAGAAAGGATTGGGCCACTTTCTACGTTTGTTCTTTGTTACTTGCACTTTGTTTTGTTGCTTTATCAGAAAACCACTAAAAATCCGTTTGCTAAGTATTTATAGAGATTTCCTACTCCATACCACTAGTCAACACCTTTCGCTCCTCGTTGGGATCGACACTCCTATTTATCAAAAGTACTGCGATACACCCCCTATACTTGTGGGTCATTAAGACTATTTTCTGGCGCCGTTTCCGGGGAGTGAAGCGCTATTGAAGAGTGGAACTGGTAAAGGAAACTTATACTGTGATTATTGCTTTTTGTTACTGCTTGTTACTCTATTTCCAACATGGATAACCTACTTGGTTTTCTGTTTGGGAAAACTACTACCACTGCTAGGGTAGTAGATGAACCATCACCTGTTAAGATAGATCCTTTTAATATACCTACAAGTATTGTTGATCGTGTTATGGATAATTATTATTTTGGGGATGGAACTGTCCATCCTGGTGATCACTTGCTTTTTATCCATGAATTATGTAGGTTGTTTAAGTGTGCAAGTATCACAACTGAACAGGTGAATAAGAAGTTACTCTCCATATACTTGAAAGGGAGAGCTGAAGAATGGTATAAGCTGCTAAAGAATGGACAATCCATGGAATGGGAGGAGATGGCATCTCTCTTTTATTCTAAATTCTGTCCTCCCAGTGAGATTCATAAGGATAGAAATCTGATATATAACTTTTGGCCTCATGATGGAGAGAGTACAGCTCAAGCTTGGGGGAGATTGAAGTTACTAATGCTTAAATGTCCTATTATGAACTCCCTAACAATATTATTATCAATAACTTTTATGCTAGGCTTTCTCTTCATGATAAAGATCTACTAGATGCTTCTTGCGCTGTATCATTCACACGTATGAAGGAAGAAGCTAAATGGGATCTACTAGATCGTATTCAAGAGAGCACTGAAGCTTGGGAGAATAACAAAGGAAGAAAGTCAGGTATAAACTATGATTATGAATGTATTAAATCTTTTGGGAACTGATGACTTCCGTGATATTAGCAATGAGTTTGGTCTTGATCCTCAAGTCCTTGCAAAATGTCTTAATGCCTTTGCCTCTTATATTGAAATTCCCAAGAAAGAGTGGGACAAGTACCATGCTCCTTATAAAGACATTGTCACCCATGTTCCTGCTAGCATAGTGGTTTGTACTGTTGATCCTATTTTCCCTGAACCTTATGTGGAGAAAATCCCTTTTCATGCTAAGGTAAGGGAACATTCCATAATAGCTAATGTGGTTAGCAAAAGTGCAAAGAAAACTGTGGAACCTGATGAGCTCATTGATATTGAGCCTGTGGTAGCTATTGTGAAAGATCTTGTCACTAGAAATATAGAGGATGAGCACATTGTCTTCTGTGAAGACGCTTCTAATATTATCTCTCATCCTAGTAAGGCTAGAAAAGCTAGTGTTCCTATGCTTTCTGTTAAAATTGGTGATCATTGTTACTATGGTTTATGTGATATTAGTGCTAGTTCTAGTGCTATTCCTTATGAGATTTACAGGGAAATTATGCATGAAATTGGTCCTTGTGAGCTTGAGGACATTGATGTGGTTATTCACCTTGCTAATAAGGAAACCATTTGCCCTATTGGTATTGTAAGATATGTGGAGGTTCTTTGTGGTAAGATTAAGTATCCTGCTGATTTTCTAGTGCTTAATTCAACAGCTAGCAAAACTTGTCCTATCATTTTTGGTAGACCTTTCTTGAACACTTGTGGAGCTATTATAGATTGTAAGGAGGAAAAAGTTTTAACTAAGTTTGATGGAAAGTCTTATGAGTTTAATTTTTCCAAATTTGCAAAAACTCCTTATGAAAATGAACTGCCTAATGATGATTTCAGGTTGAACAACTTTCTGCTATTTGCCTATTTCTCTTGCCCCTAACAATGCCTTGCATCATTTTATGAAAGATCACGAAAGCGATGTATTCATGAAGGAAAGAAATGAGATTGACGAGGTTTTCCTTCGTCAGCCTGAGTTACTTAAGCATAATCTACCTGTGGAAGATTTGGGTACCACACTACCACCTAAAGAGGACCCTGTTTTCGAATTAAAACCTTTACCTGATGATCTTAAATATGCTTATCTTGACAATAAGAAAGTGTATCCTGTTATTATTAGTTCTAAACTTTTAGTAAAGGAAGAAAAAGGTTATTAAAAGTATTGAAGAAACACCGAGGAGCTATGGGTTATACTCTTGATGATATAAAAGGAATTTCTCCTACTATATGTCAGCATGCTATCAATATTGAGCCTGATGCAAAACCAGTTGTTGAGCACCAACGCCGTCTAAATCCTAAGATGAAGGATGTGGTAAGAAATGAGGTATTAAAACTGCTTGATGTTGGTATTATTTATCCTATTGCTGACAGTCAATGGGTTAGCCCTGTTCATTGTGTTCCCAAGAAAGGGGGAATAACTGTTGTGCCTAATGAAGATAATGAGCTTATACCGCAAAGAGTAGTGGTTGGGTATAGAATGTGTATTGATTTTAGAAAGATTAATAAAGTTACTAAGAAATATCATTATCCTTTGCCTTTTATTGATCAAATGCTTGAAAGGTTGTCCAAAAAGACTCACTTTTGCTTTCTTGATGGTTATTCTGGGTTTTCTCAAATTTCTATGAAAGCACAAGACCAAGAGAAAACTACTTTCACTTGTCTGTATGGTACTTATGCTTATAGGCATATGCCTTTTGGTTTATGTAATGCTCCTACTACCTTTTAGAGATGTATGTCTGCTATCTTTCATGGTTTTTGTAAAGAAATTGTGAAGGTTTTCATGGACGATTTTTCCGTCTATGGAACTTCTTTTGATAACTGTTTGCACAACCTTGATAAAGTTTTTGCAGAGATGTGAAGAAACCAACCTTGTACTTAATTGGGAGAAATGCCATTTCATGTTTAATGAAGGAATTGTTCTTGGACACAAGATATCTGAAAGAGGCATTGAAGTTGACAGAGCCAAAATTGAAGCAATTGAGAAGATGCCTTGTCCTAGAGATATCAAAGGTATTCGTAGTATCCTTGGTCATGCTGGTTTCTATAGGAGGTTTATTAAAGATTTCTCCAAAATTTCAAAGCCCCTTACTAATCTTCTTAAAAAATATGTACCTTTTGTTTTTGATGATGATTGTAAGGAAGCTTTTGAAACTTTGAAGAAAGCTTTGACAACTACTCCTATTGTTCAACCACCTGATTGGAGTTTACCTTTTGAAATTATGTGTGATGCTAGTGATTTTGCTGTGGGTGCTGTCCTTGGGCAATGTGTTGACAAGAAGTTGAATGTTATTCATTATGCTAGCAAGACTCTAGATGCTGCTCAAAATAATTATGCTACTACTAAAAAAGAGTTCTTAGCTGTAATCTTTGCTTGTGATAAGTTTAGACCTTATATTGTTGATTCAAAGGTTACTATTCATACTGATCATGCTGCTATCAAGTACCTTATGACAAAGAAGGACACTCTTATCAGGTGGGTTTTGCTTTTACAAGAGTTTGATCTGCATATAGTAGATAGGAAAGGTGCTGAAAATCCTGTTGCTGACAATTTATCTCGCTTGGAAAACATTTCTTTTGACCCATTTCCTGTTAATGATAGTTTTCCAAATGAGCAGTTGGCTGCGATAAGGGTAAGTACGCATGAGAGTCCTTGGTATGCTGATTTTGCTAACTTTAATGTTTCCAAGTATTTGCCTCCAACCTTTATAGCTCAGCAGATAAGGAAATTCTTTTATGATCTAAGGCATTACTTTTGGGATGACCCACACTTATATAAAGAAGGAGTAGATGGCATTATGCGAAGATGTGTTCCAGAATTTGAACAACAAGAGATATTGAGAAAATGTCATGGCAGTGCTTATGGAGGACATCATGTAGGGGATAGGACTGCACAGAAGGTTTTACAATCTGGATTTTATTGGCCTACCCTTTTCAAAAATGCAAGAAAGTTTGTCTTATCATGTGATGAATGTCAACGAGCAGGTAACATTTCTAGACGCAATGAAATGCCTATGAATTATTCTCTTGTTATTGAACCTTTTGATTGTTGGGGATTCGACTTTATGGGACCTTTTCCCCCTTCAAAAGGGTACACTCATATTCTTTTTGCTGTCGACTATGTTACAAAGTGGGTAGAAGCCATACCTACAAATAGTGCTGATGGTAAGACCTCCTTGAAAATGCTTAAGGATGTCATTTTCCTAGGTTCAGTGTGCCTAGATATCTCATGACTGATGGAGGCTCTCATTTTTTTATGGGGGTTTTAGAAAAACTCTCGCTAAGTATGATGTAAACCATAGAATTGCTCCAGCTTATCACCCCCAAACTAGTGGGCAAGTAAAACTTTCCAATAGGGAAATTAAATCTATCTTGCAGAAGACTGTCAATAGATCTAGAAAAAATTGGGCTAAAAAGTTGGATGACGCTTTGTGGGCTTATAGAACTGCTTATAAAAATCCTATGGGGATGTCTCCTTACAAAATGGTCTATGGGAAAGCTTGCCACTTGCCTTTAGAATTAGAACACAAAGCTTATTGTGCAGTGAAAGAGTTGAATAGAGATTTTAGACTTGCAGGTGAATAAAGACCGCTCGACTTAAGTAATCTAGATGAGTGGAGAGGTGAAACTTATGAAAATACTAGGCTTTTTAAGGAAAAGGTAAAAAGATGGCATGATAGGAGAATTCTCAAAAGGGAGTTCCATGTTAGTGAGAAAGTTCTTTTGTATAGGTCTCGTCTTAGATTTTTTGCAGGGAAACTACTCTCAAAATGGGAAGGATCTTTTGTTCTCAAGGAAGTATACCGTTCAGGTGCCATAAAAATTTCTTCTCTAAAGGATGACACAACACATGTGGTGAATTATCAAAGACTAAAACATTTTATTTCTGGAGATTCTTATAATGAAGATGTGGATGTTATTCAAATGGTGACTCCAGAAGAATTTATCAGAAGCCAAACACCAGAAACTGCAGAGTTCGTCTTTGAATAGGTAAAAGTGGTGAAAACAGAGGGTTCGTGAAATCCAAATCTATTTATATTTTTGATGTTTTTAAAACACAAGGGAAGTTACAAGACGGAACGGAGGAGGAACCAGAGGCCGGGGTGGCCAAACCCACCCCAGGCACGGGCCCACCTTGCCCCGCGCCTGGAGGGGGTGTGCCTCCCCTGAGCTCCGACTCTGCCTCGTTTCCGTGTCAAAACCTTCCTTATGCTTTGAAACTTCGTAATATATAACCCCCGGATTCCCCGAGGTTCTTGCATCGAGTTCTTGTCGTGTTTTTGTTTCAATCTATTTCTGTCAGGCAAGTTCTCAGTTTTGGAGCTACAATGTCTTCCTCTGGATCACCCATGGAGGATTCCTCTGCGGATGTCCTCAATGTAGGGTTCGCAGCATAGAAAACAAAAAAAATTCCTACGATGTGAACTATATACCAAGATCTATATATACTAGATACAAACAACGGGCGGATGTATATCCGTAGAGAACATACCCTTGAAGACCGACAAAGCTTAACGAGTTCAACTCGTGGTTGATGTAGACGATCTCTTGCCGATCTCAAGATCGAGAGGAAGTCCTAGCGCCGCAAATCAGCAGCGCATCCATGCTCGTACACACGTTCGAGGCACCGAGCAACCTCCGTCTCCTTGCTCCAGCGATGCAGCGGAAGCACAACTCTTTCTTGCCGAATAGCCACCGGGAACATGTATCTCGCTAGTCCGAGACCATGGGGGATAAATTCTAGAGGAGGAGAGAGATCCTTCACGAGGAGGTGTGAGAGACAAGTGAGGAGGAGGGGCTCCTTTTATAGGAGGAGGGGGGAACCCCAAGGGGGTGGACGGCGCATGGGGGCTGCCCCCTTGCCCTCCCCTCTTCATGTGGGTGGACACTCCACTCACAAAACTCCTCTAAATTCCCTCCACTCAAAGTCCACTCAAAAATCCCATTAAATTTCCACCAAATTTAATGCAAACTCTCATTAAATAAAACTCTTTTATTTTATTCAGAATTTTGTCAATTACTTTAATGACAAACATTCACAAATAACCCCTTGCTAGAATTCTATTTCACATGCATAACCACTTTATGCAATTTCACCCGAAAACCTGTTTCGGTATCTAGTGAAATAAATTCCTGCGCTTGTTCATTCTTTCGGCATGAAACATTTGCTCCAATTGGATGTCGGTGTCTCTTAAGTGTGTCACCCTACGGTTCGTGAATAATGCGGACATGATCGAGACCCCTCTCAGATCAATAATCAGAAGCGGGATCTGGAGACCCATACTGACTCCCACACATTCAACGATGACTTTCTTGTGATCGTCGGAACTTTTACGCTAGTATCTTAATCCCTTTGTTTCATGATATATTACATGTCCGAGATTCGATCATTGGTATCTCCATACCTAGTTTGATCTCGTTACCGACATGCACTCTTTTCTCGTTCCTGTGATATAACATTCTAGTGATCAAATCACTTGCTTGCAAGCTAATCAATGTGATATCATCGAGAGGGCCCAGAGTATATCTATCCGTCATCGGGATGAACAAATTCCACTCTTGATCCATGAGCCTCAACATAACACTTTATTAGTTCTGAATCCATCTTTATAATCACCCTGTTATGGTGTGACGTTTGATGTTATCAAGAAACTCTTCCGGTGTTAGTGATTGACATGATCTCATGGTCTAAGGATTAGGATCACTTCGTAAGTTGTTATAGCAATATAAACTCAATGACTTTGATCGTAATGCTATACTTCGGATGAGTGTTCATCACATCATTACACTAATGTTGTGATCCCGTTATTAACAACATCCAATGTCCATGATCAGGAAACCTTGATCATCTTGTTAATCAACGAGCTAGTTTATGAGAGAGGCATAACTAGGAACTTTCTGTTTGTTTATTAAACACACATGTATTAACGTTTCCGTATTAATACAATTATAGCATGCAAAATAAACATCTATCATATACTTGGAATACACATAATAAACACTTTATTATTGCCTCTCAGGGCATATTCCCTTCAGTCTCCCACTTGCACTAGAGACAATAATCTAGTTACATAGTGATAAATCTAACACCCATTGAGTTCTGGTGTTGATCATGTTTTGCTCTAGGGAGAGTTTTAGTCAACGGATCTGCTACATTGAGATCCGTATGTACTTTACAAATCTTTATATCTCCATCCTTGACATGCTCGCGGATGGAGTGAAACCGGCGCTTAATATGCTTGGAATGCTTGTGAGACCTTGGCTCTTTGGCATTGGCAATGGCACCATTGTTGTCACAATAGATCACCATTGGGTCCAACGCGTTTGCCACAACTCCTAGTTCGGATATGAACTCCTTCATCCAAACTGCTTCCTGAGCTGCTTCTGAAGCAGCAACATATTCGGCCTCCGTTGTTGATCCCGCTACCACAGGTTGTTTGGAACTCCTCCAACTAACCGCTCCGCCATTCATGAGAAATACGTATCCGGATTGAGACTTAGAGTCATCCGGATCGGTGTCAAAGCTAGCATCGACATAACACTTAGCGACGAGCTCTTCTTCACCTCCGTATACAAGAAACATATCCTTAGTTCTTCGTAAGTACTTAAGGATATTCTTGACCGCTATCCAGTGTTCCGAACCTGGATCCGATTGGTACCTACTAGTCAAACTAATAGCGTGTGCCACATCCGGTCTTGTACATAGCATGGCGTACATTATAGAGCCTATGGCTGAAGCATAGGGGACTTTGTCCATTATCTCTCTTTCTTCCGCCGAAGCCGGACTTTGAGTCTTACTCAATGTCTTGCCTTGCAACATAGGTAAGAACCCCTTCTTACTTCCGTCCATTTTAAACTTCTTTAAAATCTTATCAAGGTATGTACTTTGCGATAGCCCTATTAGGCGCCTAGATATATCTCTATAGATCTTTATGCCTAATATGTATGACGCTTCACCTAGGTCCTTCATTGAAAATTTGCTGTTTAGATAACTTTTAACACTGTTTAAAAGTTCTATATCATTTCCGATCAATAATATGTCATCCACATATAATATCAGAAATGCCACATTGCTCCCACTCACTTTCTTGTAAATACAAGCTTCTCCATAAGTTTGGACAAATCCAAACTCTTTGATCACCTCATCAAAGCGGAGATTCCAACTTCGCGATGCTTGCTTCAATCCATAGATGGATCGCTGAAGCTTGCACACCTTGTTAGCATCCTTAGGATCGACAAAACCCTTTGGTTGTATCATATACAACTCTTCTTCAATATTACCATTGAGAAACGCGGTTTTGACATCCACCTGCCATATTTCATAATCGAAATATGCAGCAATTGCTAACATAATCCTAACTGACTTTAGCATCGCTACGGGAGAGAAAGTCTCATCGTAGTCAACTCCTTGAATTTGTCGAAACCCCTTTGCGACAAGTCGAGCTTTATAGATGGTCACATTACCATCAGCATCAGTTTTCCTTTTGAAAATCCATTTGTTCTCCACGGCCTTTCGGTCGTGAGGTAATTCCACCAAGTTCCAAACTTGATTTTCATACATGGATTCCATCTCGGATTTCATGGCTTCTAACCATTTGTTGGAATCCGGGCTCATCATCGCTTCTTCATACGTCGCAGGGTCATTATTTTCATCAACCATGAAATTTATGACAGGATTTCCGTACAGCTCGGGAGCTGCACGCGTCCTGTTTGACCTGCGAGGTTCGGTAGTACTCTCTTTCGGAGTTTCATGATCATTATCATTAGTTCCCTCTTCAACAGGTGGAGCCAACTCCGGAACAACTTCCGGCGCTGCGCTACTCGCCATACTTTGAAGAGAAGGTTCCACAACCTCTTCGAGTTCTACCTTCCGACTATTCACACCTTTCGCGAGAAACTCTTTCTCTAGAAAGGATCCATTCTTGGCAACAAAAACCTTGCCCTCGGATCTGTGATAGAAGGAATACCCAGTAGTTTCTTTAGGGTATCCTATGAAGACGCATTTTTCCGCTTTGGGTTCGAGTTTATCCGGTTGAAGTTTCTTCACATAAACATCGCAACCCCAAACTTTAAGAAATGACAGCTTAGGTTTGTTTCCAAACCACAATTCATACGGTGTCTTTTCAACGGATTTAGATGGTGCCCGATTTAAAGTGAATGCAGCAGTTTCTAGTGCATAACCCCAAAATGACAACGGCAAGTCTGTCAGAGACATCATAGATCGAACCATATCTAATAAAGTACGATTACGACGTTCCGACACACCATTTCGCTGTGGTGTTCTGGCAGGTGTGAGTTGTGAAACAATTCCACACTCTTTCATGTGAGTGCTAAACTCGTAACTTAGATACTCACCTCCACGGTCGGACCGTAGAAATTTGATCTTTCTATTACTATGATTTTCCACTTCATTCTGAAATTCCTTGAACTTTTCAAAGGTTTCAGACTTGTGTTTCATCAAGTAGATATAACCGTATCTACTCAAATCATCCGTGAAAGTAACAAAATAACGATATCCACCTCGCGCCGACACACTCATTGGACCACATACATCAGAATGTATGATTTCCAATAAATCTGTCGCCCGTTCCATTGAACCGGAAAACGGCGTTCTAGTCATCTTGCCCATAAGGCATGGCTCACATGTATCAAATGATTCATAATCAAGTGATTCCAAAAGTCCATCCGAATGGAGCTTCTTCATGCGTTTAATGCCAATATGACCTAGACGGCAGTGCCACATATATGCGGATATATCATCATTAAGTTTAATCCTTTTAGCATCAACATTATGAATATGTGTAACATTATCATTGAGATCTAACAGAAATAAACCATTCATCATTGGTGCATGACCATAAAAGATTTCATTCATATAAATGGAACAACCATTGTTCTCAGATTTAAATGAATAACCACTTTGCATCAAACATGATCCAGATACAATGTTCATGCTCAGTGCAGGCACCAGATAACATTTATTCAAGTTTATGACTAATCCCGACGGTAAGTGGAGAGGCAGCGTTCCGACGGCGATTACATCAACGTTTGATCCATTGCCGACACGCATCTTGACCTCACCCCTTGCTAGCGGTCGCTTGTTCCGCAGCCCCTGATTCGAGTTACAAATATTAGCAACTGAACCGGTATCAAATACCCAGGTGCTACTGCGAGCACTAGTCAAGTACACATCAATAACATGTATATCATATATACCTTTGTTTGCCTTGCCGGCCTTCTTGTCTGCCAGATACTTGGGGCAGTTGCGCTTCTAGTGGCCAGTCCCCTTACAATAGTAGCACTCGGTATCAGACTTAGGTCCAACTCGGGGTTTCTTTTCAGGCGCGGCAACAGGCTTGCCGCCCTTACTTCCCTTCCGTTTTCCCTTCTTGTCTTTCTTGAAACCAGTGTTCCTATTGATCATCAACACTTGATGTTCCTTTTTGATCTCCACTTCTGCAGTTTTAAGCATTGACAGAAGCTCGGGGAGAGACTTCTTCATGCCTTGCATATTATAGTTCATCACGAAGCTCTTATAGCTAGGTGGCAGAGACTGCAGAACACGATGGATGCCTAAGTCAATGGGAATCGATATTCCCAAGGACACAAGCTTATCGGCGTAACCCGACATCTTGAGTACATGCTCACTAACGGAGCTGTGCTCTTCCATCATGCAGCTAAAGAACTTTTCTGAAGCATTGTAGCTCTCTACAGCAGCATGTGTGTCGAAAATCATTTTCAACTCACCCATTGTGTCAAATGCATTGCCGTTTTCGAAACGCTTTCGAAGTTCCGGCTCTAGCCCATACAATATGCCGCAATGAACTAAGTTGTGGTCCTCCTGACGAGTCTGATAGACATTCTTCTCCTCGTCAGGGGCATCATCAAAAGGTGGGGGGCCTAACGGCGCTTCTAGCACATATTGCTTTTGTGCAGCAGAGAGGAGAATCCTCAAATTCGTGGCCCATTCAGTAAAGTTGCTACCGTTCGTTGCTAGTTTCTCTTTCTCCATGAACGCATTGAAATTAAAAGCAGGTGGTGCCATCTACAACAGAATTTGTAAAGTTTAGACTAAGTGTATGATAGATCGAGTTCAACTAATCTATATTACGAATGAACTCCCACTCAAAAGCGACATCCCTCGTGTCCTTTTGGTGATTACATGAACCAAATCCACTACACCAAGTCCGATCATCACGTGAGTCGGTATAGCTTCAAAGGCGAGCATCAAATGGGCATCATATCAACTATATGACTCATGCTTAACCTTTCGGTCTG
This sequence comes from Avena sativa, assembly GCA_916181665.1. Classification (NCBI taxonomy): domain Eukaryota; kingdom Viridiplantae; phylum Streptophyta; class Magnoliopsida; order Poales; family Poaceae; genus Avena; species Avena sativa. Next base: position 293,668,324 of record OV702282.1, read on the forward strand.
TGTTCCGAGGCCATGTCTGTACATGCTAGGCTCGCCAAGTTAGAACCTTAGTATTTGCGTGTGTAACTGTTTTACACCCGAAATATGGTCGTGGATCCAAGAACACCCGATCATCACGTGATGTCTTGGAGCGACGAAAACATAATCGGTGCATACTAAAGGAAGAACACATTCTTATCTTGATATTTAAATGAGGGATCATCTTATTATGCTTAACAAAGCGCTAAACAAGCAATATAAGATGTAATCAAACATCATATGTTTATTAGTGAAATTATATGGTTCCCGCAGATGATCTCTATCATGTGCAACGTGGTATGATCACTATCATACCTATATGTGTAAATCCAAGGTCTATGGATTTTACACGCTATGTGTGTTGTAAGAGTATCATCTCATACTTCTACTTAAAACACTACCATATCATAACACTAGCCCAGCAACAATCTAAACTAGACGCCTCTAATTTATCCATTGCAAGTTTTACGTGGCTTAGGGCTTTCGAGATAGAACCGTTCTTACCTACGAACATGAACCACAACGAGGATAATCAAATTGTTGACAACTCGCTTGCAAAATAGATATTGACTATAGTAGGAGAGACAGACACCCGCTAGCCACTTATGCAAACTAGTTGCATGTCAAGCGTGGAACAGGTCTCATGTGCGAGGACATGTAAAGTTTGTCCGGGCCGCTTCATCCCACTATGCCACCAATATCCAAAATCACAACAAAGGAGCAACAACATGATCATCATCGCCCACATACTCATATGTGTACTACCCGTGTAAAGTATCTACGCATAGATCCGGCTCTGATACCACTGTAGGGTTCGCAGCATAGAAAACAAAAAATTTTCCTACGATGTGAACTATATACCAAGATCTATATATACTAGATACAAACAACGGGCGGATGTATATCCGTAGAGAACATACCCTTGAAGACCGACAAAGCTTAACGAGTTCAACTCGTGGTTGATGTAGACGATTTCTTGCCGATCTCAAGATCGAGAGGAAGTCCTAGCGCCGCAAATCAGCATCGCATCCGTGCTCGCACACACGTTCGAGGCACCGAGCAACCTCCGTCTCCTCGCTCCAGCGATGCAGCGGAAGCACAACTCTTTCTTGCCGAATAGCCACCGGGAACATGTATCTCGCTAGTCCGAGACCATGGGGGATAAATTCTAGAGGGGGAGAGAGATCCTTCACGAGGAGGTGTGAGAGACAAGTGAGGAGGAGGGGCTCCTTTTATAGGAGGAGGGGGGGAACCCCAAGGGGGTGGCCGGCGCATGGGGGCTGCCCCCTTGCCCTCCCCTCTTCATGTGGGTGGACACTCCACTCACAAAACTCCTCTAAATTCCCTCCACTCAAAAGTCCACTCAAAAATCCCATTAAATTTCCACCAAATTTAATGCAAACTCTCATTAAATAAAACTCTTTTATTTTATTCAGAATTTTGTCAATTACTTTAATGACAAACATTCACAAATAACCCCTTGCTAGAATTCTATTTCACATGCATAACCACTTTATGCAATTTCACCCGAAAACCTGTTTCGGTATCTAGTGAAATAAATTCCTGCGCTTATTCATTCTTTCGGCATGAAACATTTGCTCCAATTGGATGTCGGTGTCTCTTAAGTGTGTCACCCTACGGTTCGTGAATAATGCGGACATGATCGAGACCCCTCTCAGATCAATAATCAGAAGCGGGATCTGGAGACCCATACTGACTCCCACACATTCAACGATGACTTTCTTGTGATCGTCGGAACTTTTACGCTAGTATCTTAATCCCTTTGTTTCATGATATATTACATGTCCGAGATTCGATCATTGGTATCTCCATACCTAGTTTGATCTCGTTACCGACATGCACTCTTTTCTCGTTGCTGTGATATAACATTCTAGTGATCAAATCACTTGCTTGCAAGCTAATCAATGTGATATCACCGAGAGGGCCCAGAGTATATCTATCCGTCATCGGGATGAACAAATTCCACTCTTGATCCATGAGCCTCAACATAACACTTTATTAGTTCTGAATCCATCTTTATAATCACCCTGTTACGGTGTGACGTTTGATGTTATCAAGAAACTCTTCCGGTGTTAGTGATTGACATGATCTCATGGTCTAAGGATTAGGATCACTTCGTAAGTTGTTATAGCAATATAAACTCAATGACTTTGATCGTAATGCTATACTTCGGATGAGTGTTCATCACATCATTACACTAATGTTGTGATCCCGTTATTAACAACATCCAATGTCCATGATCAGGAAACCTTGATCATCTTGTTAATCAACGAGCTAGTTTATGAGAGAGGCATAACTAGGAACTTTCTGTTTGTTTATTAAACACACATGTATTAACGTTTCCGTATTAATACAATTATAGCATGCAAAATAAACATCTATCATATACTTGGAATACACATAATAAACACTTTATTATTGCCTCTCAGGGCATATTCCCTTCACTCAACCCATACATGTATGAGTTGAAGATCCATCCCAAGGAGCTGATTCTCAAAGATGGGAAGGTACATATGAAAGAAATTCAAGGCCCCAAGGGAGAAGGAAGTCTGTAAGACGGGATGGAAGCATTGGAGCAAGAGGTTTTCAGGTATAAGAAGATGGCGGAATGCGAAGTGGATGTTATTCACAAGATAAGTTCAGAACTCATCGCCAAGCACGAGGAGGAGGTGGCTGAGCTCCGAGAAGAAATCTTCTCGCTTCGTCAGATCACCAACCAATTACAAGCACAACTCTACGACATACAAAATCAAAACTGTGAGTATGAGGCTAGATTTGATCGCATAAGCTCTGCTGCTAGTTTCAGGATTGCAAATACAAGGACATCCTTTTTGGATGGGGAACCTTTGCCTTGGAAGTTTTATGATGACAAGAGAACACCACCACCGGAGGAGTAATTCGTCATCAGGTTTGGCATCCCCTTGGCTTGTTCCAAGCTTGGGGGAGTGCCGCGGTATCACCACCATTATCTTTTATCTTTTACCTTTTTAGTGGATTCATATCTTTGGTAGAGAGGTTATCTTATAGGTTGGTTTTCATGTGGAAGTATCACTCCTTTAGTTGAATATTTATGTATCCCTTGGTGTGAGTGCCTTTATTGGAATATTAATGAGAAGTTTCATCTTTTACTTTTTGCACTTCTTATTTTAGTCTGCAATCTCTATTACATGATGGATCTTGTTGACCATTAATGGCATCACTTTGGGATCATCAAGTGGATCTAAATTGGTTTTGGCAAACCGAGTTCTGGTCAGTAGCAATACTTTTTGAGGTTTGAAAGAAAAAGAGAAAAAACTTACATGAATTTTGTATCATTTATTTTCTTTCTTGTTGGCTCATAAGCTTAGTATTCTCTATTTAAGATATTTTGTGTCTTCAAGGAAGATTGCATGTTTGGCTTTATTACTTGTATGTTTGCTTATTTCTTTCAACTCTCTTGCTTGCTACCCAGCCTTGCTAGCCAAAAACCTGTTTTGAGAAGGCATACTTCTCATGTTTCCAATCCCTTTGAACCAAAACCTTTGCCATTTGTGTCCACCATATCTACCTAGTAGCATTATTGCTATTCCAAGAAAATTCTCAAGCTTAATCTACCTTTCAAATTAAAAAGTATTTTGTTATGTGAAAACTAGTTAGTAAAGCTCTCACAAACTTGATGGCACACCTTATTTTCTTGCCCCTAATAGACTTGAACCATTGTGCCATCGAAGTTGTATATGCTTGCATCTATACGTTGGAATTAGCAGAACCGTGCTGTCACGGGGAACGCTTTCAACATTGCACATGTACTTTGTACTCAGTTGATATCGTGCTTTTTTGTCTATGGATGTCAACGGTGTGAAATAAAGAGGGAACTTGTAAGTCCATGGAGTCTATATTTTGTGTTAGAGAAACGCCTGGGCCACTAGCCTAAGACATGCCTAATCATGGTGGAAACTTTCAGCATCACCATAGTGAGTGATACGTTGGAAACGTATCTATAATTTTTGATGCTCCATGCTTGTTTAATATCTACTTTGCTTTACTTGTCCACACTTTGAGGTGATTTTTACATGTTTTCTGGTACTAACCTACTAACAAGTTTCAACAGTGCCAGATGCCTGTTTTCTGTTGTTTTTGGTTTCAGAAAAGTTAGTAAAGAAATATTCTCGGAATTGGACGGGACAAACGTCAAAGTCAATTACTTTTCGTGGGGAACAAGAAGTCCAGAGGAGAGCTGGAGGGGCTGGCCAGGGTGGCCAGACCCATCCCAGGCACGGGTGGGCCCCATCCTGCGCCTGGATAGGGTTTGACACCCCTGTCCGCCGCCTCAACCTCCTCCTTCGCCTATAAGAATCCCCCGATGCAAAAACCCTAAGCACCCGATCAAATCTCCACGAAACCTTCTGTAGCCGCCGCCACTATCGTCCCTAGATTGGGGGGATCTGAAGTTCTTCCCGGCACCCTGCCGGAGGGGAGATCATCCCGGAGGCCTTCGCTCCGGTATGATGCGTGATTAGTTCCACCTTGGACTATGGGTCCATGTAGTATCTAGATGGTTGTATCTCCTCCTTTGTGCTTTCATGTATAGATCTCGTGAGCTCCGTTCATGATCAAGATCTAATCTATTTATAATCATGCATGTTGTGTTTGCAGGGATCCGATGGATATTGAGATTATTATGTTGGTTTGATTAATGGTTTTGTCTTTATGATTCTATCATGTCTGTGTTGTTTGTGATCTTGCATGTTCTCCGTTGTCAGTAGCTATCTTGGCCAAGTAGTTGCTAGTGACTCCAAGAGGGGGTATTTATGCTCGATAGTGGGTTCATGCCTCTAGTTTCGAAGGGAAGTGACAATAATCTCTTCGGCTGTAGATGTGATGTTGCTACAAGGGAGAAAACAACGGTCTCTTGTTCATGGAACATGTGGACTGTTTATCTTACACGCTTTGCTTAAAGCAGTTGCCTGTTGCTTGCAACTTAATACTGGAGGGGGGTCGGATGATAACCTGAAGGTGGACTTCTAGTCATAGATGCAGTTGGATGGCGGTCTATGTATCTTGTTGTATTGCCCAATCGAATCTCATAGGATCTTTCTGACTAGTAATTGCATTGTTATGCCTTGCTCAGTTCTTGTCAATTGCCCTGCTATAATTTGTTTACCCTTCATGCCATGTTGTTTATCTAAGGAGAGCACCTCTAGTGAACTATGGACCCCGGTCCAATCTTTACCATTGATACATCTTCCACTGTTACTTGTTTACTTGCTGCAAATCATTACCTTCCACACCATACGTTTAAACCTTTGTTACGGCAAACCGGTGAGCTTGACAACCTCACTGTTAGTTGGGGCAAAGTCTTGAGTTTGTGTTGTGCAGGTCTCCGTGTTGCTTGCGACACCTGTGTGACGTTTCCTTCCTCCTACTGGTTTGATAACCTCGGTTTCTTACTGAGGGAAAACTTGCTGCTGTACTGCTTCACACCCTGCTCTTGGGGTTCCCAACAGGCTCCACATAAGCTATGCAGGCCATAAGTGAGCTATCTATGAAGCATCCTCAATAAAAAGTTATGCACATAGTAAATAAAAAGACCGCTGAGATGCTTACTGTCTACTTGCCTTGTCATTTTGGTTGCGGGAAAGCTCATGTACCATGTGCAAGGGGTACCCCGTTGGCGGTTCTCTATGATACGCATGTACTTACAACGACAAGAACTTACCGGTGACCAAAGTTGAGTAGCATGAAGAGTGGCCCTCATATTTAAGGGACATGAGATTGCCAACTTATATTTCGTCAAGCATATACTCCATCTTTGTGCACTTTAACCTTAATCATCTCAAGATGCCTATGATAGTGGCAATGAGGGCTCAAAGCTAGTAAGTACCATAATCTTTTGGAAGCTCTGTATGAATTGTAATCCCTGGTACCCTATATGAAGGGACCTTTCTCCTATTTTCCAAGTTGAGTCAGTAAACCTACTTCCTCTCTATCTCCAGCAAGCTTTTGAGTTGTTGTGTTGCAAGCATTTATTTGGTGATTTATTCAATCATGTTTTTATCTTCCTTGTTTGCACAAGACTCTTATCTATTGATTATTACTTTGAAAGCCTTCATTGAAAAACCTTTTTGAGCAAAGAGTGCTCCTGTTATAAAATTTCTACAAAAAACTTTTTTGTGAAACTGTTTGCCAGCTGTTCTCTGACCAGGAACAGAAGTTTGCCAATTCCAATTATGATTTATCTTTATGCCTCTCTATTGTGACTGCTGTACTTGTTGCAAGCTAAGTTATATAATGGTGAGGTGCTTTCTTCTATGGGTTGTGCAATGGTAAGTGTGATGCTTCTTGTCCGTATTCTTTTATCGACACTTCACTCCATAAACATGTGGACATGTTTACGGAGCTCAGTTTTCGTTTGGGGACAAGCGAAGGTCTAAGCTTGGGGGAGTTGATACGTCTAATTTGCATCACCACTCTATATCATAATTTACCTCTAAAATGCTAACACAAATGCTAACTCGGTCTTGGCAACTAAAATAGATATAGAGAGTCGAGGAATGGTGCCCTTTTTCATTATTAAATTTTAACATACAAATAAACTGTCATCCATTGAGGTTTGCGGCCCAATATTGTTTGCATAACTTCAGTTTTAACAAAGATGGATGGTCTGACAAGCTAAAACAAGATGCATTGACTCACTAGCAATTATGCCAACTTTACAAGATGAAACACGAATCAACGACTCCCATTTCCTTTAAATGTCACTAATCATGTAACTAGTGGCGTCCATGTATCCCTCTATCTCGAACATTAAGTCCACTCCTAGCATCCCCTTATGCATTGTCCACGAGTAGTAGAAATCATGGTGCGACACGACACAGTCTTGCGGAACAAACTTACATTGATCACACTACTATGCTTGAGCTTTGGAAGGGGTGGAACACCTGAGTTGTGAATACTAGCATATTAGCAACTAACAAGAGCTCTATCTATTCATTAATCATAAAAGAAACGATCCACTATAAGAAAACCAGGATAAAAAATATAAATCAACTGACTAATATGGGAAACTATCTAAACCCATAAGACAAATAAGACAATAGACACACCTATATAAAATACAACTAGTGTGCAACAAGTTTTCTAGGGCCACTGCTCCATCTTCCAAATACACCACACCACACTACGAAGCCCGCTGACACCATCTTTCTAGGTGACCAACCCGACATTCACCACGCAACCGTAAGCCTCCACACAAGACTATCCCAATACCATGTAACTCTTATTGCACCAATTCATTTGGCAGAATTTGGGAGGAAAGTTTTGATTGTGATTACCACTGAGAAGACGAAGTTGGTGCAAATATACCTAGTTTGAAAGTTTCATGCCATTTTTACTTTTTTTCCTATAGAGATGCCCTTTATTCGTTTGTTTCCTTAATAGTAGGATGAGTTTTTTTTACTGAAGATAATAAGCTCTTTGTATTTTTTTACTAAATAAGGGAAGAAAAAAATAATTAAGAGTTTTTATACTAAATAAGGTTTATATGCTTGAAAGTGTGTGCAACCCATTTCTAAAATAATTAAGAGTTTTGTAATAAAATAAAAAATTATCTAAAACGCAAAATCACCATCCATGTTGGGACATAAATACCCTTGTACCTTTATCTAGTCGTGAGTACTCCGCAAGAAGCTTTCCTAGCACTCCAACGCTCGAACATGAACCAAGACCATAACAAGTCAACAACCTAGTAACCAATGCCTGAAAAAAAACGTTATAAATTCTCTCCTTTTTAAAATGAACATAATTATGACATGATAAAATACACAAACAAAATGCACTGACACCCACAAAAATATGTGCTTTAGCGTTTAGGTTGAGGTGACCCCCACAAAAATATGTGCTTTAGTGTTTAGAGTTGAGGAATCCATTGCATGAGGAATCCATTATTGTGCTTTACTGTGTAGTCTAGCCGAATACACATATGTGAGTGATTGAAGAGGGAATAAATTCATGTGTTAAATGTTGTTTTCCGGGTAGAAATCAACAGTCATGTTTAATAGTGTCCACTTGATTGCAGAAGTCAGCATAGTTTACTAGTACCATTTCAACTGGACCTAGCTAAATTATCTTTTGTTTAGTGAGAGGCCAAAGTCTCGGTTGAGGAAAATATTAAAAACAAAACCCCGAAGAATAGTTGAAGAGTAGCAGGGTATTTCCACCAAAGGAAGCTAATCCGAAGAGAGCCTTATTACAGACGTAATAACCGAATTGCCAACTCAGAGCTGGACAAGAATAGGAATTCTGAACAGGTTATAGGTGGTTTAACAAAACAAAATCTAGCTACACGCCTTCACATCATCCAACGGGTAACAAGTTTCTTGATGCCACACATTCCGAGGAACCAAGTCAAAACGTATTTCGGTCACAACTTGGGCATCTGAGTCAAATTATGTGCGCTTGTGAAGAGGATCAAACTTGTACGTACACGAGAAAAATAATAATGGAAGCATGTATAATGTATGATGGATATATATATATATAGCTCCAGAATAGAAGGCTGGGACGAACCCCGAGAGCAGTTATATTTAGGAGTTTAGGTGCACAAATAAATATAAGAATGTACTACCATTATTGTCAAGTAAATGAATAAATAAAAGAAAGTGATGCGCAATAAAGACTTTCATACGTGATTATTGGTACTAGCCCGTATCAACCTTGGCTAGGCCGGCAGATGCAAGCGGCGGTTGTTTTGGTTACATGTATGCACCCATGACCCCCCCTTAACGGGATGGTACTGACTTTCATACAGGTGCTGCATGGCTGTCGGTCAGCTCGTGTCGTGAGATGTTTGGTCAAGTCCTATAACAAGTCTATAAATAGAGGAACAATCTGTGTACGGGAGTTTATCAAGAGAGTTTTAATAAATTTTCCTTTTATTCCCTGTGTCATCTACTTGTGTACTGTGTGTGCCTTCTACTAGTCTTCTTCTCGGGTGTGGAACAGCCTCGGGACCGGCCAGTCGGCAGGGGGTGTTCCAACACGTTATCAGCACATGTCTCTCCGTCGAGCCTCCTTCGAGCCACCGTCGAGCCTGCATCACGCAGGCTTTCGTTGAAGGTAACCCCAATCTGACCGCAAAAATGGATTCGTCTCGCGATTTCCCTTCTAGATTTGCGTTCAGATCTTAGATCAGATTCCATCTAAGGTGCGGATTTTTCTTCCCGGGAGTCGAGCTGACCTGCTGTCGCCGACCAATGTCGATCTAATCACTCCCGGATTAGAATTTTGTTGACTGTACTGTCGATGCAGGCACCTGCTGTGCCGATCTAAATTTTATTTAGTACATCGGACTGATCTTGGCCACTTTTAATTAGTAAATCGGATCGATCTATAGTTTTGTACAGTTTTTTTCGCATGTATTCTTTTTTCCTGTACCAAACACACGCACGAGCTTGCAACACGCCATGGCCATGGCGGCCGTCAGGCCTCGATGGCCGCGCCGCGCTCCCGCCGCTCGAGGGCCCCGCTGGCCGAGCCACGCGCACGCCGCCGCTGAGCCACGCTGGCTGCTGGCCGTCGCCGCGCGCAGGTGGGCGCCGCCGCCTGGCCGCGCTCACGCCGCCGCGCGTGCAGGCCTCGCTGGCCGCCGCCGCTGGCCGCGCGCTGCCGCGCCACCGTCCACCGGACGCGCCGCTCGCCGGCCGCTGCTCCTGCGCCGCGCCATGGCCGCCGCTCGCCAGCCTGCTGATGGCCACGCGCACCCATGCCACGCCGCCGCATGCTGCGTATCTCGCTGGCCTCGCCGCTCGCGCGCGCCCCCGCCTGGCCCTGCCGTCGAGCGCCCGCCGCCGCTTGCACACGGGTCGCCCGCGTCGAGCGGGCTCCGCTGGCCACCGTTGAGCGCACCCCGCCGGCCGCCGCCGCGCCCGCCGCCGCGCGCTGCCCCGCGTGCTGCCGCGCGCCGCCGAGCCGTCGCACTGGTTGCCGTCGCGCCGCCGTGCTGGCCTCGCGAGCCTGCTGGCCGTGCACCGCGCCCGCCGCCGCCGCCGCGTTGCCGCGCGTGCTGGCCGGGCTGGCCGCGTGCCGCGCCGCCGCTGGCCGGGTGCTCGCGCCCCCGCGCGCCGCTTGCCGCCTCGCGAGCCGTGCTGGCCGCGCGCCCTTCGCGCCGCACGCCGCCGCTAGCTGGCGCGCCTGCCGCCGCACTGACCGCCGCCGCCCCTCCCCACCTCGCCGCCGGTCCGGCCTGCTGCCGGCACCGCCGCCCCAGTCGGGAGCTAGATTTGCTAGCTCCGTTCCCCCGCTTAGCGGGTCGGGACGGTCTGGAGCGGACCAGCCGCGCAGAGGCAAGGATAGCTGGACCGTTTGGTAGCACGCGATCACGGGCGGTTGGACCATTTTGGCTCTGTTTTTGGCCCGATTTTAAACAAGCTTTTGCACTATGTTTTACTATAGTTATTAATTAACGCATGTTTTTAATACTTTGTATCTCATAGATAGCTTGTACCGTTTTTACATTAAATTTTGGAACGCCGACATATTTGAATTACTGTATCGATTATCGCATTTATGCAACCGATTACCTACTGTAATCTTACACACTTTGCATAAATTGCAAATGACCGGAATCGTCAGCCGCGAGTTCCCGGAGTTGACCCAGGATGGGCTTAACTACCTGACTTGGGCCTCGGACGTTGAGATCGTCCTTGAGGGCCGATGCATCAAGGATGCGTTGATTGAGGGGACCCCGACGGCCCCCAGCAAAACCATCCCGGCGGACAACGCCAAAGCCCTGCACTTCCTCTGCCATCACATGTGTGAGACTCTCGAGAATGAGTACATGGCAGAATGGAGTGCTTCTGCCCTTTGGACCGTCCTCAACAAGCGGTTCTCTAGGCTGAAGTACACCATTCAGCCACAGGCGGAGACAGATTGGATTCGTCTGAGGTTTGCGGACTTCAAGACGGTGGGAGAGTACAACTCCAGGTTACACCGGATTTGTACTATTCTTCAGCTGTGTGGGACCAGTACCACCGATCAGCAGAAGATAGACAAAACCCTCTCCATATTCCATCCGGACAACATCTAATCCTCGCGAAACTTTCGCCAGGAAGGATTCACGGAATATGCAGCGCTTATTGATGCTCTCCAGGTGGCCGAGGCGCAGGATAATGTTCTGAAAAAGAACTTCTCCGCGCAACCCTTCGCGGGGGGCCCAAGTCATGAGGCCAATGCCGGTGCCTACAAGGTGCGCAAGCCCATCCACAAGAAGAGAGGCAAGAAGGGCAAGAAGGTCCCCAACTCCTCCAACCCGGCCAAGCAATGCAAGGCGGGCAAGCGGGAGGCGAGGCCCCAGGACTGCTTCCGCTGTGGCTCCAAGACTCACTTCTCCAGGCAGTGTTTGGCCCCTAAACACGTCGTGGACGCGTTCAAGGCCAACAAGAAGGCGCGCGAGGCGCATCTTGTCCAGGTTGAGGCACCACTGGCGCCCGGAGCGGCGCCTGTACAAAATGTCGCGCACGTAGTGGCGCAGGACGTAGCACAAGTGGCAGCACCCTCGGCGGTCCCCACGGACGCCGTTGTGCCCATGGAGGTTAAGCACGTTGTGCCCCCGCCGCCTCAGCTAAGCCCCTTGTCCATGATGATGACCAACGAAGAGAATCTCACTGACCTTGAGATACAGGCTGAGCTTGATGGTTTCTTTGCAGAATCCACCTGAGCTCCTTTTTGTTGTGATGATTCCTTTTCCGCAATAATCAGATACAATTTTTTGATATGGTTGTAAGCTTATGAGATCATAACACTTATTTGTTTTCGGCGACTGGATGACATTTATTTCATTCATTTATTCCATTATTTGATTATGTGATGTTCTGAAATGTCTATGTGTTTTACTTACTTGATGTAGCAACTTCCTCGCTCCATTATATTAATTAGGCACTATATTTTAGAACGCGTGTGGCTCCCAAATGGAGGAAACGTGCCTTGCTGATAGCGGCACCACAAATACCATCTTGAGAGAAACAAAGTATTTTGAGTCCATTACCAAAAACCCTGGTAACATAATGACGATCGCCGGCTGCGGTCCGAACATAGTTGGCTCCGAAATAGCAACTATCATACTCCCAAATGGAACAACTCTGATCATTGAAGAGGCATTGTTATATCCGGAGTCGACTCGTACTCTCTTAAGTTTTAGAGACATCCGCGCAAATGGTTTCCATGTCGAAACCGATGATGATGAGAATGGAAAGGAGTTCCTACTCATTACCAAGCGCGACGAAAATGGTAAACATGTTGTCGAAAGACTCCCTTCATTAGCTACTGGGTTGTACTACACTAATATAGTAGCACCGCCTATTCACACTACCCTTAAGACTGTCTTTACAAGCTCCGAACTATTCTGCCTTTGGCATGATAGGTTAGGCCACCCCGGTCTTAGGATGATGAGAAATATAATTAACAACTCGAACGGTCATAATGTTAATGTGAAAAATTTCCCGAATCCCGATGATTTCGTGTGCTCCGCATGCGCTACGGGGAAATTGATCATTAGACCGTCCCCCCTAAAGGTGAAGGATGAACTCCCCGCGTTCTTGGAACGCATTCAAGGGGATATATGTGGTCCAATTCAGCCCCTCTCAGGGCCGTTTCGGTACTTCATGGTGCTCATCGATGCTTCCTCTAAATGGTCCAATGTTTGCCTGCTGTCAACAAGGAACCATGATTTTGCAAAGTTGATCTCCCAGATCATACAAATAAGGAATAAATCCCCTGATTATCGTTTAAAGTCTATTCGAATGGACAATGCCGGAGAATTTACTTCAAAGGCATTCGATGATTATTGCATGGCAACTGGAATCAAACTTGAGCACTCCGTACCGCATGTCCACACTCAAAATGGACTTGCGGAGGCATTGATTAAAAGGATTAAATTCATTGCCAGACCACTCCTTCAGGGTTGTAATTTACCAACTACATGTTGGGGACACGCGGTGTTACACATCGCTAATCTCATCAACTTTCGACCATCGGCCTACAACATCCACTCTCCCATCCAACTTGCGCAAGGGTCGGCACCGAAAATTTCCCACCTACGTAGGTTCGGCTGCCAGGTATATGTACCTATACCACCACCCCAGCGATCAGCAATGGGACCGCTCCGTAAGTCGGGGATATACGTTGGTTATGAGACTGTGTCCATAATCAGGTTCTTGGACCCCTTGACAGGTGACTGTCAAACGACCCGTTTTGCTGACTGCATTTTTGACGAGGATCTTTTCCCGACTTTGGGAGGGGAGGTAATCAACCCCTGGATGACAAAAGTCGAGAAATCACGTGGAAAGCCACGAGGATCCACGCTCATGACCCGCGCAGTGTTGAGACTAATAGAGAAGTCCAAAAGATACTAGATTTGCACTCCCTAGCGAATCAACTGCCCGATCATTTTAGTGATTTAAAGACTGTGACAAAGTCGCATGTGCATGCACGCAATGCACCGGAAAGGGTTGAAATACCAAAGAAAAATGATGGTATACCCGCTCCTACTCCAAGGCCTAAGAGGACGCGGATTCCGGTTTCTCAAATCCCAAGTACCCGTGGACGCCCAAAGAAAAAGGATAAGAGAGATTTATTATAGTCTGCCCCTGTTGAGGGGAGCCAGTTGAGACCTGGCACAAGTACGGATATTTCAGTGCATGAAATTCTGGACTTGAACTTTCCTATATCGGAAATACCCAGCGAAGTTGTGTGCGCACACATTGGAGCGGGAAAGCTAAAGGACCTAGCTCCTGGATTGGGAAATCCGGTGGAGCAAGAGAATGTGCCTGATGCACTCCATGACAAAATGGCCATTAACTATGTTAATTCGGGCGAGCCATACAACCGAGCCATGGCAAATGTCGACGTTAATTTTGCCAAGAAAATTGCCTCAATCATAGATCTTGACCCTGAGCCTAACACGCTCACTGATTGCAAGAAAAGGTCGGATTGGAAAGATTGGCAGAAGGCAATTACTACTGAATTATTATCGTTAAACAAAAGAGAGGTATTTGGACCTGTTTGCCTAACTCCTCCCCACATTCGCCCCGTTGGCCATAAGTGGGTTTTTGTTCGAAAGAGATACGAGAATAATGAAGTAGTAAGGTACAAAGCAAGGCTCGTTGCTCAAGGTTTCACTCAGCGACCAGGTGTCGACTTGGAGGAAACTTACTCCCCAGTCATGGATGGAATTACCTTTAGATACTTGATCTCAATGGCAGTAAACATGGACTTAAAAATGAAACTAATGGATGTTGTCACCGCTTACCTATATGGTAACTTGGATTCGGACATATACATGAAAGTATCAGAAGGTATCCCTGTCCCGAACCAGGATAGAGCAAACAGGAGCTTATACAGTGTTCAGCTTAAGAAGTCATTGTATGGACTAAAATAGTCAGGTAGGATGTGGTATAATCGTTTAAGCGATTTCCTTCATCAGAAGGGCTACGCGAGCAATGAAGATTGCCCATGTATTTTTATACGGAGATCCCAGGATGGTTTCTGTATTATCTCGGTGTACGTGGACGATTTGAATATAATCGGTACACCTGACGATATTGAGGAAGCGAGTTCCTACCTGATGTCGGAATTTGAAATGAAAGACTTAGGCAAAACCAAGTTCTGCCTCGGTCTGCAACTTGAGCATTCCCCTGCTGGGATTCTAGTTCACCAGTCGGCCTACACCCAGAAGGTGTTGGAACGATTTGGGTTTGAAAAGGCATATCCTTCTAAGACCCCGATGGTCGGAAGATCTTTGCAGCAAGACAAGGACCCATTCAGGCCTAAAGAAGAGGGGGAGGAAATTCTGGGACCGGAATTCCCCTACTTATGTGCAGTTGGCGCACTTATGTACCTCGCAAATTGTACATGACCGGATATTGCATTCGCCGTCAATTTGCTTGCAAGGTACAGTTCTGAGCCTACCAAGAGGCATTGGAAAGGCGTTAAGGACATCTTTAGGTAAATACAAGGGACAAAGGACCTTGGCTTGTTTTACCAAAAGAACCAAGACCTATCTGTTGTAGGCTATGCAGATGCTGGGTACCTTTCGGACCCGCATACATCCAAGTCGCAGACTGGATATGTTTTCCTTTGTGGTGGAACGACAATTTCCTGTAAATCGTCTAAGCAAACTCTTGTGTCAACTTCGACGAACCACTCGGAAATCATAGCATTATATGAAGCATCACAAGAATGTGTATGGCTTCGACGAGTAGTCAGCCACATCCAGATGTCATGTGGACTGAACACCGTACAAACCCCAACAATTATCTATGAAGATAATGCCGCTTGTGTTGCACAAGTCCAGACGGGTTATGTGAAGAGTAATCTCACAAAGCATATAAACCCCAAGTTCTTCTATGCACATGAACTGCAGAAGATGAACGAAGTGAAAGTCTTGCGTACTAAGTCGTGTGAAAATCTCGCTGAGTTGTTCACTAAATCTTTGCCAGCATCTTCTTTCGAGAGATGTGTCCGTGGGATCGACATGATGAGACTTAGGGAGATGCAAGGTTCAGGGGGAGAATCTTCACAAACTCATCGCTGAAATCTTGATCCTGATGATTGAGTGCTTAACTTTATAGTTAAGTGAATTGTACTCTTTTTCCCTTAGTGAGTTTTTATGAAGTTTCTCACATGAGGTTTTTAACGAGGCAATTCGTGCAACATAGCAAGAAGTATACCGTGTGATTTTCTCCATATTTTTCCCACTGGGTTTTTCGGGGTTTTAAGCCATGGTTATACAGATAAGATACCCAGGGGAGTGTTGGGAAACTGGGCCGGTAGAGGCCCACTCGGTGTGGCCTCTACCAGGCTAGGGTTGGCCCATGTGGGTATCGTATCCCCCTTTAGTCTATAAATAGAGGAACAATCTGTGTACGGGAGTTTATCGAGAGAGTTTTAATAAAGTTCCCTTTTGTTCCCTGTGTCATCTACTTGTGTACTGTGTGTGCCTTCTACTAGTCTTCTTCTCGGATGTGGAACAGCCTCGGGACCGGCCAGTCGGCAGGGGGTGTTCCAACATATAGGACGGCAGCACAAGCGGTCTTGACGAAGTGAACACGAACACTTCAACACTATCAGCCCCATACAATAAATTTTAGTACCATTGAGACTTATAATTTACAAACATTACAACGTGGTTTTTACGATCCAAATAAGAACCTCTCTTGAACTCTCACCTCGACATCGGTTGTAGCAAGGAGGGACAATTACTCGACACAGCGTTATCTTCTTAAAATTTTGATGGTAAGTAAAGAAGCTCATCATTTTACAATCTCCCAATTATCAGGCAAATGCAGAAAAGTTCTGGCACTCCATCCAGGAGATCAAGAACGAGATTCGGCTTGGGGTCACGGTCTCTATTGGGAACGGGGAGGGAACCATGTTCTAGCTAGACTCTTGGCTCAGGGAGCGACCCCTACGGGAGGTGTTCCCGAGCTTCTTCGCCATTTGTTCCAACCCATCGCTTCGGGTATCCGCCGCGGTTCTAGAGGGAACATGGAACATCTTGTTCCGTTGTACCTTTGGCCCGGAGAAAACTGAAGCTTGGAGGGAACTTAGGGCGGAGCTCCCGGATACCCTGACTGACGAACCCGACAGTGTGACGTGGATCCCTACCCCGTCGGGGTCCTGCTCGGTTAGCTCGGTCTATCAGGCACTTTTTGGTCGCGCGGCCCTCCCATGGACCAAGCCTCTCTGGAAGGCTCCTCTCGCGCTTAAGACTAAATTTTTTGTTTGGCAGCTGCTTCGCGATAGACTCCCTCGGGGGTGGAGGTGACCAAGACACATGGGCCGGGGGACGGGCTATGTCCATTGTGTGGGATCCCCGAAATGGGCACCCACATAATGTTCGCCTGCCCCGCTGCTCGGTTTGTTTGGAACTTCACCAGAGATGCGTTGGGCCCGGACTGGCAGGCCCATGATCTCGGCGAGTTACTAGAAACCCAAGCAAACCGGGCAAGAAAGGGCCGCCGCCTTTTCTGGCTTGTGTTTGCTGTGATGTCTTAGTCACTCTGGAACATCCGGAATAAGATGGTGATTGAGAAGATTCTCCCGCGACGCGCCTCTGACTCGATTTTCTTCTTTCTGGCCTCTCTGCAGCTCTGGTACCCGTTGTGTAGACAGCGGGACAAGGCGAGGCTGGACACGACTCTTAGACGACTCCTGGAGGCGGCTCGGCGGCTCCCCCTAGTCCGGCTTAGCTCTTTTTTTTTGGTGTGTCCTCGCCGGGTGAGGTGGTCTTTATTCTCTTGTTGGGTCATCTTGTGATGTGTCCCCAGCATGTGTTGTGTGGATTTTTTCGAACCTTGTTACTTGTTGTAGACGGTTGCTTTATTTATAAAGCGGGACGAAAGCCTATTTCAAGAGAGAAATGCTTGAAATTGTGTTCAGTCTTCCAGGAAGAACACGTAACTGGCTTCGGCTGTAACCCCCCCCCCACACACACACGCTCTCGCCCCCTGAGGGAAGCAGGGGAAAAAACACCCACACGCTCTCGCCCCCCTCCCGAGGGCGACGGCGCGCCCTCCCCTCCTCCTCCGGCCAGACCACCCCTTCCCCTCCTGCCCCGTCGCTGCCGCCGGCAGGGGCCGTCGGGCGAAGCCCGGGCGGCGGCGGCGACTCTCCTCTCCCCGCACCATGGGACTCCGTCGGGGCGAGCTTCTCAGCAGCGGCGGTGCTCCTCGGGAATTGGCGGTCCGAAGCTGCTCCGGGTGGCGGTAGGCGGCGCCGCCGTCTAGCACGGTGGGGCGATGCGGAGAGGTGCGAGGACGACTTCTGGCGTCAGTCTTCACCCGGCCCAGATCTAGGCCCCTCGGGCCTGATCTGGGCTATGGCGGGCCGGTGCATTCGCAACGGCATTGCCATCCTAGTGACGACGGCAGTGACAAGGCTCCGGTAGGGGATGGCGTCACCATGGCTGGCCCATTGCAGCAAGGCGGGGGGCTTTACGGGCCCCTCAGGGCCTAGCCGGGCCCGCGAAAGCCTGGTGTGACCCTGCTCCTTTGTCTGGGTGATGACCACCCTTGGTGGTGGTGGTGGGTTCCTCCCGCCGGTTGTAGTTCTGCAGTCCCCGGCTCGAGCTTGGTCTATTGCATCTGTCCTGCGGACTGCTTGCTAGTGTCTTTCGATGAGACGGTGGCGATGGTGACAGCGCTATCGTGGTGGCGCATGCTAGTGGGTGGCGAGATTGGTGGTGGTGCTTCGTAGCGTCCAGAGTTTCGTTGTGGGTGGGGTTAGGGAGAAATCCTTGTCGGCCCGTCTGACTCCGACGTGGTGCCGCCTTCGGGTGGCGCCTTTCCTCCTCGGAGGGCGTCGCGGATAGGCCTACTCCACTCCACTCAGAGTGCCGGGGAAACCCTAGGACCAGTGTACTGGGCTAGACAGCAGCGTCGTCGCCATGGCGCTTCCCTTCCTGAAGGTGCTATTTTGACACTAGGCGATTTGGGGTGCCAGGTGCGGGGCGGGACAAATTCGGAGGGCACAGCGGTGGCTTGTCACCCTCGTCTCGTCGATTCGCCGTCTTTTTCATTTCTTTTTATTTTGGGCATGTTTTAGTTGTTGCTCTAGCATTTTTAGTTGTTCCAACTCTTGTATTCTTTGGATATTGTGTTCTCTGGTCTAGCAGCGGTCTCATCGGTATGCTTTATTTACAAAGCTCATGAAGGTACACATTTAAGGACGTGACATGCTACAAAGACATGACCAAGTTCAACTCATGAAGGTACATATTTGCATACATTTCATGGCAGTTAGCATCTGGATTCTTTGTCAGTATGATAACAGTGCAGAATGCACTGCAACAACATACGCCTAGCCCCAAAATTCAGTTCAACATCTGCTATGATGGTCTCAGGTATGCTCCACGGATCTCTGTACCCCAGTATTAATACCCTTTTTTTTGAATATTTACTGCCTAGATTCAGGCGTTTGTTTCCAAGTAAAGGATCTCTGGAGCCAAGTGACACCTCTTCACCATCAAAAGCGGTTCTTCTACTTCTGTAGTGCATCAAACCAGGAGTCAAAATCATCTGATAAATTTGAGGAATCAGAATGCGGAGGCACATTGACACTTGAGTTATGTTGCCCCTGTACATGTGGTTTGTTTCTGATCATTCAAGAAGAATGGGGAGTCTGCAAGCAAATCATCCACTAAATCATCAACCGATGTCACATCAAACCGGGCAAATCTCGGCGAGTTCCTAGAAACCCAAGCAAACCGGGCAAGAAAGGGCCGCCGCCTTTTCTGGCTTGTGTTTGCTGCGATGTCTTAGTCACTCTGGAACATCCGGAATAAGATGGTGATTGAGAAGATTCTCCCGCGACGCGCCTCTGACTTGATTTTCTTCTTTCTGGCCTCTCTGCAGCTCTGGTACCCGTTGTGTAGACAGCGGGACAAGGCGAGGCTGGACGCGACTCTTAGACGACTCCTGGAGGCGGCTCGGCGGCTCCCCCTAGTCCGGCTTAGCTCTCTTTTTTTGGTGTGTCCTCGCCAGGTGAGGTGGTCTTTATTCTCTTGTTGGGTCATCTTGTGATGTGTCCCCAGCATGTGTTGTGTGGATTTTTTCGAACCTTGTTACTTGTTGTAGACGGTTGCTTTATTTATAAAGCGGGACGAAAGCCTATTTCAAGAGAGAAATGCTTGAAATTGTGTTCAGTCTTCCAGGAAGAACACGTAACTGGCGTCGGATGTAACCCCCCCCACACACGCTCTCGCCCCCTGAGGGAAGCAGGGGCAAAAACACCCACGCGCTCTCGCCCCCCTCCCGAGGGCGACGGCGCGCCCTCCCCTCCTCCTCCGGCCAGACCACCCCTTCCCCTCCTGCCCCGTCGCTGCCGCCGGCAGGGGCTGTCGGGCGAAGCCCGGGCGGCGGCGGCGACTCTCCTCTCCCCGCACCATGGGACTCCGTCGGGGCGAGCTTCTCAGCAGCGGCGGTGCTCCTCGGGAATTGGCGGTCCGAAGCTGCTCCGGGTGGCGGTAGGCGGCGCCGCCGTCTAGCACGGTGGGGCGATGCGGAGAGGTGCGAGGACGACTTCTGGCGTCGGTCTTCACCCGGCCCAGATCTAGGCCCCTCGGGCCTGATCTGGGCTATGGCGGGCCGGTGCATTCGCAACGGCATTGCCATCCTAGTGACGACGGCAGTGACAAGGCTCCGGTAGGGGATGGCGTCACCATGGCTGGCCCATTGCAGCAAGGCGGGGGGCTTTACGGGCCCCTCAGGGCCTAGCCGGGCCCGCGAAAGCCTGGTGTGACCCTGCTCCTTTGTCTGGGTGATGACCACCCTTGGTGGTGGTGGTGGGTTCCTCCCGCCGGTTGTAGTTCTGCAGTCCCCGGCTCGAGCTTGGTCTATTGCATCTGTCCTGCGGACTGCTTGCTAGTGTCTTTCGATGAGACGGTGGCGATGGTGACAGCGCTATCGTGGTGGCGCATGCTAGTGGGTGGCGAGATTGGTGGTGGTGCTTCGTAGCGTCCAGAGTTTCGTTGTGGGTGGGGTTAGGGAGAAATCCTTGTCGGCCCGTCCGACTCCGCAGTGGTGCCGCCTTCAGGTGGCGCCTTTCCTCCTCGGAGGGCGTAGCGGATAGGCCTACTCCACTCCACTCAGAGTGCCGGGGAAACCCTAGGACCAGTGTACTGGGCTAGACAACAGCGTCGTCGCCATGGCGCTTCCCTTCCTGAAGGTGCTATTTTGACACTAGGCGATTTGGGGTGCCAGGTGCGGGGTGGGACAAATTCGGAGGGCACAGCGGTGGCTTGTCACCCTCGTCTCGTCGATTCGCCGTCTTTTTCATTTCTTTTTATTTTGGCATGTTTTAGTTGTTGCTCTAGCATTTTTAGTTGTTCCAACTCTTGTATTCTTTGGATATTGTGCTCTCTGGTCTAGCAGCAGTCTCATCGGTATGCTTTATTTACAAAGCTGGGCGAAAGCCTGTTTTGAGAAGGAAGAACACGTAACCAAAAAGGTCCGGCCCATCTATTCGAGAAATTGGGGACCTCTAGATAGGTAATCTCCACTGAGATATCCACCCCCACTAGGATTCAAGAGGATTGAAAGGGATTGGGGTGGATTAAATCTCAAGCAAGTCAAAATTCCTCCAAATCCACTCCAATCCACTTGAGGAGAGGATTAATTGAACATAGCCTGAAAGAGTCCAAAATACACAGAAAATTGTCCAAAAAACTAAGAAAATGGATGGAAAAGGAGCAGAAATTACCCGCGCGGTCTAGTCGCTACGATGTCTTGCAAATTCAGGTGTGTTGCAGCTGGCTAGGTGCACTAAAATTGCACACTGTATTTTAGTGCATCTCTAGCAGACCCCTTGTCCACCAAACTTTATAAAGGTGGATTTTTGCTCTTTTTTCTCTGAGAGATCGACACGTAGAACATAAACGACAAAACGAAACCTTAAAAAACGAAGTTTAAACATTCATGGGAGATTTCACATAGTTCGTCCGTAGTTCGATGCGATCATAAATACAAAACACATCAAATTGCTACTACTCGGGGGATCTCCCATCGTTGTCGTCCTAACCCTAACCCTATACTCAAAATTAGGCTCATCGGAGCCTCAGGGTGCGGTGGCGACGCTTGCGGCAGTGGGATTCAGTCGCTGTCTAAGACGTGGTCCATGAACGTCACAGACTGCAGCTCGCACTTGAGGCGCCATTCCTCTTCCTTCATGATTTGGTTGCCCTCATCGGTTAGGCCCTGCTCGAGGAAGATCTCGTTGAGCTCCTCGTCCCGCCATGTTCAGTGCGCGCCGCCGGTTCTCCTCATACTCGGCCGTGCTGTGCTGCAGAATGATGGCGGTCATCCGCTCGAGCGATGCATTGTCAATGAAGTCCTCCTTGCCGATGACAATGTTGTACGTCGTCGGATCGTAACCTCCGATCTTTTCCTCATCCTCTCTCTTCGGCAGTGGCAGACGAGCGCAGGAAGTTCTGGACGAGAACCCCTCTCCCGACTGGCGCCAGCGGTTGAACTCATCCAACTCGTGATGTTAGAGTTTGTGCGTCACCGACATGTGGTGGTAGACGTAAAAGAGCGAGGCGCGCTTCCGTGCACCTTCGTAGTGCACGTGGCTGATACGTCGGAAACATATCTATAATTTTTGATGTTCCATGCTTATTTAGTATCAACTTTGCTATATTTTGTCTATACTTTGAGGTATTTTTATACACTTTCTGAAACTAACCTATTGACAAGATGCCACAGTGCCAGTTAGACTGTTTTCTGCTGTTTATTGTTTCAGAAAGCTAAAAAATGAATATTCTCGGAATTGGACGAGACAAGAGCCAAAGTTCATATTTTCCCCTGAACGATACGAAAAATCGAAGACGAGACGGAGTAGGACACCAGGGTGGCCACACCCTAGGTGGGCGCGGGCCCACCCTGGCCGCGCCCATAGGAGGTGTGGGCCCCCTGGCCCTCCACCGACCTTGCCTCCTTCGCCTATAAGAAGCCTCCGACCCAGAAACCCTATAAGAAGCCTCCTTCGCCTATAAGAATCGACCAGAAAGCCACGAAAAGTTCCACAGCGTCGCCGTCACCGAAGGGGAGATTCAGAGGACATAAAGTCTCTTTTCCGGCACCCTGCCGGGACGGGAAAGTGCCCTCAGAGCCATCTCCATCGATCTCCACCACCATCTCCATCACCGTTGTTGATTCCCATGATGAGGAGGGAGTAGTTCTCCTTCAAGTCTAAGGGCTCTACCGGTAGCTATGTGTTCATCTCTCTCTCTATGCATGATCTTATTGTGGTCATGAGCTTTGTAATCAAGTAGATCTACTTTGCTACTCAAGTGCTTCAATAGATCTCTGCTCTCCTCATGTGTGTGAAAGTGACAGCGTGCACGCCATGGTAACATTTATGCTAGAGTCTATATAAATACTTATCGTGCTTTAATAGATCTATGCTTTTTCCCATGTGCGTGAAAGTGACAACGTGCACACCGTGTGTGGCACTTAAGCTAGATTACATATATATTTATCATGAGTATATTTTGAGTTGGTTCTCTCTATGAAATTTGGGTGTTTGTTGGAACCATCTAGCACTTAAGGTGACAGTGTGTGGTTATCTAGATTAGGAAAGGCGGATTTTGAGGAGTGCTGTTATAGCTCTACCATGGATTCGAGTGTCCAACCGGAGAGTAGTATTATGGCGAGAATATATTTATATGAGAGAGCGTTCACTAGTAAAAGTATGATCCCTAGGCCTTGTTTCTAAACATTGAAACACCGTTTGCATTTAGATCTGTTGCATGTTTGCCGGGGAGGTTTTGGTCCTTTTACCTTACCTCACCGTCAAGCTCTTTTCTGGCACTGTTACCACTTGTATTTCACTATCTCTTCGCTGAACTAGTACACCTATACACCTGACAAGTGTATTGGGTATGTTGGGAACACAAGAGACTCCTTGTATCTTGATTGCAGGGTTTGCTTGAAAGGGATACCTTTGACCACTTCCTCCCTGATTTTGATAAACCTTGGGTCCACTTAAGGAAAACTTGCTGCTGTTCTACAAACCTCTACACTTGGAGACCCAACAACTGTCTACAAGAATAAAAGTGCGTAGACATCAGCGGCGACGACGCTCCTCGTCCGAGTCGAAGCCGACTCGGGACCGCGGCTCCGCGATGAAGAAGACGCGGAACGGCCCACCCGACCGCTCCCCACTCCGTCTGAGCTTCCCAGACGGTACAACACGACGGTGCGGTGCTGGATCTGCTGCGCGGCGAGCCTAATTTCTCGTCGGCCGTGACAGATTTAAGTGGCAGTGCACAACGGAGAAGGGGAAATGTGACGGATCGAGAGCCTTATCCAACCCTCCAACCAATCCGATCCGTAGATATAATGGCTCGGGGTGGTGGTTGTACCGTGCCCCCTTCAAAAAAAAGGGCCCGAAGGCATATATATACAGGATCTGTTCGGGCCTTTTAAAAAACGGTCCAACCCTTTATACCCGCCGAATTATAAAGGCCCACCCTTTTAAAGCTTCTAGCTAGAGATGCTGTGCCTAAAACAAAAAACTGGAGCCATATTTTAGTGCAACTAATTAGAGATGCTCTAACTCAATACTACTAATCCATACAACTACTCCCTCCGTTTCAAAATATAAGATGTTTTAGGTTTGTAAAGAGAATATATCTAGACTTATTTTAGTGTGTAGGTTTACTCTAAACCTCAGTGAACCTATACACTAAAAGTAGTCTAGGTACATTCTCTTTACAAATCTAAAACATCTTATATTTTGAAACGGAGGGAGTAGTAGTAAATTGCATGGTAAAATAAATACCCCGTTCTGACATATACATATTTTTCTTTGGAGAATGCCGGGACAAGTACTCTACATCTCTGCATCTTCTTAGTATTTTGACGGTTAAGGAAGCTCGTGCATTTACAATGTCCCAGCTATATAGGCTGCTAGTGGAGAAAAGTCGCTCGTCTGAAAAAACGCTCGAAACCGTGTTCAACTTTCTAGGAAGAAGCGCGTACCCGAGCAAGAATCAAAGTCCGGCCGATCGATCGATCTGTTCGTGTAATAATTTGAGGCTCTAGCTGCCCAAAATACCCAGAAACTACCCGGAAAAACTAAGGAAAATGGATGGAAAAGTAACCGAAATTCCCCTCCTATCAAGTCTTCTCCTCTCCTCCCCGTCCCCTACGCGGTTCGCTCTAATCTCTCCGAGATCTTTTTTAATCGCGGTCTGTGCATCCCAGAAATTTCCTCCTCCGATCCTCGCATGCACTCGCGCGGTGGCGGCGCCCCCGCGTCTTGATCGGACAGACGACTAGTTCACACCATACGGCGGCCCGCGCGCTACCTCCCTTTATATAGGGCTCCCGCGCCATTTCATCTTCTCCATGTTCGCGTGCGCCGCTAGAACGCTGCAGGCCCCTCGCTCGCCTCTGCCACCATTATTGTCGGAATCAGTGTTGAGTTCTCGATCATCCTTTTTGGTGGGTCGTACATTTTGGTAGTTTGCTGTATGCATTTCGTATTTCTTGCTAGCTAATGAGCTCTGCATTTTGTGATGGACGCAGGATAATCACGGCACTCACGAAGAAGAAGAAGAAGACGACCAGCCAGATGGCGGTCCATCCATCCAACAGAAATGGGCCGCCGATGCTAACAGAGCTTCACAGAGATTATATATATGTTCCATCAAAGAGGGTCCTGTGTGTTTGTAAGTGCTCATCAAAGTTGAGCAGGATCATCAAGCATGGAGAAATTCGGAGTTGACCAAACTGTCAAAAAATAAGAGGACGACCTGGCACGGGAGTATGAAACAAGACGAAAGAGAGACACGCACGTCTACAAACCAATAGCTAGCAATAATAGCCGTCAAACTCGGAACTGCTCTATTTGGGTCCTCAAACTTCCTATGCGGGTCCTGCGCACTATGTTAAAATGATGCAGTGCATGTTAATTTTGGTCAAAATCAAATTTTACAAAATTTCGTATAGAATAAATCAATATTATTAGAAGCTCATTGCTCTCCTTGCTTTCTTTAATCTACGCCACTTCTCGCCTCGATACATCACTCTCTTGAACTTGTAGTCATGACACAAGACCAGAGAGTAGGCCACTATCGCGCCATTACCATGTATGGTGTCTTCAGTAGTATATGAGCAAGAAGGTGGTAGCAGAGCGGGTGAAAGCAGGTTGCGGTGAAGGCAGAGGAAAAGGTGAAGAGGTTGACAGTTGTGTCGACGAGCTCACTGCGTTGCGGTGCATCAAGGTAAAATGGAACATTGAGGACGGGAGACACGCCTTTAATACCAGTCAGAAGAGGTTAATGGATCTTATGCCACACTTGACCGAGCGGGATAGTGGAACGTATGCCACCACAACACCGTGCATACAAGAAAACAAAGAAATGACAATATGCAGATCCCTTTGGCAAGTTTTGTGATGCATTTGATTCAAATTGTAATGGCGAACTAATAGTGGAATAGTTGTCAACAAGATTTTAGTTAGATTGGGGTGAACTGTAATTTAAAGTGGTAAGAGGTCATGGACCATTACACATGTTATGGTTTATTAGATCCCGGTACTTTGAAACATGTTGGGATCCGAGAAGTACATCAAGTGATTCGGTTAGTTTTTAGGGTACATGTGGGCATACGACCACACATAGTCGACGTTTTAAGAAAATGTTGCCCAGCATATCATGGGCATCGGCATATATCGAGTTCTGATTTTACCAGATGGTTTCCTTGGAGTTTTTGCTGGATTTGTTATTCCGTTCCATGGGCTTTTCTAGATTGATGACATGCCTCCTTTGTTTCTTTTACTTTAATGGTCCTACCATCCCCTAGGCCCCTTTAAGACCGGTGGTCGACCATATCTTTCAAGACGATATCATTTGGATGGTGGCGATATAGGCACCTCAATTCGCATGGTGGCTCTCGAGAAGAAAACCAAATGTTTTCATGAGACTATTGTACCGTTCTCTTCCTGATGTACACATGCCATAGATGGTGAAATTGTAATTTTCATTTTATTTTACTAGTGCCTTTAAAAGATATAGTGGTTCCGTTCGTCGGTAAAACCTCCTGGTTGCCAAATTGTGTTTTACTTGAAAAAATTATGATTCATATCGTACGCCACTGGAAACTCTGACATGCAACTGCATTCGACCTCCCTAATTCATACTAGAAGCAGTGGCGAACCTTGGAGACAAATTAAGGGGGGCAAGATGCTAACTAAACCTGTTTAATAGCTATAACTATTGCTAATCTTTATTAGTTTAGTCTTAACAACACTACTAATTAAAAAATTTGCAGCAATGTTGAGGGGGCCATGGCCCAATTTGGTCTCCATGAAGGTCCGCCTCTAACTAGAAGGGTGATGCTTCAGACATGTTCTTGGGCAAACTTTGAGGACATTTTCATATCTTCTGAACTTAGAAAACCATGTATTTGTAGTATAGTAATGTCGAGAAGCTTTTTTGGGTGATGTTAATTTTTCTGAAAACCAGCCGCCAAAAAAATCAAATTGCAAACACAAAACACATGAAAGGAAACTAGAGCTCGATGTCAGCTATTTTTTAAAACTAATACGTTTTTTACTAATTTTCACGAGTAATACATGAATTAAAAGATCTGTAATTCTAGCGCGGTGTCGGTATTTGAATAGACGACTGGGATTCGTCTGCTTTTGAAAAACCGATCAGTCCTATCGGCTTGCCGACCAGTCCCGCCTATTCTTCACACTGCCCCTATAACCTGTCGGCATTTCAAATACAGACAGGACTGGTCGGCTTTTCAAAAGCAGACGAGTCCCGGTCGGTATTCCAAATGCCGACACCGCGCTAGACTTGCAATTTTTTCAATTTGTGTATTATTTGTGAAAATGATTTTAAAAAAACGTACAGTATTATTTTAAAAAAATTAGC
This sequence comes from Avena sativa, assembly GCA_916181665.1. NCBI lineage: Eukaryota > Viridiplantae > Streptophyta > Magnoliopsida > Poales > Poaceae > Avena > Avena sativa. The sequence continues at coordinate 293,695,784 of OV702282.1, forward strand.
TCGATGTCAACGGGATAAATGTCGCTGTCAGTTATATAGAAATTGGAAAAACACCGCATCGGCCGGCCGGGAAGATGCGTTCCGAACCTTTTTCCTCCCGGATTCCCCAGCGCCATCCATGGAGGGGGCCGACCCCGGCCGTGCCGCAAAGCCAAAGTCCCCCGCGGGCCGGGGGCCACCACCACCACCCCGAGCAGAGTCCCAACCTCGCACGCCACGCGGTCCGGTCTCGGAAGAAGCCGCGGGTGGCGACATGGCCGAGCTCCCGCCTTCCCGCTCCACTCTCTCCCTTCCTCCGGTTTACTCCATATATATACCAGCGCCGAGCAAGCCGCCAAAGCCCCAAACCCACCACCACCACCGTCGCCATTCCCCCACTCGCCGCACCGCTCACCGTCCCCCGCCCGAAACCGCGTCATGTCGCATAAGCGGCCGCTCGAGGCCATCGCGCCGGAGCAGCTGCAGGAGGCGGCGCGGTCTCCGACGCCGAGGAAGCGGCTCCGGCGGACGGTGCTCGTCATGACGTGCCTGTGAGTAGAGTACCCTCCTCCTCCGCCTAGCCGTTGCTTAACCATTATTTACCGTTCGTGTCCTCGAAAATCCTCAACTTGAAACTCACGGGTCGAGCTATGTTTCTCGCCGGATCTGCAGGGAGAGGATTAGGAGGGCGCGGGCGGTCACGCTCCAGCAGATGGTTCGACAGGTGAGTGGGGATTCGCGCGACTTCCTCTTCTTCCTCTCAGCATTTCGATTTTTTTTTAATTTTCAACAAGTGGCGCTTTCTGTGGCGAGAGATAGCTGACAGACTTGGTGCGTTCTGATTTTGTTTGTTTTTGGGGCATTAGGCGCAGCTGGATATGGCGAAACTGTTCTTTCTCGTGATGGTCATTGTCGCGCGGCTTGGGTCCATCGAGGGGCTGCTCCTCAAGCTCCCCAACATGCTGCGGGGACTGTGGGCGGACCAGTTTGATAATTTTCACAGGTATACATCTGGCATGTTCCCTTTTGGAAATTAATTCCTAGCCACTAAAGGAAAAGCACATTTCAGGAAAGTAACTGATTCAAGTGCTGTCTTGCTTGTGGGAACTGACAGTTTTTGTCCTCTCAAAAGTACATAGCCATTTATGATAAGGTTGCCGTCAGCAACGAAAAGCTCATATTTAGAAAGGGAAGTTTACAATTGTCATTACTATTTGAAGTTAAGATTGTCAAGTTAAACTCATAGAGCGAATAAACCAAGGATTTACTCTTCCTTCACTAACCACAACTGACTAAAATATCAGGAAACGGTCCCCATGGGTCTATGCATCGAGTACTCAACTTTTACTATTGTGGATGTGATGGATAGATGCTCCCTTTGTTTAACTAATTAATTTTATCTCTTTGTTGTCTGGTATCATTCCAAAAGTTCTATTGTGGGAACCATACAAGATACAATTCGGTCGGTTCTCCGGACTGAGGTTAGTACTTTGGATCTTTACTATCCATGTACAATGTTTTTCCTTTCTCTACCCGCACCCTATCTTAACCCCTTTCCCCTATGTCATGCAACAGACTGAGGAACGACAACCAGCTTCGCTTCCTAATGGTGTTTGTGAGACTTCAAGGTATCTTCCATTTTATTTTTCAACAATCCCCTCCTTCTACAGCCGTGAATACTAATACTCCTTTAAAGGTCGTTGAGCATGGAACATGCATATGCATACTTCATTTTGGAAATACTCTTTACCAAAGTTTCCCAGTTCATGTTATAATAATAAAGCCTATCAAAACAAGTATTTGCTTTCTACATAATATAGGGATTTTTCTTGTTGTCACTTTCTCACTCTCATCCTACTTATTATAGGAAGTCAAAAGGTCTTATTCAAACTGGAGGCATCTCTGGAGTATTCAAGCTACGGTTTGTTGGTGCTGCAAGACCGAAAGATACACTTTACACTGGTTATCCGGTAAAATGGCAGGACGGAGAAAACGCTAAGGTGGCAATATTTCGGAATGAGAAGCAAATTATGAACGGTGATCTTTCTAAATTGCAAATTGAGATTTTACCAGTTCATGCTGATTTCTTTACTGAGCAAGGGCAAGAGAATTTCACCAAAGAGGAATTCGACAAGCAGATATATTCTCATAAAGGGAAAGAATCAGTCTTGACTACTGTAAACCTAGCAAATGGCGAGGCTTGTCTTGGTTCCTTCTTCTTTAGAGAGAGCTCCTATGGGAAAAAGTTAAGATTGACAGCAAGAGTGAAAAGGCAGGATCCTGCGGTCAGAGTGCAAGAAGCAATCACTGATCCTTTTGTCGTCAAACACCATCGAAGTGAATGTGAGTACAGCCAAGACATCAATATTTTTTAACACCACTGAATGAGAAATTTTCGTACACTGTAATTTGCTCATTCTTTGAAGCAGTATTGTTTGCCGTAGCTTATTTAAGTAAAACAAAATGTTAAGCACATATCATATCTTTCAAAGAACTCTTTATGGCTTTCAACACGCAAATGTCATTATGTTACTTGAAAAATATGAAGTCTTGGCACTAAATGGCTAGTTATGTCACAAAACAGTATCAGTACCGCTAGTTGGGTTTTTGGACTGCATTGTTTTCTCAATACAGATTTTAGGTTGACCTGTACATTTCCTGGGTAATGGAGAAAAAAAGGTGGGCACCGTTCTTATTTTCCAGTGTTGCTTATAAGGTGGTAAATAAATAATATTCACATACATGGTAAAATCAGTTGTAACTTACCATCTATACTAATCCTCTGGTAAAGACTATTCAATCAGATGCAGAGATAGCCAAAATGAACCAATTTCACATTAGCAATCTGTTCTTAACACACAAAACCTTTTTGTCTATTTCAGCAAATGCAAAGAATCAGTTTCCATCTAAGGAAGATGAGGTACATCGATTGAAGAAAATTTCACCAAAAGGAAAACGTCGTGATGCCCTTGTGGGGAAAAAGATCACTAAGGTGAAGCACTTGTTGCGTCAGTATCACAAGGACAAATCTGATCTCCAAAAGGTAAATATGCAGTTCTAATAGTATTTCTGCAGTCTCCAGTATTTCAAATTACCTGCAGTAGGTATTAATTGATCATTGTCCTGGATTGAGTAACATATCCAGCACCTCTCCAGGACTTATTTGTACTGCATATAATGCTAAATGTTAATGTGCACTATAATATCAGCTAGCATTTCATTAATTGCTAAGAAAACTCTTATTTCTGGCAATTAGCTTACTGGCATGAAGAAGGAGGATTGGCTTACCATGATTAAACATGCGACCATGTGTGATCCTGGGGATGAGATCTATTCTTATAGAGTTGCAGAGAAAAATTATGAACTTTTATTCAATGATTTCTTTGATCTTGTTGGTATGATGAACAATGGAGACTATGTTCCTGTCAGTGACCTTGCTCAGTTTCAGCAGGTATACATTTGACACATCCACTTTCATCGGAATTAGGCTTTTGATATTCTCTAAAATAATAGTGCGCTGACAATTACCTTGCAAATGTTTTCACACCTATACGGTATATAGCAAGGTTTACTTTTACAAATTTGAATACTTCAGTGTCACAGAGATCAGCTATTGGCTAACCTATCTTTGTGTGGAGCACAATTCAACTACCTGGGTTCAAGTCCTTGTCGATATGAATTTGGGTTCCTTTTACACGGTTTTACTCCCAAAATAAATGATGTTATTTTTCATATAGTTAGGACCAATGCATGAATTCACAACGATTTATTTTAGCTAAATGGTGCCTCTGCTTCTACCTTGGAGTTTATTTTGCCTAAGCATAATCCTCTCATGATTAAAAATGTGTCGTTGCTCAATTAATATCCCTTTTCGTTTGCAATATCTAGAAACCTAGAATGTATATAACAATCGGATTCCATCTTGCGGTTTTCCTTTTTTTTGCACTGTTTAAGCCCCTTCAAGCACAGTATAATTCAACAAAGGGACAGGCCAACGGCAACCCTAGTTCACCTAATGCAAATCCATAAACATACAAATTATCATATAGAAATACCAAAATATGAACATCTTTAGCACCAATAGATTGCTAGCCCACTAAAATATTCCTGTCGATGATTTAGAAGGTTTTATAAAGGTCTGGCCATTTGATGCTTGCTGTATTGTACATTGTGCTGGCGATGAGATAAAGTTAACATTCTGTTACAGCTGAACAAGTGGAAAATATCTGCGTACAAAAGATTTGAGGAGCGAGAGAACTCAGGGGATCTTATCCCTGATTATTGGAGGAGCAATGGCCTCCCTGTCCATGCAGTGCCTCTGAATAATGATGCAGGTCCTTCTGTACAAGCTAGAATGCCATGCCAATATCTTAATGACATGGGTGCACAGCATGGTGAATTTTAATATTGTGTTCAATTGCTGATCTTGGTTGTTGCATGTTTCTCAAATTTCAATTTATTGCAGAATTAGGTGAGCAACATCCATTCCGGCAGCAGAATGTGTTCTCGCCAGCAGAAGTCCTGTCAACGAATGACGCAAGTTCTTCAAAGCAAGAGGCGCCACTGTTTTCACAGCACACCACGCATCAAGGTCAATATTAATAACCTTCATAATTTTGTATCACACGTCTTCCATACTGTTACTGCTGCTTCATCGCATGAAAATTAATGTTATTGCTGCTGATAGTTTTGGTAATCAACTTTCTCTAGACCTTGGTCAGCATGGTCCTTCTATGCTACAGAATGGAACTCCTTGCTACCCGACTCAGGGATCATTCTCAGGACAGCCAACTATTCCGTCCCACATTGTTTTGCCAGTAAGTAAAGTTACCTACGACACAATCAACAATTTTTTCCCGGAATTTTTCATTGAAAAGCTGAAATGTTTCCTGGATGGTAGGTTCCAAAGGATGACTTTATCGGAAGTGGAAGTCTAACTGGCCAACAGAATGGATCCTTAAGCTCCTTGATGACTGATGCTCCTGGTACTTCTTGTCTCGTAACAGGTGTGTTTGCTACATTCCAGTACTTCCAATTTCACAGTATATGCACTGCCTTCTTGGGTCCTGATATGTTGGTCTTGGGATTTCCTCAGATGGAGTTAGTCAAGGGACCACTTCACTTAACCATGACGAGGCCGACAACTTAAGTGACTTAATTGAAGTAGGTGTTACTCTTTAGAACAGAACAATTATCTTTCCTCAGATCGAAATATATAAGTCTTCGGCAGTCACATAGCTTCAGATTTTCCCCCTTTGTTAATATCCTGATGATGTTTGTTCCTGCGGTTGCAGGCATTGCTTGGAGAAGAAGCACCTGGGGCTGACCAGGACTTCATACCAGCTAACAACGGTATGCTATTTTTGACCTATGACGATAGCTTCTGCTGATATAAGCTCAGCTACCAAACCATGGAGCCTGTGTTACCATGTTCCAAACAATCTTTCCCATCAGTACTTTTTCGATTTCCAAACTTAGATTATGTAAAAAATCGATGTTTACTTTCATAATAACTAGAGCGGAATGGAATGGTGGATACGCTTTGAGTGATCATTACAGAACTGATGAAAATTAAACCATGGCTGCTTAGGAGTTAAATTAGGTACAGTATGAATTTAAAATTTTCCTTTTACTCCGTGCCCTTATGGTCTGCTCCTTTTATTTCAGCACAACTGCCGAATTCCGACAACCAATTTCACGGTTATGAACATGATGATGGAAACTGGTGATTGAACGTGAAACAACTGCTACAGGCTTTCCTCAGCTAGAGTACAGTATTCAGAGCGATTGCGCATTTAGTTTGTAAACATAGTATTGTCAGTAGCAACACAGATTTTTCACGTGGCTCTAAATTTGCCACTGGTTGGACTAGACATTTGACTTGTATTCTTGCAAAATCTTTAAGACGGACATTTGGCTCGTATAGAAAACCGAGAGCAAATATTCATATTGCAGAACTCTGTGTAATCCTATTAATCATTTTCTCTAAGTTGAGATCCCTGTTAATGTTCACACATTCTCACTCATGGTGTGTTCTGCATCAGTAAACCGTTATCAGTGATTTGAAAATGGTAAAATACACACAAGAGAGATCAGAATGCTTATACTACTCACTCCGACCCTATTACTTGACTCAGATTTGTCTAGATTTAAATGTATCTAGACATGCTTTAGTGCTAGATACATCGAATCCTATCGTCCACTCAACGCAGGCCCAATCTGGCGCTCCACATACCCCCGTCACTGGTTTGGGGTTCTGTCTGTTTCTTTCTTCTTTCTTTCTTCTTTCTATTTTTTTCTATTTTTTTGTTTTCATTTTTTTACATCATTCGTTTATTTCCCTGTTCTTTTTATTATTTCTGTTTTATTTAAACATTTTCTTATTTTTCTCGTCCAAATAATAGAAACCTTTTATTTAAAAATTGTCCAAATAATATAAATGTTCATATTAGAAAAGTGTTCAAATAAGATTAATGTTTTTTACCAAAAGTCGTTCAAAAAATGTAAATATCCTTCTATTGAAATATCGTGCGAACAATTTTGAAGTACAGTGCCTTTGGTTTTTAGTGTGTGAAATCTTTTTTCTGGTATTGTGAACGATAGAGGGGTTGTTCCAATTTTTACCACTTCTATCTTTAATATTACTACTAAGCAAATTGGCGCAGGGACACGCTGCATATATGTGTACACCACTAGGTTCGACATTGACATGATTTTCAGAAGTCGTTACATGCTAAGCCAATATGCACGATATAACAGAAGTAGTAGATATATTCATAGTGGTACGATATAAGAGTATATTGATACTGATTTGCAAGATATACTACATTAACAACGGCGATGTGTATTTTTTGCTGACCTTAGCCAGAGGACGCTGGTACATAGGCTACATTGCTTTAGATAGGAGGGAACTTCTCATCCTAATATATTCTAGAATAGCTTTAATTAGTGTTGACGAATTATTGGTGAAACAATACTCATTGTCGAAGAGTGGCTGTAGGGACGTAGGAAACCCACGGCTAGGAAGTTATGTCAGAGAATTACTGTTTAACAACAAATTTATCGGTGAGAACTGGCGATAAATTATTGCCAGAAAATTACACGCCTTCGAAGTAATATAGGATAACTATAGCCGAGTAATTAGGGCTAGGAAAATGTGTCAAGGAATTACCGCGAAAGAGAGGGAAATTCACACGATCTATGAGTGAAATTTTTAATAAAATTAGTGCTTGCAATAGATTAGGTTAGTGTTTTGGTTGCTATGTTTGTTTTGACCTCTACGTCAATGGAGATATCATCGTCTATAATAAGTGATTTTTGACCCTTCGTTTGACAACGCGACCTTCTTTTCTGCATCAATGGTGGTGTTGAAAGATTAAGTTTCTATAGGTATAGTCTTTCAGATCTTATTTCACTAGATTGGTTTTGGATGTTTTCTCATGGTTGCTACGAGGAGGTGTATCCTCGCTATATATGCCATGGTTGCTATGTTCTCTACAATGGTGATTCGTTCTCTCAGTTTATCAACGACGTTGATCAGGCTGTTCGGTTATTTCCCCCTAAAATACTGGTGTTGGTGTTGAAGGGAATATACCCGAGAGGCAATAAAGTTGTTATTATCGTATTCCAAGTATATGATAAATGTTTATTATACATGCTATAATTGTATTAAAAGGAAACGTTAATACATGATTGTTTAATAAACAAATAAGTGTTTCTAGTTATGTCTCTCATATAAACTAGCTCGTTGATTAACAAGATGTTTAACGTTTCTTGATCATGGACATTGGATGTTGTTAATAACGAGGTCACAACATTATTGGAATGATGTGATGAACATTCATCCGAAGTATAGCATTACGATCAAAGTCATTATGTTTATATTGCTATAACATCATACGAAGTAATTCTAGTCCTTAGACCATGAGATCATATCAATCACTAACATCGGAAGAGTATCTTGATAACATCAAACATCACACCGTAACAGGGTGACTATAAAGGTGGGTTCAGTGCTACGAATGTGTTATGTAGAGGCTCATGGATCAGGAGTGGGATTTGTCCATCCAAATGACGGAGAGATATACTCTGGACCCTCTCGGTGATATCACATTGATATAGCTTGCAAGCAAGTGATAGGGGTCACTAGAATGTTATATCACAAGAACAAGAAAAGAGTACATGTCGGTAACTAGATCAAATTAACTAGTTATGGGGATACCGATGATCGAATCTTGGACATGTAAAATATGGCGAGACAAACGGATTTAGGTGCAATGTTAAGGTTCTCACGATCACAAGAAGTCATCGTTGAATGTGTAGGAGTCAGTACGAATCTCCAGGTCCCGCTGCTGATTATTGATCAAAGAGGGGTCTCGATCATGTCTGCATTATTCGCGAACCGTAGGGTGACATACTTAAATGATATCAACACCATTTGGAGCAAATGAGTTGCCAGAAAAAGAATATCAAAGCGCTAGAATTATTTCAATGGACACCAGAATTGTTGAGGATGAAATGCTGAAATTGATTCTACATGTGAAATTGAAATGTAGCAAGGGGTTTTATGTATTTTTTGTTATTTAATGTAATTAAAAAAATTCTGAATAAATAAATAAAATATTTTTATTTAATGAGATGTTACATTAAATTTTGTGTTAATTTAATGGATTTCGAGTGGGATTTTGATTTGAGAGAATGGAGGGTCATTTGTGTGAGTGGGACATCCACTCACATGAATGGAGGAAGAGGATTGCGCACCCAACTTGGCCACCGGCCATGGGGAGGGCCCCCTCCTCCTATAAAAGGCCCCCCTCTCCCTCCTTTTCAAACACACCTCCTCGTGAAGGATCTCTCTCCCCTCTAGTACCATTTTCCCATGGTTTCGGACTAGCGAGATACATGTTCCCGGTGGATTTTTCTAGAGCAAGGATTTGCTGCTTCCTCTGCATTGCTGGAGCAAGGACGCAGAGGTTTGGGGTCCCGAACGTTTTTGCGATCATGGATGCTCCACCGAGTTGTGGTGCTGCCGGACTTCCACACGGTCTTGAGATCAACAAGAGATTGACTACATCACCAACGAGTCCATACTCATAAAGCTTTGTTGGTCTTCAAGGGTATGTATTCTGGATGTATATCTACCTGTTGATTGTATCTAGATAGATGGATCATGGACTATACAGTTCCCATCGTAGGAAATTCTTTGTATTCTATGCTACGAACCCAACAGGTGTAACATCCCAGGATTGGCAGCTAGAAATAGTAAGGTCACATGAGTGTGCATTGCATTCATGCATAAGAAAATCTAGAGAATTTTCACGCAATACTAAAAGAACCATAGAGGGATCGAGGTCTCCCTTGTTCTGATGGAAACGTAAGATGGGTGTGGTAGATTTCACATGACATCTACTGTTTTTTGTGTTTTGAGGGGGAAATAGTTCAAATTTGAATGTTCAAATTATATATTTGAATTCAAAAAGAATATGAAATTGAATTATAAATTATAAATGGTAACTGAATTATAATAATAACTAAAAGAGTTGGATTCCAAATAATAAACAAGTTCTATAAATGAATTTTAAATACAAATAGAGAATAGTATTCTTTATTACTACCTCTGATCCTAAATAAGTGTCGCCATTTTGAACTAGACTTAGTTCAAAACCGTGACACTTATTTAGGATCGAAGGGAGTACATAACTAGGATCCAATCATTTATAAATTTCAAAGAATAAGAAGAAAATATTTATTTTATTACAATTACAAAACTATAATGAAATTATAACTTGTTCAAATAGGAAAGGAAATCTAACTTTATTAAGTAATATACAAGAATACAATATTCTTTAAAATATTCCAGATGAAAATCAAGTTACAAAAGAATAAAAAGGAAATCATAAACTAAATTTTCTATTTATTTCTTGTATATTCTTCACTTGGTTCCTGCAGCTAAATACGAAAGAATGGACAAACAAAAAATATAATGGAGAATTGGTTAGTGTATATATTGCTCTTAGTCAAATAGTGTAGTGCACTGTTATTAGCATCATTGAGCCAATAAGACAAGGGGCAAGTTTCACCAGTTAGTATTATCTGTTCTTACTCTATTGCCTCGGTCCAACATCATAGGATGGGGAAAGTTTCACCAAGTTCTAGTAAAAGTAAAATAGTAAAAACTCAAGGAAAGATCATGCAGCACACATACCAGCATGCACAAGGCTGCTATCAACACATGATCAATTCTAGGGAATAGATAAAAGGGAGTCGGCTGTAGCAGCTTAGCTATTAGCAAACCATCCAACTTAGATCATGGTGAATTGAAGGAGATGAAACCGTTGTAAATAAGGAGCATACCATCATCATGAGAAGTAGGCAGCAACCCATGTAGCATCAGGCTAGCAACACGGGGAAGAGAGGGCTAGCAGCTCAAGCAGTTATTGATCAGGATCAGAAACAAGCCAACACAGGGATAAGCAGCAACAACTCTACAAGTAACATGTTAATTCACCAAGATCATATCAACCCTTCTCATCACTTTCAGCTCAAGAAGTAACAACAGATCCAAAATAGGAATAGAAGTAAAAGTGCTCTCAGGCTAGCATACAAATTGTTATGCTAATTTCATCCTAGAGCTACTAGGAAATTATTTAGCATTTGTTATTATTGAAATCAAAGCATCGGCCTTTTGCATCATTGGCCTGGGGAAACTTTCTAAATAGTAGCATGTCATGTTACCTAGATACTGTTGTGCACACTCCAGGTGTGGAGGCACCATAGCTAGGGTAGTAGATGCTATTATGAACCAAAGAATGAACCATTTGATAAATACATCACCAACCATGATTGTTCTCAAAGGATTTTTCACAACAAATCATCAACAAAGATGATTGTCGGGGGGTTGACCTCGGGTAGGTCAGAGACGGGGAAAGACAGAGGTACAATCCCCGTCTAGTTTCCGAGTTACGGTCTAGGTTGGCCGAATCATGAATATGTCGGCCGAGGTACGGAGGCGAGAAGCCCGTGTATGTGTATCAAGCAGTTACCCGGCCGAGTTACTGCGAGGGTCGGCCGGGTTAGTCCGAGTGATCTCGATGCAGGTAAAGGACAAGGCGAGTTACACAAGGTAAGGTAAGGCCGAGTGATACGAAGCTTGCAGGAGAAGGAGAAACCCAAGGTCAAACTATAGCTGCAGGCTAGAAGGAATCAGAGCGGAGCCAAGCATAAGAGACAAAGATGCAGAGCGTCAGAGGGGCAGAAGGAGGTCACGGAGGTGATAGTCCTGGAGCCCGAGGCACGCAGGAGGGGTCCTCAGGAGCCTTGCCGTCGTTAGAAGGGCGACAGGGAAAGGAGGCCGCCGAACTACTATTTGTTGGAGATATGCCCTAGAGGCAATAATAAATGTAGTTATTATTATATCTTTCTGTTTATGATAAATGTTTACATCCATGCTATAATAGTATTAACAGGGAAACATTAATACTTGTGTGATTTGTAAACTTAATTTGAAGTCCCTAGTATAGCCTCTATACTTCACTAGCTTGTTGGTTGATAAATGATTGTGGTTTCCCTATCATGAACATTGATATGTTATCAACAACAAGATCATATCGTTAGGAGAATGATACGGTGGACATACTCCTATAGATAAGCGTAGCATAAAGATCAAGTCATTTCAATAGTTCAATTGCTATATGCTTTTTGATACATAGTAACCTAATTCCTTCGACCATGAGATCATGCATATCACCTTTACCGGATGGATGCTTTGATGACATCAAACACCACACCATAACTGGGTGGCTATAAAGGTGGAATTGAGTGTTCGGAAAGTATTGGTTGAGACACATGGATCAAGAGTGGGATTTGTCCATCCATATGACGGATAGATATTCTCTGGGCCCTCTCGGTGAAATGTCATCCAATTAGCTTGCAAGCATGTGACTGGCTCACAAGGGATCACATATCACGGGAACAAGAAAAGAGTACTTATCAGTAACGAGGTTGAACTAGGTATGCAGAGATACCGACGATCATAACCTCGGATAAGTAACATATCGTGAGACAAAGGGAAATTGGTATCGTATGTAAGTGGTTCATTCGATCGCAAAGTAATCGTAGAAATATGTGGGAGCCATATGAATTTCCAGATTCCTCTATTGGTTATTGTTCGGAGAAGTGTCTCGATCATGTCCGCATAATTCACGAACCGTAGGGAGACACACTTAAGGATTCGACGTTGTTTTGAGTAGTTATGGTATTATGAGAAAGAGACCGAATGTTGTTCGGAGTCTTGGATGGGATCCGGGATATCACGAGGTGATCCGGAATGGTCCGGAGAATAAGATTCATATAAGGAAAGACCCGTTTCGGAGTTCGGGAATGATTCCGGTGTTTTCATCGGGAATGTTCTAGAAGGTTCCAGATTGTCTGGCACTCCGGGGGGGAGGAGTACATGAATGTGTCATTACATATTGGAATGATTGCATCATGTACTAAGTGTTCTTGCTGTCCCAAATAAAGGATTAAATTGAATCCTAAAACAGAAAAGTCAAATGTCCAGTTTGAAAGTCAAACGGCTAAAACAAGAAACTGTGGGAAACAAGCAAGAGGAGTTGGGAACCGACTTGAGGGAGGAGTCTCCTCCCCAAGCCGGCGCGCCACCCAAGGCCGACTTGGGGAGGGACTCCCCTCCCCTGGCCGTGCCTCCCCACCTATAAAAGGAGGGGCAGGGCTCCCTCCTCTAGACACACAAGTTTCTACCTCTAATCTCCGGTTTAGAGCCGTTTTGGTTTAGAGCTTCTAATTGCTTTAGCCTGCGGTTTAGAGCCTTCTAATTGGTGTGTCTAATCTCTAGACCACTAATAGCCCTCTCTCATAATCCACCATACTCGCTCCGGCTTAAGGCGAAGCCCTGCGGGATCTCCCCTCTACTTCCGGTACCACGCCGTTGTGCTGCCGGAATCGCGAGGAGAGTGCTACAACCTCCGCTGCCTGCTGGAACAAGGGAGATGAAGGTCTTCGTCGAGTACCGAACATGTGACCGACTGCGGGAGCGCTGCCGGAACGCTGCGCCGGAAGGATCGTCTACACGATCTTGAGATCGGGAAGAGTACGACTACATCACCCACGAGAATCCGCTCTCGTTAAACGCTTTGGAATCTTCGAGGGTAAGTTATTCCATCGACTCGTTGCTACAATCTAGTAGATAGATCTTGGATTGTTTGTTTGTATGCGATAGAAAATTTTTGTTTTCCATGCTACGAACCCCTACAGTGGTATCAGAGCCGTGTCTATATGTAGATCTGTTGCACGAGTAGAACACAATGGTCATTGTGGGCGTTGATGCTTTTATTGTCGATTACTTCTTGTGTACTTTGCATCTTGCGGTATGTTGGGATGAAGCGGCCCGGGCTAACCTTACATGACATCGTTCATGAGACTTGCTCCACGCTTGACATGCAACTTGTATTGCATAAGTGGCTTTGCGGGTGCCTGTTTCTCCTAGCATAGTTAAGATCCAATTTACAACGGGTGATCAACAATGCTAGTATCAATGTTGTGGTTCTTGTTCGTAAGTTAGAACGACACTTATTGAAAGCCCCAAACCACGTAAAATATGCAAAGAAAGTAGAGGCGTCTAACTTTGTTTTGCAGGGGTGTGCAGTGATGTGATATGGCCATGATTGTGATTATATTTGATGTATGCAATGTTCCTTATTGTAAGTTGGCAACCGGCAGGAGCCATATGGTTGTCTTTAATTTATGTTAAGACCCGCGTGTCTATTCAAAGTAGTTGTAATAGTTGAAGCCGGTGGACGACAACCATGGAGAAGCGTCATTGACCTTGATGCAATGCCGGTGATGATGGAGATCATGTTCGTGCTTGAAGATGGAGATCGGAAGCACAAAGAAGAAAGGCCATATCATATCACATATATATTGAATTGCATGTGATGTTAATCCTTTATGCATCTTGTATTGCTTAGTAGACGACGGCAGCATTATAAGATGATCCCTCATGCACATCAATTTCAAATCATAAAGTGTTCACCCTTAGTTAGCACCGTTGCTAAAGCTTGTTGTTTCGAAGCACCACGTGATGATCGGGTGTGCTAGATTCTGCAAGTGTATACAACGTGAGCAAGCCAGATTTGCTCATGCAGAAACTAAGGTTTGATCTTGACGAGCCTAGCATGTACAGACATGGTCTCGGAACACGGATCACCGAAAGGTAAAGCATGAATCATATAGTAGATATGATGAACATGTCGATTGTTCGCCATTGAAGCTATATAGCCTCTCGTGATGATCGGTGTTGGTATGGTGGATTTGGTTCGTGTGATCACTAAAACAATGTGAGGGATATTGTTTTGAGTAGGAGTTCACCTAGTTTAATTTCATTATTAATTTGAACTCAATTTATCATAAACTTAGTCTAAACTATTGCAAATATGTTGTAGATCAATGGCAGCCCCTACCATCGATTTTAATGCGTTCCTAGAGAAAGAAAAGTTGAAAAACAATGGAAGCAACTTCGCGGATTGGTTCCGCAATTTGAGGATTGTCCTCACAGCTGGTAATTTGACCTATGTGCTGGATGCACCGCTAGGTGACCCACCTGCAGATGATGCTCCCGATGAAGTAAAGAATGTTTACCTCGCTCGGAAGAATCAGTACTCCATAGTTCAGTGTGCTATCTTGTATGGTTTGGAATCGGAGCTTCAGAAAAGGTTTGAGGATTCAGACCCATATGATATTGTCGAGGATCTCAAATTGATTTTTGAGACTCATGCGGCAATTGAAAGCTATGAAGCTTCTGAAAAGTTCTTTAACTGCAAGATGGAAGAGGGCAGCTCCGTCAGTGAGCATGTGCTTAAGATGTCTGGGCACGCAAACAAACTTCAAAGCTTGGGTATTGTGATTCCTAATGCTTTGGGGATTTACCGTGTCCTCCAATCACTACCACCAATTTACAAGAACTTTGTGATGAACTACAACATGCAGAACATGAACAAGACGTTGCCAGAACTCTTTGCCATGTTGAAATCTGCAGAAGTGGAGATTAAGAAAGAGCACCAAGTGTTGTTGGTCAATAAGACCACCAAATTCAAGAAAGGCAAGTCTAAGCAAAAGGGACACTTCAAGAAGGGTGGTAAGAAAGTTACCACGCCGGCGAAGAAGACCAAAGCTGGACCTAAGCCTGATACTGAGTGCTTTTACTGCAAGGGAGAAGGTCACTAGAAGCGGAATTGCCCAAAGTACTTGGCGGATTTGAAGAACGGCAACATCAAGAAGAAAGGTATATCTGATATACATGTTATTGATGTGTATCTCACTAGTACTCGTAGTAGTGCCTGGGTATTTGATACTGGTTCGGTTGCTCATATTTGTAACTCGAAACAGGTGCTGCAGAATAAACGGAAGCTAGCGAAGAACGAGGTGACGATGCGCGTGGGAAACGGATCAAAGGTTGATGTGATCGCGGTCAGCACGCTACCCCTTCATCTACCATCGGGATTAGTTTTATACTTAAATAATTGTTATTTAGTGCCTGTGTTAAGCATGAACATTATATCGGGATCTTGTTTATTGCGAGACGGTTACTTGTTTAAATCAGAGAATAATGGTTGTTCGATTTATATGAGTAATATGTTTTATGCACATGCACCTTTGATAGATGGTCTATTCTTATTGAATCTTGATAGTGGAAATACACATATCAACAACATTGAGGCTAAACGTTTGAAATCAAGCGATAATTCGACCTATATGTGGCACTGTCGTCTTGGTCACAATGGAGTGAAGCGTATGAAGAAACTCCATTCCGATGGACTTCTTGAATCACTTGATTTTGAATCACTTGAAAGATGCGAAGCATGTCTGATGGGAAAAATGACTAAGACTCCATTTTCTGGTATGATGGAGCGAGCTACGGACTTATTGGAAATTATACATACCGATGTGTGTGGTCCAATGAGTGTAGCATCACGCGGTGGTTATCGTTATGTTCTTACCTTCACGGATGATTTGAGTAGATATGGGTATATCTATTTCATGAAACATAAGTCCGAAACTTTTGAGAAGTTTAAGGAGTTTCAAAGTGAGGTAGAGAATCAACGTAACAAGAAGATTAAATTTCTACGTTCTGATCGTGGAGGTGAATATCTAAGTTACGAGTTTGGCGAGCATTTGAAGAAATGCAGAATACTTTCACAATTGACACCGCCGGGAACACCACAGCGTAATGGTGTGTCCGAACGTCGTAATCGAACTCTCTTAGATATGGTTCGTTCTATGATGTCACTTATAGATTTACCGCTATCATTTTGGGGTTATGCATTAGAAACAGCCGCATTCACTTTAAATAGGGCACCATCTAAATCCGTTGAAACGACACCGTTTGAATTATGGTTTGGGAAGAAACCTAAATTGTCGTTCCTTAAAGTTTGGGGATGCGAAGCCTATGTAAAGAAGTTACAGCCGGACAAGCTTGAACCCAAAGCGGAAAAATGCGTCTTCATAGGATACCCGAAGGAAACTATTGGGTATACCTTCTATCATAGATCCGAAGGCAAAATCTTCGTTGCCAAGAATGGATCCTTTCTAGAGAAAGAATTTCTCTCGAAAGAAGTGACTGGAAGGAAAGTAGAACTCGACGAGGTTGTCGAACCTTCTCTCGAAATTGCGAGTAGCGCAGCACTGGAAGAAGTTCCTGTGGTGCCTGCACCAATTAGAGAGGGAGCTAATGATGGTGATCATGAAACTTCGGTTGAAGTTGCTACAGAGCCTCGGAGGTCAACGAGAACTCGTACCACTCCAGATTGGTATGATCCCGTTATGAGTGTCATGTTGGTGGACAACACCGATGACCCCGAGACATATGAGGAAGCGATGATGAGCCCAGATTCCAATAAATGGCAAGAAGCCATGAAATCCGAGATTGGATCCATGTACGAAAACCAAGTATGGACTTTGGTGGACTTACCGGATGGCCGAAAGGCTGTCGAGAACAAATGGATTTTCAAGAAGAAAACATATGCTGATGGTAATGTTACTGTCTATAAAGCTCGACTTGTCGCAAAAGGGTTTCGACAAATTCAAGGAGTTGACTACGATGAGACTTTCTCACCGGTAGCGAAGCTAAAGTCTGTAAGGATTATGTTAGCAATCGCTGCATATTATGATTATGAGATATGGCAGATGGATGTCAAAACAGCATTCCTCAATGGAGATATTGATGAAGAGTTGTATATGATGCAACCCAAAGGTTTTGTCGATCCTAAAGATGCTAACAAGGTATGCAAACTTCAACGGTCCATCTATGGATTGAAGCAAGCATCCCGAAGTTGGAATCAACGTTTTGATAAGGTAATCAAAAGTTTTGGTTTTATACAAACTTATGGAGAAGCTTGTATTTACAAGAAAGTGAGTGGGAGCTCTGTAGCATTCTTAATACTATATGTGGATGACATATTGTTGATTGGGAATGATGTAGACCTTCTTAATAGTGTCAAAGAATATTTGAATAATAGTTTTTCAATGAAGGATCTTGGCGAAGCAGCTTACATATTAGGCATAAAGATTTATAGAGATAGATCGAAACGCCAAATATCATTGTCACAAAGTACATATTTGGACAAAGTTCTAAAGAGGTTTGGAATGGAAGAAAGCAAGAAAGGGTTCTTGCCCATGTTGCCCAATACGACCTTGAGTAAAACTCAAAGTCCGACATCGGCAGAAGATAGAGAAAGGATGAGTAAGACTCCCTATGCATCAGCCATAGGATCTCTAATGTATGCCATGCTATGTACTAGACCCGACATTGCATATGCTGTTAGTCTAACTAGCAGATATCAAAGTGATCCAGGAGTGGATCATTGGACGGCGGTCAAAAACATCCTTAAGTACTTGAGAAGAACTAAGGATATGGTTCTTTCTTATGGAGGTGATGAACAGCTCGTTGTTAATGGTTACACCGATGCTAGTTGGAACACCGATCCGGATGATTCTAAATCACAATCTGGATACGTATTTATTTTGAATGGTGCAGCAGTTAGCTGGAGGAGTGCAAAGCAAAGCGTTGTGGTGAGATCTTCAACTGAATCGGAATACATGGCTGCTTCGGAGGCTTCACAAGAAGCGATAGGGATGAAAGAGTTCATTACAGAGCTGGGTGTGGTTCCTAGTGTGCTGGACCCAATGTCTATCTACTGTGATAACATGGGCGCCATAGCCAATGCGCAAGAACCAAGGTCACACAAGAAGCTGAAGCATATCAAGCTACGTTTTCACGCTATTCGAGAACATATCCAGGATGGGGATATAAAGATTTGCAAAGTACACACAGATCTGAATGTGGCGGATCCGTTGACTAAACCTCTCCCGAGGGCAAAACATGACCAACACCAAACTGCCATGGGTGTTCGGTATATTACCATGTAATCTAGATTAGATGACTCTAGTGCAAGTGGGAGACTGTTGGAGATATGCCCTAGAGGCAATAATAAATGTAGTTATTATTATATCTTTGTGTTTATGATAAATGTTTACATCCATGCTATAATAGTATTAACAGGGAAACATTAATACTTGTGTGATTTGTAAACTTAATTTGAAGTCCCTAGTATAGCCTCTATACTTCACTAGCTTGTTGGTTGATAAATGATTGTGGTTTCCCTATCATGAACATTGAGATGTTATCAACAACAAGATCATATCGTTAGGAGAATGATATGGTGGACATACTCCTATAGATAAGCGTAGCATAAAGATCAAGTCATTTCAATAGTTCAATTGCTATATGCTTTCTAATACATAGTAACCTAATTCCTTCGACCATGAGATCATGCATATCACCTTTACCGGATGGATGCTTTGATGACATCAAACACCACACCGTAACTGGGTGGCTATAAAGGTGGCATTGAGTGTTCGGAAAGTATTGGTTGAGACATATGGATCAAGAGTGGGATTTGTCCATCCATATGACGGATAGATATTCTCTGGGCCCTCTCGGTGAAATGTCATCCAATTAGCTTGCAAGCATGTGACTGGCTCACAAGGGATCACATATCACGGGAACGAGAAAAGAGTACTTATCAGTAACGAGGTTGAACTAGGTATGCAGAGATACCGACGATCATAACCTCGGATAAGTAACATATCGTGAGACAAAGGGAAATTGGTATCGTATGTAAGTGGTTCATTCGATCGCAAAGTAATCATAGAAATATGTGGGAGCCATATGAATTTCCAGATTCCTCTATTGGTTATTGTTCGGAGAAGTGTCTCGATCATGTCCGCATAATTCACGAACCGTAGGGAGACACACTTAAGGATTCGACGTTGTTTTGAGTAGTTATGGTATTATGAGAAAGAGACCGAATGTTGTTCGGAGTCTCGGATGGGATCCGGGATATCACGAGGTGATCCGGAATGGTCCGGAGAATAAGATTCATATAAGGAAAGACCCGTTTCGGAGTTCGGGAATGATTCCGGTGTTTTCATCGGGAATGTTCTAGAAGGTTCCGGATTGTCCGGCACTCCGGGGGGGAGGGGTACATGAATGTGTCATTACATATTGGAATGATTGCATCATGTACTAAGTGTTCTTGCTGTCCCAAATAAAGGATTAAATTGAATCCTAAAACAGAAAAGTCAAATGTCCAGTTTGAAAGTCAAACGGCTAAAACAAGAAACTGTGGGAAACAAGCAAGAGGAGTTGGGAACCGACTTGAGGGACGAGTCTCCTCCCCAAGCCGGCGCGCCACCCAAGGCCGACTTGGGGAGGGACTCCCCTCCCCTGGCCGTGCCTCCCCACCTATAAAAGGAGGGGCAGGGCTCCCTCCTCTAGACACACAAGTTTCTACCTCTAATCTCCGGTTTAGAGCCGTTTTGGTTTAGAGCTTCTAATTGCTTTAGCCTGCGGTTTAGAGCCTTCTAATTGGTGTGTCTAATCTCTAGACCACTAATAGCCCTCTCTCATAATCCACCATACTCGCTCCGGCTTAAGGCGAAGCCCTGCAGGATCTCCCCTCTACTTCCGGTACCACGCCGTTGTGCTGCCGGAATCGCGAGGAGAGTGCTACAACCTCCGCTGCCTGCTGGAACAAGGGAGAGGAAGGTCTTCGTCGAGTACCGAACGTGTGACCGACTGCGGGAGCGCTGCCGGAACGCTGCGCCGGAAGGATCGTCTACACGATCTTGAGATCGGGAAGAGTACGACTACATCACCCACGAGAATCCGCTCTCGTTAAACGCTTTGGAATCTTCGAGGGTAAGTTATTCCATCGACTCGTTGCTACAATCTAGTAGATAGATCTTGGCTTGTTTGTTTGTATGCGATAGAAATTTTTTGTTTTCCATGCTACGAACCCCTACACTATTTTGGGACAAGCATATTCCTCGAATATGCTTGCCTCGTCAGCCCTAAGGGCACCCAAGGCACTCCTTTATAAGGGGAGGCTTGGACCCTGAGGAGGGCATCGACTCTTTTCGGTACCGTTAGGCTGGTGAGATTCATCTGGTCTCCTTGTATACAGCTCGAGGAGCACTTGTAACCCAAAAGAAGAGAAATAAAGATCTTAGCCTTAACCACTTGAGTGTAGAATCAATTGCATCTTCCCCCCCAGATCCCACTAGCATCCATTGTCCCCATACTTTAGCCTAACCATGGCATATGCCGTGCCACCACCACGACAGTTGGCGCCCACCGTGGGGCCAGCAGCGGTGCTAGCTGGAGTTATGATCCGGACGGGAAATTTCATCAGCACGGGCGAGCGCGTTGTTTCTGGCTTGGTCCAAAGATTTGATCTCTGCGACTATGTCAGTGACAATGCAGGGAGCTTCAAGGGGAAAGTTCCCCCACGCAATGGTGTTTTCATCAGCCTGGGCGAGCACAAGGTTTACGTCGGCGTCGACATCACCGATGTTTATCCTCACCAAGTTGTTGTTGCAGGGGAGCCACCTCTTAACGGAGCAAGCCGCCCGTCCAGAGAGTGTCTTGCAGGCAGCGTCGAGGTGATGGTCGCTGCAGGAGCGCAGGCTGAAGCAGCAGTAGCCGGGCCAAGCAGAGAACCCGCCGCAGGCGCGCAAGGCGCGCCCAAGCAGACCGCACCTCAACTCACCGAGGTAATCCCACCAGTGACTCACCCGACCGAGCTGCAGGACACCACACCAAAGGCACCAAGAGTAAGGGGGCCGCCTCTAGAAAGGCCAGAGAACATTCTTCAAGCAACAATAGAAAACTTGACTACACCTGTAGCGCCGATACTCGATCCGGCGAATGCTCAAGCAGAGTTAGAGGAAACCAGGCAAAAGGTGCTGGTAGAGGCAAAGAAAGTATCGGCCTTGCGGGAGTCCTTGAACAGGACCCTGAGAGAATATGCTAAAGCTAATAAGCTTGATGTCGCACCCGAGCGGGTGGACGAGTTAAGATTAAGAGGAAAGAACCTCATAGATGATATTAACAGAGAGCATGAAGCTCACAGGGCTGTATCAGGTGATTTGGGTTTGCCGAGATACAGTACCCCGGCGAAGAACTTGAGAGCGGCAAACGCTGCAGCATTGGAATTAGAGGGGTTGACCGGGGAAGCCCGGCAGAAACAACAAGAAAGAGTGAATGAGCTGGTGCGCATCGCAAACCAGCAAAATGAGGAAATACTCAGAACAAACCCGGCAAGGCCAGGAGCCTCGCGGATGGTTCACTCGGCAGGAGCAGCACCTGCCTTGTCCGCGGCAGCAGCTTCTTCCCCCGGAAACAATGCGCGAAGAGACAAAGCAGTAACCTCAGGAAAGAGGAACAAGCAAATTGTTCCATATGATCCGGCGATGGCTGGAAAGGCGAATGAGAACGGAGGCAATGCAAGCCGAGGTAACAGTGGGGAGAGGAACCACCGCCGTGTGGAGAAAGACGGCGGAAGCCGAGGTAATGGAGATCTCGGCAGAAGAGAGCCCGCAAGGGGCAATCAAGAGAACAATACCCCGGCTGAAGTAAGGAGAGAGCAGCCGTTCAACCCACAACCAAGGCATGAACCCCGGCAGGAAAGAGAAGCGAGGCCAGCCCGCCATAATCAAGTAAATGAAAGGTACAATGATGGTTATTCCGAGATGGAATATGTGATCCGTGGTGGAAATAACCATCATGGAATGCAAGACAGAATTCTGTACAGAGATTTGCCATCAAATGATGCAAGAGTGAAGCTGGACCGACTATACCGGTCCGAGTTGTTGGAAGAACAAGGTCCACCTGGTCCGACTTGCTTTGGACCACGGATAATGGGTGAACCACCCGTGCCGAACTTTCAGCTAGCAAGAGGCACAAAAACATATAATGGGAGCACCAAGCCACACGACTGGTTGATTGACTATGCCACCGCTGTGAAAATAGCGGGTGGGAACTTACGATGGGCAGTACGGTATGTACCACAAATGTTGGAAGGACCAGCTAGGGTATGGCTGAATAATCTACCAGCGGGCAGCATCAACTGTTGGTTAGATTTTGAAGAAATGTTCGTCAGCAACTTTACCAGCACATACAAGAGGCCAAACATGCCGCAACAATTAGCCATGTGCAAACAGAGGCCGAATGAAACAGATAGAGAGTTTTTAACTCGGTGGTGCAACCTAAGAAACTCATGCGAAGGGGTTATAGAATCGCAAGCAATAGCTTGGTTCGCGCAAGGCTGCCGTTATGGCAGCGTGCTGTGGCAACGTCTTCAAAGAGATATGCCGACCACGCTGGCAGAAACTATCAGAATAGCAGACTCCTATGCACTAGGGGACCCAACACAACCAGAACTAATGTCGGCGGATCATCGCGAGCAACAGGATCATTATGCAAGAGATTTAGCCGGGTCATCCAGGCGCAATGATTTCAGAGGAAGAAGAAGAGAGGAAAGGCCGGATTATAGATATAACTCGGCCCAGGTGGCGGCAGTAGCACAAGATCAGCCGAATCATGGAGCAACTCAACGGCAGAAGAATGGACCTCAACAGTGGACATCAAGAAATGAGGGAAAAAGGCAATGGACCCCAGAGCAAAAGAAGCAATGGCAAGAGAGGCCGAAGTACACATTCGAATCCATGTTAGATCAGCCGTGCAAATTTCACACATCAAACCCATCCAGACCAGCCAATCATACGACCCGCCAATGTGCATGGATGAAAAATGCGATGGGGAGCCCCGCAGGAGTTCAGGCGCCCCATCAAGTGCATCAGCAGCATCAGCCGCAATTAACTGGAGCAAATACACAGCAACTGATGCTACCGCCCCTCCCCCGAGGTATGATAGCTCGGATCGGAGAGATGGAGTGCATCAAGTAATAAACCAGGTCCAGGATGGAAGGATGAATCCGGCAAATACCGGACGTAATGATTACAGAGAACATCACCAATCTTATTGTGTGTTCACAACGGAACAGCAGGACAAGCAGAGTATGCAGCGCCGGCATATGGAAGTGAATGCAGTTATGCCGGCGGTACCAAGATACGTGCCATGGTCTGATCAGGAGGTGACCTGGAGCATGAAGGACCACCCCAGAATAATGCCAAGTCCAGGATCATATGCACTTGTGTTGGATCCGACATTTGTTGGACCAAGCATCAACGTGAAATTTTCAAAAGTACTCATTGACAATGGAAGCAGTATCAACATTATGTACAAAGATACCATGCATAAACTCAGAATATCGCAGAACATGCTGCAATCCACGAGGACCACTTTCCATGGGATAGTGCCAGGGCTTTCATGTGAGCCCATCGGTAAAGTCCGAGTGGACGTGTTATTCGGTACAAGAGATAACTGCAGAGCAGAAAATTTAGAATTTGAAGTGGTGGATCTGGAAAGTTGTTATCATGCTCTACTCGGACGGCCCGCACTGGCCAAATTCATGAGCAGCTGTCATATAAATTATCTGAAGATGAAGCTACCCGGACCACAGGGGGTGATAACAGTTGCAGGGGATTACAAGAAGTCAATGGAGTGTGCTTCAGCCGGGTCTAATTTGGCCGAGTCATTGGTTATAGCAAGAGAAAAGAGAAGGATTCAAGAAGTAGCAGCCCTCGCTCAGTCGGCACAACTGAACATGCCGGCGCTGGCCAACACTCATGGCAGTGTCTCTTTTCAGCCGACTAAAGAGACGAAGAAATTTCAGATTGATGAGCAATTCCCAGAGCGTACTGTTACTATTGGTGCAGGCCTGGATGCTAAATAGGAAGGCGAGCTCACCAACTTCCTCCGTGAGAATCGGGACATATTTGCATGGTCAACTCAAGATCTGCAAGGTGTTCCAAGGGAGTTGGCTGAGCACTCTTTGAACGTTAGGTCAGGAGCACGGCCGGTGAAGCAACCTCTCCGCCGCTTCGCCAAAGACAGGAGAAAAGTAATAGGAGATGAAATAGCTCGGCTCCTCGCAGCCAGGTTCATCATGGAGGTGCTATATCCGGATTGGTTATCAAATCCGGTGCTAGTATGAAAGAAGAAAGATGACCCCAATGTAGCCATTGTATGGCGAATGTGTATCGATTACACCAACCTGAACAAGGCATGTCCGAAAGATCCTTTTCCATTGCCTAGAATAGACCAAGTCATTGACTCGACCGCTGGTTGTGAGCTATTATCGTTTGTAGACACGTATTCTGGTTTCACCAGATACCGTTAAATCCGGCCGATCAAATAAAGACTGCATTTATTACCCCGTACGGGGCTTATTGTTATCGCACAATGCCATTTGGCCTGCGAAATGCAGGAGCGACGTATCAGAGATGCATGCAAAAATGCCTGCATGATCAGATAGGAAAAAATGTACAAGTGTATGTGGATGACGTGGTCATCAAAACTAAAGAGAGCAAAACATTACTAGAAGATATACGGCAGACTTTTGCGAACATGAGAAGGTTCCGAATGAAGCTTAATCCAGAGAAGTGCACATTTGGCGTGCCGGCAGGAAAATTACTAGGTTTCCTTGTATCCAGCCGAGGTATCGAGGCTAATCCAACAAAAATAAGAGCAGTGGAAAGAATGGAATTGCCAAAATGTTTGAATAACGTACAAAAATTCACGGGCTGCCTGGCCTCGCTTAGTCGATTTGTATGTCGGCTAGGAGAGAAGGCACTGCCGCTCTATCAGCTAATAAGGAAGTCGGATAAATTCATTTGGACTCCACAGGCGGACCTTGCATTTCGTGAGTTGAAAAAGATGTTAGTTACGGCACCCATTTTGGCTTCTCCATTATCAAAAGAGCCTATGTTACTCTATGTAGCGGCTACCAATAGAGTAGTTAGTACTGTAGTCGTAGTGGAATGACTTGAATATGGTAAGTCGATTCAGAGGCCGGTCTATTATCTAAGTGAGGTGTTATCCACTTCAAAGCAGAATTACCCGCATTATCAGAAGATGGCTTATGGAGTATATATGTCGGCGAAAAAGCTTAAACATTACTTCGAAGAGCATCCCATCAAAGTAATCTGTGAAGCACCCATAGCCGACATATTGAGCAACAAAGACGCAAGTGGCCGAATAGAAAAATGGGCGATCGAGTTATCACCATACGCTCCACATTTTGATAGAAGAGATGCAATCAAATCTCAGGCTGTCGCCGGCTTTCTCGTGGACTGGGCCGAGGTACAGTATGAGCCACCATTGCCTGATCCAAATTACTGGACAATGCATTTCGATGGTTCCAAACTAAGGAATGGTTTGGGAGCAGGAATAGTGTTAACCTCGCCTAAAGAGACCAATTGAAATATGTATTGCAAATACATTTTGCTGCGTCCAACAACGTAGCCGAATATGAAGCGCTAGTCCATGGATTGAAAGTAGCAAAAGAAATTGGTATACGCCGAATATTATGCTATGGTGACTCGGATCTAGTAGTACAGCAAGTATCAGGCAGTTGGGACGCATTAGATGCTAATATGGTTTTATACAGATTCCATGTGCAAAAAATCAGTGGATACTTTGAAGGATGTGAATTCCACCACATACCTCGGGCAGAAAATGACGCCGCCGATACATTGTCAAAATTAGGATCAACCCGGCAATCAATTCCTCCAGGTATTGCCCTGGAGCACCTCAGGAAACCATCAATAATCCCATCACCAGAATCCGAATCTATCTTTATCCCAGCAAATCCTCCAGAAGATCACACGCCAATGGAGGTAGATCCGCAGAATGACTCGAAACCCCTAAAGAGGGGGACAGCCTAGGTAAGTGCAATCATGGAGAGAGCCGAGATATATATGTCGGCAGAGAACATGGAGATAGACAGTGAGATCACATCAGAAAAAGTAACGCCGTTATGGGCGCAACCCATATTTTCTTACCTAAAAGACGCGATGTTGCCGAGTAATGAGGTATTAGCTAGACAAACCGTAAGAAGAGCAAAAGCTTATACAATCATAAACAATGAGCTGTATAAAAGAAGCGTCACAAACGTATTGCAGAAGTGCGTAAGTTCGACAGAAGGTCAGGAAATCCTTCTAGACATACACCAAGGAGAATGTGGGCACCATGCCTCATCTCGCGCCTTAGTAGCCAAGGCATTCAGGCATGGATTTTATTGGCCAACGGCATTGAAAGAAGCAAAAGAATTAGTTAAGAAATGCAATGGATGTCAGAGATACGCAACCAAAATACATATGCCGTCGGCCGAGTTAAGAACAATACCCATCACTTGGCCATTTTCTGTATGGGGTTTAGATATGGTGGGACCATTCAAGCCAGCGCGAGGAGGAATGACCCACATATTGGTTATGGTGGACAAGCTCACAAAATGGATTGAAGTAAAACCAATTAAAAAGTGTGATGGGCACACAGCAGTGAAATTTCTCAAGGATATCATCCTAAGATATGGGTACCCGCACAGTATTATTACGGACAACGGCACAAACTTTGCAGAAGGAGCTTTCGCTAGATTTTGCCGAGAGAAGCACATAAGACTAGATATTGCCTCTGTGGCTCACCCAGCATCCAATGGGCAAGTGGAAAGGTCTAATGGACTGGTACTATCAGGAATAAAACCACGACTTGTCGAACCATTGCAAAGGTCGGCAGGATGTTGGATCGAAGAAATCCTAGCCGTACTATGGAGCCTCCGGACTACTCCGAATAGATCAACAGGCTATACTCCATTCTTTCTGGTGTACGGGGCAGAGGCCGTACTTCCAGCCGACATAATATATGACTCGCCAAGAGTTGCTCAGTACACAACCTCAGAGACAAATGAGATAGCTCGGCAAGATGCCGTAGACCTGCTGGAAGAAGCCAGAGAGTTGACATTATCACGGTCGGCTATTTATCAACAGAACTTGCGGCGGTATCACAGCAAGAAAGTGAATCCAAGAGTGTTCAAAGAAGGAGATTTGGTCCTCCGACTCGTGCAACGCACGGCCAGCATGCACAAGTTGTCACCCCCATGGGAAGGACCATTTATTGTAAGCAAAGCGTTGCACAATGATGCCTATTATCTAATCGACGCTCAGTCCCCCGGAGGGAACAAGGCAGACAAAGCTGGCGAAGAAACGAAGCGTCCCTGGAATGTGGCTTTACTTCGACCATTCTACTCGTAGCATTGTATCTCAAAGTCAAGATCCAATGATGTATTTGAACCTCGGCGCCCAGAGCAGTGACTCGAGGACTGCCATATGTTATATCTATTTCGTGTTATGTATTTGAACCTCGGCGCCCAGAGCAGTGACTCGGGGACTGCCATATGTTATATCTATTTCGTGTTATGTATTTGAACCTCGGCGCCCGGAGCAGTAACTCGGGGACTGCCATATGTTATATCTATTTCGTGTTATGTGTTGGAACCTCGGCGCCCGGAGCAGTAACTCGGGGACTGCCATATGCTATATCTATTTCGTGTTATGTATTTGAACCTCGGTGCCCAGAGCAGTGACTCGGGGACTGTCGTATCTTATATCAACTTCATGTTATGTATCTGAACCTCATCGCCCAGAGCAGTAACTCGGGGACTGCCATATGATATATCAATTTCGTATTAATATCTAAACCTCGGCATCTGAAGCAGCGACTCGGGGACTACCGTACGCTACCTCAATCTTATGCTGAGCGCACCCGTATTAGTCTTATACTACCTCTGAAATTTGATTTACATATCGAAGTTTCGCACAATAAACAATGATTCAGCGATTGCTATATATTTTCACAACGAAGTAGTCAATCTCTGTTCAGAGCAAATCAATATTATATGATATTCAGAGCTCACGCTTGGATAAAACCATTAAAAATAGAGGCAAGATAAATCCTAAAAGGTCAGGAAGTAGAGGGCCAACAAAGCAAGAATTCGGGCGAACACCCACTTAACCGAATGTCACAACAGTACATAGCAAAAGAAATTTGGATCATACAGAGAGTTGACAAATATTTCGCCTACATCATACGCCCGGCATGCCAGGGATCGGAAATAACTTAGGCGTTGTTCGTTGGGGAGGCAGCAGCTTGCTCAGGTGCGGGGCACTCCGAGGCAGGAGGAACTTCGACTGAGGTTGCTTCGCCCTCCGCCGACCCAGGTGCAACTTCAGCGGAAGTCCGAGGTTGCTCAGGAGCATCAGTCCGTGCGGTAGAATGCCCGGTACCTTTGGAAGAGGACCGCACGTCGCCGTTGCTGTCTGAGCTTGAGCTGGAGCTATCAGATGCGGCCGAATCATTTTCACCCTCCCCCTGCTCAGCCGGATTATCATCCGGAGCGTCCTCAGCTACAACCTCCTCATCCGGGTCTGGAAGAAAACTCGGCCCTTCATTCCAAGTGTGCACGTCGGCGTACTCGACGAGTTGGAAGGCCCGAGCTTGCCGAAGAGCAACAAAAGTGGGATCCTCAACCCAGCGGGAACCAGTGCGCAAATTTCTCAGGATGTCAAGAGAGATGTCTTCATACCATGACATGATAACAGTAAGGGCCATATCGGCACCAGCACGCCCAGCAGATTCCCTCCAAAGACTTAACTGCCTCTCAGATGCCATTAGTCTTTCCACCAATAACTTGATTTCGTTGATATCAGGAGTCCCCGAGGTATTCGGCCAGAGTACATGGTAAGCTCGGATAGCGGCTTGCACCAAGTCCCGGCCCATAATTTTCATCGGACCAACTGCGGCACCAACGGCAACCAAGTAATCCTCCAGTGAATACTCCGAATCAACGGTAACAGGTTCACCTTGGCGCATGCGAGCTGCGAGAACCGCTTTAGAACTCACGGGCTTGGCCTCGGGGAAATGATCTGCGCAAAGCATGAACGTGTCAGATGGTCACGAAAACGAAAAAGAAAAATATAATTCGGCCGCGCTAAATAGCTTACGATGAATGTATCTCATCATTATCTGAAGGTCTTTGGCCCAATCGACCTTGCTCTTCTCGAAACGAGCAATTTCCTCGCTCAAACCATGGGTTCTCAGTTCGGCAGCCTCGAGGAGTTCTTTGCCCTTCTGCAGCTCCAAAGTCAGCCGATTCTTCTCCTCGGAGAATTCTTGGTCGACCTTTTCTAGTTCGGACTTCTGAGAGAGCTTAAGGATATCCAATTCGGCTCGTAGGCGAGCTATTTCATCATCTTTTTCTTGTAATTGCGCCGAATGAATAGCATTTTGCTCTAAAAAATGCAGCATCACGTCAGGCATGGGCATGCAATCTTGGTGCGACGCTGCAAAGGTTTGCAACTCGGCTTTACCAGAGCCAAACGCGATAAGGAAGCTTAGCACACATGGTAAAAGAGAAAAGATGTAAGATAAAAGGGAAACTAACCTTCAAAGCTCTTGACCTTCTTCTCAAGGCGAATGTTGAGGTTATTAATGTTACCTATTTACCAAGAAAGTAAGCCGACGTCTCGCGGGCAAGTAATTGAGAACGTGGAAAGTAACAAGGAGGAATCATCGACGTACCAGCTTTCTTTACTACCGGAAGGATTTTCTCATACTTTTCTTCAAGCTTACGGTGCGAAAAAAGCAACCTCTGGAACTCGGCAGTCCTCTGATCATGTGCAACCTGAGCAAATGGGGAAAAACGGTAAATGGATATTCAAAGCTGATTCAGATCCGAGTCACGCAGGACTTAGCTCAGATCTAGGTGGCTGGATATTCAAAGCTAAATCAGATCCGAATCAAGCAGAACTTAGTTCGGATCTAGGTGGCTGGATATTCAAAGCTAAGTCAGATCCGAGTCACGCAGGACTTAGCTCAGATCTAGGTGGCTGGATATTCAAAGCTAAATCAGATCCGAATCAAGCAGAACTTAGTTCGGATCTAGGTGGCTGGATATTCAAAGCTAAATCAGATCCGAATCAAGCAGAACTTAGTTCGGATCTAGGTGGCTGGATATTCAAAGCTAAGTCAGATCCGAGTCACGCAGGACTTAGCTCAGATCTAGGTGGCTGGATATTCAAAGCTAAATCAGATCCGAATCAAGCAGAACTTAGTTCGGATCTAGGTGGCTGGATATTCAAAGCTAAGTCAGATCCGAGTCACGCAGGACTTAGCTCAGATCTAGATGGCTGGATATTCAAAGCTAAATCAGATCCGAATCAAGCAGAACTTAGTTCGGATCTAGGTGGCTGGATATTCAAAGCTAAGTCAGATCCGAGTCAAGCAGGACTTAGCTCAGATCTAAGTGGCTGGATATTCAAAGCTGACTCAGATCCGAATCGAACAGAACTTAGTTCGGATCTAGGTGGCTGGATATTCAAAGCTAAAGCACATCCGAGTCAAGCAAAACTTAACTCGGATCTAGATGGCCGGATTAACGAACCCTAGAAATAAAATTAAGTCAAAGATCATTAAACTTCCAAGTATATAACGAGTTATTTCCTTGCAAGTTTCGGGGACTAGAGCATATAGTAACATCTGAGGAATAATTTAAAACTCAGAGAAACAGTAATTACCTCATTCATCTTATTGGTATCAACGATGAACTTGGCAGCATGGTCAAAACGGCCGCTGATGTCAGAAAGCTGAAAGGGCTGGTGCATAGGATTACCCTCAAACTGATCAGCAGCGTTCCAATTATTGGCATACTCCACCAGCGCTCCGAGGCTGTTCCCACTGGCTGTCCGAGTTAAGACCTTACCCCGGACAGGCTGTTCGACCACGGCGGTCGCAGGGCTCTTATGAAGAGCAAGCTGGGTGCCGGCCACCGAGGCAACGAGGACTTTAGTAGGCGCAGCTCCCTTACGCAGCACGTCGGCAATACTCGGCTGAGAAGAGCCGACAAGACCTTTCTGAGAAGAGGAAGTCTTGGCGGCAACAGCTTTTCTCGCCTTAGAGGAGGCATCAGCAGGAAGTGACGCCTCCGAAGTGGGGACGGCATCTTTAGGAGCAGCAGGGGTTATGGTCGCAGAGGGCGCCGAGATAACGACCTCTTCGGCCGAGGTTGGAATGGCTGTAGAAACTGCCGGAGTAGATAGAGGCTCAGTAGCAGCGCTGGGGCCCATAGAAGGGGCGGCGGGTTCGACGAAAACTTCGGAGGGCCGGTTCGAATCCGGGTCAATGGAAGGGGTCTCAGGCACATCGCGACGAAGAGGCGACGTATTCGGAGCTGGAGGAGAAGAAGGATGAATAGGACTAGGAATCCTGGTATCATCGACGGGAGGAGGAGACGGCGGCCGAACCGGGCGGCTAGTCATACTAGGACCGCCGGGTTTAACAGAAAGAGGAGCACTGCAAAAATAAGAAAGAAGAATCGTCAGTATGAAAAACAGAAAGAGAGAAACAAGAAATATAAGCAAAAGGAACTTACCCGGCGACCCCAGGCATAGTCTTGCGCCTGGGAGGGTTCGGAGCGGATTTATTCATTCGTTTCTTGGGAACCGCCTCCGAGGCACTAGCAGGAGCCCCGCGTTTCCCCGAGGTAACAGGGGGTCGAGAAGCAATAGGCTCGGCGTCGTGAACCTGACCGGCCGGATTAGCTGGGAAAGTAGAAGCTGGAAATGCATAAGAAATAGGCATGGCGGCAACTACCTCAAGAATTTGGACCTCGTCCGAATCACCTTCCTCCTCGTGCGCCGAAGTCTTGCCACGAGCTCGAGCCGGGGCAGGATCTGACTTAGGGACGAACTCCTCGGAGTCCGGCTCACCAGTATCCGGGGTACTCCTGTCCGCGGGCCAAGGGAGCAGCAGAACTTCGGCGTCCTCGTTTTTCTGCTCTGCGAACCTCTGCAAGACGAGGAAAAAGAGAGTTAGATAAACCCGTTACAAAAACAATGGAATAGCAGAGCGTTGTTGATTAAGCTCACCTCGGGAGGTGGATGATCGCGGGTGAACGGTTTTAATCCCCAAGCCCAATCCTCAGGCATCTCTGTCTTAAAGATAGCTCGGACGCGCTTATAGATAAGGTAGTTGTCCAGCTCCACGGTCGAGACCCGGTTAGGATCAAGGGGACCACTCATGTAGCACAACTTGTGAGTCCGCTTCTGGAATGGGCAGATCCGGCTACTAATGAAAGTAGCCATCAGGTCTTCGCCGCATAACCCGGCCCGGATCAACTCTTTAAGCCGAATCTCGAAGGCCTCGGCCAAGGCATGAGTTTTCCTCGGATTGTAGAGCCAGTTCACTTTAGAAGGTGGGCCAATTGAGAATGCAGGGAGCCAAATCTTGTCCTCTGCCCCTCTGTTCTTGACATAAAAGAATGATTTGTGCCACTTCTTGCACGACTCCAACCCGGTGACACGAGGAAACACGGACTTCCTCCGAGGAGTAATAGACGCTGCCCCACATTGAGTAAGTAACTTCTCGGAAGGGTGCAGAGATTTGTTAGGGACTACGTTGGAGCGAATCTGGAAGAACTTCGACCAGACATGCACTGACGGCCACAGGCCGAAGTATCCCTCCGATGCGGAGATGAAAGCAGAAAGAGAAGCGATAGCGTTCGCAGGAAGATGATGCGGCTGAAGGCCGAAGTAGTCGAGGAATTCTCTAGCGAAATCGCTAAGAGGGAGACCGAAGCCACGCGCGAAGTGCGACATAAAAACCACATACTCGCCCTCCCTAACATCCGGAGAGGATTCGCTGCCGGGTAAACGGAAAGAAACCTCGGCGGGAATTCTTCGAGTCCGGATGAGCCACTCGATCTCACGGCGTGTGACAGAAGATCCCTGCCACGAGCCTCGCTCGGGACCGGAGCCAGCGTCGTCGTCCTCAACCAGAGCGCCGCTAAACGAACTAGACATCTGTGCGCCAGAAAGATCGCCGGAGGAAAGACTGGCGGCGGAGGGGAGTTTAGAGCTGCAAGGCCCCGTCGGGACTTTGCACGAGTATAATGGCGAAGAACCAGAGGAACCGTCGCACGAGCACGGAATCGAAACAGATGAGTCTAGGGAAAAATCCAGGCAATGCAACCGGAGAGGACTCACCGGCGACGGAGTCAAAGCCGCACAACGCAGGCGAGGCAGGAAGAACAGCGCGGCGGAGTCTTCACCGACGAAGGCTCTGGCAAGCGCGCGGCGGCGGAGCTGCGAGAGGACGCGCCGGAGGAAGGAAGGAGGAGGACGGAGACGAGCGAGAAGGGGAAAAGTAAATTCTCCAAACGCCGTCCCCCTCTTTATAATCGAGCCGCGAATAAGGTAGTGGGATCGTGGGTGTAGCGGTTGACCGTGTAGATCGTGGGTGCGGCACGAACGCACGACGATAAGTGGAGCCACACCAACGGCCACACAGGAAGGAAGAGCGTTACGATCCCCAAGGGGAACGGCACCCGAGGCGTCGCAGCGGCGGCGCAGCAGGTACAAAGTTAACTGTAGCCTGTCAGTAAGTATTGTAGAGGGACCAAAAAGCTAGAAGAACGATGATGGGGGTGACACGTAGGACATGGCGTACGAGAGAAGAAACGAGGAAACCTCGGATGAAGAAGATATAACTCGGAAACAAAACTGAAGAATATAATGAAGCTGATACGACCCGGCCGAAGCTATCGACGGGGCCACACCAGCTTCGGGGACTAATGTCGGGGGGTTGACCTCGGGTAGGTCAGAGACGGGGAAAGACAGAGGTACAATCCCCGTCTAGTTTCCGAGTTACGGTCTAGGTTGGCCGAATCATGAATATGTCGGCTGAGGTACGGAGGCGAGAAGCCCGTGTATGTGTATCAAGCAGTTACCCGGCCGAGTTACTGCGAGGGTCGGCCGGGTTAGTCCGAGTGATCTCGATGCAGGTAAAGGACAAGGCGAGTTACGCAAGGTAAGGTAAGGCCGAGTGATACGAAGCTTGCAGGAGAAGGAGAAACCCAAGGTCAAACTATAGCTGCAGGCTAGAAAGAATCAGAGCGGAGCCAAGCATAAGAGACAAAGATGCAGAGCGTCAGAGGGGCAAAAGGAGGTCACGGAGGTGACAGTCCTGGAGCCCGAGGCACGCAGGAGGGGTCCTCAGGAGCCTTGCCGTCGTTAGAAGGGCGACAGGGAAAGGAGGCCGCCGAACTACTATTTTGGGACAAGCATATTCCTCGAATATGCTTGCCTCGTCAGCCCTAAGGGCACCCAAGGCACTCCTTTATAAGGGGAGGCTTGGACCCTGAGGAGGGCATCGACTCTTTTCGGTACCGTTAGGCTGGTGAGATTCATCTGGTCTCCTTGTATATAGCTCGAGGAGCACTTGTAACCCAAAAGAAGAGAAATAAAGATCTTAGCCTTAACCACTTGAGTGTAGAATCAATTGCATCTTCCCTCCCCAGATCCCACTAGCATCCATTGGCCCCATACTTTAGCCTACCCATGGCATCTGCCGTGCCACCACCACGACAATGATGTCAAGCCAACATCAAATTCGGAATATAAAATCATGATATCCAACATACACACTATGCACACTCAAATGAGGCACCACTGTGGTGAATGTAACAGCAGAAGCCATTAGACTCACTTCTCATTAGCTAGTCTTTTGGGCAGAAGCCTCAACTCCAATCAAGTCATTTTCCTAGTCTATAGATTCTAGGAATCAGATTGGGATAGTTAACTATCAAGTTGACACCACATAAGGAGAACCACATTGTCACCTTCACAAGAACACCTAGTATAAACTGAAGTCAAACACCTGGTTGGAATTCAAATGTTTTCACAGAACTATTCCTAGCCAAACCAAGTATATTGTGGAGCAAAACATGAAATCAATTCATGGTAACCTGCAAGTAGTGCATAAGACACAAGTAAATAATATAGTAAGTGACTTGTGAGAATACAACAGTATTTCAACATATAGATTTAGTACATCTTCCTAGGAGGAATCAATTCTCCAACTTGGGGCATTAAAACCAGCCAAACAAGTTCCCACATGACCATGCATTATATCACCACCCATATATTCAGAATATAGAAATTACTTAGCCAGTGTGTTAACTCCAGGACATCAAGCTACACTAATAGCAGTAATACCACAATAGCATCAGTCAAATTCAGTTTATAACCGGTCAAGATGGTGGTAGTGAAATCATGGCTGCCAACACTAGAGCATGATCTTGCAATCTATTTTAGCACCAGGACATATGCACAAATCATCACTGTCAACATTGACAGTAAGTAATCAACACATGTTTATGGATTCATAGTTTATGGTTCCAACTAAACAAAATCATAATCCAACCTCATTAATACTTATAAACCACCACTATAAACTGTCCAGTTTGATAGTAACAAGTATCAAAATAATATAAGCATGAATTAGACAGGTAGAGAACTGGAGCATGCACAACAATAGGTATCCATTAGTATTTCATAAGGCAACAATAGGCTGCAGAACATATTTTACGCATGTTTGACAGTGAGCAAGAGAAAACAGAGAGAAGTGAAGAGTGTGAGAATAAGAAGCATCATGGACGTATACCTGGTGCTCGTGGCACAACCACAATGTCGTGGCGAGGCAGGGCTCACGCCAACGCGGTGGCATACCATGGGGATGTCTTCACATCCACCAACACAACGCAACCACATCAAACACAATGGTGGCGGCTCAACGAGCACCACCGCGCTTCACTACACCAAGCCACACCACTATCACGATGCCAACACCCGAACACCAATGCCATTACAGGATCACCGGGGGTTGGGTCGAGCATCGCCGTCCCGCTGGTGTTGGGGCAGAAGAGGAATTTAGTTGAACATTGAATCATCTATTTAGAATCATAATAGCAAACCATAATAGAAAACCATCGAAATTATATATTGATGCTATCATAACTAAGGTAAATCTTGTCTTTAGAATCATAATAGCAAACCAAGTCTTGAACATTGAATCGTCCAAATTATAAACCTGACCATAGAATCCTGATGTCAACCCGAGTCATCATAGGCATCATAATTCTTTCAGCTTAACTAAGTATTGTCACCTATTGATATTATCCTCTTAAAGGATAAGCTCCTTATTCCAAATATCATCTATATAATACCATCACCATAGATTATGATAGAGCCTAAGTAATTAATATTTTGATCAAGTAGTACTCTTTTGTAATCCGATACCAATTGTAAGTCAATGACTTACAACTCCACTTTAACACATCATGCACTTGCATTGAAACTGAATGATCTCACATCCTTAACCATACTTAGAAGAACCCTAAAACTCAATCATGCCATAAAACACTATGTATTAGATTCATTTATATTTTGTAGTTCACTTTGGTCTAATATTCAATAAACCAGAAGTATAGCAACTCAAGGAAATTTGTACTATATCAAAGGCAATAGTCCACATCTTGTTAATCTTTAGAAGTGATTAGCTTAATATAAGAAAAATTCTTCAAAAGTTATTCTTTTTTCCACTTCAAACAACATTAAGATTTACCTTAAGAACCAAAAACTTAAAACATGACCATTTATAAGTAATTGATATCAACTAACATTACACATCCATTATTACTATGCTTTACTTCTATATCAGGTATGTTAAGTCTTAAATTATTTGAGCTATTTTTGCTTGTGAAGTAAACTTGAAGATATACCAAATATTAAAGGAATCATCTAAGTTTAACTTGCTCACAATATTGGGGATTTACTTCAGGGTTTTATAAAATGCATGGCATTACTTATGCATAACAACATATTGCTTCTTTAAACATTAGTCTTTACCAGACCAATGATGTTGTTTTTAGATATTAGAGTTATTATCGTCTCGAAGACCATAATTGCATAATCTTGCAATCGCAAAGTAAAGTTAATACTTTCTCATGTCATTTGGTTATTTTCTATCAAGTATTTTTAATCTATTATTGTTATCACCTGCATTTCGAAAAGGATGGCAGAAAACACTATTTTAATAATTAACTTGAACTACTGGTTACTGATCTAGGGTGGTCATATAATCTATTATTACCGGCAATGAAACCACCATTGCACGGGAAAGTATCACACATGACTTAAAAACCAGTGTCGCCAGTGACTCTTGCGTCGTATGTTACATGTTAACGATGATAATATCTGGAGTGGGATAGAGAAGTCAGCTGGATATCCTTCCTTTCGTATGCCAATGGACGACCTTATCGTGAAGTTGCATATTCCTTGCAAGGATCCAGTACATGGGTGGGAGCCCTTAGTGCCTCGTGATACTTGGTATCTAGAGCTTTGATAGGCTATTGGAGGTAGGTCGGCCATTTTTATGGGGATTGCCAGGGACATAATTGGCTTATAGAGTCTTCAGGGACCTATCAGAGTTATAGCGGCCCGTAAGGGGGCACAACAGAGGTGGGGTGGCCTAGAGAGTCGTGTTTGTATGTGGGATTGTGAAGAAGGGCAGTGATCAGCTTGGATCTTAGACTAGGCCTCATACTAAGGAAGTGTGAATGGGATTCGCGACCCGAATGTGCAACAAGGCTAAGATATATTATGGGTAAAGCAACATACATTTGCTGAATGTAAAAAAGTGTAACATATTATTCCCTATTTCGGGAAGGAGCTATGGACACAACAGTAAAGGAATTCCATGAAGTTCTAGTAAACATGTGAAGGCTGACAGATATAGATTTTCAGAATAAAAGCAACCTTTGAATTTTTTTTACGAAAACTTGCATAGCCTACGACCTATGACATGTGGTTGTAGATAGTGCATCAAATAGTCCATTTTAATGAACTTGCTGAGTACGCTCGTATTCAACCATACCTTCTTAACCCTTGCTAGATTCTAAGTCCATTGAAGACATTACCAACACCAAGTGATGCTAAAGAGGATATGCCAAGTCTGAATCTAACCAATGAAGTCAATGGAGTTAACATCTACATTAGTTGAAGAGAAGA
This sequence comes from Avena sativa, assembly GCA_916181665.1. Classification (NCBI taxonomy): domain Eukaryota; kingdom Viridiplantae; phylum Streptophyta; class Magnoliopsida; order Poales; family Poaceae; genus Avena; species Avena sativa. Next base: position 293,733,980 of record OV702282.1, read on the forward strand.
CAAAGTTCTAGAATAGATAGGAAATATAATCCTTTGCTTATAGAACCTATTTCTGTAGAGCATTGCAGTAGTCGCAATCGCAAGCCAAATACTATTAGAAGTTGACTTATTTTTAGTATAGTTTATAAGATATTATTTTTATTCTTTTTTTGTAAGATCTTTCTTTCTCTATAATCTTAAGTTGTTCTCTGGATCTTTTGTAAAGATTTGAGTTGTCATCTATAGTCCTGTCTTGGACCCATGATGTTTCTGTTATACCACTCTAAGGGATGTAATACTGACGGAATAGTGTTTCATTAGTGTCATGTCAACAATCTGCATATTACACCATGCAGTGCTATGCTAGGTCACCACAGCTGGTACTCTTGCCTATGTCGATTGGTTCCTCTTGTGGTTGTTTGGATTACGATGATTAGGCTTCGATTTGCATAAAACAGGTTTTATGAGGATTTTTAGGAAAACGAGTTTTAGTTAGTTTTTCTGTTGCAAAGAGTTTGAGATATTCTTTGTTTGGATGCAAAAAATGGTGAAACACGTTTTGGCAACACAATGTTTCAGGATCTTAAATCAATATGTTCAATTCAGACTCATGGGTGGGCAATGGGACGTGCCGGCCTCATGAACTGCTCCTAGCCGGTGGACGGGCGAGGATCGATGAGGCAGCCAGATAGTGTGGTGATGCGTGGCTACTTCTACTTCTCCAAGACGATGTGCAATGCGGTCGGACACACTGCTTCATCATCGTACATCTGTCCGCTCTCCGGCCGTCATGGTCGGATACCTCGCGCGAGTACGATGTTGAGAGCTCTCATGTACGATGCAGCCGCCGTCGGCTTCTCGGGCTGCTCAACATGTTCATTCTCTTTGTTTGGGGCTCGATGATGGTGAAGAGAGGCAATGAGAAGGCACCGGCGCCAGCGTCGGCGCAGCAAATTGGGGCAAAGAGCTCGGTTGTGGCATCGATGGTGACGAGAGGATGATGGTCAGACCTACAACATCTTGTTGGCTTCTGTTCGGTGTAAGCACCATGAAGCGGCACATGAGAACCAACAAGATGAAAACACATTTGTATAAAAATGTCAAATAGTCGTTTTACCCAACACTCGGTTTTTCGGTATTAGGAGAACCAAATTTTCCGTATCCATGAGTTAGTGAGACAAAAAAAACATGGATGCAGCTCAAATTAAAATTAATGGGGAACCTTCATTGGCATTTACAGATTATGGTTTGGTATTTGTCCAATTTGGGTTGCCTTCAGAAAAGTAGAAGATTGTGTCTTAGAAGAAGAAAGAGTTCGAAGATCTCGACAATTTGCTATTTTTTTTAGACTTCATTTTTTAGAAGTAATCTTATGTACTCTATCATGTATTATTTGCTACTATGAATATATGTGGTATTGATTGTCAAAATAAAAGAAACATCCGCACATTGTGGACGTATCAAAGTACATAATCTTCTACATGTGAACCGTGTCACATGGGAACAACTATGTTATGCAAATGATAATCTTTCATTAAATTCTAGGCACAAATTATAAATCAAACTATCACAATAATTTGGATGATATGGACTAACGTGGTGTCTTTGAAGAACCCCTTATATTGCTTTTAATATATAATAGATAGATAATAGAAGATGTATACTATCTTGCCTTTGTTTCCCTTTCAAATACAATGGCAGAAGGTTAATCTTGCAAATGGGTGGTTGCTTCTTCCTAGGGAGGTTCCAACTATGTGTTGTGACTTTTGTCATCGTCTAAATAAAAAGCAACGTCTTGTTGTCGAGGATTTTATTTAGGATTTTGTTTGGTTAATGATTTCTAATAAAGGCTGTAATGTCTAAGTGTCGATGCCATGGTGCTATGCGCATCCAGTTTCTTGCTTATTAATCAATTTCCTTTGGCATATATATATATTACTTGAAATTGCTACAAAGATACATCTCACGGTGTATATGCAGTCATTAAATTCTTAAAGCCAATCTACTAGCTAGACTAAAAGCCAGCCAGTTGTAGTGTTTCTGGCTATAAGTTGAATCTTGGTGACGCGGCATGAACATATATAGAGCCGGCAGCGGACTCTTTTATTAAACTTGCTCTTTCAGATGTAATATTCGAACTGCCAACTCATAGCTTGAAAAATTTTGGTAGCCTGAACAAGTTATCGATGGTATAACAAAACAAAATCTAGCTACACGGATGCACACCATCCGACGGGTAACAAGTTTCTTAATGCCACACATTTCGAGGAACCAAATCAAAACATATGTCTGCCACAACTTGGGCATCTGAGGCAAATTATTGGCGATTGACAAGAGGATTACGCTTGTGCGTACAGTACATGAGAAAAACAATAAGTAATGGAAGCATGTATAATGTATGCTGGATATATATAGCTCTAGAATAGCAGGCCAGGACGAACCCGAGAGCAGTATATATTTAGGAGTTTAGGTGCACAATAAATATAAGAAAGTACTGTTATTGTCGAAAGCAAATGAATAAATAAGAGAAAGTGATGCTCAATAAAGACTTCAAACGTGATTATTGGTACTAGCTCGTATCAACCCTGGCTTGGCAAGTCAAAAAAAAAAAAAAAACTGGCTAGGCCGGCAGATGCAAGCGGCGGTTGTTTTGGTTACATAAATGCATCCATGACATGTAAATAGTGGTTGTTTAATTAATTTCCAGGACGGCAGCACAAGCAGTCTTGACAAAGTGAACGCGAACACTAAAACACTATCAGCCCATCATCTAGGTATTAAGTAGGAGATCCCTGACCAAGGGGTCATCCTCCTCGCGATGGTGGCACGCCAATTGCATCTCTGCCTGCGGTGCTCCCTCTCCTCGGCCCTCATGTTGATCCTCATACCATCTGGCTCTAACAGATACGCCATGCGACAATCATCCTTGTAGTTGAGGACTGCTCTCGCTCCCAAGTGCTGGGCCACGACGCAGTTATAGGCACAGGCCGCATGTCACGAGCACCTGAAGGTGCCTAGCTGGATCTTCCTGTTATCCACCGTGATCTGGCACAAGTTGGGGTCCTCGTGTGTTTCCGGTGAACAACACGAAACTTGGCTCTGGCTCCGACATGATACTAATTAAGTAGTTAAACAACAATATTGCATACAACTATTAGTCAACATATAAGAAATGAATATAATGTATATTTGCTACATCTATCCCTAAAGTTATCTAGATTTTCTACCCCTAAAATCATGTAGGTGCACCAGTTATTTTACATATATATATATATATATATATATATATATCGACGCGGATTTGCTACTCACAGGCGTAGCTGTGCATGGGCAGAACACCGTTGGATTTAGGGATCAAATGCATGCAACCTCTAGATGGAAGTGGGGTGGAACATGGCTGAGATAACGGTGTGAGTTTTGTGCATGCATGCAAGAATCTAGGGTTTGACATGTGTTTGGTGGTCGCATGCATCCATGAGAATATGAAGAAAATGAAACAAAGGTTGTTTTCAACGCAATGAAATAAGGCTTAGTTTGGTTAGGGTTTACCGCATGTAGTATATTAGGGTTTGCCTCACCTAAATGAAATTTGATAAGCTTTGTTTTGCTAGGGCTTCATGCATGTAGTATATTAGGGTTAGGGTTTACCATGTAGTATATTTGATAAGATTTGTTTTGCTAGGGCTTCATGCATGTAGTATATTAGGGTTAGGGTTTACCGCATGTTGTATATTAGGGTTTGCCTCACCTAAATGAAATTTGATAAGCTTTGTTTTGCTAGGGATTCATGCATGCAAGGAACACTAACGGTGTTACTATTGAGCCAACATCCTGGGTCTGGATACATGTGCTCCCTATATCAAAAGGGGAGAGAATCAACGGTGGATAGGCTATGCGCAACTATGCCTGTGTTTAGCTGGCTATTTGACACCCAGAGTGCAGAATAGTTATTTTGCACCCCACATAACTTTATGTTGTCATGTTTAGAAATTTATGTTTTGTATACAAATAATTATGTTCATATTCATCCACAATGAAAAAAATTCACATAAAAATAGTTTATGAGTAATTATAGTGTAAAAAACACTAAAAATACGCATTTTATGTCGCATTTTTATATGGTATGTAAACAAAATATTTTATGACATGTGTATATTTTATTACATTCTTCTCAACTCTCAAGGTAAGAAAAAATTTACGCGATGTAAAAATAATATATAGTTCTAAAGATAGAGGGTGGATATAGAGGGTGTATATATATATATATATATATATATATATATATATATATATATATATATATATATATATATATATCGACGCGGATTTGCTATTCACGGGCGTAGCTGCGCATAGGCAGAGCACCGTTGGATTTAGGGATCAAATGTATGCAACCTCTAGATGAAAGTGGGGTGGAACATGGATGAGATAACGGTGTTAGTTTGTGCATGCATGCAAGAATCTAGGGTTTGGCATGGGTTCCAAATTAATACACTGTTTTGTCTACAAAAATTTTAGCATCTAAAATGAGAAGGGATTGAGAACAAGGATTAAATAAGTTAGGGTTTCTCAGCATGTTGTTCGTTAGGGTTTGCCTCAGCTAAATGAAATTAGATAAACTTTGTTTTGCATGTTGCTCGTTAGGGTTTGCCTCATGCAAACGAAATTAGACAAGCTTTGTTTTGCTAGGGCTTCATGCATGTAGTATATTAGGGTTAGGGTTTACCTCATGTTGTATATTAGGGTTTGCCTAACCAAAAGGAAATTAGATAAGCTTTGTTTTGTTAAGGCTTCATACATGTAGTATATTACGGTTTACCGTGTAGTATATTTGGTTTAGTGTTTACCGCATGTTGCTCGTTAGGGTTTGCCTCATGCAAACGAAATTAGATAAGGTTTGTTTTGCTAGAGCTTCATGCATGCATGCCAAATGAACACTAACGGTGTTAGTTCTTAGACAAATCCTGGGTCTGGATACATGTGCTCCCTATATCAAAAGAGGATAGAATCAACGGTGGATAGGCTATGCGCAGCTATGCCCGTGTTTAGCAGGCTATTTTCTATATATATATATATATATATATATATATATATATATATATATATATATATATATATATATATATATATATAGCTCCAGAATAGAAGGCCGGGACAAACCCGAAGAGCAGTTATATTTAGGAGTTTAGGTGCACAAATAAATACTACTACCTCCATTCTGGTTTATAAGAAAAATACATATTTTAAAAAAAATAGTTGTCACAAAAATAATACCACTGGAAGCGTATTTTGAATATGAATCTAGTGATATAATTTTTATTAAATATAGTTTGTATTTTATTGACCAAATTTACGGTCAAATTATTTTCTCGAAATACGTATTTGCCTTATAAAAAGAATGGAGATAGTACCATTATTGTCGAAGTAATAAATGAATAAATAAGAGAAAGTGATGCTTAATAAAGACTTCATACGTGATTATTGGTACTAGCCCGTATCAACCATGGCTAGTCCTCCAGGTGTGTTTTGGTTGCATGTATGCACCTATGACATGTAAATAGTAGGTTGTTTAATTAATCTCCCCGATGGCAGCACAAGCGGTATTGACGAAGTGAACACGAACAGTAAAACACTATCAGCCCCATACAGAGTAATAACACTCACAGGCATACTTATCTCTGCATCTAATTTGTATGTACCTATATGAACAAGTCCTCGATTTTGGCCTCACAATTTATATGTGTCATTGATATTCTGACAAGGCTACCGTGTCACCCATGCCTCACAAGACTACCATGGACACCTTAAGAAGACTACCATGGACACTTTACACAGCACCTAAACAATTCTACGAGCCTCTCTCTCCTCGCCTATGTATTTCTGCGTTTTAGGTGAACCACATTTTCTGGCCATGGAATTTACTCTTTTGGTCACTACGACGGTTACCAAGTTTCATGATGCCGCTCATTCCAGGAAAGCATATCAAAGCGAACAAAATCTTCCTCCCCTTGGGTTTCTGAGGAATTTGTGCACTCTCACCAAGGAGGTCAGGTTTGTGTGTAATATGAGAAAGTAAATAAACCAAGCATGTATGTATAGCTGCAGAATATAAGGGTGGAGTCACCAGAGGCAGAGATATTTAATGGCATAGGTGCACATCAACTAGGGGAAGTACCGCTACTTTCAAATAAATAAATAAGAGGAAGTAATGCAAAGATTGGGCTACCATCAATTAAATAAATAAATAAGAGGAAGTAATGCAAAAAAAAATTGGGCTAGATATTTCGGGCGTGCTTAAGCAGCATGCATCAACCACGATGAGGTCACCCTTGTCCACATACGATACATATAGTATGGTGAGAGATGGTTTTGCGGAATATAGTGGACATAGCAACATCCGGAGCGAGTGTGTGGGCGCTGTCTTATCGTTACGCTCGGTGTTTTGTTTTGACGGTTTTCATTGTATGATATTTGTAATGGCTTTTGCCAGACTTTGTTGTTCTAATAATTAATAAAAAGGTTGTGTGCATAGCTTGATGTAGAGGTTGGGGCTTCGCTCTCCATTTCGAAAAAAGATACATATAGTGATAATTGAGGACTCTTGCACTTTGTGTATTGCCTAGAGTTTACATCGACGACATGCTTCCCGGCGGGGAGGAGTTCTCCAAGTGGTGGTCCACACAGGACAACGGAAACATCATCTACATTGATGCCGACGACCAGTGGGGCACATGGGAGGACATTGGCGCAGGTGAGGATGACGACGACGGGGATATCGCCAGCGGTAGCGGCAACGGCTAGGACCTTAGCGGTTTCAACTTGTGTGTGGCTTCCATACAAGTATCTATTGTCATAGTTGGACAACCATATCAATAATTGTGACTATGTTGTAGGCCATAGTGTTATCAGAATGCATCACCCACTCATATCACTGAATCTCTATTTACATTTTTAGAGAGCATCTCTATTCAGGATCTCAAAGGGCTAGGGCTCGTTGGGGCTCCACATCAAAAACAGCGCCTAGTCATGATCCCCAAATGATAATTGCATCCAAAATCTTATTAGGCGTATCTAGACCATGCCCAATACACATGTACTCAATTGGGAGCACTAAACTTTCATCCATTGTGGTTTGCGGTACAAAATAGATGGCATACGTTCCATTTTTCCAAAGATGGATGGCCTGGCAAGCTAAAACGAGATGGATTGCCTCACTAGCAGTTATGCCAAATTTACAAGATGAAACACAAATCAAGGAATCCCATTTTCTTTAAATGTTACTAGCCATGTCATGTTGCCTCTCTCTCGAACATTAATTCCACTCCTAGCATCCTCTTATGCATTGTCCACGAGTAGTAGAAATCTTGGTGCGACATGACTCAGTCTAGGGGAAGGAACTTATCTTGGTCTTCAATGTTGCAACATAATCATACAATCAATTCCCTTGTCTTCAACTCATGTCTAGTTCAATGTTTTATCTATTACTATGTTTTGAAAATTCTGCTATGCAAAAAAGGCAGTGCGAGATTCCTGGCGAATATATTATACTATGGGTTCCACTCTCCCCGACTATGTATTTCTTGGTTTTTGGTGTACCAAATGGTTTTCTCTCTTAGTACACTCCATAGTACACTGTGACGATTAATATGGTTCTCGATGTATCTCATTCCGAGTAAGAAAAGCAAAGCAAACTTCTGCCTACACTTGATAATCTAAGGCATTTGTAGTCTCTCATCAAGAGGACCGAGCTTGTGTGTGACATTATAAAGGTAAATAAGCAAAGCATGTATGCTCGTTTGTATAGCTTCAAAGTATCAAAGAAGGGTTATGAGGGTCGGAGATAATTATGATCATAGGTGCACATCAATACGAGAAAGTACTGCAACTATAAAAAAAATAAATAGGATAAAGTGTATTGATCAACAAAGAGTTCAAGGTAGACATTGAGCATGATCAGTGGTAGCGGGCTCCAACCCAAACTAGGTCCACCATATGAAGGTGGCACGACTGTTTGGTTGCCTATATGCACCCACCATATGTGGCCAAATGAGGCCAATACAAAAGCTAAATCGGACTCGACAATCTACAACAGATATAGAGAGTTGGGGAATGGTGCCTTTTTTCATTATTTAATTTTAACATAGAAATAAACTGTCATCCATTGAGGTTTGAGGCCCAAAATAGATTGCATAACTTCTGTTTTGCCAAAGAGGGATGGTCTGGCAAGCTAAAATAAGATGGATTGACTCACTTGCAGTTATGCCAACTTTACAAGATGAAACACGAATCGACGACTCCTATTTTCTTTAAATTTCACTAATCATGTCACCAGTGGTTGCCATGTGTCCCTCTATCTCGAACATTAATTCCACTCCTAGCATCATCTATGCATTATCCACAAGTAGTAGAAATTGTGGTGGCCATGTGTCCCTCTATCTCGAACATTAATTCCACTCCTAGCATCATCTATGCATTATCCACAAGTAGTAGAAATTGTGGTGCGACACGACACGGTCTTGCAGAAGGAACTTACATTGGTCACACTAGTATGCTTGAGCTTTGGAAGGGATGGAACACCCGACTTGTGAATACTGGTAATTTGCAACTCTCAAGAGCTCTGTCTATTCATTAAGCATAAAAGAATTGATCCGCTATAAGAAAACCCGGATAAAAATATAAATCGACTGACTAATATGGAAAACCGCCAAAACCCATAAGACATATAAGAAAATAGACACAGCTATATAAAATACACCTAGAGTGCAACAAGTTTTCTAGGGCCACTGTTCCATCTTTAAAATACACCACACTACACAGCCTGCTGACACCACCTTTCTACATGACCAACCCGACATTCACCACGCAACTGTAAGCCTCCACGCGAAGACTATCTCAATACCATGTAACTCTTGTTGCATGCCATTTTACCTTTTTTCTAGTTCAAAAGTTTCATGGCATTTTTTTCTATAGCGACACCCTTTATTTGTTTCTTTCCTTAATAGTAGGCTGTTTTTTTACTGAAAAGAATACATTTTTTGTATTTTTACTAAATAAGGGAAGAAAGATCTCCAGGTTTATATACTTAAAAGCGTGTGCAACCCATTTCTAAAATAATTTAAAGTTTTGTAATAAAATAAAAAAAATATCTAAAACCCAAAATCACCACCCATGTTGGGACATAAATACCCTTGTACCTATATCTAGCCATGAGTACACTGGCAAGAAGTGTTCCTAGCGCTCCAACGCTCGAACATTAACCAAGACCACAGAAAGTCAACAACCTAGTGACCTATGCCTGGAAAAAGTAATAAATTCTCTCCTTTTGGAAAAGTACATAATTATGACATGAAAAAATGCACAAAAAATGCACTCACGCCAATAAAAATATGTGCTTTACTGGATGAGGAATCCATTGTAGCCGAATACTACACATATGTAAGATACTGATTGAAGAGGGGATAAATTCAAATATTAAACGTTGTGTGTACCATAAAACAAGCCATACCAGAAAGTGGAAATCAACAGTCATGTTTAATAGTGTCCACTTGATTACAAAAGTCGCATAGTTTATTACAAGCCGTGAGTACCATTTCAATTTGATCTAGCTAAATTAACTTTTATTCAGTGAGAGGCCAAATGCTCAGTTGAGGAAAATGTTAAAAACAAAACCCACAAGATTAGTTGAAGAGTAGCAGGGTATTCGCCCCGTGCAAGAAAAAGCAAGAGTAGCAGGGTATTTCCACCTAGGGAAACTAAGCCCCAGCAACCGAATAGAGCTCTACATGTGTAATAAACGAATTGCCAACTCGGAGATGGACAAGAATTGGAATTCTGAACAGGTTATAGGTGGTTTAACAAGACAAAATCTTGCTACACTGCTTGGCATGGACGAAAGGGTAACAATTTTCTCGATGCCACACATTCCGAGGAACCAAATCAAAACGTATTTCTGTCACAACTTGGGCATGTGAGGCAAATTATGTGCGCTTGTGAAGAGGATCAAGGTTTGTACGTACATGAGAAAAATAATAATGGAAGCATGTATAATGTATGATGGATATATATATATATATAGCTCCAGAATAGAAGGCCGGAACGAACCCCAAGAGCAGTTATATTTAGGAGTTTAGGGGCACAAATAAATAGTATAATAAAGTACTACCATTATTGTCGAAGTAAATGAATAAATAAGAGAAAGTGATGCTCAATAAAGACTTCATACGTGATTATTGGTACTAGGCTACTAGCCCGTATCGACCCTGGCTAGGCCGGCAGATGCAAGCGGCGATTGTTTTGGTTACACATGTATGCACCCATGACAAGTAAATAGTGGCTGTTTAATTAATTTCTAGGAGGGCAGCACAAATTAGGGGTGGGCGAAATTCCAAACCGTGGAAACTGTCCAAACCGTCCAGCAGCTGGTTCATTTTCTTTCACAACTAGCATGGTGGCCCTCGCAAATGCGAGGGCATGATCTTTCATGGGTCAAAAGTGTTCCACATATATCACATTATTTCTCATTATATATTTCTTCCTCTCATTCACTTAGTTCATGTCCAAACTGTTTATGTTTTAGAAACATGAATTCAGTGTCTTCATGGTAAAAATTTCGTGATTATTTGATATATTAATATGCCGGTAAAAAAATTATTTCTTTTCCGTGTAATTGTTAACATGCTTATACATTGGTAGTTTAAATTGGATAAGTATGAACCTAAATTTTATACAACACCCTCTGTTGGCATATCATATTTGTTGTTTAAATCTCTTTGTGTCATTTTTGGTGTTCAATCCACCGGTTCAACACATTTAGTCACACGTATTTTTATGTCATGCAACATGACTACGCATCTTGCACAACATAGTTCAAGTCTCTTAATCAGTTTTCAGTTTTATTGTGTGTGATAATATTGGAATGACAAGTGCTCTTATGTTGACTATTTTTAATCACCAGAAGACATATAAAATAGTTCGAGATATCTACCATTCAGAAGAACATATCTGCTAGAACAATTCCTAAGAATTAAGATTTTATTATTTTTTAGATCCTCTATATTAAAATATTATTGCCACGATGTGTCAATACTAATGACGAAACATATGAATGAGTTCAACAAACAAACAACACTAACATATAAATCTATAGAGAACAATCTAGCATGCCGATCATATTCTCAATCTATAGTTGTGTACCTTTTATTACATGCATATAGAAACTGAGCCATGTTTCATGGTCTTCATGTCATGAGATGTAACACCCTCAGAATCGGCCCTATGCACGTTTCAGCGCTTCCCGCCAAACCCGCATAGAAACGATTCAAAGGTGCCCACCAGGCACTTGCGTGCGGGTGGAAAACGAAGTAATAACATTACACAACAGTCCTCGATGGGACCCACAGAACAGATATATATACAACACGACTCCATGAGTCAAGAATACAGATATACAGAACAAAGATCCAATCACCTTGAAAACGATAGAGCGTCCAGCTACGGACAAGATGCAAATGGGGCTAAGAGCCCTGAAGAATAACCAATGGCGTCCATAACCCTGCCCAGGCCAAGCCGGAAGGGTAACCCTGCTAACGACGTCGATCTCACAACCTGCTAAAACAAAAGGGGTGCCGACAAAGGGCAAAGGAAAAGAGGAGCGTCAGTACTGAGGCCAGTACACGGCGAGACTAGAATTCGGCGGTCTTCACCTACATAGGTATGGTGGACTGAGCGGCAGCGCAGCATGCACTAAACAACCTATAGAGACTCGATACAACTGGCGACTATCAGAGAGGGGCAAGAAAGACCTATTCGGAACCAACCTGATACTACCACCAAACATACCCATCCTGGTGTTTCCCCCTCGAGACCAAACGAGGAAGTCAACCGAGGAACTCACACAGTTGGCAGTTTTATTTATTCAGTTATCGTTGCAGCAATTACTAGTCAAGTATAGATAGTCATCCTGATATAATAAGCAGTGGGCAATTTTAGTTAACCATTCCGTTGTAGTTGTGACACTTACTAGTCAAATACAATTAGCATGAGATATCCCAAAACCCAGCAGTTGTTGGTACTTTTATTTAGCCATTCCGTTGTAGTTGCAATACTTACTAGTCAGATACAATGGTCGCAAGCGACAACCCAAACAAGCAATTGTTGGCAGTTTTATTTAGCCATTCCATTATAGTGAAGCTGATTACTAGTCATTATAAAGTCAAATTTATAGCACTACTTTAGTTATAGTTGTCTATGATCGAGATACTGTGCTCCAAGTCGTCCATAACCGCGGACACGGCTTTCAGAAAGTTTTACCCTCCAGGGGTGCACAAATAGCAACACACACTCGATCAACCTCGGAAAAACCAAATCAAAACCCAACGAGGCTTTCACGACAAAGCAATCACAGGATTCAGAATTATTTCAGGGGGCCACCCCTTGGAGTACACCCGCAACGAAGTTAGCTAACTCCGAGACGGACCCGAGGTTTGGGTGGACGGCTGTAAACGACTGGGAACCCGAAAACTCGGGCTTGTCGATACCGCGAAAACGTGTCCCGATCCTAAACAGTACAGGTGCTCCTCGCACAAACGTAATAAAGCAGTAAAGCATGGCATAGGTACAGGATAGTAAATAAAACCTCAAACTAGTTTGTGGCCCCAAGAAATAAGAATGAATCAAGCTCTGGCTCAGGGGGGTCCCATAATCCTCCCGGATGTGGATAGCGCGAATATTCAAGGAACAGGTATCAAGTACTCGGGGTCCTACGGGACACAAGTGGACGGTTAACAACCAAATAACATCTATTGCCCACCTGTGCCTCTGCTTACTTACTTCAATTTTAGTTATTAAACAATAATTAAAGTGAACGATAATTAAAGCCATGATCATCTACAACATTAAACATGCGGCAATGCTCCAACAACTGTGGTACTTGACGACACGCAACAGCACTTGAGCAAACGACTACGACGCGCAGGTCTAACTATCTACCAAACAACGGTAATAGGAGGTGTCCAAGGCAATATAAGGCTGCAAGGGATATCACGGGTATGAAAGCTAGAGCAACGCAACACAGTTAGCAATAGATCAACAGGAGGGAATAAATACTATAAAAGTAAGATAGGTAGAAAGGGGGAGATGCTCGCCTGAAAACATTGCCGAAGGTTCATCCGAAGATCGGGTCGACACTCGCATCAACTCAACGGCCTTATCCGCGAAGAAGCAAAACACTAGAATAAACACCGGATGCACTATTTAATACTACGGTAGAAAATCGGGCATGATGCAGGTATGATGCATGACATGGCAAAGCTGCGATGCGATTAGGCAATATTAAGCGGAACCGGGGTCCCGACAATTAATTAAACGGTTCAAGTTATTTAGATACCCCGCAATTTAAATGTTGTCTTAACAAGGTAAAAGATAACACCGGTTCGCTACACAAATTTAAATGGGACCAATATACGACTAGATTTGCCCGCATATGGATTCCATATTTAATTTAGGTGATTCGATAAAACCCCCAACCCACATGATATGTATGCCAGGATGCTCAATTTAATATGCAACAAGATAGATGTTATATTACAAAATAGGACGGATAAGATAGGGTTCACACATTAGAGGGGCTCGACGATCTTGGTTCGATGTGGTTCGGGTTCGGTCTCAGGGTTCGACGGGGATCAGGTGCGGATTCAAGATGGAGAACTTGGGTCCAAGCGGTCGATCTTGCCGTCGCGAAGATCTTGTCGGGTCCTCGTATCGGGTCGGTCTTGGCGTTCGGGGTGAAGAACTTGGTGTTCTGTGTCGGTGTCCTTACCGTTCGTGTTCTCGAGCATCGCATCCGGGAAGGAGTACTTGTCGCACGTGTGGTCTTCGGGTCCGGGGTCTCGGCGTCCGTGACGAAGATCATGGCGTCCGTGTCGAAAGCATTGGAGTTTCCGTGAAGGAGAACATGGAGTTCCGAGGGGTTCAGTCCCGTGAGGCAGATCTTGGGGTTCGGTCTTCAAACACCGGGATCGGTCTTCGGACGCTAGGATCAGGGTCTGCGGATCCGCGAAGGAGATCTTGTCGGGGGCCTCATGTCGGTCTTGGGTTATCATGTACAATTGTCGGTCTTGTCTGCGGACGAACTTGACTTGACGGTTCGATGTCGTTGCGGCTCTTGGCGTCGGCTAAACAGGGTACATGAGTCAGGATCCAGACACGAAGCAAGCATGGCCCAGATGTCAGGCACTCCAAACACGCGCGCGGTGCAGCGAGCTTCTGGAACAGGGAGGCGGACGCGGCATTGTAGCAGCAGGTGGGTCACGGGGAGGACCGCCAGTGCCGTGGCCCGGGTGGATGGGGTCGGCTGCTAGCAGAGCAGGGCGGAGAAGGGCCGTCAGAGGTCGCGGGGGCCGGCACGGCGGAGGAGACCGGCGAGGCCGACGCGGGGCAGGGCGAGCGCGACCGCCCGGAGGACTGCGGTGGGGAAGGCGACGGCCGGGCGAGGCGACGGACGCGGGCGCGCGACGGAGGTGAGGGCGGGGGTGCTGCCACGGGAGAGGAGAGGCAACGGCGGCGCTCTGGGGCGAGCGGCGGCTCCCAGGGCCCAGCGAGGCGGCAACGTGGAGGAGGTGGTCGACGAGGAGGGCCTCGCGGTTGACGGTGGGCGGAGGTGGCGGACGCACTGGCGGAGGAGATGCGGTCGGGGGTCGTGGCGACGCACGGTGCCGCGGCTGCGGGGTGCTCGACGGGCGGCCGCGGAGGGGCGAACGGCGGCGGCTGTTGAGCAGAGGGACGGGGAGGCAGGCGTGGGGGGAGAAGGAAGGGAGGGGATGGAGGCGAGGGCGCGGCGGAGAGGAGCCTGGGGAGGAGAGGGAGGCGGTCGGGCGAGGGGAGAGGAGGGAGAGGGGGCGCCGGCCGGAGGGGAGGAAGAAGGGGCGGGGTCGGGTGGTAGGTGGGAGGAGCGGGGCCGGGTGGGTGCGGGACGCGCCAGGGGAAGAGAGGGGTGGGTGCGGTGTGCGTTGTGTGCGTGTGGGGCCAGGGTGGCAGGGTGGAGAGAGGGAGTGGCTGCAGGGTGGGGTGGGTTTTACCAGGGAAGTGGGTCGGTGTGGGGGTGAGGGAGGAAGTGGTGGGCCATGCGCGGGGTCAGGGATTGGTGAGGTGGCTGTGGGTGTGATGAGGTGGAGGGAAAGGTGAATGGCAAGCTATGGTTGGTCGGGGTGAGGTGGAGGGGGGTTGGGTAGACTAGGATTGGGTAAATTTAGGACTAGATTAGTTTAGGTGGACCGGATTGTAGGTAGTCTGGTCCGATTGGGCCTCTGGCCTAACCGGTCGGACTGCCTCTCCGGACAAAATATTTTATTGTTTTAATTTTATTTGTAAAATATTTTTGTAAATACTTTTTAGACAAATAAAAGATCTGAACAGACCGATGTTTTAATTTGAAATAAAGACGGGGGTTATTTAGAAAACAAAACTAGGCGTTTCGAAATAGTTTCAGACAAACAATGCATGATGATGACGATGCAATGCACAAAAACAACGCGATTTTCTAGTAGTGGTTTTTGCGGGATGCCACATGAGACTAAGATGTGCATCAATGATCAAAGTGTTCAATAATTTCAAGATGTTTGTATCTCATTTTACACTTTGTACTCAATACATAAATATAGTAGTTGTCCTTAGAACCCAACACATGTGATTGGATGGTTAGTAGGGTGGTTGTAGTTGTAATTCATCGATGATGAGAACGTAGGTTTTTTGTCATGTGTCTAATTAAGCGGGAATAATCTTTTAGTGGAGGGACATTATCATTATTCGTGACAATATGTGGCAATTTAGATCCTCTTGTATCACTAAGAGAAAATATATTTTAGTGTGAGGGACATTCCCGCTGATAGTGCGACTAATGTGATTACTTCATTAACCTTAAAGTTTAGTGACTCTAAACTTCTATAGGCGTTTTGTGAATTTGTGGGTCTGATGGTACTCAAATAAACTTGACATGTTTGTGTAGAATACCATCGATTGTTATATCATATCCTTTTTATCAATTCTCTATTTTCTCATTTTGGTCTTCAATCTATTGGTTCTAAAGCTTTGGTCACATGTAATTTGGTCGCATGCAACATGACTACGCGAATTGGAGCACACATAGTTTAATAATCTTATTCACTTATCGATTTTATTATGCCCCTGGAATGACGTGTGACATATGTTGATTTTTTAAATCATAAAAAGACATGTTAGATATTTTAAAGATGTATATCACACAAATAAAGTAATATTCGCTTGAAAAAATGCTAATAATTAAAATTATAGACTTTTTAGGTCCTCTGAATAAAAATATATGGCCATGATGTCTGGATACTAAATATGAAACATGTCAATGACTTCACAAAACAACTACACTAACTTATAAGGACATTGAGAGCAATCTAGCATGCCTCATCCTATCCTCTTGAAGGGTTGTATAATTTTACTTGCATATCTATACAAATCGGACCATGTTTCAAGGTTTTACTATCGTGACTATATGTAATACATTCACCTAAGAGCAAATATTTTAATAAACGGAGTTCCAAAACATTTGAACATATACCTTTTTATTGAAATTATAATTGTTATTGTATTAAGAACCAATATGTGTTTAAATTCGATAGTTAGTAAGGTGGTTATACTCATAGTTCATTGGTGATCAAGGCCTAAGTTCGACATCATGTGTGTCATTAAGCCCGAATATTCTTGTAGTGGAGTGATATACTCATCGCTCTCCATTTAGACTTCTTGCACCGTTAAGAATAAAATATTTTTCAGTGCGAGGGACGTTCCATGAATAGTGCGACTGATGTGATGGTTTTTTACCAAGGTGATGACTATTTCAACCTTAAAATTCGGCTACTCCAACTTATTTAAGCTTTTTTCGAGTGTGTGTCTGATGTTAGTCAATTAAAGCCATCATTTGTGTGCACTCGCATTTATAGATACGATGCACGAAAACGATCAGGTTAAACATCTTTATTTTGAGAAAATCTCTAGATTCTAGCATTTCTTTTCGTTGCCACCAGGTTTCAGCTAGTCTGGGTATTTGTATTTAGTTCACAACTACAACGTTCCAGCAAATTTGTTTTCCATACTAGTACCACCACGTTCCACCTAGCGTAGGTAGTCCACGGTTTTTTTAGTAGACGGCAGCACCTAAAACGGAATGCTGATTGCTTGATCACAGGAGTCCAGCTGGTACTACACCTGATCTTATATGCGGTTTTTTTTTTTTGAAACGTCCAGCCAGGAGTCTTGGAACGGATGTATACCTAAAAATATTAAATGCCTAGATAAGTCCAGGTCCGACACGTTAAATGCCCGAGCCCAGGTCCGACACATGATCTTTGGAACATACTTTGTATTTACGGGATTAATAAACGGAAAATCTAGATAGCGACCGGTCTGAAAAATTTTGAACCTGGCGGACACGCGTGTATGATGCATTATTCGGTGTCCGCATGCACTAAACAACAATCGAATCAAAGTCAGCTAATAAGTAGCAAAGCAAAAATTCAAAATGTTTTCTAGACCAAACCATTTGTCCGATTTAGTATCCGTTTCACCATTGGACTAATCACGATGAGATCTTTGAAACTAGATCCCATGTTGATATGTTTCGATGAAAAAATTCCGACCAAAAAGTTATCAAGCCTTAACACGTGAGTTATCCATGTCATAGTATGCAAGTTATCCACCTAAAACATATAAGTTATCCAACATATAAACGGGTCGGATCGAGACATTCTCGTATTTCTTATGTGGGTAACTTTTATATCTTTTTCACCTCATGAAAGCTCGATTGCCCATGTATTTCAGTACAATTAATTAAACGTAAGCTACGGACTACTTTACACGGTAGTATAGATGTTAGGGTACCGAGAATTCGTGTCAGGACATCGACGAGTGGTGAAGGTTTGGTACCCTAACACCCTTCAAGACTTCGTCACCCGTACACTGCGATAGCGACCAGTTGGCGACGATAAATAAAGGTAAATCTACTCTTAGACTGGTCTGAGAAATTCAAAACCTAGCTGACGTGAATAAAGTACGCTCCATGCGCTGGTGCACGAAAAATCGAATCAGAGTCAGCTATAGTGTAAACGTTTGATGTCAGTCATCTTAGAATCATATCGAAAATTTAAAATGTCCTGTAGATTAAACCGTTTATTCAATTTAAGATCCGTTTTCACCGTTGCACTAGTTGCGACGAGATCTTTAAAATCAGATCCCATGTTGATATGTTTCAAGAAAAAAATATTTGAACCAAAAGGTTATCCACCCTAAACACGTGAGTTATCTATGTCATAATATATAAGTTATCCAACCAGTAACACATAAGTTATCTACCATATAAACATATTGGATAGAGCGTTCTCGCATATGTGTTTAGTAAGTTTAACTAAAACGCGGTAGACTAGTTGTTAGGATACTGAGACTTTATTGCCATAAACGTGTTAGCGTCGACGAGCGATTAAGACTCGGTATCCTAAAACCCTTTGAGGCTTCGTCACTCGTCCACTACAGTAATAGCGACGGACGTCGACAAAGTCGAGTCGCTAGATTACAGGTTATGCGTGGTGGGTGGGCTATGCAAAAGAAGCTTAAATTTAGCTCCTTTAAAAAATATGTTTGATGTTTGGCGCGGTAGCCTTTTGAGGTTGAATAGTCCGTAGGTTGCGAGAGAGCGACGTACGACAAGGCCGTATCGTTAGAAAAACTTTTTATATTCTATCTGTGAATAAAATTTTTTAGTGGTGGATAACTTACATGTTAAAGCCTGGATAACTCTCGTGTTACTGATGGATAATTTCTTGGTAAACAAAAAAGTTACTAATCTCTAATATATAATCTCTAGGTAAATTTTATAGTAGTGGATGGCTTACATGTTATTGGTGCATAACTTACGTGTTGAAATCCGGATAATTCGTGTGTTACGGGTGGAAACTTTTGGTCCAAAAAAAAATATTGTCAGAATATACCAACATGGTATCTAGTTTCGAAGATCTCGTCGTGACTATTAATGGTGAAAACGGATCTTAATTCGGACAAACTGTTTGACCTAGAAAACATTTTGAATTTGCGCATATGAATTGAGCTGACTAATCAAAAATCTTGTCGTTTAGTGATTATGCCAAGAATCGCTAGGCTGTCATGGTACGGCTTCAGTCAAAACGTCCTATCCCTGTCTGATTCGCCACGTTTGTATTCTTTTAGAACGGTCGTTACCTAGCAGTGTCCTTAATAAATTGTTTTAAATCATAGCCGTAAATTTTAGATCTAACGGTTTACTATAATTTAGATGATGTGGATCAACAGGTGCCTAGAAAAACATCCTTATATTGCTTTTAGTATATAATAGATAGATTTTAATTCATGCCCTAGATCTAGTAAAAAAATGAACTAGCCCAAACTGTGTTAATCTGTGAAACAGCACAAGCGGTCTTAACGAAGTAAACACGAACACTAATTAAAACACTATCAGCCCCATCCAGGGTAATCAACGACTCGTGAAATTTTAGTACTCCTTCCGACCCATATTACTTGACTTAAATTTTTCTAGATTTAGATAAATTTAGACATTATTTAGTATATAGGTTTATCCAAATTTTGATAAATCCAAGTTAAGTAATATGAGTCGGAGTGAGTATCATTGAGACATATAATTTACAAACACTAGAACGCGGTTTACTATCCAAATAAGATCCTCTCTTGAACTCTCACCTCGACATCGGTTCTAGAGAGGAGGGGCAACTAATCCACACAGCGTTTATCGATCTTCTTAAAATTTTGATGGTAAATAAAAAAGCTCATGCATTTTACAATCTCCCAGCTATCAGGCAAATGCAGAAAAGTTGCAGGCGCGCAAACGCTTGAAACCGCATTCAGTTTCCAGGAAGAACACGTACCTGAAAAGGTCCGGTCGATCTGTTCGAGAAACTGGTGACCTCTAGCTACTTGGTAATCCTAGGAATTTATAAGAGGTCCGGCCGATCTGTTTCAGAAATTGGGGACCTATGTAGCTAGGTAATCCCGACGAGATGCACCCCCATGAAAGCAGTCCAAATTCGCAGAAACTCCCCGGAAAAACTAAGGAAAAAGGATGGAGAAGGAACAGAAATACACCGTACTGTCCAGCGCGGTCAATCTTGAAAGGCCTTCTCTGGCCGATCTTTATTAAGAAGAAGGAGGAGTACAACAAAAGCTCTAAGGTGGAGCAAGCGTACAAGCATACATGATCAAAGCTGGACAGACCCCAGCATCGATCGGGAAAAGATCCCAAGAAAGTAAAGCAAAATAGAAACATGCATAGCCGTCCCGAAAGTTACACAGCGATCACTCTGCCTTCAGGGTGTAGGTGGGCACGTCCACGGTGGCCCACCAAGTTATCACTTGGTCCCTTTAATTTAGGTGGGGCACCGCTAATTGTCTGTAGCAGCCCACCTCGTTCCCACCTATTTCCGCCAGGTCCAGAAAGATACTAATCGGAACAGCAAGGTTCGCCATCGGTCGCTTGCCCCTGTGTTCTCGCCAGACGTCAACTGAATAACATACATATTATGCTCTATATAGTGATCGTGGCTTCAGAGTTCAGCAGACGCCGGCTGCTCCTAACAGAAACAACACCTAACTTTACCGCGATATCTCAATCTCAAATAGTGGCACCACCATTTACAGGTCACTAAAAGGAATCCCAGCCAAAACAAACAAACAGGAAGCCAAGCTGCTTCCACTGCATAGACAACAAAACTGTCCTAAAGCATGTCTCATGTCACACGACGACCACATCTCATCAATCCCAATAAGACGAAGAAGAGGACATCTAACATTCTAATACTACAGTGAGCTATTCGTGAGCAAACATCATTGCAAAGACACTATGAGCAGGAAAGTTTGGAGTTTTCAGGTGGACAAATGTGCCTTCAGTAATGACGTCTCGTCTCTTGGTTGAAACTCGACGGGCTTGCCGCTCTCCAGAAATGGGTAATTCCCATGCTCAGCCTCACCAAAAGAATCTTTGGCCATCTTTGCAAGATCGTCTGGAATGGAAAATGTATTCGAGTTGCATGTGAGAAAACTTAAACCGTATTGCAGATTGCCATGGTATCACGTGATCCGTTAAGATGTACTTGTAAGGGATACCTGAAGTCGAGAGATGTCTATCGTGAAGAATCTCAGGCTCTAGTTCCAGCACACTTCTTAACAAAATGGTGCAGCTGCGTGAATCATCAATAAACAGATATTACATCACGGGTAAATGCAAAATAAAAAAATTACAATGGGACAAGACAACCATAGTGGAACAAATAATCGTACTATCTTTCATGTTTATGTAGTAGGAAAAGACATAGCCAACGCCAGAGATTGATTTCTTCTTTGATCGGGTCAAAAACCTCCTTAGACGAGTGCTGTGAATTTTCAAACACCCTGGAATTACGTTCAGAAATACACCGTACTGTCCAACGCGGTCGATCTAGTCTTCCCGTCCCTATCCCTACCCTGTTTCGCTTTAATCTCTCTGAATTTTGGAGATCAATTTCAAACCTTGGACCATATTCTTCGGTAGGTGGCACCATCTACGAATTATGCATTTCATATTTCTGGCTATAGTTAATGATCTCTGCAGTTTCTCCAGGGCAGGAGCAGTGGGTTACGACGAATGACAAGCCAGCCATGCATATGCAGTGTATCATCCGAAGTTGGATGCTTAATCACGTCCAAGCAAGAGAATTACCTCATCACAACAGGCGTAACGCTAAGTTAACCAAACAGTCAATAACAAAAACCAAAGTTGACCTGGCACAACTATGAACAGACAAGTGTAGTTCTCCAGCTCTTCTCTCTTTAATCACTTCACAGGCATACATATCTCTGCATCTAATTTGTATGTACCTATACCAACAAGTCCTCGAATTTGGCCACACAATTTATATGTATCATTCATATTCTGACAAGGCTACCGTGTCACCCATGCTTCACAAGACTACCATGGCCACCTACAAGCCTCTCTCTCCTCGCCTATGTATTTCCGGTTTTTCGGCAAACCGCATTTTTTGGCCGCGGAATTTACTCTCTTCTACAATATAACGGTTAGAAAGTTTCTTGATGCCGCTCATTCGAAGAAAGCATAGCAAAGCAAACAAAATCTTCCTCCCCTTGGGCTTCCGAGGAATTTGTGCGCTCTCACCAAGGAGGTCAGATTTGTGTGTAACATGAGAAAGTAAATAAACCAAGCATGTATGTATAGCTGCAGAATATAAGGGTGGAGTCACCAGAGGCAGAGATATTTAATGGTATAGGTGCACATCAACTAGGGGAAGTACCGCTACTTTCAAATAAATAAATAAGAGGATGTAATGCAAAGATTGGGCTACCGTCAAATAAATAAATAAATAAATAAGAGGAAGTAATGCAGAAAAAAATTGGGCTAGAGATTTCGGGCGTGATTGGCAGCAGCCTGCATCAATCGCGATGAGGTCACCTTTGTCCACATACGATACATATAGTGTGGCGAGAGATGGTTTTGTCCACATTCCTAGCTTTGTGGACATCGGCGCATGTGAGGATGACGACGACGGGGATAGCGCCAGCGGTAACGGCAGCGGCTAGGACCTTAGCCGTTTTGACTTGTGTGAGGCTTCCATACGAGTATCTATTGTCACAGTTGGACAACCGTATCAATAATTGTGACTACGCTGTAGGACATAGTGTTATCAGAATGCATCGCCCACTCATATCACTGAATCTCTATTTACATTTTTAGAGAGCATCTCTAGTCGGGAGCTCAAAGGGATCGTTGGGGATCCACATCAAAAACAGCGCCTAGTCGTGATCCCCAAATGATAATTGCATCCAAAATCTTGTTAGGCGTACCCAGACCACTCCCAATATATGTGTACTCAATTGGGAGCACTAGACACATGATTTACGCCTGGCAACACTCCCACGGACCCACGTACAACAAAAGATTTCCCTTTTCTCTCCCCTCCGTTTCTATCTCCCACCGCTTGTCTCTCTTCTCTCTCCCCCCTTTTCCCTCTCCCATGACCATTGCAAGCCTCTAGTCGCTTGTTGTGTATCGATGTGTAGAGTGTCGTCTCTGGTCTCTTGGTTGGAAGAGTTGTCGGCTCAAGTGGTGCATGGCCTCTCAGGCCTGATGTGTGGTGTTATGTCGTTTTAGCAGTTTTCTGCCAATCCTTGTTATCTTTTTTTGACAAAGAAAATATATTAATATCATGATTATACCGTTACACAGTCTGTGTACCAACAAGAAGTCCAAAGACATCAGGGATACACATAGTCAAGAACAAAATAAAAAAGAGAGAAAAGAAAACAAAGGCCCCGTCTCGATGTTAAAATCACTAGCAACAGAAGCACTTTAACCATCACCGAATATAACACCAGTACTAGAAACGAGGATCTCTAAAAGCAACTCCTCCAAGAAGGAAACAATGCACAAACGTTGTCGTCTTCATATTCGAAAATCTTGGATTTTCACCCTGGAGAAAGCCTGATTTTTCAAAACAATATCTTCAGCAGGGACATTGCCAGGTACAGCCAATGAATGTCAGACCTTGGGTTTTCATCTTGAAAATCACGGCTCGGTACTCGAGAAGCACCACCAAAAATACAGTCCACCTATGTTGCCACCCCCGCTTTTCAAGTCTGATGATGCAAGTCGCCAAACACCTGACACACAGGAAGAACATGTGCCTCATTGTCTTCATCACAACCAATACCCTCTCTACCAGCAACAACCTCCGATAGCAGCCACCATGAATTTTCCGCCTCTGTTAGTTTTATGGAAATCTATACACATGTCCCATGTTACCAATAGGAAAAAGTTTTGCACCTCGCCTAAAAAGGGTGCACACAACCACATTGATTCCATCCTAGATATCTAGTAGCATCATGTGCCAAACTATGAATATCTCAAAGAGAAAGACCGGGACTTCAGTGCGGCCCAATTGAGGAGACAGACTTGAGGCACATCAACGCCTTGGTGCTCAAAGAATAGCAGGGCCCAACCACCCTTAATTTGGCTGGGCCAACAACCCCCACACCGTTGGCTGGCTCATGGCGATCAGATCGAGCAGGCCGACCCCTTCATGTTGGCCCTAGATCAGGCCCACACGCTAGCGGCTCCATGAGGTTTGTGGCGCACCCTAGGCATGCGCAGGAGCGCGACACGCATCAGGGCCCGCTCTGCGGCCTCTGACCTGCACCATCGCACGCCTGCCTCTGTCTCTTCCGCGCCTCACTGCCGCATGCCGGCGAGCGCTGCCGCCTGAGCACCATCCGCGCCGCCCAGGAGTCGACCCCCTGTGTGAAAGGGAGCCTGACAGGGCGCGCCTAACCGCCCGCCACCTTCTACGGCCAGGCGTGGCTGTCAATCCACGTTACATGGTCAGCTAAATTCTTGCAAAGTTTTGCCTTGTTTAAAAAAAAACTCTACCCTGTGTCATAGCGAGGCTGGCCCTGTCGTCTGGTGTCGCCTGTCTTGAGCACTCCCACTCAACATCGGTTCTAGCACTGTTCTTACACTACGTATTTTTCTTTGGAGCAGAGTCAATTACTCCACAGCTGCATCTTCTTATATTTTGTTGGTATAAAAGAAGCTCATACATTTACAATCTCCCAGCTATCAGGCTAATGCAGAAAAGTCGCGAGCGTAAAAAAGAAAATGCTGGAAACCGTGTTCAACACGCCAGGAAGAACGCGTACCCGAAAAGGGGCCGCGGTCGATCTTTTCGAGAAATTTGAGACTCTAGCTAGCTAGCTTAGATAATACCGTCGAGATGCAGCCCAAAATACGCAGAAACTCCCCGGCAAAACCAAGGAAAACGGATGGAAAAGGAACAGAAATTCCCCTCCCCACGCGGTTCGCTATAATCTCTCCGAAATCATTTTTAATCGCGGTCTGTGCATCCCAGAAATTTCCTCGAACGATCGCAGGCGGCGCGGCGTCTCGTGTCTCGATGTATCAAACGACTTGTTCACACCTCGCGGCGACCTGCGGTAGCCTTTATATATGCATTCTCCTTCTGTTCTTCATGTCCGCGCGCGTACGCTCCTTAGACGCGGCAGGCCGTGGCTCTGCTTCTGCCACCATTGTTGTTCATCTCGAGAGCGAGGGGCCTGATGCATCTTCGTCTTTGGTAGGTGGCACCGTTCGCGAGTTATGCATCTTGGTACTGCTGCTTGTGCTTGGTGCTTGCTTGTTAATGGTCTCTGCATTTTATCCAGGGTACGAACAGTGGGTCAGATCACGAGATGATGACCAGTTGGATGCTTAATTCTGTCCTAAGATACGAGGGCTCTGTGTTAATAGATGCTCTCAATTGAGCAAGGTATAGAATTACGTTATCAAGGAGAGCCAAATGCCGATCGAGTTCACAAAAATTGAACCACCTGGCAAGACGAGTTCACTAAGAAGCGTGCATCTCTGGTCCGGGTTCAAGTGGGACGTACACTACTATGTCCCACTTCTAAGTCATTTGAAATTTTTGAAACGGAAATCTTTAGATGTGAGACATAGGTGGGATCCTACTTGACACCGCGATCGGGGTTTTATACATCTGCTTGACACGGCATTTCCGATGAAAATTTCTGATGTAAATGGGGGGTTGTATTGTATACATCGGAAATGCCTTCATGTTGTGTGACACCCTGATCCGTAAGACCGCGATGGCTCACATTTCTCGTCCCAGAAACACGGCGGATGTGGCAGCTCAGCAATATTTATTAAGGCAGAGGAATGCAACATGTTCAGATATTACAACAGGTGGTGAGGCTTAGTTAATCGCGCCACATGCGCACACAACAATTTGTATATTATTATTTTCACATTGGGGCCTCGATCAGATCTTATGGCAACGGTGACGTAGATAATGATGTAGACACGGAAGACTTTAGACACATGGTTCTGCTTGGGATGTCGATTCGTAGTTTTTGTAAAGCACGTACTCGGCGGAGAGGGCGGCAGAATCTGACATGTTAAAAGCTAGCCTGAGTATGTTGAATATATTTGCAAGGGAGTTCATACGGTCGAAACGAGTATTTAGGTTTCCACGATAGTGGTCACGTGGCGGAATGAATACCCTCGTTTCACCATACAATCTTATCTTAACCATGCTAGGCTCATCGGCCTCTAGCCACGGAGGCGGGTAATAACATTATCATTCTCAACTTTAGTGATTTTCTCCCAACTTGATACGATTAAACTTAAAGTGTGACTCGATACAAACATGTTTCATCACCTCGAAACATGGCTAGACTAGATTTGACCAACTATAGCGGCTGCTAAAACCATCCATCAAAAACTCTTCACTAACCCCTCTCTTCATGAGCTACTCTAAAGCCGTACCAAATCAAGATATATTATCATGACCGTTCACGCTACCGAGGAACTCTCTAGAGCCACTGACTCTTCCTACGGATACAGTCCTATGAAGAAGTGAATCTCGCACACACTTTTCTAGGTAAAGCATGTCTAATTCTGGAACCTTCACAAGATATAGCCCTGATCGCACAAAGTAGTGACCGACTAATCTTGCCATGTTGGGTGGCAACGAGAGGGTCTCTAATAGGTCATCCCAAATGAACGACGATGGCATAGCGGAGTGTCTGGGAATGGCACTAAGTAACTCAACCAAGTCGGCGAAGATGATTAACTTATTAGTCACAATTGATGCAGCTCCGTTGATCATGAATGCACATGATAAGTCATAAGGATAGAATACATAGCAAGGTAAAACTACCGATTCCTCCATTGTGAGAAAAATAACTATCATGGCATCTACAGGGGTAAGTACGAGTCTGTAATTGAGAGTGGCCAGTTCACACGGTTGTTAGTGCAGTCATTGAAGCGAGCCCCGTTCCCTCATGCACATGTCTGCGGTGGCACCTGTGTCCAGCCTTTGACAAGGAAGTGGAGAGTAAATGTATCTTAGTCTCCAGTATACCTATAAATACCACCATAGAGAGAGCAAGCCTTATTGGGTAACAATATTTTCCAAAAAAGCACATAATAAATACAAATGATTCATGGGCTCCATGAGGAGGGAGAAACAAGAAGCGAATATCTCTTTCGGCAAATACCCCAACCTCGAGGGTCGTCAACCGACATTCGTCCACACCTATCCTCGACAAAGAAGAAGAAGCAAACAAAGTGAATACAGCCTCATCATTCAAAAAAAACATGAATTCATCCCAGCAAATCTGTCGGATACATGAATTCATCTTCTGTCATTGCTACATGCACCACCGAAGCGTGGATAGGTCAAGGATGACCTTATACTGACTTTGGAAAGTAGTCGTCGCCTCATCATTCAAAAAAAAACATGAAAATACAGCCTAATTAAAGAATGGTTCCCTCCCGCCAGCGAAGACCGTGGTCCGCCACACCTTCGAGGTCTAAGACCAGCGGAGGAGGACCGGACCGGCGGCATCACCAGCGAGGAGAAACGGAACCCTATGTGGGTTTTTACAGCCGCTGACTCCCGACTCTGCTCACGTATACCGGTTGACTCTTAAGTTGCGTTGGGGTCAACTCATGGTCCTGTTTTGTGGGTATCGATCGCTGGAGGGCAAGGAGATGCTCTCCGTAGGTATCGTTCTCGTTCAGATGGAAACGCGACGTCAGCCATTCCGTACTTGGTATTAGCAGAGACAAAAATGAGGGCGGGTGAATGTCGTTGTCAGTTAAATTCAGAGCCACCATCATGAGTGAGCCAAAAAGATGCAGCCAAAACCTTTTCGTCCAAGCAGCGGTGGCGATCCCCAATTCGCCAGCGCCATGGCAACCGGCAGTGCCGCAAACCCCAAAAGCCCACCGCGGGCCCACCACCACCCTGGGGGCTGGGGAGGAGGAGGAGAGTCCCACGCTCTCAAGCCACGCGGTGTGGTCCCCGAACAGAGCCGCGTGCGGTGCGGTGCGGCCGGCCGAGAGGGAGGCCCGACTTCTCCCTCTCCCTCTCCGTTTCGTCGTCCCACCCCTTCTCGCCTCTTCCCTCCATTTTATATACAAGTGGCCGAGCAAAGCTTCCAAAGCCCCCCAAAAACAGTTCACCACCACCACCACCACCAGCAGGCCCCCCCAGAGCTGAGCACCACCTCGGCCATCGCCATTCCCCTCTCGCCACCGCGACTCCTACTCCAACGCCGCTCACCGCCCCGCACCCCACCCGGCCGAAAGCTCGCGATGTCGCACAAGCGGCCGCTGGAGGCCGTCGTGCCGGAGCAGCAGCAGGAGGCGGCGCGGTCGCCGAGGAAGCGGCTCCGGCGGACGGTGCTCGTCATGATGTGGCTGTGAGTAGTACCCTCCCCTGCCTAGTGCCTACCCGTTGCTTAACGACTTACCGTTCGTGTCCTCGCGAATCCTCAATCCTCCTCAACTTGAAACTCACCGTTTGCGGATCTGCGCCGCAGGGAGAGGAGGAGGAGGAGGGCGAGAGCGCTCACGCTCCAGCAGATGGTTCGCCAGGTCAGTGACCGGGGGATTCGGGGCTCCCTGTTCATTCTTCTCCGCATTTCGATACTATGTTTTTTTAATTCAATCACAAGTGGCGCTTTCCTTTCTGTGGTGACACATATATAGCTACTGTAGTAGCTGACAAGATTTCTCTGGGTTTTGGTTTTGTACTTTTGGGCTTTTATTATAGGCGCAGCTCGACATGGCAAAACTCTTCTTTCTCCTGGTGGTGGTTGTCGGGCGGCTCGGAGCAATGGAGACGCTGCTCCTCCAGCTCCCCGACATGCTACAGAGACCGCTGGCGCAGCAGCTTGGTGCTTTTCACAGGTACTCGCATCACATGTCCCCTTTCAGAAATTATTTCCTAGTCGAAAAGAACATTTCAGGAAAGTAATCATTCAAGGGCTGACTTTGCTTCTCGGAATTGCCACTTGTATGCTCTCACAAGTACAGAGCCATTTTCTCTCAAAAAAAAAAGTACAGAGCCATTTATGATAAGACTACTGTGTCCGTAACATACAAGCTTTTTTTATGCCTACGAAAAGTCCCATACAATCCCCACTCAAAACAAGACTATGAACACGAATGTCTCCAAAGTAACACTTTTGCTTTGGTCCCCCCCCCCTCCCTCCTCCCTCCTTTTCAAACTTTGACAAACAAAAACTCATACCAATTGTTTTCAGGACCGTACGAACCCACCCCAAGTCCATATGGTCCTCTTAGACGTATACTCCCCGTACACGAATACTCATGTGTCTGCAGAAGCGAAAATCGTAAGTTATATAACATCAACAACAAAAAAATTAAATATGACATGCAAAGACGTAGATCGCGATAATAAGAGGTGGGATCAGCCGTCCGGGACATGGATTATACTCAGTTCGACCGAGTACACATATACGGAGATATACGTGGCCTCGATAAGGGTTTCGACGGGTCAAAGAAATAAAATGGTCCATGAAACTTAAGTTTAGGGGGGGGGGACCGAAGCACACCTCCCAAAGTAAACATGGCCGAGAAGCCAACCACACAAGCACAGGGTAGCCACAAACCACCAAAGCGCCCGAGGGGAAGGGGGACACCAATTATGCAAAGAAGAGCAGAACCGGGCCACCTCTGATTCGGAGAGTCGAAGACGCTGCGGACTGCAGGTCTCGCCTCAATCCGCCAACTGCCAATGACGCCCATGAATGCCGGACCAACCTAAAATGCCGCAACCTCTCTCCATTACCACATGTGTTTACTACCGCCAGCCAAAATCCGTCGAGTTTTTTCATGCGTCCAAATCGCCGCAGCACGAGATCCTTCGCCGTCCACTACCCATGCCACCCAAAGAAACCATGCTCGCACGACACCGGTGCACATAGGCTCTGACAGAGGGTCATGGCATGTGTTATCAGCTCGCATTCCAACTCTGAGTCCAATCTCCAAAAACAATGCCCTCAAGAAGGTAGCGACATCAACAATGTCATCATAGTCCGATCCAGCTCCAAAAGCCATATCTGAGTTATCACCACCCGGGGGATTAGACCATATGTGATGGAGTGTATCGGGCCTCCTCGACGAGGCCACCAAGGAGGAAAATGACGCCCGTGGGCGTCAAGGTCGCTAACACTGACTAGGGCGGGCAGGACTGAAGTTGTAAAGAGCTTATTACCGCCGTCATCTTCGCCGGAGCCATATCATACGGCCGGGTTGGGGAGGATGCGAGATGGAGAAGGGGGTGGCTGAAACACCCAGGAGACCAGACTGGCAAGGGCCTAGATCTGAGTCTGTAGACCCGCGCCAACTCCAGCCGCCCAACACCGCCCACCTTGAGCCAGTGCTGCTGCCGCAACACCCAGGTGTGGTTGCATCCCAGCGCCACCAAGCGCACAATGTCACATCTCGGACTCCCCGCAGCGCCACCATGCGAACTCGCCGCGCTGCCGCGCCAGGATCCAGCACGTTGGTCACCCAAACTTGAGCCCCACCGCTGCCGTCCTCCGGTGAGGGCTTTGCCCACTGGTATCCTCCGGCGACGGACAGGGGGTGTCCTGAGAGGGTCTAGGGTTTCCTCTGCCCGTGTCGCCCCTGGGAGCAAAGTGGGAGAGGAGCCCAAGTGGAACAACTATTGAAGGGACACTTCCACAAACATACAAGCTCATATTTAGAAAGGAAACTTTACAACTATAGTACTGTTTGAAGTTAAGATTATCAAGTTACTTTTATAGAGTGAATAAACCAAGAATGTACTCTTCTTTCAGTAACCACAACTGTTTAAAATATCAGGAAATATTCTCCATGAGTCCATGCATTGAGTATCCAACTTTGAATTCTGTGGAGCTGATGGATAGTTTCTCCCTTTGTTTAACTAATTAATTTTATCTCTTGTTGTGCGGTATCATGCCAAAAGTTCTATTATGGGATCCATACAAGATACAATTCGGTCAGTTCTCCGGACAGAGGTTAGTATTTTGGTTCTTTATTATCCATGTAAAATGTTTTATCTTTCTATACCCCCACTGTATCTTAACCGCTTTCCCCTATGTCATGCAATAGATTCAGGAACGACAAGCAGCTTTGCTTCCTAATGGTGTTTATGAGCCTTCAAGGTATCTATTTTTTTTTCTTGTATGTGTTGTGAATACGAATTTTCCATTAAAGGATGTGACTCGATTATGATCCATATTTCCTGTGAAGATCACTCTTTACAAGTTTTTGGTTCCATGTTATGATACTAAAACATATCAAACCAAGTATATACTTTCTATACAATCTTGGGATTTTATTGTTGTTACTTTCTCACTCTCAGCCTGCTTGAAATTTTAGGGAGATATCAGAAGGTCTTCCTGAAAATGGAAGCATCTCTGGAGTATTCAAGCTCCAGTTTGTTGATGCTCAAAGACCAAATGATCCTCTCTACACTGGTTCTCCAGTAAAATGGCAGGATGGAGAAAACGCTAAGGTAGCAATATTTCGAAATGGGGAGCAAATCATGGCCGGTGATCTTTCTAAATTGCAAATTGAGATTTTACCAGTTCCTGCCGATTTCTTTACTGAGCAAGGACAAGCAGATTTCCCCAAAGAGGAATTCAACAATAAGATGTATTCATATAAAGGGAAAGAATCAGTATTGACAACTGTTACTCTAAAGAATGGCGAGGCCTATCTTGGTTCCTTCTTCTTTACGGAGAGCTCCTATGGGAAAAAGTTAAGATTGATAGCAAGAGTGAAAAGGCGTCTCCTTACGGTCAGAGTTCAAGAAGCAATCACTGATCCCTTTGTTGTCCAAGACCGCCGAAGTGAATGTGAGTATATTCATTTAACAATTCTGAACATAGAAACTTTCTAAGCATACTGAATTGGATTTTGATACATTGCAATTTGCTCAAACAGTATTATATCTGTGATAGTCAGCTGTAGAACAGGCTCCTCTTTTAAGTGGCTGCCAAGCTGATTTTAGAAAAAATATTCCAGCAAATATTCTATGTTTCATAAATTGTTATGGACTTATACATGCAGTGTCATTAATTTCTCTTGAAATGTTAAGTCTTAAAAGTAAATATTCTGATTTTAGAAGGGAACTACTAGCTCTGTCACAAAACAGTATGCAGAGTTGGAAC
Source organism: Avena sativa (assembly GCA_916181665.1). Taxonomy (NCBI): domain Eukaryota; kingdom Viridiplantae; phylum Streptophyta; class Magnoliopsida; order Poales; family Poaceae; genus Avena; species Avena sativa. The sequence continues at coordinate 293,766,062 of OV702282.1, forward strand.
TGGGAATTGCACATTTCTTTCCTCAGTATGCAGAGTTGGTTGACTTGTTCATTTTCTCGGTAGTGCAGAGGGTGGGAAACGTTGTAATTTTGTTGTATATTTGTGGTAGTTTAATAATATGCATGGTAAATTGATTACAATGTATTTACTGTAAATAAAATTACCATCAGATGCAAAGATAGCCAGAAAAAACCAATTTTATATTAGCAAACATTGTCTTAAAGCACCCAACTTTTTTGTATATTTCAGCCAACAAAAAGAGTAATCTTCCATCTAAGGGAGATGCAGTACATCAACTGAAGAAAATTTCCCAAAAAGGAAAACGTTGCATTGCCCTTACGGGGGAAAAGATCACTACAGTGAAGCACTTGTTGCGTCAGTATCACAAAGATAAATCTGGTCTACAGAAGGTAAATATGCAGTTCTAAATTGTAATGATATTTTCAGTCTTCAGTGTTCCAAATTACCTGCGATAGATATTAGTTGATCATTGTCCTGGATCGAAGTATGACATCGAGCACCTCTTAGAAATTATTTGGACTGCAAGTAATGCTACATGTTCATATGCACTATAATATCTGCTACCATTTCATAAGTTGCTAAGTAAACTCTTATTTTCTGCCAATAAGCTTACTGGCATGAAGAAGGAGGATTGGGGCCGCATGATTAATCATGCCACCACGTGTGATCCTGGGAATGAGATCTATTCTTATAGAGTCGAAGAGGGTGAACTCTTATTCAATGATTTCTATAATCTTGTCGGTATGATGATCAATGGATCCTATGTTCCTGTCAGAGACCTTGATCAGTTTCAGCAGGTATAAATTTGATATTGTTTCACTACCATCGCAATTAGGCTGTTATTATTCACTAAATAGTATTTGGGCAATTACATTGCAAATGTTGTCACACTTACAAGGTATATATCAGTATTTACTTTTGGAAATATGGATACTTCACAGTGTCATAGTGAACAGCTATTGGCTAACCTATCGCTAGCATTGCTGAACAAAAACAAGGTAAAATGTTGTTAGAGAATTGAGCTTAGCTTACTTGGTTGAGGCGAGTGTATTACAATCTCACCACCTGGCAGTTCAAGTCCTAGAGAGAATATATTATTTTAGCACCAACCTATTGCTATCCGACTAAAATATTCCTTTTCGATGATTTAGAAGGTTTTGTAAAGGTCGTTGCCGTATCCAAAATTAAGTAAGCATGTATTACATTGTTATGGTGATTACATAAATGAAATTTTCTGTTACAGCTTAAACTGAACAACTGGAAAATGTCCGCGTATGAGAAATTTGACGAGCGAGAGAACTCAGGAGGTCTTGTCCCTGATTATTTGATGATAAATGGCCACCCTATCCGTGCAGTGCCTCTGAACAATAAAGCAGGTCCTTCTGTACAAGGTAGAACGACATGGCAATATCCTAATGACATGGCTGCACAACAAGGTAGATTTTAATCTTGTGTTCCATATCTGATATTGGTTTTACATATTTCTAAAAATTCACGTTAAGGTGGCTTGATCACAGGTGTAAGTCTAACTGGCCAACAAAATGGAAGCTCCTTGACAGCTGATGCCTTTGGTACATCTTGTCCTATAACAGGTGTGCTTTCTGCATCCCAGTTTTTCCAATTTCATCCTCCATACTGTTATTACTGCTTCATCTCAAAGAACATCATCATCATCATTATTATTACTCCCTCCGGTTCATATTAATGACCTCAACTTTATCTAGATTCGTATGTATCTAGTTAAGTATTTAGACTAGATGCATTCGTCATTAATATGGATCAGAGGGATTATTATTATTATTATTATTATTATTATTATTATTATTATTATTGCTTCTAATAGTTTTGAAACCAACTAGTCGTAGAACTTGGTCAGCACCAGCCTTCTATGCCACAAAATGGAATTCCTTACTATCTAGCTGAGGGAAATATCTTAAATGGTCCAGGATCATTCTCAGGACAGCCAACTATTCCATCCATTTTGTTGCCAGTAAGTAAAGTTACCTTTGGCACAATCAACAATTTATTCCGCAAATTTTCATTAAATCTGAAATGTTTCCTGGATGGTAGGTTCCAGAGGATGACTTGATCACAGGTGCAAGTCTAACTGACCAGAATGAATACTTAAACTCCTTGATGACTGATGCTCCTAGTACTTCTTGTCCTGTAACAGGTGTGCTTGCTGCATCTCAGTTTTTTTTTTAGTTTTACAGTTTATACACCATGCAGTGTTCTAGACCAACAATACTAAAATAACTTCTCCATTATGCAATGTTGGGTGCTGAAAATGTTGGCGTTGGGACTTTTCAGATGGAGTCAATCAGGGAATCTCTTCGCTTAACCATGTTTCAGATGACATCTTGAGTGTGTTACCTCCAATTGAAGTATGTGTTTTCATTTGAACATGCTATGGGAATTTAAGAATATTTTTTGCTCAAGCTGAACCACTGAAGCATCAGTTAATAGCAGTCACTTGCTTTATTTTTTCCCTTTCTTTTTTATTATGTCATGACAACTTTTGTTCTTGCAGTTGCAGTTGCAGGAATTACTAGAATTACAGGCACATCTACACCGCCAGGGATTTATACAAGCTAACAACGGTATGTGATTTTTTATAGTACTAATGATAACATAGCATTTTGTTGATATGCATGTTAAGCTGGTGTTGCTAGAAATGTCCTTTCCAATAAGAACTCTTTCAACTCCCCAAAAAAGATGTTAGCAAATTAATTATTACCTTGAAAATAACTAGAGCCGGTATGCTTAACTGATGAGTACCAAATTATTGAAATGTCGGCTTTTTATAAGTGAGGATTAGGGGCGAATATAAGATCTCCCTTTCTTTCTGTGGCCTGATGGTGTTTTTCTTTCATTCCAGAAGAAGTGCAGAATTCCAACAACCAATTTGATGATAATGAACAGTATGGTGGCAACCGGTGATCAAACTTGACACTACTGCAACACGCTTTCCTCTACTAGACTAAAGTACTCGGTGTGACTAAACATTCATAGTTTGTAAATATTAATAGTGTTGTCAGTATCAGCACAGATTCTTTGTGTCGCTCCATATATACGCCAAATTCCCTATTGGATGCAGTAGACATTTGATTTGTATTTTGAAACAAGATCTTCCAGAAAAAAAGAAAAAAACATCTGGCTCATAGTGAATACCAAGAGGAAATATGTATATTGCTAAAGTTTCTTTAATCGTGTTAATCCATCTTTGTCTAAGTTGAGTTTGCTGGTCATGTTGCTCCAGATAATGGTAAGTTTGCTACTGGTTGCACTAGACATTTGGCTTGTATTGCTTGTATAGAAGGCCAAGAGCAATATTTGTACTGTTGAACTATGTCTAATCCTGTTAATCCATCGATTTCTAAGTTGAGTCTCCTAGTTATGTTGTCGCATTCTGCACTCATAGCATGCTCTGCATCAATGAAATCGTTCCGAATAGTCTGAACATGGTAAAAATACACACAAGAGAGAGGTAGAGGGTTATACGTACAAGGTTTGAGTTTCTTAAGTACAACAGAGCTTCCGTTTCTCCATGATCCTATCAGCTCCAACACCAAGCCCACACTGACAGACACCACAGGTCCTCATCCTCCATTGCCCATCTGCCAAGGCAAATCATTAATCTTCCACCATTAATTAACTGAGCGTTGAGACAACAAACATGGAAGCAGAGCACATGGATGCAGAGCTTTCACTCATGGCTTTATCGAAGACATTTGTGCAAATCTCCTCCGGTGTGTGCTAGGCTGGACATAACCTAGATGATTGGAGTTTTACTTGTGTTTTACCTGATATAGTGAGTTGTACTGTTATTTAGGATCGGAGGGAGTAGTATTTATCATGTTTAATATCTTTTAATTGGACAAAACTATTTAACACCACCCAAGTGTGCATGAGTTGTGCAATTTTTTTGAAGGACAATGTAAGGAGTATTAATGGGGGTAGTGGTGGCCTGGCCTCCTCTTCCATCCGCAGTCCGGGCGAAGCCACCAGAAGGAAAATCTAAAGTGAGGGTTGGAGATAGAAGAGAAAGGGGAAAAGTGAGAGCAAGCTGCAAAAAGGACACTGAGGGGCATCTTATATATATGATACTATCAACAGAAAAAACAAGTATGTACAACGGAGAGAAAATAAGAGCTGGAAGGTTTAAAAAAGAAACAGTGAGCTACTCCCTCCATATCAGTTTAAAGGGTCATTATGTAGTCTAAGAAAAAAGTTTGACCATATATTTAGCCAACGAAAGATGAATTGTATGTCAGAAAAATTATACTATTGAAAAGATATTTTAAATATGAATCTAATGGTATAATTTTTGAAAATTATAATTTATATTTTTTTTACTGGTAAAAGAAAATGGCATTAAACTAGCAAAGTTACAGAAAGGACCCCGCAGGAAGTCCGATTACAAACACACCCTTCTGCACCTCTAAAACGACAACAATGGCGACACGGCGCTGTCGGTGGCGCGCCGCCGCCTCTACTCCTCTTGACGCCTTGGATCAGGAGCAACCCCATGGCGGGTGGGAAGTCGCCGAGCACCGGCCACAAGGGCCTACACCGAGCGCCGCCGTCATCGTCGAGCCAATACACACCATCTTCTTCCACATTTGATTCGGGGATCCGGTGCCGCCGTCCCACGGCTGCCGGCTTGGGAAAGACATATCCGCCAACTCCGAGGAGAAGCGAAGGCGACGAAGGTGGAAGGACGCCAGCAGAACTCCGCGGAGTGTCAATTTATATTTTGTTGATCAAACTTGTACCAAACTTTTGTATTGGAGTACGTGCTAGCCCTTTAAACCGGATGAAGGGTGTATACTGTAATGTGTATTTTAACATGTCAAATCAGTTAAATTGACACCAAATTTTTTTGATTAAAAATTTGACACCAAATTCATCAACAAAGAAAAAGGGAGTCGATTCTTTTCTTGGAAGGAGCGGTGGGCGGTGGCGATGTACGGAGCCGTGGCGCCACGGCCCAACACGACACGCTCCAGCTCCAGCCCCCACCCTCGCAAGCGACGCGCTACGGCTGCGCAGGCGAGCCGATAGAGGCGCGAGGGCGCCCCGGCAGGAAGACGCCAAACGAAAGAAAGACTTTGGCCCGGGTTGACGTACGTCTCCTCTCCTTTCCCTCCACTTTTCTGTTTTATAAAACCACGCCACCCCCGTCGCCATTGAAACACAGTTCCCCTCCTCCGCTAGTCCGCTACCGCCCCGTACGAGCTCCCCCACACCTCAGTCCCACCGAAACCGCGTGACGGGATGCAGCACAAGCGGCCGCTGGACGCCGCCGATCCGCCGGAGCAGGAGGCGGCGCGCTCGCCGACTCCGAGGAAGCGGCTGCGGCGGACGGGGCTCGTCATGATGTGGCTGTGAGTACCTACCTACCTAGCCGTTGGCTTCGTCCTTCTCTTGCTTCCATGGTTCCCAACTCATCGCTCGCGGTTGCTTCCTGTCCTGGCGGATCTGCGCTTCCGCGGCCGCCGCAGGGAGAGGAGGAGGAGGGCGAGGGCGGTCACCGTCGAGCAGATGGTTCGCCAGGTGAGGGGCCAGAGCATTGGCGACCACCCATTCCTCTTCTTTCCGCATTTTGGCTAATTCTTTTGAAGTCTCATCCCGGCCGTGAGTTTGTTAACTGACAGGTTTCCGGTGGGTTTTGGTTTGTTTTCCTGCGACAGGCGCAACTCGACATGGCCAAGATGTTCATGCTTCTCATGGTGCTTGTGGCGCGGCTCGGGTCCGTGGAGGGGCTGCTCCTCCAGCTCCCCAACCTGCTGCAGGGACTGTGGGCGGAGCAGTTTCTTACTTTTCAGAGGTATGCACAGGTTCTCAAGCACACACGTCCATGTGAGATTTTGAGATGTTGTACTACTTACAATTTTGGATCGGTACAGTTGACAGTTTCTCCCCCTTTAGAAATTAATTATAAGCGAACATAGGAAAAGCATATTTCAGGAAGGAAAGTAATGATTGAAATGTTGACTTGCCTGTCGGAATTGCCACTTTTATCATCCTCTGATGAAAAGTACAGAGCCATTTATGATAGGAATGCTGTCAGTGTCAGCAGCATACAAGCCGCCTCATCTTCATAAAGGAAACTTTACAAATATAATCCCTCTGCTCGGAAATAAGTGACTTCGGATCTGTCTAGATTCTCACGTGACAAATCCGAGTCACTTATTTCCGGAAGGAGTAGTAGTCATACTGTTTCAAGTTCAGATTATCAAGTTATACTTATAGAGTGAATAAACCAACGATTTGCCCTTCTTTCAGGAACATAACTGTGTAAAAATATCAGGAAATAGTCTCCATGACCTATGCATTGAGTATTCACCTTCGACTGTTATGGATGTGATGGATATTCTCCCTTTGTTTAACTAATTAATTTTATATCTTGTTGTGTGGTACCATTCCAAAAGTTCAGATTATCATGTTGTATTTATAGAGTCAAATAGACCAAGGATTCCTCTTCTTTCAGTAACCATAACTGTGTAAATATGTAACGCAATGGTCTCCATGAGTCTGTACTGAGTATTCAGCTTTGAATGTTATGGAGATGATCGGTAGATTCTCCCTTTATTTAACTAATTAATTTTATCTCTTGTTGTGTGGTACCATTCCAAAAGATCTGTTATGGGATCCATACAAGATAAGATTCGATCAGTTATCCGGACAGAGGTTAGTACTTTGGATCTTTCTTATCCATGTAAAATGTTTTATCATTCTGTACCCTAATGGTATCTGAACCCCTTTCCTCAATGTCATGCAACAGATTCAGGAACGACAGCCAGCTTCGGTTCCTAATGTTGTTTATGAGCGTTCAAGGTATCTGCCATTTCCCTTTTTCTTTTATGTCCTCCTTCTACTGCTGTGAATACAAATGCTCCATTCAAACTTGAGCATGCATATGCATAGTTCCTCTAGAAATACTCTTTACAAATTCTCTGGTTCATGTTATGATACTAAAACCTATCAGAGCAAGCATTTGCTTTCTATATAACCTTGGGATTTTCTTATTGTTACTTTCTCACTCTCATCCTACTTTAAATTTTTAGGCAGATGCCGGAATGCCTTCCTGAAACTGGAAGCAGCTCTGGAGTAGTCAAGCTACGGTTTGTTGATGCTGACAGACCAAAAGATCCAATTTACACTGTTTCTCCAGTACAATGGCAGAATGGACGAAACGCTAAGGTAGCAATATTTCGAGATGGGAATCAAATCATGGGCGGTGACCTTTCTAAATTGCAAATTGAGATTTTACCTGTCCATGCTGATTTGTTTACTGAGCGAGGAGAAGATGCTTTTACCGAAGAGGAATTCAACAAGCAGATACATATGTGTAAAGGGAAAGAGTCAGTCTTGACAACTGTTAGTCTAAGAAATGGTGAGGCCGATCTTGGTTCCATCATCTTTACAGAGTGTTCCTACCGGAAAAAGTTAAGATTGATAGCAAGAGTCAAAAGGCAGGATCTTACGGTGAGAGTTCAAAAAGCAATCACTGATCCTTTTGTTGTCAAAGTCCAACGAAGTGAATGTGAGTATATTCATTTATCCATTCTGAACATCAAAACATTTTAAGCATACTGGATTGGATTTTGATGCACTGATTTGCTCCGACAGTATTATATGTGGTAGGCAGCTGAAGAACAGTCTCCTATTTTAAGTGCCCACCAAGCTAATTTAAGAAAAACGATAAAGCCACATCATGGTTTACCAAAATCTTTTATAATATGAAACAAATTGAGTAATTTTCTAATTCTGTCTATTATGTGATAGTTTAATAGTATGCATGCTACATTGATTACAATGTAGATTTATGGTAAATACCATTACCTTCAGATGCAAAGATAGAGAGAACGAGCCAATTTCATATTAGTAAGTCTTAACATACCCAACCTTTTTGTCTACTTCAGTAAATGCCAAGAGTTGTCTTCCATCTAAGGGAGATGCGGTACATCGACTGAAGAATATTTCCCAAAAGGGCAAACGTTGCAGTGTCCTTGCGGCGAAAAATATCACTACAGTGAAGGACTTGATGCGACAGTATCACAAAGATAAATCTGGTCTCCAAAAGGTAAATATTCAGTTGTGATGATACTTCTGTATGTCTTCAGTGTATTCAAATTACCTGCAATAGATTTTAGTTGATCATTGTGCTGTACTGAAGTAAGATATCCAACACCTCCTAGTGCTTATTTGGACTGCATGTAATGCTAAATGTTCATTTACACTGGATTTTCTGCTAGAATTTCATCAATTGCTAATAAAACTCTTAATTTCTTGCAATTAGCTTACTGGCATGAAGAGAGAGAATTGGAGTACAATGATTGAACATGCCTCCACATGTGATCCTGGGGATGAGATCTATTCTTATAGAGTTGCAGAGGAAAATTGTGAACTCTTATTCAATGATTTCTATGATCTTGTTGGTATAATAATCAATGGACAGTATGTTCCTGTCAGAAATCTTGATCAATTTCAGCAGGTATACATTTGATAAATGTTCCACTTCCATCTCAATTAGGCAGTTGATATTCACTAAAATAGTAATGTGCTGGCAATTACCTTGCTAATGTTGTCACACTTACTAAGGCATGTACCAAGATTTACTTTTGGGAATTTAAAAAACATTTCAGTGTCTTACTGAATAGCTATTGGCTAATCTATCTCCAACATTGCTGAAAAAAAACAAGGCAAAATGATGTTAGACAAGTCAGTTTAGCTTACTTGGTTGTGCGAGTGCAGTACAACCTCACCACGTGGGTTCAAGTCCTCGTGGGCATGAATCTGGGTTCCTATTTATACAAGGGGGTTCACTTTACAGTTTTCCTTAAAAAAAGGTAAAATTGTATTATTTTCTGTATAGTTAGGAACGATTAATGGATTTAAAACACTTATCGGTAAATCGAGCCCCTGCTTCCACTGTGATGTTAATTTTTCCTATAAGAATATGCTTGATGATTAAAAATGTGTTGCTGCTCAATGAAAATTCCCTTTTGTTTACAACATCTAGAATCCTAGAATGAATATAAAATTGGATTCCCACCTTGCAATGTTCATGTGCAGGCACTGTGTTCATGAGCTTGAATTACACTGCAAGGTGAGAATAGAATTTTTTATACATTCTAGGTTTGTCGATCTTGCAAAAACGGATTTTAATCGAACAACAACATATTTTAGAATGTCTAGAAAATTGTATATCCACCTTCAAGCACAGTGGAATTCAACAAAGGCAGGAGCCAATGACAACCGTAGTGTACCCAATGCAAATCCATAAAACAACAAATTCATCAAAAAAATACCAGAGAGAATATAAATATTTTTTAGCGCCAAGAGATTGCTATCCCACTAAAATAATTCTTTTCGATGAATAGAAAGTTTTATAACGGTATGATCTTTAGACTGTTTGCTGTATCCAAAATTGCAAGCAAGCATCTACTTGTACATTGTGATGGTGATGACATAAATGGAACATTCTGTTACAGCGTAAAGTGAACAACTGGAAAAAGTCCGCATACAAGAAATTTGAGGATCGGGAGAACTCAGGAGGACTTATCCCTGATTATTTGATGAGCCATGACCACCCTGCCTGTGCAGTGCCTCTGAACAGTGAAGCTGGTCCTTCTGTACAAGCTGGACCGATATGGCAATATCCTAATGACATGGCTGCACAACAAGGTGAATTTTAATACTCCCTCCAGTCCATATTAATGGCCTCAACTTTATCTCGATTCATATATATCTATTTAAGTATTTGGACTAAATGTATTCGTATTCAAGTTACATCGCTGATCTTGGTTGTTATATGTTTCTCAAAATTCAAGTTATTCCAGAATTTGGTGAGCAACATCCATTGAGGCAGCATAGTGGGTTCTCACCGGCCGAAGTCCTGTCAAACAAGGATGCTGGTCCTTCAAAGCAAGAAGCAACACTGTTTTCACAGCACACTGTGCATCAAGGTCAATATTAAACACCTGCATAATTCTGTATTACACATCTTCCATACTCCTATTTCTCCTTCATTGCATAAAAGTTTTTGTTATTATTGCTTCTGATAAGTTTTGGTAATCAACTTGCTGTAGACCTTGGTCAGGACGGTCCTTCTATGCCACAGAATGGAACTCTTTCCTGTCATACCCTGGGAAATAACTTAAGTGGCCAGGAATCATTATCAGCACAGCCAACTATTCCATCCTACAATCTTCCGCCAGTAAGTAGAGATACCTATGGCACAATCGACTATTCAATCCCAATTTTTTTTACTGACAACCTGAAATGTTTCCTGGATGGTAGGTTCAAGAGGATGACTCCGACACAGGTGCATGTGTAACCGCCCAACGCAATTCATACTTAAGCTCCTCGATTGCTGATGCTCCTGGTACTTCTTTCCCTGTAGCAGGTGTGTTGGCCATACCAAGGTTATCTGATTATAGAGTAGATGCATTGTTTAAAGAAAAAACTTAAATCAATTCCCCATTATATATTTGTTGGGTGCTGAAATATCGCTGCAACTTCTTCAGATCGAGTTAGTCTGCCAACGTCTTCACTTAACAATGTGCACACTGACGATTTCAGTTGGTTACCTCCGATCGAAGTATGTATTTTCTTCTGAATAAGTATGATATGTTACAATTTCTCTTCGCAACAGAACATAAATCTAGGCCCAAGCTGAAATGTATCACTGTTGCAGTCAGCCTGTCACACGGCTTTATACTTTTTTCCTCTGTACTGTCAAAATCACATTTATTCTTGTGATTCCAGGAATGGTTTGAACCAGAAGCACATATTGCAGACCAGGGCTTTGTACCAGCTACCAACGGTATGCAATTTTGATACCATGATGGCCATAACATTAACTTCTTTTGATGTATAATCTCAGCTGCTAAATCATAGAGCTTGTGCTATACTATGTTCCAATTGTCCTTTCCAATAAAAACTCTTTCGACTTTCCAACTAAGATGATAGCAAATAATGTACCTTCGGAATAACTAGAGCCGGTATGCTTAGCTGATGAGTAACAAACTATTGAATTGTGGGCTTTGTCGAAATTAAACTAGGTGTTTTTTCTTCGAGAATAAAGTTAAACTAGGGTGAATCTAAGATCTTTTCGTTCTGTGCCCTGATGATGTGTTTTTTCATTCGAGCAGAGCCGCCGAATTCCAACTACCAGTTTGATGATAATGAACATGATGGTGGCAACCGGTGATCAAACTTGACACTATGGCAACACGCAGGCTTTCCTCTGCTAGACTAATGTATTCAGTGTGACTAAACATTTATATAGTTTGTAAATATCAATAGTGTTGTCAGTAGCAGCACAGATATTTTTTTTATGTCGCTTAATTCGTTATTGGTTGCAGTAAACATTTGGCTTGTATATTTAAACAAGATCTTTCAGAGAAAGTAAACCTCTGGCTTGTGCATAGAATACTGTGAGCAATATTCGTACTGCTGAACTTTGCCTAATGCTATCAATCTTTGTCTCAGTTGTTTTTCCCTAGTTATATATGTTCTTGCATTCTGCACTCATAGTATATGCTCTGCATCAATGAAATCGTTCTGAATAGTCTGAACATGGTAAAAATACACACAAGAGAGAGAGGTAGAGTTATACAAGGTTTCAGTTTCTTGAAGTACAACAGAGGTTCCATTTCTCCATGATCCTATCAGCTCCTACACCAAGCCTGCATAGACAGACACCACAGGTCCTCATCCTCCGCCGCCCATCTGCCAAAGAAAATCATTAATCTTCCACCATTGATTAACTGAGCGTTGAGACAAGAAACAAGGAAGCAGAGCACACCAGCAGGCATGTATGCAGAGTATATTTTCACCTGAGTTGGGACCGACTAGCCAGGCAAGCACGACATGCTTAGTATCCGATGTCAGCGTCGTCGACGACGAGGTCGCCGTTGATCCACTCGCGGTATGCCGCAACCGGCCAGATGAATCCCCTGGGGATGATCTTGGATGCGAGCTCGACGTCGATGATGATCTCCCTCATGGCGGGCTTCTTCTCGCCGCTGACGGCGATGAGGTAGCTCCTGCCGACCCACCCGATCCATCCCGCGATGTAGAGGAAGAGGACGCCTGGGGTGATGAACTCGCCCCAGTGCCGCTGGTCCCCGCTGACGATGAGGTGCGGCAGGCCGTCGGAGCCGCAGAGGAGGCCGAACTTGCCGTAGTTTTCGAAGCGGCGCTTGGTCTTGTCGATGGTGGCCTGGATGGCGAGCGCGGGGGCGGAGTCGGGCGCGTACTTCTTGAGCGAGGAGGTGAGCTTCTTGACGGACTGCTTCTCCCGCTTGGCGAAGGCCTTGGAGTCCTTGCAGGGGGTTAGGCCCGCGATGTCGGCGGCGGCGGGGGGCGGGGAGGTGGCCGCGGAGGAGAGGAGCACGGAGGAGAGCGCCAGGGCGGCGGAGAAGGTCTTGATGGAGGCGGAGAGGGATGGGGTGGTGTCGTTGGAGTTGGAGTTGGAGGCGGAGCAGGAGACGGAGAGGCGCGCGGGGGAGCGCTGGGACAGGCGCGGCTTGGCGGCGAAGGCCGTGGAGGTGGCGATGGAGGCGGTGAGGGCGGCCATTGCTGCTGCAGCTGCGTCCGTGGCGCGCGCGCGGGCGGGCGGGCGGGGCGTGTGGACACAGAGAGAGAGGAGTTTGATCTGCGATCGATCGATGGAGGGTGAGCGACTGGTTTGTGTAAGAAGAGGGGATAAGGTGGGCGTGGCGCGAGTGGGTGAGGCTGGGATAAGATGAAGTGAGGTGGGCGGCGGCGATTGGCAGGGGGGAATCCGGCGTGGCCGGGTGGGCGCGCGGCGGCAGATTTTGTGGGGGCGCCCGGGGCTGTGGCTGCGGTGCGCCGGGGCCTGATTCCGGACGCCCGGGCCGTGTGCTCGCCATATGCTGCAGCACACTATGTCATTTTCTGCTGTGTGTTGGTGTTTTTTCAAAGGTCAATCGCAGTTACCTTAGCTTTTTTTTTACGATCAATACCACCTTATATTTATAATAGAAAATAGTACATAGTAGAGATACATAAACTGACTCCATCAATTACAAAATAAAGTCTAAAGAAAACTAGCAAATCTTTGAGGTTTTCAATCTCTTTCTTTTTCCATGATATAATCGTGTATTTTTCTAACAGATATCAAACCATAAGCTGTAAATACTAATGAAGGTTTTCACATAATTTTTTGAGACACACTGCCAAGGCTACGTGCACGCGCGCAAACATTAGAATAATAGTCAACACCGGCAAGAGATTGCATACAAGTACTTTAGGAAAAATTAAACGAACATGAAGACATAAAACAAGGACACTTAAACGAGAGAAATACATGTTGAGACGTGATTTTCAGCGTCCTCTACAACCTCATCAGTGACCACTTCAAGATTCCGACCGTTCTATACGGAGGATGGTTCATTTCAGAGCACACTATTCAACATTTAAAGACACAAACGCTATTCTACAGGAGGCCACATGCCGTCTCCATGATCCTCTTCATGCTTTCATTCACGCCATTTTTTTCTATTTTGACTTCAGTTTATTTTCGAGAAGAGAAGAATGCCCCGGCCTCTCAATCAGTTGATGCACCCTATGGCAACACCTACTTCTATCAACGCATTTCTGGATGCCTCTCATTTCAAGCGGATGCGTAGTACAACAACAAATATATGCCTCTTAGACGTGGCAATCTAAGGCAACTCGGCGCTCTCGCCAAGAGAATCAAACTTCTACATGAGGAGAAAAAAGGAAAGTGTGCATGGGGTGTATATATGAGGTGTAGCATATATCGAGAGGAAGAGTTGTGGGAGGCAGAGGTACTTAAGCGTGTAGGTGCACATAAATGAGAGGAAATGATTAGTAGGCAGAGTATACAATGTCACTCTAAGCAGGGATGAAGTTGTGGCTTCGAGGAGCATTAATGTACTTTCTGTTACTCCCTTCTATCCATATTAGTTGACTTAACCAGCCTGTGGTTGGGTGGCTAGGAGGGTGGTTGTACCCTAGTCCAACAGAGTTTAAACCCCAGGTTTGACACTGTGTGTTGCATATGGAATATTCTTTCAGTGGGAGGCAACGTTTCCGTCGACAGCGAGGCGCCCGTGGTGACTTCGTCAATCTCAAGACCCGATCCGCCGGCTCAGTCTCTCGGAGGTGCTCATAGGGGTAGGGTGTACGTGTGTGCGTTCATAGGGGTGGGTGCATGTACGTGTTGTGAGCGTCTACGATTGTATTGTGCTTCTCAAAAAAAAATTAGTTGACTTGGATTTATATAGAGTGTATTTAGACATGTTTTAATGCTAGATACATCTGAATCTAGAAAAATCCAAGTCAACTAATATGGGGGGAGAGAGTACTATTATGGTCTGCGTTCATGTATTCCCGTGCAAAAATTAACATGCATGATTCTTCAATGAAAATACAGCGTTCACTTCTCTAAATAAGTAACAAATTCGGCAATCAACTTGTATTTTAACACAGGTCATAATATATTTGTTTTTTTTCCATAAAAATTTGCAGAACCAAAGGATACGCAGATATGCATATCAAATTTTTCTCGTTTTTCTATTATCTCGAAACAGGCTTTCGCTCCGCTTTATAAATGTGTTTTCTATTATCTCGAAACAGGCTTTCACTCCGCTTTATAAATAAAGCAACATCAAAGTAGTAGTACAGACATACACCTAGCACGGCCGAAGCCAAAGCATAAAGAAAAAAGAACGAGCGTCCGCTGGGGCTACATCACAACAGGGCCCAAGAACAAAACAAAAAGAGGAGATCATCGAGCGGGGCAGCCACACCCCTCAGGGGACTACGATCGTCGAAGAGGTTGGAGCCGAGAAGGGAAGCGTCGCCGTCCTCAAGGATCGCAAGGTATCATCGAAGGCTTCCCAGTCGCGCTGTCGCACCAAGGGGGACCACCGCTGTAAGAAGGCAATCAAAGCAAAAATAGAGTCAGACGCCCGTGTAGGGAAGATCCTCTCAATCACCATCTTGTTCCATATATTCCACAACGTCCAGGTGATGGCTGCAAACATGAGCCAGAAGAGGCGCCCCTTCCGTCCTTGTTAGCCTGGGACTGTAGGAACTCCCCCAGTTCCCGCGCCTGCCAGGCCGGACCCAGGGCCTCCCGAACAAAGCTCCACAAAAACTGCGCCGCCGAGCACGAGAACATAATACTGGCATAGGTCTCCGGTGTCCCGCGTAGGGGGAAGCGGCCATTGCCAGGGCCATTGCGCTTGGCCACCTCAACCCCCGACGACATCCGGTCGTGGAGCAGCTGCCAGACGAAGATACGAAGACTGAGGGGGATGGGGGCCTTCCAAAGGGGAGAGGTCCACCACAACTCCGAGCCCTGGAAGAGGGCGTGGTATGACGAGCCCACGGAGAACTCCCCCGATGGCAGCAACCGCCAAGAAGCCGAGTTCGGGGTCTCGAATAGCGCGGTAGGGAGGGCCGCCATCAGGCGTCGGATCTCCACCGTTTCCGCCGTATTGAAGGTACGGCGAAACAGGATGCTCCAGTGACCCGCGTAAAAGACCTCGGCAATCAGGGCCGAGGGGAAGGCGTGACGACTGTCTATGCACAGCCTGTTGGGAACCCTAAGAGCAAGGTGTGAAGCAGCAAGTTTTCCCTCAGTTGAGACCGAGGTTATCGAACCAGAAGGAGGAAGGAAACGTCACACAGGTGTTGCAAGCAACGCGAAGACCTACACAACACAAACTCAAGACTTTGCCCCAATGAACAGTGAGGTTGTCAAGCTCACAGGTTTGCTATAACAAAGGATTAAACGTATTGTGTGAAAGGTAATGGTTTGCAACAAGTAAACAAGTAATAGTGGAAGATGTATAGATGGTAAAGATTGGACCAGGGTCCATAGTTCACTAGAGGTGCTCTCCTTAGATAAACAACATGGCATGAAGGGTAAACAAATTACAGTAGGGCAATTGACAGGAAATGAGCAAGGCATAACAATGCAATTACTAGTCAGAAAGATTCCATGAGGTTGATTGGGAAATACAGCAAGATACATAGACCGCCATCCAACTGCATCTATGACTAGAAGTCCACCTTCAGGTTATCATCCGAACCCCCTCCAGTATTAAGTTGCAAGCAACAGACAACTGCTTTAAGCAAAGTGCGTAAGGTAAACAGTCCACATGTTCCATGAACAAGAGACCGTTGTTTTCTCCCTAGTGGCAACAACACATATACAACCGAAGAGATTATTATCACTTTCCTTGGAAACTAGAGGCATGAACCCACTATCGAGCATAAATACCCCCTCTTGGAGTCACTAGCAACTATTTGGCCAAGATATCTACTAACAACGGAGAGCATGCAAGATCACAAACAACACAGACATGATAGAATCATAAAGACAAAACCATTAATCAAACCAACACAATAATCTCAATATCCATCGGATCCCCACAAACACAACATACATGATTACAAATAGATTAGATCTTGATCATGAACGGAGCTCACAAGATCTATACATGAAAGCACAAAGGAGTAGATACAACCATCTAGCTACTACATGGACCCATAGTCCAAGGTCGAACTACTCACGCATCATACCGGAGAGAAGGCCTCCGGGATGATCTCCCCTCCGGCAGGGTGCCGGGAAGAACTTTAGATCCCCCCGATCAAGAGAAGATGGTGGCGGCGGATACAGATGATTTCGTGGATATTTGATCGGTTCCTTAGGGTTTCTGCATCAGGGGCTTCTTATAGGCGAAATGGGAGACCGCGGAGGCGACCAGGGGTGGAAAACCCTAGCCAGGCACGGGGCTGGGCCTACCCGCGCTGGGGATGGATCTGGCCCCCCTGGTTGGCCCCTCTGGCTCTCCTCTGGACTTCTTGTTCCCCACGGAAAGTAATTGACTTTTTTCCTTTGTCCCGTCCAATTCCGAGAATATTTCTTTACTAACTTTTCTGAAACCAAAAACAGCAGAAAACAGGCATCTGGCACTGTTGCAACTTGTTAATAGGTTAGTACCAGAAAACATGTAAAAAGCACCTCAAAGTGTGGACAAGTAAAGCAAAGTAGATACTAAACAAGCATGGAGCATCAAAAATTATAGATATGTTTCCAGCGTATCAACATCCCCAAGCTTAACTTTTGCTCGTCCTCGAGTAGGTAAGTGATAAACAGAATAATTTTTGAGGTGACATGCACCCTCACAATAAAGATCCAACCATTTGCAAGCATTGAAAACTGGGATCAAAGAACTCTAAACATGTGCATGAAAGATGGAGTTCTAACAATAGGACATAGTAACTATGCATGCAACATGACAAGCTAGAAACAAAGATCATGAATAATATGCATTAAAAAACGTTTGTTTGTCTCACATGCAGAAAACATGGCATAGTGGCAATCAGCTTGTCCCTCATAGAGTAGCAATTAAATGCAAAGGACACCTGCAAAGTTCACAAGGGTGACTAGAAACAAGTAGCACAAGAACAAGTAATAATATAGTATGCATCAATTAATAAGCTTTGGAACACTGCACACAAAATGACAACTATGCTCTCTTAATGGTGCCTAAAGGTAGAAGGTGGAGACTCAATAGTGGTGGAAAAAATGCCTTTTTGTAAATGAAGCAGGGATTACAAGTTTCAAAAAGAGCTTCCAAAAATTATGGTACTTGTTAGCTTTCATCCCTTATTGCCCCTATCATAAGCATCTTGAAGTGGTTAAGGTTAAAGTGGTAAAGCTGGAGTATATGCTTGACGAAGTATAAGCTGGCAATCTCAAGTCCCTTGAATACGAGGGCCACACCTCATGCATACTCAACTTTGGGTCCAGGTAAGTTCTTGTCACTGTAAGTATTTGCATATCATTGAGAACCGCCAACGGGGTACCCCTTGCACATGGTACAGGAGCTTTCCCATAACCAAAATGATAAGGCAAGCAGACAATGAGCATCTCAACAATCTTTTTATTTACCATATGCATAGCTTTTTATTGAGGATGCTTCATAGATAGCTCTTTATGGTGATGCTGCAAGTTTCCACCATGATTAGGCATGGCTTAGGCTAGCGGCCCAGGCGTTTCTCTAACACAGGATACAAACTCCATGGACTTACAAGTTCCCTCTTTATTTCACACCGGTGACATCCATAGACAAAAGAACATGATATCAACTGAGTACAACAAGGTACAAGTGCAATGTTGAAAACGTTCCCCGTGACAGCACGGTTCTGCTAATTCCAACTTATAAGTGCAGGCATATACAACAAAGTTGTCATAATGGTTCAAGTTTATTAGGGGCAAAGAATAAAGTGTGCCATCAAGTTCGTGAGGGCTTTAATCACTAAGTTTTCACATAACAAAATAGTTTTTAATTGGAAGATAGTTGAAAACAAGAATATACTTGGAATGGTGTAACACACCATGCATAGGATTTTATAGTGGACACTTTGGAATAACTTGGTTTCTTGGGAGTTGGAGTCATGAGTATAACTTACTCATACAAGTGGAGGCTAGCAAAAGACTGGGAGCAACCAACTAAGAGAGCAGTAATGGCCAAAATCATGCAGTGCAACAAAGCATACTAATCAAAGCAAAGAGTGGTACTACAAGTCAAGGACTAAATGATCATATAGGCTAATGGTGACTTGTCATAGTCATAACATGGTGTGAGCATGTGCCAAGTCAACCCAAGCAAAACATCAAAGGAGAATACCACAATACTATGCTTTTGCATGCTAAAACAACGCATAATTTCTTCAAGGCACACTAAGCAATCCCAATTGTTTGGATCAAGACATGCTACAGCAATAATCACTAAGCATAAGGTCAAAACAACACCTAGCATGTCATGCTAAAGTCTAAGTCATAGTCAATGCAAGCTCCTCTTGCACTTCAGGCAAGAACTTACTACTCCTTTCCAAACACCAAGCAAACTTATTTGCAAAACAACACAGTGAGAGCGGGGGTCCAAACTACTCTAACAAACTAAACAAAGTAAGCAAAGCAAACGAAAACTAAGATTATTCAAGAACAACACAACTGTGTATGAAACAATAAAAACGAAGTGTCTAGACAGATCTGAGCTTTTTATTGATGAAGAAGGGGATGCCTTGGGCATCCCCAAGCTTTGACGCTTGTACCTCTTGGATATTTCTTGGGGTGACACCATGGTGGCATCCCCAAGATTGAGCTTTTGTCCATTCTTCATCTCATTGCATCACTCTCTCTCTACACCTGAATTTTTTCCTTCATACAAAACTTCACACAATCTTCATTAGCAACATTAGTGTATTCAAAAGATATTAGACCACTGGAAAAGCTTTGTAACAGCAATGATTTTCACTAAAAACACAAGCTACTATAGTAACTCCTTCAAAAATCTCAATTTACCTAAAGAGAACTCAAAAAGGAGTCAATAAGAAGCAAATGCAAATAATGGCAGAAATCTATCAAAACAGACCAACAGGTAGAAACCGATTTTTTCGAACATCTTATGTTGCTCAGATCAAAAAGTGTTGAACTAACAAAAGTTATCTAACATACTTGGGGATTTATTTGTAAATTTTGAGCTCAACCAGAGTTACAGAGCCTCCTCACGATTTTTTTTGGTGGAGGACAGAAATCTGTTTCGGGACAGCAACTCCCCAAATCTTACTTCCCTCTCATTAGAGGTCATTCTTGGCACAAAAATCAAACAAAAAGGATAAGGAGCGGTCATTACTAAAGTAATAACTTCCAAGACTCAAGGAAACTCTTGGGTTATCTCCCAACAAGTACTTTTCTTTAACACCTTTAAGTTAGGCACAATTAGCAAGAAGAATCAAGTACTTTCAAATGAAGAAGCATTAACATCAAATCTTACTTTCAAAGGAGGAGCAAAAAGCAACTTCTCCCTCCTCATAGGTAAGTGTTCAATACCTTTATTGAATGGAAAATGATATTTAATGGTGCCTTCTTTCTTATCAATGTTGGCACCAACTGTTCTAAGAAAAGGTCTTCCCAAAGTAATAGGACAAGAAGCATTGTATTCAATGTCCAAAACATAGAAATCCACAGGGACATAAGCATTATTAACCATGATGAGAACATCATTAATACTCCCCATGAGTTTCTTCTTAGCATTATCATTGAGTGGGACATCCAAATAACAATCTTCCAAAGGTGGCAAATGAAGCATTTCATAAATCTTTCTAGGCATAATAGAGACACTAGAACCAAGATCACATGAAGCTTTGAGATCAAAGTCATTCACTTGCATATTAATAATGGGTTCCCAACTATCTTCTACTTTCCTAGGAATAGAAACTTTGTGTTTTAGCGTATCTTCTGTAACATCCCAGGATTAGCACCTGGAAATAGAGAGAACACATGTGTGTGCATTGCATTCATGTATAAGAAAATCCGGAAAATTTTCACGCAAAACTAAAAGAGCTATGGAGGGATCGAGATCTCTCTTGTACTGAAGGAAACTTCGGAGCAAGTGCGATAGATTTTGACATGACCTTTGTAGAATTCTTTTTTGGGGGAAAATTTGTTCAAACATGTATTTGAATTTCAAATATGAAATTCAAAAATAGGAATTGGAAATATTTAATAACTTGAAATAAAATGATTACATAAATAATATAAAAAGGATTCTTTATTAATATAAATATATATACGTATAGTATTACTTTGATCCTTTACAATAGATAAATAAAAGTAAAGTATCAGGAAACAAATAAGTAGAAAAAAGAATTACATTATTGAAATAAATAAAAGAATTCTTTATTACAATAAATATATGACATTGTCTTTACAAATGAATTGTAAAATAAGAAGGAAATAAGTAAACTTTATTGAATAAAATACAACAATACAATGTTTTTACAATGTTCAAATAGAAAAATAAATTACAATATTTATAATACAAAGGAACTCCTAAAGCTACTGTTCTCTTATCCCTTCATCATCTGGCATTTTATTTCCTCTTTTCATCTCATGCAAACACAACAAAAAGAAAAAGAAAACAAAACAAAAATAAAATAAAACAAGGATTAGTTGGTTAGTTTTGCTCTCAGAAGTGAACAATGAAATGCACTATTAAGATTCATCATGGAGCTAATCTTTAAGGGGCAAGTTTCAACAGATTGTAGTATCTGTTCATATCAGTGTTATTGCCTCAGAACCACATCATTGGCTATTTAAGAAATCCACTTGGCAACATCCAAAAATTTAGCTCAACTTCAGATAATACCAAACCAGCCGAGCACACCCATAGCAAAAGATCTCACAGATGGAACCTGGACAAGGGAGGGTTCCAGGACCATACCAGGCACACACACACAAGCAGCACTATTACCACATGCAGCTGAGTGCTGTCATCACCACAGCAACCCAAGAAATCAGATAAGAGGGAAGCAACCGTAGCTAACAAGTACATGCCCACACTCCACATCACATTAACACCACACTACCATCAGAGTTACATACCACACCATCTCTAGCTCTGGTTGCTCCCTAGAGCCATCCAAGAGCTAAGAGGGGAGGAATTCACAGGGGCAACACACCAGGAGGAACTGGTTAGCAGCTCACTACAGAGCACAAGCAAGGTTATCAAGATCCACATCAGGAGGAGCAGGCAACAATTACATCACAAGGAAAAAGTAGGCTAACTGATCAAGTGCTAGCACCAGCATAGAAACCTCAAGTTCAGCATCAGGTTACTACCCAACCCCAGGATCATCATATGGTATCTGTTTATATTTTCATATGAAATTCCAAAGTAAAATAGGAGATTGGTAAAAGTATTTCTCTCAGATCCACATAGAAATGCTATGTTGAGTCACCATAGATAATCTGGTAGCCACACTTTAGTATTTTTTCTTATAGAGAGTTTGGCCTCAGTCTTAGCATCCTTTGCAGCCAATTTAGAGTTCTCCAGAAAGTAAATCCCAATAGACAACTACCAAAAAATAACTATCACTGTGTACACTCCAGAGGGAGGCATCATAGTGGTATCTATGTTAGCAGCAGCCATAGAGACTGAATGAACTAGAGATTATCAAACCATAGGCAAGGGACCATTTATTGTTTAGCTGAGGTTTAAGATTGATTCAAACAAAGATCATGTAGATGATCTTTGGTACTGTGCATCCTCCAAGGAGGTACCAGAGGAGCAAGATCATCTATAAATACCACAAGCCTATACTTGGGGGCTAAACAACAGCTCGGAGAATAAGTCTCACAATATACTAATAAAAATCATTTTTCTAGAGTAAACCACTAGAAATCATTCCAAGTCAAACTCACTGCCATGTGTCCAGTACACATTTGTCAAACTGTTCCATCTGCAAGTAATAACACATCTTGGTAATTATCAACTGGACAACATCCAAACCAATGTCAATTCACAAACAAAGGATCAAGAAACAATTAAACCATATACATGCTTCTATTCATTTATTCATTTGTACATAAAGAAAACAATATGAATTCTTTAAATTAAAAGAATGCTCATAAGAGTATATATTTATTATCAAGAACTAGTAGAACATGCAGCATAGTACAAAATTCCATTTAGAGCAGGAAATCATCTCCAGATCGTGTAATCCCAGACATTTGATTAAATATTTAGTCTAGCAAAGAATTCAGAGTCCAGCAAGACTATTTACAAAGCCATCTATACAAGAAAGAAAATCATTCCTTATAATTATTCCCAGGAATGATTCATCTGTCCAAAACTCAACATCAAATGGTAGTCATTTTATTCTGAGGCTGACCATTAAATAATAAGGCAATCACAGTAAGTCCAAGTAACCAACATCGAATCAAGTTTCAGTATCTTATCATCCAAGCATCGATACATTGTAAGGGCTCATCAAATTGAATAAGAATAAGCACATATATCCTGACACCACCACCATTATACCTAGCTAAAGTTCATATACTCAAAAAGAGATCAATGAACAAATCACTATGAATCATTAAGCACCAAAAATAAGAAGAGGAACTTAGCTATGGTGGAATAGCAAGATAAAGAGAGAGAGAGGATCCGAAAGGATGAGTGGCACCTACCTGGGGCAAGTTTATAGCTCGCCGTAGAGGAAGCAGTCCAGCGGCGGAAAAAATGAGAGGCGGCGGCGTGGCGGTACAGGGAGCGCATGTGGCACTGCAACCAGGACCAAGCCAACCCGAAGAAGCCTTCAACACCCATCAACACCACATCAATGGCCACCGTAGTTCAGATGCCGGGGTTGCAGGCACCTCTGCCATCCCGCCGGAACCAAGGCCGAAGTAGACAAAAGGAAGAGACCAAACCAAAGCACCAGAGGCCAAGAACACCGAGGAAGATCCATGGTTATTCCTCAGTAGCAAAGGAGATGCGGGATCCAAAGAGGAGCATTCAGGGCGAAGGGGCACTGGCGCATCTGACCCAGGCGAGGCAGAGAGTTAGGGTTCGCCTTGGGTGCGCGAAGAGGATGCATGCGCAGGCTACGGCGATGAGGAAAAGAGGGAGGAGGTCGAGGTAGAGCTCGAATGGTGAGTGGCGGCGCTGGACTTAGCCGGCGACTGGCCGGAGTGGAGGCAGGCGGCGGCGTACGCGCCAGGAGGGGAACGAGGAGAAGGGGTCTGTGTGCATGCGTGGATGGTGTGGATAGGGGTGGGTCGACGTGTAGTGCCAGGCCTGGTCTAGCTGGGCCAGGCCAGCCCATGTACCCAAACAAACGGCCCAAGTTGATTAGGATAAGAAATAAAATAAAAATAAAACAAATGAATTACCAAAATAACCTCTAAACATTTTTAGCTATAGAAAATTATAGAAAAATTATAAAAATACATTTAATATGTTAAAATTATCATAAAAATAAGATCTATCTAATAACAATATAACTTTATTTATTTAAAATAAATATAAAGCACATAAATATTAACATCATTAAATCCTGAGTAAAATTTCATAAAATAAGAAAAACTCCTAAAAATAAATAAAAATCATTTTGTGTATAAAAATAACTCTACTATTTTATAAAAATACTAACTTAGAGTTTTACAAATAAAATATAAAGCAAATATTTAAAGACACTTAATTCTTTGAGGAATTTTATAAAAATAAAGATAATACTTAAAAATAAATAAAATTCATTTTTAAGATCTTTAATAAGTTTATTTTACTAAAAAAATACTATATATTATTCAAAAACATTTTAATAACATTAGATAATAAAACTCATTTACTTATTTTACTAAAATAAAATAACCACTTTGTTAAATTCGTTAAATTTGTTTACTAAAAAAGAAATAATCACATTTCTTAATAAAACACTAAAACGTTTAAATGTAATTACTAAGTATAAATTCATAATCATAATAAAACTTAAGTATAACTATCAACATTTAAATACTCTAATTAAATCTTAAAATCTAAATAAAACTCCTTTTAAATAATGTATAAAATAGTGAATAAACTTCATCTTTTAACCAATCTTAAAATGACTCTAAACTCTAATAAATTTATAAGATCATCCAATTATGCTCCCATTAATAAGTCGCATGTTATTAAATTCATCTTTCACTTAAATTAAAAGGGATCATTCATAATCATATTTGTCAAAACCCTAAAACTAGATGATGTTCTAAAACTCACTACATCTTAAGATTCACTAACTTTGGTCTAAACAATCATAAACATCTCATTTGAAGTTTATTCATATTTTTAAAGTTAACTTTGGTCACTTGTAAAATCAATTAAAATATGATAACTTAACATCATTCATAATCATCACAAACCCTAATGTAAAATCTAAATAACCCTCAAGACTAATTGACCTTAACTAAACACTAGTTTCTTCAAATGTTATTCTTTTTGCCACTTCACACAAACAAGTCTATAATAGTTCCTTCAGCTCTTAACAACTCAACCCAAGGACTTTTTATTTTTTTAGGGTAAATCAGTAGGGGAAAACCCCACTGCAATTTTTATAAATCATAATGGGTTACATAAGTGAATGTTTACAAATCCAAGGCCACCTCAGAGAGGGAAAAACAGTACAAGGCTAACTATCTCCTATCCAAATTGTTGCTGATCCAGGCTTTGTGATCCTGGAAGTACTTTTTCTTGATTCTGAACAGGACCCATCTTAATTCTTGAGAAATAATAGCCCTCCATTCATCAAGTGAAGCACGCTTGTTGTTAAAGATTTCATTGTTTCTGCAAATCCAGATGCCCCAAGCCCCTAGAATAATAATTTCCATTGCAAAGGGGACTTTTAATCTACGCTTTATATCAGCCAACGCCTCAAAGAGAGTTAAATCATTATCTCTGACAGGGCAGATGTCATCCCAACATGCTTTTGCAAAAGGGCAGTCCCAAAATAAATGATTTAAGGTTTCCTCACTGATGCAACCAGAAAACACACAATTATATGAGGTCAGAGAGAATCTTTTCCTCTTCATAAGGTTTCTGGTGTTTAGTCTATCTAGGAGCAAAATCCAGAAGAAGAACTTGTGTTTTTGCTGGCAAGAAGACTTCCATAACCAGGAGAAATGAGGCTGGACTGTCAGATGCCCAGATAATGATGAATAGGCCTTTTTAACAGAGAAAAAATCACTTCCCCAAATGTAGCTCCAATTGTCTATTTCTCCCTGAATCCCCTCACTGATAATTTGCTCCAGGCACTGATAGTCAAAATAAGCTTGTTGAGATAGAGGAAGAAAGAAATGGTCTTGCATGTTGGGTGTCTGAATAAACTCACTGATAGAGATATGTGGATTTTTTTGCAAAAGACAGTAAGTGAGGAAACTTATGCTGCATGCATTCTTCCTTCCACATATCAGTCCAAAAGAGGGTGGATTTGCCATCTCCCACCGAGCATTTTGCAATTCCTTTAAAGATGTCAACTAGTTAGCTTTCCACAAAAAGGACCCCTCTAAACTTCTTCCAGGCAGTTTTCCATTGCTATATTAAGTGTTCCAGACAAGATGAACCCAGGGAATATCTTTGTGATTATAGAATTTATCTAAATTTTTCAAAAGAAGAGCCGAGTTTTGAATGTTAAGATCAAGAACACCCAAACCTCCATGATCCTTTGGTCTACAAACTTTGTTCCAGGACACTAGTGCTTGTCCTCTAGCTTGGACATCAGTTTTTTCCTCCACAAGCATTGCCTCATGTACTTGATCAACTGATCTTTAATAGTGACAGGAAGTTCAAAAAAGCTCATATAATATATGGGAAGGGAAGATGTTCTACTGCAGGCTTGTTGATGCTTAAAGGCAAGCCAAGATAAGTGAAGGGTAATGATCCAGTGAGGCAGGAAATTGTATTCGCAAAATGCCTTAGTCTATCAGGATCCATGTTGATTGGCATCATACTAGATTTAGAATAATTAACCTTGAGTCCAGTGGAAAGAGCAAAAGTATGAAGCAGAGCTTTAAGGCACATCAATTGTTTTGAGTCAGCTTTAAGGACCAATAAGGTGTCATCTGCATACTGAATTACAGGGAAATCAGGGCAGAAAACACCTTCTAAGGGAGGAGATAGAAGCCCAAGGCACATTGCTTTGTTGAGAATGGACTGGAGGAGATCAGCAGCAAGAACAAACAAAAGGGGAGATAAGGGATCCCCTTGCCTTACACCTCTTCTACAGTAGAATTTTTTCCCAGGCACTCCATTTAATAGAACAACAGATGAAGCAGATCCAAAAATCAACTGAATCCAATTAATCCATTTCACACCAAAACCTTTGGCTTTGAGGATATTGATGATGGTGGAATGCTCAATATTATCAAAAGCCTTTTCAAAGTCAAGCTTCAGAATTAAAATTTCTTCCTTGGACTCGTGACATTGATAAAGGAATTCAAAGGCCCATCCTAAGCTGTCCTGAATAGATCTTTGCTTCAAGAATCCATATTGATTTTTGTGGACAAGCTTAAGAATAATTTTTTGAAGTATGTTGGCCAGGAGTTTGGTTATAATCTTGAAGACACTGTTTACCAGAGAAATAGGCCTGAAATCTGCAGGTGTCAGAGGAGCCTCATTTTTTGGAATGAGGGTGATAAAAGAAGCATTAATGCTTTCCAAAGAAGTCTTGCCCTCAAAGAAATCCAAAAGAAGTTGTTTAACATCTTCCTTAATAATAGGCCAAAAGTGCTTAATGAATTCATTATTAAAACCATCAGGGCCAGGAGACTTGTCATTAGGTAGTTCTTTAATCACATCTTCAATTTCTATATCAGAGAATGGCTGTTCTAAAGCATCTCTTCCTCATAGCTCAGACATTCACCTGCCAACTCACTAAGGTTAAAGTGCATTTCAGGCTTATCTGAAGTACCCATTCTATCCATAAAGGCATGCCAAAGGAGGTCAGCTTTACCAGAATGAGCATGAATCTCCTCATTGGATTCATCTTTGAGCATGGAGATGTAGTTATGCCTAAAACTGATGGTAGCTTTTGAATGAATTTTTTTTTGTGTTTTCATCACCCAACTTGACCCATTTGACCTTTCCTCTTTGCTTCCAATAAGCATTCTGATCTTGTAGCAGTGTGATTACAAGAGTTTTCAGCACGTCCCTGAGATTCCATTCCAGTATAGTAAGAGTTGTCATTTCCTCCAAGACATCCAAGAGATCAATAGTTGCATTGCCATTACTAATTTGTGCTTTCAAACAAGGCAAATTCTTTGCCCAGATCTTTATCCCTCTTCTGGCATTTTTGAATTCAGCATTAATTCTCTTAGCAGAGTCAGGGAAGCCAACTGGAATGTTCCAAGCATTTTGAACAATTGGTTTAAAATCACCGTGATGCATCCAGTAGTTCTCAAATCTGAAAACCTGGGATTTTGGAATCATTGTTCCAATAGAGATGACACAAGGCAGATGGTCAAAGGTTGGCTTGGTAAGAGGAACAACAAAAGTTGAAGGATAGCTTTGTGTCCAGGAGGCAGAGGTAAAAAACCAGTCCAATCTCTCCATAAGAGGTTCCTTTTGCATGTTGCTCCAAGTGAACTGTCTACCTTTAAGGGGTAACTCCATGAGCCCCACGTTGCAAATGGCTTCATTAAAGAGGAGCATGTCATTCACATCACCCCCTGCCTATTTCTGTCAGAGGGTTTTCTAATGAAGTTGAAATCACCCACAATGAGCCAATCCATATCATCAGGCATATCGATATTTGCAAACCATTCTAAGAAATCTGCTTTTTTTCAGTTAAGCAGGGCCCATAAATATTGGTGAGAATCCAGGTTTCATTGGACAAAAGGGAGGCCAAGGTGATAGAGATGGAAAACTCATTTTGAAAAGAGAGTTTCCCAGAAAACAAACTACTATTCCAAATGATAATCAGACCCCCAGAAGCCCCCATGGAGGGAAGGAATTCAAATTTGTCAAATTTGGAGGGACAAATTTTCTGACGTAAGAAATATCAAACTCTCCCCTCTTAGTTTCCTGGAGACAAATAATGTCACAACTAGATTCATCAATCTTATTTCTGAGAGCAACCCCTTTTTATCAGAATTAATGCCCCTGATGTTCCAATTCAAAATCTTCCATATTCTTTTGTTATCCATAAAAAACCATATTGTGGGTTTGATTAAGGGGTGATACAATCAATGTCATCACCCAAAAGAAAGGATCACAACCAAATAAGCAAAAGGCACTCCACGACTTAATCCCACTGACAGATTCAACATCCATAACCACAACAGGTAGCAAACACAACAGATGACCACTATTACAAGGTTCAGGATAGGGAACCAACAAGGTTCCAACAAAAGACAATTTGTGATATATTGGACACCTAAATAGAGGGATTCTTCTTGGCTTGCTGTCCACAGGTACCAGAAGCCCTAGATTTCTTCTTGCCCCCAAGATTTAAGGTTGAGGAGCCATTCCCTTTGTTGGTGCCTTTGGTAGGAGCCTTGACTGCAACTTCAGTGGCTTTCCCTTTCTTGAGCAGCCTTTTGTCTAGGTCACCATCCTTGACCTTGTAGAAAGAAGCAGCAAGGTTTTTAACCACTTTAGGATTTAAACATGGTGGACAACATTACAGGTCAGACAGTCTGAAATTGAGCAGTTTATATGACCTTTGAAACCCCCATTTAATTCAACAATTCGAGGACTTCTTCTCACCTCAGATTCAACTAGAGGTTCCTTGCCCTTTCTCTTTCTGGAAGGAGTGGAAGGAGAGCAAGATGACTGCTTGGCCTCAATGCCCAGACAAGGAGGAGCCATCTGTGAAATGCTTTCATTAGGGATGATGAAAGAGATTGAATTCTCCTCAGCAATAGGTTCTTTAATAATTTCCCATAGGGGGAGGTAAGAAAGCTTCTGACCCAATTGAACTTTTCAGGAGTAGCAAGCGTGAGAGTAATAAAATTAAACCAACTTACAGGAATGTCACACATGAGTGAGCCCCTTGATGATGAATCCTTTTGAAGATGGGGGGCAAAGTAACTTTCCCAAAGTTCTAATCCTTGTTTAGAAAAGCCCTGTTTTGCAGCATGGACATCAGGGATGGAAACGAAAGTTCTGACCATGCCAACCTATAGATGAGCTTCATTAGGGGAGAGGAGGTGTTGATCTTCCAACATCCAATCATTGTTTTCTCCAGCCTCATCACCAGTGTCCATTGGACTCTCAACTCTCCCTTCCTCATCAGAGTTGTAATCATCCTCCTCCAGGTAATTTTGAAGGATGTTCTGCAGGCCTTCCCCAAAACTAACTCCCTGAGGCTCCTCATTAACTGCATGCTCCTCAACAGATGCAAGATCAACATTAACAGAGTCATCATCATCTGACTCCCAATCATTCACAAGTACAACACTAGTAACTGCACTGTTAACATCCTGAGGGGGGAGATTGTGGTCATCCACAGGCATATCTTCACCAGGAGCAACCACAGGGCCCTGCACTGGGGCAGCAGCAGCTTCCCATGGGTCCCATCCCTCATTGTTGCCACCAGGAGGAGGAGGAGGTGGCGCCAACCACTGACCCCAGCCACCAGCCTCACCAACAGGAGCAGGTGGGGGTGGGGGAGGAGGGGGGATCTGGGGCCCAAAGACAGGAAGAGGACGTGGGTCCTCATTGTCAGCAGGCAGTGGGTCCTCCTCAGGTGGCCCCCCAAGCAAGTCACTCTGTAAAACTTCAACAGAAAAGGTCCAAGATTCAGTCTCCACCAAGTCACCAATAGTGAACCTCACAGTCTTGGGGATCTCCAAAGGGGGCCCAACTAGCATCACCCAACACTTGTTGTTGAATTGGGTCCTTCTCCAATTTTCACCCTCATTGTGCTTAACGAAAGAGACATGCACATCTTGGAAAGGAATGGGACTGGCCGCAATGATCCTGTCCCTATCACTAACATGGTGAAATTGAACATAGGCGGCCCCTAAAGGACAAGCCTGGATATCCCGAAAATTCACCCGAACTTCATTATTAAGGAAGTCTAGCAGACCATCGCGAAAATTCGCGAAAGGGACCTGACCAGGGGGGAGGGTATTAATGGAAGAAATAGCATACTGTTCATGCGCCTTAGACCGACGCGGAACCACCACCCTCTTGATGCGTGTTCTTCCAGCACCCTGCAGAACTTGAAATCCATCCGGCAAGAACGGCGCAGGGTCAATCGGAATGTTGGCCATTGTACCAGACTTTGCCGGCGACGAGCAAGGCAAGGAAGTTGGGGTTTCCGCAGGCGAGGGAGTTGAGGGGACATATATTCTGGGAGTTGTTTTTTGCAAGGAAATGGAGAAGTCCTTAAAACCATTGTACACAGTGGGCCGAAAGATAGATGGATTTGTCTGGGCCTTGAACCACCCCAGGTAAGAGTTATCGGGCCACAAACGTTTTGGGAAGGTTGGGAATTTCAAAAAAGGACTTTACCGTTGTACAAGGACTTTTTATCCTAGTCACTAGATAACAATTAATCATAATCACATTACTCTATCCGTACTTGTATATTTTGGATTGTTAACACTTAAGTTCCTTATCAATGACATTGCTTATTAAATAAACTTAAAGATAAACCCAATCTTAAAGAAGATACCTAAGATCAACTTATTTAAAATGCTAAGGGTTTCACTTTGGGAATTATAAAATTGCATAGCATTATTTATGCATAATGGCATCTTGCTTCTTTAAACATTAGTCCTTACCAGACCAATGATGATGATTTCAGATATCGGATCTTCTATTGTCTCGAAGACCGTGAGTGCATAATATTGCAATCACAAAAGGCAAGTTCATACTTGCTCATGTACTTTGATTATTTTCTGTAAAGTATTTTGCAAATCCAGTGTTGTCATCGCCTGCATTTCAAAAAGGGTCAGAAAACACTGTTTTCATAATAATATGATTATAGGTTATTTACCATGAGGTAAGAACCTATTATGAAAGTTCCGATGGTAAAGGAACATATTACCTAGGACTTAACAACCAATGTCGCCAGTGATTCTTACGCCGTATATTACACGTTAACCATGAGATTTGGAAGGGGACAGAGAAGTCAGCTGGATCGGCTCCCTTTCGCATGCCAACGGATGACCGGGCCGTTGTTGCAACTCCTCTTGTAGAGGGTTAGCAGATTATGGGTGGGATCCCTCAACCTCCCACGACTTATGGTATCTATGAGGGTTGTACACCTTAGGCTAATAATGGAAACAAGTTTTATCCTAGGCCTGATGTGCAATCCATCGGGTATGCGGGGTCGCAGAGAAGGACAGTGATTGGCTTGGATCTTAGTCTGGGCCTCACACCAAGGAAGTGTGAACGAGCCTATAACTCGGATGTGCAACAAAGCTAAGGTCTCTCATGGGTAAAGCAGCACACCTCTGCAGAGTGTAAGAACTATAACTTGTTACTCCCTATTCCGGGAAGGAGCTACGAACGCGGCAGGAAAGAAACTCCATGAAAATTCTGGTAAACCTGTGAAGGCTGACGGACATAGCTTTTCAGAATAAAAGAAACCTTTGAAGAAATGTTTTCGAAAACTTGCATTGCCTACGACTTATGGTCTGTGGCTGTAGATAATGCATCAAACACTTCTCTTTAGTGAACTTGCTGAGTACGCTCGTACTCAACCGTATCTTCTTAACCTTTTCTAGATCTCGGAGAAACCAATGGCGTTCCTAGGAAATAAGTTATTTGAAGAGTTGAAGATATCTGATGGAGATCAACAAAGTCGAAGACCTTACCGGAAGTTATCAAAGACAAGCTGAAGCGTAGAACATAAATAAAACTCCTAGAGTCTAAACCCTACTTCTGTAGAACAATACTATAGTAGTACTTTCAAGCCTTATGCATATATTAATAGTATTACTTCTAAAGTAACTCCGAGTGGATCTTTCTGGTTCTTTCTGTATAATATTCCTCACTGTTCGAGGAAGTTCTCTGGATCTTTTGTAATATGTTATATGTAATATAAAGTTTTGTATTGGACCTGCGATGTTTCTGTTGTACCACTCTGAGGGACATAATGCGGATGAAACGGTGTTCCATTGGTGTTATGTCAACGACTATAGTGTACTACATCATGCATTGGTATATAATGCGGATGAAACGGTGTTCCATTGGTGTTATGTCAACGACTATAGTGTACTACATCATGCAGTGGTATGCTGGGTCACTACATCTTCCTTAATCTTAACAAGAGCATATGTAATGTGTTTGTAAAGGCAACATGCATATCACTAGCATTAGGACTTCTAGCAAGCTTTTGCAAGAACATAATCACTTTAGAAATATTGCAACCATCAATATCAAAGTCAAACTTGGCATCACTAGTAGTAGGCTCAATAGACTTAGTCATGGTAGGAGTAGGAGTAGGGACTACTTGTGGTTTAGTGGTGATGGTGCACACACTATTGTTTCTATCAATTTCAGCTTCCCTTTCCCACTTAGCATCAAGTTGAGCTAACAGCCTAACATTTTCATCAATAGTAACTTGTATGGCATAAGCAGTAGCAAAGGTGTTTTCCATAGTTTCAGGTTTAGCAGCCATTTTATTAATCAAGGAAGACTAAGCTTCAGACAAAGAGGATATATTTTCTCAATAGTTAAAAGATTTTCCTCTATAGTCTTATTGAAAGTGGTTTGTTTACCAATAAAGTCTTTGAGCATGACTTCAAGTTCAGAGGGGGCACTTCTAGCATTATTGTAAGAACTTCCATAGGTATTGATATTATTAGGAGGATAAGACCTATAATTGTTGTTGCTACCAAAATTATTCCTATAGACATCGTTGTTGAAATTGTTGTTTCTAATGAAGTTGACATCAACTTGCTCTTCTTGAGCAACCAAAGAGGCTAAGGGAACACTATTAGGATCTAGAGGAGCTTTCCCATTAACAAGCATAGCCATAATAACATCAATCTTTTCACTCAAAGAGGAAGTTTCCTCAACAATATTTACCTTCTTACCATGTGGAGCTCTCTCAACATGCCATTCAGAGTAGTTAACCATCATATTATCAAGGAGCCTTGTTGAAGCACCCAAGGTGAGGCCCATAAAAGTACCTCCAGCAGCTGAATCCAACAGATTTCTTAAGGATAAGTTCAAACCTGCATTTAAAGTCTGGATAATCATCCAAGCAGTGAGTCCATGAGTAGGGCAATTCTTAACCAAAGATTTCATTCTTTCCCAAGCTGGAGAAACATGTTCACTATCAAGTTGTTTAAATTTCATAATGTCACTTGTCATAGATATAATCTTAGCAGGAGGATAGTACTTTCCAATAAAAACATCTTTGCACTTATTCCAAGATCAATACTATTTTTAGGCAAAGAAAGCAACCATTCTTTAGCTTTTCCCCTCAAGGATAAAGGAAAAAGCTTGAGATTAATAATATCTCCATCTACATCCTTATACTTCTGCATCTCACAAAGTTCAACAAAGCTATTAAGATGGGCAGTAGGATCATCAGAACCAGCACTAGAAAATTGCTCTCTCATCACAAGATTCAACAAAGCAGGATTAATTTCATAAAAGGTAGCATCAGGAGCAGGTGGAGCAATAGGAGTGCTAAGGAAATCATTGCTGTTGGTGCTAGTGAAGTCGCACAACTTGGTGTTCTCAGCGGAGTTCATTTTGGCAAAGGTGGGCAAGCCAAAAACAGCAGCAGCAGCTAGAGCAGGAACTAATTTTTTTTGTGTTTTTTAAAAAGAGGAAAACAAAACCAAGCAAAAGAAACAAAGCAAACTAAAAACAAAGTAAAGAGAAAGGAAGTGAAGGACTCCCCTTGTGAATACGTCCTTGGCCTCCCCGGCAACTGCGCAAGAAAAGCTTGACAACTGTCTACGCATAGCCTATTGGGAACCCCAAGAGCAAGGTGTGAAGCATCAAGCAGCAAGTTTTCCCTCAACTGAGACCGAGGTTATCGAACCAGAAGGAGGAAGGAAACGTCACACAGGTGTTGCAAGCAACGCGAAGACCTGCACAACACAAACTTAAGACTTTGCCCCAACAAACAGTGAGGTTGTCAAGCTCACCGGTTTGCTGTAACAAATGATTAAATGTATTGTGTGGAAGGTAATGGTTTGCAACAAGTAAACAAGTAACAGTGGAAGATGTATCGATGGTAAAGATTGGACTGGGGTCCATAGTTCACTAGAGGTGCTCTACTTAGATAAACAACATGACATGAAGGGTAAAGAAATTACAGTAGGGCAATTGACAGGAACTGAACAAGGCATAACAATGCAATTACTAGTCAGAAAGATCCCATGAGGTTGATTGGGCAATACAACAAGATACATAGACCTCCATGCAACTGCCTCTATGACTAGAAGTCCACCTTCAGGTTATCATCCGAACCCCCTCCAGTATTAAGTTGCAAGCAACAGACAACTGCTTTAAGCAAAGTGTGTAAGGTAAATAGTTCACATGTTCCATGAACAAGAGACTGTTGTTTTCTCCCGAGTGGCAACAACACATCTACAACCGAAGAGATTATTGTCACTTCCCTTGGAAACTAGAGGCATGAACCCACTATCGAGCATAAATACCCCCTCTTGGAGTCACTAGCAACTATTTGGCCAAGATAGCTTCTAACAACGGAGAGCATGCAAGATCACAAACAACACAGACATGATAGAATCATAAAGACAAAACCATTAATCAAACCAACATAATAATCTCAATATCCATCGGATCCCCGTAAACACAACATGCATGATTACAAATAGATTAGATCTTGATCATGAACGGAGCTCACAAGATCTATACATGAAAGCACAAAGGAGGAGATACAACCACTAGCTACTACATGGACCCATAGTCCAAGGTGGAACTACTCACGCATCATACCAGAGAGAAGGCCTCCGGGATGATCTCCCCTCCGGCAGGGTGCCGGGAAGAACTTCAGATTCCCCCGATCTAGGGACGATGGTGGCGGCGGCTACAGACGGTTTCGTGGATATTTGATTGGTTCCTCAGGGTTTCTGCATTGGGGGCTTCTTATAGGCGAACAGGGAGAACGAGGAGGCGGCCAGGGGTGGCAAACCCTAGCCAGGCACATGGCTAGGCCCACCCGCGCCTGGGGTGGGTCTGGCCCCCTGGCTGGCCCCTCCAGCTCTCCTCTGGACTTCTTGTTCCCCACGGAAAGTAATTGACTTTGTCCTTTGTCCCGTCCAATTCCGAGAATATTTCTTTACTAACTTTTCTGAAACCAAAAATAGCAGAAAACAGGCATCTGGCACTGTTGCAACTTGTTAATAGGTTAGTACCAGAAAACATGTAAAAATCACCTCAAAGTGTGGACAAGTAAAGCAAAGTAGATACTAAACAAGCATGGAGCATCAAAAATTATAGATACGTTTCCAACGTATCAAGGCGGAAATGGCGAAGAGGGCGGGGAACTGGACCCCTAAGGGGACAAGAGAGAGAGCCATGGGTCCAGCCAAAAGCGCACTCCCTGGACGTTGCCCACGACGAACGAAATGCTTAGTCTAATGAGGTGTTTAATCTCCTAGATGGCTCTCTAGAATTGAGAGCCCTCCCAGCGCTCGCATGCTAAGAGCGGCCGGCCCCGGAGGTATTTGGCTTTAATGAGTTGAAGCCAAAGACCCCCGTCATCCCTCAGGATATGCCAGACCCACTTCAACATCAAGGCCACATTGAAGCGGCGCGATTCCAGGATACCTATGCCCCAAAGGCATTTGGGGGCGCAAACGTCTGCCCATTTAACCATATGGTACCTCTGGTGGCCGCCCCTCGCTGCCCATTTAAATAGCTCCTTAGCGAAGTCGGCATGTGTCCCCTCCGGCAGCAGTTACAACCCCATCTGGTACATAGGAAAACTCGAGAGACAGGAGTTAATCAGGACCGTCTTTCTACCCTTAGTCGCGAGGCATGTTCTCCAGGGTTCAGCTTTGGAGCAGACCCTCGAGACCAAAGGAGCAAAGGTCCCTGATAAGAACCCGAGTCTCCTGAATGGGCATCCCCAGATATGAAATGGGAAAGTCGGCCACTTCGCAGTTGAGATTGTCAGCAATCCTCTGCCTATCCACCTCAGAGTACCCGAGGACGATCACTTCACTCTTGTGAAAATTGATTTTTAGGCCTGACATGGTATCAAAGCAGAGCAGCAGGAACTTGAGGTTGATGATGTTGAGATTCGATCCCTGAACGATGATCATAGTATCATCCGCATAATGGAGGTGGGAGATGCCACCCCCCGGAATAAGGTGCCCTACCACACCAGAGATGTGGCCAGCGATTTTGGCTCTATCCAAAATCTCTGCCAGGACATCCACCGTAGCGTTGAACAAGAGGGGAGAGATCGGATCCCCTTGCCTAACCCCGCAGGAGGGCGTAAAGTAGGGGCCAATCTCGCCGTTAATGTTGATCGCCGTCCTCCCGCTCATCACAAATTGCATGATCCAGCATATCATGCGGTCCTCAAAGCCCCTTCTCTTCAAGACCAGCCTCAAGAAAGCCCAGTCCAAGCGGTCATAGGCTTTCTGGAAGTCCAGTTTGAGAAACACCCCTTTCTAACTGCGTGACTTGACCTCATGAATGATTTCATGGAGGGAAAGGACATCATCATGAATGAGGCGTCCCTTCAGGAAAGCAAACTGGAGAGGGTGGGTGAGCCTCTCCATCACCGGGGCCAGCCGGAGGGCACATACCTTCGCGAAGAGCCGCTGTATGACATTGATCACTGTGATCGTATGGAATTGGCGAATATCGGTGGCCCCCAACACCTTGGGGATCAAGGTAATAACCCCAAAGTTCAGCCGAGACGTCACCAGCGTCCCAGTGTAGAACTCTTGAAACATCTGAAGGATCACCGGCTAAAGCTGGTCCCAAAAAGTCTGGAAGAAGCTCACAGGAAGACCATCAGGTCCTGGAGCCGAGCCAGTCTTTATGGATTTCAGGGCCACTGCCACCTCACTTGGAAGAAAAGGATGGGTAAGTTCTATTATTCGTAAAATAATTTCTGGATGCAAAAGATCATACTCTTGGAATCCAAGTTGTATATTTGACTCCTGACGAACCAAAATAAAATCTCCGTGAACATATGTTTCTACTATTTATCCCGTCAAGCGTGGTGGAGAATAACATGGAAATGGAAAATAACCACTCTTAAACAAGAAATGCACCTTGAGACATGATTCTCGGAATCCTCGATCTATTTCATGATTCTGACCGTTCTATATGGACGATTATTCATTCTAGAGTATACATTTGGCATATAAAGACACAAACACTATCATACAGGAGACCACAACGCGCATCTCCATGCTTTCCTTTAAATCATTTTTTCATTTGGACTTTAGCTTTTTTTCAGAGAAGGAGAACATGTCCTGTCATTCGAATCAAAAGATGCACACAACCTCTCCAACTATTGACACATTTCTAGATGCCACTCATTTTAGGAAGAATCGGAGTAAAACAATTTCTGACTCCGACATGGCCTCTAAGACAATTATGTGCTCTCTTTGAGAGAATCAAACTTATACATGATGAGAAAAGAAAGGCCTATGGGGTTTAGCATATATTGAAAGCAAGGATAGTGGGAGGAAGAGGTGCTTAAGAGTGTATGTGCACATGAGAGGAAATGATTAATAACTACACAATGGTTTTATGTCACTCTAAACAGGCATGGAGTTGCGGCTTTCGTAGAGCATTTGCTACCGAATGAATAGTAAATCTAAAATAAACAGGTAAGTCTGAAATTTTATTTACTTGTTTTGTTAACATATTCGTGTTTTCGTGTTCGTGCAAATTTGCACGAGAAAAATTAACATAATGTTTGTTGATGAAAAATACAATATTCGGTGCTCGAAACAAGCAGCAAGCAAATTTAGCGCCTAGCTTATCATTTAAGACTTGTCACAATATTTTTGTTTACTCCATAAAATTTGCATATAACCAGAGTTTTATATCCAGCTCTTAACAAACAAAGTAATTAAAATCTCCCTAAACATGTTTGTACTCTCTCTATTCCAAATTGATGGTGTCTAAATTTAAATGTATCTAACACTAAAACATGATCGATTAGATATATCCGAATTTAGATAAATCCGAGTCCATTGATTTGTATCGGAGGGAGTATTCTTTTTCCCCGCGCGGGTGGAAATGCTTTGACTGTGCAGATTTTGATTTTGCGTCGTGCTTGTGGCTGCGGCCGGTGCACCGGGGCCTGATTCTTGTTGATGGGTCGTGTGTTCCTAGCTGCAATCTGGCCGAGCAAACAAACTCGTATTATTGCTTGTGTCTCGGGTGGTTTACAAGCACAGGTTACACTGCACGCATATAAGTAGTATGGAGCTAGCTACGAGTCCTAGTCGATAACTAATTCTAGTTCTACAGGGAAACATGTATGTTCACCAGCTAGCACCAACTCGTATTCTACTCATACTCGTATACCATCCGAGCGCACCGTGCCGTGCCGGATCGGACGTGCTTGTTCGTAACAATGCGTCTTGAGCTATTAACATACTTCCGGATGCCACTCATTCCGAGATGAAACAAAGAAAAAGAAACTTCTGCATCCCACAAGGGCGTCATCTAAGGCAATTCTGCGCTCTAGCCCAAGAGAATCGAGCTTGTACATGAGAAGAAAAGAAAGGAAACATGATGTCTATATATATATATGAGGTGTAGCACACATTGCAAGGAAGAGTCATGACAGCCATGTGCGCACATAAATAAGAGGAAGTGATCAGTACATTCACACAAATTTTATGCCACAACTAAAAAGAAAGCAAGTCCTGGAACGTCCATTTCTAGTATTTATTCAGGAAACAATGGTCTCTGTTGCGAGCTTTATCTATTATATATTAAAAGCAATATAAGGTTGTTTTTCGAGACATCACGTTGATCCACATCATCATAATTATTTTGATCGCTAGATTTAATATCTGTGGTTAAGATTTATTAACTAAATAATGCTACGTGATACCAAGTTCGGCTAGCCCCCAGTTTTTATCACGTCACGTCACAGTCCAACAAAAAGGGAGTCCAATAAATAGAGTACTACTAATATCCTCTCTCTTGCCTTCCTAAAGAAAACTCTCCCTTGGTTTCTTCAAAAAAAACTTCTCCCTTGCGTGTGCACGATACGGACTCTATGAAAATTTTCGGAGACACTCTTTGTTCTGTTCTGTATTTTCCTTTGCAAAGGTTCAACTCTGACAACATGCCAGGTTAGTCCACAACATTTAAAATATTTGGACTGTCAATACAAGTTACATAAAGTTTTTTCTTGGGATTTGCATGGAGTGCGTGTGAGATGCTGTTTAAAAAGGTGTCCGTACAAAATATGCTCGCATGTCAGATATTGACACGGCATCATCAAACTTTGATCAACAGTTTCTACAAAATAAACAAATCTGATAACTACTTCCTACTACATGTTAGTAAAAAGAGTTTGTATGAAATATTGATGCGTACCAGACACTACAGGAATGGAAAACTACGCCGACGGCCGGTCGCTATGTCGACGGCCAAACGCCGGGGCCGTCGGCGTAGCCATCGTCCAGGCCAGCCCCGCCAAGCAGCCGTCGGCGTAAAATTGCCCTCGGCATATTCTATGCTACGCCGACGGCTGCCCTCGGCGTAGCTATTTTTTATTTTATCTCATTAAATTTTGAAAAATCATAACTGAATCATTCTAATTCGGAAAAATACAAATAATATATCAAAATTTGCAGAAAAATAAGGCCTATCTATCTACACTCAAATAATACATATTTATAAATAAAAATTAAGTAAAACATAAAACATTATATATAGTTTAAAACGGGCATAAAAAATTCAAAAACGATCGAAACAATGCGAAACCTTCGCGTGGTGTTATATTATGTGACATAGTTAGAAGAAAAAATATCAAACTTGGTATATTGATTATGTCTCAAAGAAACCTTCACAAAATGACCTATCTCATTCGAGGTTTCTTGACTTTCGGGTCAAATGACCAATGTTATGGCTAGAATCAAGGCATAGTTTGTGATAATGTGTCCATATTGTGCATACACATGCATCATGGTATGGCGAACAATATTGCAGTAGGAAGTTTTCCTTTTCGTCGCACCAAAAAGCCATTTCCCATTTTCCGAGCATAAAAACGGCCGGTTTTGTGAAGCAACCACCAAATGGCTAATTCAAAATACTACCACCACATTTTACAAAAATACTATACCACCTTATACGGACAATGTACCAACAGGGGGATCCGAAACCTTTCCGTCCACCTTTGGCGAAAAAGACAAATATCTGCCGAATCGGTAGGAAGTAGGTCAGATATGAACTACAGGTACATGATCCGATGCTCATGTTTTTTTACAAAAATCATTTTTAGGTTCACAATATGCTATTTTATCAAAGATCTAATGAAAGTTTAGTGAGGCTCTGCCCCGAGCTAAGAATCTTTATGTCCGCCGTTTGACAAAGTTTGACGATAGTTTAAAACGGGCATAAAAAAATCAAAAACGATCGAAACAATGCGAAACCTTCGCGTGGTGTCATATTATGTGACATATTTATAAGGAAAAATAGAAAACTTGATATATTGATTATGTCTCAAAAAAACCTTCACAAAATGACCTATCTCATTCGAGGTTTCTTGGCTTTCGGGTCAAATGACCAATGTTATGGCTAGAATCAAGGCATAGTTTGTGATAATGTGCCCATATTATGCATACACATGCATCATGGGATGGCGAACAATGTTGCAGGAGGAAGTTTTCCTTTTCGTCGCACCAAAAAGCCATTTTTTATTTTTCGAGCATAAAAAACGGACGGTTTTGTGAAGCAACCACCAAATGGCTAATTCAAAATACTACCACCACATTTTACAAAAATACTATACCACCTTATATGGACAATGTCCCAACAGGGGGATCCGAAACCTTTCCGTCCATCTTTGGTGAAAAAGACAAATTCCTGCCGAATCGGCAGGAAGTGGGTCAGATATGAACTACAGGTACATGATTCGATGCTCATGTTTTTTTACAAAAATCATTTTTAGGTTCACAATATGCTATTTTTTCAAAGATCTAACGAAAGTTTAGCGAGGCTCTGCCCCGAGCTAAGAATCTTTATGTCCGCCGTTCGACAAAGTTTGACGATAGTTTAAAACGGGTATAAAAAAATCAAAAACGATCGAAACAATGCGAAACCTTCGCGTGGTGTCATATTATGTGACATATTTATAAGGAAAAATAGCAAACTTGATATATTGATTATGTCTCAAAAAACCCTTCACAAAATGACCTATCTCATTTGAGGTTTCTTGGCTTTCGGGTCAAATGACCAATGTTATGGCTAGAATCAAGGCATAGTTTGTGATAATGTGCCCATATTATGCATACACATGCATCATGGGACGGCGAACAATGTTGCAGGAGGAAGTTTTCCTTTTCGTCGCACCAAAAAGCCATTTTCTATTTTTTGAGCATAAAAAACAGACGGTTTTGTGAAGCAACCACCAAATGGCTAATTCAAAATACTACCACCACATTTTACAAAAATACTATACTACCTTATATGGACAATGTCCCAACAGGGGGATCCGAAACCTTTCCGTCCACCTTTGGTGAAAAAGACAAATTCCTGCCGAATCGGCAGGAAGTGGGTC
Organism: Avena sativa; assembly: GCA_916181665.1. Lineage (NCBI taxonomy): Eukaryota > Viridiplantae > Streptophyta > Magnoliopsida > Poales > Poaceae > Avena > Avena sativa. The sequence continues at coordinate 293,808,137 of OV702282.1, forward strand.
AGATATGAACTACAGGTACATGATCCGATGCTCATGTTTTTTTACATAAATCATTTTTAGGTTCACAATATGCTATTTTATCAAAGATCCAATGCAAGTTTTCCTTTTCATCGCACCAAAAAGGCATTTTTCATTATCCGAGCGCAAAAAGGGGATTTTCTAAAGCAACCACCAAATAGCTAATTCAAAAACGGAGGGTTTGTGATTAGTTGATATGGATATCATATTTGGATTCCTCTTATTTTTCTGATCAATTTAAACATATTATTTGTTGAATTTCGATTTACAGATTTAAAGATATTAATTATTCTATATTAAATAGAAAAATACAAAAAAAATAAAATTATTATATTTTTATTTGAATTCAATAATATTTTTACTTATTCATTAATATTTACTTAAATAATTGTTTGTAATTTCAAAAAATACAAACATGTGACATGATGATATAAGAGTTAATAAGATTGGTATCATAGTATTGACACCAATGTATGAATTACTTTGCGGAAACGGATTCTGAAGGAACGAGAAAATTAAGCGTGCTGAAGCTGGAGTAGTATTAGGATGGGTGACATGCTGGGAAGTTTGACTAAGACTGGAATTTAATCAATAGTAAGTATAATTAGTGTTAAAAATGTTCAAAGTAGGAGATTAACAAGTGGAACAATTCAAAGAATAAAAAAAATTGAGAAAAAAAAATAAAAAAATTATTATTATTCAAAAATAAAAAAAAAATTCAAAAATAAAAATATTTTTGCAACCGGTCGACAGGCTACGCCGACGGCAAAGCCCTCGGCGTAGCATACGCCGACGGCTTGACTGTGCTCCGCCGAGGGAGATCTTTGCCGAGGAGGCTACGCCGAGGGCAGCCCTCGGCGTACCATACGCCGAGGGCATTTTGGCCTACGCCGACGGCCGTTTGCCCTCGGCGTAGCGCGCGCGTCCCGTAGTGAGATATTGAGACGGAAAGTATCTTCAAATTTTGATCACACCTGCTACAAAAAAAATTGATCAATAGTATCTGGTAGTCTCCTTACAAAAGTGTATGCATTGAAGGAGCTACAGGGATGTGGAATGGAAAGCACATGTACGCAAATGCGAATGAGTACACAAAAACACTAAAGATTGAACTATATTACTAACTATACTATAAATATTGAAACATATGGAGAATTTGTAAAAATATTTTTCTAAAGCGCTCCCTCCAAACCTCTTATTATTGTAATGATTTATAGATCTACTATAAATATCTCAGATAAATAAAATAGAACAGAGGCAAACAAAAATTGTTGATAAGAGACGAAATAGTTGTCAACGTCCCTCGAAATCAACACCTGTATTTTTTTATTATAAGTTCTTCATGCCTTTGGTGATGAATTTACAAAAACTAATATATGCAAAAATTAGACTAACATCATAAGTTTAAAACTTGTAAGAGTCGCCCACCTGTAATAATGAACTCTACAGGGTCCATATTTGAAGTGTCTTCTTAGATAATACTAATCCCCATACACTATCAAAATAAAATATGACTAAAATCTACGTGAGATAAGAGTACCATGTCAGATGATTAAACCGTTACACTCACATTTATTAGCATAGCACTTAGGATGATTTTGGCAATATTTGATAACAATATGTAAATTAAATAGAAAATTTCAAAAAAATCGAAATACGATGCCCTCGCATTTGCGAAGGCCACCATGCTAGTTTATCAAATTATAGATACATCTTCAATTAGCAGAGAAGCTATAAAATCTGGCGGTTCATACAGAAGTGAAGCCGTCTCCCTATTTCAAAAACTAAACTCAGAGATCCAGAAGTAGAAGCATGACCATAACCTGCGCCGCCGCGTTGCTGTTGAAGGAAAGCATCCTGATTGAAGCATTTCAATGGCCAGCATACAACCTATTATTAATAATCCAAGCATGCCCAATCTCCCTAGTGTTATTGCCTTTATAACATGGAAATAGAAAATAAAGTCTCTTAAAACGAAAAATACACCTATAGACGGGTTCTAAGCGTCTTCTACAACCTGGCCGATCAGCGCCTCAACATCTGGACCATTCTATATGGAGGTGTATTCATTTTCGAGCACACTATTCCATATCTAAAGAAACAAACACTATTCTACTGGAGGCCACTGCGTCAATCCGTGATGTTCTTTGTGCTTTCCTTTACATTATTTTCCCTATTTGAACTTCAGCTTGTTTTTTAAAAAGGGGGTTCACTCGGCCATAATCCATCCAATGCTGCTCATTATTCCAAGAGGGAAACAAAATTTTGCCTCCGACATTTGCATCTAAGGCAATTCAGCTCTCCCGCCAAGAGATTCGATCTTATACATGAGGAGAAAGAAAGGAAGCATGCGTGTGTATATATGAGGCGTATATATTGAAAGGAAGAGTGGGATGCAGATGTACTCCCTCCGTTTGGAAATATAAGATGTTTTAGGTTTGTAAAGAAGATGTATCTAGACACATTTGAGTGTCTAGATTCGTTTGAACCTATACACTAAAAGGTGTCTAGATACATCTTATTCACAAACCTAAAACATCTTATATTTTTAAACGGAGGGAGTACTTAAGAGTGTAGGTGCACATAAATGAGAGGTAATGATTAGTAGGTACCCCAAAGGTTTTCTGTCACTCTAACAATCATGCGGTATTGTCTTTTGGGAGCACATGTTACTGAACAAAACAGTAAATCTGAAGTAAATAGAAAATAAAATTAAAATCCTGAAATTTTTGCACTTGTTTTGTCACTATGGTTTGTGTCAGTGCAAATTTGCATGAAAAGATAGACATGCATGTTTGCTAATAAAAAAAACAATTTCAGTGCTCTAAACAAGCAACAAATTCATGACTCAGATCATCGTTCAATATGAGTCACAATATTTGTGTTTTATCCATAAAACTTGCAGACAGCCAAGGAACACGCACACATGCATATCTGATTTTCTCGTATCTTTTGTCATTCACAAAATTATTTCCGTATGCGGAAGAATATGCTCTTGATAGCGATTTGGATATCGGATTCATAACAAACTTAACAATAAAAAAACCATAAACTTCTGTTTCTACCATTTATTTGGTCATCCGTGCTGGCAAGAGCCTAGAATCCGGTGTGGACGCGTGGGTGCGCAGAGGCAGATTTTGTGGAACTTGCTTCCCCGGGATACTATATCAATTTTGTTTCAAACTCATAAATAATATTTTCTAGTATTTTGAAATAATAGGAGCCTTGGGGCCAAATCTCCACTCTACTGTCCAATCGAAATACATTAGAGAGATCCATGTCCTCGTGTCCAGTACAATCTGGCCCAGCAAATTATGGTTCAAAGTTTAGACCGTCAATGCTCGTCCATCAAAGCCAATTATTCTACGGCTAAGGGAAACACCGTAGTATTCAGTATACAGCAGGCCACACGTAGAGCAAGGTTGTGTCCATGTCTTTCTGCTACGCTGGGCGCCACTTGATTTTATTCTGATAGGACCGGATAGTCGTATTGAGCTATTAACATACTTCCGGACACCGCTCATTCCGAGATGAAGCAAACTTTTGCCTCCTACAAGGGCATCATCATCTAAGATTCGCCGGCAATACCCGCGCTTTGGCCAAGATAATCGAGCTTGTACATGATAGGAGATGAAAGAAAGCATGCGTCTATATATGAGAGGTTATACATGACATGGCGATCTAAGGCAACTCAGCGCTCTCGCCAAGAGAATCAAACTTTTACATGAGGAGAAAAAAGGGGAAGCCTGAGTGTATATATGAGGTGTAGCATATATCGGGAGGAAGAGTTGTGGGAGGCATAGCTACTTAAGCATGTAGGTGCACATAAATGAGAGGAAATAAACAATAAATATAAAGAAACTAAATTCTTAAATTCTAAGCGGGGATGGAGTAGCTACTTAAGCATGTAGGTATACAATGTCACTCTAAGCGGGGATGGAGTTGTAGCTTCAGGGAGCATATGCTACTGAATGAACAATAAATATAAAGAAACTAAATTCTTAAATTCTAATGTACATTCGATTATTATGGTCCATGCATATGTTCACGTGCAAAAATTAACATGTATGCTTCAATTAAAATACAACGTCCACTTCTCTAAATAAGTAACAAATTCGGCAATCAACTTGTCTTTTAACACAAGTCATAATATATTTGTGTTTCTTTTTGGAGCGATCTAATCCCTCAGCTAACTGAAATTTGCTACGTAATTCTTAGTCGATGCTAGACCTGTGCCACGTTGATAGTGCTCTGCTGCGTTGCTGATTTCCGCTATTGCCGTGCTCTGCGTGCGTGGTCAGACCCATGTACCGCCGCTGCTATATTTCTTTTGAGAAATACAGTACAATTATAGATGCTCATAACATGTATATGCACCCATACCTATAAATGCACATACGTACACCCTATCCTTATGAGCACATCCAAGAGACTAAGTCGGCGGATCGGGTTTTGAAATTGACGAAGTCACCACAGGCGCCTCGCTGTCGACATGAACATTGCCTCTTACTAAAAGAATATTCCGCGTGGTTGGTAGCTGGCTTGCCTTCCTGCACGTAAAATTTCACCTTTCACCAACAATTAATTTTCTATTCAGATGTAGTCATTAGGTACTCGCCAGCTTTAGCTTGATTGCGTTTTGGAAGTATGGTGTGAGATCCATCTTGCAAAAATCTAGGGCCATGTAGTATTTTCCTTTTTTGGTGTCGTTTTAATCAGTTTTACCAAAGTTGAAATTCCATCAGTTGTTATCTAAAAAAAATGTTTGGTAGTAGTTGCAATCTCATTTGCAACTAAAAATATAACTCAGTATAACTTTATTTAATAAAGCTAAGTTATAACCTCGTTTGTAACTGAAAAACTCAATTGCAACCCCATTTGTAACTAAAAAATAAGACAGTTGCGGCCATATTTGCAACTAACAGTTGCAACCTCACTTGTAACTAGGATAAAAACTCAGTTACATCTCTACTTGTAATTGAGAAAAAAATGCAACGATATTTGCAACTGAAATGACAATTCAGTTGCAATCTCACTTGCAACTAAAAAAAACTCATTTATGGATCTATTTGTAACAGAAAAAATAACATAGTTGCAACTAAAAAAACTCGATTGCAAAAGTAAAAGTTTAGTTGTAACGATAGAACCAGAGCCGGTCCTAAGAGTTTGGAGGCCCGGGACGAAACTAAAATTTTAGGCCCCTTATTATAAATTTTTTATGCATATGAGATCATAAAAAAAATATATTTAAATACACTTCCAACTATAATATTCATATAAAAATAACAATGTTTACATGATACCTTAAAATCTCCTCCGAAAATTCCTAGAAGCAAAGTCCGTGACGATGGAATCAATATCAATCTCGTCCACTAACTTCTTCTCGATGCATAGACTTGCCAAACCATTTAACCTCTCCCGAGACATTGAAGATATCAAATAGTTCCTCAATAATTTTAACTTTGAAAAGCTTCTTTCAGCTAATGCAACAACCACGAGCATGGTAAATAAGATCCGATAAACGATAGAAATATTAGGATTGATTAATATCTTCTCTTGTTGTCTCCTTTTTCTTTTCTGAGCACCGGATTTGGACGCCATAATCAATTAAACTAGGAGAAAGAACAATCAGATTGATTAATACACTAGTCATCAGTAAATTACCAAAAGAAAATACGTGTCTTTTATTGTGGTTTTGACAAGGGAGTATTTGAATACATGATGTACCTAGTGAGGCGGTGGCGGATGGTGCCGGACGCGGGTCTTCCTGGGAGTTGGGAACTTGGGATGGAACATGTCGATCTATCATCACTCAAGCCCTCCCCCTACGTCGCGGTCGCGCCTGGTGGAGTGCAGGCAGCAGGCCCTGGCGGAGTGGCTCCGTCCCGATTCCGTGATTCGATCCAGGGAAGAGGGAAAGCGACAGGAGTACGGTACGCCCTGGGTACCAAGTACGGCACGGGACTGTTGTAATTATGCCCTAGAGGCAATGATAAAGGTGTTATTATTATAATTCTTGTTCATGATAAAGTTTATATTCCATGCTAGAATTGTATTAAGCGGAAACTTTAATACTTGTGTGGTTTGTGAACAACATCGTGTCCCTAGTACGCCTCTATGGACTAGCTCATTGATCAATGATGGTTAAGGTTTCCTAACCATAGACATGAGTTGTCAATTGATAATGAGATCATATCATTGGGAGAATGATATGATGGACAGACCCAAACTAAGCGAAGCAATTAGATCGTGTCATCGTGTTCGTCTTTGCGAAGCTTTTTTTATATCAAATATTGTATTCCTTAGACCATGAGATAATGCAACTCCCTGGTATCGGAAGAAAGCTTTGAGGTCATCAAACGTCATCCTATGAGAGGGTGATCATAAAGGTGTCTCTCAGGTGATCGGAAAGTATCTGTTGGGTTGTATGTATCGAGATGGGATTTGTCCCTCCCAAGTCGGAGAGATATACTTCGGGCCCACTCGGTAATCGATATCAACACCGCTTGCAAGCATGTGGTTAAGGAGTTAATCACAAAGTGATATCGGATTACGGAACGAGTAAAGTACTTGCTGTGAACGAGATTGAACTAGGTATGACAGTACTGACGATCAAATCTCGGGCAAGTAAAATATCGCGAGACGAAGGGAATATATATATGGGATTGATTGAATCCTGGCATCGTGGTTCATCCGATATGATCATCGATGAATGTGTGGGAGTCAATATGGGTTTCCAGACCCCACTGTTGATTATTGATAGAAGATCATGTCTGCATATTCTCGAACCCGCAGGGTCACACACTTAACGTGTCTCGACGCTAGGATAGATTGGATAATTGGTTTATGAGTTTTTGTTCGGAGTCTCGGATGGGATCCGGGACATCACGAGAGGTTCCGGAGTGGTCCGGAGAATAAGATTCATATAAGGCAGTGCAGTTTTTGGAGTTCGGAATTGTTCCGGGTTAATCGGTATTGTACCGGAAGCTTCTAGAACCTTCCGGAAGGGGACCAACGTGGCCCCACCTTCCGGGAGGGGGCATGGGCCTATGAGGGAGTGCCCTGGCCGCATTGGGCCAGGGGCACAAGTCCCCGTAGGGCCCAGCCGGCCTAGAGAGGTTTAAATTCGAGATAGACCTTCTAGAAGGGGGGGGGTTCCTTGCCCCCCACTCCTTATCCTTTGGGGCCGCCGGTTTGGGCTTGGGGGAGGGGCTAGGGCTGCGCCCCCCTCTATATAAAGAGGGGTGGGGGCGCACCAACCCCCTACACCTTCCCCTCCAACCCTAGCCGCCCTGCTGCCCTCCTCTCTCCCTCCCGACTGCTTGTAGGCGAAGCCCTGCTGCAGAAATTCTCCACCAATTGCACCGCGCCGTCGCGTTGTAGATCCAACCCATCTCTCCACCATACTTGCTGGACCAAGGAAGGAGGAGACGTCGAGGTGCTGCACGTGTGCATCTCACGGAGGCACCGCCACTTGTGGTGCTAGATCGGATCGGATCGCGAGGAGGAGAAGCGAGTACGACTACATCACCCACGTTCCGACGAACGTTCCGCTGTGCGAATCTTCAAGGGTATGAAGATCTAATCCAATCTCTCTTGTTGTTTGCATCTCCTAGATTATATCTTGGCTTTCCCTCTGTTCGCATCCATAGAAAATTTTGATTTACTATGTCGCGAAACCCTTCAGGGACTCGGGGGGCCGGGAGGGCAAAACGCAACGACGATGGTCGCTGGGGCCTGGGAAGTACCGAACGAAGTAGGGGAATCGATGAATCGGGAACAGGAAGCGACGGGATGGGGCCAGGCGACTGGCGAGGCGATCGATCAATGGGAGGATGCCCTGCCGTTTTGGGAGTCGATCGGTTGGCAGCCCAATTTTTTTTACGATGTATATTGGGCTTACAAATTTTTGGGACCCTATATTTTTTTGTCCCGGGGCGGCTGCCCCGCTAGTCCCCCTCCAAGGCCGGCCCTGGATAGAACCAATAGCTAAAAGAAAAAACAACTCAAATATAAACATGAACAACGTGGGCAGCAAATATTGCGGTCCAAAACATCAAACAAAGCCCACCCATACACAACAAAACACGGGCCAAAATCATTTCGAACCAGTCAACATGGACCAAACAACACAATGTGACAAACAACATCGAATAGCAAAAAAAACTCCAATCATAAAGCAAACGATCGAACGATCGCATAGCTAGCTATGACATAAGCTACATCATAGCTAGTTGTATTTTTGGAAAATCGTTATTAAAAAGGGCAATTTGCAGCCACCCTAGTTTTTTTTGAAGGTAAAGCATCAAGCTTTATTACGAAATTTGGGGCATATTGCCCACCAAAACAGAGGCAATATGAACATGGAAACGAAAAACAAAGACAATTAAACAAGAAGTACACATTGAAGTTCCCAACGTCCTCTACAACTGGCGGATAACCGCTTCAAGATTTTGACCGTTCTATACGGAGGATGGTTCATTTCAGAGCATACTATTCAACATTTAAAGACACAAACGCTATTCTACAGGAGGCCACCTGTCGTCTCCATGATGCTCTTCGTGCTTTCCTTCATGCCATTTTTCCTATTTCGACTTCAGCTTATTTTTTGAGAAGAGAAGAATGCCCTTGCCTTTGAATCAGTTGATGCACACTACAGTAACATCTACTTCTATCTACACATTTCTGGATACCTCTCATTACAAGATGATGCGTAGTACAACAAATATATGCCTCAGACGTGGCAATCTAAGACAACTCTCAGCGCTCTCGCCAAGAGAATCAAACTTCTAAATAAGGACAAAAAAGAGGAAGCATGAGTGTATATATGAGGTGTACTGTAGCATATATCGAGAGGAAGAGTTGTGGGAGGCATAGGTACTTAAGCGTTTAGGTGCACATAAATGAGAGGAAATGATTAGTAGGTATACAATGGTTTTATATCACTCTAAGCGGGGATGGAGTTGTGGCTTCGGGAGCATATGCTACTGAATAAACAATAAATCTAAAATAAATAGAAACTAGATTCTTAAATTCTAATCTACTTTTGATTATTATGGTCCTCCTTTGTGTGAATTTGCGTGCAAAACTAACACGCATGGTTCTTCAATGAAAATACAACGTTCACTTCTCTAAATAAGTAACAAATTCGGCAATCAACTTGTCTTTTAACACAGGAAGAGAAGAAGAGGAGGGCCAATGCTAGGCCACCTTGCGCCGACCAAGAGGAAAGGCTATGGAAGGTGTATCGTACTTCTGATGCCCATGGGAAGGAGGTTCCTATTTGTTGGTGTGGAACCGATTGCACTGTCAAGAAATCCGAAGACTACTTTTCCGATAGTTGGGGAAAGAAGTTCTTCATATGTGCCAACTACAATCGCTCTCCCGAGCGTAGCCGCAACCCATACGACACTCCACGGGTATGCTCAAAGCTTTTTAGTTCTTCATGTGTCCCAAACTATTCCATATCATATCCTCTAACATGTACTATTTTCTTGTAGTCTCCCCCTCCGATATGCAGGTACTACACTTGGATAGACCTTGAGCAACCTCAATCCAACAAGGCTATCCAAGAGATCGATTTTGCCATAAGAATAAGGCGCTACCAAGAAGCGCTTCGTGACGAGGAAATGTCGAGGAAGCGCAAGGAACGTAATGACGAGATCCGCAAGAAAGAGGAGGAAGAGGAGAGCCAAGCTAAGGAGGCTCGCTGCGGAGAGGGAAAGGCTTCGTCAAGCGGCGTGGCGATCCATGGAGGAAGAGGAAGAGAAGAAGAGGAAGGGCAAAGGGCCTATGCTTTAGACTTGGTGACGGAGAATGTTGACAATGTTGTGAACTTTGAGCACTATCGAACTATTAGTATGTAAAGCCCCTTAAGGGCATGAACACCATGTTTGAGATTCTTCTATTAGAGTATGTCATGAACTGCTATCCCTCGTATTTTATTTGCCTTGTGTCATGTTTGTCTTGTTAAAGTCTCAAAATAGGGAAATGTTTGATCTGAACACAGTTTCAAGGCATAGCACCTAGCAGAAAGGCGCTACACACCATAGCGCCTGTCTGACAGGCGCTATGCTAGCAGATTTCGTTTGCCCCAAAACTAACAGGAGCATACAGAGAGCAAATCGAGAGTTCGCTGGCAGGGGAAAACTCTAAGTCAGAGTGTAGCGTCTGTCTGATAGGCGCTACACCTCAGAGTATAGCGCCTAGCATACAAGCGCTACACTCTGACTTAGAGTTTTCCCCTGCCAGCGACCACCCAGTTTGCTCTCTGTATGCTCCTATTAGTTTTGGGGCAAACTAAATCTGCTAGCATAGCGCCTATCAGACAGGCGCTATGGTGTGTAGCGCCTTTCTGCTAGGCGCTATGCTAGAAGATTTCGTTTGCCCCAAAACTAACAGGAGTATACTGAGAGCAAACCGGGTGGTCGCTGGCGAGGGAAAACTCTAAGTCAGAGTGTAGCGCATGTCTGCTAGGCGCTATGCTCTGAGGTGTAGCGCCTATCAGACAGGCGTTACACTCCTGAACTGCACTAGTTTCAGCTGATTGGCAGCACTAGTGCACATATATACTCAAACCTAGTGCACATATACTCAAACAACATCAACATAGTCTCAAACAACATCAACATATTGTCATACATCAACATAGTCTTAAACAACATCAACATAGTGCCATACATGAACATAGTCTTAAACAACATCAACATAGTGCCATACATCAACCCGTACATAGTCTCAAACCTAGTGCATCGTCATCAACATTGTGCCATACATGACCTACTTCCGTCCACGCGTCCTTGGGCCTCGGCCCCTCCTTGGAGGTATCTTCTTTGTCACCTTCTCTTCTTGCGACTCATCTTCATCATCATACCGTAGGCCTCTCGTCCTCCTAGTCGCTCTTTTCTCCGTGGCGGCTCGTCCTCGACAAGATTGGCCTTTCCCTTGTTACGGAAGTCATCCGGCGTCCAGCGATTGAACTGTTTCCTTGGCTTCAGCTGGTATGCGGAACGAATCCGGTACTCCTCCTCAGTCTCATTCTCCATATGAGGCAGCTACATGTAAGATTGTATGGCTATGAGAAATGCATGGGAAACAGAAAGCACTAAATGCATGTAAGTTTGTCCTATACCTCATCTTCCGAACGAATCGCCGAAGTGGTGTCATCCTCAACATCATCCTGAAGATGGTCCGACGGATCAGTAGTCGACTTGGACCTAGAACCGGACGGGGTTGTGTACTCGGGATCGCGGCAACCTAGCACGTTAGATAACCGACGCATCTTTTGGACCGAGCGCTGTAATAAATAACAACATAAGTCAAACCAAGAACATGCCTATCTTAAGGAAGTCTCGCATCCATACCTTAAGGAAGTCTCGTATCATGCCTTCTCCCTTTTTCCCCTTAGGGGCAGCAAAAAGAATCGCCTCGGCATCGTCGGCATATTTCTTTACCTCCGTTCTCTACAGAGTCAAGAACAAGAACATGTTAGGCAAGAAAGAGATGAGAGTGCAAGGAAAGTAATGCAAAGTCAACGATAACTTTACCGCAAAGTTGAGTGAGGAAGAAAGCGGGATGTTGGTCCCCTCCCTGACCTGCCGGTTGTACTGAGTGTAGGCAAGGTCATCGAACTGGACTGGCTCGTCCAATATTTCTTCCTCATAGGACGGCGGGCGAATGGAGACACGGGTACTACCAAGAAACCAATGGATGTAGTTGTTAAATGCAACTGGGCAATGAGCTCTTCCACTATTCCATTCTGTTCGTCGAGCATTTTCCATACAAATGAGGAAATCCATGACGTGCCTCCTATGATGGTGATCCCAATTCTTGATCTTCCTCTGCCTCTTTCTGTCCAACCTGAACAACAACAAAGAACCATGTTAGTACCATCCAAAGCAATTGAGCACAAGTTCTCATGCTAACTAACCGACGAAGCTCCTTGTCGGTGTCCTTCCACATGGGAGGGTTGCACTGAAACAACCTGAACTGCCTCATCACCCGTTGTGGCATATGAAACTCAACCGCCCAATTGCAAATCAATGGGCAGTACATGAGCCAGAGAGATTGTTCCTCCAAGCACTTCTGGTTGATATCAAACCCGGGAGCAATACCAAACTCGTCCCCACAACCATAAGGCTCCCACTCCACGTGCAACATATCACAAGAACATGTTTGGTATCGATTTTGACTCATGAAGTAAATATTATGGATAGTGACGTATAGATAAACATCTACCTGCTCGGGCGTAATCGCATCGAACTCATTCGTGTACTTGAGGTACATGGCATCGACATCGCTTGTCATCTCCGATACCACATCCCACTTGTAAGCCCAAGTCGGGAGGCGTAGAGGGTTTCTATTATACGCTGGACAAGGATGGTGGCCCACCTCTTTGGGACGCCCAATTGGTAAGCGTTCCCAGCTCCATATCGAGAGAAGAACCATAGCACCACCTATTCCGGCATTTTGGCCTGCCCTACGACAGGCATCGTCCAACTACAAGTGCACAAAAAAGAGGTCAGTATACATATGTGTGGACTCGACATATACAAATTAATGTAGAGTGCACAGGTGATTACCTGCCGGTACAAGTAAGCAAGAGCCGCTGAACCCCAGCTGATATTGCTATCCCAGTTTGCTAGTGCCTTCAGCCACATCCACTGAGCGGTCCTACCTCCGTTGTCTGCAAACAGAGTCCTAGAAAGGACATACCACACATACACACGAGCATGTGTCTCGATCACCTCAACCTCGGCGGGGTTCGGGCATTCCGCAAAGTTCTCCACGATCCACGCATATGTCGCGCCTGCTGGGACTCTATCTTTGCTCTTATCTTCAAGTTCTTCAGGAGCCATGCCAATAAGTAGATGCATCGCATTGCGCCACCCATCGGAATCTGTGCTCATACAGAGAGGCTCCCCCGCGATAGGAAGTCCAAAGATCATGGAAACATCCTGAAGAGTAGGAGTGATCTCGCCAGTCCGGAGGTGGAAAGTGTGCGTCTCCGGCCTCCACCGGTCGACAAGTGCGGTGATAGCAGCCGCGTTGAGGTTCGGCGTCGACCGGCTCACAAGCGTGATGAAAGGGAGGAGGCCTAGACACTTGATGTACTCAGTGTACCGCTCGTCGTACGGCATGTCATTCGAAGACGCGCCATGAGACCGAAGCTTGAGGGGATGAAGCCTCTGCATACATACAAGATCGAACATTATGCTTTTTCCAACACAATTAAATCAATAGAAAAATAAAAACAAAGAAGCTCAACCATGGTTTTATTACCATATGCTTCTCCGCCATCAAGTATGCCCGGTGTTCATGATCATAGTAATCCTCAAGTAGCCACACCATCCTACATATATATTCCAAACATCAATAAAATGTGTATGGTATGTGGCCATTGTTTCAATTTATACAATAAACTACAAAGAATATGGGAGCATATTATTCACACATCCATACAAATCCATATAAAACCATCATACACAATGCAAATCAACAACACACTTCCATTCCCCATCAAATACAACTAATATATAACTTCCAAATAACCAAAAACATACACAAATAGGTCATATTATGAATCCAACTAGATCTAGGGTTTGAGGATAATGTGCAAGATTCATTGGATGAAAGAGAGGGAAAAGGAGGGGATTACCTTGAGGGAGGGATGGGGAAGCAAATCCACGGTGAAATCTCTCAGATCTGATGGATTTGAGGAGTGGATTTGAGAGAGAGGGTTGGAGGGGAACCGCCGGCGTCCCTGTCTGTTCTAGCTTCCTGGGACTGAATGGGGAGGGGTGGGGAGGGGGGCTGCGCATGACAGGCTAAGTCCTAAAGTGTAGCGCCTATCTGATAGGCGCTACACTTTAAGGCATAGTGCCTATCAGACAGACGCTACACCTTGGGCATAGCGCCTGGGCGTTACTCGCCCCAGGCATAGCGCCTGGGCGTCACACGGCCGGATGGGGCCAGGAAGGGGCCAGGCGGTGCCACGCTGGCAGGAGGCATAGCGCCTAGCTGAAAGGCGCTACACTCTACAGTGTAGCGCCACTGTAGAGTGTAGCGTCTAGCCGTTGGGCGTTACCCAAAGGGTTAGTCCAATGAAATAGTTATCCAAGGAGGTCATTTCGTGAAATTCTTTTGATTTTGGGTTATTTTTGTCCATTCTGCCGCATTTTCCAGACTACTTGTCTAGTGTTGTTCCTATTACAGTTCTCCTAGTCCTAGGCGTCATAGGCTTTTCTCTGTTGTTATTCCTTTCCTCCCAGGCAACACATGCTCCTGGATACCCCTCATTCCTAGAACTAGTAGTAAACAAAGCAAAGCAAACTTTCTCCAATTTCACGTTGTTGCCAAGAGAAATCGAGCATGTACATGTGAAGAAAGAAAGGAGGCATGCATATGTGTGTATATATGAGTCTTACAATGGCGAATTTTTTTTAAATAATACGAATTAATTAATTAATTTGAGTTGTATTATACGTTTTTTTGAATTTCCAGATCTAGCACTTTGTCGGCCTGGGGCAAGCCGACTGGGCCAATCGGCCAGGCCCTGGCCGACTGCAGGTCACTCGTCCAGCAGCTGGTCGACAGACGGTCGGCCGGTGGGGCCGCGGGACCGACCCTAGTCGACAGGTTCAGTCGGCAAGGCCTAGGACGACTGCCCAATCGGCCAGGCCCAGGCCGACTGGGGCCAGGATAAGGACCGGCGCCGCCGCGCCCCGCCGCCAGCACCCTTTCTTCTCCACGCGACCGAGCGCTCCTCTCTCTCTCTCCTGTTCGTCGTCCCAGCTGAAAAAATCAGCTTTTTTTCCCGATGATGCCCTTGTCGCAAAGAGAGTTCTTCAGCTGAAGAGTACTTTGGCACCGATTTGGCTAGATTTGACCACAGAAACTTCAATCCAAAGCCAGTAGAGAGATAGTGGAAGCCCGATCTACGGATGTGTTAGCTCATAGCTCGATTTGGTGTTGATTTGTTGGAGGAACGGTGGTGGAGCTGTGGTGGAGCAATGGCAATGGTGGTGGAGCTGTGGTGGAGGAGCTGAGGCTGTCTGTGGTGGTGGACCGAGCGGCTTCTCTCGCTTCAAGGGTAAACTTTAATCCCTCGATAATCACGGTTATTGTATATGGTTACGTACGTGCGTATGCTTGTCTATTAGAATACTTGTCTAGTGGATTAGTAATAATATTTGATCGATGGGTTAGGCACAAATATTTGGCCGGTGGATTAGTAGCAATATTTGACCGGTAGCAATAATATCATATTTTTTAGAATATTTGGCTAGTGGATGAGTAACAATATTTGACCGATGGGTTAGACACAAATATTTGGCCGGTGGATTAGTAGCAATATTTGACCGGTAGCAATAATATCATAATTTTTAGAATATTTGCAAGCATTGCCCAAAGTTATACGCGTTGTCGATAATTAATTGATTAGGTTGTTTATTTTATGTCAGCAGAGATCACCAATTTAGTGAAGTTCGATGTTTTATTACGGTCCTGGGAATGTTCGAACAAATGACTTTGGAGCAGATCTGGGAGAGTTTATGTGTACACAGTTAGATTTGACTGCCCCTCAAACCTGGAGTGTTAGTCAGTTGAAGGAATGGTTGACAGGATGTTTAGGCTATAACATCGAGACGTACACCGTCAGTGTGCAAGCATTATGGACAAAGTTAAGAAAAAATATTTTCTGGACTTTAAGGCATGTAGATACAGACAGAGACTGGTTTAAGTGGTTAAAAGGCTGCGAAGATAGGCATGTAAACCCTCGCGCATTAGTGCTTCCTGTCTTGAAGGAGATCGATGGTGGACATGTTTCGCGCCATAGTGCTGATTCAAGTTACAGGATGTACTATATGTCCAGTGCTGGAGGCGGTGGTTATGAATCGGGGCAAAGCAGTCAGATAGGAGGAGGAGGAGGCGGTGGTTATGAATCGGGGCAGAGCAGTCAGGCCGGAGGTGGAGAAGACTATAGTGGAGAGGCAGATGCAGACGAGGAAGATGGAGACATGCAGAACATGATGGAAGAGGAGGATTACATGGATGGCGGGAGTGGTGATTCTGATGACCCTGATGATTCTGATGGATAAGGAAATGGTGGAGAGGACATGCCGATTCCTGCTTCATGGAATCAAAACATGTCAACTGGAATGACCGTTGATGATGGTCATGATTCTCCGTGGGAATATCACAGCAACAGAATTGCCCAGGGTGCCAGATATCAAGACAAGCAACATTTGCAAGATGCAGTCGTTGCTTGGGCAATGTCAACACACAATGGAATGCGTGGATATAAATTATCCAGGAAGGGTGCATGCCTATGTCCCTACGTATGACACAACTTGGTTGGTGAGCGACTATGTGCAGCACACATGTGAGCTACACAATGTTCCTGAAGATCATCTTAACCTCTCCTCCACACTTCTAGCTCGGCTGCTTTACACGGACTTAGTAGAGTGCAAAGCGATGACAGTACCCAGTATACAGAAGAAAGTAAAGACCCGGTTTAAGTACTCCATTTCGTATGGCAAGGCTTGGAGGGCAAAGCAAAGGGCTCTTGAGGAGAGGTTTGGTTCGTTTAGAGACGCGTATGACTCCGTGGTCCGACAACTTCAGACACTGCAGGATAGAAACCCAGGCACCTATGTCGACATACAATATTATGTGATACCTGGGGATCCATCCGTGAAGGTGCTTCATCGAGTGTTCTTCTCTTTTGCTGTATGCATCCAAGCTTTCACTTATTGTCGTCCAGTGATATATGTAGACGGTACTTTTCTAACTGGCAAGTACAAGGGTCAGATCCTTACCGCCATTGGTCAAGACGGCAACAATCAGATTGTCCCATGTGGCATCCCGCAAAAACCACTACTAGAAAATCGCGTTGTTTTTGTGCATTGCATCATCATGACCGCATGCTCATGTCATCATGCCACATTGCATTTGAGCATCGTCATCATCTTGCATTTGCTTGCATAAAACTAATTGCGGAAAACCTGTTTTTGTTTTCTAAACGGCCCGTCTTTATTCAAACGCAAAACCCGGGTCACCGGATTATTTTTGTTTTGTTGCTATCGAGTTGCAAAAGCTTTGTTTTAAACCAATAATATATTTAATTATTTTAGGGGGGCAGTCGAACGGGCTGATTCGACCCGAACGACCACCCCCAGAAAATAAAACGGTCTACCAAAATCCTAGTCTACCCTGTCCTAGTCTAACCACCCAGCCTCCACCTCACCCCACCCAATGGCATGTAGCCACCTCACCCTCCTCCCTTCCCCTAACCAATCACAGCCCGCCACTTGTCCACAGCCTCTCCCTCACCTCTCTCTCTCTCCCTTCTCCCACTCAACGCCACACCCACCCAGTACACACCCCACACACTGCCACACGGGCCCACCAAGCCAGCCCCGCCCTGGGTCCCACCAACCGGCCCCACTCTGGCCGTCCCCACGCGTCCCACGCGGTGCGCCCTCCCTTCTTCCACCTCCTCTTTTCCCCACAGCTCGCACCCTCGCCTTCCCTCGCCTGGGCCCTCTCCCCCAGCCCCGTCCGCCGCCGGCGCGCCTCCGGCCGGCGCCCTCAACCGCTCTCCGCCTCCCACCGCCGCTCGCGGGACCCCTCTGCTCGCCGCCTCCTCCCTCCTCTCTCCTCTGCCCCCGCACGCCCACCACCTCGCGCTCGTCCCCAACCTCCCACCGCCCCGCAGGCCTCTCCCCTCGCCCAGTCGCCCGTTCTCCTCTCTGCCCGAGCTCGCCCCTCCCTCTCCGGCCACCGCCAACCGCCAACCGCCAACCGCCACCGCTCGCGCTAGCCCGGAGCTCGCCCCGTCGGCCTGAGCCGCCCCTCCGCGTCGGGCTCACCGTCGGGCCGCCTGCCACCGGCCTCCCCACCTCCGGTCTCCCTCGCCTCGTCCCCGACCGCCGCTCGCCGGTCGCCGGCGCGCCAACCTCCGAGCTCGTCGCCGCCTCCGCCTGTGCGTCAGGCCGTACACCGCCGCCTGGTCCTCCGCATGCGGCCCGCATCCGCGCCCGCGAGCTCGCTCCCCGAGCCCCTCGCCCTCCTTCCAGCGCGCAGCAGCCGGCCCCGCCTGGAACCGTCTCCCCTGCGGGGCCCACCCCGTCGCCCGGCAGCGCGGCCGCGTCATCCCCGTGCGTGCCTGCGTGTTCAGGGCCAGCTCGATCTCGTGCCTGTTTGGTCTCCCTGGTGGCAAGTTGTGGTTGTTCTGAGGCGATGGAGCAAGATATCCTATGAGACGAGACCGACAAATAACGATTCAAGTTCTTCTCAACTGCTGGCACGCCAAGATCTGGACCGTGTTGTAAGACCACCGACAAGATCTCCATCCTGGACCCCAAGGACTCCCTCACGGACATCGAGCGCCAAGATCGCCTCTCGGATCCCGTAGCTATTCCCGGACCCAAAGACATCGAGACCCCCGACCCGAAGATGCCCAGAACACAAGTTCGCCTTCTCGGACGCCAGGACCTCCTTCATGGACACCGAAGATCGAACCCCGGTGCGTCAAGCTCTCCTTCCCGGCCGTCAGGGTCCACGACATGGTATCGCCAAGATCTCCAATCGGAACGACAAGCACCTCACCCGGATGCCGAGACCGACTCGATGGCGCGGACCCGACAAGATCTGCACGACGACAAGAACGACAGCGACCAGGGCGAATCCAATGCGCCCCGACACCAAACCAGGGCCCCCTTCCCGGATGCGACAAGATCTACTTCCGTTATCCGAACCTCGAGCCCGTCGAACCCTGAACCCTGAGACCGACCCCGAACCCCCGGATCCCCAAGATCTGCCGAACCCTAATGTGTGAACCTTTTCCCGAGCCCTATTTTTATAAATGCTAATTATATAACTTGTCGCATAATAATTGTCTTGCATGCATACATTCATGTGGTTTGGGGGCCTTATGCCGATTCACCTAATAATTAAATATGGGGCCCATATGCGGGCAAATCTAGTCTCATATTAGCCTCATTTAAAATTTGTGCATCGAACCGGTACTATCTTTTGCCATGTTCGAACAACATTTAATTTGCGGGGTAGATAAACAACTTGAACCATCTAACTAATTTTCGGGACCCCGGTTCCGCTTAATCTTGCCCAATTGCATCGCATCTTCGCCATGCCATACATCATGCATGCATCATGCCCGATCTTCTGCTGTTGTGTTAAATAGTACATCCGGTGTTTCTTCTAGTGTTTTGCTTCTTCGCGGATAAGGCCGTTGAGTTGATGTGAGCTTCACCCCGATCTTCGGATGAACCTTCGACCATGTTTTCAGGCGAGCATCTCCCCCTTTCTACCTATCTTACTTTTATAGTATTTATTCCCTCCTGTTGATCTATTGCTATCTGTGTTGCGATGCTCTAGTTTCCGTACCCGTGATATCCCTTGCAGCCTTATATTGCCTTGGGCACATCCTATTACCTGTTGTTTGGTAGATAGTTGGACTTGCGCGTCGTAGTCGCTTGCTCGAGTGCTGTTGCGTGTTGTCAAGTGCCACAGTTGTTGGTGTATGGCCGCATGTTGATGTTGGAGATGATCCTGGTTTTACTTATCGTTCACTTTAATTCCTGTTTAACAACTAAAACTGAAGTAAGTAAGCAGAGGCATCGGTGGGTGATAGATAATATTTGGTTTCCGACCGCCCACTTGTGTCCCGTAGGACCCCGAGTGCTTGATACATGTTCCTTGATTTATCGCGCTATCCACATACGGGGAATTATGGGCCCCCCTTAGCCAGAGCTTGATTCAGTCTTATTTCTTGGGGCCACAAACTAGTTTGAGGTTTTATTTATGATCCTGTACTTATGCCATGCTTTACTGCTTTATTTACGATTGTGCGAGGAGCACACTGTACTGTTTAGGATCGGGACACGTTTTCGCGGTGTCGACAAGCTCAGTTTTGGGTTCCGAGTCGTTCATAGCCGTCCACCCAAACCTCGGGTCCGTCTCGGAGCTAGCTTACTTCGTTGCGGGTGTACTCCAAGGGGTGGCCCCCTGAAATACTTCTGAATCCTGTGATTGCTTTGTCGTGAAAGCCTCGTTGGGTTTTGATTTGGTTTTTCCGAGGTTGATCGTGTGTGTGTTGCTATTTGTGCACTCCGGCCGGGTTAAAACTTTCTGAAAGCCGTGTCCGCGGTTATGGACGACTTGGAGCACAGTATCTCGATCATAGACAATTATAACTAAAGTAGTGCTATAAATTTGACTTTATAATGACTAGTAATCAGCTTCACTATAATGGAAAGGCTAAATAAAACTGCCAACAATTGCTTGCTTGGGTCGTCGCCAGCGACCATTGTATCTGACTAGTAAGTATTGCAACTACAACGGAATGGCTAAATAAAAGTACCAACAACTGCTGGGTTTTTGGGGTTATCTCATGCTATTTGTATCTGATTAGTAAGTGAGGCAACTATAACGGAATGGTTAACTAAAGGTGCCCACTGCTTATTTTACCAGGACGACTATCTATATTTGACTAGTAATTGCCGCAACTATAACGGAATGAGTAAAATTGCCAACTGTGTGAGTTCCTCGGTTGACTTCCTCGTTTGGTCTCGAGGGGGAAACACCAGGATGGGTTTGTTTGGTGTTAGGTTCAGGTCGGTTCCGAACAGGTCTTTCTTCTCCCTCTCTGATAGCCGCCAGTTGTATCGAGTCTCTATAGGTTGTTTAGTGCATGCTGCCGCTGCCGCTTCAGTCCACCATACCTATGTAGGCGAGGACCACCGAACTCTAGTCTCGCCGTGTACTGGCCTCAGTACTGACGCTCCTCTTTTTCCTTTGCCCTTTGTCGGCACCCCTTTTGTTTAAGCAGGTTTTGAGATCGACGCCGTTAGCAGGGTTACCCTTCCGGCTTGGCCTGGGCAGGGTTATGGACGCCGTTGGTTATTCTTCAGGGCTCTTAGCCCCATTTGCATCTTGTCCGTAGCTGGACGCTCTATCGTTTTCAAGGTGATTTGGATCTTGGTACCGTATATCTGTATTCGTGACTCATGGAGTCGTGTTGTATATATATCTGTTCTGTGGGTCCCATCGAGGACTGTTGTGTAATGTTATTACTTCGTTTTCCACCCGCACGAAAGTGCCTGGTGGGCACCTTTGAATCGTTTCTATGCGGGTTTGGCGGGTTTCGCTAAAACTTGCATAGGTCCGATTCTGAGGGTGTTACAGAGTGGTATCAGAGCTCAGCAGTTGCGATACCCCACAAGTCCAGCCTGTAGGATAACCTAGCTAACGGCCGAAGTAGAGTGTCAAAACTATTTTTGAAAAAAACGGTTGGGTAGTTCCGATTAGGTCTGATTTTACTCCTTACCCCTGTGCTATTCTCCTCTTACCTCTACGTGTTTTGAATCCGCTCTCCTATCCCTCTTCGAGTCCAGGAATTCTCGTGGTTGGGCTCCGTCGTACCTTCAGGGTTTCGCTTCCTCCTTTGCTAACGGTATTCTACCATCCGGTGTTCGTGCTGTCTGAAGAATCCGTCTACTGTGGTGCCATTCTTTGCTCCTTGTTTGTGCTTTCCGGTGTTTTCCGACACGACGACATCATCTACGCCAGGTCCGATGCAGAGTCTGCATCCCTCCTTTGTTTTCCGAACCTCGCTTGTCGAGATCTTCAGTCTAATTCTGAGAGTTGGTTGCATAATCCGCCTATTCGTGTGCAGAGTAATGGTTTGGGTGCGCGATGGACTGATCACCATCCGACTACTCTTATCATTCGCTCTTGTACATCGAATCAGTGGATCCAGCAATTTTACTCCGTCCACGGAAGTTAGGGGTGGCTTTATTTGTTGAAATCTCTACCTTCGCCCTTTTGTTACCGGAGAGTTCTCTCGACGATCACGGACAACGACCTCTTGTTAGTGGTGTCGCGAGGATCTGCACGATGCGAGAAGATTCAGATCACCGACCTTCTTTCCGGTACCATGAGGCGGATCTCGAGGGCGAGATCCCTTGTTAGTGGTGTCGAATTGTGGCATCCCGCAAAAACCACTACTAGAAAATCGCGTTGTTTTTGTGCATTGCATCATCATGACCGCATGCTCATGTCATCATGCCACATTGCATTTGAGCATCGTCATCATCTTGCATTTGCTTGCATAAAACTAATTGCGGAAAACCTGTTTTTGTTTTCTAAACGGCCCGTCTTTATTCAAACGCAAAACCCGGGTCACCGGATTATTTTTGTTTTGTTGCTATCGAGTTGCAAAAGCTTTGTTTTAAACCAATAATATATTTAATTATTTTAGGGGGGCAGTCGAACGGGCCGATTCGACCCGAACGACCACCCCCAGAAAATAAAACGGTCTACCAAAATCCTAGTCTACCCTGTCCTAGTCTAACCACCCAGCCTCCACCTCACCCCACCCAATGGCATGTAGCCACCTCACCCTCCTCCCTTCCCCTAACCAATCACAGCCCGCCACTTGTCCACAGCCTCTCCCTCACCTCTCTCTCTCTCCCTTCTCCCACTCAACGCCACACCCACCCAGTACACACCCCACACACTGCCACACGGGCCCACCAAGCCAGCCCCGCCCTGGGTCCCACCAACCGGCCCCACTCTGGCCGTCCCCACGCGTCCCACGCGGTGCGCCCTCCCTTCTTCCACCTCCTCTTTTCCCCGCAGCTCGCACCCCCGCCTTCCCTCGCCTGGGCCCTCTCCCCCAGCCCCGTCCACCGCCGGCGCGCCTCCGGCCGGCGCCCTCAACCGCTCTCCGCCTCCCACCGCCGCTCGCGGGACCCCTCTGCTCGCCGCCTCCTCCCTCCTCTCTCCTCTGCCCCCGCACGCCCACCACCTCGCGCTCGTCCCCAACCTCCCACCGCCCCGCAGGCCTCTCCCCTCGCCCCGTCGCCCGTTCTCCTCTCTGCCCGAGCTCGCCCCTCCCTCTCCGGCCACCGCCAACCGCCAACCGCCAACCGCCACCGCTCGCGCTAGCCCGGAGCTCGCCCCGTCGGCCTGAGCCGCCCCTCCGCATCGGGCTCACCGTCGGTCCGCCTGCCACCGGCCTGCCCACCTCCGGTCTCCCTCGCCTCGTCCCCGACCGCCGCTCGCCGGTCGCTGGCGCGCCAACCTCCGAGCTGGTCGCCGCCTCCGCCTGTGCGTCAGGCCGTACACCGCCGCCTGGTCCTCCTCATGCGGCCCGCGTCCGCGCCCGCGAGCTCGCTCCCCGAGCCCCTCGCCCTCCTTCCAGCGCGCAGCAGCCGACCCCGCCTGGAACCGTCTCCCCTGCGGGGCCCACCCCGTCGCCCGGCAGCGCGGCCGCGTCATCCCCGTGCGTGCCTGCGTGTTCAGGGCCAGCTCGATCTCGTGCCTGTTTGGTCTCCCTGGTGGCAAGTTGTGGTTGTTCTGAGGCGATGGAGCAAGATATCCTATGAGACGAGACCGACAAATAACGATTCAAGTTCTTCTCAACTGCTGGCACGCCAAGATCTGCACCGTGTTGTAAGACCACCGACAAGATCTCCATCCTGGACCCCAAGGACTCCCTCACGGATATCGAGCGCCAAGATCGCCTCTCGGATCCCGTAGCTGTTCCCGGACCCAAAGACGTCGAGACCCCCGACCCGAAGATGCCCAGAACACAAGTTCGCCTTCTCGGACGCCAGGACCTCCTTCATGGACACCGAAGATCGAACCCCGGTGCGTCAAGCTCTCCTTCCCGGCCGTCAGGGTCCACGACATGGTATCGCCAAGATCTCCAATCGGAACGACAAGCACCTCACCCGGATGCCGAGACCGACTCGATGGCGCGGACCCGACAAGATCTGCACGACGACAAGAACGACAGCGACCAGGGCGAATCCAATGCGCCCCGACACCAAACCAGGCCCCCCTTCCCGGATGCGACAAGATCTACTTCCGTTATCCGAACCTCGAGCCCGTCGAACCCTGAACCCTGAGACCGACCCCGAACCCCCGGATCCCCAAGATCTGCCGAACCCTAATGTGTGAACCTTTTCCCGAGCCCTATTTTTATAAATGCTAATTATATAACTTGTCGCATAATAATTGTCTTGCATGCATACATTCATGTGGTTTGGGGGCCTTATGCCGATTCACCTAATAATTAAATATGGGGCCCATATGCGGGCAAATCTAGTCTCATATTGGCCTCATTTAAAATTTGTGCATCGAACCGGTACTATCTTTTGCCATGTTCGAACAACATTTAATTTGCGGGGTAGATAAACAACTTGAACCATCTAACTAATTTTCGGGACCCCGGTTCCGCTTAATCTTGCCCAATTGCATCGCATCTTCGCCATGCCATACATCATGCATGCATCATGCCCGATCTTCTGCTGTTGTGTTAAATAGTACATCCGGTGTTTCTTCTAGTGTTTTGCTTCTTCGCGGATAAGGCCGTTGAGTTGATGTGAGCTTCGCCCCGATCTTCGGATGAACCTTCGACCATGTTTTCAGGCGAGCATCTCCCCCTTTCTACCTATCTTACTTTTATAGTATTTATTCCCTCCTGTTGATCTATTGCTATCTGTGTTGCGATGCTCTAGTTTCCGTACCCGTGATATCCCTTGCAGCCTTATATTGCCTTGGACACATCCTATTACCTGTTGTTTGGTAGATAGTTGGACTTGCGCGTCGTAGTCGCTTGCTCGAGTGCTGTTGCGTGTCGTCAAGTGCCACAGTTGTTGGTGTATGGCCGCATGTTGATGTTGGAGATGATCCTGGTTTTACTTATCGTTCACTTTAATTCCTGTTTAACAACTAAAACTGAAGTAAGTAAGCAGAGGCATCGGTGGGTGATAGATAATATTTGGTTTCCGACCGCCCACTTGTGTCCCGTAGGACCCCGAGTGCTTGATACCTGTTCCTTGATTTATCGCGCTATCCACATACGGGGAATTATGGGCCCCCCTTAGCCAGAGCTTGATTCAGTCTTATTTCTTGGGGCCACAAACTAGTTTGAGGTTTTATTTACGATCCTGTACTTATGCCATGCTTTACTGCTTTATTTACGATTGTGCGAGGAGCACACTGTACTGTTTAGGATCGGGACACGTTTTCGCGGTGTCGACAAGCTCAGTTTTGGGTTCCCAGTCGTTCACAGCCGTCCACCCAAACCTCGGGTCCGTCTCGGAGCTAGCTTACTTCGTTGCGGGTGTACTCCAAGGGGTGGCCCCCTGAAATACTTCTGAATCCTGTGATTGCTTTATCGTGAAAGCCTCGTTGGGTTTTGATTTGGTTTTTCCGAGGTTGATCGTGTGTGTGTTGCTATTTGTGCACCCCGACCGGGTTAAAACTTTCTGAAAGCCGTGTCCGCGGTTATGGACGACTTGGAGCACAGTATCTCGATCATAGACAATTATAACTAAAGTAGTGCTATAAATTTGACTTTATAATGACTAGTAATGAGCTTCACTATAATGGAATGGCTAAATAAAACTGCCAAAAATTGCTTGCTTGGGTCGTCGCCAGCGACCATTGTATCTGACTAGTAAGTATTGCAACTACAACGGAATGGTTAAATAAAAGTACCAACAACTGCTGGGTTTTTGGGGTTATCTCATGCTATTTGTATCTGATTAGTAAGTGAGGCAACTATAACGGAATGGTTAACTAAAGGTGCCCACTGCTTATTTTACCAGGACGACTATCTATATTTGACTAGTAATTGCCGCAACTATAACGGAATGAGTAAAATTGCCAACTGTGTGAGTTCCTCGGTTGACTTCCTCGTTTGGTCTCGAGGGGGAAACACCAGGATGGGTTTGTTTGGTGTTAGGTTCAGGTCGGTTCCGAACAGGTCTTTCTTCTCCCTCTCTGATAGTCGCCAGTTGTATCGAGTCTCTATAGGTTGTTTAGTGCATGCTGCCGCTGCCGCTTCAGTCCACCATACCTATGTAGGCGAGGACCGCCGAACTCTAGTCTCGCCGTGTACTGGCCTCAGTACTGACGCTCCTCTTTTTCCTTTGCCCTTTGTCGGCACCCCTTTTGTTTAAGCAGGTTTTGAGATCGACGCCGTTAGCAGGGTTACCCTTCCGGCTTGGCCTGGGCAGGGTTATGGACGCCGTTGGTTATTCTTCAGGGCTCTTAGCCCCATTTGCATCTTGTCCGTAGCTGGACGCTCTATCGTTTTCAAGGTGATTTGGATCTTGGTACCGTATATCTGTATTCGTGACTCATGGAGTCGTGTTGTATATATATCTGTTCTGTGGGTCCCATCGAGGACTGTTGTGTAATGTTATTACTTCGTTTTCCACCCGCACGAAAGTGCCTGGTGGGCACATTTGAATCGTTTCTATGCGGGTTTGGCGGGTTTCGCTAAAACTTGCATAGGTCCGATTCTGAGGGTGTTACATCCCACTCGCATTTGCTTTCGTGGAGGGCGAAAACACTGAAAGTTGGACATGGTTCTTCAGGCAGCTCAAAATAGCAGTTGTGAAAGACAAGCCCAATGTGTGCATCATTCATGATAGGCATGCAGGTATACTCAATGTCGTAAAACGGCTGACACAGCCAGGGCCAGAAGAGCAAACACCTTGGCCTGACATGCAAAGCCGATGGTGCATGCGCCATTTGGGTGCTAATTTCTTCTCACAGTTCAGAAACAAGAACCTCATGAATCTATTCAAAAAATTGTGCAAGTAGAACCAAGAATGGAAGCACGATTTAATACGCGCAAAGCTCGATGAATTTACTCAGAAACATGTGAGGGCAAGGAAAGCTGCACAAAACGCAGCCGTAGCTGCACATCAAGCAGCAGTAGCTACACATGTTGCTACTGGAGCTGCGCCTGTGGAGGAAGATCCTGTAGGGCTTTGTGACTTGCCTGGATTTGATCCACCTGGTACAAGGAGAAGGCTCGGCAAATCGATCAAGAACTTCCAACAGTGGATAGAGCACGAGCCTTTGGAGAGGTGGTCTTTGCTACACGACACACATGGAGCTAGGTATGGTGTCATGACTACAAACCTAGCTGAGTCATATAACTTTGTCCTCAGAGGTAACAGGGCACTTCCACTGACAGCCATAGTCGAAGGTATTCTGTATGGCACGATTTCATATTTTAGAACCAGACGACAGGGTGCTCAGATACATATCATGAACAATCCGAACACCCGGTTCTGTGAAAAGGTTATGAGGTACATGTATAAGAAGATGGCGAAGGCTATGTCACACACCGTCGTGTGCATAGGTAATGAGGACAGAAGGTTTGAGGTGCGGCTAGCCACCGATAAGTTTGGGTGTGGTAATGAACTAATAACGCATGAGGTGAAGATTGGTAATGAGCAATGGCCAACCTGCGAGTGCACCTGCAACAAACCAAAGTTGCTTCACCTGCCTTGCTCTCATGTGCTTGCTGCTTGTCGGCAGCTAGGGTTGGACGCCATATCGTTCGTGTCTCCCTACTACCTGGAAGAATCTGTGGTCAATACTTGGACGGGTGAGATGTCAGGATTTCGAGTAATGGGTAATGAGGCAGTTTGGTCTTCGTCAGTTGGCTGATCCTCGTCCTACGGAGAGCGCCATACCTTTAGTCGTACACACATATGTTTCATTTACACATTACTTTCATCTTAACATGATTTATTAACATGACACTAACCATGTTAAATGTTAGGTTATCGAGGAAGGGAAGTAGCAAGACCGCCACGGGTTGGCTACACAGGGTTGGGGTGTACGTTCAAGAGTGGGACACCGCTACAGCCCGAGTCTGGGACTCGAACGACGCGTTTGACATGGAAGAGTTCAACAGGTATTTGGATAGCTACATGAGCGCCACACGACTACGCACCACGCAGCAATCTCACCCAGAGGAGATGCCGGGCGCGGCTACTTGGGATAGTTATCCGAGCCAGTCGACTGTGGGCAGCAGACAACACGCGGTATGTTCTTCATCTAATGCACCTATTTATTACATAGTTTTCCATCTATATATGGCGAACCTTGTGGTGTCACTTGCAGGCACAGCTGTTAGTCGATCTTGAGATGGAGAGTGCTGAGTACAGACACTCTCTTTCATCCGGACCCCTACTTATTCACCGGCGGGACCAGGATACCTGGCTGAGTCGCCTGGAGGAGAAGATACGGCGTATCTACGGGGTTATCACATGCACCTGCCCTTCAGACATTGCTCACCACCCGGCACCACAGGGTCCTTCGCGGCACTCGACGCACCACCAGCAGCAGCAGCCACCCTCGCCCCTACGACAGTCTCCCCGTCCACGGCTTACACCACAGACGGCTCCGAGACCTCCCCCCCAGACCAGGCTGGAGGTTCGACGTGGCATCAGTAGTCTTCTTTCGACTGTTGGCAGCAGCAGCAGCCACCTTTGCACGATGGAGGTTCGTCGTGGCAGCACCAGCAGCAGGAGCCTTGGGGTCACCCTCCCATGCCAAACTACGGGTTTCGCCCACAGCCACAGCCACAGGGTATGTGTCTTACAAGATAAGCGTCGAGGCTCAGTTCATGTCAAGTTCTTACATACTTTGTTTTTATGTGCAGGAGCATTCGGAATGCAGGGGTCTATGCCTGGCTATCAGTCGTCTATGTTCGGTTGGACGACGCCTCCTAACCCACCACCCGAGCGTCGCGGCAGACGACGTCGCTGAGACATATATTTATCTATGTATGAGACATATATTTATCTATGTATGAGACATGTCTATCTATGCATGAGACATCTACTTATGTATGAGACATATATCTACCTATATATGAGACACCATTCTATCATTTCATGATTTTTATTGCAATACAGTTCAACATAACTTGCAACATAGTTCAACATAACTTGCGGTACATAAATAAGAGTCTTATCTATCCCTAGCATGATGCCTTTCCCTTTCCCTTCGATGATGCCTCACCCTTTCCCTTGGACGATCCCTCGCACTTGCTCTTCTTGGCCTGCGCTTTCTTCTTCTCCTGCCTCTTGTCCCACTCAGCTCTCGCCTTGCTTCCAACGGGTGGCGGCATGAAGATATCATCCTCATCTTCGCTCTCTTCTATCCAGGCTCTACGTGCCACAACCTGCTCCGTCATGTCAGCTTGACTCTTCTTGGCCTGCTCTTTCTTCTTCTCCTGTCTCTTGTCCCACTCAGCTCTTGCCTTGCTTCCAACGGGTGGCGGCATGAAGATATCATCCTCATCTTCGCTATCTTCTATCCAGGACCAAGGTGCATTAGCCCGCTCCATCATGCGAGCTTCACTCTTGAAGGTGAGCTTGTCCCACCTTGCCTTGATCCTGAGAAGCTCTGCTCGTACCTGATTTGGGGTCTTCAGTTTCCACCCTCTTCGATGAAGTGACTTACCAAGTATAACGAGAGCATCATGGTTCGATACCAACGTATCCCAGTCGGCTGGTTTATCGCCTATCTCAACAGTTCTGGCTATGAAGAAAAGCCCAATGGACATATCTACAGGCCAGGGAGACGCGTCGGTCATAGTGGAGAGGAGTGGAGGGAAATGCGAGAGCAAGAGGAGAGGAGGGAAATGAGAGAGTAAGAGGAGGAAGAGATGAACTGGTAAAGGATACATCTCGTTGCCCGGATTTATAGAGGCACCGAACCGAATATGCGGGAAGTAGTGGCGGGAAAAAAAGGGCGGGAAGTAGCGGCGGGAAAAAAAAGGGCGGAAAGTAGTGGCGGGAACAAAGGGCGGGAAGTACTGGCGGGAAAAATCGGCGGGAAGGATTGGCGAGGAAAACAGCGGCGGAAATCGGAAGGGCTGCATTGATCATGCAGGATTTTGTTAGGGGCATGACGATTAGGCTATCGGTCTAGGTCTGGCCGATTACACTAATCGGCCTGGGCCAGACCGATTGAACCAATCGGCTTGCTCCAAGCCGATTGCATGTGTGGGGCAGGGCCGATTGCATGGTGCCACATGCAGTCGGCCAGGGCCTGGCCGATTGGCCAAGTCGGCTTGCCCCAGGCCGACAAAGTGCTAGATCTGGAAATTCAAAAAAAGTATAATACAACTCAAATTAATTAATTAATTCGTATTATTTAAAAAAAATCGCCTTACAATGGAGGGTCCTGACTCGTGAGAGGCAGATGTATTTAATTGTGTAAGACATGGCTTGCCTGCGTCCGCCACTGTGCACATCCGTGCGCCCACAACAAGTGGCATCCATCTGGCACTTACGTAAATTTTGCCTCGTCTGTCTTCGTGTGTTCAGCTAGTAGGAAAACAAATCTCAATTAAGCTACTCTCTTCGTCTTAAAATAGTGTCTTAGATTTGTTAAAATTTAGATAAATCTAGACACTATTTAGTATAGGGATTCATTTAAAATCTAAAAAACTTGAGACATCTATTTTAAGACAGAGGAAGTACTACTTTTTCCACGACCACGCTTTTCAGCTTGGACCACCGGGCCATAGAAGTACAACGTTGCCAAGACGAGCATGATCACCAGGAGTCGAGACGATGGCAAGTGACTTCATGCGGAATATTGGATTGTTGCTTGGTCGTCGTAGTGGGACGCATGATCGCTGCATGCCATGAACAAAGATGCCGAAGAGGAAGGTCATAAGTATAACGACCTTGAGGGTGACAAGCATCCCGAGTCCCGAATACGCGAAGAGCTTAGCACACGGAAGAGAACGAGGGAGATGTCTAGGAATTAGTGGCTTCCCTGGAAAAAATCACGTCACAAATATCATCTAGTCCCGGACATCACATCGACGTCTTTGTCCCCTACAACGAGACCAATTGAGCAATGAAGCTCCTTATCCTTTTGACCATACTAAGATGGTGGGATTCACATCATAGAAAAAAAAAACTAGCACAGAGCAAACAAACGACAAGTTCTAATCTAGAAGATACATGTAACAAGGGGGATTAGATCTTTATACCCTTAAAAAACATGAGTGAAAACGTTTTAACAACATGGTTGATGTAGTCAATCACTACACAATCCAAATTATCCAACGCCGCAACAAGCGATAACTTATGCACACATACAGTGCAACAATGACTCCTTCTAAATCCAGCAAGAGAGAGGGAGTAGTAGATGGGATCTAGTCTAGAACTACAATGGTGTTGTGGCTAAGGTGGAGATTCCCGTGGACAAGGCTTCGCCAGCACACAAGATGAGGAGGAGCAACGAAGAAAGGGTAGCATGGAGCTTCTGCTGGATAGGGCTCGAGGTTCCCTTCCCCATTCGTCCTCTCCTATTTATATGTGCGGGGGGGGGGGGTGGGGGGGGAGGGGCTTTGCTGTAGGGGTTCGTAGCATGGAAAACAAAAATTTTCTATCGCATACAAACAAACAAGCCAAGATCTATCTACTAGATTGTAGCAACGAGTCGATGGAATAACTCACCCTCGAAGATTCCAAAGTGTTTAACGAGAGCGGATTCTCGTGGGTGATGTAGTCGTACTCTTCCCGATCTCAAGATCGCGTAGACGATCCTTCCGGCGCTGCGTTCCGGCAGCGCTCCCGCAGTCGGTCACACGTTCGGTACTCGACGAAGACCTTCCTCTCCCTTGTTCCAGCAGGCAGCGGAGGTTGTAGCACTCTCCTCATGATTCCGGCAGCACAACGGCGTGGTACCGGAAGTAGAGGGGAGATTTCGCAGGGCTTCGCCTTAAGCCCGAGCGAGTATGGTGGAGTATGAGAGAGTCCCTCGGCGATCTAGAGTTTAGACACGCCGAGGAGGGGGCTAGGCCGGCGGCTAGGGTTTGACCTAGGCGGCGGCTATGGAGGCGGCGACGGCTTGGGGCTAGGGTTTAGAGGTAGGTAACTTGTGTACTAGGAGGGGCAGCCCTGCCCCTCCCTTTATAGGTGGGAGGCGCGACCAAGGGGAGGGGAGTCCCTCCCCAACTCGGCTTGGAGGTGGGCCGGCGGTGGAGGGGAGGAACTCCTCCCCAACTCGGTTTCCACCTCCCCTCCACTTCCCAAAATTAGCCGTTTGACTTTCAAATTGGCGTTTGACTTTTCAAACAAGGATTTGATTAAATCCTCTATTTTGTTCAGCGATGACACTTAGTACATGATGCAATCATACCAACTTGATATAACACATTCATGTACCCTTCCCCTCCGGAGTGCCGGACATTCCAGAACCTTCTAGAACATTCCCGATGAAAAACACCGGAACCATTCTCCAACTCCGAAACAAGACTTTCCTTATATGAATCTTATTCTCCGGACCATTCCGGATCTCCTCGTGATATCCCGAATCCCATCCGAGACTCCGAACAACATTCGGTCTCATTCTCATCATTCCATAACTACTCAAACAGCGTCGAATCCTTAAGTGTGTCTCACTACGGTTCGTGAATTATGCGGACATGATCGAGACACTCTCCGAACAATAACCAATAGAGGAATCTAGAAATTCATATGGCTCCCACATATTTCTACGATTACTTTGCGATCGAATGAACCACTTATATACGATACCAATTTCCCTTTGTCTCACGATAGTTTACTTATCCGAGGTTATGATCATTGGTATCTCTGCATACCTAGTTCAACCTCGTTACCGATAAGTACTCTTTTCTCGTTCCCGTGATATGTGATCCCTTGTGAGCCAGTCACATGCTTGAAAGCTAATTGGATGACATTTCACCGAGAGGGCCCAGAGTATATCTATCCGTCATATGGATGGACAAATCCCACTCTTGATCCATGTGTTTGAACCAATACTTTCCGAACACTCAATGCCACCTTTATAGCCACCCAGTTACGGTGTGGTGTTTGATGTCATCAAAGCATCCATCCGATAAAGGTGATATGCATGATCTCATGGTCGAAGGAATTAGGTTACTATGTATCAGAAAGCATATAGCAATTGAACTATTAAAATGACTTGATCTTTATGCTACGCTTATCTATAGGAGTATGTCCACCATATCATTCTCCTAACGATATGATCTTGTTGTTAATAACATCTCAATGTTCATGATAGGGAAACCACAATCATTTATTAACCAACAAGCTAGTGATGTATAGAGGCTTTACTAGGGACTTCAATTTAAGTTTACAAATCACACAAGTATTAATGTTTCCTTGTTAATACTATTATAGCATGAATGTAAACATTTATCATAAACACAAAGATATAATAATAACTACATTTATTATTGCCTCTACGGCATATCTCCAACAGTCTCCCACTTGCACTAGAGTCATCTAATCTAGATTACATGGTAACATACCGAACACCCATGGCAGTTTGGTGCTGGTCATGTTTTGCCCTCGGGAGAGGTTTAGTCAACGGATCCGCCACATTCAGATCCGTGTGTACTTTGCAAATCTTTATGTCCCCATCTTGGACATGTTCTCGAATAGCGTGAAAATGTAGCTTGATATGCTTCAGCTTCTTGTGTGACCTTGGTTCTTGCGCATTGGCTATGGCACCGATGTTATCACAGTAGATAGACATTGGGTCCAGCGCACTAGGAACCACACCCAGCTCTGTAATGAACTCTTTCATCCATATCGCTTCTTGTGAAGCCTCCGAAGCAGCCATGTATTCCGATTCAGTTGAAGATCTCGCCACAATGCTTTGCTTTGCACTCCTCCAGCTAACTGCTACACCATTCAAAATAAATACGTATCCAGATTGTGATTTAGAATCATCCGGATCGGTGTTCCAACTAGCATCGGTGTAACCATTAACAACGAGCTGTTCATCACCTCCATAAGAAAGAACCATATCCTTAGTTCTTCTCAAGTACTTAAGGATGTTTTTGACCGCTGTCCAATGACCCACTCCTGGATCACTTTGATATCTGCTAGTTAAGCTAACAGCATATGCAATATCGGGTCTAGTACATAGCATGGCATACATTAGAGATCCTATGGCTGAGGCATAGGGAGTCTTACTCATCCTTTCTCTATCTTCTGCCGATGTCGTACTTTGAGTTTTACTCAAGGTCGTATTGGGCAACATGGGCAAGAACCCTTTCTTGCTATCTTCCATTCCAAACCTCTTTAGAACTTTGTCCAAATATGTACTTTGTGACAATGATATTAGGCGTCTTGATCTATCTCTATAAATCTTTATGCCTAATATGTAAGCTGCTTCGCCAAGATCTTTCATTGAAAAACTATTATTCAAATATTCCTTGACACTATTCAGAAGGTCTACATCATTCCCAATCAACAATATGTCATCTACATATAGTATTAAGAATGCTACAGAGCTCCCACTCACTTTCTTGTAAATACAAGCTTCTCCATAAGTTTGTATAAAACCAAAACTTTTGATCACCTTATCAAAACGTTGATTCCAACTTCGGGATGCTTGCTTCAATCCATAGATGGACCGTTGAAGTTTGCATACCTTGTTAGCATCTTTAGGATCGACAAAACCTTTGGGTTGCATCATATACAACTCTTCATCAATGTCTCCATTGAGGAATGCTGTTTTGACATCCATCTGCCATATCTCATAATCATAATATGCAGCGATTGCTAACATAATCCTCATAGACTTTAGCTTGGCTACTGGTGAGAAAGTCTCATCGTAGTCAAC
Organism: Avena sativa; assembly: GCA_916181665.1. Taxonomy (NCBI): domain Eukaryota; kingdom Viridiplantae; phylum Streptophyta; class Magnoliopsida; order Poales; family Poaceae; genus Avena; species Avena sativa. The sequence continues at coordinate 293,842,643 of OV702282.1, forward strand.
TCCTTGAATTTGTCAAAACCCCTTTGCGACAAGTCGATCTTTATAGACAGTAACATTACCATCAGCATCTGTTTTCTTCTTGAAAATCCATTTGTTCTCGACAGCCTTCCGGCCATCCGGTAAGTCCACCAAAGTCCATACTTGGTTTTCGTACATGGATCCAATCTCGGATTTCATGGCTTCTTGCCATTTGTTGGAATCTGGGCTCATCATCGCTTCCTCATATGTCTCAGGGTCATCGGTGTTGTCCACCAACATGACACTCATAACGGGATCATACCAATCTGGAGTGGTACGAGTTCTCGTTGACCTGTGAGGCTCTGTAGCAACTACAACTGAAGTTTCATGATCATCATCATTAGCTTCCTCTCTTATTGGTGCAGGCACCACAGGAACTTCTTCCGGTGTTGCGCTACTCGCAATTTTGAGAGAAGGTTCGACAACCTCGTCGAGTTCTACTTTCCTTCCAGTCACTTCTTTCGAGAGAAATTCCTTCTCTAGAAAGGATCCATTCTTGGCAACGAAGATTTTGCCTTCGGATCTATGATAGAAGGTATACCCAATAGTTTCCTTCAGGTATCCTATGAAGTAGCATTTTTTCGCTTTGGGTTCAAGCTTGTCCGGTTGTAACTTCTTTACATAGGCTTCGCAACCCCAAACTTTAAGGAACGACAATCTAGGTTTCTTCCCAAACCATAATTCATACGGTGTCGTTTCAACGGATTTAGATGATGCCCTATTTAAAGTGAATGCGGCTGTTTCTAATGCATAACCCCAAAATGATAGCGGTAAATCTGTAAGTGACATCATATAACGAACCATATCTAAGAGAGTTCGATTACGACGTTCAGACACACCATCACACTGTGGTGTTCCCGGCGGTGTCAATTGTGAAAGTATTCCACATTTCTTCAAATTCTCACCAAACTCGTAACTTAGATATTCACCTCCACGATCAGAACGTAGAAATTTAATCTTCTTGTTACGTTAATTCTCTACCTCACTTTGAAATTCCTTAAACTTCTCGAAAGTTTTGTACTTATGTTTCATGAAATAGATATACCCATATCTACTCAAGTCATCCGTGAAGGTAAGAACATAACGATAACCACCGCGCGATGCTACACTCATTGGACCACACACATCGGTATGTATGATTTCCAATAAGTCCGTAGCTCGCTCCATCATACCAGAAAATGGAGTCTTAGTCATTTTACCCATCAGACATGCTTCGCATCTTTCAAGTGATTCGAAATCAAGTGATTCAATAAGTCCATCGGAATGGAGTTTCTTCATACGCCTCACTCCAATGTGACCAAGACGACAGTGCCACATATAGGTCGAGTTATCGCTTGATTTCAAACGTTTAGCCTCAATGTTATTAATATGTGTATTTCCACTATCGAGATTCAATAAGAATAGACCATCTATCAAATGTGCATGTGCATAGAACATATTACTCATATAAATCGAACAACCATTATTCTCGGACTTAAACAAGTAACCGTCTCGCAATAAACAAGATCCCGATATAATGTTCATGCTTAACGCAGGCACCAAATAACAATTATTTAAGTATAAAACTAATCCCGATAGTAGATGAAGGGGTAGCGTTCCGACCGCGATCACATCAACCTTTGATCCATTTCCCACAAGCATCGTCACCTCGTTCTTCGCTAGCTTCCGTTTATTCTGCAGCACCTGTTTCGAGTTACAAATATGAGCAACCGAACCAGTATCAAATACCAGGCACTACTACGAGTACTAGTGAGATACACCCTCAATAACATGTATATCGGATATACCTTTCTTCTTGATGTTGCCGTTCTTCAAATCCGCCAAGTACTTTGGGCAATTCCGCTTCCAGTGACCTTCTCCTTTGCAGTAAAAGCACTCAGTATCAGGCTTAGGTCCAGCCCTGGTCTTCTTCGTCGGCGTGGTAACTTTCTTACCACCCTTCTTGAAGTGTCCCTTTTGCTTAGACTTGCCTTTCTTGAATTTGGTGGTCTTATTGACCATCAACACTTGGTGCTCTTTCTTGATCTCCACTTCTGCAGATTTCAACATAGCAAACAGTTCTGGCAACTGCTTGTTCATGTTTTGCATATTGTAGTTCATCACAAAGTTCTTGTAACTTGGTGGTAGTGATTGGAGGACACGGTAAATCCCCAAAGCATTAGGAATCACTATACCCAAGCTTTGAAGTTTGTTTGTGTGCCCAGACATCTTAAGCACATGCTCACTGACGGAGCTGCCCTCTTCCATCTTGCAGTTAAAGAACTTTTCAGAAGCCTCATAGCTCCCAATCGCCGCGTGAGTCTCAAAGATCAATTTGAGATCACGGACAATATCATGTGGGTCTGAATTCTCAAACCTTTTCTGAAGCTCCGATTCTAAAACATACAAGATAGCACACTGAACTGTGGAGTACTAAGTCTTCCGAGTGAGGTAAACATTCTTTACTTCATCGGCAGCATCAGCTGCAGGTGGGTCACCCAGCGGTGCATCCAGCACATAGGTCAAATTACCAGCTGTGAGGACAATCCTCAAATTGCGGAACCAATCCGCGAAGTTGCTTCCATTGTTTTTCAACTTTTCTTTCTCTAGGAACGCATTAAAATTGATGGTAGGGGCTGCCATTGATCTATAACATATTTGCAATAGTTTAGACTAAGTTTATGACAAATTGAGTTCAAATTAATAATAAAAGTAATATAGGTGAACTCCCACTCAAAACAATATCCCTCACATTGTTTTAGTGATCACACGAACCAAATCCACCACATCAACACCGATCATCACGAGAGTTGATATAGTTTCAATGGCGAACAATCGACATGTTTATCATATCTACTATATGATTCATGCTTTACCTTTCGGTGATCCGTGTTCCGAGACCATGTCTGTACATGCTAGGCTCGTCAAGATCAAACCTTAGTTTTCGCATGAGCAAATCTGGCTTGCTCACGTTGTATACACTTGCGGAATCTAACACACCCGATCATATCGTGGTGCTTCGAAACAACAAGCTTTAGCAACGGTGCTAACTAAGGGTGAACACTCTATGACTTGAAATTCATGTGCATGAGGGATCATCTTATAATGCTACCGTCGTCTACTAAGCAATACAAGATGCATAAAGGATTAACATCACATGCAATTCATAATATGTGATATGATATGGCCTTTTCTTCTTTGTGCTTCCGATCTCCATCTTCAAGCACGAACATGATCTCCATCATCACCGGCATTGCATCAAGGTCAATGACGCTTCTTCATGGTTGTCGTCCACCGGCTTCAACTATTACAACTACTTTGAATAGACACGCGGGTCTTAACATAAATTAAAGACAACCATATGGCTCCTGCCGGTTGCCAACTTACAATAAGGAACATTGCATACATCAAATATAATCACAATCATGGCCATATCACATCACTGCACACCCCTGCAAAACAAAGTTAGACGCCTCTACTTTCTTTGCATGTTTTACGTGGTTTGGGGCTTTCAATAAGTGTCGTTCTAACTTACGAACATGAACCACAACATTGATACTAGTATTGTTAATCACCCATTGTAAATTGGATCTTAACTATGCTAGGAGAAACAGACACCCGCAAAGCCACTTATGCAATACAAGTTGCATGTCAAGCATGGAGCAAGTCTCATGAACGATGTCATGTAAGGTTAGCCCGGGCCGCTTCATCCCAACATCCCGCAAGATGCAAAGTACACAAAAAGCAATCGACAATAAAAGCATCAACGCCCATAATGACCATTGTGTTCTACTCGTGCAACAGATCTACATATAGACACGGCTCTGATACCACTGTAGGGGTTCGTAGCATGGAAAACAAAAATTTTCTATCGCATACAAACAAACAAGCCAAGATCTATCTACTAGATTGTAGCAACGAGTCGATGGAATAACTCACCCTCGAAGATTCCAAAGTGTTTAACGAGAGCGGATTCTCGTGGGTGATGTAGTCGTACTCTTCCCGATCTCAAGATCGCGTAGACGATCCTTCCGGCGCTGCGTTCCGGCAGCGCTCCCGCAGTCGGTCACACGTTCGGTACTCGACGAAGACCTTCCTCTCCCTTGTTCCAGCAGGCAGCGGAGGTTGTAGCACTCTCCTCATGATTCCGGCAGCACAACGGCGTGGTACCGGAAGTAGAGGGGAGATTTCGCAGGGCTTCGCCTTAAGCCGGAGCAAGTATGGTGGAGTATGAGAGAGTCCCTCGACGATCTAGAGCTTAGACACGCCGAGGAGGGGGCTAGGCCGGCGGCTAGGGTTTGACCTAGGCGGCGGCGACGAGTGCCCTAGGGACGGCGGCGGCTTGTGGCTAGGGTTTAGAGGTAGGGAACTTGTGTACTAGGAGGGGCAACCCTGCCCCTCCCTTTATAGGTGGGAGGCGCGGCCAAGGGGAGGGGAGTCCCTCCCCAACTCGGCTTGGAGGTGGGCCGGCGGTGGAGGGGAGGAACTCCTCCCCAACTCGGTTTCCACCTCCCCTCCACTTCCCAAATTAGCCGTTTGACTTTCAAATTGGCGTTTGACTTTTCAAACAAGGATTTGATTAAATCCTCTATTTTGTTCAGCGATGACACTTAGTACATGATGCAATCATACCAACTTGATATAACACATTCATGTACCCTTCCCCTCCGGAGTGCCGGACATTCCGGAACCTTCTAGAACATTCCCGATGAAAAACACCGGAACCATTCTCCAACTCCGAAACAAGACTTTCCTTATATGAATCTTATTCTCCGGACCATTCCGGATCTCCCCGTGATATCCCGAATCCCATCCGAGACTCCGAACAACATTCGGTCTCTTTCTCATCATTCCATAACTACTCAAACAACGTCGAATCCTTAAGTGTGTCTCCCTACGGTTCGTGAATTATGCGGACATGATCGAGACACTCTCCGAACAATAACCAATAGAGGAATCTGGAAATTCATATGGCTCCCACATATTTCTACGATTACTTTGCGATCGAATGAAGCACTTATATACGATACCAGTTTCCCTTTGTCTCACGATAGTTTACTTATCCGAGGTTATGATCGTCGGTATCTCTGCATACCTAGTTCAACCTCGTTACCGATAAGTACTCTTTTCTAGTTCCCGTGATATGTGATCCCTTGTGAGCCAGTCACATGCTTGAAAGCTAATTGGATGACATTTCACCGAGAGGGCCCAGAGTATATCTATCCGTCATATGGATGGACAAATCCCACTCTTGATCCATGTGTTTCAACCAATACTTTCCGAACACTCAATGCCACCTTTATAGCCACCCAGTTACGGTGTGGTGTTTGATGTCATCAAAGCATCCATCCGGTAAAGGTGATATGCATGATCTCATGGTCGAATGAATTAGGTTACTATGTATCAGAAAGCATATAGCAATTGAACTATTAAAATGACTTGATCTTTATGCTACGCTTATCTATAGGAGTATGTCCACCATATCATTCTCCTAACGATATGATCTTGTTGTTAATAACATCTCAATGTTCATGATAGGGAAACCACAATCATTTATTAACCAACAAGCTAGTGATGTATAGAGGCTTTACTAGGTACTTCAATTTAAGTTTACAAATCACACAGGTATTAATGTTTCCTTGTTAATACTATTATAGCATGAATGTAAACATTTATCATAAACACAAAGATATAATGATAACTACATTTATTATTGCCTCTAGGACATATCTCCAACATTTGCCCCAAGCCATCTTGGCCAGCGGCTATGGGAGGGGAAACCCTCCCATACACACCCTCTTTAGGCGCCTAGGGTTTGGGGTCCCCCTCCCTATATGGCATGGCCCTTGGGGATGTGGCACTCTGGACCATGTAGGTTGGGGTGCCTTCTCCTAGGTTCATGTTAACCTTTCGAGGCAGGTGGCCACCACCAAGGAACCCACTAGAACCTTCTAGAAGTTTCTGGTATGATACCAGAAAAATTCGGAACTTTTCCAAAACCCTGAAAACCACTTTCCTTATATGAATCTTTATCTCCAGACCATTCCAAAGCTCCTAATGTCTTGAATCCAATTCGATAATCCGAATCAAGATTCGATCTCACCAGCTAGCATGGAATATAAACATTTATCATGAACATGAAATATGATAACATCAACTTTATTATTTTCTCTAGGACATATTTTCAACACAAGAATTACATCAGATGTGACTCCGGATACGAGCATGCACTACACCATGGGCCGCGTTGCCGAAGCAAGTAAACTTCATTGTCATGGCTATGCACCTTTAAGGAGCTAGTTGTTGTCAAGGAGATGATGACGAGGGGTTGAACCATTCAAATGGCACTAGCAGGAAAGCACGACCTTGTTGGCTATGTGACTCAGAGATGCGAGAAGTTGTTGTGCACGAAGATATGGCATGCCGCGAACTCACCCAACTACGATAGAATTCGTATAGAAAGACCCGTCATTGGCGTCGATACGAGGGCGAGTGCGCCGCAAACTCCCCAAAACACGAAGGGATGGCTGGTCTCAAAAACACTACTGTCCTATGTGCATCGAGGGTGTGGCTAGGCTAGGTATGAGCCTGGCCAATTCCCGCCTGCCAAACGGACTGTCCAGGATAATAATACCCGACAAAATCAATTAAAATGCATGTGTCAAATGAGGTCTTCGGACCTGACTTCAGGCGAGGAAACTCTGCTGCTTGGACGACCCCAGTGCAAGGATGCACTACTGTAACTGTGGCCATTTTTTCGGCTGCTGCCCTTAGCAAAGTTGAAGGCCCAATGCAACTCGAGCATTCCATTCCCCCCATAAGATTGGAAAGCTGGCTGGATTGGTTCGGGTCCCCATTGTATATCCCTACACATGCGAAATGGCTGTCTTGTCCAACTGATGAACTTGTTGTTGATCCTTCGTAGTTAATGACAGTATCTCCTCGTTGTTTTGACAGTGCGGCTCAAAACAAATCTGAAGGTGTCAGTCGTTCACTTTGTGTGGACCTTGTATGAGATGTGGTCTGTCACCAAATGGTTACTCCTCACCACACGAGAACTGACTCTCTATGCACACCTGTCGCGCAACAAGGTGGATAAGTTCATCATATTTCTCTGATGCCACTCATTCCGAGTAGTTAAACGAGTTCGGCAACGAGGTGTTGCCTTGCAGTAGACATGTGCTTCCATCTCCAAACAGAAACGATCGACCCAATGAATTTTTTCAACAGTCACACAGTAGCTAAACTATGGTCATAAATTTACTAGAAAACAAAGGTATCGATAGAGAGAGTGGTGTTTGGAGAAGTCAAGGCGGGCAGCTCTACGTTGCATACTGCAATGTGAGCGCAGCGCATAGGCACCAAGGGACACAGAGCATGAGCTCTATGAAATAGGAATCGTTGATATTTATGTGAATGTGAATGGGTTGGATAAATATAATGAAGTTATGCATGCCTATTTACATTGAAACGGCCGGTGAAGAGCAACCTGTCAGTAGTGGATATTTAGTGCTATAAATTCCATGGAGAATCTAGAAACTATGTACGTTAAGGTAACCCAAGCATCCGGTTGCATTCACATGGTATTTATGTAGCAGTGGATGTGTCCTCATGTAGCAACCACGCACCAACACATATCTCTCGAATCAGGTTCACGCCCCGCTTTATAAGTAAAGCACAATCCAAGTACACAAACGGACATACAACCATCATGGCCGAGGCCAAAAGGAAAGAGAAAACATGTCACACACCGCTGGGGCCACAACACATCACTGCCCAAGAAGAAAATACAAAAAAGGTGGCACGATAGGGAGGGCGGCGGCCCTCAGGACGACGCAGGAAGCGGGGGAGGGGGGGGGGGCGTCGGCGCCGAGAAGGGGAGCGCCATCGTCCTCAGCGCCCGAAGGGAGGTCTCGAAAGCCGGCCGGTCACGCGGCCGCACCAAGGGGGACCACTGCTGTAAGAAGGCAAGCAAAGCGAAAATAGAGTCAGATGCCCGGGTGGGAAACACACGTTCAATCACCATCTTATTGCGCACATTCCAAAGGGTCCACGACAAAGCAGCAAAGAGGAGCCAAAAGAGACGGCGTCCTCCGCCGGTCCTGTTGGCCTGGGACTGCAGGAACTCCCCCAGTTCCTGCGCCTGCCACGCCGGACCCAGAGCCTCACGAACAAAACTCCACAAAAACTGCGCCGCCGAGAAGGAAAACATAATATGGGCGCACGTCTCCGGAGTCCCACATAGGGGACAACGGCCATCGCCAGGGCCGTTACGTTTGGCGACCTCCGTACCCGAGGGAAGGCGGTCATGGAGGAGCTGCCAAACAAAGATCCGAATACTAAGGGGGAGGGGAGCTTTCCAAAGGGGGGCCGTCCACCGCAGCTCAGGGCCCTGAAACAAGGCCCTATAGGCCGAGCCCACCGAGAACTCTCCAGAGGGAAGGAGCTGCCATGAGGCCACGTCCTGCTCCTCGGAGAGAGAGGATGGAAGGGACTCCAACAAGGTTTGAAACTCCCCAGCCTCCACCTCATTGAAGGTGCGGCGGAAGAGCAAGTCCCACTGATCCACCCGGAAGTTCTCAGCCACAAGTGAAGAAGGGGACGCGGAGATGGCAAACAGGGCGGGGAACCGCACTCCCAGGGGGACAGGGAGAAGCCAGGCGTCGAGCTAGAAGCGGGAGCCCCTGCCATTGCCGGCCACGAAGGAGATGCCCCGGCCAATGTAGTGCTTAATGCCCTGGATCGACCTCCAGAACTGCGACCCCTCCCGACGCTCGCAAGGCAAGAGGGGGCGACCCCGGAGGTATTCAGCCTTGATAAGCTGAAGCCAAAGACCCCCGTCATCCCGCAAAATTCTCCAGACCCATTTCAACATCAGGGCCACATTGAAGCGGCGCGAGTCAAGAATACATATGCCCGCAACGGCTTTGGGGGCGCAAACGACCGCCCACTTCACCATATGGTATTTTTGGTGGCCATCCCTAGCCTCCCAAAAGAATCGAGACAACTCCTTAGCGAAGTCGGCATGGACTCCTTCAGGGAGCAGGTATAGCCCCATCTGATACATGGTAAGGCTCGAGAGACGGGAGTTGATCAGTACTGTTTTGCTACCCTTCGACGTGAGTCTCGCACGCCAAGGTTCGGCTCTAGAGTGCACTCCCGCGACTAGGGGAGCAAGGTCCCTGATCAAAACTCTCGTTTCCCGAATGGGCATCCCCAGATAGGTCATGGGGAACTCCGCCAACCTGCAGTTGAGGTTTTCGGCAATACACTGCTGGGCGACCTCGTCGAAACCTATCACCATGACTTCGCTCTTGTCGAAGTTGATCTTGAGCCCAAACATCGCCTCGAAGTATAACAGCAAGAATTTCAGATTCCTAATGTCCTTCGAGCCCTGCACCATGATCATGGTATCATCTGCGTATTGCAGATGGGAAACACCCCCTCCCGGGATGAGATGCCCTACCACACCAGAAAATGTGGCCAGCGAGTTTGGCTCTATCCAAAATCTCTGCAAGGGCATCCACCACGGCATTAAATAGGAGGGGGGAGATCGGGTCATCTTGCCTAACCCCACAGGATGGGGAAAAGTAGGGGCCAATCTCCCCATTGATGTTAATCGCCGTCCTACCACTCATCACGAACTGCATGATCCAGCAAATCATGCGGTCGTCAAAGCCCCTTCTTTCCATAACTAGTCTCAAGAAAGCCCAGTCCAGACGGTCATAGGCTTTCTAGAAGTCCAGTTTTAGGAACACCCCTTTCTGATGACGTGACTTGACCTCATGAATAATCTCATGGAGGTCAAGGACATCATCGTGAATGAGGCGTCCCTTCAGGAAAGCAAACTGAAGAGGATGTGTGAGCCTCTCAAAAACCGGGGCCAGATGAATGGCACAGACCTTAGCAAAAAGCCGCTTGATTACATTAATAACTGTGATAGGGCGGAATTGGCGGATATCTATGGCCCCAACTACTTTGGGGATCAGAGTGATCACACCAAAGTTCAGACGAGCCATCACCAGGGTCCCAGTGTAGAGTTCCTGGAACATCAACGAGATCACCGGCTGCACCTGATCCCAGAAAGTCTGCAGGAAACTCACCGGCAGCCCGTCAGGTCCAGGGGCCGACCCCGTCTTCATGGACTTCAGGGCCACGCATATCTCCTCAGCGAGAAACGGGCGGGTGAGGTCCGCGTTCTCAGCAGGGGTGACCCGCGCCCCTGCCGACCAGAAGTCCAGCACGAGGGAGATGCCCGAGGGATCCGAAGCCGAGAAGAGGGACTTGTAGAAACTATAAATGTGGGAGGAGAGCGCCTGTGGGGATTCCAGCAGAGTAACCAACACATATCTCTCCCAGGGTGCTTCCTTGGCTCCTCCATTGCAAGCAACCAAGCATCTTCCCCAAACCAACAAGGCCGACCATCCACAATATCAAGTATTTGAACCTATCCGATCAGGGCACATCATATACAATTAGGTACCTTGAAAAACTCTGGTTAGCGAGAGAGGACACATGTAGTGCTACAGAGTTTACGAGATTTATGGTGATCTAGACCATACATTCTAGTTGAGGGGACATGTTAAAACATATATAGCTAGCTATGTCTGGAGCAGGCATGAGATTTGCCGTCCATATCGAATCCGTGGCAGAGCCAAGTCCAGCAGTAGATGGAGAGGGAGGACTTCTAGTATTATAGATTAGTTCATCAAGTTTGGCCGTATGGATCCATGACTGAATTCCGTGCTACTACGAGTTAGCGAGGTAGACAACACACGGTCACAAAAAGTTTCAGCTATACAATGCTTTGAGATTGGTGAATGTCAACTCAACAATGCATCTAACATGATGGCAAGGAATACATGTCTTGTAGGCCTTCTTTTTGCTGAAGACAGATCCATACGAAACATTGGCATTCAATTGCATCGATCGATGAACATAGTACTTGGGCTCAACGCTGGTGGGTAGACACAAAATGCAGGAGGTACCCGATCCCCATGATTCCCGACAACGTTCCGAAGGAAGGAATCCATCTCAGGAACTTTGTTAACCGTGCATTTCCATGATATTCTAAGCTACATACTTACAACATATTTGGTTCCAAGATCAAGCGCGAAATTAACATGCTTTCATCATTGACGCAAATAAAATAGGCAACAATAGATTTTTTCCATTTCGTAAAAGCAGTAAATTTTTTGGTTGGTCACATAATTAATCAATCACTAGTGGAAACGAGGCTTTTCGTTGATCCTGGGAAAGGGCTTTAACACCGGTTCTTCTACGAACCGGTGTTAAAGGACCCTGCAACAGTGGCCCCCGCAGCCCCCCTTTAACACCGGTTCGTGGCTTGAACCGGTGTTAAGGGGGGGGCTATATAAGACACCGCAGCCCACACCCCACTCTTCTATTTTTTCACTATCTCATTTTGGAGCCTAGCAAGAGGGTGTGAAGAGTGCTAGTTTGTGTTTTTTCATATGCACAAGAGGTGTTTGGTGAAATGCCTGAGAGCTCAAAATAAGTTTTCTCGTTGCTCTTTCCTTCTCGGTCGAGGTCGGCAACTATCCTTTCATGTGTCATTGATGTACTATATATATAAATGGTCATCTCCCTATTAATTGTTGATATATACTACATATTAATGCAGATGAACCGGCAATGGATGTACGGTGACCGCCGCACTTCCGAGTACATTACGGGCCTCCAAAATTTTATCGTTGTGGCTAATGCAAACCGTGGTCACAATGGTTTTATGTGCTGTCCGTGTGTTCACTGTCAGAACAAGAAAGACTACTCAAATATCAGAACCATTCACGCCCACCTGCTTCGATCCGGTTTCATGCCCAGCTATAATTGTTGGACCAAGCACGGAGAAAAAGGGGTTGTGATGGAAGACAACGAAGAAGAGGATGATGACAACTATCATAATATGTATCCTGAATATGATGATACTGCAACGGGGATAGATAATGAAGATCAAGAGGCAGCAGATGGGCCCGCTGATGACGATCTTGGTCGGGCCATTACTGATGCAAAGGAAGAATGTGAAACTGAAAAGGAGAAGGAGAAGCTGGAGCAGATGTTAAAGGATCACAAAACATTGTTGTATCCAACTTGCGAAGATGGCCATAAAAAGCTAGGTACCACACTGGATTTGCTGCAATGGAAGGCAGAGAACGGTGTGACTGACAGCGCATTTTCAAAGTTGTTGGTAAAAATGAAGAATCTTCTTTCAAGAAATAATGAGTTGCCCGACAGTACATACCAAGCAAAGAAGGTTGTCTGCCCTCTAGGATTAGACGTGCAGAAGATACATGCCTGCATTAATGACTGCATCCTCCACCGCGGTGAGAAGTACGAGAATTTGGACGCATGCCCGGTATGCACTGCACTGCGGTATAAGATCAGACGAGACGATCTTGGCGATGTTGAGGGCGAGGCCCCTAGGAAGAAGGTTCCCGCCAAGGTTATGTGGTATGCTCCTATAATACCACGGTTAAAACGTTTCTTCAGAAGTAAAGAGCATGCCAAGTTGTTGCGATGGCACATGGAAGACCGTAAGAAAGACGCGATGTTGAGACACCCCGCTGATGGGTCACAGTGGAGAAAAGTCATGTAATGCTACAGAGTCTACCAGAATTGTGATGATCTCGACCTTTCATTTTTTTTTGACAAGGAACTCAGCCATTCCATTAACTTTGCTCGGCAATATTGCCATACAAGGGACCAAGTACATCACCAGGGGGTTCTCAAGCCACATGAGACTAGTAGAAGCTAACTCCTAACAATGCCAGTTCAAGGGACATGCTCAAACATATATATAGCTAGCTATGTCTGAGCTGGCGTGTGATGTGCCGTCCGTCTCTAATCCGTCGCAGGGACAAGGCCGACGTTTGATGGCGAGGGAGGACTTCCAGCATTAGAGGTTAGTCCGTCAGGTTTGGCCTGATGGATCCACACCTGATTTCTAATAGTCTGTGCTACTACGAGTTAGCATGGTTGACAACCCTCAGTCATGGAAAGTTTCAGATAATACGATGCTTTTAGATTGGTGAACGTAAACTCAACAATGCCTCTAACGGGATGGCAAAGAATACATGTCTTGTAGGTTTTTTTTTCTTTTTTGCTGAAGCGACTCCTCTCACAGGACTGAGATCCCATACCCAACATTGTCATTCAATTGCATCAGTTGATGGACATAGCAATTAGACTCAACACTGGTGGCTAGACACAAAATGTTGGATCCCCATGATTCGCGACGTTGTTGTTCCGAAGGAAGGGCCCATACATGCGCATATGTGCAGTCTCCCATCAAGGAATCCATATCAGGAACTTTGTTAACCATGCATTTCCATGAGATTCTAAGCTATATACTTAGAACATATTTGGTTCCAAGATCAAGCACGAAAGTAACATGCTTTCATTATTGATGCAAATAAAATACGCAACAATAGATTTTTCCATTTCAAAAAAGCAGTAGAATTTTTTGGTTGGTCACATAATTAGTCAATACCGGATTTTTTTTGTTTTCAAAGGTTTTTAGAAGAAAGGCTCAAGATAAGCTACATGTTCATTCGTAACAGAAGGAAATACTAGATGTAGAAAATAATATACTCTACTTTATCATTTTGTCAGATTTGAAAATAATATACCTTAAGTGAACAATGCACAAGTTCAATCCTCCAAATTCTGTCAGATTTTATCATTTTTTGGTAGGCTCAAAATATAAGGTATTTCTGCTTTTGAGGTTTTCGATTTTGTAAAGTACATAATTTTCTACATCTAGAATTTTTTGTTCAATTTTGAACTGTTTTTTCAACCGAGCTCCATGTTGCTTGAGCTCTAAAAGGGTTTTGGGGCAGTCAACTTGCTAGGGAAATATATATGTGCTTGTACACATGGGTACAAGTTCCATCTTGTCCACACAACTGTAAAAGGTGATCTCAGATCCGCGAAAAGTATTTGCGAGAGAAACCAAGCTTGCTCCATATATACAACTTACTTTTCCCGTTTGAAATAATCTGTGTTCTCAAGCATTTTTCTATGGTAATGAAACCCTGAAGGTGTGACTATCTTGTCCACACAACATGTAAAAGGTGCTTTGAAATATGCAAAATGTATTTGAGAGAGAAACCAAACTTGCTGTATATCTACATCTCATTTTTTCCATTTTAAATCACCTATGTTCCGAAGCATTTTGTCTATGGTAATGAAAACCCTGAATATGTGACTATCCATTTTATTTTCTCTCCTCTCTTTTGTTCAAGATGGATGTGTGCGTTTGATATCTGCCTGCTGGTAAACTACCTTAACCACATTGGCCATTGTATTTCAGTAACACATTTCAATTTATGATGCATCTTGAAGATGTAATATAGATTTGGCTAGTCAAACCGATATCCATGGTTTATGATGCATCTTGAAAAATACAATGCTTTCAGATTGGTGTGTGATGTTCCGAGGTTTGTGAATATTGGAGTAAACTAATTTATTTTTCACTCTGTGGAAATATACATGGTTTGTCGCTTGCAATATCTAGCACTATAATAATGGATGAAGCATACTCACAGTTAAACTATTTATATATTTTATTGTAGATCAATCAAAGAAACTATTGAGTGAGGTAGCTAAATGAATGTGGTACTGGATTGCCATTCTAATTGACGAGAATGACTATGGTTGTGATATATACTCTCTTTATGTTCATTAAAAAGAAACTAGACCATGTAGGCGCGTTTTGTTCCACCCTTTTATTAGGTAAATAGATTGTTAGGAATGGATATCAGAAAAAATTTGCTCACATGGTTTGGAATATAAATAGTTCACGTAGGATCTCATACGGTTTTACATCCTTTTGACATCGGTCGCTGCATCATGTCCTCTTTTTTTCCCAATGAAATAGTGGACTTTGCAATCCAAAGGCTAGAGTACGTTTCTCTATCACGATTGGAATTTAGTACGATTTATAGGCCCAGTTAACTAGTGTTGGCCGATTTGATGTGCAGAGTAGCTGACCTTAGGGATATTTGGCCCACTGCGGGTTAACAAAAAATCAAACAGAGCTAATTGAGTAGGATCCATGATCCCACCACAAAAAATGCTAAAATAGCCTGAGAGAGCTAATTGAGTTGGATCCATGATACTACCAACAAGAAATCAGTACTCACTAGCCTCCTGATGCCGAAAACATTGGATATGCCTACTTCTCTCTCTCTCTCTCAATCAAGTCATTATACTATTACACACTTCTCATTTGTTATTTATTTTGTGGAATCAACCGAGTCATTCTACTAGAAGTATTTTGTAAGCTACATATAGGAGTGCTCCATGAGCTCTACTATTAAGAAAAGAAAGTTCACAACAACAACAAGAATGAGATAAACAAGCCCCCACAGTGCTAAGCGCCAGAGCTACTACACAATGACCAGAAACCTGGGAGGATTGTGATCCTAATACACCTCCTCTACACCAATCCATGTATTCAAACTCGATGATCGTTAATGTCTCCTGCAAAAAAAAGCGAATTCATTTCTAAAAGCTCTATTTTTTCTATGCTTACATATATATATGACCACAATAACAAGATTATTCTAACAATGGCTATTTTCATTTAATCCCATTCAATGCCCTGTTTTTGTCATCAGATTTAAAATCCAACTAGTTGTTTTATATGGATGTACTACACTAAATGGAGCATAGGAGAAGTGTTGAAGCTACCGACTGCAAATGCTTCACAACTCAACGCATATCAAAGTACATAGAGAGGCCATGCCATGCTAGCTGGCCTAATTACACATTTACATGGCTCATGAGATTAACCGAGTACAAATATAAATCACCACTAAGCTCCAACACTTGCGCCAATGTGCAGGTCATGTTGTATAGCGACAGTAACACGCCTGGTGCGCCCAACTATGGTGGTCCGGCTTACATGCTTCCCAGTGCCCCTCATTCCAAGAATGTCATCGACTCAAGCATCAATACAGATTGAAGATACACATGAGTAATGCTTTGTTGTCATACAACTTTGACATGCAAATTAACTTGCCAAAATTTCGAGATAGTTGCGGAGGAATACAGATGCTAGCCATTGAGGTGGAGGAATATTACGCGGCTTAGTTTGTACTGCTGCAAGCAGAAATAAGAGTAGAAGAGAATGAAGACATGTGGGAACCAGATGGAAACCTATATATAAATATCAAGGGGCTGACTGGAATGGATGTATAATTAGTGTGGCCACATGTATTTAGCTCAAAGTTGAACTGAATACCCTGTCACCAAACAAATTTTAGACCCATTCCAAGTGGGGCCTAAGGAGAAATTGAAGCGGCAAGAAGATGAAAATAAATGGATTGTAGTACTTACAAAGGACAATGGAGCCACACTAAAGGCATGTGTGAAAAATAGTGTCTTAGGAGCGCATGTGTTTTACCAAATTAAAGTTCAACGTGGATGAATCCCACATATCAAGCATGTGCATTCGGTTATGACTATCCGCCAAAGTTCATGCATATTCATGCATACAAACATATGTGATTCCTTGCTGGGTCGATGGATATATCGGACTAACACTTACACATAGGGAGCTAGCTATAGTCCACGACTTCTGAATGATCTCTGTGGATATTATATCCAGAAGCATGGATTTTATGCAACGAATACACATACATACATACATACATACATACATACATACATACATACATACATACATACATACATACATACATACATACATACATACCTACATACATACATACATAAGTACAGATACAATTATATCATTAATTTTGCCGTAGATGCACATAATAAAATAGGCAAAAGGGAACAATATCAGAACCATATGTGAGGGTAGATATTGATTCATGGTGTACCTAAATAACTTATAAAAATCATGTTCAAAACCATTTACTCCTTTTAAAATTTTATTATTCGTTTTCTTGAAATAAACAAGCAGTTATACAATAAGTATAGGAATATAAGCCGGTGATTACACGCATTAAGACAACAAGTTTTTTGTGTGGAAAGATGCATGAATGTTGCATGCACTGTGGCATCCACATGAAGAGAAATTTAGCAATCACAACAAGAACAAGACAAGCCACCCAAGCGGAATTGCAAGCATCCGAGGATTGTAAACCTTTTTCACATGCACTACACTAACCCCTTGATTCAATTCTCAAAAAAAAAACCCTTGATTACGAATTGGTGAGTTCAAGTAAGAAAAAACGAGCGAACTCTTGGGTGAAAACTCTACAATTAACCTCCTTCCATAAAACCCATATAACGACCCGAATAACAAGAGTGCTAAAAACTTTATTTTCACTTTTGAGTTCTGCCCGTGCTCCAGTCCATGTTTTACTAGTGGACTTCAAAGTTGGTTTGACGTGTACAGCGGTTGACGTGTCACTCAGACTTGTCCTAAAAAATAAGGTCTTTCTTAGTGGACATTATAATAATTTATGCCCTTTTATATGTTTAGCTTGCTCACCGGTTTTTAGTTCTCCGAAGTAGACCATGCCCCTGAAACCATCGCCAACCCTGCATGGACAAGCGTTGCCCACCTAGAGGATGTCAGTTCGGACGATTTGTGCCATGTCCATGACCATGCACCGTAGAGAATTTAAATTATTTGATGACAATAATTATAATGTTGGACAATTTTCATTGCAAATTAGACCAACATTGCATTAAATTTGATGACCTAGAGGATTTAACTAAAGATACCACAATCATAATTCGCGATAAAATATAAAAGATGTCCTGTGGGGCAAATTTTGCATAATATTTATGTTTTATTTATCTATTTCATTTTCTTAACATAAATACATGTAAAGCAAAAGATTTATTTCTCGGTAGTTTTTAGGCATATCAAAGACCCATAGACATATCACTTGCAAGCCTTGATCAGCATGATAATTATCTATGCGAATTCAGTGGTGGAGCAACACTCAACGAATCCGGGACCAAAAGTATACTATGCTATCATAGAGCTGATCAGTTGTGAAACACATTGATTATGAGCACGACGCTGCCAGCCTTAAGAGATAACGGAGTCTGCTATGGTTATGGTTGTGGTTTTTGTTCTGGTTTGACTGGATATCTCAGGTAGCGAAGCACCTATACACGATGCCGCATCGTCAACACTCGTGCATGGCAATCTCCCGTGTCATGCGTCCGACTTTGGTGGTCCTGCTCACATGGTCCCAATGCCTCTCATTCCAATAATTTTGTTGGCCAAATCATCAGTCGATGTTAATTACAGATCCGAATCAGCTAACTGGCACCAAATTTTGAATAGCTACAGAAGAAATACAAGTAGTGGGTAGCACGCTACTTATGTTATGCGGCTCGGGTGTGATTACCAGTAAGAGAGGAGGAACAATACAGTATGTGGCTAGGATCTTTGTTTCTTCTGCATCCTTCCTAATGGGTAGTAATGCACCTATGCCCTCTAGCTTAGTTTGTACTGTTGTTGAGCAGAGATAACGGAGAACGAAGACTAGAGTGACTTGGCCGCGGGGAGGGCTTATATATAAATTACTAAAAGAGAAATTGAAAGCAATACCCCGGCCAAACTGATTGGATTGTACTTGCAAAGGACAGGGGATACCATAACTAATGCACGAGTAGGAAAGTGGTGTCGTACAAGTGCACATGCATGTGCATCTTACAAGTAAAAGAGTATAGTCGTACGACACTACTAGAGAAAAGGCTATAGGAGACATGCTTATGCGAGGCACATTTAGCATATGCGCCTCCTATAAAAATAGGCGAGGCGCACATTGCGATATGCGCCTCTAGTATAAAAATAGGCGAGGCGCATATAATAAGAATGCGCCTCCTATAATCCCTATACGGACAGAATCTAGCAGCCTCATATTATGCGAGGCGCATTCTAGACATATGCGCCTCCTATATATCAGATAGGCGAGGCGCATATAGACAGAATGCGCCTCGCATATTTTGTGTGGGCCAGCGTGTTGGTAGGTGCACGAATATGCGAGGCGCATATGGCTATAATTAGGGATGGAATGAGCATATAAAGCGGAACAGGAGAGGTCGATGTGCCTGATATTGACCTAGGAGGAGCTCTCAGAACAGAAAAGCCATTGGTTCATATATAAATAGGTGATATAGTCTCCAAATCTATTCTATTATATACTAAAAATAATATAAGGGTGTTTTTCGAGGCACCAGGTTGATCCACATCATCAAAATTATTCTAAAAGGTTAGATCTAAAATAAATGGCTAGGATTTAATGCGTACACTTTTTTTACAAAGGTTCACGTACAAACTTCCACCGTTCCACGTACATATTGTTTCCGAAAAAAAAAAAGAACGTAGACACATTTCCCTTATGTTGCAGAGTCCATATATATTGAATTGATCTAACACGTGAACCCTCCTAAGGAAACCGAGTCAGTCTCATAAACATGTAACGTGTCAGACTGGAATTCAAAAGGTCGCTCCGTTTGCAAGCCCCTTCTTATTACATATACGGAGTATGATTTAATAAGAAAATCAGTCTTATTAGTCTTACATATTTTTCAGCAAGAACGATAGTACACGGCTTTTTCAAAAAATCAGTATAACATGTTGGCTCTAACACGTTCGTGACACATCTAGCATGCATATATGGTTCTGATTTCTAAATACACGTATAGAATAGAAACTCTTCTGAAAGTATCAAGTACAAAACTCTAACATGTTTCTATTCCATTAGCATGACACTGAAAAGTAAAGGAAATTGATTCCTCCTTGCGGAGTACGCCAACAAAAAGGAAAAATCCCGCATCGAATCACGGGCAAAATAAAAGTTCCAGATGATAAAACAACGCGACGAGAAAAATCATCCACGCTTATACCTATTTTACGGACACGGTTTTCAATTTTTAGAACTATTTTCAACGAGCCCTTATTTACTGGATCCATTACATGCAACCTTACATGCACATCATGTCATCTCCAAGAGTTTCTATATCCAATTATCTCGCTAATATATTATGTGAAAATTAATGGGACAACATAGTAACTAAATTAGTTTTTCTTCATATAATACATGACATGTTAGATATGAACTTTTTCCACCTTGCACCTTCAACGTGTCTTCATCTCCAATATTAGTAAAACAGATATTCTTTATAATTTGCAACCTCTACATAATTTTATATGTAATGCAATTACCCCATTGATCTTGATATTTGTTAGAGATGTCTGGTCATTAATTTCGTAAATCGGTGATAATTGGATAAGCATAAATCTACACGACCGTAAACCTCTCGGTGGTTGTGGTATGCATTGCACAACAACAAAATGGAGAAATATTTTGTGATCCGCAAAAAAAATAGACGATCAACCAGGAGAAAGAATTTACCAACAAATCAACTTTGTGACAATATGACATCAAATAAAATTATCCACAAATCATGTGCATCACACATAAGACATGAAAGGGACAAAGTCTTGCTAAACATGTCCTAGGCCTTTCACTACTAGCGAATCATAAATTGTAGATTTTCATAATCGCACCAAAAAAGAGTGTAACCTTTTTTGGCATGTAGCATATGAAAATGTTGTAATTACAATTACCCGACAATGGAAGTTCAAGCCAAGGAAAAAAATTATTCGAACAAACATCACGAGCTTATGAAATATATGTAAATTGTGTCAATTATTACAAATCTGAAATCATATATTTTATGATCACGTTTCCATCATGGACATAGTGTATTAAAATGAATATTATTAAATGGTTTTCGTTACACCAGAACTTTGTCTCCTCTTGCAAAAACATAACATTTATCTATAGTACATCCTCAGAGTAATATGTGGATGAAAATAAGGAGATAGGCTAGCAACCCCCTCCCTTGAAAGCAAAACATCTTGCAAATTATTTGGTAAATCAACAAATCCCCACTATATTAAATGTGGACATTTGACACCTAAGGTTAAAGAGAATTACCGACACATGCACTTAGAGTGATATACATCTAATCTTCCTAAACATGCTGGCATCACCAATCGAGATATCTTACTAAGACCCTAACCCTAACATGTGCATTTGGTTGGGTGGATAAGAGATACATAATGGATGTGTTAGCTGTTAGGAATAGATGAGTTATATTCCTCTGGGGGCCAAAGGCCACAATATATAGTACAGGTACAGGGCAAATATGCAGTAAGCCCCCTAACATATGAGAGAAATGCAATATACAGATATATACATCTAACACCCCCCCTCAAACTCATGGTGGATCCACAACACTGAGTTTGGAGAGTAAGAAATCATGCTGCGCTCTGGTCTGTGCCTTCGTGGAGAAATCCGCCAACTGTAAATCTGAAGGCACATACTGAAGCGCAACAACCTGAGCCTGCACCTGAGCACGTGTATAAAAAGCATCAACACCAATATGCTTGGTAAGCTCATGCTTGACCGGATCACGTGCAACACTAATAGCACCTGTACTGTCAGACAAAACCAGACTGGGTGTGGTAATAGAGACCCCAAAATCCGCAAGTAACCACCGTAACCAGGTCACCTCAGCAGTCAACAAGGCCATAGCACGCAACTCAGCCTCAACACTCGAACGGGAAACCGCTGTCTGTTTCTTCGTCTTCCAAGCAATGAGAGAACCACCAAGAAACACACAGTAAGCAGAAAGTGAACGGCGATCCGAAGGATCACTCGCCCACGTAGCGTCTGAATAGCACTGGAGCTGGAGGGAGCTAGAACGAGGAGAGAAAAGACGACGAGTGATCATACCACGAAGATAACGAAGAACACGGAGAAGATGACTATAGTGAACAGTGGTAGGAGCAGAAACAAACTGACTCGGAATATGAACAGGATTAGAGATGTCAGGACGAGTGACAGCAAGATAAACAAGGCTCCCAACAAGATGACGATAACGCGTCGGATCAGAAAGAGGATCACCATCAGTAAGTTAAAGCTTAACATTAAGCTCCATAGGGGTCTCAACAGTGCGCTCATCCCCAAGAGCAGCACGAGCAAGAAGATCCTGAATATATTTTTCCTGAGAGATGTAAAAGCCATCAGAAGTGGAGGAAACCTCAATCCCAAGAAAGTATTGAAGAGGACCAAGATCAGTCATAAGAAACTGATCACGAAAACGAGCCTTAACAAAGGCTATATACTCAGAATCATCATCGGTAATGATCATATCATCAACATAGAGAAGAAGAAGAGTGCGTCCACAAGGAGAAGTGTGTGGCATCCCGCCAAAATCACTACTAGAAAATCGCGTTGTTTTTGTGCATTGCATCATCATGACCGCATGCTCATGTCATCATGCCACATTGCATTTGAGCATCGTCATCATCATGCATGGTTTTTGTCTAAACCATTTTCGAAACGCCTAGTTTTGTTTTCTAAATACTCCCGTCTTTATTCAAATTAAAACCCGGGTCTCCGAATTATTTTATTTCGTCTACCAATGGATTTCAAAGGCCCCGTTTTAAAATAATAAAATATTTACTTTATTTTTAGGGGGCAGCCGTACCGGGCCGATCCGACCCAGTCGGCCACCCCCAGTACAAAAACCCGACTACCTAAATCTTTTCCTACCCAACCTAATCTACCCACCCTGCCTCCACCTCATCCCACCCAATCGGTGCTCGCCACCTCAGCTAACATCCCTCCTCCAGCCAACCACCCGCTGCCACATCACCCCAACCACCCCCACAACCACTCCCGCCACGTCCCCACACCAACCCCGCAGGCACACACACACCAAACCGTCCACCCCTGTCTCCCCGGTCCCACCCCGCAGCCCACACCACCTGGTCCGCCAGCCCGCGTGACCCGCCCCTCGATCCCCTTTCCGCGGGCCCACCCCCACCGACGCGCCCCGCGCCTCCTCTCTCGCTCCTCCTCGTCTCCCTCCCCGCTCGCCCGTCCCCCCTCCCGCAAGCTCGGCCACCTCCACCTCCCCTCGCCGCGTCCCTCCTGGTAATCGCCGCCGCCAGGCACCCGTTCCCCATCCCGTCCTACCCCACCCTCCTGCAAGCTCGCCACCGACCCGCTTCTTCAGCCCCCTCCTCTGCCTGGCTCGCATGGCCGTGCTCCGCGCCCACCCCGCAGACCACGACGCCTGCCGCTCGTCCCTTTCCGCCATGCCGCGACCGGCCGCTGCCCCAGGGCACCCCCTCGTCGAGCAGGGCCCCGGGTCCCCCGTCACCGCGGCACCTCGCCCTCTTCCTCCTGGAGCCACCTTCGCCTCTGCCTTGTCTCCGTCGGGCCCTGCATCTCCGCCGCGTCGGCCTCACCCCCTGCAGCGCCCCGTCTGCGAGCCCTCCTCGGCCGCGGCCCCGCCGACCGCCTCTGCGACCTCCTCTGGCCCCGCGGTCTTCCTCCTCCTCGCCGCGGCAGGCCTAGACCCCGAGCCGACGGTGTTCCCCTCGCCTCTCTGCGCCTCCTCGCTCCCGACGGCGCGCGACCCTGCCCCGCCGCCAGCGCATCCGCCGCCTGGCCTCTCTCTGCTCGCCGGCCGCCTCCTCGGATCCCCGGCCCGCGCCTCCTCCATCGCCGACCGCCACCTCGCCCGGCAACCGCCGCCTCTACCGGGCCTCTGTCCGCCGTCGCCCGCGTGGTCGTGACCATGTCCATCAAAGTTTTTGTCTGTTGTCTTCGTGGGACACCAAGTCAGTAACCCCGTCAAGGCCTTCCAAAGCCGTCCCGATCCGGTGTCCTCACCGACTCCTAGATCAGCCGTGTGGCTCCCCTCTTTTGTTTTGTTTTGCCACAAGTTAGCCGAACGCGCATGAGGCCATGAACCCTTCAAGATAGTTGTGACATCAAGCTCGACACCGACAATCGAGTGGAACCCCGAGTACTTCGTCATGGAAACTAGGGGCGATGCCGCCGAATCGACAAGATCTACCTCACGGAACGGCGAACCTCCGGACCCGGAGCAGCCCTGGACACCAAGATCCGGCGACCACAAATCCGACAAGACCTTCGTCCCGGATGCGAAGTCGAGAACCAGAACGCCAAGATCGCCGATGCGAATACGCCAAGTTCTTCATCCCGGACGCCAAGACCGACCTGACACGCGGACCCGACAAGATCTTCGCGACGACCAGATCGACCCTGACCAGGGCGAATCCGATGTGCCCCGACGCCAACCAAGTTCTTCTTCTCGGATGCGACAAGATCGACTTCCGTTGTCCGAGACCGATCCCGTCAAACCCTGAACCCTGAGACCAACCCCGAACCCCTCGGAGCCCAAGTTTGCCTAACCCTAATGTGATTCCCTATCCGAGACCCCATTATTTTTATAATATAACATTATCAACTGATGCATATTAAATTGTTCATGCATGCATACTTGTCTGTGGTTTGGGGGCATTATGCCAATTCATCTCATAATTAAATATGGAGTCTATATGCGGGATATCTTTGTCTTATTCCGGACTTCATTTAAATTGGTATAGCGAACCGAAGCCATGTTTGGTCTTGCTAATCCAACATTTAATTGCGGGGTAGATAAATAACTCGAACCTAATATTAAATGTCGGGACCCCGGTTCCGCTTAATATAATCTAATTGCATTGCACCTTTGCCATGTCATACATCATACATGCATCATGCCCGATCTTTTGTCGTAGTATTAAATAGTCCATCCGGTGTTTATTCTAGTGTTTTTCTTCTTCGCGGATAAGGCCGTTGAGTTGATGTGAGCTTCGACCCGATCTTCGGATGAACCTTCAACAATGTTTTCAGGCGAGCACCTCCCCCTTTTCTACCTATCTTACTTTTATAGTCTTTATTTCCTCATGTTGATCTATTGCTATATGTGTTGCGATGCTCTAGTTTCCGTACCCGTGGTATCCCTTGCAGCCTTATATTGCCTTGGACACATCCTATTACCTGTTGTTTGGTAGATAGTTGGACTTGCGCGTCGTAGTCGCTTGCTCAAGTGTTGTTGCGTGTCGTCAAGTACCACAGTTGTTGGAGTGTTGCCGCATGTTTAATGTTGGAGATGATCATGACTTTAATTAACGTTTACTTTAATTACTGTTTAATAACTAAAATTGAAGTAGGTAAATGCAGAGGCACAGGTGGGCAATAGATGTTATTTGGTTGTTAACCGTCTACTTGTGTCCCGTAGGACCCCGAGTTCTTGACACCTGTTCCAAGATCGAGCGCGCTAACCACAGGTGGGGTGTATGGGCACCCCCATCGATTTAGTACCTGATTCCAAGTACTGTACTGGAAGCCACAAGTAGTTTGGGGCTTTATTACTATTCTGTACTTATGCCATGCTTTACTGCTTAATTTAAATTGTGCGAAGTACTGCACCTGTACTGTTTAGGTAAGCGGAGTGTTTTCGCGGTATCGACAAGCCCGAGAGTTTCGGGTTCCCAGTCGTTTACAGCCATTGACGCAAACCCTGAGTCCGTCTCGGAGACCGGCCGACTTCGTTGCGGGTAGCTTAGTGGGGTGGCCCCCCGTGCTTGCTTTGGGTCTAGGGAACGTCGTGTCCGAAACCCCGTCGACATACCGTTGGGTGTATGTTTTGTGACCTTGTACCTACCTGATCCGACAACAAGGGTGTAGGTGCGTGTGGAAACTTTGGTGCACCCCTGCAGGGTTAAATCTTTTCGAGAAGCCGTGTCCACGGTTATGGACGACTTGGAGCACAATTCTCGATCATAGACAACTATAACTAAAGTTTACTGTTATAAATTGACTTGTATCCGATATGACTAGTAATCAGCTTCACTACAACGGAATGGCTAAATAAAAGTACCAACAACTGCTGGGTTTGGGATATCTCATGCTTATTGTATCTGACTAGTAAGTGTTGCAACTACAACGGAATGGTTAACTAAAAGTGCCCACTGCTTATTCTATCAGGATGACTATCTATACCTGACTAGTAATTGCTGCAACGATAACTGAATAAATAAAACTGCCAACTGTGTGAGTTCCTCGGTTGACTTCCTCGTTTGGTCTCGAGGGGGAAATAACAGGATGGGTATGTTTGGTGGTAGTATCAGGATGGTTCCGAAAAGGTCTTTCCTACCCCTCTCTGATAGCCGCTAGTTGTATCGAGTCTCTATAGGTTGTTTAGTGCACGCTGCGCTGCCGCTTCAGTCCACCATACCTATGTAGGCGAGGACCGCCGAATTCTAGCCTCGCCGTGTACTGGCCTCAGTACTGACCGCTCTCTCTTTTTCCTTTGCCCTTTGTCGGCACCCCTTTTGTTTAAGCAGGTTTTGAGATCGACGTCGTTAGTAGGGTTACCCTTCCGGCTTGGCCTGGGCAGGGTTATGGACGCCATTGGTTATTCTTCAGGGCTCTTAGCTCAATTTGCATCTTGTCCGTACTCTATATCGTTTTAAAGGTGATTTGGATCTTTGTATTGTACATCTGTATTCTTGACTCATTGAGTCGCCGTTGTATATATATGTTTTGTGGGTTCCATCGAGGACTATTGTGTAATGATATTACTTCGTTTTCCACCCGCACGCAAGTGCCTAGTGGGCACCTTTGAGTCGTTTCTATCCGGGTTTGGCGGGAGCGCTAAAATTTGCATAGGGCCGATTCTGAGGGTGTTACAAAGTGTGAACAAACAACGCTGAATCATGAACACTAGGGGAGAAACCAGCAGCTGTCACTACAGAAGCAAAGCGCTCAAACCAGGCACGAGGGGCCTGTTTGAGACCATAAAGAGAACGCCGAAGACGACAAACCATCCCTCAGGAACAGAGTACCTAGGAGGAGGCTGCATATAAACCTCCTCACTCAACTCACCATTGAGAAAGGCATTCTGAACATCAAGCTGGGACACAGACCAATGACGAACAGAAGAAACAGCAAGAAGAGTACGCACAGTGGTCATATGAGCGACAGGAGCAAAGGTCTCATCATAGTCACGACCATGCTCCTGCTGAAAACCACGAGCCACAAGACGCGCTTTATAGCGCTCAAGAGATCCATCAGAGCGAGTCTTAATCTTATAGACCCACTTACACGTGATAGGACGAACACCGGGAGGAGGAGAAACAAGATCCCAGGTGCCAGTGCGCTCAAGCGCAGCAATCTCCTCGGCCATGGCCAGCTGCCATTCAGGATGATGCTCAGCCTCAGCCCAGAAATGCGGCGGGAGAGAAGAAGCAATCATCATAGCGCGAGTGGTCTCAAGAAGATGGCGATGCTTACGCTCAGCAACGCCATTCTGGGCATGTGCGCCAGGACAGGAGAACTAAGCAAGAGTGCCCTGCTCATCAAGAACACCTCGCAACATCTGGGAGATATACTCACCAGCAGAATCAGCACGAAACACACGGATGGGGGTAGAATATTGAGTACGAATCATGGCCGCAAAACGCTGATATATGGAGAGCACCTCACTACGAGAGCGCATAAAATACAACCAAGTGTACGGAGAAAAATCATCGATGAATAAAATATAGTAGCGATGGCCCCCTTTCGAAGCGAAAGGAGCCAGACCCCAAACATCGGAATGAACTAAATCAAAAGGTCGCTGAGATACAAACGCGCTAGTAGGATAGGGAAGCTGAATCTGTTTACCCAACCTACAGCTCTGACAATGCAAAGACCCATCTCCTGAGACAGACCCCAGAAGACCACGATGAACTAATGACGACAGGCGAGAGTCACAGAGGTGACCAAGACAATGATGCCACTACTGAAAGGAGCTGGTAGTAGAGGCGACAACCGGAGAAGAACTGGCAGATGAAGTGGCAGCGGAAGGAACACGAAGCCAGTCTAACTCCCAAAGTACTGAAGAGTCACGGCTGCGAGGGCCAACTCCAACCAGGGCCTGGGTGCGACGGTCCTGGACAACACAAGAATCAGCATCAAGAATGACGCGACAACCAGAGTCAGTAAGCTGGCTAGTAGAGAACAGATTCATCTTAAGAAGAGGGACATGAGAAATATCAGGAACAAAAAAATAAGAAGTAGAAAGGGTGCCCCGACTAGAAACAGGAAGAGAGGTACCATCAGCCATAAAAACACGAACAGGAGAAGGGAGAGAACGAAGAGCGGACAGAAAAGAAGACTCAGAGGTCATACGAAAAGAAGCTCCAGAATCCAGATACCACGGAGACGTACCTGACTGTGTAGAAGGTGGTGGTCGCACAGTGCCTGAAGAATCAGTCATAGAACCAGCAGTGCCCGTCGAAGAAGATCCTGTAGCAGCAAGCAGACTGCGAAGACTCCTGATAATGTCCTGATCAGAGAGAGCAACTGCTGAAGATCCGGAAGGAGCCGACTGCCCACGAGCCTGGTGCTGCTGACGTAAACTGGGGTCCCGTGTATAACAGGTGGCCCAAGTGTGACCATCCCTGTTGCAGTAAGAGCAATGACGAAGAGAACCACGGCGACCCTGACCACGAGCCTGCTGGTGCTGAAGCTGAGGCTGACCCTGACCCTGACCTGGAGGAGTGGGTAGTATCGGCGGCGGCGGCACAGGAGACCACGGTTGAGTCGAGGGAGCAGACGGCAAAGGAGCACCACGAGTAACAAGCGCAGATGGAACCGCAAGAAGACCAGCACCACGGAGACGGGTCTCCTCAGCCCGAAGCTCAGACAACACCTCAGAGAGCGGAACACGACCACGAGCATTCAGCTGAGCACGCAGGGGCTCAAACTCCTGGCGAAGCTAGACAGAAACTCATAGATGCGGTGAAACTCCAAGTCCGAGCGCATAATCTGGCAGCACAAGCATGTGCCACAAACAGCAGTACAAAGAGAATTAAGCTGACGCCAGATAGCAGCACTCTGAGTATAAAACTCATCAATAGTGGAATCACCCTGCTGAAGAGCATGCTCCTGGCGAACCACGGACAGGTAAAGAGCATCCCCAGACGGCTGATAGCGCCGACGAAGATGGGCCCACTGAGCAGCAACAGTAGGGAGACTCATGAACTCAGCAGTATACTGGGGCAGAACACTGGAGGTGCGAACAGCAGCAGCACGAGCATCCTCATCAACCCACTGAGTGTAAACAGTCAGAGCGTGTCGATAGGCCTCAAGATCAGAAGAGTACTGCTTGAGCTTCAGGTCATAAGCAGCAACAGCACTATCATCAATACTCTGAGCAGCATCCTTGGCCTCCTGAGAAGCATCAGCACCGAGAACAATCGGCGTCGGCGGAAGAGGAGCCACAGGAGCAGGGGGGCACGGCAGACAGGAGACCTCGCCAGAAAGCACACCCCAAAGACGGAGACCGCGCATGTGAACGCGCATAAAGGCAGCGAAATCAGGGTAATTCGCGCCATCGAAGATCATCGGGCAGCGAGGAATCGCAACATAACCCGAGGAAGAAGCCATCTTTTTTTTTGTAGACACAGATCAGATCGGATCTAGATCGAACCGGTCCGGATCGGCAGCAGACGAAAATCGGCGAGATGCAGCCAGAAGACGGCAGGAGGCAGTACTAGCGTGGATGCCCGCGCGGCAGGGTCCCGCGCCAGGAGGAAACCGCGTCAGGGAGTGTAGCAGCAGGGCGCAGCCGGACCGGTCAGCGAGATGGGGCCACCAGTCAGGGACCAGCGGGCGACGGCGGGTCAAAAAATCTGTGAGAACGGGCGGCGGCAGGAGTGTATGTATGGCAGATCAAGGACGGCATGTATGTATGTATGTGTGTCAGGGTGCACGCGTCGGTGGATGTGGTCAGGTACGTGCAGGAGGGAGGCAGCTTGAGCAGCACGTGGGACACAGCAACACGTGGGACACAGCAGGAGGCGGTGCGGGCTTCCACGCGGGACACAGCAGAAAGATGACGAGCTTGACGCGGGACACAGCAGGAGGCGGTGCGGGCTCCCACGCGGACGAGCGGAAGATGACGAGCGGCGACAGCGGCCGGACGCGGCGGCGGCAACGAGAGGAGAGGAGCGAAACCTAGCGCTCTGATACCATGTTAGGAATAGATGAGTTATATTTCTCTGGGGGCCAAAGGCCACAATATATAGTACAGGTACAGGGTAAATATGCAGGAAGCCCCTAACATATGGGGGAAATACAATATACATATATATACATCTAACATTAGCTATAACAACTACTAATCCATTGAATAGTTATAGGAAATGAGAATAAAGGAACTGATAGGAAAGGGAATTCAAGTGTTAAATTCACACTAATCTCTTACCTAGGGGTCGTTCTAAGTGAACGGGGGACGATGAAGAGGCATTGAACTCTCATTCCCATTCATAAAGGTTGCCAAATAGAAGATAAATAATGTTTCTACCCCTTCTATCTCCCATCGATGCTCCCAACTCCCAAGGTCCCTACAATCGGAAGGCACCCAATGCCTACATCACCCAACAATTGCAATTGTAGGTATGACCTATGATATTGGAATTTACATGGTACGATACGAGTTATAATGTGACTTCCCTTTATCAAATGAGGGTAAACAACTAGGTGCATGTTGATAAACTAGCAAGGTTTAGTGAAATTTTGCTCATCTTTGAAGATTTTGGGAATAATATTATTTTTCAAAGAAAACTACATGCTTTTCCAATTACTACTTCATCTTCATTTGCGACACAACCATTCGGCTTTTTATGTATTTTCAGCAATAGAAATTCTAGGAATTTGTCCTAGAACACTCCACATGCACTTCGAAAAGGATTTTTTCACTCTCAAAAATATGATTTTTCCCTTTATTATAACCTTTAAAGTAAAATTATTATATCTAATTATGGCTTAATAGACACGTTGATCTTTATTCCTATGATCAACAACCTTTTAGGATTTAAGATGTTAACAATCCAATGTATCAATTTTTGTCATGTGAATCACAAAATACCCCTTGGGGTATTATATTGGTATTTCATGAATACACATTGTAAATATAATCAATAGTATGTATCCGCCATGACTTTAAATAAATTACTAATGTCGTGTGACCTTGCCTCCAAGTTAGGCTAATCATGATAGCTCACAAAAATCATCTAGGAAGTAGAATGGAACTACATACACTTCAACAAATAAATGTAAATCTTTGTTTCTTCAATAATAATACCTTTCGAATTTATAAGTTGATATATAAAACATACAAATATATTGAAACATTTGTAATCAAATATAAATATAAGTGAGCTGCATTTCCTACATAAACCTATTATGCCATGGAATCTAGATATTATAGTGTCTACATCTGAACACTACCCATCTTTTGATCAGTTGGGTCATTTTAATATTTAACCAGAGCCGATACATAACATCATTAAACTGTTGATATGCTGAAACAAACATAACTTCTTAATGGACTGAATCGGTAATGTACCCATCCTATAGTGCATATATACATAGATGTACTCATGTACATCTTATCAAAAGAAAACCATTGGGATTGGAACTCCGTGATACATAAACTATCAACTAGCATGTGCTGTTAATACAAATTTTAGCAAATGGAATTATTAGTACATTAATTGAATATGTTTTCCTCATATGTCTTATTATCAAAAAATTTGTGGTGGATATATGGCAAACATATTCCCATTTACAAACCATTGATATTGTATGAAACTTAAAAAGGATTTTCAAATGATTCCACATATTTCATCCCTCCATATGTTGGTTAACGTTGAATCTAGGATTTGTATATCTATGGTGCATTCTCCTTATCTGAGATCAATTGCATATACTTGCGACACATTAAAGACGATGCCCTCGCATTTGCGAGGTCCACCTTGCTAGTGATAGTAAGAATAGATGGAGTAGTCATGCGCTTGTTCCCTTCTAAGTATATGAGACGGTCAATGCTTACTCCTCTTAACACTCACACACTATTTATTTTCTTTCTACACCAGCTTTAACAGTTTTGCGGCAACCATATGACCATCCCATTTACTTAATTTTCTGTTGTAGGCTGCAGCAGTAAGAATATAGGAAACAGAAGAACATACAGGATGGGGATATCATATAAACCACCCTCAACCGAGGGAATATATGAGCCAATTGAGGGAATATATGCAGCATAAAAAGGGACAACGGATCCCTACAAAAATAGTATGTGCAAACATATTGTTGTTTTATACCTGCCCTCGTATTATGAAGGTCATCACATGAAAGTTTGTCACCAATAAGTTTGTTGCTGAGCCAAGCTAAGTTATCAAATTCTAGAACGCTTTTTTGCATGGGGTATCATCACATTTCGTGTTGATCTTAGTGTCCGTTCCCATAAAACAAATGTTATCAATCCCCACTTTGCTGTCCATAGCGTGTTCTCGTCTCGGGTAGCACGGACACCTATTGCTTCTGATGGCTTATATGTAGAGAATCTGGTGAGATCCACTCAATACATGCTACAACTGTAGTGAGCTATAGGATCCTATCGAGACCCCTGCAAGGATTAATCGGGTATACGTTTTGAGATACCTAAATATAAGAACATATTATGTAAATGCACAAACCAATAGCTATATCATGTTAATATATTTGCCAAGTTCTTTCGGAACAGAGTGTTGTACACACTTTTAAACTAGTATCAGTGCGGTAATATCTCTATGCTTAAATATACAACATAATTCCATCGATTTATGAACCATTCAGTTTAGTCAGAAATGCAGTACCATACCGTATTGAATCATATTTCTTCGGATATCAGGACACATTAAACAAAGAAAATGCATGACAATAAAACACTATTTCCCATCATGCGTGCAGTTGTGCCATCTATATTCTTTCTAGTCTACCAGCTTGCATCTTTTGTCAACATTCTCAAACCCGACTCATCATATCAGCTTGTTGCCATTTCACCAAAAAGGTTTGTGTGTTCAAGAAATTAAGTGCTTGGTGTGAAGATGCAAAATTCTTTGAAATGTTGAAGGTAACCAACTATCCCTACCATCTATTCGACATGCTTCGTGTGCAACTCATTCCGACAAAGATATTCAAGCAAAAACACACAGTGTGCAAACAGGGGAACCCCTGAGTGACCGAATTGAATGTACATGAGAACACTACTAGTGAGAGATAGAAGGGAAGTACATGTTATCAGAGATGGTGTGAAAGTAAGAAAGTATCCATGAATAGAATATAGGAACAATGTGAGTGATACATGGGTTGGTAAACAAAATGTGTTGAATTATAAAGGTTGTCTGAGTAGCTTCCAATAGTACTTGCTTGTTTATTTTTGTCTCGAAAAATAAGGACTTACTTAATAAGTGATATCCTTGAAACTCGTATTAATTTTCGAGTGAATCCTAGTACTTTTTACCATGTGCATTTCTGACAGATATTACCCCATTCAGTGGAACTTCTACCAAAATATCACATTTAAGAGAGTTTAAACACAGTTTATCCCACTTTACCACTTTGCATGTTCTTGTTAGATAGAAATGATGTGTTATGTTGATTTGGCGCAACAAAATATGTTAAGACCGGAACATCATCGATGATTCCGTTAATATTTGCTCTTATCCATTTGTTATATTCCATGTTGCCGCCTTGGTATTTTTGAACCCTGGTCATCACTTCATAAATTTCCCAATGGACACGCATCAAAAGGCTAGGATCCAAAGCTTCTAAAGGGGCTAATGTGGACTAATTTTTACCTCACGGGGTAACTACTGTCCCAATTGCATAAGTAGGGGGTAAGTGGAATTCAATCTAACTTTTGAAAGGAAATAGTTTGTATCCTTGAACAAGTTTATAGAATAACTATTAAAATATATGGAAATAAGAAAATATATACAACAAATCAAAATATTGGATGAGGAAATTACGGTAATATGAAATTATATGCATTTTGGGCAGTTGTATGATGGACGGACCGAATTAATTTTGCTCATGACCCAAGAAAATACGATTTCATAACCTTTGATAAGTATTCAGGCAATCCCGGATAAAAAGTACTCTAAGCGCTAATAGGGGCGATCGTGGTGACACAACGCAGTCTACTTGGTTCGTCTTCCTATTTCTCTGTCTATGCATTATCCACGCCACGGACGCTCGATCAGTTTGGCCATTTTGCTGCTAGGTTTGGCCGAATGTCCCATGGAGAGTTTCCCTTGCACATAATGCAGCAGTGATCACCAGATTTGTGCTGCATGATCTTCTTTGTCATGCGTCTGGCTTTGCTAGTCCGGCTCACATCTTCCTAGTGCCTCTCATTCCAAGAACGCCGTCGACCAAAGCATCAGTCCACTCGAAGATCCACATGCAGAATGCTAGTGTGCTTTGTTGTCATATATATACAACCATAACGTGCTAACTCGTACTAGCATATTTTTAGTGGATATGGAAGAGATACAACTGCTAGCTCAGAGGCTGCTTGTGTAATTGTGTTACGTGGGTCAGATGGGATATATTACCAGCGAGGAGGAACAATACACTATGGTAGCAAGAAGAAGTAAGAAAACAGAGAAAGAGGAGACGAGTGACATGGCTGGATGGGAAGTTGGGAGCACATATATGAAGTAGTAATAAGAGGAACTGAAACCGGCAAAGATGAAATTGAATGGACTGTACTACTTGCAAAGGACAGTGGAACCCAAAAACTAATGGCACGACCAAAAGCAAAATGTTTACTGTTGTCGTCTGGAAGAAGTACTGTCCAGGGAAATCTTCCACGCAAGCTATCACTAGGAGTTGCCGTTCAGGATGGCTGTTGGTTCATAAATCAGAGGGCATTTGAAACATTGAAATTAATTGATGAGAGTTGATCCAGTACAACCCCTCCTTCTAAACTCGTACAAACCCGTATCCAAATCCGTATCCACAGCGGGTATAGGCATACGGATCGATACGTATAGACATACGACCTCTATCTATCTTCCTCCCCGTGCCAGCCATAGTCATCACCACTACCGATCACCGCCGCCAGCCATCGTCGCAGCCGTCACCGCAACTGGCCATTATCGTCGCCGCCAGCTACAACTGCCACCACTGCCACCTCCGGACATCATCAGAACCGCTATCACCGCTGTCGTTACTGGACACGGCCTCTTCACCTGTCCACGCCGGAGAAGAGCTCCACTTTTCCCGATCATGGTGTCACAAATCGTCGCGTGTAGTTGCATCGCCGGACTGTTCGACAAGGACAACGCAGGCCTGTTCGGCGCATCCAGACTGTCCGACGCATGAGAAGCTGGTATGTCCGGTGTGACCAAACTGTCCGGCACAGCGAGAAGCCAGTGCGGCCAGACTGTCCGGCGCACGAGAAGCCAGTTTGTCCGGCCTTTCAATTTTTCTGCTACCACCTCAAATCATGCGTTGCGCAGTTGTTTGCTGGTATGTCTTTGTCTCCGGACAAGTTGTCATGGAAGTCTGGCCACAGTTCCAGATGCGACATGCACCTCCTATATATATGTTTTTGAACTCTTTACCGAACAGTGTGTTGGCTACAGGACAGATGGGATATAAGTTCTTGGCCGCTGCGGAAATAGTATATTTGAAAGATGTTTTGTGGCAACATGTTTTGCGGCCAGACAATTTTTCTTACTTGTCCGACAACATGTCCGGCGGCACCCCGAAGCTCCTGTTAAAAAATTCATAGCTGGGAATACACGATGGACAAAACACCGGACAAACCGTCGGACTGTCCGGTCGATCGCCGGACTCAGATCCGTACTGTCCGACGGGCCGCCGCCAAGCTTACCCATCACCCCACTGCCAAGTCTGTGCACCGTTGCCGCTCGCCGGCCCTTCCGAGGCGTGTGCCAGCCAGGCCGAATCACAGGCTTGCTGACCCGACCGCCACCACTACCACCTCGCAGCCATTACCATTGCCGTGGATGATCCGGCGTACATCCATACCTTTTTTTTCTTTTACGAACATACCACCCGTAGAGATACGTTTATTAGAAAGTTATACTAATACGAAGGGGTAACAAACAATCTGAGACGTCTATGTGGTTAAGAATACACGAATCTATACGAGTTTAGGGGGAGGGAATTGTACTGAATCAGAGGCCTTAACTTAATTTATTATGACTCATTTCAAGTTCTTTGGTGCCTTCTGTGCATACCAGGTGGTCTACCTTTACTGTTCTTACTTTTTTTTTCCCGAAAAGGAGAGTAAAACCCCAGCGGCTGCATGATTCGATGCACATAGCCTTTTATTATCTTTACTGTACTTACTACTCAAACTTTATTTATCTTTCTTTTAAAGCCACCCTTCCAAGTTGGATTGCAGCCATGCCTCCTTCGCTTTATTTCCCATTATTGCTGCTTGCATCAGTTAGAGCGAGAATAGAGAAAGAAATGACATGAGAGATGAGATTGGATTCATAGGTCGGGGATATGCATATAAACTAATGTAAGAATATGGGAAACATAAGACATTTCAAATTAAAAAAATTCGAAAATATATTTCAAGAGCAAACAAGTTTTGAGCATGTAAAAAAAATATGTCCATTCTGCAAAGATTTATGTGAGCGAAGAAATTATGGGCTCATTTTTCTTGATAAAGGGTGATTTATTATAAAGTTGATACTCCCTTCGTCCGTAAATAAGTGTACTTCTAGCATTGTCTTAAGTCAAAGTTAGTAGTAAAATTTGCCTAAAGTTTGACTAAATTTAATATAATATATATTGCTATATCTATCTATAAAGCTAGTCAATCAAATTTTATAAAGTTTGATTTAGCCAAAGCTAAAAGTACACTTATTTACGGACTGAGGGAGTACAGTCTGATCAGAGACCACCCACAGGCTAGTTATTGACATCGAACGACCTGGAGGCGGCATCTCCAAGGGATGTATCAACGTGTTTTTGAGGAGGTGGTGCTAGTGCAGCTTGTGGAATGGATGGGGTTGTTCACGAGCAAGGTGAGGCTGATGGCGACCACCTTGAACAGGAGGCTGGACAATAGCAGTTCTAGAACTATCACATTTGGCCTTGTGGCCGAAACAGCGACGACTGTTGCATCTCAGCTGCTATCCGCAGATGGAAGGCCGATGCCTACCTCGAAGCCACCCGGGAGGAGGTGGACGAGCTCTAGATCTAGAAGCCGGAGATGCCATATCTGCGCCGCATGGACTGCGACAGACATGGATGAAGGAGCTTCCATTCCATGGGGCCTCTGCACTCCCCGTGCCACTCGTCGTGTTGACTGCCGTAGAAATTGGAGGCTCAGGCTGGGACATGAAGCAGTCAAGATAATTGCCCGTGCCCACCCCACGCCTAGTAGCTGTAGCAAGAGACGAACCAGCAAGGGAGCCTAAATCTGACGATGCAGACGGCCATTGCGGGTAGACCTGAAGCAGCGGGGAGGATCTGGAGATCTTTATACCGGTGGGTGGCACTTCCGGCGGCGGCATGGACCAGCCGATAAGCACTTTCGAAAGACTGAACCGGCGAGTCTTCAAATTAACGAAATTAACGAAGTCACCACAGACGCTCGCTGTCGACAGAAACGTCGTCTTCAACTAAAAAAAATTCAACATTAGAAACACCAAAGCTGTGATTTGACCCTAGTGTGCTTTGTACCACTGCCCTCCTAACCATCCAATTATAGTTTGGTTATCCTTACAATTAAGTTGTGGAGAAGCATTCAACAGAAGCCCTGACCAAGCGATAATTTCTTTTCGATAATAGAGGCGATGAGTCGTGAACACATTGTTGAGCTCATTTAGGCCACCGCCAAGAGACAACAGAGTCTGAAGTGGTTGGACATGCGGTATTTCTTCTGGTTTGACCAGATGTCGCGTGGAGAGAAGCACATATACAGGATGTTTGTGCAACCGGAGCCGTGCAGGCCAATCACCCATGTATGCGGCTCGCTCGGATCTTTCTTTCTCTTAGCTAGCGTAGTGCACCTACGCCTCCTAGCGCTGCTAGCAAAACTAAGATAACACAGAACGAAGACGAGAGGGTAGCTTGGCCGGCAACAAGGATCAGAATGCGCTTACATATATAAATTGCTAAGCATAACTAAATGCATCAACCAAATGAAATTGAATGGATTATTGTACTTACAAAGAACAATGATGGAGCCCAAAACTAACCTAAGGCGTGCGTAGGAAACTAATGTCGTATGAGCGCACATATGTGCATGGTATGAGTAAAAGAAGTAGTGTCGTCGTACGAGCGGAGATGTATTCGTTCAAAAACTCTTTTTTGAAAGTTGCATCTGTCAACTTAGCAAAACGGAGGACACTAGCTAAAAACGAGTTTCTGAATAATACAACTTTAAATAGTTTCCTTCTCATCAAAGTAAAAAAAAGCACTTTTGCTTCGGTGTCCCCCCCTCCTTTTCAAACAATGATAATAAAAACTCGATATTGATTCATTTTGAATACCGTATGATCCCACACGAAACCCGTATAGTGTACTTGGACGTATACTCACGTGACTGCGGGAGGCGGAAATCGGAAGGTATATAGCAGCAACAATAAAATTTCAAAACATGGCATGCAAAGACGTAGATCACGATAACAGAAGGTGGGATCAGCCAATGAAAACGTGGTGTATATCCAGCTCAATCGAGTACACCTATACAGAGATATACATAACCTAGATATGACTTTTGACGGGTCAAAAGACTAGCAAAGGCAAACTTACGTTTGAGGGAGGGGACACCGAAGCATCCCTTAAAATAAAAGAACTCTTTGACAGGAATACAACTCTAGCAAAAGTTGGGACGTGGTCTAACCCACGAAGTGTAAGCTACCAAGCCCAACCAATATATCGGTCGTTGTCTTCCTTTGCAATGAACTCAAGCGACACCCCCCCCCCCCCCCCCCAGCTAGCGGTGCTTCCTCTAGAGATTATTTAGATCCTACCGCTACATAATTATGGCGGAGAAGTGTGTAGTAGCATGATTTGTATCCCTCATGAATATAAATGCTCTTGCATTATAGGAAGAAAAAATGGATCATGTTGTTTCCATGTTCTCGCATTCTCTGGTAACAATGGAGGAGTTCCGGTTGCCCTGATGATTTGGAAAATAATCCTTTTGCGCACCATAGATGTTGCTCTAGACTTAGGGCTAGCTCATATTATCTGAATATGTATTGTTATATAGGCATTTAATTCAGGCATTGCATGAAACGTGCATGCACGTGCTTGATTGCTAGTCATTCCTAGCGGCCGGAAAGATGGCAATGGAACCCTTCAAGTCCAGGTACAAAGCCAGGACACGTGAATCTTCCCTCTACACATCCCACTGCATCTAGCTTGGATGACTTCGTCGACAAACTCTGCTATTTTCTCGGCTGTTGCTTTTACCGAGGATGAAAGTCAGTTGCACCCGAAAACATTCTATTTTCTTGACGGCTCAGATGAGTGAGTGGAGTGTTAGTCTCCTACATTCCTAACAGGGTGAAATAGCTAGCCAGCTGACCGTGATTACGGACTTGTTGATATGTTGCTGTCAGGGGCAGCATCTTACAGCTCTGCTCATCAACGATCTCAAGAACAGAAGTCATCGCTACTGGAGGATCTTGTGTTACTAGTGTTTTGTGTACCAAAAGTTATCCCTGACCACTGGACACTTGCCACCCCAGGCTCAGTTGTCACACAAAGGTGAAGCCAAACTCAACATATTTCTGCGATGCCGCTCATCCCTAGCAATTGAACGGAAGGTGGTTTCATGTCCAAATAGAACGTCTTGCCGGAGACCTCACCGGAGATCATGCAGCAAAAAAATTATGCTAATGCAGCAAAACTGTCTTCGCCGGAGACATCATCGGAAACAACTCGTTGATGACCCTCGCCGGAGACCATGCAGCAAAAAAAAGTTTCCGGCGAAGTCGGTTTTGCTGCATTAGCATAATTTTTTTGCTGCATGATCTCCGGCGAGACGTTCTATTTTTAAAATGAATTATTTTTTTTGCTTAGGAAGCAAAAACGGGGACATATGTAGCAAAAGCGGGCCGTTTTGCAGTAAAAATAAAAATTGAGGCGATTTTGGGGGGAGGAGGACGATGGAAACCCCCTATCGTTCGGGGGATCCATATCATTTTCCTTTAGATTGTATAGACACAGCGTGTTGTATACTACTCCCTCTGTTTCAAATTACTCCGCGCGCACGTTTATCTAGGTGGACTAGTATTTTCTCATTTTTCATTTTAAAAAATCCTAGAATTTTTGAAATAGATAGTATGTAATGTGTATTAAGTATTCCAAAAATCGAAGGAATTTTTGGATAAAAAATGAGAGAGTACTAGCCGACCTAGATAAACGTGCGTGCGGAGTAATTTGAAACAGAGGGAGTACTAGTTAGGTAAATCAATGTTTTTAATTTCATCAAGGGAGTGGACTTATTGCTCCGTATCTGGGCTTATATAGGTATAGGTCGCTTGCACTAGACATGTTTTGCATTTCATTTCCAAATTAGAACATGGGCTTATAGATATATTTCATGGACCAGCTCAGGATCACCGTGGATGAACCACAGTGTGGACACTATCGCCTGCTCACCCTGTTAGGCCATATACATGCAAAATGCTTAGAAAAGACCAAGTTTTTTCAAAACTACCTCTGCTTATTTGTACAGGAGAGACGCCTAGTTAGACATCTAAGTACTCTAAGCATTAATGCTTAACCAAAACCGGTTTATTTCTCTAAGAAGCTCTCTAAGCATCTTTGCATTCCACATGTCCTTAGCCGTCCAAGTTATGTTCCCAAACAACAACCAGAGGAGGAAGAAAACCTTTCCTTCCATCCTAATTTCTTTGATTTTTCTAGGGAAGACTGACATATTGTCCCGGTAAGTGAATCACGATACCGAGTTCCGTAGTTAGATTCTATAAGATCGAATAAGGGTGTAATCACGATACACATGTGACATGCTGACGGCGGGTCGTGTCAACGTCAAATATTAAAGGGCACCAAGAATGCTTAGATAATTATTGATATCTTCATGTTAAAGAGGAGATCCATCGATTAATAACAACTTATGTATGGTGGAAAAGGGTGTATTGACCCAGGCCAACAAATCAACAACATATATTGTTTGAGTGAGTACAAGACCATCATCACTACTTGCATTGACTTTAATGCACAAGAAGTAATGTAAATCTTCCATATCCTTGATAGGAAAATTTTCTCCCAATTACCGAATCAACACATAGATAGCCTTTTCTAACGAGTAGCTGGTTTGGTACTTTTACTTTTACCAGTTGGGTGTAACAAGAGGTAATTTCCTCATTGTTTCACTACCTTGTTCATTGGCCTGCACGGCTGGATGCTGAGCGTCGGAGGCGTGCCGGTTCCTCCTGTCCCTCTAGGTGTGGCACGCCGGATGGCCATCACGAACCACTACTACTTCGAGCTCACGCCGGAGCAGCGGAGGAATCCCAGATGGCATCCCGACTATTTCCCTACTTGGGAAGCCTTCTTCGTGGATCGGCATGAGAGGGCGCTCGCCAGGCACGAGGAGGACGGCCCACCTCCTCCTAACTTCAACGAGGCCGGCCGTCGGCTATGGTGGCGCGGTCGGACTCTCCAGAGCGTCATGGCCTATGACACTGCCGCCGACTCTAACCCCCGTCTGCGCTACCCTCAAGTCCAGCCCACGCGCTACCCTCAAGTCCAGCCCACCCGTACTCTCCAGAGGTTCAATTACGGCGACCCCGACGACGACAACGATGACGGCGGCGGCGAGTACGACGACTACAGTGGCGAGTATTACAGGTGTAGGCAGGAGCATGACTGAATCACTCCAACATTCGGAAACAAGTTCGGCCGATTGTTACTTAATCTGGCCATGTATCTTAATCTTCAGTTCTTTTATTTATCTTAATTTTCAGTTCTAGTTCGGCCGATTGTTACTTAATCTGGCCACGTATCTTAATTTTCAGTTCTTTTATGTATCTTAATTTTTAGTTCCAGTTCGGTTTTATGTAACTGTCTCAAAATGACCTATCTCATTCGAGGTTTCTTGGCTTTCGGGTCAAATGACCAATGTTATGGCTAGAATCAAGGCATAGTTTGTGATAATATGGCCATATTGTGCATACATGTGCATCATGGCATGGCAAACAATGTTGCAAGAGGAAGTTCCTTTTTATCGCACCAAAAATGCATTTTCCATTTTCCGAGCATAAAAAACGGACGGTTTTGTGAAGCAACCACCAAATGGCTAATTCAAAAAACCACCAACACATTTTACCAAAATACTAGACCACCTTATATGCACAATGTACCAACAGGGGGATCTGAAACCTTTCCTTCCACCTCTGGTGAAAAAGACAAATTCCTACCGAATCGGTAGGAAGTGGGTCAGATATGAACTACAAGTACATGATACGATGCTCATGATTTTTTACAAAAATCATTTTTAGGTTCACAATATGCTATTTTATCAAAAAACAATGCAAGTTGAGCGAGGCTTGGTGAGATTCAAGTGTATACAAAAGATGCGACATTTAAATATCCAATCAATTCAAAAATGTTAATACAAAATATGCGGCATTAAAATATGATTTGATCTAATAAAAATCATTTTTTAGATGCTTAATATTTCTTATGTTCAAAGTTTTAGGATTTAACAATTTATTTTTGTTTGAATTGAATAATCAAAATTTATATGTAAGTGTTTTAATTATTTTGAAAATTTTCATGTAAAGTAAATATAAAATGATTTACATGAATGGATAGATATTATTTTTCTGGAAATTATGATATATTATTCATATTTTTCTGAGTTGAAATGAAAAAGATATGAATTTTCTAAATTCATATCATATTTTTTGAATTAAAAATGCCCCTTTAATGCATGAAATAAATGCCCCCCTTTAACACCGGTGTTAAAGGGGGGGCATTTATTTCGTTTCCCGCGCGCACCACCCCCCTTTAACACCGGTTCCTGTCTGGAACCGGTGTTAAAGGGGGGGTGTAATAAATGCGCGCGGGAAACGGAATCCTCCCCCCTTTAACATCGGTTCCTGTCTGGAACCGGTGTTAAAGGGGGGCATTTATTTCCACATTCCCCTTCCTTTCTTCCCCCCAGCTGAGCCAAATCGTCGAACACACGCCGCCGGCCGCGCGCAGAGAGACGAAGCGCCGCCACCGCCGCCCGCGAGCGTCTCGCCGCCGCCTCCCTCGGAGTGAGGGAGGAATCGTCCTCCGTCTCGCCGCCGCCGCTTCGGAGCTCGAGGTCCGCCGCCCCCGACCCTCTCTTCTTCCCCGCATCCTTCCCCCTCCCTCCCGCCGCCGTCGGCAGGACCGCGGGCGTTTCCCGTGCGGGGCCGCCGGCGGCGGTCGGGTCTCTACCCGCGCGCCAGAGCTTTCTCCGTGACCCCGTTCGGCGCCGTCCCGTACCCCACCTCATGCGGCCCTCCTCGCGCAGATCCCGCCACCCGCGCGCAGAGGCTCGCCGGCCTGCGCCCTGTCCTCCGGCAACGCCTGCCGTCGGCCCTCGCCTGCACCACCGCCGGAGCCCTCCTCGGCGCCCTCCCGCGAGCTCGCTGGCCGCCGCCCTTTCATCGACGGCCCCGATCGATCCATCGCTGGAGGATGAAAACAACCCGTTGCCGGAGGACAGGGCGCAGGGCGGCGCCGAACGGGGTCACGGAGAAAGCTCTGGCGGCGGTGAACCTCGGTTGGCGTCGAGTCCGGCGGCGGCGCTTCCCTTTGGCGGCGGGGCAGAGCTGGTACGGGGCGGAGCGGGCCATACGGGCCTGGGCGGGCCGGCCCCTGCCGTGCTCAGCGATGTTCCTGCGGGATGGAGGGCGGGACTGCGTGTGGACTAGGGATGGCTAAGGCGGCGCACACCTGCTGCAGCGCAACGGCGGCGGCTTTGCGAGCCTGCTCTAGGCCTGCTCTAGCCTCGTAGCATTGGCACAGTGAGATGACGATGATGACGGTGAGACCATGGTGGCGCGTGCTGGTGGATGGCAAGTTGGGTGGAGTGCTACGGATCAAGTGGGGTCCTGGTTGTTTGGGGTCGGGAGAAATCCCTGTCGGCTCGTCCGACATCGACGCGGTGACACCCCTTTTCCACTCCCCTCCGTGTATCGGGGGAAACCCTAGGACAAGTCCGGGCAACAGCGTCGTCGACGTCGCATTCCTTCTTGAAGGTGTTGCTTGAAACACGGTGCTTCGAAGTGCTAGGAGTGAGGTGGGACAACTCCAGAGGGCGCAGCGGTCACGGGTCGTTTTCGTTTGTCGATCTGCTCGATGTCGGCATTTGTTTCTTTTATTTTTCTCTTTATTTTCTTTTGGGTTAGATTGTGTTGTTGCTTTTCTGTTGCTCCAACATTGTCGTTGTATCTTGTGATTGCTATATTAATATAGCGGGGCGCAAGCCTATTTCGAGGAGCCCTGACCACCTCGCTCTCTTCCCCCTGCAGGAGCGTCTCGCCACCGCCGCTTCGGAGCTCATAGGCCACGCCTAAACGCCGACGCCGCCCGCCGCCCGACGAGCCCGCTGCTACCACCGCCGCCCGACGAGACCGCCGCATCCGTCCGACGAGCACCGCCGCCCGACGAGCACCGCCGCCCGACGAGACCAACGTCATCCCACCGATGAGCGCCACGTGTCTGCCACGTGTATGATTGTTGACTCATCCTGATTAAAACTTGTTTGCTCAATAAATTGTACTACATGCATAGATTAAAACTTGTATACAAATTGGACCTCTGACTCATTTGTGTATTTATTTGTGTATTTTGGTATGAATAATATGTATATTTGTGTATGAATCCAAGTCCACTTG
This sequence comes from Avena sativa, assembly GCA_916181665.1. Classification (NCBI taxonomy): domain Eukaryota; kingdom Viridiplantae; phylum Streptophyta; class Magnoliopsida; order Poales; family Poaceae; genus Avena; species Avena sativa. Next base: position 293,887,257 of record OV702282.1, read on the forward strand.
AATGTTTACACTCTTACTCTAGATAATATTATTGTTTTAGAAACTATGGATCCACTTAGTAGAAACCTTGAAGAAGAAGAAATAATGGAGAACATTATTGATGAGGACACCACACAATATCTGAACTTGGAGGGACATGATGACGACAGCTCAAGTACTAGTCATGGAGAAGATGAAGACTCCGGTGAACGCAATTTAATGGTTACAAAGTCCGGCGAGGTATATGCATTGATTAAGCCTCTGCTGACTTCCACCAACAATCTTCTTCTACATGTATTAATTAACGCTTCTTTCTTCTTTTAGCCCTCTGGATCGACCAACCAGCAACCATCTTCTTCTACGAAAAAGAGCAAGCGAGGCGCGAGCCAGCGGTTGAAAGATCGTGCAAAGTTCACGATCGAAGCAGTCCGTGTTGATGGCAGGCCGATGGAGCCCAAGAAGGCCGCAGACAAATTTGTACGTTAGGCTGGAGTTCTTGTTAGGGACCAAATCCCAATCATAATTGAAAATTGGAATAAGCCAAAGAAGGGCGACGGTACCTTTGTCGATGACAGATCCAAAGAAACGCTTTGGAATTCGTTGTTGGTAAATTTCACCCTTCCGCCAGAGGAGGATGAATACAACCCGGTTATAAAGGAAAAGGTCAAAGAGTGGACTCTAAAGAAGATGGCTGACGCTTTCCGCAACTAGAAGACAAAATTGAACAAATTTGTCAAATCTGGCGAGACTCCAAATTTCGAAGACGCATATTATGCGAAGATAAGACCTCACTGGCCCGAATTTGAGACATATAAAAAAAGTGCTATAGCTAAAAAGAGGTCAGAAACCAATACGCTTAATGCCCTGAAGAAGGAATATCACCAGAGGACGGGGTCAGGTGGCTACATATCTCAGAGGCCTAAGTGGGAGGAAGCTGAGAAGGCCCTGCGCGAGAGAGGGATCACACCCCAGACAGATGGGTGGGACCTACGTGCAAAGACTTGGTTCTACGGAATCGGGGCAAGGTTGGACCCAGAAACAGGATTGTGTATCTTCCCAACCCTTCTTGCCAAACCCGTCACTGAACTCATCACGGCATACGAGGAAACATCCGCCAGGACCTTCCATACCGACAGAGAGAATGACCAGCTCACACGCGCCATCGGTAAAAAAGAACACCCTGGACATCCACGAGGCACAGGGGGTATGACGTGGAAGGATGGGTTTGCCGACTGGAGCGACTCTTACAGATGGCGCGGCAGAAAAGAAAAAGAGCGTACAGAGCGGATGACACAGATAGAACATGCACTTGCGGCGCTGCAGGCGCAAGTGAATGCACAACAGAGCCATCAAGCTACCGGCCCATCTCAGCGGCACGAAGAGCCTGCATTGGAAGCTGCCCGCGGCCCAGACTCTGCGCGGAAAAGCAGTGTGGCTTCCACGGAGAACGTGCAGCCCACGCTTGAAATGACGGGTCCTCGATACCCCATGGATGAGATCACGGAGAGCGAACACGCTGAGCTGCATGTGAGATTAATGGGCTTATCCATTAAGGTGGCTGTCGGCTATGCCTTACCTCCTGTAGCTGGTGGAACTTACCACTGCCGACCGATTCCAGATGGCTATGCTATTGTCGGGGTGGATGAGGTTGTGAAGGAATATGAGGAAGCACAGCTTGACCATGCTACAGGTGAAGGGGAAACTCAACTCAAATTTGCAGTGAAAACAACCATTCTTTGGAAGAAGGAACACATTATGCTTCCAAATTGGAGGTCACTGGCACCCCCGCCGTCTCCGCAGCATCAGCAGTCTGAGCCGCTTCAGCTATCTCCTGCGCGGCAGCCATCTCCGGCGCGGCAGCCATCTCCTGCGCGGCAGCCATCTCCGGCCCGTCAGCCATCTCCTGCGCGGCAGCCATCTCCGGCCCGTCAGCCATCTCCTCAGCGTAAGCGGAAGAGCACTGCCACGAGGAGCATCAGTAGCACTGCCACAAAGAAATCCGCAGGAAACCGTACGCCAAAGAGTTCAAAAAACTACGTCCCGCAGCCTTCCGCCAAGCCATTGCCGGTTTTACCGTGGAATCGCAGCGACGAGGAGACCAATAGGATCTCGGAAGAACAGGTCAAGAAATTCTTTGCACCTAGACGGGCCGAGCCAAAGGAGAAAATAGATCCGGTGGTGGTGGAGAAGTTTTACAAAAATCTTTTGAAACCTGAAACCCCACTTGTGCCGGACTACGAGCGCCAGATTTTGAAGGCGGATGCAAGGCGCCGCAGGGAGACTGAAAGTAGCAGTCGTGAGGCACCCCAGAAAACAGTTCCCATGCTCTGAGAGCAGGAAAACCAATCATGTGCCCCGCTCCAAATGTTCGACACACGGGACGCTCCTCCCGTAAATGATTACGAGGCAGAGCTACAAAGAAAGGCCAATGAGATGGGGATGACTTACATTGCATACTTGAACGTCATGGGAGACAACTTGCCCAAATGCGATGCCAACCCCATACAGCCATGGAAGTATGGGAAGAATCTAGTCAAGAAAGAGGAGCTCAAGAATCTTCCAACAAAGATGCGAAAATTGCACAAGTGGTACCTTGATTTCTGCAAGACGAGAAAAGAAGAATGGATCACGGCGCATATAAGAGATCAGATTTTCTTGTGCGGAGACGACGCGATCGACTTCAACATTCAAGACTTGCATTTTCTATTCAATCAGAAGGAACTCGACAAATCTGCCATCAGCCTTTATTGTGTGTAAGTACTATTTCTGTAATTTTTATCTCATCTCATTCACTTCATTAATTGCATGTATATATATATATGCTCACCATATATGTATATACTATTATGCAGGAAAAAGGTTATGGAATGCATGAAAGGAGGCCCTTTTGACATTGGGTTCGTTGACCCAAATAGAGTTCATGAAGAAGTGGTAAAAACCAAACCCGGGCAAACAGAAGATTACTTGCTAACGTCTTTACTGAGACAACAAACCAAAAGGGAAATACTATTGCCTTACAACTTCTCGTGAGTACTGCTACCCTCTCTCTTGTACACATTCTGTTTCGGCTTACTCGATGTTAAGTGTAACTGATGATGAGTTATGCGTGCGTAGGTTCCACTTTATTCTGCTAGTCATTCAACCCGACTCAGGAAAAGTCCTTGTCATGGACTCGTTACGAAAAGAAAAAGAGATATGGGCAGACTTTAGAGAGATGCTCCAGAGGTAATTTCAATCATATTATCGCACTAGATCGGCAACTTTCGTGACAACAAGTAATTAATTACTCATTTATCCATTTTCTTTGCCGGACAGGGTTTGGAAAAGGTTCACGGGCAGGGCCGTGGGTGAATGGTCAGAAGAACTAAAATTTGTAGACCAAAATGTAAGTAATACTAGCTAGCTTCCAATTCCATTATATCATGCTTTATTGATTATTATTTTGATTGAACTCTCTATTCTCGTAAAGTGCGCGCATCAGGGACACGGCAATAACTTATGTGGGTACTATGTTTGCGAGTTTATTCGCAACACGATATGTGCGACGGGCCAAGCCGCACTAGAACAACTTAGAGTAAGTAAACAAAGTCCACAACATTATTTTATTACCATCAATTGTGTTGAGTTTTATTCTTATATATATATTGACGGCCCATTCTTCATATATATTCAGATCGAACGGATGCGGGACCAACTACTACCATTTGAACGCATACGAGACATTCAAGAGGAATTGGCGGGGTTCATACTTGATGAGGTCGTCACGCCTGGCGGAGAACTCTTTAGATATCCACCAAAATGAACGATGACGATGTATATGTGCCGATGACGATGTATGTACCGATGACGATGTTTGTGTATAATAATAGTTGCTTAATTATTCATTTACTCGTATGTACCGATGACGATTTATGTGTATACCGCTCCCGATCGATTCCCCCTCGCTCCCCCCCCCCTCCCGCAGAAATACGCCCAGAACGGGGCAGAGGCAGAAGTCTGCCGTGACAGAGATTTAGGCCGTTTTCCTGCCGCGGCAGAACTCTGCCGTGGCAGGAAAACGGCCTAAATCTCTGCCGCGGCAAAAGAACCTTTAACACCGGTTCCAGATACGAACCGGTGTTAAAGGGGGGGAGGGGCCTGAGGCCTGCGGCAGCCCCACGTGCGCCACCCTTTAACACTGGTTCGTATAAGAACCCCCCCCCCCCCCTCTAACACCGAACCCTCAACAGCGGTTGGGGAACCGCTGTTAGAGGGCCCTCCCAACCGGAGTTAAAGGGGGCTCTGCACTAGTGACATCATCCATATTATTTGAGCAGTTGGATGTATAATTTGTGGCTAAGATTTCTCATTAGATTACGTAACGTTGTCCAGTTTGCGGTACGTGACATGATGAATATTTGTTTAACACGGGAAACATTAAGCCACGTAACAGACCAACCAATGACTCGATTTGTACTCCACCTGATGGTCAAGAAAAATAGTTTTGTACTCCACCTGATGGTCAAGAAAAAATATTTGTACTCGATTTGTACTCCACCTGATTTGTACTCGATTTGTACTCCACCTGATTTGTACTCGATTTGTACTCCATCCCGCATATAATTTTTTTTTCCAAATGCCTAGATTAGTATTACCGGTTAGTTCAAGGAAATAGAGTCCCACTTCAACACGTTTTTTATTGGGGGTCCACCTATGAATAATATTTAGTAGTTTGGGCTAATTAATAAGAACTTAGGCATACCTAAAAAAGGACTTAGGCAAATCACGTAAACTACAACATTGAATTATGTGGCGTACGTAAAAGAAAATAGGATACTTAAAATGCATTAATACTGTTAACTAAAATTTAAATTCTTAAACTTGATACATATATTTTAAAAACAATAGATAAATTTGACTAATGATTTCACAACCTATGATAAATCATGTAAAATACAAAGTTGAATTAGGTGGTAGACGTTAAAAAACTAGGATCCAAAGCATACACAAAAGAAAGTAGGACACGGTCCGAAGATATCAACGCAGGCTGTAAACTGACAACTACATGTGCATCGGCCAATATATTCGAATACTTAAAATACATTAATACTGTCAACTAAAATTTAAAATATTAAACTTGATACATATATTTTAAAAACAATACATAAATTTGACTAACGATTTCATGGCCTATGAAAATCATGTAAACTACCATGTTGAATTTGGTGGTAGACATTAAAAAAACTAGGATCCAAAGATATACACTCTAGGCTGTTATCTGCTGGCTACGTGAACGAGGATATTCAAATAATCAAAATACATCAATATTTCTAATTAAAATTCGAAATTTAAAAATTGATACACATATTTTGAAAAACATGCATAACTTTTCTATCAAGTTTGCATGTCTATAGATAAAACCCGCCTGAAAATGATAGCACTGAATCAGGGGAAAACATTCCTTCCAATTTTCAATGTTAATCAATTTACTATCTTGTGTGTATTAGGCATCTGATCCATGTGGTCAACTTTAATTAAAAGTTAAATGTATTTTTGAAGACACTGCATGGAAAAAAGGAAACATATGTATTACAAATCCCTCAAAACAACAGAGTATATGTATGCCAATCATATAAGACATCCTATTTTTTTTGAATGAGACATCCTATATATTTGATCCTAATAGATAGGTCCTCCTAATTAATGATCAGATATATTAATCATAATTTAAGAGAAAAAATCTATGCGCTAAAACTCTCACAAAAAGATAACATCAAAACACAAATCATGTGAACCCTTATCTTTCTTAGTAAATCGCAACTAATAAATTTTCATAATCATACCTAAATGAGATCAGCCTCATACAAGTTTGCATGTCTATAGATAATTTTTTAAATAATAGAAGTGATATAAGAAAATAATCTCTCCAAATTTCAATGGTAATCTATTTATTGTGTTGTGTGGATTAATCTCGTCCATATGGTGATTGTTTAAGTTATTTTATATTTAAAGACACAATATGGCTAGAAAATAAACATATATTCAAAAAGTTCTCATAGGATAACAAAGCATATGTATGTTAATTATCATATTAGATAAGCTATAAAGATATCCTAATATGATGTCTTACAAAGAAAATGGTCCTTTTAATTTAGCATATACAAGAGAACAAATCTATACGCCAAAATTATCATAGAAAATAAAATCATCAGACTAATCACGTGGAACCCTCTTCGTTAGTAGACCAAAATGAATAGATCTTCATATCCATACCTAAATGCGGCCACGACAACTAGATGATCGTAATTGTAAACAAGTAATCACAATGCTATCTTGGCATAGAGGATACAATGAGATGTGCAATGTTCATTGCTATAATTTTATAATTTCAATTTTAAAATTTAGTTGTGATCCATAACCTATTAGCAAAGGTTTTGTCGAATGAAAGAGACAGGTCCAATGGTACAAGAAGAAGGAGTCTCGGTGGTAGACAATTAGGCATGTATTGCACATGAGAGAACAATGATATACACTATTATTATTATTATTATTATTATTTGTTGCAACAATTTGTGAGTTTTACAATTGAAAGAAAGGGATAGGTTAACTGGTGCAATGAGGAGACTTGGTGGTAGATAATTAAGCATGTGGTTGAAAACCATGGTATATACTACTATTATTATTATTATTATTAAGAATCAATATAATTTAAGAAAGTTCATTTACTAAAGGTGTCCCCTATAAGGGTGACTAATTCATCAATAGGATTAGAAGCTTACAAAATCTTCTATAGGTTACACCCAATTTGACATGAAATGCTACTTTCCATCTTAAATGGATCATTTAAACACCATATAGGATAGATAGCAAGATAACTTTAATTTTATGTGAAAATAAAGTATCACATACAAATAATACATATGATAATTACCGTCGAAATAGAACAATGAACGGTTCGTACGAAAAGTAAAGATGTTTCATGTTGTCGTATTATTCTATTAACATGGTATTTTGGTGGTTTAACTCATATCAAATATTATTGATATAATATGAATATACATGATTATAAATAATTAAAGAGAAAATAGTAAAATAATTAAAGAGTGAATATGTTGCCCTGGCATTTGCGAGGGCCACCATGCTAGTTAGCCAAAAAAAAGAGTTTCTCGTGATACTACTCCGAATAGTTTCTATTGAGCTTAGATCATCTCTAACCCATCCCCTATATCCTAGCCGTATATCCTAGAGAACTAAAAGTTGGTGAAAACAGGATTCTTATGTCTTTTTTCTCCTCTAAACTTTGGCCGATTCGATCCCTAAAAACTTAAAGGACTAAAAAATTTTAAGCATCATTTTGAAAACCTCCATCACCATAGTTCAAATATCCATAATACAAACATGCAAAAATATTATCCGAAATACATCACATCATCCAAAAGCACAACATTAGGCCACCACCATTTTGGCCACCACCATCTGGGCCACCTCAAAGACCACCTCGTCCACCACCACCACCATCAACTCGGGCCAAGATCCTCTCTCGAACAATCTCCCAATATGCCTTATCTTTGTCATCCATTGTGCTTGGGTTCATGAACATGATGGCGTGGTCGGCATTCTCCCTCTCCTTGCCCAATTTCTCCACCTCAAGTGCTAGTCGTTGCTTTTCTATGTTCTTCTCCTTCAACATTCTTTCTTCTTCAAGTGCAGAATCCTTCGTTCCTCCACCATCAACTTGGATCTCCACTTCTCCTCCTCCAACACTTTGAGCTCCTTCCACCTAGCCTGCTTGTCCTCTTTGTATTTGGTCGCCAATGATTTCTTTGTCTCAATGATAGCATTGAATTCTTCCTTATAGGCGCCGACACCTCCCCTCTTCTTCCTCTATTTTGATATCTTGACACCCTCCGTCCTCTTGTTGAGCTCTTCCTCATCATCATCGGGCTTGGCTTAGCCTAGCCCTTTTTGGTGTGGTCTCATAGTTCCTTTGATCCACTTCTCATTGCCGGCAAGCTCCTTGTAGCAATGGTTCAAAGCAAAGGGTTTGTGGTCACCTCTCTTGTTGTGATGCTTGTAGACGTCTTATTCAAAGAGGATGACGGCGTGGCCTTGGAACTGGCAATGGCTTTCCCTTGGTTGTCGTGATTGAAGGCTTGGTCACAGAGGAGGCAGCGGCCTTCCTCTTCTTCTTCTCCTGTGTCGCTTGCGAATCGGCGATCATGGCCTCTGTTGGCTTCCACGCAGTGGCCCGCTCAGCATCGGCGCAAGGGGCAACCGAAACACCTTCCCCGCCATCGTTGATGATTTGTTGGTGGTCTTGGTGGTCGGTAACATCGACTGCGCCACGCCTATGGTGCCCAAATACTTTCGCGGCATCAGAGGTGTCGCAGGGGTCGCTTCCGGCAGCATCGTGTTAGCAGGAAACTCTGGTGGGGCTGCAAAACCAAGATCAGGTGACATTCCGACCGAGGGAGGGAGAATCCCAGCGCCCATGTCGACTGGTGGCGGTTTTTGGCGGTTGAGTTGGCGGCGAGGTGGGATGGGGATTTTTTTAGTCCTCGCTTTGGCGAACGAGCATATTTGGGAGAGGGGGGATTTTAGGAGTCGCTATCCTAGATTAAGTCCTCTAACTGAATATGCGGCTTCAGTTAGAGGCGGTTTCGGCAGATAGTGGAGAAAAAAAGTCATTTGACCGTGGATAAGAGTTCGGTTAGCGATCCTCTTAGATCTCTAGTCCTGGGGTCTAACCCAGGTTGTATAAGCTACATATCCCAACCAATCCATATATAGTTCTCTTCCCCCGCCATGAATTCAAGGGATCCCCAAAGGCCCAGACCGTTGACCACCGCCCCCCATCTCCCTTGTATGTCTATGTCGCAAAACTCGTTGGCACCACCGATGCTTGAGTGCCACTCCAGCTTTTACCTTAGGTCACCTCTTGAGGTGGTGCTGCAGGAGCTCACAGCTGACTGACACGTTTAAACAATTCACCAGCACGACTCAGTCAAACCCTACCATCCATAACTGAAATGGATGGGAGAGAATCTGAGATGTGACCTTGGAGGAATAGTCCCATGAGCCGCATTATGGACCCATACAACCTACACAAATCTACATATGATTATCACGCCTGTTTGGATTCCTATAACTTACTCTATATACCGAGATAGAGTTCATATGACACATCGTTGCACACGGAAGCTACTAAACAAGAAACATGCCCAATCTCATTAGTCACGGGTGCCTTTTGTGGGTGCGAATATGATAAGAGAAAACAATAAAGATAGCCACTTAGAGATGGTAGAGACACCATAGACAGATGGTCCCCACGTTACCACTCATCATCCAATTTTCATCATAGAAAACATAGTTTTCAACAATTACATGAACCTAGCATAAATCCCCCCCCCCCCCCACATATTTGATAGCATAGATGAGCAATAAAGAGCATATCATCTACATAGGACATCAATGCATGCTACATGGGTTCCGTAGAACAACATAATTAAATAAGTAGACCTACACATGCATTCTACGAAAACATGTAAATGCATAGATTTTTTTGTGGAACATGATCAAAGTAAATTTGATTTTGTTATTAGATAAACAAGTATCACACGAATAGCAAAAACACTTTGGACAATCTACAAATTGGAGAACTCCAATAAATACTAACACAACATAAAAACATCATGCATACACCATATTCAAATTAAGTGCAACAAGTGTCATTTATGGTTTTCTATTTTGTAAAATTTATTGGTTGCATCATGTTAAAGTTATATTCAAGTCATGTGCATCAATTGTTAGGGCCAGCATCTCTAGGGTTCCTTCACATCGCGCGCCAAAAATCTCACAAAGACAATTGTCTATTACTGCAGATCTTTTGTGCCTTGTGTCACATGTATAAATATTTCTATTTCTCTTTCCCACTAAATAGTTGAGTCTCCATGCTGATGTAACAGTCAAGTTTATCATATTGTTTTGATGCCCCTCATTCCAAGCAGTTAAGAAATTCGACAGTAACAAACTTTTGAGTTTTCAACAAAGAAAAAATGGATTGTACACAAAGGTATCAACCGAGAGCATGATATGGGAGAAGCCTAGGTGCTCGGCACTGGGTTGCAATATAATTTTCAATGGGAGCAACCGAGTGCGATATGGAAGAGGGCATTATATGCATGAAATAGGTGCATAGAAGGTATTTATGGACGGAGAAATTAAGTGAATATGGGTTGGCATTATGAATTTATTCTGCATGTTTACACGAAAGGTCACAAAAGGTGGAGTGCCATGACTTTGCACATGTAGTATGTGTTAGAGTATCTCCACCGGGGCTTCCTAAATTGGTCCAATAACTGCGTCTTCTGGTGGTTTGGGGAGGCCGACATCCCCACACTGGTAGCTCCCAACATGGGGAGAGAAACAAAAAGAGAGGAGGGAGAGGGGTAGGTGGGAATCGAGGTAGGGAGAGAGAAATAGAAAAGAGAGAAGAGAGGGGGTAGGTTGGCACATGAGTGAATGGATGGTCCTCTGCCTATGTGGACTTTTGTTGCCGCTGTTGCCGAAACTCCCTCTAGAGCCCCTGGTTGCCGGGGGTGGAGCGGGGCGCCGAACAATGTTTGTGGCAGATTTTTTTGCCAGCGGTGTTTGGGTGGTCTCGGTATGTGCATGTTTTTCCGGGGTACCTTATTTTTAGGACATAGTGGCCGCCTTATCATGCGGAAAAAGACAATAAAAAGTAGTCTAAACAAAAAATAAAACCTTTCATCGGTGAGGAGCCGTGGTCCGCCACGCCTCCAAAACTCAAAGGCGACCAGAGATGGAATGGACCAGCCACGTCACCGGCAAGGGGTGGTCATACAAAAATATTTCTAGCCATTTAATGAACATGGTGGAACTCATTCTTCATCTCTTTCTCCTAATAGTTTTATATCGTTCATCTTTCGACTTTAGTTGATAACTTAGAAATCGATGCATGTATTCATTCATAATTTTTTTTTGAAATTTGTATTTGTCAAGCTTAGAGCATGTCTCGCAGATACGGTAAACACAAAACTGAGAAAACTTCGAATAGAGGACATCGTAGACATGATTGTCGGTTTCATTTGGCCTCGCACATAACAATAGCGCAAAAGAACCGTAAAACGACATCTCTTCGTGGGGCCTAGGAATATCCTTTTTTTTCTCGCTTTTCCTTCTTCAACCTTCTGAGCTCGCTGCCTTGGCCGTGCGAGATTGTCCTGTCTGCCCGCATGCGCTCGCCAAGCCGCTCCTGCCCCCCCTCCCTAGTCTGGCCATAGTGATGTCCCCGCCGCTCGTGCCTGGCCACGGTGGTTGCCTAGCCTCGCCGTCCGCGTCTAGTTGTGGTGGTGGCCACCCGCGTCGCGTCCCTCGATTTGGATATTTTCCGGCAATCCGATGATTTCCCGATGTTGGTCTCACGATTTTGTATCGGTGGTCCCACGATTTTCTGGCGTTGACGAGTTATAGGTGCCTGTGAATATTGACTCAGTTTTGTCTCTGACACTGAGTATAAGCTAGTCATGGGAGTGAGTTTATGAGGTACTGCTAGGCGCAATTTTTCAACCGAAACAGTTATTGCCGTTTGTTATACGGATTCTGCTAGAGTTGCTCTTAGCAAACGATGGATATTAGCTAAAAAAAGAGTTTCATGATACTGCTCTGGATAGTTTGCATTTCAAAGTAAAAAATAGAGTAGTTTCCCTTAAAAAAACGAACTCTTTGACAGGAATACGACCCTAAGAAACGTTGGGCCGTCTCCGTTGAGCTTAGATATCTAGTCTTGGGGTCTGACCCACGTTGTATAAGCTACATAGCCCAACCAAACCATATGTAGTTGTCTTCCTCTGCCATGAAGTGAAGGGACCCCCAAAGGCTTAGACCATTGACCACCGTCCCCCGTCTCCCCCGTATGTCGATGCCACAAAACTCATTGGCACCATCGGCGTTGAGTGCCACTCTACCTTCTACCTCGGGCCGCCTCTTGAGGTGGTGCCGCAGGAGCTCGTGGCTGACTGGCATGTTTGAACACTTCACCCGCATGACTCGGTCAACCCTACCATCCATAACTGAAACGGATCCTTCCCACTAAATAGTTGAGTCTACAGGCAGATGCAACCGTCAAGCTCATCAGATTTTTTTGATGCCCCTCATTCCAAGCAGTTAAAAAATTGACAGTAGAAAAAATTGAGTTTTCAATAAAGAAAAATAGATTGTACACAAATGTATCATCTAAGAGCTCAATGTGGGAGAAGCATGGGTTCTTAACATTGGTTTGCAATATAATTTCCAATGGGAGCAACGGAGTGCGATATGGAAGAGGGCATTATATGCATGAAATAGGCGCATATTAGGTATTTATGGGCAGAGAAAATTAAGTGAATGGGTTTTATTCGGCATGTTTACACGAAAGGTCACAAAAGGTGCAATGCCATTAATGACTTTGCACATGTAGTATGTGTTAGAGCATATGCATCGGGGGATTCCAAAATCGTTCCGGTAACTGCATCTTCCGGTGGTTTTGGGAGGATGACATCCCCACACCGGTAGCCCCCAGCATGGGGAGAGAAACAAAAAGAGAGGGAGGGAGAGGGGTAGGTGGGAATTGAGGTAGGGAGAGAGAAATAGAAAAGAGAGGAGAGAGAGGGGGTAGGTTGGCACATGAGTGGATGGACGGTCCTCTGCCTATGTGGACTTTTGTTGTCGCCGTTGCTGAAACTCCCTCTAGAGCCCCTGGTTGACGGGGGTGGAGCGGGGCGCGGAACAATGTCTGTGGCAGATTTTTCTGCCAGCAGTGTTTGGCAGTCCCGGTATGCACATATTTTGTCTATCACTCCTAACCTTTTTGAAATCCTGGTTGGGGGCCGCCCATGAAGATGCTCTTAGACAATGGTCTTAGCTAGGAATGTAAACGGATCGGATCGGATATTGCTATTATCATATCCTTTATCATATTTTTTTGGAGGATTTGGATCGGAATGGATAATAGCCGGACGCGGATTCAAATGCGGATTATATCGAATTGCGGATATGGAGCGGATTCGGAGGGGACTCGGATCAGAAGAGAATAATCGAAAAAATACATATAAAAAAATAAAAATTTATTTAGTTTATACAAAAGAAATGGCAAGAAAGTGTCCAACACTAGATAGCACTAGATAGCAGTAGTATAAAAGTACAAGATTGATAATAGAATAGTATAACATGCATATGTAGCATGCATAACTAGCCGATACACTTACTAGATTGTCCTTATATTAGGGTTGTGCTAATTTTATCAAATTATCCTATTTAAATACTTCGAATAATCCGCGGATGCGAATTTAAAGGGGAAATTATTCGTACCTTTTACATCCCTAGTCTTAGCAAGACATCTTGTACGGAGACGACCCTTAGAAATAGTTGGGCCGGGGCAGTTTTTACCTAAGGTGTGGTGTCTGACCCACCCAATGTAAGCTAATCGGTCGTTGTCTTCTTCCGCGATGAACTCAACTCACCCCCAAGGCCCAGACCGTCGACCACCGTCCCCCGCCGCCTGTCGATGCCGCGAACCTCGTCGGCGCCGCCGGCGCTTGGAGTGCTACTCCAGATTCTACCTCCAGCCGCCTCTTAATCCGGCGCGGCAGGAGCTCGCGGCCGACTGACCGGCAGAAAGCGTTCCACTCAGAGCAGCGCCCCCTTCCGAGGGGAGACCCACACCTACACCCGCCCGCCGCAATAACTCCTCAATTCCCCACACCCCCCTCGCTCCTCCTTCCATCTCCCAGAGCCCCCTTGAGCTACGGCAATGGACGTCGTCGCCGGAGAGGAACAGAGGTCTGCACACGCATGAGTAATTCCCGCCTCTACCCTCCCGTTTTCGTTTTTCTCATTCCGTGTGGCCGTAGGTCGGGCCCGCCCGTGGTCGACCCCATGGAGGCTGTAAGGAGAGCTTTCGTTGGTCAAGATTTCGCCATTGATGTGGTGAGCCGAGCTTTCGGTCGACCGGATCCGCCGGCGGAGCGCAGCCAGCAGCAGGAGTCCTTTGCGTGCGGTCCCCATGGACGCCAGGACCCAGAGAATCGAGCCCCAACTGTTGAGCCGAGACCTGATGGAGCACCAGTTACCTCAGAGCACGCCGGGAATAGCTGCGCGCAACAGGGTGCCTCTACCAGCGGTACCCGTATGCCGTGTACCTCTGAAAATCGTGTGAATTTGGCGGTGGCCAATAACAACGGGGGCGCCCAACCCACACCTGCAGATGCAGGCAATGGAGCTGCTGCTGGCTGGAATCGCAGGTATGCCATGGTTGACCTTCATCATGCTGTACATTCCAGAAATTGTTCGGTGCTACTGATTTCAGAACATGCTCAATGACTTTTTTTTATGCTTGCTTGCATTCATAAGTAGTAAAGCTTAAGTAATTAGACTAGTCGGTCCGCACAGAACCTCTCATGATTTATCCGAGTTGGTTATCTACAGTCCCATAACATAAAATGGAAACACGCGGTCGTACCATTGATCTAGGATTATGTCCCATTGTAAGGACCAACTGCTAGCTTAATACATTGGTCAATGTGTACAAAAAAAAATCCATAACTGTTGCTTATTGCTCGATGCAGGGTGAGGCTTGGTCGTGTACCAGATGAACGGGAGACACCGGCTGGTCATGTCAGCGCGCTGGAAAAGGTGTTGACTGGCTTTGCAGAGAGGCAAACTGATGCTGTTGTTTATCCAACCGTTGGGACCAGCTTCGATTCGCTTGTGGAGGCGTATGATTTTTATAACCTCCATTCCTGGGAAATGGGTTTTGGTGTTAGGTATGGCAAGAGCAGATTGAATGCGATGAGAAGTAAATGTATGCAGGAAATTGTTTGCGGCCGTTCGGTAAGAAAAACCTCCCCTCCCCAGTACAGACATGCCGAGGTCAGCTTTCTGTGGAGGTCAGTACTGACAATTTATGCGGTAATTCTGTTTACTTGCAGGGTAAACCAACGTTTGACAAGCAAAATAAGACCAAATCGGTCAGGTGCAATTGCACAGCACGAATTAGGCTACTGAGATCTGCTGACAAGGGATGGTATGTGGCAGACCACAGGGAAGCACATAGCCATGCTCTTTCCAAGGCATGTTCAGATAAGTTGAGTTGGTCATCTCATAAGCATATAGATAAGTACACCAGGGACTTGGTTCACAAATTGAGGAATAACAATGTTGATTTGGGTGTGTACAACACACTTGCTGCATTTTTTGGAAGAAATGAGAACGGGCCCGTCACGAAGGGCTCGATCAGGACACTATGCGCGAAAATTAATCAGGAGCAAGCTGATGATGCTGTTAGAAAGAACGTGGAGATAACAACCGCACTTGGAGAATACGATCCAGAAAATCAAGCTACCGAGGAAGCACCACTAAACTGTTTTGACGAAACCTCAAGCTCTCCTGATTGCATCGAAATGCCAGTTAATCTCCTGAGCCAACTTGATCAGGATGACACAGAGAGGAACCCTGACGCTGAGAGGGTAGCTGATCTGATGTTAACTTTTGGGGATTGTGACCTGGTACTTAAAAGCTGCAGCTATGATGATCTCATCAATTCCAGCAGCACCATGGCCGATTTGGAGAAGGCGATGAATGGCGTGAAGCCCCACCTTCAGCAGGGCATCTTCGGTGACCTGTGGTCCAGGGCTCACAATTCCGGAGGTGTCATGTCGGCTCAGGTGCTGACCCTCAAGGACCTATTCAGGTTCGAGCGGTGGCTCTCAACCACCACGGGCAAGCATAATCTGCAGTCTGTCCAACAACACATCAAGCTGGTCAAATCTGGGAAGGGTGTCTTCGAGCCAGAGCAGACGGCCCTCCTGCGCCTGTTCCAAGCTGAGAAAGATGAACACTCACGTGAGATAAGCAAGCTGCAGGGTGAAAGGGATGCCAAGATTTCTCATTATCAAGCGATGATTGATGAGGCCCGTGCATCCTTTGAGGCCAGCGTCGAAGCTTCAAAGGTGGGTTACCCTGTGTCTGCCTCCTATGTACCCCTGAGTACCCATGAGCTTCGCGGGCAGTGCTGGAGTGCCTATCTTGCCTACTGTCAGAAGGAGTCAAAGTATATGAACCGGGGGGCCTCAAACATTGTCGAGAGGTTTGGGCCAGAAATACAACAGCGTCACCTCTTTGAGTTCTGCAGCCAGGAGGCCAACCGTCAGTCTCTGCTCAAGTATGGCCAGACCAAAGTCGAGACGCTGAAGGAGGCAGGAGTCGCCCATGGAGAAACTACTTTCCATGGCTACATGATGCTCCTGGATATTGAACAGGCTTATGCGTTACTCGCTGCTGAAGCGCATGTCGCTGAAGATCCAGGTACCTGTGGGGGTGGTCAGGAGGAGGATCACAGCAACAGAGAAAATGGTGTTTCTAGAGGTGAGAGTGCCAGTGGCAATGGAGAAGAAAATGGTGGCGAGGACATGTCTGAAGCCCCTCAGCAAAAGCGTTTAAGGCACAGTCAATCCCATGATTTGTGGTGACCCCGAAAGGTGGCGATTCCTAATCCTCTCAGTGTTTAAGGCCAGTCGATAGATTGTTGTGCACGTTGCTGCAGGTTGAAGGTTCATATGTTAGGTGTATTATTCAAATCTGTACAATGTTTCTAGTACTATGAAGCTTTAACTTCCATATTGCTGAACATTTTTCAAAAAGGTTGGCCTAGTTCTAGATCTAGAGTGGTTCTTAATGATATATATAGGCTACATGCCTGGAGAAATATTCAGGTGATATTTTTGTAGATTTATTATTTGTCTAATTGTGATGATTACAATCTGCTAGGTGATGACAAAATCAAGGCAACAAATATTCTAGCTCTTTATATTGCAATTAGTATGTCAGGCTTGGTCGGGTGGAACCGCATCTAATTTCCACCCCTTTGATTGTCCTTTGCAAAATATATTACTATCATGAATGGGACCTCTATCATGGTTCGGTTAGTCAATTGGTCAACAGATAATAATCTAAGAGTTCTATGGCCGCACTTGTACACCTTTTGTCAAAGACCATTAAACTGGCTGTTCTTTACAGACCTTGCTGGTAGGGTTTACCATGTAAAGATAGTCCTGATATATGAACATTCATTTCAAATTCTCCTCAATTCCAACCTGATTACTTAAGCATCATCATGTGTGACAAAGCTGTCTCGGAAACTGGAAACCATCTTTTCTCTCAATGCCCTACTGCAGTAGCTTTGTTTAAACTATGGCGATCTCTTAGGTCATTATGGTCAGATCGGCATCTTGCAGCAAGTCGTGGACTCTTGTAGCATGGTCAGGCGATGTTGTTGTTCAGAAAAGCTGATCCTTGTAGTTCCGCTCACATTTCTGGTGCCGCCTATTCCAAGAGGAAACTCAGTCGCTAGCTGGAACGCAGATTCACCTAAGAGTAAGTTCTGCAGCCCACATCGTATAACAAGCATTTTCCTAGTAGTCCTTTAAAGGAGGGACAGTATGTGTGTGACAGTATATGTTGTTGTTATGTGTCTTGTATTCTTTCTACCGTAGCCTTTCAAATGGATATGAATTGGCCTCCTTGCATAGCTTGTACTGCTGCTTGCAGAAGTAGGAGAATATATAAAGGGACTGAGCCTAAAAGCAGGGTGACAATTGACATGGAATGAATTGTATAGGACAGTGGAGCCCCTATGTGTATGTATGAAAAGCAGCATCCATTTGTGCATAGGACAGAGTGAATATGTGATGTAAAAATCATACTACTGAAGGTTGGCACAAAGAGGCATGAGTAGTATGTGCACCATTTGAAGGCAAATAAGAGTACTGTTGGCTGAAAATTTGTAGAAAGCTTTTCCATGGACCACACGTACTGTAACTGCATTGAGAAAATGAAGTGCATTCTCAATGTTACACTTATCACGCCACACATATTTGTGACTGTTTGGTCGCCGGCGACGGTCGGGGAGAAGGGCTGCTCGCGGCAGGGCTGCGTGCGTAAAGTTTAACCGATCCGACACGAACTCCTATTTTACATCATTTGTTGGAGATGGTCTGATGCCTAATCCTATTGGGCTTGAGACGATCATGTGGTTGATTTTCTTTTGAAATGGGAGAAAATCCTCGGCCTCTGCATCATGTGATGCACATAACCTTTTTATTACGAAGTTTTGCAATTTAAAGTATTACACTCATGGATCAGCCACGGTTGAGACAAATATCAACTATCTAAAAATGAGAAGCAACAAATAGCTAACCATTTTGAATTCTACTAATGTGCATCTTGTGGTTGATAGATGTTTATGCATCTTGTTGCAAACTGAAGGTTCGTATATCTTTTTCGGAAAGGTGGAACCGAGCCCCGGTCAGCGATGCTTACAACCTTTATTCATTACTAGCTGAATGCCCGTGCTTTGCTATGGTCCAACAAATTTTGAATTACCATATAAAATTATGGACATGTCTGTTTTGTTATATTTCACAATTCGTGTGTTGCTTCTAGAGCACCGACCACATTCCCCTACTTCATGCATTGAAGAAACAAATGTATCTCTCTTCGTTTTGATTAGTTGAAACATGTGGACCGAGTTGTAACCCGGTGGCTATGACATGGTGATATGTTCCAACCTGCCGAACGTCGTGCATCCATGCTCGAATTTTTGGTGCGTGCCTAGACTCATTACAATTACTCCCTCCGCTTCAAAATATAAGATGTTTTAGGTTTGTAAAGAAAATGTATCTAGACTTATTTTAGTGTGTATTAAAAAAAATTTAGATACATTTGCTTCACAAAGCTAAAACATCTTATATTTTGAAACAGAGGGAGTAGTTGAATATCAAGGAATCGTTTTTATCCGGCAGCCGGATCCTCTTGCCTTGTTGTCCAAATGGCTTGGCCGCCTGGGCCAACAGCGACGACCTGCATTCGACCAATGAGTGCATACCATTAGCTCCATTAATAACTTTGATTCGGAATAGATGCAAAGGTATAGTCCTAAACTGAAGGCTCAGCCATGCAGCTCAGAATCTTAGGCATCATAGATAACAAGATTTTCCAAGAGAACTATTAATGGACTGAATAACTAACCGTTCCAATAGACGTCTTAACACTATCGGTAAGCATCAGACCACCAGATGTTTTATCTTGAGTTACAGCTACCTGTTATACTTGAAAGACAAACATGAAATTAGTACTATACCATGACTGAAGGGTGATAATCTACACAGTAACCTGAAATTGAATCTTTCATCCACACTTGATTGAAAACAATGCAACATCCAATCCATACATTTTAATATAACCAGATGTACATAATAAATATACCCAAGTGCTAAAAAGTGCACGGTGGCCGGTTTCCTCTATCCAGCCACCGCATCACGTCCGTCTGACGCGTGCAGACTTGCATCCTCGTCCGTAGGATTCGTGTGACAGATCTTCCTGGGCAACGCGCTGTTTCGACAACGACTTTGGTCGGAGACGCGCTTCGCTGCCTGTCTCTATTCCATTCCCCTTTCGATGTCTCTCCAAAATCCAAATACTCGCTAGCTAGGGTTCAGGTCTAAGGCGAAATCAACGCGTAGCTTGGTCGGATTCTGGTATTGGAGAATCACCGTGCGAAGGAGGGCTCGTAGCACACTGACAGAGAGCGACCCGTGCGCCAGGGCGAAAAGATCGACGGCAGAGAGCCACCCGCGCGTTAGCGACGGGAAGATCTGGGATGGAGATCGGCGAAGAACTAGGCTGCCGAGTGCATGAGGTAAGGTCCTGTACAGAATCAACTAGCATCGCTTGATTTTTCAACCAGCATCTGTTAGGGGGCATGGCTCCTCTGTAGTTCTAGTGTTATTGTGGCGCCAAGGCAGGGGTAGCACTCGCAGAGTTGGAGTAGTACTTTTGATTGCTGCATGTACATGGTTGACGAGGCCGACGTGCAGACCGGGAGGCCAGCCTGCTCTGTTCTTACTCACATATGCACTGCCATACTTGCACAAACTTAGATGAATTTGTATCGGCTTATTCAGGAGCAGGGACATTACTCTCAACAGTAATGTTGATTGCCAGTTGGCTAGCAGTTTGCCCTCTACTTGCTCACTTGTATATTGCCGGACTTGCAAATATGCTTGTATTGATCTCTAGCTTGCTCAAAAAGTGAACTAGTAAGAATATGAAATAAGCATTTCTCTCTCCTGAATAAGTACATAGTTTGGTACTGCACATGAGATCTTTACATAACATAGTCATACACTCAATTTTCAGAACTTATTCCAGTATGTATTGAGCTGATATGGCCAGACAGAAAAATATATGTTGTTCCCAAAGTTCCAAATATTATCAGGTATGTTCAGCTAGAGCCCCATCTATTGAAGAGGGAATGAATTGATTAGTACAAAGTTGGTACAGATTGACTGTCTGATTTTACATACAATACATCAACAAGCACAAGTGTTAATAAATGTACAAGATGTGTGATGGCCTAAAAAACATCCTACGTCGACGCGTGCAGAGCGTTCGGCATCCTCACTAGCTGCTGAAAGGTAACACCTTCCAGCGCGTAATCAAAAATCTGTATGTAGCTCGGTGAGGTCGAACGGGGCATCGAAGGCCGGGTTCCGGAAACCGCAATCTTTGCTGTTCCCAGAGAACCAGTCCTCGAGGCTCGCGGTCAGTAGCTCGTTGTCCACGAACTTTCAGAGGAAATCTTTACAGGTGGATGATGATGAACTGCGGCGCTCGGGCGACTGGCCTGCTAGACACATAATTCTTCAATTACAGTGTGTACACGGTGTCAAGTTATCAAATTTGAGGGGGGCAATTGCAGGTTTCAAGTTATGGCTAGCATAAAGTAGTAGGAAACAGCAGGAAGTGAGAGACACGAGAGGCAGATGGATCGTCAGTGGTGCTAACCTGAGGGCGACAACGCGTGAGCGCCATGGCGAGGGCGGGGCCGGAGATATCTTTCAGCGGCGAGCGCGAGGCCTGCGAGTTCTCGCGTGGGCGGGGCCGCGGGGTCGTGGCGCTCGAGATCTCGCGGCGGCGGGGTCGATGACATCGCCGGCCCGCACCGCACAGCACCGCCTCGTCGCCGTCGTCTTCTTGGTTCTCCACGGGCCGGCATCAAGAAGCGCCGCCTCGTCCAGGTACTTTGCCGGTCGCCGCGCCGGGTTGGGTGAGGGCGAGGGGAGAGACAAGAGTCTGAGAGGGAGAGAGAGACGGGGCTTTGGGGGAGGGAGAGAGAGAGGAGGGTATTTGGGGATCTAGTCGGGTGGCTGCGCTCTGGTTGAGGCGTGAGTTGTGCTGTGACTGCAGTTGGGGCAAAACACCTGGGCCACATGGTAAGTGAGGTACGGCTGTACAAGCACCCCTTCTCTGCTCAAACTTGTACGATGGGTTTCATGCATTTCCTCTCTCCCTTTCGCGCTTCAGCTTACCAAACCCTCTAGTACAAAAAAAAACCTTAGAAACCATCTAAAAATAATCTTACAAACCCTAACATCTTCAAAAAAAAAAACCTTACAAACCCTACATTCCATATTAAAACGAGCTCCAAAAATGGTACACCACAAATGTTGAAAGTTCCCAAACCACAAATATAGCATCCACTTATCCAAATTTATACTCGTCTTTACTTTTACCGATCCACTATTATGTAGGAGGGGATGCCACCTTTTTTAGATTAGTTTCTCATTCTGTGGCGCATATGAAAAATTCTCCACAGAATGTCAAAATTCTGTGGCGCATATAGCTATATGTGCCACAGAAAGTGAGAATTCTATGGCGCATATGCTATATGCGTTATAGAATTTTGACATTCTGTGGCGCATATAATATGCGCCATAGAATTCTGGCCTGCCCATGTGCTGGGTCAGGCACACATGGGCCCATATAAATTCTGTGGTGCATGTGGGTCATTTTCTGTGGCGCATATAGCTATATGCGCCACAGAATTGTAAGAATTATGTGGAACATTTGCTATATGCGCCACAGAATTAATTTTAGTGGAGCATTTTTCCTATATACGCCATAGAATTAAAATCTACCTATAATCGTTTTCCTAGTAGTGATGAGCGGTTGGGTGTAGTTGGTGATCCACCATTATTCCTTAAACACATTCTCCGTTGTTTTTGGGTAACATAATTAAGTTGCTTGCAGCATTTAATTAAGTTGAATACTCAGATTAGTCTAAGTTGCTGACTGATTGTAGTGAGAGCTGGTTTGCTTATGTACCCTCTCTTTTTTCTCCATTTTTAGTTTGATTTTGTAGTATACTTAAGTTACTTTTTACTATTTTAGTTGCTTTTCCTAGTGAAGTTATCTTGTAACCATAGTTAAGTTGCTTTCAACATAGAACTAAGTTGAATTGCCTACGTGGTAAAGTAGCACGCACCATTTAATTAAGTTGACTACACAACAACTCATTACCCTCCTTTAAAGACAACTCAACTAGGACTAGGCAAAAACAGATGATGGTGTTTTTTAGTTGCTTTTTTTTTAATCCTGACAACTCAATTAGGTACATGTTTTCCTATCTAGTTGTTTTTATTGCATTTATAAGTTGCAGCAGAGATCATGTGGAGTTGTATGATGGTGTCTGATTAGTTGCTTTTTAAAAAAATTCTGCAATCAAGTTTGGGTAATGATATCATCCGGATGTTTTTACTATAGACTAAGTTGCATCATAGATCATCTAAGAGTTATACGATGGTGTATAATTAATTTATTTTTTACAAAAATTCCATGCGACCTTGGGTACATGATTTTCCAACTATTTGTATTTTACTCTAGCCTAAGTTGTAGTAAGGAAGATATAGAGTTGTATGGTGATATCTGATTAGTTGCTTTTTTTAAATCCCTGCAACCAAGTTTGGGTACATGATTTTCTATCTAGTTGTATTTAGTGTGCCCCTTAGTTGTAGTAGAGATGATGTAAAGTTGTATGGTGATTTATTGGTAGTTTTTTCCATGAAATCCATGCAACCAAGTTTGCATACATGATTTTCCATCTAGTTGTATTTATTATACCCCTTAGTTACATCAGGGATCATACAAAGTTGTATGTTGATTTCTTGTTAGTTCTTTTTTCTGAAATCCATGCAACCAAGTTGGCTAGATGGTTTTTCAAGTAGTTGTATTTATTGCCCCCAAGTTGCATAGCTGCTAGTTTTTTTAATTGTTGTCTTTTATTAAAGTCTGTTTTTGCATGTATTAATTAGTCTTCTGGTTCTTTTTTATCTAACTTTATTTATAATGATATAGCTCTGCACCTACAACCCATAAGATGACTCAGTGCAATCCGTGTTTACCAGGACTTGATGAAGCTAAGTTTTACTATTGAGTTACTTACCCCATGAGTCAAGTTTCTTAAACACGATAGTTTTAGTTGCAGGAGCAGCTGATTTTAGTTGCATCCATTTTTCAAATTGGGCTGTAGATGGAACGGGCACAATTGCATTTCGGTGTTGTGTTGCCAGGTGGCGCGTGTACTGCACAGACCTAAGTTTCTGTCACACTTGTGTTGTGTTTGGTTATACCATTTACATAAGTCTTTCAGGTCCATAAGTTCATGATATATTGCTTTCTTTGGGTGCAGGGTGGTCTAAAAACCTATTAGGTTCTTGTTTTCAGCAGTTTTGTACATGGGGTGTTTTTTCTTCTAAAACTGCTCACACCCTAGATTTGTCTTCTAAATATGTTTTGTGTTTGTCTCTAGCATGTTGAAGTTGTTTTGTCTAGTTACATGGTCCTCTAAAGATGTACCATGATTTTGCCTTTATCCAAAAATGCCTACAAAGGTTGCAGTTGCTCTGTATTGTGTTGGTTCTAGCATGTAAATAAGTTGTTGAAGGTTCATGTCATGTTGCTATTTTTTGCTACATGGAGGTTACTAGTTTATACAATCAAGGTTGCTGATGATGTGTATTGTATTGGTTCCTAGCATCTGGATAAGTTGTTGAAGGTTAATGTCATGAACACTATTTTCTTTTGTTGCTTTGTTGCTACTAACTTTGCAGTTAGAACTACTAATCTAACTGTAGTTGCAGTCATAACACGCAAAGTTGTTTCATAGGTCAACCTTTAGTTGCACAGTTATATTACCTAAGTTGATGCAGAGGATGAAACATAAAACTATTGTTTTCCAGTCTAGAATCGATGTTGTTTTTGTTCACGTGGTTTCCTGAGTTTTTTCTGGAACATAGGTGATTATTGCTTTCTGAAATAGAGATGCTTATGATTTTTTGAAAGAACCCTAGAGTAGATACAAATCCTAATCAGAACCAGAGAAGAAAATTGCATGGTTTGATGAAGATCTAAAGGCAGAGGGGAGAAGACGTTCTATCTTGCAGAGGAAGAAGAAGAGAGGAAGTGAAATGGAGGCGTCACGTGGTATGGGAGGGGTGGTTGGGAGTGGTTGGCGGGACCCTTAAGGGATCTTCACGCGCGAGCGGCCTGGAAAGCACGCGCCTAGGAAGGAACCTGGTTCCAGGCGCTGGGGGTGGCGCTGATGGTTGCTTTCCTTTTATGGGTCGGTGGGTTTGAGAAAACATTCCTAATCGGGCGATGGCTGGGTTGGACTAACCAGCCATCAGTTGCTGCCTAGATGCTCCCTAAATATATAAGATCTCTGTGTTGATATGAACATGGTCACTAAGAGGCTTCATGTCTTTCACATCACGTGTCTCCAGAATACCAATGATATCATCTTCTTTTACAATTAGACGACTGGGGTCATTCAACTCCACCTATATTCCAGCATACTTCGAATACACAACCTGAGCTCCAACCTACACAACTAACACACAATACATACTACACATGCCATTTTCTCACCAACCAGCAGTAAGAATTTCTTAAACATGTTAGAATCAACACTCGGAAAGATGCTAATCACCAAGGAAATTGACAAATGGTGAGTGTAGACACAAATAAATGCTGATTACTAATTTCATTTCAAATTCTCCACAATTCCAACCTGATTACTTAAGCACCATTATGTGTGACAAAGCTATCTCGGAAACTGGAAACCATCTTTTCTCTCAATGCCCTACTGCAGTAGCTTTGTTTAAACTATCTTGCCAAGCTTGGACCTGAGTCAGCTTCTCTTAGGTCATTATGGTCATATCGCCATCTTGCAGCAAGTTGTGGACTCTTGTAGCATGGTCAGGCGATGTTGTTGTTCAGAAAAGCTGATCCTTGTAGTTCCGCCCACATTTCTGGTGCCGCCTATTCCGAGAGGAAACTGAGTCGCTAGCTGGAACACGCAGATTCACCTAAGAGAAAGTTCTGCAGCCCACATCGCATAACAAGCATTTTCCTAGTAGTCCTTTAAAGGAGGGACAGTAGAAGTGTGGCCGCCCCAAGCCCCTACCGCTCCTACACTGCTCTACCGTAGCCTTTCAAATGGATATACCTTGGTCTCCTTGCATATCTTGTACTGCTGCTAGCAGAAGTGGGAGAATATATATAAAGGAACTGAGGCTGAAAGCAGGTGACAATTGACATGGAACGAATTGTATAGGACAGTGGAGCCCCTATGCGTATGTATGAAAAGCAGCATCCTGAGAGTGAATATGTGATGTAAAAATCATTCTACTGAAGGTTGGCACAAAGAGGTATGGGTAGTAATGTAGTATGTGCACCATTTGAAGGCAACCAAGTACCGTTGGTTGAAAATTTGTTGAAAGCTTTTCGCCAGACCAAACTGTAGCTGCATTGAGAAAATGAACTGCCATTCTCAATATTACCCTTATCACACCACACATATTTTTGGTTGATAGCAACACTTAGAGAATCTCCAACATATGCTATATTTTAGGGCACAAGAAACTGTGATAGGTACCACTTTTGCAATTTTAGGGCACAGAATATAGGGCGCGGGACGTAAAATTGGGCCCAGGACGTCGTCGGCGTGCCTGAAGGTCCCTGCGGATGTTTGCAGTGGGCGAGTGGGAGGCGGGGCCGCGAGGTAGCTCGTCGGCCTGGAGGAAGATGGCTTCGGCTGCACGTGGGCGAGGCGGAGCAATGGGCACCTCCCGGCCACCAGATCGAAGAAGAGGGGCAGTGGTGGAGCTGAAATCAACCAACGGAGACTTGGAAACGGCCAGGAATCTACCGATAGAGGTTGGGCTGCGGAGGTCGATTCAATGTGGCGGTGGGGCTGCGCCGGCCATGGCTAGGAGCGGACCTATTCGCGACCGTTTGGTTGCTGACGACGGTTAGGGAGGAGGGCTTCTCGCGGCAGGGCTGTGTGCATGAAGTTTCAGCTATCCGGCATGAGCCGTATTTTACATCATTTGTTGGAGATGGTCTTGTGCCTAAACCTATTTGGCTTGAGACGATCATGTGGTTGATAGATGTTTATGCATCTTGTTGCAAACTAAAGGTTCGTACATCCTTTTTTCGGAAAGGGGGAGCTGACCCCCGGCCAGCGTTGCATATAACCTTTATTCATTATTAATCAACAAAGGCTAGCAAAAGCCATAGAAAGATGATACAAGCCAAAGCATCCAACATAACACCACCGAGCATGACGGCAATAGTCCATTGTCAGCTCCACAACGAGATCTAGAAACCACCCAGCCGCCTCAGACAAGCCAGTGGCCTAGATCCGCCCCAACATATTATTCATGCAGATTCGCCGCTCACTCTGAATGTCACCGCCTCCGCTATCTTCTGCAAACCCATTTTCAGGGTATAGATCGATGCGAAGACTTTTGCCACACTAGTCACCGACACCACCACGGTGCCAAGCAACACCACCTCCCTACGCGCGATCACCTAAGCACGCCGCGGTCGTCGCCGCGGTCGTCGCCGATACACCGCAGCATCATGCCTCCAAGTACCGCCGGCTGACGCATCTTGAAGTCTCTAGAGGATCTGTCGTGCATAGCACCAGCCGAATAGGTACGACTCATCGTAGCACTTGTCGGCCAGGATTGACTCGACATCTCCGCTGAAACTCCTTGCAAAAACAAAACCGCTCCACCTCCTACATCTTCCATCCAGAAGTAGGGAGGGAGGGAGTCATTTCAAATTCTCCACAATTCCATTCTGATTACTTTTACACCATCATGTGTGAGAAAGCTGTCTCGAAAATTGGAAACCATCTTTTCTCTCAATGCCCTGCCCTTTTTGCAGTAGCTTTTTTAAATTATCTTGCCAAGCTTGGAACCTCAGTCATCTCATGTTCGCCCAGATCCATCCATCATTGCCCTTCAAAGGGCATGGATGAACTTATTAGTAGTACACATAATTGATGATGCATAGACACCAACTGTTGAATCATGCAGTTGTGCACACTTCTGGGTGCTGCTGAGTGGGAAATGTGCCTACTGGTCTATGCATGCATGTGCCGTTTTCTGTCATCAAGTGCACTCTTGAAGCAAGATCAACCGATGTGGTTGTTCTTGCGATGAGATTCGCGTGCGAGCTACCGGGTCTTGTTCCTCTCACATTCCCGGTGCCACCCATTCCAACACCGATGCAGCTAGCACGTCTTCTTTGTCGTTCTACGACTATGGTTTATTTCAAGAGGTGCTCGGGACGCACTTTCCCAGTCGGCCTTTAGAGGAGGAACAATATGCATGTGTGGACGTCCGAAGCGGAGCCCCTAGCTAGTGCTCCTACACTGTTATTTGTCTTCCAATCTTTCTACCGTAGCCTTTCAAATGGATATACGTACCTTGGTCTCCTTGCTTAGCTGCACTGCTACCAGCAGAAGTAGGAGAATATATAATGAGGAGAAGAGCAAGCCTATATATATCCTTGAGAACCAGTCTAAACCTAGAACTATAGGCCAACCTTTTAAAAAACGTTCAGCAACATAGAAGTTCATCATGCTCCATAGTAGTACTACAAATACTAATGGTCTCCCGATTGGTATAAGTGTTGCTACCAACCATATTTGTTTTTTTTTTTCGAACCATGCAGGTGAACCGCATGTGCTATATTATATATTAAGGAGAAACAACGCGGGCAAAGCCCATACAACAGTTGCAGCGACCCAGGAAACAACCAGAGAAACAAAAAAAAATATATGGTAGGGACGCTGCTCTAGAGGTTCAGAAATAGCCCACCACATGAGCCTCGACGGCCAAAGCAGGGAAACTTCCTAGCCGCAAAAAAACATAGCAAGTCAAACTACAAATAGACTAGAGGACACACCACAGAAACAGAATGAAGTAAGTTTGAGCTCAACACTGGTTGGACTTATAGTTCCAAATGACCGCTGCTCTCCAAGTTACATTGCTTAGCGTCGGCTTTGAGGCTGGTCATAGTGCAAGTAACTTCAAGAGTAACTAAGGGTCCAACTCAACAAAATTGCTTATGTGACAGTGAATTAATGAAGAGAGAGGAGGATGGAGTAACATATTTAGTTAGTGTAACATCACACATGGCAATGCAAGATAAGTCTATCACCTAATAAATGATACTTTGCATGACACCACTTATATGTTACTCTTCACTATGAAGGTAGTAACATAGAGTAGTAATGTGTGTATGTTACTCTCAGCTCCATGCATGATTTGCTCCAGAAGAAGGCACAAACTTTTTCAAAATTTAGTTTGACCAAGCAGATGGTCATTAAAACATGTCATGCATGTCCTACAAAATTATATTATTTTATATAAACCTTCTCCGAAAATAAATCTATAGCTAAGGGTCAATTCTTGAGCAAATTTTGTGTTTAGAAAGTGTGCCAGCCTTCTTTTGGGGAAGGGATGGCGTATTAGTACCTATGATCATAGTTTAAAAAAATGGCCCAGTGAGTGAACCGACGAGGTCACTGGTTTCCGGTTTACTGGTTGGGCAATTGGTTCGCTCGGTTCGATTGCTGGTTCAATAGCTAGCAAACAATATTTTTTATATGGTAAGATGGTAGGTAAAATAGGTCAAATATATATATTCCATATTATGGACACCAAATTCACCTTGGGGAGGTGGTTACTGGGCAAACTTTGTTGTCACCGGCCCTCCAACTCAATGATCTGAGTTCGATACCCACATTCTCAAACAACGGTAGCTGTGACGTCAGCCAGTTTGACCGCCGGGTTCATTCCCCAATTTATTACCCGTTCAATCAAAAAACCGGCCCGGTCCGGTCTGGTTTTCTAAACTATGCCCAGGATGTCTAAATATAAGGGTGTGCAAAATCTAAAACCAGTCAAACCGGCTACTTACACCCTAGTTCATTTTCCTTCATAAATGAAATACAATTTTTGGAACTAGTATAAAATTTTGAACTAGGCCAAACCACTAAAACCGGGTTTGCACGAGCCTATCTAAATGGTTGTTTCTAACCTAAGGCTTTGGCATGGCATGGTGGAGGTGAGAGCGGCTGCCCACAACGATCAGCTGATGCATCTAGTGCAGCAGTAATAAGCCAACATGCAAGGACGGATAACATTAGAGGTTTTTCTAAAAGTTTGCGATGGGTGAGTTTTTTTTTGAAAGGTTTCGATGGGTGAGTTCGAATGTGCTTTCAACCTATTCATCCAACTAGGACTCAGCGAGCTCACCACTTAGTCGCACATGCAGTTATGGGAAAGTTAGAGAATATATTACGTTGGAAAGATGTTTTGAGATTGGTGAAAGTCATGTGGCGTCTTGCAGAATGGGACTAGCGTGCCGAAGTACATGCTTTCATAGAACCGATATTCCAGAGCAACCATTGGGGTTCAATAGCATAGATGAATGAAGAATGCGAGTATTGAACCTAACGGCTCTACATGCATCCTCATTGAAATTGTCTAGCTATGCACGCATGTCTTGTTGTCCCTAATCAAGTCTTGCGCTCTTGCGAAAATGTCAGTCGATGTTGGTCTTGATCTCCTTGCTGTTTGGATAGCATTCCTGGTGCACCTCATTCCGAAAAACATGCGGATTAATGCAACCATCAGTTCGTCTTAAAGGTTATGGTGTACTAACTACTTGCTCAATATTTCAAGAGGATGGGGAGGAAACTTGACCGCCCGCACGCTGTTGGTGTTATGTGGCTCAATCTAAATTGTAAAATGTGCTAGGCGTGTGAAAATGGAGAACAAGGTCGGATGAGGAACAATAGTCCTACACTACTTGTCTTCCTTTTCTTTCTTACACAATGCATGACCCCTTAGCCTTGTTGCTTTGTTTCTACTGATGCTAGAAGAGGAAAGAAATAGACGAGAGGAAGTGAGGGAAACATAAAGACTATAATTAATGAGTTTTACTTATGACGGACAATGGAGCCACAACTAACAGAATGGTTGAAAACAATGTTTTAAGTGCACATCTCTACTACTTATAAAGGCACAAACATGTTGGGATACAATCAATCTTCACCATCCATACTATCTAATCTAACAGCCCATGATGCTCCAATGTTGAGCCCAACTCAACACAACTTTGAAAACCGTAGGATCCTATTAATGTGATATATCGACCCGCTAATTGCTCTACCTAATTAATGGTCTGTTTATTGCTTTTCCTTTATTGTCCCATCAATTGTGCTACAGAGTGCATCCCATATTTTCATCGCCGCCACCACGACTCGCGGTGCCGCCGCGTCCGCTCCTCTTCTCCCCTTATGTAGGATGTAGGCCTAAACGTCGGCATGCGCGCGTATGGCCGCAGGACAAACCGAATAAGCCATCTTCGTACATCATAGCACATGCCGGATGCACAACCGCGAAGCTTGGATGCGGCCGCCATAATCGCCCCACTCCTTCTATGTGATGTGTCTCACCCCTCCCCTAATTCATTTGTGGTATGAAAATATGTGTGGTCTACTTCTCTTACAGTATCTCATTTTCTACCAGCAAAACAACACCGTCCCCGAAAACTGTATATATTGCAATTTTATGGGAAATCCCTTTTGGCTCACGTATGCATTTGCACCCATTGTGAGAAAACATATTTGAAAATATCATTTAAAAAAAACATGTCTAATTATAAATTAGATCGTTTGATATTCGTTCACAAATTTTCGGGATGAAAGAACATTTTATGTGTCATGCAACAATTTTATATCTTACCTTTCCCTAGATTCAGTACTTTTTTCTTTCTCTAGAATTAGAAACCATGTTCGCACATCATCATGTATAGATTAGAAAGATGTGTATTAGGCCATTCGGCCGTTGGTCTCTTTTTCTTATTTCCACTAACGCTACCAAGCACTTATAATGCAGCTTCTGACTTTTATGCATATCAGCTCAGAAAGGAGCTTTATTGATTGATAATCCCTCCATTTCATAATAGTTGACTCATATTTTTCTAAATTCATATATCTAGACATGTCTTAGTAGTAGATATATACGAATCTATACAAATCTGTGTCAAGTTTTATAGAATTGAGGGAGTATAGTTGGCCTCAGCCTAGAATGTTATCTGAATTTTTAGGACGTAGGAGCATGTTCCTTTCGTCTATATACCCATGAGAACAAGTCAGTGTGGATTCTAGCCAACACACACCATGGAGGTTGCAATGTTGGTTTATCAGAAAATCAATAACGCACAACTCAACTTTGAAATGCTCATCAGTAGCTCGAGCTAAAAGTCGACATGTCCTTTCCACTGCACTTACTATGCTAATGATTTTTTTTAGAAAGGGTTGCATATTCTTTGCATGGTTCATATGGTCAGGAAGCTTGCATGCAGTAAGATCAGTGTTGAAGGTAACCTGAACCGGCTATCTATTCATTACAGTTGGAGAAACTGTTTACGAGGTTATTTGGGCTCGGATTGACTGACTTCATGGGGCTCAAAGTTATGTGAGTTCGAGTCACTAATAGTTGGGCCCAATCTTATGTGAGACACATGTGTTAGTTCCTCAAAGTCATCCACCACCAAGTCCGTAAATCTTAAGCAGGTTAGCTAGGTGAGTGGAGACTATTTATAGAGTATTACGACATTGTTTTGTTTATGGCAACAATGTAGCATGGGATTCATCATCCTTAAACCTTGTTTTCACTACCATGTGTTATTTTCTCACAAAGATGTCGTTAGCTAGATTTTGGATAAGAGATACAACTAAGAATGAAAAATAAATTGCAGGTCTTGGCTAAGGAGGAGCTAAACCGAGCAAGTTAAAGATGAGAAAAAATCTAGGAAAGGTGAAAATAACCATATTAATCATGTCTTCCTCTGAGTTGTATATTGTCAATGTATATTCTATTGTTGAATTAACTTGAATGTTTCATCAGTTTTTGTTTGGCCCGTTTAGATCCATAACATATTAAAATGCATCATGTTTAGTGGCACCAGAGACAAGCAAAGAAATCCTTAATTCCACTAGAACAAACATAACTACATGTCGAGAACTTGGAGATGTGGTCTTTTTGCAAAATTGTGTAGATGCACAAATTGCATAGAATTTGTGTAGATAAATTCATAGTTCAGAAATGCCCTCATTAGCTGCTTGTGTAATTGTTTTGTCTTGGCATGGGATTTTTTTATTGCACAATGGTTTGAGAGGTGAGGTAATGATGGGACACGGACAAGAATTATTATTGAGCGACGATTGTATAGACGTGTGTTGCACGTACATTTTTACTAGTGTGTTACAAATTTCAAATAAATGTTAAACACGAGAGTGCCGCGGGAGCAGTGAGTGCACCATTTGCAGCCACCGGCTAATAGTACTTCCTCCAACCCATATTACTTGACTTGGATTTTTCAAAATTTGGATAAACCTATATCGTAAATAGTGTCTAGATTCATTCAAATCTAGACAAATTTGAGTCAACTAATATGGATCGGAGGGAGTAGAATATTCTAAAACGCGTTGAGTAAATTATTGCCAATGTTTTCTTCTCACATTGAGACACGTTTCTAGTTGCTCTTGAACTCGACACATAAACCACTCGTAAGGACATTTTAGTTCGTCGATACATTCTTTCACATTTTAAATACGGGATTCATAATTCTCAAGGTATCTCCAAAACAACCATATTACATGGAGGCTTGACGACAGCTCCATGCATCCGAGCAGCTCAATGCAATGAATGACGGCAGGTTCATTGAAGAGAAAATGGGTTGAGGATTATTATCTTAAATCTAGCCATAACGAGGAATATACGGGTAGCTTCATTTCTTTTATTGCTCCCTAGCTTCTTATGTCGGAGAACTATTAGCATGACAATTCGGATGTCCACAACACTACAGGAAATACGGGATACGCCGACGGTGTTTGTATACGCCGACGGGGAAAGGTCGGGCCCATCGGCCCACTTCCCCGGATTCGTCAGCCGGGCCATCCAGCCGTCGGCGTACGCTTGCCGTCGGCGTAGGGAGAGAAGCGCCGACGATAGCCGTCGGCGAAGAAAAACCGTCGGAGTCAAACGGAAGCCTCCTGACGGTGACCGTCGGCCTATACGGGGCCGTCGGCGTTAAGCCCTAGTTAACGGCCCACCTAACGGGCCGTTGCACGCACAGTTACGCCGACGGCCGGACCGTCGGCCTAGTCAGTGGCACCCTATACGCCGACGGCAAAGCCGTCGGCCTAGGTTTTTTTTTCTCAAATGTCTAAAGTACTTATATTTGATTTATTTATTTATTTTCCACGCTAATTTAATGTAGATGTAATTTATAAATAAATTGGTGTTTGTAAATTAACCACACGAATCTTCGCGTATCCCACCGCACCCGCAAAGAATACGACGCGAATCTTTCGGAACCCGATGCGAAAATATAAATGTAAAATAGGAACAACAAAATACACATATAATACACAACTACAAAATAATTATTGAAGATATGTCTCATTTTGTACGAACCTCGAAGAACCGAAACCTCTCTTTTGGGGAAACCGTAGTAACCCCTCTCTTTTGGGGACACTCGGGCATCGAACCCACTATTTGGAGAAACCCTATACCGTGTGAAGGTTATCGCATGCACGCTTTTAAAGGCCAAAAAATTACATTGGTATAACCTAAACAAACGAAAACTACCAAAAAAGTATATTGGTTAACGCACGATTGCATGCGATAACACCTATAGAAGCGTGCTGGACATGTAGGAGTAGGCTCCCGCCGCGGGTCAAACGAGGGTAGACCGGTGGAATCCTGGGCCTATCCTTGGTTTTCCATGTAAATATGACCTAAACAAACCTAAACCGCCGAGAGAGTGCATTGTTCAACCCTCGTACGGAGAATGCTACGGGGGTAGACCCGCGGGTCCCTCGGATTAGGGTTTCGTCGGAAAAGGACCGCCTGAGTGCCGGGATGCCACGGGAACATGCGTGTGGCCCTAGCATACATGCACAAGGGTGGTGGATTGCCCCTAGACGGAAAACCTAGCTCCCGGGTGTGACCGTCCACGTTGCACGCGATAACACCTATAGAAGCGTGCTGGACATGTAGGAGTAGGCTCCCGCCGCGGGTCAAACGAGGGTAGACCGGTGGAACCCTGGGCCTATCCTTGGTTTTCCATGTAGATATGACCTAAACAAACCTAAACCACCGAGAGAGTGCGTTGTTCAACCCTCGTACGGAGAATGCTACGGGGGTAGACCCGCGGGTCCCTCGGATTAGGGTTTCATCGGAAAAGGACCGCCCGAGTGCCGGGATGCCACGGGAACATGCGTGTGGCCCTAGCATACATGCACAAGGGTGGTGGAATGCCCCTAGATGGAAAACCTAGCTCCCGGGTGTGACCGTCCACGTTGCATGCGATAAGACCTATAGAAGCGTGCTGGACATGTAGGAGTAGGCTCCCGCCGCGGGTCAAACGAGGGTAGACCGGTGGAACCCTGGGCCTATCCTTGGTTTTCCATGTAGATATGACCTAAACAAACCTAAAACACCGAGAGAGTGCGTTGTTCAACCCTCGTACGGAGAATGCTACGGGGTAGACCCGCGGGTCCCTCGGATTAGGGTTTCATCAGAAAAGGACCGCCCGAGTGCCGGGATGCCACGGGAACATGCGTGTGGCCCTAGCATACATGCACAAGGGTGGTGGATTGCCCCTAGACGGAAAACCTAGCTCCCGGGTGTGACCGTCCATGTTGCATGCGATAACACCTATAGAAGCGTGTTGGAGATGTAGGAGTAGGCTCCCGCCGCGGGTCAAAAGAGGGTAGACCGGTGGAACCCTAGGCCTATCCTTGGTTTTCCATGTAGATATGACCTAAACAAACCTAAACCACCGAGACAGTGCGTTGTTCAACCCTCGTACGGAGAATGCTACGGGGGTAGACCCGCAGGTCCCTCGGATTAGGGTTTCGTCGGAAAAGGACCGTCCGAGTGCCGAGATGCCACGGGAACATGAAGGGGGAGCCCAGGACTTTGATTCTCGAGACCAGGAGGGGGAGTCTCGAGACACGAAGGGGGAGCCCCGAGACCAGGAGTCGGGGCCGTCGACGCGGCCAAAGAAGCCAAAGATTCGTGGGGAATCGGGTGTCCCAGTGGACGAACCTGCTTTTGAGGAGGAGAAACCCATCATTACGCCTAACGGCATTGAGTAAGTGGCTATACTAATTTTGAACATGTAATTTCATTTTGGTCATAAGAATTTGGCATGTACTAATGTTTTACTATTGTGCAGCAACTGGACATTTCCTCCAGGTACCCGTGCGCCTAACACCTTGGTTGGAGCTCTGATTAGGAAATTTTGGCCAGGCTTTTACACTCCCGTCCCCAACGGCGAGAGGAAGCTAGACACCAGTTGGGCACACTATGAGGCTGCCGAAAACTCGGGCTATGCTGGGAAAGCTTCTGAAGCCGTGATCACCAAGTTTTGGGTAAGGCAAAGTTTTCGAGTTTCGTTCATAGTTGATGACCCCACCATGCTAACTTATGACCCTCACAATATTTTGTATGTATGATTACAGAGATTCTATAGGGTGCTTCCGGAGGACCAGGAGAAGGCGGACAAGACTTTGCGGGGGGCTTGTCAGAGGTTGACACGGCAGCAGTTTTACAATCAGAAGCATACCACCACCAGTCTATACAGCTCCGAGAAGTTGAGAAAGAGGGCGCCGAAGCATTTTAATGTGAAGGCCCAGCCAAAGATGACCGAGGAAGATTATGCCGGGGTAAGTAAATTGTCAATCAGATTCTATGTTGTTGCTAATTGCATTATCCATTCTTCAAATGAGTATTGTTTTTTCAGTTTATGCCCACGTGGGCCGATGGTAAGGAGGACGCATGGCTGGCGTTGTCGGCGAGGTGGCGCGGGGAAGACGCCGAGTTCAACGCCTTGAGCGAGCGGAACAAGGCAAACCGTGGCTCCGGAGGGACACACTGTGCGGGAAACCGCAACCATGGTCGCTTCAAGGACCATATGGTATACATGTATACATGGAACAATCTGTATTTATTTCCCTTCGTGATCCTACTTGATACGCATAACATTTTTTTGTCCATGCAGGAGACACATCTAGAGAGGCCTTGTTTTGACTATGAAGTATGGGAAATGATGAAGCAGAAGAAGCCTGATATGTCCCAGCCTCAGCCCTCGCTTCCAGAGTTCTATGGCACTGCCAAGGAGGATGGTGCTAACTACCTCGAGGCGTTCACTGGTTTTCATCCGGAGGTGGAAGATCCTAGAGCAGCGGAGACCGACGAGAGAGCGGTGGTCGTGGCGGGGCGCGGCCGGGAGCACGGCCGTTTCAAGATTCTCGATAGGGTGATCCCGCGAACTCCTGCTTTGAGCCTCACGCGGATCAAGGCTACCCTCACCGCCGACGACCCCGCTATCTCGCCTCGACGGCCTTCGCGAGCGAACGACGATGTAAGTTTTTCTCATTTCCATCATATTTCCGAAAATCATTCGTGAGTGGCTAAGTTGACGAGATTCATTGTTTTTGAAATTGTAGCCTGTTTTGGACGCGGCCTACAAGGCCGCTTTTGCGGAACACTTGGTGACGCTCGAGACGTGGTCCCACACCCGAGCGGCCTACGAGCAGTGGGCAGAGTTACGCGATGATGTAAGTTTCCACCTTTATTTTTGCAAAATATGACAAGTCTCGCATTCCCTAGTTTGAATCTTTATTTTTGCAACGCCTCATATCTAAACTATCTTGCAGCTTTTGGAGAGGTTTTATGGCACTGGAGAGCGAGCCACTCTACCGCCACGACCACCTAGGCCAGGGCCGCAGCCAATCTTCCCATCAAAGGACGAATATGCTTTGACCTTCTACTCAGGGACCCTGGTAAGTTTTTTGCCAAACCGGTTGTTACAACAAACCTGTGTGTTGGTGGTTGCTAACTCTGCCTCAAACATGTAGGGACCGGGATGCTCCGGCAATACACACTTTGGTCGTCCTGATGCCTCGCCGACTATCTCGCGCGCGATGACACCGGTTCATACCGACCGTGCTTCTCCTAGTGCTTCTGGTGGTGGTGGTGGTGGTGGCGGTGATTCTCCTTCTTTCCATCGTGCTGAGGGTGGCAGTGCTTCTCCTTCTACCGGTGGTGGTGGTCATGGCGGTACTTCTCCTTCTTCCGGTGCTGGTTCGACGGCGGCTACTCGACGTCAAGCTTCACCTTTCTTCGCGCGGGGAGACATGGGTCTCTCGAGTAGCTCTCTGGAGGTGTAGGCATGTGCATGTGTTAGGATGCACTTAGAGATGTACCTATGTGTGGATGTACTAGCTATGTTGTTTGGATGAGGATGTACCTATGTATGGATGATCCTATGTATGAATGACCTAGTTATGTTCTTTTGACGATGATGATCTTATGTTTGTGCATGTGTTGTGTCTGGAATCTGGGAATGCGGGAATATATAATTTGTAGGGAATAAGTAAAACAAAATGCAAAAAAAAAACAAAATACCAGGTCCTAAGCCGACGGCAATGCCGTCGGCGTAGACAGTACCATATAAGCCAGACAGAGTTTGCCCGACGGCAGCACCGTCGGCGTAAATATGCGAGGAGCCCAGCTGGCAGAGAGGGCCGACGGCTATGCCGTCGGCGTATCCAAGGACGTAGACAGCCACAGAGTGGCACGTGGCCTATTAGGCCGACGGCTATGCCGTCGGCGTAACCGACCGCGTAGACAGCCACAGAGTGGCACGTGGCCTCTTAGGCCGACGGCTATGCCGTCGGCGTATAAATTCCCGCGCTAACGGCCGTTAGCTGCTCCAGGTGGGCCCTAGGTGGGCCTAGGCCGACGGGAATGTATACGCCGACGGTTTATTGCCATACGCCGACGGGCATACGCCGACGGCCCCCGTCGGGCCAGCGTACGCCGACGGGGATCAGGGCTTACGCCGACGGGCCCCAGCCGTCGGCCTATTTATCGTTTCCTGTAGTGCAAGGCCTATTATTTCCATCAGAATTTTTGGTGGGTGGCCAATGTAATACCATGGGGGCTAATTTTCACCTGATAGTAGTGGTGGTTCCCTTATTTTAGGAAATTTGGAAGGAAAATCTAGCTTCTGTTGACGAGAAGATACATAAGTCCGCATCCTAAAATGAGTAGGAATATAGTGATGGAAGTGCGGGTTGCAACTTTATAGGATGTCACTGAGGATTTCTGTAGTGCCTGCTGGGGCGTCAACACGTCACATTTGGATTACTAATGCAAATGATATAGTTGACATGCAGGAATGAGGCAATGTTTATCATCCGAGCGACTAAAAAAGATCTGGCATGTCCCTCTATGACCTTGTAATGCATAGCATCATTCTTGTATTTCTGGGTTACATTTTCAGGTTGTCGGTTTTCTTCCGGCATTTGTTTTGGGCAATGGGTGTTGCTCGTCCACTATTTCGAGTAACCCGGATGCTTTTTGTGTTACTGATGGATAATGGAGCCCCACTTTTGAGAGAGGGATTTGGAGAAAAGTTGTTGCACATGAATGCTAGTTGTAACGTGAGCCTTTGGCAAGTCTTGGGGATCTTAGCACTAAAAGTGACTAGGTGAGCTCGTCGTCTATGTGTCTATATCTACTAGAACATGGAATCCTGTTAATGGCGTGAGTACTGGATTTATTTCCCGCACAAGTATATACTCAAAACCATGGTTATTAAAGAATAGAACCGTTGAGTTTCATGATTGACAAAATAACTATCACCCTATCCGACTAAGCTAATAACACTACAAGACGCGCGCTACGCCGAGGGCAAAAAGCCATCGGCGTAGGCCAAAATGCCTTCGGCGTATGGTACGCCGACTGCTGCCCTCGGCGAAGGTCTCCCTCGGAGGAGCACAAACAAGCCGTCGGCGTATCGAAATACCGTCGGCGTACGCTACGCCGAGGGCAAAAATATTTTTTAAAAAAACTATTTTTAATTTTTATTATTTTTTCTCAATTTTTTTAATCTCTGAATTGTTTGACTCATTAATCTCTCACTTTGATCATTTTTAACACTAATTACACTTAATATTTGATTAAATTGCCGTCTCGATCAAACTTCCAGCCGGTCACACGTCCTAATACTACTCCAGCTCCAGCACGCTTAACTTTCTAGTTCCTTCAAGATCTGTTTCCGCAAAGTAATCCATACATTGTTGTCAATACTATGATATCAATCCTATTAACTCTTATATCATCATGTGACATGTTTGTATTTTTTGAAATTACAAACAATTATTTAAATAAACATTAATGGATAAGTAAAATATTATTGAATTCAAATAAAAATTTAATAATTTTACTTTTTTGTATTTTTCTATTTATTATGGAATAATTAATATCTTTAAATTCGTAAATCGGAATTCGACAAATAATATGTCTAAATTGATCAGAAAAATGAGAGGAATCCAAATATGATATACATATCAACTAATCACAAAACCTCCGTTTTTTAATTAGCTATTTGGTGGTTGCTTCAAGAAATGCTCCATTTGCGTTCAGAAAATGAAAAATGGCTTTTTGGTGCGATGAAAAGGAAAACTTGCATTGGATCTTTGATAAAAATAGTATATTGTGAACCTAAAAATGATTTTGTAAAAAAACATGAGCATCGGATCATGTACCTTTAGTTCATATCTGACCCACTTCCTACCGATTCGGCAGGAATTTATCTTTTTTACCAGAGGTGGACGGAAAGGTTTCGGATCCCCCTGTTCTGACATTGTCCATATAAGGTGGTCTAGTATTTTTGTAAAATGTGGTGGTAGCATTTTGAATTAGCCATTTGGTGGTTGCTTCATAAAACCGTCCATTTTTTGTGCTCAGAAAATGGAAAATGGCTTTTTGGTGCGACGAAAAGGAAAACTTCCTCCTGCAACATTGTTCGCCATCCCATGATGCATATGTATGCACAATATGGACACATTATCACAAACTATACCTCGATTCTAGCCATAACATTGGTCATTTGACCCGAAAGCCAAGAAACCTCGAATGAGATAGGTCAGTTTGTGAAGGTTTTTTCAGACATAATCAATATACCAAGTTTGATATTTTCCTTGTAACTATGTCACATAATATGACACCACGCGAAGGTTTCGCATTGTTTTGATCATTTTTGAATTTTTTATTTCCGTTTTAAACTATCGTCAAACTTTGTCGAACAACGGGCATGAAGATTCTTAGCTCGGGGCTGAGCCTCGCTAAACTTGCATTGGATATTTGATAAAATAGATATTGTGAACCTAAAAATGATTTTTGTAAAAAACATGAGCATCAGATCATGTACCTTTAGTTCATATCTGACCCACTTCCTACTGATTCGGCAGGAATTTGTTTTTTTCACCAGGGATGGACGGAAAGTTTCGGAGCCCCCTGTTAGGACATTATCCATTTAAGGTGTTCTAGTCTTTTTGTAAAATGTTGTGGTAGCATTTTGAATTAGCCATTTGGTGTTTGCTTCACAAAATCGTCCGTTTTTTGTGTTCGGAAAATGGAAAATGCCTTTTTGGTACGACGAAAAGAAAAACTTCCTCCTGCAACATTGTTCGCCATCCCATGATGCACATGTATGCACAATATGGACACATTATCACAAACTATGCCTATTCTAGCCATAACATTGGTCATTTGACCGAAAGCTAAAAAACCTCGAATGAGATAGGTCATTTTGTGAAGGTTTTTTCAGACATAATCAATATACCAAGTTTGATATTTTTCCTTATAACTATGTCACATAATATGACACCACGCGAAGGTTTCACATTGTTTCGATCATTTTTGAATTTTTTATTTCCGTTTTAAACTATCGTCAAACTTTGTCGAACAACGGGCATGAAGATTTAGCTCGGGGCCGAGCCTCGCTAAAATTGCATTGGATCTTTGAGAAAATAGCATATTGTAAACCTACAAATGATTTTTGTAAAAAAACATGAGCATCAGATCATGTAACTTTAGTTCATATCTAACCCACTTCCTACCGATTCAGCAGGAATTTGTCTTTTTCACCAGGGCTGGACGGAAAGGTTTCGGATCACCCTATTGGGAAATTGTCCATTTAAGGTGTTCTAGTATTTTTGTAAAATATGGTGGTAGCATTTTGAATTAGCCATTTGGTGGTTGCTTCATAAAACCATCCGTTTTTTGTACTCGGAAAATGAAAAATGGCTTTTTGGTGCGACGAAAAGAAAAACTTCCTCCTGCAACATTGTTCGCCATCCCATGATGCACATGTATACACAATATGGACACATTATCACAAACTATGCCTCGATTCTAGCCATAAGATTGGTCATTTGACCCGAA
This sequence comes from Avena sativa, assembly GCA_916181665.1. NCBI lineage: Eukaryota > Viridiplantae > Streptophyta > Magnoliopsida > Poales > Poaceae > Avena > Avena sativa. The sequence goes on from OV702282.1 coordinate 293,928,788, forward strand.
AGCCAAGAAACCTCGAATGAGATAGGTCATTTTGTGAAGATTTTTTTGAGACATAATCAATATACCAAGTTTGATATTTTTCCTTGTAACTATGTCACATAATATGACACCATGCGAAGGTTTCGCATTGTTTCGATCATTTTGATTTTTTTATGCCCGTTTTAAACTATATATAATATTTTATGTTTCACTTAATTTTTATTTACAAATGTATAATATTGAGTGTAGATAGATAGATCTTATTTTTCTGCAAATTTTGATATATTATTTGTATTTTTCTGGATTAGAATGATTTAGTTATTATTTTTCAAAGTTTAATAAGATAAAAGAAAAAATAGCTACGCCGAGGGCAGCCGTCGGCGTAGCATAGGATACGCCGACGGCTGCTTGGCAGGGCTGGTTTGGACGATGGCTACGCCGACGGCCTCGACGTTTGGCCATCGGCGTAGCGACCGGCCGTCGGCGTAGCTTTCTATTCCCGTAGTGTAATAGTAACATCCAATCTAATTTTGTTGTGTCATAATTAGGTACATACATAAATGAGCTAGGGTTGGAGATTTCCAATTGGAGTTAGTGGGTATCATATCCAATAATCTACATCTTGCATTAACCGTGTTGACAATTAAGGATTATAGTAAGAAAGAAATATGTTGGCTAGCTGTGCGAAACAACCGGGAAGACTAAGAAGTCCTCAAGTGGCCGGTTCATGCAGGAATTGTGTTCAGCGATTGTGCATCTTCAAGTGGTTCTCCGGCTGACATGCTTCCCGTTGCCACACATTCCGATAATTCCCAACACCGATGCAAGAAATTGGTCTAGGTTAACCACCCGTTGCATGCTTAATCTTCCTAGGATTTGTGTGCTAGTACCTATTTTTCCATTCGACTCTTTAAACAACGCCACTATTTATCTGTGTAACATGTGTAGGCTGCCTATGGACTTTACTACTGCTACCAGAAATAAGGCTGTCGTGAACTCGTTGGACATGAATGCATAAACGAAGAGAAAGCGAGGGCAGGAAGTAACATGAAATGGATTTTACTTACAAAGACAAAAGGTACACCTGAAGCCTAAAATATTGGCACGAGATAAAAGCAATTGCATTGCAAGTACATATATGGGACGTAACAATCAAATAATGCCATTTTGGCACCAAGAGGGTTGTGGCAATGAATTATTAGCAAAGGTTTAAATAGTGGACTAAAACTGTTTGGATGAGGTCGATGCTATGACTAGGTATCTACATGCCACTAAATCGCTAAAATCTGGATCTTTTAGAGGCGCTAAGACATGAACTGTGTAGCCTGTCCCAAATGTTACGGAATTTTAGAATGGCATGGCCTTAATTTGCATCACCTTATGTGTTCCCCAGAACCTTAAGTAATGGTCCATTAACTCCTAGAGCCTTGCAAAAATAATGTTCACAAGAAAATTTTATGACCATGTTTTGTGCAACATCTGTTGATTATTTTCACTCTTTTGTTGCAAAACCTTCAAATTCCTTTTTATTGCTAATTCAGAGAACTTTATTAATCACTCGACAAGATTACAATCACTCAGTAAAGTGTATCTAAGAAATCCTAGGTTATAATTAGTAAAAGGCCTCATAAGTCATAATCTCCCTAATCTCTTGACTGATAGCCATGAACTCAGATCTTCCATTGCTTTCCTGACAAAGACCTACTACCTCCTTTGCATCACTCTCAGTGATGACAATGGTAACCCCATTTCAGCCTCTATAGCCTCACATCATCCATGATGCCATATGCTTCAATGGTTTGGGTACTTGCAACATTATCATACCAAAGTGCATGTGCTCGCAATAATACTCCCTGACTACCTCTCCCAACTATCCAACTAGGCCTGCAGTGCTCCCAGACTAAACAGCCGCCAGTTAGCATGTATAAGTATTGCCCTTTACCCAAACTTCATTTGGAGGCTTCCATCTTGCCTTCTTCACCATAGATTTCTTTAGTTTCTCCTTTCCAGCCTGATTCGGGTCAATGGTAAAAAAAAGATAAAATCCCTAGCACCACTATATAACTGCGCTATATCTTTTGTAGAAGCTGAAAAAAGATGCCACTAAATAGCTAAACCCACCATTTAAAGGTTCAATAAATAGTAGGCAAGATGTTGGTAGTAATTCTACCATGGTTTTACCACCGTTGATGTGAGCCTAGCTCAAGGCACAACCTCGTGTTCTCCTCTCAACTCTTACACCATACATATTCCAGGTTGTTCTTAGAAGGAACTATCGGCAACGTGACGGTACTTTGCTCCATAACTTTCGGGCGGAGAGGAGTGTCACACCCTTATAGCCCAGAACCCTGACAAGAGCTATCTTCAGGACATAGATCTGAACGGTCCTTACCAGGCCGGAAGTTGATGCCCCCAAAGCCCCAAAGAGCGCCCTCATCTTGCGCAAGTCCGTCATGTCATGTATGTTACCGAGATCCTGCTGCATCATGCAGCCGAGACCTATCGTCGTTGGCCTGATACATGCAACACCGCTCCACCTTTGGCCACCATCATCTAGCAGCTGCTCCAAAAATGATGCCCTCAAAAGAAAGAGTGACACCGAAACTGACGCTAACATATGATCTGGAATACCCAGATATAGCGTTTCCTCAGAGCACCCCAAGTGAGTAGGAGATGTCTACAACAATGATGCTTTCAACAAGGTAATAGTGCTAGTACGACGCCATCTCCAACCATGACCGGAGTCAAAGCTCAGTTTTCATCGGTAGCAGCGCCTCCCGAGCTTCGGGACTAGATGTGGTATCCCGATATCTGCCACAACTAGCCGTGAACTGGCTGACCACCTCCATCAAGGACGAGGCGACAACAGCCATGTCTAGGGCCCCTACCCCGAAGTCCTCTTACAATCGGACAACCCGCACGACCAAGGTCGTCTCAGCGTTTTGTTGCCGCAGGTTGAAATGGAAGGAGCGACTGTGCCAAACACAGCCCGCTCGGCCCAAGTGGGCTCAAATAGGGCACTTGCTAGCCACTGCCACCATGTGTGACACCTGCATGACCCCGTGGCCATGCCCTAGCCATTGCCCCTACCACCATCTGCACCACCTACACAACCACACTACCGGGCTTTTCTAGGCTGGTGAGGGGCACCCAGGGGTGGAGCCAAGGGGGGACTAGCAGGGGCTAGACCCCCCCTAACCATCGGCCCCCTCAATACATAGGTGCAGATTTTAGTACTAAACTAATGGCCTCATAGAATTAATTAACACTAAGCCCAAATTTAATTGATTTGTCATGCTTCTCTATACCAAAAGCCAAATGTATCCCATGAATTCGTTTTATTAGTCAACTATAGTAACATGTCCCAACATTCTTCGTTTGTGTAACTAGACCTAATAGCTAGCACCATATGCAATCGTTCAGATCAACTGACTGGATGCCTGCCACCATTGCTCTCTTCTACTCAGTAGCCAGACACCACGCAATGCCGCAGCCGCGACATCATGCTTGCCAGCCATATTGTTTGCCAGTTTCTATCTTTGTTAAGCATGTCGCAACGTCAGCAACAAACATGTTATGCCATCGAATATAGGAATCAATCTTCCTCACTCTGATTGAAGGTATCAAATCATTAGTATTTTATTGATAGATTGCATAACCTATAGTCTAATTGATTAATTTACAAAAAAATATGTGTCTTTTGTTTGATGTGTGCTCAGTGATGACGACAACTTATTGCATAATGATTGGGAAATAATAATAGGAAGGTCACATGCAATGGAATTATCAGGCTTTATACTCGTAGAGATAAAGTTAATCCAATATAAACTAATCTTTTGTTTTGTATTGTCTAATATTTAGTGCTACATATTAATATCAGTTCTATGCCGATACTTTGATATACTGTTATGTTTTTTTATCCAAACAGTTCTTCCAATACAAAATGATAGATAGTTTCTGTCTTCACGAGAAAAAAATCCTATATATATAACCATCAGTATCTTCGCCCCCTCAATGTCAAATCCTGGCTCCGCACCTCAGGCACCCCAGTGCGTCCACGGCGCGACCACACAGGAGCAAAGGGAATACTCGTTGCACTCAATTAACTCACCATTTGAAAGCTCTGTCGAAAATAAATTTAATGATATTGATATTGTATAACATATACTTATAAATGATATATTGTTGGGCCACTGCTTGACCGATTTGAATTTTAGAAAGCGTGCATGCCATCATTTTGGTAATAGGGGGAGAGTATTATAGCACTCGATCTGATGTCAAAATGGTTGTTGTTGATCTTGTACCGGATGCTTCGGGATGATGGAGGTGAACGTGGCAGCCCAAAACGTGTAGCAGAGATTCGCCCGATGCAACAACAATCAGCAAGTACGCGAGGACTAATAACATTATAGGTTTGACTAAAGGCCTTACATGGGTAGATTCAGATCAATTTTTTACCTATTTGTCCTACAATGTCTCCTCGAGTTCGCCACCGAGTCGCGCTTACAGCCATCGAAAACATCAAAGAGGATAATACTGGGAATGATAGATGTTCTCAGATTGGTGAAAGACACATGGCATCTTTCACAGGAATTGTTTTTCTGTGCCAAACTATGTGCTTTCAGAAAATGAATATTCTCTTGAAACAGGCTTTCGCTCCGCTTTATAAATAAAGCCAAGTCACAGTATATAGTTCGGACACTCACACCGGCCGCAGCCAAGAGGGGAAAAATGAAAAAGGAGTGCTCAAACGCTGGGGCCACAGCACAAGACGACCCAAAGAAATAACACAAAAGCAGGGAGAGGAAGAACCACCCCGCCAGCCACCGAAAGTCATGTAGCCGCCAGCGTCGGCTCCGAGAAGGGGGACGCCGCCAACCTCAAGGCCCGAAGCGTACCGTCGAAGGACACCCGGTCACGCTGACGCACCAGGTGGGACCACTGCTGAAGAAAGGCAAGAAAAAAAAAGAGAGAGTCAGACGCACGGGTAGGGTAGATCTTTTCAATCACGATCTTATTACGCACGTTCCACAGGGTCCAGGACATGGCATCGAACACGAGCCAGAAGTGTTGGAGATATGCCCTAGAGGCAATAATAAATGTAGTTATTATTATATCTTTGTGTTTATGATAAATGTTTACATTCATGCTATAATAGTATTAACAAGAAAACATTGATACTTGTGTGATTTGTAAACTTAATTTGAAGTCCCTAGTATAGCCTCTATACATCACTAGCTTGTTGGTTGATAAATGATTGTGGTTTCCCTATCATGAATATTGAGATGTTATCAACAACAAGATCATATCGTTAGGAGAATGATATGGTGGACATACTCCTATAGATAAGCGTAGCATAAAGATCAAGTCATTTCAATAGTTCAATTGCTATATGCTTTCTGATACATAGTAACCTAATTCCTTCGACCATGAGATCATGCATATCACCTTTACCGGATGGATGCTTTGATGACATCAAACACCACACCGTAACTGGGTGGCTATAAAGGTGGCATTGAGTGTTCGGAAAGTATTGGTTGAGACACATGGATCAAGAGTGGGATTTGTCCATCCATATGACGGATAGATATATTCTGGGCCCTCTCGGTGGAATGTCATCCAATTAGCTTGCAAGCATGTGACTGGTTCACAAGGGATCACATATCACGGGAACGAGAAAAGAGTACTTATTGGTAACGAGGTTGAACTAGGTATGCAGAGATACCGACGATCATAACCTCGGATAAGTAAACTATCGTGAGACAAAGGGAAATTGGTATCGTATGTAAGTGGTTCATTCGATCGCAAAGTAATCGTAGAAATATGTGGGAGCCTTATGAATTTCTAGATTCCTCTATTGGTTATTGTTCGGAGAAGTGTCTCGATCATGTCCGCATAATTCACGAACCGTAGGGAGACACACTTAAGGATTCGACGTTATTTGAGTAGTTATGGTATGATGAGAAAGAGACCGAATGTTGTTCGGAGTCTCGGATGGGATCCGGGATATCACGAGGAGATCCGGAATGGTCCGGAGAATAAGATTCATATAAGGAAAGTCTCGTTTCGGAGTTGGGGAATGATTCCGGTGTTTTCATCGGGAATGTTCTAGAAGGTTCCGGAATGTCCGGCACTCCGGGGGGAAAGGGTACATGAATGTGTTATATCAAGTTGGTATGATTGCATCATGTACTAAGTGTCTTCGCTGTTCAAAATAAAGGGTTTATTCAAATCCTAGTTTGAAAAGTCAAACGGCTAGTTTGAAAGTCAAACGGCAAGTTTTGGAAAGAGGAGGAGGAGTGGGAAACCGAGTTGGGGAGGGTTTCCCTCCTCCAACCGGCGGCGCACCACCCAAGCCGAGTTGGGGAGGGACTCCCCTCCCTCCCCTTGGCCGGCCGGCCCCTCCACCTATATAAGGAGGGGCAGGGCTCCCTCCTAGACACACAAGTTCCCTGCCCCAAACCCTAGCTTGGCGCCACCACCTCCTGCAGCTGTCGCCGCCTCCTAGGGTTGCCCTAGCCGCCGACTTGGGCTGCCCCTTGGCCTAGCCGCCGGCTCTAGCACCTCCTCCTTGGTGTGTCTAAACCCTAGATCGCCGAGGAGCTCTCTCATAATCCACCATACTTGCTCCGGCTTAAGGCGAAGTCCTGCGAGATCTCCCCTCTACTTCCGGTACCACGCCGTTGTGCTGCCGGAATCGCGAGGAGAGTGCTACAACCTCCGCTGCCTGCTGGAACAAGGGAGAGGAAGGTCTTCGTCGAGTACCGAACGTGTGACCGACTGCGGGAGCGCTGCCGGAACGCAGCGCCGGAAGGATCGTCTACGCGATCTTGAGATCGGGAAGAGTACGACTACATCACCCACGAGAATCCGCTCTCGTTAAACACTTTGGAATCTTCGAGGGTGAGTTATTCCATCGACTCGTTGCTACAATCTAGTAGATAGATCTTGGCTTGTTTGTTTGTTTGCGATAGAAAATTTTTGTTTTCCATGCTACGAAACCCTACAGTGGTATCAGAGCCGTGTCTATATGTAGATCTGTTGCACGAGTAGAACACAATGGTCATTGTGGGCGTTGATGCTTTTATTGTAGATTGCTTCTTGTGTACTTTGCATCTTGCGGTATGTTGGGATGAAGCGGCCCGGGCTAACCTTACATGACATCGTTCATGAGACTTGCTCCACGCTTGACATGCAACTTGTATTGCATAAGTGGCTTTGCGGGTGCCTGTTTCTCCTAGCATAGTTAAGATCCAATTTACAACGGGTGATCAACAATACTAGTATCAATGTTGTGGTTCTTGTTCGTAAGTTAGAACGACACTTATTAAAACCCCAAACCACGTAAAATATGCAAAGAAAGTAGAGGCGTCTAACTTTGTTTTGCAGGGGTGTGCAGTGATGTGATATGGCCATGATTGTGATTATATTTGATGTATGCAATGTTCCTTATTGTAAGTTGGCAACCGGCAGGAGCCATATGGTTGTCTTTAATTTATGTTAAGACCCACGTGTCTATTCAAAGTAGTTGTAATAGTTGAAGCCGGTGGACGACAACCATGGAGAAGCGTCATTGACCTTGATGCAATGCCGGTGATGATGGAGATCATGTTCGTGCTTGAAGATGGAGATCGGAAGCACAAAGAAGAAAGGCCATATCATATCACATATTTTGAATTGCATGTGATGTTAATCCTTTATGCATCTTGTATTGCTTTGTAGACGACGGTAGCATTATAAGATGATCCCTCATGCACATGAATTTCAAGTCGTAAAGTGTTCACCCTTAGTTAGCACCGTTGCTAAAGCTTGTTGTTTCGAAGCACCACGTGATGATCGGGTGTGTTAGATTCTGCAAGTGTATACAACGTGAGCAAGCCAGATTTGCTCATGCGGAAACTAAGGTTTGATCTTGACGAGCCTAGCATGTACAGACATGGTCTCGGAACACGGATCACCGAAAGGTAAAGCATGAATCATATAGTAGATATGATGAACATGACGATTGTTCGCCATTGAAACTATATCAACTCTCGTGATGATCGGGGTTGATGTGGTGGATTTGGTTCGTGTGATCACTAAAACAATGTGAGGGATATTGTTTTGAGTGGGAGTTCACCTAGATTAACTTTATTATTAATTTGAACTCAATTTGTCATAAACTTAGTCTAAACTATTGCAAATATGTTGTAGATCAATGGCAGCCCCTACCATCAATTTTAATGCGTTCCTAGAGAAAGAAAAGTTGAAAAACAATGGAAGCAACTTCGCGGATTGGTTCCGCAATTTGAGGATTGTCCTCACAGCTGGTAATTTGACCTATGTGCTGGATGCACCGCTGGGTGACCCACCTGCAGCTGATGCTACCGATGAAGTAAAGAATGTTTACCTCGCTCGGAAGAATCAGTACTCCATAGTTCAGTGTGCTATCTTGTATGGTTTAGAATCGGAGCTTCAGAAAAGGTTTGAGAATTCAGACCCATATGATATTGTCGAGGATCTCAAATTGATCTTTGAGACTCATGCGGCAATTGAAAGTTATGAGGCTTCTGAAAAGTTCTTTAACTGCAAGATGGAAGAGGGCAGCTCCGTCAGTGAGCATGTGCTTAAGATGTCTGGGCACGCAAACAAACTTCAAAGCTTGGGTATAGTGATTCCTAATGCTTTGGGGATTTACCGTGTCCTCCAATCACTACCACCAAGTTACAAGAACTTTGTGATGAACTACAACATGCAGAACATGAACAAGCAGTTGCCAGAACTGTTTGCTATGTTAAAGTCTGCAGAAGTGGAGATCAAGAAAGAGCACCAAGTGTTGTTGGTCAATAAGACCACCAAATTCAAGAAAGGCAAGTCTAAGCAGAAGGGACACTTCAAGAAGGGTGGTAAGAAAGTTACCGCGCCGACGAAGAAGACCAAGGCTGGACCTAAGCCTGATACTAAGTGCTTTTACTGCAAGGGAGAAGGTTACTGGAAGCGGAATTGCCCAAAGTACTTGGCGGATTTGAAGAACGACAACATCAAGAAAAAAGGTATATCTGATATACATGTTATTGATGTGTATCTCACTAGTACTCGTAGTAGTGCCTGGGTATTTGATACTGGTTCGGTTGCTCACATTTGTAACTCGAAATAGGTGCTGCAGAATAAACGGAAGCTATCGAAGAACGAGGTGACGATGCGCGTGGGAAACGGATCAAAGGTTGATGTGATCGCGGTCGGCACGCTACCCCTTCATCTACCATCGGGATTAGTTTTATACTTAAATAATTGTTATTTGGTGCCTGCGTTGAGCATGAACATTATATCGGGATCTTGTTTATTGAGAGACGGTTACTTGTTTAAGTTCGAGAATAATGGTTGTTCGATTTATATGAGTAATATGTTTTATGCATATGCACCTTTGATAGATGGTCTATTCTTGTTAAATCTCGATAGTGGAAATACACATATTAATAACATTGAGGCTAAACGTTTGAAATCGAGCGATAACTCGACCTATATGTGGCACTGTCGTCTTGGTCACATTGGAGTGAAGCGTATGAAGAAACTCCATTCCGATGGACTTCTTGAATCACTTGATTTTGAATCACTTGAAAGATGCGAAGCATGTCTGATGGGTAAAATGACTAAGACTCCATTTTTTGGTATGATGGAGCGAGCTACGGACTTATTGGAAATCGTACATACCGATGTGTGTGGTCCAATGAGTGTAGCGTCGCGCGGTGGTTATCGTTATGTTCTTACCTTCACGGATGACTTGAGTAGATATGGGTATATCTATTTCATGAAACATAAGTCCGAAACTTTCGAGAAGTTTAAGGAGTTTCAAAGTGAGGTAGAGAATCAACGTAACAAGAAGATTAAATTTCTACGTTCTGATCGTGGAGGTGAATATCTAAGTTACGAGTTTGGCGAGCATTTGAAGAAATGCGGAATACTTTCACAATTGACACCGCCGGGAACACCACAGCGTAATGGTGTGTCCGAACGTCGTAATCGAACTCTCTTAGATATGGTTCGTTCTATGATGTCACTTACAGATTTACCGCTATCATTTTGGGGTTATGCATTAGAAACAGCCGCATTCACTTTAAATAGGGCACCATCTAAATCCGTTGAGACGACACTGTATGAATTATGGTTTGGGAAGAAACCTAAATTGTCGTTCCTTAAAGTTTGGGGTTGTGAAGCCTATGTAAAGAAGTTACAGCCAGACAAGCTTGAACCCAAAGCGGAAAAATGCGTCTTCATAGGATACCCGAAGGAAACTATTGGGTATACCTTCTATCACAGATCCGAAGGCAAAATCTTCGTTGCTAAGAATGGATCCTTTCTAGAGAAGGAATTTCTCTCGAAAGAAGTGACTGGAAGGAAAGTAGAACTCGACGAGGTTGTCGAACCTTCTCTCGAAATTGCGAGTAGCGCAGCACCGGAAGAAGTTCATGTGGTGCCCGCACCAATAATAGAGGAAGATAATGATGATGATCATGAAACATCGGTTGAAGTTGCTACAGAGCCTCGCAGGTCAACGAGAACTCGTACCACTCTAGATTGGTATGATCCCGTTATGAGTGTCATGTTGGTGGACAACACCGATGACCCTGAGACATATGAGGAAGCGATGATGAGCCCAGATTCCAATAAATGGCAAGAAGCCATGAAATCCGAGATTGGATCCATGTACGAAAACCAAGTATGGACTTTGGTGGACTTACCGGATGGCCGGAAGACTGTCGAGAACAAATGGATTTTCAAGAAGAAAACAGGTGCTGATGGTAATGTTACTGTCTATAAAGCTCGACTTGTCGCAAAGGGGTTTCGACAAATTCAAGGAGTTGACTACGATGAGACTTTCTCACCAGTAGAGAAGCTAAAGTCTATGAGGATTATGTTAGCAATCGCTGCATATGATGATTATGAGGTATGGCAGATGGATGTCAAAACAACATTCCTCAATGGAGACATTGATGAAGAGTTGTATATGATGCAACCCAAAGGTTTTGTCGATCCTAAAGATGCTAACAAGGTATGCAAACTTCAACGGTCCATCTATGGATTGAAGCACGAAGTTGGAATCAACGTTTTGATAAGGTAATCAAAAGTTTTGGTTTTATACAAACTTATGGAGAAGCTTGTATTTACAAGAAAGTGAGTGGGAGCTCTGTAGCATTCTTAATACTATATGTAGATGACATATTGTTGATTGGGAATGATGTAGACCTTCTTAATAGTGTCAAGGAATATTTGAATAATAGTTTTTCAATGAAGGATCTTGGCGAAGCAGCTTACATATTAGGCATAAAGATTTATAGAGATAGATCAAAACGCCAAATATCATTGTCACAAAGTACATATTTGGACAAAGTTCTAAAGAGGTTTGGATTGGAAGAAAGCAAGAAAGGGTTCTTGCCCATGTTGCCCAATACAATCTTGAGTAAAACTCAGAGTCCGACATCGGCAGAAGATAGAGAAAGGATGAGTAAGACTCCCTATGCCTCAGCCATAGGATCTCTAATGTATGCCATGCTATGTACTAGACCCGACATTGCATATGCTGTTAGTCTAACTAGCAGATATCAAAGTGATCCAGGAGTGGATCATTGGACAACGGTCAAAAACATCCTTAAGTACTTGAGAAGAACTAAGGATATGGTTCTTTCTTATGGAGGTGATGAACAGCTCGTTGTTAATGGTTACACCGATGCTAGTTGGAACACCGATCCGGATGATTCTAAATCACAATATGGATACGTATTTATTTTGAATGGTGCAACAGTTAGCTGGAGGAGTGCAAAGCAAAGCGTTGTGGCGAGATCTTCAACTGAATCGGAATACATGGCTGCTTCGGAGGCTTCACAAGAAGCGATATGGATGAAAGAGTTCATTACAGAGTTGGGTGTGGTTCCTAGTGCGCTGGACCCAATGTCTATCTACTGTGATAACATGGGCGCCATAGCCAATGCGCAAGAACCAAGGTCACACAATAAGCTGAAGCACATCAAGCTACGTTTTCACGCTATTCGAGAACATATCCAAGATGGGGATATAAAGATTTGCAAAGTACACATAGATCTGAATGTGGCGGATCCGTTGACTAAACCTCTCCCGAGGGCAAAACATGACCAACACCAAACTGCCATGGGTGTTCGGTATATTACCATGTAATCTAGATTAGATGACTCTAGTGCAAGTGGGAGACTGTTGGAGATATGCCCTAGAGGCAATAATAAATGTAGTTATTATTATATATTTGTGTTTATGATAAATGTTTACATTCATGCTATAATAGTATTAACAAGGAAACATTGATACTTGTGTGATTTGTAAACTTAATTTGAAGTCCCTAGTATATCCTCTATACATCACTAGCTTGTTGGTTGATAAATGATTGTGGTTTCCCTATCATGAACATTGAGATGTTATCAACAACAAGATCATATCGTTAGGAGAATGATATGGTGGACATACTCCTATAGATAAGCGTAGCATAAAGATCAAGTCATTTCAATAGTTGAATTGCTATATGCTTTCTGATACATAGTAACCTAATTCCTTCGACCATGAGATCATGCATATCACCTTTACCGGATGGATGCTTTGATGACATCAAACACCACACCGTAACTGGGTGGCTATAAAGGTGGCATTGAGTGTTCGGAAAGTATTGGTTGAGACACATGGATCAAGAGTGGGATTTGTCCATCCATATGACGGATAGATATATTCTGGGCCCTCTCGGTGGAATGTCGTCCAATTAGCTTGCAAGCATGTGACTGGTTCACAAGGGATCACATATCACGGGAACGAGAAAAGAGTACTTATCGGTAACGAGGTTGAACTAGGTATGCAGAGATACCGACGATCATAACCTCGGATAAGTAAACTATCGTGAGACAAAGAGAAATTGGTATCGTATGTAAGTGGTTTATTCGATCGCAAAGTAATCGTAGAAATATGTGGGAGCCATATGAATTTCCAGATTCCTCTATTGGTTATTGTTCGGAGAAGTGTCTCGATCATGTCCGCATAATTCACGAACCGTAGGGAGACACACTTAAGGATTCGACGTTGTTTGAGTAGTTATGGTATGATGAGAAAGAGACCGAATGTTGTTGGGAGTCTCGGATGGGATCCGGGATATCACGAGGAGATCCGGAATGGTCCGGAGAATAAGATTCATATAAGGAAAGTCTCGTTTCGGAGTTGGGGAATGATTCCGGTGTTTTCATCGGGAATGTTCTAGAAGGTTCCGGAATGTCCGACACTCCGGGGGGAAAGGGTACATGAATGTGTTATATCAAGTTGGTATGATTGCATCATGTACTAAGTGTCTTCGCTGTCCAAAATAAAGGGTTTATTCAAATCCTAGTTTGAAAAGTCAAACGGCAAGTTTTGGAAAGAGGAGGAGGAGTGGGAAACCGAGTTGGGGAGGGTTTCCCTCCTCCAACCGGCGGCGCACCACCCAAGCCGAGTTGGGGAGGGACTCCCCTCCCTCCCCTTGGTCGGACGGCCCCTCCACCTATATAAGGAGGGGCAGGGCTCCCTCCTAGACACACAAGTTCCCTGCCCCAAACCCTAGCTTGGCGCCACCACCTCCTGCAGCTGCCGCCGCCTCCTATGGTTGCCCTAGCCGCCGACTTGGGCTGCCCCTTGCCCTAGCCGCCGGCTCTAGCACCTCCTCCTTGGTGTGTCTAAACCCTAGATCGCCGAGGAGCTCTCTCATAATCCACCATACTCGCTCCGGCTTAAGGCGAAGCCCTGCGAGATCTCCCCTCTACTTCCGGTACCACGCCGTTGTGCTGCCGGAATCGCGAGGAGAGTGCTACAACCTTCGCTGCCTGCTGGAACAAGGGAGAGGAAGGTCTTCATCGAGTACCGAACGTGTGACCGACTGCGGGAGCGCTGCCGGAACGCAGCGCCGGAAGGATCGTCTACGCGATCTTGAGATCGGGAAGAGTACGACTACATCACCCACGAGAATCCGCTCTCGTTAAACACTTTGGAATCTTCGAGGGTGAGTTATTCCATCGACTCGTTGCTACAATCTAGTAGATAGATCTTGGCTTGTTTGTTTGCGATAGAAAAATTTTGTTTTCCATGCTACGAAACCCTACAAGAAGAGGCGGCGCCCCCCTCCGGCCCTATTCGCTTGGGACTGCAGGAACTCACCGAGCTCCTGAGCCTGCCAGGCATCACCCAACGCCTCACGAACAAAACTCCAAAGAAACTGAGCCGCCGAGCAAGAGAACATAATATGGTCCGAGGTCTCCGGGGTCCCACATAGGGGACAGCGGGCATTGCCCGGGCCATTGCGCTTGGTAACCTCCACCCCGAAGGGGAGACGGTCACGGAGCAACTGCCAAATGAAAATGCGGATGCTAAGAGGGGTAGGAGCTTTTTAAAGGGGCGCCGTCCACCGCAATTCCGTTCCCTGGAACAGGGCCCGGTAGGCCGACCCCACCGAGAACTCCTCGGACGGGTGAAGAAGCCAAGATGCCGAATCCGATTCTCCTGCCAAGGTAGCCGGAAGGGCCGCATCAGCTGGAGAAAGCTAGCTGCTTCGGCCATGCTAAGGGACCGACGGAACAAGATGTTCCAGCGTCCCTCGCGGAAGGCCTCCGTAACCAACATCGACGGGGAATCGGAGATGGCCAAAAGGGAGGAAAACTGAACCGCGAGGGGAACAGACGCGACCCATGGGTCCAACCAGAACCGCACTCCGCTGCCGTTGCCGATCGCAAACGAAATCCCTAAACCAATGAACGGTTTGATCTCCTAGATGGCTCTCCAGAACTGAGAGCCCTCCCTCCTCTCACACGCTAACAGGGGCTAGCTCGGAGGTATTTGGCCTTGATGAGATGTAGCCAAAGACCCCCATCGTCCCGAACGATGCGCCAGACCCATTTAAGCATCAATGTCACGTTGAAGCTGCACGAATCTAGGATTCCTATGCCCCCGAGGCTCTTGGGGGCGCAGACGTCTGCCCATTTCACCATATGGTACTTCTGATGGCCATCTTGGGCTGCCCAAAAGAACCTAGACAACTCCTTAGCGAAGTCTGCGTGAGTCCCCTCCGGCAATAGATATAGCCCCATCTGGTACATGGGTAGACTCGAGAGACAGGAGTTTATCAATACCGTCTTGCTCCCCTTGGATGTGAGGCGCGCCCGCCAAGGCTTGGCCTTGGAGCGTACCCTCGACACCAGAGGGGCCAGATCTCTGATCAGAACTCTAGTCTCCTGGATGGGCATGCCCAGGTACGTAATCGGGAAGTCTTCCAGCTTACAATTGAGATTATCTGCAATCCGCTGGCGGTCCTCCTCGGAGTACCCAAGTACCATGACCTCACTCTTGTCAAAGTTGATCTTAAGCCCAGACATGGACTCGAAGCACAGAAGCAGGAACTTCAGGTTGATGATGTCCTGCGCAGAGCCCTCCACCATGATCATGATATCATTCGCATACTGAAGGTGTGAGACGCCCCCAACAGGGATAAGATGCCCCACCACACCCGAAATGTGGCCCACGATCTTGGCTCTATCCAAGATCTCGGCAAGGGCATCCACCGCAGTGTTAAACAATAAGGGGGAAATAGGGTCCCCCTATCTAACCCCGTAGGACGGCCTAAAAAAGGGGCCAATCTCCCCATTGACATTGATCGCCGTCTGTCCACTCATCACAAACTGCATGATCCAACCGATCACGCGGTCATCCAGTCCCTCCTCTCCAGAACTATTATCAAGAAGGCCCAATCCAAGCGGTCATAGGCCTTCTAGAAGTCCAGCTTCAGGAGCACCCCTCTCTGACGACGCACCTTAACCTCATGGATGATCTCATGAATCGCCAGGACATCGTCATGGATCAGGCGTCCCTTGAGAAAGGCGAACTGGAGGGGGTGAGTGAGCCTCTCCAAGACAGGGGCAAGGCGCAAAGCACAGACCTTGGCGAATAGTCGCTGGATGACGTTGATCACCGTGATCGGGACGAACTGACGGATGTCTGTGGCTCCCGCGACTTTGGGGATTAAGGTAATCACCCCAAAGTTCAATCGATACATCACTAGTGTTCTAGTGTATAGCTCCTGAAACATCTGCATAATCACCGGGAGAAGCTGGACCCAAGAAAGTCTGGAAGAAACACACAGGGAGCCCATCAAGGCCGGGGGCAGAGCCGGTCCGCATGGACTTCAAGGAGGATGCGACCTCCTCCGGGAGAAAGGAACGGGTAAGGGTCACATTCTCCGCCGGGGACACCAACGCCTCACCAGTCCAGAAGTCCGGTGCCAGAGAAGGCCCCGAAAGGGGCAAAGCTGAGAAGAGGTCTTTGTAGAAGGCATAAATATGAGCGGAAAGGGCCTGCAGGGATTCCAAAAGGGAGTCGCCCTCCCAGATGCAGGGGATCGAGCACCTCCTCCTCCTTCCATTGGCAATGGCATGGAAGTAGGCAGTGTTCGATTCCCCTTGGACTGTCCAGTTCTGGCGACTCCGCTATCGCCAGAAGGCCTCCTCTCCCTTGTAGATCTCTATAATGGAGGTCTCAAGGGAGTATCTATGGGACCAGGCCTCGGGGGAGAGGCCATACAAGTCAGCCTCCCGATCCAAGGCCTGGATATCCCGCAAGATGGTGTCCTTCTACGACCTGAGATCGGCCTCCAGGTTGGCGCCCCAGCCCCTCATGAACTGTCGGGAGGCCTTAGCACAGTGGTGCCAGGTATCCATCGCACAGTATGCTCGGGGAGAGGAAGCCGCCGCCGAAATCCATCAGGCCCGAACCGCCTCGATGAATCCCCGCTTCTACAGCCAGAAAGACTCGAAGTGGAAACGATTTAGCTTAGGGGGCGGCCCCCTCCAGAGGAGAGGAGGAGAGGGGTGTGATCCGATCAAACTCTGGTGACCGCCCTGAGAGAGCAGAGCAGGAAGGCCACGTCCCAATCGACAGACACAAAGACCCGATCGAGAACGTTGCGAATAGGGGTCCGCTGGTTATTGGTCCAGGTATACCTAGCGCCCACCCGTGCAATCTCGCGGAGAGCCAGGTCGGTGATGCAGTCATTGAACAGGCGCATCCTGGGGAGGTCCACATTTGCCGAGCTCTTGTTGTCAGCGGAACGGATAAGCTTGAAGTCCCCGGTCACCACTACCGGAAGGACCGCCCGTTCCACTTTCGACTTGAGCTCGAGCAAGAAATCAGCGGACCTCCTATGGTCCGCGGGGCCATAGACAATAATCACCTCCCACTTGAAGTGAGACTGTTTGTGGGTGAGTGCTCACAAAAAATTCCCCGTGGTCCATACCATCAATGACGAAGGTATCCTCCTTCGCGCCCAGAAGGATGCCCCCGGAGTGACCAGACGCCGGGAGCCAAGACCATGCAAACTTGCTCCGGCTGAGACCATCCAACTCCTCAATGGAAAAATCCTGACGAATCGTCTCTTGAAGACCAACAATGTCAGGCGCTTCCAAACGGATGTATTCCTTAATCTGGTGACGCGGCCCTCTTGCCCGAACCCCCGGATGTTCCAAATGAACGCCGGAAGGCCCGGAGGATATCCATATGATATCTCAGGCTGGGGCGGCCCCCATAGCGGGGGCCTAGAGAGCACGACTAGGAGGCGGACGGACCGTAGGAGCCTTGGGGGTCTCCCACGTGGTCTATCCCGGGGGGTAGACCTGAGGGTAACCTCCCTCTCATCAGGGGCAGGGGGCTCCTCGTCAGGGCCGGATCCGGAGGACCTAGACTTAGAGAGGATCTGGGAGCGTTCCCGCTCCCGAGCGTCGCGCGCCCGGGCAGCAGCGATCACCCCTGCATACCCCTCTCGCGCCTTAATGGCAGCAATCTGGTCCATCCTCGGCCCACGCTCGCCACGGAATACAATCCCACAGTCATCTGCCACTTCACACAGATGGGCCAGTGAAACCTCGGAGAGAACACAGAACGTGCGAGCCACCCGAAGAGGGTAGGACAGAGGGAGGGGCGGAAGGAGAGGGGGAGGAAGTACCTGGGAACTCATCACGTGCAGCCACACGAAGGGAGGCCCGCCCCGCCACCGCCGGCTCGGGACCGGCAAGGCCAACCCGAGTCTCCGCGAGGCGGACACTGTGGCGAGAAGGTGGCGGGGGAGGTGGCCTGGGGCCCCTGGCCCGACGCAGCTTGGAGGCTGATGCCGGAGAGGCGAGCGTAGCCGCCGACAGCACCGGTGGGTCAGGGGTGTCAGGCGCGAGCGAGTAGCAGACCACCCCGGGGGACCGGGAGGACAGGTCCGCACACACCTCCAGGCCAACACTCCCGGAGGTCTCCTCCTCCAGGGGCGTCAGGGCCAGGGGACATGGGGCGGAGGGAGTCTCCCGGGACGAGGTTGGAGCCGTACTGCAAGATGTGGAGGACGATGGACTGGGCGGGATCAGGACGAAAGCAACATGGGAGGTCCACCTAAAACAGCTTGGCCGGCGCGCTCCGCGACAGGCGACCCCTCGCAGCGGCAGATGGAGGCTCCCACAAAGACCTGGCCGCCAGGGATACGGCTGAGACACCCCCAGAGGCCTCCTGTGGAGGCTGCCCCGGGGACGGGGAAGCGTCCGTGGAGATGGGTGACTCCGGATCGGACCCCGAGTCACTGTCGTCCGAGCGTCCCGCCCCTTTCCGCCACCCCCACCCCCGTGTCATCACCGGTCGGGGGAGGGGAGGCGGAAGGGAGGCTGGCCCGTGAACCCGCCACCGCCTCGTCGAGCTCCACCAACAAGTCCCTGCCCACCCGGTCGAAGAAGAAGCGAGGCAGGGACAAGGGGAAGATCGAGAGATCCAGGCAAGGAGCCTCAAACGAGCCGCACCAATCCCCGAGAGAGAGCCCAGGTCCACGTCCGGGACCTTGCCCACAGCTTGCCCAATGAGGGCGACAAGCTCATGCCTCCGAGCCTCGTCCGGGAGCCCCAGAAGACGCACCCACACCTCAGAGAGAGACGCCACTGACCCCTGGTCGGCCGAGGATGGCTGAATGGAGACCTTCAGCTGGTGGATGGGGAGGGTGAAGGAGGTGCCGCACGCGCACATCCTGAGGATCGCCACCGACGGGAACAAGACCGCGAACTCGGAGGAGGAGATGCGGCGCACTGGCCACTCATGGCCGGGGAGTACCGTGGACAGCTCCTCCTGGATCAGGGCCTCAGTCACCTCCACCGCCAAAGGGGGGTCCTGCACCGGGAGCACCATCACCATCGCCAAGGTCTCTGGCACAGTCTTCTGGACCCCTCCCAAGTCAATGAAGTAGAAACCCCCGTACACTCCGTGTCCGTAGTACTCCAAACACTCCTGGCTGCGAGCCTGAGGCGGGACCCAAGAGGACTCGCCCAAACGCCCGACACCAGGGAGAGCAGACCCAGAGGCCGAGGCATACGGGGCCTTCTTCTTCTTCTTGGCCCCCGCATTCTCGGCAGGGCCAATTCTGCGTCCGGCAGGCCCCTCGGGCAGGGGGACGGCGCGATCCCGTCACGCCAGGACGGGGCGTCCGCCCGGCCCGAGCTCGGCCGACCACGAGGCTCCCCCTCCCTAGAGCGCAGCGCCTCCTCCCGCAGGCGAGCCTCCCGCTCGAGCTCAGCGGGGTAGGGGCATGGTCCAGCGGGGCCTCCGTACGGCGACGCTCCCTCGGAGGAGACCTCGAGGGACGCCGGCCCTGCAGGCTGCGACCCACAGGGGCGAGCGGCGCAGCGGGGACCGATGGTGTGGAGGGGAGCGACGTGGCGGCGGGGGAGAACGGCGTAGCGGCGAAGGGGATCGTCGGCCAGGGAAGCGGTACGCCCCGTGCTGACCCCTGGCCGGCTGGGAGAAGTGGCCCTGCGAGGGAGCACCGTGGCCGGAGTCGAGGCCGAGGCGCGGGGAGGATGGGCGCGCGCCCGCCGGCGGGCTGGGAGGATGACGGGACATCAGCGCCTCACGAAAGGAGCGGGTGAGCGGCGCGGCCGGCCAGGGGACCGACAGGAAGGGGGAAGGCGGCGGGGCGGCAGAGCCAGATGGATGGAGCGGCGGGGCGGCAGAGCCAGATGGATGGAGCGGCGGCGAACGCGAAACAGCGAGGCTCTGGGAGGAGGACGAGGGTTTCGGAAAGGAGGCCGAGATCGGGGCCCTAGTGGGCTGCGGCGCCGTTGGCTGGCCCGTGGGAAGGGGTGGCCACTGGGCCAGACAGACCGGCCCATTCACGGGTGAGGGCCCGCGAGCGGCCAGTCCGTCCAGACCACCTGGGCCATCCCTTTCTGAGCCCACCATAGCCCCAGCACGCCCTGGCCCACCCCCTGGCGTCCTCCTCCTCTCTCCACCCCACCCCTGACGCGGAGCCTTATCCGTCGCCGAAGTCCCCCCGCGCCGGCACGGTTGCCTCGCGGCGACCTTAGCCATCGGGAGGAACTCCCCAAGAGAGGGACGGAGGAGGGAAGAGAGACACCTAGGGGTCGGCACCCCGCGCTCCTCCACCGCCGGAGCTTCAGTCGAGGAGACCATCCACGCCGGCGAGGCTCCCTGCACCAACCCGTCGTCCTCCTCGACGCCAGGCTCCTCCTCGACGCCCCCCAAGCGAGACCCCGCAGGTCGGCCAGGGCCGCGACCTGCGACGGTGAGAGAGGCCGCGGCGGCGGCGGCGGGACCGGCATGGAGGGGGATGGGGAAGATGGCGCAGCTCCGGCGGGTAGGAAGCGACTGCCGACCGTGACGCAGTGGGCCGGGAAGAGGAGCACGCCGGACTGGCGCACGAACTCGCCGCGACGGCGGTCACGCGCGTCGACCACCACGCCATCCACATTGAGGAGCACCAACCTCCCCTCCGACGGGCGCAAAATCAAGGTCGCCGATGACCACCCCGGCCGGCAACCCTCGAACAGCGAGGCGGCGGAGGCGCGCCAGTGCAGGGGGGCCACCGCCGGGAGGGGGGAGCACCCCTCAATGGGAGGACGAGCGGCACGCCGGCGGCAGCACCGAGACCAAATTCAAAATCGCCCACCCCGCTCCCGTGACGTCATCAGCTAGCTGAGTATCATAACGATAGGGAAAAATCAATATTCCAGACCCACCACTAGCGGTTCAAATCGCACAGATGAACCATGACCCGAAGTCTTGACCCTAACCACTCTACATGCTTCCGGGTGCCGCTCACTACAAACTGAGCAGGCAGGTGTATGCAAGCATGTTGTCTCTCAACAAGTCGTAGGGTCTTGCAAAAACGTCAGTTGATGTTGCGCTTCTCTAATCACTGCAGCTTGGGGTCACATTCCTGGTGCTTCTCATTCCCAAAAACATGCAGACTAATGCAACCATTATCAGTCTTAAAGGTCTGTGCACGCATGCTCAGTCTTTCTACCACTATGGTGTGCTAACTAATTTCTGAATATTTCAATAGGATGAGCAGGAAACTCGAGCGCTCAGCAGGCTGTTGTTGTGCCTACGCGGTTCAATCGAACAAATTTAGAAGTGCTAGGCGGCTCACAAATTCACAATGGATAACAAGTACGGCTGAGGAACAATCCTCATACACTAATTGCCTTCCTTTCTACAGTAGTATCTTGCACTTTTCTGGATGGATGACCCCTAGGCCTGGTTGCTTTGATACTACTGATGCTAGAGCAAAACGGACAGGAACAAGGCGCATATAAACTAAGAGGAAGTGACGGCTGCATGTACTCCCTCCGTTTTAAAATATAAGATGTTTTAGGTTTGTGAAGAAAATGAATCTAGACATGTTTTAGTGTGTAGATTCATCCCAAAGTTGAGTGAATCTACCTACTAAAACAAGTCTAGATTCATTTTCTTCACAAACCTAAAACATCTTATATTTTGAAACGGAGGGAGTAGATGACAATGAATGAAATGGTTTAAGAATAATGTTTATGAGTGCACACATGTACTTGTGATCATGACAGACAATGGAGTCACAACTAATGGAATGATTTAAAAATAGTGTTTACGAGTGCAGATGTGTTACAATAAATTTCACATGAAAGTTTGGCACAAAGAGTGCTTCAGCAGCAGTGCGTGCATCATTTGCAGGTACCAGCTAATAGTAGAAAATTCTAGAAGGCTGAGTAACCTAGTGCGAGTGTTTTCTTCTACACACCACAGCATATTTCCAGGATCTCTTGGTCTGAACACATATACCAATCTTGAGACTTTTTAATTTACCTATACATTGACGAGATGCACAAATCTCGATGCATCTCCCAAAATGAGAGCATATTAAATGGACTCTATGGAGGCTTGACAAAAAATGTTTGAGCCTACCTGCTTCGCATAACCACATTATTCATTCCGACACGGCTCAATGCAATGGATGACAGCAGGTTCACTGGAGAGAAAATGGGTCGAGGATTGTTGTTGTTGTATATTCTTCCATAACAAGTAATCTATCTTGAACAAGCCATTGCACAACAGTTAATCTATCTGATCATCCTTTCCTATATTTCTCTCCCACTTCTTACTTTTCGACCAACTAGCATGGTGGCCCTCGCAATTGCGAGGGCACCATCTTTGGTACATCAATTTTTTAAAAAGAATATTTGTTTCTTATCTTATATATACATATTGTTTTATTTTGTTACCTCCTCATTGCAGAATATACTGCGTTTTAAACACTATTTTCTGACAACCTATTTTCTAAACCAATGTGTAAGGAACATCTTTACATATATAAATGTATATTTACTATAGGTGACTTTCTTTGTATCCACTGAAGCATAACATACCAACTACTCTTGTTTTTGCATAAAAAAGAAGGATACAATATCATATCTTTTCTATATCGGGCTTATTTCTTTTTGTTTCCGTTCTTTTAATGAATAACATAAACTTTGTTTTCAACTATATGAATGGTAGAGAATTTGGATTCTCACCTGTGAGGAGAATATCACTACAAGTCATGTGTATATTGATGTTCTATTTTTAGAAATTCAAAATTCTAATATATTGAAAACTACTCCTCAAAAACCTAGGTAATTCTTCATTTGAATTAAGATTAGTGCATTTTTTGCTCTGTTCCTGCTGCACCGCCTGATACATGTTCATTGTGTACCCACAGGATATCCTAGTGATTATTTTATTTCTGTTAATCTTGAATATCTATAGTAGAGGCATCCGGGAGTCACCCAACGTTTCAATCCACGCTGTTTCTTTCACAATTGGTGGCCAATTAGGTGGCTGAATGCATGTGTAGACTTGGAGTGAAGTTTTAAGTTGTATGATGGTTTGGAACTTTCAACCCATTTTTTATTATAAGACTAAAGTATATGGCCATTAGCTTGCACCGAGTTTCGATCTCCGTCGGGTCCTTTATATGTAACAGCCAAATGACTCGCTACATATAGTATTTGATATGATTTTATAGCCTAATCGGTAATACGGGTGTCTTTCGACTATTTTGTATGTTCTAGGAATTGATGTAGGAATAAATAAAATGAAACAATAATATTGTGAGCTGCAAGTTCTTGAATACGGCCAAGCGTGGTTGCTATTTGAAATTATTTCTTCATGTGGACATATAATTTACAATGATGAACATGTCTATATCGAACACATGTTGGTTCTGTCTCGGCTATAGTTCTGCCAAGGTGTGTCGTCGAGATCAACCGCGAGAACTTATCCTGAACACACGTGCTAACCTAGCAGATCTTAAGAGACGAATGATCTAGCTAATACAACCCATCGACTGTATGAATGAAATCTACCTACATAGCTAGCAAGATGGAATTGAGCGATAAATTTGGTGGAAGCAATATAATCTATGTCTTCTCCATTTGCAGTATTTTCTTTATATAGTTTGGATACAGACCTGGACACAAACTTCAAAATCGTGGCCGTCCAAATCAACCAATAGGGAAAATTATAGTTGTGTAACAGTTCATCAATTCTGCTGCAACTTTTCTTTAAACGGGAAATTTGTATCGATGCCTAACCTGACCAGTTTCCCCCATAAAAATGGAGGACCTGACTTGAGAATCGGATGGCCATCTGCCTCAATGTGTAGGTTTAAGGGCATAGGCGTGTATGTTTGTTCAATCGCGTCGGCGTATTTTTTTTAAGAAAAAAAGTAGTTGGTACATGGGAAACCAATTAAACATATGTTTCACGTGTAGTTGAAGTTGACTTTTCTTGTTTGTACTAGTAGATATGCACGCGCACATCGCGCGTCGTCACTAATTAATTTTATGCTTTATACGAAGAATCAATATTATGTCTAAGAGTTTCCTTGAAATACCGCAACATGATATGCCATTGTACTTCAATAATTTTAAATGTTATCTATTATAAATGAGCAAACAATCTTCACCAGTTTGGCTATACCATTCTATAATAATATCTCTCTTCCCATCTTTGAAAAAACTCGGATTTCTCCCATTCCACTTCATGGAAACAAGCTCATGCAGACCCTGTGCTCTTGTCGGTGCTGCTGCAGCTGCTGATTTGGCCCATTCAAATTTCTGAAAAACACAATGAAGAAGCCAAAATTTACTTTGTAAGTCACACAAAAATACGTAAAGAATGAAATAAAGATGAATATAGAAGCTTAGAAATCAAACATCACATATAAATAGACAAAAATTATATGGAAGTTCCAAGGACCTTAGTTGCTCCGCAATCCACTTTGCATCATTGTGTTTTGCCCAAGGATATCCCGAAACTTGCACCAACATGTAAGAAAACAAATTAAATAAACACCTCTATGTCTACAAAGTTCAAACACATATATAGAGGCTCTGAAAGCTTTGTGCAAAAATATAAACTCAAATAAGAAGTGTTTGCAATGTTGACCTCAGCCGAAGGATTGCCAAATGTGGCTCTCCGATGGTTTATTCTTTGTGGGGTAAACCAAATACTCAACTCAGTAGTCAGCACATCAACATAAATTTCAAAATTGAATGGCAAAGACACGGTACCTCGGATTATAAGACAACTTGAATTGCAAACATTTCAAAGTCAGTAGTCCGTCTCTTCTAAAAGAAGCCTCGCGAAACGCGTGGAGATGCAAATATGAGGTGGTGTGTCAAGACTCAAGTGTGAATATACAAAGATGCAACGATGAAATGGGGCGCTAGCGAATATTAAGAATTAGCAAATTAGGTAGGACCAGCAAGAGTCAAGATTAGTTATGTCATATGTCAAAGGACAAAATGTCAGTATATCGATCCAAGATAACACACTTTAGGCATGACCAGAAAGAGTCCGCATCTAGACTGGCGTGAAACGTTAGTGTCAACAATTTCTTTGTTCGTTTCTAGCGAGATCATATGTCAAAAAATTAAATGTGAGACTAAGCATGAGTAGTAAAGAAGCAATTGTTTCTTCGCCTCGGCAATATCTCAAAATATATTTAACCTTTAAAAAAAATCTCAAAATATATGTTTAGCTGATCAGAGTAAATGATCAACTTGAACATCTGTATTGATACACAATCCCTTAGTTTTGTCCTTGCAAAAAAACCGTAAATGTGGTGGCATCACCTTGAGTTGCTTCTCTGCCATCAGAGTAGCAAACCTCAAAAAACCCCATCAGGATATATTTTTTCTAATTAAGCCGAAAGACTCCCCTATGCATGTCCCACTCCTTACTTGCTAAGATGTTTTTGTGTCAGCTTCTCAATAAATCGAATTGTATTAATATATATATGAGGAAAATCAAGTCGAAATCACCAAAACATAGCAAAACACCAACTACTCAGACTAATAAATTGGGAGGTAGAGATACATACCTCGGTATGCTATATACTAATAGCCCCTATACTAATATGCTGCTCCGGAATCCACGGGAGAATCTATTATATACTAAAAGTAATATAAGGTTGTTTTTCGAGGCACCACGTTAACCCACATCATCCTAATTATCTTGATAGTTAGATCTAAAATTTGCGGCTAAGATTTCATCAAATAAGTCATGTTACGTATGCCAGTTCTCTTTTACATTATCATGTACGCCTCTAATATATGTCAAATCCATGCTACAAAGGGGTTCCTTAAAACTCACGTCCATAGCTCCAACGTGACACGTTTAGTTCAAAAGAAGAAGAAAAATCCAACGCGTTTCCTTATCCAAATTGTCTCCAAAAGCTCACGTATGCAACTCCAGTACGTTTCCAATTTAAATTGTCAGCTCCATACCACGGTCTATTACCGCTAAGCTCCCATATATTGTATCCATATGTATACGTGCCTACGCATGTTATAATATTATGTATTGCTACATATAAGGCCTATACATGTACATGAGTTGTAAAGAGGAAAATAATACCAGCTGATATTTTCACCAAAGATATATAAAATTGATCCGTGGCCGAAACAAATCGCCTAGGAGGTGAAGCTGGCCAATTTTTAACTAGCAAGGTTGTAAGATTTTATAAAAAAAGGTAAAACATGTCATTAATTATGTACTAGAACTTTTACTCCAATTGAAACTTAATCAATATATCTTCATAGATACAATCCATGATTCTTTTCTTAATAAATCACATCGATTAA
Organism: Avena sativa; assembly: GCA_916181665.1. NCBI lineage: Eukaryota > Viridiplantae > Streptophyta > Magnoliopsida > Poales > Poaceae > Avena > Avena sativa. The sequence goes on from OV702282.1 coordinate 293,955,250, forward strand.
ATATACGACCATTCCATGCTATTATTGTATGTCGTATCAGAACAACAATTAAAAGGAAAAGATATGTAAGATAATATTATATAAGAACATCTGGTCATTAATTTAGTAAGGCGGGTTTCATTAGATAATCATGACAAATAAATCTACACAACCATAAACTTCTTGGTGGCTATGGTATGTATTGCACAACAAAAGAATGGAGGAATAATTTGTGATCCACACAAAACAACAAGCGATCAACCAGGAGAAGGAATTTATCCACAAATCACTTTTGCGACAATACGACATAAAATAGAATTATTGACAAATCATGTGCATCACACATACAACATGAAGGGGACACATTCTCACTAAAAATTTCCGAGGCCTTTTACTATTAGAGAATTATAATTTATAGATTTTCATAATTGCACCAAAAAGAGAGTAACATTGTTGTGGTATGTATCCCATGAAAATGTTCTAATTATAATTACCTAACAAATAAAGTTTAATCCAAGGGGAAAATGATTTGAACAAACATCACGAGCTTATGAACTATATGTAAATTGTGTCAATTGTTACAAATCTAAAAATCATATATTTTATGATCACGTTGTCATCATGGACACAATATGTTAAAACGAATATTAGCAAATGTTTTTCTATTGTTACGCTAGAATTATGTCTTCTCTTGCGAAAACATAATATTTATCTATTAGTACATCCTCAAAGTAATATATGGATGAAAATAAAGGAGATCGCTAGCAACCCCTCCCCTGGAAGCAAAACATCTGGCAATTTTTTTGATAATTCAACAAACCTAAGTCTCGACATTTGACACCTAAGGTTAAAGATAATTAAGCATACATGCCCTTAGAGGTGATATACATATGATCTTCCTAAAGATGCTGACATCATCAATCAAGATGCTACCATAATGTGAAAAACACATGTCATCTTACTAAAACCCAACCCTAACCTGCTCATTTGGTTGGGTGGATAAGAGAGATATGAAAATGAAGCTTTAGCTATAAAGACAACTAATCCATTGAATGATTAGAGGGAAAGAGAATCAAGGAAATGTGAGGACATGTAATTCAAGTGTTAAACTCCCACTAATCTCTTACCTAGGGGATCCTATAAGTGAACAGCGGACAAAGAAGAGGCATTGAACTCCATTTTCCATTCATATTGATAAAAAATAGACGATAACTAATCTAGCTACCCCTTCTATCGCCCGTTGATGCTCCAAACTCACAAGGTCCCTACAATCGGAAGGCGTCCAATGCATACATCACCCAACCATTGCCATTGCTGGTATGACCTATGATGTTAGCATTTACGTGGTACGATAAGAGCTATGATGTGGCTTCCCTTTATGAACTGAGCGCAAACAAGTAACTACATGTTGATCAACTGACAAGATTTAGTAAAATTGTGATCATCTTTGGTGATTTGGGGATAAGATTGTTATCAAAGAAAACTTCATGGTTTTCAAATTATTGCTTCATCTTCATTTGCAACACAACCATTTAGATTTTTCTATATTTTTAGCAATAGACATTCTAGCAATTTTTCCTAGATCGTTCCGCATGCACTTCCAATAGGAATTTTCCCTCCCAAAAATGTGATTTTTTCCTTTACTCTTACCTTTAAAGTAAAAAACATTGTCTCTAATTATGGCTCTACAGACACCTTGATGTTTATTCCTATGATTACAACCTTTCAAATTTAAGATGTTAAGATTCTGATGTATTTATACTTCTATCTATTTTTTGACATATGAATCACAAAATATCCCTCAGGTAATATAGTGGTATTTCATGAATACACATTGTAAAGATGATCAATAGTATGTAGCCACCATGCCTTCAAATAAATTGCTAATGTTTTGAGACTTTGCTATCAAGTTGGGGTAATCATGATACCTCACAATAATGACCTAGGAAGTAGAATGGAACTACATGCACGTCAACATATAAATTTCAGTCCTTTTTCCAAACATAATAACATTTTGAATTTATATGTTGATATATAACAAATAAATATATGGAAACACTTATAACCAAATATAAAAAAAGTGAGATGTAGATCCTAAATAAACTTATGATGCCATAGAATCTAGAGATTATAGTATCTCTATATGAACATTATCCATCCTTTCATCAGTTGGGTCATTTTAATAGTTGACCAGAGTTGATACATAACACCCTTCAACTATTGATATCATGCAACAAATATAACTACCTAATGGACCCGAATCGGTAATATACCACACCTGTTCTATAGTGTATATATTCACACATGTACACCTAATATCAAAAGGCAACCATTGGGATTGTAACTCTGTGATATACTATAAAGTATCAACTAGCATGTGGTGGTAATACAAATTTCAGCAAATGGCATTATTAGTCCACAAACTAAATATGTTTTCCTAATGTGTCTTATTATCATAAAGTTTGTGGTTGAGATATGGCAACCATATTCCCATTTCCAAACTATTGATATTGTATGAAACTTAAAAAAGGTTTTCAAATGATTCTACATCTTTCGTCCCTCCATATGTTGGTTAAGTTTGAATCAATATTTGTATATCAATGATACATCTTCCTTATCTAAGATCAATTGATACACTTGCGTGTTGTGACGCAAATAATAATGATGCCCTCGCATTTGTGAGGGCCACCATGCTAGTATCCTAAAATAACAAATCAATGAATGTGTGTGTGCTGGACATTGATTTGTTCACCAGATATCCTAGAAAATCAACGCTCTGTCCGATTCGTCGTAACTTCCTCACCCTGCCTCAAGGCAATTGCCTGAAGGTGCCCGCTAGCCTTTCCGGCCTACCTCCGGGAGGATTGCTGCAAAATACAACAGTGGAGGAGATGGGCACACAACGCCTCAGATCTCATTTGTGGGCTAACTCGTGGAGGAATACGGGTCCAACTTGGATTCTCGAGGAGGAGCTCAACCATGCGAATTTTTTTTAAATAATACGAATTAATTATTTAATTTGAGTTCTATTATGCGTTTTTTCGAAATTCCAGATCTATTGCTTTGTCGGCCAGGGGCAAGCCGACTGGGCCAATCGGCCAGGCCCTGGCCGACTGCAGTGCAATCGGCCAGCAGCCAGCTGACAGCAGGTCGGCCAGTGGGGCCGCGGGACCCACAACGGTCGACAGGTCCAGTCGGCCAGGCGCTGGCCGACTGCCCAATCGGCCAGGCCCAGACCGACTGGGGCCAGGATAAGTGGCGAGCGACGCCGCGCTCCGCGCCGCCAGCGCCCTTTCTTCTGCGACCGAGCCGTTTCTTCTCTCTCATGTTCGTCGTTCTAGCCCAAAAAACCTCCTTTTTTTCTCGATTTGGCTAGATTTGACCACAGAAACTTCAATCCAAAGGCAGTAGAGAGATAGTGGAAGCCCGATCTACGGATGGGTTAGCTCATAGCGCGATTTGGTGTTGATTTGTTGGAGGAACGGTGGTGGAGCTGTGGTGGAGCAATGGCAATGGTGGTGGAGCTGTGGTGGAGGAGCTGAGGCTATCTGTGGTGGTGCTGTGGTGGTGGACCGAGCGGCTTCTCTCGCTTCAAGGGTAAACTTTAATCCCTCGATAATCACGGTTATTGTATATGGTTACGTACGTGCGTATGCTTGTCTATTATAATACCTGCCTAGTGGATTAGTAATAATATTTGATCGATGGGTTAGGCACAAATATTTGGCCGGTAGATTAGTAGCAATATTTGACCGGTAGCAATAATATCATAATTTTTAGAATATTTGCAAGCATTGCCCAAAGTTATACGCGTTGTCGATAATTAATTGATTAGGTTGTTTATTTTATGTCAGCAGAGATGACCAATTTAGTGAAGTTCGTGTTTTATTACGGTCATGGGAATGTTCGAACAAATGACTTTGGAGCAGATCTGGGAGAGTTTATGTGTACACAGTTAGATTTGACTGCCCCTCAAACCTGGAGTGTTAGTCAGTTGACAGGATGTTTAGGCTATAACATCGAGACGTACACCGTCAGCGTGCAAGCATTATGGACAAAGTCAAGAAAAAATATTTTCTGGACTTTAAGGCATGTAGATACAGACAGAGACTGGTTTAAGTGGTTAAAAGGCTGCGAAGATAGGCATGTAAACCCTCGCGCATTAGTGCTTCCTGTCTTGAAGGAGATCGATGGTGGACATGTTTCGCGCCATAGTGTTGATTCAAGTTACGGGATGTACTCTATGTCCAGTGCTGGAGGCGGTGGTTATGAATCGGGGCAGAGCAGTGAGATAGGAGGAGGAGGAGGCGGTGGTTATGAATCGGGGCAGAGCAGTCAGGCCGGAGGTGGAGAAGACTATAGTGGATAGGCAGATGCGGACGAGGAAGATGGAGGCATGCAGAACATGATGGAAGAGGAGGATTACATGGATGGCGAGAGTGGTGATTCTGATGACCCTGATGATTCTGATGGAGAAGGCAATGGTGGAGAGGACATGCCGATTCCTGCTTCATGGAATCAAAACATGTCAACCGGAATGACCGTTGATGATGGTCATGATTCTGCGTGGGAATATCACAGCAACAGAATTGCCCAGGGTGCCAGATATCAAGACAAGCAACATTTGCAAGATGCAGTCGTTGCTTGGGCAATGTCAACACACAGGGTTTTGAAAACAACCGTGTCCTCTAAGAAATACTTGACAATGGAATGCGTGGATATAAATTGTCCAGGCAGGGTGCATGCCTATGTCCCTGCGTATGACACAACTTGGTTGGTGAGCGACTATGTGCAGCACACATGTAAGCTACACAATGTTCCTAAAGATCATCTTAACCTCTCCTCCACACTTCTAGCTCGGCTGCTTTACACGGACTTAGTAGAGTGCAAAGCCTTGACAGTACCCAGTATACAGAAGAAAGTAAAGACCCGGTTTAAGTACTCCATTTCGTATGGCAAGGCTTGGAGGGCAAAGCAAAGGGCTCTTGAGGATAGGTTTGGTTCGTTTAGAGACGCGTATGACTCCGTGGTCCGACAACTTCAGACACTGCAGGATAGAAACCCAGGCACCTATGTCGACATACAATATTATGTGATATCCGAGGATCCATCCGTGAAGGTGCTTCATCGAGTGTTCTTCTCTTTTGCTGTATGCATCCAAGCTTTCACTTATTGTCGTCCAGTGATATGTGTAGACGGTACTTTTCTAACTGGCAAGTACAAGGGTCAGATCCTTACCGCCATTGGTCAAGACGGCAACAATCAGATTGTCCCACTCGCATTTGCTTTCGTGGAGGGCGAAAACACTGAAAGTTGGACATGGTTCTTCAGGCAGCTCAAAATAGCAGTTGTGAAAGACAAGCCCAATGTGTGCATCATTCATGATAGGCATGCAGGTATACTCAATGCCGTAAAACGGCTGACACAGCCAGGGCCAGAAGAGCAAACACCTTGGCTTGACATGCAAAGCCGATGGTGCATGCGCCATTTGGGTGCTAATTTCTTCTCACAGTTCAGAAACAAGAACCTCATGAATCTATTCAAAAAATTGTGCAAGCAGAACCAAGAATGGAAGCACGATTTCATACGTGCAAAGCTCGATGAATTTACTCAGAAACATGTGAGGGCAAGGAAAGCTGCGCAAAACGCAGCCGTAGCTGCACATCAAGCAGCAGTAGCTGCACATCAAGCTACTGGAGCTGCCCCTGTGGAGGAAGATCCTGTAGGGCTTTGTGACTTGCCTGGATTTGATCCACCTGGTACAAGGAGAAGGCTTGGCAGATCGATCAAGAACTTCCAACAGTGGATAGAGCACGAGCCTTTGGAGAGGTGGTCTTTGCTACACGATACACATGGAGCTAGGTATGGTGTCATGACTACAAACCTAGCTGAGTCATATAACTTTGTCCTCAGAGGTAACAGGGCACTTCCACTGACAGCCATAGTCGAAGGTATTCTGTATGGCACGATTTCATATTTTAGAACCAGACGACAGGGTGCTCAGATGCATATCATGAACAATCGGAACACCCGCTTCTGTGAAAAGGTTATGAGGTACATGGATAAGAAGATGGCGAAGTGTATGTCGCACACCGTCGTGTGCATAGGTAATGAGGACAGAAGGTTTGAGGTGCGGCTAGCCACCGATAAGTTTGGGTGTGGTAATGAACTGAGAACGCATGAGGTGAAGATAGGTAATGAGCAATGGCCAACCTGCGAGTGCACCTGCAACAAACCAAAGTTGCTTCACCTGCCTTGCTCTCATGTGCTTGCTGCTTGTCGGCAGCTAGGGTTGGACGCCATATCGTTCGTGTCTCCCTACTACCTGAAAGAATCTGTGGTCAATACTTGGACGGGTGAGATGTCAGGATTTCGAGTAATGGGTAATTTCAACACCGTGAACCCTGGTGAAAGGCAGTACATCCCACACCCTGCTCTAATGCGAACAAGCAGAGGCAGACGCCAGTGTAGACGCATCCGGAATGACATGGACGAATCAGAAGCTGGCGGCCCAACTCGGCAGTGTTTTCTATGCAATGAATTTGGTCACAGGGATACTCATTGTCCCACTTTCGGTACAGGCGGCACACATACGCGAGGACGGGGTGCACGAGGTCGAAGAGGTAGAGGACGCGGTTGAAGTGGGCTGGGCTTTTACCTTTTGTTCGCTTGGTTGAGGGCACTGCAGACTCTACACGCCTACTATATGACCACTCATTGCTCACATGCTTGGTCGACCGTTGGAGGCCCGAGACCCACACTTTTCACTTTCGCTGGGGAGAGATGGCTCCTACTCTCCAGGACGTGTCATGCCTGTTGGGACTTCCTTTGGCTGGACAGCCCATTGGACCGCTACAGGCACCGGCGGGTTGGCAACAGGATATGGCACAGTGATTCCAGGGTATTACTAGACCATTGGAGTATGAAGAACACGGGCCCAAGTTCGACTGGTTACTAGGATGTCAGGTGTGTTTGCTAACTTCTTTTTCATCTGTTTGCTACACATTACTGGTTACTGGTTACTTATCGAACCATATTTCATTAATGCAGATCCAACTGTTAGGCTATCCAGAGACTCAGTTGACAGAGGCACAAATCACTCGGTCCTTGGAGGCATACATACTTTGGCTACTCGGTAAGGTGATGTTCACCGAGAACCATGTCACCACTATCACCGCTCGCTACATCCCTATCGCATTGGAGATCGCCAATGCAACTAGCGCTGACATGATTATACAGAGGAGTTGGGGTTCTGCGGTCTTAGCGGCCATGTACCGAGGTATGTGCAGTGGTTGCCAACGGAGGGCGCCGAAGTCAGGCCTGCTTGGATGCCCACTACTGTTGCAGCTTTGGTCCTGGGAGCGGTTTCCTATCGGCCGGCCGGACGTTATGGTTGAGACGCCTTACCCTACAGCTACTTTGGGCGACCCTCTGACTGGACTGTTGGATCCAGATCCAGACCACATTGACTTGCCTACTTTCGGTTCAGTTTGGACACATCGCCAGGTATGTGCATAGTTACTTGTTACATTCATTATTTAGTTGACATAACCTATGCATGAAGCTAACAAATTATTATTCGCAGAGACGCTTTTCTAACAATCAGGTGAGGGGTTGCTACCCCGCACTGTCCGAGCAGTTTGACGTACTGCTAGCGAGTTCGGTGATGTGGGAGCCCTACGGTAATGAAGCTGTCGCTGCTAGATTCCAGAGGGATGGGGACGCCGCACAAATGTCTTTACTATGCGCCAGGGACGAGCCGTATTGGCTCACAAAATCGAAGATCATCTTCGACATGCAGGCAGAGGAGATGAGCCTACATAGAGTAATGAGGCAGTTTGGTCTTCGCCAGCTGGCTGATCCTCGTCCTACGGAGAGCGCCATTCCTTCAGTCGTACACACGTATGTTTCATTTACACATTACTTCCATATTAACATGATTTATTGACATGACACTAACCATGTTAAATGTTAGGTTGTCGAGGAAGGGAAGTAGCAAGACCGCCACGGGTTGGCTACACAGGGTTGGGGTGTACGTTCAAGAGTGGGACACCGCTACAACCCGAGTCTGGGACTCGAACGAGGCATTTGACATGGAAGAGTTCAACAGGTACTTTGATAGCTACATGAGCGCCACACGACTACGCATCACGCAGCAATCTCACCCAGAGGAGATGTCGGGCGCTGCTACTTGGGATAGTTATCCGAGCCAGTCGACTGTGGGCAGCAGACAACACGCGGTATGTTCTTCATCTAATGCACCTATTTATTACATAGTTTTCCATCTATATATGCCGAACCTTGTGGTGTCTCTTGCAGGCACAGCTGTTAGTCGATCTTGAGACGGAGAGTGCTGAGTACAGACGCTCTCTTTCGTCCGGACCCCTACTTATTCACCGGCAGGACCAGGAGACCTGGCTGAGTCGCCTGGAGGAGAAGATACGACGTATCTACGGGGTTATCACGTGCACCCGCCCTTCGGACATTGCTCACCACCCGGCACCACTGCGTCCTCCGCGGCACTCGGCGCACCACCAGCAGCAGCAGCCACCCTCGCCCCTACGACAGGCTCCCCGTCCACGGCTTACACCACAGACGGCTCCGAGACCTCCTCCCCCAGACCAGGCTGGAGGTTCGACGTGGCATCAGCAGTCTTCTTTCGACTGTTGGCAGCAGCAACAGCCACCTTTGCACGATGGAGGTTCGTCGTGGCAGCACCAGCAGCAGGAGCCTTGGGGTCACCCTCCCATGCCAAACTACGGGTTTCACCCACAGCCACAACCACAAGGTATGTATCTTACAAGATAAGCGTCGAGGCTCATTTCATGTCAAGTTCTTACATACTTTGTTTTTATGTGCAGGAGCATTCGGAATGCAGGGGTCTATGCCTGGCTATCAGTCGTCTGTGTCCGGATCCGCCTGGACTGATCAGGACGTTGATCATAGCACTCAGGATTTCATGACGCAAGGCAGTTGGCTGAACATTTTCCAGACTCCTGCACCTGACCCCACACAGGAGACTCAGTACGATGAGCACGGGTCGGTGATTCCTCCCCGACAGGTTCGACCGCCCCACAGGTTCGGTTGGACGACGCCTCCTAACCCACCACCCGAGCGTCGCGGAAGACGACGTCGCTGAGACATATATTTATCTATGTATGAGACATATATTTATCTATGTATGAGACATATATTTATCTATGTATGAGACATGTCTATCTATGCATGAGACATCTACCTATATATGAGACATCATTCTATCATTTCACGATTTTTATTTCAACACAGTTCAACATAACTTGCAACACAGTTCAACATAACTTGCGGTACATAAATAAGAGTCCTATCAATCCCTAGCATGATTCCTTTCCCTTTCCCTTCGATGATGCCTCGCCCTTTCCCTTGGACGATCCCTCACACTTGCTCTTCTTGGCCTGCTCTTTCTTCTTCTCCTGCCTCTTGTCCCACTCAGCTCTCGCCTTGCTTCCAACGGGTGGCGGCATGAAGATATCATCCTCATCTTCGCTCTCTTCTATGCAGGCCCTACGTGCCACAGCCTGCTTCGTCATGTCAGCTTGACTCTTCTTGGCCTGCTCTTTCTTCTTCTCCTGCCTCTTGTCCCACTCAACTCTTGCCTTGCTTCCAACCGGTGGCGGCATGAAGATATCATCCTCATCTTCGCTATCTTCTATCCAGAACCAAGGTGTATTAGCCACCTCCATCATGCGAGCTTCACTCTTAAAGGTGAGCTTGTCCCACCTTGCCTTGATCCTGAGAAGCTCTGCTCGTACCTGATTTGGGGTCTTCAGTTTCCACCCTCTTAGATAAAGTGACTTACCAAGTGTAACGAGAGCATCATGGTTCGATACCAACGTTTCCCAGTCGGCTGGTGTATCGCCTATCTCAACAGTTCTGGCTATGAAGAAAAGGCCAATGGACATATCTACAGGCCAGGGAGAAGCGTCGGTCATAGTGGAGAGGAGGGGAGGAAAATGTGAGAGCCAGAGGAGAGGAGGGAAATGAGAGAGTAAGAGGAGGAAGAGAAGAACTGGTAAAGGATACATCTCGTTGCCCGGATTTATAGAGGCACCGAAGCGAATAGGCGGGAAAAAAGGCGGGAAGTAGTGGCGGGAAGAAAAGGGCGGGAAAAAAAAGGGCGGGAAGTAGTGGCGGGAACAAAGGGAGGGAAGTAGTGGCGGGAACAAAAGGAGGGAAGTACTGCCGGGAAAATCGGCGCGAAGGATTGGCGACAAAATCGGCGCGGCGGAAGATTAGGGCTGCATTGATCATGCAGGATTTTGCTAGGGGCAGGACGATTAGGCAATCGGTCTAGGCCTGGCCGACTGGGCCAATCGGCCAGGGGCAAGCCGACTGGGCCAATCGGCCAGGCCCTGGCCGACTGCATGTGTGGGGCAGGGCCGACTGCATGGTGCCATATGCAGTCGGCCAGGGCCTGGCCGATTGGCCCAGTCGGCTTGCCCCTGGCCGACAAAGCAATAGATCTGGAATTTCGTAAAAACGCATAATAGAACTCAAATTAAATAATTAATTCGTATTATTTAAAAAAAATTCGCCTCAACCATACTAGGCTGCTGGGGATTTAGGAGCGAGCACCAGTACCACATGGTCCTCAGCCTGCCGCCTGAGTTGGAACCAGAGCGCCGATGCATGCGACGGTTTTTGCCGATTGCTGGTTCACCGCAGGGCCTAACGATGGGAGTGCATGGGAGGAGGGTGTTGGCGGCAGGGCAGGGAAGGCATGGACGCGTAGTGTGTTGCGCGCTTCTCTCCCGGCGCGTCCCAGCCGACCGGTGCTGGCGCCGGCCGCGTCCGCAGCAGCAGGCCGCACTTGTCCTCTTCCGATCAAGACGTCGCGAGACAAGCGTTTCTGGACAAGGAGAGGAGATCGATCTAGCAAGCATTTTTGGTATTTTCCCGTGATTTAGGGACGCGGGATGTCTCTTTTTCTGGGACTACTCAGCGTGATTCCAGGGGTTGTGGTGGGACGGGTATTTTCCTCTGCCGGTGAAGGATGATCAGTCAATACAAATCCCTAGGCGTACACCAAACTACTAATGACTTAATGCTAGCGTCCGTCCTAAAAGAAGATGTTGGGGATTTGTCTAGATTCGCATGTATGTATACACTAAAATATGTCTACATATTAAACAAATCTTCGACATCCTTTTCGGGATGGAGGGAGTAGTAATTTTGGTTTGTGGCAATTGTAATCCCGATGGGGGCTAATTTTCATATGACAGTGGTGGTTCCATTTCTAGGCAATTTGGAAGAAGAGAAATCTAGCTTGCACCGGCAATAATCTCCTTAGAGATATTTTGATATGTGTGCATACCTTCTTGTGTTTTTTGGTAAAGATTGAAGACTATGATGAAAAGGAAGAAATGGATGGATGGTGCGGTGCAGCTTTACACGGCGGTAATGGGGATTCCTGCAGTGCCAAGTGCGGCGTCAGCACGTACCGTCTGTATTACCGATGCAAATAATGCAGTTGACATGGAGGATTGAGGAATTGTTAATCATTCGGAGTGATTAAAAAATATTTAAATCACTGGGAAAGGAAGCTTTTGATCATTTTCCATGTGGAAAATGAATATCCGTCTATGACCTTGTAATGCATAGCACTCGGCTTGCGGCATGTTTTTTTTTTTTTTGCGGGTGAAACAAGGACTATATTATGCAGGAAGGATTACAGAGCGGTCGAGTTCTAGCAACCGGATAGCATCCTCCGGTCCAGAGCTCAACCAAGTCATAGTACGGCATTGCACTCTCGCAAAGTTAGCAAGAGAGTCACTAACCCTAACCTGCATGCGGTTCACTTTAACAAAAACACAAACTCTACCACGACTAGCTAAACTTTTAATCTCATCGATTAGATGAACGAATGGTGATCTGTCGGGCGCCGAAGAATTAACCGCTTCAATAAGATTGGAACAGTCAGATTCCACTAAAATTGCCAGTTGGGAGAACTGAAGAGCCGAGCGTAAACCTTCCAAGCAAGCACGAATCTCCGCCTCAAGAGGAACTTGACAATTCTCCAAATGACTGCAAGACATAAAAATCGAATTGCCCTCCTCATCTCTGAGGACCATACCAGCACCTGCCGACGCTTTGCTCCAGGAGCCATCCACTGATAATTTCACCCATCCTGGCTTCGGTCGTGACCATACTTTATCCGACCCTTTCCTTGGCACCCATTGTTTCAGATTATCATCATCACCCACTATTCCTTTTTCTTTCAAAATTGCTGCAGTGGACTTATCCTTAATATCTCGAAGGAGCTTCAGATACCCGCATAGGAAGCGTTTAGAACCCACCACTGTGGGGAGTGGTTTATCATGGGTGATTTCATTCCTTGCAAACCAAGCTCTCCAAGTAACAAGCAACGTACAATCCACCATGTGTTCTGGAGTGCACTGAATCACCATTTGAAACCAATTATCAGAGGCTTGATGTAGGACACCATCCGTTGGTAAACTCCACACATGACGCATTTCCTCCCAGAGTGCATGTGCATGGGAGCAACCATGTAGAGCATGCATGTCATCTTCCGAAGTAATGCCACAGATTCTGCACAGTCCCGACACGGGCAAGTGGCGGCGGCGTTTGTTGGCCTCTGTAGCTAGTGCGCCTGACGCTGCCTTCCAAGCGAATACTTTTACTTTTGGTGGCACTGAGGAACGCCATATTTTGGTCCAACAAGGATGCCGCCCGTCAGGTACGACACTTGACGTCGCAATATTGTTTTGATTCTGCTGCTCATTTAAGGCCATCCAATATGCGCTACGCACTGAGAATACACCGGATTCCTCCGCTTGCCAGGCCAATACGTCAGCATGTAACCTTCTGGATGGAATAATTTTCAGGATAGCTTCTGCATCAAAGGGCATAAATGTGTTACGGACAAGTGCAGTCCTCCACAAGCCATCCTCATCAAGTAATTCCGAAACCTTCCAAAGCCTACTGTTGCGCTTTGGTGTGATGATTTTGCAGCATGAGTCCCGTGGTATCCATCCATCCCTCCATATCCGAACACTTTGACCATTCCCAATTCGCCACACCAATCCTTTTTTCAATAGTTCAAGCCCGTAGGAAATGGCCGTCCATGTAGATGATGGGTTACCTGTGAATACGGTATCATACAAGTGACCATTAGGGTAATAACGGGCTTTCAGTACTCTGGCACACAGGCTGTCAGGGTAAACTAGCAACCTCCATGCTTGACGTGCTAACAGTGCTTGGTTAAATAACCTCATATCTCGAAACCCAAGCCCACCTTGGCTTTTGGATCTATTTAGTCGAGCCCAGCTAACCCAGTGGGTTTTCCTCTTGCCATTTTCAGCACCCCACCAATAATCCCGTATGAGTTTCATTAATTCATCACATACAGAAGCTGGGAGCTTGAAGACACTCATAATATATGTTGGAAGAGCTTGAGCCACTGCTTTAATAAATACCTCCTTTCCACTTTGTGCCAGAAGATTATCACCCCAGTTGATCAGACTCTTAGCAAGCCTCGATTGCAGACTCTCAAACTTGCCTTTGTGCATCCTACCCTCCGGAGTAGGCAAGCCTAAGTATTTGGCCTCAAAGCCCCCTTGGTCCACATGCAATATAGAACGGATGTCCACTTGTGTTTGCTCAGGACAAGAGGGACTAAACATGATTGAGCACTTTGTAGGATTAATTAGCTGACCCGTACATCTAGCAAAAGCATCAATAACATTTTTAACACAAGTAGCCTCTTCCACAGAAGCACGAAAGAACAACAGTGTGTCATCAACAAATAATAAGTGGGAAACACCAGGGGCTCTCCTGCATACCTTAATGGGTGTCAATCTATCTTGATTGACTTCATGACTCAATAAAGTAGACAAACCATCAGCCACGAACAAGAACAGGAAAGGGGAAAGGGGATCCCCTTGCCTTAAGCCACGAGAAGGAGAAAAAGCTTCCAATAAGGTTCCATTAAATTTAACCGAATACTTCACCGTGGTAACACAAGCCATGATCCACTGTACCCACCGGTGAGAGAACCCCATCTTATGCAATGTACTCTCCAAAAAATGCCAATCCACTCTATCATATGCCTTAGATAAGTCCAGCTTGTAAGAACAAAAGGAGGAGGCAACAGACGTACCATGCTCCATATAATGCATACACTCAAATGCCAGTAGGGCGTTGTCAGTAATCATCCGTCCTGGAATAAAGGCGCTCTGGTTCTCCGAAATAACACCACCAAGGAGGGGCCGAAGCCTATTAACTAGGCACTCTGACACAACCTTATATAAAACATTGCACAGTCCAATGGGCCTGTAATCTTTAAGCTCCATTGGATTGTCAACTTTCGGAATAAGGACAATGGACGTATCATTAACACCTTCCGGCATAATCCCAGTGCTGAAAAACTGCAGCACTGCCTGCACTATATCCTCCCTCAATAAACCCCAATTACGCTGATAAAATCTAGCATGAAAACCATCGGGGCCCGGGGCTTTAATCGGACCGATTTGGAAGACAGCATCCGAAATTTCTTCAACTGTAAAATCCCTACACAAACGCTCATTCATCTCATATGTTATTTGTACTGGGATTAAATCAATAATATCCTCTGACTGTAAAGAAGGATCTCTAGTATATAGAGATTTAAAATATGATACGGCCATCCGCTGCATATCCGTGGGAACAGTTTGAACAACACCATTGTCATCTCGAAGCTTTGAGATTTTATTTCGCCGAGCCCGCCAAACTGCCCTATGGTGAAAAAATTTAGTATTGCGATCTCCCTCTCGAAGCCAATCAATGCGTGACCTTTGTAGCCATAGCATCTCTTCACGATACAGAATATTATTCATCAGGTCAGAAGTAGCATTGATCTCCTCTCTTGGAGCCCCATCATGCTGTAGCTGCTCCAGTTTAGCTCTAAGCTGAGCTAATTCGCGTGTAACATTGCCAAATTGAATACGGCCCCATGCATGTAATTTACACATTAGTTTATCTAGACCCCTATTCACCGCACCAAGGTCCTGCATGCGATCAAGTGATCTCCACTCCCGATCAATCAATTCCTTAAGTCCCGATTCAGTTTCCCAAAAAATTTCGTATTGCAGAGCCCTCTTAGCAGGTCTATCTCTGATTTCTCTGTCCAGACGCAGCATCACAGGGGCATGATCTGAACAAGGGGTAACCAAGTGCACAACTGCTGATGCTGTGTAAATGTCGCGCCATGAATCATCCGCGACAGCGCGGTCGAGACGCACCTGTACGTTATGTACACCCGAACGCTTATTGTTATAGGTGAACGGAATACCAGAAAAACCCAGATCCTTAAGCTCACACAGTTGAAGACAGTCACGGAACGCCGCCATCTGTGCCTCCGGCCTTGGCGACACCGACAAATGCTCATGCTGCCACATTGCTTCGTTAAAGTCACCGATCGCAACCCACGGAAGAGAGGAGGTAGCCTTGAGTGCCACCAAATGATCCCACATACGATAGCGATTTTCCACCCTAGGCTCTCCATAAACAAAGGTCACATGAAATAATGGTTCACTAGGAGAAGTTCTGATATATGCATCGATGTACCTCTCATTAGCTTGCTGGATATCAACATAGTAACTTTCATGCCAAAAGAGAGCTAGGCCACCACTCATCCCATTACTATCCACGCTAGAAAAACCATGGAGACCCAAACGGCTCCGTAAACGCCGAACACGGACACCGCACTGTCGAGTCTCACACAAGAAAATCAGATGGAAACGATTTGTCCGTTGCAGGACACAGAGCTCTCGAACTGTCGCGGGGTTTCCAATACCGCGACAGTTCAGGCTACACCAATTCACTGGTCCCGGCGGTCGTCCTCGAGGGACGCCGCCGATGATGACCAGGAATTTTCAGATTCAGTAGTACCAGTTTTGCGAGCTTTGGATCTTCCCTTTGTTTTCACATACACGGGAGGGGGAGGGGGAACCCGTAGTTCATCCCCCTGGATGTGTTCATCCATCCCATCCACCGCCCCATCCACATTAGTGTCCATCAAATCGAGCTCTCTACGCACGCGGTTTTCCCCATCCTCCCTCATGACAGTATCCGCTATTGGTTTAACCGGACTAGTACCAGTATCAGCCAGTTCATCCTCCTCCAGTTCAGCGTTACTAGATGATCTCTTCTTGGAGGCACTCGGGGAAGCCCCACCTCTACCCGCGAACCCGCCACGCATAGGAGCGCGAGGTACCGGGCGTCCTTGAAACGGAGAGGGCTGAATAACCCGACGAGTAGCCAATAACCAGGTGCCATACTGAAGTTGATTGTCTTCCCATGCCCCATCCCCACACTCTTCGTGATCATGACCCAACAAGCCACATCTTTTGCAAAAGAACGGCACCTTCTCATATTTCACCGGCAGTCTCCTCCTACCCTCCGGTAATGAGAGCGACACAAAACGCATGAGAGGTTTCTTGATATCAATGCATACTCTGATCCTCACATAATTCCCCTCGAAGAACAGCCGTGGGGAAAGCTGAACCTCCCTCACGTTGCCCACACGACGGGCCAAGTCATCAATAACCTCAGTTCGACGGTAAAGCTCAGGGATGCCATGAATCTGAGCCCATACATGCATACCATCAAACACAACTTCCGTCGGATCACACAGACCATCAAAATCCTCCACGAGCAAGCCCCATCCACGAAACGTCCACGGACCCTGATGTACGACTTTCTTCCAGTCACCCAAACACTGCATCTTAAAGATGAACAGATTTTCGCCAGCCTCACGGAATTCAGGATCCCGGGACAGATTCCAGATGCTCCTCATCTTCTCAAACAAAGCTTCAGCGCTAAAAGAACGGGTGGTTAAAACCTTACCGATCGCCATCCACCGCGCCGCCTTTTGGTACTCCTTCGCCACCTCCACGCCAACGACCACATCATCCAATTCATCCTCGTTCAACTCTAGATGGCTGAACATGTCGCCGATCTCATCTGTTTTACTGCCAACGCGACTCGAGGAATCTCCAGATTGCATCGTCGCCATCGCTGAACCAAAGGAGACAAAACAGGTCGCCAAGACGGAGACACTACTCACCCCCAGGAAAACAACCAATGGGAAAATCACGGTCAGGGATTGGTACAGGACCAATTGGTATGGTGGAAGGTCGGGGACCGACCCAATCTCACGGGAACGATGAGATCGCCCCGGAGCAGAGAAACGCTTGCGGCATGTTTTTGGCTCAAGTGAATACAAGGAAAACCACGAAAAGCAGCAGAGCACTATGCTGGACAAACTCTTGTGTTTCTCTCATTTTTCCTCTACGATCTTGATCTAAGGTACAACAAAATATAACAGCGTCACCTCTTTGAATTATGCAGGCAGGAGGCCGACAGTTGGTGTCTGCTCAAGTATGGCCATACCAAAGTCGAGAAGCTGAAGGAGGCAGGAATCCCTCATGGAGAAACTACTTTTCGTGGCAACATGACACTCCTGGATATTGAACATGCTTATGCGTTACTTCCTACTCCCTCTGTTTTAAAATATAAGATGTTTTAGGTTTGTAAAAAAAAAATATCTAAACTTTTTTTAGTGTGTTCATTCACTATAAACCTAAGTGAACCTATATACTAAAATAAGTCTAGATATATTTGTTTCACAAAACTAAAACATCTTATATTTTAAAACGGTAGGAGTACTAAAGAGCGCAAGTCCCTGATGATCTAGGCACCGGTGGTGGTGGTGAGGACAGGATCGCAACAACAGAAAATGGTGTTGTTGAGAGACAAGAGTGCCATAGGCGATGGAGAAGAAACTGGTGGTGAACATGCACTAGTGGAAACAAGGCCTTTGGTTGAGCCTGGAAATGGACTTTAACACCGGGGGCCGTACCAGCGTGGCCCGTGCAGTAAAAAGGGGTCCCTTTTAACACCGGTTCGTGGCACGAACCGGTGTTAAAGGCCCCTGCACCAGTGGCCCGCGCAACCCTCCTTTAACACCGGTTCGTGACTTGAACTGGTGTTAAAGGGGGGGGGGGCTATATAACACACCGCAACCCACACCCCTCTCTTTCATTTTTTCACTCTCTTATTTTGGAGCCTAGCAAGAGGGTGTGAGGTGTGCTAGTTTGTGTTTTTTCCCTATGCACAAGAGGTGTTCGTTGAAATGCCCGAGAGCTCAAAATAAGTTTTCTCGTTGCTCTTTCCTTCTTGGTCGAGGTCGGCAACTATCCTTTCATCTGTCATTGATGTACTATATATAAATGGTCATCTCCCTATTAATTTTTGATATATACTATATATTAATGCAGATGAACCGGCAATGGATGTACGGTGACCGACGCACTTCCGAGTACATTATGAACCTCCAAAATTTCATCGTTGTGGCTAATGCAAACCGTGGTCACAATGGTTTTATGTGTTGTCCGTGTGTTCACTGTCAGAACAAGAAAGACTACTCAAATACCAGAACCATTCACGCACACCTGCTTCGATCCGGTTTCATGCCCAGCTATAATTGTTGGACCAAGCACGGAGAAAAAGGGGTTGTGATGGAAGACAACGAAGAAGAAGAGGATGATGACAACTATCATAATATATATCCTGAATATGATGATACTGCAACGGGGGTAGATAATGAAGATCGAGAGGCAGCAGATGGGCCCGCTGATGATGATCTTGGTCGGGCCATTACTGATGCAAAGGAAGAATGTGAAACTGGAAAGGAGAGGAAGAAGCTGGAGCAGATGTTAAAGGATCACAAAACATTATTGTACCCAACTTGCGAAGATGGACACAAAAAGCTAGGTACCACACTGGATTTGCTGCAATGGAAGGCAGAGAACGGTGTGACTGACATCAGCATTTTCAAAGTTGTTGGTAAAAATGAAGAATCTTCTTCCAAGAAATAATGAGTTGTCTGACAGTACATACCAAACAAATAAGGTTGTCTGCCCTCTAGGATTAGATGTGCAGAAGATACATGTCTGCATTAATGACTGCATCCTCTACCACAGTGAGAAGTACGAGAATTTGGATGCATGCCCGGTATGCACTGCACTGCGGTATAAGATCAGACGAGACGATCCTGGCGATGTTGAGGACGAGGCCACTAGGAAGAAGGATCCTGCCAAGGTTATGTGGTATGCTCCTATAATACCATAGTTAAAACGTCTCTTCAGAAATAAAGAGCATGCCAAGTTGTTGCGATGGCACATGGAAGACCGTAAGAAAGACGCGACGTTGAGACACCCCGCTGATGGGTCACAGTGGAGAAAAGTCGAGCGAGAGTACCCGGACTTCGCACGTGACGCAAGGAACTTAAGGTTTGGTCTAAGTACAGATGGCATGAATCCTTTTGGTGAGCAGAGCTGCAGTCACAACACCTGGCCTGTGACTCTATGTATCTATCACCTTCCTCCTTGGTTGTGCATGAAGAGGAAGTTCATTATGATGCCAGTGCTCATCCAAGGACCGAGGCAACCCGGCAAGGACATTGATGTGTACCTAAGGCCATTAGTTGAAAAACTTTTACAGCTGTGGGCCAAACCAGGTGTAAGTATGTGGGATGAGCACAAAGGGGAGCCATTTGACCTACGAGCTCACGCCGGAGCAGCGGAGGAATCCCAGATGGCATCCCGACTATTTCCCTACTTGGGAAGCCTTCTTCGGGGATCGGCGTGAGAGGGCGCTCGCCAGGCACGAGGAGGACGGCCCACCTCCTCCGAACTTCAATGAGGCCAGCCGGCGGCTATGGTGGCGCGGTCGGACTCTCCAGAGCGTCATGACCTATGACACTGTCGCCGACTCTAACCCCTGTCTGCGCTACCCTCAAGTCCAACCCACGCGTACTCAGCCTTCAAGGTTCAATTACGGCGACCCCGACGACGACAGCGACGATGGCGGCGGCGAGTACGACGACTACAATGGCGAGTATTACAGGTGTAGGCAGGAGCATGACTGAATCACTCCAACATTCCGAAATAAGTTCAGCCGATTGTGACTTAATCTGGCCATGTATCTTAATTTTCAGTTCTTTTATGTATCTTAGTTTTCAGTTGTGCTTTATGTAACTTACTGTTAGTTGCATTATGTATTTTAATTCTAGTTCTATCTCATTCACAAAATGACCTATCTCATTCGAGGTTTCTTGGCTTTCGGGTCAAATGACCAATGTTATGGCTAGAATCAAGGCATATTTTGTGATAATATGGCCATATTGTGCATACATGTGCATCATGGCATGGCAAACAATGTTGCAAGAGGAAGTTTTCCTTTTTGTCGCACCAAAAAGGCATTTTCCATTTTCCGAGCATAAAAACGGACGGTTTTGTGAAGCAACCACCAAATGGCTAATTCAAAAAACCACCACCACATTTTACAAAAATACTATACTACCTTATATGGACAATGTACCAACAGGGGGATCTGAAACCTTTCAGTCCACCTCTGCTGAAAAAAACAAATTCCTGCCGAATCGGTAGGAAGTGGGTCAGATATGAACTACTGGTACATGATACGATGCTCATGATTTTTTACAAAAATCATTTTTAGGTTCACAATATGCTATTTTATCAAAAATCCAATGCAAGTTGAGCGAGGCTTGGCCCCGAGCTAAGAATCTTCAGGCCCGTTGTTCGACAAAGTTTGACGATAGTTTAAAACGGGGATAAAAAATTAAAAAAAGATCGAAACAGTGCGAAACCTTCGCGTGGTGTTATATTATGTGACATAGTTAGAAGGAAAAATATCAAACTTGGTATATTGATTATGTCTCAAAAAAACCTTCACAAAATGACCTATCTCATTCGAGGTTTCTTGGCTTTCGGGTCAAATGACCAATGTTATGGATAGAATCAAGGCATAGTTTGTGATAATGTGGCCATATTGTGCATACATTTGCATCATGGCATGACAAACAATGTTGCAAGAGGAAGTTTTGCTTTTTGTCGCACCAAAAAGACATTTTCCATTTTCCGAGCAGAAAAAACAGACGGTTTTGTGAAGCAACCACCAAATGGCTAATTTAAAAAACCACCACCACATTTTACAAAAATACTATACTACCTTATATGGACAATGTACCAACAGGGGGATCTGAAACCTTTCAGTCCACCTCTGCTGAAAAAAACAAATTCCTGCCGAATCGGTAGGAAGTGGGTCAGATATGAACTACAGGTACATGATACGATGCTCATGATTTTTTACAAAAATCATTTTTAGGTTCACAATATGCTATTTTATCAAAAATCCAATGCAAGTTGAGCGAGGCTTGGCCCCGAGCTAAGAATCTTCAGGCCCGTTGTTCGACAAAGTTTGACGATAGTTTAAAACGGGGATAAAAAATTAAAAAAAGATCGAAACAGTGCGAAACCTTCGCGTGGTGTTATATTATGTGACATAGTTAGAAGGAAAAATATCAAACTTGGTATATTGATTATGTCTCAAAAAAACCTTCACAAAATGACCTATCTCATTCGAGGTTTCTTGGCTTTCGGGTCAAATGACCAATGTTATGGATAGAATCAAGGCATAGTTTGTGATAATGTGGCCATATTGTGCATACATTTGCATCATGGCATGACAAACAATGTTGCAAGAGGAAGTTTTGCTTTTTGTCGCACCAAAAAGACATTTTCCATTTTCCGAGCAGAAAAAACGGACGGTTTTGTGAAGCAACCACCAAATGGCTAATTTAAAAAACCACCACCACATTTTACAAAAATACTATACTACCTTATATGGACAATGTACCAACAGGGGGATCTGAAACCTTTCAGTCCACCTCTGCTGAAAAAAACAAATTCCTGCCGAATCGGTAGGAAGTGGGTCAGATATGAACTACAGGTACATGATACGATGCTCATGATTTTTTACAAAAATCATTTTTAGGTTCACAATATGCTATTTTATCAAAAATCCAATGCAAGTTGAGCGAGGCTTGGCCCCGAGCTAAGAATCTTCAGGCCCGTTGTTCGACAAAGTTTGACGATAGTTTAAAACGGGGATAAAAAATTAAAATAAGATCGAAACAGTGCGAAACCTTCGCGTGGTGTTATATTATGTGACATAGTTAGAAGGAAAAATATCAAACTTGGTATATTGATTATGTCTCAAAAAAACCTTCACAAAATGACCTATCTCATTCGAGGTTTCTTGGCTTTCGGGTCAAATGACCAATGTTATGGATAGAATCAAGGCATAGTTTGTGATAATGTGGCCATATTGTGCATACATTTGCATCATGGCATGACAAACAATGTTGCAAGAGGAAGTTTTGCTTTTTGTCGCACCAAAAAGACATTTTCCATTTTCCGAGCAGAAAAAACAGACGGTTTTGTGAAGCAACCACCAAATGGCTAATTTAAAAAACCACCACCACATTTTACAAAAATACTATACTACCTTATATGGACAATGTACCAACAGGGGGATCTGAAACCTTTCAGTCCACCTCTGCTGAAAAAAACAAATTCCTGCCGAATCGGTAGGAAGTGGGTCAGATATGAACTACAGGTACATGATACGATGCTCATGATTTTTTACAAAAATCATTTTTAGGTTCACAATATGCTATTTTATCAAAAATCCAATGCAAGTTGAGCGAGGCTTGGCCCCGAGCTAAGAATCTTCAGGCCCGTTGTTCGACAAAGTTTGACGATAGTTTAAAACGGGGATAAAAAATTAAAAAAAGATCGAAACAGTGCGAAACCTTCGCGTGGTGTTATATTATGTGACATAGTTAGAAGGAAAAATATCAAACTTGGTATATTGATTATGTCTCAAAAAAACCTTCACAAAATGACCTATCTCATTCGAGGTTTCTTGGCTTTCGGGTCAAATGACCAATGTTATGGATAGAATCAAGGCATAGTTTGTGATAATGTGGCCATATTGTGCATACATTTGCATCATGGCATGACAAACAATGTTGCAAGAGGAAGTTTTGCTTTTTGTCGCACCAAAAAGACATTTTCCATTTTCCGAGCAGAAAAAACGGACGGTTTTGTGAAGCAACCACCAAATGGCTAATTTAAAAAACCACCACCACATTTTATAAAAACTAGATGATACCCCGCACGTTGTTGCGTCATATTTGTTGAAAATCTTTTGAGGATATATGTGCAATAAAGAAGATATGAAATCACTAACCTTTTTTGAACAGGGAGAGGCCCCAAAGGGCCTAGATACTGTCATTCATTAAAAGCGGTGTCGGTACAGTTTACATAAGGGTCCTTGAAAGAGAGAGAAAGTACAACATGGACCCAGAAAATGCAAAAATAACCCTACATTACACTTCTTGTGTTATTAAATATGCTACTAAATGTTGGTAGATATAAAATGAATCATGATTAAAAAGAAGTGACTTAGAGATAAACACCCGGCTCACATGGCTGAAGAAGTTCCAAGAAAATGAAAGATTGTAAATATTTGAATGTCTTGGCTTACATTTGATAGAGAGCATATTGAGGTGGGCACACAAAATGCAATTACCACATTACCGATGTGATATTTTTCTAAATGAAAAAGATATCTGTTGAAATGAAAAAGATATGAATTTTCTAAATTCATATCCTATTTTTTGAATTAAAAATGCCCCCACCCCTTTAATGCATGAAATAAATGCCCCCCTTTAACACCTGTTTCCAGCCACGAACCGGTGTTAAAGGGGGCGCATTTATTTCATTTCGCAGCCATGAACCGGTGTTAAAGGGGGGTGCGGGCGCGAAACAAATTCCCCCCCTTTAACACCGATTCCAGCCACCAACCGGTGTTAAAGGGGGGGGATTTATAACGCGCGCCACTTCCTCCTCCCCCCAGCCAGATCAAGCGCGCGCAGCAGAGGAAGAAAAGCAGAGAGGCGACGCCGCAGCGCCGTCCCCGCCCCATCTCGCCGTCGTCGGGACTGCCGCGCCGTCCCCACCCCGTCTCGCCGTCGCCCCTCCGCCATCGAGACCCACCCTGCCGTACCGGCCCGCTGCGGGCCGCCCCTCCGCCGCCCCATCCCGGCCGCGCGCGTCGCCCACCCGCACGCCGCAGCGTCGCGCCACCCACGCCGCGCCACCGCCCGCAGATGAGCATGGCCGCCGCCGATTTTTGTTAGTATAGTGTTAGTGTTTTTTGGTTAGTGGTTAGTTAGTGTTAGTATAGTGTTATATGTATGTATATGTATGTATATGTATGTGTATGTATGTGTATGTGTATTTGTTAGTGATTGGTTAGTGTATGTGTATTTGTATATGTATGTAAATGTATGTGTATATGTATATGTATGTATATTTTTTGTATGATATATATATATGTATATATATTTGTATATGTATGTGTATATATGTATATATTTTTTGTATATGTATATATTTATGTATGTGTATATATGCATCACTTGACCGATTACTTTTCCAATGCCGTGGACCCTGACCTCCTCTACCCTCGCCGAGTCGCCCATTTTAGGAGCCCACGTCGCGATGGTTCGAACACACACCCCCACGCATCCCGGCCCCGCTCTCGCCCTAGCGCCGCCAGCCGCCGCCCTAGTACACTTCTCGTTGTCAATATAGCATTATGGTTTCTCCGAATCCAGGGTTTTTCTGAATGTATACTCTCATATGAATCCGGGGTTTCTCTGAATTAGGGTTTGAAATGACCAAGCATGTATTAGGGTTACATTTTAATACTTTTAACCTGTCATATCATCATCCTCTGCCCTCGCTGAGTCGCCCATTTTAGGTAGCCCACGTCGTGCTGGTTCGAACGCACACCCCCATGCATCCCGGCCCCGCTCTCGCCCTAGCGCCACTAGCCGCCCTAGTACACCTCTCGTTGTCAATATAGCATTAGGGTTTCTCCGAATCCAGGGTTTTTCGAATGTATCCTCTCATATGAATCCGGGGTTTCTCTGAATTAGGGTTTGGAATGACCAAGCATGTATTAGGGTTACATTTAAATACTTTTAACCTATCATATCATCATATTTTCTTGAGCATTTCAATAGATGTATTAATGATATTTGTGTGATCATATTATTGTTTTAGAAACTATGGATCCACTCAGTAGAAACCTTGAAGATGAAGAAATAATGGAGAACATGATCCACGAGGACACCTCACAATATCTGAACTTGGAGGGACATGATGACAGCTCAAGTAGTCATGGAGAAGATGACGACTCCGGTGAACGCACTTTAGTGATTACAAAGTCTGTCGAGGTATATGCATGGATTAATCCTCTGCTGACTTGCACCGATTAATTTGTATATATGTAGATGTATTAATTAACACTTCTTTCTTCTTTTAGCCCTCTGGATCGACTAGCCAGCAACAATCTTCTTCTACGAAAAAGAGCAAGCGAGGCGCGAGCCATCGGTTGAAAGATCGTGCAAAGTTCACGATCGAAGCAGTCCGTGTTGATGGCAGGCTGATGGAGCCCAAGAAGGCCGCAGACAAATTTGTACGTCAGTCTGGAGTTCTTGTTAGGGACCAAATCCCAATCATAATTGAAAATTGGAATAAGCCAAAGAAGGGCGACGGTACCTTTGTCGATGAAAGATCCAAAGAAACGCTTTGGAATTCGCTGTTGGTAAATTTCACCCTTCCGCCAGAGGAGGATGAAAACAAACCGGTTATAAAGGAAAAGGTCAAAGAGTGGACTCTAAAGAAGATGGCTGACGCTTTCCGCAACTGGAAGACAAAATTGAACAAATTTGTCAAAGCTCGCGAGACTCCAGATTTTGAAGACGCATATTATGCGAAGATAAGACCTCACTTGCCCGAATTTGTGGCATACAAGGAAGGTGCTATAGCTACAAAGAGGTCAGAAACCAATACGCTAAATGCCCAGAAGAAGGAATATCACCAGAGGACGGGGTCAGGTGGCTACATATCTCAGAGGCCTAAGTGGGAGGAAGCTGAGAAGGCCCTGCGCGCTAGAGGGATCACACCGAGACACATGGGTGGGACCTACGTGCAAAGACTTGGTTCTACGGAATCGGGGCAAGGTTGGACCCAGAAACAGGATTGTGTATCTTCCCAACCCTCCTTGCCAAACTCGTCACTGAACTCACCACTGCATACGAGGAAACAGCCGCCAGGACCTTCCATCCCAACAGAGAGAATGACCAGCTCACACGCGCCATCGGTAAAAAAGAACAACCTGGACATGCACGAGGCACATGGGGTATGACGTGGAAGGATGGGTTTGTCGAGTGGGGCGACTCTTACAGATGGCGCGGCAGAAAAGAAAAAGAGCGTACAAAGCGGATGACACAGATAGAACATGCACTTGTGGCGCTGCAGGCGCAAGTGAATGCACAACAGAGCCATCAAGCAACCGGACATATTAGCGGCACGAAGAGCCTGCATTGGAAGCAGCCGGTGGCCCAGACTCTGCGCAGAAAAGCAGCGTGGCTTCCACGGAGAACGTGCAGCCCACACTTGAAATGGCGGGTCCTCGATACCCCGTGGATGAGATCACGGAGGGCGAACACGCTGAGCTGCATGTGAGATTAATGGGCTTATCCATTAAGGTGGCTGTCGGCTATGCCTTACCTCCTGTAGCTGGTGGAACTTACCACTGCCGACCGATTCCAGATGGCTATGCTATTGTCAGGGTGGATGAGGTTGTGAAGGAATATGAGGAAGCACAGCTTGACCATGCTACAGGTGAAGGGGAAACTCAACTCAAATTTGCAGTGAAAACAACCATTCTTTGGAAGAAGGAACACATCATGCTTCCAAATTGGAGGCCACTGGCACCCCCGCCGTCTCCACAGCGTCAACAGTCTAAGCCGCCTCAGCCGTCTCCAAGTCATCAGAAAACTCCCCTGTCGTCTCCGGCGCTTCAGCCATCTCCTGCGCGGCAGCCATCTCGGCGCGCCAGCCATCTCCTGCGCGGCAGCTATCTCCGGCGCGCCAGCCATCTCCTCAGCGTAAGCGGAAGAGCACTGCCACGAAGAGCATCACTAGCACTGCCACGAAGAAATCCACAGGAAACCGTATGCCAAAGAGTTCAAGAAACTACGTTCCGCAGCCTTCCGCCAAGCCATTGCCGGTTTTACCGTGGAATCGCAGCGACGAGGAGACCAATAGGATCTCGGAAGAAGAGGTCAAGAAATTCTTTGCACCTAGACGGGCCGAGCCAAAGGAGAAAATAGATCCGGCGGTGGTGGAGAAGTTTTATAATAATCTTTTGAAACCTGAAACCCCACTTGTGCCGGACTACGAGCGCCAGATTTTGAAGGGGGATGCAAGGCGGAGGGAGACTGAAAGTAGCAGTCGTGCGGCACCCCAGAAAACAGTTCCCATGCTCGGAGAGCAGAAAAAGCAATCATGCGCCCCGCTCCAAGTGTTCGACACACGGAACGCTCCTCCTGTAAATGATTACGAGGCAGAGCTACAAAGAAAGGAAAATGAGATGGGGATGACTTACATTGCATACTTGAACCTCATGGGAGACAACATTCTCACAGGCGATGTCAACCCCATACAGCCATGGAAGTATGGGAAGAATCTCGTCAAGAAAGAGGAGCTCAAGAATCTACCAACAAAGATGCGAAGATATGCACAAGTGGTACCTTGATTTCTGCAAGACGAGAAAGGAAGAATGGATCACGACGCATATAAGAGATCAGATTTTCTTGTGCGGAGACGACGAGATCGACTTCAACATTCAAGACTTGCATTTTCTATTCAATCAGAAGGAACTCGACAAAGCTACCATCAGCCTTTATTGTGTGTAAGTACTATTTCTGTAATTTCTATCTCATCTCATTCACTTTATTAATTGCATGTATATATATATATGCTCACCATATATGTATATACTATTATGCAGGAAAAAGGTTATGGAATGCATGAAAGAAGACCCTTTTGACATTGGGTTCGTTGACCCAAATAGAGTTCATGAAGAAGTGGTAAGAACCAAACCCAGGCAAACAGAAGATTACTTGCTAAGGTCTTTACTGAGACAACAAACCAAAAGAGAAATACTATTGCCTTACAACTTCTCGTGAGTACTGTTACCCTCTCTTGTACACATTCTGTTTCGGCTTTCTCGATGTTAAGTGTAACTAATGATGAGTTATGCGTGCGTATCCACTTTATTCTGCTATTCATTCAACCTGACTCAGGAAAAGTCCTTGTCATGGACTCGTTACGAATAGAAAAAAGAGCTATGGACAGAGTTTAGAGAGATGCTCCAGAGGTAATTTCAATCATATTATCGCACTAGATCGGCAACTTTCGTGACAACAATTAATTAATTACTCCTTTATCCATTTTCTTTGCCGGACAGGGTTTGGAAAAGGTTCACGGGCAGAGCCGTGGGTGAATGGTCAGAAAAACTAAAATTTGTAGACCAAAATGTAAGTAATACTAGCTAGCTAGGTCTGCGTATCTCTTTGATTCTGCTTCCAAGTCCATTATATCATGTTTTATTGATTATTATTTTGATTGAACTCTCTATTCTCATAAAGGGCGCGTATCAGGGACCCGACAATAACTTATGTGGATACTATGTTTGCGAGTTCATTCGCAACACGATATGTGCGACGGGCCAAGCCGCACTAGAACAACTTAGAGTAAGTAAACAAAGTACACAACATTATTTTATTACCATCAATTGTGTTGAGTTTTATTCTTATATATATATATATATATATATTGACCCCATTCTTCATATATATTTAGATCGAACGGATGCGGGACCAACTCCGACCATTTGACCGCATACGAGCCATTCAAGAGGAATTGGCGGGGTTCATACTTGATGACGTCGTCACGCCTGGCGGAGAACTCTTTAGATATCCAAAAACTCTTTAGATGCTTGAACGTGTTTGTCTTATACTTGATGCTTCAACGTTTACGAAGAATACCATACAATGACGATGTTTGTGTATAATAATAGTTGCTTAATTATTCATGTACTCGTATGTACCGACGATAATGTATGTGTATATACCTCTACCGATCGATTCCCCCCTCCCTCCTCCCCGTCTCCGCCGCGCCGCGGAAATACGCCCAGAACGGGGCGGCGGCAGAACTCTGCTGCGGCAGAGATTTGGCCATTTTCCTGCCGCGACAGAGATTTATCTCTTTTTCCTGCTGCGGCACAAAACCTTTAACACCGGTTACGAACCGGTGTTAAAGGGGGGGGCGGGCTGAGCGCTGCGGCAGCCCCACGTGCACCACCCTTTAACACCGGTTCGTATAAGAACCGGTGTTAAGGGGGGGCTCTAACACCGAACCCTCAACAGCGGTTCTACAACCGCTGTTAAAGGGCCTTAGCAACCGGTGTTAAAGGCCCCCGTCTGCACTAGTGATGTGCCCGAAATCCCTCCTCGAAAAAAGCATTGAAGGCGTCGTCGGTCCGAAAGCGTCATTTTGGAGCCCGTCCTCAATAGAGGACTTTATTTTTGTTTTGCAAATTTTAAATTTAAAGATACAAAAAATCCAAAAAAAAAACCGTGTCATAGATAATAATTTATAATATGCATGTGCATAAGATCATGTGAAAATTCATTGTATTTAATTTTAACTTCAGCAAAAGGAGAAAAATGCAGATCTGGCCGTGAATAGTGTAATTTTGAATGGGCCTCCGTATTTGCCTAATTTGTTAAATTTGTATTTTTACTATGCCCGAAATACAAGGTACTGCAGACTTGTATTTCGTTTTTTAGCTACACGTAAGTATTTTTTTCAGAATTATTTAATGATTTTTAACAATTTAAAAAACATGCTCAGTGGAGCCCGTACGTGCTCGAAAACCATTTTCCGCACTCATTACTACGTTTTGCCTCCGAAAGGTGGTGATGAACATTTTATTCGGATCTGATGAACATTTTGCACACAACCCACCAGCGGAGCCGAAAACAATAAGATTTGTATTTCTTCTAATGTGCGGGACCCAACACTTAGCTCTATTAGTAGCATGGAAATAATGGTAAACAAAGTCAATCCCCAAGGCCTCGCAAGCCCCGGCATGATCAGTCTAGGCATGTCGAACGGCTACATAGCCATGCATGTCATGTTCTGTTGATCTCAGTACCATGACAAGGTTGACCGTGCACACTCGGGCACGCGTCTATTGGTACAAGAACATCAAATTCATGGAAATACGCAAGTCTGATCTCGATTTGGAGCGAATATAAGTAATACATTTTAGGTGTTTGTAGATTAAACTAGATGGGAGTGCGGGACCTAAGGGACCCAAGAACATCGAAAGAACGCTCTAGAAAATCTATCCCCAAGCCCTCGCAAACCTCGCAGCGGCCGCTCTGGGCATGCCGAATGACTACACGGCCATGCCGGTCATGTTCTTTTGATCTGGGCATGCCGAATGACTACACGGCCATGCCGCTCTGGGCATTGCCGAATGACTACACGCGCCATGGCAAGGTTGATCGTGCCCACCCTAAAGGATGCATCTATTGGTACAAGAACATCAGATTTATGGAAAGACATGAGTTTGAGCTCAGTTTACAGCTAACTTGAGTAATGCATTTTAGGTGTACGTCGTTTGAACTAGGCGGGACTGCGTGACCTGAGAGACCTAAGCGTTGACTGAACTATATGGTGCAATTGGAGCCTATATCACGAGATGTTGAAGCTACCCATTCCGCATGTTTCCCCGGGATCTCATTGCAAGAATGGTTAGGCTGAGCAGATGTTGTACCTTGACTCTTGCCAGTTCAGTGTACATTCCCGGTGTCGCTCATTCCAAGAACATCCAACATCGATCCAAGCATCATATGTGATAGATATCTAACCGTGCATGCTACATTTCCATGACCTTTACGTCTACGGCGTGCTAACTGGTCTCTGAAAATTTTAAGAGCATGGGGAGGAAAATTCAATCGCTAAATCACAGGAAGCTGGTTCTACGAGGATCACTGTTGCCCAAAGCCCCTACTAGTTCAATAGCACCTGTTTTTTCTCTCTTCTATTCTTCCGAATGAATGGAACCTAGGCCTCTTTTCTTTGTTTGTACCCTGCTAGAAGAAGTAGATATAGGGAAGACATGAGAAAACTGGACGCATATATATATAAACTTATCGGAAGTGAAGGCACCAAGCATTATTGCTTTGAACGAGTTGTACTTCTGAAGTATACGATGCAGCCACAACTAATGGAGTGTTTAAACTTTAAATTGTAGTGTCTCGAGTGCACATGTGCTGTAAGTTTCACATGAGAATTTGGCACTTCAAGTTTGCGGCTGTAGAACGTGCACCGTCTCTAGGCAACCACCCGTCTGTCTTTTGCATGCCTTCAACCCGTCTGTCCCCGTGCCGTACGTAGTGTTTGCTTATCATACCATGCATCTACCGTAGTGCTCGCAAACCATTTTCCGCACTCAGTACTACGTTTTGACTCCGATAGGTGGTGATGAACATTTTCTTCGGATCTGATGAACATTTCTTATAATTCCATGAACAATTCCTACAAGCCTAGTCATTTTTTCGATATGAATGAACAAATTGAAACATGATTTTTTTTTTGCAGTTAAAAAACTCAGAATCTGACCATCTATGTAGGAGCCAAAGCCATGCTGGCGTCCATTGAAGCGACTCGCTCCGTAGATGGTGCAATTGGAGCGTATACATGAAATGTTGAAGCTACCCAGTCCGCATGTTTCCTGGGGAGGTCATTGCGAGATGCCTGCAGTTCTATGCAAGAATGGTCAGCCTGAGCCGGTGTTCTACCTTCGCTCTTGCTAGTTCGGCGTACATTCCCGGCGTCACTCATTCCAAGAACATCCAGCATCGATGCAATCATCATTTGTATTAGATATATAATCATGCATGCTATACTGCTATAAAGTTCACGTCTATATATGGCATGCTAACTGGTCACTGAAAATTTTAAGAGCACGGGGAAGAAACTCAATCGCTAAATCGCACCCATGTTGGTCCCATGAGGCTCATTTCGACACTACCTGTCTTTTCTCTCTTCTATTTTTCGGAATGAATGGAACTTAGGCCTCTTTGCTTTGTTTGTACCACTGCTAGAATTAGATAGGGAAGAAATGAGGAAACTGGACCCATGTATAAACTTATCGGAAGTGAAGGAACCAAGCATATTTCATTTTTTTTGCGGGTACAAGCATATTTCATTTAACGAGATGTACTTCTTAGGGTGTCAAGTAGGATCCCACCAAACTTTCTCTTCTAGTTCATTTGTCAAAATCTAGTGTAAAATTTTGCTGAAAATTTGAACTAGATTTTGGCAAATGAACTAGAAGTAGGATTTTGGTGGGATCCCACTTGACACCCTAGTACTTCTGAAGTATACAAATGCAGCCCCAACTAATGGAATGTTTAAATTGTAGTGTACACGAGTGCACATGTGCTGTAAGTTTCACATGAAAATTTGGCACTTCAAGTTTACGGCAGTAGAACGTGCACGTCTGTAGACTGTAGGCAACGACTGTTGGTAAAAAATTTAAGGCTGTCTTTTTCCTTCGACCCGTGTATCTCCGTGGTGTAGTGTTTGCTTATCATAGCATGCATCTACTGGTTGCTATAAAGCTTGAGAAAATAGTTCTGGTTGCTTTTGGTCTGATCGCAGAATCCAATTTCTAAGTCCACGTAGTTTGCCAGTACATTGTTTCATACTTTAAAATGAGATGCAAAAATGTTGATAAACCTCCCAAGATGAACATTCCATGGAACCCATGCAGCGTGAGAAAAAATGTTTGATTCTACCCTCTTCTCATAATCGCACGGTTTCTGATGCCGCTCAATGCAAAGCAATCTGGCGGGTTGCTCGAGTTTCTGCACTTCGGCTACCGTTGTTAGTTTTGGATTTTCGAGCTGCAGTTTTGAGGCTTGTAGTTATCTTAGTGTTTCTCTTTCTCACATGGACTTTCTACATCCCATCTTTCGGGTTGTCCCTATATTTTTTTGCATAGTTGCTTGACAATGGAACCCGGCTTCTGGAAGGAATGAATTTAAACAAAAACTATGGTCATTGCAAATATTTGAAACAAAAAATTGTTAGAGTTGTAATATTGATACGTATATGTGATGGTGTAGTACACCATCATATACATATCCTTCCTGTATACGCAACGCTAGGGGCTCTTCCTAGCATATTTAACATGTACCCAACCGGCCCAAGATGGTCACGGTTGTTCTCCCAAAGTTAACATGGTATCAGAGGCCCCTCCTCCTCCACACCTCTAGCCGCCTTCGCCGCCGGCGCCCTTGCGCCGCGTCACCAGGATCTCCCAGGACCAGGACTTGCAGGACAGGACCAGGATTTGTCGCCGCCGCTCCTCTTCTACTTGCGGCTGCCCCTCTACAACCACGATCCCACACCACCAAAACCCTACAAAACCCTAGATCTGATCGTGTTACTTCTTTGCAGTCCGATCGGTCCCTTCTGTTCGTTCTTATCCACAGCCTGTTCCAGGGATCATGACGGCGTCGTCCTCCCACTCCACGCCGGGGTCATCCACCCTTGGTGCCCCACCCGCCATGAAGCTTACTCGTGAGAATTTTCGCTATTGGCAGACACAGGCTCTACCTACCCCGCGTGCTGCTCGAGCACATGGGACTCCTAGAGGGGACCGATCGGGCTCCGCCGGAAAAGATTGAAGCTGAAGATGACAATCATAAAAAGTTTTTTGATAAACTTGCATTGGATCTTTGATAAAATAGCATATTATGAACCTAAAAATGATTTTTGTAAAAAAACATGGGCATCGGATCATGTACCTGTAGTTCATATATGACCCACTTCCTACCGATTCGGCAGGAATTTGTCTTTTTCACCAGAGGTGGACGGAAAAGTTTCAGATCCCCCTATTGGGACATTCTCCATATAAGGTGGTCTCGTATTTTTTGTAAAATGTGGTGGTAGTATTTTGAATTAGCTAATTGGTGGTTGCTTCACAAAACCGTCCGTTTTTTATGCTCGGAAAATGGAAAATGGCTTTTTGGTGCGATAAAAAGGAAAACTTTGTAGTGCAACATTGTTCGTCATCCCATGATGCACATGTATGCATAATATAGGGACGTTATCACAAACTATGTCTTGATTCTAGCTATAACATTGATCATTTGACCCAAAAGCCAAGAAACCTCGAATGAGATAGGTCATTTTGTGAAGGTTATTTTGATACATAATCAATATATCAAGTTTGATATTTTTCCATCTAACTATGTCACATAATATAACACCACACAAAGGTTTCGCATTGTTTTGATCGTTTTTGAATTTTTTATGCCCGTTTTAACCTATATATAATGTTTTATGTTTCACTTAATTTTATTTACAAATGTGTAATATTTGAGTGTAGATAGATAGACCTTATTTTTCTGCAAATTTTGATATATTATTTGTATTTTTCCAAATTAGAATGGTTTAGTTATGATTTTTCAAAGTTTAATGAGGTAAAATAAAAAACGGCTACGCCGAGGACAACCGTCGGCGTAGCATAGGATATGCCGAGGGCAATTCTACACCGACGGCTGCTTGGCGGGGCTGGCCTGGACAATGGCTACGCCAACGGTCCCGACGTTTGGCCAAACGTCGGGGCCGTCGGCGTAGCCACCGGCCGTCGGCGTAGCTTCCTATTCCTGTAGTGCATTCAGGTTTGATATCAAAAGCAAGGATTTTTGCTGATTCAAAATACAATATGGGTAGGTTGCAATGCACATCGCATTCTCTTCAGACTTAAGAATGAAAATTCAGAGTATTCTAGCTAGTAGAACAAGAAACAATTTAAAGACAGATCCAGGGCGAGCATCTCCTTTACATATGTGTATGCAAACTAATAATGATGAATCTCAAGAAGAAAAATCTTGCTATCACAAACAGTGGTTTTATCTGTGAATTGTTAGGATGCTTCCTGATTCTGCTGACTAAACCATTTACTTCTTAGAAATAGTTTCCAGATTCCCTCTGCTTCTGCAAGATCATTTCTGATTCTAAAAACCCACCCCCTGATCTCCTCACGGTGCGCGTAATGACCCCCTGATTCCCTCTGCTAATGCGCATAATGGGAGATCTAAAAGAAAAGGAACTTCCAGATTTTGGCTTCTCCTACCTCTGGACAATCGAAAAGGCCCCCACCTAAACGCCTAAACCTAACACGCCGCCTCCCTCCAGTTTCCACTTTCAATTAACCGCCTCCTCCCCACTTTCATACCTGGATCCATCTCAACCTAGAAGATGTCGAGGCAACCGTCGCTGCGCCGGAGCCTTGCCGTTCCCCCTCTGGGATCCAGCGATGACGGATCTCAAGGGATGATGACACGAGCACGGCATCGGCGGCGCCTCCTCGCTGAATCTTCCCAGCTACCGGCCGCGTCAGTTGAATGTGAATCCGTGAGGAAGAATACACAAGCGTTCGGCCCGCAGGAATGGAGGGATTGGGCCAACCTGCTTCCTCTGGACCGCGTCGACGAGATCTCCGGACGGCTGCTCTCCCTCGACGTGGCAGAGTACCTCCGCTTCCGCGCCGTGTGCACGTCGTGGCGCGGGCTCACCTCCGACCCGCGCGCAGCAGGCCTCCTCAGCAGCCGCTTCCGCCCCGGCAACTGGATCGTGCTCTCCATCACCCCCGACACCGAGCCTCACCGCCGCCTCCTCAACCTGGCCACCGCTGCCTCTCTCGGCGTCCACCTCCCGGCGCTCTCCACCCACTGCCACATCGGGGACGCCGACGGCCTCCTCGTTCTCTTCCACAAGCCCACCGAGGCAATTCGCCTGCTCGACCCACTCACCAACGCCGTCACCGACTTCCCGTCCCTCTCCACCATCGTCGTCGCCGCGCCCCACCCGTACAGTCGTCGATGTGGTTACATCCTGCCGGTGTTGCAGAGTCCCCCCCGGCGTTATTCCCAAGTGGATCAATGGCGCATGCCTAGATGACTCCACCTCCCCGCCTACGCTCATGCTCTGCGTGAGCCGGTTTAGCCACCATCATCTTTGCGGCCAAACCCGGAGACGCGCACTGGACGCTGGTCAGCCCCCCAGGCCGGGTCTCCCACCCCATTGACGACAGACTTCGCAAGGTACTGTTCTGCACATTACTGTCCTTCCGAGGGCGCTGCTACGTCAGCTCGCCGGAGGGCTCGGTCTACATCTTAGAGCTGCAGCCGGTGCCTCGGCTGGTGGAGGTGGTTGACCAGCGCCGCTTCGCCAAAGACGATCACATTTGGTGCAGGCACGTAATCTCTTTCCTGGTCAGCGGCATGGACGGGAGGATGCTCGATCATGGTGCGGTACTGGCGAGGCATTGAGCGGTTCGGCGGAGGCGTGGAGGCTTACAATCGGAAGGAGCTATTCACGGTGGAAGGCATCACCAGCCGCATGGAGGTGTTGGAGGTGGATATCGCCGGCGGGAGGCTGCTCCCGGCCGTGAGGAGCCTTGACCGGTATGCGGTGTTTGTGGGCATGACGCACTGCTTGCACATCTCTACGGAGACATTCCCGTCCATCTTTGCTGACACGATATACCTCGGCTGCCTTCATCAGCAAACTCGTGGGTTCAGCATCTACCGCCGTGTCAACATCAACAAGAAGCACAGGAGGAGGAGGACGGAAACCAAGTTCGTCTTCGGTCTAAACCAGCAGTGTTTTGCTCCGGCTACCAGACCATGCAACCTTGAAGAGTATCTCGTAGTCTATGTTGACCGTCTACATGCCTTTTCTTCGCAATGTATCAATCATACTGGCTCTTCTTGCTTTCGGTACTGTCCTTCCCTCTAGTAGTCTAGTGTCTATTATATATGTATCCGGGTGGCTGCCTCCTGTTTGATTTGGTACACTTTTGCTTTCTGGGTTGTAATTTTTGAAACTTGAAGGAGCTGGGGTTTTGGGACAGAATACACCTTTCTACTTTGGACGAATATCCTTATTAGAACAACTACTACTATAGCAAGTCCATAGGGCATTCAGGTTATGGTGGAGAAAATGGTCCCGTGTAGATCCCGTAATAACGAGAAGCCCTTAGGGCAACTCTAACGCCCCCTCGAACAGACCGGGCGAGTCCGAGGCGGAGCGGTTCGTTTTGGTGCATCTGTGGCTCAAGTTTGGACTTGGTTTGCTGGGGGAGGGAGCGGACGGCTCGCGTGTCCTTGCGAAGCTACCGCCAGGTCCACACGTCATACACACAAATCTTTATAAAGTATTTGTTTTTATTGAAATACAAATACTTAGGGTACATATCCCTAACTTAATCTACTTTCTAAAGTACATTGGCCCCGTCCTATTTGGAGCCCACCCTCGCCCGTCGGGCCGCCTCCTTCGCCTTTGCTGCCTGCCTCCTGTGGTGGCGCGTGAGGTTCTCTGCTCCCATTGGAACACTGCTTCCACCGCCGCACGAAAGGCCACCGCCTCGACCTGCCTGTCAGCGAGCAAAGGAACGACGGCCACCCTGCCACGGTACAGGTATCATAAGAGGTGGTCCAAGGAAGCCTCCTCCTCATTCATCTGCGCATCCTGCCGCTATCGCCCCTCCTCCACGGAGGTCTCAGTGGCGACCTGGGCAGCCTATTTGGCTACCATCTCCACCCGCGTGTCCCGGTCGGTGCCGCGTGTCCCAGTCGGTGCCACCGTCGCCTCCGCCGTGCACGATGTCCTCCTTGGCCTCCCACTCCTCCATCACAGCCTCTTCCTCATCCCCCCAAAAGGGGCTTTGCTCACCGGCGCCCGAAGGGGAAGGGGGATAGGCCGCGAGGGCATACTTGCTGAGGTTGGCCTAGGTCACAGGGAGGCAATTGCTCAGCATGGCGAAGGGGTTGGTGCTCCTAGTCCTGGCGGCCGACCCTTTTATAATCTTGGGTTGTCCTCGGTGGGAACAGAGGGTGGGAACAGAGAGGCGGGCGGGAAAGGCCACGGCCAGCGGGCAGGAACGAAAGCTCTGGATGCAGAATCGTGCGGGGATTCGGCCGCCATTAGCGTTGATTGCCAATCAGCTCAAAGCTTGATGACGCCCACAGACAAGGGGGGACACAAGTGGGGTGGGCTGTTGGGGATACAGGCCACCGCAAACATGCTTAACCTAGACGGCCTGCCCTCCACTCCTGCAAAGGGACCGATTCGGTGTCCGAAATACTGGGCCGTTGGATTTTCCCTTATAAAGTTCTACCGTGCACCCAAAGAAAGTCCCTGGTATACCCAGTTTTCACGACCAAAGCATCGGTTCCCCATGTACGCATGGGAACCCATGGCATGCTGAATCCCCCCCCCCCCTTCGATGCTACCGACGTCTCCTGCTTTTGATTTATGCCACCTCCTGCCATGCCGACACCAAATGCTCTGTCGTCTGTCCTTCCCTTTTCGCACCGTTGGGAGGTGGAATCTCGCATATTCACCGGGTTCCCTTCAGCGGCGGAAGTCACCAAGGTCGCGACTTCCATGGATGTGGCATGGACCTCCGATTCAACCGCACATGGACCGTCTAGTTTTTTGTTTTGGAGCTGGAACGCTATGACATAAGGGAGATCCCATTCACAAAATTGGCATACAATCGTATCGGTGAACACAGTACACAAAATTGATGCATGGAGCATAGGCATACACACAAAACGTGGGAGCTTTCTGCCTGCATGTTTTCCACCAGCATCCACTCACTGCAACAGAAGATTCCAGGCCCATGCATGCATACATGTTGCAATCTTGCATTAAGTCGTCGTCGTTTGGCTCATCCGATCCATACACTTCCACCAGGGTTTCCTGTTAGGCATTTGTGTTAGAGTTGTATTTTTCCTGTTTACAATCGGTATGGAGTAGTACTCCACCCGGACTCATATCTAATTGTGTAAGCCACGTAGGAGGTTTTTCCCTACCTTTATTATCACGTACCGATGCACCCCAACGGGTACGCATCGTTCTCCCTACAATATCGACAACCAACATGGTATCACGAGCCTCGCCTCTTCCCTTCTAGCCGCCATCGACTGCTTGGTTTTCTCCATCGCCGTCGGCTCTCCTCCTCCCCTCAAAAAATCCCAAGATCATCTCCTCTCCATAGATCAAGGCATCCTCTACCTATTCCCCACAAACTTCATCCAAAACAACCACACAAATCCCACCCTCCCCAAAACCCTAGATCGCCAGAACCATGTCTTCCTCGACAATTCCTTCGTCGGGCTCTCTTGGGGCGCCGCCGGCCACCAAGCTGACTCGAGAAAACTTTCTCCTATGGCAGACCCAGGCTCTGCCTACCCTTCGTGGTGCCCGTGTCATGGGCATCCTCGATGGATCTGAAGTGGCGCCCCCTCAGCAGATTTAAGCTGAAGATGCAAATGAAAAGAAGATCTCCATCCCCAACCCCGACTAAGATGCTTGGGTCCTCAAGGATCAACAGGTTATGAGCTACCTGGTGAATTCTCTTTCCGATGATATGCTGCCCAACGTTTTTGGCCTTGTTCATGCCAAGGATGTGTGGACTACCCTCACCAGCCTCTACACCACTCAATCCAAAACAAGGGTCTCTACTCTCTATGGAGCCCTCACCAACACCAAAAAGCTCGACATGAATGCTACTCAGTTTCTGACAAAGACAAAAGGTTTTGCCTCTGAGCTTGCTTCTATAGGAAAGCCAATTGATGATGATGAGCTCAAGGACTACATCCTCAATGGCCTTGATGGTACTTTTAATCCTCTTGTTGCCTCCATCAACGCCAATCCTTCTATCACCCTCAATGATATGTACTCTCAGCTTTTGTCCTATGAGTACCGTGAAAATATGCTCGTCGCCACTGGCCAAAACACTGGTACTTTCACCTCCTCCGTCAACGCTGCCTCTTGTCGCCCTCCTGCTCCCTATGGAGGCGCACCACCCAAACCACCCCTTTTACCTTCCCCTCCCAACTATCACCCCACGCCACCACCCTATAACCCCACGCCACCACCCTACAACCCCACGCCACCAAACCCATACCATCCACCATCTTACACCCATCCCCCATATCCCACACCACCTCACCCACACTACTCCCCTCCCTCCTATGCGCCGCCACCCTACACCTATCCACCACAGCCTTACCACCTTCCACAACCATATCGCCCCCTCCTCCCCCACCACATCCGCGCGCGCGTCCTGAACAGGGTCGCCCGGATCGTCGCCCCAAGGGGGGGCACGACAAAAATAAAGGAAGGGTCGCCTCTCCTTGGCAGCCAGGTGTCTATTGCCAGATTTGCAAAAAAGAGGGTCATCCTGCCAATGACTGCTGGTGGCGTTATGGTGATGATGATGATGATGATGATGATGATGATACACCCAATGATCAAAAAGGTGCTTAGTTGACACAAATTGGGTCATTGACACGGGGGCGACAAACCATGTTGTAGGCCAGCTAAACAAGCTCCAGGTCCATGATGCATATCTAGGCCATGATTAGATCCACAATGCTAGTGGACAAGGTATGAAAATCGCTAATATTGGTCATTCAGTTTTGCACACCCCTAATAATTCTCTTCAACTTCGTAATATCTTACATGTTCCTACATCTTCCATGAATCTAGTTTCTGCTCATAAGCTTACTTTAGACAATAATGTTTTTATTGGAATTCACCCATTCTTTTTCTTGATTAAGGACCAGGCCACACAGCAAATAATGTTTAGAGGTCCATGTCGGGGTGGTCTCTATCCTCTTGTTCCTGTGCCAACGGGTCCCTCCATGCATGCTTTGGTCACGGTCAAGCCTTCTTCCTCTACATGGCATCGTCGTCTAGGGCATCCTTCATCGTTTATTGTTCAGCAAATTATTAGAAAAAACAATCTCCCTTATACCCCAGAAATAAACTCTTACATATGTGATCCATACCAACAGGCTAAGAGTCACCAGCTCCCCTATCATGTTTCCACTAGTGTATCCACTCTTCCTTTGGAACAGGTGTTTTCTGATGTTTGGGGTCCTGCTCCCTTGTCTTTAGGCAAACATGCATACTATGTAAGCTTCATCGATGATTTTAGTAAATTTACATGGATTTATCTTCTCAAGAAGCGTTCTGATGTTTACCAAGTGTTTCTGAATTTTCAACAATTTGTTGAGCGCAAGTTTGATAGGAAAATCATTACCATGCAAACTGATTGGGGTAATATGAAAAACTTAATGATTTTTTCCAAAAGGTGGGCATTACTCATCATGTTTTATGTCCTGCTCATCAAAATGGTTTTGCTGAAAGAAAACATCGTTATATTGTTGAAGTTGGTCTTGTCTTACTTGCCAATGCTTCTATGCCATTGAAATATTGGGATGATGCTTTCCTAACAGCCACATTTCTCATTAATCTCACTCCCTCCAAAGTTATCAACTTTGAAACTCCTACAGAACGACTTCTTCACACCAAACCTGACTATGATTCTCTACGTGTTTTTGGTTGTGCCTGTTGGCCAAATCTACACCCATACGATAAGCATAAACTTTCTTTTCGTTCCAAGAGATGTGTGTTTCTTGGTTATAGTCCATTACACAAAGGGGTCAAGCGTCTTGATGTTACCACTGGTCGTGTTTACATTTCTCGAGATGTTGTCTTTGATGAGAATGTTTTTCCCTTTGCTTCCCTACACCCAAATGTTGGTCGTCGTCTTCAAGAGGAAATTCTTCTTCTGGACGCCGGTCGCCGGCCACTGCTGCGTCAGGCCTCGCCGCCTCCTGCCGAAAGACACCGCGCGCCAAGCTCACGCCGCCCCGTACGGGATCCCCTAGCGCCGGGTGGAGAACGGCTGCCGCCGCCGGCGCCGCGCGGGCTTTGCCCGGCGGCTCACGCCGGCGGCGGCGGGAGGGAGGGAGGGACGGGGGAGGGCGTGGTAGGTCAGGGCCGTCGCCGCTTCGGTCGCCCACGGGGGAGCGACGCGAAGTGTTCCCCGTTCTTCTTGAGTAGTAGTAATCTGCAGCTGCAATTCCACTGATGTGTTTCTTGCACAGCTGAGATTTCAGGATACTCCGATTATCCTACAGTGTATACATGTTGATGGTACATAATTTGCGCATCCTCCCGTTGGTCTCCACCGACGAGTACGCATGCGACAGGTCGTGGACGTCTCCGTTGGAGTGCATGCACATGAAAAACAAGGACATGGAGGACCCGTCGAACTAATCTTGGTCGTTTGGGGCCGAAGGTAAGTCGTCGGCCATGCCTCTCTCCATGGATATCCACGACAACTACGGGAGCACGAGCTGCGCCGGTGTTTCTCTGGTAACAAGGTGGCAAGGTGAGGTGCATCAGCGGAAAGCGGGCAGGGCATGCGGGGACGGCGACGGCCATCGACCACCGCGTCGGCTGGCACTGGGATTCGGCGGCGAGTGGCGGGCCCAGGTGAGAATCTTCGGACTGAGCCAGTGACAAGGGGCGGGTGGTGGCATCAGTGGTGAAACCCGACGGTGTGGAAAATTTGTTGCGATTAGTGATTTGGACTGACCGCTTTGCGTAACCAGTTTCCACCGTGTCCTAAAACCAGTCTCCACGTGCTCAAAACCACCAATGAAAACAGCCTACACGGCCAGTGGGGCTCTTTGTCCGGTATTGTGAAGATATGAGGGGTAATTGACCCAATTTAAAGATAAGGGGGGTTAGCACCGCAAACCCAATACATAGTGAGGTTATGTAGACTTTTTTCTAGTGGATACAACGATTCTCTCTTTGTGAGATTTGGTGCTTCATGGGGTATATAACATATGGAAAATGATACTGTTCTCCCGGGGATCGTTCCGTTCGATCCCCGGGTAGCTCTCGCTCGCGCGCGCGTCCTTGTTCCATCACATGTTTTGTTTCCCACGTTTGTTTTCCAGACTATTAGAAAGTCACGAAACCTCCAGTCAAAAAAAGGAAGCCACGGAACCGCTCCACGGCTCCAGCCACCGGCACCACTCGTCGCCGTGAGTTTTCAGCCCAGCGCAGCACCCGCCGCCGTGGAGATCTGGCCTGACCGCTAGCACCTGCCGCCGGACTAGGCCGCCACCAGCGGACGGATCCCAAACTGCACCTATGCCCCCCCTCCCCGAGTCCGCCTCAACCTCAAATCGAGCTTCTGCTGAGAGCTCCCGCCAGAGCTAGCACCCGGCGCCGCCCCTCCCGTGTTGCGCGCCGCCGCCATCTCCCCCCACCACACACACTCTCTCCTCATGCCCTGCTGCTCGTGCCGCCGCCGTCCATACAGTTCACGTCATCTCCGCCCTCGCGTCACCCACCTCGCCGGAGTCGACGCCTCTTAGCACCTTTGCCGGAGTCCCATGGCCATCATCGTCGCTTCCAAGGTCGACTACGGGTTCTACATGCGGTCGGTGACGGTGCTACAAGCAAGCGCTGGTTTTGCTACATGCGGCCAGCGGTGGAGCTACGAGACCTCCGGCGGTGTTATGCGCGGCGTTGATTTTTGCTATAATTTTTTTTGCTACAATAGTATGTATGGTATGCTACAATGGTATGTATGGTTTGCTACAAAATCTCCGGCGAGGTCTCCGACGAGGTCGGATTTGCTACATCAGAAAAATTTATTTGCTACATACATTTTGTAATTTTGCTACAATAGCATAAAATTTTTGCTACATGGTCTCCGGCGAGGTCTACCGACGAAAGTCTCCGCGGGTCTCCGGCGAGATCGGATATGCTACATTAGCACAATTTTTTTGCTACACGGTTGCTGGCGAGGTCTCCGGCGACGTCCAGTATGTTTTTCTATTTTTTGGTCCAAACCGTTTTCTGTTACATGTAGCAAAAACGGGATTATTTGTAGCAAAAACGAGTATGTTTATAGCAAAAGCGAAATTTTGAGGCTTTTTGAAAGACACGTGTCAGCAAAGGGACCCGGGGGATTTTGAGGAATTATACCCCGGGAGACACATGATACAATCCATAACATATGGAATAGAACACCATCATATAACCAGGTCGTACAGCCTAGTCTCCACACACAAGAACGGCCGACAAGTCTGCACTGCTTCAGCATATCAGCCGGGCTCCTCTACCAGAGTTATGACGAACATGGAGCAACCTGATCTGTTTTAATGCTGATAAAGGTCAAGCCACAAAAACTGGGCCTAAAATATTCCATCACGCAAGATATAAAGCCAGTATTTGTATTGATAATTGGAATTTGCTCACTAGAAGTGTAGGGAACAGTCGTGCCTTTTTTGAGGGA
This sequence comes from Avena sativa, assembly GCA_916181665.1. Taxonomy (NCBI): domain Eukaryota; kingdom Viridiplantae; phylum Streptophyta; class Magnoliopsida; order Poales; family Poaceae; genus Avena; species Avena sativa. The sequence continues at coordinate 293,999,329 of OV702282.1, forward strand.
GAACCCGTGTGCTCTTGATCGTCAAATAATTTTTCAGCACGAGCAAAAACAGTCGTGAGTAGGAGGCAAACTACTAATAATGTGTACCGTATTGTTATGGTTAACTGTATCATTATACTCCCTCCGTTTAGAAATATAATATATTTTAGGTTAGTGAAGCTAATGTATCTAGACACATTTTAGTGTTTAGATTTATTTGAACCTACACACTAAAAGGTGTCTAGATATATCTCCTTCACAAACCTAAAACATTTTATATTTCTAAACGGAGGGAGTATTTTGGAATGCAAATATTATGTCTAGATTTAAATCAATAAGGTCCCAACGGCTAAAATGGACAAGGTGCTGAGGCAAGCCGCTTAATTTTGCTCGGCCTCCTCGTTCACCCAAGACATCCCTAACCTATGGCGAGGTTAAGCGCCCAAGCCTGCAATCCACAACGCACAAGGCACAACTCATTATATCCACGCATTGATACTTGAACACATCACTACATGACAAGAGAATGATTTGACTGTCTCCAATAAGGCCATGTAACACTTCTTCATACTTATTCTCTCTAAGGCGGCAGGAGTAAGAAGGTTACTTTACAAATCATTATTTCTAGTAGGAATTTTTTTCCATAAGTCCCATTAATATCGGTTTACACACATATGAACATGTTATACCATGAATATTCTTCCATGTTCAGTGGAACGTTATTTATTTTTTCGAAATTGTATGGAACACCTTCCAAAGATACATATGAATACAACATATTTTGTTTACAAAATACATTTTGTGGGAATACATTTCTTATCTAAATGTTCTCTTTTATTAATCTCTGCGCATGCAGAAATAGAGGTGCAACGTCCGATCAAAACTATGTTGTGCACACTGCAAACGATGGGGAAAATGTAGCATTCAGAGGTCCAGTATGCTGATCAATTGTAGTGACTGGGATAAGCATAACAAGCATAGAGGTGATGACCATCTTCAGCTGGATAGATCTATGTGCTCATTTAAGGATGTCAAGCTTTCGAGGAAACGAGAAGCAGTAAAACAAGATGGACCAGGTGCTGATCGAGCTAGATGTGTAAGTTCACAAGGTCGGGTTGCACTGGTGTATATAAACAACTAGATAGGTGTGATTTCCTAAGATCTAAAAGAACTGGTCAGGTTTTCACATGCTGAATATGAGTAGGAATACAATATAAATTCCAACCAACCAACTGACAGTCACTTTGTTCCAATTAAGACCCCTTCTCCTATATATATATGTTGTTTGCATTGCTTTGTTGTTCCGCGTGTCTTAGAGTTTGCATGCTCATAATGCCACACCAACACCGCAAAAACAACAAAGAATACATATATCTACAATAACAGTGAAAATAAAGAAGGGGCCTCACTACAGTTTTCAAGTGGTCAATGAATGAGATATTAATTTATTAAGGAGAGACAGCTGTGAAATTGGAATGGAAGGTGTCAAGAAAATGAATCCAAGTGTCGCGGTGCTTTTTACATCAACTTCGGCTGTACTATACCAATTGTTGGGCCATGTCCCTCCATATGGAGGTGTGCTGACAGCCCAGCTACAGCCCGTGAAAGTCCAACACGTTTCAACCGTTGATCGAGGTTCGTATCCAGCGACTTTGGTGATCCTTGGAAGAGGAGTAGAAAAGAAAACCTAGCCACCCTTGGCGGCTGTGTGTGAGATGCTCTGTGAGAGTATGAGCAAGTGATAGAAGTAAGTCAACGTGACTACTTCTAAGAGAGGGTGAGAGAACTCACAATAACACCACAACCTAGTGAGAAGAGAGGAAGAAGAAGGAGATGTGGTTTCTGTCCAGATTTCTAAGATCTGGCCGGTCTGTCTTCAAGCTGGTGTTTGGAGGCTCAAATATGCTTAGATTGGCTCCAAACTTGGTGAGCTTGTGCCATGCTTTGATTATTTCGATCTGGTTAGCTGGTTTGAGATTTAGATCAGTGTAGCTTCAGATTTTGAAGCAGTTTAGTCAGTTCGGATTGCTACAGTTTTAGCATATAGCAGTTTTGGTAGACGAATAGTTTGGAAAGGCAAACGGTGTCCGATTAAGCTGAAATTTGACATGTATGTTGGGAACTCGTATGTCAGCTTGGCTATAAAATTTGGTACTGATTGAATCTGTGGTTTAAGATCAGTTTGCTGATTACCGAAGAGGACAGAAACTAAGATACTCTGCTTTACTGTAATCTTTATTTCAAGTGGTTGTTGTTGTTGTTATTGTCGGTTGGCAACGTGCTAAGTGTGTTGTACATCTCTAGACGTTCTATAGAAGACTCTATATCGAGGTTTCTTATAGTGAAGCTCGCGTGGATAGGTTGGTCGACATAGGTGGTTTTTCCTCCTCACCTTGAGGAGATTTTTCCACATAAATCCTTGTCACCTGTGCATGTGCTCGTTATTTTATTTCTGCTGCATATCTATTGATTGAAACAATCCTCGGGATTCACTACAAGCAGCGGGGGTTGTGTCTCTGCCCCCACACCAACCTCCAGTAGTTCCTGGTAACTATAACACAACCCATCGACAAAAAAACACCCTGAGTCCAAATTCTTGAAAAGCGATGCCTCCAATAAGAAAACAGTGCACAATCCCCGTCGCCACTAGATAAAAAATCTTAGGTTTTCATTCTAAAGAAATTCCGCTCTCTCAAAACAATGTATTGAACAAGCTAGGTACAACCATTTAAATTCAGATCTTGGATATTCACCTTGAAAGATAACAATCTGTACTCCTCCTATAATGTCACCCCAGCTTTCCGATACTGCTACTACAAGTCACATAACACCAAGAGAAGTCATCATCGCCTCGAAGACTCGGTCCGCCATTACTAGGCCTCGTACCTCAGCTGCCATGAACCCTACAACTATCTTCACCATGGAAACCGAAACACCGACATGTCCCAAAATATGAACATACAACGAAGTTTCACATCACGCCCTTCTAAAACCTCAAAGGCTGAAATAGGGGGTGCACACGATAGAATCCTATCTAATCCAACATTATATAGACATAAAGCGCCCAATGAATATCTCTGGTAGAGCCTTCCATAACACATCAATGGCCTGATCAATGCGGGCATGCATAAAGCAAAACACCATCTTGGTGTGAGAATAACCCTAGGACCTCCTTTTTATTTGAGAACACCGGCAATCCCCCATGTCGCCGTTTGGGGCAACAAAGGAGAAGGCAGCCGGAGCGCATCCACGCCTACAATCCCAGATCGGGCCTTAAGGCCCTGATCCGACCTGCTGCTGCACTACGGGAGGTTCATGTCGTAGTTGTGTGCCGCTCGCCGGCATTTCGCCACTTCGGCTTTGGGATCCTGCACCAAGGTTGTGCCTCCTTGTTCCGCCCCCACCACCCCACTACAGTCCGTGGAGTCACCATCGCGGTACACTCTCATCCATCGGTCCTATCATGAGAAGGGCACCGCCACCACCATCGACGTCGGCAATGATCAGATGGAGGGGAAGGACCGGCGGCGAGATTGGCATCCTCCTCATAGTCACTCGGCCAGAAAGCTACCTAGGATGTTTTTATGGAGCCTCGAGGTGTGGATAGCTAGCGATACTAGTAAAAATCAGGTCACTCAGCCAGAAAGCTACCCAGGATGTTTTTATGGAGCCTCAAGGTGTGGACAACTAGCGATACTAGTAAAAATCAGGTCACTCGGCTAGAAAGCTACCCAAGATGTTTTTTATACAGCTTCAAGGTGTGTATAGCTAGCGATACTAGTAAAAATTAGGTCATCCCACACGGCTGAAGTATCCCATACCACCCGATTTAAGGAACTATGTACCCCGAGGGTGGGTGATGAACCAGACCATCGCACGCGATTAGAAAACTATGTGCGAAGCTAGCAACGCCATCCTAGTTTTGACAGCAACCCATCATACAACATTTCATCTGAAACAATAGCAATTTCACTCACAATAGCAAGTCCACTCACAATTTAGCACTTCAAATGTATTTGGTTGCACATGCATACATTCATTGCAACATAAATTTAATAAACCCAAGTTACCCAAATGATAAGATATGCATAGAATATATATATATATATATATATATATATATATATATATATATATTTTCTCCGTGTTAATATGCAAAGGATAAATCTACCACATTCTTCCCAAGACTTGGCAAGTCGTCCTTCTAGTTCTTTGTTTAGAACCATCGATTAAGTCTTTTTGTCACTTTTTGATACTTTGGTAACACTGTATACCACATTTTTTAACTACAAAATAGATTGGTGCAGTGCATCAAAATATCACAATAGCGACGGGTTGGAGGGTACTGGGATGTTGGAGAATCGTATAGCCCGTGAATTGCATTGTGTTCCCGTGTTTACATAGAAATAAGAAAGTAAATCGTTTATATGATTAAAGCGAGAAATTATGTGGCCACATTATAGGTACTTACTCTTTCATGACAATATTCATGGAAAATGGATACATTTGAGCCTCTATTTCTACATGAACTGTAGTTGTTGATTTTCTCTTCAGGGAATTCGTGCACTGGGGTGACCTTGTTAGCTCATAACCTTGCGATTTGTATGGGATTATCTATTGAAGGTTCTAGAAAAGGGTACACAAGCAAACTGGAGCAAAGCGAAGTGAAGAAGACAAGTCCCTTTTACCGCTAGTGAGAGACAAAATAGTATAATAAACAACAACTGAACATATATGTAGATGGGTATAACAAACCTTTTAGGTATTAAATAAATATTATCCGTCGCTTAAATATCATCAATGCGATGTCCCGGTCTACATTGTGTTAGATAGATCTCAAACGTGAACGGGCCCAACGGCCCGTCACGCCCCTATCCGCGCCCTGATCGGGGGCGCCCAACCCTATCTGGTTGGTGGGCCCCTGTCGCCAGCGCTATATAAAGAGGTGGGGGCCGGCAGCACGCCTCACGAGGTTAGCCGTGCCCTAGCCACCCTACCTACAAACCCTATCCGATCTAGGCTAAGCGCTGCGCCGACGGGAAGCTCCACCGCCGCCACACTCACCCTATTCCACCCATGGCCAATGACGGAGGCTCCAGCTCCGGCACCAGCTCGGGCATTCCCTCTGGCTCATGTCTGTCGAGCCAGGGAGCAGGTAGATCTCATCTCTCTCTCTCTCTCTCTCTCTCTCTCTCTCTCTGTTTTCGATCTACAAAGGTAAAGTATAGTGCTACTGATAGATCTAGACTAGATCCTTTCCAGAGATATATTATAACATTGGTATCAGAGCGAAGTTTTAGTTGCTAGATTTTTCAGTGCAATAGTAGAAACTAAAAAGTCCAAAAGAAGAGAAAAGAACTAGATCTAAAGTGCGCCTGCCCTATGGGAAGAGAAAAGAACTAGATCTAAAGTGTGTCTGCCCTATGGCCGCGCCGTTCCTCTCGATCTAGATGGGCATCCATAGTGGAGACATCTAGAAGAAGAACATACCCTTCGGGGCAAAGCAAAACCCTAGATCTAAGACCCAAAAAGGATCCCGAACTCAAGATCTAACCCCATAGATCCCCAATGAAAAGTCAATCAAAAAAAAGGGGATCACTCCGGCCATCGCCGGGAAAGTCTCTGCCCCCCCCCCCACACACCTTGCCCACTTGACGACGGTGCACCCACCCTCGGGTGGATGCACACATCGGCAAGGAGCAAAGGGGGGGGCGCCGCCGTTTCCCTACGGCCAAAGTAACACAAAAGAGGGCTCCACCGCAGCGCAAAAGGCTCCACCGCCACCCCTCTTGACGGTGGTGCGCCCACCCTCGGGTGGACGCACCGCCGGCAAGGAGGGCGGGGGGGGGGCATGGCTCGCCGGAGCAAAGGAGAGGGAGGGGCGCGCCGGAGGCGGCCGCCTCGCCTCGGGCTCGCTCGGGATACGCCGCTGAGCCAGAGGGAGGGGCGCGCCGGAGGGGGCCACCTCGCCTCGGCATCGCGGGAGGGCGCCACAGAGAGAAAGGGGCGTGGGGAGGGAGGGGCCAAAGCCGCCTCGTCCGCTCCTCCACAGCGCCGCCGCGCAGCGGGGTGCACGCGGGTAGGACGCGCCATCGCCGCGGATCCGACGCGGGGCTGCCGCGGTTTGGACGCGACCCCGCCACGGGGGGAACGCGGGGCAGACGCGGGTGGGGGAAGTGGCTAGGGTTCCAGGGGGGCGGCTGCGGGCGCCTTTATACCTCCGAGACACGCGCTGCGCCGTCCGATTTAGGGCGGGCGCGATGGACGGCTGCGATCGAGCGGCCGCGGGCGGCGGCAGGCGCTGACGTGTCAGAGCAGGCCAAGGAGGCCGTTGGCGGGCTGCGGCTGGGCCGCCAGCGAGCGCGCGTGGGCGGCATGCAGGCTAGCCAGCGCGCGGGCAGGGCAGGCCGCGGGCAGGCTTTTGGCGGGCCCAGGCTGCGGGCAGCCGGCCGCCCTAGCCAGCGCCCCGCGCGGCAGATAGCCACCAGGCTGCTGCGCCGCGCTCAGTTATAACAGTCCAACCGTTTTTCTGTCTTTTATTTTATAGAGTTGTTTTTAAATTGTTTTGCTTAGTTTTTTAAGCAATTTTTTAAATAGTTTTCTCTAGTCATTTTATTTCAAGCATATTTTGACTAGAGAATGATATTAAAGAAGAATTTTTTGTAAAGATTAAAGTTTATGAAAGTCATTCTTTAATGTTTCCGCTGCAAATAGATGATTTAAATTGCGATGATGCAATAAAAGTTGTTTAAATTTTGTTAGAAAGATGTGACAAAGCAATTAAAGATGATTATGTCTCATGTTATTAATTGACCAACGTTATTAATAAACATGACCATGATCGTTTTCATTGAGTATTAAAGGTGCATTTAACTTTATTTCTACCCAACGGTGATGTAATTTTAAATTGCACAAAACAATTGCATGCATAATTTATACCAACGTTAAGTTAATGCATACAATTGTTTTTTCCTTGGTGATCTCACATCTTTTGTGGTTTTCAGGAGGTCTCAACCTCATGGCCTGTTTGAAGGACATCCCGCTGCTGCGGGGGGACAAGTACTCCGAATGGAGGAAAAAGGTCGATTTGGCGTTTGTATGCGCCGAAGTGGATTGGGTGGTTGACACCAAGCAACCAGTTAAGCCTGCTGACCCTGTCAGGGGAGATGCTGAGGAAAGTGCTGCGTTTGAGAAAAGGAAGAGGGACCATGCTCCATTGGAGCTGGCCTACTCGATTGATAATCAAAAATAGGTGAACTCCAACAAGAAATGTTTGGCCTTCGTAAAGAACACAATTGAGAACGCCATAGTGGGCTCAATTGGAGAGTGTGCCTCCGTGGGCGAATACCTTGCCAAGATAAAGAGCCAGTTTACTGGGTCTTCAAAGATGTATGCGACCCAGCTGTTAAAACAGCTGGTGACTGAAAAGTACACGGGAGGACCCCATGGAATAAGAGAGCACATCTTGAGGATGTCCAACATGGCAGCGAAGCTGAAGGCCATGGATGAGGACCTCGAGCTAAAGTCTGCACTCTTGGTGCACCTAGTGATGGCCTCTCTTCCACAGCCATTTGAGAATTTTGTAATAAACTATAATATGTCCCCTGAAAAGTGGGACATAGAAAAGACCATTGGGATGTGCTCCCAAGAGGAGGAAAGGCTGAAGGCCCTTCACGGCGGTTCCCTGAACTTCGTGAAGGACAATAAGAAGAGGAGCTTCACAAACGGCAACCATGGTGTCTCACCCTCCAAGCCACATGGCAAGGGCCCAATGCAGTACCAGTACCAGCACCAGCAGTCCACCCCTGGGGAGAAAGACCAGTGACATCACTGTAAAAAGACTGGCCACTACAAGAAGGACTGCCCAGTTTGGCTGAAGTACATCATGGCCAAAAATGGTAAAGATATAGTTTCTTTTGTTAATGAATCTCTGTATGAAAAGTTTACTAGATCTACATGGTGGATTGATTCTGGTGCAACTGTTCATGTTGCCAACTCTTTATAGGGGTTCCATTCGACAAGGATCATGCCAAAAAGAGAAAGACTCATTGAAGTGGCGAATGGGATTGAAGCAGAAGTGGAGGCCATTGGTGACGTCCCTCTGGAGCTGGCTGATGGCTCTTCTCTTTTGCTCAAGGATGTTCTTTTTGTTCCCTCAATTCATAGAAATTTAATAAGTGTGTCGTGCCTGGACAAAGATTCTTATGAGTGTTATTTTGGAAATGGCAAGTGTGCCATTTGGTTAAAAGATATTTGTGTGGGTGTTGCTACCTTATATGATAAGTTATATTTACTATCCTTGCATGAGAAAGTATTTTCTGTGTGTGATGTGAATGAAAATTTTCCCTTGTCGAACAAAGAACAAAAGAAAAGAAAGCGAACTCTTGACTCATCGAAACTATGGCACTACAGACTAGGCCATATTTCGAGGGGAAGAATAGAAAGCCTCGTTAAAAATGGCATTCTTCCTCCGTTAGAGTTCTCCGACATAGAACAATGCATAGATTGCAATAAAGGAAAGTATGTCAAACAAATTAAAAAGGGTGCAAACCGAAGCATAGCTACAGTAGAAATAATCCACATGGATATTTGTGGACCGTTTCCGGTGAAAAGTGTGGATGGCTATGATTCATTCATAACATTCACGGATGATCACTCCCGGTATGGTTATATTTATCCAATTAAAGAAAGATCTGAAGCCTTGGATAAATTTAAAATTTTCAAAGCTGAAGTAGAAAATCAGCATGATAAAAGAATTAAAATAGTTCGGTCCGATCGTGGGGGGGGGAGTACTACGGTCGGCATACTCCATATGGTCAAGTACCAGGACCCTTTGCAAGGTTCCTGCAAGAAAATGGAATAGTCGCCCAGTATTCTATGCCGGGCGAACCTCAGCAAAACGGAGTAGCTGAAAGGCGCAACCGTACCCTTATGGATATGGTGCGCAGCATGATGAGCTACTCCACCCTCCCATTGGGATTGTGGATGGAGGCGCTTAAAACCGCCATTCACATTCTCAACACAGTACCAAGTAAGTCGGTGCCCAAAACACCGTACGAATTGTGGACATGCAGAGTCTCCTCTTTGCACCACTTGAGGGTCTGGGGGAGCCCAGCTGAGGTAAAAGTTTTCAATCCAAACATTGCAAAGTTAGACCCCAAAACAGTATCTTGCCATTTTATTGGCTATCCAGATAAGTCCAAAGGCTATCGTTTCTACTTTCCCGACAGATACACAAAGTTTGTAGAAACGAGACATGCAGTCTTCTTGGAGGACGAATTGATGAGGGGGAGCACGGTAGCTAGGAAACTTGATCTTAGGAGAAGAGGGTGCATGCACCTAATCCGATGACCCAGGAGCCATTTTTCTCACTACCTGTTGTGCCACCATCTACAACCCTTGAGGCTATGGTGTCGGCACCTGTTGTGACTCCACACGTGACAACAATGGGCGAAAGTTTGGAACCTGTCCATCAGGAGCCACCTTAACCCACTATTGAGCACGAAAGGGAGCCAGAACAGCCACCTAAAATAAATGTGCCTGAACCCGAGGCAAGAAATGAGCAAGAGTCTGATGAACTCAGAAGGTCTAAAAGAGAATGAAGACCAGCCATTTCCAAAAAAAAATACAAAGTCTACAATGTAGTTCATATGAAGGGCGATCCCACCTCATATGAAGAAGCCATGAGTAGCCCTCACTCAGCAAAGTGGGCGGAGGCAATGGAAGATGAAATGAAATCAATGAGTTACAACAATGTTTGGGACTTAGAGGAAATTCCTAAAGGAGCCAAAAAAGTATGATGCAAATGTTGGAGATATGCCCTAGAGGCAATAATAAATGTAGTTATTATTATATCTTTGTGTTTATGATAAATGTTTACATTCATAGTATTAACAAGGAAACATTAATATTTGTGTGATTTGTAAACTTAATTTGAAGTCCCTAGTATAGCCTCTATACTTCACTAGCTTGTTGGTTGATAAATGATTGTGGTTTCCCTATCATGAACATTGAGATGTTATCAACAACAAGATCATATCGTTAGGAGAATGATATGGTGGACATACTCCTATAGATAAGCGTAGCATAAAGATCAAGTCATTTCAATAGTTCAATTGCTATATGCTTTCTGATACATAGTAACCTAATTCCTTCGACCATGAGATCATGCATATCACCTTTACCGGATGGATGCTTTGATGACATCAAACACCACACCGTAACTGGGTGGCTATAAAGGTGGCATTGAGTGTTCGGAAAGTATTGGTTGAGACACATGGATCAAGAGTGGGATTTGTCCATCCATATGACGGATAGATATTCTCTGGGCCCTCTCGGTGAAATGTCATCCAATTAGCTTGCAAGCATGTGACTGGCTCACAAGGGATCACATATCACGGGAACGAGAAAAGAGTACTTATCAGTAACGAGGTTGAACTAGGTATGCAGAGATACCGACGATCATAACCTCGGATAAGTAACATATCGTGAGACAAAGGGAAATTGGTATCGTATGTAAGTGGTTCATTCGATCGCAAAGTAATCGTAGAAATATGTGGGAGCCATATGAATTTCCAGATTCCTCTATTGGTTATTGTTCGGAGAAGTGTCTCGATCATGTCCGCATAATTCACGAACCGTAGGGAGACACACTTAAGGATTCGACGTTGTTTTGAGTAGTTATGGTATTATGAGAAAGAGACCGAATGTTGTTCGGAGTCCCGGATGGGATCTGGGATATCACGAGGTGATCCGGAATGGTCCGGAGAATAAGATTCATATAAGGAAAGACCCGTTTCGGAGTTCGGGAATGATTCTGGTGTTTTCATCGGGAATGTTCTAGAAGGTTCCGGATTGTCCGGCACTCCGGGGGGGAGGGGTACATGAATGTGTCATTACATATTGGAATGATTGCATCATGTACTAAGTGTTCTTGCTGTCCCAAATAAAGGATTAAATTGAATCCTAAAACAGAAAAGTCAAATGTCCAGTTTGAAAGTCAAACGGCCAAAACAAGAAACTGTGGGAAACAAGCAAGAGGAGTTGGGAACCGACTTGAGGGAGGAGTCTCCTCCCCAAGCCGGCGCGCCACCCAAGGCCGACTTGGGGAGGGACTCCCCTCCCCTGGCCGCGCCTCCCCACCTATAAGAGGAGGGGCAGGGCTCCCTCCTCTAGACACACAAGTTTCTACCTCTAATCTCCGGTTTAGAGCCGTTTTGGTTTAGAGCTTCTAATTGCTTTAGCCTGCGGTTTAGAGCCTTCTAATTGGTGTGTCTAATCTCTAGACCACTAATATCCCTCTCTCATAATCCACCATACTCGCTCCGGCTTAAGGCGAAGCCCTGCGGGATCTCCCCTCTACTTCCGGTACCACGCCGTTGTGCTGCCGGAATCGCGAGGAGAGTGCTACAACCTCCGCTGCCTGCTGGAACAAGGGAGAGGAAGGTCTTCGTCGAGTACCGAACGTGTGACCGACTGCGGGAGCGCTGCCGGAACGCAGCGCCGGAAGGATCGTCTACACGATCTTGAGATCGGGAAGAGTACGACTACATCACCCACGAGAATCCGCTCTCGTTAAACGCTTTGGAATCTTCGAGGGTAAGTTATTCCATCGACTCGTTGCTACAATCTAGTAGATAGATCTTGGCTTGTTTGTTTGTATGCGATAGAAATTTTTTGTTTTCCATGCTATGAACCCCTACAGTGGTATCAGAGCCGTGTCTATATGTAGATCTGTTGCACGAGTAAAACACAATGGTCATTGTGGGCGTTGATGCTTTTATTGTCGATTACTTCTTGTGTACTTTGCATCTTGCGGTATGTTGGGATGAAGCGGCCCGGGCTAACCTTACATGACATCATTCATGAGACTTGCTCCACGCTTGACATGCAACTTGTATTGCATAAGTGGCTTTGCGGGTGCCTGTTTCTCCTAGCATAGTTAAGATCCAATTTACAACGGGTGATCAACAATGCTAGTATCAATGTTGTGGTTCTTGTTCGTAAGTTAGAACGACACTTATTGAAAGCCCCAAACCACGTAAAATATGCAAAGAAAGTAGAGGCGTCTAACTTTGTTTTGCAGGGGTGTGCAGTGATGTGATATGGCCATGATTGTGATTATATTTGATGTATGCAATGTTCCTTATTGTAAGTCGGCAACCGGCAGGAGCCATATGGTTGTCTTTAATTTATGTTAAGACCCGCGTGTCTATTCAAAGTAGTTGTAATAGTTGAAGCCGGTGGACGACAACCATGGAGAAGCGTCATTGACCTTGATGCAATGCCGGTGATGATGGAGATCATGTTCGTGCTTGAAGATGGAGATCGGAAGCACAAAGAAGAAAGGCCATATCATATCACATATATATTGAATTGCATGTGATGTTAATCCTTTATGCATCTTGTATTGCTTCGTAAACGACGGTAGCATTATAAGATGATCCCTCATGCACATGAATTTCAAATCATAAAGTGTTCACCCTTAGTTAGCACCGTTGCTAAAGCTTGTTGTTTCGAAGCACCACGTGATGATCGGGTGTGTTAGATTCTGCAAGTGTATACAACGTGAGCAAGCCAGATTTGCTCATGCGGAAACTAAGGTTTGATCTTGACGAGCCTAGCATGTACAGACATGGTCTCGGAACACGGATCACCGAAAGGTAAAGCATGAATCATATAGTAGATATGATGAACATGTCGATTGTTCGCCATTGAAACTATGTCAACTCTCGTGATGATCGGTGTTGATATGGTGGATTTGGTTCGTGTGATCACTAAAACAATGTGAGGGATATTGTTTTGAGTGGGAGTTCACCTAGTTTAATTTTATTATTAATTTGAACTCAATTTGTCATAAACTTAGTCTAAACTATTGCAAATATGTTGTATATCAATGGCAGCCCCTACCATCAATTTTAATGCGTTCCTAGAGAAAGAAAAGTTGAAAAACAATGGAAGCAACTTCGCGGATTGGTTCCGCAATTTGAGGATTGTCCTCACAGCTGGTAATTTGACCTATGTGCTGGATGCACCGCTGGGTGACCCACCTGCAGCTGATGCTCCCGATGAAGTAAAGAATGTTTACCTCGCTCGGAAGAATCAGTACTCCATAGTTCAGTGTGCTATCTTGTATGGTTTGGAATCGGAGCTTCAGAAAAGGTCTGAGGATTCAGACCCATATGATATTGTCGAGGATCTCAAATTGATTTTTGAGACTCATGCGGCAATTGAAAGTTATGAAGCTTCTGAAAAGTTCTTTAACTGCAAGATGGAAGAGGGCAGCTCCGTCAGTGAGCATGTGCTTAAGATGTCTGGGCATGCAAACAAACTTCAAAGCTTGGGTATTGTGATTCCTAATGCTTTGGGGATTTACCGTGTCCTCCAATCACTACCACCAAGTTACAAGAACTTTGTGATGAACTAAAACATGCAGAACATGAACAAGACGTTGCCAGAACTCTTTGCCATGTTGAAATCTGCAGAAGTGGAGATTAAGAAAGAGCACCAAGTGTTGTTGGTCAATAAGACCACCAAATTCAAGAAAGGTAAGTCTAAGCAAAAGGGACACTTCAAGAAGGGTGGTAAGAAAGTTACCACGCCGGCGAAGAAGACCAAGGCTGGACCTAAGCCTGATACTGAGTGCTTTTACTGCAAGGGAGAAGGTCACTGGAAGCGGAATTGCCCAAAGTACTTGGCGGATTTGAAGAATGGCAACATCAAGAAGAAAGGTATATCTGATATACATGTTATTGATGTGTATCTCACTAGTACTCGTAGTAGTGCCTGGGTATTTGATACTGGTTCGGTTGCTCATATTTGTAACTCGAAACAGGTGCTGCAGAATAAACGGAAGCTAGCGAAGAACGAGGTGACGATGCGCGTGGGAAACGGATCAAAGGTTGATGTGATCGCGGTCGGCACGCTACCCCTTCATCTGCCATCGGGATTAGTTTTATACTTAAATAATTGTTATTTGGTGCCTGCGTTGAGCATGAACATTATATCGGGATCTTGTTTATTGCGATACGGTTACTTGTTTAAGTCCGAGAATAATGGTTGTTCGATTTATATGAGTAATATGTTTTACGCACATGCACCTTTGATAGATGGTCTATTCTTATTGAATCTCGATAGTGGAAATACACATATCAACAACATTGAGGCTAAACGTTTGAAATCAAGCGATAATTCAACCTATATGTGGCACTGTCGTCTTGGTCACATTGGAGTGAAGCGTATGAAGAAACTCCATTCCGATGGACTTCTTGAATCACTTGAAAGATGCGAAGCATGTCTGATGGGAAAAATGACTAAGACTCCATTTTCTGGTATGATGGAGCGAGCTACGGACTTATTGGAAATTATACATACCGATGTGTGTGGTCCAATGAGTGTAGCATCGCGCAGTGGTTATCGTTATGTTCTTACCTTCACGGATGACTTGAGTAGATATGGGTATATCTATTTCATGAAACATAAGTCCGAAACTTTCGAGAAGTTTAAGGAGTTTCAAAGTGAGGTAGAGAATCAACGTAACAAGAAGATTAAATTTCTACGTTCTGATCGTGGAGGTGAATATCTAAGTTACGAGTTTGGCGAGCATTTGAAGAAATGCGGAATACTTTCACAATTGACACCGCCGGGAACACCACAGCGTAATGGTGTATCCGAACGTCGTAATCGAACTCTCTTAGATATGGTTCGTTCTATGATGTCACTTACAGATTTACCGCTATCATTTTGGGGTTATGCATTAGAAACAGCCGCATTCACTTTAAATAGGGCACCGTCTAAATCCGTTGAAACGACACCGTATGAATTATGGTTTGGGAAGAAACCTAAATTGTCGTTCCTTAAAGTTTGGGGATGCGAAGCCTATGTAAAGAAGTTACAGCCGGACAAGCTTGAACCCAAAGCGGAAAAATGCGTCTTCATAGGATACCCGAAGGAAACTATTGGGTATACCTTCTATCATAGATCCGAAGGCAAAATCTTCGTTGCCAAGAACGGATCCTTTCTAGAAAAGGAATTTCTCTCGAAAGAAGTGACTGGAAGGAAAGTAGAACTCGACGAGGTTGTCGAACCTTCTCTCGAAATTGCGAGTAGCGCAGCACCGGAAGAAGTTCCTGTGGTGCCTGCACCAATTAGAGAGGGAGCTAATGATGGTGATCATGAAACTTCGGTTGAAGTTGCTACAGAGCCTCGGAGGTCAACGAGAAATCGTACCACTCCAGATTGGTATGATCCCGTTATGAGTGTCATGTTGGTGGACAACACCGATGACCCCGAGACATATGAGGAAGCGATGATGAGCCCAGATTCCAATAAATGGCAAGAAGCCATGAAATCCGAGATTGGATCCATGTACGAAAACCAAGTATGGACTTTGGTGGACTTACCGGATGGCCGAAAGGCTGTCGAGAACAAATGGATTTTCAAGAAGAAAACATATGCTGATGGTAATGTTACTGTCTATAAAGCTCGACTTGTCGCAAAAGGGTTTCGACAAATTCAAGGAGTTGACTACGATGAGACTTTCTCACCAGTAGCAAAGCTAAAGTCTGTGAGGATTATGTTAGCAATCGCTGCATATTATGATTATGAGATATGGCAGATGGATGTCAAAATAGCATTCCTCAATGGAGACATTGATGAAGAGTTGTATATGATGCAACCCAAAGGTTTTGTCGATCCTAAAGATGCTAACAAGGTATGCAAACTTCAACGGTCCATCTATGGATTGAAGCAAGCATCCCGAAGTTGGAATCAATGTTTTGATAAGGTAATCAAAAGTTTTGGTTTTATACAAACTTATGGAGAAGCTTGTATTTACAAGAAAGTGAGTGGGAGCTCTGTAGCATTCTTAATACTATATGTGGATGACATATTGTTGATTGGGAATGATGTAGACCTTCTTAATAGTGTCAAAGAATATTTGAATAATAGTTTTTCAATGAAGGATCTTGGCGAAGCAGCTTACATATTAGGCATTAAGATTTATAGAGATAGATCGAAACTCCAAATATCATTGTCACAGAGTACATATTTGGACAAAGTTCTAAAGAGGTTTGGAATGGAAGAAAGCAAGAAAGGGTTCTTGCCCATGTTGCCCAATACGACCTTGAGTAAAACTCAAAGTCCGACATCGGCAGAAGATAGAGAAAGGACGAGTAAAACTCCCTATGCATCAGCCATAGGATCTCTAATGTATGCCATGCTATGTACTAGACCCGACATCGCATATGCTGTTAGTCTAACTAGCAGATATCAAAGTGATCCAGGAGTGGATCATTGGACAGCGGTCAAAAACATCCTTAAGTACTTGAGAAGAACTAAGGATATGGTTCTTTCTTATGGAGGTGATGAACAGCTCGTTGTTAATGGTTACACCGATGCTAGTTGGAACACCGATCCGGATGATTCTAAATCACAATCTGGATACGTATTTATTTTGAATGGTGCAGCAGTTAGCTGGAGGAGTGCAAAGCAAAGCGTTGTGGCGAGATCTTCAACTGAATCGGAATACATGGCTGCTTCGGAAGCTTCACAAGAAGCGATATGGATGAAAGAGTTCATTACAGAGCTGGGTGTGGTTCCTAGTGCGCTGGACCCAATGTCTATCTACTGTGATAACATGGGCGCCATAGCCAATGCGCAAGAACCAAGGTCACACAAGAAGCTGAAGCATATCAAGCTACGTTTTCACGCTATTCGAGAACATATCCAGGATGGAGATATAAAGATTTGCAAAGTACACACAGATCTGAATGTGGCGGATCCGTTGACTAAACCTCTCCCGAGGGCAAAACATGACCAGCACCAAACTGCCATGGGTGTTCGGTATATTACCATGTAATCTAGATTAGATGACTCTAGTGCAAGTGGGAGACTGTTGGAGATATGCCCTAGAGGCAATAATAAATGTAGTTATTATTATATCTTTGTGTTTATGATAAATGTTTACATTCATAGTATTAACAAGGAAACATTAATATTTGTGTGATTTGTAAACTTAATTTGAAGTCCCTAGTATAGCCTCTATACTTCACTAGCTTGTTGGTTGATAAATGATTGTGGTTTCCCTATCATGAACATTGAGATGTTATCAACAACAAGATCATATCGTTAGGAGAATGATATGGTGGACATACTCCTATAGATAAGCATAGCATAAAGATCAAGTCATTTCAATAGTTCAATTGCTATATGCTTTCTGATACATAGTAACCTAATTCCTTCGACCATGAGATCATGCATATCACCTTTACCGGATGGATGCTTTGATGACATCAAACACCACACCGTAACTGGGTGGCTATAAAGGTGGCATTGAGTGTTCGGAAAGTATTGGTTGAGACACATGGATCAAGAGTGGGATTTGTCCATCCATATGACGGATAGATATTCTCTGGGCCCTCTCGGTGAAATGTCATCCAATTAGCTTGCAAGCATGTGACTGGCTCACAAGGGATCACATATCACGGGAACGAGAAAAGAGTACTTATCAGTAACGAGGTTGAACTAGGTATGCAGAGATACCGACGATCATAACCTCGGATAAGTAACATATCGTGAGACAAAGGGAAATTGGTATTGTATGTAAGTGGTTCATTCGATCGCAAAGTAATCGTAGAAATATGTGGGAGCCATATGAATTTCCAGATTCCTCTATTGGTTATTGTTCGGAGAAGTGTCTCGATCATGTTCGCATAATTCACGAACCGTAGGGAGACACACTTAAGGATTCGACGTTGTTTTGAGTAGTTATGGTATTATGAGAAAGAGACCGAATGTTTTTCGGAGTCCCGGATGGGATCTGGGATATCACGAGGTGATCCGGAATGGTCCGGAGAATAAGATTCATATAAGGAAAGACCCGTTTCGGAGTTCGGGAATGATTCCGGTGTTTTCATCGGGAATGTTCTAGAAGGTTCCGGATTGTCCGGCACTCCAGGAGGGAGGGGTACATGAAAGTGTCATTACATATTGGAATGATTGCATCATGTACTAAGTGTTCTTGCTGTCCCAAATAAAGGATTAAATTGAATCCTAAAACAGAAAAGTCAAATGTCCAGTTTGAAAGTCAAACGGCCAAAACAAGAAACTATGGGAAACAAGCAAGAGGAGTTGGGAACCGACTTGAGGGAGGAGTCTCCTCCCCAAGCCGGCGCGCCACCCAAGGCCGACTTGGGGAGGGACTCCCCTCCCCTGGCCGCGCCTCCCCACCTATAAGAGGAGGGGCAGGGCTCCCTCCTCTAGACACACAAGTTTCTACCTCTAATCTCCGGTTTAGAGACGTTTTGGTTTAGAGCTTCTAATTGCTTTAGCCTGCGGTTTAGAGCCTTCTAATTGGTGTGTCTAATCTCTAGACCACTAATAGCCCTCTCTCATAATCCACCATACTCGCTCCGGCTTAAGGCAAAGCCCTGCGGGATCTCCCCTCTACTTCCGGTACCACACCGTTGTGCCGCCGGAATCGCGAGGAGAGTGCTACAACCTCCGCTGCCTGCTGGAACAAGGGAGAGGAAGGTCTTCGTCGAGTACCGAACGTGTGACCGACTGCGGGAGCGCTGCCGGAACGCAGCGCCGGAAGGATCGTCTACACGATCTTGAGATCGGGAAGAGTACGACTACATCACCCACGAGAATCCGCTCTCGTTAAACGCTTTGGAATCTTCGAGGGTAAGTTATTCCATCGACTCGTTGCTACAATCTAGTAGATAGATCTTGGCTTGTTTGTTTGTATGCGATAGAAAATTTTTGTTTTCCATGCTACGAACCCCTACAGCAAATGGGTCTACAAAACAAAGTATGACTCCAACGGGAATGTAGAAAAGTACAAAGCTAGACTCGTGGCAAAAGGCTTTACGCAAAGAGAAGGCGTATATTACAATGAGACTTTCTCTCCGGTCTCATGTAAGGACTCCTTCCGAATCATCATGGCACTTGTTGCACATTTTGATTTAGAGTTGCATCAAATGGATGTCAAGACGGCATTTCTAAATGGAGATTTAGAAGAAAATGTTTACATGAAACAACCCAAGGGTTTTTTCATGGAGGGGAAGGAACATATGGGATGCCGCCTAAAGAAATCCATTTATGGGTTAAAGCAAGCCTCTAGGCAGTGGTATTTAAAGTTTAATGATACCATTAAAAGATTTGGATTCAAGGAAAATGTTGAGGACAACTGCATTTATGCAAAGTTCAAAAGTGGGAAATATATTTTCCTAATTTTTTATGTGGATGACATTCTACTTGCCAGCAGTGATGTTAGTCTACTACTAGAGACAAAGAAGTTCTTGTCATCTAGTGATGTTATTCTACTACTAGAGACAAAGAAGTTCTTGTCATCTAACTTTGACATGAAAGACCTTGGTGAAGCCTCTTATGTTTTGGGCATAGAAATTCACCGAGACAGAAAGAATGGAGTGTTAGGACTGTCGCAGAAAGCGTATTGTGAAAAGATTTTAAAGAAATACAATATGCATGCGAGTAATTCAACACCTGCTCCCATAGTCAAGGGCGATAGTTTTGGGAAATCCCAATGTCCAAAGAATCAATATGAGATCGATCAAATGAAGTCAGTACCATATGCTTCGGGTGTTGGAAGTTTACAGTATGCACAAGTGTGCACTCGCCCTGACTTAGCATTTATCACCGGGGTACTCGGTAGATATCAAGAGAATCCAGGCATAGAGCACTGGAAGATGGTAAAGAAAGCTTTGCGTTATTTGCAAGGCACAAAAGGCCTCATGCTAACATATAGACGATCTGATTCCCTAGAGATAAAAGGGTATTCAGATGCGGATTTTGCGGGAGATAAAGACGACCGAAAGTCCACGACAGGGTATGTCTTTACTCTCGCAGGAGGTGCTTTTTCGTGGAGAAGCGCCAAACAGTCGATAGTTGCATCATCTACGATGTATGCAGAATTTATAGCATGTTATGAGGCCATGGGACAGGCGTTATGGTTAAAGAAATTCTTGCCCGACTTGAAAGTGGTTGACTGCATCAGCAGGCCACTAAAGATGTACTGTGACAACGAGCCCGCAGTATTCTATGCTCACAACAACAAGTCGAGTAATGCTACAAAGTCTATAGATATAAAGTATTATGTTGTGAAGGACAAAGTCCAGGATCAAACTATAAGACTCGAGCATATAAGGACAAAGGATATGCTTGCGGATCCGCTAACGAAAGGCTTAGCACCCAATGTGTTCAAGGAACACATAGCCGGCATGGGTTTAACGGGAAGCCTATGATTCCTGGACTATAGAGGCCCAAAAGTAACAGGATTTGTTTCAAAACATGAAGGTATATGGTGGCTGTCTGATTCTATCGACAATTGAGCTGAGACGATGAAACATGCTCTATGTATCGTTCTGTGATGGAATAAGTAAAGAACAAGGTTAAAAGTAAAGTCGAGATCTAGGAGGAGAATGTTAGATAGATCTCAAACGTGAACGGGCCCAACGGCCCGTCACGCCCCTATCCGCGCCCTGATCGGGGGCGCCCAACCCTATCTGGTTGGTGGGCCCCTGTCGCCAGCGCTATAGAAAGAGGTGGGGGGCCGGCAGCACGCCTCACGAGGTTAGCCGTGCCCTAGCCGCCCCATCTACAAACCCTATCCGATCTAGGCTAAGCGCTGCGCCGACGGGAAGCTCCACCGCCGCCACACTCACCCCATTCCACCCATGGCCAATGACGGAGGATCCAGCTCCGGCACCAGCTCGGGCATTCCCTCTGGCTCATGTCTGTCAAGCCAGGGAGCAGGTAGATCTCATCTCGGTTCTCTCTCTCTCTCTCTCTCTCTCTCTTTCTCTCTCTCTGTTTTTTATCTACAAAGGTAAAGTATAGTGCTACTGATAGATCTAGACTAGATCCTTTCCAGAGATATATTATAACACATTGAAATGATTAACACATGTCTAGGAAAAGGATACATCAAAAAAACCCTGAATCCACCAAGCCATAACTCCAGACCCGACAATGGGGGAGATCATCTAGCAGGGCCTTATGTCATAGAGTCACAACAACGCCCCGCCAACACATTTGGTATAACAGACCCTCTATGTGGCGCTTGCACGCGCTCCTAGAGCCACCACCACCGTCGTACCATCGACCCATCCTTAGGGTAAAGATATGCAGTTGCCTCGACATGCCCGTTGTCGATGCTGCAATGGCACCAAACAACAGCACCACCCTGCGTGTTGATCATCACGTTCGACACGGCAAAAATCATGCCGGCAAACCTCACTACCCTTCCAACCAGCATCTACCCCATAAACAATGCTCTTAGGAGGGAGAACGGAGTTGCACGCCGCCATTGTCCAATCCAGGATAACTAGATTGGGGGTTTCCTCCCCAAAGCAGTCTGCCAAGAAGACGAGAGCTACATCATGAATGCCTTCGACAAGGTAACAACACATAGACGCTGTAGTCGTCCGAAATGAACGAAGTCAGCGAGGTTTTCATCGGCATCCGTGCCTTCTAAAACCCGTCCATAATTTCTAAGTTGGGCAGTGCGAAATCCAAAGCTGAATCAGCACCGATGGCTGTTGTGTATGTAACCTGAATGATGAGCAGACGGAGAAAGAAGTCCTGAGCCTTTTCTTACGGGTTGAAATGGGAGGATCACTACAACAATCATTCACCATCTAAGCCGCGCGCGGGCTGGACGAATCTCGCTTAGGAAGATACCACGCGTTGCACCCAAACCGGTATAACTTCTACTCCCTCCGTTTTAAAATATAAGATGTTTTAACTTTATGAAGCAAATGTATCTAGGCTTCATTTAGTAGATAGATTCATTCAACAGTGGGGTGAATCTACATACTAAAAGAAGTCTAGATTCATTTTCTTCATAAACCTAAAACATCTTATATTTTAAAATGGAGGAAATACATGACTAGAACGCAGCTGAACTTTAGAAGTAGCACGCCCATGGCATTCTGTCTACGATCTTTGTTTTCCTCTTCCTGATGCCACTCATTTCAAAGCTCCTGCGTCAGCGCATGTTTATGTCTTGTTGTTCCAACAAAATAGAACTACTCCAATGGGGCGAGCGGATCACGGTGTATATATAGTGTAGACGAGTTTATAGAGACACTGTTGATTATTTTAACTTTCTTGGTTGTTTCTATAAAAAAGTACTGGCTGTACTTGGCCCGCCGGCGCGTAGTTAACTCCGGTAAAAAGCTACTTTCAGCTTTTGCTATATATTAGGAAGGAGATCAACCATTCCATGCAAATCATAGCCGACAAAACAACAAAGCACGAGCTAGGACCCATCAAAACTCTGTATCATTGTCTTCATCTACAAAAAAAAATGGCAGACCAGTAAGCCGAACTTTCTATGCCCCCTAGGAATTCTCTCTTAAAATAGGCTTCTGTCCTGCTTTATAAATGAAGTCATACCGGCTAAACTGATACAAGATGGTGAGAAGAACCTCTTACAAAGCAGATCTAAGATAAACAAAAAGAAAAACATGGAGACCAAAACTTGCAACCGAAAACATTGAAGTAGACCGAGTGAAACCGAGGCTCCACGACGACCCCCCAAGAGGGTAATGGCGCATTGCGCCGCCGCTGTTGAGACCACGAAGGTCAAGGGTTTTCACCCGGAGACGTAGCACGGAGAGGATAACCACAATGACACCCCCAAGAGGGCTACGACACCTGTAGGTATCGCCACCGTTGCAAGGCACTGAGAACGGACGACACCTATTTATGGACTATTCTTTGCCTATGATGGTTTGGAAGATACTCGTTGTTGCATCTCTAATGGAGGAATCTTCGGTTTGGGAAATAGATTTCTCGCACCATACATTCGTATTGGCTGTGGCTGTGTCATTCTCTTTTTTCGAAAAATTCAACCCATCTTTTTTGGGGAGAACTCGGCAGTAGTAGTACAAGTAGCCTAATAAGTAACAAAAATGTAAATAGGTCCATGGACTACCTAGCATCGACTATAGACACACTGACGGGAGCCATGGCGAGCCACCGTCCTCGCCCCTCCATCACTAAAGTCGGCCAAAGTTTGTCAGAGTAGACCTTGTAGTAGTAGATAAACGGGTAGTTATCGTGCTAAGTTTTCAAAAAACCAGCACACTCGATCGGCAACAATCTTGGTAGCCAATGATGAGATGGAAGAGACATGATTAAAACCAGCAACGAACACAAAAATAGACTGCATCCTAGGAGATCCACCAAACACAAACACCGCACGCCATCCGTCGGTGGTAGACGTGCGAGGATATGACAGGGAGGATGTTATTTTTACTTCAGGATGTCTCCTCTACCTCACCATCCCGAACAAGATAATGGAAAAAACCTAAACAAACAAGGTCGCCCTCCCGCCGGTGAGGTGCGATGGTCCGTCGCACCTCCAAGTCCCTAAGTGCCACCATAGGTGAAATAGACAGATGACGTCACTGGCAAGGGGAACAATACATATATCGCTTTTTTGAACTCCTGATTGCCTCGTCCCCTTATCAGTAGCGGTTTGAAATGATATCAATCATCCTCAACCCCACGACATGTGACCTTTGTAATTGTGGTAATCTTTTTTTTTGGAAAGGAGCATATATTAATATCGCACGATACCAATTACACCCAGCCTCTGCAACAATGTATTACCCTAATAGCATTACGGATGCACACAACCAAAAAATAAAAGAAGAATTACAGGAAAAAAAAGTCCCGCTTTAGTGATCTATGCCCTACAACAACGACCAAACACCACCAAGACAGCACCAGAAATCCATCCTCTCCAAAAGCGATGCCTCCAAGAAGGGAACAGTGCACTAGCGTCGTCATCGCCCTGATCAACGATCATAGGTTTTCACCCTGGAGAAAGTCCGCGCTGACAAAACAATGCCTTCAACAAGGTCATTGTCAGGCACAACCAATTAAGGCCAGACCTTGAATTTTCACCCTGTAGCTTGAACCCTGGAAATCTCCTGTACTGTCGCCCCCACTTTCCAATGTCGCTGCTCCAAGACTTAGAACACCAAGCCAAAACCTCATCGCAAACAGGATTCACACCACCATTACTATTCTTCAGACCTTGGCTTTCATGTCATTCTCCACGACTGACTTCACCATGGGACTAATGGCATGTCCTTGATGGAAACAGTCTGTAAAGCTTCACAGCACTCCCTCTGAAACCAAACGGTCAGATAAAACATGGTTGCGCGCGACCGAGATCCATCTAATCTGGCGAACTCCGGCATGTCGTCCATTGGAGTTCACCAGCGGAATCTTTCGGAACACAACACTCCGACCAGATCGATGAAGTCATGGAGCAGGTAGATCTTCTTCATGGT
Organism: Avena sativa; assembly: GCA_916181665.1. Classification (NCBI taxonomy): domain Eukaryota; kingdom Viridiplantae; phylum Streptophyta; class Magnoliopsida; order Poales; family Poaceae; genus Avena; species Avena sativa. The sequence continues at coordinate 294,023,637 of OV702282.1, forward strand.
GCGAGAGGGATCCTAGGACCAACCCCCTTTATTCAAAGCCATACCGGAAGCCCACACACCGCCGGTCTTCACCGGTCACCAAGACCCACTGAAAAAACGGCCGATCCATGGTGACACAGGCCGCCATAACCGCTATCTCGATGAAGAGACAACACCGCAGGTGGAGACTAGATGAACGAGCACCGATCCGCAGCCCACCGTCCCAGATCGGATCAGATGGTCCGCTAGTCCGCCGCATCGCCAACCGGATCTGAGGCCGCCGCATCGCCGCTCCACCCTAACCGCCGGACCTCCACCTCGCCAAGATCGGCCATGGCACCAGCTCCATACGCAGGCCCCGTCCAACGTCGGGAAATCCCTCCCTTCCACCACGCTGGGGCCGGGAGGCCGGATCCCCGCCGCCCCCATCACCGGCGGCATGCTCTTAGGCTGGCGGGCCTCCGGGGGCGACGAGGAGGGAGGGGCAAGGAGGGAGGAGGTGGCGGCGGCGCTAGGGAAAGTCTCCCTCGGTCGCCAGGAGGAGGGCGACGCGAGGGGGTACGTCTCAAATATATCTATATACTCGTAATTGTGGTAATCTACCAACTGAAGATAGGTCTTGTAAAACAATGGCTAGATATAAAATGTTGCTTTCTTGATAGATTTTCTAACACAGATCTATCGTTTTCCGGCTTAGCATGACATGCGCTTTGATAATTACTCACTTTTCTTTATAATTATTTTTAAACCTTGACCAAATATATATGAAAACATGTTAACTTCTACAATATAAAAAATTAATAGTCATTATAAATAAAATTTCATATTGTATAAATTTGGCATTAAATATATTGACCAGTTTTCTTATATTGTTGAACAAACTAACACATATAAATGAAAATAGAGGGAGTAATAGAAATCTAAATTGCTGGTATTCACATGTGGATAACACGGAAAAAATCTAAAGGCTGCGTTAAACATGCTTCCCAAAATATATTCTGCTTCCTCGTGTTGTTGTTTGTGTATACAAACATCTGATTAGCTGCATTGTAGTGTATTCCCCTATGAGCTAACCACTTGGATGAACTAATACGTCGACGATGGAAAGGATGAAGAACAACGGTGGCGGGTCCTTTCATGATTCAAGATTGCCTTTCACTACAGCACGCGACGGCTAAAAGCCCTCGGCGTAGCCAGCATTGCCGTCGGCATACGCTACGCCGAGGGCTGCCGTCGGCGTAGCCCCCTCGGCGAAGGTCTCCCTCGGCGGAGCAAAAACGGTCGTCGGCGTAGCAGAAAACCGTCGGCGTAGCTCTACGCCGACGGCCGAGGCGGGCCCGTCGGCATAACGGCCGTCGGCGAACGGCGGCGCTGCCGTTAGACGGCCGCTAACGGCGCACCGTATACGCCGACGGCCGTACCCTCGGCGTATGGTGGCCACGTGGCACGCGCTGGGCCTCCCCAGGAGGGGGCTACGCCGACGGCCTCGCCCTCGGCGTATGTGGACGCGTGTCCACCGTCTGAGCCTTCTAGGCTGGCGCTAGGCCGACGGCCGACCCTCGGCGTAGGAGCAGGTGCTACGCCGACGGCAGTGCCCTCGGCGTAGCCCTGACCATATGGCACATGGCAGAGGGCTACGCCGAGGGCATTGCCGTCGGCGTATCACATACACAGTTTTTTTTTTGAATTTTTCTCAGCAGCACTCACAGCAGCCATACATCATCCATGCATACATCCATACATCATCCATGCATACATCCATACAGCCATACATCATCCATACATCCATGCAATATATATTCCACACATAGTCATACATCATCCATACAGCCACACATGTATCAACATCAGTCATACAAGATCATCCATACATTAGTCATACAAGATCATCGACATCATCACACATCCCTACAACTCTGGAGGAGACGAGGTGTACCCGAGATCTCCCCTGGTGAAAAGTGGCGACCTCTGCCGAGGGTTGCGTCCAGTAGAAGCAGCAGAAGAGCCACCTGGCGAGGGAGTAGGAGAAGTGTGAAGCTCGGGAGAACCACCTGCAGAATGGCCAGGAGATGGACCATCTTCATGAAGCGGTGTGATCTGACGCCCATCCGGCGAGGCGTGGCCAAAGTGCCGGTTTCCAGAAGCTCCCGTTCCCTACATGTTGCCTACATGTTAGCAACTTGCGAGGCAAAGTAAATCGATAATCAGTGGGTTCGCAAAGAACTTACCGGTGTCGATGCGTAGTAGGTCCTAGCGAAGCTTTCCTTCGATTGCCAAAATGGCATCGGACCTGGCATGGGAGGCACGGGCCCTAAATCTCTATTCTGGCCAGTTTGAATATTCACCATCATGGCCTGCAAGATAGTTTAGAAGTCAGGCCGTAGTACAACAAACGGGGGGAAGTGGGACTTGTATCTTTTGCAAAAAATAAAGGTTCGGACTTACATTTACGTATTGCATGTAGATCGCATTCGCCTCCTGATGCTGCCGAAAGGCCACCTGATATTCCTCATAAGCGGCATCGTAGGCCGCGTCTAACTCAGGCTACAATTTCAAATACAAGGAATCTCGTCAGCGGTTAGCCATGCAGGAACAAAAGTCATAAAGATGATGAAAACGAGAAAAACTTACATCCTCGGCGGAGCGACGAGGCTGGCCACGAGGCGGGATAGGGGGGCCGTCGGCGGGGTAGGTAGCCTTGAGACGGCTGAAGCTCGTGCTGAGGGTAGGCTTGACCTTCTTATTCAGAATCTTGAGGCGTCCATGCTGCAATCCGTGCCCCGACAGGACCAACGACTCCTCGTCGATCTCCGCGTGAATGGGGTCATCCACATGGGGGTGACGAGCCTTCACCATCGTGCTGTAGTTCTCCAAGTCGTTCTGGGCAGTGCCGAAGTACACGGGCAACAAGGGTTGAGGCTCCGAGTAATTGGGCTTCTTTCGCCGCATCATCTCATAGACGGCGATGTCATGAATCACCTCCCCGGGTTGTGCCTCGGCCACCTGTATCACGAAAAGAAAATATTATGCATATGAAGTACAAACATAAGCAGAAATGCACGCAGGTCGTTCCATGTATATACGTACCACCTTCCCCTTGAAGCGGTCAAAGTTGCGGTTTCCCGCGCAGTGCGTTCCACCATCGCCTCGGTTATCCGCGTTCCGCCTCGACAAGGCTGCAAACTCCTCGTCTTCTCTGAGCCACCTCATCCTAACCAGCTCCTCCCATGCGAGTCGATGCGGCTCGGCCCAATCGGGGATAACCTGAAAATGCAATACTCAACTCCAGACAATGCAATGGCAACTTAGAAGCAATATAGAATCTCATTGACATTTTACTCACCGACATGTACTCTTCTGGCGTCATCGAGTACTCAGGATTAGGGTTCCTACCAACAATGTCTTCCTTCCTGACCCTTACGCCCCTGTCAGCCCAGAAGTGGCTAGCGGCCGTGACCTTCTGGTTGTACCACACCTGGGGGGTCAACTTCACACAAGCCCCAAGCAAAGTCCTCTGCGCCTTCTCCTGGTCCTCCTCGGCCACACGGTAAAAGCACTTCAATCATGCATAAGAGTCATGAGTTAGCACGGTGGGGTCATCAAGTATGAACATAACTCGAGAAATATGCCTTACCCAAAACTTGGTGATGACAGCATCAGCAGCTGTCGGAAAGCCCGGGACACGGGTAGTCTGGTAGTCCGCCCAAGTGGTAGCTAGCTTCCTGTCACCCTCATGGGTAATGTGATAGCCCGGCCAGATCTTCCTAATCAGAGCTCCAACAAGGCTGTTAGGAAGGTGAGGCTTCGTCCCCGGAGGAAATGTCCAATTGCTGCACAATAATAAACGTTAGTACACAATAATTATTTATGACCAACATGAAATAAAATGTTTTAAATTGCCAAATTAGTACACTTACTCAAGGCCATCTGGAATAATAAGGGCTTTCGCCTCCTGAGTCCTAGGCTCAAACTTCTCGTCAGGGACTCCCGATTCCCCACGATTCCGCAATTTCTTCGGCCCCACCAACTCGCGGCTAGTGTCCGCCTCCGTATCGGTCCCCGCCTCCCTCTCGGTCCTCGCCTCCCTCTCGGACTCTGCCTCCCTCTCGGCCCTGAAAGGCTGCTCTGTCAGGAACAACTCAGGAGCCACGTCGCCAGAAGCAGAGGGTGGTGGGTCAAAGTCCACGCCTCCTCCCGTGGCACCTCGTCCTCGTCCTCCTCGACCTCGGCCTCGACCCCGTCCTCCGCCAGCAGGAGCAAGATCGGGGTAACGCGGATTGGGATTTGGCTGTCTCCCACTCCGTGTAGCACTTTTCTTGTGCTGCTTCAGCGCATTAAGCAAGGACGAACTGGTTGCCTTGCCGCTGCTCATATTGTTCAATCACCTGCATTAAGTAAGAGAAAACAGTTAAGCACAAAGACATAATAAAATGTATACACAAAGAATAAAGGCATAATGCAATTAAGAAAACAGTTAAGCACAAAGACAAAATAAAATGCATTAAAAAATAAATACTCACTATCATTTTCATTCTCATTCTCATTCTCATACTCACTATCACTATCTTTTGAGTAGAAATCTGGATTCTCATCGAAGGGTGTAGGCTCATCATCGTTGTCATTCTCGGTATGGAGCTTCTCGAGCATACTTATGTCATGTAGATTCACCACTGACTCACCCCGAGTTTCTACATCATTCCCAAGATCCTCAAGATCAACCGGTTCTAAATCAAAGTGTCCGAAGTCCTCTTGCTCTTGATAGAAAATTCCCTCGTACGTTAAAGGGTTAATGTTGTTGTAATCGTCCTCGGAGGGAATCGGTAGGTTACCATGTGGCGATACCTGGAACACGACTTCCCAGCCCTGGAGTTCCGCTTTCTGGCATGGGTAGGGCAAATAATAAACTTGGTTGGCTTGGTGAGCAACAACAAAGACGTCGGCTCCGCTATAGGTGGTTGAAGGCCTAACTTCAACTAACCCAATGGAAGGGGTACTTCTCAGTCCACCCCTTGGGTCAAACCAGTGGCACTTGAACACAACAAGATTGAGTTCGACATTCGTACGATTGAAGGTCAGCTCGTATACATTCTCTAACCTTCCGTAGTAATCAAGGGAATCGGCTCCTTTGGTGAACACCCCAGTATTTACCGTTTTTGCATTCGGTCGCCCTTTCTGGTGCGTCTCTGTATGGAAGCGAAACCCATTCACATCATACTTCTCATACTTCATGACGACACTGTTACAACCTTGGGAAACACATTTCAGCTCATCTGACATCTCAACGTTGGGATCAGCTCCCTACAGGTACAAGAGGAATTTGTTGCGTTCAGTAGTTACGTGGAATAAGAGCGACAAGTCACATATTGCAAGGTAAGAGGGACAGGTTAGAAATTACTTTTTCCATAAACCAGGACACAAAGTTTTTTTTATTTCCGGGAGCACCCTCTTTCAGTAGAGTGTCCAACTCCATGGGAGAGGTATCAGTCGGTCCCGGCCACTGTTCATCCGTGAAATCGCTAAGAAGGAGAAAATAAGCATTAGACGGAGACCGAGTTACTAGCTGCATAGAGAAATAGGGTGTTCACCATTTTACCTAATGAAATCGACCACTTCCTTCATGTTCATAAGCACATAGAGCATTATGCAATCCTTCTCTTCCTTCGGCAACCTATATTTTAGTCCTTTACCGGCCTTGCCACTGGGAAATTGGAATAGTTCGAGATTGGGGTCATTCTTGGGCAGGTCGACATTGTAACGAGAGACCGGGTTATGCATAGTGGGAACATCATCGGGCCAGTAGGTTGTCGCGGCGTCTGCCATCTCCCGAAGGCATGTTGCTTCAGCTATGCATGCTTCAATCTTGGCTTTGTTTCCAGTTATCTTTCGAATATACTTAAACTCTCTCTCAATACAAAATTTCCAACGAAATTGCACCGGCCCCCCCAATAGTGCCTCGTTCGCGAGGTGCACAATGAGATGTGCCATCGGAGTAAAGAAGCCTGGCGGAAAGATCATCTCCAAATTGCATAGCAACTCCGGCACCTGAACTTGCAGCTTCTCAATCACCAGAGGACATATCTGCTTAGCACAGAGGGTGCGGAAGAAATGGCTCAACTCCGCAAGCACTCGCCATACTTTTTCGGGGAGATACCCTCGAACCATCACCGGCATCAGCCGCTCAATCCATATATGATAGTCGTGACTCTTGAGCCCGTTGACTTGTCCCGTCAAAAGATTGACTCCCTTACTTATATTCGAACAATAACCGTCAGGGAACATCACGACGTATTTGAGCCACCTAAATGACTCCTTCTTTTGGACATTATCAAGGCAGTAGTAGGCATGCGGCTTGAACCAATTCTTTCGACGGACAGTAGGAGGCTGCATGTGTAATCTCTTCCTATCACAAAGCTTCTCAACATCAACTCTAGCCTTGACATTATCCTTTGACTTCCCAGGAATGTTCAGGACTGTGTGAAAAAGGGACTCCCCGACATTCTTTTCGGTGTGCATCACATCGATGTTATGGGGAAGTTCGAGGTCCTTGTAATACACGAGATTCGTTAAGGCTGCCACGTGAGTCCAATTATGCGTTACACCATATCCCGCAAATTGATGGCCAGTTCCCGGTGCCGCGGGCACGAGAGCACGTATCTCGGCATCAACAACTGCACCCTCGAACTTTGGTACCTCTTTTACTTCATGCACAACTTTCCCCTTCTTGAAGTTCTTTCTATCTTCTCTGAACGAATGATTTCTTTTGAGGTACTGTCGATTCGTGTCAAACGCAACATATTTGCGACCCGACTTTAGCCAAAGGAACTCAAGTCGGTGCCTGCACACTGGGCATGGCCACTTACCAGTTGTACACCATCCGCACGTTAGGGCGTACCCGGGCATGTCATGCATAGTATATTGTAACCAAACTTTCATCAAAAAGTTTCTCTTTGATGCTCGGTCGTATGTCAACGTCCCGTGTATCCAAGAGTGGTTCAAATCATCCACAATCGGCTGCATGTAGACACTCAAGTTCTTCCCCGGATACTCAGGTCCTGGAATTATCAACGACAAAAACATGGTCTTCCGTTGCATTAATACTCCGGGAGGGAGATTGAGCGGAATAACATACACCGGCCAGCAGCTATACGAGGCCGTCGACATACCATATGGGTTGAAGCCATCTGTTGCTATCGCAATTCTAACATTCTGAGCCTCTTCTGCCCACCGGGGGTATTTGTCATCGAAGTTCTTCCATGCCTTACCATCAGATGGATGTCCCATCTTCTTCCGTCCGTGCCCGTCCTCGTATCTTTTCCCCTTCTTGTGCCACGTCATCTGTTTGGCAGTCTCCTCGCTCAAGTAAAGCCGCTGGATTCTTTTTATGAATGGGAGATACCGAAGTATCTTCTTAGCGACCTTCGACTGCCTCACCTGACCATCCTTCCCCTTTATCTCTTCATATCTAGAGGCCTTACAAATGGAGCAGTACTTGTCACCCTCAAACTGTTTCCAAAACAAAAGGCAGCCTTTTGGACAACAATCTATCTTTTCATAATCCATGTTGAGCTCCTTCATGAGTTTTTTCGTTTCGTGAAAGGTTTTGGGCAGACAATGCCCTTCGGGCAACATGTTACCACATGTTCTCAGATTAGCTTCAAAGTGAGAACGGGTGGCGGAGTACTGGCACTTGTCGGCTAGACACTAAGAGATGGCATCGAGCTGAGAAATCTTTGCACCCTCGTACAGAGGCCTCTTAGCCGCGGCCATCATATCAAGGAAGGCCTTCGCGGTTGGCTCCGGTTCCTCCGGTTCTAGCGGTTCCTCCGATTCTGATGATTCCTCCCGTGGAGGTGGCGAATTCGGCTGGTCGGCATCGATAAGATCATCTAGCATGTTTCTAATCCCATCGTGCTCATTGCCATTGAGCCGCTGACGCATCACCTCACCTCTGTCACGTTCGTACTGAGCAAAGTCGACTTGCGTGACATAGTTAGACATGTACCCATATTGCAGAAGGTGTTTGTACATGTCATCCTTTCCCTGACGATGACGCTTAGTGCAATGAGCGCAGGGACAAAGTGCCCGAACAATTGCCTTCGAACCACGCGCTAACTCATTCACTAACAAATGAGTGTTCTGTACCCAATCGTCTGTTTTATTAGTCGCACTAATACGGCCACTGTACATCCACCCATTATCAGCCATCCTCTTCTGCTTTGTTGGGAGACAAACAACAAATATAACATTTTATATCAAACAGGAGATTAAATGCTTCATATTTTTACGCATTCATCAACCTACATGTCCAATAGGAAAAGAGGGTCCTAACCAGCCGCCGGATCCGTAGATTGGGTAAGTTCTCCCTGGTTCTACCCCGATCCAAGCAGAATTTCGGCAGCACCTCCCCGCTGCTCTCCCGATACACGTCTCGACAAAAAGCCAAGAGGATGTGCATCCGGAGAACAACGAGGAGGCGCCACCGAAATCCTGTCTCGAATCGAGGTAGAGCCAGGGAGAACCAAACCCAACTACGAATCCGCCGACTGCCCGATAAAAGCCATAAGCGTTACGGTCCAAAATATGCGAGACCACTAATGCATATTAAGTCGCGTAACGCTTACGGTCGGGATGACGCCTAGGTGACGCGACAGACTTGGTGATCTAGACACAAAAATAAACCTAGGTACAAGAGAGGCGAACAGATTCTCACCCTCGAAGCGTGATCAAATCGTCAAAGATGATCTGGGACCCCGCCGTCGAAACAGTCCCCCCGCTCACCCTCCGGTAACTGCAAACAACATACCATATGCAACATCTATTTAGCAAATTTCATCCATTTTTTACTAAACATGAACTATTGTTTTGCATAGTACAAACTACAAACTACCTCTAGATACTACAAACTACAACCTACTACTACAAACTACTAGTACATAAGATAAACTACACACTACAAACTATAAACTACTACTACAAACTACTACTACTACAAACTAAAATTACAAACTATAATTAGTACAAACTAAAAATAAAACTAGAAACTACTACAAACTACAAACTAAAATAAAAAAGAACAAATTTTAAAAAACTAACCAAGGGGATGGTGAGCTCGGTGGAGGGGTGGGGCAATGGGGTAGGCGGCGGGGCAGTGGCGGAGTGGGGGAGGCAGCGGGGGGTAGCGGGGCAGTGGGGGTGGGGAGAGGCGGCGGCAGGGCAGTGGGGGTGGAGGGAGGCGGCAGGGGTGGTGGGGGTGGCGGCGGTGCAGTGGGGGAGTGGGGGAGGCAGCGAGGGGCGGCGGGGCAGTGGGGATGGGGGAAGCGGTGGCAGGGGCAGTGGGGGTGGGAGGGAGGCGGCAGGGCAGTGGGGGAGTGGGGGTGTGAGGGGAGGGGGCTGGTGGAGGGAAGGGGAGGCAGCGGGGAGGGGGCTGGAGGAGGCTGGCGGGGAGGGGAAGGGGAGGCGGCGGCGCTCGGGGAGGAGGGGAGGCGGCGGCGGCGCTCGGGGAGCAGGAGGAGGGGAAGGGGAAGGGGAGGCGGCGGCGGCGCTCGGGGAGGAGGAGGAGGAGGGGAAGGGGAGGCGGCGGCGCTCGGGCAGGGTCGAGGACAGGCTCGAGGGCCGGCGGGGTCACAGCGGCGGCGGGGTCGCGACGGCGGCGGGGTGGCTCTAGTGCGGGGCGGGCGCGGGGTGGGGAAAGTGGGGTGTGGGTGAGTGGCCCGGGTGGGCCGTGGGGCAAGTAAGAGGATAAAGCTATGCCGACGGCCAGGCGTACGCCGAGGGCAGCCGTCGGCGTAGCTAGGTTTTTTTTTCCAGGGCCCCTATACGCCGACGGCCAGGCATACGCCGAGGGCAGCCGTCGGCGTATCTAGGGCAATTTTTTTATTAAATGCACATATATCTAGAGACTAAAACATATCAAAAAAATAATAAATTCATTTAGATACACATGTGTAGGACCTAGTGTATAGATACATGTAAAATCTAGCCAAAAATTTCGATTAGACGGTTTCACCTCGACGGGGAGATTCCCCCCTTATACGGGTCCGGAACCTTCGCCTCTAGGTTAGAGCGCATGCATGCGAGGGGGGACACATGCAAGCACCTATATATACCAACCTCTAACCACACCCACACACACATATGCTAGGGGCACATGCAAGTTTTCATCTCATTCCGATGTTCTCGTGGTCTTCCTCCGGCGAAACCCTGATCTCTGTGCACACTCGGATCGTCTACCCCCCTAGACGTTCCTCTGACAGGGGTAGCCCGGCGTAGCTCTCTCTTGTTTTGTGTTTGTTTAGGTCATAGGGTGATGTCAAACCATGTTGGCTCACAAGTTGGGGCACTATCCTACCCGGTTTCACCTCGACGGGGAGATTCCCCCCTTATACGGGCCCGGAACCTTCGCCTCTAGGTTAGAGCACATGCATGCGAGGGGGGACATGTAACAGCCTCAGAATCGGACCTATGCAAGTTTGGGCAAAATTCGCCAAACCCGCATAGAAACGATTCAAAGGTGCCCACCAGGCACTTTTCATGCGGGTGGAAAACGAAGTAATAACATTACACAACAGTCCTCGATGGGACCCACAAAACAGATATATATATATAACAGCGACTCAAAGAGCCAAGAATACAGATATACAGATATAACATACAAAGATCCAAATCACCTGGAAAATGATTGAGCGTCCGACTACGGACAAGATGCAAATGGGGCTAAGAGCCCTGAAGAATAACCAATGGCGTCCATAACCCTGCCCAGGCCAAGCCGGAAGGGTAACCCTGCTAACGACGTCGATCTCAACACCTGCTTAAACAAAAGGGGTGCCGACAAAGGGCAAAAGAAAAAGGGGAGCGTCAGTACTGAGGCCAGTACACGGCGAGACTAGAATTCGGCGGTCCTCGCCTACATAGGTATGGTGGACTGAGCGGCAGCGGCAGCATGCACTAAACAACCTATAGAGACTCGATACAACTGGCGGTTATCAGAGAGGGATAAGAATGACCTATCCGGATCCAACCTGAAGCTAACACCAAACAAACCCCTCCTGGTGTTTCCCCCTCGAGACCAAACGAGGAGGTCAACCGAGGAACTCACACAGTTGGCAGTTTTATTTATTCAGTTATCGTTGCAGCAATTACTAGTCAGGTTTAGATAATCCTCCTGATAAAATAAGCAGTGGGCACTTGTAGTTAACCATTCCGTTATAGTTGCAACAATTACTAATCAGATACAGATAGCATGAGATAAACCCAAAACCCAGCAGTTGTTGGTACTTTTATTCAGCCATTCCGTTGTAGTTGCAATAATTACTAGGCAGGTACAAGGGTCGCAAGCGACACTCCAACAAGCAATTGTGGGCAGTATTAATTAGCCATTCCATTATAGTGAAGCTGATTACTAGTCATTATAAAGTAAAATTTATGGCAATAAACTTTAGTTATGCTTGTCTATGGTCGAGATACTGTGCTCCAAGTCGTCCATAACTGTGGACACGGCTTTCAGAAAGTTTTACCCGGCCGGGGTGCACCAATAGCAACACACACTCGATCAACCTCGGAAAAACCAAATCAAAACCCAACGAGGCTTTCACGACAAAGCAATCACAGGATTCAAAAATATTTCAGGGGGCCACCCCTTGGAGTACACCCGCAACGAAATAAGCAAGCTCCGAGACGGACTCAAGGTTTGCGTCAGTGGCTGTAAACGACAGCAGATCCCCAAACGGGGACTGTCGATACCGCGAAAACACTCCGCTTCCAAAACAGTACAGCGTGCTCCTCACACAATCGTAAATAAAGCAGTAAAGCATGGCATAGGTACAGGATCGTAAATAAAACCTCAAACTAGTTGTGGCCCCAAGAAATAAGACTGAATCAAGCTCTGGCTAAGGGGGGTCCCATATACCTCCCGGATGTGGATAGCGCGATAAATCAAGGAACAGGTATCAAGTACTCGGGGTCCTACGGGACACAAGTGGGCGTTCGGAAACCAAATATTATCTATCACCCACCGATGCCTCTGCTTACTTCAATTTTAGTTGTTAAACAGGAATTAAAGTGAACGAGAAGTAAAACTATGATCATATCCAACATCAACATGCGGCAATACATCAACAACTGTGGCACTTGACGACACGCAACATCACTTGAGCAAGCGACTACGACGCGCAAGTCCAACTATCTACCAAACAACAGGTAATAGGATGTGTCCAAGGCAGTATAAGGCTGCAAGTAATATCAAGGGTACGAAAACTAGAGCATCGCAACACAGATAGCAATAGATCAACAGGAGGGAATAAATACTATAAAAGTAAGATAGGTAGAAAGGGGGAGATGCTCGCCTGAACATTGCCGAAGATTCAACCGAAGATCGGGGCGAAGCTCACATCAACTCAACGGCCTTATCCGCGAAGAACCAAAACACTAGAAGAAACACCGGATGCAATATTTAATACAACGGCAGAAGACCGGCATGATGCTTGTATGATGCATGGCATGGCAAGGTGCGATGCAATTAGGTCATATTAAGCGGAACCGGGGTCCCGACAATTAATTAGGTGGTTCATGTTGTTTAGCTACCCCGCAAATTAAATGTGGTTTCAACATGGCAAAAGATAGTACCGGTTCGATGCACAAATTTAAATGAGGCCAATATGAGACTAGATTTGCCCGCATATGGGCCCCATATTTAATTATTAGGTGAATCGGCATAAGGCCCCCAAACCACAGATATGCATGCGAGATGAATGATTTGATATGCAACAATTGTATTATATTATAAAATTAGGGTTTCGGGAAGGGGTTCACACATTAGGGTCTCGACGAACTTGGGGTTCCGGGGTCCGGGGTTGGGTCTCGGGGTTCGACGGAAGCGTTCACGGGCTCTGGGATCGGCGAGGTTCAGATACAAGATGGAGAACTTGTCGTCCAGGGTCTCGATGTCAGGGTGAAGTGCTTGGCGTCCGGCGGTCGATCTCGTTGGTACCGGCTCCATCGGGTGCCACCTCGCTCATTGGTCGACGAAACACGTAGCGATGCAGATCTTGGCGACAAAAGGTCATCGGGGCTCTTGTGACGAGACGGTCTTGTCGAGGGACCCTCGGGTTCGGGGTCTCGGCGAACTTGGCGTAGCGTCGGGCATCGGACTCGCCCTGGTTGCTGTCGTCCTGTCGTCGATGGCGAACTTGAGTGGATCGGGTTCCGGGGTACTCGAGTCCGGGGGCGTCGGGTCATGGCGTCTGTTTTGTCGTTTCCACGGCGGAGATCTTGGCGGCCTTGGGGTTTCGAGGGGTCCGCGGGATCGGAACGGTCTTCAGAGTTCCCTGCCGGAGTACTGGATGTTCCGTGATGGAGTTCTTGACAGCTTCATGAGGGAGGCCTTGATGCTTCGGTCCGATGTCGACCTTCGGGTATCGGGGTTCACGGCATGGTTCCCTCGGTTCAAGCGCCAAGGGTCTTGCGGTTCCGATGGCTCCATGTGGCGTCCTCTGGGTACCGAGATGGAGTTTCGGGGTTCGGAAGGTGCCACGGCGGCGGGGACGGTGACGAGACCCGGCGGGCGAGCGCGGCCGGCGGTGGCGCAGACGCGGGCCGCGGGGCCGGGGCCAGAGCAGCGGCATGCGGCGGCGGTTGCTGGTGCAGAGTATGGCCTGCGACGGAGGGCTCGGGGACGGGCTGCTGCTGCCGATGCGGGTGGCGACGGTGCGCTGGTGGCGGGGACGCGGTAGGTGCACGGAGGAGCTCGGAGGGGTCGTGCGGGCGCCGGTGGGGCCCGGGTGGCCGGAGAAAGTGGCCGCGGAGCGCGCTGCTGCGCCGGGGAGGCGGGCAGAAGCGGTACTGGCGGCGAGGGAGCTCGGGGCGGCGCGCACTCGAGCTTGGCGGCGGGGCCGGAGGGGAGAAGGGCGGGAGCGCGCGGCGGGGAGGTTGGGCGGACCGGGGACGGGGCGGTAGAGCCGACGGAGGCGGACGCAGGTGCGGCGGCGCGCGGGCTCCGCGGGCGAGGACGGTCGCAGGCGCGGCGGCGCGCGGTGAGGTAGAGGCCGCGGCTGACGGAGAGACTGGCGGCGAGGTGGAGGGTGGAGCAGGGGAGGCGGGCCCGGCCGGAGGCGGCGGTGGCGCGCCGGGGAGGGAGCTCGCGGGGCGGCGGTGCGGAGGACAACTGGGAGCGGGACGGAGGGGAGGTGAGGCAGGAGCGGCGAGGTGCGGCGGAGGGTGGCGGGCGAGGTGGAGGGCGGCGCAGCGAGCGGCGGGGCGGCGGGCTCGCGCGGAGCGGCGGGCGGACGCGCGGGGCTCGGGGAAGAAGCACAGGGGAGAGACGGTCTCGGGGAGAGGAGAGGAAGCGGTGGGGCCAGGCGTGGGTCCCACGGGATCTGCTGTGGAGAGGGGGGAGCGTGCGGGCTGTGTGTGTTGAGTGTGGCCAGGTGGGGAGGGAGGAAAGAGGCTGGGTGAGGTGTCAGCACATGGTTGGTGGGGGGAGAGGAGAGGGTGAGGTGGCGCGACGAAATTGGGTGGGGTGAGGTGGAGGCTGGGCTGGGTAGGTAGATTGGTAGATGTAGGATTTAGAAGGGCGGGTGTAGGTGGACCGTTTTAATTTCTGGGGCGGTCGTTCGGGTCATTCGGCCCGTTCGACTGCCCCGCTAAAAACAACTTAATATTTTATTTACTTTATTTGGACCGTTTGCAAACCGATAGTAGACAACAAAATAATCCGGAGACCCGGGTTTGTGTTTGCAAACAAGACGGGGCGTTTTAGAAAACAAAACATGCTTTGCAAAAAAATAGTTTTATGCAAACAATGCATGATGATGACAATGCAATGCACAAATTCAACGCGATTTTCTAGTAGTGGTTTTTGCGGGATGCCACAATTCGACACCACTAACAATGGATCTCGCCCTCGGGATCCGCCTCATGGTACCGGAAGGAAAGGTCGGCGATCTGCATCTTCTCGCTTTGCGTAGATCCTCGCGACACCACTAACAAGAGGTCGTTGTCCGTGATCGTCGAGAGAACTCTCCGGTAACAAAAAAGGTCGAAGGCAGAGGTATCAACAAATAAAGCCACCTCTAACTTCGATGGAAAGAGGGAACCGATGCATTCTCGTCCACTTCAATGTACAGAAGCGAATAGAAGGGGTAGTCGGCATGGGGGCCAATCCATCACGCACCCAAACTATTACTCTGCACAATCAGTAGCAAGAGTGCATCCATTCTCGGAATCAGACTGAAGATCTCGACAAACGAGGTTCGGAACAACGGAGTGATGCAGACTCTGCATCGGATCTGGCATAGAGGATGTCGTCACGTCGGAAAACACCGGAAAGCACAACAAGAAACAAAGAATGGTACCACAGCAGACGGATTCCTCAGATAGCATGAACACCGGATAGTAGAACACCGTTACCAAAGGAGGAAGCGAAACCCTGAAGGTACGACGGAAACCCAACCACGAGAAATCCTGGACTCGCAGAAAGATAAGAGGTGGATCCAAAACACGCTGAGGTGAGAGGAGAGCAGCAGAGGGGTAAGGAGTAAAATCACACCTAATCAGAACTATCCAACCGATTTACAAAAATAGTTTTGACACTCTACTTCGGCCGTTAGCTAGGTTATCCTACAGGCTGGACTTGTGGGGTATCGCAACTGCTGAGCTCTGATACCACTCTGTAACACCCTCAGAATCGGACCTATGCAAGTTTGGGCAAAATTCGCCAAACCCGCATAGAAACGATTCAAAGGTGCCCACCAGGCACTTTCATGCGGGTGGAAAACGAAGTAATAACATTACACAACAGTCCTCGATGGGACCCACAAAACAGATATATATATATATATAACAGCGACTCAAAGAGCCAAGAATACAGATATACTGATATAACATACAAAGATCCAAATCACCTGGAAAATGATTGAGCGTCCGACTACGGACAAGATGCAAATGGGGCTAAGAGCCCTGAAGAATAACCAATGGCGTCCATAACCCTGCCCAGGCCAAGCCGGAAGGGTAACCCTGCTAACAACGTCGATCTCAACACCTGCTTAAACAAAAGGGGTGCCGACAAAGGGCAAAAGAAAAAGGGGAGCGTCAGTACTGAGGCCAGTACACGGCGAGACTAGAATTCGGTGGTCCTCGCCTACATAGGTATGGTGGACTGAGCGGCAGCGGTAGCATGCACTAAACAACCTATAGAGACTCGATACAACTGGCGGTTATCAGAGAGGGATAAGAATGACCTATCCGGATCCAACCTGAAGCTAACACCAAACAAACCCCTCCTGGTGTTTCCCCCTCGAGACCAAACGAGGAGGTCAACCGAGGAACTCACACAGTTGGCAGTTTTATTTATTCAGTTATCGTTGCAGCAATTACTAGTCAGGTTTAGATAATCCTCCTGATAAAATAAGCAGTGAGCACTTGTAGTTAACCATTCCGTTATAGTTGCAACAATTACTAATCAGATACAGATAGCATGAGATAAACCCAAAACCCAGCAGTTGTTGGTACTTTTATTCAGCCATTCCGTTGTAGTTGCAATAATTACTAGGCAGGTACAAGGGTCGCAAGCGACACTCCAACAAGCAATTGTGGGCAGTATTAATTAGCCATTCCATTATAGTGAAGCTGATTACTAGTCATTATAAAGTAAAATTTATGGCAATAAACTTTAGTTATGCTTGTCTATGGTCGAGATACTGTGCTCCAAGTCGTCCATAACCGCGGACACGGCTTTCAGAAAGTTTTACCCGGCCGGGGTGCACCAATAGCAACACACACTCGATCAACCTCGGAAAAACCAAATCAAAACCCAACGAGGCTTTCACGACAAAGCAATCACAGGATTCAGAAATATTTCAGGGGGCCACCCCTTGGAGTACACCCGCAACGAAGTAAGCAAGCTCCGAGACGGACTCAAGGTTTGCGTCAGTGGCTGTAAACGACAGCAGATCCCCAAACAGGGACTGTCGATACCGCGAAAACACTCCGCTTCCAAAACAGTACAGCGTGCTCCTCACACAATCGTAAATAAAGCAGTAAAGCATGGCATAGGTACAGGATCGTAAATAAAACCTCAAACTAGTTGTGGCCCCAAGAAATAAGACTGAATCAAGCTCTGGCTAAGGGGGGTCCCATATACCTCCCGGATGTGGATAGCGCGATAAATCAAGGAACAGGTATCAAGTACTCGGGGTCCTACGGGACACAAGTGGGCGTTCGGAAACCAAATATTATCTATCACCCACCGATGCCTCTGCTTACTTCAATTTTAGTTGTTAAACAGGAATTAAAGTGAACGAGAAGTAAAACTATGATCATATCCAACATCAACATGCGGCAATACATCAACAACTGTGGCACTTGACGACACGCAACAGCACTTGAGCAAGCGACTACGACGCGCAAGTCCAACTATCTACCAAACAACAGGTAATAGGATGTGTCCAAGGCAGTATAAGGCTGCAAGTAATATCAAGGGTACGAAAACTAGAGCATCGCAACACAGATAGCAATAGATCAACAGGAGGGAATAAATACTATAAAAGTAAGATAGGTAGAAAGGGGGAGATGCTCGCCTGAACATTGCCGAAGATTCAACCGAAGATCGGGGCGAGGCTCACATCAACTCAACGGCGTTATCCGCGAAGAACCAAAACACTAGAAGAAACACCGGATGCAATATTTAATACAACGGCAGAAGACCGGCATGATGCTTGTATGATGCATGGCATGGCAAGGTGCGATGCAATTAGGTCATATTAAGCGGAACCGGGGTCCCGACAATTAATTAGGTGGTTCATGTTGTTTAGCTACCCCGCAAATTAAATGTGGTTTCAACATGGCAAAAGATAGTACCGGTTCGATGCACAAATTTAAATGAGGCCAATATGAGACTAGATTTGCCCGCATATGGGCCCCATATTTAATTATTAGGTGAATCGGCATAAGGCCCCCAAACCACAGATATGCATGCGAGATGAATGATTTGATATGCAACAATTGTATTATATTATAAAATTAGGGTTTCGGGAAGGGGTTCACACATTAGGGTCTCGACGAACTTGGGGTTCCGGGGTCCGGGGTTGGGTCTCGGGGTTCGACGGAAGCGTTCACGGGCTCTGGGATCGGCGAGGTTCAGATACAAGATGGAGAACTTGTCGTCCAGGGTCTCGATGTCGGGGTGAAGTGCTTGGCGTCCGGCGGTCGATCTCGTTGGTACCGGCTCCATCGGGTGCCACCTCGCTCATTGGTCGACGAAACACGTAGCGATGCAGATCTTGGCGACAAAAGGTCATCGGGGCTCTTGTGACGAGACGGTCTTGTCGAGGGACCCTCGGGTTCGGGGTCTCGGCGAACTTGGCGTAGCGTCGGGCATCGGACTCGCCCTGGTTGCTGTCGTCCTGTCGTCGATGGCGAACTTGAGTGGATCGGGTTCCGGGGTACTCGAGTCCGGGGGCGTCGGGTCATGGCGTCTGTTTTGTCGTTTCCACGGCGGAGATCTTGGCGGCCTTGGGGTTTCGAGGGGTCCGCGGGATCGGAACGGTCTTCAGAGTTCCCTGCCGGAGTACTGGATGTTCCGTGATGGAGTTCTTGACAGCTTCATGAGGGAGGCCTTGATGCTTCGGTCCGATGTCGACCTTCGGGTATCGGGGTTCACGGCATGGTTCCCTCGGTTCAAGCGCCAAGGGTCTTGCGGTTCCGATGGCTCCATGTGGCGTACTCCGGGTACCGAGATGGAGTTTCGGGGTTCGGAAGGTGCCACGGCGGCGGGGACGGTGACGAGACCCGGCGGGCGAGCGCGGCCGGCGGTGGCGCAGACGCGGGCCGCGGGGCCGGGGCCAGAGCAGCGGCATGCGGCAGCGGTTGCTGGTGCAGAGTATGGCCTGCGACGGAGGGCTCGGGGACGGGCTGCTGCTGCCGATGCGGTGGCGACGGTGCACTGGTGGCGGGGCCGCGGTAGGCGCACGGAGGAGCTCGGAGGGGTCGTGCGGGCGCCGGTGGGGCCCGGGTGGCCGGAGAAAGTGGCCGCGGAGCGCGCTGCTGCGCCGGGGAGGCGGGCAGAAGCGGTACTGGCGGCGAGGGAGCTCGGGGCGGCGCGCACTCGAGCTTGGCGGCGGGGCCGAAGGGGAGAAGGGCGGGAGCGCGCGGCGGGGAGGTTGGGCGGACCGGGGACGGGGCGGTAGAGCCGACGGAGGCGGACGCAGGTGCGGCGACGCGCGGGCTCCGCGGGCGAGGACGGTCGCAGGCGCGGCGGCGCGCGGTGAGGTAGAGGCCGCGGCTGCCGGAGAGACTGGCGGCGAGGTGGAGGGTGGAGCAGGGGAGGCGGGCCCGGCCGGAGGCGGCGGTGGCGCGCCGGGGAGGGAGCTCGCGGGGCGGCGAGGCGGAGGACGACTGGGAGCGGGACGGAGGGGAGGTGAGGCAGGAGCGGCGAGGTGCGGCGGAGGGTGGCCGGCGAGGTGGAGGGCGGCGCAGCGAGCGGCGGGGCGGCGGGCTCGCGCGGAGCGGCGGGCGGACGCGCGGGGCTCGGGGAAGAAGCACAGGGGAGAGACGGTCTCGGGGAGAGGAGAGGAAGCGGTGGGGCCAGGCGTGGGTCCCGCGGGATCTGCTGTGGAGAGGGGGGAGCGTGCGGGCTGTGTGTGTTGAGTGTGGCCAGGTGGGGAGGGAGGAGAGAGGCTGGGTGAGGTGTCAGCACATGGTTGGTGGGGGGAGAGGAGAGGGTGAGGTGGCGCGACGAAATTGGGTGGGGTGAGGTGGAGGCTGGGCTGGGTAGGTAGATTGGTAGATGTAGGATTTAGAAGGGCGGGTGTAGGTGGACCGTTTTAATTTCTGGGGCGGTCGTTCGGGTCATTCGGCCCGGTCGACTGCCCCGCTAAAAACAACTTAATATTTTATTTACTTTATTTGGACCGTTTGCAAACCGATAGTAGACAACAAAATAATCCGGAGACCCGGGTTTGTGTTTGCAAACAAGACGGGGCGTTTTAGAAAACAAAACATGCTTTGCAAAAAAATAGTTTTATGCAAACAATGCATGATGATGACAATGCAATGCACAAATTCAACGCGATTTTCTAGTAGTGGTTTTTGCGGGATGCCACAGGACACATGCAAGCACCTATATATACCAACCTCTAACCACACCCACACACACATATGCTAGGGGCACATGCAAGTTTTCATCTCATTCCGATGTTCTCGTGGTCTTCCTCCGGCGAAACCCTGATCTCTGTGCACACTCGGATCGTCTACCCCCCTAGACGTTCCTCTGACAGGGGTAGCCCGGCGTAGCTCTCTCTTGTTTTGTGTTTGTTTAGGTCATAGGGTGATGTCAAACCATGTTGGCTCACAAGTTGGGGCACTATCCTACCCGGTTTCACCTCGACGGGGAGATTCCACCCTCATACGGGCCCGGAACCTTTGCCTCTAGGTTAGAGCGCATGCATGCGAGGGGGGACACATGCAAGCACCTATATATACAAACCTCTAACCACACCCACACACACATATGCTAGGGGCACATGCAAGTTTTCATCTCATTCCGATGTTCTCGTGGTCTTCCTCCGGACAAACCCTGATCTCTGTGCACACTCGCATCGTCTACCCCCTAGACGTTCCTCTGACAGGGGTAGCCCGGCGTAGCTCTCTCTTGTTTTGTGTTTGTTTAGGTCATAGGGTGATGTCAAACCATGTTGTCTCACAAGTTGGGGCACTATCCTACCCGGTTTCACCTCGACGGGGAGATTCCACCCTCATACGGGCCCGGAACCTTCGCCTCTAGGTTAGAGCGCATGCATGCGAGGGGGGACACATGCAAGCACCTATATATACCAACGTTTAACCACACCCACACACACATATGCTAGGGGCACATGCAAGTTTTCATCTCATTCCGATGTTCTCGTGGTCTTCCTCCGGCGAAACCCTGATCTCTGTGCACACTCGGATCGTCTACCCCCCTAGACGTTCCTCTGACAGGGGTAGCCCGGCGTAGCTCTCTCTTGTTTTGTGTTTGTTTAGGTCATATGGTGATGTCAAACCATGTTGGTTCACAAGTTGGGGCACTATCCTACCCGGTTTCACCTCGACGGGGAGATTCCACCCTTATACGGGCCCGGAACCATCGCCTCTAGGTTAGAGCGCATGCATGCGAGGGGGGACACATGCAAGCACCTATATATACCAACCTCTAACCACACCCACACACACATATGCTAGGGGCACATGCAAGTTTTCATCTCATTCCGATGTTCTCGTGGTCTTCCTCCGGCGAAACCCTGATCTCTGTGCACACTCGGATCGTCTACCCCCCTAGACGTTCCTCTGACAGGGGTAGCCCGGCGTAGCTCTCTCTTGTTTTGTGTTTGTTTAGGTCATAGGGTGATGTCAAACCATGTTGGCTCACAAGTTGGGGCACTATCCTACCCGGTTTCACCTCGACGGGGAGATTCCCCCCTTATACGGGCCCGGAACCTTCGCCTCTAGGTTAGAGCGCATGCATGCGAGGGGGGACACATGCAAGCACCTATATATACCAACCTCTAACCACACCCACACACACATATGCTAGGGGCACATATGTGTGTGGGTGTGGTTAGAGGTTGGTATATATAGGTGCTTGCATGTGTCCCCCCTCGCGTGCATGCGCTCTAACCTAGAGGCGAAGGTTCCGTACCCGTATGAGGGTGGAATCTCCCCGTCGAGGTGAAACCGGGTAGGATAGTGCCCCAACTTGTGAACCAACATGGTTTTACATCACCCTATGACCTAAACAAACACAAAACAAGAGAGAGATATGCCGGGCTACCCCTGTCAGAGGAACGTCTAGGGGGGTAGACGATCCGAGTGCGCACAGAGATCAGGGTTTCACCGGAGGAAGACCACGAGAACATTGGAATGAGATGAAAACTTGCATGTGCCCCCTAGCATATGTGTGTGTGGGTGTGGTGAGAGGTTGGTATATATAGGTGCTTGCATGTGTCCCCCCTCGCGTGCATGCGCTCTAACCTAGAGGCGAAGGTTCCGTACCCGTATGAGGGTGGAATCTCCCCGTCGAGGTGAAACCGGGTAGGATAGTGCCCCAACTTGTGAACCAACATGGTTTGACATCACCCTATGACCTAAACAAACACAAAACAAGAGAGAGCTACGCCGGGCTACCCCTGTCAGAGGAACGTCTAGGGGGGTAGACGATCCGAGTGTGCACAGAGATCAGGGTTTCACCGGAGGAAGACCACGAGAACATTGGAATGAGATGAAAACTTGCATGTGCACCCTAGCATATGTGTGTGTGGGTGTGGTGAGAGGTTGGTATATATAGGTGCTTGCATGTGTCCCCCCTCGCGTGCATGCGCTCTAACCTAGAGGCGAAGGTTCCGTACCCGTATGAGGGTGGAATCTCCCCGTCGAGGTGAAACCGGGTAGGATAGTTCCCCAACTTGTGAACCAACATGGTTTGACATCACCCTATGACCTAAACAAACACAAAACAAGAGAGATCTACACCGGGCTACCCCTGTCAGAGGAACGTCTAGGGGGGTAGACGATCCGAGTGTGCACAGAGATCAGGGTTTCGCTGGAGGAAGACCACGAGAACATTGGAATGAGATGAAAACTTGCATGTGCCCCCTAGCATATGTGTGTGTGGGTGTGGTGAGAGGTTGGTATATATAGGTGCTTGCATGTGTCCCCCCTCGCGTACATGCGCTCTAACCTAGAGGCGAAGGTTCCGTACCCGTATGAGGGTGGAATCTCCCCGTCGAGGTGAAACCGGGTAGGATAGTGCCCCAACTTGTGAACCAACATGGTTTGACATCACCCTATGACCTAAACAAACACAAAACAAGAGAGAGCTACGCCGGGCTACCCCTGTCAGAGGAACGTCTAGGGGGGTAGACGATCCGAGTGTGCACAGAGATCAGGGTTTCACCGGAGGAAGACCACGAGAACATTGGAATGAGATGAAAACTTGCATGTGCCCCCTAGCATATGTGTGTGTGGGTGTGGTGAGAGGTTGGTATATATAGGTGCTTGCATGTGTCCCCCCTCGCGTGCATGCGCTCTAACCTAGAGGCGAAGGTTCCGTACCCGTATGAGGGTGGAATCTCCCCGTCGAGGTGAAACCGGGTAGGATAGTGCCCCAACTTGTGAACCAACATGGTTTTACATCACCCTATGACCTAAACAAACACAAAACAAGAGAGAGCTACGCCGGGCTACCCCTGTCAGAGGAACGTCTAGGGGGGTAGACGATCCGAGTGCGCACAGAGATCAGGGTTTCGCCGGAGGAAGACCACGAGAACATTGGAATGAGATGAAAACTTGCATGTGCCCCTAGCATATGTGTGTGTGGGTGTGGTGAAAGGTTGGTATATATAGGTGCTTGCATGTGTCCCCCCTCGCGTGCATGCGCTCTAACCTAGAGGCGAAGGTTCCGTACCCGTATGAGGGTGGAATCTCCCCGTCGAGGTGAAACCGGGTAGGATAGTGCCCCAACTTGTGAACCAACATGGTTTGACATCACCCTATGACCTAAACAAACACAAAACAAGAGAGAGCTACGCCGGGCTACCCCTGTCAGAGGAACGTCTAGGGGGGTAGACGATCCGAGTGTGCACAGAGATCAGGGTTTCGCCGGAGGAAGACCACGAGAACATTGGAATGAGATGAAAACTTGCATGTGCCCCCTAGCATATGTGTGTGTGTGTGTGGTGAGAGGTTGGTATATATAGGTGCTTGCATGTGTCCCCCCTCGCTTGCATGCGCTCTAACCTAGAGGCGAAGGTTCCGTACCCGTATGAGGGTGGAATCTCCCCGTCGAGGTGAAACCGGGTAGGATAGTGCCCCAACTTGTGAACCAACATGGTTTGACATCACCCTATGACCTAAACAAACACAAAACAAGAGAGAGCTACGCCGGGCTACCCCTGTCAGAGGAACGTCTAGGGGGGTAGACGATCCGAGTCTGCACAGAGATCAGGGTTTCGCCGGAGGAAGACCACGAGAACATTGGAATGAGATGAAAACTTGCATGTGCCCCCTAGCATATGTGTGTGTGTGTGGTGAGAGGTTGGTATATATAGGTGCTTGCATGTGTCCCCCCTCGCTTGCATGCGCTCTAACCTAGAGGCGAAGGTTCCGTACCCGTATGAGGGTGGAATCTCCCCGTCGAGGTGAAACCGGGTAGGATAGTGCCCCAACTTGTGAACCAACATGGTTTTACATCACCCTATGACCTAAACAAACACAAAACAAGAGAGAGCTACGCCGGGCTACCCCTGTCAGAGGAACGTCTAGGGGGTAGACGATCCGAGTGTGCACAGAGATCAGGGTTTCGCCGGAGGAAGACCACGAGAACATTGGAATGAGATGAAAACTTGCATGTGCCCCCTAGCATATGTGTGTGTGTGGGTGTGGTGAGAGGTTGGTATATATAGGTGCTTGCATGTGTCCCCCCTCGCGTGCATGCGCTCTAACCTAGAGGCGAAGGTTCCGTACCCGTATGAGGGTGGAATCTCCCCGTCGAGGTGAAACCGGGTAGGATAGTGCCCCAACTTGTGAACCAACATGGTTTTACATCACCCTATGACCTAAACAAACACAAAACAAGAGAGAGATACGCCGGGCTACCCCTGTCAGAGGAACGTCTAGGGGGGTAGACGATCCGAGTGTGCACAGAGATCAGGGTTTCGCCGGAGGAAGACCACGAGAACATTGGAATGAGATGAAAACTTGCATGTTCCCCCTAGCATATGTGTGTGTGGGTGTGGTGAGAGGTTGGTATATATAGGTGCTTGCATGTGTCCCCGCTCGCGTGCATGCGCTCTAACATAGAGGCGAAGGTTCCGTACCCGTATGAGGGTGGAATCTCCACGTCGAGGTGAAACCGGGTAGGATAGTGCCCCAACTTGTGAACCAACATGGTTTGACATCACCCTATGACCTAAACAAACACAAAACAAGAGAGAGCTACGCCGGGCTACCCCTGTCAGAGGAACGTCTAGGGGGTAGACGATCCGAGTGTGCACAGAGATCAGGGTTTCGCCGGAGGAAGACCACGAGAACATTGGAATGAGATGAAAACTTGCATGTGCCCCCTAGCATATGTGTGTGTGGGTGTGGTGAGAGGTTGGTATATATAGGTGCTTGCATGTGTCCCCCCTCGCGTGCATGCGCTCTAACCTAGAGGCGAAGGTTCCGTACCCGTATGAGGGTGGAATCTCCCGTCGAGGTGAAACCGGGTAGGATAGTGCCCCAACTTGTGAACCAACATGGTTTGACATCACCCTATGACCTAAACAAACACAAAACAAGAGAGAGCTACGCCGGGCTACCCCTGTCAGAGGAACGTCTAGGGGGGTAGACGATCCGAGTGCGCACAGAGATCAGGGTTTCACCGGAGGAAGACCACGAGAACATTGGAATGAGATGAAAACTTGCATGCGCCCCCTAGCATATGTGTGTGTGGGTGTGGTGAGAGGTTGGTATATATAGGTGCTTGCATGTGTCCCCCCTCGCGTGCATGCGCTCTAACCTAGAGGTGAAGGTTCCGTACCCGTATGAGGGTGGAATCTCCCCGTCGAGGTGAAACCGGGTAGGATAGTGCCCCAACTTGTGAACCAACATGGTTTGACATCACCCTATGACCTAAACAAACACAAAACAAGAGAGATCTACACCGGGCTACCCCTGTCAGAGGAACGTCTAGGGGGGTAGACGATCCGAGTGTGCACAGAGATCAGGGTTTCGCTGGAGGAAGACCACGAGAACATTGGAATGAGATGAAAACTTGCATGTGCCCCCTAGCATATGTGTGTGTGGGTGTGGTGAGAGGTTGGTATATATAGGTGCTTGCATGTGTCCCCCCTCGCGTGCATGCGCTCTAACCTAGAGGCGAAGGTTCCGTACCCGTATGAGGGTGGAATCTCCCCGTCGAGGTGAAACCGGGTAGGATAGTGCCCCAACTTGTGAACCAACATGGTTTGACATCACCCTATGACCTAAACAAACACAAAACAAGAGAGAGCTACGCCGGGCTACCCCTGTCAGAGGAACGTCTAGGGGGGTAGACGATCCGAGTGTGCACAGAGATCAGGGTTTCACCGGAGGAAGACCACGAGAACATTGGAATGAGATGAAAACTTGCATGTGCCCCCTAGCATATGTGTGTGTGGGTGTGGTGAGAGGTTGGTATATATAGGTGCTTGCATGTGTCCCCCCTCGCGTGCATGCGCTCTAACCTAGAGGCGAAGGTTCCGTACCCGTATGAGGGTGGAATCTCCCCGTCGAGGTGAAACCGGGTAGGATAGTGCCCCAACTTGTGAACCAACATGGTTTTACATCACCCTATGACCTAAACAAACACAAAACAAGAGAGAGCTACGCCGGGCTACCCCTGTCAGAGGAACGTCTAGGGGGGTAGACGATCCGAGTGCGCACAGAGATCAGGGTTGCGCCGGAGGAAGACCACGAGAACATTGGAATGAGATGAAAACTTGCATGTGCCCCTAGCATATGTGTGTGTGGGTGTGTTGAAAGGTTGGTATATATAGGTGCTTGCATGTGTCCCCCCTCGCATGCATGCGCTCTAACCTAGAGGCGAAGGTTCCGTACCCGTATGAGGGTGGAATCTCCCCGTCGAGGTGAAACCGGGTAGGATAGTGCCCCAACTTGTGAACCAACATGGTTTGACATCACCCTATGACCTAAACAAACACAAAACAAGAGAGAGCTACGCCGGGCTACCCCTATCAGAGGAACGTCTAGGGGGGTAGAGGATCCGAGTGTGCACAGAGATCAGGGTTTCGCCGGAGGAAGACCACGAGAACATTGGAATGAGATGAAAACTTGCATGTGCCCCCTAGCATATGTGTGTGTGGGTGTGGTGAGAGGTTGGTATATATAGGTGCTTGCATGTGTCCCCCCTCGCGTGCATGCGCTCTAACCTAGAGGCGAAGGTTCCGTACCCGTATGAGGGTGGAATCTCCCTGTTGAGGTGAAACCGGGTAGGATAGTGCCCCAACTTGTGAACCAACATGGTTTTACATCACCCTATGAACTAAACAAACACAAAACAAGAGAGAGCTACGCCGGGCTACCCCTGTCAGAGGAACGTCTAGGGGGGTAGACGATCCGAGTGCGCACAGAGATCAGGGTTTCGCCGGAGGAAGACCACGAGAACATTGGAATGAGATGAAAACTTGCATGTGCCCCTAGAATATGTGTGTGTGGGTGTGGTGAGAGGTTGGTATATATAGGTGCTTGCATGTGTCCCCCCTCGCGTGCATGCGCTCTAACCTAGAGGCGAAGGTTCCGTACCCGTATGAGGGTGGAATCTCCCCGTCGAGGTGAAACCGGGTAGGATAGTGCCCCAACTTATGAACCAACATGGTTTTACATCACCCTATGACCTAAACAAACACAAAACAAGAGAGAGATACGCTGGGCTACCCCTGTCAGAGGAACGTCTAGGGGGGTAGACGATCCGAGTGCGCACAGAGATCAGTGTTTCACCGGAGGAAGACCACGAGAACATTGGAATGAGATGAAAACTTGCATGTGCCCCCTAGCATATGTGTGTGTGGGTGTGGTGAGAGGTTGGTATATATAGGTGCTTGCATGTGTCCCCCCTCGCGTGCATGCGCTCTAACCTAGAGGCGAAGGTTCCGTACCCGTATGAGGGTGGAATCTCCCCGTCGAGGTGAAACCGGGTAGGATAGTGCCCCAACTTGTGAACCAACATGGTTTGACATCACCCTATGACCTAAACAAACACAAAACAAGAGAGAGCTACGCCGGGCTACCCCTGTCAGAGGAACGTCTAGGGGGGTAGACGATCCGAGTGTGCACAGAGATCAGGGTTTCACCGGAGGAAGACCACGAGAACATTGGAATGAGATGAAAACTTGCATGTTCCCCCTAGCATATGTGTGTGTGGGTGTGGTGAGAGGTTGGTATATATAGGTGCTTGCATGTGTCCCCCCTCGCGTGCATGCGCTCTAACCTAGAGGCGAAGGTTCCGTACCCATATGAGGGTGGAATCTCCCCGTCGAGGTGAAACCGGGTAGGATAGTGCCCCAACTTGTGAACCAACATGGTTTTACATCACCCTATGACCTAAACAAACACAAAACAAGAGAGAGCTACGCCGGGCTACCCCTGTCAGAGGAACGTCTAGGGGGGTAGACGATCCGAGTGCGCACAGAGATCAGGGTTGCGCCGGAGGAAGACCACGAGAACATTGGAATGAGATGAAAACTTGCATGTGCCCCTAGCATATGTGTGTGTGGGTGTGGTGAAAGGTTGGTATATATAGGTGCTTGCATGTGTCCCCCCTCGCGTGCATGCGCTCTAACCTAGAGGCGAAGGTTCCGTACCCGTATGAGGGTGGAATCTCCCCGTCGAGGTGAAACCGGGTAGGATAGTGCCCCAACTTGTGAACCAACATGGTTTGACATCACCCTATGACCTAAACAAACACAAAACAAGAGAGAGCTACGCCGGGCTACCCCTATCAGAGGAACGTCTAGGGGGGTAGACGATCCGAGTGTGCACAGAGATCAGGGTTTCGCCGGAGGAAGACCACGAGAACATTGGAATGAGATGAAAACTTGCATGTGCCCCCTAGCATATGTGTGTGTGGGTGTGGTGAGAGGTTGGTATATATAGGTGCTTGCATGTGTCCCCCCTCGCGTGCATGCGCTCTAACCTAGAGGCGAAGGTTCCGTACCCGTATGAGGGTGGAATCTCCCCGTCGAGGTGAAACCGGGTAGGATAGTGCCCCAACTTGTGAACCAACATGGTTTGACATCACCCTATGACCTAAACAAACACAAAACAAGAGAGAGCTACGCCGGGCTACCCCTGTCAGAGGAACGTCTAGGGGGGTAGACGATCCGAGTGTGCACAGAGATCAGGGTTTCACCGGAGGAAGACCACGGGAACATTGGAATGAGATGAAAACTTGCATGTGCCCCCTAGCATATGTGTGTGTGGGTGTGGTGAGAGGTTGGTATATATAGGTGCTTGCATGTGTCCCCCCTCGCGTGCATGCGCTCTAACCTAGAGGCGAAGGTTCCGTACCCGTATGAGGGTGGAATCTCCCCGTCGAGGTGAAACCGGGTAGGATAGTGCCCCAACTTGCGAACCAACATGGTTTTACATCATCCTATGACCTAAACAAACACAAAACAAGAGAGAGCTACGCCGGGCTACCCCTGTCAGAGGAACGTCTAGGGGGGTAGACGATCCGAGTGTGCACAGAGATCAGGGTTTCGCCGGAGGAAGACCACGAGAACATTGGAATGAGATGAAAACTTGCATGTGCCCCCTAGCATATGTGTGTGTGGGTGTGGTGAGAGGTTGGTATATATAGGTGCTTGCATGTGTCCCCCCTCGCGTGCATGCGCTCTAACCTAGAGGCGAAGGTTCCGTACCCGTATGAGGGTGGAATCTCCCCGTCGAGGTGAAACCGGGTAGGATAGTGCCCCAACTTGTGAACCAACATGGTTTGACATCACCCTATGACCTAAACAAACACAAAACAAGAGAGAGCTACGCCGGGCTACCCCTGTCAGAGGAACGTCTAGGGGGGTAGACGATCCGAGTGTGCACAGAGATCAGGGTTTCACCGGAGGAAGACCACGAGAACATTGGAATGAGATGAAAACTTGCATGTTCCCCCTAGCATATGTGTGTGTGGGTGTGGTGAGAGGTTGGTATATATAGGTGCTTGCATGTGTCCCCCCTCGCGTGCATGCGCTCTAACCTAGAGGCGAAGGTTCCGTACCCGTATGAGGGTGGAATCTCCCCGTCGAGGTGAAACCGGGTAGGATAGTGCCCCAACTTGTGAACCAACATGGCTTTACATCACCCTATGACCTAAACAAACACAAAACAAGAGAGAACTACGCCGGGCTACCCCTGTCAGAGGAACGTCTAGGGGGGTAGACGATCCGAGTGCGCACAGAGATCAGGGTTTCGCCGGAGGAAGACCACGAGAACATTGGAATGAGATGAAAACTTGCATGTGCCCCTAGCATATGTGTGTGTGGGTGTGGTGAAAGGTTGGTATATATAGGTGCTTGCATGTGTCCCCCCTCGCGTGCATGCGCTCTAACCTAGAGGCGAAGGTTCCGTACCCGTATGAGGGTGGAATCTCCCCGTCGAGGTGAAACCGGGTAGGATAGTGCCCCAACTTGTGAACCAACATGGTTTTACATCACCCTATTACCTAAAAAAACACAAAACAAGAGAGATCTACGCCGGGCTACCCCTGTCAGAGGAACGTCTAGGGGGGTAGACGATCCGAGTGTGCACAGAGATCAGGGTTTCGCTGGAGGAAGACCACGAGAACATTGGAATGAGATGAAAACTTGCATGTGCCCCCTAGCATATGTGTGTGTGGGTGTGGTGAGAGGTTGGTATATATAGGTGCTTGCATGTGTCCCCGCTCGCGTGCATGCGCTCTAACCTAGAGGCGAAGGTTCCGTACCCGTATGAGGGTGGAATCTCCCGTCGAGGTGAAACCGGGTAGGATAGTGCCCCAACTTGTGAACCAACATGGTTTGACATCACCCTATGACCTAAACAAACACAAAACAAGAGAGAGCTACGCCGGGCTACCTCTGTCAGAGGAACGTCTAGGGGGGTAGACGATCCGAGTGTGCACAGAGATCAGGGTTTCGCCGGAGGAAGACCACGAGAACATTGGAATGAGATGAAAACTTGCATGTGCCCCCTAGCATATGTGTGTGTGGGTGTGGTGAGAGGTTGGTATATATAGGTGCTTGCATGTGTCCCCCCTCGCGTGCATGCGCTCTAACCTAGAGGCGAAGGTTCCGTACCCGTATGAGGGTGGAATCTCCCCGTCGAGGTGAAACCGGGTAGGATAGTGCCCCAACTTGTGAACCAACATGGTTTGACATCACCCTATGACCTAAACAAACACAAAACAAGAGATAGCTACGCCGGGCTACCCCTGTCAGAGGAACGTCTAGGGGGGTAGACGATCCGAGTGTGCACAGAGATCAGGGTTTCGCCGGAGGAAGACCACGAGAACATTGGAATGAGATGAAAACTTGCATGTGCCCCCTAGCATATGTGTGTGGGTGTGGTGAGAGGTTGGTATATATAGGTGCTTGCATGTGTCCCCCCTCGCGTGCATGCACTCTAACCTAGAGGCGAAGGTTCCGTACCCGTATGAGGGTGGAATCTCCCCGTCGAGGTGAAACCGGGTAGGATAGTGCCCCAACTTGTGAACCAACATGGTTTGACATCACCCTATGACCTAAACAAACACAAAACAAGAGAGATCTACGCCGGGCTACCCCTGTCAGAGGAACGTCTAGGGGGGTAGACGATCCGAGTGTGCACAGAGATCAGGGTTTCGCCGGAGGAAGACCACGAGAACATTGGAATGAGATGAAAACTTGCATGTGCCCCCTAGCATATGTGTGTGTGGGTGTGGTGAGAGGTTGGTATATATAGGTGCTTGCATGTGTCCCCCCTCGCGTGCATGCGCTCTAACCTAGAGGCGAAGGTTCCGTACCCGTATGAGGGTGGAATCTCCCCGTCGAGGTGAAACCGGGTAGGATAGTGCCCAACTTGTGAACCAACATGGTTTTACATCACCCTATGACCTAAACAAACACAAAACAAGAGAGAGCTACGCCGGGCTACCCCTGTCAGAGGAACGTCTAGGGGGGTAGACGATCCGAGTGTGCATAGAGATCAGGGTTTCGCCGGAGGAAGACCACGAGAACATTGGAATGAGATGAAAACTTGCATGTGCCCCCTAGCATATGTGTGTGTGTGGGTGTGGTGAGAGGTTGGTATATATAGGTGCTTGCATGTGTCCCCCCTCGCGTGCATGCGCTCTAACCTAGAGGCGAAGGTTCCGTACCCGTATGAGGGTGGAATCTCCCCGTCGAGGTGAAACCGGGTAGGATAGTGCCCCAACTTGTGAACCAACATGGTTTTACATCACCCTATGACCTAAACAAACACAAAACAAGAGAGAGATACGCCGGGCTACCCCTGTCAGAGGAACGTCTAGGGGGGTAGACGATCCGAGTGTGCACAGAGATCAGGGTTTCGCCGGAGGAAGACCACGAGAACATTGGAATGAGATGAAAACTTGGATGTGCCCCCTAGCATATGTGTGTGTGGGTGTGGTGAGAGGTTGGTATATATAGGTGCTTGCATGTGTCCCCGCTCGCGTGCATGCGCTCTAACATAGAGGCGAAGGTTCCGTACCCGTATGAGGGTGGAATCTCCACGTCGAGGTGAAACCGGGTAGGATAGTGCCCCAACTTGTGAACCAACATGGTTTGACATCACCCTATGACCTAAAAAAACACAAAACAAGAGAGTGCTACGCCGGGCTACCCCTGTCAGAGGAACGTCTAGGGGGGTAGACGATCCGAGTGTGCACAGAGATCAGGGTTTCGCCGGAGGAAGACCACGAGAACATTGGAATGAGATGAAAACTTGCATGTGCCCCTAGCATATGTGTGTGTGGGTGTGGTGAGAGGTTGGTATATATAGGTGCTTGCATGTGTCCCCCCTCGCGTGCATGCGCTCTAACCTAAAGGCGAAGGTTCCGTACCCGTATGAGGGTGGAATCTCCCGTCGAGGTGAAACCGGGTAGGATAGTGCCCCAACTTGTGAACCAACATGGTTTGACATCACCCTATGACCTAAACAAACACAAAACAAGAGAGAGCTACGCCGGGCTACCCCTGTCAGAGGAACGTCTAGGGGGGTAGACGATCCGAGTGTGCACAGAGATCAGGGTTTCGCCGGAGGAAGACCACGAGAACATTGGAATGAGATGAAAACTTGCATGTGCCCCCTAGCATATGTGTGTGTGTGTGGGTGTGGTGAGAGGTTGGTATATATAGGTGCTTGCATGTGTCCCCCCTCGCGTGCATGCGCTCTATCCTAGAGGCGAAGGTTCCGTACCCGTATGAGGGTGGAATCTCCCCGTCGAGGTGAAACCGGGTAGGATAGTGCCCCAACTTGTGAACCAACATGGTTTTACATCACCCTATGACCTAAACAAACACAAAACAAGAGAGAGATACGCCGGGCTACCCCTATCAGAGGAACGTCTAGGGGGGTAGACGATCCGAGTGTGCACAGAGATCAGGGTTTCGCCGGAGGAAGACCACGAGAACATTGGAATGAGATGAAAACTTGCATGTGCCCCCTAGCATATGTGTGTGTGGGTGTGGTGAGAGGTTGGTATATATAGGTGCTTGCATGTGTCCCCGCTCGCGTGCATGCGCTCTAACATAGAGGCGAAGGTTCCGTACCCGTATGAGAGTGGAATCTCCACGTCGAGGTGAAACCGGGTAGGATAGTGCCCCAACTTGTGAACCAACATGGTTTGACATCACCCTATGACCTAAACAAACACAAAACAAGAGAGAGCTACGCCGGGCTACCCCTGTCAGAGGAACGTCTAGGGGGGTAGACGATCCGAGTGTGCACAGAGATCAGGGTTTCGCCGGAGGAAGACCACGAGAACATTGGAATGAGATGAAAACTTGCATGTGCCCCCTAGCATATGTGTGTGCGGGTGTGGTGAGAGGTTGGTATATATAGGTGCTTGCATGTGTCCCCCCTCGCGTGC
Source organism: Avena sativa (assembly GCA_916181665.1). Lineage (NCBI taxonomy): Eukaryota > Viridiplantae > Streptophyta > Magnoliopsida > Poales > Poaceae > Avena > Avena sativa. Next base: position 294,057,244 of record OV702282.1, read on the forward strand.
ATGCGCTCTAACCTAGAGGCGAAGGTTCCGTACCCGTATGAGGGTGGAATCTCCCGTCGAGGTGAAACCGGGTAGGATAGTGCCCCAACTTGTGAACCAACATGGTTTGACATCACCCTATGACCTAAACAAACACAAAACAAGAGAGAGCTACGCCGGGCTACCCCTGTCAGAGGAACGTCTAGGGGGGTAGACGATCCGAGTGTGCACAGAGATCAGGGTTTCGCCGGAGGAAGACCACTAGAACATTGGAATGAGATGAAAACTTGCATGTGCCCCCTAGCATATGTGTGTGTGGGTGTGGTGAGAGGTTGGTATATATAGGTGCTTGCATGTGTCCCCCCTCGCGTGCATGCGCTCTAACCGAGAGGCGAAGGTTCCGTACCCGTATGAGGGTGGAATCTCTCGTCGAGGTGAAACCGGGTAGGATAGTGCCCCAACTTATGAACCAACATGGTTTGACATCACCCTATGACCTAAACAAACACAAAACAAGAGAGAGCTACGCCGGGCTACCCCTGTCAGAGGAACGTCTAGGGGGGTAGACGATCCGAGTGTGCACAGAGATCAGGGTTTCGCCGGAGGAAGACCACGAGAACATTGGAATGAGATGAAAACTTGCATGTGACCCCTAGCATATGTGTGTGTGGGTGTGGTGAGAGGTTGGTATATATAGGTGCTTGCATGTGTCCCCCCTCGCGTGCATGCGCTCTAACCTAGAGGCGAAGGTTCCGTACCCGTATGAGGGTGGAATCTCCCCGTCGAGGTGAAACCGGGTAGGATAGTGCCCCAACTTGTGAACCAACATGGTTTCACATCACCCTATGACCTAAACAAACACAAAACAAGAGAGAGCTACGCCGGGCTACCCCTGTCAGAGGAACGTCTAGGGGGGTAGACGATCCGAGTGTGCACAGAGATCAGGGTTTCGCCGGAGGAAGACCACGAGAACATTGGAATGAGATGAAAACTTTCATGTGCCCCCTAGCATATGTGTGTGTGGGTGTGGTGAGAGGTTGGTATATATAGGTGCTTGCATGTGTCCCCCCTCGCGTGCATGCGCTCTAACCTAGAGGCGAAGGTTCCGTACCCGTATGAGGGTGGAATCTCCCCGTCGAGGTGAAACCGGGTAGGATAGTGCCCCAACTTGTGAACCAACATGGTTTGACATCACCCTATGACCTAAACAAACACAAAACAAGAGAGATCTACGCCGGGCTACCCCTGTCAGAGGAACGTCTAGGGGGGTAGACGATCCGAGTGTGCACAGAGATCAGGGTTTCGCCGGAGGAAGACCACGAGAACATTGGAATGAGATGAAAACTTGCATGTGCCCCCTAGCATATGTGTGTGTGGGTGTGGTGAGACGTTGGTATATATAGGTGCTTGCATGTGTCCCCCCTCGCGTGCATGCGCTCTAACCTAGAGGCAAAGGTTCCGTACCCGTATGAGGGTGGAATCTCCCCGTCGAGGTGAAACCGGGTAGGATAGTGCCCAACTTGTGAACCAACATGGTTTTACATCACCCTATGACCTAAACAAACACAAAACAAGAGAGAGCTACGCCGGGCTACCCCTGTCAGAGGAACGTCTAGGGGGGTAGACGATCCGAGTGTGCACAGAGATCAGGGTTTCGCCGGAGGAAGACCACGAGAACATTGGAATGAGATGAAAACTTGCATGTGCCCCCTAGCATATGTGTGTGTGTGGGTGTGGTGAGAGGTTGGTATATATAGGTGCTTGCATGTGTCCCCCCTCGCGTGCATGCGCTCTAACCTAGAGGCGAAGGTTCCGTACCCGTATGAGGGTGGAATCTCCCCGTCGAGGTGAAACCGGGTAGGATAGTGCCCCAACTTGTGAACCAACATGGTTTTACATCACCCTATGACCTAAACAAACACAAAACAAGAGAGAGATACGCCGGGCTACCCCTGTCAGAGGAACGTCTAGGGGGGTAGACGATCCGAGTGTGCACAGAGATCAGGGTTTCGCCGGAGGAAGACCACGAGAACATTGGAATGAGATGAAAACTTGCATGTGCCCCCTAGCATATGTGTGTGTGGGTGTGGTGAGAGGTTGGTATATATAGGTGCTTGCATGTGTCCCCGCTCGCGTGCATGCGCTCTAACATAGAGGCGAAGGTTCCGTACCCGTATGAGGGTGGAATCTCCACGTCGAGGTGAAACCGGGTAGGATAGTGCCCCAACTTGTGAACCAACATGGTTTGACATCACCCTATGACCTAAACAAACACAAAACAAGAGAGAGCTACGCCGGGCTACCCCTGTCAGAGGAACGTCTAGGGGGGTAGACGATCCGAGTGTGCACAGAGATCAGGGTTTCGCCGGAGGAAGACCACGAGAACATTGGAATGAGATGAAAACTTGCATGTGCCCCCTAGCATATGTGTGTGTGGGTGTGGTGAGAGGTTGGTATATATAGGTGCTTGCATGTGTCCCCCCTCGCGTGCATGCGCTCTAACCTAGAGGCGAAGGTTCCGTACCCGTATGAGGGTGGAATCTCCCCGTCGAGGTGAAACCGGGTAGGATAGTGCCCCAACTTGTGAACCAACATGGTTTTACATCACCCTATGACCTAAACAAACACAAAACAAGAGAGAGATACGCCGGGCTACCCCTATCAGAGGAACGTCTAGGGGGGTAGACGATCCGAGTGTGCACAGAGATCAGGGTTTCGCCGGAGGAAGACCACGAGAACATTGGAATGAGATGAAAACTTGCATGTGCCCCCTAGCATATGTGTGTGTGGGTGTGGTGAGAGGTTGGTATATATAGGTGCTTGCATGTGTCCCCGCTCGCGTGCATGCGCTCTAACATAGAGGCGAAGGTTCCGTACCCGTATGAGAGTGGAATCTCCACGTCGAGGTGAAACCGGGTAGGATAGTGCCCCAACTTGTGAACCAACATGGTTTGACATCACCCTATGACCTAAACAAACACAAAACAAGAGAGAGCTACGCCGGGCTACCCCTGTCAGAGGAACGTCTAGGGGGGTAGACGATCCGAGTGTGCACAGAGATCAGGGTTTCGCCGGAGGAAGACCACGAGAACATTGGAATGAGATGAAAACTTGCATGTGCCCCCTAGCATATGTGTGTGTGGGTGTGGTGAGAGGTTGGTATATATAGGTGCTTGCATGTGTCCCCCCTCGCGTGCATGCGCTCTAACCTAGAGGCGAAGGTTCCGTACCCGTATGAGGGTGGAATCTCCTGTCGAGGTGAAACCGGGTAGGATAGTGCCCCAACTTGTGAACCAACATGGTTTGACATCACCCTATGACCTAAACAAACACAAAACAAGAGAGAGCTACGCCGGGCTACCCCTGTCAGAGGAACGTCTAGGGGGGTAGACGATCCGAGTGTGCACAGAGATCAGGGTTTCGCCGGAGGAAGACCACGAGAACATTGGAATGAGATGAAAACTTGCATGTGCCCCCTAGCATATGTGTGTGTGGGTGTGGTGAGAGGTTGGTATATATAGGTGCTTGCATGTGTCCCCCCTCGCGTGCATGCGCTCTAACCGAGAGGCGAAGGTTCCGTACCCGTATGAGGGTGGAATCTCCCGTCGAGGTGAAACCGGGTAGGATAGTGCCCCAACTTATGAACCAACATGGTTTGACATCACCCTATGACCTAAACAAACACAAAACAAGAGAGAGCTACGCCGGGCTACCCCTGTCAGAGGAACGTCTAGGGGGGTAGACGATCCGAGTGTGCACAGAGATCAGGGTTTCGCCGGAGGAAGACCACGAGAACATTGGAATGAGATGAAAACTTGCATGTGACCCCTAGCATATGTGTGTGTGGGTGTGGTGAGAGGTTGGTATATATAGGTGCTTGCATGTGTCCCCCCTCGCGTGCATGCGCTCTAACCTAGAGGCGAAGGTTCCGTACCCGTATGAGGGTGGAATCTCCCCGTCGAGGTGAAACCGGGTAGGATAGTGCCCCAACTTGTGAACCAACATGGTTTGACATCACCCTATGACCTAAACAAACACAAAACAAGAGAGAGCTACGCCGGGCTACCCCTGTCAGAGGAACGTCTAGGGGGGTAGACGATCCGAGTGTGCACAGAGATCAGGGTTTCGCCGGAGGAAGACCACGAGAACATTGGAATGAGATGAAAACTTTCATGTGCCCCCTAGCATATGTGTGTGTGGGTGTGGTGAGAGGTTGGTATATATAGGTGCTTGCATGTGTCCCCCCTCGCGTGCATGCGCTCTAACCTAGAGGCGAAGGTTCCGTACCCGTATGAGGGTGGAATCTCCCCGTCGAGGTGAAACCGGGTAGGATAGTGCCCCAACTTGTGAACCAACATGGTTTGACATCACCCTATGACCTAAACAAACACAAAACAAGAGAGATCTACGCCGGGCTACCCCTGTCAGAGGAACGTCTAGGGGGGTAGACGATCCGAGTGTGCACAGAGATCAGGGTTTCGCCGGAGGAAGACCACGAGAACATTGGAATGAGATGAAAACTTGCATGTGCCCCCTAGCATATGTGTGTGTGGGTGTGGTGAGAGGTTGGTATATATAGGTGCTTGCATGTGTCCCCCCTCGCGTGCATGCGCTCTAACCTAGAGGCAAAGGTTCCGTACCCGTATGAGGGTGGAATCTCCCCGTCGAGGTGAAACCGGGTAGGATAGTGCCCAACTTGTGAACCAACATGGTTTTACATCACCCTATGACCTAAACAAACACAAAACAAGAGAGAGCTACGCCGGGCTACCCCTGTCAGAGGAACGTCTAGGGGGGTAGACGATCCGAGTGTGCACAGAGATCAGGGTTTCGCCGGAGGAAGACCACGAGAACATTGGAATGAGATGAAAACTTGCATGTGCCCCCTAGCATATGTGTGTGTGTGGGTGTGGTGAGAGGTTGGTATATATAGGTGCTTGCATGTGTCCCCCCTCGCGTGCATGCGCTCTAACCTAGAGGCGAAGGTTCCGTACCCGTATGAGGGTGGAATCTCCCCGTCGAGGTGAAACCGGGTAGGATAGTGCCCCAACTTGTGAACCAACATGGTTTTACATCACCCTATGACCTAAACAAACACAAAACAAGAGAGAGATACGCCGGGCTACCCCTGTCAGAGGAACGTCTAGGGGGGTAGACGATCCGAGTGTGCACAGAGATCAGGGTTTCGCCGGAGGAAGACCACGAGAACATTGGAATGAGATGAAAACTTGCATGTTCCCCCTAGCATATGTGTGTGTGGGTGTGGTGAGAGGTTGGTATATATAGGTGCTTGCATGTGTCCCCGCTCGCGTGCATGCGCTCTAACATAGAGGCGAAGGTTCCGTACCCGTATGAGGGTGGAATCTCCACGTCGAGGTGAAACCGGGTAGGATAGTGCCCCAACTTGTGAACCAACATGGTTTGACATCACCCTATGACCTAAACAAACACAAAACAAGAGAGAGCTACGCCGGGCTACCCCTGTCAGAGGAACGTCTAGGGGGGTAGACGATCCGAGTGTGCACAGAGATCAGGGTTTCGCCGGAGGAAGACCACGAGAACATTGGAATGAGATGAAAACTTGCATGTGCCCCCTAGCATATGTGTGTGTGGGTGTGGTGAGAGGTTGGTATATATAGGTGCTTGCATGTGTCCCCCCTCGCGTGCATGCGCTCTAACCTAGAGGCGAAGGTTCCGTACCCGTATGAGGGTGGAATCTCCCGTCGAGGTGAAACCGGGTAGGATAGTGCCCCAACTTGTGAACCAACATGGTTTGACATCACCCTATGACCTAAACAAACACAAAACAAGAGAGAGCTACGCCGGGCTACCCCTGTCAGAGGAACGTCTAGGGGGTAGACGATCCGAGTGTGCACAGAGATCAGGGTTTCGCCGGAGGAAGACCACGAGAACATTGGAATGAGATGAAAACTTGCATGTGCCCCCTAGCATATGTGTGTGTGGGTGTGGTGAGAGGTTGGTATATATAGGTGCTTGCATGTGTCCCCCCTCGCGTGCATGCGCTCTAACCTAGAGGCGAAGGTTCCGTACCCGTATGAGGGTGGAATCTCCCCGTCGAGGTGAAACCGGGTAGGATAGTGCCCCAACTTGTGAACCAACATGGTTTGACATCACCCTATGACCTAAACAAACACAAAACAAGAGAGAGCTACGCCGGGCTACCTCTGTCAGAGGAACGTCTAGGGGGGTAGACGATCCGAGTGTGCACAGAGATCAGGGTTTCGCCGGAGGAAGACCACGAGAACATTGGAATGAGATGAAAACTTGCATGTGCCCCCTAGCATATGTGTGTGTGGGTGTGGTGAGAGGTTGGTATATATAGGTGCTTGCATGTGTCCCCCCTCGCGTGCATGCGCTCTAACCTAGAGGCGAAGGTTCCGTACCCGTATGAGGGTGGAATCTCCCCGTCGAGGTGAAACCGGGTAGGATAGTGCCCCAACTTGTGAACCAACATGGTTTGACATCACCCTATGACCTAAACAAACACAAAACAAGAGATAGCTACGCCGGGCTACCCCTGTCAGAGGAACGTCTAGGGGGGTAGACGATCCGAGTGTGCACAGAGATCAGGGTTTCGCCGGAGGAAGACCACGAGAACATTGGAATGAGATGAAAACTTGCATGTGCCCCCTAGCATATGTGTGTGTGGGTGTGGTGAGAGGTTGGTATATATAGGTGCTTGCATGTGTCCCCCCTCGCGTGCATGCGGTCTAACCTAGAGGCGAAGGTTCCGTACCCGTATGAGGGTGGAATCTCCCCGTCGAGGTGAAACCGGGTAGGATAGTGCCCCAACTTGTGAACCAACATGGTTTGACATCACCCTATGACCTAAACAAACACAAAACAAGAGAGAGCTACGCCGGGCTACCCCTGTCAGAGGAACGTCTAGGGGGGTAGACGATCCGAGTGTGCACAGAGATCAGGGTTTCACCGGAGGAAGACCACGGGAACATTGGAATGAGATGAAAACTTGCATGTGCCCCCTAGCATATGTGTGTGTGGGTGTGGTGAGAGGTTGGTATATATAGGTGCTTGCATGTGTCCCCCCTCGCGTGCATGCGCTCTAACCTAGAGGCGAAGGTTCCGTACCCGTATGAGGGTGGAATCTCCCCGTCGAGGTGAAACCGGGTAGGATAGTGCCCCAACTTGCGAACCAACATGGTTTTACATCATCCTATGACCTAAACAAACACAAAACAAGAGAGAGCTACGCCGGGCTACCCCTGTCAGAGGAACGTCTAGGGGGGTAGACGATCCGAGTGTGCACAGAGATCAGGGTTTCGCCGGAGGAAGACCACGAGAACATTGGAATGAGATGAAAACTTGCATGTGCCCCCTAGCATATGTGTGTGTAAGTGTGGTGAGAGGTTGGTATATATAGGTGCTTGCATGTGTCCCCCCTCGCGTGCATGCGCTCTAACCTAGAGGCGAAGGTTCCGTACCCGTATGAGGGTGGAATCTCCCCGTCGAGGTGAAACCGGGTAGGATAGTGCCCCAACTTGTGAACCAACATGGTTTGACATCACCCTATGACCTAAACAAACACAAAACAAGAGAGAGCTACGCCGGGCTACCCCTGTCAGAGGAACGTCTAGGGGGGTAGACGATCCGAGTGTGCACAGAGATCAGGGTTTCGCCGGAGGAAGACCACGAGAACATTGGAATGAGATGAAAACTTGCATGTGCCCCCTAGCATATGTGTGTGTGGGTGTGGTGAGAGGTTGGTATATATAGGTGCTTGCATGTGTCCCCCCTCGCTTGCATGCGCTCTAACCTAGAGGCGAAGGTTCCGTACCCGTATGAGGGTGGAATCTCCCCGTCGAGGTGAAACCGGGTAGGATAGTGCCCCAACTTGTTAACCAACATGGTTTTACATCACCCTATGACCTAAACAAACACAAAACAAGAGAGAGCTACGCCGGGCTACCCCTGTCAGAGGAACGTCTAGGGGGGTAGACGATCCGAGTGTGCACTGAGATCAGGGTTTCGCCGGAGGAAGACCACGAGAACATTGGAATGAGATGAAAACTTGCATGTGCCCCCTAGCATATGTGTGTGTGGGTGTGGTGAGAGGTTGGTATATATAGGTGCTTGCATGTGTCCCCCCTCGCGTGCATGCGCTCTAACCTAGAGGCGAAGGTTCCGTACCCGTATGAGGGTGGAATCTCCCCGTCGAGGTGAAACCGGGTAGGATAGTGCCCCAACTTGTGAACCAACATGGTTTTACATCACCCTATGACCTAAAAAAACACAAAACAAGAGAGATCTACGCCGGGCTACCCCTGTCAGAGGAACGTCTAGGGGGGTAGACGATCCGAGTGCGCATAGAGATCAGGGTTTCGCCGGAGGAAGACCACGAGAACATTGGAATGAGATGAAAACTTGCATGTGCCCCTAGCATATGTGTGTGTGGGTGTGGTGAGAGGTTGGTATATATAGGTGCTTGCATGTGTCCCCCCTCGCGTGCATGCGCTCTAACCTAGAGGCGAAGGTTCCGTACCCGTATGAGGGTTAAATCTCCCCGTCGAGGTGAACCCGGGTAGGATAGTGCCCCAACTTGTGAACCAACATGGTTTTACATCACCCTATGACCTAAACAAACACAAAACAAGAGAGAGATACGCCGGGCTACCCCTGTCAGAGGAACGTCTAGGGGGGTAGACGATCCGAGTGCGCACAGAGATCAGGGTTTCACCGGAGGAAGACCACGAGAACATTGGAATGAGATGAAAACTTGCATGTGCCCCCTAGCATATGTGTGTGTGGGTGTGGTGAGATGTTGTTATATATAGGTGCTTGCATGTGTCCCCCCTCGCGTGCATGCGCTCTAACCTAGAGGCGAAGGTTCCATACCCGTATGAGGGTGGAATCTCCCCGTCGAGGTGAAACCGGGTAGGATAGTGCCCCAACTTGTGAACCAACATGGTTTGACATAACCCTATGACCTAAACAAACACAAAACAAGAGATATCTACACCGGGCTACCCCTGTCAGAGGAACGTCTAGGGGGGTAGACGATCCGAGTGTGCACAGAGATCAGGGTTTCGCTGGAGGAAGACCACGAGAACATTGGAATGAGATGAAAACTTGCATGTGCCCCCTAGCATATGTGTGTGTGGGTGTGGTGAGAGGTTGGTATATATAGGTGCTTGCATGTGTCCCCGTCGCGTGCATGCGCTCTAACCTAGAGGCGAAGGTTCCGTACCCGTATGAGGGTGGAATCTCCCCGTCGAGGTGAAACCGGGTAGGATAGTGCCCCAACTTGTGAACCAACATGGTTTTACATCACCCTATGACCTAAACAAACACAAAACAAGAGAGAGCTACGCCGGGCTACCCCTGTCAGAGGAACGTCTAGGGGGGTAGACGATCCGAGTGCGCATAGAGATCAGGGTTTCGCCGGAGGAAGACCACGAGAACATTGGAATGACATGAAAACTTGCATGTGCCCCTAGCATATGTGTGTGTGGGTGTGGTGAGAGGTTGGCATATATAGGTGCTTGCATGTGTCCCCCCTCGCGTGCATGCGCTCTAACCTAGAGGCGAAGGTTCCGTACCCGTATGAGGGTGGAATCTCCCCGTCGAGGTGAAACCGGGTAGGATAGTGCCCCAACTTGTGAACCAACATGGTTTTACATCACCCTATGACCTAAACAAACACAAAACAAGAGAGAGATACGCCGGGCTACCCCTGTCAGAGGAACGTCTAGGGGGGTAGACGATCCGAGTGCGCACAGAGATCAGGGTTTCACCGGAGGAAGACCACGAGAACATTGGAATGAGATGAAAACTTGCATGTGCCCCCTAGCATATGTGTGTGTGGGTGTGGTGAGAGGTTGGTATATATAGGTGCTTGCATGTGTCCCTCCTCGCGTGCATGCGCTCTAACCTAGAGGCGAAGGTTCCGTACCCGTATGAGGGTGGAATCTCCCCGTCGAGGTGAAACCGGGTAGGATAGTGCCCCAACTTGTGAACCAACATGGTTTGACATCACCCTATGACCTAAACAAACACAAAACAAGAGATATCTACCCCGGGCTACCCCTGTCAGAGGAACGTCTAGTGGGGTAGACGATCCGAGTGTGCACAGAGATCAGGGTTTCGCTGGAGGAAGACCACGAGAACATTGGAATGAGATGAAAACTTGCATGTGCCCCCTAGCATATGTGTGTGTGGGTGTGGTGAGAGGTTGGTATATATAGGTGCTTGCATGTGTCCCCCCTCGCGTGCATGCGCTCTAACCTAGAGGCGAAGGTTCCGTACCCGTATGAGGGTGGAATCTCCCCGTCGAGGTGAAACCGGGTAGGATAGTGCCCAACTTGTGAACCAACATGGTTTGACATCACCCTATGACCTAAACAAACACAAAACAAGAGAGAGCTACGCCGGGCTACCCCTGTCAGAGGAACGTCTAGGGGGGTAGACGATCCGAGTGCGCATAGAGATCAGGGTTTCGCCGGAGGAAGACCACGAGAACATTGGAATGACATGAAAACTTGCATGTGCCCCTAGCATATGTGTGTGTGGGTGTGGTGAGAGGTTGGCATATATAGGTGCTTGCATGTGTCCCCCCTCGCGTGCATGCGCTCTAACCTAGAGGCGAAGGTTCCGTACCCGTATGAGGGTGGAATCTCCCCGTCGAGGTGAAACCGGGTAGGATAGTGCCCCAACTTGCGAACCAACATGGTTTTACATCATCCTATGACCTAAACAAACACAAAACAAGAGAGAGCTACGCCGGGCTACCCCTGTCAGAGGAACGTCTAGGGGGGTAGACGATCCGAGTGTGCACAGAGATCAGGGTTTCGCCGGAGGAAGACCACGAGAACATTGGAATGAGATGAAAACTTGCATGTGCCCCCTAGCATATGTGTGTGTGGGTGTGGTGAGAGGTTGGTATATATAGGTGCTTGCATGTGTCCCCCCTCGCGTGCATGCGCTCTAACCTAGAGGCGAAGGTTCCGTACCCGTATGAGGGTGGAATCTCCCCGTCGAGGTGAAACCGGGTAGGATAGTGCCCCAACTTGTGAACCAACATGGTTTGACATCACCCTATGACCTAAACAAACACAAAACAAGAGAGAGCTACGCCGGGCTACCCCTGTCAGAGGAACGTCTAGGGGGGTAGACGATCCGAGTGTGCACAGAGATCAGGGTTTCGCCGGAGGAAGACCACGAGAACATTGGAATGAGATGAAAACTTGCATGTGCCCCCTAGCATATGTGTGTGTGGGTGTGGTGAGAGGTTGGTATATATAGGTGCTTGCATGTGTCCCCCCTCGCTTGCATGCGCTCTAACCTAGAGGCGAAGGTTCCGTACCCGTATGAGGGTGGAATCTCCCCGTCGAGGTGAAACCGGGTAGGATAGTGCCCCAACTTGTTAACCAACATGGTTTTACATCACCCTATGACCTAAACAAACACAAAACAAGAGAGAGCTACGCCGGGCTACCCCTGTCAGAGGAACGTCTAGGGGGGTAGACGATCCGAGTGTGCACTGAGATCAGGGTTTCGCCGGAGGAAGACCACGAGAACATTGGAATGAGATGAAAACTTGCATGTGCCCCCTAGCATATGTGTGTGTGGGTGTGGTGAGAGGTTGGTATATATAGGTGCTTGCATGTGTCCCCCCTCGCGTGCATGCGCTCTAACCTAGAGGCGAAGGTTCCGTACCCGTATGAGGGTGGAATCTCCCCGTCGAGGTGAAACCGGGTAGGATAGTGCCCCAACTTGTGAACCAACATGGTTTTACATCACCCTATGACCTAAAAAAACACAAAACAAGAGAGATCTACGCCGGGCTACCCCTGTCAGAGGAACGTCTAGGGGGGTAGACGATCCGAGTGCGCATAGAGATCAGGGTTTCGCCGGAGGAAGACCACGAGAACATTGGAATGAGATGAAAACTTGCATGTGCCCCTAGCATATGTGTGTGTGGGTGTGGTGAGAGGTTGGTATATATAGGTGCTTGCATGTGTCCCCCCTCGCGTGCATGCGCTCTAACCTAGAGGCGAAGGTTCCGTACCCGTATGAGGGTTGAATCTCCCCGTCGAGGTGAACCCGGGTAGGATAGTGCCCCAACTTGTGAACCAACATGGTTTTACATCACCCTATGACCTAAACAAACACAAAACAAGAGAGAGATACGCCGGGCTACCCCTGTCAGAGGAACGTCTAGGGGGGTAGACGATCCGAGTGCGCACAGAGATCAGGGTTTCACCGGAGGAAGACCACGAGAACATTGGAATGAGATGAAAACTTGCATGTGCCCCCTAGCATATGTGTGTGTGGGTGTGGTGAGAGGTTGTTATATATAGGTGCTTGCATGTGTCCCCCCTCGCGTGCATGCGCTCTAACCTAGAGGCGAAGGTTCCGTACCCGTATGAGGGTGGAATCTCCCCGTCGAGGTGAAACCGGGTAGGATAGTGCCCCAACTTGTGAACCAACATGGTTTGACATAACCTTATGACCTAAACAAACACAAAACAAGAGATATCTACACCGGGCTACCCCTGTCAGAGGAACGTCTAGGGGGGTAGACGATCCGAGTGTGCACAGAGATCAGGGTTTCGCTGGAGGAAGACCACGAGAACATTGGAATGAGATGAAAACTTGCATGTGCCCCCTAGCATATGTGTGTGTGGGTGTGGTGAGAGGTTGGTATATATAGGTGCTTGCATGTGTCCCCCCTCGCGTGCATGCGCTCTAACCTAGAGGCGAAGGTTCCGTACCCGTATGAGGGTGGAATCTCCCCGTCGAGGTGAAACCGGGTAGGATAGTGCCCCAACTTGTGAACCAACATGGTTTTACATCACCCTATGACCTAAACAAACACAAAACAAGAGAGAGCTACGCCGGGCTACCCCTGTCAGAGGAACGTCTAGGGGGGTAGACGATCCGAGTGCGCATAGAGATCAGGGTTTCGCCGGAGGAAGACCACGAGAACATTGGAATGACATGAAAACTTGCATGTGCCCCTAGCATATGTGTGTGTGGGTGTGGTGAGAGGTTGGCATATATAGGTGCTTGCATGTGTCCCCCCTCGCGTGCATGCGCTCTAACCTAGAGGCGAAGGTTCCGTACCCGTATGAGGGTGGAATCTCCCTGTCGAGGTGATACCGGGTAGGATAGTGCCCCAACTTGTGAACCAACATGGTTTTACATCACCCTATGACCTAAACAAACACAAAACAAGAGAGAGATACGCCGGGCTACCCCTGTCAGAGGAACGTCTAGGGGGGTAGACGATCCGACTGCGCACAGAGATCAGGGTTTCACCGGAGGAAGACCACGAGAACATTGGAATGAGATGAAAACTTGCATGTGCCCCCTAGCATATGTGTGTGTGGGTGTGGTGAGAGGTTGGTATATATAGGTGCTTGCATGTGTCCCTCCTCGCGTGCATGCGCTCTAACCTAGAGGCGAAGGTTCCGTACCCGTATGAGGGTGGAATCTCCCCGTCGAGGTGAAACCGGGTAGGATAGTGCCCCAACTTGTGAACCAACATGGTTTGACATCACCCTATGACCTAAACAAACACAAAACAAGAGATATCTACCCCGGGCTACCCCTGTCAGAGGAACGTCTAGTGGGGTAGACGATCCGAGTGTGCACAGAGATCAGGGTTTCGCTGGAGGAAGACCACGAGAACATTGGAATGAGATGAAAACTTGCATGTGCCCCCTAGCATATGTGTGTGTGGATGTGGTGAGAGGTTGGTATATATAGGTGCTTGCATGTGTCCCCCCTCGCGTGCATGCGCTCTAACCTAGAGGCGAAGGTTCCGTACCCGTATGAGGGTGGAATCTCCCCGTCGAGGTGAAACCGGGTAGGATAGTGCCCAACTTGTGAACCAACATGGTTTGACATCACCCTATGACCTAAACAAACACAAAACAAGAGAGAGCTACGCCGGGCTACCCCTGTCAGAGGAACGTCTAGGGGGGTAGACGATCCGAGTGTGCACAGAGATCAGGGTTTCGCCGGAGGAAGACCACGAGAACATTGGAATGAGATGAAAACTTGCATGTGACCCCTAGCATATGTGTGTGTGTGGGTGTGGTGAGAGGTTGGTATATATACGTGCTTGCATGTGTCCCCCCTCGCGTGCATGCGCTCTAACCTAGAGGCGAAGGTTCCGTACCCGTATGAGGGTGGAATCTCCCCGTCGAGGTGAAACCGGGTAGGATAGTGCCCCAACTTGTGAACCAACATGGTTTTACATCACCCTATGACCTAAACAAACACAAAACAAGAGAGAGCTACGCCGGGCTACCCCTGTCAGAGGAACGTCTAGGGGGGTAGACGATCCGAGTGTGCACAGAGATCAGGGTTTCGCCGGAGGAAGACCACGAGAACATTGGAATGAGATGAAAACTTGCATGTGCCCCCTAGCATATGTGTGTGTGGGTGTGGTGAGAGGTTCGTATATATAGGTGCTTGCATGTGTCCCCCCTCGCGTGCATGCGCTCTAACCTAGAGGCGAAGGTTCCGTACCCGTATGAGGGTGGAATCTCCCCGTCGAGGTGAAACCGGGTAGGATAGTGCCCCAACTTGTGAACCAACATGGTTTTACATCACCCTATGACCTAAACAAACACAAAACAAGAGAGAGCTACGCCGGGCTACCCCTGTCAGAGGAACGTCTAGGGGGGTAGACGATCCGAGTGCGCACAGAGATCAGGGTTTCGCCGGAGGAAGACCACGAGAACATTGGAATGAGATGAAAACTTGCATGTGCCCCTAGCATATGTGTGTGAGTGTGGTGAGAGGTTGGTATAGGTGCTTGCATGTGTCCCCCCTCGCATGCATGCGCTCTAACCTAGAGGCGAAGGTTCCGTACCCGTATAAGGGGGGAATCTCCCCGTCGAGGTGAAACCGGGTAGGATAGTGCCCCAACTTGTGAACCAACATGGTTTTACATCACCCTATGACCTAAACAAACACAAAACAAGAGAGAGATACGCCGGGCTACCCCTGTCAGTGGAACGTCTAGGGGGGTAGACGATCCGAGTGCGCACAGAGATCAGGGTTTCGGCGGACCCGTATAAGGGGGGGAATCTCCCTGTTTAGGCGAAACCCTGATCTCTGTGCACACTCGGATCGTCTACCCCCCTAGACGTTCCTCTGACAGGGGTAGCCCGGCGTAGCTCTCTCTTGTTTTGTGTTTGTTTAGGTCATAGGGTGATGTCAAACCATGTTGGCTCACAAGTTGGGGCACTATCCTACCCGGTTTCACCTCGACGGGGAGATTCCCCCCTTATACGGGCCCGCAACCTTCGCCTCTAGGTTAGAGCGCATGCATGCGAGGGGGGACACATGCAAGCACCTATATATACCAACCTCTAACCACACCCACACACACATATGCTAGGGGCACATGCAAGTTTTCATCTCATTCCGATGTTCTCGTGGTCTTCCTCCGGCGAAACCCTGATCTCTGTGCACACTCGGATCGTCTACCCCCCTAGACGTTCCTCTGACAGGGGTAGCCCGGCGTAGCTCTCTCTTGTTTTGTGTTTGTTTAGGTCATAGGGTGATGTCAAACCATGTTGGCTCACAAGTTGGGGCACTATCCTACCCGGTTTCACCTCGACGGGGAGATTCCACCCTCATACGGGCCCGAAACCTTCGCCTCTAGGTTAGAGCGCATGCATGCGAGGGGGGACACATGCAAGCACCTATATATACCAACCTCTAACCACACCCACACACACACATATTCTAGGGGCACATGCAAGTTTTCATCTCATTCCGATGTTCTCGTGGTCTTCCTCCGGCGAAACCATGATCTCTGTGCACACTCGGATCGTCTACCCCCCTAGACGTTCCTCTGACAGGGGTAGCCCGGCGTAGCTCTCTCTTGTTTTGTGTTTGTTTAGGTCATAGGGTGATGTCAAACCATGTTGGCTCACAAGTTGGGGCACTATCCTACCCGGTTTCACCTCGACGGGGAGATTCCACCCTTATACGGGCCCGGAACCTTCGCCTCTAGGTTAGAGCGCATGCATGCGAGGGGGGACACATGCAAGCACCTATATATACCAACCTCTAACCACACCCACACACACATATGCTAGGGGCACATGCAAGTTTTCATCTCATTCCGATGTTCTCGTGGTCTTCCTCCGGCGAAACCCTGATCTCTGTGCACACTCGGATCGTCTACCCCCCTAGACGTTCCTCTGACAGGGGTAGCCCGGCGTAGCTCTCTCTTGTTTTGTGTTTGTTTAGGTCATAGGGTGATGTCAAACCATGTTGGCTCACAAGTTGGGGCACTATCCTACCCGGTTTCACCTCGACGGGGAGATTCCACCCTTATACGGGCCCGGAACCTTCGCCTCTAGGTTAGAACGCATGCATGCGAGGGGGGACACATGCAAGCACCTATATATACCAACCTCTAACCACACCCACACACACATATGCTAGGGGCACATGCAAGTTTTCATCTCATTCCGATGTTCTCGTGGTCTTCCTCCGGCGAAACCCTGATCTCTGTGCACACTCGGATCGTCTACCCCCCTAGACGTTCCTCTGACAGGGGTAGCCCGGCGTAGCTCTCTCTTGTTTTGTGTTTGTTTAGGTCATAGGGTGATGTCAAACCATGTTGGCTGACAAGTTGGGGCACTATCCTACCCGGTTTCACCTCGACGGGGAGATTCCACCCTTATACGGGTCCGGAACCTTCGCCTCTAGGTTAGAGCGCATGCATGCGAGGGGGGACGCATGCAAGCACCTATATATACCAACCTCTAACCACACCCACACACACATATGCTAGGGGCACATGCAAGTTTTCATCTCATTCCGATGTTCTCGTGGTCTTCCTCCGGCGAAACCCTGATCTCTGTGCACACTCGGATCGTCTACCCCCCTAGACGTTCCTCTGACAGGGGTAGCCCGGCGTAGATCTCTCTTGTTTTGTGTTTGTTTAGGTCATAGGGTGATGTCAAACCATGTTGGCTCACAAGTTGGGGCACTATCCTACCCGGTTTCACCTCGACGGGGAGATTCCACCCTCATACGGGCCCGGAACCTTCGCCTCTAGGTTAGAGCGCATGCATGCGAGGGGGACACATGCAAGCACCTATATATACCAACCTCTAACCACACCCACACACACATATGCTAGGGGCACATGCAAGTTTTCATCTCATTCCGATGTTCTCGTGGTCTTCCTCTGGCGAAACCCTGATCTCTGTGCACACTCGGATCGTCTACCCCCCTAGACGTTCCTCTGACAGGGGTAGACCGGCGTAGCTCTCTCTTGTTTTGTGTTTGTTTAGGTCATAGGGTGATGTCAAACCATGTTGGCTCACAAGTTGGGGCACTATCCTACCCGGTTTCACCTCGACGGGGAGATTCCACCCTCATACGGGCCCGGAACCTTCGCCTCTAGGTTAGAGCGCATGCATGCGAGGGGGGACACATGCAAGCACCTATATATACCAACCTCTAACCACACCCACACACACATATGCTAGGGGCACATGCAAGTTTTCATCTCATTCCGATGTTCTCGTGGTCTTCCTCCGGCGAAACCCTGATCTCTGTGCACACTCGGATCGTCTACCCCCCTAGACGTTCCTCTGACAGGGGTAGCCCGGCGTAGCTCTCTCTTGTTTTGTGTTTGTTTAGGTCATAGGGTGATGTCAAACCATGTTGGCTCATAAGTTGGGGCACTATCCTACCCGGTTTCACCTCGATGGGGAGATTCCACCCTCAAACGGGCCCGGAACCTTCGCCTCTAGGTTAGAGCGCATGCATGCGAGGGGGGACACATGCAAGCACCTATATATACCAACCTCTAACCACACCCACACACACATATGCTAGGGTCACATGCAAGTTTTCATCTCATTCCGATGTTCTCGTGGTCTTCCTCCGGCGAAACCCTGATCTCTGTGCACACTAGGATCGTCTACCCCCCTAGACGTTCCTCTGATAGGGGTAGCTCGGCGTAGCTCTCTCTTGTTTTGTGTTTGTTTAGGTCATAGGGTGATTTCAAACCATGTTGGTTCACAAGTTGGGGCACTATCCTACCCGGTTTCACCTCGACGGGGAGATTCCACCCTTATACGGGCCCGGAACCATCGCCTCTAGGTTAGAGCGCATGCATGCGAGGGGGGACACATGCAACCACCTATATATACCAACCTCT
The DNA here is from genome assembly GCA_916181665.1 of Avena sativa. NCBI lineage: Eukaryota > Viridiplantae > Streptophyta > Magnoliopsida > Poales > Poaceae > Avena > Avena sativa. The sequence goes on from OV702282.1 coordinate 294,075,407, forward strand.
AACCACACCCACACACACATATGCTAGGGGCACATGCAAGTTTTCATCTCATTCCGATGTTCTCGTGGTCTTCCTCCGGCGAAACCCTGATCTCTGTGCACACTCGGATCGTCTACCCCCCTAGACGTTCCTCTGACAGGGGTAGCCCGGCGTAGCTCTCTCTTGTTTTGTGTTTGTTTAGGTCATAGGGTGATGTCAAACCATGTTGGCTCACAAGTTGGGGCACTATCCTACCCGGTTTCACCTCGACGGGGAGATTCCACCCTCATACGGGTCCGGAACCTTCGCCTCTAGGTTAGAGCGCATGCATGCAAGGGGGACACATGCAAGCACCTATATATACCAACCTCTCACCACACCCACACACACATATGCTAGGGGGCACATGAAAGTTTTCATCTCATTCCAATGTTCTCGTGGTCTTCCTCCGGCGAAACCCTGATCTCTGTGCACACTCGGATCGTCTACCCCCCTAGACGTTCCTCTGACAGGGGTAGCCCGGCGTAGCTCTCTCTTGTTTTGTGTTTGTTTAGGTCATAGGGTGATGTCAAACCATGTTGGCTCACAAGTTGGGGCACCGTCGAGGTGAAACCGGGTAGGATAGTGCCCCAACTTGTGAGCCAACATGGTTTGACATCACCCTATGACCTAAACAAACACAAAACAAGAGAGAGCTACGCCGGGCTACCCCTGTCAGAGGAACGTCTAGGGGGGTAGACGATCCGAGTGTGCACAGAGATCAGGGTTTCGCCGGAGGAAGACCACGAGAACATTGGAATGAGATGAAAACTTGCATGTGCCCCCTAGCATATGTGTGTGTGTGGGTGTGGTGAGAGGTTGGTATATATAGGTGCTTGCATGTGTCCCCCCTCGCGTGCATGCGCTCTAACCTAGAGGCGAAGGTTCCGTACCCGTATGAGGGTGGAATCTCCCCGTCGAGGTGAAACCGGGTAGGATAGTGCCCCAACTTGTGAACCAACATGGTTTTACATCACCCTATGACCTAAACAAACACAAAACAAGAGAGAGCTACGCCGGGCTACCCCTGTCAGAGGAACGTCTAGGGGGGTAGACGATCCGAGTGTGCACAGAGATCAGGGTTTTGCCGGAGGAAGACCACGAGAACATTGGAATGAGATGAAAACTTGCATGTGCCCCCTAGAATATGTGTGTGTGGGTGTGGTGAGAGGTTGGTATATATAGGTGCTTGCATGTGTCCCCCCTCGCGTGCATGCGCTCTAACCTAGAGGCGAAGGTTCCGTACCCGTATGAGGGTGGAATCTCCACGTCGAGGTGAAACCGGGTAGGATAGTGCCCCAACTTGTGAACCAACATGGTTTGACATCACCCTATGACCTAAACAAACACAAAACAAGAGAGAACTCCGCCGGGCTACCCCTGTCAGAGGAACGTCTAGGGGGGTAGACGATCCGAGTGTGCACAGAGATCAGGGTTTCGCCGGAGGAAGACCACGAGAACATTGGAATGAGATGAAAACTTGCATGTGCCCCCTAGCATATGTGTGTGTGGGTGTGGTGATAGGTTGGTATATATAGGTGCTTGCATGTGTCCCCCCTCGCGTGCATGCGCTCTAACCTAGAGGCGAATGTTCCGTACCCGTATGAGGGTGGAATCTCCCGTCGAGGTGAAACCGGGTAGGATAGTGCCCCAACTTGTGAACCAACATGGTTTGACATCACCCTATGACCTAAACAAACACAAAACAAGAGAGAGCTACGCCGGGCTACCCCTGTCAGAGGAACGTCTAGGGGGGTAGACGATCCGAGTGTGCACAGAGATCAGGGTTTCGCCGGAGGAAGACCACGAGAACATTGGAATGAGATGAAAACTTGCATGTGCCCCCTAGCATATGTGTGTGTGGGTGTGGTGAGAGGTTGGTATATATAGGTGCTTGCATGTGTCCCCCCTAGCGTGCATGCGCTCTAACCTAGAGGCGAAGGTTCCGTACCCGTATGAGGGTGGAATCTCCCCGTCGAGGTGAAACCGGGTAGGATAGTGCCCCAACTTGTGAACCAACATGGTTTTACATCACCCTATGACCTAAACAAACACAAAACAAGAGAGAGCTACGTCGGGCTACCCCTGTCAGAGGAACGTCTAGGGGGGTAGACGATCCGAGTGTGCACAGAGATCAGGGTTTCGCCGGAGGAAGACCACGAGAACATTGGAATGAGATGAAAACTTGCATGTGACCCCTAGCATATGTGTGTGTGGGTGTGGTGAGATGTTGGTATATATAGGTGCTTGCATGTGTCCCCCCTCGCGTGCATGCGCTCTAACCTAGAGGCGAAGGTTCCGTACCCGTATGAGGGTGCAATCTCCCCGTCGAGGTGAAACCGGGTAGGATAGTGCCCCAACTTGTGAACCAACATGGTTTGACATCACCCTATGACCTAAACAAACACAAAACAAGAGAGAGCTACGCCGGGCTACCCCTGTCAGAGGAACGTCTAGGGGGGTAGACGATCCGAGTGTGCACAGAGATCAGGGTTTCGCCGGAGGAAGACCACGAGAACATTGGAATGAGATGAAAACTTGCATGTGCCCCCTATCATATGTGTGTGTGGGTGTGGTGAGAGGTTGGTATATATAGGTGCTTGCATGTGTCCCCCCTCGCGTGCATGCGCTCTAACCTAGAGGCGAAGGTTCCGTACCCGTATGAGGGTGGAATCTCCCCGTCGAGGTGAAACCGGGTAGGATAGTGCCCCAACTTGTGAACCAACATGGTTTTACATCACCCTATGACCTAAACAAACACAAAACAAGAGAGAGCTACGCCGGGCTACCCCTGTCAGAGGAACGTCTAGGGGGTAGACGATCCGAGTGTGCACAGAGATCAGGGTTTCGCCGGAGGAAGACCACGAGAACATTGGAATGAGATGAAAACTTGCATGTGCCCCCTAGCATATGTGTGTGTGGGTGTGGTGAGAGGTTGGTATATATAGGTGCTTGCATGTGTCCCCCCTCGCGTGCATGCGCTCTAACCTAGAGGCGAAGGTTCCGTACCCGTATGAGGGTGGAATCTCCCCGTCGAGGTGAAACCGGGTAGGATAGTGCCCCAACTTGTGAACCAACATGGTTTTACATCACCCTATGACCTAAACAAACACAAAACAAGAGAGAGCTACGCCGGGCTACCCCTGTCAGAGGAACGTCTAGGGGGGTAGACGATCCGAGTGCGCACAGAGATCAGGGTTTCGCCAGAGGAAGACCACGAGAACATTGGAATGAGATGAAAACTTGCATGTGCCCCTAGCATATGTGTGTGTGGGTGTAGTGAGAGGTTGGTATATATAGGTGCTTGCATGTGTCCCCCCTCGCGTGCATGCGCTCTAACCTAGAGGCGAAGGTTTCGTACCCGTATGAGGGTGGAATCTCCCCGTCGAGGTGAAACCGGGTAGGATAGTGCCCCAACTTGTGAACCAACATGGTTTTACATCACCCTATGACCTAAACAAACACAAAACAAGAGAGAGATACGCCGGGCTACCCCTGTCAGAGGAACGTCTAGGGGGGTAGACGATCCGAGTGCGCACAGAGATCAGGGTTTCACCGGAGGAAGACCACAAGAACATTGGAATGAGATGAAAACTTGCATGTGCCCCCTAGCATATGTGTGTGTGGGTGTGGTGAGAGGTTGGTATATATAGGTGCTTGCATGTGTCCCCCCTCGCGTGCATGCGCTCTAACCTAGAGGTGAAGGTTCCGTACCCGTATGAGGGTGGAATCTCCCCGTCGAGGTGAAACCGGGTAGGATAGTGCCCCAACTTGTGAACCAACATGGTTTGACATCACCCTATGACCTAAAAAAACCCAAAACAAGAGAGATCTACGCCGGGCTACCCCTGTCAGAGGAACGTCTAGGGGGGTAGACGATCCGAGTGTGCACAGAGATCAGGGTTTCGCCGGAGGAAGACCACGAGAACATTGGAATGAGATGAAAACTTGCATGTGCCCCCTAGCATATGTGTGTGTGGGTGTGGTGAGAGGTTGGTATATATAGGTGCTTGCATGTGTCCCCCCTCGCGTGAATGCGCTCTAACCTAGAGGCGAAGGTTCCGTACCCGTATGAGGGTGGAATCTCCCCGTCGAGGTGAAACCGGGTAGGATAGTGCCCCAACTTGTGAACCAACATGGTTTGACATCACCCTATGACCTAAACAAACACAAAACAAGAGAGAGCTACGCCGGGCTACCCCTGTCAGAGGAACGTCTAGGGGGGTAGACGATCCGAGTGTGCATAGAGATCAGGGTTTCGCCGGAGGAAGACCACGAGAACATTGGAATGAGATGAAAACTTGCATGTGCCCCCTAGAATATGTGTGTGTGGGTGTGGTGAGAGGTTGGTATATATAGGTGCTTGCATGTGTCCCCCCTCGCGTGCATGCGCTCTAACCTAGAGGCGAAGGTTCCGTACCCGTATGAGGGTGGAATCTCCCCGTCGAGGTGAAACCGGGTAGGATAGTGCCCCAACTTGTGAACCAACATGGTTTTACATCACCCTATGACCTAAACAAACACAAAACAAGAGAGAGCTACGCCGGTCTACCCCTGTCAGAGGAACGTCTAGGGGGGTAGACGATCCGAGTGTGCACAGAGATCAGGGTTTCGCCGGAGGAAGACCACGAGAACATTGGAATGAGATGAAAACTTGCATGTGCCCCTAGCATATGTGTGTGTGGGTGTGGTGAGAGGTTGGTATATATAGGTGCTTGCATGTGTCCCCCCTCGCGTGCATGCGCTCTAAGCTAGAGGCGAAGGTTCCGTACCCGTATGAGGGTGGAATCTCCCCGTCGAGGTGAAACCGGGTAGGATAGTGCCCCAACTTGTGAACCAACATGGTTTTACATCACCCTATGACCTAAACAAACACAAAACAAGAGAGAGCTACGCCGGGCTACCCCTGTCAGAGGAACGTCTAGGGGGGTAGACGATCCGAGTGCGCACAGAGATCAGGGTTTCGCCGGAGGAAGACCACGAGAACATTGGAATGAGATGAAAACTTGCATGTGCCCCTAGCATATGTGTGTGAGTGTGGTGAGAGGTTGGTATAGGTGCTTGCATTAGTCCCCCCTCGCATGCATGCGCTCTAACCTAGAGGCGAAGGTTCCGTACCCGTATAAGGAGGGAATCTCCCCGTCGAGGTGAAACCGGGTAGGATAGTGCCCCAACTTGTGAACCAACATGGTTTTACATCACCCTATGACCTAAAAAAACACAAAACAAGAGAGAGATACGCCGGGCTACCCCTGTCAGAGGAACGTCTAGGGGGGTAGACGATCCGAGTGCGCACAGAGATCAGGGTTTCGGCGGACCCGTATAAGGGGGGGAATCTCCCCGTTTAGGTGAAACGGAATCAGATGAAAACTTGCATGTTTCTTCTATAATAATAGACATCAAATAATATATTTTCATTTGTTATATTAGTAGACACCAAATAATTTTTTTTATTTATAACTAAAAAAAAACCTTGCTACGCCGACGGCTGCCCTCGGCGTACGCCTGGCCGTCGGCGTAGCCTTATCACTTCCCCTACCCCGCGGCCCACCCCGGGCCACCCAAAACACACTCACACACACCCTTTCTTCCCCCCACGCCCCTGACCCCGACCCCGACCCCGCGCCGCCACCAGCTGCCGCCAACCGCCGCCACCGCCAACCGCCGCCTCCCTCCCCGACCCTCCCTCCCTCCTTCCTGCCGCCAACCGCCTCCTCCCTCCCTCCCTCCTCCCTCCCCGAGCCTCCCTGCCTCCCTCCCTCCTCCCTTCCTCCTCCCCGACCCTCCCTCCCTCCTCCCCGACCCTCCCTCCCTCCTCCCTCCCTCCTCCCTGCCGCCAACCGCCTCCTCCCTCCCTCCCTCCTCCCTCCCTCCTCCCTCCCCGAGCCTCCCTGCCTCCTCCCTGCCTCCCTCCCTCCTCCCTTCCTCCTCCCCGACCCTCCCTCCCTCCTCCCTTCCTCCTCCCCGACCCTCCCTCCCTCCTCCCTCCCTCCTCCCTGCCTCCCTCCCTCCTCCCTTCCTCCTCCCCGAGCCTCCCTGCCTCCCTCCCTCCTCCCTTCCTCCTCCCCGAGCTCTCCCCCCTCCTCCCCGAGCTCGGCCCCCTCCTCCCTGACCTTGCCCCCGCCTCCCCGAGCTCGGCCCCTCCTCCCCAAGCTCTCCCCTCCTCCCCGAGCTCGGCCCCCTCTGCAGGTACCTCCTCCACTCCCCTGTAGAAGCAAATATTGTTGTTAGAGTTAATTTTGTTAGATTAAATCTTGTTGTTAATCTTGTTAGAATTTATTAGTTACATCTATTAGTAGTTTATATCATTTGTTAAGTGATATGCATGCACGAGTTGCTAGGATTAGGCCGTTGGTTAGTGGCAAGCTAGCTTGGTCATATGGCCGTTGAAGAGAGAAGCCACACTAGGGCCGTGAGTGCGTTGCATGTTTACTAAGGTGTTCTCTTTATGTCAATGTACATACTTTGTAGTGTTTCGGGAGTGACCATCCTTGGCGGACTGACTGTCGTTGCGGGAGATGGTGTAGGTGACACCTCGATCCCGTCTCCGAGTTCCGTCACCGACCTCGACACTCGGTTGATCGACTACTTCCTCTACCGCCGAGGGTGAGAATCTGTTCGCCTCTCTTGTACCTAGGTTTATTTTCGTGTCTAGATCACCAAGTATGTCGCGTCACCTAGGAGTCATCCCGACCGTAAGCGTTACGCGACTTAATATGCATTAGTGGTCTCGCATATTTTGGACTGTAACGCTTATGGCTTTTATCGGGCAGTCGGCGGATGCGTAGTTGGGTTTGGTTCTCCCTGGCTCTACCTCGATTCGAGACAGGATTTCGGTGGCGCCTCCTCGTTGTTCTCCGGATGCACATCCTCTTGGCTTTTTGTCGAGACGTGTATCGGGAGAGCAGCGGGGAGGTGCTGCCGAAATTCTGCTTGGATCGGGGTAGAACCAGGGAGAACTTACCCAATCTACGGATCCGGCGGCTGGTTAGGACCCTCTTTTCCTATTGGACATGTAGGTTGATGAATGCGTAAAAATATGAAGCATTTAATCTCCTGTTTGATATAAAATGTTATATTTGTTGTTTGTCTCCCAACAAAGCAGAAGAGGATGGCTGATAATGGGTGGATGTACAGTGGCCGTATTAGTGCGACTAATAAAACAGACGATTGGGTACGGAACACTCATTTGTTAGTGAATGAGTTAGCGCGTGGTTCGAAGGCAATGGTTCGGGCACTTTGTCCCTGCGCTCATTGCACTAAGCGTCATCGTCAGGGAAAGGATGACATGTACAAACACCTTCTGCAATATGGGTACATGTCTAACTATGTCACGCAAGTCGACTTTGCTCGGTACGAACGTGACAGAGGTGAGGTGATGCGTCAGCGGCTCAATGGCAATGAGCACGATGGGATTAGAAACATGCTAGATGATCTTATCGATGCCGACTAGCCGAATTTGCCACCTACACGGGAGGAATCACCAGAACCGGACGAACCGCTAGAACCGGAGGAACCGGAGCCAACCGCGAAGGCCTTCCTTGATATGATGGCCGCGGCTAAGAGGCCTATGTACGAGGGTGCAAAGATTTCTCAGCTCGATGCCATCTCTCAGTGTCTAGCCGACAAGTGCCAGTACTCCGCCACCCGTTCTCACTTTGAAGCTAATCTGAGAACATGTGGTAACATGTTGCCCGAAGGGCATTGTCTGCCTAAAACCTTTCACGAAACGAAGAAACTCATGAAGGAGCTCAACATGGATTATGAAAAGATAGATTGTTGTCCAAAAGGCTGCCTTTTGTTTTGGAAACAGTTTGAGGGTGACAAGTACTGCTCCATTTGTAAGGCCTCTAGATATGAAGAGATAAAGGGGAAGGATGGTCAGGTGAGGCAATCGAAGGTCGCTAAGAAGATACTTCGGTATCTCCCATTCATAAAAAGAATCCAGCGGCTTTACTTGAGCGAGGAGACTGCCAAACAGATGACGTGGCACAAGAAGGGGAAAAGATACGAGGACGGGCACGGACGGAAGAAGATGGGACATCCATCTGATGGTAAGGCATGGAAGAACTTCGATGACAAATACCCCCGGTGGGCAGGAGAGGCTCGGAATGTTAGAATTGCGATAGCAACAGATGGCTTCAACCCATATGGTATGTCGACGGCCTCGTACAGCTGCTGGCCGGTGTATGTTATTCCGCTCAATCTCCCTCCCGGAGTATTAATGCAACGGAAGACCATGTTTTTGTCGCTGATAATTCCAGGACCTGAGTATCCGGGGAAGAACTTGAGTGTCTACATGCAGCCGATTGTGGATGATTTGAACCACTCTTGGATACACGGGACGTTGACATACGACCGAGCATCAAAGAGAAACTTTTTGATGAAAGTTTGGTTACAATATACTATGCCCGGGTACGCCCTAACGTGCGGATGGTGTACAGCTGGTAAGTGGCCATGCCCAGTGTGCAGGCACCGACTTGAGTTCCTTTGGCTAAAGTCGGGTCGCAAATATGTTGCGTTTGACACGAATCGACAGTACCTCAAAAGAAATCATTCGTTCAGAGAAGATAGAAAGAACTTCAAGAAGGGCAAAGTTGTGCATGAAGTAAAAGAGGTACCAAAGTTCGAGGGTGCAGTTGTTGATGCCGAGATACGTGCTCTCGTGCCCGCGGCGCCGGGAACTGGCCATCAATTTGCGGGATATGGTGTAACGCATAATTGGACTCACGTGGCAGCCTTAACGAATCTCGTGTATTACAAGGACCTCGAACTTCCCCATAACATCGATGTGATGCACACCGAAAAGAATGTCGGGGAGTCCCTTTTTCACACAGTCCTGAACATTCCTGGGAAGTCAAAGGATAATGTCAAGGCTAGAGTTGATGTTGAGAAGCTTTGTGATAGGAAGAGATTACACATGCAGCCTCCTACTGTTCGTCGAAAGAATTGGTTCAAGCCGCATGCCTACTACTGCCTTGATAATGTCCAAAAGAAGGAGTCATTTAGGTGGCTCAAATACGTCGTGATGTTTCCTGACGGTTATTGTTCGAATATAAGTAAGGGAGTCAATCTTTTGAAGGGACAAGTCAACGGGCTCAAGAGTCACGACTATCATATATGGATTGAGCGGCTGATGCCGGTGATGGTTCAAGGGTATCTCCCCGAAAAAGTATGGCGAGTGCTTGCGGAGTTGAGCCATTTCTTCCGCACCCTCTGTGCTAAGCAGATATGTCCTCTGGTGATTGAGAAGCTGCAAGTTCAGGTGCCGGAGTTGCTATGCAATTTGGAGATGATCTTTCCGCCAGGCTTCTTTACTCCGATGGCACATCTCATTGTGCACCTCGCGAACGAGGCACTATTGGGGGGGCCAGTGCAATTTCGTTGGCAATTTTGTATTGAGAGAGAGTTTTAAGTATATTCGAAAGATAACTGGAAACAAAGCCAAGATTGAAGCATGCATAGATGAAGCAACATGCCTTCGGGAGATGGCAGACGCCGCGACAACCTACTGGCCCCATGATGTTCCCACTATGCATAACCCGGTCTCTCGTTACAATGTCGACCTGCCCAAGAATGACCCCAATCTCGAACTATTCCAATTTCCCGGTGGCAAGGCCGGTAAAGGACTAAAATATAGGTTGCCGAAGGAAGAGAAGGATTGCATAATGCTCTATGTGCTTATGAACATGAAGGAAGTGGTCGATTTCATTAGGTAAAATGATGAACACCCTATTTCTCTATGCAGCTAGTAACTCGGTCTCCGTCTAATGCTTATTTTCTCCTTCTTAGCGATTTCACGGATGAACAGTGGCCGGGACCGACTGATCCCTCTCCCATGGAGTTGGACACTCTACTGAAAGAGGGTGCTCCCGGAAATAAAAAAAACTTTATGTCCTGGTTTATGGAAAAAGTAATTTCTAACCTGTCCCTCTTACCTTGCAATATGTGACTTGTCGCTCTTATTCCACGTAACTACTGAACGCAACATTCTCGGTACCAATAGCTGATCCCAACGTTGAGATGTCAGATGAGCTGAAATGTGTTTCCCAAGGTTGTAACAGTGTCGTCATGAAGTATGAGAAGTATGATGTGAATGGGTTTCGCTTCCATACAGAGACGCACCAGAAAGGGCGACCGAATGCAAAAACGGTAAATACTGAGGTGTTCACCAAAGGAGCCGATTCCCTTGATTACTACGGAAGGTTAGAGAATATATACGAGCTGACCTTCAATCATACGAATGTCGAACTCAATCTTGTTGTGTTCAAGTGCCACTGGTTTGACCCAAGGGGTGGACTGAGAAGTACCCTTCCATTGGGTTAGTTGAAGTTAGGCCTTCAACCACCTATAGCGGAGCCGACGTCTTTGTTGTTGCTCACCAAGCCAACCAAGTTTATTATTTGCCCTACCCATGCCAGAAAGCGGAACTCCGGGGCTGGGAAGTCGTGTTCCAGGTATCGCCACATGGTAACCTATCGATTCCCTCCGAGGACGATTACAACAACATTAACCCTTTAACGTACGAGGGAATTTTCTATCAAGAGCAAGAGGACTTCGGACACTTTGATTTAGAACCGGTTGATCTTGAGGACCTTGGGAATGATGTAGAAACTCGGGGTGAGTCAGTGGTGAATCTACATGACATAAGTATGCTCGAGAAGCTCCATACCGAGAATGACAACGATGATGAGCCTACACCCTTCGATGAGAATCCAGATTTCTACTCAAAAGATAGTGATAGTGAGAATGAGAATGAGAATGAGAATGAGAATGAGAATGAAAATGATAGTGAGTATTTATTTTTTAATGCATTTTATTTTGTCTTTGTGCTTAACTGTTTTCTTAATTGCATTATGCCTTTATTCTTTGTGTATACATTTTATTATGTCTTTGTGCTTAACTGTTTTCTCTTACTTAATGCAGGTGATTGAACAATATGAGCAGCGGCAAGGCAACCAGTTCGTCCTTGCTTAATGCGCTGAAGCAGCGCAAGAAAAGTGCTACACGGAGTGGGAGACAGCCAAATCCCAATCCGCGTTACCCCGATCTTGCTCCTGCTGGCGGAGGACGGGGTCGAGGCCGAGGTCGAGGAGGACGAGGACGAGGTGCCACGGGAGGAGGCGTGGACTTTGACCCACCACCCTCTGCTTCTGGCGACGTGGCTCCTGAGTTGTTCCTGACAGAGCAGCCTTTCAGGGCCGAGAGGGAGGCAGAGTCCGAGAGGGAGGCAGAGTCTGAGAGGGAGGCGAGGACCGAGAGGGAGGCGGGGACCGATACGGAGGCGGACACTAGCCGCGAGTTGGTGGGGCCGAAGAAATTGCGGAATCATGGGGAATCGGGAGTCCCTGACGAGAAGTTTGAGCCTAGGACTCAGGAGGCGAAAGCCCTTATTATTCCAGATGGCCTTGAGTAAGTGTACTAATTTGGCAATTTAAAACATTTTATTTCATGTTGGTCATAAATAATTATTGTGTACTAATGTTTATTATTGTTGCAGCAATTGGACATTTCCTCCGGGGACGAAGCCTCGCCTTCCTAACAGCCTTGTTGGAGCTCTGATTAGGAAGTTCTGGCCGGGCTATCACATTACCCATGAGGGTGACAGGAAGCTAGCTACCACTTGGGCGGACTACCAGACTACCCGTGTCCCGGGCTTTCCGACAGCTGCTGATGCTGTCATCACCAAGTTTTGGGTAAGGCATATTTCTCGAGTTATGTTCATACTTGATGACCCCACCGTGCTAACTCATGACTCTTATGCATGATTGAAGTGCTTTTACCGTGTGGCCGAGGAGGACCAGGAGAAGGCGCAGAGGACTTTGCTTGGGGCTTGTGTGAAGTTGACCCCCCAGGTGTGGTACAACCAGAAGGTCACGGCCGCTAGCCACTTCTGGGCTGACAGGGGCGTGAGGGTCAGGAAGGAAGACATTGTCGGTAGGAACCCTAATCCTGAGTACTCGATGACGCCAGAAGAGTACATGTCGGTGAGTAAAATGTCAATGAGATTCTACATTGCTTCTAAGTTGCCATTGCATTGTCTGGAGTTGAGTATTGCATTTTCAGGTCATCCCCGATTGGGCCGAGCCGCATCGACTCGCATGGGAGGAGCTGGTTAGGACGAGGTGGCTCAGAGAAGACGAGGAGTTTGCAGCCTTGTCGAGGCGGAACGCGGATAACCGAGGCGATGGTGGAACGCACTGCGCGGGAAACCGCAACTTTGACCGCTTCAAGGGGAAGGTGGTACGTATATACATGGAACGACCTGCGTGCATTTCTGCTTATGTCTGTACTTCATATGCATAATATTTTCTTTTCGTGATACAGGTGGCCGAGGCACAACCCGGGGAGGTGATTCATGACGTCGCCGTCTATGAGATGATGCGGCGAAAGAAGCCCAATTAATCGGAGCCTCAACCCTCGTTGCCCGTGTACTTCGGCACTGCCCAGAACGACTTGGGGAACTACAGCACGATGGTGAAGGCTCGTCACCCCCATGTGGATGACCCCATTCACGCGGAGATCGACGAGGAGTCAGTTGGTCCTGTCGGGGCACGGATTGCAGCATGGATGCCTCAAGATTCTGAATAAGAAGGTCAAGCCTACCCTCGCACGAGCTTCAGCCGTCTCAAGGCTACCTACCCCGCCGACGGCCCCCCTATCCCGCCTCGTCGCTCCGCCGAGGATGTAAGTTTTTCTCGTTTTCATCATCTTTATGACTTTTGTTCCTGCATGGCTAACCGCTGACGAGATTCCTTGTATTTGAAATTGTAGCCTGAGTTAGACGCGGCCTACGATGCCGCTTATGAGGAATATCAGGTGGCCTTTCGGCAGCATCAGGAGGCGAATGCGATCTACATGCAATACATAAATGTAAGTCCGAACCTTTATTTTTTGCAAAAGATACAAGTCCCACTTCCCCCCGTTTGTTGTACTATGGCCTGACTTCTAAACTATCTTGCAGGCCATGATGGTGAATATTCAAACTGGCCAGAATAGAGATTTAGGGCCCGTGCCTCCCATGCCAGGTCCGATGCCATTTTGGCAATCGAAGGAAAGCTTCGCTAGGACCTACTACGCATCGACACCGGTAAGTTCTTTGCTAACCCACTGGTTATCGCTTTACTTTGCCTCGCAAGTTGCTAACATGTAGGCAACATATAGGGAACGGGAGCTTCTGGGAACCGGCACTTTGGCCACGCCTCGCCGGATGGGCGTCAGATCACACCGCTTCATGACGATGGTCCATCTCCTGGCCACTCTGCAGGTGGTTCTCCCGAGCTTCACACTTCTACTCCCTCGCCAGGTGGCTCTTCTGCTGCTTCTACTGGACGCAACCCTCGGCAGAGGTCGCCACTTTTCACCAGGGGAGATCTCGGGTACACCCCCTCTCCTCCAGAGTTGTAGGCATGTGTGATGATGTATGAACGATGTATGGATGATGTATAAACAATGTGTGATATGACCATGTGTGATATGAACAATGTATAATATGAGCATGTGTGATATGAACAATGTGTGTGATATGAGCAATGTTTGATATGAGCATGTGTGAAATAAAGGTGAGCATTGCTGTGAGCTGTGAGGGTTTGATATGAGCATGTGCTGAAATAAAGGTGAGCATTGCATTGCAGAAAAAAAAACTGGGGCTGGTCCTACGCCGACGGCCTTGCCCTCGGCGTAGAAGGTACGCGCGACCAAATGGTCACGGCGGCGTAGGGCCAGCCCGCTGCTGCCAGGCCGTTCCGCTGCCTCCACGTGGCATATGTACGCCGAGGGGGAGGCCGTCGGCGTAGGCGCTGCGCCAGGCCGCCCCGCTGCCTCCACGTGGCGAGCGTACGCCGAGGGGGAGGCCGTCGGCGTAGCGGCTGCGCCAGGCCGCCCGCCTGCCTCCACGTGGCGAGAATACGCCGAGGGGGAGGCCGTTGGCGTAGCCGACGCGCCGTTAACTGGCCGTGTGACGGCGCTGCCGACGGCCTCTACGCCGACGGGCGCCGTCAGGCCGTCGGCGTTGACCTACGCCGACGGTCTTGTCGTACGCCGACGGCTGCGCCTGCTCAGCCGAGGGAGAGGTCCGCCGAGGACGGTACGCCGACGGCAGCCGTCGGCGTAGCTTACGCCGAGGGTTTTCCTGGCTACGCCGACGGCAATAAGCCCTCGGCATACCAGGCGTTTCCTGTAGTGGGAGGGCGGAAGCCGTCCCCATCGTCTCCTCTCTAGTCTCTTCCGCTGCCCCCGGAGGACATCGGCAGGCAAAGGCCTTCGATCGATGACTATGGCAGTGAGCTCTCCTCGCGTGGAGGTCCTCTCCCCCACTGGAAGACCTTCCGTTGCATTGGTACGTCGCCCCGGACAGTGCACTCATGGCGGCGAAGGATGGAAACATACGGATAATTGGAATTTGCTCACTACAAGTATCAGAACAGTCGCGTCTATTTTGAGGGAGAACCCGTGTGCGTCAAATAATGCTTCAGCAGGAGCAGAAACAGTCATGAGTAGGAGGTAAACTACTAATAATATGTACCGTATTGTTATTGTAACTGCATCATTATATTTTGGAATGAAGACATTATGTCTGGATTTAAATCAGTAAGGTCCCACTGGCCACAATGAACAAGGTGGTGAGGCAATCCCCTTCATTTTGCTCGGACTCCTCGTTCACCGAATCCATCCCTAACCTAAAGCGGGCTTAAGCACCCAAGCATCATGCAATCCACAACACACAAGGCACAACCCATTATGATCTTGATTGCCAAATTGATCCCATGAACCTGGAGTTGGAGTTGATATATCTACGGATTGATACTTGAAACACATCACAGCATGACAAGGATGACCTGACTGAATCCCGTAAGGCCATGTAACACTTCTGCATAAAACACTTGTTCTCCCTGTAAGGTGGCAGGGGTAAAAAGGTTATTCTACAATGCAATATTTCTTATCCGAAACATTTTCATAAGACCCATATATATTGGTTTACACACATCTGAACATTTTATATGACATCATGAATATTCTTCATATTCTGGGAAACGTTATTATTTTTCAAAATTGTATGGAACAACTTCCGAAGAAACATGTGAATACGACATATTTTGCTTATAGAATACATTTTCTAAGAATATAATTATTTTCTGAATGCTCTGTTTTATTAATTGGTACGCATGCAGACACAGAGGTGCAACGTCCAAAGCACAACTATATTGTGTACACTGTGTGTTGCGCAAAAACTGGCATTTACAGGTTCAATATGTTGATCCATTGTAGTGATTGTGATAAGCAAAAACATTGCTGCAGTTTCCTTTTCCGGTGCCGCTCATTCCTATACAATCACACGGATGGTGATTGCATCTTCCGCTGGATAGATCGATGTGTTCATTTAAGGATGTCAATGCAACTTTCGAGGAAATGATTAGCTAAAAAAAAACATGGACCAGGTTCTCATTGAGCTAGATAGGTGTAGGTTCACAAGGTCGGGTGTAGTGGTGTATATAAAGAGCGCAAGAGGAGTGCAAAAGAAGTGGTCAGGCATTCAGGAGGTGAATATCAGTAGCAATAGAAAATTAATTTCACCAACAAACTAACAGTCACTATGTTTCCAATTAAGACCCCTCCTCCCTTCTACTATATCTTGTTCGCTTCGTTGCTTTGTTGTTCCCCGTGTCTTACAATGCCTCCCACAAGAACAATAAGAACCATATATGTCTACTATAATCAAAATGAAAACACAAAATGTTTCTGAGAGCTTTTAGTCCTATAGTCACAGGCCTGACTACAGTCTTCAAGCATTAGACGAATGAGATATTCATTGGTTAAGCAGAGACCACTGAGAAATGGGAATGGAAGGTGTCAAGGAAATGAATCGATGTGCCTCCGTGTTTTTACCTACCTTCTACATCAATCAGCTCCTGCAGTTGCCGGCCGGAAGAACCCGACCACCACCAAATGTGTACGGCACTCGTTCTCAAAACAGGAATATGTCCAGCTTCATAAATAAAGCAACATCCAAACATCGATATCATCCGGTACAAGCCAACGACAAAAACAAAATAGTCCAACACAACATGCACAACAACACGCAACACAAGTCCACCACACGACTCAACGCACACCGATACAAGAAATAACTCCCTCCAGGAGAAATGCTCAGCGGCCGGAAGGAGTAGCAAGTTGGCGTGCTGCCATTATCAGGTGCTCTATCATCCCGTCCAGCCGCTTCCTGTGTCGCTGTCTACTCATCAACGGATACCACTGCTGCAAAAAAAACAGAAATTTGAAGGTCGAGTCAGAGGCACGGTGCAAAAAGACACGCTCTATGACCATCTTGTTACGGATATTCCATAGAGTCTAGGTCATCGCCGCAAACACTAACCAGAAGAGGCGCCTCCTCCTACTGGTATGGTTTGCATTGGCTTTTAGAAATTCCCTTAGGTAGGTCTGCCAGGTCAACCCGGTCAACCCCAAGGCCTTACGGGTGAAGTTCCAAAGGAAGCGAGCCGCAGGGCAACAAAACAAAATGTGTACATCACTCCTACTAACATCGGAGTTATTGTTTAATGACAACAACCATGACTTATGGCTTCTATCCGGGGCTATGATGAGGAAACGGCAACTCTTTTCCGTGGACTTTGGGGGCGTGTTATGCTGGCGGGATGAAGGATTTAGCTAGCCATTACTTTATTCTACTGAAAGCTTATTATCCCCAACTTCTGAAAGACTGAATCAATATGTATACAGTACCACCACAAACTATTACAAATGTTCGATACAAACTTGAGGAGCATGGAGCTTAACCAACCTCTGTGACGTTCAATAACAGGAAAACGTTGTGGGTTTCCACAAAAAAACCTTTATACATAAGGTTTTACAAGAAAAACCATTCAACAAGCTACTGTAGCTCCGGTGTGCGGTAGCAAATTAGACATAACAGATCGGTATAGTAAACATATATAACACCAACTTTAACCAACAGTTTTTTGAGAGAATTTAGGTAATATATGCAAGCTTTTTATCGGAGAAAAGTGTACGTAGCTGCCAAGATAGTGGACAATTAACACAACTTCCACAAAATATTAAAACAATCTCCACGATGACACCCTACTTCTGCAGTTCAGCAGCATAACCACATTCCACAGCAATTCGAAGCACCATAACGTTTGAATTAATATGTCGTAGATGCAGGTGTACACTCGCTTGAGTAAATAATTTATTGTAGGACTAATAAATAAGTTGTAGCAACCGATAATAAGTTGTAATTTTTAACACGACATACATTATCTGACGCTCATATAAGACTCCCTCCCTTCCCCTCTCACACTTGCTTATTAGTTGTGGAGACTCCTACGGCCATAAACCACACACCACACAAGTACTCCAGACAAACTGGGAGACTCCTACGCCCATACACCGTTTTGAGCTCTAGTAAACGGGACATATACAATTTTTGTTTCTTTTAACGCATCAGATATTCATGGTTGAGCCAACTTGCCCGGAATGAGCGGCTTCAGAAAAATATAGCTGTCGACAAAGTCAATAGCTACTTCTTTATAAAATTCCTAATCAAGCGCACCATACTGGTACGGGAACACTGAAGACATGTCGCAGCGGTCTCAGGGGGCTCGCTCCATGTAAGATGCAGTAGCTTCTTGGCCAGAGTTGCTCATAAGAAAGCCAGCTCACTGTGAGACCTCTACCATATGCTTGGGATGCTGATAAGTGGGATCATGCTGGTCTACCTAAGTCTGAAGAAGTCGTTTACTCGCGCGACCTCGCTGAATTTTTTTATCCTTTGCGTGGAAAAAATAGTTTCTTGATTACCAAGCAAATTACAGTTCATCTCACTTGGATGGCTTCTTGTGTTTTTCTACAAACTACAGTAACCTTGCTACATACTGCATATATTTTTGTGTAGCAAAATCTCCCAAAATAAGACTCTCCAGAAAGAATGGTTGATGCAAGCCTAGCAAACGAATCTAGACGAGAAGCACCATGCAGCATGTCCCAGCCAGGTCATAATTATTGCAAACACGTCTTTCCAAATTTGCACTGAAAAAGGACTGAATCATTGCACTAGGACAAGTGTAGTCTGGAATAATCGCAACCAGACCAGGGTTCTCTTGTAGTACATTCTCCCAAATTAAAGGCGGCTAATACATGTACGGGTTTATTTGGCAACCTTGCGACTTTTGACCACTGAAAGTCTGAATCTCCGTGGAGTAAAATCCTACTTCATTGACAATAATTGTATATATGTACCATATCTCCTTTTTTTCGAAATGGATGTACCATATCTCCTACCTCTGAATCGAATATATGATGTGTACACAATGAGATTCCAGCAGATCAGCTAGCACATTCATAAGGCAAAAAGAATCCCTTCTGGATGTGCCTCCATTTCAGCTGTAAAGAGTAATGAGAAAATTCAGCTATGAAGGGGCTGTCATGGTGGAAGATGGATCTGTATGTAACCTAGTTTTCTATGTACAAACTAGGTTCCTAATTTTGAAAGATAAATGAATTTCCGGTTTTGCAAATATCCCAATTTCCCAGACTAAGACTCCATAAAAAAGGTTGATGCAAGCCTAGCAAAAGAATCTAGATGAGAAGCACTATGCAGCATGTCCCAGCTGTTGTACCATTTCTGCATTTGTTCTGCACAGAACAACCCCTGTAATGGTGAATTTCAACCAACTCGGTAGTGTCACAAGCACGTGTTGGCCCAGCCCCGATCGCCGAGTGCAGTCCGGTGTGACGGCAAAATCTTCCGGCGAGTTCATGTGTGTAGAGAACGATCTGCCCAGACAGCGTTGAGCTAGCTAGCTGATCAGAACACCAGCTCACGATGGAGTACGTAGAAAAAACAAGTCGATGGCCAGAGGACCGTCTCGGTCCTATTGAATATTATTGCTCTCCACGTCTGGTTTACAAGCTAGCTATTACAGGATATAAATACTAGACTTAGTACCAACCGAGTCGAACAATAACTGGTGGAGTACCCGGACTAGAACAACGTATCCTAATCGTATTCTACGGAACAAAGCACACGACGCCGTGCCGGCGTCCGGTCGTGATTATTCCTAACAATCACCCCCCTAAGCACGATGTGCCGCTCTTCACGGCTTGAACACCGATCCTTCCTCGCATCTCCGCGAACTTCACTCATCCCAAAGATTTAGTTAGGATATCCGCAAGCTGATCATTGGTGCAAACGTAGTTGACTTCAATCTTGCTTTCTTCTATGCACTGCCGTATGTAGTGATACTTTGTATCAATGTGCTTACTCATGTCATGGTGCACCGGATTCTTGCATAAAGAAATTGCAGACTTGTTGTCAATATTGAGCACCACTCGCTCCGCCTCCCGATTGGTGAGATCACCGAATAGACTCCTTAGCCACACACCTTGACACGCCGCAGTTGCAGCCACAATATACTCAGCTTCACAGGATGACTGTGCCACCACTTTTTGCTTTTGTGATAGCCAACTTATTATGCTTCTTCCCAAGAAATATGCCACGCCCGAGGTACTCTTACGGTCGTCTATATCTCCTGCCATGTCGCTATCACTGTAGCCAAGTAGCTTCACCTCCTCCTTCTCTTTCGAATAGACAATACCAAAGTTTGTAGTACCTTTGATATACCTAAGTATATGCTTCACGGCTGTCCAATGCTCCATTGTGGGTGCTTCCATGAAGCGACTCACATAGCCAACAGAATAGGCCAAGTCGGGTCTTGTGTTAATGAGATACCTCAAACTTCCGACCACACTCCTATACTCCGTTGCATCAACTGCAGGTGCTTCACTCCTTTTGCTCAGTTTAAGACGAGGTTTCATCGGAACATGAGTTGGATTGCACTCTTCCATGCCACACTTCTCGAGTATCTTCTTTGCATATGCCTCTTGGCATAGCGTGATCTCACCCAGCTTTTGATGTACCTCGATCCCAAGGTAGTAGCTCAACAAGCCTAGATCACTCATCTTGAATAACTCCTTCATCTGTAGCTTGAACTTTGCAATCTCCTTCTCATCCGCTCCTGTTATCAATAGATCATCAACATAGATGCCAACTAGTAGATGATCCCTTCCTTTACCTCGCTTATACATCGCATGCTCCAGTGGGCTCTTCTCGAATCCGAGAGAGATCAATGTACGATCAAGCTTGATGTTCCACGCCCGAGGGGCTTGCCGTAGCCCGTACAACGCCTTGTGTAGCTTCAAAACCTTGTGTTCTTCTCCCTCTTTGATGTATCCCGGTGGTTGCTTCACATAAACTTCTTCTTCTAACTCCCCATTCAAAAACGCGGATTTCACATCCATGTGATGCAATTTCCAAGATTCTTGAGCTGCGAGAGCGATAAGTAATCTCATCGATTCCATCCTTGCAACGGGAGCGAACAATTCTTCGAAATCCACACCTTGCTCTTGCACATACCCCTTGGCAACTAGCCGAGCTTTGTGTTTCACCAACTTCCCTTCGACATCCTTCTTGATCTTGTACACCCACTTGAGCCCTATGGCTTTGTGATTGTTGGATAGATCGACAAGCTCCCATGTATCGTTGTCTTTGATCGACCCCAACTCCTCATCCATAGCATGACGCCAACACTCCTCCGTATTAGCATCCTCGAATTTCGTCGGCTCCTTGGTGAGTTAACACCGACCTTGTCCTCTCCCTCGCGCACGCGCTGCACGAAGGGTCTCCGGCGGATACAATTCCAGTACACATCGGAATTTTTCTGGAGTAGGTGGCCGTCTCCTTTCTTCCCGTGCACTTGGAGGAGACGTTGAAGTTGACGTAGTACTTGTTTCAGCATCTACTGAATTTCCTGCAGTTTCTGTTGGTGTACTGCATGTTGGCGACGTGACATCGTCGCCCGTGTCCACTTCTGGACTGCCGCTAGTCCCTCCTGGATGGGAGTGTGCAGCTGATGGGCCACTTGCGCCAGGGCTCTCGTCCGCGCGTGGACTGGATGGAGACGCCGAGACTCAAGGTGCAGCGCGTGAGCTGCTGCTCGTTTCGGGACTCCCACGCGGAGATACTCCAGGCGTAGCGCTGCTGCTGCTCACTTCCGAACTTTCATCTTCTGAACCAGCGCCTAAATCCGTAACGCCACGGGACGCTGTTTCTTGATCATCTGCATGCGAATCACTGTAGACTACAGTAAATATTTCATCAGAAATTGATTGTACCGGTTCCGCGGAGCCCCAATTCCATGATTTCTCCTCCTCGAAGACGACGTCACGTGTCACCACCAACTTTTTGTTCACTCGATTGTACGTGCGATACGCCTTCGAACCGTATTCATAGCCGATCATGACCATTGGAGTACTTCGATCCGCCAACTTGCTAGTATGCCCGGTCACCGTCTTCACATGCGCCACGCACCCGAAAGTGCGAAGATGATCAACCGAGGGCTTGCGCCCGTACCATGCTTCGTACGGCGTCATACCAACTACACTCTTACTTGGCGCCCTGTTCAGCAAATAGACAGCTGTACTAACTGCCTCACCCCAAAACCTGCCTGGCATGCCTTTGCTCTTCATCATGCTGTGTGCCATGGCCACAACGGTTTGGTTCCTTCTTTCCACAACACCGTTTTGCTACGGTGAATATGGTGCGGTGAGATACCGCCGGATCCCATGAGCTTCACAAAACGCCTTGAATTCATTGGATTTGAACTCCCCACCCCGATCGGTACGGAGGGCCTTCAACTTTGCCTCGGACTCCACCTCGGCTGCCATCTTCACAATCCTTAACGCTTGCAAAGCTTGATCCTTACTCTTCAGCAACACAACCCACATGTATCTACTGAAGTCGTCAACGATGAGCAAAAAGTACTTGTTCCCGGCGGGGGTTGCCGGCGTGATTGGTCCGCATAAGTCTCCATGCACCAACTCAAGAACCTTACTTGCTCGATATTGTCCCTCCCTTGGAAACGGGGCTCGCCTTTGCTTCCCAATGAGACAACCGTCGCACACCTGCTCAACATGATCAACACACGGTAAGCCACGTACCATCTCCTTCTGTCCAAGTTGTCGTAGAGCTTGGAAATTTAGATGTCCGTAGCGTGCATGCCACTTCCACGCCGAGTCTTCCATGCTTGTCATCAAACACACTGGATCCGCCCGATTGAGATTGAGGATGTAGAGTCTATTCTTCGACCTCTCCACCTTCATGATGAGCTGCCTTTGGCGGTCATATCCCCACAGGAACTCGTCCTCCAACACGATCTTGCATCCATGCTCCGCGAGCTGACCAAGACTGATAATGTTGGTCTTAAGCTTGGGAATATAGTACACATCAGTGAGTACCTTGTGACCTCCATCTTTCAACTCAAACAGGACAGTGCCTTGTCCTGCAATCTCCACCTTCGACCCATCACCGAATCGAACGGAGCCTCCAACCGTGAGGTTCAACTCAGAAAACTGAGCCTTGTCGCCGGTCATGTGATTGCTAGCGCCTGTGTCGAGGTACCAAACGTCGTGAGCCGTCTGCATCCTCCGCGGGAAGACCTTCTCTTCCACGAGCGTGACGATTTCCGTAGCGGACTCCTGATGAGTTGATTCCTTGGTGGTCATTAACTCGCAAGCTTCGAGCATGAGCATCATCGGTCCATCATCTCCTTCCTTCGCCATGAGAGCCTTCTCCTTTGAACGGTTGGGACCCTCCGATTTGAAGTGCCCGAGCTGATTGCACTTATGGCAGCGAAGATTCTTCTTGTCGAATTTCTTCTTTGGCTTCTTCGGCTTGCTGTCCGACTTTTTCGTCGGGACCGAACCATCGCCACTGCCAGATGCCTTATCGCTCCTCTCCTTGGCGACCATTGCCTGCCATTGGGCACGTGTAAGCATGAGGTTCTCATCTTGATTCGCGTCGCCGTAGGTGATCTTCATCCGCTCGTCACGCGCCTTGAACCGTCCAACCAGGTCATCCATCGTGAGGGTGGTGAGATCAACGCATTGCTCGATTGCCGACACCACAGATATGTACCGCGGCAGCGCTGCACGTAGGAAACGCATTACGACTGAGATATCTTCCAGCTTCTCACCTTGCGCGCGAATCCCGTTGACAATTGTGGCTACCCTCGAGGCAAAAGCGTCCAGCGTCTCATCTCCTCCCATCTCCAGGTTCTCGTACTTCTTCTGCAAGATTTGTAGGGTCGTCCTGCGGACGCGCTCGTGCCCAAGATTCAACGTCTTGAGTGTCTCCCACGCCTCCTTTGCAGAAACCTTCAAGATCAGGTGCTGCATCACGTCCGCCGGCACCACGGAGCCGATGGCCGTGAGTGCCTGTCGGTCCTTGCGGTACTTCGACGCGCCCTTCTTGAACTCGTCGCCGCCGGGATCGACAGCCTCCCAGATGTCGTTGCCCTCCATGGCCCACTCCATCCGTTTCGCCCACGTCGTGTAGTTGCCGCGATCATACCGCGGGTACTGCGACGACACCGGTGCACCCGCAGCCGCACCGGAATACTCGCCTAGCTCCTTGCCCGTCATGACCTCCCGTTACTAGGAGATCCTCCGCGAGGCTCTGATACCAATTGTTGGCCCAGCCCCGATCGCCGAGTGCAGTCCGGCGTGACGGCAAAATCTTCCGGCGAGTTCAGGTGTGTAGAGAACGATCTGCCCAGACAGCGTTGAGCTAGCTAGCTGATCAGAACACCAGCTCACGATGGAGTATGTAGAAAAAACAAGTCGATGGCCAGAGGACCGTCTCGGTCCTATTGAATCTTATTGCTCTCCACGTCTGGTTTACAAGCTAGCTATTACAGGATATAAATACTAGACTTAGTACCAACCGAGTCGAACAATAACTGGTGGAGTACCCGGACTAAAACAACGTATCCTAATCGTATTCTACGGAACAAAGCACACGACGCCGTGCCGGCGTCCGGTCATGATTATTCCTAACAGCACGGTCAGCTGCGATATTCATGTGGGGCAAGGTGGCATTTGTTCCAATTAGAGGGTTCTAGAAACAGGTACGCAAGCAAAGTGGAGCAAAACAAACTTAGACGACGAGCCATTTTTATGGTACATTTCACTTTAGTGAGAGACATGTAGCATAAACAACATCTAAACCTAATTTAGATGGATATAACCAACCTTATAGGTAGAAAATAAATGTTATCTGATGCTTAAATATCATAGTAATTAACCTGCAATAACTTGGTGTCTGCATGCAAATGATGCATGTGAACTTTGTTAATAATTTATTTAACACGAGTCTAGGAACATCAAAGAACCATGAATCTGTTAGATGTATATATCTGTATATTGTATTTCCCCCATATGTTAGGGGGCTTCCTGCATATTTGCCCTGTACCTGTACTATATATTGTGGCCTTTGGCCCCCAGAGGAATATAACTCATCTATTCCTAACATGGTATCAGAGCCGCTTTTAGGGTTTCCTTGCCCACCGGTCCTTTCCCTGTGACCACCACCGCCGTCAGCTCGCCCCGGCCATCGCCGGTTTCCGCTCTGACCGCGTACGTGGAATTCCTTGTTTTGTTCGTCAAATTTTTCGGCTCGTTTTGTCCCAGATCAGATCGGATCTGGGATCGGATTGGACTTCAGCTGCTACTCCTCCACGCGAACTCAATCCCGCCTGACTGTTCGCCGACCTCGTGCTGCTTTCCGCCGACGCGTCTCGTCGCCCGACGCGCAGCAATCTCCCTGCCCACGCGCGGGCCCTCCCTGACGCCACCCTGCCGCGTGACGTGCGTGTAGCGTCTCCCTGCCCACGCGCCTGACGCCCCTGACGCCACCCTGCCGCGTGACGTGCGTCCGGCTGCTCGCGTGAACCGGCTGCTGCTGTCCGGCTGCTTGCGTGGTCCACGTCCTGCCACCTGCTCCTCCACACGCGGGCGCAGCAGCACTCCTGCCGGCCACCTGCCTGGCTGCTCCTTCACGTGGGCTTGCAGCAACACTGCTGCAGTTCGTTTTCGTCAGATCGGAGGAATCACGGCCACTGTTGCAATCCCTGTTGTTCCTGCTGGCCGGCGCTGATTGGATCTGCGCCCAGATTCGTTTTCGTCAGATATGAGAGTTGACAAAAAAAAATTGAGCTATATCTTCTGCATCGGGCTATGTTGCGATTCCTCGCTTCCCGGTGATCTTCGATGGCGCGAATTATTCTGATTTCGCTGCCTTTATGCGCGTTCACATGCGCGGTCTCCGTCTTTGGGGTGTGCTCTCCGGCGAGGTCTCCTGTCCGCCGTGCCCCCCTTCTCCTGTGGCTCCTCTGCCTTCGACGCCGATTGTGCTTGCTGCTGATGCTTCTCAGGAGGCCAAGGATGCTGCTCAGAGCGCTGATGATATTGCTGTTGCTGCCTATGACCTGAAGTTCAAGCAATATTCTGCTGATCTCGAGTCCTATCGCCACGCTCTGACTGCCTACACTCAGTGGGTCGATGAGGATGCTCGTGCTGCTGCTGTTCTCACCTCCAGTGTTCTGCCCCAGTATGCTGCTGAGTTTATGAGTCTCCCTACTGTTGCTGCTCAGTGGGCCCATCTTCGTCAGCGCTATCAGCTGTCTGGGGATGCTCTTTACCTGTCTGTGGTTCGTCAGGAGCATGCTCTTCAGCAGGGGGATTCCACTATTGATGAGTTTTATACTCAGAGTGCTGCTATCTGGCGTCAGCTTGATTCTCTCCGTACTGCTGTTTGTGGCACATGCTCGTGCTGCCAGATTGTGCGCTCGGACTTGGAGTTTCACCGCATCTATGAGTTTCTGTCTCGGCTTCGCCAGGAGTTTGAGCCCCAGCGTGCTCAGCTGAATGCTCGTGGTCGTGTTCCGCTCTCTGAGGTGTTGTCTGAGCTTCGGGCTGAGGAGACCCGTCTTCGTAGTGCTGGTCTTCTTGCGGTTCCATCTGCGCTTGCTACTCGTGGTGCCCCTTTGCCGTCTGCTCCCTCGACTCAGACGCGGTCTCCTGCACCGCCGCCGCCGATACTATCCACTCCTCCAGGTCAGGGTCAGGGTCAGCTTCAGCACCAGCAGCCTCCGGGTCCGAGTCAGCACCAGCATGCTCGTGGTCAGGGTCGCCGTGGTTCTCTTCGTCACTGCTCTTACTGCAACAGGGATGGTCACACTTGGGCCACCTGTTATACACGGGACCCCAGTTTACGTCAGCAGCACCAGGCTCGTGGACAGTCGGTTCCTTCCGGGTCTTCATCAGTGGCTCTCTCTGATCAGGACATTATCAGGAGTCTTCGCGGTCTGCTTGCTGCTATAGGCTCTTCTTCGACGGGCACTGCTGGTTCTGTGACTGACTCTTCCGGTACTGTGCGACCACCACCTTCTACACAGTCAGGTATGTCTCCGTGGTATCTGGATTCTGGAGCTTCTTTTCATATGACATTTGAGTCTTCTTCTCTGTCCGCTCTTCGTTCTCTCCCTTCTCCTGTCCGTGTTTTTACGGCTGATGGTACCTCTCTCCCTGTTTCTAGTCGGGGCACCCTTTCTACTTCTTCTTTTTTTGTTCCTGATATCTCTCATATCCCTCTTCTTAAGATGAATCTGTTCTCTGCTAGCCAGCTTACTGACTCTGGTTGTCGCGTCATTGTTGATGCTGATTCTTG
The DNA here is from genome assembly GCA_916181665.1 of Avena sativa. Lineage (NCBI taxonomy): Eukaryota > Viridiplantae > Streptophyta > Magnoliopsida > Poales > Poaceae > Avena > Avena sativa. The sequence goes on from OV702282.1 coordinate 294,102,006, forward strand.
TATTGTTCAGGACCGTCGCACCCAGGCCCTGGTTGGAGCTGGCCCTCGCAGCCGTGATTCTTCAGGACTTTGGGAGTTAGACTGGCTTCGCGTTCCTTCCGTTGCCACTTCATCCGCCAGTTCTTCTCCGGTTGTCGCCTCTACTACCAGCTCTTTTCAGCAGTGGCATCATCGTCTTGGTCACCTCTGTGACTCTCGCCTGTCGTCATTAGTTCATCGTGGTCTTTTGGGGTCTGTCTCAGGAGATGGGTCTTTGCATTGTCAGGGCTGTAGGTTGGGTAAACAGATTCAGCTTCCCTATCCTACTAGCGCGTCTGTATCTCAGCGACCTTTTGATTTAGTTCATTCTGATGTTTGGGGTCCGGCTCCTTTCGCTTCGAAAGGGGGCCATCGCTACTATATTTTATTCATCGATGATTTTTCTCGGTACACTTGGTTGTATTTTATGCGCTCTCGTAGTGAGGTGCTCTCCATATATCAGCGTTTTGCGGCCATGGTTCGTACTCAATATTCTACCCCCATCCGTGTGTTTCGTGCTGATTCTGCTGGTGAGTATATCTCCCAGATGTTGCGAGGTGTTCTTGCTGACCAGGGCACTGTTGCTCAGTTCTCCTGTCCTGGCGCACATGCCCAGAATGGCGTTGCTGAGCGTAAGCATCGCCATCTTCTTGAGACCACTCGAGCTATGATGATTGCTTCTTCTCTCCCGCCGCATTTCTGGGCTGAGGCTGTCGCTACGTCGGCTTACCTCATCAATATTCAGCCTTCTGCTGCCTTCCAGGGTGGTATCCCTCTTGAGCGCCTCTCTGGACAGTCTCCAGATTACTCCATGCTTCGCTTGTTTGGTTGTGTTTGCTATGTTCTACTTGCTCCTCGCGAACGCACCAAACTGACCGCTCAGTCTGTTGAGTGTGTTTTCCTCGGATACAGTGATGAGCATAAGGGATATCGCTGTTGGGACCCTGTTGGTCGTCGGATGCGTATCTCTCGTGATGTTATTTTTGATGAGACGCGTCCTTTCTATCCTCGTCCCACCGCTGGTACTTACCCGGTGGAAGATATCTCTTTCCTGACACACCTCCTTCTACCCCTATTATGTCTTCTTCAGGATCTCCCCCCCCTGATGTCTCTTCTTCGACACCGTCCTCTTCTTATCCGTCTAGATCTCCTAGTTCTCCTCGTTCTCCGGAGTCTTTCTCTTCTATTCCCTCTTCTTCATCGTCGTCTCCTACGTCGTCTTCCTCTGATGATCTTCCCTCTACTCGTCCTGTTCGTCAGCGTCGTGCCCCCAACCGTTACTCTCCTAGTCAGTATGGTCTTTCTGTTGCCTCCGAGCCGACCTCTTATCGGGATGCTGAGCATCATCCTGAATGGCAGCTGGCCATGGCCGAGGAGATTGCTACGCTTGAGCGCACTGGCACCTGGGATCTTGTTTCTCCTCCTCCCGGTGTTCGTCCTATCACGTGTAAGTGGGTCTATAAGATTAAGACTCGCTCTGATGGATCGCTTGAGCGCTATAAAGCGCGTCTTGTGGCTCGTGGTTTTCAGCAGGAGCATGGTCGTGACTATGATGAGACCTTTGCTCCTGTCACTCATATGACCACTGTGCGTACTCTTCTTGTTGTTGCTTCTGTTCGTCACTGGTCTGTGTCCCAGCTTGATGTTCAGAATGCCTTTCTCAATGGTGAGTTGAGTGAGGAGGTTTATATGCAGCCTCCTCCTGGGTACTCTGTTCCTGAGGGGATGGTTTGTCGCCTTCGACGTTCTCTTTATGGCCTCAAACAGGCTCCTCGTGCCTGGTTTGAGCGCTTTGCTTCTGTAGTGACAGCTGCTGGTTTCTCCCCTAGTGCTCATGATCCAGCGTTGTTTGTTCACACTTCTCCTCGTGGACGCACTCTTCTTCTTCTCTATGTTAATGGTATGATCATTACCGGTGATGATCCTGAGTATATAGCCTTTGTTAAGGCTCGTCTTCGTGATCAGTTTCTTATGACTGACCTTGGTCCTCTTCGATACTTTCTTGGGATTGAGGTTTCCTCCACTTCTGATGGCTTTTACATCTCTCAGGAAAAGTATATTCAGGATCTTCTTGCTCGTGCTGCTCTTGGGGATGAGCGCACTATTGATACCCCTATGGAGCTTAATGTTAAGCTTCAACTTACTGATGGTGATCCTCTTTCTGATCCGACGCGTTATCGTCATCTTGTTGGGAGCCTTGTTTATCTTGCTGTCACTCGTCCTGACATTTCTTATCCTGTTCATATTCTGAGTCAGTTTGTTTCTGCTCCTACCACTGTTCACTATAGTCATCTTCTTCGTGTTCTTCGTTATCTTCGTGGTACGATCACTCGTCGTCTTTTCTTTCCTCGTTCCAGCTCTCTCCAGCTCCAGTGCTATTCGGACGCTACGTGGGCGAGTGATCCTTCGGATCGCCGTTCACTTTCTGCTTACTGTGTGTTTCTTGGTGGTTCGCTCATTGCTTGGAAGACGAAGAAACAGACAGCGGTTTCCCGTTCGAGTGTTGAGGCTGAGTTGCGTGCTATGGCCTTGTTGACTGCTGAGGTGACCTGGTTACGGTGGTTACTTGCGGATTTTGGGGTCTCGATTACCACACCCAGTCTGGTTTTGTCTGACAGTACAGGTGCTATTAGTGTTGCACGTGATCCGGTCAAGAATGAGCTTACCAAGCATATTGGTGTTGATGCTTTCTATACACGTGCTCAGGTGCAGGCTCAGGTTGTTGCGCTTCAGTATGTGCCTTCAGATTTACAGTTGGCGGACTTCTTCACGAAGGCACAGACCAGAGCGCAGCATGATTTCTTACTCTCCAAACTCAGTGTTGTGGATCCACCATGAGTTTGAGGGGGGGTGTTAGATGTATATATCTGTATATTGTATTTCCCCCATATGTTAGGGGGCTTCCTGCATATTTGCCCTGTACCTGTACTATATATTGTGGCCTTTGGCCCCCAGAGGAATATAACTCATATATTCCTAACAGAATCCACAAAGCCATATCTACAAACCTGACAATGGGATAGATCATGCCATCGGGGCCTTATGTCATACACTTGCAACAATGTCTCGGTTGCATAACTGAGTCACCTTATGGTGAACTGGGAGCACACAACTGGTCCAACAGACCCCTAGGACGCGCTCCTGAGGCCGCCACTGATGTTGTAAAGATCCACACATCCCTCGCCAGGCCACCTGTTGGTGCTGCCACAACACCAAACAACAACGCAACCCTACGCATTCATCATCATTTTTTACGCGAAAGAAATCACATTGTTACACCTTAGGACTCTTCCAGGCCGCACCTACTCCATAAACGATGACAACTAGAGGGAGAACGACGCTACACATCACCATCGTTCGACCCGCGATCCCCAAATCTAGGGATTCGCTCGGAAGTCCCCTAAGAAGACGAGAGCTTTAGCAAGGATGCTTTCGTCAAGATAATGACACAAAGACACCCCAATCATCCGCGTGAAGGAAGCCGGCGTGGTTTTCACAGGCACCCGTGTCTCCACAAACCTGCGACGGGCTAGAGGTACATCAACCGCGATCTCCGATCTGCAGACCCCCGAGGGCTTTGGTTCTACCGCATACGGGCCACGGCTCGCCTCCTGCGATGAACCTGGTCTCGGTATCCTATGATCTGTTGCCCCAGGCTCCGCCATTGTGGAAGATATTTCCGTCCCAAGTGTTTTGAGCGTGATGTTCATTTTACGCTCGATTAGTATTACTCATGTTTTGAGCAATAGTATAGACATAAGTCCTCAAGTTTGTTGGACTAACATGGATTGATATTTTCCACTAGATCCGCAAACTATATATTAATTTACCCGTAAAATATCTTAGCCGATTTCATTTTACTAATTGCATGCTTTCTAAGTTGGGCCATGCGAAATCCAAAGCCGTACCAGCACCGACTGCAGTTGTGTATTTTTTTTTGAAGAAATGCCTGGTGGCCTTTATTAACATGGTAAAAGAGTTACATTGTTTATTACATAAGGTAGAATAAACTCCGGTGGATCACCATCTCACGCTCGGGTCTCCTTCGAGACATAAGCAAATTTTGCTAATTCATACGCCACCTTATTAGCATTCCTCGGATAGAACTTAAAAGAGACTCCAGTCATTGTACTTGTCTTCAGAAAACACTCCGCGAGAAGAGCAGAGTAGGGATTTCACACCTCAATAGTACCATTGCAGCATTCTATCAGTTCGAGAGAGTCAGACTCAATTGTCACATTTGAACACCCTTTTCCTCTAGAAACTCTAAACCCTTGAGCAGACCCCTAGCTTCAGCTGTTGCAGACAAAAGTAGGTTATCCAAAGGGGAGAGTAAGCCTGCAATTGCTTCTCCTCTATGATCTCGCAATACTACGCCAGCTGCTCTAGATCCATCCGCATGATAAGAGGCATCAATATTGAGTTTGTAGGAACCGACCAATAGTTTTTCCCAACTCTTAGGGTCTCGCTTTGCATTTGGATGAACAACGCGCCATAATTTGTTGTTAATGAGTTAATTGCAAAAGCAGATTTTTTAGTGCCGACACTTGTTCACCATTCACAATTTGTGTCCTCTGCCACCAAATATACGTACCAGCATCCTACCCCGATTACTTCCGGTTGACACTTGTTCACCATTCACAAGAGACTTCCGGTTATTTTCGCAGAGTAAGATCTCTAGAACCAGTGAACCCGAACAACCGTACAACACAAAAGATGAGCAGATGGAGAAGGGAGCGACTGCTCCCGAGCCTTTTTTTCTTATGGGTGAAAAGGGGTGGTCACTTCAACAATCTTCACCAAATACCACACAATGCACCTAGATTGCCATATTCCGTACAGGACAAGAGCAGAACAGAACTTCAGAAATGGCACGCCCAAGTGATTCTGGCTACCCTCGTAGTTTTCCCCATCCTGATACCACTCATTCCAAAGCCTGCGTCAGCATGTGAAAGCATTGCACCGAGGTTTGCTCTAGACTTGACGCAACGATATATTGTTGTTGGCAGCAAAATAGAACTACTCCATTGGGGCGAGAGCCATGGTGTATATATAGTGTGTAGAAGAGTTTCAGAGTTTGATACTGACTAGTAAAAAGTTTTGGCGGTAAGTTAGCCCGCGGCCCCGCCCCGCGTAGTTAATTCGGGTCAGAAGCTACCTTTAAATTTTGCTATATATATGTGAGGAATGAGCTCATCCATTACATTCCAATCTTAGCCGACTAAGTCAAAACAAGAGTTAGGGACCCAGCAAATAAAACTGTATTTATATACGTACTCTTTTTTTCTCCATCGCCTAAAACATTTGGCAGGCTGGTAACCAGAACTTCTGTTGCCTCCTGCTGAGAACCAGTGTTAGCGTTCCCACAGCCAAAGAGACTTGGACATGTCTCTCTACATTTGGCCCAGCGTTCAATATTGAATCGCTCGTTCATGGTGATCATCTTGAATATTAATTTCCACTCAAAAAAAAAATCTTGAATATTAATTTTGCACATCTAAAACTATCACATTGTCGATTATTACAAACAAATACAGTACCCTTACCTACTATTATTGTGCAGTTACCCATCTTCAAAATCACCAAAGCTTAAAAATGTAATTTCTAAAGATAGCTACAGATTGTGAAAGATTCAAACAAAACAAGCGGAGTGCCCCTAATTGTACTTTCTCTATATATGACTGGAGGCGTCTATGCACAGTTTTAAGAGAGGGGATAACCCACGTGTCTACCAGCTACCTCAACGTTTATTGTGTGATGATCCACATCTTTGTTCGACTTGCCTGTCTTGGGATCTTGGCAACTTCAGCAAACCCTTTACCACGAGCTCCTACATGGCATTCGCGAACTCAGGCGCGCCGCCTGGACATCTGGTGTTCACGAAGATACCACTCGTTGCACCCGAACTGCTACGACGTGTACGGTAGTAGAGGAAAACTGAACTTCAGAAGTTGCACGCCTAAGGCAGTCCATCCACGGTAATTGTTTTCCCCTTCCTGACGCCACTCATTCCACAGCTCTACCTCGGAATGTTAAAGTATTACAATAATGTAGTTTTCCCTAGATCAAATTCACGCAATGATATATTAAATTGCTGTTGGGAACAAAATAGAACAATTCCAGTGGGGCGAAAGACCACGGTATATATATCCTAGTGAGTTTCAGAGTCGCTACTCATAACTTTCTTAGTTTTTGCTATAAAAAGTACTGGGTGTAGTTGGCCATTCAAAACAACGAAGTCAAAAAACAAAGCTAGAGTTGGAACCCAGCAGAATTGTACTTATATACATCATCCGCTCCTAAATTATTTTCATGGTTTTAGTTCAAAGTTAAAAAAACAACAACAATTATGGAATGGAGGGAGTTTTGTCTCATTGTCTAAAACATATTGCATGCCGGTAACCAGAACTTCCGTTATCCCAAGAACGAGTGCTACCGGTAAAAGAAGTACTAAAAAATGTGAATTTAAAATGCCAAAACAAGTTCAAATAGCATGCAGATACCATCACTAACATGAATTAAGAAATGGTGTGGCCGAAAGAGAGCTATATAGCTTGCTTCATGTCACTGGATGGATCTCTTCTATCGTCACTTGTATATTTTGGGTCCTAACTGTTGAGTCCTAGCAAAAAAAAAATGCAATTGGATTCCAAGCTGACTGGAGCACTTCATGTAAAAAAATAGAATGATATTTTAAAGTTTCAAAACTTTCTAAATATATATGTAGACGAAATAAAATATGTATACTTCATAAGTGCAAAGTCTCAACCTGAAATACATTGTATTATCTACTTCCGCACTATCAGCAGAGAGCAGAGAACCGGAGGTTGTCATCGTCCACCGGATGTGTGCGAAACCACGGGGGTGCTATCACTTGTAGCACCCGGATTGTCGTACAAGGACCACGGGTGACTTGCGAGGAGCTTCGCGACCTTGCGTTCAGCTACAAGTACGACTACATCATCCACATTCCCCGTGAAACGTTAAACACTCTACGTTACATCACTACTCCTAGATAGATCATGGCATTGGATGTTACGCTAGTCATGCAAAATTTGTTTATTCTGCTGCGAACCCCTTCACCACCATAGGACAAGATCGCAAGGGAAGGTGACGGCCCAAGCCGTGGAAGAGGCTCTCCGGTCGGTGACCCAAGAGCAAGAAGTATCCGAACAGGAAATCAGTACCAGACTTCCACGCTAGGTACTCCACATCCATCGCCATCTGAAATATCAGCATGCGTCTGTGGACATCATCCAGGACAGCCTCACCAGATTAACAGAGATGGTGGAGTAGCTCGGTATAGTGCTAAACAAAACTCTTGCCCATGTGCCATCTAAGTCACTTGAATCTGATATATCCAACCCAAAATTCACTATCCCATCGCACCCAAACCAGCAATTGTGCCCCATTCATGAATCTTCAACACTAAATTCTACTCCTTTTGTTCCTCCACCACCACATATACTCCAGCCACAACAGGAACCACAATAAACACAAAACCCTAACACTCAGATATCCAATATACATACTAGATCATCTTTAACACACTCATAGAAACAACCCATCCACCAAAACACCAACTCAAACACTCATCCTCACTTATAGAACTATTTTGTACCATACCCACCACCATATTGAGCACCTTTTCTATCACCAACATATTGTTACAAACTTACCAGGATCCTCGCCCAAACTAGGTCCCTCAAACGCCTAGTGCACACACACATTTCATCCCCACTAGCCACCACAACAGTAAACTTACCCAAACCGGTACACAAATTCTGGATACTATCACTACCCACCCCAATTTTAATCCTTTCAACCACAATACACATAGTTTGTTACTCAACCCACCATTCCAACCACACCGCATAATCAATACCCATCACCAAAACCAGTTCCTCCACCTACCACACCACTGCAACAACAAACCAATACACCCAATAGTCCCTAACATGACCTTAGAACACCAAGCATAGAACTGCCCATTATTCTTTGTGGAAATAAAACAAATTGGATTGAGGATTCTGAGAGTATATTTCAGCCGATGGTCATACAAAATGATGCAAAGTTCAAGTGGGCCAATGCTCACAACAGAGGGAGAGCCAGGACCTGGCTATCCAGAACTGCAATCAGCATTTACCTCATGAACTCGACACAATTTTGTGACCTGCTCATTGATAGATTTCCACTACTAGTAGAGCATGAGACAATGGAACAATTTTAGTATTTGAAACAGATAATGTATCACCCCGGCCTCTCCGGACCGGCGGCTGTCATCCCTGGTAGCTCAGTAGGATCTCTAGACTGAATCCATAGACCAACAATAGTATTTTCTGCTTATTTTGTTCTCACTCGTGTGCACTCAGGAACAACTTTACAGTGGTCTCCCATCCTTAAATTTCTCTTGGTCAAGAACGCTTAACCTCAGAGTCCTTTTCATATGAGATTTTGCAAAATAAGTTGCAACTTGTTTGTATGAGTATCCTATCAATCACATTAAGCCATGCATCGGGATCTTACATACACCCACTCTTGGAGTATTGATGCCCTCATCGATCAATCACAAGCTAGGAACGTTTCCTCTTGGAACACGTTTGTGTGTTCAATGTCGGCACATGTGCCATGCCATGTCCACTCTGGACCACACGAGTCATGCGTCACATGTCCGCTCTACTGACCCTCACAAGTTCGTGTAACCGCGAGAACCTGACTCTAATAGGATCTCTAGACTGCCCCATATAATAGAAGCAACATTCAATTTCTATTATGCGGATTTCCCAGGGTACATCACTAATGGTCCTTGCCGTTTTGGTGCTAATTTTCCTGCAGAAAACTTGAAACGAGAGTTCGGCATGAGAATAGGTAATAGGGGATACAAACGTTTCTTTCTTTAGGAGATTTAGTGCTTCATGGGATATATAACGTATGGAATGGAACACCCTGATATAACCAGGTCACACAGCCTAGCCTCACACAAAAGAAGACCGACAAGTATGCACTGCTTCAGTATAGCAGTCGGACTCCTCTACAAGTGATGATCGTCAAATAATGTTTCAGTAGGAGCACAAACAGTCGTGAGTAGGAAGTAAACTAGTAATAATATGTACTGTATTGTTATTTGTAACTGTATCATTATATTCTGTAATGAAGACATTATTTATGGATTTAAATCAATAAAAGGTCCCAATGGACAAAATAAACAAGGTGTTGAGGCACATCACTACATGACACATTGATAATTGAAACCATTACTACCTGACAAGGATGACCTGACTGTCTACCGTGGATGAAACAGTTGTTATGTATAAGGTGGCAGGGATAAAAAGTTTATTTTAATACTCCCTCTGTTTCAAAATAATTGATATGGTTTAGTCTAGATATGAATGTATCTATATACTAATAGCAAGTTTAATAATAGAGCCAATCGCTGGCTATAAAAACTGCCATGTCACCTATAGCTAACTTATAGTTAATATGTACAATAGCCAACTATAAATATATACTACTTTATTAATATATAGCCCACCTCCCACACCCAAAAAAGTCCTAGGAGCACGCAGCTGGCTCTTGCATTAGAGCCCACTCTTGCTACTTTTTCTTATTTCTCCTCCACATAAGCAAAAGTGCCATGTAGGCGGGCTATAAGCTCACTCTTGTATTCGCTCTAAAACATGTCTAGATAAATGCATATCTAGACAAAACCACATCACTTATTTTGAGACGGAGGGAGTATATTATTTCTTATCCCGAACATTTTTCATAAGTCCCATAAATATTGGTTTACACATCTGAACATTTTATATGACATCATGAATATTCTTCCATATTTTAGTGAACATTATTATTTAACAAAACTGAAAGGAACAACTTCCGATTATACATATGAATACGACATATTTGGTTTACAAAATACATTTTCTGAGAAGGGCTTTGGTTCATTACTACCCCTCACCTCTAAACTCGTTCAAACACGTATAATATCAAACACAAGGCTCGGATCGTTTGATACCCTTTCGTGATTAATATATACATGCACATGTAACCCTGTACAAAACCCCGTATAACTGAACAAAATAATACGTAGCCATAGTTGTACTAGTATGAGCTCTACGCAAAGCGCTGGCAACGACCGTGCCTCGTTGCCAGCGCATGATGGTAATGGTGGCTGTCGGGTCCGGCGAGCCGGTGACTTAGCATGGATGTTCGAAATGCTGATCAAAATGCTCATTCCTAGACAAACATGCTGACTGCATCTTTCGCTGGATAGATCGATGTGTTCATTTAAGGATGCCAATATAGCTTTGGAGGAAATGAGTAGCTGAAAAAACAACATGGACCGTGTGCTCATTGAGCTAGATACGTATAGGTTCACAAGGTCGGGACTCAGGGTGTAGTGTTGTATATAAGGAGTGCTAAAAAGTGGTCAGGGGTTCAGAAGGTGAACATGAGTAGCTAGAGAAAATTTCATCCACCAACTAGCAGTCACTATGTTTCCAATTAAGACCTCTCCTCCCTTCTATATCTTGTTCGCTTCGTTGCCTTTGTTCCACGTGTCTTACAATGCCATCCACCCTGCTTTCCGCGCTAATACCAGAGTTTCCATCCACTCCGGATCTTCCACCTCCTTCTGGCACAACTCGTGGCTCGGCAATGCCCCCTGGTTTCTGTGATCCGGGCCTTCTCTCTCTCTCTCTCTCAACAGGCTTTCGCTCAACTTTATAAATAAAGCACACGGGTAAGACCCGGGCCTTCTCCCTGGGTCTTCCCGCTGTGTTAGCTCCCAGGCATTCTTCCATGGCGAGCCTCGAGATCTCCGCCCTCTCCTCCCTCCTCTTCGGCGGCGTTGAGCTTCGACAGGCTAAGGCCGACCTGCGCCTGAATCGTCACACTAACAATTCTATCTGGAATAGGGATACCTATGCCAACTCTTTCAGACGCTTGCAAACTAATGAATTTGCTAGGATTATTGGGAAAATGCGGCCCCTAACACTTGCTCGCGCACCGCCGACGGCTCTACATACACCAATGAGCGTCGTCACCGTCACTCGCTCACCTCCTCGGTGTCCTCCTGCCCCGCTACTGAGGACGGACGTCGACCATCTGCTGCTGCACTGTCCGCGCGCCATAGAAGTCTGGGACACTGTTCCTCCTTGCCTCCCCAGGCCGGCCGGTCCCTACCACTATCGAAGCTGCCTGGCTTACTCTCCCTCCCAGGCTCCCACCTACGTCGCCACTAGCCCACTACGAGCTTCACTGCGATCGCGTGGAGCATATAGAAGATCTTCAACTGCGCCGTCGAGCCCCGCGCCTCTCGGCCCGCCGCACCGTTGAGGACATCCGCTTATGGTCAAACCTCTGTCGATCCGCTACTGTAAAATAATCGTTGCTAGCTAAACTGGTGCAGAATGTTTGATCCGCCTTGAGCGATGCTTCCTTTTTTGCTTTCTCTCTTTTTCCCCTTCCACCTTGTAATGACAACTTGGAGCCTTTTGGCTGTTAATATATAGTTCAGGCTGGCCTCCGCCCGCCCGCCGTAGTTACAGTCAAAAACAAAATTGCCACCCACCAACACCGCAAGAACAACAAGAGAACCATGTATGTCTATAATCACAATTAATGAAAACACAAAATGTTTCTGAGAGCTCTTAGTCCTGTAGTCCCAGGCCTTACTACAGTCTTCAAGCATTCGACGATTGAGAAATTATATTTGGTTAAGCAGAGAACGCTGAGAAATGGGAACGGAAGGTGTCAAGAAATCGAATAGAGATGGGCCACTGTGTTTTTACCTGTGCATCTCCAACAACAAGCTCCTGCAATTTATGGAAGAAGAACGCAGCCACCAAATGTGTCCCACACTGTTATTGACGACAACAACCATGATTTGTGGCTTCTCACGGGCCGGGGCTGAGATGAGGAAACGACAACTCTTTAACGTACAAGTTTAGGGACGTACGTGTTATGCTGGAGGGATATGAAGGATTACGATTTATATAGCTATTATTTTATACTAGTAAGGTGGCCCTCGCAAATGCGAGGGCATTTATATTTTAGTGCATGAGATTCTCTTATGAAATGAACTTTAGTTTCATATATATAAAAATGTGAAATTATAAATCATAGGATTCTATAGATGCCACAAATATTATGTTATGTAAAATATCACATGTGGGTTTAGTATTCTCAATCATTTATATTTGTGTGTGAGAATTCTTATGACACTTCCTAAAATACCACATGACATATTAAACATATATGGTTGTCTATTATCAATAGTAAGTAGTGCTTGACATTTTTTCATGATTTCACATGCTCTTGGTTTTGGTGTTGTACCCTCTCATTAACATGTATTTGTTCTCTCGTGTAACAATGACTAAACCAACTTCTTTGGAAATAGTTTAATGCAACCGATCGATTAGACTTAAGGAAAATAGACTTGGATGGCACATAATTTTAGTACTTTCATCAGTCACTAATTTAGTACAACCCTGTTACAAATAATCCTTTACAATCTCATTGCACCCAAAAATAATTATTGCCGCTTATAATTAAATCCTCAAGACCTAGAAACGTGGACAACACAAAAGTGCATTCCATTACATCATGGGAAATAATATATGAAGTGAGGAGCAAATTTTTTTTCTAGAATTGTTTCCCAAAGAATCTTCTCCTTCCAAATTTAGTCGATTGGTAGGGAAAAGCTTTAGGGTTTCTAATCATAAACATTAGACAATATCAATAGAAAACTTGAGTAAGAATAGTTATTATACCGATCCTTTTGAAATTACTTGAAGTAAAGTTTATGTCTACCCTATGGATAGTGAAGGTGAAACTATATTAGTATGGCTACTTCCATAGTACCATCATTGTTCTTTCTAATGATCTCATTGACAAACCTCCACCTCTATGCACATATCGCGATTGATTTCTCATTCTGTGACTATTGTGCCAATGAGCTCAAATCTAACTGATAACTACAATATTTTTCATGTAGTATTCCTGAAACTAATTCGTAAGGTATAGGGAGCAATCTGCACCTGAATCTATACTCTTATATAAGAACAGAAAATTTTATTAGAGCAAATGAACTTGGATATCTTGAACCAGGTAGTTCTCAACATAGATATTTACATGAATATTGTTGGTAACAAATTCAATGCGGATGTTGTTTTCCTTGGTTAATAAAGATTTTTTTCTGCTAGTGTTTAAAATAGAATTCATATGGCATGCACATATAACATAGCCCTGTCAGGTTCGAAAACTAAAAATAAGTTAGCCTAACTTTCTTGGGAAGCATGTGGATACACAATCTAGCCACCCAGATTCAAGTCCTCACATACGTATAGTTGGGTTCTTATTATTTCAAAAAGTAGAAAAACCTCTATAGATGCCTTCCCTACCACATTTCTTACAATAAAAAGAAGCAAAAAATATATATTAATATAACAATCAGAATAATATATAATAGAAAAATAAGAAGAATTTGGAATACATCCAATGATTAGTTATTCTAGTATCCGAATACATTACTGATCCCGGATAGTCAATGAATATGCATGTAAGTACCTCATAAGATATCCAAGAACGTTGCCGACATACTTGCCTTGATTCATTAAAAGTAACTTAATCCTAAGACCAAGGTGTTCGGCCTTCCGAACTTAGATATTTGATGATTATAATTATTGGATGATAGTATCTAAAATTCTGAATAAAATAATATTGAGATTGTATTAATTTTTCAGCAGAGAGACATGTGGTATTTCTACCAATCGATATCTGAATAACTACATGGTACACTATTTCGAGCTTGAAACCGATAGAACACATCATAAACTTTATAAAAGTAATCTGGTATGGAATTAGAAAATAGTTGTGCTAGGGCATGACGACTTGGATGTTCACAATCAAGGTTTATGAACTTTTTTATCATCTATATATAAAGGGTGTTCTCTCATAGGTGTCTCTTTTAATTATTTGTATTTACTCATTCATATATGAATAAACCACTTCACCCTATATAGCCCATGTTTTCACTTTAAAGTGAATTCTAATGATTTAAAAAAGAATTTTGGTTTTTTTACTTCCACAAAGCATATTGGATGCTGACTACAATAGAGACTGGAATATGTGAATCTACATCCCCCTGTTAGCGACATCCATAATACATAATTGAAGGAAGTTTCCATATGCAAAAATTCATATTTAAATATATATCTAGAAAACAAAATAAATTCAATATATCCAAGATTTTAGGTTTTCTAGATTGTTCCATTTGTCTAATGTTTTTATTGTTTTGACTTCTGCATGTTGGATTTTGTCATATAAAAAATCAAGAGTTTTCAAAATTTGTTTTTTATCGATTATATTTTTGTTATTTTTGCACTATTCCTAGTTGTTCAACCATCTCGTGCTCTTAAATAATTGACCAAACTTCTTAAGGACTCTCTTTGATGATGTAGACATTCTTTGTGATGTGGAATTGGATGTAGGCGTTGTCCCCGCCAAAACCACTTTGGCTAACCATTATGAGGGACCAAAGATACATGCTTAAAGTTGTAGCGTAAGATTTAAGAGGTGAGGAACCAAATCTACGATTAGCCAATAATTGAGTGACTAAACTTTCAAACGTGATATCTCTAGCTAATAGGCAGGATTTTGGGGCACTCAAGGTATAAAATTCGTGTAAGTAATCCAAATGACTTGCTGATACTATACATTTTTTTATGAAGAGCATATATTAATATGATAAAGATATCAATTACACCCAGCCTCTGCAACAACGCAATACCCTAATGATCTTACGGATACACACAACCCAGAAGAAAGAATTAAAAAAAGTCCCGATACAGCGATCAATTTGACGGGTAATACTATACGTACCTGGTTGATAAGTAATCTGATGGGTATGGATGAATTTCTGAAATACGGAACCAAAAGCAATAGACAGTGTGAATAGTTGTGAATGAGGAAGTTGCATTACACCCAAGAAACTTAAATTGTGATCCGTCACTTCTGCAAAAGGATAAGTCCTGTAATATGAAATAGATTTCTATGAGAGACAGAATTCCTTAAATTGTTCGGTGCTTTTGGCAACATCTAATTGAAACAAAACTAATTTTGTTAAAATACAGATACTGCAGACACTGGTACAATCATTTAATAGTAAGAAACTTTTGTAAGGGACAAATTATGACGACATATGGCACAAAAGGTAGAGACAAAAATTTATGATACACAACACGCTAGGCCAACTCTCTTACTCTTATTTATCCCATAAAAAATAAGAAATAATATAGCAACAGCGCGCAGGTAACCTGGATGATGAAGCTTATAATGTTGGCAGATGAAATTGCAATATCCAGGCATAATATATGGGGATGGGCGGCATGCTAGCACCATCTACCAAATAATGGTGGGCCTCCTTATTCCCTCCCGATGCTCTGCACCTGCACCTTGTTGTGGGACAGTGAAAAATTCGAAAGAGGGGAAAGGTATAGCGACTACATAGTTTCCCGTCAATTCAACTTTGCTCACGTGTGTCAATTGTCCCCGGCCAAGCCTACCAATCCCGAATTCCTGATTAGTGACCGCTTAATCAAAAAATCCATGGTGGCAAGGGCTTCATCTGCTAGGGGTCAATGGCCTCAAACCAAAACCTTGACGGAGGCGTTGAGGGGGAAGAGGCAGCCAGGCAGGGCCTAGCGGCCGCAGCTTGCAGATGAACCAACGAAGGCAGCGTAGACCCCTAATATAATTAGGGAGACCCGTCATGTTATCTTTTTTTTGTGTGTTACCCATGTGTCGGTTACCAAGTTGCACGTGTGTCCTATTGACCCCTCATATGTGACACCGTTGTTTGTACCAACAGTTTTACGTAACCTTCCATAATCTTTAAATCGGAGCCACCAATAGTAGATCTAACAGTCTATATGTTTTAGGTGATGTGGATTAACGTGGTGCCTCGAAAAACAAACTTATATTGCTTTTAGTATATAACTAGCAAGGTGGCCCTCGCAAATGCGAGGGCATCATTGTTAATATGTCAAAGACATATTTGTTATGATTTGTTTTCTTCACTTACCTCCTTCATTGTAAAATACAAAATAATTGTATATTATTAATTATTATATTTCTACATGTTTGAATCTGATTATTGTATATTATTAATTATTAGTAAGAGTAACTAAAAAAACTATGAAACTTTTTTACTCAATATCCGATGATATTATTTTTCTTATAAATAACTTCATTGTAGAGCCATTTCTTGAGTTGCGATGAGACCCAGGAAGGTAAACCGCAATGAATATGACTCATAGATCAATTATAGTGTGCTTGCTAGTGTAGGGTTATATCTTACATGTCTATGTTAGATTTTGAATCACAATGAAGAAAAAAATATCTCATGAAGATTGTTCATTGCATATGAACGGGTTCCATCTTGTATACGGGAGAAAGAAGTAAAAAATTAGTGACCAACATACTCTTAAACGTTTTTTTCTAGTGATTCATCTTATTATAACCCGATTACAGAGCCATGTCATTTTTTTCTGCATGTCTTCCAGCAAGCATTTTGTGTGTTTCCATACCTACAGCTTGTGTACAGAGCATGAGATGGGAACATCAAACTATATATGGTTATGCTTTATTATAGAAGACCAAATGTGTATTTATTCATGGCATTATATTGTCATTGATGTTTTTGTTAAGGACTAACATGTTCAACGCATGCATATAATCTAAATGATAATGAACATATACACTTATAATTATTAGTTTGTGTTCTACTTATAAATGCAAATTTATGATCTGTTGGTTGTTATTTATCCAGCATTATAATAATATTATGGTATTTTAAGTATTAAGTGTCATGAAGATCTAATGGATGCGATCTTCTCATATATTGTTGCAAAAAAGCGGTATGATCTATTTTCACATGGTTCTGTAGCATAAATGGATGTAATCTATTTAGGTAGGGTTATATAGGTCTATCTTAAGGTGAAAATGTGAAGATCTACCAAACATGGTCTATAATTATGTAAATCTAACGGAGGTGGCTATTATACAGATATTACGGGCATGGTAAGTTTATGTATGATTACGTAGATCTAACAGTCGCGACGTCCACCATATCGATGACCGGATATTTTAATTTCCTTTGATGGAACTTATAGTTGACTCATGTATTTTTTTATATTATTTTAACATTTAAACCTCTTCTAAGAAGTAATAGTATGTAATATTGTGATTACAAACTCTTGATATTTGCATAGTTAGTTCAAATCAAAGTATCATTAAATCATGTTGCATTAAATCATGTTGCATAAACATACCTTCTTAATAAACTTGATTAAAAGACAACTATATTTGCTCACTAATTATTCACATGTAAACTATCTATCCTGATATTATATGTTTGCTTCATGTCGGGCCCGTGTGAGTTTCAAAAGTGCATGCAATAGTAGATAGAAAAATTTTGTATGAATTTTTTCCTTTACTCGGTGCCTCTTAGCTGACTTGTGGATGTTGATTCATTAACCCTAAGAAATGTTCTCCTATGTCGCCTTAAATTGTGAAGAGATCGGACATTCACATGATGTTAAGAAATTACCTTTGGATGACAATGTATGCATGCAAACAGCTGGGGGTGATCTTCCTTTTCAAGATAATGTCTACTACCAAAGTCTTTCAGGATGATCCCGGAACAATTTGTGTCTTTCATAATAGGTTGAACATCTGCTTCCTAGGTTTAGCTGCCATACATGACTAAACATTTTCCAGACGTTGCTGAGGCGAATGAGAAAATTCAAAAGAGATTTTTTTTGAATTATATGGACGACTACTATTGAAAAGTTTATTTATAAATCTCACTGCCCCACTCTAGTGTTCGAACACTATCCGCTAGTTAGGAAACATATTTTTTAGAATCAGACTAAGTAATAGAATTCACTTACTAACACCACAAAATGAGTATTATTTATATGAATGTCATTGCATGCATGTGAGAAAATACACGGTGAAATAAGTGAAGTAGGTGAAGTACACATATGTTACCTGAGATTCGATGGACTCTGGTCAGTAAGGGGTCTCGGTTATTTGCAATGTTAAATTGACACGTAGATGCGCAAGTATAGTTGGGATCAAAAATTCTAAATATGTAAAAGCAAACAGAACTTTATTTGTTGAGAAATGATTAATCAACTAAAGACTTAAGCATGCATCGCTGCCTTTATTTCATTTTAGCCGTAGTAACTTATTCTATAAAAACATTCACACTCCGGCTCTTTATTTTATAAAAGAAAAATGAATCAAGTATTCAACCCAAGATAAAACATTGCATTGATCACACTGATCACCATCCGTGGGGCTGAGTTCATATCAGATATGCACTTCATGCATGAAGGATTCAAAACTGCATTCTCTAAAAAAATTGAACTCCCTCCGATCCATAATAAAGTCGCTCATTTTGTAGTACAAACTTTGTACTAAGTGGGCGACACTTATTACGGATCGGAGGAGTAATACATTTCTCATTGTCACTCATTTTATGAGTTTGAAAACAGCTAAGAAAACCGAGAGTTTATAGAAGTAGTTGCAGCTCTTAGAACAATCTGGGATTAAACATGGGAAGGCTAAAAATTGTATGGGAATGAGCCTTTATAATTCAACTTCCATTTTGTGAACATATATCTAGCGAAGCCCCCCTAGACATCCATATATTTTTAAATATATAAACATATCTTACATTTACCACCAACAATTCTGGACATGCGCATATTAGAAATCTAATCGCTCTTCTACAGCCAACCGAGCTACAATTAGGAAACCATCGGAAGAAAGTGAACTGTCATCTAATGTTTATAAATTTTTTTGGTCTTCCATCTAATGGTCTATGTCAGATGAACGAACCTGGAGCTCAGAAGATTCAGATCATTGTCTCATCTCCAGCAGCCTTGCACTATGCAATATCTTAGCGTACTCTTAAACGCTGCACCAAACGGTTCATCTCAAGGAGGGAGCCTGGTGATGGCAGAATATTGACCACACCAAACCTACCAAAGCAAGGGGTCGTTGCATGCCTGGGAGCAGCGTCCAAAGCAAACCTTGGAGTCCTGGAAGCACTGCTCCTTACAAGCCACGATAGAGACGGTGCAGATTGTCATGCAGACACAAATTCTTGCCGCTATACTACTGGCACCACAGCATAGATTGAAGGGCAGATGTAGATTGGTTCGGTTGTAAGATAGAAGGAAGGATGGCAAAGGTAAGAGGGGAAAGGAATCTACATGCCTTAGTTTTACGTATGTGTTTGGAGTACTCCTACGTGAGGCGTTGGACTCGTGACATGTTGGAGCCTGGCTCCTTTTTATTTGTTACGTTGTACTAATCAGCTAATTAAATCATAGCCTTAAGCTGTAGATCCAACGGTTAATATAATTTAGGTGATGTGGCTCAACCTGGTGTCTCGAAAAACATCCTTATATTGCTTTTAATATATAATAGATAGATTATACTGGAAGCTTATTATCCCCAGCTTTTGAAAGACAGAATCAATATGTATATAGTACAGTTTAGCCACAAACTATTTGTGTATTGAGAGATTCGCCACAAACTATTGCAACCGTCTGTTACAAACTCGTGGAATATGTGTTCAATAAAAGGAAACCGTTGCGGGTTTCTGCAAAAAAAAAAAGATGTACATACGGTTTCACAGGAAAAATCTCTAAACAAGCTACTGTAGCTCCGTACAGGGCAGTGAATTAGACAGAACAGATCGGTAGTAAACATGCTGACATGTTTAAGCAATAGTTTTTGAGAGAACTGAGGTATATATGCTCACTGCTTATAGGACAAAAGTGTAGGTAGCTCCCAAGTCAGTGGACAATTAACACCACTTCTACAAAATATTAAAATATTAAGTTTATATTGTGTGATTTTCTTTTGTCCCGTTGAAATCCATATCCAGCCCATATATACCCCGGTATAGGTGTACACCATTGAGCGGGGTATACTCCACGTCCCCACACACCAACGCCGCAAGAACAACACAAGAACCATGGATGATCTATAATCACAATGAAACCACAAAATGTTTCTGAGAGATCTTAGTCCTATAGTCCCAGGCCTGACTACAGTCTTCAAGCATTCGACCAATGAGACATTCATTGGTTAGGCAGAGACCGCTGAAATGGGAATGGAAGGTGTCAAGGAAATGAATCGCTGTGCCTCCATGTTTTTTACCTATCTTTCTACAACAAAAAGCTCCTGTAGTTGCTGGCCAGAAGAACCCAGCCACCAAATGTGTCCAATACTCCAACTAGCATATCGAAGTTATTGTTCGATGACAACAATCATGACCCGTGGCTTCTATCCGGGGCTAGTATGAGGAAATGGCAACTCTTTTCCGTGGAGTTTGGGGACGTGTTATGATGGAGGGATGAAGGATTAAGCTAGCTATTACTTTATTCTACTGAAAGCTTATTATCCTCATCTTCTAAAAGACTGAATCAATATGTATACAATATCACCACAAACTATTGCAACCGTTTGATACAAAACTTGAGGACCATGCAACTTAACCATGCTTTTGGACGGCGTTTACCTTGTTTAAGGCGTCGTTTCTGCGAATTCCGCCTCATGCCTAAGGCTCCGGGGAAAACCCTAGATATAGGATAGATCGGGCAATGAGGCACTTTTGGTGTCGTTCACCCTCTTGAGGGCATTGTTTTGGAGCTCGAGATGCCTGGAGGAGGTCTTTTGGTGGTGTGGTGTCTCATCTTCCGCGTCGATGGTGGTGATTCCCGGCTGCATGGTGCAGCAAGGTCTCGGCGACGGGCGTGCTGATGTCCTCGCGCAGGGCGGTGGCGCTGTCTGGCGTCGTGGTGGCGTAAGTGGCAGGAACGGCAAAGTTTATGCGGATTTTTACTGTGAAGATTGTTCATAGGCTCGGCGGCGGGGACGACTTCTGAGACGTGCACACAGAGTGCTCGCTAAGAGACGGTTAATCCGGATGTACGCTCTGGTCTCGCCTAGAGGGCGCCTCGGGGTATGCGATTGTTCCCGGGTTCCTAGCTGGTGGAGTGTTTTTGTTGTCTTTCCGGACACAGGGCGACCCCGTTGACACGATTTTTCTCCATTGTCGAGTTTATAAGTGTTATGTGGTGGCTTCGGGTTTGGTGATGTATATTCTTTGTTGTTCCTTTGTTGATCAAAATAATAAAGCAATAAAGGCCGTATGCATGCATCTTTTCGATGCAGAGGCCGGGGGGGTTGCACCCTCCATTTCGAAAAAAATGCAACTTAACCAACCCCGGTGATGTTCAATAGTAAACATGCTGCCGAGTTTAACCAACAGTTTTTGAGAGAATTGAGGTACATATGCTAGTTGCTTATTGGACAAAAGTGTACGTAGGTGCCAAGATAGTGGACAATGAACACAACTTCCAGAAAATGTTAAAACAATCTCTGTGATGACACCCTACTTCTACAGTTCAGAAAGCATAATCAAATTCCACAGCAATACAAAGCACCAACAATAACGTTTAAATATGTCGTAGATGAAAGTGTACACTCGCTTAAGTAAGTAAAATATGCCAAGTGTAGACTCGCTTAAATAAATAATTTTCTGTAGGACTGATTAATAAGTTGCACTCACCGACGGAGAATGTAATTTTTAACACTGTATACATTATCTGACGCTCATATAAGACTCCCCCCCTTCCCCTTATTCTCACACTTGCTTACACAAGTATTCCAGACAAACAAGGAGACTCCTACGCCCGTATACCGTTTTGAGCTCTATAGTAAAGGGTACATATATCATTTGTATTTTCTTTAACGCATGAGATATTCATGGTTGAGGAACAATGAGCGGCGTCAGAAAAATATAGCTGTTTGCACGGTCGATAGCTACTTCTTTATAAGATTCTCAATCAAGCGCACCATACTAGTAGATGAACAATGAAGACATATAACAGCCGCCTCAGGGGGCTCGGTCGACAAAAGATACAGTTGCTTCTTGGCCCAAATTGCTCATAAGAAAGCCAGCTCGCTGTGAAACCACCACCATATGATTTGGATGCTGATAAATCGGATCATGCTGGTCTACCTAAGTCTGAAGAAGTCATCGCTAAATTTTTTTATCGTTTGCGTGGAAAAAATAGTTTCCTTGATTACCAAAGAAAATAACAATCCATCTCATTTGGATGGTTTCTTTTTTTCTCTACGAACTACAATAACCTTTCTACTGCATATATTTTATATAGTTTTAATTAATTAGGTAGTACAAATGTGCAAGAGAGTTATACAAAAAGAAATAAGCTAAAAGCACAAGAATTTAAATGAAGTCATCAATCGAAGCTGAGAACAGGGTGTATGCTTTCCATGTTGCTCTGTATTTAATCTATCATAGCTCCTTCTTAAGAAAAACCTTTGCTATGTACAAACTAGGTTGCTGTTTTTGGAAGATAAATGCATTAATTTCTGGTTTCCCAAATAACCCAATCTCCATAAATAATTTGTTGCTGCAATGTTTCATTGATCCTAGCAAAAGAATCTAGACATGAAGCACAAGGCAGTCCCAGACAGGTCATAAATATTGCCAACAAGACTTTTCAAATTTGCACAGAAAAAAGACTGAATCATTCCGCATAGGACAAGTGTAGTCCAGAAGAATCCCAGCCAGACCAGGGTTTCTCTGTTGTGCATTCTCCCAAATTATAGGGGGCATGCACCTAATTGATGCCCAAACTTATTCGGCAATCTATCTACTGTTGAGCACTAAAAGTCTGAATCTCCGTGGAGTGTAAAATCCATACATCATTGACAATAGTAGTACCATATCTCCGTCCTCTGAATCGAATACTCACTCTATTCAGAAATAAGTGACTTGTGTTTGTTCATATTCATATGTATCTTAGATGTTTTACTGTCTAGATACATATAAATCTAAACAAATTCAAGTCAATTATTTTCGGACAGAGGGAGTATATGATTTGTACACAGTGAAATTCCAGCATGATCAGCTAGCACGTCCATTTGAAAGGCAAACAGAATCCCTTCTTGATGGTGTCTTCATTTCAGCTCTAAGGGGTAATAATTACCCTAAAACAATTCAGCTCTAAAGGGTATGTCACAGTGCAAGGGGCATCGGCATGGAGAGAAGATACCAAAGGGTTTTTTCTTACTCCCTCCATGCAGAAATAAGTGACTGGTTTTGTCTAGATTTGCATGTATTTAGACATGTTTTAGTGTATAGATACATGTGAATCTAGACAAATCCAAACCACTTATTTTTAGACGAAGAACGATCAGAATTTTTCATGTATCTTATATATGAAACTTTAAGTTGGACTAGGAACAGGCCAGCATCCTTTCCAGCTCGGTAGCCATGTGTCGTAAAAAACTATACTTGAGTGTGAGACAGATTTGGATGATGAGTATAAACATAGCTGCAAAGCTTAAGGACCCGATTTTGATATTTGGCACTTATTAAATGAATATGTACATAGCTAGCAATACTAGTAAATATCGGGCCATCGAAGCTGAAACATCCCATACCACACGATTTAACGAACTATCTCTACGTGAGGGTGGGCGATTAAACAAAACGTGTGCGTAGCTAGCAGCTCCATCCCAGCGTTGACAACAGCCAAAAATTGAACATTTCATCTAAAAATAGTAGGACCACTTCACTCATAATTCAGAACTTTAATTCTATTTGATAGCACATGTATACATGCATTGTGTCATAAATTGAATCGCAAGTTACTCAAATGAGAAGGCACACATAGATCATAAATTGTTTTTTGTTACGTTGTTGTCTCCATGATAAGTTCTGCGGGATAAATCTACGTACCACAGTCTTCCCAAGACTCAAGCAGTAGCCCTTGTAGTTTTTTATTCAGAATTATTAGTTAAGTTTCTTTTTACCTTTGTGATATTTTGTAACACTATATAAGACACCTTCAACAAAACAGAATGACTTATGCAGTGCACCAAAACATCACAATTGCGATGGGTTGGACGAGGCTGGAGAAGCTGGAGATGGTATAGGTCATGAATTGCATTGTGTCTCATATGTTTACATAGAAATAAGAAAGTGTATTAGTTATATGATTGAAGCGAATAGATCAATCATGTATGCACATCATAGATACTTGCTCTTTCATGACAATGCTCGTAGGAACAAGAGACATTTGAGCCTCTTTTCATGACGAATTGCTCGAGGTTGTTGATTTTCTGAAATGTGGTGGTTTATTTCCCAAAGAGGATAGATGATGACTCTTTCGGCACAAGATGGAAAGGGTGCACATCAAATTATCAAATTTTGGAACGGAGGAATGGTTGTTAACAAATGATATATCGTTGGATGAGATAGCTTTACGTAGCTTCGTCGAAATGGGCGGTGTCAACTAAATATTGCTCCCCGTGTGAGTTTGTTGCTTCCTCTCTTCAGGGAATTCGTGCACTCTGGTCAACTTGTTAGCTCCTTATCTTGTGACATGTATGGTATTGTGTATTCCCAAATCCAAGTGAAAAGATGAGATGGGCGACCGGCAACAAGCGAGGAACGACGGGCAACGGCGTCAGGGGCTCACGGAGCGGGATTGCGGGAGTGTCACAGATCGGTTTGAACTGGACGGGGATGGCCGAATTGTGAGTCTGAGACTCGCATGAAGGCCCCTATGCGTGAAAGAGATCCATGCACATTGCCATTGCATCTTGATACGATTGCTATTCATAATTCGAAGCGTTGGGTTTGTCTAGAAAAAGAAAACGGCCCAATTTGGCCTGGAAGAAAGCGTGAAGTTTCATTCATTTCTAGGATCTATACTATGCCTATATGGCTACATGAAACAATTATTTGGGAAGGGCCCCGGCCACAATTTAGTTGGGCTCGGGGCGGCCGCTGCACCAGCCCTCCCCTAGGGCCAGTCCTGCTGCGCACCTTCCCTGGTTGCTGCTGAACGATGCCGGCGGTCAAAGGCCATGTGGCTGATGGTGGTGGCGGGCTCTCATCCCCAAGCATGACAGGTAGAGGCAGGGTTCCCATCCTCCACATGTGGTAGGATCTTCGGCTGGATCTTCACCTAGACGACGCGGCTCTTCTGGTAGAGATAGATGCCCTGGACTTCTTTGACGACCTTGGTGGCCACCGTGGCCGTGAGTCCGGCACGATGGCTGGTTCGAGGGACTTTGTGCACCTCTGCCCCTAATCTCCGCGTGGTGCGGGTGGTGGCGGCATTGCCTTCTGAGATCTCTGGCCATCGGGCTATGGCGTTATGTACAACCGGTTGATCTACCTTTTAAGGGTATCTCTAACCGATCCCTAATAGTTAGAGGAGTAAACCGGCTGCCTAAAACTTAGAGGAGTAAAAATACTCCTCTAAAGAGAGCGGTTCCTAACCCACTACTAAATTTGAATCCCTAAAACAAAAACTTGGCTCATACATTGTGTCAAGCACGTACTATGTGTATCCATGGCGATGGTGAGATTCAACAGTGTACCTCAATCTTGTACCTGGGTGATGTTTGCTTCTCTACTAATAATCGATAGCCAAATAGGTAGCCAAAGTAAGGTGTGGGACAAAGCAGGCACGCTATGTACGTCCGGAACATAGGAGGGTCGAGGGAGAGGTCGGTGATCAACCTGAGCTCATGCTCGATCTCTGCGTCGGCCACCGTCATGGACTTGTGGCATTGCCTAGCTGTAGTCCAGGGCGAGCTTGGGGAGGCAGGATTGACCAGGAACTCGTCCGGCCTCCACCATGAATGAGTAGCGGGTGGAAGAAGACCTTGACGAAGAGGAGGGGTCGGTGGAGCCTCCCCCCTGCGCGGGGGGACCGCGCGAGCTCGGGGCAACAGAATTTCTCCACGGAAGAGCTTCGTTGGGGTGGGAGGAAAAGGTTACCATGTGCTCGATGTCAGGAATATGCAACATGTATTCCTCTAGGGCCCAACAGCCACAATATATAGTACAGGTACAGGACAAATATGCAGGAAGCCCCCTAACATATGGGGGAAATACAATATACAGATATATACATCTAACACCCCCCCCCTCACAAACTCATGGTGGATCCACAACACTGAGTTTGGAGAGTAAGAAATCATGCTGCGCTCTGGTCTGGTCCTTCGTGAAGAAATCCGCCAACTGTAAATCTGAAGGCACATACTGAAGCGCAACAAACTGAGCCTGCACCTGAGCACGTGTATAGAAAGCATCAACACCAATATGCTTGGTAAGCTCATGCTTGACCGGATCACGTGCAACACTAATAGCACCTGTACTGGCAGATAAAACCAAACTGGGTGTGGTAATAGAGACCCCAAAATCCGCAAGTAACCACCGTAACCAGGTCACCTCAGCAGTCAACAAGGCCATAGCACGCAACTCAGCCTCAACACTCGAACGGGAAACCGCTGTCTGTTTCTTCATCTTCCAAGCAATGAGCGAACCACCAAGAAACACAAAGTAAGCAGTGAACGACGATCCGAAGGATCACTCGCCCACGTGGCGTCCGAATAACACTGGAGCTGGAGGGAGCTGGAACGAGGAAAGAAAAGGCGACGAGTGATCGTACCACGAAGATAACGAAGAACACGAAGAAGATGACTATAATGAACAGTGGTAGGAGCAGAAACAAACTGACTCAGAATATGAACAGGATAAGAGATGTCAGGACGAGTGACAGCAAGATAAACAAGGCTCCCAACAAGATGACGATAACGCGTCGGATCAGAAAGAGGATCACCATCAGTAAGTTGAAGCTTAACATTAAGCTCCATAGGGGTCTCAACAGTGCGCTCATCCCCAAGAGCAGCACGAGCAAGAAGATCCTGAATATACTTTTCCTGAGAGATGTAAAAGCCATCAGAAGTGGAGGAAACCTCAATCCCAAGAAAGTATCGAAGAGGACCAAGATCATTCATAAGAAACTGATCACGAAGACGAGCCTTAACAAAGGCTATATACTCAGGATCATCACTGGTAATGATCATATCATCAACATAGAGAAGAAGAAGAGTGCGTCCATGAGGAGAAGTGTGAACAAACAACGCTGGATCATGAGCACTAGGGGAGAAACCAGCAGCTGTCACTACAGAAGCAAAGCGCTCAAACCAGGTACGAGGAGCCTGTTTGAGGCCATAAAGAGAACGTCGAAGACGACAAACCATCCCCTCAGGAACAGAGTACCCAGGAGGAGGCTGCATATAAACCTCCTCACTCAACTCACCATTGAGAAAGGCATTCTGAACATCAAGCTAGGACACAGACCAGTGACGAACAGAAGCAACAGCAAGAAGAGTACGCACAGTGGTCATATGAGCGACAGGAGCAAAGGTCTCATCATAGTCACGACCATGCTCCTGCTGAAAACCACGAGCCACAAGACGCGCTTTATAGCGCTCAAGAGATCCATCAGAGCGAGTCTTAATCTTATAGACCCACTTACACGTGATAGGACGAACACCGGGAGGAGGAGAAACAAGATCCCAGGTGCCAGTGCGCTCAAGCGCAGCAATCTCCTCGGCCATGGCCAGCTGCCATTCAGGATGATGCTCAGCATCCCGATAAGAGATCGGCTCGGAGGCAACAGAAAGACCATACTGACTAGGAGAGTAACGGTTGGAGGCACGACGCTGACGAACAGGATGAGTAGAGGGAAGATCATCAGAGGAAGACGACGCAGGAGACGACGATGAAGAATAGGGAATAGGAGAGGAAGACTCCGGAGAACGAGGAGAACTAGGAGAACTAGACGGAGCAGAAGAGGACGGTGTCGAAGAAGAGACATCAGGGGGAGGAGATCCTGAAGAAGACACAATAGGGGTAGAAGGAGGTGTGTCAGGGAAGAGAAGAAAAGAGATATCTTCCACCGGGTAAGTACCAGCGGTGGGACGAGGATAGAAAGGACGCGTCTCATCAAAAGTAACATCACGAGAGATACGCATCCGGCGACCAACAGGGTCCCAACAGCGATAGCCCTTATGCTCATCACTGTATCCGAGGAAGACACACTCAACAGACTGAGCGGTCAGTTTGGTGCGTTCGCGAGGAGCAAGGAGAACATAGCAAACACAACCAAACAAGTGAAGCATGGAGTAGTCTGGAGACTGTCCAGAGAGGCGCTCAAGAGGGATACCACCCTGCAAGGAAGCAGAAGGCTGAATATTGATGAGGTAAGCCGACGTAGCGACAGCCTCAGCCCAGAAATGCGGCGGGAGAGAAGAAGCAATCATCATAGCGCGAGTGGTCTCAAGAAGATGGTGATGCTTACGCTAAGCAACGCCATTCTGGGCATGTGCGCCAGGACAGGAGAACTGAGCAAGAGTGCCCTGCTCAGCAAGAACACCTCGCAACATCTAGAAGATATACTCACCAGCAGAATCAACACGAAACACACGGATGGGGGTAGAATATTGAGTACGAACCATGGCCGCAAAACGCTGATATATGGAGAGCACCTCACTACGAGAGCGCATAAAATACAACCAAGTGTACCGAGAAAAATCATCGATGAATAAAATATAGTAGCGATGGCCCCCTTTCGAAGCGAAGGGAGCCGGACCCCAAACATCGGAATGAACTAAATCAAAAGGTCGCTGAGATACAGACGCGCTAGTAGGATAGGGAAGCTGAATCTGTTTACCCAACCTACAGCCCTGACAATGCAAAGACCCATCTCCTGAGACAGACCCCAGAAGACCACGATGAACTAATGACGACAGGCGAGAGTCACAGAGGTGACCAAGACGATGATGCCACTGCTGAAAAGAGCTGGTAGTAGAGGCGATAACCGAAGAAGAACTGGCAGATGAAGTGGCAGCGGAAGGAACACGAAGCCAGTCTAACTCCCAAAGACCTGAAGAGTCACGGTTGCGAGGGTCAGCTCCAACTAGGGCCTGGGTGCGACGGTCCTGAACAACACAAGAATCAGCATCAAGAATGATGCGACAACCAGAGTCAGTAAGCTGGCTAGCAGAGAACAGATTCATCTTAAGAAGAGGGACATGAGAAATATCAGGAACAAAAAAAGAAGAAGTAGAAAGGGTGCCTCGACTAGAAACAGGGAGAGAGGTACCATCAGCCGTAAAAACACGGACAGGAGAAGGGAGAGAACGAAGAGCGGACAGAAAAGAAGACTCAGAGGTCATATGAAAAGAAGCTCCAGAATCCAGATACCACGGAGACGTACCTGACTGTGTAGAAGGTGGTGGTCGCACAGTGCCTGAAGAGTCAGTCACAGAACCAGCAGTGCCCGTCGAAGAAGAGCCAGTAGCAGCAATCAGACCGCGAAGACTCCTGATAATGTCCTGATCAGAGAGAGCAACTGCTCAAGATCCGGAAGAAGCCGACTGCCCACGAGCCTGGTGCTGCTGACGTAAACTGGGGTCCCGTGTATAACAGGTGGCCCAAGTGTGACCATCCCTGTTGCAGTAAGAGAAGTGACGAAGAGAACCACGGCGACCCTAACCACGAGCCTGCTGATGCTGACTCTGACCCTGAGGCTGCTGGTGCTGAAGCTGACCCTGACCCTGACCTGGAGGAGTGGGTAGTATCGGCGGCGGCGGCACAGGGGACCGCGGCTGAGTCGAGGGAGCAGACGACAAAGGAGCATCATGAGTAGCAAGCATAGATGGAACCGCAAGAAGACCAGCACCACGGAGACGGGTCTCCTCAGCCCGAAGCTCAGACAACACCTCAGAGAGCGGAACACGACCACGAGCATTCAGCTGAGCACGCCGGGGCTCAAACTCCTGGCGAAGCCGAGACAGAAACTCATAGATGCGGTAAAACTCCAAGTCCGAGCGCACAATATGGCAGCACGAGCATGTGCCACAAATAGCAGTACGAAGAGAATCAAGCTGACGCCAGATAGCAGCACTCTGAGTATAGAACTCATCAATAGTAGAATCACCCTGCTGGAGAGCATGCTCCTAGCGAACCACGGACAGGTAAAGAGCATCCCCAAATGGCTGATAGCGCTGACGAAGATGGGCCCACTGAGCGGCAACAGTAGGGAGACTCATGAACTCAGCAGCATACTGGGGCAGAACACTGGAGGTGAGAACAGCAGCAGCACGAGCATCCTCATCAACCCACTGAGTGTAAGCAGTCAGAGCGTGTCGATAGGCCTCGAGATCAGAAGAGTACTGCTTGAACTTCAGTTCATAAGCAACAGCAACAGTATCATCAGTACTCTAAGCAACATCCTTGGCCTCCTAAGAAGCATCAGCACCGAGAACAATCGGCGTTGGTGGAAGAGGAGCCACAGGAGCAGGGGGCACGGCGGACAGGAGACCTCGCCGGAGAGCACACCCCAAAGACGGAGACCGCGCATGTGAACACGCATAAAGGCAGCGAAATCAGGATAATTCACGCCATCGAAGATCACCGGGTAGCGAGGAATCGCAACATAACCCGAGGAAGAAGACATCTCTCTCTCTCTTTTAATTTTTTTTTGATCTAGATCTAGATCTGGCTGCTGAAAGTCAACGCTCGCGAGTAGAAATCTCCAGCCAATTCCTCCTAGAGTAGGGCACCACCGGTGATCTGTGCACTGGGATAAGCTAGATCGGGGCGGCGCGAACCTATTCCGGGGAAAATCGTGACCGGAAAAGAAGGCGGCGAAGATGGGCCCGCCGGCGGCTATAAGGCTCGGGACGTGACCGGTAGGAGCAGCTGGTGCTCGAGGGTGTCGAGGCGGGCAGGAGGGCCTGCGACTTGCAGGAGGCGGCATAGGTGCGCGTCGATCTGGCAGCACGGGGTGGGCAGCAGTTGGCCCGAGCGTGCTCGTGTCGGGTGACGGGTGGACTGGCGTCGGGCGACGGGAGGACCGAGGCGATGAGTTGGTCGGCGGGAGACAACGGGAGACAGGCTTGGCATCGGTTGCGTGGAGTCCCAGGCGCGTGGAGGAGTCCCAAGCGCGTGGAAAAGATCCCGCTGGAGAACGAGATTGATTCGAACCCGCGAGAAGAACTGAATCAATCCGGAAAGAATACGGAAGATCCGAGTTGGCCGGAGACAGCGGCAACCGGCGGCGGCGACGTCGGAAGAACGACAACGACAGGGACGGTGGCGGCTGGACGATGTTGCAGAAAAATTGTCTAACCTAGCTCTGATACCATGTCAAGAATATGCAACATGTATTCCTCTGGGGGCCAACGGCCACAATATATAGTACAGGTACAGGGCAAATATGCAGGAAGCCCCCTAACATATGGGGGAAATACAATATACAGATATATACATCTAACACTCGACTCGTTGCGCTGCACATCAATTCCGCTGGCTTGGGCGTAGGTGAAGTCGTGGTTGATCTAGTCACATGCGCGGCTTGGCTTGGTGGTGAGCGCATGGCGGCGGGGCGGAGACGGATCGAAGGTGGGGAGCAAGACCGGGCAGTGCGAGGAGGAAGATAGAGGAGGGAATCTTTTACTCCTCTATGGTTTTGGAGGATTAAATATAAGAGTCGGGGATGCCTATATTTTGCTCCTCTAAATGTTATAGGAGTTCGGTTAGGTACATGTTAGAGGAGCAAAAGGGTATCTTTTACTCCTCTAACCGGTTTTTGGAGACAGGTTAGAGATGCCCTAAAGGAGGTGATCTGAGGTTTTTTGACGCATGAAGACGACGTTCTGCTTGATGCCTGGCCTCGTTGATCTAGCCGGTGATGAGTTTTGGAAGCTTCATGCCTATAGATTGCTGACTCGGATGGGATTCGGTCATGTGCACCCCTATTTCTGGATGTGCGGCTTTAAAGGGTGTGATGCACGGCTTTGTTGTCTGTTGTCATTATGGGACATATCGGTGTTTAAGATTTCCATGGTGAAGACAATGGAAAAGAATGTCATGGTGGCTGAGGTCTGAGGTCTAGTAATGGTTGACCAAATCTTCGAGGCGATGACGACTTTGCTTTGTTATTCTTTACCTATGTGACATCGGCAAGCGAGGGCCACAGCTCAGGAGGCGTACAACGTCTTATCTTTCTGGATAAATATTTAAGGTCCGACGTTAACTGGTTGTGCCTGACAATGACATTATTGGAGGCATTTTTTTTTAGATCTTAATCTTTCTCGAGGGTGAAAACCTAAGTCTAAGATCATACAGCGAGTCAGCGGCGGCACTTGTGAACTATTTTCTTCTTAGAGGTGTCTCTTTTGGAGAATTTGGACTCTTGGTGTTGTCTTGGCAAGGGTTTGTGTTGCGGCTACAAGTTTTTGATCACTATAGCATGATCTTTTGATTTTCTTCTTCCTTTTGTTATAGTGATGTGTGCATCTGTAATGTCCTTAGAAAATTTATTTATTGCAGAGGCATGTGTAATTGGTATCTCCGTGATATTAATATAACCCCTTTGTCAAAAAATATTCTTGTATGGCTGGCATTGACAATCGCAAAGTGCTACAACCGTGTCACAAGTACGGTCATCTGAGATATTTACCTGAAGAAGGTGGCATTTGATCCAGTTAAATGGTTCTACAGAAATGTACACAATCAAAGTGGACCAAAACGAACTGAAGAATACAATCACCCACTTTTGCTTCGGTCCCCCCCCCCTCCCCCACTTCTTTTCAAACTTTAACAATCAAAAACTTGATACCGATTGTTTAGAGGACCGTACGAACCCACGTATGGTCCTCTTAGACGTATATTCATTGTACACTATACTCATATGCCCGTGGAAGACGAAAACTGGAAGTTATATAACAGCAATAACAAAAAAATTAAACATGACATGCAAAGACGTAGATTGCGATAATGGGAGGTGGGATCAGCCAGCTGGAACGTGGATTATACCTAGTTCGACCGAGTACACATATACGAAGATATACGTGGCCTCGATATGGGTTATGACGGGTCAAAAAAATAAAACAGCCCATGCAGTTTAAGTTTAGGGAGGGGGGGGGGACCGAAGCAAAAGTGGACATATATAGTCGACACTACTGTGAGGCATGTAGCATGAACAACATTTGGACATATATAGTCGACGGACTATCGTACCGTCGACTCATCCTTAGTGTAAAGATCTGCAATCCCTCGCCTTGCCAGCTATTGTCACTGCCGCTACACCAAATAACAGAACAACCTTACGCATTCACCATCTAAGCCGCGCGGGAGGATTGCATCTTAAGGAAATTCCCCAAATTGCACCGGAATTGGTACAACCCGTACACGACTAGAGCAAAACTGAAATTTAGAAGTAGCACGCCCAAGGAATTGAGAGATTGAGTCCACGACCGTTGTTTTCCTCTTCCTGATGCCACTCATTCCAAATCTCTGCGTCAGCGCATGTTTAAGTATTACACCGAGGTTAATTTGCTCTAGACTTGACTCAACGATATCTTGTTCTTGGCAACGAAATAGAACTAGTCCAATGGGGCGAGAGACCACGATGTATATATATAGCCGAGTTTCAGAGTCGCCAATTAATGATTATTTTAACTTTCTTGGTTGTTGCTATAAAAAGTAATGGCTGTAGTTGGCCCAACGACTACGGTAAAAAAATATACTTTCTGTTTTTGCTTTATATGAGCAAGGAGCCCAACCATCCCATGTAAATGTTAGCCGACAAAATCAACAAAGCAAGAGTTAGGACCCATCAAAACTGTATTTATATCATTGTCTTCATCGCCCAAAACATTTTGTAGACCAGTAACCGGAAGATGCCACGTAGGAAATGAAACAGTGGTGTGACTGAAAAGCATGGTGCTAGCTGGGATACCTACATCTAGGGTTTTCCCAAGAGCAGTCCGCCGAAAAGACGAGCTACAACAATGATTCCCTCGACAAGGTAACGACACAAAGACATCAGATTCGTCCGTTACGAAGGATGCCAACGCGGTTTTCACTTGCATCCGTGGCACCCAAACCCGCCGCAGCTAGATATCCACCAACCGCGACATTGGTGCCGCCACCGTCTCCGATCTGCAGACACCGGAGTGCTTTGGTTCTACCGTATACGGTTTCGTCCATGTCGAAGATAGCTCGAGCCACAATGTGCCTCTTGCGACGACCCTAGGCTCAATGTCCCGTGCCCTGCCGCCCCAAGGTGACACTATTGTGAAAGATGTTTCTGTCCCAAGTGTATCGAGTGTGGTGTCCATTTCACGCTTGGTAAGTATTTATCATGTTTTTGAATGGTATTAATTATAGATTCTTCTCCTCGTTGTTTGGAGCACTAATATGGATTAATATTGTCCACTAGATCCACAAACCTATATGGTCCATATTGTAGGGGTTCGTAGCATGGAAAACAAAAAATTTCTACCGCATACAAACAAACAAGCCAAGATCTATCTACTAGATTGTAGCAACGAGTCGATGGAATAACTCACCCTCGAAGATTCCAAAGTGTTTAACGAGAGCGGATTCTCGTGGGTGATGTAGTCGTACTCTTCCCGATCTCAAGATCGCGTAGACGATCCTTCCGGCGCTGCGTTCCGGCAGCGCTTCCGCAGTCGGTCACACGTTCGGTACTCGACGAAGACCTTCCTCTCCCTTGTTCCAGCAGGCAGCGGATGTTATAGCACTCTCCTCGTGATTCCGGCAGCACAACGGCGTGGTAACGGAAGTAGAGGGGAGATCTCGCAGGGCTTCGCCTTAAGCCGGAGCGAGTATGGTGGACTATGAGAGAGCTCCTCGGCGATCTAGGGTTTAGACACACCAAGGAGGAGGTGCTAGGGCCGGCGGCTAGGGCTTGGGGCTTGCCCAAGTCGGCGGCTAGGGGAGCCCTAGGCGGCGGCAACAGGAGGTGGCGGCGCCGGGCTAGGGTTTTGGGGTGGAGAACTTGTGTGTTTGGAGGGGCAGCCCTGCCCCTCCCTTTATAGGTGGGAGGCGCTGGCCAAGGGGAGGGAGTCCCTCCCCAACTCGGATCCCTAGTGGGCCAGCGGTGGAGGAGGAACTCCTCCCCAACTCGGTTTCCCACTTCCCTCCACTTCCCAAAATAGCCGTTTGACTTTTCAAATTGGTGTTTGACTTTTCAAACTAGGATTTGATTAAACCCTTTATTTTGTTCAGCGATGACACTTAGTACATGATGCAATCATTCCAACTTGGTATGACACATACATGTACCCTTCCCCTCCGGAGTGCCAGACATTTCGGAACCTTCTAGAACATTCCCGATGAAAACACCGGAACCATTCTCCAACTCCGAAATAGGACTTTCCTTATATGAATCTTATTCTCCGGACCATTCTGGATCTCCTCGTGATATCCTGGATCCCATCCGGGACTCCGAACAACATTCGGTCTCTTACTCATCATTCCATAACTACTCAAACAACGTCGAATCCTTAAGTGTGTCTCCCTACGGTTCGTGAATTATGCGGACATGATCGAGACACTTCTCCGAACAATAACCAATAGAGGAATATGGAAATTCATATGGCTCCCACATATTTCTACGATTACTTTGCGATCGAATGAACCACTTACATACGATACCAATTTCCCTTTGTCTCACGATAGTTTACTTATCTGAGGTTATGATAGTCGGTATCTCTGCATACCTAGTTCAACCTCGTTACTGATAAGTACTCTTTTCTCGTTCCCGTGATATGTGATCCCTTGTGAGCCAGTCACATGCTTGCAAGCTAATTGGATGACATTTCACCGAGAGGGCCCAGAGTATATCTATCCGTCATATGGATGGACAAATCCCACTCTTGATCCATGTGTCTCAACCAATACTTTCCGAACACTCAATGCCACCTTTATAGCCACCCAGTTACGGTGTGGTGTTTGATGGCATCAAAGCATCCATCCGGTAAAGGTGATATGCATGATCTCATGGTCGAAGGAATTAGGTTACTATGTATCAGAAAACATATAGCAATTAAACTATTAAAATAACTTGATCTTTATGCTACGCTTATCTATAGGAGTATGTCCACCATATCATTCTCCTAACGATATGATCTTGTTGTTAATAACATCTCAATATTCATGATAGGGAAACCACAATCATTTATTAACCAACAAGCTAGTAATATATAGAGGCTTTACTAGGGACTTCAATTTAAGTTTACAAATCACACAAGTATTAATGTTTCCTTGTTAATACTATTATAGCATGAATGTAAACATTTATCATAAACACAAAGATATAATAATAACTACATTTATTATTGCCTCTAGGGCATATCTCCAACAGTCTCCCAGTTGCACTAGAGTCATCTAATCTAGATTACATGGTAATATACCGAACACCCATGGCAGTTTGGTGCTGGTCATGTTTTGCCCTCGGGAGAGGTTTAGTCAACGGATCCGCCACATTTAGATCTGTGTGTACTTTGCAAATCTTTATGTCCCCATCTTGGACATGTTCTCGAGTAGCGTGAAAACGTAGCTTGATGTGCTTCGGCTTCTTGTGTGACCTTGGTTCTTGCGCATTGGCTATGGCGCCCATGTTATCACAGTAGATAGACATTGGGTCCAGCGCACTAGGAACCACACCCAGCTCTGTAATGAACTCTTTCATCCATATCGCTTCTTGTGAAGCCTCCGAAGCAGCCATGTATTCCGATTCAGTTGAAGATCTCGCCACAACGCTTTGTTTTGCACTCCTCCAGCTAACTGCTGCACCATTCAAAGTAAATACGTATCCAGATTGTGATTTAGAATCATCCGGATCGGTGTTCCAACTAGCATCGGTGTAACCATTAACAACGAGCTGTTCATCACCTCCATAAGAAAGAATCATATCCTTAGTTCTTCTCAAGTACTTAAGGATGTTTTTGACCGCTGTCCAATGATCCACTCCTGGATCACTTTGATATCTGCTAGTTAAACTAATAGCATATGCAATGTCGGGTCTAGTACATAGCATGGCATACATTAGAGATCCTATGGCTGAGGCATAGGGAGTCTTACTCATCCTTTCTCTATCTTCTATTGTTGTCGGACTTTGAGTTTTACTCAAGGTCGTATTGGGAAACATGGGCAAGAACCCTTTCTTGCTATCTTCCATTCCAAACCTCTTTAGAACTTTGTCCAAATATGTACTTTGTGACAATGATATTAAGCGTCTCGATCTATCTCTATAAATCTTTATGCCTAATATGTAAGCTGCTTTGCCAAGATCCTTCATTGATAAACTATTATTCAAATATTCCTTGACACTATTAAGAAGATCTACATCATTCCCAATCAACAATATGTCATCCACATATAGTATTAAGAATGCTACAGAGATCCCACTCACTTTGTTGTAAATACAAGCTTCTCCATAAGTTTGTATAAAACCAAAACTTTTGGTCACCTTATCAAAACGTTGATTCCAAATTCGGGATGCTTGCTTCAATCCATAGATGGACCGTTGAAGTTTGCATACCTTGTTAGCATCTTTAGGATCGACAAAACCTTTGGGTTGCATCATATACAATTCTTCATCAATGTCTCCATTGAGGAATGCTGTTTTGACATCCATCTGCCATATCTCATAATCATAATATGCAGCGATTGCTAACATAATCCTCACAGACTTTAGCTTCGCTACTGGTGAGAAAGTCTCATCGTAGTCAACTCCTTGAATTTGTCGAAACCCTTTTGCGACAAGTCGAGCTTTATAGACAGTAACATTACCATCAGCATCTGTTTTCTTCTTAAAAATCCATTTGTTCTCGACAGCCTTCCGGCCATCCGGTAAATCCACCAAAGTCCATACTTGGTTTTCGTACATGGATCCACTCTCGGATTTCATGGCTTCTTGCCATTTATTAGAATCTGGTTTCATCATCGCTTCCTCATATGTCGCAGGGTCATCGGTGTTGTCCACCAACATGACACTCATAACGGGATCATACCAATCTGGAGTGGTACGAGTTCTCGTTGACCTGCAAGGCTCTATAGCAACTACAACCGAAGTTTCATGATCATCATCATTAGCTTCCTCTCTTATTGGTGCAGGCACCACAGGAACTTCTTCTGGTGCTGCGCTACTCGCAAGTTCGAGAGAAGGTTCGACAACCTCGTCGAGTTCTACTTTCCCTCCAGTCACTTCTTTCGAGAGAAAATCCTTCTCTAGAAAGGATCCATTCTTGGCAACGAAGATTTTGCCCTCGGATCTATGATAGAAGGTATACCCAATAGTTTCCTTCGGGTATCCTATGAAGACGCATTTTTCCGCTTTGGGTTCAAGCTTGTCCGGCTGTAACTTCATTACATAGGCTTCGCAACCCCAAACTTTAAGGAACGACAATTTAGGTTTCTTCCCAAACCATAATTCATACGGTGTCGTTTCAACGGATTTAGATGGTGCCCTATTTAAAGTGAATGCGACTGTTTCTAATGCATAACCCCAAAATGATAGCGGTAAATCTGTAAGTGACATCATAGAACGAACCATATCTAAGAGAGTTCGATTACGACGTTCGGACACACCATTACGGTGTGGTGTTCCTGGCAGTGTCAATTGTGAAAGTATTCCGCATTTCTTCAAATGCTCGCCAAACTCGTAACTTAGATATTCACCTCCACGATCAGAACGTAGAAATTTAATCTTCTTGTTACGTTGATTCTCCACCTCACTTTGAAATTCCTTGAACTTCTCGAAAGTTTCAGACTTATGTTTCATGAAATAGATATACCCATATCTACTCAAGTCATCCGTGAAGGTAAGAACATAACGATAACCACCACGCGATGCTACACTCATTGGGCCACACACATCGGTATGTCTGATTTCCAATAAGTCTGTAGCTCGCTCCATCATACCAGAAAATGGAGTCTTAGTCATTTACCCATCAAACATGCTTTGCATCTTTTCAAGTAATTCGAAATCAAGTGATTCAAGAAGTCCATCGGAATGGAGTTTCTTCATACGCTTCACTCCAATGTGACCAAGACGACAGTGCCACATATAGGTCGAGTTATCGCTCGATTTCAAACGTTTAGCCTCAATGTTATTAATATGTGTATTTCCACTATCAAGATTCAATAAGAATAGACCATCTATCAAAGTTGCATGTGCATAAAACATATTACTCATATAAATCGAACAACCATTATTCTCGGACTTAAACAAGTAACCGTCTCGCAATAAACAAGATCCTGATATAATGTTCATGCTTAACGCAGGCACCAAATAACAATTATTTAAGTATAAAAATAATCCCGATGGTAGATGAAGGGGTAGCGTGCCGACCGCGATCACATCAGCCTTTGATCCATTTCCTAAGCACATCGTCACCTCGTTCTTCGCTAGCTTCCGTTTATTCTGCAGCACCTGTTTCGAGTTACAAATATGAGCAACCGAACCAGTATCAAATACCCAGGCACTACTACGAGTACTAGTGAGATACACATCAATAACATGTATATTGGATATACCTTTCTTCTTGATGTTGCCGTTCTTCAAATCCGCCAAGTACTTTGGGCAATTCCGCTTCCAGTGACCTTTTCCCTTGCAGTAAAAGCACTCAGTATCAGGCTTAGGTCCAGCCTTGGTCTTCTTCGTCGGCGCGGTAACTTTCTTACCACCCTTCTTGAAGTGTCCCTTTTGCTTAGACTTGCCTTTCTTGAATTTGGTGGTCTTATTGACCATCAACACTTGGTGCTCTTTCTTGATCTCCACTTCTGCAGATTTCAACATAGCAAACAGTTCTGGCAACTGCTTGTTCATGTTTTGCATAATGTAGTTGTAACACCCTCAAAATCGACCCTATGCAAGTTTCAGCGATTCCCGCCAAACCCGCATAGAAACGATTCAAAGGTGCCCACCAGGCACTTTCGTGCGGGTGGAAAACGAAGTAATAACATTACACAACAGTCCTCGATGGGACCCACAGAACAGATATATATACAACACGACTCCATGAGTCAAGAATACAGATATAATATACAAAGATCCAAATCACCTTGAAAATGATAGCGCGTCCGACTACGGACAAGATGCAAATGGGGCTAAGAGCCCGGAAGAATAGCCAATGGCGTCCATAACCCTGCCCAGGCCAAGCCGGAAGGGTAACCCTGCTAACGACGTCGATCTCAAAACCTGCTTAACAAAAAGGGGTGCCGACAAAAGGGCAAAGGAAAAAGAGGAGCGGTCAGTACTGAGGCCAGTACACGGCGAGACTAGAATTCGGCGGTCCTCGCCTACATAGGTATGGTGGACTGAAGCGGCAGCGGCAGCATGCACTAAACAACCTATAGAGACTCGATACAACTGGCGGCAATCAGAGAGGTATAAGAAAGACCTATTCGGAACCAACCTGATGCTACCATCAAACAAACCCATCCTGGTGTCTCCCCCTCGAGACCAAACGAGGAAGTCGACCGAGGAACTCACACAGTTGGCAGTTTTATTTATTCAGTTATCGTTGCAGCAATTACTAGTCAAGTATAGATAATCATCCTGATATAATAAGCAGTGGGCACTTTTAGTTAACCATTCCGTTGCAGTGGCAGCACTTACTAGTCAGATACAATTAGCATGAGATATCCCAAAACCCAGCAGTTGTTGGTACTTTTATTTAGCCATTCCATTGTAGTTGTAATACTTACTAGTCAGATACAATGGTCGCAAGCGACAACCCAAACAAGCAATTGTTGGCAGTTTTATTTAGCCATTCCATTATTGTTGAAGCTGATTACTAGTCATTATAAAGTCAAATTTATAGCACTACTTTAGTTATGCTTGTCTATGATCGAGATACTGTGCTCCAAGTCGTCCATAACCGCGGACACGGCTTTCAGAAAGTTTTACCCGGCCGGGGTGCACAAATAGCAACACACACTCGATCAACCTCGGAAAAACCAAATCAAAACCCAACGAGGCCTTCACGACAAAGCAATCACAGGATTCAGAAATATTTCAGGGGGCCACCCCTTGGAGTACACCCGCAACGAAGTTAGCTAACTCCGAGACGGACCCGAGGTTTGGGTGGACGGCTGTGAACGACTGGGAACCCAAAACTGGGCTTGTCGACACCGCGAAAACGTGTCCCGATCCTAAACAGTACAGGTGCTATCCATCGCACAATTTAAATAAAGCAGTAGCATGGCATAAGTACATGATAGTAAATAAAACCTCAAACTAGTTTGTGGCCCCAAGAAATAAGAATGAATCAAGCTCTGGCTCAGGGGGGTCCCATAATTCCCCGTATGTGGATAGCGCGAATATTCAAGGAACAGGTATCAAGTACTCGGGGTCCTACGGGACACAAGTGGACGGTTAACAACCAAATAACATCTATTGCCCACCTGTGCCTCTGCTTACCTACTTCAATTTTAGTTGTTAAACAGTAATTAAAGTTATGATAAGTAAAGCCCTGATCATCTCCAACATCAAACATGCGGCAAAACACCAACAACTGTGGCACTTGACGACACGCAGCAGCACTTGAGCAAGAGACTTCGACGCGCAAGTCCAAATATCTACCAAACAACAGGTAATAGGATGTGTCCAAGGCAGTATACGGCTGCAAGGGATATCACGGGTACGAAAACTAGAGCAACGCAACACAGATAGCAATAGATCAACAGGAGGGAAATAAATACTATAAAAGTAAGATAGGTAGAAAGGGGGAGATGCTCGCCTGAAAACATTGCCGAAGGTTCATCCGAAGATCGGGTCGACACTCACATCAACTCAACGGCCTTATCCGCGAAGAACCAAAACACTAGAAGAAACACCGGATGCAATATTTAATACAACGGCAGAAGATCGGGCATGATGCATGAATGATGGTTGGCATGGCAAAGATGCGATGCAATTAGGTCATATTAAGCGGAAACGGGGGTCCCGACAATTAATTAGACGGTTCAAGTTATTTATCTACCCCGCAAATTAAATGTTGAATTAGCAAGACCAAACATGGCTTCGGTTCGCTACACCAATTTAAATGGAACCAATATGAGACTAGATTTGCCCGCATATGGGCCCCATATTTAATTATGAGGTGAATCGGCATAAGGCCCCCAAACCACACAAGATGCATGCGAGATGAACAATTAATATGCGACAAGTTGTATTATATTATAAAATAGGGTTTCGGAAAGGGGTTCACACATTAGGGGGGTCTCGACGAACTTGGGGTTCCGGGGGGTTCGGGGTTCGGTCCCAGGGTTCGACGGGATCGTTCTCGGATAACGGAGGTAGGTCTTGTCGCACGAGCGTCAAAGCTTCCGGGAAGACGAACTTGTCGTTCAGGGTCTCGATGTCCGGGGTGAAGTACTCGGCGTCCTCGAGGTAGTACTAGGCGTATCCGAGGGGGAACTTGAAGCCCGCGATGGAGATCTTGCCGGTCCATGACGAAGATCTTGGAGTAGGGCCATTTGGTTCGGTATCGATCTTGCATATTTTCCGGGTCTCGACTCGTGTCGGTCTGGTCGTTAGCCGAACTTGACATCGTGGCGGTTACTTCTCGTGGCGTCGGCCTTGTAGTCCGAGAGGGCGGAGGACGCCGCGATCGGTCTTCAAGGGTCCGAAAGGCGATCTTGGTGTTCCGGGCATCTTCGGTCCTCGGATCCGAGAGGGTTCGGGGTCTTGATGTCCATGTAGAAGTACTTGGTGCTACGTGACGGAGTTCGCGGAGTACGACCATCGGATTCCGGGTGGAAGAACTCGGGTGTCATGACGACGATCTTGTCGGTGGCCTTGGCGCTTCGGACCCTTGAGCTCGGGGTCTTCGGATCCATAGGCGATCTTGTGGTTTCGAAGCCAAACGGGGTTCCACGGTTGTCCCTTGTCATCGAGGGTCCTCCTCATGGAGCCGAAGGCAGGCACGCAGGGTGGCGGAATGACGGGGCCGCGACAGCGGGTGGCGCAGAGGGCAGACCGCGGCGGCGCCGGCCTGTCGGAGATGAGGAGAACGGCAGCCGCGGGCGCGGAGGACGGAGGGAGGCAGCGGGCGGTTCGCGCCGGCGGGCTCGGGCGGAGGTGGAGGTCGGCGGTGGAGGGGGAAGAGCTCGGCGAGGGCTCGACGGCGCGGGGGCGGGATGGAGCTCCGGCGGGGGCGACGCCTAGGGGTCGACGGCGAGGCAGCTCGGGGCGAGGAGGTGGCGACCGAGGCGGGGTCGGGGGCGGGGAGGCGCGGAGGAGGGGAGGAGAGGGAGGCTACCGGCGGAGGTGAGCGCGGGTGGAGCGGCGACGCCGGCGGGAGGGAGGCGAGGCGACGGGAAGGCGTGTCGGTGGCGTCGGCGTCGGGAGGAGGCCGACGGTACCGGGGCGGCGGGAGCTTGCGGGGAGAGAGGGCGAGTGCGGCGGAGAAGGAGGAGCAGAGAGGGAAGGGGAGGAGGGGCGGTGGCCGGAGGTGAGAGGGGTAGCCGGAGAGGGGGAAGAAGGTGAGGGGAGAGAGGAGGGAGGAGCGGGTCGGGCGTGAGACGTGGGGGCGCGGTGGGGGACGCGGGGCGCCAGATGTGTGGGGCGGTGGGGTCGAGGGAGTGGGGTGGGGCCCGGGGACAGGTGGCGCGGGGCCAGGGGTGGGGTTTTGACTAGGGAGGGCAGGTGGGGAAGGAGAGGGACTGTGGGGTGGGACCCGGGGGCAGAGAGAGAGAGGAGAGGG
Organism: Avena sativa; assembly: GCA_916181665.1. Taxonomy (NCBI): domain Eukaryota; kingdom Viridiplantae; phylum Streptophyta; class Magnoliopsida; order Poales; family Poaceae; genus Avena; species Avena sativa. The sequence continues at coordinate 294,145,539 of OV702282.1, forward strand.
AGGGTAGATGGGGCTGGGGTGAGAGAAGGAGAGAGGGTGGAAAAGTCTGGGATTGATGAGGTGGCAGGGTGGGTAGGGATTGGGGGAGAGGGTGAGGTGGCGAGCTGTGAGTGGTGGGTAGAATAGGATTGGGTAGGTATAGGAATTAGAGGGGGCTGGTTTAGGTGGACCGTTTTTGTACCGGGGGTGGTCGACTGGGTCGGTTCGGCCCGTTCGACTGCCCCCTAAAAATAATTAAATAATCTATTTGTTTAAAACAGGGTTTTTGCCAACCGATAACATACAAACAAAATAATCCGGAGACCGGGTTTTGGGTTTTGAATTAAAGACAGGGCGTTTAGAAAATAAGAACAGGTTTTTCCCCAGATAATTTTATGCAAGCACATGCAAGATGATGACGATGCTCAAATGCAATGTGGCATGATGACATGAGCATGCGGTCATGATGATGCAATGCACAAAAACAACGCGATTTTCTAGTAGTGGTTTTGCGGGATGCCACAATTCGACACCACTAACAATGGATCTCGCCCTCGATATCCGCCTCATGGTACCGGGAAGAAGGGCGGCGATCTGCGTCTCCTCGCTTCGTGTAGATCCTCGCGACACCACTAACAAGAGGTCGTTGTCCGTGATTGTTGAGAGAACACTCCGGGAACAAAAGGTCGAAGGTAGAGGTATCAACAAATAAAGCCACCTCGAACTTACATGGACGGAGTAAAATTGCTGAATCCACTGATTGGATGCACAAGAGCGAATGATAAGAGTAGTCGGATGGTGATCAATCCATCGCGCACCCAAACCATTACTCTGCACACGAATAGGCGGATTATGCAACCAACTCTCGGAATTAGAATGAAGATCTCGACAAGCGAGGTTCAGGAACAAAGGGGTGATGCAGAATCTGCATCGGATCTGGCATAGATGATGTCGTTGCGTCGGAAACACCGGAAGGCACGAGAAGGAACAAAGAGAAGTCCACCAGACGGAGGAGATCCTCGGATAGCATGAAGACCAGATGTAGCAACACCGTTACCAAAGGAGGAAGCGAAACCCTGAAGGTACGATGGAAACCCAACCACTAGAAATTCCTGGACTCGAAGAAAGAGACGAGAGCGGATTCAAAACACGCAGAGGTAAGAGGAGAGCAGCAGAGGGGTAAGGAGTAAAATCAGACCTAATCAGAACTATCCAACCGATTTTGTAAAAATAGTTTTGACACTCTACTGTGGCCGTTAGCTAGGTTATCCTACAGGCTGGACTTGTGGGGTATCGCAACTGCTGAGCTCTGATACCACTCTGTAACACCCTCAGAATCGACCCTATGCAAGTTTCAGCGATTCCCGCCAAACCCGCATAGAAACGATTCAAAGGTGCCCACCAGGCACTTTCGTGCGGGTGGAAAACGAAGTAATAACATTACACAACAGTCCTCGATGGGACCCACAGAACAGATATATATACAACACGACTCCATGAGTCAAGAATACAGATATAATATACAAAGATCCAAATCACCTTGAAAATGATAGCGCGTCCGACTACGGACAAGATGCAAATGGGGCTAAGAGCCCGGAAGAATAGCCAATGGCGTCCATAACCCTGCCCAGGCCAAGCCGGAAGGGTAACCCTGCTAACAACGTCGATCTCAAAACCTGCTTAACAAAAAGGGGTGCCGACAAAAGGGCAAAGGAAAAAGAGGAGCGGTCAGTACTGAGGCCAGTACACGGCGAGACTAGAATTCGGCGGTCCTCGCCTACATAGGTATGGTGGACTGAAGCGGCAGCGGCAGCATACACTAAACAACCTATAGAGACTCGATACAACTGGCGGCAATCAGAGAGGGATAAGAAAGACCTATTCGGAACCAACCTGATGCTACCATCAAACAAACCCATCCTGGTGTCTCCCCCTCGAGACCAAACGAGGAAGTCGACCGAGGAACTCACACAGTTGGCAGTTTTATTTATTCAGTTATCGTTGCAGCAATTACTAGTCAAGTATAGATAATCATCCTGATATAATAAGCAGTGGGCACTTTTAGTTAACCATTCCGTTGCAGTGGCAGCACTTACTAGTCAGATACAATTAGCATGAGATATCCCAAAACCCAGCAGTTGTTGGTACTTTTATTTAGCCATTCCGTTGTAGTTGTAATACTTACTAGTCAGATACAATGGTCGCAAGCGACAACCCAAACAAGCAATTGTTGGCAGTTTTATTTAGCCATTCCATTATTGTTGAAGCTGATTACTAGTCATTATAAAGTCAAATTTATAGCACTACTTTCGTTATGCTTGTCTATGATCGAGATACTGTGCTCCAAGTCGTCCATAACCGCGGACACGGCTTTCAGAAAGTTTTACCCGGCCGGGGTGCACAAATAGCAACACACACTCGATCAACCTCGGAAAAACCAAATCAAAACCCAACGAGGCCTTCACGACAAAGCAATCACAGGATTCGGAAATATTTCAGGGGGCCACCCCTTGGAGTACACCCGCAACGAAGTTAGCTGACTCCGAGACGGACCCGAGGTTTGGGTGGACGGCTGTGAACGACTGGGAACCCAAAACTGGGCTTGTCGACACCGCGAAAACGTGTCCCGATCCTAAACAGTACAGGTGCTATCCATCGCATAATTTAAATAAAGCAGTAGCATGGCATAAGTACAGGATAGTAAATAAAACCTCAAACTAGTTTGTGGCCCCAAGAAATAAGAATGAATCAAGCTCTAGCTCAGGGGGGTCCCATAATTCCCCGTATGTGGATAGCGCGAATATTCAAGGAACAGGTATCAAGTACTCGGGGTCCTACGGGACACAAGTGGACGGTTAACAACCAAATAACATCTATTGCCCACCTGTGCCTCTGCTTACCTACTTCAATTTTAGTTGTTAAACAGTAATTAAAGTTATGATAAGTAAAGCCCTGATCATCTCCAACATCAAACATGCGGCAAAACACCAACAACTGTGGCACTTGATGACACGCAGCAGCACTTGAGCAAGCGACTTCAACGCGCAAGTCCAACTATCTACCAAACAACAGGTAATAGGATGTGTCCAAGGCAATATACGGCTGCAAGGGATATCACGGGTACGAAAACTAGAGCAACGCAACACAGATAGCAATAGATCAACAGGAGGGAAATAAATACTATAAAAGTAAGATAGGTAGAAAGGGGGAGATGCTCGCCTGAAAACATTGCCGAAGGTTCATCCGAAGATCGGGTCAACACTCACATCAACTCAACGGCCTTATCCGCGAAGAACCAAAACACTAGAAGAAACACCGGATGCAATATTTAATACAACGGCAGAAGATCGGGCATGATGCATGAATGATGGTTGGCATGGCAAAGATGCGATGCAATTAGGTCATATTAAGAGGAAACGGGGTCCCGACAATTAATTAGACGGTTCAAGTTATTTATCTACCCCGCAAATTAAATGTTGAATTAGCAAGACCAAACATGGCTTCGGTTCGCTACACCAATTTAAATGGAACCAATATGAGACTAGATTTGCCCGCATATGGGCCCCATATTTAATTATGAGGTGAATCGGCATAAGGCCCCCAAACCACACAAGATGCATGCGAGATGAACAATTAATATGCGACAAGTTGTATTATATTATAAAATAGGGTTTCGGAAAGGGGTTCACACATTAGGGGGTCTCGACGAACTTGGGGTTCCGGGGGGTTCGGGGTTCGGTCCCAGGGTTCGACGGGATCGTTCTCGGATAACGGAGGTAGGTCTTGTCGCACGAGCGTTAAAGCTTCCGGGAAGAAGAACTTGTCGTTCAGGGTCTCGATGTCGGGGTAAAGTACTCGGCGTCCTCGAGGTAGTACTAGGCGTATCCGAGGGGGAACTTGAAGCCCGCGATGGAGATCTTGCCGGTCCATGACGAAGATCTTGGAGTAGGGCGCCATTTGGTTCGGTATCGATCTTGCATAGTTTCCGGGTCTCGACTCGTGTCGGTCTGGTCGTTAGCCGAACTTGACATCGTGGCGGTTACTTCTCGTGGCGTCGGCCTTGTAGTCCGAGAGGGCGGAGGACGCCGCGATTGGTCTTCAAGGGTCCGAAAGGCGATCTTGGTGTTCCGGGCATCTTCGGTCCTCGGATCCGAGAGGGTTCGGGGTCTTGATGTCCATGTAGAAGTACTTGGTGCTACGTGACGGAGTTCGTGGAGTACGACCATCGGATTCCGGGTGGAAGAACTCGGGGTGTCATGACGACGATCTTGTCGGTGGCCTTGGCGCTTCGGACCCTTGAGCTCAGGGTCTTCGGATCCATAGGCGATCTTGTGGTTTCGAAGACAAACGGGGTTCCACGGTTGTCCCTTTTCATCGAGGGTCCTCCTCATGGAGCCGAAGGCAGGCACGCAGGGTGGCGGAATGACGGGGCCGCGACAGCGGGTGGCGCAGAGGGCAGACCGCGGCGGCGCCGGCCTGACGGAGAGGAGTAGCACGGCGGCCGCGGGCGCGGAGGACGGAGGGAGGCAGCGGGCGGTTCGCGCCGGCGGGCTCGGGCGGAGGTGGAGGTCGGCGGTGGAGGGGGAAGAGCTCGGCGAGGGCTCGACGGCGCGGGGGCGGGATGGAGCTCCGGCGGGGGCGACGCCTAGGGGTCGACGGCGAGGCAGCTCGGGGCAAGGAGGTGGCGACCGAGGCGGGGTCAGGGGCGGGGAGGCGCGGAGGAGGGGAGGAGAGGGAGGCGACCGGCGGAGGTGAGCGCGGGTGGAGCGGCGACGCCGGAGGGAGGGAGGCGAGGCGACAGGAAGGCGCGCCGGCGGCGTCGGCGTCGGGAGGAGGCCGACGGTACCGGGGCGGCGGGAGCTTGCGGGGAGAGAGGGCGGGCGCGGCGGAGAAGGAGGAGCAGAGAGGGAAGGAGAGGAGGGGCGGTGGCCGGAGGTGAGGGGGGTAGCCGGAGAGGGGGAAGAAGGTGAGGGGAGAGAGAGGAGGGAGGAGCGGGTCGGGCGTGAGACGTGGGGGCGCGGTGGGGGACGCGGGGCGCCAGGCGTGTGGGGCGGTGGGGTCGGGGGAGTGGGGCGGGGCCCGGGGACAGGTGGCGCGGGGCCAGGGGGTGGGGTTTTGACCAGGGAGGGCAGGTGGGGAAGGAGAGGGACTGTGGGGTGGGACCCGGGGGCAGAGAGAGAGAGGAGAGGGAGGGTAGATGGGGCTGGGGTGAGAGAAGGAGAGAGGGTGGAAAAGTCTGGGATTGATGAGGTGGCAGGGTGGGTAGGGATTGGGGGAGAGGGTGAGGTGGCGAGCTGTGAGTGATGGGTAGAATAGGATTGGGTAGGTATAGGAATTAGAGGGGGCTGGTTTAGGTGGACCGTTTTTGTACCGGGGGTGGTCGACTGGGTTGGTTCGGCCCGTTCGACTGCCCCCTAAAAATAATTAAATAATCTATTTGTTTAAAACAGGGTTTTTGCCAACCGATAGCATACAAACAAAATAATCCGGAGACCGGGTTTTGGGTTTTGAATTAAAGACAGGGCGTTTAGAAAATAAGAACATGTTTTTCCCCAGATAATTTTATGCAAGCACATGCAAGATGATGACGATGCTCAAATGCAATGTGGCATGATGACATGAGCATGCGGTCATGATGATGCAATGCACAAAAACAACGCGATTTTCTAGTAGTGGTTTTGCGGGATGCCACAGTAGTTCATCACAAAGTTCTTGTAACTTGGTGGTAGTGATTGGAGGACACGATAAATCCCCAAAGCATTAGGAATCACTATACCCAAGCTTTGATGTTTGTTTGCGTGCCCAGACATCTTAAGCACATGCTCACTGACGGAGCTGCCCTCTTCCATCTTGCAGTTAAAGAACTTTTCAGAAGCCTCATAGCTCTCAATTGCCGCGTGAGTCTCAAAGATCAATTTGAGATCACGGACAATATCATGTGGGTCTGAATTCTCAAACCTTTTCTGAAGCTTCGATTCTAAACCATACAAGATAGCACACTGAACTGTGGAGTACTGAGTCTTCCGAGCGAGGTAAACATTCTTTACTTCGTCGGTAGCAGTAGCTGCAGGTGGGTCACCCAGCGGTGCAACCAGCACATAGGTCAAATTACCAGCTGTGAGGACAATCCTCAAATTGCGGAACCAATCCGCGAAGTTGCTTCCATTGTTTTTCAACTTTTCTTTCTCTAGGAACGCATTAAAATTGATGGTAGGGGCCGCCATTGATCTACAACATATTTGCAATAGTTTAGACTAAGTTTATGACAAATTGAGTTCTAATTAATAGTTAAATTAATCTAGGTGAACTCCCACTCAAAATAATATCCCTCACATTGTTTTAGTGATCACACGAACCAAATCCACCACATCAACACCGATCATCACGAGAGTTGATATAGTTTCAATGGCGAACAATCGACATGTTCATCATATCTACTATATGATTCATGCTTTACCTTTCGGTGATCCGTGTTCCGAGACCATGTCTGTACATGCTAGGCTCGTCAAGATCAAACCTTAGATTCCGCATGAGCAAATCTGGCTTGCTCACGTTGTATACACTTGCGGAATCTAACACACCCGATCATCACGTGGTGCTTCGAAACAACAAGCTTTAGCAACGGTGCTAACTAAGGGTGAACACTTTATGACTTGAAATTCATGTGTATGAGGGATCATCTTATAATGCTACCGTCGTTAACTAAGCAATACAAGATGCATAAACGATTAACATCACATGCAATTCATAATATGTGATATGATATGGCCTTTTTTCTTTGTGCTTCCGATCTCCATCTTCAAGCACGAACATGATCTCCATCATCACCGGCACTGCATCAAGGTCAATGACGCTTCTCCATGGTTGTCGTCCACCGGCTTCAACTATTACAACTACTTTGAATAGACTCGCGGGTCTTAAAAAAATTAAAGACAACCATATGGCTCCTGCCAGTTGCCAACTTACAATAAGGAACATTGCACACATCAAATATAATCACAATCATGGCCATATCACATCACAGCACACCCCTGCAAAACAAAGTTAGACGCCTCTACTTTCTTTGCATGTTTTACGTGGTTTGGGGCTTTCAATAAGTGTCGTTCTAACTTACGAACATGAACCACAACATTGATACTAGTATTGACAATCACCCGTTGTAAATTGAATCTTAACTATGCTGGGAGAAACAGGCACCCGCAAAGCCACTTATGCAATACAAGTTGCATGTCAAGCGTGGAGCAAGTCTCATGAACGATGTCATGTAAGGTTAGCCCGGGCCGCTTCATCCCAACATCCCGCAAGATACAAAGTACACAATAAGCAATCGACAATAAAAGCATCAACGCTCACAATGACCATTGTGTTCTACTCGTGCAACAGATCTACATATAGACACGGCTCTGATACCACTGTAGGGGTTCGTAGCATGGAAAACAAAAATTTTCTACCTCATACAAACAAACAAGCCAAGATCTATCTACTAGATTGTAGCAATGAGTCGATGGAATAACTCACCCTCGAAGATTCCAACGTGTTTAACGATAGTGGATTCTCGTGGGTGATGTAGTCGTACTCTTCCCGATCTCAAGATCGCGTAGACGATCCTTCCAGAGCTGCGTTCCGGCAGCGCTTCCGCAGTCGGTCACACGTTCGGTACTCGACAAAGACCTGCCTCTCCCTTGTTCCAGCAGGCAGCGGAGGTTATAGCACTCTCCTCGTGATTCCGGCAGCACAACGACGTGGTAACGGAAGTAGAGGGGAGATCTCGCAGGGCTTCGCCTTAAGCCGGAGCGAGTATGGTGGACTATGAGAGAGCTCCTCGGCGATCTAGGGTTTAGACACACCAAGGAGCAGGTGCTAGGGCCAGCGGCTAGGTCTTGGGGCTTGCCCAAGTCGGCGGCTAGGGGAGCCCTAGGCGGCGGCAACAGGAGGTGGCGGCGCCGGGCTAGGGTTTTGGGGTGGAGAACTTGTGTGTTTGGAGGGGCAGCCATGCCCCTCCCTTTATAGGTGGGAGGCGCCGGCCAAGGGGAGGGAGTCCCTCTCCAACTCGGATCCCTAGTGGGACGGCGGTGGAGGAGGAACTCCTCCCCAACTCGGTTTCCCACTTCCCTCCACTTCCCAAAATAGCCGTTTGACTTTTCAAATTGGCGTTTGACTTTTCAAACTAGGATTTGATTAAACCCTTTATTTTGTTCAGAGATGACACTTAGTACATGATGCAATCATTCCACCTTGGTATGACACATACATGTACCCTTCCCCTCCGGAGTGCCAGACATTCCGGAACCTTCTAGAACATTCCCGATGAAAACACCGGAACCATTCTCCAACTCCGAAATAGGACATTCCTTATATGAATCTTATTCTCCGGACCATTCCGGATCTCCTCGTGATATCCTGGATCCCATCTGGGACTCTGAACAACATTCGGTCTCTTACTCATCATTCCATAACTACTCAAACAACGTCGAATCCTTAAGTGTGTCTCCCTACGGTTCGTGAATTATCCTGACATGATCGAGACACTTCTCCGAACAATAACCAATAGAGGAATCTGGAAATTCGTATGGCTCCCACATATTTCTACGATTACTTTGTGATCGAATGAACCACTTACATATGATACCAATTTCCCTTTTGTCTCACGATAGTTTACTTATCCGAGGTTATGATCGTCGGTATCTCTTCATACCTAGTTCAACCTCGTTACTGATAAGTACTCTTTTCTCGTTCCCGTGATATGTGATCCCTTGTGAGCCAGTCACATGCTTGCAAACTAATTGGATGCATTTCACCGAGAGGGCCCAGAGTATATCTATCCGTCATATGGATGGACAAATCCCACTCTTGATGCATGTGTCTCAACCAATACTTTCCGAACACTCAATGTCACCTTTATAGCCACCCAGTTACGGTGTTGGGTTTGATGTCATCAAAGCATCCATCCGGTAAAGGTGATATGCATGATCTCATGGTCGAAGGAATTAGATTACTATGTATCAGAAAGCATATAGCAATTGAACTATTAAAATGACTTGATATTTATGCTACGCTTATCTATAGGAGTATGTCCACCATATCATTCTCCTAACGATATGATCTTGTTGTTAATAACATCTCAATGTTCATGATAGGGAAACCACAATCATTTATTAACCAACAAGCTATTAATATATAGAGGCTTTACTAGGGACTTCAATTTAAGTTTACAAATCACACAAGTATTAATGTTTCCTTGTTAATACTATTATAGAATGAATGTAAACATTTATCATAAACACAAAGATATAATAATAACTACATTTATTATTGCCTCTAGGGCATATCTCCAACACATATTAATTTAAGGTCACCCGTAAAACCTCGAAACAGGATATCGCCATGCTATATTAATATAGCAACCAACCGATTGAGACCGCTGCTGGGCCAAATAGCACAATGCACAAATAAACAAACAGAAAAGAGAAAACAAAGCCGATATTAGCGGTTCAACGAAATTGATGATAACTCGTAACCGCTGCGCCCTCCGGAGAAGTACCACCACATGCCTAGCAATCTGAAGCGCCGTGTACCAAGTAGCACCTCTAAAAAGAGAAGCGACGATGATGACGCTGCTGCCTGGACAAGTCCTAGGGTTTTCCTCTGTGCGCTGCAGGAGGTGGGGAAGAGATATATCCGACGCCCTTCAGGAAGGACGGTGACACCCGCATGCAACACCATGTTTGTGTCTAGACGACAAGAATTTCTCCCGGCCCCTAAAAAAACCACACTCCCGGTTGCTTTGTACTGCTCCACCAAGCATGTCGCCCACCATCACACGCCACCATGGTCTTGCAGTTGCCACCATCGTCTCACCGTGACCCACTAAGCGAGGCCAATAGGAACGAAAATAGGATAGTTCGGCGAGGGTTAGCAGTGTAGCAGCGCGCGGGAGGGAACTGCCTCCACCATCGGAGGGCGGTAGCTGACCGAATGAAGCCACAGGGACAAACCAAGCCCTCTCTGGACCGTTTACGCACTGCAGAAAGGGTGCCACTGTCCATGCCTACCCCAACACTAGTCCCTAGACCACCGTCCACCGGGGGATCCGCCACCGCCGATCCCTTGCGCCAAGCAGCAGCTCTGTCACCATCATGCTCACTCAGGCTTGCCGGACCGCCACCGGTATAAGGAACACCACCTAGGCCCGCGTGGTCGAGCCGGGACAAACATGACTAATTTTGCGTCTCCGTGCCGCCCACGGGGTCACCCCAAGCAGATGTGTCAGGCGACCACCCGATCAAGGTCGGAGTCGGATCAACATGTAGAGGATAGAGGTGCAACAAGCACGGTGAACACGGCACCTCCGTGCCACCCGCGTGTCGCAACCATGCAGAACCCCATGTGGGTATGCAGGTCGGCCGCCAGAACTAGGCCCACCCGGCCCAAATCCGGCGCCCCAGTGGCAACACAACGGGGAGTGCCTAGACAACTAGGGCAACTAGCCAAGGAGAAGCTCCTATCAGGGCCTGCTGACCTAGATCGGGCCCAGCCTGACCCAGATCTGGGCCCGAGTAGCCTGTTGCCCCCGTCCCACTGCACCATCTATCCCCCACCTCCAGCCACCTTGCACCACTGGAGAACACCGTCCACGACCCCGGAATCGCCGCCATGCCATGCCTGCACTAGAGCCGAGATCGCGCCGCCAACTGACGAAGCTGCCCCCCCCACACACACACCAAGCGCGGGAAGAAGACGGCCCGCGGCCACCAGCACCACCCGGCCTTTGTCGCGGCGGCGCCCGCCGGTGGTGGCGGGGGAGAGAGAGGACGAGGGCACCACCAGCGGGATAAAGTGACACATGTCCCTAACATAATGTCTAGGGTTTACAATTGGTATCAGATCCTTTCTCCCTTAAGGGTCCCTTCTGAGGTGGTCGTCATCAAGTTTAGAAATATTTTTGGTAGCTATATACTAGGGAAAAATTAAATGAGAGAGTAGGACAGGACCCAGTTTTCTTCTTTCCCAACCCACCCACCCTATTTTCTGGTAAGGAAGTGAAACGGTTTTGACTATTCTCTTCTAAATTTCAAATTAGGGTTTCACATGTTTTGGGTATCTGTGATACCATAGAGTTTGCAATCCTTTGTTGATATGTTGCACCCAATCCTTTGTTCGAGATCTGCATGTTGATCACCTATTGTTCGTACATTCCATACTAATAGATTTTTGTTTGTTAATCCGGTGCGATATCTCCAACCCTTTTGTTAATCGGCGAAACCTTGTTAACGGTATTTTTTTTATTTTCGCATGCTTTCACAAAATGTGGAGTTGCTAATCTCTATCTATCAGATATTTCTCGTACCTAATTGGTATTTTGATACCAAAAAGTGTGAATTGTTTTCTTTGGTAGATCTGTATTATGCACTCGTTGATGTCATGTGTGATAGATGTAATGTTCTTTTTTACTTTGTTTGATATTTTAATATCATCTGAGTAATTTGTATCCTTAATCATGGTTTATTCCATTCATGTACTATTTAATTATCCAATGTGGTTCTAACATATGATCGCCATCAATATAACATGACGACGCCTCCCAAGCGTACCGAGGAAGAGGCTCCGAGTCTGCCTGAACTCGGCGCAACTCTTGATCCAACAGAGTCAGCAGAGGTTTGAGGAAAGTGTCCGAAGACGCGACAAGTTTGTGCCGTCCATCGTCCAGCATGGAACAATGAGGGAGGTCCTCCACCTCAACCCGCTTAACTTCGAGGTCACAGCTGAGCTGCTGGACGCGGATGACTGGCTTCCTGAGTTTACTCGGCTCCTGAACACTGCTGATGTTGCCATGTGTGTGACCGATTCAAGTTCGCCGCTCCCTTGTTTAGAGGAGAAACAACTCTGTGGTGGGAGAATTTTGTTCGGATGAACCCACCAGGTTTCCAGCCTGACTTGGGAGCAGTTTGTGCACGCTTTCAGCGAGAATTACCTTTTGGACGTTCTGATGGAAAGGATGAAGGATGTTTTTTCTGAACCTCAAGCAGGGGAACAATGCTTTTCTGAATCTCAAGTAGAGGAAGGATAAGCATAGCCGCATTGTTGTAGTTGCGCATTTCCGGTGCCCCTCATTCCTAGACAAACACCGATTTATAAAGAGAGCATAGCAGAGGAAACGATTAGCTGACAAAAAGCATGGACGGGTGTAGTCGTGTATATAAAGAGCGCATGAGAAGTACAACAGAAGTGGTCAGGCGTTCAGGAGCTGAATATGAGTAGGAAGAGAAAATTAATTTCATCAACCAACTAACGGCGGCCACTATATATGGAGCTGGAGCCCTCCTCCTTTCTATATCTTGTTCGCTTCGGCTTCGTTGCCTTGTTGTTCCGCGTGTCTTACAATGCCACCCACACCAACGCGGCAAGAACAACAAGAACCATATAATAACATTAACATACATATATTAAGGCGCGAATATTTCACGCAACCTCAGCGATCGGGCACTGAGAGTTGGCACGAGAGAGCACGGTGCATACATAGTATAGACGAGTGCTGATTATTCAAGATTTCTTGGTTGTTGCTATAGAAGTACTGGATACAGTTCACCCGCGGGCGCGTATTTAGTTTACTCCCTCCGTTCATAAATAGATGTCTTAGGTTTTTAAAATTTTTGATGAATCTATATAATACTAAATAGTGTCTAGATTTATCTAAATTTTGAAAAATCTAAGACATCTATTTTAGGACAGAGGGAGTAGGTAAAAAGCTACTTTCAGTTTTTGCTATATACAAGGATGGAGCTCAACCATTCCATGTAAATCTTAGCCGACAAAACAACATAGCAAGAGTTAGGACCCATCAAAACTGTACTTATATCATTTGTCTTCATCGACGAAAACATTTTGCAGACCTGTAATCGGAACTTTTGATGCCCCCTAGAAAATGAAGCATGCAGTGGTGCCAAAACTCTTTTCTAAAGTTACCTTCATGTAAAGGAGAAGCATCCACTGAACAAATCTTCGCGATTCGTATTGCCGTTTTCTCGTTGGTGCTTCCCGGACACTGTTCTCTCCTTCGGATCGGTGGTGGGACACTACTATTTGGGTAGGAGGACATCCGACACGCTTGCCTAGGGTTCAGACGCTGGCTTCAATTCTCGCGCTGCTACGTAATTTCAGGACGAATTTCACTCGAAGTCTTTCATGACCGCTCGGCCATCCTTGCGTGGAACCTTTGGTTGCCGACCAAGGATCTTCGTGGATCCCAACTGGTTTGTTTCGTCCTCACCATAACTAGGTTGCGCCTTCGGTTGCCGGAGAACACCAAGATCAAGATCCGGATAGCGTTGACAGGCTCTGCGCTAATCTTCACCTTAACTTCTTTGCATCGTCTCATGCATGTGAGAAATGCGGGCTTACCGAGAATGGACAACATTTCTTCCTGGATTGTTATATGCCTAGGTGGTTTGAAAGATACTCTGTCTTGCATGTCTAACGGAATCCTCGGTTTGGGACATAGATTTCTGGCACCATATACTATGGGTGCGTGGCTTGTTGTAGTGGTTTGTGGCAATAGCATCCTATTTATTTGTGAAAAAATCAACCTATCTACTCCCTCTGATCCATATTACTTGTCGCGGAAATGGATGTATCTAGACATGTTTTAGTGCTAGATACATCCAATCTAATGACAAGTAATATGGATCGGAGGGAGTATCAATATTCGTTGTTAGTAGTACAAAGAGCCTAATAAGTAATAAAAATACAAATAGATCTTTGGACCACCTAACAACGATTATAGACACCAAAGGGAGCACGCCGCCCTCACCCCTCCATCACTAGAGTTGGGCAATGTTTTCCATAGTAGCTAGACGAGAATTCGACATGCTAATACCCTAAAGGACTAGCCCACCATATTCGTAACCATAGGCGAAACAGACCGATGGCGTCGCTAGCGCGGCGAACGAAACATATATTGCTTTTTTGATCTCCTGATCACCTGGTCCCCTTAGTGGTACCGGTTCGAAATGATATCATCCTCAACCCCACTACATGTGACACTCGTAATTGTGGTAATTTACCATCGAAAGTTAGGTCTAGTAAAAACAATGGCAAGATATAAAATGTTGATTTCTTGTTAGATCTTCGAACACATCTACTTTTTCCCGGTTAGCATGACATGCACTTTTATAATTACTCACTTTTGTTTATAGATATGAAAAAATGTTAACTTCTACAGTACAAAAAAATTACTCCCTCCGATTCAAAAATAAGCGTCGTAGTTTTGAACTATAGTTAGTTCAAAACCTTGATTAGTTTTTCTTATATTATTGAACAAACTGTACAAAGGCTAGCTTTGGCAAAACCTTGAAATCATATAAATAAAAACAGAGGGATTAATAGACATGTAAATAAAAACCAAGATAGACATGTACATGTATATATCCCCATTTATGAAAATGACACAGTAGGGGTTTCCCTACTGTATTTGTGTTGAAAAAAGACATCTAAATTGCTGGTATTCACATGCGGATAACACGGGAAAATGCAAAGGTTGCATTATATATACATGCTTCCCAAAATATATTCTGCTTCCTCGGGTTGGTGTGTATACAATGATATCATTAACTGCATTGCAGTGTAGTCCACTGTGAGCTAACTCCTCGAGGAACAAACACGTCGATGGGTAAACGAATGAAGAAGAACTACAGACCGTCATTTCAATGCCCGAGACTGCTTTTATAGGTTTCCTGATGCCACTCATGCCAACTAGTGTGTTCTGTTTGCAAATCGTGTGTCATGGCTTGTCGTATGATTCAGCCTCCATGTATAGAGAGTTGCTAGCAAATAATATGAAGGAAGAAACGAGAAACTTTAGGGAACCTCGCTAGTATACGAAGTGTGTGAGTGGACCGATGGTATAAATCAAGTCCAAGCTTGAGATAAGATTGAAAAGGTTGAGCGGTTGGTTGTTGATGTAAATTAACTCCATGAGGGTATGTCCACAAAGTTATGAAATGGAGGAGAAAATGCAACATCGCAATGATTAAACTTTGCAAGGAACTGATCTTTTCTCATACTGTTGAGGATTAGGAATTATCACATTCTCATTATCACGGTAACCATTATGCCGGATCTTCTTCATATATATGCAATATTTGGCTTCTAAATGAGCAAACAGTCCGGTCGATAGAGAGGGGTTGTTGTACCATGGCGTAAATAAGGAGATCTGAAAGAATGCTACCTAAAACAATCCGAAAAAATGCATGTGATAGTATGTCCTCACATAAAAATTCTTCAGTAGTTGCAGCATAAAAAAATCGGCAGTGGATTATATAGAGAGAATCTACTCTATTGAAGTAGTAGACCCTCTATTTCATTTTACAAGTCTTGCACGTATACTTAGGTTGTCAATTTGATAACTAAAACATACTTAGGTCTATAATTAATCACTTTTGTTTATAGTTATCTAATTTTGTAGCCTGACCAAATATATTTGAAAACATGTTAACTTCCACAATACAAAAAATTACTCTCTCCGACCCAAAATAAGTGTCACAGTTTTGAACTATAGTTAGTTCAAAACTTCGATACTTATTATAGATCAGAGGTAGTAATATAATTTTATAATATTGATTAGTTTTTATTATATTATTGACAAACTATACTAAGGCTAGCTTTTGACTAAACTCATAACACATATAAATAAAAAAAGAGGAAGTAATAGACATGTAAATAAAAATCAAGATAGACATGTACATATCCCCATTTATAAAATAGAAAATGACACAGTAAGGGTTTCCCTACTGTATTTGTGTCAAAAAAAGAGACATGTGAATTGCTGGTATTCACATGTGGATAACACCAAAAAACGCAAAGGTTGCATTATACATGCTTCGCAAAATATCTTCTGCTTCCTCGTGTTGGTGTGTATACAATGATATCATTAACTGCTTTGCATTGTAGTCCACTCTGAGCTAACCACTCGGAGGAACAAACACGTCGACGGGTGAACGAATGAAGGGGAGCAACAAGACGTCATTGCAAGATTCGAGACTGCTTTTATAGGTTTCCTAATGCCACTCATGCCAACTAGTGAGTTCTGTTTGCAAATCGTGTGTCATGGCTTGTCGCATGATTCAGCCTCCATGTATAGAGCGTTGATAGAAAATAATATGAAGGAAGAAACAAGAAACTTTAGGGAACCTCGCTAGTATACGAAGTGTGTGAGTGGACCGATGGTATAAATCAAGTCCAAGCTCGAGATAACATTGAAAAGGTTGAGCGGTTGGTTGTTGATGTAAATTAACTCCATGAGGGTATGTCCACAAAGTGGTCCATCGAAGTTATGAAATGGAGGAGAAAATGCAACATCGCAATGATTAAAATTTGCAAGGAACTGAGGTTTTCTCATACTGTTGAGGATTAGGAATTATCACATTCTCATTATCACGGTAACCATTAGGGCATGTATAATGGGGACGCTTAGAGCGGACGCTAAGCTAGATTCTCTGGTGGTTAGGCCTGAATCCCATCCGATTCCTGGATATTTCCTTGCGTCGACGTTTAACCAGGCGTCGAGCGCTAGGACTCCTTTTCTACCGCACGACCCAGTTCGGTAGCTACCCAATCAAGCGACGCGCATCGGGAGCCTAGACGTTAGCTGATAATCTGATTTTCTGATATTTTTTTGTTTTCATCTAAGCATCCAACGAAGCGTCTACCAGTGTAAATGCCCTTATGCTGGATCTTCTTCATATGCAATATTTGGCTTCTAAATAAGCAAACAGTCCGGTCGATAGAGTGGGGTTGTTGTACCACGGCATGCCTAGTCGCAAAGACATGCATGTAATGTAAACCAACAAACATGTTGTGTCTAGGGGTTCCATGTGGCTTTTCTATCGTGAGCAGCCAACAAGCATATTTCATCTTGTACGCAACCCATAGGCATGGCAGTTGAACCCCATCCAACTAAAAGACAACCTGCACGTACGATAAGAGACATGGGAAGATTCCTTTGCAAATGTGCTCGTTAGATCAGCATTGTGCATGTCTCAGTCAAGGCTGCATGGACGTGCGATCGTCGCCATAAGTTTCTGAATAGGCATTGTATCATGGTGGGCTATGACATGGGTGGATGTTGCGTGGACCTACGGCACAAGGTTGCTCGTGACTTGTCCAAAACTTGGCCAAATCCTTGACAGTTGTGGGCTCACAAGTACCAAACAATCACTTCAGACCAAGAAACAGAGTTATTCAGGTATCTTGTTATTAGAAGTAGAAAGGTCGGCTCTGGCAAATGCAAGGGAATCATCTCAAACATAACGAAAGCGCCTAACAAACAATATGTATTCATAATCATCATAAAGGATTTGCTAATATTTCAAATGTAACTTGAGTGCTTTTAATCATGGGACATCCACAGCCACTTGTAACTCTGAGCAGCCACTTGTACTTAAATGATTTGATAGAAATAAAATTCATCTCGAAACGATTCCACATCTGGCACATCCGCGCGCAACCACAAGTTTCATGCCAAGTTCTGATACCCGACTCCCTGTAGCTTGTTCAATTCCGGTCGACCCACTTCACCAGTATAACACATTAGCTAGCTTAATACCCGGACAAAATGAGGTGAAATGGTTGAAAGGCCAGGTGAGTTATGCCGTCACGAAATCCACCCGTATGTACTGGAGACAAGAAAATCTAATCTAATCTCAAGTCCGGTACCCAATACTCACCCGTATTTCCCATTAATGTTAATATCAGGATGTGCCAAAATTTGGCATTCTCCATTCCAAAATACAAGGCATATAAATTCCGTCAAAAGTTTGACCACGTTTATAGATAAAAATATGAAAGTCTATGATTATAAATTCAATATCTATAGATTCACCATAAGATATATTTTCATCATGTATCTAATAGATATTGTAGATGTTAGATATTAGTTCCTAAATATTTGGTCAAATTTAGTAAGCTTTGACTTTTAACTAAACTTATATGCATTATATTTTTGGAACGGAGGTAGTAAAATATTTTTTTGAGAGAGCATGGAGTTAATTGTGTGATTGATTAATATGTCAAACTATATGTTATCCAAGTACCATAACTTCTTTTTTAAGTAATATATTACTACATGAAACTATTCGTCATTCAAGTTAGCATAGTTACAAATACATATCACTAAGAGAGCACAACACCCAGGACGAAAAGCAATGGATAGCGTGGAGACTATTAAATGTACCAAAAGCTTTGTTCCTTTTTATAAGGTGTATTATTTATCAAAAGTCAAGTGGTTCTATCTTTGACGACGTTTGTAGAAAATAAATCCACAATACAAAATCAATATCATGAAATCCACCATGTAACTTTTTTTATATAAGCAGTGTCTGCGATATAAAAGTTTGAATTTTTAAATAACTAATATACATTATAAAAGGAGCAGACGGAGTATGACACATAGTACTAATTGTCATAATAATTCTTTCCCATAAATTAAAACGATTTAAAACCCATACATGTGATATTTTACCAAACACAATATTTGGAGAAACTATAACTTATTTGCACACGCACATGTGTCTATGGTTTTCTCACATCAATGTAGCAGTCAACTAAATGCTGAACTCCAAGCCCTCTATGTTTCTAATCAGCATGACAAATGGATATGTCCCTGGAAAAATTGCTTCTCATGCAGCAAGGTTTATGATTTCCTCTGCCTAGCTGAGGCTGCCCCTCTACACTTCCAATGGATTTAGAAATCATGCTTCTTCCCAAACATAAAATTTTCTTCTGGCTTTCATGACAGGCTCAACACGAGAGATCTTCTAGGGAGGAAAATTTTACGTATTGAATCATATGCCTATTTCTCTATGAGGATAATACCCGAGAGACCTTATTGCATATATTCTTCACATGTGACTTCAGTCAAAATTTAGGTGGAAGCTTAATATGGAGTGGAATCCTGATCTGCCTCTCATGGAGATGCTAATTGATGGAAAAGCAGAGATCAAATTCTTTCTGTGCCAAAGAGGCCATCATCTCGGCCTACTAGAGATTATGGAACCATCTAAATAGAATAATTTTTAACAATCAACATCTAGATTTCAGAGATTGTTTTAGGTTCTTTAAAAAGACTTTTTTCCTAGTTAGATGAGATAAACCTAGACTTATGCGGGTATCTAGGAGTGGCTTGATGCATTGTAAACTATTTGGTGGTACTCACTCCAATAATAATTCCCCTTATTTAAAAAAAATGAAAATGACACGATTGGAGCCTTCCCTACGGTTTTCTTGTAAAAAAACTTTAACTTATTTTAAAAGCATATAGTATATGATACATCAAAGATAATGCCCTCGCATTTGCGAGGGCCACCTTGCTAGTTAGAAGTAGAAAGGTCGGCCCTCGCAAATTCATGGGAATCATCTCAAACATAACGAAAACGCCTAAGAAACAATATCACAGTCCATATTATATGATTTCATGTAATATGTATTCATAATCATCGTAAAGGCTTTGCTAATATTTCAAATGTAACTTGAGTGCTTTTAATCATGGGACATCCGCAGCCACTTATAACTCTGAGCAGCCACTTGTACTTAAATGATTTGATAGAAATAAAACTCGACCTCGAAAAGATTCTACATCTGGGACATCCGCGCGCAACCACAAGTTTCATGCCAAGTTCTGATACCCGACTCCCTGTAGCTTGTGAAGGAAATATGCCCGAGAGGCAATAATAAAGTGGTTATTATCGTATTCCTTATTTATGATAAATGTTTATTTTACATGCTATAATTGTATTAATACGGAAACGTTAATACATGTGTGTTCAATAAACAAAAAGGAAGTTCCTAGTTATGCCTCTCTTATAAACTAGCTCGTTGATTAACAAGATGATCAAAGGTTTCCTGATCATGGACATTGGATGTTGTTAATAACGAGGTCACAACATTAGTGTAATGGTGTGATGAACATTCATCTGAAGTATAGCATTACGATCAAAGTCATTGAGTTTATATTGCTATAACAACTTACGAAGTGATCCTAATCCTTAGACCATGAGATCATGTCAATCACTAACACCGGAAGAGTTTCTTGATAACATCAAACATCACACCGTAACAGGGTGATTATAAAGATGGATTCAGAACTAATAAAGTGTTATGTTGAGGCCCATGGATCGAGAGTGGAATTTGTTCATCCCGATGACGGATAGATATGCTCTAGGCCCTCTCGGTGATATCACATTGATTAGCTTGCAAGCAAGTGATTTGATCACTAGAATGTTATATCACGGGAACGAGAAAAGAGTGCATGTCGGTAACGAGATCAAACTAGGTATGGAGATACCGATGATCGAATCTCGGACATGTAATATATCGCGAAACAAAGGGATTAAGATACTAGCGTAAAAGGTTCCGACGATCACAAGAAAGTCATCGTTGAATGTGTGGGAGTCAGTATGGGTCTCCAGATCCCGCTTCTGATTATTGATCCGAGAGGCGTCTCGATCATGTCCGCATTATTCGCGAACCGTAGGGTGACACACTTAAGAGACACCGACATCCATTTGGAGCAAAAGTTTCATGCCGAAAAGAATAACAAGCGCAGGAATTTATTTCACTAGATACCGAAACGGGTTTTCGGGTGAAATTGCAGAAAGTGTTTCTGCATGTGAAATGAAATACTAGCAAGGGGTTATATGTGAATGTTTGTCATTAAAGTAATTGACAAAATTCTGAATAAATAAAAGGAGTTTTATTTAATGAGAGTTTGCATTAAATTTGGTGGAAATTTAATGGGAATTTGAGTGGGTTTTTGAGTGGAGGGAATTGAAAGGCTTTTGTGTGAGTGGAGTGTCCACCCACATGAATGAAAGGAGGGGAGGGGGCAGCCCCATGGCTGGGCGCATGGCCCCTTGGGTGCCCCCCTCTCCCTATAAAAGGAGCCCCCCTCCCTCTCTCTCACTCACACCTCCTCGTGAAGGATCTCTCTCCCCCTCTAGAATTTATCCCCCATGGTCTCGGACTAGCGAGATACATGTTCCCGGTGGCTATTCGGCAAGAAAGAGTTGTGCTTCCGCTGCATCGCTGGAGCGAGGAGGCGGAGGTTGCTCGGTGCCTCGAACGTGTGTGCGAGCACGGATGCGCTGCTGTTTTGCGGTGCTAGGACTTCCTCTCGATCTTGAGATCGGCAAGAGATCGTCTACATCAACCACGAGTTTGGACTCGTTAAGCTTTGTCGGTCTTCAAGGGTATGTTCTATACGGATATACATCCGCCCGTTGTTTGTATCTAGTAGATAGATCTTGGTACATAGTTGTTCCCATCGTAGGAAAATTTTTGTTTTCTATGCTGCGAATCCTACAGTGGTATCAGAGCCGGATCTATGCGTAGATGCTTTGCACGGGTAGTACACATATGAGTATGTGGGCGATGATGATCATTTTATTGCTTCTTAGTTGTACTTTGGATATTGGTGGCATAGTGGGATGAAGCGGCCCGGACAAACTTTACATGTCCTCGCACATGAGACCTGTTCCACGCTTGACATGCAACTAGTTTTGCATAAGTGGCTAGCGGGTGTATGTCTCTCCTACTATAGTCAATATCTAATTTGCAACGAGTTGTAAACAATTTGGTTATCCTCGTTGTGGTTCATGTTCGTAGGTAAGAACGGTTCTATCTTCGAAAGCCCTAAGCCACGTAAAATTTGCAATGGATAAATTAGAGGCGTCTAGTTTAGATTGTTGCTGGGCTAGTGTTATGATATGGTGATATTGTAAGTAGAAGTATGAGATGATACTCTTACAACATACATAACGTGTAAACTCCATAGACCTTGGATTTACACATAAAGGTATGATAGTGATCATACCACGGTGCACATGATAGAGATCATATGCGAGAACCATATCATTCCACTAATAAACATGTGATGTTTGATAGCATCTTATATTGCTTGTTTGGTGTTTTATTAGCATAATAAGATGATCCCTCATTTAGATATCAAGATAAAAATGTGTTCTTCCTTAAGTATGCACTGACAATGTTTCGTCGCTTCAAGACATCACGTGATGATCGGGTGTACTTGAATCCACGAGCATATCTCGGGTGTAAGACAGTTACACACACAATACTAAGGTTCTTACTTGGCGAGCCTAGCATGTACAGACATGGCCTCAGAACACGGACCGAAAGGTTGAGCATGAGTCATATGTTTTGATATGATGACCATATGGATGCTCGCCTTTGAAGCTACGCCGACTCACGTGATGATCGGACTTGGTGTAGTGGATTTGGTTCATGTAATCACCAAAAAGACACGAGGGATGTCGTTTTTGAGTGGGAGTTCATTTCTAATTTGGATTAGTAGAACTCAATTTATCATAAATTAAATCAAAGTGAATTTGCATAATTTGTTGTAGTCATTGGCATTCGTTCACCACCTTATACATAGTTGTAATTGAGATAATAGAACTATAGAATTCTGGATATTTACTTTACGAACTGGTATCGTATTGTGTTGAGTGTCAATCAAAGTTTAAAGTCCTATTGCAAACTTTCAGCAAAATTCTATTTACTCCGTGAAATTTAATAATTGGTATTAAATCGAGAGTAACAATTCCAGTGTTAGTATCTTAAGTATCATGTTTGCCTCCATGATTCTTGATTTAAATATCAAGTTTATCTAGGAGCTAAAAGAATTGTTTCAGAAACCATCATGTGTGGCAGATATAACGATATCTGAAACAATGTTTTGGTTGCAATATGATAGAGTATAATATATGTTCTCATATTGGATGAGAATTTACGAAGGATGGAGATGCTAGACATCCTAATCATCCAAAAGGGTTTTGGAAAGTAATGTTATACTCACGATTCTCCTTTATAAGCTAAATTGGCTTGATCATGAAAGTCGTCATGATAAGGATGAATAGAAGATGTATGTAAAGTGTTTACTACACTAAAAGATTACTAAAGAATGGATTTTGAAAGAATACCGATCATTTTGATGATGGTGATCTACTTCAAAGTGCAAGTCCAAAGGTATTATTATTTGAATATACACGCTTTGGACTATGTGTCATGTATATGGCGCCACTTTTGATGTTGATAGATTCTTTTAAAAGGAAAAGGAAATGCTGAAAGAGAATCTATAAAATATATTTGGCAGAAAAGAAAATATTGGAAATATCCAATTTAGGTATATGGATGATATACATGTTATGGTTGTATTCTTTGCTTGTTAAACAATGTGGTTCTTGGGTATTGGATACCGAATTGGTTGGTATGAAATTTCATACGGAATGACGCAATTCATGAACCACAATGGCCTAAGTAACTAGCAAGAGAATATGTGATGATGTTCATCGAAAACAAACAAACCGTTGTTTGTATTTCTCGTTGACATCAAAGCTTGACTTCAAGATTTGTTTTAATAATTGTTATTTGAATCAGGTATTATAAGAACAAAGGTTGTTCAAATAATTACCGTATTCCATATAAGATGGATGATTTACAAATCTAGTTGGAGAAATCACATCCATAAAACCTAATGCTAAAATGTCGCAAGACAAATGATTGAAAGATCACTTACGAAGTGACATCGCCGTTTAAATTATATTGGAAAGAAAACATGAAGAATCTCCATTTTCATGGATTTTTGGAGTCTTTGATTTGATCAAGTGACGCTTGTGAGACTTTCCTCGGGATAATTAAAACTTCGTTCAAAGGCCAAAGAAGAACGAACGACTAAAATATTGGAATTTATACATATCGATGTATGTAGTCCATTATGTGTAGTCGTAAGCGATGGGTTTCAACTTCATATACTTTCTCCGGAAATTGAGTGAATAATTCACTTAATGAGAAAGAAGTGTGAAATATTTGAAAATGTTCAAAGACTTTCAAGATGAAGTGAAAATCAGTGTAACAAGAAAAATAAATAAATTATGATTTTATCATAAATGGGATTTATTTGAGTTACAATTTTAGCAAAACACCTAGATTTACATCTCCTAAAACACCATAGGAATATGGAATGTTTTGAGATTTGTAAGGAAACCTTGTTTGACATGGTTGGATCAAAGGTGTTATTTATAAAACTGCCATTATGTTTTAAAAGATTAAAGCTTTAGAGACTACCGCTTTTACACTGAAAAGAGCTCCATCTTGATCCGGTGAAATGACACCATGGAAGTTATGGTTTGGGGTAAAACCCACGTTGTCATTTCTTAAATTTTGGTATGCTAAACATAAGTAAGATGTTTACAACCGAAATCGGATGAGCATGTCTTTGTAGGTTATTTCGAATAACAATTGGTTATTCCTCCATAACACCAAGGACAAAAGGGTTTGTCGCTTGAAACGTGAAGTTTCTTGAAAAAGGAATTTTTTCGTAAAAGTTAAGTTGGAGGACAATAGAACTTTGATAAGGTTAACGAACCTTAGCTAAATATGCTGAGTTGCGCAGCGCCGGAAAATGTTCCGGAGGCAGCCAGAATGCTCATGGATTATGTGCCTCAAATGTTGCGGTCACGGAGATCTAAGTTCCTATTGAACCAAGTCGGTCGAATAAACAATCAAATACTAAGATTTGAGAGTAAATCATTATTGTTTGACAATGATGAACCGACTATATGCAAAGAAGAGATGATGGGCCCTGACTCCGTCAAATGGCTTGAAGCCATAAAATCCGTGATAGTTCCATACACGAGAAATCAAGTTTTGAACTTGGAAGACCCTCCGGAAAGGTGTAAAAACCTATCGGTCGTATTTGGATCTATAAAGAAACAGACATGGATGTTTCACATCTATGAAATAGTCGACATGTCGTAAAATATTTTACGACAATGTTCAAGGAGTTGACTATGACAAGATTTGATCTTTCATAGCGATATTTAGTCTGGACGGATTAAAGTAGCAACCACTACATATAATTTGGTATATGGTAGATGAATAAACAAAACAAAGTTCTTCTAATAGAATGGTTACCTAGGACGTGTACATGACACCATCCAAAGGGTTTTGTTAATTCAAAGGATGCTAAAAAGGGCATGCAAACTTCAATGGTTGAAGTAAGCATCGCGGAGTTGGAATCTTCACCGTGATGAAAAAGAGTTTTCATCAGGAGACAATGAAGATGCTTGCATTTGCAAGAAATTAAGTGGGAGCGCTAAGACATATTTCTAATACATTATGTGGAGGACATCTTGTTGATTAGAAATGATGTATATTTTATTGACAAAGGTTAAGAATTTCATTTCGATGAAATACTTAGGCAAAATCCGAATATTTAGCGTGAATGTCTATAGTGGATAGACTGTAACGCCAATATGGTTGTGCCAAACGTACATATATGAGATATTGAAGGAGTTCAATATAGAATCAACAAGAAACGGTTCTTGTCGCATGGAAAGGAATTGAATCAAGATTCAAGTGTATCGACACTTGATAAGTGAAACAAGATTCAAGTGCTTTGACACTTGATGAGTAAAATCACAAGAATGTCTTGATCAATCATACCATGATATGTACACATCCAGATATGTCCTATGCTCTAAGTGTTATGAGCATATACCAGAATGAATCATAAAATGATCATTGGACGATAGTGAGGATATTCTTATGATCTTTTGGAAGAACTAAGAATATATTTGTGTAGAGGTGACAAACAATTACAAATAGTTCATTGTAAGACGTTACATTCATACTAGTTTTGTCACAATATACAAATTAAGTTTATCTCAATTTAAACTATGGGTGGCACAATGTAATGGAAAGGAGATTCCATGATGGATTTGGATGAAATCCATAGTTAAGACATTGTGACGAATACTGCAACAAAAAGGCTAAGTATATGACTGCTATAGTAGCAGCAAAGGAGGGAATTTGTGTCAAGAAGTTTGTTATCAAACTAAGATGTGGTTCGCAACGGGCTAACACTAAAGATATATTGTATGACAATAGTATCGACATGATTTAACCCCAAGGAACTGAAGGTCTCACCGAAAGACCAAATTTATACAATGCCATCTCATTGGAGAATGAGTGATGCGTGAAGACGCAAAGACATGCAAATACACACGGACCTGAAGCGTCAGATCCGTAGATTATGTTAACCACTTGCAATTGCGTATATGGAACACCAGAAAGCCATAAGTGTTCAATACGCAAAGTTCTCAAACTAGATTATTGTCTCTAGTGCAAGTGGGAGACTGAAGGAAATATGCCCGAGAGGCAATAATAAAGTGGTTATTATCGTATTCCTTATTTATGATAAATGTTTATTTTACATGCTATAATTGTATTAATACGGAAATGTTAATACATGTGTGTTTAATAAACAAAAAGGAAGTTCCTAGTTATGCCTCTCTTATAAACTAGCTCGTTGATTAACAAGATGATCAAAGGTTTCCTGATCATGGACATTGGATGTTGTTAATAACGAGGTCACAACATTAGTGTAATGGTGTGATGAACATTCATCCGAAGTATAGCATTACGATCAAAGTCATTGAGTTTATATTGCTATAACAACTTACGAAGTGATCCTAATCCTTAGACCATGAGATCATGTCAATCACTAACACCGGAAGAGTTTCTTGATAACATCAAACGTCACACCGTAACAGGGTGATTATAAAGATGGATTCAGAACTAATAAAGTGTTATGTTGAGGCCCATGGATCGAGAGTGGAATTTGTTCATCCCGATGACGGATAGATATGCTCTAGGCCCTCTCGGTGATATCACATTGATTAGCTTGCAAGCAAGTGATTTGATCACTAGAATGTTATATCACGGGAACCAGAAAAGAGTGCATGTCAGTAACGAGATCAAACTAGGTATGGAGATACCGATGATCGAATCTCGGACATGTAATATATCGCGAAACAAAGGGATTAAGATACTAGCGTAAAAGGTTCCGACGATCACAAGAAAGTCATCGTTGAATGTGTGGGAGTCAGTATGGGTCTCCAGATCCCGCTTCTGATTATTGATCCGAGAGGCGTCTCGATCATGTCCGCATTATTCGCGAACCGTAGGGTGACACACTTAAGAGACACCGACATCCATTTGGAGCAAAAGTTTCATGCTGAAAAGAATAACAAGCGCATGAATTTATTTCACTAGATACCGAAACGGGTTTTCGGGTGAAATTGCAGAAAGTGTTTCTGCATGTGAAATAAAATACTAGCAAGGGTTATATGTGAATGTTTGTCATTAAAGTAATTGACAAAATTCTGAATAAATAAAAGGAGTTTTATTTAATGAGAGTTTGCATTAAATTTGGTGGAAATTTAATGGGAATTTGAGTGGGTTTTTGAGTGGAGGGAATTGAAAGGCTTTTGTGTGAGTGGAGTGTCCACCCACATGAATGAAAGGAGGGGAGGGGGCAGCCCCATGGCTGGGCGCATGGCCCCTTGGGTGCCCCCTCTCCCTATAAAAGGATCCCCCCTCCCTCTCTCTCACTCACACCTCCTCGTGAAGGATCTCTCTCCCCCTCTAGAATTTATCCCCCATGGTCTCGGACTAGTGAGATACATGTTCCCGATGGCTATTCGGCAAGAAAGAGTTGTGCTTCCGCTGCATCGCTGGAGCGAGGAGGCGGAGGTTGCTCGGTGCCTCGAACGTGTGTGCGAGCACGGATGCGCTGCTGTTTTGCGGCGCTAGGACTTCCTCTCGATCTTGAGATCGGCAAGAGATCGTCTACATCAACCACAAGTTTGGACTCGTTAAGCTTTGTCGGTCTTCAAGGGTATGTTCTATACGGTTATACATCCGCCCGTTGTTTGTATCTAGTAGATAGATCTTGGTACTTAGTTGTTCCCATCGTAGGAAAATTTTTGTTTTCTATGCTGCGAATCCTACATCTTGTTCAATTCCGGTCGACCCACTTCACCAGTATAACTATTAGCTAGCTTAATACCCGGACAAAATGAGGTGAAATGGTTGAAAGGCCAGGTGAGTTATGCCGTCACGAAATCCACCCGTATGTACTGGAGACAAGAAAATCTAATCTAATCTCAAGTCCGGTACCCAATACTCACCCGTATTTCCCATTAAAGTTAATATCAGGATGTGCCAAAATTTGGCATTCTCCATTCCAAAATACAAGGCATATAAATTCTGTCAAAAGTTTGACCACGTTTATAGATAAAAATATGAAAGTCTATGATTATAAATTCAATATCTATAGATTCACCATAAGATATATTTTCATAATGTATCTAATAGATATTGTAGATGTTAGATATTAGTTCCTAAATATTTGGTCAAATTTAGTAAGCTTTGACTTTTAACTAAACTTATATGCATTATATTTTTGGAAAAGAGGTAGTAAATGTAGGGTTCGCAGCATAGAAAACAAAATTTTTCCTACGATGGGAACAACTATGTACCAAGATCTATCTACTAGATACAAACAACGGGCGGATGTATATCCGTAGAGAACATACCCTTGAAGACCGACAAAGCTTAACGAGTCCAAACTCGTGGTTGATGTAGACGATCTCTTGCCGATCTCAAGATCGAGAGGAAGTCCTAGCGCCGCAAAACAGCAGCGCATCCGTGCTCGCACACACGTTCGAGGCACCGAGCAACCTCCGCCTCCTCGCTCCAGCGATGCAGCGGAAGCACAACTCTTTCTTGCCGAAAAGCCACCGGGAACATGTATCTCGCTAGTCCGAGACCATGGGGAATAAATTCTAGAGGGGGAGAGAGATCCTTCACGAGGAGGTGTGTTGTGAGAGGAGGAGAGGGGGGCCTTTTATAGGGGAGAGGGGGGCACCCAAGGGGCATGGCGCCCAGCCATGGGGCTGCCCCCACCTCTTCCACATTCATGTGGGTGGAGCTCCCACTCAAAATGAAAAGCCTCCACTCCCATTAAAAAGCCTCCACTCAAAAATCCACTCACATGCATTAAATTTCCACCAAATTTAATGCAAGCTCTCATTTAAATAAAACTCTTTTATTTATTTATTCAGAATTTTGTTAATTACTTTAATTAACAAACATTCACATAAAACCCCTTGCTAGTATTCCATTTCACATGCAGAACCAGTTTCAGCAATTTCAACCGAAACAGTTTCGGTGTCTAGTGAAATAAATTCCTGCGCTTTCCTTTTCTTTTCGGCATGAAACTTTTGCTCCAAATGGATGTCGGTGTCTCTTAAGTGTGTCACCCTACGGTTCTCGAATAATGCGGACATGATCGAGACCCCTCTCGGATCAATAATCAGAAGCGGGATCTGGAGACCCATACTGACTCCCACACATTCAACGATGACTTTCTTGTGATCGTCGGAACCTTTTACGCTAGTATCTTAATCCCTTTGTTTCGCGATATATTACATGTCCGAGATTCGATCATCGGTATCTCCATACCTAGTTTGATCTCGTTACTGACATGCACTCTTTTCTCGTTCCCGTGATATAACATTCTAGTGATCAAATCACTTGCTTGCAAGCTAATCAATGTGATATCACCGAGAGGGCCCAGAGTATATCTATCCGTCATCGGGATGAACAAATTCCACTCTCGATCCATGAGCCTCAACATAACACTTTATTAGTTCTGAATCCATCTTTATAATCACCCTGTTACGGTGTGACGTTTGATGTTATCAAGAAACTCTTCCGGTGTTAGTGATTGACATGATCTCATGGTCTAAGGATTAGGATCACTTCGTAAGTTGTTATAGCAATATAAACTCAATGACTTTGATCGTAATGCTATACTTCGGATGAATGTTCATCACACCATTACACTAATGTTGTGACCCCATTATTAACAACATCCAATGTCCATGATCAGGAAACCTTGATCATCTTGTTAATCAACGAGCTAGTTTATGAGAGAGGCATAACTAGGAACTTTCTGTTTGTTTATTAAACACACATGTATTAACGTTCCCGTATTAATACAATTATAGCATGCAAAATAAACATTTATCATAAACAAGGAATATGATAATAACCACTTTATTATTGCCTCTCGGGCATATTCCCTTCAGTCTCCCACTTGCACTAGAGACAATAATCTAGTTTGAAAACTCTGCGTATTGAACACCTATGGCTTTCTGGTGTTCCATATACGCAATTGCAAGTGGTTAACATAATCTACGGATCTGACGCTTCAGGTCCGTGTGTATTTGCATGTCTTTGCGTCTCCACGCATCACTCATTCTCCAATGAGATGGCATTGTATAAATTTGGTCTTTTGGTGAGACCTTTAGTTCCTTGGGGTTAAAACACATCGATACTATTGTCATACAATATATCTTTAGTGTTAGCCCGTTGCGAACCACACCTTAGTTTGATAACAAACTACTTGACACAAATTCCCTCCTTTGCTGCTACTATAGCAGTCATATACTTAGCCTTTTGTTGTAGTATTCGTCACAATGTCTTAACTTTGGAACTCTTCCAAATCCATCATGGAATCTCCTTTCCATTACATTGTGCCACCCATAGTTTAAATTGAGATAAACTTAATTTGTATCTTGTGACAAAACTAGTATCAATGTAACGCTTTACAATGAACTATTTGTAATTGTTTGTCACCTCTACACAAATATATTCTTAGTTCTTCCAAAAGATCATAAGAATATCCTCACTATCGTCCAATGATCATTTTATGATTCATTCTGGTATATGCTCATAACACTTAGAGCATAGGACATATCTGGATGTGTACATATCATGGTATGATTGATCAAAACACTCTCGTGATTGCACTCATCAAGTGTCAAAGCACTTGAATCTTGTTTCACTTATCAAGTGTCGATACACTTGAATCTTGATTCAATTCCTTTCCATGCAACAAGAACTGTTTCTTGTCGTTTCTATATTGAACTCCTTCAATATCTCATATATGTAAGTTTGGCATAAACATATTAGCGTTACGGTCTATCCACTATAGACATTCATGCTAAATATTCGGGTTTTGCCTAAGTCTTTCATCGAAATAAAATTCTTAACCTTTGTCAATAAAAGATACATCATTTCTAATCAACAAGATGTCCTTCACATAATGTATTAGAAATATGTCTCAGCGCTCCCACTTAATTTCTTGCAAATGCAAGCATCTTCATCGTCTCCAGATGAAAAACTCATTTTTCATCATGGTGAAGATTCCAACTCCGCGATGCTTACTTCAACCATTGAAGTTTGCATGCCCTTTTAGCATCCTTTGAATTTAACAAAACCCTTTGGACCGTGTCATGTACACGTCCTAGGTAACCATCCTATTAAAAGAACTTTGTTTTGTTTATTCATCTACCATATACCAAATTATATGTAGTGGTTGCTACTTTAATCCGTTCAGACTAAATATCGCTATGAAAGATCAAATCTTGTCATAGTCAACTCTTTGAACATTGTCATAAAATACTTTACAACATGTCAAATATTTCATAGATGTGAGACATCCATGTCTGTTTCTTTATAGATCCAAATACGACCGATAGGCTTTTACACCTTTCCGGAGGGTCTTCCAAGTTCAAAACTTGATTTCTCGTATATGGAACTATCACGGATTTTATGGCTTCAAGCCATTTGACAGAGTCAGGGCCCATCATCGCTTCTTTGTATGTATTCGGTTCATCATTGTCAAACAATAATGATTTACTCTCAAATCTTAGCATTTGATTGTTTAACCGACCTTCTTGGTTCAATAGGAACTTTAGACCTCCGTGACCACAACCTTTGAGGCACATAAGCTATGAGCATTATGGCAGCCTCCAGAACGATTTCCGGCGATGCGCAACTCAGCACATTTAGCTAAGGTTCGTTAACCTTATCAAAGTTCTATTGTCCTCCCACTTAACTTTTGCGAAAAATTCCTTTTTCAAGAAACTTCACATTTCAAGCGACAAACCCTTTTGTCCTCGGTGTTATGGAGGAATAACCAATTGTTATTCGGAATAACCTACAAAGACATGCTCATCCGAATTCGGTTGTAAACATCTTTAGCATACCAAAATTTAAGAAATGACAACTTGGGTTTTACCCCAAACCATAACTTCCATGGTGTCATTTAAACGGATCTAGACGGAGCTCTTTTCAGTGTAAAAGCGGTAGTCTCTAAAGCTTTAATCTTTTAAAACATAATGGCAGTTTTATAAATAACACCTTTGATCCAACCATGTCTCACAAGGTTTCATTACAAATCTCAAACACTCCATACTCCTATGGTGTTTCGGGAGATGTAAATCTAGGTGTTTTGCTAAACTTGCAACTCAAATAAATCCCTTTATGATAAAATCATAATTCATTTATTTTCTTGTTACACTTGTAACTCAAATAAATCCCTTTATGATCAAATCATAATTTATTTATTTTTCTTGTTACAATGATTTTCCACTTCATCTTGAAAGTCTTTGAAACATTTTCAAATATTTCATACTTCTTTCTCATTAAGTGAACATTCACTCAAAGTTCCGGAGAAAGCATATGAAGTTGAAACCCATCGCTTACGACTACACATAATGGACTACATACATCGATATGTATAAATTCCAATAATTTAGTCGTTCGTTCTTCTTTGGCCTTTGAACGAAGTTTTAATTATCACGTGGAAAGTCTCACAAGCGTCACTTGATCAAATCAAAGACTCCAAAAATCCATGAATATGGAGATTCTTCATGTTTTCTTTCCAATATAATTTAAACAGCGATGTCACTTCATAAGTGATCTTTCAATCATTTGTCTTGCGACATTTTAGCATTAGGTTTTATGGATGTGATTTCTTCAACTAGATTTGTAAATCATCCATCTTATATGGAATACGGTAATTATTTGAACAACCTTTGTTCTTATAATACCTGATTCAAACAATTATTAAAACAAATCTTGAAGTTAAGCTTTGATGTCAACGAGAAATACAAACAACGGTTTGTTTGTTTTCGATGAACATCATCACATATTCTCTTGCTAGTTACTTAGGCCATTGTGGTTCATGAATTGCGTCATTCCGTATGAAATTTCATACCAACCAATTCGGTATCCAATACCCAAGAACCACATTGTTTAACAAGCAAAGAATACAACCATAACATGTATATCATCCATATACCTAAATTGGATGTTTCCAATCTTTTCTTTTCTGCCAAATATATTTTATAGATTCTCTTTCAGCATTTCCTTTTCCTTTTAAAAGAATCTATCAACATCAAAAGTGGCGCCATATACATGACACATAGTCCAAAGCGTGTATATTCAAATAATAATACCTTTGGACTTGCACTTTGAAGTAGATCACCATCATCAAAATGATCGGTATTCTTTCAAAATCCATTCTTTAGTAATCTTTTAGTGTAGTAAACACTTTACATACATCTTCTATTCATCCTTATCATGACGACTTTCATGATCAAGCCAATTTAGCTTATAAAGGAGAATCGTGAGTATAACATTACTTTCCAAAACCCTTTTGGATGATTAGGATGTCTAGCATCTCCAACCTTCGTAAATTCTCATCCAATATGAGAACATATATTATACTCTATCATATTGCAACCAAAACATTGTTTCAGATATCGTTATATCTGCCACACATGATGGTTTCTGAAACAATTCTTTCAGCTCCTAGATAAACTTGATATTAAAACAATCAAGAATCGTGGAGGCAAACATGATACTTAAGATACTAACACTGGAATTGTTACTCTCGATTTAATACCAATTATTAAATTTCACGGAGTAAATAGAGTTTGCTGAAAGTTTGCAATAGGACTTTAAACTTTGATTGACACTCAACACAATACGATACCAGTTCGTAAAGTAAATATCTAGAATTCTATAGTTCTATTATCTCAATTACAACTATGCATAAGGTGGTGAACGAATGCCAATGACTACAACTAATTATGCAAATTCACTTTGATTTAATTTATGATAAATTGAGTTCTACTAATCCAAATTAGAAATGAACTCCCACTCAAAAACGACATCCCTCGTGTCTTTTTGGTGATTACATGAACCAAATCCACTACACCAAGTCCGATCATCACGTGAGTCGGCGTAGCTTCAAAGGCGAGCATCCATATGGTCATCATATCAAAACATATGACTCATGCTTAACCTTTCGGTCCGTGTTCCGAGGCCATGTCTGTACATGCTAGGCTCGCCAAGTAAGAACCTTAGTATTCGCGTGTGTAACTGTCTTACACCCGAGATATGCTCGTGGATTCAAGTACACCCGATCATCACGTGATGTCTTGAAGCGACGAAACATTGTCGGTGCATACTTAAGGAAGAACACATTTTTATCTTGATATCTAAATGAGGGATCATCTTATTATGCTAATAAAACGCCAAACAAGCAATATAGGATGCAATCAAACATCACATGTTTATAAGTGAAATGATATGGTTCCCGCATATGATCTCCATTATGTGCACCATAATATGATCTCTATCATACCTTTATGTGTAAGGCCAAGGTCTATGGAACTTACACGCTATGTGTGTTGTAAGAGTATCATCTTATACTTCTACTTACAACATCACCATATCATAACACTAGCCCAGCAACAATCTAAACTAGACGCCTCTAATTTATCCATTGCAAATTTTACGTGGCTTAGGGCTTTCGAAGATAGAACCGTTCTTACCTACGAACATGAACCACAACGAGGATAACCAAATTGTTGACAACTCGTTGCAAATTAGATATTGACTATAGTAGGAGAGACAGACACCCGCTAGCCACTTATGCAAAACTAGTTGCATGTCAAGCGTGGAACAGGTCTCATGTCCGAGGACATGTAAAGTTTGTCCGGGCCGCTTCATCCCACTATGCCACCAATATCCAAAGTACAACTAAGAAGCAATAAAATGATCATCATCGCCCACATAATCATATGCGTACTACCCGTGCAAAGCATCTACGCATAGATCCGGCTCTGATACCACTGTAGGGTTCGCAGCATAGAAAACAAAAATTTTCCTACGATGGGAACAACTATGTACCAAGATCTATCTACTAGATACAAACAACGGGCGGATGTATATCCGTAGAGAACATACCCTTGAAGACCGACAAAGCTTAACGAGTCCAAACTCGTGGTTGATGTAGACGATCTCTTGCCGATCTCAAGATCGAGAGGAAGTCCTAGCACCGCAAAACAGCAGCGCATCCGTGCTCGCACACACGTTCGAGGCACCGAGCAACCTCCGCCTCCTCGCTCCAGCGATGCAGCGGAAGCACAACTCTTTCTTGCCGAAAAGCCACTGGGAACATGTATCTCGCTAGTCCGAGACCATGGGGAATAAATTCTAGAGGGGGAGAGAGATCCTTCACGAGGAGGTGTGTTGTGAGAGGAGGAGAGGGGGGCCTTTTATAGGGGAGAGGGGGGGCACCCAAGGGGCATGGCGCCCAGCCATGGGGCTGCCCCCACCTCTTCCACATTCATGTGGGTGGAGCTCCCACTCAAAATGAAAAGCCTCCACTCCCATTAAAAAGCCTCCACTCAAAAATCCACTCACATGCATTAAATTTCCACCAAATTTAATGCAAGCTCTCATTTAAATAAAACTCTTTTATTTATTTATTCAGAATTTTGTTAATTACTTTAATTAACAAACATTCACATAAAACCCCTTGCTAGTATTCCATTTCACATGCAGAACCAGTTTCAGCAATTTCAACCGAAACAGTTTCGGTGTCTAGTGAAATAAATTCCTGCGCTTTCCTTTTCTTTTCGGCATGAAACTTTTGCTCCAAATGGATGTCGGTGTCTCTTAAGTGTGTCACCCTACGGTTCGCGAATAATGCGGACATGATCGAGACCCCTCTCGGATCAATAATCAGAAGCGGGATCTGGAGACCCATACTGACTCCCACACATTCAACGATGACTTTCTTGTGATCGTCGGAACCTTTTACGCTAGTATCTTAATCCCTTTGTTTCGCGATATATTACATGTCCGAGATTCGATCATCGGTATCTCCATACCTAGTTTGATCTCGTTACTGACATGCACTCTTTTCTCGTTCCCGTGATATAACATTCTAGTGATCAAATCACTTGCTTGCAAGCTAATCAATGTGATATCACCGAGAGGGCCCAGAGTATATCTATCCGTCATCGGGATGAACAAATTCCACTCTCGATCCATGAGCCTCAACATAACACTTTATTAGTTCTGAATCCATCTTTATAATCACCCTGTTACGGTGTGACGTTTGATGTTATCAAGAAACTCTTCCGGTGTTAGTGATTGACATGATCTCATGGTCTAAGGATTAGGATCACTTCGTAAGTTGTTATAGCAATATAAACTCAATGACTTTGATCGTAATGCTATACTTCGGATGAATGTTCATCACACCATTACACTAATGTTGTGACCCCATTATTAACAACATCCAATGTCCATGATCAGGAAACCTTGATCATCTTGTTAATCAACGAGCTAGTTTATGAGAGAGGCATAACTAGGAACTTTCTGTTTGTTTATTAAACACACATGTATTAACGTTCCCGTATTAATACAATTATAGCATGCAAAATAAACATTTATCATAAACAAGGAATATGATAATAACCACTTTATTATTGCCTCTCGGGCATATTCCCTTCAGTATAATATTTTTTTGAGAGAGCAAGGAGTTAATTGTGTGATTGATTAATATGTCAAACTATATGTTATCCAAGTACCATAACTTCTCTTTTAAGTAATATATTACTACATGAAACTATTCGTCATTCAAGTTAGCATAGTTACAAATACATATCACTAAGAGAGCACAACACCCAGGACGAAAAGCAATGGATAGCGTGGAGACTATTAAATGTACCAAAAGCTCTGTTCCTTTTTATAAGGTGTATTATTTTTCAAAAGTCAAGTGGTTCTATCTTTGACGACGTTTGTAGAAAATAAATCCACAATACAAAATCAATATCATGAAATCCACCATGTAACTTTTTTTATATAAGCAGTGTCTGCGATATAAAAGTTTGAATTTTTAAATAACTAATATACATTATAAAAGGAGCAGACGGAGTATGATACATAGTACTAATTGTCATAATAATTCTTTCCCATAAATTAAAACGATTTAAAACCCATACATGTGATATTTTACCAAACACAATATTTGGAGAAACTATAACTTATTTGCACACGCACATGTGTCTATGGTTTTCTCACATCAATGTAGCAGTCAACTAAATGCTGAACTCCAAGCCCTCTATGTTTCTAATCAGCATGACAAATGGATATGTCCCTAGAAAAATTGCTTCTCATGCAGCAAGGTTTATGATTTCCTCTGCCTAGCTGAGGCTGCCCCTCTACACTTCCAATGGATTTAGAAATCATGCTTCTTCCCAAACATAAAATTTTCTTCCGGCTTTCATGACAGGCTCAACACGAGAGATCTTCTAGGGAGGAAAATTTTACGTATTGAATCATATGCCTATATTCTCTCTGAGGATAATACCCGAGAGACCTTATTGCATATATTCTTCACATGTGACTTCAGTCAAAATTTAGGTGGAAGCTTAATATGGAGTGGAATCCTGATCTGCCTCTCATGGAGATGCTAATTGATGGAAAAGCAGAGATCAAATTCTTTCTGTGCCAAAGAGGCCATCATCTCGGCCTACTAGAGATTATGGAACCATCTAAATAGAATAATTTTTAACAATCAACATCTAGATTTCAGAGATTGTTTTAGGTTCTTTAAAAAGACTTTTTTCCTAGTTAGATGAGATAAACCTAGACTTATGCGGGTATCTAGGAGTGGCTTGATGCATTGTAAACTATTTGGTGGTACTCACTCCAATAATAATTCCCCTTATTTAAAAAAAATGAAAATGACACGATTGGAGCCTTCCCTACGGTTTTCTTGTAAAAAAAACTTTAACTTATTTTAAAAGCATATAGTATATGATACATCAAAGATAATGCCCTCGCATTTGCGAGGGCCACCTTGCTAGTTAGAAGTAGAAAGGTCGGCCCTCACAAATTCAAGGGAATCATCTCAAACATAACGAAAACGCCTAAGAAACAATATCACAGTCCATATTATATGATTTCAAGTAATATGTATTCATAATCATCGTAAAGGCTTTGCTAATATTTCAAATGTAACTTGAGTGCTTTTAATCATGGGACATCCGCAGCCACTTGTAACTCTGAGCAGCCACTTGTACTTAAATGATTTGATAGAAATTAAACTCGACCTCGAAAAGATTCTACATCTGGGACATCCGCGCGCAACCACAAGTTTCATGCCAAGTTCTGATACCCGACTCCCTGTAGCTTGTTCAGTTCCGGTCGACCCACTTCACCAGTATAACACATTAGCTAGCTTAATACCCGGACAAAATGAGGTGAAATGGTTGAAAGGCCAGGTGAGTTATGTCGTCACGAAATCCACCCGTATGTACTGGAGACAAGAAAATCACTAGTGCAGAGGGGCCCATTGGTCCCGGCTGGTAAGGGGCTTTAGTTCCGGTTACCCAACCGGGACGGGGCAATCGGGACTAAAGCCCCAACCTTTAGTCCCGGTTGCCCCACCAACCGGGACAAATGGGGGTACACGTGGCGGCGTCAGAGGGCGAGGGGGGTGTAGCATTAGTCCCGGTTCGTAACACGAACCGGGACAAATAACCTTCTGCCGCGGAAGAGATTTGGCCCATTTCTCTGCCGCGGAAGAGAATTCATTTTGGCACATTTTGTTGCCACGAGAGCATTTTCGCCACTTTTTGTGCCGCGGCAGAGAATTCATTTAGGTTGTTTTATTGTTTATTTAGTGTTTTGCACTTATCAATGAAGGAACCGTTATATTACACAAGATCATCATGACAATATTACATTCAATACACGGATCGAGTTCATGCACTACATACAAAAGTTGCTCTTTTTACAATCCCTATTGTCTATACACAGCCGAATAGTATTCCCCTTTTGGGTTTAGGACTTCTGCATCCAAGAATCCCGCCAATTCCTCCTGAATTGCTCCTACGCGATCCTTTGGCAGAAGACCGTCCCGTAGACGTTCGATCTGATTAAAAAAAGGAGTCAGCCTATATGAATGAAACTAAACACAATTTGATTGTAATGAAAAACTATAGAAATTGTTTACGTACGTGGAGTTGCTCTAAATTTCTGCCCTTCTCATCGCATGTCTGCCGGATGAACTCGCAAACATAGTATCCACATAGATTGTTACCTGGTCCTTGTGTCGGGCACTTTACGAGAACATAGTTCAATTAAAATAATAATCAAGCATGATAATAACTGTATCAAAACTAGAATCAAAGAGATGCGTGGATATAGCTAGTGGTGCTTACATCTAGTGCTTCAAATGTAAGCTCCTCTTTCCAAACACCCCTAGCCTTGTTGGTGAACCGTTTCCAAGCGCTGCCCGGCGAAGAAAACGAATAAAAGAAGTTCTTAATTACTTGATATCATAAAATTCACGAACGTTACCGATATATTGTCGTAATGATTAGAATTACCGCTGGAGGATCATCTGCATGTCCTTCCACTGCTCAAGGGGTTTATGTTTCGAGTCCATGACTAGTACACGCCCTTTATCAAGTTGAATGATTAACTGAATATAGTGGAAGCTGCGAATGCATAACTAATCAATTATATACTTAACATCGAGTACGCGAAATAGAAAGTGTATAGAAGACAATAACACTGACTCGAAGTTGTAAGGAAAAAGTATTTCCCTTATGGTTTCTTGAAACCTTAACGCGTGTACTATATTATCCTCCGTATCCTGGAGGCTTGTTTTGATATTAGCTTGATGAACCCAATATGGGTCAATGAAGCCAATGTCATAGATTTGTCCTCTGCTGCATTCGAGAATCTTCATTCTGCATATTACAGTATGATTATATACATGCAATAAACAAGGTGAGATAGCTGGAGACTAAATTAATTACAGAATTAGTACTTACAGACAATAGGGACTGATGATCGATTTGTCCAAGGCGTCTTGATTGAATAATTGAAATAGTTCATCAAATTCAATGGATATCATATCATCCTTTTCTTTCCCATGATGCTGTTTTGTAACCCTCAGCACTATCCAGTTAGCCCCGGCCTTTGTGGCATGCATGTACCAGTTATGCAATCTTCGCATTTTTGTTGGAAGATTGTTTACCTCCTCAGGTTTGACGAGAGGTTTGCCGTACTGGTATTTGTATGCTACTTCACTCACGGGGAAGTACTCTAACTGGGATAAGTACTGGGCAATACTCATACCTTGAGCAGCGGCAGCTTCTCCGTATTGTGCAACTACCTCTGGATCATACTGCTCTTCGGCCCCATATTTGCTCGACCCCACATTGGTTTGGGAAATCACCTTGAGAGGGGCGCAAGACTGTTTTGCTTGTTCTCCGAGCTGGGCAACAGATTTCTCGCTTGCATCAGTACTGCTCTTCGAGGCTTTTTGTGCCGCATGTGACTTGAGAATAGAACGCTCATAGTCTGATGACAGCTTTGGCTCGGGTTGATGAAGAGTATTTAGCATTTGCAACACTCTGGCTTTTTCTTCTTTGGTGCTGGGGAACTCTGGCTCTTTCGGCCGCCTCAGCTTAGCGAAAAACGTTGTCGTTTCCGCATCAACGATCGCCGCAGTCTCCTCTTCAGTACAGTCATAAGCTCTCTTAGGAGTAACCTTTGGTACTTTTGGAAGAGGCTCTTGTTTACGTTTCGGCGATCGCTTACCACGACGCAGAGTAGTGGTACGCTTACGTTTTTTATCCTGAGGCGCCGGCGATGGCTCCCGCGGCGATGGCTGCGCCGGAGATTGGTGAGGCGACGGAGCCGGGTGAGGCGACGAAGACGGCTGCCGCGGCGGCAACGACCTCGCTGGAGACGGGTGAGGCGGCGGCGAAGATGGCCTTGGCGTGTGATTTCGAAGCACGATACATTCCTTCGGCCATAGAATGGTGACGTTTGTTGCGTCTCCCAGTACAGTCACATCCCCTTCACCTGCAGGGTAGTCAAGATCCAAAACTTCAAAGGTGGGCATGATTTCATCCACCCCGACAACAGCGTAGCCCTCTGGAACCGGACGATAGTGGTAAGTTGGTGTGGGTCCAATTGGTAAGGCATAGCCGACCGCCACCTTCATTGATATGTTCACAACTTTGACATGTAGCTCGCAGTGTGTTATCTCTGTGATATCATCCACTGGGTAGCCAACAGGAGCCATTGTCCGTGCACCATCGTCATCGCCATTGTCATCA
This sequence comes from Avena sativa, assembly GCA_916181665.1. Taxonomy (NCBI): domain Eukaryota; kingdom Viridiplantae; phylum Streptophyta; class Magnoliopsida; order Poales; family Poaceae; genus Avena; species Avena sativa. Next base: position 294,186,728 of record OV702282.1, read on the forward strand.
CTCGGGACCTCGGTGGAAGCCACACTGCTTTTTCAATTATTCGATTGGCCGGTAGCATCGAATGCAGTGTGCTGTTGAGATGGGCCGGTAGTACTTTCCTCTTTAAGTGCGTTAATTTCATCTTGTTGTTGCTTTATTCGTTCTTCAATTAAGCGCATTCGCTCTTTCTGACTATCTGCTTCAACTTCCGCCCTGTCCTTTCTCCTCTGACGGCTTCTATCGGGATATTTCTTCCTCTCTTCGGAAAACTCAGTCCTCCATGGTTGGGAGCCTCTTGTGCCTCGTGTTCGTCCATCATGTTCCTTATTTCCAAGGGCGAGTGTGAGCTCATCATTCTCTCTATCGGGAATGAAGTCCCCATCTTTAACAGCCTTTACTGCTTTTCTCATCCTCTCGATTGGCAAGGGGTCTTCTTTATGTCGTATGTTATATATACACATCCCTTCCGAGTCCAACGTGCCCCCATGCCCATAAAACCAATTCCTTGCACGTTCTACCCAATCGTCTGTCTCTGGGGTGATATTTTTAGCACGCAGTTCATTCTCAAGTTTCTCCCACTTAGGAATGCCACCCTGTAGCCACCTTGCCCCATAGTATGGTGATACTTCTTGTTAGAAGCATTCAGCTTATTCGTTGCAGACATTTTCTTAGCTTTTTCTGATGTCTTGTAATTTACAAACTCAGCCCAGAATGGTTTTATCTTCTCAAACTGAGTCTTCTTGAAATCCGGAGTCTTCTCTTTCACGACATAGTCAAGGTGCAATCTTTTCTTCCAGTTGGTGAAACACTGGGCCATCTTCTTCATAGCCCACTCCCTGACCTTAGCCTCCATGGCTCTCCCATGTTCTAAGGCGTCCTCAACTGGATCCTCTGCATTTGGATCCAGCACTATCTTCGGTAGTTTGAAATTAACCATGAGCCTCTTCCACAGTAAATCTTTGGCCTTGTTAGGGACAAACAAACATGTTCCCTCTTCTTTAGCATCAGCAAGCCTATTCCAATTTTGAATGGTGATCGGGATTAACTCCCTAACGATTACTCCGCATTGTGCCACAAATTTGATTGCGACAACTTTGGGAGCCGTCGGTTTGCCGTCTTCAGCGATATCTTCGATCCTGAACCTCTCGTGGTCTTCCAACTTTTTGGTTGGGCCTCGTCCGCTCTTTTCAGTAGATTTGTTCGATCCGGAGGGCTAAAAGAAGAAAGATCGTCGTTACTATTTCTATATAGATAGCAGATGATTAATTAATGAATTAATTATATTACATGCACCTCGCCAGAGCGGTCGTCTTCTCGATTACACAAGGCATCGCCTTCTCCCTCGCGGAAGGCAACACCTTCAACCTCAAACAAGTCGTCTATTCCGGCAAAAAGAGGATCACCCTCACCGGAGTTGTTCAGAAACGTCGATACATCTAAATTTTCTTCCCCGCGGATCACACCTTGGATCAACTCTTCCTTTTCTTCGTCTCTGTCGTGTGGGTCCATATTTTCTGCATAGGTGGAAAATGGATAAGTCAAAGCGGCTAAGGAGAAACCATCGGGCTCGGATCCTATCACGAAGAACCAATACCGAAAAGAAAGGCGGCAATCAATCAACCCTCAGGTTCGGGATGCCCTGGCGAGGACACACCGGCTAACCCTAGGTGCAACATCGATTCAACTAGGGTCTATGACAACTAATATCATGGCTAAGAATCTACAATGCGGTGGCTATCAAGAAATCTTCGATCTTCGATGGTGTTGACCTCGGTCTTTGATCTCGATCTCGTATTCTACCGCGAAGAACCGAACGCCGGAAAGAGAGGGGAATAATCAACACATGGCATCGATGCAATGATCAAACAAGGATGATGATATGACAAGTTAATTTGTATTAAAAAGTAACCCTAAGACATGCTCGGCAATTTAAACGGGGTTCCGAGGGGTGAAAACCCTAACTCGGCGAAACTCCGGAGTATATGAGAGGGGTTGATTTTGTTTTCTAATTAAACGTGTCTTGAAAGTTGTTGAACAATGCATGATTATAGGTTAAATAGTTAGATCTCATTTTTCTGAACATTTTGATGTATTATTTGTATTTTTCTGAGTTATAAATAATTAATTATTGAATTTACAATATTATATCAATTTCTCGATTTAATTAAACCATTTCTGAATTTAAACAAAACAGAAAACAGTTTTTACACTGAGGCCACTGCTAGCCACAGTGGCTGACAGAGGGGCCCGTGGCCACCTCAGCCTCCACGCAGGGAGGTGGGACTTGGACCAGGCCACGGCTAACCTGCACCACAGAGGCACCTAGCCTCTAAGGCTGGCAGGTGGGACAGGGGCCACGCGGGCACCACGCGGTAGCCACGCGAGCACCACGTCACCACGACGGGCGGCGCGGCAGACGGTGATCGACGGCGACCCTGGGGAGCGCGCGAGACTGCGGGATGTGCGCGTTCGAAAGAGCTCGTCGAGGCGAACCATATGGTGGCTGCGCCGCCCATTATTGGTCGCCGGAGCGACGAGCACAGCGGCGGACAGAGGCGGCGACGACAGATGGTCGTCGCGGTAGAGCTAGAGAGCGAGAGGGAGCGTGTGAAGAGGTGCTAGAGCACCAGTGGCTCACCACGAACGTGATGCCGGGGTCGGGGAAGCAAGGGGTGGCCGGACGGAGGCGAATCGACGACGGCCGGAGCTCGGGAAGATGGGTTGCAGAGCTTGATTAAGGCCGATCGGGGACGATTCCTTTGGCGTAGAGACGCAGTCCAGCACGGCGGAGCTCCTCGGCACCTTGGCTTGGCTCGTGGAGGCTCTGAACGACGACGATGACGAGTTAGGGTTTCTGCTTAAATGGGGAAGAATGCGAGAAGGAACGAGAGGGGATGAGATTGGTACTGGGAGAGAGATGGCAATGCGGCGGTTCCTATCCTTGCATCCAACAGCGGCGACGAGCTCGGCGGGCAGCCTGCCGGCGTCGTGGGGGGGGGGGTTTCTGTGTGCGCGCGTCGATGAATGAGATGGGGAAGAAGAAGAAGAGGGGTGTTATAACCGAAGGACCTTTTGTCCCGGTTGGTGGCTCCAACCTGGACTAAAGGGTCATACGTCCCGCTTGGAGCCACCAACCGGGACGTATACTCCAATTTTTTCAGCAGACCAAGGGGCGCGCGCAGGGGGTCTTTAGTCCCGGTTGGTGGCTCCAACCGGGACATATGACCCTGTTTTCAAAAAAATTCAGCAATTTTCTCTTTGTTCCCGCCTTATTTTTTATTTTGGGGTTTAAATTTGTAATGTTTTTTAAATGATAATTACTTTGGAATTTAGAAAAACTTTAAACATAAAAAGTGTTTGAATTTGAATAGCCAATTCAAAACCATTTACTGTTTTTAAAAATAATTAATGTAACCATTTAAACTATGAACCATTTAAAATTAAAAATGAATTAACTTATATTTTTTGAATATTAATTTGGAATTTAGAAAAACTTTAAACATAAAAAGTGTTTGAATTTGAATAACTAATTCAAAACCATTTTCTATTTTTAAAAAATAATTAATGTAACCATTTAAAATATGAACCATTTAAAATTAAAAATGAATTAACTTATATTTTTTGAATATTAATTTGGAATTTAGAAAAACTTTAAACATAAAAAGTGTTTGAATTTGAATAACTAATTCAAAACCATTTTCTGTTTTTAAAAATAATTAATGTAACCATTTAAACTATGAACCATTTAAAATTAAAAATTAATTAACTTATATTTTTTGAATATTTATTTGGAATTTAAAAAAACTTTAAACATAAAAAGTGTCTAGATTTGAATAAATAATTCAAAACCATTTTCTATTTTTTAAAAAAATTAACGTAACCATTTAAACTATGAACCATTTAAAATTAAAAATAAATTAACTTGTATTTTTTGAATATTTATTTGGAATTTAGAAAAACTTTAAACATAAAAAGTGTCTGGATTTGAATAAATAATTCAAAACCATTTTCTATTTTTAAAAAATAATTAATGTAACCATTTAAACTATGAACCATTTAAAATTAAAAATTAATTAACTTATATTTTTTGAATATTTATTTGGAATTTAGAAAAACTTTAAACATAAAAAGTGTTTGAATTTGAATAACTAATTCAAAACCATTTTCTATGTTTCAATTTGGATTTGAATTAACTTATATTTTTTATATATTAATGGGCGGGAAAAAAAGAACGGGAAATAATGGGCGGAAAGAAAATTTTATTAGGATAGAACTGGAATTAAAGTACATAACGCAACTAACACAAAGTTACATAGAAGAACTGGAAATTAAGATACATGGCTAGATTAAGCCACAATCGGCCGAACTTGTTTTGCAATGTTGGAGTGATTCAGTCATGCTCCTGCCTACACCTGTAATACTCGCCAGTTTAGTCATCGTACTCGCCGCGGCCGTCGTCGCTATCGTCATCGGGGTCGCCGTAGTTGAACCTTGAAGGCTGAGTACGAGTGGGCTGGACTTGAGGGTAGCGCAGGCGGGGGCTAGAGTCGGCGGCCGTGTCATAGGCCATGACGCTCTGGAGAGTCCGACCGCGCCACCACAACCGACGGCCGGCCTCGTTGAAGTTCGGAGGAGGTGGTCCATCCTCCTCGTGCCTGGCGAGCACCCTCTCACGCTGATCCATGAAGAAGGCTTCCCAAGTCGGGAAATAGTCGGGATGCCATCTGGGATTCCTCCGCTGCTCCGGCGTGAGCTCGAAGTAGTAGTGGTTCGTGATGGCCATCCGACGCGCCACACCTAGAGGGACAAGAGGAACCGGCATGCCTCCGGCGCTTAGCATCCAGCCGACGGGGACACAGTAGCCCGGCAGGCAGGGGTAGTTCGAGGCGAAAAGCGCCTCCGCCTCCCTGGGAGTTAGTGCTACGGTGGAAGTCATGGGAAAGAGTGATGAGCTTGCAGTTATGAGTCTAGAGATGTGCAATGACAATGGAGGCCAACCCTACATATATATAGTGAGAAATGGCAGGAAGATAACTGAAGAGAAGAACTGACGGGAAGAACTAGCGGGAAAAACTGGCGGGAAGAAATGGCCGGAGAAATGGCAGGAAGAAAAATGGCTCATTTAGAACTTGCATTGGATCTCTGAAGAAACCACATATTGCGAGTCTAAAAATGATTTTTTCAAAAAAATCACGGGCGATAGATCATGTACCTGTAGTACAAACTGGACCCACTTCCTACCGATTCGGCAGACATTTGTCCTTTTTACCCGGGATGGACGAAAAGGTTTGAGATGTCCCGGTTGGGAGATAGTCCATATAAGGTGGTCTAGTATTTTAGGAAAATGGGACGGTAGCATTCTGAAACGGCATTTTGGTGGTTACTTCACAAAACGACCCGTTTTTTGCGCTCGGAAAATGGAAAAGGGCTTTTCCGTGCGACAAAAAGGAAAACTTCCTCCTGCAACATTGTTCTCCATACCAATGTCCACATGCATGCATAATATGGGCACAGCATCACAAACTATGTCGTGATTCAGCACATAACATCGGTCATTTGGACCGAAAGCCATGAAACCTCGAACATGATAGGTCATTTTGCGAAGGTTTTTTCGAGACATGATCGATATACCAAGTCTGGTATTTTTCCTTTCAACTATATCACATAATATGACACCACACGAAGGATTTTCATTGTTCGGATTTTCAATATACTAAAGGTTCATCTTTAGTCCCGGTTGGAGGGATTTCGGCAGGCTGGGCCAGGCAGCACTAATGATAGGGGTGGGTGTCGACATTATGTCCTGCGGCGTGTACCTTGTCCCGGATGGTGTCACCAACCGGGACTAAAGATGAACCTTTAGTCCCGGTTGGAGACACCAACCGGGACAAAACACGAGTCAGCACTAATAATAGGGGTGAGTGTCGACATTATTTTGTAAGTGACCGCGCGCGTTTGGAGATCAGATCTTAATGGTAAGTACGAATCGGGACAACTTCATAGTCCCGGTCCAGCCACAAAACGGGACTAACACTCAAGACATTTATTAATATTAAAAACTGAGACTACAAAACCGGGACTAAAGGCCCCCTATATATAGTCCCGCGAAAGATATCCTTCGGTGAAGCCACAAACCGCGAAAGACATGAACTAGAGTTACATAATATGAGCATGAACTTCTTGGCATATGTCCTTCCTTATGATTTCTTCAGACGTAACCATGAAGCATCTTCTTTACTTAACGGAATGCTTGGGTCAGTTTTCACTGTGAAGAGCGGAATTTCATCAAACTTATTATAATCTTCTGACATGTCTGTCTTGTCCTCGATTCCCACGATGTTTCTTTTCCCTGAAAGAACTATGTGACGTTTTGGCTCATCATATGATGTATTCGTTTGCATATTTTTTTCTTTTTTTTCGGTCTGCAGGACATGTCCTTCACATAGAAAACCTGAGATACATCATTGGCTAGGACGAATGGTTCATCTCTATAACCAAGATTGTTGAGATCCACTGTTGTTATTCCGTACAACTGGTCTATCTTTACCCCTTCCCCATTTAGGTTGACCCATTTGCAGCAAAACAAAGGGACTTTAAAAGAGACTCCTGTTGGAGATATGCCCAAGAGGCAATAATAAAGTGGTTATTATCATATCTTCATACTTATGATAAATGTTTACATACCATGCTATAATTGTATTAACAGGAAACATTAATACTTGTGTGATTTGTAAACATAAAAGAGTCCCTAGTAAAGCCTCTTGTTAAACTAGCTTGTTGGTTAATATATGATCATGGTTTCCTGATCATGAACATAGAGATGTTATTGACAACAGGGTCATATCATTAGGAGAATGATGTGATGGACATACTCCTATAGATAAGCGTAGCATAAAGATCAAGTCATTTAATATAGTTCATTTGCTATAAGCTTTCTGATACATAGTAACCTAATTCCTTCGACCATGAGATCATGCATATCACCTTTACCGGATGGATGCTTTGATGACATCAAACACCACACCGTAACTGGGTGGCTATAAAGGTGGCATTGAGTGTTCGGAAAGTATTGGTTGAGACACATGGATCAAGAGTGGGATTTGTCCATCCATATGACGGATAGATATACTCTGGGCCCTCTCGGTGGAATGTCATCCAATTAGCTTGCAAGCATGTGACTGGATCACAAGGGATCACATATCACGGGAACGAGAAAAGAGTACTTATCGGTAACGAGGTTGAACTAGGTATGCAGAGATACCGACGATCATAACCTCGGATAAGTAAACTATCGTGAGACAAAGGGAAATTGGTATCGTATGTAAGTGGTTCATTCGATCGCAAAGTAATCGTAGAAATATGTGGGAGCCATATGAATTTCCAGATTCCTCTATTGGTTATTGTTCGGAGAAGTGTCTCGATCATGTCCGCATAATTCACGAACCGTAGGGAGACACACTTAAGGATTCGACGTTGTTTGAGTAGTTATGGTATTATGAGAAAGAGACCGAATGTTGTTCGGAGTCTCGGATGGGATCCGGGATATCACGAGGTGATCCGGAATGGTCCGGAGAATAAGATTCATATAAGGAAAGTCCCGTTTCGGAGTTCGGGAATGATTCCGATGTTTTCATCAGGAATGTTCTAGAAGGTTCCGGAATGTCCGGCACTCCGGGGGGGAAGGGGTACATGAATGTGTCATTACATATTGGAATGATTGCATCATGTACTAAGTGTTCTCTCTGTTCCAAATAAAGGATTAAATTGAATCCTAAAACTGAAAAGTCAAATGGCCAGTTTGAAAGTCAAACGGCTAAAACAGGAAACTGTGGGAAACAAGCAAGAGGAGGTTGAAACCGACTTGGGGGAGGAGTCCCTCCTCTCCAAGCCGGCGCGCCACCCAAGGCCGACTTGGGGAGGGACTCCCTCCCCTTGGCCGCCCCTCCCACCTATAAAAGGAGGGGCAGGGCCTCCTCCTCTAGACACACAAGTTCCTATCCTCTAATCTAAATCCTAGCCCTAGACTCCGGTTTAGAGACGCTTTGGTTTAGAGCTTCTAATTGCACTAGCCTTCGGATTAGAGCCTTCTAATTGGTGTGTCTAAACCCTAGAACACTAATAGTTCTCTCTCATACTCCACCATACTCGCTCCGGCTTAAGGCGAAGCCCTGCGAGATCTCCCCTCTACTTCCGGTACCACGCCGTTGTGCTGCCGGAATCGCGAGGAGAGTCCTACAACCTCCGTTGCCTGCTAGAACAAGGGAGAGGAAGGTCTTCGTCGAGTACCGAACGTGTGACCGACTGCGGGAGCGCTGCCGGAACGTGGCGCCGGAAGGATCGTCTACGCGATCTTGAGATCGGAAAGAGTATGACTACATCACCCACGAGAATCTGCTCTCGTTAACCGCTTTGGAATCTTCGAGGGTAAGTTATTCCATCGAATCGTTGCTACAATCTAGTAGATAGATCTTGGCTTGTTTGTTTGTATGCGATAGAAAATTTTTGTTTTCCATGCTACGAACCCCTACAGTGGTATCAGAGCCGTGTCTATATGTAGATCTGTTGCACGAGTAGAACACAATGGTCATTGTGGGCGTTGATGCTTTTATTGTCGATTGCTTCTTGTGTACTTTGCATCTTGCGGTATGTTGGGATGAAGCGGCCCGGGCTAACCTTACATGACATCGTTCATGAGACTTGCTCCACGCTCGACATGCAACTTGTATTGCATAAGTGGCTTTGCGGGTGCCTGTTTCTCCTAGCATAGTTAAGATCCAATTTACAACGGGTGATTAACAATACTAGTATCAATGTTGTGGTTCGTGTTCGTAAGTTAGAACGATACTTATTAACAGCCCCAAACCACGTAAAACATGCAAAGAAAGTAGAGGCGTCTAACTTTGTTTTGCAGGGGTGTGCAGTGATGTGATATGGCCATGATTGTGATTATATATGATGTATGCAATGTTCCTTATTATAAGTCGGCAACCGGCAGGAGCCATATGGTTGTCTTTAATTTCTGTTAAGACCCGCGTGTCTATTCAAAGTAGTTGTAATAGTTGAAGCCGGTGGACGACAACCATGGAGCAGCGTCATTGACCTTCATGCAATGCCGGTAATGATGGAGATCATGTTCGTGCTTGAAGATGGAGATCGGAAGCACAAAGAAGAAAGGCCATATCATATCATATATTATGAATTGCATGTGATGTTAATCCTTTATGCATCTTGTATTGCTTAGTAGACGACGGTAGCATTATAAGATGATCCCTCAAGCACACAATTTCAAGTTCTTAAGTGTTCACCCTTAGTATGCACCGTTGCTAAAGCTTGTTGTTTCGAAGCACCACGTGATGATCGGGTGTGTTAGATTCCGCAAGTGTATACAACGTAAGCAAGCCAGATTTGCTTATGCGGAAGCTAAGGTTTGATCTTGACGAGCCTAGCATGTACAGAGATGGCCTCAGGAACACGGATTACCGAAAGGTAGAGCATGAGTCATATAGTAGATATGATGAACATGTTGCTTGTTCGCCATTGAAGCTATATCAACTCTCGTGATGATCGGTTTTGATGTGGTGGATTTGGTTCGTGTGATCACTAAAACAATGTGAGGGATATTGTTTTGAGTGGGAGTTCACCTAGATTAATTTAATTATTAATTAGAACTCAATTTATCATAAACTAAATCAAAGTGAATTTGCATAGTTGTTGTAGTCATTGGCATCCGTTTACCACCTTGCGCTTAGTTATAATTGAGATGATAGAACTATAGAATTCTGGTTAGTTACTTTACGAACTGGTATCGTATTGTTTTGAAGTGTTAATCTAAAGTTTAAAAGTCCTATTGCAAACTTTCAGTAAGTTCCGGTTACTCCATGAAGTTTAATAATTAGTATTAAATCAAGAGTAACAATTCCAAGTGTTAGTATATAAGTATCATGTTTGTCTCCATGATTCTTGATATTCAAAGGATTCTCTTAATATCAAGGTTATCTAGGATCTGAAAGAGTTGTTTCAGAAACCATGATGTGTGGAAGATATTGTGATATCTGAAACGAAGTTTTGGTTGCAACATGATAGAGTATAATATGGCAAAGTTCATGTTCTCATATTTTGATGAGAATTTGCAAAAGGTTGGAGACACTTGTTGTCCTAATCCTCCAAAAGGTTTTTGGATAGCAACATTATACTCATAATTCATCGTTATAAGCTAAAAGTAGCTTGATCATGGACGATTCCATGATAAGGGTGAATATTTGATGTAGGTAAAATGTTTACTGCACCAAGAGATTACTAAAGAAAGGAATTTGAAAGAACACCAAACATTTGATGATGGTGATCTACTTCAAAGTGCAAGTCCAAAGACATTGGTATTTAACTATATACGCTTTGGACTATATGTCATATGTATGACTCCACTATTGATGTTGATAGATTCTTTCAAACAGAAAAGGAAATATTGAAAGAAAATCTCATAAGTATATGGCAGAAAGGAAAAGACTAGAATTGTTCAGCTTAAGTATATAGATGATATACATGTTATGGCTATATTCTTTGCTTATTAAACAATGTGGTTCTCAAGTATTTGATACTGAATTTGTTGGTGTGAATCGTCATACGAAACAACACAATTCATGAACTACAATGGCCTAAGTAACTAGCAAAAGAATATGTGATGATGTTCATCGAGAACAAATAAAGGGTTATTGTGTTGCTCGTTAAACATCAAAGCTTGCCTTCAAAGATTTGTTTTATCAGGTATTATGAGAACAAAAGGGTTGTTCAAATAATTGCCGTAATCCATAAAAGATGGATTCGCAAATCTCGTTGGAGACATCACATCCATAAAACTAGGGCTAAAGATGTCGAAAGACAAATTGTTTGAAAGATCACTTAGGAAGTGACATCGCCGTTTAAATTATACTGGAAAGAAAACATGAAGAAACTCCATGTGGATGGAATTTTGGAGTCTTTTGATTTTTGATCAAATGACACTTGTGAAACTTTCCTAGAGATAATTGAAACTTCGTTCATAGGCCAAAAGGGAACGAAAGACTAGCTTATTGGAATTTGTACATATTGTTGTACGAAGTCCATTATGTGTAGTCAAGAGCGATGGATTTTAACTTCATTTGCTTTTTCCGAAATTTTGAGTGAATATATGAATATTTACTTAATAAGGATGAAGTATGAAACATTTGAAAAGTTCAAAGAATTCAAGATGAAGTGCAAAATCATTGTAACAAGAATATAAACAGTTTATGATAAAGATCATAAAGGAAGATATTTGAGTTACAGAGTTTAGCATAATACCTAAGATTTAAGGAATCGTTCCGTGGATTTGCATTTCCCGAAACACCATAAGGGTATGGAGCGTTCGAGGTATGTAATTAAACCTTGTTTGACATGGTAAGATCAAAGGTATAATTCATAAAACTGCCATTATATTTTAAAGATTAAAAACTTTAGAGATTACCGTTTTTCCACTGAAAAGAGCTTCATCATAATCCGTTGAAATGACACCATATAAGGTTATGGTTTGGGATAAAACCCAAGTAGTCCTTTCTTAAAACATTGGTATGCTATGCATAAGAAAGATGTGTGCAACCAAAGTCGGATGAACCTGTCTTTGTATAACTGTTAAGTATTCCTCCATAAACACCGGAGACAAAAGTGTTTGTTGCTTAGAACGTCAAGTTTCTTTGAGAAGGAATTTTTCGTGAAAATTTAAGTGGGAGGACAATAGAACTTTGATAAGGTTAAAAGAACCTTAGCTATATGTGCAGAGTTGCGCAGCACCGAAAAGTGTTCCGGAGGCAGCAACAATGCTCATGGCTCACGTGCCTCAAAGGTTGTGGTTACGAAGGTCAAAGTTTCTATTGAAACAAGTAGGTCGGGTAAACAATCAAATACCAAGATTTGAGAGTTAAATCATTATTTGGCAATAATGATCTGACTACATACAAAGAAGCAATGATGGGCCCTGACTCCGTCAAATGGCTTGAAGCCATAAAATCCGTGATAGTTCCATACACGAGAAATCAAGTTTTGAACTTGAAGGACCCTCGAGAAAGGTGTAAGACCTTACAGTTGTGTCTGGATCTATAAAGAAATAGACATGGATGTTTTACATCTATGAAATAGTCGACATGTTGGGAAAGAGTTCACAACAATGTTCAAAGGTTGTATATGACAAGATTTGATCTTTCATAGCGATATTTAGTCTAGACGGATTAATATAGCAACCACTACATATAATTTTGTTATATGGTAGTTGGATAAACAAAACAAATTCTTCTAATAGAAGGGTTACCTAGGACGTGTGCGTGACACGGTCCAAAGGGTTTTGTTAATTCAAAGGATGCTAAATGCATATGCAAACTTCAATGGTTGAAGTAAGCATTGCGGAGTTGGAATCTTCACTATGATGAAACTGTTAAAGGAGTTTAAATTCGTCGGAGACAATGAAGATGCTTGCATTTGCAAGAAATTAAGTGGGAGCGCTAAGACATGTTTCTAATACATTATGTGGAAGACATATTGTTGATTGGAAATGATGTATCTTTTATTAACACAAAATAAGAATTTCATCTCGATGAAAGGCTTAGGCAAAACCCAAATATTTGGCATCAATAGACGCTAATATGGTTGTGCCGAAAGTACATAGATGATGTATTGAATAAGTTCAATATAGAAACTACAAGAAAGGTTCTTGTCGAACAGAAAGGATTGAATGAGTTCAATATTGATGATATATTCAAGTGTATTGACACTTGGTAAGTGAAACAAAGATTCAAGTATAGATTGATACTTGATGTATGAAATCACAAAGAATATTTATATCAATCATACTGTGATATGTACAAATCCAGATATGTCCTATGCTCTAAATGTTATGAGCATATACCAGAATGATTCATAAGATGATAATTGGACAATAGTAAGGATATTCTTAAGATCTTTTGAAGAACTAAGAGTATATTGTTTGTAAAAGTGACAAATAGATGGTTAGTTCATTGTAAAAGTACTACATTGATACTAGTTTTGTCACAAAGTACAAATTAAGTTTATCTCAATCTAAACTAAGGGTGGCACAATATAATGGAGAGTAAGTTCCATAATGGATTTGGATGAGTTCCAAAATTAAGACATTGTGACAGATACTACAACAAAAGGCTAAAGTATATGACTGCTATAATAGCAGGTAAAGAGGGCATTTGTGTCAAGTAGTTTGTTATCAAACTAGGTGTAGTTCACAGTGGCATAATACTATGAAGATATATTGTACGACAATATTATCAACATGTTTTAACCCCAAAGAACTAAAGGTCTCACCAAAGGACCAAATTTATACAAAGCCATCTCATTATAGAATGAGTGATGCGTAGAGACGCAAAGACATGCAATTACACACGGACCTGGAAGTGTCAGATCCGGAGATCAGTTGACCACTAGCAATCGTGTACATACAACACCGGAAAGCCATAGGTGTTGAATACACAAAGGTTTGAAACTAGATTATTGACTCTAGTGCAAGTGGGAGACTGTTGGAGATATGCCCAAGAGGCAATAATAAAGTGGTTATTATCATATCTTCATACTTATGATAAATGTTTACATACCATGCTATAATTGTATTAACCGGAAACATTAATACTTGTGTGATTTGTAAACTAAAATAAGAGTCCCTAGTAAAGCCTCTTGTTAAACTAGCTTGTTGGTTAATATATGATCATGGTTTCCTGATCATGAACATAGAGATGTTATTAACAACAGGGTCATATCATTAGGAGAATGATGTGATGGACATACTCCTATAGTTAAGCGTAGCATAAAGATCAAGTCATTTAATATAGTTCATTTGCTATAAGCTTTCTGATACATAGTAACCTAATTCCTTCGACCATGAGATCATGCTAATCACCATCACTGGAAGTATGCTTTGATGACATCAAACACCACACCGTAACTGGGTGGCTATAAAGGTGGCATTGAGTGTTCGGAAAGTATGTGTTGAGGCACATGGATCAAGAGTGGGATTTGTCCATCCATATGACGGATAGATATACTCTGGGCCCTCTCGGTGGAATGTCATCCAATTAGCTTGCAAGCATGTGAATGGCTCACAAGGGATCACATATCACGGGAACGAGAAAAGAGTACTTATCGGTAACGAGGTTGAACTAGGTATGCAGAGATACCGACGATCATAACCTCGGATAAGTAAACTATCATGAGACAAAGGGAAATTGGTATCGTATGTAAGTGGTTCATTCGATCGCAAAGTAATCGTAGAAATATGTGGGAGCCATATGAATTTCCAGATTCCTCTATTGGTTATTGTTCGGAGAAGTGTCTCGATCATGTCCGCATAATTCACGAACCGTAGGGAGACACACTAAAGGATTCGACGTTGTTTGAGTAGTTATGGTATTATGAGAAAGAGACCGAATGTTGTTTGGAGTCTCGGATGGGATCCGGGATATCACGAGGTGATCCGGAATGGTCCGGAGAATAAGATTCATATAAGGAAAGTCCCGTTTCGGAGTTCGGGAATGATTCCGGTGTTTTCATCAGGAATGTTCTAGAAGGTTCCGGAATGTCCGGCACTCCGGGGGGGAAGGGGTACATGAATGTGTCATTACATATTGGAATGATTGCATCATGTACTAAGTGTTCTTGCTGTTCCAAATAAAGGATTAAATTGAATCCTAAAACTGAAAAGTCAAATGGCCAGTTTGAAAGTCAAACGGCTAAAACAGGAAACTGTGGGAAACAAGCAAGAGGAGGTTGAAACCGACTTGGGGGAGGAGTCCCTCCTCTCCAAGCCAGCGCGCCACCCAAGGCCGACTTGGGGAGGGACTCCCTCCCCTTGGCCGCCCCTCCCACCTATAAAAGGAGGGGCAGGGCCTCCTCCTCTAGACACACAAGTTCCTATCCTCTAATCTAAATCCTAGCCCTAGACTCCGGTTTAGAGACGCTTTGGTTTAGAGCTTCTAATTGCACTAGCCTTCGGATTAGAGCCTTCTAATTGGTGTGCCTAAACCCTAGACCACTAATATTTCTCTCTCGTACTCCACCATACTCGCTCCGGCTTAAGGCAAAGCCCTGCGAGATCTCCCCTCTACTTCCGGTACCACGCCGTTGTGCTGCCGGAATCGCGAGGAGAGTCCTACAACCTCCGCTGCCTGCTGGAACAAGGGAGAGGAAGGTCTTCGTCGAGTACCGAACGTGTGACCGACTACGGGAGCGCTGCCGGAACGTGGCGCCGGAAGGATCGTCTACGCGATCTTGAGATCGAAAAGAGTACGACTACATCACCCACGAGAATCTGCTCTCGTTAACCGCTTTGGAATCTTCGAGGGTAAGTTATTCCATCGACTCGTTGCTACAATCTAGTAGATAGATCTTGGCTTGTTTGTTTGTATGCGATAGAAAAATTTTGTTTTCCATGCTACGAACCCCTACAACTCCATAGTCTAGTTCCCATATCTCCTCTATGTAACCATAGTATGTGTCCTTTTGTCCATTCTCGTCTATTGCATCAAAGCGGACACCACTATTTTGGTTGGTGCTCTTTTTATCTTGGACGATCATGTAGAATGTATTCCCATTTATTTCGTACCCTTGGAAATTCAATACAGTAGAAGATGGTGACGCGGCCAACAAGTATAGCTGATCTCCAACAGTGGTGTCATTCAAGAGATGTGTCCGCATCCAACCACTGAAAGACTTCATGTGTTCATCTGTAATCAGTGATTCAGGCTTCCCCGGGTTTTTGGAGCGTAGAATATTCTTGTGTTCCTCGATATACGGAGCTGCCAAGGTGGAATTATGTAGAACTGCGTAGTGTGATTTAGTGAAAGAATCCCCGTCCCTACATATCATTGCTTTCTTTCCCAGCGTGCCTTTTCCACTTAGTCTTCCCTCATGCCGCGAGTCAGAAACACCAACCGGCTTAAGGTCAGGAATAAAGTCAACACAAAAATCAATGACCTCCTCTGTTCCATATCCCTTGGAAATGCTTCCTTCTGGTCTAGCACGGTTATGAACATATTTCTTTAAGACTCCCATGAACCTCTCAAAGGGGAACATATTGTGCAGAAATACCGGACCGAGAATGGCAATCTCTTCCACTAGGTGAACCAGGAGATGCGTCATAATATTGAAGAAGGATGGTGGAAACACCAATTCAAAACTAACAAGACATTGTACCACATCCTTCTGTAACCTTGGCAGAATATTTGGATTGATTAGCTTCTGAGATATTGCATTGAGGAATGCACACAGCTTCACAATGGGTACTCGAACATTTTCCGGTAGAAGCCCCCTCAATGCAATCGGAAGCAACTGCGTCATAATCACGTGACAGTCATGAGACTTCAGGTTTTGGAACTTTTTCTCTGCCATATTTATTATCCCCTTTATATTAGATGAGAAGCCCGACGGCACCTTGATACTGTAAAGGACTTCAAAAAAGATTTCCTTCTCTGCTTTTGTAAGAGCATAGCTGGCACGACTTAAGTGACGCCCTTTATCCGTCTTGTTCTGTGTATGCATGTTCTTTGGGTCTTTCATAATTTGTTGGTCCTCCCGTGCTTCTGGTGTATCTTTTGTCTTCCCATACACGCCTCGGAATCCTAGCAGGTTCTCGCAAAGATTCTTCGTCACGTGCATCACGTCGATTGAAGAGCGGACACGCAGGACTTTCCAATATGGCAACTCCCAAAATATAGATTTTTCTTCCACATGGGTGCGTGTCCTGTAGCGACGTCGTTCGGAACTGATTGACCGCTGGGACCCTTTCCAAAGATTACTTCTATGTCCTTGATCATACCAAATACATCATCACCAGCAGGGAGTTCAGGCTTCTTCCGGTGATTTGCCTCACCTTTGAAATGCTTGCCTTTCTTTCTTACGGGATGATTGGTCGGAAGAAATCATCGATTCGGCAGGTACACAACCTTCTTGCATTTATGCAAATATGTACCTTCAGTCTTATCTAAACAGTGTGTGCATGCCTTATATCCCTTGTTTGTCTGTCCTGAAAGGTTACTAAGAGCAGGCCAATCATTGATGGTTACGAATAACAACCCTCGTAAATCAAATGGCTCCTGTTTGTTCTCATCCCACGCACGTACACCTGGTTTGCCCCACAACTGTAAGAGTTCTTCAACTAATGGCCTAAGGTACACATCAATGTCGTTGCCCGGTTGCTTCGGGCCTTGGATGAGCACTGACATCATAATGAACTTATGCTTCATGCACAACCAAGGAGGCAGGTTGTAGATACATAGAGTCACGGGCCAGGTGTTGTGACTGCAGCTCTGCTCCCCAAAAGGATTCATGCCATCCGTACTTAGACCAAACCATAAGTTCCTTGCGTCACCTGCAAAGTCTGGGAAGTCTCTCTCGATTTTTCTCCACTTTGACCCATCAGCAGGGTGTCTCAACTTCCCGTCTTTCTTACGGTCTTCTTTGTTCCATCGCAACAACCTGGCATGCTCTTTGTTTCTGAACATGCATTTCAACCTTGGTATTATAGGAGCATACCACATAACCTTAGCAGGAACCCTCTTCCGGAGGGGCTCTCCCTCAACATCACCAGGGTCATCTCGTCTGATTTTATACCGCAACGCATTGCATACCGGGCATTTATCTAAATTCTCATACTCCTTACCGCGGTAGAGGATGCAGTCATTAACGCATGCATGTATCTTTTGCACATCTAATCCTAGAGGACAGAGAGTCTTCTTTGCTTCGTAGGTACTCTCGGGAAGTTCGTTATGTTTTGGAAACTTCGGCTTCATTATTTTCAAATGAGGAGTCAGTTAGACCATACTCTGCCTTCCATCGCAACAATTCCAGTGTGGTACCGAGCTTTGTGCTACCATCTTCACAATTTCGGTACAACAATTTCTTGTGATCTTCTAACATGCCCTCTAACTTCAACTTCTCATTTTATGTTTCACAGTCTCGCTTTGCATCAGAAATGACCCTACCAAGTTCATCAGCCGACTCATCTGATGCCCGTTCTTCACCTCCTTCATCTCCATTGTCTTCCATTGCAGTATCACTGTATTCAGGAAACATATGATGATAGTTGTTATCATCATCTTCTTCTTCACTATCTTCCATCATAACCCCTCTTTCCCCGTGCTTGGTCCAGCAATTATAGTTGGGCATGAAACCTTTCATAATCAGGTGGGCGCGAATGATTTTCGAGGAAGAGTACTCCTTGTTGTTCCGACATTGAACACATGGACAACGTATAAAATCATTCTCTTTGTTTGCCGTAGCCACATCGATAAATTATCCACGCCTTTCATATACCCGGCTACGCGTCGGTCACCGTACATCCATTCCCGACCGTGCATCTACATCATATAAGTAAGTTTATCAAAAAACAGGACATCATAAATAGTGAAATGACCAATTCACATCGACACATGCATTGTATCAATGATAGAGAAAAGATAAGATTGCTAACCTCGATCGAGGGAAATAAAGACGAGAAAGCTCAAGTGCGTCTCGGATACCTTCTATATTTTTGTTCTATGAGAAATTGAACGGGATTATTCACTCAAACATTTCATCAAACACCTTGAATGCATGCATTGGGGAGAAAAAACTAGCACACCCCTCACACCTTCCACCAAAAGAAAAAATAGAGTGAAGGCAGAGGGGGCTGGGGCGTTGTATTTATAGAGGGCGGGAGCATACGTCCCGGTTGGAGCCACCAACCGGGACTAAAGGTTTGGCGAGAGCCACTAGTCCCGGTTGGTGGCTCCAACCGGGACGTATGCCCCCCTTACCAACCGGGACGCATGTCTCCGGGCCCGTGCTCGAACCGGGACGCGTGCCAGCATTAGTCCCGGTTGGTGGCGCAACCGGGACTAATGCTCTGAGGGGGCACGAACGGATGGCCTGTTTTTACTAGTGAATCTAATCTAATCTCAAGTCCATACTTACAAACAGTAGCAGCCACCAACCGAGACTAATGCTCTGAGGGGGCACGAACGGATGGCCTGTTTTCTACTAGTGAATCTAATCTAATCTCAAGTCCATACTTACAAACAGTAGCAGGTCCGAACCAGCTTCTCTATGCTTTAGGCTATTCCACATGGTGATTAAAAAACTAGAGAAGCATGGTCAAGCCTATATGTACCGGAATAAATCTAGAGCACTCCAAACGCAGCAGTTTACTTTTGCTTGCTGCCCCTGCGTCGTTTGAGTTTTTTTTTTTTGAACAGCGGAGCGCCCAAGAAGGGGCTAGAACCTTGTATTAATATTACAGTGGAGGGACAAATTCATTACAAAGGACCCCATAGAATTGGAGAATAACACATAGGTCCCTAGCATATGTAGGAAGAACCCTGCAGATAGTTTGCAATAGCCATCTAGTCCATCCTCTTCTCCACTGCGGAGCAAGGAGATCAGCGCGTTGCAGCCATGGACAGAGGCAGGGACGCTACCACTTGCCTCCGGCCCGGCGAAGCACTCAACGCCTGAGCTCGAACGGGGCCTCCCGATGGAGGTTGAAGATTTGCCGGAGCTCACCGGCATGAAGAAGGATTCCAGCGTCTTGATTGAGGACGCTGAGAGGATGCTCCAAAGGTAGGTTCTTGTACTCCGACGCTGCCCCCGCTTAGCAACGGCTTTGACCGCTTGATTCCCCATCACCGCCTTGGAGCTTGAGGAGAAGAAGTAGTCCAGAGCCAACAGGAAAGTAGGGGTAGCAGAGGTACGCCAACACCACGACAGGAAAACCGACTCTCCATCCCAACTAGAGGCCCTGCCACGGACTCGGGGAGGCGAGTGTAGGAGATAGCAGTGGAGACGTACCAGGGAAATCTTCCATCTTATCGAAGAGCAGGAGTTGGATCGACGATTCACCAGATTCCACCTTGGAATCGAGTCAAATCGCGAGCACCCTCTCACATGGACGATGCTGGGAAGCGCATCTGTGAAGCTGCTCCATTTGCAGACCTTATTCAGCGAGATGCCCGGGTCCTCCACCTTCTCTAACGCCGCCGCTTGCCACCGGCGGGGCGAGTCGAAGCTAGGAAGACACGGGGCGGGCGAGATCTGGCCGCGGAGATCAAGCCGCCTACTCGCAGACGCCACAAGGGGACAACTCACATACACAGGATCTGAAAAAACTACAACTACAAGAAAAGGAAGAAGCCTACCACCTACTCCAGCTCCTCGCCGGCCACCTTGGCCACCGGAGAGAGAGGAGGAGAGGGGCGGCCGCAGAAGGTGGGTGTCGACTCTCAAGGAGAGGTTTCAGAGGAGAGGTGGGGAGACCAGGCGTGTCGGAAGGCCAAAGCACGGAGCTTCGTGCTGAAGGCCAAAGTGGAGCCGCGTCGTTTGAGTGCGTTTCCATTTTCTAGTACTTCCCAAGCATGTTGCAGTTCCTCTTTTAAGAAAGCAAGCGACTATTTGTATTCTGATGCCACACATTCCCTAGATCTGAAAGTTTGGTACTTCAAATATACCTAAAACAATATGTAGTAATATAAGTTGTGCAAAAGTAAGAGCATTTATCGGCTATCAGACATTCATATATGAAATAAATAGTTTGTTCTATGTCACGCAACGGAATACATTAGGCATGTACAAATATGGGGAACCCATGTAGTACGTATGCAGCAATCGAGTATGTACAAGTACGACCCTGATCATCATCTCTCGGTTCAGTGTGCTTGGCATTCCAAGAAGAGTGAGGAGTGGTCACTAAAATCCGGTCCCGAAGCTTGTCCTCTTCATCATCTTCATGAACTCGTCCATGTCGATCTCACCGTCACCTGCATCATCCGAGTTTATATATATAGATTGAAGAGATGAACCAAAAAATAACATGGACGAAAACAGAGTGAGAGTGAGAGAGAAGGTCTACCGTTATCGGCGGCGGCGTCGATCATCTCCCTGACCTCGTCGAGCGTGAAGTGCTCGCCGGCCTCGATGGCCAGCCGCTGGATGTCCACGTCGGATATCTTCCCCTGCGGGTCAGCGAGACATACATATATATATATTATCATAACAAGATCACCATGGGTGGTGATGAGAGGAATGATGAGGTTAGCGTAAGCGTACGTTGGCGTCTTGGTCGATGAGGCGGAATGCCTTGTGTAGCTCTTCCCTGGCGTCCCTCTCGCCCATCTTGCCCGTCATCATGTGCACGAACTCGTCCAGGTCGATCGTCCCGCTGCCGTCCTTGTCCACCTCCGCGATCATCTTCTGGATTTGCTGCACACACACACGCACACGCACACGGAAAAAAATAAAGAATAAAGTATGCTCCTCCAAGAACAATCTCAATGTCATCTCCTGATTCGGTTGCTACTACTGTACCTCAGGCGTCATCTCGAACCCCAAAGCTCTGAGAATTAATGAAGATATATGAATTAGACAACAACAACAGACAAGACTGTAATTTACTGAATCGTACTGTTCCAAAATCAAGCGCACCTCATGGCAACGTTGAGCTCCCTGGGATCAATGGTGCCTGCAGCATGCCAGCATCGTCAAGGAAATGATGATAGTAAGAGAAATTCCCATGCATGGATGAATTGGGCGACAAGAATGAATGGATACCGGAGCCATCGGTGTCGAAGAGATCAAAGGCCTCTTTGATCTCTTTCCTCTTCTGCGCCGTCAGTCGCTTGCGGCCGCCTCTGTCTTTCCTGTAGCCGCCAGCGGAAGCCTCCTGGCCTCTGTAATAGCTCGCCTACATAATACATGCCAAAACTCAGAGCTCAGCACAGCTCAGCAGGTGGTTTTCGCCTACTCTAGTCAATAATCATCACTGGATATGAATTCAAGGTGGGAATTTCCTCTGCTTCCACAAATTAAAGTCTACTCCAATTCCTATCCCGGTAAGGCAATTCAATTCAATTCAACTGGGAAGAAGGACATAAACCGAGCATGAAAAACAGACGGGGAATTCATCCATCGACAATCCCATGCAACTAAATTTCCTATCTATCTGCATAGCGGAGGAATCAATCGCAGGTACCATTAATTTGAAGTCCAAGTGCAGCAGAGCAGAGCAGAGCAGAGGTTTCTTCACTGTCTTTCTTGGGGAAAGTGGGGGAATGATTGCGGTCCTCTTGGCGAGCGAGATAGACGACCAGAGTAAAGAGGGAAGAAACTGTGTAGTAGTGCCGTCACTCATCGCTACTCCTCCTCGCAGAATCATGTTCTCTCGTGTCCAAAACTATTTTAATTAGTATACTGACACTGACGTTTAATTTTGGTACTACTAGATGCCTTCCAAATTTGAGTAGCTGTTCCGTGTAACTAGCAGTAAACGCCGCCTCCGTCTTGTGTCGCTTTTACGGCTTGGACACGGAACAGACTACTCCTGCCTCCTGATGCCGCCGTGTGTGCTCAACAGCTCAAAGGGTTTCCACTTCTTTTGTTGCTTTTTCTCTGTCCTTTTTTTTTCCTATCTTTTCCTTTAGTATCGTCTAAGAGCATCTTTAGTCACGTACTCACGTGTCCCAAAGGACGCCTCAAAGGCCAATGGAGCACGCCGGGCAGAAAAACGCACATGGGCGTGCCATAAAGTGTTTGCGCGGTGTTTGGTGCGTTGAGGACATCCCCGCTCCACGGGAGACATGCTCGGCACCCTGGACGCAACACGCTAGGGACGCGGCGATTGGCAGGCCAGCCCTATAAATTGGCACCGCCCATCGTCGCAGTCTCTCCTTGCCTGTCTCTCGAGAAAACCATGGCTATCTCTCGAGCACTACACCCACACCGTCATGTCAAGCAGCAGACGCACCGGCAGTGCCGCCGCGAATGGCTTTGTGCCGCGTAGCCTCACCGTCGACCAAGTGTGGGCATTTTACCGAGTGCAGTACCCATGCCCACCGTGCAACCGCCTCCCAACCGATAGCTAGACGATAGCGCCGAAAGGCATCGGCATCCCGCCACTATGCAGGTAGCAAGGCATGGTGGGATCAGATCCACGAGCACCGGCGGAGGCTGTCAACAGAAGAGCGTGTGTCCCCCGTGTGGGTCATCGACGACAACAATGAGTGGTTTCTCGACGTCTTCCAAAGACAGTGGACGAAGGGCATGGCGGAACTCGACGACCTCATTGGGCCCGAACTCCTTCAACATGGAGGGGTGCAACCGGTTCTAAGGTGCATCACCCACACCCTGGATGTCGTTATCGAGCACATGAGGATCTTAGGCCATCGCCTGGAAATGTCGTCGCCAACACCGTAACCACTATGAGCGCCACCACGAGAAGCCCACTAGCTTCCAAGAGCTTCGATAGAAACATCAGGATCCTCCTCGCGCTCTTCGTCTTCTAGAGGGCTGAGGCGTGCTCCTCTGGTCGGTCTTCCTCGCGCCTCCCCCTACCCTGACCCCAAAAGGGAGGTGCGGGAGGAGTTCACACCATCGGTGATGCGCAACCCGGCGTGAGGACTCTTCATCGACGAGCCTCGCCTTTCCAAGCTAGAGCCATATGAGGAGGAGTCTGTATTAGCCGCGTACCTTCGCTAGTGGCGGCTCAAGGAGACCGCCGACGACCCTACGAACACACCGGGATACAACACTATGAGGATGAGCACTGTGAATGATCTGACAAGGAAACATCGATCAAGCGATCAAGCCATCCATCCGCGAGTAGGGCTGGACTTATAACTCGAAACTCGCGAGCTAAATGAGTAACTCGTGACTCGGCTCAACTCAGCATGTACTCGGTGCCTAACGAGTCAAGCCGAGTTTTAGATTTGAGCCCGTTTGTTCATCCAAGCTAAATGAGCTACTTGCGAGATACTCGTTTAGCTCGTTAAACTCGTTCAAATACAAAGTTTGTCATTTTTTATAGATGAGGGCCATACTATGAATGTTTCTTGCACCTGCAATGGTGTAGAGCTATTATATTTTTCATTGGTATTGTCTTCATGTTATTATGAAAGTAGTATCATTGTTCTAGTTCCGAAATAGTAGGAAAATTACTAGTCTCTTTATATGTGCTCCTATTCGCAACTTATAATGAGCTACTCGTGAGCTACTCGTGAGTTTACCGATTCGAGCCGAGTTTCAAATATGGGCTTGTTATATAGACGAGCCGAGTCGAGCTAGCTCGTTAGTTGAACGAGTTTTAGCGAGTCGAGCCGAGTTAGCTCGACTCGGCTCGAATTCCAGCCCTATTCGCGAGGCCGGCCAGGAGCTCGTGGACCTGACGCACGACAAAGGTTTTGGTCCTAGTGGATGCGATAACCTAGTACGCAATTGCATGTTATAGTGTACAAGTCATTGATATAACACTTACGAAAGTTCACTTCCGTAAATATTACATCCCTCGGAGTGGTACAATAGAAACATGGTACTTCTCATGTATTCATTCCAAGATCCAAAAATGTACAGAAGCTTCGAGATCCTTCTCGGCCCAATGAGGATTCACATGTGGATTGAAATTAAAATTCAGATGGAGTAACTTCCTAATCAATAATACTACTAATCTTAGTATCATCGGAGCTTGCAACTTATGGAGTAAGCTAATCTATTGCGATCTCATCTACCTATGTTTGCTTTAGTGATTTCTATATCTATAATTTTTATTTCTTCTATATCTAAACCTCTATTGTCTTCTGAAGATCTGATATCCTATCATTGAATTCCTCTTTTTTATTGGCTTCTTGTCTACGTACAACCTAAGAAAGGGTTTAAGAAGACATGGTTTAGTACGTGGACAAGAATTATGGGCTTATGCAAGTTTTCGAAATCAGGTTTTTAGAAAAGGTGAGTTTTAGTTTAGAAAAATTAAGTTCGTTAGTCTCCATGGATTGTTAGGACTTTATGGAGTCCCTCTCTGCTGAGTGATGGCGCACAGTATTTGTCGTGGGACGCTTCGTTGGAAACCCTAAGAGCAAGGTATGAAGCAGCACAGCAGCAAGTTTTCCTCAGTAAGAAACCAAGGTTATCGAACCAGTAGGAGGAAGGAAACATCACACCGGTGTTGCAAGCAACGCGGAGACCTCCACAACACAAACTCAAGACTTTGCCCCCAACAAATTAGTAAGGTTGTCAAGCTCACCGGTTTGCTGTAATAAAAGATTAAACGTATGGTGTGAAAGATAATGGTGGTTTGCAGCAAGTAAACAGGTAACAGTGGAAGATGTATCAATGGTAAAGATTGGACCGGGGTCCATAGTTCACTAGAGGTGCTCTCCTTAGATAAACAACATGGCATCAAGGATAAACAAATTATAGCGGGGCAATTGACAGGAACTGATCAAGGCATAACAATGCAATTACTAGTCAGAAAGATCTTATGAGGCTGATTGGGCAATACAACAATATACATAGACCGCCATCCAACTGCATCTATGACTAGAAGTCCACCTTCAGGTTATCATCCGAACCCCCTCCAGTATTAAGTTGCAAGCAGTAGACAACTGCTTTAAGAAAAGTGTGTAAGGTAAACAGTCCACATGTTCCATGAACAAGAGACCGTTGTTTTCTCCCTAGTAGCAACAACACATCTACAACCGAAGAGATTATTGTCACTTCCCTTGGAAACTAGAGGCATGAACCCACTATCGAGCATAAATACCCCCTCTTGGAGTCACTAGCAACTACTTGGCCAAGATAGCTACTAACAATGGAGAGCATGCAAGATCACAAACAACACAGACATGATAGAATCATAAAGATAAAACCATTAATCAAACCAACATAATAATCTCAATATCCATCGGATCCCTGCAAACACAACATGCATGATTACAAATAGATTAGATCTTGATCATGAACGGAGCTCACAAGATCTATACATGAAAGCACAAAGGAGGAGATACAACCATCTAGCTACTACATGGACCCATAGTCCAAGGTGGAACTACTCACACATCATACAGGAGAGAAGGCCTCCAGAATGATCTCCCCTCCGACAGGGTGCCGGAAGAGCTTCAGGTCCCCCCCTCGGTCTAGGGACGATGGTGGCGGCGGCTACAGACGGTTTCGTGGATTTCTGATCGGGTACTCAGGGTTTCTGCATCGGGGGCTTCTTATAGGTGAAGGGGTGAGACCGGGAGGCGGCCAGGGCCACCAAACCCTAGCCAGGCGCGGACCCACCTACCCCCGCGCCTGGGGTGGGTTTGCCCCCCTGGCTCGCCCCTCCGGCTCTCCTCTAGACTTCTTGTTCCCCACGGAAAGTAATTGACTTTGACGTTTGTCCCGTCCAATACGTATGAATATTTCTTTACTAACTTTTCTGAAACCAAAAACATCAGAAAATAGGCATCTGGCAGTGTTGCAACTTGTTAATAGGTTAGTACCAGAAAACATGTAAAAAGCACCTCAAAGTGTAGACAAGCAAAGCAAAGCAAAGTAGATACAAAACAAGCATGAAGCATCAAAAATTATAGATACTTTTCCAATGTATCAACATCCTCAAGCTTAACTCCTGCTCGTCCTCGAGTAGGTAAGTGACAAACAGAATAATTTTTGAGGTGACATGCACCCTCAAAATAAAGATCCATCCATTTGCAAGCATTGAAAGCTGGGATCAAAGAACTCTAAACATGTGCATGAAAGATGGAGTTCTAACAATATGATATAGTAACTATGCATGCAACATGACAAGCTACAAACAAAGATCATGAATAACATGCATTGAAAAACGTTTGTTTGCTTCACATGCAGAAAACATAGCATAGTGGCAATCAGCTTGTCCCTCATAGAGTAGCAATATAATGCATAGGACACCTGCAGAGTTCACAAGGGTGACTAGAAACAAATAGCACAAGAGCAATTAATAACACAATATGCATCAATTAATAAGCTTTGGAACACTGCACACAGAATGACAACTATGCTCTCTTAATGGTGCCTAAAGGTAGAAGGTGGAGACTCAATAATGGTGGAAGAAAGGCCTTTTATAAAGGAAGCAGGGATTACAAGTTTCAAAAAGAGCTCCCAAAAATTATGGTACTTGTTAGCTTTCAGCCCTCATTGCCCCTATCATAAGCATCTTGAAGTGGTTAAGGTTAAAGTGGCAAAGCTGGAGTATATGCTTGACGAAGTATAAGTTGGAAATCTCAAGTCCCTTGAATACGAGGGCCACACCTCATGTATACTCAACTTTGGGTCCAAGTAAGTTCTTGTCGTTGTAAGTATTTGCATATCATTGAAAACTGCCAACGGGGTACCCCTTGCACATGGTATAGGAGCTTTTCCATAACCAAAATGACAAGGCAAGCAGACAATGAGCATCTCAGCAATCTTTTTATTTACCATATGTATAGCTTTTTATTGAGGATGCTTCATAGATAGCTCATTATGGTGATGCTTCAAGTTTCCACCATGATTAGGCATGGCTTAGGCTAGCGGCTCAGGCGTTTCTCTAACACATAATACAAACTCCATGAACTTACAAGTCCCCTATTTATTTCACACCGGTGACATCCATAGACAAAAGAACATGATATCAACTGAGTACAACAAGGTACAAGTGCAATGTTGAAAACGTTTCTTGTGACATCACGGTTCTGCTAATTCCAACTTATAAGTGCAAGCATATACAACAAGGTGTCACAATGGTTCAAGTTTATTAGGGGCAAATAATAAAGTGTGCCATCAAGTTCGTGAGGGCTTTAATCACTAAGTTTTCACATAACAAGATAGTTTTTAATTGGAAGATAGTTGAAAACAAGAATATACTTGGAATGGTGGAACACACCATACATAGGAGTTTATAGTGGACACTTTTTGAATAACTTGGTTTCTTGGGAATTGGAAGCATGAGTAGAACTTACTCATACAAGTGGAGACTAGCAAAAGACTGGGAGCAACCAACTAAGAGAGCAATAATGGCCAAAATCATGCAATGCAACAAAGCATACTAATCAAAGCAAAGAGTGATACTACAAGTCAAGTACTAAATTATCATAGAGGCTAATGGTGACTTGTCATAGTCATAATATGGTGTGAGCATGTGCCAAGTCAACCCAAGCAAAACATCAAAGGAGAATACCACAATACTATGCTTTTGCATGCTAAAACAACGCATAATTTCTTCAAGGCACACTAAGCAATCCCAATTGTTTGGAACAAGACATGCTACAGCAATAATGACTAAACATAATGTTAAAACAACACCTAGCATGTCATGATAAAGTCTAAGTCACAGTCAATGCAAGCTCATCTTGCACTTCAAGCAAGAACTTACTACTCCTGTCCAAACACCAAGCAAACTTATTTGCAAAACAGCATAGCGTAAATGGGGGTCCAAACTACTTTATTCAAGAAAACTAAACAACCTAGGCAAAGCAAACGAAAACTAAGATGCTCCAAGAACAACACAACTGTGCATGAAACAATAAAAACGAAGTGTCTAGAAAGACCTGAGCTTTTTTATTGATAAAGAAGGGGATGTCTTGGGCATCCCCAAGCTTTGACGCTTGTACCTCTTGGATATTTCTTGGGGTGACACCATGGTGACATCCCCAAGCTTAAGCTTTTGTCCATTATTCATCTCATTGCATCATTCTCTCTCCACACCTGAATTTTTTCCTTCATACAAAACTTCACACAATCTTCATTAGCAACATTAACTTATTCAAGAGATATTAGACCTCTGGCAAAGCTTTGGAACAGCAAGAATTTTCACTAAAAACACAAGCTACTGTAGTAACTCCTTCAAAAAGCTCAATTTACCTGAAAAGAACTCAAAAGGGAATCAATAAGAAGCAAATGCAAATAATGGCAGAAATTTGTCAAAACAGACCAGCAGGTAGAAACCGATTTTTTCGAAAATCTTCTGTTGCTCAAGTCAAAAAGTGTTGAACTAACGAAAGTTATCTAACATACTGGGGGATTTATTCGTAAATTTTGAACTCAATCCGAGTTACAGAGCCTCCTCACGAATTTGTTTGGTGGAGGACAGAAATCTGTTTCGGGACAGCAACTCTCCAAATCTTACTTCCCTCTCATTAGAGGTCATTCTTGGCACAAAAAGCAAACAAAAAGGATAAGGAGAGGTTATTACAGAAGTAATAACTTCCTAGCCTCAAGGAAACTCTTGGGTTATCTCCCAACAAGTACTTTTCTTTAACGCCTTTAAGTTAGGCACAAGAAGCAAGAAGAATCAAGTATTTTCAAATGAGAAAGCATTAACATCAAACCTTGCAAAATCTTCAATTATGATAGGTATCTCATCCAAATGGGTTTTGAAGGATCCTTTCTCATCTTTCTTCGGTATACTACCTTCATCAAAAAGATTTTCAGGAGCAATCCAATCAAAATTATTTTTAAAGCCTTCATGCATTCCAACAAGCTTAAAGGGTATGGGTATATTGAATTCCTCTCTGGGCTTAGTTTTATCAGAAATAGCCACAACATCTACACTTGAACCTAGCATATTGAAACGTTCAAAAACCTTTTTGGCCTCCCTAGCAACATCATGGAATTCTTTTGATAAAGTTTCAAGGATAAATGCCCTTTTTTAAAAAAAAAATCTCTTCTTTTAGTTTTAGCAACAAGAATTGTATGAAGGGGTCAAGGCTAACAAACCTAGCCTCCAACATATGAACTAAAGAAGCTGCAGCAATCTCATAATTATGAGCAAGCTCTGCTATAGATTTATCCTCAGTATCCTCATGCTTGCTAACATAATTAAAGAATTCTTCAATATTATCTTTCCCAATTATGGAGCCACTACCTATTGCAAGATTTTTCAAAGCGAACTTGGGGAGCAACATGGTGAGCTAGAGCAAGGTGGCAACTAGAGCAGGAACTAATTTTTTTGTGTTTTTGAATAAGGCAAGCAAACCAAACTAGACTAATTTTTGGGGTTTTTTTGAAAAGAGGCAAACAAAACCAAACAAAAGAAATAAAGCAAACTAAAAACAAAGTAAAGAGAAAGGAAGTGAAGGACTCCCCTAGTGAAGACGTCCTTAGCCTCCCCGGCAACGGCGCTAGAAATTAGCTTGATGGCGCCCAGTACTTGTCGTGGGACGCTTCGTTAGAAACCCCAAGAGCAAGGTATGAAGCAGCATAGCAGCAAGTTTCCCTCAGTAAGAAACCGAGATTATTGAACCAGTAGGAGAAAGGAAACGTCACACAGGTGTTGCAAGCAACGCGGAGACCTTCACAACACAAACTCAAGACTTTGCCCTAACGAATCAGTAAGGTTGTCAAGGTCACCGGTTTGTTTTAACAAAGGATTAAACGTATAGTGTGGAAGGTAATGGTGGTTTGCAGCAAGTAAACAGGTGACAGTGGAAGATGTATCAATGGTAAAGATTGGACCGGGGTCCATAGTTCACTAGAGGTGCTCTCCTTAGATAAACAACATGGCATGAAGGGTAAACAAATTACAGCGAGGTAATTGACAGGAACTGAGCAAGGCATAATAATGCAATTACTAGTCAGAAAGATCCTATGAGGTTGATTGGGCAATACAACAATATACATAGACCGCCATCCAACTGCATCTATGACTAGAAGTCCACCTTCAGGTTATCATCCGAACCCCCTTCAGTATTAAGTTGCAAGCAACAAACAACTGCTTTAAGCAAAGTGTGTAAGGTAAACAGTCCACATGTTCCGTAAACAAGAGACCGTTGTTTTATCTCTAGTAGCAACAACACATCTACAACCGAAGATATTATTGTCAGTTCCCTTGGAAACTAGAGGCATGAATCCGCTATCGAGCATAAATACCCCCTCTTGGAGTCACTAGCAGCTACTTGGCCAAGATAGCTACTAACAACGGAGAGCATGCAAGATCACAAACAACACAGACATGATAGAATCATAAAGATAAAACCATTAAACAAACCAACATAATAATCTCAATATCCATCGGATCCCCGCAAACACAACATGCATGATTATAAATAGATTAGATCTTGATCATGAACGGAGCTCACAAGATCTATACATGAAAGCACAAAGGAGGAGATACAACCATCTAGCTACTACATGGACCCATAGTCCAAGGTGGAACTACTCACGCATCATACCGGAGAGAAGGCCTCCGGGATGATCTCCCCTCCGGCAGGGTGACGGGAAGAGCTTCAGATCCCTCGATCTAGGGACGATGGTGGCGGCGGCTACAGACGGTTTCGTGGATTTCTGATCGGGTACTCAGGGTTTCTGCATCAGGGGCTTCTTATAGGCGAAGGGGCGAGACCGGGAGGCGGCCAGGGCCACCAAACCCTAGCCAGGCGCGGGGCCACCTGCCCCTGCGCCTGGGGTGGGTATGGCCCCTCCGGCTCTCCTCTGGACTTCTTGTTCCCCACGGAAAGTAATTGACTTTGACGTTTGTCCCGTTCAATTCCAAGAATATTTCTTTACTAACTTTTCTAAAACCAAAAACAGCAGAAAACAGGCATCTGACACTGTTGCAACTTGTTAATAGGTTAGTACCAGAAAACATGTAAAAAGAACCTCAAAGTATAGACAAGCAAAGCAAAATAGATACAAAATAAGCATGGAGCATCAAAAATTATAGATACATTTCCAACATATCACTGAGTTCATAGTTCTTTTACCAAACAGGGAGTAACATGTCATATTTTCTACATTCTCTACTTTTCCCACAAACTTCCTTGGTATTATTACTCTCATCCACATTTCCTTAGGTATGGGGCACACACCAAGTATATCATCAAACTCATGTTGAGTCCCGTTCCACAGCCCCGTTGTCCACCCTTTGTAATGAGGTTCAATCGAGGGACCTATATTCAATTACCATCTCTTCCTATACAACTATGTTTTCATACTACAACACATCATGGAGACGTTGCGGGCTCCCACCCGCTAATCTTCTCCTTGGATCACAACCCGGCTTAGTGTATGAGGACATACGAAAGCAAGAAATTCATTCGACTCACTTGCCCCATAACAAGATCTATGGTCAACGATTTCTATATGTGCAAGAATGTCTGACTACTTTTGTTGTTAGTCCTAAATTTACTTTCCTAGTACAATGGAATCTCCACCCACATAATTTTTCATCATGTATATTCCACCCATGATTCCATCGTCCATCATTTCTTCATTCAAGTAATTCGAGAAACGATATTTCTGTGAATGTAGATGATAAGTTTTTGAAAAATAATTTTAAAATTAAATCAATGGACATGCAAGATTGAATTTGCCTGGTAACTACAAGATAATGCAGTTCGAAAATTTACTTGACCCTAAACCTCGGGTCAAAAATCCATCGTTGTTTGAAAGGAAAGTGGCGGAGGAAAGTAATAAGAACCCAAATTCGCGTCCGTTAGGATTTGAACCTCATTTTCTAGTAAGAACAATATTTAAAATCCAAATCCACATGATAAGGATATAGGAGATGCTTGATTTAAGTGTGTTGCTACCCCCCAATCCCCCCTAATTATGCATTTCTTCTCCATTTAGGTTGAATTACCAAATTTCCCTTTTAGGGTTTAATAGTATATAAATTATTTATTTATTTATTTGCCATTTCGGTTATAGTGGAATTTGACTTCAGAATTTCCATAATTCAAGAATATTGTTTTGAATACTCTTTTATTTTGTATTTTGATATTTTTGGATAAAAAATCCTTTTTAGGATTATTTATCCATTTCTTTTGAGTGATTTAATTAATTAAAATTTTCACTCCAATTAAAGAATTTTGTAAAATTCTAACAAAAATACTTTTTTGGATTCTACACACAATTTCCGATTTCTGTGTTTTTTCTAACATATGAAATGAAAGATATACTTATTTTTATATTTCAGCATTTTGGGAAATGACCAAAATGGCATTGGGCCCACTGGCAAACACCATCCCCAAAATGGTCTAGTTCGACCAGACTTTGTCGCCTCTCTTTCTCTCACCCACGTTCTCTCTCTCATGCGCTCTCTCTAGCAACTACGTCACCCGGCGTCACCCTAGAGATTCCAGCCGTCTCCGTCACCACGCTCGTGCTCAACTACTTTCCTCCTCCGCTCTACAATAGAGCCAACTTGATTTGCTCCTCGAGCCCTACTCTGGTTGTGCCCAGCCATAATCCCCATTTAGGTTTTCGTTCATGGCATAGCCGCCGCACACTGGTGTTTCTCCGGTGACTACTAGATACTGGTACACGTCTCTGGCGTAACCTTTCCGCCGGTGTGGATTTACCTAAGGTGATATGCCCCTTGGGGAACTCCCTATGCCGCCATCGCTGCGGTCCTCATCTTCTTCCCCTTCTCCGTCAGTGGTGAGCTAGGCTCCCACTTTCTGAAGGTAACCCTCTCCTCTCTCTCTCTCTCTCTCTCTCTCTCTCTCTCTCTCTCTCTCTCTCTCTCTCTCTCTCTCTCGCTCTCTATGAATCTCTACTACTCTCTCTAGTCTATTTTATCTCACATGCTCGATTTTATTTCAAGGGTTAGATGTTCTACAAGTTGATCTTGTTTAGCTAGGTGTTGGGGGTTCTTAGTAGTTTGATTTTACTACTTGATGTTCACCAAACATTAGTGTCAAGTATTTTTTTTTATGTATTATGCCTATGTGGGGTATTCATGGTCCGACCAAAACAAAGATAAATTCCCTCACAAGAACAAAAAACATTGTCCATCAAGCTAATACAGATAAAAACCTAGATCAACTTAAAAAAGTACAACAGAATGCCTATGCTATAACAACAAACTCAACTCTTTGACACATCATCTCTCAACAGTCTATATCACTCCTAGCTAGCTGCTAATAGAAAATCTTGACCACTATGCGAGAAAATGAGAGAAATGGGGCAACCACTCGCCCAACACCATTTGGATGCTTCTATAGTTTTCCTGATGTCACTCATTTCGAGTTTTTTTTAATACTCATTTCGTGTTATGTGTTTGATGCAAATAGTGTGCGATGGGATAGGTATTTGGGTGAGATTTATGGTTTCCATGCGTGCAGCAAAGGTATCAAATATATAGTACTAAGAAAAGACAAGTTGGTGGTAAAATAAAAAATTGGTGTGGTGAAAAATTCATGAGGAAGTACCACCATAAATTCGAGCTTTATCATATTGGCAAATTATAGGTCATTTTGCATTGATTCCCACTTTTTGGCATGACCAAATCAATGGCATGAGCAAAACAATGAAAAATGTGTTCTGTTTGGATTGTAGGCTTGTAGCGATATATATGTTAAAGAATTGGCGAGATGTCTAGTTCCCAAATGACATGCCAAATCATCGGTTAGCATATGTATGTCTGAATGAATGAACATGCAACGGGGCATTTGGGCTTGCAGGGAAGACTGATTTATAGTTTCGGTTTGATACACTGCACATACTCCCTCCTTCCCAAATTAGAACACGTATTACTTTTGATCAAAGTCAATTTTTTTAAACTTTGACTAAATATTTAGAGAATAGTATGAACATCTACGACATCAACTCAATGTTACTAGAGTCATTATGAAATATATTTTCATATTATATGTATTTGATATTAGAAAAGTTAGTATGTTTTTACATATAGTTGGTCAAACTTTATAAAGATTGACTTTGATCAAACTTAATATGCATCCTAATTTAGAAAAGAGGGAGTATATTGTTACATACATTGCACCCATCCACATGCAAGCCAGACTATTCAACCCTCCACGAGACAAAATTAATCCATAAATCTTACCCTAGATCAAAATTTTATTTTCTCTTCCATTTTGTTCCTTTGACATTTAATTTTCTAGTTCAATGAGATCTTTTGAAAATGGTTGATTTATTTTCTAGTTCAATGCGGAATGCGCTGCCTTCCGCATTCCGATGCGCGGTGCCTCTCCCTCCCCTAGCTGCAAAGGAATGATGGTCGTCAGCTTCTCTTCGGCTTCTGTGGGTGTCATCCATTCCATTGCTGATGTTGGTCCGTTGAAACGACGCTCGCTCACCGTGGATATTCTTGCTTGTGGCCTCCCTCCACAGCAGGAAATTGACGTGTCCCTGTCCTTCGCCTTTGACCTGCTGATGGGCAATGAAATGGCCTCTACCACTGCGGTGGTTGATGCTGATCAAACTCCTGACAACTCTGTCCTGCCGCTCACTGGAGCCGCTGAAATCGACAAAGCTGAGGTCCTTCACAATGAGTCTGCGGCTGCTCTTCCTAGGGATGCCGGGATCGGTACCCCGCTCTCCCCGGTGCTGGATGATGTCCCTATCCATGCCACGGCTTGGCCCAAGCCTAAGAAGACTGTCGAGCCTCGCCGCGGCTCCTTCTTCTTGCTTGGAGACCCAGGTACCTATATTTCTGTCCTTGATAGAGCTTCCCTTTGCAAAAAAGTTCGATTCGAAGGCTCAAGCAAGCGGAGCCAAGCCTCCCTAGCGAACTCCCTTTCGTTGATCTTATTGCAGTTGCTCTTGCGGACAATGCTCCTCTTACTAACGCGATGTTTTGATGTTTGCAGATGCCTGTGACATCGCTGCTAATGAGCTCACTAGACCTGCCCCTTCTGACCGGAGCTCGCAATCTCTCCATGATCGGATGGCACCCTCCTGTCCGAGCCCTCTAGGTCATCCTCGCTGCCATCTCCTCTATTAGCCTGGCCCTCTACGGCCACTCCAGATTCTGTGCTATCTACTTGAGGCCTCCTAATCAGGCCATGCTGGCTCTGTGAGTCTCTATTTTACTTAACAATTTTCCCTTTCCTATTTGGGATGTGATTGCCCCTGTAACCGAGACTGCTCCCAAGACTTGTGGTACTGTTAATTTATGGCAGCCTATTGTTCTTTCCCTCGTACGTATCCACTATATTGTTGTTGCATTCTAGTCTAAATGTTAATCAAACTTCTTTTTACTTCTTGGAACGTACGGGGCCTTGGACGCAAGCAGAAACGTGACGATGTTCGGGCAGCTATTGACACCTTCCTTCACTCTATTCTCTGCCTCCAAGAATCTAAACTCCAGACTATCTCCTCCTTCTTTGCCTCCACTTTTCTCCCTCCTTCCCTTCGCTACTTCGTCTTCAAACCATCGGATGGCGCCTCCGGCGGTATCATGACGGCTTGGGATGCTTCCTTGGTTGATCTCATCCACCACTCCATTGATGATTTCCCCATTACCACTACTTTCGCCTTTCGCCCAACAACCTTGTTTTCTCTATTATCAATGTCTAGGGTCCCTGTCTGCACACACAAAAGCCTCTCTTCCTCTCCTCTCTTGAACACATTCTCGCACCCTCTCTTCTCTTGTAGCCATTATGGGGGATTTAAATCTCATCTGCTTACCGAAAGAAATGTCCAATGATAACTTCAACAATACTGAAGCTTCTCTTTTTAATGATTTCATTCATAATGCTGGCCTTATAAAGATGCCGTTGCTCGATCACCAATTTACCTGGTCCAATCAGCAATGCACTCCCATCATGTCTAAGCTTGATCGTGTTCTTGTTAACAATTCTTGGAGTTTGGCCCTCCCTGACTCTACGTTAACTTCCTCGGCTAGACCCACTTCTGATCATATTCCCCTTTGCCTTGAGGCCTCCTCTCAAGATCCTCGCACCTCCATCTTTAGGATGGAGAACACCTAGCTTCTTCACTCCGGCTTCTCGGCTATTGTCACTAACAATTGGGGTAGTGTTGGCCCTTCCCATGCCCACCTCTCTAATGTTGGTCGTCTCTGCCTCAGGCTCAAACGTATTCGCTCTGCGGCTCGTGCTTGGTCTAGGACTCGTAAGCTTCCCTATGTCTACCTCTCCGATTGCCGCAATGTTATAGAGCTTATTGACCGCCTTGAGGAATGTCGCACTATTTCTCCTCTTGAATCTCGGCTTATACTTCTAGCAAAAATCCATCTGAGCCGACAAAATGCCGCTCGTGCTACCTATTGGCGACAACGAGCTAAGATCCGTCATTGTGTTCTTGGAGATGAAAACTCGTGTTATTTTCATCTTTGTGCTTCTAGCAGACTTCGGAAAACCAAATTAAGGTTATGGACGATGAGGATGGCAACCCCACCTTCTCTCACGATGCAAAAGCCCTTACCCTCCATTCCTTTTTCAAAGATCTTCTGGGCAGCCCAAGATCTCCAATAATAATTTGGACCTACCTTCCCTTGTCACGTCTACCTCCTTGGACTCCTTCCAGGCCGCCTCTCTTGTCCGGACATTCTCCATGGATGAGCTTTAGGCTGCGGTTCTCTCCATGAACAGAAACTCTATCCCTGGCCCAGATGGTTTTGGCCCCGCCTTCTTCCAATGTCACTGGGATTTGGTCAAACACAACCTCCTTAATTCTCTTCACCACTTCCACTCGCTCAAAACCGACCTTCGTCCCATTAATAAATCCTACATTGTGCTCCTTCCTAAAAAAGAGGGTGCCAATAAGCCTGACAACTTTCGTCCAATCTCCCTTCAAAAAATTTTCTTAAATTCCATTCCAAATGCTTGACCCTCCGCTTGCGCGAGCTTATTCCCTTCTTGGTTCATCCTAACGGGATTCATCTCTGGTCGTTCGATCGCCGAAAACTTTGTCTATTCTACAGAAATTGTCGAATCTTGCCACAAGTGTTCGTCCCCTGTAGTTGTGTTTAAGCTGGACTTTCGCAAAGCCGTTGATTCCATAAGTTGGGAAGCCCTCGATCGTATCCTTATGGCTAAAGGGTTCCCGATACTTTGGCAAAAGTGGATCAAGATCCTTAATGAATCTAGCCTTACGGCTGTCCTTCTCAATGGCATCCCTGGCCGCTGGATTCAATGTCGTCGCGGTCTTCGGCAAGGCGGCCCCCTCTCCCCCTTCCTTTTCAATATTATTGTCGATGTCCTGTAGCAACTTCTTCTTCAAGCCTCTAGGGATGGGCTCCTTCTTCACCCTCTTGTGGATGACCTTCCCTGCCCTATTCTCCAATATGCGGATGACACCCTCCTCATCATTAGAGATATCCCTGACCATGTTGAAAATCTCAAAAATCTCCTGGACAGTTTCTCTGCGGCAACAGGATTAGAGATCAACTTTCACAAACGTACCTTTGTTCCCATTAAAACCGATCCTTCTACCGCCTCGGCCATGGCCTCCTCCTTTGGATGTGAGATTTCCTCTTTCCCCCAGACCTACTGTTCGATAGAATTTTGTGTTCAAATTCAGATTGCAACACAGTGGGTACGTACATATACGTCGGTCTGCCGGAGAATCCCACAAAGATAACGTATACGTATATATGTGTATCACTAGCAAGCTGATGAATTTTCCATGCATGTACACGAGTCCAAGTAAAGGTCGATGGGTTCTGTACTTATACGCCTGGCAAGCTGATGGATTTTCCATGTACACGAGTCCAAGTAAAGATCCTGCACGCATACGAGTCCGACTCGTCGATCGTGCGTGTGCTCAATCGATCGGCCAAGCAGCAGATCTGTTGACGTTACACTTTTATTATTGAGAGGAGGAAATCTGCTGGGTTTAAACGGATTTAGCTTTGACGCTGCCGGACCAAGCCAGGATATCTGACCGGCCAGAGTCACGAGGACCTTCTAGAAGCGCTTGAGATAATATTTTTGAACGGGTTACAAAAGAGATAAGACGTGTGGTCGAAGGGATTATGGGCGAAAGTCACGGACTCGTCCTTATCCGACGCCATGCCGCTGTCTATATAAAGGAACTCCCTTGATCTGGAGAAAAGGAAGACCCAGAGAGAAAGACAGGAGGACTCACGTAGCGGTGAAGCAACGAGGGCGATCTTCTCCGGAACCATGGATACGAGTACCACCTTTCCCAATGGTATAGTACATGTTTGAATTGTTTCTTCTCTCCTCGCAGCTAGCATGCCAAAGGGTAGCAAGCGGAACCACACCAACACCACCGAGCTCACGTACATAAGTGTAGCCCGCCGGCCGGTACGTGCGTGCCACGCCGACGGAGCTCGCCATTACCGCGCTGATGGCCAGAGGCATGGACTAGCCCGCGTCACATCTGCCGGGAGCCGGAGCCAGAGCCGATGAAGACAGCGCCGTCGGAGCTCGACAACACACAGCCCACCGGCAGGTGCGCCCGCGTCGCCAAGGAAGCCAGCTTCGACTCGGCACCTACGGTCAAACCATGGCGTACAGGCACGCAGCTCGGTAGCCCGGCGTACAGGTTCAACTCCACTCCACGTACAGCCCGGAGCCCAGGCGGAGGAGCGTGGCTCGTCAGTTCGGTGCCCAAAGTACGGACTTGTTGCTCTACGTGCAACCTCGCGACGGGCAGCTCGGTACTCTCGGCAGACGTAAGCAGCTCGCGGAAGTCACGGTAGACAAAAGAAATACAGAGAAAGGAAGCATGAATCGATGGCCGTGTGTGCATGGAATACATGACCACTTCGTGATCCCGTGAGACGGTATCTTTGGTCACGCCGGCTGCCATAAACTCGGCTCTGTGCCGAGACGAAAGAGCCGACCATGCCGGCCATGCCGATATGAGCGACACTGGTCTCCTTACAAAATACTCTCGCAAGGCATACCTCTTGCATATCCCGATGAAGCCGCAAAGTCGTCAAGAAGTCCCAGCCAAGCGGACTGCATCCATCTACATCAACAACTCTTCATCGTCGTTCAAGACCGACGAGGCGTAGCGGCGAGGGCAGGCGAGGGCGGAGCAAAGGCCACGCCTTCAGCGGCGCGTGTACCGACGAGGACACGGGCTCTGCCGCTGCCCACACACACCACCACCATCACTATTTATGCAGGACGTGAAGCGAAGACGACAAAGACGACCACGCGGCTTAATCGGAGGTGTCTCGCGGCGTAACCCGCGGGAGTAATTAACCGGGAGCCTTCCGAGGCCCCGGGAACCAGGAGATCTCACAATCGCCATTGTCAGGCTGGCCGTGCTAGTAGGCCACGGAGCGCAACATTGGGAATTATATTTGTTATCTCATATGATTAATAAAATACGGTTCCCTCCTCTTTTGTTTTCTTTGTGTATTTGTTATACACTGGCACGCCCGCACCCTTCCTCTATTTTACCGTACCCGGTGCGCATGAGAGAAACTACCGCCCCCGCACGTACTCACGGAGGCGTCCTAGTACGTTTTTCTCGTGTCAAACACCTACATTTGTCTGCCCTTGTCCACTCACAAACTCTGCCTTTTAGATTTTGCTACTATCATCTCTAAGAGTGACATACGCCTCTCTAGCTGGCGGGGTCGTTCCCTCCCTATTGGTGGACGTCTTCTCCTGGTCAATTCCATTCGCTCTGCTATGCTCTCCCACGCCATGGGTGTCGGCCTCCATCCGGCCAGTGTCATTGACGCCATTGATAAACGTCGGCGTGCTTTCCTTTGGATAGGAGAAGAATCCTGCTCCAGGGGACAGTGCAAAGTTGCTTGGCCCACTGTCTATTCGCCAAAAAATCTTTGTGGAATGGGAATCCTCTCCCTCCACTCTCAAAATTCTGCCCCTCCTCTCCAAGTTTCTCTCCAAACTGCACACTACAACAAATGCTCCTTGGGCCTGTTGGTTTTGCCGTAGGTATGGATAGGATAGTGGCAGGGATTTTGGAGACTCTCATTTTCTTGACACCCCGGTTTGGAAAGACATCCTGGACGGGATCTCCACCTTTCGATCTATCATAATTGTGCAGGTTGGTAATGGTGAGTCCACGGCCTTCTGGCTTGACTCTTGGCTCAATTCTTCCCCTCTTAAGGACCAGTTTCCTGCTCTCTTCTCTCACACCACTAGGACTAATTCTAGCGTGGTCTCTACCTTCCAGCTTGGTCTTGGTAGCCAACTTATCCCTCGCCTTACGAGCACTGCTTCTTCTGAATTCGCTACCCTTAATAATGCCCTTGCAACTTTCGTCCTCCAGTCTGATATTCCCAATACGCGACTTTGCCGTACCACAAACAAAATCCTTTCGAACAAAGATTACTATGTCAATTCGTTTAAGCACCTGCAGATTGATGCTCAAGCAGACAACATCTGGAGGAGCGCAGCCCCCCTTAAATGCAAGATGTTCATTTGGCTTGCAAGCAAACACCGCTACACTAACATGCGGCGTTTTCGTCATCGACTGGCTGACTCGGCGACTTGCCCTTCATGTCCCCTGAATGAGGACACTGATCACCTACACGCTCGATGCCATCGCGCCCGTGAGGTCTGGAGCTTCTTCGCCGCCAATGGCAACTCGATTTCTCCAAATAACATCCTCGACATATTGTCCACTCCCCGCACGTTTGAAGAAAGAACTGTGAGTACTGCTATTGCTTGGAGCATCTGGAAGAGACGCAACCCTATGTTTCAATGCCAGAGATGAACCACTTCAGGTTATAATTCGTAATTGTCTAGAGGATGTGCGGCTCTGGGCCAACAGATGTAATTCTACCTCCTCATCCTCTAAGCTCAATTATTGGTGTAACGGCTATGAAACCCTGAGTTCCCTCTTTTCTCCCTCTCCCCGCTGTCTCACATGTAAAACAACTTGTATTGGTCATTTTTGAGTTATATAAAGGTTCAGGCCGGCGTAAGCCCGCCGTAGTCATGCTCAAAAAAACTTCCAGAACACTCGGGGAAATCGCACGCAACGCTATTACTAGATTTATTACAATGTTAATCATGGTAAATTAAATATCAGAATCCTTTCGGAGACTTCAAATGCATATCATAATCGTATTGCAAAATTATTGAAGGCATAAATATTATAACTTACAACCTTTTTTTCATACTAAAAAACGCTTGTGCTTTCAATTTGGTTCTTAACTATCTGTCTAGAGTATTTTTTTTAGTGGAAATTGCACACCACACAACATGTTGGTGTCTCCTTTGCACAAAACCACAACCACGCTTCTTTTTTTTAATAAACACAACATTTTGCTGTAAATAGTTGCACAGAACACAAAACTAACTGATAACCGTGTCAATAGCCAATTAGTCACCAAGGCACATTGTAAGGTCGCCGTCGTACATACATGACGCAGGTCGCTGCCATTTGCCGTGCGCATGAGATGCAAGTCGCAGCCGCCAGACGGAAGCGGCGAGATGACCGCCTGAGCAAGCTCAGCGAGGCCATACTAGAGGAGCATCCTGTCCATCCTCCTGGGAAACTAAGCTGGACACGAGGATGACGC
The DNA here is from genome assembly GCA_916181665.1 of Avena sativa. NCBI lineage: Eukaryota > Viridiplantae > Streptophyta > Magnoliopsida > Poales > Poaceae > Avena > Avena sativa. The sequence continues at coordinate 294,228,720 of OV702282.1, forward strand.
CCTCCATGTCCGTTGTCTCGCTATCGTGGTCAATGGAGACAGAGATGGAGGGGAGCTGGCAAGGGAGTATGGGGAGATGGTGTACCGGTGTACAGTGGGTCAAGAGTGAGTAATGCGATATTAAAGCTGTTAACACTGGGTTAGGTGTTTTGTGCAAATCATTACCGAAAAAATTGGTGTTTTGTGCAAACATAAAGCATTGTTGTGGTTCTGTGCAAAAATGGTTCCAACATATGGTGTTAAGTGATATTTCCTCTCTTTTTACGGTACCTTTGGTAACGAAATGAATACATGGAAGTACCAAACAGATTTGGGCATTTAACCTATCATCTCGACTAAGCCCAAGGGGACTTGAACACATTTTCCTTTTTGACAGAACTTTGGTTTTTAATGATTACGACATATCGTTACAAAGTATGTCCCGGATACAGTCCGGGATTAGACCAGGGGAAATATTACAAACTGAATTTCTCACTTGTGAGCTAAAATATGAGCAGCAACATTAATTTGCGCACATAGTGCTTGAAGGAACATGTATTAAACCCTTCCGACATGGCCTTGATGTCCAACACTACATCACCACCAGCCAAACAATGAATAACTGACGAACCAATTCAGTGAAGCAATCGATAATATCCTTGAGATCATAAACGACAGCAATGTTCAGCGCCATGAATAGTCATCGCCTCGGCCACCTCAGGTCTGAAGAAATACCAAGGCACACAACTTAAAAGCACCAGTATGATCCCGTATGACAGCACCCTAGCCCATCCGGTTAGAATTTTGGAATAAGGATGCATAAACATTCACATAGACCAAATCAGCCTGTGGTGGAATCCAACGAGAAACAGATGAAGAATCATGCCTGTTGACTGACTCTAACAGTGTAGCACAATGTTATCAACGTACGCTTGATCTTCCCAGCAACACGACGATCTGGGTGTAGGAGCCCTTTGTTGTTCCTGGCGTCGTTCCAAGCTTTCCATATATGCCAACTCGTCACCACCAAGACAGTGGTCTGAATGCTACTTGTCCTGTCCAGGAACTCAACCAGCCACTGCTTCAGGTTCAGCAAAGATTTCCTACAGAGCTTGATAGGGTAATGATCATTGAGTGAAGCCCACACCGGTCGAGCAATGGGGCAGAATAAAAACTCCACCCTATTCGATCTCCTAGAGAACACACAGTCAGCCTATTCTGGAATATGACGTCGTTGCTTCTGGGCACCCGTGGATACAGTCATGAGCTATTCTCCACAAAAACAATATTTCAGGCACTGAATCGACCAAAGGGATCTATGCAACTTCGTCTGAGTTACTACCCTGCCCAGCTGTGCCACTGCCCAATTGTGCCACGGGAGAGTGTAGAAACTCTTAGATCTTGCTAGATGGTAAGCTAAAAGTACAGTATAAAGGCCAAACTTTGCACCATGAAACAAAGTCCTTCCACCGTGGCAACTAATTCGTATCTCTGCAAAAATAGTTCGAACTGTGTCATTGGCTATGGACGATGCTTCCAACAGCATCGAGCGATGCGCTACTAGCTACGATGGTGCTGCGAGCCAGAGAAGACGGTGCTACCATGGACGGACGGTGATGCTACCATGGGGAGGAGTCGAGGCTGATTTTTCTGCACATTTTTTCTTTTTTGCTATATCAATATTTTCAAAATACCAAAAGAAATTGTGAGTGTTTAACCCACCATGGAAAAGTTGCTGGAACGATGGTACAATAGCACAAAAACGTTGCTGCGAACTGTCTTTTTTTTTGGCTTCATAGAACCATTTGTAGGATTTTGGAGGAAACCAAACTTGCTCCAATAGCATAATTTATTTCCTTGAGCAGATCATTATTACTCCCTCCAACCCATATTAATTGACTTGAATTTGTCAAAATTTAGATGAACCTATATATTAAATAGTGTCTAGATTCATCTAAATCTAGACGAATGTGAGTCAATAAATATGGGTCGGAGGGAGTATTATTTTTGCTTCATAGAAGCATTTGTGGCATTTACAAGGAGAATTAGCTACGTGTTATCTTCTAGAAGAGAGAGATAAGGGGGAATTATCCAGGAGCATTCAGACCAAAGAAAAGGCAAACTGTCTTGAGCATTTCCATGTTGATGGAGTAGTTAAAGTATACACGGCCAGTTTCTCATGTGGGCATTCATCAATAGAACGTTTCTATTCACAACATTGGCATGAAGGGGCTGATGGCCATTATAAAAGGAAGAGGTAGTCTGAGGCTCGGTTCTCAAATCTGGATAGATAGGTTAGTTGTGTGGCCTAAGAAGAAGTAGTACTAGTTCATTTCCTAGGTGATCGTGTAGATGCCAGATGAGATATTAGAAGAAATACTGAGTAATGGCAAGGCACATCCGGTAGGACGCTAGAGAGGAGGCGGAAGTGGAGAGGGCTGGTCGCTATGGCTCGTGCGTGTTGTGAGGAGCAGAGGATTGAAGTAGAGGAGGCGGCAGTTAAGTAGAGGAGAGTCCTAAACAAGCCTCCCCTTGAGGTGTGCCATCCCCGACGCTGGTCGCACAAGCCGACTGCCTCCAGCTGAGCTCGAAGCCAGCGCTCAGTGCCATGACAACGTCGTCGAGCTGATTCATAGCACGGGCATTCTAACAATCTGTTGGCATACACGGCTTGGTCTTGGGAGAAGTTCGATGTGCGACGGAGTGATGTCGAATGAGAGATAAAATGTTTCTTGTATTATTTTGATGGAGGGGGTGTGCTAATTTGTACAACTTTTTTTATCTGTAATTTGTACAACTGGGGTGAACGTCTTGTGTTACACATCCAAAAAAGAGAAAGCGAGGACGACTTAATTCAGAATCGTACAACACTCTAGTGGCCGACTCATTCTCATCGATCACGTGATTATTCCCATTCCGATTCCGTCCTGCTAGGTTGCGGTGCAAAGCAAGGGCCTACAATACAGTACAGGACTAACGTGATCAGCAATAAGGTAAAGACTTCTTTAGATCTATGTCAGTGAAAAGGTATGCTACTGAAGAAGTAGATAATCTTCTACAGAAACGTGGCAAAGGAATTCTATTTGTTGCACAACCTTGCTAGTGTCCAAGTGTTCGACTCATCCGATGATGATGCTGAGTTGCTTAGCAGTAAGCCTGCAATTCTAAACAGCCAAGTTGTGATTGAGGAACATAGTGTGATTCCGGCTGAGAATGTCGTTGTGATGCCTTTTACTAAGTCTTCTGCAGTTGCTGATCTGGATACAAAGGCTGCACTGGTTGCAGTTGGCAACAATTGAGAAGCATAAATTAGGCCGTTTTCTCAAATTAGGATTTTGGGGCCACCTACAGCTGAAGTTCATAGTAATCTAGCCCAAATGCCTGGCAGACAACATGAACCTACTTCTTGGATTTCGGTGCTTGATGACATTCCTCAACCGTCTCATGTTCATGATGATGTTATAGCTGTTGAAAGTTCAGTTGTTTCCGAAGATGTAACTGTCTCCCGTAAACGTCGTCGTCAGTCTCTGGAGCCAGAGCCTCTGACCATTGTGGCGCCCCTTCGCCGCAACCAACGCTCCAAGAGAAACCAGGGGTTCAAAAAACATACTATCAGTCACAAGCCGAAGTGCAAGTTTCATGTAAAACCTCATCTTGTCCCGGGAAAATCTGCGGTTGCTTCGACTGCAGAGCCGTCCCTGGATGCTTATGATCCTGAACTGCAACCTACTACTGCTCTCTCTCTCTCTCCTCTTTCTATTTCACCTTAGCAAAAATCCCATGTGTAAACACTTATAGACATCTGGTGGTGAAGTATTTTTCATGCCCTAAGAACTGGATATGTGTAAAACGATCCTTCAGCACAACAGCGAGCCTACAAAGAACATGGGGAGGCATCCTCTATTTTAGATCTGACAAAAGGTCAGGTCGGTATTGGGCCTAAAAATTGGGTCAAGTTTTTGAGAGAGGATTATTTATCTCATCATGCGAAATAGATAAACTTCCCGAAAATAAGGGAGATAGATACCTTTTGTATTTAAATTTCATCTACATCAGAGCAAGCGGTTGATCGGGTGGGTAGATTCGCAGATGTGGGAGAAGCCCACAAATGTTAAATCCGTTGACATGGCAACATGTGACGTGCCCTTCTCCATTAACGACGGCAGAGTGGGTTTATCTCCCATCTGTACCTTCATTTTGTTGTAGGAGTACATCGAATTCTCCTTCTCGATCAACTGGTCTGAAGAGAAGGACAACCAATTACCCCCATTTTAGTGCAGTTGGCTTTTCTGGTGCCGCTCATTCCTAGAGAAGCATCTGATATTTCTTTTCAGTTTCCCCCTATACCTTGAGCTTTCATCTTGGGCGTGATTCATCACTTCATTGTAAAATTGTATTGTACTCCCTCCGTTTGGAAATATAAGACGTTTTAGATTTGTGAAGGAGATGTATCTAGACACCTTTTAGTGTATAGGTTCAAAAAAGATGTCTAGATACATCTCCTTCACAAACCTAAAACGTCTTATATTTCCAAACGGAGGGAGTAGTTCATTGTAGGATTGTTTGTACTAGAATTTATAAAGGGGGAAATACATGCAACAAGTGGTGGCACATGCCTGAGGTGAACATAGTACTAAGAGAACATGTAATGAAGCGTCCTTTCAGTGGTCCTTTAAAGATCCTAGAGCGCATAATAAAAGGTAACATCAATTCTTCTACTTCTCGGGTTCAGTATACTAATGGTCGAGTAGTCCCATGAACAAAAGGCAAGATTAATTGATACTCCTACCTTGATTCTAATTTGATTCTCACGCTTGTGCATTTCCTGTGCATACTTTAACTTGTTGTATTGAAGTCAATTCTTTTCAATGATGGACCTTTGCACCTGCCATCAGATACTCATACAACCAAATCTGTCTGAGACGTGAGCATAAAGCTGCGCAGCCTTGTAGGAGGCTATTTTATTTTATTTTGGCGGTTGTTACGGTCAACCACCACCTCCTGTAATCATCGGATTTGATCCCTGTCCAATCGTTTTGTTGTAATGCGAATTGTTCAGGTGGATGTAATGCTCTCTTAACCTTTTCAAATAAACATACTCCCTCTGCATATTAGTTGCCTTAAATTTGTCTAGATTTGGATGAATCTAGTATATAGGTTTATCCAAATTTTGACAAATTCAAGTCAAGTAATATGGGTCGGAGGGAGTAATAAAAGGTAATAACCTCTCAAACTATTTTAGGCCGTCGTCATTTTACTTCCTCCACGAACCCTAGCTGCCACAACTCCATCTCCTCTGTCCATGGGTTACCCCTCCTCCAGCCGACATTGCCGGCGGATGGGCTAGAAACCTATTCTTGCACTGTGGAGAAGCTTCACCACTATTTGCTTTTCTGATGCCACACATTCCAAAGATATAGAATTCACACGGAGCATCCACTTTAGTATCTACAAAAGTATGCAAGAATGAAAGTCAGGAGTCGTAGATCTTAGCTAGACACTCTAAAGTCTAAACACTTGGAGGCACATTGCTACAACAGAAACTAACGGTTTTTCTGGTATTGTTGGGGCAAAAAATAAGATGAAATGGGTGCAAACGTGTAGGAGAGATAGGAGAATATGTGTGAAAGAGTATGAGTTTGGTGGAATATGATGGATGTATTATTGAGCCTCATAGGCGAGTATATATAGACGTACAGTGGATCATCTTAGAGTACAAGTCAAGTTAGGATTATACATAAACAGATCCTAACATTATCTAAACTACCATAACAACCGTATATGAATAATACTCTAACACTCTCCCGCAGTCGTAGTGGTAGCGTCGTGAACAATAGAAACGTCATGGACGGTTAGACTGGAGAGAAATCAAAGTATAATCCAGTAGGCTAATTTCTCCCCATAGTAGCAGCGGGAGTGTCGTAGATGGCATGTCGCGGCGCGATGCTTGGATTATAGAGGAAGCTGGTGAGATGATCAAGCAAGGTGATAGCCCTTGTGCCGATGTCGAGGGAGCCGAGAGCTTGAGGTGGTGCCGAGGTCGGGGTAGCCATTGCGAAGGATCACGGTGGTCGATGTCGTGGTCGGGGATGCCAGTGTCGAGGTAGCCACACGTGAAGCCGCATGCGCATAGTGCACGAGGAGGAGGATGGAGATGCGTCGAGGGTCCGCGGAGGCTTGCCGAGGGTCCGCGAAGGCGTGCCGAGGGTCCGCGGAGCTTGTCGAGGATGCTTGCCGAGGGTCGATGCAGTCTGAGCCGTCGAGGGCGAGGTGCATCCATAGTTTTGCCAGAACGCACACTCCAGTTTTGTCGAAACCGAGTATGCAAAGAACTTGTCGATGACGCGATCGAGGCAGTCGTAGAGGAGGGTGTCGATGCCGAAGAAGACTTTGTCGAGGCCGACGAACCCTAGCTACCACAACCCCATCTCCTTTGTCCATGGGTTACCCCTCCTCCAGCCGAAGATGCTGGCAGAGGGGCTGGGAACCTATTCTTGCACCGTGGAGAAGCTTCACGACTATTTGCTTTTCTGATGCCACACATTCAAAAGATATCATTTCGAAAAAAAACACATTTAAAAGATATAGAATTCACATGGAGCATCCACTTTAGTATCTACGAAAGTATGCAAGAATGAAAGTCAGGAGTCGTAGATCTTAGCTAGACACTCTAAAGTCTAAACAATTGGAGGCAAATTGCTACAACAGAAACTAACGGTTTTTCTAGTATTGTTGGGGCAGAAAATAAGATGAAATGGGTGCAAACATGTAGGAGAGATAGGAGAATGTGTGCTATATATACTTGCAAGGAGTCTTATTCCCCTTCTCAAAAAAAATATATATACTTGCAAGAAGTGTATAGGGAGCATGGTTCGCTGGGCTAGCTAAATGAAGACAAGCACTACAAAGAAGAAAGAAGGGGAACAACTCATTGTGTATTAGTTGGTTGGAAAAACACGTTAGCTTTACGATGAACTTTACCGTATATAAATAGTTGCATGGCGCGAGTCGATGCAGCGGCTGGAAGACCACCAGCGGTGTACACACCAAAGAATGCGCGTTGGAAGACGGTAGTGTGGACCAAAGGCGACGGCGCTGCGGCCAGAAGGAACTACGCAGCGGTAGTCCGTAGCTCGAACGGTGATAGGCCTGTGCTCGGGGACGTTCTTGACGTAGAAAGGCACGAGATCGGTTGATCAGACCAACGGTGTGCCGTATGCGCCATGGCGTGGATGAGCGTAGATTGAAGTCAATGGCGACATTGTCGGTGAAGTCCCAGGCGATGATGACAAAGACGATCCGAGGGGGGCGGCCGTGGCACCCTACCGAGGAAGGCGTAGCAACCGGCCGAGGTAGATCATCGATGCTGATGGTCGGAGTAGAGGCGTGGCAATAACAATGGCGGTGGGCGACTCAATCTGATCTATGATCAGTAAACCAAAAAGAACACCGGCCAAGCGATCGGTGGAGAGAAAAACTGATCTAGAGATCAGAAAAGACTCACCAGGGAAGCCGGAACCCTACGGCGAATCGCGCGGCCCCCAGCGGAGATCATGGAGATCGATCCGCCGGGGGCGGCGCGGCGGAAGCGCGTCGGCGGCTAGGGTTTGGACCAATTAGGCTGATACCATGAAAGAGTATGAGTTTGGCGGAATATGATGATGTATTATTGGGCCTCATGGGCGAGTATATATATATATATATATATATATATATATATATATATATATATATATATATATATATATATATATATATATATTGGGATCATCTTAAAGTACAAGTCAAGTTAGGATTATACATAAACTGATCCTAACTCTATCTAAACTATCATAACAACAACCGTATATGCCTAATATCTAACAGTGTGCTATATATACTTGCAAGGAGTCTTATTCCCCTTCTCGAAGAAAAATATATATACTTGCAAGAAGTGTATAGGAAGCATGGTTCGCTGGGCTAGCTAAATGAAGACAATCACTATAAAGAAGAAAGAAGGGGAACAACTCACTGTGTATTAGTTGGTTGGAAAAACACGTTAGCTTTACTATGAACTTTACCACTGTATATAAATAGGTACAGAGTAGTGAATAGAAAATCATATTGTACATCCACGAGTCTATTCTGCAAAGAGGCTGAATAAATTCTAGAGTTACGGAGTCATTTATGTTATTATTTGGTTCGTACTAGTGGCAAATAGTAGACTCACTATCTGAAAATACAATTGTGGTTAAGCTTGTATTTTGCTCAAATATTTTTTCAAGAGCACGCCAATGAAGCCTGCCATAGTTTTATAGAAGGCAGAAAATAACTACAAGACTATGCCCCCAATCGCATGGCATCAAGTTTCGAATGAAGGACTTCTATTCGGTATCGTTCATCCACGTCAAGCGAGAGCTTAATGAAGCAGCGCACCGTTTAGCTAAATCATGTGTTAGTATTCCCTCTAGTGAGGTTTTTTATTCTGTTTCAGACTGCATCCGGGAAACAATTTGTATTAATGTTATTTGATCAATAAAGCGCTGTTTTCTGTCAAAAATATTGCAAACGATAGGGCGAGTGCACCAAACAAACTCGACAGTTATCCGAAAGAACACATGTGACACCGCTCCTAGCTAAAACCTAAGACCTGAGTTCTCCCAAAACCCGGTTGGCCAGCTGATCAGTTGTTTCGATTCTTCCATTCTGTCCAACATATTAGGATCACCAAAGCATCGAATTGTTTCTTAATTAACTTGCTTCCCCATCATGTCTCTCTCCGTGGTCCACCAAGCCTGAAGGGTGTCGCCATTGCCGTGGACAGCCATTGTCTCTCCTAGCCACTAGAAAATCTTGAGCCATACCTCTAGCATGTACGCATTGGATAAGGATGTCAATTACGTTGTGTTTTTTCTCTTGTAGGGAGACAAAGCACGGAGATGGATGACCCTGAAGCCCATGTCTAGCCAAGGGAAGATCTTGCAGTTGATCAACGATCCATTTTTCCAGATGCAGTCCCCCGTGTAGCCTCTTTAGGTATCACGAGCTGAATAAGAAAAAACTCAGCTCTTTGCCACATCATCTCTCGACGGGTTGTATCACTCGCAGCTGCCTGCTAAGAGAAGCTACATTGGCCAAAATGAAAGGAATGGGGCAACCACTCGCCGACCATGGTGAGGATGCTTCTACAGTTTTCCTGATGCCACTCATTTCGAGTTATGTGTTTGGTGCAAATAGTGTGCATGATGGGATAGGTATTTGGGTGAGGTCTATGGTTGCCATGCGTACATCAAAGGTAGCAAATATATAGTACCAAGGAAGAAAAGACAAGTTGGTAGTAAAATAATTTTTTTGGTGTGGTGAAATTTTCTTGAGGGAGTACCACCATAAATTAGAGCTTCCTCATATTGGCAAATTCTAGGGTCAATTTGCATTGGTCCCCACTTCACCCTATGAATTTTTTGTCATAAGCAAAACATTGGCAAATGTGGGCTGTTCGGATTGTAGGCTTGTAGCCATATAATATGTCAAAGAATTGGCAAGATGTCTAGTCCCCAAATAACTGGCCAAATCTCTAGTTAACATATGTACGCCTAAACGCCTGAATGAACACGCAACGGGGCATTTGGGCCTGCTGGGAAGGCTGATTTGAGTTTGGATTTGGCACAGTGCACATATATTGTTACTTACATTGCACCCATCCACCTGCAAGGCAGATTAATCAACCCTTTATGAGACAAAGTTAATCCATAAATCTTACTCTAGATTAAAATTTAACTTTCTCTTCCATTTTTTCCTTTGACATTCAATTTTCTTGGCCAATGAGATCTTATGAAAATGTTTCATTTATTTCCAGAACACTCAAGTAAATATCACGCAGCGCTAATACTAGATTTATTATATTGTTAATCGTGATCAATTAAATATCACAATCCTTCAAGAGATTTCAAATGCATATCATAATGGTATTGCAACATTGTTGAAGGCATAAATATTATACCCTAAAACCTTTTTTCCCTTATACTAAGAAACAAAAGGAATTGCAGATGATGTAAGAATGTGATCGATGGCAGGTACTAGTAGGCTATCAAATTAGTTCATTAAAACTTTTGTCAAGGACATCCTTGATTTCAAGTTTTTCCCAGGGCAAAATCTACTTGCAATATTCACACACGGTAATTAACATACACAATGGTCTGACCTGAACTGGCTCGTCCGCTTAATAAGGAAAATTTACAGGGTGGTTTGAAAATTACGAAAGCCTTGTTTGACAAAAGAGCTATGTATAATAATCAAGCTATAGTGCTAATTCAGGAAAGCAAGTATAACTATCATTTTATTCTTTATAAATTTTCCTCCGGGCTTGCCACTCGATTGGTCTGCATGTTCCTCTCCGAACATAGGTCGCAGCAGCAGTAATGAACTTGCTGCCCCTGCATCCATCGACATTGCCGTGCCCGTCTCATGTCAGCTATGTTGTTCTGTCCCGTGCATGCTGCAATGTGTAGAAGTTCCACAACTATTTGCTTTTCTGATGCCGCACATTTCAAAGATATAGAATTCTAACACACATAGCATCCACTTCAGTATCTACGTACAAAAGTATGGAAGAATGCAAGTCGGAAGTCATAGATCTTAGCTAGACACTCTAAACAATTGGCGGCAAAAATTGCTACAGCAGAAACTAACATTTTTTCTGGTAACGTTGGGGCAAAAAATAATATAAAATGAATGCATACATGTAGGAGAGATAGCTAAATGTGTGCTACATATACTTGCAAGGAGTGTATAGGTAACATGCTTCGTTGTGCTAACTAAATGAAGACAAGCGCTGCAAGGAAGAAACAAGGCGAACAACTCAGTGAATCTTAGTTGGTTGGAAAAACAAGTTAGCTTTACGATGAACTTTACGGTATGTAAGCAGGTACAGAGTAGTAAATGAGGAAATCATATTGTACATCCACGAGTCTATTCTATGCACAGGTTTAATAAAAGCTGGAGGTGTCAGGTGTGGAGTAGTTTATGTTATTATTTGGTTCCTACTAGTCGCAAACAGTAGACCCACTATATCAAACGAGGTGTGCTTCGGTCCCCCACCCCTAAACTTAAGCTACATGGTCTGTCTTATTTTTTTGACCGGTCAAAACCTATATCGAGATCACGTCTATCTCTGTATATGTGTACTCAGTCGAATTGGGTATAATCCACGTTTCAGTCGGCTGATCCCACCTCCTATTATCGCGATCTACGTCTTTGTATGTCATATTTTTGTTGTTGTTATATAACTTTTTATTTTCGCCTTCCGCAAGCACATGAGCATACGTATATGGTGAGTATACGTCTAAGAGGATCATATGGAGTTCGGGTGGGTTCATACGGTCCTCTAAACAATCGGAATCGAGTTTTTGTTTGTCAAAATTTGAAAGAGGGGAGGGGGGGGGTAGGGGACCGAAGCAAAAGTGATATCAAAAGAGAACTGTGGTTAAGCTTGTATTTTGGTCAAAAATAATAATTTCCAGATCATCCCAATATGGGATGCCATAGTTTTATAGAAGACAGAAATAACTACAAGATCATGCCCCAATCCCAAACGATATAGGGCAGAGTGCACCAAACAAACGCGCTACTCTCTTGCATTATCCGAAAGAACACTTGTGACACCCCTCCTGGCTAAAACCTCAGACTTGAGTCCCCCAACACCCTGTTCGCCCTCTGATTGACAATTTTTTTCCAAAAAGGGGAGCTATGCCCCGTCTGCATCAAGTGATGCATACATCCATTTTAGTACTTTATTTGAAAAGTATCATAGTCTTACACTCATGGATCAGATAGGGTCGATACATGTATCAACCATCTAAAAATGATAAACAACAAGAAGCTATCCATTTGATAGTCTACTAGTGTGTCGTATCCAGTGGCCTGGAAATAGAAATCATGAGCAACCATCAGCAACCGGTTGCATCCAATATCCATCGGCTCCCGCTGATCCACCGAGAGTAAGAAAGACCATAGTTGGATCCAATACGCCACCAATCGAATAACCTGCAAAAAAATAGTGCCTATTTTTTTGTTAAAGAAAATGTTATTTTTAGACGTCCATATGGACCAACATAAAGCAGATACTCCAATACCCAATCTATCTTTGTTCTTTTTATCAACCTCATTTAGCCAATTTTCCAAACATATTTGTAGTATTGGATGGTGGAGCTATATTATAATAAGTAAAGTAAATAATTCTCCAGATAATGCGAGCAAAAGGACATGATAGAAATAATAAATGTTCTATGGACTCCACCGAATCGCAAAAACAACACTTCTGACATCCATTCCATTTGCACTTAGCCAAGTTTCTTTAGTTAACAACATTATGTTCTTGAGGAACCATATGAATATTTTGATTTTTAGATAAACTTTTAGCTTCCACAAGTACTTACGTAAGAATCTTGTATGACCATTCATTTGATCTAAACACATAGACTTGACAGTAAACATTCTTGTGGTAGTTAATTTCCATACAAAATAATCAGGGTGATCTGTAAGATGAACCACCATTGGACGTTGGCATAAATGTAACCATCTTGTCCATTTATTACCAGTCAAAGCTCTCCTAAAAGCAATATTAAGAGGTGTTTGAGAAATATTGTTAGCCACTAGGACGTTTTTCCTTTGAACAATATTATATAATAAGAGATATTGTTGTGCTAATGATGTATGACCCAACAAAATATCCTCCAAAAAACAAACATTTTCACCGTTGCTATTTTAAAGAAGTCATTAGCAAAGAACATTTCCTTCACTCGCATAAGGCCTTTACAAAAGGGAGAATCTGTAGGTTTTCCTTCAACTTGAGATAAAGTTTTATCGTGGAAGTATTTGTTATGAAATAATTGTTGGCACATGCCCTCCTCCGTTAGTAGTTTTAAAAGCCATTTTTTAACTAAACACTTATTCTTGATCTCAAGAACTTTGATGCCTAGCTCCCCTTAATCTTTTGGGAGACACACAATATTCCACTTTGATAGCCTATACTTCTTCTTAGTATCAGTACTGTAACATCCCAGCATTAGAGTTTATAAATAAGCTGAACCCAAATGTGTGCATTGCATTCATGCATAGAAAATCCGAATAATTTTCGCGCTTTTGAACAAATCTTGTCAAAGTGAATGAAGCTTCTCTCAACTTGAGGGAATTGAAGTAGATCATCAAGTTGACTGCGATAAGTTTCAATATGACCTTTGCTAAAACCTTATTTGGGTAAACATGATTTGATCTAAGGGTAGATCAAATATAATAAAACTAAATCATAATACATTGCTTAATGATTAATATCTGATCTTTAAGGGACCATATCATAATATTCATCACAACAACTCATGAATACCAAGTTAAGACTACAACTCAAGTAATAAGAATGTAATAATTAATCCTGACCTATCTTATTCTTATCTATTCTTACTATGAGTATCATGGTAATACCTAACCTTAACTCTTTAGTGAGATTGAGTAGGAAAGAAACCAAGTCAAGATCATTCACCATATACCTTTCTTTCCATATCAATCTTTACTATCTCTACTGAATCTTATCTTAATATCTGTTGTTCATCAATGTTGAGTAATCAACTATTGATTCACCAATCCTTAACCTATCAATTCTTGATCTTTTTAACTCTTGTTCTTATCTTAGCATTCACTTAAAATCCTTTAGAGAAGGAGGTAAGGAAAGGTAAGTGGTAAAGCTAGATTTAAATATCATCTATAGGATGGGAGTGTTGGAAGAGAATTAAATCAATAGGATTATTGATGGAGTTAACTCACTCCTGAAATGATAGAAGAGTATTTGAGGTAAAGATTACAAGGATGAATATTGAAGATAGGTAATAGGAGTAATCCTATGGGATCAAGTATGTATAGCCCATGAATAATATCCTTTAATCCAATAGATATATTAGAAGATAATTCCAATACAACTATAATGTTGTATTGATGATGTAGGGTTTCGTAGCATGGAAAACAAAAAATTTCTACCGCATGCAAACAAACAAGCCAAGATCTATCTACTAGATTGTAGCAACGAGTCGATGGAATAACTCACCCTCGAAGATTCCAAAGTGTTTAACGAGAGCGGATTCTCGTGGGTGATGTAGTCGTACTCTTTCCAATCTCAAGATCGCGTAGACGATCCTTCCGGCGCTGCGTTCCGGCAGCGCTTCCGCAGTCGGTCACACGTTCGGTACTCGACGAAGACCTTCATCTCCCTTGTTCCAGTAGGCAGCGAAGGTTGTAGCACTCTCCTCGCGATTCCGGCAGCACAACGGCGTGGTACCGGAAGTAGAGGGGAGATCTCGCAGGGCTTCGCCTTAAGCCAGAGCGAGTATGGTGGAGTATGAGAGAGTCCCTCGACGATCTAGGGTTTAGACACGCCGAGGAGGGGGCTAGGCCGGCGGCTAGGGTTTCACCTAGGCGGCGGCAGCGAGTGCCCTAGGGCCGGCGGCGGCTATGGAGGCGGCGGCGGCTTAGGGTTTGGAGGAGAGGATCTTGTGTGTCTCTAGGAGGGAGCCCTGCCCCTCCTTATATAGGTGGAGGGGCCGGCCGGCCAAGGGGAGGGAGAGGAGTCCCTCCCCAACTCGGCTTGGAGGTGGGCCGGCGGTTGGAGGAGGGAACTCCTCCCCAACTCGGTTTCCCACTCCTCCTCCTCTTTCCAAAAAACTGCCGTTTGACTTTCAAACTAGCCGTTTGACTTTTCAAACTAGGATTTGAATAAATCCTCTATTTTGTTCAGCGATGACACCGAGTACATGATGCAATCATACCAACTTGATATAACACATTCATGTACCCTTCCCCCCGGAGTGTCGGACATTCCGGAACCTTCTAGAACATTCCCGATGAAAACACCGGAACCATTCTCCAACTCCGAAACGGGACTTTCCTTATATGAATCTTATTCTCCGGACCATTCCGGATCTCCTCGTGATATCCCGAATCCCATTCGAGACTCCGAACAACATTCGGTGTCTTTCTCATCATTCCATAACTACTCAAACAACGTCGAATCCTTAAGTGTGTCTCCCTACGGTTCGTGAATTATGCGGACATGATCGAGACACTTCTCCGAACAATAACCAATAGAGGAATCTGGAAATTCATATGGCTCCCACATATTTCTACGATTACTTTGCGATCGAATGAACCACTTACATACGATATCAATTTCCCTTTGTCTCACGATAGTTTACTTATCCGAGGTTATGATCGTCGGTATCTCTGCATACCTAGTTCAACCTCGTTACCGATAAGTACTCTTTTCTCGTTCCCGTGATATGTGATCCCTTGTGAGCCAGTCACATGCTTGCAAGCTAATTGGATGACATTTCACCGAGAGGGCCCAGAGTATATCTATCCGTCATATGGATGGACAAATCCCACTCTTGATCCATGTGTCTCAACCAATACTTTCCGTGCCACCTTTATAGCCACCCAGTTACGGTGTGGTGTTTGATGTCATCAAAGCATCCATCCGGTAAAGGTGAAATGCATGATCTCATGGTCGAAGGAATTAGATTACTATGTATGAGAAAGCATATAGCAATTGAACTAATAAAATGACTTGATCTTTATGCTACGCTTATCTGTAGGAGTATGTCCACCATATCATTCTCCTAACGATATGATCTTGTTGTTAATAACATCTCAATGTTATGATAGAGAAACCACAATCATCTATTAACCAACAAGCTAGTATTATATAGAGGCTTTACTATGGACTTCAAATTAAGTTTACAAATTACACAAGTATTAATGTTTCCTTGTTAATACTATTATAGCATGAATGTACACATTTATCATAAACACAAAGATATAATAATAACTACATTTATTATTGCCTCTAGGGCATATCTCCAACAGTCTCCCACTTGCACTAGAGTCATCTAATCTAGATTACATGGTAATATACCGAACACCCATGGCAGTTTGGTGCTGGTCATGTTTTGCCCTCGGGAGAGGTTTAGTCAATGGATCCGCCACATTCAGATCTGTGTGTACTTTGCAAATCTTTATATCCCCATCTTGGATATGTTCTCGAATAGCGTGAAAACGTAGCTTGATGTGCTTCAGCTTCTTGTGTGACCTTGGTTCTTGCGCATTGGCTATGGCGCCCATGTTATCACAGTAGATAGACATTGGGTCCAGCACACTAGGAACCACACCCAGCTCTGTAATGAACTCTTTCATCCATATCGCTTCTTGTGAAGCCTCCGAAGCAGCCATGTATTCCGATTCAGTTGAAGATCTCGCCACAACGCTTTGCTTTGCACTCCTCCAGCTAACTGTTGCACCATTCAAAATAAATATGTATCCAGATTGTGACTTAGAATCATCTGGATCGGTGTTCCAACTAGCATCGGTGTAACCATTAACAACGAGTTGTTCATCACCTCCATAAGAAAGAACCATATCCTTAGTTCTTCTCAAGTACTTAAGGATGTTTTTGACCGTTGTCCAATGATCCACTCCTGGATCACTTTGATATCTGCTAGTTAAACTAACAGCATATGCAATGTCGGGTCTAGTACATAGCATGGCATACATTAGAGATCCTATGGCTGAGGCATAGGGAGTCTTACTCATCCTTTCTCTATCTTCTGCCGATGTCGGACTTTGAGTTTTACTCAAGGTCGTATTGGACAACATGGGCAAGAACCCTTTCTTGCTATCTTCCATTCCAAACCTCTTTAGAACTTTGTCCAAATATGTACTTTGTGACAATGATATTTGGCGTTTTGATCTATCTCTATAAATCTTTATGCCTAATATGTAAGCTGCTTTGCCAAGATCCTTCATTGAAAAACTATTATTCAAATATTCCTTGACACTATTAAGAAGGTCTACATCATTCCCAATCAACAATATGGCATCTACATATAGTATTAAGAATGCTACAGAGCTCCCACTCACTTTCTTGTAAATACAAGCTTCTCCATAAGTTTGTATAAAACCAAAACTTTTGATCACCTTATCAAAACGTTGATTCCAACTTCGGGATGCTTGCTTCAATCCATAGATGGACCATTGAAGTTTGCATACCTTGTTAGCATCTTTAGGATCGACAAAACCTTTGGGTTGCATCATATACAACTCTTCATCAATGTCTCCATTGAGGAATGTTGTTTTGACATCCATCTGCCATATCTCATAATCATAATATGCAGCGATTGATAACATAATCCTCACGGACTTTAGCTTCGCTACTGGTGAGAAATTCTCATCGTAGTCAACTCCTTGAATTTGTCGAAACCCTTTTGTGACAAGTTGAGCTTTATAGACAGTAACATTACCATCAGCATCTGTTTTCTTCTTGAAAATCCATTTGTTCTCGACAGCCTTCCGGCCATCCGGTAAGTCCACCAAAGTCCATACTTGGTTTTCGTACATGGATTCAATCTCGAATTTCATGGCTTCTTGCCATTTATTGGAATCTGGGCTCATCATCGCTTCCTCATATGTCTCAGGGTCATCGGTGTTGTCCACCAACATGACACTCATAACGGGATCATACCAATCTGGAGTGGTACGAGTTCTCGTTGACCTGCAAGGCTCTATAGCAACTACAACCGAAGTTTCATGATCATCATCATTAGCTTCCTCTCTTATTGGTGCAGGCACCACAGGAACTTCTTCTGGTGCTGCGCTACTCGCAAGTTCGAGAGAAGGTTCGACAACCTCGTCGAGTTCTACTTTCCCTCCAGTCACTTCTTTCGAGAGAAAATCCTTCTCTAGAAAGGATCCATTCTTGGCAACGAAGATTTTGCCTTCGGATCTATGATAGAAGGTATACCCAATAGTTTCCTTCGGGTATCCTATGAAGACGCATTTTTCCGCTTTGGGTTCAAGCTTGTCCGGCTGTAACTTCTTTACATAGGCTTCGCAACCCCAAACTTTAAGGAACGACAATCTAGGTTTCTTCCCAAACCATAATTCATACGGTGTCGTTTCAACGGATTTATATGGTGCCCTATTTAAAGTGAATGCGCCTGTTTCTAATGAATAACCCCAAAATGATAGCGGTAATCTGTAAGTGACATCATAGAACGAACCATATCTAAGAGAGTTCGATTACGACGTTCGGACACACCATTACGCTGTGGTGTTCCCGGCGGTGTCAATTGTGAAAGTATTCCGCATTTCTTCAAATGCTCGCCAAACTCGTAACTTAGATATTCACCTCCACGATCAGAAAGTAGAAATTTAATCTTCTTGTTACGTTGATTCTCTACCTCACTTTGAAATTCCTTAAACTTCTCGAAAGTTTCGGACTTATGTTTCATGAAATAGATATACCCATATCTACTCAAATCATCCGTGAAGGTAAGAACATAACGATAACCACCGCGCGATGCTACACTCATTGGACCACACACATCGGTATGTATGATTTCCAATAAGTCCTTAGCTCGCTCCATCATACCAGAAAATGGAGTCTTAGTCATTTTACCCATCAGACATGCTTCGCATCTATCAAGTGATTCGAAATCAAGTGATTCAAGAAGTCCATCGGAATGGAGTTTCTTCATACGTTTCACTCCAATGTGACCAAGACGACAGTGCCACATATAGGTCGAGTTATCGCTCGATTTCAAACGTTTAGCCTCAATGTTATTAATATGTGTATTTCCACTATCGAGATTCAACAAGAATAGACCATCTATCAAAGGTGCATGTGCATAAAACATATTACTCATATAAATCGAACAACCATTATTCTCGGAATTAAACAAGTAACCGTCTCGCAATAAACAAGATCCCGATATAATGTTCATGCTCAACGCAGGCACCAAATAACAATTATTTAAGTATAAAACTAATCCCGATGGTAGATGAAGGGGTAGCGTGCCGACCGCGATCACATGAACTTTTGATCCGTTTCCCACGCGCATCGTCACCTCGTTCTTCGCTAGCTTCCGTTTATTCTGCAGCACCTGTTTCGAGTTACAAATATGAGCAACCGAACCAGTATCAAATACACAGGCACTACTACGAGTACTAGTGAGATACACATCAATAACATGTATATCAGATATACCTTTCTTCTTGATGTTGCCGTTCTTCAAATCCGCCAAGTACTTTGGGCAATTCCGCTTCCAGTGACCTTCTCCCTTGCAGTAAAAGCACTCAGTATCAGGCTTAGGTCCAGCCTTGGTCTTCTTCGTCGGCGTGGTAACTTTCTTACCACCCTTCTTGAAGTGTCCCTTCTGCTTAGACTTGCCTTTCTTGAATTTGGTGGTCTTATTGACCAACAACACTTGGTGCTCTTTCTTGATCTCCACTTCTGCAGACTTCAACATGGCAAAGAGTTCTGGCAATGTCTTGTTCATGTTCTGCATGTTGTAGTTCATCACAAAGTTCTTGTAACTTGGTGGTAGTGATTGGAGGACACGGTAAATCCCCAAAGCATTAGGAATCACAATACCCAAGCTTTGAAGTTTGTTTGCATGCCCAGACATCTTAAGCACATGCTCACTGACGGAGCTGCCCTCTTCCATCTTGCAGTTAAAGAACTTTTCAGAAGCCTCATAGCTTTCAATTGCCGCATGAGTCTCAAAGATCAATTTGAGATCCTCGACAATATCATATGGGTCTGAATTCTCAAACCTTTTCTGAAGCTCCGATTCTAAACCATACAAGATAGCACACTGAACTGTGGAGTACTGAGTCTTCCGAGTGAAGTAAACATTCTTTACTTCATCGGAAGCATCAGCTGCAGGTGGGTCACCCAGCGGTGCATCCAGCACATAGGTCAAATTACCAGCTGTGAGGACAATCCTCAAATTTCAGAACCAATCCGCGAAGTTGCTTCCATTGTTTTTTCAACTTTTCTTTCTCTAGGAACGCATTAAAATTGATGGTAGGGGCTGCCATTGATCTACAACATATTTGCAATAGTTTAGACTAAGTTTATGACAAATTGAGTTCAAATTAATAATAAAATTAATCTAGGTGAACTCCCACTCAAAACAATATCCCTCACATTGTTTTAGTGATCACACGAACCAAATCCACTACATCAACACCGATCATCACGAGAGATGATATAGTTTCAATGGCGAACAATCGACATGTTCATCATATCTACTATATGATTCATGCTTTACCTTTCGGTGATCCGTGTTCCGAGACCATGTCTATACATGCTAGGCTCGTCAAGATCAAACCTTAGTTTCCGCATGAGAAAATCTGGCTTGCTCACGTTGTATACACTTGCGGAATCTAACACACCCGATCATCATGTGGTGCTTCGAAACAACAAGCTTTAGCAACGGTGCTAACTAAG
The DNA here is from genome assembly GCA_916181665.1 of Avena sativa. Classification (NCBI taxonomy): domain Eukaryota; kingdom Viridiplantae; phylum Streptophyta; class Magnoliopsida; order Poales; family Poaceae; genus Avena; species Avena sativa. The sequence continues at coordinate 294,249,007 of OV702282.1, forward strand.
GGTGAACACTTTATGACTTGAAATTCATGTGCATGAGGGATCATCTTATAATGCTACCATCGTCTACTAAGCAATACAAGATGCATAAAGGATTAACATCACATGCAATTCATAATATGTGATATGATATGGCCTTTCTTCTTTTGTGCTTCCGGTCTCCATCTTCTAGCACGAACATGATCTCCATCATCACCGGCATTGCATCAAGGTCAATGACGCTTCTCCATGGTTGTCGTCCACCGGCTTCAACTATTACAACTACTTTGAATAGACACGCGGGTCTTAACATAAATTAAAGACAACCATATGGCTCCTGCCGGTTGCCAAGTTACAATAAGGAACATTGCATACATCAAATATAATCACAATCATGGCCATATCACATCACTGCACACCCCTGCAAAACAAAGTTAGACGCCTCTACTTTCTTTGCATGTTTTACGTGGTTTGGGGCTTTCAATAAGTGTCGTTCTAACTTACGAACATGAACCACAACATTGATACTAGTATTGTTAATCACCCGTTGTAAATTGGATCTTAACTATGCTAGGAGAAACAGGCACCGGCAAAGCCACTTATGCAATACAAGTTGCATGTCAAGCGTGGAGCAAGTCTCATGAACGATGTCATGTAAGGTTAGCCGGGCCGCTTCATCCCAACATACCGCAAGATGCAAAGTACACAAGAAGCAATCGACAATAAAAGCATCAACGCCCACAATGACCATTGTGTTCTACTCGTGCAACAGATCTACATATAGACACGGCTCTGATAGGGTAGTAGGGTTTCGTAGCATGGAAAACAAAAAAATTCTACCGCATGCAAACAAACAAGCCAAGGTCTATCTACTAGATTGTAGAAACGAGTCAATGGAATAACTCACCCTCGAAGATTCCAAAGTGTTTAACGAGAGCGGATTCTCGTGGGTGATGTAGTCGTACTCTTTCCGATCTCAAGATCGCGTAGACGATCCTTCCGGCGCTGCGTTCCGGCAGCACTTCCGCAGTCGGTCACACGTTCGGTACTCGACGAAGACCTTCCTCTCCCTTGTTCCAGCAGGCAGCGGAGGTTTTAGCACTCTCCTCGCGATTCCGGCAGCACAACGGCGTGGTACCGGAAGTAGAGGGGAGATCTCGCAGGGCTTCTCCTTAAGCCGGAGCGAGTATGGTGGAGTATGAGAGAGTCCCTCGACGATCTAGGGTTTAGACACGCCGAGGAGGGGGCTAGGCCGGCGGCTAGGGTTTCACCTAGGCGGCGGCGAGTGCCCTAGGGCCGGCGGCGGCTATGGAGGCGACGGCGGCTTAGGGTTTGGAGGAGAGGATCTTGTGTGTCTCTAGGAGGGAGCCCTGCCCCTCCTTATATAGGTGGAGGGGTCGGCCGGCCAAGGGGAGGGAGAGGAGTCCCTCCCCAACTCGGCTTGGAGGTGGGCCGGCGGTTGGAGGAGGGAACTCCTCCCCAACTCGGTTTCCCACTCCTCCTCCTCTTTCCAAAAACTGTCGTTTGACTTTCAAACTAGCCGTTTGACTTTTCAAACTAGGATTTGAATAAACCCTCTATTTTGTTCAGCGATGACACCGAGTACATGATACAATCATACCAACTTGATATAACACATTCATGTACCCTTCCCCCCCGGAGTGTCGGACATTCCGGAACCTTCTAGAACATTCCCGATGAAAACACCGGAACCATTCTCCAACTCCGAAACGGGACTTTCCTTATATGAATCTTATTCTCCGGACCATTCCGGATCTCCTCGTGATATCCCGAATCCCATTCGAGACTCCGAACAACATTCGGTCTCTTTCTCATCATTCCATAACTACTCAAACAACGTCGAATCCTTAAGTGTGTCTCCCTACGGTTCGTGAATTATGCGGACATGATCGAGACACTTCTCCGAACAATAACCAATAGAGGAATCTGGAAATTCATATGGCTCCCACATATTTCTACGATTACTTTGCGATCGAATGAACCACTTACATACGATATCAATTTCCCTTTGTCTCACGATAGTTTACTTATCTGAGGTTATGATCGTCGGTATCTCTGTATACCTAGTTCAACCTCGTTACCGATAAGTACTCTTTTCTCGTTCCCGTGATATGTGATCCCTTGTGAGCCAGTCACATTCTTGCAAGCTAATTGGATGACATTTCACCGAGAGGGTCCAGAGTATATCTATCTGTCATATGGATGGACAAATCCCACTCTTGATCCATGTGTCTCAACCAATACTTTCCGTGCCACCTTTATAGCCACCCAGTTACGGTGTGGTGTTTGATGTCATCAAAGCATCCATCCGGTAAAGGTGAAATGCATGATCTCATGGTCGAAGGAATTAGATTACTATGTATGAGAAAGCATATAGCAATTGAACTAATAAAATGACTTGATCTTTATGCTACGCTTATCTATAGGAGTATGTCCACCATATCATTCTCCTAACGATATGATCTTGTTGTTAATAACATCTCAATGTTATGATAGAGAAACCACAATCATCTATTAACCAACAAGCTAGTATTATATAGAGGCTTTACTATGGACTTCAAATTAAGTTTACAAATCACACAAGTATTAATGTTTCCTTGTTAATACTATTATAGCATGAATGTAAACATTTATCATAAACACAAAGATATAATAATAACTACATTTATTATTGCCTCTAGGGCATATCTCCAATAGATGAAACCTTGATTAGACAATTGGAAACCTAAACCATAAAGGACCAAAGGATTGAAATGATCATGCTTTAGTCACCAAGATTGAATGCTTATATCATGTATAAGTGACATGGGTGGGTAAGACATGATTGAACTCTATTATAAGATATTGGAGTCAAGTTGAGATAAGATAGTATGATTAGGATGATGTTAGAGCAGAAGTAAATTATAGAGTTAGTATTTTTCCCCTTGGGAAATATTAAACACTTGAGGTGGAGTAGAAAATGGATATATATATAATTATAAATGAATCTATTAGAGTAAATGTTGGAAATGGATGATTAAGGAAGGGTACTAATAGAGTTAGAAGTAACCATCTGTTGGATGGGAGATTATCAGCAGTAGAGTAGTTGATATAACCAAGTCTGGATAGGTGAAGATTATGAAAAGCTTTAGTGTCAAGCTCATTGGATTTATCAATAGGTTTAGAAGAATAAAAGGTGGATAAGAATATTCTTGTGTATCAAAGCTCATCATGTTAACACATGATGATGGACATAGAGAAGTAGTATATCTAGGAAAGGAATTCCTTTATTAGAAGTCCAGAATTATGAATTATGGAAGGTAGGAATTCTTAGTAAACACTAAACCCTAAATCTATGATCAAGCTTAACATCCAGCTCATGTGTTGGATAAATCATTTTATCTTCACAATGTTTTATAGGGATATTTCCCTATAGCAAATCATTTAAGCACATCTATGTCATTTCCAAATATCATAACCATATGTGCTTAGGAGTTATCTTTATCAATTCTTTTCCATAAGACATTCCAGTTAATAGCTTTCTATTTTAAAAGGTGATATCATTAAAGATCACAAACATAACGACAATGTGTTTTAGCCATTAATCTTTACTCACATCAAAAAAAGAATATAAGTATATTAAGAACCCTAAACTCTAGGGTTAGCACTTACAATTCATACCCTAACTTCTATGTTAATTATAATAGAATATATACATTGTTATTTCCTAAATTTATGAGAGTAATATTAACCATATTAATTCTTTTGTATCGCATAATATAAGAATTTCCCTCCAAACTATAAGATAACTAGAATTTAATTCTATCACTAAATAAAGAAATATCATAATTTAAATCCATGGTTTATTCTGGATAGAAAATAAAGAAATATAACATTATTTAATAAAAGCTCACAAAATGCTAGTAAATACTTCTTAATAATGTTACAATTAATTATCAAATAAAGCCTATAAAGAAATTTAAATCAAATATGCAAATTCAAATCTTAAAACAAAACAGAATTTAGAAAAGGGAAAGAACCAGGAAAAACAGAAGGAGATCAGATCTGGCCCATGGCCCAACTTCCTTCTCTTTATCCACTACTCACGAGCAGCCCATAGCAGCCCACCTCGGCCCAGTAACTATTGGAGATATGCCCTAGAGGCAATAATAAATGTAGTTATTATTATATCTTTGTGTTTATGATAAATGTTTACATTCATGCTATAATAGTATTAACAAGGAAACATTAATACTTGTGTGATTTGTAAACTTAATTTGAAGTCCCTAGTAAAGCCTCTATATAATACTAGCCTGTTGGTTAATAGATGATTGTGGTTTCCCTATCATGAACATTGAGATGTTATTAACAACAAGATCATATCGTTAGGAGAATGATATGGTGGACATACTCCTATAGATAAGCGTAGCATAAAGATCAAGTCATTTTAATAGTTCAATTGCTATATGCTTTCTGATACATAGTAATCTAATTCCTTCGACCATGAGATCATGCATATCACCTTTACCGGATGGATGCTTTGATGACATCAAACACCACACCATAACTGGGTGGTTATAAAGGTGGCATTGAGTGTTCGGAAAGTATTGGTTGAAACACATGGATCAAGAGTGGGATTTGTCCATCCATATGACGGATAGATATACTCTAGGCCCTCTCGGTGAAATGTCATCCAATTAGCTTGCAAGCATGTGACTGGCTCACAAGGGATCACATATCACGGGAACGAGAAAAGAGTACTTATTGGTAACGAGGTTGAACTAGGTATGCAGAGATACCGACGATCATAACCTCGGATAAGTAAACTATCGTGAGACAAAGGGAAATTGATATCGTATGTAAGTGGTTCAATCGATCGCAAAGTAATCATAGAAATATGTGGGAGCCCAATGAATTTCCAGATTCCTCTATTGGTTATTGTTCGGAGAAGTGTCTCGATCATGTCCGCATAATTCACGAACCGTAGGGAGACACACTTAAGGATTCGACGTTGTTTGAGTAGTTATGGAATGATGAGAAAGAGACCGAATGTTGTTCGGAGTCTCGAATGGAATTCAGGATATCATGAGGAGATCTGGAATGGTCCGGAGAATAAGATTCATATAAGAAAAGTCCCGTTTCGGAGTTGGGGAATGGTTCCGGTGTTTTTATCGGGAATGTTGTAGAAGGTTTCGGAATGTCCGACACTCCGGGGGGGAAGGGTACATGAATGTGTTATATCAAGTTGGTATGGTTGCATCATGTACTCGGTGTCATCGCTGATCAAAATAGAGGGTTTATTCAAATCCTAGTTTGAAAAGTCAAACGGCTAGTTTGAAAGTCAAACGGCAGTTTTTGGAAAGAGGAGGAGGAGTGGGAAACCGAGTTGGGGAGGAGTTCCCTCCTCCAACCGGCGGCGGCCACCCAAGCCGAGTTGGGGAGGGACTCCTCTCCCTCCCCTTGGCCGGCCGGCCCCCTCCACCTATATAAGGAGGGGCAGGGCTCCCCTCCTTGACACACAACTTCCATGCCTCAAACCCTAGCAGTTGCTGCCCACCATAGCCGCCGCCCCCTAGGGTTTCTCCCCTAGCCTCCGACTTGGGCACCTCCAAGCCCTAGCCGCCGGCTCTAGCACCTCTTCCTCGGCGTGTCTAAACCCTAGATCGTCGAGGGACTCTCTCATACTCCACCATACTCGCTCCGGCTTAAGGCGAAGCCCTGCGAGATCTCCCCTCTACTTCCGGTACCACGCCGTTGTGCTACTGGAATCGCGAGGAGAGTGCTACAACCTCTGCTGCCTGCTGGAACAAGGGAGAGGAAGGTCTTCGTCGAGTACCGAACGTGTGACCGACTGCGGGAGCGCTGCCGGAACGCAGCGCCGGAAGGATCGTCTACGCGATCGTGAGATCGGGAAGAGTACGACTATATCACCCACGAGAATCCGCTCTCGTTAAACACTTTGGAATCTTCGAGGGTGAGTTATTCTATCGACTCGTTGCTACAATCTAGTAGCTAGATCTTGGCTTGTTTGTTTGTATGCGGTAGAAATTTTTTGTTTTCCATGCTACGAAACCCTACAGTAACCAGCCCGGCTTATCTCATTCTGTGACTCACAAGTGGGACACTGCCAGGGACCACGGGTTTGTTTCGATGAAGCTCAGGCGCTTTTCTGCAAAATGATCATCGTCGTCATCCTCACGCACACAGGCACCTGCGTGCGTACCGTCGATGTCGTCCGCCGCCGTCATCAAAATCCAACCGCTGTGCGGTTCGCCGCCGACCCCGAGGGATGTAGATAAGACCTCCGCGTCCTCCTCTATCCTCTCATACCTATCTCATCTCCTCTCGCTCTCTCTATCTCTCTTGCATAGGACCCGAAACCCTAGCTCGCCGGAGTCGCTTGTCGTCGTCGTTTGAGACCACCCCAATACCAACTGGTGATACCACAAGCTCCACCGTAGTGGACTTCGTCTGCTCATAGGAGGAATCGAGCTCGGGAGGCCGCAATCATGTGCATCGAACGCGTCTGTCCGCCGCTCGCCGTCGACCATGGCGACGCCGTGTAAGCTCGCCTCTCTTCGCCGTCGTCACTACAAGCATCCTAGTGAGCCACTGGTTCTTCCAGTACATTTGATCCTCTGTATTTCGCTTTAGTTCGCTCCCCCCACAAGCACCTGACACCGCCGCCGTGGTTCGCCGTTGTTGCCCAACTTCCAGCGACCATTAACTAGCGGCGCCGCCACTGTTAGGTTCCCCGCCGTGCCCTCTTTCCAACGAGCCTAGCCACTGCCCCGCGCCCGCATCAAAACGCAAGATCAACCATCGATCTGAGAGGATCAAGCTCCGGTGACGTCATCCTCACATCATCCCCTGCCTAGTCAGCCAGTTTGACTTAGTCTTTGCACGCGTGGCTGATGATGTGGCCATAGGCCCACTGGTCAATGACCTAGGGTAGTTTTGGCTATGGTGTAAAAGTTATTTTCTGTTTACGAAATAAATAAGTGATATAAACCCAAATTTAAATATTTCAGAAATAAGATAAAATCAATAAATCTTATTAAATCAATAACTTTTGTTTTATAATTCAGAAAAATATGTGTAATATATGAAAATGTTTAGAAAAATAAAATCTACAACTTAAAATTATTATCAAACCTTATTATCATAATTATATAAAAAATATCATTTAATAAAGATTTTATAAGTAATAAAACTTTGATAACTCATATTTTAATAATGGTAAATGTTAAAAAAATATAAATAATATACCAAAAATCTTAGAAAAAAAGAACTATAATTTAAAACTATAATCATGCATTATTATTTCACTTAATTAAATACTTATTATTTATTAAGTATTTATAAAGTAATAAATCTTATAAAAACATATCTTATTATTTATAAATAATAAAAATAAATGCAATATACCAAAATGATCAAAAAAATAATACCTACATGTTAAAAATATAATATTCCACTTTTGAATTAAATTAAATACTTTAATAACTTGAAATTAAACTTATTTCCATAATTAATAATTCATATAAGAGTAAATAAAATTTGCTAATAATTCTAAAAATTAGCCAATTGAGTCTAATAAATAATATTAATCTTAAATATTGATAATATGAAGTCAAAATTCTTCAATACATTTTGAATATAATTTTATTGAATTATCATTCCACCATAAGTGTAGATTATTTTCTAAAAAGAATCCTTATCAAATATAAAATCTTCAAGAATAATTTGTAGTGAAATAAAACTTATTCCTTTAACTTCAAACACAAGTTTTTCAACATTCCAAAACACTATAATAAATTCATAAATAGTTAAGTAATATTATTCCTTAGATATAAACAATTACCACACCTTTAGAAGCAGATAAAAACTTCTATTCTATTATAAAATTAAGAAACCACTACACCAAGTAAAAGTATAACCATTCTTAAGAAACCTTAAGGAAACATTATAAAGTACACAAGGTACAAATATCATAAGCATTACACCTTAAATCCATCCATGTTTTTAAAGTTAACTTTAGTCTTCAAGACTTTAAATATAAGAATAAAGTCTTGGTTATGTGTTTTATAGTTAACTTTGGTCTGTTATAGTTAAGTCGTAAAGCATCTCAAGTCCAAACTATTCAAGCAAGCAGAAACAACCTTGACCACAATTGATTAACCATAAAGATTATTGAGACCTTAATAAAGAAATATTTTCTTCAAAAGTTATTCGTTTTGCCACTTAAGTCAATAAATGACAATTAATCGAATCACCTTACTTTATATTTTACTTGTATACTTAGGATTGATAACACTTAAGTTCCTTATTAAGGCCATTACTTGTAAAGTAAAATTTGAAGATAGACAATTATAATGTAAGCAATCTTGAGTAACATTTCACGTTGGAGTGTATCTCGTTGTTTTATGTTATCATAATTACATGTTGTTTCACACACACTCACAAGCCTTAACAAGAAGCACAAGTGTGAAACTTATTTAAAAGTATAACACATTTCAAAGACATCATTTATAGTAACTAAACCCTAGAACAACGCTTATTCTAGGATTCAAGTTTATCAAATTGCATTACATTACTTATGTATAAGAGCATCTTGCTTCTTTAAACATTAGTCCTTACCGAACCAATGATGCTGATTTCAGATATTGGATTTTATATTGTCTTGAAGACCATGAGTGCATAATATTGCAATCACAAAAGGAAAGTTCACACTTGCTCATGTCCTTTGGTTATTTTTTGTAAAGTATTTTACAAATATAGTGTTGTCATCACCTGCATTTGAAAAAGGTCTGAAAACACTATTTTCATAATAATGTGATTATAGGTTATTTTACCATGAGGTAATAACCTATTATGAAAGTTCCGGTGGTAAAGGAACATATTATCTAGGACTTAACAACGTATATCACGCGTTAATCATGAGATTTGGAATAGGACGGAGAATTCAGATGTATCTTCTTCCTCTCGCATGTAGCCGGACGTGCAGGTCATGGCTGTTATCACTCGTAGCGTGCATATTAATTGGTAATTCATAGAGGATATGCAGCATATGGGTGAGAACCCTCAACGTCACACGATAGTTCTGGCATCTAACGGTTTGTACAAATCATTGCCGTAATTCAATATGTGGGCATGGTGTACAGCAAGGAGGCATGCGAGGTCGCGAAGGGGACAGTGATTGGCTTGGATCATCTTCTGGGCCCCACATCATGGAATTGTGGACGGGAATAAGATACCCGGTTGTGCAACAAAGAGTTGATCTCTCATGGGTAAAGTGACGCACCTCTGCAGAGTGTAAGAATTGTAACTTGTTACTCCCTATTCCGGGAAGGAGCTGCGAACACGGCGGGAAAGGAACTTCATGAAAGTTCTGGTAAACCCATGAAGGCTGACGGACATAGCTTTTCAGAATAAAAGTAACCTTTGAAGAAATGTTTACGAAAACTTGTATTGTCTACGACCTATGGTCTGTGGCTGTAGATATAGTGCATCATACAATCCTCTCTAGTGAACTTGCTGAGTATGCTCGTACTCAACGTATCTTCTTAACCCTTGCTAGATTCTGAAGCCAGTACAGACAACATCTACATCAAGTTATGCTTCAGGAATCATCACCAAAATCTAAAGCTCTTCAACAAAGACAAGGAAGTCATCATATACATCAACTCAAGTGAAGACGAAGTTACAAATTAGATAGAAATATACTCTCTAGCCAGAGAACCTATTTCTATAGTGTATTGCAATAGCAGCAATGCCAACCCCTTAGTTAAAATACTAGTCTTCATAGTACAATAGTTTTTACGTTGTTTATCTTTGATTCTTCTTTGTAAGAAGTTCTTTCTCTCTCTTTAACCTAGAGTGTTCTCTGGATCTTATGTAAAGAGTTGAGTTGTAACTTATAGCCATGTCTTGGACCCGTTGTGTTTCTGCTGTACCACTCTGAGGGATGTAATACTAGTGAACGGTGTTTCATTGGTGTTATGTCAATAACTATAGTGTACTACATCATGCAGTGGTATGCTGGGTCACCGCAAGTACTTTGCCAAAAAAAATCTGGACCCTAAAAAATCTAGGCGTTTTCTAACACCCTTAGCTATTTTTAAGAAAGATAACATAAACTTGGGTAGGCTAGTCAAAACCGAGTTAATTAGAACCAACTGATCCGCATAAGATAGCATTTTCCGTTGCCACCCTAGCTTGGATATAAAATGGATCTCCATGGGATTCCATTCTGAATTCTTGAATTTTCTATAATAGATAGGTACTCCAAGATACCGAAAAGGAAGAGAACCAGCAACGCAGCCAAAAATATGCCTATACTCTGATTCCCTCTCTTTATCTTTACCAAAACAGAAGATTTCGTTCTTGTGGAAATTAATTTTTAAGCTAGACAACTATTCAAATGTGAGGAGAATTAGCTTCATATTAATAGACTTTTCTAAATCATGATCCATAAAAAGTACGGTATCATCCCCATACTGAAGAATAGCAAGCTTCCATCTTGGCCATCAAATGTGGTATAAGGCTTCCAACTTGGCCATCATATTTTGCACGAGCAATGAGAATGTCAAGCATGTCAGCAACAATGTTGAAAAGAATTGAAGACAAAGGATCTCCTTGCCTCAAATCTTTTCTAGTTTGGAAATAATGACCAATATCATTATTAACCCTTATTCCCACACTACTGCCTTGCACGAATTTTTTGATCCACTCGCTACATTGTGGATCAAAACCCTTCATGCATAGCACTTGTTCAAAAAAGGTCATTTCACCTTATCATACGCCTTTACAAAATCAATTTTGAAAATCACACCATCCAGTTTCTTTCGATGAAGTTCATGGATAGTCTCTGAAGAACAATAACCTCTTCAAGGATATATCGTCCTGGCATAAAAGCGGTTTGAGTAGGTCTAATCACCTTATGAGACAACTCAGTAATGCGATTAGTAGCTACCTTTGTGAATATTTTGAAACTAACATTTCATAAACAAATCGGTTTGTATTTTTGTATTTGGACAGTGTTTTTCTTTTGGAATTAATGTGATCACCCCAAAGTTCAATTTAAAAAGAGGCAATTCTCCTTGCTTCAAATGATCGAAAAGGGCCATTAAATCCATTTTGATAACATCCCAAAAAGTCTGATAAAAGTCAGCTGGTAACCCATCTGGTCTTGATTGACAAATACCCAGGTGTTTTGATTTCTTACATAGAGTCCAACATATTAGGATCACCATAGCATCAAATTGTTCCTTAACTTGCTTCCACAGCCTGTCTCTCTCCGTGGTCCACCAGCCAGAAGGGTGTCGCCAATACCTCGGGCATCCGTTGACACTCCTAGCGACTTGGAAATCCATTGCATAAATAGCCACCCATGAGAATGGGGCAGTAGCCTGGTGGTTGGGTCACAGTTGGCGCATCCCAGCGACTAGAGTTTAATTCCTGTTAGGGATGAATTTCCAGAATTCTCACGCCGACCCGCTTCTACTATATCAAAAAAGTGTCTTGTTCCTCCTAGCATTGTTTTATTTTTTAAATAGCCACCCATAATCACATATATTGAGCTACATAGGGCTGGAATTCGAGCCGAGCCGAGGTGACTCGGCTCGACTCGCTAAAGCCCGTTCAACTAACGAGCTAGCTTGGCTCGGCTCGTTTTTACCGCAAGCTCAGATTTAAAACTCGACTCGACTCGGTATACTCGCGAGCAGCTCGCGAGTATCTCGTTTATCTGATTCTAAGTTGTAAACATGCACATATACTAGGAAAACAAGTAATTTTCCTACTAATTCAGAATTATAACAAAGATAGTACTTCTATAATTCCAAAAAGGCAAGATCAATAAAAATATAGTAGCTCTATATCATTATAGGTGCGAGAAACTTTAGTAGTTTAACATTTATTTATGAAAAGTTTCAAATTCTGTATTTGAAAGATTTTAACGAGCTAAACGAGTAGCTTGCAAGTAGCTCATTTAGCTTGGATGAATAAACGAGATCAAATCTAAAACTCGGCTTGACTCGTAAGACATCGAGTTCGAGACGAGTCGAGCCAAATCACGAACTACTCGTTTAGTTCACGAGTTTCGAGTTATAATTTGAGCCCTAGAGCTACACTCTGTTGAAAAAGGCCTTGCGATATGTCAAGGACCCATATGCGCTCCTGGAGACCTTGCTCAGCTCATCTGCAAATTTTGTGTCACTGTATTAACAAGTTGTACGATCGAAGGGGCAATGTCCTGAGCTGACATTCCATTGATCCATCGATCTTTCTAGAAGAGAATGCGCTTTTCATTAGCTAGCTTGATGTCCACAAAACCTTAGTGTCAAGCTTTTTTGACGTATTATGTTTATGTAGTGTATCCCGGTATGTTTTGGTGCGACCAAAACAAAAGATGAATTCCCTCATAAGAACAAAAAACATTTATCTATTTTCCATGTTTTTTTCTCTTTTCATAAGTGTGTATAAGACAGAATTTTTTAAAAAACTTTATCAAACACTACAGGACGTGCGCGCTACGCCGAGGGCAAAAAGCCGTCGGCGTAGCCTAAAATGCCCTCGGCGTATGCTACGCCGACGGCTGCCCTCGGCGTAGCCTCCTCGGCAAAGGGCTCCCTCGGCGGAGCACATAGAGGCCGTCGGCGTATCAAAATGCCGTCGGCGTATGCTACGCCGAGGGCAATGCCGTCGGCGTAGCGGCCGTCGGCATAGCTTGTCGACAGGTTGCAAAAATATTTTTTTAAAAAAAAAAATTATTTTATTTTTTTTCTTAATTTTGAATCTTTGAATTGTTTGACTCGTTAATCTCTCACTTTGAACATTTTTAACACTAATTACACTTAATATTTAATTAAATTGCAGTCTTGGTCGAACTTCCCGGAAGGTCACCCATCCTAATACTACTCCAGCTCCAGCACGCTTAACTTCCTCGTTCCTTCAGAATCTGTTTCCGCAAAGTAATTCATACATTGTTGTCAATACTATGATATCAATCCTATTAACCCTTATATCAACATGTCACATGTTTGTATTTTTTGAAATTACAAACAATTATTTAAATAAACATTAATGAATAAGTAAAAATATTATTGAATTCAAATAAAAATATAATAATTTTACTTTTTTGTATTTTTCTATTTAATATAGAATAATTAATATCTTTAAATCTATAAATCGGAATTTAACAAATAATATGTCTAAATTGATCAGAAAAATGAGAGGAATCCAAATATGATATCCATATCAACTAATCACAAACCCTCCGTTTTTGAATTATCTATTTGCTGGTTGCTTTAGAAAATTCCCTTTTTGCGCTCGGATAATGAAAAATGGCTTTTTTGTGCGATGAAAAGGAAAACTTGCATTGAATCTTTGATAAAATAGCATATTGTGAACCTAAAAATGATTTTTGTAAAAAAACATGAGCATCGTATCATGTACATGTAGTTCATATCTGATCCACTTCCTACCGATTCGGCAGGAATTTGTCTTTTTCACCAAAGGTGGATGGAAAGGTTTCGGAACCCCCTGTTGGGACATTGTCCATATAAGGTGGTATATTATTTTAGTAAAATATGGTGGTAGCATTTTGAATTAGCCATTTGGTGGTTGCTTCACAAAATCGTCTGTTTTTTATGCTCGGAAAATGGGAAATGGCTTTTTGGTACGACGAAAAGGAAAACTTCCTCCTGCAACATTGTTCGCCATCCCATGATGCATGTGTATGCACAATATGGGAACATTATCACAAACTATGCCTTGATTCTAGCCATAACATTGGTCATTTGACCCGAAAGCCAAGAAACCTCGAATGAGATAGGTCATTTTGTGAAGGTTTTTTTGAGACATAATCAATATATCAAGTTTAATATTTTTACTTATAACTATGTCACATAATATGACACCACGTGAAGGTTTCGCATTGTTTCGATCGTTTTTGAATTTTTTATGCCCGTTTTAAACTATCGTCAAACTTTGTCGAACGGCGGGCATGAAGATTCTTAGCTCGGGGCCGAGCCTCGCTAAACTTGCATTGGATCTTTGATAAAATAGCATATTGTGAACCTAAAAATGATTTTTGTAAAAAAACATGAGCATCGGATCATGTACCTGTAGTTCATATCTGACCCACTTCCTGCCGATTCGGCAGGAATTTGTCTTTTTTATCAGAGGTGGACGGAAAGGTTTCGGATACCCTTGTTGGGACATTGTCTATATAAGTTGGTATAGTCTTTTTGTAAAATGTGGTGGTACCATTTTGAATTAGCCATTTGGTGGTTGCTTCACAAAATCGTCTGTTTTTTGTGCTCGGAAAATGGGAAATGGCTTTTTGGTGCGACGAAAAGGAAAACTTCCTCCTGCAATATTGTTCGCCATCCCATGATGCATATGTATGCACAATATGGACACATTATCACAAACTATGCCTTGATTCTAGCCATAACATTGGTCATTTGACCCGAAAGCCAAGAAACCTCGAATGAGATAGGTCATTTTGTGAAGGTTTTTTTGAGACATAATCAATATACTAAGTTTAATATTTTTACTTATAACTATGTCACATAATATGACACCACGCGAAGGTTTCGTATTGTTTCGATCGTTTTTGATTTTTTTATGCCCGTTTTAAACTATCGTCAAACTTTGTCGAACGGCGGGCATGAAGATTCTTAGCTCGGGGCCGAGCCTCGCTAAACTTGCATTGGATTTTTGATAAAATAGCATATTGTGAACCTAAAAATGATTTTTGTAAAAAAACATGAGCATCGAATCATGTACTTGTAGTTCATATCTGACCCACTTCCTGCCGATTCGGCAGGAATTTGTCTTTTTTATCAGAGGTGGACGGAAAGGTTTCGGATACCCTTGTTGGGACATTGTCTATATAAGTTGGTATAGTATTTTTGTAAAATGTGGTGGTACCATTTTGAATTAGCCATTTGGTGGTTGCTTCACAAAATCGTCTGTTTTTTGTGCTCGGAAAATGGGAAATGGTTTTTTGGTGCGACGAAAAGGAAAACTTCCTCCTGCAATATTGTTCGCCATCCCATGATGCATGTGTATGCACAATATGGACACATTATCACAAACTATGCCTTGATTCTAGCCATAACATTGGTCATTTGACCCGAAAGCCAAGAAACCTCGAATGAGATAGGTCATTTTGTGAAGGTTTTTTTGAGACATAATCAATATACTAAGTTTAATATTTTTACTTATAACTATGTCACATAATATGACACCACGCGAAGGTTTCGTATTGTTTTGATCGTTTTTGAATTTTTTATGCCCGTTTTAAACTATCGTCAAACTTTGTCGAACGGCGGGCATGAAGATTCTTAGCTCGGGGCCGAGCCTCGCTAAACTTGCATTGGATCTTTGATAAAATAGCATATTGTGAACCCAAAAATGATTTTTATAAAAAAACATGAGCATCGGATCATGTACCTGTAGTTCATATCTGACCCACTTCCTACCGATTCGGCAGGAATTTGTCTTTTTTATCAGAGGTGGACGGAAAGGTTTCGGGTACCCTTGTTGGGACATTGTCTATATAAGTTGGTATAGTCTTTTTGTAAAATGTGGTGGTACCATTTTGAATTAGCCATTTGGTGGTTGCTTCACAAAATCGTCTGTTTTTTGTGCTCGGAAAATGGGAAATGGCTTTTTGGTGCGACGAAAAGGAAAACTTCCTCCTGCAATATTGTTCGCCATCCCATGATGCATGTGTATGCACAATATGGACATATTATCACAAACTATGCCTTGATTCTAGCCATAACATTGGTCATTTGACCCGAAAGCCAAGAAACCTCGAATGAGATAGGTCATTTTGTGAAGGTTTTTTTGAGCCATAATCAATATATCAAGTTTAATATTTTTACTTATAACTATGTCACATAATATGACACCACGCGAAGGTTTCGCATTGTTTCGATCGTTTTTGAATTTTTTATGCCCGTTTTAAACTATCGTCAAACTTTGTCGAACGGCGGGCATGAAGATTCTTAGCTCGGGGCCGAGCCTCGCTAAACTTGCATTGGATCTTTGATAAAATAGCATATTGTGAACCTAAAAATGATTTTTGTAAAAAAACATGAGCATCGGATCATGTACCTGTAGTTCATATCTGACCCACTTTCTACCGATTCGGCAGGAATTTTTCTTTTTCATCAGAGGTGGACGCAAAAGGTTTCGGATTCCCCTATTGGGACATTGTCTATATAAGGTGGTATAGTATTTTTGTAAAATGTGATGGTACCATTTTGAATTAGCCATTTGGTGGTTGCTTTACAAAATCGTCCGTTTTTTGTGCTCAGAAAATGGAAAATGCTTTTTGGTGCGACGAAAAGGAAAACTTTCTCCTGCAACATTGTTCGCCATCCCATGATGCATGTGTATGCACAATATGGGCACATTATCACAAACTATGCCTTGATTCTAGCCATAACATTGGTCATTTGACCCGAAAGCCAAGAAACCTCGAATGAGATAGGTCATTTTGTGAAGGTTTCTTTGAGACATAATCAATATACCAAGTTTGATATTTTTCCTTCTAACTATGTCACATAATATAACACCACGCGAAGGTTTCGCATTGTTTCGATCATTTTTGAATTTTTTATGCCCGTTTTAAACTATATATAATGTCTTATGTTTTACTTAATTTTTATTTATAAATGTGTAATATTTGAGTGTAGATAGATAGGTCTTATTTTTCTGCAAATTTTGATATATTATTTGTATTTTTCCGAATTAGAATGATTTAGTTATGATTTTTCAAAGTTTAATGAGATAAAATAAAAAATAGCTACGCCGAGGGCAGCCGTCGGCGTATGCTACGCCGAGGGCAGCCGTCGGCGTAGCATAGAATATGCCGAGGGCAATTCTACGCCGACGGCTGCTTGGCGGAGCTGGCCTAGACGATGGCTACGCCGACGGCCCCGATGTTTGGCCGTCGGCGTAGCGACTGGCCGTCGGCGTAGCTTCCCATTCCTGTAGTGAAACCATCAAGGTCGTCCCCTTGTGCATCCAGCTGCTCCATGAATGTCTCCGGTGTTGTTTTACACCTCTCCCAAGTAGAATCAAATTGGGGATAGCAGTATGAGAGCTGGCGCCGCTCTCTCTCCCTTGATGTTGCGAATTCTCAACAATGCGCAAATTGCCAGCAATGGAGCGACATGGATTGTTGAGTGGTGAGAGATGCACTCATTCAAGATGACAGGATAATGCCCAAATCTGTTTGGTATTCCCTTGTATGCTTTTCATGTACCAAGGTAACGTAAAAAAAAATCTACAAAGATAGATCATGATGAAGTGTAAGAACCAAGTTGAAAGCGCATGAGTTTCTTAGTGAGGAAAAAAGGTTGCAAGATATAATATTTATGCCTTCAATAATGTTGCAACACGATTATGATATGCATTTGAAATCTCCAGAAGGATTGTGATATTTCATTTACCATGCTTAACAATGTAATAAATCTAGTAATAGCGTTGCGTGAGATTTCCTCGAGTGTTCTGGAAATAAATGAACCATTTTAAAAAGATCACATTGACCTACAAAATTAAATGTCAAAGAAACAAAATGGAAGAGAAAGTCAAATTTTAACCTAGGGTAAGATTTATGGATTAATTGTCTCATGGAAGGTTGATTAGCCTGCTTTTCATGTGGATGGGCGCACTGTATGTAACAATATATGTGAATTGTGTCAAACTGAAATTCTAAATCAGTCTTGCGTGTTCATTCAGACATACATATGTTAACTGAAGATTTGGCCAGTCATTTGGGAACTAGACATCTTGCCAATTCTTTTGACATATTATATGGCTATACAAGCCTACAATCCAAAGAGCCTAGATTTGCCAATGTTTTGCTCATGCCCTTGATTTGGTTCTGACAAAAAATTGAAGGGTGAAGTGGGGATAAATGCAAACTGACCCTAGAATTTGCCAAAATGACGAAGCTCTAATTTATGGTGGTACTTCCTCAAAAAAACACCACACCAAAAAATATTTTACTACCAACTTGTCTTTTCTTCCTTGGTACTATATATTTGCTACCTTTGATGTACGCATGGCAACCATAGACCTCACCCAAATACCTATCCCATTACGCACTATTTGCATCCAAGACATAACTCGAAATGGGTGGCATCAGGAGAACTGTAGAAGCATCCATGTGGTATTCGGCGAGTGGTTGCCCCATTTCTTTCACTTTGTTGCATAGCGGCCAAGCTAGCTTCTACTCCCTCTGTTTCAAAATATAAGATGTTTTAGATTTGTGAAGAAAATGAATCTAGACTTCTTTTAATGTGTAGATTCATCTCAAAGTTGAGTGAACCTATATACTAAAACAAGTCTAGATTTATTTTCTTCACAAACCTAAAACATCTTATATTTTGAAACAGAGGGAGTAGCTCTTAGCAGCCAGCTCGGAGTGATATAGCCTACCGAGAGATAATGTGGTAAAGATTTGAGTTTGTTGTTGTTATAGCATAGATGTTGACTATCCCTGTAGAAGTTGTTGTCATACGGGATGGGCTGGGTTGCTGTAGAAGTGTTGCAATAACAAGTCCCTGTAGAAATAAGCGCCAGGAACCATCCTGTTGACTGTCCCTGTAGAAGTGTTGCACAATGTTATCAACGTACGCCTTGATCTTCCCAGCAACACGATCTGGGTGTAGGAGCCCTTCATCGTTCCTGGCGTTGTTACGAGCTTCCGAGATATGCACGCCAAGACAGTGGCCTGAATGTCACTTGCTCTTCCCAGGAACCCAAACAGCCACTGTTGTTCAACAAAGGTTTCCTACAGAGCTTGACAGGGAAGTGATCTTTGACTGAAGCCCACATCGATGCAGCAAAGGGGCAGAATAAGATATTGCTGCAAGATTCTTGGCATTCAAAGGGAGAGATTTTTTCCTTCAAAACCAGCTGCAAGCAAAGGTATTGCTGTTCATTGCAGCCAAATTTGACCGTGCGTTTCAAGAACATCTAAACAGGAATGCTGGATGACCATATGTCACTCGAAACTAGTGCAATGGTTCGTCTCAGTTAGTAGTATCATATGCTCATCCTAATAACAAAATGAATAACTGGGATACAAAACTTTAGGACATCAATTTGACGATCTTAAAAAGTTGAACAACAAGAAACAAATTCTGCAGTGGCAAGCACAGAAGAATCAGTGAAAAAGCAAATGAAGAAACAGGCATTAGGAAATTGCAATTTAAAGACTTGCATTCCACAACTCAGACTTTAGACTTTAGCCGAACATCAAATAGGAATACAGTATTTAAACGACAGACCAGATCATTGCTTGAAGGTTTAGACAGTCTTCAGCAATAAGAGCCATGCACACGAACAAAACTTAATACTAAAACTTAAGCTAGATATCACACAAACTGAACCACTCATTTCTTCTTGGCGGCAGCCTTGGTAACCTTGGCACCGGTGGGGTCCTTCTTCTCCACGCCCTTGATGACACCAACAGCAACCGTTTGTCTCATGTCACGCACAGCGAACCGACCAAGAGGAGGGTAGGTAGAGAAGGTCTCCACAACCATGGGCTTGGTGGGAATCATCTTCACTATACCAGCATCACCGTTCTTCAGGAACTTGGGCTCCTTCTCAATCTCCTTGCCAGATCGTCTGTCAATCTTGGTCACCAGCTCAGCAAACTTCACAGCAATGTGAGACGTGTGGCAGTCCAGTACTGGGGCGTAGCCGTTGCCGATCTGACCAGGGTGGTTCATGATGATGACCTGGGAGGTGAAGTTGGCCGCCTCCTTGGCAGGGTCATCCTTGGAGTTGGATGCCACAAACCCACGCTTGAGATCCTTCACGGCAACATTCTTGACGTTGAAGCCAACATTGTCACCAGGGAGCGCCTCCAGGAGAGACTCATGGTGCATCTCAACAGATTTTACCTCAGTGGTCAGACCAGTGGGACCAAAGGTCACAACCATACCAGGCTTGATCACACCTGTCTCAACACGGCCAACAGGCACAGTTCCAATGCCACCAATCTTGTAAACATCCTGGAGGGGAAGACGCAGGGGCTTGTCTGAGGGTCTCTTGGGCTCATTGATCTGGTCGAGCGCCTCAAGCAGGGTAGGGCCCTTGTACCAGTCAAGGTTGGTGGACCTCTCAATCATGTTATCACCCTCAAATCCAGAGATGGGGACAAACGGCACCTTGTCAGGGTTGTAACCGACCTTCTTGAGGTATGAAGAGACCTCCTTAACAATTTCCTCATAGCGGCCCTTTGAGTACTTGGGAGTGGTGGCATCCATCTGCAACAGAACAGAAGATCATTGGAATCAGATAAATGCGTAAGTGAAATTCCCAGTACTGCTGATAAAAGACCTAGCATTACACCAAGGCATTCAAATATCAGAAATGATGTGTCTATATATGTGTATATATATAGTCATATGGACAAGGGAAGTGGATAAAGAGGTAACGAACAAACAAACAATGGCATTCCTAGAGCAAGTACAATAAATTCAATTCAGCAACATATACAGAAAAAACCTTAATGGAATAACTATTAAGTGAAGTGTATTACATGAAACAGCTAAAGATTCTGGGTATAATAAATGGTACTGAATTTTCAGGGTTCCATTGATCCTAAGAATTTAATTTACGTTTCATAGCGTGTGTAAGCTTCCTAACAAAAGGTGCAGCAGGGAAACTAACACTTATTAATTAAATTAATATTATTTAATTTCGTTGCAGCAATCAAATGAGAAAGATAGTAAATATACTACAGGAAGATACAGCGACACCTAATGATACTGAAGAAATGAAATAATACTACAGGAAATATTAACAATTCAGTTAAGTGGGTTATATGAAAAGAAATCAGGATTAATTACAATATACCATTGATTGAGGATTTACACGGTTAATCACAATATACCAATGATTGAGAATTTACAGGGTCAATCACAATATATCAATGATTGAGGATTTACAGTGTACTAATTATACAGAACATTTAATGCAAGCAATTCTGAAGATTCAAACCAAATGTATAGCAAATTAGTAAATGCAACTGAATGTTAATCAAAAGCAATAGCATAGAGATGAATAGCACGTATACCTTGTTACAGCAGCAGATCATCTGCTTCACTCCAAGAGTGAAAGCAAGGAGTGCGTGCTCACGGGTCTGGCCATCCTTGGAGATACCAGCCTCAAAACCACCAGTGGTGGAGTCAATGATGAGGACAGCACAGTCAGCCTGTGAGGTACCAGTAATCATGTTCTTGATGAAGTCACGGTGTCCAGGGGCATCAATGACTGTGCAGTAGTATTTGGTGGTCTCGAACTTCCACAAGGCAATATCAATGGTGATACCCCTCTCACGCTCAGCCTTGAGCTTGTCAAGCACCCACGCGTACTTGAATGACCTCTTGTTCATCTCAGCGGCTTCCTTCTCAAACCTCTCGATCACACGCTTGTCAATACCTCCAAGCTTGTAGATCAGATGACCAGTGGTGGTCGACTTGCCAGAGTCGACATGGCCAATGACCACAATGTTGATGTGAGTCTTCTCCTTGCCCATGGTTGAACTCTTTATCAAGCAAACTGTAGGATCAAAGTGAACAATTGTAAGCAACAACAGTAGCGAACAAGTGTCCTAGAATAGCAATTATCATGGCTATTCCTTCTATAATAGCAGTATGCATTTAATCAAACAGAGTTACACTAGCCAACAAGATTGCAAGTATTTATTAGATCTGTAAAACACCATAAAATAAACTACAACCCAAAATCACTAGGAACAGTAACAACAAACAATTGTAGTCAATTCACGTTACAAGTACATGACCAGAGTACATGCTTTCAATCTTACTAGAGAAGCCACAGATCCTACAGAACCCAACAAAGTAATATACGAATCAATGAAACGATAATAAGGAGTTAATCTTGTGACAACAAATAATGCAAAGAACGCGTAGAAACCTCCAGATTGAAGCTACCGCATGAGCGTACAGACAATTCTGGGAATTACAGACGAAACAGCATTCATCCGATCATAAAAGATCATGCAACTACATCTACCCGCGAATTTGCAACTACCAAACAGAGCGATCTGCGCAAGTATATCCATATACTATCCTAGAGAAATTCTTTCAATCAATCGACGAAAACAGCATGCATCAGCGCAAAAAAGAGCCTAAAACTCGATCAACTCGCAGATTACATCTGCTAAACAGACGCATGGCCGTAGATCTGACATTAATCGAGGGAACGAACAACGGATCAAAGCAGAGACGGGTGCGGATCGGGTTGCTCACCTCGGTGGTGGAAGGAGACGGCGGCGGCGCGGAAAGGAGGGGTTCGGGCGAGAGGAACAGGTCTATATATGGCAAGCGATGGGTGTTAGGGTTTCATCTGCACCGTTCGATCTGGATCTGATGGCTGTCGTCGTGGGAAATGGTTACGGAGGATTTGTTCCCTTCCCTCGCTAGTAACGTGCAATGCACGTTTTCTTTCCTTTCCTTTTTCTTTTGCGATCACGTTTTCTTTCTTTCTTTCTTTCTGAAATATACTCAATGGTGTCTAACTTCGCAAATCATCGAAATAGGCATGCGACCCAATTTATAATAAAGTAACATCCAGATACAACCAAGTTCCAACACAACACGAAAGTGCGAATGCGGTCTTGTGGAAGTTCATTATGAGCCGCATCCGAGAATTTATGAAGTATGTCACGGAGGCGGTTGTTATGGCTGATGTACCTATACCTTTGAGCAATGTTGAGGATATTGTTTATCGTTAACTTCTCGGCCAACCCAAAATTAGTGATTTTTGTGTGTATCGGTCGATAAATTGATTAATCGGCTTATCGGTCATCCAGTAATAAGCGATAAATCAGCCGATAAATTGCCAAATCAAACGATTTTTTTTCAAAGACGGTTTGGTTGGGTACTATCAAGAAATCCATAACAAGGCCTAACCTATTAGTGATAACCTAATAGACCGAGAAAATTGAGAAAGCCTTCACCCATGAGAAAACGTCAGGTTTTCCGCTAGCCGGTTGAAAATTGAGAATACAATTCACGCATGATTTTTTAATACCGATCAAAAAGAAATGGGCAAGTTTAAATGTAACCATTTGAATAAGGATCAAATAGAATTTGTAGGAGTAATTATACACCCCGTGAGCCGGTAATGCTAAGCAAACACATCGACCGCAATGTCGATGGGTAGATCATGTCAATTTTAGGTTATCCACGTAATACTTTGAGAGGTGAATTTTTTTTGAATTCATACTTCATTTGAATTAATTCTGGCCGTAAAATTACGAAATCGTCCATATTTACCGGTGACTGGTTATGCAATTCACCCCCGAAAAAATTCGACGATCTAGAAAAAAACGGCGACAAGGAAAACAAATTGGTCGGGACGTCGGGCTGCCAACGTGTGATCGCTCTATAGGCTAACAGGTTCGGAGCGACCGTGTGATAGCGCACCTTGGGCACCGACACCGACGCCGTCGGACACCGCCATCCCTTGCCGGTAATGCTCCATGTCGTAACACGTATGGAGTGCCTCCCCAGCGCCGCGCTACCAACGTCCATGACGGCACGCCGCCGGACGCCGCCACCCCCTTGCTAGGAATGCTCCATGCCATCCCACGCATGGAGTACCTCCCCAACGCTGCAGCTCGCCTTCGGCGCCGCGCTACCAACGTCCCCGACGGCACGCCGCCGCGCCACCAACCCAGGACGGCATGTCGCCGCGCGCGCCGCCAAGGCCACGAGGGCATGCCGCCAAGCACCGCAGGGGCCCTTCTGTCGGGCACCCGCTCCGTGTTGCCGCCGCCACCACTGCTAGGGAAGACGGCGAGAGCCGACTTGGCTTGTATTGGTTCGGGCTGGTCGGGCTGAGCTTCGGGCCAGACGGGCTCGGCTCGCAAACAGGTCGCATCTAGCTCATCTCGCGTTTAGGGCCTACCGAAAGGGAGAAAGGTACCAGGTGTCCACGGCTATGACTATGATTTCTAATTCAAATATCCCTTCTCCCTTCTCTTCTTCTTCCTCCTCCATTCCCTCCTCTGCTTCCTCCCTCCTCCTGCAACCATCCATCCCATGGCTTCTCCATCGAATGTCCTTCTCCCCTGCCCACCTCCATTCCCTATGTTTCTATCGGCCAGCCTCCCTGCCCGCTCGCCCGACTCCACACCCCACACCGCCATTTCCTACATCGTCTGAGCCTTCATCTCATCATCCCCTGCCTCTCGTCAGTTCGCAATCGACCTCGTGAAACAGCTCTAGAGTGACCCTAAACGGGTTTGGCGACTTCTCAGGAGATGGATGGCAGGGGACAGTCGGACGAATCCGCTCCGCCTACTTCCCATCCCGAGGGGGCTCACGTTTCTGACCATCGAGGGGATCCTCGCTGCGCTGCTTCGGGCAGCTACGCCTCAGGCGATCGTAGTGGCTGCTACCACGCTCATGGCCATCCACGTCTTCCGTGCACCCGACAAGGAGGAGGATGCCGAGGAGGACGAGGAGGGCGCCGAGGACGCCGATGAGGACGAGGAGGAGGATGAGGAGCACGCGGAGGACGTCGTGGAGGAGGATGTCGAGGAGGACTACGAGGAGCCACGCGGTCCAGTACCACCCCTTCGCTGGCCGCCACGCACATGGACGACTGACGCCCTCGAGGAGCTCCGGTTCGATAGGCGGTGCCACGACATGATGGACGACTCTGACCGCATCTTCCACAGGTACCTCTCCTCACCTCCCCTCCCTCTCCCTCCTTCCTTCTACTCTACGTTCTGCCCTCGTCCTGTTGACGACCTAGTTGAGATGGAACTCCCTTCTCTCTCTGTCTACTCATTCCTCCTCTGTCTCTGGTGGCTCTCCACTCTCGCACACCATCTATATGTCAATTTTACTGTGGTTAACTGATTCAACATTGGTTTTATGGGTATCAGGGCAATGAAGATCAACGGCGGGCTGAGAACTACCGAGAAGTACATCTCAAGGTGATCCCGACTCTAGAGCTCCATGCATGTAAACCACTATGTAGGCTGTAGCTACTGTTACAACTAGCTTTGCGACTGAATATACAGGAACTCACGTTTTCCTGGTATAAGTCACTCTACTTGAATGTATGTGCTCATGGACACCAAATTAACGAATGGGAGTGTGTGTTGTGTACTGTCAAAATGGTCCTTACTTGTCTCCAAAAGGTCCGAAGATATACTGATTGTCTATTGTATTTTCTGCAGAGTTGTTACTGACTTTACATTACTAATAGCTAACATGGTACTATGTTCATAACTTCCAGTTTGGCAACTGATATCAAGAGCAAGTTTGTACCTACCCATGGCAAGTTCTGCAAAAACAATGCTATTGTACAAGTACATAATTTCAAAGGTCCCCAAAATAGCGCCTTCTACCATAGTTTCTGAAGTCAATGGCATATATATGTACTCTGAGACTGTGTGAAACAACACTTGTTATCTGTGTGAAAAAACACTTGTCTTCCTTAGCCCTTAAAGCGTTTGCTTACAGTTTAGTTATATTATTGAACCTATGTCTTTCTTAACCCTTAATTCTGCCTATT
This sequence comes from Avena sativa, assembly GCA_916181665.1. Taxonomy (NCBI): domain Eukaryota; kingdom Viridiplantae; phylum Streptophyta; class Magnoliopsida; order Poales; family Poaceae; genus Avena; species Avena sativa. The sequence continues at coordinate 294,274,585 of OV702282.1, forward strand.
TGTTTCCGTCGATAGTTGTGAGTAAGGAGTTTATTGATTTCTTAGTTTTTCGTAACAAAGCTACATGATAAGTTATGTTTGTGTTGTGGTCAATTTTTCTGGGTGTAATGTTCTGTTAACTTTCACTTTGGCGAATTTAATTTGTACCCCTATACAAGTACACTGTCTGTTTTTGTGGCTATAATCATGTTTTTCAGATTGCCCTACTCATGCATGGGAATTATTTTAGCAGCACGTTTTAAGAAAAAACACTCTCTTATCTTTGATATGTTATCCTTACATGGTTTGCTATTTTTATGCATGTTTAGTTCGGCTCAATTACATTTTATTATGATATATACTACACTGATATCATATATTGTATTATACCCACATTATACAATCTTTGTGTTGAAAGATCTTTGCTCTGAGCGAAATGTCATTTATATAGGGAAACATAAAACTACTGATGCATTTGGGGAAGAGAAGAAATTGTTATCTATGAAGAAGATTAATATATATTAAAAACTAAACTGTTCTCATGTCATAATACAGCTTCAATTCAACAAAGTCTTTTTTAAAGTTTTCAATTCAACAAAGTCTTTTTTAAAGTTAGATATGACATGATTTCTACTTTATGTACTATCTCTGTTTGTGGTTGTGTTGCGCAGGGCGCCCAGTCCTGGAACCGCTCAAAGAAGACACACGTCAAGTTACTGGTGTGTCATGCAGCACTTTCAAGAAAGGACGACGTTATTAATACTACGTTGGTTAGATTTTGCACAACATTCTTATTAAATTGCAGTTTAACTCTGTCATTCAGAGCAGTCAAATTGTTTGCTCCATGCTTTAAAAAATTAGTACTACTAGTAGTATTATCGGAGACAAGCTTCGATTTATTTAATTCCAGTTAGTTAGCTTAAAGGTGGAGATAATTTATCCAAGTCCGAAAAATGGAAAGATCTTACTCTACTTGCTAGCTAGAAGTGTTGGAGATATGCCCAAGAGGCAATAATAAAGTGGTTATTATCATATCTTCACACTTATGATAAATATTTACATACCATGCTATAATTGTATTAACCGGAAACATTAATACTTGTGTGATTTGTAAACTAAAATAAGAGTCCCTAGTAAAGCCTCTTGTTAAACTAGCTTGTTGGTTAATATATGATCATGGTTTCCTGATCATGAACATAGAGATGTTATTAACAACAGGATCATATCATTAGGAGAATGATGTGATGGACATACTCCTATAGATAAGCGTAGCATAAAGATCAAAGTCATTTCAATAGTTCAATTGCTATATGCTTTCTGATACATAGTAACCTAATTCCTTCGACCATGAGATCATGCATATCACCTTTACCGGATGGATGCTTTGATGACATCAAACACCACACCATAACTGGGTGGCTATAAAGGTGGCATTAAGTGTTCGGAAAGTATTGGTTGAAACACATGGATCAAGAGTGGGATTTGTCCATCCATATGACGGATAGATATACTTTGGGCCCTCTCGGTGAAATGTCATCCAATTAGCTTGCAAGCATGTGACTTGGTCACAAGGGATCACATATCACGGGAACGAGAAAAGAGTACTTATCAGTAACGAGGTTGAACTAGGTATGCAGAGATACCGACGATCATAACCTCGGATAAGTAAACTATCGTGAGACAAAGGGAAATTGGTATCGTATGTAAGTGGTTCATTCGATCGCAAAAGTAATCGTAGAAATATGTGGGAGCCATATGAATTTCCAGATTCCTCTATTGGTTATTGTTCGGAGAAGTGTCTCGATCATGTCCGCATAATTCACGAACCGTAGGGAGACACACTTAAGGATTCGACGTTGTTTGAGTAGTTATGGTATTATGAGAAAGAGACCGAATGTTGTTCGGAGTCTCGGATGGGATCCGGGATATCACGAGGTGATCCGGAATGGTCCGGAGAATAAGATTCATATAAGGAAAGTCCCGTTTCGGAGTTCGGGAATGATTCCGGTGTTTTCATCGGGAATGTTCTAGAAGGGTCCGGATTATCCGGCACTCCGGGGGGGGAGGGTACATGAGTGTGTCATTGAATGATTGCATCATGTACTAAGTGTTCTTGCTGTTCCAAAAACATGAAAGTCAAATTGCCAGTTTGAAAGTCAAACGGCTAAAACAGGAAACTGTGGAAAACAGGAAACTGTGGGAAACAGGAAACTGTGGGAAACAAGCAAGAGGAGGTTGAAACCAACTTGGAGGAGGAGTTCCTCTCCTCCTTGGCCGGCGCCCAGCCCTAGGCCGAGTTGGGGAGGGACTCCCTCCCTCCCTGGCGCGCCTAGCCCCTCCACCTATAAAAGGAGGGGCAGGGCTCCCTCCTAGAACACACAAGTTCCTATCTTCTACCTCCGGTTTAGAGCCGTTTTGGTTTAGAGCTTCTAATTGCTTTAGCCAGCGGTTTAGAGCCTTCTAATTGGTTTAGAGCCTTCTAATTGGTGTGTCTAATTACTAGACCACTAATAGCCTCTCTCATAAGCTCCACCATACTCGCACCGGCTTAAGGCGAAGCCCTGCGGGATTTCCCCTCTACTTCCGGTACCACGCCGTTGTGCCGCCGGAATCGCGAGGAGAGTGCTACAACCTCCGCTGCCTGCTAGAACAAGGGAGAGGAAGGTCTTCGTCGAGTACCGAACGTGTGACTGACTGCGGGAGCGCTGCCGGAACGTGGCGCCGGAAGGATCGTCTACACGATCTTGAGATCGGAAAGAGTACGACTACATCACCCACGAGAATCCGCTCTCGTTAACCGCTTTGGAATCTTCGAGGGTAAGTTCCCCTATCAACTCGTTGCTGCAATCTAGTATATAGATCTTGGCTTGTTTGTTTGTATGCGATAGAAAATTTTTGTTTTCCATGCTACGAACCCCTACAGTGGTATCAGAGCCGTGTCTATATGTAGATCTGTTGCACGAGTAGAACACAATGGTCATTGTGGGCGTTGATGCTTTTATTGTCGATTGCTTCTTGTGTACTTTGCATCTTGTGGTATGTTGGGATGAAGCGGCCCGGGCTAACCTTACATGACATCATTCATGAGACTTGCTCCACGCTTGACATGCAACTAGTATTGCATAAGTGGCTTTGCGGGTGCCTGTTTCTCCTAGCATAGTTAAGATCCAATTTACAACGGGTGATCAACAATGATAGTATCAATGTTGTGGTTCTTGTTCGTAAGTTAGAACGACACTTATTGAAAGCCCCAAACCACGTAAAATATGCAAAGAAAGTAGAGGCGTCTAACTTTGTTTTGCAGGGGTGTGCAGTGATGTGATATGGCCATGATTGTGATTATATATGATGTATGCAATGTTCCTTATTGTAAGTTGGCAACCGGCATGAGCCATATGGTTGTCTTTAATTTATGTTAAGACCCGCGTGTCTATTCAAAGTAGTTGTAATAGTTGAAGCTGGTGGACGACAACCATGGAGAAGCGTCATTGACCTTGATGCAATGCCGGTGATGATGGAGATCATGTTCGTGCTTGAAGATGGAGATCAGAAGCACAAAGAAGAAATGCCATATCATATCACATATTATGAATTGCATGTGATGTTAATCCTTTATGCATCTTGTATTGCTTAGTAGATGACGGTAGCATTATAAGATGATCCCTCATGCACATGAATTTCAAGTCATAAAGTGTTCACCCTTAGTTAGCACCGTTGCTAAAGCTTGTTGTTTCGAAGCACCACGTGATGATCGGGTGTGTTAGATTCCGCAAGTGTATACAACGTAAGCAAGCCAGATTTGCTTATGCGGTAGCTAATGTTTGATCTTGACGAGCCTAGCATGTACAGACATGGCCTCAGGAACACGGATTACCGAAAGGTAGAGCATGAGTCATATAGTAGATATGATGAACATGTTGATTGTTCGCCGTTGAAGCTATATCAACTCACGTGATGATCGGTTTTGATGTGGTGGATTTGGTTCGTGTGATCACTAAAACAATGTGAGGGATATTGTTTTGAGTGGTAGTTCACCTAGATTAATTTAATTATTAATTAGAACTCAATTTATCATAAACTAAATCAAAGTGAATTTGCATAGTTGTTGTAGTCATTGGCATCCGTTTACCACCTAGCGCTTAGTTATAATTGAGATGATAGAACTGGTTAGTTACTTTACGAATTGGTATCGTATTGTTTTGAAGTGTTAATCTAAAGTTTAAAAGTCCTATTGCAAACTTTCAGTAAGTTCCGGTTACTCCATGAAGTTTAATAATTAGTATTAAATCAAGAGTAACAATTCCAAGTGTTAGTATCATGTTTGTATCCATGATTCTTGATATTCAAAGGATTGTCTTAATATCAAGGTTATCTAGGATCTGAAAGAGTTGTTTCAGAAACCATGATGTGTGGAAGATATTGTGATATCTGAAACGAAGTTTTGGTTGCAACATGATAGAGTATAATATGTCTAAAGTCATGTTCTCATATTTGATGAGAATTTGCAAAAGGTTGGAGACACTAGTTGTCCTAATCGTCCAAAAGGATTTGGAGAGCAACATTATACTCGTAATTCATCGTTATAAGCTAAAGGTAGTTTGATCATGGACTATTCCATGATAAGGATGAATATTTGATGTAGGTAAAATAATTACTACACCAAGAGATTACTAAAGAAAGGAATTTGAAAGAACACCAAACATTTGATGATGGTGATCTACTTCAAAGTGCAAGTCCAAAGACATTGGTATTTAACTATACACGCTTTGGACTATGTGTCATATGAATGACTCCACTAATTGATGTTGATAGATTCTTTCAAACAGAAAAGGAAATACTGAAAGAGAATCTCATAAGTATATGGCAGAAAAGAAAAGACTAGAATTGTTCAGTTTAAGTATATAGATGATATACGTGTTATGGCTATATTCTTTGCTTATTAAACAATGTGGTTGTTAAGTATTTGATACTGAATTTGTTGGTATGAATCGTCATACGAAACAACACAATTCATGAACTACAATGGACTAAGTAATTAGCAAAAGAATATGTGATGATGTTCATCGAGAACAAATAAAGGGTTATTGTGTTGCTCGTTAAAACATCAAAGCTTGCCTTCAAGATTTGTTTTATCAGGTATTATGAGAACAAAAGGGTTGTTCAAAATAATTGCCGTAATCCATAAAAGATGGATGATTCACAAATCTCGTTGGAGAAATCACATCCATAAAACTAGTGCTAAAAATGTCGAAAGACAAATTGATTGAAAGATCACTTAGGAAGTGACATCGCAGTTTAAATTATATTGGAAAGAAAACATGAAGAAACTCCATATGGATGGAATTTTGGAGTCTATTTGATTTTGATCAAATGACGCTTGTGAAACTTTCCTAGAGATAATTAAAACTTCGTTCATAGGCCGAAAGGGAACGAATGACTAGCTTATTAGAACTTGTACATATTGTTGTATGAAATCCATTATGTGTAGTCAAGAGCGATGGATTTCAACTTCATATGCTTTCTCCGAAAATTTGAGTGAATCTATGAATATTTACTTAATAAGGATGAAGTGTGAAATATTTGAAGAGTTCAAAAGACTTTCAAGATGAAGTGCAAAATCATTGTAACAAGAATATAAATAGTTTATGATAAAGATCATAAAGGAAGATATTTGAGTTACAAGTTTAGCATAATACCTAAGATTTAAGGAATCGTTTCGTGGATTTGCATTTCCCGAAACACCATAAGAGTATGGAACGTTCGAGGTATGTAATTAAACCTTGTTTGACATGGTTAGATCAAAGGTATAATTCATAAAACTGCTATTATATTTTAAAGATTAAAAGCTTTAGAGATTACCGTTTTTCCTTTGAAAAGAGCTCCATCATAATTCGCTGAAATGACACCATATAAAGTTATGGTTTGGGATTAAACCCAAGTAGTCCTTTCTTAAACATTGGTATGCTATACATAAGAAAGATGTTTGCAACCAAAGTCGGATGAACCTGTCTTTGTATTACTGTTAAGTATTCCTCCATAAACACCAGAGACAAAAATGTTTGTCGCTTAGAACGTCAAGTTTCTTTGAGAAGGAATTTTTCGTGAAAAGTTAAGTGGGAGGACAATAGAACTTTGATAAGGTTAAAAGAACCTTAGCTATATGTGCAGAGTTGCGCAACACCGAAAAGTGTTCCGGAGGCAGCAACAAAGCTCATGGCTCACGTACCTCAAAGGTTGTGGTCACGGAGATCCAAGTTCCTATTGAAACAAGTAGGTCGGATAAACAATCAAATACCAAGATTTGAGGGTTGAATCATTATTTGAGAATAATGGACCGACTACATGCAAAGAAGCGATGATGGGCCCTGACTCCGTCAAATGGCTTGAAGCCATAAAATCCGTGATAGTTCCATACACGAGAAATCAAGTTTTGAACTTGAAGGACCCTCGAGAAAGGTGAAAGACCTTACAGTTGTGTTTTGGATCTATAAAGAAATAGACATGGATGTTTCACATCTATGAAGTTATCGACATGTCGGGAAAGAGTTCACGACAATAATCAAAAGAGTTGACTATGACAAGATTTGATCTTTCATAAGCGATATTTAGTCTAGACGGATTTATGTAGCAACCACTACATATAATTTTGTTATATGGTAGTTGAATAAACAAAACAAGTTCTTCTAATAGAATCGTTACCTAGGACATGTGCATAACACGGTCCATAGGGTTTTGTTAATTCAAAGGATGCTAAAAGCATATGCAAACTTCAATGGTTAAAGTGAGCATCGCGGAGTTGGAATCTTCACTATGATGAAACTGTTAAAAGAGTTTAATTTCATCAGAGACAATGAAGATGCTTGCGTTTGCAAGAAATTAAGTGGGAGCGCTAAGACATGTTTCTAATACATTATGTGGAAGACATATTGTTGATTGGAAATAATGTATCTTTTATTAAACACATATTAAGAATTTCATCTCGATGAAAGACTTAGGCAAAACCCAAATATTTGGCATCAATAGACGCTAATATGGTTGTGCCAGAAGTACATAGACAAGATATTGAATGAGTTCAATATAGAAACTACAAGAGAGGTTCTTGTCGCACAGAAAGGATTGAATGAGTTCAATGTTGATGATATATTCAAGTGTATTGACATTTGGTAAAGTAAACCAAATAATCAAGTATAGATTGATACTTGATGTATGAAATCACAAAGAGTATTTATGTCAATCATACTATGATATGTACAAATCCAGATATGTCCTATGCTCTAAATGTTGTGAGCATATACCAGAATGATTCGTAAGATGATCATTGGACAATAGTAAGGATATTCTTATGATCTTTTGAAAGAACTAAGAGTATAATATTTGTAGAAGTGACAAATAGATGGTTAGTTCATTGTAAAAGTACTACATTGATACTAGCTTGGTCACAAAGTACAAATTAAGTTTATCTCAATCTAAACTAAGGGTGGCACAATATAATGGAAAGTAAGTTCCATAATGGATTTGGATGAGTTCCAAAGTTAAGACATTGTGACAGATACTACAACAAAAGGCTAAGTATATGACTGCTATTTTAGCAGCAAAAGAGGGCATTTGTGTCAAGTAGTTTGTTATCAAACTAGGTGTAGTTCACAGTGGGATAATACTATGAAGATATATTGTGCGACAATATTATCAACATGTTTTAACCCCAAAGAGCTAAAGGTCACACCGAAAGACCAAATTTATACAAAGCCATTTCATTAGAGAATGAGTGATGCGTAGAGACGCAAAGACATGCAATTACACACGGACCTGGAAGTGTCAGATCCGGAGATCAGTTGACCACTAGCAATCGTGTACATACAACACCGGAAAGCCATAGGTGTTATATACACAAAAGTTTGAAACTAGATTATTGACTCTAGTGCAAGTGGGAGACTGTTGGAGATATGCCCAAGAGGCAATAATAAAGTGGTTATTATCATATCTTCACACTTATGATAAATGTTTACATACCATGCTATAATTGTATTAACCGGAAACATTAATACTTGTGTGATTTGTAAACTAAAATAAGAGTCCCTAGTAAAGCCTCTTGTTAAACTAGCTTGTTGGTTAATATATGATCATGGTTTCCTAATCATGAACATAGAGATGTTATTAACAACAGGATCATATCATTAGGAGAATGATGTGATGGACATACTCATATAGATAAGCGTAGCATAAAGATCAAAGTCATTTCAATAGTTCAATTGCTATATGCTTTCTGATACATAGTAACCTAATTCCTTCGACCATGAGATCATGCATATCACTTTTACCGGATGGATGCTTTGATGACATCAAACACCACACCGTAACTGGGTGGCTATAAAGGTGGCATTAAGTGTTCGGAAAGTATTGGTTGAAACACATGGATCAAGAGTGGGATTTGTCCATCCATATGATGGATAGATATACTTTGGGCCCTCTCGGTGAAATGTCATCCAATTAGCTTGCAAGCATGTGACTTGGTCACAAGGGATCACATATCACGGGAACGAGAAAATAGTACTTATCAGTAACGAGGTTGAACTAGGTATGCAGAGATACCGACGATCATAACCTCGGATAAGTAAACTATCGTGAGACAAAGGGAAATTGGTATCGTATGTAAGTGGTTCATTCGATCGCAAAAGTAATCGTAGAAATATGTGGGAGCCATATGAATTTCCAGATTCCTCTATTGGTTATTGTTCGGAGAAGTGTCTCGATCATGTCCGCATAATTCACGAACCGTAGGGAGACACACTTAAGGATTCGACGTTGTTTGAGTAGTTATGGTATTATGAGAAAGAGACCGAATGTTGTTCGGAGTCTCGGATGGGATCCGGGATATCACGAGGTGATCCGGAATGGTCCGGAGAATAAGATTCATATAAGGAAAGTCCCGTTTCGGAGTTCGGGAATGATTCCGGTGTTTTCATCGGGAATGTTCTAGAAGGGTCCGGATTGTCCAGCACTCCGGGGGGGAGGGTACATGAGTGTGTCATTGAATGATTGCATCATGTACTAAGTGTTCTTGCTGTTCCAAAAACATGAAAGTCAAATTGCCAGTTTGAAAGTCAAACGGCTAAAACAGGAAACTGTGGAAAACAGGAAACTGTGGGAAACAAGCAAGAGGAGGTTGAAACCAACTTGGAGGAGGAGTTCCTCTCCTCCTTGGCCGGCGCCCAGCCCTAGGCCGAGTTGGGGAGGGACTCCCTCCCTCCCTGGCGCGCCTAGCCCCTCCACCTATAAAAGGAGGGGCAGGGCTCCCTCCTAGAACACACAAGTTCCTATCTTCTACCTCCGGTTTAGAGCCGTTTTGGTTTAGAGCTTCTAATTGCTTTAGCCAGCGGTTTAGAGCCTTCTAATTGGTTTAGAGCCTTCTAATTGGTGTGTCTAATTACTAGACCACTAATAGCCTCTCTCATAAGCTCCACCATACTCGCACCGGCTTAAGGCGAAGCCCTGTGGGATTTCCCCTCTACTTCCGGTACCACGCCGTTGTGCTGCCGGAATCGCGAGGAGAGTGCTACAACCTCCGCTGCCTGCTGGAACAAGGGAGAGGAAGGTCTTCGTCGAGTACCGAACGTGTGACCGACTGCGGGAGCGCTGCCGGAACGTGGCGCCGGAAGGATCGTCTACACGATCTTGAGATCGGAAAGAGTACGACTACATCACCCACGAGAATCCGCTCTCGTTAACCGCTTTGGAATCTTCGAGGGTAAGTTCCCCTATCAACTCGTTGCTGCAATCTAGTAGATAGATCTTGGCTTGTTTGTTTGTATGCGATAGAAATTTTTTGTTTTCCATGCTACGAACCCCTACAAGAAGCCCAATTTACCCTTGTCACTTGAAACAGAGTTGAGTTAGTTTCAATACCACGTGATTTCAGGCTGTAGGTACTATTACAACTAGCTTTGTGACTGAATATATATACAAGAACTCATGTTTTCCCTGGTATAAGTCACATTAATTGAATGTTTGTGCTCATGGACACCATATTACCGAATAGGAGTGTGTGTTATGTACTGTCAAAATGGTACTTTCTTGTCTCCAAAAGGTCCCAAGATGTACTGATTGTCTATTACATTTTATGTAGAACTGTTACTGACTTTACATTATTAATAGCTAATACGATACTATGTTTGTAACTTTCAGTTTTGCAACTCATACCAAGAGCAAGTTTGTACCTACCCATGGCAAGTTCTGCAAAAACAATATTGTTGTACAAGTACTGGATTTCGAAGGCCAGCCAAAATAGCGCCTTCTATCATAGTTTTTGAAGTGTATGGCATATATATGTACTTTGCGATTGTGTGAAAAAGTGATTGTTATATGTTTCCTCATTACTTATATTATTGAACATGTGTCTTCCTTAGGCCTTAAATCTTGTCTAATTGTTTGCTTAGAGTTTAGTTATATTGTTGAACCCGTGTCTTCCTTAATCCTTAATTCTGCCCATTTGTTTCCGCCGATAGTAGTGAGTAAGGAGTTTACTGATTTCTCAGTTTTTCGCAACAAAGCTACATGATAAGTTATGTTTGTGTTGTGATCATTTTTCTGCGTGTAATTTTCTGTTAACTTTCCCTTTGGCGAATTTAATTTGCATCCCCTATACAAGTACAATGTCTGTTTTTGTGGCTATAATCATGTTCATCAGATTGCCCTATTCATGCATGGAAATTATTTTAGTAACACGTTTCAAGGAAAAACACTCTCTTATCTTTGATATGCTATCCGATGGTTAGCTATTTTTATGCATGTTTAGTTCAGCTCACTTACATTTTCTTATGATATATACTACACCAATATCATATATTGTAATATACCCACACCCACATTATACAATATTTGTGTTAGAAGATCTTTGCTCTGAGCGAAATGTCGTTTACACAAGGAAACATGAGACTGCTGATGCATTTCGGAAAGAGAAGGAATTGTTATCTCTGAAGAAGATTAATGTATGTTCAAAACTGAACTGTTCTCATGTCACAATGTAGCTTCAATTCAATAAAGTCTTTTTTAAAGTTTAGACATAATGTGATTCCCGATTTATTTGCTAACTTTGTTTGTGGTTGTGTTGGGCAGGGCGCCCGGTCATGGAACCATTCAGAGGAGACACACGTCAAGTTATTGGTGTCTCTTGCAGCACTTCCAAGGAAGGACAAGATTATTAAGACTACATTGGTCGATTTTGCACAACATTTCTATTAGATTTCAGTTAAACTCTGCCTTTCAGAGCAGTCAAATTGTTTGCTCCATGCTTTTAAAAATTACTACTACTAGTAGTAGTAGTAGTATCTGAGACAAGCTTCTACTTATTTAATTCCAGTTAGTTAGCTTAAAGATAAAGATAACTTATCCAAGTCTGACAAATGGAAAGATCCTGCTCTACTTGCTAGCTAGAAACCCATTTTGCTCTTGTCACTTGAAACAGAGTTGAGTTAGTTTCAATACCACGTGATTTCAGGCTGTAGCTACTGTTACAACTAGCTTTGCGAATGAATATATGTACAAGAACTTACGTTTTCCCTGTTATAAGTCACACTACTTTAATGTTTGTGGTCATGAACACCAAATTAACGAATAGGAGTGTGTTCTATATACTGTTAAAATGGTCCTTATCTCCAAAAGGTTCCAAGATGTACTAATTGTCTATTGCATTTTCTGCAGAGCTGTTACTGACTTTACATTACTAATAGCTAACACGGTATTATGTTCGTAACTTCCAATTTGGCAACTGATACAAAGAGCAAGTTTGTACTTACCCATGGCAAGTTCTGCAAAAAACAATGTTGATGTACAAGTATAGCATTTCGAAGGTCAACCAAAATTGCGCCTTCTACGACAGTTTCTAAAGTGTATGGCATATATATATACTCTATGATTGTGTGAAAAAGTGCTTGTTATCTGTTTCCTTGTTACATATATTGTTGAACCTATGTCTTTCTTAGCCATTTAAGCTTGTCCAATTGTTTGCTTAAAGTTTAGTTATATTGTTGAATCTATGTCTTCCTTAACCCTTAATTCTGCTCATTTCTTTCATCCGATAGTTGTGAGTAAGGAGTTTATTGATTTATCAGTTTTTCGCAACAAAGCTGCATGATAAGTTATGTTTGTGTTGTGATCATTTTTGTGGGTGTAATGTTTTGTTAACTTTCCCTTTGGCAAATTTAATTTGCATCCCCTATACAAGTACACTTTTTGTTTTTGTGGCTATAATCATGTTATTCACATTGCCCTATTCATGCATGGGAATTATTTTAGCAACACGTTTCAAGAAAAACACACTCTTATCTTTGATATGCTATCCCATGGTTAGCTATTTTTATGCATGTTTAGTTCGGCTCACTTACATTTTCTTATGATATATACTACACTTATATTATATATTGTATTATACCCACACACACATTATACAATCTTTGTGTTGGAAGATCTTTGCTCTAAACGAAATATCATTTACACGGGGAAACATGAGACTGGTGATGCATCTGGTAAAGAGAAGAAATTGTTATCTCTGAAGAAGATTAATGTATGTTCAAAACTGAACAGTTCTCATGTTACAATGCAATTTCAACTCAATAAAGTCTTTTTTAAAGTTTAGATATAACGTGATTCCTACATTATGTGCTAACTCTGTTTGTGGTTGTGTTGTGCACGGCGCCTGGTCCTGGAACTGTTCAGAGGAGACACACGTCAAGTTACTGGTGTGTCTGACAGCACTTCGAAGGAAGGATAAGGTTATTAAGACTACGCTGATAAGATTTTGCACAACATTTTTATTAAATGGAAGTTGAACTATGTCTTTCAGAGTAGTCAAATTGTTTGCTCCATGCTTTAAAACATTACTACTACTACTGGTAGTAGTATCCGAGACAAGTTTCTACTTATTTAATTCCAGTTAGTTAGCTTAAAGATAAAGATGATTTATCCAAGTCTGACAAATGGAAAGATCCTGCTCTACTTGCTAGCTAGAACCCTATTTTGATCTTTTTACTTGAAACCGAGTTGAGTTAGTTTCAATTCCACGTGATTTCAGGCTGTAGCTACTGCAAAACTACTTTTGCGACTGAATATATGTACAGGAACTCACGTTTTCCCGAGTATAAGTCACACTACTTGAATATTTGTGCTCATCGACACGAGATTAACGAATATGAGTGTGTTTTGTGTACTGTCAAAATGGTCCATCCTTGTCTCCAAAAGGTCCTAAGATGTACTTATTGTCTATTACATTTTCTGCAGAGCTATTACTGAATTTACATTACTAATAGATAACACGGTACTATGTTCGTAACTTCCAGTTTGGTAACTGATACTAACAGCAAGTTTGCATCTACACATGGCAAGTTCTGCACAAGTACATGATTTCGAAGGTCAGCCAAAATAGCGCCTTATACCACAGTTTTTGAAGTGTATGTAATATATATGTACTCTGCGATTGTGTGAAAAGGCGCTTGTTATCTGTTTCCTCATTACTTATATTGTTAAACTAGTGTCTTCCTTAGCCCTTAATTCTGCTCATTTGTTTCCGCCGATAGTTATGAGTAAGGAGTTTATTGATTTATCAGTTTTTCGGAACAAAGCTACATGATAAATTATGTTTGTGTTATGATCATTGTTCTAGGTGTAATATTCTGCTAACTTTCCCTTTGGCGAATTTAATTTGTATCTCATATACAAGTACACTGTTTGTTTATGTGGCTATAATCATGTTCTTCAGATTGCCCTATTCATGCATGGGAATTATTTTAGCAACACATTTCAAGAAAAAACACTCTCTTATCTTTGATATGCAATCCCATGGTTAGCTATTTTTATATATGTTTAGTTCGGATCACTTACATTTTCTTAAGATATATACTACACTGATATCATATATTGTATTATACCCACACCCATATTATACAATCTTTGTGTTGGAAGATCTTTGCTCTAAGCGAAATGTTATTTACATAGGGAAATATGAGACTGCTGATGCATCCGGGAAAGATAAGAAATTGTTATCACTGAAAAAGATTAATGTATGTTCAAAGCCGAATTGTTCTCATGTCACAATGCAGCTTCAATTCAACAAAGTCTTTTTTAAAGTTTAGATATAACGTGATTCCCGATTTATGTGCTAACTCTGTTTGTGGTTGTGTTGCACAGGGTACCCGGTCCTAGAACCGTTTAGAGGAGACACATGTCAAGTTAGTGGTGTGTCTTGCAACACTTTCAAGGAAGGACTTGGTTATTAAGACTATGTTGGTCAAATTTAGCTCAACATTCTTATTAAATGGTAGTTGAACTTTGTCTTTCACAGTAGTCAAATTGTTTGCTCCATGCTTTTAAAATTTACTACTACTACTACTACTACTACTAGTAGTAGTAGTATTATCCGAGACAAGCTTCTACTTATTTAATTCTAGTTAGTTAGCTTAAATATGAAGATGATTTATACAAGTCTGACAAATGGAAAGATCCTGCTCTACTTCCTAGCTAGAAGACCATTTTGCTCTTGTCACTTGGAACAAAGTTGAGTTAGTTTTGATACCATGTGATTTCAGGTTGTAGCTACTGTTACAACTAGCTTTGCGACTAAATGTATATACAAGAACTCACGTTTTCCCTGGTATAAGTCACACTACTTGAATGTTTGTGCTCATCGACACCAGATTAACGAATATGAGTGTGTGTTGTGTACTGTCAAAATGATCATTCCTTGTCTCCAAAAGGTCACAAGATGTACTGATTGTCTATTGCATTTTCTGCAGAGCTGTTACTGACTTTACATTACTAATAGCTAACACGGTACTATGTTCGTAACTTCTTATCACTGAAGAAGATTAATGTATGTTCAAAGCCGAACTGTTCTCATGTCATAATGCAGCTTCAATTCAACAAAGTCTTTTTTAAAGTTTAGATATAACGTGATTCCCGATTTATGTGCTAACTCTGTTTGTGGTTGTGTTGCAAGGGTACCCGGTCCTGGAACCGTTTAGAGGAGACACATGTCAAGTTAGTGGTGTGTCTTGCAGCACTTTCAAGGAAGGACTTGGTTATTAAGACTATGTTGGTCAAATTTAGCACAACATTCTTATTAAATGGTAGTTCAACTCTGTCTTTCACAGTAGTCAAATTGTTTGCTCCACGCTTTTAAAATTTACTACTACTACTAGTAGTAGTATTATCCGAGACAAGCTTCTATTTATTTAATTCTAGTTAGTTAGCTTAAATATGAAGATGATTTATACAAGTCTGACAAATGGAAAGATCCTGCTCTACTTCCTAGCTAGAAGACCATTTTGCTCTTGTCACTTGGAACATAGTTGAGTTAGTTTTGATACCATGTGATTTCAGGTTGTAGCTACTGTTACAACTAGCTTTGCGACTGAATGTAATACATGAACTCACATTTTCCTGGTATAAGTCACACTACTTGAATGTTTGTGCTCATCGACACCAGATTAACAAATATGAGTGTGTGTTGTGTACTATCAAAATGATCATTCCTTGTCTCCAAAAGGTCACAAGATGTACTGATTGTCTATTGCATTTTCCGCAGAGCTGTTACTGACTTTACATTACTAATAGCTAACACGGTACTATGTTCGTAACTTCAAGAACAAGTTTGTAGCTACCCATGGCAAGTTCTGCAAATACAATGCTATTGTATAAGTACAGGATTTCAAAGGTCAGCCAAAATAGCGCCTTCTACCACAGTTTCTGAAGTGTATGGCAAATATATGTACTCTGCGATTGTGTGAAAAAGTGCCTGTTAACTGTTTCCTCATTACTTATATTGTTAAACCTATGTCTTCCTTAGCCCTTAAAGCTTGTCCAATTGTTTGCTTATAGTTTAGTTATATTGTTGAACCTGTGTCTTCCTTAACCCTTAATTCTGCCCATTTGTTTCCGCCGATAGTTGTGAGTAAGGAGTTTATTGATTTCTTAGTTTTTCTCAACAAAGCTACATGATAAGTTATATTTGTGTTGTAATCATTTTTTTCTGGGTGTAATGTTCTATAAACTTTCACTTTGGCGAATTTAATTTGCCTCCCCTATACAAGTACAATGTCTATTTCTGTGGCTATAATCATGTTTTTCAGATTGCCCTATTCATGCATGGGAATTATTTTAGCAACACGTTTTAAAAATACACTCTCTTATCTTTGATATGCTATACCATGGTTAGATATTTTTATGCATGTTTAATTCAGCTCACTTACATTTTCTTATGATATACTCCCTCTGTTTCAAAATATAAGATGTTTTAGGTTTGTGAAGAAGATGAATCTAGACTTGTTTTGGTATGTAGGTTCACTTAACTTTGGGATGAATCTACATAATAAAAGAAGTCTAGATTCATTTTCTTCACACACCTAAAACATCTTATATTTTGAAACGGAGGGAGTATATACTACACCGATATCATATATTGTATTATACCCACACCCATATTATACAATCTTTGTGTTAGAAGATCTTTGCTCTGAGCGAAATGTCATTTACACAAGGAAATATGAGACTGCTGATGCATCTGGGGAAGAGAAGAAATTGTTATCGCTGAAGAAGATTAATGTATGTTCAAAACTGAACCGTTCTCATGTCACAATGCAGCTTCAATTCAACAAAGTATTTTTTAAAGATTATATATAACGTGATTACCGATTTATGTGCTAAATCTGTTTGTGGTTGTGTTGCGTAGGGCGCACGGTCCTGGAACCGTTCAAAGGAGACACACGTCAAGTTACTTGTGTGTCTTGCAGCACTTCCAAGGAAGGACAAGGTTATTAAGACTATGCTGGTCAGAGTTTGCACAACATTCTTATTAAATGGCAGTTGAACTCTGTCTTTCAGAGCAGTTAAATTGTTTGCTCCATGTTTTTAAAATTTACTACTACTAGTTGTAGTATCCGAGACAAGCTTCTACTTATTTAATTCTAGTTAGTTATCTTAAATATGAAGATGATTTATCCAAGTATGAAAAATGGAAAGATCCTGCTCTACTTCCTAGCTAGTCGCCCATTTTGCTCTTGTCACTTGAAACAGAGTTGAGTTAGTTTCGATACCATGTGATTTTATGATGTAGCTACTGTTACAACTAGCTTTGCGACTGAATATATATACAGGAACTCACGTTTTCCTGGGTATAAGTCATACTACTTGAATGTTTGTGCTCATGGACACCAGATTAACGAATAGGAGTGTGTGTTGTGTACTGTCAAAATAGTCCTTCCTTATCTCCAAAAGGTCCCAAGATGTACTGATTGTTTATTGCATTTTCTGCAGAGCTGTTACTGACATTACATTACTAATAGCTAACACTGTACTATATTCATAACTTCATGTTTGGCAACTGGTACCAAGAGTTAGTTTTGTACCTACCCATGGCAAGTTCTGCAAAAACAATGTTGTTGTACAAGTACAAGATTTCGAAGGTCAACCAAAATAGCGCCTTCTACCACAGTTTCTGAAGTGTATGGCATATATATACTCTGCGATTGTGTGAAAAAGCGCATGTTATCTGTTTCCTCATTACTTATATTGTTGAAACTGTGTCTTCCTTAGTCCTTAAAGTTTGTCCAATTGTTTGCTTACAGTTTAGTTATATTGTT
Source organism: Avena sativa (assembly GCA_916181665.1). Taxonomy (NCBI): domain Eukaryota; kingdom Viridiplantae; phylum Streptophyta; class Magnoliopsida; order Poales; family Poaceae; genus Avena; species Avena sativa. The sequence continues at coordinate 294,292,191 of OV702282.1, forward strand.
AAACCTGTGTCTTCCTTAACCCTTAATTCTGCCCATTTGTTTCCGCCGATAGTTGTGAGTAAGGAGTTTATTGATTTCCCAGTTTTTCGTAACAAGGCTGCATGATAAGTTATGTTTGTGTTGTGATCTTTTTTCTGGGTGTAATGTTCTGTTAACTTTCCCTTTGGCAAATTTAATTTTCATCCCCTATACAAGTACACTGTCTGTTTCTGTGGCTATAATCATGTTGTTCAGATTGCCCTATTCATGCATGGGAGTTATTTTAGCAACACGTTTCAAGAAAAACACTCTCTTATCTTTGTTATGTTATCCCATGGTTAGCTATTATTATGCATGTTTAGTTTGATTTACTTACATTTTTTTATGATATATACTACACGGATATCATATATTGTATTGTACTCACACCCAAATTATACAATCTTTGTGTTAGAAGATCTTTACTGTGAGTGAAATGTCATTTACACAGGGAAATATGTGACTGCTGATGCATCTGGGGAAGAGAATAAATTGTTATCGCTGAAGAAGATTAATGTATGTTCAAAACTGAACTGTTCTTATGTCATAATGCAGCTTGAATTCAAAAAATCTTTTTTAAAGTTAAGATTTAACGTGATTACCGATTTATGTGCTAACTCTGTTTGTGGTTGTGTTGCGGAGGATGCACAGTCTTGGAACCGTTCAGAGGAGACTCACGTCAAGTTACTGGTGCGTCTTGCAGCACTTCCAAGGAAGGACAAGGTTATTAAGACTACGCTGGTCAGATTTGCACAACATTCTTATTAAATGGCAGTTGAAGTCTGTCTTTCAGAGCAGTCAAATTGTTTGCTTCATGCTTTTAAAATTTACTACTACTACTAGTAGTAGTATCCGAGACAAGCTTCTACTTATTTAAGTCTAGTTAGTTACATTAAATATGAAGATGATTTATCCAAGTCTGACAAATGGAAAGATCCTGCTCTACTTCCTAGCTAGTAGACCATTTTGCTCGTGTCACTTGAAACAGAGGTGAGTTAGTTTTGATACAATGTGATTTCAGGCTGTAGCTACTGTTACAGTTAGTTTTGCGACTGAATATATATACGGGAACTCACGTTTTCCTGGGTATAAGTCATACTACTTGAATGTTTGTGCTCCTGGACACCAGATTAACGAATAGGAGTGTGTCTTGTGTACTATCAAAATGATCATTCCTTGTCTCCAAAAGGTCATAAGATGTACTGATTGTCTATTGCATTTTTTGCAGAGCTGTTACTAACTTTACGTTACTAATAGCTAATACGGTATTATGTTCGTAACTTCCATTTTGGTAAATGATACCAAGAGCAAGTTTGTACATACCAATGGCAAGTTCTGCAAAACAATGCTGTTGTACAAAGTACATGATTTCGAAGGTCAGCCAAAATAGCACCTTCTACCACAATTTCTGAAGTGTATGGCATATATATGTACTCTGCGATTGTGTGAAAAAACGCTTATTATCTGTTTCCACATTACTTATATTGTTGAACCTGTGTGTTCCTTAGCCCTTAAAGCTTATCCAATTGTTTGCTTACAGTTTAGTTATATTGTTGAACTTGTGTCTTCCTTAACACTTGATTCTGCCCATTTGTTTCCGCCAATAGTTGTGACTAAGGAGTTTATTGATTTCTCAGTTTTTGCAACAAAGCTACATGATAAGTTATGTTTGTGTTGTGATCATTTTTCTGGGTGTAATGTTATGTTAACGTTCCCTTTGGCGAATTTAATTTGCATCCCCTATACAAGTACACTGTTTGTTTCTGTGGCTATAATCATGTTCTTCAGATTGCCCTTTTCATGCATGAGAATTATTTTAGCAACACGTTTCAAGAAAAACACTCTCTTAGCTTTGATATGCTATCCCATGGTTAGCTATTTTTATGCATATAGTTCGGCTCACATACATTTTCTTATGATATATTCTACACCGATATCATATATTGTATTATACCCACATCCACATTATACAATCTTTGTGTTGGAAGATCTTTGATCTGAGCAAAATGTCATTTACACAGGGAAACATAAGACTGCTGATGCATCTGGGGAAGAGAAGAAATTTTTATCTCTAAAGAAGATAAATGTACATTCAAAACTGAACTGTTCTCATGTCACATTGCAGCTTCAATTCAACAAAGTCTTTTTTAAAGTTTAGATATAACGCGATTTCCGCTTTATGTGCTAACTCTATTTGTGGTTGTGTTGCACAGGGCACTCGATCCTAAAACCGTTCAGAGGAGACACACGTCAACTTATTGGTGTGTCTTGCAGCACTTTCAAGGAAGGGAAAGGTTATTAAGACTACGCTGGTCAGATTTTGCATAACATTCTTTCTTATTAAATGGCAGTTGAACTCTATCTTTTAGAGACTAGTAGTACTGTTCGAGATAAGCTTTTACTTATTTAATTCCAGTTAGTTAGCTTAAAGATAAAGATAATTTATCCAAGTCTGAAAAATGAAAAGATTTTGCTCTACTTGCTAGCTAGAAGCGCATTTGCTCTTGTCACTTGAAACAAAGTTGAGGTAGTTTCGATACCACGTGATTTCTCTTAGACAAGAGTAACAACTAACTCTGTTGGTTTTTCACAGTCACTACGGAAACAAACGGGAACAAACATAGACACTGAGGGGGATCTCAACGCCGAGGAGAAAATATCGGGGCCCTCGGCATAGCTCGCACAGTTCCCACGGCCGGAAAAAACCCGTCGGCATAACCAAACTGTCGGCATAGAGGAGCAACGCCAAGAGGGACTATTGGCGTAGGAAAACCCTCGGCATAGATAGAGCAACGCCGAGGGACACTATCGGCATAGGCTGAGCACGTGTCACATTCAAGCATTGGGATGACTGCTAAACATACAGTTCATGGCATAGGGCAATGCCGAGGGGTTTACCGTCGGCGTAGCTGTGCGTACACATAGTTAACGGCGCATAGCAAAGCCGAGGGGGTGACCGTCGGTGTTGCTCCCACATGCACATGTGAACATAGTTGTACCTACGCCGAGGGAAATCCCCTCGGCTTTGCTCCACCTACGCTGAGGGTACTCCCCTAGGCATTGTTGCACCTACGCCGAGGGTATTCCCCTCGGCATTGTTCCTTTCACATTATTTTAGACCTTAGATTTTCTGTATATATATGTGTGTGTGAATTAAATAAGTTTGCATAGAAAGCCGAGGGGGTGACCGTCGGGGTTGCCACAAGCATGCACATGTGAACATAGAAGTACCTACACCGAGGGGAATACCCTTGGCATCCCCTCGGCATTGCTGCACCTACGCCGAGGGTATTCCCCTCGGCATTATTCCTTTCCCATTATTTTAGACCTTTGATTTTCTGTATATATATGTGTTAATTAAATATGTTTGAATTTGATTTTTGGGTTGCATAATATTTTAGTTTCTAGTAATATATCACCTTTCCTTTCCCATTATTCATTCTTTATACTTATTAAATAATTGTTTGGAATTCAAAAAATAAAGGCATGTGACATCATGATCTAAGGGTTAATAGGATTGATAGTATAGTATTATCAACCAGTTACAATGTGATAACTTGGAAGCTCATATGGAAGGAATGAAGAAGTTAAGCGTGTTAGGACTAGAGTAGTCTAAGGATGGGTGACCTAGTGAGAAGTGTGACCTCGAGTGTGCAATTTGACCTAAGATTAAATGTGCTTAGAGTTAAAAATGTTTCATGTGCAATTACAATTAAACATTCAAACAATTCAAATATTTTGAAATTTTTGAAAAACAAAATTCTCCACGTGGCCACCTACGCCCAGGGTAAACCCCTCGGCATAGCTCCACCAACGCCGAGCGTTTCGCTCTCGGCGTTGCTCCTCCACACCAGCCCTCCAGCGCGTTCCACGTGGCCATCTACGCCGAGTGTTCCCCCCTCGGCATTGCTCCTGGGCGCATTCTTCTGCGTGTCGTTAACTTTCTAAGCTGACGACCGAACTGTACCGAAGGGCGAGATAAACCGTCGGGACATGCCTCTACGCCGAGGGCCGAAGAAACACCGACGATATCGAACACCGACTAGTAGTAGTATCCGAAACAAGCTTCTACTTATTTAATTCCAGTTAGTTACATTAAATATGAAGATGATTTATTCAAGTCTGAAAAATGGAAAGATCCTGCTCTACTTCCTAGCTAGTAGCCCATTTTACTCTTGTCACTTGAAACAGAGGTGAGTTAGTTTCGATACCATGTGATTTCAGGCTGTAGCTAATGTTACAATTAGCTTTGCGACTGAATATATATACAGGAATTCACGTTTTCTTGGGTATAAGTCACACTACTTGAATGTTTGTGCTCATGGACACCAGATTAACGAATAGGAGTGTGTGTTGTGTACTGTCAAAATGATTATTCCTTGTCTCCAAAAGGTCACAAGATGTACCGATTGTCTATTGCATTTTTTGCAGAGCTGTTACTGACTTTACATTACTAATAGCTAACACGGTATTATGTTCGTAACTTCTAGTTTGGTAAATGATAGCAGGAGCAAGTTTGTACCTACCGATGGCAAGTTCTGCAAAACAATGTTGTTGTACAAAGTACAGGATTTCGAAGGTCAGCCAAAATAGCACCTTCTACCACAGTTTCTGAAGTGTATGGCATATATATGTAATCTGCGATTGTGTGAAAAAGCGATTGTTATCTGTTTCCTTGTTACTTATATTATTGAACATGTGTATTCCTTAGCCCTTAAACCTTATCCAATTGTTTGCTTACAGTTTAGTTATATTTTTGAACCTGTGTCTTCCTTAACACTTAATTCTGCCCATTTGTTTCCGCCAATAGTTGTGACTAAGGAGTTTATTGATTTCTCAGTTTTTCGCAACAAAGCTGCATGATAAGTTATGTTTGTGTTGTGATCATTTTTCTGGGTGTAATGTTATGTTAACTTTCCCTTTGGCGAATTTAATTTGCATCCCCTATACAAGTACACTGTTTTTTTCTGTTGCTATAATCATGTTTTCAGATTTCCCTATTCATGCATGGGAATTATTTTAGCAACACATTTCAAGAAAAACACTCTCTTAGCCTTGATATGCTATCCCATGGTTAGCTATTTTTATGCATGTTTAGTTCGGCTCACATACATTTTATTATGATATATACTACACCGATAACATATATTTTATTATACCCACACCCACATTATACAATCTTTGTATTGGAAGATCTTTGCTCTGAGCAAATGTCATTTACACAGGGAAACATGAGACTGACGATGCATCTGGAGAAGAGAAGAAATTGTTATCTCTGAAGAAGGTTAATGTACATTTAAAACTGAACTGTTCTCATGTCACATTGCAGCTTCAATTCAACAAAGTATTTTTTAAAGTTTAGATATAACGTGATTCCTGCTTTATGTGCTAACTCTATTTGTGGTTGTGTTGCACATGGCGCTCGGTCCTGAAACCGTTCAGAGGAGACACACGTCAAGTTACCGGTGTGTCTTGCAGCACTTTTAAGGAAGGTCAAGGTTATTAAGACTACGCAGGTCAGATTTTGCATAACATTCTTTCTTATTAAATTGAAGTTAAACTCTTCTTTCAGAGAAGTCAAATTGTTTTGCTCTAAATTAATACTACTAGTAGTAGTACTATTCGAGATAAGCTTCTACTTATTTAATTCCAGTTAGTTAGCTTCAAGATAAAGATGATTTATCCATGTTTGACAAATGAAAAGATCTTGCTCTACTTGCTAGCGAGAAGCGCATTTTGCTCTTGTCACTTGAAACAAAGTTGAGTTAGTTTTGATACCACGTGATTTCTCTTAGACAAGAGTAACAACTAACTTTGTTGGTTTTTCACAGTCACTATGGGAACAAACGTAGACGCTGAGGGGGATCTCAATGCCGAGGAGAAAATATCGGGCCCTCGGCATAGCTCGCACAGTTCCCACGGCCGGAAAAAACCGTCGGCATAACCAAACTGTCGGCATAGAGGAGCAACGCCAAGAGGGACTATCGGCGTAGGAAAACCCTCGGCATAGATAGAGCAACGCCGAGGGACACTGTCAGCATAGGCTGAGCACGTGTCACATTCAAGCGTTGGGATGACCGCTAAACATACAGTTCATGACGTAGGGCAATGCCGAGGGGTTTACTGTCGGCGTAGCTCTGCGTACACATAGTTAATGGCGCATAGCAAAGCCGAGGGGGTGACTGTCGGTGTTGCTCCAGCATGCACCTGTGAACATATCAGTACCTACGCCGAGGGAAATCCCCTCGGCATTGCTCCACCTACGCCGAGGGTACTCCCTAGGCATTGTTGCACCTACGCCGAGGGTATTCCCCTCGGCATTGTTCCTTTCACATTATTTTAGACCTTAGATTTGTGTGTGTGTGTGTGTGTGTGTGAATTAAATAAGTTTGCATAGAAAGCCGAGGGGGTGACCGTCGGTGTTGCCACAAGCATGCACATGTGAACATAGCAGCACCTACATCGAGGGGAATACCCTCGGCATTGCTGCACCTACGCCGAGGGTATTCCCCTCGGCATTATTCCTTTCCTATTATTTTAGACCTTTGATTTTCTGTATATATATGTGTTAATTAAATATGTTTGCATTTGATTTTTTGGGTTGCATAATATTTTAGTTTCTAGTAATATATCACTTTTCCTTTCCCATTATTCGTTCTTTATACTTATTAAATAATTGTTTGGAATTCAAAAAATAAAGGAACGTGACATCATGATCTAAGGGTTAATAGGATTGATAGTATAGTATTATCAACCAGTTACGATGTGATAACTTATATAGTATAGTCCGGAGCTGTATTAATTGGTGGGAATAGTTACATACATGTCCTTATACAATAAAAGAGTAACACACAAGCCCTGGACTTTTACAAAAAGGACCTCAAAATAAAAGAGACAAAAGAAATTAGGTCCTTCTCCACCAAGAACGATGAATCGCTCGATGCCACAGCCGCCAGCGCCAACGCCGGGGACTTCACCACTTGGCGATTGCGAGACGAGGATTGCTGTGACGGAGAGAGAAAGGGGCCTCCACATCAGGAGGTTGAGGAGCAAGCGGCTCGCCCAGAACCGCTGCGTGGAGTGGTTGCCATGACAAATAATAGCGGCGGCGCAAGATCGCCGTCGCTTGGGAGCTCCACCGGTCATAGCTACGAATCCTCACCGGAGAGGGTAGAGGCAGAGAACATCCTTCCCGTCGCTTTGACCACCTCCTTGATGGCTACAAAGGAGAGGAAGGAGGGACCGAACCTTCTCCTCACCGGCACCACCCGCCTTCGGCCATTTCTACAAGAATTTGGAGGGCGAGTGGTGGTCTTCCCCGCCGCCGCCTTCGGCTCTCTCCATGAGAACGCCGCCGCAGATAGAAGAGGGACCACATCGAGGAGGGGGAGGCCCAACTCCAACAGCTCGAAATGCCCAAGGCAAGCCTTATTCCGAGGGATGCACGTCCCCGACCAGCTACTCTGCACCACCACTTGCCACCAGTGGGAAGCATCGGAGCAGGGGAGAGACGAGATGCAGTAGATCTGGCCGCGGGAGACCACCGACCGACCCTTATACGCCACATGGGCAAACGCCATCAAGGACAAACCTATAACTACTATGGTACAAAGGGGTGGGACCCTCACCCAAACTCGACGCCGGCCATCGCCGGAGAAGAGCAGGGGGAGGGGCCGGACAGCCCCGAGGAAGAGGAAGCTTTGGTGGTGGGATGGGGAGAGGAGACGGTGGGGGAGAGGAGGGGCAGGTGGAGTTGGAAACTCGTGTAGACGGACGTGTTGATAGAAGATGGTTTTGAAGAAGCAGAGAGATGACGCGTATAGGCTCTTCCTTTGGGAACTCTCGATTGCATGCTATTTTGGTGTTCTCGGTTCAACTCAAAAAACTTTCCTGTTCTTAGAGTGTATAGCCTGCTATCCTCTGCTGGGTTTTTGCCTTCTCAGACAGCAGCCAGTGCACCAGACACTACACTAGCGTGCTGAACTTGTGGCCGGGGTACGCACATTGGTCAGACTTGAGTATGTGCTTGTCCTGGATGATCAATACTGGAGTACTATTCAGTAGTACTGCTACATACATCAATCACAATGCAAGTTATATAATCTTCACATGTACTATGTGGTGCATTGCATGGATGATCTGGTGCAGGCTTGAATGCTTGATGAGCTAAATAATAATGGCATCCTTCCCTGCCTGAAGAGAAAGCAAAGGGATCTGAAGACGTTCTTCCCCTGCGTGTTGCAGCGTGCAGGGGCACGGGAACGTCATTTTGCTTCCTCGGCTGCGGCAGCGGCGTCTTGGTGGGCACCTGGTAGTACGGTACGAGCACGCCGATGTGGCACCGGAGGCAGCGCACTAATCCGTAGGTCAGCTCGCCGCGCGCGGGTGACCTTCCTGGCATGCATGCCGTCTTGCAGTGGTCGCAGCGGACGCGGACGAGCATCCCGGTGCCCGAGGATGGCGGCGGTGGCTTTTCCGGTGGGTGTCGAGTGGTGCGATGGGAACCACTCGTGCGCGCCGGCGGGTGTCGGTCGGTCGGTGGCATAGGGGCTTTGGGCGGCGAGGGAGGATAGGATGTCGTCCACCTTGCCGAGCAGCAGCTTGAACGCGACCTCGGCGGCAGCGGAGCGGTTCTTGTCAGGGTGGACGAGCAGCCAGGGACTCGTGCCGGAACAGCCTCTTGACGTACGGCGTCCGCCTCGCGGCCAGGGCGGTCGACGCCTAGGACTACATGCGTGCCAGTCGGAGGCGGTTGTCGTGGACGGTGACCGCGTTGGCCACGTACGCCGGGGAGCGACGCTGGGCCTTCGTTCCCACGTGACCGGTGAAGAAGTGCTGGTACGCGCGCGCGCCGGCGGCGGGGCCCTGTCGGCTTCGTCCCTGTTGGAGAGCCTGCCAACTCGTAAACTCTCATTTTTCTGGGTGTGATTGATGAGGTGGCCAAGTGGGGAAAGGCCAGGCGCATGGACGGGTATATGTTTGTATTCAGGCTTGAGCTAGCGACTCTTATATGTACTACAGTAAGCTTTACGTGCTAAAGGACATCCTTGCCCTCGAAAAGAAACAGAAGCAATCTGACGAGCCATGAGTCGCCGCGTGGGGGCCTAGCTTTCACGTTCACCATGGCGCGTAAATCAGCCACGCCGCCGCCTGGGCTTATTAGGATTATAAAAAAAATCGTCTTAGAAACAACATTTACAGTATAAAATCAATACTGTCGGGATTTGTTGTAAATAAATTTTATAGTGCATTCAGATGTTAATACTTTTTCTATATATATACCCTTTATCAAACCTTTATTTTGCACCGGAGACGACGACTGAGAAGATCTTATACATTATTCCTCTAGCTAGAGTGATGTGGATGACTTTGCTTCTTGTCCTTGCAACAAACCAGGAGCGGCGCCTAGTGCCAAAATCAAGCATGGGAGAGAGGAGGGGCAGCACTACTTCATTGCTTGGGTGGGCTGCCCTCCTTGAGACGTCAACGTTGTCGGGGACAAAACTTGCATGTCCAACCCCCGGTACAATTTAGCAATCCCTTCATTAAGTCATACTCCATCCGTTCAGAGATATATAAGACATTCTAAATTTGTGAGACGAATGTATTTAGATATCTTTTAGTGTATATGTTCCACTCCGAATCTATACACAAAAGTTGTCTAGATACACTCGTTTCATAAAGCTAAAACGTCTTATATTTCTGAACGGAGAGAGTACTAATAAGTAGTGAAGGTTTTAGCAAGATCAACCCTATAAAAGATACGGAGTAGATAACATAAGGCCAACCCCATTGAGATTTTCTTCTAGCTTTGTCCCTGGACATTTGGCTTGGTTGAAGTTTTATCAAAGGCCTCCCTTCCTAGGTCCTGTAGGGGAGGGAAGGGTGGCTCTCATTCGTCATCTCTCTAGCCAACACATGGAAATAGGGGAGAAGGGCCGGGCTTCAAGGTCAGGGCAGAGGTTGATCATGTGCAACAGGAGACGTGATTGATGGGACCGGGTGAGGGTTATCTTCTCTAGAATGGATTGCAAACACAAATCATAGTGTGCCATTGGATAGTTCAAGGACATCAACTTACTCTCTTTGTTTTATAATATAAGACGTTTTAGCAAACCAATTTAGTTTGTTAAAACATCTTATGTTACTCTCTCCGATCCATATTACTTGTCGTTAAAATGAATGTATTTAGCACTAAAACATGTCTAGATACGTCCATTTTAATGACAAGTAATATGGACCGGAGAGAGTAGGTAACATAGGAAGTACATGTGAAACATCCTTAATTATTACTAAACTCGCTTTGACAAGGCTTTCGAGGATAAGATGAGCAGCAGCCTCCGGCGCATCCAAAGCCGGTTATAGAGAACAATCGAGGAAAATACAATGTATTTGGGTGAATCAATCGTTGTTGGTCTACTCGCACTCATGAGGTGCTCAATCTCACAAGGTATGACGGCCGTGAAGATACAAGTTGGTCCATCTTATTGCCATGGCTTGCTACGTTTGTTTCTCCTATCTGTCACGTCTGACTTATTCGTAGACGTATGTTAATTCCAGTGCGTCCGCTGCATGTGCCACATAGTGTGTTCATTTTTTTGCATGTTAAGCTAGAAAGGTACTACTCCCCCTGTTTTAAAATATAAGATGTTTTAGGTTTATGAAGAAAATAAATCTAGACTACTTTTAGGGTGTGTTTGGGACAGCTCCACTCCACCAATCAATGGGTGAAGCAGGTGAAGCTGGCCCAAACACCCAAAATCTGATTATCACCTGGAGTGAAGCAGGGACGTCCCCAGTTCATTTCCGCGGAGTAGAGAAATAGAAGCTTCACCTGCTCCACTTCACCTCCTTTGCAATCAAATTACCCACTAATGCCACTAATTAGTCAGCCCAGCGCGAACCGGTACTCCCCTGTATTAATCGATTCATCTGTCTCCCATGGCCTATCGCTACTAGCGTTACCGTCTCCATCTCCGGCGACCGTCCGCCATCCTCCCCTCTACCCGTGACCCCCCATCCTCCTCCCCTACTACCCCGGCCCCGGTCGATTCCCTTCCTTGATTCGACCCGACGGCTCAAGCGCAACTGGTGCTTTCGTCTATTTCCCGGCCGCTGCCGCCATCCGTTGTCCCGATAAATCCCGCCGTCTGCCTGCAGGCTGCAGCACGAGCCGCCGCCTTCTTCTCCCGAGACTACTCTCTGCCCTCTTCTCCAGCCGCGACCCCTAGCTTCCTCCCCCATGACACCTGATCGATTCATGTCCTTGGGTCGACCTGACGCCGCAAGTAAGACGACGCGGTCATTTGTTTGCCGCCCGCTGCCGTTGTCTATTCCCTTGGTTAATCTTGCTGCCTGCCTATACCAGGAGACGTCGCGCCTGCACCAGGAGCTCACTGCTCACCTTCATGAGGAGCACGCTAATTTTTCTTGCTAATCTGTGTGTACTAGTAGCTGGATGTCGGCCTTCAACAGTAGCTCGCAGCCGTCCCATTTTGTTCCGTACGCAAGCTTGTTTCTATCCTAAACGTAGGAGCAAAATCTGCAAACACGATGTTGGGATGTTCCTGACAGATTGATGGAAAAGGAAAAAAGCAAAGAAAAATAAAAGGATATTCCAGACATTTTACAACACTCTCCCACTAATCTGAAGCTGAAGCTAATTTTTCTTCCAAACACATTTTACTGCTCTGGAGCACGTTAGGTGAAGTGAAGTTCAGAGGTGGAGTGAAGTGGGGTGGAGCGGAGCCCTCCCAAACACACCCTTAGTGTGTAGATTTATTCCAAAGTTGAGTGAATCTATATACTAAACAAGTCTAAATTCATCTTTTTCACAAACCTAAAACATCTTATATTTTGAAACGGAGGGAGTACTTGTATCCTCCATCTACATTCAAATTTAAGGGTTTAAGCGTCGGTGGAGGCCTCTACGTGCATGCATGCTGCATTTAATAATATCCGCCAAACGAATTTAATAATGATGATTCAGGTCATGCACTTGTCTGAAACGTTAAGAGCATGCATGTGGGCCTATGCCCGCTGGTAGGTGGGCCTTGGCCCGTGGGAGGCAACGGAATGACTATTGTGCCACTGTATAATCTGTGTACCAAATTTTATCATCCCTGAAAAAAAAAGGCGATTTGTATCTAATCTATGAAGCCTTTTTTTACAGGTTGGTCAATAAGAGCGTGTATAAATGGTAATATCTCAGCACATATTACGTACTTTCTCCGTCCCAAAATAGATATCTTAAATTTATCAAAATTTAGATGAGCCTACATACTAAATAGTGTCTAGGTTCATCCAAATTTTGGCAAATCTAAGACATCTATTTTGGGACAGAGGGAGTAGAATAATTTTCTAAGCAAGAGAAGAGAGAAACACACATGATTTTTTTTTTGTCTTCTCTTGTAATTGGACGATTTGTTCAACATTATCGTATTCCATCTAATTTTTCTTTCAAATTATAACTTCATTAATAATATGAAGATGAAAACTTGACCAAACATAGGTTTTGTGTTGCTTGGCTTTTCTTAGATTTTTTTGTCTTCATTTTGATGGTAAGTACTACTTTTTTTGAGAAACATAGTACAAACACAGACGCTCACAATCCGTACATACACTCACCCCTATGAACACGCGCACACATATCCTACCCCTATGAGCACCTCCGAGAGACTGAGTCGGGGGGTCTTGAGTTTGACGAAGTCACCGCAGGCGCCTCGCTATCGACGAGAACGTCGCCTCCCACTGAAAGAATATTCCGCCTTTATGAGACACCAAAACGTCAAACCTGGGGTTTGAACTCTGGTGGTCTGGGAATACCACTGCCCTCCTAACGATCCAACCACGGGTTGGTTCTCTATGGTAAGTACTACTTGTCTTTGCGTATACTGAGAGTTCAACACTAAAGAGACAATTATCGCCCCCCATACACACACAAAAAAGAGACAATCCCCCCACCCCACCCCCACCCCAAAAAAGAGACAATTATTCTACTCCCTCCGACCCATATTAATTGACTCACATTTGTCTAGATTTGGATGAATCTAGACACTATTTAGTATATAGGTTCATCCAAATTTTGACAAATTCAAGTCAATTAATATGGGCCGGAGGGAGTAGCAAAAAGCTATTCAAAAACAAAACCCTAATTAAAATAATCTTTTTCAAGAAACTACAAAATCCATGTTTTAAATAACTTAATAAAACTTTTCAAACCAATAAATTCACTAAAATATTAATTATGTATTGTTTTAAAATCTGCCAGTTCAAAAATAATTTAAAAAAACTAGTTATGTTTTATCCCGTTCCATATCAATAAAGATAGAAATAGTCGTATGATATTTTTAACTAAAAATCATAAAAAGTAACTCATGTTGTATAATCATAATCATGACCTCTCTTAGTGAAAATGGGACCCCTCCCGCCCCACCCCTCGTAACTCGTCAATGTTTTGGGTTCTGAGCAAAATCAAACAATGAATTTTCTCTAGGAAATTAATCCATAAATAATGGAGACATTCGTGGAGATGCTCATCTTTCACTCCCTCGGTCTTATTGATATCTTACCTGGCTCATGTTCACCACATAGTAAGAGAATTTCTCCCAAACTTCATTATTTCACGTCAGGCCAGAATGTGCATTACACATCCTAAGTAGTTTCACCAGCTACCATGCATAGTATCTCTCTCACACACATATTCCTCTCTCACTACCGGTGACCCAGAGACCTACCTCGTATTGCATGTCCTTCATCCTCCTCTGCACCGGTGTCACACCTGGCATTTTTATAGTGCTAAATAGCGCACCATGAGTGCCAAACACCACCCTCATCGCCATTAGCCATCATCGACCACTTGTTCTACATTGCTCCATTACATCATAGGCGGCATCATTGACCTTGAAGGTGTGCTCCCCTTCTTCTCCTATGTCCTAACCACGTGTGCACATTGTTGCCTGCATTGACCAATGTGTGATTCACTTGCCATTGGATTGTTTTCCCTTCCATGTGTCCCTAGAGCTTGCCATTTTCATTTAGTACCCTCTTCCTTCCCCTCTAAGTCTCTGAAAATGCATCTAGTGCCCTCAAGTGGGTTTTGGATGATTTATGACAACAAGGTTAAGAGACTAATGTTTCTATCTAGTGCACACATGTACTCAGTCCTTAAGATGGTTCCATACCATTAGAACAATCCCTCTAAAAGGCCTCAAGGAACATAACCACAACCAATGAACATATCAGGCATGCGTGAAGACTATGGAGGAACAATGTTGAAGTAATCAAGATGCATAATCTTGCATGAAGCAAGAAACAAAATGACCACTCTTGAGTACTACATGTTGCTCAAGGAACAAACTCTTGCCTAATGCAAACAACCCAACTACCTTCCCTTGAGGACTATCTGATGTAGACACAACAATGCTGAAGAAAACACTCAATGAAGAACTCAAGGCGCAACCATCTACTTGATGCAAGAAACTAAACATGTGTCATTGAAGTCTATTTGATGTAGAAACGGTAATATGAAGATATCACTGAATGAAGAACTCAAGGAGCAACCATCTTCTTAATACAAGCGACTCAAAAGGCGTCCTTCGGGTATATCTATTGTAGCAACGACAAGATGAAGATAACACTCAAGAAAGTACAAACCAATTGAATGCTCTTGAAGAAAATATGGCATGATGATGACGAGCTGAAGACCAATAGACATAGACGTTTCCTAAAGAAGATGTGATCCTGCATGCACACATGAAGAATCATTGCAGAAGAAGACTTGTTGCTGAACAATGTTGAAAAATAATACTGGTTGAAGCAAAGAAGGCGCAGATGCTTCCTTGAATCATGGAGTGAATCTAGCTTGCTTGAAACTCGAAGCAAAGTGAGGATGAAGATGAAGTCTTATTTTGGAGATATCTAGTTAATGGAGATATAAAGAGTAAAACTTATAGAGTCAAAGCACCTGATCAACAATGTGGTATTGAGTTCTGTCGATGTGCAAATTGGGAAACTACAATTCCCATTGAACACACTAGACCTAGATGGGAAGAAGCTACTACTAGTCAGCCCAAGAATAATAAGGATAACGACAAGATCTTAGGAAGAGAGGTCATGACCAGTCGCCACCCTGATGGAAAAGAGATATTGAATATCACCATTCAGAATCCTACACTCGGGAGACAACCATGAATATGAGATGGTTATCCAATAAAATTCATCAATCCCAATAGTCCACATGTTGGCAAGTTGATAACATAGTCCAAGCCAATAACATGCGAGCCAAGCACACTTTGTTTCTATCCAAGGTACATGGACCAGTCACCATGTTCTAGTTTAAATCGACCATCACGAGGAAAGCGCCCAAGGTCATTATCGAGTGATGATAAGATCCATAGGCATGTGAAGCCGAATGGACCGCAGTTAGGATGGATAGCTTCCAAGAATCCTATTTGCAAGAGGCTTGTTTGCCCTACTCAAGGATGAGTGAATCGCGATATCACTTGTCTGACACGGCATTCTCCGGATGATCGTGGTATGCAAACAATATGATGGGAGAGTCACCAAGTGATGTGCACCTTAGTAAGGAAACGAAGATATAATATAAATGTCGACGCCGATATCAAAGGTACTTAGGTTCTCAAAATCAAACATTTGGTTGTTATCCATAATCTAGCTAGTTCCAATGGAGCTATAGTCACTATCTAGTCGGGCATCGTAGATAATAATCATGAGGCTAGTACGAGCAAAGTTAAGCCTAGTAATCCAAATTTCACTTAGCCCAAGTGGTGTCCTCCTGGGTTATCCAAGTTCATGAAAAAGAGGCTACAATTCTGAAGGAGTCGAGAAAAGGTGGAACAAGAAGAACATAAACAAAGGGACATACTCTTTAATGAACTTCGGCATGTGATACCTCACTAAAGGCCTAGGTGCACAAAGTGGTTCCCAAGTCTAGTCCATGGACTCCTACATCACTCGGAGATGACGAAGAATTCATCGATGTTCTCTATTCACACGTGGGGACGAAGACCTCTAAGTCGATGCCCACATCAAAGGGCTAGGATGATATGGCCGACTTTGAGAAAATGACAACTAGGGAAGTATGGACATCAATATGGTTTATTACTTGCCTATTGAGTTTCGTGTTGTAGATCTAGAAGGGGAGGTAACTCAAGTGGACTTAGATCCTAAGAGTTCCATGTTCGAGAAGCTAGTTGAACCTAAACCTTTGTACCTCAAGGGTCACATCAACGGATCGTCGGATGTTAGTCCATAGTGGTGTCATGGTGAATCTCATGTCATACTCGTTCTTTAAGAAGTTGATGCTATACAGTGACAATATCATGAAGACCAATATGGTGCATAATATATTTGAGGGCAGATAACACTAGTATAGAACTACTATATGAACATGACTCTAAAGCCCCATCGACAATAGAAAAATATCCCGCCACCCGAGACATGTCGTCGATGTGAATGCTCAATTGCGATGGAGGTTGTGGCCATTGGACATAATATATTGGCAACTATAGTATATTAATCAAAGGCCTAATGTATTTACATCAGTTACAAAGACTATTAATAACCATCCCTAATGAGGACTCTCGGATGAGCCCGACGACACGCCCGCACTCCAAGTTGGCACGAGAAAGGAGGCACCCCACCTCCATATTGGAATCCCCTTTCTCCGAGGAGGATGAGAAATATGACAAGATTGGGGCGGCCGATGACGGCGACTATGCATGGGCAGCTTTGACGGCGCGGGATGTAGTCAGATGAGGCAGAGCGATGGCCGAATATGCTACAACAAGGGCCGCGCCGCCGTTCGCCGCCGCGGGTGGGTGCTAGGACTGCATCTCTGCATCTGTGACCGCGGTTGGCGAAGGAGGATGTGTTGTCCTTACTCCCACCGATACCGCATGGGTTCACCATCGTAGAGCACGGGACCGAGCTAGGCTGAGCTAGCTAGCTAGTGAATAGCGCGTGGGGATGGGAGTGCGCCTCAACTAGGTTCGGGAGAGAGTGAGACTATTAGCAACTGAAGTGGAGGGATTTTTATAAGTGCTGCCTGGTGGACTTATGGTGCTAAACTTGCAAAAGGAGATACTCCAATTTATTTTTTATGAGTTCACATCAGCGACTAAGTCATTATAGCAACAGTTGTGAAATCCATTGTAAAAGGCCTTGTTTATCACCACTGCCAATGTCATTGCCCCATCGACGCCCTAGACCTGTTAGCCCCCTATGGCCACACGCAACTTTTTTAAACAGCGAATATATATCCTCGTTGTTGTTTCCATAGAGGGTGTCCTTAGGGTCGCTATGTACTACTGAAAATAGTAGAAGCCAAAGGTGTGCTGAGTTTAGAGCTCATAGTGTGGAGCAAGACTATGGCTCTTTCTTCGTTGCTAATGTGCAGGGGAACTACAATGTTCTCGGATGTGTCTGCCTCCATGTCAATTAGTGTATGACATCCACTAATCACCAGGAATTGCCACAATGGGTCGATGGTGAAGTAGAAATTTTCCATGCTGATAACTCGGCCAGTGTAGTTTGGTCGAGTTGTTGGTAGACTCATCATCCTAATATTACGTGTATGTCGGGACGCAGCCTATCCAAGTTCGATTTCTTGATTGCCTAAAGAAATGTATTTAGGCTTGTATATATGAATTCGATTGATAGTAGATGAATCTCAATGACAAGTGGTTGCAGAAGCGTCTAGAGGCGTATCGATCATACAAAATCGGTATATACGAATCAAACATGTATTAATTAGAACAAAGTTTCACATTGACTAGTCCATTAGGAGAAATAGACATTAGAGATGGCACAATCCCAAAGCCGATATTTATAAACAAAAACTTGAAACTTAATTGTAAAGTTGTATTAATCGTGTTGTTGTAAGAATAAATTGATTGTTTTTGCATGGTAATACCACAGAAATGTCATGTTTAAGAAGAGAGTTGGTTGAGCATCGGTTGCCAACAAAAGGCGGTTTTAGACCTAACACAATTGGCTAGAAAATTCAACCCAAGACTAATGACTAGTGCTTGGGATATGGATTATGGGTATCACCATACGACGTCGATGGAAGTAAGGACAACACTAGGTTGTATCCCATGTCATCCTCCTGACACATGCAAATGAACGGTCATGTCTTAAGACTTTGGGATAGCCGAACAATATCTGACTATGATAGGATGATGGAAGACTCAAACATTTCTCCGGCTTACACATTGAAGACAAAGAAGAAGCTTGAAGTGCTTTTTGGGAGGACTTCAACATGTTGCTTGCCAAGATTGCAGACATGCCTAGATGGAGCATTTATAAAC
This sequence comes from Avena sativa, assembly GCA_916181665.1. NCBI lineage: Eukaryota > Viridiplantae > Streptophyta > Magnoliopsida > Poales > Poaceae > Avena > Avena sativa. The sequence goes on from OV702282.1 coordinate 294,310,541, forward strand.
CAATGATAAGACAGCGCAAATCTTAAAGTTCTTCGGAGGCTACTGTTAGGGATATGCATCATGGGTATCAGCATAGCACAGTCTTATTCCGGCTAACCCGGGTAGTCCACAGATGGTAGCATGGTCTATGGCCTGCTAGGTGGCCTAATTAGTAGGATCTAAAAGGAAGGCCCATGCCGAATAAACATGGAGGCTATGGTAACAACGTAGACGAAGCCGGGGCCTTGGAGTACAAGACGTGAAGACTGGTTAGTATTAGTGTAGCACTCTATAACATGTCTGGTATGGACTTTATCCTATAGCCCTAGGTTCTGATGTCTTTATAAGACGGATCTGCGGGAGCCTTTAGGGTAATAGACAACCTCGCATAGCGAACCATACAATCTCTGTAACCCAACGTATTGGTATTATAGTGATTGGAAGCAAGAGTAGGATTCCATTACTGTTGTGGGATTTAAACCTGGGTAAGCCGTGTTACCTCGTACCCGCTAAACTCGGCGTCTTCCCCCACATCTCTCTAAACACGCCATAAGGACCCCTCTATGGCGTATTCATTAACAATACCACGACAACTAGATCAAAAAAAAAATTGGCAAGTGCGTAAAGCTCCAGTGCAAGTACCCCGACTAGATTTTCGCAAGGCCGTCATGCTTAGATGCCTCTGCACCGGCACCATCTCGTCGGCAACGAAGTAACGGAGCTTCAGTCGTGAGGCTTTTGTGTTGTAATCTTTAGAAACTTTGTTCCTTGTGCTATTTGTGCCCTTAGTGGCGGTTTGTAAAACGCTAAGTTTTAAATGGCCTGTTCGGCTTTGGGGAGTTTACGCGATCATTAGCAGTAGCTCTTGAGTTGTCTTCATGCAGTTTGAAGGCATGCTCCAGGATCTTTGGCTTCGAGGCATCTAGCCACATTCCAGCGTTCGCAGCAATCTGAGAAGGCCGGAGACCTAGGAGCAGCAAAGATTTGTCTTCCCCAGCGTTCGACCTTTGAAGATTAGCTCCATCTCTTCAGTGAGTTCGGCATCAGTCCCCAAAGTTGATGAATGTTAATCCAAGAGTTACTATTAAAGATCAAGTCATTTCTAACTTTTCATATGCTCCATAAAACAGCAGCAGAAACAAAATTAAGCACTGCATGATTTTAGTTAGCTGCCTACAATCTGGCAATAAAAATATATTCAGATTCAACATTAATGACAAAGAAACTACTAGACTATTTTTCCAAATCTATTTAGCTACAGTGCAATCAAAAAACAAATGATAAATGGATTCATTCTCTGAACAAAAAATTCAGTCTTCTGGTTTGTTAAGTTGTGATTTCTAAGGTTATCTCTATTCATCAGTTTGTTATGCGCTAGGAGCCATAGGAACACATGGACTCTAGCAAGAATATGTAATGGTAAACTTCAGGAATGAACACAGGTGTAACTCCACCAAAATTAATTATATGACATAAAGGAAGGAAGTGGAGTATTCTCCTTTACTTTCGTATTCTTAGAGCAAGGTATCAGTTTCTGCCGGGAAGGATATGCAAGCAGTTACTCCTCCCAGCTCATACTACTGTTGTCTGTTGCCGTGGGATGGAGAATTTTTTTAGCTAAAAGTTGGTTCCAAATATTTCCATGTCAAGTTTGTTGGGCAGTCTTACCTTGTTCATTGCATAAAATGTCAAGATCAAAAGATTGGACAGAAAGGAGAGGATACATGGGATGGCCAATCCGATCAATAGGTTTCATAACAATTTTGAAATGAGGTACATACGTAAAGGTTTTGTGCCATTTTTTCCCTCTGCGTTTAAGGATGTTAAAGGCACAAATGGAGAAGGACCACAGTGATTTCTAATGACAATCATCAAACCGGATAATAAGCAAGTGCATTTTAACTGAAATAATTCTTGGAAAACAAAACTATCATAGGATATCACTAGTGGATCGTAAAAAACAAAGACATCATCTAGTTCCAAGATACAAGATCAAGAAAGTGGAATTGGTGCTGATTACTTTAGTTCCAAGTGAGTTAAGAATTATGCTTCTGCTTGGATGGCAAGTAGCTGCACAAATGGCCATTGCAACTTGGCACAAAAATTCAGGAGTCTTTAACAGCAAGATTGTGTGCACACAATTTATTTATAACACTCCACATAAACGAATTGACAAGAGAGCCTTGTGAAACCAATAACAATACTACCTCAAAAGGCCGACAGTTGAAATAAGAGGCATTGCAGAGTCACTGAAAACAAGAGAACCATCAGATGCACCTAACATTCTATTGCACTCCCACCAAAGATGCCACAAATCATCAGAGACATATTACAAGTTTTGCAGAATAGTAACAGAAATTCAGAACTTAAACGACAACCAGGATCATGCAGAGTCTCAAGCAATACGAGCAACACAACCAAGATCAAAACATAGGATATACTAAGATTCACCAAAGAATACTTAACTAAAACTGCTGCTAGGCGTCAGACACTAAGCCGCTCATTTCTTCTTGGCAGCAGCCTTGGTAACCTTGGCACCGGTGGGGTCCTTCTTCTCCACGCCCTTGATGACACCAACAGCAACCGTTTGTCTCATGTCACGCACGGCAAAACGACCAAGAGGAGGGTAGGTAGAGAAGGTCTCCACAACCATGGGCTTGGTGGGAATCATCTTCACTATACCAGCATCACCGTTCTTCAGGAACTTGGGCTCCTTCTCAATCTCCTTGCCAGATCGTCTGTCAATCTTGGTCACCAGCTCAGCAAACTTCACAGCAATGTGAGATGTGTGGCAGTCCAGCACTGGGGCGTAGCCGTTGCCGATCTGACCAGGGTGGTTCATGATGATGACCTGGGAGGTGAAGTTGGCAGCCTCCTTGGCAGGGTCATCCTTGGAGTTGGATGCCACAAACCCACGCTTGAGATCCTTCACAGCAACATTCTTGACATTGAAGCCAACGTTGTCACCTGGGAGCGCCTCCAGGAGAGACTCGTGGTGCATCTCAACAGATTTCACCTCAGTGGTCAGGCCAGTGGGACCAAAGGTCACAACCATACCAGGCTTGATGACACCTGTCTCAACACGGCCAACAGGCACAGTTCCAATGCCACCAATCTTGTAAACATCCTGGAGGGGAAGACGCAGGGGCTTGTCTGAAGGTCTCTTGGGCTCATTGATCTGGTCGAGCGCCTCAAGCAGGGTAGGGCCCTTGTACCAGTCAAGGTTGGTGGACCTCTCAATCATGTTATCACCCTCAAATCCAGAAATGGGAACAAACGGCACCTTGTCAGGGTTGTAACCGACCTTCTTGAGGTATGAAGAGACCTCCTTAACAATTTCCTCATAACGGCCCTTTGAGTACTTGGGAGTGGTGGCATCCATCTGCAACAGATCAGAAGAGCATTGCAATCAGATAAATGCACAAGAGTCCTAGTACTACTGATAAAAGCAATAGCATTCCATCAGTGCATTCAAATATCAGAAAATAATGTGTATAATGAAATAAACATATCATATGGACAAGTGGCAAATAATAAATTTCTGAAGTAAAGTGTGGCAAATGATAAAATATCCCGGACAAGTGGCATGGATAAAGAGGTAATGGGTAAACAAACTATGGCATAAGTACAATAAATCCAAAACAGAAACAGAAACAGAAACAACATTCAAGGCATAACAAGTGAAGTATATTACATGAAACCACTAGAGATTCAGAGTATTATAAATGTTACTGAATTTTCAAGTTTCCATTAATCCAAAGCATTCAAGTGATGTTTCATAGGATGTATATGCTGCATAATATACAAGGAATAAGAGAACTAACACTTACTAATTATTTAATTTAATATTATTAAATTTCAATGCAGCAATCAAATAAGAAATATAAGAAATACTACAGGAAGATACAGCAACATAAAAAAACATTAAGGAGATATCAACTATTCAGCGAAGTTGGTTACATGAAAACAAATCAAGCTTCATCACAATATATCAGTTGTTGAGGATTTACAGGGTCCTAACGATACTGAACATTAACATTTAATGTAAGTAATTCTGAAGATTCATATCAAGTGTATAGCAAATTAGTACATGCATCTGAATGTTAATCAAAAGTAATAGCATAGATATGAATAGCATGTATACCTTGTTACAGCAGCAGATCATCTGCTTCACTCCAAGTGTGAACGCAAGGAGTGCGTGCTCACGGGTCTGGCCATCCTTGGAGATACCAGCCTCAAAACCACCAGTGGTGGAGTCAATGATGAGGACAGCACAGTCAGCCTGTGAGGTACCAGTAATCATGTTCTTGATGAAGTCACGGTGTCCAGGGGCATCAATGACAGTACAGTAGTATTTGGTGGTCTCGAACTTCCAGAGGGCAATATCAATGGTGATACCCCTCTCACGCTCAGCCTTGAGCTTGTCAAGCACCCACGCGTACTTGAATGACCTCTTGTTCATCTCAGCGGCTTCTTTCTCAAACCTCTCGATCACACGCTTGTCAATACCTCCAAGCTTGTAGATGAGATGGCCAGTAGTGGTCGACTTGCCAGAGTCGACATGGCCAATGACCACAATGTTGATGTGAGTCTTCTCCTTACCCATGGCTGAACTGCAAGATTAGAGTTGACAGGGTGTTAGATACAACAGATAAACAGAACCACAAATGTACACCTTAGCTGTTTGTCAAACTTAAATCACTAAATGACCACGCAGATAAGAATTTAATGTGTTTCAAAAGACGGAATGACAATTGAGCCAAACAGAATGCAAGTACTTAGATTTACAAACAATGTACACCTTAGCTGTTTGTCAAACTTAAATCAATAAATAAATGACCGTGCAGATAGGAATTTAATTGGGTTTAAAAATATGGAATGACAATTGAGGCAAACAGAATGCAAGCACTACTTAGATATACAAACACGGTAAGAACAACAATATGTGAGTGCTTGATATATGTGCACAAGACATACGTAACGGTAACAGAAGGAAATTTTGATAAGAATTTTAGTTGACAGGATACAAATCCCGTAGAACCTATAACAAAAGTAACACACAATTCCGTATAACTATTGGTCGAAAAACGCAAGGAGTGGGTAACAGATCTTGAGCCAACAAGAAGAACACAGCCACCGTTGAAAACTTTCATACAAAGGATGCTGCACGACCTTGAAGCAAGCACCCGAATTATAGACGATAACGACATGCATCCGCGTATACAAGAAACTAAAACTAGCCCAAATCGCAGAGTTACAGCTGCTAAGCAGAGCAATCGCGCTAAGAAGAACCCAATATTTAGCCTCGCGTTCTAACCAAGGACGAGACATGGATCAGCGCTTAACAAAAAAAGGTCGTAAACGCGATCTAGTCAGATTATACAGCTACTAAGGAGACGAATGCCAAAATCCTTTGAAGTAAGGACGAGATCAACACGCATCAGCGCAAACACATAGCCTACAACTCGATCTTCTCGCGGATTACAGCTACAAAACAGGAGCAACCACGCATCCAAGCAGGGAAATCTTGGCAGGGAAGGGGGGATCGGGACGCTCACCTCGACGGAAGGAGAAGGAAACCGAGAGGAGGAGGTGGCGGAGGCGGCGGGGAGGGGGGACTGAGAGGATGCGCTCGGGCGCGAGGGAGGGCCCTATATATCGGTAGCGACAGACGCTAGGGTTTCTTCTGCACCGTCTGATCCGGGTCGGTGCCGCCGTGGGGAATGGGAACCGTTGGATTCCCATCGTGCGAACTGCGTGTTTCTGGAAGTTTCGCTGGCCGCAAGTCCCGCATCCTGGATCCCTTGGGCACGGCAGGGCGCCAGGGCCTACCGGTTTCACTTTGGAAGTGGGTTAGCTCAACTCCCTTTTAAAAAGATTATCTCCATTCCCGTCTCATTAAAATAATGTCCATCTCTCGTCAACTAATCCACATCGAGATCGTGCAACAGTGTGCTTGTGATCTTTTTTTTTTTTTTCGAAAAAAAGGTGATTTATATTACTCAATCACCCACCTTACAATCCTCCATGCAGAGTCTAGGTATATCATGTGGCGCCGAACGAAGCCAAACAGCAGTTTTGACATCAGATCGACCCATCTTAGCTAGAGCATCACTCACAGAATTCTGCTCACGCCTAATACTCTCTACCTTAGACCCTAATCGCTCAGATAACAAGCGGCCAATCTCCTTTAGCAAAAACGTAACCTCCGATTTATCATCTTTTGCAGACTTGATCATAGCAACAGCCTCCGTACTATCAACCTCCAAAATAAAAGGTAGTGTGCTCCATTCGAGGGCTAGGGCACAACCCTCCCTACATGCCGCGAGCTCCGCCATAAGAGGTGATGAGCAGTTGGGCAAAAACCGGCAAGAAGAAAAAATGATCGCCCCAGTATTATCTCTGAGAATCATCCCTGCACCACCGGTACTTGACTCCTTGCAAAACGATCCGTCTACATTAAGCTTCATCCAACCTGTAGGTGGCAGCGACCAACATGGCTGGGACATGAGCGCCCGAGCTCTTGCAACCACCTTTGTAGACACTGATATAGGCATGGGATCAGCGGGTGCCTTTCCCTTAATGCAATCATCCAGATCCTCCATAGCAGCATAAGTATCCTTGTCCGTTCCAGCTCCGTCTTCCCCACAAGAAGGTGTAGGATCCATTCCGAGGTACTGTTGTCGATCGTCGAGAGTTCTGGCAGGGGCCAGATCTCCGCCATCGTCCTCCATAAGCTTGTCGCCAAGGGACACCTACATAGTGCGTGGAACGAATCCTCACGTTCAACACTACATATGGGACATATGTTAGTTATTTCCAAGTTACGCTTGCATTTATTTTCCCAAGTAGCTAGAGCATTTGAAGCAAGCTTCCACGCGAAGATGCGTACCTTTGGGGGGGCAGGGCACCCCCATAAAGCCGTCCAGATGGCTCGACGGCCATCCGGTGCCCTGCTCGTGGCGCCTATAAAAGGCCGTTGACGATCATCCATCGCCAACCAGTACGCACTTCGAACGGTGAAGATCCCATTCTTCGTTGGAGCCCAAGCCAATACATCATCGAGTTGCCGTAGAGATGGCCGAATTTTCAGTATTTCCTGAATATCCACCTGCATAAAATGACGACGGAGAAGAACCATGTTCCACACGCCATGTGCATCCAACAACTCTGAAACCCTTCTAATGCGACAATCCCCCTGGCTTGACATTGGTCGATAAGAGGAGGGCCTCGGAATCCAGGGATCACGCCATATTCTCACACCATTGCCATTACCAATCCTCCATATGAGTCCTTTTTTCAATAGCTCCAGGCCATACTGAATTGCTTGCCATGTTGATGAGGGATTGCCGGTGAAGACCGTATCTTGCAACTGCCCATGAGGAAAATATTTTGCTTTAAGAACCCGGGCACATAAGCTCTCCGGATGTACAATCAATCGCCATGCTTGTCTCGCCAAGAGAGCTTGATTAAAAACCCTGAAATCTCGAAAGCCAAGACCACCACAAGCTTTAGGACGTAGCAAGTAATCCCAAGATTTCCAATGAATTTTCCTCTTTCCGTCCTTTGATCCCCACCAAAAATTTCTTACCATCCGAGTCAAGTCATCACACACTGACATGGGTAGCTTAAAAACACCCATTAAATATGTAGGAATTGATTGGGCGATAGCCTTTATTAAAACTTCCTTACCACCTTGAGAGGGATGGTCCCATAAGAGCATTCGGTTCAACAATTGTTGTTGTAAATTTGAGAATCTGCCTTTGTGCATACGGCCATCCGGGGTAGGGAGTCCGAGATATTTTTCCTGAGAACCATCTGCATGTACTTGTATAATTACCTTGACTTGTTCCTGTATAGCAATCGGACAATGGTCACCAAAAGTAATAGAACACTTCTCTCTATTAATTAATTGTCCAGTAGCTGCCGAGTATGTATTAATGATTTCTGAAATCTGGATGGCTTGCTCTTGTTTTGCTTGAAAAAATAGAAGAGTGTCATCCGCAAACAACAAGTGCGAAACTCCCGGCGCTCGAGGGCAAACTCTAACTGGCATCACCATTTGTGTCTGAACACCACGCTTAAGAAGGGCCGATAAACCATCAGCAACAAAGAGGAACAAAAAAGGAGAGAGGGGATCACCTTGCCGTAGCCCACGCGACGGTGCAAACGAATCCAAGAGAGCTCCATTAAATTTTACAGAATATCTCACCGTGGTGACACAAGTCATTATCCAGTCCACCCAACGATGATCAAAGCCCAACTTTTCCATCATTTGCCTCAAGAAACCCCAGTCAACTCTATCGTACGCCTTTGAGAGATCTAGCTTATAAGCACAAAAATTATTCTCTGAGCTCCTGTCTGTATGGATATAGTGGAAGCATTCGAAAGCCAGCAGAGCGTTGTCCGTGATTAGGCGTCCCGGTACAAAAGCACTTTGCTCCTCAGAAATGATATCACCCAAAATTGGTCTTAGCCTATTAATTAGACATTTCGACACCACCTTATAGATAACATTGCAGAGACTAATAGGCCTGAAATCTGACATCTTTTTCGGGTTGTCAATCTTTGGAATAAGAACCAAAGCAGTGTCATTAACCCCACTCAGGCATAATTCCAGTATCAAAAAAGAGCTTCACCGCTGATACAATCTCCTTCTCCAAAACACCCCAATTTCGCTGAAAGAATCTAGCAGGGAAACCATCTGGCCCTGGGGCTTTGAGATGCCCAATTTGAAATAGAGCATCACCAATTTCCCTATCAGTGAATTCAGCGCAAAGCTTCTCATTCATCTCTGTAGACACTCTCTCCTCAAAAAGATCAGTAATAGTTGTAGGGTCTAGATTCGGCTCCCTAGAAAAAATGTCCCGGAAATAATTTGTTGCCATTCTTTTCATATCATCAGGGTTCGTATTCCAATTCCCATTAGAATCTTCAAGGCCCTTTATTTTATTTTTCCGTGCTCTCCAAACAGCACGTCGGTGAAAAAACTTTGTGTTACGATCGCCCTCTTTTAACCAGCTAATCCGAGAGCGCTGAAGCCACATCATCTCCTCTCGATAAATTAGTTCATTCATTTTGTCCGTCACATCACGAATTTCTTGCTGATCTGCATTCATCGACATCAACTCCTCAAACCACGTTCTGGATTTCTCCACTTCTTTTGCAACAGAACCAAACGCCATCTTACTCCAATTTTTCAGAGTACCCATTACTTTGCCTAGACCCATCTTAATGTCGCCTAGGTCATGTTTCATTCCAGCGGCAGTCCATGCTGTCGCAACCCGTTCTGGTAAGCTCGCATCTCTTTCCCACGTGATCTCATAGTAATTTTGACTTGGCTTGTGATGCCGCGCCTCTTCTTTAGAGAACTGTAGTAGTATCGGCAAATGGTCAGAACACGGAGACACTAGGTGTGTCACCAATGTGTCTGAAAAAATATCCCGCCAAAGATTACAAGCAACAACTCTATCCAGCCTGACTTTCACATTACGTCTCCCCCTTCTCCTGTTATCATAAGTGTACGGCACACCGGAAAAGCCCAAGTCATTTAGTTCACAAACTTCTAGCGTGTCGCGAAACGAAATCATTTGTTGTTCAGCTCGTGCAGTCAAAGACAAATGTTCGAATTGCCACATCGCCTCATTAAAATCCCCCGCGACACACCAAGGGAGATCAGATTTCAGTTTCAAATCTTGCAATTGTCTCCACATATGGTGTCTGTTCTCTACTCGTGGCTCTCCATACACACAAGTCAATCTCCACATAGGGTCCGCTGCAGAAATGCGAACATTGGCATCAATATATCTGTCAGTCACCTCCTGGATATCAACAAGAATGTGCTCGGCCCAGAATAAGGCCAGACCCCCACTAAGACCATCACTGTCATGTCCCGCAAAGCCTTTCAGCCCAAGTCTACTTCGTAACCTCCGCACTTTATCACTTTTTTGTCTAGTCTCACATAGGAACACAATGCTCACCTGATTATTCCTAACCAAGGTTTCGAGCTCACGAACTGTCGGGTTGTTCCCTGAGCCCCGACAGTTCCAGAGTAAGCAACTCATTGTTCCCGGCGGTCGCCCTCGAGGGGTGTCGCCGATGCTGAATCCGCAGAAACTGATTTCCCATCCGAGTTCTTTTGCCTCTTGTTTGAATTAGCCCCGTCAATATTTGTATTGTCAACACCTGTTATCAAGACACCATCAACAGGTATTCCCGACCGAGGAACAATCTCGTTGCCCAAGATTGCAAGCGTTTTGCCATCAGAAACTAATCTCCTCTTTGCCGCTAGCTCAGCCTCAGTCATTACTGTATCCGCAGATATGCTTGGGCTATTAGCGGTAACAACTATCTCCTTCTCGACAGAATCATTTGCAAACATATTTTTCCTTTCGGGGACCCCAGAAGCCCCCTCCCACGACCTCCATCACCACTTCTGCCCCTACCATGAGAGCTCATACCTCCCAGGCTAGAGCCACGACCAGGGAACAAACCTTCTCTTAAACCACCACGATTTGATGCTATGCCACGCCCACGTCCATTAGCATAAATCCAATCACCAAATTTGACGTTCTTTTCATCATGCATGCCATCACCACACTCCTTTAGCTCATGGCCAATTAGGCCACATACATAGCATATTTGACCAAGTTTCTCATATTTGACTGCATACATAAACCTCTTACCACTCATAGATATAGACACAAACCTGGTAAGTGGCTTCCGCACATCATGGCTAACACGAAGGCGGACAAAATCTCCACGGAAGGCCCCAGATGGATTCATCTCCGTGATAATTACTTTCCCAGCCGTCCTCTCAATGAGTTTTTTTATTACATCCTCCTTACGGTAGACCACAGGCAGCTTATGCACCTGGATCCAAATAGGCATGAGTTCAAGCTCGACCGCCGCCGGATCGGAGACACCATCGTAAGGGGAGATGATCAGCGGCCATTCCCGAAAGAGCCATGGTCCACGCTCCATCACCTTCTCCCAATCACCCAGACAGTTGCACTGAATCACAAACCTATTTTCACCCACAGCTCTCATCTTTATCTCCTTTGCCGAATTCCATGCATAGTGCATCTGTTGAAAAAGAGCCTCATGGCTGAAAGTTTTGATGCAGTGTACTCTCGCAACAGCCAGCCACCTAGTGCTCTCCACCAAGTTCACCTCCGCCTCCTCGAGGACCAAATCATCAAATTCATCATCCCCAATCTCAAGGTTATTAAACATACTGTCAATTCCCTCATCATACTGGGATCCATACGTTGTTGATCCAAGACCCACCTGATCCTTACCCACTGCTCCAGATTCCCCAGCAGATGCCGCCGCCAGATCATCCTCACTACTCGCGTTTGATTTCGAAGCCATCACAGCTACGCACCAGAAACCCTAGCTCTCTTCGCAACTGGAGAAGCAAACCGGACAGGGAGATCAGGATCAACCCAGAAGCCGGAAAGAATCCCTTTACGGAGAAGAGAGAGGGGAAGTTGGAGATCAAACCGGTGGAAATCGAGTTACACTCGAGATCGCCTCAGACTCGCCGCCGTAGATACGGGAGTACAAGAAACCCTATCGGGTACGCACCCTCTCTGTCATGTTATATTTTCTTATAGTTAGGCATGAGTGTGACTGTGACACCTGAAGTTGGTTGTGTGCTTGTGATCTATTCGTGCAAATTTTCTTTTGCGAAATTCCTCTCCCTCAACAACACTAAAATAGTGTTAAAATTAATAAAAGTTATAAATAGGTCTTTAGACCACCTAGAACGACGACTATAAACATTAGCATGAGACGAATGCGCGCCGTCGTCCTCGTCCCTCCATCTAGACAAAGCTTATCGTAGTAGAGTTTCTATATATTAAAAAAAAAAATAGTTGTTTGCTACAAGTTGTATGTTTTCTTGATTTCTGATCATGCTTACTATGCATTTATAATGTCGCGGATACATGTTTTTTGTGGCCGCCATTGTGATTTTTGTTGGCATAGTTAGCAAATTTTGTTACAAATGAATCTAAAGAAATAAATATTATGTAGAACTTTTTCATTGCTCCAAGCACATGAATTTTGTTGTTGTCGTTTTGTGATTGTTGGTGATTTTTGTTGTCAGTCGATTTGTAGCAAAAAATTAGTTTAACCACTTCTTATAGCATTTACTTTCTATAATTTTGATATGTCGATTTGTTGAAATAGGATATCATTTTTGCACGCGGGTGATAGATTTTTGTTGCAACACTTCTAGGTGCAAATCACCGAGTGGTATATTTGTTGTAAATAACAAGAAGGTTAGGGCCATAACAATATACTCTTTAAAGTGGAAAAGCCAGGACCGCGGGTTAATTTTGTAGAAACCGAGGAGCAAAAAATGCAAAAAAAATACTATGCTATTTTTGGGACGTTGATAGACAATCCGACAACATGGACAACGACCAATTTTGACAACTTTGTCCGGCGGCCGATGTCTAGCATTTCCCTTTAAAATATACTCACGTGTATTCATTAAATTTCACATAAACATTAGTGAAAGGATACGTATGTCGCCTAGAGGGGGGTGAATAGGCGATTAAAACCTTTCCTAGAGTGGCTCAACAAAGGCGGAATAAAACTAGTGTTTACTTTGTGTGACAACACTGGCGCCATAGCACTCGCTAAGGAACCAAGATATCATCCAAAGACCAAGCATATCAACCGCAAGTTTCATATAATCCGAGATTATATAGCAGATAGAGATCTGAAGATTAGCAAAGTACATACGGATCTGAATGTCGCAGATCCATTGACTAAACCTCTTCCACGTGTAAAACATGATCAGCACCTCAGTGCCATGGGTGTGAGATTGTTGCCAGATGTAAACTAGATTATTGACTCTAGTGCAAGTGGGAGACTGTTGGAATTATGCCCTAGAGGCAATAATAAAGATGTTATTATTATAATTCTTGTTCATGATAAAGTTTATATTCCATGCTAGAATTGTATTAAGCGGAAACTTTAATACTTGTGTGGTTTGTGAACAACACCGTGTCCCTAGTACGCCTCTATGGACTAGCCCATTGATTAATGATGGTTAAGGTTTCCTAACCATAGACATGATTTGTCAATTGATAATGAGATCATTTCATTGGAGAATGATATGATGGACAGACCCAAACTAAGCAAAGCAATTAGATCGTGTCATCGTGTTCGTCTTTGCGAAGCTTTTCTTATGTCAAATATTGTATTCCTTAGACGATGAGATAATACAACTCCCTGGTATCGGAAGAAAGCTTTGAGGTCATCAAACGTCATCCTATGAGAGGGTGATCATAAAGGTGTCTCTCAGGTGATCGGAAAGTATCTGTTGGGTTGTATGTATCGAGATGGAATTTGTCCCTCCCAAGTCGGAGAGATATACTTCGGGCCCACCCGGTAATCGATATCAACACTGCTTGCAAGCATGTGGTTAAGGAGTTAATCACAAAGTGATATCGGATTACGGAACGAGTAAAGTACTTGCTATGAACGAGATTGAACTAGGTATGACGGTACCGACGATCGAATCTCGGGCAAGTAAAATATCGCGAGACGAAGGGAATATATATATGAGATTGATTGAATCCTGGCATCGTGGTTCATCCGATATGATCATCGATGAATGTGTGGGAGTCAATATGGGTGCCCAGACCCCGCAGTTGATTATTGATAGAAGATCATGTCTGCATATTCTCGAACCCGCAGGGTCACACACTTAACGTGTCTTGACACTAGGATAGATTGGATAATTGGTTTATGAATTTTTGTTTGGAGTCTCAGATGGGATCCGGGACATCACGAGAGGTCCCGGAATGGTCCGGAGAATAAGATTCATATAAGGCAGTGCAGTTTTTGGAGTTCGGAATTGTTCCGGGTTAATCGGTATTGTACCGGAAGCTTCTAGAACCTTCCGGAAGAAGACCAACGTGGCCCCACCTTCCGGGAGGGGGCATGGGCCTATGAGGGAGTGTCCTGGCCGCATTGGGCCAGGGGCACAAGGCCCCATAGGGCCCAGCCGATCCTAGAGAGTTTAAATTGTTTAAACTAGAGATAGGGTTTCTAGAAGAGGGGAGAGTCCATGCCCCCCACTCCTTATCCTTTGGGCTTGGGGGAGGGGCTAGGGCTGCGCCCCCCCTCTATATAAAGAGGGGTGGGGGCGCACCAACCCCCCACACCTCTCCTCCAAACCCTAGCCGCCTTGCTAGCTTTCCTCTCTCCCTCCCGACTGTTTGTAGGCGAAGCCCTGCTGCAGAAATTCTCCACCATATACACCACGCCGTCGTGTTGTAGATCCAATCTATCTCTCCACCATACTTGCTGGTCCGAGGAAGGAGGAGACGTCGAGGTGCTGCACGTGTGCATCTCACGGAGGCACCGCCACTTGTGGTGCTAGATCGGATCGGATCGCGAGGAGGAGAAGCGAGTACGACTACATCACCCACGTTCCGACGAACGTTCCGCTGTGCGAATCTTCAAGGGTATGAAGATCTAATCCAATCTCTCTCGTTGATTGCATCTCCTAGATTAGATCTTGGCTTTCCCTCTGTTCGCATCCGTAGAAAATTTTGATTTACTATGCCGCGAAACCCTTCAGGTTATCTATCCTAAACCCGGTCTCCCACACACAACATGAGACCGGGAAAAGGGAAAACCTATCAAGATTATACCTTTGCCTTGAGCATTCCACTTAAGCTCAATGTAGACGAACTTGACCTTCTCAAGATGGAAAGCCTTTCTTGATTCCTCATCATCGATCCATGATAACCGAGGATGGCAAGCATCAAACATGAGATCTACTATAGATGGCGCATTTTGAGCTTGCACAACACATCTTCTTCTCATTTCATCGACCTTGAAGCCAACACATGCTTCAAGCGATGCCAATGGACAAATCCTACAAGTGCAACTTAATACACACATTAGTCCATAAATATTGTCATTAATTACCAAAACTACACATGGGGGCCCACATGTTCTTTCAATTAGCATTTGGGAAGTAGATGCTTCTAACTTATTGTCCATCATAGGAATTATACGAGGAATTAGACCACACGCCCCTACTTTATTTCACGGAAAGTAGAGATTCAACTAGGGCACAAATCCTAAATATCATTACAGTTCATACAAATTAAGAAAGAGAAAAAAGAAAAGAATGGTCAATTCCACTCAACTAAGAATTAAGTTAAGTATTAGATATGACATTATTCAATCTTAGTTGCAATCTATGTGCATCTAAGAAGTGAGTCTAGCTCACTTGGTCAGAGGAGTTGGTGTACGACCTAGCCGTCTAGGTTCAAGTCTTCACATATGCGAAATTGGGTTTTATTATTTCAAAAACTCAAATTCGCTGTGAGGGTTCCCCCCTCCCGCACTTTCCTTTAAAAATATAAATATTTATGTGCAGCTCACCGGGTAAGTACGAATAACAAGGAGTCATAGCCCCCAAAAATGAGGGGATACCTGACTTAGCAAGGCACTTGGTCAAGCAATAATATCGCCGAAAGTGAATGCTCCTTCCATCATCCAAATAACTAGAAGAATACCCAGTGCGCTGCGGGGGAAATCTCATTAATAAATTGATTGTGTAAATGAATATGTATAAAATGCATAAAATATGAAGTTCTATACATAAATCTGTGAGAGTGGTCACAATAGTCGAGAGACTAAATTTAATTGATATAAAAATTGTTTTATATTTGATAAATAAAAATCCGTGGCATGGACAAATATGACCGAAAAGTAGATGACATGGATAGCTTGCATGTACCATAAATAAATGCTAATAAGATGATATGGCCAATTGATTGGCCAAAATAGTGAGTGAGGTGGATAGCTTGCATGTTAAAATATACTATCATAATTGCTAGTTAGTGGGTTTCTGCTTTATAAAGAAGTAGAGATAAGCAAGACCCTCCTAATCCATCTTTTTGCCACATAAAGACCTTTCCGAATTTGGGAAGCTCCACCATTTCAGATTGGACGAAGAAACCCTGCATTCCCGTGAGTTCTTACTACACACATGTCAATTATGAGAAATAGAGGAAGATCTTGTAATAGGTATTTTTATGATGCCACACATTTCAAATAAGACGTGTAGACTTAAAATACACTATTTGTCCAGGTTTTAAATAATTTTTGGGTCCACCACTAGTGCATCCTTATCTATGTCTCGGTTGGCGAGAATTCTAGTGGCAAGGTGAAATAAATTACGTTTGATTAGTGAGCATATCCAACAGTGGACAAGAACATAGTTGATCGATTACACATTGGAGTGGCCACATATATAGAGATGGATGGAATGGAGTGGCAGGTGACATAATTAATATGAGTGGGGCGATGAATTAATTTGGTTTCTCATAACAAATAGCATTTGGAAAACACATGTTTCTGTGGTTGGAATAACTAGCTAAGTCCTGCGCGGCGGCATGCCGATCACCTTGTGATTAATATCCTCTCGTTGACACTAGTTGTGCATAAAAAAAATAAAAATCAACTAAATTGTAACCGATGAGGTGAATATTGCTTACTCCTCTGTTTACTTCAACTGCATGTATCTAGTAGCTTGAGAGCAACCTAAATGTTTCTAGACAATAAAATCCTAAAGGTTCATAAAAAACTAAAGTTTTTGGAACAATTATGACCATACTTTTTCCTTTTTGCAGGTAACTATGACCATATCAACAGAGCACATTTGAACAAAAACCAATTAAACAATTATTTTCATAACCATAGACACTTCAACATAATAATTATAGAATATTAGAAGGCCAAGAGTTGAAACCCTTTTGTCAGTCAACCATATTGCAATGATGTTGTATATTCAGTAAAACTGCCGCTTGGGTTGGACCATTGGTCAACATTGAATAATTTGAAATTGTAGCCATGAAAAATGAGGAAAATATAGTCATAAACGTGATCCCACACTTTAGTTTCTCATTGGTTCATGTTGGGACAGGTCAAATATTATGCGAATTAAGCGGAAAAAATGGAATACGACCTAAAAAAGCATTGCTAATATGTCAAATAACAAAACCTCGACACATAGTCCACTAATCGATATTTTAGAATTTACATCAATTAGAATTGGTGTGTGCAAGCTTGAAACATCATGGGCACATGATTTTTATTAACTTCTCGTGTTCATATATGTGGCAAGTTAACACATTTTGCTCTAATGAATTAAGATTATTTTTTTCCCATGAATTGGCCTCCGGCTTGCCGAACTTACAAATATTTTTTCTAGAATAAAGCTACTATATTAGCTAGAGCCATTTAGTTCATATATATGTGGCCAGTTAACATATTTTGCTCTAATGAATTAAGACTACTTTTTGCCCATGAATTGTCCTCCGACATGCCGAACTTACAAATAGTTTTTGTAGAATAAAGCTACTATATTAGCTGGAGCCATTCAGTTCAGATCGGAAAGGATGGTAAGAAAGAGCAAAGTATAGAAAATAACTATGTGCCTTATACGCCAACCCAATCTTCAGCTAAAAGCAATAAAACATTCGAGGCCTTCCAAGAGGATGCAACTTGTAGAGCTTCTCTAGCAATCCTAATTCCCGTGCACATGCAGAAACCACGTAGATGTACTGATGACTCTGTTTTTTATTTAGAATATGTTACTATCATCACATGGATACCGAAAAAAGAAAATCTTATCCCAACTGTTCTCCCATTGCCCCTATAATTCCATTTTATAGGCAAAAAAAGAGTATTATGAATTTCTTCAGAGGCATCCACGTGGATATCAATACGCAGTAACCATGTATAACATATGTGTCGTTTGTATTTTCTAACTCGTGGCCTATATGTTTATCGGGACATTCTATGTTACAGTATTACGTTCCAATTGTCTTTGATAATTTCAGTGCTAATGTCGTGGTCGACACGAGTACTATGAACTTTGACCTGTGGGAACAACTTGTTTTTAATTTTTGTTTTCAGTTGACATGCACTTCAACATCCTTATTTCTTGTAAGATACCGGTAAATATCCATATGTTTATCTAATGAATTTGACAGAGCAAGAGGACTATAGTAGGTTATGGACACTAAGCTATCATGGTGCTAAGGTTTTTCTGCTGTCCTTACTCTTATAACCAAAGCAAGCTATGAGAATGTTTCTAAAAGGGCAAGTGATCCCGTCCAACTTATTTGTTTTATCCTACCATTCTATGAGTTGTAGTATATTAGGTTTTTATCTTTCATATGATCTATGTTTCTAATTTTTGGTGGGTTCCTAAGTAATGTCATTATCCTCTTGGTGTGCCCATAATTCTTGTTGGCCAAAGCTTGGTAATGCTCTTCATGGAACTACCATGTCACGCTCAAACCATGTGCCCAATGGAGATTCCTGTAAAAATAGCATAGCATACATAAAGTAGATACTTTTGCAGCTGGAATAAACAATGATCTAACTTATCCACATATGTCTTAGGAATTAAACTACGGAACATGGAATGAAAAAATAGGGCCTAATTTTAATATAGAAAGCAAAGGAATCAGCTTCGATGCAAATCCCATCCATCATTAAGGTTCTTACAACCAAAGAAAAAAAAGACACATATGCCATAACACACACACACAAACAAGTGCCCAAGGCTACCTTGACAAAATCCACAAATCATACGAAGTTCCTTTGACTTGTCATGAATCCTCTCCTTCATATGCATCGTTGTCCTCTTGCTCTTAGACGACAAGAGTGGCATCCAATGAGATAGGAAGACAACCACTTTATGAAATACTTGCATTGGAGATCATGTTGTTTTGTCCTAAAAATAAGTTCATTCTGAGTGCTCCGGATCAACGAAGAATCCATCCCTAGCAGTGTCTAGCCGAAAACAAGATGATTTGCATTCTCTCCCCTCGTTTCTAAGCTTACAACTTAGCTCCCCACGGGCAAGCCTCTGGTTTTTAGATCCACTGTCTGGTTGTTGGGAATTGGAGGGGATTGATGGAGATTTAGTCCCTTGCAACCTAAATCCCCTCCTATCATATCCAATCCACCTTGGGAGGGGATTAACCTAACATAGACTTAATCACATATAAGCAAAAATTCTATTTCAAAGATATGTTACACTCCCAAAGGTTCATCATCCATGTGTCACGAACACATGAGAATAGGATAAGATCAGAGAGTGATTTAGAGCTCATATCCTCACTCAGCTAGCAAAGGACAGACGATCTACCAGCCTCCAAACTAATCCTAACATACTGCAACTATCACATCATTTTAAGCCATTCCACCCATTTTTTATCACCAAACACATGTGTAGAGGAAAGCCCACATTTGTTATTCCGAAACATCCCAGTGACCATTCAATCATGTGAAGAACAACCGAAAATAGGGGATATCTTACTTAGAGAGGCACTCTGCCGAGCCACACATCTCGCTGAAAGTAAATACTCCTACCATCACCAAGACTTTGTAAAACTAAGAGGTCCCGCCATTACTGATTGGAAGAAGCCAGCCTAAGAAGAATAATACAACTCACAAGATACCTCCTGATCTAGCTATATACATGTGAGTTATATATGCTCACGAAACTAAAAGACCATGCTACAGTTGTTTTCTGATGCCCCTCATTACAAATAAGGTATGTGCACCTACTAAAAATCATATGGTATGTGTTGCATGCTTATCCATAGTTCGCTGCGAGTCCATCAAGAATTTCAGTAGCAAGTACATTCGACGAGTGAGCATAACTAGTGGCGGAGAAGCACATAGTTGATCAATCACATATTGGAGTTGGGTATCTATAATAATGGCTATCCATAATACTAGAGTATATCTATATCTATAAGAATTAAATAGAAGCAACTCACTAAAGATATTTCTCTCAAAATGCAACCATGCCACATCACTTCTATCTGTTTCAATTCCATGTTAGTCCGTTTCTAGCTGTCGACCACCTCGGCATCTAATCGCTAAATCTGCTTTCCTGGATGCCTTAAAGACATACCCTTCCCAAAAACTGCTAAATGCTCCTAGGAGCAACTGTGCCCTTTTCTTTGAAAAATCGAAATCGGTATTTCCGCTTCTCTAAAAATCTTAAAGTAAATATACAATTACATGTACGCATACTCAATATACACATCCAGTAGGTACACCAGAAGTTCACCCAAAATACGTTCCCTTTTTTGATGGAAACAAGCTGACTCTGCCACTGTTAGCTTATTGATTCATCCCATGTGTGGCGCTTCATGGTAGGGAAAAAGGTGCATTGATTTATTGACGATGATCCAATCAATCGTTTTAAGTATTTTAATCTTTTTGGGTGTACTATACTTCTACAAGATTCCTTTCTATAAGATAAACTAACACGGATTATATAATTTCCCGGTTAATTCAAACATCTTTTTAAGATTTGCACTTCAAGGCAATGTGAAGTTCGAGCCACATCATGCAGTGGATGTGTCACACATGTCAGCACATAGCAGAAGAAAAGTGTTGCTAGATGGCTTAGCCGATGATGATTTCTTCCCGATGTCCATCATTCTGGAGTTGCGGGTACCTAAATCTCTCTGACATACAATTGGAGTTTTCTCTACACATCCAAGTTCATCTTGGGGTGGGCATAGACAACCATTAGGTTTCCCTGATTTATGCTATGATAACCATAGATTCACCTAACAAGCTGGATATGGTAGTAAAAGGAGAGATCATAAATCATAAAAGTTGGAGGTGACACAAAGTGAACTTGGTATATCAAGGTGGCAAGTTGGTAGGTAATCACTACCTATATGAGACTGAGCCCACGGATCAGGTCTTGAGATTGACGAAGTCACCACAGTCGTCTCGCTGTCGACGAAAACGTCGCCTCCCACAGAAATAATATTCTGCTTTTATACAACACACAATGCCAAACCTAGGGTTTAAACTCTGGTGGGCTAGGAGTATAACCACCCTCCTAGCCACCCAATCACATATTGGATTGCGATACAGTCAGCCATTTAATATATACATGTCAACATAATTGAATTTTGAGCTGAAGTATCTTCAAGTATTGATAAAACAGACGTCTACGTAATTTGTCCATGCAACCGACGGCATATGAAATACTACACAACTCGTCTACATAATTTGATTGTCATGAAAATAACAAAGGGAACCTAGTATATGCATCACATATATGAATGAAACTAGTATTATCTCTATGATCTGCAAAATTTATCTGAGAATTGTAGCCGCAGGATTGGAAATCACGTCTTCCGATTAACTAACAACAAAGTGAACACACTGCTCATTATTTGTTGAACATGATATGTTCACTCCTAAATACAAACAAGTTCGTACTCCACCAGTGAGACATTATTGTCCTCCTTTACGTCGAAGCTTGCCGGTTCAGTCACTTCAACAAGGCCCCTTCTGTCAACAAGGAGCTTCATTATCCCTTTGGACATGTCAACCTTTGCATCGCGAAGAACAACAGTGTTTCCGGGCTTCAACATGTCAACTGTCAACAGGTATAGCTCGTTAGATAGATATCTGCCAAAAAGTTGATTACATAGAATAGCGAAATTGATTGGGATGAGATCGTAAATACCCTCGTCGCTGGGTGCAATGAAGAGGATGCAGCCTGTCTCGTCGCCGACGAGGCACTCGATCCTGGTCCGCCTCGCCGCCGGGACAGCGGCACGGGCCTTACGGCGGACGGTCTTGGAGGATAGCACCTTGGCGAGGAGCGTGTGGCCTCCGGTACTGCTGGGACTGAGCTGGTTCACCTTCACGAACACTGGCGGCGTAGCCATGGAGTTTAATCGAGAAATTAGACAAGGGTAGTACGAGGAGTCGGGGAGCTACCGCGGCGGTCGATTTTATAGATGAGGTTTGCGAGCCACAGTTCGTGATCGAGGAGGACACCAAAGCGATACGGAATTATGATTGTTGTCGGTTTTGCCTGCTTCCAAGATCTGATTAGCCGATCCCCGAAGAACCAAGCCGATCTCAGGAGCTCGCTCCTCCCCACCGCAAGAGAATATGCACGAAGCACAACATGTCTACAATGTATAGATCGATAACTCCAAGGAGCTCTGAAATACTTTCCAGGTTCCTCGTACAGACGAAGAGCACTTGAGTATGCTTTGCTGATGCCACTCATTCCGAACTCCCAGCAAGTGTTCGCAAGCTATCGGGGCTTGTCTTTTTTTTTTCCTTTTGCGGGTCGCTAGCATCGCTTTTGTTGTGGTAGGCTTTCCAAGCAAGTGTATATAGACCAGAAAAATATGAGTTGGTACAGGAAATAAATTAGATGGCTGGCCAGTAGTTTAGTAAATATGGGCTACTACTTTCATATGAAAGTTATTTATATATATATGCACTTTCGTTTTTCACTCACATGGCAGGACATTGACTTACTAGTTACTAGGCAGTCTAAAACATCGTCTCAGGAATGCAAGAAAAGCAATAATACCATTTTTTACATGAAACATCAACAATATTTTTTCCTTATGTCTGCTTCTTAAACGCAATATGCCGAAAAACACACACCTGGAAATAGGCCAAAAAGAATCCACCTAGAGAAAGCAGAAATTGATTTTGTGTATCTTCGAGCAGCTGTCAGGTCTTAAGATTAACTTTCATAAAAGTGAAATTTATTGTTTTGAAAAGGCTCCCGAACAAGAACAATAATATAGGGACATTTATGGATGCGAATCGGTTCCCCTGCGGTTTAGATTTTTTTCTTTCGGAAAGGGGAGTAAAACCCCGGTCTCTGCATCAGTCGATGCACACATCCTTTTATTACGAGTTTAACATCCAAAAGTTTTACAATTCAAGGATCGGATAAGATTGATACATGCACCAACCAGCGAAATATACGGGACAAATGATTGCTAAATATCTTGTAAACGACTAGTATGCCGCCAGCACGACTGGGTGAAGATGTCTCGTGCGACCATCAGGAGACGGCTGCACCCAGTAGCCATAGTATCCCGCTGGTCTTGCGGTAAAAGAAAAACCCATAGTTGCACCCAATGTGCCACCATATGAATCACCTGCAAAAGATTAAACGTTTTGTTTTTGTTAAAGATAATATCGTTCCTACAACGCCAAATAGACCAATACAAGACCGAGACACCAATTCGGATTCTTGCCTTAGACTTTTTATCTACACCATTCAACCAATTCCTAAACATATTCGTTACATTAGCTGGAGGGGGAGATCGAAAGCAAAATTAACAATACGCCATAAAAGGCGAGCAAAAGGGCAAGATATAAACAAATGTTCTATGGTCTCCTGTGAGCCACAAAAGCAACACGTGCTACACCCTACCCAATTTCTTTTAACCAAATTATCCCTAGTAAGGAGAACTTTATTATGAAGGAACCACATGAAAATTTTAATTTTTAGTGGGATTTTATTTCCAAAGATATTTCCGAAGGAAGACCGTATGATCATTCATAAGATCCTCGTACATCGATTTCACTGAGAATACCCCATACGTTGTTAAGTTCCATACAAACTTATCTTGGTCCTCTGACAACTGCACCATCATAAGCCTTTGGCATAAGTGGAGCCAATCAAACCACTTGGTGCCACAAAGTACTCTCCTAAAACCAATATTTAGTGGTACTTGAGCTAAGACTTGAGCCACTGTCACATTCGTCCGTTGTACAATATTATATAATGATGGATATTGTTGTGAAAGGGGTAACTCTCCTAACCATGTATCCTCCCAAAACCTAGTGTTGGCTCCATCCCCAATCTGGAAATGTCCCCTAGCGAAGAACTCATTCTTCACCTTCATAAGTCCCTTCCAAAATGGAGAATCGTTCGGTTTCGGTTGGACCTCAGACAAGGTTTTTTGACTCAAATATTTATTATGTAACAATTCTTGCCACACTCCTTCCTCATTTAGTAATTTAAATATTTTTGACTCAAATATTTATTATGTAACAATTCTTCCCTTGAAGTCTAGTTTCTACTGGATACCAATCTGAATTTTTAAGTTTTCTATAGTGAATCGGTATGCCCAAATATCGAAATGGTAAAGATCCAGCCTCACAACCAAATATTTGTTTGTACCGCTGTTCCTCCTCTTTGGCTTTCCCGAAACAGAAAATCTCACTTTTATGAAAGTTGATTTTTAATCCCGATAATTGTTCAAAGATACATAAAATTAGTTTCATGTTTACAGCCTTCTGTAGATCATGTTCCATAAATAATATAGTATCATCCGCATATTGTAAAATTGAGACTCCTCCATCAACTAGATGAGGGATGAGGCCTCCAACTTGTCCATCCTCTTTAGCTCTTGCAATTAGGATAGCAAGCATATCTACAATAATATTGAAAAGTATCGGGGATAAGGGATCTCCTTAACGAAGACCTTTTCTAGTTTGAAAGAAATGTCCAATATCATCATTAACACGTATCCCAACACTCCCCCCTCGCAATTCATTACAGGAAACTTCGCAATTCTGAGTGGAACCCTGTAGAGAATCGTTTTGAAGGTTAGGATGTTGGCAGGGCAAGCTTTTGTCCTATGGGGATAGACTTGTCTTAATCAATTCAGTCCTAACAAGTATGCCCATGTTTGTGTTGTCTATCCTTGAAGTACCGAAGGGTGTAAGGAAAAGACTAGACTTCTACCGTTCACGCTTTTTTTTTGGCAATGTGATGAATATAAGAAGAAATACAGAGTAACACGTTAGAACATTATTTGTAGACCTAAAGATTAGGGAGGATTGGGCATTAAAGTGCTAGAACTCAAAAACAAATGTTTACTCAAGTGGTTGTTTAAACTACTTTCACAAGAGGGTGTATGGCAAGAGTTGTTACACAACAAATATCTGAAAAATAAAACATTAGCACAAGTTGAAGTTAAACCGAACGCATCGCCTTGACCAAGAAATCTTCATCGGTAGCTAACACACTAGAGGAATCGACCCCATGACGAACCCTTCGCCTGTACGGTGTACCACCCCCCATCATGGTGCACAGGGAAGCAACACCCAAAGCACCGGAGCGCACCGGAGATAGGAGCAACCCAACCTCTCCCGGGTCGGGCCACCCCCATCCGAAAATGGCCCAACCTGGGCCATTGTGTGAGCCGACGGTCCGCTGGCATGCGCCTCCTAGACCGCCTGAGCTTTCGGCTCCACCTGGGCCGAAGAAGATGCCATCACGGCAGAAACATGGCCACTTTTTTCAACAAGATGTTTCATTATCCCTTTGGACATATCAATCTTTCCATCGCGAAAATAACAGTGTTTTCGGGCTTCAACATATCATCTATCAGCATGCATAGCTTGTTAGATATATCTCCCAAAGTGATTACATGCAGCAATTACACGGGCATGCATGACACACCAAATAGTAGATTGCATCGAACAGAGAAATTAATTCAGGACATATCTTACCCTGGTTGTTGGGTGCGATGAAGAGGATGCAGCCTTTTTTTATCGTCCATGATGAGGCACTCGATCCTCGTCTACCTTGCCGCTAGGCCAGCGCGGACCTTACGGCGGAAGTTCCTCAGGTTAGCACCTTGGCGACGAGCATGTGCCTATCGTGCTGAGAGAAATTTGGTCCACTTTCACAAACAGAAGTGGCGTAGCAGTGGAGACTAATCGAGAAATTATACAAGGACAGACAGAGAGTTGGGGAGCTACGGCGGCGCTGAATTTTATATACTCCCTCCGACCCATATTAATTGACTTCGATTTGTCAAAATTTGAATAAATCTAGACACTATTTAGTATATAGGTTCATCTAAAATTTGACAAATCAAAATCAATTAATATGGGCCGGAGGGAGTAGGAGGTTTAGGAGTCTCAATTCATGATTGAGGGAACTAAACCGCTAACACCGAGACGTTGTGCATTGTGATTGTTGTCTATTTTGCCCGCATCGAAAAGGTGAGAAGGTGGATCGATCATCAATCTATTTGTGGGTAGAATATCGTAGCCTATGTCTGGGTAGATCCTCTGACGTAGTGTCAACAACTGCAGACGAACGTTGATGTACGCGGTTTGCTCGATGCGCATCGGACGGGAGAAGCTCGAGTCCGTGAAAACTCCGCAATGCGAGTCAGCCCAAGGCCCAAATCAACGAAAGGAGAGGAAAAAAGGCACTCTCTAGCTTAGCTACAGATATATGCCCAAATCAAAGATGGAAGAAATATAATCGAGAATCCAAATATGGATGCCATGCTTAGCTACAGATATATGTCCCACAAATTTCATAATTTGGCGGATCGAGCATCCAACTTTGCATAATGTGTCATGTTGGTAGGTAGTACACTTGACATCCTTGGTAAGCAGATTGAAGACAAAATCAATGCATGTACAAGCACACCTCGCTATCCAAGTACAACTCCTGCAGATGCTAGCCCACCGAATGACTTGTTGATGAATGCATGCCTAAAGAAAAAGGAGGTCGAAACAAAAACTTCAAAACGAAGAAGAACTTGGCTCGATAAGAAGCACAAGATCAGAAAAAAGAGGGAAAGGTATGTTGCTAAACAAAGTTGTATTTTCAATTTTATCATTATGTCCATCAATTCTCATAACCCCCCTACTTCCTTTCATTATAGACATAAGAGGTGGGGGAAGAGGCAGGTAGTGGTAGTGCACAAGCACATGTACAAGTTGCAAATGATAGTGTTTCTGATGGCAAATGGGAAGGATCTGAAGTTCACAAGGCCAATCTTAGTTTCACTCAATTATTAACAGTACAGGGACCAATCACAGATGAACTTCTCTTATTGGGTTCTGGTGAAATGTTTTAGTTTTAAGACTATCATGTGCTCTATAAACTGAATTGATGTACATTAGTGGCAAAAAAATTCGGAAACTGCTGTATATAGCGACTCTTTACTAGTTCTGAAAGTATTTTGTGCTACAGCTGCCCTTTACTTCAGCTCAAGTTCAGTTCTTTGTGCCATTTACTTTAGTTAAATTATGGGCAATAGTTGCCATTTACTTCATTTCAAGTTTAGTTCCAGGTTCCATTTTCTTCAACCCAGTTCAGTTCAGAATTCTTCATCTGTGCTTTTGTTTAATTTGCATATGCACAAAGTAGCGACTACACATTTTGAGTGATCACAATCTTTCAGTTCGGTTCAGAATTCTCCATCACAAGTACAAGTAGAAACTGGAATATGTTCAATTCAGTTCAACTGGAATTTGCTCTTTTAGTTCTACACATATACAAGTAAAAACTGGAGTTTTTATTCACTCATAACATGCAATCAACAACAATATTGAGTGATCTCAATGTTTCTAACAATTACAGATTCAGTTAACATCGGTACACCATGGACGTTTCCTACACTATACATCATGGACACTTCCTGCACTTTGTAATTCCAAATTCAGTTGACAGTATGTCTGGGCAGCGGCAACGCATAGGTCAAGCACGGCGACACGGGCTACTGCTATTGGGGATGCGGCCGGCGTGCGCCACGGAGCGGCAGCGCAGAGGTCGAGTGCGGAGACTAGGACGACATGGACTGACGCCGCCGGCATGCGCCAGGGCAGCGGCAACGCAGAGGTTGAGCACGACAACTTGGACAACTTGGACAACTTGAGCGCTGGCTGAGAGTGACCTCGACGGCGTGATGAAGCCGACCACGACCGTGGAGCTGGATGTTCCGGCGGGCGAACGGAGATGGCGACAGAAGGGGAATTTTGCGATTGTTTCTTTTCTGAGCTGGAGCGTGCCTTTTTTCCTCTCCCTTCATTGATCTGGGCCTTGGGCTGACTTGGGCTGACTCGCGTTGCAGAGTTTTCACGTACTGGAGCTTCCGCGTACAACGACATCCGTCTGCGGTCATTGACACTACGTCAGAGGATCTCGTTCCTGTGTCTGCTTGTGCTACTTGCTGGGTCTTGCTCATGAGAAGGAAAGAATTACAAAGGGATACGAGAGGATAACAAATATGCTGCTGTTCCGTACATGGCTTTCCTATGCTCTAAAAGACTAGTCAAACTGAGTCTTGTCCGTACTAACTACTAAGATTTGTACACATTCTTAGTATGCTCATCAAAGCGGCACAAATCTGGCTAGCTAAAGCCTTTTTTTTTTTGAGATGGATGCGATGTTTCTGCTCCCTAAAGCCTTTTACATGAGCTATCAGTCGCTGTGGGACTCCTAGCAGCTCAAAAGTATTATCTGCAACGATTGAAAGCAGTTGAGTATGCTTTGCTGATGCCACCCATTCCCAACTCCCGGCAAGTGTCCACACAATTATCTCAAACATGCAGTCGCACCTTGCCCCGATCTGCATTGTTGCGAGGTCCATTGAGAATTTCAGAAGAGAAGGTCGAACAAATTGGATTGGACGAGCTATCATGGCTTGTGTTGTGGTAGGCTTTGCCAAGCAAGTATATATGGACCACGGAAATATGAGTTTCTAGATGAAATAAGGGACAACATTTATGACTAGTGGTTTAGACCATATATACACTTTCATGAGTTTCATCTTTCACTCACGTGGCAGGGCTATTATTTACTAGGCAGTCTATGAGATTTTCGCGCGCATGAAGGAAAGAAGTGGTATTATTTTGAAGCGAACCATTAACAATATTTTTTCTGATGTTTTCTTATCAGAACGCAATATGCCAAAAGAACACCATTGGAAAGGAAAAGGTCCCTCTCAGAAAAAAGCAAAGAAAAAATAATCAATTCATGATGCTTTCAACTGGTGACTTGAATTCGATAGTTTTTTTCTTGCAAAACAACTAATGACATGCTTGTGAGAATCCATAACATTTACACATTGGACATCAAGACATCGCAAATATGTTACCGTTCGTTCGGATAGTCGATTTGGGCCTAGGTATGAGACAATCGAGAGGTGTGAGGCCCGACTATGCGCATGCAAGAAAATCAACAATACTATTATTAGGCAAAACATTAACAAGTTTTTTATGTTATTTATTAAACGCAATATTGGCAGAAATACCCCATCGGAAGCAAAAAAATCTGTTCATGATACTTTCAACCGACGATTTGAAGTACATAGTTGTTATTTTCATGAAAAACAACCAACAATGTGCTCGTTAGAATTCTTAACATGCACCCATTGGGCTAAGCGACATTTCAAATATGTTCAGAGAAAGAGAAGAATTCTATGTAGAACCATCATCTTGTGTCCCAAATCGCTAGTAAATTTGTGCTTTCCAAGCGGCCATACTACTGTGCCTTGACGCTTAATACAATAATGTTTTTTCGCATAATCATGTCATTATATTATAACATTAGTGGGATATCAATGAAGTGTAAGAAGTAATGTAACTCTGAATTCAAACAAAACATGGACATACTTACTACTGCTAAAGTCTAAACTACTCATAATTTTATTAGTTTTTTCGGCCTCGGCCATCTAGTACCATTTTCACAGTCGCTCCCCTCTCACTTTACGCCTCAACGTATCATTGATACCCATTCTGCAGACGGGACGCTGGAACACACTGTTGCCATCGTGACGGGCCGGCGGGGTCACCACACACATCACCCAGACCCTAGTTAACGCTCTTGTGCTTGGGTATTAGAGGACTCTCGCTGGCGGGGTTCCGTTCTTTATTTAAACTATTTTACTGTGTCTTCTATAGAATGGTGAGGCCACGGCTACGACTTGCAGTCAGAATAATGTCTTGCTAGAATTTTGCCTAAATATGTCCTGACCCATTTATTCTATTGCAATAATTTGAGAAATCGCAAAGTGTCATTTGGTGCATTCGTGCATGGTAAGAGGTCAGACTAAAATTTAATCTCATAATTGCTAGTTCAGTGCTAGTTGGACCTCCTTATAAGGCGCGACTGCTTTACCTATGAGCATGAGAAGAAGGGATACATACACACACACGCTCCTCTACCGACCCCGCTTGCCTTGTCGTGGCACGCACGCTGCGGGTTGCAGGAATGAGCCGAGCCGCGGACCTACCTATGCCTCGTGTACGTGTTGCCTTTTTTTCCACACATGAGAAATTGAACGGTCTGCTCTAAGGTTGAGTTTTAATATGAACTCAGTGGAGATTGAATATGGACTTTTTGGCTTTAGTCGCCGCTTTCTACTTCTGTCTCTTCAATTCATCTCCCTGCGCCTCGCCTATGCCTCCTATTTTCCTATAATAGAGAGGTCACTTCTTTGCAGAGAAACACACAATCACACTCATCGCCTTCAGTTCCAGAGCACTGAGCAGTCACCAAGTCTTGCCCATGTTGTCTTGCGCTATACAGCGTGAGTTAGGATAGTATGCCCGATTGTAGAGGGTGCCACTGGTTCTTGAGGAAAAAAATGAGAGGGTAGAGAGATGAGTACGCAAAGTTTTAAGTCAGAAACCATGGCATGCAAGAATCATGCCAAATTAAAGATTTGAATTCATTCTACAACATTTGGAGGATAGGGATAGTAGCATGATGTTTATGAGATAGGGTATGACCATGCATCTCCAAGAATTATTTCATATGTTTTTAATGACTTTTGGATGAGTTTTGGTTCATTTTTAAAATAGTCCAAAAATATCTCTTTGATTAACGTTTGAAAATCTGAACCCATACCAAAGAGGGCTTTTGGTGCAAATACAGTGGCCGTGCCTGGATCAAAACCTTGTGTTGTCAAGCTTTAAAAATAAGACAAAAAATAGATATCACACCAATATAGACAATTAAACAGGAGCAGAAATGACCACACTTTATTATATTCAGTAAAGTGGAAAGGGAGCAAAATAGAATACAAACACAAAGGGAAGGGCCTCGTCTTGAATTCAAACTGCTAGTCTGCAACGCATACTGTAACGATCCAAATATTTGCTACAATTTGACAAATTTGAAAACGAATTTGAAAGTGCAAATTCAATCAAATCGAAATCAAACAAATCAAACCAAAAAAAAGAAAAAAAAAAGAAAATGAAGAACACGACGAACAGGGACGAACACTAGCCCTGCCATCGATCTCCCCATCTCTGGCTAGCCACGTCGCCTATCCTGGTCCACCGCCACTGTGGCTGACACACGCACCGCGCCGCGCGTCGCCCTCCCACGGCACAGCTCGGCTTCGCCATACCCCGTCGCCGCTCTGCCGTACACAGGCCACGCTGCCGCCCGCCGCCCAGCTCCTCGTCACCTGCCACCTCGCTGCGCTCCAGCTGCTCGCCCTCCATGTCGCCGCTTCAAGAGGCCTCCAGAGGGCGCCAACAGTGCTCGGATAAGCACTCCACCACCGCCAATTTCTCCGCCACCACACGTTGACGCCAGATACTACGCCCCCGCCTATAAAAACCCTCTCTCCTTGCCCTTTCTAAAATTTCTTGTGGGAATCAATCCCTCTCACCCTCCTGAGCATCACAACAACGCCAATTTAGTACACCGCCGCCGCCAAGCTCGACTCTGTCGCCGCCACCGGTGAGCTCCTCCCTCTCCTCTCCCTCTTCCTCCGCTTCTTCTTTTTTTTTCCTCCTGTGTGCCGAAGAGGTACGCACTTCAGGCCGCCGCCTGGGCTGCGGCCAAGCCCAGAGATGGGCCGGCCAGCCAGCTCCCTCCTCAGCCCAAGGAAAAAAAGAACGTATGCCAAGCCTTTTCATTTTCTATTTCAATTTCTGTTTCATTTTAAGGATTGTTTTAAATAACCTCTTTTGCAACATTACTTTGATCAAAAGCTCTAAAATAAAAAGGCTCATTTGATCCTCATAACCCTCTGTATGCAAATAACTTTTCTAATGTTTTCAAAAATTATTTTGTTGGGCTTTTAAAACTCAAAAAACCTTTATGTATATGTAGGAAAATAAAGGCCACTTTTATCTATATCTCAACCTTAGTTCACAAATACGAGTAATGACCTTGGGCAAAATATTTCTGAACATTTTAGGACCAATTGGTGAAGCCTCGGAGGATTTTGGCATAGGAGTGCACCATCTCGGAGTCGAGGATTTCGCGGGAGACCTTTCTTTAGGCAAGTCACCTCTCTCACCGATGAAATTTTTGTGGTAAATGATTTTAGAATATCGAAGCTATGTGCAATAATAGAACCCCTGAACCATTAATATGTGATATTATGCCTTGAGACCAACCCTAGTGGAAACCCTGGACTTGCTTGATGGATGATGCATGATTGTTTGTATGAATGATTGCTTGGAGGTCATATTTACCTTCAAAATCTTGGTATAAAAAGGACTCATCACCTGAATGAGAGCCTTGACTTTGGATTATGTGCCCTAGTATGTGGGCGTGGTTGATGGGTAAACCTGTGGTACATCCCTGCCACAAAACAATAAAACACACCACACAAATTGTAAGAACCCCTACTCTATTCCAATGGATTTTCTACATGGTAGATTGACCCTGGTATGGGTGATCAACGGGAAGACACTCAGAGTCGGGATGCTATAGTATGTTATCGATCTCCGTGTCCCTGACATACTCCCGGTGGGATTCGAGTGATGAGACCTTCCCGGGTAGAACTTTCAAAAGATAGAGTAGATAAAAACTTAGCTTTCGATTAAAGGTTCTGATGCTAACGGTAGCAATATCGCAAACCCTAGTGATTTGAGCCACTGTGGCTTAGCACGGAACCATCGGAGGCACACACTTACATATTTAAAATCCATGGAGAAGAGCGAAAGAAAAATATATATAAAAAAGAAAATAAGTGGTACCAAGTGTGGTCACTTGATGGAATTAAGTATGCCACGGGTGGATGATGTTTTCCCTCCGTCTGGCAAAGTGGTGAAAATAATACTATTATGGGATTGACCTTGAGGAAACCCTATGGGATTTTCCTGGCTAAATAATCTTAAGTAAATCTTTAAACTGGAAACCGTCTTGTGACTTGCTGAGTACTTTTGTACTCACCCTTGCTATATAAACATTTTTCATAAATACCTGAAGACACCGTGGAGGTTGATCCTGACTTTATCCTTTGCGGAGAAGATTTCGAATTCTAGGTCATTCCTACGCTCGAGGGCTGATCCTAGAAGTGTAGCCATGTGTGTGAAGTCACCAAGTTTGTATGTTTTAATCAAGGTTTAATGATTTTAAGACAAAGTGAACCTCGTTTTATGCCAAGTTGTAATAAAACTATTTGTGTGACTTTTACTATCCATGTAATAATATTATTATGAGTTTGTATGCGATGGCTGTGTTTTGTAATCACTCGAAATTTCACGGATTTTTCCTTCGGAGAATTCGTGGAATTTCTAGTCACGGTCCCGAATTTTCGGGGCGTGACAGAGTGGTATCAGAGCCAGCCTTGACCGTAGGAAAGACCCCCGATTTTTAGAAAATAGTACATACTTACAAAATAAAACAAAATTTAGAAAAAAAAATTCTTGAAGTGTTTATCGAGCTCTTAAGATATTTTCTTTTTGGATATGAATTTTATAAGAGAAAATTTTATATGTGAAAAGCAAAAAAATAATAAAATCTTCGCTATTTAAACCCTTTTCTTTTTCTGTTTTTTTAATTTTAGGGTTTGTTTTAAGAAAGCTTTTTTTGGAAAACTGCTTTGACAAAAAAAAATTAAAATAAAGGGGTTCATTTTAATCCTCATAAACCCCTGAATATCGACATCCTTTCCAATATTCTAAAAAAATACTATTTCTTGAGTTTTTTCTAAAAATAAATAAATAAAAACCCTTATGTATATATGGTAGAATAAAGGTTTCTTTCCTTCATATTTAAACCATAGTTTGCAAATACAAGATATGACCCTTGGGCAATTATTTTTATACCTCTCCCAAGACGCTCGGGGGATGGGCATAACTCTTGTGAAGGATGTTGGGGTACCTTTTTGCGCCTAGACGGAATCTCCCATACTTTCATACAAAAGTTATGTTTGCGCATGGGATGCTCTAGTACTGGACAAGATGGGTTAATGTAAAAGTTAACGGTACTAAAACCACCTACGTCGAACAAAGAGATATGGAGAAGAATGCTATTCAGGATGTATTCCAAAAGGCCAGACTAAACCTGCATCATAAGCGTGATGACATTTTTGATGAGTCCATCTATCGACTCATACCCTAGGATCCAAATGACGGGAACAGTGTGGGAGTACCATTTCCGCCATTCCTGAGCAACGGATCGGAAATAAAAGTAGTAAGAGACATCGCCTTCGCGGCAGGGCAATATAGGAAAATTAGGAGGGAATATCAAGAAGCCCAAGATAAGATAGTGCAGTTGCGATACGAAAATATAGAGCTATGACAGAACATAGTCGACCTGAAGGCAATGCTTAAGGAAGCTTTAAGTGCCCAACAGGAGATGGCCGGTACAAGTACGAAACGATTAAAGGCTTGCCAAGGGGACTAATCCCAAGGACCTGGAGCAAATAAGATCAAGACTATATGTACTAAGAAATATCTTAAACGCTTCAAAAGTGCTCTACAAGTCCGGAAGAAGCAGAAGTACCACCTACTCAGGAAGATGAAGAGGAATAGGAACCAATGGTACGTGAGTTCTATACCAGCAGCAACCCTTCATCAGACGACGAATAGATGTTCCAAGAGAGGCGCTAGTATAATCTAGGTTTGTGTTTTAAAATAAAGTATGCTATGTTGGATGGTGTATGTGATGTATGCATGTTTGTGTGTTTAAGTATAAGGATGATAGAAACGCATGCCCAGATGTTAGAGAGAACAGAAACAAAATTAGCAGAAAAAAGGGAAGTCCGGAGGCAAAGAAGGAATCAAGAAAACCAAGGTGGGAGGATTTTCAGAAGACGAATCCGCCAGTCTTCTCTAGTTCAGATGAGCCATTAGACGCCAATGACTGGATTAGAGATGTTGAACGACGATTGCAAACCATAGGATGTGAGGACCTGAAAAAGGTTCCTTTTGCATCACACCAACTGCAGGGATCTGCCGCAGCTTGGTGGATAAATTTTCCAAGAGGTCATTCAGAACCCGAAGCAAAGATGAGAGCTCAATCAAAGACCAATGAAGTAGAAATAGACATCCATGAAGAAAAAATGAAAGCTAATTTGATACACTTGCATTTTAGAGATCTGGATGTCATATTAGGAATGGACTGGTTATATAAATATAAGGCAAAGGTTAATTGTGAGGAGAAACTAATTTATGCCACCAGTCCAAATAATCTGATCCTGAGAATAAGATCAGAAAATTTCTTTATGAGAAAACAGAAGAAAATAGTATGTAGTATGGTTGCAGAAGGGGTAATGCAGGTTCCGGTAGTTAAAAAATTTGCAGATGTGTTCCCAGAGAAATTATCCGGGGATCCACCGGATAGAGAAGTGGAATTTAAAATAGAACTTAAACCCGGGACAAAACCGATTACAAAGCAGCCATACCACATGTCGAGAAAAGAGCTATTGGAGTTGAAAAAAATCAAATTGATGAGTTATTAGACAAGAGATTTATACAACCTAGTATTTCGCCATGGGCAGCACCGATATTATTTGCAAAAAGAAGGAAGGTAGCTTGAGACTATGTGTAGACTACCGGGGACTGAACGCAGTCACCACTAAAATTAAATACCCTGGGGAACGCAGTCACCATTAAAAATAAATACTCTGTGCCTAGGATTGATGACCTTTTTGACCAGTTAAGGAATGCCAAAATCTTTTCAAAAATAGACCTAAGGTCTGGATATCATCAGCTGAAAATTCGCCCGGAGGATAGACCAAAGACTGCTTTCACTACTAGATATGGATTATATGAATTCATGGTAGTACCTTTTGGATTAACCAATGCACCAGCCTTTTACATGAATCTCATGAATAAGGTGATGATGGACTTTGCGGACAAATTTGTAGTAGTCTTTGTCGATGATATCCTAGTATACTCAAGTAGCCCTAAAGAACATGAGAAACACTTGAGACAAGTTTTGACAAGGCTAAGAGAGCATAAGTTGTTCGCAAAGTTTTCCAAATGCGAATTCTAGATAAAAGAAATTGCTTTCATGGGTCACATTATATCGGAAGAAGGAGTTAAAATGGATCCATAAATGGTGAAAGCAATATTGGAATGGAAGGACCCAACAAATGTGAAAGAAGTTCGAAGTTTCTTTGGGTTGGCAGGATATTATAGGAGGTTTATTGAAGTATTTTCAAGGATTTGTCGGCCACTAACTCAATTGCTGAAAAAGGATAAGGAATACGAATGGACAAATAAATGTGAAAGTGCATTTCAGGAGTTGAATAATAGGTTAACCACTGCACCAGTTCTGGTTTTACCAGACTCAGACAAGGATTTTCAGATATATTGTGACGCATCAATACAAGGGCTAGGATGTGTACTGATGCAAGATGGAAAGGTCATATCCTATGCGTCAAAACAACTCCGACCACATGAGGAAAATTATCCAACACATGACTTAGAACTA
Source organism: Avena sativa (assembly GCA_916181665.1). Classification (NCBI taxonomy): domain Eukaryota; kingdom Viridiplantae; phylum Streptophyta; class Magnoliopsida; order Poales; family Poaceae; genus Avena; species Avena sativa. The sequence continues at coordinate 294,346,827 of OV702282.1, forward strand.
GCAGAAGTAGTTCATGCATTGAAAATATGGAGACACTACTTGCTTAGGAATAGCTTTGAAGTATTTTCGGATCATAAAATTCTGTAATATATTTTCACGTAGCCTGACTTAAATATTCAACAACGAAGAAGCTTGGAATTGATAAAATACTATGAATTATAATTTCAATACAAACCCGGTAAGGCCAATGTGGTGGCAGATGCATTGAGCCAAAAAGTATATCATAGCACAGTAACTGTGTTGCAGGATCAGCTGGAGTTATGGAAGGAGTTCCGGAAGTTGAATTTAGAATTAGTTGAAGAAGGAGCAGTGGTGACCCTGCAAGTTCAAACCACATTGGATGAACAAATTAAACAATCTTAAGAAAAATATGAAGAGATACAAGGGCTTAAGGAAAAAGTGCAGAAAATGAGGCACCCGACTATTCGGTTGATAAACAAGGGGTACTATAGTTCCAAAAACGTCTGTGTGTACCAAACAAAAAGGAGCTAAGGGACTTAATCTTACAGGAAGCACATGCTTCCCAATTCTCCATACACCCTAGAGGTATGAAAATGTACCAAGACTTGAAGAAGAGGTATTGGTGGAGAAAAATAAAACGAGAGATTGATGAATATGTTACACTCTGTGACATATGTCAACGGGTGAAAGTAGGCCACAAAAACCGGTTGGATTACTACAACCTCTATCCATTCCAGATTGGAAGTGGGAGGAGATCGGTATGGATTTTATTACAGGTTTACCCAAAACTAGAAATGGATATGATGCTATATGGGTCATTGTCGATAGGTTGACCAATGTAGCCCACTTTATACCCACAAAGCAAACTTATGGAAAGAATAAGCTTGCAGAGTTATATCTAACCAATATTGTAGTACTGCACGGAGTCCCTAAAAATATTTGCTCCTACAGGGGACCGCCATTCCCCTCTCACTTTTGGAAGAAGCTACATGAAGCCATGGGGATGGATCTGGACTTTAGTACAACATACCACCCATAAACCAACGGACAGACTGAGAGTGTGAATCAAATCCTGGAGGACATGTTGCGGTCATGCGCGCTAGTTTATGGAGCTGCATGGGACACATGTTTACCATTTGCAGGATTCTCATACAATAACAACTATCAAGCTAGTATTGGGAGATCACCATTTGAATCCCTGAATGGAAGAAGTTGTAGAACACCGTTAAATTGAACCAAGGTAGGAGAAAAGCAACTTCTTGGACCAAAAATAGTTTAAGATGTAGAGGCTCAAGTGAGGATTATTAGAGAAAAGCTGCAAGCAGCTCAAACCATATATAAGAAATATGCCAACAAACACAGACTTGACCTTAGCTTCCAGGAAGGGGATTATTTATATTTAAGGGTCACTCCTTTTAAGTCAATCCAGCGGTTTCACACAAAAGGTAAGTTGGCACCCAGATTTGTGGGACCGTTCAAAGTTACAAAACGGGTAGGAGAAGTTGCCTACCAACTGGAGCTAAGCCCAAAACTAAAGAGGATACACAATGTGTTTTAGATATCGCAGCTCCAGAAATGCATAGAACCACCAGAGAAGGAAGTGTCCCTGGAAGAGATCGAACCCCAAGAGGATTTTACCTACACAGAAGAACCAGTTAATATCCTCGAAATCAAGGAGCGACAAGTAAGGTCAAGAAACATCAAGTTCTGTAAGATGCAATGGAGTAATCACACAGAGTCAGAAGCTACAAGGGAAAAGGAATCAGAGGTCCGGCGAAGATATTCTCATCTGTTCCTCGAGGAGGAGTGAATCTCGGGGACGAGATTCTTTTTAAGGGGGGTAGGTTGTAACGATCCAAATATTTGCTACAATTTGACAAATTTGAAAACGAATTTGAAAGTGCAAATTCAATCAAATCGAAATCAAACAAATCAAACCAAAAAAAAAGAAAAGAAAATGAAGAACACGACGAACAGGGACGAACACTAGCCCATGCCATCGATCTCCCCATCTCTGGCTAGCCGCGTCGCCTATCCTGGTCCACCGCCACTGTGGCTGACACACGCACCGCGCCGCGCGTTGCCCTCCCACGACACAGCTCGGCTTCGCCATACCCCGTCGCCGCTCTGCCGTACACAGGCCACGCTGCCGCCCGCCGCCCAGCTCCTCGTCGCCTACCACCTCGCTGCGCTCCAGCTGCTCGCCCTCCATGTCGCCGCTTCAAGAGGCCTCCAGAGGGCACCAACAGTGCTCGGATAAGCACTCCACCACCGCCAATTTCTCCGCCACCACACGTTGCCGCCAGATACTACGCCCCCGCCTATAAAAACCCTCTCTCCTTGCCCTTTCTAAAATTTCTTGTGGGAATCAATCCCTCTCACCCTCCTGAGCATCACAACAGCGCCAATTTAGTACACCGCCGCCGCCAAGCTCGACTCTGTCGCCGCCACCGGTGAGCTCCTCCCTCTCCTCTCCCTCTTCCTCCGCTTCTTCTTCTTTTTTTCCTCCTGTGTGCCGAAGAGGTACGCACTTTAGGCCGCCGCCTGGGCTGCGGCCAAGCCCAGAGATGGGCCGGCCAGCCAGCTCCCTCCTCAGCCCAAGGAAAAAAAGAACGTATGCCAAGCCTTTTCATTTTCTATTTCAATTTCTGTTTTCATTTTAAGGATTGTTTTAAATAACCTCTTTTGCAACATTACTTTGATCAAAAGCTCTAAAATAAAAAGGCTCATTTGATCCTCATAACCCTCTGTATGCAAATAACTTTTCTAATGTTTTCAAAAATTATTTTGTTGGGCTTTTAAAACTCAAAAAACCTTTATGTATATGTAGGAAAATAAAGGCCACTTTTATCTATATCTCAACCTTAGTTCACAAATACGAGTAATGACCTTGGGCAAAATATTTCTGAACATTTTAGGACCAATTGGTGAAGCCTCGGAGGATTTTGGCATAGGAGTGCACCATCTCGGAGTCGAGGATTTCGCGGGAGACCTTTCTTTAGGCAAGTCACCTCTCTCACCGATGAAATTTTTGTGGTAAATGATTTTAGAATATCGAAGCTATGTGCAATAATAGAACCCCTGAACCATTAATATGTGATATTATGCCTTGAGACCAACCCTAGTGGAAACCCTGGACTTGCTTGATGGATGATGCATGATTGTTTGTATGAATGATTGCTTGGAGGTCATATTTACCTTCAAAATCTTGGTATAAAAAGGACTCATCACCTGAATGAGAGCCTTGACTTTGGATTATGTGCCCTAGTATGTGGGCGTGGTTGATGGGTAAACCTGTGGTACATCCCTGCCAGAAAGCAATAAAACACACCACACAAATTGTAAGAACCCCTACTCTATTCCAATGGATTTTCTACATGGTAGATTGACCCTGGTATGGGTGATCAACGGGAAGACACTCAGAGTCGGGACGCTATAGTATGTTATCGATTTCCGTGGCCCTGACATACTCCCGGTGGGATTCGAGTGATGAGACCTTCTCGGGTAGAACTTTCAAAAGATAGAGTAGATAAAAACTTAGCTTTCGATTAAAGGTTCTGATGCTAACGGTAGCAGTATCGCAAACCCTAGTGATTTGAGCCACTGTGGCTTAGCACGGAACCATCAGAGGCACACACTTACATATTTAAAATCCATGGAGAAGAGCGAAAGAAAAATATATATAAAAAAGAAAATAAGTGGTACCAAGTGTGGTCACTTGATGGAATTAAGTATGCCACGGGTGGATGATGTTTTCCCTCCGTCTGGCAAAGTGGTGAAAATAATACTATTATGGGATTGACCTTGAGAAAACCCTATGGGATTTTCCTGGCTAAATAATCTTAAGTAAATCTTTAAACTGGAAACCGTCTTGTGACTTGCTGAGTACTTTTGTACTCACCCTTGCTATATAAACATTTTTCATAAATACCTGAAGACACCGTGGAGGTTGATCCTGACTTTATCCTTTGCGGAGAAGATTTCGAATTCTAGGTCATTCCTACGCTCGAGGGCTGATCCTAGAAGTGTAGCCATGTGTGTGAAGTCACCAAGTTTATATGTTTTAATCAAGGTTTAATGATTTTAAGACAAAGTGAACCTCGTTTTATGCCAAGTTGTAATAAAACTATTTGTGTGACTTTTACTATCCATGTAATAATATTATTATGAGTTTGTATGCGATGGCTGTGTTTTGTAATCACTCGAAATTTCACGGATTTTTCCTTCGAAGAATTCGTGGAATTTCTAGTCACGGTCCCGAATTTTCGGGGGCGTGACACATACTGCAGCTGTGGCGGCGCACCCAGTCCGTATTGCCACCGCGCCCCGATCACGAATCTGTCGGCCCTCGTGGTGTCGCCTAGTTTGTCACGGCCGTGCGCTGGAGTGGCCGGCCTGACCGGCGATGGTCTGATAAGGAATCAGCAGAGCGGGAGCCTGAGTGCTTGGTGTGCTTCTTCCCATGGGCCATGGCGTGGTACTTAATTAGACATTAGGGATTAGGAGGGACAGAATTGGGGAATTATAGGGAACACGGGAAGATAGAACGGAAGAGAGGATTTAGATGAATTACCGATCATGAGAATCAGGCAAGTTAGTGACAAGTGGGCCTATGTGATCAAAATTACATAGCCCAGCCAAACCTACCCAAACCAGATGACAAGTGGGCCTATGTGATTAAAATTAAAAATTTATGTGTTAAATTGTATTGTATGCATAGCTGGGGATATTAGATTTGCAAAATTCTTGTGTAGTCGCTTAACTACACAGCTACAACATGGCCTCGCCACTGTGCAAATAGGTTATAAATATAATAATATACCTCGGGCAATTATCGCATAATTTATTGCTCAGCTAGGATAATTAAAGCACTCATTTTCCCCATATTTACAATAATGGAAAATATGTAAATATAAATATTTAACCTTCAAAAATATTTTATTTTGAAGTATAGAGATATATAATTAATATAGGTCTCAAATATGATTTTTAATAAAGTAATGTTTTGTATAAAAACAAACTTTTAAGAAGAATATAAGTTTTGAGGATTTTGGGTAAGCAAAGAATTAAATTGTTTTAGGGCCAAATAATTTGTAAATTACCTTTAATGAATTTAGTTTGGAAACCAAGTGAGTTGACATATAAGATAGACCTCAATCATAAATTTATGCCTTCGAAAATAATGATTTTATTTTAGAGAAAAGAGTTTTAGAGTTTTGGAATGAAAATAATTAAGTAGGATTTAAAATTTGAAAATATGGTGGAAATACTTTTAATATATCTTCATTTGACATGATCAAATCTGCTTTGAGTTTTGGGTGGGTTGTGGTCACATGTTCATATATGGAGGGTTTAAGTCACAAGCAAGTCAAACAAAGTCAATTAGAAGTAAGAGAAAATTCAAAGTTTTTGTTGGTTCCCATGGTTTTCTATGAGTCTTCTTAACATCCAAACTGCAATTTTTTTGAATGTTACAAACATTATTTCAAGGAGGACCGGTACAATGGTGTCATTGAAAGTGCGCTGGTTTCGCTCTAGCTAAATCTCGTATTGGACAAGGATGATCATATAGTTCCAACATCTGGTTTTGTAGTCAGCTGATCTGGGAGGACAATGTTGTCCGAGAGAATTGAAATGTTCCAAGAGGCAGGTTTTAACGCCACACAACCCTCCCATAACGAGACACAAAGCCAGATTTGCATCCCCACCGGACACAAGAAAAGACTAGCAAAAGAGGTGCATGCATGTCGCGAGTTCTCGCATGCGTCAATGGAGGGGTAGGACAGTGGAGGCCTGTGATAACCCAATTTTTCCACAGAGCATGACGCTCATTGTGTTTGAGTTGGATTGGCAGGTTGCATGGTCTAAAACCAGACCATGAAAATACATGAAGCTCTAGTACCGATGCAAATTTATAACTAGATGTTGTCCCGACGCCGCTCAATCCAAATGTACTCATGAGTTCTGGCCACACTGAGTCCATTGGCATCATGTGTTTCCTTGCCAACTTCCAGGTTGTGAACTTTATCGACACTTGAAGCATCAGTGAGACTGTGGCCTACCTACGAGAATGCATCTAAGTTGGAATGGTCGGGTTCTAGGATTTTCTAGCATGGTTTCAAAGTGAGTGAGTAGCAAAGGGGGAGAGCATATATGGAAGTCACTGAAGTGACATGATCTTGAAGCCAGTTAGCTAGGGCTGCGTCCGATTGGTGCATATATCAAGGTGTATGTTTAACTCGGCATTGGTCGATGATATAAGTGAGCTTCACAAAAAGTGGAACCCGTCATGTACATGTGAGAAAGTAAATATTAATACTGGAAGGAGTATAAGCGTGTGAACATAACATTTTAATGTGAGATTTATGCGCCATAATTTCTTGAAACAGGCCTAGGCCCTACTTTATAAATGCACCATAATTTCGTAGTGACGAATGATATCAGCATTTTCCATTTTGTGGTGAAGCCAGTGATTCTGCCGGCTCCTGCTGCAGTTGGATCTGTGTTTGTCTTTTATGTCATTTCTTCATCCTAGACTACTCTGACATCGACAACAATGACCATCACCTCGCTTGATAAAGTTGATGGCTTCTCATCTAGAAAAAGTCATGGATTAGGAGTCAGCTGTTTGAAAGGAATTTACCTTATGTAGAAGACATGCCAATTGCACAACTGAAGAACCGCGAGACAAGGAAAACTTATTAGGACATCACATAAAACTACTAGGTAACCAATGCTCCTACATTCACCCTTTTGGATTGATCGATTGTGTTACTGGTATGTGCACCCTTGTTTTACATCGCCGATGATGCTAATGCTGATTCTATAATGTACAACAACATATATGAAGTTATCAAAAGACATTGGACAAATACAATTACATATGTACCTATCTCTACGCTGTCGCCATGAAGAATGCCTTTGATCGTTACCTACCTTTTAGCTGTATGTATAGTGCAAGTATTTGATTGATCTTGCAGGGCTGCCGGTTGCGTGTCCACCAGTGGTCAGTTGCATCATGAGGGCAGAGAGATTGAGACAGCCTATGGAAAGTACATGTTTTTGTGTCTTAAAACACTTGTTGATTCGGAAACAAGAATTCCCCACAGGATTTCCTTGCTAATGAGGAATAAGAGATGTGAACACATATAAGATTCCATATGTCCCCAACCATTAAAAAGTCCCAAATGATTAATGACAAACGATTACAATCGGGTGAATGAAGAACCCAAAACATTGGACCGGGAGAAGTTACTTACGTCAATATCAACAATCCATGCGATTATTTCTAGTAGGAGTATATCCTAGACATTGTGGGCGGCGGCCATCTGAGCGAGGTCGCGACTGGCGTCAATATCTTTGATGCAGTGCATTGAACATTTTTATCTCGATGCACACAACCCGTTATTAATTTCTCGGCTTCGACAGGTCCTGTGGGCGGTGGCCGGCGCCACTGGTGGATGGACGGATATAAAATTAGTGCCCTGTTGTCGAATAACCTGCATAAAATTTGTGCCCTGTTGTCTATTAAAAATAATATTATTTCTACATGTTCATATGTACCAGCATAAAGCAGAAATGCCAATGTGTATTCTTGCTTTATATCTCTTATCCACCCCATTAAGCCAATTAGCAAACATATTAGTAATATTAGATGGTGAGGGTAAACTATAAGCAAAGAAAACAATGCGCCAAATTATGCGTGCAAAGGGACATGATAAAAATAAGTGTTCTACGGTCTCCATTGAGTCACAAAAGCAACATACATCCATGAGTTCTGGACAAGTGGCACTAGATTTTTTCCCGACGCCGCTCAATCCAAATGTAGTCATGAGGTCTGGACACACCGAGTCCTTTGGCATCATGTGTCTCCTCGCCTACATAATCCCGGTTGGGAACTTCATCGACACTTGAAGCATCAGTGAGACTGTGGTCTACCTACGAGAATGTATCTAAGTTGAAATGGTCGGGTCCTAGGATTTTCTAGAACAATTTCAAATTGAGTGAGTAGCAAAGGGGAGAGCATATATGGAAGTCACCAAAGTGACAGGATCCTTGAGCTAGTCATGTAGGGGTGTGTTTGATGAGTGCATATATCAAGGTGGATATTTAGCTCGGAATTGGTGGATGATATCAGTTAGCTCGCAATGGTGGTTCGAGTCTTTTTGGCGACGAGGACCTGGCTTGGTGATCCGTGAATTGTAGCAGCGGCGTCAGCAAGTGCGGGTGACAACAAAGGAGGATTTTCAAAGTCCTGCCATGCAGGGTGAAAATCTAATATCTAACCTTAATTGGTTGTGTATGACAATAGATTCATTGAAGACATTGTTTTTTGAACATAAACTTTTTTCAGGGTGAAAACCTATGATCTATGATCACGCGACGATGACGCTTGTGCACTGCTCCCTTCTTAGAGGTGTCGTTATTAGAGAAACTAGACTTCTGGCACTATTTTGGTGGTGTTAGTACGACTTCTATAAAGAATGAGTCAATGTAGCGAGACTTTTCTTTTGTGTAATTTTTTTACTGTGTGCATCCGTATTGCCATTAGGGCACTGTGTTGTTGCAGAGGCTGGGTGTAATTGATATCTTTATATTATTAATATATAGTCAGTTATAGAAAAATCAACTATGAGCATGTATAGCTTGTTAGATATATCTCCCAAACTGATTACATGCAACAATTATATTACACATGCATGCATGACACGCCAAATAGTAGACTGCATCGAACAAAGACATTAATTGAGGACAATCTTACCTGGTTGTTGGTTGCGATGAAGAGGATGCAGCCGGTCTCGTCCTCGATGGGGCACTCGATCATCGTTTGCCTCATCGTTGGGCTAGCACGGACCTTACTGCAGAAGGTCTTGGAGCTTAGCACCTTGGCGCCGAGCATGTGGCGCCGGTCGTCTGGGAGAGATCTGGTCCAACTTCACGAACACAAGGGGCATGGCAGTGGAGACTAATCGAGAAATTATACAAAGACATACGAGAGTTGGGAGAACTACGGTTTGCGAGTCTCAGTTCGTGATCATATTGAGGAGGACAGTAAACCGATAACGCTACAGCGAAGAAGTTGAGCATTGTGAATTGATGTCTGTTTTGCCTTCTTCATAAAGGTGAGGAAGTCCGACCACGAATATGGTCAGACATGAATGGGAGAAGATCGTGGCCTCTGTCTGCGTGTGCTACAAACACTGCTACTTACTTGCTGGGTCTTGCTCGCGAGCAGGAAAGAATTACAGTACAGAGAGATAAGAGAGAACTATGAATATGTTGTTGTTCCGTACAGTGCTTTTGTATGCTTTAGAAGACTAGTCAAACCGAGTCTTGTCCGTACTAAGATTTCTCAAAGCCGCACAAATCTGGCTAAACCCTTTTACATGACCTATCTGTCACTGTGGGACTCGAAGCAGCAGAGAAGTATTATCGGCAAGGATTGGAAGTAGTTGTGTATGCTTTGCTAATGCCACCCAATCCGAACTCCTAGGAAGTGTCCGCATGTTATCTCAAACATGCAGTCGCACCTTGCCCCGATCTGCAGTGCTGCGAGGTCCATTGGCAATTTCAGCAGAGAATGTCAAACAAATTGGACTGGACGAGCAATTTCGGCTTGTGGTGTGGTAGGCTTTGCCAAGCAGCAAGTATATATGGACCACGGAAATATGAGTTGCTAGATGAAATAAGGTACAAGATTTATGACCAGTGGTTTAGACCATTTACAGAATATTGGTTTCGTGAGAGTTCTAATTGATGATAGGTGGACAACCTGCCTACACTTATGCCGACGTCTTATGATGGTGCACTTTCTGAGGAACCCGATAGACTTATTTATAATCTAACATCTTCAGGTGTGAAAGGGCATGTATGCCCCCATGTGTGGTTTTGATAATTAATGACAATCTCTATGGACTAATGTGTAAATTGAGTTTCACTTGTAGGCTTGTCCATTGGCATCACTTGGGCCATGTGTTGGTCTCAAGGTTGGAAGATGAAGAAATGTCCAAGGTCTTTGTGCCCATTGGAATCATGAAGAAAGAAGGAGCTTGAAGGTTGATCAAGACATGTGCAAAGAATTGCATCAAGATGGATCAACCTAAAGTAGGGATGAAGAAGGGCGAGCTCAAGATGCGCCATCTCTAGAAGATCTCATGCTTGAAGCTTGCCATCCTCATGCTCATGGAATGATGAAGACAAGTTCAAAGAAGAGGTGTCCCCATGGAGTATGGGGGAGCAATTTGCAAGTCTTCATCTTCATCAAGCAAGAGCATCCAAGAAAGGTGTTCCCACTATAGAAGAACAAGACGGTCTACATCAAGTTCAAGTGGGATGCTCAAGGCAAAGGTATGTTCTTTATAGGGCTTCTCTTTTGCCGGTCTCGTATTGTTAGTTAGGAGACCGGGTTTAGGATAGATAACCGTTCTATCAAGAGGGGCTCTCAAGCGGGTGTCTCGTTTGCATTGTTCGGAGAGATCTCAAACATTTGCATTCATAGCATCATCTTTCTTGGTTGTTATTTGGTTCTTGTCCATGAGAGTATCTAGAGATTGTGGTCATCATCATAACAAGCTCTAGTTCATCATCTAAGGATTTCACTTGCATATCTTATTGCGGTTTTTGATCTTGCGAGTTTTCCGGCTCCACACCTTGGGGGATACTTCACATATATATTCATAGTATTTTCTCCCAAGGTGATACCCAATATTTCTAATTTTTGTTGGATTCTATTCGTCATTATCTTTCCAACAAAATTGGTTTCATCCCAATCGGAGTTTCCAAGCTCAACTTCTTGTGTTTTGGGTTTTGGAGGTTTTACCTGTTCATCGCTTCTAGAGAGGTCATATCTTTCTCAATTTGGTTTTATACTTCCATGCTGTACTATTATGTTTCTTTTCCTAATCTTGTAAAACTTTTTGTTCTCTTCAAAACGAGCCCAAGATTATTAAAAACAGAGTCCGGGATCAAAAGTTATTGAAGTTTTCGTGCAATATTGTCTTGTGTTTTTGCTTGAGCGGAAGTTCCGGCCCAAGTTCCGACCCAACCCAAGTTCCGGCCCAAGTTCCGACCCAAGTTCCGTCCAGGTTCAGTAAATTGTGTTTCTATTTGCCGGAAGTTCCGGTGGGAGGCCGGAAGTTCCGGTGGGGGCGTGAATCTGGCCCAAACAGTCAGTTTTTCCTTGTCCTATTTAAGGGGGGCTTCTTCCCCAATGGTTCTCTATCTTTTGAGCTCGTCTTTGCCCACCATTTTTGACCTATTTGAGCTCTCTTACTCCCTCTCCCTCCCATGATTCTTACATCTTTTTGAGGGAAAAGTGAGAGGAGATCTAGATCTACAATCCCACCAAGTCAAATCCCTTCTTTGTGAAGGAATCATTGGGATATAGATCTTGGAGAGTTTTGTGTTCTCCTCTTGTGTTCTTCCTCCTTTATTCCCCCAATAGCTTTTGTAGCTTTGTTGGAATTTGGGATAGAAGTACTTGCCCTTGCATTTGGTGCATAGGTTTGAGTTCTACTCTTGTGTTCTTCCTCCCTTATTCCCCCAATAGCTTTTGTAGCTTTGTTGGAATTTGGGGGAGAAGGACTTGCCCTTGCATTTGGTGCATAGGTTTGAGTTCTCCTCGGAGATTCGGCGAGTTCAAGCTGGTGAGCTTGTTTCTCTTGGGTTCCTTGGAACCCTAGACGGTTGTGTGGTTGGATTGTTGACCTTTTATGGTCTTGTTGACCTTTTGTGGTCTTGTAGCCTTCTGTGGCGTTGTTGGCCTTTTGTGGCATTGTTGGCCTTTTGTGGCTTTGTTGTTGGGAGCCTCCAATTGAGTTGTGGAGTTAGCCCCAATCTTGTACGGGTTCGGTGACCGCCCTCAAGCGTCCCATAGTGGAGCAAGTGCCCGCCTTTTGTGGTGCGCACTTGGGAGAATAGGGTGGGCCTTTTGTGGCGTCGGTGAGTTGCGTGCTTCCGCATCCGGGGTGAGGCCTTGTGTGGCGTTGGGTGAGCATCGAGCCACCACACCTCAAGGTGAGCCATTTGTGGCGTTCGGAGAGCATTGCGCCATCGCACCTCTCCAACGGAGACGTAGCTTCTTTGGAAGTGAACTTCGGGAAACAAATCTTCGTCTCCGCGTCCATCGGTTATGTCTCAACCGAACCCTTTACTTATGCCTTTACATTGTGATAGCCATCGTGCTTGAAGTATTTATACCTTGCTATCACCTTGTTGCTTGTATTGCTTAGCATAGGTTGTTGGTGCACCTAGGTGAACTTAGTGGCTAGGTTTTGTGCTCAATAAATTAAACGTTAGTTTTATTCCGCATTTTCTTGAGCCTAAACCGTAATAATTTTAAAAGCCTATTCACCCCCCTCTAGGCGACTTCCTTTGTACTTTCAATTGGTATCAGAGCAAGGTCTCTCGCTTTTAGGCTTCACCGCCTCGAGAGTAAAGATGTCTCCTAGGGGTTTAGTGCACTCTCACACATTTACTTTTGATGGCACACATTATAATGTTTGGCGTACTCGCATGCTTAGTCATTTCTGGGCCATTGACCCAAACATTGAGCGCATTCTAGATATGGGATTGTCTCCTCCTAAGGATTCCCAAACTCTATCTTTGGAGGAGAAGACAAACTCTTATATCGAAGCTCAAGCATCTAATGTGCTTGTTAATGTTGTGAGCTTTGTAGTTCTTTCCTCAATCATGCCTTTCCGGAATGCTCATGATATATGGACCAAGCTTCAAGCAAAATATGATGTGTCCAAGCTTAATGAGGATGATTGTGTTCCATCCACCTCCGGCCGTGATGTGTTCTCATCTTCTTCCACTAGACCAACATGTGAGTTGTCACAAGGTAATGATATGGTGAGTGGTGATAGAACTTGCAATGTAGATAGTGAGATTTCCATTCATGATTCTTTGTCTCTATCTCATTGCAATGTTGTATCTTTGGGCATGAACACTTGTATGACCATATGTGATTTACATCCTAGTGTTGATTGCCCTTGCATATCTTGTAGAAATGAATTGGATATATCACATGATGATATGCTTGCTTTGCCTTGTTGCCATGATAAATGTGCTTCCATTTCCTCTAGTTCTTGTGTTGCTAACCATGTAGAGGAAAGTGAAGAATGTGTGGGCCAAGGCAAAGTTGTCATTAGAGCTTCATGTGTTCCCTCATCATCATCTTATTCCAATGTTCACTTGTGCCTCATGGCTAAGGGTTCAAAGGTAACCTCTCCTTTGGACTCCAATATATCTCATGATGATGTGAATGTTGATCATGTAGAAGTAGATAAAGATGTTGCTTCTCTAAAAGAGAAGGGGGGGCTAGTCCTTCGTGCTCTTCATCCTAATAAAAATGCTTGCTCTACTTTCATTGAAATCTTGACTTGTGCTATTGAAAGTAGGCAACTAATATATGAGCATGAGGACAAAATAGATAAAATAAGTAGTCTTGAGCGTGAGTATGCTAATGAAATTGCCAACCTAAATGAAGCTCTTGAAGAGGAACAAACCACTAAGGAATCTCTTGAGGAGGCCTTTGCTCTAGAGCTATCTAGAGTAAGGAAATCTCATGATAGAGAGTTTGAGGTGGCAAGTGCTCTTCAAATTAAAAATGATGAACTTGAAGTTGCCTATGCTAAACTCCTTGAGGATTTTGAGCACCTCAACAATGGCTCTAGGGTCATCAAGGGTGATCTCATCAAACTCACCGAGTTACATGAGCAACTTAAAGCTTCATATTCTAAAGAGCTTTCCAAGTTGCCCTCACCTCTTGGTTTAATTGATGATGCTTGTGCTACTAACTATATTTCATATGAAGCATCTATCTTGAAGGAGAATGTTGAGCTAAAGGCTCAACTTGCTTTGCTAACAAGCAACTATGGGAGATTAGAAGAAAGTCATGCCAAGCTCTCAAGCTCGCATGAGGATCTTCTACTCTCCCATGGTAGGCTAGAGTTAGCTCATGAGGCCATTGTATCAAAGGTAACATCTAGTGGGCCTCATGTGGACATTAGCACTATATCTACTCCAAATGTTATATTGCCATGTGCTAGTCCTTGTAATTCATCCTCTCATAACCATGCTAAATCTTGTGATGAATTGCATCCTTTGCCTTGTTGCTCTAACAATGAAGCTTCTACTTCCTCTAGTATTGTTGTTGATATTAACCATGTAGAGGAAGTCAAAGAGCTCAAGGCTCAAGTCACTTCTTTGAAGAATGACTTGAAAAGGTGTCATGAAGGGAAGACCACGCTCAAGAATATGTTGAGTGTGCGACGCCCCCCAAGTGACAAGAGTGGGCTTGGATTCAACTCCAACACCAAGAGCAAGTCCACTATCTCGTTGAAGCACAAGGGCAACAAGAATAAGGGCCAAGGACAAGTGAAGAATCCGGCCAACATTGTGTGCTTCAAGTGCAAGGAAGAAGGGCATCATGTGAGGGATTGCCCATTGAAGAAGAAGCCTCTTAGTGAGAAGCAACGGGGGAAGCGGCCTCAAGCTCCTCCACAAGCTCAAGATGGGCCACTTCCCAAGAAGCCTCAAGCTCTTCTTCATGGTGCAGCTCCTCCCAAGAAGAAAGACGGCAAGAGAAGAACTTGCTACATATGTCGTGAGAAGGGGCACCTTTCTTCCTCATGCACCATGGGTATCTCCTCATCCCATCCTATCTTGTTTGATGATGCTTATTCACTTCGTAAGGATGAGGGTGGCAATGTGTTTGCCAAATTTGTTGGTGCCCAAAGTGGTGTCAAGAAAAGAACCATTTGGGTGGCCAATCCTATTGTGACTAACTTCTTAGGACCCAACTTGGTTGGGGACCAACAAGCTAAAACTTGATCAATAGGTGTTTTTGGAGGGCATTGGAGACTTGGCTATCTTATGAAGAGTTGAGAGATCTTCATTATATTCTTGTTGTCAAAGTCAATTCATTGGTTATCATGCTTCTATTCCTTATCCAATGTTCCTCCTTCCGGTAACTTGTGCTAAACTCCTTTACATTTATAGTTACTTGCTCCCTTGTGCATGTGTTGGTTTTGTACCTTGCATGTGCTTGTACATGTTGTGCCTCCCACTTACTTATATTGACCTATGAATTATCTTTGTGTATGTTGGTTGGCACACCATGTATTTGTGTTTCTTGGTTTTGAGCCTTTATTGTTTCTAGTAGGTATCTTATTTGGCTCTTGTGAGGGATTAATGGACTATTCCGTTTTGGGGGAGTGTCATGCTTGGGAATTCCACAATCCTAAAATGTGTGTACATGAGAAAAACCACTTAGTAGTCATTTTGTTGTCTCTATGTGGTTTGTCTCTCTCATGAGAAACTCAAGTTTCCATAATGTCCATTAATACCTCTAGTTTGATCTTTTTGCCTCTTGTTGAGATTTCTTGATTTATCACATTATGGAGGAGTCATATGCTTTGTGCATATTACAAACCTAGAAAATGTGGACATTTTAGGTCGTGCCACTTAGATTTGATATTGAGAATTATCTAGTTCCTATGTGGCACATTTGCTCATACAAGTTCCAATTTGCTTAAATGTTTTTATTGCTCATTTTTTGGATCTTGTTTGTGATAGTGATTCTTGGTATGTGTTTCCTCATATTTGGATCTACATATCCTCATGGGAACCACTTGCTTCTATTTAATCCAATCACTAGTGATTGTGTGACTATTTGAAGCAATCAAGAATCTCTTTCGAAGCATCAAGCTTAATTCCTATCTTGTTATATGCTTCTTTGTGTGAATATGATCTTGGATATCCTTGCAAACTACCTCGGGAAAATTATCCCTATTACTTTTTGTCCTTGGACAATTAGTATTTAATATATGGTAGGATTCTTTGATCATATTCGTTTTGGCTTTTTCTTATTTATATTATCTTTGGCCAATAAAATGTTTTTCTATTTGCTCCCAAGCTTTCCTTGCCTCTTGTGGATCTTATTTTTTTATTTATTTCCCCTTGTGTTTTATTAAGTGTAGGTAGTAGTGATGATCTCATTTGTGGGCATTTTGCATTCAAAGGCAAAATTATATATAATGCTCTACTTATGGGGGAGCTCTCCTATATTATCTAGAACATTGTTTTATGCTTCTTGATTTGATCCTTCTTGCTTCGAAGCTCGATCCTTTTTGTGTTGGTACTTTGTGTGCCATCATGAAAAGTGTGAAGAGTTTGTTTGGTTATTATTTCCTTGCTCTCGTTGGGAGTTGGCTTTATCTCATTCCGTTTCACTTGTTTTGTTCTTTTAGGATGAGATAAATCCTTGAGCCTTGGTATTTTTCTTATCCTTTTTCTTTGTCTCTTTCGAGTTCATTTGTTGAACTTGTGCTCTTTTATGTGTTGATTTGGCTCTTCGATACAATTTGGACACCTTTTGTCGAGTCACACTTTTGTGTGTGTCTTATTGGTTTACTTGGTGTTTTTGTTCAAATTGTATCTCCTTTTGGTTCTTGAAAGCCTATGCATGCATATTTACTTCTTGTATATATTATGGCATGCTTGCTTTCTTTGATCCAATATATAGGAGAAACTCCACCAAATCCTAATGGGCTAAGATGTGCATGAAATTCAATTTCATATCAATATGCACATATTTGTGTGGGGGCTCTCCTATGTATTGTAGTTTCACTAACTACTTTGGACCCAATTTGTTTGGGGACCATAGTGTACTTAATTGTGTTTTAGGTGCATTGGAGATATATATTGGGTGCTTGTATCTTGAACAAGGAAGAAGTGGCGTCTACATTTTAGTTGGATGCAAGTTAGGATGATCAACGAATTCATATCTTCTTCATCCTACCAATTATATCTCGGTAACAAGTATCTCTCTCTCATGCATACATATCTTGTTCCCAACCTTGTGTAGGTTGCTTGTTGGCATGAATTTGTGTTCTTCCATATGTAGGATTTCTTGTTTTGGCTTTGAAGAGTTCTCTCTATTGCAAATGTGTGTATGTTGAGATGAGTGCATATAATGGGGACTATACTAAATCATGCTCATGATTCACTAATCCCAAATATGTCAATCTAGCAACTTTGTTGCATATCGTTTCCTCAATATCTCCCATGTGCAATAGTGAGTATTTTTGCCAAGTTGATTTCTATCTTGTGATACTTGTTGCCTTTCTCCATATATTCCTTATATCCTCTTCTTCCCTTGAGAATAGTTGTGTTGTATGGGGTATGTTGGTGTTTGAAGCTCATTGATGTACAATAAGATATATTTGAGCCCTTGGGCATGCTTTCAAGCAAAACATCTTATTGGTATATTCTATGATTTTTTTTGGGTCTTCATGTGCTTTCTTGAGTATATATCTTGTGTGTGCATGTTTCTTTGTGGTTATATGTCTTTGTGATATTTTCCACCTAAAAATTTATACACACAAGAGAAGATCAATATTTGGTTGTTTTTGCATTTCTTGGAAATCATCTCTTACTTCATTTTGATTCTTCGGTGGTTTCCAAATTATTGTATTTTGTGTGCATTGTTAAATGGTTTTGGAGGAGTTAGGATTCCATGGTTGTGCACATTGTTTCCAAATACAATTACTATAATTGGTGCACAATTTTTGGGGAGCTTCTATAATTCATTTAATGATGCACATGTTCCTTCTTTCTCGTTTCTTGTGGTTTAAATGCTTATGGGGGAGCAAGGATTCCATATTTGTGCATATTGTATTCAATACAAGTATTCTAATCTTTGCACAAACTTTGGGGAGCTTCTCTATTTTTATTTAAACACTCTTTTGGTTGTTGTTCCCTTTTGACATCATTTGATGGTGTTTCAATTGTTTCTTTTGGATCTTTTGATTGCTCGCTTCATTTGTTGAAGCCCTTTTATTTTCTTTCTTTTCTTTTTGCTTTCTTTGGGTCCTCAATATAGTTTTACTTCCTCCCTAGTTCTCATCATTTGACTTGTGCATATGCACACCTTTGGAGGAATTCTCACTATGTTGACCGTCTACAACTTTTCACCCATTTTGGCAATCGATGCCAATGGGGGAGAAGTTTTGGAGGGTTTAAGGGAAGTTGGGATTTGCTTTGAGTGTGTTCTTAAGCATTTGCCTCTCATGCTCTTGCATCTTTGTGTTTGCTTTGCATGTTGAATATATAGAGGAAACTCAACCAACGGTAACGGTTGGCAATCTATGCAATGAAATTCAAGTTCATCACACATGCATAGATTGTGGGGGAGTTTGCTCTATATATTGTGGTTGTACCAACAACACATACTTGTGTAGTATTTGATGTTGGGGCAACCACTTTGGTCGTTAATTGTCATATTTAAACCCTCTCTAAGGGATTGTCATCAATTACCAAAATGGGGGAGATTGAAAGGGCATGTATGCCCCCATGTGTGGTTTTGGTAATTAATGACAATCTCTATGGACTAATGTGTAAATTGAGTTTCACTTGTAGGCTTGTCCATTGGCATCACTTGGGCCATGTGTTGGTATCAAGGTTGGAAGATGAAGAAATGTAGAAGGGCTTTGTGCCCATTGGAATCATGAAGAAAGAAGGAGCTTGAAGGTTGATCAAGACATGTGCAAAGAGTTGCATCAAGATGGATCAACCTAAAGTAGGGACGAAGAAGGGCGAGCTCAAGATGCGCCATCTCTAGAAGATCTCATGCTTGAAGCTTGCCATCCTCATGCTCATGGAATGATGAAGACAAGTTCAAAGAAGAGGTGTCCCCATGGAGTATGGGGGAGCAATTTGCAAGTCTTCATCTTCATCAAGCAAGAGCATCCAAGAAAGGTGTTCCCACTATAGAAGAACAAGACGGTCTACATCAAGTTCAAGTGGGATGCTCAAGGCAAAGGTATGTTCTTGATAGGGCTTCTCTTTTGCCGGTCTCGTATTGTTAGTTGGGACACCGGGTTTAGGATAGATAGCCGTTCTATCAAGAGGGGCTCTCAAGCGGGTGTCTCGTTTGCATTGTTCGGAGAGATCTCAAACATTTGCATTCATAGCATCATCTTTCTTGGTTGTTATTTGGTTCTTGTCCATGAGAGTATCTAGAGATTGTGGTCATCATCATAACAAGCTCTAGTTCATCATCTAAGGATTTCACTTGCATATCTTATTGCGGTTTTTGATCTTGCGAGTTTTCCGGCTCCACACCTTGGGGGATACTTCACATATATATTCATAGTATTTTATCCCAAGGTGATACCCAATATTTCTAATTTTTGTTGGATTCTATTCGTCATTATCTTTCCAACAAAATTGGTTTCATCCCAATCGGAGTTTCCAAGCTCAACTTCTTGTGTTTTGGGTTTTGGAGGTTTTACCGGTTCATCGCTTCTAGAGAGGTCATATCTTTCTCAATTTGGTTTTATACTTCCATGCTGGACTATTATGTTTCTTTGCCTAGTCTTGTAAAACTTTTTGTTCTCTTCAAAACGAGCCCAAGATTATTAAAAACAGAGTCCGGGATCAAAAGTTATTGAAGTTTTCGTGCAATATTGTCCTGTGATTTTGCTTGAGCGGAAGTTCCGGCCCAAGTTCCGACCCAACCCAAGTTCCGGCCCAAGTTCCGACCCAAGTTCCGTCCAGGTTCAGTAACTTGTGTTTCTATTTGCCGGAAGTTCCGGTGGGAGGCCGGAAGTTCCGGTGGGGGCGTGAATCTGGCCCAAACAGTCAGTTTTTCCTTGTCCTATTTAAGGGGGGCTTCTTCCCCAATGGTTCTATATCTTTTGAGCTCGTCTTTGCCCACCATTGTTGACCTATTTGAGCTCTCTTACTCCCTCTCCCTCCCATGATTCTTACATCTTTTTGAGGGAAAAGTGAGAGGAGATCTAGATCTACAATCCCACCAAGTCAAATCCCTTCTTTGTGAAGGAATCATTGGGATCTAGATCTTGGAGAGTTTTGTGTTCTCCTCTTGTGTTCTTCCTCCCTTATTCCCCCAATAGCTTTTGTAGCTTTGTTGGAATTTGGGAGAGAAGGACTTGCCCTTGCATTTGGTGCATAGGTTTGAGTTCTACTCTTGTGTTCTTCCTCCCTTATTCTCCCAATAGCTTTTGTAGCTTTGTTGGAATTTGGGGGAGAAGGACTTGCCCTTGCATTTGGTGCATAGGTTTGAGTTCTCCTCGGAGATTCGGCGAGTTCAAGCTTGTGAGCTTGTTTCTCTTGGGTTCCTTGGAACCCTAGACGGTTGTGTGGTTGGATTGTTAACCTTTTGTGGTCTTGTTGACCTTTTGTGGTCTTGTAGCCTTCTGTGGCGTTGTTGGCCTTTTGTGGCATTGTTGGCCTTTTGTGGCTTTGTTGTTGGGAGCCTCCAATTGAGTTGTGGAGTTAGCCCCAATCTTGTACGGGTTCGGTGACCGCCCTCAAGCGTCCCATAGTGGAGCAAGTGCCCGCCTTTTGTGGTGCGCACTTGGGAGAATAGGGTGAGCCTTTTGTGGCGTCGGTGAGTTGCGTGCTTCCGCATCCGGGGTGAGGCCTTGTGTGGCGTTGGGTGAGCATCGAGCCACCACACCTCAAGGTGAGCCATTTGTGGCGTTCGGAGAGCATTGCGCCATCGCACCTCTCCAACGGAGACGTAGCTTCTTTGGAAGTGAACTTCGGGAAACAAATCTTCGTCTCCGCGTCCATCGGTTATCTCTCAACCGAACCCTTTACTTATGCCTTTACATTGTGATAGCCATCGTGCTTGAAGTATTTATACCTTGCTATCACCTTGTTGCTTGTATTGTTAGCATAGGTTGTTGGTGCACCTAAGTGAACTTAGTGGCTAGGTTTTGTGCTCAATAAATTAAACGTTAGTTTTATTCCGCATTTTCTTGAGCCTAAACCGTAATAATTTTAAAAGCCTATTCATCCCCCTCTAGGCGACTTCCTTTGTACTTTCAAGGTGTCTTCTCAGAAAAATCCATATACAAAAACCCGATGAATGATCATACAATGTTCCTTCGGAAATAGCAATGTAAATTGGGAATAGCACTTAATATTAAAATATTTATGTGTTTCCTTAACAACAAAGTGTTACTCACAAAAGAAAATTTGGAAAATGGGAATTTGATGGGGTGTACCGAATATTTTTTATGGGTCAGAGGAAGTCATAAAACATTTGTTTATATCATGTCCTTTTTCCCAGACTCTTATGACGCATTGTAAACTTACAAATAATCTCCATGCTCCAACTAATATTATGGAGCAGTCTATGTCGTCGATTGGTTTGGTCAATCTTGACATGTTCCAACCGAATAATTTTGCCACAGTTGAGGCTTAGTGGTACGCCTTCCCCAGGGTGAATGGTCAGAGACGCAAGAGCCTCTCCGCATTGCTTATCCATGCCCCTTTAGAAATTTGAAATAAGAAAAATGCGAGGGTCTATTGAATATTTGCCTCCATGCCAATTCATTGTTTGGCTTGGTTGTGCTCTGAACTCTCCTTACTCAATGAAATAGGCAAAGATTTTCCTTGTTTCAAAAAAGAAGTAAATGAACCCATTGCAAATGCATCACAGAAGGCCATAAGGTCTTCGTAACATCATCCCCACGGATGAAGATGGCAGATCTTTTTTTTTTGAAATGGGGATAGACCCTGGCCTCTGCATCCTCGGATGCACACAACCATTTTATTGCTTAGTTAGAAAGTGCCATTATTACAATTCAGGTATCAGATAAGGTTGATACAAACACCAACCATCTGAAAATGTCGAGAAAACTGAAGATGGAAAGCATACAAAGGCTAATCATCACTCAATCTACTAGTATGCCGCCACATAGCCTAGTAGTAAATATCCTGAGTAACCATCACCAGACGGCAACATCCAGAAACCATCGGACACTACTAGAAAAACGCCTATTCGTGGCGCACCTGAAAAGGCCTTCCGTGGCGCACTAGCAGTACGCCACGGGCCTCGCGCTACGGCTATCTCGTAGCCGTGGCGCACTGCATGGTGCGCCACGGTTATATTGAGATAGGCGTGACGCACTACCAGGTGCGCCACGGGTAGGGGTACAGGTGCGCCACGGATGTTTTTTTCAAAAATAAAAAATGCAAAAAACACCCTCGTTTTGAATTGCAAAAGCAATCGGGTCCGCATCACCGCCGTCGTGTCGCCTCGCTGGAGCATGGTGGCCGTGGCCACGACCTACCACCGCAGGGAGGTGCGGGAGGCCGTGGTCGTGCTACTCCTCGCCGGCATCGAGGAAGAGAGGGAGAAGGAGGTGTGGCTAGAGAAGGGAGGAGGTCGCCGCAAGGAGAAGGAGGTCGTCGGCGGTCGTCGGAGCTCGTCGTCGCTCTTCGTGACTACAAGGATGAGGAGGCCTCAAGGAAGGAGGTCGTCGCCATCGTGACTGCAAGGAGGAGGAGAAGGTCGCCGCCGCCATCGCCATCATCACTGCAAGGAGAGGAGGATGCCGGAGCAAGTAGGAGGAGAAGGCCATCGTCACCATCGTCAGTGCAAGGGAAGGAGGAGAAGGAAAGGAGGAGGAGGAGGAGAAGAAGAGAGAAGGAAAAGGAGGAGGAGAAGAGAGAAGGAAAAGGAGGATGGAGGAGAATGAAAAGGAGAAGAGGGAGGGAATAGGGGTAGGTGGACGGGGTGGGGATTCGAAATTTGAATCCCGCCCAAGCTTATCCGTGGCGCACTAGGTGGTGGTGCGCTACGGGTAAGTCGCCCTCTATTTTTTTTCTGCAGGAAAAAAGGTCTTTTGACCATAACTTTTTACTCATTTTGAATTTTGAAAATCTAAAAAATCGCTAAACGATCGGAGGTGGCTGCGAGCGGATGTGAAATCTCGTTCTCGTCATTTTGGTATATTATACGATTTTTTTCGATATCGTATGCAAAAGTTACGGCCTTTTTACCGTGGCATGACTTTTTTTTGCAGATAAAGTCGAAACTCATGTTTGTTAATTTTACTAGAGTTATACCACATTACCTACCTAAATATGAAAGGATTTAATTTTTTGAAGTGTTTATCATTTTCTTTTATTTTTTGCAAAGCCTAAAAAGGCGATCCACAGGGAGGGGTGTGGAGTTGGTGCAGGATAGTTAGGCGTAGGACACTAGGAAAAGGTGCCCTACTACTAAGTTTATACATCCATGGCGCACGTGCCATAGTGCGCCACGGATGTGTCTGGCCGTTTCACATCAGAGGAGGGCATGCGCTTAGGCGTAGCGCACCCCCTCCATGTGCGCCACGGTTGACACTAACAACCGTAGCGCACCTACCCTATGTGCGCTACGGATGTTTGGCGTGCGGCCAACAGGGCCCTGGCCCACACATATCTGTGGCGCACTATGGTCATGTGCGCCACGGTTGTTCTAGTTACTAGTAGGGCACTGCCCATAGGTGAGCCACGCCTGTTTTAGCCGTGGGGCACTTCAACCATGTGAGCCACGGATGAGCTGATTACCTATAGCCATTTCCCTAGTAGTGGGATATAATAACCTGCAAAAAAGAATGAACTCGTATCCGGTTAAAAATAATAGCATTGCGACATTTCCAAATAGACCAACATAAATCCGATACCCCTATACGTATTCTAGTTTTGTTAGTCTTATCCATCCCATTTAACCAATTCCCAAACATATTAGTAATATTAGTTGGAGGTGAGAGATTATAAGTAAAGAAAACGATGCGTCAGATAATCTTAGCAAAGGGGCATGAAACAAATAGGTGGTCTATTGTCTCTTCTCCATCACAGAAACGACATTTGTTGCATCCTTTCCAATTCCTTTTAAGTAGATTGTCCTTAGTCAGCAAGACTTTTCAATGCAAAAAACACATGAAAATCTTAATCTCAAGTGGTATTTTAAGTTTCCATAAATATTTTGTGGGAAGATTCTGATGATCATTCATGAAATCCTCGTACAAAGATTTTACCGTGAAAACTCCATCGGTGGATAGTTTCCACCGGAACACATCTGGTTCATCCGTCAAAATAACTTGCATTAGCCTCTAACATAAATACAACCATGCATTCCATTTTTCCCCATTCAAGTTTCTCCTAAAACCTATATTAAGAGGATTATGAGATAGGACTACATGTACCGAGACATTTTTCCTATGCATAATATTTTAAAGCGAGGGATACTATTGGGCAAGGGGCTCTTCCCCTAACCAAACATCTTCCCAAAACCGAGTCACCCTCCCATTCCCAACTCTGAAAGATCCTCTGGTAAAAAAATTAGTTTTTACTTGCATTAGTCCTTTCCAGAAAGGGGAATCGGTCGACCTAGCCTCCACTTGTGCCAAAGTTTTTATTTTCAGATACTTTTTATGAAGTAATTCATGCCAAACCCCCTGCTCCGTTAAAAGTTTATAAATCCATTTACTTAGAAGACACTTATTTTTAATCTCAAGTACCTCGATTCCCAATCCACCCTGGTCCTTGGGTCTACATATTATATTCCACTTAGTTAATCTATATTTCTTTTTATGTTCATCACTTTGCCAAAATAATCTGGATCGATAAAAATCTAATATTTTCCTAACACCCTTTGTTATTTCGAGAAAAGATAACATGAACATAGGCATACTTGTTAATACAAACTTGATTAGCACTAATCTATCACCATATGACAAGAGTTTTCCTTTCCAACAACCTAACTTACTTTCAAAGCGATTCTCAACGGGATTCCACTTGGAATTACTGAGCCTTCTATGATGAATTGGGACCCCGAAATACTTGAAAGGTAAAGAGCCTGACTCACAGCCAAATATATCTCTATTCTCCTGTTCATGTTCCTTAGCCTTTCCAAAACAGAAAATCTCACTTTTGTGGAAATTAATTTTAAGTCCCGAAATTTGCTCAAAAATACTGAGTTTAAGTTTCATATTGACAGCCTTCATAAGATCATGTTCCATGAAGAGAATTGTGTCATCAACATACTGAAGAATTGATAACCCACCCTCAACTAGATTCGCGATTAATCCCCCAACTTGACCATCTTCCTTAGCTCTAGCATGAGGATGGCCAATATATCTGCAACAATGTTAAACATCATAGGTGATAAGGGGTCCCCCTGTCTAACCCCCTTTTTTGTCTGGAAATAATGGCCAATGTCATCATTCACCCTTATCCCAATGCTCCCGCCTTGGATAAAGTTTGCAATCCACTTGCATCATAAAGGATGAAAACCCTTCAAGCAAAAGTGATTGTTGCAAAAATGATCATTTAACCTTGTCATATGCTTTTTCAAAATCAATTTTAAAAAGCACACCATCTAATTTTTTCGAATGAAGTTTATGGATAATTTCATGTAAAATGAAACCCCCTTCAAGAATATGCCTTACAGGAGGTGATCTGGGGAAGGTCCAGCTCCGCCCCAGCCGCCAAGGCCATCGCCAGCCCGACGGACGCGCCGATGCCCTCCTGCTTGCGCTTGTACGCCGCAGGCGCTTCGGCTGACAAAGCCTCCGTCAGGGCGTCAACATCATCAAGGGCCGCGCCCTTGGGGACAAGCTCCTTGTAGAAGCGGCCAAGAACCTCCTTTGCCTTGGTAAGGGAGTTGACGACGGTGCTGCAGCGATCTTCGACCGCCGCAGTAGCATAATCTAGAGCACTCCCATGCTCCAGAGCGCCGCGGTCAAACTCGATGCCTGCGGCATCTGAGACAAAAAGAAAAGGAATGAAGAAAGTGACACAGAAGAAGATAAGAAAATGAAAAGAAAGGAGCAAAACTAAGGTACTCACCTGAAACAGCCTTGGCAGCAGCCATGAGTTTGCCCGCAACCTCTTTTTCACGCGCAGTCGCAGCCATGGCAAACTGCTCCTCGCGGTCTGTAGCCTCCTGCTGCAGACACTCCTTCGCTTCGGCTGCCTTGGCCAGCTCCAGCTCAAGGCGCTCCTTCGCATCAGCGGCGTCCTCAGCCTTCTTCTCTGATTGACCAAGGCTCTTCTTGAGAGCGTTGATCTCACGGAGAGAAGTATTATGCTCCTCTGCATTCAAAACAATCAAACGTCAGAAAGCAGGACAAGAATAAAGTAAAGAAGCACCCAAAGCATACGGGTACCTTGAAGCTGTTGGAGATTGGCCTCCAGCACTAGACGCTCCTGCACCAGCCGCTTGGCTTCCTGCACAAAAGGCTGCAGGAAGAAGAACAACCATTCAGAAAAAGGACTCGGGGACTACGCCCAACAGGAGAGAACAGAAGAAAAAGAATCACACGAAAACACTCGGGGTCTTCCCCCGAGACTCGAAGAACAAACTCAGAGAACTCTTTTACACACGCTCGGGGGCTCCCCCCGTGATAGACGACTTACATGATCCAACGGTGATGCCGAAGGCCCGCTGGCGAAATTCTGAGGCGCAACCATCTGCACCTCCTGCAGAGGAGGGTTCAGAGCAGCGCCCCCCGAAGTTGCCACAGTCTGAGGAGGATGAGACGCAACCTTCGACTCTCCCATCATCTCCCAAGCACCATCGCTGGAGGAATCGTGGGAGGAGTGCCTGCACACGAAATATTTAGCACAAGAACAAAAAGTCAACAGCAGAAAGACAGCAGTATAAAGGAAACTTACGAGTCCAGCGAGCTCAGGTCGAAGACAGGAGGAGTCCTTCGGGCTATCTTCTCCCCCTTTTTCCCTTCCTTCTTTTCTTCCTTCTTCCGCTTCGCTGGCGGGTGCGGCGCTACAGCCCGCACAGGAATGGCAGGAATGGGAGAGGAAGAGCCTCCATGCCCGTCACTGTGACGCTCAAGGCACAGAGGGTTTCTGGGAGTCGGAGGAGTCGAGGCATCCGAAGACTCGCTGGAGCTCCGTGATCGTTTGCGCGTATGATCCTCGCTCGACTCGTCGGCATCTTCCGCCGGAGATCGCGCCGAAGGCAGTTCGGACACGGAATCCACCACGTCATTATCCGGCGCATCCGGAAATAATTCGGGCAATGGAGGCACCATGCCCGGCACCTTGAAGCTCTGCAAACAAGAAGGGACTTTGTCAGCAAACAAAGGAAAATAAATACGAAGTCGACAAAAAGGGCTACGCGCACGAATCTACACCTGTGGAACAGCCAACGTCGAAGAAAACGGCGGAGTCAGCGACTTCCCCGGGATTTTCTCTCCGGCCTTGAACTTCAGCAGCGAGCGAAGGGTCCTGTCAAGATCCCCCTCGGAGATTTTCTCAGCCGAAACCCTCGTCGGATCACGGCGCCCAGAATAAAGAAACATCGGGTGCGCCCTAGCCTGGAGAGGCTGCACCCGACGCTCGAGAAACATGCGGATGATATCCACGCCGTTCACTTCCTTCTCCGGAATCAACTGGAGATCCTCCACCCGACGGTAAAGGGCCTCTATCTCCGCCTCCTCGCCATCCAAGATCTTGTTTTTCCAAGACCTTTTCGGCTCAATCTTTTGGGAGGGGTCAAAAGGAACAAGACCAAAATCTTGCCCAGGCACTACAGAGTCGCGGATATAAAACCATCGCCTCCGCCAGTACTGGACAGATTCAGACATGGAAAAGGAAAAGAAAAGCAGATTGGGACTGAGGGAGATGATGCAACCCCCAATGGGATAAACACCATCCGAACCAGACTGCCTCTTCACGGAATAAAGTTTCCGGAAGAGGCCAAAGTGCGGCTCAATGCCGAGCCAACACTCGCAGAAAGTGATGAAACAAGCAATGTGAAGAAGAGAATTGGGCGAAAGATGATGCAGCTGGATGCCATAGAGAAAGAGCAGTCCACGGAGGAAGTTGTGGACTGGAAAGGAAAACCCACGCATAACGAAGGCGAGAAACATAACCCGATACCCAGCGGGGGGACGGGGGATTACCTCGTTGCCGGGGAGTCTGGCGGCCTCCCTATCCTGCGGAATCAAGCCCCGCTCGCGAAGTTTGCGGAGATAACTCTCCCGCGTCTCTGATCGCCGCCAACCACCGTCGGTGACACGGGTAGCGGTGGCGCTTTTCTTTCCTCCGGCGGCGCTGGTACCAACCGAAGATGATGACTTCTTTGATTTCCCCATCGCGCTACGGCGACGCCGGCGGTGAGAGCGCAGAAGGGAAGATGGAAATGTGGAAGGAAATTCCAATGCGCAGCAAGAATCGATGGAGCACAAGGAGGCAGTGAAAACAAGAACTGATGCGATGAAAACAAACTGCAACTTTCCCCAATGATTATAACGACGAGGAGGATGCACGACAGCCGTCCATCCAGAAGACCTAACGCCAACGACAGATCTGGCCATACACGTGTCAGCATCACAACGAACCGTCGTTACCACGCCGTCCACTACACACGGAAATCGAGGAGACGCCGTAATTATCTCCATGCCGCGCGTGACCGGTCAATTCAAGGTCAGCAAGTGGGACACACGTTCGTTCAGTCAAGTCATCTCTGGCGCAGCAGACGCTTGAGGTCATTGATCGTCAGCACTGATGTCATCAAAAGCTATACTAGCAACAACTACAAGTTCTTCGGCTTCAAAGCTAAGAGTACTCACTCGAATCTACGATTCGACTAAATACTCGGGGGCTACTCCTATTAGGAGCGCTGGCCGCGCACCCGAAGGATGAATACGAACTGTTTCTTCGAGTCCTACGTCGAGTCTGCGACTCCACTACGGACTCGGGGGCTACTACCATAGGGAGGACGGATTTAAGCATCCGAAATTTTTTGTGTCCTACGGACTTAACAACTGAAAGATGTTTGAACTAAAGTCTCCGCTCGAGTCTACGACTCGAACAGACACTCGGGGGCTACTCCCATAGGGAGCGCTGGTCGCGCACCCTATAAATTCTTCGACTGCGATCTTTCGGATCCGCATGCAAAAACTTTTCGTCCATTCTTCCCCAACAAAACACTGAGTGAGCAACGATCTCCTTGGCCACCCAAAACACCTCCGCGGTGACAAACATTCGGATGCTGTGTCTGCGACACAAAGATAAGACCTACAGATATCATCTGATGGCCTGGCAACGCACACGACTGCGCTCTGCTAAGTATGAACCCGTGCCAACAGGCGCGATGAAAAATACCGATGGACGCGTTGGGTACATCAATTAAATTCACTGGAATTCCACTCCTGTAAGTCCTCCGCGGCCTGAGTCGAATTACGCCAGCATATGTTCCAGTTTCGAGTTGAGGGACTCGAACCTGAGGAAGATCGTGTTGTTTCGTCCTAAGACAGTTAACTAACCCTGATCTGTCGGGTGAGTCAGGCACACGCATCAACAATCCCTACACATGAACTATTGAAATACATAGTTGCACCCGAAAGATTGAAGAGTCCTCAGCCAAACCTATGATTCGACTGATCACTCGGGGGCTACTGACATGGTTATAACCCGCGGGTGCATGATCTCAGCATACCTAGTCCAGCCCAAGGAAGGCCCACGGCAAATGTACGCCGGCCCATGAAGACTTTCGGGTGGCCCAGGCCCATGATGCCTTCAGATCCTTGGAGAGCAAGACTAGAGTAGATAGGAAATTCAAAGGGGTAAAACCCTAGAACCTGTAACCGACTAGGTCTATGCCCGGGACCTGACTAAGTCTATATAAAGGCCAGGAGGGCACGACCTAGATCTCTCGACTCATACTTTCGCATACACACCTCCACGCCAGATTGCATCTGCGCACCCCTGTAACCTTCGGTTCCGCCGTAATCAAGGAATACAAGCAGGAGTAGGGTTTTCCCTCCGGGGGCCTGAACCTGGGTAAACTTTGTGTCCCCGTGTTTCTTGTTTGCTAACCGTTCCACGATCTCCAGCATCCCCATCTTCTCCAAAACCCAAGTCCATAACAATGGGCATTGATGAGATCAAACCTCGTCAGTTTGGGTAGGTCGAATAACCTTGTGAGCAATCACATACCTTATGGAAGATCTGGGTGTGATAGACCTTATCTCCTTTATGCTGAGAAGATGGCAGATCTGGGTGTGATAAAAAAGGAAGGGGCGTGGAGGCCCACGGTTGATAATGAATTGCAAGCCGATAAGATAACATGAGGGGAGCACGAATACTGTTTCGAGCGGATGTAGTTCCTGAATCTATGGGTGCCGCACGGGAGGACACGGGTGCGGTGCCCAGGAGTAGATTTTCCAAGATTGAATTACTTGATAGATGAAACTTGCAATGTTCAGAGCTAACTATCCCAATTAAACAAAAAGAAACTCACATTCTTGACAACTCAATAGGTAGAATTTGACTTGTAGGATCAGAAAGCACCTCTTCTAATTAACCTAAAAAATCGACAGAATGTTCACTCTTTGACAATAAACTGAAGATGTTCACTCCTATATACAACCAAGTTCATACTCCACGGGTGTGACATTATTATCCTCCTTTTTGGTCGAAGCTTGTGGTTCAGTCAGTTTAACATGGCCCCTTTTGTCAATAAGATTCTTCATTATCCGTTTGGACATATCAATTTTTCCATCACAAAAATAACAGCTTCAACATGTCAACTGTCAGCATGTATAGCTTGTTAGATATATATCTCCCAAACCGATAACAGGCACAATTACCACAAGCATGCATGACACACCAAATAGTAGATTGCGTCAAACAAAGACATTAATTGAGGACATAACCTATCCTGGTTGTTCTATGCGATGAAGATGATACATATATTCTCGTCCCTGATCACCCGATCAAATCCTCTGGCTCGCTGCTGGGAATTTTATATAGTTTGTGAGTCTCAGTTCGTGATTGAGGAGGAAACTAAACCAATAACGCATCATGGAGAAGTTGAGCATTGTGATTGTTGTCTGTTTTGTCTGCTTCAAAAAGGCGAGAAGGCGGACCGATCATCAATACATTTTTGTGGGTAATATGGTCATGCTTGATTGTGAGAAGGTTGTGGCCTCTATCTGCGTGTGCTACATACACTGCTACTTGCTGGGTCTTGCTCGCGAGCAGGAAAGAACTAAAAAGAGATAAGAGAGAACCAAAAATATGCTGTTGTTTCGTACATGGCTTTCGTATGCTCTAGAAGACTAGTCAAACTGAGTCTTGTCTGTCCTAAGATTCGTACACATTATTAGTATGCTCAAAGCTGCACAAATCTGGCTAAAGCCTTTTACATGAACGGGCCTGCGCTCTAGAACTCCGCGCAGCTGACAAATATTATCTGCAAGGATTCGAAGTAGTTGAGTACGGTTTGCTGATGCCACCCATTCCAAACTCCCAGCAAGTGTCCGCACGTTATCTCAAACATGCAGTCACACCTTGCCCCGATCTTCATGAAGGGTTTCGTGGCAT
Organism: Avena sativa; assembly: GCA_916181665.1. Taxonomy (NCBI): domain Eukaryota; kingdom Viridiplantae; phylum Streptophyta; class Magnoliopsida; order Poales; family Poaceae; genus Avena; species Avena sativa. The sequence continues at coordinate 294,377,952 of OV702282.1, forward strand.
AGTAAATCAAAATTTTCTACGGATGCGAACAGAGGGAAGCCAAGATCTAATCTAGGAGATGCAAACAACGAGAGAGATTGGATTAGATCTTCATACCCTTGAAGATTCGCACAGCGGAACGTTCGTCGGAACGTGGGTGATGTAGTCGTACTCGCTTCTCCTCCTCGCGATCCGATCCGATCTAGCACCACAAGTGGCGATGCCTCCATGAGATGCACACGTGCGGCACCTCAAAGTCTCCTCCTTCCTTGGTCCAGCAAGTATGGTGGAGAGATGGGTTGGATCTACAACGCGACGGCGCGGTGCAATTGGTGGAGAATTTCTGCAGCAGGGCTTCGCCTACAAGCAGTCGGGAGGGAGAGAGGAGGGCAGCAGGACGGCTAGGGTTGGAGGGGAAGGTGTGTGTGGTTTGGTGCGCCCCCACCCCTCTTTATATAGAGGGGGGGGGGCAGCCCTAGCCCCTCCCCCAAGCCCAAACCGGCGGCCCCAAAGGATAAAGAGTGGGGGGCAAGGAAACCCCCCCTTCTAGAAGGTCTATCTCGAGTTTAAACCTCTCTAGGCCGGCTGGGCCCTATGGGGCCTTGTGTCCCTGGCCCAATGCGGCCAGGGCACTCCCTCATAGGCCTCTGCATCCTCGGATGCACACAACCATTTTATTGCTTAGTTAGAAAGTGCCATTATTACAATTCAGGTATCAGATAAGGTTGATACAAACACCAACCATCTGAAAATGTCGAGAAAACTGAAGATGGAAAGCATACAAAGGCTAATCATCACTCAATCTACTAGTATGCCGCCACATAGCCTGGTAGTAAATATCCTGAGTAACCATCACCAGACGGCAACATCCAGAAACCATCGGACACTACTAGAAAAACGCCTATTCGTGTCGCACCTGAAAAGGCCTTCCGTGGCGCACTAGCAGTACGCCACGGGCCTCGCGCTACGGCTATCTCGTAGCCGTGGCGCACTGCATGGTGCGCCACGGTTATATTGAGATAGGCGTGACGCACTACCAGGTGCGCCACGGGTAGGGGTACAGGTGCGCCACGGATGTTTTTTTCAAAAATAAAAAAAATGCAAAAAACACCCTCGTTTTGAATTGCAAAAACAATCGGGTCCGCATCACCGCCGTCGTGTCGCCTCGCTGGAGCATGGTGGCCGTGGCCACGACCTACCACCGCAGGGAGGTGCGGGAGGCCGTGGTCGTGCTACTCCTCGCCGGCATCGAGGAAGAGAGGGAGAAGGAGGTGTGGCTAGAGAAGGGAGGAGGTCGCCGCAAGGATAAGGAGGTCGTCGGCGGTCGTCGGAGCTCGTCGTCGCTCTTCGTGACTACAAGGATGAGGAGGCCTCAAGGAAGGAGGTCGTCGCCATCGTGACTGCAAGGAGGAGGAGAAGGTCGCCGCCGCCATCGCCATCATCACTGCAAGGAGAGGAGGATGCCGGAGCAAGTAGGAGGAGAAGGCCATCGTCGCCATCGTCAGTGCAAGGGAAGGAGGAGAAGGAAAGGAGGAGGAGGAGGAGAAGAAGAGAGAAGGAAAAGGAGGAGGAGAAGAGAGAAGGAAAAGGAGGATGGAGGAGAATGAAAAGGAGAAGAGGGAGGGAATAGGGGTAGGTGGACGGGGTGGGGATTCGAAATTTGAATCCCGCCCAAGCTTATCCGTGGCGCACTAGGTGGTGGTGCGCTACGGGTAAGTCGCCCTCTATTTTTTTTTCTGCAGGAAAAAACGGTCTTTTGACCATAACTTTTTACTCATTTTGAATTTTGAAAATCTAAAAAATCGCTAAACGATCGGAGGTGGCTGCGAGCGGATGTGAAATCTCGTTCTCGTCATTTTGGTATATTATACGATTTTTTTCGATATCGTATGCAAAAGTTACGGCCTTTTTACCGTGGCATGACTTTTTTTTGCAGATAAAGTCGAAACTCATGTTTGTTAATTTTACTAGAGTTATACCACATTACCTACCTAAATATGAAAGGATTTAATTTTTTGAAGTGTTTATCATTTTCTTTTATTTTTTGCAAAGCCTAAAAAGGCGATCCACAGGGAGGGGTGTGGAGTTGGTGCAGGATAGTTAGGCGTAGGACACTAGGAAAAGGTGCCCTACTACTAAGTTTATACATCCATGGCGCACGTGCCATAGTGCGCCACGGATGTGTCTGGCCGTTTCACATCAGAGGAGGGCATGCGCTTAGGCGTAGCGCACCCCCTCCATGTGCGCCACGGTTGACACTAACAACCGTAGCGCACCTACCCTATGTGCGCTACGGATGTTTGGCGTGCGGCCAACAGGGCCCTGGCCCACACATATCTGTGGCGCACTATGGTCATGTGCGCCACGGTTGTTCTAGTTACTAGTAGGGCACTGCCCATAGGTGAGCCACGCCTGTTTTAGCCGTGGGGCACTTCAACCATGTGAGCCACGGATGAGCTGATTACCTATAGCCATTTCCCTAGTAGTGGGATATAATAACCTGCAAAAAAGAATGAACTCGTATCCGGTTAAAAATAATAGCATTGCGACATTTCCAAATAGACCAACATAAATCCGATACCCCTATACGTATTCTAGTTTTGTTAGTCTTATCCATCCCATTTAACCAATTCCCAAACATATTAGTAATATTAGTTGGAGGTGAGAGATTATAAGTAAAGAAAACGATGCGTCAGATAATCTTAGCAAAGGGGCATGAAACAAATAGGTGGTCTATTGTCTCTTCTCCATCACAGAAACGACATTTGTTGCATCCTTTCCAATTCCTTTTAAGTAGATTGTCCTTAGTCAGCAAGACTTTTCAATGCAAAAAACACATGAAAATCTTAATCTCAAGTGGTATTTTAAGTTTCCATAAATATTTTGTGGGAAGATTCTGATGATCATTCATGAAATCCTCGTACAAAGATTTTACCGTGAAAACTCCATCGGTGGATAGTTTCCACCGGAACACATCTGGTTCATCCGTCAAAATAACTTGCATTAGCCTCTAACATAAATACAACCATGCATTCCATTTTTCCCCATTCAAGTTTCTCCTAAAACCTATATTAAGAGGATTATGAGATAGGACTACATGTACCGAGACATTTTTCCTATGCATAATATTTTAAAGCGAGGGATACTATTGGGCAAGGGGCTCTTCCCCTAACCAAACATCTTCCCAAAACCGAGTCACCCTCCCATTCCCAACTCTGAAAGATCCTCTGGTAAAAAAATTAGTTTTTACTTGCATTAGTCCTTTCCAGAAAGGGGAATCGGTCGACCTAGCCTCCACTTGTGCCAAAGTTTTTATTTTCAGATACTTTTTATGAAGTAATTCATGCCAAACCCCCTGCTCCGTTAAAAGTTTATAAATCCATTTACTTAGAAGACACTTATTTTTAATCTCAAGTACCTCGATTCCCAATCCACCCTGGTCCTTGGGTCTACATATTATATTCCACTTAGTTAATCTATATTTCTTTTTATGTTCATCACTTTGCCAAAATAATCTGGATCGATAAAAATCTAATATTTTCCTAACACCCTTTGTTATTTCGAGAAAAGATAACATGAACATAGGCATACTTGTTAATACAAACTTGATTAGCACTAATCTATCACCATATGACAAGAGTTTTCCTTTCCAACAACCTAACTTACTTTCAAAGCGATTCTCAACGGGATTCCACTTGGAATTACTGAGCCTTCTATGATGAATTGGGACCCCGAAATACTTGAAAGGTAAAGAGCCTGACTCACAGCCAAATATATCTCTATTCTCCTGTTCATGTTCCTTAGCCTTTCCAAAACAGAAAATCTCACTTTTGTGGAAATTAATTTTAAGTCCCGAAATTTGCTCAAAAATACTGAGTTTAAGTTTCATATTGACAGCCTTCATAAGATCATGTTCCATGAAGAGAATTGTGTCATCAACATACTGAAGAATTGATAACCCACCCTCAACTAGATTCGCGATTAATCCCCCAACTTGACCATCTTCCTTAGCTCTAGCATGAGGATGGCCAATATATCTGCAACAATGTTAAACATCATAGGTGATAAGGGGTCCCCCTGTCTAACCCCCTTTTTTGTCTGGAAATAATGGCCAATGTCATCATTCACCCTTATCCCAATGCTCCCGCCTTGGATAAAGTTTGCAATCCACTTGCATCATAAAGGATGAAAACCCTTCAAGCAAAAGTGATTGTTGCAAAAATGATCATTTAACCTTGTCATATGCTTTTTCAAAATCAATTTTAAAAAGCACACCATCTAATTTTTTCGAATGAAGTTTATGGATAATTTCATGTAAAATGAAACCCCCTTCAAGAATATGCCTTACAGGAGGTGATCTGGGGAAGGTCCAGCTCCGCCCCAGCCGCCAAGGCCATCGCCAGCCCGACGGACGCGCCGATGCCCTCCTGCTTGCGCTTGTACGCCGCAGGCGCTTCGGCTGACAAAGCCTCCGTCAGGGCGTCAACATCATCAAGGGCCGCGCCCTTGGGGACAAGCTCCTTGTAGAAGCGGCCAAGAACCTCCTTTGCCTTGGTAAGGGAGTTGACGACGGTGCTGCAGCGATCTTCGACCGCCGCAGTAGCATAATCTAGAGCACTCCCATGCTCCAGAGCGCCGCGGTCAAACTCGATGCCTGCGGCATCTGAGACAAAAAGAAAAGGAATGAAGAAAGTGACACAGAAGAAGATAAGAAAATGAAAAGAAAGGAGCAAAACTAAGGTACTCACCTGAAACAGCCTTGGCAGCAGCCATGAGTTTGCCCGCAACCTCTTTTTCACGCGCAGTCGCAGCCATGGCAAACTGCTCCTCACGGTCTGTAGCCTCCTGCTGCAGACACTCCTTCGCTTCGGCTGCCTTGGCCAGCTCCAGCTCAAGGCGCTCCTTCGCATCAGCGGCGTCCTCAGCCTTCTTCTCTGATTGACCAAGGCTCTTCTTGAGAGCGTTGATCTCACGGAGAGAAGTATTATGCTCCTCTGCATTCAAAACAATCAAACGTCAGAAAGCAGGACAAGAATAAAGTAAAGAAGCACCCAAAGCATACGGGTACCTTGAAGCTGTTGGAGATTGGCCTCCAGCACTAGACGCTCCTGCACCAGCCGCTTGGCTTCCTGCACAAAAGGCTGCAGGAAGAAGAACAACCATTCAGAAAAAGGACTCGGGGACTACGCCCAACAGGAGAGAACAGAAGAAAAAGAATCACACGAAAACACTCGGGGTCTTCCCCCGAGACTCGAAGAACAAACTCAGAGAACTCTTTTACACACGCTCGGGGGCTCCCCCCGTGATAGACGACTTACATGATCCAACGGTGATGCCGAAGGCCCGCTGGCGAAATTCTGAGGCGCAACCATCTGCACCTCCTGCAGAGGAGGGTTCAGAGCAGCGCCCCCCGAAGTTGCCACAGTCTGAGGAGGATGAGACGCAACCTTCGACTCTCCCATCATCTCCCAAGCACCATCGCTGGAGGAATCGTGGGAGGAGTGCCTGCACACGAAATATTTAGCACAAGAACAAAAAGTCAACAGCAGAAAGACAGCAGTATAAAGGAAACTTACGAGTCCAGCGAGCTCAGGTCGAAGACAGGAGGAGTCCTTCGGGCTATCTTCTCCCCCTTTTTCCCTTCCTTCTTTTCTTCCTTCTTCCGCTTCGCTGGCGGGTGCGGCGCTACAGCCCGCACAGGAATGGCAGGAATGGGAGAGGAAGAGCCTCCATGCCCGTCACTGTGACGCTCAAGGCACAGAGGGTTTCTGGGAGTCGGAGGAGTCGAGGCATCCGAAGACTCGCTGGAGCTCCGTGATCGTTTGCGCGTATGATCCTCGCTCGACTCGTCGGCATCTTCCGCCGGAGATCGCGCCGAAGGCAGTTCGGACACGGAATCCACCACGTCATTATCCGGCGCATCCGGAAATAATTCGGGCAATGGAGGCACCATGCCCGGCACCTTGAAGCTCTGCAAACAAGAAGGGACTTTGTCAGCAAACAAAGGAAAATAAATACGAAGTCGACAAAAAGGGCTACGCGCACGAATCTACACCTGTGGAACAGCCAACGTCGAAGAAAACGGCGGAGTCAGCGACTTCCCCGGGATTTTCTCTCCGGCCTTGAACTTCAGCAGCGAGCGAAGGGTCCTGTCAAGATCCCCCTCGGAGATTTTCTCAGCCGAAACCCTCGTCGGATCACGGCGCCCAGAATAAAGAAACATCGGGTGCGCCCTAGCCTGGAGAGGCTGCACCCGACGCTCGAGAAACATGCAGATGATATCCACGCCGTTCACTTCCTTCTCCGGAATCAACTGGAGATCCTCCACCCGACGGTAAAGGGCCTCTATCTCCGCCTCCTCGCCATCCAAGATCTTGTTTTTCCAAGACCTTTTCGGCTCAATCTTTTGGGAGGGGTCAAAAGGAACAAGACCAAAATCTTGCCCAGGCACTACAGAGTCGCGGATATAAAACCATCGCCTCCGCCAGTACTGGACAGATTCAGACATGGAAAAGGAAAAGAAAAGCAGATTGGGACTGAGGGAGATGATGCAACCCCCAATGGGATAAACACCATCCGAACCAGACTGCCTCTTCACGGAATAAAGTTTCCGGAAGAGGCCAAAGTGCGGCTCAATGCCGAGCCAACACTCGCAGAAAGTGATGAAACAAGCAATGTGAAGAAGAGAATTGGGCGAAAGATGATGCAGCTGGATGCCATAGAGAAAGAGCAGTCCACGGAGGAAGTTGTGGACTGGAAAGGAAAACCCACGCATAACGAAGGCGAGAAACATAACCCGATACCCAGCGGGGGGACGGGGGATTACCTCGTTGCCGGGGAGTCTGGCGGCCTCCCTATCCTGCGGAATCAAGCCCCGCTCGCGAAGTTTGCGGAGATAACTCTCCCGCGTCTCTGATCGCCGCCAACCACCGTCGGTGACACGGGTAGCGGTGGCGCTTTTCTTTCCTCCGGCGGCGCTGGTACCAACCGAAGATGATGACTTCTTTGATTTCCCCATCGCGCTACGGCGACGCCGGCGGTGAGAGCGCAGAAGGGAAGATGGAAATGTGGAAGGAAATTCCAATGCGCAGCAAGAATCGATGGAGCACAAGGAGGCAGTGAAAACAAGAACTGATGCGATGAAAACAAACTGCAACTTTCCCCAATGATTATAACGACGAGGAGGATGCACGACAGCCGTCCATCCAGAAGACCTAACGCCAACGACAGATCTGGCCATACACGTGTCAGCATCACAACGAACCGTCGTTACCACGCCGTCCACTACACACGGAAATCGAGGAGACGCCGTAATTATCTCCATGCCGCGCGTGACCGGTCAATTCAAGGTCAGCAAGTGGGACACACGTTCGTTCAGTCAAGTCATCTCTGGCGCAGCAGACGCTTGAGGTCATTGATCGTCAGCACTGATGTCATCAAAAGCTATACTAGCAACAACTACAAGTTCTTCGGCTTCAAAGCTAAGAGTACTCACTCGAATCTACGATTCGACTAAATACTCGGGGGCTACTCCTATTAGGAGCGCTGGCCGCGCACCCGAAGGATGAATACGAACTGTTTCTTCGAGTCCTACGTCGAGTCTGCGACTCCACTACGGACTCGGGGGCTACTACCATAGGGAGGACGGATTTAAGCATCCGAAATTTTTTGTGTCCTACGGACTTAACAACTGAAAGATGTTTGAACTAAAGTCTCCGCTCGAGTCTACGACTCGAACAGACACTCGGGGGCTACTCCCATAGGGAGCGCTGGTCGCGCACCCTATAAATTCTTCGACTGCGATCTTTCGGATCCGCATGCAAAAACTTTTCGGCCATTCTTCCCCAACAAAACACTGAGTGAGCAACGATCTCCTTGGCCACCCAAAACACCTCCGCGGTGACAAACATTCGGATGCTGTGTCTGCGACACAAAGATAAGACCTACAGATATCATCTGATGGCCTGGCAACGCACACGACTGCGCTCTGCTAAGTATGAACCCGTGCCAACAGGCGCGATGAAAAATACCGATGGACGCGTTGGGTACATCAATTAAATTCACTGGAATTCCACTCCTGTAAGTCCTCCGCGGCCTGAGTCGAATTACGCCAGCATATGTTCCAGTTTCGAGTTGAGGGACTCGAACCTGAGGAAGATCGTGTTGTTTCGTCCTAAGACAGTTAACTAACCCTGATCCGTCGGGTGAGTCAGGCACACGCATCAACAATCCCTACACATGAACTATTGAAATACATAGTTGCACCCGAAAGATTGAAGAGTCCTCAGCCAAACCTATGATTCGACTGATCACTCGGGGGCTACTGACATGGTTATAACCCGCGGGTGCATGATCTCAGCATACCTAGTCCAGCCCAAGGAAGGCCCACGGCAAATGTACGCCGGCCCATGAAGACTTTCGGGTGGCCTAGGCCCATGATGCCTTCAGATCCTTGGAGAGCAAGACTAGAGTAGATAGGAAATTCAAAGGGGTAAAACCCTAGAACCTGTAACCGATTAGGTCTATGCCCGGGACCTGACTAAGTCTATATAAAGGCCAGGAGGGCACGACCTAGATCTCTCGACTCATACTTTCGCATACACACCTCCACGCCAGATTGCATCTGCGCACCCCTGTAACCTTCGGTTCCGCCGTAATCAAGAGAATACAAGCAGGAGTAGGGTTTTCCCTCCGGGGGCCTGAACCTGGGTAAACTTTGTGTCCCCGTGTTTCTTGTTTGCTAACCGTTCCACGATCTCCAGCATCCCCATCTTCTCCAAAACCCAAGTCCATAACAATGGGCATTGATGAGATCAAACCTCGTCAGTTTGGGTAGGTCGAATAACCTTGTGAGCAATCACATACCTTATGGAAGATCTGGGTGTGATAGACCTTATCTCCTTTATGCTGAGAAGATGGCAGATCTGGGTGTGATAAAAAAGGAAGGGGCGTGGAGGCCCACGGTCGATAATGAATTGCAAGCCGATAAGATAACATGAGGGGAGCATGAATACTGTTTCGAGCGGATGTAGTTCCTGAATCTATGGGTGCCGCACGGGAGGACACGGGTGCGGTGCCCAGGAGTAGATTTTCCAAGATTGAATTACTTGATAGATGAAACTTGCAATGTTCAGAGCTAACTATCCCAATTAAACAAAAAGAAACTCACATTCTTGACAACTCAATAGGTAGAATTTGACTTGTAGGATCAGAAAGCACCTCTTCTAATTAACCTAAAAAATCGACAGAATGTTCACTCTTTGACAATAAACTGAAGATGTTCACTCCTATATACAACCAAGTTCATACTCCACGGGTGTGACATTATTATCCTCCTTTTTGGTCGAAGCTTGTGGTTCAGTCAGTTTAACATGGCCCCTTTTGTCAATAAGATTCTTCATTATCCGTTTGGACATATCAATTTTTCCATCACAAAAATAACAGCTTCAACATGTCAACTGTCAGCATGTATAGCTTGTTAGATATATATCTCCCAAACCGATAACAGGCACAATTACCACAAGCATGCATGACACACCAAATAGTAGATTGCGTCAAACAAAGACATTAATTGAGGACATAACCTATCCTGGTTGTTCTATGCGATGAAGATGATACATATATTCTCGTCCCTGATCACCCGATCAAATCCTCTGGCTCGCTGCTGGGAATTTTATATAGTTTGTGAGTCTCAGTTCGTGATTGAGGAGGAAACTAAACCAATAACGCATCATGGAGAAGTTGAGCATTGTGATTGTTGTCTGTTTTGTCTGCTTCAAAAAGGCGAGAAGGCGGACCGATCATCAATACATTTTTGTGGGTAATATGGTCATGCTTGATTGTGAGAAGGTTGTGGCCTCTATCTGCGTGTGCTACATACACTGCTACTTGCTGGGTCTTGCTCGCGAGCAGGAAAGAACTAAAAAGAGATAAGAGAGAACCAAAAATATGCTGTTGTTTCGTACATGGCTTTCGTATGCTCTAGAAGACTAGTCAAACTGAGTCTTGTCTGTCCTAAGATTCGTACACATTATTAGTATGCTCAAAGCTGCACAAATCTGGCTAAAGCCTTTTACATGAACGGGCCTGCGCTCTAGAACTCCGCGCAGCTGACAAATATTATCTGCAAGGATTCGAAGTAGTTGAGTACGGTTTGCTGATGCCACCCATTCCAAACTCCCAGCAAGTGTCCGCACGTTATCTCAAACATGCAGTCACACCTTGCCCCGATCTTCATGAAGGGTTTCGTGGCATAGTAAATCAAAATTTTCTACGGATGCGAACAGAGGGAAGCCAAGATCTAATCTAGGAGATGCAAACAACGAGAGAGATTGGATTAGATCTTCATACCCTTGAAGATTCGCACAGCGGAACGTTCGTCGGAACGTGGGTGATGTAGTCGTACTCGCTTCTCCTCCTCGCGATCCGATCCGATCTAGCACCACAAGTGGCGATGCCTCCATGAGATGCACACGTGCGGCACCTCAAAGTCTCCTCCTTCCTTGGTCCAGCAAGTATGGTGGAGAGATGGGTTGGATCTACAACGCGACGGCGCGGTGCAATTGGTGGAGAATGTCTGCAGCAGGGCTTCGCCTACAAGCAGTCGGGAGGGAGAGAGGAGGGCAGCAGGACGGCTAGGGTTGGAGGGGAAGGTGTGTGTGGTTTGGTGCGCCCCCACCCCTCTTTATATAGAGGGGGGGGGGCAGCCCTAGCCCCTCCCCCAAGCCCAAACCGGCGGCCCCAAAGGATAAAGAGTGGGGGGCAAGGAAACCCCCCCTTCTAGAAGGTCTATCTCGAGTTTAAACCTCTCTAGGCCGGCTGGGCCCTATGGGGCCTTGTGTCCCTGGCCCAATGCAGCCAGGGCACTCCCTCATAGGCCCATGCCCCCTCCCGGAAGGTGGGCCATGTTGGTCCCCTTCCGGAAGGTTGTAGAAGCTTCCGGTACAATACCGATTAATCCGGAACAATTCCGAACTCCAAAAACTGCACTGCCTTATACGAATCTTATTCTCCGGACCACTCCGGAACCTCTCGTGATGTCCCGGATCCCATCCGAGACTCCGAACAAAAACTCATAAACCAATTATCCAATCTATCCTAGCGTCGAGACACGTTAAGTGTGTGACCCTGCGGGTTCGAGAATATGCAGACATGATCTTCTATCAATAATCAACAGCGGGGTCTGGAAACCCATATTGACTCCCACACATTCATCGATGATCATATCGGATGAACCACGATGCCAGGATTCAATCAATCCCATATATATATTCCCTTCGTCTCGCGATATTTTACTTGCCCGAGATTCGATCGTCGGTACCGTCATACCTAGTTCAATCTCGTTCACAGCAAGTACTTTACTCGTTCCGTAATCCGATATCACTTTGTGATTAACTCCTTAACCACATGCTTGCAAGCGGTGTTGATATCGATTACCGAGTGGGCCCGAAGTATATCTCTCCGACTTGGGAGGGACAAATCCCATCTCGATACATACAACCCAACAGATACTTTCCGATCACCTGAGATACACCTTTATGATCACCCTCTCATAGGATGACATTTGATGACCTCAAAGCTTTCTTCCGATACCAGGGAGTTGTATTATCTCATGGTCTAAGGAATACAATATTTGACATAAGAAAAGCTTCGCAAAGACGAACACGATGACACGATCTAATTGCTTCGCTTAGTTTGGGTCTGTCCACCATATCATTCTCCCAATGATATGATATCATTATCAATTGACAACTCATGTCTATGGTTAGGAAACCTTAACCATCATTAATCAATGAGCTAGTCCATAGAGGCGTACTAGGGACATGGTGTTGTTCACAAACCACACAAGTATTAAAGTTTCCGCTTAATACAATTCTAGCATGGAATATAAACATTATCATGAACAAGAATTATAATAATAATAGCTTTATTATTGCCTCTAGGGCATAATTCCAACAGTCTCCCACTTGCACTAGAGTCAATAATCTAGTTTACATCTGGCAACAATCTCACACCCATGGCACTGAGGTGTTGATCATGTTTTACACGTGGAAGAGGTTTAGTCAATGGATCTGCGACATTCAGATCTGTATGTACTTTGCTGATCTTCAGATCTCCATCCGCTATATAATCTCGGATTATATGAAACTTGCGGTTGATATGCTTGGTCTTTGGATGATATCTTGGTTCCTTAGCGAGTGCTATGGCGCCAGTGTTGTCACACAATATCTCTAGTGGGTCCAATGCACTTGGAACCACGCCAAGCTCAGTGATGAAGTTCCTGATCCAAACTCCTTCACTTGACGCTTCTGCAGCAGCCATGTATTCCGCTTCTACTGTAGATCCCGCGATCACACTTTGCTTGCAGCTTCTCCAGCTCACAGCTCCTCCATTCAAAATATACACTTATCCTGTCTGAGATTTAGAATCATCCTTGTCGGTGTCAAAACTAGCGTCGACGTAACCTTTTACGACGAGTTGTTCATCACCCCCATAGACTAAGAAAATTTCTTTAGTTCTATTTAGGTACTTTAGGATGTTCTTCATGGCTGTCCAGTGTTCCACTCCTGGATCACTTTGATATCTGCTCGTCAAACTAAGAGCATTGGACACATCCGGTCTAGTACACAGCATGGCATACATGATGGAACCTATGGCCGAGGCATAAGGCACTTTGCTCATAGCTTCCCTATCATTTACCGTAGCTGGACACTAAGCCTTGCTCAATATCTTACCTGACAACATAGGCACTGAACCTTTCTTTGCCTTATCCATTCTGAACCTTTTTAGAATTTTGTCTAGGTATGTACTCTGGCTTAAAGCTATCAGGCGTCTTTGTCTATCTCTATAGATTTTGATGCCCAATATATAAGCATCTTCACCTAGGTCTTTCATTGAAAAACACTTGTTCAAATAACTCTTCACATCGTTAAGCATGTTAATGCCATTTCCAATAATCAATATGTCATCCACATATAGTACCAGAAATGTCACCGAGCTCCCACTCACTTTCTTGTAGATACAAGCTTCATAGCAATTTGGAACAAATCCAAAGCTCTTGATCACTTGATCAAAACAAAGGTTCCAACTCCGAGATGCTTGCTTCAGTCCATAAATGGAACGCTGAAGTTTGCAAACTTTATCAGCATCCTTAGGATCGACAAAACCTTCGGGTTGCATCATATACAACTCTTCATCAATGTTGCCATTGAGGAACGCAGTCTTGACATCCATCTGCCATATTTCATAATCATGAAACGCAGCAATTGCTAATAAAATCCGAATGGACTTAAACATCGCTACGGGAGAGAAAGTCTCATCGTAGTCAACACCTTGAACTTGTCGAAAACCTTTCGCGACAAGCCGTGCTTTATAGACGGTAACATTACCATCCGCGTCTGTTTTCTTCTTGAAGATCCATTTGCACTCAACGGCCTTTCGGTCGCTAGGAGGGTCCACCAAAGTCCATACTTGGTTTTCGCTCATGGATCCCAATTCGGATTTCATGGCTTCTAGCCATTTCTCAGAGTCTGGGCTCATCATCGCTTCCTCATAGTTCGTAGGTTCACTGTCTTCTACTAGCAAGACAGTCAAGACAGGGTTGCCGTACCACTCAGGGGGGGGGGGCACGCGACCTTGTCGACCTGCGACGTTCAGTAGCAGCATCGTCCGAAGCTTCATGATACTTGTCATTAGCTTCCTCTATTGTTGGTGAAGGCGGCACTGGAACAATTTCAGGTGCTGCGCTATTCTCCAATTCAAGAGAAGGTTCAATAACCTCGTCTAGCTCTACTTTCCTCCCACTCACTTCTTTCGAGAGAAACTCCTTCTCAAGAAAGGAACCGTTCTTTGCGACAAACACTTTGCCTTCGGTTTTGTGATAGAAGCTATACCCAATAGTTTCCTTAGGGTATCCTATGAAGACGCATTTCTCCGCTTTGGGTTCGAGCTTGTTTGGCATCAACTTCTTGACGTAAGCTTCGCATCCCCAAACTTTAAGAAACGACAACTTAGGTTTAGCACCAAACCACAGTTCATACGGTGTCGTCTCAACGGATTTAGATGGAGCCCTATTTAAAGTGAATGCAGCGGTTTCTAATGCATAACCCCAAAATGATAACGGCAAATCAGTAAGAGACATCATTGATCGGACCATATCTAATAAGGTTCGATTCCGACGTTCAGACACACCATTGCGTTGTGGTGTTCCGGGTGGCGTGAGTTGTGAAACGATTCCACTTGCTTTAAGATGCGTGAGAAAATCATAACTCAAATATTCACCTCCACGATCGGATCGTAGAAACTTAATCTTTCTGTTACGATGGTTCTCCACTTCATTCTGAAATTCCTTGAACTTTTCAAATGTTTCAGATTTATGTTTCATTAAATAGATATACCCATATCTACTTAAGTCATCGGTAAAAGTGAGAAAATAGCGATATCCACCGCGCGTCGAAACACTCATTGGTCCGCATACATCGGTATGTATGATTTCCAACAAGTCCGTTGCTCGCTCCATCATACCGGAGAACGGGGTTTTGATCATCTTGCCCATGAGGCATGGTTCGCATGTGTCAAATGATTCAAAATCAAGAGACTCCAAAAGTCCATCAGAATGGAGTTTCTTCATGCGCTTTACACCAATATGACCTAGACGACAGTGCCACAAATAAGTAGTATTATCACTATCTACTTTGCATCTCTTAGCCTCAATGTTATGGATGTGTGTTTCATCCCTTTCGAGATTTAGAAGAAATAAACCATTCACAATAGGTGCATGACCATAAAAGATGTTACTCATATAAATAGAATAACCATTATTCTCCGATTTAAATGAATAACCGTCTTGCAATAAATACGATCCAGAAATAATGTTCATGCTCAACGCAGGCACATAATAACATTTATTAAGGTTTAAAACTAATCCCGAAGGTAAAACTAAGGAGAGCGTGCCGACGGCCATCACATCAACTCTTGATCCGTTGCCAACGCGCATCGTCACCTCATCCCTCGCAAGCCGCCGTCTATTCCGTAGCTCCTGTTTCGAGTTACAAATATTAGCAACTGAACCGGTATCAAATACCCAGGCACTACAACGAGGGCTAGTAAGGAAAACATCAATAACATGTATATCAAATATACCTTTGATGGTGCCAGCCTTCTTGTCCGCTAAGTACTTCGGACAGTTGCGCTTCCAGTGACCCTTGTCCTTGCAATAGAAGCACTCAGTGTCCGGCTTAGGACCAGACTTGAGCTTCTTCTCAGCAGGGGCAGTGCGCTTGCCGCCGCCCTTCTTGAAGGGCTTCTTTGCACCCTTACCTTTCTTGAAGGTGGGTTTGTTGACCATCAACACATGATTATCCTTTTTGATGTCCACTTCCGCGGCCTTCAGCTTTGCGAAGAGCTCAGTGATCGTATCAGTGGAACCAATCTGATTATGAGTCACTATAAAACTTTTGTAGCTGGGAGGGAGTGATTGCAGAACCCTGTCAATCTTGAGCTCCTATGGAATCGTGCATTCCAGTTGCTCAAGGCGTTGAGTGTAGCCCGTCATCTTAATGGCGTGCTCACTAACGGAACTCCCTTCCTCCATCTTGCAGTTAAAGAACTTCTCAGAGATCTCATATCTCTCAGAACTGGCCTGAGTCTGAAACATGGTTTTCAGCTCTTCGAGAATCTCAAAGGGCCCGGGATAGTCTTCAAAACGATTTTGAAGTTCCGGTTCCATAGCAAACAACATAGTGCTCTTAATCACACCATAATCATCTTTGCGCGACTGATAGACAGCTTTCTCATCAGCCGGCGTAGTTGCAGCAGGGGGGTCACCTAACGCTTTCCCAAGGACATAGTCCTTTTGACCGCCAGAGAGAATGATTCTTAGATTGCGGAACCAATTGGTGAAGTTAGACCCATTGTTTCTAAGCTTTTCCTTCTCAGCGAAAACATTGAAGTTGAAGTTGGACTTAGCCATTTGATCTACAGTATTGCAAGTACAAATTAGACTATGTTCATGATAACTAGTTCAACTTTTAATCAAATTACTAGATGAACTCCCACTAAATTCAACATCCCTCAAGTTGTTTAGTGAACACGATCCAAATTCACCACACCTAATCCGATCATCACGATAAGAGATGTGGTTTCAATGGTGGACAACAAAGTGTCGATCATATCATTCATATGACTCATGCTTAACCTTTCGGTTCATGTGTTCCGAGGCCATGTCTGTACATGCTAGGCTCGTCAAGTTAGACCCAAGTATTTCCGCGTGTGCAAAACTGGCTTGCACCCGTTGTATGTGAGCGTAGAGTCTATAGCACCCGATCATCACGTGATGCTTGGACACGACGAACTTTCGCAACGGTGCATACTTGGGGAGAACACAGTTTTATCTTGATCTTTAAGTGAGGAATCATCTTATAATGCTACCATCGCGATCTAAGCATGATAAGATACACAAAAGGATAAACATCACATGCATATAACTTTAATGTGACATGGTATAGCCAATCTTCGCGCAATGATCTCCATCTTGTGCGTGCCGGCATGATCTCCATCACTCCACCATGATTGCCTCCACCACGAATAGCAACTACAACTATTGCTAACTACTTAGCGATAAAGTGAAACTATTACATGGCGTATAAGAAGTTGACACACAGGTCATACACAATTATAAAGACAACCATATGGCTCCTGCCGGTTGTGTACTCATCGACATGCAAGTCGTGAAACATTACAAAACATGATCATCGCATACATTATACACATCACATCTTGGGCCATACCATATCACAGAAAACACTCCCTGCAAAAACAAGTTAGACGCCTCTACTTTGTTGTTGCATGTTTTACGTGGCTTATGGGAGTAGATGCTAAGAACGATTCTTACCTACGGAAAGCCATAACGGTGATATTATGGTTGCCAAACTCCGGTGTTAATCCCATGACAACTATAGTGAGAGAAACTGACATCCACCAGCCGCATGTGTGGAACAAGCCACACGTCAAGTGCGGAGCCGGTCTCGCGAACGACGTCGCGTAAGGTTGGCCTGGACCGCTTCAATCTCACTATCCCGCGTCATAAGAAGAACACAAACAAGAGGCTTGCAACAGAAAACATCAACGCCCGCAACAACCATGTTGCGTTCTACTCGTGAAACACATCTACGCATAGATCTAGCTCTGATACCACTGATGGGTTTCGCGGCATAGTAAATCAAAATTTTCTACGGATGCAAACAGAGGGAAGCCAAGATCTAATCTAGGAGATGCAAACAACGAGAGAGATTGGATTAGATCTTCATACCCTTGAAGATTCGCACAGCGGAACGTTCGTCGGAACGTGGGTGATGTAGTCGTACTCGCTTCTCCTCCTCGCGATCCGATCCGATCTAGCACCACAAGTGGCGATGCCTCCGTGAGATGCACACGTGAGGCACCTCAACGTCTCCTCCTTCCTTGGTCCAGCAAGTATGGTGGAGAGATGGGTTGGATCTACAACGCGACGGCGCGGTGCAATTGGTGGAGAATTTCTGGAGTAGGGCTTCGCCTACAAGCAGTCGGGAGGGAGAGAGGAGGGCAGCAGGGCGGCTAGGGTTGGAGGGGAAGGTGTGTGTGGTTTGGTGCGCCCCCACCCCTCTTTATATAGAGGGGGGGGCAGCCCTAGCCCCTCCCCCAAGCCCAAACCAGCAGCCCCAAAGGATAAGGAGTGGGGGCAAGGAAACCCCCCCTTCTAGAAGGTCTATCTCGAGTTTAAACCTCTCTAGGCCGGCTGGGCCCTATGGGGCCTTGTGTCCCTGGCCCAATGCGGCCAGGGCACTCCCTCATAGGCCCTTGCCCCCTCCCGGAAGGTGGGGCCACGTTGGTCCCCTTCCGGAAGGTTCTAGAAGCTTCCGGTACAATACCGATTAATCCGGAACAATTCCGAACTCCAAAAACTACACTGCCTTATATGAATCTTATTCTCCGGACCACTCCGGAACCTCTCGTGATGTCCCGGATCCCATCCGAGACTCCGAACAAAAACTCATAAACCAATTATCCAATCTATCCTAGCGTCGAGACACGTTAAGTGTGTGACCCTGCGGGTTCGAGAATATGCAGACATGATCTTCTATCAATAATCAACAGCGGGGTCTGGAAACCCATATTGACTCCCACACATTCATCGATGATCATATCGGATGAACCACGATGCCAGGATTCAATCAATACCATATATATATTCCCTTCGTCTCGCGATATTTTACTTGCCCGAGATTCGATCGTCGGTACCGTCATACCTAGTTCAATCTCGTTCACAGCAAGTACTTTACTCGTTCCGTAATCCGATATCACTTTGTGATTAACTCCTTAACCACATTCTTGCAAGCGGTGTTGATATCGATTACCGAGTGGGCCCGAAGTATATCTCTCCGACTTGGGAGGGACAAATCCCATCTCGATACATACAACCCAACAAATACTTTCTGATCACCTGAGAGACACCTTTATGATCACCCTCTCATAGGATGACGTTTGATGACCTCAAAGATTTCTTCCGATACTAGGGAGTTGTATTATCTCATGGTCTAAGGAATACAATATTTGACATAAGAAAAGCTTCGCAAAGATGAACACGATGACACGATCTAATTGCTTCGCTTAGTTTGGGTCTGTACACCATATCATTCTCCCAATGATATGATCTCATTATCAATTGACAACTCATGTCTATGGTTAGAAAACCTTAACCATCATTAATCAATGAGCTAGTCCATAGAGGCATACTAGGGACATGGTGTTGTTCACAAACCACACAAGTATTAAAGTTTCCGCTTAATACAATTCTAGCATGGAATATAAACATTATCATGAACAAGAATGATAATAATAATAGCTTTATTATTGCCTCTAGGGCATAATTCCAACACTTCATTGCTGCGAGGTACATTGGCAATTCAAGCAGAGAATGTCAAACAAATTAGGCCGAACGAACAATCATGGCTTGTCTTGTCGTAGGCTTGGCAATCGAGTATATATGGACCACGGAAATATGAGTTTCTAGATGAAATCAGGGACAAGATTTATGACTAGTGGTTTAGACCATATACAGAAGTTAATACCACTGAATATTGGTTTCGTGAGAGTTTTAATTGCTACTAGGTGGACAACATGGCTACACTTATGCTAATGTCTTATGATGGTGCACTTTCTGAGAAACCCGTTAGAAGAATTCCTGAACCCAAGAATTAAAAATGACAAGTTCTTCTTTACTCAGAAAAAAGAACCACTTTGAATAGTTAAACAAATTATATTTGTCGAGAAATGCAAAATGATATGAAGATGATCCTCATTATCTATTTTGACCAATTGTATTATTTCCTTGTGTATTCCTATAGGAGGTTTTTGTACATGTGTCTTTTGTTTCTCTTTTATCATCTCGTCCAAGAGAGAAAGTTCTTCTAATTCTACGAGTCTTTCTAGAATCCTTTTCTCTTGAATAGATTTATTTAGAATCTAACATCTTCAGGTGTCTTCTCAGTGAAATCCATATATGAAAACCTGATGAATGATCATACAATCTTTCTTTGGAAATACCGATGGAAATTCAAAAATGCCACTTAAAATAAAAATATTTATGTGTTTCCTTAACAACAAAGTGTTACTCAAAAAAGATAATTCTAAAAACTGGAATTTGATGGGGTGTACCAAATGTTGTTTTTGTGGGTTAGAGAAAACCATATGACATTTTTTTATATCGTGCCCTTTTTCCCGTCTCTTATAGCGCATTGTAACTTTCAAATAATCTGGACCCTCAAAATAATATCACAAATATGGTTGGGAATTTGTTGAAAGGAATTCACACTATATCTAAGGATATAATTCACATTCGTGTTTCCATATGTTGGGTTATTTAGAGATGCAGGAATAATCGTAGTCTTTAACAAGGCATGAACTTTTAGTCATTTGTATGTTATTTATTTGATGTCGCACTAGGTGTAGGTATGGGCGCTTCTACTATTGGAGGGCCAATGAAATTCTGTGGTTATTGGATGCAACATTCTCCCGTTGGTCGCTCATGATATCTTTAGCCAGGATGGCTAGCACCATACTAGTTGGCCACAAGATATTTAGTAGTCATATATATGCATTTTATTTTTCGCTAGTTGATTCATGTTTCAACTCTGAGAGATCCTTAACGTCATAATAACTTTAGATGAACTTTTAATAAAAGGTTGTGTGCATCAACCGATGCAGAGTTTGGAGTTATACAACCCTGTTCCAAAAAAAACCCAAAGTTATTTATATACACTTTCATGTGTTTAATCTTTCACTCACATGGCAAGGCTACCACTTACTAGGAAGTCTATGAGATCGTCTGCATCGGGCTTTTAGGCATCGGGCTCGTCTATATACTAGGAAGCCTATAGCCGATTTTTAACTAGTTTGTGGAGTCAACCTAACACATCAGGCTCGTAGGCAAATGTTTCCCCAGGTTGAAGAAAAATCAACGCAAGTGCCATAAATCAGTTCAGTAGGCCATACCTAACAAACAAATCGATGAACGGGATGGTATAATGTGATTATGCCTCCATACTGCCCAATGAACCGAAAGAAGTAATGCAACTCTGTAGACGAACAAAATATGGACATACTTACTGCTGCTAAAGTCTAAACTACTCATAATTTTATTAGTTCTTCTATCCTCAGCCATTGCGTATCATTATCTCAGTCGCTCCTGCTCATTCTATGCCTCCACGTATCATTGATGTCCATTTTGCAGATGGGACGCTAGGAACCCACCGTCGCTGTCGTGACCGGCCAGCAGGGTCACCAGACTCTTCACATACATCAACTAGACACAGTTGATGCTCTCTCTGCTTGGGGCCTTGAAGGTGTGAAGGACCATGGACTCTCATCGGCAGGGTTTTTATTTGTTGTTTAGACTGTTTTCTCCAGTCTTTTTCAAGATGGTGAACGACTGCTACATCTGGAGTAAGAATAAGATAGATCCTGTTAGAATTTTGTTAAAATATGGCTCAGTCAATTTATTCTATTATAATAATTCCTGAAATTTTAGACACCCATTTGGCTATTCATAGATTGGAAATAGGCGAGACAAAAGTTTAGTCTCACACTTCTAGTAGAATGGGAGCTGGACCTCCTTATAAAGGAGCTAGTTTATCACTTGTATGAGCATGAGAAAAAGAGAGACGTGCATGCACGCTCCTTCTTCGCCGCCGCCCGCCTAGTCAATACACACGCACCGTGGGTTGCAGACTGCAGGAATAAGGCAAGCCGTGGACCTACCTATGCCTCGTGCACATGTTTTGTTTTTGTCACACATGAGAATATGAATGGTATGCGCTAAGTGGAGCTTTAGTACAAACTCAGTGGAGATTGAAGACGATCTATTCAGCTTTAGTGCAGCATGCATAGTGAGTCAGGACATTACACTAGGTTAGGCCTTTTTTACTTCTCCGGTATTTTTATCCACAAAAGACGCGGGGATATGCGGGGATTTGGTGTTCGCCCAATACTCTCAAATCCCCTCAAATCCCTTCCCCAAAAATACTCTACCATGATGGAGAGTTTTTAATCTAGTCAAAAATACACTAGTGTGGAGGGGATTTGTGGGGATATTCCGGGATTATCCCCTCAAAACCCGGCCTAGTAAACGACCTATCGGGAAAATTCCGGGATACAAAATAATCCCCTCTCATCCCCTGAAATACTCTAGAAGTAAACAAGGCCTTAATGAGGTTGCCACTGGTTAGTGAGGGGAAACAAATGAGATGTTAGAGAGATGAGTATGCAAAGTTTTAAGGGAGAAACCTTGCCATGCAAGGATCATTACAGATTAAAGATTTGAATTTATTGTACAATATTTGGAGGATATGGACAATAACATGATGTCTACTAGATAGGGTATGATCATGTGCATCTCTGGAAATTATTTCATATGTTTCTCATGACATTTGATTGAATTTTGGTTCCTTATTCAGAAAGTCAAAAAATGATTTCTTTGATTAAAGTTTAAAAAGTTGAACATACCAAAGTGGGGGCTTTTTTGGTGCAAATAGGTTATAAATACCATAATCTAACTTGGGTAATTATCCCATAATTTATTGTTGAGCTAACATAATCAAAACACTCATTTTTCCTATTTTTTCAAAAATGAAAAATAGGTAAAAATAAATATTTAACCTTCAAAAATATTTTATTTAGAAGAAGAGAGAGATTGAGTATAATACATGTCTCAAATATGATTTTTAGTAAAGTAATGTTATGTAGAAAAACAAACTTTTAAGAAGATAGGTTTTGAGGATTTTGGGTAAGCAAAGAATTAAATCGTTTTGGGGCCAAATAATTTTTAAAATACCTTTAATGAATTTATTAGAAAAAAGATGAGGTGAAATATAAGATAGAAATCAATCATCAATTTATACCTTTGAAAATATAATTTTATTTGAAAGTAGAGAGTTTTAGGGTTTTGGAATGAACATAATTAAGAAGTATTTTAAATTTGAAAATAGGATTAAAATACTTCTAAAATATATCCTCGTCTCCTGTGACCAAACTTTTGACTTTTGGGTGTGTTATGGTCACATGTTCATATATGGATTGTTTTAATCACAAGCAAGTCAAACAAAATCAATGAGAAGCAAGAAAAAATCTAAAGTTTTTGTTGGTTCCAACATTTTTCTCTATGAATCTTCTTAACATCCAAATTACAATTTTTGGGATATTATAGACCTTATTTCGAGGAGGACCGGTACGATCTTGTCATTGAAAGTGCGCCGGTTTGGCTGATCAGGCGGGTCAGTGTCGTCCTAGAGCTGCACACTGGAGCTGAATTGAAATGTGTCCAAGAGGCAGGGTTTAACTCCATACATCCCTCCCAACGTGAGACACAGAGCCAGACTTGCTTCCCCACTGAACATCAGCAAAAGAGGTGGATGCTGTTTGCCAGTTCTCGCATGAAACATCGACGGTGGGGTCACCATGCACATCACCCTGTTGATATTTTCTCGGCTACCAAGTTGCTTAGTTGGAGGGGTGGGACGGTGGAGGCCCGTGATAACCCAATCTTATCACGGAGCATGACAGCCATTGTGTTTGGGTTGGATTGGCGGGTTGCATGGTCTAAAACCAGACCATGAAAATACATGAAGCGCATCTCCTAGTACAGATGCAAATTTTGCACTAGATGTTTTACCGACGCCGCTCAATCCAAATGTACTCACGAGTTCTGGCCGCACTGAGTTCATTGGCATCATGTGTCTCCTTGCCTACAGCTAAGTTGGAAACTTCAGCGACACTTGAAGCATCAGTGAAACTGTGGCCTACCTACTAGCATGCATCTAAGCGGGAATGGTCGGGTCCTAGGATTTTCTACCATGGTTTCAAATTGAGTGACTAGCAAATGGGAAGAGCATAAGTCACCGAAGTGACATGATCCTTGAGCCAGTCAAGTAGGGGTGTGTTTGATGGGTGCATATATCAAGGTGGATATTTAGCTCAGAGTTGGTAGATGATATCAGTTAGCTTCATAAAAAAGTGGATCCCGTCATGTACATGTGATAAAGTCTATATACCTATACCTATGCCTACTTTTTATAATAACTAGGAAAAAGGCCCGTGCTTTGCACCGGGAGAAAAAATATCCCTCACTCTTCTAATAAAGAAACACAGTGATGAATCGGGCTCTCTTTTTTAGCTATAGACTCATTCATGGTTAGTGCTAATGCGTGTTTTGAAATGGATGCACGACGTTTAGATTATAACATGTTTTCATGCTAGTGTTTGTAGTCGTCGCTATATATGGTCTAGTGTCCTATTTGTAATTTTTATTGTTTTTAGGATTGTTTATACTACCGTTGTTGATTATTAATAGATCAGTCGAATTTCGCAAAAAAAGGTAATGAAAAATCTACTTGAAAATCCATTATAAATTATTTTATTAACGGTGGAACTCCTCTTTCAGACAACCTATAATGGCATCACTCCTGAAGAACCCCACTGATGATTACGACTGGACATTGAACAGAGAACAATTCTTGTATGCGGAAATGGAAATAAATGAGCAAATATATATTTATTTATTTGTTCAAGTAAGACATATAACAAAGTACATATGGCAATTAGAACTGAGTCGCGAAGCAAACCGGAGTAGCAATATCTTGAAGAACTTCATGAAAAGAGGCGTGCAACAGGATATCTCTGGCGGAGTGCTGACCTTGCCGTCGATGGACCACCACCACCGCTTGCCGGGCAGCACGGATCATATCACATCAAGGGGTGGCGCGTGGATCGGGTTATTTTTTCTAAGATCAGAACAGACCGAGAAGCCCTGTTCGTGAAGAAGCCAGTGAGCAATTCATCATACGTAGAAGCAGATGGAGCCCTCGTAAGCATGGTCGTCCTCATCGGCAGCTTGGAAGAACCGTGTGATGCCACATGTTGTAGAGCTAGGACCACTTGCTCTCAGATCCCCGATCCATTTTGTGTTAATTCGGTACAACAACAATAAGATTAGGGATCAAGCAATGTACTTAAAAAGTGCATTAGCTGAATCTTTGCTTTGTTTTTATCCGTGTTGTACCTTTATTTGGCAGACCCTACCTACACTTTTTAGGACGATTTTGCCCCTATCAATTCGAGGATATTACCCACTATGTCACCCATAAGTGAACGATTTTGCCCCTATCAATTCGAGGATATACCCACTATGCCACCCATAAGTGAGCTAATTGTTGGTGTATAGAATGACTCGCAAGAGGCAACTGGCCAATCTATATGTACTTCGTATACTTACGATCAATCCGGACTACTGGCCACTGTCGCCCCCATGTCGGACCAAGACCTGAGGCAGCAAACCATCGCCGGAACACCCAAACCGCGCGGCGAGGCAGTCTGACAACGGAGAACGGGCTTCACCATCTTGGCATGATGCCGCCACTAAGTCATTGAGTTCATGTAACATGCATGAAAACAGTGAGGTCAGATCGCATGGAGCCGTCACTGGGGCCGATCTCCACGGCAGAGTATCGACGAGTTCGGTGCGCGCTGAAGCTATTGGATGGAGTGTTTGCACACGGAAGCTGATGACACACGGAAGCAGAGTTGTTCTTGAACCCACGACACACGGAAGCAGAGAAAATCAGGATAAGCAACGACGAGATCGATCCAATCAATGGCGGTGCTGCGATGGGGTGTGTAATTGGACATGTCCACGGCTGCCATACGTGCTCATATAATTAACCGTGTGTGGTGCTACAAATCACGGGTGAACCCCATGGCCTAGAAGAGGACTCCTAGCAGCGGCACCACAAAGTCCAAGGCCCATGTAGGCTTGGTGGCGCGGTACTGCCGTGCTAGGTAGATGCGTGCGTACGAAAACGCAAGCGCTGCAACATGTACAACAGTACGAGCTAAGGCTGAACTGAACTGATGCAACACGTGCATGCGATTTGTTAAATGAATAAAGGAAAAATCTATTGACAGGCGCCGCATCAACATATCTTCCGTGCGGCGCGGTGCAGTTTAGAAAAAACAAGAGAGAATTCCTTTGTTGGCCTTGGTTAAAATTTGCTTTCTTTTTTGACCTTAGACAAACTTTTTTTCCCTTTTTGACAAGAAAAACTTCACTCGGTTCCTTATTTGGTCCTGCCGTCGAATCCGTTTGCTCCCTCCGTTAAGTTTTATTTTCCTGGACAATTATACCCCTGACTTGATTCACATTGGAAAGGAAAAAAAAAGGAAAAAGAAAACTACCGCGAGCGACCCAGTCCCGTACACCCGTCTCGACCCTCCTCTCTCGTCCTGACTACCGCTTTCAAACCTTGCATAGAGGGGTTCCGTGCTGGCTGTAGACCATACTTGGCAGTAGATAGCACCTTCTTGACGGGCAGGTTCAAGGGGCAGCTAGCTAGTGCAACCGCTGTTGATGGGCATAATTGGATGTATCCGGTCTGTTTTAGAGTTTTTGACTCTGAAACTAATGAGAATTGGATCGGGTTCACGCAACTACTTAGACAAGCCATAGGATCACCACTAGGTTTGGCCATATGCACTGATGCTGGCCAGGCAGTGATGACAAGAGTAAAGGAAGTGTTCCGAGAAGCAGAACATCGAGAATGTATGTTTCACTTGGTGAGCAACTTCAAGAAAAAGTTTTATGGGAAGGTGTTCGATGACCATCTTTGGGCTGCTGCTTACTCATGGAAGCCATATTTATTTGGAAAACATTGGGTTGCAATGGAGGAAGCGAAACCAGCCGCAACTGCATATATACGGAAGTGGCATGATAGGTTGTGGTCTAGGAGTCAATTCTCTACCTTTTGCAAGGTGGACTATGTAACCAACAACTTGGCAGAGTGCTTTAGTAATTGGATTAAGCACTACAAATCCTTGAACTTAGATGACTTCATGGACAAGTTGAGACAACTGATTATGATCAAGTGGAACCAAAGGAGAAAACTAGCAAAGAAGTTAGATGCATTGGTTCTGCCCCACATAATGAAAAGGTTGAATGCAATGACTAGAGAATTAAACTTGGAAGTGGTAGAATGCTCAGAAGAAGTGGCTGAAGTGACTGCATTGGGAGGCAGTGGCTTTAGGTTTGTTGTCAACTTGCAAGAGAGGACATGTTCTTGTAGACAATGGCAAGTTTCTGGCCTTCCTTGCAAACATGCTCTTGCCTTCATCACATCACTAAGCAATACACACATAAATATGAGCCTAAGTTTTTCAATTCAAATATGTTATGTGACTGAATTTTTGGTTCGCTATATTGGTCACATATTGCACCAGGGGCAAAAGCGTAATCTTACGTACCTAGTTAACACTGTTAGTGTCCAAAATGTACTAGAGGGCCAAATAAGGAACCGAGTGAAGTTTTCTTGGAGGAGAACCCACCAAGCGTATAGCATTCCCTCACGCGAGGATTATGCTTCACCAACCCGCTAGTGCTTATTATCGGGCAAGGACACCAGAATTTTTACTAGAAGTAGAAGAGTTACACAAAGTTCGCGAAATGTCTGAGGTCAAAAAAGGAATCCAAATTTCAACCAGGGCCAACAAAGGAATTCTCTCAAAAAACAACCCCACTTGCCCCCTCCTCCAACAACCGCTTGTATACATATTTTTTTTAACCAACCTTATCCTCTCATGAATTGCTCTGGACCACTCATTCACTCCCTGTCTTTTCTCTCTTTCGAAAAGCAGCCGGGCAAAGATTTAACCTGGCAATCAGGCACTATGAATTATGGCAATTAGATAAAATTAACATGGCAGCTATGTAGCAATTAACTAATGATCCTATTTTGTTTAAATATGGTAATCAAATTTTGCTTATCTGGCAACTATGCTCGAGTGAGCCGGTAACCATATCTTATTGGAGTAATTTTTCTGCCAATCCAGTTTAACTATTCTGGCAATCAAGTTTAATGAATCAGGCAATCAAGTTTAACTATTATCGCAGTTAAGTTTAATGAATCAGACAATCAAGTTTAACTATTCTGGCAATAAGTACAATTATTTAGCCAGTCAAGTATACTATCTGGCAAGTGGCAGCTATGCTTTGTTTTGTGCTAGCTAAACGGGACATCATGAGATTTTAGTTGAGAAATCGAATGAGCTATCGTCTGATGCCATATGAAAGATGCTTTGTACTAGCTAGCATTTAGATGCTTTGCATGCAGCTTTATACATTTTTTGCTAGAAATGCAGGAGGACAGCATGCAGCTTTTTTACATTATATTTATGCTGTGCATGGAAGGACACCCGGTTAAAAGTAGAAAGCGAACACAACGCGTAGGCGGATACGGCCGCCGCACGGATGGACATAATGTGCGGCGCCGCGCGTTAGCACAGTCCATGAATAAATTGTGTCAGGTGTTCTGTATCCTATGATACTTTCCATCATGAGCAAGATAAAAAGAAATTGATCCATGAGCTTTGGAGCACACGTGTGGATGAAGTAAGTGCATCACTATGTTTGATTGGATTCAGGCTTGCAATTCTTTCCTATGTCCAAATGGTTTTTTCTTGGTTTCTTTGCTCGGTATCCTGTTTGTGTATGAGATGACAATTGTTGCATGATACGGAGTAATAATGAAGTGGACGCGACGTGTATATAAGGCTCGAAGCAGTCTGAGTGTGTCACGAGGATCGTGCATATACAGGGTGCCACCAATGTGATTGGTGATCTTCATTTCTCCTGCCAGTGCCTGCTAGCCTCTTTTGGTAGTTCAAGTCTTCCTTGGAACAAACTACAACTTATGGATCATAAGCTAGCTCTTCGTGTGTACTACATGGAGTATTATATGTTCGAGATATTGTTTTGTAGAGTTACAAGCGTAGAAGCTAGCTAAGCTTTGGTTTCAAATTTAGATGAAGTTTGCTTATTTTAGAGCATTATAAAACATATCACGTGTATATCTTCAAGTTCCATAATTAGCGTAGGTTTCAACTCTTTATCTATTTTCTTCAACCGATGGTGACATGAAAGTTCTCAATAACAATGTTCACTGAATCATGAAAGAGATATGCCTAATTCTCATGGGGTCATAGCTGAAAAGCCGAGATACAAGTAAGAAAAGAGCTAGCAAAGTCGAAGGAAGATGCTTTTATGTTTTTTCCTGCGTTTATCAATTTTGATCTCCCGTTGCAACGCACGGGCATGTTTCCTAGTAAATATTAATATCATAAGGAGGTCAACCGACATTTGAACGTGATATTTATGCGCCATAATTTTGTAAATGACAAATGATATCAACATTTTTCTTTCCGTTGTGGTGTAACCTGGGATTCCGCGAGCTCCTGCTATCGGGTCTGTTCATGTCTCTTATGTCATTTCTCAAGCGCCCAGTCTACTTCGACATCGACTAGAATGAGTATCACCTGGCATGAAGAAACTTGACGGCTTCTAATCCAGTCAAAGCGTTTATGTCAACTCTGTTTTTCACATACGGCACACATGCTATGACTAGAGGAATATATATACCGCAGTGTCAACGAGCACATGTATGCCCCTTTGGTCCAGCTTTTAGCGAGCCAGGCTCTGCCGGTGGAGGTAAAAACGCATATATAGTCGCTCACAGAGTTCATGAGAGATGAGGTAGGGCACATGTTGACATGAGCTTGTTCCATCCTCCTCTCCAGTCTACCATGCATGTGCTCCTTGATCGATTTTTTTGGGCAAATGTGTGCACGAGGGACAGCATATAGAGAGAGTGCCTAATAGAAGAGTCTAGATAGAGGAAAAACAAACACGGTGTCTAAGATTACACTACCCATAGGATCAGTCACGACCCACTTGCACCTGCGCCAATTTGATCATCACCCAACTAGCACCCAACAGGCAGCACATAATACACCAGGGGCTGTGCCCAAGGATGTTTATATACACGCAAAACCAACTAAGGACACCAAGCACTAATCTAATTCTGCACTACACGAGGCGAACTTTGCAGTCGTCGCTTCGCTGAAGTCTAAACCACTTATGTTCCTATTGCTGTTCTCGAGCTCTGGACATCTCGCATCTTCGTCTCAGTCACTTCCGCTCCACGTCGTCCGTCGCATCATCCCTATAAGATTCTCTCTTCGCGTTTGACGGTTTAGGAGTAACCCAGCCTTTTCATATCTCATGATGCTGGTTTGTTTGGGTTGGATCCGCGGGTTGCATGGCTCGAAACTAGACAGTGAAAAACCTCAGATCGACATCTTGTAGTGCTTGAGTATGAACTGGCACTAGATGTTTTCCTGTTGCCGCTCAATCCGAAGCTACTCACGAGTTCCCACAGCGACACTGATTCCATTGGCATCATGTGTGTCATCGTCCACTGCCAGGTTGGGAACTTTAGCCACACATAGGAAGTGATCGGATTTCCTGGACTATCCACGATCTTGTGAGTGGGAAATTGTCGCGTGTCCAGAGTTTTCTAACATAGGTACAAAGTGAGTGAGTAACTGAGTACCAAAATACAAGACCATATATATAGAACTCATCAGAGCTGGACCATGGAGTATTCAGGTTGTTGGGTGCGATGAAGAGGATGCAGCCAAATAGTAGATTGCACTGAAGAGAGGCATTAATTGAGGACATATCTTACCCTGGTTGTTGGTATCCATCGGGCGTTATTTCTCTATCTCGATTATTCTACTCTCCACGCTCTATATCCCGATCATGCCCATCACCGATCAATGGGTTTATCTTGCGCATCATCCCGTTGATGTTCAGTCAGCCGTCAGGTACTTAGGTATACCAGATTCTCGAGTGGTCCTTCCTTCTTTTTTTGGAAATGGCACTTCGTTACTTAATAGTAAGTTTACACCTAGCCTCTGCATAGATAGGATGCACACAGCCGATCAACCACAGAACTCCATACCAATGCAAAAGTACCAACATTACAAATAAAGGTCAACAAAAACACATTTCTCCAAACAAGTTAAGGAAGATCTATCCGTATATCACGCTGCCATCCATGTCGGGAGAAGATATTCCTCGCTGTGTCCTCTAATCGCGTACAACCCTCTGCAAACAAGTCGCGGAACTTCATACGTTGCACGGTGGTCTATTAACAGAGGATAGCAGTGGCCCAATAAATAACCTGCAGGGGAGAAGACACAATATTATTAAAAAAATTGTCATTTCTACATAGCCAAAGCGACCAAATAATTGTCAACAATAGAGCGGTCCTTCCTTGTACAAGTCCTTCCTACTACAAGAGACACAATGAGCACCTATGAATTCTGGCTGTACCTGTCTATAGATGGTTTTCCACATGATCTACAACGTGGGTGACTGGCATCTTTCTAACCGCCTTTGAGATGCATAGGTGTCGTCTAATGATTTTTTTTCACTGGTTGATCTTCATGTATACCCTTTGTGACCTATGAGGTGTTAACTTTGAATACTTGAAACTATACATTAATTAGGTTGTGTGCATAAATTGATGCGGTGGCCACGAATATGTTCCCCATTTCGAAAAATTGCTAATCCAACCTTCCAACACCGTGAGACTGTATTACGAGTGCACCATGTAGAACCATTGTCTAGAATGTTCACTGTGTTACATGACTTCAACTTCCACACATGAATCACAACAACCCACAAGTGAAGATATACGCACAATGCTAACAAGTTGTCCTTGTGAATGAAAAAGGAAACAAGGTTAACAATGTTACATATTTCTGCCATGAAAATGTAGATCGTGAGATGACCATTGATTGGAACATCTCTAAAGATGTTTTTCTCATGGCACTCATGCCTACTCTAAAACATTTGCGTATGCTGCCACACTCACGCACACTTGCATCTCGTGTCAACAGGGAGGGAGTGATTCATCGCCCATCTGAAGGACAAATATATTGATATTGTAGCACTAGAGGTTCTCTACATTTGATTGCATTGGATCATGGCTTGTGTTTTGGTAAGATATTTTTTTGACAAGGGGAAATCCCCAACCTCTGCATGGTTCAAAACTAGACCCATGAAAAACCAGAGATAGACATCTTGTAGTGGCTGAATATAATCTAGCACTAGATGTTTTCCTGTTGCCGCTCAATCCGAAGCTACTCATGAGTTCCCACAGCGACACTGATTCCATTGGCATTATGTGTGTTCTTGTCCACTGCCGGGTTGGGAACTTTAGCCACACATAGGAAGTGATCGATCGGATTTTCTGGACTATCCACGATCTTGTGAGTGGGAATATTTGTCGCGTCCTGAGTTTTCTAGCATATCTACAAAGTGAGTGAGTAACTGAGTACCAAAATACAAGACCATATATATAGAACTCATCGGAGCTGGACCATGGGGTAGTCAGGTTGTTCGGTGCGATGAAGAGGATGCAAACAAATAGTAGTTTGCATCGAACAAACACATTAATTGAGGACATATATTACCCTGGTTGTTGGGTGCGATGAAGATGATGCATCCATTCTCGTCCTCGATGAGGCACTCGATCCTCGTATGCGTCGCTGCTGGGCCAGCGCGGACATTAGGGAAGAAGGTCTTGGAGGTTAGCACCTTCGCGACGAGCATATGACGATTATCTAGCGGTGGAGAGTAATCATTAAATTATACAAAGACATACAAAGAGTTGGGGATCTAGGGTGGCAATGAGTTTTATATAGGAAGGTTTGCGAGTTTCAGTTCACGGTCGAGGATGAAACTAAATTGATAACTCTACAGTGGAGAAGTTGGGTACTCAACGTGATTGCTGTCTATTTTGCCTGCTTCCGAAAGGTGAGAAGGCAGACCGATCATCAACCCGTTGGTGGGTGATACGGTCAAGCATGAACCGGAGAAGATGGTGGCCTCTATACCTCCACCGCTACTTGCGGGGTCACAAATATGCACATTTGACTCTGGAAACGCTCCCGTGCCGTCTCCTCCAGGTGGCACCAAGGTGAAACCCTAGCCGCAAAAAGGCCAAGGCTCGGTGGCCGTCGCAGATGCCGGCGAGCACCATGGTAGTGTCAGGCCTGGCGCATAAGGTGGCGGGGGTTGCTTCGTGGCGGCGGACCACTGGTGGCGATTGGGGATGGAGGGCGGTGGTATCCTGTGTGTGGGATCTGGTGTTCCCTCAGGCGCGGCGTCCGTGCGAGGTGAAGATGATCTGCTCATGGCATTGGGGCGGCGCCCTAGTCGTGTGGCATTGGTGGCTTGCGTTGGGCTTCTGTGCATGAGGTGGGTGTGGCGGCTGTAGATCTAGGCTCCTCCAAGACTCGCCATCGGTGGCCCCGAGGTGCATGGGGAGGCAGGGTGGTACTCGCGGTTGGCCTTAATGCGGTGTCATATGGTCATCTTGCTCGGGACAACAACTAGAGGAATGGAGCGTGCATGTGGTTTGTTCGTAGGCTTTCCTCCACTTCCACCAGAGGGGGTCGGTGGGCGGGCGGCGACGTTGGGGCCTACCGATCTGCCCAATAAAGGGGCGATCTTCAGGTCTTCTGGCGCGTGGACGATGGTTTGGTTGATGCCAGTTCTCATTTTCTAGCTGGTGACGAGTTCCGAAAGGCTCCGCCGACGATCACCTTTGGCGCACAAATTTCCTGCAGATTGCTAGATCGGATGGGATTTGTTTGTGTGTTCCCATATTAGAATGGAGCGACATAAAGCTTGACTAACTGTTGCCATCATGGGACATGTCGGTTTCTGATGGAATGGACGAACAATGATGGAGAATGTCAAACGGCTGGCTGTATTTTCGTGGTGATGAGGACCTTGCTTGGTGATTCTTCACTTTCAGGGTGAAACTCTTCCCGGGAGTGAAAATCTAATGTCTAGTCTTAATTGGTTGTGACTGGCAATGGTCTTGATTGAAGGCATTGTTTTGAGAGGGTAGACTTGGTCCAGTGTGTAAATTCATGGTCTGACCTTAATTGGTTGTTCTTGGATCTATTCTATCTATTATATACTAAAAGCAATATAAGGATGTGTTTCGAGGCACGAGGTTGATCCACATAGGCCTTAAAAATATACTACGTTGATCTGCATATTAACGGTTTAGATTAAAAGATATAAAAGGTGTTACGTAAAATATTAAACGTGTACACATATACATGTGACACGTAGTTCAAAAGGAAACTAAAATCTAGATCTCCGTACGTGAACTTCCTCCCGGCCGGCTGGAAATATTTTTTTTCAGAAATAAGGAAATAAAAATTAACAGGTCAGGATTTTTTTTTGCAGGTAAGAGGTCAGGATTTAACTACAGACTATTTCACCTAAGTCACCTAACATGATTGCAAACATGAAAATCCACGTGCTCATTTTCTTATAAAAACATGTGCTCATTTATTTGCGATTTAAGCTGACTAACAAGCAGCTACCGTACGTTCTATTAAGTAGAAACCGATGAGCTTCCAAACAAAAAGGTGTACGCAATTTCATTGGTATAGTCGGTACCATCTACTATTAATTTCTAGAAGGAAAAAACGTCCCTCTATATTAGAAGTGGAGTTAAGTTATATACTAGCTACGATTTAACTACGGACTGCAAACACCAAGAGCCATGTTTGACAAGATTTAAGACGATAGAGTCAATATCTACCATCCGTTTTATTAAAATGAAAACCGAATTGTGTTCTAAAAAAAGATGGACATGATTTTGATTAGAAAAAGAACCACTTAGGATAGCCAAACAAATTATATTTATCGATAAATGCAAAATGACAGTAGAGTCAATATCTACCATCCGTTTTATTAAAGTGGAAACCGAATCGTGTTCTAAAAAAATATGGACATGATTTTGATTAGAAAAAGAACCACTTAGGATGGCCAAACAAATTATTTAACAATAAATGCAAAATGACAGTGACATGATCCTCATTATCCATTTTGATCAATTATATTATTTTCTTATATTCATAGCAGTGTAACATTCGTGCGGAAGCCCCGTCGCGTAACGACATACCTCAGTTGCTAGGGTAATATACGTGTGGGGCCTAGCACATTAAACTTTTGTTTTTCAGATTTGCATCTACACTGAAAACTTAGATCTCCATGGTGCCTAATTTGGCAGATTCAAGTGGTTTCTTCCCTTTATATTGGATCGTATGTGTAAGACATGTAACTACCTTCATTTAAATAAAGACATATAAGTCGCACCGAAACCGTAGAATCGTGGTATGGGAAATGCATGGGCTATTCTTTAGATGGAAAATGGTATGCGGGACGCTCTAAAGTAATTAGGATATATATATATATATATATATATATATATATATATATATATATATAACACGTATTTAATTAGATTCAAAATTTTGCACCAATCAGTTTTTTAGATGAATCCGAAGTTTATTTATTCATGAAATATATACAATAGATCAACTAAACTAGAGAGGTTTACCGTGGTTCAAAGAACATTGTGATGGCGGAAGATAAACCTAACCATTTTTCTTATTAATATCGGTAGAATAAATAATAGATTCCCTTCACATTAGATGTAGGTATAAGATATGTAAGTCCCTTCATCTAAAAAATAGACATATAAGTCCCACTAGAAATGTAGAACCGTGGCATGGAAAATGCACATGCTATTTTTTAAATGGAAAATGTTTGCTCTAGAATAATTAGGTTATAGAGCTAAAACACATAAATCTGTTCAAAAACATTTTTTCAAAATTTTGCAAGTAGAAATTTTAACACTAATATGAATTTATTTATTCAAAAAATATACACAATAGATCAAAGAAAATCAAGAGGTTTAAGGCCCAGTTCTTTTGGCGGCTTCTCCGAGAAGCCGCCCTAACCCCAGCTTCCTGGGGAATCCGGTTCCAAAATTTTGTGAGGCTTTCAAGTTAGTTTAGCCTTAACCACTTTGGAAGCCTTCTAATTTTTTTGAACCGGCTTTCCCAGGAAGCTGGGGGTAGGGAGGCTTCTCGGAGAAGCCGCCAAAAGAACTGGGCCTAACTATGGTTTAAAGCACATAGGAAGTTCGGACGATGCACCCAACCATTTATTTGATTCACAGGTGAACTAATTTTTTTATGCAAGCACATCTAGAAGTCAATATATGATGAGGGATAAAGATTGCTCTCTAGGAGAAATATTTTGTTTTAGGAATTTTTATATTATGTATTTGTTTAGGTGTTAAGATAAAAACACTAACTAAGACTATTCCGATTAGATCGATAATGAAATAGAAGAACCATTGTCCCTCACTACCAACAATGGGTACTATAGAGCCCTCACTCACCTGCCCTACCTTAAGTGTTTGCAGACATTCTCAATTTTAGTTTAATAGTACATCCCAATGGAACACAAATACCTTAGGAGTTAGTGTCTTTAGGTGAACTGGACGGGATGATTGAAATGGATGGAACATTAGCTTGACTGTCACCCATATGTTATTCAATCAATTGACAACAAACATGATGGGGTGCATTCAATTTTCTTCTAATGTTTTTTTATTTAAGGTTATTTCATTCCTTCTATTGAGCACGATGAGTGAAGTTGACTATTATTGAGTTCTAATATACAAGATTAAGCATTTCCACTTACTCGATCAGAAAACTACATTGAAAGAACGACACACATATAGGAGGTAGTAGATATAGAGAGATGTAGAGGTATAGACTCGGTGGCAAGATAATTAGCATGTGATTTCATAAGATAAAACACAGATATGACTAGGGAAAATTAATATCAGTATCAGTATATCACGAGCTTCCACGTTTTCCTATGATATTACCAAAAAAATAAAACTTTTATCTCAACTTATATTTTCTAATCCTATACAATTTTAAAGGACATGTCCTGAAACTATGTTGGCAATTTTGTGTAGTCATATGATATTGCATAAAAATATATGCGAGCAAGAGCGTGCTACAACTATTTTGGAGTGGGGAAAGCTGGGCAACGAGTCAAGGATAATATGCATCTGAAATATTTCCTCGGTTTCAAATAATTGACATTTGAGAGAAGTTAATCGAAACTTATTTATCTTTAGAAAGGTTGCGAAATCCAAATAAATAAGAAGGTTGCGAAATCCAAATAAACTTCAACACCCACTCTCATGTGTTGCTCGACAATTCCTAGGCATAAATAGAATGAGGGGAAAACAATTTCTATGTTTAGAGTGCTAAGACTTGATCCCGAGACATCTACTCGGACATCATATTAAGTTCAAATTGGCAATCGATAGAACCAAAAGTTAAAACTGATGGGGAAGGATGGGTAATCCACATATCATTCAACAAGTTATATTAGAACAAAGGTAGTATATTGAGTATTTTAAACAATGGAAGACCGTCACATGTTTCAAATTGGTAGAAGTAAATGAGGGAAAATATTTCACATGTAAAATGAAAACTCTTATTGTTTAGTTGGCTTCCAAGGATAAAGTAGTTTTATTTGATTCGTTAAGAAAATTTATTTTCATATCCATTACAAAGATCATATAGTCATCATGTGGTATTTTCTCAAGTAGAACCTAAATGCAAATATATAAAAAAAAATTCACATGTAAATAGAGATGATCCCCATATGAATGATAAATCTTACAAACATCACAAAGGATTAGATATATGGTGCTTTCGAAAATGGAATTATCATAATTCCTAAATGTTGAAGATGGTTAAAAATGGTGTACCAAAATGCATAATTTTATTTAGCACTATGTTTATAGTAACAATATAATATTATTACTTCCAATCAAATAATTTTAATATTCATAAAATTGCAAATTAGCTACTCAATCACTTTCAACACGCTAAGGATTTTTCCCTCGCAAATGCGAGCGCCACTGTGCTAGTTATATACTAAAAGCAATATAAGGTTGTTTTTCGAGGCACCACGTTAATCCACATCATTTGAATTATTTTGACAGTTAGATTTATAATTTATGGCTAGGATTTAGTTCAAGATTATTAATTACCGTAAAAGTGTAGTTCCGTTTGTCACGCCTCATAGTCTGTCCAGAAATAAAACGTACGAGTCTGTTGCAAAATAAAAGACTAGGCGGGCGAGCTGGCAAAATCCGTTAGCAAAAAAACAAGACGTTAGCCAGGTCACTTTGAAAATAAGAGTTGCCGTGATCGTGTTGTATGCATGGGTAGAGAGCCCACAACAAAACTGATTCGTAGTCGGCAGAGTCCATATATGCAATCCGTATTTCCGCGTGAACACAGAATTCCTAAGCAAACAAAAAGATCTAACTGCACGTGGACATATCAGGGAAGTGGACTTATAAGAAAAAAATTACCTGATTTCATTGACCGGTGGACCCATATATATTCTAGGGTCGATTCTTTCCGGGGAATCAAAAGCTATTTGATAATAATCTTCTTCCTCGATGCTCAAGTTAGTGCAAAATGGACTTGGGTGTGAGGGTTTGCAAGCGAGGCAACAAAATTATCCGTACTTTTTCTATTTATTATATCTCCCCATGTACATACATGATCCACTTGGAGTTGATATCTTCCTTACTTTAATTCACTTTATAATCCCACGCACACGTAAACATCATTGGTTTGACTTTCCTATATTCATTGGCCAAATAAGATAGAGAAAATCCTAGATACTAAAATTCAAAGTTGAATATTGATAACATGAAAAGTCGCTTAACTCCCAAGTAAACCTAAAATAAGTTTTATCATGGTATTGTCAGTTACCATGCCCAAGATCAATATCTCTCTGTTTGGATGGAATAACTTTAGATCCACATAAAAATTACTCGCATCGGTCCGAATCTCTGTAAACCATGTCTTAGATCTAGCTGAATTAAATATGTCACTATTTCCATGGTTGTTATATATTTTGAAATATACAAAGAAACCATAGGTGTACATTTGACTCAAAAACTACCTTGGTAGTATTATTGCATGTTTAATTTCCATAATAACATTTTATAGGCACAATAAATATCTAAAGCAACAATAGTATGAAAACAAAATATAGTATTAAAAAGATGTTTCAGATAAGATAGAGAAAGTGGAGGCTTATAGAGCAACGGAAATCAAGAGATGGATGGAGGTGGAGGTAGAGACTCGGTCATTAGTAATTAAACATGTAATTGCTTGAGACCTTTGATACAATTGAAATATCAATACCGATAAACATGGTTTGTTGCTAAGAGAGCTTAGCAAGAAAGTTTAATTTTCAGTATAAGCAACACAGATCTTCACCTTTTTTATTCAAAGAACTTTTTGAAACGATTTTCCAATTCACGTTCTTAGG
Source organism: Avena sativa (assembly GCA_916181665.1). Classification (NCBI taxonomy): domain Eukaryota; kingdom Viridiplantae; phylum Streptophyta; class Magnoliopsida; order Poales; family Poaceae; genus Avena; species Avena sativa. The sequence continues at coordinate 294,416,611 of OV702282.1, forward strand.
AAATATTAGTGTGTGATTTGTTTCAACTGCATTATCATAAGTCTTTTCATGTTTCTTTGTACATCGTTCAATTTGAAAGGAAAATTTTAATTGGGTTGAATCAAATATCGGAGTTGTATGGTGATGCTAATGGGATGCTGATGGCCACCTTGGACATATTCTGGTGGTACCATGGGAATAGAAAAGAATATCTAGGTGAAGAAACGCGGTAAAACTGATGATTGATAATGATGTTGACATACATATTATTAGACACCCATGTCCAATAGATGGGGTCTAGAAAACTTGCTTTTTGTTTGACTATGTATATGTAAAATGACAACTGGAATAGGATAAAAGAAAACCAAATAAGAAATAACTATGCTAAAAACATTTTTACATTTTTTGCAATATATTTACATAAATTATTTGTCAATTTTGCATGTTGGACACAACTACAAGTCTAAAATGTATTGTGGAAAGTGATTACCAAGAATTTCCGAAACCACGACAATAAGTGAGAGGTGAATTATCAGAAAGAATAGGTAAGTCAAAATGGTGTGACTTATTTAACGGAATATGTAAGACAAAATCTATCATCATTTAGTTAGCCTTACCTATCTCTAAGGAATTAGTAGATTTGTCGGTTCAATAATCAGTTATGATGGTGTTATTAGTCGTACTATTCAAGGTTATATCAGCACATGATCAAAAATAATATTCCAAAGCCTTTGTATGCTCTCCCTTGCTTGTCCAAGCAGAATAAAAAGGATACAATTTGAGCTGCGCGGAAAATCCATATCTGTAATGTATTTTTAACAATAACGTTCTACATTGAAAAATAAATTTACCTCTATATATACATAGTGTATCATATTTCCTATATACTAAAAGAACACTTTCTTTTGACTAGAGAAAGTGAATCGAGGTGGAAATTTCATGAATTAGGGCTGACTAAAAATTTCACCCTCACATGTTATACCTTACTTAGCATCACATTTTGATGTCCTATTTAATCACATTTTTAATCGCCATATAATATGATTATTTAATGGAACCATTAATATCATGAGACACCAAATGTGATGCCCTCGCATTGCGAGGGCCACTATGCTAGTTATCTTATTAAAGGTATTATTTTGTGAGCGCGACTCTAGGTGCTGTCTTAGCAGTTTTTGTATTGCAGCTACAATGTCTTGGTCACTGCAGCGGGATCTTTTTCTTTTCTTTTCTTGTTGTTCTTATGTAATTGGGTTATGTGCATCCATAATATCTTTAATATATTTTATTATTGTGGAGGATGGGTCTAATCTATACATTCACAATATTAATACATTCACTTTGTCAAAAAATGCAGATGTTTCGTACATGTGTTCGTATACTTTAGACGACTAGTCAAACTGAGTCTTGTCCCAAGATTTGTACACATTATTTTTGGCATTCTTTGGGCTCAAAGTGTTTGTAGTTGTCGCTAGATGGTCCATGGACCTATTTGTAATCTTTATTAATTTTAATTTTGTTGTACCGCTGCTCATGATTCGGTTAAATTTCCGCCAAAAATGGCATAAATCTGGCTAATGCATTTTACATGAGCAACCTGCCGCTCGGGAACTCCACGCGGCTGAGAAAAATTATCTGCTAGGATTGGAAGAAGTTGAGTATGCTTTGTTGTTGCCGTCCATGCCGAACTCTAGGGTGGAAGGCGGCACCCGCTTTTCGTCCCGCAAAACGAAATCAAGGCAAAAAGAAACAACAGAAGCTACCAGCTTTAAAGCATAATTAGAGCAAATGTCCAACCCGCAACCCGCCCCGCTTAACACCCTGCCGAACTCCCAGCAAGTTTCCGCACGCAATCACAAATATGCAGTCACACCTGACACCTTGCCCTGATGTGGACTGGTTCATTATACATGGTCTAGACGAAGTCCATTGCCTATTCCAGGAGAAGGTGAACCAAATTGGACTGGACGTGCTAGCATAGCTCCCCTTGTGCTGTGGTAAGCATTGCCAAGCAAGACTATATGAACCAATAAAATATTTGCGTTGGTAGTTTAGATGAAAAAAAGATTTATGGCGAGTGTTTTAGACCATATACGGTAGGTATTTATATACACACTTTCATGAGTTTCATCTTTCACTCATATGGTAGGGCTTCCACTTACTAGGAAGTCTAAGGCATACTATCGCGCATGCAAGAGAAGCAATAATATCATGATTTTTTTGATGTTTTGTTACTAAAGGCAATATGCTGGAAATACCCTATTGGAAAAAAGTAAATCAATTCATGATGCTTTGGGCTTAGAGACATCGAAGATATGCTCATAGAAAGACTAGAATTCCATATAGAATGATCATCTTGTACCCCAACTCTCTATTATATTCATGCTTCCAAGTGACATACTACTCGGTTTCGAGACTCGGCTCAACATATTCATTTCATTAAGGTATTTCGAATTTCTAAACTAATTTCGCTAGAATCCTATAGAGTCAGTCACCACTTCGGTGATGCCCTTTGGGATAAATCTCTACTATCCCTGGGGGCACAACTCGTAGATTGGAGCATGTGTGTTTCTGCGGAGTCCTCTTTCTTCCATCCGCCTTTGATTTTAGACCTTGTATTCTTTTCCTCCACGACATGCATCATCCAACTGATGCAACAAAAAAATCTAGCCAATGTAACATTAAATAATATTATACTACTCAATGATATGAACGATTTCATTTGACCATTATGATTGACCTTAATCAGACAACTACAATCTAAGTTCGAAATAACTAGTTCCAACTTGACAGAGAAAATGTTACTCAACCAAAAAAAATCTCATTTTACGAAAGATGCCTGCACACAAGCTTGAACTCTTACAACATTAGTGGGAATCTGTAGCCAATTTTTACTAGTTTTTGGTGCAAACCTAACGCAGCAGCGTTGTAGGCACGGGTTTCCAATGTTTGGGTCAGACTATTACTACAGGTTCCATTGGTTGAAGGAAAAAGCAAAGCAATTGCCATAGATCAGCCACCCGATAATTTCCTCACAGTTTCATGTGTCATGTTGCAGTCTTGGTCGGCCTAACAGAGAACGGTACTAATCAACGAACGAGCACACTGCACCCGCATTACCCAAATGGCGCACATCACCCCGTTGAGGCCCTCTCTTCTACGAAGATGCCTTAACGGTCGTGGCCCGTGATTACCTATTCTGTACACAAAGTATTAGCTGGATGGTTGCCTGGTGGTACGCAATGCTTTCCCGACGCCGCTCAATCCAAATCTAGCCATCATCGAGCGACCGCGTGGACTACCTGCGAGCATGCATGTTTTTTTCCTTACGACTTGATTGAGCCGGGTTACATTACCACAGGATAACAGAACATATGGCTTTAGTACGAGCCAAAACAGCAACAGAAAACAAAAAGAAAATAAAGGAGGGCTCCTAAGAGCAAAGTACTTGAGAACAACCCCACAGCCCACCAAGGGGGCACAAACTAGTCTAAAAGGACGGACTCACAACACCAAACACTCCCAGGTTCAACACATAACAAACACTGGTCCTAAGATTTTATTGCACGGTTTCAAAGTGTGTGTGTACCAAAATGGAAGAGCATATATGAAAGCCATGCAAGCCTGCTAGAGCTGTGTCCGATGAGCGAATTATGGTGGATATTCAGCCACTGGTGGAAAACAGGCCTCCATTCCCGGGCCGCAACTGGCTCTAGTCCCGGTTTTGGGCCCGGGACTGCCAAAACAGGACTAGAGGCCCCCCTTATAGGGTTCGCAGCATAGAAAACAAAAAATTTCCTACGATGTGAACTATATACCAAGATCTATCTACTAGATACAAACAACGAGCGGATGTATATCCGTAGAGAACATACCCTTGAAGACCGACAAAGCTTAACGAGTTCAACTCGTGGTTGATGTAGACGATCTCTTGCCGATCTCAAGATCGAGAGGAAGTCCTAGCGCCGCAAATCAGCAGCGCATCCGTGCTCGCACACACGTTCGAGGCACCGAGCAACCTCCGCCTCCTCGCTCCAGCGATGCAGCGGAAGCACAACTCTTTCTTGCCGAATAGCCACCGGGAACATGTATCTCGCTAGTCCGAGACCATGGGGGATAAATTCTAGAGGGGGAGAGAGATCCTTCACGAGGAGGTGTGAGAGACAAGTGAGGAGGGGGGCTCCTTTTATAGGAGGAGGGGGGGGGAACCCCAAGGGGGTGGCCGGCGCATGGGGCTGCCCCCTTGCCCTCCCCTCTTCATATGGGTGGACACTCCACTCACAAATCTCCTTTAAATTCCCTCCACTCAAAAGTCCACTCAAATTTCCATTAAATTTCCACCAAATTTAATGCAAACTCTCATTAAATAAAACTCTTTTATTTTATTCAGAATTTTGTCAATTACTTTAATGACAAACATTCACAAATAACCCCTTGCTAGAATTCTATTTCACATGCATAACCACTTTATGCAATTTCACCCGAAAACCTGTTTCGGTATCTAGTGAAATAAATTCCTGCGCTTGTTCATTCTTTCGGCATGAAACATTTGCTCCAATTGGATGTCGGTGTCTCTTAAGTGTGTCACCCTACGGTTCGTGAATAATGCGGACATGATCGAGACCCCTCTCGGATCAATAATCAGAAGCGGGATCTGGAGACCCATACTGACTCCCACACATTCAACGATGACTTTCTTGTGATCGTCAGAACCTTTTACGCTAGTATCTTAATCCCTTTGTTTCACAATATATTACATGTCCGAGATTCGATCATCGGTATCTCCATACCTAGTTTGATCTCGTTACCGACATGCACTCTTTTCTCGTTCCTGTGATATAACATTCTAGTGATCAAATCACTTGCTTGCAAGCTAATCAATGTGATATCACCGAGAGGGCCCAGAGTATATCTATCCGTCATCGGGATGAACAAATTCCACTCTCGATCCATGAGCCTCAACATAACACTTTATTAGTTCTGAATCCATCTTTATAATCACCCTGTTACGGTGTGACGTTTGATGTTATCAAGAAACTCTTCCGGTGTTAGTGATTGACATGATCTCATGGTCTAAGGATTAGGATCACTTCGTAAGTTGTTGTAGCAATATAAACTCAATGACTTTGATCGTAATGCTATACTTCGGATGAATGTTCATCACACCATTACACTAATGTTGTGATCCCGTTATTAACAACATCCAATGTCCATGATCAGGAAACCTTGATCATCTTGTTAATCAACGAGCTAGTTTATGAGAGAGGCATAACTAGGAACTTTCTGTTTGTTTATTAAACACACATGTATTAACGTTTCCGTATTAATACAATTATAGCATGCAAAATAAACATCTATCATATACTTGGAATACACATAATAAACACTTTATTATTGCCTCTCAGGGCATATTCCCTTCAGTCTCCCACTTTCACTAGAGACAATAATCTAGTTACATAGTGATAAATCTAACACCCATTGAGTTCTGGTGTTGATCATGTTTTGCTCTAGGGAGAGTTTTAGTCAACGGATCTGCTACATTGAGATCCGTATGTACTTTACAAATCTTTATATCTCCATCCTTGACATGCTCGCGGATGGAGTGAAACCGGCGCTTAATATGCTTGGAATGCTTGTGAGACCTTGGCTCTTTGGCATTGGCAATGGCACCATTGTTGTCACAATAGATCACCATTGGGTCCAACGCGTTTGCCACCACTCCTAGTTCGGATATGAACTCCTTCATCCAAACTGCTTCCTGAGCCGCTTCTGAAGCAGCAACATATTCGGCCTCCGTTGTTGATCCCGCTACCACAGGTTGTTTGGAGCTCCTCCAACTAACCGCTCCGCCATTCATGAGAAATACGTATCCGGATTGAGACTTAGAGTCATCCGGATCGGTGTCAAAGCTAGCGTCGACATAACACTTAGCGACGAGCTCTTCTTCACCTCCGTATACAAGAAACATATCTTTAGTTCTTCGTAAGTACTTAAGGATATTCTTGACCGCTATCCAGTGTTCTGAACCTGGATCCGATTGGTACCTACTAGTCAAACTAATATCATGTGCCACATCCGGTCTTGTACATAGCATGGCGTACATTATAGAGCCTATGGCTGAAGCATAGGGGACTTTGTCCATTATCTCTCTTTCTTCCGCCGAAGCCAGACTTTGAGTCTTACTCAATGTCTTGCCTTGCAACATAGGTAAGAACCCCTTCTTACTTTCGTCCATTTTAAACTTCTTTAAAATCTTATCAAGGTATGTACTTTGCGATAGCCCTATTAGGCGCCTAGATCAATCTCTATAGATCTTTATGCCTAATATGTATGACGCTTCACCTAGGTCCTTCATTGAAAATTTGCTGTTTAGATAACTTTTAACACTGTTTAAAAGATCTATATCATTTCCGATCAATAATATGTCATCCACATATAATATCAGAAATGCCACATTGCTCCCACTCACTTTCTTGTAAATACAAGCTTCTCCATAAGTTTGGACAAATCCAAACTCTTTGATCACCTCATCAAAGCGGAGATTCCAACTTCGTGATGCTTGCTTCAATCCATATATGGATCGCTGAAAATTGCACACCTTGTTAGCATCCTTAGGATCGACAAAACCCTTTGGTTGTATCATATACAACTCTTCTTCAATATTACCATTGAGAAACGCGGTTTTGACATCCATCTGCCATATCTCATAATCGAAATATGCAGCAATTGCTAACATAATCCTAACTGACTTTAGCATCGCTACGGGAGAGAAAGTCTCATCGTAGTCAACTCCTTGAATTTGTCGAAACCCCTTTGCGACAAGTCGAGCTTTATAGACGGTCACATTACCATCAGCATCAGTTTTCCTTTTGAAAATCCATTTGTTCTCCACGGCCTTTCGGTCGTGAGGTAATTCCACCAAGTTCCAAACTTGATTTTCATGCATCGATTCCATCTCGGATTTCATGGCTTCTAACCATTTGTTGGAATCCGGGCTCATCATCGCTTCTTCATACGTCGCAGGGTCATCATTTTCATCAACCATGAAATTCATGACAGGATTTCCGTACAGCTCGGGAGCTGCACGCGTCCTGTTTGACCTGCGAGGTTCGGTAGTACTCTCTTTCGGAGTTTCATGATCATTATCATTAGTTCTCTCTTCAACAGGTGGAGCCAACTCCGGAACAACTTCCGGCGCTGCGCTACTCGCCATACTTTGAAGAGAAGGTTCCACAACCTCTTCGAGTTCTACCTTCCGACTACTCACACCTTTCGCGAGAAACTCTTTCTCTAGAAAGGATCCATTCTTGGCAACAAAAACCTTGCCCTCGGATCTGTGATAGAAGGAATACCCAATAGTTTCTTTAGGGTATCCTATGAAGACGCATTTTTCCGCTTTGGGTTCGAGTTTATCCGGTTGAAGTTTCTTCACATAAACATCGCATCCCCAAACTTTAAGAAATGACAGCTTAGGTTTGTTCCCAAACCACAATTCATACGGTGTCTTTTCAACGGATTTAGATGGTGCCCGATTTAAAGTGAATGCAGCAGTTTCTAGTGCATAACCCCAAAATGACAACGGCAAGTCCGTCAGAGACATCATAGATCGAACCATATCTAATAAAGTACGATTACGACGTTCCGACACACCATTTCGCTGTGGTGTTCCGGCAGGTGTGAGTTGTGAAACAATTCCACACTCTTTCATGTGAGTGCTAAACTCGTAACTTAGATACTCACCTCCACGGTCGGACCGTAGAAATTTGATCTTTCTATTACGATGATTTTCCACTTCATTCTGAAATTTCTTGAACTTTTCAAAGGTTTCAGACTTGTGTTTCATCAAGTAGATATAACCGTATCTACTCAAATCATCCGTGAAAGTAACAAAATAACGATATCCACCTCGCGCCGACACACTCATTGGACCACATACATCAGAATGTATGATTTCCAATAAATCTGTCGCCCGTTCCATTGAACCGGAAAACGGCGTTCTAGTCATCTTGCCCATAAGGCATGGCTCACATGTATCAAATGATTCATAATCAAGTGATTCCAAAAGTCCATCCGAATGGAGCTTCTTCATGCGTTTAACGCCAATATGACCTAGACGGAAGTGCCACATATATGCGGATATATCATCATTAAGTTTAATCCTTTTAGCATCAACATTATGAATATGTGTAACATTATCATCGAGATCTAATAGAAATAAACCATTCATCATCGGTGCATGACCATAAAATATTTCATTCATATAAATGGAACAACCATTGTTCTTGGATTTAAATGAATAACCACTTCGCATCAAACACGATCCAGATACAATGTTCATGCTCAGTGCAGGCACCAGATAACATTTATTCAAGTTTATAACTAATCCCGACGGCAAGTGGAGAGGCAGCGTTCCGACGGCGATCACATCAACGCTTGATCCATTGCCGACACGCATCTTGACCTCACCCCTTGCTAGCGGTCGCTTGTTCCGCAGCCCTGATTCGAGTTACAAATATTAGCAACTGAACCGGTATCAAATACCCAGGTGCTACTGCGAGCACTAGTCAAGTACACATAAATAACATGTATATCATATATACCTTTGTTTGCCTTGCCGGCCTTCTTGTCTGCCAGATACTTGGGGCAGTTGCGCTTCCAGTGGCCAGTCCCCTTACAATAGTAGCACTCGGAATCAGACTTAGGTCCAACTCGGGGTTTCTTTTCAGGTGCGGCAACCGGCTTGCCGCCCTTACTTCCCTTCCGTTTTCCCTTCTTGTCTTTCTTGAAACCAATGTTCCTATTGATCATCAACACTTGATGTTCCTTTTTGATCTCCACTTCTGCAGTTTTAAGCATTGACAGAAGCTCGGGGAGAGACTTCTTCATGCCTTGCATATTATAGTTCATCACGAGGCTCTTATAGCTAGGTGGCAGAGACTGCAGAACACGATGGATGCCTAAGTCAATGGGAATCGATATTCCCAAGGACACAAGCTTATCAGCGTAACCCGACATCTTGAGTACATGCTCACTAACGGAGCTGTGCTCTTCCATCATGCAGCTAAAGAACTTTTCTGAAGCATTGTAGCTCTCTACAGCAGCATGTGTGTCGAAAATCATTTTCAACTCACCCATTGTATCAAATGCATTGCCGTTTTCGAAAACGCTTTCGAAGTTCCGGCTCTAGCCCATACAATATGCCGCAATGAACTAAGTTGTGGTCCTCCTGACGAGTCTGATAGACATTCTTCTCCTCGTCAGGGGCATCATCTAAAGGTGGGGGGCCTAACGGCGCTTCTAGCACATATTGCTTTTGTGCAGCAGAGAGGAGAATCCTCAAATTCATGGCCCATTCGGTAAAGTTGCTACCGTTCGTTGCTAGTTTCTCTTTCTCCATGAACACATTGAAATTAAAAGCAGGTGGTGCCATCTACAACATAATTTGTAAAGTTTAGACTAAGTGTATGATAGATTGAGTTCAACTAATCTATATTACGAATGAACTCCCACTCAAAAACGACATCCCTCGTGCCTTTTTGGTGATTACATGAACCAAATCCACTATACCAAGTCCGATCATCACGTGAGTCGGTATAGCTTCAAAGGCGAGCATCAAATGGGCATCATATCAACTATATGACTCATGCTTAACCTTTCGGTCCGTGTTCCGAGGCCATGTCTGTACATGCTAGGCTCGCCAAGTTAGAACCTTAGTATTCGCGTGTGTAACTGTTTTACACCCGAAATATGGTCGTGGATCCAAGAACACCCGATCATCACGTGATGTCTTGGAGCGACGAAAACATAATCGGTGCATACTAAAGGAAGAACACATTCTTATCTTGATATTTAAATGAGGGATCATCTTATTATGCTAACAAAGCGCTAAACAAGCAATATAAGATGCTATCAAACATCATATGTTTATTAGTGAAATGATATGGTTCCCGCAGATGATCTCTATCATGTGCATCGTGGTATGATCACTATCATACCTATATGTGTAAATCCAAGGTCTATGGATTTTACACGCTATGTGTGTTGTAAGAGTATCATCTCATACTTCTACTTACAACACTACCATATCATAACACTAGCCCAACAACAATCTAAACTAGACGCCTCTAATTTATCCATTGCAAGTTTTACGTGGCTTAGGGCTTTCGAGATAGAACCGTTCTTACCTACGAACATGAACCACAACGAGGATAATCAAATTGTTGACAACTCGCTTGCAAAATAGATATTGACTATAGTAGGAGAGACAGACACCCGCTAGCCACTTATGCAAACTAGTTGCATGTCAAGCGTGGAACAGGTCTCATGTGCGAGGACATGTAAAGTTTGTCCGGGCCGCTTCATCCCACTATGCCACCAATATCCAAAATTACAACAAAGGAGCAACAACATGATCATCATCGCCCACATACTCATATGTGTACTACCCGTGTAAAGTATCTACGCATAGATCCGGCTCTGATACCACTGTAGGGTTCGCAGCATAGAAAACAAAAAATTTTCTACGATGTGAACTATATACCAAGATCTATCTACTAGATACAAACAACGGGCGGATGTATATCCATAGAGAACATACCCTTGAAGACCGACAAAGCTTAACGAGTTCAACTCGTGGTTGATGTAGACGATCACTTGCCGATCTCAAGATCGAGAGGAAGTCCTAGCGCCGCAAATCAGCAGCGCATCCGTGCTCGCACACACGTTCGAGGCACCGAGCAACCTCCGCCTCCTCGCTCCAGCGATGCAGCGGAAGCGCAACTCTTTCTTGCCGAATAGCCACCGGGAACATGTATCTCGCTAGTCCGAGACCATGGGGGATAAATTCTAGAGGGGGAGAGAGATCCTTCACGAGGAGGTGTGAGAGACAAGTGAGGAGGGGGGCTTCTTTTATAGGAGGAGGGGGGAACCCCAAGGGGGTGGCCGACGCATGGGGCTGCCCCCTTGCCCTCCCCTCTTCATATGGGTGGACACTCCACTCACAAATCTCCTTTAAATTCCCTCCACTCAAAAGTCCACTCAAATTTCCATTAAATTTCCACCAAATTTAATGCAAACTCTCATTAAATAAAACTCTTTTATTTTATTCAGAATTTTGTCAATTACTTTAATGACAAACATTCACAAATAACCCCTTGCTAGAATTCTATTTCACATGCATAACCACTTTATGCAATTTCACCCGAAAACCTGTTTCGGTATCTAGTGAAATAAATTCCTGCGCTTGTTCATTCTTTCGGCATGAAACATTTGCTCCAATTGGATGTCGGTGTCTCTTAAGTGTGTCACCCTACGGTTCGTGAATAATGCGGACATGATCGAGACCCCTCTCGGATCAATAATCAGAAGCGGGATCTGGAGACCCATACTGACTCCCACATATTCAACGATGACTTTCTTGTGATCGTCAGAACCTTTTACGCTAGTATCTTAATCCCTTTGTTTCACGATATATTACATGTCCGAGATTCGATCATCGGTATCTCCATACCTAGTTTGATCTCGTTACCGACATGCACTCTTTTCTCGTTCCTATGATATAACATTCTAGTGATCAAATCACTTGCTTGCAAGCTAATCAATGTGATATCACCGAGAGGGCCCAGAGTATATCTATCCGTCATCGGGATGAAAAATTCCACTCTCGATCCATGAGCCTCAACATAACACTTTATTAGTTCTGAATCCATCTTTATAATCACCCTGTTACGGTGTGACGTTTGATGTTATCAAGAAACTCTTCCGGTGTTAGTGATTGACATGATCTCATGGTCTAAGGATTAGGATCACTTCGTAAGTTGTTATAGCAATATAAACTCAATGACTTTGATCGTAATGCTATACTTCGGATGAATGTTCATCACACCATTACACTAATGTTGTGATCCCGTTATTAACAACATCCAATGTCCATGATCAGGAAACCTTGATCATCTTGTTAATCAACGAGCTAGTTTATGAGAGAGGCATAACTAGAAACTTTCTGTTTGTTTATTAAACACACATGTATTAACGTTTCCATATTAATACAATTATAGCATGCAAAATAAACATCTATCATATACTTGGAATACACATAATAAACACTTTATTGTTGCCTCTCAGGGCATATTCCCTTCACCCCTCTAGTCCCGTCTCGCTACGGCCCGCGACTGATAACAGTCACGTGGTTGTTTCAGCGCCGCGGGGGCGGAAACCCTCTAGTCCCGGGCCTTAACACCACCCGGGACTATACGGTTTCCTGCTGTGGCAGAGAATTGTGTGTTTATCTGCCGCGGCAGAGATTGTGTGTTTCCTTTTTTTTTTGCCATTTTGTTCTTTTTTCATTTTGTGTTTCACTATAATTTCACATATATTTTAGTACACATATTCTACGCTACTACATACACAGTACATGTTGATGCATCTATATAGTTAATCGATCCCTTGCAAGCATACATATAATCAATCATATCAAAAGGAAGAAATGTTTTCAAATTACATGGTCATTGATGATATATATATCATATCAACTACATGGAGATCACTAAGGAAAATCGAGTTCCACGTCATCCGCATAATGCTCTCCATGTACATCAAAGACCTCCTTCATCATAAATCCCGCCAACTCCTCTTGAATTGCTCGTATGCGCTGGTCTGACTCTAGTTTCTCCCACAAACCATAAATATAATGTGAGTCAACTTTCCGCTCATTGGTCAACTCGCGGATGTACTCGCAAACATAGTATCCACCATAATTCGTGGATTATGGTATTTTCTAAGTTAGCTGCTGTAAACTCTTCACCATTTTATAAGTTAGCTCCTCTTTAAATGGACCTGGTATTTTCTGTCTGAACCGTGTCCAACACCTGCTCGACAAAGAAAATGAACAATGGAGTTATTAGTTACTTGATATCAGTAAATGAACGAAAGAGGCCGATATAATGCAATAATGATTGAAATTACTTATGGAGCATTGCTTTCATGTCGCTCCACTGCTCTTGGTCTCAACTTAATGAGTCGTGGACTTCAACTAGGGACTTGTCAACTTCAATGTTTGGCAAGATCTACTGAAATATGCGGACGTTTACATAAGCATACATGCATAGCTCATCGAGTAAGAAAAAATAAAATGTGTACAAGATAGAAACAATCACTTAGTTGTAAGGAAATAGTATTTCCCTAACAAACTTATTCTCAGTTAAGGACCTGCACAGGTCTTCCTTCACGTCCTTGGGGTGATTCGTTAACGTATATTCATTAACGATATATGGGTCAATGAACCGAACGTCATATCTTCTAGCTCTTTTGCATTGAAGCATCTTCATTCTGCAGAATATAATATCATACAAAAGGATATATAGTTAGGATAATATATTAGATGCAATGAATGAGCTGAGCTACAAACTTAATTATAGAAATAAATCACTTACAGACAGTAGCAACCAATGATAGATTTGTCGAGGGCACGCTGGTTGTATAACTGAAACAGTTCGGTCATTTGAACCTGTATCGAGTATGGTTTGAAGTGACGCTCCTTTCTAACGTCCACCGAAAACCAATCTTTCTGATGCTTTTTTCTGCTTGCGACATGTACCATTCGTGTAGATTTCGCATATGTCTGGATAGATGCGCGAGCTCCTCATTACCGACTAGAGGCTCCCCTTGGACATACTTCCGTACTATCTGACCCACTGGCGTATCTTCATAGCCTAAATATTGACCAAGAGACATATTTCCTTCGGTAGCAAGTGCTTTGGCCTACGATACAGTGATGCCCATTAGTGCAGCATTAGTACGGGCTCTGGGGTCCATTATTTGCATGTCCATATCCATTTTAGCTCTGAAGGCCTTGTCGAGGTCTGAAATGACTTTGAGCGGGGCGACCAATTGATTCTTCTGTGCTCCGAGTTGGGCAACTTGCTTCCAGCTTTTTGCACTTGTGATTTTTTTCTTCTTTGCTTGCTTAATAATCTCCCGGTCATAGTCTGATTCCAGATTCATCGATATCTGGGATGGTTGCTCAAGAAAGGACTTAGCCCACTTTTTGGTTTTTTCATCATATACCGTCTCTGGCTCAGGCTTTTTAGGTGCAAAATGCGCCTTAACTTGGGTAGCCACATCCGCGTTAGTTTCCTCATCGGTCTTGTCATAAGTTCTCTTTGGAAGAGCCGGCGGGATGTTGACTATCTTCGCTGTTTGACCTTTCTTTGATGTGGGGCGCGGGGGAGCGTCAACCTTCCGTTTCTTTGACGAGGTAGTAGTATTGCACGGAGGCGGAGGCAGAGATCGAGTATTGCGCGGAGGCGGAGATCGAGTTGATGTAATCCTGCTGCGGCGATCGTCAGCGGGGCGGGGTGGGGTGGACTTGGAGGTTGACGATAATCGGGTTAGGGTGGACTTGGAGGTTGACGATATTCGATGCGGGGTGGACTTGGAGGTTGACGATATTCGATGCGGGGTGGACTTGGATTCCTCGGAGTCAGTGGCTTGGCGCCGAGCCTGGAAACTTGATGTACTTCTTCTTGCATAGAATGATATTACGCTTGACATCTCCTAGTTTCGTAAGGCCTTCAGGTGTAGCGATGTCAATCTCTAGGTCCGCAAAATCCTCCACTATGTTATCCACCGTGACACGAGCATAGCCAGGTGGAATCGGAAGTGAATGGTGGAGTGCTCCAGGTAGACAAGGTAAAGCAGTGTCGATTGCCACCTTGAAGGACAAGTTGTTCATTGGCTGATGTAGCTCACATTGTGCCATCTCTCTGACATCATCCACGGGGTAGCGAGGAGCCGGTGCATCATCCAGCAGTGCTTGATCATCAGCCCGGACCTCCGTCGAAGCCATGCCACTTCTCCGCTGGCCAAGATAAAATGCAGGATATCAGCCTGCGGGTGAGTTGACGACGACCTTTGGCTAATTTCTTGCATGAGGTTCTTCAGATCAGCTAGGTCCTGCTCTACCTTGGAGATACGGTCTGCCTCCCGGTCCTTGTTTCTCTGACGGCTTCTGTAACTGGCATCGTACTGAGGAAACCCTTTCTTCCACGAGACACGGGCGCCTTTGCCTCGTGTTCGTCCACCCTTTTCAGGATTCCCTAGGGCGCGTGTCAGCTCGTCATTCTCTCTCTCGGGACAGAAAAATCTCAATTGAGCATCGTTCATTGCTTGAACAAGGTCTTCGGAGGGTTTTAGAATTTTTTCATGAAATAATGTCTTCCCTATTTCTGGGTCCAACGATCCCCCGTGCCCGTACCACCAATGCTTTGACCTCTCGGGCCATCCATCTGTACCAGGAGTGACGCCTCTAGCCCTCATGTCCTTCTCCATAGTTTTCCACTTAGGGACGACACTCTTGTAGCCACCTGTCCCCATTTTATGATGGTATTTATTTTGGGTAGCATTTAATGCATTCTTTGCCGACTTTGCCTTTGCTTTATCAGATTGCTTGTACTTTACAAAATCGGGCCACTGTTCTCTCAACTTCTCGTTTGCTCCTTTGAAGTCTAGAGTTTTCTTTTTCGTGACATATTTCCCGTATAAACTTTTCTTGTGGTTTCGGTACAGTTCGGCCATCTTTCTTAGAGCCCACTCCTTGACTTTCGCTCTATTTTCAAGCCCACCCGGCCTTTGGGTAATACCATCTACCTCAAATTCTTCATACTCTGGAGGTAGTATGAAATGCGCTATGAGCCTAAAGGTCATCTTTGGCATCATCGGTGACATAGCTGTTGGATTTTTCACCGGGTTTCTTTGACTTATTCCATTCTTGGATGGTGATCGGCAGGTTGTCCCTAACAAGCACCCCGCATTGATTTGTAAACATCCTCCAGTGCTTCACTGGAGCAATCGGTTCACCATCATCATCATCTATTTCTTCGATGGTGAACCTCTGGTTACCATCCAACTTTTTGTTTGGCCCTCGTTTCGTTCGAGCTATCGATTGCTTCGATCCGGTGGGCTAAAAGAAGAAGAGAGAGTGATTAATATATATATTGATATATCTAGATCAATTAATGAAAAGAGGTAACACAAGGCTTTATATATATGTGTACCTCGATGGATCCCGTCGAGGGGCCATCATTATTGTTGTTATTTATTTGCCCTTCGTCCATCCGGTCTTCCCCTTGGTACATCAGGTTTTCCTCTAGTCCATCACCTGATGGACTCAGATATGAGGAAATCTCTTCCTCAAGCAAAATATCTTCACCGGTAGTAATATTAAGAGGAATTTCACCTCTTATCATGCTCTGAAGAAAACTTTCACCAATGCAACCAGGATCTTCGGATGGATCCATGACTTAATTAACTATAAAAGAAAGGGAGTTAAACAGGTTAGAAAAAAATAACCCTAATAACTAAAACAATAACCCTAATAACACTAATTAGTAACCCTAATATTATTTGCGGTAAAACAATAATCCTAATAACTAATACAAAAAAACAGTAACCCTAATATTATTTGCGGTAAAACAATAATCCTAATAACTAATACAAAAAACAATAACCCTAATATTATTTGTGGTAAAACAATAATCTTAATAACTAAAACAAAAAAAGCAATAACCCTAATTAATAACCCTAATATTATTTGTGGTAAAAGAATAATCCTAATAACTAAAACAAAAAACAATAACCCAAATATATTTGTGGGAAAACAATATAATCCTAATAACTAAAACAAAAAAAATAACTAAAAGAATAATCCTAATCCTAATCCTAATAACTAAAACAATAATTCTAATTATAATAACCCTAGCTAATATTATCTGTGGTAAAAAAACACCCTCGAGCTCTCACCGACGCCGGCGGCAGCACGTGACGGCGGCACGGCGAGGCGGCGACATTGCGGGGCGGCGACACGGCGGGGCGACGCGTGGCGGCACGGCGAGGCGGCACGTGGCGGCACGACAAGGCACGCGCGTGGCAGCACGAAACGGCGGAGCACGCATGGCGGAGCGGCGGTGGAATCGCCGGCCGGACAGCACCTCCGAGTCAGTGTCTTTGATGCGTCGCCTACGATGTGCTTCGTCTTCGTCTTTGTCGAGGAATGCCAAGTGCTGGGCAGCACCTCCCCTGGTGCGCGGAATATATAGGGACCCCCATTTAGTCCCGGGCTAAGCCACCGCCCGTGACTAGAGGGTCTTTAGTCCCGCGCCATGGCTTAACCCGCGACTAAAGACCCTCCGCCTTTAGTCGCGGGTTAAGCCACGGTCCGGACTAGTGTGTATTTTGGCCGCTTTGTTTTCGCGCGCGCAGGCACCCTCTAGTCCCGGGTCCAGCCACGACCAGCGACTAGTTTATTTTTTGTAAATTTTATTTTTTAATTCAAATCAAATATAAAACTTTGGAAAATCATATCTTCTATTGTAAAAATCCAAATAATACAAATAATATGTCTATTATTATCAAAAAATATAAAGAATCTTAATATTATATCCATAAATCTGTTTGCACCATTTATAAATTATTTCATTTGTAAATTTTCTTTTTTAATTCAAATCAATTATAAAACTTTGGAAAATCATATCTTCTATTGTAAAATCCAAATAAAACAAATAATATGTCTATTATTATTAGAAAAATATAAAGAATATTAATATAATATACATACATTTGTTTGCATCATTTATAAATTATTTTATTTGTAAATTTTCTTTTTTTAATTCAAATCAAATATAAAACTTTGGAAAATCATATCTTCTATTGTAAAAATCCAAAAAAAATATGTCTATTATTATCAGAAAAATATAAAGAATTTTAATATAATATCCATACATCTGGTTGCATCATTTATAAATTATTTCATTTGTAAATTTTCTTTTTTTAATTCAAATAAAATATAAAACTTTGGAAAATCATATCTCCTATTGTAAAACTTTGCATCATTTATAAACTAAAGATATTTCTTGCCATTTCCCACCGCTTCCCGCCAAGTTTTCCCGCCCTTTCCTTTTTACCAGAGCTTTTAGTCTCGGTTGGTCACTAACCAGGACTAAAGATATTTCCCACCATTTCCCACCGCTTTCCGCCAAGTTTTCATGCCCCAGTGGGATCCCGACAACTACGACACCTGGAATGCCTTCTTCGCTATCCGGTGAGAAAGGGAGCTCGCTAGGTACGAGGGTGATGGCCCGCCCCCGGTGAACCACAACGAAGCCGGCCGCCATCTGTGGTGGGTGAACCGTACTATCATCGGAGTGATGCGCTACATTGCTGGGGGAGACCATCCTCGCTTGCGGTGCCCACAAGTCCACCCGCCACAGAGCCACAAGAAGGCCCCTCCCTGCCCGGCGATAGCGGCATCGTCTTCCAGGAGACCCCTCCCCCGCCCGCCGTGAATCCGAGGCCGGAGTGGCAGGTGCCCCCGGTATCTGCCATGGCTGGCCGAGGATCCCCGGAGTGTCAGGTGACGATGACGATGATGATGACGATGACGAAGGAGACCCTAAAGTTGCGTACTATAGGACTAGGCATGATTATGACTAAAGGGGGCGTCTTTAGTCCCAGTTTTTAATATTAATAAATGTCTTGAGTGTTACCTAGTCCCGGAATAAATATGAAGATGTTGTATTCTTGTGAGTTCGCTCAGGTGATCAAATGCTGTTTTTTGAAACTAATACATCTTGCTCAATCAAACTGGACGATGAATCCCAGTGCCTAAGCCGCCAGAGGTGAGAACCCAAAGAGATATAACCATCACACGAGCATAGCTCGGGTGAGATCCCTAAAGAATCTGCTAGGTATCGTCGACCCTGGTGTCCACCGTAGCCATATAGCGACGAATGTGCTCGTCCTTCTCCATGACATGACGCCGTACCACCTCCTCAGTGCCCGGCTCCCTCTACACCCTTCCTAGACCAGGGGACCTCCACCAAGGAAGCTCCGGGTCGAAGACGACACCTGAATTCCTCACCAAGCTACGCGTCCCAGAAGGTAGCACCATCTAGTGCTAGCCCGGCGGAGCCTAGTCTCGGACATGCCCGGCGGAACCCAGTACTCCATCGTTGCCGCCGAGTCGACTACGAGGATGCGAGATGGGCATCCTAAAGTAGGAGGCAAGGAATGTGTGTATGTGTGGGTGGCCATGACGGTCGCCCTATAAATAGAGGGAAAGGGCGGGTAGACTGGATCGAGCAGCCTATAAATAGAGGAAAAGGCCTATAAATAGAGGGAAATGCCTATAAATAGAGGGTTCATCTTTAGTCCTGGTTGGAGAAACCAACCGCGACTGAAGGGATTCCGGCAGACTGGGCCAGGCAGCACTAATAATTGGGGTGGGTGTCGATATTATTTCGTGCGTCTTGTACCTTGTCCGGGATGGTGTCACCAACCGGGACTAAAGATGAAACTTTAGTCCCGGTTGGAGACACAAACCGGGACTAAATATGAACCTTTAGTCCCGGTTGGAGACACCAACCAGGACAAAACATGAGTCAGCACTAATAATAGGGGTGATTGTCGACATTATGTCATGAGTGTCGACACTATGCAGAGCTGCTTGTACTATAAATAGGCATCCTTGTGAGTCCATTCCTCCAGACAGTTTGAGGCATCTCCAAGATGGTTTTCGAGAGCAGGGACACCACTACGGCCAGTTTCAGGGAGATGCCGTCGGAGCCCAGTCCTCCGGCAGCTCCAAGAAACTGGTCATAGAGGCACTCTCTAATATGTGAAACTAGCTAGTTAGCTCACAGGCGTATTGATCTAGTTAGAGAAGTTACAAGCTGCAAGATGGTGTGCGAGAGCAGGGACACCACTACGACCAGTTTCAGGGAGATGCCGCCGGTGCCCAGTCCTCCGCATCTCCGAGAAACTGGTCATAGAGGCACTCCCTAATATGTGACCACGCATGTTTGTAGATCAGATCTTAATGGTAAGTACAAATCGAGACTAAAGGCCCCCCTTTATTCCCGGTCTAGCCACAAAACGGGACTAACACACTCAAGATAGTCTGCAGACAACACTATAAAAATGGGCACATGGAGCATCTTCATTCATAAAATGTTACAATTATTACACATCATTTCTTCGCGCGTGTCCCTTTCTGATTCTGACGTATCCATGGAGCATCTTCATTCATTAACATGATGTTTGGGTCATCCTTCACTACGAAGGGCGGAATTTCATGAAACTTATCACAATCTTCTGACACATCTGTCTTGTCCTCCACTCCCACGATGTTTCTTTTTCCTAAAAGAACTATGTGGCGCTTTGGCTCATCGTCTGATGTATTCTTTTGCTTATTTTTTCTTTTTCTAGGTTTGGTAGACATGTCCTTCACATAGAAAACCTGAGCCACATCATTGGCTAGGATGAATAGTTCCTCTAAGTACCCAAGATTGTTGAGATCCAATGATGTCATTCCGTACTTCTTGTCTACCTCAACCCCTCCTCCTATCAGCTTGACCCATTTGCACCGAAACAAGGGGACCTTAAAAGTAGGTCCATAGTCAAGTTCCCATATCTCCTCTATGTAACCATAATATGTGGTATTTGACCCATTGTTGTTTTTTGCATCAAAGCGGACACCACTGTTTTGATTGGTGCTCTTTTTATCTTGGGCTATCGTGTAAAATGTATACCCATTTATCTCGTACCCTTGGAAAGTCGATATAGTCGAAGATGGTGACCTAGACAACAAGTATAGCTGATCTCCAAGATTGTTGTTTTTGATGAGATGTTGCAACCAACCGCCGAAACTCTTCATGTGTTCATCTCTAATCAAAGAGTCATACTTTCCAGGGTTGTTGGAGCGTAAGATTTTCTTGTGTTCCTCGATATATGGGGCTGCCAAGATAGAATTCTGTAGAACTGTGTAATGTGCTTTGGTGTAATAATGTCCGTCTCTACATATTATTGATTTCCTTCCTAGAGTACCCTTTCCACTCAGTCTCCCCTCATACCGCGATTGAGGAAGACCAATCGGCTTAAGGTCAGGAACGAAGTCAACACAAAATTCAATGACCTCCTCTGTTCCATAGCCCTTGGAGATGCTTCCTTCTGGCCTAGCACGGTTATGAACATATTTCTTTAAGATTCCC
Source organism: Avena sativa (assembly GCA_916181665.1). Taxonomy (NCBI): domain Eukaryota; kingdom Viridiplantae; phylum Streptophyta; class Magnoliopsida; order Poales; family Poaceae; genus Avena; species Avena sativa. The sequence continues at coordinate 294,437,631 of OV702282.1, forward strand.
ATGAACATCTCAAAGGGAAACATATTGTGTAGAAATACAGGACCAAGAATGGAAATCTCTTTGACTAGGTGAACCAGTAGGTGCGTCATAATATTGAAGAAGGATGGTGGGAACACCAACTCAAAACTGAAAAGACATTGGAGCACATCATTCTGTAACCATGGTAGATCTTTAGGATTGATTATCTTCTAAGAGATTGCATTGAGAAATGCACATAGCTTCACAATGGGTACTCGAACATTATCTGGTAGAAGCCCCCTCAATGCAATCGGAAGCATTTGCGTCATAATCACGTGGCAGTCATGAGACTTTAGGTTTTGGAACTTTTTTCTGCCATATTTATTATCCCCTTTATATTCGACGAGAAGTCAGACGGGACCTTAATACTGCTTAGGCATTCAAAAAATATTTCCTTCTCTTGTTTGGTAAGAGCGTAGCTGGCATGACCTTGAAACCATTCTGGATGCAGGCCATATGGGTCTTTCATATGTTGATGGTCCTTTCGTGCTTCCGGTGTATCTTTTGTCTTCCCATACACGCCCAAGAAGCCTAGCAGGTTCATGCAAAGATTCTTTGTCACATGCATCACATCGATTGCAGAGCAGACCTCTAAGAATTTCCAATATGGTAGATCCCAAAATATAGATTTGTTCTTCCACATGGGTGCGTGTCCGTCAGCATCCTTCAGAACAGATTTTCTGCCAGGACCCTTTCCAAAGGTTACTATTTAATCCCAATCTTTGACCATATCAAATATATCAGCACCAGTACGGTCCTTAGGCTTCGTCTGGTGACATGCCAGACCGTTGAAATGCTTGCCTTTCTTTCTTAAGGGATGCTTGGCCAAAAGAAACCGACGATACCCATTGTACACATTCTTCTTACAATGTTCCAAATATATACTTTCAGTCTCATCTAAACAATGCGTGCATGCATTGTATCCCTTGTTTGACTGTTCTGAAAGGTTACTAAGAGCAGGTCAATCATTGATTGTTACGAAAAACAACGCTCGGAGGTCAAATTCTTCCTGCTTGTGCTCATCCCACACGCGTATGCCGGGTTCGTGCCACAACTGTAAAAGTTCTTCACCTAATGGCTTTAGGTACACATCAATGTCGTTGCCGGGTTGCTTTGGACCTTGGATCAACACTGGCATCATAATGAACTTCCGCTTCATGCATAACCAAGGAGGAAGGTTATAGATGCATAGAGTCACGGGCCAGGTGCTGTGACTAGAGCTCTGCTCCCCAAAAGGATTCATGTCTTCTGTACTTAGACCAAACCTTAAACTCCTTGCGTCATCTGCAAAGTCCGGATACTTTCTATCGATTTTTCTCCATTGCGATCCATCAGCGGGGTGTCTCAACATCCCGTCTGACTTACGTTCCTCTATATGCCATCGCAACAACTTGGCGTGCTCTTTGTTTCTGAATAAGCATTTCAACTGTGGTATTATAGGAGCATACCGCATCACCTTGGCAGGAACCCTCTTTTAGGGGGGGGGGGGGGCTCACCCTCAACATCACCAGGATCATCTCGTCTGATATTATACCGAAGTGTAGTGCATACCGGGCATGCATCCAAATACTCGTACTCCTCACCGCGGTAGAGGATGCAGTCATTACGGACCGGGATTAGAGATTTGGTCTGACCCGGGACTAGTGTCTACGGCCATTTCTAGCCGTTGAAGGCCTCACGGCCCGGGACTAGTGCTAGCACTAGTCGCGGGCCGTGACAGCCCGAGACTGCTGGCTTTGTTCAGATCGAACCGAAGACCGTTCCATTTGTGAGCTAGGAGTTGGTACATGATATGAGTGCATGACGTGGATTCTTGTCACGTGCGTGTGGCAGAGTAAATATTTATTAATACCAGAAGGAGTTCAATCGTGTGACTGATGCGTCATAAATTTATAATTGTACTGAAAAGGATATCAGTTTTTCTTTTTCTTTCGCCAAGTTGTACATGGCGACATAACCCAAGTTTTCCGCCACCGCCTGCAGGTGGACCTGTGCTCGTGTCTTGGTGTACTTTTCCACTTTCACCTTTTTTTTTCTGAGAAGTGCAAGTATTGTTTCAATTCCATTAAAATGAAGCTGGTTTTAAAAGTATAGATTATATTTTTTATTAAGTTAAAGTTCCTCTTTTCAAAATTAATTCAAGTCAATGGAAATCTCAACCAACTGAGATATAAACATATTTCTAAAATGTGCAGCCTATGATTTTTCTAGAAAATACAACAAGGTGAAAAGGCTAAATTATAATTTTTCCTAGGCTGAAGTTTCTCTTTTCAGAATAACTAGCAGGATGGCCCTCGCAAATGCGAGGGCGTCGTATCTATTTTAACAAAAAAAATCTAGCAAAAAGTTTAAAATTATATACATAGACATGTTTACTATACCATTTTAAAAAATGATAAAGGTCTGAAACAAAAACATATATTATACTAAAATAATATCTTATGGTGGAAAATATCTTTCAAATTTCTAAGTGAATGATTATTATTCCATTCCCGGAAAATCATATTAATAACCACATGTTTCATTTAAATTTTCGTCCCACAAGCTAGACAATAATTACTATGTGATGCTAGACTATTAAGAAATGTTCATTATCAAATGGGTGGTCATCTACAAAGAAATTACAATTTATGATTCAAAAAGTAATTATGGTCATCCTATGTTGTCTAGTTTGTTGGCGTCGCATATGGTTTACCGAAAATGTCTAGCAAAAAATTATAACTATATATAGACATGTTTACTATACCATTTTACAAAATGATAAATATCTGAAATCGACACATATATTATGCTAAATTAATATCCTATGGTGGAAAATATATTTCAAATTTGTAAGTTAATGATTATTATCCCATTCTAGGAAAAATCATATTAATAACCACATGTGTCATTTAAAATTTGGTCCCACAAGCTAGACAATAATTATTATGTGATGCTAGAATATTAAGAAATGTTTATTATCAAATGGGTGGGCATCAACAAAGAAATTAAAATTTTATGAACCAAAAAGGAATTACAGTCATCCTGTGTGGTCTAGTTTTTTGTTTAGGTGATAATTCTAATAAACATGAAAGTAAAAAAAAATTATGATCCGGAATAAAAAATTACCCTCCTCGATATGTAACCCTTGCAAACAATAATAATTTTCTACACCACTTGCTTCTAATAGACATTTATCATATTTAATTCCTTTATGATATTATCCCTTTGTCTTAAAATATGTAACCTTTTAGAATACAAACTAGAGGACTTGTATATAAACTCATACAGATGAAGTATACATGAAACTATGTTTAAATTTCCTTTGTGCTCCCCATCTTAATTTTTGTAGTTATTGTTGTGTGTGCCTAAAAGATTACTCCCTCCGTTTCAAAATATAAGATGTTTTGACTTTGTGAAACAAATGTATCTAGACTTCTTTTAGTATGTAGGTTCACTCAGAAAAAGAGTGAATCTACACACTAAAAGAAGTCTAAACACATTTTTTTTACAAATCTAAAACATCTTACATTTTGAAATGGAGGGAGTATATATGAATCTGGCTAAGTTTCCTGCAACTTACCCTCTTAAAAATCAATCGTGATCAATCAAGTGCATGGAGTATCAGCTTTATGCATGGTTAAATCAAATGCAAGCATGTGCATAGTTGAGCATGCATCTCTGGATGCATGCATGGGTTAGTCAAATGCATCCATGCACCATGCAAAAAAAATGCTTCTATGCGTCGCTTGATTCAGCTAGACCTACTGTCTTACACATGCACAAAACATGTGTAATTTTTTTCTCCATCTATATACAACTTCTTTGTCACTTCTTTTTGTTTTCATATGGATCGCGTACCCCCCCCCCCCCCCCCCCCGAAGCGACACACATCTGGCCATTGAAGATTATTTAAGAAATCTATTTTCTTCATGACACATCTATGAAAATGGAGACATGTCTCTCCATTGAAAATTAGTACTATATAATCTATTTTGTTCCGTTATACATCCACGCGGACACGTTCAGTCCGTGGAGACTTGAAAAATTTACTGAAAAAAACTTTTGACATGAATAGTTGTTAAGAAATACACTTTTGCTTTAAAATCTATGACTACTGAAATCTAGATCTGGCAGTTCAGCTTTTCGCAAACCAAAAAAGGTCTGGCAGTTAGGGCAAACTGATATTGTAGATTGGCTATCGTCAATATATATGACTACTGATGAAGTTTAGATCTGCCAGTTCAGCTTTTCAAAAAAAAAATCAATTCGTCGGGCTGATCTACCAGTTTGATCGGCGTACCAAGACGTCTGTAGATTAGCTCGAGTCCTATGGAGATACGTGTCTTTACCATAGACCTTGTTAGTTTTTTTTCATGTTTAATCTGGTACAACCATTGAGCGTGTCAGATTGGTGTCAAAACGGACTACATACAACATTACTAACTATTAGTCTTTGATAAATCCTAGCCCTATATTATAGATCCAACTATCAAAATAAATTTGGATGATGTGGGTTAACATGGTGCCTCGAAAAACACCCTTATATTGTTTTTAGTATATAATAGAATAGAATATTGTTCCTGCATTTTCAAATTGTCCAACATAAAGCTGAAACACCAATACGAATTCTAGCTTTAGTTTTTTTATCAATATCATTTAGCCAATTTCCAAACATATTGGTAATATTGGAGGGTGGCGTAATATTATAAGTAAAGTAAAGTATACTTCAAATGATTTTTGCAAAAGGACATGAAAGAAATAAGTATTCCACAATCTACATAGAGTCAAAAAACAACACTTCTGACATCCATTTCAATTGCGCTTTGCCAAGTTATCCTTTGTTAACAAAACCTTCTTGCTAAGGAACCACATGAAAATTTTAATTTTTAGAGGGATTTTTAACTTCCATAAATATTTTCGTAAATAAATGGTATGGTCGTTCATAATATCAAGGTACATAGATTTAACCATAAATGAACCTGTAGATGTCAATTGCCAAATAAAACTATCATGTTCATCTAAAAGTTGAACTCCCATTAATCGCTGCATATAGGAGGTTTGAGAGCGTCAGTTCGTGATCGAGGAGGACACGGAATTATGATTGTTGTCGGTTTTAATTACCAGCTTCCAAGATGTGATTAGCGCAGCGATCCCTCAAGGCTCGGGCAACATGCGCCACCGCGAGAGACAAGTTACCCCTACAAGTACAAGGCTTTGCACACTTAATTTCTCCCCTGACAACTTTTTATGCACAAAGCCCTACATGCATGTCTGCGATGTATAAATCGATAACTCCAGTGAGCTCTCGTGTAGTGTGCAGGTTCCTGTCAAAGCACGAAGCACTTGACTATTATTTGCTTTGCTTTGCTGATGCCGCTCATTCCGAACTCAAAACTACCACAACTACGCAGTCGCAGTGGACTGCTTCATCATCCATGCACGGTTTAGGCTAGGTATAACTAATTAGACTGGGCGAGCTATCGTGGCTCTTTTTATTTTCCTTTTTGGCGGGTCGCTAGCATGGCTTGTGTTGTGGTAGGCTTTGCCAAGCAAGTATATATATAGACCAGGAAAATATGAGTCCGTACAGGAAATAAATTTTATTGATGGCCAGTGGTTTTGTAGCATATATCAAACTTACTTATATACACTTCCGTTTTTCACTCAAATGGCAGGACCTCGACTTACTAGGCAGTCTAAAACATTGTCTCACGCATGCAAGAAAAGCAATAACACTATTTTTTGCACGAAACATCAACAGTAACTTTTCCTTATCTCTGCTTCTTAAAGCGTAATATGCCGAAAAGAAAACACCTGGAAAGGGCCAATAGCCAACATCTACAGGCACAAACGGATGTTACCTCGCGGACGGTTGCATCACTCATCTCTCTCTCTCTCTCTCTCTCTCTCTCTCTCTCTCTCTCTCTCTCTCTCTCTCTCTCTCTCTCTGACACATAGATAGGAGCACATCGGCAAGGGCAGGCGGGAGGCCCAGCCGATTGGAGCGAGCTAGTGACTAGCGGCGACAGGAAGCGGATCAGAGCAGGCGACCGCGACGGCAATGCCCTGGATGGAGCTTCTAGGTACTCTTCACCATTTCCTAGTAGATAGGAATTTTATTATAGTAGCAAATCTAGTCTTTTTTGATCCCCCTAGATTTGATGTGATGCAAGCTTCTAATTTTCTGAACTTCTTCCTTGTATTCTTGTAATATAAATAAAAGGGTAGAGTGATATTGGCAGTAGCATATTTGCATTGTGGTAAAGGCTTCAAAAGAAAAGAAAAAGACGATGAAACGTCGGCGCTGAATCATACTGCCACTTTGTCGACTACTTCTCCTATTCAGACCGAGAGCAATCTGCAATTGGCGCTAGTGCAAGCAACAAGCATAACATGAAGCGGAGAGCAGAGGCACAACCCCAGCCCCAATTATGGAAGATGATGAAACAATGGATGAAGATGATGAAACAAAAGAAGCATTAGTTTTTGGGGCACTCAAACATGCCCATTTGGCAAAGTGGATTCCCATCTCAAAGTATGATGTCAATGACTAGGATAGAGGAATCGAAGAACGATATAAATTGAGATGAGACTATGTCAACCAAAGAATCATAAGATAGTTTACAAATAAAAGTGAAATTGATCGTAGCTTTTGCCATGTTTGGTTTAAAGAATTTCCATTGATTGAATATAGTGTGGTAAAAGAGGCCACTTTCTGTTTACTTTGCCATCTACTCAAGGATAATTTTTTTGAGGTGGAGATTCATTTTGAAGAACGGGTTTAGGAACTGGAACATGAAATCGAGATTGAAGAGACATGAAGGTGATGTTAGTAGTGCACATGCTAAAGCTCAAGTGAAAGTTCATATGTTCACACCAAAAGCATCAATCCAGTAATCTATTGCTTTAATCACCTCATAGTATACGTATTTGTATAAGCTCTGTTTGACATGGACACTCGAGTTTTTGAGGTTTCTATAGTGCCAAGGCTTAGCATTTAGAGGACATGATAAAAGTAAAGACTCAATGAACTATGAGAAGAATCAGGTAAGAAACAAAATGAGTGATGAATACTTGAACCATTGTTTTGTTACATTTGTTGAGAGAATTTTTTCAATCAAGTGAAGGATGAGGATGTCATCAATATCTTTCAACAAGGCTACCACAGAGTTACATTATAATTTGTAATATGATGATATGACCAATTCTTCAATCAAGAGCCAATGCCTCACTAATGCTCAGTTGTTATTGTTCTATTGTAGGATTGATAGTTATTTGTTATTACAGTATTATCTCTTATGGATTGTACTATTCTACTATTGATAGTTATTATGGATCGATCTATGGCGCCGGTTGGTTTGGTCAATCTTGACACGTTCCAATAGAGTAAATTTGGCACGGTTGAGGCTTAGTGGTGCACCTTCCCCGGGGTGAATGGTCCGAGATGCAAGAGCCTCTCCTCCTTTCTTCTCCTTGCCCCTAGAGAAATTTGAAATGAGAAAAATGCAAGGGTCTATAGAATATTTGCCTCCATGCCAAAATTCGGTCATTGAAACCATCAAGCGTAACACTTCCCTTTGGAGTGTCATCAGTGTGATACATTTGAGTTCTATTTTGTTGTGAGAGTAGACTTTGTATTTTGGCCACTTGGCTTGGTTGTGCTCTGACTCTCCTTAGTTAATGAAATATGCAAAGATTTTTACTCGTTTCAAAAAATAAATAAATGATGCCTTTGCAAATGGATCGTTGATGGCCAGAAGCTCTTCGTAACTAACCCAACTAAACAAAAATAAGCTCAAATTCTTGCAACTCAATAGGTAGAATTTGACTTGCAGGATCAGAAAGGATCTCTTCTGATTATCAGCAAAACCGACACGATGCTCACTCTTTGACAACAAAACTGAACAAGATGTTCACTCCTAAATACAAACAAGTTCACACTCCATGAGTGAGACATTACTATCCTCATTTTCGTCGAACCTGACCCGTTCTGTCACTTCAGCATGGCCCCTTCTGTCAACAAGATGCTTCATTATCCCTTTGGATATATCAATCTTTACATCACGAAAATAACAGTGTTTCTGGGCTTCAACATATCAACTGTCAGCATGCATATCTTCTTAAATATATCTCCCAAAGTGATTACACGCAACAATTACACAGGCATGCATGACACGCCAAATAGTAGATTGCATCGAATAGAGACACTAATTGAGAACTATTTTACCCTGGTTGTTAGTCGCGATGAAGAGGATGCAGCCAGCGGGCACTTGATCCTCGTCTGCCTCATCGTTAGGCCAGCGCGGACCTTATGGCAGAAGGTATTGGAGGTTAGCACTTAGCACCTTGGAATTATAATCGAGAAATTATACAAAGACATACCAGAGTTGGGAGCTACGGTTTTCGAGTTTTAGTTCGTGATCGAGGAGGACACTAAACCGATGACGCTACGGTGGAGAAGTTGGGAATTGTGAATTGTTGTCTGTTTTGCCTGCTTCATAAAGGTGAGAAAGTCGGACCACGAATATGGTCTGGGAGAAGATCGTGCCCTCTGTCTGCGTGTTCTACGAACACTGCTACTTGCTGGGTCTAGTCAAACTGATTCTTGCCGGTACTAAGATTGCTCAAAGCGGCACAAACCTGGCTAAACCCTTTTACATGACCTATCTATCGCTGTGGGACTCGAAGCAGCAGACTAGTATTATCGGCAAGGATTGGAATTAGTTGAGTATGCTTTTCTATTCGCAAAAGAAAAGTATGATTTGCTGATGCCACCCATTCCAAACTCCCAGCAAGTGCGGGCGCACCTTGCCCCGATCTGCACTGCTGCGAGGTCCATTGGCAATTTCAGCAGAGAACGTCAAACAATTTAGACTGGACGAGCAATTTTGGCTTGTGGTGTGGTAGGCTTTGCCAAGCAAGTATATATGGACCACGGAAATATGAGTTTCTAGATGAAATAAGGGACAATATTTATGACCAGTGGTTTAGACCATTTACAGAAGTTAATACCGCTGAATATTGGTTTCGTGAGAGTTCTAATTGATGATAGGTGGGCAACATGCCTACACTTATACCAACTCTTATGATGGTGCACATTCTGAGGAACCCGATAGACTTATTTATAATCTAACATATTCAGGTGTCTTCTCAGTAAAATCCATATACGAAAACCTAATGAATGATTATACAATATTCCTTTGGAGATAGCGATGTAAATTGGAAATAGCACTTAATATTGAAATATTTATGTGTTTCCTTAACAACAAAGTGTTACTCACAAAATAAAATTCAGAAAATGGGAATTTGATGGGTGTACTAAATGTTGTTTTTCTGGGTTTGAGGAAACCATAGATAATCTCCCTCGCCATCCCGTTGAGATGTCGGACCCACAAGGTACGCCGTAGCGGAATCCTCTAGGAGTGCGATCCTCGTGAGGGAGCGTGAAGAGCTTAGATCACCCCTCATCGTCAACGAAGGCCGCCTCGCGAGGGATGGCTTTGCAGTCCGCAGTGCCATGCGCTAGACAACACCATAACGGGCAGTCCAAGTTGAGGCCGGTCCGCCTCGGGAAAGCAAGATGCTGCCCCTTCCCTCTGGTGCAAAGGAAGGAAGGGATGACGCAAGGGAGTGATGGTAGCAGACGAGCTTCTTTGGTGTAAAGAAGCCAGGACGGAGCGGCGGTACGGCGACCGTCCACTACTCCACCCCACAGCTGGCATGTGTCCAGAAGAAGACAAGAGGAGGCCAATGCTCGGGCGCGGGAATGTGGCAACCCTTCCCGCCAAATGTAGGGGGAAGAGGACCAGCGCCGCCCTATAAAAAGGACCCCCTCCTACCTTATAAAAGGATAGATCCTCAACGATCTAAACCCTAGACATCTCATCTCCATTGTACCCTCGAGAAAGTGAGGGAGCCTACCATCACTTTTTGTGGCGCATATGGACATATGCGCCACAGAAAGTGAGGGAGCCCAACCCCGGTGGAGGGTCCACCAAACTTCTGTGGCACATTGTTTCCCTATATGTCTCGAAATTTCCTACTCGATTTCAGCCGCTAGAAGCCGTTGAAGTTTTACAGCTTCCCCAAATTCGAAAAGAGTAAAAAGTTATGACAAAAAGAAGTTTTTTTCCTGCAAAAAAATAAAAAAGGGGGAGAAACTTCTATGGCACATTTCACCCATATACGTCACAGAAGTTTTGGGCGAGATTCGAAATTTGAATTCCGCCGACCCTTCTCCCTCTCTTACCCTCTTCCACTCCTCCACTTCTTCTCTCCTTCTCCTCCCCTTCTTCCTCACCTTCTCCTCTTCCTCCCTCCTCCTCCACCCCGGTGAGCTCCTCCTCCTCCCTCCTCCACCCCGGTGAGCTCCTCCTCCTCCTACCTACCACCTACTCCTCCCTCCTCCTCCACCTTGGTGAGCTCCTCCTCCGGAGACCTCCTCCTCCAGCGGCCTCCTCATCTCCTCCACTGGCGACCTCCACCACCTCCTCCGGCGAGCCCCTCGTCCACCGACGTCCTCCTCCTCTACTCCACCGGCAACCTCCTCCTCCTCCTAAGGCCACCATCGGCCTCCTTTTCCTCCATCGGCCCCCACCTTCGGCGATCCCCACCTCCGGCCAGATCTGGCCGGGTTTTTTTTTTTGAAATCTGAAAAAAAGATCCGTGGCGCATATTGGCAATATGCGCCACAGAAGTTTGAGATCTGGTTGGGGACTTCTGTGGCGCATATTGGCAATATGCGCCACAAAAGTTTTTGAGACTTCTATGGCGCATTTCAATATGCGCCATAGAATTACACTTTAGTGGCGTGATAACAGTGGCGCATCCTATATGTGCCACAGAAGTTGAAAAATGGTGCACCACTGATGAGATTTTTCCTAGTAGTGGCCTTGGATCATCACTGGCATTGGATCAGCACTGACATCATAATGAACTTACACTTCATGCACAACCAAGGAGGAATATTATAGATACATAGAGTCACGGTCCAGGTGCTATGACTGGAGCTCTGCTTCCCAAAAAGATTCAAGCTATCTGTACTTGGACCAAACCTTAAGTTCCTTGGGTCATTTGCAAAGTCCGGGTACTTTTATTGATTTTTCTCCACTACGACCCATCAGCGGGGTGTCTCAACATCCCGTCTGACTTACCTTCCTCTTTGTTCCATCGCAACAACTTGGCATGCTCTTTGTTTCTGAACAAACGTTTCAACCGTGGTATTATAGGAGTATACCACATCACCTTGGAAGGAACCCTCTTGGGAGAGGGGCTCGCCCTCAGCATCACAAGGGTCATCTCGTCTGATCTTATACCACAACGCAGTGCATACCGGACATGCATCCAAATTCTCGTACTCCTCACCGCGGTAGAGGATGTAGTCATTAGGTCATGCATGTATCTTCTGAACCTCTAAACCTAGAGGGCAGACAATCGTCTTTGCTTCGTATATATTGGCGGGCAATACATTATCCTTTGGAAGAATATTCTTCATTAGTTTCAACAACTTTTCAAATCCGGAGTTAGATAGACCATACTTTGCCTGCCATCGCAGCAATTCTAGTGTGCTATCTAGCTTTTTCAGACCATTTTCGCAATTTGGGTAAAACAAATTTTTGTGATCCTCTAACATGTGATTGAACTTCTCCCTCTCCTTTTTATTTTCACAGTATCTCCGTGCATCAGCTATGGTCCGACCAAGATCATCATCGGTCTCATCATGTGCCTCTTCTTCAGGCTCCCCTTCAGCTTCTCCCATGGAAATATCACCGTATTCAGGGAACCCATGATAGTTGTTATCATCCTATTCTTCTTCAGTGTCTTCCATTATAACCCCTCTCTTCGTTCTTGTTCCAAATTATAGCAGGGCATGAAACCAGACTTCAACAGGTGGCTGTGAATGGTTTTTGAGTCAGAGTAATCCTTCTGATTCTTATAGAAAATACATGGACATAGTACAAAACCATTCCGCTTGTTCGCATCAGCCACATGGAGGAATTCATGCACGCCATTAATAAACTCGCCAGAGCATCGGTCAGTACCATACATCCAATCCCACACCATCTGCATTATTATAAAAGTATATAAAAACCAAAATAGGTGCACCTACTATGTACTAACAACATATAAAAAACATGGATCATTTCCACTTCATTTATTTGTTGAAATATAAAAATTTGAATTTTGAAAATTTTACAAGCACCAATTTTTGAATTGGACAAAACAATTAACATGAAAAATGTGGAGTTTTAAATTATTGTTCTAGAAGTGAAAACCTCATTCCAATTTGAGATCGAAAACTCTAAAATTACACATTTCAATTTTCAATAACCTTTTGCCTAATCAAAATTTTCCTAAAATTACACGTCTAATAATCCTACTTCTAGAGCATGCAATCCATCTCTACTTCTATCGCATTGAGCTAAACTAACAATGAGATATGAAAGGATGAAGTTGCTAACATTTTAAAACCTTTGGATTTAGGGGTTGTCACCAAATTTTGATAATCTTGGAGGAAAAATGGGCATGAACTCGGCTTGCTTTGGATAAAAATGGCCATAGATCGGGCATGGACGAAGCCGAATAATATAGAGAAACCAACGGTCCCGGTTGGTATAACGAACTAGGACTAATGATATACCTCTAGTATTGATCCGTGATACGAACCAGGACTAACTGTTTCCACACCTGTGGCTGGCTGGCGCGAGGCCTTTAGTCCTGGGCCGTATAACGAATCGGGACTAAAGGCCCGGAACGACCCGGGACTAGGACATGCCAGGGATCCTAGCCGTTGGAGCCGGTACAAACTGGGACGAGTGCTCACACTAGTCCCGGTCCATAACAAATCGGGATTAGAGCCGAAATCGGGATTGAACTGAAGCCCTGTTTTCTAGTAGTGGTCTTTTGAGGTTTTCTTGCCTCAGTTCGTGATCAACCGAGGAGGAAACTCAACAGATTGTGTTTGTTCTCTATTTTTCCTTGTTCCAAAAGGTTAGAATATGGACCGATCATCAACCCATTGGTGGATCATATGGTTAGGCATGAACACGAGAAGATCGTGGCCTCTAGGTCTCGATCGCGAGCAAGACATAATTACAAAGAGATAAGAGAGAGAAACGAATATGTTGTTGTTCGGTACATGGCTTTCGTATGCTCTAGACGACTAGTCAAACCGAGTCTTGTTCGTACTAAGAGGATCTCTAACTCATCCCCATTCGGGCGTTAAAGGAGTATATTTTCTCCTCTAATGGCCGGAGCCGACTCTAATCCATCCCCAAACGGCTTTAGAGAAGAATAATTTCTAGGAATCGGCCTCGGTGACTCCCAAATATACACGTCGGAAGCCACGATTCCCATATTTTTTCTCCTCCACCCTGTTGCAATTGCCCCGCCACCCCGCCGCACCATTCTTGCCGGCCACCGTTTTCCCTCCGCCGCCTTCCCGAAGCACGCATTCCCCCATTTGCCCCTATCGCGGCTGCTGGCCATCGCCGGAATCGCCCCTAGTCCGCATCGAAGTGGATCCTGCCTCTGGTCGGAACCGAAAGAAAGCTCATCTTTGGCCATGGTGAGGTCGATTTCGGTCAGGAAAATCCTTGGGAGGGGATGGAGGCGGTGTAGAGCGACGACCACGGGCGTCGAGTTGGTGGCCGTGGGAAAGGTCCGTGGCCGGATTCCGACGAACTTATCAAGGCGGCGGAGACGCTGCTTCATGGCCGTACGACTGTCGCGCAGCCGCCATGAGGGCTTTTGTGGGCAACGACCTTGCCATATGTTCGTCCTCTAGCCTGCCCGGTCGCCGACTCCCCTTTTGGCCGACGCAACTGCTGTGGCCACGATCTGCCCCTCCTCCGCGCACAAGGAACTCAACTGAATTTCCCTATGATATTTGGGTATGTTTTTCAGCTTTGTGCGTGATAGATAGCATTCGGCTACAGATGAAGAGATTGCGAGAGATTGTTTTTGATGGTTCTTCATCCAAGGTGGAAGAAGATGAAGACGAGGATTTGGAGATGTCGATGATTATGATTTTGAACGAAAATTTTTGGGCGCCAAGGAGGGGATCTAAGTTCGGCCATGCATCGGTCAATGGTTATGGCATTCATTCTTTGGATTGCCTGACTCTCTCAATGATCTCAATGTGATGTCGAGGTCACCACTATTTTCAAGGCTTGTGAAGGGTGAAGCTCCTCCATCCAAATATGAGATCGAAGGCCATCAATACACAAAGGGTTATTATCTTGCTGACGGGATCTATCCTTCATGGGCCACATTTGTGAAGACAATCCCCCGTCATCTTTGCAATAACCTGAACAAATCACACTTGGCCACAGAGCAAGAGTCAACAAGGAAAGATGTGGAGAGAGCTTTCGGTGTGCTTCAGAAGCGCTTTGGCATTATTCGTGGACCTGTGGAGTATTGGAAACCAGAGGTCCTCTGGAATATCATGACATGTTGCATCATTTTGCATAACATGGTCATCGAAGATGAGAGAGACATGGATTAGGATTTTAGGTACATCTCAAACGGAGACCCTGTTATTCCAGAGCATTATCTATCCAAGACCGACCAGTTTCTCGCAATGCACCGAATCATCGAGAATAAGGAGGCACATAATCAGCTACATGTTGATCTTGTTGAGCATCTCTGGCGTCTCCACGGCAATTAGTTGTGTTTGTTTTCATTAATTTGCTTGCAAACGATTCGATTTATTACATTCAGTTCGGTTTGTAATATTCAACTATTGGATTTAGTACATTTATTTGGGTTTGTAATAATGAATAATTTGATTTATTACACTTATCTCGGTTTGTAATAGTAATTGTTTTAATCAAAAGTTTTGATTTGCAAAAAAAAATTTACTCCTCTAAACATTTTATGGATGTTCCGTGGTGCTGAATTTAGGGGAGCAAATTTGCTCCTCTAAAGGAAAGGGGCCTTTTTCTCCTCTAATGGAAAGTGGATGAGTTAGAGATGCTCTAAGATCTGTACACGTTCTGCATGCTCAAAGCGGCACAGATATGGCTAAAGACTTTTACATGACCTACCTATCACTGTGGGACTCCACGCAGCTGACAAATATTATCGGCAAGCATTGGAAGTAGTTGAGTATGCTTTGCTGATGCCACCCATTCCGAACTCCCCGCAAGTGTTCGCACGTTATCTCAAATATGCAGTCACAACTTTCCCCGATCTGCACTGCTGCGAGGTACATTGGCAATTTCAGCCGAGAACGTCAAATAAATTAGACTGGATGAGCAATCTTGGCTTCTGCTGTGGTAGGCTTTGCAAAGCAAGTATATATGGGCCACGAATATATGAATTGCTAGATGAAATATGGGACAAGATTTATGACCAGTGGTTTAGACCATATATACCGCAAAAAAACCCAGAAGTTCTTTATATACACTTTCAGGAGATTCATCTTTCACACTCACATGGCAGGGCTGTTACTTACTAGGCAGTCTACGAGATCTTGGCACGCATGAAGGAAAGAAATGGTATTATTTTGAAGCGAACCATTAATAATATTTTTTCGGATGTTTTCTTATCAGAACACAATATGCCAAAAGCACCCCATTGGAAAGGAAAAAGTCCATCTGAGAAAAAAGCAAAGGAAAAATAATCAATTCATGATGCTTTCAACGGGTGACTTGAAGTTGATAGTTGTTTTCTTACAAAACAACTAATGATATGCTTGTGAGAATCCATAACATTTACACATTGGGCATCAATACATTGCAAATATGTTTATGCTTCGTTCGGATGGGTGATTTGGGCCTACTCCCTCCGTCCGTAAATAAATGTACTTCTAGCGTTGTTCTAAGTCAAATTTATCAAAGTTTGACAATTTTATAGATAAAGGTAACAATATTTATGATAGTAAATGTAACACCCTCAGAATCGGACCTATGCAAGTTTTAGCGAAACCCGCCAAACCCGCATAGAAACGATTCAAAGGTGCCCACCAGGCACTTTCGTGCGGGTGGAAAACGAAGTAATAACATTACACAACAGTCCTCGATGGGACCCACAGAACAGATATATATAACAGCGACTCCATGAGTCAAGAATACAGATACAATATACAAAGATCCAAATCACCTTGAAACTGATACGGCGTCCGACTACGGACAAGATGCAAATGGGGCTAAGAGCCCTGAAGAATAACCAATGGCGTCCATAACCCTGCCCAGGCCAAGCCGGAAGGGTAACCCTGCTAACGACGTCGATCTCAAAACCTGCTTAAACAAAAGGGGTGCCGACAAAGGGCAAAGGAAAAAGAGGAGCGTCAGTACTGAGGCCAGTACACGGCGAGACTAGAATTCGGCGGTCCTCGCCTACATAGGTATGGTGGACTGAAGCGGCAGCGGCAGCACGCACTAAACAACCTATAGAGACTCGATACAACTAGCGGATATCAGAGAGGGTAAGAAAGACCTATTCGGATCCAATCTGATACTACCATCAAACAAACCCATCCTGGCGTTTCCCCCTCGAGACCAACGAGGAAGTCAACCGAGGAACTCACACAGTTGGCAGTTTTACTTATTCAGTTATCGTTGCGACACTTTACTAGTCAGGTTTAGATAATCGTCCTGATAAAGTAAACAGTGGGCACTTTTAGTTAACCATTCCGTTATAGTTGCAACAATTACTAATCAGATACAATTAGTATGAGATAACCCAAAAACCCAGCAGTTGTTGGTACTTTTATTCAGCCATTCCGTTGTAGTTGTCATACTTACTAGTCAGGTACAATGGTCGCAAGCGACACTCCAAACAAGCAATTGTGGGCAGTATTAATTAGCCATTCCATTGTAGTGAAGCTGATTACTAGTCATTATAAAGTCAAATTTATAGCAATAAATTTTAGTTATGCTTGTCTATGGTCGAGATACTGTGCTCCAAGTCGTCCATAACCGCGGACACGGCTTTCAGAAAGTTTTACCCGGCCGGGGTGCACCAATAGCAACACACACTCGATCAACCTCGGAAAAACCAAATCAAAACCCAACGAGGCTTTCACGACAAAGCAATCACAGGATTCAGAAATATTTCAGGGGGCCACCCCATTGAGTAGACCCGCAACGAAGTAAGCAAGCTCCGAGACGGACTCAAGGTTTGGATAGACGGCTGTGAACGACTGGGAACCCCAAACGAGGCTTGTCGACACCGCGGAATCGTGTCCCGCTCCTAAACAGTACAGTGTGCTATACATCGCACAATCGTAATTAAAGCAGTAAAGCATGGCATAAGTACAAGATCGTAAATAAAACCTCAAACTAGTTTGTGGCCCCAAGAAATAAGACTGAATCAAGCTCTGGCTAAGGGGGGTCCCATATACCTCCCGGATGTGGATAGCGCGATAAATCAAGGAACAGGTATCAAGTACTCGGGGTCCTACGGGACACAAGTGGGTGTTCGGAAACCAAATATTATCTATCACCCACCGATGCCTCTGCTTAAACCAATTTTAGTTATTAAACAGGAATTAAAGTGAACGATAAGTAAAACTATGATCATCTCCAACAACATCATGAGGCAATACGTCAACAACTGTGGCATATGACGACGCACAACAGCACTTGAGCAAGCGACTACGACACGCAAGTCCCACTATCTACCAAACAACAGGTAATAGGATGTGTCCAAGGCAATATAGGGCTGCACGGTATATCACAGGTACGGAAACTAAAGCATCGCAACACAGATAGCAGTAGATCAACAGGAGGGAATAAATACTATAAAAGTAAGATAGGTAGAAAAGGGGGAGATGCTCGCCTGAAAACATTGCCGAAGGTTCAACCGAAGATCGGGTCGACACTCGCATCAACTCAACGGCCTTATCCGCGAAGAACCAAAACACTAGAGGAAACACCGGATGCAATATTTAATACAACGGCAGAAGATCGGCATGATGCATGTATGATGTATGGCATGGCAAAGGTGCGATGCAATTAGGTCATATTAAGTGGAACCGGGGTCCCAACAATTACTAAGGTGGTTCAAGTTGTTTAGAAGCCCCGCAATTTAAATGTTGTTTAGCAAGACAACAGATGGAACCGGTTCGCTACACATGTTTAAATGAGGCCAACATAAGGCTAGATTTGCCCGCATATGGGCCCCATATTTAATTATTAGGTGAAACGGCATAAGGCCCCCCAAACCACATGATTATGCATGCGAGTAGGACAATGTAATTATGCAACAAGTTGTTATTATATTATAAAATAGGGTTCTCGGATAAGAGGTTCACACTTTAGGGGTCTCGACGATCTTGAGGTTCTGGGGGTTCGGGGTCGAGGGTCCGGGGTTCGACGGAAACAAGGTTCGGACTCCGGGATCGTTCTCAGCTACCGGGGGTAGTTCTTGTCGCGTCCGGGAAGCAGGACTTGGTCCGGCGTCAGGGCGCATCGGATTCTTCCGGGTCGATGCCGTTCTTATCGTCGCGTAGGTCTTGTCGGGTCCCACGGGGTCGGTCTTGCCATTGCGAGGGTCTTGTCGGGACCGTGTACCAGGTCGGTCTTGGCGTTCCGGCCGTCTTCGGTCCTCGGATCCGAGAGGGTTCGGGGTCTTGACGGGGTTCGGACGCGCCGGGATCGGTCTTCGGGTCATCGAATCCCAGAACAAGATCTTCGTGTCCTTGTAGTAGAACTTGGGGTCTTCGGATCCGTGAACGGTCTTGGAGATGACCCTGAATGTCCCCGGTCGATCTTGCAGGGCAAACAGGTCTTGGCGATGGTCTGGTTGGCGAGAAGATCTTGGCGTTTCAGCTTCACTTGTCGGTGTGGACTTGAAACCGGCACGGGGTGTCGTCCTCATGTCGTCTCCATGCACACCACCATCAGACAATAACGGCCGGCAAGCACATGGACGGGAACGGAGTCCGGGCGCGGGGTTGGAACTTGGCGACGGCGAAGGGGATCTTGGCGGCTGCGTCTGTGCTGCATCGAGGACGGCCGCGCGGTTGGGGAGCGGTTCGAGGTGGGAGCGGCCGGAGAACGACGAGGGCGGCCCGGCGAGGCGAAGCCGCGGCGGTGGGCGAGCGCGGGGACGACCGGGCGTCGCCGGAGACGGGGAGGAGCAGAGGGCGGCTCGGGCCGTCGCGGTGCAGCGGCGCGGGCTCGAGGCCGGGGCAGGCGCGGGGCCGGCGGTCTGGGGCGGCTCGGGTCGGAGCAGGCGGAGGACGGAGAGGCGGGAACCGCGGCGGGGAGAGGAGGCCGGAGGCGGCGGCTGCGCGCGAGGACGGCGGTCCTGGCTCGGGTCGGGGCGGCCGCGGCTGGAGGCGTGCCCGGCGCCGCGGGGCGAGCGAGCGCTGGAGGAAGGCGGGGCAGGGGCGCCGGTGGCGGCGGGGTTGGAGCGGAGGGCGGACGCGGCGGGTCTGGCGGCGAGGCGGAGGCGCTCGTGCTGCGGGGTCGCCGGCGGGAGCGCGCGGCCGGGAGAGGAGGCGAGCTCGCCGGCGGCGCGAGGCGGACGATGGAGGCGCGGAGGGTGCCTGGCGAGCGCCGGCGGGGAGGGAGCGGAGGAGCTGCGGAGGACGGCGCAGAGGGGAGGAAGGGCGGCGCGGTCGCCGGACGCGGCGGCGAGGTGAGGCGCACGCGGGGTTGCGTGCGAGGGAGGAAGAAGAAAGGGAGAAGAGGGCAGCGGCGTGGGTGTGCGTGCAGGGGTGGGTCCCAGGGGAGGTGGGGCCAGGCCAGGGGGCTGCAGGCGCGTGCGGTGTGTGGGTTTGTGTGGTTGTGAGTGCATGCGTGTGTGCTGCGTGCGTGCCAGCGTGTGTAGTGTGTGTGGGGCAGGTTGGTGGGGGTGGTGAGAGAGGGAGAGAGAGGGGTGATGTGGCAGGGAGGGATTGGGTGAGGGGGAGAGAGGGGTGAGGTGGCAGCCTGCTACTGGTTGGGGTGAGGTGGACGGTTGGGCTGGGTAGGTTAGCTGGGTAGCTATAGGATTTAGAGGTCGGACCGATTTTAAAATCCTGGGGGTGGTCGTTCGGGTCGATCTGGCCCTTCGACTGCCTCCACTAAAAATAATATAATTTTTATTTGTTTTATTAACACCGTTTGCAAACCGATAGCATTCAAACAAAAATAATCCGGAGACCGGGCTTTGCATTTGAATTAAG
Organism: Avena sativa; assembly: GCA_916181665.1. Taxonomy (NCBI): domain Eukaryota; kingdom Viridiplantae; phylum Streptophyta; class Magnoliopsida; order Poales; family Poaceae; genus Avena; species Avena sativa. The sequence continues at coordinate 294,457,750 of OV702282.1, forward strand.
ATGGGGCGTTTGGAAAACAAATCGGGCTTTGCGGAAAAAATAGTTTTATGCGAACAGATGCAAGACGATGACTATGCTCAAATGCAATGCGGCATGATGACATGAGCATGTGGTCATGATGATGCAATGCACAAAAACAACGCGATTTTCTAGTAGTGGTTTTGCGGGATGCCACAGTAAATTAGTATCACTAGTTCCATTTTGAAATTTAGTTTAATAATATGTCAATTTGATGTAATATATGTTGTTACATTTGAAAAGCTGAACATAACAAACCAGGCTTTTGTTGCAAATAGGTTATAAATACAATAATACACCTTGGGTAATTATCACATAATTTATTGCTCAGTCGGGATAATTAAAGCACTCTTTTTTCCCATTTTTGCAATAATGGAAAATATGTAAATATAAATATTTAACCTTCAAAAATATATAGAGATATAATTAATATAGGTATCAAATATGATTTTTAAGAAATTAACTTTTTGTAGAATTACAAAATTTTAAGAAAAATTTAAGTTTTGAGGATTCTAGGTAAGCAAAGAAGTAAACTGTTTTAGGACCAAATAATTTTCAAATTACCATTAATGAATTTATTTTGGAAACCAAATGAGTTGACATATAAGATAGAACTCAATGATAAATTTATGCCTTTGAAAATAATGATTTTATTTTAGAGAAAAGAGTTTTAGGGTTTTGCAATGAAAATAATTAAGTAGGATTTAAAATTTGAAAATTGGGTGGAAATACTTTTAATATCTCCTCATTCGACATGATCAAACCTGCTTTGACTTTTGGATGGGTTGTGGTCACATGTTCATATATGGAGGGTTTAAGTCACAAGCAAGTCAAACAAATTCAATTAGAAGCAAGAGAAAAATCCAAAGTTTTTGTTGGTTCCCATGGTTTTGTATGAGTCTTCTTAACATCCAAATTACAAAATTTGAAATGTTACAAACATTATTTCGAGGAGAACCGGTACAATCTTGTCATTGAAAGTGCACTGGTTTCACTCTAGCTAAATCTCGAATTGGACAAGGATGATCATATAGTTCAAACCTCTAGGTTTGTAGTCAGCTGATCCAGGAGGACACCGTCGTCCAACAGGTGCACACCACATCTGAATTGAAATGTGTCCAAGGGGCAGGTTTCAACGCCACACAACCCTCCCATCACGAGACACAAAGCCAGATTTTCTTCGCCTTCGGGCAACAACAAAAGACTAGCGAAAGAGGTGCGTGCATGTCGCCAGTTCTCGCATGCACCGTCAATGGAGGGGTAGGACGGTGGAGGCCCGTGATAACCCATTTTTTCCACATAGCATGACGCCTGTTGTGTTTGGGTTGGATTGACGGGTTGTATGGTCTAAAACCAGACCGTGAAAAGACATGAAGTGCATCTCCTCATAACGATGAAAAGCTTGCACTAGATGTTTTCCTGACGCCTCTCAATCCAAATGTACTCATGAGTTTTGGACATACTAAGTCCATTGGCATCATGTGTCTCCTTGCCAACTGCCAGGTTGGAAACTTCATCGACACTTGAAGCATCAGTGAGACTGTGGCCTACCTACGAGAATGCATCTAAGTTGGAATGGTCGGGTCCTAGGATTTTCTAGCATGGTTTCAAAGTGAGTGAGTAGCAAAGGGGGAGAGCACATATGGAACGAAGTCACGGAAGTGACAGGATCCTGAAGCCAGTCAGGGAGGGGTGCGTTTGATGAGTGCATATATCAAGGTGGATATTAAGCTCAGAGTTTTTTCCACTATATCAAGCTCAGAGTTGGTAGATGATATAAGTCCGCTTCATAAAAAGTGGATCCCATCATGTACATGTGATAAAGTAAATATTTATACCGGAAGGAGTATAACCGCGTGAACGTAACATTTTAACGTGAGATTTATGCACCATAATTTCGTAGTGACAAGTGATATCAACATTATCCATTTTGTTATGTTTTCTATAGTGGTGTAACCCGTGATTGTGCCTGCTCCTGTTGTTGTTGCATCTGTGCATGTCTCTTATGTCATTGCTCAATCCCAGTCTACTTTGGCATTGACAACAAGGACTATCATCTCCTTTGAGAAAGTCATGGATTAGTTCAGCTGTTTGAAAAGGAATTTACCTGATGTAGAAGCCATGCTAGTTGCATAATTGAAGAACCGCGGGCCAAGAAAACTGATTAGGACATCACGTAAAACTACTAGGTAACCAACTCTCCTACTCCCTCTTTCATAATATAAGATGTTTTAGCTTTGTGAAAGAAATATGTATCTAGACCTTTTTTAGTGTGTAGATTAATTCCGAACATATACACTATCTTTTTAAAAAGCTAAAACATCTTATATTATGAAACGGAGCGAGTGCATTGCACCCTTTTGGATTGATCGATCGTCTTACTGCTACGTGCGCACCCTTTTGGATTGATGCTAATGCTGATTCCATGATGTACTGCAAGATACATATGACGGTATCAAAGGACAGAGGACAAATACAATTACATATGTATACGTATCTCTGCACTGTCTCCATGAAGACCGTCTTTGATTGTTACCTAGCTCTTAGCTGTCTGTATGGTGCAAGTCTTTGATCGATCTTGCAGGGTTGTTGGTTGTGTGTCCACCGGTGGTCAGTTGCATCATGAGGGCTGAGAGATTGAAACAATCTACGTAAAGTACATGTTTTTGTATCTTAAAAAAACTTGTTGATTCAGAAATAAGAATTCCCACAGGATTTCCTTGCTAATGAGGAATAAGAGATGTGAACATATATAAGATTCCATATGTCCCTAACTATTAACAAGCCCCAAATGAGTAATGACAAACGATTAACATCGGGTGAATGAAGAATGCAAAACATTGGATCGGGAGAAGTTACTTATGGTCAATAGCAATTTCAATCCATGCAATTATTTCTACAAGGAGTATATCCCAGACATTGTGGGCGGTGGCCATCTGAGTGAAGTCACGACTGGCGTCGATTTTGTTGAGGCAGGGCATTGAACATTTTCATCCCGATGCACACAGCCCGTTATTAATTTCTCGGCTTCGATATGTCGTGCGTGCGGCGGCCGGCGACCACCGGTGTATGGGCGGATATAGTGCCTATGTGGATCAAACAATTCCAAGACCGATGGATCCATATCATCTTATGCCCCTGCTATCCCTGGCCAGTATATAACCTACTGCACTTGGAGGCTGTCTGGTGCGCCAGATACATCTGGAGATCGATCCTGAACGACACTCAAGGTCAACCTGTTTGTCTTGGCATGTGGCCCGGCGGCAAATAGAGACGGCTGAGCTAATCTTAATACAACTGAAATTTGTCCTATCCCCCATATATGTTTGTAAAGACCCAGCACCAGATGAATCTGAAAATCCTAAAGGCCACTCAAAGTCAACCTGCTTGACTTGGCATGTGGCCCGGTGGCAAATGGAAACGTCTAGTTTTATATAATATAAGATGTTTTAGCTTTGTAAAATCAGTGTATCTGGACGTCTTTTAGTGTGTAGATTTAGAGTAAATCTATACACTAAAAAGTATAGATACACTTATTTTAGAAAGCTAAAATATATTATATTATAAAACAAAAGGAGTACATATATAGAAGACCAAGCGGCAGATTCATATGTATATCCCATACGTCACTCAAAGTCAACCTGTTTGTATTGGCTTGTGGTAGGACGCCAAATAGAGACGGCTGGGCTAATCAGTACAACGGAGACTTGTCCTATCCCCTATATATATATATATATATATATATATATATATATATATATATATATATATATATATATATATATATATATATATATGCGGCAGATACCATCTGGAAATCCTGAACGCCACTCAAAGTCAACTTGTTTGTCTTGGCTTGTGGCCCGGCGGCAAATTGAGCCGGCTGGGCTAATCATAGTACAACTGAAAGTTGTCCTATCCCCTATATATATTTCTCTGAAGACCCAATGTAAACTATGACTATTAATAAAGCATTATCTTGACTACATCTCGAAGCACATCACCACTCCCACGTTGCTCCCGCGAGCGGCGGAGAGGGAACCCTAGCCACCCTCCCCCTAGACCCCCCGCCCGTCCCTCCCTCCCCTCCCCGCCGCCGGACAGCGTCTTAGGACGAAGGTCGGGCGCTGGCGAAGGCGAGGCCCTCCCTTCCCCCTCGCGCGCAGGTCTCGACGCGGGTCGAGATGGCTCGCCTAGGCGTCGTCCTGGTGAATGGCGCGGCGGCGCAACAGCTCCAGCAACGGTGTGGTGGTCCCATGGCGCGTCTGTGTTGGGGCGGCGACCTAGGTGCAGCGGCCGTGGCGGATGGTGCGGCTTTGGCTTTGGGTCGAAGATTTTTGTCGGATGGCGTCGGGATGGTAAGATCCGAAGCATCTCCGGGCTAGTGGTGGCGCGGATGGCACCAGCGTGATCCTAGACGACGACGGGTGGTGCTGGCCAGGGATGGCGATGTGGAGGCCGGACTCGAGGACAGCAGACGGTTCGAGGTCTTGAGCACGGTTTGAAGGTTTTTTCGGGCGAAAGCTCAGTGCTTTGGCGCCAAGGGCGGTGATGCCTACGGGTATTTTAACCCTCTTGGGGGCGTTGTTGTGGATACCTTATCCGCGCTAGAGCTTTGGGTGAAAACCCTCGACCATCGGTCGATTCGATGGCGGCGCAATACGCAGTTACCCTCTTGGGGGTGTCATCTTGGAGCTCCAATCTCCCGTTCTCGCTTTTGGTGTCTTCGGTGGTAAGTGTTGGTTCTCCATGTATCTTTCATGTATTTTTCTTTGATCTGCTTTGTAAGAGGGTATCTTCATCACCTTGTATCGTTTCGGCCATTGTGGCATTGTGGCTTTATTTATAAAGAGGGGCAAAAGTCTATTTCAAGGAATAAAGCATGATCTTCGGTCTTCGAAACATTTTTGTCTTGTCTACTCTAATTTTGAGCATTACTATTGGGCTGTCTTCGAGTGACGCGAGAGGCTGAGATTCCGTCGCTAATAACATAATTAAATAATATCTATTTAAAATTAGCTTTAACTACTACGTACTTACGAGTCCCAAAATATAAGATGTTTAAGGATTAGTCAAAACTTATATCTTTTAACTTTGACTAAATATTTAGGAGAAAATATTTACATATACAATATTGAATGAACATATTAAGAAAATATATTTTACGAGGAATCTAATTGATGTTGATTCAGTCTTGTAATTTTGCATATTTTTGTGTATAAACTTAGTCAAACTTAAAAAACATTTGATTTTTGAATAATTATTTATGCGCCTTATATTTTGAAATAGAGGAAGTACTCCGAATCAGAATATACAGCTCATCATCACTCATCAACTCAGATAATAACTCATACTCCCTCCGTTTCAAAATATAAGATGTTTTAGGTTTGTGAAAAAGATGAATCTAGACTTGTTTTAGTACGTAGGTTCACTCAACTTTAGGATGAATTTACACACTAAAAGAAGTCTAGATTCATTTTTTTCACAAACCTAAAACATCTTATATTTTGAAACGGAGGGAGTATAATATAGACTTTTGACTAATCCTGCGGCCTCTCTTATAATTTAAGAAGTAACAAGCATACCTAGGACACAATCTCAATAGGACATCGTACACTTTTCTTTGTCAAAACAAACTCGAGATCTGTTTCTTAATCAGCTCATGTTGCCCAGATAATTAACTGCCAACAAGCCTTGATAAAGAAAAACAATCATTGTTTCACATATTGCTGAACTTTTGCATGCAGGTTTCGTGCTTATTCGAGGACAGTACAGTAAACAACCTTGTTGAACATAACAAGACGACACGCCCACACGACGGAGACGGCAGTGAATGGATAAAGAGAGAAATAATTAAGCAACGATCTTGTACGCCTTCATCTTGCTGATCCAAGTGTCGAAGGACTTGACCGTGTTCCGGAAGCCGAGGAAGCCGTGCTCCTTGTTCATGCTGTCCAAGAGCATCCAATCGGAACCGAAGACGAGATCGAAGAGGTCCCAGTTCGCCAGCTCGAAGAGGCGTGGCTCCACGAGCCCGTTCTCCTCCACGATCTCCGCCCACACCGCCCCCTTCCCGGCCATGGCCTCCGACAGCTTGAACCGGTTCTCCTCCCCGTCGTACCCCGTCCACTCCAGCCCGAAATGGGCGGCGAGCACCGGCCACAGCTGCCTCCATCTGAACACGTCCCCGTTGCTGCAGTTGAACGCCTGGTTCTTGGCCACCGGGTCCACGGCCGCCCAGACCTGCTGCTCGGCGATGAGGTCGGTGTCGGAGGCGGTGCAGAACCCGTCCCAGAAGCTGTGGGACCCCGGCCACCGCAGCGTGGTGCGCTCCTTGCGGCAGATGGCAGCGTACACGCAGAGGTTGCTAATGTTGTTGACGAAGCTCCGCGGGGAGACGCCGTTGATGATGCTGGGCCGGTGCACGGACCAGCTGACGTCGGCGCCGCCGCGCCGCCGCCGGGACACCTCGTCAAAGAGGATGTCCTCCTGGTCGTAGTAGAAGTTGGGGCAGCTCCGACGCGGCGCGTCCTCTGTATACGGCTGCTCCGGCGCGGTGACCTCGCCCACGGCGTCGAAGGGCCCGATGTAGTGCTTCGTCCCGGTCTGGAGGCAGACGTGGGCGAGGTTGTTGGGGCCGACGGCGGAGAGGACGTTCCGGAGCATGGCGGAGTTGGTCTCCCGGTTGTCCGCCTCCGTGGCGCGCGGGGACCAGGTGGCGTAGAATACGTGGGTGATGTCGGCGAGCGGCGCGAGGGCCTTGGCGACGGCGGCGGTGTCGGTGAGGTCGACGAGAACGCGGGTCACCGAGGAGGATGGTGCTGGGGACCACGGAGGTGGCGAGCGGCGGGAGAGCGCGTAGACCTTCCATGGGCCGCCTGGGGTGTCCGGCCGCGGGAGGATGTCCACGAGGGAGCTGCCCACCATGCCGGTGGCGCCGACCACCAGCGCCACGCTGTTGAAGGAATGCTTATTGGAGCCGACCTCATCGTCCTGGTGAGACTTCCTCATGCTCATCGCCCCGTCCATGGCCAATGGCACAGAAATTAATTTCGTATATAGTTTGATGGATGGGCGGGCCGCGCGTGCTTTAGTACTGGAGTATGTCCGCTGAGATATATATAGATCAAAGATTTTTGCCATGTATTATTCAGGTTTTAATACCGAACTATGCTTCCGCTTATATCCGGGCTTCACCGGAAATACAACACCACACATAGGTTGGTTCCTAGCTAGCACCATAATTTTCATTGATTTGTTGAAGATCCGTGCAAACTATTTTACAGAAAAACTCTTCTACCTTAGTCTAGATTAATACGAGATTTATTAGAGATCTGAAACTTATTTGAATCTTGCAGATACATAAAAGATTCAATATCAATTGTAGAATAAATAAGAAAAACGACCAAAATAAAAGTAGAAAAAATATAATAAAAACTAAAATTAACAAAATTTTGATGATACATACAAATTTCTTCTTTTTTAAAGGAGAGTTTCACTGCTAGGTTAGGTTGTTTTCAACTTTTTAGAAGGGCTTAAGTGCAAATATCTAATTGTTGTTGACTTCGTGGACTCTGCACGAATCTTCAACAATCCTAGGGCATATGTGATGCCAGGGGATCAACCTACTTGCGGTAAATCCTTTCTCCTTCACCATGCGTCTTTGTTGTGGTCGTCAATGATATGGTACTCACGCCAGTTAAAGAACGCGAGTCATGGGTACGAGTGTCGCCTATCAGCAGCGCCTATTCATTCGTGTTCACGATTTTTGCTCTTATTTATTTCCTTTGCTACGACGAGGTGCTTGATAGTGCTGCATTTACCAGTTTTTAATACCGAACCATACTTATCTTGGTGTTAGTTTGGTGTTGTGATGTGGTCACACCGTTGTTTGTTTAGAATCACTGCCTTATATGAGATTTTCTCTCTCGAAATGGGGTAAAACTCCCCGGCCTCGATCTGCATCAATCGATGCACACAGCCTTCTACGAGATAGGTTAACAGTTGCATCTTTGCCTCATCTTGCTGTTGTTGCTCTCGACATGGTGGTCTCCAGCTTATGCTAGTTACATTTAAAAATGGCCATGCGACGTGCAAAAGGACATAAGATAAACAAATGGTCAATTGTCTCCATCGACAAAATAAACAACATTTTTTTAGAACAAAACAACCGCAAAAATGTTATATCTACTTCGTGAAACACAAAACACCATGGAGAACAATTTTTTTTCCAAAAGGGAGTGCCAACCTCCGGACTATGTATCTAAAAGTGCATATGACTATTGTGATAAATTTATTCGATAATGGTTGTGGCAATAGCATACATAAAACATCTACAAACCCGAGTATTGGGAAGAACATGCAATCAGAGCCTTGTGCCCTTGACTCACAACAATGCCCCAACAGCTAGATCCAGGGTCATCACTATGGAGCACAAATCCAATCCAACTGACTCACAACACGCACCGCACCGAATTCATATGCTTGAGAATACACTCGTGTCGTATTACCATTGACCCATCTTCAAGGCAGAAAATTGTATAAACATTGTCAAGCCTGCCTATCATTGATAACATCATGGTGCATGGAAGCGCCACCCCCTGCGCCCTTCTATTATCACACGTCCTCCATTAATACCCCATTGCAACATGCAATCGAGACCTGGCATGGTCGACAAACTAGAAACTAGCTCGCTCCTCCGTTCCACATCTAGCCCACTACAGCAGGAACAATAGAGGGTGCCACTACCATACAATATGGGAGACCTAGATGTAGGATTTCCTCGGAGAATATCGAGCGTAGCAACGAGACCTACAATGATGATACCTTCAATAATGTAAGGACACTAAGAGACACCGTCATAAACAAAGTCGATGTTCGAAGTCGTGCCTTTCCAACACTTGTAGCTAGCTAGCCACCATCTATCCACCGTGGTTGCTTGGCATGGGATCCATTACATCTGCCAAACAAGTCAACATCCGCTTGAGAACCTCCAAATGATATGCACCCGTTAGCTACCCACACTACCGCTTCAAAATGATAATACTTGCCTACGTTTTTTGTCGGAGGAGTTCTTGTATCCTCTTTTAAAATCTAGTCTTTTTGCCTCGATACTGAACCCCATCCTAGTTGCACATCCTAGTCGCACACTAAGAAAATCTAGCCAAAGATTATGTTATACCGGTAAATAACTGCTACTAATGGAATATGATAAACCAGCTTGCTATAAATGCGAGTTTGAACTAACTTTATCTTAGTCAACAACGATATTACCCCTCACGTAAATACCAATTTTAAGACAAATTCCAATCTTCACGTGCATACCCTCTTCTCCTATCGCTGCCTTACTCTGTCCTTTGTCATCTAGATCTAATGGTGCCTTACAATTGGCTTCCCCCGTAGCTTCCAATCCCTTGGATACAACTTTGGCAAGCCAGGCTCTAACAATGGATTCAAAAACATAGACTCGTTAATGGATATCAAGAGAGATGACATAGAGCACAATATGACAGGAGCTATGACCTCCTCCTGCGGAGTATGACGAACGAACTCCTCAGGCCTCGTTCGGCAGTTGTGTTTCCTTATGTCTCACGGTGTATTATACCTAGTGGTTTTGGTGAAACCACTCATCTCATCCGATACACTTCACCATCCATATACTCTTTCCCTATCATAAACTCACACTGTTTGGCACAAGGGGTTTGATACTGGGTGTATTAGCCATAAAAATATGATTTTTTTTCGGAGTTTCATTAAAACTTTAATTGAATGTATACCATCAGTAAAAATCGAATATTTGTATCACTTAAGCACATAGTTTCAACAATACTTTTTATCATGTCACCTAGCATTACAAGAACATCTCATTGTATATACATAAAATAAATATTTTAACCAGGACCAAGAACATCTCAAGCATCACATCCAGGAACAAGAACATATCATGGTATGTAGCAGAAGTATAATCTCACGCAGGAACATCTCATTGGTTTATTACAAAAATGATCTTAATCGTGAACAACATCTCACGCAGGAACATCCCATCAACCTTACATTAAAGTTTTACCATCTCACGGATCATGGTATGTATCACAAGAACATTGTAGTTTCTGCAAACTTGCACCTGAGTAGAGAAGGTTACATTGTAGTTAGCAACAAGTAAACAACTGTGCATACAGCAGTAAGCAACAATTGTGTATATGCAAGTATGGCATGTAAAGTTCCCAACAATTGAGAGAAAGCTACATCAGCATCAAGTCATCTATCAAGGCTACAAATAAGTACCCATTACTAAAAAGATTGATAAAAGTTATAACACACCCTTATGTCCACATGTTAACTTAGCTATCTATGATCAACAAGAGTAATGCTTCTAAATATTAAAACAAATATCCACATGCTACATAATGCATTTTAAGAAGTGTGACAATAGTAGAAGAGCAATATCTTACCTTAGGCTAACTTGGCTATCTGTACACGGAGCCATTTGATAGCGGTTCCATCGTTATCAGCAACAAGGTTCACAAAGATCTCACGATTGTCAGCAACTTTAAAGACTTCCAAGGCTGGAATTTTATCATCAGCTGAAACACCCTACAATGTTTTGAATGAATCCATGCATTTGCTGATAGAGAAATAAAGTGCAGCTTCTTTGGTGGCTTCTTTTTCTTTGATGTGTACTAAGCACTCCATGACTTGCACTAGTCCATCTGCATTCCTCTTCTTAGGATTGTTCTTGGACTTCTTTCTTGAACCACCAACAAAATTTCTTCCATTTTCTTCACGCACCACTTGAGCCATACTTTGAGCAGCACTAACTTCATCAATCATATGCAGGTTGTCTTCATTTTGATCCCCATTTTCCTCTATCTCAATATCTTTTTCAGCTTCATACTCATCATTACTTTAAATTTCTGTCACATCCTCCTTTGATGGTGCTGATGTGGAAGTGAAGTTGAAATTCCCTCGACTATGTTCCCTACAAAAAGAAGCCAAAAAAAGTAGCCATTTGATAACAGTTCCATTGTTTTCAGCAGCAAGGTTCACAAAGAATAGTAGATATCTTACCTTCCTATAGCTTTCCAAGCGAATCATAGAGAGGAAAAGATTTGATTTTGAATCTCTTTATCCTTGGGCCAAATGACTACAAGAGTTGAAGAAATGATTCTTAACATGATAGTACCAAAGATGTGCCTTGTGAATTGAATGACGGGAGTGGGTCAGAATGAAGAACTTACAATTTCCAAGTTGATCCAAAGATGTGGCTCAGCTTGTAGCTTGAACTCATTTTCATTCCAGCCAACGCCACTTTGCATGCGTGCCTCCTTGAGCATCCTATAATCTCTCTTTAGATCTTTTTCCTTGTCCTGAATTTGTGACTTTGTGTATTTCACATAAGGTTGTTGATTAAGGAAAAGTTTCACCATCATGTTCCATGTCTCATTACTCCAACCATTTTGGATTTTATGATAAGTATTGTTGTGCTCATGAAGTATATCCACAAGAGATTTTTCAAGCCCAAGATTCCATGATGCCCTTGGTCCCCCACCTACACAATGCATAAAAACGATATACATGTGACACCCGCTGAAACTTGAGTCAACATGCTATTGAAACTTGATTCGACATGGTTCTACTATCAAAATAAGAAGTACAAAAGATTTACTACCCCTAGCACTAAGTTACCTGGATCCTTACCATAGATGCATAGGACATGTGCAGCTATCATTTGTACAACCAAGAACTCATATTGCATAGGCATTTTAATTTTAGTTTAGATGCTCATGAAGGATTATATTTGACTTCTACTAGCAGGGAACAACACTGTAACATGTTGGACAAAAAAAAGACTAGACCGAATACCTTTTGGAGAAGACCTTTTCGTCTTCGGTGAAGCCTTTTTCTTAAATTTCCTTCCCACTGTGTTGGACTGGATTAAGTTAAACTTGAAGGGTTTCGCGGCATAGTAAATCAAAATTTTCTACGGAGCGAACAGAGGGAAAGCCAAGATCTAATCTAGGAGATGCAAACAACGAGAGAGATTGGATTAGATCTTCATACCCTTGAAGATTCGCACAGCGGAACGTTCGTCGGAACGTGGGTGATGTAGTCGTACTCGCTTCTCCTCCTCGCGATCCGATCCGATCTAGCACCACAAGTGGCGGTGCCTCCGTGAGATGCACACATGCAGCACCTCGATGTCTCCTCCTTCCTCGGACCAGCAAGTATGGTGGAGAGATAGATTGAATCTACAACACGACGGTGTGGTGTAGATGGTGGAGAATTTCTGCTGCAGGGCTTCGCCTACAAACAGTCGGGAGGGGGAGAGGAAGGCTAGCAAGGCGGCTAGGGTTTGGAGGAGAGGTGTGGGGGGTTGGTGCGCCCCCACCCCTCTTTATATAGAGGGGGGGCGCAGCCCTAGCCCCTCCCCCAAGCCCAAAGGATAAGGAGTGGGGGGCATGGACTCTCCCCTCTTCTAAAAACCCTATCTCTAGTTTAAACGATTTAAACTCTCTAGGATCGGCTGGGCCCTATGGGGCCTTGTGCCCCTGGCCCAATGCGGCCAGGACACTCCCTCATAGGCCCATTCCCCCTCCCGGAAGGTGGTGCCACGTTGGTCCCCTTACGGAAGGTTCTAGAAGCTTCCGGTACAATACCGATTAACCCGGAACAATTCCGAACTCCAAAAACTGCACTGCCTTATATGAATCTTATTCTCTGGACCATTCCGGCACCTCTCGTGATGTCCCGGATCCCATCCGAGACTCCGAACAAAAATTCATAAACCAATTATCCAATCTATCCTAGCGTCGAGACACGTTAAGTGTGTGACCCTGCGGGTTCGAGAATATGCAGACATGATCTTCTATCAATAATCAACAGCGGGGTCTGGGCACCCATATTGACTCCCACACATTCATCGATGATCATATCGGATGAACCACGATGTCAGGATTCAATCAATCCCATATATATATTCCCTTCGTCTCGCGATATTTTACTTGCCCGAGATTCGATCGTCGGTACCGTCATACCTAGTTCAATCTCGTTCACAGCAAGTACTTTACTCGTTCCGTAATCCGATATCACTTTGTGATTAACTCCTTAACCACATGCTTGCAAGCGGTGTTGATATCGATTACCGAGTGGGCCCGAAGTATATCTCTCCGACTTGGGAGGGACAAATTCCATCTCGATACATACAATCCAACAGATACTTTCCGATCACCTGAGAGACACCTTTATGATCACCCTCTCATAGGATGACGTTTGATGACCTCAAAGCTTTCTTCCGATACCAGGGAGTTGTATTATCTCATGGTCTAAGGAATACAATATTTGACATAGGAAAAGCTTCGCAAAGATGAACACGATGATACGATCTAATTGCTTTGCTTAGTTTGGGTCTGTCCATCATATCATTCTCCAATGAAATGATCTCATTATCAATTGACAACTCATGTCTATGGTTAGGAAACCTTAACCATCATTGATCAATGAGCTAGTCCTTAGAGGCGTACCAGGGACACGGTGTTGTTCACAAACCACACAAGTATTAATGTTTCCGCTTAATACAATTCTAGCATGGAATATAAACTTTATCATGAACAAGAATTATAATAATAATATCTTTATTATTGCCTCTAGGGCATAATTCCAACAGTCTCCCACTTGCACTAGAGTCAATAATCTAGTTTATATTTGGCAACAATCTCACACCCATGGCACTGAGGTGCTGATCATGTTTTACACGTGGAAGAGGTTTAGTCAATGGATCTGCGACATTCAGATCTGTATGTACTTTGCTAATCTTCAGATCTCCATCTGCTATATAATCTCGGATTATATAAAACTTGCGGTTGATATGCTAGGTCTTTGGATGATATCTTGGTTCCTTAGCGAGTGCTATGGCGCCAGTGTTGTCACACAATATCTCCAGTGGGTCCAATGCACTTGGAACCACGCCAAGCTCAGTGATGAAGTTTCTGATCCAAACTCCTTCACTTGACGCTTCTGCAGCAGCCATGTATTCCTCTTCTACTGTAGATCCCGTGATCACGCTTTGCTTGCAGCTTCTCTAGCTCACAGCTCCTCCATTCAAAATATAAACGTACCCTGTCTGAGATTTGGAATCATCCTTGTCGGTGTCAAAACTAGCGTCGACGTAACCTTTTACGACGAGCTATTCATCACCCCCATAGACTAAGAACATTTCTTTAGTCCTATTTAGGTACTTTAGGATGTTCTTCACGGCTGTCCAGTGTTCCACTCCTGGATCACTTTGATACCTTCTCGTCAAACTAAGAGCATTGGACACATCCGGTCTAGTACAAAGCATGGCATACATGATGGAACCTATGGCCGAGGCATAAGGCACTTTGCTCATAGCTTCCCTATCATTTACCGTAGCTGGACACTGAGCCTTGCTCAATATCTTACCTGACAACATAGGCACTGAACCTTTCTTTGCCTTATCCATTCTAAACCTTTTCAGAACTTTGTCTAGGTATGTACTCTGGCTTAAAGCTATCAGGCGTCTTTGTCTATCTCTATAGATCTTGATGCCCAATATATAAGCAGCTTCACCTAGGTCTTTCATTGAAAAACACTTGTTCAAATAACTCTTCACATCGTTAAGCATGTTGATGTCATTTCCAATAATCAATATGTCATCCACATATAGTACCAGAAACGTCACCGAGCTCCCACTCACTTTCTTGTAGATGCAAGCTTCGTAGCAATTTGGAACAAATCCAAAGCTCTTGATCACTTGATCAAAACGAAGGTTCCAACTCCGAGATGCTTGCTTCAGTCCATAAATGGAACGCTGAAGTTTGCATACTTTACTAGCATCCTTAGGATCGACAAAACCTTCGGGTTGCATCATATACAACTCTTCATCAATGTTGACATTGAGGAAAGCAGTCTTGACATCCATCTGCCATATTTCATAATCATGAAACGCAACAATTGCTAATAAAATCCGAATGGATTTAAACATCGCTACGGGAGAGAAAGTCTCATCGTAGTCAACACCTTGAACTTGTCGAAAACCTTTCGTGACAAGCTGTGCTTTATAGACGGTAACATTACCATCCGCGTCCATTTTCTTCTTGAAAATCCATTTGCACTCAACGGCCTTTCGGTCGCTAGGAGGGTCCACCAAAGTCCATACTTGGTTTTCGCTCATGGATCCCAATTCGGATTTCATGGCTTCTAGCCATTTCTCAGAGTCTGGGCTCATCATCGCTTCCTCATAGTTCGTAGGTTCACTGTCTTCTACTAACAAGACAGTCAAGACAGGGTTGCCGTACCACTCAGGAGGGGCACGCGACCTTGTCGACCTGTGACGTTCAGTAGCAGCATCGTCCAAAGCTTCATGATCCTTGTCATTAGCTTCCTCTATTGTTGGTGCAGGCGGCACTGGAACAATTTCAGGTGCTGCGCTACTCTCCAATTCAAGAGAAGGTTCAATAACCTCGTCTAGCTCTACTTTCCTCCCACTCACTTCTTTCGAGAGAAACTCCTTCTCAAGAAAGGAACCGTTCTTTGCGACAAACACTTTGCCTTCGGTTCTGTGATAGAAGGTATACCCAATAGTTTCCTTAGGGTATCCTATGAAGACGCATTTCTCCGCTTTGAGTTCGAGCTTGTCCGGCATCAACTTCTTGACGTAAGCTTCGCATCCCCAAACTTTAAGAAACGACAACTTAGGTTTAGCACCAAACCACAATTCATACGGTGTTGTCTCAACGGATTTAGATGGAGCCCTATTTAAAGTGAATGCAGCGGTTTCTAATGCATAACCCCAAAATGATAACGGCAAATCAGTAAGAGACATCATTGGTTGGACCATATCTAATAGGGTTCGATTCCGGCGTTCAGACACACCATTGCGCTGTGGTGTTCCGGGTGGCGTGAGTTGTGAAACGATTCCACTTGCTTTAAGATGCGTGAGAAAATCATAACTCAAATATTCACCTCCACGATCGGATCGTAGAAACTTAATCTTTCTGTTACGATGGTTCTCCACTTCATTCTAAAATTCCTTGAACTTTTCAAATGTTTTAGATTTATGTTTCATTAAATAGATATACCCATATCTACTTAAGTCATCGGTAAAAGTGAGAAAATAGCGATATCCACCGCGCGTCGAAACACTCATCGGTCCGCATACATCGGTATGTATGATTTCCAACAAGTCCGTTGCTCGCTCCATCATACCGGAGAACGGGGTTTTGATCATCTTGCCCATGAGGCATGGTTCGCATGTGTCAAATGACTCAAAATCAAGAGACTCCAAAAGTCCATCAGAATGGAGTTTCTTCATGCGCTTTACTCCAATATGACCTAGACGACAGTGCCACAAATAAGTAGTATTATCACTATCTACTTTGCATCTCTTAGCCTCAATGTTATGGATGTGTGTTTCATCCCTTTCGAGATTTAGAAGAAATAAACCATTCACAAGAGGTGCATGACCATAAAAGATGTTACTCATATAAATAGAACAACCATTATTCTCCGATTTAAATGAATAACCGTCTTGCAATAAACACGATCCAGAAATAATGTTCATGCTCAACGCAGGCACATAATAACACTTGTTAAGGTTTAAAGCTAATCCCGAAGGTAAAACTAAGGAGAGAGTGCCGACGGCCATCACATCAACTCTTGATCTGTTGCCAACGCGCATCGTCACCTCATCCCTTGCAAGCCGCCGTCTATTCCGTAGCTCCTGTTTCGAGTTACAAATATTAGCAACTGAACCGGTATCAAATACCCAGGCACTACAACGAGGGCTAGTAAGGAAAACATCAATAACATGTATATCAAATATACCTTTGATGGTGCCAGCCTTCTTGTCCGCTAAGTACTTCGGACAGTTGCACTTCCAGTGACCCTTGTCCTTGCAATAGAAGCACTTAGTGTCCGGCGTAGGACCAGACTTGAGCTTCTTATCAGCAGGGGCGCGCTTGCCGCCGCCCTTCTTGAAGGGCTTCTTTGCTCCCTTACCTTTCTTAAAGGAGGGTTTGTTGACCATCAACACATGATTATCCTTCTTGATGTCCACCTCCGCAGCCTTCAGCTTTGCGAAGAGCTCGGTGATCGTATCAGTGGAACCAATCTGATTATGAGTCACTACAAAACTTTTGTAGCTGGGAGGGAGTGATTGCAGAACCCTGTCAATCTTGAGCTCCTTTGGAATCGTGCATTCCAGTTGCTCAAGCCGTTGAGTGTAGCCCGACATCTTTATGGCGTGCTCACTAACGGAACTCCCTTCCTCCATCTTGCAGTTAAAGAACTTCTCAGAGATCTCATATCTCTCAGAACGGGCTTGAGTCTGAAACATGGTTTTCAGCTCCTCGAGAATCTCAAAGGGCCCGGGATACTCTTCAAAACGATTTTGAAGTTCCGGTTCCATAGCAAACAACATGGTGCTCTTAATCACACCATAATCATCTTTACGCGACTGATAGACAGCTTTCTCATCAGCCGGCGCAGTTGCAGCAGGGGGGTCACCTAACGCTTTCCCAAGGACATAGTCCTTTTGTCCGCCAGACAGAATGATTCTTAGATTGCGGAACCAATTGGTGAAGTTAGACCCATTGTTTCTAAGCTTTTCCTTCTCAGCAAAAAAACGTTGAAGTTGAAGTTGGACTTGGCCATGTGATCTACAGTATTGGCAAGTACAATTTAGACTATGTTCATGATAAATAGTTCAACTTAATCAAATTACTAGATGAACTCCTACTAAATTCAACATCCCTCAAGTTGTTTAGTGAACACGATCCAAATTCACCACACCTAATCCGATCATCACGAGAAGAGATGTGGTTTCAATGGTGGACAACGAAGTGTCGATCATATCATTCATATGACTCATGCTTAACCTTTCGGTTCTTGTGTTCCGAGGCCATGTCTGTGTAGGGGTTCGTAGCATGGAAAACAAAATTTTTCTATCGCATACAAACAAACAAGCCAAGATCTATCTACTAGATTGTAGCAACGAGTTGATAGGGGAACTTACCCTCGAAGATTCCAAAGCGGTTAACGAGAGCAGATTCTCGTGGGTGATGTAGTCGTACTCTTTCCGATCTCAAGATCGTGTAGACGATCCTTCCGGCGCCACGTTCTGGCAGCGCTCCCACAGTCGGTCACACGTTCGGTACTCGACGAAGACCTTCCTCTCCCTTGTTCCAGCAGGCATCGGAGGTTGTAGTACTCTCCTCGCGATTCCGGCAGCACAACGGCGTGGTACCGGAAGTAGAGGGGAAATCCCGCAGGGCTTCGCCTTAAGCCGGTGCGAGTATGGTGGAGCTTATGAGAGAGGCTATTAGTGGTCTAGTAATTAGACACACCAATTAGAAGGCTCTAAACCAATTAGAAGGCTCTAAACCGCTGGCTAAAGCAATTAGAAGCTCTAAACCAAAACGGCTCTAAACCGGAGGTAGAAGATAGGAACTTGTGTGTTCTAGGAGGGGAGCCCTGCCCCTCCTTATATAGATGGGAGGGGGCTGGCGCGCCAGGGGAGGGAGGGAGTCCCTCCCCAACTCGGCCTAGGGCTGGCCGCCGGCTTGGAGGAGAGAAACTCCTCCTCCAAGTCGGTTCCAACTCCTCTTGCTTGTTTCCCACAGTTTCTTGTTTTAGCCGTTTGACTTTCAAACTGGACATTTGACTTTTCTGTTTTAGGATTCAAATTAATCCTTTATTTGGGACAGCAAGAACACTTAGTACATGATGCAATCATTCCAATATATAATGACACATTCATGTACCCCTCCCCCCCGGAGTGCCGGACAATCCGGGCCCTTCTAGAACATTCCCGATGAAAACACCGGAATCATTCCCGAACTCCGAAACGGGACTTTCCTTATATGAATCTTATTCTCCGGACCATTCCGGATCACCTCGTGATATCCCGGATCCCATCCGAGACTCCGAACAACATTCGGTCTCTTTCTCATAATACCATAACTACTCAAACAACGTCGAATCCTTAAGTGTGTCTCCCTACGGTTCGTGAATTATGCGGACATGATCGAGACACTTCTCCGATCAATAACCAATAGAGGAATCTGGAAATTCATATGGCTCCCACATATTTCTACGATTACTTTGCGATCAAATGAACCACTTACATACGATACCAATTTCCCTTTGTCTCACGATATGTTACTTATCCGAGGTTATGATCGTCGGTATCTCTGCATACCTAGTTCAACCTCGTTACCGATAAGTACTCTTTTCTCGTTCCCGTGATATGTGATCCCTCGTGACCAAGTCACATGCTTGCAAGCCAATTGGATGACATTCCACCGAGAGGGCCCAGAGTGTATCTATCCGTCATGTGGATGGACAAATCCCACTCTTGATCCATGTGTTTCAACCAATACTTTCCGAACACTTAATGCCACCTTTATAGCCACCCAGTTACGGTGTGGTGTTTGATGTCATCAAAGCATCCATCCGGTAAAGGTGATATGCATGATCTCATGGTCGAAGGAATTAGGTTACTATGTATCAGAAAGCATATAGCAATTGAACTATTGAAATGACTTGATCTTTATGCTACGCTTATCTATAGGAGTATGTCCATCACATCATTCTCCTAATGATATGATCCTGTTGTTAATAACATCTCTATGTTCATGATCAGGAAACCATGATCATATATTAACCAACAAGCCAGTTTAACAAGAGGCTTTACTAGGGACTCTTATTTTAGTTTACAAATCACACAAGTATTAATGTTTCCGGTTAATACAATTATAGCATGGTATGTAAACATTTATCATAAGTGTGAAGATATGATAATAACCACTTTATTATTGCCTCTTGGGCATATCTCCAACAGTCTCCCACTTGCACTAGAGTCAATAATCTAGTTTCAAACCTTTGTGTATTCAACACCTATGGCTTTCCGGTGTTGTGTGTACACGATTGCTAGTGGTCAACTGATCTCCGGATCTGACACTTCCAGGTCCGTGTGTAATTGCATGTATTTGCGTCTCTACGCATCACTCATTCTTCTAATGAGATGGCTTTGTATAAGTTTGGTCATTCGGTGTGACCTTTAGCTCTTTGGGGTTAAAACATGTTGATAATATTGTCGCACAACATATCTTCATAGTATTATCCCACTGTGAACTACACCTAGTTTGATAACAAACTACTTGACACAAATGCCCTCTTTTGCTGCTATAATAGCAGTCATATACTTAGCCTTTTGTTGTAGTATCAGTCACAATGTCTTAACTTTGGAACTCATCCAAATCCATTATGGAACTCACTTTCCATTATATTGTGCCACCCTTAGTTTAGATTGAGATAAACTTTAATTTGTACTTTGTGACAAAGCTAGTATCAATGTAGTACTTTTACAATGAACTAACCATCTATTTGTCACTTCTACAAATATTATACTCTTAGTTCTTCCAAAAGATCATAAGAATATCCTTACTATTGTCCAATGATCATCTTACGAATCACTCTGGTATATGCTCACAACATTTAGAGCATAGGACATATCTGGATTTGTACATATCACAGTATGATTGATATAAATACTCTTTGTGATTTCATACATCAAGTATCAATCTATACTTGATTATTTGTTTCACTTTACCAAATGTCAATACATTTGAATATATCATCAACATTGAACTTATTCAATCCTTTCTGTGTGACAAGAACCTCTCTTGTAGTTTCTATATTGAACTCATTCAATATCTTGTCTATGTACTTCTGGCATAACCATATTAGCGTCTATTGATGCCAAATATTTGGGTTTTTCCTAAGTCTTTCATCGGGATGAAATTCTTAATATGTGTTAATAAAAGATACATTATTTCCAATCAACAATATGTCTTACACATAATGTATTAGAAACATGTCTTAGCGCTCCCACTTAATTTCTTGCAAATGCAAGCATCTCCATCGTCTCTGATGAACTTTTAAACTCCTTTAACAGTTTCATCACAGTGAAGATTCTAACTCCGCTATGCTTACTTCAACCATTGAAGTTTGCATATGTTTTTAGCATCCCTTGAATTTTAACAAAACCCTTTGGACTGTGTCATGCACACGTCCTAGGTAACCCTTCTATTAGAAGAACTTGTTTTGTTTATTCAACTACCATATAATAAAATTATATGTAGTGGTTGCTACACTAATCCGTCTAGACTAAATATCACTATGAAAGATCAAATCTTGTCATAGTCAACCTTTGAACATTGTTGTGAACTCTTTCCCAACATGTCGACTATTTCATAGATGTAAAACATCCATGTCTATTTCTTTATAGATCCAGACACAACTGTAAGGTCTTACACCTTTCTCGAGGGTCCTTCAAGTTCAAAACTTGATTTCTCGTGTATGGAACTATCACGGATTTCATGGCTTCAAGCCATTTGACGGAGTCAGGGCCCATCATCGCTTCTCTGCATGTAGTCGGTTCATTATTCTCAAATAATGATTCAACCCTCAAATCTTGGTATTTGATTGTTCATCCGACCTACTTGTTTCAATAGGAACTTGGATCTCCGTGACCACAACCTTTGGGGCATGTGAGCCATGAGCTTTGTTGCTGCCTCCGGAACACTTTTCGGCGCTGCGCAACTTTGCACATATAGCTAAGGTTCTTTTAACCTTATCAAAGTTCTATTGTCCTCACACTTAACTTTTCACGAAAAATTCCTTCCAAAAGAAATTTGACGTTCTAAGCGACAAACACTTTTGTCTCTGGTGTTATGGAGGAATACTTAACAGTTATTCAAAACAACATACAAAGACAGGTTCATCCGAATTTGGTTTCAAACATCTTTCTTATGCAAAGCATACCAATGTTTAAGAAATGACAACTTGGGTTTTATCCCAAACCATAACTTTATATGGTGTCATTTCAACGGATTATGATGGAGCTCTTTTCAGTGGAAAAACGGTAATCTCTAAAGCTTTTAATCTTTAAAATATAATGGCAGTTTTATAAATTATACCTTTGATCTTACCATGTCAAACAAGGTTTAATTACATATCTCGAACGCTCCATACACTTATGGTGTTTCGGGAAAAATGCAAATCCACGGAACGATTCCTTAAATCTTAGGTATTATGCTAAACTTGTAACTTAAATATTTTCCTTTATGATCTTATCATAAACTATTCATATTCTTGTTACAATGATTTTGCACTTCATCTTGAAAGTCCTTGAACTTTTCAAGTGTTTCATACTTTGTCCTTATTAAGTAAATATTCATATATTCACTCAAATTTTTGGAGAAAGCATACGAAGTTGAAATCCATCGCTTTTGACTACACATAATGGATTTCATACAACAATATGTACAAGTTCCAATAAGCTAGTCATTCGTTCCCTTTTGGCCTATGAACGAAGTTTTAATTATCTCTAGGAAAGTTTCACAAGCGTCATTTGATCAAAAATCAGAAGACTCCAAAATTCCATCCACATGGAGTTTCTTCATGTTTTCTTTCCAATATAATTTAAACGGCGATGTCACTTCCTAAGTGATCTTTCAATCAATTTGTCTTTCGACATCTTTAGCACTAGTTTTATGGATGTGATTTCTCCAACGAGATTTGTGAATCATCCATCTTTTATGGATTACGGAAATTATTTGAACAACCCTTTTGTTCTCATAATACCTGATAAAACAAATCTTGAAGGCAAGCTTTGATGTTTAACGAGCAACACAATAACCCTTTATTTGTTCTCGATGAACATCATCACATATTCTTTTGCTAGTTACTTAGGCCATTGTAGTTCATGAATTGTGTTGTTTCGTATGACGATTCACACCAACAAATTCAGTATCAAATACTTGAGAACCACATTGTTTAATAAGCAAAGAATATAGCCATAACATGTATATCATCTATATACTTAAACTGAACAATTCTAGTCTTTTCTTTTCTGCCATATATTTATGAGATTCTCTTTCAATATTTCCTTTTCTGTTTGAAAGAATCTATCAATATCAATAGTGGAGTCATACATATGACACATAGTCCAAAGCGTGTATAGTTAAATACCAATGTCTTTGGACTTGCACTTTGAAGTAGATCACCATCATCAAATGTTTGGTGTTCTTTCAAATTCCTTTCTTTAGTTATCTCTTGGTGTAGTAAACATTTTACCTACATCAAATATTCACCCTTATCATGGAATTGTCCATGATCAAGCTACTGTTAGCTTGTAACGATGAATTTATGAGTATAATGTTGCTATCCAAAAACCTTTTGGAGGATTAGGACAACAAGTGTCTCCAACCTTTTTTTGTAAATTCTCATCAAAATATGAGAACATAAACTTTGCCATATTATACTCTATCATGTTGTAACCAAAACTTCGTTTCAGATATCACAATATCTTCCACACATCATGGTTTCTGAAACAACTCTTTCAGATCCTAGATAACCTTGATATTAAGACAATCCTTTGAATATCAAGAATCATGGAGACAAACATGATACTTATATACTAACATTGGAATTGTTACTCTTGATTTTAATACCAATTATTAAACTTCATGGAGTAACCGGAACTTACTGAAAGTTTGCAATAGGACTTTTAAACTTTAGATTAACACTTCAAAAACAATATGATACCAGTTCGTAAAGTAACTAACCAGAATTCTATAGTTCTATCATCTCAATTATAACTAAGCGCAAGGTGGTAAACGGATGCCAATGACTACAACAACTATGCAAATTCACTTTGATTTAGTTTATGATAAATTGAGTTCTAATTAATAATTAAATTAATCTAGGTGAACTCCCACTCAAAACAATATCCCTCACATTGTTTTAGTGATCACACGAACCAAATCCACCACATCAAAACCGATCATCACGAGAGTTGATATAGCTTCAATGGCGAACAATCAACATGTTCATCATATCTACTTATATGACTCATGCTCTACCTTTCGGTAATCCGTGTTCCTGAGGCCATGTCTGTACATGCTAGGCTCGTCAAGATCAAACCTTAGCTTCCGCATAAGCAAATCTGGCTTGCTTACATTGTATACACTTGCTGAATCTAACACACCCGATCATCACGTGGTGCTTCGAAACAACAAGCTTTAGCAACGGTGCATACTAAGGGTGAACACTTAAGAACTTGAAATTCATGTGCATGAGGGATCATCTTATAATGCTACCGTCGTCTACTAAGCAATACAAGATGCATAAAGGATTAACATCACATGCAATTCAATAATATGTGATATGATATGGCCTTTCTTCTTTGTGCTTCCGATCTCCATCTTCTAGCACGAACATGATCTCCATCATCACCGGCATTGCATCAAGGTCAATGACGCTTCTCCATGGTTGTCGTCCACCGGCTTCAACCTATTACAACTACTTTGAATAGACACGCGGGTCTTAACATAAATTAAAGACAACCATATGGCTCCTGCCGGTTGCCAACTTACAATAAGGAACATTGCATACATCATATATAATCACAATCATGGCCATATCACATCACAGCACACCCCTGCAAAACAAAGTTAGACGCCTCTACTTTCTTTGCATATTTTACGTGGTTTGGGACTTTCAATAAGTGTCGTTCTAACTTACGAACAAGAACCACAACATTGATACTAGTATTGTTAATCACCCGTTGTAAATTGGATCTTAACTATGCTAGGAGAAACAGGCACCCGCAAAGCCACTTATGCAATACAAGTTGCATGTCAAGCGTGGAGCAAGTCTCATGAACGATGTCATGTAAGGTTAGCCCGGGCCGCTTCATCCCAACATACCGCAAGATGCAAAGTACACAAGAAGCAATCAACAATAAAAGCATCAACGCCCACAATGACCATTGTGTTCTACTCGTGCAACAGATCTACATATAGACACGGCTCTGATACCACTGTAGGGGTTCGTAGCATGGAAAACAAAAATTTTCTATCGCATACAAACAAACAAGCCAAGATCTATCTACTAGATTGTAGCAACGAGTTGATAGGGGAACTTACCCTCGAAGATTCCAAAGCGGTTAACGAGAGCAGATTCTCGTGGGTGATGTAGTCGTACTCTTTCCGATCTCAAGATCGTGTAGACGATCCTTCCGGTGCCACGTTCTGGCAGCGCTCCCGCAGTCGGTCACACGTTCGGTACTCGACGAAGACCTTCCTCTCCCTTGTTCCAGCAGGCAGCGGAGGTTGTAGTACTCTCCTCGCGATTCCGGCAGCACAACGGCGTGGTACCGGAAGTAGAGGGGAAATCCCGCAGGGCTTCGCCTTAAGCCGGTGCGAGTATGGTGGAGCTTATGAGAGAGGCTATTAGTGGTCTAGTAATTAGACACACCAATTAGAAGGCTCTAAACCAATTAGAAGGCTCTAAACCGCTGGCTAAAGCAATTAGAAGCTCTAAACCAAAACGGCTCTAAACCGGAGGTAGAAGATAGGAACTTGTGTGTTCTAGGAGGGGAGCCCTGCCCCTCCTTATATAGATGGGAGGGGGCTGGCGCGCCAGGGGAGGGAGGGAGTCCCTCCCCAACTCGGCCTAGGGCTGGCCGCCGGCTTGGAGGAGAGAAACTCCTCCTCCAAGTTGGTTCCAACTCCTCTTGCTTGTTTCCCACAGTTTCTTGTTTTAGCCGTTTGACTTTCAAACTGGACATTTGACTTTTCTGTTTTAGGATTCAAATTAATCCTTTATTTGGGACAGCAAGAACACTTAGTACATGATGCAATCATTCCAATATATAATGACACATTCATGTACCCCTCCCCCCCGGAGTGCCGGACAATCCGGACCCTTCTAGAACATTCCCGATGAAAACACCGGAATCATTCCCGAACTCCGAAACGGGACTTTCCTTATATGAATCTTATTCTCCGGACCATTCCGGATCACCTCGTGATATTCCGGATCCCATCCGAGACTCCGAACAACATTCGGTCTCTTTCTCATAATACCATAACTACTCAAACAACGTCGAATCCTTAAGTGTGTCTCCCTACGGTTCGTGAATTATGCGGACATGATCGAGACACTTCTCCGATCAATACCAATAGAGGAATCTGGAAATTCATATGGCTCCCACATATTTCTACGATTACTTTGCGATCGAATGAACCACTTACATACGATACCAATTTCCCTTTGTCTCACGATATGTTACTTATCCGAGGTTATGATCGTCGGTATCTCTGCATACCTAGTTCAACCTCGTTACCGATAAGTACTCTTTTCTCGTTCCCGTGATATGTGATCCCTCGTGACCAAGTCACATGCTTGCAAGCCAATTGGATGACATTCCACCGAGAGGGCCCAGAGTATATCTATCCGTCATGTGGATGGACAAATCCCACTCTTGATCCATGTGTTTCAACCAATACTTTCCGAACACTTAATGCCACCTTTATAGCCACCCAGTTACGGTGTGGTGTTTGATGTCATCAAAGCATCCATCCGGTAAAGGTGATATGCATGATCTCATGGTCGAAGGAATTAGGTTACTATGTATCAGAAAGCATATAGCAATTGAACTATTGAAATGACTTGATCTTTATGCTACGCTTATCTATAGGAGTATGTCCATCACATCATTCTCCTAATGATATGATCCTGTTGTTAATAACATCTCTATGTTCATGATCAGGAAACCATGATCATATATTAACCAACAAGCTAGTTTAACAAGAGGCTTTACTAGGGACTCTTATTTTAGTTTACAAATCACACAAGTATTAATGTTTCCGGTTAATACAATTATAGCATGGTATGTAAACATTTATCATAAGTGTGAAGATATGATAATAACCACTTTATTATTGCCTCTTGGGCATATCTCCAACAGTCTGTACATGCTAGGCTCGTCAAGTTAGACCCAAGTATTTCCACGTGTGCAAAACTGGCTTGCACCCGTTGTATGTGAGCGTAGAGTCTATAGCACCCGATCATCACGTGATGCTTGGACACGACGAACTTTCGCAACGGTGCATACTATGGGAGAACACAGTTTTTATCTTGATCTTTAAGTGAGGAATCATCTTATAATGCTACCGTCGCGATCTAAGCATAATAAGATACATAAAAGGGATAAACATCACATGCATATAACTTTATGTGACATGGTATAGCCAATCTTCTCGCAATGATCTTCATCTTGTGCGTTCCGGCATGATCTCCATCACTCCACCATGATTGCCTCCACCACGAATAGCAACTACAACTATTGCTAACTACTTAGCGATAAAGTGAAGCTATTACATGGCGTATAAGAAGTTGACTCGCAGGTCATACACAATTATAAAGACAACCATATGGCTCCTGCCGGTTGTGTACTCATCGACATGCAAGTCGTGAAACATTACAAAACATGATCATCGCATACAATATACACATCACATCTTGGGCCATACCATATCACAGAAAACACTCCCTGCAAAAACAAGTTAGACGCCTCTACTTTGTTGTTGCATGTTTTACGTGGCTTATGGGAGTAGATGCTAAGAACGATTCTTACCTACGGAAAGCCACAACGGTGATATTATGGTTGCCAAACTCCGGTGTTAATCCCATGACAACTATAGTGAGAGAAACTGACATCCACTAGCCGCATGTGTGGAACAAGCCACACGTCAAGTGCGGAGCCGGTCTCGCGAACGATGTCGCGTAAGGTTGGCCTGGACCGCTTCAATCTCACTATCCCGCGTCATAAGAAGAACACAAACAAGAGGCTTGCAACAGAAAACATCAACGCCCGCAACAACCATGTTGCGTTCTACTCGTGAATCACATCTACGCATAGATCTAGCTCTGATACCACTGAAGGGTTTCGCGGCATAGTAAATCAAAATTTTCTACGGAGCAAACAGAAGGAAAGCCAAGATCTAATCTAGGAGATGCAAACAATGAGAGAGATTGGATTAGATCTTCATACCCTTGAAGATTCGCACAGCGGAACGTTCGTCGGAACGTGGGTGATGTAGTCGTACTCGCTTCTCCTCCTCGCGATCCGATCCGATCTAGCACCACAAGTGGCGGTGCCTCCGTGAGATGCACACGTGCAGCACCTCGATGTCTCCTCCTTCCTCGGACCAGCAAGTATGGTGGAGAGATAGATTGGATCTACAACACGACGGTGTGGTGTATATGGTGGAGAATTTCTGCAGTAGGGCTTCGCCTACAAACAGTCGGGAGGGGGAGAGGAAGGCTAGCAAGGCGGCTAGGGTTTGGAGGAGAGGTGTGGGGGGTTGGTGCGCCCCCACCCCTCTTTATATAGAGGGGGGGGGGCGCAGCCCTAGCCCCTCCCCCAAGCCCAAAGGATAAGGAATGGGGGGCATGGACTCTCCCCTCTTCTAGAAACCCTATCTCTAGTTTAAACGATTTAAACTCTCTAGGACCGGCTGGGCCCTATGGGGCCTTGTGCCCCTGGCCCAATGCGGCCAGGACACACCCTCATAGGCCCATGCCCCCTCCCGGAAGGTGGTGCCACGTTGGTCCCCTTACGGAAGGTTCTAGAAGCTTCCGGTACAATACCGATTAACCCGGAACAATTCCGAACTCCAAAAACTGCACTGCCTTATATGAATCTTATTCTCCGGACCATTCTGGCACCTCTCGTGATGTCCCGGATCCCATCCGAGACTCCGAACAAAAATTCATAAACCAATTATCCAATCTATCCTAGCGTCGAGACACGTTAAGTGTGTGACCCTGCGGGTTCGAGAATATGCAGACATGATCTTCTATCAATAATCAACAGCGGGGTCTGGGCACCCATATTGACTCCCACACATTCATCGATGATCATATCGGATGAACCACGATGTCAGGATTCAATCAATCCCATATATATATTCCCTTCGTCTCGCGATATTTTACTTGCCCGAGATTCGATCGTCGGTACCGTCATACCTAGTTCAATCTCGTTCACAGCAAGTACTTTACTCGTTCCGTAATCCGATATCACTTTGTGATTAACTCCTTAACCACATGCTTGCAAGCGGTGTTGATATCGATTACCGAGTGGGCCCGGAGTATATCTCTCCGACTTGGGAGGGACAAATTCCATCTCGATACATACAACCCAACAGATACTTTCCGATCACCTGAGAGACACCTTTATGATCACCCTCTCATAGGATGACGTTTGATGACCTCAAAGCTTTCTTCCGATACCAAGAAGTTGTATTATCTCATGGTCTAAGGAATACAATATTTGACATAGGAAAAGCTTCGCAAAGATGAACACGATGATACGATCTAATTGCTTTGCTTAGTTTGGGTCTGTCCATCATATCATTCTCCAATGAAATGATCTCATTATCAATTGACAACTCATGTCTATGGTTAGGAAACCTTAACCATCATTGATCAATGAGCTAGTCCTTAGAGGCGTACCAGGGACATGGTGTTGTTCACAAACCACACAAGTATTAATGTTTCCGCTTAATACAATTCTAGCATGGAATATAAACTTTATCATGAACAAGAATTATAATAATAACATCTTTATTATTGCCTCTAGGGCATAATTCCAACAAAACTTGGGAGAGACTTTTGGATACATGGGAGTTCCTTTTGGATGCATATCTATTGGGATTAAAAAATAAACACAAGATGATGATAATTATCAAAGAAACATTATTACATGATGAAATAGTTCCTCATTACATGATAAAGACCAGAAATAGTTCCTCATTACATGATAAAAACAAGAAATAGTTCCTCATTACATGATAAGGACTAGACATTTTCCTCGCAATGTGTCACTAGCTACACCTATGACACTAGCTACTGATGTTGGTAATCATTCCACATTTGCCACGCAATTTGGTCCCTCAAAAGGTTTCCTTGGATGTTGTTCTCCTGGTGGTTTTCACCGTCACCGTTGGGTAGATCCACAAGATCAGCTGGGTATATGAGATCAGGCGTGTTGTCAAGCCATTCCTCATCTCCAACATGCATTTTTATAATATTATGGAAGATCACCGTAGCTGCTGGAATCTTCACTTGATTCTCTATTTGATGAAAGGTTCCAACATTTAGAATAGGGAACCGCTTCTTCAAAATACCCAAAACCCTTTCTATATGGTTCCTTAGAACTGCATGGCGGTGATTAAAAAGTTCCTTATAGTTCTGTGGCCTATGGCGACCATGCCCCCACTCTTTCAAATGATACCGGACACCTGGTATGGTGCAAGAAAATATTTGGTGTTTGCGTAGCCACCATCAACTAGGTAAAATTTGCCATCTCGTACTTTAAAATCTTTGAGTATGGCTGAACTCCGTATTCTAGCATCTGTGGCAGATCCCTCCTATCCACATGAAATAAATGTTATGTTTAGGTCGAAATCACATGCAAGCATGACATTTTGGCTAAGGGAGCCTTTCCTATTCCTCCACGGAGCTTGAAGTCGAGGAGATCTAGTAACATGCACATGGGACCCATCTATGGCACCTATATAGTTCTGCAATGAAATAGAATGGAAATCATTTTTTTGAAATTATAATAATTGAAGGAACTTTTGAAATTTCAAAGAAGAAGATGGACCTTGAAAGCGATCATCGATAACAATTTTTGGATGTGGTTCGTCAATGTACCAAGGCCTCACAAATTGAGTTGCTAGGATGGGGATAATGTTAAAGAACTCCTTGATATACTCGTGGAAGGTCGATCCACTATGCTGAAACTCGACCTGTAGATCTTCAAATGATTATTTATGTGATAGCATATAGAGAAAGAAGGCCAGCTTCTCTTCCACCTTGAATCTAGTATCTAATATCAGGCGTTCATTTCTAAGGTATGATGCCAACCACCTAAATATATGCGGTTCTATCCTAAAAGCTACCAAGCAATTCTTAATATGCCCATCAAGCAGTTCCCTAACTCTCTTCTTGCCGTGATGGAGCTATGACGTTTATTCTTTTCCGTACGCATTAGATCTAAGTACAATGCTGGAAGAATGAAGAATAACATCCAAGGATCATGAGTGCAACGACTAGTCTACAAGTCCTAAACTGACTGTCGATTCGGTTGGTCGACTCGTATTTCCTCGACTCGATTGAGTCGAATGACTAGTCCTGCTGTTTGAGTCGATCGACTCAATTTTAGCTGGATAAGTGAGGCGCTCAGAAAAAATTGAGAACCCTAGCTATTATAGACTCGCTACATGTTAGATTCTAGCATTATTATGTTATATGTAACTTGTGTTGAACTTATCTCAGTTTTAGTTATTAAATCTCTCATCTGGTTTCCATACGATAACATCTCATCGTCATCATCAGCTTTCCTCTTCCTAATACGCTCTAGGCTCCGTGGATTCATTTAGCACTAGTGAAAAGCAATTGAGTAAATAATGAGAAAGAATGGCAAAATAAGTAGGGCAAAGAATGCTTAAAAGCAAAGGCCATGCACATACCAAATTTAGGCGTGCTGACAAGGTCCTAAGACGGCGGCGTCTCGTCCACCTTCACTAGAATCATAGCAGCTTCCTATCAAAAGAGGAGGCATATCAATAGCATATCCTTACATCCTACATTGTCATTCATTCTGAAACAGAAGCTGAAGCTAGTTTTGTTTGTGCACATGAGCTTCTGGTTTTTAAAATTAGGATAGTCTAACTTGGAAATACAACAAGGCATTCATATACTGACAACAACACTAGCAAATTAGTAGATTCTTGTTACTGTATTTACTGGTGCAATCATATAAACATATAAAATTCACTCGTCCGTACGTGTATGAAGAATCGAACATCGTCAGAGTACACAGGAAGTAAGAAGAAATAAAGCACAAGTATTGATCAAGGATAGCTATCTACTCTCTTCGTTTCAAAATATAAGATGTTTTAAGTTTATGAAGAAAATGTATCTAAACTTTTTTAGTGTCTAAATTCACTCTAAACGTGAGTGAACCTATATACTAAAAAAAGTCTAAATTAATACATTTATTCCACAAAGATAAAAAAATTTATATTTTGAAACGGAGGGAGTAAGTTATTAATCACCCTAGGCGAAGACACACACAAGCATGAGTAACACAGCCAGGCAACAACGACTACCTCAGGCACAAGCAGGATATCATCCTTAATCTAAATCAAGCAGCAACGACTACCTCGGCAACAAGCAGCAACGACTAGCTCATTCCCAGAAATCTAAATCAAGAACTCGTCCTTAATCTCTTGAAACCCTAAATCCTAGACCTAGGCCAAGATCAAGATAGGGGTTGAGGCATAAGACGTACCTGAGAGAAGATCAGGCTTCCACCGGAGAAGGAGGCCTGCGGGAGGTAATGGGCTTCGGCTATGGTGCTAAGGCCACTTCGATGGAGCCGGGGAGCGAGGGAGGCGTCCGCAAGGGAGGAAGGCATCGACGTCCGTGGGAAGAAGCAGGCGTCTAAGTCGGCGGCGGGGACGAACGAGCGTCGGCGGCAGCGGCAGCGACGGCAACGGGGACGTGCGTCGCGTCCTTGCGGTGCCGCCGGAGCGAGCCGTCGTCTCACGAGCGAAACGCGAGGATGGAGTCGTGTCACCGGCCTGCCAAAGGACCCTTCGCGTGTCTCCAGGTGTTTTAAGTTGGGCCAGGAATTTACACAAAAAAACCGGTCCTGCCGAACGAGGCCTCAAGGTGGAATATTTCTTCACAAGGGAGAGAATAACATAGGGACCAGTGGTAAAGCACCGGTAGCTAAAGACAACATGGTGGATATATTAACTAGCCAATGGAACGGATCATGCCTCTCGACCCATGGGAGATTGTTGGTTGGGTGATGAACCGTTTACCGAGCTAAAAGGCTACCATGTGCCCGGTTTGACGAGATGATTTTTCCTACTACCTGACTTGGTTTATCTAACATAATCTGAACATTATGATTAATTGAGACAACTTAATAAGTTTCGCTCCCACTTGGCACCCAGTTCGCCTGCATAGGAAGTATTAACTCTTACATGTTACAACTTTAGTTCCCTTATGCTTATTGTCGGGTTTAACAAGTTTTTCACTAGTTTCATATGTATAAGACACATGCAATGCAAAGTGCATCTTTCAGAAGAACACCACGGCCATCATCGGTCGGAGCATACCCAATAGGGATCGGTACCATTAATTAGTGAATCGGCAGAGGTCGTATGCATCAATTGATGCAGAGTCCGGGTGACCCCTATTTCAAAAAAATTTAATGAATCAGCATAGGCATCTCCCTGTCCATGTGATCGGCACAATGAACCTCCGCAATACCGCACAAGGATCCTTCTTGTGCACCTATGACAACTTGATCTCAACTTGTCTTGGTGGTGTAAACTAGCCCGAAATCTCAGATCGGAACACAGATGCAATGGAAGTTTAGTATTTGGTGCACTCTCAATTAGGTAGAGTTTTCCTGTTATATGTTTGTTTTTTGATGATCAAACTATATTGCCTAGGATGTCTATATACCGGCAGGGACTCCAAGCACTAATGCAAATCTGCATTGCACCTGAACAAAACATGTACTCAGTGCCGCTGAAGTCTGAACTTGCCCATCTCGCAACTAGGTCTCAGTCACTCCCTGCCCGCTCGGTCTAAGCATCTGTCATTCTCATCTTGCGATTTTGATGCTCGACACCACTGTCACGGACAAGGTCATCATGCTTCTAACCGGATTGAACGCAACTTGTCTAGCTTGGTATGAAGATGTGGCATGAGATGCTTTCCCGACTCCGCTCAATCCAAGGCTAGCCATGTGTTCCCACTGCGACATGTGAGTCCGTTGACTTCGTGTGTGCTTCAGCAACTCTTCATCATCCAAGACTATGTACACTATCTACGATCATACATTTAGGTGGGAATGGTTTCAAAGTGAGTCAGTACCAAAAGGGGAAGATAATATATATACTGGACGAAGTGGCTGGACCGTGGACCTCAGCTAGAAGTGTGTCCAGTGATCTTATCTAGGTGTATATTTAGCTCGGAGTTTGTTGATCATGTATATATAAAGGGGATCATGTAACTTGGTTGATCATGTACGAGTGGGAAGTAAATATTATTACACCGTTCAGAATGAAAAAGGATATTTTTTTCTTTCATGGTGGTATATAACCCGAACTACCGCCACCCTCTGCTGGTAGACATGTGCATGTGCCTTGATGTCACTTCTTATTTTCTCAGTCTTTTTTCTAAAAGGTGTAACCTTTGTGTAGTTCAAAAAAAAGTAATACTGGATGAAGAGTGCAAGTTATTATGCATTTTACTAAGGTGAAGTTTGGGTTTTCATAAATACTCCACTTGTAGTAATTGAGATCGAATAAAATCTCAGTCGAACTGGGATGTAGACTTGTTCCTTGTTGGATCTCAAACTGATACACTAGCCCTAGATCGTTACACCAAAGTGGTGCATCCCATGCGCAGGATGAAATGCTATTTTTATCAGTATTTTGTGTTTTTTCCGAAATAGGGGAATGCCCTGGCCTCTGCATCCTTGGATGCACATAGCCTTTTATTGCAAAGGTTAGGTACCAAGGTATTACAAATCAAGGGAAAAATAGGGTTGATACAGGCACCAACCACCTGAAATTGACAAGTGATCTCAAGAACATATAGCAGCTAAACATCTCTTAATCTACTAGTATGCCGTCAGCCAGCCCAGCTGTAGATATCCCGAGCAACCATCAGCAATGTTGCATCCCATAACCATAGGTTCTTGATGATGCTCTAGGAGGAAAAATCCTGAGAGTTGAATCTGGTGTGACGCCCTGTGGATAACCTGCAAAAAGATAAAACTCCTACCTTGTTAAAAATAATATTGTTGAGACACTTCCAAATGGACCAACATAAAGGCGAAATGCCTATACAAATTCTAGCTTTATTTGCCCTATCTACCCCGTTCAGCCAATTCCCAAACATATTAGTAAATATGATGCGCCAGATAATCTTAGCAAAAGGGGATGACAAATATAAATGTTCAATGGTTTCATGTTCATCACAAAAACATCATTTCTTACATCCATGCCAACTTACTTTTGCTATTAAGGAACAACATACAAATCTTTATCTTCACTAGGATTTTTAGCTTCCGTAGATATCCTTTGGGGAATCTCGGATACCCATTCATGAGATCTTCGTACATAGATTTAATAGTGAATACTCTCTTATCTGTTAACCTCCAGATAAATGAATATGAATAATATGTCAAATACTATTGGCACCAATCTCTGACAGAGATGCAACCATGCAACTCATTTATTCCCAATTAAACTTCTTCTAAATCCAATGTTCAAAGGAATCTATGATAAAATGGTATGGACGGATACATTTTTCCGTTGAAGTACGTTAGATGAACAAATATCCTCCTAGAAACGATATTCATCACATTACCTATTTTGAAATTAAAAACCCAGCAAAGAACTCTTCTTTTAGTCCCATTAGGACTTGACAAAAAGGTGAGTCTGAAGATTTAGCTTTAACTTGTGCTAGTGTCTTGTTTTTCAGATATTTGTTGCGTAGCAACTCTTGCCACACCCCTTCCTCTAAAAGAATTTTATATAGCTACTTGCTAAAGAAACATCTGTTTTTAATTTCTAGCACTTCAATGCCCAATCCACCCTGGTCTTTAGGTCTACAAATAATATTCCAATTTGTCAAGATTTATTTCTTCTTATGTTCATCGCTTTGCCAAAAAGGCGTGAAAAATAAAAGTCCAATTTTTTCGTTACACCCTTCAGTATTTTGTGTTGACATGTGCTAATTTCTCTATCTGAATTATTCTCCTCTCCCCGCTCCCTGTGTCCATCATGCTGGTGTAATACTAGCCTGAAATCTTAGATCGGAACACACAAGATACACACACACAGGCCTTACTATTTGGTGTATGCTAATTAGGAAGAGCTTTCTCTGTTCTATATTAGTTTTGTATAATCAAACTATACAGCCTGCACCTGTCCACTGCACACGAACATAACATGGAATAACTGTCGCCACTCATATCTTTTCACAATTAGTCATGCTCAGTTTGAACATTGACTTTGTCTCAGTCACTCCCTCTCGGTCTACGTATCTGTCATGCTGATCCTACAACTTTGATGCTCGAGAGCCCTGAGGCCGACGGGGTTAGCACACACATTAGCCCTTCTCTCTGCTATCAAGATGTATAGTCGGAGTAGTCTGGACTTTTACCCTCCACATCACGCCCTTCATGTTCTCTCTGGTACAAGTATATCCACCCCCATGGTTACCCATTCTGTCCACGGAGCATGACGCTAGTTCTATTTGGGATGGATTGGCGGGATCTGTTGTTTGAAACCCGTGAAAAGACCTGAATTATATCTCCAAATACAATTGATAAGGTTGCATTTGATGTTTTCCTGACGTCGCTCAGTCCAACTATAGCCATATAAGTTCACACAGCGACATCCTACTCCATTGACATCATGTGTGTCCTCGTGCCCAGAGACGTTTTGGGAACTTCAGTGACACTTAAAATATATATCGGAATACGTTGATACCTACGACTAGGCCTGCAAGTGGGAGTGATCAGGTCCTAGGATTTTCTTGCATGGTTTTAAAGTGAATGCGAGCTAAAAGGGTAGAGAATATATAGAACTCGTCGAAGTGGCTAGGTGGATCTTGGAGCTGGTCAGCTAGTCGTGCGTCAAGTGAGCTTATCAAGGTCGGTATTTAGCTTGGAGTTGGTAGATGATATAAGTTATCTTTGTTATTATGATAAGATCAAACATTTGTTCTTCTAATGCACTTTTGGCTGTTATATACGGTTAATCATCTAAATAGCTTCAAATTTGTACCTACCTCGTAGTATTGTCAATATTTTTTAGAATTGGATTGCATGTTTTGAATTATTCTTAGGATGGGAGCAGTTGCCATTATTTAGTCGCTTTGCATGCATAGAAATGACAAAATATTTAATGATAAAAATTCTACTCTCTTGCAAGCTATTCAGAGGTGTACCAGTACTGCTATTTTCATGATCATCTCTATAACATGTGGAGTTTTAAGACCTATTTATGGTGATGTCTAAACAACTGGAGGACACAACAAGGGATTTTTTTGGGACATGTGTCAGATGTGTGCATTCTAATTATACAGATTCCCAGTGTAATGTTTAAAACTTCTTTATGTAATAAGCGCCCTTTATAGAACTCGTCGAAGTGGCTAGGTGGATCTTGGAGCTGGTCAGCTAGTCGTGCGTCAAGTGAGCTTATCAAGGTCGATATTTAGCTTGGAGTTGGTAGATGATATAAGTTATCTTTGTCGAGTGGGTAAGTAAATATTCATAGAGAAGGACTTCAATTATTTCAACTTGAGATTTATGCGCCATAAAACTTGTAATGAAAAAGGACACATGCATGTGCCTTGATATGACCTCCTATTATTTCTGTTGCCAAGTTGTCCATGGGGTGTAACCCGAGGAGATGTGCTTCAGTGTCCTCCCCTACTCCCAAACTTGAAATTAAAAACACAAGCAGGTCCAGAATTGACCAGTACCCATTTGGTTTGGAGGGCATGAAGGTGTATCGGCTAATCCTGACCATCCTTATTTTTCAGTTTTCTAAGTTTGGAGGAGTAGGTGGATATCAGAGTAAAACTCTAATATGAGAACTTCCATCACTGCCCGCAGCGCATC
The DNA here is from genome assembly GCA_916181665.1 of Avena sativa. Classification (NCBI taxonomy): domain Eukaryota; kingdom Viridiplantae; phylum Streptophyta; class Magnoliopsida; order Poales; family Poaceae; genus Avena; species Avena sativa. Next base: position 294,495,368 of record OV702282.1, read on the forward strand.
TGTGCATGTTCCTTGATGTCACTTCACAGGAGTGAACAAGTCCAAGTTATGCATTTTACTAAGATGAAGAAAATCTTAATCGACCGAAGTGTAGAATTATTTCTTGTCACATCTAAAAGTCATACACTAGTGCTAGATGATTACTTCCAAGTGGCACATCTCATGTACTTTTGTCATTATGATGAGACAATCAAACATTTGATCTTCCAATGCACTTTTGCCCGTTCTATATGGTCAATCATCTAAATAGCTTCAAACCTGTGAACAAACTTTCTTCACTGCCTGCATCCTGTAGAAGGGCACGCGCATCAGGGCATGTGCCTTGATGTCACTTCACAGGAGTGAGCAAGTCCAAGTTATGCATTTTACTGAGATGAAGAAAATCTTAATCGAATGAAGTGTGGAGTTTTTTCTTGTCGTATATCAAAGTCATACACTATTTCTAGATGATTACTTCCAAGTGGTCACATCTCATGTACTTTTGTCATTATGATAAGACAATCAAACATTTGTTCTTCTAATCCACTTTTGCCTGTTATATACGGTTAATCATCTAAATAGCTTCAAATTTGTACCGACCTCATAGTATTGTCAATATTTTTTTAAGAATTGGATTACATGTTTTGAATTCTTCTTAGGATAGGAGCAGTTGTCATTATTTGGTCGCTTTGCATGCGTAGAAATGACACAATATTTAATGATAAAAATTCTACTCTCTTGCAAGCTATTCAGAGGTGTATCAATACTGTTATTTTCATGATCATATCTATAACATGTGGAGTTTCAAGACCTATTTATGGTGGTGTCTAAACAACTGGAGGACATGACAAGGCATTTTTTGGGACATGTGTCAGATGTATGCATCCTAATTATACAGAGCCCCAGTATAATGTTTAAAACTTCTTTATGTAATAAGCACCCTTTATCGAAAAAATGGCACGTCCCTTGTGGAGAGTGACATGCTATCTTTTTATCAATGACATCAACATAGTCGATCACCACCCAAGGTCTATGCAGCATGTTGTCATGGTACCATGTAACACGTTCATCAAAGGCATCAACATAGTCGATCACATCCGCAATAATTTCTTCAGCATGTTCATCCATTAGCACCACTCTCCGACACCGTTGGTCGTGGCGGCATCCAGGTGGGCCGCTTACACGACGCAAGTGCAGAGATGGAGGCTAAAGGTGCACGCGCCATCTAGGTGGGCCGAGAACCCCAGCAATCTCCCTAATTTCAAGAGGGTCACGCTGCCGGCTCACAATTTCGTATGTGGGGGCGGTCGGGAATGGGACATCATGGTTTTTCCCCATCACGTGTTCATCCACCTTGCCATTGTGGAAGATTTTTCCCCATCAAGATTTTTGCCCTTATTTGTATGCTTTGCTACGATGAGGTGCTCGACAGTGCTGCATTGTATGTTTTTAATACCGAACCATACTTATCTTGGTGTTAGTTTGCTGTTGTGATGTGGTCACATCGTTGTTTGGTTAGAATCACTGCCTTGTACGAGATTTTTTTTTCTCGAAATGGGGTAAAACTCCCTAGCCTATGCATCAATCTATGGACACAACCTTGTACAAGATAGGTTAACAGTTGCATCTTTGCCTCATCCTTCTGTTGCTCTCGACACGGTAGTGTCCATAGTAATGGAGTGCGTTGTGCAACTTATGCTAATTATATTTAAAAATGGTCATGCGCCAAATAATACGTTCAAAAGGATATAAGAGAAACAAATGGTCAATTGCCTCCATCGACAAAATAAACTACATTTTTTAGAACAGAACAAACACAAAAAAGTTATATCTACTTCGTGAAACACAAAACATGATGGAGAACACTTAATTTTTTTTTTCCAAAAGGGGGTGCTAACCTCCGGACTATGTATCTAAGAGTGCATACGACTTTTTTTATAAATTTATTCGACAATGGTGGTGGCAATAACTACATAAAAAACCTACATACCCGAGTATGGTGGAAGAACATGCCATCAGAGCCTTTTGCCCTAGACTCACAACAATGCCCCAACAGCTAGATCCAGGTTCATCCCTATATGGAGCACAAATCCGATCCAACTGACTAACAACACGCACCAGATGCATATGCTGGAGAAGACACGGCGTTGTCATACCATTGACCCATCTTCAAGGTAGAAAACATCATAAACCTTGTCCGGCCTGCCTATCAATGATGACATCATGGTGCAAGGAAGCGCCACCACCCTGCGCCCTTCTATCATCACACGTCCTCCATTGATACCCCACTGCACCATGCAATTGAGACCTGGCATGGTCGACAAACTAGAAACCTGGCAGTTCCTCCTCTCCACCTCTAGCCCACTCAATCAGGCACCTGCTCTAGGAGGGAGAACGACAGAGGGCACCACTATCATCAAATATGGGAGACCTAGATGTAGGATTTTCTCGAAGAATATCGAGCGTAGCAGCGAGACCTGCAATGATGATACCTTCGATAGTGTAAGGACGCTAAGACACACACAACCATAAACAAAGTCGATGTTGGAAGTCGCGCCTCTCCAACACTTGTAGCTAGCTGGCCCACAATCTATCCATCTTGTTCGCTTGGCGTGGGATCTGTTACATCTGTCAAACAAGCCAACATCCGTTCGAGAACCTCCCAATGGTATGCACCTATTAGCTACCCACACTACCACTTCGAAATGATAATACTTGCCTACGTTTTCTATAGGGGAGTCCTTTCATCCGCTATTAAAATCTAGTCCTCATTTTTTGCCTCGATACTGAACCCCATCCCAGTAGCACAGTAAGAAAATCTAGCCAAAGATTATGCTATTTCTCGATTGACCGGTAAATAACTGCTACTAATGGAATATGATAAACCAACTATTATTTCTGCAATTTGAAATGTGATAAGATCTTTATCAGGTTGCTATAAATACGAGTTTGAAGTAACTTTATCTAAGTCAACAACGGTATTGTCCCTCACGTAAATACAAATTTTACGATCAATCCCAATCTTTACATGCATACCCTCTTCTCCCATAGCCGCCTTACTCTGTCCTTTGTCAACTAGATCCAATGGTGCCTTACAATTCGCCTCCTCAGTAGCCTCCAATCCCTTGGGTAAAACTTCGGCAAACCAGGCTCTAACACTGGATTCAAATACGTAGACTCGTTAATGGATATCAAGAGAGATGATATGGAGCACAATATGGCATGAGCTTGTTAGGACCTCCTCCTGCGGAGTACGATCATGGCGCATAAAATATACTTTGGCAATCCATGCATGGAGATGCGTGGAAATATTTTCCTGTTTTTAAAAGGATTTAAATTTAAATTTTCCTCTCTATTCACTTATTTTTTACTACTCCTCCGTCCGTAAATGAGTGTACATCTAGCTTTTGCATAAGTCAAACATAACTAAATTTAACCAACTTTATAGAGAAATATATGAACATATATTAGATCAAATTGACATATTATGAAACTAGATTTAAAAATAAATCTAATAGTAACAATTTAGTGTCATAAATATTGGTACGTTGTCCTAAAAAGTTAGTCAAACATAGTAACGTTTGATTTAAGACAAGGCTAGAAGTACACTTATTTGCGGACGGAGGGAGTACATCACATTTACTTTTATGGAATTCATCAAAAATGCCAATTTCGAAGACAATTCTAAAACTCGCCCTCCCGTTTGTTCATAAATAACTGATATTTACATGTTTGTATAAATTTTAATGGCACATTTTCTCTTTTATAATATAAATACTCTAATATGTATTACTCAATATTAGAGAATTTATACCACATGCTTTATTTAAAACTACATGTATTTACAATGGAATATAAGAATAATTTAGAATATCCCATTGGTACGAAGCAATTAAACTAAACACCATGTATTAATCGGTTGATTGTTTTTATTTTTTTGAAAATGCTATATTATTAAATTACGTCTCTTGGAGATGACTATAGGAGTATACACTACATATGAAATATTATATTGTGAAATTACATTTCAAAATAGATCAGTGATACTAAATTAGTGCCATAACTTTTTCTATATTCTCTCTAGCGTTGGTCTGTTTTATAAAGTTTATTTAGGAAAAAGTCTAGAAATACATTTGTTTATGAACGAATGGAGTATATGAGTACACATGACTATATCATAATGGTTTTGGTTCTGGTTCGCAATTTATTAACTTGAAATTTTATAAAATTTGACTTAGGACAAAGTCTAGAAATACACTAATTTGTGAACCGACAAAATATATGAATATGAGTATATCAGATCTAGTGATACTAAATTAGTGTCATAAATTTTTCAATGCTTTCTCTAAAATTGCTCAATTTTATGAAGTCTAATTTAGGACAAAGTTTATGTACACTTATTTCTGAACGGAGGGAGTATATGATTATACACAACTATGTCACATTGATTTTAGTTCGGGTACACAGATTATTTGTACTTGAAATTTTATAAAATTTACTTCGTAGAAAGTCTAGAAATACACTTATATTTATAAACGGATGGAGTATATGATTATACACAACTATATCACCACGTTTTGGTTCGGGTAGGCAGATTAGTTTTTCTTTTTTAGTTGAGATGACATATTCCTGACTCTTGACGGCTCTCTCTCCCGCTACAGTAAGAGGAGAGGCGATTTGTTGTTCTCCCCAGCAGATCCAGCTCGCCACCGTCGATTCGGCGGATTCCTCGCGTTCGGCAGCCGCTCCAGCGGCGGGAGGTTGGGGAATCCCTGGATCGCGGTGTGTATATAGTCTAGGGTGTGTTAGGGTGCCTGTTGTCGGCGTCGTGGAGGTGGTCGCGGTGACGGAGAGGATTTTTGTGCAGGTGCTTGTCCCCTCCGGCGCGGAGCTCGGTGGAGTTCCGTGGCGGTGCATCTGGGCCTGGCGTGCTCGCAGGTCGTCGGATCTGTTGTGCGCTTTCCCCCGACCGGATCTGGTGTGGCGGAAGATCCGGAGTGTGAAGCTGTTGAAGATGGCGGTGTTGCGCGGCGTGACGATCTTGTTGGCGGAGGGTTCAGGTCCTCCGGGACCGGTGTCCGGTGACTTCCCAGTCGCCTGGGGGCTGTCTCCGATCCAGAGCTTGAAGTGGAGCAGCGGCGGCAATGGCGCGCCACCGGCTCATCTTCCTCGTCGTTGTTGTCCAATTACAGAGGGACTTGGCTGCAATTTTTTTTGTTCTTGTGGATCTAAGTTTGCCGTGGTAATATCATCATCTTTTTCGCAAAAAAAAGATGACATATTCCTTTAGATATCTGTCACGGAAGAATTTTAGAAAGGGTTACGTGTTGACACGTTACACTCAGCCTGTTTTATCGGAAGAATAACTATTTCTCAGTCGGCTGGCGTGGCTGGCTCAATCGAATGGAAACATGCATTGTTTAGAAACAAAAAACTACAACCAGATGGCTCAATCGAATCTTGAAACCAAAATCCAACGGTGAACAAGTTAACTATTTCTCAGGCGCCTGAGAAATAGCAAAACCGTAAAACATACTCCGTACGTTCTTAACGTGACCATCCATCTATTCAAATATCCCTGCAAGATTTTTTGTTTATGTACGGGACTCTCTTCAAAGTTTTTTTTAACAGAAACTCTCTTCAAAGTTGAACGTGTCAACCGAACACATGTTGCACATATTATGCTGTTACGGTAAGTACTACTCTTTTATTAAATATTAGCCACACGTTTTAGATCTAACTATTAGAATAATTTAGATGATGTGGATCAACGTGGTATCTCGAAACACATCCTTATATTGCTTTTAGTATATAATAGAATAGGAGAGTGCCCTGGCCTCTGCATCCTTAGATGCATACATACTTTTATTGTTAAGTTTATGTATCAAGGTATTACATATCAAGGGTCGGATAGGGTTGATATAAGCACCAATCATCTAAAATTGACAAGTGATCTCAAAAACATATAGCAGCTAGATATATCTTAATCTACTAGTATGCCGTCAACGGCTGTAGATATCCTGAGGGACCATCAGCAAACGGTTGCATCCTGTAACCATAGGTTATCGCTGATGCTCTAGGAGGAAAAATCCAAGAGTTGAATCTAGTGTGACGCCATGTAGATAACCCACAAAAATATGAAACTCCTAGCTTGTTAAAAATAATGTTGTGGTGACACTTCCAAATGGATTAACATAAAAGTGAAATGCCTATACAAATTCTAGCTTTATTTGCCCTATCTACCCCATTCAGCCAATTCTCAAACATATTAGTGAATATGATGCGCCGGATAATCTTAGCAAAAGGGTGGGGAGTCTCGGATACCCATTCATGAGATCTTCGTACATAGATTTAATAGTGTATACTCTGTTATCTGTTAACCTCTAGATAAATGATCCTCTATCAAGACTATTGACACCAATCTATTATCTATGCAATCATGCAACTCATTTATTCCCCCCCACACACACCTACGGGCACATCCAATATTTTATCATTTGCCATACTTTACTTTTCGGTTTTATTATTTGCACAAGATATGAGCTTCAGCGACAGTGATTCTATGTTCTGTTCGTGTGCAGTGCACAGTTGCAAGCTGTATATTTGATTGTACAAAACTAATAAAGAACAGAGAAAGCTCTGCCTAATTGGCAGACACCAAATAGTAATCATGTGCGTGCGTGTGCGCAGCCTTCAACTGTGCACTGCACATGAACAGAACATGGAATCACTGTCGCTGAAGCCTGAACCACTCATATCTTTTTACAATTAGTCATGCTCAGTTTGAACTTGGACTTTGTCTACGTATCTATCATGCTGATCCTGCGACTTTGACGCTCGAGAGGGGTGTGGCCGACGGGGTTAGAACGCGAATTGATAGCATAAAACTGCCATTTTGTATGTCGTTTTTCCAAACGATACCAGGTGTTGTTTCAATCGCAAAAAACTACCAGATCGGAACCAACTTGTCGCAAAAAGCACTAATCTACGTTTAATCGTGAATTGACAACGTTTCTAACAGAGGGACCCACATGTAAGGACAAAAAATTGCTGACGTGGACTGGCCCTACCTGTCAGCTCTATTAAAAATAGTTAAAATATAAAAAAAGGGACGCGTTGACCCATATCCCGCCGCCGCCCTCCCCTGCCTATCTCCCATGGCCACCGTCGCACTCCGGCGACCCCCTCCCGCCGTCGCCTCCCCTCTCTTCCCTACCTCCCATGCGCGGCGAGCCTGGGCTCTCTCACTCCTCCCTCTTGCTCAGGCTCTCTCTCCCTTGTCTTTGTCTTCTTCCTTGACGCACCAGAAACCCCCCCCCCCAGCCATGGCGGCCGCCGCGATTCGCCGACGCTCCGAGCCCTGTCGAGCCTCGTTGAGAACTCCATCCATTGCGCCTCAACTCCGTCTTCCTCTGCCCGTAAGTAATCGAAGCCGGGAGTGCCAAAATCAGCCGAATCGACCCGTCTTCCACGCCTTCGGCCGCCGTTCCCGGTATCCATGGCGTCACCAGTCTCAACCACGATTGTTGGACCCCGCGTCGTCGGTGGAGCTGGAGGTGGGCAGACGCGCTCGAGTAGGCGAGGCATCCAGAGGCACCAAACGAGGTCCCGGAACCGCTTCCCGCTGATGTCGCACCCGAGGCATGGTGTATGTGTTCGCTGGCTCCGCTTCAGGGGCCCGCAACACAGCGCAGCGGCCTTCTTCCGTCTGAACACGATGGCTCGCCGGAGTGCAACGGGGCCATGGGAGAGAGGGAGGAGAGGGCGGCGGGAGAGGCTGCCCTACGACAGGGAGATGGGGGTCAACGGGTCCTCTTTTTTCTTTTTATTTTGATATTTAATTATTTTTAATAGAGCTGACATGTGGGGCCAGTCCACGCCAGCAATTTTTCTCCTTACACATGGGTCCTGCTGTCAGAATCGGTGTCAATTCGCGATTAAATATGAATTAGTGCTTTTTGCGAAAAATTGGTTCCGATCTGGTAGTTTTTTGCGATTGAAACAACACCTGGTAATCGACATATAAAGTAGTAGTTTTATGCTATCAAGTCTTAGAACGCACATTATCCCTTCTCTCTTCTGCCAAGATGCTTAGCCGGAGTAGTCTAGACTTTTTCTTTTGTTTTGCATGAGTTGGATTGGCGGGTTGCATGGTTTAAAATAAGGTCGTGAAAAGATCTGAAGTATATCTCCTAGCGCGGAGCAAGAGCTTGCAGTAGATGTTTTCCCGACGCCGCTCAATCCAAAACTAGCCATGCGTTCCTCCAGTGGCATCTTGAGTCACCTCGCCCCTGCCGGTTAGCGAAATTCTACAACACTTAGGCCTCGATTGGATTGCCTGGACAACCTATGATTATATACCTAATTAGAAATGGTCGGGTCCTGGGATATCTAGCACAATTATAGAGTGAGGGGGTGCCAAAACCTGAGAGCATATATTCAAGTTGTCAAAGTGCATGGATCTTCGAGCTTGTCGTCTAGAGGTGCGGCAAGTGAGCTTATATTATGGAGGATATTTTGCTGGGAGTTGGTAGATTGTGTAAGTTAGCTCTATAAAAAGTGGATCACCATCAACTTCACTTGGGAAAGTAAATATTAATTCCAGAAGGAGTTCAACCGTGTGATCCAAGTATTTCAACGTGAGATTTATGTATGCCTTATAAATTTTTAATCATGAAAAGGATATCACATTTTCTTTCTGTTGCCGAGTTGTCCATGGTCACGTAACCCAGGGTTCCTCCATTGCCGCGCTGCTGCCAGGTAGACCATTGCATGTGTATTGGTGTCATTTTTCATTTTCTCTGTCATTTTAATGACAAGTACAACTTGTATATAGTTTAATAAAAATGAAAATTGTTGAAAAGTGCGTTTATTAGTTCGATGAAGTTTTAATTTTCATAATTAATCGAGATCTGAGAAAATCTCGACAAACTGAGATGTAGGCTTATTCCTCGTTAATTGTAAAATTGACGCATTGGCAGTACATAGTTCCTTCTGACTGACACATCCGATTATTCTGGTGGCATGCTTTATTTTTATAAAATTTTGGTGTCAACTAGCAATATTTCCTATGTCGATAGATTATTATCTCTGCCCGCTCAATGTCTCGATCCTGCCCAGGCTGTTATACCGCACGACACCGTGTGGACATGGCTGCCCGATGGGTTTAGCTTGTAGATCATCTGGTTGATGTTCTCTCTATTGTCATGTAATTAGCCGTTAGGTAATTATCCCGACTCACAATTACCAAACATGAGTCAACCATAAGAAGTCACACATATGCACAATGTACCAAGTAGTCATTTCTATAAAAATAAACAAGGTTAAGGGGTCACATATTTCCACAAAGCAATCATAGATCATGACATGACCATTGATTGGCAGAAGCACAGATGGCCCTAGGATACTCCAGGCCGGCAAAAAGAGAAGAAAAGTACTCCTCTCAAAAGATCATTCATATGTTTGTCTCCTATTATATACTATATTCACTTATTATTACTCATGCCTATATATTTTTAGGTGCCAATGATGCAGTATCTAGTGGCAAGAGAGCGGCCACTGAGGGAGAAGAAAATTTGCAAAGATCCTTTCCCTCCAAGAAGTGAGCAGTTGTCAAAGGACGCAACTGAAAGCAAAAAATACGCAATAAGGTTGGAGTTTCTCAAGAGCCCACCAAATATCATCTTCTAATTCAATTGGCTTCCAGTCCATGCCACACAAAAATGCAATGTGAGAAAAAATAATCCGCACGATGCAAATAGGAGTAACACTTGTGATTGTCTCTGTTGATTGAGATTCAAGAGAAGATTTATTATGATATCAGCATCCCATGGTATGTCAAAAGGTTCACAATTTTAACTATCCCAATGCAAGTCGGAGTACTTTGAAGGAATTGTTTGAGGCTCATGAGAGAATGTATTAACATCATGGCTAATAATGCAAGACCGTTTCCTTGTTCTTACCCAACAATTTATACCACTTTAAACCTCGCATGAGATGAACACAACAAAGATTTAGATGTCCTAGATGGAAAAACAAGAAGGTACGGACAAGGTTATTGAACCTTCTTTGGATAAAACTAAAGGGTTTTGCAGCATAATAAATCAAAAAAATTCTACGGATGCGAACAGGAAAGCCAAGATCTAATCTATGAGGTGCAATCAACGAGAGGGATAGATGAGATCTTCATACCCTTGAAGAAATCGCACAGCAAAAACGTTCAACAGAACGTGGGTGATATAGTCGAACTAGCCTTCTCCTCCTCGCGATCCAATCCGATCCAACGCCGCAAGTGGCGACGCCTCCAAGAGATGCACACGTACGGCACCGCGATGTCTCCTCCTTCCTCGGTCCAGCAAGTGGGGTGGAGAGATAGATTGGATCTACAGCACGACGGCGTGGTGCAATGGTGGAGAGTTTCTGCGGCAAGGCTTCGCCTACACGCAGTCGGGAGAGAGAAAGAGAGGTAGGGCAGCAGCTGGCGGCTAGGGTTTGGGGTGAGGGGAGGGTGCGCCCCCTGCCCACCTTATATAGGGGCTGGCCGGCCCCCTTGCCCCCTCCTCCAAGCCCTAGGGCGGTGGCCCCAAGGGTGGAGTGGGGGGCAAGTCTCCCCCCCTTCTAGAAGCTCCCCTAGGGTTTCCCGTAGGGTTTTGGCCGGCTGGGCCTATGGGGCCTTGTGCCCTTGGCCCAATGCGGCCAGGGCACTCCCTCGTAGGCCCACGCACCCCTCCGACAAGTGGGGCCACGTTGGTCCCACTCCGGAAGCTTCTAGAACCTTCTGGTACAATACCGAACATTCCGAAACAATTGCGAAATCCAAAAACTGCTTTCCTTTAGATGAATCTTATTCTCCGGACCATTCCGGAACCTCTCGTGATGTCCTGGATCTCATCCGAGACTCCGAACAAAAACTCATAAACCAATTATCCATTCTATCCTAGCGTCGAGACACGTTAAGTGTGTGACCCTACGGGTTCGAGAATATGCAGACATGATCTTCTATCAATAATCAACAGCGGGATCTGGAAACCCATATTGACTCCCACATATTCATCGATGATCATATCGGATGAACCACGATGCCAGGATTCAATTAATCCCATATATATATTCTCTTCGTCACGCGATATTTTACTTGCCCGAGATTCGATCGTTGGTATCGGCATACCTAGTTCAATCTCGTTCACAGCAAGTACTTTACTCGTTCCGTAATCCGATATCACTTTGTGGTTAACTCCTTAACCACGTGCTTGCAAGCGGTGTTGATATCGATTATCGAGTGGGCCCGAAGTATATCTCTCCGACTCGGGAGGGACAAATCCCATCTCGATACATACAACCCAACAAGTACTTTCCGATCACCTGAGAGACATCTTTATGATCACCCTCTCATAGGATGACGTTTGATGACCTCAAAGCTTTCTTCCGATACCAGGGAGTTGCATTATCTCATGGTCTAAGGAATACAATATTTGACATAAGAAAAAGATTCGCAAAGATGAACACGATGACACGATCTAATTGCTCTGCTTGATTTGGGTATGTCCATCATATCATTCTCCTAATGACATGATCTCATTATTAATCGACAACTCATGTCTATGGTTAGGAAACCTTAACCATCATTAATCAATGAGCTAGTCCATAGAGGCATACTAGGAACATGGTGTTGTTCATAAACCACACAAGTATCAAAGTTTCCGTTTAATACAATTCTAGCATGGAATATAAACTTTATCATGAACAAGAATTATAATAATAACATCTTTATTATTGCCTCTAGGGCATAATTCCAACAGTCTCCCACTTGCACTAGAGTCAATAATCTAGTTTACATCTGGCAACAATCTAACACCCATGGCACTAAGGTGTTGATCATGTTTTGCTCGTGGAAGAGGTTTAGTCAACGGATCTGCGACATTCAGATCCGTATGTACTTTGCTAATCTTCAGATCTCCATCTGTTATATAATCTCGTATTATATGAAACTTGCGGTTGATGTGCTTGGTCTTTGGATGATATCTTGGTTCCTTAGCCAGTGCTATGGCGCCAGTGTTGTCACACAATATCTCCAGTGGGTCCAAGGCACTTGGAACCACACCAAGCTCAGTGATGAAGTTCCTGATCCAAACTCCTTCACTTGACGCTTATGCAGCAGCCATGTATTCCGCTTCTACTGTAGATCCCGCGATCACGCTTTGCTTGCAGCTTCTCCAGCTCACAGCTCCTCCATTCAAAATATAAACGTATCCTATCTGAGATTTAGAATCATCCTTGTCGGTGTCGAAACTAGCGTCGACGTAACCTTTTACGACGAGCTGCTCATCACCTCCATAGACCAAGAACATTTCTTTAGTCCAATTTAAATACTTTAGGATGTTCTTTACGGCTGTCCAGTGTTCGACTCCTGGATCACTTTGGTATCTGCTCGTCAAACTAAGAGCATTGGACATATTCGGTCTAGTACACAGCATGGCATACATGATAGAACCTATGGCCGAGGCATATGGCACTTTGCTCATAGTTTCTCTATCGTTTATCGTAGCTGGACACTGAGCCTTGCTCAATATCTTACCTGACAACATGGGCACTGAACCTTTCTTTGCCTTATCCATTCTGAACCTTTTCAGAACTTTGTCTAGGTATGTACTTTGGCTTAAAGCTATTAGACGTCTTTGTCTATCTCTATTGATTTTGATGCCTAATATATAAGCAGCTTCTCCTAGGTATTTCATTGAAAAACATTTGTTCAAATAACTCTTCACATCGTTAACCATATCAATGTCATTTCCAATAATCAATATGTCATACACATATAGTACCAAAAATGTCACTGAGCTTCCACTCACTTTCTTGTAGATACAAGCTTCGTAGCAATTTGGAACAAATCCAAAGCTCTTGATCAAAACGAAGGTTCCAACTCCGAGATGCTTGCTTCAGTCCATAAATGGAACGCTGAAGTTTGCACACCTTATCAGCATCCTTAGGATCGACAAAACCTTCGGGCTGCATCATATACAACTCTTCATCAATGTTGCCATTGAGGAACCCAGTCTTGACATCCATATGCCATATTTCATAATCATGAAACGCAGCAATTGCTAATAAAATCCGAATGGACTTGAACATCGCTACGGGAGAGAAAGTATCATCGTAGTCAACACCTTGAACTTGTCGAAAACCTTTCGCGACAAGTCGAGCTTTATAGACAGTAACATTACCATCTACGTCCGTTTTCTTCTTAAAAATCCATTTGCACTCAACGGCCTTTTGGTTGCTAGGAGGGTCCACCAAAGTCCATACTTGGTTTTCGCTCATGGATCCCAATTCGGATTTCATGGCCTCTAGCCATTTCTCAGAGTCTGGGCTCATCATTGCTTCCTTATAGTTCACAGGTTCACTGTTGTCTACCAACAAGACAGTTAAGACAGGGTTGCCGTACCACTCAGGAGAGGCACGTGACCTTGTCGACCTGCGACGTTCAGCAGTAGCATCGTCCGAAGTTTCATGATCCTCATCATTAGCTTCCTCTCTTGTTGGTGCAGGCGGCACTGGAACAATTTCAGGTGCTGCGCTACTCTCCAACTCGAGAGAAGGTTCAATAACCTCGTCTAGCTCTACCTTCCTCCCACTCACTTCTTTCGAGAGAAACTCCTTCTCAAGAAAGGATCCGTTCTTTGCAACAAACACTTTGCCTTCGGATCTGTGGTAGAAGGTATACCCAATCGTTTTCTTAGGGTATCCTATGAATACGCATTTTTCCGCTTTGGGTTCGAGCTTGTCCGGCATCAACTTCTTGACGTAAGCTTCGCATCCCCAAACTTGAAGAAACGACAACTTAGGTTTAGCACCAAACCATAGTTCATACGGTGTCGTCTCAATGGATTTAGATGGTGCCCTATTTAAAGTGAATGCAACGGTTTCTAATGCATAACCCCAAAATGATAACGGCAAATCTGTAAGAGACATCATTGATCGCACCATATCTAATAGAGTTCGATTCCGGCGTTCAGACACACCATTGCGCTGTGGTGTTCCGGGTGGCGTGAGTTGCGAAACGATTCCGCTTGCTTTAAGATGCGTGAGAAAATCATAACTCAGATATTCACCTCCACGATCAGATCGTAGAAATTTAATTTTCATGTTACGATGGTTTTCCACTTCGTTCTGAAATTCTTTGAACTTTTCAAACGTTTCAGATTTATGTTTCATTAAATATATATACCCATATCTACTTAAGTCATCAGTAAAAGTGAGAAAATAGCGATATCCACACCGCGTCGAAACACTCATTGGTCCGTATACATCGGTATGTATGATTTCCAACAAGTCCGTTGCTAGCTCCATCATTCCGGAGAACGGGGTTTTGATCATCTTGCCCATGAGGCACGGCTTGCACGTGTCAAATGATTCAAAATCAAGAGACTCCAAAAGTCCATCAGAATGGAGTTTCTTCATTCATTTTACACCAATATGACCTAGACGGCAGTGCCACAAATAAGTTGAATTATCACTATCTACTTTGCATCTCTTAGCCTCAATGTTATGGATGTGTGTTTCATTGCTTTCGAGATTCAAAAGAAATAAACCATTCACAGCAGGTGCATGACCATAAAAGATGTTATTCATATAACCAGAACAACCATTATTCTACGATTTAAATGAATAACCGTCTTGTAATAAACACGATCCAGATATAATGTTCATGCTCAACGCATGCACATAATAACATTTATTAAGGTTTAAAATTAATCCCGAAGGTAAAACTAAGGAGAGCGTGCCGACGGCCATCACATCAACTCTTGATCCGTTGCCAACGCGCATCGTCACATCATCCCTTGCTAGCTGCCGTCTATTTCGTAGCTCCTGTTTCGACTTACAAATATTAGCAACTGAACCAGTATCAAATACCCGGGCACTACAACAAGCGCTAGTAAGGTAAACATCAATAACATGTATATAAAATATACCTTTAATGGTGCCAGCCTTCTTGTCCGCTAAGTACTTCGGACAGTTGCGCTTCCAGTGACCCTTGTCCTTGCAATAGAAGCACTCAGTGTCCGGCTTAGGTCCAGACTTGAGCTTCTTCTCAGCAGGGGCAACGCGCTTGCCGCAGCATTTCTTGAAGGACTTATTTGCACCCTTACCTTTCTTAAAGCTAGGGGGCTTGTTGACCATCAACACATGATTATCTTTCTTGATATCCACCTCCGCAGCTTTCAACTTAGCGAAGAGCTCAGTGATCGTATCAGTGGAACCAATCTGATTGTGAGTAACTACAAAACCTTTGTAGCTAGGAGGGAGTGATTGCAGAACTCTGTCAATCTTGAGCTCTTCTGGAATCTTGCAGTCCAGTTGCTCAAGACATTGAGTGTAGCCCGACATCTTAATGGCGTGCTCACTAACGGAACTCCCTTCCTCCATCTTGCAGTTAAAGAATTTCTCAGAGATCTCATATCTCTCAGAGCGGGCCTAAGTCTGAAACATGGTTTTCAGTTCCTCAAGAATCTCAAAGGGCCCGAAGAACTCCTCAAAACGATTTTGAAGGTTCGATTCCATAGCAAACAACATGGTGCTCTTAATCACACCATAATCATCTTTGCGCGACTGATAAACAATTTTTTCATCAGCTGACGCATCTATAGCAGGGGCGTCACCTAGCGCTTTCTCAAGGACATAGTCCTTTTTTCCGCTAGCGAGAATGATTCTCAGATTGCGGAACCAGTTGGTGAAGTTAGACCCATTTTTCTTAAGCTTTTCTTTCTCAGCAAAAATGTTGAAGTTGAAGTTGGACTTAGCCATTTGATCTACAAAATTTGCAAGTACAATTTAGACTATGTTCATGATAACTAGTTCAACTTAATCAAATTACTAGATGAACTCCCACTAAATTCAACATCCCTCAAGTTGTTTAGTGAACATGATCCAAATTCACCACACCTAATCTGATCTTCGCGAGAAGAGATGTGGTTTCAATGGTGGACAACAAGTGTCGATCATATCATTCATATGACTCATGCTTAACCTTTCGGTTCGTGTGTTTCGAGGCCATGCCTGTACATGCTAGGCTTGTCAAGTCAAACCCAAGTATTTCCGCGTGTGCAAACTGGCTTGCACCCGTTGTATGTGAACGTAGAGTTTATAGCACCCGATCATCACGTGGTGCTTGAACACGACGAACTTTCACAACGGTGCATACATGGGGAGAACACAATTTTATCTTGATCTTTAAGTGAGGAATCATCTTATAATGCTACCGTCGCGATCTAAGCATAATAAGATACATAGAAGGATAAACATCATATGCATATAATTTTTATGTGACATGGTATAGCCAATCTCCGCGCAATGATCTCCATCTTGTGCGTGCTAGCATGATCGCCTCCACCACGAATAGCCGCTACAACTATTGCTAAATACTTAGCGATAAAGTAAAGCTATTACATGGCGTATAAGAAGTTGACACACAGGTCATACACAATTATAAAGACAACCATATGGCTCTTGCCGGTTGTGTACCCATCGACATGCAAGTCGTGAAATATTACAAAACATGATCATTGCATACAACATACACATCATATCTTGGGCCATACCATATCATAGAAACACTCCCTGCAAAAACAAGTTAGATGCCTCTACTTTGTTGTTGCATGTTTTACGTGGCTTATGGGAGTAACAACCTAAGAACGATTCTTACCTACGAAGAGCCACAACGGTGATATTATGGTTGCCAACATCCGGTGTAAATCCCATGACAACTATAGTGAGAGAAACTGGCATCCACCAGCCGCATGTGTGGAACAAGCCACACGTCAAGTGCGGAGCCGGTCTCGCGAATGAGGTCGCGTAAAGTTGGCCTGTACCACTTTGATCTCACTATCCCGCGTCATAAGAAGTACACAACAAGAGGTTTGCAATAGAAAACATCAACGCCCGCAACAAGCATGTTGCGTTCTACTCGTGAAACACATCTACGCATAGATCTAGCTCTGATACCACCGAAGGGTTTCACAGCATAGTAAATCAAAAAAATCTACGAATGCGAACGGGAAAGCCAAGATCTAATCTATGAGATGCAATCAACGAGAGGGATAGATGAGATCTTCATACCCTTGAAGAAATCGCACAGCAGAAACGTTCAACAGAACGTGGGTGATATAGTCGAACTAGCCTTCTCCTCCTCGCGATCCAATCCGATCCAACGCCGCAAGTGGCGACGCCTCCAAGAGATGCACACGTACGGCACCGCGACGTCTCCTCCTTCCTCGGTCCAGCAAGTGGGGTGGAGAGATAGATTGGATCTACAGCACGACGGCGTGGTGCAATGGTGGAGAGTTTCTGCGGCAGGGCTTCGCCTACACGCAGTCGGGAGAGAGAAAGAGAGGTAGGGCAGCAGCTGGCGGCTAGGGTTTGGGGTGAGGAGAGGGTGCGCCCTGCCCACCTTATATAGGGGCTGGCCGGCCCCCTTGCCCCCTCCTCCAAGCCCTAGGGCGGTGGCCCCAAGGGTGGAGTGGGGGGCAAGTCTCCCCCTCCCCTTCTATAAGCTCCCCTAGGGTTTCCCCTAGGGTTTTGGCCGGCTGGGCCTATGGGGCCTTGTGCCCTTGGCCCAATGCGGCCAGGGCACTCCCTCGTAGGCCCACGCATCCCTCCGACAAGTGGGGCCACGTTGGTCCCACTCCGGAAGCTTCTAGAACCTTCTGGTACAATACCGAACATTCCGAAACAATTCCGAAATCCAAAAACTGCTTTCCTTTATATGAATCTTATTCTCCGGACCATTCCGGAACCTCTCGTGATGTCCTGGATCTCATCCGAGACTCCGAACAAAAACTCATAAACCAATTATCCATTCTATCCTAGCGTCGAGACACGTTAAGTGTGTGACCCTACGGGTTCGAGACTATGCAGACATGATCTTCTATCAATAATCAACAGCGGGATCTAGAAACCCATATTGACTCCCAAATATTCATCGATGATCATATCGGATGAACCACGATGCCAGGATTCAATTAATCCCATATATATATTCTCTTCGTCACGCGATATTTTACTTGCCCGAGATTCGATCGTTGGTATCGGCATACCTAGTTCAATCTCATTCACAGCAAGTACTTTACTCGTTCTGTAATCCGATATTACTTTGTGGTTAACTCCTTAACTGAAGGGAATATGCCCGAGAGGCAATAATAAAGTGGTTATTATCGTATTCCTTATTTATGATAAATGTTTATTTTACATGCTATAATTGTATTAATACGGAAACGTTAATACATGTGTGTTTAATAAACAAAAAGGAAGTTCCTAGTTATGCCTCTCTTATAAACTAGCTCGTTGATTAACATGATGATCAAAGTTTCCTGATCATGGACATTGGATGTTGTTAATAACGAGGTCACAACATTAGTGTAATGATGTGATGAACATTCATCTGAAGTATAGCATTACGATCGAAGTCATTGAGTTTATGTTGCTATAACAACTTACGAAGTGATCCTAATCCTTAGACCATAAGATCATGTCAATCACTAACACCGGAAGAGTTTCTTGATAACATCAAACGTCACACCGTAACAGGGTGATTATAAAGATGGATTCAGAACTACTAAAGTGTTATGTTGAGACCCATGGATCGAGAGTGGAATTTGTTCATCCCGATGACAGATAGATATACTCTGGGCCCTCTCAGTGATATCACATTGATTAGCTTGCAAGCAAGTGATTTGATCACTAGAATGTTATATCACGGGAACGAGAAAAGAGTGCATGTCGGTAACGAGATCAAACTAGGTATGGAGATACCGATGATCGAATCTCGGACATGTAATATATCGTGAAACAAAGGGATTAAGATACTAGCGTAAAAGGTTCCGACGATCACAAGAAAGTCATCGTTGAATGTGTGGGAGTCAGTATGGGTCTCCAGATCCCGCTTCTGATTATTGATATGAGAGGAGTCTCGACCATGTCCGCATTATTCTCGAACCGTAGGGTGACACACTTAAGAGACACCGACATCCATTTGGAGCAAAAGTTTCATGCCGAAAATAATAACAAGCGCCGGAATTTATTTCACTACATACCGAAACGTGTTTTCGGGTGAAATTGTACAAAGTGTTTCTGCATGTGAAATGAAATACTAGCAAGGGGTTTTATGTGAATGTTTGTCATTAAAGTAATTGACAAAATTCTGAATAAATAAAAGGAGTTTTATTTAATGAGAGTTTGCATTAAATTTGGTGGAAATTTAATGGGAATTTGAGTGGGTTTTTGAGTGGAGGGAATTGAAAGGCATTTGAGTGAGTGGAGTGTCCACCCACATGAATGTGGAAGAGGTGGGGGCAGCCCCATGGCTGGGCGCATGGCCCCTTGGGTGCCCCCCCTCTCCCTATAAAAGGAGCCCCCCTCCCTCTCTCTCACTCACACCTCCTCGTGAAGGATCTCTCTCCCCCTCTAGAATTTATCCCCCATGGTCTCGGACTAGCGAGATACATGTTCCCGGTGGCTTTTCGGCAAGAAAGAGTTGTGCTTCCGCTGCATCGCTGGAGCGAGGAGGCGGAGGTTGCTCGGTGCCTCGAACGTGTGTGCGAGCACGGATGCGCTGCTGTTTTGCGGCGCTAGGATTTCCTCTCGATCTTGAGATCGGCAAGAGATCGTCTACATCAACCACGAGTTTGGACTCGTTAATCTTTGTCGGTCTTCAAGGGTATGTTCTCTACGGATTTACATCCGCCCGTTGTTTGTATCTAGTAGATAGATCTTGGTACATAGTTCTCATCGTAGGAAATTTTTTGTTTTCTATGCTGCGAACCCTACAGTGGTATGAGAGCCGGATCTATGCGTAAATACTTTGCACGGGTAGTACACATATGAGTATGTGGGCGATGATGATCATTTTATTGCTTCTTAGTTGTACTTTGGATATTGGTGGCATAGTGGGATGAAGCGGCCCGGACAAACTTTACATGTCCTCGCACATGAGACCTGTTCCACGCTTGACATGCAACTAGTTTTGCATAAGTGGCTAGCGGGTGTCTGTCTCTCCTACTATAGTCAATATCTAATTTGCAACGAGTTGTCAACAATTTGGTTATCCTCGTTGTGGTTCATGTTCGTAGGTAAGAACAGTTCTATCTTCGAAAGCCCTAAGCCACGTAAAACTTGCAATGGATAAATTAGAGGCGTCTAGTTTAGATTGTTGCTGGGCTAGTGTTATGATATGGTGATGTTGTAAGTAGAAGTATGAGATGATACTCTTACAACACACATAGCGTAAGTTCCATAGACCTTGGCCTTACACATAAAGGTATGATAGAGATCATATTATGGTGCACATGATGGAGATCATATGCGGGAACCATATCATTTCACTTATAAACATGTGATGTTTGATTGCATCTTATATTGCTTGTTTGGCGTTTTATTAGCATAATAAGATGATCCCTCATTTAGATATCAAGATAAGAATGTGTTCTTCCTTAAGTATGCACCGACAATGTTTCGTCGCTTCAAGACATCACGTGATGATCGGGTGTACTTGAATCCACGAGCATATCTCAGGTGTAAGACAGTTACACACGCGAATACTAAGGTTCTTACTTGGCGAGCCTAGGATGTACAGACATGGCCTCGGAACACGGACTGAAAGGTTAAGCATGAGTCATATGTTTTTGATATGATGACCATATGGATGCTCGCCTTTGAAGCTACACCGACTCACGTGATGATCGGACTTGGTGTAGTGGATTTGGTTCATGTAATCACCAAAAAGACACGAGGGATGTCGTTTTTGAGTGGGAGTTCATTTCTAATTTGGATTAGTAGAACTCAATTTATCATAAAATTAAATCAAAGTGAATTTGCATAATTTGTTGTAGTCATTGGCATTCGTTCACCACCTTATGCATAGTTGTAATTGAGATAATAGAACTACAGAATTCTGGATATATACTTTACGAACTGGTATCGTATTGTGTTGAGTGTCAATCTAAAGTTTAAAGTCCTATTGCAGACTTTCAGCAAACTCTGTTTACTCTGTGAAATTTAATAATTGGTATAAAATCAAGAGTAACAATTCCAGTGTTAGTATCTTAAGTATCATGTTTGCCTCCATGATTCTTGATTGTTTTAATATCAAGTTTATCTAGGAGCTGAAAGAATTGTTTCAGAAACCATCATGTGTGGCAGGTATAACGATATCTGAAACAATTTTTTGGTTGCAATATGATAGAGTATAATATATGTTCTCATATTGGATGAGAATTTACGAAGGTTGGAGATGCTAGACATCCTAATCATCCAAAAGGGTTTTGGAAAGTAATGTTATACTCACGATTCGCCTTTATAAGCTACAGTAGCTTGATCATGAAAGTCGTCATGATAAGGGTGAATAGAATATGTATGTAAAATGTTTACTACACTAAAAGATTACTAAAGAATGGATTTTGAAAGAATACCGATCATTTTGATGATGGTGATCTACTTCAAAGTGCAAGTCCAAAGGTATTATTATTTGAATATACACGCTTTGGACTATGTGTCATGTATATGGCGCCACTTTTGATGTTGATAGATTCTTTTAAAAAGGAAAAGGAAATGCTGAAAGAGAATCTATAAAATATATTTGGCAGAAAAGAAAAGATTGGAAATATCCAATTTAGGTATATATATGATATACATGTTATGGTTGTATTCTTTGCTTGTTAAACAATGTGGTTCTTGGGTATTGGATACCGAATTGGTTGGTATGAAATTTCATACGGAACAACACAATTCATGAACAACAATGGCATAAGTAACTAGCAAGAGAATATGTGATGATGTTCATGGAAAACAAACAAACTGTTGTTTGTATTTCTCGTTGATATCAAAGCTTGACTTTAAGATTTGTTTTAATAATTGTTATTTAAATCTGGTATTATGAGAACAAAGGTTGTTCAAATAATTACCGTATTCCATATAAGATGGATGATTTACAAATCTAGTTGGCGAAATCACATCCATAAAACCTAATGCTAAAATGTCGCAAGACAAATGATTGAAAGATCACTTATGAAGTGACATCGCTGTTTAAATTATATTGGAAATAAAACATGAAGAAACTCCATTTTCATGGATTTTTGGAGTCTTTGATTTGATCAAGTGACGCTTGTGAGACTTTCCTCGGGATAATTAAAACTTCGTTCAAAGGCCAAAGAAGAACGATCAACTAAAATATTGGAATTTATACATATTGATGTATGTAGTCCATTATGTATAGTCGTAAGCGACGGGTTTCAACTTCATATACTTTCTCCGGAAATTTGAGTGAATGTTCACTTAATGAGAAAGAAGTATGAAATATTTGAAAACGTTCAAAGAATTTCAAGATGAAGTGAAAATCATTGTGACAAGAAAATAAATGGTTTATGATTTTATCGTAAGGGATTTATTTGAGTTACAAGTGTAACAAGAAAATAAATAAATTATGATTTTATCATGAAGGGATTTATTTGAGTTGCAAGTTTAGCAAAACACCTAGATTTACATATCCCGAAACACCATAGGAGTATGGAATGTTTGAGATTTGTAATGAAACCTTGTTTGACATGGTAGGATCAAAGGTGTTATTTATAAAACTGCCATTATGTTTTAAAAGATTAAAGCTTTAGAGACTACTGCTTTTACACTGAAAAGAGCTCCATATTGATCCGTTGAAATGACACCATGGAAGTTATGGTTTGGGGTAAAACCCAAGTTGTCATTTCTTAAATTTTGGTATGCTAAACATAAGTAAGATGTTTACAACCGAAGTCGGATGAGCATGTCTTTGTAGGTTATTTCGAATAACAATTGGTTATTCCTCCATAACACCAAGGACAAAGGGGTTTGTCGCTTGAAATATGAAGTTTCTTGAAGAAGGAATTTTTCGTAAAGTTAAGTGGGAGGACAATAGAACTTTGATAAGGTTAACGAACCTTAGCTATATGAGCTGAGTTGCGCAGCGCCGGAAATCGTTCCGAAGGCTGCCATAATGCTCATAGCTTATGTGCCTCAAAGGTTGTGGTCACGGAGATCTAAGTTCCTATTGAACCAAGAAGGTCGGTTAAACAATCAAATGCTAAGATTTGAGAGTAAATCATTATTGTCTGACAATGATGAACCGACTACATGCAAAGAAGAGATGATGGGCCCTGACTTCGTCAAATGGCTTGAAGCCATAAAATCCGTGATAGTTCCATACACGAGAAATCAAGTTTTGAACTTGGAAGACCCTCCGGAAAGGTGTAAAAACCTATCGGTCATATTTGGATCTATAAAGAAACAGACATGGATGTTTCACATCTATGAAATAGTCGACATGTCGTAAAGTATTTTACGACAATGTTCAAGGAGTTGACTATGACAAGATTTGATCTTTCATAGCGATATTTAGTCTGGACGGATTAAAGTAGCAACCACTACATATAATTTGGTATATGGTAGATGAATAAACAAAACAAAGTTCTTCTAATAGAATGGTTACCTAGGACGTGTACATGACACGGTCCAAAGGGTTTTGTTAAATTCAAAGGATGCTAAAAGGGCATGCAAACTTCAATGGTTGAAGTAAGCATCGCGGAGTTGGAATCTTCACCATGATGAAAAATGAGTTTTTCATCAGGAGACAATGAAGATGCTTGCATTTGCAAGAAATTAAGTGGGAGCGCTGAGATATATTTCTAATACATTATGTGGAGGACATCTTGTTGATTGGAAATGATGTATCTTTTATTGACAAAGGTTAAGAATTTCATTTCGATGAAATACTTAGGCAAAACCCGAATATTTAGCGTGAATGTCTATAGTGGATAGACTGTGACGCCAATATGGTTGTGCCAAATATAATATATGATATATTGAAGGAGTTCAATATAGAAACGATAAGAAACAGTTCTTGTTGCATGGAAAGTAATTGAATCAAGATTCAAGTGTATTGACACTTGATAAGTGAAACAAGATTCAAGTGCTTTGACACTTGATGAGTAAAATCACAAGGATGCTTTGATCAATCATACCATGATATGTACACATCCAGATATGTCCTATGCTCTAAGTGTTATGAGCATATACCAGAATGAATCATAAAATGATCATTGGACGATAGTGAGGATATTCTTATGATCTTTTGAAAGAACTAAGAATATATTTGTGGTGACAAACAATTACAAATAGTTCATTGTAAAGCGTTACATTGATACTAGTTTTGTCACAAGATACAAATTAAGTTTATCTCAATTTAAACTATGGGTGGCACAATGTAATGGAAAGGAGATTCCATGATGGATTTGGATGAAATCCATAGTTGAGACATTGTGACGAATACTACAACAAAAAGGCTAAGTATATGACTGCTATAGTAGTAGCAAAGGAGGGAATTTGTGTCAAGAAGTTTGTTATCAAACTAAGGTGTGGTTCGCAATGGGCTAACACTAAAGATATATTGTATGACAATAGTATCGACGTGTTTTAACCCCAAGGAACTAAAGGTCTCACCGAAAGACCAAATTTATACAATGCCATCTCATTGGAGAATGAGTGATGCGTGGAGACGCAAAGACATGCAAATACACACGGACCTGAAGCGTCAGATCCGTAGATTATGTTAACCACTTGCAGTTGCGTATATGGAACACCAGAAAGCCATAGGTGTTCAATACGCAAAGTTTTTCAAACTAGATTATTGTCTCTAGTGCAAGTGGGAGACTGAATGGAATATGCCCGAGAGGCAATAATAAAGTGGTTATTATCGTATTCCTTATTTATGATAAATGTTTATTTTACATGCTATAATTGTATTAATACGGAAACGTTAATACATGTGTGTTTAATAAACAAAAAGGAAGTTCCTAGTTATGCCTCTCTTATAAACTAGCTCGTTGATTAACATGATGATCAAAGTTTCCTGATCATGGACATTAGATGTTGTTAATAACGAGGTCACAACATTAGTGCAATGATGTGGTGAACATTCATCCGAAGTATAGCATTACGATCAAAGTCATTGAGTTTATGTTGCTATAACAACTTACGAAGTGATCCTAATCCTTAGACCATGAGATCATGTCAATCACTAACACCGGAAGAGTTTCTTGATAACATCAAACGTCACACCGTAACAGGGTGATTATAAAGATGGATTCAGAACTACTAAAGTGTTATGTTGAGGCCCATGGATCGAGAGTGGAATTTGTTCATCCCGATGACGGATAGATATACTCTGGGCCCTCTCGGTGATATCACATTGATTAGCTTGCAAGCAAGTGATTTGATCACTAGAATGTTATATCACGGGAACGAGAAAAGAGTGCATGTCGGTAACGAGATCAAACTAGGTATGGAGATACCGATGATCGAATCTCGGACATGTAATATATTGTGAAACAAAGGGATTAAGATACTAGCGTAAAAGGTTCCGACGATCACAAGAAAGTCATCGTTGAATGTGTGGGAGTCAGTATGGGTCTCCAGATCCCGCTTCTGATTATTGATATGAGAGGAGTCTCGATCATGTCCGCATTATTCTTGAACCGTAGGGTGACACACTTAAGAGACACCGACATCCATTTGGAGCAAAATTTTCATGCCGAAAAGAATAACAAGCGCAGGAATTTATTTCACTAGATACCGAAACGGGTTTTCGGGTGAAATTGTAGAAAGTGTTTCTGCATGTGAAATGAAATACTAGCAAGGGGTTTTATGTGAATGTTTGTCATTAAAGTAATTGACAAAATTCTGAATAAATAAAAGGAGTTTTATTTAATGAGAGTTTGCATTAAATTTGGTGGAAATTTAATGGGAATTTGAGTGGGTTTTTGAGTGGAGGGAATTGAAAGGCATTTGAGTGAGTGGAGTGTCCACCCACATGAATGTGGAAGAGGTGGGGGCAGCCCCATGGCTGGGCGCATGGCCCCTTGGGTGCCCCCCCTCTCCCTATAAAAGGAGCCCCCCTCCCTCTCTCTCACTCACACCTCCTCGTGAAGGATCTGTCTCTCCCTCTAGAATGTATCCCCCATGGTCTCGGACTAGCGAGATACATGTTCCCGGTGGATTTTCGGCAAGAAAGAGTTGTGCTTACGCTGCATCGCTGGAGCGAGGAGGCGGAGGTTGCTCGGTGCCTCGAACGTGTGTGCGAGCACGGATGCGCTGCTGTTTTGCGGCGCTAGGACTTCCTCTCGATCTTGAGATCGCAAGAGATCGTCTACATCAACCACGAGTTTGGACTCGTTAAGCTTTGTCGGTCTTCAAGGGTATGTTCTCTATGGATTTACATCCGCCCGTTGTTTGTATCTAGTAGATAGATCTTGGTACATAGTTCCCATCGTAGGAAATTTTTTGTTTTCTATGCTGCGAACCCTACATTAACCACGTGCTTGCAAGAGGTGTTGATATCGATTATCGAGTGGGCCCGAAGTATATCTCTCCGACTCGGGA
This sequence comes from Avena sativa, assembly GCA_916181665.1. NCBI lineage: Eukaryota > Viridiplantae > Streptophyta > Magnoliopsida > Poales > Poaceae > Avena > Avena sativa. The sequence goes on from OV702282.1 coordinate 294,521,801, forward strand.
GGGACAAATCCCATCTCGATACATACAACCCAACAAGTACTTTCCGATCACCTGAGAGACACCTTTATGATCACCCTCTCATAGGATGACGTTTGATGACCTCAAAGCTTTCTTCCGATACCAGGGAGTTGCATTATCTCATGGTCTAAGGAATACAATATTTGACATAAGAAAAAGATTCGCAAAGATGAACACGATGACACGATCTAATTGCTCTGCTTGATTTGGGTATGTCCATCATATCATTCTCCTAATGATATGATCTCATTATTAATCGACAACTCATGTCTATGGTTAGGAAACCTTAACCATCATTAATCAATGAGCTAGTCCATAGAGGCATACTAGGGACATGGTGTTGTTCATAAACCACACAAGTATCAAAGTTTCCGCTTAATACAATTCTAGCATGGAATATAAACTTTATCATGAACAAGAATTATAATAATAACATCTTTATTATTGCCTCTAGGGCATAATTCCAACAAAAACATTTCATGTGTGATTGATAACCGTGACATTATTTGTGAAGATCAATACTTCAATCCTAAGGAGAGTGCATTCTTGGCCGCAATGGAAATCTCCTTTGTTTCTTTAATGTGATGGACACACATTATCTGCAATACATTTATGCCAAGTTTGGATATCCTACTAGGATCTATGGCCTTATAATACCAAATATTAGCTCAACCGCTGGCGGAAGTAGCATTCCTCAAGACCGAGAAGCTGCCCCGACTTGCCTATTGGTATTTTATGTTTTTTCATTGATTTATTTTCAATTTTTTAGCATCTTAAACTTGTTTCACTAGGCTTCACGAATTTTCTATGTCCGCCACTAAGCTCCGGGAGATGTCATGGATTATGTGCATCTGGAGATTATAGTGGTTGGGAATGTTAAGTGTGTGCCAACTTATGTTTATTATATTCAAGTCCTTATCAACACTAGAGTGTTCTTGTTATCATTAACTAGAAAGGTGCCCCTGGCAAATGCGAGGGCACCAATGTTAATATCTCAAAGATGTGAAATATTTATTTCCTACCTCATGATTTGTTTTATCCACTTACCTCCTGCATGGTAAAATGCACCATGTTTTCGAGACAAATACATTCTTACATGTATGAATTTGATAATTGCATACTATTATGTTGTAAAGTAACAAAATAAGAACCATGAAACAACTTTTATGAAAAATCTAATGATATTATTTTTCCTTCTAAATAACCTGGTTATAGATCCATGTCTTGTGTTGCGATGAGACTCATGAAACTTACCCGCAATTCATATGACTCAATTGTAGTGTGCTTTCTAGAATAGGGTGTATAGCGTTACACATCTTTGTTATTTTGTGAATCACAAAGGAAGAGTAATGTCTATTTTTTAAAAAATTAGCTTGCACTGAGATTGTTCCATCTTTTATACAGAAGGAATAAGTTATAAAAATTAGTTACCAACACACTCTTAAAACTTTTTTCTATTGATTGATCTTATAATTAATTTGATTATAGAACTTCACATCTTCCCACAAGCATTTTGTATGTTTCCAAACTACTACTTTTCTACATAGAATGAGATGCGAACATCAAACTTTTCATGACTGATTTTCATTATAGAGGCCACATTATGTATTTGATCATCGTATTATATCAGCATTGATGTTTGTGTTGAGGACTAACATGTTCAACTCAGGTATATAATATAACTAACAAAGAACAAGTTGTGCGGGGCGAGCAGTTTGGCGTCAAATTTCTAGAGATTAGTTAGTGGTTTGGCTTGGTTTTGTGTGGGGCCGAGAAGATTATCATGGCGGGATGGTGCATTATTAATTGGTGTGACTTTTGTCCCATTCTCAGCCTAGGTTACACGCTTTCATCTTCGGTTCGTTCATATCCACAGTGCACATTCATCTCCCTGTCAATGTTACTTTTATTTTTGGAAAGAAGCATATATTAATATCACACGATACCAATTATATCCAGCCTCTGTAATAACGCATTGACCTAGAGGTCATACAGATGTACATAACCAAAAAAAGAAAAAATATAAAAAAGAAAAGTCCTGCTATAGTGACACATTCGTTGAAACAACAGTACTACCACCATCAAGACAACACCAGAAGTCCAGCTTCTCCAAAAGCGACGCCTCCAAGAATGGAATAGTGCACAAACACTGCCATCGCCTAATCATAGATCATAGGTTTTTATTCGGAAGAAAGTCCACGCTCTCAAAATAATACCTTCAATAAGGCCATTGCCAGGAACAACCAGTTAAGGCCAGATCCTGATTTCTCACCCTGAAAGGTAGGACTGTGAACCTCTTATGTGTAGTCGCCTCCACTTGCATGCCACTACTCCAAGTCACGAGTCATCAACCAATTTCTTATCACCACCCAGACTCGAACCACCATTGTCAGTCCTCAGATCTCGGTTGTCATGACATTTTTCATCAGCAGCATGGAACGAGAACATGCCCCATGATATTAACAGCCAACGGAGTTTCGAAGCACTCCCTATGAACCAAACGGCCAGAAAAGTATGGGTACGCATGATCAAATACCTTCCAATCTAGCAATCTTCAGCCATGATGTGCCCATGGGATTTCGCCGACAGAGCCTTCCGTAACTCGACACTCCGGCCAGATCAACAAGGGCAGACATCAAGCTGATCTTCTTCTAGGCGCGGGAGGAACTCTAGGACGACCGCCATAATTCACGAGACTCGTAGCCCCCCACGCCACCAGCCTCCTCCAACACGAAGACAACAAGCAAGGAACCAATAGAAGGATGAGATGTCAAAGGGATCAAAGACCCCCGCAACCGCAGCCCAACCCAGGCACCTCCAACCCCGATCAAGGGCCAAAAATCCCAAATCACGGTCAAGTGGCCCAGATCGCATCCACCGGTGACCAGAGCCATCATCGGCGGCCACACCACTAGAGGCCTCAGGCCCCAGCCCCGGCCCCTCCTAGGCCGCGCCGCCCAGCTCGCTCAATCCATGCCACGCCACCTTCCGCGCAACGCGACCGAGTGCCCAACTCCGCCCACCGTCGTTCCGACCGGATGGGCACGGCCACCATCGCCGGCGCAGCCGACGGCGGCGGCCGCGTATTCTATAACGGCCGGGCCTAGAGGATGGAGTTGGAGGCGCCTCCGGAGCCGCCTGGGAGGGAGGCGCCCCAGGAGGGTTTGATGTATTTTTCTTAGGAGGGGAGTTGTGGGAGAGCAATGGACATTTATCTTAGGTAATGCTCTATGCTGCCAACAGTTCACAACTTTTCTACGTACAAACCGGGAACCTCAGAACAAAATACCTAACGGAGGATGCACGCACTCTGCCCACGTATGTGTTGCGGATCAAAACGTTGCCTCTACGGAAGCGGAAAAGAGCAACTGCCTCCTAGAACTACCGACATAGTTTGCCCCATGTTTTTCATATGTACAAGCTTCTATTGGCAGTTGCCACTTTGTAAACGGACATACTCCATGTATAAATAGGCCTCTAGATAGATCAATAAAGCAGTTGATTTATTTCCATTTACAACACGGTTATCATGTGTACAGACTCTTTCCGAGAGCAATCATAGGAAGGAAAGAAGAGCAGAAGAATGGAAATATTCTACGGGAGTCAATCCAAATGGAGGAGAAAATGTGCTTTGTGGACAGTGGTACCATAAACTCTATACTTATAAAAATAAAGTATTTCCAAACTCTTAAGAAGTTAAATTGGAGATATTTTAACAATTGCTGGATGTGATGCGGTAATTGTTGGCACATGACGTGCCATATACTTACCCTTCCTATGGATATACAAATTATAATTGAGAATGCTTTATTGTATATATCCAGATTCAACTCGTACCTTCATAGGATATAGAGATATCCGCAAAAATGACTTCTATACTGAAACCATTGAAGACAACAAAGAGGAATATCTCCTTTTTACCAAAGACAACGGGTATGGCAAACAAATATTTGAGAAAATTTCTTCTTTATCATCAGGATGGTAATTTTTTAGAATGGTACTATACATACATAAAACTCATAGCACATGTTGTGTATAAGGTAATTTTTTAGAATGCCAATGCATTCCAAACTTGGCATGATCACCTTGGTCATCCTGGTAAAGGGATGATGAGAAAAATTATCTGCAATTCAAATGGGCATGACTTAAATGAAGCTAAATTCCCACAATCTACAGATTTCATGTGCATTGCATGTGCAACCGGGAAACTCATTTTAAGACCTTCTCATCTTAAAATTCAAGCGGAACCACTATATTTCCTTGAACGAATTCAAGGTGATATTTGTGGTCTGATCCAACCATTGTCTGGACTTTTTAGGTATTTCATGGTTCCAATAGACGTATCTAGACGATGGTCCCATGTGTGTCTACTATCCACATACATTTGCCAAAATAATGTGACAAGTTATTAAATTACAAGCTCATTATCCTGAGAATCGAATTAAAACAATTCGAATGGAAAACGCTGCTGAATTTTCCCCACGTGCCTTTAATGATTATTGCATAGCATTAGGAATTGAAGTTTAGACTCTATCCCATGAATCCACACTCAAAATTCACAAACTTCTTATTTACTTCTCTATGTTGATGATATTGTCCTCACATCTTCCTCAACTCCTTTTCTCAATCATATTATTTCTCTTTTAAACACCGAATTCTCCATGACTGATCTAGGTCACTTACATCATTTTCTTGGTATTTCTGTCACTCGCAATTCCAATGGTCTTTTTTTATCCCAACGACAATATGTTCTTGACCTTCTCTCGCGGGCAGGGATGCAGGATTGCCAGCCCTCTCGTACTCCTGTTGACACATCTTTTAAACTTTCTGCTGATGGTGAGTCCTTTTCCGATCCTACTCTTTATCGTAGTCTTGTAGGTGCTCTACAATATCTTACTCTTACCCATCCTGAGCTTTCTTATGCTGTCCAACAAGCTTGTATCTATATGCATGACACCCGTGTCCCACATCATAACCATGTCAAACGTATTCTTATATATCTCAAAGGCACTCTTGATCACGGTCTTTACATTAATTCTTCCTCTCCTACTACTTTGACAGCATATTCTGATGCCGACTGGGCTGGTTGTCCAGATACTCGTAGATCTACGTCCGGATACTGTGTTTTTCTTGATAACAATTTGGTTTCTTGGTCCTCAAAACAAGTTACAGTCTCAAGGTCTTCTGCAGAGGCTGAGTACAGGGCGGTTGCGCACACGGTTGCTGAAACGTTGGCTACGCCAGCTACTTTCGGAGTTGCACCGTCCTATTTATCAAGCAACCATCATTTATTGTGATAATGTTTCAGCTATATACATGTCCAGCAATCCAGTGCAACATCTTCGCACCAAGCACATTGAGATCGATAATATACATAGATCTGACGGCTATGATTTATAGATTATATATCTAACTGTTATAATTAATTAGAATGATGTGGATCAATGTGGTGCCTCGAAACACATCTTTATATTACTTTTAGTATATAATAGATAGATAGATTGAGATTTGAGAAAATCTCGACCAACTGAAATGTAGGATTATTCCTTGTTAATTGTAAAACTGATGCATTAGTAGTACATAGTTACTTCCGACTGGCACATCGGATGATCCTGGTGGCAATGCTTTTATTTTATAAAATTTTGGTATTAACTAGCGTAATTTTCTATGTCGATCTATTATTCTCTCTGCCTGCTCAATGTCTCGATCTTGCCCGCCATGTGGCTCTTACACCACACGACACTGTGTTGACATGGTTGTCTGATCGATTTAGCTTGCAAATCATCTGTTTGATGTTCTCTCTACTGTCATGTAATTAGCCATTAGGTACTTAGCCTGACTTACAATTCCCAAACACGAGTTAACCATAAGAAATGACATATATTCCTAATGCTACCAAGTAGTCATTGTGAATAAAAATAAACAAGGTTAAGGGGTCACATATTTCCACAAAGAAAGATAGCGGCCACCGAGGGAGAAGAAAATTTGCGAAGATCCCTTCCCTCCAAGAAGTGAGCAGTTGTCAAAGGACGTAACTCAAACAAAAAACATGCAATAAGGCTAGAGTTTCTCCAGAGCCTAACAAATATAATCTTCTAATTCAACGCGGCTTCTGGACCATGCCACAAAAAATGCAATGTGAGAAAAAATAATCCGCACGATACGAAAAGGAGTACCACTAGTGACTGTCTCTTTTGAGTGAGTTTCAAGAGAAGATTTATTATGCTATCTTATAGACCAATGTGCGTCCGGTGGTATGTCAAAAGGTCCACGGTTCTAACTATCCCAACACAAGTCAGAGTACTTTGAATTAATTGTTTGAGGCTCATGAGAGAATGCATTAACATCATGGCTAATGATGCAAGACTGTTGCCTTGTTCTTATCCAACAATTTATACCACTTAAAACCTCGCATGTGATGAACACAACAATGATTTAGATGTCCTAGATGGAAAACCAAGAAGGCATTGTCAAGGTTATTGAGCCTTGTTTGCATAAAACGTTTCATGTGTGATTGATAACCGTGAACTTATTCATGAAGATCACTACTTCTATGCTAAGGAGAGTGCATTCTTGGCCACACTTAAAGTCTTCTTTGTTTCTTTAATGTGATGAACACGCATTATCTGCAATACATTTGTGCCAAGTTTGTAGATCCTACTAGGATCTATAGTATTTTTTTGCGGGTAAAAGGGGATTCATTAAACGGGAGGGATTACAAGATGATCAAGTTCTAAGGCCCGCAAGACTACCTTAGGCCCAGACCCTAACCACAACATAGTTCCGTGTTCTGTTCTTGCAAAATTTGCAAGATAGTGACTATCCCTAACATGCATACACTCCACTTTTACAATATGACATTCAACTCTTTGACTAAGCAAACCACTAAGCTCAAGACATGTATTTCTATGAATTGACCGATCAAGTGAAAGCTTTGGTGCTAGAGACACCAAAGAGATGCAATTTGTTTCGATGATGAACGGCAATGTACTATGCTCCAAAGCTAGTCTCACCACTTAGACACAAGTTTGAAGTTATGCTTCAAAGAATCATCACAGTTGTAAAGCCAATGCCAAGAGATGATAATATGATGTTACTAGTCCTATCACGTAGAATATGACAGTTGTAGATGAATCTAGAGTCTTCTAACACCAAATATTAGCTCAACCGCTGGCGGACCTAGCATTCATCAAGACCGAGCAGCTTGCCTATTGGTATTTTTATGTTTCTTCAGGGATTTATTTTCAAAATTTTATCATCTTAAACTTGTTTCACCAGGCTTCACGAAATTTTTATGTCCGCCACTAAGCTTAAGGAGATGTCATGGATTATGTGGATCTGGAGATTATAGTGGTCAGGAATGTTAAGTGTCTGCCAACTTATGTTCATTATATTAAAGTCCTTATCCACACTGGGAGTGTTCATGTTATCATTAATAATTTTCCTACAAGTGAATACGCTTCTATCTTATCTATCTCATCGAAGAAAACAAGATTATGAAAGCTCTCGAGGGCATACTTTTTTGTTGCGAGATTATAGGGCAAATGCTAGGTCTACGATGCTCAAAAGGAAATACAATGAGGAAGATAGATAGTGTCACCAAAGTTCATGTAGATGAATGCTCGAGGCCGAAGTTTATGTCGGATGATTGTATTCTATGAGCACATGTTAATCTTTCATATGGAATATATGATTAGTTATGTTCAACATGTATTCGTGGATAAAATTGTTTTATGTTGTCTTGGTATATACGCATACTAATATTTTGTTTTATGTGTATGATATGGATGCGTACAAGCCTTATATGCATCAACGGATTAGAGTGCATAACAGTAGTGTAGCAAATACATTGCTGAAAGTTCGAAGACTCTAGACACTATTTCTTGGTGAGGTTGAACGTATTGATGTCGCTTGGTAAATACGTACTTGAGAAACTATCTAGAACTCCGGGTGCATATACTATTGATAGGCAATAATAGGATGTCCACCAGCACTTCCCATCTGTACTGGCATGCACATACGGAGATATGTATAACCTATGATGATCTACTCTTCATGCTCTCTATGTCCATCACCCTTGATATAGTCGGAGAACATCGTGTCGTTGTTGCCAGCAGCCTGAGGTTTCAGACAACACATGGTCCCGTTGACTGTCGAAGTTAGAGTTCTAAACAAGCACATGTTGATGTGGTGAGAGTAGGTGATGTATTTCTGAGGCCACTCAGTCCGAAGTTAGAGTTCCGACATAAAAAAAAGTCCATTGGCACCATGTGCCTCATAGCCCATGCCCGAGTTGTGAACTCCAGCGATACTTTAAGCACCAATCGCAGACTAGCTTTAATTGACCTATCCAAGTGATGGAGCACTAAAAGAAAAAAAGCCCAATAAGAAACATCGAAGCGGCTGGATCTTGGAGCTAGAGGTGCATCAAGTGGCATATATCAATGAGCTGATATAAGGCACGGAGTGGGTAGATGTTTTAGGTTACCTCTACAAAAGTGGATCATATCACATGCATGTGGTGAATTAAATAATAAGACCAGACTGAGTTCAGATGTGTGATCATATATATTGACCTACTGTTAACATCACAAATTCATAATCCTAAACATGAGTATAGTTTTTGTGGACGTCTTGATATGTATACTGCTCTAGTTTGTACAGTTAACATGGTATTTTTACTGCGAGGGAACAGTTAAGAGGATATGGGCAATTGGAACATTTGATGTCAAGAGTATTTAAGTTAAGTGGAATCTAGAGTACAGATCATTTCTCTACTTTGCTGCTTCGTACATCTTATTTAGAAAAAAAAATCAAATTATAAAGAAAATGTCGATTTTTGGTGAAGGGAACACACCCCATGGTTGAAAATGTAGCGAAATTAAAACATATATAAATGGCCGCTGCCACATTGTTTGGGGAAACCGGAATCATATACAGAAATCACATACATGAATATGAAACTATTACTATGCATGTCATTTGCCCTACCCATCCTTTACTCTGTCCATCGTCAACACCTTCTAGTGGTGCCTCAAAAGTCGGAGGAGAAAACACAAGCGGAGGTCAGGAGACATGAGACAGAGCACAAGATAACATGAGCTTGTTACTTCCTCCTCCATGGTGCATGATGGGTGGGCTCAGTGGCGGATCCAGAATTCCACCAAACTCAGGGCCAAGATCATACTATATGTTGAAATTATGCTAAATCCTAAAAAAATTAGTGCATTTCTACTAATATATAGCTGAAAAAAATTCTACACCCCGGGCCATGGCCCGGGTTGCCCGGGGTGTAGATCCGCCCCTGGGTGGGCTCCTTGATTGAAAATATTGATGGCATGATGCAAACAAATAGAAATGTCAAATATGCGCACCAGGGAGCCTAGTAGAAAAATCCTAGTAGAGAAGGTCAACACGGTGGGAAAAGATAACACTACCCGATGGATTTGTTCCAAATCCATAGCCCTCTACTCACCTGAGATTGGTGGTCAAGGTGAACCATTTATACCATCACAAAAGGCTTAACGAGATGTTTTTTGCTAAAAAACTTGAACGTACTTTCTGTACTTTCTCTATGATCAGAAGGTGAACCTTTTGAGAAACATAAACAACTTAATTTTGTACCTCAGGTGGCACCTAGTTCATCTGCGAAGTAGGTGTGAACTCTTACAACATCAGTTCCCTTATAATATAGGGGATTTGAATTTTGAACTAGTTTGCCAACCTAAGGCAGCTTGCGCGTATGCTACATGATTTCATTGTTTGGGCAAGATAGTGACCACAGGTTCCACAATTTGAAGCTAAAATCAACGGAAATGCCATTTATCAGCAGAGCACCAGCCTGCCAAAGCAAAACTCATTCTGGATGGTACTGGTTCAGATGGGTTCTATTTGGACTAGGGAGAAGGGATTGGTCGTATGGGTTGAATCGGTGCGGGTTGAGAGAAAATGTGGGGCGGACTGGTACGGTTTTGTTTCAGACCAAGAGAATTGAAATGGGCCGAACCCATGGGTCTAACCCGCAGGCTGAACCAAACACCGGAGACCTCCACTCGTGTGCATCCACTCTGGCGCGGTCGCCACACGTCAAGATCCCGGCATGTCTCCTTCATCGGTTAGGCCTTGTTCGGTTTCATGAGATTTTAACAGGATTGGCATGGATTGAAGGGGACTAAATCCCATGTAAGTCAAAATACACCCCAATACCCTCCAAACCACTCCAATCCACTAGGAAGGTGGATTAATCGAACAAGGCCTTAGGAAGAGGACGGAGAGTATGTGCCTATGTGCTGACCAGCTGGTTGTGGTAGTGGCCGGGATCGGAGGCGAGAACAGGCGAAAACGACGAGGTCGGACGTGTTGTTTCCGTGAACTCTGGATGGTCATTTTCTCGCGCTGAGAGGTAGAGGAGATCCCGCTGTGATAATGGAGTGCTCAGATACGCGTGGGGAGGAGCGAGTACCCACGGCGCGACGATGCTCACCGGTGGTCGGTGCACGTCCATGAACATTAGAATGGCACCCAGGTACTGGTTGAAGACAATACTGAAGTGAATGGACCACTTGTCATAATATCCATGGTTTCTACTTTGGGTGTGAATTGGTTTCAAACTGCACTAATCTGTGCGGGGCGGGGCGGTTTGAGGTTAAATTTGTAGAGATTAGTTATTGGTTTGGTGTAGGGACGAGAAGATTATCGTGGTGGGCTTGTGCACGGCTTTTTCCCCGTTCTTAGCCTGAGTTATATGCTTTCATGTTCGGTCGGTTGATACCCAACAGAGAATACTACAATAACTAATTGATTAATGTGCACACTGCAGGCGCATCACCCTGTCAATGTTACTAACGCGGTAATGCTCTATACTGCCAATAGTTCACAACTTGTCTACACACAAACCGGGAACCTCATACCAAAACAAATAACGGCCGACGCACGCATAAGACCTTTCACAATAGGTTTTCTCTTTGCTCGTTATTTTAGAAATTGGTGTATCTTAAGAGACAACTAGTACGATGAATTGTATCTTAATAGTTGTATCTATATTTAGTGACTTTGGGTACACACATGCATATGATTGGGATAATCATGTATTTTTCCTATGGTACCATGCAAAGCTTGTATCTAAGACTATCCCCAATATATAGGGTATCATAGGTGGTATCATACATTACATGCACGCGAAATGCTCACTGTAATTAATGATAAAAGAGATTATGTTAGTATCATAGGTAGATACGGTATCATAGCACGTGAAACTAAAAAAATATCTCAAGTAAATCTTGTACACGATTTTACATCGAGATATTACAAAACAATAAATACACTAAGATTATGATACTACTAAATGATACTATGCATTATGGAGATCATATCATATACTACTATCATATGATGATACTACTATATGATACTTCCCGTTATGACTAGTCTAAGCTAAGATACAATAACATCTTCTCTTTTCGTTAAGTATGGTGCCACATAAGCAATTTGCCTATGAAATCATGCTAAGATACGATCATTGGAAAAGGAAGGCTAGTCATAGTGGGGGTAACTTTACTAGTAACTAAGAGCCCAAATCAACACTTTTGCTTATGTGGAAATGAATTAATGAAAAAAGAGATAGATAGGTAACTAGATATGTTACTGTAACATCACACATATCAAGACAAAATAACCTAATTAATATGACATTGCATGTTACCACATATAAATTATTTTTCACTATGGAGATAATAATCTAGACTAGTAACAAGTTGCTATGCACTATGACCAGCCTAAGATCGAAGGGCGCTGGCACTTGGCCCAAATATTTTAATATACACGTAAAACTAACTAATGACTCCAAGCACCAATCAAACTCTGCACACGAGCATAACTTGATAGTGGCTGCCGCTGACGTACATCTGAACCATTCGTATGATGTTCACGACCTTGGCGATCTCGTCGATCATCTGTTACATGCTGTAGCAGGTCCTAACAAGCCCGTGTTTAACGGAATAGGCACGTGCTAACCCCAACTTTCCACTGCCCGGGACGCCAGTTAGGTTGGGGTTAGATTAGCGGGTTGCATGGTTTCAGACCAGACCCTTAACCTTCCACACATATCGAGAGTATTTACCCAATATACCATGAGTTTTGCAATGAAGCGATAAACCTTGGCTTGCGTCTTACATAACAGGTATCTATCTATTATATACTAAAAGCAATATAAGGTTGTGTTTCGAGGCACCACGTTAATCCACATCACTAGAATAATTTTAGCCATCAGATCTAAAATCTATAGCTATGATTTTAAGTCATAACCGTGAGTTTTACGTAGCAACTGTGAAAAGTGCTCCAGGCCAACACGTTACATCCTTTATTTAGATGTACCAACACGTTATCTGAACCAACACGTTCGTATGCCAATATTTTTGGTAGTATACCATCATGTTACGTGAACCAACACGAACGCTTGTAAAAAACCCGATTGGGTTAGCAGTTTTAATTTTGCCGGACTTTTTATATATATTGGATGTGACCACCGTGGGGTAGCTAGCATGGACACATCGTTACTTAAGATACTTGCGCAAGGATCGCGAGTCCCTCTTATGCACGAGTGTAGCTCCCCTTTTTACGTCTTCATGCATGAGCACATATTTTTCTTTGCTTCATGACTTCTAAATAAATCTTCTACTTTTATTGGCCGAATCAAAGGTTCACCGAGCAGCACCAGCCGGACACCATGATCTAAATGAGTCCTCCATGATCTGGCCGCCAGAGACCATTATCCAGGGAGTAACATGCACTAATATATTGAATGCATGTGCAAGTAGCTGGATGGTTGCATGGCTCCGTACGCCGAATTTGATGCATACACATGTGAAAATTTGAATCGACGGAACCCCATATATGTTGATATAAAGCAAGACCAAGTATGTATTTATCCTGATTATATATGCATATGAAGAAATTTAATATACGCATAAATGATGCTTCGGTGTTAATCAATTCGGATATAATATTTTGTTCTAAAAATAAGTTTTGTTTGATGCTATATATATGTGATCATCCCTCTCCCTCACACGTCAAATCTACATAGTAGTAAGTCTCTCCAATGACAAATTTTTCTAACGTTTGTTCAAGTGCATGTTTAGATTTAGGTGAGAGTCTTTTGATAATTTAGTTGTATGTTAAATATGTACAAATGTTAAAATACATGCAATCATTTTATCTACATTAGTAATACTAAAAATTAATTTCTCAAACATAATTTTGTAGGCATAGTAGTTCAATCAATTTCTAAAGAAACAATACAAATTATTTACATAATAATGTTTTACACATTGTTGATAGCCAAAGTGACTAAAGTATTATTGCAAAAATTCATTTCAAAATTGTTTTCCTTAGAATGGTAATATTTAAAGTGACAAGACTACATAATTTAGTTAAAAAAGAATAGTTTTACAAAACATTAAACATTGGAGCTGATCGACTTATATATACCAAATACAAATACTTGCAAAAAGTTGGTGCCAATGGATACTTCCCTAGCTTATGGATTATATCAAGAAATCAAAAAAAATGATATGAGTGATGTAGTCCATAATCACTGGTACATAGTTTATTCATAAATTTGGTAGTAAGCTAATGGAACAAAAAAATGTCATATGGCAAAGCCACTCAACAAAGCTAAGTATCGATTAATTAAGAGGTTATCCTATTCATGGTAATGATAGAACAATAAAAGAAAATGATCAAAGAGTGGAATTCTCATCAATACATATGACATTACTGAAGAAAAAGGCATCAAAATTACATACAGATAGAATTCTCATCAATACATATGACATTATAGAATTTTAAGCAAAATAGTATCATTAAATTTGATCACATAAATTAAATAATCACGATGTCAAAGGTAGAGTAGATTCCAGTCATTTGGAATACACATCTAAAAAAGTTCAAAATTAAATATTGGAAATGGTGTCGATCTAATATGTGACATAATATTCCATAATATGAATAATGAGGAAATAAATTGATTGTGACAAGAAAGAATCTACATTCTTACTATATAGTTGACATAGAGGCCAAAAATATTTTCTTATTCACTTTTCTAAAGATAATATTTTGGTTATTCGCTTAAAACGTTAACCATACCTTCATCTTCTTACATAAACACCCCATCAAATCATATATTAAATTATTGTTTCTACATTAAAATTTCATCATCATATGTGTTTATAAGAATTTGAAATTATCCTATTAAAGTACATATGATGAAAAAAGGGGAATGATGGATCAAGAAAATCTAATGGTAGACCAAAAAATTCAGCCCGTCGATAAAACTAGATAATTTTATATATGACCTATTAATCTCTTAATAGCGCATAGAAAATCTGACCATTAATCTGATGTATCCTTATTATGCCATTACTAAACTTAGTAAATATCTAACAATGTCATCAGGTTACAAATTATTATTGATGGACATAAGATTTACCCTCACATTGAAGTCGCATGAAATAGAAACTGCATCCTAGCTTGCCATCTGTACTAATGTCACCACGTACAAAAGGCTCATATAATCATTAACACATTATTTGTATAGCAATATTCATTATATCGTATAAATTACAGTGGACCAATGATGCCTTTCACATAATTAGTATTTAGCATAATATTTATGGGACAAGAACAATGTTAATTTTAACCGCATAATACAAATTTCTAGAGCCATAAAATGGTTTTAGACATTTTAAGATGTTGCCCTCGCATTGCGAGGGCCACCATGCTAGTTATATACTAAAAGCAATATAAGGTTGTGTTTCGAGGCACCACGTTAATCCACATCACTAGAATAATTTTAGCCATCAGATCTAAAATCTATAGCTATGATTTTAAGTCATAACCGTGAGTTTTACGTAGCAACTGTGAAAAGTGCTCCAGGCCAACACGTTACATCCTTTATTTAGATGTACCAACACGTTATCTGAACCAACACGTTCGTATGCCAATATTTTTGGTAGTATACCATCATGTTACGTGAACCAACACGAACGCTTGTAAAAAACCCGATTGGGTTAGCAGTTTTAATTTTGCCGGACTTTTTATATATATTGGATGTGACCACCGTGGGGTAGCTAGCATGGACACATCGTTACTTAAGATACTTGCGCAAGGATCGCGAGTCCCTCTTATGCACGAGTGTAGCTCCCCTTTTTACGTCTTCATGCATGAGCACATATTTTTCTTTGCTTCGTGACTTCTAAATAAATCTTCTACTTTTATCGGCCGAATCAAAGGTTCACCGAGCAGCACCAGCCGGACACCATGATCTAAATGAGTCCTCCATGATCTGGCCGCCAGAGACCATTATCCAGGGAGTAACATGCACTAATATATCGAATGCATGTGCAAGTAGCTGGATGGTTGCATGGCTCCGTACGCCGAATTTGATGCATACACATGTGAAAATTTGAATCGACGGAACCCCATATATGTTGATATAAAGCAAGACCAAGTATGTATTTATCCTGATTATATATGCATATGAAGAAATTTAATATACGCATAAATGATGCTTCGGTGTTAATCAATTCGAATATAATATTTTATTCTAAAAATAAGTTTTGTTTGATGCTATATATATGTGGTCATCCCTCTCCCTCACACGTCAAATCTACATAGTAGTAAGTCTCTCCAATGACAAATTTTTCTAACGTTTGTTCAAGTGCATGTTTAGATTTAGGTGAGAGTCTTTTGATAATTTAGTTGTATGTTAAATATGTACAAATGTTAAAATACATGCAACCATTTTATCTACATTAGTAATACTAAAAATTAATTTTTCAAACATAATTTTGTAGGCATAGTAGTTCAATCAATTTCTAAAGAAACAATACAAATTATTTACATAATAATGTTTTACACATTGTTGATAGCCAAAGTGACTAAAGTATTATTGCAAAAATTCATTTCAAAATTGTTTTTTTTATAATGGTAATATTTAAAGTGACAAGACTACATAATTTAGTTAAAAAAGAATAGTTTTACAAAACATTAAACATTGGAGCTGATCGACTTATATATACCAAATACAAATACTTGCAAAAAGTTGGTGCCGATGGATACTTTCCTAGCTTATGGATTATATCAAGAAATCAAAAAAATGATATGAGTGATGTAGTCCATAATCACTGGTACATAGTTTATTCATAAATTTGGTAGTAAGCTAATGGAACAAAAAAATGTCATATGGCAAAGCCACTCAACAAAGCTAAGTATCGATTAATTAAGAGGTTATCCTATTCATGGTAATGATAGAACAATAAAAGAAAATGATCAAAGAGTGGAATTCTCATCAATACATATGACATTACTGAAGAAAAAGGCATCAAAATTACATACAGATAGAATTCTCATCAATACATATGACATTATAGAATTTTAAGAAAAATAGTATCATTAAATTTGATCACATAAATTAAATAATCACGATGTCAAAGGTAGAATAGATTCCAGTCATTTGGAATACACATCTAAAAAAGTTCAAAATTAAATATTGGAAATGGTGTCGATCTAATATGTGACATAATATTCCATAATATGAATAATGAGGAAATAAATTGATTGTGACAAGAAAGAATCTACATTCTTACTATATAGTTGACATAGAGGCCAAAAATATTTTCTTATTCACTTTTCTAAAGATAATATTTTGGTTATTCGCTTAAAACGTTAACCATACCTTCATCTTCTTACATAAACACCCCATCAAATCATATATTAAATTATTGTTTCTACATTAAAATTTCATCATCATATGTGTTTATAAGAATTTGAAATTATCCTATTAAAGTACATATGATGAAAAAAGGGGAATGATGGATCAAGAAAATCTAATGGTAGACCAAAAAATTCAGCCCGTCGATAAAACTAGATAATTTTATATATGACCTATTAATCTCTTAATAGCGCATAGAAAATCTGACCATTAATCTGATGTATCCTTATTATGCCATTACTAAACTTAGTAAATATCTAACAATGTCATCAGGTTACAAATTATTATTGATGGACATAAGATTTACCCTCACATTGAAGTCGCATGAAATAGAAACTGCATCCTAGCTTGCCATCTGTACTAATGTCACCACGTACAAAAGGCTCAGATAATCATTAACACATTATTTGTATAGCAATATTCATTATATCATATAAATTACAATGGACCAATGATGCCTTTCACATAATTAGTATTTAGCATAATATTTATGGGACAAGAACAATGTTAATTTTAACTGCATAATACAAATTTCTAGAGCCATAAAATGGTTTTAGACATTTTAAGATGTTGCCCTCGCATTGCGAGGGCCACCATGCTAGTTTATATAAACAGTGGTAATGATTCATACAGGCGTTAGGCCTCCTGTTGATGGGACTCGTTTCGCTCCGTCAGAACTTAGCCTACTTAACAAATATCATGTCGATCATCTGTTACATGCTGTAGCAGGTCCTAACAAGCCCTTGTTTGATGGAATAGGCACGTGTCAACCCCACCTTTCTACTGACCGGGACGCCAGATAGGTTGGGGTTAGATTAGCGGGTTGCATGGTTTCAGACCAGACCCTTAACCTTCCACACATACAGCCCGTAGCAGTTAAAAAAACATGGCACTATATGTTTTCCCGTTGCTGCTCAATTCAAGATACCAATGAGTTCCTACAGAGATATCGATTCCATTGGCTTCATGTGTTCCCTTGCCTACGGCCAGGTTGGAAACTTTCAGTCACCCTTAGGCACCAATTGACTCTTGTGGACTATCTACGAGCATGTGTGAGTGGAAATGGATGCTTTGTGAGGTTTCCAGCACTGTAACAAAGGGAGTGACATATAAAGGTTGTATGCATCTCTTTGATGCAGAGGACAGGGGTCTAAACCTCAATTTCAAAAAAATAGAACGAGTGAGTTACCGAGTAACAAAATGCAGGAGCATATATGCAAGTCATTAGAGCTGGGATCTGGATATCACGGGAAGCTAGATATTTAGGTCGGAGTGGGTAGATGATATAAGTTATTAGCTCTAGACAAGCCATACCGGGAAGTCACATAGAGACTAGTGTCATGGGCAGTGGCACAAGATGCTCCATTCATTAGTGTGTATAGGGTGTCTTGAAAAACGATACTTTATAATAACATAATTTGTTACCACAAAAATCTCTCTCCTTATTTAATGGCATGCCATGACATCTAGATAAATATTATCTATGTTTAGTTGGATGTTATCGCTACGGATTTGGTGTCCTCTCCTGCAAACGTGAAGTTCATAAGAAATTTAATTGGTTCTAGGCTTGCATCTTGTAAAGCTTTGATAGAGCATTTGGCACATTACATTTATGGCCAGGGACCAATGAGTTTTTATGGAGTCTACACGAGAATGAAAAATTGTCGGTGGATTCAATATATTGAGAAATGGTCCAGCCAGATGTGTTAGTCCATACCAATAAAAAAACTGAAAGATGAAGATAGCACTAAAGATAAAATATTTGCCTGATGAGAAGTCGTCCTCACAAAATACAACGTTGTGAAACAGAATTGGCATGAAAGTACGAAGTACGTTTTTTGTCCACACTATGAGTGCAAATTTGGTCGTCGTTCATCCAAATAATTTCTGGCTTGTACGCACCACGTAGTTTTTTCAAGATCTTTCGCATCTATCTACATGGTATTAATGAAAGGTTTAGAATTCTTATTTGGCTGGGCGTGCTTGCTGTTATTTGGCCGCTTTGGTTGTATAGAAATGACAAGGTTGATACCAATTAAAAATATTATTTTGCAGGTTATCTACCAGTGCACCAGTATGCTCCGTTTATGGTTTTCTCTATGACGTGTGGAGAATCGAGACTTGTTTACGGTGATGCCTATTTGTTGGTGTACATAAAGTGATATTTTTATCCAACAAGGATGGAAGCATGGCTTACATATCGGTGCTCCATCACCTCGACAATATGTGGATTCTTGATAGTTACTTGTATTTCGTCTTTTTTTTTCCTGGACATGCCGAGGCTATGTGCATTCTATTTACGTAGAGGCAGGGTATAATGCTTAAACCTATTGATAAATAAAACGCTCTTTATCAAAAAATATCTATGTTAATCCAACTACGCCAAGCTTCAAAGGTTGATATGCATCATGTACACGAGAAAGTACATACTAACCAAAAGAACTTAAATCGTGGTGAAGTTTGATTTCAGCATGAAATTGATGCATCATAAATTTGTAATCTTGATTTTACCACTCTTTGCATTCGGTTGTTGAGTTGTCCATGGGCCATAGCGATGTAACTTGAGCTTCTGTCACCACCTACCAGTGGACCTCTTCATATGTCTATATGTCAACTTTCACTCTCTCTATTTATTACCATGTGGCCTTGCAATAAACAGTGGGTGTTTAGCGTCCCACTCAGTATCCTTCAACACACTTTCAAGCAATTTATATGTCGACACTAGGAGATTATCTGCCGATGTGAATTGTTGTCCTGACATCGTAACCTCTCAAAGATTCAAACTGTTTGTTACAACATTGAATTAGGAAGGAAATGTGCATGAAAATTCTCATTGCTTTCCTCATGCTTGAATCTTAGGATTGAATCCCAACCTATGAGAATAGGGTGTGGGATCCTTAGCAAGACTAACATGAAAAAGGGCATCCAATAAAGGGTAAGTACCACGACCACCTACCACCAAATCTTCAATATATCGAGAGTATTTACCCAATACCATGAGTTTTGCAATGAAGCGATAAACCTTGGCTTGCGTCTTACAAAACAGGTATTTATATAAATGGTGGTAATGATCCATACAGGAGATAGGCCTCCCGTCGATGGGACTCGTTCGCTCTGTCAGAACTTAGCCTACTTATGAATTTGGTTCACAACTTTAACATGAGAAAAGCCAAAATCCAAGAGCTATGTGTGGACATTGCAGAGACAAACGTTCATGCATAGAGTGCATTGTTCCTGACCTAGAGTTCCATGCCTAGGGGTAGAAAACATTAGCCGGAAACAACTGTGGGGTTCATCACGTTTGAAACGGAGGAGCAGTCAGGTAAGCGCCGGAGAAGAAACCGCGCCCGGGTCGGGATGATAGGAATAATCGTTTTGCGGAGGCATTGTGATTATTGTCGGTTTTGAAGGTCAAAAGGTTGTCAAAGTTTGAAAGAAAGCAAACTCGTGAGCCGAAGCAAAAGTGTTGTTGGGGAATATTTACCTGTCCTTGCCCTGATTGGATATGCCATTAGCCTAGCCATGGTAGCTAAATCAATCCATGAAGGACCGGCGATCTCGGGAGCCATGCTTGGCGAGGCATGCACCCGAGGAAGATGCATCCCGTGGTTGCTTGCTCCTGGCCACCATCTGTGCAGGCTGGGTCTTGTTGGTGAGCAGGAAAGAACAAAGAGAAAAGAGAGGAATAGTAATATGCAGTTGTTCCATATATGGCTTCGTATACTGATAAGAAGGAAACCATTTCGAAACAAACTCGTCAGAAGGAAACGCTAAATTAGTGTTGTTCGGTACTGAAATAGACACGTTGCTCTATACAGCTTCTCAAAGAGGTTCCTGTACTCAAATTAGTAGTTGCACGCACCGGGATTTGTACACTTCCTTTGCTGATGTTCTTCGTATGAGCAAAGCAACAGGAATCACGAAAGAGACGACTCGGACAAGAACTCCAAGGCGAGGTGACAAACATTACCAACGAAAAGACCACGACCTTGAATATGCTTTGCTGACGCCACTCATTCCGATCGAACACCAAGTGTCCGAAAATTATACCACAAAAATAAGAAAAGTTGCACCTTGCGCTGATGTGGACTGCTTCATCGACCATTCTCTAGGCCAGGTCCATTATATTGGAAATTTCAGTTACGAGCGAAGGTGAAATAAATTAGGCTGGACGAGCTAACATGGCTTTAGTTGCGGCTCTAGGCTCTGCCACTTCATATATGGACCAAGAAAAATATGAGTTGGTAGAAGAAATAAGTTTGATTTATGATGCTCAATGATTTTGTAGTATACATCGACGTTATTTATATACAGTTCCATTTTTCACTCGCATGATGGTTGCTTCAACTTACTAGGCCGATTCGTGTACTATCTGCACCTTAATTAAGATGGTCCGGCAAATGAAATACAGACGGATCGATGTAAATGTCGGACATGTATGATTCGTCGTGTGTCAGTGTCGCAGTCTAAAATATCCTCTCACGCATTTGCGACAAGCATGGTACTGGCTTCCACTTATTTAACACTTTTGCTTCGGTCCCCCACCCCCTCTCTCTCCCTCTTTCAAATTTTGACAAACAAAAACTCGATTCCGATTGTTTAGAGGACCATACGAACCCACCCTAACTCCGTATGGTCCTCTTAGACGTATACTCACCATATACGTATGCTCATGCCCGCGGAAGACGAAAATCAGAAGTTATATAACAACAACAACAAAAAAAAAAATTAAAAATATGACATACAAAGACGTAGATCACGATAAAAGGAGGTGGGATCAGCCGGCCGGAACGTGGATTATACCCGGTTTGACCGAGTACACATATACAAAAGTCGGAGTGGGTAGATGATATAAGTTATTAGCTCTAGACAAGCCATACCGGGAAGTCACATAGAGACTAGTGTCATGGGCAGTGGCACAAGATGCTCCATTCATTAGTGTGTATAGGGTGTCTTGAAAAACGATACTTTATAATAACATAATTTGTTACCACAAAAATCTCTCTCCTTTAATGGCATGCCATGACATCTAGATAAATATTATCTATGTTTAGTTGGATGTTATCGCTACGGATTTGGTGTCCTCTCCTGCAAACGTGAAGTTCATAAGAAATTTAATTGGTTCTAGGCTTGCATCTTGTAAAGCTTTGATAGAGCATTTGGCACATTACATTTATGGCCAGGGACCAATGAGTTTTTATGGAGTCTACACGAGAATGAAAAATTGTCGGTGGATTCAATATATTGAGAAATGGTCCAGCCAGATGTGTTAGACATACCAATAAAAAAACTGAAAGATGAAGATAGCACTAAAGATAAAATATTTGCCTGATGAGAAGTCGTCCTCACAAAATACAACATTGTGAAACAGAATTGGCATGGAAGTACGAAGTACGTTTTTTGTCCACACTATGAGTGCAAATTTGGTCGTCATTCATCCAAATAATTTCTGGCTTGTACGCACCACGTAGTTTTTTCAAGATCTTTCGCATCTATCTACATGGTATTAATGAAAGGTTTAGAATTCTTATTTGGCTGGGCGTGCTTGCTGTTATTTGGCCGCTTTGGTTGTATAGAAATGACAAGGTTGATACCAATTAAAAATATTATTTTGCAGGTTATCTACCAATGCACCAGTATGCTCCGTTTATGGTTTTCTCTATGACGTGTGGAGAATCGAGACTTGTTTACGGTGATGCCTATTTGTTGGTATACATAAAGTGATATTTTTATCCAACAAGGATGGAAGCATGGCTTACATATCGGTGCTCCATCACCTCGACAATATGTGGATTCTTGATAGTTACTTGTATTTCGTCTTTTTTTTTATCTTGGACATGCCGAGGCTATGTGCATTCTATTTACGTAGAGGCAGGGTATAATGCTTAAACCTATTGATAAATAAAACGCTCTTTATCAAAAAATATCTATGTTAATCCAACTACGCCAAGCTTCAAAGGTTGATATGCATCATGTACACGAGAAAGTACATACTAACCAAAAGAACTTAAATCGTGGTGAAGTTTGATTTCAGCATGAAATTGATGCATCATAAATTTGTAATCTTGATTTTACCACTCTTTGCATTCGGTTGTTGAGTTGTCCATATGCCATAGCGATGTAACTTGAGCTTCTGTCACCACCTACCAGTGGACCTCTTCATGTGTCTAGATGTCAACTTTCACTCTCTCTATTTATTACCATGTGGCCTTGCAATAAACAGTGGGTGTTTAGCGTCCCACTCAGTATCCTTCAACACACTTTCAAACAATTTATATGTCGACAATAGGCGATTATCTGCCGATGTGAATTGTTGTCCTGACATCGTAACCTCTCAAAGATTCAAACTGTTTGTTACAACATTGAATTAGGAAGGAAATGTGCATGAAAATGCTCATTGCTTTCCTCATGCTTGAATCTTAGGATTGAATCCCAACCTATGAGAATAGGGTGTGGGATCCTTAGCAAGACTAACATGAAAAAGAAATTAACATGAAAAAGGGCATCCAATAAAGGGTAAGTACCACGACCACCTACCACCAAATCTTCAATATATCTAGAGTATTTACCCAATACCATGGGTTTTGCAATGAAGCGATAAACCTTGGCTTGCGTCTTACAAAAAAGGTATTTATATAAACGGTGGTAATGATCCATACAGGCGATAGGCCTCCCGTCGATGGGACTCGTTTGCTCTGTCAAAACTTAGCCTACTTATGAATTTGGTTCACAACTTTAACACGAAAAAAGCCAAAATCCAAGAGCTATGTGTGGACATTGCAGAGGCAAACTTTCATGCATAGAGTGCATTGTTCCTGGCCTAGAGTTCCATGCCTAGGGGTAGAAAACATTAGCCGGAAACAACTGTGGGGTTCATCACGTTTGAAACGGAGGAGCAGTCAGGTGAGCGCCGGAGAAGAAACTGCGCCCGGGTCGGGACGATAGGAATAATCGTTTTGCGGAGGCGTTGTGATTGTTGTCGGTTTTGAAGGTCAAAAGGTTGTCAAAGTTTGAAAGAAAGCAAACTCGTGAGCCGAAGCAAAAGTGTTGTTGGAGAATATTTACCTGTTCTTGCCCTGATTGGCTATGCCATTAGCCTAGCCATGGTAGCTAAATAAATCCATGAAGGACCGGCAATCTCGGGAGCCGTGCTTGGCGAGGCATGCACCCGAGGAAGATGCATCCCGTGGTTGCTTGCTCCTGGCCACCATCTGTGCAGGCTGGATCTTGTTGGTGAGCAGGAAAGAACAAAGAGAAAAGAGAGGAATAGTAATATGCAATTGTTCCATATATGGCTTCGTATACTGATAAGAAGGAAACCATTTCGAAACAAACTCGTCAGAAGGAAACGCTAAATTAGTGTTGTTCGGTACTGAAATAGACACGTTGCTCTATACAGCTTCTCAAAGAGGTTCCTGTACTCAAATTAGTAGTTGCACGCACCAGGATTTGTACACTTCCTTTGCTGATGTTCTTCGTATGAGCAAAGCTACAGGAATCGCGAAAGAGATGACTCGGACAAGAACTCCAAGGCGAGGTGACAAACATTACCAACGAAAAGACCAAGACCTTGAATATGCTTTGCTGACGCCACTCATTCCGAAGACCAACTGTCCGAAAATTATACCACAAAAATAAGAAAAGTTGCACCTTGCGTTGATGTGGACTGCTTCATCAACCATGCTCTAGGCCAGGTCCATTATATTGGAAATTTCAGTTACGATCGAAGGTGAAATAAATTAGGCTGGACGAGCTAACATGGCTTGAGTTGCGGCTCTAGGCTTTGCCACTTCATATATGGACCAAGAAAAATATGAGTTGGTAGAAGAAATAAGTTCGATTTATGATGCTTAATGGTTTCGTAGTATACATCGACGTTATTTATATACAGTTCCATTTTTCACTCGCATGATGGTTGCTTCAACTTACTAGACAGTCTAAAACGAAAGTGATGCGCACACCATGTATATTGGCCGATTCGTGTACTATTCTTTCTCTACACCTTAATTAAGATGGTCCGGCAAATGAAATACAAACGGATCGATGTAAGGCCATACACCATGTGCTCCTAAAGCGAACCATAGATGGCTTTGAACCAGTTCCTCACATAGTGTGGCATCGAACCATCTAGTCTGACACAAGAAGCGCACCACAAAGTTGGTTTGATGCAAAGAGATTCATCTGTCAGAAGCAAAACATCAGGTCCACATGACAGAGAGAAAAATGCATGCACTAAAGAGAGAGGAAGCCACACAGAATAAGATTGCATGGCTGACACACTCATCAGGTTCCAATTAAAAAGCGACTTCACACATAGCAACAAAATACGATCGGTTCCTAACTCTTACACATTTTGCTTTGAACCGAAGCCACATAGTGATGTCAGACATGTATCTTCCCAAGAATCGTCGGATGTATAGAAGTGTCTCAGTCTAAAATATCCTCTCACGCATTTGCGACAAGCATGGTAGTGGCTTCCACTTATTGAATGAAGAGAAACATGAACACGTTTTTTATTCTTATGTATTGTTATTCAAACGCAAAATGCACAAAGCACCCACCTGGCCGGAATGCAGATTCTTACAACTGCCTGGGCGCTCTGCGCATGCTCCGGGCGGGACTCTACTCTTCGGTTATTTATCTTAACCCTTCCATGAACACTCTAGCCCACTCATAGCTTTCTCTATACAAGCATTCTATGTTGTCTCCTATTTTCCAAAAAAAAGCATTCTATGTTGTCGGTCCATTAACCTATTAGGCTAATGCAGGTGAAAGACGGTAGGCCAGCAGCCAACTATCAATGGAGTTTTGATCCATTTTATGATGTGAGATAGCACGGTTGCAAGCGGCCGGTTATGCTTGGGATAGAGAAGCTGAAGCTTACTACTCTCGCTGGTTGAATTGCCTGCAGTGTTTGAATTTTCTATGCTCGGAGTTCTTGAGTCATAGCAGCCCGCCATTTCAGTTTGCTATGCCACCGCTCTACTTCACATCCCTGTACCGCCTCGCTGCGTACTGCAGCTCATTGTAGTTACACCTTCAGTTGTCTATTGTAGTCACGTTTTCCCGATGCCACTCATTCGGAGCGTCGAAGACATGTGTGTGCATGTTACCACGTGAATGTCACATCTCGATGTAGAGATACATTGCACTGTGAACTGTCTATGGGAACAAGTTAGATGGGAGCGATCACATCCGGTGTGTTCATAAGACTCTACCAGAAAAACCCAGGAGAGGCAATATCATGTAGAGGATGTGTGTATGTATATAGACCGGCAAAAACAAGATACGTGGGCAACCAACCTCCAATGCTTTACAATCGTGAGGTTGTCCTTAAATAGAATCTGCTAACAAATCTTTTGCCCATGTGCTGGGACAGCGTGAACCCTCCACCACCGACTTGAACAATACATGGCCAGGTCGCACCATGAGTAATCCATCAACTGGGTCGCATGGGGTGCGGCAATCTTTATTGGAAAAACTACGCGCACTACTTTCCCCGACTATTACAACCTTTGATACCGTCCAAAATTCCCCTTCAAAACTTCTCCACCCAAAGCACTGTCTCCATGAACCGAATCCACAGTGATACATCCTACACCGAGAAGAATCCATCTGTCATGATCCATTCCACGATAGATACCGCATCACTCGTCGTGTTCCTGCAGCAGCGACATCTGCTGAGCTAAATCACGGTGAATAGCACGCAACGGGGCTCGCAAGGAGATCACCTTCCTCTAATGCGCTTTCTTCACTTTCCATGTTGTCGTCGTCCTCGTCCTTGTACTTACAATCCTCAGAAGTGGTCCTGAAGGATGAAGTGCCATATCAACTTTTCAAGCAAACATACATCATAAAATGACTACCGTTTGGCATAAACTTTTAGAGGAGACAAGCAAATATGTTTTTCTAGTAATGCCCTTTCGGACTCCGCTGCGGTGGGCATGTCTCCTAGGAGAGGGCAGCTCGGCTGCAATGGTGACACATGTCCTCGTCCTCCATCCATGACCAGAAAGAATAGGGAGACGTGGATAACCAAATGAGCCGAGACGTTCGACAACTCTTATATACACCGAGCATTCAACAAAGATCTGACCAAGAACATACATCAAAAGACCGAAGCCACCACTCAATATCTACAAACCCGACAATGGGTGAATATCTATAGGAACCAGGGATATATCACATACCCCGAGAAACACTCTAGGTGAAACATGAGTGCTCATAAGGTCTATAAGACTCTTAGCGAGCACCTCATGCAAATGCTACAGAAGCTGTCACCTCCATCGAACCGCTGAGAAAACTACATGGTTAAGATCCGCATAGCCCTCAGCCAGATCCGTCGTCAACGCCTCCATGACGCCAGACAACACCTTCCATCCTGTGCATGCACCTTAACATGCATAGGCCACCAAGACTCCACTGTACCATGCTGCCAATATCTGTTGTCGATGACGCATTTAAAGCGACACCACTCCTAGAGCGAATTTGGGGGATCGCGGATTGCATCGCCAACGCCGTCAGCAAGGTTACGGCGCCCACCGGGGGGAGCGCATCAGCAAGATTTCACTTGCATATATTTGCACATACCCTCTGCCCATCTAATCCATAAGCCAGCGCCCCACGCCGTTTCATTGCCCTTTAGTTCCAGACTATTATGTTCGAGAGGGAGGCAAAAATGAGGGAGTCGATGGAGGCAGTGCTGGTGGCGCTCGCTGGACCGGAACGAGTAGCGTCTATTCGTGGAGAGGAGATGACATCGAGATGACACCGTCTGCAACGAAAATGTACGTTCTAGATGCAGGAGGGGGTTCCTGCAAGTTTCCAGGTCAGCTTCTCTCCTGCAAGTTGAACCAACATGCACATGTCGTCCGTGTTGGCTCAAATTTGGCAGAAAATATGATTCTAGGCTAAATTGAATCCAATTGACAAGTACAAGGGTTTAAATTGTTCAAATTGCGACCATAAGGACTAAATTGAAACACCCGGATAAGTACATGGACTATTACTGCTAGACAATTTGCTGGTGGCTTCATCTTATTGGTAGATGCATTGTTCCCTTTCGACAGTCAGTCGTTCGATGTGTAAAGCTTTTGCATAATGTTGTGCAAACAAAGCTAAGGAACACGACCACGTGTCGGCACAATATGATAGGCGAGTCTGGTAGATTAGTGGAAGGTGTTTTTATGATGCCCCTCAATCTCAACTTTGGAGGAGTGTGTATATTATCACATGCGACATCATGTCATCTCGTGTCTACATTGGAGGTTTTGGTAACAATCAGACGAGCGAGGTGGAAGAAACTACTCCTAGATGAGATATATCATGCAGTGTGTGTTCGTAAGGCTCTACCAAAAATACCAAGGCGATACAGAACTGTATAGTGGGTTTCTATGTATATAAAGGCTGACTAGACCCCGCCAAAGAAATAAAGGCTGACTAGAAGGGTGGGTATCCAACTTCCAAACAGCATGATCGAGCGGTGGGTCCATGGATAGAGCCCACCTTAAAACCCATACCGGGCAGCGTGCACCAACCATTGCAAAATGGAACCATTGCCCAGCCCCACCACTCGCTCTAGGATTCTTCAATCTCCCTGATGTCACTCTAGGGTGATGCAGGCACACTCTCACATTGTGGAAAATAACCTTCAGTCTGTCCTTGCAAGTGAAGCGCTTGTGCTTTGTGGTCTAAACAGAACTATTCGGCATGACCTCCAGTGCACACAATCTCTAGGCCGTTTGCTGGATTGTTGTTGAAAATATATTTCCGATGCCACTCATTCCCAACTTCTAATAAGTGTGTGCACACGAGATTTCACATCTCATGTCTACATGTAGCAACTTCCTAAAGTGTTGATGCTAGAGACTAGGGAGTGTTTGACAGTTTCTGTAAGAAACAGCAGAGGTGGAACAAGATCAGAAGGATCACAACGTATGTTTTCACAAGAAGCTATATAGACAACTAAAGCAATGTGTTTGGAGATAAAAAGAGTATAGATGCGCGCGACCTCATGGGTGCTTATATAGGCCGAGGGAACCTCGAGGAGTGGGCTTTCAACTTTCGAAGCTGTACAAGCCTTGAATGTTTTAAGCCATGTGTGGCTGCCAGCAGCATGCCCAGACAAAAAGAAACAGCCACTTTGCTCAACCCATTCTGAACTCTAAGCGTCACAACCGTAGATGAAGTACTCTCAGCCGCTCAGCCGGCCCCATCTCAACGCATAACAGAAACTAAGTTAAAGCAAAGTACGTGGCCAGCTTTGTGATCATATTCCACGCAATAGCCTCGTCCATAAGGCCAAGCACTTCTTAGTACACACACGTAAGTCTCGGAACCCATCCCTCGTGCTTGCTGAAAATTTCAGACGCCACCACATATTGACAGTAGCTGACTAGCACCACAGTGTTGTGTCGTCGTCCGAGAAGTTCACTTGGTTTCCACACGCCAGTATTAGTATACAATTATTTCTTTTAAAGAAAAATCCATTCTTTGAGCATGTCTCATATTCCCTTTTCCCATTTTGCTAGTTTGAGCAAGTCTCATAAGAAACACGGAATCTCTTGCTGCCTCTACTGTGTGCCACTGCCGCCTTTTCGTGGCAATACGCCTTGGCTCCCAATTTTAGAGTTAAGAGGCAGGCCTCGAACATAGCCCACAAACAAATGTTGAACCTATTTTGCTCCAATAATGTATTAGGGAAGCGACCACCTACCTCAGAACCCAATGAGTCACGCCGCTCGCTCGAGGATTTCAACCGTCTTTGATTGTGCGACAACCTCTTTTAGTATATACAAAATAACGTGGAACCATAACACCAAGGATACTTATTGCATTTAACCTCAACTTTAGACTTGTTTTCAGAAATACCACAAATCTATATCTAAATAACACAAAACCTAGATAACTCGTTTTGTCCCATTTAAGATTTGACAAAGAAAAACTAATGTTGGTGGCCCATATGTTGGTACTAGCATGGACGAAAAAAATCAAACATGGTGAAGAGGGCTTGAGCCGCACCCAGGTCAGGTAATACTGGAGAGACCAAACCAGTTTCTCTCTTCTTAGGCAGAATATAAAAGTTCGTTGTATTAGGAACCTATGACAAAAAATGATAGTTGTATCTATCAATATACGGGGGTCATTTAATTTTGTAAATTATATATTCCTGGCCCATACCAGTCTGGGCCCTACCGTTTATGAGGCAGTGGTTAAAACGTCACGTAGATAGGTCAAAGCGCTTAGAGAAAAATAGGACCACACATAAAGTACATATAAAATATTTAGAACCTGGATGTGCAATTTCAAATAACTAGCAGGGTGGCCCTCGCATATGCGAGGGAATCATCCGTACCTTTTTTGAAAATAACCCTCAAATCAATTCAGGGGTACTTCATGTTATAGGTTGACTTGCAATTTATTAATATCTTATCTTACAATTTGCAAAAGTGTTAAGCATATTTCTATTCGGGTAGAATCTTGATCTATTTAATTAAAAAAATACAATGTTTGATTTAATAAGATTGAAATTGTAAATATTTCAACTTTCTTAAGCATGGAACATTTTAACTCTTTAACGCACAAAGGTAAGGCATACACAGGTTCAACATCCCACCTTTTCAATGTTCGCTGCGTGTGTCACCTTGATAATCCACCAAGTGCGGCGAGGAAGTGTAACCATGGAATAACCTCTTATATGCATTTTAGATTTCGTCCTTATTAGGATAGGAATATGCATTTTCAGTCACATCAATATGGTCGTCTCTCTCATGGTACTGGCACAACCATGGGGATTTACTCCACGGAGCCAACGATTTTTGTATCATATTTGCATGCCTTATTTTAAAGGGAAAGCTTGGAACTTGCACATGAATGCAATAATATAATTAGAATCTCTACAAATTGCAATGTAATCAGGATATAATTGCTCGACTATTCTTATACAACGTAATCGGGATACAATCGCTTTACGGCAAGTAGAGCTCTCATATTGTATATAGATGATCATATGACCTTTTTCATAAAAGTATATCGTCTCCCATAGATCGCCATAATTGAAGCGAACATATGACAACTAATAAATGTTAGTATGTTCATAAGTTGATAAATGTAAATTAATGATGTATCTTCAAACTTACATAGTAAATATAATCAACTTGTAGAGATTATTATGATTAGCAACTTATTGCATAAATGTGAAAAAATTTAAGCTTTCCCCCCGTGAGAATAAGATCTGCACTCATGAGAGAAAGATTTTGGTAAATAAAATTTCCATATGATTGTTATATATATATATATATATATATATATAATTCACATACGGGTGCCATAATAAATTTTAAACGTACCATGCTTTATGCCTATGTATTTCCATATCACGTTAGACATATTAATGTGTACCTCCAACATAATGCATTGACATAAATGATAGATTCTTATAACACCTAGTTGGTAGAATAATCAGGTTTGTCGCTTTGATAATCATAAATGTTCATTATGTCGCACCATTCGCTTACTTTCTATTTGTGTCTGTTTTCCCCCTGCCAATGAACTCATTCGCATGTTGACACATCTTATCCAGTTAATTTGTTGTTGTTTATCAATCAATACACATTAAATTTCCTGGATTTGAAAATTGATTACGCTCCTCCTATTACACCTCGTATACCAAGGTTTAATGTTCTATTTGAATCTAAGCAATGATTTAGCTATTTAGAATTAATTCAGAATTATTGCATAAATATTTTATCTTTGTATTCCAAGGTATCTTTTAATATCACCTTACTATGTCTTAATTTGGGATTTATCATTGTTTTTCCTATTGACTGCTTCCAAACGGTTACCCTTTTTCTCAGAAAAATCTTGAAAGGACTATTACATAATTTTACTTGATGAGATTCATCAATTAGTATACAAAGTTCTCGTTGCATTTAGCACCTAGAGCTAGTTCAATGGATATATGATTTACATATAAGGATGTAAAATGAATAAGATTAGTTGCCAATATTTATTGTAGTTGACCTTATAGATGAATTCAACCCATGCATGACATCCCGACCTGGATTTTTTCATGATCATCCACTCCATGTACTGTTTAGAAAATAGATGGTACAAGACTTGTTGATTTGACACGTGCATGTCTTTTCTTCTTTTTGGAGATCAACTTCTAGTGGGTTTCCAATTTTCCTTTGACACGGACAGCAAAATATTGCGATAAACTTGGAGTTGTTTTCCTTTTGAAAATTGACACGGACTGCTGTTTTTTGGAACATGTACTGCACGGACTGCTACTATTTTTTTAAGGGAAGCACGGACTGCTACTTGGTACGTGCGGCCCACAATAACAACGTGACAGATAGAATTGCACCATGTCATCAACAAAATACATGGAATTACGTAACTAATATTAATTGGTTAAATCCTAGCCCCAGAATCCAGATCTAACTATCAAAATTACGTAACTATTATTAATTGGTTAAATCCTAGCCTCAGAATCCAGATCTAACTATCAGAAATAATTTAGGTGATGTGGATTAACCTGGTGCCTCGAAACACATCCTTATATTGCTTTTAGTATATAATAGAAGACTAGGACCAATATGAAGGTGCGGGAAAAGAATTAGGACTGCGCTGGTGCAGTTTTCTGTTTATTTTGGAAAGAATTAGAATTGTTGGACCAATATGACACAAAGAAGTGGTACCCCTTGTGTGTATACTATTGTTTATCCTTAGATTGACTCCGGATGTGAAAAACTGAAAACTCTAGCCTGCTCATTATTTTGTGTGTACAAGCATTCTATGTTGTCAGCCCACTAACCTGGGCTAGTGCGGATGAAGGACCATAGGCCAGCAGCTAATGAGCAACGGAATTGATCAATCGTTGGCGCTAGTTGTGTGGTTAAATGGCACCACACAACTAGCGGCCCTGATACACAGGCCGCTAATGTGAATTTTGATGTCATTTCGATTAAATGGCACCATGTTTCTAATAACTCTTGTGGCACAGGCTTCAGAGTGGATTCTTTCTTCAGAGTGGATTCGGTCGCGGGAATTACCACAGGCGCTGCCCAGGTTGACTCGGACATGGTCCCAGGTGTGGCCGCTGTTTCTTTGGGGGCCGGTCTTGTCTCTGATGACACCGGTGAGCTGACTGCGGGAAAAACGACTGCCGTTGTACCTGGTGACAAGGGAGTGAGAGCAGTCTCTCCTGGCTCGGCACATCTCGCAGGTTGGTCAGGTTGTTACGGGAATGGCTTCAGCGTCGCGGCTGCAGCGGTATCTGACTTGGTTGGCACACCTTGTCTGCCTGCTAGCCGGGCAACTCCGACGTTGTCAGCAACTGCTGCTCCTTTTGTACCAACGTTGATCCCTGAAAATAATAAGGCAACGATGGTTTCTAACGGTAATGAAAAAGGTTATATATGCAATTTTGATGTACATACTCCACCAACGATGCTTCCCTGTGTTCCTACAGGAGCAAAAAGTCCAACGGCTGCATGGGCTACTCCTGGATCGCTGCTTTATTCTAATAAAGAGAAGATGAATTCTGAGGCGAATAAATTATCTGGTATGTCCTTACATGAATCACGAAGTCCGAAGTGTGTTGATTTTATGAGTCATTTAGCTGAGCCGAATATTATGTCTCCAAATGTGGTCGATCTTAATATAGGAACAGCTAAACAGCATACACCAACTATGGAGGAGGTGATTGCATTTGGAGGCATACCTTTGACGTCGGCAAAACAACGGTCTAGTAGGCGTATTCAAGGACAGCCCCATGCAGACGCTACGCAAATGGAGAGGGCCATGATAAATATACAACATCGCCATACTGTAGGCGGCTTAGGTAAAAAATCTTCTATAACGCATTCCATTTTGTCAATTGATGATAATGAAATAGTGAATAGAGCACATAGAATTGGTGTTTCTCTTGGGGACTCGATACATCAGGCTCTTGATTCGGTTAAATGTATTAAGACTTTAGAGGAGGAGAGAACTTTAACTATGTTGCAAAAAAATATTTCTGATTTTACATATGGGGATAGTGGCCCCTCTAATTTGTTTATTTCAGAAGTGTCAAATTTATGTGAAGATCTGATTACGGACGATGAGGTTGAGGTTGTTTTGGATGATATATTGGATCATCCAATTCTAAACGCTATACCTAAACAAACTCGGCCAAGAAAGGTTTATGATGTCTCAAATGTACGAAGGAGTACTAGGAAAAGAACCAAAAAAACATTTACGTAATGCATAATTTGAAAGGCATGACTTGGAACAGTGAGGGGTTTAAAGACCCAGCAAAACATCTGTTTGTAAAAGAGTCTATTAGGGAACATCGGTTAGAATTTATTGTTTTATTGGATACAGGAAGGTCTAACTTCATAGTTCCTTTTTTAAATCAACTTGCAACTGGGTTGAATTTTGCTTGGTTTTGCCTACCACCTCATGGAAGATCTGGGGGTATTTTGGTTGGCATTAATAGCGATACTATCCAAGTTCTCAAGGTGAGTACGGGGGATTATTGTGTCAAGTTGCATATTAAATGTAAGAGAGATGGTTTTCAGTGGGTTTTTGTGCCCGTCTATGGTGCTGCTCAGGAGGCACATAAAGCGGATTTACTTGCAGAAATGGTTCGTATGTGTGAGTCGGAACCTCTACCAATGTTGGTTGGTGGAGACTTTAACATTATACGCTCCAGTGAGGAAAAGAATAATAACAACTTCAAAGCACATTGGCCGTTTGTCTTTAATTCGATTATTGAGAGTCTAGACCTTAGAGAAATTATGCTCTCAGGTCGGCAGTTTACTTGGGCTAATCGCAGAGACAAGCCCACTTATGAAAAACTAGACCGCATTTTAGTTAGCGTTGAATGGGAACAGAAATTTCCCCTTGTTATGGTTCGGGCTCTTACTAGGGCTGGGTCAGACCATACACCACTTCTTATTGACTCTAGAGTGAAAGCACACTTAGGGAATACTCCATGATTTTCCTTCGAGTTGTATTGGTTATGACACGAAGGATTTTATGAGATGATAGCAAAAGAATGGTCATCTGTAAAGGGGGGAAGTGATCCTATGGACAAATGGCTAAATAAGTTTCGACATCTGAGGCGTTTTCTTAAAGGTTGGGCGAAAAAATTAAGTGGGAAATACAAAAAGGAAAAAAGAAAAATTACTTTCAATTATTGATGATCTTGATGTGAAGGCGGAACAAGGACCCTTGACAATTGGCGAGCGTGATATTTTAAAGAATGCTAATGAACGCATCACCAATCTTAGGAGAGATGAAGAGACCAGATGGACTCAATGAGCTAAAGTTAAACATGTTCAGGAAGGGGGTAACAATAAAAAATATTTCCATTTGATTGCAAATGGTAAATATAGGAAAAAAAGATATTTCAGTTGGAGAAGGATGAGGGAACCATTGTTGGTGAAGATAACCTAAAAAATTATCTTACTGGATATTATAAAAAGTTGTTTGGGTCGCCATCACCCACAAATATTTCGATGAGGGAGGAATTAACTCATGACATACCGCGGTTATCAGATGTGGAGAATAGGATTCTGACAGCTCCTTTTACTGAAAAGGAAGTGTATGAAGCTATATCTCAAATGGAGCATAATAAAGCACCTGGTCCGGATGAATTTCCGGCTGAGTTTTTCCAAAAGTTTTGGGAAGTGATTAAAAGTGATCTTATGGCACTATTTAGTTACCTTTATTCTGGGAATTTGCCCCTGTTTAAGTTGAACTTTGGTGTTATCACTTTACTACCCAAAAAAGAAAACGTGGTACAAATACAACAATATAGACCCATATTCTTATTGAACGTTAGTTTCAAAATATTTACTAAAGTGGGAACTAATCGTATCACGGGGATTGCTCCGAACGTAATTAGACCTACTCAATCCGATTTTATGCCGAGACGACATATTCTTGAAGGGGTGGTCGTCCTTCATGAGACCATCCATGAGCTTCACCGAAAGAAAATGGATGGAGTTTTGTTTAAAATTGACTTTGAAAAGGCATATGAAAATGTCAAATGGTCGTTCCTATAACAAACGTTGCGTCTGAAAGGTTTTTCACCTAGGTGGTGTAAACTGATCGAGCAATTTGTTCAGGGAGGAAGTGTTGGAATAAGGGTTAATGATGATATTGGACATAACTTTCAAACTAAAAAGGGGTTACGGCAAGGATACCCATTGTCTCCGATGTTGTTCAATATCGTTGTAGATATGCTAGCCATCTTAATTGCAAGGGAAAAGGAAGATGGTCAAGTGGGAGGCCTCATTCCACATCTTGTTGATGGAGGGGTTTCAATTCTACAATATGCGGATGATACTATTCTTTTCATGAAACACGATCTACAGAAGGCCGTGAACATGAAACAAATACTATCATTTTTGAACAACTATCGGGACTAAAGATAAACTTTCAAAAAAGCGAGATTTTCTGTTTTGGTAAAGCAAAAGAAGAGGAGAAACAATACAAACAAATATTTGGTTGTGAGGATGGATCTCTGCCTTTTAGATACCTGGGTGTGCCTATTCATTACAGAAAACTTAAAAAATCAGATTGGTATCCAGTAGAAACTAGATGTGAAGGGAAATTAGGTTGCTGGAAGGGCAAACTATTATCTTATGGCGATCGCCTAGTCTTGATAAACTCTGTATTAACAAGTTTACCTATGTTTATGTTGTCGTTTCTACAAATACCCAAGGGGGTAAGGAAACGATTGGATTTTTATAGGTCTCGCTTTTTTTGGCAAAGTGATGAGAATAAAAAGAAGTATAGGCTCACAAAATGGAATATAATTTGTAGACCAAAAGATCAAGGTGGTTTAGGTATTGAGGTTCTCGAAATTAAGAATAGACGTTTACTAAGTAAATGGCTTTTCAAATTAATGAATGAAGAAGGTGTATGGCAACAACTGGTTAATAATAAATATCTAAGTCAGAAAACTTTGTCTGACGTCCAAGCAAAGCCGATGGATTCTCCATTTTGAAAAGGACTAATGCGGGTAAAGACAGAGTTCTTTGCTAGAGGTCATTTCAAGGTAGGAGACGGTGTAAACACTAGGTTTCGGAAGGATACATGGTTAGGAGATACACCATTAGCGCAGCAATATCCATCATTATACAATATTGTGCATCAGAATAATGTTACTATAGCACAAATTTTAGCTCAAGTACCGCTGAACATTGGTTTCAGGAGAGTACTTACTGGTAATAAGTGGAATGATTGGCTTCTTTTATGCCAAAGACTTATGGGTTCAGCTGTCGTCTGATGAACAAGATAAGTTTGTATGGAACTTAACTTCGTCTGGGGTGTTCTCAGTTAAATCCATGTATGAGGATCTTATGAACAATCATACGGTTTTCCTTCGGAAATATCTTTGGAAATTAAAGATCCCGCTTAAGATTAAAAATTTATGTGGTTCCTTCACAACAAAGTGCTTCTTACTAAAGATAACCTAGCTAAAAGGAATTGGGTAGGATGTACCAAGTGTTGTTTTTGTGGGGCGCAGGAAACCATAGAACATTTATTTATTTCATGTCCATTTGCGCGTTTGTTGTGGTATATTGTCAATTTTTCCTATGATCTACCCCCTCCAACTGATTTAACACACATGTTTGGAAATTGGTTAAATGGAGTTGATAAAACATCTAAGGCTAGAATTCGCATTGGTGTTTCTGCCTTATGTTGGTCTATTTGGAGATGCAGAAATGACATTATCTTTAACAAAACAAAACAAAATTATTTTTTTGCAGGTTATCCATATGATGGCACATTGGGTGCAGCTTTGGGCGTTCCTACTCCCCCAAGACCAGCGGGATATTATGGCTACTGGGTGCAACCATTTGTTGATGGTCGCGCACCACATATTCAGCCAATCGTACTGGCGGCAGCTTAATCGCATACAAAATATGTAATGCCTTTTTTCTTCTTTTGTTTCGCTGGTTGATCCATGTATCAACTTTAAGTGACCCATGAATTGTAACTGCGATAGAATGATGAATGTTGGATGATGATGAAAGAACATGTTGGGCCCCCATGTGTGGTTTTGGTAATTAATGACAATCTTTATGGACTAATGTGTGTATTAAGTTGTACTTGTAGGAATTGTCCATTGGCATTGCTTGGAGCATGTGTTGACTTCAAGATAGATGAAATAAGAAGAAGATGTGTTGTGCAAGCTCAAAATGCGCCATCTATAGAAGATCTCATGTTTGATGCTTGCCATCCTCGGTGATCATGGATCGATGATGAGGAATCAAGAAAGGTGTCCATCTTGAGAAGGACAAGATCGTCTACATCGATCTCAAGTGGATTGTTCAAGGCAAAGGTATAATATTGATAGGTTTTCCCTTTTTCCGGTCTCATGTTTGTTGGGAGACCGGGTTTAGGATAGATAACCGTACTATCAAGAGGGGCTCTCGAATGAGTAACTCGGCCACATCGTTCGGAGAGAGATCAAACCTTTGCATACTTGCATCATCATATTTGGTTGTTATTTGGTCTTATCCATGTGAGGATATAGAGCTTGTGGTAATCTCCATAACAAGCTCTAGTCCATCAAAAACGGATTTTCCTTTTATATCTTATTGCGTTTTGATCTTGGAGGTTTTACCGGTTTGTATTTTAGAGATAGGTAAAACCTTCCATTATTTGGTTTTTACTCATGTGAGGATTTAGAGCTTGTGTTAATCTCCATGACAAGCTCTCGTTCATCGAAAACGGATTTCATATGCATTTTCTATTACGTTTTTGATGTTGGAGGTTTTATCGGTTCATCTTTTTGATAGAGGTTAAACCTTTCGTCATTTGGATCTATCCTCCCTTGCTGGACTATAATGTTTCTTTGAATTATCTTTTAGAGCTTGTTTTCCTCTTCGAAACGAGCCCAAGATCATCAAAATCGGAGTCCGGATGCAAAAGTTATGGCCGTTTTCGTTCAGGGATGACCGATAGTACCGGACCAGGGTCCGGTAGTACCGGAGGTCTAGTAGTACCGCCCCGTAGTACCGGTCGGTACTGAAAAAGGTGTGTTTGGCGACCTGGGATCGCCAGGGATTGTCCGGTAGTACCGGGAATGTCCGGTAGTACCGGGATTCGCGTTTTTTTGGCTTCAACGGTTGGATTTTCGGGGAACCTATTTAAGGGGCCTTCTTCCCCAATGGTTCCCTAACCATTCTTGCAAGTTTTCCCCTCCATTGTTGACCTTCTTGAGCTTGCTTTCTCTCAATCCCTCCAATGATTCTTGCATATTCTTGAGAGATTTGAAAGAGGAGATCTAGATCTACAATCCCACCAATCAATCTCTCCTCTAAATGAGGGGAACATATTGGGATCTAGATCTTGGAGTCTTTTGTGGATTTCCTCCATTGTTCTTCCTCTCTTATTCCCCCATAAGCTTTTGTAGCTTTGGTGGAATTTGGGAGAGAGAGATTTGAGCACCTTTGTGGTGTTCTTGCCATTTGCATTTGGTGCATCGGTTTGAGTTCTCTTTAGAGGATTTGATTTGAGTTACTCATTGGAGCTTGTCCCTCTTGGGTTCTTGGAACCCTAGACGGTTTGTGGCCTTGGTGGCATTGTGGCCTTGGTGGCATTTGTTGGGAGCCTCCAATTAAGTTGTGGAGTTGTGCCCCAACCTTGTGAGAGGTTCCGGTTGCCACCGACAAGTGCACCGATAGTGGAAGCGTGGATCGATCCCATTGGGGTGAGATTCACCGGAGAATAAGGGAGGCCTTTTGTGGCGTTGGTAGTTTGATACCACCCCCTCTCCAAACGAGACGTACTCCATGTTGGGAGGAACTCGGTAAAATATCGGTGTCCCCGCGTGCCTCGGTTATCTCTATACCCGAGCTCTTTACTTATGCACTCTACATTGTGATAGCCTTCGTGCTTGAAGTACTATATATCTTGCTATCACTTTGTTGCTTGTATTGCTTAGCATAAGTTGTTGGTGCTAGGTGAACCTTAGTTGTTCTAGGTTGTGCTTAACAAAGTAAACACTAGTTTTATTCCGCCTTTGTTGAGCCACTCTAGGAAAAGTTTTAATCGCCTATTCACCCCCCCCCTCTAGGCGACATCCGTATCCTTTCAATTGGTATCAGAGCCCGGTCTCTCATTTTAGGCTTCACCGCCTTGAGAGTAAAGATGTCGGCTAGGGGATTAGTGCACAATGACATGTTTATATTCGATGGCACAAATTATGATATATGGAAAAATCGCATGCTCATTCATTTTCGAGACATGGACCCAAATTTGGAGCGTATTGTAGATATAGGTTTTTCTCCTCCAATGGATTTCAAAAATCTATCTAGTGAGGATGAGAAAAACTTATATCTCGATGCTCAAGCTTCTAATGTGCTTGTTAATGCTTTGAGCTATGTAGTTACTTCTTCAATCATTCCTTTTTGGAGCGCTCATGAGTTATGGACAAAACTTCAAGATAAATATAGCAAGTCCAACATTATTGAGGATGATTGTGTTGCTTCCACTTCCGGTCGAGATGAGTTCTCATCGTCTACCACTTCACCAACATGTGATTTTTCACAAGGTAATGATATGGTGAGTGGTGATAGAAATTGCAATATGGATAGTGTGTTCACTATTTGTAATCCCTCATATCTATCTAGTTGCAATGATCTATCTTTGGACCTTAACACTTCTAGCACTCAAAATTCCTCACATGCTTGTGTTAATAGTCCTTGCATATCATATAGAAATGACTTGAACAAATCTCATGATGATATGCTCATGTTGTCTTATTGCCATGATAAAAATGCTTCTATTTCCTCTAGTGCTTGTGTTGCTAACCATGTAGAGGAAAATGAAGATTCTATGGGCCAAGACAAGGTCTTGAAGAGAGCTACAAGTGCAATCTCATCATCACCTTCCTCCGGTTCTCACATGTGCCTTATGGCTAAGGGAACAAAGGTAACTTCTTTGAATCCCATTGTATCTCATGATGATGATGATGTTGAGGTTGAAAATGATAATGATGACTATAGAGGTAAGTATGATATTACCTCTATTAAGAAAATGGGAGAGGTTGTCTATAGTGCTCTCTACAAAAATAAAATTGCTTCCTCCAACCTTCTTGAAATCTTGAATTATGCTATAGAAGGCAATGATCTTATTGAGGAGCAAGAAAACATAATTGATGAAAAGTTTGCACTTGAGCGTGAATATGCTAATGAACTTGCTCAAGTAAAGGACTCCCTTGAAGAAGAACAAACCACCAAAGAATCTCTTGAGGAGACTTTTACTCTAGAATTATCTAGAGTAAAGGAATACCATGATAGAGAACTTGCGGTGGCTAACTCCTTCAAGATTAAAAATAATGAACTTGAAGTTGCTTATGCTAAACTTGTGGAGGATTTTAAGCACATCGAAAATGGCTCTCGGGTCGTTAAGAGGGAGCTCATCAAACTCACCGAGTCACATGAGCAACTTAAAGCTTCATATTCAAAAGAGCTTGCCAAGTTGCCCTCACCTCTCACTAATAATGATGATGCTTGTGCTACTAACTCTATTTCTTGTGAAGCATCTATTTTGGAGGAGAATGTTGAGCTAAAGGCTCAACTTGCGTTTCTAACTAGCAACTATGGGAAATTAGAAGAAAGTCATGTTAAGCTCTCAAGCTCGCATGAGGATCTTCTAGTCTCCCATGGTAGGCTAAAGATAGCTCATGAGGCCATCATGTCAAAGGTAACATCTAGTGGGCCTCATGTGGACATTAGCACTACATCTACTCCAAATGTTATATTGTCATGTGCTAGTCCTTGTAATTCATCCTCTCATAACCATGCTATATCTCGTGATGAATTACATTCCATGCCTTGTTGCTCTAACAATGTAGCATCTACTTCCTCTAGTACTTGTATTGAAACTAACCATGTAGAGGAAATCAAAGAGCTCAAGGCTCAAGTCACTTATTTGAAGAATGACTTGAAAAAGGGTCAACAAGGGAAGGTCACACTCAACAAAATTTTGAGTGTGCAAAAATCCCCCAATGACAAGAGTGGGCTTGGATTCAACTCCAATGTTAAGAACAAGTCCACTATCAAGTTGAAGCACAAAGACAACAAGAAGAATGGCCAAGATCAAGTCAAGAATCCGGCCAACATTGTTTGCTTCAAGTGCAAGGAAGAAGGGCACCACGTTAGATCTTGCCCATTGAAGAAAAAGTCTCTTAGTGTGAAGCAACAAGGGAAGCGGCCTCAAGCTCCACCTCAAGTCACTAATGGGCCCCTTCCTAGGAGGACTGCTATCCCTCGAGTTGTGGCTTCACCTAAGAAGAAAGATGGCAAGAGTAGAACTTGCTACATATGCCGTGAGAAGGGGCATATTTCTTCCTCATGCACTATCGGTATCTCCTCATCCAACCCTATCATTATTGATGATGCTTATTCTCTTTGTAAGGATGAGGTTGGCAATGTGTTTGCCAAATTTGTTGGTGCTCAACGTGGATTCAAGAAAAGAACCATTTGGGTTGCCAAGCCTATTGTGACTAACCTCTTAGGACCCAACTTGGTTGGGGACCAACAAGCCAAAACTTGATCAATAGGTATTATTGGAGGGCATTGGAGTCTTAGCTACATTATGAAGAATTGAGGGATCTTCATCAATTATTATTGTCAAGCCAAGCCATTTTGATTATCTTGATTATATTATATTTCCAATGTTCCTCCTTGCGGTAACATATGCTAAACTCTTTACATTGAAAGTTACTCGCCCCTATGTGCATGTGTTGGTTTTGTATTTCCATGTTTTTGTACATGTTGTGCTATCCACTTAATTATCTTGAAATCAAGATTATTTGTGTATGATTAGGTGGCACACCATGTATGTGTGTTTCTTGTGTTTGAGCCTTGCTTGGTTATATTTGGTATCCTATTTGGCTCTTGTGGGAAATTAATGGATTATCCTATTTTGGGGGAGTGTTATGCTTAGGCATTCCACAATCCTAAAAATGTGTGTACATGAGGATTACCACCTAGTATTTATATTGGATTCTTGTCTAGTCTCTATGTGGTATAATTCTCATGAGAAATTTAAGTTTTATAATGTCCATTAATTATCTATATTTGTATTCTTTTGCCCCGTAGTATCACATTATGGGGGAGTCTTATGCTTAGTGCATATTACAATCCTAGAAAATGTGAATATTCGAGGTTGTGTCACTTAGAATTGATATTGATAATTATCTAGCCCATATGTGACACATTTGCTCATGCAAGTCCCAATTTGCTTGAATGCCTTTATTGCTCATATTTTGGATCTTGTATGTGAGAATGATTCTTGGTATGTGTTTTCTCATATTTATATATATATTCTCATGGAAACTATTTGTTTCGAGTTACTCTAATCACTAGTGATTGTGTGACTATTGGAAGCTACCAAGAATCTTGTTCGAAGTATCATGCTCAATTCTTATATTTAGTTGTATGCTTCTTGTTGTGTGAATATGATCTTGGATATCCGTATGAACTACCTAGGGAAGATTATTCTCAATTCTTCTTGTCCTTGGACAATTAGTACCAAAATTATGGTAGACTTTATTGATCATATTCACTTTGGCCTTTGCTTAATATTGTCCTATCTTTGGCCAAGAAAATGTTTTGTGTTGTCTCCCAAGCCTTCCTTACTTCTTGTCGATCTTCTTATCTTATTGATATCCTCTTGTGTTTTAGTTAATGTAGGTAGTAGTGATGATCCCACTTGTGTGCATTTTGCATTCTAAAGGAAAATCCTACATAATGCACTATTTATGGGGGAGCTCTCCTATTTTAGTTAGAACACTCATATTTATGCTTCTTTGTTTGATCCATATCGGGTTTTATGTGCTTGGAAGTTAATCTTTTCGTGTTGGTACTTTGTGCCATCATGAGAAGTGTGGGGAGTTTGGTTTCTTATTGGAACCTTGCTCTTTTTGGGAGTTGGTTTTGTCTCATTCCTTGTTTCATGATTTGACCATTTTAGAATGAGATAAATCCTTGAGCATTTTTATTTCCATCTATTTTTGCTCTTTTGGCCTTAGCCTAGTTCATTTGTTGAACTTGTGATCTTTCATGTGTTGAATTGGTTCGTTGATACAATTTGGACATCGTTTGTCATGTCACACTCTTGTGTGTGCAATCTCGATTTACTTGGTGTTTTGTTCAAATTGTATCTCCTTTTTGGTTCTTGAAAGCTTCATGCATGCA
This sequence comes from Avena sativa, assembly GCA_916181665.1. Taxonomy (NCBI): domain Eukaryota; kingdom Viridiplantae; phylum Streptophyta; class Magnoliopsida; order Poales; family Poaceae; genus Avena; species Avena sativa. Next base: position 294,565,802 of record OV702282.1, read on the forward strand.
TATTTACTATATGATTATATTATGGCATGCTTGCTTTCTTTGATCCAATATATAGGGGAAACTCCACCAATTCCCATCGGCTAAGTTGTGCATGAAATTCAATTTCATATCAATGTGCACATAATTATGTGGAGTCTCTCCTATGTATTGTAGTTTCTCTAACTACTTTGGACCCAATAAGTTTGGAGACCATTTTGTACTTAATTGTGTTTTAGGTACATTGGAGATATATTGGATGCTTGTCTTTCAATTTTGAAGAAGTGGTGCGTACATGAAAAGTTGAGTCAAGCTATAGGATGATCAACGAATTCATATACTGTACATCCTACCAATTATATCTCGGTAACAAGTATCTCTTTCTCATGCTCATATATCTTGATTCCAACCGTTTGTCGGTTGCCTTCTAGCATGAATTCATGTATTTGTAATTATTGTAGTTCTAGCCATGGCTTTAAGAGAACTCTCTATTGTAAATGTGTATAAGTTGAGATGAGTACATATAGTTGGGACTATACAAAATCATGCATATGATCCTCCAATCCCAAATATATCAATCTAGCAATTTTATTGCCTATCATCTCCTCAACTTCTCTCATATGCAATAGTGAGATTTTGCTAGTCTATTTTCTCTTATGATACTTGTTGCCTTTCTTCATATATTTCAACTTTCAACTTTTCCCTTGGTGATAGTTGTAATATATGTAGTGTGTTTGTGTTTGAAGTCCATTATGTACAATAAGATATATGTGAGCCTTTGGCCATGCTTTGAAGCAAAAATCTTATTGATATATGTTATGACTTCATTTTTGCCTTTCATGTGCTTTCTTGTATAATCTTCTTGATGTGTGCATTTTTATTCTTTGGAATATGTCTTTGTGATATTTTCCACTTAGATACATATACACATATGAGAAGATAATTTTAGTTGATTTTTAATCCTTGGAGACCACCTTTCTATTCCTTTTGATTCTTCGGTGGCTTCCAAATTTATTTTCCTATCAGTGCTTGTTCCTCTTGTTTGCATCTTCGGACACTCATATTTGTTCTTTCATGTCTTGTATTGTTAAATGAATTTGGATGAGTGAGGAGTCCATGACTATGCACCTCGTTCCCAAATGCAATTATCATAATTGGTGCATTCTCTTTGGGGAGCTCATCTAATTCATTTAATAATACTCATTTGCATTCTTTCACATTTGTTGTGTTTTAAATTCTTATGGGGGAGCAAGGACTCCATATTTGTGCATTATGTATTCCAATACATTTATTTTGAATTGTGCACAAACCTTGGGGAGCTTCTCTATTTGTTATTTAAAACACTCTTTTGCTCATTTCATAACATCTTGTTGTTTTTATTTGGACTCATTCGTTGTTTTCATTTGGTTTGTCGGATCTTGTAAATTGCTTGCATCATTTGACTTTAGTTTGGCAATCTTCGGATCCTCGATATAGTTCTACTCCCTCCCAAGTATTCATCATTGGATATGTGCGAAGGCACACCTTTAGAGGAATTATTACTATATTTGCCTTCTAGAACTTGTCACCCATTTTGGCAATCGATGCCAATGGGGGAGAAGTTTTAGAGGGTTTAAGGGAAGTTGGTTTATGCATTGAGTTTGTTCTTGTGCATTTGTCTCTCATGCTCTTGCATCTTTGTTGATGCTTAGCATGTGCTATATATAGAGGAAACTCCACCAATGATAATGATTGGCAATATATGCAATGAAATTCAAGTTCATCACACATGCATAGATTGTGGGGGAGTTTGCTCTATATATGGTGGTGGTACCAATATCACATACTTTTGTAGTATTTGATATTGGTATTACCATTCCATTCAATAATATTCCTTATATAAACCCTCTTAAGGGGATTGTCATCAATTACCAAAATGGGGGAGATTGAAAGAACATGTTGGGCCCCCATGTGTGGTTTTGGTAATTAATGACAATCTTTATGGACTAATGTGTGTATTAAGTTGTACTTGTAGGAATTGTCCATTGGCATTGCTTGGAGCATGTGTTGACTTCAAGATAGATGAAATAAGAAGAATATGTGTTGTGCAAGCTCAAAATGCGCCATCTATAGAAGATCTCATGTTTGATGCTTGCCATCCTCGGTGATCATGGATCGATGATGAGGAATCAAGAAAGGTGTCCATCTTGAGAAGGACAAGATCGTCTACATCGATCTCAAGTGGATTGTTCAAGGCAAAGGTATAATATTGATAGGTTTTCCCTTTTTCCGGTCTCATGTTTGTTGGGAGACCGGGTTTAGGATAGATAACCGTACTATCAAGAGGGGCTCTCGAATGAGTAACTCGGCCACATCATTCGGAGAGAGATCAAACCTTTGCATACTTGCATCATCATATTTGGTTGTTATTTGGTCTTATCCATGTGAGGATATAGAGCTTGTGGTAATCTCCATAACAAGCTCTAGTCCATCAAAAACGGATTTCCCTTTTATATCTTATTGCGTTTTGATCTTGGAGGTTTTACCGGTTTGTATTTTAGAGATAGGTAAAACCTTCCATTATTTGGTTCTTACTCATGTGAGGATTTAGAGCTTGTGTTAATCTCCATGACAAGCTCTCGTTCATCGAAAACGGATTTCATATGCATTTTCTATTACGTTTTTGATGTTGGAGGTTTTATCGGTTCATCTTTTTGATAGAGGTTAAACCTTTCGTCATTTGGATCTATCCTCCCTTGCTGGACTATAATGTTTCTTTGCATTATCTTTTAGAGCTTGTTTTCCTCTTCGAAAAGAGCCCAAGATCATCAAAATCGGAGTCCGGATGCAAAAGTTATGGCCGTTTTCGTTCAGGGATGACCGGTAGTACCGGACCAGGGTCCGGTAGTACCGGACGTCCGGTAGTACCGCCCCGTAGTACCGGTCGATACTGAAAAAGGTGCGTTTGGCGACCTGGGATCCCCAGGGATTGTCCGGTAGTACCGGGAATGTCCGGTAGTACCGGGATTCGCATTTTTTTGGCTTCAACGGTTGGATTTTCGGGGAACCTATTTAAGGGGCCTTCTTCCCCAATGGTTCCCTAACCATTCTTGCAAGTTTTCCCCTCCATTGTTGACCTTCTTGAGCTTGCTTTCTCTCAATCCCTCCAATGATTCTTGCATATTCTTGAGGGATTTGAAAGAGGATAGATCTACAATCCCACCAATCAATCTCTCCTCTAAGTGAGGGGAACATATTGGGATCTAGATCTTGGAGTCTTTTGTGGATTTCCTCCATTGTTCTTCCTCTCTTATTCCCCCATAAGCTTTTGTAGATTTGGTGGAATTTGGGAGAGAGAGATTTGAGCACCTTTGTGGTGTTCTTGCCATTTGCATTTGGTGCATCGGTTTGAGTTCTCTTTGGAGGATTTGATTTGAGTTACTCATTGGAGCTTGTCCCTCTTGGGTTCTTGGAACCCTAGACGGTTTGTGGCCTTGGTGGCATTGTGGCCTTGGTGGCATTTGTTGGGAGCCTCCAATTAAGTTGTGGAGTTGTGCCCCAACCTTGTGAGAGGTTCCGGTTGCCACCGACAAGTGCACCGATAGTGGAAGCGTGGATCGATCCCATTGGGGTGAGATTCACCGGAGAATAAGGGAGGCCTTTTGTGGCGTTGGTGGTTTGATACCACCCCCTCTCCAAACGAGACGTACTCCATGTTGGGAGGAACTCGGTAAAATATCGGTGTCCCCGCGTGCCTCGGTTATCTCTATACCCGAGCTCTTTACTTATGCACTCTACATTGTGATAGCCTTCGTGCTTGAAGTACTATATATCTTGCTATCACTTTGTTGCTTGTATTGCTTAGCATAAGTTGTTCGTGCTAGGTGAACCTTAGTTGTTCTAGGTTGTGCTTAACAAAGTAAACACTAGTTTTATTCCGCCTTTGTTGAGCCACTCTAGGAAAAGTTTTAATCGCCTATTCACCCCCCCCCCCTCTAGGCGACATCCGTATCCTTTCAGATGATGTTCTAATAAAGGCTGTGTGCATCAACCGATGCAGAGGCCGGGGTTTCATTCCCCTTTTCGAAAAAAGTTGTGTGGTTTCTATATTAATATGGCAGGGAGAAAGCCTATTTCGAGGGCCTCTAGTGCGTTATGCTTGAAGTCAGGTTTATAGCTCGATTGCTCCTTGAATTGGCTCTCACGGTTCGAATTTCCTCTGCTCATGGAGTTTGTGTGTCGCCCCTCACCTTCACCGTCTCCTAGCTCTCCGACCCATATTTCTACCGCCTCGACATGACCAAGAGATCGCTATAGCTACGCCATAAGCTATTGCAGGTCTTGCATTGTCGTTGCTTCATATGTTGAATTTGTATCCCTAGTTTTGGTCGACTCTTGGCTTGCCTTTTGGACAAAATGTCTTAGCAGACACTTCTGGATTAGTGGAAGATGTTTTTCCGATGTCAGTCATTCCGAACTTTGACGTAATGTTCGCATGTTACTGCGTGTGCACAATGTCAGTTACTGCGTCTAGATATATTACATTATGAACTCTCTATGGACTATGGTGTAGGTTTAATCGACATGCAATAGAGGTGGAACAAATTATTAGGGAGTGATCACGCCGTGTGTGTTCCTAAGGCTATAACAAAAAGAGCAGGGAGATACAAGAATCATGTAGAGGATGTGTATGTACATATAGGCTGAGTAGAACTAGAGAGGTTGGCATCAACCTCCCAGACTCTGTGATCGAAAGACTTGTCTTGAATAGAGTCTTCTAATGAATCTCTGGCCCATGTGACCGGGTAGCCTGCACCTACCACCACCAAATGCAGTGATTATTCTCAAAACAAAAACCAAATGCAGTGATACACAGCTACGCCGCACCATAAGGATTCGAACAATCTGGCCGCCTCATGTGTGCGGCGATTTGTTTTTGGCCAAATCTACGCACACTACTTCCCTACCGTTACCACCTTGGATCCCATCCAAAATTCCCCTTCATGGCAGACGCTACCACACTCGTTGCCATCCTGCAGCAGCATCCACTGAGCCAGATCACCGCGAGCGGTACCGGCTGCTCCTCTAGCAGTGGCTCACCGACGAGGAGTTTCTAGCGTAGCATGTCATGTCACACTCCGGGAGGCGTGCCTCAACACGCCCAACAAGAAGATTGTCTTCCTCTATTGCTCCTTGGCTTCCACGCCGCCTTCGTCCTAGTCCTCATCCTCTGCTCCTCCATCTCCCTCCAAAAGGACCCATGATGGCGCTTGTAGATTGCATGCCTTGTGTCTCAGCTCTCTTTTGTGGTGATGCTATGTGCTGGAGTCCGTGTTATCTTATTCGAGAAAGGTACAAAGGGTGTTCAAATGAGTGTTTGTTTGATTGTTTCCCTATGATAAAAAGATGGATATATTTGAACTTACTATCAACGATTGGACTCATAAAGCGGACCCCCCCCCCCCTCCACACACACACACACACACCAAACACGCGCATAAACAAACAAAGAAATACCCACCACACACACCCAGCATCAAACATGTTCACTAGTACCTCCGTTTCAACAAAAGTCAAACTACATAAAGTTTGACCAAGTTTTAAGAAAAAATATCAATATTTACAATACGAATTCATACAATCTAAATTACCTCCGCTACTTTTTCTTCATTGACAACTATTTTATGTTTAAGCTCTGGAATTCTAATCACATTTACAGTTCCACCACCATATTCACACATGTTGTTGAACTTAACGTTTGAGTACACGTTGGATCTATCAGCAGGCAGCGTACACATGAGAACTTCTAGAGCACATCCCATTGTTTCCATATACCCTAACGTTACACGTGAGGTCTCTCATAGCGCATGAAATGACTCTTTATTTTGTTGTTCCTATAAGTTTTATGTCATGTAGAAACTACAATTGTTGGTTGTATCTAGTATAGGTCCATAGATCCAAAAACCTATGAGCAAGATCATGCTGTCTCTCTATTCTCTTTCCTCTCTACCTCAGAATGGCTAGTTCTCACTTCAGTTTTAGCCATAATTCTACACATTCAAACAATGTCGCTTTGCATAGGTACTATGACTACCATCACAAGCTCGAGGATCTTTTCTAGGTGCCCCCATTCCAAAAGTATGTGGGTCCTAACTACATCCACACTCCATTAGCATGAACTTCTTTCTCACTAGTGGTAAACGAGAAACCATTAATTGGTTCAAACAAATTTTATGACAGGGCTCACAAGAAAACTAATTATGCACACAATTGAAGAAAATTCAATTGCTCACTATGGCTGGAACCTCTAGTTTAGTCTAGTGAGCATATATATGCAAACATATGTATATACCTTTGCGAAATGTTCGATCCATCACATGCATATGGTGGGAATATTAATAGGTGTTTGACTTCGTCTACACGTGGACATGGACTTTTGCACCATGTCCTCATGTTACATGGCTACTCCATTTCTTACTAGTTGATCTTGTCTGCTTTTCTTCTAGCTAGTATTTTTGTAGCCGATCTGGATTACTCGTCGAAGTACTAGATTATTATAAAATTGTATAGTAGGTGTGTGGCATGTGAAAATCATGAGAATCATACGAAATCATATACAAGATTATGACTTGGTAGATGAAATAAATTAGCATAATATCTGGTTTGTTTATTCAACTAAGGAGCTCTCCCCTCCCAGTTTAATTTAAGAGAAAAGCCATGAAATACAAACATCCATGCTAATAGTTAGAAAAGAAGGTTTCTAGCCTTTCTTTTACAAAAGAAGGTTCACGGATTGACGCTCAGCCCAAATTGTAAGCCAAGCCTCACAACCATAGGTGAAGTACTCTCGGCCACATCTCAAATCTAAGCTAGAGCAAGCTACGAAGCCAAATTTTCTGATCATGTTCACGCAATAACCTTCTTCATCAGAATAGGCGCTCGGATCAAGCAGAGCACTTCTCACTTAGCCCACGTCAAGCCTTCTTCTCATCGAACCCCATCCCTAGTGCTTGCTGAACATTTTAGACGGCACCATAATTACAGTAGTTGTCTGGCAGAGTAGCAGTCTAGCACCACCGTGCTGCATCGTTGGAAGAAGTTCTCTTGGGGTTTCCACATGCCAGTATAGTATGCAAATTTTGTTTAACAGATCCATTCTTTGAGCATTGGTCATATTCCTTTTTCCCATTTGATAGTTTGACCAAGACTCGTAAGAAAAATGACATTTCTTGATGCCTCTGTTGTGTGCCTTTTCTGCATGTTCGTGTCAATGCGTCTGGGCACCCAACTTTAGATTTTAGAGGCAGGCCTTGAACATAGCCCAAAATGTTTAACCTATTTGGTTCATCAACAATTGCTCAAAAAAATGTACCCAGGCAACATCCACCAACCTCAAAACCCAATGATACCTACTCATGCCGCTTGCTCGAGGATTTTGACCGTCTTCGGTTGTGCAACAATCTCTTTTAGTATATACATAATTATGTGGAACCATGACTCCAAGGACACACCACAATTTTGGACTTGTTTTCAGAATACCACAAATTTAAATCTAAGTATCAGCACATAACCTAGATATCTCTGTTTTACCCCATATGACACAAAAAACCAATTTGGCTGTCCCACACGTTCGTGCTACATACCATGACCCAAACTATCCAACAGCAGCAAAGGGGTCTCTGTTGAAGTGTATAAGTGGATTGCACTAGCCCTTTCCATCAGTTCGGACTTTTGGTTGCGTTGGCTAGTGCATGAAGCTTGACATGGTATCAGAGCCTAAGGTCTCGAGTTCGAGTCCTGGCTTTCGCAATTTATCCTAAAATTGCTGTAGACCCCTCTGTGTCCACGTACAGGCCTCTTGAGTCATACGTGAGTTTCGCGCGCCGTCGCTCTCTTCCGGTTGCACGTGCTGACTTCTCCCCGTCACACGTGAGAGGGGGTGTTGAAGTGTATAAGTGGATTGCACTAGCCCTTTCTATCAGTTCGGACTTTTGGTTGCGTTGGCTAGTGCATGAAGCTTGATAGTCTCAAGCCACACCCAGATCAGACAATAATGGACTGACCAAATTAGTTTCTCTCCTCTTAGGAAGAATAAAAGTCCATTGTATTAGGAATCTATGAAAAAAAATGACAGTTGTACATATCATAATTTTAATCCAAATAGAAGTATGAACTTGCAATCCGAACCTCTTGAATACGATGCAATGCAAATTGTCTCTATCGCACTTTTTCTTAGAGACACGACGAGAGCACACGACAAGTCGACATAAATGGCAAACATAGATCACCACATACGCACTAGCACACCAAGCAAATTGCAGCGAAGAATACCTATGATTAGGGATGTAAGTGGCGCGCCATTTAATCCCGCATAGTACCATTTATCAATACACTAGTTCAATAAAATTTGTTTTTTCCGAAGAAATGAACTAACGAGTTGAATAAACGGGACTTGCGGCCACCGTTTAGCATGCATATTTGTCAATACCGACAGTCTGTCCTTGCAAGTGAAGCAAGTCCATAGTATGCATGTTGCAAAACAAGGTATATAACATGACTACTAGATCGTACAATCTTGTGGTAAGCGATGGGGAAGTTGTTGAAGGTGCCTTTCTGATGAATAAACGGGACTTGCGGCCACCGTTTAGCATGCATATTTGTCAATACCGACAGTCTGTCCTTGCAAGTGAAGCAAGTCCATAGTATGCATGTTGCAAAACAAGGTATATAACATGACTACTAGATCGTACAATCTTGTGGTAAGCGATGGGGAAGTTGTTGAAGGTGCCTTTCTGATGCCACTCATTCCGAACTATGAAGAAGTGTGTACATGTCGCCACCGCATACAACATGGCATCTTGTGTCTAGTTGGAATACTCCATGAACTATCTATGGTATATAGGGCTGTGCAAAATAAACGGAGGAGATGAAATATATGTGAAGGGTGTGCATATATATATATATATATGCCACCTATCGTCAGGTGGGCATCCAACTTGCAAGGCTGTACAACCAAGATTTTGTTTTTAGCTAGGTTGGGAACTATCGTCCTTTTTTGCAGGGTACAGTACTATTTTTGGTTGTACTGTACGTGCACACTCATTCCAAATACTCCCTCTGTTTCAAAATATAAGATGTTTTAGGTTTATGAAGAAAATGAATCTAGACTTGTTTTAGTATGTAGGTTCACTCAACTTTAGGATAAATCTACATACTAAAATAAGTCTAGATTCATCTTTTTCACAAACCTAAAACATCTTATATTTTGAAACGGAGGGAGTAGTACTGTACGTGCACACTCCATTAGCATGGACGGCTTTCGCTCCAGTGGTTACGTCTATTTGAAACTTATAGAAGAGGAAATAATCGAATCAGTGAATGAGCAACCATTAACTTCTTCAAACAAACTCTACGTTAGGCTCACGACATAAAGTAACTACTAAATGGGCATAAATGTGGGCAAATACAAGTGCTCGCTGTGGCTGGAACATCTAGTTGATCAGTCAAGTGAGCATATATACACAGGAGCGAGCATGCACCTTTTCGAATTGTGCATCCATCACGTGCATATGGCAGGGTATGAATAGCCGATTGATTCAGTCTATCTCACTATGTCACAGTTGATATTTCGGGGCATTTTCATAGAGGCACTTTCTAGAATAATTATTTTTGAAGGCATTTTTGAATAATGCCTGCATGAATCTGATTTTTGGGGGTATTTTCTATATTGCCTGTGAAAATTAGATTTTTAGGGGCACTTTTATATAATGCCTGTAATGATCCGATCTTTTCAGGCACTTTTCCGAATGACTGCAATAATCTAATTTTTTAAGGCATTATCAAAACTGCCGGCAAAAATTGGTAGTACTATTTCCTTCCTCGCTTTGAAGTGCAGGCTCCCTAGGTACGAGACTGAAGAAAAAGAAAACGCTCAGCACTCCGCAGTCCCCACACTCTGTCTAATCTTCCTCTTAAGAGAAAACCGCACCCGCGGTCCTTGATGTTTGCGGGTTGCGTCAGTTTGGTCCCTAATCTCTGAAATGGAACATTTAGGTCCTAAATGTTTTATAAGTGAGCACGCGTGGTCCTAATTTGGTCTGACCCGCGTTGACTGGTGCCACGTAGCTGCCACGTCGGCTATAGGGCCCACGAGGCTCAACTGCTGGATGCGAGAAATTGCAAAGAGCCCCTTCTGTTCCTCTCCCGCACACTCGACGCTCCTCCATCTCCTCACCCCTTTCTCTCGCGCGACGGTGGAGGCGAGCTGGCCACGACGGTGCTGCTCCGGTGATGACCGGAGGCGATGGACCAGCGGAGGCCGCCGCGGGGACGAGGCCCGCGAGGATGGAGCCTGCGAGCAAGGGGCCGAAGATGTGGCGATCCCGGAGATCCTCCCGCGCGCTACGGTAAGTAACCCTAGATCCCGTATGTGTAGCACCATTAGATTGGCAAGTCGAATCGGATAGAAATTGATGAAATGTCTGTTAATTAGGACCACATGAGGAGGAGTTCACGGTAGAAATCAACTATGCTGGTTTTTTTGTGGATTTGGGCTTTCCAAGAGCTATGTCGATGGCAAAGTTGTTAGGTTTGATGGATGTGAAGCAGATACATGGTCACCTCTGTGGCTCACTGATTTTATGGAGCAGCTAGGCTATAGTCAACCAGCAAATTACTCTTTGTATTGGCTGCTCCCTGGACAAGATCTTGGATCAGGGCTTAGAATTATAGACCGTGATATTGATACAATGCACATGATTTCTGTTATTCCTAAATTCCAGTACTTCCAGCTGTTTGTGGACCATAAAGATATGAATTTTAGCAATAATGTTCTCATTGATGACGTTCTCATATCTGGCTCTCCTAATCTGCCTCTTGTGTTGAGCCCAAACTCTGCCAAGCACGAGGAACCAATAGGCAAGGGCAATCCAGGCAGTAGTAGTGCTCCAGCTATGCAGCAGCCAAATAACTATGGGCATGAGCTTAGAAGAAGTAGGAGGAAGCTTGAGGTTGAGGAGGTAGCTGAGGACAGTGAGGACAGTGAGTTGGATGAAGACTGGGCTGACTCTGAAAATGAGGTAGGAGCAGATGATGATGATTTATTTGAAGAATGGGTTGATGAGAAATTTGAAGAAAGCAAGAAGAAAAAATCCAAATGGGTAGATGACTCTGACTATGATACAGATGCGGATTTGGAAGAGCTAGAAGATTCAGACATTGAAGCAGCTGTTTCAGGAGATGAAGTGGAAGTAGTGGACAAGCAAGGAAGAAAGAAAAAGAAGAAGAAGGTGGAGCTAAGAAGGTGGAGGCCAGAGAACATGACAAAAGTGGAATTCAAGATTGGCATGGTGTTTCTATCAGTCATTGAGCTTAGAGGTGCAATACAAGAGTACATTATACAACAAAGAGTAGGAGTGCACTACAAGAAGAATGATCTGTAGAGGGTTAGGGCCTGTTGTGAGCCAAGCTGTCCATGGTACTTATATGCTTCACCTTGTAGCAGATCCAAAGCTTGGACTGTCAAGAGATATATTGCAGAGCACAAGTGTGAAAGGGATTTCAAGATAAAGCAGTTCACTGCAAGATACCTAGCAGGAAAGTACCTAGAAAAGTTTAGAGCTGATGACAAGATGTCCCTAAAGAACTTTGCTAGGATAATTGAGCAGGATTTCAACATGACAGCTAGTAGAAGCAAGCTAGAAAGGGCCAGAAGGATTGCATTGAAGCAGATCCATGGGGATGAACTGGATGTAATGATCTAAAGATGATCAGCTACCACTTGTTAAATCTGCCAGTCAGTACTTCTTTTGGATGTAATGATCTAGAGATAATCAGTTACCACTTGTTGAAATCTTGCTAACATTTCATACATTGCATTTGAAAGAGAAACTAGCATTCATTTCCATTCACATATTACATCAGTCCTGATCTACTTAGCAACTGCTACATACACCATCACCACAACTAGACAAACAATTGCTGCTAACACTTTGTTGCCAATGACAAGTAGTTGATCCATCTTCTTCAGTACAGCCACCATGTCCCTGTGTCCAACATATTCTTCTCCCTTCTCTGTTTCTCCTGCATAGTACCCATTCCTAACCAGAAAATCAACATAGTTGTCTTCTCCATTTTCCCAGTAGTAGTGGTTGCAAGGGTTAGGAGTAACCTGAGATATAAATCAGAGAAAGAAATAAGAAAATGGGAGGGAAATGAATATGCTAGTCCTAAGAACAATATCTTACCCGATGGTTGGGGCATTTGTAGAAGACACGCCCAGGATTGGAGCTCGACTGAGAGACAAGACGAATGGTTCTGCGAAATCGACAAGACGGACATGGCACCAACGGCAGAGTTCCAGCAGGTAGCGGCGGCGGGAGAGAAGCTACAACGAGTTCTTGCGACGGGAATGGAGCAGATGGCTTCCTCCTCGGCCGAATCCACTCAGATGAGCTTGCTGTGGCACTCATGGCGATGGGCAGTGGCTGGAGAAGAAACAGAGGAGGGGAGAAGGTCTGGGGCCTGGGAAAGGAGAAGACAGATACTTATAGGGTTTCAGTTGCAAAATATCCATCAGCCAGCCGCGGGAAATCTCCCGCCTAACGACCAGCAGCCGACGTGGCGCGGGTCAGACCAAATTAGGACCGCGCGTGCTCACTTATAATACATTTAGGACCTAAATATTCCATTTCAAAGATTAGTGACCAAACTGACGCAACCCGAAAACATTTGGGACCGCGGGTGCGGTTTTCTCTCCTCTTAATCCCAGCGCCCCCGCCACCGTCGATCTCTCAGCGCCCCCCCTGTGGCTTCCCAGATGCCGCCCACTCTCGCCGGCGGGCTCGTCCTGCATCTCCTCCGAGGGCTGCAGGTCGCCAATTTCTGCATCGTCCGTGGGGGAAGCTGGTCGACTCCTCTCCCTCGCCATGCGAAAGCCGCCGACTCAGTTCCCCACCTCGTGGGTCACCGATGGAGAAGGATCTCGACTCGCCGTCATCTCCGTCTTCGACGGTCGCTACGTCTCGCCACTACACGTATCAGCGGAGCAGGAGAGCGAGGTGCAGGAGGCGGAGAGGCTCCTACGCGCGAGGGATAGGTGTCAGTGCGAAAGGGAGAGAGGAGAGGGAGAGGCGGAGGCGACATCATCTGGACCTCCTCGTCGATTGCGAATGACGACCGTCGCGCTAGCAGCGCAGGGTTGGGGTTCGTCCTCGAGCAGCCGAATTCTGGAGTCCTCATCTCCAACGTAACTGCATCGGTATCTGCAGTTTCAGGCATCATGTCGCTGGCGAAGGCTTCTTCTCGGGCTAGCCGGCCACATCCTCATGTGCTAGCATCTGTCCTGGTACGTCCTACACTCCCTTCCTTGACATATTCCCAAACGACATACATGTACACACACGGACTTTTTGGTTGTGCAATTTGGGGCAAAATATTTTCAATCGACGGCAGTTTAGACTGACGCTTGCCATGGTGTGGAGGAACCACTATATGGTCTTCATCGATTTCAGGTATGAGCGATTTCCCCCTATGTGTCCTCCGTCCCCGTGTAGATTAGGGAGCTGATTTGTTTATTCCTTTGTGTGTTGGGGTTGTGAAAACGATGGGGTTGATTTTTTTTACTGAATTTAAGTGCAAACCTGCTGGCATGAGGTTCATATAAGATCATGCAATCGTCTATGTTTTGTGGCATTCGGAGAAAATCTCACCAAAATTGTCATAGGTTAACTTATTTTGTAAGGTAGTTTACTCCTTATATACTTGTTAGAACCTAGTCTGCCTATATACTGATTTGTTCGTTTTGAAGTGCTACTTGTTCAAATCCAAAATTGAGGTATTTCTGGATGGTCAAGATCTATTTTTAACGGAGATTAGGATCAAGATGCATCGCCAAAGGCCCAAAGCTTATATCAACTGAGTACATTTCCAAGTTTTATACATGAATTAGCTGAGTGTTCTGAGTTTGGATGAGGATACTAGTTGCTACTTGTTAATCAGTTTGCAGTAATCAGGTTGCTTGTTTGATAAAATTGAAGTGTCCTGGGCATATGTGTACTGTAGGTTTCATTTCTACATCTTCGCATGCATTGAACATTGTGATGGTATGTCAAATTTGTAAGCATAGTTGCTTGGCCTCTTCTTGGTTTGAGGAAAGCATCCTCTACTTTCCCAAAGAAAATATATAAGATCCTGCTCATGTGGTTCCTATAAGACCATGCAATCATCTATGTCTTGTGGGTTGTGGAGAAAATATCACTAATTACGATAGAACCCTTATTAAAATACAATTGCTTATAGCTGGCACTGGCTGATTGTTGGCAGAAGCAAGGGATGCATCCATACATTCATTCTATTGATTGATATGTCCATATATCAATATGCATGCATACTGATATACCGTAACTTTCTTCTAGTAGAGTTCACTAATGTAACTTTACCAACTAGCTTTTACTGATATACTGTTTGTATAAGCATACTACTTCAGAATTAGAGAATACATATCTTTGGTTTTAAATTTCAGTTAGTAGTAGAAGCATTCTACTAGTGTATGTATGTTGTCGTCTAGGAGATCTTTGTTTGGTAGTTTTTCCTGCTATTTTACTAGTGGCGAGCGTCCTCAATGATTCTATGCTAAGAAGTTGGTTTTATTTGGTGGCACTATATAGCTATAGTAGACATCGAGTATCATCTGAATTTTATTTCCTGCTATTTTACTAGTGGCAGGCATCTTTTGTGATCTCCAACTCTACAACAACACACATGAGGAGATGCGCTGATACATCGCCATTGCATACATCTTTTGCCATCGGACAAATTGTGCTGGAGAGTAGACCTCCTGCCCGCAAACGTTTGTGCATACTACGACGTGTCCTCTTTGCGATTAAGATGATAATCAATCTCCCATCTTCTGCTACAGTGGTCGTTCTTAATGTAGGTCTGGTTCAGGGTGTTGCGAGAGTATCAAAGTCAAAGACATTGCAGATAGACACACGTGATCTCAATAATTCTCTTATTCAACTGGCAGTTTAGTTCATGTACCCAATGCGTGAAAATTGCACACAGAGATTCCATTGTTGTGGTTAATCTTGTATGCGATCTACTGTCTCGTTTAGGTCACGGTGGCTTGATAGGAGCAGAAAGACAGATATAAGGTTGCAGTTATCTCAGCACTTGTAATCTCATATTGGCTAAAATTTTGCAATCTGCTTTACTTTTTAATCTTATTCAAATTGTTTTGTGTGTGCTATCAATTTTTGTTAAACATTATTTGTTCGATGAAACTTGGATTAATCCTCCGAGAAAATTTTATATTAGAAAAGTTCCATTATCAATCATGACTATGCTTGCAATTTTGAAATCTTAGTGCAGCTGAAAGTGTTCCGACAGAAATTATGTGCCAGCTATGGACTTAATGCGGCCTGGTAAATGTTCTCAGATTTTTGGATTTTCAGGAAATATTGTGTAATTGTCTCAGATATCCTTTCTCTGGTATTCCTGGCTTTATCACTATCATCCACATATCATTTGGTTGACCTAAGAATACAGGAGGGCCTGCGCCCGCCGGAAGGCCTAACCAGGCGGCTGTGTGTACCACGGTACGATGCGCCGATGCCGTCGAAAGTTCGGCACAAATTAAGCGCCTAGCTAGCAGGAAAATGAGACTTGTAGTCCAAGCATGTGTACATGCACATGAGCACATTGTTCTCATACTCAGCGAGCACGGCACCTTCCTCATGCATACGTCCAAGCACATTCAAGGCCACTTCTCCTGGCAGGAACGGGACGCGGCTACTGCTTCTTGAACGGCGACATACTCATTCCCGACCTCCTGGTCGATGCAGTGCAGGCCTGGCTGAAGCTCACCACGGCGACGCGGCGCTAGGCGAGTGTATGGGAGGCAGTGCCGGCGAGCCTCATGTTTTCCCCAAGCATCTCATTCCAAAAGTCATGGCTTCCCAACTAAGTGCATCCACACTCCATTAACTTCTTCATACAAATTCTACAATATAGGCTCAACTGGACAGCATATGGTAAGGATATTAATAGCCGATCGACCGGTTTCGTCTACACGTGGACATAGACTTTCACACCATGTCCTCATGTCACATGGCTCTACGTCAATTCCTTCTAGTTGCTCGTGTCTGCCTTTTCTTCTAGTAGCTAGTCCTTTTCAAAATACACATACTCCCTTTGTTTCAAAATATAAGATGTTTTAGCTTTGTAAAAGGAGTGTATCTGGACCTTTTAAGGACGTAGGTTAACTCCAATCCAAATACTAAAAAAGATCTAAGATACACTCTTTTCACAAAGCTAAAACATCTTATATTTTGAAACGGAAGTACTTATCTAGAGCGAGCTATGATGACGGCTTTTGTGAAAAACTTCCACCAAATAGCCTTGTCCAGAAGAATATGCGATCGCACAACACGAAGCACCGATCTGACTCACCCCACGTCAAGCCTTCTTGTCATCGGACCTCATCCCTAACGCTTGCTGAAAATTTCAGACGCCACCATATTGATAGTAGCTGACCTGCAGAGCCATCTTGCATCATTACCTCGTTGGAGAAGTTTGCTTGGTTTCCACATGTGTAGTATGTAAATTTTAGTTTGGAAATCCATTATTTGAGCATGTCTCATATTCATTTTTTCCACTTTGATAGTTTGAGGAAGTCTCATAAGAAACAGGGAATCTCTTTTGCATGCCTCTACTGTGTGCCATTGCTGATAACATGGGTGGTCCACATGTTTGTGCTACCATGGCCAAAACTATCCAATGTATAGCCAAGGGGGCTCGAGCGGCACCCATATCAGGAAATAGTGGACAGCCCAAAACCAGTTTCTCTCCTCTTAGGCAAAGTAAAAGTAAATTGTATTAGGAATCTAGATGACAGTTGTATCTACCAAAATTTAAATCAAATAGAGGTATGAGCTTGCAATTCGAATCTCTTGAGTACAATGCGTTGCAAATTGTATCGTACTTTCTTGGAGAAATATGGCGAGACCACTACCTATTCACATAGAAGAAAATATTTGTCTACCTAATAAGGGAAAATGGACGAAAACTACATACAAAGGGCATGTAGCTTTGACCAATAGAGAAGTAGATGTAACCGGCAGGCAAAGCTCACCAAATATGCACTACCACACCAAGCCAATTCTAGCGCAGAAAACCTACACTGCATCATATCTCAGAATGTCTAACTCTCGTTGTCTGGCAATTAATTTGTAAACCTAAGAATAAAGGGGTATTGTGAAGTATTGATTTAAATATCCAGAATAATTATCTATTCATGAAATTTTTGGACAAGTTCTTCAATAGAGCTGATACTCCATTGTGAGTAAATTTTCTGCTTCCATTGTGAGTAAAAAATTCAGAAAGATATATGTTAAAATTTGTTACTAACAATATTGCTCCTTTTTTTTTAATTATATTCATGTCTGATCTCATTAAAGATATATTTTTGCTGCAAATCGAGCCAATTTGTTCTTGATTTTACTTGCAATTCCCTATAGCACTAAAAGGCCATGCACGAGGACTCCGGCGACACTACAGGACGCGCGCGCTACGCCGAGGGCAAAAAGCCGTCGGCGTAGCCTAAAATGCCCTCGGCGTATGCTACGCCGACGGCTGCCCTCGGCGTAGCGTCCTCGGCAAAGGGCTCCCTCGGCGGAGCACATAGAGGCCGTCGGCGTATCAAAATGCCGTCGGCGTATGCTACGCCGAGGGCAATGCCGTCGGCGTAGCGGCCGTCGGCATAGCTTGTCGATAGGTTGCAAAAATATTTTTTTTTTTTTAAAAAAAAAAAATTATTTTATTTTTTTTCTTAATTTTGAATCTTTGAATTGTTTGACTCGTTAATCTCTCACTTTGAACATTTTTAACACTAATTACACTTAATATTTAATTAAATTGCAGTCTTGGTCGAACTTCCCGGAAGGTCACCCATCCTAATACTACTCCAGCTCCAGCACGCTTAACTTCCTCGTTCCTTCAGAATCTGTTTCCGCAAAGTAATTCATACATTGTTGTCAATACTATGATATCAATCCTATTAACCCTTATATCAACATGTCACATGTTTGTATTTTTTGAAATTACAAACAATTATTTAAATAAACATTAATGAATAAGTAAAAATATTATTGAATTCAAATAAAAATATAATAATTTTAATTTTTTGTATTTTTCTATTTAATATGGAATAATTAATATCTTTAAATCTATAAATGGGAATTTAACAAATAATATGTCTAAATTGATCAGAAAAATGAGAGGAATCCAAATATGATATCCATATCAACTAATCACAAACCCTCCGTTTTTGAATTATCTATTTGCTGGTTGCTTTAGAAAATTCCCTTTTTGCGCTCGGATAATGAAAAATGGCTTTTTTGTGCGATGAAAAGGAAAACTTGCATTGAATCTTTGATAAAATAGCATATTGTGAACCTAAAAATGATTTTTGTAAAAAAACTTGAGCATCGTATCATGTACATGTAGTTCATATCTGACCCACTTCCTGCCGATTCGGCAGAAATTTGTCTTTTTCACCAAAGGTGGATGGAAAGGTTTAGGAACCCCCTGTTGGGACATTGTCCATATAAGGTGGTATATTATTTTAGTAAAATATGATGGTAGCATTTTGAATTAGCCATTTGGTGGTTGCTTCACAAAATCGTCCGTTTTTTATGCTCGGAAAATGAGAAATGGCTTTTTGGTACGACGAAAAGGAAAACTTCCTCCTGCAATATTGTTCGCCATCCCATGATGCATGTGTATGCACAATATGGGCACATTATCACAAACTATGCCTTGATTCTAGCCATAACATTGGTCATTTGACCCGAAAGCCAAGAAACCTCGAATGAGATAGGTCATTTTGTGAAGGTTTTTTTAAGACATAATCAATATATCAAGTTTAATATTTTTACTTATAACTATGTCACATAATATGACACCACGCGAAGGTTTCGCATTGTTTCGATCGTTTTTAAATTTTTTATGCCCGTTTTAAACTATCGTCAAACTTTGTCGAACGGCGGGCATGAAGATTCTTAGCTCGGGGCCGAGCCTCGCTAAACTTGCATTGGATCTTTGATAAAATAGCATATTGTTAACCTAAAAATGATTTTTGTAAAAAAAACATGAGAATCGGATCATGTACCTGTAGTTCATATCTGATCCACTTCCTGCCGATTCGGCAGGAATTTGTCTTTTTTATCAGAGGTGGACGGAAAGGTTTCGGATTCCCCTGTTGGGACATTGTCTATATAAGTTGGTATAGTATTTTTGTAAAATGTGGTGGTACCATTTTGAATTAGCCATTTGGTGGTTGCTTCACAAAATCGTCTGTTTTTTGTGCTCGGAAAATGGGAAATGGCTTTTTGGTGCGACGAAAAGGAAAACTTCCTCCTGCAACATTGTTCGCCATCCCATGATGCATGTGTATGCACAATATGGGCACATTATCACAAACTATGCCTTGATTTTAGCCATAACATTGGTCATTTGACCCGAAAGCCAAGAAATCTTGAATGAGATAGGTCATTTTGTGAAGGTTTTTTTGAGACATAATCAATATATCAAGTTTAATATTTTTACTTATAACTATGTCATATAATATGACACCACGCGAAGGTTTCGCATTGTTTCGATCGTTTTTGAATTTTTTATGCCCGTTTTAAACTATCGTCAAACTTTGTCGAACGGCGGGCATGAAGATTCTTAGCTCGGGGCCGAGCCTCGCTAAACTTGCATTGGATCTTTGATAAAATAGCATATTGTGAACCTAAAAATGATTTTTGTAAAAAAACATGAGCATCGGATCATGTACCTGTAGTTCATATCTGACCCACTTTCTACCGATTCGGCAGGAATTTGTCTTTTTCACCAGAGGTGGACGGAAAGGTTTCGGATTCCCCTATTGGGACATTGTCTATATAAGG
Source organism: Avena sativa (assembly GCA_916181665.1). NCBI lineage: Eukaryota > Viridiplantae > Streptophyta > Magnoliopsida > Poales > Poaceae > Avena > Avena sativa. The sequence continues at coordinate 294,585,706 of OV702282.1, forward strand.
TGGTATAGTATTTTTGTAAAATGTGGTGGTACCATTTTGAATTAGCCATTTGGTGGTTGCTTTACAAAATCGTCTGTTTTTTGTGCTCAGAAAATGGGAAATGGTTTTTTGGTGCGACGAAAAGGAAAACTTTCTCCTGCAACATTGTTCGCCATCCCATGATGCATGTGTATGCATAATATGGGCACATTATCACAAACTATGCCTTGATTCTAGCCATAACATTGGTCATTTGACCCGAAAGCCAAGAAACCTCGAATGAGATAGGTCATTTTGTGAAGGTTTCTTTGAGACATAATCAATATACCAAGTTTGATATTTTTCCTTCTAACTATGTCACATAATATAACACCACGCGAAGGTTTCGCATTGTTTCGATCATTTTTGAATTTTTTATGCCCGTTTTAAACTATATATAATGTCTTATGTTTTACTTATTTTTTATTTATAAATGTGTAATATTTGAGTGTAGATAGATAGGTCTTATTTTTCTGCAAATTTTAATATATTATTTGTATTTTTCCGAATTAGAATGATTTAGTTATGATTTTTCAAAGTTTAATGAGATAAAATAAAAAATAGCTACGCCGAGGGCAGCCGTCGGCGTATGCTACGCCGAGGGCAGCCGTCGGCGTAGCATAGGATATGCCGAGGGCAATTCTACGCCGACGGCTGCTTGGCGGAGCTGGCCTAGACGATGGCTACGCCGACGGCCCCGATGTTTGGCCGTCGGCGTAGCGACTGGCCGTCGGCGTAGCTTCCCATTCCTGTAGTGCGACGACTTCGCCCACACTGAGCCAAAGCCACCCGTGCTGACCATCGTTGTCTATGACAGAATGCCCCAGCCGCAGATCCCTGTCGATGACCACATCGAAGAGGATCCCAAAGTTGACGTCTCTGTTATCACCGGTTACCATACTCGCTCTCCCAGCGCCAAAGAAAAGATATATCTTCTACTGAACAAACCAGGAACACTTCAATCTGAACACTAAGAGTGAGCTAATAGAAAAACTCACAACTACCAGCGCTTTAGGATCACTCTCTCCCCTTTTTTGTAAGCCGATGTAATCTATATGCACCCGCCTTCTGGCTGCGACCAGCAAAAGGACATGCATCGGCAACATCAATGTAATATACTGCACAATCTGTGTTAATAATACATCACACGCATTGGCTAGCGTCTAAAAACCACTCGAACTCCCAGGTCAATATCATAGCGCGCTTGCCATATGCACAGATGAATCAACGTGCCTTGTGTGCTGATTTACCTAGTACACACTAACACCACAAGCAAATGTCAACGAAGATAGCTTAGGCATCCTATCTTCCCCACACCATCCACAAAGCCGAACTATTACGTAGCGGAAGGAGAGAAAGGTGGGATGATATTGCTAGTGTCACAAAACAGTACGGATGTAGCTGCCACGCTCCATGCTGGGCTCATAGTGCATGGCCAAACCATGACCACGGTCGACCATGCTCGATGTCCTACTTGTCAACGCAGATGGCGTGTTCCTGCGAGCGAAGCATTAACGCACTAGGTCGCAAACAAAGGGAAGTGGCATGACCGCAAGTCGGCACAACCTCTTAGAAGTTTATGGCTGAGTGGTTGAAGGTGTTTTTCCGATGCCGCTCATTCCGAACCTAGAAGAAGTGTGTGCATGTCACCACGCGCACACAGTATGGATGGTGTCTAGCGAGTACTTAGTGTGTAAGAAGTGTTTTGCAAAGTAGACAACATAAACAGAGGTGGAACAAATTCTCGAAGAACGTTGTGTATCAAATTAACCGAGGAGGTGGAAAAATCATGTGAATGGTGCGTGTATATATTGGCCAACTAAGACAGGAAGTGTGGGGCCAACTGAGATAGCTGGACCGTACATGCGATCGAGATAACGGGCCTGGACTAGCGCCCCCAATGAATCTTCAACACCCCATATATGTGACATTGATGATTTCTAGAAATAAGTGCCTTCAATTTGTCTAGGTTTGCATGTATTCATGTGAACCTAAACAAATTCAAGTCACCTAATTCTGGAAGGAGCGAGGTAGTACTAATTAATTATGAGCGAAGGACTTTGTATTTTTCACTCGGGCGAACCCGGCAACCACAATGCAGCTTTGCCCTCCTAGGCAGAATAAAATTTTATTATATTAGAAATCTGTGATAAAAAGGATTATTTTATATATCGTAATTTTAATCCTATAAACTCGCTATTACCAACCTATTGAGTACAGTGCAATACAATTATCTATCGCACTTTTTTTAGAGAAACGGAGCACAGCTTATTCACATAGACAAAAGAAGCGGAGATACAAAAGACATGAAACCCTGGTCACTCGACAAATCGACATAACGGGCACACAAACAGCATGCACCACGTACACACTAACACACCAAGCAAATGTAAGAGAATAAAAGCCAGACATTGGATCTTCCGCACGTCTCGCGATGCCCGCTTAAAAACGGTGGGATGATATTGGTAGCGTCTCAAAACAGTAGGGATGTCTGTGCCATGCGCCAAGCTGTTCTCAAAGTGCATGGCCAAAACATGGCCACATTCTTCCACACCTGTAGCCCTACTTGTCGATGCCAACGGTGTGTTCTTGCGAGAGAATCATTTATGCAGTGTGTCGCAAACAAAGCTAGGTGGCTCGGTCAGCAGTCGGCACGATCTCTTATAGGATTCTGGGAGTGCGGTCGAATGTGTTTTTCTGATGTCACTCATTCCGAACCTCGAAGAAGAAGTGTGTGCGATGTCACCGCATGCATGCGATGTGCATCTGGTGTGTAGGAAGAGTTTGGCAATGTGAGACGGCGGAAAGGATAGGTGAAACAAATTAGACCAGGCGTGTGTTCGTATGCTCGTTATGTGTATCAAATTTTTGGAAGAGGTGAATATTTCATCTGAACGGTGTGTGTATATATATAGGCCGAGTAAGACACGAGGTGTGGGGGCGACTAAGACGTGTGGACCCATATATGGCCATGCACCCACCCACCGGGCCGAATGATACCTTTGGGTCTCCTCGAGATGCAGGATGGCCCTAGCCAGATCGGGAAACTACATTATTGATTTGAGGAGGAAGACCACCAGGATGAGAGAAAAAATCGAGCGGAACACCTCGCCGCCCTCGTCCGCCGTTGGACGTCCTCCTCCGGCGGTGGCGAGGCAGATGGGGAAAAGGGGCGATGAAGGGTCTCCTAAGGTCTCGGTGGTGGCGCCTCCGGAGTCACCACTTGAGGGCTAGGGTAAATCTCGGTGAGACAGTACATTCCTGTATAAATAAGTATTCTCTAGTATTCCCTCCATTCGTAAACAAGTGAATTCGATTTGTCTAGATTTACATGTATCTAGACAAGTTTTAGTATATAGATACATATGAATTTAGATAAATCCAAGTCACTTAATTCTGGACTGAGTGAGTATTAATTAATTATGAACGAAGAACTTTATAATTTTCACTGGGGTGAGGTGAACCCGGCAACCTCAATGCAGCTTTACCCTTGCTAGGCAGAATAAAATTTAGTTGTATTTGAAATATGTGATAAAAAAGAATTGTCTTATATATATATATATATATATATATATATATATATATATATATATATATATATATATATATTGTAATTTTAATTCGATAAACTCACAATTGCAACCTATTGAGTACAATGCAATGCAATTATCTATCGTAGTTTTTTTTTTTTGAGAAACAGATCACTCCAATTCACATGGAATAACAAAAGTTGTTTCCTTGGTAAGAGAAAAATTGGAAAAAGATACAAAAGACGTGAAACTTTGGTCACTCGACAAATCGACGTAACAGGCACACAAACAGCATGCACCACTTACACACTAGCACACCAAGCAAAAGCAAATGAAAGCGGATAAAAGCCAGGAGCTGGATCTTCCCTACATCTCGCGATGCACGACTAAAGAATGGTGGGACTATATTGGTAGCGTCTCAAAACAGCACGGATGTCTGCGACATGCGCCAACCTGTTCTCAAAGTGCATGGACAAAACATGGCCATCTTCTAAAAGCTCTAAGCTCCCTAGAAACAACGAGTTGTGGTTGCTCCCACCTTTTCCATTGTTTTAGGCTTACCGTCAGCGTGTTGCTCTTTTTTACTGCAATGATCCGTTTGTGCCGGTTTGTGCCTGTGCGTTGGTGCATCTCCTTGCTGCTGGATTAGCATACAAGGCCCAGATTAATCAGCTTCCACCGACCCTAGACTTCTCCTACCACCTCCTCTGTTCTCCTAACAGCCGCCGCCTCTCCTCCGCTCCACCAACACCCGCACGTGGTGGTGCTGCCGTGCTGCTGCACCTTCTTCGCCTTCTCCCAACGACGTCCTTCCTTGCTTCCCATATGGCCAGCCCCTCCCTACAAGCTCTGTGCCCGCCCCGGGCAGTCCTAAGCCCTAGGGCGCCCGCCAACCACCCTCCTCTACATCTCTCTCCTGTCCTCTTCCTTGGTCACCCCTCCTGCTCCTGTGGTTGCTGCCGGCGAGTCCTTATCACATCCGATACCCTTCATCGTGCTTCCCGTAGATTGATGCTGCGTTCTAATTGACATGGAGGATGCGGCCTCCCTAATTAGAGCAAGTATGATCAGGTAATATTGAGGTCATTTATTGGAAGTGCCATAGGACAGTACATTACCTGCTCTTGAATCTATATTTATTTTCCAACATGTAGTTTTAAGATTGTATTGCTCAAACATAACACTCTTACGCCCTTTCTGTTGTAAGAGCGCAAGTAGTTTTGGTTATGTTTGTCTAATGGGATTGGTGTGAATTCATCATGACTATTTGTTGTGTGGTAGTTTTATTTAGGAACTTCTAAACCGATGATTATTTAATCGTGGTGGTGTAAAAATCCATAAGTAGTGCTTTTGTATAAAGTGTGCCTCCATGTATTTTATGGCAAAAGGATATTACAGGAAATTTTACTGTAATCATTTGTAAAAGATGTTTTTGTATCAGTTGTGCTGCCATGCATGTGATTTTATTTTTGGAAAGGAGCATATATTAATATCGCACGATACCAATTACACCCGACCTCTGCAACAACGCATTACCCTATTAGTATTACGGATACACACAGCCAAAAAAGAAAGAAGAAGAATTAAAAAAAGTCCCGCTAAAGCGATCAGATTCTTAGCAGCAGCGACACTAACACCACCAAAACAACACCAGAGTCCAACCCCTCCAAAAACAATGCCTCCAAGAAGGAAACAGTGCTCAAGCGCTATCGTTGCCCGATCAAAGATCCTAGGTTTTCACCCTGGAGGAATTCTTCGCTCGCAAAACAATGCCTTCTGCAAGCCCATTGCCAAGCACAACCAATGAAGGCCAGACCTTGGGTTTTACCCTGCAAGAAAGACTGTGAACATCTCCTGTGTTGTCACCCCCTCTAACGGGCGCTGCTGCCATGCATGTGATGATAGCAGGATATATGAGGGACTTAGTTAGCAGTGATTTTGTTGGTGAAGTAGTTTCTTTGACGACCATTTTTCTTAATATCAAAAGAGTGGGCAACTAAGATTTTTGTTCGCAAGGAATTCATTAATCTATGTTCAAGGTTCTAGGTATTCAAGATTCAGAGTTTTCTTTGTTATCATCTCCATTGGGTATTTGCATTCCTTATCTTCACAATAATCTAGCACCTCATTGGAATCTTGGGTTCAATTTATGTTGGATGAGTTTCCAGGGAAAGGTGTCATTGATGACCCACAAGTATAGGGGGTGTATCGCAGTACTTTCAATAAATAGGAGTGTCAATCCCAACGAGGAGAAGAAGGTGTTGACTGGTGGTATGGAGCAGGAAATCTCTATAAATACTTAGCAAACGGATTTTTAGGAGTTTTCTGATAAAGCAACAAAATAAAGTGCAAGTAATAAAGACAAAGAACAAACGCAGCAAGTGGCCCAATCCTTTCTTAGGAAAGGATAAGCCGGTGGAAATATTTATAAGGACCAAACGTTCTCGAGGACACATGGGAATTCTGTCAAGTGCTTTCGCTTCAAATAGCTAAGTACTCTTGTTTGGTGTTGTAAGTGTTGTGTGGGTGAACCTGTGCTAATGTACCGACCTTACTTGGATTGATATATACTTGTGATTAAACCCCCTACAAGCATCCGCAAGTACAGGAAAGTAATTAAGATATAAACCTAACCACAGCCTTAAACTCTGAGATCCTACGCTCCCTTGTGCAAAGGTGTCCTAACGGGGGTTCAGGTTTCTATCACTCCGTCAACCCCACAATTAGTAGCCAAATACACAATGCACTCCCCTAGGCCCATAAATGGTGAAGTATCATGTAGTCAACGTTCACATGACACCACTAGAAGAATAGCACCACAACTTAAATACTAAACCATTGAATAATAACTCAACACAAATCCACTACTAACAGCATGATTTCTCCCATGTCCTCAAGAACTAGACGAACTACTCACAAGACATCATATGGATCAATATCAAAGATGATATGGTGATGAATAACAATCTGAATATAAACAATAATCCAATGGTTCCACTCACAAGCATCAACTACAACAGTAATTAACATCGGGAAAGTTTCCCGTAACAACTAATGCAAGATCCAACACGATTGTTACAGCGGGACGGAGTGGTGATGATGGTGCTGGTGGATATGATGGTGAGGATGATGATGATGATGATGACGATGATCCCGATGAAGCCTATCTTGATGACGGTGTTGATGGCGACGATCTCCCCTCTCCGGGAAGGAGTTTCCCCAGCAGAAATCTGTCCGCCGAAGAGATCTTTCTCTCTCGGTGTTTTTCTCCCCGAAGAGGCGGCGGAAATCTATCTATGGTCGCTCCCTTAGTGTTAGGGTTCCGTGAGGAAGATATACGCGAAAGGGCAGAGTCGGAGGCCGAGCAGGTGGGCCACACCTTCCCTAGGCATGGCCCAGGGGGACCCGCGCATAGGGGGTGTGGGCCCCCTATGGCCCTTCTACGCCTACCCTTCTGGCTTCCTTCGTCTTCCGGGAAAATATAATTTTCCCATATTTTTCTGGTATTTTTTTGATCTTCGCGAAATTGCATCAAAACACCTCTTTTTCCATCAGAAACCTGCCTCCGACAGTCCATTCTCCAAGAATCATCCAACATGCAAAAACAGTGTTAAAGACATAAGTAATACCTCATAATAAGACATATATCAATGAATAGAAGCAAATTATGAGATAGAATGGTGATGCAAATTTGACGTATCAACTCCCCCCAACCTTAGACCTTCCCTTGTCCCCAAGCGAAAACTGAGCTCAGTAAACATGTCCACAGGTTTATGGAGTGAAGTGTCGATAAAAGAATACGGACAAGAAGCATCACACTTACCATTACACAACTCATAGAAGAAAGCAACTCACCATTATATAACTTAGCTTGCAACAAGTACATGAGTCACAATAGAGATGCATAAAGATAAATCATAATTGGAATTGGCAAACTCTTGTTCCTGGTGAGAGAACAGCTGGCAAATGGTTTCACAAAAAGCTTTTTGTAGAAGTTTTATAACAGGAGCACTCTTTTCTCAAAATGTTTTTCACAATGAAGATTTTCAAAGTAATACTCAATAGATAAGAGTCTTGTGCAAACAAGGAAGATAGAGAACCTGATTGAATAAATCACCATATGAATACTTGCAACACAACAACTCAAATGCTTGTTGGAGAAAGAGAGCAAGTAGGTTTATTGACTCAACTTGTTAAATAGAATAAAGGTCCCTTTATAGAGGGAAGAAAGGATTTCAAGTCATAAAGAGATTCCAAAATATTATAGTACTTACTAGCTTTGAGCCCTCATTGCCCCTACCATAGGCATCTTGAGATGATTAAGGTTAAAGTGCACAAAGATGGAGTATATGCTTGACGAAATATAAGTTGGCAATCTCATGTCCCTTGAGTACGAGGGCCGCTCCTCATGCTACTCAACTTTAGTCACCGCTAAGTTCTTGTCATTGTAAGTACATGTATATCAAAAAGAACCGCCAACGGGGTACCCCTTGCACATGGTACAGGAGCTATCCCATAACCAAAATGACAAGGCAAGAAGACAATGAGCATCTCAGCGATCTTTTTATTTACTATGTGTATAGCTTTTTATTGAGGATGCTTCATAGAATGCTCACTATAGTGATGCTGCAAGTTTCCACCATGATTAGGCATGGCTTAGACTAGTGGCCCAGGCGTTTCTCTAACACACATACATCACTCCATGGACTTACAAGCTCCCTCTTTATTTCACACCGTCGACATCCGCAAACAAAAGAGCATGATATCAACCGTGTACAATGTACAGGTGCAATGTTGAAAGTGTTCCCCGTGACAGCACGGTTCTGCTAATTCCAACGTATAGATGCAAGCATATACAACTTCGATGACACAATGGTTCAAGTCTATTAGGGGCAAGGAAATAAGGTGTGCCATCAAGTTCGTGAGAGCTTTACTAACTAGTTTTCACATAACAAAATACTTTTTAATTCGAAAGATAGATGAAGCTTGAGAATTTTCTTAGAATAGCAATTGCTAATAGGTAGATATGGTGGACACAAATGGCAAAGGTTTTGGTTCAAAGGGATTGGAAACATGAGAAGTATGCCTTCTCAAAACAGATTTTTGGCTAGCAAGGCTGGGTAGCAAGCAAAAAGAGTTGAAAGAAACAAGAAAACCTACAAGTGATAAATACAAACATGCAATCTTCCTTGAAGACACAAAAGATCTTAAATAAAGAATACTAAGCTTATGAGCCAACAAGAAAGAAAATAAATGATACAAAATACCTGTAAGCTTTTTCTCTTTTCTTTCAAACCTCAAAACGTGTTGCTACTGACCAGAACTTGGTTTGCCAAAACCAATTTAGATTTACTTGATGCTCCCAAAGTGATGCCAATACTGATCAACAAAATCCATCATATAATAGAGATTGCAAACTAAAATAAGAAGTGCAAAAAGTAAAAGATGAAACTTCTCATTAATATTCCATAAAGGCACTCACACCAAGGGATACATAGATAATCAACTAAAGGAGAGATACTTCCACATGCAAACCAACCTATAAGATAACTTCTCTACCAAAGATATGAATCCACTAAAAAGGTAAAAGATGAAAGATAATGATGGTGATACCGTGGCACTCCCCCCCAAGCTTGGAACAAGCCAAGGGGATGCCAAACCTGATGACGAATTACTCCTTCGCTGGTGGTGGTGTTCTCTTGATGAGCTCCTCAATAAGTTTCTTCAAACCCTCAATCTCAAAGGTCAGAGTACGAATCAACTCCGAATTCTGCTCAATGCGATTCATGATCATATCGGACCGAGAATTCCAGTCCTTGTTATTCTTTCCCCACTCTTCCTTTTTAGTGTGTTCCTCCCCTGCATGGTTAGAACTAGGCATATCCACATCGAGGGAAAATTCCCTTTGGGCACATGTTGATATTGAAGCTCATGTATAAGAGTGTGGAAGGGTTTCTTGGTACTTGGAGGAGGTGACCGTGGAGAGAGGGTATGATGTGGAGGTTTCCCTCCTGTAGACATCTGTGTTGTCCTCCTAAGCTTGGTAGGTTTTGCCACCACCCCAATCCTTGTGACGGTAGCACGGGTGTCCGGTTGCTTGTCCTCCTCCATGTCTTCTTCATCGCCTACCAAAATCTCCTCCTCCTTGGGTTTGTGAGGATCCTCTTCCTCGGGCTTCTTGCCTTTGTCGTTGGCGGAGACCATGGTGCTCTAAACTTGAGAAGATTTCCTGACAGAAATAGATCGAAATGAAAACACGATGAGAACACGATGCACGAACCTCGGGGGATCCGGGGGGTTATATATTACGAAGTTTCAATGCATAAGGAAGCTTTTGATACAAAAACGAGGCGGAGTCGGGGTTCGGGGTGGTCTCACCCCCTCCAGGCACAGCCAGCTGGGGCCCGCGCCCGGGGTGGATTTGGCCACCCCGGACTCCGGTTCCTCCTCTGTTCCATCTCATAACTTCCCTTATGTATTAAAAACACCAAAAATATAAAAAGATCAGGATTTCATGAACCTTCTGTTTTCACCACTTTTACCTATTCCCGAACTCTGCAGACTCCTTTTCTCCTTCTCCTGAAATTTCCTTTCCTACAAGGTCTCACACAAACCTCAATGGAAACATTAGTGTAAGCAAAAACAATTAACCTTTAGGTGCGCACTTCAACTAAAATCCATCAAAACAAAGACTTCTGTAAGAGACAAATGGAAATGATAACACAAATCTATCAAAACGGACCAGAAGGTAAAGATTGATTTTTTCGAAAACCTTCTGTTGCTCAAATCAAAAAGTTCAAAACTAATGGAAGTTGGTTAACAACTTGGAGAACAAGCTCAGAAAAATACAGCTCCATCTGACGTACTGAGCTCCCTCACGAATGTTTACAATGAAGCACAAAAATTTGTCCCAGGACAGCCACTTTTCACAACTCCTCTACTTCTCAAAAGTAGTTGAACTTGACACAAAAACTAAAACAAAAAGTATAAGGAGCGGTTATTACTGAGGTAATAACTTCCAAGACTCAACCAAACTCTTGGGTTATCTCCCAACGAGTACTTTTCTTTAATGCCTTTAAGTTAGGCTTGAAACTTTCAAAGATGCTCACAAAGGAGATATATATATCTGGAATGAAAGAGAGCATCAAGAAGCAAATAACCAACACATTTGAGTCTAACCCACTTACTATGCATGGGGGTGTCATGAGAAAACAAATTGTTGAAACAAAAAGGCACCAATATAGGAAGACAAAACAAATGCAACTTCAAATATTTCAACATAAAACGGGGAAACTTAACATTATTGAGATGAATAAAACCATGTTTCCCTCCCTCAAAATAACTTTCAGTAGCACCTTGAATGAAGTTGACAATATAACCATCAAAGGAAACAACTCTATCACAAGAATGAGCATACTTACAGTCATCAAAAAGAGGTCCAAGGTCATAAACCGGATCAATAGAAGCAAGTTGTTCCATCCTGCAATCTTTATTAGGCAAGCTATTTTCACAAGGATCTTTAGCAAATTTGGAGAAGTTAAACTCATAAGAATCTCCATCAAACTTAGTTAAAACTTTCTCCTTCTTACAATCTATAATATCTCCACAAGTGCTCAAGAAAGGTCTACCAAAAATGATAGGGCAAGTTTTGCTAGCTGCTGAATTAAGCACTAGAAAATCAGCAGGATACTTAATCTTACCACAAAGAACCTCCACATCTCTTATAGTACCAATAGGGCAAATGGTTTCCTTATTTGCAAGGTGAATAACCATGTCAATGTCCTCAAGCTCACAAGGACCAATCTCATGCATAATTTCCCTGTAAAGCTCATAAGGAATAGCACTAGAACTAGCATCAATATCACATAAACCATAATAGCAATGATCACCAATTTTAACAGAAAGCACAGGAACACTAGCTTTTCTAACTTTACTAGGATGAGAGACAATATTAGAAGCGTCTTCACAGAAGAAAATGTGCTCATCCTCTATATTTCTAGCGTCAAGATCTGAATAGCTACCACAGGTTCAATATTAATTTGCTCATCAGGTTCCACAGTTTTCTTAGTACCTTTATTATCTGTACTAATCATCATAGAATACTCCTTTACCTTAGCTGAGAAAGGTATTTTCTCGACATAAGGTTCAGGAACAATATGATTAGTAGTACAAACTTCAGTGCTTCTAACAGGAACATGATTAACAACATCTTTATAAGGTGCATGGTACTTGTTTCACTTCTTTTTGGGAATTTCTATGTAAGAGGCAAAGGCTTTAAAACAATTGGCAATACTTTGGGAATCAAGACCAAACTCATTAGTCATCAATTCCCATAAAAGATTTTATGCATTCATAATCATAGTTTATACCTGACTTTCTTATTTTGTCCTTCTCCCAAGCTTCAGTGTTCTCTTGAATACGATCTAGGAGATCCATTTAGCTTCTTCCTTCATACGTGTGAATGATCCAGTACAAGAAGCATCTAGTAAATCTTTATCATGAAGAGAAAGCCTATCATAAAAGTTATTGATAATAATATTGTTAGGGAGTTCATGAATAGGACATTTAAGCATTAGTAACTTCAATCTGCCCCAAGCTTGAGCTGTACTTTCTCCATCACGAGGCCAAAAGTTATATATCATATTTCTATCCTTATGAATCTCACTGGGAGGATATAATTTAGAATAAAAGAGAGATGTCATTTCCTCCCATTCCATGGATTATCCATTCTTCAGCAGCTTATACCATTCTTCAGCTCTCCCTTTCAAGGATATAGAGAGTAACTTATTCTTCACTTGTTCAGTTGTGATAACTGCACACTTAAACAACCTGCATAATTCATGGATAAAAAGCAAATGATCACCAGGACAGACAGTACCATCCCCAAAATAATAATTATCCATAACACGATCAACAATACTTGTAGGTATCTTAAAAGGATCTATCTCAACAGGTGGTGGTTCATCTACTACCCTAACAGTGGTAGTAGTTTTCCCAAACAGAAAACCAAGTGGGTTATCCATATTGGAAAAAAGTTAACGAATATAAACAAAAAGCAATACTCACAGTATAAGTTTCCTCTACCAGTTCCACTCTTCAATAGCGCTTCACTCTCCGGCAACGGCGCCAGAAAATAGTCTTGATGACCCACAAGTATAGGGGGTGTATCGCAGTACTTTCGATAAATAGGAGTGTCGATCCCAACGAGGAGCAGAAGGTGTTGACTAGTGGTATGGAGCAGGAAATCTCTATAAATACTTAGCAAACGGATTTTTAAGGGTTTTCTGATAAAGCAACAAAACAAAGTGCAAGTAATAAAGACAAAGAACAAACGCAACAAGTGGCCCAATTCTTTCTTAGCAAAGGACAAGCCGGTGGGAATACTTATAAGGTCCAAACGTTCTTGAGGACACATGGGAATTCTGTCAAGTGCTTTCGCTTCAAATAGCTAAGTACTCTTCTTTGGTGTTGTAAGTGTTGTGTGGGTGAACATGTGCTAATATACCAACCTTACTTGGACTAATATATACTTGTGATTAAACCCACTACAAGCATCCGCAACTACAGGAAACTGATTAAGATATAAACCTAACCACAGCCTTAAACTATGAGATCCTACGCTCCCTTGTGCAAAGGTGTCCTAATGTGGGTTCAGGTTTCTATCACTCCGGAAACCCCACAATTAGTAGCCAAATACACAATGCACTCCCCTAGGCCCATAAATGGTGAAGTATCATATAGTCGGCGTACCACGGAGGCCCTGGCCGCTCGTGATGCCTGTGCCTTTGCTTGTCAGAAGGGTTTTCAGTTTGTTGTCCTTGCAGTGAGTTGAAGAGTAGTTTTTCTTGCTGAAGCATTGGGAAGAAAGGAAGACTGATCGTTCAGTGAATAGACCTATCTTAGATGAGATCAGTGAGTTGAAGAGTAGTTTTTCTTCTTTTCAATTTTTGTATGAGGGTCGCGAGGCTAACCAAGTGGCTCACTGTTGCGCCAAATATGCGGCTGTCAATGGTGAAGTACTGACTTGGGACGCTGAGTCACCTCCTTGGTTGATTCACAGCCTAAGGGCTGATTGTAATGGTGTGTGACTGTGAGGCTGCAAGTTTTTGACGCACTCTTTTCCTTACCAGGGTACCGAAGGGGACAGGAAGGTTTTTAATGAGGCGGCTTGCTAGCTGGTTATATATATATTGCTTTCAAAAAAAAATATAGTCGGCGTTCACATGACACCACTAGAAGAATAGCACCACAACTTAAATATTAAACCATTGAATAATAACTCAACACAAATCCACTACTAACAGCATGATTTCTCCCATGTCCTCAAGAACTAGACGAACTACTCACAAGATATCATATGGATCAAGATCAAAGATGATATGGTGATGAATAACAATCTGAACATAAACAATAATCCAATGGTTCCACTCACAAGCATCAACTACAATAGTAATTAACACCGGAAAATTTTCCCCTAAGAACTAATGCAAGATCCAACACGATTGTTACAGCGGGACGGAGTGGTGATGATGGTGCTGGTGGAGATGATGGTGTGGATGATAATGATGATCCCGATGAAGCCTAGCTTGATATAGGCGAAAGGGCAGAGTTGGAGGCCGAGCAGGTGGGCCACACCTCCCCCCTTCTACGCCTCCCCTTCTGGCTTTCTTCGTCTTCCGGGAAAATATAATTTTCCCATGTTTTTCTGGTTTTTTCTGATCTTCGCGAAATTGCATCAAAACACCTCTTTTTCCATCAGAAACCTGCCTCCGGCGGTCCATCCTCCAAGAATCATCCAACATGCAAAAACAGTGAAAAATCCATAAGTAATACCTCATAATAAGACATATATCAATGAATAGAGGCAAATTATGATATAGAATAGTGATGCAAATTGGACGTATCAGCCATATTGCCATGGCGATCTAAAACGTTTGTTTTATCTCTTACACGCTTACTTGATGAAAAAAATGAAAATTGACGCATCAAGGCATCCAAATGCAATTTCTTACCTAATATATTACTTAATATGAGCATTGCAAAATCAATTGTACGTTGTTGTCCTATTATGTGTCTACAGATGAAACAATTGCCATTTCGACGACCTTGAATTGTCATAGCTTTGTCTCACTTTGGTATCATGTGAGTGAATAAGGCCACAATATTATGCATTAATACTTTACTGCGATTTCTGAGTTAGCCATCACTGATCACTTTGTTTTGCATCACCTTTTATCCTAATATTTCTGACCTTTCCCATTTTGTCACCTTTGTTTGATTTCTGTATTACTAGATATATGCCAATTCACATAGTCAGAGCCTGCCCTCTCGGCCGCGGTTGTGCGCTGCCACCGCACGCACGCGATGTGCATCTGGTGTGTAGGAAGAGTTTGACAATGTCAAACAGCAAAAAGGAGAGGTGGGGCAAATTGGACCAGGCTGTGTATCAAATAATTCGAGGAGGTGAAAAACTTGTGTGAACGGTGTGTGTATATAATATAGACGGGAGAGAGTATGTGAATGGTCTATGGTGATGGGAGAGTTTGACAGCTTCGGTAACGAGCATATGACGTGGACTAAACAAGATGACAACAATCACGACGTTTGTGTTCATAAGGCTCTATCAAAAATACCGAGATAAAAAAAGAACAAGGTGATAAAAAATCATGTAGAGCGCGTTCATATAGGCCAACTAAAACCAGAGGGGTGGGCATCCAACTTCCCAAGCTGTACGGGTGGGCCTGTGAATAAATTCCATGTATAGCACATGTTGCAGCGTGCACCCAAACACCACCGCGAACAGAATGATACCGACCGACACCTCGATCGAGGATTCCGAGAGTTGGGTCGCCTTGGGTGTGCAACGATCTCTTTCGGAAAATCCGCGCAATCCTCCCCCGAGCCCTACCACTTTTGATCCTGCTTCAGAACCAGTCCGCCGTAATAACAAAATCGACCCACGAAGCAAATCCACCAGCCATAAATTCTCTATTAAGAAGCAGGGACAAAACTAGAACAATGTCAATGCACTTATCTCTATATCCTCTCTATTATTGTGTAGTCGTCCTATATAAATAGGTATTAGCTAGTACTAATTAATTATTAATGATGGACTTTGTTATTTTCATCGGATAAAGGGACCCCGATCGACAGCCCTCAATGCAGCTTTGTCTGTGTTAGGTAGGACATAATTTCATTGTATTAGTAATCTATGATTAAAAAAGTTAACCATCTTATATATCATAATTTTAATCAAAAACGAAGTATAAACTCGCAACCTCTTGAGTACAATTTAACACAAATTTATCCGGTTGATATTTGGTGCACGTGGGCACCAGTGATCTCGCTTTTCAAAAAAAAATCATATCATATTTCTGAGTTTTAAAAAATTCTGAAAACAAATAAGGATGTAGCCTATGATTTATACCACGTACGATGCAAAATCTCAATTCGAAAAAATGTGTACTTTTAGTTATACAAAAATGAAAAGTCACACATTGTCATTTTTGTCATTTTTGTCTAGCTCAGAATACATAACACTTCGAATTGACATTTTTCACGTTCGTGAGATACATCATTCGCGATTTTTAGGATTTTGTTTCAAGATTTTCTGAAACTTATAAGCGTAGACTTAGTTTTTTTAATAAGCAGGGAGCACTGGAGCTCGGAAGCCAAATGACTTTACGGAATTTATCTATCATTATTTTTCTTAAAACATGACGAGAGAAGAGCGCTTGCCTATTCACATGGAAGAAAATAGTTGTATACCTGATAAAAAATAGAAAAAAAAACAAGATACAAAGGACATGACAAGTCGACATAATAGGAAAGCAAAGCACACACATACACACTAGAGATAATAACGCTGGCGGTGCATAAACTTGTTCCGCATGTGCAAACCGGTGCATTAAGTTGAAAATTGGCATGGTCAAATACACAAACTTGTCCTGCCGGTGCAGTTTGGTGCAAATAGATGAAAATCGGTCAAACCCAGCCACGTTGGCATGCCACGTTTACAGCTAAACCTTTGCACTTTAGGCCCTCCTAGTTCTGTCGAATTGGCAGACCAAAGACTAGCCACGGACTGACCCGTTTCATGTCCTAGAGAAGGTACGGTTCGTCTCAGGTCACCTGCACATTTGTGTGTGCCTTTTTTCCAGTGTTGTACTCCCTCCGTCCATGAATAGATGTTTTAGGTTTTTTAAATTTTAGATGAATCTATATACTAAATAGTGTCTAGATTCGTCTAAATTTTGACAAACTTGAGACATCTATTTTAAAATGGAGGAAGTAGTTATAATACCTGAAGAAGCCTCCAAGGCGACCGTGGCCATCTGAAATTGACACGCGTGTGCAGCCCCAATATTGAGCATCTATGGATTACACATAATGTAGACATGTTTTCATATCACAATACAAACATAAGTAGATGATTATGTCATAGAAATATAGAAGAAATCTAGAAGGTAGCATAGATCAATGTCAACATAATTTGCATATTCTTCTAAAAGTTTCATTCTACCACAAAAGAGACCAATAAATATAGTCTACTACTCCCTCTGATCCAAATTACTTGACTCAATTGTCTAGATTCGGATGTATATAGACATGTTTTAGTGCTAGATACATCTGTATATAGACAAATTTGAGTCAATTAATTTTGATCGGGGGAGTAGTAGATACTAAATAGTGCATCTCTACAACCAATCAGGTGCATTTTGTGTAGACACAATTTCTTCAGGATTTTGATTGTGTGCACCATCATCACCTACAAGAAGGTAGTATGCACTCCCAGGTCCCGTATTGTAACCTTCATTTGTTCTTATTGCTCCCCTGTCCCTGGCATTACCAGCACCCCTTGTTCTTGTTGCTCCCATGCCACTGGCAGCAATAGTAGCAGCAGTAGCTTGATCAGTAGCTGCACTTCCAAAGGTTCCCCTTGATGTTGTTCCTCCCCTGCCCCTGGAAGCAGTAGTAGAAGTTGTTCCAGTTCCGGCTTGATTAGTAGCAGTAGCTCCCCTTGATCTTTTTGTTCCCCTCCCCATGGCAGTAGCTTGTCCTCTCCCTCTTGCTATAGTTTCAGTGCTCCTTCCTCTTCTTGTGCCAACTGTTTCCCTTCCCCTTGACATTGCAGTAGTGACCCTGCTAGCTGGCATGCTCTCTCTATTCTGAACAACAAAGTGAGATTCTTCTGGCAGTGCGCCTTCCGAAATTCTGGATGTTCTTTCCTGTGTACATAAATTTCACACATTCAGATAAAAAGTGTGATAAGAAATTGTGATAACTAGTGCATATTTAGCTTGCTTACTTCATGAAGCAGATTGTTAACCATTGTATCTTGCATGTCAGAAGGTTCACCTTGAATATTCACGTTTTGAGGCATTATTTCCTGAAATGGAATCAATAATGTCAGCAAGGCAAAATAATCGAATAATGCAGAATTTTAGTTGATAACTAACTTATAGAATGCTTGGATCATCATATTCTTCTCCCTCGTCACCATGCAGCTGACTTGAGCTTAGCATATGGTTTTTGCATCCATTTTTGTTGTGATCCGCATTCTTGCACAAAGAACAGTGCATTGTGACACCATGTTTGGTCAGTTTCCCATTTTTTTCACTAGGATCTTTCTTCCTGTTCTTTTTTGACCTGCCAATGGTCTTTTTGTACAAGGGTGGATACACAATAGTGCCATTCATCTTTTCCCAGTGCTCTTTGCTTCGCATAGGCACAACATAGGTTCCATAGGCTTTTAAATATGTCTCTACTGTGTAGCAAGAATGGACCATATCCTCTGGATTAAACCTATCTTCTCTACAACAAGCTAGGACATGCCCACATGGTATTCCACTTAGCTGCCACCTCTTGCAATCACGTGACCTTGTAACCATGTCCACAATTACCGGCTCACCATCATGCCTACTGACCTGATAAATTCCTCCACCTGCAGATGTTACACCATATCTAGCAGCAAATTCAATGTTCTTATCCAGCTTCTTCTTTATTTTGGGGCAAATTCTACCATGCCATTCTTCTGTAGCCTTTTTATTGTTGCTAGCTATTCTATTCATTATCTGGCACAATATCTTGTGAAGCATCGACAAAATGGGTAGCTCTCTAGCATCTAATATGTAGCTGCAAAGGCAAACAAATCATGTCAATATTGTGTACATAGATGATCTTTATGGTCGAGAACAATGCAAGCATATAGAATGGAAAATTCTAAATAATACCTGTTGAACACCTCGCAATGGTTATTTAGCAGCACATCACACTTTGGAAAATCATTAAAAAATGCCTTTACCCATGTGTTTGGTGCTAACTCTTCAACCCATGCATATGCTTCAGGACTGTCTCTCTTCAGTTTCTCCATGTTCTTCTCCCATGTCGGTAGATTTGTTGATCTTGCTATAGCCCATAAGTCATTTTTTAATGTTTCTCCCTTGTGCTTCTTGTGAAAATTTTGGTACAAATGCCTCACACAGAACCTGTGCTCAGCATCTGGCCAGATCTTTTGCACTGCTTTGATTAATCCCTGGAAACGAATAACAACGTCAAATAATTTGCATTTGTGTGAACAGAAATAGACAAAGTAATTGATAGTACCTTCTGCTTGTCACTCATAATCGTGTAGGGTCCAGTGTTGATGATGTTAAGATCATTCTTTAGATTTGTCAAGAACCACTCCCAGCTAGATGTTGACTCTACTTCCACCAGTCCCATTGCAATAGGGAAAATGCAATCATTGGGGTCAAGACCAACTACACAAAGCAAGTTTCCTTTGAACCTGGTTTTTATGTGACAACCATCAATGCATATTATTGGCCTACACCCCCTAAGGAAACCCCTTTTGCAAGCATCAAGAGAGAAATAAAGTGTGCTGAAATGCTCTTTTGGAATTGCATCACTATGTTCCTTGATCAGTTGAGTAGTCATGTAAAACTTGCTTCTTGGATTTGATCTTCTAAGTTCCTGCCCAAAATCCCATAGATGTGTGAATTGAGCCTCCTCATCACCATGAATAATTGTTAGTGCAGCTTTCCTAGCTCTCCCCAACTTCCATCTATCAGGAGCCATGTTGAACTCCTTTCTCACCTTTGTTGCAAATGACTTCAAACTCATCTTCTCATCATCTCTGAATTCTTCTATAAATTTGTTTGTTAGAAAAGGAGCTGTCAGTGCTTTCACATTCCACTTTCTTTGGCATCTGTGCTCAGGCTGAAATTTTTTGATAACAATACTGTGTGTTCTGCTATCTGCTGATGCCCTGAGCTTCCAAATACATTTTGTATTTCCAATTTCTCCATCACAATGTGCATTTAGAATTGTGGCAATGTTTCTGGTTTTTACTATCTTCACTCTGTTCCTGACAGTGTAAGCAGCAAGGGCCTGTCTCAGCTCCTTTATAGAAGAGAAACTCATCCCCATCTTGAACACAGGATTGTTCATGTCAAATTCTGGCTCAAACGTTCTAAACTTGTATGCTATTGTATGCTTTGCTGCTTCTGGCATGTCTAGCTGAGAATCATCTAGTGCATCAGCTTCTTGTACTTCTTCAGGTACTGCTTCTTTCTCTCCATCATCAGCTTCATCCACATTTTCATTGAAAAGGTCATCATCATCTTTGTCAACCTCGTAATCACTATCATGGAAATCTGAGTCAGTTTCTTCTCCTGAATCACCTTCGCTTTCCTCCGCATCTTCTTCTTGTACTCTTATGTTTGCTGCACTAGAACTCGTTCCTTCATCACAACCAGCCTTCCTTTTAGCAATGTTTTTCCCTTTGGTTTGGGATATGACTGGAGGAGGTTCTTTGTGACCATACATTAGCACATCATCTTCCATCTGCCTGCCTAGCAAATTCACATGGTCAACAAACACTTGCAATGTGTTGTTTGCACTAGCAGCGTTGATCGTGTCCACAAAATCTGCATCAGCCTTCAGAGGTTTCAATCATACACCTATAGGAATCCCTGGCAAACACCAATATAACAGAGCACTAGTTCCCACTATGTTGATTCCAACAAGATCAAGAAACTCAGTCATCCACAACATTGACCATGTATCTGTCTCGCAGTTGTCAAAGAAATCGATTTTTTCATCAACATATGTCCTATTCGCTCCAATTCCACAAAAGAAACCTCTGTGGTGTAACTCTACAGAGAACAATTCATCTCTAGCACCTACAATTTCATCAGTGCAATGCAAAAGTTAAGTACAAACTAAAAAAAACTACTAACTGACGACGAATGACAGAATATTCAGAAAATTCAGTTATTTGACGGACACGTTCAGTTAATAGACTAAAACAAGAATACTACTTCTCATGGATGCCAGAAACATCTCCAAAGTCTGACATGTGAAAGTTCGTAACTCATCACCGCAATGACACATTAAATGAATATAATACTAACTAGAAGAAAACAAGAGTTCTTCTAAAAAAATTCAATTGACCAAGATACTAGTACTTGCACGAAGGATCAGGAGTCTAGCCATCGCAACCAGCAGGAAAATACAGGAAAAACAATGATAACCGTCACGAAAATGAGATCCATCAGGAATCAAGCATTAACATGTCAGGATTAAATATCTAAGGAGAAACAGAAGTATGAATCTGAGAGGAACTGAAAGCCACGCCGAGGCAGCTGCTGTTGCAATCGGCGGCACCAGATACTAGTACTGGCCCTGTCAAAACAGAAAAAATCAAGCTCTTCCTAGGCAGAAATATTATAGGAATACTAGCTACATAAAAATCCCTATGAAATCCCCTTTCAAATCTTCACTTAAACGAGTTGATCATCCACACCAAAATCCCCACAGAATCTCAAATATAAAAGATGATTGCGTCGTCAGGCACTAACCGTATATGGGAGCAGGGTCGCCGGGTCGTCGCCGATGATTCATCTACGCCGTCTTGATTGTCTCCGGCAGCCAGAAAGACGATGGTGTCCACCTCCGTCGCTACCTGCGCAACCGCCTAGGCCTCTCCTTGAACAGAACGGTGTATCCGGAACAGACTACGCTAATTCTTGCCAAGCAGACAGACTCCAGGGTTACAAATGCAAAGAAGCCACCGCAATCCCCGTATCAGGTGAGCCGGGTGTGAGCTGTAGCTTACCCCCACTTGACGACGTGGCCCGACACGTAGGCTAGGAAAGGCTACTTTTGACCGCTTTTCACCGATTTGCACCAACGAAACAAGTTTGTGCATTTGACCGAACCAATTTTTGACTTGATGCACTAGCCTGCACATATGAGACAAGTTTATGTACCACCAACGTTATTATCTCTACACACTAACACCCCAAGCAAATGCCAAGAAAAAGAAGCTAGGCAACCTATCTTCCACACACCATCCACAGAGCCTAAACATTGCGTAGCCGCCCTCGTAGAGAACGATGGGACGATATTGCTAGCGTCTCAAAATAGTACGGATGTATCTTCCATGCTCCAAGTTGTGCTCATAGTGTGCATAGCCAAACCATGACCACAGTCGACCATGCTCGTAGTCCTACTTGCCAACACAGACGGTGTGTCCCTGCGAGCGATACATTAACGCACTATGTCGCAAACAAAGGGAAGTGGCATGACCACAAGTCGGCACATTACTTACGTAGTATTGGCCAGCAGGTCAAAAATTACAAGATTTGGCTTATGATAACACAAATATGCAATATAGTTTTCACATGAGGGGATAATTTTTTTTAAGAACCTAACACAGAGGGGTGTACATCTCCCATAGAGGGGTGTGAAGATCCCGATAAACTCCCAAAGGAGCACATATTTCATGGTCAAAAAATTGCATTCGTGAGTTTATGCCTAAGAAAATAGCCCTAGTCATGTAGGTTCACTATTTTGGTAGGGAAATCAGCTTGTGCCCAGATGCATTGTTCACCTTCGATTGTTGGTCCTTCCAAGTAACGCAATGGCTGAATGTGGTGCAAACAAAGCTATCAAACACGGCCACCTCTACGCACAATCTCCTATGGAACTTTGATAGACTAGTGCAAGGTGTTTTCCTAATGTCACTCATTCCGAACTTCAGAGAAGTATGTGTCTACAACATGACATGCCGTGTCTATATGGAGAAGCATGTGAACTGTCAAGCATATGACATGGACCAAACAAGATGAGATCGATCATGGCTTTTGTGTTCATAAGGCTCTATAAAAAATATCAAAGAGATATCAATAAAAGACTAAGCAGATACAACGTCATCTAGAGCGCATTTGTATATATAGGCCAACTGGAAGAATAGTGGTGGTCATCCAACTTCCCAAGCTGTACGATCGCGTGGTAGGCCCAATAATCCTACACCTACGGAAACTCTCCTACAAAATGACCTTACGGACTGACGTGGAGCCTTGTGTTTGGACTGATTTTTTTTCCTTCCTTAAATTGTGAAGTGCGTGGTGATCTGCTCAGCCTTTTGTTGGTTGTCCGTAAGAAAATTTTGTAAAACCCGTCCGTATGCCTAGCATTACTCTGGTAGGCCTATGAATAAATTCCATGTACGGACATTTTGCACAGGTGGCAGTGTGCATCCCAACACACCACCGCCGAACTGAACGATACGGACCTACGCTGCTCGATCGAGCAATCCGACGGTTGGATCGCCTCGGGTGCGCAGCGATATCTTTCGGCATAATTGGAAAACAAAGCACACCGCATACACACTAACACCCTAAGAAAATGTTAAGGAAAAGAAGTTAGGCATCGTATCTTCCACACACCATCCACACATTGAAGATGTCGTGTAGCCCTCCTAGAGAAGGGTGGGACGATATCCCTAGCGCCTCAAAATAGTACAGATGTAGCTGCCATGTTCCAACGTGTGCTCAACGTGCATGGACAAACCATGCCCACCGTCGATCCTGCTTGTAGTCCAACTTTTCAACGCCAATGGTGTATCCCTACGAGCGAAGCATTTACGCACTACGTCACAAACAAAAGGACGTGGCATGACCACAAGTCTGCGCAATCGCTTAGAAGTTTTTGGCTAAGTGGTTGAAGGTGTTTTTCCGATGCCGCTCGTTCCGAACCTAGATCGAAGCAGTGTGGGCATGTCACCACTCGCACACAGCAATGGTGTCTATCTAGCGAGCACTTAGTGTCTAGGAAGTTTGGGTTTGGCAGAGTGGACAACAGAAAACAGAGATGGAACAAATACTCGCAAAACGCTGTGTATCAAATTAACCTAGGAGGCGAAAAATCCATGTTAATGGTGCTTGTATATATAGGCCGACTATAAGACACGACGTGTGGGGCTGCCTGAGCTGCGAATGTCTGGACTAGCGTCCATGAATGAATCTTCGGCAGCACGTATATGTATGGGCGGCCCATATATGTGACATTGATATATTTCTCTGGCGTTCCGGGCGTAATCTTTTATGACATAACGTGCCTCCGGTCATACAGGATATTAGGAAGCTAGCTAGAACCTTTGTGTCATGTTCCTTCCGACATGAGCACCGTGAGCTGAATACTGTTGCCCATGTGCTATCTATACTAAGTGATTCTGTTATTTGCTCGGTGTGGGGTGGGGTTACTCCGGATTGTATCCGCGGGTCGTTTTGGAGTAAATAACACTAGCGGTCACTGAACTTGTCCTACACGTGCACTTAAGTCACATTTTTTGCAAACTGAACTAACCGGTCACACAACTTACAATTGTGTGCACCTGAGGTCACTTTTCGGTCTGTTGTCCGGTTTTTGACCAAAAAAAAAGGTCACATGGCTAGGGATGCTGCCTTATACGTGGGTCCCACCTATTAGTGGGAGAAGAAAGAAATTATTAAAACTATATGCCCAAAAGAGGACTCGAAATCCCTACCTGCCGCAGCTGTTGACAAGGGCCTACCAGTGTACCAAGAGAGACATTGTGACACCGTAGAGTAGGCTATATTATTATACTTGCAATTTTATCGCTAGCCATGGTTGGTCGAAGCTCACACAGGAGAGGCCATGGCCGCCATCGATCCCGCGCTCCCGTCTTCTTCTTCTTTAATTTCTGGTGCTCTAGGGATAAATTCGTGGAGATTAGGCATGGGATTAGCAACCTTATGTGGGGAACTAGGGCAAAGATTCATTAGGCTGCAGTTTCTTGCGCCATGGCGCCGGCCTGGCCGGAGTTTGGGGGCGGGCACCACCACAGCGCCCATACCCGCCCTTGACTTCTCGGCCGCATGTGCAAGTGGAGCTGGGCCCCGGGGGTGGACGGGTGGATCAAGGGCCGGCGGCATGGGTGGAGCAGGGCCCCGACAGTGCGCGGGTAGAGGAGGAAGCCGGCGGCGCGCGGGTAGAGGAGGAGGCCGGCAGCGCCGGGAAGAACATGAGGCTGCGGTGAGTAGAGCCCTGGCTTGGTACTACCGTCGGTGAGAGAGAGAGAGAGGGGAAGGAGATGTGTTTATGTGGGGCTGATATGTGGGGCACATGCCATCTCAGCTCTTTTTTTCCTGATTGCTGAGAAAGAATTATGTCATTTTATGTAATGATGCTTGTAATTTTGAAGGGGGGGCTAACTACAACAAAACCTGGCCAATCCACCTCACGTGCCCAGGTGATCGGTTTTTTGTCAAAAACCGGACAACAGACCGGAAAGTGACCTCGGGTGCACACGATTGCAAGTTGTATGACTGGTTAGTTTAGTTTGCAAGAAGTGTGACTTAAGTGCACGTGTAGGACAAGTTCAGTGACCGCTGGTGCCATTTACTCGTTGTTTTGTAATGACATTATTATGATTATGTAATTAATAAAGCCATATTTTCTTTAAAAAGAAACTTCCTCAACGAGCACCAAACTAATCGAGACGACATTGCAATATGGCAATGGTGCCAACGAAAAGCGTGGCTTCATGTTTCCTCGGCCTGCAGACATCCTCAAGACCAATTTGTGCGTCCGATCAGGAGCCAACAAACCTCCCAATGCCCTATGTGGACGCCACATTCTTAGGAGTAGGCTAACTGTTTGCTGATCTCCGCACTCATGTGCTTGGCCCACGCACCACATGCATGTGGATAATCCATGTAGAGCCGCATGCATCTAGCCCAACATGCGATTGTTTGCAATGCATACGACTAGAAATTTGAACAAATCATGCCCGGATGCTTTAGATCTGGCGATGTGTGGACCGGAATGCCATCAGCGGCCAGGTCGCGTTGCAAGCGATGGCGGCGGAGGCCAGATCATGATGCCGGTGATGACAGAGGCTAAATCGTGCTTTGGATGCAGGATGGCGCCAGCCGGATCAGGAAACTACATTGTTGATTTGAGGAGCAAGACCACCAGAATGAGAGAGAGAAACGA
This sequence comes from Avena sativa, assembly GCA_916181665.1. Taxonomy (NCBI): domain Eukaryota; kingdom Viridiplantae; phylum Streptophyta; class Magnoliopsida; order Poales; family Poaceae; genus Avena; species Avena sativa. The sequence goes on from OV702282.1 coordinate 294,611,559, forward strand.
GCAGAACACCTGGCCGCCCTCATCCTCCGTTGGGTGTCCTCCTCCGACGGTGGTGAGGCAGACGGGGAAAACAGGCGATGAAGGGTCTCCTAAGGTCTTGGTGGTGGTGCCTCCGGAGTCGCCAGTTGGGGGCTAGGGGAAATCTCAATGAGACAAGTGACTTCGATTTGTTTAGATTTGCATATATCTAGACACGTTTTATTTTATAAATACATGTAAATTTAGATAAATCCAAGTCACTTAATTCTAGACTGGGTGAGTATTAATTAATTATGAACGAAGAACTTCGTAATTTTCACTGGGATAAGGTGAATCCGGCAACCTCAATGCAGCTTTACCCTTGCCATTCAGAATAAAATTTAGTTGTATTAGAAATATGTGATAAAAAAGAATTGTCTTATATATTGTAATTTTAATTCTATAAACTCGCAATTGCAACCTATTGAGTAATGCATTTTTTTTTTTGAGAAACAGATCAGCACCGCATATTCACATAGACGAAAAAAGTTGCTTTACTTGATAAGCGAAAAATAGAAGATAAAAAAAGAGATACAAAGAGTGTGAAACTCTGGTCACTCGACAAATCGACGTAACACAGGCAGACAGACAGCATACACCACGTACACACTAACACAGCAAGCAAATGTAAGCGGATGGAAGCCAAGCGTCGGATCATCTTCAAATCTCGCGAGGCCTGCTTAAAAAATGGTGAGACGATATTGATAGCGTCTTAAAATAGTACGGATGTCCGCGCCATGCTCCAAGCTGTTCTCGGGGTGCATGGCAAAAACATGGCCACATTCAGCCACAACTGTAGCCCTACTTGTGGATGCCAACGGTGTGTTCTCGGGACCAAAGCATTTTTGTAATATGCTGCAAACAAAGCTAGGTGGCTTGGCCAACGGTCGGCACGATCTCTTACACGAAGGTAGGAATGCTGTCGAATATGTTTTTCTGATGTCACTCATTCCGAACCTTGAAGAAGTGTGTGCATGTCACCACACGCACATTGTATGCATGGTGTCTAGCATGTACTTGGTGTGTATAGAGAGTTTGGCAGAGTGGACAACACAAACAGAGGTGAAACAAATACTCGCAAAAAGCTGTGTATATCAAATTAACCGAGGAGTTGAAAAATCATGTGAACGGTGCGTGTATATATAGGCCGAACGAGACAGGAAGTGGGGCCGACTAAGAAGCGTGGAAGTACATGCCATCGAAACGTGCAATAAATAACGGCCCATATATGTGACATTGATGTATTTCTAGAAATAAGTGACTTTAATTTGTCTAGATTTGCATTCGTCTAGACACGTTTTAGCGTATAGATACATGCCAATCTAGACAAATCCAATTCACCTAAATCTGGATGGAGGTAGTACTAATTAATTATGAACAAAGAGCTTTGTAATTTTCACTGGGGTCAGGTAAAACCGGCAACCTCAATGCAGCTTTGCCATACGCAGAATAAGATTTTGTTGTATTAGAAATCTGTGATAAAAAGGAAGTATTGTATGTAACTTAATTTTAATCATTTGAACTCACTATTGCAACCTATCGAGTATAGTGCAATGCAATTATCTATCGTACTCCCTCCGTCTAAATGTCTTAAATTTATCAAAATTTAGATGAATCTAGACACTATTTAGTATATAGATTTATCCAAAATTTAAAAAACCTAAGACATCTATTCTAGGACGGAGGGAGTACTTTGTTTGATAAATAGAGCACCGCCTATTCACATAGACGAAAAAAGTTGCTTACTTGATAAGCGAAAAATGGAAGTCACTGGACAAATCGACAAACAACATGCACCAAGTACACACGAACACAGCAAGCAAATGTTAGTGAACAAAAGCCAGGCGTCAGGTCGTCCTGCAATCCTCGCGAGGCCCGCTTTAAAAACGGTGGGACGATATTGGTAGCGTCTCAAAACAGTGCGGATGTCTGCACCATGCGCCAAGCTGTTTTCAAAGTGCATGGCCAGAACATGGCCACTTTCTTCTGGAACTGTAGCCCTAGTGGTCGATGCCAACGGTGTGTTCTTGCGAGAGAACCATTTCTGCACCATGTCGCAAACAAAGCTAGGTGGCTTGGCCACCTGTCGGCATGATCTCTTACAGTATTCTGGGACCGTGGTCAAATGTGTTTTTCTGATGTCACTCATTCCGAACCTCGAAGAAGTGGTTGTGCGATGTGCATCTGGTGTGTAGGAAGAGTTTGGGCAATGTGAGACGGCGAAAAGGAGAGAGGTGAAACAAATTGGACCAGGCGTGTGTGTGCGTGTGCTCGTTCTTGTATATGAAATAATTTGAGGAGGTGAAAAATTTGTTTGGGATGGTGGGTGTATATATAGGCCGAGTGAGACATGAGGCGTGGGGCCGACTGAGACGCGTGGACGTACATAGGATCGAGATAATGGGCCTAGACTGGCTCCCGCGAATGAATCTTCGGCCCATATATGGCCGTGCAGTCGTGCACCCATACCGCTGGGCAGAGGATTCCGACCGTTGGGTCTCCTCGGGCGCGCGGCTATCCCTTTTGGCAAAGCCACGCGCACTCCTTTCCCGACCGTTACCATCTTCCATCCCCTCCGAATTCCCCCCTTCAAAACCTCTCCGCCCGTACGTAACCGTCCCCCGCCCCCCACACGAAGCAGACCCACCGCGAGACAGACATCCTACCCGGCGCACAATCCAGCGCTCGCCCCATCAATGGCCGACGCCGCCGCCCTGGTCGCCGTCCCGCCGCAGCAGCGGCACCCTCTGAGCCAGATCGCGGCGAGCGGCACGCACAGGCTGCTGCTCAAGCAGTGGCTCAAGGAGGAGGACCTGCTGGCCCGCCGGGTCGCGCTCCGGGAGTCCCGCCTCGACGGCGCGCGCAAGGAGATCGCGTTCCTCTACTGCGCCTTCTTCGCATTCCACGCCGCCTCCGTCCTCGTCCTCTTCCTCTCCTCCTCCATCTCCCTCGGCACCGACCCTTCGCTGTCCCTGTCGTGCCGGCGGTCGTGGATCCCGTGCCTCGTCTCGCTGCTGGCCTCCCTGGCCATGCTGTGGGCGCTGCGGTACAAGGCGGACACGGAGGCCGTCCTGGAGCGGGTGCTGGCGAGGGAGCAGGAGGACGCGGCGCTGCTGGGCAGGTGCGTCGCCGAACTCAAGCGCAAGGGGCTGGAATTCGACCTGCTCAAGGAGGTGGACGCGCTGCGCAGGGCCAAGAGCCTCCGCGTCGAGGCCAAGGGCGGCGCCGCCGCAGCCGCCGCCGTTGACGGGCCCAGGAGGTGGCCCGCAAGGGACCTCCCAGTCTTCGCGCTCTTCGGCGCGGCCTGTGGCGTCCTCGTGCTCACCAGGTTCCTCCTCTGCAACAACTAGCCAGCCAGCCAGGACGACGGCGCCGGATCTGGTTGGTTGATCACTTCACGTCTTCAGGACTTCGATTGCTTCATTCATGAAGAAGAAGCTTACTGCTGTTCATTCAGTGTTCGTTCCATCCTGCAGAACTGTTTGTTCTGCGAATTTTCATGTTTGTAATAAGGAAACAATATATTTGATGCTCCAGATTTTGTTTGCGTTGTTTTGTTTCTGATTGTAACAGAGAGCAAACTGCTCTCTCAAGCCTCACTCTTATGCCCAATAAAATGTACACTTAAAAGTCATACCACGTTTTGTTGCCCAAATTCATATTCTTACAATGTGTTCCTATCCTAGGGGAGGGATTGTGAACGGATTATATCTCATCAGGATTTAATTTGGCGAGTTTCCAAGAACAGAAAAAAAAATGGAAAATGTTGGGGAAATTGTGCAACAAACACACTACCAAGTGCCAGATGGTTAGTTTTCCAATTCAGCCAGAGAAGAGTCTCTTCAGAAAACCAGCAGTGCTCAACTCTCTGGTTCCTGGATCTGTTCTCCTTCCTGGGAAACAAACTTCACCAGGTTCCACGGAGCAAACTATCCTGTTCGTCTAGCTTCGCTCTGCAAGATTGGAAAATATGCAAACTATGTGTGGCTAAGAACTCAAGATTGGTGTAACCGTAAACGTAATATAGGAGCTAAGAAGAATAAACCAGCATGTTTGTATGCAGTGCGCCAGGTCAACTCTAGTTCCTGTCTTCTGAATCTGTTCTCCTCCTTTTACTTGCCTTTTTTACACATGAAACTTTACCATCACAAACCCCATTCTATCTGGCTTCAGATGCAAGCTCGGAAGTAGGCACAAAAATAACATGACAGGACCATTCCACAACATCGATTTGCACTTTTTATAATCCAAAACACAGACTGTGATTACAGATTATCACACAAGATGGACACCTACATCCTCCCAGCAAACATCATACACAACTACACAAGCAAAAGAATACTCAATGTACACAGGAACACAGCAGTATAAATATAATCCAACCCAGCGACGACAACGGGATCACACAATTTCCGGGTCAAGGAGCTCGATCGATCAGACGTTGGCAGGCCCGTCTTTCGTCAACGGGTACGGCCCCGGAGAGTGCCCTGCCACGCCGGGAGGCGGCAGGGGCGTGCCGTAGATCTGCGCGCCGACGCCGGCGCGCATCTCCTCGCGGCCCTTGTGCTTTCCGAGGAAGTAGCAGCCGAAGCCGAGCAGGATGGTGAAGAATATGAAGGGCAGGGAGATCACCAGCACGAAGCCCATTCTTGCTTCCTCCTCGTAGATGCCTTCAAAGCTTCGAGCTGGAAAGGGATTGTTAAGGTGAGCTCCAAGGAATGGGTGGGCAGGATGCTTCGAAGGGAATTGTTGAGGTGCTTTGCGTTGGGAATGGAAGCTTGGCTGGGATGGATTTATATAAACGAGGCGAAGGAGTATGGAAGAAGACTGCTGGCGCTGGAAGCTTGTGGAGCGAGCTGCTGTGACAGCGTAGGGGGTGACCGTTGGGTTGGTGCTTAATGGGCAACGGTCAAATGCTTTGGGTTCTTCTGCTGGGTGGAGCGTGTTCGGCCACATCAACAAGGTTACAAATGTACTACATCTTGTTGGTACTCTGAATTTTAATGCAGAGAAGATGACTTGGCAGCAAACCCATACATAGTTTAGCATTTCAATTCTTCAAAAGTGCTCGACATCGACAGTAATTTTTGTTCGAGATTGGAGCTGATACGAACGCCACTGCGGCAGATGAGATGTGGCATGTGATTCCAGAAAGCCATTTACTACCAAGATCACCTAGCTTACAGGCAGAACGTTTAGGAATATAAGATGTTTTAGGTTTGTAAAGTGAATGTATCTAGACACTTTTTAATGTGTAGATTCATTTGAACCTAAATACTAAAAGATGTCTAGATATATTTGCTTCACTAACCTAAAACATCTTATATTTCCAAACGCAGGGAGTACATCAGATGAGATGGCATGCTGCATGCAGTGATGGTGTAAGATTATGCTAGATATGCAAAGCTGACACAACGAGGGCAACTAGGACAATCCACAGTTTTAATACCACAATACAAGCGTCTGGGGATGCCTTCTGCGTTGACAGGCTCAGGGCATCATACGAAATCTAGTCGGGTAACACTTCATCAGCTAGAGCCACGCAGCCCGGCTAGCTAAATGATAGTACGTTTTACAGGGAACATGGGATATCTGTATTATTAACAACGCGGTGGGGACAGGACCACAGATAATATGAATCTGTATCCGACTGAAGTCACCAGGTGATCATATCATCGGTAGGCTTTAGTGAGCCCGCTCACGGAGGACATCAATCTCCACCTCGGTTGGGTCAGTTGCCTGGATCTCATAGTGGAACCCGTCGAGCTCATGCTTGATGCGGTCCTTGGAGGTGGAGTACAGCATCTTCGCACGGATGCGGGATGTTGCTGGGGACCTGTTTGTGCAGCATGTGCATTAGTTACAAAATAAAATGACGTGATTTTTCAGCTATGCATAGTAGCACAGATATCACAAAGAACTTTCTTAGTAGAAAATAAATTGGACCACTAGCAAGCATATTTAAAGACATGTGGACAGGCATCAATATACTTTCCAGACAGCGCTACAAGCATATGTACCAGGTACATAATTAAAGAAAGATGGCTACCAGATTCTCTAGCAATGTCCAATCCAAGTTCTTGATTCCATACTGACATCGTATTTATTCCAAGTTCTCAATTCATTCTGGACAGCAACAAGGATAGATAGCAGGTCCAAAGGAAAAAAAGGGGGCCATCATGTTATAGACATCTAGCAATATCCAGTCCAAGCTCATAATTCAATACTTCATATAAAAAAATTAAGAAACATGCTGCCTAACAGGAACTAACTACCATCAGCAATTTATTATTTCTAACAAGAGCTAGTTAGTCCCAACTAACTACTTAAGACTCATTGGCACATAATTGGTCAAGCATTAACATATGGATAAGTGACTATGAAGCTCACCAGGCAATGAAGAAAATCTTGCTTTTCTGCACATTCTCCCCAGTAACAAAGTCAAAGTCATAAAGGGCATATCTGCAGTCATTTTCAGGGAGAGAGGCCAGGAAATCATCATAACTCTCAGTTGTAGCCCCTGTCTTCTCCACAATAACCTGCTTTTGCTTCTCCTCGATTTTGAAGATAACATAGCGAAATGCCTTCTTCATCTGAAGCTCCAGGAATGTCTGCCTGATGTCAGGAGCAACCCCCATGCCAGAGGATGCATTGGACTGCAAAGAGTACACGTGTGAGTAAAATCGAGGAAAGCAATTACTACTTGAAACCAAATATGTGTCATCCCAAACCAGCAAATAACAGTTTAGAGATCAATTGTTTAAACTGCAATGACTCCATTGCCATGTCAGCGTAAACTTGTAACTTAGGACGAGACTACAGCTAGCACATTCAATGCGGCAACAGGCCTTGCGAAACCACATACAGGTAGCTGACACACTATGAGCAGACATCCTATTTGGTGATGATGCTGATGCAATCAGAGGGTTCAACATCAAATTCATAATAAGTTCCAAACTGTTTTAGACTGCGATTAAATCCACCATGGGTCAGAATAACAAAACAGCGGCCACAAACTACCAAAACATGTTGTTTATACGGAAATTATGCACATCTTATTTCCAGTTAACAGCAGAAAGGCTCTAAAATGCTCATCCTGGTTTAACAGATGGAGCTTATTCCACTTATATGCATCCAAAGGATGGAACAGGAATGCTCCGTTTCAAAACACAGCATCAACTCTCTCGAAATTATTCAACCCAATACATGATAGAAGCAAGATAAACGTCATGACCCATGTATATCACTTGGCTATAAATCCGATAAGTACACAAGGAGTTAGACAAATATCTAATAACAACCTCAATTATACAGTAAGACAAATGTTCATATGTATTAAACAACTTGATAGACTGGCAGCCAATCAGCGATACCCAGAAAAGGTCTGATGGATGCATCCCTCTAGATATCACCATCCAAGTGGGGGTATGAAAATGAGTGATTCACACTTTACAAAAAGCAGATGGCTATGCTTTTTACTGTAAGAAGGAAGCAACAGCTCCTAACATGGCTACCCTTCCGCCCTCCATATGAACATGGTCCACTTATACAAGTCATATATCAGAGGTGCTTACAAATAATGCAACAACTCGCAAGCCAAGTGGTCCAGTGCAACCAAATACAAAAAGTGCAGGGGGTTCTTTTTTTTTACGAGAAATTGTAGGAGGTTCTTCCCCAGCTGAAGTGGACGTTTTCTTGTCTCCTTTGGGGCTAATAACACAACTTGCTATCCCTGTCCCCAGACGCCCAGATCATCCTTTGACTCACCGTGATAATACTAAATAGTCCCCTTCATTTCTTTGGCTCAACCATCCTTTACCCCTCTCTTCATTTCTATGGCTGGGCCTTCTTTGTCTCCCCAGTTTTTCCATCGTTAAGCACATATATGCAACCTTGTGCTACAACAACTGACAGCCAGTTACCAGTGTATAACATGACTCTTCGCTCATCATCCAACGATTCACTGGCGATGCAGAAATTGCCGAATCATACAGATAAGTGCAGAAATGAACTAGCAGACAAAACATCTGGTCAGTACGCAATCCGAGAGGACGACACATGGAACTAACATAGTATACTAGTAAACTCTGTCCAGATCAAACCCAGCGCAGCCGCCAAACCATCCCCCGAGTCCATCCACTCTCTGACGGAATCGCGGCTGCTGCGGAAACTCTGCAGACTACCACCTTGTGCGGAAACGCAGGCACCTACCACCTTCGGAGTAGTCCCTCTCCGTTGATAACCATTTGTTTCTTACCCCGAATTAGTCGCTAAGAATAATAACAGAGAGAAAAACATCGCAACAAAGGGAACCAACTGCTCCCCCGGCGGCCTGCGGTGGGAACAGAACTCCCTCGAGTACTAGATCTGTAACGGGGAGACACGAACACCTGTCCAGAAGCCTACACCCAGACCAGCGGCAGATCTAAAGCTTCGGCACGCTCGAGCGAGCGAATCGACCCCGACAGAAACCGCCAGGAGGAACTAGCGGGGAAGGACAGAGGAGGGAGGATGGGGAGGGGGAGGACTCACGGAGGTGCGCATGAAGGCCATCGGGGTCGGAGCGGCGGCGGCGGTGGCGCCTCCGCAGGGTTCGATCGCACGCGGACGAGGAGGAGAAAAGATTTATTCCGTTGCGGAGGGCTCTCTCTCTGTTCTGTTCTCTGCGTGTTTTCTCGGTGTGGCGTGGAAGATTCAGAATGGGCGTGCGTTTCATATACTAGGACGGTACGCGCACGCACGCGGCTCCGGTGCGGGGGCTACACGGTGGGCCGGTGACGGTTCGTGGGGATAACGTGTCAGTGAGAGCTGGTTGGCGGTGGACGGTGGGTGTGGGCGGCGGCGGATCAGACGGCTGTGACGCGTGCAACGGGCTGGCCATCGCTGAGAGAGTGGGCCCACTCGCAGAGTCGTGCTGAGTTGGGGCTTTTCGACGTGTGATCTCTTTTCGGTAATATTTCTAGGGGAATAAAGAGGAGGCGAAATGGGACAAGTAACGCGTGGAATTCACGCACGGGTTGCACAACCCTACACGCGTGAACGACACAAGATGGCACGTGCTATTCTTATACACTCTATATCCATGATTAAATAACTAACATTTGTCTCGATCGACATAAAAATATAGATATATGCGATTCAGTTAGAACATCTTCACCGGGATCTTCATATCTTGGTCGGCAAGCGCACCGGCAGTAAATCCGGTGGCCGGCGTCAATACTACCCTGCGGTTTAGGGAAGCCGTCTCATACCGGTGCCCTTCCTCCCTCCCCACAACCTACCGACCCACACGCAGCAATCAAAATGACTCAGCCCAAAATTCACATTTCACGACCACACGTCGACAAGATAGTTCGTAGTTCATCTCATTGGCCCAAAATGCCAAAGTCGGGCGGCGGCATCGTATATTACAAACCAAGCCATCAAATGAAGTCGCTCCGTCCTCAGTCACGATCGAAGTTGGCCGCACCAACGATGCCGATGGTGGACCAACAGTTGTGCTAATAGGTGTCCACGCCATTCTAGGATCGGCCAATATGTCATGTTGGTATGTTTTGTGCCGGTGATAGGATCAAGGCTCACAAGCTTCCAAACATTGTTCATCGGCCATCTTTCACCGAATACCCTTATTGTCGGCGCGCTCCTTTTTGTTCGGCTTGCCCTTGCCATCATGCTCGACAATTTCTTGTTATTCATCCACCTTTCCATCCCCACCTTTATTCATCTTCCTTGTCATTCTCTCCCCTGGATCTGGTCATTCATGGCACTCACGCACCGGCTCTCGACCATTCCGTCGAACACCTCGCGGGCAGAACGCCCTGTCCACCAAATAGATTACGGTCGGACTGGGAGGTCCCTACGCCGACTGTGTCGAACGATAGTGGTCTCATGCGCATGGTCGACGAACCATCGCATACGGCCTAGTTGAGGTTGAGGTGGGCGTGGTTGGCGTCGTCGATGACGATGGACGGGAACACTCTTGTGTTGTTGTCCGGGTGGACGAGCTCCTTCTCGCCGATCTCGGGAGAAGAAAACCAAGACTGCGGATGCGACGGCAACCCAAGGCTTCTGCTTTCCTCGGACTAGACCGACGACGACGGCGAGGTACCGCGGCGGGTGTTGCTGCTCCCATGCGTGCCAACCGGCTTGGCTTTGGATGTACGTCGTCACCAAATCCTCCTTCTCCACCGCCTTATTCCTCTCGAGGGTGTGGCTGTGGCATCCGTTGCGGTTGGCGGTGACTACCGCCCTTGACTCCAAGATCTTTTTCCACTCTGCCGACGGCATGTCGTCTGGCTTTACGGTCAAACGCTTCTTGCGCGACTTCTGGAGTTGTGGCACCGGGCCGGTGATGGGGCTTCTGGACGCCGGTGAAAATGCTCTTACTACCTACCCGATGGAATGGGGAGTAGGATAAAACTACTGTCTCTACCTCAAAAAAAAATGATGAAACTACGTCTAGCTTCGCCGGTGACCGTGCTAGATTGCCCGGCCAACCAAACCGTCGGTAGGGATCGTAGCCCAGCGTGGCAAGTCTTGATGGAGCGGCAGCCATCGCCGAGCGGAACCGGTCAATAGCGTTCGTCGAGCCAGCCACCTCTCCACGTCGTAATTACAACGAGAACGTAGCCTTCATGGCGCGGTTGTACATGCTGGTCCAACCAGTGCCGTGTCACCTCTGATTCATCTCCTGTACTAGCTACTACTTTTTCTGTTTTAAAATATAAGATGTTTTAAGTTTGTGAAGAAAATGAATCTAGATTTTTTTTTATGTAGATTCATCTTAAAGTTGAGTGAACCTACATACTAAAACAAGTTTAGATTCATTTTCTTCACAAATCTAAAACATCTTATATTTTGAAACGGAGGGAGTAATAATCATCGTTTGATGCGTCGTGTCTTGATCATGTGGCTGCGCATGGCGCTCGCTGTGTCGTCGCTCAAGCCTCGTTTTCTTTCAAAGGCACTTAATTATGTGTTTCCACGTTCTTCATATATTCAAGTGTTTCATTCATTCATTTCATGGTTTAATCATGCATTTTCGGGATTTCTAAATTTCCCCTATGTATATATGCATAGATAAACGGCAGAATTACCTATATATATATATATATATATATATATATATATATATATATATATATATATATATAGAGAGAGTCGCGCTATTTGACTGCCCGACCCCAACCGGCTCCGCGAGCGAGCGCGTCCGCGCTAGACTCAGCGACGTAAAATTCTTTGCCCCGTGAGCGCGCGCGTGCCAGGCCCAGCGATGTAATTTTTTTTGCATGCGAGGTAAGATTTCCGGTCAGAGTCCAAAACCGTCCCACAGGCACGCTGAGCCAGCCTGTGTGTCTTAATGACTTTTTTTATGAAGCGACCTAAAATATCTCTCAGCCAACGTAAACTACTGACATTGGAAACCCGCTAGCCAACATAAGAAGAGTTACTATACCATGATTCTTTTTCCAACATCATGAACCTTTTTTTGCAAAAGATGGCTCAATTATACATTTCAATAAGAACCCACATAAGAATATGCCAGGATTATTCTAGATTACCTCTCCTGATTACACAGTTTGCCTGATTACAAAAACATAAGATTGACAGGGACAGCCTAATGACACATTCTAAGAACTCCATGCCATTGATTCAAGGGCATGTAAAAGAGATATACATGTTTCTGCATACAATTAACGACATAGTCAGATGTGCCCATAGAATAAAAAAGCATGGCCTAACTCCTATCAAACATAAAGGAATTAATCCCCAAACAGGTAGTGAAATAGATTACTCAGCATAATCCATTTTTTACATTAAATCCATTGCACGAAATTTTGATGGTTCATTTCCATGCTACCAAGCAACATTATTTTGGGGCTGGCGTACTATAATGTGAAGCCTTCAATCAATTGCTTCTCATCAGTCTTGCACTCGAATGCCTCATTACCATCAACCCATCACGATCTTTAGTGTTGCAGCTTTGTTACAAAAATTACGGAAAATGGATGTTAAATCTGCAAGCTCAATCAAAAAGTAAAGATTTGAAACATAGAATTATTGTTTCAATAATATGTTCCAAAATGTACATGTTATATTTTGTTACCAACTAATGCATTGTACGGTAAGGGAAACAATGACATTTAACGTTGGAGTAATGATGAAAATTATTGATGCAAGATTCTAATATTCATGGTTGTAGTTCTGAGAACTGTTAGCAGTGACTCACAATCTCAGAAAACTAGGAACAAAATCAGCAGGCAAACCTTGTAAAGAAAAAATATATCAGTTATGATAACAAATTAAAAAAATCAGTAAATCCAGGAGGGTTACAAAACCCGGTTAGCTTGACAGATCAAGTCCATGATTCAGGTCAGATGACCAGCAGGTAATGTCAGTGATATATATAATCTAGAAAACATGTGGCTAATTATTTGCCTATATGGTTGTATAATCAAATACCCATTAACGAACAATCAAACAATTGTTTACCTTAAAAAACAGATATTTATCAATCCATCTTATGGCGAGTATATGTGCTGGTATGTCTTACCGTAAGTAAAATAGGCCACCAAGTCGCAGTGCCATGTTCCCATATGCGCATAATTTTCTCTAAATACTTGGCTACGTCTCCAAGTTCCTTGCATGTCCCTCGATTCCATCGCATAACACCTATACTTCATTTTCCTAAGAAATTTATAATATATAGAACTAGTATTATATTATTGGTCAGGTACACTTCCAATTAACTGGATCAATTGTTTCTGCCACACGACCTAGATCACTGGCAGAGTATTAGATTTACTATACATAGTGAGTAGTGACAGACTAGACGCAGAGCCCTGCATTTTTCACTGAGGCAAGCATGACACCACGGATCGATCTGTGGCAGAAGAGGAACAAGTAGGCATACTAATTTGTTAGTCTCGGTCGTCGTGGGAGATACGGAAACCAACCGCTTAGCCGAGGGCTTCGGGGTCCTCGACGGCGCAGCAATCGTTGAAACTTGATGGCGTGCAGAGGGTCGACGTCCTTGAGCTCATAGTACCTGCACCGGTCTGCCACCGTCATCGGGAATGGTAAGAATCAGATCGATCCATGGGTCTAGATGATTCACAATTGGAAAGAAAATTGTAACTTACTCATCCAAATTGGTAAATATGGGGTGGTAAAGAAAAAAAGCATGAAGCGCCGTTTCCTGGTTGCGGACCACCTGTATCAGTTAAGAAGCACACAACAAGGAGCTAAATGAACAAAAGGTAAATTACATCTCCAAGCAGCCTCCCACAACTGTTGGGAAGATTAAAATCGGCAACAAAATATTACACTAAACTGTATTTGCAACTGAAAAGCACAAGCAACAGTAATAGGCCCTACTTGATGACCTACCAGGCTTGTGGTCAACCTGCCATGTCAACTACCTTGTCTAGATAACCCACTTCAATCAAGGGCTACGATTAAAGTTTGAAAAAAATTTAGAGAGCATGCAAACAAGTGTTTGAACATCTTTTTATTAAGTTCAGGACTGAGTGATTTACTTGACTTCTATAGACCAGTTTATAAAGCTACAACCTATAACTTTAGATGTTTAAATATTTGATAACAAAGTTCCTTGTAGTGCCATACTGCTGTAAAGAACGGCAGGCAAAAATTATTGATGTTTTATATAGCTAATCTATCCTTGTCTGTAGGATCAGTGGGTTACTTCTATGATAAGTTCTATCCATTTCTTGTCTGTAGGATCAGTACGTACAGAAATCCCTAGTGCATGTGTGAAGCGCCAATGACACAAGAACTGTATGAATAATTTCCTTACATCAAAGTAATTACATTATTAGAATACCAACTATAGTTCTATCAGCTGGATTTCAGTTTTACTGATTTAAGATATGATGTGTTCAAGGAAAAAGTAAGGGAATATGATGCATATTTAAGGGCTTGCCAGGGATAAGTCGCAACGAAAAGAAAATATAATAACCATATTAAACTGCAGCTTCAGAGATAGAAGCTTACCACTCCAGCAGGGGATCTTTTGGGGGCAAGCAAATAATTCCTCAGTTTATATCCCAGTCGCCATATCTCGTAAATCAACATCAGAAAAATTGAGAAGTTATGAACGCATTGACAAATCCATGTACTGCAACACAAGAATAAATCACAGATAGAAGTACAAGAATGCTACGAGCAGTTTCCACAAACTAGAAGAAAATAAATGGTATGGAGAAAAGTTTGCCCTTTTGATTCCAATCTGTACTCTTGTATCCGACCAGTTCAACACTTCAGCTCCAAACGTACCATAGCCAAAGTTGCCTGGAAAGAGAGAGGGATACAGGAATTGTAAGAGATTGAAACGCATTCGCTAGCTAGATCCAACAGCTGCTAATGCAAGAAGTTGAATAAGAGAGGAGCGGCCAACACCAAATCTTGTTGCAATCGGCCGTGCTGTGAGCGGAGGGCTCTTCAAACTAATTACAGATGTGCCTGACCTCTTCCGTCAATATCTTGATCATTACTTCCTATGTACAGGAGATGTTGCAGAAAATTCAAGACCACTCATCAGCAGGATGCACATATTTAACTTTAAAGAACTACATCATCCGCTAGAAACTGAAGAACGTGGTAACATTGGGAAAGAAAGAAACAACATTCAGTACCGATATAGACTATGCGGGGGTGGATCTGCCTCCGATTCCTCTACTCAATGACCAAGCAACACAAGGAAATCTCTCTAGCAGTCAAACTCAGTTGGTGAATCGTGAGAGAGGAAGGAGTCTCGTAATATAAGTCCACCGGCGTACTCTGCCCGCCGAGAAACGATAAACATCAGGTCTGAGGCCGCCCACCGGACCTGCAAAAAAATGTCCGCCCTCCGCTCACCACGATGCAGATCCTCCCCTCAGGCCCCAGCCACCACCCTCCTGCGCCACGCCTCCATTGCCACCGATTCAGCCGGCCAAGTACGGCGCCGCTGATTTCACACCTCACGACGCAGCCGAAGGCACCCACAACATAGACCCATCCGCCGTTCTCTTGCCCACCAAGGCCCTCCCATGGCTCACTCGCTCACCCCCGGCTGCGCTCACCCGCTCGCGGCCGCCACCGCGCTCAATTCCAAACCGCTCATCGCCCTCTCCGCTCGATAATAAACCAGGAGAAAAAATCAGGTGATGCTGCGTAGCTCTCAGATCCCACGAGCACGAGGCCATGACTAAGAAAATAAACCGACGGGATAAAAGAAAAAGAAAAGTTACATCGGGTGGCTGGGTAGAGCAAACCATGCACCGGTTCGGCTCGAACGATCGACCCGGGTGCAGAATTACTTATTCACGCATTTAGACAATCTAATAGAGGTCCCCTGCTGCTTTTGCACGCGCCGCCCACTCCCATCTGCAAGCAAAAGCTACTATATATATACAATCTAAAGTATTGACTCTGCCCCAAATTACTTGTCACGCATTTGTTAAATATATATTTTTAGTATATGCATACATACAAATTTAGACAAAGTCCTGACAACTAATTTGGAGCGAAGAATGTACTCTTGCAGCATTTTTAGTATACATACAAATTTAGACAAAGCCCCTACAAATTTAGATATATTTTTAGTATTGTAGTTTTTGGCATTCATTTAGCAGCATATTAGGCCCACTTCTCAAAGTCATGATGAGTTGGGGCTCTTATCGGTAATATAACGTGCTCATATTAGCTTTAACTTCGACATTTGCATATTTTTGGACTATATAATACATTCTCACATGTACACTTGCATATATTATATGTTTCAAAAATATGTGCCGAAAATTTGTCTAAATTTGGATGTATCAAGGCTAAATTATGTTTAGGTACATCCAAAATTTGAAATGTTTGCTACATCCTTTTCAGGACGAAGGGAGTATTGCTAAAATAATATGTATGTATAATTTCTTCCCTGAGTATGGTTTTTGCTACTATTTCTTTTATTTTTGCACACAATCTGTATGTATACAATTTTTAGGATGTAAAATAATATGTACAGTATTGGTGACAAAAACTCCCTAGGAGTGGACCCTAGACAAGGTATGGCTGAAACAGAACAGAACACGATCCACCGATAAGATCGCCGCCGTTTTCCCTATTTTGCCGGTTTGGCCACCGACGGCGCCGCTGGCCCAGCTCCTACACCTCAGCCGCTATCTCCTACCTCCACCCACTCCCATCTGCTGCTTTTGCACGCGCCGCCGCCAGCCAGTCCAACGGCCGCTGCCTCCTCTGTCTGGTTCCGCCTCTTCTCCCCACGGCGCCCCGATCTGTTGGGTTTATCCGGCGACAGTCCGGCTCGGACTGTGAGGAGGTACGGTGCCCTTTTCCCCATTGCAATCGGTTTCCGATTTCGACTGCAACCCCGGCCGGGAAGGGGCCTCAATAAATCATCAACCCAATCTCGTAGGGCCGAATATTTGAGGGATTTCCTTGACTGTGTTGGCAGATCAGAACATCGTTTGCAAGCCAGCCCTATTTCAGAGCTCCGTCAAACTCTTTTGGGAGCCGCAAAATCCAATCTACAGATAGACGGGATATATAACCATGAACCAGAGAACTGATAACCAGGAGGTGACCGGAGCTAAGCGGCGGCAACGGGAGGTCAGCTCATGCGAGCGCACCGGCAAAAGGTCTGAGAAGCAGAAGCACCTCTATCTGGTGCTGGATGACTGGAGCAAAGGCTTCACCATCCATAAGATTGACGACGATGACGGCGACGACGCTGACCTCAGGGAGCCCGGAGTCCTCCGGGTATTCACACCTGTAACTGGTCGGTGCATGACCTTCGATGCCATTGGCAGCAACATCTTCATCACCACCAACCCACGCTGCGGGCGGACCCCAAGCGTCATCTACAACACCGAGGCGTCAGGGCTGGCCGTTGGCCCTCCCCGCCCGGAGCCACTGCTAGGTGACTCCTACATGTCCATCTCCACTGCCGATACGCTGTATGCGTTCCAACATTACATTACAGACCCGCAGCAATTCTTGCAGGTCATGTCCTGGGCGCCCACGGACAATGACGATCCGTGGGCTCCGAGGCCAACCATGGACTGGGGATGGCAGGGCGTGGACTCGCCATGGCCATTCCCCAACAACGAGATCATCGCCTCCTACTCCCTGCACCCGGATGGGCACACCATCTTCTTCTCGGCGCACAGCAAGTATGACAACCCGAATCCTAAGTCCATTCGCACATTCTCCTTTGACACCAAGCACCGTCGGTGGAGGTCGCACGGGGAATGGTCCTTACCTTTCAGGGACCAAGGCCACTTCGATACCATGCTGGACGCGTGGGTTGGGCTTAACAAGGATGGCTTCATCTGCTCTTGTCAAGTTCCCTCCCGCTCCAGCTCAGGCCACCAGCCGCCTGACTGCAAGATGCTCCAGGAAAGGTTGCTCTGCAGTCCCCCTAGAGGCGGAGTGCCAGCGACAACGGCCACTCTCACACACGTAGGGAACGACGCCAAGTTTTGCCTTGTGGAGTGTGTGTTGCGCGATGGGGATCATGCTTTTGGTCGTGATGGTTGTACTCTCCACATCACCACGTTTGGCCTCAAGTACTCTCATAAGGGAGAGCTGCAAACCATGGACCGTGTCACTAACTCATATACAGTGTCAAAGCATGCCCCCTTGTTTTCTCCCGTGGCGTTCTGGATGTAGGAACTACCTCTTTGTATGCAATATGCATACTACGTCCGTCCAGTACTCTGGTCTCTGGATGTAAATTATATGTGATTTCTGGCAATAACATGCTTGCTTCTCCGGTCAATTGTGTAGAACCTGCTTTTTTCTTATATGTCAGTTATGGGAAATGCAAAGATGCCTGCAGTCTTCATCAAGAGCTAAAAGATTTTCTGTGTGCATTTGCTCCTTCTAGTATGCTATACATGTTCTGTTCTCTCGGTAAGCAATAAAAAAATGCTGTCGCTACACAAAAAGAAATACTCCCTCTGTCCTAAAAAGGATGCCTTAGATTTGTTAAAATTTGGATGTATCTACACACTAAAACATGTCCAGATTCATTTAAATTTAGACAAATTTGCGATATCTTTTTTAGAACTGAGGGAGTAGTATATTTACTAACTAAATTATAAGTGGTATGCTGGTGCCGACTGGATCTTGGAGTGCCGGCAGTGGGATGGAACACTAGTATTTCTTGATAGTGAAGTGAGGTTGCAGTTTTGTAAATCCAAGCACAGTAAAAATGTACCGACGGAATGCTGCTGGAATTTATAATGTCCTTTCCTGAAAAAATATCTACACAGCAGTAGGGCAATAAATACAGTTAGCAAAAAGCTTCACAGATCAGCTGGGTGCTCAACTGCTCATCCACAACATTTTGGTGAGTTCTTATGTCAATGATACCTTAATAGTTGGATCAATTTAGTATCTTATGTAGGTGATAATATTTTTCTCTAAATTTGTTAGTGCTGACTTTGTTTGATTTGTACCACTTGTTTTGATATTGTGCCTAATAATTTCTACAAAAAATATATGTATTTTTTTATAATCCAACCATGTAGCGTACTGAAACAGCTGAGCTGTATTAATAAAAAATAAATTCTGATTCTTATACTTCTGCTGTAAGTACAAATTTTCTCAACTGACTCTTGTCGCATAAATATAATATTTGGCATTAGTGGAAACACCACATTGTGTTGTGTAATAGTAATACTCATTGTTTTGTGTCCGAAAAATTAGTAGCACCTACGTACAAATGCTTCTGCTTTGTTGATGGATTTTTCATGGCAACGTCTATCTATGATAGTTTTACACTTTCTTATTCCTCATGTACTAGTATAGAAGCATATCTCATATGCCATTTATATGGTGTTTATCTCATGAATATTACTTGGTGATCGCGTTCCGCTTACAAGAAAGCTCCTTCAGCCCAGAGTACAAGAGAAGTTAATCTGATACCAGTGTACCACTGAAACCACCGAAGTGAAAAAGTGTAGAAGGATGCTCGGATGCCTGATTAAACAGTGAGACCGGTGAAGGTTCAAGCTCATATCCTTCAGATAGAATTGACATTGCATATGGGACAAGCCTCAAGTACTCTCATATGGGACAACTGCAAACCATGGACCGCGTCTCTAACACCTATACAGTGTCAAAGCATACCCCCTTGTTCTCTCTGGTAGCGTTCTGGATGTAGGAACCCCTCGTTATATGCAATGCATACTACCTCCGCCGAGTACCCTACCCTGGTCTCTGGATGTAAATTATGATTTATAGCACTAAGATGTTTGCTTCTCCTGTCAATTGTGTAGAACCTGCTAAGCTATTTTCTTATATGTCAGTTATGGGAAATGCAAAATGGGTATGTTCAAGAGGTAAATGACTTTGTGTCTTTTTGATCCTTCTAGTATGTTGTATATGTTCTGCCCTCTCGATAAGCAATACAAATATTTTATGTCACCGCATAAGAAAGGAAAACATTATACGCAAATAGTGGGCTGCTCATGATGGTAATAGCTGCGCATAGGCATACCATCGTTGGATCATCCTATATGAAATTTTCGTTCCTACATCCAAACTAACAGCGTTATGTAACTTTTCCTGCTTATATATACATAATTTGCTGTTAGCACCACACTTACTAGACTTACTGTCACATGAAAGCTTCTTCAGCCCAGAGTACAAGAGGAAAAAGATACTATGGTACCACTGAAGTGAAAAAGTGCAAAGAGATGCTTGGGTCCAGGTTAAGCAGCAAGAGTGGTGTAGGTTCAAGCTCACACCCTTCCAATATATAGAATCGGCATTACATGTCGCCCAGCAAGTACATATGCGAACCAACCAGAATGCACTCGGTCAGCAGGATCTAGTTGATATAGGATTGTTAGAATGGTGTGTCCCTCTCTTATGTTTCGACTCAAGAGAAAGCCTTGCTGATTGTTTGGATAATTCGATGATTCTGTAGGATGTGGTTCATCTTGTATTCTTGGAAATGTGTGACCCTTTCTTATCTTTTCTACGAATATCAGGGGTACCACTTAAACATGAATTCCGGATGTCTCCTATTCAGAATATTAACAATGTCGTTTTTCTAATTGTTGCGGAGGTTTCATCTATCTTCATATTCAATTCGAGAGTTTTGGAGGAGTGAGCTTGAATTTTTTTTGGAGGCAATACAACATATACACAACTGCACCTGCATGGTCGTACATATGAGGTCATATGTTATGACACAAGCAAAGATAAAAAACATTAATTCCCCTGTCCTCTACACGACTACACCTGTTGAAGTGTATAAGTAGATTGCACTGGCCATTTCCATCAGTTTGGACTTTTGGTTGCGTTGACTAGTGCATGAAGCTTGACATGGTATCAGAGCCTTAGGTCTCGAGTTCGAGTCCTGGCTTTCGCAATTTATCCTAAAATTGCTGTTGACCTGTAACTACCTCGGTGAATTACGCTCCTAGTTACAAGCCTGGATGAGCGGAAATGGTTGAAATAGTACGGTGGGGCCCAAATGCCACTCACAGGTAGACCTTTCGGCCGTCCCAACCATTTCCAAACATCGGGACAAGAACGGGCGGCGTAATCGGCAGGCGAAGGGATCAACTACATACACAAATGAGTATGTATGCAAGCCACCATACAACAGTACATCAGAGCCATTCCATCTAAAAAGAAAGGAAATATAGCAATGCCATACGGCAAGATTCAAATGTCCTAGATAGATATAATAGTTTAGGATATCTCCTCATACATCAAACATCAGAGTATCAGGCGGAAGCGGCAAACAAGATCCGAGTACGGATAAGAAGCAAATCGGCATAAGATGCCCCATAAATAAGCACATCCCGCCCACAGATCTCACGGATCCCCGTTCCCGGAATCTCTACACCGAACGATCGTTGTCCACATCGTCCGTCTCCTCCACCCAGTATCCATCTTATGAGTGCACATGTCCATCTGAATCAAATAATTTATCGTGTGAGACCCTAGGGGTACTCAGCAAGTCTTTATGCCTCTAAAGGGGACACAACCTGGGGTGACGCAATTGCAGCAAAAGATAAACCCTAACAATTCTATAGATACTCGCTAACCATCCGCCTAACCAAAGATGGACGGATGTCCGTGAATTAATGACAACAGTTATAACAGTAACATCAACAGATCCGTCCTCCTCCTCGCTTACCAACGAGGAAGCGGACGAACAACCCCCATCCGTTGGCAATTTTATTATCCATTCCATGAGTGTTGCACTATTTACTAGTCAGTTACTTAGTCAAATTTAAAAACGGTTCTTTAGTTATGCTTGTCTATGATCAAGAAACTGTGCTCCAAGTCGTCCATAACCGCGGACACGGCTTTCAGAAAGTTTTACCCTGCAGGGGTGCACAAATAGCAACACACACTCGATCAACCTCGGAAAAACCAAATCAAAACCCAACGAGGCTTTCACGACAAAGCAATCACAATATTCAGAAATATTTCAGGGGGCCACCCCATTGACTACACCCGCAACGAAGTTAGCTGACTCCGAGACGGACTCAAGGTTTGGGTGGACGGCTGTAAACGACTGGGAACCCGAAAGTATGACTGGGCTTGTCGATACCGCGAAATCGTGTCCCGATCCTAAACAGTACAGGTGCTCCTCGCACAATCGTAAATAAAGCAGTAAAGCATGGCATAAGTACAGGATAGTAAATAAAACCTCAAACTAGTTTGTGGCCCCAAGAAATAAGAATGAATCAAGCTCTGGCTCAGGGGGGTCCCATAAGCCTCCCGGATGTGGATAGCGCGAATATTCAAGGAACAGGAATCAAGTACTCGGGGTCCTACGGGACACAAGTGAGCATGAAAAACCAAATAGCAGATATTGCTCACCGGTGCCTCTTTCATTAATTATCCCATACTACTCAGGTTAAGTTGTTTAGGTACCTCGTTATCCATCAGACACTCACATATCCTACACATGCTGTTCTACGACTCGCATGGCTCAAACAACTCCTGTAGTAATGGCTCATGGGATGGAGGAACAAGCTTTTATGGGGTTTAAAAGTAAAGGCTATGCAATACTTGGGATTCAGTTTAATGCATTTCGCGACTCGATGATGCAAGAATAAGATAGAGGCAATAGGTACTGTATGTATGCAAGCATGTGGTAGTGCTTGCCTGGCAGCTCAGTTGAAGCGAGAGAAGGATCTGGGTAGTGCTCCTGGGTTTCTTGATATATCTCCTGCTCAGCGTCTATTCGAAGAAGAACCAAACACACCAAGGCCAAAATAAATAAAGTGTACAAGCATAGGAATAAGAATGCAACAAGCAAACAATCATGCCATGATGAATGATGCACAGTTTGCATGGCAATGAAGTAGCATGGCATGGGTGAGGTGAGGAACAATAATTAAGCACTTTGTTAAATTATTTAGGCATGTTTTACTCCCATAAACAGTTCTGATTATTCAATATTTATATGATGCATGCTTCAATTCAGATCATGGAATGCATAAACGGAAAGGTCTCGTCGAGCTAATCATTTTAGACATATCATTTGTCAAATCTGGAGTTATAAAACAAAAGTTATTAATTATTTAAGAGAAGGGGCATTTTTTTGTAATTTTAGTCAACTTGAAATTTAAAGTGTGCAAAATATATTTTGGATGGCATATTTGAAATCCTCACATTTTTCTGATCTCAAAACATATATTATTTGTATTATTTGGATTTATATTTTAAAAGTTATTTAAAACAGATTTGAATTTGAATTTAAAACAAATTTGAAAAGGTTTATTTAAAACAGACAGACAGAAATCCTTTTGATACACACCCAGATCTAGCCACAGTCACAGACAGGTGGGGCCAGGCTGACTGGGCGACACAGCGCGCAGAAACAGTCTGCCACCGCGAGCACGCCTAGCCGCAGTGGATGACAGGTGGGGCCAGCGGCCACGCGGTCCCATACGCCAGCGGGCGAGTGCGGGGCTGCCACGCGGCGCAGCGGGGGACTACGGGTTGAGGAGTACAAACTACGGGATCCTTTTGCAAAACGCCACGGGGACAGACATGTGGGCCTAGAGGAGCGCGGGTTGGGGAAAACAAAAAGGGAGGGGGTTTTCTAAAAAGTGGCGCCGCGGCACTGTGGATCTTCTCCATCGTCTGGCGCGTGCGATGCGCGGCGCAGCGAGGCGGGGCTCGAACCCGCGACGTGGGGCGCGCGCGCAGACGCGGCGACCACTGGGCTAGGTGGGGGTCGTTGTCCGAAGGGCGGCTGGCGGCTAGGTAGGGCTAGCAGACGCGCGCGCTCGCCGGTGCACGCAGTCTGCTCGACGATATGAACGGCCGCACTAGGCGGCGACAGCGAGGCGAACCATGTCAGGGGGGCAGAGAGGCTCACCGCGAAGCTGCTGGCGGTGTTGGATCGGGCGGGGGCGCAGCAGATCGTCGTCGAGGCTGGCGGCCGGAGTTCTAGGGTTTCGCGGTGGAGCGACGTCGGCCTGGGGCTTCTGAGGCTCCTCCTCCTCGCTGGCGTGTACGGGGCGACGCAGAGGGCTCGACTCGGTCTTCCTCGACACCTGGACGCCGCGCCCGCCGCCTGGTACGGTGTCGTCGAGAGGAGGCCGACGGAAAGGTGGCGATCGGCGGTAGACGGTGGTGGAGAGGA
This sequence comes from Avena sativa, assembly GCA_916181665.1. Lineage (NCBI taxonomy): Eukaryota > Viridiplantae > Streptophyta > Magnoliopsida > Poales > Poaceae > Avena > Avena sativa. The sequence goes on from OV702282.1 coordinate 294,635,218, forward strand.
AGGGGAGGAGAGGGCAGGGCCCTGGGCGGATCTGGGAGAGGCAGAGGGGTGGTGGGAGTAGATAAGGGCGAGCCTAAGGGAGGTGGTGCCGTGGGGGAGTGGGTAGGGTTAAAGGTGGCTTCGGCCACCTTTTCCTCCTCCTTCACGTGCGCGAGCTGGGAGCCAGGGCAGGGGCAGGGGCTGCAGGTGGGGTAGGGAAAGAAGGAGAGGGTGGTGGGACCAGGTAGCAGAGAGAGAGAGAGCTAGAGAGAGGGGGAAAGTGGCTCGGGTTGGAGCTAGGTTAGAGGGATGGGTGGCTCGGTTTGGGGTTGTAGCTAGGTCTGGGGTGGAAAGAGAGAGGGGGTAGATGGGTCCAGGGTGGGACCTGCAGGTCAGAGAGAGGAGAGAGGCCGAGAGAGAGGGTGTGGGTAGCTAGGGTAGATTGGAGGGTGCTCGGGTTAGGGTTTATGGGAGAGGTGAGATGAGAGGGAGAGGGAGGTGAGATGTGGTGGTAACTAGGGTAGATGAGGGGTTAGATTTAGGGTCTAGCTTAGATGAGAGAAAAAGATTTGGAGAAAGGATTAAAGAGAGAGGGTGGTTTATGGTTTTTGGCATGATCCACATGACCATGCATGTGTGGAGGTGAGAGGAGAGAAAGGTGAGGAAAAGAGGGAGATAGAGAGAGATGATCCACTCAAATGAACAAATAAAAACAAGGAGGACCAAAGGTGGCAAAGGTTGCATGGCCCATGCAAAGATGAGAATTACCATGATTAAAATATTGTGGAAACAATAATATTATCATGGCATTATCATCATGCATTCCCAAAATGTGGAATAAAGGCCAAGCAAAAGGAATTAGAATTAGATCCATCCCAACCCACATGAGCTAGAGTAAATGCCAAAATAAAATAAAATGAAAGCCCATGGGTAATTAGGGTGGTAGAATTATAAGGTGGTGAAAGAAAAAGGTGGTGGAGTGGAATAAAAGATATGCCCCCAACTCAACTTGGGCATTTAAACAATATATCAATAACCAAATACAATATCAAGAGGCAAATACAATTGACAATGCATATGAGAGAAGAACCAAATCAAAAAGGGGTTTTATATGATGCTCAAATGCAAGGTGGCATGATGACATGAGCATGATATAATGGTGATGCAACAATTATATATACGAAGTAGCCATTATATTACTAGACCAAGTAGCATTACAGTTGTTAGACAAATGGGATGCTACAACTCTCCCCCACTAAACAGGAATCTCGCCCCGAGATTCTAGGATGAAGAAGAAGACTCAAAGAGGGTAGGATAGTTGGCACGGAGCTCATCTTCACGTTCCCAAGTGGCTTCATCAACGGAATGGTGCGACCACTGCACCTTGCAGAACTTGATGGACTTGTTGCGAGTCCTTCTTTCTGCGACTTCGAGGATTTTTGTGGGGTGTTCTTGATAAGACAGGTCTTCTTGGAGATTGATTAGCTCATGATCCACGGTCCTGCCGGGATCCTTGAAGCACTTCTTGAGTTGAGAGATGTGGAAAATATCATGTACCTTGAGTTTTTCCGGGAGCTCAAGAGCATAAGCAACTTCTCCTCTTCTTCCACGAATTTTGAAAGGACCGATGTATCTAGGAGCCAGCTTTCCTTTGATACCAAAACGGTGCGTGCCTTTCATGGGAGTGACACGAAGGTAAACGAGATCACCAGGGACATACACCATGTCCGTGTGCTTTCTGTCGTAATTGCTCTTCTGGAGACTTTGCGCAATCTTCAGATTTTCAAGAATGATATGCACCTTCTCCTCCGCTTGAGTTACAATGTCAGGGCCAAACCAAATTGTTTCTCCTGCACCCGACCAACCAATCGGAGTTCTGCATTTGCGGCCGTAGAGAGCCTCAAATGGTGCCATCTTCAGACTTTTCTGGAAGCTGTTGTTGTAAGAGAATTCAGCATAAGGAAGACATTCTTCCCACTTCATGCCAAAAGAGATGACGCAAGCACGAAGCATATCCTCCAGAATCTGATTGATCCTTTCAACTTGTCCTTGCGACTGAGGGTGGTAAGCTGTGCTGAAGTTCAATTTTGTTCCCAAAGCATTTTGGAAACTTTCCCAGAACTTGGAAGTGAAGATGCTCCCACGGTCTGAACTGATCTCAAGCGGAACCCCATACAGAGAGACAATTCTGTTGATATAGAGCTCAACCAACTGAATTCCAGAAATTGTTTCCTTGACGGGGAAGAAGTGAGCCACTTTAGAAAGCCTGTCAATGACAACAAAGATTGCATTGTTGCCCTTCTGTGACCTTGGAAAACCAGTGATGAAGTCCATCTCTACTTTCTCCCATTTCCATTCCGGGGGTTTCAATGGCTGTAGAAGACCGAAAGGTTTCTGATGGACAGCTTTCACTCTGCGGCAGACATCACACTCCGAGACATACTTGGCACAATATCGTTTCAAACCCGACCACCAATATTGTGTTTTCAAGTCCATGTACATCTTTGTGCTGCCAGGGTGGATAGAAAGAACAGAATCATGCGCCTCCTTGAGAACTTGCTCTCTCAAACCCGGGTAGTTCAGAACAAACATCCGGTGTTCAAAGAAAAGCGTGCCTTGATCATCGACGTGGAAGGACTCATACTTTGGAAGCTGAAGTTTTGAGATGATCTTCCTGGTGTGCGGATCACCAAGCTGACGAGAGCGGACCTTCTCTTCCAAGAGAGGAGTAGCCAGAAGGTTCAGGAGATACCCTTGCTCCACAAATTCCAGGTTGAGCTGACGGAATTCCTCGCACAAGAGAGGCTGTTGTTCTTCCATCATGAGGTTGTTGACATAAGCTTTGCGGCTGAGAGCATCGGCCATGACATTAGCTTTGCCCGGAGTGTAGTTGATGGTCAAATCAAAATCATTGATTGCTTCAATCCATCTCCTCTGCCGAAGGTTGAGATCAGGCTGAGTGAAAATATACTTCAGACTCTTGTGATCAGAAAAGATTTCACAACGGTTGCCCAGCAAGTAGTGCCTCCAAAGTTTCAAAGCAAAGACAACTGCTGCGAGCTCGAGGTCATGTGTAGGATAGTTGATCTCATGTGTCTTCAACTGTCGAGAGGCATAAGCAACAACTTGTTTTTCTTGCATAAGGACCGCACCCAATCCTTGCAAAGAGGCGTCACAAAATATCTAGAAAGGCTTAGATGTGTCCGGAGGAACCAAGACTGGTGTGGAAGTGAGCTTCTCTTTGAGTGTCTCAAAGCTTGCTTGACATGCAGGAGTCCAAAGGTATTTCTTGCCTTTTTGAGGAGATCGGTAAGAGGCTTCGCTATCTTCGAAAAGTTCTGAACGAAGCGGCGGCAATAACTAGCCAAACCCAGGAAACTCCACACTTCTTTGACATTAACAGGAGGAAGCCATTCAACAATTGTCTTCACAGTTTCCGGGTTGACTGCAATGCCCTTGGCAGAGATGACGTGACCAAGATAGGTTACTTGAGGCAGCCAAAACTCACACTTGGAGAACTTTGCATACAAGCGGTTCTCACGAAGATTGTTTAGAACACACCGAAGGTGTTCTTCATGTTCTTCCTTTGACTTAGAATAGACTAGGATGTCATCCAGATAGACCACAACGAACTTATCAAGATACTCCATGAAAACCGAGTTCATGAGCCTCGAGAAGGTATCAGGTGCGTTGGTGAGACCGAAGGACATGACCGTGTACTCATACAGGCCATAGCGGGTGGTGAAAGCTGTTTTAGGAACATCTTCCTTGCGAATTTTGATTTGGTGATAACCACTTCTCAAGTCCAGCTTAGAGAATACCACAGCTCCAGCTAGCTGATCGAAGAGATCATTAATCCGCGGAAGGGGATATTTATTCTTGATGGTTTTAGCATTGAGAGCCCGATAGTCAACACAAAGTCTATCGGTCCTGTCCCGCTTCTTCACAAAGATTGTTGGGCTACCCCAAGAAGAAGTACTGTGTTAAATGAAACCCAACTTCTCTTGTTCATCAAGCTGACGTTTCTGTTCAGCCAACTCAGCAGGCCCCATTTTATAAGGCCGCTTGGAGATAGGAGCCGTTCCCGGTTCAAGCTCAATTACAAACTCAACCTCACGATCCGGAGGCATACCCGGCAACTCTTCAGGAAAGACATCTGGGAACTCACAGACCACCAGAACACTCTGAATAGCTTCCATAGCATCATCATTCAGAGCCGCCAAAGAGAAAAGCTGGATAGCAGGAGTCAGACTTGGAGAAAAGACTATATGGCCTTCAGGAATCTTCAAAGAAACCGAGCGTTCAGCACAATCAATCACAGCTGCATTTGCTGTCAACCAATCCATGCCCAAGATGACATCAATGTCAGAATTGCCCAGAACAATTAAGGACGCCGAGAATGAAGAGCCACCAATCTCAATTTGATTGCCATGGCTGATATGAACAGCCCTCATGTTTGCTCCGGGAGAAAGGACCATTAACCGCTTGAGGAGAGGAACCATAGCTAACTCATTTTCATTTGCAAACTTGTGAGAAACAAATGAATGCGATGCACCAGAATCAAACAAAACTCGTGCAGGGACTGAGTTAACGGGAAGCATACCCATCACAACTCCAGGTGCATGCTCAGCTTGAGCGGCGTTGACACAGTTGGCACGAGCAACAGTAGACCCGGGCTTGGTGTTGATGTTGAGAGCCCTAGGTGGTGGTGCACGAACCATAGGAGAGCTTGCCGCAGATCTTGGAGGTGGTGGAGGAAGAGCTTTGTTTTTCATCGGACAGTTCCAGTTTTGATGCCCAGAGTCTCCACACGTGAAACAAGCCAGGTGGTCGTGGAGCAACGTAGCCAGGGACTCCGCCAGGCGCTCCAGGGTAGTGGTGGTTGTAGCCCCTGGGAGCAGCAGTGAGGAAGTTTGTTGGCCTTTCCGCGAAGCTTGAAGGTCTTGGTGGAGCCAGGAGCGACGGTGGGGTGTTAGGAACCCAGACACGACGCTTATAAGGAGTTGACATAGCTGAAGAGCTTGCTGCATCACGGTTGTGTTTCTTTGACTCCTCAAACACTTGCCTACTTGCTTCTTCCTGGAGAGCTGTATGCTGAAGTTCCAGAAAAGACGCCGGCCTTGCATGTGTGATTGCATATTTAATCGATGCATTGAGCCCTTGCCGGAACCTCTTTTGCTTCTTCTTGTCATCAGAGATCTCATCGCCACCATAACGAGAAAGGTTCATGAAGTTCCTGATGTAGGTGTTGACATTGTCATTTCCCTGCTTGAGGTTGAGAAACACTTCCTTCATTCTCTCCATGACAATTTCTGACAGGTACTGCTCTTTGAAGGCTCCAGTGAACTGTTCCCAAGTAGGCTGAAAACCAGTGCAGTTTGCCTTCAGGTAATTCTCCCACCAGAGAGCTGCATCTCCCTTCAGAAGGTGAGTGGCACACTTTACCCATTCTTGATCAGGAACATCAGCAGTCTCCAGTAGCCTTGACATCTCACGCAACCAATCATCAGCATCAAGTGGTTGATCGGACACATCAAATTGGCATGGGTTGAACTTCAGGAAGCTTTTGATGTCTCCTCGCTTGGGAGGTGGAGGTAGCGGAGCAAACTCATTCCTCCTGACACTTTCTTCGAAACGCTGCTGGTTCTGCTGCATTGCTGCCAAGGCATTGGCGATGTTTGACAACGCGGACCCCAGTTCAGGTGGTATGTCCTCCTCAGAACGGCGTGGTGGTGCCATCCTGTTATTGATATAAAACACAAGTCAGTAGTATAATGGAGAATAATAATAATCCAAAATAGTACCAAGATGGAATTAACCAAGATTAAAGGATACAATTTACTAAGATGATATTAAAATATCAACAAAGTTCAAAGCACCTAGAAGATGTTAAGCATATCGCACACGACTGAAAAGGAGTGTGGTACATAGATATATCAAAGAAAAATTTTCCGCAAATTTCGGCATGAAAATACCAGTAGATGCGCAAAATCACTTAACGAATCAAGATTAGTTACTCTACCAATTCAATATACAAAAGCGAATGATAAGAGTAGTGGTATGGTCGCGACTCCATCCCGCACTCAAAGCATTACTCCGCACATGAATAAGTAGAACACATATCCTAACCCCTTCTTCTCACGATGAACCTAAAGATTAGTAACTACGGGAACGAACACCCCAAACAAGATAACGTCGGATAACAAAGAGTAAGACATATCGCGGCGGTATACAACGAATCAGATAGATCGCGTCGGTTTGCAAAAGCCTGTCGGTATGGAATGTACCAACAGTTGATAACCAAAAGGCTGATTAAGATAACAACTTGGATGCAACAGATAGACAAGGAATTACACACACAAACACACAACCTATGGTACTACGGAAACCCAGAACACGTGAATCCTAGTTTGAATTTTAAGAAGAGGATTGAAAACGTTACACTTCCTTACCAGAAAAGGGTGGGTGGGTGGGTAAGAAGAAAAGTGGAAGCAGTCCTACTCTCGCGTTTTGTTTTTCCCTAGTATACATAACTACCAAAAATATTTGCTAGACTAACAACGACCATTTGGCTGAGACCCTGAAGGGCGGGATGGCTCTGATACCAATTGTAACTACCTCGGTGAATTACGCTCCTAGTTACAAGCCTGGATGAGCGGAAATGGTTGAAATAGTACGGTGGGGCCCAAATGCCACTCACAGGTAGACCTTTCGGCCGTCCCAACCATTTCCAAACATCGGGACAAGAACGGGCGGCGTAATCGGCAGGCGAAGGGATCAACTACATACACAAATGAGTATGTATGCAAGCCACCATACAACAGTACATCAGAGCCATTCCATCTAAAAAGAAAGGAAATATAGCAATGCCATACGGAAAGATTCAAATGTCCTAGATAGATATAATAGTTTAGGATATCTCCTCATACATCAAACATCAGAGTATCAGGCGGAAGCGGCAAACAAGATCCGAGTACGGATAAGAAGCAAATCGGCATAAGATGCCCCATAAATAAGCACATCCCGCCCACAGATCTCACGGATCCCCGTTCCCGGAATCTCTACACCGAACGATCCTTGTCCACATCGTCCGTCTCCTCCACCCAGTATCCATCTTGTGAGTGCACATGTCCATCTGAATCAAATAATTTATCGTGTGAGACCCTAGGGGTACTCAGCAAGTCTTTATGCCTCTAAAGGGGACACAACCTGGGGTGACGCAATTGCAGCAAAAGATAAACCCTAACAATTCTATAGATACTCGCTAACCATCCGCCTAACCAAAGATGGACGGATGTCCGTGAATTAATGACAACAGTTATAACAGTAACATCAACAGATCCGTCCTCCTCCTCGCTTACCAACGAGGAAGCGGACGAACAACCCCCATCCGTTGGCAATTTTATTATCCATTCCATGAGTGTTGCACTATTTACTAGTCAGTTACTTAGTCAAATTTAAAAACGGTTCTTTAGTTATGCTTGTCTATGATCAAGAAACTGTGCTCCAAGTCGTCCATAACCGCGGACACGGCTTTCAGAAAGTTTTACCCTGCAGGGGTGCACAAATAGCAACACACACTCGATCAACCTCGGAAAAACCAAATCAAAACCCAACGAGGCTTTCACGACAAAGCAATCACAAGATTCAGAAATATTTCAGGGGGACACCCCATTGAGTACACCCGCAACGAAGTTAGCTGACTCCGAGACGGACTCAAGGTTTGGGTGGACGGCTGTAAACGACTGGGAACCCGAAAGTGTGACTGGGCTTGTCGATACCGCGAAATCGTGTCCCGATCCTAAACAGTACAGGTGCTCCTCGCACAATCGTAAATAAAGCAGTAAAGCATGGCATAAGTACAGGATAGTAAATAAAACCTCAAACTAGTTTGTGGCCCCAAGAAATAAGAATGAATCAAGCTCTGGCTCAGGGGGGGTCCCATAAGCCTCCCGGATGTGGATAGCGCGAATATTCAAGGAACAGGAATCAAGTACTCGGGGTCCTACGGGACACAAGTGAGCATGAAAAACCAAATAGCAGATATTTCTCACTGGTGCCTCTTTCATTAGTTATCCCATACTACTCAGGTTAAGTTGTTTAGGTACCTCGTTGTAACACCCTCGGAATCGGCCCTATGCAAGTTTTAGCGATTCCCGCCAAACCCGCATAGAAACGATTCAAAGGTGCCCACCAGGCACTTTCGTGCGGGTGGAAAACAAAGTAATAACATTACACATCAGTCCTCGATGGGACCCACAGAACAGATATATATATACAACACGACTCCATGAGCCAAGAATACAGATATACTATACAAAGATCCAAATCACCTTGAAAATGACAGAGCGTCCGACTACGGACAAGATGCAAATGGGGCTAAGAGCCCTGAAGAATAACCAATGGCGTCCATAACCCTGCCCAGGCCAAGCCGGAAGGGTAACCCTGCTAACGACGTCGAAACCTGCTAAAACAAAAGGGGTGCCGACAAAGGGCAAAGGAAAAAGAGGAGCGTCAGTACTGAGGCCAGTACATGGCGAGGCTAGAATTCGGCGGTCCTCGCCTACATAGGTATGGTGGACTGAAGCGGCAGCGGCAGCATGCACTAAACAACCTATAGAGACTCGATATAACTGGCGGCTATCAGAGAGGGGTAAGGAAGACCTATTCGGAACCAACCTGAATCCAACACCAAACAAACCCATCCTGGTATTCCCCCTCGATACCAACCGAGAAAGTCAACCGAGGAACTCACACAGTTGGCAGTTTTATTTATTCAGTTATCGTTGCAGCAATTACTAGTCAGGTATAGATAATCATCCTGATAAAATAAGCAGCTGGCCGTGTTAGTTAACCATTCCGTTGAAGTTGCAACACTTACTAGTCAGATACAGTTAGCATGAGATATCCCAAAAACCCAGCAGTTGTTGGTACTTTTATTTAACCATTCCGTTATAGTTGCAATACTTACTAGTCAGATACAATGGTCGCAAGCGACAACCCAAACAAGCAATTGTTGGCAGTTTTATTTAGCCATTCCATTATAGTGAAGCTGATTACTAGTCATTATAGAGTCAAATTTATAGCACTACTTTAGTTATAGTTGTCTATGATCGAGATACTGTGCTCCAAGTCGTCCATAACCGCGGACACGGCTTTCAGAAAGTTTTACCCTGCAGGGGTGCACAAATAGCAACACACACTCGATCAACCTCGGAAAAACCAAATCAAAACCCAACGAGGCCTTCACGACAAAGCAATCACAGGATTCAGAAATATTTCAGGGGGCCACCCCATTGAGTAGACCCGCAACGAAGCTAGATGACTCCGAGACGGACTCAAGGTTTGCGACAATGGCTGTAAACGACTGGGAACCCAAAACTGGGCTTGTCGATACCGCGAAAACACTCTGCTTACCTAAACAGTACAGGTGCTATCCATCGCACAATCGTAATAAAGCAGTAAAGCATGGCATAAGTACAGGATAGTAAATAAAACCTCAAACTAGTTTGTGGCCCCAAGAAATAAGAATGAATCAAGCTCTGGCTCAGGGGGGTCCCATAATCCTCCCGGATGTGGATAGCGCGAATATTCAAGGAACAGGTATCAAGTACTCGGGGTCCTACGGGACACAAGTGGACGGTTAACAACCAAATAACATCTATTGCCCACCTGTGCCCCTGCTTACTTACTTCAATTTTAGTTGTTAAACAGTAATGAAAGTAAACGATAATTAAAGCCATGATCATCTCCAACATTGAACATGCGGCAATACTCCAACAACTGTGGTACTTGGCGACACACAACAGCACTTGAGCAAGCGACTACGACGCGCAGGTCCAACTATCTACCAAACAACAGGTAATAGGAGGTGTCCAAGGCAATATAAGGCTGCAAGGGATATCACGGGAACGAAAACTAGAGCATCACAACACAGATAGCAATAGATCAACAGGAGGGAATAAATACTATAAAAGTAAGATAGGTAGAAAGGGGGAGATGCTCGCCTGAAAACATTGCCGAAGGTTCATCCGGAGATCGGGGCGAAGCTCACATCAACTCAACGGCCTTATCCGCGAAGAAGCAAAACACTAGAATAAACACCGGATCCAATATTTAATACTACGGCAAAAGATCGGGCATGATGCATGTATGATGCATGGCATGGCAAGGTGCGATGCAGTTAGGTCATATTAAGCGGAACCGGGGTCCCGACAACTAATTAGATGGTTCATGTTATTTAGCTACCCCACAATTTAAATGTTGTCTTAGCAAGGCAAGACAAGTTATCGGCTCGCTACACAATTTTAAATGAGGCCAATATAAGACTAGATTTGCCTGCATATGGGCCCCATATTTAATTATATGGTGAATCGGCATAGTGCCCCCAAACCACAGACAAGTATGCATGCAACATGACAATTTAATGTGCATCAATTTGTTACTACATTTATAAAATAGGGCTCAAGAAAAGGGGTCACACATTAGGGTTCGGCGAACTTGGGCTCCGAGGGTTCGGGGTTCGGTCTCAGGGTTCGGATCTGGGGTTCGGCCTCGGCGGGTTCGTTCTCTGATAACGGAGGTAGATCTTGGCATTCCGGGAAGGAGGACTTGGTTGGCGTCGGGGGCGCATCGGACTCGCCCTGGTCGGTGTCGATCTTGTCGGGCCCGCGTATCAGGTCGGTCTTGGCGTTCGGGATGCAGAACTTGGCGTTCCGTGGCGAAGTGCTTGGCGTATTCGGTGGCCATCTTGGCGTCCGGGTTCTTGGTCATCGGTAGGTCTTGTCGTCGCCCTGGTCTTGGACACGACACATACGATGGAGATCTTGGGTACCATCTTGATCATCAGAGGCGAACTTGGGGCTCGACACCGGGGTCTTCCGGGGTTCCGGGTCGGAGAACTTGGTGCTCCGCAGTCTCCGGTTCTGTTTTCCCAAGATGTTCGGTGTCCGTGTAGAAGATCTTGTCGTGGACCTGAGGCATCACTCTAGGGTACCGCGGCCTTGACTGTGCTGATCTTGTATGTGCCAGACTTGATGAAGGACTTGTGAAGCTAAAGGACACAGCAACAGGAACCACGCGAACGGAAGAGGAGGCCACGGTGAGGGGGTCGAGGCGCGCGGAGGACGTGGCGCAGAGCGCGGCCTCGGAGGACGGCAAGTGGCCGGCACGGCGGAGACGCGCAGGGCACCGGAGAGGAGAGGGTCGAGGGCGGCTTGACGGCGGGGCCGCTGGAGCTCTCCGAACGGCGGCGGCCTCGACGGCAGAGGGCGGCGCCAGGGACGCCGACGGCCAGCGAGGTTAGCGGCCGCGCCGGGGAGGAGGAAGGAGGGGGCGCCGCCGGGGAGACAGGGAAGCGAGCACGCCGGAGGAGGGCTTGCGGCGAGGCGGCGGGGTCGGTGAGCTTGAGCGGTGGGCGGGGAGGCCGGCGCGACGGCGGCCAGAGGAGGAGGCGGCGGCGCGATGCGGTGTAGGCGAGGATGGGGGAAGCCGAGGCGGGGCGAGGTTGGGGAGGCCGGAGCCGCGAGGGGGGAAGAGAGGGGCGGGGCGGGGCGGTTGCTGCGGTCGACGGGGGTCGTCGGCGGCAGCGACACGAGGCCAGAGAGGAGGGCCGGTGGGAGACGCGGGCTCGCAGAGGGTGGGCGGAAGAGGCGAGCGAGGCGGGGCGAGGTTGGGCGCGGCGAGCTCGGGGTCGCGGGGAGGGCGACGAGGCCGACGAGAAGGAGGCGGCCGCGGGGCGCGCTGCTGCGCCGGGGAGGCGGCAGAGGCGGGCGAGCGGAGGAGGGAGGGCGAGGGCAGGCGGCGCTCGGGGTCGCGGAGATGAGGGAGGACGAGGGAGACGCGGGGGTCCGTGGGGGTGGGCCGGGGCGTGGGGTCAGGTGGTGGGACCGGGGTCCAGGGAGAGGGTGAGGGAGTGGGTCGGTGTAGGGAGGTGGGGCCGCTGGGTGTGTGTGTTGGGGGGTTGGGGTGGGGCCCAGGAGGAGAGAGGGAGAGGGGGCTGCGGGGTGGGACCGGGGAGGATGGTGGATTGGTGAGGTGGCGGTGGTGTGATGAGGTGGAGGGAAAGGTGAGGTGGAGGGCACTGGTTGGTGGGTAGACTAGGATTGGGTGGGAATAGATTTAGGGTTTGGGTTTTTTATTAGTTTGTAAAATGTTTGTGGTGTTGTTTTGTTTCAAATCTTTTTAGCAAATAACTTGTAGGCAAATAATTTAACAGATAATTATAAGACTTATTTTGAAATAAGAGAAGGGTATTTTTAGAAAACAAAAATAGGCTTATTGAAAATAGTTTCAGACAAACAAATGCATGATGATGACGATGCAATGCACAAAAACAACGCGATTTTCTAGTAGCGGTTTTGCGGGATGCCACAATTCGACACCACTAACAATGGATCTCGCCCTCGAGATCCGCCTCATGGTAGCGGAAGGGAGGTCGGTGATCTGCATCTTCTCGCTTCATGTAGATCCTCGCGACACCACTAACAAGAGGTCGTTGTCCGTGACCGTCGAGAGAACACTCCGGGAACAAAAGGTCGAAGGTAGAGGTATCAACAAATAAAGCCACCTCTAACTCCGATAGAAAGAGGGAACCGATGCATTCTCATCCACTTCAATGTACGAAAGCGAATAGAAAGGGTAGTCGGCATGGGGGCCAATCCATCACGCACCCAAACTATTACTCTGCACAATCAGTGGAAAAGCGTGCAACCATTCTCGGAATCAGACTGAAGATCTCGACAATCGAGGTTCGGAAACAAAGGAGTGATGCAAACTCTGCATCGGATCTGGCGTAGATGATGTCGTCGCGTCGGAAACACCGGAAGGCACAAACAAGGAACAAAGAATGGTACCACAGATAAAGGATCACTCGGATAGCATGAAGTCCGGATGGTAGAACACCGTTATCAAAGGAGGAAGCGAAACCCTGAAGGTACGACGGAACCCAACCACGAGAAATCCTGGACTCGGAGAGGAAGAAGAGAGCGGATTCAAAACACGCAGAGGTGAGAGGAGAGCAGCAGAGGGGTAAGGAGTAAAATCAGACCTAATCAGAACTATCCAACCGATTTTTCAAAAATAGTTTTGACACTCTACTTCGGCCGTTAGCTAGGTTAACCTACAGGCTGGACTTGTGGGGTATCGCAACTGTTGAGCTCTAATACCACTCTGTAACACCCTCGGAATCGTCCCTATGCAAGTTTTAGTGATTCCCGCCAAACCCGCATAGAAACGATTCAAAGGTGCCCACCAGGCAATTTCGTGCGGGTGGAAAACGAAGTAATAACATTACACAACAGTCCTCGATGGGACCCACAGAACAGATATATATATACAACACGACTCCATGAGTCAAGAATACAGATATACTATACAAAGATCCAAATCACCTTGAAAATGACAGAGCGTCCGACTACGGACAAGATGCAAATGGGGCTAAGAGCCCTGAAGAATAACCAATGGCGTCCATAACCCTGCCCAGGCCAAGCCGGAAGGGTAACCCTGCTAACGACGTCGAAACCTGCTAAAACAAAAGGGGTGCCGACAAAGGGCAAAGGAAAAAGAGGAGCGTCAGTACTGAGGCCAGTACACGGCGAGGCTAGAATTCGGCGGTCCTCGCCTACATAGGTATGGTGGACTGAAGCGGCAGCATGCACTAAACAACCTATAGAGACTCGATATAACTGGCGGCTATCAGAGAGGGGTAAGGAAGACCTATTCGGAACCAACCTGAATCCAACACCAAACAAACCCATCCTGGTATTCCCCCTTGATACCAACCGAGAAAGTCAACCGAGGAACTCACACAGTTGGCAGTTTTATTTATTCAGTTATCGTTGCAGCAATTACTAGTCAGGTATAGATAATCATCCTGATAAAATAAGCAGTGGGCCGTTTTAGTTAACCATTCCGTTGAAGTTGCAACACTTACTAGTCAGATACAGTTAGCATGAGATATCCCAAAAACCCAGCAGTTGTTGGTACTTTTATTTAACCATTCCGTTATAGTTGCAATACTTACTAGTCAGATACAATGGTCGCAAGCGACAACCCAAACAAGCAATTGTTGGCAGTTTTATTTAGCCATTCCATTATAGTGAAGCTGATTACTAGTCATTATAGAGTCAAATTTATAGCACTACTTTAGTTATAGTTGTCTATGATCGAGATACTGTGCTCCAAGTCGTCCATAACCGCGGACACGGCTTTCAGAAAGTTTTACCCTGCAGGGGTGCACAAATAGCAACATACACTCGATCAACCTCGGAAAAACCAAATCAAAACCCAACGAGGCCTTCACGACAAAGCAATCACAGGATTCAGAAATATTTCAGGGGGCCACCCCATTGAGTAGACCCGCAACGAAGCTAGCTGACTCCGAGACGGACTCAAGGTTTGCGACAATGGCTGTAAACGACTGGGAACCCAAAACTGGGCTTGTCGATACCGCGAAAACACTCCGCTTACCTAAACAGTACAGGTGCTATCCATCGCACAATCGTAATAAAGCAGTAAAGCATGGCATAAGTACAGGATAGTAAATAAAACCTCAAACTAGTTTGTGGCCCCAATAAATAAGAATGAATCAAGCTCTGGCTCAGGGGGGTCCCATAATCCTCCCGGATGTGGATAGCGCGAATATTCAAGGAACAGGTATCAAGTACTCGGGGTCCTACGGGACACAAGTGGACGGTTAACAACCAAATAACATCTATTGCCCACCTGTGCCTCTGCTTATTTACTTCAATTTTAGTTGTTAAACAGTAATTAAAGTAAACGATAATTAAAGCCATGATCATCTCCAACATTGAACATGCGGCAATGCTCCAACAACTGTGGTACTTGGCGACACGCATCAGCACTTGAGCAAGCGACTACGACGCGCAGGTCCAACTATCTACCAAACAACAGGTAATAGGAGGTGTCCAAGGCAATATAAGGCTGCAAGGGATATCACGGGAACGAAAACTAGAGCATCACAACACAGATAGCAATAGATCAACAGGAGGGAATAAATACTATAAAAGTAAGATAGGTAGAAAGGGGGAGATGCTCGCCTGAAAACATTGCCGAAGGTTCATCCGGAGATCGGGGCGAAGCTCACATCAACTCAACGGCCTTATCCGCGAAGAAGCAAAACACTAGAATAAACACCGGATGCAATATTTAATACTACGGCAAAAGATCGGGCATGATGCATGTATGATGCATGGCATGGCAAGGTGCGATGCAGTTAGGTCATATTAAGCGGAACCGGGGTCCCGACAACTAATTAGATGGTTCATGTTATTTAGCTACCCCACAATTTAAATGTTGTCTTAGCAAGGCAAGACAAGTTATCGGCTCGCTACACAATTTTAAATGAGTCCAATATAAGACTAGATTTACCCGCATATGGGCCCCATATTTAATTATATGGTGAATCGGCATAGTGCCCCCAAACCACAAACAAGTATGCATGCAACATGACAATTTAATGTGCATCAATTTGTTATTACATTTATAAAATAGGGCTCGAGAAAAGGGGTCACACATTAGGGTTCAGCGAACTTGGGCTCCGAGGGTTCGGGGTTCGGTCTCAGGGTTCGGATCTGGGGTTCGGCCTCGGCGGGTTCGTTCTCTAATAACGGAGGTAGATCTTGGCATTCCGGGAAGGAGGACTTGGTTGGCGTCGGGGGCGCATCGGACTCGCCCTGGTCGGTGTCGATCTTGTCGGGCCCGCGTATCAGGTCGGTCTTGGCGTTCGGGATGCAGAACTTGGCGTTCCGTGGCGAAGTGCTTGGCGTATCCGGTGGCGATCTTGGCGTCCGGGTTCTTGGTCATCGGTAGGTCTTGTCGTCGCCCTGGTCTTGGACACGACACATACGATGGAGATCTTGGGTACCATCTTGATCATCAGAGGCGAACTTGGGGCTCGACACCGGAGTCTTCCGGGGTTCCGGGTCGGAGAACTTGGTGCTCCGCAGTCTCCGGTTCTGTTTTCCCAAGATGTTCGGTGTCCGTGTAGAAGATCTTGTCGTGGACCTGAGGCATCACTCTAGGGTACCGCGGCCTTGACTGTGCTGATCTTGTATGTGCCAGACTTGATGAAGGACTTGTGAAGCTAAAGGACACAGCAACAGGAACCACGCGAACGGAAGAGGAGGCCACGGTGAGGGGGTCGAGGCGCGCAGAGGACGTGGCGCAGAGCGCGGCCTCGGAGGACGGCAAGTGGCCGGCACGGCGGAGGCGTGCAGGGCACCGGAGAGGAGAGGGTCGAGGGCGGCTCGACGGCGGGGCCGTTGGAGCTCTCCGAACGGCGGCGGCCTCGACGGCAGAGGGCGGCGCCAGGGACGCCGACGGCCAGCGAGGTTAGCGGCCGCGCTGGGGAGGAGGAAGGAGGGGGCGCCGCCGGGGAGACAGGGAAGCGAGCGCGCCGGAGGAGGGCTTGCGGCGAGGCGGCGGGGTCGGTGAGCTTGAGCGGCGGGCGGGGAGGCCGGCGCGACGGCGGCCAGAGGAGGCGGCGGCGGCGCGATGCGGTGTAGGCGAGGACGGGGGAAGCCGAGGCGGGGCGAGGTTGGGGAGGCCGGAGCCGCGAGGGGGGAAGAGAGGGGCGGGGCGTGGCGGTTGCTGCGGTCGACGGGGGTCGTCGGCGGCGGCGACACGAGGCCGGAGAGGAGGGCCGGCGGGAGACGCGGGCTCGCAGAGGGTGGGTAGAAGAGGCGAGCGAGGCGGGGCGAGGTTGGGCACGGCGAGCTCGGGGTCGCGGGGAGGGCGACGAGGCCGGCGAGAAGGAGGCGGTCGCGGGGCGCGCTGCTGCGCCGGGGAGGCGGTAGAGGCGGGCGAGCGGAGGAGGGAGGGCGAGGGCAGGCGGCGCTCGGGGTCGCGGAGATGAGGGAGGACGAGGGAGACGCGGGGGTCCGTGGGGGTGGGCCGGGGCGTGGGGTCAGGTGGTGGGACCGGGGTCCAGGGAGAGGGTGAGGGAGTGGGTCGGTGTGGGGAGGTGGGGCCGCTGGTTGTGTGTGTTGGGGGGTTGGGGTGGGGCCCAGGAGGAGAGAGGGAGAGGGGGCTGCGGGGTGGGACTGGGGAGGATGGTGGATTGGTGAGGTGGCGGTGGTGTGATGAGGTGGAGGGAAAGGTGAGGTGGAGGGCACTGGTTGGTGGGTATACTAGGATTGGGTGGGAATAGATTTAGGGTTTGGGTTTTTTATTAGTTTGTAAAATGTTTATGGTGTTGTTTTGTTTCAAATCTTTTTAGCAAATAACTTGTAGGCAAATAATTTAACAGATAATTATAAGACTTATTTTGAAATAAGAGAAGGGTATTTTTAGAAAACAAAAATAGGCTTATTGAAAATAGTTTCAGACAAACAAATGCATGATGATGACGATGCAATGCACAAAAACAACGCGATTTTCTAGTAGCGGTTTTGCGGGATGCCACACTCGTTATCAATCAGACACTCACATATCCTACACATGCTGTTCTACGACTCGCATGGCTCAAACAACTCCTGTAGTAATGGCTCATGGGATGGAGGAACAAGCTTTTATGGGGTTTAAAAGTAAAGGCTATGCAATACTTGGGATTCAGTTTAATGCATTTCGCGACTCGATGATGCAAGAATAAGATAGAGGCAATAGGTACTGTATGTATGCAAGCATGTGGTAGTGCTTGCCTGGCAGCTCAGTTGAAGCGAGAGAAGGATCTGGGTAGTGCTCCTGGGTTTCTTGATATATCCCCTGCTCAGCGTCTATTCGAAGAAGAACCAAACACACTAAGGCCAAAATAAATAAAGTGTACAAGCATAGGAATAAGAATGCAACAAGCAAACAATCATGCCATGATGAATGATGCACAGTTTGCATGGCAATGAAGTAGCATGGCATGGGTGAGGTGAGGAATAATAATTAAGCACTTTGTTAAATTATTTAGGCATGTTTTACTCCCATAAACAGTTCTGATTATTCAATATTTATATGATGCATGCTTCAATTCAGATCATGGAATGCATAAACGGAAAGGTCTCGTCGAGCTAATCATTTTAGACATATCATTTGTCAAATCTGGAGTTATAAAACAAAAGTTATTAATTATTTAAGAGAAGGGGCATTTTTTTGTAATTTTAGTCAACTTGAAATTTAAAGTGTGCAAAATATATTTTGGATGGCATATTTGAAATCCTCACATTTTTCTGATCTCAAAACATATATTATTTGTATTATTTAGATTTATATTTCAAAAGTTATTTAAAATAGATTTGAATTTGAATTTAAAACAAATTTGAAAAGGTTTATTTAAACCAGACAGACAGAAATCCTTTTGATACACACCCAGATCTAGCCACAGTCACAGACAGGTGGGGCCAGGCTGACTGGGCGACACAGCGCGCAGAAACAGTCTGCCACCGCGAGCACGCCTAGCCGCAGTGGATGACAGGTGGGGCCAGCGGCCACGCGGTCCCATACGCCAGCGGGCGAGTGCGGGGCTGCCACGCGGCGCAGCGGGGGACTGCGGGTTGAGGAGTACAAACTACGGGATCCTTTTTTCAAAATGCCACGGGGACAGACATGTGGGCCTAGAGGAGCGCGGGTTGGGGAAAACAAAAAGGGAGGGGGTTTTCTGAAAAGTGGCGCCGCGGCACTGTGGATCTTCTCCACCGTCTGGCACGTGCGATGCGCGGCGCAGCGAGGCGGGGATCGAACCCGCGACGTGGGGCGCGCGCGCAGACGCGGCGACCACTGGGCTAGGTGGGGGTCGTTGTCCGAAGGGCGGCTGGCGGCTAGGTAGGGTTTGCGCGACGCGAGAGCGAGCAGACGCGCGCGCTCGCCGGTGCACGCAGTCTGCTCGACGATATGAACGGCGGCACTAGGCGGCGACAGCGAGGCGAACCATGTCAGGGGGGCAGAGAGGCTCACCGCGAGGCTGCTGACGGTGTTGGATCGGGCGGAGGCGCAGCAGATCGTCGTCGAGGCTGGCGGCCGGAGTTCTAGGGTTTCGCGGCGGAGCGGCGTCGGCCTGGGGCTTCTGAGGCTCCTCCTCCTCGCTGGCGTGTACGGGGCGACGCAGAGGGCTCGACTCGGTCTTCCTCGACACCTGGACGCCGCGCCCGCCGCCTGGTACGGTGTCGTCGAGAGGAGGCCGACGGAAAGGTGGCGATCGGCGGTAGACGGTGGTGGAGAGGAAGGGGAGGAGAGGGCAGGGCCCTGGGCGGATCTGGGAGAGGCAGAGGGGTGGTGGGAGTAGATAAGGGCGAGCCTGAGGGAGGTTGTGCCGTGGGGGAGTGGGTAGGGTTAAAGGTGGCTTCGGCCACCTTTTCCTCCTCCTTCACGTGCGCGAGCTGGGAGCCAGGGCAGGGGCAGGGGCTGCAGGTGGGGTAGGGAAAGAAGGAGAGGGTGGTGGGACCAGGTAGCAGAGAGAGAGCTAGAGAGAGGGGAAAGTGGCTCGGGTTGGAGCTAGGTTAGAGGGATGGGTGGCTCGGTTTGGGGTTGTAGCTAGGTTTGGGGTGGAGAGAGAGAGGGGGTAGATGGGTCCAGGGTGGGGCCTGCAGGTCAGAGAGAGGAGAGAGGCCGAGAGAGAGGGTGTGGGTAGCTAGGGTAGATTGGAGGGTGCTCGGGTTAGGGTTTATGGGAGAGGTGAGATGAGAGGGAGAGGGAGGTGAGATGTGGTGGTAACTAGGGTAGATGAGGGGTTAGATTTAGGGTCTAGCTTAGATGAGAGAAAAAGATTTGGAGAAAGGATTAAAGAGAGAGGGTGGTTTATGGTTTTTGGCATGATCCACATGACCATGCATGTGTGGAGGTGAGAGGAGAGAAAGGTGAGGAAAAGAGGGAGATAGAGAGAGATGATCCACTCAAATGAACAAATAAAAACAAGGAGGACCAAAGGTGGCAAAGGTTGCATGGCCCATGCAAAGATGAGAATTACCATGATTAAAATATTGTGGAAACAATAATATTATCATGGCATTATCATCATGCATTCCCAAAATGTGGAATAAAGGCCAAGCAAAAGGAATTAGAATTAGATCCATCCCAACCCACATGAGCTAGAGTAAATGCCAAAATAAAATAAAATGAAAGCCCATGGGTAATTAGGGTGGTAGAATTATAAGGTGGTGAAAGAAAAAGGTGGTGGAGTGGAATAAAAGATATGCCCCCAACTCAACTTGGGCATTTAAACAATATATCAATAACCAAATACAATATCAAGAGGCATATACAATTGACAATGCATATGAGAGAAGAACCAAATCAAAAAGGGGTTTTATATGATGCTCAAATGCAAGGTGGCATGATGACATGAGCATGATATAATGATGATGCAACAATTATATATATGAAGTAGCCATTATATTACTAGACCAAGTAGCATTACAGTTGTTAGACAAATGGGATGCTACATGACCCCTATGTGTCCACGTATAGGATGAGTCATACGTGAGTTTCGCGCGTCGTCGCTCTCTTCCGGTTGCACGTGTTGACTTCTCCCCGTCACACGTGAGAGGGAGTGTTGAAGTGTATAAGTGGATTGCACTGGCCCTTTGCATCAGTTCGGACTTTTGGTTGCGTTGGCTAGTGCATGAAGCTTGACAACACCCACCCAACCAACCCAATGGTAACATGCTTAGATGCATACAACAAAATTATTAGAATTGTTCACAATTGTTTTTAGGGCTCTGATCCAGTACTAACCTCTCCCCCTAAACTCATACAAACTGTTAAACACATGGACGGCTCGGATCGCTTGATACTCCTCGTAATTAGTAGTATATACACACATATATATAACCCTGTATAGAACCCCATATAACTCAATCAAATAATAGGTTTTTCTAGCCGTACCTATACTAGTACAAGCTATACGTCGGATCATCGCTGGCGGCGGTCGTGTCCACGCGCGGTGGTAATGGTGGCAGTTGGGTCCGGCGAGCCTGTGACTCGGCCTGGCTGGCGCACGCCTCTCTTGGCCTCGTAGGTGTGTATCGGTAGGGCTGACCCGGAGGGGGCGGCGCGACGGAGACGGCACGGGACAGCTTGGCGGACATGGGCGGACCTAGAACCAAAATGACCCGGTGTCACTGCCTTAGTCATGCATAATTTTCGTCTAAAGTTGAGGGTGTCACACACTATAAATGAGTAAAACATAACAAAGAAATCAATTTCCAACGGGTGTCCTGTGACCCCTGCAACCATAACCTGGGTACGCTCCTGTTGGCGGAGGCGGCCAAATAGTCCTGCAGCTCTCCGGACTGTCCGACTACTTGTCCGACGACTTGTCCGGTGGCTTGCCGGACAGTCCAACGACTTTTCCGGCCACTTGTCCGGCGGCTCGTTGGACGCCAGCGGTCGCAACGATGGCCGATAGCAACGGCAGAGGTCGGGGGTGCTGGACGGTGGTGGGAAGGCCGGATTGTTGGAATTTTGGCCCAAATAGTCTAGCCCATTTTCCATTTCAATAATTCCTGAAAATCCTAGAGGCCCATGTGGCCCATTCATGCAAGGCAAGAGATGGGACAAATGTTTAGTCCCACATTGCTAGTTGAGTGAAAGTTGGACCAGCTTATAAGGTGAGCTCTCCTACCACTTGGTAAAAGGATGAGAAGGAGAAGGAGAGAGTTCTACACGCGCGCTCCTCCTCCTCCTCGCTCGCCTCGCCTCGCCACGCATCGCCTCGTCACGACACGACGCGCGCGCGCCGCGGGTTGCGGGAATCTCGCCGAGCTGTCTGGTGGGCTGCCGCCTGTTCGCTTCATCTTCCGTCCATTCGTTTCATCTTCTGCGCAGTCTGTCTACCTTCCCCTCTGCGCCTATAAGAGAGAGAGGTTGCGCCTCCTCTCAGTTACACTGCCACACATCATTTGCGCCTCCAGTTCCAGAGCACTGCGCTACCTACGTCTTCTCCATCCCGTCTTGCGGCGTGCACCGCGAGCCGGGACAGTAGGCCTCCGAGACCCCGCTGCTTCGAGTCCTGTACGGGAGAAGGGCGATAAGGTTTTTGGGGAGCGCTATCAGCGCGACTACTGGCTTCGTCACCGACTCCCTCACAGATAGCGACGTTTTCCCCGACGAGGACTTCTTCCCCGACATCAGCACCCTCTTCCTCGACGACATGGCCAACGACGGTTCCAACGCCGGCGGCTCCACTTCTGCTACTGCCGTGTACATCTTATGTCTCAATCTTGTTCTGATCATATCCAAAGTTTTATGCCTTTCAGTTTGTTTGGCTATATGCCTTAATATGTTTTCGCTATTTCACATGATTAGTATATTGCCTACTATTCTAATCAGGTTTTATCTAGCGTTTATTATAGATAATTCGCTTGGTAAATTGCTCTGTTTCTCAACAATCCAAAAACCTTATTTCAGGCAATTTGCCCCAAGTGGCTTTGTTGCTTCTATGAAGCCACCTGTGTTTGAAGGTGTGAATTACAAACGATGGCGTGCGAGAGCAGTGCTCTGGTTTCAGACCATGACCTGCTATAACGCCATCTATGGCACACCTGAGAGGGAACTTAATCCCGCTCAGGAAGAGGCGTTCCAAAAACTTGATACCACTTTCAAGGCTGCCTTGATCAGCATCCTTGGCGAGAATATTGTCGATTTATATCTGTCATTTAGCAATGGCAAAGATATGTGGGATGCGCTCGAGAGAAAATTTGGAGTCTCTGATGCTGGCAGTGAACTGTATGTCATGGAACAATTCTATGACTATAAGATGATTGATGACCGCTCCATTGTGGAGCAGGCTCATGAGATACATTCACTTGCCAGGGAGCTTGAGAACTTCACTTCTGTGTTACCGGACAAGTTTGTTGCCGGAGGCATCATTGCCAAACTTCCCCAGTCATGGAGGAATTTTGCTACTTCTCTGAAGCACAAGAGACAAGAGTTCTCTGTGACGGATCTCATTGGGACTCTTGATGTGGAAGAGAAGGCGAGAGCAAAAGACACACGTGCTCGAGGTACCGAGGGAGGTTCTAATGCCAACCTGGTACAGAAAAGGAACTTCCAGCCTCACAAGTTCAAGAACAAAGGCAAGTTTGATGACAAAGGAAAGTTCGATGGAAAGAACAAGGCCTCACAGTCCACCAGCTTCAAGAAGAAGACTGATAAGAGTAAAGGTGCTTGTCATGTGTGCGGTGATCCTAATCATTGGGCTCCTGCTTGTCCCAACCGCTTTGACAAGCGCCAGCATGGGAAGAGCAGCAAGACTGCTAATGTTTTCATGGGCGGCGTTGAGATGAAAGATGTTGGGTCAGAGGGACTCAAACCGTGCTGATGGGGAACGGCTCGCATGCTTCTGTTCATGGTGTTGGTACGGTCGATCTGAAGTTCACTTCGGGAAAGACTGTGCGCCTGAAGAACGTGCATCATGTTCCCTCAATAAATAAAAATCTTGTTAGCGGATCTCTTCTGTGTCGAGATGGCTACAAGATTGTATTCGAGTCCAATAAATTTGTAATTTCGAAGTATGGAACCTTTATTGGTAAAGGCTATGAATGCAGAGGCTTGTTCCGCTTATCTCTGTCAGACATTTGTAATAAAGTTGTTAATCATATTTACACAAATTTTGAATCAAATGTCTGGCACTCTCGTCTTTGTCATATTAATTTTGGTTGTATGACGCGGCTAGCCAAAATGAATTTAATCCCTGATTTCTCAATTGTTAAGGGATCTAAGTGCCAAGTCTGCGTGCAAGCTAAACAACCTCGCAAGTCACATACGACTGCAGAAGTGAGAAATTTAACACCACTAGAGCTCATACATTCTGATCTTTGTGAGATGAATGGTGTGTTGACAAAAGGTGGAAAGAAATATTTCATGACTTTGATCGATGACTCTACGACATATTGCCATGTGTATCTTCTGAAATCAAAAGATGAGGCTTTTAGTTTCTTCAAAATCTATAAAGCTGAGGCAGAAAATCAACTTGATCGAAAGATTAAGAGGCTTAGGTCTGATCGTGGTGGAGAGTATTTTGTAGGGGTTCGTAGCATGGAAAACAAAAATTTTCTATCGCATACAAACAAACAAGCCAAGATCTATCTACTAGATTGTAGCAACGAGTCGATGGAATAACTCACCCTCGAAGATTCCAAAGTGTTTAACGAGAGCAGATTCTCGTGGGTGATGTAGTCGTACTCTTTCCGATCTCAAGATCGTGTAGACGATCCTTCCGGCGCCACGTTCCAGCAGCGCCCCCGCAGTCGGTCACACGTTCGGTACTCGACGAAGACCTTCCTCTCCCTTGTTCCAGCAGGCAGCGGAGGTTGTAGCACTCTCCTCGCGATTCCGACAGCACAACGGCGTGGTACCGGAGGTAGAGGGGAGATCCCGCAGGGCTTCGCCTTAAGCCGGTGCGAGTATGGTGGAGCTTATGAGAGAGGCTATTAGTGGTCTAGTAATTAGACACACCAATTAGAGGGCTCTAAACCAATTAGAAGGCTCTAAACCAAAATAGCTCTAAACCGGGGTTTAGATCTAGGGTTTAGGTCTAGAGGATAGGAAGTAGTGTTGTGTAGAGAGGGGAGCCCTGCCCCTCCCTTTATAGGTGGGAGGGCCGGCGGCCAAGGGGAGGGAGTGGAGTCCCTCCCCAACTCGGCCTTGGTGGGGCGCCGGCTTGGAGAGGAGGGACTCCTCCCCCAAGTCGGTTTCAACCTCCTCCTCTTTCTCCTCTTTCCGAAAACTGGCAGTTTGACCGAAAACTGGCAGTTTGACTTTTCCAATTAGGATTTGAATTAACCCTTTATTTCGGACAGCGAGAACACTTAGTACATGATGCAATCATTCCAACATGCAATGATACATTCATGTACCCCTTCCCCCTCCGGAGTGCCGGACATTCCGGGACCTTCTAGAATGTTCCCGATGAAAACACCGGAATCATTCCCGAACTCCGAAACGGGACTTTCCTTATATGAATCTTATTCTCCGGACCATTCCGGATCACCTCGTGATATCCCGGATCCCATCCGAGACTCCGAACAACATTCGGTCTCTTTCTCATAATACCATAACTACTCAAACAACGTCGAATCCTTAAGTGTGTCTCCCTACGGTTCGTGAATTATGCAGACATGATCGAGACACTTCTCCGAACAATAACCAATAGAGGAATCTGGAAATTCATATGGCTCCCACATATTTCTACGATTACTTTGCGATCGAATGAACCACTTACATACGATACCAATTTCCCTTTGTCTCACGATATGTTACTTATCCGAGGTTATGATCGTCGGTATCTCTGCATACCTAGTTCAACCTCGTTACTGATAAGTACTCTTTTCTCGTTCCCGTGATATGTGATCCCTTGTGACCCAGTCACATGCTTGCAAGCTAATTGGATGACATTTCACCGAGAGGGCCCAGAGAATATCTATCCGTCATGTGGATGGACAAATCCCACTCTTGATCCATGTGTTTCAACCAATACTTTCCGAACACTCAATACCACCTTTATAGCCACCCTGTTACGGTGTGGTGTTTGATGACATCAAAGCATCCATCCAGTAAAGGTGATATGCATGATCTCATGGTCGAAGGAATTAGGTTACTATGTATCAGAAAGCATATAGCAATTGAACTATTGAAATGACTTGATCTTTATGCTACGCTTATCTATAGGAGTATGTCCACCATATCATTCTCCTAACGATATGATCTTGTTGTTAATAACATCTCAATGTTCATGATAGGGAAACCACAATCATCTATTAACCAACAAGCTAGTGAAGTATAGAGGCTATACTAGGGACTTCAATTTAAGTTTACAATTCACACAAGTATTAATGTTTCCTTGTTAATACTATTATAGCATGAATGCAAACATTTATCATAAACACAAAGATATAATAATAACTATATTTATTATTGCCTCTAGGGCATATCTCCAACAGTCTCCCACTTGCACTAGAGTCATCTAATCTAGATCACATGGTAATATACCGAACACCCATGGCAGTTTGGTGTTGGTCATGTTTTGCCCTCGGGAGAGGTTTAGTCAACGGATCCGCCACATTCAGATCTGTGTGTACTTTGCAAATCTTTATATCCCCATCCTGGATATGTTCTCGAATAGCGTGAAAACGTAGCTTGATATGCTTCAGCTTCTTGTGTGACCTTGGTTCTTGCGCATTGGCTATGGCGCCCATGTTATCACAGTAGATAGACATTGGGTCCAGCGCACTAGGAACCACACCCAGCTCTGTAATGAACTCTTTCATCCATATTGCTTCTTGTGAAGCCTCCGAAGCAGCCATGTATTCCGATTCAGTTGAAGATCTCGCCACAACGCTTTGCTTTGCACTCCTCCAGCTAACTGCTGCACCATTCAAAATAAATACGTATCCAGATTGTGATTTAGAATCATCCGGATCAGTGTTCCAACTAGCATCGGTGTAACCATTAACAACGAGCTGTTCATCACCTCCATAAGAAAGAACCATATCCTTAGTTCTTCTCAAGTACTTAAGGATGTTTTTGACCGCTGTCCAATGATCCACTCCTGGATCACTTTGATATCTGCTAGTTAAACTAACAGCATATGCAATGTCGGGTCTAGTACATAGCATGGCATACATTAGAGATCCTATGGCTGAGGCATAGGGAGTCTTACTCATCCTTTCTCTATCTTCTGCCGATGTCGGACTTTGAGTTTTACTCAAGGTCGTATTGGGCAACATGGGCAAGAACCCTTTCTTGCTATCTTCCATTCCAAACCTCTTTAGAACTTTGTCCAAATATGTACTTTGTGACAATGATATTTGGCGTTTCGATCTATCTCTATAAATCTTTATGCCTAATATGTAAGCTGCTTCGCCAAGATCCTTCATTGAAAAACTATTATTCAAATATTCTTTGACACTATTAAGAAGGTCTACATCATTCCCAATCAACAATATGTCATCCACATACAGTATTAAGAATGCTACAGAGCTCCCACTCACTTTCTTGTAAATACAAGCTTCTCCATAAGTTTGTATAAAACCAAAACTTTTGATTACCTTATCAAAACGTTGATTCCAACTTCGGGATGCTTGCTTCAATCCATAGATGGACCGTTGAAGTTTGCATACCTTGTTAGCATCTTTAGGATCGACAAAACCTTTGGGTTGCATCATATACAACTCTTCATCAATGTCTCCATTGAGGAATGCTGTTTTGACATCCATCTGCCATATCTCATAATCATAATATGCAGCGATTGCTAACATAATCCTCACAGACTTTAGCTTCGCTACCGGTGAGAAAGTCTCATCGTAGTCAACTCCTTGAATTTGTCGAAACCCTTTTGCGACAAGTCGAGCTTTATAGACAGTAACATTACCATCAGCATCTGTTTTCTTCTTGAAAATCCATTTGTTCTCGACAGCCTTACGGCCATCCGGTAAGTCCACCAAAGTCCATACTTGGTTTTCGTACATGGATCCAATCTCGGATTTCATGGCTTCTTGCCATTTATTGGAATCTGGGCTCATCATCGCTTCCTCATATGTCTCGGGGTCATCGGTGTTGTCCACCAACATGACATTCATAACGGAATCATACCAATCTGGAGTGGTACGAGTTCTCGTTGACCTCCGAGGTTCTGTAGCAACTTCGACCGAAGTTTCATGATCACTATCATTAGCTTCCTCTCTTATTGGTGCAGGCACCACAGGAACTTCTTCCGGTGCTGCGCTACTCGTAATTTCGAGAGAAGGTTCGACAACCTCGTCGAGTTCTACTTTCCTTCCAGTCACTTCTTTCGAGAGAAATTCCTTCTCTAGAAAGGATCCATTCTTGGCAACGAAGATTTTGCCTTCGGATCTATGATAGAAGGTATACCCAATAGTTTCCTTTGGGTATCCTATGAAGACGCATTTTTCCGCTTTGGGTTCAAGCTTGTCCGGCTGTAACTTCTTTACATAGGCTTCGCATCCCCAAACTTTAAGGAACGACAATTTAGGTTTCTTCCCAAACCATAATTCATACGGTGTCGTTTCAACGGATTTAGATGGTGCCCTATTTAAAGTGAATGCAGCTGTTTCTAATGCATAACCCCAAAATAATAGCGGTAAATCTGTAAGTGACATCATAGAACGAACCATATCTAAGAGAGTTCGATTACGACGTTCGGACACACCATTACGCTGTGGTGTTCCCGGCGGTGTCAATTGTGAAAGTATTCCGCACTTCTTTAAATGCTCGCCAAACTCGTAACTTAGATATTCACCTCCACGATCAGAACGTAGAAATTTAATCTTCTTGTTACGTTGATTCTCTACCTCACTTTGAAACTCCTTAAACTTCTCGAAAGTTTCGGACTTATGTTTCATGAAATAGATATACCCATATCTACTCAAATCATCCGTGAAGGTAAGAACATAACGATAACCACCACGCGATGCTACACTCATTGGACCACACACATCGGTATGTATGATTTCCAATAAGTCCGTAGCTCGCTCCATTATACCAGAAAATGGAGTCTTAGTCATTTTACCCATCAGACATGCTTCGCATCTTTCAAGTGATTCAAAATCAAGTGATTCAAGAAGTCCATCGGAATGGAGTTTCTTCATACGTTTCACTCCAATGTGACCAAGACGACAGTGCCACATATAGGTCGAATTATCGCTTGATTTCAAACGTTTAGCTTCAATGTTATTAAGATGTGTATTTCTACTATCGAGATTCAATAAGAATAGACCATCTATCAAAGGTGCATGTGCGTAAAACATATTACTCATATAAATCGAACAACCATTATTCTCTGATTTAAACAAGTAACTGTCTCGCAATAAACAAGATCCCGATATAATGTTCATGCTCAACGCAGGCACCAAATAACAATTATTTAAGTATAAAACTAATCCCGATGGTAGATGAAGAGGTAGCGTGCCGACCGCGATCACATCAACCTTTGATCCGTTTCCCACACGCATCGACACCTCGTTCTTCGCTAGCTTCCGTTTATTCTGCAGCTCCTGTTTCGAGTTACAAATATGAGCAACCGAACCAGTATCAAATACCCAGGCACTACTACGAATACTAGTGAGATACACATCAATAACATGTATATCAAATATACCTTTCTTCTTGATGTTGCCGTTCTTCAAATCCGCCAAGTACTTTGGGCAATTCCGCTTCCAGTGACCTTCTCCCTTGCAGTAAAAGCACTCAGTTTCAGGCTTAGGTCCAGCCTTGGTCTTCTTCGTTGGCATGGTAGCTTTCTTACCACCCTTCTTGAAGTGTCCCTTTTGCTTAGACTTGCCTTTCTTGAATTTGGTGGTCTTATTGACCATCAACACTTGGTGCTCTTTCTTGATCTCCACTTCTGCAGATTTTAACATGGCAAATAGTTCTGGCAACTCTTTGTTCATGTTCTGCATGTTGTAGTTCATCACAAAGTTCTTGTAACTTGGTGGTAGTGATTGGAGGATGCGGTAAACCCCCAAAGTGTTAGGAATCACTATACCCAAACTTTGAAGTTTATTCGCGTGCCCAGACATTTTAAGCACATGCTTACTGACGGAGCTACCCTCTTCCATCTTGCAGTTAAAGAACTTTTCAGAAGCTTCATAACTTTCAATTGCCGCATGAGTCTCAAAAATTAATTTGAGATCCTCGACAATATCATATGGGTCTGACTCTTCAAACCTTTTCTGAAGCTCCGATTCTAAACCATACAAGATAGCACACTGAACTATGGAGTACTGATTCTTCCGAGAGAGGTAAACATTCTTTACTTCATCGGTAGCATCAGCTGCAGGTGGGTCACCTAGCGGTGCATCCAGCACATAGGTCAAATTACCAGCTGTGAGGACAATCCTCAAATTGCGGAACCAATCCGCGAAGTTGCTTCCATTGTTTTTCAACTTTTCTTTCTCTAGGAACGCATTAAAATTGATGGTAGGGGCTGCCATTGATCTACAACATATTTGCAATAGTTTAGACTAAGTTTATGACAAATTGAGTTCAAATTAATTAATGAAATTAAACTAGGTGAACTCCCACTCAAAACAACATCCCTCACATTGTTTTAGTGATCACACGAACCAAAACTACTATATCAACACCGATCATCACGAGAGCCGATATAGTTTTAATGGCGAACAATCATCATGTTCATCATATCTACTATATGATTCATGCTTTGCCTTTCGGCGATCCGTGTTCCTGAGGCCATGTCTGTACATGCTAGGCTCGTCAAGATCAAACCTTAGTTACCGCATAAGCAAATCTGGCTTGCTTACGTTGTATTCACCCGCGGAATCAAAGACACCCGATCATCACGTGGTGCTTCGAAGCAACAAGCTTTGGCAACGGTGCATACTAAGGGTGAACACTTCAGAACTTGAAATTTATGTGCATGAGGGATCATCTTATAATGCTACCGTCGTCTACTAAGCAATACAAGATGCATAAAGGATTAACATCACATGCAATTCATAATATGTGATATGATATGGCCTTTCTTCTTTGTGCTTCCGATCTCCATCTTCAAGCACGAATATGATCTCCATCATCACCGGCATAGCATCAAGGTCAATGACGCTTCTTCATGGTTGTCGTCCACCAGCTTCAACTATTACAACTATTTTGAATAGACACGCAGGTCTTAACAGAAATTAAAGACAACCATATGGCTCCTGCCGGTTGCCAACTTACAATAAGGAACATTGCATACATCAAATATAATCACAATCATGGCCATATCACATCACTGCACACCCCTGCAAAACAAAGTTAGACGCTTCTACTTTCTTTGCATATTTTACGTGGTTTGGGGCTTTCCATAAGTGTCGTTCTAACCTACGAACAAGAACCACAACATTGATACTAGCATTGTTGATTACCCGTTGTAAATTGGATCTTTACTATGCTAGGAGAAACAGGCACCCGCAAAGCCACTTATGCAATACAAGTTGCATGTTAAGCGTGGAGCAAGTCTCATGAACGATGTCATGTAAGGTTAGCCCGGGCCGCTTCATCCCAACATACCGCAAGATGCAAAGTACACAAAAAGCAATCTACAATAAAAGCATCAACGCCCACAATGACCATTGTGTTCTACTCGTGCAACAGATCTACATATAGACACGGCTCTGATACCACTGTAGGGGTTCGTAGCATGGAAAACAAAAATTTTCTATCGCATACAAACAAACAAGCCAAGATCTATCTACTAGATTGTAGCAACGAGTCGATGGAATAACTCACCCTCGAAGATTCCAAAGTGTTTAACGAGAGCAGATTCTCGTGGGTGATGTAGTCGTACTCTTTCCGATCTCAAGATCGTGTAGACGATCCTTCCGGCGCCACGTTCCAGCAGCGCCCCCGCAGTCGGTCACACGTTCGGTACTCGACGAAGACCTTCCTCTCCCTTGTTCCAGCAGGCAGCGGAGGTTGTAGCACTCTCCTCGCGATTCCGACAGCACAACGGCGTGGTACCGGAGGTAGAGGGGAGATCCCGCAGGGCTTCGCCTTAAGCCGGTGCGAGTA
The DNA here is from genome assembly GCA_916181665.1 of Avena sativa. Taxonomy (NCBI): domain Eukaryota; kingdom Viridiplantae; phylum Streptophyta; class Magnoliopsida; order Poales; family Poaceae; genus Avena; species Avena sativa. The sequence continues at coordinate 294,666,670 of OV702282.1, forward strand.
TGGTGGAGCTTATGAGAGAGGCTATTAGTGGTCTAGTAATTAGACACACCAATTAGAGGGCTCTAAACCAATTAGAAGGCTCTAAACCAAAATAGCTCTAAACCGGGGTTTAGATCTAGGGTTTAGGTCTAGAGGATAGGAAGTAGTGTTGTGTAGAGAGGGGAGCCCTGCCCCTCCCTTTATAGGTGGGAGGGCCGGCGGCCAAGGGGAGGGAGTGGAGTCCCTCCCCAACTCGGCCTTGGTGGGGCGCCGGCTTGGAGAGGAGGGACTCCTCCCCCAAGTCGGTTTCAACCTCCTCCTCTTTCTCCTCTTTCCGAAAACTGGCAGTTTGACCGAAAACTGGCAGTTTGACTTTTCCAATTAGGATTTGAATTAACCCTTTATTTCGGACAGCGAGAACACTTAGTACATGATGCAATCATTCCAACATGCAATGATACATTCATGTACCCCTTCCCCCTCCGGAGTGCCGGACATTCCGGGACCTTCTAGAATGTTCCCGATGAAAACACCGGAATCATTCCCGAACTCCGAAACGGGACTTTCCTTATATGAATCTTATTCTCCGGACCATTCCGGATCACCTCGTGATATCCCGGATCCCATCCGAGACTCCGAACAACATTCGGTCTCTTTCTCATAATACCATAACTACTCAAACAACGTCGAATCCTTAAGTGTGTCTCCCTACGGTTCGTGAATTATGCAGACATGATCGAGACACTTCTCCGAACAATAACCAATAGAGGAATCTGGAAATTCATATGGCTCCCACATATTTCTACGATTACTTTGCGATCGAATGAACCACTTACATACGATACCAATTTCCCTTTGTCTCACGATATGTTACTTATCCGAGGTTATGATCGTCGGTATCTCTGCATACCTAGTTCAACCTCGTTACTGATAAGTACTCTTTTCTCGTTCCCGTGATATGTGATCCCTTGTGACCCAGTCACATGCTTGCAAGCTAATTGGATGACATTTCACCGAGAGGGCCCAGAGAATATCTATCCGTCATGTGGATGGACAAATCCCACTCTTGATCCATGTGTTTCAACCAATACTTTCCGAACACTCAATACCACCTTTATAGCCACCCTGTTACGGTGTGGTGTTTGATGACATCAAAGCATCCATCCAGTAAAGGTGATATGCATGATCTCATGGTCGAAGGAATTAGGTTACTATGTATCAGAAAGCATATAGCAATTGAACTATTGAAATGACTTGATCTTTATGCTACGCTTATCTATAGGAGTATGTCCACCATATCATTCTCCTAACGATATGATCTTGTTGTTAATAACATCTCAATGTTCATGATAGGGAAACCACAATCATCTATTAACCAACAAGCTAGTGAAGTATAGAGGCTATACTAGGGACTTCAATTTAAGTTTACAATTCACACAAGTATTAATGTTTCCTTGTTAATACTATTATAGCATGAATGCAAACATTTATCATAAACACAAAGATATAATAATAACTATATTTATTATTGCCTCTAGGGCATATCTCCAACATATTTTTCCAACGAGTTTGATTCCTTTTGTGCGGAACATGGCATAATTCATGAGAGGACGCCTCTCTACTCACCCCAGTCAAATGGAGTAGCCGAAAGAAAGAACCGTACTCTAACAGATTTGGTTAACGCCATGTTAGACACATCGGGTCTTTCTAAGGAATGGTGGGGGGAGGCACTATTGACCGCGTGTCATGTCCTAAACCGAGTTCCCACAAAGAACAAAGAAATTACTCCATTCGAAGAATGGGAGAAGAAAAGACTAAAACTCTCTTACTTACGTACTTGGGGTTGTTTGGCAAAGGTTAATGTACCAATCCCCAAGAAGCGCAAGCTTGGACCAAAAACCATTGATTGTGTTTTTCTGGGCTATGCTTTTCATAGCATTGGTTATAGATTCTTGATAGTAAAATCTGAAGTACCTGACATTCATGTCGGTACAATCATGGAGTCGACTGATGCTACTTTCTTTGAGGATATCTTTCCAATGAAGGATAAACCTAACTCATCAAATCCGGAGATACCTAGTTCATCTAATCAGGAATTTGCTATATTCTCTGAACCTACCATTCCGATTGAACACTCTGAAAGTCCTAAGGAGGATAATAATGAAATTCCTAAAAGGAGCAAGAGACAAAGGACTGCGAAGTCTTTTGGTGATGATTTCATTGTGTACCTTGTGGATGACACTCCCACTTCCATTTCAGAAGCTTATGCATCTCCTGATGCTGACTATTGGAAGGAAGCTGTTCATAGTGAGATGAATTCCATCTTAGCTAATGAAATATGGGAGATCACTAATCGTCCTTATGGGTGCAAACCTGTAGGATGTAAATGGGTGTTCAAGAAGAAACTAAGGCCTGATGGTACTATTGAGAAGTACAAGGCAAGGCTTGTGGCCAAGGGTTATACCCAAAAGGAAGGTGAAGACTTCTTTGACACTTACTCACCTGTAGCAAGGTTGACCACCATTCAAGTACTATTTTCTCTGGCTGCCTCACACGGTCTTCTCGTTCATCAAATGGACGTTAAGACGGCTTTCCTAAATGGAGAGTTGGATGAGGAAATTTATATGGATCAACCAGATGGTTTTGTAGTAAATGGTCAAGAAAGAAAAGTGTGCAAGCTACTGAAGTCTTTGTATGGTCTTAAACAAGCACCTAAACAGTGGCACGTAAAATTTGATAAAACCTTAACCGCTGCAGGCTTTGTTGTAAACGAAGCTGACAAGTGCGTATACTATCGCCATGGTGGGGGTGAGGGAGTCATCCTTTGTTTGTATGTTGATGACATACTGATTTTCGGAACCAACCTTAATGCAATTAAGGAGGTCAAAGATTTCTTATCTCGTTCCTTTGAGATGAAGGATCTGGGAGTAGCTGATGTCATCCTGAACATCAAGCTATTGAGAGATGATGATGGTGGGATTACACTGCTTCAGTCCCACTATGTGGAAAAGATCTTGAGTCGTTTTGGGTATAGCGACGTCAATTTTTCTCCTACACCGTATGATCCTAGTGTGTTGCTTCGAAAGAATCGAGGAAATGCTAGAGACCAACTAAGATACTCTCAAATCATTGGCTCGCTTATGTATTTAGCTAGTGCCACGAGACCTGACATCGCCTTTGCTGTAAGCAAACTCAGTCGATTTGTCTCAAATCCAGGAGATGATCACTGGCATGCTCTTGAGAGAGTAATGCGATATCTAAAAGGCACTGCGAGCTATGGCATACACTATACCGGGTATCCGAGGGTACTAGAGGGTTATAGTGATTCAAATTGGATATCTGATGCTGACGAGATAAAGGCCACGAGTGGATATGTTTTCACACTTGGTGGTGGCGCTGTTTCTTGGAAGTCTTGCAAGCAGACCATCTTAACGAGGTCAACTATGGAAGCAGAACTCACAGCACTAGACACGGCCACTGTTGAAGCAGAGTGGCTTCGTGAACTCTTGATGGACTTACCCGTGGTTGAAAAACCTATACCCGCAATTCCAATGAACTGTGATAATCAAACTGTGATTATTAAGGTGAACAGTTCTAAGGATAATATGAAGTCCTCAAGACATGTGAAGAGGAGACTGAAATATGTCAGGAAAATGAGAAACTCCGGAGTTATTGCATTGGATTATATCCAAACATCTAAAAACTTGGCAGATCCCTTCACAAAGGGTCTATCACGCAACGTGATAGAAAATGCATCGAAGGAGATGGGTATGAGACCCACAATTTGAGCTTTCCACAGTGGTAAACCACTCTATGTGATCGGAGATCCTGTGAATTAGAATTAGGAAACAAGTTGTTGGTTAGCTGAGAGGAAAGTATCCCTACTTTAATAAACACCACTCCATAAAGATGCAATACTTTCCTATTCTGCACGGCAGGTTGATTTATTATCTTAATGTGTTCTAAGTGGCTTATCCTAAGCAAAGATGTTGTCCTGCAGAACATCTTTTGAAGAACACACCTATATGAGTCTGACTATTAAAACGTCGCAGTCTATGAGAGTAGAGTGCTCTCTAATAAACTCATGAAAGGTCATGGAGTATGACGTATAAGCTCCACCCGCGGGGAAGTCCCACGGTATCCCAGTATCGGTCAAGACTTCGTGTGAAGCTAGATTGCAGCAAACTTGCAGTTCAAGACATAGTCCACTGTACAAGTCGCAACCTAGTGTAGCATAGAATTCTAGGTTAACAGTCTCCACTATAATACCGGTATATAAACAGTGTTTTGGAACCAAAGGCAAATTACATGTGCCTCTGGGATCTGGTGGGGAATTGTTGGAATTTTGGCCCAAATAGTCTAGCCCATTTTTCATTTCAATAATTCCTGAAAATCCTAGAGGCCCATGTGGCCCATTCATGCAAGGCAAGAGGTGGGACAAATGTTTAGTCCCACATTGCTAGTTGAGTGGAAGTTGGACCAGCTTATAAGGTGAGCTCTCCTACCACTTGGTAAAAGGATGAGAAGGAGAAGGAGAGAGTTCCACACGCGCGCTCCTCCTCCTCCTCGTCACGTCACGACGCGCGCGCGCCGCGGGTTGCGGAAATCTCGCCGAGCCGAGCTTTATTTTGCCACGCATGAATGGTATATGAACAGATGTACAGAAGCTGAAACGTTTGCTTTGAATGGACTTTTAATACGAGTTAAATGAATACGAATTGAGTGGAGGCTGTCCGGTGGGCTGCCGCCTGTTCGCTTCATCTTCCGTCCATTCGTTTCATCTTCTGCGCAGTCTGTCTACCTTCCTCTCTGCGCCTATAAGAGAGCGAGGTCGCGTCTCCTCTCAGTTACACTGCCACACATCCTTTGCGCATCCAGTTCCAGAGCACTGTGCTACCTACGTCTTCTCCATCCCGTCTTGCGGCGTGCACCGCGAGCCGGGACAGTAGGCCTCCGAGACCCCGCTGCTTCGAGTCCTGTACGGGAGAAGGGCGATAAGGTTTTTGGGGAGCGCTATCAGCGCGACTACTGGCTTCGTCACGGACTCCCTCACAGATAGCGACGTTTTCCCCGACGAGGACTTCTTCCCCGACATCAGCACCCTCTTCCTCGACGACATGGCCAACGACGGTTCCAACGCCGGCGGCTCCACTTCTGATACTGCCGTGTACATCTTATGTCTCAATCTTGTTCTGATCATATCCAAAGTTTTATGCCTTTCAGTTTGTTTGGCTATATGCCTTAATATGTTTTCGCTATTTCACATGATTAGTATATTGCCTACTATTCTAATCAGGTTTTATCTAGCGTTTATTATAGATAATTCGCTTGGTAAATTGCTCTGTTTCTTAACAATCCAAAAACCTTATTTCAGGCAATTTGCCCCAAGTGGCTTTGTTGCTTCTATGAAGCCACCTGTGTTTGAAGGTGTGAATTACAAACGATGGCGTGCGAGAGCAGTGCTCTGGTTTCAGACCATGAGCTGCTATAACGCCATCTATACCATATTGAATTGTATGCACTAGCCAACGCAACCAAAAGTCCGAACTGATAGAAAGGACTAGACAATATATTTCAACACAAAGAGCTGTTGGGGCGATCTGCGTGCGATACTCGGCCTTGACGTTGTGGAGTACTCCACTAATGGTTAGCTCTCTGACATGGAGGATGCTCCAATGGTCTGATAGGAATGACGTCTGAGGGTATTTGTGGTGCACTCTTCCGTGGCTACTTGATGGCCGAAGTGGCAAAGACGGTGGATATGGCATGCCGCTCATCGAGGGAAGAACAAACATTCGAGGGGATCATTGGGACAGTCAGACGCGAATAGGAGGTCATGGGATGGTCCAATGGCGTGGGATGCAAAGACGAAGGTGACACTGGGGCTTAGTCCAACATGTAATATACTGGAATCAGCTGAGCTGAACTGATAATAATTTTCGATTTCTATACTTCCGCTGGAATTGGAAGTACAGATCTTCTCAACTTACTCTTATCGTATAAATAGGAATTTGGCATTATTAGAGAGATTACATTGTCTCCTGTAACACACAATAACTGGGATGGTCAAGAAGACTCGAGATAGTCCAAAAAACAACATATAAAAAATAATGCTACTTTATTTGTAGATTGTGACGACGTGTATCTATGATAGTTTTACACTTTCTTATTCTTCTTGTCGACGTGTATCTTAAGATGGAATTAAATGTGCTTTTGCAATTTGTCTTAAAATTGCTGTTGACCCCTCTGTGTCCACGTATAGGCCTCTTGACTCATACGTGAGTCAAGTAGGTTGGTTAACACAGACTCTCAAGCATCTTGAGAGCCTAAGCATCAACGGAAACCTTCCAGCCGCCGTCTTACCTGCCGCCGCCGGCGGTTGCCTCGGAGGCGCGGCCTGCTGGCCGCATGGCTGACGTCGTGGTTGCCGGGAGCCGTTTCACCGGTCTGTTAGATCTGGCGACGGAAGACCATGTTGTCGTCCAGGTGGCTGAGGAGGTCTTCGCGGAGGACCGGGATTGGACTACAGTGTCTCATCGGAAGGACCGCCGGAGCTTGTTGCAGGCGTTCTGGTCGGAGGCGGGTTACCCAACCCAATCCTCGCGCTACTGGGAGTCGAAGAAGGGGTTTGGTGTGGCTATGGGGAGATCGCCCTCGCCTCCGACGTCGTGTGTTGTGTCGAGTGGCCGGCGCTGCTCATCCTCGTCTCCGACGGGCCTGCGGCTGTCGCGTCTTCCGCGCATGGGACCTTGGCGAGGGCCGCTGCCGAGAAGACGGGTGACGCCGCCACCGGTGCTCGCGAGCTTCTTTCGTGCTTCCGCGGCGGAGAAAACGGCGTCGGTTGGGCCTGCTTTGGATGCGGGATTTCTGGAGTCGTTCCCGGATCGAGTTGCGTCAGGTGGGGCCCAGATACATGCAGTTGTTTCTGTGCGGGCGGGGTTCGTGCCGTAGACGTATTCCGCGTCTTCGAAGACCGATTCATCTTGACCCAAGCATACGTACGTGCCCGACATCACCCTCCCAGCCGCCTGCCCTCCAGTCCACGTCGCCGTCTTCATCGCCTTCGCCGATCCCTCCTGGTACTCGTCCGTGGTCGCCTGGATCACCGTCGTTCGTCCGCATCGTCATGGCCGGGACGCCTCTGCCATCTGTGACGGCGGGGCTCGGAGGTGCGGCGACGGCCGCTCCAACGATGCCTCAGGTGGGGGTCGTATCTCCTGCTGCTCCCGCTCCAGGCCCTGTGTTCCCGCAGCCGGTGGCTTCTTTGGCAGGTGGAAGTCAGCTGGCTATGGCCAATCAGCTTCCATTCAGACCTTTGCAACCTCCTTTTAGGCCACCGGGTCCGTCAGGGTACGTTGCCCAGCCGCCGGGACAGTTCTTCCAGCCACCGCCCAATTTTAATCGGCATGTAATTCCGCCGCAACAGTTTGCGCAGATGTTTCCTCAATTTGCACACGCGCCCTCTGCTGCTGCCAATCCGATGGTGCCTCGGAACAAACGGAAGAAGAAGAAGAATGTGCAGGAATCGCAGTCGCAGCCACCTGCGGCGCCTCCGCAGCAACTTGTTCAACCTCAGTTTCAGCAGACGTCAGTCCCGCTACCGCAGACCATGATGTTTGCTCCCCCTGTGTTGAGTATGCCGCTGGTTTCTACTACTCCTACGACCGCGGCGGCTACAGTGGAATCTTCTGTCCATTCGGATTAGGGCAAGGCCAAGAAGAGTCTGAAGTGCTGGAAATGTTCTGGCGGTACTCATGCTTCTAAAAACTGCCCAGTTCAACATTATTGTTTGGTTTGTAACAATTCAGCTCATCCCACCTTGAAGTGTCCGACCCTGAAGTTGCCCAGACCTACTATGATTGTTGCTGGGAACGGTACGGAGGATACCCTTTTTAACCAGTTGCCTGATAGCATTTATAAGGCCAATTTAGCTCCAAAGTGCACGCCTACTGCTAAGGTATCCATGTTTGGAGCTGTGGTGCCTGTGGATGTTATAGAGGCTCAGATGACTCGCATTTGCCCGCTTAGTACTAATTGGAAGTGGGAGGCTCTTCCTCATGGGGATGATGCCTACCTTGTGAGCTTTCCATCTTTCGAGGACCTTCAGCGTGTGGATGGAATTCAGATGTCGGTGCATTCCCATAATGCACGTATTGTTATCAGTGTCTGGGAGGTGCAGGATATACCACCCAGCTTTGTTCTGCCTCAGGTGTGGGTTCATGTGGACGGGGTCCCCCATACCATCCATCATTTCCATGGACTTTGGGCTGTTGGTTCTTTGTTGGGTACGACAATGGATGTGGACTTGCCGACTCTATATAGCCGTAATATTGTTCGTATCTGTGTGGCAATGATGAATCCTAAGGCGCTGCAGAAAAGCGTGGATGCAAAGGGACCATATATTGGTACCACTGCTACCTTGAAACTGAAAGGTTATGACTTCTCTTTTCGCCAGGAGGCTCCAGACTTCATTCCGGATCCTGCTTTTACTCCCCTCTTCTGGAGGCGCAAAGGGGACGATGCTGATGAGGATGACGCTTCGGGTAAGAAAGAGAAGGACCCCTCTGTTGATGATACCTCTGCTCGCTCTCAGAGTAATCAGATGGAGATTGATAATGCGGGTGTCCAGCTTGCTTCGGGAGGTCCTAGAGTTAATAATGTTTCGTCTATGCCTGTGTTTGCAGTCACACCTTTCAATACCAAGCCGCAGACTCCTAGGGGTAAAGCAATTGTTGCTGCTGCAAGGTCATCTCGTTCCTCGTTTCAACGCCCTGGTGTTATACCTGTTTTAACTAAGGACACAATTATACTGACTCGGTTTCTAGCTGGGCCTTAGGCGATGCTTCCCGTCACGAGCCACTGTCACCAGGGTCGCTGCCTGCCTCTGGGGCGTCATTGGTCCACGAAGTCGGCACTGCCTCGACAATTTCAGCCGCGGCACAGCCAGCCTCGCCGGTCGACATCAAGTCACCGGAATCGACGGGTCGGCCCTCTTTGTCGTCGCCGATCCAGGTCGCCTCGCAGCTCATCACCATGGTTGGGCTGCAGGAGGGCCTAGGACACTTCGTTTCCTCTTCACCGACCAGCCCCACTTCGCCGACGAAGTTCCGGGCCGTCTCGCCTGCAATGGCTCGGCCTGAGCAGCTTTTGGACGCGGGACAGTAGCCGAGGCAGCATGCTTCGGCGCAGGCGCCTGCACGTGTGACGGTGCTGGAGAAGCTGCCGCTGCATCATGAGGAACAGGTCATGGGGGGTGCTGATCCTATGGTGCAGCCTCCTGTTGTTGTACCCCCCAAGAAGTCTACGGCGATTCCGGTGCTGCGAAGGAGCGGAAGACATGCGGTGAGTACGGATGGTGCTTCTGCATCGGATATGGACTCTTTGGAGAAAGCTATGCGTAGGAAGGAAGAAAAGAATTTGGACTCCAGTGTTAATCCTTCTTCTTCTAAGTCTTTTATTCCTTTTTCGTCTACTAGAATTTCATCTAAGCTTAATTCAGTTGGAATTATTATGGGTAAGAATTCTAGTGATATTACTGTTTCTACTAAGGTCTTGAAGCGGATGGAATTTGACCGGTTAACGGTTGTTCCTAAGCCTCGGCCTCTTATATTTCCACTTATTCTGATGATGAGGAAGCAAATACCACTACGGATGGTCAGCTCCTATCTCATCTAGTAGGTGAAGTTCTGGAAGTTGGTTTCGATGAGGACAGATTAAACTCAATTTATGAGTTGACTGCTTCTGGTCGGAAATCGACTTCTGGGAAAAAGTGTAATAAATCTCGCAAATGAGATCTTGCTCCAAAATGTATTATTATTTTCCAATGAATGGAATGTTTTGGAATAGCAGAGGTCTTCGTGACTTGGCTAAACATCTACACATTGCACTTTGTTCTAGGGAACATAATTTAGATTTTGTGGCCATCTCTGAAACGGGTAGACGAGAATTCCAACAGAGTATGCTGAACCGCCTTTCTGGTGGTCTGGACTTTGTATGGCACTCTCATCCACCTAGGGGACGGTCTGGTGGCATTTTACTCGGAGTACGAGCGAACACCATGGAGATTTTAGTTGTTTCGGAAGGGGAGTTTCATATTAAACTTCATATCCGCAATAAAGCTGATAATTTCTTATGGAGTCTGGTCGCAGTGTATGGTGTTGCTCAAGAGGCTTTTAAAGCTGTTTTTCTTCGAGAACTTGTGAACTTAACAAAGGGCAATCCATACCCTATCTTTATAGGGGGTGATTTCAACTTGCTTAGGTTTCCCTTCGAGAAGAGTAAAGGCCGTTTTGACGATCATTGGCCTTTCCTTTTTAATGCTGTCATTGACAGTCTTGACTTAAAAGAAATAAACATGATTGGAAGATAGTTTACTTGGGCAAATTCTTTACCAGAACCTACATATGAAAAACTCGATCGTGTACTAATGGACTCAGACTGGGAAGACCACTTCCCTCTAGTTTCAGTACGGGCTCTTGAACGTATTCACTATCGTATCATGCTCCTATTCTGCTTAACACTGGATTACCAACGCACCGTTCTGTTCATCTGTTCAAATTTGAACTTGGATGGCTACTACGAGAGGGTTTCCAGGATATGGTGAAAGCAGTATGGGAAAGACCGGTTCCGGGTGCTACCCCAATTCAGAGATGGAATAACAAAGTGCGTTTGACACGAAAACATCTTGGGGGTTGGGCGCGGCACACAATCGGTATCCTCAAAAAAGAAAAACTTAGATTTTCTGTTATTATTGATGAACTTGAGGCTCTAGCAGAAACCAGGTTGCTGACTCCGCAGGAAATTGAGCTAAAAAGCCAATCAAATGCGGAGATTGCACGGTTACTGAGAGAAGAGGAGCTCAAGTGGTATCAGCGTTCTAAATCACAGTTTATTTTGCACGGGGACTCGAATACTAGATATTTTCATAGTGTAGCCAATGGCAGACACAAGAAGAAACGTATTTATTCCTTAAAACATAATGATGAGTTAATTGTTGGTCATGAACAGTTGAAATCTTACATTACGAATTATTATAAAGATTTGTTTGGGGATCCGGAGGAAGGTTCTTTCTCTATGGATGAATCCCAAACTGTCGATATACCCCAAGTCTCCGAGGAGGAGAATAAATATTTGACCGCCCCCTATACTGAGGATGAAGTCAAGTTAGTTGTTTTCCAAATGGAACATAATAAGGCCCTTGGTCCTAATGGTCTTCCCGCTGAGTTTTACCAAACCTTTTGGGAGGTCATTAAATCGGATCTCTTAGATATGTTTGGGGCCTTACACGCGGGTCAACTGGATTTGTTCTGTTAGAACTTTGGTGAAATCATCTTACTACCTAAGATTAATGATGCAGAACGAATTCAACAATTTAGACCGATCTGTCTTCTTAATGTTAGTTTTAAGATTTTTACCAAGGTTGCCACTATCAGGCTTAATTTTGAGGCGGATCATGTTGTTAGGCCATCGCAGACTGCTTTCATGCAGGGTCGACACATCCTAGATGGTGTGGTAACCTTACATGAAACGATTCATGAGCTACATAGAAATAAATTGAATGGGGTCATCCTCAAAATCGATTTTGAGAAAGCTTATGATAAAGTTAAATGGTCTTTCCTACAACAAGCTCTCAGAATGAAAGGCTTTTCAGCTGATTGGCGTGCTCTAATTAATAGTTTCGTAGTCGGAGGTAGCGTTTCCATTAAAGTCAATGATGATGTTGGTACATACTTTCAGACTAAAAGGGGGCTAAGACAAGGAGATCCATTATCGCCAATGCTATTCAATATAGTGGCTGATATGTTATCTATCTTGATTGAGCGCGCTAAGTCTGAGGGTCAGATTGAAGGTGTAATTCCCCATCTTGTGGATGGTGGATTATCGATACTTCAATATGCCGACGATACAATTCTCTTTATGGATCATGATCTTGAGAAAGCCAAAAACTTGAAACTTATTCTTTCAGCTTTCGAGCAGCTTTCTGGATTAAAAATTAATTTCCATAAAAGTGAATTGTTTTGCTTCGGTGAGGCCCAGGATGAGGCACACCTTTATAATGAGGTTTTTGGTTGTGGTCAAGGCGTTTTTCCGATCAGATATTTGGGTATACCGGTACACTACCGGAGGCTTACAAATGCTGAATGGAAAATCGCCGAGGAAAGATTACAACTTCGCCTTAGTAGTTGGAATGGCAAATTGCTCTCTATAGGGGGAAGATTGGTACTCATAAATTCAGTACTTACAAACATGGTACTATATATGATATCTTTCTTGCAACTACCAAAAGGTGTCTTGAAAAGGTTAGACTATTTCCGATCAAGATTCTTTTGGCAGGGAGATAATGAGAAAAAGAAATATAGGCTGGCTAAATGGAGTGTGCTATGTCGGCCAAAAGAACAGGATGGGCTAGGTATTCATGATCTCGAGATTAAGAATATAGCCCTACTTAGTAAATGGCTCTTCAAGTTATTAACTGAAGAAGGGATATGGAAAACACTTATCAAAAGAAAGTATGTTGGTTCAAAAGCATTATCCCAAATGGTTTGGAAACCTGGTGATTCTCACTTTTGGGCTGGACTAATGGCGTCAAAGAAACACTTTCTTCGCTTTGGAACTTTCTCTATTAATAATGGGGCCCAGGTGAGGTTTTGGGAGGATAAATGGCTAGGTAATGCAACCCTCCAAGACCAATACCCTGCTCTGTATTCCATTGTCCGTTATAAAGAGGTAACGATCGCCACGGTGTTGGACTCGTTTCCCCCAGATATAACCTTCAGAAGAAGTCTGGTAGGTGGTAGACTCGACTCTTGGATCAGTTTGCTACATCGTTTGGCACATGTTCAATTGTCAGAGGAGCCAGATGAATTCCGTTGGAATCTAACTGATAATGGATGTTTTTCTGTTAGCTCTTTATACAATGCTTTAGCTCAGCCTGCTATACCAGTTTTAGATAATAGAATGATCTGGAAGATGAAGATATCATTGAAAAACAAAAAATTTGTCTGGTATCTACGTCGAGGGATTATTCTTACAAAAGACAACCTTATTAAGCGGAATTGACATGGTAATCCTGGATGTGTGTTCTGTCATCACGACGAGACAATCAAACATTTGTTTTTCCAATGTCATTTTGCACGGGCTATATGGTCAGTCACCCAAGCAGCTTCTGGCTTCTATCCACCACGTAGTATTGCCAACATTTTTGGGAATTGGTTACATGGTATTGATAAAAAGTATAGGATTCTTCTTAGGGTCGGAGCGATTGCCATTATTTGGTCGCTATGGCTATGTAGAAATGATAAGGTTTTTAATGATATAAACGTTTCTCTTCTGCAGGTTATCTACAGGTGCACAAATACTCTTCGGGCTTGGTCGACATTACACCGTGTGGAGTATCGCGACCTCTTTACGGAGGTGTGTGTGCGGTTGGAACTTTTTATCTTATGTTGGATCTTGTGGACTGGTGTCGACTGTGTGCATCCTAGTTATGCAGAGGCCGGGTGTACTATTTACTTTAAGTAATATAAAAGCGCCTTTTATCGAAAAATCAGACCGTCAACATTAATTCTGATTGATTCCCGAGCTCATTAATTCTGATTGATTCCCGAGCAGCTAGCTGATATTCACGGAAACTTGTGAAGATATATAAACTGGTGAAACGTAGTGTAGGGTAATGAGGTGGGACTATTGAACCAAAAAAAGTGTCTCGTCTCTTTTCTACGTCTTGTACTTGTACGTTTTTTTTTTTTTGAGTCATCTTGTACTTGTACGTGCTGTGTTATGCTTGGTACAAGCCAGCCCAGGAAAGATTGGATGGGCTTATTCGGGAGGTCCAGAGAATTATCGATCGAAAACAAAGAATTAGTGAGAAGACGGCCGGCCGGTTAGATTGCGCAAAGAAACTTTTTTTTTTTTTAAAAAAAAGGGTCCGAAGACCCTAGAGGCTGCATTCATTAACAAGACGGTGGGTACATATTACATAAAGGCCCCTTAAAAGGGCAGAGCTGAAACTTTGCAAAACAGGCCCTAGAACAAAAACTAAAAAGCAATCCGGTCCTTGAGCCTCATCTCCACCGCCGACAACAATGAGCAACCTTCGCCGGCCGTCGGAGCACCGCCGGGGACGAACCACTTGGCAGCACACAGGGGGGGACTCCAGCGAGGCTCTCCGATCAAGACCTCCACTCCGGAGGTTGAAGATAGCGCTACCATGGCGCCAATCGGTCGCCCTTCGACCAGCAAGGGCAGCAGCCCAGCGGCAAACACCGCCATCCACGGGCCACTGCGATTGAATCGCAAGAGGAGCAGCCACCGGAGACAAAGAAGCAGGTTGACGCTGGTACACCGCAAGCACAGAATCGCCACCACGACGACTCCAGCTCGATGGCTTGCCCACCTTCCACCTTCCTCTCTTCTCCAAGGAGGTGACCTTCCCCGCAGGCAAGGTCAACGGCCACCACATCGACAGAGATCCAGCAGGTTCTTGGTCGCATCCCCCGTCCTCGCCACCACGGCCGGCCACGGGAAGAACACAATCAATCACCCGCCAGGCACCACTCCGCTCCCCCTCGCCACCTTGGCCGGCCAGGAACGGAAGAACACCTCTACCTCCGCCATACGGGTGGAGCAAAACGGCTTTATTGACCAAGAAGCTTCCCCCTTTGCTCGCCGTAGCCAAGAACTCCAACCACCGGAGCAGCAGCACCACGAGGAAACAGAGGAGGACATGACTCCAGATCCAGCCGGAGGGATCTGAAATCAGCTTCTTCACGGCATCACGCCGACATCCGGCATCAAGCCAAACCCTACAACTACTACTACTGCTAAAACCTAAGACTACACCGGCGCCGGCCTCCCTCCGCCACTCACCGGCTAATCCGGTGAGGGAGGCATGGGAGGGGCCCGGGAGGAAGAAGAAGACTTGCGGGTGCCTCTCGATTCGTGCGGGATGGGGGGGATACGCGACGTATATTGCACAAAGAAACTGAGCCGGTCTGCGTGCAGCGGTGTGCTCGCCCACGCGAGAAAAATCGGCCCCTCACAACAGGAAATAAATTGAACGGTTATTTGACAGCATGGGTATTTGCTATTTGGTGGAGGGTAAATCGGTCCGCCTCTCACAGCAGGAAATAAATTCAACGGTTATTTGACTTATGAATGGCAGCATGGGTATTTGCTATTTGGTGGGAGGATAAATTGGTCCAAAAAAATGCTGGACCAGGAGAAACACTTCGTGTTTTATTAATATTATTAATATTATTATTATTATATATATATATATATCGACGCGGATTTGCTACACACGGGCATAGCTGCGCATAGGCTTGGGACCGTTGGATAAAGAGATCATATACACTACTAGTTTAGATGGTAATGGCTGGCTCTTGAAAGTAGTAACGGTTCCTAACGGCGTTTGCAACACCGCGTGTGTGTACATGCATGCAATGCCTAGGGGCTCGTGAAAACCCTAAAAATTTTAGCTCGCTGTTTGGCAAAGAAACTTTTAGCATCTAAAATGGAAAGATAAGTCAACAAGGCTTAAAAGTGAGTTCTACATAGATGCAAATCCTAATGAAGGTTTGTGGTACTATGCAAACCCTAAATTTTCATCTAAGTGGTTTAGTGTCTTGTTTTTTTGGCGGGAGAGAGTTACTTGTCGCGCGCATCCCTCCACATTTTTTTGTAAAACAATAACCGGTCCATAATAACGATGTAAAACAATAGCTTGTGATTAGAGAAAGCAATGGTACGTACCAAACAAAAGTGCACGAGGAGGGATGAGGTAGAGGGAAGAAAGCAATAACTGGTTCCACCTAGTTTTTTAAATGAGCAAGGAAAGTTGAAGAGAGACTAAATAAGTTAGGGTTGACTAAATAAGTTAGGGTTTCTCAGCATTTTGTTCGTTAGGGTTTGCCTCACCTAAACGAAATTAGATAAGTTTTGTTTTGCATGTTGCTCCTTAGGGTTTGCCTCATGCAAACGAAATTAGACAAGCTTTGTTTTACATGTTGCTCGTTAGGGTTTGCCTCATGCAACAAAAAATAGACAAGCTTTGTTTTGCATGTTGCTCGTTAGGGTTTGCCCCATGCAAACGAAATTAGACAAGCTTTGTTTTGCATGTTGCTCGTTAGGGTTTGTCTCATGCAAACGAAATTAGACAAGCTTTGTTTTGCATGTTGCTCGTTAGGGTTTGCCTCATGCAAACAAAATTAGAAAAGCTTTGTTTTGCATGTTGCTCGTTAGGGTTTGCCTCATGCAAACGAAATTAGACAAGCTTTGTTTTGCTAGGGCTTCATGCATGCATGCCAAAGGAACACTAACGGCGTTAGTTCTTAGACAAATCCTAGATCTGGATACATGTGCTCCCTATATCAAAAGAGGATAGAATCAACGGTGGATAGGCTATGCGCAGCTATGCCCGTGTTTAGCAGGCTATTTCCCATATATATATATATATCACGCGGATTTGCTACTCACGGGCGTAGCTGCGCATAGGCAGAGCACCGTTGGATTTAGGGATCAAATGCAAGAAACCTTTAGATGGAAGTGGGGTGGAACATGGATGAGCTAACGGTGTTAGTTTGTGCATGCATGCAAGAATCTAGGGTTTGGCATGGGTTCCAAATTAACACACTGTTTTGGCTACAAAAATTTTAGCATCTAAAATGAGAAGGGATTGAGAACAAGGATTAAATAAGTTAGGGTTTCTCAGCATGTTGTCTGTTAGGGTTTGCCTCACCTAAACGGAATTAGATAAACTTTGTTTTGTATGTTGCTCGTTAGGGTTTGCCTCATGCAAACGAAATTAGACAAGCTTTGTTTTGCTAGGGCTTCATACATGTAGTATATTAGGGTTAGGGTTTACCTCATGTTGTATATTAGGGTTTTCCTAACCAAAACGAAATTAGATAAGCTTTGTTTTGTTAGGGCTTCATGCATGTAGTATATTACGGTTTACCGTGTAGTATATTTGGTTTAGTGTTTACCGCATGTTGCTTATTAGGGTTTGCCTCATGCAAACGAAATTAGATAAGGTTTGTTTTGCTAGAGCTTCATGCATGCATGCCAAATGAACACTAACGGCGTTAGTTCTTAGACAAATCCTGGGTATGGATACATGTGCTCCCTATATCAAAAGAGGATAAAATCAAAGGTGGATAGGCTATGCGCAGCTATGCCCGTGTTTAGCAGGCTATTTCCCATATATATATATATATATATATATATATATATATATATATATATATATATATATATATATATATATATATATATATACTAGCAAAATGCCCGCGCGTTGCGGCGGAAGAATTTATTCGTTGTTGTGCTGGTGGTGATTTTTTTAAATCAGTGACACGATCGTAACATAGACAGTTTTTTAACTTGCTCGGTGACATCCGCTCCTCGATTAAGCGTTGTTTCAATTCGCAAGCAGAATATGAGAAAGGCAAGAAGTTTTATTGAAATATTTTTAGATCCCTAAGAATTTCACTACTTGGAATCAGTTTTTGTTAATGAAAAGAAGTGAATTTCTTAACTAAATTTACCTAGAATTTCTAGTGATAGTAGATAGAAATTACTTCATTAGTTGGAAAATTCATAGAGGACCTAGAGAAAAAAAGTAAACATGCATCTTGCCCAGCACGCAAGCAAGCCGCACATCTCGTACGCGCGGCCGCTCGAGCCTCCCCCGCACACCGCCTTCGTCGAGCTCTGGCCGCCTCCGCCTCCTGCAACTCGGCGCCAACGACTGATCTGCATGTCGATTATTAGCCAGCCCGGATGCTTTCCATATATAGCCTTGATTATTTTTGCCCAATAGACCCCTATGCCAGCCGTTGCCCTCTTTCGATTTTAGTTTAGCTCACACACCAGGAACCCTCCTTTTAATTCAATGCAGGCTGGCGCCCCTCTCTTTAATTCAGGCAGGCAACAGATTTTCAAATCAATCAATGGTTTTTGAGAAACTCATTGTTCGCTGATATACAACCAACTTTGAACGTATATAAACCGGTGTGAATTGTTGTAATGTAACGATGTGGGACTATTCACCAAGAAATATAGAGCTATAGCTATTTTTCTGAAGGGATTCGATCGAACGCATGTATGCCATATCGTGGGCCAAGGATGACCTGATGTATGTACGGATTATTAAAGCCCACATGTCTTTCTGGATGGATTCGATCAGCGTATGTATGCCGTAGCGATGGGCCAAGGATGACCTGATGTATGTACGGATTATTAAAGCCCATAGGTTGATCGATTCGGGTTGTTATTTTTTTCTGACTTTGGGTGGTACGCACCGTATTATGTGATTTAGTGGGAGGGCAAAACGGTCTAAAAAAGTGTTGAACCGGGAGAAACACTTCGTGCTTTAGTTATTATATACTAGCAAAAGTGCCCGTGCGCTGCACCGGGAGAAACACTCGTGCATTGCGACAGCTCTCTAATTTTTTATCTTCATTGCGAAGGCCTAAAAGTAAAACTATAACTGGAGCCATTCGGCCGTATGAAATATGGATGCCCTTAGGGCTTAGGGTGCTTAGGTAAAATGGTTCAAAATCTTCCATGCACACATGAAAAACCTTGCACATGCTAACATGTTTTTGTACTACCGTGGGTCCTTTGTTTTTGAGTAAAGATGACTACCCTGATGCTTAGTTGTTTTCAAAAGAAGTCCAATCTTCCTTATTAGTTGTTGAAAACACTTCTGAGATTATCATTAAAAGAGCTCCAAAGAAGTATGAGGATGCTGTCAATGACAAACTACAAGGGTACTTCACCAAAATCAGAGACTGGAAGCAGAACGAACTGCAACACATTTCTTCTATCATAAGTTTCAGTTCTGAAGGCAAAATATCAGAATACTTGAGTAAAATCAAATAGAACACAGCCATAGAATTATTTGTAACAGCGTATGATCTCCTCATATTATACTCCCTCCGTCTCTAAATAGATGTCTTAAATTTGTCAAAAATTGGATAAATCTATACACTATTTAGTATATAGCTTAATCCAAATTTTTAAAAATCTAAGACACCTATTTTGGGACGGAGGGAGTACAATTTCTTAGCCCATGACAAATCTTCTTTTTACTAACCGCAAACAGACAAAAATCAGTACTTAGTGTTGTTGTTGCCAGTTGGTCATACTCAGACATCAAAATAGGATGTGTCGTTTATAGCGAAAGAATCTGAAAATATGTTAAAACTGAATTTGTTCACTTAAATGGAATCCTCTCAAGCCTCGATAAATTTAATGACATCTTAATTAGTCCTAGATTACTGATCTAACTTCTCAGTATACCAATGAAAATTGCCACGAAAGCTACAGTCCTTTTCACGATTACGAATCCTCACTGTCAGATCCTTAACCAATATCCCTTCACTTTTTCTCCCTCCACACGGTCTTCTTTGTTTGTCCAACACGGGACACGCACGGGAGACACGAGTCCCGTCATCAACGTCATTCCCCAGCGCGACCAAGCCTCGCCGAAGGATGGAGCGAGACCCTGCCTCACGCCGCACTCGGGGAGAGGAGGCACGGCACCATGGAGCCAGGGAAGACAACGTCGAAGCTCGGCCCGCACGACCATAGCGGAAGCTTGTTGGATTCGATCCTGCAGAGCTTCAGACGACCTTCTGCTGTGATGGGGACGGATCTACGGGTAGAAGGGGACTGACCGCAGGGTTC
Source organism: Avena sativa (assembly GCA_916181665.1). Classification (NCBI taxonomy): domain Eukaryota; kingdom Viridiplantae; phylum Streptophyta; class Magnoliopsida; order Poales; family Poaceae; genus Avena; species Avena sativa. Next base: position 294,686,341 of record OV702282.1, read on the forward strand.
ATAGGGGAATGGAGGGGTCGAGGAGCCGGGCCACTTGTGGAGCTCTAGACCGATGGAGGGGTACCTGCTACGGTGATTGGGGTGGAAGGCGGGCAGGGGAAGGTGATCGGGAAACAATGGAGGTAGCAGTAGAGGCCAAGGGGGGGGGGCTGGAGGAGGATGGGGTGGCGGGACGCCAGCGGCAGGGAAGAAGCGGGGGCGCGTCATGCCGCCAGCGGAGAAGAAGCTGCCGCCGGTGGGGAAGAAGCAAGGTGGAGAGCGCGAGCGTCAGAGAATTGGGGGCGGTCGGTCGCTGCACGGAGACGGCCGGCCAGAGATGGAGCTTGCCCACCCATGGCGCCCCGCATCTACATCCCCGGACGCGAGTACATGGGCGGCCAGACGCGGCAGCTTGCCTTGCGCGGCGACGGGCGGCCAGCCAGGCCAGCGCCCAGCGCTGTAGCCGCGATTCCGTTGGGCGCATCGGAGGTGGAGCAAGCGGTGGAGAGCGCGAGCAGCGGCGAATTGGGGGCGGTCGGTAGCTGCGAGGCGAAAAAAGAAAAATAACGTTTCGGAGTACTGCGGGTAATATACTCAGACTGACAGGGGTAAAGCCGTCCAAAAAAGTGTAGGTACTACAAGAAACACTCATTCCTTTATTATTATAGCAGAAGTGCCCGTGCGTTGCACCGGATAGATAGTTACTAAATAGAGAAATAAAATAAAAATTTGTTGGATGGTTTATATATTTATAATTTAGTATAAAACGTCGCATTCGGTTTTATCCTTATTTCTTTTAAAAAATATATACAATACATGCAATGTCAACTTGGATATTTTGTGCCCAACTAAAATAATAATGTAATCCATATTCTACAGAAGCAGATGTACATACACATAGAAAAAGGCACATTACCTCATCAGAATGAATTATTCCAGCCACTCGTTCGAATTATTCACAACACTTTATCAATCACCTAGCCAGAAAATCGAGAAGACTGTAATAAGACAAAAGATCATGAACACAAGGTGGTGAATCGAATCATCTCTATATCATCAAATTTTATAGATTGATGAAAAAAATCATCCGAATGGTACATCAAGATATTTCCAGCACACGTCGGGGCGAGGGAGTTAGGCATGGTCGCGGACTGGAAGCTCGGGGGCGAGGTCATTGGCTTCGGAGGAGAGAATGGAAGGAGCTCGCATTGCGATCTAGCTCGTCGGGAAAATCGAAGGCTGGCCATGATGCCACGCGTACAAGCGCATATCTTTAATTAGTCCACAGAATACCGTTTAATTCCACAACAACCTCTCGCTTTCGTTTCGGTTTCAGGCAACTCAATCTGATCCCATTTAGTTCGCCTGAACACCGACCTCTTCCATTCAATTAGGAAAGCACTTATTCAATTACCCCACTGATCTCGTTTGATTGATTGAAGCCCACAATCTGCTTCGGAGGATGCCACGCGCGGACAGACGCATATCTTTAATTAGTCCAGAGAATACCGTTTAATTAGCCCATAACACAACCCCGCTCTCGTTTCAGTCCAAAGAATACCCAATTTAATTAAGTAGCCCACAAGAACACCGACCTCTTCCATTTAATTAGGAAACCACTTATTCAATTACCCGACAGATCTCGTTTGATTGATTGAAGCCCACAATCTGATATCCAGATAATTTCCACCGTATATAACTTGGTGATAATCGGTCTAGGGAGGCAGGGTGGGACTAAAGTTGAGAAAACCCTCTCTCTTTTTCCTTTTGTTTATTGCCTATTCTATTTTTTGGGCCTTTTCTTTCACTCGTCTAATTTCATGTCCACGGGCCCATCCGGCTTGTAACCAAGGCCATGCTCGTGCGCTGCCCTCCGGAGGCCAGCTGCTAACTATCCAAACGATCAAATTCTGATTTGTTTTTTTACTTATATCAATGTCTAGTCTGAACCGTAGGTATTTACCCACCTCCACCTTTTTTCTTTTGCCGGTGGCAGTGGGTATTTTCTATATTAGTCGGAGGGTAAAGTTGTCTAAAAAAGTGTTGGACCGGAAGAAACGTGTCCGTGCGTTGCAAGGGAAGAGAAAAAAATTTAGTATACTCATGCATGTCCATAGGCATGGTCGTCATATATGTTTTGATCCATAGGCATGGTCGTCATATATGTTTTTGATCCAGCTATTATTTTTCATATTGCTTGCACATTGGCATGGTCGTCATATATGTTTTTGATCCAGCTATTATTTTTCATATTGCTTGCACATTGTAGCTTCCTTGAGGGTCTGCAGAATGCTCGTGCGTCAGCATGATCATGTTTGATTAGGGCCTAATATCATGATGCACCATGGGTGCAAGGCAGCCCATAAATGGTCCCCTCAGTATCGATTCCCTTACTTTGCCCACAAATCTGTTCCCTCACAATCGGTTCCCTGCTTGTTGATCAGCTTGCTGATGTTCAGCCAATTTGCGTTGTATATAAATTGGTGAGGCTCGGATTAGGGGGGCAGGGTGGGACTAAATTCGAGTAAGCCATCTTGTCTTTTTCTATTTGTTTATTTTATCTTTATTTGGGATTTTCTTTTCCACTCGCATATTCCTCGTCCTCGGGCTCATCTGGCCGACCAACCAAAGCCCACCTGGTGATCGAAACCAAGCCTACCCGGTGATCGTGGCGATGAGCAGGTTCAGGTCGTGCTTCTCTGGTCCGTGCCGGTACCCTCTCTCCATCTGCGATGTTTGTTCCATGGACTGAGTTGAAGTGAAACACAACATGTAATCAAACCAGACCAGTTAGTAAGAAAAAGACAGCAATTACAATCTTGACCACTGTTGAACAGTGACGTTGTATCGTTGCTACTAATTGTTTGTATGGAACTATGGATGAACTCCAGCTGTCCTAGTCCATACGTGAATCTCGAAGAAGATCAGTGTGACCAAGGTGATTACCGCGTCGGTGAGCTACACAGCAGGGCCGGGCGGCGAGCTTGACGCGACCAAGGTGATCATGGCGCCCGGCGAGTTGCACGGCAGGAGCGGCGAACTCGACATGGGCGAACTTGCTGTCTAGCCTAGCGAGCCCGAGGTTGTAGTTGACGTCCACGATGTGCGCATCTGTTCGGGGGAGATCACCTGCCGGATTCATGTCCGCTCGCGCATCGACGAACCAAAGAAAAAAAATACATGTGACTTACGGGTGGCACACAGTGGGTAATTTTTTTGCAGATTTAGGGGTAAAGTCGTCCAAAAAAGTGTAGGTACTACAAGAAACACTCCTTCCTTTATTATTATTATATATATATATTATATATATATATATATAGATATAGATATAGATTAGGTATAGATATAGATATAGATTAGGTATTAGGTATAGATAAATAATAATAATAATAATAATAATAATAATAATAATAATAATAATAATAATAATAATAATAATACTAGCGAAATGCCCGCGCGTTGCGGCGGAAGAGAAAACAATATTACCTTTCCACGCAACCGACAGCCTCTTGAAGACCTTTGGACCACCGTTGTTGTTCCCTCATCGTTGCTCGAGTGGCGGCAGGAGCAAAAAGATACTCCCTCCGTCCCAAAATAGATGTCTTAGATTTGTCAAAATTATATTTATTCTCTATTTATAAAATATGATATGGCAATTTTAGTACTCCACTTGAGAAAACTAATTACCATTGAAAACAATTAGAGAACAACATGCAGCTTAAAAAAAGTGACATGCAAAGCTAGCACCTTATGTGACTGATGATGAAAAATTCTATATGAAGATACAAAATCCTCTTTTATTTGCTAAAATAAATAGTACATGCATGGAACTAAGCTAGCACCTTCACCTCACATGATCGATCCGTAGAGAAATAGACAGAGAATTGTGAAATTCGTGTTGCTTGCCTGTATAATAAGAGAGAGTACAGCCTGCAGATCGATCAGAGTTGAGAGTAGGGAGGGCCAGTGGCGGATCTAGGAATGAAGCAAGCCCCGGGCCAAAAAAATTAAACGCAAAAAAAACTATAAAAATACTCTAATTGCAAAGAATTTTTGGTACTATTGGAACGATGAACATATATTTTCAAGTCCATTTTTATCGGTCCAAGAAGGTGTTTGTAAGAGATATGTAATAAAAACTAGGAGTAGTAGAATGGAGATACCGATTGAGGAGCTTCTTTGGTTTGAGTAGGGTTTGTTGTCGGCTCCGTTTTGAGATCGATGGATAACATGTCCTCATCATGTGTTACTAAAACATGAAATCCATTACACAAGATGGTTAAATCAATGAATCGGTTGAATTAAAAAATAATCCAACTATGTAATCGGTGTATCCAATTGATCGAGCGATCAAATTACCTCGCTGCAGAGGGCAGTCATGACCAAGTTCAGTCCAGTCCTTGTGAGGAGCAACCGAGCAGAAGAGCCAAAGTAGAATGCCCGCAACAATCAGGTGCCGCTAGATGACAGTTGTGCTCGGACGATGGAGGACTAGAGGAGGATGGGAAGGAGCTGCAGGACCGCGGGAACCGGAGGCGGCGGCTAAGCACGGCAGGGCCGGCGGACAGGCAACGCCGCTTGGAGGACAGAGGCGGTGGACATGCAGGGATGGGGGGCGATACGGGGTTCGAGGAGCAGGGGAGGCTGCTGTCCGGGAGCAAGCGGCCGGCATGGCGGCAGCGCATGACGGATGGTCATAGGCTCGTAGCCAGGGATCCGAGCGTGAGGAATTGGAGCGAGAGAAGGATTTGCTCGCTCACGATCGAGCGAAGGAGGTCATCAAGGAGTTGGGCCGGACCTGGGCTGCGCCCCAAATTATTTTTGTTTAGATATTAGGTCGAATTTTTTACCGCGCCCCGGGCCATGGCCCAGGTTGACCTGGGCCTAGATCCGCCCCTGGGGAGGGCAGTCCAATATGGCATCCACATCGAACTTTGATCATTCCCGCCAGGCTTGCATAGACACTCTCTGCTTCCACCAAAGCCGTACGGAGATAGATGACCAGCTAGCACCGCCGAACAAAAATCAATCATAAGAGTTGGACATGCTGCATCGAACCCGATCTGTCATCTAGACATGCTTTTTCTTTTCTGGGTTGTGATCTTTACTTGATTTCTTCAGTAGCATGTATAATGCTAAACTGCCAATCTCAGACGAATTACAACTTCTTCACGAGAATTAACAAAGATATGCTTATGCTTTAAAGAATAAATAATTGCGATCAGAACGTTTTAGCACATGCCGTCACTCTTGAACCTGTACCTGCACATGTCAGAGAGCATCCCCACGACAACGTCGTCGTTGCCCACCCCGCCTACATGCTCATCAGCACGACAAAGTTCGTCGGCTCGGTCTTCTCCATGTCCATGTATCTCATCCTTGATCTTGAGCCACCCTACCACGACCACGTGTTGAAGGTGTGACCGCCATTAGGGCTCCGCTGCCCGCAGGCTATGATACATATCGTCCTTCTTGGTGCCTGATCGGAGGCGGCCACAACGGGAGGACTACTGTCGTGGCAACGCACCACCAGCGGTATCAGATCGAGAGTCCACAAACCTGAGATCTTGGACTACTCCGGTAGCCTCTAGCGTGGCTGCCATGGATAGCACCAAAACGGAAGAAAAGACCCGACACCGGTGGCCATGAATCGAGCATATGAGATGGCGGGCGATGGCGGCGAAGCGAGAGGAGGCTTTAGGCTTGCATCTGTGCGGCTTGGGTTTAGGCGTGTGTTCGTGCGGATTTTATGGAAACAATCGAGGGCAGGTGATGGATTACGTGATGGATACGGTATGGAGGACATACGCTGCATCAAGATGTGCACGTTTAGCCTTGTATAGGACTCGTCTAGCAACAGAAAAAACGTTCAAAAAATCCTATCGCTACTACTTCCCAAACGCGCTGCTATTTCTCAAGAGTCCGGAGCCGGACGACTACTTTGAAGGGAATATGCCCTGAGAGGCAATAATAAAGTGTTTATTATGTGTATTCCAAGTATATGATAGATGTTTATTTTGCATGCTATAATTGTATTAATACGGAAACGATAATACATGTGTGTTTAATAAACAAACAAAAAGTTCCTAGTTATGCCTCTCTCATAAACTAGCTCGTTGATTAACAAGATGATCAAGGTTTCCTGATCATGGACATTGGATGTTGTTAATAACGAGATCACAACATTAGTGTAATGGTGTGATGAACATTCATCCGAAGTATAGCATTACGATCAAAGTCATTGAGTTTATATTGCTATAACAACTTACGAAGTGATCCTAATCCTTAGACCATGAGATCATGTCAATCACTAACACCGGAAGAGTTTCTTGATAACATCAAACGTCACACCGTAACAGGGTGATTATAAAGATGGATTCAGAACTAATAAAGTGTTATGTTGAGGCTCATGGATCGAGAATGGAATTTGTTCATCCCGATGACGGATAGATATACTCTGGGCCCTCTCGGTGATATCACATTGATTAGCTTGCAAGCAAGTGATTTGATCACTAGAATGTTATATCACAGGAACGAGAAAAGAGTGCATGTCGGTAACGAGATCAAACTAGGTATGGAGATACCGATGATCGAATCTCGGACATGTAATATATCGTGAAACAAAGGGATTAAGATATACTAGCGTAAAAGGTTCCGACGATCACAAGAAAGTCATCGTTGAATGTGTGGGAGTCAGTATGGGTCTCCAGATCCCGCTTCTGATTATTGATCCGAGAGGGGTCTCGATCATGTCCGCATTATTCACGAACCGTAGGGTGACACACTTAAGAGACACCGACATCCAATTGGAGTAAATGTTTCATGCCGAAAGAATGAACAAGCGCAGGAATTTATTTCACTAGATACCGAAACAGGTTTTCGGGTGAAATTGCATAAAGTGGTTATGCATGTGAAATAGAATTCTAGCAAGGGGTTATTTGTGAATGTTTGTCATTAAAGTAATTGACAAAATTCTGAATAAAATAAAAGAGTTTTATTTAATGAGAGTTTGCATTAAATTTGGTGGAAATTTAATGGGAATTTGAGTGGACTTTTGAGTGGAGGGAATTTAAAGGAGATTTGTGAGTGGAGTGTCCACCCACGTGAAGAGGGGAGGGCAAGGGGGCAGCCCCCATACGCCGGCCACCCCCTTGGGGTCCCCCCCTCCTCCTATAAAAGGAGCCCCCCTCCTCACTTGTCTCTCACACCTCCTCGTGAAGGATCTCTCTCCCCCTCTAGAATTTATCCCCCATGGTCTCGGACTAGCGAGATACATGTTCCCGGTGGCTATTCGGCAAGAAAGAGTTGTGCTTCCGCTGCATCGCTGGAGCGAGGAGGCGGAGGTTGCTCGGTGCCTCGAACGTGTGTGCGAGCACGGATGCGCTGCTGATTTGCGGCGCTAGGACTTCCTCTCGATCTTGAGATCGGCAAGAGATCGTCTACATCAACCACGAGTTGAACTCGTTAAGCTTTGTCGGTCTTCAAGGGTATGTTCTCTACGGATATACATCCGCCCGTTGTTTGTATCTAGTAGATAGATCTTGGTATATAGTTCACATCGTAGGAAAATTTTTGTTTTCTATGCTGCGAACCCTACAGTGGTATCAGAGTCGGATCTATGCGTAGATACTTTACACGGGTAGTACACATATGAGTATGTGGGCGATGATGATCATGTTGTTGCTCCTTTGTTGTAATTTTGGATATTGGTGGCATAGTGGGATGAAGCGGCCCGGACAAACTTTACATGTCCTCGCACATGAGACCTGTTCCACGCTTGGCATGCAACTAGTTTGCATAAGTGGCTAGCGGGTGTCTGTCTCTCCTACTATAGTCAATATCTATTTTGCAAGCGAGTTATCAACAATTTGATTATCCTCGTTGTGGTTCATGTTCGTAGGTAAGAACGGTTCTATCTCGAAAGCCCTAAGCCACGTAAAACTTGCAATGGATAAATTAGAGGCGTCTAGTTTAGATTATTGCTGGGCTAGTGTTATGATATGGTAGTGTTGTAAGTAGAAGTATGAGATGATACTCTTACAACACACATAGCGTGTAAAATCCATAGACCTTGGATTTACACATATAGGTATGATAATGATCATACCACGATGCACATGATAGAGATCATCTGCGGGAACCATATAATTTCACTAATAAACATATGATGTTTGATAGCATCTTATATTGCTTGTTTAGCGCTTTGTTAGCATAATAAGATGATCCCTCATTTAAATATCAAGATAAGAATGTGTTCTTCCTTTAGTATGCACCGATTATGTTTTCGTCGCTCCAAGACATCACGTGATGATCGGGTGTTCTTGGATCCACGACCATATTTCGGGTGTAAAACAGTTACACATGCGAATACTAAGGTTCTAACTTGGCGAGCCTAGCATGTACAGACATGGCCTCGGAACACGGACCGAAAGGTTAAGCATGAGTCATATAGTTGATATGATGCCCATTTGATGCTCGCCTTTGAAGCTATACCGACTCACGTGATGATCGGACTTGGTGTAGTGGATTTGGTTCATGTAATCACCAAAAAGGCACGAGGGATGTCGTTTTTGAGTGGGAGTTCATTCGTAATAAAGATTAGTTGAACTCAATCTATCATACACTTAGTCTAAACTTTACAAATTCTGTTGTAGATGGCACCACCTGCTTTTAATTTCAATGTGTTCATGGAGAAAGAGAAACTAGCAACGAACGGTAGCAACTTTACCGAATGGGCCATGAATTTGAGGATTCTCCTCTCTGCTGCACAAAAGCAATATGTGCTAGAAGCGCCGTTAGGCCCCCCACCTTTTGATGATGCCCCTGACGAGGAGAAGAATGTCTATCAGACTCGTCAGGAGGACCACAACTTAGTTCATTGCGGCATATTGTATGGGCTAGAGCCGGAACTTCGAAAGCGTTTCGAAAACGGCAATGCATTTGATACAATGGGTGAGTTCAAAATGATTTTCGACACACATGCTGCTGTAGAGAGCTACAACGCTTCAGAAAAGTTCTTTAGCTGCATGATGGAAGAGCACAGCTCCGTTAGTGAGCATGTACTCAAGATGTCGGGTTACGCCGATAAGCTTGTGTCCTTGGGAATATCGATTCCCATTGACTTAGGCATCCATCGTGTTCTGCAGTCTCTGCCACCTAGCTATAAGAGCTTCGTGATGAACTATAATATGCAAGGCATGAAGAAGTCTCTCCCCGAGCTTCTGTCAATGCTTAAAACTGCAGAAGTGGAGATCAGAAAGGAACATCAAGTGTTGATGATCAATAGGAACACTGGTTTCAAGAAAGACAAGAAGGGAAAACGGAAGGGAAGTAAGGGCGGCAAGCCGGTTGCCGCGCCTGAAAAGAAACCCCGAGTTGGACCTAAGTCTGATTCCGAGTGCTACTATTGTAAGGGGACTGGCCACTGGAAGCGCAACTGCCCCAAGTATCTGGCAGACAAGAAGGCCGGCAAGGCAAACAAAGGTATATATGATATACATGTTATTGATGTGTACTTGACTAGTGCTCGCAGTAGCACCTGGGTATTTGATACCGGTTCAGTTGCTAATATTTGTAACTCGAATCAGGGGCTGCGGAACAAGCGACCGCTAGCAAGGGGTGAGGTCAAGATGCGTGTCGGCAATGGATCAAGTGTTGATGTGATCGCCGTCGGAACGCTGCCTCTCCACTTGCCGTCGGGATTAGTTATAAACTTAAATAAATGTTATCTGGTGCCTGCACTGAGCATGAACATTGTATCTGGATCGTGTTTGATGCGAAGTGGTTATTCATTTAAATCCGAGAACAATGGTTGTTCCATTTATATGAATGAAATCTTTTATGGTCATGCACCGATGATGAATGGTTTATTTCTATTAGATCTCGATGATAATGTTACACATATTCATAATGTTGATGCTAAAAGGATTAAACTTAATGATGATATATCCGCATATATGTGGCACTGCCGTGTAGGTCATATTGGCGTTAAACGCATGAAGAAGCTCCATTCGGATGGACTTTTGGAATCACTTGATTATGAATCATTTGATACATGTGAGCCATGCCTTATGGGCAAGATGACTAGAACGCCGTTTTCCGGTTCAATGGAACGGGCGACAGATTTATTGGAAATCATACATTCTGATGTATGTGGTCCAATGAGTGTGTCGGCGCGAGGTGGATATCGTTATTTTGTTACTTTCACGGATGATTTGAGTAGATACGGTTATATCTACTTGATGAAACACAAGTCTGAAACCTTTGAAAAGTTCAAGGAATTTCAGAATGAAGTGGAAAATCATCGTAATAGAAAGATCAAATTTCTACGGTCCGACCGTGGAGGTGAGTATCTAAGTTACGAGTTTAGCACTCACATGAAAGAGTGTGGAATTATTTCACAACTCACACCTGCCGGAACACCACATCGAAATGGTGTGTCGGAACGTCGTAATCGTACTTTATTAGATATGGTTCGATCTATGATGTCTCTGACGGACTTGCCGTTGTCATTTTGGGGTTATGCACTAGAAACTGCTGCATTCACTTTAAATCGGGCACCATCTAAATCCGTTGAAAAGACACCGTATGAATTGTGGTTTGGAAACAAACCTAAGCTCTCATTTCTTAAAGTTTGGGGATGCGATGTTTATGTGAAGAAACTTCAACCGGATAAACTCGAACCCAAAGCGGAAAAATGCGTCTTCATAGGATACCCTAAAGAAACTATTGGGTATTCCTTCTATCACAGATCCGAGGGCAAGGTTTTTGTTGCCAAGAATGGATCCTTTCTAGAGAAAGAGTTTCTCGCGAAAGGTGTGAGTAGTCGGAAGGTAGAACTCGAAGAGGTTGTGGAACCTTCTCTTCAAAGTATGGCGAGTAGCGCAGCGCCGGAAGTTGTTCCGGAGTTGGCTCCACCTGTTGAAGAGGGAACTAATGATAATGATCATGAAACTCCGAAAGAGAGTACTACCGAACCTCGCAGGTCAAACAGGACGCGTGCAGCTCCCGAGCTGTACGGAAATCCTGTCATGAATTTCATGGTTGATGAAAATGATGACCCTGTGACGTATGAAGAAGCGATGATGAGCCCGGATTCCAACAAATGGTTAGAAGCCATGAAATCCGAGATGGAATCCATGTATGAAAATCAAGTTTGGAACTTGGTGGAACTACCTCACGACCGAAAGGCCGTGGAGAACAAATGGATTTTCAAAAGGAAAACTGATGCTGATGGTAATGTGACCGTCTATAAAGCTCGACTTGTCGCAAAGGGGTTTCGACAAATTCAAGGAGTTGACTACGATGAGACTTTCTCTCCCGTAGCGATGCTAAAGTCAGTTAGGATTATGTTAGCAATTGCTGCATATTTCGATTATGAGATATGGCAGATGGATGTCAAAACCGCGTTTCTCAATGGGAATATTGAAGAAGAGTTGTATATGATACAACCAAAGGGTTTTGTCGATCCTAAGGATGCTAACAAGGTGTGCAAGCTTCAGCGATCCATCTATGGATTGAAGCAAGCATCACGAAGTTGGAATCTCCGCTTTGATGAGGTGATCAAAGAGTTTGGATTTGTCCAAACTTATGGAGAAGCTTGTATTTACAAGAAAGTGAGTGGGAGCAATGTGGCATTTCTGATATTATATGTGGATGACATATTATTGATCAGAAATGATATAGATCTTTTAAACAGTGTTAAAAGTTATCTAAACAACAAATTTTCAATGAAGGACCTAGGTGAAGCGTCATACATATTAGGCATAAAGATCTATAGAGATAGATCTAGGCGCCTAATAGGGCTATCGCAAAGTACATACCTTGATAAGATTTTAAAGAAATTTAAAATGGACGGAAGTAAGAAGGGGTTCTTACCTATGTTGCAAGGCAAGACATTGAGTAAGACTCAAAGTCCGGCTTCGGCGGAAGAAAGAGAGATAATGGACAAAGTCCCCTATGCTTCAGCCATAGGCTCTATAATGTACGCCATGCTATGTACAAGACCGGATGTGGCACATGCTATTAGTTTGACTAGTAGGTACCAATCGGATCCAGGTTCGGAACACTGGATAGCGGTCAAGAATATCCTTAAGTACTTACGAAGAACTAAGGATATGTTTCTTGTATACGGAGGTGAAGAAGAGCTCGTCGCTAAGTGTTATGTCGACGCTAGCTTTGACACCGATCCGGATGACTCTAAGTCTCAATCCGGATACGTATTTCTCATGAATGGCGGAGCGGTTAGTTGGAGGAGCTCCAAACAACCTGTGGTAGCGGGATCAACAACGGAGGCCGAATATGTTGCTGCTTCAGAAGCGGCTCAGGAAGCAGTTTGGATGAAGGAGTTCATATCCGAACTAGGAGTGGTGGCAAACGCGTTGGACCCAATGGTGATCTATTGTGACAACAATGGTGCCATTGCCAATGCCAAAGAGCCAAGGTCTCACAAGCATTCCAAACATATTAAGCGCCGGTTTCACTCCATCCGCGAGCATGTCAAGGATGGATATATAAAGATTTGTAAAGTATATACGGATCTCAATGTAGCAGATCCGTTGACTAAAACTCTCCCTAGAGCAAAACATGATCAACACCAGAACTCAATGGGTGTTAGATTTATCACTATGTAACTAGATTATTGTCTCTAGTGCAAGTGGGAGACTGAAGGGAATATGCCCTGAGAGGCAATAATAAAGTGTTTATTATGTGTATTCCAAGTATATGATAGATGTTTATTTTGCATGCTATAATTGTATTAATACGGAAACGATAATACATGTGTGTTTAATAAACAAACAGAAAGTTCCTAGTTATGCCTCTCTCATAAACTAGCTCGTTGATTAACAAGATGATCAAGGTTTCCTGATCATGGACATTGGATGTTGTTAATAACGGGATCACAACATTAGTGTAATGGTGTGATGAACATTCATCCGAAGTATAGCATTACGATCAAAGTCATTGAGTTTATATTGCTATAACAACTTACGAAGTGATCCTAATCCTTAGACCATGAGATCATGTCAATCACTAACACCGGAAGAGTTTCTTGATAACATCAAACGTCACACCGTAACAGGGTGATTATAAAGATGGATTCAGAACTAATAAAGTGTTATGTTGAGGCTCATGGATCGAGAATGGAATTTGTTCATCCCGATGACGGATAGATATACTCTGGGCCCTCTCGGTGATATCACATTGATTAGCTTGCAAGCAAGTGATTTGATCACTAGAATGTTATATCACAGGAACGAGAAAAGAGTGCATGTCGGTAACGAGATCAAACTAGGTATGGAGATACCGATGATCGAATCTCGGACATGTAATATATCGTGAAACAAAGGGATTAAGATATACTAGCGTAAAAGGTTCCGACGATCACAAGAAAGTCATCGTTGAATGTGTGGGAGTCAGTATGGGTCTCCAGATCCCGCTTCTGATTATTGATCCGAGAGGGGTCTCGATCATGTCCGCATTATTCACGAACCGTAGGGTGACACACTTAAGAGACACCGACATCCAATTGGAGTAAATGTTTCATGCCGAAAGAATGAACAAGCGCAGGAATTTATTTCACTAGATACCGAAACAGGTTTTCGGGTGAAATTGCATAAAGTGGTTATGCATGTGAAATAGAATTCTAGCAAGGGGTTATTTGTGAATGTTTGTCATTAAAGTAATTGACAAAATTCTGAATAAAATAAAAGAGTTTTATTTAATGAGAGTTTGCATTAAATTTGGTGGAAATTTAATGGGAATTTGAGTGGACTTTTGAGTGGAGGGAATTTAAAGGAGATTTGTGAGTGGAGTGTCCACCCACATGAAGAGGGGAGGGCAAGGGGGCAGCCCCCATGCGCCGGCCACCCCCTTGGGGTTCCCCCCTCCTCCTATAAAAGGAGCCCCCCTCCTCACTTGTCTCTCACACCTCCTCGTGAAGGATCTCTCTCCCCCTCTAGAATTTATCCCCCATGGTCTCGGACTAGCGAGATACATGTTCCCGGTGGCTATTCGGCAAGAAAGAGTTGTGCTTCCGCTGCATCGCTGGAGCGAGGAGGTGGAGGTTGCTCGGTGCCTCGAACGTGTGTGCGAGCACGGATGCGCTGCTGATTTGCGGCGCTAGGACTTCCTCTCGATCTTGAGATCGGCAAGAGATCGTCTACATCAACCACGAGTTGAACTCGTTAAGCTTTGTTGGTCTTTAAGGGTATGTTCTCTACGGATATACATCCGCCCGTTGTTTGTATCTAGTAGATAGATCTTGGTATATAGTTCATATCGTAGGAAATTTTTTGTTTTCTATGCTGCGAACCCTACATACTTAGGAAAAGAAATAAAACGAAATAAGAATAAAATGAACAGGTACTTGGTAGTGCGGCAATATGCAAATTGGTGGGCGGGTAAACCTGTCCAGAAAAGTGTTGGACCGGGAGAAACACTTCGTGCTTTATTATTAGTTATATATATATTATTATTATTATTATTATAGTATTATTATTATTATTATTATTATTATAGCTGAATGCTTGTGCGTTGCCACGGAACAACAAAATAATTATATATAAAATAAATTTATTTTATTTTGATATGCATGTTAAGTCAGCTGATAAATTTGACGTTGTCCTTAAAGTTTATACTAAATCAAACCTTACGTGTGGACATGATACCACCCAAGATGCAACAATTCCGAACTCGTAGTACTACAATCACGATATGATGCATGTGAAAGGACTTTTGTCATCGGTAGTCGCACCATCGGGAAAAGCAAGCGAAGAAATTGCCATGCTAGAGATGGCAATATGCATACCTTTTACTTACCTCACGTTCTGGGTAGTAAAAATCAAACTTTATATAATTTGACCAAATATTTTGAAAGAAATATCAGCGTTTACAATATAAAATCTATGGTTTTCGAATCATCATAAATTATATTTCCATATTAAATGCATTTGGTATTATGAGTGTTTATAGTTTTTCTATATTCTTGATCAAACATGACGAAGTTTGACTTGAACTAATCTCAAAACATGAGATAAATAATTTAACAGAGCGGCTCTGTTTTGATCCCACCCGATCTCCTAGATCCATAACCATAATCTGAATATATAGTAAAGATTACGTGACTTATGTGTGACATGGTGAGTAATATACCTTAACTGTTATGGCTAAAGTTGTCCAAAAAAGTGTTAGACCGGGAGAAACACTTTGTGCTTTATTATTAGGTAGTATAGTATAGATAACATGCTGAGCAAGTTGGCTTACAAAAGAAAAAGAGAGACAAACTCAGGTGGTGAATGATCTACAAGATAATTCAACCGTCAACTGTAGGTTCACGTAAGAGATGAACTTCTCACTTGTGTGTGAGGTTGAAGATAAGGTAGAGGAAGATGGTCTACTCGATAGGCGGGTCGTGCAAATAGAGGAACGCCAAGGTCGTCATCATCGTCGATCGCGCGTAGCTCCCCTTCGTCACGTACGTATTTCAGATGGTCCAATCCGCCTGTTCGAGCTCAGAGTTCATGGATGCCGTGTCAGATTTACCGCTGGTCTTCGTCGCCAGCGCAACCACAGGAGGTTTCCTGCCGACCTCCGTCGCTGGCGCAACTGCAACAGTTGTCTTGCCATCCTTCGTTACTGTCGCAGCGGGAGCATCTGTCCTGTCGCCCTCTATCGCCAGGATGGAGTACAAACACGAAGAACAAGAGCTGCTAGTGACTGTTTAGGAATACACATTAGTGTGACAGACAATTCAACACAAGCAACCAAACAATATGCATTTGTTGCTCTTCTCGTGAAAGAAAATTCCATGCAGGCTATGAAACAAGATGAAAAAGGTGGCTCAGAGGTCGGATGAACGTGACAGTGCCCTCCACAACAGTGCCCGATCGAGAGAAAAATCGGTACATGGTACCACACAGCTTCTAAGAGCAACTCTAGCAGTTGTTGTATATTTCGACGCGCGAAAATGCGTATACAATGCGCGATCTGGGTACAGCGTGCCGCACGCGAATCTCATTCGGCAGAGACGCTAAAGGTGCGCGCTAAATTTGCAGCACAAGCCCCTCCAACATACACGCTAAATTGAGCGTGTGCAAACAAGAATTTACAATAAATATGACAGAAAATATATCTAAAAATTAAAGAGAAAATATATTACATAGAACATGAATTTTTTTACATAGATCGTGGTGCTAAAAATACTAGAAATTAGTTCTACTACTAGAATCTACTATTATGGGAAATTATTAGAAACTACTAGAATCTAGTCTCACAAGGAGACCGAGATATAGTCATCGTTGGACTAGGCCGGTGTCGTGTCGGCCACCGTTGTCGATGAAAACGCGTCCATCCAACGGATACGAAGCCGTGAAATGTCAAAATTTTATGATATATGATTAATATTTTGTTGATCAGATTCACATATTTTTTAAACTCCGTGTTAGTATAATAAACCGGTACGAAGCCGTGAAAGGTTGGACACAAATTTGCGTGTAATGAATGTTAAACTTATTGAGTGCTTTGTTTCGAGAAGAATAACATCACAAAAATAGAAAAGGAATTCCATTTATACGAAAGAAGGATAGACATAGACGACATGATTAATTTTCTTTTCCAGAAACACATGACTTGCCGGGATCAGCTTCAGCTCGCAAAACACGCCGTTGGACTTGACCCACATATAGGCAAAATACGATTTCGCTTGTGTGACAACGCGGGACCCGTGTGTCATGGAGAAATTTTCGGCAAAGTGGCTACCCGCCAAACAAAAGGTCCCTATCTAAATCCACGCAAACCGCCCACTTCACTCCCCCCCATCCGCCCCACCCATCCCCATCCCTCTCCGCTGCCCACCCACCCCAGCCGCCGCCGCGCCGCCGCCGCAAAACCCTAACCCCTCCTGCCCGCAGATGGCGGGCCTCGACGCCGACGGCTTCCCGGCGTCGAGACTCTTCAACCAGGGCTTCTCGTACACCTACGACGACGTCATCTTCCACCCGGGCTTCATCGACTTCCCCGCCGACGCCGTCGACCTCTCCACCCGCCTCTCCCGCCGCATCCGCCTCTCCACCCCATGCGTCGCCTCGCCCATGGACACCGTCTCCGAGGCCGCCATGGCCGCGGCCATGGCGTCCCTCGGCGCGGCCGCCGTCGTCCACTGCAACACCGAGCCACACATCCAGGCCTCCATCGTCCGCGCCGCCAAGTCCCGCCGCCTCCCCTTCGTCTCCTCCGTCCCCATCTTCTCCACGTCCTCCGCCCCATCCCTCAACGACTTCGCGGGTCACGACTACGCTCTCGTCACCGAGGCCGGGGATTCGCTCTCCAAGCTCGTCGGTGTCGCCGTCGCCGCTGACGCCGCCGCCGCCAATCCACCCGCCCCAGTATCCGAGTACATGCGCCCTGCCCCGCGCTCGGCCTCCGCAGCCTTCGATTTCGAGCAGGCA
Source organism: Avena sativa (assembly GCA_916181665.1). Lineage (NCBI taxonomy): Eukaryota > Viridiplantae > Streptophyta > Magnoliopsida > Poales > Poaceae > Avena > Avena sativa. The sequence continues at coordinate 294,703,767 of OV702282.1, forward strand.
GCGGCCTTCCTCGCCGACGAGGGCCTGGACTACGCCCCGCTCGTGTCCGAGGAGGGTGAGGTGATCGATCTCATCACCGCCAAGGACATCGAGCGGATCCGGAGCTACCCGAAGCTAGGCAAGCCATCTCTCGGGGCAGACGGGAAGTTTGTAGTCGCAGCCTCTATTGGAACCCGCGAGGATGACAAGCTAAGGCTGGAGCAGCTGGTTCAGGCGGGGGCCAATGCTATCGTCATCGATAGCTCGCAGGGGAACTCCACCTATCAGCTTAATATGATTAAGTATGCCAAGAATATGTATCCAGAGGTGGATTTGATCGGTGGCAACGTGGTGACAATTGCGCAGGCTCAGAATTTGATTGCTGCTGGAGTTGATGGCCTGCGTGTCGGCATGGGCTCTGGCTCTATTTGCACTACCCAGGAGGTTTGTGCTGTGGGTAGAGGACAGGTATATTCCTCATCAAAGTCCTTCTCCCTATATTCCTCATGGAAGTCCTGGTCCCTTACTAGTCTAGTTCGTTTGCGTGCTTGTTAACTTCATTTTGGTTCTGGCAAGCAGTTGCTTATCTTTCCTGTCAGCTTAGATCCTCTACCATTGGTAGGACAAGCATGTTCATGCTGTTTTTCATGTGTGAAGTCATCCAAAATTTCTTTCATATGGAAAGAATTCTGACAAGTTACGGGAAAATTAAAACAGTTAACCATTTCTGATTGTTTTTGTAGTCTAAGTTGAAGTAATTAGCAAGTGGCTGAACCTTGTAGCGCTATTGTGATTGAAAGTGGGTACCTACAATTGAAGTATATACATATTCATTATGCCAAAAAAATTGAGGTCTTAAACAGTTAACCATTTCTGATTGTTTTCTGAAGTCTTAAACTGTTACATGTTGCATAGCAAGCATTATCTAGAACTGCTACATTTTGAGTACCATATGATTGTAAAACCCAACAAAGTAATAGTCTTGTTTGCACTCAATTTTTCACTTTTGTGGGGTTCGAGTTCGGAAAATAGATTTGAAACTTCTAGGAGGTTGTAGGACACTGCGAAGGTAGTGGCATCCTATTTATCATAATATTATTAGATGTTGTAGTCTCTCATCTCATTCTTGAAACATGAGTAGCAAGTTGTTTATGGGACCTGATATAATGCTTTCATTTCTTCTACTTGTTCAGAACTGCAATGTAATTTGATTTAGATTCTTCCTACTTGATGCTTTTTTTGGTTGACAGGCCACTGCTGTCTACAAGGTTGCATCATATGCCAATGATCAGGATGTGCCAGTTATAGCTGATGGTGGAATTTCATACTCTGGGCATATTGTGAAGGCTCTGACACTGGGGGCATCAACTGTTATGATGGGCAGTTTCTTGGCTGGCAGCCATGAAGCTCCTGGGGCCTACGAATACAAGGTATACATTGATATATTTTAGCCTGTTTCAGGGTTAAGTTTTAAATTTCTGTATTGATGTCTGCCCAAGCCCACATGTCACCAGATTAGAGACTAAATACTTCTTGAGGAAACTACACACCATGGACATGCAAATGTGCATCCTATTTGACCACTCACGACTGAAATTAAAAGGATCTGTTAATGCCCAAATAATATTTCAGTACTTCAGTCTACTTTGATGTCATGAAGTCTAACCAGACACTGCTGTTAAGGATTGGTGTATAAATTGATTGGTTGTTGAAATGTATTGGTTAGTTTGAGTGTGCCTTTTATGCTATTTTATTATCGAAGTGGATAATATTGTGACTCCTTGAATGTTTTGCTAGGACGGTCACCGAGTAAAGAAATACAGAGGCATGGGCTCCCTTGAAGCAATGACAAAGGGGAGTGATGCCAGGTACCTTGGTGATACTCTGAAGCTTAAAGTTGCCCAGGGAGTTGTTGGAGCTGTAGCTGACAAGGGTTCTGTGCTGAGGTTCATTCCTTACACAATGCAAGCTGTTAAGCAAGGATTCCAAGATCTTGGCGCATCCTCTTTGCAGTCAGCTCACGATCTTTTAAGAGCAGAGACACTTAGATTAGAGGTATTTTCCTGCTGGATTACATAATTGCTGTCTACTTCATTTTGATTTCTGATTTTCGAGTAATTCATCATAATATAAAGTGCCTAAGATTAGAGAGATGACTTATTTTTGTTGATAAATTTACAAACCAATGATTTCTTTTCTAGACAATGGAGGAAGGTCTTGTTTTTGTTAGGTATACTCATTTACAAATGTTCAAAAAACAAACAAATGCTTTCATGTCAGCAGCGAGATAGAGTGATAGACATAAATAGTTGATTTTGGAATGGGATTTAACTAACTCAAGGATCCAGAATCTCTTGATTTTGTTTCGGAGTGGGCATTGACACTGCCTTCTTGTGTAGTATTCATTCTCCATTTGTTAACTGCTAAGTTTGATTGATTGTTGTGTTAATGGTTACTAACTCATTTACATGAAGCTATTCTGCATGTGACACAGAATTTACATTGGCTTAATTGCTCAACTGTCAAATACTCCAACTTTAGGTTATGTAACCTGTTCAATGGATAACTGGGGTATGATCTAGTTTATGGTGCCTTCTTCTTGTGTTAAGTGTGCCCATCATTTTCTGTTATTGTCTGCCTTCCAGAGTATTCTTTTTTATACTTTGTGTTCTGGCGATCCTCCATGAATTTCTTGCCTGCACAGACTGCATGGTTATTTATTCTGTCACTGTGAGCAGTTAGTGTAGAGCTTCATGTACATATTAACTGTTTCATGGGATTCTGGATTACTAAGTTTTAACTGTATTTTTATGGTTTATCCCATATTCACCCTGAAGTAAAATTTGATTAATTCAATGCTCTTTAACCATTGCGCTTGATCTGCATACTCCTTTTCTTTTCCATCTCATCATGGCACATTTGACTATCATGTTTTGACAAAATAAGCCTCAGTTAGACCCTCTGTCCTTTTCTCTAACCAGATATAGCTAGCCTGTATTCCATTGAGAAATCATTATCACACATGACCATTCACTTAGTACCGTGCTCATAGTACTTGCATCTGACGATAAATAAGAAGTGTTAACGGCTGCTCATGGCTGTGTAGTCCCAGAAGTAGATCGAAATTTCGCTTAGGATGCTTATATTGATAGTTTACGTACATATTTATTGTCTGAGAGTACTGAAACACTAACAGAATGATTCTGCCTCTGTCAAGAGGTTTGCGTGCCCTGTTTTGGAACCTCAATTTGTGCTTTGTATGTCCCAACTAAAAGATAGACAATAGTATTAGCAACAGAACTGATTCTGTAACCTTAACTTGCCAGGTGAGGACAGGAGCTGCTCAAGTTGAAGGAGGGATCCATGGGCTAGTCTCGTACGAGAAGAAACCATTCTAGTTCCATCTTCAATCAAGGATCGCCGTAGTGGTTTCTGCGTGGTCTATCAGAGGTTGGCAGTGTACCATTACAATGGTTGTGACATGGGCATCATTTCCCTGTCTACCATTACAGGTGGTTGAAACATTGTCTGTGTATCATTACAACGATTGAAACGATAAAACAGTGCTCTTTCCGTTTGCTATTTTCTGAGACGAAGACTGTCAATTCCACGCTTCTTTTGGCGACTGAAAGCTGCGCTTGTACTACTAGTTTCAGCTATAGTTCGGTTGCAGATCTCGTCGTATGGTTGGCAACTTTTGTTTTCCGATCTGGGCTTGGCTCTGCCGTGCTGAAAGCGAGATGCAGGGATGTGAGCGTGCGGTAGGTGCTGGTGACTGGTCTCTGTCGTTTGTCCTAAGCAACAGCTACATCATGCTTTGCCATCCACTTTGCAACATTTGTGGCTCCACTCTGCAACAGCTACAGCCGTTCCAGTGCACTGATTGGATTACTAGTGGAGCGTCGCTATCCTCTTCATAAAGTTGTACAACCAGCTTGTTCCGCTAGCTTATCCACGAGCGCTTCCGTTTAGGGATTATACTAGTTCGAATTACACACTCAAAAGTTGTTTCCTCTAAAAATCTGAAAAAATACCCCCCTGAAAAATTCATGCATATACCTCCATGTACGTGCTTACAAAGTCGTTTTACGAAAAGTGAACTTCTTGTGACCTTTATAAAAACGATGAAATTCAACGCTAAACTAAAGCTTGATGATTGAGACTTTGAGAGCGGTCTTTTGCGTCTTGGGTTTGAATGCTGTATTTTTTTTTTGTGAAATGTTTGAATGCTGTATTGACGTTGTAAAAAATTCCACAAAAGAATCCACGCATACATCTCGACGTTGTACCTGAAAACCAAACTTCTACCCCCGCAAGAAAAAAGAAAACCAGACTTCTTGTGTGACCTGGGTAAAAGAAGACGAAATTCAATGTTAAAATAAAGTTTTTAAGAGATATTTTATTTGTCTTCTTTACATGGTTCATAAAAATAATGGTTATTCGCAAACTTTGCTTGCGAATGAAATCTGTCCATGCAAATATTTTTCAGAACCTTTTTAACATTTTCAAATGTGTTTTATGTAAAATGAGTGCATGCACTCGGACCAAAAGTTCATTTCTGTATACCGTTCTTTCTTTTCGTACCAACGAGGTGCCCTCCTCTCTGCTCGCCGGCAAGGACCAACGTCGCGCCCCTGCTCACTGAAGTCTGCCGCCGTCAGAATCAAAGACAACCCCCGCTGTTGTGCCGCAACACATCTTACTCTGCTAGACGCCACACCCCGCTTCCCACCGGAGAGCACCGGCAATGTGCCCTCCCTACTCGTGCCTTTTTCTTGCTTCTCTCTCCTATAACTAAGCAAAAAATCAAATGTGACAACCATTGAGAAGTCTAAAATGACCCCATTGTACATGTTCTAAGCGACTCAGATTTGTTTAAATTCGCGTTTATGTACACTAAAACGTATCTAGACATACATAAATTTTGATAAATTCGAGTCACTTATTTCTAAACACCTGATAATGATTCAAACAAAGTAGTCCGGCTAAATTTGGGTTTGCCCAGTCAATTTCCTGGTCGTACTTGTAGGATTCTCCGCCGGAAACGGCCCTACGGTCGTCCCTGCCTTCGTCCCCATCCACAAAATCCCCCAGCCGACGATGTCACCGATGACACGCCACTGACAGCCACACCGCACCCAATCCAGCCTCAGCGAACTGCTGCGCGGGCCCCAGGCGTCGGTGGCCGATCCCATCCGCTGATCCCGCTGTGGCGGTTGGGCCACACGGCTCTGTTACGCCAGCCTGTCTCAATGGGCCCCGGCCTCCATCTGCGTCCCAGCGACCGAGGGCCGTCGAGCACTCGAGCCCACGCTCGAGCTCGAGCCTGAACCCACCGCCAGCACAACCCCCACTCTACGTCTCACTGGTACCGGGTCCCACCGGACCACGCGGCCTTCCCAACTACCGTGCGGGGTCCTCCTCGAGCCCGAACGGAACGGTCGGGGTCTGCCGACTCGGGTCTCGTCTCGCGGTATAAAGACGACGGAAAATACCATCATCCTCCATTTCGAATTCCAAATTTCCGAATCCCCCAGCCCACCCGACCCCGCGATCTCCCCCCACCGGCACCTCGCCACCACCACCAGAGAACCCCCCGGCACCACCGGCGGCGTCCACGATGAGGGAGATCCTCCACATCCAGGGCGGGCAGTGCGGGAACCAGATCGGGGCCAAGTTCTGGGAGGTGATCTGCGACGAGCACGGCATCGACGCAACGGGCCGGTACGCGGGGGACTCGGACCTGCAGCTCGAGCGGATCAACGTCTACTACAACGAGGCCAGCGGGGGAAGGTTCGTGCCGCGCGCCGTGCTCATGGACCTCGAGCCGGGCACCATGGACTCGGTGCGCTCGGGGACATTCGGCCAGATCTTCCGCCCCGACAACTTCGTCTTCGGCCAGTCCGGCGCAGGGAACAACTGGGCAAAGGGGCACTACACCGAGGGCGCGGAGCTCATCGACTCCGTCCTCGACGTCGTACGCAAGGAGGCCGAGAACTGCGACTGCCTACAGGGTAATAATAATACCATCTCCTCTCGCCTCGTCTCTCCCTGTCCTGTGTGAAATGTTTGTTAGATCTGGGCTGAATGGTTCATCGGGGAGTGAGATCCATGTCCGGATATGGGGTTGAGGTTAGGATGTGCGTATATTTGGCATTAATGGGAGGTGCTGTTACACACCGCTTGAGATGACATTTCTGCTAATTGTTGGTACGTACAGTATATTGGTCTCACCATTTCGTGGTTAGTACTGCGTTATCTGCATTAATTTGTTTCAGTTTCTGGTAGCTGTTGATCAGTAATTTGCTATGTAGCACGATAATTGATCTTCCGAGTGGTAGCTGGTTTGATAAAAGTTGCCCTGTTACTCTTTAGTCTGTTTGTGATTAGCCTGTTGGCTTTACAGCGATGGAACTTGAAGGGATCATGTGCATATGCTAGTCAAAAATCAATTTCAATGAGATGTTCTGATCATTGCATGCTTTTCTTGATAAACACCTTAGCTTCAACAGCAGAATTGTCGGCACGACTTATATTTATTACTATAGACAGTGTTGGATTCGCGTGCATAAGGTTCCACCTTTCACCTAATATTGCTTTGTTGAAAAATTATACTATAAACTGTGTTATAGCTGGACTGGGTTATTTGGTCAACATTAGATCAAATGGAGTCCCTTATCCTCCTGATGAATAAAGAAACACCTAGCTTCACCAATAGAACTGTCGGTAGGACTGATATTTTATCAATTAGACACTGGTGGATTCGCGTGCATAAGGTTCCACCTTTCACCTGATATTGCTTTGTTGAAAAACTATACTATAAACTGTGTTATAGCTGGACTGGGTTATTTGGTCAACATTTGATCAAATGGAGTCCCTTATCCTCCTGATGAATAAAGAAACACCTAGCTTCACCAATAGAACTGTCGGTAGGACTGATATTTTATCAATGTGGACACTGGTGGATTGCGTGCATGTGGTTCCACCTTCCACCTGTTAAAGAAAAAAAGCTGAATTTAGAACTGCGTCATAGCTGGACTGGATTTTATTAGGTCAATGTTAGATTGGAGTCCCTATCTGCCTGATGAATAAAGAAATGCCATCATTGCTTTGGTCTTACCTATGGTTGTCTTGGTATACTAGTATATTAAATATGACAGGCCCAAGTAATATTTTTTTTGGAGCATGCCTGCTGTAACTTGTTTGCTCACACTCCTGTTTTGTGGAGCACATGGTCGTATTGCTAAAGTGCTAGCTGACTGTCTCCTTTGGGTGTTGCTGTCTCCTGTGAATTCCTTTGCAGTGCTAGAAATATCTATCTGGTATCTGCTTTGCCATTTGCATCTGTGAATAAAAGTATGGCTTTATTTGATTTACCTACAGGATTCCAAGTTTGCCATTCTTTGGGAGGAGGCACTGGGTCTGGCATGGGCACCCTTCTCATTTCTAAGATTAGGGAGGAGTACCCTGACAGAATGATGTTGACCTTCTCTGTCTTCCCCTCACCAAAGGTCTCAGATACCGTCGTGGAGCCATACAATGCTACACTCTCTGTTCACCAACTTGTTGAGAATGCCGATGAGTGTATGGTGCTTGACAATGAGGCTCTATATGACATATGCTTCCGCACACTAAAGCTTGCCACCCCTTCCTGTAAGTTGTTAAGCTACTCTTGGTCTCTACTTTCCTGTTGTATACCACTGAAATTCTAGATGCAGAAGTTTATTCATTTCAAAACGAAAGTAGGCACTGATATCTTGGTTCTAAAAATGCAGTTGGTGACCTGAACCATCTTATCTCTGCTACCATGAGCGGTGTTACGTGCTGCCTGAGGTTCCCTGGACAACTCAACTCTGATCTCCGCAAGCTTGCCGTGAATCTCATTCCATTCCCCCGCCTCCACTTCTTCATGGTTGGCTTTGCACCGCTGACGTCGCGTGGATCACAAATGTACCGTGCCCTCACTGTCCCTGAGCTGACTCAGCAAATGTGGGATGCCAAGAACATGATGTGTGCCGCTGACCCCCGCCACGGGCGCTACCTCACTGCTTCTGCCTGTTTCCGGGGGAAGATGAGCACCAAGGAAGTGGACGAGCAGATGCTCAACGTCCAGAACAAGAACTCCTCGTACTTTGTCGAGTGGATCCCCAACAACGTCAAGTCCAGCGTGTGCGACATGCCGCCCAGGGGGCTGAAGATGGCGGGCACCTTTGTCGGGAACTCCACGTCCATCCAGGAGATGTTCCGCAGGGTCAGCGAGCAGTTCACGGCCATGTTCAGGAGGAAGGCCTTCTTGCACTGGTACACGGGCGAGGGGATGGACGAGATGGAGTTCACCGAGGCCGAGAGCAACATGAACGACCTGGTCGCCGAGTACCAGCAGTACCAGGATGCGACGGCTGAGGAAGAGTATGAGGAGGAGGAAGAGGAAGGCGTGGCGGAGTAGCGGCGCTGTTGCCCCAGTCGTATATATCCCCTTTTTCTGTTCTGTCCAGGTCGTGTCCCAGCGAGAGTTTGTGGTGATGTGTTTCCCCGTGGCTTGGATGAGTTGAGGTTGCGTTTGTGCTTCGTTTCGTAATTGCTACGCTAAGTAGTATATGTTGCATTCTGTTTTGTTTCGCATCCTTGGGGTCGTCAATAGCTGATGGCCTTGAGCTTGTTGAGTGCTCACCTTGAGCTAGTCAGTCACCTGTAAGTTCTGACAAGTATTGGTAGTCATTCGCTTCAGTAAAAAGAAGTATTGGTAAATCGTTCCTCATATTTGTGAAGCTTGTGTGTATATTCGTATGCTCGCCCATGCAGACTCTTGTAGATCACTCTCTGTGATGTGCAGTGCCAATACATTGGGGTCTGTTGGTCCTGGGTAACGGGGCTCCCCTTCAGAATGAGGATTGCTCCATGCGAGCAGCTGGAATCAGGGTGTGTTTGGTTCTGGAATTTGGAGGAATGGAACGAGTCTCTTCCGCACCTAGCACATGTTCCTGTGTTCGGTTGGATGGAAGGAACGGAACCAAATGGTTCCTCGGAACGAAATATACCCCGAAGATGTGGAATGCACCTGTCTGGCCGATTCGGTTGAATCTGGGGGAACATGCAGGCTAACCATCATCGCCATGTTAAAAACAATATTAATCCTATCCTCACCCCGACCGCTGAGCCACTAATCATGCGCCGCCGCAGCTCCCTCGCGTCTCGTGCACTCTCACCGGCGGGCAAACGACCTGGAAGCAGGGGAAAGGGAGCGGCAGCAGAGGAGCCGGGCGGGAGTGAGGCGCCGGGCGGACATGGCGGCAGAGCTCGACCAGGTGCGGCAGACATGGGGCACGGTGGCGTCCAAGCAAGTGCGACCTGGAAGCATGCACGGTGGCGTCCAATTTTGTCCTCAATCTCGGTGGTGTATTCCGAATTTTTGTCACCATTAATTCTATTTAGATAGAGGATTAAGATTAAGCTCAAATTAATAGAATATTTAGCAGTGTTTTAGTTCTTGGTTATGCTCTTCGATTCCATCAACCGAACAAGAAACGGAACCATTTTGTTCCTTAATTTTTTCTAAACAGAACATGGGGTCGAAACCGTCCCGTGACGTTGGAATGGAACCATTCCGTTTCGTCCCCTCCCGTTCTAGATCCGAACACAACCCAAGTAAATTTGGAATTGGATCAGTACAGTCCAATGGACTTTGGACTAAATTACGTTGGATTCAGTTGGATTGGGCCTCACTGGACATGGATTTAAATGGACATTATTTCCAATAATTTTGGATGGATTTGGATCTAAACATTGTGGTTAGTCCAATATCCATTGGACTCCGAGCGGAACGGAGACCAGCTACGCGTCCTGGGGGAACCATCGCTGCTGCCTGTGGGCCGTGGCGCAGCCGCTCCAGCGAGTACCAAGTTGTTTCAATGTTGTGACTAACCTGTGAACCGACCCCGTGCATGCAGAGTTGGCCGCTCACGACTTCGTCGTCGTCGCGGCCGCCGTAGCTAGGCCTGTCACCAAGCTTCGCGACCTTGCCAAACGTGTGGGCCCCGTCGTGATGATCACTCCCAACCAAGGAATCGAGCGGAGGAGCCTTGGACCGAGCGAATCGTCTTCCTCACCTCCGGCGGTCGTATGTCTCACTTGATTGCGTCGTCTCCGCCCTTCCCTGTGTCCTTGGAGCATGTTCCCTTTCTGCCCGTGAGCTCCTTTCCCCTGCCCCATCCTACTGCTGCGGTGCGTCCTGGGTTACCTGCGCGCTAGCCAGCCCCCCACCCCCCCACACACCCCAGCCATCCCGCTCCACCGCGCCCCCGCGTCGCAGCGCGCGCCGACGGCACCTCGCTGGAGCCTCCATACACCTCGCGCTCAACACTGCATGCACCTCCTGCGGAGCACGGCCTGCCTGCACACGCTGGAGCGCCGCCACATTGGTGTTGTTGTGTTGGTGGTGCCACTGACGCTGACAATGCTACCTATTGCTACTGACATTGCTACCTACAACATAAAGATTTGCTACATGGGGTTATCGACGCTGCTACCTACTGCCACTGAGGTTTGCTACATGGGGTTACTTGTGTTGCTTTCTACTGCCACCATTGTTGCTACCTACGGCGTCAAGATTTGCTACGTGTGGCTGGCGGTGGTGCTATAAGTGTGTCTTTGGTTTTGCTACAAGGTGATGCTACAATAGTAGAAAGTTTTTGCTATTTCTCTTCTATGTTTTTGCTATAATAACACAAAATATTTGCTACGACATTTTCAACGAAAGTCCTCAGCAAAGTCGGTTTTGCTACGGCAGGCACCGGTGATGTCTCCGGCGAGGTCGTTCTTTTTGCTACATTAGTACTTTTTTTGCTACAACCGTTTTGTGGTTTTGCTACAATAGCGCAAAGTTTTTGCTACAAGGTCTCCAGCGAGATCTCCGGCGAAATTCTTCGGTGAGGTCTCCGGCGAGTCTCCAGTGAGGTCGGGTTTGCTACATTAACATAACTTTTTTGCTACACGGTCACTAGCGAAATCTCCGGCGAGGTCCAGTCTAATTTTCTATTTTTTAGACCGAACCGTTTTTGCTACAATGTAGCAAAAGCGGGACAAATATAGCAAAAGCGGGGAAAATGTAGCAAAAGCGGGATTTTGAATCCAAAAAAAGGACACGTGGTTGGTCGGGAACCCGGGGAATAAAAAACACAGATCCCCGTGGGACGCGTAGGGCTGCCCTTTTTTTAATTCACCGCACGATTCCTGGGTGTGTGGTTGACCTGGCCACCGCGGGTAAAACCGCTAGGTCCATTTGGACCTTGCCCAGATATCCAAGGTTACAATCACATTGGGTTGGATGGATTTGGGGCTTTGGGTATTGTGCAACGAAACATGGACCTAGACAACGAGAGCACGTTTAAGTGGATATGTATTGGACTACATTGTTTTGGATTTGGACACAGGTCTAGTTCCAGATAGATTTAACTGCAAGTGTGTGGAACTCATGAGACCCCTGCCTAAGGAGCTGTCTTCAATTTGGCGAAGCATTGGCACTACACGGTGTTGTCTCTCTGTTGCCCTAAGAGGATTACAACTCTGTGATCTTGCACTCCGATGTCTGTCCCTCGTGTAGTGCAGCAGCTCTTCTGCCGGTGACCAAACCTAGGTTGGCTATGTGGTGTCAGACATTAAGCATGACGGCTTGATATTTGTACAAGGCCTTGCTTTGATTGCTGCGCGTATTTCTTCTGTTCTTCTTTGAGAACCAATCCCGATGTCTTCCATTTCTAAAATTGCTTCTAGTTATTCTCCTCGTGTGGCATATCAACGAAGAGAAGCTCTCCGAGGCATATATACATCAGATGTGTCCCAATAAGATGGTAAGTATTAATGGATCCTGATATTAGTAGGGGTACGGCAGAGGTAGGTGTGACCGTGCGAGTTTTCATCCCATGTGAAGACTATATAACTTGCATATTATGGAAGCAGATGCAAGCCACACATAAATAGTTTAGACAAGGAATCCAGTGATACACACTAAATATTTTATTCTTGAAACGAACCTATTAAATCTTTTGAAACTGATTTCTTTGAGAAACTTGATTAGTTGTTTGGGTACAATGAGAAGGCGGGCGAAAGGCTGTTAGTTATCTCCTTTGATTTTTTACTGACAATATCAATTACTCTTCACCAGGCAACCATGCGCTGGTCTATATAAATTTATTCAGACACCTCTTCATTTATACTCTTTAATTAATTCAGACTCACTTTCAGGACTATATAGCGGTCACTATACTCCACACTGATAGCGACAAGGTACAAGAGCGAACTATTCCCAATGTCGTTGACAGATATGCGTTGCAGCATCAGTATATATACTTCAGGTTAAGGGCATAATGATCAATGTAGAGGTTTTTTAGAACTGAAAGATCAGGAAGATAAATTGTAGCACGATGAAAATAAGTGACAAGCAACTAGTACACGATTGAGACACAGTTTACACAATGCAGCACAACGCCTCCGCTTTTACCTTCTGGCAATAGGCAAGCCTCTCTGACTGTTTTGGCCCCTGAACTTTTTGAATCATTGGCACTACGCCGTGTTGTCTCCCTGGCAAGAAAAAGGCAGTAAAATTCTGTGACCTTTAACTCTGATTGCCTCCCTCGTGCAGTGCAACAACCCTTCTGCCCGTGAGCAAACTGAGAGGTTGGCTCTGATGTGCCTCTCTTCGCCGAGCTGTCAGTCAAGCTGAGTGTTCTCTGAATATGGTGCCACATATATTAGATAGATCCTGTGTGAACTCGGTAAATCTTTATGTTTTCCATTATGCTCCGGAGTGCATCCGAGTGAACCCTGAGCGTTTTACATCGAACAAGATACATCTCTGACAACTATGATATACAAACGTATGATTAACTATTGATTTATGAAGTGCTCCTAAATATAAATTTGACAAAGTAGTGCCTACTTTTGGAACAAGTAATTAAACCTTCTCACCCTTGCTTGGGCCAAGTAATTAAACACTTTACCTGTTTTAGTAGTGGCATTTCACAATTTTTTCTTATAGTTATTTTAAATGTTTAAATACAGTAAATTGATACACAAAATTGCTTGCCCATGCTAGTGCACAGTGTTGAAGTGTATAAGTGGTTTGCACTAGTTCTTTCCATCAGTTTGGACTTTTGGTTGTGTTGGCTAGTGCATGAAGCTTGACATGGTATCAGAGCCTAAGGTCTTGAGTTCGAGTCCTGGCTTTCGCAATTTATCCTAAAATTATTGTTGACCCCTCTGTGTCCACGTATAGGCCTCTTGAGTCATACGTGAGTTTCGCGCGCTGTCGCTCTCTTTTGGGTGCACGTGCTGACTTCTCCCCATCACACGTGAGAGGGAGTGTTGAAGTGTATACGTGGATTGCACTAGCTTTTTCAATCAGTTCGGATTTTTGGTTACGTTGGCTAGTGCATGAAGCTTGACACACATGATGCAGACTCTTGGAGATCACTCTCTGCTAGTGATAGCATGGTAACCTGGTCTGTTGGTCATGGGTAAAAAATCTCCCCTTCGACCTTTGTAATCAGGGTGCTCCATGCAAGTAACTGGAATCATGGAACGAAGGAATACAAGGTTAACTCGTGAGACCCTTGCCTCAGGAACTGTCTTCAATTGAGATGTAGCAACCTCCATCTCTGCAGTTCTGGCGAAGCATTAGTACTGCTCCTTGTGTAGTTCTGTGATCTTCAACTCTGATTGCATGTCCCTCGTGCAGTGCGCGACAAAACCAAGGTTGGCTATGTGGTGGCAGACATGAATCACGAGGTGATGGGCTTCTCTTCGTTAAGCTTTGTAGAAGGCACTGCGGTCATTTTTGTGCAACCCTCCTCTAAACTTCTTTGAGAACCAATCGCAATGTCTTCCATTCTTAAAACTGCTTCTAGTTATTCTCCTCATGCCTTTTTTTCTTAAACGCTTAGTAGTAACTTCTCGCATTGCTCTTTTACAGTGCTGCACTGCACAACATGACACTATTCCACATTAGCTTCTTGCTATCTTTTCTGAAGGTTTTAGTTGCTAGCTATGCTTATCATGAAAGTTTTAGCTGTGCGAAGATGAGAAAAAGAGTGAAGTGTCTACATATATACATAAGATATTCCAATAAGATGGTAGGTATTAATGGATCCGGATATGCTAGGGTAGAGGTAGGTGTCACTGTGTAAGTTATGATCGCATGTGAAGAATATATAACTCGCATATTATAGAAGCACATGTAAGCCACACATAGATTGTTTAGATAAGGAAGTCAGTGATACACAGTAAATATGTATTATTGAAACAAACCTACTAAATCTTTTGAAACTGACATCTTTGAGAAACTTGATTACTTGTTAGGGTACAATGAGAAGGCGGGTGAAAGGCTGCTAGTTATTTCCTTTGATTTTTTTCTGACAGTATCAATTACTCTTTTCATCAGGCAACAATGCACTGGTCTATGTAAATATATTCAGAAACCTCTTCATTTACTCTTTACTTAACCCAGACTCACCTTCATGACTATATAGAGGTCACTGTACTCCACACTGATAGTGATGAGGTAGATGAACAAATTATTCCCAATGTCATTGACAGATAGGCGTTGCAGCGTCGGGATATATGCATCAGGTTAAGGGTATAATGATCGATGCAGAGGTTTTTTTTAGAACAGAAAGCATCAGGAAGATAAATTCTAGCACGATGAAAATAAGTAGCGGGAAACTAGTGCATGATTGAGACAGGGTTTACACAATCCCGCACAGTGCCTCCGCTTTTACCTTCTGTCAATAGGCAAGCCTCTCAGACGGTTTTGGCCCCTGAATTTTTTGAATCATTGGCACTGCGCTACAAGCAAAGAGTAGTAAAAGTCTGTGACCTTTAACTCTGATTGCCTCCCTCGTGCAGTGCATCAACCCTTCTGTCTGTAACCAAACCGAGCTTTCATTCAAGTTGAGCGTTCTTTGAATATGGTGACACATATATTAGATAGATCTCGTGTGAACTCGGTAAATCTTTATGTTTTCCATTATGCTCCGGAGTGCATCCGAGTGACCCCAGAGCGTTTTACATCGAATCAGATACACATCTGACAACTATGATATGCAAACATATGATTAATTATTGATTTATGAAGTGCTCCTAAATATAAATTTGACAACTAACCTTATGTTGCCATGATAGCAGACCTCGGCAGTTTTTTTTGCAAAGGCGCCATGTGGCCTGTTTTCCAGTCTCTCACCACAAAGTTGTTTGCACTGCAGGTGCTCTTCCCTCTGTTTTTAGTGGGCCTTTTTCCTATGTCAGTCTAAGGCCATGAGCTTCTTATGAGACTGTGGAAGGACAACATATCTTGTTGAGAGTTTGTGACGGATAACAAAAAATTGGATTTTAAGTTCCATCAGTAAGAGAAGCATGAGTCAAACAAAAACCGTTTGACGCTATTCTCCGTGGTAGAACACAACTTCTCCGTACACCTTAGAGAAGCACTCCCAATTAATGTCTTCCATTCATATAATTATTTCTAGGTAATCTCCTCGTGTCTTCTGTTTCTAAAACACTCATAGTAATTTTTCTTGTTGCAACAATTTTGACCGCCTCCCTGCACAACACGACACCATTCTATCCTCGCTCCTTTGTACATTTTCTGAAGGTTATTTGCTAGCTACGGTTATCATTATAGTTTTGACCACTCGATACACAATGTGTAATCAAAAGAAAGAAGAGTTAAGGGAGTGCATATATAGACGCAAGGTCATAGCTCTTAAGATGTCCCAATAAGATTGTAAGGATTAATGGAGCCGAACGTTTAGTAGAGATTAGTGTGACCGTGTGAGTTTAAAGAAGACATAAGTTGCACTTTATGAAAGCACAGGCAAGCCACACACATATTGTTTGGACATGGAAGTCAATGGTACCTACCAGATCATTCGACATTGATGTCTTCTAGAAACTTGATTACTTGTTTGGGGACAGAGAGAAGACGGGTTAAAAGCTGCTAGTTAAAGTTATCTCCTTTTGTTTGTCCTGAAAATATCAATTAATATTTTCATCAGCCCACCATGGGCTAGCCTATAATAGTGCAAACACTTTCTCATTCACTCTTTAAAAACGTTGACCAATGGGGAAAATATCCCTCCTCCCGTGGCTATACATTGTTAAATAGAGAGAACTCTCCAGCGTGAATTTAACATGGGATAGCACCTGGTTTACTTCGAGGGCTTCACTGCGACTTGAATCCTGGTGGACTGACTCAACACCCTGAGCTCTAGACACCGAGCCAGTGTTTGGTTCTCCTTTTACCGAATATATGCTACGCCTTTAATTAGATCACCATGCGCTGGGGTATATATACAGATACATTTCTTGTGGACTCCTTAATTAGAGCACAATAATTTTCTTGGCTATATAGAAGTACTCCATGATGACAGTGATGAGGTACATGAATACCAATGTCATTGACATACATACATCGGCATACATGCTTCAGGTAAAGGATAAAACAAGGTAGAGCTTTGAGAATAGAAGGCACCAGGAAGGAAAAGTCTAGCGGCATTGAGCTATGTGGCAGCGTTAGTACATAAATGGGACATTGTTAACACAATGACCACACATTCCCTTCGCCTTTACTCTCGGTTCATAGGCTTAACAGGAACACATACTAAATAAGCAATAGAGACTAGAGATTGTTGCACAAGAACAATGTGCCCATTGGACTTGTAATATGCTGCCTTTCCGACCAAGAATTCCTCCCCTTGCATTCCCAATAGAGAAATCACTTCTCGATTTTATCGTATCTATCTAAATTTCGTCTTCTCTTTTCCATCTCCCATTCATCACACTATACGTGCTGTAGACCAGTAATTCATCTGCTACACGAATGGACGTACATACCCCTCCCTGAGTTAGGTCTATAAATAGAATATACCAAAAACGTTGCTTGCCTTATTCGGCTAGTTTGACGGTGCTGGCACGAGAACCACTGTAACGTCATATTCTATTTGTTGGACAATGCAGATAATTCTTCTGAAACCTGCATGGTGCGAGGTAGTACACTTTATTTAAAAAAAATTAAACACTTCATTTTGAAAATTACACATTGCGTGCTTTGCTAGTGGCATGTAGACGTGATTGGTCGATTGATTTTCGTTTTTAGAATATATCGATTAACTTTCTTCTTTAGAATAGATCGATTGATTGATGGGAGGGCTCGGCGGACAAACAATCCTCCTGTTATGGGGAGAGTTGACATGTAAAAGGCAGCGTTCATTCTAGGTTTCGCAAAAAAAAAAACTTTAGTTTGAAAACAACTTTGTTGCGGAACTAAGCTGACATATAGTTCCAAGGCAGCGATCACGCCACTTTTCGCCAAAAACAAAACCCGCTAAGATCTGATCCCTAACTCATTCTCTTATTCAACCCTAGCGCAATGGGCGGCGCCTCAACTCCGTTGGCCCGTTCATCGTCGTCTGCACGGGCGATCGCGTGCGCGCACGTTGTGTGACTTGCCGAAGTTGCGATGGTGGTGGCGCCCTTGCTCCTGTCGTTTCTAGATCTTGGGCCTCTCGACGACCAAGTCAATGCTGCAGGGGTAGAGACATCGTCGCCTCGTATGATCGTATCGATGCATGGCTGCCACGAGGCGGAGGAACAAACCTCATCAGCGCCCTCCCCGATGATCAGCTCCTCCTTCTCCTCACCCGCCTACGCATATTTATAGAAGTCTTTGCAATCATCCCTGCGCATATTTCCTCCTAACTTCTTTGAGAACCAATCCCAATGTATTCCATTCCTAAAACTGCTTCTAGTTATTCTCCTCGTGTCTTCTTTTTCTAGTAGAACACTTCCTAGTAACTTGCATATCAACTAAGAGAAGCACTCCGGAGCATATATTTATATAAGATCTCCCAATAAGATGGTAAGTATTAATGGAGAATGATATTGGTAGGGGTAAAGGTAGGTGTGACCGTATGAGTTTTGGTCCCATGTGAAGAAGATATAACTTGCATATTATGAAGCACATGCAAGCCACACATAGATAGTTTAGACAAGGAAGCCTACTAAATCTTTTGAAACTAACGTCTGAGAAACTTGATTAGTTGTTTGGGTACAATGAGAAGGCGAGTGACAGGCTGCTAGTTATTTCCTTTGATTTTTTCCGAAAGTATCAATTACACTTTTCATCAGGCAACCATGCGCTGGTCTGTATAGATATATTTAGAAACCTCTTCATTTACTCTTTAATTAACCTAGACTAGCCATCTTGGCTATATAAAGGTCACGGACTATTCCCAATGTCGTTGACAGATATGTGTCACAACATATATGCTTCAGGTTAGGGGTATAACGATCGATGTGGAGTTTTTTTTAGAACAAAAAGCATCAGGAAGATAAATTCTAGCATGATGAAAATAGGTGGCCGGCAACTAGTCCATGATTGAGGCACAGTTTACGGATACTGCACAATGCCTCCGCTTTTACCTTCTGTTGATAGGCAAGCCTGTCTATGACCGTTTTGGCCCCTGAATTTTTTGAATCATTGGCACTGCGGCAAGCAAAGAGTAGTAAAATTCTGTGACCTTTAACTCTGTGACCTTTAACTCTGTTTGCCTCCCATGCACCAACACTTCATCTCTATGTTCTCCATTATACTCCCTTCGTTTCAAAATATAAGACACTACAGGAAATAATCGCTACGCCGACGGCCGGCTGCCGTCGGCACAGCGCCAAATTGCCGTCAGCACAGGCTGTGCCGACGGTGGCCGTCGGCTTAGCCCCCTCGGCATACATCCTCGTCGTCACAGCTCCGTGGTCGTCGGCACAGCCCCTCTCCCTCGGCACAGCATCTTTCAGCGGGCCCCGCGTGTCAGTCAACGGCCGTTTTGGTTAACGGTTCAGCCTGGAGCTACGCCGATGGCCAAGCCGTCGGCACAGGAATGGAGCTACGCCGACGGCCTGGCCGTCGGCATAGCCTAAAATATTTTTTTAATTTTTTTAAATCTTTAAATTATTTGACTCCTTAATCTCCCGCTTTAATCATTTTAACACTATTTATAGTTAATAATTGATTAAATTGCAGTCTTAGTCAAAGTTCCCGTTCGATCACCCATCTTAGCACTACTCCAGCTCTAGCACGCTTAACTTCCTCGTTCCTTCAGAATCTCTTTCCGCAAAGCAATTTACTCATTATTGTCAATACTAGGATATCATTCCTATTAACTCTTATATCATCATGTCATATGGTTGTATTTTTTAAAATTACAACCAATTATTTAAGTAAACAACAATGAATAAGTAAAAATATTATTGAATTCAAATAAAAATATAATGATTTTATTTTTTTGTATTTTTTATTTAATATGGAATAATTAATATCTTTAAATCTGTAAATCGAAATTCGGCAAACAATATGTCTAAATTGATTAGAAAAATGAGAGGAATCCAAATATGATATCAATATCAACTTATCACAAACTATGTCGTGATTCTTATCATAATTTCATTTGCCCGTTTAAAACGGCACGCATAAAGATTCTTAGCTCGGGATTGAGACTCGCTAAACTTGAAGTGGATCTATGATGAAACAACATATTTTGAACCTAAAAATGATTTTTGTAAAAAATCATGAGCATCCGATCATGTACCTGTAGTTCATATCTGACCCACTTCCTACCGATTCGGCATGAATTTGTCTTTTTCACCAGGGATAGACGAAAATGTTTGAGATCCCCCTGTTATGACATTATCCATGTAAGGTGGTCTAGTATTTTTGAAAAATGTGACGGTAGCATTTTGAATTAGCCATTTGGTGGTTGCTTCACAAACCGTCAGTTTTTTGCACTCGGAAAATGGAAAACGCCTTTTTGGTGCGACGAAAAGGAAAACTTCCTCCTGAAACATTGTTCGCCATCCCATGATGCATACTTATCCACAATATGGACACATTATCACAAATTATGCCTTCATTCTAGCCATAACATTGGTCATTTGACCCGAAAGCCAAGAAACCTCGAACGAGATAGGTCATTTTGTGAAGGTTTTTTTGAGACATAATCAATATACCAAGTTTGATATTTTTCCTTCTAACTCTGTCACATAATATGACACAACGCGAAGGTTTCACGTTTTTTGGATCGTTTTTGAATTTATGATGCCCGTTTTAAACCATCGTTATACTTTGTCAAAGGGCGGGCATGAAGATTCTTAGCTCGGGGCCGAGACTCGCTAAACTTGAAGTGGATCTATGATGAAACAACATATTTTGAACCTAAAAATGATTTTTGTAAAAAATTATGAGCATCCGATCATGTAGCTGTAGTTCATATCTGACCCACTTCCTGCTGATTCGGCAGGAATTTGTCTTTTTCACCAGGGATAGACGGAAATGTTTGAGATTCCCCTTTTATGACATTATCCATGTAAGGTGGTCTAGTATTTTTGAAAAATGTGACGGTAGCATTTTGAATTAGCCATTTGGTGGTTGCTTCACAAAACCGTCAGTTTTTTGCACTCGGAAAATGGAAAACGGCTTTTTGGTGCGACGAAAAGGAAAACTTTCTCCTGGAACATTGTTCGCCATCCCATGATGCATACTTATGCATAATATGGACACATTATCACAAACTATGCCTTCATTCTAGCCATAACATTGGTCATTTGACCCGAAAGTCAAGAAACCTCGAACGAGATAGGTCATCTTGTGAAGTTTTTTTGAGACATAATCAATATACCAAGTTTGATATTTTTCCTTCTAACTATGTCACATATTATGACACCACGCGAAGGTTTCACGTTGTTTGGATCGTTTTTGAATTTATGATTCCCGTTTTAAACCATCGTTATACTTTGTCGAAGGGCGGACATGAAGATTCTTAGCTCGGGGCCGATACTAGCTAAACTTGAAGTGGATCTATGATGAAACAACATATTTTGAACCTAAAAATGATTTTTGTAAAAAATCATGAGCATCCGATCATGTACCTGTAGTTCATATCTGACCCACTTCCTACCGATTCGGCAGGAATTTGTCTTTTTCACCAGGGATAGACGAAAATGTTTGAGATCCCCCTGTTATGACATTATCCATGTAAGGTGGTCTAGTATTTTTTAAAAATGTGACGGTAGCATTTTGAATTAGCCATTTGGTGGTTGCTTCACAAAACCGTCTGTTTTTTGCACTCGGAAAATGGAAAACGGCTTTTTGGTGCGACGAAAAGGAAAACTTCCTCCTGAAACATTGTTCGTCATCCCATGATGCATACTTATGCATAATATGGACACATTATCACAAACTATGCCTTCATTCTAGCCATAACATTGGTCATTTGACCCAAAAGTCAAGAAACCTCGAACGAGATAGGTCATTTTGTGAAGGTTTTTTTGAGACATAATCAATATACCAAGTTTGATATTTTTCCATCTAACTATGTCACATAATATGACACCACGCGAAGGTTTCATGTTGTTTGGATCGTTTTTAAATTTATAATGCCCGTTTTAAACTATATATAATTTTTTATGTTTCACTTTTTTTATAAATGTGTAATATTTGAGTGTAGATAGATAGTTCTTATTTTTCTGCAAATTTTGATATATTATTTGTATTTTTCTGAACTAGAATGATTTAGTTATGATTTTTAAAAAAATAATGAGATAAAAGGAAAAAATCTGGAGGCCTACGCCGACAGCTAAGCCGTCGGCACAGACAAAACAAAAAATTTCAAAGAGCTGTGCCGACGCCGTCGGCACAGCCTGTCTGCCTAACGCCGTTTGCATCGCTGTGTCTAAACTAGGGCTACACCGAGGGCTGTACCTATGCCAAGGGCCACCGTCGGCATAGCCCTCCGTACTACGCCGACGGCTACCCTCGGCACCGTCAACTACGCCGACGGCCGTCCCTACGCCGACGGCCAGGCTGGTCAGCTGGCCAGGGAAGGTAGCTACGCCGACAGCCCCGACATTTGGCCGTCGGCGTAGCCGGCCGGCCGTCGGCACCTTCGTTCATTCCTGTAGTAAGATGTTTTAGGTTTGTGAAGAAAATGAATCTAGACTTGTTTTAGACTTAGTACGTAGGTTCACTCAACTTTGAAATAAATCTACGTACTAAAAAAAATCTAGATTCATCTTCTTCACAAACCTAAGACATCTTATATTTTAAAACGGAGGGAGTACTCCGCAGTGCATCGGAGTGACCCCTGAGCGTTTTACATTGAACCGGATACATATCTGACAACTATGATATGAAAATTGTATGATTAATTTTTGATTTATGAAGTGCTCCTAAATATAAATTTGACAAAGCAGTGCATACGATGATACCGTTGGCTTTAGCTCTGCTCACGGGGATTTTTAAAAATATCCACATAGAATTTTAGAATTTTTTTGCTTGTAAAATAAAAGAAGTGATGTTTTTGGACGAGTTTCCAGTTATTAGTCAATAGCTATTCTTTATTATCGGGTGCTCAATCGACGATATTAGCACTCTCGGAAGGAGTGATCGACCCAACCATGACATCTCTAGAATCTCTCCCAACAAGCTTCTCTTTTGCACCTAGTTTCTTCTAGCTAGTCTGCCTTTTACAAATTCGATTTGAGTTTCTTTTGTCTTTGCTGAATGCATAGGAGAAGAAGCGTACGGAGTCTGAACAAATAGTAGCTTCCCAACTAACATAATGTTGCCATGACAGCGAACCTCCGCAGGTTTTTTGCAAAGGCGCCATGCGGCCTGTTTTCCATCACCAGTACGTTGTTTGCACAGCGAACTTCTCTTTTAAGCTTCGTGAGTAAGAGAAGCAATCCCAATTCCTTCCATTCCTAAAACTATTTCTTTTTTTTTTGACGTGACCTAAAACTATTTCTTGGTAATCTCATCATGTCTTCTGTTTCTAAAAAACTCATATTAAGTTTTCTTGTCGAAACAATTTATACCGCCGTCCTGCACAATGTGACACCATTCTACCCTAGACTCCTTGGGTACATGAGACAGGATTTGGTCAGGCACGGATCTGCATGCGCCGGATCGAGACTGTGGTACACAACCATGTGTTAATTTGCCGGCTCTGACTTTGCCATAGGGTGAGATCCATTGTGCCGACATCGTCGATCGAGATATCCGAGGCTAGTTGTGCCTCCCGTTCACCTTTGGATCTGTCTGGGCTCTTTCGGTGCCGCGATATCCAAGGTGTTGGTAGGGGGGTCATGGAGTTTGTGTTTTGAAAATTCCAGGGTGTTCTCGCAGCGGATCATGAGAAGCACACATGTCGAATGATTGATGTTTTGTAGCTGTGGTGAGTGGGCATAACGATAATGGTAGACTTCATTTTGGCAGTCTCAGTTCTTGGGGTGAAAACCCTCAGCGCGATCTTGTGGTTGGGTCAAGCAATAGAAGCTCCCTAGTCATCTCTTTGTGGAAGTCATTGTTTAGGGACTCGACCTTCTCTAGGTTGAAAACCTAAGAACTATGATCATGCTGGTTAGATCGGATGACAATAGTGTTGTGTAATTTTACCTTTCTGGAGACGTCGTCGTGGCTAGGGATGAAAGTGGAGCAGAAAGTTTCCGACTTTTCGCGGGAAAAACGAAAAATGGAGTAAAAATACGAAAATGAAAACGGAATTTTGCAAAACGAAAATGAAAATGGAATTGGTTTGGTGGAAATAGAAATAAAAACGGAACATCGTTTTCCAACGGAAGAGACGTGGAAACGGAATTTCCGTTTTTGTCTAATATGGAATTTATGTTTTAGGGTTGATGTGCATGGACAAATCTAACAGACTCATTACATGATCTTGAACCAAACTTGCAAAGCTGCTGATCCTAGAACCGTCGACCATGCACATCACGATTTGAGTAGGCTTCCATGATTTGATTTGTCCATTATTCCCTTGTAAACCTAGCACCGTGCTATAATCAGGGAACAACTTTGGTGGTTTTCTTAAATGCTTGAGATTTGTTGCATGATTTCAGAGTTCTCTTGGTTCCGAGTAAAATATGCATTATTCCACGTTTGTACGGTATTCGGTCCATATATGTTTCTGACAATATCTGCTTCTGTTTTTGTTTCTAGGGTTTATATATTCGTTTCCGCTTCCGCAAAAAAATATGAAAACAAATGTGACACCACTCAGTTCCGTTCGTTTTCGCTCTGTTTTCATCCCTAATCATGGCGTTATCATTGCTCTTACTGCTGCGAGTCTCTGATTGTTTTGGCGATGACTAGTTTCTTATTTCTTCTTCTTTTGCTCTTTTGGTTGTGTGCATTCTTGATATATAGACATTATGTTGTTGCAAAACTAGGTGCAATTTGTGATGAGGGTTAACCTTGGCAATGCCCATGGTTATGGACTTAGGATTTTATGG
Source organism: Avena sativa (assembly GCA_916181665.1). NCBI lineage: Eukaryota > Viridiplantae > Streptophyta > Magnoliopsida > Poales > Poaceae > Avena > Avena sativa. The sequence continues at coordinate 294,728,094 of OV702282.1, forward strand.
AAAAAAGAGCGTTGGGAATTTCGTCGGCTGATCGGACAAACAAGAAAGTCGATGTAGTCTGATTATAGAGAAAGTTTGGTTACAAAGTCGCCGATTCGCTAGTTGCGATCTAGCTCATGGCGGATTGAAGGAAAGCGAAGGGTGTCCTCTCCGTAGGACCCTCCTAGCCTTTATATGAGAAGTTGGATCCTGAAGCCGTATCCGGAGAGGTTACAAGTTTATAAAGTATAATGCGAACTCTATGACGGTTCATGACTATTCCTTGTTCGGTAAGTCAAGCTTTTATTCACTGGGTGCTTCTTGAATTCCTTTGGGCCTTTAGGGGCCGTAAGCTTTTATACGCTTAGGGTAACTAATCATAGGGACTCAATAGGTCATACCCATGTCAGTAGCCCCGAGACTATCTGAATCATAGATTCAGGTCGAGTCTCAAAACACTGCTTAACTGTAACACCAGTAGAAAAAAGGCCTATAGTCCCGGTTGGTTGTGCAAGTATGATGAGCACAACAACAAGTTTTCCCTCAGTAAGAAACCGAGGTTATCGAACCAGTAGGCGAAGGAAACGTCACACAGGTGTTGCTATCAACGCGGAGACCTGCACAACACAAACTCAAGACTTTGCCCCAACGAATCAGTGAGGTTGTCAAGCTCACCGGTTTGCTGTAACAAAGGATTAAACATATGGTGTATAAGGTAATGGTTTGCAGCAAGTAAACAAGTAACAATGGAAGATGTATCAATGGTAAAGATTGGACCGGGGTCCATAGTTCACTAGAGGTGCTCTCCTTAGATAAACAACATGGCATGAAGGGTAACAAATTATAGCAGGGCAATTGACAGAAACTTGAGCAAGGCATAACAATGCAATTACTAGTCAGAAAGATCCTATGAGATTCGATTGGGCAATACAACAAGATACATAAACCGCCATCCAACTGCATCTATGACTAGAAGTCCACCTTCAGGTTATCATCCGAACCCCCTCCAGTATTAAGTTGCAAACAACAGACAACTGCTTTAAGCAAAGTGTGTAAGGTAAACAGTCCACATGTTCCATGAACAAGAGACCGTTGTTTTCTCCCTAGTAGCAACAACACATCTACAATCGAAGAGATTATTGTCACTTCCCTAGGAAACTAGAGGCATGAACCCACTATCGAGCATAAATACCCCCTCTTGGAGTCACCAGCAACTACTCGGCCAAGATAGCTACTAACAACGGAGAGCATGCAAGATCACAAACAACACAGACATGATAGAATCATAAAGACAAAAACATTAATCAAACCAACATAATAATCTCAATATCCATCGGATCCCTGCAAACACAACATGCATGATTACAAATAGATTAGATCTTGATCATGAACGGAGCTCACAAGATCTATACATGAAAGCACAAGGGAGGAGATACAACCATCTAGCTACTACATGGACCCATAGTCCAAGGTGGAACTACTCACGCATCATACCAGAGAGAAGGCCTCCGGGATGATCTCCCCTCCGGCAGGGTGCCAGGAAGAACTTCGGATCCCCCGATCTAGGGATGATGGTGGCGGCGGCTACAGACGGTTTCGTGGATATTTGATCGGGTGCTTAGGATTTCTGCATCAGGGGCTTCTTATAGGCGAAGGGGGAGGCCGAGGCGGTGGCCAGGGGCCCCACACCCTGCCTAGGCGTGGGGCAGGGCCCACCCGCATCTAGGGGGGTCTGGGCGCCCTAGCCCGCCTCTCCAGCTCCCCTCTGGACTTCTTGTTCCCCACGGAAAGTTATTGACTTTGACGTTTGTCCCGTCCAATTCTGAGAATATTTCTTTACTAACTTTTCTGAAACCAAAAACAGCAGAAAACAGCCAACTGGCACTGTGACAACTTGTTAATAGGTTAGTACCAGAAAACATGTAAAAAGCACCTCAAAGTGTAGACAAAGCAAAGAAAAGTAGGTACTAACAAGCATGGAACATCAAAAATTATAGATATATTTCCGACGTATCAAGCATCCCCAAGCTTAACTCTTGCTCGTCCTCGAGTAGGTAAGTGATAAAAGAATAATTTTTGAGGTGACATGCACCCTCACAATAAAGATCAAACCATTTGCAAGCATTGAAAGCTGAGATCAAAGAACTCTAAACATGTGCATGAAAGATGGAGTTCTAACTATAGGACATAGTAAATATGCATGCAACATGAAAGGCTACAAACAAAGATCATGAATAACATGCACTGAAAAACGTTTGTTTGTTTCACATATAGAAAACATAGGATAGCGGCAATCAACTTGTCCCTCATAGAGTAGCAATATAGATGCATAGGACACCTTCAAAGTTCACAAGGGTGACTAGAAACAAATAGCACAAGAACAAGTAGTATCACAATATGCATTAATCAATAAGCTTTGGAACACGACACACAGAATGACAACTATGCTCTCTTAATGGTGCCTAAAGGTAGAAGGTGGAGACTCAAGTAATGGTGGAAGAAAAGCCTTTTTGTAAAGGAAGCAGGGACTTCAAGTTTCAAAAAGAGCTTCCAAAAATTATGGTACTTGTTAGCTTTCAGCCCTCATTGCCCCTATCATAAGCACCTTGAAGTGATTAAGGTTAAAGTGAACAAAGATGGAGTATATGCTTGATGAAGTATAAGTTGGCAATCTCAAGTCCCGTGAATACGAGGGCCACACCTCATGCTACTCAACTTTAGTCACCTGTAAGTTCTTGTCATTGTAAGTATTTGCATATCATTGAGAACTGCCAACGGGGTACTCCTTGCACATGGTACATGAGCTATCCCATAACCAAAATGACAAGGCAAGCAGACAATGCGCATCTCAGCAATCTTCTTATTTACCATGGGAATATGGTGCTTTTTCTCTCTTTCCACTTTTCTCAATGTGTCTCTCTTTTTTATAAGAAGAATGCTTCATAGATGTCACTATGGTGATGCTGCAAGTTTCCACCATGATTAGGCATGGCTTAGGCTAGCGGCCCAGGAGTTTATCTAACACAGGATACAAACTCCATGGACTTACAAGTTCCCTCTTTATTTCACACCGCTGACATCCATAGACAAAATATCATGATATCAACTGAGTACAAAGTACAAGTGCAATGTTGAAAACGTTCCCCGTGACAACACGGTTCTGCTAATTCCAACGTATAAGTGCAAGCATATACAACATAGATGATACACTGGTTCAAGTTTATTAGGGGCAAGGAATATAAAGTGTGCCATCGAGTTTGTGAGGGCTTTAATCACTTAGTTTTCACATAACAAAATAGTTTTTAATTGGAAGATAACTGAAAACAAGAATATACTTGGAATGGTGTAACACACCATGCATAGGAGTTTATAGTGGACACTTTGGAATAACTTGGTTTCTTGGGAGTTGGAAGCATGAGTAGAGCTTACTCATACAAGTGGAGGCTAGCAAAAGACTGGGAGCAACCAACTAAGAGAGCATAATGGCCATAATCATGCAGAGCAACAAAGCATTACTAATCAAAGCATAAAGTGGCACTACAATTCAAGGACTAAATGATCATAGAGGCTAATGGTGGCTTGTCATAGTCATAACATGGTCTGAGCATGTGCCAAGTCAACCCAAACAAAGCATTAAAGGAGAATACCATAATAATATGCTTTTGCATGCTAAAGCAACACATAATTTCTTCAAGGCACACTAAGCAATACCAATTGTTTGGAACAAGACATGCTACATAAATAATCACTAAGCATAAGGTTAAAACAACACCTAGCATGACATGCTAAATTCTAAGTCACAGTCAATGCAAGCTCCTCTTGCACTTCATGCAAGAACTTACTACTCCTTTCCAACACCATGCAACTTATTTGCAAAAAAACACAGCGAGAACGGGGGTCCAAACTACTTAAGCAAATAAAACAAACTAAGAAAAGCAAATGAAAACTAAGATGCTCCAAGAACAACACAACTGTGCATGAAACAATAAAAACGAAGTGTCTAGACAGACCTGGGTTTTTTATTGATGAAGAAGGGGATGCCTTCGGCATCCCCAAGCTTTGACGCTTGTACCTCTTGGATATTTATTGGGGTGACACCATGGTGGCATCCCCAAGCTTGAGCTTTTGTCTATTCTTCATCTCATTGCATCATTCTCTCTCTACACTGGAATATTTCCTTCATACAAAACTTCACGCAATCTTCATTAGCAACATTAATTTATTCAAAAGATATTAGACCTCTGGAAAAGCTTTGAAATATCAAGGCTTTTCAATAAAAACACAAGCTACTGTAGTAAATCCTTCAAAAAGCTCAATTACCCAAAAGAGTACTTTAAAAAGGAATCAATAAGAAGCAAATGCAAATAATGGCAGAAATCAGTCAAAACAGACCAGCATATAGAAACCGATTTTTTCAAACATCTTCTGTTGCTCAAATCAAAAAGTGTTGAACTAACGAAAGTTAGCTAACATACTGGGGGATTTATTAGTAAATTTTGAGCTCAATACGAGTTACAGAGACTCCTCACGGATTTGTTTGGTGGAGGACAGAAATCTGTTTCGGGACAGCAACTCCCCAAATCTTACTTCCCTCTCATTAGAGGTCATTCTTGGAACAAAAAACAAACAAAAAGGATAAGGAGAGGTCATTACTGAAGTAATAACTTCCAAGACTCAAGGAAACTCTTGGGTTATCTCCCAGCAAGTACTTTCCTTTAACGCCTTTAAGTTAGGCACAAGAAGCAAGAAGAATCAAGTATTTTCAAATGAAGAAGCATTACCCCTCTTGTTCTTTCCTTTCTTACCTTTCTTCTTCTCTTTAGGGAAGATATGATTGCTTACTGGAGGAGCAAAATGCGCGATGCCTTTTCTCACATCTATTACTACCCCAAGGTGTTTCAGTAGAGATCTTCCAAGCGTGATATGTCCTCTGCCTACACATTCAATAACAAGATAATCAGTAGTCACCATTTTCCCTGAGATTTTTGTAAACACACCTTCAGCTATTTCAATGGGTAATATAGTGGCATTGTTGGTAAGAGAGATTTCCTCTCCTCCTTCAGTAAGCCTCCAAAGACTCAAGGAATCATAAATATCTTTAGGCATGAGGCATTCAGGCATGATATCACAGCGAGCATAAAAAAATGTAGTGTTTATTGAGACTTTGATTGTGGGAAACCACTTTGAAGGCTCAGAATTTATGGGAACATAATCATGGTAATCCCTAAGCATGTGATAGCAACTATTCATAGCAGCAATGCCGGTCTCAAGAGTGTTATGTAGGGTTTCATAGCATGGAAAACAAAAATTTTCTATCGCATACAAACAAACAAGCCAAGATCTATCTACTAGATTGTAGCAACGAGTCGATGGAATAACTCACCCTCGAACATTCCAAAGTGTTTAACGAGAACGGATTCTCGTGGGTGATGTAGTTGTACTCTTCCCGATCTCAAGATCGCGTAGACGATCCTTCCGGCGCTGTGTTCCGGCAGCGCTCCCGCAGTCGGTCACACGTTCGGTACTCGATGAAGACCTTCCTCTCCCTTGTTCCAGCAGGCAGCAGAGGTTGTAGCACTCTCCTCGCGATTCCGTCAGCACAACGGCGTGGTACCGGAAGTAGAGGGAGATCTCGCAGGGCTTTGCCTTAAGCCGGAGCGAGTATGGTGGACTATGAGAGAGCTCCTCGGCGATCTAGGGTTTAGACACACCAAGGAGGAGGCTTGTCCGGCAGCTAGGGTTAGCTAGGCGGCGACGGCTTGCCCTAGGGCGGCGGCCGCTGCAGGAGGGCCGGCGGCTTAGGGCTAGGGTTTGCGGGTGGAGGTGTTGGGTGCTAGGAGGGGCAACCCTGCCCCTCCTTATATAGGTGGAGGGGCCGCGCCAAGGGAGGGGAGTCCCTCCCCAACTCGGTTTCCCAAGGGGGCCGGCGGTGGAGGGGAGGAACTCCTCCCCAACTCGGTTTCCACCTTTCCCTCCACTTCCCAAAATAGCCGTTTGACTTTTCAAATTGGCGTTTGACTTTTCAAACTAGGATTTGATTAAACCCTTTATTTTGTTCAGCGATGACACCTAGTACATGATGCAATCATTCCAACTTGGTATGACACATTCATGTACCCTTCCCCTTCGGAGTGCCGGACATTCCGGAACCTTCTAGAACATTCCCGATGAAAACACCGGAACCATTCTCCAACCCCGAAACAGGACTTTCCTTATATGAATCTTATTCTCCGGACCATTCCGGATCTCCTCGTGATATCCCGGATTCCATCCAAGACTCCGAACAACATTCGGTCTCTTACTCATCATTCCATAACTACTCAAACAACGTCGAATCCTTAAGTGTGTCTCCCTACGGTTCGTGAATTATGCGGACATGATCGAGACACTTCTCCGAACAATAACCAATAGAGGAATCTAGAAATTCATATGGCCCCCACATATTTCTACGATTACTTTGCGATCGAATGAACAACTTACATACGATACCAATTTCCCTTTGTCTCACGATAGTTTACTTATCCGAGGTTATGATCGTCGGTATCTCTACATACCTAGTTCAACCTCGTTACCGATAAGTACTCTTTTCTCGTTCCCGTGATATGTGATCCCTTGTGAGCCAGTCACATGCTTGCAAGCTAATTGGATGACATGTAGGGTTCGCAGCATAGAAAACAAAAAAATTCCTACGATGGGAACATCTATGTACCAAGATCTATCTACTAGATACAAGCAACGGGTGGATATACATCCATAGAATACATACCCTCGAAGACCGAATAGCATTAACGAGGTTGTACTCGTGGATGATGTAGACGAACGCTTGCCGATCTCAAGATCGTGATGAAGTCCATCTGGTCCAGCTGGTCCATCACGATCAAGTCCAGCACCTCAAAGCAGTGGTGCATCCGTGATCGCACACACGTACGGGTACCCCGACAACCTCCGCGCCCTCGCTCCAGCGAAGCAGCGGAAGCAACAAATCCTTCCAGAAAAAGCCACCGGGAACATGTATCTCGCTGATCCGAGACCATGGGGAAATTCTAAAGGGGGGAGAGAGATCCTTCGCGAGGAGGTGTGCTTTGAGAGGAGGAGAGGGGGGCCTTTTATAGGGGAGAGGGGGGGACCCAAGGGGAATGGCGCCCAGCCATGGGGGCTGCCCCCACCTCTTCCACATTCATGTGGGTGGAGCTCCCACTCAAAATGAAAAGCCTCCACTCCCATTAAAAAGCCTCCACTCAAAAATCCACTCACATGCATTAAATTTCCACCAAATTTAATGCAAGCTCTCATTTAAATAAAACTCTTTTATTTATTTATTAAGAATTTTTTTAATTAATTTAATTAACAAACATTCAAATAAAACCCCTTACAACATTTCAATTTCACATGCAGAACCAGTTTCAGCAATTTCAACCGAAACGGTTTCGGTGTCTAGTGAAATAAATTCCTGCGCTTTCCTTTTTCTTTCTCTGGCATATCATTTGCTCCGAATGGTGTCGGTATCCCTTAAGTGTGTCACCCTACGGTTCACGAATAATGCAGACATGATCGAGACCCTTCTCCGATCAATAATCAGTAGCGGGACCTGGAGATCCATACTGACTCCCACACATTCAACGATGACTTCTGTGATCGTGTGAACCTTTTACGCTAGTATCTTAATCCCTTTGTTTCACGATATATTACATGTCCGAGATTCGATCATCGGTATCTCCATACCTAGTTTGATCTCGTTAACGACATGCACTCTTTTCTCGTTCCCGTGATATAACATTCTAGTGATCAAATCACTTGCTTGCAAGCTAATCAATGTGATATCACCGAGAGGGCCCAAAGCATATCTATCCGTCATCGGGATGAACAAATTCCACTCTAGATCCATGGGTCTCAACATAACACTTTAGTAGTTCTGAAGCCATCTTTATAATCACCCAGTTACGGTGTGACGTTTGATGTCATCGAGAAACTCTTCCGGTGTTAGTGATTGACATGATATCATGGTCTAAGGATTAGGATCACTTCGTAAGTTGTTATAGCAATATAAACTCAATGACTTTGATTGTAATGCTATACTTCGGATGAATGTTCATCACATCATTACACTAATGTTGTGACCTCGTTATTAACAACATCCAATGTCCATGATCAGGAAACTTTGATCATCATGTCAATCAACGAGCTAGTTTATAAGAGAGGCATAACTAGGAACTTCATTTTTGTTTATTAAACACACATGTATTAACGTTTCCGTATTAATACAATTATAGCATGTAAAATAAACATTTATCATAAATAAGGAATACGATAATAACCACTTTATTATTGCCTCTCGGGCATATTCCCTTCATGACATTCCACCGAGAGGGCCTAGAGTATATCTATCAGTCATATCGATGGACAAATCCCACTCTTGATCCATGTGTCTCAATCAATACTTTCCGAACACTCAATGCCACCTTTATAGCCACCCAGTTATGGTGTGGTGTTTGATGTCATCAAAGCATCCTTTCGGTGAAGGTGATATGCATGATCTCATGGTCGAAGGAATTAGGTTACTATGTATCAGAAAGCATATAGCAATTGAACTATTAAAATGACTTGATCTTTATGCTACGCTTATCTATAGGAGTATGTCCACCATATCATTCTCCTAACGATATGATCTTGTTGTTAATAACATCTCAATGTTCATGATAGGGAAACCACAATCATTTATTAACCAACAAGCTAGTATTATAAAGAGGCTTGACTAGGGACTCTATTTTAGTTTACAAATCACACAAGTATTAATGTTTCCTTGTTAATACTATTATAGCATGAATGTAAACATTTATCATAAACACAAAGATATAATAATAACTACATTTATTATTGCCTCTAGGGAATATCTCCAACAGTCTCCCACTTGCACTAGAGTCATCTAATCTAGATTACATGGTAATATATCGAACACCCATGGCAGTTTGGTGTTGGTCATGTTTTGCCTTCGGGAGAGGTTTAGTCAACGGATCCGCCACATTCAGATATGTGTGTACTTTGCAAATCTTTATGTCCCCATCTTGGACATGTTCTCGAATAGCGTGAAAACGTAGCTTGATGTGCTTCAGCTTCTTGTGTGACCTTGGTTCTTGCGCATTGGCTATGGCGCCCATGTTATCACAGTAGATAGACATTGGGTCCAGCGCACTAGGAACCACACCCAGCTCTGTAATGAACTCTTTCATCCATATCGCTTCTTGTGAAGCCTCCGAAGCAGCCATGTATTCCGATTCAGTTGAAGATCTCGCCACAACGCTTTGCTTTGCACTCCTCCAGCTAACTGCTGCACCATTCAAAGTAAATACGTATCCAGATTGTGATTTAGAATCATCCGGATCGGTGTTCCAACTAGCATCGGTGTAACCATTAACAACGAGCTGTTCATCACCTCCATAAGAAAGAACCATATCCTTAGTTCTTATCAAGTACTTAAGGATGTTTTTGACCGTTGTCCAATGATCCACTCCTGGATCACTTTGATATCTGCTAGTTAAACTAACAGCATATGCAATGTCGGGTCTAGTACATAGCATGGCATACATCAGAGATCCTATGGCTGAGGCATAGGGAGTCTTACTCATCCTTTCTCTATCTTCTGCCGTTACTGGACTTTGAGTTTTACTCAATGTCGTATTGGGCAACATGGGCAAGAACCCTTTGTTGCTATCTTCCATTCCAAACCTCTTTAGAACTTTTTCCAAATATGTACTTTGTGACAATGATATTAGGCGTCTCGATCTATCTCTATAAATCTTTATGCCTAATATGTAAGCTGCTTCGCCAAGATCCTTCATTGAAAAACTATTATTCAAATATTCCTTGACACTAATAAGAAGGTCTACATCATTCCCAATCAACAATATGTCATCTACATATAGTATTAAGAATGCTACAGGGCTCCCACTCACTTTCTTGTAAATATAAGCTTCTCCATAAGTTTGTATAAAACCAAAACTTTTGATCACCTTATCAAAACGTTGATTCCAACTCCGGGATGCTTGCTTCAATCCATAGATGGACCGTTGAAGTTTGCATACCTTGTTAGCATCTTTAGGATCGACAAAACCTTTGGGTTGCATCATATACAACTCTTCATTAATGTCTCCATTGAGGAACGCTGTTTTGACATCCATCTGCCATATCTCATAATCATAATATACAGCGATTGCTAACATAATCCTCACAGACTTTAGCTTCGCTACTGGTGAGAAAGTCTCATCGTAGTCAACTCCTTGAATTTGTCAAAACCCTTTTGCGACAAGTCGAGCTTTATAGACAGTAACATTACCATCAACATATGTTTTCTTCTTGAAAATCCATTTGTTCTCGACAGCCTTCCGGCCATCCGGTAAGTCCACCAAAGTCCATACTTGGTTTTCGTACATGGATCCAATCTCGGATTTCATGGCTTCTTGCCATTTATTGGAATCTGGGCTCATCATCGCTTCCTCATATGTCGCAGGGTCATCGGTGTTGTCCACCAACATGACACTCATAATGGGATCATACCAATCTGGAGTGGTACGAGTTCTCGTTGACCTGCGAGGATCTGTAACAACTACAACTGAAGTTTCATGATCATCATCATTAGCTTCCTCTCTTATTGGTGCAGGCACCACAGGAACTTCTTCCGGTGCTGCGCTACTCGCAATTTCGAGAGAAGGTTCGACAACCTCGTCGAGTTCTACTTTCCTTCCAGTCACTTCTTTCGAGAGAAATTCCTTCTCTAGAAAGGATCCATTCTTGGCAACGAAGACTTTGCCTTCGGATCTATGATAGAAGGTATACCCAATAGTTTCCTTCGGGTATCCTATGAAGACGCATTTTTCCGCTTTGGGTTCAAGCTTGTCCGGCTGTAAATTCTTTACATAGTCTTTGCAACCCCAAACTTTAAGGAATGACAATTTAGGTTTCTTCCCAAACCATAATTCATACGTTGTCATTTCAACGGATTTAGATGGTGCCCTATTTAAAGTGAATGCGGTTGTTTCTAATGCATAACCCCAAAATGATAGCGGTAAATCTGTAAGTGACATCATAGAACGAACCATATCTAAGAGAGTTCGATTACGACGTTCGGACACACCATTACACTGTGGTGTTCCCGGCGGTGTCAATTGTGAAAGTATTCCGCATTTCTTTAAATGCTCGCCAAACTCGTAACTTAGATATTCACCTCCACGATCAGAACGTAGAAATTTAATCTTCTTGTTACGTTGATTCTCAACCTCACTTTGAAATTCCTTAAACTTCTCGAAAGTTTCGGACTTATGTTTCATGAAATAGATATACCCATATCTACTCAAGTCATCCGTGAAGGTAAGAACATAACGATAACCACCGCGCGATGCTACACTCATTGGACCACACACATCGGTATGCATGATTTCCAATAAGTCCGTAGCTCGCTCCATCATACCAGAAAATGGAGTCTTAGTCATTTTACCCATCAGACATGCTTCGCATCTTTCAAGTGATTCGAAATCAAGTGATTCAAGAAGTCCATCGGAATGGAGTTTCTTCATACGCTTCACTCCAATGTGACCAAGACGACAGTGCCACATATAGGTCGAGATATCGCTCGATTTCAAACGTTTAGCCTCAATGTTATTAATATGTGTATTTCCACTATCGAGATTCAATAAGAATAGACCATCTATAAAAGGTGCATGTGCATAAAACATATTACTCATATAAATCGAACAACCATTATTCTCGGACTTAAACAAGTAACCGTCTCGCAATAAACAAGATCCTGATATAATGTTCATGCTTAACACAGGCACCAAATAACAATTATTTAAGTATAAAACTAATCCCGATGGTAGATGAAGAGGTAGCGTGCCGACTGTGATCACATCAACCTTTGATCTGTTTCCCACGCACATCGTCACCTCGTTCTTCGCTAGCTTCCGTTTATTCTACAGCACCTGTTTCAAGTTACAAATATGAGCAACCGAACCAGTATCAAATACCCAGGCACTACTACGAGTACTAGTGAGATACACATCAATAACATGTATATCGGATATACCTTTCTTCTTGATGTTGTCGTTCTTCAAATCCGCCAAGTACTTTGGGCAATTCCGCTTCCAGTGACCTTCTCCCTTGCAGTAAAAGCACTCAGTATCAGGCTTAGGTCCAGCCCTGGTCTTCTTTGTCGGCGCGGCAACTTTCTTACCACCCTTCTTGAAGTGTCCCTTTTGCTTAGATTTTCCTTTCTTGAATTTGGTGGTCTTATTGACCATCAACACTTGGTGCTCTTTCTTGATCTCCACTTCTGCAGATTTTAACATAGCAAACAGTTCTGGCAACTTCTTGTTCATGTTTTGCATATTGTAGTTCATCACAAAGTTCTTGTAACTTGGTGGTAGTGATTGGAGGACACGATAAATCCCCAAAGCATTAGGAATCACTATACCCAAGCTTTGAAGTTTGTTTGCGTGCCCAGACATCTTAAGCACATGCTCACTGACGGAGCTGCCCTCTTCCATCTTGCAGTTAAAGAAATTTTCAGAAGCCTCATAGCTCTCAATTTCCGCGTGAGTCTCAAAGATCAATTTGAAATCACTGACAATATCATGTGGGTCTGAATCCTCAAACCTTTTCTGAAGCTCCGATTCTAAACCATACAAGATAGCACACTGAACTGTGGAGTACTGAGTCTTCCGAGCGAGGTAAACATTCTTTACTTCATCGGTAGCAGTAGCTGCAGGTGGGTCACCCAGCGGTGCATCCAGCACATAGGTCAAATTACCAGCTGTGAGGACAATCCTCAAATTGCGGAACCAATCCGCGAAGTTGTTTCCATTGTTTTTCAACTTTTCTTTCTCTAGGAACAGATTAAAATTGATGGTAGGGGACGCCATTGATCTACAACATATTTGCAATAGTTTAGACTAAGTTTATGACAAATTGAGTTCCAATTAATAGTTAAATTAATCTAGGTGAACTCCCACTCAAAACAATATCCCTCACATTGTTTTAGTGATCACACGAACCAAATCCACCACATCAACACCGAGCATCACGAGAGTTGATATAGTTTCAATGGCGAACAATCGATATGTTCATCATATCTACTATATGATTCATGCTTTACCTTTCGGTGATCCGTGTTCCGAGACCATGTCTTTACATGCTAGGCTTGTCAAAATCAAACCTTAGCTTCCGCATGAGCAAATCTGGCTTGCTCACGTTGTATACACTTGCGGAATCTAACACACCCGATCATCACGTGGTGCTTCGAAACAAGAATCTTTAGCAACGATGCTAACTAAGGGTGAACACTTTATGACTTGAAATTCATGTGCATGAGGGATCATCTTATAATGCTACCATTGTTAACTAAGCAATACAAGATGCATAAAGGATTAACATCACATGCAATTCATAATATGTGATATGATATGGCCTTTCTTCTTTGTGCTTCCGATCTCCATCTTCAAGCACGAACATGATCTCCATCATCACCGGCATTGCATCAAGGTCAATGACGCTTCTCCATGGTTGTCGTCCACCGGCTTCAACTATTACAACTACTTTGAATAGACACGCGGGTCTTAACAAAATTAAAGACAACCATATGGCTCCTGCCGGTTGCCAACTTACAATAAGGAACATTGCATACATCAAATATAATCACAATCATAGCCATATCACATCACAGCACACCCCTGCAAAACAAAGTTAGACGCCTCTACTTTCTTTGCATGTTTTACGTGGTTTGGGGCTTTCAATAAGTGTCGTTCTAACTTACGAACATGAACCACAACATTGATACTAGTATTGACAATCACCCGTTGTAAATTGAATCTTAACTATGCTGGGAGAAACAGGCACCCGCAAAGCCACTTATGCAATACAAGTTGCATGTCAAGCGTGGAGCAAGTCTCATGAACGATGTCATGTTAGGTTAGCCCGGGCCGCTTCATCCCAACATCCCGCAAGATGCAAAGTACAAAAGAAGCAATCGATAATAAAAGCATCAACGCCCACAATGACCATTGTGTTCTACTCGTGCAACAGATCTACATATAGACACGGCTTTGATACCACTGTAGGGTTTCGTAGCATGGAAAACAAAAATTTTCTATCGCATACAAACAAACAAGCCAAGATCTATCTACTAGATTGTAGCAACGAGTCGATGGAATAACTCACCCTCGAAGATTCCAAAGTGTTTAACGAGAGCGGATTCTCGTGGGTGATGTAGTCGTACTCTTCCCGATCTCAAGATCGCGTAGACGATCCTTCCGGCGCTGCGTTCCGGCAGCGCTCCCGCAGTAGGTCACACGTTCGGTACTCGACGAAGACCTTCCTCTCCCTTGTTCCAGCAGGCAGCGGAGGTTGTAGCACTCTCCTCGCGATTCCGGCAGCACAACGGCGTGGTACCGGAAGTAGAGGGGAGATCTCGCAGGGCTTCGCCTTAAGCCGAAGCGAGTATGGTGGACTATGAGAGACCTCCTCGGAGATCTAGGGTTTAGACACACCAAGGAGGAGGCTTGGCCGGCGGCTAGGGTTAGCTAGGCGGCGGCTGCAGGAGGGCCGGCGGCTTAGGGCTAGGGTTTGCGGGTGGAGGTGTTGGGTGCTAGGAGGGGTAGCCCTGCCCCTTCTTATATAGGTGGAGGGGCCACGCCAGGGGAGGGGAGTCCCTCCCCAACTCGGTTTCCCAAGGGGGCCGGCGGTGGAGGGGAGGAACTCCTCCCCAACTCGGTTTCCACCTTCCCCTCCACTTCCCAAAATAGCCGTTTGACTTTTCAAACTAGGATTTGATTAAACCCTTTATTTTTTTCAGCGATGACACCTAGTACATGATGCAATCTTTCCAACTTGGTATGACACATTCATGTACCCTTCCCCTTCGGAGTGCCGGACATTCCGGAACCTTCTAGAACATTCCCGATGAAAACACCGGAACCATTCTCCAACCCCGAAACAAGACTTTACTTATATGAATCTTATTCTCCGGACCATTCCGGATCTCCTCGTGATATCCCGGATTCCATCCGAGACTCCGAACAACATTCGTTCTCTTACTCATCATTCCATAACTACTCAAACAACGTCGAATCCTTAAGTGTGTCTCCCTACGGTTTGTGAATTATGCGGACATGATCGAGACACTTCTCCGAACAATAACCAATAGAGGAATCTGGAAATTCATATGGCTCCCACATATTTCTACGATTACTTTGCGATCGAATGAAACACTTACATACGATACCAATTTCCCTTTGTCTCATGATAGTTTACTTATCCGAGGTTATGATCTTCGGTATCTCTGCATACCTAGTTCAACCTCGTTACCGATAAGTACTCTTTTCTCGTTCCCGTGATATGTGATCCGTTGTGAGCCAGTCACATGCTTGCAAGCTAATTGGATGACATTCCACTGAGAGGGCCCAAAGTATATCTATCCGTCATATGGATGGACAAATCCCACTCTTGATCCATGTGTCTCAACCAATACTTTCCGAACACTCAATGCCACCTTTATAGCCACCCAGTTACGGTGTGGTGTTTGATGTCATCAAAGCATCCTTTCGGTGAAGGTGATATGCATGATCTCATGGTCGAAGGAATTAGGTTACTATGTATCAGAAAGCATATAGCAATTGAACTATTAAAATGACTTGATCTTTATGCTACGCTTATCTATAGGAGTATGTCCACCATATCATTCTCCTAACGATATGATCTTGTTGTTAATAACATCTCAATGTTCATGATAGGGAAACCACAATCATTTATTAACCAACAAGCTAGTATTATAAAGAGGCTTTACTAGGGACTCTATTTTAGTTTACAAATCACACAAGTATTAATGTTTCCTTGTTAATACTATTATAGCATGAATGTAAACATTTATCATAAACACAAAGATATAATAATAACTACATTTATTATTGCCTCTAGGGCATATCTCCAACATGTTAAACCTAGCAAAAATATTTGTGAAAGAGGAATCAGACTTGCCAGGTGTACCATAAATCGTGATTAATTTCTTTATGGCATCAAAAACTTCATCCTCAGTACATAGAAAAAAATCTTTCTCAGCCACATCATCCAAAGCATATATATAACAAAGAGCAATACCGCGGTAGAAATTATCAATAACCAAGCTAAGGCTCACCTTAGGCTCAATTTCCCTCTGTAAAGCAGAGATTCTAGACCAAGCTTCTTTAAAACTTTCTTCACTTTTTTGCTTAAAAGTGGATTTCTACAATAGGGTAAATAAATGTTGGTCCAAAACCAGACATGGTAGCAACTATTTTTTTGGTGTTTTTGAATTAAAGAAAGCAAACCAAACTAGACTATTTTTTGGGTTTTTTTTAAAAGAGGCAAACAAAACCAAGCAAAAGAAACAAAGCAAACTAAAACCAAAGTAAAGAGAAAGGAAGTGGAGGACTCCCCTTATGAAGACGTCCTTAGCCTCCCCAGTAATAGCGCCAGAAAACTTGTTGATGGCGCCTCGTTGACGTGGGAATTTCTTATTCTTCGTTCCCCGACAACGACGCCAGAAAAGCTTGTTGCCTGACAGAGAGGACTTCGTTGGAATCCCCAAGAGAAAAGTGTGATGAGCACATCAGCAAGTTTTCTCTCGGTAAGAAACCGAGGTTATCGAACCAGTAGGAGGAAGGAAATGTGTGACTAGCAACGCGTAGACCTGCACAACACAAACTCAAGACTTTGCCCCAACGAGTCAGTGAGGTTGTCAAGCTCACCGGTTTGCTGTAACAAAGGATTAAACGTATGGTATGGAAGGTAATGATTTGCAGCAAGTAAACAAGTAACTGAAGGGAATATGCCCGAGAGGCAATAATAAAGTTGTTATTATCGTATTCCTTATTTATGATAAATGTTTATTTTGCATGCTATAATTGTATTAATACGGAAACGTTAATACATGTGTGTTTAATAAACAAAAAGTAAGTTCCTAGTTATGCCTCTCTTATAAACTAGCTCGTTGATTAACATGATGATCAAAGTTTCCTGATCATGCACATTGGATGTTGTTAATAACGAGGTCACAACATTAGTGTAATGGTGTGATGAACATTCATCCGAAGTATAGCATTACGATCAAATTCATTGAGTTTATATTGCTATAAACAAACTACGAAGTAGTCCTAATCCTTAGACGATGAGATCATGCCAATCACTAACACCGGAAGAGTTTCTTGTTGACATCAAACGTCACTCCGTAACTGGGTGATTATAAAGATGGCTTCAAAGCTACTAAAGTGTTATGTTTAGAATCATGGATCAAGAGTGGAATTTGTTCAACCCGATGACGGATAGATATGCTCTGGGCCCTCTCGGTGATATCACATTGGTTAGCTTGCAAGCAAGTGATTTGATCACTAGAATGTTATATCACGGGAACGAGAAAAGAGTGCATGTCAGTAACGAGATCAAACTAGGTATGGAGATACCGATGATCGAATCTCGGACATGTAATATATCGTGAAACAAAGGGATTAAGATACAAGCGTAAAAGGTTCTGACGATCACATGAAATGTCATCGTTGAATGTGTGGGAGTCAGTATGGATCTCCAGGTCCCGCTACTGATTATTGATCGGAGAAGGGTCTCGATCATGTCCGCATTATTCGCGAATCGTAGGGTCACACACTTAAGGGACACTGGCATCCAGTTGGAGCAAATGTTTCATGCCGAAAGAATAAACAAGCGTAGGAATTTATTTCACTAGATACCGAAACAGGTTTTCGGGTGAAATTGCATAAAGTGGTTATGCATGTGAAATGGAATTCTAGCAAGGGGTTATTTGTGAATGTTTATAATTAAAGTAATTGACAAAATTATGAATAAAATAAAAGAGTTTTGTTTAATGAGAGTTTGTATTAAATTCGGTGGAAATTTAATGGGAATTTGAGTGGACTTTTGAGTGGAGGGAATTTAAAGGAATTTTGTGAGTGGAGTGTCCACCCACATGAAGAGGGGAGGGCAAGGGGAAGCCCCCATGCGCCGGCCACCCCCTTGGGGTTCCCCCCTCCTCCTATAAAAGGAGCCCCCCTCCTCACTTGTCTCTTACACCTCCTCGTGAAGGATCTCTCTCCCCCTCTAGAATTTATCCCCCATGGTCTCGGACTAGCGAGATACATGTTCCCGGTGGCTATTCGGCAAGAAAGGGTTGTGCTTCCGCTGCATCGCTGGAGCGAGGAGGCGGAGGTTGCCCGGTGTCTTGTACGTGTGTGCGAGCACGGATGCGCTGCTGCTTTGCGGCGCTAGGACTTCCTCTCAATCTTGAGATCGGCAAGAGATCGTCTACATCAACCACGAGTTAAACTCGTTAAGCTTTGTCGGTCTTCAAGGGTATGTTCTCTACAGATATACATCCGCCCGTTGCTTGTATCTAGTAGATAGATCTTGGTACATAGATGTTCCCATCGTAGGAATTTTTTTGTTTTCTATGCTGCGAACCCTACAGTGGTATCAGAGTCGGATCTATGCATAGATACTTTGCACGGGTAGTACACATATGAGTATGTGGGCGATGATGATCATTTTATTGCTTCTTGGTTGTACTTTGGATATTGGTGGCATAGTGGGATGAAGCGGCCCGGACAAACTTTACATGTCCTCGCACATGAGACCTGTTCCACGCTTGACATGCAACTAGTTTTGCATAAGTGGCTAGCGGGTGTCTGTCTCTCCTACTATAGTCAATATCTAATTTGCAACGAGTTGTCAACAATTTGGTTATCCTCGTTGTGGTTCATGTTCGTAGGTAAGAACGGTTCTATCTTCGAAAGCCCTAAGCCACGTAAAATTTGCAATGGATAAATTAGAGAAGTCTAGTTTAGATTGTTGTTGGGCTAGTGTTATGATATGGTGATGTTGTAAGTAGAAGTATGAGGTCATACTCTTACAACACACATAACGTGTAATATCCATAGACCTTGGACTTACACATATAGGTATGATAGTGATCATACCACGGTGCACATGATAGAGATCATATGCGGGAACCATATCATTCCACTAATAAACATGTGATGTTTGATAGCATCTTATATTGCTTGTTTGGCGTTTTATTAGCATAATAAAATGATCCCTCATTTAGATATCAAGATAAAAATGTGTTCTTCCTTAAGTATGCACCGACAATGTTTCGTCGCTTCAAGACATCACGTGATGATCGGGTGTACTTGAATCCACGAGCATATCTCGGGTGTAAGACAGTTACACACGCGAATACTAAGGTTCTTACTTGGCGAGCCTAGCATGTACAGACATGGCCTTAGAACACGGACCGAAAGGTTAAGCATGAGTCATATAGTAGATATGATGCCCATTTGATGCTCTCCTTTGAAGCTACACCGACTCACGTGATGATCGGACTTGGTGTAGTGGATTTGGTTCATGTAATCACCAAAAAGACACGAGGGATGTCGTTTTTGAGTGGGAGTTCATTTCGAATTTGGATTAGTAGAACTCAATTTATCATAAATTAAATCAAAGTGAATTTGCATAATTTTTTGTAGTCATTGGCATTCGTTCAACACCTTATGCATAGTTGTAATTGAGATAATAGAACTATAGAATTCTGGATATATACTTTACGAACTAGTATTGTATTGTGTTGAGTGTCAATCTAAAGTTTAAAGTCCTATTGTAAACTTTCAGCAAACTCTATTTACTCCGTGAAATTTAATAATTGGTATTAAATCGAGAGTAACAATTCCAGTGTTAGTATCTTAAGTATCATGTTTGCCTCCATGATTCTTGATTATTTTAAATATCGAGATTATCTAGGAGCTGAAAGAATTGTTTGAGAAACCATCATGTGTGACAGATATAACGATATCTGAAACAATGTTTTGGTTGCAATATGATAGAGTATAATATGTGTTCTCATATAGGATGAGAATTTACAAAGGTTGGAGATGCTAGACATCCTAATCATCCAAAAGGTTTTTGGAAAGCAACATTATACTCACGATTCTCCTTATAAGCTACATTAGCTTGATCATGAAAGTCGTCATGATAAGGATGAATAGAAGATGTATGTAAAGTGTTTACTACACTAAAAGATTACTAAAGAATGGATTTTAAAAGAATACCCATCATTTTGATGATGGTGATCTACTTCAAAGTGCAAGTCCAAAGGTATTATTATTTGAATATACACGCTTTGGACTATGTGTCATGTATATTGCGCCACTTTTGATGTTGATAGATTCTTTTAAAAAGGAAAAGGAAATGCTGAAAGAGAATCTATAAAATATATTTGGCAGAAAAGAAAAGATTGGAAATATCCAATTTAGGTATATAGATGATATACAGGTTATGGTTGTATTCTTTGCTTGTTAAACAATGTGGTTCTTGGGTATTGGATACCGAATTGGTTGGTATGAAATTTCATACGGAACGACGCAATTCATGAACCACAATGGCCTAAGTAACTAGCAAGAGAATATGTGATGATGTTCATCGAAAACAAACAAACCGTTGTTTGTATTTCTCGTTGACATCAAAGCTTGACTTCAAGATTTGTTTTAATAATTCTTATTTGAATCAGGTATTATGAGAACAAAGGTTGTTCAAATAATTACCGTATTCCATATAAGATGGATGATTTACAAATCTAGTTGGAGAAATCACATCCATAAAGCTAATGCTAAAATGTCGCAAGACAAATAATTGGAAGATCACTTACGAAGTGGCATCGCCGTTTAAATTATATTGGAAAGAAAACATGAAGAATCTCCATTTTCATGGATTTTTGGAGTCTTTGATTTGATCAAGTGACGCTTGTGAGACTTTCCTCGGGATAATTAAAACTTCGTTCAAAGGTCAAAGAAGAACGAACGACTAAAATATTGGAATTTATACATATCGATGTATGTAGTCCATTATTTATAGTCGTAAGCGATGGGTTTCAACTTCATATACTTTCTCCAAAAATTTGAGTGAATATTCACTTAATTAGAAAGAAGTGTGAAATATTTGAAAATGTTCAAAGACTTTCAAGATGAAGTGAAAATCATTGTAACAAGAAAATAAATGGTTTATGATTTTATCATAAGGGATTTATTTGAGTTACAAGTGTAACAAGAAAATAAATGAATTATGATTTTATCATAAAGGGATTTATTTGAGTTGCAAGTTTAGCAAAACACCTAGATTTACGTCTCCCGAAACACCATAGGAGTATGGAGTGTTTGAGATTTGTAATGAAACCTTGTTTGACATGGTTGGATCAAAGGTGTTATTTATAAAACTGCCATTATGTTTTAAAAAGATTAAAGCTTTAGAGACTTCCGCTTTTTACACTCAAAAGAGCTCCATCTTGATCCATTGAAATGACACCATATGAGTTATGGTTTGGGGTAAAACCCAAGTTGTCATTTCTTAAATTTTGGTATGCTAAACATAAGTAAGATGTTTGCAACCAAAGTCGGATGAGCATGTCTTTGTAGGTTATTTCGAATAACAATTGGTTATTCCTCCATAACACCGAGGACAAAAGGGTTTGTCGCTTGAAATGTGAAGTTTCTTGAAGAAGGAATTTTTCATAAATGTTAAGTGGGAGGACAATAGAACTTTGATAAGGTTAACGAACCTTAGCAAAATATGCTGAGTTGCGCAGCGCCGGAAATGGTTCTGGAGGCTGCCATAATGCTCATAGCTTATGTGCCTCAAAAGTTTCGGTCACGAAGGTCTAAAGTTCTGATTGAACCAAGAAGGTCGGATAAACAATCAAATGATTGAGATTTGAGAGTAAATCATTATTGTTTGACAATGATGAACCGACTACAAAGAAGCGATGATGGGCCCTGACTCCGTCAAATGGCTTGAAGCCATAAAATTCGTGATAAGTCCATACACGATAAATCAAGTTTTGAACTTGGAAGACCCTCCGGAAAGGTGTAAAAACCTATCGGTCGTATTTGGATCTATAAAGAAACAGACATGGATGTTTTACATCTATGAAATAGTTGACATATCGTTAAAGTATTTTACGACAATGTTCAAGGAGTTGACTATGACAAGATTTGATCTTTCATAGCGATATTTAGTCTGGACGGATTAAAGTAGCAACCACTACATATAATTTGTTATATGGTAGATGAATAAACAAAAAAAAATTCTTCTAATAGAATGGTTACCTAGGACGTGTACATGACACGATCCAAAGGGTTTTGTTAATTCAAAGGATGCTAAAAAGGGCATGCAAACTTCAATGGTTGAAGTAAGCATCGCGGAGTTGGAATCTTCACCGTGATGAAAAGGAGTTTTCATCCGAAGACGATGAAGATGCTTGCATTTGCAAGAAATTAAGTGGGAGCGCTGAGACACATTTCTAATACATTATGTGGATGACATCTTGTTGTTAGAAATGATGTATCTTTTATTGACAGAGGTTAAGAATTTCATTTCGATGAAATACTTAGGCAAAACCCGAATATTTAGCATGAATGTCTATAGTGGATAGACTGTGACGCTAATATGGTTGTGTCAAACGTACATATATGAGATATTGAAGGAGTTCAATATAGAAACAACAAGAAACGGTTCTTTTCGCATGGAAAGGAATTGAATCAAGATTCAAGTGTATCGACACTTGATAAGTGAAACAAGATTCAAGTGCTTTGACACTTGATGAGTGAAATCACGATAATGTTTTGATCAATCATACCATGATATGTACACGTCCAGATATGTCATATGCTCTAAGTGTTATGAGCATATACCAGAATGAATCATAAAATGATCATTGGACGATAGTAAGGATATCCTTATGATCTTTTGGAAGAACTAAGAATATATTTGTGTAGAGGTGACAAACAATTACAAATAGTTCATTGTAAAGCGTTACATTGATACTAGTTTTGTCACAAGATACAAATTAAGTTTATCTCAATTTAAACTATGAGTGGCACAATGAAATGGAAAGAAAGTTTCCATGATGGATTTGGATGAAATCCATAGTTAAGACATTGTGACGAATACTACAACAAAAGGGCTAAGTATATGACTGCTATAGTAGCAGCAAAGGAGGAAATTTGTGTCAAGTAGTTTGTTATCAAACTAAGGTGTGGTTCGCAATGGGCTAACACTAAAGATATATTGTATGACAATTGTATCGACGTGTTTTAAACCCCAACGAACTAAAGGTCTCACCGAAAGACCAAATTTATACAATGCCATCTCATTGGAGAATGAGTGATGCGTGAAGACGCAAAGACATGCAAATACACACAGACCTGAAAGTGTCAGATCCGTAGATTATGTTAACCACTTGCAGTTGCATATATGGAACACCAGAAAGCCATATGTGTTCAAACTAGATTATTGTCTCTAGTGCAAGTGGGAGACTGAAGGGAATATGTCCGAGAGGCAGTAATAAAGTTGTTATTATCGTATTCCTTATTTATGATAAATGTTTATTTTGCATGCTATAATTGTATTAATACGGAAACGTTAATACATGTGTGTTTAATAAACAAAAAGGAAGTTCCTAGTTATGTCTGTCTTATAAACTAGCTCGTTGATTAACATGATGATCAAAGTTTCCTGATCATGGACATTAGATGTTGTTAATAACGAGGTCACAACATTAGTGTAATGGTGTGATGAACATTCATCCGAAGTATAGCATTACGATCAAAGTCATTGAGTTTATATTGCTATAAACAAACTATGAAGTAGTCCTAATCCTTAGACCATGAGATCATGCCCATCACTAACACCGGAATAGTTTCTTGTTGACATCAAACGTCACTCCGTAACTGGGTGATTATAAAGATGGCTTCAAAGCTACTAAAGTGTTATGTTGAGAATCATGGATCAAGAGTGGAATTTGTTCATCCCGATGACGGATAGATATGCTCTGGGCCCTCTCGGTGATATCACATTGGTTAGCTTGCAAGCAAGTGATTTGATCACTAGAATGTTATATCACGGGAACGAGAAAAGAGTGCATGTCAGTAACGAGATCAAACTAGGTATGGAGATACCGACGATCGAATCTCGAACATGTAATATATCGTGAAACAAAGGGATTAAGATACAAGCGTAAAAGGTTCCGACGATCACAGGAAAAGTCATCGTTGAATGTGTGGGAGTCAGTATGGATCTCCAGGTCCCGCTACTGATTATTGATCGGAGAAGGGTCTCGATCATGTCCGCATTATTCGCGAACCGTAGGGTGACACACTTAAGGGACACTGGCATCCAGTTGGAGCAAATGTTTCATGCCGAAAGAATAAACAAGCGCATGAATTTATTTCACTAGATACCGAAACAGGTTTTCGGGTGAAATTGCATAAAGTGGTTATGCATGTGAAATGGAATTCTAGCAAGGGTTTATTTGTGAATGTTTGTCATTAAAGTAATTGACAAAATTCTGAATAAAATAAAAGAGTTTTATTTAATGAGAGTTTGCATTAAATTTGGTGGAAATTTAATGGGAATTTGAGTGGACTTTTGAGTGGAGGGAATTTAAAGGAGATTTGTGAGTGGAGTGTCCACCCACGTGAAGAGGGGAGGGCAAGGGGGCAGCCCCCATGCGCCGGCCACCCCGTTGGGGTTCCCCCTCCTCCTATAAAAGGAGCCCCCCTCCTCACTTGTCTCTTACACCTCCTCGTGAAGGATCTCTCTCCCCCTCTAGAATTTATCCCCCATGGTCTCGGACTAGCGAGATACATGTTCCCGGTGGCTATTCGGCAAGAAAGGGTTGTGCTTCCGCTGCATCGCTGGAGCGAGGAGGCGGAGGTTGCCCGGTGTCTTGTACGTGTGTGCGAGCACGGATGCGCTGCTGCTTTGCGGCGCTAGGACTTCCTCTCGATCTTGAGATCGGCAAGAGATCGTCTACATAAACCACGAGTTGAACTCGTTAAGCTTTGTCGGTCTTCAAGGGTAATGTTCTCTACGGATATACATCCGCCCGTTGCTTGTATCTAGTAGATAGATCTTGGTACATAGATGTTCCCATCGTAGGAATTTTTTTGTTTTCTATGCTGCGAACCCTATAGTAACAATGGAAGATGTATCAATGGTAAAGATTGGACCGGGGTCCATAGTTCACTAGAGGTGCTCTCCTTAGATAAACAACATGGCATGAAGGGTAACAAATTATAGCAGGGCAATTGACAGGAACTTGAGCAAGGCATAACAATGCAATTACTAGTCAGAAAGATCCTATGAGATTCGATTGGGCAATACAACAAGATACATAAACTGCCATCCAACTGCATCTATGACTAGAAGTCCACCTTCAGGTTATCATCCGAACCCCCTCCAGTATTAAGTTGCAAGCAACAGACAACTGCTTTAAGCAAAGTGTGTAAGGTAAACAGTCCACATGTTCCATGAACAAGAGACCGTTGTTTTCTCCCTAGTAGCAACAACACATCTACAACCGAAGAGATTATTGTCACTTCCCTTATAAACTAGAGGCATGAACCCACTATCGAGCATAAATACCCCCTCTTGAGAGCATGCAAGATCACAAACAACACATACATGATAGAATCATAAAGACAAAACCATTAATCAAACCAACATAATAATCTCAATATCCATCGGATCCGCGCAAACACAACATGCATGATTGCAAATAGATTAGATCTTGATCATGAACGGAGCTCACAAGATCTATACATGAAAGCACAAGGGAGGAGATACAACCATCTAGCTACTACATGGACCCATAGTCCAAGGTGGAACTACTCACGCATCATACCGAAGAGAAGGCCTCCGGGATGATCTCCCCTCCGGCAGGGTGCCAGAAAGAACTTCAGATCCCCCGATCTAGGGACTATGGGGGCGGCGGAAAAAGACGGTTTCGTGGATATTTGATCGGGTGCTTAGGGTTTATGCATTGGGGGCTTCTTATATGCGAAGGGGGAGGCCGAGGAGGTGGCCAGCGGCCCCACACCCTGCCTAGGCGCGGGGCAGGGCCCACCCACGCCTAGGGGGGGTTTGGGCGCCATAGCCCGCCTCTCCGGCTCCCCTCTGGACTTCTTATTCCCCACTGTAAGTTATTGACTTTGATGTTTGTCCTGTCCAATTCCGAGAATATTTATTTACTAACTTTTCTCAAACCAAAAATATCAGAAAACATGCAACTGGCACTGTGGCAACTTGTTAATAGGTTAGTACCAGAAAACATGTAAAAAGCACCTCAAAGTGTAGACAAAGCAAAGAAAAGTAGGTACTAACAAGCATGGAACATTAAAAATTATAGATACGTTTCCGACGTATCAATGGGTCAGATATGAACTAGAGGTACATGATCGGATGCTCATGTTTTTTTTACAAAAATCATTTTTAGGTTCACAATATGCTATTTTATCAAAGATCTAATGCAAGTTTAGCGAGTCTCGGCCCCGAGCTAAGAATCTTCATACCCGTCGTTCGACAAAGTTTGACGATAGTTTAAAACAAGCATAAAAATTCAAAAACGATCGAAACAATACAAAACCTTTGCATGGTGTCATATTATGTGACATAGTTACAAGGAAAAATATCAAACCTGGTATATTGATTATGTCTGGAAAAAACCTTCACAAAATGACCTATCTCATTCGAGGTTTCTTGGCTTTCGGGTCAAATAACCAATGTTATGGCTAGAATCGAGCCATAGTTTGTGATAATGAGTCCAGATTTTGCATACATGTGCATCATGGGATGGCGAACAATGTTGCAGGAGGAAGTTTTCCTTTTCGTCGCACCAAAAAGTCATTTTCCATTTTCCGAGCATAAAAAACGGACGGTTTTGTGAAGCAACCACCAAATGGCTAATTCAAAATGCTACCACCATATTTTACAAAAAATACTAGACCACATTATATGGACAATGTACAACAGGGGGCTCCGAAACCTTTTTGTCCATCCCTGGTGAAAAAGACAAATTCCTGCCGAATCGAAAGGAAGTTCATCAGATATGAACTACAGGTACATGATCCGATGCTCATGTTTTTTTACAAAAATCATTTTTAGGTTCACAATATGCTATTTTATCAAAGATCCAATGCAAGTTTAGCGAGGTTCGTCCCCGAGCTAAGAATCTTTAGGCCCGTCGTTTGACAAAGTTTGACGATAGTTTAAAATGGGCATAAAAAATTTAGAAACAATCGAAACAATGCGAAACCTTCGCGTGGTGTCATATTATGTGACATAGTTACAAGGAAAAATATCAAACCTTCTATATTGATTATGTCTGAAAAAACCTTCATAAAATGACCTATCTCATTCGAGGTTTTTGGCTTTCGGGTCAAATGACCAATGTTATGGCTAGAATCGAGGCATAGTTTGTGATAATGTGCCCATATTGTGCATACATGTGCATCATGGGATGGCGAACAATGTTGCAGGAGAAAGTTTTTCTTTTCGTCGCATCAAAAAGCCATTTTTCATTTTCCGAGCACAAAAAAAGATGGTTTTGTGAAGCAACCACCAAATGGCTAATTCAAAATGCTACCACCATATTTTACAAAAATACTAGACCACCTTATATGGACAATGTCCCAACTGGGGGATTCGAAACCTTTCCATCCACCCCTGGTGAAAAAGATAAATTCCTGCTGAATCGAGAGGAAGTGGGTCAGATATGAAATATAGGTACAAGATCCGATGCTCATGTTTTTTTACAAAAATTATTTTTAGGTTCACAATATGCTATTTTATCAAATATACAATGCAAGTTTTCCTTTTCGTCGCACCAAAAAGTCATTTTTCATTTTTGTTCAGCGCAAAAAGGGGAATTTTCTGAAGCAACCAACAAATAGCTAATTCAAAAATGGGGGGTTTGTGATTAGTTGATATGGATAACATATTTAGATTCCTTTCATTTTTTTTTTGATCATTTTAGACATATTATTTATCAAATTTCGGTTTATGGATTTAATGATATTAATTATTCCATATTAAAAAGAAAAAGAAAAAAGTAAAATTATTATATTTTTATTTGAATTCAATAGTATTTTTTTGAATTCAATAGTATTTTTATTTGAATCGGTAATATTTATACTTATTCATTGTTGTTTACTTAAATAAGTGTTTGTAGTTTTAAAAAATAAAAACATGTGACATAATGATATAAGAGTTAATAGGATTGGTATCATAGTATTAACAACTAGGTACAAATTGCTTTGCGGAAACTGATTCAGAAGGAACCGAGAGTTAAGCATGCTGGAGCTGGAATAGTGCTAGGATCGGTGACCGAGCGAGAAGTTTGTTAAAGACTGCAATTTGATCAAAGATTAAATGTAATTAGTGTTTAAAATGTTCCAGGTAAGAGATTAACGATTCAAACAATTCAAAGATTTTAAAAAGTTGAGAAAAATTAAAAAAAATTCAAAAAAAATTGAACAACCTGCCGTTATTATGCCGACGAAGCTATGCCGAGGGCAAGGCCGTCGGCGTAGCATACGCCGGCAGACAAAAATACCTCCCCCGAGGGAGAGCTTTGCCGAGGAGGATACGCCGAGGGCAGTCGTCGGTGTATCGTACGCCGAGGGCATTTTAGCCTACACCGACGGCTTTTTGCCCTCGGCGTAGCATGCCGTTCCTGTAGTGATCCCTGCACAACATGACACTATTCTTCCCTTGACTTCTCGGTATCTTTTCTGAATGTTTTAGTTGCTAGCTACGATTATCATGAAAGTTAATGCCACACAATACACAGTGTGTAGTCATGAGAAAGAAGAGTTAAGGGGGTATATATATATAAACACAAGGTCGTAGCTCTCAGGATGTTCCAATGAGATAGTTAGGACTAATGAAGCTGAATGTTACTAGAGGTAGCGGTTTGTGTCACCGTGTGTCAGTTTTGAATGGATGCGAAGTAGATATAAATTGCACTTTATGGAAGCACACAAAAGCCACTCACAGATTGCTGTACAAGGAAGCCAATGGTACTTTCCAGATCTTTTGAAACTGATGTTTTCTGGAAACATGAATACTTGTTTGGGGACAGAGAGATGACGAGTCCTAGACTGCTAGTTATCTCCTTCAGTTTTACCGAATCAATTACTCTTTTCATCAGCTAACCATGCTATGGCCTATATATCTACACAAACTTTCTCATTCACTTCCTAATTAGGCTCGCACTCATCTTCTTGACTATATAGAATTCAACGTACTCCACATTTATAGTGCTTCGGCAGATCTTCACCGTTAAATTTATGCACACAGACTTGATTAATAGATACATTCACTACCGAAAACGTCGCTTTGACGTGTCCTCTCCGCTTTTCCGTGTTCCCCCACCAAGGCACGCGGCAAATGTCTACAATGGCGTGCGCATACACCAAAACATCATGGCAAAATAAAAGCGCACTACAAAACAATTTGCAAACACACTGCAACAAAACACACGACAAAGACACATAGAAACACACGACAAAGAAACACGCATGACAAAGACCCGGAGAAACACACGGGACCGTCGAGAAAGCGGGGCTTTACCATGTGCCGCAACGTGACACACGACAAAGTTTTCTTTTTTCTCAATTTTCCCAACACGCGGATTATTATTCCCGCCAATTTATTTTTTAACGCGCGCATTTTGTCCCGCGGGGGAAGTCTCCTGCCAAAATAATCTTTGTCGTGTGCTTTTGCATAGAGCGCACGACAAACAATTTTCAAATTTTTTCTAGACTTTTTTGCCACCATTTATTTCCCATTATATATACTCAGCTCTGTTGTCCCCATATATACCCATTTTCATACACACAATTCACAACCACAGCTAGCTAGTCGTGTCCTGCTATGTGTGGTTCTCATTCGGCTTCCCTCGGCCCCACATATCTCTCCCTCGAGGACATCGCTAAGTGGTATCATATGTTTGGAAGATGGTGACACCCGGAAGGTAGACATTGCATATGGATCTTCCACTACACTTGTAGACATATTATATAGCCACATACAAAAAAACACATGGCAAAGAATCTTTGATGTGTCATTCTTTACCGTGCACATTTTTTCCCATGCACATTTTGTCGTGCAATTTCACATGGTAAAGGCTTTGCCATGCATTTTCTATAGTTTGCCATGTAGTGTATGTCACACGGCAAAGACGCATAGTCATGTAGAAAGTACATTGAAAAAATTGGAAGTGCCAGTGAAAATTAATATCTTCATGTGATTTTTACACTGTAGGACACTCCTAACCAAAGGCAATTTAGCAAAGAGAAATTGATAAGGAAGTAAGAAATATTGTTTTGTGATATAGACAAAACAATACAACAGCTTTTTATAGATGCCCACTTGCAAGAAACCTTATGCCATATTGTTCACACGTCCTTTAATATCTCCTCTCTGATAAATATCACTAATTTCTTTGGAGATTTGCTAAATCGTATTTATAAGGCCAATAATGTCAAATTCGTGTGGAGATTGTGTTTTACTATGGGCCTTTTGGAATATAAGAAATTATTTTGTGTTTAACAAGAAGCAAAATCATCTTTTATGCAGGTTATTCCTTTGGTACCACAATGGATCCATACTGGTCTTTTGTCTAGCCAACTGAGTGCAAACGTATATGTCAGTGACATGGCTAGTGAGTGAACTGTTTGGAAATGTATCTGATTTATTCAGCCGGTGCGGTTAGTGTTTTGATTATTGTTATCATTTTGATGCATCAACGCTTCATGCAATTAGCTTTGTTTAGATGGTTGATATATGCCGCAACCTGACACTACTAGACGTTAGAATGATGACACCTGCATGGAAGCTCGCTTTGCACGGCATGGTTTTTGGCTGCATGCTGATTTCCATGTTAAGACCGTGCATGAGCAAGTCGCTATCTAAAAATGTGTTTATGAATAGGGTCAAAGATATTGATTCTCAACGCTTTGCGTGAACACGGTTTTGATTGTGCGGAGATGTCCATGTCAAGATCGTGCGCGGGACGTGTGCTTGATTGATGCATTGCAACAGTAATCCTCATTGTGCAAGTAATTGTTTTTTTCCTCTTTTTTTTTGACTGTGTGTATCCTTAATGTCTTGACTAGCTCTTGGCATTGTGTTGCTGCAAAAGTTGGGTGTAGTTTCTAATATGTCCCCTTTCTAAAAAAAGGTGATTCATAACTATTTCTCACCGTAATAAGTTCTAAATAATACAATAATGGTCATATGCATCAGTCAATGCAGAGGCTAGGTTGTTTCCCTTTACGAAAAAATGTCAATGTCATTGATAGATATGTATTGCGGCATCGACATATATGCTTCTAGTTAATATTAAGCAGATGAAGAGCATTTTGAGAACAAAGGCATCAGAAAGAAAAATCTAACAAAGTGAAAATCTATGGAAGGGAAGTGGTGAACAGAAATCACAATTAGTCCCTTATCAAAAATGGCAAGTAGGACATGAACACAATTGCATCACAATGCTTATGCTTTTATCTTCTGTTCATAGGCTTGACATGAAAATGCACAACAAAAATGAAATCTAAATAATGAGTAGGGATTACCGCTCAAATGACCAATGTGTCCTTCTGAATCTTGCTAATTATGTCCCTTTCCTTGCACTCCCAAAGGACAAAGCAGTTCTCCATTATAAACTTACCATAGAAAATGTAACATATGATACAAATATATATAACTCTACCTTCTCTTTTCCATCCCTCTTTCATTTCAGCACACTACGTACACAAGACCAGTATTCTATCTACTACACTAATGGGCGCACCACTTCTCGAGTAAGGTCTGAAGGACTATAGGAGAGACCGAAGTTGTTCCCCTCCATTTCTTACATGTGACCATTGCAAGCAATTTATTATGATTTTAGTACCTTGTATTTTTATTTTTATTGTTATTTAATCTCGCCCACATGTCAAACACCAAAATGGTTGCTTGCCTTGTTTTACTAGTTTGGTAGCGCTGGTTACTTCTATTTTCTCCTCATTGGGATGGACGCTACACTTACATGACAAGTTTGAGCAATCTTTTGCACTCGCAGTGACATCAAGATCTCGCATAATGAAGGACATGACCCGATCTTTTACTCTTAGGAGTAATTAAGTCGACCGTTTCACACAATTTCATTGACATTATTTAGACATATCATTAGCTAAGTTTGAAGCAACCAGGCACTACAAGAAAACGGTATTTTTCCGACGGTCCTTTTTTACGCCGACGGCTATTTATCGGGGCTGTCATCATATAGAACTAGTTGCAGACATCCTGAAAAAACGTCAGCATACAGGTAGATATGTCGACGGCTTCCCTAGATTGGCCATTGGAAAAAGCAGGCAAATAGCTTGCTAGGCCGAGCGCAACTGTTTTTTTAGAA
Organism: Avena sativa; assembly: GCA_916181665.1. Lineage (NCBI taxonomy): Eukaryota > Viridiplantae > Streptophyta > Magnoliopsida > Poales > Poaceae > Avena > Avena sativa. Next base: position 294,760,387 of record OV702282.1, read on the forward strand.
ATGGTGGAAAGCCCCGGCCTCTGCATCCTAGGATGCACACATCCTTTTATTGCGAAGTTTAAAAATCAAAGTATTAGAGTTTAAGGATTATATAGGGTTGATACAAACACCAACCATCTAAAAATAACAAATAAACTCAAAAGCGGGAGCATATAGCAGCTAGACATCTCTTAATCTACTAGTATGCCGCCACGAAACTTGGCTAAAAATATTTGTAGCGACCGTCACGAGAAGGTTGCATCCAGACACCATAGGTTCTCGCTAATGCTCTAGGAGGATAAAATCCCAGAGCTAAATCTAGTGTGATGCCATGTGGATAACCTGCAAAAAATATTAAACTCCATCCTTGTTAAAGATAATATTGTTGCGACACCTCCAAATGGACCAACATAAAGCCAAAACGCCTATACGAATTCTAGCGTTATTAGCCATATCCATTCCGTTAAGCCAATTCCCAAACATATTAGTGATATTGGTTGGTGGTGGAATATTGTAAGTGCAAAACACAATGTGGCAAATAATCTTAGCGAAAGGGCATGATAAAAATAAATGTTCAATCGTTTCATTCTCATCACAAAAGCAGAATTTTTGACATCCATTCCAATTTCTCTTTGCTAGATTATCCTTTGTTAGCAAAACTTTACTGTTGAGGAACCACATAAAAATCTTTATCTTCTGGGAAATCGTGGATGTCCATTCATAATATCTTCATACATAGATTTGACAGTAAACACCCCATTTTCTATTAACCTCCACTTAAAATAATACGGTTCATTTGTCAAGACTATTGGCATTAATCTCTGATAGAGATGCAACCATGCATCCCATTTGTTCCCAGTTAAATTCCTCCTAAAACCAATGTTGAGAGGAGTTTGGGATAAAACGGAATGAACGGATATATTTTTATGATGGAAGATGTTATATAAGGAATTATATCGTTCAGCGAGAGACACCTCTCCGAGCCAAACATCCTCCAAGAAATGAGTATTCATCCCATTACCAATTTTGAAAAAAAACCTAGCAAAGAACTCTTCTTTTACTCTCATTAGGCCTTTCCAAAATGGTGAGTCTGTCGGTTTAACTTCAACTTGTGCTAATTTTTTACTTTTTAGATATTTATTGTGTAACAACTCTTTCCACAACCCCTTTGTGAAAGTAGTTTAAAAAACCACTTGCTGAGTAAACATTTGTTTTTGAGTTCTAGTACTTCAATACCCAATTCACCCTGATCTTTAGGTCTACAAATAATGTTCCAACGTGTTAATCTCTATTTCTTCCTATTCATCGCATTGCCAAAAAAAGCGTGAACGATAGAAGTCTAGTCTTTTCCTTACACCCTTCGGTACTTCAAGAAAAGACAACATAAACATGGGCATACTTGTTAGGAATGAATTGATTAAGACGAGTCTATCCCTATAGAACAAAAGCTTGCCCTGCCAACATCCTAACTTTCCTTTAAAACAATTCTCTACAGGGTTCCATTAGGAATTGCGAAGTTTCCTTTAATGGATTGGTACCCCTAGGTACCTAAATGGCAGGGAACCCGATTCGCATCCAAAAATATTCCTATATTGTTGTTCTTGTTTGGAAGCCTTTCGAAAACAATAAATTTCACTTTTGTGGAAGTTAATCTTTAGACCTGAAAGCTGCTCGAAGATAGACAAAATCAATTTCATGTTTACCGCTTTCTGAAGATCATGATCCATGAATAAAATTGTGTCATCAGCGTACTGTAGAATGGACACCCCCCTCGACAAGATGAGGGATAAGTCCACCAACTTGGACATTCTCCTTTGCTCGAGCAATAAAGACAACCAACATATCTGCAATAATATTGAATAACATAGGCGATAAAGGATCCCCTTGCCTCAATCCCTTTCTCGTTTGAAAATAATGCCCAATGTCATCATTCACACGGATGCCTACGCTCCCACCTTGTACAAAATTTTCGATCCACTTACACCACAATGGGTCGAAACCTTTCATACAAAGTACTTGTTGCAAGAAAGGCCATTTAACTTTGTCGTAAGCTTTCTCAAAATCAATTTTAAATAGAACACCATCTAATTTCTTCCTATGGATGTCATGTATGGTCTCATGCAGCACTACCACCCCTTCAAGTATATGTCGCCCAGGCATAAAGGCTGTCTGAGTTGGTCTAACCATCTTGTGAGCAATCACAGTGATGCGATTAGTCGCTACCTTTGTAAAAATCTTAAAGCTAACATTGAGAAGACAAATCGGTCGGTATTGCTGAATTTGAACCGTTCCTTTTTTGGCAGCAAGGTGATTACACCAAAGTTTATCTTAAACAGGGGTAAATCAGCTATGTGCAGCTGTGCAAATAATGCCATCAGGTCATTTTTAATTCCATTCCAAAAAGTCTGATAAAAATCCATCGGAAAATCGTCAGGTCCTGTCGCCTTATTGTGTTATATTGAGAAGATTGCTTCTAACACTTCCTTCTCCAAAAAGGAAGATATAAGATTTTTGTTCTCTTCAATAGAATCCTGCGTCATGTCATGATTCATCTCTTCCATAAGCAGAAATGTATATCTTTAAATTTTTCTCAACCACTATTGTTCCTTCATCCTACTCCAATTGAAAGATCTTCTTTCCTATGCTTTTCATTAGCAATTAGGTGGAAGTATTTAGTTTTGTCTCCCCCCTCCTGAATATGTTTGACCTTTTCACGCTGCGCCCATTTGGATTCCTCATCGCGTATAAGTTTGTTTATTTGCATTTCTCAAATTGTCCCTCTCCACTTCCGTGAGGGGAGTTGTTTCTGCTTTGATGTACAAATCATAAATAATAGCCAGAAGTCTGTCATTTTCTTTGTTATATTTTCCACTTTGGTTTTTCGCCCAACCACGAAGAAAGTGACACAAATGTGTATTTTGTTCTGCCATCTTTCTATGGGTGTGTCACCTAGTGATACAGCAGCCCATTTCTTGGACACCATCCCCACAAAACCCTCTTGTCTTAGCCATGCATGTTCGAACGAGAACCGCGGGCTGTTTCCAAAATGAGCTTGATTACCAGAATCAATTACGAGTGGTGTGTGGTCCAAACCAGACCGAGTTAGAGCACACACTTTCACTAATGGGAACTTCTCTTCCCATTCCACACTAGTCAATATTCGATCAAGTTTTTCATATGTAGGCATCTCCCATCGATTCGCCCATGTATATTGTCTACCTGAGATAGCAATCTCTCATAGGTTTAGACTCTCGATGATCGCATTAAAAATAAAAGGCCATTGTGTATTAAAATTATCATTGTTTTTATCTTCTCTTCTCCTGAGGATATTAAAATCCCCGCCCACTAACAAAGGAAGTGTCTCGTTTTCACAAACACGCACTAACTCAGCCAAAAATTCATGCTTATGATTATCTTGGGCAGCCCCATAAACTGGAACCAATATCCATTCAAAACCATTATTACGACATCTCATATGAATTTTTACATAGTAGTCTCATGTATCAACCTTGTTGACTTGGAGCGTTGCAGTATTAATACTCACAAGTATACCACCAGAACGACCATGGGGAGGTAAGCAGAACCATGCAAAGTCCAACCCTGGTGTTAGGTTTTTAAGAAAAGGAACTGTAAAATTAGATCTCCCCGTTTCCAACAATGCAATGAAATATATTTTTTGTTTCCTAATTGTGTATGAAGTAAATAAGTGTCTTGCAGTATCTCTAAAACCCCTGTTGTTCCAAATCAATCCTCTCAACCTCTGCATTCTAAAAAGTTTTCTTAACTCTGACTCTTGTACCTCTTCGTACACTAGTAGTATCGTATTGCTTTCTTCTACGCCCACGCGTAATTTTTACCTCCTGAATCATATTCTCAACTGGATCATCTAACTCAATATCATCCTCTTCCACAAGGTCCTCACATAAATTTGTCGCAGGAAAGTCTCCAGCCACATGCTATGCTGACAGCTTCCCTAGAACGGCCATTAGAAAAAGCAGGCAAATAGCTCGCTAGGCCAAGCGCTATTGTGGTCGCGGAAAAGTCTCCAGCCACATGCTATGCCGATGGTCTGCTTGTGCCGTCAGCCAACCAAAACCATTGGCTAAGTCATGTATTTGGACTGCAAAGGTCTGTATACCAATGCCGAGATTGCCGACAACCATATGTTGATGGTTGTTGGCCCTTTGCCGACAGCTTGAAGACGTTGGCATTGTAGTTGTTTCCTGTAGTGAGATGAAAAGAAAAATATGTAACCAATTAAATTAAATGGTCAATTTGGTGTGTACTACTCAATATACTAATTTTTGCATGTTTGCGTGTAATCAAACCAAACTATCTACTAGGTCTGATCCAAATTAATGTTCTTTTTAAAGTTTTAGTGATATTGCTAGATACATGTGAATCTAAACAAATCTGAGAACGTTAATATGAATCGGAGGGAGTAACTTACATGTTTCTCCTTCTTGCTAGGGAAAGTGATCGTACCGTTCATAGTACTTCCACATGAAATCCTCTTTTTCTCTTTGAAGATCTCTGCACTAAAACTTTTGTGCCGATATCATTGATAAAAGCCAGTAAAACCTATCTAATGTATGAGAAACAATTGTCAGGATATAACCTGGGCAGATTTTAACAACTATGAATAACTACGAACGTAAAACGTACAAAAACCTCATGGTCAGCAAGGCACTGAGTACTCTACTTATATAAGAGCTGATCCGAATGCTACCAGCGTGCACGAACGTCCCACACACACAAGATAGGTGAAAAGTTATCCAGACCCCCGAGTTCTGCATGTTCTACTGATACCTTCCACTCGCAGAACTGTTTAACTTTTTGATACAAGCAATAAGCAAAGTAGCTGAATTTGGAGTTCTTCTTTTTATTTAGCACAAGAATCGTGCTTTGGATAAGTAGCATATATTTTAGGCATGTGTCATATGAACATCGATAACTTCTCAAGTCTAAGTAGATAGAAATCAATTAATATTTTTGTACGCAAATCTGAAGATGCACCGGATGCTAGAGCTTGTGTTGGGTAGCAAGTGAAGAACTGATATATACAAGGTGGGAAAGTGATGATATATATATATAAGTCACTTGTGGATCCAGTGAGCGGGCTGAGGAGGTGTAGGACCACATTGTGGTCAGTGGTGATAAATAAAGTGAATCTCTTGGAGCAATAGATATGGATCTTATAAGGATCGCAGATTTACTAAGATCACTCGCAAATCGGTAATCTTTTTTTAGACCACAAATCAGTAATCTTATATACTAGTACAATTATTAGCATTATGTGATAACGTAATACTTTTTTCCAAGGTAATAAACAACCAACCTGCTTGATTCGCAAAAAAAAGAACCTGCTTATATCGTAGCATCTTAATATGGACAGCCCACTTAAAAAAATAAGTAAATAATACTATTATAGCCACGAAATTATAGTGTTAATCAAGGTTCCATAAGTTTACCATTTCTACTTGATCAGTAAAGTACCGACATTGTCTCTAAACAAAGTCCATAACTCATTGATGGAGTTGGAGGTTGAACTCTTCTCGTCGTGATTATCTGTTCAAATGGCGCTTTACAGTTCTTAACAATTCCCTTCATTTCAAACTAAGTGAAGTTCCATTTTTATCACAAGTCAAATTGACTTAAGTTTGATCGAGTTTGTAAATGATTTTGCTAACATCTACAACACCAATTATATGTGGTACGAACAATATCTTATATTGAAACTAATGAAATTAAATTGATGTATCTTTCTATAGTCTTGCTCAAACTTAGTTTGACCTTGTAGTTAACTTGAAATTTAGGAAGCAACTGTCAAATGCTTTTGTGGCATCCATTCGATGCACCCATCCTCCTCTGCATCCTCTGCTTTGGCTTGTGCTCGTTGTGAAAAACAAATTAAAATCAATACTTGGGCGTCATCTCGTAAGGATACTGCCGCTATCCTTTGACAGTGACTTGTCAACGATCAGTGATTACCTCCGCCAATATGGCACCGCTCTCACGGCTCATATACTAATTGTTGGTTATAGGCCTGAATATTTATACATCACACGATCACCGGGAATAAGTCAACGCACGCACGCAAGCACGCACACACACACGATGAACATAGCGGATATGTTAGTATCTGCCCCTTTCTTCACGATGCAGCTTTGGTCGCGGTGTTGTTGCTCTGATCCCGCTCGTGCAGTTGCATGCCTCCCGCGTCAGCACTCAGACGACCAAATGCTAGTCCACTGGCTCTCATGCTTCCATCGGGAAAAGCTCAAATTTTCCAATCTCGGGCTTCTTCCATGGTCGACATGCGAATCACCTGTAAATAGAAATTCGTCAAAAATTCGGAATGAGTTACTCTAGTACAAATTTACCCTAGGTTAGGCCAAGTAATTAATTCTTCGACATGTTTTAATAACAACTCACAAATAACTCTTTTCTTGCCTCTGCTTCTCCTTCTCTAAAACAACATGAGTAACTCAAATGTTGCATGTAAGCAAACCTCGTCATGGTTTTGCACAGGCTCCATGGAAGATGGATTTCAGACGCTCTCCACCACTGCGTTTTCACTGCCGTGCTCCTTCCTTGCGTTTACTGGGGGCATATTTCCCTAGTCGGTTTCATGGCCATGAGTTCTTCGATGAAGTGGAAGGCCACTAGATGCAAGGGTTCATTCTAAAGATGGTAACCCAAAACGATCTCTTCTAAGTTTTGCGTGTAAGAGAGCCAAAAACCTCAGCATCAGTCTAGCTAATAAACTGGCTTGGAGAAGGTCTACCGGTCATCTTCGCGCATAACTAATGGGACCTTCTTAGAGAAACAATCCCAATGTCCGCCATTCCTAGAAACAATTTCTAGTTAATCTGCTTGGGTCTTCTGTTTGTACAACACTTGCTAGCTCTTTTCATTTACTCTTTACTGCTGCACTGCACAACATGGCACTATTCTATCCTTGGGCTTTAGTTGCTAGCTACGCTGCTAATATGCAAGTTTTTCTACTCGAGACTGCTTGTGTGTAATCACGAGAAAGAAGAGAAAGGGAGTAGATATATATATAGAGAGAGACGCAAGGTCGTAGCTCGTGAGATGTTCCAATAAGATGGTAAGGATTTATGGAGCTGGAAGTTAGTAGGGGTAGGAGTAGGTCTGGTCGTGTAAGTTTTGAATGCATCTGAAATAGATATAACCTGCGTGTTATGCAAGCACACATGATACCAAATTGTATAGTTCTGACCAGGCAATATACAAAAGTATTGCGGCTCAAGTTACAATTATGGAAAATGCGGCTCAAAAAGATATAAGAAAGTATCACTCTATCCTTTTTTTTTTTTGAAAATGGACGCAATACAATCTTACTTTTCTAATTTCCAAATCCCTTGATTACTGTCACCTCAACCACTACACATACCCGACACCACTGGTCACAGCCTGAGGTGAACCACCCGTTCAACCTCAGGAGTAAATGACACAACATCTTGGTGCTGTGGTTGGCTAGTAAGATGCCACCCTTCTTGTAGTGTGACGGTGGAACTCACGAGCATAGTCGGGCTCGACCAGGCCAAGAGGGTCTGGTTTGTCTTGCTGTTGCATCTGGTCGGCTATCTCCTTCTGGCGGTGGAGGTAGTTCTCTCCCGCATGGTGATGTCACGCCGACCCTTGCCGATGTTTTTGCTCTCTCGGTCTTATCGGCCTTGTTCTGTGGCTCACGATGTGACGGCAGTGGAGACTTCAAGACCATTGTAGGGTGTGCACGTGGGAGGCAAGCTTGGTGGAGCATTACAAAGTGTCCGAGAGTGTGATTCGTTGGAGAGGTTGGGAGAAATCCTTGTCGCTTGACACCGACGTGATGACGTCTGCGGGTATCGCCGTCCTTCCTGAAGGGCATCATAAGCATCTCCTCCCCGCCTCCCGAGGCGTACTGTGGGAAACCCTAGGATCAGTCCTGGCAGCAATGTCATTATCGCCACTCCCCTTCTTGGAGGTGCTGCTTAGTACGCATCGCTTTCGATTGCTATACGTGTGGTACTTCTTCGGAGGGCGCAACGGTTGCGAGTTTTCTCCGTTTTCGTCGCTCCGCCGATGTTGGATTTGTTTTCTTTTCTCTTTACTTTTTTTTTCTTTTGGGCTTGGCTTGTATTGTTTGGTCACAACTTTGTTCGAAACGTTGTAACGGGTCATTGCTATATTAATATAGTGGGGCATAAAGCCTGTTTCGAGGAAAGATAGACCGTTATGGCAAAAATGGATCTACGAATCTTTTGAAGCCAAGACAGGGGCTGCGGCCCCTCCCGATTTTCAATAGGTTTCGCAACTTACTCAATGCCTCTGTTCACTTTCAGTTAGGGATGGGATGGAACAATAAGTTTGGCTCTGGATAAAGGATCAAAAATCAAGAATTAATCACTGGCTCAACGGCGCATGCAGCAAGGGTCTCGACTCCGCTCTGTTGTACGTTAGTACCCGAAGAAACTTACCGGACAGATGTTAGCTACCTGCCCCTTCTTCAAATGCAGCTTTGGTCGCGGTGGTGGTGCTCCCGTTCGTGCAGCTGCATGCCTCCCCAGTCCCCACGTGGCCACGTCAGCGGCCAAACGACCAAATGCTACTTCATTGGCTCTCATGCTTCCATTGGAAACGCTCAAAATGTTCAATTTCAGGTTTCCATGTTTCCACAATTAAGGTACGTACACACACGTTAGATTAATTATTGTCATGCGAATCACCTGCTGTAAATAGAAATTCGTGAAAACGGCGTGCGTAAATTCGGAATAAGTTAATGTAGTACTACAAATTTACCCTCGGTTAGGCAAAGTAATTAATTCTTCAACCTGTTATAATAAGATTTCACAAATAACTTTTTTCTTTCCTCTCCTTCCTTGTCTAAAACAACACGAGTAACTTAATGTTGCCATCTCAGCTAAGGGCATGAGCATTGGTCGAGACGAATGCTGTCTGTAACCTATCTCCACGTCACTGCCAAACAATTTTACAGACACACAATATACAACAAGATGTCTATTTGACCGTCCGCATGCACCGAAAATCTGTAGATTTAGTTAATTAGACGAAGAGCCGCTCAAACAGGAACACGCGTATTTTTTGGCCACGATACACGATGCCTTCGGTACAATGGGAAAGAGGCTGTCTACAATCCCCGATTTCTGCGGCAATCGCCCGTCTTCAATTCTACAGACGGAGGTCTTCTCTCTCCTTCACCTCTCTCTTCCACGTATTATAAATTTCCTAGGTGGCCAGGTTTACAGATAGCTGATGTCATCTATCACGCTCTAACAGCCTCATGGTTTTCCAATGCTCTCCACCATTGTCTTTTCACTGCACGTGCTCCATCAGTGCGCGGTTACTGGTGGCACTTGTGGTCGGTTTGGCGGCCATGAGTTGTTTCATGACAGAGGTATAGGCCGATAGCAGCATGTGTATACTTTACATCTCGTAACCCGAAAAAAATCTCTTCTAAGTTTGGTGTGTAAGAGACCCAAGAACATCAGCATTAGTCTAGCTAATAAACTGGCTTGGAGAAGGTCTACCGACCGTCTTTGCGCATAACTAGTGGGAACTTCTTAAAGAAACGATCCCAAGAGTAAATGGCATCGGAGGTCATACAACTTGTTTCACGTGTGCAGATAAGTCACACTTTTTGTAAAATAGACATAGCGGTCACACTGCTTGTCAAATGCGTGCACCGCACGTCATAAACAGATCAATTGTCCGCTTTTTGACCAAAAATCGGTATGTGCGTCTTACATGAGTATCTTAGGGACTGTGGTTTTGCAAGATAGCCCCCGTCCTAAAATTGGGAGGAAGAAAATGTAAAAATATGGCGCTTAAATCATTTCTATGTCTCGACGAACTCTAACTACGATTATGGTATCGAACCCACTGATTCCCAATGTCTGGCGATGTGTGCGTGATGAACTTATGTATCAGACTATTAGTGTTGTGTGTTGGTCTCATGGCATGTATCATATTATCAGTGTTGTGTGTGATAGACTCATGTATCAGACTACTAGTGTGTCTATAAGCTATCTAGTTAGTGTCACTTAAGTTCCAATTTGACAGGAATTAGCAATGCATACGACCATTTCGCTACAGATTTTGACAGACACAATCCAGCACTATAGGTTTTGATAGCAAAAAATCCTAGCAGTACATAGCAAGATACGGTGTCAAATCCCAACAGAACATAGAAATGCAATGTCCTGAAAATATTTGGCAATATTAGGGAGTTTTCGTAATATATTGACTGCCCTCGCATCTTCACTTGAGACACACGTGCAGTTTCTTGTAAAAACCCGGCCGGTTTACCTATTTGTGATCTGCGGTGCATGCGTTTGACAAATAGTGTGATCAATTTATCTATTTTACAATAAGTGTGACTTATCTGCACAAACATGACAAGTTGTATGATCTTCAGTGCCATTTACTCCGATCCCAATGTCCTCCATTCCTATAAACAGTTTCTAGTTGATCTGCTTGGGTCTTCTATTTGTAGAACACTTGTTACCTCGTTGCATTTACTCTTTACTTCTGCCCTGAACAACATGGCACTATTCTATCCTTGGGTTTTAGTAGCTAGCTACCATGCAAGTTTTTCTACTTGAGACTGCTTGTGTGTAATCACGAAAAAGAAGAGAAAGGGAGTAGATATATGGAGAGAGACGCAAGGTCGTAGCTCGTAAGATGTTCCAATAAGATGGTAAGGATTTATGGAGCTGGAAGTTAGTAGGGGTAGGAGTAGGTCTGGTCGTGTAAGTCTTGAATGCATCTGAGAACAAGATATAACCTGCGTGTTATGGAAGCACACATGATATGAAAGTGTATAGTTCTGACCAGGCAATATACAATAGTATTGCGGCTCAAGTTACAATTATGGGAGATGCGGCTCAAAACAATATACGAAAGTATCACTCTATCCTTTTTTTTTTGGAAATGGGCGCAATACAATCTTACTTCTCCAATTTCCCAATCCCTTGGTTACTGCCACCTCAACCACATACCCGACCACTGACCACAACTTGCGTTGAACCACCCATTCAACCTCAGGAGTAAATGACACAACATATTGGTGCCGGGGTTGGCGTGTACGATGGCATCCTTGCTACAGTGCGGCGGCGTGACTTCACGAGCATAGTTGGGCCCGACCAGGTCAAACGGGCCTGGTTTGTCTTGTTGTTGCATCCGTGCTGATGTCATGCCGACCCTTGCCGATGTTTCCACTCTCTCGGTCTTATCGGCCTTGTTCTGTGGCTCACTGTTGTGACGGCAGTGGCAACTTCAAGACTGTGTGGCGCGTGCACATTGGGCGGCGAGCTTGATGGAGCATTACAAAGTGTCCGGGAGTGTATTCGTTGGAAAGGTTAGGAGAAATCCTTATTTGACACCGACGCGATGACTCCTGCGGGTATCGCCGTCCTTCCTAAAGGGCATCAGAGGCATCTCCTCCCCGCCTCCCGAAGCGTACTAGGAAAACCCTAGGATCAGTCCGGGCAGCAATGTCATCATCGTCACTCCCCTTATTGAAGGTGTTGCTTGGTAAACGACGCTTTGAATTGCTAGAAGTGTGGTAGTACTTCTCCGGAGGGCGCAATGGTTACGAGTTTTTTCCGTTTTATTCGCTCCGCCGATGTCGGATTTGTTTTCTTTTCTCTCTTCTTGTTTTTTCTTTTGGGCTTGACTTGTATTGTTCGGTCCCAGATTTGTTCGGAACGTTGTACGGGTCGTTGCCATATTAGTATAGCGGGACGTAGCGGGACGTAAAGCCTGCTTCGAGGAAAGAGCGACACGTTATGGCAATCATGGATCGACAAACCCTTTGAAGCCAAGGCAGGGGCGGCGGCCCCTCCCAATTTTCAATAGGTTTCGCAACTTACTCAATGCCTCAGGTTCGCTTTTAGTTAGGGAGGGGATGGAACAATAATTTCGGCTCTGGATCAAGGATCAAAAATCAAGAATCACTGGCTCAACGGCGCCTGCAGCAAGGATCTCGCCTCCGCTCAATGGCGCCTGCAGCACCCGAAGAAACTTACCGGACAGATGTTAGCTACCTGCCCCTTCACGATACAGCTTTGGTCGAGGTGGTGGTGCTCGGCGGGCGACGAGGCGGGTCTCTGGCGCCGCCTCCTCCAAGCCCTCCCACCTCCCCTTCCTCTCTCGCCGCCGTCGGCACGCCCCGCCGGGCTAAGCCCGCGCGGAGCCGGCGGCGGCGGGCCTCCTTTTCCCGGCGGCAGCATGGTGCGCGGGGTGCTGCGCTGCCGGCGGCGTGCCACGGCAGGGCCGACAGGGGCTGAGAGACATGGCGGCAACGGACCGGCTACTCCGAGCAGCGTGGCGGCGGGCTGCCCGACAGGTAGGGAGGCGGACAGGGGCACAGGAGTCGCCGGCGGTGTGCGCCGCAGGGCCCGATCTGGGCCGTGTGGGCCTCGTCCGGGGTTCTCAACCACCATCTAGGTGGGTGGCAGCGACCTCCCCTGGCTGCCCGCAGGCTGACGGCGGACAGGGCTGCAGGTTCACGCGACGGCGGGCTTTGCAGGGCCCAATCTGGGCCATATTGGGTCTGATCTGGGTCGTGCGGGCTCCATCCGGGGACCTCGGCCTACTGCGCGGCGGTGGGTGGCAGACGGCCTCGGCTTGCTGAGGCGCGTCCAGGGCACCAGATCTAGGCCGGGCGGGCCTAGGTCTGGTGGTCGCCCGACTATTCCTGTCCAGGGGCCCGGGGGCTGCACGGAGGCGTCGTGTTTGCCATGCTCGTCCCTCCTCGCCCATGCGGGTCTAGGTGGCGATCCTCAGACCAGCGGTGGACCGGTAATCCCGGATGAACATGGTGGCGAGCGCGCAACTGCTTGGCGGCGGGGGTCTGCGGTGGCAGCGAATCTACCGGTGGGCGGAGAGGAGGAGACTAGGGCTAGGGTTGGCTATGACGGTGACACCCTTGCTGCAGTGTGGCGGTGGGGCTTCACGAGTCCTTGGGCTCGGCCAGACCAGTGAGGGCCTGGTTTGCCCCGCTGGCACATCCGGTCGGCTATCGCCTTCCGGCGGTGGAGGTCGTTCCCTCTTGCGTGTCATTGTACTGTCGACCCTCGTCGGTGTTTCTTCGTCTCGGTTGTTCCAGCCTCGTTCTATGGGTCATGGTGAGGCGACGATGGTGACTTCAAGACCGTGGTGGCGTGTGTTGGTGGGCGGCGAGCTGGTGGTGCTTTGAAGCGTCCGGGAGCGTGGTTTTTTGAGGGGTCGGGAGAAATCCTTGTCGTTGACACCGACGTGGTGACGCCTGCGGGTGTCGCTTTCCTTCTTGAAGGGCATCGGGGGTATCTCTTTCTCACCTCCCGTTGCATATCAGGGGAAACCCTAGGTCTTGTCCGGGCAGCAGCGTCGTCGTCGTCGCTTCCTTCTTGGAGGTGCTGCTTGATGTGCGACGCTTCAGAGAGGCTAGGAGAGGGGTGGTTCTTCTCCGGTGGGTGCAACGGTTGTGGGTCACCCTCGTTTTCGTCGAGCCTCTGTCGTTGGCTTTGTTTTCTTTTCTGTTTCTTTTTCGTTTTCTTTATGTTTTGTCTTTTAGGCGTTGTGTTGTCTGACCCAGCAGCGGTATTAATTGTGGTTGCTATATTTATATAGCTGGGCTTATGCCTGTTTCGAGGAGGTGGTGGTGCTCCCGTTTGTGCCGCTGCATGCCTCCCTGCGTCAGCGCCCAAACGACCAAATGCTACTCCATTGGCTATCATGCTTCCATTGGAGACACTCAAATTTTCCAATTTCGGATTTCCATGTTTCCGCAATTAAGGTACACACACGTTAGATTAATTATTTTTCATGCGAATCACCTGCCGTAAGTAGAAATTCGTAAAAGTGGTGCGTACATTCGGAATGAGTTAATGTTTTACAAATATACCCTTGGTTAGGCAAAGTAATTAATTCTTCAACCTGTACATTTCACAAATAACTTTTTTCTTTCCTCTCTTTCCTTCTCTACAATAACACGAGTAACTTAATGCTGCCATATCAGCTAAGGGCATTACAATAGTGCTGAGTCAGCTGTCTGTAAGGGAGGGTTATAAGTGATTTTGATGATGTGGAGAGGAGAGAGAGTGAGGTTGTCTATAAAGTTGTAGACAGTCTATAGAAATCTTATAGACAGCTTATAGACGGTAATTTTGTTGTTATATGAGTGATGTCTATAACTTGTACTCACGTAGCTATGGCTAAAAATAGATACGTTACAGACAGACTATTGTACAAATTGTCTACAATATTGTCCATAAGTTTTATTACAGATATCACCTCTCTAAACCAATGCTCATGTCCTAACAGCCTCATGGTTTTTGCACATACTTCTCGGGAGACGGTTTTCCGACGCTCTCCATCACTGTCTTTTCAGTGCACGTTCTCCTTCACTGCGGTTACTGATGGCACTTCTCCCTGGTCGGTTTGGCGGACATGAGTTTTTTCATGATAGAGGAAGGCCGATACTAGCAAGTGTGCACTAGACATCTCGTAACCCGAAAAAATCTCTTCTAAGTTTGTTGTGTAAGAGACCCAAGAACATCAGCATTAGTCTAGCTAATAAACTGGCTTGGAGAAGGTCTACTGATCGCCTTTGCACATAACTAGTGGGAACTTTTTAGAGAAACGATCCCAATGTCCTCCATTCCTAGAAACAGTTTCTAGTTTTTTTTTGCGAATGTAGAAACAGTTTTTTTTTCAACTAGATACTATAGAAACAGTTTCTAGTTGATATCCTTGGGTTTCTATTTGTAGAACACTTGCGAGCTTGTTGCATTTACTCTTTATTACTGCTGTCCTGCACAACATGGCACTATTCTATCCTTGGGTTTTAGTAGCTAGCTACCATGCAAGTTTTTCTACTCGAGACTTTGTATGTAATCACGAGAAAGAAGAGAAATGGAGTAGATATGTATTGAGCCGCAAGGTCGTAGCTTGTAAGATGTTCCAATAAGATGGTAAGGATTTATGGAGCTGGAAGTTAATTAGTAGGCATAGGAGTAGGTCTGACCGTGTGAGTTTTGAATGCATGTGAAGAAGATATAACATGCGTGTTATGGAAGAACACAGGATACCAAATTGTATATATAGTTCTGATCAGGCAATATACGAAAGTGTTGCAGCTCGAATTACAATTATGGAAGATACCGCTCAAAAAAAATATGGAAGTATCTCTCTACCCTATATACTCTCCCAATACAATATACTTATCTAATTTCACAATCCCTTGATTACCCGCCTGAACCACGGCGGTGAACCACCCGTTCAACCTCTGCGTAAATGACACAACATATTGGTATCAGAAGTCTAGGTATGTGGATCAAATGAATTTCCACACAATGTTCCTCCGAAAATATCTTTGGAAACTCAAAATCCCACTTAAAATAATTTTTTCATGTGGTTTCCAAATAAAGAAGTGTTGTTAACCCATGACAATTTAGCTACAATAAATTGGAATGGAAGTACAAAATGTTGTTGCTGTGACTCAAAAGAGACAATGGAGCATTTATTCCTCTCATATCCTTTTGCTCAACTTGTTGGTCGGATTGTTCACTTAACATATAATATTCTACCATCAACCAATATTACTTATATGTTTGGTACTTGGTTTAATGGTATCAATATATACATATCCTAAATCAAGAAGCTTCTTCTTTTTCTCAGATTTTTGGGAAGCCTTGTTGATTTTTGGGACGATGGCACGTGTTGCATTGTTAAGTTTGTACAACTTTGTGTGCGTTACCGGGTTCCCCGTAGTCTTTCTGTGTGGTGGGCCAGCTGTAAGCGGCGCTAATGTGGCGCTGGTGTGGCAGCGTCGAATTTGAGCGGCTGCAGACGATCCACGTGAACACAGATCCCACTTACAGGAAACTAGCTAGCCTGAAAATTTGCAGTGACTCTCTCACGCATCTAGAATGTATATTTTTGCTCCTAGATATTTGCATGTACCGACTCTCCATCTGATCAATAAGCCCATACTCCACGTCATTGCAATACTCTTTAATTCAACACTGTTCTATTTAAGAGGGAAGAAAAAAGAAGGAGTCAATGGAGAGGGAAGCAACACCGTTCTATTTAAGAGAGAGGGAAAAGGAGGGAGTCAATGGAGAGGAAGGCGACGGTGACGACGGTCACTAGACCGAAACGTGTAACATGTTTTCATAGAGGGGAAATAATGGCGAAGTGACACCGACAGTCGCGGAAATGTACGTTCTTGATGTGGGAGAGGGAGTCCTGCAATTTCCACGCTAGCCGCTCCCTGCAAGTGGGACCCGTGTCCACGTGTTGTCCACGTCAGATCTAATTTGATGACAATGCTTTTGGACTATATCGATTCGAATTGACATGTACACGGATTAAATTGTGTAAATTGCGAGTATTAGGACTAAATTGAGCCAAATAGACGAGTATAGGGACTGCAATTATACCTAGACTCAATTGCGATATTTTTTGCAATTTTCTCAAATATGAGAGGGTATTTTTGCAAGATTGCAGTCCACGTGTCATCCACGTCAGCTTAAATTGGACGGCAAATATTGAATTGGACTAAATCGAACCCAATTTACAAGTACACGGGTAAAATTCAGCAAATTTCGTACGAGGACTAAATCCAGCTCGACAAGTATAGGGATTGTTACTGTATTTAATGCTTTCCCTTTTCTTCCTCGACTAGACAAGCGTGCCAGCTAGGTATGTACCTTGTAGGCTCCCTGCCATGTCGCACCGAGAGCTCTAGCAGTACGTGGACTGTGAGGATTCAGGATCTAACTAAACTATACTACCTGGGTAAGATTTTCTGATGTCTTCCATGCCGAGAACTCTCCTAGTATCATTTTTCATACATATACAATAAGGTATATATGTGGAAGTGTACAATTATTCACAAAAAAAATGAAGCAAAAGACTGTCTATGCACGTCCGAAGTGGCTAGGTTGTACACACGATATATGTATAATGAAAAGAAGGCTGGAGACGATTCATTCATTAACTAATAGTGAATTGGAGGGACCATGTGCTATTACTGTAAAAGTACAAGAGTAGATGTGTAGTCTATGCAGGAGAAAAATGGACCAAACTCTTAACATGTTAGATTCAGTGGACACTTTTGTGTCTGTGTTGCCCGGTTTACCTTTTCTTATGTCCTTTCTTCTGTAACAGCTCTCTATGAAATTTCACTGGTTGATCGGGTCTGCATGTCATGATAGTGGCAATCTATGGACCCTGCTTAACCATAAGTTAGAAGAGATAGCTTAGCAGCTCATTTATGGGTTCCGATTTAGGGTTTTGTGGCTGGGTGGTAGACCAGTAGCTCTATAACTATTTCCGTATGTCGTAAATATTGCTTTTATGATGTTGAGATTTAACCTAGCAAACTCTGGGCCAAGTGGCTTTGTTTGTTAGCCTTTCCGGTATCATGCCTTTTATCCTATGTTCTAAAATTAAGGCACACACGATTTTAAAATTTAACATTGACAAGGAAGTATCCTAACAATGCATGGTTTACATTACTTTAAAAATTGATACAGTTAGATTCATATGCAAAGCAGTTTTCAGTGGGAATTTTTTTATTGCACATAACCCACACTTCACTAGTAAAATGTTTGGTCAAGATCGAGTAAATCTCGGAATGTATGTGCATCTTCTTTTTAAAAATGGAGGAATTATTTAATTTCAATTGGACTTTCTTGCATTTAGTTCCTTGTTAAGAATTCATTTTGTATGGAATATCATAATGCATAGTTTTTGTGAGACTGTTGAATCGGAACGCATGTAATCAAACGAAATTTTATAACTAGGTTTTCTTGTTTTTGCTTGTGAAAGTAGGCGGTTCATACTTACATGAAATCCTCTTATTTTATTCTCTTTGAAGTTCTGTTCAATAAATCTTTTGTGCCGTGACCATTGACAAAAGCTGGTAAACCTAGCTAATTGGAAAAGGAAAGTAGAAAAAGCTTGTGGTGAGCAAGGAACTGACTGTTCTACCTATACACGAGCTGACCTGGTTGCTACCAGCATGCAAAAATGTTTGACACATGAATAATAGGTAAAACATCATCGAAACATTCAAGTTCTGCATGTTCTCCCGATACCTCCCATTCGCAGAACTATTTAACCTTTTGATGCAAGGGAGAAGCATCTTCCCTCGATAGTTGTATACTTGTATTTTTTGTAGCTTAGGATCAAGCTTCATTGGATAAGTAGTATATATTTGAGGAACATGTCCTATGAACATCGATAATTTCCCAAATTGAGCTAGGAAGAAACCAATCAGGAGAAATTGTATATATATATATAAACCTTAGGTGCACCATATGCTAGAACTTGTGTTCGGTAACAAGTGAATAACTTATATATCCATGGTAGGTATGGTAAAGAAATCAATTATATATCTAGTGATGGGTTTGAGGAGATATAGGACTACAGTGAAGTCACTATGATAAATGAAGTGAATCTCTTGAAGTAATACATAGGGATCTTAATATTGTGATTTACTAGGAGTGAGGAATCCTTCCTGGTGGCGCCACTCTTCTTGCGCTTGCTCCAGAGATACTCTTTCACGTTCTAGATTTTGCCCCTCAGAGTGTTATTCGCAAGGAGCCAAGCAATCTCCTTATCATATCCAAGGCTAGCCACTTCCAAACTGACGAGCAAGTCAAAAAGCTCTCTAGCAAAGAAAGCATCAGAGTTAAGTGCCAATGCACATGATGCCTCAGTAACCTTTTCACCATAGTGGCTGAATGGAATCCACGATGGTGGTGTGGAAGCCACCCGCCGAGGTCCCAAGCGAGTCCACTTGCAGATGCACCATCGACATAGGAGAAGAGAGCTCCACACATAGATCTTGTAGTTCATGCATGATCTGCATCAGAGGAGCCATAGTCCCATCGATGACCTCCCACTCAGAGGAAACCGACACAAAAATACTGCAGTGACAGGGATGACCTAGCATGAGGGGAGAAACAACCATAGATGCATTGTTCCCCAAGCAAAGATAACTCCGTTGGTGTGTTGCCAACAATATGGGTTCATCACCAACATTCGACGCCATCTCAGCAACTACATAATCAAAAGCAACAAATGTATCCTACTCAGTGGACTCATAGGACGCACAAACGGCTGCATGCTCTAAAGAACTAATAACACAAGTCAATAGAAGCTTGATTGTTGTGACCTCTTCTCGCAAGGGCGAGAAACCTCTTCGATGCGGTCAACACCCAACTGAAGGAGCTCGGTGCGAAGCAAGTAAAACTGGGTCTACAAAGTATAATCAAAACCGGTGATGGCATTGGAATGCGTGTAATATTCAAAAGGGGCCTTGGCGGCTCCGACACACGTAGAGATGAGTGGCCCACAAGCTCTTCCCAACCCCGTTTTAATGAAGGATGACAAGGCTAGACGGAAGGGGAGAAGCTCCACTAATAATGAGCAAGAGTGACCGGAGAGCGGTCATGAACGGCTGGAAAGCGAGCGTGGAAGAACCTCTCCCAACGACCAGGGCAAAGGCAACTCATCTAAATGGCTCACGACAAGGGCTCACCTAGTGGTCGTCATCGACACAATAGCACCGTCCTCAACGCTTAAAGTAGAGGAAACGCTCGTGACCTACTTCCCTCGACGTCTTAGGGTGGGGGCGTCCCGGCCCACATGCTCCCTAGCCCTCCTCGTCACTGACGGATTCCACATTGGGACGAAATCATAGAGCAGTTGCCCTGTAGGGGTCTCCGGCATGGCTTACACAAGATTCGGGTTATGCTCCATAGGCCGCCACGACATCGGAGAGCCAGAAATTTCTTTTGACTACGGCTATTTTTTTTAATAATACATTTTTTTATTGATTTTCACAATATGCAAAACGGGCTAATTGCAATTCTGACGGTCCGTCGTCCGTTCGAAAGACGACACAGATGCTTCGTCTTCTCAAAAGACGACCGAGTTGTCTTCTTTTATTCAAAAGACGACACACCTTTGTCGAGCTGTCGGGTGACAGGGGGTATGCCTGGTCGTCTGTTGAACGGACGAAGGACGTTTCGTCCTTTGAACGGACGACACGCCCCAGCATATAGCTCACGCGCCTGCCCGTGCTTGCCCGTCGTCGTCCTCCCCTCCTCTCTCTCTCTCTCTCTCTCTCTGGTTGTTCTTCCTCTCTCGCACTTGCTCTCATTTTCTCAGCTGTTGCACCGATTTTGTAGCCCAGATTTCTATCCAAACTCGCTGCTCTAACACATTAGCAAGCTAGTAGAGTCCCGATCTACTAATGGGATAGCCTGGTGTAGTGATTTGAGTCATTTTGGTGGAGGGATCTGGTGGTGTTCTTGTTGAGAAATGGCCATGGTGGAGACTGGTGCTGGGACTTGAGGAAGGTGCATGGTGGAGGTGCTGATCCGTTGACCTGAGGCAGCTGCACGGCAGGACTTCACACGCTTCAAGGGTAAACCCTAATTTCTTGCTAATTACAGTCATGTGTGTATGTTTATAGGTAGCCTTTGATGGGGTCTGTTAGATGCAAGATATTTGTAGAGTATTATGTGTCAATGTACCTGTTTTTGACTATTTTTGGTATTTTTTAGGTCGAAAATCATGTCAAATAATGTAGTGTTTAGGTTCTTGTATGGTCCTGGTTCCGTCAGAATAAACCAGCACGGAGTTGATTTGAGCGAGTTTAGATTTATGGATGAAGTGTATGTGTTTGTTTAGGGCTCCCTCCTACCCATACTGTCGGTGTGCATGCTTTATGGACTAAGTCAAGGCAAACCCCTAATTTTTATTTAAGGCCAATAGAAGCGCAACAGAAATGGGTCAAATTTGTGCAAGCTTGCCAGAAAAGAGAAGTTAACCCAGTCTCTTAGTGTTACCTGTGGCGAAAGAGGCTGGGTATGATCATGGCCAGAGTAGTCAGACCGGTCATGCTGGAGGTAGTTATGATCATGGACAGAGTAGTCAGGCCGGTCATGCTGGAGGTAGTTATGATCATGGCCAGAGTAGTCAGGGCCAAGAGGGTGGCGGAGGTTATGAATCAGGTCACAATAGCTATGCACACACCGGGGGTGATGGTTATGTATCAGAGGACGGTGGTGAAGGATTAGGGGAAGACATATTCAGTGGCGAAGCTGACGAGGACGAGATATATGATGGTTTGTTGCAACATCAAATGGAAGCCGAAGACTCAGAAGGCAATAGTGATACGGCTGATGATTTTGGCGAGTCTGATCAAGAAGAGATCGGCCAACCTATTCCGGCATCATGGAATAATGACAACACAGCAGCAATGACTGTGAACGATGGGCATGATTCGGCGTGGCATTATCACGCCAACAACATCTCTCTGGGTGCATTATATCCTAGCAAGAGACATCTGCATGAAGCAATTGTTGAGTGGTCAATGTCCATGCAACGGGTCTTGAAAGCGAAGGTGTCATCACAACAATATTTGACATTGGTTTGCGAGGAAGCTGGATGTCCTGCAAGGGTGCATGCCCATGTCCCTAGGTATGACACAAACTGGAAGGTCACCGATGTTGTGATGCACACATGCACACTTGAAAGTGTCCTTCAGGACCATCGTAACCTCACGTCAACTGGCTTGGAGAAGGTCTACCGATCGCCTTTGCACATAACTAGTGGGAACTTCTTAGAGAAACGATCCCAATGTCCTCCATTCCTATAAACAGTTTCTAGTTGATCTGCTTGGGTCTTCTATTTGTAGAACACTTGCTACCTCGTTGCATTTACTCTTTACTTCTGCCCTGAACAACATGGCACTATTCTATCCTTGGGTTTTAGTAGCTAGCTACCATGCAAGGTTTTCTACTTGAGACTGCTTGTGTGTAATCACGAAAAAGAAGAGAAAGGGAGTATATATATATATATAGAGAGAGAGAGACGCAAGGTAGTAGCTCGTAAGATGTTCCAATAAGATGGTAAGGATTTATGGAGCTGGTAGTTAGTAGGGGTAGGAGTAGGTCTGGTCGTGTAAGTTTTGAATGCATCTGAAATAGATATAACCTGCGTGCAGGTTATGCAAGCACACATGATACCAAAATGTATAGTTCTGACCAGGCAATATACAAAAGTATTGCGGCTCAAGTTACAATTATGGAAAATGCGGTTCAAAAAGATATAAGAAAGTATCACTCTACCCTAATTTTTTTTAAAAAATGGACGCAATACAATCTTACTTCTCTAATTTCCAAATCCCTTGATTACTGCCACCTCAACCACCGCACATACGCGACACCACTAGACACAGTATGCGGTGAACCACCCATTCAACCTCAGGAGTAAATGACACAACATCTTGGTGCTGGGGTTGGCGTGTACGATGCCACCCTTCTTGTAGTGCGGCGGTGGGACTCACGAGCATAGTCGGGCTCGGCCGGGCCAAGAGGGTCTGGTTTGTCTTGTTGTTGTATCTGGTCGGCTATCTCCTTCTGGCGGTGGAGGTAGTTCTCTCCCGCGTGCTGATGTCATGCCGACCCTTGCCGATGTTTTTGCTCTCTCGGTCTTATCTGCCTTGTTCTGTGGTTCACAGTGTGACGGCGGTGGCGACTTCAAGACCATGTAGGGTGTGCATGTGGGAGGTGAGCTTGGTGGAGCATTACAAAGTGTCTGGGAGTGTGATTCGTTGGAGAGGTTGGGAGAAATCCTTGTCGCTTGACACCGACGTGATGACGCCTGCGGGTATCGCCGTCCTTCCTGAAGGGCATCATAAGCATCTCATCCCCGCTACCCGAGGCGAACTGGGGGGGGGGGGGACCCTAGGATTAGTGCGGGCAGCAATGTCATCATCGTCACTCCCCTTCTTGGAGGTGCTGCTTGGTACGCAGCTCTTTTGATTGCTAGACGTGTGGTACTTCTCCGAAGGGTTCAACAGTTGCGAGTTTTCTCCGTTTTCATCGATCCGCCGATGTTGGATTTGTTTTTTTATCTATTCTTGTTTTTTTATTTTGGGCTTGGCTTGTACTGTTTGTTCACAACTTTGTTCGAAATGTTGTAAAGGGTCATTGCTATATTAATATAGTGGGGCATAAAGCCTATTTCGAGGAAAGAGCGACCGTTATGGCAATCATGGATCGATGAATATTTTGAAGCCAAGACAGGGGTTGCGGCCCCTCCCGATTTTCAATAGGTTTCGCAACTTACTCAATGCCTCGGTTCACTTTCAGTTAGGGATGGGATGGAACAATAATTTCGGCTCTGGATCAAGGATCAAAAATCAAGAATTAATCACTGGCTCAACGGCGCCTGCCGCAAGGATCTCGACTCCACTCTGTTGTACATGTACTCCCTTCGTTTCAAAATATAAGATGTTTTAGGTTTGTGAAGAAAATGAATCTAAACTTATTTCAGTGTGTAGATTCATTCGAAAGTTAAGTGGATCTACATACTAAAACAAGTCTAGATTCATTTTCTTTACAAACCTAAAACATCTTATATTTTAAAACGGAGGAAGTACGTTAGCACCCGAAGAAACTTACCGAACAGATGTTAGCTACCTGCCCCTTCTTCAAATGCAGCTTTGGTCACGGTGGTGGTGCTCCCGTTCGTGCAGCTGCATGTCTCCCCAGTCCCCACGTCAGCGCCCAAACGACCAAATGCTACTCCATTGGCTCTCGTGCTTCCATTGGAGACGCTCAAATTTTCTAATTTCGGATTTCCATGTTTCCACAATTAAACTAGCATGGTGGCCCTCGCAATTGCGAGGGCAACGTCTTTGTTTTTTTAGAAAGGTGAGCATTGTTCCTTCTATGTCAACTGGTAAATAGATTTATTTATTTTGTGCGCATTCGCATTATTTGATGGAAAATAATATAATTATATATATATATATATCCCCTACATAGAAAAAATCAAGTCATCTTTGTTGGTCAACGATTATTAGGATATTTCCAAAGATAGTAGATTGATCGGTATGTCATTTTTCCATGACATTATATTTTATATACAAGTAAATTTTTTAGATTTTTTATCTGGTTTGTAAGTTTAGCAATTAGATTGTCACTTAATTAGTGGTAACTTGAGCAATGAACAATGCATGTTTAGATAACTTGAGCAATGAATTTATTGTTTGGATCATTCTGATGGAATATGAAATAGTATTGTTGAATGAAGTAAAGACTAATATATGCTAGATAGGACGACTAAGTAGTAAGTGTATCTTACAATTATATTATATTTTCCTTTCAGTGAGTAATTGATTAATATACAAATCTATATACAGCGGTAGATTATGTACGCTTTTTATCGATTTCTATTAGAATATCACCGTGAGTAGTATTATGATAGGTTCTTGATATAAGATTAATATACTTTTGGGAGTTTGGATTACCATTTGTGTTTGTAAGTGTGCTATTCCTTCTTATGTTAGTGTGTAAGTTTTTATGTTTTCAGAAGGAGCCTAGTTGCTTCTTTGACTATGGAATTCCCCTCGCATTGAACCTACTCTCAAACAAATCTCCATGGTGTAGTTTAGCTATGTTAGCTTCGTATGATATTCGCGACAATATAGATCCTAGTGACTGAGATTGTGCTATGTAGAATGAAGGTATATTGGCTCTGTTTAGATCTTGATATTTTTGTATGGCACATTTCTTGCGCAATAATGTTGAGCTAGTGGTTTCCCATGGATCATCTTGTTTTCCTTGTCAGTTTGGCAAACACAGAAACTTTGGCACACGTCTTGTGAGCGGTTTATTCTTCGAAACTATGTGTTTTTTCAACTTAGGGTCATAATATTCAAATTGTACGTCTTCTATCATATTTGTTAACTTGTGTGATTAATTCAACCTTTAAGTGCTACATTTTTATTACTTTTAATTTTCATAGACAAAATTAGTTCATTTATGGAGTATCTACAATGTTTTTCTTGCCACCATTTCCTTTTTTTATATACCACTATGTTGTAGGGTAGTAGCACTCATATATCATGATTTATATCTTGAAACGTTACTATGAGTAATACATCAACTACATGAGCCTTGATTTCATGTCCGATCAAATATGGGAGTCTAAGATAGACTAAAGGGTAATATTTCCAATGCTCACAAAATATATGACAGAAATTTTCAATCCAACAATAACTGGGTAACTGGTATTGATTGGTAAGAAGATGCATTGATGTGACATAAAAAGAATAACCAAGATACATTTTTATGTCACGCACTATTTTCATATTAGATATTACTTGACTTCTATGTCACTTCAAACGTCATATTTAATACATGCTGGATTAGAGATACAAACAGTTTAGACATCCATAAGGAATCATTGCTAACATAAGCATTGATTGTTTTTCCATAAATGAAAATTTTATGACACTTAAAACCATTCTAATAATACATGTATAGCAAGAATTATATTTTGGTGATGTAATCTTCTACTCCCTCCGTTCAGAAATATAAGACATTTTAGCTTTATAAAATAAATGTATCTAGATGAATTTGAGTGTATAGGTTCTCTCCAAACCTCTACCAACCTATACATTAATACACGTCTAGATACATTCAGTTCACAAAGATAAAACGTCTTATATTTCTAGACGGAGGGAGTACATTTGATCGGTGTAGACCGCCGTCTCGCTTAACCAAAAAATTGTCTAGAAATTATATTTCAAATACCCATCTCTGGTTGCTACTTGAATACATAATTCATGTTAGCTTTTAGAACTAATTAACTCGGATGCCCACACGATCGGATATGAAAAAAGTAGTTTGGGCATATGTAATGTCTTTTTTCTACGGAAGATTTTGTTTTTATAATCTCCATTATCTGCTAACGTATAATCATATGGTTTACTCTTATCCTATGACATACCTAAGTTTGCTATTTTTCTCTTAGGCCCTATTTCTTACATAGGGTTTTCAGTATATTTTTTGGTAACGATTTACTGTCGACACAGTTTTAAAAAATTAACTTTCCTATATAGTTTTGAAGAATTTAAGTCCTTTCTCAAAAAATGAATTTAAGTCTCATGATATTACAAATTCCTTTACTTTTAATCTTGACAATCTAAGAACTCTTAATTAATTTGCAATACATATGTGTGTTAGACAAAGAAATTGTATAGAATTGAACGGGCTAATTTGCCATGAGAATATGCTTCGTGGAGTAGTTTAAACGGATGTGGTTTTCAATTTTTTTAATGCAGGGATATGTGGGCCTATTCTCTCTCACGGGTAAAAAATGAGAAAATGAGTCTGGCCTTGCGTACTTCCACCGGACCGGATATATGCATATGCAAGGGAACCTTCCGTGGATTTTTCTTTTCTTTTTTGCATACACAGATCGATTTAGCGTGACATATAAGACTTCTTATGTACACATATATGTGTTACGTAACACTACTTATATTTTAATCTAAGACTAAATCTTAACCGTAAATTACAGATCTAATAGCCAAAATTAATTTTGATGATGTGGATTAACCTGGTGTCTTCTAAAAACCTCTTATATTGTTTTTAGTATATAAAAGATAGACACGTATATACATAGCCTTGTACAAAATCTGTATAGCTCAACCTAATTATATGTCTTTCTAGCAACGTATATGTACTAATACGGCTGCAGGCCGAATCATCACCGGCGACGGTATGGCCAGCAAGTTGGTAGTGGTGGCGGTTAGGTCCGCCGAGGTGGTGGCGGTGACTCGACCTGGCCTTGTGGAGGCGGTGGCACGGCCGGCGTTGCGGCGGCAGCGTGCAGACTTGGCAGCTGCGGGGAGGCGGTGCATTGACCGGCCGAACGGTCCAGCGACATATCCGGCGTCACGACGGACTGTCTGGTGCATTTTCCGGCGAGTAGTTCCGAACATGAAATTTTAACAGGAGCAACTGGGTGTCTCTGGACATGTTGCCCGGACATGTTGCAGATTGTGCAAGACTTTCTGGAAGATTATGCAAGACTGTTCGACGGAGAAGAATCAAGGCGGCGGCGGCGGTTCTGATGATGTTGCCGGTGATGGCGATTGCGATGATGGCCATGGTGAAGTCAGGAGAGCGGAAATATGAGGGTAGCGATGGTGATTTTAGTTCTTGTGACGATAGAGATCTGGCTGCGTGATATGGGACTCATTGCAACGACTGTTGGTGCGGAAGACAACACAGGGGGAGTTTCCAGTCTTACCTTACAGAGTGAAAATCCAAGGTCTAGTCTTAATTGGTTGTACTTGGCAATGACCTTGTTGAAGGTATTGCTTTGTGAGCGGAGACTTTTTTCAGGGTGAAAACCTATGATCTTTGATCGGGCAACGACGGCGCTTGGGCACTGTTTCCTTTTTGAAGGCGTTGTGATTGGACTGGAGGACTACTAGTGTTGTTCTGATGGTGTCAGTGTTGTTGCTTTGAGGATTAGTTCTCTGTAGCGGTATTTTTTTTTGTAATTCTTTTTTTTCTAGGTTGTGTGCATCCATAGGGCCGCTAGGACGTGCGTTGTTGCAGAGGCTGGGTGTAATTGATATCCCTGTGATATTAATATATACTATTTTCCAAAAAAATACGATTTCCTAATACAATATAGTTCTATAGTTTCCCAATCCCTTGATTACTGTCGTCTCAACCACGGCGGTGAACCACCCGTTCGACCTCAGGCGTAAATGATAACATATTGGTATCAGAAGTCTAGGTATGTGGATCAAATGAATAGCCACACAAAGTTTCTCCGAAAAATATCATGTGGTTCCCAAATAAAGAAGTGTTGTTAACAAGGGATAATTTGGCTACAATAAATTGGAATGTGAGTACAAAATGTTGTTGGCGTCTGATCCAGTACAACCTTCCTCTAAACTCGTATAATCTCAAACGCAAGGACAACCCATATTGCTTGATATCTGTTTATTATTAGTATAAACAGGTATATACATAGATCTATATAGCTCAACCTAATTATATGTCTTTCTAGCAACGTATATGTACTAATACGGCTGCACGTCGGATCATCACCGGCGACGGCTATGGCCGGCAAGCTGGTAGTGGTGGCGGTGACTCGGCCTGGCCTTGAGGCAGTGGCACGGCCGGCGTTGCGGCGACGGCGTGCAAACTTGGCAGCTGCGGGGAGGTGTCGCGTTGACTGGCCGGATGGTCCAGCGACATTGTCCGGCGTCACGACGGACTGTCTGGTGCATTTTTCGACGAGTAGTTCCAAACAATGAAATTTTAACAGGAGCAACTGGGTGTCTCCGGACATGTTGCCCGGACATGCCGCAGATTGTGCAAGATTGTCTGGAAGATTTTGCAAGACTGTCCGGCGGAGAAGAATCACGGCGGTGGCGGCGGTTCTGACGATGGCCGCCGGTGATGGCGATTGCAATGATGGCCGGGGCAACGGTGATTGGCACGGGAGTCTAGGCGGGTTGGGGTCTTGTGTGGCAGTGGTGCGCGGGCCAAATGCCTATACATCGCCATCCGTATGCGTATACATAGGTATACACCGTTTAAATATGGGTTTGGATATATACGTAATCGGGTTTCTACGAGGAGGGAGGGTGTTGTACTGGAGCAACCCCCAATATTGTTTGTGTCGGTCATAAAAGTCAGTAGAGCATTTATTTCTCTCATGTCCTTTTGCTCGCCTTGTTAGCCGGATTGTTCACTGAATTGAACATATAATATTCCACCATCAATCAGTATTACTTATATGTTTGGTAATATTTCCACCATCAATCATTAAACAACTCATTTAAACCTCTTCGTCTCACTGGACTGCCTCATGGTTTTGCATAGCTCTGGTTACTTGGTGGGCGTTTCTCCTTGGTCGGTCTTGCGGCCATGAGTTGTTTCAGGCGAGAGCATGGCCAGCAGCAGGTTGTTGATATTCTTCTGTTGGCACCTGCGGAGCTATGCACAAGTCAGAGGGGGCCACTGCCCGCCAGACTTGAAACATTTACTGAAGAAAACATTATTTAAGGAGCTTAATTGGATTTTTTTTTGAGTCTTTTGCCCCCCCCCCCCACCCACCCACAAATGTTGAAATATTACCTTTTGCCCCCCCCCCCCCCCCTTCTTTTCTAAGTTTGGCGAGTAAGAGAGCCAGGAACCGCTGCGTTGGTCTAGCAAAATGGCTTGCAGAAGGTCTCTGCGATCGTGTTTGCGCATAACTAGTGGGAACTTTTTAGAGAAACGATCCCAATGTCCTCCATTCCTAGAAACAGTTTCTAGTTTTTTTTTGCGAATGTAGAAACAGTTTTTTTTTCAACTAGATACTATAGAAACAGTTTCTAGTTGATATCCTTGGGTTTCTATTTGTAGAACACTTGCGAGCTTGTTGCATTTACTCTTTATTACTGCTGTCCTGCACAACATGGCACTATTCTATCCTTGGGTTTTAGTAGCTAGCTACCATGCAAGTTTTTCTACTCGAGACTTTGTATGTAATCACGAGAAAGAAGAGAAATGGAGTAGATATGTATTGAGCCGCAAGGTCGTAGCTTGTAAAATGTTCCAATAAGATGGTAAGGATTTATGGAGCTGGAAGTTAATTAGTAGGCATAGGAGTAGGTCTGACCGTGTGAGTTTTGAATGCATGTGAAGAAGATATAACATGCGTGTTATGGAAGAACACAGGATACCAAATTGTATATATAGTTCTGATCAGGCAATATACGAAAGTGTTGCAGCTCGAATTACAATTATGTGAGATACAACTCAAAATATCAAAAGTATCTCTCTACCCTATATGCTCTCCCAGTACAATCTACTTCTCTAATTTCCAATCCCTTGATTACTACCACCTCAACCACGGAACATACCCGACGCCACCGACCACGGCCTCCGGTGAACCACCTTTTCAATCTCAGGAGTAAATGACACAACATCTTGGTATTAGAAGTCTAGGTATGCGGATCAAATAAATGTCCGCATAAGGTTCCTCCGAAAATCTTTTTGGAAACTCAAAATTCCAGTTAAAATAATTTTTTCATGTGGTTTCCAAATAAAGAAGTGTTGTTAACACGGGACAATTTGGCTACAATAAATTGGAATGGGAGTACAAAATGTTGTTTGTGTGACTCAAAAGAGAAAATGGTGCATTTATTTCTCTCATGTCCTTTTGCTCGCCTTGTTGGCCGGATTGTTCACTTAACATATAATATTCCACCATCAATCAATATTACTTATATGTTTGGTACTTGGTTTAATGGTATCGATAAGACTAAAGCTAGAATACACATAGGTGTTTAAGCTTTATGTTGGTTGGTATATGTGGAACAACAGAAACAATATTGTGTTTAAAAGGACTAGAACTGCTATGTTTTGGTTGGTTATTTACTTGGTTGTGCATTGGATTCATCTTGGCATTTCCTGCTGTCGGCGAACCAACTTGAACATATGGTTACTGGATGCAACCGGATGCTGATGGTTGCTCGGTATATCTTTTACTAGGTTGAGCGGTAGCCTACTAATTGGATGCAGCATGTTTAGACGATGACTATGTGTGTTTAGTTGGTTTTTGTATCGTCCATTTGTGAGCATTGAACTATAAGCATGCGGTATTATAAACTTCTTAATAAAAGGTTATATGCATCCAGCCCCATCGATGAGGGTGTTCGAAATGATCGATGGAACAGGGCCCCCGTTTTCTAGGGGCCCCAAATATGTGCAGTCGCTCGTGAGACCCAGTCCAGGTACTGAATTTTCATAGCTGGTCATTGCCTCATTGTTGGATAGTCGTTGGGCTCCCGACCGGAGATCCATTAATTGATTGTGATCGAGATGCACTGCTCCCATCCCGTCCGCCTGTTCGCGACCGACGCCCCGCCGTTATTCTGCCAGCGCCCAATCCGAGTGCGGCTTCTAGCTCCCGTCCCCTTCCTGGCTTCCTCTTCCTTCCTGTTGACCTGTTCCATAAATCAGAATCCAGATCGATAGCCGGTTGGACCTTGGACATGGAACAATGGATTGGATCACAGAGTACTACAGCACATCAATCTGATTGATTTAGTTTCAATCGACAATTCGACACCGATGGCATGACAGCTAGTACGTCCCCACACTTGTTCCCAGACTTATCTTGCTCTCTCTCTCTCTCTCTCTCAAATTCGAAACTAAATTATTTTGTTAATTCATTCATCCGTAAAATAGGATGATGAACGCGATAATGCTAATAATATTGGCATCGAAGGTAATAATGCTCACACTACTTTTTGATACAACATGAGGTTCGTTTACTAGTTTAGTGTTATATTTACTCTTTTTAGATGAATACTTGATATATTTATAAATATCGTTCGGAATAGCACACTCTCGAGTTATATAATTGGTAAACATATGATTTTTCGTTTTACAAGTTATGGAGTTTAAACAAAATTAAGGCTTCATTTTATAAGTTGCACCGGGGCCTCCAAATCTTGGAGACGGGGTTGTATGCATCAACTCATGCATAGGCCGGGGTCTTACTCCCCTATCAAAAAAAATCCACATAGATAAAATTTAGACAAGGAAACCAGTAGTACCTACTTAATGTTTTGAACTAGTGTCTTCTAGACTTCAAGAAACTCGGCTACCTCTGTGTTTGGTACCAAAGTATTTTTTTTAAGTATTTCAACAATACTAAAGTGCCTTAAAATGTGACAATTCTAAGTACTTTGATGTGTTTGGCTGTGACTAAAACTGTGGTATTAATACTTTAGTATCCGCCAAAATATCATGTGGTAAACTAAACTTCAAATTTCCAAGACATCCAATGATCTTTCATTTGTCAAATACAGTTGATAAGACAAGCATCCTTTCAAGTGGATACTGAATACTTGAAACAAGCAGCACATGTAGGCCTCCTTTGATTTGTAGGATTGTCTCAGGAATTGCTTAGGATTTAGACCCTATGGAATTTTTTCTTTGGACAGTGTTTGATTTGTGGGATTGTATCCTACAGGAAATATTTCCATAGGAATTTGGTAGTGCATTTTCATAGGAAATTTAACATGAGGTCAGACCTCAGGAAAAAATCCTGCCAAGATTTCCTATGCCTGTAGAATTCCACTAGAGAGGGCAAGTCAATCCTATGCAATTTATCCCTTTATGTTTCCTATCGTGAGAATCAAAGGAGGCCGTAATGCTATCGGTCTCGTGGTGAGAAAACCAGCATGAACCGCACAAATAGCAGCCTAGCTCTATCCAAAAAATCAGCATGCAAAAAAACCTACAGACGCAGAGGTTTGTCCAGCCCACTCACGCCTAGGCAGGCACAGTTAGCACTGCACGGACAGCTTTTGTTGTTCTATCTCTTTTCCTTTTTCTTCCTCGACTAGACAAGCGTGCCAGCTAGGTATGTACCTTGTAGGCGCCCTACCATATCGCCTCGAGAGCTCTAGCAGTACGTGGACTGTGAGGATTCAGGATCTATCTAAACTATGCTACCTGGGTAAGATTTTCTGATGTCTTCCATGCCAGAACTCTCCTATTCTCTCCGATCTATATTAGTTAACTCAAATTTATTTAGATTTAGATTCTAGACACTATTTAGTATACAGGTTTATCCAAATTTTGACAAATCCAAATCAACTTATATGGGTTGGAGGGAGTATTATTTTTCATACATATACAATAAGGTATATATGTGGAAGTGTACAATTATTCATAAAAAAATGAAGCAAAACAGGACCGCAGTGGCTAGGTTGTACACACGATATGTATAAAAAGAAGGCCGGAGACGATTCATTAACTAATAGTGAATTGGAGGGACCAAGTTGCATTACTGTAATGGTACAAGAGTAGTTGTGTAGTCTATGCAGGAGAAAAATGGACCAAACACTTAACCTGTTAGATTCAGTGGACACTTTTGTGTCTGTGTAGCCCGGTCTTATTTCCTTTCTTGTGTAACAGCTCTCTATGAAATTTCACTGGTTGATCGGAAGAGATAGCTTAGCAGCTCATTTATGGGTTCCGATTTAGGGTTTTTTGTGGCTGGGTGGTAGACCAGTAGCTCTATAACTATTTCTGAATGTCGTAAATATTGCTTTTATGATGTTGAACTTTAAACTAGCAACCTCTAGGCTAAGTAGATTTTTTTTTTAGCCTTTATGGTATGATGCCTTTTATCCACTAGTGGAAAAAGGGCTATCCATTCGCGACCCCTCAGAGCATTTGTTCCGGTTGCGCCACCAACCGGGACTAATGCTCGCACGCGTCCCGGTTGGAGCGGGCACGGGGCCAGGGGGCATGCGTCCCGGTTGGTAAGGGCAATACGTCCCGGTTGGAGCCAGCAACCGGGACTAAAGATTACGTCCACAGCCACGTGGCGTGGCACGCACCTTTAGTCCCGGTTGCTGGCTCCAACCGGGACTAAAGACCCCCTGCCCTCTATAAATGCAACGCCCCAGCCCCCTCTGCCTCCACTCTGTTTTTTCGAATGGTGGAAGGTGTGAGGGGGTGTGCTAGTTTTTTCTCATGCATGCATTGAAGGTGTTTGTTGAAATGTTTGAGTGAATAATCCCGTTGAATTTCTCATAGAACAAAAATATAGAAGGTGTCCGAGACGCACTTGAGCTTTCTCCTCGTTATTTCCCTCGATCGAGGTTAGCAATCTTATCTTTTCTAGGTCATTGATACAATTTATGTGTCGGTGTGAATTGGTTATTTCACTATTTATGATGTCCTGTTTTTTGATAAACTTACTTATATGATGCAGATGAACGGTCGGGAATGGATGTACGGTGACCGGCGCGTAGCCGGGTATATCAAAGGCGTGGATAAATTTATCGATGTGGCTACGGCAAACAAAGAGAATGGATTTATACGTTATCCATGTGTTCAATGTCGGAACAACAAGGAGTACTCTTCCTCGAAAATCATTCGCGGCCACCTGATTATGAAAGGTTTCATGCCCAACTATAATTGCTGGACCAAGCACGGGGAAAGAGGGGTTATGATGGAAGATGGTGAAGAAGAAGATGATGATAACAACTATCATCATATGTTTCCTGAATACAGTGATACTGCAATGGAAGACAATGGAGAGGAAAGAGGTGAAGAACGGGCATCAGATGAGCCGGCTGATGAACTTGGTAGGGTCATTTCTGATGCAAAGCGAGACTGTGAAACAGAAAATGAGAAGTTGAAGTTAGAGGACATGTTAGAAGATCACAAGAAATTGTTGTACCCAAATTGTGAAGATGGCAGCACAAAGCTCGGTACCCCACTGGAATTGTTGCGATGGAAGGCAGAGTGTGGTCTAACTGACTCCTCATTTGAAAAGATGCTGAAAATAATGAAGCCGAAGTTTCCAAAACATAACGAACTTCCCGAGAGTACCTACGAAGCAAAGAAGACTCTCTGTCCTCTGGAATTAGATGTGCAAAAGATACATGCATGCATTAATGACTGCATCCTCTACCGCGGTAAGGAGTATGAGAATTTAGATAAATGCCCGGTATGCAACGCGTTGCGGTATAAGGTCAGATGAGATGACCCTGGTGATGTTGAGGGAGAGCCCCTCCGGAAGAGGGTTCCTGCTAAGGTTATGTGGTATGCTCCTATAATACCAAGGTTGAAACGCATGTGCAGAAACAAAGAGCCTGCCAGGTTGTTGCGATGGCACAAAGAAGACCGTAAGAAAGACGGGAAGTTGAGACACCCTGCTGATGGGTCACAGTGGAGAAAAATCGAGAGAGACTTCCCAGACTTTGCAGGTGACGCAAGAAACTTATGGTTTGGTCTAAGTACGGATGGCATGAATCCTTTTGGGGAGCATTGAGGGGGCTTCTACCAAAAAATGTTCGAGTACCCATTGTGAAGCTGTGTGCATTCTTCAATGCAATATCTCAGAAGGTAATCAATCCAGATATTCTGCCAAGGTTACAGAAGGATGTGGTACAATGTCTTGTTAGTTTTGAATTGGTGTTCCCACCATCCTTCTTCAATATTATGACGCATCTCCTGGTTCATCTAGTGGAAGAGATTGCCATTCTCGGTCCGGTATTTCTGCACAATATGTTCCCCTTTGAGAGGTTCATGGGAGTCTTAAAGAAATATGTTCATAACCGTGCTAGACCAGAAGGAAGCATCTCCAAGGGATATGGAACAGAGGAGGTCATTGAGTTTTGTGTTGACTTTATTCCTGACCTTAAGCCGATTGGTGTTTCTGACTCGCGACATGAGGGAAGACTAAGTGGAAAAGGCACGCTGGGAAAGAAAGCAATGATATGTAGGGACGGAGATTCTTTCACTAAAGCATACTAAATGTAAGCACCACTAGCTATATCCGCGCATCTCTTTGATTCTAGTTTTAATATAGTTATTATCATGCTTGATTATTATTTTGATTGAACTCTGTTCTCGTAAAGTGCCTGACGCAGGGACCAGGTAACAATCTATGTGGATACTATGTATGCGAGTTCATCCGGCAGACGTGCGATGAGAAGGGCAGAAATTTAGAGCAACTCCACGTACGTAAACAATTTCTATAGTTTTTAATTACAATCAAATTGTGTTTAGTTTCATTCATATAGGCTGACTCCTTTTTTAAATCAGATCGAACGTCTACGGGACGGTCTTCTGCCAAAGGATCGCGTACGAGCAATTCAGGAGGAATTGGCGGGATTCTTGGATGCAGAAGTCCTAAACACACAAGGGGAATACTACTCGGTTGTGTATACACAATAGGAATTGTAAAATAGCAACTTTCAAGAAATTGGCCGGTAGCATCGAATAGCAATTTTTGTATGTAGTGCATGAACTCGATCCGTGTATTTAATATAATGTTGTCATCATGATGTAATATAAGGTTCCTTCATTGATAAGTGCAAATAACTAAATAAACAATAAAACAACCCTAAATGAATTCTCTGTCGCGGCACAAAAAGTGGCGAAAATGCTGCCGCGGCAACAAAATGTGTCAAAATGAATTCTCTGCCGCGGCAGAGAAATGGGCCAAATCTCTGCCGCGGCAGCAGGTTGTTACGAACCGGGACTAATGTTCCACCCCTCTCGCGCTCTGATGCCGCCACGTGTGCCCCCATTTGTCCCGGTTGGTGGGGCAACCGGGACTAAAGGTTAGAGCTTTAGTCCCGATTGCCCCGTCCCGATTGGGCAACCGGGACTAATGCCCCTTACCAACCGGGACCTATAGGGCGTTTTCTATCAGTGATCCTATGTTCTAAATTAAGGCACACACGATTTTAAAATTTAACATTGACAAGGAAGTAGCCTACCAATACATGGTTTACGTTACTTTAAAAATTGATACAGTTAGATTCATATGCAAACGCAGTTTTCAGTGGGACAATTTTTATTGCACATAACGTGCACTTCACTAATGAAATGTTTGGTCAAGAGTAAATCTCGGAATGTATGTGCATCTTATTTTTGAAAATGGAGGAATTATTTAATTTCAATTGGACTTTCTTGCATTTAATTCCTTGTTAAGAATTCATTTTGTATGGAATATCATAATGCATAGTTTTTGTGAGAGTGTTGAATCGGACCGCATGTAATCAAATGGAATTTTATAAACTAAGTTTTCTTGTTTTTGCTTGTGAAAGTACGCGGTTCATACTTACGTGAAATCCTCTTATTTTCTTCTCTTGAAAGTTCTGTTCACTAAATCTTTTGTGCCGTGACCATTGACAAAAGCTGGTAAAACCTAGCTAATCGGAAAACGAAAGTACAAAAAGCTTGTGGTGAGCAAGGAACTGACTGTTCTACCTATACACGAGCTGACCTGGTTGCTACCAGCATGCAAAAATGTTTGACACATGAATAATAGGTAAAACATCATCGAAACATTCAAGTTCTGCATGTTCTCCCGATACCTCCCATTCGCAGAACTATTTAACCTTTTGATGCAAGGGAGAAGCATCTTCCCTCGATAGTTGTACTTGTATTTTTTGTAGCTTAGGATCAAGCTTCATTGGATAAGTAGTATATATTGAGGAACATGTCCTATGAACATCGATAATTTCCCAAATTGAGCTAGGAAGAAACCAATCAGGAGAAATTGTATATATATATATATATAAACCTTAGGTGCACCATATGCTAGAACTTGTGTTCGGTAACAAGTGACTAACTTATATATCCATGGTAGGTATGGTAAAGAAATCAATTATATATCTAGTGATGGGTTTGAGGAGATATAGGACTACAGTGAAGTCACTATGATAAATGAAGTGAATCTCTTGAAGTAATACATAGGGATCTTAAGATTGTGATTTACTAAGAGTGAGGAATCCTTCATGGTGGCGCCACTCTTCTTGCGCTTGCTCCAGAGAGATACTCCTTCACGTTCTAGATTTTGCCCCTCAGAGTGTTCTTATCAAGGAGCCAAGCAATCTACTTATCAGATCCAGGGCTAGCAACTTCCAAACTAACGAGCAAAGAAAGCATCAGAGTTAAGTGCCAATGCACATGATGCCTCATTAACCTTTTTGCCATAGTGGCTGAATGGAATCCATGATGGTGGTGTGGAAGCCACCCGCCAAGGTCCCAAGAGAGTCCACTTGCAGATGCACCATCGACATAGGAGAAGAGAGCTCCACACAGAGATCTTGTAGTTCGGACATGATCTGCATTAGAGGAGCCATAGTCCCATCGATGACCTCGCACTCAGAGGAAACCGACACAAACATACTGCATTGACGGGGATGACCTAGCATGAGGGGAGAAACAACCATAGATGCATTGTTCCCCAAGCAAAGATAACTCCGTTGGTTCTGTTGCCAACAATATGGGTTCATCACCAACATTTGACGCCATCTCAGCAACCGCATAATCAAAAACAACAAATGTCCCCTACTCAATGGACTCATAGGAAGCACAAACGTCTGCATGCTCTAAAGAACCGGTAACACAAGTCAATAGAAGCTTGGTTGTTGTCACCTCTTCTCGCAAGTGCGAGAAACCTCTTCGATGCGGTCGACAACCAGCTGAAGGAGCTCGGTGCACAGCAGGGAAAACTGGGTCTGCAAAGTAGAATCAAAACCGGTGATGGCATTGGAATGCGTGCAATATTCAAAAGGGGCCTTGGCGGCTCCGACACACGTATAGATGAGTGGCCCACAACCTCTTCCCAACCCCGTTTTAATGAAGGACGACAAGGATAGACAGAAGGGGAGAAGCTGCGCTGATAATGAGCACGAGTGACTAGAGAGCGGTCGTGAACGGCTGGAAAGCGAGCATGGAAAAACCTCTGCCGATGACCAGGGCAAAAGCAACTCATCTAAATGGCTCACGACAAGCGCTCACCTAGTGGCCGTCGTCAACACAATAAAGCACCGTCCTCAACGCTTAAAGTATAGGAAACACTCGTGACCTACTTCCCTCGACGTCTTAGGGTGGGGGGCGTCCTGGCCCACATGCTCCCTAGCCCTCCTCGTCACTGCCGGATTCCACATTGGGGACGGAATCATAGAGCAGTTGCCCTGTAGGGGTCTCCAGCATGGCTTACAAAAGATCCGTGTTATGCTCCAAAGGCCGCCACGGCATCGCAGAGCCGGAAATTTCTTTTGACTACGAGTGGATTAGTAGCTGAAGATAGTATATAATATAAGCTTTTTAGCAAATTAAAACAGTTTTGCTCAAAAGTCTTATACTGTGGAACAGAGGAAGTAGTACTATTTTACTTTTTTTCCTGGAGATATGTTTTGCAGCAATTCTCTAAATTTTTTGTTACTAATCGTATAGCTTTAGCTTACCATTCACTGTCCTCGTGACTGAACTGACAGCCCAGGCGCCGGCCCCACCCAGCAGCGAGATGGCACACTCGATAGGTTTGCAGGAAAACCCCACCTTCCCGTCCTATTCCGCCTCGCGCCACCCCTCCTCCCCAGTCCCCTGCCGTTGCTCTGCCTCGTCGCTCCTCTCGCCATCGTCTCGGCCCCGAGGAGGCGCAGGAGCTCCTCCTCCTCTTCCTCTTCCTCTTCCCGTGGTGGGCCACCGCCATTGGCGCCGCTTCCGAGGTACTCTCTCCCCGTCCTTCCCGCGACCTCGGGTCCGGTGCCGTTTCTCGACGCGGCGGAGTCGGATCTAGTTTCACGGGACTTTCGTGCCTCTACATTTTTTTTCTTCTGTATATTTGGCCGTGCGATTCTGGTCAGACTCCTGCAGACAGGAAAAGCGTGATCCTGTGGCGCTGGAGCAGTGCTTAGCCGAATCCGGGTGTGGATGGATAAGGGAGCAGTATCATCATGGAGGCTGCGTGCGTAGTCACGTGTGATCATGTGAGTGATTGCTCAGGCAAAAGAGACGTTATCATGGGGGAGAAAAGGCGGTGCTTATGGCATCCTCTTCAGTGTTCAGCCCAGTGCTCATTAGCAGTGTGTTGCCTGACAGTACACATTGCCGTCCAGAATCGAGTTCCGCGGTCACGCCTTACATACATAGTAGCGTAAGGGGTTGTGTTAATTCTGCTGCAAGATTGTAGCTCGTGATTGTTCAGGCCATATTTGTGATAAATGATGTGTGTACTTCTTTGGTGCAGCTCTGATTGGGGAAGAACAGGAGATGGTTGTCCATGAGTTCAGCGTCGATCTGCGCAAGCCTCTTGTTTTCCAGGTATCATTTGATCTGCAAGTGCTCCCCCAGTGTTCTCATAGTTGTTGCTGCACTTGTTCTCGGAAAATTTTAACCTTGTCATGCATATTTCCCATTCTTTAAAAAAAAAAGTACATCGACACTTTCAAGCCTCTGGCTTACACTTCTGAGTGTCTGACCATGGGTTCAAGTGCTCAACAAGTGTTGAATTGTGAAACTTTTATCAGATAGTACATGCAAGGCATGTTCTGTTCTTCTCACAGAAAACGCCGTAGTGGTAAAATTTTACAGATTGTGCTCTATATTTGAATTTAGGTTGGCCATCTCAAGGAACATTACCAGGAACTAGCATGGTGGCCCTCGCAAATGCGAGGGCAATCTCTAAAAGTTTCTTTAGCCAAAGAAGTATGTTTTCTTATGCGTAGAAATATGGATCGCTATTTAACGGTAGGCTTACATTGGCCATATGATCAATCTATCTTTTATAAAATGAATTTGGCAAAGTTTTGAACTAATCAATGACCAACACACCCTCATGATTTTGTTCTTGCGATACTATGTTCACAAGAATGGTATGGTAGACTTATGTTGCATATTTAATTGACCTATCTTTTATAAAAATATCTAGAAATTTTTTGAACTAATAAATGACCAGTACACCCGCAAGCTTTCTATTCCTACAATTAGAGATCCATCTCTTACTGCTATGCCAATTCGTGGTCATGCGGGTTTTCTTCTTAGTGTATCACTCTTCATGAGTTCAATATGTCCCCGGTAATACCAATTTCCCACAAAGCTTTATGTTTTAGCAAAGAAGACTAATCTATGGTTGAATAGAAATCATATTGAATCCTATGTTATATAGTACTTAATCATCAGACGTGACTGCTCTAAAGATAATAAGGGTACCTAGATACATTCGACAAAAATATTTGTATGCATATATTTTTGTATGAATCATTTGTATGCATATCTTTTGGTCCTTCCACCGAGCACATAAGACTATTTTTCTAGACAATCGAAGAGCGAATGATAAGTCGATTAAATTATATGGAAAAATATACCATTCAACACAATTTTCTCTCACTCTAATAATTTAAAGCGATAAGAACTGAACAGTGAAATATCTAATAAAACAACATAATACATAATATTACTTTTTATTGCTGAACCGTTCTTCCAAGATGCACAATTGCACCTTTATGCATAGATGCAACTAAAGTACATGCACTTGTACCTTAGTGCATATATTAGTTCAACTCGCTCCTTATGTGCACCAATCACCCTATTATAATGTTTCTCCAATTATTACCAACACCTTTTTCTTTTAGAATTTGGAATTCTTCTTGTTCTCCAAATTTGCCACATTTATTTTGAACCATGTACGGTGAAACATTAGTTTAAGCATATAATTAAGTTGGAACATTTATTAATCTTACATAAATCTATAATTAACACATCAATTATTGGTATAATTTTGTCTTCATTGTTCGCATTTGAAGTTTAACCATGAATTTCATATTTAAACTTTTGTCGGTAGTTATAATATCAGAGTCATAAGTAATTTATCTCATAATATATTTATAGTAACATTTGAATACACACCACTTTCATAGTTGAAATCATTATATCTTCAATGTCGTGCATAATACATGTGAAGGAAATGATTAACCCACGACACAAATATCTAGAGGTTATGAAGAGGAATGCTCGTCTAGTCATTTTCCTTTTTATTGAAACAAATATCTAGAGATCCCATGGTGTGCTCCCAAACCAAGCAAACAAAGTCGGTGACCAATCCAAACAAATATTGCATCCACTCCAATGAATATGGCCTATTTTTTAAAAAAATTCAAGCTAAGTAAAGTTTAACCAAACTTTTACAAAAAACTATCAAGAACTATGATATTATATAGATATCACATGAAAATATATTTCATAATGTATCAATTTGTCTTAATGTTAGATTGTACATATTAATGTTTTTCTAAAGCTTGATCAAATTTTACTCATTGGAATCGGATATAGTATACACACCTAACGGTGTCTAGCTCCACTCTTAAAATAACATGTTAACGAAAACATTGTCGGATATTCATTATTTTTATTTTCAAATAATGCTAATACTTGTGAGAGAAAATCCTTACATCAGTATTGAAATTCATTTTTTTCTCCCTTAAAAGAACACCATATGCAAACATGAGAAATATAAATAAACCATCTTTCAAATATTCATATACTTATATATTTCCCCTTTTGTGCCAGAAGTATTATTGTAGTTGTTCGCGTGGATTAGTTCTATATACTTATCAGTTTCTATATATAATCCAAATATTTATTCCGTGCAATTCCTTATGCAGCTTTCCCATCGTTTTTCCTTTGCAAGACTACACAATTTTCTGTCAATCTCCATTCTACACATGGACACTATTTTATTTGCGGCCGGTAGGAAAATCCGGGCTTGTTTGCGGCCGGCCGGAAGATACGGGCTGTACCTACAGATTGTTGCACCTATTCTGTTCAATTCCTTGTGCAACGGTGGGATATCTGAATAAACTTTTTTTTATACTACACGATACCAGTCTGTCTAAGTTGTACACAAGGACTCCTTTCCCGTTTGCCAAAGAAAAAATCAGAACCATACACGCTAGATGTGTTGTGTACGGGTTGGACCTAACATGTATGTGGAAGTTTGTTGACAAAAAGGTGAACGTGAACCTTCCTTGAGAAAAGATACGTAAAACTAATATCCTCATTAAATCTTAGCCATACATTTTAGATCTAACTCTTTAAAATAATTGAGATGATGTGGATTCACCTGGTGTCTCTATTGAACAACCTTATATTGCTTTTAGTATATAACTAGTGTGGTGGCCCTCGCAAATGCGAGGGCATCATATTTATTGGGTTGAAGGGATCTGGGAAATAGATTTATGGTTTGATGTTTGTCACATTTTATGATAAGAAATAATGTGGATCCAGGCTTATAAAAAGGTTGTGGTAAAAATATTATGATATATGCGAGTAAGAGATTTAACAAACCTAAATTTATGGTCTGAATATTGTTGTGTCATCTATCAAAACATATATGTAAGGGGTGTGTTGGTTCTATGCAATATTAGCTCAATGGTAAAACTATGTGTGAGTTAGATCAGTATGTGAGCTTGATTAACATGGATAAATTTTCTTGATAAACTTAAAAGAAAATAATTCATCATTATTAATAGTTCAGCCCAATTAAACAATTAGAATTGTTACCTCAGTCTGATTTTCTTCCTCACAACTACTTATGAAGTTTGAAAACACGAAACCCTTTTTTGTGAATGGGAGCTTGTACTAAAAAAGCATCAATATTACAATCATAATTATAGACATTATATGTAAAGGGCCATATCACAACCAAACAACAATTTTGGCTTCTAAACCGCCTATAGTTGCAAGAGTGTGGCTCACAAAGTTCTGCTCATGCCTAATATGCTCAACCTTAAACTCTATAGTGTCATGGAGTTGACACTTTATTTATTACATAAGATAGGTGAAAACTGGCCTATCTTCGTATTCGTTCTCGATGATGGCTATTGCTCGATAATATAAGACAG
This sequence comes from Avena sativa, assembly GCA_916181665.1. Lineage (NCBI taxonomy): Eukaryota > Viridiplantae > Streptophyta > Magnoliopsida > Poales > Poaceae > Avena > Avena sativa. Next base: position 294,803,441 of record OV702282.1, read on the forward strand.
TGTGCTCCATTGTTGTGGTAAGGCAAATCCCTCCATGCATGCACCCACCTCCGCCTCAAAACATGAAACCTTATAGGTTTAAAGAAGTTCCAAGGTGAAATTGTTACATTAGTTTTGTATATTAATATGACCCTATAAAAATATAAATACAAAATTAGTACTCCCTCTGTCCTAAAAAAGATGTCTTAGATTTGTTAAAGTTTGGATGTATCTACACACTAAAACATGTCTAGATTCATTTAAATTTAGATAAATTTGTGACGTCCTTTTTAGGACGGAGGGAGATCCATGAACATGTTTTTACGTTATTGGTTAAAGAGAGAAGTACGACGGTAAGTTTTATAATGTATTCTATTTTGATACATTATTTTTACCTATGTATTAAAAAAAATTACATGTTATCTTCATCCTTAATTCTTGTTTATACACACTCGACTGGTATTTATGGTTCCATATAACACAAATGCACATATTCGGTAATATAGTTCTAGTCTCTTAATCATCGTTTGATTTTATTGAGTGAATGAAATCCATGCTGTTATTTTGACTTCACTGTATCATAGAAAAGACATGCATGGAAAATATTCTAAGGTTGTGAAATCATCATACCAAACAATATCCATGAAAAAAATTCTAAGTACCTTATTAAAAACTCCATATTTTAGGCCCTCCGAAGAAAGATGAAGTAAATCAATTTAATTCACACGGCAATCACACAAAGTCCTAAATACCTTGTTTAATCTCTTGGTATTTTCCCTATTTTCGTATACCCAACGATACCCATATATAAATTTGTACACTTATTACACACCGCCCAGTTATAATTCACTTCATTATAAGTTTAGGGCTCCATTTGGCACCCGAATGTTTCCATTACCCAAATATTGTACAATTCTAGTATTTACGTGGCTAGCCAAAAAATACTATAATTTTGGAAAAAGAAGTCTGGTCGACTTATTTCTGTACTGCAAAATCACTGCAATATCACAAATATAATAGTGCATTTTTAACTAAACCAAACCTTTAAATACTTTAAACCATGGTATTCAGATATTGCAGTATTTTTAATATATTTCAAGAAAAACATTGCTGCAAACACAACCAAAGACATAACAAAATATTTCGGACATGGTTGGGATGATGGACGTTGACGTGGTACATAGACCAAATGTTGAGTGAAAACCGAAAGTTTTTAGATTGTCAGAGTAATAAGATATGAAAAATATCCATTGTACATTTTTTCCACAAATTGACTTGGCTAGCTGATCTCCTCTATTATATTAAAACGGACTCGAGTATAATTTTTTCCGTACCAATGGACTCGGTTAGTTTGCTCCTTATTACGGACTCAGCTAGCTAACTCGATCGTGTACCGTTTTTTTTTTGAAGTCTCGAGCCAGCTATTTCTAGGGATGCATTGCCTACAAAAAAAAAGAAATGCTTGTATATTTTTTCCTGCATGGACGTTTAGTTAATCACGGAGTCCATGTTTCAAAGGAGCGGACACGTAAGGAAAGTACATAATGTTGTTGATACCGTAGTTAATTTGGATCCGGCAGTTTGGGAACTGATCTATGCTAAAGAAGAGGTGTTTCCGGAGGACTCTAACGGTAGCCAATGTCACGATTTTATCTGATATACAACCATAGAGCGTGTCAAATAGGTTTCAAATCGTACGTGACTATTAGCCTTTGATAAATCCTAGCCCTATATTATAGATCCAACTATCACAATAAATTTGCATGATGTGGGTTAACGTGGTGCCTCGAAAAACACCCTTATATTGCTTTTAGTATATAATAGATAGATAGATAGATGGGTTCACCAACCTATTGTCAGCAAAGAAGGTCCACGCTCTTTCAGAAACGATGCCATGGAGGTAATGCTGATGCACTCCAGTAATATTAAATTCTTGGAGGATTTCAGAAACTCAGCTGTCATAATAATAAATTCTTTGTGCAGTTCTTAACACTTACAAAATGGTGGGTTGTGCCAGTCATATGGCTACCTGTCGTCTGCTGGCTGTTTGCCAAGTCAGTTCAGATGGGTCATACTGTTCGGGAAGTAGTTCTAATGGCCCTCTTCGGAGTGTTTGTCTGGACATTGATTGAGTATACCTTGCACCGCTTCCTATTCCACATTGAGACGAACAGCTATTGGTAAGAACTTATCAACCTTGGCTTTGTAATAATGTCTCACTGGGCCTCTTTCCTTCTGCTCATAGTTGGTTGTTCAAACGACATTATTGCAGGTCAAACACAGCTCATTACCTTATTCATGGATGCCATCATAAGCATCCCATGGACTCACTCAGACTTGTGTTCCCTCCTGCTGGAACAGCAATTTTGTGTGTGCCGGTATATCCGCCCTAAATTACACAAAAAATGAAACGCTTTCTATTTGGAATTTGCATCCAGAGAACATAACCCATCTAATCGAAAGTGGTTTTTTGTGTTACTTATTTACAGTTCTGGAATATAGTCGCGTCCTTTGCAACTCCATCTACCACTCCTGCACTATTTGGTGGTGGCCTGTTGGGGTATGTGATGTATGACTGTACTCACTACTACTTGCACCATGGACAGCCATCCAAGGATCCAGCAAAGTATCTCAAGGTGACTTAACATGATTCCACTTTTGAAGAAAATTCATTCCTCACGATGTTCACTTGTGCTGCAGCGGTATCACCTCAATCACCATTTCAGAATCCAGGACAAGGGATTCGGCATCACCTCATCGCTCTGGGACGCCATCTTCGGTACTTTGCCTTCATCCAAGATCGCCGCAAAGCACAACGGACTCTCATAACACGTCATTTGCATGGGAAATGTCAGTAGACGATTTGTACATTTAGGTTAGGCATGGAGCTTCTCTAGTCTTTCTGCAATGAGTTCCGGTGGTGTGCTCATGTCTGTTCTGAAGTGAAGACATTTGTTGATTGCCGCGACATTCCATCCCGAGCTGACAGGCTATTCTTGGTAGTCGATGTTATGATCCATAGTTATATTCCGGGTGTCCGGTTGCAATATCTTTGGGTTTTCTTGTTTGGCTCAAGTTCTCGGTTGTTCAGAGTGTGATGCGAGATGTCCTTTTATGGGTCGCCGTCATGAGTTGTGTGCGTCAGCATCAATGGTATCTGATGGACATTTTTTTTGACTCTTAGAAGAGTGCAAACCTGTACTTGTTTCTACCGTAGAGATATTCTGGCTAGGCCTGCACTTTTAATAGAGTACAAAAACTTCTTGTACATAAGTGATTCGGAAAAGGAATTTTTTACGTGTGAGAAAGGTTATGAGGACACGCATTATATGTTAATTTTTTCTATGTACAGAAGTTACTCAATTAGTACGTGACAAATCTTTAGCAGTTCTTTCAGTGCAGCTGATTGCACATGGAATGGATGAATCCAGTAATGACTTGCAGAGATACAAGTACTCACCAATATGTACCGATCAATCTCTCGTTCAGATCTAGAGACATGGAACTCATTGCTTCGGATAACCCTCCTTTCAGAATCACGAGATCACCACATAAATAAAAATAAGTAAATAATCACATGACCATATGTACATAACATACGTGCCAAAGTACGTGTTCACTGTAACCAGGTTATCTTTTCCCTCACACACGTGTATGCTCTTTGGACCAACTTGCTTTAAACGTGTTTGTTTGTGAGGTGAAGCTCCTTAAGGTTGCCACTTTATTCACTAAGAATAGACTCTAAAATTACATCACTGGCCTCCATTGTATCGAAAAATGCTGAGTTGGGCATGTATTGCAGCAGCATCGTGTCCTGATTTCTCATGAGACAACACTCGTCTATAATCACGCATGGTTAGATTTAGAACTCTAATCGACAAAGGATGTGGGTTGTTGTATTGAACTACTAGGGTTGTGTATTGAACATTGTTTTAGCACAATGGGGAGAACCGGTAGCCTAAATACATGATAATTCACACAAGGTACAAGAGCTAACAAAAGGAGAAAAGGGAAAATCTGTAATGCTATCAAGGGGAGACCTACTGTCTGTTCAAGGCATGCAGTACAGATGTTTTTGTCAGCACGGCGAGCCACCCAATTGCTGGTGGTAGATGCTTCCACAAGGCCACTCAGTCCTAGTAAGTTATGGACTTAATACAATATGTGCACATTACAACATGGGGTAGGTGATGGTGGAGCTATCCATGGGGTAAACCGGGCATCGATGCCTTATACGCCATTATTTCATGTGGGATCCTTTGCTATTTACAATCAAAAGGTAAATTACGCTACTGATATTGATCGCGGTATTTATCCTTTTGAATTGAGCCGAGTTGATATTAATTCCACGTCTGTGTCTCAGGAACTGGTTCTTCCCCTCATATTGTCTCCACGCACAGTTGCGTCGGATACACAGGGGATGATGGATTCTTCTCCACAAAATGATGACGCTGGAACTAGGATAAATTTTCAGTCACCGTACATTCAGAACGTGTCGAGTTCTATGGCTTTATCGGACACGGAGGTGGCGGCTAATGCTGAGATGAGGTGTGAATACCCGCGCATGACTGATCGTGTGATGGGTGTGCAGCCGCTGCACACACAAGAAATTGCTACTGTGCTAGGGGATGAGTTGCCGTTGCAGATTGGTATTTCGGACAAGGTTGCTTCGCCTGGCAAGAAGATGGGTTTGGTCTCATCTAAAATGCATGAGGGGCAACATTTTTCAGAGAGAGTTGGGTACAGCCCAGTGACACCCAAGGTAGACGTACGGTCTGAAAGTGGCTTTGCCAATGTTGGTGGGACTGTGTTGAGGCAGGGGGTGGCTTCTGACAAGAATTTTGTGGTTGCAAGGTCACCACCTACACTTGCTGAGGTAATTGCCTTTGGAGGAATTCCTTTAGTTTCAATTAATAATATAAGGTCGAGTGACCGGATTATGTCCCAACCTAATGCTGATGCTACACAGATGGAGCGGGCTGCGAATTTGATCCAGCGTCGCGATGGTGAAAAAGGTACATCGTCCAACTCTAAATTCTCTTTAATGTCATTCTCAAACGTTGAAATCTTAGAAAAAGCTAAAGCTATTGGGGTGTCGTTGGGAGAAACGTCTGAGAAAAGAAACACATCTACCAAGATTATTAAAGATAATGAGTTTAATAGAACTTTGACAGTTTTAGAACACAATGCTTCACTCAAAAATAATCTGGACAATACACCGGCTAATCTTTTTGTTTCAAAGGTGTCTAATCTTTGTGAGGATCTAGCAGAAGAGAAAATGGTTTGTTTTGAAGATAAGGCCGAGCAGGTTGACTTTGAAGTCAAACAGCCTAGTAAACACAAGAGAAAGCAATATGATAATACTTGTATGCGTAGAGGTACTAGAGTAAGGGTTAAAGAAACATTTTAAATGCAGGGTTTAAGAGGTTTAATCTGGAACAGTGATGGTTTCAGAGAAACGGCTAAACATCTTTTTACGTCGGAAGCAATCAAGGATTACAAGTTGGATTTTATTGCCTTGTTAGAGACGGGGCGATCTAACTTTTTGGTTCATTTTCTTCAACACTTGTCACCTGGGGAGGATTTTGCATGGTTTTGCTTACCTCCACATGGGCGCTCAGGTGGTATCCTTGTGGGTATTAATACTGTAACTTTACAAGTTAATAAAGTTGAGATGGGGGATTTTTGTGTTAAAATGCACATGAAGTGTCGCAGTGATGGGTTTGAATGGATCTTCGTGCCCGTCTATGGGGCGGCTCAGGACAGCCACAAACATGTGTTTCTGGCTGAGCTGGTTCGAATTTGTGAAATCGAATCACTACCTTTATTGGTGGGTGGAGATTTTAACATTCTTCGAAAAAGAGAAGAAAAAAACAATGAAAATTTTAATCCTCGTTGGCCTTTCGTTTTCAATGCTATAGTCGAGAGTCTGAATCTCCGAGAGATTGCTCTCTCTGGAAGACAATTCACTTGGGCTAATCGTAAAGAAACGCCTACTTATGAGAAGCTTGATCGCGTCTTATCCAGCGTGGAGTGGGAACAAAAATTCCCATTAGTGACTGTGCGTGCTCTTACTCGCTCGGGCTCAGACCATACCCCGCTCCTGATTGACTCAGGGGTTAGGGCTCATCTTGGCAATAACCCGAGATTTTCTTTTGAACTTTCGTGGATTTCGCAAGATGGATTCTTCGAGATGGTGGCTGCTGAATGGTTAGCTCTATCACATGGTGATACACCCATGGAGAGATGGCAAAACAAAATTAGACATTTGCGACGCTTTCTCCGAGGTTGGGCCAAAAACCAGAGTGGCAAGTACAAAAAAGAAAAGGAACGTTTGTTAGCTATTATTGATAATTTGGACATCAAGGCTGAAACATGTCCATTGTCAAAAGATGAGCGGGATGCGCTGACAAAAGCAAATGAGAAAGTAACTAAACTTCGGCGGGATGAAGAGACCAAATGGGCTCAGAGAGCTAAAGTTAGACACGTTCAGGAAGGTGGAAATAACACAAAGTATTTTCACTTGATTGCAAATGGAAAACACCCGAAGAAAAAAATCTTTCAACTCGAACAAGATGAGGGAACTATTGTGGGGGATGAAAATTTAAAAATTTATATTTCTGAATACTATAAGAGGCTTTTGGTGAGCCGGATTCAAATGATTTTTCGCTTATGGAGGAAATGATTACCGACATTCCTCGGGTATCAATGCAGGAAAATGAAATTTTAACTGCCGGTTTTACCGAACAGGAAATCTTCGAGGCTATTTCCTCAATGGAACATAACAAGGCTCCAGGTCCTGATGGATTCCCTGCGGAATTCTATCAGACGTTTTGGGAAGTTATTAAACATGATCTTCTGGCTTTATTTGCACAGATGCAAATTGCCGAGTTACCTTTGTTTAAGCTAAATTTTGGAATTGTTACTCTTCTTCCTAAGAAGGAAAATGCAGTACAGATCCAGCAATACAGACCAATATGTCTTTTAAATGTTAGCTTTAAATTTTTTACAAAGGTTGCTACAAATAGAATTTCTTTGATTGCTCACAAGGTTATTCGACCAACCCAGATGGCATTCATGCCTGGAAGGCATATTTTAGAAGGGGTGGTAGTTCTGCATGAAACAATTCATGAACTCCATAGGAAAAAGCTGGATGGAGTTTTATTTAAAATTGATTTTGAAAAAGCATATGACAAAGTCAAATGGCCTTTCTTACAACAAGCGCTTCGAATGAAAGGGTTTGATCCTTTGTGGTGCAAATGGATTGAAAATTTTATTCAAGGTGGGAGTGTAGGGATCAGAGTTAATGATGCTATTGGACATTTCTTTCAGACAAGAAAAGGTGTGCGTCAGGGAGATCCCTTATCACCCATGCTTTTTAATATTGTTGCGGATATGCTTGCCATCCTCATAGCTAGAGCTAAGGAGGCGGGCCAAGTTGGTGGTTTAATTCCTCATCTGGTCGAGGGGGGAGTATCCATTCTTCAGTATGCCGATGACATAATTCTTTTCATAGAACATGATCTATCAAAAGTAGTTAATATGAAACTGATTTTATGTATGTTTGAACAGTTATCGGGTCTTAAAATTAATTTCCACAAGAGTGAAATATATTGTTTTGGTAATGCTAAGGACCATGAACAGGATTATAGGGATATTTTTGGGTGCACATCGGGCTCGTTGCCCTTCAGATACCTTGGGATACCGATTCACCATAGGAGTTTGAGGAACGCTGAATGGAACCCCGTTGAGAACCGTTTTGAAGGAAAATTAGGTTGTTGGCAAGGCAAACTCTTGTCATATGGAGATAGATTAGTGTTAATCAACTTTATTTTAACAAGTATGCCCATGTTTATGTTATCTTTTCTGGAAATACCAAAGGGTGTTAGGAAAAGATTAGACTTCTATCGTTCAAGATTCTTTTGGCAAAGTGATGAGCACAAGAAGAAATATAGATTAACTCGGTGGAATATAATCTGCAGACCTAAGGACCAAGGCGGCCTGGGAATTGAAGTCTTAGAAATTAAAAACAACTGTTTACTTAGTAAATGGCTTTTTAAATTGTTATCTGAGCAAGGGGTATGGCAAGAGTTATTGCAAAACAAATATTTGAAAAATAAAACGCTTTCTCAAGTTCAAGTTAAACCGACCGACTCTCCATTTTGGAAAGGCTTAATGCAAGTAAAGGAAGGTTTCTTTACTAGAGGGTTTTTTAAAATCGGGAATGGTTTAAAAACAAGATTTTGGGAGGATGTTTGGCTCGGGGAAAGCTCCCTGGCCCAACAATATCCCGCGTTATATAACATTCTGCATAAAAGCACGTCTCCGTACATGAAGTCCTATCTCAAAGTCCTCTCAATATCAGTTTTAGGAGGAGCTTAACCGGGACAAAATGGATCGCATGGTTGCAGCTATGTGAGAGATTGATGGAGGTTAATTTGACTAATGAACCTGATTTGTTTAGGTGGAAATTAACCACGGATGGGACTTTCACCGTTAAATCAATGTATGAGGATCTGATGAATGATCATCAGAGAATCCCTAAAAAATACCTTTGGAAGCTTAAAATACCACTAAAGATTAAGATTTTTATGTGGTTTCTAAATAAAAATGTTTTGTTGACTAAGGATAATCTTTCAAGAAGGAATTGGTATGGGAGCAAGAAATGTTGTTTCTGTGACGCTGAAGAAACTATTGAACACCTTTTTCTTACATGCCCCTTTGTTAGAATTATTTGGCGTATTGTTTTCTTTTCATATGATCTTCCACCACCAACTAATATTGATAATATGTTTGGGAATTGGTTGAATGGGATGGATAAGGATAACAAAGCTAGAATACGTGTAGGGGTATCGGCTTTATGTTGGTCCATCTGGAAATGTCGCAATGATATTATTTTTAACAAGGCTCGAGTTCAATCTTTTTTGCAGGTTATTATTTCGGCGTCTCATTGGATCCAACTATGGGTTTTCCTCCTCCCAGAGCATCAACGCGCAGTGATGGTTTCTGGATGCAACCATCTGGTGATGGTCGCACAGGATATTTACTACCAGGCTTCGTGGCGGCATACTAGTAGATTGAGAGATGTCTAGCTACTGTATGTTATGCTGTTTTAGACTTCTTGTCGTTTTCAGATGGTTGGTATTTGTATCGACCCTCTCCGATCCATGAACTGTATTTGCTACACAATTGATACTTCGTAATAAAAGGCTGTGTGCATCCATGGATGCAGAGGCCGGGGACCAACCCCATTTCGAAAAAAAAATGTGCACATTACAACAATACACATATTGCACCTCATATCGATGCATGCTGCTTCCTTATACATTGTCTGGCACGAGTCCAAAATCAACCTCTCTGACGTAGGTTTCATGATCATGCATGGTTTGTGGTATGGCCGTACATTCCATCAGTCTAACAGACAATTGAACCACTGCACAGAGGTTAAAGGAGCACATAGTAGACCAGTTGAACAATCACAAGGGTTGGTATATATATACGAACTGAGTAGCAGTTTGATGGTTATATAGAGAGGAACATATATGATATATCGAATGTGGTCGATGGCATAAATTATATTTACTCGCAGAAGTTGCTGAGTGAAACATGTCAGAAGTTTGTGTATAGTCTATCCTATATGTCTCTCATCTCTCACCACATGTGGCAATGCCTCAAATATCGTCTAACTCCTGTTTTCTTTGGAAAATGAAGAAATTTATGTTCCCGTTGCTTTCCTTATATCGTAATCATGTATATGTGCACACAAATACAAAATTATTACATTGGCACACCAAGAAGAACAACAGGTACACTGTTGTAGGTCATATTACACATCAACATGAAATGATTATAAGATTAAGATTGACTAGCACAAGAATAGTAATAAAACCGTCAATAGCGAAGCATGTCCGAGGAACTCATCATACTGTGTTCATTCTTAAATCCTATTTAAATCAGCTTCTAGCTGTTTAAGGAAGCCAATGATCAAGTTTCAGCATTTTAACTGATTAACCAGCCTAGACCAAAATCTATCTGAAAGTAAACTTCCAAGTTTGATGGCGACTAGAGATTTTGACCGAGCTAACGAGATTTCAACTTGTGGCAGGATTGGTGTGAGATCCTGGGTTAGTTCACCCAAAGTTTGACCTCATCACTATATGGTAAGCCGTTTTTAGAATGTTGCGCTCATCCAACATCATCGCAAAGCACAAGTGACACATACAGATATGTTCTTTGCTTGTGTAATTCTAGTAGAGGATTTATACACAAGCTCCTCTTGTCTTTCTAGCACGGTTTCACACTTCTACTCTGTTTGAGTTCCATGGTTGTGCTGATGTTTGTTCTAGTCTGGAATATCTAATTGCTAACATTTCATCCCCAATCGATGGGTTGTTCTCGGCAGTCGATATGCTATGATTCATCTGCATGTTAGGATCAATAGTTGATAGTTATATTCATTTGTCCGGTCGCAATGCCATTTTTTTTTCTTTTTTTGGTTCAATTTCTTGGTTGTTCAGAGTATGATGGGTGTATCATTGCGAGATTCTGTTTTCAGGGTTCTATCTTGCGTTGTCAGCATCAGCATCAAAGGTATCTGATGGATATTTTGTCTATTCCTGCACTCTTCAAAGAGTTCACAAACTTGTACGTGTAGATAATGAATCTACGAGAAACTTCTACTTCTAGATTTGTGGAAGTTAGGCACACATGGGTGTGTAAAAGTTGCACGAGTGGTCCAATCCTCAGACAAATATGTGAGAAAGGTTGCGAAGACACACATGGTAATTTTTGCTACGCACAGAAGTTACACAATTAGAACGTGACATGGAATGGACCAATCCTTAATGACTTGCAAATATAAACATTCTACTGAGCCATCGAATTTACAGCAATTATATGAATCATAGTACAGATCTAGAGACAGTTGATAAATTGGAAGTTCATGATGAGACTCATTGCTTCAGATACTTTCGCTTTCAGAATCACGAAATCACCTTGGCAAAAAAAAATCAACGTGTTAATGATAACAAGGTAATCAAATACTATTTTCAAACACATTTTTATGCTCTTTGGGACCGGTTATTGTGACATGGTTTTTGTGAGGTGGACGCTCCTTAAGGGCTGCCATTGTTTCTATTAAGAGTAAGAGCCAATAGACTCCACTATTACATCATTTCCCTCCATCATAAGGGAGATTGAAGAGCTGGGCATGTGTAGCGATATTGTGTCCTGATTTGTCATCAGACAATACTCATCTTCATTCTTTCCCTAGGTGACAAGAAATTTTTGAATACAAGCACTCACATATTGTGATAGAGAGAAGCACAGAAGTGCAATGCGAGAACATTGTGGTCAGCAACTAAGCCGTCAGCTGAGGTAGATGTTTCCTCGATGCCACTCATTCCCAGTAACTTATGAACCCCATGCGGCATACAGTACAGTGTGTACATCATAACAACACACATATAGCATCTCATGTCAATATATGGTGCTTCCTTTTACATTGTCCGGCTTGAAGTCCTCCATCAAACTGTATATTTTTTCGCATACTAAATAGTCACAAGGGCTGGTATATATATGGAGTGAGCAGTGTTTTGATGGTATATATATGAAGTTAGCAATGTTTTTTGGAACATCCTCTTTCCTCGTCATCTGCGGCAAGGTCCGGTTTCTATAACCCTCTAAATCGGTGGAGAAGGATTCAGGCCCGTGTTGTTTGAGGTGTTGCCTCAATCGGTGTTTGTTCAGCAAGAACTACTACTAGATATCACTGTTCGTGCAGAGTGGCTATTGAGTCTTTTATTAAGCCTTTTACGGCGAGGAGATGTGGCCAACTGTGGTTGGTAACGCTAACGGGTCTTCTTCTTCTTTTACATGTACTAGTATTAGTTGTCTAAATCCATTTATGTTTCCTCCGAAAAAAGGTTGTCTAAATCCTCTTTGGGAGTGTTCATGTCAAGGTTCAGAGAAGAAGGAACTCTCCTCCCACAAATTGTGGTGGCTCCGCCGCCCCGGCGCCGGAGGTACTTGGACACAAAGGCGGTCTCACAGCCTGCAACGGCCAGCGTTCGACGCGATCACCATTTGCCACGGTTTGGCTTCAGGCTGACTTCCAAATATTTTACTCCATTCGCAAACTGGGAACCTAAGCCATATACAACCTGCACGGTCGACTAGTACTTAAGAAGGCCGGCATCATCACAGCTGCAATGCAGAACACAAAGCTGACCTGTGGAACTGGAGCAACAGGCCTAAAAAAAAAGCCAAGTTAGTGTACACCGAAGTTAGTAGATGGCATAAATTAGATTTACTCATAGCACTTCCTCATAGAAAGATTTCAAATGTTTATATATAAGATGTTGTATAGGTCTCTCTCGTCCCTCTCCACACATGAAAATGCATCAGCTTTCTAACTTGTTTACAGAAAATGGAAGCTATATATATTAGATCTGCTTCTCCATACAAAATTGTCCCTCTCCAAAGGCATTGCATCACCACCACCTTGAGTAATTGCTAACATTTCATCCCCAACCGACGGGTTGTTCTCGGTAGTCGATGCTATGATTCATCTGCATATTAGGATCAATAGTTAATAGTTATATTCCTTTGTCCGGTCACAACATCAATTGCCATTTTTTTCCTTGTTTGGTTCAAGTTCTCGGTTGTTCAGAGTATGATGGGCGTATCATTGCGAGATGCTATTTTCAGGTTTCTGTCTTGGGTTGTCAGCATCAGCATCAAAGGTATCTGATGGATATTTTGTCTATTCTTGCACTCTTCGAAGAGTGCACAAACTTGTACGTGTAGATAATGAATCTACGAGAAACTTCTACTTCTAGATGTGTGGAAGTTAGGCACACATGGGTGTGTAAAAGTTGCACGAGTGGTCCAATCCTCAGACATATATGTGAGAAAGGTTGCGAAGACACACATGGCAATTTTCCTCTGCATAGAAATTACACAATTAGAACGTGACATTGAATGGACCAATCCTTAATGACTTGCAAAGATAAACTTTCTACTTAGCCATCGAATTTACAGAAATTATATGAATCATAGTACAGATCTACAGAAGTTGAGGAATTGGAAGCACATGATGAGACTCGTTGCTTCAGATACTTTCGCTTTCAGAATCACAAAATCACCTCGGCAAAAAAAACTCACGTGTTCATGATAACAAGGTAATCAAATACTATTTTCAAACACATTTTTATGCTCTTTGGGACCGGTTATTGCGACATGGTTTTTGTGAGGTGGAAGCTCCTTAAGGGCTGCCATTGTTTCTATTAAGAGTAAGAGCCAATAGACTCCACTATTACATCATTTCCCTCCATCATAAGGGAGATTGAAGAGCTGGGCATGTGTAGCGATATTGTGTCCTGATTTGTCATCAGACAATACTCATCTTCATTCTTTCCCTAGGTGACAAGAAATTTTTGAATAGAAGCACTCACATATTGTGATAGAGAGAAGCACAGAAGTGCAATGCGAGAACATTGTGGTCAGCAACTAAGCCGTCAGCTGAGGTTGTCTAAATCCTATTTGGGAGTGTTCATGTCAGGGTTCAGAGAGGAAGGAACTCCTCCCGTGAATTGTGGTGGCTCCACCGCCTGGAGAAAGGTACTCCGGCAAGCAGAAGAGTCGATCGACACAACGGCCAGTGTTCGACACGGTTTGGCTTCAGGCTGACTTCCAAATTCAGTGCTTATAACTGGTCATATTCATAAACCAGACTTATCAGTCAACACTACATCAATAAAATACAGCTAAAAGTGTCGCACGGTCGACCAAGGATTTCCAGTTGCATCTACGATTGAAATGGTCTAGAACTGTGCCAACAAGTGTCATTGAGCCATCCTCGTCAGCACAAGTTCACTTTCGTAGGTTCCACCGTTGCTGTAGAAGATTACTCGGTAGCATTTGCTGATTGGTCAGCAGCCAAATCATCAGTGAGCGAAATGATGTTGGAGCCTCGCTCTAGATTTACAACCAATCGGTTGTTTGCCCGTAGTCACAGAAATGAATACTATTTTCTGTCTTAAAATAGATGTCTAGAATTTGTCAAAATTTGGATGTATGAATATAAATTTTGATAAACCTGTGACATTTATTTTAAGACGGAGTCAGTATTTTTTTTACTGAGAAATGAATAATATTTCAGTCTCACTGTTTGCATACTAAATTACTAATCAACAGACTGAGAAGCCAAAGCCTATATACAACCTGCACGGTCGACTAGTACTCAAGTAGGTTGGCATCACAGCTGCAATGCAGAACACAGAGCTGCCCTGGCGAACTGGAGCAACAGACCTGAAAAAAAAGCCAAGTAAATGTCTGAAAATGGGCTAATGCACAGTTCCAGATTCCGGTTCAGCAATTCACACCTCTAATTAATCGATGAGCAAACCAATTTCACCCCTTTTATCTTTCTTTCTTTCTCAGCAGCTCATTTCCTATGATCACGAACACAAAAATGAGGAGACGAATCCGACCAAATCTAGTCTAGTCCAATGAATCGTTGGACGATCAAGTGAGAAGTATACAGATCCATGTACAGTCGCTAGCTATCTGAACTCCTTCCGGAGCGAGTATCGGCCTGCCTTCGACCCCGCACCACCACCAGCAAGCCTCTACGGCCGGCTCCGCCGTGGCCGAACCTGAACCTTCCCGCGGCTGCTGGACCAGGGTCTGCTGCCACTGCGCCACCGCGGGCTCCAGAGCGAGGAGGTTGGTGATGTCCCTGAGAGGCACCCGCCGCCGCGCCCTCCCGAGCCGCTTCTGCTTGCAGCTCTTGACATGAAGACGAGCGCCGCAGGCGGCAGGTTCTCCTTGTCGGCGCGGTCAACTGCCATCTCGGGCACGAGCTGCCGCTCTTGGGTTTGGGGTTCGGTGGTGTACTAGGCGGCGAGCGAGGTGGGTTGAATTGGAGCTCTGGGATGGGAATGGAATGGAAGGATCTTCCATGGGTATTTGTAACGCGGGTGGGAGGGAACAGGGAGCCAGGGAGGGAAGAGAGGGCAAGATTTGAGTTCCGGGGGGGAATTTTGGCCCGAGAGGAGTGGAGGGAGCGGACGGATCTGTGTGTGTTCCCTGCCATTTTTGGTCTGATGGCTCCATGGGCCAGCGAATCTTGAGAAAAATCGCGAAAATTTTGGAGAAAATTGGGATTTGTGGCGGGGGAGGGAATCGGGGGGAGCTGAAAACATTATGCGGGCCGATGCGTGGCGCGGGGAGGGAGATTCGAATTTGTTTTTCGCTAGTTTGTAGACGGCTGTGTCTGTGTGTCTGTGTGCCTGTGTTCACGCGTACGCTGCCACGCGAAAATGGGCAGGCTCGGTTCCAACTCGAGATAGGTTGTCCTGCTTTATAATCTTTAGAATTTTGAAAATAATTGAAAATATATATTTATTTTACATATTGTGATCAAATATTGCCAAAAGCATACTAAGTGCTATGCTAATAAATGTGTTTGAATATTTGAATCATCTCACCATAGGAGATTTCCTTATGGTACTCTTATCTCCTGTAGATTTTAGTCTTATTTTATTTTGAGAGTGTATTGCTATTATATTATCCAAGAAGACATGATAGTATTGATCATGTGTGCCTTTTTTATGTTGCATTACCACAATATGCAATTCCGGCAATCAGTTGGCGATACTTCTTATGTGACCTTATATAATAGGCACTCTCAGTATCCAATTTATGTCTATGTTGTGGTTCGAACATGCCTAAGCGAGAGATGATTCCCTTGACAAGTTGAACTTAAAGGATCTTGCGGTCCACATTAAAGTGGGTGTCACTGACAACATTCGAAATTTATGGGGGCCAGTTTACCTTTTGCATGTTTTTGTTGCGTTCTCCTCGAGGGATACATGATTTGAATAAATATGTCGAGAATCTTTTTTCTTCAATCAAACCTTGAAGAAGATTTTGTTTTGTCAGGGAATCTTTTTTGTTGGCCTTAGTTTTAGTTTTTGTTGAACAAATATGCTTTCAGAATGTATGAAATGGATTGTCTTTTTGTCCTTCTATTTTTTTCCTCCTTGGTTCTGAAATGGTTAACATTTCGCCAGCATGTTTGGCCAAGGATGTGTCTTTAGAATTAGTGAGCTCAAAGATCTTTTGGTCTACTTCTAACATTTCCTTAGCCGAGATGGGTCCATTTCCAAAGTGCGATTAAAGATCTTAGGGTGTCCACATTTAAGGTGGACGACTCTTACGATTTCAAAAATTATGATGTTAGTCTAATTTTTGCACATATTATTTTTGTAAATTCATCACACAGGCATGAAGAACTTATAATGCATAGGTGTTTAGTTAGAGAGACCTTGAGAGCGTTTTCATTTCTACCAAGAATTTTTGTTTTCCTTTGCTCTATATCAAATATTTGTAGTCGATAGATAAATGGTAACAAAAATAAGAGGTTTGGAAAGCGTGCTTTAGAAAAATATTTTTAGAAATGATCTATATTTTCACTATTTATAGTTTACTTGCTAATATAGTTCAATATTGATTATTTTGTAGCATTTCCACATGTAGGCGCATATGCTTTCAATTCCACGTGTGTGTGTATCTCCTTCAACACGTATACTTTTGCAAGGAACCAACCAGATACTATCGATCAAAATTTACTTTTATGGCCATAGTTGTTCAAAATTTAAAGATATTTTCCAGGTCAATAATTGGCGCATATCAATATTTTATACAAACTTTTTTCTATTATGTATCTGGAAGAAGCTATCGGTTTGTTTATTTTGAGGAAACTGTTGATCAAAATTTTAAGATTTTGCTATGTCAATATCTAACATGCGACTATATTTTGTACGGAAAAACCTTTTTCAAACAAATTTATCTAAATTTGAATAAATCTAGACACGTTTTAGTGTGTAATACTTCCAAAATTTAAAAAATCTAAGACATCCTTTTTATGACAGAGAAGAGTATCTCATACGGACCCATGCAAATCCCAAATAAAAAATTACATCACTTCTAACTTGTGTTGACAGTCCAAGTATTTAAATATTTTTTATGGTGAACTAACCTAACATGTTGTCAGAGTTTAACCTTTGCAAAGGAAAATACAAAACAGACCATGTATGTCTAATTTTACTTAGAGTTCAGTGAGGATACTAACGGAGACAGATTAAAGGATGTGGTGTCAAACGGAGAAACGGATTCCTTTTTTTTTTGTTAGACTGTGAGACATGACGTGATAGCTACCAATTAGGTATTACGTAACACAATTTACTTAAATCATAACCATATACTGTACTTCAAATCTAATGACTAAAATAATTATAATGATAACTTTGATTGTCCAACAGATAATATGAGTTTCATGAAAAGAGAAGTGCTTGTTGGTCGGTAGGCCAGTTTTGTACCTTTTTTTTTAGATAAACGATCAATATATTAAGCTAGCAAGCCGCCTCATTAAAATCTTCTGGTCCCCGTAGATACCCTGGTAAGAAAAAGAGCGCGTCTGAAACTTGTTGCTACCATTACAAGTCTGTTACATCGTTTATCAAGCTCCTAAGAATGCTATCAGGGGGCTCATCGTCCCAGTTACAATTTGTTTTATCTATAAAACTCACCCTAGCAAGCTCGTGAGCCACCTTGTTTGCTTCCCTCGGGATGTGACTAAAGATAACAGTACCAATACTAGTACACAAATCAATGCAATCAGCATAAATTATAGCAGGTTCACTCCACCATGTTTCTGTGCCATTGCAAGCATCTATTGTTTCTGAAGAATCGGATTCAGCATGGATAGAGTTGCACCCTAGCCGTAGGGCAAGCGCCAATCCATCCTTCATCGCCACCGCTTCAGCCATTGTAGCCGAAGCCACATGAGGCATATACGTGGTACAAGCAGCAATGAACTTTCTTTTATAATCTTGTAGAACAGCACCTGAGGCCCCTTCCCGAGAGTCCGATATGAATGATGCATCCACATTTAGTTTGACCTGCCTAGGGTCAGGATGCCTCCACTTATCTGTGGTAACAGCCAAGGGAGGTCGAGAAGCTCGAGCTGCATTAGTAGTAATTGAAAGGATTGATAGCTTACATCTATATATTGGCGGAACCTCTTCATTATGAGTCTTCCTTCGCCTTAGCCACCACAAGTACCAGCAAGCCACCGAGATAGTTTCTTTTAGACCAATCTCAAGAAACCCTGGGAAGGTATTGTCTTGACAGCGGATAATATGCTCTAACATGCCAGATCCCGCCATATCAACGGTGGAGGCTTCCTGAATTACTGTTTGGAGGCCAAGTGAACTCCATAGATCAATCGCTGGCTAGCATTGAAATAGAAGATGTCTAATATCTTTAGGTCCTTGACTGCAAATCGGACAGCCACCAGATGTACCTATGTGTCTGTTTACTAGGATACTTTTCAATGGAATAATTCCATGGAGCACACGCCATAAGAATATCTTCACCTTACTTGGAATTTTAAGCTGCCATAGAATTTTCCACACAGGATTATTCGCTGATCCTCCTGCGAGAGCCAACTGCCCAGCAGAGGCTCCAAATTGGTGTTTCCATTGCACGTGATAGCCAGAGCAGACAGTGTACCGCCCATGCTTGGTATAATTCCAGGCCAGGAAATCATCAAAATCTTGGTGGTCGACAGGGATTTGGAGGATGCGTCCAACATCCACCGGGAGGAATAGGTTCCTTAACATAGCAATATCCCAGCCACCCGTGTGTGGGTCTAACAGCTCTGAAACTTTAGTAACCACTGCATTGCCTCTTGGAGTAATGATCTTTCGATAGGGGCTGCTAGGGATCCATGGGTCTTGCCAAATATTGATATAGTCCCCGTCTCCAACCCTCCAGATATGCCCTCTCTTGAGAACTGTTAGGCCGGCTAGAGCACTTTGCCAAGTAAAAGAGGAACCCGCCTTACGGCCTGCCTTTAGAATGTCCCCCTGGGGATAATATTTAGCTCGCGGGACTTTGGCACAAAGGGATTCTGGGTCATTAATAAGTCTCCAAGCTTGCTTAGCTAACAGGGCAATATTAAAAGAGTGAAAGTCTCTAAATCCCATACCTCCATCATTTTTTGGGTAACATAATTTCCACCATGCATACCAGTGCATCTTATTGCTGTTATCATCGTCTCCCCACCAGAATTTGGCAATCGCATCCATCATTTCCTTACACACCCCCTTTGGTATTAGGAAGACAGACATTGCATAAACCGGAATTGCTTGTGCCACCATTTTTAGAAGAATCTCCTTACCACCAATGGATAGTTGTTTCTCTTTCCAGCCATTAATACGCTCTATAAAGTGCTGAAAAGAGTCACTCCTATCCGCTCCCACCAGAGCAGGGTGTAGGGGTTCGTAGCATGGAAAACAAAAAAATTCTATCGCATACAAACAAACAAGCCAAGATCTATCTACTAGATTGTAGCAACGAGTCGATGGAATAACTTACCCTCGAAGATTCCAAAGCGTTTAACGAGAGCGGATTCTCGTGGGTGATGTAGTCGTACTCTTCCCGATCTCAAGATCGTGTAGACGATCCTTCCGGCGCTGCGTTCCGGCAGCGCTCCCGCAGTCGGTCACACGTTCGGTACTCGACGAAGACCTACCTCTCCCTTGTTCCAGCAGGCAGCGGAGGTTGTAGCACTCTCCTCGCGATTCCGGCAGCACAACGGCGTGGTACCGGAAGTAGAGGGGAGATCCCGCAGGGCTTCGCCTTAAGCCGGAGCGAGTATGGTGGATTATGAGAGAGGGCTATTAGTGGTCTAGAGATTAGACACACCAATTAGAAGGCTCTAAACCGCAGGCTAAAGCAATTAGAAGCTCTAAACCAAAACGGCTCTAAACCAGAGATTAGAGGTAGAAACTTGTGTGTCTAGAGGAGGGGGCCCTGCCCCTCCTTTTATAGGTGGGGAGGCGCGGCCAGGGGAGGGGAGTCCCTCCCCAAGTCGGCCTTGGGTGGCGCGCCGGCCTGGGGAGGAGACTCCTCCCTCAAGTCGGTTCCCAACTCCTCTTGCTTGTTTCCCACAGTTTCTTGTTTTAGCCGTTTGACTTTCAAACTGGACATTTGACTTTTCTGTTTTAGGATTCAATTTAATCCTTTATTTGGGACAGCAAGAAAACTTAGTACATGATGCAATCATTCCAATATGTAATGACACATTCATGTACCCCTCCCCCCTCTCGGAGTGCCGGACATTCCGGAACCTTCTAGAACATTCACCGGAATCATTTCCGAACTCCGAAACGGGACTTTCTTTATATGAATCTTATTCTCTGGACCATTCCGGATCACCTCGTGATATCCCGGATCCCATCCGGGACTCCGAACAACATTCGGTCTCTTTCTCATAAAACCATAACTACTCAAAACAACGTCGAATCCTTAAGTGTGTCTCCCTACGGTTCGTGAATTATGCAGACATGATCGAGACACTTCTCCGAACAATAACCAATAGAGGAATCTGGAAATTCATATGGCTCCCACATATTTCTACGATTACTTTGCGATCGAATGAACCACTTACATACGATACCAATTTCCCTTTGTCTCACGATATGTTACTTATCCGAGGTTATGATCGTCGGTATCTCTGCATACCTAGTTCAACCTCGTTACTGACAAGTACTCTTTTCTCGTTCCCGTGATATGTGATCCCTTGTGAGCCAGTCACATGCTTGCAAGCTAATTGGATGACATTTCACCGAGAGGGCCCAGAGAATATCTATCCGTCATATGGATGGACAAATCCCACTCTTGATCCATGTGTCTCAACCAATACTTTCCGAACACTCAATGCCACCTTTATAGCCACCCAGTTACGGTGTGGTGTTTGATGTCATCAAAGCATCCATCCGGTAAAGGTGATATGCATGATCTCATGGTCGAAGGAATTAGGTTACTATGTATCAGAAAGCATATAGCAATTGAACTATTGAAATGACTTGATCTTTATGCTACGCTTATCTATAGGAGTATGTCCACCATATCATTCTCCTAACGATATGATCTTGTTGTTGATAACATCTCAATGTTCATGATAGGGAAACCACAATCATTTATCAACCAACAAGCTAGTGAATTATAGAGGCTATACTAGGGACTTCAAATTAAGTTTACAAATCACACAAGTATTAATGTTTCCCTGTTAATACTATTATAGCATGAATGTAAACATTTATCATAAACACAAAGATATAATAATAACTACATTTATTATTGCCTCTAGGGCATATCTCCAACAGTCTCCCACTTGCACTAGAGTCATCTAATCTAGATTACATGGTAATATACCGAACACCCATGGCAGTTTGGTGTTGGTCATGTTTTGCCCTCGGGAGAGGTTTAGTCAACGGATCCGCCACATTCAGATCTGTGTGTACTTTGCAAATCTTTATATCCCCATCCTGGATATGTTCTCGAATAGCGTGAAAACGTAGCTTGATATGCTTCAGCTTCTTGTGTGACCTTGGTTCTTGCGCATTGGCTATGGCGCCCATGTTATCACAGTAGATAGACATTTGGTCCAGCGCACTAGGAACCACACCCAGCTCTGTAATGAACTCTTTCATCCATATCGCTTCTTGTGAAGCCTCCGAAGCAGCCATGTATTCCGATTCAGTTGAAGATCTCGCCACAACGCTTTGCTTTGCACTCCTCCAGCTAACTGCTGCACCATTCAAAATAAATACGTATCCAGATTGTGATTTAGAATCATCCGGATCGGTGTTCCAACTAGCATCGGTGTAACCATTAACAACGAGCTGTTCATCACCTCCATAAGAAAGAACCATATCCTTAGTTCTTCTCAAGTACTTAAGGATGTTTTTGACCGCTGTCCAATGATCCACTCCTGGATCACTTTGATATCTGCTAGTTAGACTAACAGCATATGCGATGTCGGGTCTAGTACATAGCATGGCATACATTAGAGATCCTATGGCTGATGCATAGGGAGTCTTACTCATCCTTTCTCTATCTTCTGTCGATGTCGGACTTTGAGTTTTACTCAAGGTCGTATTGGGCAACATGGGCAAGAACCCTTTCTTGCTTTCTTCCATTCCAAACCTCTTTAGAACTTTGTCCAAATATGTACTCTGTGACAATGATATTTGGCGTTTCGATCTATCTCTATAAATCTTTATGCCTAATATGTAAGCTGCTTCGCCAAGATCCTTCATTGAAAAACTATTATTCAAATATTCTTTGACACTATTAAGAAGGTCTACATCATTCCCAATCAACAATATGTCATCCACATATAGTATTAAGAATGCTACAGAGCTCCCACTCACTTTCTTGTAAATACAAGCTTCTCCATAAGTTTGTATAAAACCAAAACTTTTGATTACCTTATCAAAACGTTGATTCCAACTTCGGGATGCTTGCTTCAATCCATAGATGGACCGTTGAAGTTTGCATACCTTGTTAGCATCTTTAGGATTGACAAAACCTTTGGGTTGCATCATATACAACTCTTCATCAATATCTCCATTGAGGAATGCTGTTTTGACATCCATCTGCCATATCTCATAATCATAATATGCAGCGATTGCTAACATAATCCCTACAGACTTTAGCTTCGCTACCGGTGAGAAAGTCTCATTGTAGTCAACTCCTTGAATTTGTCGAAACCCTTTTGCGACAAGTCGAGCTTTATAGACAGTAACATTACCATCAGCATCTGTTTTCTTCTTGAAAATCCATTTGTTCTCGACAGCCTTTCGGCCATCCGGTAAGTCCACCAAAATCCACACTTGGTTTTCGTACATGGATCCAATCTCGGATTTCATGGCTTCTTGCCATTTATTGGAATCTGGGCTCATCATCGCTTCCTCATATGTCTCGGGGTCATCGGTGTTGTCCACCAACATGACACTCATAACGGGATCATACCAATCTGGAGTGGTACGAGTTCTCGTTAACCTCCGAGGCTCTATAGCAACTTCAACCGAAGTTTCATGATCACCATCATTAGCTCCCTCTCTAATAGGTGCAGGCACCACAGGAACTTCTTCCGGTGCTGCGCTACTCGCAATTTCAAGAGAAGGTTCGACAACCTCGTCGAGTTCTACTTTCCTTCCAGTCACTTCTTTCGAGAGAAATTCCTTCTCTAGAAAGGATCCATTCTTGGCAACGAAGATTTTGCCTTCGGATCTATGATAGAAGGTATAACCAATAGTTTCCTTCGGGTATCCTATGAAGACGCATTTTTCCGCTTTGGGTTCAAGCTTGTCCGGCTGTAACTTCTTTACATAGGCTTCTCATCCCCAAACTTTAAGGAACGACAATTTAGGTTTCTTCCCAAACCATAATTCATACGGTGTCGTTTTAACGGATTTAGATGGTGCCCTATTTAAAGTGAATGCGGCTGTTTCTAATGCATAACCCCAAAATGATAGCGGTAAATCTGTAAGTGACATCATAGAACGAACCATATCTAAGAGAGTTCGATTACGACGTTCGGACACACCATTACGCTGTGGTGTTCCCGGCGGTGTCAACTGTGAAAGTATTCCGCATTTCTTCAAATGCTCGCCAAACTCGTAACTTAGATATTCACCTCCACGATCAGAACGTAGAAATTTAATCTTCTTGTTACGTTGATTCTCTACCTCACTTTGAAACTCCTTAAACTTCTCGAAAGTTTCGGACTTATGTTTCATGAAATAGATATACCCATATCTACTCAAGTCATCCGTGAAGGTAAGAACATAACGATAACCACCGCGCGATGCTACACTCATTGGACCACACACATCGGTATGTATGATTTCCAATAAGTCCGTAGCTCGCTCCATCATACCAGAAAATGGAGTCTTAGTCATTTTTCCCATCAGACATGCTTCGCATCTTTCAAGTGATTCAAGAAGTCTATCGGAATGGAGTTTCTTCATACGCTTCACTCCAATGTGACCAAGACGACAGTGCCACATATAGGTCGAATTATCGCTTGATTTCAAACGTTTAGCCTCAATGTTGTTGATATGTGTATTTCCACTATCGAGATTCAATAAGAATAGACCATCTATCAAAGGTGCATGTGCATAAAACATATTACTCATATAAATCGAACAACCATTATTCTCTGATTTAAACAAGTAACCGTCTCGCAATAAACAAGATCCCGATATAATGTTCATGCTTAACACAGGCACTAAATAACAATTATTTAAGTATAAAACTAATCCCGATGGTAGATGAAGGGGTAGCGTGCCGACCGCGATCACATCAACCTTTGATCCGTTTCCCACGCGCATCGTCACCTCGTTCTTCGCTAGCTTCCGTTTATTCTGCAGCACCTGTTTCGAGTTACAAATATGAGCAACCGAACCAGTATCAAATACCCAGGCACTACTACGAGTACTAGTGAGATACACATCAATAACATGTATATCAGATATACCTTTCTTCTTGATGTTGCTGTTCTTCAAATCCGCCAAGTACTTTGGGCAATTCCGCTTCCAGTGACCTTCTCCCTTGCAGTAAAAACACTCAGTATCAGGCTTAGGTCCAGCCTTGGTCTTCTTCGCCGGCGTGGCAACTTTCTTACCACCCTTCTTGAAGTGTCCCTTTTGCTTAGACTTGCCTTTCTTGAATTTGGTGGTCTTATTGACCAACAACACTTGGTGCTCTTTCTTAATCTCCACTTCTGCAGATTTCAACATGGCAAAGAGTTCTGGCAACGTCTTGTTCATGTTTTGCATGTTGTAGTTCATCACAAAGTTCTTGTAACTTGGTGGTAGTGATTGGAGGACACGGTAAATCCCCAAAGCATTAGGAATCACAATACCCAAGCTTTGAAGTTTTTTTGCGTGCCCAGACATCTTAAGCACATGCTCACTGACGGAGCTGCCCTCTTCTATCTTGCAGTTAAAGAACTTTTCAGAAGCTTCATAACTTTCAATTGCCGCATGAGTCTCAAAAATCAATTTGAGATCCTCGACAATATCATATGGGTCTGAATCCTCAAACCTTTTTTGAAGCTCCGATTCCAAACCATACAAGATAGCACACTGAACTATGGAGTACTGATTCTTCCGAGCGAGGTAAACATTCTTTACTTCATCGGGAGCATCATCTGCAGGTGGGTCACCCAGCGGTGCATCCAGCACATAGGTCAAATTACCAGCTGTGAGGACAATCCTCAAATTGCGGAACCAATCAGCGAAGTTGCTTCCATTGTTTTTCAACTTTTCTTTCTCTAGGAACGCATTAAAATTGATGGTAGGGGCTGCCATTGATCTACAACATATTTGCAATAGTTTAGACTAAGTTTATGACAAATTGAGTTCAAATTAATGAAATTAAACTAGGTGAACTCGCACTCAAAACAATATCCCTCACATTGTTTTAGTGATCACACGAACCAAATCCACCATACCAACACCGATCATCACGAGAGTTGATATAGCTTCAATGGCGAACAATCGACATGTTCATCATATCTACTATATGATTCATGCTTTACCTTTCGGTGATCCGTGTTCTGAGACCATGTCTGTACATGCTAGGCTCGTCAAGATCAAACCTTAGTTTCTGCATGAGCAAATCTGGCTTGCTCACGTTGTATACACTTGCAGAATCTAGCACACCCGATCATCACGTGGTGCTTCGAAACAACAAGCTTTAGCAACGGTGTTAACTAAGGGTGAACACTTTATGATTTGAAATTGATGTGCATGAGGGATCATCTTATAATGCTACCGTCGTCTACTAAGCAATACAAGATGCATAAAGGATTAACATCACATGCAATTCAATATATATGTGATATGATATGGCCTTTCTTCTTTGTGCTTCCGATCTCCATCTTCAAGCACGAACATGATCTCCATCATCACCGGCATTGCATCAAGGTCAATGACGCTTCTCCATGGTTGTCGTCCACCGGCTTCAACTATTACAACTACTTTGAATAGACACGCGGGTCTTAACATAAATTAAAGACAACCATATGGCTCCTGCCGGTTGCCAACTTACAATAAGGAACATTGCATACATCAAATATAATCACAATCATGGCCATATCACATCACTGCACACCCCTGCAAAACAAAGTTAGACGCCTCTACTTTCTTTGCATATTTTACGTGGTTTGGGGCTTTCAATAAGTGTCGTTCTAACTTACGAACAAGAACCACAACATTGATACTAGCATTGTTGATCACCTGTTGTAAATTGGATCTTAACTATGCTAGGAGAAACAGGCACACGCAAAGCCACTTATGCAATACAAGTTGCATGTCAAGCGTGGAGCAAGTCTCATGAACGATGTCATGTAAGGTTATCCCGGGCCGCTTCATCCCAACATACCGCAAGATGCAAAGTACACAAGAAGTAATCGACAATAAAAGCATCAACGCCCACAATGACCATTGTGTTCTACTCGTGCAACAGATCTACATATAGACACGGCTCTGATACCACTGTAGGGGTTCGTAGCATGGAAAACAAAAAAATTCTATCGCATACAAACAAACAAGCCAAGATCTATCTACTAGATTGTAGCAACGAGTCGATGGAATAACTTACCCTCGAAGATTCCAAAGCGTTTAACGAGAGCGGATTCTCGTGGGTGATGTAGTCGTACTCTTCCCGATCTCAAGATCGTGTAGACGATCCTTCCGGCGCTGCGTTCCGGCAGCGCTCCCGCAGTCGGTCACACGTTCGGTACTCGACGAAGACCTACCTCTCCCTTGTTCCAGCAGGCAGTGGAGGTTGTAGCACTCTCCTCGCGATTCCGGCAGCACAACGGCGTGGTACCGGAAGTAGAGGGGAGATCCCGCAGGGCTTCGCCTTAAGCCGGAGCGAGTATGGTGGATTATGAGAGAGGGCTATTAGTGGTCTAGAGATTAGACACACCAATTAGAAGGCTCTAAACCGCAGGCTAAAGCAATTAGAAGCTCTAAACCAAAACGGCTCTAAACCGGAGATTAGAGGTAGAAACTTGTGTGTCTAGAGGAGGGGGCCCTGCCCCTCCTTTTATAGGTGGAGAGGCGCGGCCAGGGGAGGGGAGTCCCTCCCCAAGTCGGCCTTGGGTGGCGCGCCGGCCTGGGGAGGAGACTCCTCCCTCAAGTCGGTTCCCAACTCCTCTTGCTTGTTTTCCACAGTTTCTTGTTTTAGCCGTTTGACTTTCAAACTGGACATTTGACTTTTCTGTTTTAGGATTCAATTTAATCCTTTATTTGGGACAGCAAGAACACTTAGTACATGATGCAATCATTCCAATATGTAATGACACATTCATGTACCCCTCCCCCCTCTCGGAGTGCCGGACATTCCGGAACCTTCTAGAACATTCACCGGAATCATTTCCGAACTCCGAAACGGGACTTTCTTTATATGAATCTTATTCTCCGGACCATTCCGGATCACCTCGTGATATCCCGGATCCCATCCGGGACTCCGAACAACATTCGGTCTCTTTCTCATAAAACCATAACTACTCAAAACAACGTCGAATCCTTAAGTGTGTCTCCCTACGGTTCGTGAATTATGCAGACATGATCGAGACACTTCTCCGAACAATAACCAATAGAGGAATCTAGAAATTCATATGGCTCCCACATATTTCTACGATTACTTTGCGATCGAATGAACCACTTACATACGATACCAATTTCCCTTTGTCTCACGATATGTTACTTATCCGAGGTTATGATCGTCGGTATCTCTGCATACCTAGTTCAACCTCGTTACTGACAAGTACTCTTTTCTTGTTCCCGTGATATGTGATCCCTTGTGAGCCAGTCACATGCTTGCAAGCTAATTGGATGACATTTCACCGAGAGGGCCCAGAGAATATCTATCCGTCATATGGATGGACAAATCCCACTCTTGATCCATGTGTCTCAACCAATACTTTCCGAACACTCAATGCCACCTTTATAGCCACCCAGTTACGGTGTGGTGTTTGATGTCATCAAAGCATCCATCCGGTAAAGGTGATATGCATGATCTCATGGTCGAAGGAATTAGGTTACTATGTATCAGAAAGCATATAGCAATTGAACTATTGAAATGACTTGATCTTTATGCTACGCTTATCTATAGGAGTATGTCCACCATATCATTCTTCTAACGATATGATCTTGTTGTTGATAACATCTCAATGTTCATGATAGGGAAACCACAATCATTTATCAACCAACAAGCTAGTGAATTATAGAGGCTATACTAGGGACTTCAAATTAAGTTTACAAATCACACAAGTATTAATGTTTCCCTGTTAATACTATTATAGCATGAATGTAAACATTTATCATAAATACAAAGATATAATAATAACTACATTTATTATTGCCTCTAGGGCATATCTCCAACAGTCTCCCACTTGCACTAGAGTCATCTAATCTAGATTACATGGTAATATACCGAACACCCATGGCAGTTTGGTGTTGGTCATGTTTTGCCCTCGGGAGAGGTTTAGTCAACAGATCCGCCACATTCAGATCTGTGTGTACTTTGCAAATCTTTATATCCCCATCCTGGATATGTTCTCGAATAGCGTGAAAACGTAGCTTGATATGCTTCAGCTTCTTGTGTGACCTTGGTTCTTGCGCATTGGCTATGACGCCCATGTTATCACAGTAGATAGACATTGGGTCCAGCGCACTAGGAACCACACCCAGCTCTGTAATGAACTCTTTCATCCATATCGCTTCTTGTGAAGCCTCCGAAGCAGCCATGTATTCCGATTCAGTTGAAGATCTCGCCACAACGCTTTGCTTTGCACTCCTCCAGCTAACTGCTGCACCATTCAAAATAAATACGTATCCAGATTGTGATTTAGAATCATCCGGATCGGTGTTCCAACTAGCATCAGTGTAACCATTAACAACGAGTTGTTCATCACCTCCGTAAGAAAGAACCATATCCTTAGTTCTTCTCAAGTACTTAAGGATGTTTTTGACCGCTGTCCAATGATCCACTCCTGGATCACTTTGATATCTGCTAGTTAGACTAACAGCATATGCGATGTCGGGTCTAGTACATAGCATGGCATACATTAGAGATCCTATGGCTGATGCATAGGGAGTCTTACTCATCCTTTCTCTATCTTCTGTCGATGTCGGACTTTGAGTTTTACTCAAGGTCGTATTGGGCAACATGGGCAAGAACCCTTTCTTGCTTTCTTCCATTCCAAACCTCTTTAGAACTTTGTCCAAATATGTACTCTGTGACAATGATATTTGGCGTTTCGATCTATCTCTATAAATCTTTATGCCTAATATGTAAGCTGCTTCGCCAAGATCCTTCATTGAAAAACTATTATTCAAATATTCCTTGACACTATTAAGAAGGTCTACATCATTCCCAATCAACAATATGTCATCCATATATAGTATTAAGAATGCTACAGAGCTCCCACTCACTTTCTTGTAAATACAAGCTTCTCCATAAGTTTGTATAAAACCAAAACTTTTGATTACCTTATCAAAACGTTGATTCCAACTTCGGGATGCTTGCTTCAATCCATAGATGGACCGTTGAAGTTTGCATACCTTGTTAGCATCTTTAGGATTGACAAAACCTTTGGGTTGCATCATATACAACTCTTCATCAAAACTTGTTGCAAGGAAGTTGCATTAGTCATATCAGCTTTCATGAGAATCAGGGAATCATCAGCAAAAAGTAGATATGAGACTGATGGTGCATTTCTGCACACCCTTACCCCATCAATGCCACCAACTTCTTCTTCATACAACAGAAGACTGGATAAACCCTCCGCATAGAGGAGGAACAAATAAGGTGAAAGGGGGTCTCCCTATCGTAGACCCCTAGTAGGAACAAACATATCTGTCTCTTCAGAATTAAATCTTACTTGGTACCGAACTGAGCTTACACATGCCATCATGAGGGAAATCCACCTTTCAGTGAACCCCAACCGACGCATCATATTTCCAAGAAAATCCATTCCACACGGTCATAAGCCTTATGCATGTCCAGTTTTACTGCACAGGAGCCAACAGAACCTTTTATTTTGTTTTTGATAGTATGGACACTTTCATAAGACAAAAGGACATTGTCTGTTATCAGTCGTACCGGGACAAAAGCACTCTGCATTGGGGATATCACTTATGGAAGAATTAGCTTCAATCTATTAGTGGTATCTTTGAAATAATCTTATAAATAACATTGCATAAGTTTATAGGACGAAATTGAGTCACCAACTCAGGACTGTCGGTTTTTGGTATTAGGACGACCATAGTATCATTCCACCCCTCAGGAATGATCCCTATGTTGAGTGCTTGTAGAATCTCTTGAGTAATCTCTTCGCCACAGATGCTCCAAATTTTTTTATAGAATATAGCATGAAGACCATCTGGGCCTGGTGCCTTATAGTCACCAATACTAGACATCGCTTTTTAACATCCTCTGCCGAAAAGGGAGATAGAAGTTTCTCGTTCATTACATCAGTTACCTTTGGGTTTATCTTCTCCATCATAACTGGATCCACCTCGATAATTTTAGAGGAAAAGAGATTAGCAAAATACTAGAAAATAAGAGGTTTGAGGTGCTCGGTACCTTCCACCCAGTTTCCGTCTACCCCACGAAGTTTTTTGATGAAGTTTTTCTTACGTCTTGCAGAGGCAAAGCTATGAAAGAAACTGGTATTCCTTGCACCATATTGTAACCAGTTCACCCTTGATCTTTGCTGCCAATGGACGTCTTCCTGTTCCAGGAGTAGTTCGATAAGAGCTGCCTTTTCTTTTGTTATAATCAGGTTCTCATCTGTCATAGGACCATTAACAGCTTTATCAAGATCACTTTGGGCCTTCCGAAGCCTTTTTTGGTTTCTGGAGAATAGAGGAGTCCCATGCATGAAGCGTGTTGTGCATGTGACCTAGCTTGTCCAACACGCCACCAGCTGGATTTTCCAAGGTCGCTGCCTCCCATGCTTGATTAACCACGTCACCAAAGTTCTTCATAAGGAACCACTTCGCCTCAAAACGCTTGGCCTTTAGTTCTACGATTATTACTTGGCAGTTGGAATTCTGTATCAATCATAATTGATCTATGATCCGGTATTGCATAATCCAAATTTTGGACTACAGCCCCCGGATGCATAACATTCCAAGCCTCATTACCTACAGCTCGATCCAGTCGCTCTCTTATGCAGCCCCGCTTCCATGTAAAAATATTACCAGAGTAGCCAAGATCCTCTAGCTCGCAGTCCGATAGGGCATCCCTAAAAGCCTGCATATAGCTCTGGGGTCTCTGATTCCCACCTTCTTTTTCATGTGAATATAGGATCTCGTTGAAATCACTAAAAACAACCCATGGCATATCATGGTTGCTTTTTAATTCTCTCAATTTGTCCCAAGTCTTGTACTTGTCTTCCCATCTTGATTCTCCATAGATGCCCGTCATTCTCCAAATCTTTCCTGGATTTTCGACAATCTGAACATCAATATATTTCGGTGCTGAGAAGAGCTGATGAATGACAATCTCTTTTTTCCAAAACATGATCACACCTCCACTTCTTCCGTCACTAGGGTTAACAATTTTAAAATCCATTTGAAGTCTCCTACGCAAAAATTCAGTAGGATAGTCATCTAAGTGAGTTTCCGATAAAAACATCACATCGGGATCATAATGTCTTCAAACATTCAAAAGCGATCGAACTTTCAGGTCGTTCCCCCAAACCTGACAGTTCAGACTTAGGAGTTTCATTGCGGCCGGACAGGCCCCTCGAGAGAGCCCGCCGATCCGAGTGAAGGGGAGGAAGCTCCGACCTTCTTAGTGCGTTTACTTCTATCTGTCATGCTAGCAGTATTATTATCCTCAGATAACACCGTTTTTCCATCTGTTGTCATAGGTACTGTTGCCTCCATGCCAAGATCGGAGTTCTCTTCATTAGCTAAATTTCCATTGTCCAGGGATAAACGGCGTTTCACACCCGTTTCAGTGGATTCACTTTCATCCTTTTCAATATCCATCATCTTGGAGGGACTAGAGGCCGTATCAGTAAGGGGATCAGAAGGAATAATTCCTCCATCCGCAGAAAAATTAGCATTATGGCGCCAACTTGGCTGCCGGCCTCTGCCTCGAAAGTCTCTGCCTCCACGCCCAGCATTATCTCTACCTTGATAACCACGGCGGCCTCCACCTCGGAATCCTCCAGTAGATCGACCGTGCCATGATTCCCAGTCGGCCTTCAAAAAACCGCCCCACTTTAACTTGCTCTCGTCATGTTCTCCTGTACCACACTCCAGATGAGTATGACCAAGAAAATCACATGCACCACAGAACCTTGGAATCTTTTCAAACTTGATTTGATAGAATTCTCTGTTTCCTCCTCTAATAATAGAAACAAACCTTGCTAGAGCCTTCCAAACATCCAGTTTAACACGCACCCGCACAAAATTATTGATCCCAGCGATTTCAGTTTCGACAGTGCTAACTTCACCAACCTTCTTCTGAACTAAGTTTTTAATTAAAGCTTTGTCCCTATATCCAGTTGGTAGCTTATGTATCTGCAGCCAGACAGCTACATGATTTAACTCAATGGAATATGGGGATGATAATCCATCATATGGTTCGATTATCACAGCATTATGTCTGAATAACCATGGCCCGCCTTGTTCAATTTTCAGCCAATCTCTAAGACAGTTGCACTGGATCGTAAACATGTTCTCTTCTAGGGCTTTGAAAATTACATCTTTTGCAGGGCTCCATGTTGTTCTCATGTGTTGCTCAAACGTCAATGGGCTAAAGTAGTTTGATGTATGAACGTGTGCCAGCGCAAGCCACTTAATCCCCGCCTTGGGCGTTGTTTCCTCATCTTCAAAGAGCAGATCATCAATGTTGTCATCGTCAATCCCGAGTCGCTGAAGCAGATCGTCGATTGCCTTGCCTTTTTTACTACCAAACCCTTCTCCTTGTTTCGTCGAAGAATATTCCGATCTCGACCCCATGGCGAGAGCACCAGCCTTCAAACCCTAGAACACCAGGGACTCGAGAAGCAGTACAGAACGAGAAGCCCTGAAGAAGATTGCCTCCGGGAAGAAGAAAGACTCCACCCAGATCGAAATCCGGGGAGGAGGACTAAACCCTAATCGCTGGACAGTCGCCTAGGCCACCTGGTTAGGAGTAAACAACATGAATATACATAACGATCAACTTGGATTTCCTTTGAACGACCATGCTTTAAACGGACTCTACCAGGGTGCACATCCTTGCAAATCCCGAATTACTTTTATGTGACCGGTACACATATGGTGTACGTCATTAATGGACCTATAACTAATATGTAAACCTTACTTGGGGAATTGTCTCTGATTTATGTGACAGGTACACCTATGTATATTGTCAACATATATTGTTTCAAATAGGTTACGTAACTAATAATCTTCTATTAAATCTTAACCGTAAATTTCATATCGAACCATCATAGTAATTTAGATGATGTGGATCACGTAGCGCTTCGAAAAACAGCCTTATATTGATTTTAGTATAGATAACACCCCCAATGGTCAAACTGATATTGTTTCCCTAAAAAAAATATGCATGAGATTTGTCTAGATTCGCATATATCTAGACGTTTTAATTTATATATGTAGATAAATCTCCAAAATTCTTTTTTGGACAGAGTAGGCGAGAACACATTTTTACAAAGCAAGTTAAAAGAAATGACAAACATGAAGAGAGTGAAGCCCCTGAATCAAAGTCGAGCAAGAAAACTAGAGAGGCCACACTTAGCACTAAGCAACCTAGACTAGCGATCCCGATCGCGCCTTATGAGAAGCCAACGGACATCGTTGCACTGAACACACCAAGGCATTGCTGGAGAGGGCCGGCTGCCCTCTCGCTCCGGGTCACGGAGCACCGATCTTTCCAGCAGACTACGAGGACCGGGAACAATGACAATGAGGGTCATATGTAAAAGATTAGTGTGGTCCGATCGAGGTGTTGGGCGAGCGCCTTCTCCATTGGTTGCTCACGATATGCGCCTGGGGTGATGGTGAGGTGCTGACGAGACGCGTTTGGAGGTGCTTCGGGAGGTGGCCTGGGTGAGTGCCTAAAGGTGGACCAAGCAAGGGGCCAGCGGCCGGCGAGGAAAGTGTGTGTTGGGATTTACCCACGGATTGATCACATCAAATTAGAAAACAAACAAACACGCTTGCCAAAGACGCATACTGTGTCGTTCGTTTTTGTGGTTTTTCTTCTCAAATCCCTCGGTTACAAACCCATGTCCTTTCTATTGATATGAAACCAAGAACGACTAAAGTAACTAGTAGAAGAGACTTTTTTTATTGACAATCAATACCTTATATATTTATCGTAACAAATAGTACATAACAAAGATACATGAACTTTCTTCAGCGGTTACAAAATAAAGCCTAAAAGAAACTAGCAAAACAACGAGGACTTCAAACGCTTTCTTCTCCCACGACACAATCTTGTTGTTCTTCGAATGCAGCCACACAGAAAAGACACCAAACGATATACATGTAAACACAACGAGGGTTCTCTCGTAATTTTTGATCCGTAGTGCTAAGGCTACGTGAATGCATGCAGCCATTAGAGTAATCCACTAACATCGGAAAGAGAACCAACACCAGTATTCCAGGTAAGACGAAACGAACAACTTGGTCGACGTTGTTGGAGAGTCAAGAGTACGAATCACCATTGTCGAGAATGTAGCGGCCTGGATAGATTTTACGAGGAAAAAGGTCCTTGCGACAAACATAAAAAATCATCCAAGACCGATCTAGCGAAGCAAGATCTGAAAGACCATATCTAAAGAAATTTGATCTTTCAACACCATCATTGACGCCAGGAAGGAACTCAAGTCGTCGAACGATGGGGCGAAGAAAACTTGTTGGGCTAAATATGGTACACTGGGTCTACAAGGTCAACTAGAAAGCCCAACTCCAGTTTAAAACGAATCATTGAAATTTGAAAGATACAAATGATTCATAGTAAAACAAGTGGTAATAATTACAGAACCAACATGGAAATTATAATTCAAGTTTTGATACATCAGAAAAATCGGAAAATTGTTACTTCTCGTAAGTACGGTTGTGTTCATATAAATATGATAAGGTTTAATGGAGTGAAGTTGAATGTCATTAATCTGGAATTGCTATTTTGCATGGATAAGAAAGCCAGGTCTCTCAAGTTCATTGTCATGATATAACCCCAAAACTTGTCAATATGTATTTATGCATTGATAATGAAAATCGATCCAAGAAATGCCTTTTTATTGCTTTTGAATAGGAGAAATTGTTTTGGCAAGGTTTAAATCATCCAGTTTCGGTGAAAATATACAGATTCATTCTTTACATATATGAGAAGTCCTCACAAAAGTTTCAAGAGTATTGTAGGAAGTTAGGTTCATGAAGAAAAATCATGTTGTCAAAATCAACAAGTGTTGAGGTTTTAATCAAATCAATACACCGAAATATTATAGATTCAATATTTTCTACATGGTATCATAGAATTTATGCACTAGTCTATCTCTAGTTATGTACGTATACGTACTCTAACATCCATCAAGTTTAAGTTCGAAGCAAATACATGGTGCAAGTTATGCACAACATTGGCCTTTACTCCTACTTACAACATGTTGGCTTTGAGTTACGAGTAGATGTTTTCGAGATGCCACTCATTCCTAGAAACTTAATTATGGACTGAATGCAGGTGCTCACGTTACAATAACACACATATTTATCTCATGCCGCCCGAGCCCAGCGCCAACCTCTATGATGTAGGTTTGATGATCAAACTTGTTTTGTGGTCTAGCAGTATAGTACAACAAACTAACCTATGATAGAACAATAGAGGTTAAAGGCGCACATATTTGACCCTTGAATAATTACAAACGCTGATATACATATGAAGTGGGTAGAAGTTTGATAGTTATGTACAGAGGAAAACATGTCGAAGTTGGTAGATGACATAAATCAGATGTACTCATAGCAGTTGCTCAGTAAAACATGTTATATATAGGCTATTGTATAGGTCTCTCTCATCTCGTGCCACATGTGACAAAGCCTCAGCTATCATCTAACTCTTTGTTTTTGAAAATGTAAGCTATATACATTACCTCTCACTCTCCAAAATTATTATGTCGTTAGAACCAAAAGCAAAACACGCGAACTCCAGTAGTCACATTATACAAAAAAAAGTTATAAGAATAAGATTAACCGGTAAAAGAAAAATAAAAAAAATGTAAATTGAGTGCATCTTCCGATGGTTGATACATGTATCAACCTTGTGTAACTTTTGTATGAAACCCCTACAATAAAGTTTCAATAATAAAAATAATGGCTATACGCATCAGTCGATGTAGAGGCCCTAGTGTTGTCCCCTTTTCTTAAGAAAAAAGTCAAATCGAATGCATGTCCTAGTAACTCATCATACCTCTTGAAGAAAAAAAAGGAAGCTAATCATATAGTGCACCAGTATGATAATATATATAATCCTAACTAAATCATGTTTCAGTTCCAATTGCTTAACCAACCTAGATCAAAATCGGGCCGATAACTAGTTTAAGTTTGACGGCGACCAGACGAGCTTTTGATACAACTGACTACATTTTTGTGTGTGACGGGATTTGTGTGTGATCCTGGGTTAGATCCACCAAAAGGTTGGCCCTTGTGCTTATTGTGCTAGCCCATGGTCGTGGTCGGTTTGTGTTGCTTTGGTGAAAGGTTCACTCCGGTGTCATGTGCAAGTGGAGGTGGCATCTAATCCTCACTATGGCATTCAGTTTCCGTATCCTTGCATTTATCCAAGATCATCACGGAGCACAAGTGACACACATAAACATGTTCTTTGCATGCTTAATTCTAGTAGAGGATCTATACAAAGCTCCTCCTGTCTTTCTGCCAAGATATTTTTTTGCCATTTCATCCCCATCCTATGGGCTATTGTTTGTAGTTGATGCTATGATTCATCAGCATGTTAGTATCAATATTATGCCCGACCTCCCCCCTTTTTTTAAGCGGGGACAGAATGAAACGACCATAATAAAGACGCTTACTATCTACTCTTGATTCAACACTCAACAGTTTTCTGTTGAGGTCTATCCCATAGAGGTAGTCAAATTAGCTCAGTGATCAATTTTTAGGTTTCGTCGTAAACCTAATTGGTTACTTCCAATTACATAAATCAATAGTTCAAACACTACAGTACAATCAAAGAAAAAAAGAAGTGCCTCGCCTACTAGGCGAGCGAGTTAGCGAAGAGGTTTAGGGATAAGAGAGTGTCGGTGCGTACGTAACCTTCATTCTACTACGCTACACAAAGTCACTTAGCTCGACGTTAATTAAGAGAGTAAAGGACCGCACCCTATGGGGATCATCGAATCGATAGCCATTTTCATGTTTGAAGGGGTTTATATACAGAAGGCCTGGAAATTCTACCCGGAGCAGGAGATTCAATTAAGCGAGATTCCGACGCTATAATTTCGCCTCTGATGCCACCGCCTAAACTTGGGGCTCCTTAGAATCGAAGGTTACAAATCTGCAAAATATCCTGACTGGTTACTGAATTTCGTCGACTCGAAGGGTTGCCATTAGCGTTTCTTGACTCTTTTTTCGGAAGCCCCCCTCCCCCCCCCCCCCCTTCTTCTAAATTAGAACACAACATCTATTATTTTCCTCTTTGGTTTTAGTTCTGAGTAGTTCCCATCTTGATTTGTATGACTGAGTCGATGAGTTGAGCCAAGTCGCTAAGGTACTGACTCATCATGGACTAGTCACACGATTAGTAACGATATTTTAAAGATGTACTTCCTTCGTTTCAAAATATAAGATGTTTTAGATTTGTGAAAAAAATATATCTAGGCTTCTTTTTGTTTGAGGTTCATTGAGGTTTGGAGTGAACCAACACACTAAAAAAGTCTAGATACATTTTTTTCACAAACCTAAAACATCTTATATTTTGAAATGGGGGGAGTACTAGTCAAGGTTTTTTTCGTTGAAACACAAGTACTGACTCATAGAGTAGTCGAACGATTCTTAATCCTTACTTGTACACATGTGATTCCAAGAAGAAACTCCTACATGTGAGGAAAGTTAAAAGCACACGTGGTAGTTTCTGCACTGAATAAAAGTTGCACAATTAGAATGTGTCCGCTCTTCAACTTGCACCTCATGGTTTAACATCGAGATATTCAAGTGCAGAAAAAATCGAGATATTCCGGCTAGTTTGCAGATTCAGAACAGTAATAAACTTGTACTTGATACGTGATTTTATAAAGAAACTTCTACATGTGAGGAAGGGGTTAGTTATTTTTGCAGTGAATAAAGGTTACACAATTAAAACATGGCAAATCTCCAGCCATTCTTCCAGTTGCAAACTGCAGATGGAACACTTCAATCCAGTAATAACTTGCAGCAAACCCCCATGTACTGAACCATCCCATTCGCAATAATTCTATGCATCATAGATTCATAGTACAGATTAACAGACATTTGGGGATCAGAAGCACATGGCACTAATTTTGGTGCAGACACCCACTATTTCTGATTCACGAGATCATACACACCATATGTGTCGCGTGCTTTGACAGTAGCTATTTAATCAAACAGTTGCAACAGACATATCTAATCTCACAAAAAACAGAGCCTGTTTAGAACAAAATGCATGCAGAGCAAAAGACAGACTTAATTTTTCTGTGCTTGGAACTTGCAACAGGTCAATAATACATTGCCACAAAATATGTTGGGCAAGAGTTCGTTTAATCTGGGGGTTTTCAAGAGCAAATCATACGAGGTGAATTTTTAGGTCGCCTTCTCTTCCCACCTTTTTGGATTTTTGGCTCACTGGTCACCAATGCGTACATTTTGACAGCAAATAATTCCTCTGGCAGTTCCTTTTGGTTCTGTTATTAAATATCAAAGATTAGATGGCTGGTATGGAAGGTACAGGGACATTTGGGTACTTTTGTGATTTTCAGAGATGCATACCATAATATTGTGGATATACAATCCACACTTTTGAAATAGCTCCCTAAAATATGCATCAGATCTGGTGACACTGTTATCCTCCTTGTCTAAAACAAATCCTGAAAACATAAATAAAATATTTTAATTAGTTTCCAAATAAGAATAATGTGGTGAACTGTTATACAGTTCCATTGTTATACTGAGCTCACCGTTTCTTGCAATGTTCTCTTTCAGAACAAAAAAACCATCTGATTTGAGCCCAACCTGGAAGCAACATTATCAGTGTTTAATTAACATTGCATAGATTGTAGAAGCCCCATGAGCATAATAGTAAATCAGATACTAGTTCTACTAATAGGCGCATAGATATGGTCATTGAAGAACAAAAATGAAACCGTAAGTAAACAAGAATTCAAATAATCTTTATATAGGCCGACAGGAGCTTGATTAGAACAAGGCGTTTGCTCCAACTTACAATAAAAAAAAAATGAATTATAAAACTAGTAGCAGCGCCGCTGGACATGTTACTGTTGAAACTATAAAAGGAGCAGCTTTCTGCATATGCATAAGAATTTTTTTTAAGCATTTGTTTAGCAGGGAAATATGAACTTTCTTTTTCTAAAGAAATAGTATAGCACTGTAGTATGCTTCTGCAGGGAAAATACAGACAAATGCTTCAGCATAACGGAACCAAAAATCAGGGCACTATTAAAACAAAATATAAGCGAGTTCAACTGCATCACCTTCGCACGATTAAAAAATGAAACAAAATCATCATCAGTAAGTTGCCCTATGCACCACTGGATCCATATCACATCATATCGTCCTTCCTCAGGAGTGAAGTCCTGAAGCAAGAAATGAACTTTACCACGTGAGAAGAAGAAGCAAGAAATTTGCGAAGAGTATAACCGCAATAAAAGAAACTCTAAAGATGCCAACCTGAAGCGGTATACAATAAAAGTTAGCAGCCTTATGTGTATCTTGTCCTACATCCATACATCCAGTAAGATTTTCCCGTGCCGCTTCTAGAAAATGGGACACTGGCTCGACAAGATCAACCTGAAAAACTCAACTCCAGTTTAAAATGTATCACTGAAATATGAAAGATACATATGAGGCACAA
The DNA here is from genome assembly GCA_916181665.1 of Avena sativa. Lineage (NCBI taxonomy): Eukaryota > Viridiplantae > Streptophyta > Magnoliopsida > Poales > Poaceae > Avena > Avena sativa. The sequence goes on from OV702282.1 coordinate 294,843,443, forward strand.
TAAAATAATCATAAAATATTACTCCCTCCAGTCCATATTAATGGCCTCAACTTTATCTAGATTCGTATGTATCTAGTTAACTATTTGGACTAGATGCATTCGTATCTAGACAAGTACAATTGGAGCATGAACATTATAATTCAAGTTGTGATAGATCAGAAACCCCATGAAAAAATGTTAGTTCTCAAAAGTATGATTCTGTGCATATGACAACAGAAGCTGCATGGAGTGAGAAAAAATATTCATTAATCTAGAACAGCTATTGTGCATAGATAAGCATGGCAAGCCATTCAAGATAATATTGTCATGGTACAACATCAAAATATGTGACTGGTGAGAAGAAAAGCTGCATCGCGTACCTCATTGAAATGCCTCAGAAGAAGGTTCTTTGTAACCCGTCCGATGCCCGAGCCACAATCTGCCATAATTTCAGACATGACAAATACAAGTGCTCAATTAGATCGCGGAGAGCAGCCATGAGATTCCATAACGTGAACATTAGGTAGCCACACAAATAGAAGAACTAGTTAAGTGCTCCGTGCAGAGCTCAGCTCACCAAGCGCAACCAGATGGCGCTTCGCGGTGGCGCCGAAACGCTCGGCGAGGAGAGGCCGGAGGAAGGCGTCGCTGCCCTTGACGTCCACGTCGTTGACGCACCCGTAGCCTCCCAGGACGCCCTCGGTCGAAGCCTCTACGCCCTAAGAACGCGCCAATTCGAGAAACCAGTAAGCTAAATCTGCAGCTAGGGGTGTGCATACGGATTTGGGGGTTTAGGGTTTAGTGAGGGAGGGAGGGGAATGGGCGGCTGGGCGAGTACCCGTTAGAATCTACCTGCCAGTAGGCGATACCTTTGGAGTACCATTCCTTCCGCTTCCCTTCGCCGCCGCCGGCGGACTCCCCGTTGCTTGGAGCGGCTGCCGCGGGCGGAGCGACCTCGGCGGGGGCTGGGTCGGACGTGCTGGCGCCGACCTCCTCGGCCCACATCTCCGTGGCGCTGGAGAACTCTCGGCCCGTGGAATCGAAGCCACGAGAGTCCATCTCTCCAGCGGCGGCGGCGGTGGCGGCGGCGGAGGCGGGGAAGCAAGTAAGAGTTGCTCAGGCGCGAGGGAACGAGGGAGTAAAGTCACCACGCAACTATATCCTTGCGAGTGCCGTCCGATCAAGATCCAACGCCGAGGGTTCATTCAAACTTTAAACTCAAAATTCAAACAGTTCAGAAAAAAATAAAAACTTCCAGTGAATTATTCTGGAATTTTTTTGTTTCATTTGTATTATCGGTTTATGATTTATTTATTTTTTAACTCGAATCACAAAAAGTTATTTAATCATAATCCGTTTATCCAAATAAAGATAAACTTTCCTAGAATACTCGAAGGAAGAAATATGATTCCTGGAAGTTTTCCAATTTTTCTGAATATATTGAATTTTAAGTTTATAATTTGAATGAACCCAGTGCGTTGGATCTTGATCAGATAACACTCACAAGGGTAAAGTTGCATGGTAACTTAAAGTCACTATATATCCCAGTCCAAAATGAGTATATCTGCTATATTTGTTTTCGACGGGTACCCTTCAGCATACATGTGTTCGTAGTGCGTGCAACCTTTTGGTCCCTCCGACCGATTAAAATTCATATCTAGCACTAAAACTTGACTAAATACATTTATATAAATCTTGATAAATCTAAATCAACTAATATGAGTCAAAGAAGTACTTCTGGACCTGTCCAGTCCCTCCTACGGCGAAGTAGGGGGGATGCATTTTTACATGGCGTTCAATTTAGTTCAAATGAATTCTCGATACAAAATTCAATTCAAATTGCACAATTTTGCAAAAAAAAGAGTCACGTTTGGTAGCTAGCATTCATTCTGAAATTGTAAAATTCAATCAAGATTCTATACCCACCATGTTTGGCGGTCATGAAAAATCATAACCATCATTTCAATTGGTATAGGGGTGACAGTGGGCTAACCCTAACTCCTCGCCGTTGCCACCCATTCTCCCTCCCCTTGTCGCCCCCGAGGTGGCCATCGGACAAAGCCGTGTGATGCTGGTTAAGGAGGTGGTGGGGACCTAGTCCCTCTTGGCTCTAGCCCAGAGGTTTGGAGGAAGGCCTCCTAGCTAGGGACTAGAGGCTCTGCGCGGGTGGGGACAACACGCCCGGCGATGTGGGGATAACGAGGGGTGGGAAAGGTGGGGTGGGACGGTGTGGTGCGCCAGCTACGCCCATGCATAAGCAACCCTAGATGGGCTCGTGTGTGCCTCGCCCCCAGGTCGCGCCAGCTCGGCTCTAGATCTATGGAGGGTTGGCTTCCAGGTAGTCCTCCTCCTATGGCGGTGATGGTCGAAGTTGTTTCTATAGTAGTGACAGCGATCCAGCTGCCCAGATGAGACCATCTTGGTCTCATTTTTTGGTGCATTTGGGTGCCTGCTGCAACGGTATGGTGGGCTTCGCGCTCCTCCGTCAACAACCTTGAAAGAACATGTTGGGCCCCCATGTGTGGTTTTGGTAATTAATGACAATCTTTATGGACTAATGTGTGTATTAAGTTATACTTGTAAGATTTGTCCATTGGCATCGCTTGGAGCATGTGTTGGCTTCAAGGTCGATGAAATGAGAAGATGATGTGTTGTGCAAGCTCAAAATACGCCATCTATAGAAGATCTCATGTTTGATGCTTGCCATCCTCGGTGATCATGGATCGATGATGAGGAATCAAGTAAGGCGTTCCATCTTGAGAAGGTCAAGTTCGTCTACATCGAGCTCAAGGCAAAGGTATAATCTTGATAGGTTTTCCCTTTTGCCGGTCTCATGTTGTGTGTGGGAGACCGGGTTTAGGTTAGATAACCGTACTATTAAGAGGGGCTCTCGAATGAGTAACTCGACCACATCGTTCGGAGAGAGCTCAAACCTTTGCATACTTGCATCATCATATTTGGTTGTTATTTGGTCTTATCCATGTGAGGATATAGAGCTTGTGGTAATATCCATAACAAGCTCTAGGTCATCAAAAATGGATTTCCCTTTTATATCTTATTGCGTTTTGATCTTGGAGGTTTTACCGGTTTGTATTTTAGAGATAGGTAAAACTTTCCATTATTTAGTTCTTACTCATGTGAGGATTTAGAGCTTGTGTTAATCTCCATGACAAGCTCTAGTTTATCGAAAACAGATTTCATATGCATTTTCTATTACGTTTTCGATGTTGGAGGTTTTATCGGTTCGTCTTTTTGAGAGAGGTTAAACCTTTCGTCATTTGTATCTATCCTCCCTTGCTGGACTATGATGTTTATTTGCATTATATTTTATAGCTTGTTGTCCTCTTCGAAACGATCCCAAGATCATCAAAATCGGAGTACGGATGCAAAAGTTATGGCCGTTTTCGTTAAGGGATGACCGGTAGTACCGGACCAGGGTCCAGTAGTACCGGAGGTCCGGTAGTACCGCCCATTAGTACCAGGTGGTACTGAATAAGGTGCGTTTGGTGACCTGGGATCCCCAGGGAATGTCCGGTAGTACCGGAATTCACGTTTTTTGGCTTCAATGTTGGATTTTCGGGGGACCTATTTAAGGGGCCTTCTTCCCTAATGGTTCCCAAAAACATTCTTGCAAGTTTTCCCCTCAATTGTTGACCTTCTTGAGCTTGCTTCCTCTCAATCCCTCCTATGATTCTTGCATATTCTTGAGGGATTTGAAAGAGGAGATCTAGATCTACAATCCCACCAATCAATCTCTCCTCTAAGTGAGGGGAACATATTGGGATCTAGATCTTGGAGTCTTTTGTGGATTTCCTCCATTGTTCTTCCTCTCTTATTCCCCCATAAGCTTTTGTAGCTTTGGTGGAATTTGGGAGAGAAGGATTTGAGCACTTCTTGTGTCCTTGCCATTGCATTTGGTGCATCGGTTTGTGTTCTTCTCGGAGGATTTGGTTTGAGTTACTCATTGGAACTTGTCCCTCTTGGGTTCTTGGAACCCTAGACGATTTTGTGGCCTTGGTGGCATTGTGGCCTTGGTGGCGTTTGTTGGGAGCCTCCAATTAAGTTATGGAGAAGTGCCCCAACCTTGTGAGAGGTTCCGGTTGCCACCGACAAGTGCACCGATAGTGGAAGTGTGGATCAATCCCGTTGGGGTGAGATTCACCGAAGAATAAGAGAGGCCTTTTGTGGCGTAGGTGGTTAGATACCACCCCCTCTCCAAACGAGACGTACTCCATGTTGGGAGGAACTCGGTAAAATACTGTCATCCCCGCGTGCCTCGGTTATCTCTATACCCGAGCTCTTTACTTATGCACTTTACATTGTGATAGCCTTCGTGCTTGAAGTAATCTATATCTTGCTATCACATTGTTGCTTGTATTGCTTAGCATAAGTTGTTGGTTCACATAGGTGAACCTTAGTTGTTCTAGGTTGTTCTTGACAAAGTAAACGCTAGTTTTATTCCGCCTTTGTTGAGCCACTCTAGGAAAAGTTTTAATCGCCTATTCATCCCCCCTCTAGGCGACATCCGTATCCTTTCAAACTTGCTGCTTCTTGTGGTGGGGCTGGTAATTTCCTACTTGTACCCATCTTGTTGACGGGCGGTCATTGGCCCGGGTAAAAAACATGCTCGGTGCTTTTGATGCTGACCATGGTGACGCCTGCAGGTGCCATTTTCCACCTTGGAGGCGTGATGATGGGACTGGCAGCCCCCCCTACGCCAGGCGCAACCACGTCATTTCCCTTCATGAAGGCGTTGCTTAGGCTGCGAGAGGTGTCCGCAATGTGGCACTTCAGAGATGGTGGTGTAACGCCTCGGCCGTCCATGGCGCACGCAAGATAGGATTTTCTTGACCATGTGAACAAACACATCAATCAATGGACAATTTGAGGTCACCTTGATCAAGAGCCGGTACCCGATAAGACCTACAAGGTTTCTAGTCATCAACGAGGCAAACCGAACTTACTTTACTCAACCTCATTAGATAGAATTCGTAGAAATGTATGGGATAAATGTCGAGACAAGGTTGAGGATCTACCTTGACAATACTCATGGTGTCATCTATTTCTCATACGAGATCTCCACAACTCAGAGTCTTCTGACTTAAAAGACCATTCACTTAATTAGTGGTAAAACTAGCTAGCTAGATTCAATATTTCCCGCTGTTGTATTATGAAAAGTGTTGATTATTGTTGTATCCTATTCTTCTGCTATTTGATATTGCTGTTATTTAATATTTCTAGTACATTTTTTATTTTTTTTGAAAAAAGTTAGTGACGTTTACATAATTCGGATGCCACTATTAAGATGGTTACTGGTACTTGCCACCAATGAAATTACTGGTGGCGTTCTGCTCGCATGCCACCGCTGAAAGTTTTACAGGTGGCATTCAGGTGGCACGCTACCAGTAGAGGCTACTAGTGGCGTGCCACTTCAACGCGACCAACTCCTTTTTCAAACGCCACCCGTAAGGCTTTTTCTACTAGTGCACAAGGCACATGAGCGACAACCAATTGCCGGTCGGGCGCCTTTGTAACCAATGTTCGTGAACCTTGGCTAGTTCACGAGACGGTTGCTTGTAGTCACATTTGGAGGTTTGAATCATCCACTTAGATTGAGGCATGGAGCATCCAACGGTCAGCAGTCTGGAGTTTGACTGCAACTATGTGATAGACTCGGAAACAACCACAGTACTCGATGGGAATTTGGCCCTAGAAGGAATATAAAAGAAAGACTGCTCATGACTATATCGCTTTAATTTAAGAAGTACTTACATAAACCCACACCTACTGTTAGACTTGATTTCAGATATCTACGTATTTTGATCTAATGACCAACCCACAACCCAAATCTCTCATTTTTGTCCGTTTTACTCTTGAACTGACCTAGTTTCGAATGTCTAAATTGTTATTATTCATGAAAAACATATTTCTATGGTTAGCATAGTAGTGACGTCACATAGTATTACTTGGTTGCGTCATCTTGGATTTCAAAATGTGAAAAATGATCTCAGGTTCTAACTAGTAGGGCTTCTGAGATGGAAAAACTCGGCTTGCTTGGAGCGGTTCTTCACTAATAATCTTATGATAACCGGCATGCAACATGAAAACCAACGAATTAACAAAAACATGAAAAGAAAATAAATATGTGTAAGGCTGTTCTGGTTAAGTTATAGCTGCATCGTCATGACTCTTCAATAAAGATTATTTGGTAAGATCACTACTTGTACTATGTATACTTCGCCCCCATGTTACACTCTATGTTACTCCTGTCTGAATTAGTCGACATTTCTTATGATTTCTGGTCTTGTGTCACACCCAGCCTCCTTTTGCCACATATTTCTTAAACTTCTAATCAAATTGTACTAGGCGGTGGATGTTTTTATTTGGAATGAGTGGTATCTGGAAGTAAGACATGTAAAGGCAATTCATGGAGGTTATAAGGATTTATGTCAAGTATATTTTGTGTTGTGAACAACATCAATAAAGTACCAACATCCTTTTTTTAATTGAAAGTACCAACATCCTAGTGCTGAGAATACTAGTTGGACCCTCTTGGTGAAATGTTGGAGTTCTGAGTGCACATGTGTGGGGTTCAATAGAAATACCAACATCCACGAAGAAAATAGAAATATATCATGTACTCCCATGTGTGTGGTACAATCCCATGTTTTGTCACCTCTAGAAGCTATTAAGAGATTACAAACAATCACGACATAGACGAATATATATCTACCACCTTAGAAAATTTTAGATCTGAATTTAACTCCTAAAAACATTGAGGTACAAGATGCATCTAAGGCGTAACTAAATTTCAAAACTAAATTAAGTTTAGATCTCAAGAAAATGTGTGAACATCACAAACACACAGTCAAATTTATTACTCTGGTAAATTGGTCATTTTTTCTCCCAAGCTATGATCGTACTTTGACTTGTACATTTTTTGCACCATAGGTGAATCTTATGTTTTTATATTCAAAGAATATGTCTGTAACGTCTCAAAGTAGTAAGCAAGAAAACACACGAACAAAGACACCTCCACAAAATTTCCACCAGGAAAGATATTCCATATGTGAGCCTTATTTGGGGTACTTATTAAATTGACTTTAAAATCATTGTAATACATTTTGAAGGCTCCTTTTGGTGGAAATCCAATTTACTTCTTCTTGATGTTTATAAATATATGGCAAGGTGTAGCTTGAGAGATGGAAAATCACCTTTTCTGGTCAGATTTATGGCATGATAATTGCTTGCATCCGATGTACTCCCATATGATGAATTTTTCCAAATATTTGGCATTGTTAGTGCACAAAGTCATTGATCATGATGTTTTCAAAGATCTTTTCCATCCGCCTTTATCTAAGAGTACATATGCGAAAGTTTTAGAAATGGAAGAGGTCTATGATTATGCTGGCATCAGTAGACATTAGGAAGTTCATGAAGTATGGATACTTATTTGGAGGAATCATCATCTTAGAAAGCATGTAGAACTCTCAATGGGTATAGTATGAACTCCTGATGGAAAATTGATCGTGTGTGGACAGGTTGCAAAGTTTACTACAGATTTGTTTATGTTGGATCACCTCTAAGTATACAACAAGCTAGGTGGAAATATTGGAGGTTGATTTATTTCTCTAATGGCTAATCTATGATTCATCAATTTTGAGGTCCATAGGATTTAACCATGTTGACACCAAGGAAAAAACAGAATATGTATATTAACTTGAAGAGGAAGCATTCATGTTTGTGTGCCCTGACAGAGGAGAGAAAAACATTATGAAATCTCTTACAATCCTTCTATGCGGATAGTAAACTATCCGAAATATCATGTCAAACTTCCATGTGATGCTCATAATACACACATGTGCATATATTGTACGCGTTAGAACTCAAACATGGAATTTGGGTCCCATCTACTTTTGTAGTATATTTTATTTCATACCCCCTACCAAATAATATTTCCTTCACGACCCTCTGATTTTGACCCCATGTTACCTGTCCATATATATGGGATACAACCAATGGACAAATCGATGATTGCGTAAGTGAAGAGAAGCACCACTTACCTTGGGCCCACAAATATAGGGGTCAGGGATCCTCATCTTGTGATCCACTCATTTTCTCATTCTCAGTTACTGTGGTATAAGTAACTAATTAGTTAGTGTGTTATGGTTCATCTGTTGTCTCCAATCCTATTAGAATTCTATCCATGTTGCAGAAGCTTTGAGTAAGTATTGGCCATCACTTAGTAGATAAAAAAGGAAGTACTTTGGAGTAGGAGGCATGAGGAAAACTAACATGGCTTACTTGCTTGTAGTCATTTAAGGGATTGGATTATCTAGTGAGATGGAGACATGGAGTCATCCATCAATTGACACCCTGGCATCCCTGTCCCAAATGTAATAGACTTTGGAGCAACCACCGTGGAGAACTTTTATTAAGAATATTTAGGATTATAGGGAGCTTGTTGATTGCACCATAACCTGATCAGAAAATCCCAAATTTTGTGTACATGCTTCTCTAAGAAATGCTAGTCAACATTATCATTCGCCTCTGATACGTTCAATTTGTAGGCACTATCGACATTTCTCTAGGGTTGAATGTGGTAAAACACTCAAACACAACAATTCTATATACTGTGAACACATGATACATATAATTGATTTGTTTGTATGGCATTACTATAACTACCCTAGCAAGGTTGCAACCCCTCAACCGAAATTATTTTTGTTAGATCACCTCTAAGTATGGAAGTTAACGCTTGATCACTAATTCATACAATGCGAAAAAATATTTTACCAAACGTAATACATGATCGAAGTTCATTAATTATTTACATGCAATATGCTCGATGCTAGAGTTAAAAGTATTTCATTTTTGGAATATCATGAGTTCCCTAAAAAGCTTTTAACACTAACATATATAGTACCGCAATTCCACCACATACAAATTAAAACATGCTATGTATAGACCTTATCGTGGCCTCCTTGGCCTCTACCTCCAAGCCTCCTCTTCTGGCGCTAGATCGATCGTTGCCCCCTGCCATCCCTACGCCCCACACAGCTTAGATGGTGCGGGAGTGTGGCGCGGCTCTAGGTACTAGGGAATATTTAATTTTCCTTGTTGGAGGACTAGTAGAAATATTAAGTTTTTTTGGGTAAGTTTTGGTCTCTAGTTGATAGTGACGAGGTTGTGGCTTCAACATCATCATGGAGTAAGTCCTCCTAGTAGTTGTCCTTGTTCCGAATGTGCTCATTGCATCGATGGGAGGCGTGTGTAGGTTGTGTATTGCATGTGATCAACTCAACATCATCTTCTTCTCTAGGGAATGAATCCTTCAAGATTGACGTTGCCGACACTTCCTCGAAGAGATTGGTGACTTCCTAGCTACCTTTGTGGATACTACTTTCGTGTCCCGGCAGTTCCGCCATTGACACTCAAATCTTGAGTATGTAACATCAACACATCGATGGCATGTGCGGGATGGAGGGGATGAAGAACTCCCCATTGACTGGATTGCGTCTTCTTGTTTGTTATTTTTTTGGTAATGTTGGCATCTTATTAATATAGCTCTCTAGCTTAGTCACAATCTTGAGGATGGAATGTATGGTATCTCCTCTACTTATCCTCAATTGATGCACTAGTGGTGGGGAATCAGGTGGATTATCATCATGTTTTTCTTCAATAGATGGCTGTTCATGTCCCTCACATGTACTGCCTTGTCCATCATCATCATCATTGTCTTAGCATCATCACCTCCCCATGATTTTCATGCACGAAAAGAGAGTTAACTGGATCCAAGTCAACTTGAGGTGTGGTGGCATGATGCTTCTCTTGTTTCCCAATAGCTTGTATTGTTATATCTTGACTTCTACATGTCTTTTTCTTTATTTGATCCCATAATTTGTATCTAAATTCATCACTTGGACTACTGAGATAGATGCACATTTTGTCTTTCAATCAAGCTTGGATCTCTCATCCCTCGGGAAGTGCACAAATGCCTTGCACCCAAAGACCTTCAATTTATCGGATAACACTTCCTTCCTTTACCAAAATCATTGAGGAATATCACCTACAAGAGGAACAGAGGGGGACATGTTTAGTACATACATAGCACGATTCAATGCTTTAGCACAAAAATAAATACGTAACTTTGCATGCGAGAGTATAGCTGTGACCCTCTCGGTGAGAGTCCTGTTTATTCTCTTAGCAAGTCCATTAAGATGGGGTGTATTTGGTGGAGTCTTCTCAAGCCTGATGCCAAACTTTCTTCAATACCTCTCGAAGGGACCATGGTATTCACCACCCCATTTTCTTATCTGGCGCACTTCAACTTCCTACCAATTTATCTATAAACCTTGGCATCGAATTTGTTGAATACATCGAGCACATGCCACTTGATTTTCAACACATATATAAAAACTTTCTTGAATGGTCATGAATGAATGCCACAAAGTGTAATGCTCCTCTAGGGTTTTTTTAGTCATGAAATAAACATTAGTGTGCACAATTTCAAGAACATTCTCTACAGGATGCGGCGAGCATGTACGAATGCAACCCTATGTTGTTTTCTAGAAAAACAATGTTCACGAGGTTTCAAGGTTATACCCTTTAACTTAGGGAGTACTCCATGCGAGCAAGAGCTACATGCCCTTATCACTCATATGCCCAAGCCATTTGTGCCAAAAATTAACTGAAGTGTCATTCTAAGTGATGTTCATCACATCGCTACATAGCTTGATTTTAGTCACATAGAGACAATCTTCTTTGCTTCCTCAAGCCATGTCATAGAGCCTTTGGCGAGCTTCCATTTTGCAGCACCAAAATAACTTACATGGAGAATTTCACGGAGCTTTCCAAATTGAAACAAATTCAGTGGTAAAATATTGTGCACATGTCTCACGTCATTGAGAACCAACCTGAAGCATGTGTTTGTCTCAATGCATATAGTGCCCTTGCCAACAATTTTCGACGAACCACTATTTACCATCCTCACGTGGCCAATAAATCCACCGGTAAAGGATGTGAAATACTCATTGTGTGATGTAATGTACAACCCAACTCATGACATCATCATGAACAACACTATAGCATTATCCATCTTTAGTGACTAGGTAATCTTCACCTTGCTCACATTCTGCAGTTATGGTGGCACTATTCTCACCCTTTTGCTTGGCCTTCTTTTTGAATTTTCCCTCTTTGAGATCTCTTTTGTATTTCCTATGATCACTCTTCTTGTGTCCCGACTTATCACAATAATAGCAATCAACTCCCATTTTTCTATCTTGACTTTGATCTCCCCTGGATTTCTGGTCTTTTCAATGCTGAGATTTTCCTTGGCCTTGTCCATAGTTTTGATTATTATCATGGTATTAAGTCACATACATATCAAAATAGGAGGCATTACCTTTTCCCCTCTTTCTGGCTTGTTCATTCGGCATACTATTCTTCACCATCTGCAACTTCAGCTTCCCTTCCGGAGCTGAATTACTAACTAACACAACAAGCGTTTTCCATTTGTCAAGCATGGAATACAGAAACAACAATTGCTTCACCTCATCCTCAAAGTTAATCTTCATAGCAGAGAGTTGACTTATAAGAATTTCAAGTGTTCAATCACACTGCTACGATCTCAGTACTCAAGATTTGCAAGTCTTTTGAATACAGAGGCCTTGTTCATAGTTATGTACCTCTTATACATTGACACCAACTTATTCCACATCTCATACGCATTTGTGTTGTTTGCAACATGGTGGAATATATTATGGTTTAGGTAATCGAACCATACATTCTTCCTTTTGATTCATCACTCTTCATTCTTCTTCCCTGACACATGTTAGCAACTTATCGTTCACAATTGGTTGACACAAATATTTGCAACAAAGGATGTCTTCCATCATGGGTGTCCATTATGAATAATTGGAAGAATAAAGTTTTTTCATGCCACTTGTGGTGGCACATTCTTCTAAAGCCATTGCGAGCTTGCAACAACCTTTGAGAAAACATGGGGGCTCTGATACCACTATGTTGTAAAAACTAGAATATAGATTGATTAACCCAACCTTGTGATTAGCATACTCTTAAACGTGATATGAAAATACGAAGCAAAATTAATGTAAACTTAATTAACACTCGTATGTTAACCCGCGGATTGTTGCTCGTATGAGAAGTAAACATATGCATCAAACATATATGGAGGAACATCACCACTTCTCATCTCTCTCCAAAGCTGAGACATTATCTATACTACGGTGAGAAGCTCTCCTCTTGGCTAAAAACAATCCTTCATCACAAGGAAAATTCAAAACTTCATTTATATTATTCTAATATGATTATTTATCTAATTAGACCATATTATCTAATTTGTGCCCATGTGGTGGGTGACGTGTGAGTTGATGGTGTGGCTGATTGTTGATCATGGATGCCTTATGTTGGGGTATCGAAGGTAGGGCATGTAGAAATACATTTAAGCATGAGCCAGACACCATTTCAGAAAGATTCACTTTCCATTATCAGAGAGCTCACTGCATGATCATACCAGATCACTTATGCCCGAATCAAGGACCCTGAGTGGTCTCGAATTACCAGTGTAGAAGACGTTTCACTATTTTACTTATTGAATGCTGCATCGACATTCACTTTAACTATGCCAGATTTAGGTGGTTCCCGATGAGGAATCTCCTCCTTTGGTTCTCTCTTCCTCAGTTTGCCTGATTGACAAAGATCGATGGCAGTCTGTGGCATCCCGCAAAACCACTACTAGAAAATCGCGTTGAATTGGTGCATTGCATCGTCATCATCATGCATTGTTTGCATAAAACTATTTCGCAAAGCCCGTGTTGTTTTCTAAACGCCCCTCTCTATTCAAACATCAAAACCGGGTCCCCGGAATATTTTGTTTTGGCCGCTATTGGTTTGCACATGGCCCGTTTAAAACAAATAAAAATTATATTAATTTTAGCAGGGGCAGTCGAACGGGCCGTCCCGACCCGAACGACCACCCCCAGAATTTAAAACGGTCCACCTCCTAAATTCCTAAAGCTACCCACTATCCTACCCACACCCCTGGCCACCTCACCCGGGCCAATAGCCATGCGCCACCTCAGCTACCCCCTCTCCCCTAACCAATCCTGGCCTGCCACCTACCCTCCCTCTCTCTCACCCCCTCTCCCCACCTGGACAACAGAGCACACACGCCTGGCCTTTTTCCCACCAACCCCTGCCTGGCCGCGCCCCCCTGGCTCCCTGCCCCGTGGGCCCCACGCGGTCAACCCACCTCCCCTGGCAGCTGGCACCCTCCCCAGAAAACCCCTCCCCCAGGCCGAACCTTCCTCTGGCCCCCGTCCCCACCTGGGCCCACCGCCCAACTCCCCCGTCTCCCACCTCGCGGTGACCTCCTCCCTCCTCTGCTAGCCGCTCCTCCCGTTCGCCCCTCACCGGCGCCGCCCTCCTCCTTTCCCTCGCTCGCCTCACCCGCCCTGCAGCGCCTCCGCCGGCCTGCGTCCCCTCCAAGCCCTTCCCCGCGGCTCTCCTCCCTCTCCCTCGGCCGCGTGCCGCGCGCCCCGGCGCAGCGCCCCGCCGCCGCCGCCGGCCCTGCTCGCCTTCCTCGCCCCGAGCTTCACCTGGCCGCCACCATCTGCCCGGCCCCGTCGCCCCGCCGACCGGCAAGCCCCGCGCGCGAGCATCGTCCCTCCCCGCCGATGCTCCCGCCGCCCCCACCGTCGACCGCGCCGCCTCCCTCCGTTCGCCTCACCGGCCGCCGCTCCCCTCCGTTCTCCCCTCCGCCTCCGGCCCCCGTCGCCCCGCTGCTGCCTGCCCCGTCCCCAGGAAACCGCCGTCGCCATCAACCTCCGGCGCGCCCAGCGGCCCCTCCGTCGGCCAGCGTTGCCTGCCCCGCGTCCCCGCCGCCGGCGAGCGTCCTCCGGCGCGCCGCCGCTCGCCAGGACCCGCGCAGCCTCCGCCAGGCCACGCCCCGCTCCGTCGCTCTGCCTCGCCCTCGCCAGCGAGCGCGCGCGCTCTGCCCCGAGCAGCCGCCGTCGCCGGCGTCGCCAAGGTCGTCCGCCGCCCCTGCAGAGTTCATCGCCCCGTCCAGCCCCTGCGTGGTGCTCGTGCGTGGTTGCGTTGGTGCTTGTGTGTGCTGTACCAAGACCCGTCCCCGAAGGCCTCCAACAGGGACCCACAAGAGCTGCATCACGGACGCGTCACGGTTTTCGGTGGAACCCTCATATGCCAAGTCCGCCTCACGAACCCCGGAGACCAAGCCTCGACACCCCGAACCCGAGCGCCAAGGCCCGACCCTGAAGATCGCCAAGAACGCCCCGGTACCGGACAAGCTCGCCATCGACCTCGAGGACGCCTACACGAGACGACAAGACCGCCACACGGACGCCGAGACCCCTGAACCCTGAGTCCCCGAGCCGAAGGTCGATCTGAAGCGCCAGGACCTAAACCTGCGGGACGCCAAGATCGCTAAGGAACGCCAAGTGCTTCGCTCCGTTTTTCAAGGCCCCGACATCGAAACGACAAGATCGTCGCCATAACACCCGAAGATCACAGGTGTGACAAGTACCGCTTCCCGGACGCCAAGACCGAACCGATACGCCGGGCCGACAAGACCCTCGCGACGACAAGAACGGCATCCGACCGGAAGAATCCGATGCGCCCCCGGCGCCGAACCAAGTCCTGCTTCCCGGACGCGACAAGAACTACCCCGATCCGAAGACCCGAACCCCCGGAGTTCGAGAACGACCCCGGAACCCCAAGTCCGTCGAACCCTGAACCCTGGACCCCGACCCCGAACCCCGGAACCTCAAGATCGTCGTGACCCTCAATGTGTGAACCCTTTCCTCGAACCCTATTTCATAATATAATACAATTGTTGCACATCCAATCATTCATCTCGCATGCATATCCTGTGGTTTGGGGGGCCTTATGTCGATTCGCCTAATAAATAAATATGGGGCCCATATGCGGGCAAATCTAGTCTCATAATGGCCTCATTTAAATTTGTGTAGCGAACCCGGTGCTATCTTTTGCCATGCTAAAACAACATTTAATTGCGGGTAGATAAATAACATGAACCACCTAATTAATTGTCGGGACCCCGGTTCCGCTTAATCTTGACCTGATTGCATCGCACCTTGCCATGCCATGCATCATACATGCATCATGCCGATCTTCTGCCGTTGTATTAAATATTGCATCCGGTGTTTCTTCTAGTGTTTTGCTTCTTCGCGGATAAGGCCGTTGAGTTGATGTGAGCTTCGCCCCGATCTTCGGTTGAACCCTTCGACAATGTTTTCAGGCGAGCATCTCCCCCTTTCTACCTATCTTACTTTTATAGTATTTACTTCCCTCCTGTTGATCTATTGCTATCTGTGTTGCGATGCTTTAGTTTCCGTACCTGTGATATTCCCTGCAGCCCTATATTGCCTTGGACACATCCTATTACCTGTTGTTTGGTAGATAGTTGGACTTGTGCGTCGTAGTCGCTTGCTCAAGTGCTGCTGCGTGTCGTCAAGTGCCACAGTTGTTGATGTATTGCCGCATGTTGACGATGAAGATGATTTTAGTTTTACTTATCATTCACTTTACATTCCTGTTTAACAACTAAAATTGAATTAAGCAGAGGCATCGGTGGGTGATAGATAATATTTGGTTTCCGAACGCCCACTTGTGTCCCGTAAGACCCCGAGTACTTGATACCTGTTCCTTGATTTATCGCGCTATCCACATCCGGGAGGTATATGGGACCCCCCTTAGCCAGAGCTTGATTCCGTCTTATTTCTTGGGGCCACAAACTAGTTTGAGGTTTTATTTACGATCCTGTACTTATGCCATGCTTTACTGCTTTATTTACGATTGTGCGAGGAGCACACTGTACTGTTTTGGAAGCGGAATGTTTACGCGGTATCGACAAGCCCAGCCACACTTTCGGGTTCCCAGTCGTTTACAGCCATTGTCGCAGACCTTGAGGCCGTCTCGGAGCTTGCTTACTCCGTTGCGGGATCTACTTAAGGGGTGGCCCCCTGAAATATTTCTGAATCTTGTGATTGCTTTGTCGTGAAGGCCTCGTTGGGTTTTGATTTGGTTTTTTTCGAGGTTGATCGAGTGTGTGTTGCTATTGGTGCACCCCGGCCGGGTAAAACTTTCTGAAAGCCGTGTCCGCGGATATGGACGACTTGGAGCACAGTATCTCGACCATAGACAAGCATAACTAAAGTTTATTGCTATAAATTTGACTTTATAATGACTAGTAATCAGCTTCACTATAATGGAATGGCTAACTAATACTGCCCACAATTGCTTGTTTGGAGTGTCGCTTGCGACCGTTGTACCTGACTAGTAAGTATTGCAACTACAACGGAATGGCTGAATAAAAGTGCCAACAACTGCTGGGTTTTGGGTTCATCTCATGCTATCTGTATCTGATTAGTAATTGTTGCAACTACCACGGAATGGTTAACTAAAAGTGCCCACTGCTTATCTTATCAGGACGACTGTCTTTAACCTGACTAGTAATTGCTGCAACGATAACCGAATAAATAAAACTGCCAACTGTGTGAGTTCCTCGGTTGACTTCCTCGATCGGTGTCGAGGGGGAAACGCCAGGATGGGTTTGATTGGTGGTAGTATCAGGTTGGTTCCGAATAGGTCTTTCTTACCCCTCTCTGATTGCCGCCAGTTGTATCGAGTCTCTATAGGTTGTTTAGTGCATGCTGCCGCGGCCGCTCAGTCCACCATACCTATGTAGGCGAGGACCGCCGAATTCTAGCCTCGCCGTGTACTGGCCTCAGTACTGACGCTCCTTCTTTTTCCTTTGCCCTTTGTCGGCACCCCCTTTTGTTTAAGCAGGTTTTGAGAACGACGTCGTTAGCAGGGTTACCCTTCCGGCTTGGCCTGGGCAGGCTTATGGACGCCATTGGTTATTCTTCAGGGCTCTTAGCCCCATTTGCATCTTGTCCATAGATGGACGCTCTATCATTTTCAAGGTGATTTGGATCTTTGTATAATATATCTGTATTCTTGACTCTTTGAGTCGCTGTTATATATATCTGTTCTGTGGGTCCCATCGAGGACTGTTGTGTAATGTTATTACTTCGTTTTCCACCCGCACGAAAGTGCCTGGTGGGCACCTTTGAATCGTTTCTATGCGGGTTTGGCGAATTTTGCTCAAACTTGCATAGGTCCGATTCTGAGGGTGTTACAGAGTGGTATCAGAGCTCAGCAGTTGCGATACCCCACAAGTCCAGCCTGTAGGATAACCTAGCTAACGGCCGAAGTAGAGTGTCAAAACTATTTTTGCAAAATCGGTTGGATAGTTCTGATTAGGCCTGATTTTACTCCTTACCCCTCTGCTATTCTCCTCTTATCTCGACGTGTTTTGAATCTGCTCTCTTATCTTTTCTTCGAGTCCAGGATTTCTCGTGGTTGGGTTCCGTCGTACCTTCAGGGTTTCGCTTCCTCCTTTGATAACGGTGTTCTACCATCCGGTGTTCATGCCGCCTGAGTGATCCTTTATCTGTGGTACCATTCTTTGTTCCTTGTTTGTGCCTTCCGGTGTTTTCCGACGCGACGACATCATCTACGCCAGATCCGATGCAGAGTCTGCATCACTCCTTTGTTTCCGAACCTCGCTTATCGAGATCTTCAGTCTGAATCCGAGGGCTGGTTGCATAATCTATCTGTTCGTGTACAGAGTAATGCTTTGAGTGCGGGATGGAGTCGCGACCATACCACTACTCTTATCATTTGCTCGGTATATTGAATGGTGGGTCGATGCAATTCTACTCCTTCCATGGAAGTTCGAGGTGGCCTTACCTTTAACTTCGTCCGTTGTTTTCCGGAGTGTTCTCTTGATGATCAGGGCAACGACTTCTTGTTAGTGGTGTCGCGAGGATCTACACGAAGCGAGAAGACGCAGTTCGCCGACCTTCCTTCCGGTACCATGAGGCGGATCTCGAGGGCGAGATCCATTGTTAGTGGTGTCGAATTGTGGCATCCCGCAAAACCACTACTAGAAAATCGCGTTGAATTGGTGCATTGCATCGTCATCATCATGCATTGTTTGCATAAAACTATTTCGCAAAGCCCGTGTTGTTTTCTAAACGCCCCTCTCTATTCAAACATCAAAACCGGGTCCCCGGAATATTTTGTTTTGGCCGCTATTGGTTTGCACATGGCCCGTTTAAAACAAATAAAAATTATATTAATTTTAGCAGGGGCAGTCGAACGGGCCGTCCCGACCCGAACGACCACCCCCAGAATTTAAAACGGTCCACCTCCTAAATTCCTAAAGCTACCCACTATCCTACCCACACCCCTGGCCACCTCACCCGGGCCAATAGCCATGCGCCACCTCAGCTACCCCCTCTCCCCTAACCAATCCTGGCCTGCCACCTACCCTCCCTCTCTCTCACCCCCTCTCCCCACCTGGACAACAGAGCACACACGCCTGGCCTTTTTCCCACCAACCCCTGCCTGGCCGCGCCCCCCTGGCTCCCTGCCCCGTGGGCCCCACGCGGTCAACCCACCTCCCCTGGCAGCTGGCACCCTCCCCAGAAAACCCCTCCCCCAGGCCGAACCTTCCTCTGGCCCCCGTCCCCACCTGGGCCCACCGCCCAACTCCCCCGTCTCCCACCTCGCGGTGACCTCCTCCCTCCTCTGCTAGCCGCTCCTCCCGTTCGCCCCTCACCGGCGCCGCCCTCCTCCTTTCCCTCGCTCGCCTCACCCGCCCTGCAGCGCCTCCGTCGGCCTGCGTCCCCTCCAAGCCCTTCCCCGCGGCTCTCCTCCCTCTCCCTCGGCCGCGTGCCGCGCGCCCCGGCGCAGCGCCCCGCCGCCGCCGCCGGCCCTGCTCGCCTTCCTCGCCCCGAGCTTCACCTGGCCGCCACCATCTGCCCGGCCCCGTCGCCCCGCCGACCGGCAAGCCCCGCGCGCGAGCATCGTCCCTCCCCGCCGATGCTCCCGCCGCCCCCACCGTCGACCGCGCCGCCTCCCTCCGTTCGCCTCACCGGCCGCCGCTCCCCTCCGTTCTCCCCTCCGCCTCCGGCCCCCGTCGCCCCGCTGCTGCCTGCCCCGTCCCCAGGAAACCGCCGTCGCCATCAACCTCCGGCGCGCCCAGCGGCCCCTCCGTCGGCCAGCGTTGCCTGCCCCGCGTCCCCGCCGCCGGCGAGCGTCCTCCGGCGCGCCGCCGCTCGCCAGGACCCGCGCAGCCTCCGCCAGGCCACGCCCCGCTCCGTCGCTCTGCCTCGCCCTCGCCAGCGAGCGCGCGCGCTCTGCCCCGAGCAGCCGCCGTCGCCGGCGTCGCCAAGGTCGTCCGCCGCCCCTGCAGAGTTCATCGCCCCGTCCAGCCCCTGCGTGGTGCTCGTGCGTGGTTGCGTTGGTGCTTGTGTGTGCTGTACCAAGACCCGTCCCCGAAGGCCTCCAACAGGGACCCACAAGAGCTGCATCACGGACGCGTCACGGTTTTCGGTGGAACCCTCATATGCCAAGTCCGCCTCACGAACCCCGGAGACCAAGCCTCGACACCCCGAACCCGAGCGCCAAGGCCCGACCCTGAAGATCGCCAAGAACGCCCCGGTACCGGACAAGCTCGCCATCGACCTCGAGGACGCCTACACGAGACGACAAGACCGCCACACGGACGCCGAGACCCCTGAACCCTGAGTCCCCGAGCCGAAGGTCGATCTGAAGCGCCAGGACCTAAACCTGCGGGACGCCAAGATCGCTAAGGAACGCCAAGTGCTTCGCTCCGTTTTTCAAGGCCCCGACATCGAAACGACAAGATCGTCGCCATAACACCCGAAGATCACAGGTGTGACAAGTACCGCTTCCCGGACGCCAAGACCGAACCGATACGCCGGGCCGACAAGACCCTCGCGACGACAAGAACGGCATCCGACCGGAAGAATCCGATGCGCCCCCGGCGCCGAACCAAGTCCTGCTTCCCGGACGCGACAAGAACTACCCCGATCCGAAGACCCGAACCCCCGGAGTTCGAGAACGACCCCGGAACCCCAAGTCCGTCGAACCCTGAACCCTGGACCCCGACCCCGAACCCCGGAACCTCAAGATCGTCGTGACCCTCAATGTGTGAACCCTTTCCTCGAACCCTATTTCATAATATAATACAATTGTTGCACATCCAATCATTCATCTCGCATGCATATCCTGTGGTTTGGGGGGCCTTATGTCGATTCGCCTAATAAATAAATATGGGGCCCATATGCGGGCAAATCTAGTCTCATAATGGCCTCATTTAAATTTGTGTAGCGAACCCGGTGCTATCTTTTGCCATGCTAAAACAACATTTAATTGCGGGTAGATAAATAACATGAACCACCTAATTAATTGTCGGGACCCCGGTTCCGCTTAATCTTGACCTGATTGCATCGCACCTTGCCATGCCATGCATCATACATGCATCATGCCGATCTTCTGCCGTTGTATTAAATATTGCATCCGGTGTTTCTTCTAGTGTTTTGCTTCTTCGCGGATAAGGCCGTTGAGTTGATGTGAGCTTCGCCCCGATCTTCGGTTGAACCCTTCGACAATGTTTTCAGGCGAGCATCTCCCCCTTTCTACCTATCTTACTTTTATAGTATTTACTTCCCTCCTGTTGATCTATTGCTATCTGTGTTGCGATGCTTTAGTTTCCGTACCTGTGATATTCCCTGCAGCCCTATATTGCCTTGGACACATCCTATTACCTGTTGTTTGGTAGATAGTTGGACTTGTGCGTCGTAGTCGCTTGCTCAAGTGCTGCTGCGTGTCGTCAAGTGCCACAGTTGTTGATGTATTGCCGCATGTTGACGATGAAGATGATTTTAGTTTTACTTATCATTCACTTTACATTCCTGTTTAACAACTAAAATTGAATTAAGCAGAGGCATCGGTGGGTGATAGATAATATTTGGTTTCCGAACGCCCACTTGTGTCCCGTAAGACCCCGAGTACTTGATACCTGTTCCTTGATTTATCGCGCTATCCACATCCGGGAGGTATATGGGACCCCCCTTAGCCAGAGCTTGATTCCGTCTTATTTCTTGGGGCCACAAACTAGTTTGAGGTTTTATTTACGATCCTGTACTTATGCCATGCTTTACTGCTTTATTTACGATTGTGCGAGGAGCACACTGTACTGTTTTGGAAGCGGAATGTTTACGCGGTATCGACAAGCCCAGCCACACTTTCGGGTTCCCAGTCGTTTACAGCCATTGTCGCAGACCTTGAGGCCGTCTCGGAGCTTGCTTACTCCGTTGCGGGATCTACTTAAGGGGTGGCCCCCTGAAATATTTCTGAATCTTGTGATTGCTTTGTCGTGAAGGCCTCGTTGGGTTTTGATTTGGTTTTTTTCGAGGTTGATCGAGTGTGTGTTGCTATTGGTGCACCCCGGCCGGGTAAAACTTTCTGAAAGCCGTGTCCGCGGATATGGACGACTTGGAGCACAGTATCTCGACCATAGACAAGCATAACTAAAGTTTATTGCTATAAATTTGACTTTATAATGACTAGTAATCAGCTTCACTATAATGGAATGGCTAACTAATACTGCCCACAATTGCTTGTTTGGAGTGTCGCTTGCGACCGTTGTACCTGACTAGTAAGTATTGCAACTACAACGGAATGGCTGAATAAAAGTGCCAACAACTGCTGGGTTTTGGGTTCATCTCATGCTATCTGTATCTGATTAGTAATTGTTGCAACTACCACGGAATGGTTAACTAAAAGTGCCCACTGCTTATCTTATCAGGACGACTGTCTTTAACCTGACTAGTAATTGCTGCAACAATAACCGAATAAATAAAACTGCCAACTGTGTGAGTTCCTCGGTTGACTTCCTCGATCGGTGTCGAGGGGGAAACGCCAGGATGGGTTTGATTGGTGGTAGTATCAGGTTGGTTCCGAATAGGTCTTTCTTACCCCTCTCTGATTGCCGCCAGTTGTATCGAGTCTCTATAGGTTGTTTAGTGCATGCTGCCGCGGCCGCTCAGTCCACCATACCTATGTAGGCGAGGACCGCCGAATTCTAGCCTCGCCGTGTACTGGCCTCAGTACTGACGCTCCTTCTTTTTCCTTTGCCCTTTGTCGGCACCCCCTTTTGTTTAAGCAGGTTTTGAGAACGACGTCGTTAGCAGGGTTACCCTTCCGGCTTGGCCTGGGCAGGCTTATGGACGCCATTGGTTATTCTTCAGGGCTCTTAGCCCCATTTGCATCTTGTCCATAGATGGACGCTCTATCATTTTCAAGGTGATTTGGATCTTTGTATAATATATCTGTATTCTTGACTCTTTGAGTCGCTGTTATATATATCTGTTCTGTGGGTCCCATCGAGGACTGTTGTGTAATGTTATTACTTCGTTTTCCACCCGCACGAAAGTGCCTGGTGGGCACCTTTGAATCGTTTCTATGCGGGTTTGGCGAATTTTGCTCAAACTTGCATAGGTCCGATTCTGAGGGTGTTACACAGTCTCCATCACCCACCCGACTAATTGGATTACATACCTTCTTCCTTCACCATGCTAGATGGCGTTTATTTATTTTGTTCTAATAAGATTATTTATATAATTAATATGAACATACTATCTAATTTGTGCCAATGTGGTGGGTGACATGTGAGTTGATGGTGCAACTGATTATTGACCATAAATGCCTTATGTGGGGGTATCAAAGGTAGGGCATGTAGGAATACATTTAACGTTTTATTCCATAGCGCACATGTTAATATGAAAGTCTCTTTGTTTGGTTGTCTTACCTGTGTTAATAGGGCTAAAGTTTTTCTTATTCAGTTCATTAAAAAAATATTTTTATTACATTTGAAAGACCATTGCTTGGCCAATATCACATACACATTTGGTTGCTAATATACCACCTTCTAAAATTGACATAATAATCAATCACAAATTGAATATTGAGAATATTATCTGCATTGTTGTATTCTATTTGCTTTGCATAATAATTTTAGTTGCTTTGAAAATGTATTTGATATCAAAATATAGTATGGAACCATAAATTTAATTTGCATTGTCTGTTAACTAAATACGGTGCCATCACTTGCGATGGCCGTTGTGCTAGTCTATTATATACTAAAAGCAATATAAGGGTGTTTTTTGAGGCATGAGGTTGATCCACATCACCCAAATTATATTGATCATTAGATCTAAAATTCATGGTTATGATTTAAGAAAATATTACGATTTAGGTAACCTGTCTTGACACAATATATTTTAAGAAAAGGACAATGCCAGACGTCGCCTATTTAATAAACCAAGGCGTACACCCATTCCAAAGAGCAGCCTCCACTAGGATCACGTGTAGAATGCGAACTCCGGTATTGTTAAACAAATACTTGTGTCCCTGAGAAAAAATAGTAAAAGTTGTCAAGGAAAAAAAACTGGCTGGAATCGTAATACCTTTTTTTTTGCGAATCATCCTAACAAGATACTTGTGCACAAGAAAAATAAAAACCCAACCTACTGGAATATTGTGTGAAGGCAAAGAAATGCTAGAATATGGAGTTTTTTTAAGTATTTCCGTATAGGCACATCGTGGCAATTATTGATGCTCGGTTGATATATTGGCTATCGTGCACAAATAGGACCCCTTCCATACGTCTATAAAAAGAAGAGAAAAAATCATATAAAAGGCCTGTCCGAGTAGTTTAAGTTAGCTTAGGTTATAGGTACTAGCGTATGAGGCATAGGTAGATCGTGTAGATTTTCATGTAGATATGCAGTTCGATTTTTGGTTGAGATTATATGACATGTTAACCAAAAATATTATAGACTACAATGATAGCTCATGGTCATGTAGAACAATATTATTAAAAAATGGTATGTAGTTCACAAATCTAAAGTTGATCAGAACTCTAAGTTTTAGCATACAACAAGTGACATCACGACGAAATCATCAGGTCTCCATGTCGATCGAGAAAACAACAAGGAAAACTATCATCAGTGTGGCACCCCTACTATGGACATAAGTATCAATTGACACATTGTACCATGTCACATACCATAATCAAGGAAGGTTTTATATCAGTTAGTTCATCGTGACCTCCACAAGACCCAATGGTCGAGAAAAACAAGGCATGGAGAACTACCACTATTCGTCAAGGTCATCAACATAGGTTATCCATATGCTAGGGACAATATGCTACAATCTCTAGGATCGTCAATGCTAACGAGAAACTCTAAGAGTTGTAGAACCACCGGTGTCGGCTAGTTCTTCAAATTTGTTCCACATACCTAGAAGCAATACATGGACAAACTAGGTAACGATAGGGATACCGTTGACCATATTGACAAGTCAATTCATATTAGCTATTATTGGCATGCAATTTTGAATTTTTGTTTCTCTATTTTCTCGACTACAGACCAAAATGGGTTTGAATTTTCATGACATGATAAAACACATTTTGTACTTATGTGGTAATTTTCTTTAAAGAGGAAACAAATTATAATTATAAGTCTTTCAACTATTAGGTGAGTGTATTAGATTCTCTTAATCCCATGTACTTATGGCTTCTTTGTTTGCCTTGGAATGTTCCAAACCGGGTGACACTAGAATGTGTATGCCACATAGCCTATTTCCTTTAGTATTTTCCGTAAATTTATTCGAATAGATGGGAATCAGGGAGGATATGAAATGAATTTCAAGAAAAAAATCTAAACAAAAAAGGGAAAAGAAAATTGTTTCATGAAAGATGATTTTATTTTATTTACTTCAAATCCTGAAATTTATAGTGATGAAAACAATAGAATAGAGAAATGGTAGGATTAACACCATCCTTAAAACTCTGATGTAGAATATTTTCTCAGGTTTATGTATACTTATAATGTTTAGTACTAAGAAGGCATATATGCGGACACCTCATGATATATCTGCATCTTCTAATAACTTTCCTAAAACGAACGGATACCAAGGATAATCTATAAATTGGCATACTCTATTGTGAATAACCGTGAGCTCTGAGACTAAATCCTAATAACTATAAAATATATTTAAAATCATTAAGAGATGTGTCTTAATAATAAATGACATGTTTCCTTAAAGATGAGTAAGTAGTTAGTCACATAATTTGTATATTAGTTTGCATAATATTTGTGGTGGATATAGAAATTTCTTTCTGAACACATAATTTGAGGATCTATGAAGGAATAGGATTTATTTTTTAATAATTCTTACAAAGTAGAGACGACGGTGCCCTTGCATTTGCGAGGGCCCCTATGCTAGTTATTCATGAAAAACAATAGAGAAGTACTTTGCATGTGACAATTGCATGTACGACTCTCATACGAATGCAATATCCAGCATTGACCTGGCCTGTACATGAAATGCTCATAGGCATTGTCCCATACAAAACCGTGCATATTCTGTCGTGTGCATAGAAGCACTCAATAACAGCGATTAGGTAGTGATATCCCCATGTATTACTTGGTTACATCACCTTGGACTTCTAAATATGAAAAATTATCTCAAGTTAAGACTAAAACCATTAGTTCTTTAAATATAGGAAAAGCCTCCCTATATAAGAGTATGACAAACAGGATGCATGGCGGTTATAGCTGCATCATGGCTCCTAAATAAATGTTATATTGAGTGTAGTTCACCCATGTTGCACGCCTCACTGAATATATATAGAGCTCCATCCACTGCGTGGTTCTTATTCACCACCTCTTCTCATTTGTGATCTTTCATCACTTACAACTTCCCTTTTTTCCACATTGTTATGAAGCTTTTAATAAAAATTGGTTAGGCTATGAATGCCTTTGTTCTTTGGAAATGAGTGGTATCTGGAAACTAGACATGTTAAGTTTAGTTGACGGAAGTGGTATAGATTTAAGGCAATTATGTTTGTTGTTGAGAAGCATGTTGGTAAAGTACCAACATCCTTGTGCAAAGATTAGCCCTTGGACCTTCTTCAAGATATGTAGTAGCTCCAAGTGCACGGATTGGTGTACTATCTTGTGTTTTTCCTCCTCTAGAAGCTGCTAAGAGACTAAAAAGATTAATCAAATAAGCCAGATACAGAACTTCCGACTAATTATAGGAAAATGCCACCAAACTTCCCTATACCTTCTTGCGTGACTAGAGCTTAATTACAGGGATTTAGTTAAGGAATCTTCCCAATAATTAGGCAGTGCAACTGGTTTTCCAGTGTCCTTGATCGTCTCATTTTCACGTCAAACGGTCTCTTGACGTCACATGTAACAAACTCAGTTACAACTCACATGTAAATGAAAATAAACACAGTTATAATCCACTTGCAAATGGAAATATTTAGTTGCAACCTACTTGTAATTTTTATTATTTAAAACCGAATTGCAAGTGGAAATTCTTGATCCCATGGTCGCACGAATCACAACACATATCTAACGGTGAGAGAGGTGACTATTTCTCACGCTCCTAAGAAATAGCAAAACCGTTAAAAAAAAAGCAAAACACTTAAGAATTGTGCCGCGACATTGCGAGAGAAAAAGAACTGTGCCATGACAGAATGGGAAAATTCTAGAGCCTACACTATCCTTTCTATAAGTGCCGAATTGTCAAGAACTTTGTGCCAAACTTACGATTGATGCTCAAAATATCTGTGCACGTTTGTTACAATGCTTAATTTTTGCACATGATAGTCATGTATTTTCAAAGTATCCCATCTACCGAATCGCATTTCCCTCATGACTCCTCTCGTCTCGTGTCACGTGTTGCCTTCAATTTCCTCTGTCCACATATACATAGGACAATTAATGGCGGCAGGGAAATTAGAGTGAAGGGCAACTGACCTCGGACTTATAAAATGCAACCATGCGGATGATAAAAGGCAAGGGGTTTAGAGTTTAGAGACGAAGCATCCTCGTCCTATGAATTCACTCTGTTGTCTTCTTCCTTCCTCCGTTGCTAGCAACAGTGCGCTATGGATATGCAAATATTTTGAAGTGGGCGGCATTGAGGAAAACCAGCATGGCTTGAATGCATTTGGTCGTTTCTAGTTTTCGATCACCAGCTGAGATGGAGGAATGGAGCCATGCATGAACCTCGCTACAATAATCACAGCGATCCGGCCCCTATGACTACACTGGTGAAAGATTGGATTACAACAATCGTACTAGATGTCGATCGATAGGTCTGCATGACGTACCAAGCTCAAAGACCGTACGCTTCAACAGGTGTTAGCAATGCATCCGCCCAATCTACTACTCTCGCCGTTTCAAAATATAAGATGTTTTAGCTCTTGTAAAACGAATGTATTTTGACACCTTTTATGTGTAGATTTACTTCGAAGCAATACATCAAAAGATATTTAGATACATTCGCTTTACAAAAGCTAACATCTTATATTTTGGAATGGAAGGAGTAATAGCTAAGGATTGTTAGTACTCCGACCGTGAGAAGGAGTAACGCCTCCAATAGCTAGGGTCTTAGTACCATGAGCGTGAGATAAATATATAGTAAAATGTAATCTGAATGACAATTAATGCACTCGTATGTAGCCACACTACTGTAATTTTCATCAATGGACAAACCCAGTTCGTCATTTGTTCCTTTTTTTTTCTTCAATCCCCGACGTGGAACCCCTAATTTGGCGAGCTGAGCTGGCGGGACGTGGTGATGGAAGCCCGTCCACCAGGGCTCCAGCGACACAGCGTTGGACAGGTGGCTGATTCTGACAATTTAATCATAGTATGCATCAATGGCAAGCTGCGCTTGGCGTAAAAGATGGATTGTGTGCCTCGGTTCAGAGACACTTCGGTAATCGCCAATTCGCCATTAGGATTTCATATTCTCTCGTAATCTTTTGTCCCAGGCTGCATATCTCATATGGTGAATTATCGACTATCAAAAATATCACATTCAGAAAAATGATACCATAGCACCAAACACTTATTTCCAAATCCCAATTGCCACTAAAATAATCCTGCATGCAAATCTGATCAAGTACAACTCACGTCTCACTGAAATTCTGGCCCCAGTAGCCTTTGCTAGCGAAGCGAAGGATTGATGAGGGGGGAAAGGAGATAATAAAGTGATATTGGAGGAGGCAGGCAATTGCCATGCATCATGTCGATTCGGAGGCGTCAACTGTATTGCGTTTGACCTGTGGCCGCTGGCAACGTGCGTTCTATCTCGAGGGGATGTGCGGTTGATCGGACAACTAGATCGAGGGTAAAACTCAGTTACCCCTAATTATAGACACAAAACGTCTAAACTACTCGCTGAAAGGTGGGGCTAGATCTAGTTGTCGGTACTCTCCCTCTTAGCAAGGAGTATTAGGGTTACGATGAAAGACCTCTTAAGTTATCCTAGTTTAGAATGTAATAATTGTGATTATTCATTAAAATAACGAGTTGTTTTATAGTGATTGGGGCGGAACTTTTTGCTCCGCTAGGTTCCGTCCGGTTCCATTGCCTGTGATTTTTCTAACCGTTAATTAAAACTGTTGATTACTTGTATCAAGCTTTGACATAGAATCCATTGTTCTCTAATTCAGATTTTAGAATACAAGTGATGTGCGTGTGTTCTTGATTTGACAATTATACCTAGCCTCGTCGTCGCTGCCACCGTGCACCCTCACCCGTGTTGTGTCCCCTCTATGGAGGTGATCAAGCGGCGTTGGGGTGGAGGGCATCGGAATCGATGAAAGACTGAGGAGTGGTGCTGGCCTTAGGAGGGATCGGTCGGGCTATTTGATGTTTTTTCCAGGGAGAAATATGGAATTTAGACTGTGTGCACTGGAAATATCGACCTCTAATCAACCAAAATAACATAGTTTTTTGTTTCGGCCCCACATTATTTTTTCCGTCTATTTCCACCGGATTTGTTCCGCCACTTTTTTCACCGTTAGATCAAGGGCTGTGGACGATTATTAAAAATGCCAACCACTCTAAACCTTATATCTTTGAAAATGTCCGACATGATTGCTTCATGAAGGTGGCATTGATTTATGGCAAGTATATTTCTTACCGAGAACTACATCGCTAACTATTTCCATTTCAACCACCTTCCTTTCTTGCGGCGACCCGCAACTACTTATTTCCATAGCACCAAACACTTATCTCTACTACTTATTAAAGGGAAAGACGACATGATGGTGGTACGTCGCTCTGAATCTGACCCTCAAGTTGAAACTATTTACGGGTATAGCCACCGCGAATCCCTGGCTGGCTGCCCTCATCCCGGACAATCCCGTACACGCTGGTTGACTAGCCACGTTCTCCCCCACCGTGCCGCCGGGGAACGGCAGTTGGTCTCCTGTCTTCCCCTCGCAAGCGAACCGGCAAAAGCCGCGGCGCAGGTATACCATAGCAGCCTTCCCGCTCGCCTCCTCTCCGACTAGGCCTGACACGGCCTCCCTACCTTCCCGCCTCCCTCACCTTCCGCGCCGCCTCGCTCGCCTCCCTACCCGCACCCGCAGTCCCCCATCTCTCTCTCTCTCTCTCTCTCTCTCTCTCTCTCTCTCTCTCTCTCTCTCTCTCTCTCTCTCTCTCTCTCTCTCTCTCTCTACCCAGCCTCGCCGCGCCGTCCCACCGTCCAACGCCCCGCCCTTCCCATGACATCCCCGAAGCCGACGCCACTTAAGTGCCCCGCCGATGCCAGGGTCTCCCGCAGGGAGCGAGGCGAGGGGATACGAATGAGGAGGAGGTCAGAACGTCGTCTCCGCTCGTTGCCGAGGCGGGCGACGCCTCCTGGAGCGATCTGACGATGCTCCTCGACATCATGGGCGTCCGTGTGTATGTGTATTGTTGCTAAGCCGTTCCTAAATCTCATCGTTAAGGAAATTTTCTAGATTTGGTCAGTGGTGTGTTCGATGAAAAGTCCGTCAGGAAACAGGTTCTCTTTACTTTGTTATTAGGATCGGTTTTCCTGGACGATATGGGTTTGTGGTTGTGCATGTTGGTTCAGTGGCTGGTTTCGTCTCTAGCGAGTTGCAGACTGTTTTGATTACCGGAGACGGATTTTCTGTTCGCTCTATTTATGGTTACGTGGTTTGTTGTTGCCTCTGTCCGCTTGTGTTTTGTTCATTGAAGGAGCTACTGGTCTGAGGGATTGAGTTTCATATCCTGCTTACAAATATCTTTGTGCTGGCCATTTTTTCCTTTATACAGACATTGTTGGGCTTATCACTGGGATAACTGAGCTCGCGGTGTTTGATGTTTCCTGCGTCCTTAAGGCAAAAATGAATCTTGGACTGAAAGATGGGAGGTTTTTTCCTGCTGTGTGTAATAGATTTGTCGATTTAGTGGATTTTTATTCAGTATGGTTTTCTATTTTTTTGGCAGGTACGCTGCTATCGTAGTATTATGGGGAGAGCTTGTTCAGCAGATCAGATCATCGCAGGTGTCAGAGGGAGCCTATTGTTCTGCTGGCTATGTGTTGCACTTCTAGGATGCATGACTGTACGTGCGGTTGGGTGCAAATTTTTGTTTTGGTTTCTTCTTGGTCTGTTTATTTGACTGTGTCTGCATTGTGGCGCTTCTGTGCTTTGCGATGGTACAGATATCCCTAACTATATTTGCTTGTTGTGTAGCCATGCTTTCTTTGACCCCTAGCTATGGTTCAAGGATCTGCATTAGTTATGCCGATGCGGGAGATATCTGCCTCCTGGAACAGGTGATTCGCCTTCGCTCTGGTGATGTGCATACCTAACTATGATGTTGTTGTTCATGTAGCGGTTTCATGAGATTTTTTCTTCTGTGTCTACAAGATTATTGGGCTAGATTATTCTATTGAGCGTATTGCGGAGAAAGGTCGCCGCGGCAGGCATCGAAAATACCTCTGTGCCTGATCTTGCAGCACTCATCCCGAATGAAGCTATGGTGAGTGTTTTTTGTTTGTTTATGGTAGGCGCGCTGTTTTGGCAAGACATGCCCTTATATTGTGTGCGCCTCAAACTACAGAACAGGAAATTCAGGCGCAAGATCGGGGTGCATGTCATAACGCCTAACCATAACTGGTGGTACTGTGCGTGTGACCGCTGTGGTTGTGGAGCTGCTGAATATGGGCATATGGCGATGCATTCCGCTGCACAAGCAAGGATGCATTAACCGAAGTGGCAGTCCCAGGTATTCATGCTTATCTGGCCTTTGCTTTGTTTTTTCTGCCTGCTCTTGTTTCTTTCTCATTTTAGACGTTATATTGTTTAGGTACAAGCTTGGTGTGCAAGCGGCAGATGGAAAAGCGTTGGTTGACATGGTGTTTTTTGGAGACATCCTACAGATCTGATTGGAAAACCTACTGATGCGCTTGTGAACGAGTTCATGGCGAGCAATGTGACGCTCCCTCTAGAAATTGTAAGACTTGTTGGAAGCTGTTATGTGTTGACGTGGTGGTGTCTCGGTTCTCTTTTCGCTGGACCTCTATTGATTTTCAAGTCCTCAAGTTCTACACCGAGGGAGGTTCAGAATACATGGAAGTTTTCTTCCGAAGGCTCTTCCTCAAGTGCGCCTCAGACTGCTGTTACAGATAATGTTGCAACATTCACAATTACAGTGGCTAAGGATACTGTTGCTGTTGGAGGCCAGAGCCTTGCTGCTTGTCTAGAACCTGTGTGTGATGGTTCACAGCCCATCGCTTTGGAGGCTTGGGTTCTATGAAGTTCCAGGGCGTACACTGAAGGTGTATTTGTTGTACTGCACTATCTTATAATGGTTTCGCGAGTACACTGAGATGTTATGTGACTGGTGTTTTTGTTTTGTCTATTGGTACACAGGCGATGCTGATCTCACTCATTCTGGAATTACCGTGGGGGTGGGTGCTGCCGAGGAGGTGGTGTCTGGTACGCCTTCAGCCAAGCAACGTGTTGATGATCTGATTGAAGGGTCCACGCCTCCTGAGGATGTACTGGTGAGTTTCTCTTGAACCTAGCTTTAGAAATGAGAAGAAAAAGAGTATGCACTATGCTATTTTGCGTGCTAGAATATTTGGTTTGGTTTGGGCGATGTTACCATTTTAAATCTAGACGCTTTGGTTTCTCGATTGTGATCAAAATCTGGTCCCTATGTCTTTTTGGTTCTTTTTTTCGAACCATGCGGAAGAGTTGCATGTTATATATTAAGAAGAGGAAAGGACAAAGAAAATAGCATGAGTACAACAAACAGGTTTTACATATGAGAAGCCGAAAAGCCTGACCTAGATGACCAAAAGAAAGCCTAAACCTGCTAGGAGACCTTACATAAAAAAGAACTCCTTAAGGAGAAAGAAAAAGACAAAATTTGGTTTTACATATGTCTTTTTGGTTCTTGCTTTGGGAATCTAAACCTAGACGTCTTTAGCTTTCAGCATATAGATTAAAATTTGGTCTTTGTGCCTTTGTGGTTCCAGCTTTTCGGTGTTGGCTCGCTCTGCTGTGTATGTGTGTTTTTAGATTTGCATGATTAGCAATGTGTATTTGCTTCTTTCTAGGCTGTTCGTGACATTCAGGAAGCAGCTGATGGTGATGTAGAGAGGCTGGATATCGATACAGCGCAAACCGGGTATCTGACGTTTTAGCCCCGATCTTTTTTTTACCTTCGTTTATGCTTTCTGTCGACTTAACGGGGGGCCATGTTATGATGTGTCTGCAGATCGCGTCAAAAATAAATGAAGGTCTGTTAGCCGTGACCATGAAGTGACAACGAGTTGCTGCTGCACCTGGGCTGCCAAGGATATATACATTCAGCCTGTATGTGAAGCGTATCCAGATAGACATTTCTGTTATCTTTTGTGCGTACAGGTTCTATATAAATATACCTAGGCAAACTGTCAACAAATTGCTTGTGCCGAAGCCTGACGTGGTTAATGATAGCTGATTTTACAGGCACTCCCAATGACCGATTTTATTGAAACTAACCCTGTCGGTTCATGCTGTGGAACGACTAAGGGATACAAATCCTCCTTGTATATCGGAAGAGGCGACCGGTTTTGTGATTGAACCGAGCGGAGGCCTAGAATGGACCGATCTTGTGTGCCACCTGGAGAACAAAGAATTTATTGCTTCTACGTGGTATCATGCTGTTGGCGAAGTGTTCGAAAGGAGTCTTCAAAGCATGCTTACAGATATACACAGGGGTTTAGAGATCTGAATTGTCCCTCTGTGGATGAGCATTGTCACATCGAATGTCCCGGTGTTCCATGTTATGACAGAGCATCAAACAAGAACTTCGTATATACATATCCAAACGATTAATTGTGTCTAATGGTTATTACATTATTCTCTGCAGGTCTGCGTGTTATTCGCTTTGGAAAGAATGTGCTGCCACACGCGAACATTTACGTGTACTTACAAGGCGTGGGATCCACTTAAGCATCTCTAGTAGACACCCAAAAAACACCGGACCTAGAAAATTTCGGTGATTTCTCGGGCCGGGTCGTGAAATCTGACCAGAACAGACATCGGAAACACGGCCTGACCTGGGAATTTTTTCGGGTGCCTGGGAATCGACCCCCTCGACCCATAAATCCCGATTCCGAGCTCGTTTCTTAGGTCACGATATATTTCTTTGCCACCGTCTCCTCCAAGCTTCCGCCGTGCACCATCGCTCATATCATCGAGCACCGGCGAGCAATTTCTCGCCGGCCGTAGCAGATCTGGTCGATCCAGACCGTCGAGGAGCTTCCACACCGTGCTTCCGTCGCCTGAGCCCGCGGAGGAGGAGCGCCGCCTGTGCGTGTGCTCGGACGGGGCGCGCAAGCGCGCCGCCCTGCACTACAAGAAGTTTCGCTCATCGGTGCCGGCCGCGCTCCTCCGTCGCGAGATGGAGGAGTTCGACGCCCGCATCCGCGCCCGCCGGAGGGAGGGGAGCTCCTCGCGCGCGTCGAGGACTTCGCCGACCGCTGGTGAAGGAGGAGGAGCTCCCGAAGGGCCGGGTCGTCACGGAGGTCGACTATGCCCTCGGCGACGCCTCCTTCGACCGCTGGGTCGAGGTCATCCAGCAGCGGAGCATCGCCGAGGCGGAGGCCCGTTGAGCTCAGCGCGACGAGCTCATCGACGGCATCTTCCATGAGTAGGGGCTCGCCGGTGACCGCGATTCCCGCGGGAAGCAGGTCTAGGGCGAGCTCGAGCGAGCGGCACACGAGGTGGAGGTACTTGACCTCGTCTCTGACAGAAAATATTAAGACGCCGTGGCAAAGCACGGGTATTCAACTAGTTTCCATTTACATCGCTAACTACTGATGTTCGGAAATAGAGGCGCTGGTAGCAGCCAAGATTTGTGGGATAATTTCTATTACACATTGGGGACCCGCACAGAAAAAAATACAAAATGAAGGCGTTACAAGGAAAATTTGTACACATAGGGCCGCCAATGTTCTCAAAAATAAATGACGTACTAAAATCCGCTTACAGCAACTATTCCTTGGACCCTCTTGGTGAGGTATTGGAGTATAAACATATCAATATATCATGTACTCCCACGGGTGGGTACAATCCCATTCTTTTTTATATCTAGAAGCGGATAAAATACTACGAACAAATCACTCCTTTGACGAAATATGTATCTACTAGCTAAATTTGAGATCAAAATTCAACTCCGTAAACAATGACAACATTAGTACATGGTATATCTAACATGTCACAAATTTCAAAACCAAAATTGATCCATGGCTAAACACAAAATACAAATTCACCTCTAAATAATAGTGCCAAATATAGATTTAAAATTGTTACTACAATGCTGCCCGGTTTATTTTTTAGCTGTGGTTGTAATTTGACTTTTTTATGAATTTGTTTGTAACTTTATTGTTGACGTCCTATGCATAGCTAGCAAGCACAAAATAAAAATATTCAAGGGGTTATAAGAAATTCAAGAGAGATCCAACTAGACTTCCACATTAATAGATCAGAATTTTTACTTTCATCCGACATAACCATAATTTTTTAAACAAGGTGGGATCTAGGAGGAAGTTGTTGTCTTCCATATGTGATATTCTAGTTTCTGTTCAGATAACTCATAATATGCCTGTTCTGTCCTAAATGTAAGGCGCCCATGCATCGCAAGGTTTTACTTGACCATAGATTAGACAAATAGTATATGGGATTACTTGCCATAGAAAATATACAATTGGAAGCCCTTCGAATATAAATTCATTAGTATACTTTTTGAGAAATATAATAAATTACCGGTCCAATTTATGATCAAAGTTCAATTTTGGAATGCGTTTATGCTGAGAATGGAGGGAGTAAAACATAAGTTTATATAAAATGAGTGGAAAAAATGGAGCTCATGCTCCATGGAGCTCATGCTAGTTAGTCATCTCTTTGACATGGGCATCTTTATCAGGTTAGGAAGGTATGATTTTTTTATGTTAGCAACATAAGTGAGAAGCTTTATAGTTAGCGGATTAAAAATGTTGTACAATTTCTTCCTCATGGTCAACGAAGCACTCACATCTAGTTAGCACACATGAACTGTGGCACTTATATCTTCTTGATATTAATATATTCTCTTTATCAATGAGAGAGAGAGAGAGAATATTGTGTGTGAGAGAGGGGGAGAGGGAGAGAGAGGGAAAGAGGGGGGAGTGCAAGAAAGGAAGAGAGAGAGAGAGGGGGAGAGAGGTAGGGTAAAGAACTTTAGAATCCGGAGCCATAGTACTTGTATGTGAAATTGTGAATGGTACACCGTTGGAAACTTCTTGTGCCAAACTTCCATGTGATGTTCAAAAAACGTGTGTACCTACGTAGAATATGATGTTAAGGTTCTATGTGTACTTCAGAATTATATCCCATTTCGTTCCATCTACTTTATAACATTTCATTCACATGGTGTTGTACCATGTCCCTCTATCCATATATGTGCATTCTCATCTTATGAGTTTGTGTCTCCCCCTCTACTTCTCTTTTGCTAGCACCAGTGACAAGCAAGGAATACTAAAAATAGAAAGGAAGATGTGTCTTGTCCTATTAGAAAGGAATAGTAATGTTGTAGAAGTAAGTTAGCAAGCTGCACTATTGTTTACAATTGTGATCTCAAACCCTATTAGTCTTCTTTCCGTGTTGTTGGGGCTTTTGAGTAATATTTTGCCAACCCTTGTACAGATACATAAAGTTATTTGGAACGGGAGGCATGAGGAAAACTAACATGGCTACGATCCTCATGGTAACTTCGGAGTCTTGAGCCACCTAGTGAGATGGAGCCATCGATGAATGGATGTTTCCAAGCTCCAACGTCTATGTATGCAACATCAATAGATTTGAGGATTATGATAGTATTGTACAACAACGCCTCTACACTGAGAACATGACCACCAGGTCACTAGTAGTGTACCACAGTACGTGGTAACTATCCTTGGTTAGATTGTCAAAAATAAAACACTGGTTTGAAAGCATGAATCATGGTTACTCGTAGAACACAAAACATCGATTAAGGATCTATAGCTATAAAGGTCGTATGCATCTACCGATGCAGAGACCGGGGCTAAGTCTCCATTTCGAAAAAAAAGGATCTATAGCTATACATTTGGTTGCATCACTTTGTACCTCAATATGATAAGTTCTCCCCGGAATAAACTATGCTTCGAAGAAGGTGGGAAATGTCTCCACTAATAAGTGTATCACAATCGCCATGCATCATAGAGCGGTTCTTCACAAATAAGTTTATGATAATTAACCTGCATGCAGTGAAGGCTAACAAAATCATATATACTTGACTTGACTTGATAGACCAACAACCCCCGACCTAACCCTCCCCAGTGGCGGCGGCGCCGCGCCACACCAGGGATTCTACCACCGACATCCCGGAGGCCCCCTCCCCTCCCTTCGCCGCCGCCAGAGGCATCGCTGGGCAAAGTCCGCGCGGCGTGGCGGAAGCAGGGCTCTTGCTGGTTGCGTCCAGGGGTTGAGAAGGTGGTGCCCATCCTCGCTCCTACAAATGCGGTGATGCGCGACGTCAGTGGCCAGAGGCGCGTCGGTGGTGGGACTGTTTGGGCTCGATCTTGGACCTTGTGGGACTAGAGGGCCCCGAGTTCCTGCACCCTATTGGTTTCCTACGTGACGCTAAAAATGGCCTGTGGCGCTGCTGCATCACTTGAGCATCGGGGCGGTGACCCTAGACATGGATGTGGCAGCCTCCTCATTTTTCCGCCGGAGGTGGGCAGCGATGTGGTGAATCTCTAGATATTGTGTCTTGCAGAATGATCCACCGTATGATAGTCCTAGTGTTCTTCGCATGAAGTCACCGATCTATTTGCAATCATTCCCCCTCAATCTGGCCAACGGTGAGTTCTAAACTAATGCTTTGGTGGAAAACAAGGTCTGGCGCATATGGCGCTCCTTGGACACCTTGATTGGATAGGGGCTGGTCGTGTGTGCCAAAACATCAGTCTAACCAGCTTTATTGGGTGTATCGCGAGGCTCTGTTTTTTATTGACACCAAGGGACATGTCTACACCAAGATTTTCAAGGAATCGACACTTGCGGAGAATGCCATGGCGGTTGTGATTGGGGGCCTAACAGTGGTGAAGGCGGGGTCTTAGTTGCGATGACGAATTTGCTCCAGAGGCTGGTGTTCGGACTTGTCTTGCGGGATATGTTCCCGTCCAGACCAGATACGAGTTCTTGTGAGCCCGGTGGCTCATGACTTGCAGCAGCGGCCTCTGAAAGTGGCGGCGGCATCACTGGAAGACTTGTTTGTTGCTGGTGCTCATCGAGTACCGAGTCGTGATTTTAAAGGTGAACACCCAAGGTCTAGCATTTATTGGTTGTACCTGCACAGTAGCCTTGTTGAAGACATTGTTTTGGGAGCACTGTCTTTCTTCGGGTTTAAAACTTAAGATCTTTGATCGGTCAACGTGCATCGTTTCCTTCTTGGTGGTGCTGCTTTTCAATAACCTTATTTGTAGTCAGAGAGTGCTGCCTTTGTTGGTTGTCAGAGAGTGCTACTGCTGCGGGTGATTGATCACCGTAGCGGGTCTTTTTTCTCTTTTTATTTTCTTTATTGGTTGTATGTATCCTGGATGTTTTTTAACATCTTGTTGGTGCAGAGTCTGCCGTGACTTGATCGGTGTTATTTAGTAATGTATAATATTATCTCAAGGCCTATTGTAGGATGCACACGTGTGCATTAGTACCCGTGTTCCTCTGCCCATAAATATACGCATCATCCTTTTGTGAGTTCGCTCGTGTCTTGTTCCTCAGTTCCTCGTTCCCTGCAGCCCCTCCAAAATAATTTAGCAAGCCGAATAGAAAAATGAAAAGAAGTCGCATGGTGATCACCAACCCTATATATTCTTCTTTCCACCATGGTGTCGATGCAATCGAGTAGTAATTGTTATTTTGGAATGGGCGGCATGAGGAAATTTACCATGGCTCCCTTCCTGCTGTCTGAGCTGCATGAGGAAATCGAGTAGATCGCAGCAACGGCGAGAAACTACTGTCTGAGCTGCAAAGGACAATGTGCCGTTCAATTAGGCCTGCTAAGCCGCTTCGCAGCTGTTTGTTCCTTGCTCCTTTCCACACACCAGCAGGCTATACACTTTACGTTCCTCGAAGAAGAAGAAAGTGACAAGTCCAGGAGACGTCCAGCTCGCTGTGACGACGCTGCCTGTTCGTCTGACCGACACGGCGACAGAATGCGCGCGGCGTGCCGCCTAGCTTGGACGGCGAAGCATCGGCAAATGGGCGAGGAGAATTTAAAAGTATACTCTAATGAATACTATACGGAACTTCTATAAACACCGGTTCTGAATATTTTTTCTCTACTGGAAAAAAGCACCTTAACATTGGGAGGTGATGTTTTAGATTGCGGGTGCAAATGAATCTATTGTAAACATAAATTTTTTCCCAGAATGTACAAATTTGAAAGAAAATTTCCCGTGTGCATCCAGACATTTTGTGTTCACACACAAGTTTTCGGAGTAAAAGAACATTTTTATGTGAGTTGTGTAAAAGAGAAAAAAATATTCATGTTGGAGCATCCAATTTGTGTTTTTTACATGGGACATAAAAAATATTCTTTTTTTCCCGAAAAGTAG
Organism: Avena sativa; assembly: GCA_916181665.1. NCBI lineage: Eukaryota > Viridiplantae > Streptophyta > Magnoliopsida > Poales > Poaceae > Avena > Avena sativa. The sequence goes on from OV702282.1 coordinate 294,882,362, forward strand.
TGTGCTAACATAGAATTTACAGATGTACATGCGCAATATTATTTTCTATAAAGACACTAAGAGACTGCTAACAATTCATGCCATTGAAGCAAATATGTATCTACTACCTCACGAAATTACGTGTCCAAATTCAAATTTGTAAAACATGACACCATTGGTACATGATGCATCTGACGTGTCACAAATTTAAAAACTAAATTCACGGATAAAAAAAATCAGGTGTGAACAATACCAAAGGTAATTCAAAGGAAAATGATGTTGATCCCCGGACGATGATCGTCCGGGTTGTTACCGTGTTACCGCGTGTCCCATGTTGGGCCCACCTCTCCCCATCCCCACCTCTCGTTCCCCAAGCTGGCGGCTGCCTTATCTCTTCACCCAAATCGCCTAGGCCGAGGCTATCAACTTCTCTCGCGCACTGTGCGCCGCCGTTGCCCCCACAAACCAACCTCGTCGTCTGCCGAAGCACCTGCGCCGCCGGTTGAGGAGCCGCCTCCGCCCTGCACCTCCTTTTTTCCTTGCGCCCCCATGACGAAGCTGCGGCGGCCGAGCTTGCTTCGATGGGCAGCCGACCTTGCTACCACGAGCGGCCGTGGTTGTTTCCAGCGAGGACCGAACTTGATTCCAGCGGTGGCTGAGCTTGCTTCCACGGGTGGCCGAGCTTGCTTTCATGGACAGCCTTGGTCGCTACCATGGGAAGCCGTGGTTTCTGCCAGCGGCGACTGGCCTGGTTTCCTTCTACAATGGTGGCAGTGTTTTGCTGCCTGCGATGGCCGGCCTAGATTCTTGCGCTGGTTGGCCTTGCTGCAAAGGCACATCGAGGCTGCTACTAGCTGCTGCAATGGCGACACAATGACTGCTCTCCGGAGACGCCGCGATGAGGTTCTCTGGTGGTGGTTGGTTTGCTACAAGGGACGTCGAGGATGCTACAAGTTGCTGTAGCGAGGCACTCGGGCGACGTCGTGGTGGGGCTCTCCGGCGACCATGGTGTAAAGGTACGACCGTGCTGCTACAGACGGCCAGCATCGCTGCTACCGACAGCTGTCTTCATTGCTATTGATGGTCTGGTGTCTTTTGCTGCGAAGGTACGGCCATGCTGCTATCGACGGCCTTCGCTGCTGCTATCGACGACCGGTGGATTTGCTGCAAGGTTTTTTAGGGCGTTGCTACCAGCGGTGTCATCGACGATGCTCCGACAGTGAAGGTGTTGCGGGCAGGAGATTGAAGCCCGAGCTGCTACCATGGTGGACAATGCTTGCTACAATGGTGGACAATGCTTGCTACAATGGTGGACAGTACAATGGTGGACAGGTGGACGACGTTTGCTGCGGCGGCGCGAGTCGTCTGCTACAAGGTGTCGTGGATGGTGGCCTCCCCGAGTTAGATGCGACCTCGCCGGAGCTAGACGCGGCCTCACCGGAGATGGACCGTCCAGGGACCATACATCCATACCGCATGGCGACGGGGCATGGATGTGCGTGTGGAGACGAGGGATACGGAGGTGGTTGTTGGCTTTTTTTAGGAGTCGTCTCTGTGTACGACCGGGTCCCTGGGACACATGTCGTTTGCTCGACCAAGACGATGGGAGGTTTTAATCGTCCCGGGGACGCGTAGTAGGCTCCTAATTCAAAATTGTTATTGAAATGGTCCCAGATTGGTCTTTTGTTCTTTAGTTGTGGTCGCATTTTGATTTGAGATTTTTTTGGCACAACAGGTGCATTCTAGATGAAGGTTGTCATATTTTTGTGTTTGTTTGTAACTACTTTGTTGTGGTCTTATGCCTAGCAAGCACGAAAATACACTAAGAGGAGGGAAAAAGACATTGGTTAAGAATATAAACTTTGTCGTGTCACCTTTGATTCCAATATTATAATTCACTACTCCAACTAATAAGAGTACCACAAATAGCATGGAATGAAGGCTCCAAAAGCAGATATGACTTGACTTGTGTTATGTAGATAACAAAATATTATAGATTACGGCCTAATGTAGAATGCTCGATCACATGAAGAAGTTTATTCTGATGTTGTAGACAAGTCCTATGACAATTGGTCAACAATCAACAAGAGGTTTTGTGATAATTATGTTTTATACTGAAGTATGCCACAAACATTTGATGGGACGATGATTTTTGCGGAGAAAATCACTCCTATCTCTTACTCGTCGTTAATGTTATATAAGGCAGAAAAAAAGAAATGAAATGTATGGGCACAATCGTCCTGCCTAAGTTATAGAAGCATCATGCCACCGGCCTCAGCAAAGGTTAATTAGTACTACGAGTATTAGCTAGTATTCAGTGTATCTCACCCTTGTGGTGCATTCCTGCCTTCCTATATATAGATCTCCATCCTTTTGTGCTTCTCCAACGTACATATCCATGGCTAGGTATATAGCGAGACATTCAAATTAGCCACTACTTTTTCTCACGTGTGTTCTTCCATCATATCCAACTTACCTTTTCCGGCATTGTTGCTAAGCATCTAGTCAAACTGGGCTAGACGATGAATAATTAGTCAAGCTGCTGTGCATTCGTAGTGAGTCTGGGAGTAGTGCTTTCTCTACTTCGGAATGAGTGGTACCTGGGAATTTGACAGTCCGTGAAGGAAAGTAAGGAAAACGGCGAGGATTACTAGTACATATCGGGTCTATTAAGTCCCCTCGTCAGACAGGAGGCACTTCCCGTGCGTGGCGCGACAGATCACTGACGACGTAAAACTTTGACCATCTGCTTCACGGAGAAATCACACCCAGAAAATTTTCTAGAATCGTAACAAAAATATCGCACACGGTTGGTCCGCGGAGTATCATCTGCGTAGTGGAAAAGCATCCCCACGATTCGTGATCATGTTATGGTGTTCCTGTTCCTTGCAACCTTTTGTCTAACTTTCACAGTTTCTTTGTCCGTGCCTCTTCTCACATGGAGACACTAAATCTTTGAGTGTGTAGTGAGATCTCGAGTTCGCCTCTCCTAGTATTACGTTTGAAGCGTGCATCTTCGGTTGCGGAGGAGGATCACTCCCTCCCGCCGCCAAACATTGACGGCGGCTCCTCCCCTCGTACTCTGGCTGGTCCTCCTCGGACGACAACAACAAAAGTAATTTGGAGAACGCGGCACTGCGCCGCCGCCATACAAGTCACCGGACAGTTCGGTGAGCCACCGAACAAGTCGTCGGACAAATTGTCGGACAGTCCGGCGAGCTAGGGGACATTCCGTCTACCGCATCCAAGCTCTCCCGCGTCGCCGCCTTTGCGTGCAGCCGCTGCCGCCATGATAGCCCTGCCAATATACGCCTATGATGCCAAGCCGAGGCGTGCGTTGACCAGGCTGAGTCACCGGCTCGCCGGATCTAACCGTCACCATTACCACCGTGTGACAGACACGGCCGTCATCGGCGATGATCCGGCGTACAACCATACTTTTTTCCTTTGCATAGATCTCATACTAGTACATGTACGGCTAGAAAAACATATTATTTAGTTAAGTTATATGTGGTTTTGTATAGATTTATATATACATGTATATACTAATTACGAAGTTGTATCAAGCGATCTGAGTCGTTCTTGTGTTTGACATTATACGAGTTTAGGGAAGAGGGGGTAGTACTGGATCAGAGCCATACTTACAATTGTGATCTTAAATCCTATTAGTCTTTTAAATAACTAGCATGGTGGCCCTCGCAAATGCGAGGGCATCACTTTTAATATGTCAAATATTTTAAATATGTTTCTACCTTATGATTAGTTTTCATGTAAAATACACAATGTTTACATATATTGGTGTATTTTTGTTAATTATGTATTAATATATTCTAAAAAAAAAAAATATAACTATGAAACATAATTTACAAATTATATTTTGTCACAAATGTTGATAAATTATTCCTTTTTAAGTTTATATCATTGGTTTCCATTTGGGAATTGATTGATTATAATATAAGGGTCTGCCTATACCTTAGTTGATTGAGAAAATCCTATTTTACTTGATTGAGAACATCAATTTAAAATAATATTTACCATGGCTGCAATAATTTTTTCATATAGTTCAGAAAGAGTTGCCGACTAAGAAAACTTTATTTTTAAGTTAACTTTACAAAAAAACCTACACCCTCTATAAATATGACACTATTATCTAATATTTATTTATAAATTATATGTTCACATTCATGTAATAAGTTGTACGTCTATATCAAACAGATTATATAAATCGTTTTCATGGTTGACAACGTAGGAATACTGCACAGATGGGGAATGATTAATTTATGCATCGCTTCCTACCCTTTGTTTTGTGGTAGTATTTTATTATATAAATACATTGGCACCCTGGCTCTTTATTTTGCAAACTAAATTAGTTATTTAACCAAGGAGGAAATATTGCATTGATCACAGTCACTAGGCATGGGATCATATCAGGTATCCGCTGCATGCATGGAGGATTCAAATGTACATTTCTTATCCAGTGGGCAGATATGTCCCCGTCCCTAGACCAGATACAAGTTCCTGTGAGCCTAGTGGTTCGTGGCTGGCAGCAACAACCTTCTAAAGTGGGGGCATGAAGACTTCTTTGCTGGTGATGCTCCTCGGGTTCCGAGTCGATGATTTCGAGGATGAACACTCCAGGTCTAATCTTTATTGACCGTACATGTGCAGTGACCTGTTAAAGACATTGTTTTGGGAACGTTGGTCTTTCTTCATAATGAAAACTTAACATCTTTGATCAGTCAACGACAATGTTTGTGCATTGTTTCTTGTTGGTGGTGTTGCTTTTGGAGAACTTTCTTTATAGTCCGGGTGTTGTCTTTGATGGTGGTTAGAGTGCTATTGATGCGGGTGATTGATCACCGTGGTGGGGCTTTTTTCACTTTTTCTTTTCTTTTTTGGTTGCGTGCATCATGCAAAGCTTTAGACATCTTATTGGTGTAGAGGGTGTGTAATTGATATATGTATGATATTAATATCTTTATCCAAAAGTACTTGACTCGGCTGCTGTTATTTAGTAATGCATCCTCCTTTTACTGACTAGGATGTTTAAAAATAGTATATTGAGCTCGCTCATGTGAATTAACCATTACTATGTTTTACTCCCAAGTATATCCAAAAATATTGGACGTAACAGTTTTGTTGGGCAGTTCAGTTAATGACTTATAACTCTTGTTTTGTGGATAACATATGTATGGCCGAAAACAAGAAAAGAGACGCCGGTGCGGCTGTCCTGCCTAAGTTATTGCTGAATCATCCTCCTTAGTAAAGGTTCCCTCTGTTAGGGATTATAAGGCCTATGGACCATTTTGATAGGATTAAGAAAATCAATAACTCATCCTCTTGATTACTACATGAGAGAAAAGAAAGAAAAAGAAAACCATGCATTGAAGAAGAGATGATAATAAATGAGAAAGAACTTGTAATTTCTAACATTTAAAAAAACCTTATAGGCCTTATAATCCCTAACGGAGGGAGTACCAGCTAGTATTCAGTGTCTCACCCGCATGGTGCATTGCCTTCCTACCTATATATTGGGCTCCATCCCTTTTGTGTTTCTCCCTTCCAACATTCATCTCAGAATTATTACTGAAGATTAGCAGTCCGCCGACACTACACACAAATTAGCCACCGCTTTCTTCTCATCTGTGGTCTTTCATCACATCCAACTTCCTTTTGTCCGCATTGTTATTAAACTTCTAATCAAACTGGGCTAGATAATGAAATATTCGAGCTGTCATGCATTCCTTTGTGACTCCGTGAGTGTCTTCTGTACTTTGGAATGAGTGGTATCTGGAAAACAGACAACCAATGAAGGACAGTAAGGGAAGCAGTAGCTCTATGTTGAGCTGCACCTGTTCGGTGTTCCCCAGGGGCAGGGGTAGATGATCCTAGCTTTCTCAAGTCACTTTTTTTAGATCAATAAAATGGATGATGGAGTGTAAAAATGACGATTACTCTAAGAATTCGAAGTGGAGCATCTTTGGGAATATCATGTAAGATTGCTTCACGAAGGTGGTAAAGATTACTGACAAGTATATATATTTTTTGTTGAGAACTATATGTTGAAATTATGTCTAGTACAACCATGCGACCACCTATGTGTACTGATGTTCCGAAACATGGGCGGTAGTACGAGCGAAGACCCGTGGGATCAGTTGTTCTAGCCAACTTTATTATTGGACTGGTATAGAAATAATTATAAAGTAAAGGGGGTTTAAGATAAAATGTTCAAATAGACCGTTGAAAAATAGAAAATATAAATTTTACAAAACTCTCTTACATAAACTACGCCCTGGGCCATCTTCGTGAGGTATTGAAGCTCCGGGTGCACAACTTCATCCACCACAATAATCGATATATTATGTAGTCGCACATGTTGGTATTGTGTTCTTTTCCCAACCCTAGAAGCCGCTAAGAGACTACGGAAAAATAAACCCGTTGATGAAGTATGCATCTACTACCTCACAAAATTCCAGATCCAAATTCAACCCATACAAGCACTGACATCATTGGTATGTAATGCATCTCATGTGTCAAAAATTTCAAAAGTAGTTTTTTCGGAAAAATGCAAAAGGATTTTCCGCTTCATTTCATTGCACAAAAGATAGTTTTGCAGTTTACAGGGAAATGAAACATAAGAAGAGGACTAATGGACATCCCATGTTGTTGGCAGGACAAGCTTCAAGCCTTTTGCACCGGCTCATGCCCAGAGCGGCGCCTCCTCCTTGATTCTAAACAGTAGCATGACGGCGAACGGCTGGATGTCATTGAAGACATAGTCATTGCGGTGTTCCCACATGAGCCATGGCGTTAGGAGGGTGATCAATGCGAGGCCTGGCCGCGTCGTCTTGGGGGAGGCTTGCCTAGCCTAGACCCACCAATCAAAGAGCGGATCGTCATGCTCCGGCAGACGGCATGTCATGCGTAGCTAGGCCGGAGTGTCGTGCCAGATTTGGAGGGAGACGGTGCAACCTGTGAGCAGATGGCCCATGGATTTCGACTCCTGATCGCCCAATAGGCAACGGGGGTGACAGGCAAGGCGATGGCACCAACGTTGTTTCGCGGTCCAACATATATCCTGGTTGGCAAGTTGCATGAAAAACTTCACCCGCGGAGATGCCCAACACTTCGGGATCATCTTCCAAGCCCTGTAGGTTGTGGAGCCTTTGGCATTCCACTTCAAAACTAAATTTGATATGTGACTTATGAATCAAATATAGAAATACACATTTTGATACGAATTTTATGAAACATAGATATAATTAAACAGAAGGGGGATGTGCCCATAATATAATAATATGCCACCATTTTTGTAACAAAGTGGGATTTAGGAGGAAGTTGTTGTGCGCCATAAAGTGATTTTCTAGTTTCCATTAAAACTATTTATAATGTAGTGGCTCTAAAATGTAAGGCGCTCATGCATCTCAAGGCTTTAGACCATAGATTAGACCAATAGTATATGGGGTTACCTGCCGTAGGAAATATACTTTGGAAGCTGCTTCGGTCCCCCCCCCCCTAAACTTAAGTTTCATGGGCCATTTTATTTCTTTGATCCGTCGAAACCCATATCGAGGCCATGTATATCTCCGTATATGTGTACTCGGTCAAACTGAGTATAATCCATGTCCTGGATGGCTGATCCCACCTCTTATTATCGCGATTTACGTCTTTGCATGTCATATTTAATTTTTGTTGTTGTTGCTGTTATATAATTTACGATTTTCGCTTCTGCAGGCACATGAGTATTCGTGTACGGGGAGTATACGTCTAAGAGGACCATATGGACTTCGGGTGGGTTCATACGGTCCTGAAAACAATTGGTATGAGTTTTTGTTTGTCAAAGTTTGAAAAGAAGGAGGGAGGGAGGGGGGGGGGGGGGGACCGAAGCAAAAGTGACTTTGGAAACGTCCTCCGTATTTAACCTTGGTGGTACAGTTTTTGTAAAACGTAACTATATTATCAATCTAATTAATAGTCAAAGTTGAATTTTGGACATGACATTAGGGTTTTCTTGTCCACTGATACAGTCCTTGTCCGCAAATGTGCACGATTGGAAACTTCTGTTGCCAAATTTCCATGTGACGTTCACAATACGTTGGGCACGTACGTACCATAGGACATGACGGGGTTCTATGTACTTTCGAAGTACATCTCAATTCATTCCATCTACCGAATACCATTTCACTTACTGTATTTGGAGTTACTACCCTGTTTCTCTACCCATATATATAAGCATCCTCATCTGATCTGATGAGTTCTCACATGTTGTCTTCCTCAAGTTCTCTTCTGCTAGCAGCAGAGCCAAACAAGGTAAGCAAAAAAAAAAGAAGACTCTACATGTCGAAAGGAAGTTGGCCCATCCTATTAGAAAGGAATAGTACTACCGTAGAAGTAATTTGCTACCAAGCTTTGATTCGAGTAAGTGTTTGCCCTCATAAACACTATGATAAGAAAGTATTTTCAATGTGCGGCATGAGGAAAACTTTCACAGCTTCCTTCCTTGTGATGATTTGGAGTCTTGGATCGCCTAGTCAAATGTTGTCATCAGCCAATATACTTTGAACGTGATGAGGTGTCTATGTATGCAATGGTGATAGATTTGAGGCTACCTGTAGTACGAGGGATGATCATGTCATTTGCACTAGCAGGGTGGTGACTAGGTCACAATAGTACTGTATTAAATTTAATTAAACCTTGTTTACAATGTCATAAACAGATAATCTTGGCTAGAACGTTTAAATTGTGATGATTCATGTATAGGAAATAAGCCACGGATTAAGTATCTATAGTTATACACTTGGTAGCATCACCTCTTACATCGTAAATTCACTCTGGTTGAGACTAGCAGTGCTTTGAAGATGGGGAAACCGGTCTCCACTATGCATCAATCGACGCAGAGGACGGGGTATATCCACTTTTTCCAAAAAGAATAGACTTAGCATTGGCGGCCTGCATGGAGCAGTTCCTCACAAACTAACGAGTTCATGATGACCGGCATGCAAATAGGCTAACAAAAACGTACTCCCTCCGTTCAGAAATATAAGACGTTTCAGCTTTGTGAATCGAATGTATCTAGACATCTTTTAGTGTATAGGTTCATTGAGGTTCGGAGTGAACCTATATACTAAAAGAGGTCTAGATACGTTCGTTTCATAAAGCTAAAATGTCTTATATTTCTGAACGGAGGGAGTATATGACTATTGACTTAGCAGTGTTATTTAAATGGAAAATTTTACCTTAGGGCATACCGTGGGATGTACACATGCAGTAGTATTCTGAATTGTAGCCTAGTTCTAAGACAATTGTTCAAGAACCCATAGGAGGTTTAAAAATAATTGTGAGCCCACTCATGCGAATTAATCATTACTATATGTTTTATGCCTAAATATGTCCAGAAATATTGGACGTAACAGTTTTGCAGGGCAGTTTAAAGACTTATAAATCTTTCTTGTGGATAAAATATGTACTATAACCAAAACAAAAATAGATGTTGGTGCGGTTGTCCTGCCTAAGTTATAGCTGACTCATGCCTCCTCAGTAAAGGTTCGTCAGTAAGAGTACCGGCTAGCATTCAGTGCATCTCACCCGCTGGTGCATTGCCTTCCTGCCTATATATTGGGCTCCATCCCTTTTGTGTTTCTCCCTTCCAACATTCATCTCAGAATTATTACTGAAGATTAGAAGTCCGCCGACACTACACACAAATTAGCCACTACTTTATTCTCACTTGTGGTCTTTCCTCACATCCAACTTCCTTTCCTTCTAGACGATGAAGTATTCGAAGCTCTCGCGCAGTCCTTCTGTGTCGTGAGTCCGTGAATGTCTTCTGTACTTCGGAATGAGTGGTATCTGGAAAACAGACTACCGATGAAGGAAAGTTTGTGGAGCAAGATCGCTTCTACTTCGAGGCTTAACGAGTTCTATTACTGTCGTTGTTCCCGCGGGGTAGGGGTATATGCACATACTTTTCTCTAGACACTTCTTCCACGGTAGAGAGTAGAGTATAAAAATGTCCGTTACTCCAAGAACCTGTTAGTAATTCTAGTGCAGCCTGTCAGTATTAGTTTTAGTTTACTCTGAATAAAATTCAGTGTGCGTGTGCCTGTACATGACCATTGACAGTAGCTAGATTCAGTTTCAGTTACTAGGTTGAAGTAGTCGTTGCATAGGGTGCTAGTGGGGATGGACACTAAGTCAGATCATGCAATGAGTTTGTAGGCGAGATGGGGACGGGCAGTGGTGGGATGGCACCACTCTGTAGGCTCGGTCACTGATCCTAGTTTTTAGGCAGTCAGTTGCAAGGAGCAAATAAATAGAGAAGGAAAGAACAGAGAAGTTGCAAGTGGTGCGCAACACAAACAACCAGTGTCCATCATGTTCCTGTGTTTTGGCTATCGTTTGATCCTTGCAGGACGTCAGAACCCAAAGTGAATCTTGCCGCCTAAAGATTGTAAAGATTAATGAAAGGTAGTATATTTCTTGTTGAAATGATGTCCAGTACAACCATATGACCACCTATGTGTACCGATGTTCTGAAACAGTGGCGGTGGTACCAGCCAAGACCCTTGGGACCAGTTCTAGCCGACTTTAGGGACTGGTATAGAAATAACTACAAAGTTAAGGGGGCATTACGATTTTTTTTCACATGGACTGTTCTAAAACAGAATATGTAAATTACCAAACTTTTCTTACGTAAACTACACGCCTTGGACCCTCTTGGTGAATTGTTGAATCATAGAGTGCTAAACTTCATCCGCCATAAATCAGAAATTGTCTTTGGTTCCTAACATTCGGTGCTCCCTTTGATTTCAGAACAAGTTACATTGGAGATGTCACACGGAAATGAAACAGTAAATATTTATTTTTCTCTGAATAATGTGACAATGCCCATTGCGGGTGCCTGGAAAATTTATGTCTCAACATACAAAATCTCATGCTCTAACCAATTTTTCTATAGCCTTGCAAGCATGTACAAACTCGAGTGTATACTGAAACGTTTTGCAGGCTATTTTTATCAGACATTGAACCGGAAAAGCATTACATCTCCTTCCTGCACTACATATTCCTTCCCTTCCAACCTCAGCTGTAGAAACAAAGAGGACAAGGAATAAACTTTTTTTAAGAATAAACACATTTTCTTGTGTTATTCAAACATTAATAATTTATAATACTTAGTCAGAGGAACAGATATTTACCACTCCCTTCTCCCTTGCTACTCCAAGAGAACCCGCCGCAACAAAATCATCATAAGATACCTGAGCCATGGTATGAGACCATTGTCAAATTACTGTCACAGGTGGAAAACCCCAGCATGAAAAAAAAATAGTTACTAGATATTTATGATCACTGAACTCACAGTTTCAGCTCTAATGAAGCCTTTCTGAAAGTCACTATGGATAACTCCGGCTGCTTGAGGTGCAGTCATGCCTATAACAATAACATGCGAGACAAAAAACAGTAAAACGTTCATGCCTATGGTAAAATAATGTAGAAGGCAGCTCCTACAGTAGTTGAGATAATATAATAACAGCATTGTCAGGATGGTGAACAGAACCTGCAAGAATGGTCCAAGCTTTTGTTTCCTGACAAAGAAGAAACAGATTTGAAATTTATGATCAATAACTGATGGATAGTGTCTTACTAGCACAAGAGATTCACCTGCTCTCCAGTCGTGAAATATGTTCTTAGTCCCAAAAGGTTATACGTTGCTTTCACCAAATTGCCGAGCCCACTTTCATCAACATCAAGAGATTTTAGGTACTCAACTCTCTCTTCTAATGGTAGTTCAGACAGTTCAGCCTCAACCTGGTATGCAACTCCACAATTTTGTTAGCTTAAATAAATAAGAAATTTGGTACACTTTCAAATGCCTAGTTCGATGCAGATGCTATCACTTATGACAAACCTGAGCTGATATGGTAACCATGCCAGACTGCAATTCTGATGCTAGTTTAGCCACCTCTTTGACATGGGGATTTTTATCAGGTTCAGAAAGATCAGATTCTGTTACATTAGCAACATAAATGACAGGCTTCATTGTTAGCAGATAAAGATGTTGTACAGCTTCTTTCTCATGGTCAGCCAACTCAACAGATCTTGCAGGCTTTCCATCCATAAGTGCCTTCAGAATTTTTTCCAATCCCGACCTCTCTGCATCTTCCTGAGTAGTGAAAACTATTGGAACCTAGAACAAAACCTATCAAATAATGGTAGAGCATGTATACATCTTATCTTACTTTCACTTTAACTTGTGCATCTTTAGTTTTGCTCTTTTTAAGTTTATCCAATCTCTTCTCTATCTGCAGTTTTTAAAAAATTGTCATGGTTAAGATATGAGCATAAACAAAACATATATCCATACATAAATCCTTCATCTGACTGAGCAAGAAAATGGAGATAAGAGAACAACTCACTAAATTACCTGTTCAAGATCACAAAATATCAGCTCTAGGTTAATCACATCAATATCTGACTTGGGATCAACCTTTCCATTCACGTGAACAATATCATCATCTTCAAAACATCGCACGACCTGAAAATCCAATGAAGAAAAAACAGGAGCTATGTTAATCCTTAAAATCTCAACAACGAATAACCTATCATGCTTTTCAAGTTTGAACAAACAAAATGTATGGCAGCACAAGAAGGACCAAGTTTCATCAATGCATACAAATGGCAGAAAACATAAGGCTATCACTGGATGTTTGAACATTGTACAACAGCTTAACTGAAGGTAAAGGATACAAACAGAATGGTATGCAGCCATCAACAAACATTGTAATGCAGCTCGTCAAATAATAAATGCAAAGTTATAGTTTCCAGTAACTTGACAAATGCCTGAGAGCCAAACCATATATACCAGGAAGTCCCGAACTGACCTGAAGTATAGAATCCACTTCACGGATGTTTGAAAGAAATTGATTTCCCAGTCCCTGAAGTCAATAATTAAGTAAACAGCCATGTATATAAACTAGTGAGAAACAATCATCAACATGCTCTGCTGCTGCTGCATTAGGAGTAAAACAAAGACAACCGCTACCTCTCCTTTACTTGCTCCTTTGACGAGGCCTGCAATGTCCACAAGCTCAATGGATGTTGGGACCGCCTGCTTGGACTTGCTTAATTTTGAGAGCACGTGCAAGCGAGGGTCAGGAATTGCCACGACGCCGGTGTTTGGGTTTATGGTGCAAAAGGGGAAGTTTGCAGCTTGGGCCTTCCCATTTTCAACCTAATAACATTGGGAACAGAACTCAAACTTCATTATTATTATAACACGATGAATGACGTGCCCTACATTGCAAAACATTTCCATCAAGCAATCACTGCTGCGCTGGAAGAACACACACTAAGCTGTGACAGGAACAACACAGAAGCAACGGTGACTTCACCCACACTCTTTATTTTCAAGAAACGTTAACAATTTCCAACTTTGGACAACGGCATCTCTATGCGGCAAAACATCGAACAGTTCAAACACGTTGCCATTGCCCCCTGCAGACACACTACACTTGCTACAAGAAACAGCGCACGAATCGAAAAATCTCCTAGGAAGAGCAGCAAGAAAGACAAATTCCATGCTCCCTCCACTCCGAGCTGACGAATCCTTGTCACGAACAGGGAAAAACAAATGCAATGCAAGCGAAGGGTTCTGTACTTACAATGGCGTTGAAAAGAGTGGACTTGCCGACGTTGGGCAGGCCGACGATGCCGGCGCGGAGGCTCATGCTAATCTTCGCGTGGCGGCCGGAAGAGAACCTCCGCGCGCCGCCACCGCCGACGCCTCGGCTCCGTTGCCAGTGAAAGAGGAGCGCTGAGGAGGCGCACGGGAAGGGCAAGGGCGTCGTTATCGGTACAGAAGGCGTCCGCGTGATGCCCACGAACGCCGAGCCGAGCGTGCGGGACATCGTTGCCATGGGCGCCCGCCGGGAGAGCAGTCGGCGCCGGCGGAGCGGTGGTGGCGCGGGAAGAGGCAGAGGCGTACGGCGAGACACACACGGGACGGGAGAGAGATTAGCGCCACGTCAGCGATAGAGCGATAGAACGATAGAAGATGGATGTCACGTGAGCGCCACGTGAGAGTTGAACCTGAAAAACTTTTCTGACTGCTTCGGGTTTCCCTCCTCCGCCGCGGCGCCCTCGCCGGCGTTGGTTTGCAATTGCAATGCGCCGCCTCCTCCTACGCCGTCGGCTGGAGTCACCGCCGTGGCATTGTTTATGGGCGGCGTTCTCCACCACGGCCTCCTCCGCGACGGCGACGGCAGGGCCCTGCGCCTACCGCCTGCTCGCGCTCCTCCGCGGCTGCGTGGCCCCGTCGCACCTCCCGCTCGGCCTCCGGATCCACGCGCGCGCCGTCACCTCCGGACTTCTCGAGGTCGCCGACGGGCCGGCCGTGCTCCAGACGCGCCTCATCGGCATGTACGTGCTCTCCCGCCGCTTCCGCGATGCCGTCGCAGTCTTCTCCTCGCTCCCGCACGCCACGGCCGCGGCCGCGCTCCCCTGGAACTGGCTCATCCGTGGCCTCACCATGGCCGGGCACCACCGCTTCGCCGTGCTCTTCTTTGTCAAGATGTGGGCGCACCCCTCCGCTCCGCGCCCCGACGGCCACACCCTACCCTACGTCGTCAAGTCCTGCGCCGCGCTCGGCGCGCTCACCCTCGGCCGCCTCGTGCACCGCACCGCGCGGGATCTCGGGCTCGACAGCGACATGTACGTCGGGAGCGCGCTGATCAAGATGTACGCCGACTCTGGCCTCCTCGCCGGCGCGCGTGAGGTGTTCGACGGAATGGCAGAGCGGGACTGCGTCCTCTGGAACGTGATGATGGACGGGTACGTCAAGGCTGGTGACGTGCCCAGCGCGGCGGGGCTGTTCAAAGGCATGAGGGCGTCCGGTTGCGATCCCAACTTTGCAACTCTGGCGTGCTTTCTTTCCGTGTGTGCCGCGGAGGCTGACTTGATCTCAGGTATGCAGTTCCATACCCTGGCGGTGAAGTATGGGTTAGAACCGGAGGTGGCTGTGTCTAATACGTTGGTGTCAATGTACGCCAAATGCCAGTGCTTGGATGATGCCTGGAGGTTGTTTGGCCTGATGCCACGGGACGACCTAGTAACCTGGAATGGGATGATATCTGGTTGTGTTCAGAATGGGCTTGTCGACGATGCGCTGAGATTGTTCTGTGATATGCAAAAGAGTGGTATTCAGCCTGACTCAGTTACACTGGCGAGCTTGTTGCCAGCTTTGACTGATTTGAATGGTTTCAAGCAAGGGAAGGAGATGCATGGCTACATTGTCAGGAACTGCATGCACTTGGATGTCTTCTTGGTGAGTGCTTTGGTGGACATTTATTTCAAGTGCAGAGATGTGAGGATGGCACAGAATGTCTTTGATGCTACAAAGACTGTAGATGTGGTTATCGGTAGTACAATGATCTCAGGCTATGTTCTTAATGGGATGAGTGAAGCGGCAGTGAAATTTTTTCGGTACCTGTTGGAAGTGGGCATCAAGCCAAATGCTGTCATGGTAGCTAGCATGTTGCCAGCATGTGCTAGCATGGCCGCTGTGAAGTTTGGTCAGGAGCTCCATGGGTATGTTCTAAAAAGTGCATATGAAGGCAGGTGTTATCTGGAGAGCGCATTAATGGACATGTATGCAAAATGTGGTAGACTTGACCTTAGCCATTATATGTTCTCTAAGATGTCTGCTAAGGACGAGGTGACATGGAACTCGATGATTTCAAGCTACGCACAGAATGGGGAACCTGAAGCAGCTCTTGAGCTGTTCCGTCAAATGAGTATGGAAGGAGTGAAGTACAATAATGTGACCATATCTTCCATCCTATCAGCATGTGCAGGCCTACCAGCTATATATTATGGAAAGGAGGTTCATGGTATTATCATAAAGGGTCCCATAAGAGCGGATGTGTTTTCTGAAAGTGCTCTCATAGATATGTATGGCAAGTGTGGGAACTTAGAATTGGCGGTACGTGTTTTTGAATTCATGCCTGAGAAGAATGAAGTGTCATGGAACAGTATAATCTCTGCCTATGGGGCTCATGGTCTTGTTAAAGAGTCCATGAGTTTATTATGCCGTATGCAAGAGGAAGGATTCAACGCAGATCATGTAACATTTCTTGCTTTGATATCTGCTTGTGCTCATGCTGGACAGGTTCAAGAAGGACTCCGACTTTTTCGGTGCATGACTGAGGAATACCAGATTGCACCTCGAGTGGAACACTTAGCTTGCATGGTTGACTTATATAGCCGGGCTGGGAAGTTGGATAAAGCTATGCAATTTATTGCTGACATGCCTTTCAAGCCAGATGCTGGCATTTGGGGTGCTCTTCTCCATGCCTGCCGTGTGCATCGTAACGTTGAACTTGCAGAAATTGCTTCCCAAGAACTGTTCAAACTGGATCCTCATAATTCTGGTTATTATGTGCTCATGTCCAATATTAATGCTAATGCTGGACGATGGGATGGTGTGTCAAAAATGAGAAGATTGATGAAGGATAAGAAAGTCCAGAAGATACCTGGTTACAGCTGGGTAGATGTTAACAATACCAGCCATTTATTTGTTGCAGCAGACAAAAGCCACCCTGATTCTGAAGATATTTACATGTCTTTGAAGAGCCTTCTTCTAGAACTAAAACACGAAGGTTATGTTCCCAGGCCAGATGTATTGTATACCACACAACCAGACAACATTGACCAGGTTCATCAATGATTACTCTGCAGATTACTTTCTTTGCACTTCATATTTCAACCCTTTGTTGAACCATTGTACCAGAAATCAGTGAAATTATGCTTAGCTTGTTCTTATGACTTTCTGTAAGTAGAATGATACAAAAATGAACTATTTGGATAATGTGCCACTGTTTTCTAGCATCATCATCCTACCATATTGCTGATTCAGCCATGCCAATGTTCATCAGACAGTAGCTCTTATACCTAAAGTGAGGATCAGATAATACATTCAGGAATCGGGATCAGTTATACAGGCATCCCTGTTAATAAGATGACAACATATACGCTTTCCATAGCCTAGTTTGCAGGTTAGTTAAAATTGCCATTCTGGTATATGTATATGCCTCTCTGTTATTGTGTATCTCTGGCAAGGGATTACAGAAAAGCCATTTCAACCAGTATAGGTGTTTAGTGGTCTGTTTGCTTTTTTATCATGTTGCTATGTGCAATAGAATGCAAGGTTGGGAGATTTGTAAGACTGTTCTATGCAGTTATTTATGTTGTCTTCTCCATTACAAGAGTACTCTAATGTCCTTATCTTTTTTTGGCACTAATGTCCTTATCTTATAGTAGGTAATGGCAATTTGATTGCAGTGTTTCCCATTGGAAGTTATCTGATCTTCTTATGGTGATAACATGAGAGCTCATTATTATACAAATTATTGCATAGAGCAAACCAAAGCTCCTGATGCAATACGATTAATGTTTGATGTTTCCATGTGAAAATGTGGTGAGTTAACTTCCTGATACATTAACTGAAAGCTAAATGCTCTATTTTACAAAGAATTAAGAAGCAGTAGCACCCAGCCCTCTTTTGTTTTGCTTGTTTCTGGTCAATTGTTTAGCAGAGTCTTATTCACATTTTCTCCTTTTTGTTTAACTCATTACACCTGTTATATTTTTGAAAAAATTGTACTTTTTGGCAGAAATTCAGAGTACTCCATGGAATATGTCGGTCCAACTTGGCCATGTATCTCCTGTACATAGACACAGCTTTGCTGTGTTCACCAAAGTTTGTATAATTTGTTAAAGTCCCGATTCTGTCAATGGTGACAGTTCACTCCTTGGACTATCTATGTTCTTCCGTCTAACTTGGCTTTCAAACTTGAACCTGAACATCACTGTTCTAAGTTTGTGCCGTAGCTGTTCTAGAAGATATATAGATGTTGTTATGAGCCCCTTAAAAAATTTCCCCGCTTGAAAAGAAAATATAGAATTGCTATCCTGGGTAGATAAATCTATGTTTTTGGTGTATGGATATTGCAAAACCTGCAACTTTTTTCCAGTGACATGAAACATCACAATTACTCTGTTGGTTCCGTTTTGAGCACTTCTGCCAAATCAAGTTTTCAGTCATTACCTAAGGATAGTATGTATTGCAGAACACAGGTTGGCAGGACCTTGGAGACCATAAGGAGATGTGAGCTTCAACATTGGCAGAGCAAGATTGACATGTTTGATTATCTGTTCTGCAAATATGGTCGGGTATAAAACAGGGTTTGAATTGCACAACAAGGTGAACAATGAAATGTGTAAGACCTATTGAGCCAGTCGATCAGTTTTACTTACTCCTATCTAAAGGTAATTTAATTGTTTCTCTGTATGCCTACACCTTATTAACATGTCTTAACAGCATTGAAATGATCTCTACAGATGCTTAAATTAATGCCACAGGGCTTTGCACATAGAACAGATAACTCTTTGATTTTTTGTATTGCTTTGAGTTATCCAAGAGGTATGTTTAAAACTTTGAATCCATCAAAGAGGAAGCAGCGCTTGGCCTTAGAGAAGCGCTACCGACGACGTGGGATGTACACTAGGATAATCATCATTATGCTGTAACCCACCTCCTAGGAGGCTTGTAAAACTGAACTATCTTTTCGATGAAATGAACCGGAAAGGTCCTTTGCGTTGTTGTTTAATGACGGATAAATTATTATGCGCTGATGAATAAACAAGAACACACAAATTTGCTCTTAGAGTTTCCTGAATAGAACATGGAATAACATTAAACCGGCATGCCATATATTTGTTTTCTGTATGAATTCATACTTCGTACATGTTATGAAATCCGTCTGCAGAAAGAAATCTCGAAAGACATAATATATTTGTCATTGGCGGATGTTCTGGTTCACAGTTTGAAGTTTGAACCTAAACAATGGCAATCTCACAGACTCAAGATTGGCGTACTTTATCTCAATGCCAATTTACGTGACATAAATTTACGCTTATTTAACTCTGGAATCCCTGCAGGAGAATCTTAACTCATACGTCATCATCCAATATTTTCGGATCATCTGGAAGCTTCTCGTGCTGTATCTGTGCAAGACTCTGGGGATTTATTGTTTCATCCAGCCTCCTATCCAAGAATTGAATTAACTGGCAATCGTCATGTGCAACTAGTAAGGAGCATAGTTAAATGGACAAACTCTTCATTCTTCAAGAGAAGCAACAGATACATGGTAATAACCATCCTCCAGATATAAATAAAGTTTGTTTCTTCATAGGTACGTACTACTACCAGGCCGGCTTGGTGTTAAAGAACCGGTTAATATTTATATCAGGTTGGTTTAATGACTACCACATCATTGGAATTAAAGCTGTAAAAAATGCAGTATAATATCTGCATCCATTTTCTCAATCAAAAAGCCTTCAACTAGCATACTGTCAAGAAACATTTGAAACATGGTCATAATTTGGTGAGATAAAAAACTGGAAGATCAATGCATGAGAACTGAGTGCACCACAGTTGGAACTGTGTATCACGTTTTCTTGCCCTTCAGCAAAGTTATAGAAAGAGTCGCCAGATACTGGGAGAAATGTGGGGTAAAGAGGGAACCTTGATTGCATTGTTAGTACCAGTTTTCTCATAGACATTGTCTAGAATGATTGGTTGCTCGCCAGAGAAACAAGATTGTGGAGCCCCTCCCCGCGGCTGAACAACTGCCACCAGCGCAGATCCAATAAATCTCCCTTCCACCGCAGATCCAATAAATCCTCCTGCGCAATACAGCAGCTCTGACGCCATGCTTGTTCTCCTCTCCTAGTTTTCCCCTACTCCAAGTACTCCCTCTGTCCTGAAAAGGATGTCACAGATTTGTCTAGGTTTGTATGTATCTATACACTACAACGCGTCTAAATACATGCGAATCTAGAC
Source organism: Avena sativa (assembly GCA_916181665.1). Classification (NCBI taxonomy): domain Eukaryota; kingdom Viridiplantae; phylum Streptophyta; class Magnoliopsida; order Poales; family Poaceae; genus Avena; species Avena sativa. The sequence goes on from OV702282.1 coordinate 294,902,238, forward strand.
AAATTTGTAACATCCTTTTCTGGCCGGAGGGTGTACTCAGGTAGAAGTAGATTCGTTTGTCCAGACTGTAGCAGTAGCAGTAAACAGGGTATTGCATCTTGTCAGGGGTCATGGAAGGTGTTGATGGGCTTGTTTGAATAGATTGGGTCATATGGATTGTGACTGGTAATGGAACACTAGTCGAAATTTGAGGAACACAGTTGGTCTCTCCATTGATTACTTTCTTTTTAGTTCATATACTGACACAGTTTTTTCGTACTTAGGTAATAGACGAGGTAATCAACAACCCACCTGTGATACCTAAAGCACAAAGCGTAGCTTCCCAAGTTCCTAGGCTTCGCCATCTTGCCTAAAATTCCATGGTTCTTAGAGACGGTCGACTGATATTCTGAGTTACAGTATTTTTTTTTCCAGTTAGGCATAGTTACAGGCTCAGTTTTAATGCTCTTAAAGCACGTATTCCTTTTAGTTGGAAATATTTCGTAGGCCGTACGCTTGCTGGACAGCCACTCCTCTTGATTCCTAGCAATAGCAGTTAATCTTTTGAGATGTCCTGAACAGAACATGGAATAGCAGTTAATGTTTTGGCTATATATTTGTTTTCCGAACGAGTTCATACTTTTGTACAGTACATGGTATGCAATCAGTCACAGAAAATAAGAAAATACATAATACATTTGCCATGATTTATCTCAAGTTCACTTTTACATGACATGAGAGCACGCTTCTTCAACTCTTGTATTCCTTTAAGAGAATCTTAGCTCATATGCCATCATCCACTATTTTCAGATCGTTTGGAAGCTTCTGGCGCTGTATCTGTGCAAGACTCTGGGGGTTCCTTATCGCGTCCAGCATCCTGTCCAGGAACTTAACGAACTGTTGATCTTGATGGGCGACCAGTGGATCTGAGAACCTATCGAGGCTATCTTGACCCTGCACCATTACGAGCAAAGCGCATCGATAAATAGATGAACTCGTGATGATAAGTAGGGGTATGTACAGCGACAATGATCTGTCAGGTAGATAACGCTCAACTGTATCTAGTACATTTATTTGTTGGAACCACAGAGTCTCTAAAAAATATCTCCGGAGTTCTCATGTCAGTATTGGTGAAAAAATAGAATTCGGTTGCATGCTGTTGGTGAAGAGTGATGATCGCTTAGCATCTCCAACTGTGTTACAGAAAGTAAGACACACTGCATCGTCAGAGAAGGCTGGGCTAAATGGCGAACCTTGACTGCGTTGTCTGTACAGGCGCTGCTGCAGAATGATGGGTTGCTCGCCGGAGAAAGGAGACAGCCTACTAGCCCGTCCCCGTGGCGGCCGAGCAGCGGCAGCCTGCGGATGCCGGCGAGCTGGCCGATCGACTGGATCTTTCCGAGCACCAGCTTCGACGCCATGTTTGCCCTCTTCTCTCCTGCTTCTAGTTTCCCTCGCAAAAAAAAAGTATCCTTGGTAGGAATAGAATGAACAGGCTTCTCCAGGGTGTTGTAGCTAGGAGTAGCAGTACGCAAGGTATCTCATTCGCATCTCGTTCCATGGAAGGCGTCGGTGGGGCTGGTGGCCTCGTTTGAACCGACCGGGTCATGTGAACTGTTTGACCGCTACTTCAACTTCAACACAACACTGGTGGAGACTTTCAGCGCGTTTGGAGTTTTTTCTTTGTCATAAATAATTGGACACAGTTGGACTAGTAGGTAGTACAACTTTTTTGTTTTTTCGAACTTTCTTTTCAGAATATTTTATTTTCTAACCACGTAGAATTATTATTACATAGGACAGTTATAGGAGGTCTAGTCAACAAGGGTCACCTGCCATACCGAAGGATAAGCGTGGCGCCCCAATGACCGTCCGATTGCTTCTAAAGTTCAACGCTCCTCTGTACTGAATTCTCGTTCGCATAAATTTAAATGATCATACAGTATACAGGAGCAGAAATCTTGTCGCTCTCTATGCGGAGCGACCTCGTCTCGACGCATGGCGAATACCGACACGCCACCACTGTTCTCGTGGTGCGAGCGAGCGCCTTCGCCCGTACTATTCCGCCGACCGATTCTCAACCTTATGAAGCTCGGGTTGCATCCGCAGACAGCTCATTTCTGTTTAAGCTCACTGATAGATTTGTGGCTTCTGAACTGGCGAATTTCTAGGCCAGACGAGTTCGTCGGTGGATGCTCGGCGGCATGGCAGCCTTCCTCCCCGCTAGAGTCTGCTCGGAGAGAAGTGGAGTTTGAAGGATGCGGAGTTTTCAGTCAGGGAAGCGGCAGAAGTACTCAGAAACGAATTGGTTCGTCTTGCAGCAAGATGTGCTCAGGCGACAACCACCGGTGGATCATCCGATGGTTATGGTATTGGCGGTGTCAGAAGCGCGATCGCGTCGGGCTTTCGAACATGAGCGGCGAGTGGCTATGATGAGCAGATTCGATCTGGCGGGAGCGTGCATGTTCGAGAAATGGCGGAAACGGCAATGCTGACAGTGATGACTAGGGCGACAAGGCGAGGGAAGCAGATGCAGAGGTCGATTTGGTAGATTTGAGCGAGGCGGTGGAAGTTGTGGACCTACTGCCAGTTCTTCAACCGGGTGGCAGCATCGACAGAGAGGCGCAAGATAGGCGGGCTTGGGGCCAGCGACGGTGACTTTGGGGGATGTATTAACAAAAGCACATATATGATCCGCGGAAGGCGCTATAGCCAGTGGCTTTGAATTGTGGAATGGTATGGTGGATACGGGTATGGCCCAAAATGATGGGAATGGTGCTGGGTATGGTGGACGCAATGGTGGCAGCTCTGGTGGTGGGAACAATGGAGGTGGATCTCGTGGAGGGATTGCAGGGGAAAGTGGAGCAGGGAGTAGTTCCGTCTTTCGGTTTTGTTGAGCAGAGCGTTTTCTCGAGGTAAGCACCACACCAAAACTACTGTACTAGTATCTAGCTCGTGAGAAGTTTCATTCGTTTTCCTGGGACAATGTTGAAACTTGACACTTCCAATTAAAGAGGCTTTGATCCACGCAATCAGCATATATAAATAGCCGTAGGTTCAGTCCACCAAGATTCCCAAGCTCAAAGCTCGGCATGTGTGCGTATTCTGTTGTTACCCACTTTTGCTTCGGTCTCCTCCTCCTTTCCTATCAGACGTTTACTCATGTGCCCGCGGAAGGCGAAAATCGAAAGTTATATAACAGCAACAAAAAAAATATGGCATGCAAAGACGTAGATCGCGATAATGGAAGGTGGGATCAGCCGACCGGAACGTGGATTATATCCAGTTCGACCGAGTACACATATACTGAGATAGACGTGGCCTCGATATGGGTTTCGACGGGTCAAAAGAAATCATGTGGACTCCTTAAGTTTAGACCACGAGAAAACCGGTCAAAGAGAGGCACAAATTGATCCATCTTCTGTCAACGTTGTCCGGTAATTTCAGTGTTAGTAACACAACGACAACAAGATGGGCCTTGCAGCATCGATTTGCATTACATTCGGAAGGCTTGAGCATCAAAACTCTCATAAAACCCGTTCATGCACGATGAGCATGGACCTGCATTGTGCCGAGACTGAAGAACAGGGAACCTTACAAATATGGTGGAGCATCCAAGCATTACATCCAGAATGCTTGACCACGACAGTAGGTGGGCATCTCGATCGTACTGTAAGAGCGAGCAGGCCGGTGAGCCGTGACGACGAGCTCCCCGTCCTCACCGTAGCAGAGGCAGAACGCGGTGAGGCGGACCATGTACAGGAGCTGGAGCTTGAAATCTTCAATGAAGGGCCAGAAGACGTCAAATATTATGTTTGTATCCAAAATGGCTCAAGATATGTGGCGCTCGATCGGTGCTGATGAGATTGATGAGCTGGTCCAAACTGATAGCTTTGGCTCGGCTATCCTTGAGATGATTTTAAGGCGTCCACATGATCATGTTCCGAACCTTGAGCTTATTATTGGATTCAAATGGTCTCCCCCTCGCCCCCTAAACTGTGTTTTTGCCATACACTGCTAGTCTACTAGCCATCAGGTGGCAATTTTTGTTGTTTTTGGTTCATCTCTATGCTTTCTATGAATCAAATATGGTGCGTCCATCGATGATACAAAAACCTTGGATTATTGTCTAGAGAGTCTACAAGTCGTTGTTGAGATTTGGTCGCACCAACTTTTAATTTATCTAGCAGACCATTTCTCACATGTTGAAATACTTTATCTTCACATCTAAAGCTTTCATTACCCCAAGCACGTATGATACATTACTTCCTATAAAGGCCCGTGGCCAACCCGCCTCCTCTGAGGTAAATAACTTGGGCACACAACCTATGAGGGCCACTTTGTCAGCTCTTCGACCAAAAAATTGTGAAATGATACAATTCAACCTCTGATCTTAAATGTAAGATGTTTTTGGAGTTCAAATCGAACCCCCAAAGCATCTTATAATTAGGAATGGAGGTAGTACATATTGATTTATTCTAGTAGTTGCATATCGCCCTTCATCATTGCATCCGTGAGGAGCTTTTAATGCTGTAGAGAGAACCTAACTCGAGCAGTGATCACTTGTATATATCATCTTTCTAGTTCGTGGTTCAGTTCGCGCACACATAATAAGTGGCATAGTTTTGTTTTCGAGGGAAACATAAGTGACAGCTTAGTTCTTGCCATCCACAACTAGTATTATTTGCGATCCAAACCCACGCCTCTTAATTTGGTTCTTTAGTTTGGTGTGTGTATGAAGGACAAAATCACTTGGTTGACGGAATGTGGTGTGCACATCCGTAGCTTCGGAATGAGTGGTATCGTGGAAACATCTCTAGCAAAATTCCCAAAGTCATTCAACCATTAATGGTTATAATTCTTATCTAACATGATTTGATTCACCTGCCCATGAAGTCCATGTAGATAGACGATGAGAAAGAGTTGCGAGGTTGGTTCTTGTAGTTAGCAAAAGCAGTCGTAACGTATGTGGCAAATTATCACCTGAACATGGGATGTGTGTAGTCTATGTCTTACTAGAGATATAAGTGTCAAAAACAAATTTACATAATGTACACTCTGGGATGATTGGTAAAGCGGACACTCTTAAATTGTTTTGAACTTTTAGTCACTTTTTTGTCTAATGTTGTTCTAATCATTTTTGTGTGAAGATTTAGCCAATTTTGTGAATTACTCGTCAATTTCGTCGAGCAGTCACTCATGTGAAGTTTCCATCACACTTCTGTAGATTTTTTTGTTATACTTTTCTAGTTCGCCATTTTCCTTACCTTTTGTTTTATTGAACTTTTATTTCCGCAATTAGCAAGGTGCCCCTCGTAAATGCAACGGTATCATCTTAGTGTCTACAAAGTTGATAAATCCATATCCGCAAAAAAAAGTTGATAAATCCATGATTCTTAAATATTTCTATAATATATTAGAATGGTGGGTTTAGAGTACCCGCAAGATGTGTGCTCTCTTTTGGGAAATATCTCTTACTCTCACAATGTTTACTAAAAAGCTCAATCTTTAATATTAGTGTTTTACTTGTATCTTTTATGATTATGTTTGCAATAAATAGCAATCATGGCTAAATCACCCATCATTAATACTGGCATTACTCGCTAAACTACTTATTTAACTATTAAAACTCCTCGGCTACCAAATACACACATATAAGAACATGCTAAACTAGAGTAAAGACTATATTTTTCTAACCCCTTTTCTAGGGTTTTTACTCCCGTATGGCAATCATGTGGTGAGTCACTGTGTTCTACCCCATCTACGATAGGATCCCTGGTTCGTCTCTGTTTGGTTATCCCCTCTTGTGATCTGCGGTGTTCTCGTTTAAGGGTGACACTGTCGACTTTAAGGGTGACTACGGTGTTGTCGTTTGGATCATGAGTTTCTTGTTTGAAAGGCTAACGTTTTAGTTGTCAATCATGTCTAGCTTCATGCACTAGCCAACGCAACCAAGATTCCGAACTGATGGAAAGGGCTAGTGCAATCCACTTATACACTTAAACACCCCCTCTCACGTGTGACGGGAAGAAGTCAGCACGTGCAACCGGAAGAAAGCGACGGCGCGCAAAACTCACGTATGACTCAAGAGGCCTATACGTGGACACAGAGGGGTCAACAGCAATTTTAGGATAAATTGTGAAAGCTAGGACTCAAACTCGAGACCTTAGGCTCTGATACCATGTCTAGCTTCATGCACTAGCCAACGCAACAAAGAGTCCGAACAGATGGAAAGGGTTAGTGCAATCCACTTATACACTTCAACAAATCATATGTCGGATAAAAGATCAGCAACCAGTGCTTTGGCGGCTCGCAGGGAAGGTGGCCTTCCAGCTGATCCGAGCAAGACAACACCAGTGAACATGGACCGGCCCCCATTAGAAAACTTTCCAGAGATGGTGGCGAGCTCTGAGGTTCCACGTGTGAGTGGAATAAATTACCTATTTGATCGGATGGTGATTGAGGAGGATGAGTTCGATGATTTAGTCATTGAGGAGGCAGAGGTGGATCTAGCTGTCAATATTCATTGGCTTGCTGTTGCTCGTGTGTATGTGTTGTGATAGGGGTTGTTGGCTTGTTGTTGCCCGTGTGTGTGTGTGTGTGTGTGTGTTGTGACAAGGGTTTTAGCCACAATGTGTCCCGTCGGAAGATGTGTGCACCATGGAATTCTACAAGAGAGATGAAGATCCGGCATGTAGGTGTCAATAGGTTCGCTTTTCAATATTTTTGTCATTACAATTAGATTTTTGCAATTGCATTTATTCTTTGTTGCATTTGCAGTTTCATATTATTATTGTTGTTATTATTATCACTATTGTTTTGCAATTGCATTTTTTGTGCAAATTCCAAACAAAATCATTGTAGTTTGTTTTTTATTTGTGTAATTGCACTTTAGTATCTGGGTTTTTGGAAACTGCCCTCAAAACACAATGAAATGATTAAATATGCATAGAGTGAAAGGGAAGAACTTACCAGATCTTCAAAAATGGATTGAAACATTGTTACAGAATGTTTATTGTTTTCCTTTAGGTTATGCCCTTATAAATATTTGTAAATATGTTTTAGAATGAAAATTAATAAATGAATATAGTGTTTTCCTTATAGGTTCATTCAACACGTATACCAAATACAACTAAGCTCTCTTTCTCTCTTATTCTTGACCCGAGACTCCCTCGCTCGCTCTAATCCCATGTGGTGCCATGATTATAGTTTTCTCTCGGTGTTTACTAGATAAATCAGATAATTAATTAGGTGAGATTACCAACTGATTGGTCTACTTCATGCACATAGTGCTTCTCATTAACTACTTGACCTATCAATAGATTGTGAAGTGCAGCGCAGTGACCTGAGTTTCTAAAAAGTTTTGAAGATCCAGCAAAATAAGGTGATCTTTTCTCATAGCTATAGCTATTAAGGTCTCTCCCAAATCCCAATGCAGCAGTGCTCCACATTGGCGTTATCTCTCTTACCACTTCACATCAGATTCTTGTATACATGGCACATAATTAATAAGGAAAGATGATGAAACTCGTCTCTTATCTAAGAAACCATCTCTATATGCAATTCAATACACACATCATTAAATCTCAAACTATAATCGAATTGGAATACAATATCTTAATAAAAAGGGGTCTAGTATAATATACTGTGAATATATACTATGTAAGAAATACAATGCATTGGAACAGTAGCATCTACGAAAGTTATAGGACACCGTTCTAGCGATGATGTACCGAGGGTGTGTCCTAATTCAGCAACTCAGGAAGCTGTAGCTTTTGATCGGAACCTGCTGGCGCCCAATCGCACAATACATGGCGTACTAAGCTATGATTCAACTTAGGTATAATTCCTCTCACTCTAAAGAAGAACTTGGCACAAATAATGTGATTCAATCTATATATTCATTTCTTTTTTAATACTATATTAATTTCTTTTGTATGGGAGACTTCAGTGACACGAGCACGATGTATCCTGAGTTCCTGACGATAACCTTTCCTCTAATAATGCGAATAAATTGCGCATAAGATTCTTTTGTTCCCTTAATTATTAAACAATGTAGTTTGAATTTGTACATGGGCAAGTACTGCCTCGTGGAGCACCCTTTGTCAAGTACAAGTATGTGCTCTACCTCATCATGTTCCGGCTCAACTACGTTAGGACAGCGAGTTTATCACCCACAGATCACCAGCCTGCTCACAGTTAAGATGAGGGTTTTGATACTCTAGATTTCTGGATGTAATCCATATGCTGCTCAACATATATATAGTTAAGCTCCCCTGCTTAGTCAGTTAGTCTGCACAATACTACAGGGCTTACCTACCTATCTTGTTGTGCTATCTTGTGTTAGTAACACCGATAAGTCCTGAAACTATTTGACAACATATTGACACAGGATGGCCCTATCTATGTGTGAAATGCAAATTCTAATTCGATACCCACCCATTGGTCATCTCTTCTTACAGTTTTTTAACTTTCAGTTTTCAGCTGGGAATAGTTAGGCACATGCAGGCGCAGGTGCATTAACCATAGTTCGAAATGTGAAGCATGTACTCGCTATTTTCTTTAAATAATACGAATTATTTAATTAATATCATAAATAATACTCAAAATTAGGAATTTTGAAAAGTAGCGCGGCCTCAAACACCGACCAGCACCCGTCGGTACTCGAACCACCGACAAGCACTCGTTGGTGTTTGAACCACCGACAAGCACTCGCCATGCACCACCCTGCACCTGCCTCTGACCAACTGGTCGGGAGTTAAACTCCCAAAAGGTCCTTGTCGGGAGTTTAAACCTCGAGACCACACTAGATTTGAAATTTGTCAAAATTGTATATTATTCATAGAATTTAATAAAAAATCGTATTATTTAAAAAATTAGCCATGTATACGTGTTTAAGTTTTTTTTACAATATGTACGTGTTTAAATTGGAAGGCCATACTCTCGCTGGCCAGTCCTTCCTGCCCACCAATTACAGAACTTTTTCTCTCCTATTTTTCTATTTTTATTTTCATAATAGGAGGGTCGAGATAGAATTTGGGGTCATGCGGTCCAGCTGTAGAGTTTACCAATATTACTTGCTGAATTGATTTACATTTTACATAGAACATAGAACCAATCTTGTTAATTACGTATATATTTTTGGAACTCTAAAGCTATGAATTTCTATGCTTTGTGAGAACCTTTCATATTACTGCAAAGAAGGTTTTCCAATTTTTTTCGAAATGGGGAACGAAGCCCTAGCCTCTGCATCAATAGATGCACGCAACCTTCTATTGAGAAGGTTTCATATTACTGCAAAGAAGGTTTTCCATGAGAGAATAGAACATTGATTTAAGGAGTAGCAGTAGTAGAAGGAGCTCGAAGCTGAGCCTCCACACTAGAAGGAGGCACGTGGATGGAGAGATTGCTATTTGGATGCAGTACGGCCTATATTTCGTATTACATGACCTAATTGGGCAAGAAATCCTTTCTCTTACTTGGCACTTTGTCCATTTATTTGTAGATTGGACTGGCTTTCTAGTTAAAGACTGAGCTATCCTGATATCCCGGTTCTTTTACCATCATATCTCAAACTTATATGAAGCTATAAACATTTGACTTGGTGTCATTGAACAATTTTCAGGGTGCCAAACTGCCAACAGACTCAGTAACTCCAGATCTGTGAATATCTTCATACGTCCAGGAGGGGAATACTTTGGACATGTAGCACATAAAGTAATATCACTTTGGACATGTAACACAAAAAAATTACCACACAATTGGATTTTTTATTTGCAATAAACTCGGCTGTCAAAATGTGAGGGAAATGGTGCCTCTTCAACTTAATTGGTAGACTTAAGTGTTTGGTATCACCGACGACTTCTGATCCAAGACCTTCACTTCCCCCTTCGACGCAATGACAGCATACGAACTGCATGTAACAGATTGCAATGTCTCAGAAACTATGAGCGACTTAAACACTTAAATTTTTTACGTCAAAAGTTGTTCCATGACCCAATAGTTATTTTTGTGTTTGCTTTTGAAACTGAAGGTTAATAAGTGGATTTTACTATATAAATTTTCTAGGTTGAGAAACTTACGTAGTGTTGTAAATGATTCCATGGTCCACTACGCCTACGATTTTCTCCAAGTCTTCTGCTACCTTTCCTGCAGGGTGACCAAATCAACCAGCTAAAACTCTATTGGAGAAACAATTACTGTATTATCATGTCGAATTTAGATCCTAGATAGGTGATAGCCTTCCGTTGACAAACATACCAAGATCCTGGATGGGTGTCGTGAAGATAACATCAAGTATGTGATAGCCCTCCTTGGTTACCAATGGGAAGTCGCCTCCTGATGGACCGGCAGTTCCAATGGATGGCCTCCTCCAAACCTTCAGGTATCACGCAATCGAGATCAGCAGAATGTGTTTCGTTTTTGCCGAGTTGGCAGTAACAGAGGGAAGTCTTGGGACTCACAAATCCAGTATTGCTCTCAGAGTATGTATTTCATAAGTAATTATCAGATTGATTGATGAGCGGTGTACCTCTGCGTCGCCTAGGAACAAATCATCAATCTCCTCAGCCGTATCAATCCAGTTTCCCTGAAATGATCTGCTGCTCTCTCAATGATCATCACAAAAAAAGCAGATCTTGTCTTTGGTGGCAAAAGAGACAAGATTGCTTACACTTTTGATCAAAACTGGAATAGAACCCTCAACACCATTCACATATTTGTCGTTGTCAATGATAAATGCAACCTTGCCAGCCGATTTAACAATACCCTGTTGATTCAGAGTAACCAACAGTTGCATATAGGAAGATGAGATAATCATATAACTGCAGTATCTAGGAAGATGAGAAGTATCTGAAGTAAAGCAAGGGATAACTTGTCTTCATTTTTTCAGAAAACACCGAGAATTCCTATTTGATGAACTTACATTTCCCCATGCATGTCTGATTATTTAAGCAAACAAATGAAGAACTTTGGTGATTTACTCGTGGAGCCTAAGTGAAAGGGATGATATTTTTGGAGCTTGATTAACAAGTTTCTAAAGAATTCTGCGCACCTTCTCCTGAATGAAAGAAGGCTCCCCACTCTCGATTTTCCGGCGCCCAATGACGGCAGACAGTGTACCCTCTTCAATTACATCCGCGTCAGTGAAAGCAAAATCAATCTATAAGTCAGCGAGCATGGTTTCAGACAAAATTCAGTTTCTTGCCTGCAAGATTCACAGTGGTGACAGAATTGGACGCACCTGGGGGCGTTCCTCGCTGCTGCTGATCTTTATCCCTGCTTTCTCTGCCTCACTTACACAGATCGCAGACCTGGCTGATCAACCCCAAGAACCGATTAGATGCAGTAAGCTTATAAGTCATAACTGTGAATTGGAGCTGTCCAGAATGTGAACCGTGGAACTGTATGGCACTGAACCTGCAGCAACTGGAACAGCACTTACGAGGGTACCCCGACGATGCCAGTTAGAGACCCTCGCCGGAGCCGCGTGCCGAGGTACTGGACGGCGAGCCCCGACGCGGCGCCCGAGCCGAGCCCGACCACCATGCCGCTCTTCACAAAGTCGTCCACCTGAATGTCAGAAAACACAAGAGCCTCAGGCCTCAGCACTGGAAATGAAGTCACCGTGAATACTCTCGACGCGGGTGGGCGGCACCGCGGCAGAGTATCGGCGAGCCTAGTTCATTCGTTACCGTGAGCTTGGCGGCGTCGAAGAGGTGGACGACATCGGCGTCGGCGGCGGAGGCGCAGGCGACCGGGCGTCCCCGGTGGCGGCGCCCGGCGGAGGACGGGAAGGCGTGGCGCTGCCTCAGGCGCTGGCACAGGGGAAGCCGTGCGTGCGAGCTTCTTGGTATCCTTGCTCCGGCGACTGCCTCCATGGCGAGTGGCGATGGCCTCTGTGGTCGGGCGTCAGTTTCGCATGCGAAGCGGTTTCGAGACCTGCCACACAGTCTGGGTAAGCACAAGTCCTGGAGGATAAGGAGAGGTGCAACCCTGACCATCACTCCTACCCTACCTGTAAATTTTGTCATGTTTTACTTTTACAGAGTGGGTGTTTTTTTAAATAAATCTAATTTGTGCCGAAAACTCTCTTGGCTACCCGAGTACTAGCAAGTTTTAGAAAAATAAAAAGATTATGTATTGAATGATGTTTTCTACAAGGATGCAAAATCACAATTTGAAATTGTTTGTATTATGGGCTACACAAAAAATAACAATATCTGGAAAATTTTGAAGTTTAAGAATGTATATTGTTCTCTATACTTAGGTCCACAATATCGTTAAGGAACAAAGCCAGATTGTCACAAATATAAAGCTCTCTTTTCTCTCAAAAAAAGTACAAAGTATTTCAAATGAGATTTTCATGTTTGTGGGATATAGAGTTGACTACATCTATAAATACTTTTCATATTTTTTAAATTTTATAAATATTTTTTTTTTGAATTTGAATGGTAACAAGAAATCTCTGCTCAATTTATGTCGTGTACCAAGTGCCTTTCTATCTATGTGTGCCGGCCGGCGGCCTCTACATATAACCATCAAACTACTACTGGTCGCTTCATATGTGACAGGTCCGCCTTGTGATTGTTCAGCGAAACACTTACTTCTAGCAAGTCATGTTGGCAGCGCACTAGGGGCTGACCATCCATGAGGATGTGGGTAGCAACCTATGCACTCGGAATGAGTGGCCTCAGAAAAACTTGGCTAGCTTTTCTTCCTGATGCACCTTTTCTATCTACTCTGTACCAATTCTTGACTCCCTAGTGTGTCTAAAAACAATATTCTTTCTGCTGATGTTTGGTGCCTACTGGTTGTCGTTGCTTCGCTGGACGGTCATGAATTTACATGTGTGCCTCGTGATATATTTACTAATATAGTTACTCCCTCTGATCATAAATAAGTGTCACAGTTTTAAACTACTTATTTAGGGTCGGAGGGAGTGATATTTTCCTTTATTTAAAAAGCTTTCATGTCTGTACATACTTGGTATAGTACGAGCATTCACTGCTCAAGAGAAGTCTAGACATTTTCTAGCTCTTCCGGTAACGCATACCTCTAATGCACACATATTGGTTCAGTTTAGTGTCTATCCATGGTTGCGACGAATGTCAAGATGCTGATTCGCCCATAGACCCTTTGTTTCGCCATTGCAGATTGCACCATCGATAGTGGAGTTACTAGTTACTTTGCAAGGTGGAAGATTGATTTTAGTCCAATCAGTGCTCTCGGCATTGGCCATTTTTCACCTTATGTCCATGGATACCCAAACCCCATGCATCGGTTTTTAAGGCTATTGATAAAATTCGATGTGCCTTCTTATGGAAGGGCACATAAACCGTGAATGGAGAGCAATGCGTAGTTAATTGTCCTGTGGGGTGTCGCCCTAAGATAGAGGGAGGATTAGGCGTCTTGGATTTGAACATCATGAATCAAGCGTAAACATAAGGTGGGCTTTGAACCTCATAAAATGGAATGAGAAACGATGAAGATCGCTCATGCCGCACACGGATGAGGACACTAGATATAATTTTAATGTTGCGGCTAAAGTTGAACTTGGCAACAGTAGTACATGTTTCTTCTGGCTAGATAGATGGTTGAGGGAAAAACATTGAGGAAGTTGCACCAGAGGTTTATCAAGTGGCTAACCTCATAATTAGAGCCAAGGGGGCTGCGGTCGAGACATATATTCAAAGCAAATGGATCAAGGACATCACAAAACCCATCTCCATCCAAGCTTTTTATTGCAGGTGCTGACCTTGTGGGAAGAGATCAAGTCATGTGAACTAAACCCTAAAGGGGACACTTGGACCTGGACTTGGGAAGCTAGCGTGAATTCTCATCAAATTTTTATATAGCACTCTTCGCCACAAACACAATTTGTGTAGCGGCCAAAGCAATCCGACAAACTTGGGCTCCCTTCATTGCAAGTTCTTCCTATGGTTGTTAAATCAACAAAAGAATATGGAAAACTGGTAGGCTAGCAAGAAGAGGTCTCCTACATAACGATAAATGTGTCTACTGCAATTCGTCGGGCGAGGATGTTCAATGTCTAAATTTTTTTAGAATAACAGGGATAAGGATCCCCGTTTCCATTGATAACTCGACAAAACCAAATAGCCACCGCAGAGTTGCAAGCGTTCAGAAACATCTGAGTCCACAAGAACAAAATATCACTAGTTTGCTACAGCAGAAGCAAGAACCTAAAGCGACTGACAAAGGAAAACCATCAAGAAAATCTAAAACAGGAAACAGGCTTCAAGCCGATTCATCGACGCGGAAGGTTCCCGCTTCTGAGAGAGAGGCCAGCATGGAGTCCAAGATGGATGCAGGAGTAGCCTAGGTGCCTTGACTTGCCCGCTTCTTTGCTTCAGGGAAAGGGCTCATGTCTTCAGGTATCAGCCACCTTCGAGCATTGGTAGTTCCCGCACCAGCAGAGAGATCAGGTTGCAGAAATGATCCATCTTTGGCAACATGTGTTCCTTGAAGACCAGCCTCCATCTTTTCACTATGGCTAAGATCATACTACCTCCGTTTCAAGGCTTAAGGCGCACACGATTTTCAAAGCAAAGTTTGACCAAAAGAATTGAGCAACAAAATCTTGATTATATTATACATAATTAGTACTCCCTCCGATCCATATTACTTGTCGTTGAAATGGATGTATCTAGCACTAAAACATGTCTAGATACATCCATTTTAATGACAAGTAATATGAATCGGAGGGAGTACCGTTGGATTCGTATTGAAAAATACTTTCCAGTGATACTAGTTTTATATCAAAACTCTTTACGTATTTAGAGTAATTCTTAGTCAAAGAAAAAACACGCAAAACGAGGACGCCTTAAGCCCTGAAACGGAGGGATGCCATACCTGATAAGCATTTAGCCAAAGTTGACCGTCAAATATCATACTATTTCTGGTTTTCCACAGTCCCCACAGGACTGCAACACAAACAGAATTCAGAACTGCATATTTACCGTTAGCAACCCATAATCTTGCAATGCAAATGTAATCTATACCAATACTCATACCAAAGAAGGAAGACATAACATGCCCAATTTGTTTAGCCACTATACACTGTAAGAAGAGGTGATCTATATAGATTCAGGTTCATTACAGAAGATGCAGTCTTCAGGCTTGTTTAGGTGCCTTTTTCAAATTATCTCTAGTCATAAGCTTGTTTGGGGCCAATAACCAGAGAAAAATGTGAATTCTAGGAGGGATCTACAACTGCCACACAACAGGGATAAATACAGGTTGCACCCCCCCTCCAAATTAATGATAGCATAAAGAAAGGAAGTGGAATATACCCCATCACTCTTATATTGCCAAATCAAACAATCCTCACCATCAGGAAAACATCATCACGACTATGCCATACTTGACTCTTGAGTGTCTCTTATAGGCGTACGTATTTCTCATAAAATGTTCTATTCTACTAGGAGTCTAGGACCCTTCCTTACAAGGGCATGCCAATTTTATGTTCTCCACTCTTGAGCAGACTGGGGTCCCACCTTGTTTCTATCTCTTCCACTTGATTGGCCAATCTTGGGCAGAGATAGTGCTTTTTTGCATACTGATCCTCTCCGATACACTAGATTTGCCGTTTGGATGGCCATGGAGTACTTGTGCACCCCCTAATATTTCAATAAAAGCCTATTTTCCTTTGTTAAAATATTCTCATACCTATACATGCTTGATTCAGAACTATTATTCACTGCTCAAGAAGTCTAAACCTATTGTTGCTAAAAATAACTAACTCGATTTTTTGGATTTAATAGAGAGAAATGATGTACTTGGGAGCATAGTTTCAATGTCGGTATTTTTTATTCAACAACAACAGCCCTCAAGGTAACTTTTCACCATTATACCAAGCAAACAAGGTAAGCCTGATTTTTCTAAGGCGGCAAGGTAGACCAGAAGAGCATGCGTAAAGGTGTGTTTGGAGAAAGGGTAGGAAGCTTTACCTAATTGAACTAATTGAATACCACATATCCTAAAGGATATAAACCTTATACAAGCATCCTCGAGCCACCTACGAAAGGGTGGTTAAGCTCAGAAGCTGACGACTTTATTCGTTTTATCCAATTCCACTAGTGAAAGAATTCCTTTATGATTTGTGCCAAACTTCTCGTGAACATGTTAAAGTGGCGCTTCCATGTTTTCTACCTAAGAAACCTATATATATCCACCCAACTCCATGCGGTGCACACAAATAACATGGATCGATTATTTATGTTTAATCCCAACTTTATGGTGACATTTTATTTGTTCCTCTGATCAACATGCTAATTTAATTAAGTTGAGAGAAATTTTCACTTATTAAGAAACACCAAATGGTTAAGACAAAATAACAACGCGCAACTACAAGTAACCTCATGCCAACCTTAGATATCGAGAATTACTCGACACTGAGGATGGAACAGTGTGGTGTTGCCTTAGGCATAGTCACAGGGGAAGCCACACGTGTGCGCTTCTTGGTATCCTTGCTCAAGCGACAACATCCGTGGCGAGAGGCGATGAATGTGAATGCCTCTATTCTTAAGCATCAATTTTTCCAGTGAACGGGTTTTGAGTCTTTCTATACAGTCTGGATAAGCACAAGTCCTAGAGGATAAGGAGTGTGTAGCGCACGTGCATCAATGCGATAACAGTAGACCAAACCACTCCTACCATGTTAATTTTGTCATGTCTCACCAGAGAGATTGCTCTTATTGAGTCCGATTTATGCCGTCCACCAACTACATTTCTCTCCATGTGTGCCTCTATATATAACAATCAAACTACTACTTACCACTTCATATGTGAAAGTCCGCCCTTGTGATTCTTGAACGATTCAACTACTTCTACATCTAGGGCCAAACCATGTATCTCAAC
Source organism: Avena sativa (assembly GCA_916181665.1). NCBI lineage: Eukaryota > Viridiplantae > Streptophyta > Magnoliopsida > Poales > Poaceae > Avena > Avena sativa. Next base: position 294,919,095 of record OV702282.1, read on the forward strand.
AAGAGGTGCAATATGTGTGTTGCAACATTCTTATTCCGTTTATTAGTAGCTTGGAATGTGTGGCTTCAGGAAAACATCAATCACAAGCTAGTCGCCAAGGACATCGAATTTCTCATACTTCACTCTAGAGCATCTCTTTTGGGATAGACAAAAGTTTTCATGTTCAAACTTTTCTCCTCCGCTAGGGCCTTTGTTGTACCCACAATTAGGAAATTTGGTGGTATCCGCTCTTGAGCAGACAAAGGGTCCCACCACTCTGATGTATCTTGCTCTTTATGTAGCCTCCTTATTTACGAGCGCTTTGATTTGACGGACGGGCTCCATAGAGCCATTTAAAAAAATGAAATTGACATTTATAATTTTTCAAAAAATCCTGAAAAGAACCATAGATATAGATAATAATGAATTCTACGTGCGTGAAAAAACCAATGCAAAATATTATATACTATGTTCTATGTAAAAATGTCAAATGTTCAGATATGAGGATCTCTAAACAGTGCAATATTCGAATATCTTCAGATTTATGAGGAATAGACATTTTTGTGTAGGATGGTATACAAACTATTTCGCATTAAATTTGTTACGCATGGCCATGCCTAAGGACATATCAGTTGAATTAGATTCTTCTTTTCTCTCAAAAAACCCCTTCCCAAACTATACAAGTTTCTTTCAAAGCATACGACTTTCTAGGTGTATATGACGATCTCTAGAGAGATGGATCTTATATGAATCATATGATAAAATACCACATGAGTGTGTGGGGTAGTAAAAAACATCATCATAAACATCTAAGATTTTCCTTTCAGAATTTTCAAAACTTCAAACTACTATTTTTTTGAGAATAAAACTACTGATTTCAAAAGTATTAAAAAAGGGCACCATGGAGCCCGTCCCCCACATCGATTTTCCGCCTTATTTACACTCTACAAATTCTTCACTCCCCACTGTGTCTAGTAAGAATATTCTTTAGGTAGAATTTTCCTTGGGTTAGATTCACCGATGGAAAACAGGACTAGTCCCGGTTTTGCACTCGGGACTACGAATTCGGAACTAAAGGCCCCTATCTCTAGTCCCAGTTTTGCTACGAACCTGAACTAGAGGCCACCACGTGGCCGCTTTCCGGAGCGAGGGGACAACACGAACCAGGACTAGAGATTTTTTTCGAACTTTTTTTTTGAATTGTTCCTTAAACTTTTTTCTTAAACTTTTAAATTGTTTAACTCGTTAATCTCTCACTTGGAACATTTTTAACACTAACTATACATAATCTTAAGTCAAATTGCACTCGTGGACAGAATTCCCGATTGGTCACCCATCCTATCAGTACTCCGTCCCCAATACGCTTAACTTCTCTGTTCCATCAGGATGTTCTTACGCGAAGGATATTGTACCTTGTTGTCAAGACTACTATATCAATCCTATTAGCTCATATCAATATGTCATAAGTCCTTATTTTTCGAAATTACAAACAACTATTTAAGTAAACAACAATAAATTAGTAATAATAATATTTTAATCCGATGAAACTAGAAAACTAAATAAAATAATATTTTATTCATTTTTTGTCATTTATTCATTTAATATGGCATAAATAATATCTTTAAATCTTTATATCAAAATTTTACAAATAATATATCCATTATTATCATACAAATGTGTGGAATCCAATATGGCATAAAATATTTTGCTAAATAAATTCATTTTTAAATAACCTTTTTCCTTTTCAAATTTTAAAAATCTAAAAGAATCCAAAACGGCCTAAGGCCATTGAAATCGAACTCCAAATTTTTCCGCATGTTTTGATAGGTTGCAAGTGTTTTTCCGACATCGTACGCAAAAGTTATAGCCATTTGAAGTTTTCATGACATTTTTTTGTCAAAATATGTCAAAATTCATGTTTGTTAATTTTTTTATAATTTTGTTGCATGCTTTCGAAATTAGAAAAGGCGATCTACAACCATCGGGAGGATGGACAACCGTTCTCCTGTCTTGATATGATTTTTCCCGTTTTCCTGCCATGGCAGAACCCGCCAAATTATTTTTGCCAGATTGTTTTAGACCCGGTTGATGTCTTAAACTGGGACTAAAAGATCTATCTTTATTCCCGGCCGGAGACACCAATTGAGACTAAAGGGTGTTGCCCGCGCCCGCACCCGCCTTCACCCCTTTAGTCCCAAGCTATATCACGAACTGGGACTAAATGTCCAGCACGACCCAGGACTAGAGCTTCGCTGGCCTCCTAGCCGTTGGAGCCGGGACGAACTGGGACTAGTGCTCACACTAGTCCTGGCCCAAGACCCACTCGGGACTAGAGCAAGAATCTCATATGAACCGAAGCCCTAGTGATTTTCTTCGAGGCACTAGATTTGATGGTTGGACTAGACGGCCATGGAAGTACTTGATATCAAAGAATTATTCTTTATGCAACAACACTACCAAAAAATGAAATTTTAACTTTAGAATAAGCAAACATGTTTGCCCTAATTTTCTAAGGGAACAAGTTGGTCTTAAAAATCATACATTTGTCGTCGAGGCCCTCCAGGTGCCTCGATGGCCTACAGCCGAGCGCCATGCTTGGTCTCGAACCACTGCTTCCACAACAGTGAATTGACGATGTAGGAAGGGTCCCCGTATATCCGGCTAGACGAAAGTCCGACGCCGTGGGATATCCCGACGATAGGATGGGCTGGTCTTGTTGAGGTACCACCGGTGGGGAAGGTGGACATCTGACCATGGCAGCGACTGGCCCAGCTCTTGAACTTACGCGACACCTTCACCTCCATGTAGACGCGGTGCTTGGAGCGGGGTGTGAGAGGTGGTCACGGTGGCCTTGATGCCGCACGGGGAGGTGGGGCGCGTAGGAATGGCCGCCACCGCCGGTGGAGGACCTCCCATCGTTGTTGTTGTGGTCATGGCCGAACCAGGCCTTGTTGCCGCCCTTTGACATTGGATCCCTAGGGTTTACTATGCGCGCTTGGGGGAAGTGGGAAGATTCTAGTGGCGACAAGAGTGGGGTTAGCGATAGGAGACGACACCTGTCCCAATTATAAAGGACTGGAGTGGTGGGTGGACCATGCTGGTCCCTCTCTCTTTGTCCCTAATGTGCGGGCCCCTGAGGACGAGGGGAGGACAACGCGGATGCGTGGACGGTCCATGTCCCGCAAAGCTAGCCCAAATTTGGGTTGAAATTGGGGGCTAGCCGGACAGATTCGCGGGTGTGGTCCATTTGCAATGCCCATTTGGTCTTGCCCTCTTTCCGGTGGGGTGGGGGGGGGGGCACCATTGGGCCTTATATGTAGAACTTTGGCATGTTCCAAAGAGCAAATCCTTTTAATAAATTTTATTTAAGGTATCTGCTACCTACTATAATATACTCCATCTGTAACCATAAAGCAACTCTTTCTAAATCAATATATACCCATCAAATTACTACTCACTCCAGCTCTTGTGCCCGTTTCAACGGTTCAATTACATGCATGTTCCTTTACGCTCTTTGATTCTGGTGTTGGTTACTACATACCGAGTAGATCATTTGCAGTTTGTAAGTTACGGTGGAATGAGTGGCCTCAGAAAAACATCTGCCACAACTTGTCAAACTGGACTACGTTGCATGCTTCTCACAAGCACGCCGATCCGCTGTTCAACCCCCCGCATGCCGTGCAGGTATTGTACAAGTTGAACCTCTGGCGAGATGGAAGCACAGGGTGCATGTCCCCCTATCTTTTACCGCACGACATGTGTGTTGCAGAGAAAATTGGCAGTGTTAGTACTTAGCAAGAAGCTGATAAGTCGTTCATGTGATTAAAACTTCACAGAAGTTGCATTATGTTTTCCATCTCCCGGATCACCAGTTACTACTTGCTCTCTGACACGAGTATTCGCAAATTTAGGTGCAAAAGAAGGGCGGGCTGCATGTGTCATGCCAAAAACACAGCATTGGCACCCTCGCCAAACAGCCTACTCCCTCTTGTTTACTAATATAAAATCTTTTAGAAGCTACACACTAAAACATGTCTAGACACATGTATTTTAAAAAGACTATAATATCTTACATCAGTGAACGGATCGGGAGTACAATTGTATACTCGACTTGCGGTACTTTCTGACGAGGGGCCGTAGCCGAACCCGGCAAGCATGAGCAATTCAGTATGCCATGTTCTTGACAAACTCGTTCGCCTAAATGTCAGAAAACATGAGAACATCAACGTTTGGGTTCGGACTTCGGAGGAGTGTCGGTGATCATCCCTTATTAGGATGAGCTTGGCGGTGTCTGAGTGGCGTACAATGTCGATGTAGGCAACGGCGGCCTAGGCGTGCGTGCAACCCAGCGTGCGGAGGTGTGCGAAACGACGCCGCGGTGCTACCTCAGGCGCCGGCACAGGCCAGGGAGGCCGTGCGTGCGAGCTTCTTGGTACCCTTCCTCCGGCGAGTGCCTCCATGGCAAGTGTGAACGAGCGAGTGGCGATGGCCTCTGTGGTCGGGCGCTCAGTTTCGCCGGCGAAGCGGTTTCGATGCCTTCCGCATTGTTTGGGTAAAGCACAAGTCCTAGAGGATGAGGGCACGTACATTGCAAGGTAACTTATACAGGCGTTTAGGAATAATTAAATTATCATTAAATGCATAGCGTCTATACAAGAGTCCTGCTTTTCAACGCAAACGTCTAGTTTTCGAACGCTAAACCTTTTTCTACCGCTTGCCCGCAAAGTGAATCGTTTTGTGCGAAAAAAAGGAAAATCTACTTTCAGACCGGTCGGTACCTTGCAAAACCTGGCAGAAAGTGTGAACGCATGCTGTCAGCATTATTTTGAAAATTCAAAATGTCTTATAGATTAAATCATTTGTCCAATTTAAGATCCGTTTTCACCGTTGGATTAGTCGCGACGAGATCTTCAAAACTAGATCCCATGTTGATATGTTTCGATGAAATTTTTTCGGACCAAAAAGTTATCCACCCCAAACACATAAGTTATCCGTTCCATAATATGTAAGTTATCCACCCAGTAACACATAAGTTATCCACCATATAAAAGTGTTGGATAGAGACGTTCTCGTATACATGTTGAGCAAATTTAATTGGAACATAGTAGACTAGTTAGAGTATTGAGGCTTCATTCCCATCAATGTGTTAGCGTCGACGAGAGATGAAGCCTCGGTATCCTAAAATTCTTCGAGGCTTCATCACCCATATGCCGCAGTAATGACGATGGACGACCAAGTCAAGCCGCTAGAATACTGGTTGCGCATCACGTTCACTATGACTTAGTGTGGTGGGTGGATGGGCATAAGACCCTTTTTAGTTATATCGTATGCAAAAGAAGCTTAAATTTAGTTATTATGTTTGATGTTTGACATGGTAGACTTTTCAGGTTAAGTGGTCCGTACGCTGTGAGAGCGACGACGGGCGATGAGGCCGAGCCGTTAAAATAACTTTTTTATATTCTATATGTGATTAATTTTTATAGTGATGGATAACTTATATGTTATTGGATGGATAACTTACTTGATAAAACATGGATAACTCTCGTGTTACTGATGGGTAACTTGTGGATAAAGAAAAACGTTACATATCCCTAACATGTGATTTGTGGGTAATTTTATAATGGTGGATAACTTACAAGTTATTGGGTGGGTAACTTACATGCTGAAATCCGGATAACTCGCGTGTTACGGGTGGATAACTTTTGGTCCAAAAAAAAGTTGTCAGAACATACCAACATGGGATCTAGTTTCGAAGATATCGTCGCGACTAGCCTAACGGTGAAAACGGATCTTAATTCGGATAAATGGTTTGATCTAGAAAACATTTTAAATTTTCGTACTTGAGTTGACCTGGCTAATCAAAAATTCTGTCATTTAATCTAGACTAGAAAGAGGACGGGGCTTGCCTGCGCCGCTTCCGTGCGACCATCTGTGCGCCCGCACCGTAGGCTGGGCATCCAACGGTGGTTACCTTCAGCGCCTCTCGCTTGCCGTTTTTCATGCTCAAGAAAATTCAGAAATACCGAACATAAACTCATCCATCCCGTAATACGCGCAGGACATTTAAACTGAAGGAAATCTCCGCTGACCTCCGCCGGGACTCCTATCGCCGCCATCTCCTTTAGTCCACATCTCCATCCCATCATCGATCTCTGGGTCAGCAGGGCCGACGCTGCGGTCCACGCTTCGTGCGCCGGGTAGGACGCCTTCCTCATCGTCCTGCCGGGCTAGCCAAGAGCTCTTCTTTGGCTTCCACCGTTCCACGGCTCAACCAGGAGGACGCAAAGGCCAATCAACAACCATATATAGACGAGGCTTGTAGCAACATGCAATAAATCAAAGGTCATGTTGGACAAAGCGAGATTTTCTTTACTAGCCAGCGTCATGGACATCGGCGACAACGTAGGGATCAGGTCTGCGGCGTCTGGTTCCTTCGACCTCGATCCGGGCCTAGGTGCGCCGGCCGTTGCGTGTGCGGTCTCCACTCTCAGTCCGTTGCCCGTCCCTGCGTTGTTGTCGACGCCGTCCAGTCTGCCAGTCGGCAAGAGATAAAGGGCATGGTAGGATGTGCCGGCGACTTGAGGCAAAGAGATACTGTACGAGGCTGCGGCCAGAGGACACACCGGGCGACTTGGTTTGCCATACACTTGACGAGATTACCGTTCTGTGAATTGTATTTCGCCCCGGCGCGGCGAGTATAGACTGGATTGGTATTGTCGTATTTGTGGGAGGTTTTTTACATGAAAAACGGCAAGCGAGGGGCGCTGAAGGTAACCGCCGTTCGATGCCCGACCTACGGTGCGGGCGCACAGATGGTCGCACGGACGCGGCGCAGGCAAGCCCCGTCCCTAGAAAGATACCATGTATGCAATTGCTTGACAAACTCCCGCTGGATTTCTATTTTCTCAGACCGGTCGTTAGGTAGTAATGTCCAATCAGAGCAAAACTATCGTTAGCGCCTATCGTTAGCGCCTGCATTGAACGTGCCCTAAGAAGGGTGATACTGCACGTGCGACCAATCACTTGTATTAGTAAATTTTGCCATATATTTCCCTGAGAGAGAATTCTTTCAATAACGGAAATGTTATTTATGAAATCTACCAACTGCACTTCTCACCACTACGCATGCCTCTATATATAACCAAAAACTGCTACTCGTCATTTCGTATGTATGTATGTCACATGCTGCTTCAACGATTCAACTGCTTGTAGTTGTAGGTCACTAAAGGTTGGGATTGGACTAGGGCCAGCCCATCTATTTGAATACGTACTATTACACACCTTATTCTGTTTACGAGTAACTTGGAATGAGTGGCCTCAGAAATACCCCTACAACAAGACGGATGCTAGCTAGATCGAAAATCTCCTACTTCACTCTTGAGTGTATCTTTTGGGATATACATAACTTGTTCTGTTCAACGACTGGTGAAGCTAGGCCTCTGTGTGCCCACGCGTCGGTTCTGCAAAGCGGTTTCAAGACCACAATATGGGCAACAGTAAACATGGATATATCCTACGGGTGCATAACATTGGTATACCCGGTCCAACCCAAGAAAGGCCCATGTGAAGACCTGCAGCCTAGAAAGATTTCGGGTGGCCATGTGATCATGGCAGCGACTGACCCATCTACCGAACTTCTGCGGCACCTTCACCTCCACGTAGACACGGTGCTTGGAGCGGGGTGTGAGAGGTGGTCACGGTGGCCTTGATGCCGCACGGGGAAGTGGGGACGCGTAGGAACGGCTGCCACCGCCGGTGGAGGACCTCGAATCATTGTTGTTGTGGCCATGGCCGAACCAGGCCTTGTTGTGCCCTTTGACATTGGAGCCCTAGGGTTTACTATGCGCGCTTGGGGGAAGGGGGAAGATTCTAGTGGCGACAAGAGTGGGGTTAGCGATAAGGGACGACACATGTCCCTATTAGAAAGGACTGGAGTGGTGGGTGGACCATGCCGGTCCCTCTCTCTTTGTCCCTAATGTGCGGGCCCCGCGAGGACGAGGGGAGGACAACGCGGATGCATGGGCGGTCCATGTCGTGCAAAGCTAGCCCAAATTTGAGCTGGAAATGGGGGCTAGCCAGACAGATTCGCGGGCGTGGTCCATTTGCAATGCCCGTTTGGTCTTGCCTTCTCTCCGGTTGGGGGGGGGGGCACCATTGGGCCTTATATGTAGAACTTTGGCATGTTCCAAAGAGCAAATCCTTTTAATAAATTTTATTTAAGTCATCTACCTACTATAATATACTCCATCTGTAACGATAAAGCAACTCTTTCTAAATCTTTCAGTGAGAGTCGACGTTCCTGTCGATAGCGAGGCGCCTGCGGTGACTTCGTCAATCTTAAGACCCGTCGGTTCAGTCTCTCGAAGGAGCTCATAGGGTAGGGTGTGCGTGCTTGTCTTTATAGGGATGAGTGTATGTACGCATTGTGAGCGTCTGCGTCTGTACTGTGTTTCTAAAAAAAAAAACATGAGAACAACAACGCTCGGGTTCGGAGGAAGCCGCTTGAATACTGTCGAACTGGCGGGCGGCGGAGTGTCGGTGATCATCCCTTATTAGCGTGAGCTTGGCGGTGTCTGAGAGGCGAACGATGTCGAGGTAGGCAACGGTGGCGCACGCGAGTGCGCAACCCGGCGTGTGGAGGACGGAACAGCGCCGCGGTGCTGCCTCAGACGCCGGCGTGCGAGCTTCTTGGTACCCTTCCTCCGGCGAGTGCCTCCATGGCAAGTGTGAACGAGCGAGTGGCGATGGCCTCTCTGGTCGGGCGCTCAGTTTCGCCGGCGAAGCGGTTTCGATGCCTTCCATATTGTTTGGGTAAAGCACAAGTCCTAGAGGATTAGGAGCGTGATACTGCACATGCGACCCGACAACAGCTGACCAATCACTCGTATTAGTAAATTTTGCCATATATTTCACTGAGAGAGAATTATTTCAATAACGGAAATGTTATTTATGACATCTACCAACTGCACTTCTCACCACGCATGTCTCTATATATAACCAAAAACTGCTACTCGTCATTTCATATGTATGTAGAGTTGTAGGTCACTAAAGGTTGGGATTGAACTAGGGCCAGCCCATCTATTTGGATACGTACTATTACACACCTTATTCTGTTTACGAGTAACTTGGAATGAGTGGTCTCAGAAATACCCCTACAACAAGACGGATGCTAGCCAGATCGAAAATCTCCTACTTTACTCTTGAGTGTATCTTTTGGGATATACATAACTTGTTCTGTTCAACGACTGGTGAAGCTAGGCCTCTGTGTGCTTACGCGTCAGTCCTGCAAAGCGGTTTCGAGACCACAATATGGGCAACAGTAGCTGACCAATCACTCGTATTATACGTAAATATTGGCATACTTCTTCACCTAGAGAGAGCTTTGATAAATCTTATATTCCATCATGTGCCTCTCACCCTTGCGATTGTTCAACAAGTCAACTAGGAGTACTTCGACTTCACTGAGGTTGCCAGTTGACTAATTCTAGTCCGATGTATAGGGAAACACCACCTCTCACCATCAGATGCAATTTGGGCCGCAACATGCAAAATACACCTTATTCTTTTTATAAGTAGTTTGGATGGGTGCTCTCAGCAAAACATACATCAAATTTCAAAAAACCACCATTTTACGTTTGAATCACAAAAAACCACCAGTTTGCGACAAGTTCGTTGCAATGTGCACTAAAACGAGATTGGCAGTATCCACCTATCGGCACCAAATTGATGATGTCGACTGGGCCTAGTTTGTCAATCCAATTAAATGAAAATAAAAAATCAAAACAAAGTTGACCGTTTTCCCCACCGGCCACCCATGCACCTCCCATTCCAACCACCTTTGTCGTTGACCGCTCCCCTCACCAGAGCTCGCCGTCGGGCCTCGCCCACCCCACCCAACTTCGTGCCGCCCATCCCGTGCCACCCGTCCTGCGCCGAAACCCCGCGACGTCTGTCTTGTGCTCGTCCCACATGCAGCTTGACCCGTGTCGTCCATCCAGCGCTAGATCTCACCCTGCGCCACCAATCCCCCGCTGGAGGCCGCCTCACGCCGCCCGTCCTACATCGGAGCTTGCCTTGTTCTGCCAATACCCCACCAAAGGCCACGCTGTGCCGCCCATCCTACACCGGAGCGCCCCGTGCAACCAGTCCCGCACCACCAATACCCCACCTATTGGGGATACTAGGGAACACGCCGCTCCCGTGGAGACAAAAAAGATTTATCTGAGTGCATAGTTAAGCATGACATTGATCTGGTTTTGAGCAAACGAAAGACAATGAATAGCTGAATATTTTAAAGTTATTGATAGATATATCCATAAAAAACTACACTGCTAAACACGGGAGCATAGTTGCTTACTCTAAATCATGCTACTACTGGTAAGCAGAGCTACCCAAACTGCACGGCTTACACAAAAGGAGGATGCTGATTCTAATCTATTCCTATACTTCTGCTTATTCAGCTGTTCTGGTCCTTCATCTTCGGTGGAGTGAGAAGCCAAGGATTGCTCCAGCGATGTATGGAATGTCGGCGTTTGCTTCGTCTTGCAGATCGGACTCGTGGTCGCTCTGTGCTTCCAGTCCCTGGTAGAAGACAGTAGTTTACCGGTCCATATTCTTCAGCGTGGCGCCGTCATCAGCAAAGAGGATCCACAGGACCTCTCTGGTACCTACTCCTGCGGATGTACTTATTTGCAAACGAAGTAGCATACCTCTGTCGGTCTTCGGTTTTTCCACATCCAGGACACTTATAGGTTTCCATGTGGTGTCTTTCCTCTCCAGCAGTCTTTGCAAGAGTAGAACCACCAGTTGTGGGTCGTTCACTTGAGTGATCAATATGTTGAGCCTAAACTTCTGTCTCTGAATGGATGAGTAGAGTATAAGTTATAAGTGTGTGGTTCTGGAGGGAAGTGGTGATGTTTTATTGGTTTGCAACACAGATTTAAAATAAAAGCCTTACAATGTCCGGGTCTTCCTGTTCTAGTGCATACATCATGCTTACGGAAGGATCGGTTGCCGAAGCATCGTGGACATCTCACTCGATGATATAATGATGTCCTTGGATGCTGCAGCTGGGCGTGAAACATATGTCAGATCGGAGTTTAGTATATTGCTGAACTAATCCACATCTGTGTGCAATTTATTAACCTGTTACGGAGAGACTCGGCTTCAGAAATCGACGGGTAAGTGCCAGCGCGTCAGAGAGGTGCTCCTGAATGCTAGTAGACCTGTGGTGTTATAAGTTATTATTCGGAGTACAAAACAGCAGTCTCACTAAGCAATACCACATTCTGTGAGTGTCTTGGATATGAGTACCTTGAAAATTAAGGACAGTCACTCGTGTAAGTAGGAACAACATGCATGCCTAGTTGTCACTCCAGTGGCATCTGAAATTAGCAACAAATAAGGATCGACTTTATATACCAAAGGGTAGCAATACATAAGATGCATGTCCTGGATAATGATGAGCAAGATGACGCCGGTACATATTCCTGGCTTTTACTGGAAGATATTGCTTAAATGACATGAAACGACATAGAAGGCGATAAATTTAGTAATTAATAGCATCTTACTAAGCCACACCGATATGGTAAACAGCTCAGCAGCATGTGTACAGATAAACACATGATCACAGAAGGTTTCAATACAAACTATCTTAAGTCTGTTGCCATGAGAAACTCCAATGGTAGAATAAGTAGAAAACCTGATGTCATCAGTAGAGAGCGCACTGGATGGTTCTGTCAAAAACCCTAGTACTGCCTGTGACCGAAAGATATTGCTTAGCTGAAATGAAACGACATAGAAAAGCGATAAGTTCAGTAATTAATAACATCTTACGGAGCCAAAACGGTACAGTAAAACTGGAATATAGCAATCAAAACAGCTCCGGACATTCATACAGACTAAACACATGATCACAGAAGGTCTCAATACAAACTGCCAGCAGTACTTGTACATCAGATCCAGCTATCTTAAATCTCCAGGTTAAATAGGATGGCAATGTGAAAAGTAGAAGTCTGAAGGCGATATAATAATGCTAAGGAAAATATATACTTATAAATACTACACCATGCTGAATAGGAAGACACTATAAAAAGTATGTCAATTTTAAGTTTCTATTGAATATGTAATGTGAGGTCAAATGTATGTGTCCTGCAGCACAACATTGCAATTACGATCACTTCCAGTAATTATTTTAGGAAGAAAAACATGCATAATTAAAGAGAAGAACATGGCCATATTGTTACACCGGAAAGTGAAGCATGGTCTTAATTCACGGAAGAGGAAACAAATCAGCAAGAAGTTGGCACAGATTAAACCTCGACCAGACCAAACCCAAGCCATTACACAATGCACAATGGTGAGAGGTAAATTATGATCACAAACATTTAGAAACTGCACAAAGAAACAACAGGTCTGTAGCAAAAAAAAAAAGTAGATGCAGGAGGAAGGAGCAGAGAGAAAACATATAAACCTCATTGACTCAGCAGAATGAAGAGCAAAGAAGATAAATACCTCAGCTTTGTTTTCCTTTTCCCAACAATCATCTTTTGTACACCATTGATTCATACAAACTACTTCAGGACACATATAGTTCTTTAGTTGAATGCTCAGCAACACTTTTCTTTCACATGTATCAAATAAGTATCACTACATTTTCATATGAATGATGGTCTGTTTCCTATAGCCTCAAATAGGTACATGCTGCTTAATATCAGTCCATCATGATCATTCATGCTAGTAAATTATGACAGATAGTTAATATCTACCAACCATGTAATAAGCTGGAATGCATATAACAAATCATCATACGATAAATAATAGATGGAGCTTCCTTTCCAAGTTCATTTAACAAAATGAAGAGAGAAAATTTGGCTACTTAATAGAAATAAGATTAGGTCAAAAAGTAATTACCTGAATCCATCCCGAGAATAATGTTTAGATCGTATCCTGACATGGCTTCTGCACAAAACATGGCTAATCCAATCTATCGGCAAGAAGAAGCCCCTGTCCAGCATCAAATAGGTATAAACCAAGAAGATAGTGTCCACAAAAAATTCCACAATAATATGTACTACGGACTTCTAATTGCATTTCACAAAACCAAAACCACTTCATCATGTATCTCTATCCAGACAAATCAATATCTATTTCTTCAAAACTAAGTGAACAATTATGAAATTCCTCTAGCTGATTGCTATTATGAGAGTCTGCTCCAGCTGTAGTTGTATAAGAAAAAAATAAGATGGTCTCACCCAGCGTATAGGTATCCTAAACTGCACTGAAACTTCCATCGTGAGGTCAAATATTCTAACAGGCAAGCCATGGAAGAACAAATGTCTTGCACATAGATAATCCTATTCTCAACAAAACTGTTATGAGTTCATGGTTTCTGAGGTATATAGACAACAACGAAATGGAGAAATCAGACTCACATAAACAATAGATATTCTCAGTGTCATCGAGAAGGAACCTCTGTCTAAGATGATACCTTTGCATTACTCATTAGCCAGAAGAAGACACTAATCAATCTACAGTGTGTCGATGGTTGACTATATAATCAGCTCGAACATCTGATTTCAGCATCTTACATGAAAAAAGCTAGATCGTCAGATCGTCCCAAAAGCCATGAGATATCAAAGCTAGCAAGAAGAAGAAAGGCCTGATGCACTGCATCTTGTGCGGATGAATTAGTCATCTGAATACATTGCTTTAGCCTGCACAGAACAAATAAGAAGTCGGAAAATACACTGATTTGGTTCTTGTGGGCATAACAACAAACACTGGTGAGGCACCCAAATCACAAAATCAGAGCACCTAATATTGTTGGGGCTCTTGTGACAATTATGCAGAACCAACTATGATACCCACGATCTGTTTAACCATGGAGAATTTACAGCATTACAAAAGTATTGGGGAAGGAGATGAACATGCAGGGGGAGTCAGCCGAACCACACGAGCTGGCCGTCGGGGAGGTTGCTTCACAACAACAGAAGGCATGGTGCTCTAGGCTGGGACAGAGAAGAAGGCTCCAGAACCAATTAGTGAAAGAGGAAAGGTAGCGCAAAAAAGTTCGGAGAAAGACGAACCAGTACCTGCCGGAGAAGATGCAGGCTACCGTGCATCACTGTCACGGGGCGGCTCCTCCTGCGAGCTGACCGCCGGCCCCGCGCAGCGGTGCTCCCGACCGTCGCAGCAACAACCTGCCGGGCAGCCAGAAAACCTTTTTGAAACGGCGGTGAATAACTAAATAGAAAGACGGCGGCGTGGAGAAATCCCCATAGCAACAGCAATAGAAGGCTTGTTCCTCCTCGCCCACGGCAACCGCACCACTTCGCGCAGCGATAGAAGGGAGCCTCAGGCGTGGGGAGTAACGGCGGTGAAGGGACGTGGGAGACGGGGCAGTGAACTGGTGGGCGGCGAAAATTTGGACGATTCGGTCAAAGCGGTGAGAGGTAGGGTCCAGGGGCTGGATATTTCTAGAGAAATCGCGAGCCGTGCAAGGAACGATGAGGGACACGTGCCGAATAGCGATTGGCAAAAAATGTAGATGAACAGTAATACAAAGCTGTAGATGAACAGTAACAAAACGCATGACAGCCCGCGAAAATGTCGCGCCTTAATATATAGGGTGTACTAGGAAAGATGGTGCGGCGACACGCCGCACCCGTGGACTTAGGTAGACGTATAAAGAATAGAGAAATTATTTCTCAAGGGCTGATCTAAAAGTATCGAGGACAGTATAGCTTAGACATAGTAAAAGCCGACACATCATCATCCAACATACATGTAGCAAATTACAACATAGCTTACTGAGATGGAATGAAGCTTTAACAAAAAGAGAAATCAACACTATCACAAAACATATAATTTACTTCTACCACATGGTATACATGAAGACCAAGCGTTGTACCATTTGACCGAAGTGTTCAGCCCATTGGACACCTCTTCCTATAGCTGAATCCAGGATTGGACATATTGTAGATAGCATTGCTTTTACAATCAGTGGGCATGGCCACAAAAATGAAAGCGACACCAAGAGCGAGCCATGCGAAGAAAAAAAAATTTGAGGCATAAATAAGTTCATGAAGTTTTCAACATATCTAGAGAAACGAACAACATAAATTAGGCTGTAAGAAAATTATGTATATATGGCCTAGAGAAACATTTACATATGGATTAAAATAATACTGCCAACCTGACATACATACGTGTTGCATCGAAGAGCAGACAGATTTTCAAACTTGGGCACGTCCTAAAAAGAGGAAACTTAGAGACATGAATTAGCCATGTAATTATATACGATGCAAAAAAAACCATGTAGTTATATAACTCATGGATAAAGGAAAAAGGGAATTGCAAAGAGAGATATGTACACAGGGTTAGAGATTATTAAGTATATACTCCCTCCAT
Organism: Avena sativa; assembly: GCA_916181665.1. Classification (NCBI taxonomy): domain Eukaryota; kingdom Viridiplantae; phylum Streptophyta; class Magnoliopsida; order Poales; family Poaceae; genus Avena; species Avena sativa. The sequence continues at coordinate 294,934,485 of OV702282.1, forward strand.
TCCAAAGCTTAAGGCTTCAAATGCACTGGCATGCTCACACCAAAAAGTAACGATGGTTATTTTGTATTTTCCTGCATAAAGCACCGTACTTGATAAATATGTCACCATGGCATGTTTTAAAAAACAATAATGATCCAAACTGCCAAAAGGACATACCTCTCACGAGTGACATAAATGTGCCATTTTCTCCTATTTGGATGCCCTGGAAGAAGCCGTAACATCAGTGACTACAGGAACCAAAACAAAATTCTCCAATTCATATAACGCTGGTACTGAGCAAGTGAGGTTATCATGCCTAAACTAATGATATATTTCCTAACCTGAAAATATAATGTTTCAATCCATTCAAATTGCTCACTCTGTGAACGGGGGAATAATATAAGCAAACAGAAAGAAGTTCTCACAGTTCATTTACTGAATTTCTTTTGGTGGATCATATCTTTAAGGGGTGATCGACCAACCTGTGTGTTTTATTCACGTCATATAGAGGTTAAAAAGCTCTATTGTGTAGATGGGGTCCTCCTTTAGCTGGTGCTTGCTTGAATAGATCCACCTGGTAACCAAGAACAAACTCTTCCATTCTGCCACTCTGCAGTCATCAACATATACAAAATCAGCTGACCTACAAAAATGACATGTAATATGCTTAGCAACTAAAAGCCATGTCTATCCATGTAAACATGTGTTGTATTTACAACCTCCTTTTGGTCTGGTTGCTTAAAAATTCAATGAAGAAAGGAGTTGAACATGAATTCTGACAAAAAAATAGATGGAATCTACCAATATTAGAAGGTCGACCATACATCAGTCGCCGTTCCAAACAAAATAAAAAATTATTAAGCATGCAAAAAATAACAGAGTATCCTTGCCGTTCCAAAAAAATAAAAATAATAAGCGTACAAAAAATAACAGAGTATCCGACCATGTGAACTTTTGTACAACTTGCCATCTCTGCTTTACAGACACAACACATAAAAGGGAAGAAATATAAAACTTATTAACTGTCGAATGAAGCAAGAGAAGCTAGCCATTGTAGTATTGGCAACCATGCTCTACAACTGAAACATTAAATATACCATGTCAAACCTGGATTTAGTAGGATCAAATTTTGGTGGACATAACACGGACCATAAAGCACTAAAAATCTTCAGCAGCAACCAATAATCTATCTACTATGCTATATTTTTTGAATATCGATTGTTGGAAATATCACCGGACCATTACATAAACTATAAAAGACTCTACGTAATCATGGAGATTTATATTGCTGCAACTAAAAGCTCACATGGTGTACCTTGTGATTCTTAATTTGATGTACAACAATGATAGTAATTTATATTACTTTGTATTACTAAACTGGCGACTCTGCGTAACCATGGAGATTTATATTGCTGCAACTAAAAGCTCACATGGTGTACCTTGTGGTTCTTAATTTGGTGTACAACAATAATACTGATGTATATTACTTTGTGTTACTAACCTGGCAGTCAAAGAAAATAAAGCCTACCTTGAAAAGGACCTCTGAATCCGACCTCTTAATTTCCACATCAAAGCCAGCCGCACAAGAACTTCCCATTTATAAGAGTTCAGTGACATGCCATTCAGCAATGTCTCCTCCACTACTCAGATGGGCGTCTACATGGAGTATGCAAGATCATGAGCCCTACACGATAGCAGCCACATCTGCTTTACCTATGCTTGAGGCACAAAAAAAAAGAACTGCCAATCAGTGAAATTTAGAATAGACAAAATATAAAAGAGAACTATCCACAATTCAGATAAATTAGTTCTGCAGAAGAATCGAGCAAAGACACACCAAGTGCATGGGACAACACCAAATGGTTTTTCCAATAATCATGGACATATAAACAATCTACTTTGCTTGTTCAAGATTGCAAATGGAAAATCCTTTAAGAGAAGAACTTGCTAACTCCATGGTAGCCAGCAGCCTACAACCAGGCCCCCATGACAACATGCACTCAAGCTGCAAGGATTCTTTGGTCTTAGCCAGGGCACTAAGTTAGGATCTATGCAGCCATGTAAGCCAAAAAATATTTACGTTTTGCCTTCACGGATGGAAGAAATCTAAGCATAAAGAAGTAACCCGAAACTATAATTAGCAAGATGCCATGGCAAGACTATATTTACAAACCAAGTAATGCATTTTAGCAAATCAGTACTATCCCATAAGATATCTGATGCTAAATCACACACTCACGTATTCATTCACTCCACAAATAAACTCACCCAGTTATGCACATAGCTTCCGTTTTTCATGAAGTTTTGTCTCCTTGGGTCTTGGTTATTGCCTGGAGGAATAATATCAGTTCGCCTCGTTTCCATTCCGATAGCAGCTGAAATTGATAGCAAATAGGAACCGTGTTATGCATTATAGGTAAGCAAATCATTCTGTGGTACATAAGATGTTGACGGTAAGCACCTCATAGGAGTATATTGTTTACTATGCGCTTTGTCAATTCATCAAATGGCATGGAGGGGAAAACCTTTAGGTTCTGGAACGACCCCCGTCAGCTTCGTTTGCCTGGACATTCTGGTTTTGCGGGGATGGTTTTGTCACCCTGTGCTTGATTTTTTTGCGCTAAGTATGAAACGCTCAAGCCTGTATACCAAGCCTTCTTTCAGTTTATTTCTGAAAGTGGGTATTCGGTCTTGTGTTACTTAACCTTCTATTAATATCGCCCTGTAGCATGAGCTTGATTTAAGTATTCATCATTCCGTAAAGATGAACAGAAAATAGATTACCAAGTGGAAATGTAGTATACAAAAGATTATTCGTGAGTCGCTAATTAGTAAGTTTAGCGGCAGTAAATAGAGTAGGTAAATGAACATTTGGTTGACGGGAGATGGATTACATGCTAAATGAGAGCAGTCAATGTACAAATCGATTATGTAATTAAAGAGGTAATTTGATATTCAGGAAGAAATACTGGATGTCCAAATATCAGAAAGTTGCCTGGTGGTGAAACAGTAGGCCCAGTAGCTGTTGCACTATGTTTGTGTTTTCTCAGACATGTGTGAGACGGAGGACAATCTTGGATACAGATCTGTAGCTAGACAAATCCTTCACCGAGCCATTTTGCATTGTGGATCCAATGAATTTTCACCATAATATATCTATCAACAATATTTCAAAAGGGTGAGAAAGGACACAAACACCAGACGTGAGGGATGAGCCGGAAAAATCATTGGAGAAACGAAAATATCCAAGACAATGCGTCGGTAAAGACATAGATCAAACCAGTCGTAGATAAAGGGCTCTTGGTCGTGTTGCCCGCCCCCTCGGCCTTGTCGTCCTCCTGAACTCCTCCACATCCGCCTCTTCTCACCCTCCTCCCCCTATTCCTTCCCATATATCTCCATCTCCGGCCCCCGAGTTCCTCCTCCTTGGAGTCCACCGGCACAGGTCGCTGGAAGGAGCAGAGGGGCGATGCTGGCCTAGGGATTGGGCCCTGCCTGCAGCGGCACTGAGTTGCGGAGCAGGCCCGTGGAGCCACAGCGGCGGATAATTGGAAGCCAGATGGTGGCGCGCCAGTAGCAGAGGAGGGTTATGGGGCGCTAGGAAGGCAGACAACAGCAGGGACGGGGGAGGGGGCGCCTGGGAGGCTGTTGGCGGCGGAGCCATGTTCTGGGGGACGCGGTCGTCCTCCCTCCATTAGGCCACTGTCCTCTCAATTCCGCATGGGAGGCGAGTAGTAGCAGCAACGCGAGGAGAGGTGTGGCGCCCTTATCCAATTCTCGGTCAAAGCGGTGCAGCAGCAATGGATATTTCTAGAGACAGGCAAAACACACGCGGAGCCCGTAGAGAAGGACGACGCGGCAGAAGTTACAATCGCTAACACTCCATCCAACTAAAAAAAACTGCATCGTACATGCTCGGTTACTGTAGATGCGATCTACAGTACCAAGGATGATTTGGCGTCGCTAACTGATCGCTGAAAGGTTTCACTTTCATATATGTAGTTATAGGGATAAAGAGATTTTTATTTTTTTATTTGGGCTAAGAGATGGGTCTCAGTCCACATCAGCCTAGATATTGGTCCCTGCTATCAGTTTGAGCATTAATTTGTTGTCAATTTCGTTTTAGTGCACGTTGCAACAAACTTGGTGCAAAGTGGTGGTTTAACTTTTTAAGATTCAAATCATAATAATATTTTCCTTTTAAAAATGTATATAATTATATATCCATAATTGCATGAAAAAGAGTAGTGTCTGCAAGAGAAGTACCCACAAATTTCTCTCATTTTGGGCTAGATATAAGTTTTCATATTCAAATTTCTCTCCCCCGCCAGGCCATTTGTTGTACCCACAAATATCGAATTTTCTGTTAGCCACTCATGAGCAGACAAAGGGTCCGACAACTACATCTTCAATTTAAACAACCACTAGCACATCGATCACCTCAACGAGCATGCCAAGGTGCAAGATTTCAATATGTCCCATTTGCATTCTTATTCGTACTCGGACGTTGTATCAAATTCAGTGTGATTTGGATCTTTGTGATGTATATTTTTATTCTTGACTCGCTGAGTCGTTGTTATATAAATACGTTTCTTGTGGGTTCCCATCGTGAGCTATTTTGTAATGGTATTACCCGTCCACACGCAAATGCTTGGTAGGCGTCATCGAATCGTTTCTATGCAGGTTTGTCGCGAATCGCTTAAATCTGCATAGGGCCAATTCGAGTGTGTTATAGCCCCTGCGGGACAGTAGCCAACGGAACTGGTTGTTGCAGGGCCACATATGCTACCACTCGGGTAGCAGCGTGTGACGCACTGACACCAACCTCCCCTTGGGCGTCCGAGCAAGCGACGTGCGACGGAGACGCAGCGTCACTCGCCTCCTGCATAGGCAACCTGAGTCCCATGGTTGGCACACCAGAAGTGGGTGCCATCACTATCGAGCGAAGCCTGATCACCGCCAGCAGGGAGATCCGCGGAGCGGGACAACTCTAGGCGAGAACTCCTTGGAGGTGTCAAGAGAGTCGGAAAAGCACATGTGGCTGGGGTAGTGAGGCATGGGTAGGGGAGAGAAACGGGGGGCGCCGACGCTAGAGTGGTAGACGGTGGTATGGCGGGGGTGCAATCACATACACTTCATTACCTCCTCTCTTGATTCCGGTGGACCGTTGTCCCGTCACTCCTTAGTCTTTTCTTGGCTTGTAGACGTGATAATTTACTGGTTTTGTCTATCCATTCCATCCGGATGCAAAGGAGCAAATAATACTACATGCGCAACATTGTTATGGAACATCGAAGACTGTATCTAGGTTTCTACCGCTATATATATCTTTTGTAAGCCGCCGGTTGGGATATGTTGTATCTGTGAAAATTCTCAGCGTTTGTAAACACTCTCCGATATAGTGAAGTTTCGCTAGCTGGTGTCCGTGGTTTTTTCTCTCTTTCTTGAAGAGTTTTTTTCATGTTAAATCTGTGTCCCCTTGCTGTAATTTTTTCATTCTTTGTTATTTGCTTGTCGCGATTATAACAAGAGGGATGTACACATCTCCTACCTCATGTGATAACATATATGCATAATAACTTTGGCATGCTGCACAGCCTGCACTCAGCGAACGTTTTAATTAAATATAATTTATGACATGGACCAACTACTCTAACTGTAACCATAAACATCTCAACTTAAATCTATATATAGCTAGCAAATTACTCCTCGCATCATATATGACTAGACCTTATGGCCGTTAAAAGGTTCAGTAACACGTTCCTCTACTCTATTTGATATTGGTGGAGATTAGTGTGTTGGACGTTTAAAAGTTAGTCGGAATGAGTGCCATCAGGGAAACACGTACTGCCACTGGGTACAAATGCACTACAAGTTTCCAAACGACGACTGCATTGCGTCTTCGACGTGTGTTGTGCGGCCCGGGGTTCAACCATGCTTGGCTGTGCTGGTGATGCACACACCGTGTTGTAGGTGTGTTCTATAGAATTTTTCTCTCTCTCTCAGGCTCTAAGCTATAAGAGTTCGCTACATTCCACAGATCTGTATGTGTATTCTAGAGAAAATTGTTTTCTCTCGATCGGGGCTCTAAGCTATAAGAGTATACATGAACTATATATGTTCTCTCTCTCTTTCATATCAGCAGTCACATCATCATACTTTCTCTAACAAGGGTATTTGCAAAGGTGGTGCAAACCTTATTAGCTAACCTATTTCGTTAGATAATCTACCATAGGTATTAATTGAAATGGGGTGCTAGCTAAAACATGGCTTGCAACATCTGCCTCTCGTTGGCTATATTTAAGAAACACATCTATGACGTCTCTAGACATGTGAAAGCAGTAATTTCGCAAAGTTTGTTTTTTTTGCAGGGAAAAAAGAGCTCTGTTGATCATTCAAAGAAATACAGTCGTTTACAACAGCCTGGGCAGCCTCAGGTGGTACATGCCCCAACCATACAGCAGTCCGACCTTGTACCTTACCTATCTTGGCCAGCTCATGGCTTGCCGTGTTTACTACTCTACTAATCTTGACTATATTGATCTCTCTCTCTAAGACACTCGCGGATTACATTTATTCTAAAGGCATGCATTGAGAGGTTTGACTTGTCTCTAATCAGGTTCAGCTCTTCTACACAATCCGTCTCAACGGTGAATTTCTTGTGTGTCCAGTTCAGCCCCAGCTGAATCCCTTCCTCTATTGCCCTGAGCTCGGCTTCCAGCACACCATTGCAGTGATGGATCTGTCGCGTTGCTGCGAAGATGACTGATCCTTTATGGTCACGCAAAATCATACTTGAAGATGACGATGTTGCCTGCTTCAATCTGGTGAGTGTGGGCGAAGCGCTCCTAGCCATTGCCGAGGTACATCTGTCCGAGGTGGTCGGACATCAACTCTACCGGGTACCTGGTGGTCCTGAAACCATTCGCCCCTAGAAAGACAAGATGGGGTCGTGGGTCGGCGACCAACGACGCGAACTTGTGTGTGTGTGGGGGGGGGGGGGGGGAGAAGCCTGTCAGGCGCCATGCCGAAGTGGATGGCCACAGCGAACTGGACGCGTGGGTCGACCTCGTCGGGTGACGACATTGATGAGGGAGAGCGTGGTGGCCCGCTGTTTTGGCCGCGTCCTCCACACCTCCCTTGACGTCCACGGCCGGCACGCCCACCCCTCGTTTCATTGCCGCTGGCCATGGCTAGCAGCCGGTAGTGGAGAACATAAAGAAGAAGGAGGAGAATGTGGTGTGGTGTGGTGTGTTGTGGGGAAAGACGGGCACATGCGGCCAGTTTAAAAGGACCGGCAACGGATGCCGACGTGGAAGCCGAAGATACGGCATTAAAGTGTCCAGTCAGTTAGTGCGCCGTCTCGTCGCTATTGATGACGCAGGCTGCCACCGGTCATCCTTCCGTCGGCGCCTCTGACTCGCTGCCGCTACGCGCATCTGAATCAACGCCGTGGCGACTGACGGGTGGGCCAGCGGCGCCAGCGGGCAGGACACGCTTCGCGTCCGCGCGCGTCCGGGCCGACGCAACCATTTCCCAGATTTGGTGCACAAATGGATCGAACCGGACGCGTTTGTCCGGATGGGTCGGGCTGCTAGGGCGTCGCGCACGTCCCGCTCGCCCGCGCGAACGAGTTCGGACACGCTCGGACGGGATGGGTCGACCCGGTGGAGATGCCCGCATAAGGAAGGTGCAAACCCTGACCATCACTCCTACTTGTAAATTTTGTCATGTTTTACAGAGTGAGTGTTTTTTCAATAAATCTAATTTGTGCCGAGAACTCTCTTGTCTACCCAAGTACTGTGCCTTTATTTGAAAAGTCCAATGGTTATATTAGCAATAAGTTCTAGCAAAATTAAAAAATTGAATGATGTTTTCTACAAGGATGCAAAATCACAATTTGAAATTGTTTGTATTATGGGCTACACAAAAAATAACATCTGATAAATTTTGAAGTTTTTAGAATGTGCATTGTTTGTTATACTTAGGTACAATTTTCTTTTTTCAATTTTTGTAGCCTCAAATAAAAAGTATTTCAAATGAGATTTGCATCTTTGTGGGATATAGAGTTGACTACATCTATAGATTTTTTGAACTTATAAATATAATTTTTGAATTTGAACGGGAGCAATAAATCTCTACACAATTTATGCCATGTACCAACTGCCTTTCTATCCATGTGTGCCGGCTTCTACATATAACCATCAAACTACTACTGGTCGCTTCATATGTGACAGGTCCGCCTTGTGATTATTCAGCGAAACACTTACTTCTAGGGTTGTGACCATCCATAAGGATGTGAGTAGCACCCTACGCACACCTTAATCCTTTTACGAGTAGCTCGGAATGAGTGGCCTCAGAAAAACTTCTACCACATCATAGTTGATACCTAGGTCGTGTTAGACATAATATAGAATATGAGTTGTATTTACTCAGGACTTGTAGTTCGTGTCGTATCCAACTTGTAATACTTGCACGATCGTGTGCATATAAATAAAGGCATCATGGGCCTCGGTAGTTATCCGAGTAGACCCGTCGTTTTGACATGGTACGCGAGCCTCAACTTCCGATACATCTACCTGATCGTAAACAACAAAGACCTTCCCGTCCCGCCGCTGACGCACCCCTTCTTCGCCGCGAGATCGCCATGACCTCCTCGAGCAGCAGCAATCCTGCAATCAATCTCGGCGAGCCCCCGTCTGACAAACTGACGCGAGGCAATTATCCCCTATGGCGTGGACAGATCATGCCTGCAATCCGCGGCGCACAACTCGTCGGCCTCCTGGACGGGACTGATACGGCGCCGCCGAAGATGCTGGCCGTCGCTCCCGCTGATGCCGACAAAGACAAGGACCCGACGATGGTGCCTAATCCTGCGTACGCATCCTGGCTGTCCCGGGATCAGATTGTACTCAGTTACCTTCTGAAATCTCTCTCTAGGGAGATCCTCACCCACGTCATCCGGATCGGGAGCTCAACCGGTGTATGGAAAGCGGTGGAAGAGATGTTCGCCTCCCAAAATCAGTCCAAGGTCACGAACCTTCGCATTGCTTTGGCGAACACGAAGAGATACCAATTCCCAAGTACTGCGGTGTTCCTGTCCAAGATGCAAGGCATTGCGGATGAGCTTGCTGCTGCCGTGCGCCCTGTTCCAGATGATGAACTAATTTCGTTCATCCTGGCCGGCCTCGGCCCTGACTACAACTCCCTAGTTGCTGCCCTCGGTATAGTGGCCAACAAGATGCGGCTGAGCGAGTTGTTTTCTCATGTGCACGCCTACGATCAACGTCAAGAGATGCTCGAAGGGCAGCCAGGTGGAGGGTTTGAGACGTCTGCAAACTTCGCCTCTCGCCAACGGCGTTCGGGTAATTTCAGCGGCAACAAGGGCGGCCGCGGTGACTATCGCAACAACCGTGGTGACTACCGCGGCGAACGCCGTGATGATCGGCGTGACGACCTTCGTGATGATCAACCTCGTCAAGGGCGGGGTGGTGGACGTACTACAGCTCCAGGAGGGGGACGCGGTTACGGATGTGGCCGTCGCCGTACAACACCATGGGTCGACGTAACGTGCCAGATTTGCAACAGAGAAGGCCATGCCGCTAAAGATTGTTGGTGGCGTTTTTAGGACGATGGCGATGACTCCTATGATGACAAAGAGGCTCATGTGGCCTCATATGGTGTGGACACAAATTGGTACTCTGACACCGGTGCTACACATCACGTCACCGGAGAACTCAACAACTTGACCGTCCGTGAAAATTACAAGGGCTACGACAAGGTCAACACTGCTAGTGGGCATGGTATGAATATTTCTCATATTGGTCATTCAATTGTCCGTAACCCTGTTCAGAATTTTCATCTCCGCAATATTTTGCATGTTCCAAATGCTTCAAAAAATCTTCTATTTGTTCATCGTTTCACTCTAGATAACCGTGTCTTCATAGAATTTCATCCTTTCTTCTTTTTGATCAAGGACCAGGACACACGGAAAATAATTCATAGAGGGAGATGCGTTGGCGGTCTCTATCCCCTTATTTCTTCATTGGAGTCGTCCACCCACCCACAGAAGCATGCGTTTGTTGCCGCCAAGCCTACTCGAGAAAAGTGGCATAGTCGTCTTGGTCATCCATCCTTTGTCATTGTTAGTCAAATCATTAGCAAAAATAAACTCCCCTACATTAGAGATTCTAGCGTCGAGTCAGTATGTGATTCCTGTCAGCAGGCTAAGAGTTATCAACTTCCCTATCCTGTGTCCACTAGTGTTTCTACAGCACCTCTTCAATTAGTTTTCTCCGATGTATGGGGTCCTGCTCCCACTTCTGTTGGACGTCATGATTACTATGTAAGCTTTATTGATGATTATAGCAAGTTTACATGGATTTATTTGCTTAAGAAAAAGTCTGATGCCTTCACTGCCTTTGTAAACTTTCAAAAACTTGTTGAGCGTAAGCTTGATAAGAAAATTCTTACCATTCAATCTGATTGGGGTGGAGAGTATGTCAAATTAAATGCCTTCTTTCAAACATAAGGTATCTCTCATCATGTTTCCTGTCCTCATGCGCATCAGCAAAACGGCTCTGCTGAGAGAAAGCATCGTCATATTGTTGAAGTAGGCCTAGCTCTTCTAGCAAATGCCCACATGCCCCTAAAATTCTGGGACGAAGCATTCCTCATGGCCACATATCTTATTAATATGCTCCCAAGCAAAGTCATTAGTAATGACACACCTGTGCATCGCCTTTTAGGCACTCGGCCTGACTATAATTCCCTTCGAATTTTTGGATGTGCCTATTGGCCTAATCTTCGACCTTACAACAAACGTAAGCTCGCTTTCCGCTCTAAACAATGTGTCTTTCTAGGGTATAGTCCTCGGCACAAGGGGGTTAAATGCCTAGAAGTCTCTACTGGTCGAATATATATATCCCGTGATGTTGTTTTTGATGAAGGTGTTTTTCCTTTTAAATCCCTTCACCCAAACGCCGGTGCTTTGCTTAGACAGGAAATTCTCTTACTTGAACCATCCCTAAGAAACTCTGAACATGGGAACGAACTAGTTGATGATTTAATCATGGAAAATACTCATACTACTAATCGTGCATGTAGACCTGTTTCTGTTCCTCTACAGGACACAACACATCACGTGGTGCAATCTGGTGAAAGCTTGAGCCAAAGTGGTGCTTCCTTTACTGAAAACAGTTCACATGAAATTACAGCGGAAGATGACAGTGGTTCTTCAAACAATGATGATTTTCTGGGCGGTTCATCTCCAGGTTCAGCGACACAATCTGTGGAATCAATAATGCAACTTGCGTCAAATCCTGCGTCAAATCAGTCGCCCGCCAGTACAGCTGCAGCTACTTCTCCCGCTCATGCACGGTCCGCAACGCAATGTGCGCCTGGCCGGTCGTCCACTTCTCCTGGCACTGCATGCATACGGTCCTCGCCTAGGTCGCCAGGATCCTCTGCGTCGGCTCCTGCAGGAGACCAACTCCAGGCCACAGAATCACACGCATGGTCTGCTCCAGGATCCGATGCGCCGACTGCTGGGACCCAGCCCGAAGATTCCCTGTCAGCTGCAGATAGCGACGGGGAGCCAAGATCTTCTGCACTGCGCCATGGTAATTCCCAGGTTGCGGTATCTATTTCTCGTCCTGTTACAGGTGCCTCTAGGGGTGTTAGTCATCCTAAAAAGTACACAGATGGTACTGTTAGATGGTGCCTCTCAGCAAACAAGGATGAACCAGACGATCTGCAAGCTGCTCTAGCAAATCCAAAGTGGAGAGAGGCAATGAATGAAGAATATGACACCCTTATGAATAATAAAACTTGGAGATTGGTACCATACAAGCACGGCACAAATATTATTGATTGCCGATGGATTTACAAAATCAAGAGAAGAGCTGATGGTTCAGTTGATAGATATAAGGTCCGGTTGGTTGCCAAAGGATTTAAGCAACGGTATGGCATAGACTATGAGGATACTTTTAGTCCAGTGGTTAAAATTGCTACAGTTCGGCTTGTCCTAGCAATTTCAGTTTCAAGAGGATAGAGTTTGCGACAGTTGGATGTAAAGAATGCGTTCTTACATGGTGTTCTGGAAGAAGAGGTCTACTTGAGACAACCACCAGGGTACGAAGACAAAAAAAAGGCCGAACTATGTCTGTAAACTTGACAAGGCACTATATGGGTTGAAGCAAGTACCACGACATGGTACTCCCGTTTGAGTCCTCAGCTAATACAATTTGGTTTCGTTGCTTCAAAATCTGATACATCATTATTCATCTATCGTAAGTCCAATGTCACTATCTTTATGCTCATTTATGTGGATGATATCATAATTGCTAGCTCAAGACAAAAAAAAGGCCGAACTATGTCTGTAAACTTGACAAGGCACTGTATGGGTTGAAGCAAGCACCACGACATGGTACTCCCGTTTGAGTTCTCAGCTAGTACAATTTGGTTTCGTTGCTTCAAAATCTGATACATCATTATTCATCTATCGTAAGTCCAATGTCACTATCTTTATGCTCATTTATGTGGATGATATCATAGTTGCTAGCTCCTCAAAAGATGCAACAGATGCTTTGTTGAAATATTTGAGTAAGTAGTTTGCTTTGAAGGACCTTGGTGATCTTCACTTCTTTCTAGGAATTGAAGTTAACAAAGTTAATGATGGGTTAGTGTTGAACCAAGCAAAGTATGCTCAAGATATTCTTGCACGAGTTGGTATGGTAAATTGCAAGGGCTCCACTACACCAATGTCCTCTTCAGAAAAGATCACAGCAAATGAAGGAGAATTGCTAGGTTCCGAGGATAGCACCAAATACAGGAGTATGGTAGGTGCACTACAATATCTCACTCTCACAAGGCCTGATATTTCTTATGCAGTTAATAAAGTATGTCAGTATTTACATGCTCCCACTACTCTGCATTGGACTGCAGCCAAACGTATCCTGAGATATGTTAAGCATATAGTTGGCATTGGACTGACATTTATGAAGTCAGATTCTACACTAGTTAGTGCCTTTTCAGATGCTGATTGGGCAGGATGTGTAGATGATCGTCGATCAACTGGAGGTTTTGCTGTATTTTTTGGACCAAACTTGATTTCTTGGAGTACAAAGAAGCAAGCTATAGTATCTAGGTCCAGCACTGAGGCAGAGTATAAGTCTGTGGCAAATGCCACTGCTGAAATAATATGGATACAATCATTGCTTGAAGAACTTGGAGTCACACTGAATCAAACACCATGTTTGTGGTGTGATAATATGGGAGCAACATATCTTTCAGCAAATCCTGTGTTTCATGCACGAGCCAAACATATTGAGATAGACTTTCACTTTGTGAGGGAAAGAGTGCTCAATAAGCAGTTGGAGATTAGATTTGTTCCTTCGAAAGATCAAGTAGCCGATGGTTTTACAAAGCCCCTTCCTCATCGGATCTTCGAAGAGTTTAAGCATAATCTCAACTTAAGCAAGTTGTGATTAAAGGAGGGTGTTAGACATAGTATAGAATATGAGTTGTATTTACTCAGGACTTGTAGTCCGTGTCGTATCCAACTTGTAATACTTGCACGATCGTGTGCATATAAATAAAGGCATCGTGGGCCTCGGTAGTTATCCGAGTAGACCAATTCATCCTACTTCGCTCTAGAGTGCCTATCCTGCTCAAGAAAAGTCTAGACACTTTCTAGTTCTCCCGGTAACGCATACCTCTAATGCACATATATATTGGTTCAATTTAGTGTCTAGTCCATGGTTCCGACGAATGTGAAGATGCTGATTCCCCCCTCCCCCCCCCATTGTCCCTTTGTCTCAGGTTATGTATTAACCGCCGAGCAGGAGGACACGTTTTGTTTTGCCATTGCAGATTGCACCACCGATAGTGGAGTTACTATAGTTACATTGCAAGGTGGAAGACTGATTCTAGTCTAATATGTGCTCTCCGCATTGGCCATTTTTCACCTTATGTCCATGGATCCCCAATCCCAATGCATCGGTTTTTAAGGCTATTGATAAAATTTGACGTGCCTTCTTATGGAAGGGCACATAAACCGTGAATGGAGAGAAATGCCTAGTTAATTGGCATGTAGTGTGTCGCCCTAAGATCAAAGGAGGATTAGGTGTGTTGAATTTGGACATCATGAATCAAACATAAACATAAGGTAGGCTTTGAACCTGATAAAACGGAATGAAAAACGATGAAGATCGCTCACGCGGCACACAGATGAGGCCACTAGATATATTTTTAATGTTGAGGCTAAAGTTGAACTCAGCAACGGTAGTACATGTTTCTTCTGGCTAGACATGGTTGAGCAAAACAAATTGAGGAAGTTGCGCCAGAGGTTTATCAAATGGTTAACCCCATAATAAGAGACAATGGGCGGTGGCCGAGGAATATATTCAAAGCAAATGGATCAATGACATAAAAAGAGACATCTCCATCAAAGGTTTTTTGTGCAGCCGCTCACCTTGTGGGAAAAGATCAGGTTGTGTGCACTAAACCCTGAAGGGGAGGACACTTGGACTTGGACATGGGAAGCTAACGATGAATTCTTATCAAATTCTACATACAACACCCTTTTCGCCACAAACAAAGGTTGTGCAACAGCCAAAGAAATCTAGAAAACTTGTGCTCTCCTTCATTGCAAGTTCTTCGTGTGGTTGTTAAATTAACCAAACACACATATGTGGGAACACTCAACGGGTTTAGTGAGTATTTGGCATGGAAAGTCTATGTTTGTTGTTTTACATTTAATTAATCATTTTTTAAAAGAATGCACTTTTATGGTGCATGTCTCTAGGCATACTCAACGACAAATTGAAAATAATCATACAGTTCTGCATCCCGGACTCCGTCTAATTTACGAGCTAAAGATTTATTTTTTCCTACAATTTTTTTAGGTGGGCAACCCTTTCATGCAAATCAGATCTTTAGGTTTCATTTTTCCCGTCCAGCACGGTCACATCAACATTACTTTTTAAAATATTACATCAAAAGCATGTTCCAATACATTTGACATTATCTGATTGATTACTACATGAATAGATGTCGAATTATGTTGTCCTTTTTGTTAACTTTTGAATGTCACCATATTGCATCTCACAATTATCACTTGATTTTTTAACTGACGTATACTTCTTAATACTCCATCATATTTCATTGTTGAGTTTGACGGTGTTGAATGCCCCTAATTTGGTTGGGATTAATTAATTTATGACTCTTAATTTTAATTTGCATCTTATGTTTACTAATTTGAGATTGTCTATCAGTTATGATTATCATACTAATCTAGATCTCCTTAATTATTTCATAAAAATCTTATGGTTAAGGTTATATGGCTCACAGAGTTTCTCCATTAGAATATCACATCTAATTAAATTCTAGTATCTATTTTAAGTAAGTAACCTCACCCCAAGGAAAGTTTTGGGCTTCTTTATTTTTATATAATAAAAAATAAATAGGATTACAATGTCATTAAATATTAGATCTTACATGATTGAAACTATGTTTGTTTGGACCAAATAAAAAGCATGGAAAGGCTAAGCCAATAGAAACAAAATTACTTGAAGTGTAGTGGCAGTGTGTATTTTGCAGTGAAATGAGTAACTACAAGGAAGAGTGCTCTAGATAATAACAAATATTTCTATGCACACCATGTTCATGAATTATTTGTTGTCTTCATTGATGTGGAACAATTTTTCATGTCCTTCAATTCAAGAGTTCATCAAAATATTCAATATATTAAATTATGAATTTATATCTTAGTTACTTTTGACATAACAAAGTTGACGCCCTCGCATTTGCGAGGGACACCATGCTAGTTAGGATTGAATAAAAAAATATCGCACTAATGCATGCAAGATGACTTCGTGGAACATGCAATGCAAATTATGATCCCATTGCTTAATCATCTTCTAGTTGACATCATTCCTACAATCATTTGATTTTAATGTAATGAAACCTATGTAGTTTGTGTGTAGATTATTTGGTTGTGACGATGTTGTATTTTTTGTTTTGTCTAGTGGAGGAGATATGTAGAAGAGAGGGGTCTGCAGCACCCCATCCTAATTTATTTAAGAGTGAATTCCACTTTTTATCCTCTACTTGTGCATTTATGATACTAATTATCCTATGTAGTGAAAATTCATCTAAATTACCATGTTCGTAAACTTTAAACCCTCATTTTCTGATGCATATCTATTGGGAAAGGTGTGAGATGACGATTTAACCTCAAAATTATGGAGATGGCAACAAAGAATAGAACATTTGGTGCAGAGAAGGGTAGATATGATCGGCAACGATGTCCTCCGATCTTGACATATTTTGTTGCGGCACGTCATCCTAACATGTCGGCCTTATCCAACAACACGTGTTGAATGCTAAAATGGGACAAAATCGTGCTCACAATTTTCTTAAATGAGACATTCGGGTACAACTTCTACTAAATGGGGTAATTAGTGTCTTAAATGCATAAATAGAGGGTAAAGGGTGGAATTCACTCTTTATTTAACCAGAATGGCCCTATGTAATCAAGGTTTAGATGGAAAAATGGGTTAATTGCCTCCCCCGTCCCACCGACCCTTCATGAATATGCCTATCTAGCTCTGCCATTTGGTGTGTCTATCTATACATGTAATATCTAGGTTGTAGGAGTTGCGACTTTTATCGTTAGAGTGGTGGTTCGGGTCAATCTATATATTTTTTGTAAGGTTTTGTTGAATAATAAACAAAGAAGGTTCTGTGTAGCTTTTTGATGCAGAGGTCGGGATATAAAATCCATTTCGGAAGAAATATATGCGAGGCATTGTCATGAACCGCGAGGAATGAGATAGACATATTACGTCACCTAGCTCATTCGATAACCGCGTGGGGCGGATGACGGTACGGCGTGGCGCGGCCGTCAATGCCGCAAAGGGGAAGCCACTCGTGCAAGCTTTCTTGTTATGCATGTTTTGGCGACTGCCTCAATGATGGTGAGCGGCGAAGGCCCCTGTGTTCGACCGTCCGTTGTGTCGGAAAAACAGTTAATTTCGAGTCCTACTCCTGCTAGACGTCTGTGGTAAGCGCAAGTTCGACGCGAAAACAGCCGACTACGATAAATTTTGTCCTGTTTCACCGTTGGAACGCTTTTAATATATAAATCCAACTTTATGCCATCTACCAAGCGCATTTCTCTCCATGTGTGCCGCTATATATAACCATCAAAATACAACGCATCACTTCAGATGTGAGTCCGTCACTAATGTTGGCAGTCGACAAAGGCAAGCCCAATGTATAACAAAGCACCACCACCTTTGAACACCATGGTGCAATATGTGTGTTTGGAACGTACACACGCCTTATTTACGTTTAGCTTGGAATGAGTGGCCTCAGGAAAACGTCTATCACGGTCGCTCCATACTTGACTCTGGAGTGTCTCTTATGGGCGTAAGTATTGCTCATAAAATGTTCTACTCTGCTTGGACCCTTCCTACCAAGGGTAATCTAATTTGATGTTCCCCACTCTTGAGCAGACAGAGGGTCCCACCTCGTTGCTATCGCTTCTGCTTGATGATGGACAATCTTGAGCAGAGATAGTGCTTTTTTTGCATACTGATCATCTCCAATACACTAGATTTGCCGTTTGGATGGCCATGGGAGTGCTTGTGCACCCCCTAATATTTCAATAAAAGCCTATTTTCCTTTGTTAAAATATTTTCATACCTATATACATGCTTGATACATAACTAGTATTCACTACTCAACAAGTCTGAGCCCATTGTTCATAAAAATAACTAACTAGCTCGATTATTTCGATTTAATAGAGAGAAATGATGTAACTTGGGAGCATAGTTTCAATGTCGTATTTTTTATTCAACAACATCAGCCCTCAAGTTAACTTTCACCATTATACCAAGCAAACAAGGTAAGCCTGGTTTTTCTAAGGCCGCAAGGTAGACTAGAAGAGCATGTGTGAAGGTGTGTTTGGAGAAAGGGTAGGAAGCTTACCTAATTGAACTAATTGAATACCACATATCCTAAAGGATATAAACCTTATACAAGCATCCTCGAGCCACCTACGAAAGGGTGGTTAAGCTCAGAAGATGACGACTTTATTCATTTTATCCAATTACACTAGTGAAAGAATTCCTTTATGATTTGTGCCAAACTTCTCGTGAACATGTTAAAGTGGCGCTTCCATGTTTTCTACCTAAGAAACCTATATATATCCACCCAACTCCATGTCGTGCACACAAATAACATGGATCGATTATTTATGTTTAATCCCAACTTTATGGTGACATTTTGTTTGTTCCTCTGATCAACATGCTAATTTAATTAAGTTGAGATAAATTTTTACTTATTAAGAAACACCAAAATGGTTAAGACAAAATAACAACGTGCAACTACAAGTAACCTCATGTCAACCTTAGATATCGAGAATTACTCGACACCGAGGATGGAACAGTGTGGTGTTGCCTTAGGCATAGTCACAGGGGAAGCCACACGTGTGCGCTTCTTGGTATCCTTGCTCAAGCGACAACATCCGTGGCGAGAGGCGATGCATGTGAATGCCTCTGTTCTTAAGCATCAATTTTTCCAGTGAACGGGTTTTGAGTCTTTCTACACAGTCTGGATAAGCACAAGTCCTAGAGGATAAGGAGTGTGTAGTGCACGTGCCTCAATGCGATAACAGTAGACCAAACCAATCACTCCTACCATATTAATTTTGTCATGTCTCACCGGAGAGATTGGTCTTATTGAGTCTGATTTATGCCGTCCACCAACTACATTTCTCTCCATGTGTGCCTCTATATATAACCATCAAACTACTACTTACCACTTCATATGTGAAAGGCTGCCCTTGTGATTCTTGAACGATTCAACTACTTCTATATCTAGGGCCAGACCATGTATCTCAACAAGAGGTGCAATATGTGTGTTGCAACATTCTTATTCCATTTATTAGTAGCTTGGAATGTGTGGCTTCAGGAAAACATCAATCACAAGCTAGTCGCCGAGGACATCGAATTTCTCATCCTTCACTCTAGAGCATCTCTTTTGGGATAGACATAAGTTTTCATGTTCAAACTTTTCTCCTCCACTAGGGACTTTGTTGTACCCACAATTTGGTGGTAGCCATGCTTGAGCAGACAAAGAGTCCCACCCATTGGGTGTATCATGCTCTTTATGTTTCGTCCTTATTTACGAGCGCGTCCATTTGGAGGACGGGGCTCCATAGAGAGCCAGTTTAAAAAAAATTGAAATTGACATTTTGATGTCTCAACAAATCCTGAAAAAAATCATAGATATAGATAATAATGAATTCTACGTGCGAGTAAAAAATCAATACAACATATTATATACTAAGTTCTATGTAAACATGACAAATCTTCATATATGAGGCTCTGAACGGTGCAAAATTCAAAAACATTCAGATTTGTTAGGATTTATCATTTTTGTGTAGGCCAGTATACAAAATATTTTGCGTTAAAATTTGCAGCATAGTAAAGTACAAAACCACTAAGATTTTCCTCTCAGAAATTTCAGAACATAAAACAATGATTCCAAAAGTATTCAAAAAAGGGCACCATGGAGCCCGCCCCTCCCCTAGTGATTTTCGGCCTTATTTACTCTCTGCCAATTCTTCACTCCCCAGTGTGTCTAGTAAGAATATTCTTTCTGTTGATATTTTCTTGGGTTTGATTGTATTTGATGCACTGGATTAGACGGTTGGACTGGAAGTCCATGGAAGTACTAGCACCCCGTAATATTTCAATAAATACTATTTTCATTTGTTTAAAATATTTACATTTGTCCATGCTTGATTAAAGTTGAGTAATCACCGCTTACGAGAAATCTAGACACACTGTCTCTCAAAACTTGACGACTTCATTTGTTCTGTCCAACTCCACCAGTGAAAGAGTTCACTAGTGAAAACGAGGGCTTTTGTTGATCCCGAAAATGGGCTTTAACACCGGTTCGTCTCTACGAACCGGTGTTAAAGGGGGGGCCGTACCAGTGGCCCGCGCACCCCCCCTTTAACACCGGTTCGTGGCACGAACCGGTGTTAAAGGGGGGGGGCTATATAAGACACCACCCCAGCCCACACACACCCCACTCTTCCATTCTTTCACATTTTGGAGCCTAGCAAGAGGGTGTGAAGAGTGCTAGTTTGTGTTTTTTTCATATGCACTAGAGGTGTTCGGTGAAATGCCCGAGAGCTCAAAATAAGCTTTCTTGTTGCTCTTTCTGTCTCGGTCGAGGTCGGCAACTATAGTTTCATGTGTCATTGATGTACTATATATATAAATGGTCATCTCCATATTATTTTTTGATATATACTACATATTAATGCAGATGAATTGGCAATGGATGTACGGTGACCGCCGCACTTCCGAGTACATTACGGGCCTCCAAAATTTCATCGTTGTGGCTAATGCAAACCGTGGTCACAATGGTTTTGTGTGCTGTCCGTGTGTTCACTGTCAGAACAAGAAAGACTACTCAAATACCAGAACCATTCACGCCCACCTGCTTCGATCTGGTTTCATGCCCAGCTATAATTGTTGGACCAAGCACGGAGAAAAAGGGGTTGTGATGGAAGACAACGAAGAAGAAGAGGATGATGAAAACTATCATAATATGTATCCTGAATATGATGATAATGCAACGGAGGTAGATAATAAAGATCAAGAGGGAGCAGATGGGCCCGCTGATGACGATCTTGGTCGGGCCATTGCTGATGCAAAGGAAGAATGTGAAACTAAAAAGGAGAAGGAGAAGCTGGAGCAGATGTTAAAGGATCACAAAATATTGTTGTATCCAACTTGCGAAGATGGCCACAAAAAGCTAGGTGCCACACTGGATTTGCTGCAATGGAAGGCAGAGAATGGTGTGACTGACAGCGCATTTTCAAAGTTGTTGGTAAAAATGAAGAATCTTCTTCCAAGAAATAATGAGTTGCCTGACAGTACATACCAAGCAAAGAAGGTTGTCTGCCCTCTAGGATTAGACGTGCAGAAGATACATGCCTGCATTAATGACTGCATCCTCTACCGCGGTGAGAAGTACGAGAATTTGGATGCATGCCCGGTATGCACTGCACTGCGGTATAAGATCAGACGAGACGATCTTGGCGATGTTGAGGGCGAGGCCCCTAGGAAGAAGGTTCCCGCCAAGGTTATGTGGTATGCTCCTATAATACCACGGTTAAAGCATCTCTTCAGAAATAAAGAGCATGCCAAGTTGTTGCGATGGCACATGGAAGACCGTAAGAAAGACGCGATGTTGAGACACCCCGCTGATGGGTCACAGTGGAGAAAAGTCGAGCGAGAGTACCCGGACTTTGCACGTGACGCAAGGAACTTAAGGTTTGGTCTAAGTACAGACGGCATGAATCCTTTTGGTGAGAAGAGCTGCAGTCACAGCACCTGGCCTGTGACCCTATGTATCTATAACCTTCCTCCTTGGTTGTGTATGAAGAGGAAGTTCATTATGATGCCAGTGCTCATCCAAGGCCCGAGGCAACCCGGCAACGACATTGATGTGTACCTAAGGCCATTAGTTGAAGAACTTTTATAGTTGTGGGCCAAACCAGGTGTATGTATGTGGGATGAGCACAAAGGGGAGCCATTTGACCTACGAGCATTGCTTTTCGTAACCATCAATGATTGGACTGCTCTTAGTAACATTTCAGGGCAGACAAACAAGGGATACAATGCATGCACACACTGTTTAGATGATACTGAAAGTGTATATTTGGATAAATGTAAGAAGGTTGTGTACCTAGGGTATCGCCGATTTCTTCCGAACCTGCATCCAGTAAGAAAGAAAGGCAAGCATTTCAAACGTCTGGCAGAACCCCGGAGGAAGCCTGTCCTCCGTACCGGTGAGGAGGTATTTGGTATGGTCAAGGACCTAGAAGTAATCTTTGGAAAAGGTCCTGGCAGTCTATCTGTTCCGAATGACGATGTCGGACACGCGCCCATGTGGAAGAAGCAATCTATATTTTGGGACCTACCCTATTGGAAAGTCTTAGAGGTCCGCTCTTCAATCGACGTGATGCACGTGACGAAGAATGTTTGCGTGAACCTGCTAGGCTTTCTAGGAGTGTATGGGAAGACAAAAGATACACCGGAAGCACGACAGGACCAGCAACGTCTGAAGGCCCCTGAAGAGCCTATGCATCCTGAGAACGAGAAGGGTAAACGATGCCACTTAACTCCTGCCAGCTACGCTCTTACCAAAGCAGAGAAGGAAATCTTTTTTGAATGTCTGAGCAGTATCAAGGTCCCGTCTGGCTTCTCGTCGAATATAAAGGGAATAATAAATATGGCAGAGAAAAAATTTCAAAACCTGAAGTCTCATGACTGCCACGTGATTATGACACAATTGCTTCCGATTGCATTGAGGGGGCTTCTACATGAAAATGTTCGAGTACCCATTGTGAAGCTATGTGCATTCCTCAATGCAATATCTCAGAAGGTAATCGATCCAGAAAGCCTACCAGGGTTACAAACAGATGTGGCCCAATGTCTTGTCAGCTTTGAGTTGGTGTTCCCACCATCCTTCTTCAATATTATGACGCATCTCCTGGTTCACCTAGTAGAAGAGATTGCCATTCTCGGTCCTGTATTTCTACACAATATGTTCCCCTTTGAGAGGTACATGGGAGTCTTAAAGAAATATGTTCATAACCGTGCTAGGCCAGAAGGAAGCATCTCCAAGGGCTATGTAACAGAGGAGGTTATTGAGTTCTGTGTTGATTTTATTCCTGACCTTAAGGCGATTGGTGTTCCAGAATCACGACATGAGGGGAGACTGCATGGAAAAGGCACCCTAGGATGTAAAGCAATGATATGTAGGGACGGGCATTCTCTCAATCAAGCACACTACACGGTTTTACAAAGATCTATCTTGGTTGCCCCGTATATCAATGAACACAAGAATTTAATACGCCTCAAACACCCGGGGCAGTCTGATGACTGGATTATAAGTGAACACATGGCGAGTTTTGGCGGCTGGCTGCAAAGACTTCTCACGAATAACACCACTGTTGGGGATCAGCTGTACTTGTTGGCCAGGACACCGTCTTCGACTGTATGTACTTTCCAAGGGTACGAGATAAATGGGAATACATTTTACACGATAGGCCAAGATAAAAAGAGCACCAACCAAAACAGTGGTGTCCGCTTCGATGCAGCAGAAGACAATGGGCAAAAGACCACGTATTATGGGTTCATAGAGGAGATATGGGAACTTGACTATGGACCTAATTTTAAGGTCCCCTTGTTTCGATGCAAATGGGTCAAGCTAACAGGAGGAGGGGTTGAGGTAGACAAGAAGTACGGAATGACAACGGTGGATCTCAACAATCTTATGAAGAACTTAGACGAACCATTCGTCCTAGCCAATGATGTGGCTCAGGTTTTCTATGTGAAGGACATGTCCTCTAGACCAAAAAAAAGAAAAAAATATACAAACGAATACATCATATGATGAGCCAAAGCGTCACATAGTTCTTTCAGGGAAAAGAAACATCGTGGGAATCGAGGACAAGACAGACATGTCAGAAGATTATAATAAGTTTGATGAAATTCCGCCCTTCACAGTGAAAACTGACCCAAGCATTCCGTTAAGTAAAGAAGATGCTCCATGGTTACGTCTGAAGCGATCATAAGGAAGGGCATATGCCAAGAAGTTCATGCTCATATTATGTAACTCTAGTTCATGTTTTTAATATTAATACATGTCTTGAGTGTTAGTCATGTTTTGTGGATGGACCGGGACTATGAGAAGAAGTTGTCCCGATTCGTACTTACCATTAAGATCTGATCTTCAAACGCGCGCGGTCACATATTAGGGAGTGCCTCTATGACCAGTTTCTTGGAGATGCCGGAGGACTAGGCTCCGTCGGCATCTCCCTGAAACTGGCCGTAGTGGTGTCCCTGCTCTCGAAAACCATCTTGCAGCTTTGTAACTTCTCTAACTAGATCAATACACCAGGGAGCTAACTAATTTCACATATTAGGGAGTGCCTCTATGACCAGTTTCTCGGAGATGCCGGAGGACTGGGCTCCGTCGGCATCTCCCTGAAACTGGCCGTAGTGGTGTCCCTGCCTCAAACTGGCTGGAGGACTGGACTCACAAGGATGCCTATTTATAGTACAAGCAGCTCGACATAGTGTTGACACTTACAAAATAATGTCGACACTCACCCCTATTATTAGTCCCGGTTGGTGTCTCCAACCGGGACTAAAGGTTCATCTTTAGTCCCGGTTGGTGACACCATCCGGGACAAGGTACACGCCGCACGACATAATGTCGACATGCACTCACCCCTATTATTAGTTCTGACTCGTGTTTTGTCCCGGTTGGTGTCTCCAACCGGGACTAAAGGTTCATCTTTAGTCCCGGTTGGTGTCTCCAACCGGTACTAAAGGTTCATCCCGCCATTTTTTCCCGCCATTTTTCTTCCCGCCATTTTTCTTCCCGCCATTTTTCTTCCCGCCAGTTCTTCCCTCCAGTTCTTCCCGCTAGTTCACTATATATATATATATATGTAGGGGGTTGGCCTCCATTGTCATTGCGCATCTCTAGACTCATATCTGCAACCTCATCACTCTTTCCCATGGCTTCCACCGTAGCACTAACCCCCAGGGAGGCGGAGGCGCTTTGCGCCTCGAACTACCCCTGCCCGCCGGGCTACTGTGTCCCCGTCGGCTGGATGCTGAGCGTCGGAGGCGTGCCGGTTCCTCCTGTCCCTCTAGGTGTGGCGCGCCGGATGGCCATCACGAACCACTACTACTTCGAGCTCACGCCGGAGCAGCGGAGGAATACCAGATGGCATCCCGACTATTTCCCTACTTGGGAAGCCTTCTTCGTGGATCGGCATGAGAGGGCGCTCGCCAGGCACGAGGAGGACGGCCCACCTCCTCCTAACTTCAACGAGGCCGGCCGTCGGCTATGGTGGCACGGTCGGACTCTCCAGAGCGTCATGGCCTATGACACTGCCGCCGACTCTAACCCCCGTCTGCGCTACCCTCAAGTCCAGCCCACGCGCTACCCTCAAGTCCAGCCCACGCGTACTCTCCAGAGGTTCAATTACGGCGACCCCGACGACGACAGCGATGACGGCGGCGGCGAGTACGACGACTACAGTGGCGAGTATTACAGATGTAGGCAGGAGCATGACTGAATCACTCCAACATTCCGAAACAAGTTCGGCCGATTGTTACTTAATCTGGCCATGTATCTTAATTTTCAGTTCTTTTATGTATCTTAATTTTCAGTTCCAGTTCGGCCGATTGTTACTTAATCCATGTATCTTAATTTTCAGTTCTTTTATGTATCTTAATTTTCAGTTCTTTTATGTATCTTAATTTTCAGTTCCAGTTCGGCCTTATGTAACTGTCTCAAAATGACATATCTCATTCGGGTCAAATGACCAATGTTATGTCTAGAATCAAGGCATATATTATTCATATTTTTCTGAGTTGAAATGAAAAAGATATGAATTTTCTAAATTCATATCATATTTTTTGAATTAAAAAAGCCCCTTTAATGCATGAAATAAGTGTTTTAATTATTTTAAAAAAATTCATGTAAAGTAAATATAAAATGATTTACATGAATGGATAGATATTATTTTTCTGAAAATTATGATATATTATTCATATTTTTCTGAGTTGAAATGAAAAAGATATGAATTTTCTAAATTCATATCATATTTTTTGAATTAAAAAAGCCCCTTTAATGCATGAAATAAGTGTTGTAATTATTTTAAAAAAATTCATGTAAAGTAAATATAAAATGATTTACATGAATGGATAGATATTATTTTTCTGAAAATTATGATATATTATTCATATTTTTCTGAGTTGAAATGAAAAAGATATGAATTTTCTAAATTCATATCATATTTTTTGAATTAAAAAAGCCCCTTTAATGCATGAAATAAATGCCCCCCTTTAACACCGGTTCCAGACAGGAACCGGTGTTAAAGGGGGGGAGGCATTTATTTCTTTTCCCGCGCGCACCCACACCCCCCCTTTAACACCGGTTCGTGGCTGGAACCGGTGTTAAAGGGGGGGGGGTAATAAATACGCGCGCAAACGAATTCCCCCCCCCCTTTAACACCGGTTCCTGCCACGAACCGGTGTTAAAGGGGGGGGGTAATAAATGCGCGCGGGAAACGCCCCCCCCCCCTTTAACACCGGTTCCAGCCACGAACCGGTGTTAAAGGGGGGGTGTGTATTTATTTCACCTTCCCCTTCCCCTTCCTTTCTTCCCCCCACTGAGCCAGATCGATCGAGGTCCTCCATCTCGCCGCCCCCGACCCGCCGTCTCGCCGCCGCCGCTTCGGAGCTCGAGGTCCGCCGCCCCCGACCCGCCGTCTCGCCGCCGCCGCTTCGGAGCTCGAGGTCCGCCGCCCCCGACCCTCTCTTCCCCGCATCCTTCCCCTCCCTCTATGTCTCCACACGACCGCGGCCCAAGCTCCGCCTCCCGGGGCGAGCAGAGCCGGCGTCTCCTCGTCGTCGCCCCTGGAGCCTCGCCTATGCCAGGTCCTCCGCCGAGCCGTCGCGACCCTCTGCCGTGAACCCCGCTGCCGATCTACCCCTTCCTCTGACGCCTCGCCGCCGTTCTGAGCTCACCGGCCGCGTCGCCAGCCGCCGTTCCCTGCACGGCCTCCTCGACCTCCGCCTGCAGCACCGTCGTGGCCCCCTCCGCAAGCACTGCCTCCTGTATCACGTCGTCATACCCGTGGCGCCGCCTCTTCCCGCCGCGTTGCCGCCGGCTCCCTCACCTCCAGCACTGATGTGCGTCCTTCTGTGGCAGCACCGGCGTGGGCAGGCCGCCCGTGGAGCACGGCCTCGACCCAGCGGTCCCGTTCTTCTTCGGCTCTCCGCGTGTTCTCGATGCTCGTCGTCCACACCGTGGCCTTGACCCTGATGGCTCCGTGTTCAAGCTGAAGTCTTCGTCATGTCGTTTTGCTATCCAAGTATCAGGTTGCCATGGTCTCCATCGACAACATGCACTCTGTTGGTTCTTCTGCTGCTACATGTTGGAGTACATAACAAGCTAGCATGTGCCCCTTCTGTCTTGTATGCTCGACTTGTAACTCTACAAAGATCTCCGACATGTGTACTTCCACTTGGTGCCGGGAACTGTCCAAGATTCTCAAGATACTCGCAATCGGTGTCGCGTCCGCGTACCTATAAACCGCCAAGATCTTCGGGATGACAAGATCAACATCCACCCTTGACGCGTGAGTGACATCGACAAGGACGGGGGAGCTTGGGAAGCTGGGCCTGCCTTTAGACAATTCTGTTTTTTTATTTCTCTTTTGTATTTTCTATTTATATTTTCATTTCAAATTCTGTTTTGATTTTTTCAAAAATACCAGGGACTTTTATCAAATATGTAAAGTACTGTGGGACCCCTTTAGACAATTTGGGACCCATAACTTATTTCACCTTCCCCTTTTCTGTTGCTCCAACATTGTCGTTGTATCTTGTGATTGCTATATTAATATAGCGGGGCGCAAGCCTATTTCGAGGAGCCCTGACCATCTCGCTCTCTTCCCCGTGCAGGAGCGTCTCGCCGCCGCCGCTTCGGAGCTCGTAGGCCACGCCTCAACGCTGACGCCGCCCGACGAGCCCGCCGCTAGCACCGCCGCCCGACGAGACCGCCGCATCCGTCTGACGAGCACCGCCGCCCGACGAGACCAACGTCACCCCACCGGTGAGCGCCACGTGTCTGCCACGTGTGTGATTGCTGACTCATCCTGATTAAAACTTGTTTGCTCGATAAATTGTACTACATGCATAGATTAAAACTTGTATACAAATTGGACCTCTGACTCATTTGTGTATTTATTTGTGTATTTTGGTATGAATAATATGTATATTTGTGTATGAATCCAAGTCCACTTGAATGTTTACACTCTTACTCTAGATAATATTATTGTTTTAGAAACTATGGATCCACTTAGTAGAAACCTTGAAGAAGAAGAAATAATGGAGAACATTATTGATGAGGACACCTCACAATATCTGAACTTGGAGGGACATGACGACGACAGCTCAAGTACTAGTCATGGAGAAGATGAAGACTCCGGTGAACGCAATTTAATGGTTACAAAGTCCGGCGAGGTATATGCATTGATTAAGCCTCAGCTGACTTCCACCAACAATCTTCTTCTACATGTATTAATTAACGCTTCTTTCTTCTTTTAGCCCTCTGGATCGACCAGCCAGCAACCATCTTCTTCTACGAAAAAGAGCAAGCGAGGCGCGAGCCAGCGGTTGAAAGATCGTGCAAAGTTCACGATCGAAGCAGTCCGTGTTGATGGCAGGCCGATGGAGCCCAAGAAGGCCGCAGACAAATTTGTACATCAGGCTGGAGTTCTTGTTAGGGACCATCATAATTGAAAATTGGAATAAGCCAAAGAAGGGCGACGGTACCTTTGTCGATGACAGATCCAAAGAAACGCTTTGGAATTCGTTGTTGGTAAATTTCACCCTTCCGCGAGAGGAGGATGAAAACAACCCGGTTATAAAGAAAAAGGTCAAAGAGTGGACTCTAAAGAAGATGGCTGAGGCTTTCCGCAACTGGAAGACAATGTCAAATCTGGCGAGACTCCAGATTTCGAAGGCGCATATTATGCGAAGATAAGACCTCACTGGCCCGAATTTGAGACATATAAAAAAAGTGGTATAGCTAAAAAGAGGTCAGAAACCAATACGCTTAATGCCCTGAAGAAGGAATATCACCAGAGGACGGGGTCAGGTGGCTACATATCTCAGAGGCCTAAGTGGGAGGAAGCTGAGAGGGCCCTGCGCGAGAGAGGGATCACACCCCAGACAGATGGGTGGGACCTACGTGCAAAGACTTGGTTCTACGGAATCGGGGCAAGGTTGGACCCAGAAACAGGATTGTGTATCTTCCCAACCATCCTTGCCAAACCCGTCACTGAACTCATCACGGCATACGAGGAAACATCCGCCAGGACCTTCCATCCCGACAGAGAGAATGACCAGCTCACATGCGCCATCGGTAAAAAAGAACACCCTGGACATGCACGAGGCACAGGGGGTATGACGTGGAAGGATGGGTTTGCCGACTGGAGCGACTCTTACAGATGGCGCGGCAGAAAAGAAAAAGAGCGTACAGAGCGGATGACACAGATAGAACATGCACTTGCGGCGCTGCAGACGCAAGTGAATGCACAACAGAGCCATCAAGCTACCGGCCAATCTCAGCGGCATGAAGAGCCTGCATTGGAAGCTGCCCGCGGCCCAGACTCTGCGCGGAAAAGCAGTGTGGCTTCCACGGAGAACGTGCAGCCCACGCTTGAAATGACGGGTCCTCGATACCCCGTTGATGAGATCACGGAGAGCGAACACGCTGAGCTGCATGTAAGATTAATGGGCTTATCCATTAAGGTGGCTGTCGGCTATGCCTTACCTCCTGTAGCTGGTGGAACTTACCACTGCCGACCGATTCCAGATGGCTATGCTATTGTCGGGGTGGATGAGGTTGTGAAGGAATATGAGGAAGCACAGCTTGACCATGCTACAGGTGAAGGGGAAACTCAACTCAAATTTGCAGTGAAAACAACCATTCTTTGGAAGAAGGAACACATTGTGCTTCCAAATTGGAGGTCACTGGCACCCCCGCCGTCTCCGTAGCGTCAGCAGTCTGAGCCGCTTCAGCTATCTCCTGCGCGGCAGCCATCTCCGGCCCGTCAGCCATCTCCGGCACGGCAGCCATCTCCGGCCCGTCAGCCATCTCCTGCGCGGCAGCCATCTCCGGCCTGTCAGCCATCTCCGGTGCTTCAGCCATCTCCTCAGCGTAAGCGGAAGAGCACTGCCACGAGGAGCATCAGTAGCACTGCCACAAAGAAATCCGCAGGAAACCGTATGCCAAAGAGTTCAAAAAACTACGTCCCGCAGCCTTCCGCTAAGCCATTGCCGGTTTTACCGTGGAATCGCAGCGACGAGGAGACCAATAGGATCTCGGGAGAACAGGTCAAGAAATTCTTTGCACCTAGACGGGCCGAGCCAAAGGAGAAAATAGATCCGGCGGTGGTGGAGAAGTTTTACAAAAATCTTTTGAAACCTGAAACCCCACTTGTGCCAGACTACGAGCGCCAGATTTTGAAGGCGGATGCAAGGCGCCGTAGGGAGACTGAAAGTAGCAGTCGTGAGGCACCCCAGAAAACAGTTCCCATGCTCGGAGAGCAGGAAAACCAATCATGCGCCCCGCTCCAAATGTTTGACAAACGGGACGCTCCTCCCGTAGATGATTACGAGGCAGAGCTACAAAGAAAGGCCAATGAGATGGGGATGACTTACATTGCATACTTGAACGTCATGGGAGACAACTTGCCCAAATGCGATGTCAACCCCATACAACCATGGAAGTATGGGAAGAATCTAGTCAAGAAAGAGGAGTTCAAGAATCTACCAACAAAGATGTGAAAATTGCACAAGTGGTACCTTCATTTCTGCAAGACGAGAAAAGAAGAATGGATCACGGCGCATATAAGAGATCAGATTTTCTTGTGCGGAGACGACGCGATCGACTTCAACATTCAAGACTTGCATTTTCTATTCAATCAGAAGGAACTCGACAAATCTGCCATCAGCCTTTATTGTGTGTAAGTACTATTTCTGTAATTTTTATCTCATCTCATTCACTTCATTAATTGCATGTATATATATATGCTCACCATATATGTATATACTATTATGCAGGAAAAAGGTTATGGAATGCATGAAAGGAGGCCCTTTTGACATTGGGTTCGTTGACCCAAATAGAGTTCATGAAGAAGTGGTAAGAGACAAACCCGGGCAAACAGAAGATTACTTGCTAAAGTCTTTACTGAGACAACAAACCAAAAGGGAAATACTATTGCCTTACAACTTCTCGTGAGTACTGTTACCCTCTCTCTTGTACACATTCTGTTTCGGCTTACTCGATGTTAAGTGTAACTGATGATGAGTTATGCGTGCGTAGGTTCCACTTTATTCTGCTAGTCATTCAACCCGACTCAGGAAAAGTCCTTGTCATGGACTCGTTACGAAAAGAAAAAGAGCTATGGGCAGACTTTAGAGAGATGCTCCAGAGGTAATTTCAATCATATTATCGCACTAGATCGGCAACTTTCGTGACAATAAGTAATTAATTACTCCTTTATCCATTTTCTTTGTCGGACAGGGTTTGAAAAATGTTCACGGGCAGGGCCGTGGGTGAATGGTCAGAAGAACTAAAATTTGTAGACCAAAATGTAAGTAATACTAGCTAGCTTCCAATTCCATTATATCATGCTTTATTGATTATTATTTTGATTGAACTCTCTATTCTCGTAAAGTGCGCGCATCAGGGACACGGCAATAACTTATGTGGGTACTATGTTTGAGAATTCATTCGCAACACGATATGTGCGACAGGCCAAGCCGCACTAGAACAACTTAGAGTAAGTAAACAAAGTCCACAACATTATTTTATTACCATCAATTGTGTTGAGTTTTATTCTTATATATATATTGACGGCCCATTCTTCATATATATTCAGATCGAACGGATGCGGGACCAACTCCTACCATTTGAACGCATACGAGCCATTCAAGAGGAATTGGCGGGGTTCATACTTGATGAGGTCGTCACGCCTAGCGGAGACCTTAGATATCCACCAAAATGAACGATGACGATGTATGTGCCGATGACGATGTATGTGCCGATGACGATGTTTGTGTATAATAATAGTTGCTTAATTATTCATGTACTCGTATGTACCGATGACGATTTATAAGTATACCGCTCCCGATCGATTTCCCCTCGCTCCCCCCCCCTTCCGCAGAAATACGCCCAGAAGTTCTGCCGCGGCAGGAAAACGGCCTAAATCTCTGCCGCGGCAGAAGAACCTTTAACACCGGTTCCAGATACGAACCGGTGTTAAAGGGGGGGGGGGCTGAGGCCTGCGGCAGCCCCACGTGCGCCACCCTTTAACACCGGTTCGTATAAGAACCGGTGTTAAAGGGGCCCCCCTCTAACACCGAACCCTCAACAGCGGTTGGGGAACCGCTGTTAGAGGGCCCTCCCAACCGGAGTTAAAGGGGGGGCTCTGCACTAGTGGTTCCAATTATCCTAGAAAAAAGTAATATGGAGTGATTATTATTCTCTGACGTCAAATATATGGTAAAAGATTTTGGTTATTGTGTGTTCTATGTTTTTCATATTTTTTGAACTCTCTTTAGTTGACACACTTTCCTGGTTAAATAAAAAATAACATGCTAAGTCCAAACAGCATTGCCTAAGTACAAATAATCTTAGAACGACCTAGATACCTACAATTACTCAACTCACTGCTAAGAAGATACCTTGGTTAAGGTCATCGTGTGGAACAATTGTCATCATATACAGCCCGCAAATCAATTAATTAGAATTGACTTAAAGCTACCAATTGGCACATCACCTCAACGAGCATATTTGGTTTTGGTGAGGAGCCTCAAGGGAGAAACGGAAAGTTATAGATGTTGTGACGAATGACAAACAATGATCCTACTCTGATCGATGAAAGGAAACGTTTCGGCATGCATCCACAAAAGGCTGGCCACCCCCATGACTAGCACCCCACGGCTTGAAATCAATGCTATAGCAACCTTGCATACACACGCAAGCTATGATCTATTTATTCAAAAGCAACCCCCTCAGGGTTGCGACATTCATGAACAACATCGTTACCGGAGACGACACACTAGGGTCAAGGTTTTCACTAGCGCCTAGAGCTCCTCCTATCTTAATATATTGACGTAGGGGTTCACTGTCCTAGTTTTTAAGATCCAAACGATTTAGTAAGTTCTAGAGATCCGTGATAAAGACTCCAACAAGGAGGATGACACCCAATTTTTTGTTGTTTTTCCATAGTTCGCTCGAGTAAGAATTTTCACCTGGGGAAGGATCAACAATCCACCAACATTTTCTAGCTTATAGACACCAAGGACAAGCACGCCGTAGCAACCTCATAACTACCTCAAAAGATTGTACATTCACCCTCGGACTTCAAGCTTGGTTGCCACTCATTTTGATAGGTTAGTTATAATAAACTAATACAAGAAACAAACAATCCTTGTTTTTATTAAACAACTAAATCTTATCCAATTATTAGGACTTAATAACAAAAAACTATTCTAATGCATGCAATATGAGTTCATGGAACATGCATTGAAAATTATGATTCCATCGGTCATTCATCTGCTAGTGGACAACATTCCTTATATTGTTCGATTTAGTTGTAATGTGACCTATCAAAGTTTGCTTGTAGTCTATTTAATTAGTTGTGACGACATTGTAATTTTTTTTGTTTTGTCCATCTATATATGATGGCAAACGCGTGTGTAACATACATAACTTCCCAACAATTAAGGTATGTGGGGCATTGCCAGGTGTGTCGAATAATGAGAGAGATGCATTATGTCACCTTGCTCATGCGATACTCCTTTCGGTTCAGTTTAACAGGCACACACGTAATTTAAGAAAGACTTTGACCATATTTTTTGGTCAATATATGAGCTTTTTTCATATGCCATTTGAAATTTCTTTTGAATATGAATCAAATTGTATATCTTTTATGGCATATACCTCATATTTTATAGACAAAATTGGTGGTCAAAGTTGTTTTTTAAACAATGTGCAAGCTTGTTAAACTGAACCGAACCAGAGGGAGTACCTTATATGTAGAATTTTGGCATGTTCCGCTGAGCAAATGCTTTTAATAAAATTTAAGTCATCTGCCTACTATAATATACTCCATCTGTAGACCGTATTAAAACTCTCTAAATCTATTTATACCCATCAAACTACTCTCACTTCAGCTCTTTTTTACCATTCAACGGTTCAATTACATGTTCCTTTACGCTCATTGATTCAGGTGTTTGGTTACTACATACATTCGTTTGTAAGTATCTTGGAATGAGTGGCCTCAGGAAAACATCTACCACAGCGTTGTCAAACTGGACTACCACATGCACGCCTTGCGATATTGTACAAGTTGAACTTATGGCGAGATGGAAGCACAGAGTGCACGCGATAGGTGTGTTGCAGAGAAAATTGGTTCTCTGTTAGTACTAAGCAAGAAGCTGATGAGTCGTTCATGTGCTTAAAACTTCACAGAAGTTGCATTATGTTTTCTATCTCCCGGGTCACCAGTTACTACTTGCTCTCTGACACGAGTATTCGCAAATTTAGGTGCAAAAGAAGGGCGGGCAGCACGTGTCATGCCAAAAACACAGTATTGGCACCTCGCCAAACAGCGTACGCCTACGCCCTCTGTTTACTAATGTAATTTTTTTAATATTTTAAAGTGTACTAGATACATTCTAAAATAAGTGGCATATACACTAAAACATGTCTACACACATGTGTTTTAGAAAAAAAAAGGCTATAATTACTTATACTGTATTAGTGAACGGAGGGAGTACAATTGTACACTCGACTTGCTGTACTTTCTGACTAGGGGCCGTAGCCGAACCCGGCAAGCATGAGGAATTCAATATGTCATGTTTCTTGACAAACTCGTCCACCTCAATTTGTCAGAAAACACGAGAACATCAAACGTTCGGGTTCGGAGCAAGCCGCCTTGAATACTGTCGAACTGGCGGACCGTGGAGTGTCGGTGATCCTCCCTCATTACTTATTAGCGTGACCTTGGCGGGGTCTGAGAGGCAAATGATGTCGTTGTAGGCGACGGCGATGCAGGCGTGCGAAGGAAGGAACAGGGCTGCGGTGCTGTCTCAGGTGCCGGCACAGGCCAAGGAGGATGTGCATGCGAGCTTCTTGGTATCCTTCGTGCGGCGAAAGGCTGGACACGGGCCAGCTCGGGCTGGGCTCGGTGCGAGCCACGTTTCAGCCCACAAAAAACTGGCTCGGCTCAGGCTGGCTCGTTAAGCCTTCTGTGCGAAAAAATGGGCTCGGCCGCGAGCTGGTAAAAATGGGCTGACCCATGATGAAATGTGAAACTCTCCGGTTTAAATTTGTGCAACAAAATCGAGCAAGCAAACATTCAAACAAAATCATGAAACTTCACAGAATAGTAATTGAACTATGTATGAATCCATTCCAATGAACTAATAGAATCAACAATTAACAACATACAATTTTCATCATTTTCACTTACACTTGCTCTACAAACAAAGACATGTTCTAGCATATTTTTTTCAAAATTTAGAAGATTTTTCTTGCTCGTGTGACCCACAGTGTTCCATGTCCTTTCCCGATGGATTATGGTATCTAAGCGAGCAACTGATGGATCAATGGCTGACATGAACAAAAATATGGCGAGCTAACAAGTACCTCGGGCCGAGCAAAAAGCTCGCCCCCGAGCGTCCAGCCGGCCACAGTGGTGATGATGGCCTCTGTGCTCGGGCGTGGTCGGGCGCTCAGTTTCGCCGGCGAAGCGGTTTCGATGCCTTCCGCATTGTTTTGGTAAAGCAGAGGTCCTATAGGATAAGGAGGGCGATACTGCACGTGCGACCAATCACTCGTGTTAGTAAATTTTTCCATATATTTCATCGAGAGAGAATTCTTTCAATAACGGAAATGTTATTTATGACATCTACCAACTGCACTTCTCACCACGCATGCATGCCTCTATATATATATAACCAAAAACTGCTACTCGTCATTTCATATGTATGTACTTATATGACATGCTGCTTCAACGATTCAACTGCTTGTAGTTCGCTAAGGTTGGCGGTGCTCTTGGGCCTGACAATCTATTAGGATCCTATACACACCTTATTCCGTTTACGAGTAGCTTGGAATGAGTGGCCTCAGAAAAACCCCTACAACATCATGGATGATAGCGAGATCAAATTTCTCCTACTTCACTCTTGAGTATCTCTTTTGGGATATACATAAGTTGTTCTGTTCAACGAGCGGTGAAGTTGGGCCTCTGTGTGCTCAAGCGTCAGTTTTGGAAAGCTAGAGCAGCCACACAGGATGATGAGACAGTAGCTGACCAATAACTCATATTATACGGAAATATTATGAACTTCTTCACCTAGAGAGAGCTTTGATAAATCTTATATTCCATCATGTGCCTCTCACCCTTGCGATTGTTCAACAAGTCAACTAGGAGTACTTCGACCTCACTGAGGCTGCCAGTTGACTAATTCTAGTCCGATGTATAGAGAAGCACCACCTCTCACCAGCAGATGCAATTTGTGCCGCAACATGCACAATACACCTTATTCTTTTTATAAGTGTAGTTTGGAATGGATGGTCTCAGGAAAACATCCATCATCCACTGTGTGGATGATCAGAACGTCAATTTACTGGTTCTCTTCAAACTTCCTCCTCTCTACTAGGATCGCGTATATAGCATAAAACCACCACTTTTCCGTACAAATTTCAAAAAACCATCACTTCATGCATGTTTGAATCGCAAAAAAACACTACTTTATGGCAAGTTTGTTGCAATGTGAGTAAAACAAAATTGTCAGCGATTCTAACTAGGTGGACCCACCTATGAGGACCAAATCGATGATCGTGGACTGGGCCGGCTTGTCAATCCTATTAAATGCAAATAAAAAATCAAAACAAAGTTGACTGTTTTCCCTAGTGGCCACCCATGCCCCGTTCCACTCTGGACACCTCCGCCGTCGGCCATGCCCCTCGCTGGAGCTCACCGTTGGCCACTCCCCTCGCCGAAGCTCGCCAACAGGTATCTCTCCAACCCCTCATGTCGTCCTCTCTCTCAACTGGCGTTAGGATCATGTCATATCCCTCTCCTCCATCCTATTCATCGACCTGACCGAGAGCGGTTGCCAGGTGAGCGCACCGTGTTCGCGCTCCTCTACTTGCCTACGGCGCTGTAGGATGTGGAGGGAGGAGGGTTGTACTCCACGACGAGCGGCGACGTGGTCCTTCATTGGCGGTTTCCAATCTCCGTGCTCAGGAACGACGTCCATATAAAGTCACGTTCTCTCCTCGGCTTAACTCCTAATCCTATCTTCACTCTCATTTTGCAATGACTGTTAGAAATAATGGGGCTAATCCATTTAGGCCCATGAGTATTTCAGATTTTCCCTAAATCTCAAAGCCTAAATTTGTGGCAGCCAATATGTGTTTGGGCCCATGTTTGTGGCAGCTCACATGGGAGTGGAGTGGGAGCTAAAGTTTAGTCCCACATGAAAAGTTGGAGGAGAGTTGCACCACCTTATAAGGTGGAGTGTTGCACCACTTTATAAGTGAGTGGCAATAAGAGAGATACACACGCGCGCTCCTCCTCCTCCGACGCCGCTTGCACGCTCGCCTCGTCTCGTCTCGTCACGACGCGCGCGCGCGCCGCGGGTTGCGGGAATCTCGCCGAGCCGAGCTTTATTTTGCTGCTCAGAAAAATTGACAGACTTGTCAAACAGTCAGCTTATTCGGGTCGCTCCCGGATCGTGGGCTACTGTAACCGACCCGAACGTGCGTAACGTGGACTCGGCCCACGTTCGCCTCCGTTAGGGTTTCCTGAGCCGCTCTATATAAAGTCCTGCGCGGCTACCGCCACAACACCACCGAAAACCAATCTAGGATTTTGTCATCCTCTCTACTTGCGCCGTCACCGTAGTCTACTCCATCCCGCTTGCCGGCGTGCACCGGCGGACGGGAGAGCAGGTCTCCGGAACCACTCGCCCTTGTGATCCTGTACTGGAGAGGGCGAATAAGGTTTTTGGGAAGCACTCTGCGCGACTGCTCGAGTTCTCCATCACGGGTCGTCTTCCATCCAAGTCAGGCGGTGCTGCCTACCGTCGTCTTCGTCGACATCTGCTGCGATCACTCTTCCCCAAAGTTTCTACTACGACAACCGAACGGTACGTGCTACATGATCCTGTTTGGTTATTCATCATGTTCCGCGAGTACATGTTAAGTTGCTGTTTGTTTCCGATCATCCTGTTATTTAGTACATCTAGTATGTTCGAGTTACATGAGCTAGTAGCTGGTTTTGTCATTATTTATATTCTGGAATTAATCATGGAAATTATGCCTAATAATCCAACAATCCAAAAACCTTATTGTAGGCAATTTCCTGAATTAACAATGGCTGGTTTTACCGATGCACTGAGGCCGGATAAGTTTACCGGTGTGCACTTTAAGAGGTGGCAGTACAAGTCTGAGCTTTGGCTGACCACGATGAAAATGTTCCACATCAGTAAAGGCAAACCTGAGGGAACTATATCTGACGAGGATCAGAAGAAGTTCGAGGATGCTAATACTGTCTTTGTGGGATGTATTCTGAGCATTCTTGCTGACCGTCTGTGTGATGTGTTTATGCACATAAAAGATGGAAAGGAGCTCTGGGATGCACTGGATGCCAAGTTTGGTGCTGCAGATGCTGGCAGTGAACTGTATATCTGTAGGGTTCGCAGCATAGAAAACAAAAAATTTCCTACAATGTGAACTATATACCAAGATCAAATTTCTCCTACTTCACTCTTGAGTATCTCTTTTGGGATATACATAAGTTGTTCTGTTCAACGAGCGGTGAAGTTGGGCCTCTGTGTGCTCAAGCGTCAGTTTTGGAAAGCTAGAGCAGCCACACAGGATGATGAGACAGTAGCTGACTAATAACTCATATTATACGGAAATATTATGAACTTCTTCACCTAGAGAGAGCTTTGATAAATCTTATATTCCATCATGTGCCTCTCACCCTTGTGATTGTTCAACAAGTCAACTAGGAGTACTTCGACTTCAATGAGGTTTCCAGTTGACTAATAAGGCTAGTCCGATATATATAGTGAAGCACCACCTCTCACCATCAGATGCAATATGTGTGGTGCAACATGCACAATACAGCTTATTCTTTTTATAAGTAGCTTGGAATCGATGGTCTCAGGAAAACGTCCATCACTGTGTGGATGATCAGAACGCACTACATGACGAGCGCGCTACGCCGAGGGCAAAAAGCCGTCGGTGTAGGCTAAAAATGCCCTCGGCGTATGCTACGCCGACGGCTGCCCTCGGCGTAGCCTCCTCGGCAAAGGGCTCCCTCGGCGGAGCACATAGAGGCCGTCGGCGTATCAAAATGCCGTCGGCGTATGCTACGCCGAGGGCAATAGCGGCCGTCGGCATAGCTTGTCGACAGGTTGCAAAAATAATTTTTTTTTTTAAATAATTTTTTTATTTTATTTTTTTTCTCAATTTTTGAATCTTTGAATTGTTTGACTCGTTGATCTCTCACTTTGAACATTTTTAACACTAATTACACTTAATATTTAATTAAATTGCAGTCTTGGTCAAACTTCCCGGAAGGTCACCCATCCTAATACTACTCCAGCTCCAGCACCCATCCTTCAGAATCTGTTTCCGCAAAGTAATTCATACATTGTTGTCAATACTATGATATCAATCCTATTAACCCTTATATCAACATGTCACATGTTTGTATTTTTTGAAATTACAAACAATTATTTAAATAAATATTAATGAATAAGTAAAAATATTATTGAATTCAAATAAAAATATAATAATTTTACTTTTTTGTATTTTTCTATTTAATATGGAATAATTAATATCTTTAAATCTATAAATCGGAATTTAACAAATAATATGTCTAAATTGATCAGAAAAATTAGAGGAATCCAAATATGATATCCATATCAACTAATCACAAACCCTCCGTTTTTGAATTATCTATTTGGTGGTTGCTTTAGAAAATTCCCTTTTTGCGCTCGGATAATGAAAAATGGCTTTTTGGTGCGATGAAAAGGAAAACTTGCATTGAATCTTTGATAAAATAACATATTGTGAACCTAAAAATGATTTTTGTAAAAAAAACATGAGCATCGGATCATGTACCTGTAGTTCATATCTGACCCACTTCCTGCCGATTCGGCAGGAATTTGTCTTTTTCACCAGAGGTGGACGGAAAGGTTTCGGATTCCCCTGTTGGGACAATGTCTATATAAGTTGGTATAGTATTTTTGTAAAATGTGGTGGTACCATTTTGAATTAGCCATTTGGTGGTTGCTTCACAAAATCGTCCGTTTTTTGTGCTCGGAAAATGGGAAATGGCTTTTTGGTGCGACGAAAAGGAAAACTTCCTCCTGCAACATTGTTCGCCATCCCATGATGCATGTGTATGCACAATATGAGCACATTATCACAAACTATGCCTTGATTCTAGCCATAACATTGGTCATTTGACCCGAAAGCCAAGAAACCTCGAATGAGATAGGTCAATTTGTGAAGGTTTTTTTGACACATAATCAATATAACAAGTTTAATATTTTTACTTATAACTATGTCACATAATATGACACCACGCGAAGGTTTCACATTGTTTCGATCGTTTTTGAATTTTTTATGCCTGTTTTAAACTATCGTCAAACTTTGTCGAACGGCAGGCATGAAGATTCTTAGCTCGGGGCCGAGCCTCGCTAAACTTGCATTGGATCTTTGATAAAATAGCATATTGTGAACCTAAAAATGATTTTTGTAAAAAAACATGAGCATCGGATCATGTACCTGTAGTTCATATCTGACCCACTTCCTACCGATTCGGCAGGAATTTGTCTTTTTCACCAAAGGTGGATGGAAAGGTTTCGGAACCCCCTGTTGGGACATTGTCCATATAAGGTGGTATAGTATTTTTGTAAAATATGGTGGTACCATTTTGAATTAGCCATTTGGTGGTTGCTTCGCAAAATCGTCCATTTTTTATGCTCGGAAAATGGGAAATAGCTTTTTGGTACGACGAAAAGGAAAACTTCCTCCTGCAACATTGTTCGTCATCCCATGATGCATGTGTATGCACAATATGGGCATATTATCACAAACTATGCCTTGATTCTAGCCATAACATTGGTCATTTGACCCGAAAGCCAAGAAACCTCGAATGAGATAGGTCATTTTGTGAAGGTTTTTTTGAGACATAATCAATATATCAAGTTTAATATTTTTACTTATAACTATGTCACATAATATGACACCACGCAAAGGTTTCGCATTGTTTCGATCGTTTTTGAATTTTTTATGCCCGTTTTAAACTTTCGTCAAACTTTGTCGAACGGCGGGCATGAAGATTCTTAGCTCGGGGCCGAGCCCCGCTAAACTTGCATTAGATCTTTGATAAAATAGCATATTGTGAACCTAAAAATGATTTTTGTAAAAAAACATGAGCATCGGATCATGTACCTGTAGTTCATATCTGACCCACTTTCTACCGATTCGGCAGGAATTTGTCTTTTTCACCAGAGGTGGACGGAAAGGTTTCGGATTCCCCTATTGGGACATTGTCTATATAAGGTGGTATAGTATTTTTGTAAAATATGGTGGTACCATTTTGAATTAGCCATTTGGTGGTTGCTTTACAAAATCGTCCGTTTTTTGTGCTCAGAAAATGGGAAATGGCTTTTTGGTGCGACGAAAAGGAAAACTTCCTCCTGCAACATTGTTCGCCATCCCATGATGCATGTGTATGCATAATATGGGCACATTATCACAAACTATGCCTTGATTCTAGCCATAACATTGGTCATTTGACCCGAAAGCCAAGAAACCTCGAATGAGATAGGTCATTTTGTGAAGGTTTCTTTGAGACATAATCAATATACCAAGTTTGATATTTTTCCTTCTAACTATGTCACATAATATAACACCACGCGAAGGTTTCGCATTGTTTCGATCATTTTTGAATTTTTTATGCCCGTTTTAAACTATATATAATGTCTTATGTTTTACTTAATTTTTATTTATAAATGTGTAATATTTGAGTGTAGATAGATAGGTCTTATTTTTCTTCAAATTTTGATATATTATTTGTATTTTTCCGAATTAGAATGATTTAGTTATGATTTTTCAAAGTTTAATGAGATAAAATAAAAAATAGCTACGCCGAGGGCAGCCGTCGGCGTAGCATAGGATATGCCGAGGGCAATTCTACGCCAACGGCTGCTTGGCGGAGCTGGCCTAGACGATGGCTACGCCGATGGCCCCGATGTTTGGCCGTCGGCGTAGCGACTGGCCGTCGGCGTAGATTCCCATTCTTGTAGTGTCTAAACAAAAACAACACCGATGATTCTTCCCCTAACAAAAGAACACCGACAAACTCCGGCCCGTGGCCTAATCCGATAACAACTCCATCCCGATATGTGCCATCCTTCTGCCTTTCATATCTCTATATATATAGATTGACCCGGACAATGAACTTGATGCTGAGTACCTGGCCCTCTTGGCCAAGCATGATGCATGGTTCAGAGAAGAATGGGCAAAGAGCGAGAGCAGGCGCCCCCGATATTCAGATTCCGATTCCGATTCCGACGAGGAGTAAATGTTTGACCTTAAAACACATGATCTGGTCTGGTCTGATTCGACGAGGAGTTCCTGATCCACAGGAGGGGGGTGGTCTTCAATCTGGCAGTGACGTACATGATTCATAGGCAATGCCAATGTAGTGGCGTTACTGAGTTGATTTGAGCTATGTTTAATTTGATGCAAATAGTAGGGGCGATTTACTCTTTCGACTCCAAGTAGTATGACTTTCTTTTAATTTATCTCCCTATTCACGTTGCCATTTGTTACTTCAGATTATTTCCTTTGTTGTCAACTGCATGTTAAAATTTTGT
Source organism: Avena sativa (assembly GCA_916181665.1). Classification (NCBI taxonomy): domain Eukaryota; kingdom Viridiplantae; phylum Streptophyta; class Magnoliopsida; order Poales; family Poaceae; genus Avena; species Avena sativa. The sequence goes on from OV702282.1 coordinate 294,977,075, forward strand.
CGTTCTTGTGCTCTGTTCCCTCTTTAATTTGTATCCAGCTCGATTGGCGAATGAATTTAATCAAGTGAATAACAGTTGCTTGGTTAATTAACGGACTTTCACCTAAAAAAGCAAGCAAACATATCGGTCATAATTTTTTTAAGGCAACAGTTGGTACATGACTCTTTGGATATTTCCTAGGAAGGTCAACTAACTGAATACCGAAGATCCCTAAAATTTAACGGTAGTTTGTGTCCAATTTCGGTACATGGCAGAGTACCTACGCCAGAAATGATGGTGTGGGAAATTACCAGAAATTTTATTATAAAACCACACTATTCACCTAAGAGAAACTCTAACAGGTGATATAAAATCTAACCTATACATTACATTTAAGTCATATCAGGTTTCAACGATGAGCCTTGCAGGAGAAACTTGTAGCATTGTGACTAATTAATGCCACACATGGGTCCTACTCCGCTTTCGACCATTATCGTTTAGGCCACAACACAAATGGATCCAAAGCAACATACCGACATCCACACAAGGCCGCCTGCCTGCCACGACACCATGGGGCCTCAAGTCGACGCAATAGCACGTTGCATGCATTTCGTGATCTATGCCTATGTAGCGACACCGCTAGGGTTGTCACATTCAAGAACATCATGGTTGCCCGAACTTGCACACAAGACTCAAGGTTTTCACTAGGATAAAGATAACTGAAGATATAGTGGTGCCAGAGCTCCGCGAAAATGTTGTTTGCACAGATCATATGTGGAGGCCTTTCACTTGGAGCAAGATAAACCAACCAACAACATGGGCTAGCTCAATAGATACAAAGGACAATCATCTATCAGGCCGCAAGCAAAGTCCTTATATTGCTTTCATATTAGTATATATAATAGATGGCAACTTTTATAGTACCTTTACTTCTAAAAAATGAGTAGTATAATCCGATCTAACGGCTGGGATAGATTTGGCCCAATAGGCCCAGCTGGTAATTATGTGGAAAACAAAAGACCAAACCGGCCAAGACTCGAATGAAACGATCCAACCGGTCGAGCCTGGACCAAAACGAAGAAATCGTGTGGAGGCGCCGCCGCCACATCCACCATCGATGCCGCCATCTCCAGCTCGCACACGGCCGAGCTGGCCGCCATCACCTCCACCAGCGACGCCGCCACATTCACCTCGCACGCGCTACCCAGGCGCAAGCCCGAGCAGGCGAGCATGCCACCGACACCGCGCAAATCGCCTCTGTCGACGCCGGACGAGCGACGCCGCATCCACCTTGCACGCGGCTGCTGCCCACACGTCCGAGCACTTAGCCGGAAGCTCCACTGCACGTCGCCTCCGTCGACGCTGTAGGAAGAGCTCGACCTCATCTCGTCCACACCGGAGTCCTCGTCCGTGGACGCTGCACAATGCCGCCGAACCCCCTCTCCACTCTTCAAATCTGCGTGCACGGAGCCGCCGCTGACAGTACCCCGTAGGACGGCCTGTTCGAATTGGGGTTTACTTTCAGGTGGGTTACTTGGTCTCTTTCTGCATCCAAATGTAGTACCGCACTATGATCATTATTCAACGTATAATACTGAACTATGGTATTTTTGATAGGCAACTTAAATTGTTTGGCAATTAAGAATTTTTTATGCATGCAGCATAATAGTATGCAACTCTAGTTAGGCTCGCTAACACCAAACTATTATTACATACAACCAAATTTACTTGAAAAATCTGTGCAGAACGAATTCCACAGCACGCGTAGGACTCTGCTACCATTTTTTCAGTTAACTGTACGGAGGATTTTTTCCAGGCTAGGATGATAGTTGATCTGGTCTGTTTATTGCACCTCGATCTGCACTGCATGACTGCACATACTTGCTGAATATTGTTCAAGGTCCTAGCTCAGCCGAATGTGTTGATACCATCTTAAGTCCAATGTAAAGAACTGAAGTCAGTAGGTACCTGAGCATGAGGTTACAGTTGGACACAATGATCGTAGATAGGCATTGTTAAGAGATTCAGGAATCAGTAGACCAGTCAATGTACTTAAGCTATTATCAGTGCTTAGTTCATGTAAACGGTGAGATAAGCAAACTAAACATGATTTACGTGACTAGTTACATGAATCTTACTTTGATGATGGTTGTTTTTAGACATGGATGGTGAAGACGCTGACTTGGAGGGAGCAGACCCGTGACATTTTTGTTTCCTTACTTCACACCCATGACATGGACTTGAGCTTGATGTAATATATGATACTGCAATGATGAAGATGTGAGTTATCTGCAACCTTGTATAGAGTTGTGTGCACTCTTGACCTGATATATATGAGACACTGCATTTCTGTTTAGTTCCATTAGACGATCTTACATCATTAGTTATCTCCCTTGAACTATGAAACTAAAGCTATTCTGTAGGTTGTCGTTTAGTAGTTTCAGAATGTTGCTGCATCATATCTGCGCGTGGAAGCATGACTCTCGGTCTTATATTTTACAAGCAGATTGCTTAAGTTTATTCTTGTTTTCCTATTCTGTATCTTAATAAAGATTCAGCTCGTGTTTGCATAATATTTATCTGTTGTTGCATTAACTCTTTTAATTCTTAATTACATCTTGTTGAATTGCTAATCATTTTCTTTTTCCTTCTTACATCAAACGGAAGTGCCATGTGAAGAAAAATTATTGATATCACTAAGTTCTTCAGTCTCTGTTTCCCTGATGAAAAGCTTCAGCAGATCGTTCTGGCTGCTGCATCGTGCATGCGTGTAGACATGTGGCGTTACTTACCACTGCTGCAAAATAAGTGGAATTTTTCTTCTACAGTAGGAGTTCTATCCTTAGTTATTTCTAAGAGCGCTTGTTTTTCTTACCTTAGCTGTGAGGAACGCATGTTCCCTTCAGAATTTTGTTTCTGTTCGGAACGACTTGTAAACTTATTCTTTTTTTGGTCTTTGATTAACATGTTCATTCAGCGTTTTTTTGAGATATGTTCATTCAGCTTTGTCTAATGAAAGTGTGCCCCTGGCTCTGCATTTTTCTGTCAGAATAGAAAATGATCAATGTATAGAAAATGATCTATACCGGTGTAACTGTGTTATGTGTAAATGTTGAGAATCCCCACGTGTGAGTGCACAATTCTCCAATAGCTTTTCTCTGTGAAACATATTCCATTCTAGACCTATACGTTAGGCTGGTGTTTGTCCTTCAGCTCAGCAGCCGGTTGAAGAAACACTAGCTGGATTTGTGAGTCACAGCCTCGTGGGATCGGCCCGGCCATTGTCCTCGCCGCCGTCGTCGTCATCGTCGCTCGGCGGCTGGTACTGACGAAAGCTCCCCTGGCCTGGGTCGCCGCACCTCCACGGCTGGTAGGATGGGCCTTCATCCTCGTCGTCGTCGAAGACGTAGAGCGGGGCGCCCTGGTAGGCGAGCTCGTGCCCAAATAACGCCCGTCTTCGGTCCGCCTGATCCTCGGCCTGCTGCAGGCGGTGGACGCGTTGCCGCTCCTGCTCTTTCCAGTCCTTTCTGGACCACTCTAGGATGTCGGCGATCTCCACCAATGGGATCTGGGGTATCACGAGGAGATCCGGAATGGTCCGAAGAATAAGATTCATATAAGGAAAGTCCGATTCCGAAGTTCGAGAATGATTTCGATGTTTTCATCGGAGAGTTTCTAGAAGGGTCTAGAAGGTTCACCAGATCGAAAGGGGAATGGTCCATGAATTTGTCATGGGTAAGTGTCATGTCCTAGGTCATTTGGTTGGGCATTTGCAAAAAAGAATTAAAGCTCTAAATTGAAAGTCAAAAGGAAGGTTTGAAAAGTCAAACTGGAACAATGGTTTCCTAGTGGAAGAAGGAAAGAGTCCTTCCTTCTATCTAACTTGAATTTGGGTATGGATTCAAACTCCCTCTCCCAAGGCTGCCCCCCTCTCATAAATAGAGGGGGAGGGATGCCCCAAGAGACCAAGCCCTAGCCCTCCCCACCATCTGCCGCCGTCGCCAAGCCGCCGCCGCCGCCCAGCGCCGGCCCGTCGCCGTCGACATCTCCTCCTCCTCCTCCTCTCCGGCCTTCTAAACCTAGATCGCCGGAAACCCTAGATCCACCATAACTCGCATCGGCTTAGATCTTGGCTTGTTTGTGTGCATGTGGTACAATTTTTTTGTTTCCCATGCTACGAACCCCTACACTCCTCCCAGTAGAGGAGGTTGTCGGGCGACTCAGCGGCGGAGGGGTCGTCCATGGCGCTGATGAACTCCTGGATCTCGTACGGGAGCTCCTCCGGCGTTGGCGTCGGCGGGATAGGGATGCCGCCGGCGCTTAGCTTCCATCCCGGAGGGTTCGGCGTGTCCGGCGGCGCCATATACCTAGCCTCGTAGAGCAGGCGCGCCTCCCACGCCTGGAGGGTGCGCCGGCCGAAGTCGTTCGCCGCCGCACCGTCGCCTGGGTACCGCTCGACCATGGCTGGGGGAGGTGAGCTGCGAGAAAGTGTTCGCCGGAGTTCGGGCTGGTGGGCTGGGGGAGCTATGAGAGAGTGTGAGGAACTCTGGCAAGGGGTAGGGCTTATATAGACCGAGGTGGGCGGCGAGGGCGGGAAAAAGCGAAACGGCGGGAAGTTAGTGCCCGCCGGTCCGTCGCGGGAGCCGAGGCGACGGCGGTGGCGCCGCAATTCGGCGACGCGTGATCGACGCGACGGGCAGTTAATGTCCGGCGGTTGCTGCGGGGTTCTGAGGATGACAACGACTGGGCTTCCGTCGCTGACTCGGCGGTTCCACGCACCGTTTCGTTTTTTTCGCCGAGTTTGCTGCGTCCGGCGTTCCTAGGGCGTACCCGAAAACCTGGGTTTGGCCTGGGTAGTCCTGACCAAAATTGGTCCAAATCCGTCCGAAAACAGGTTCCTGGATACGCGACTGGGCCAATTTTCAACGTCCGGACCTAAATTCGCCGTCCGGATCTCAGTAAAAAAATGCATGGTACAAATGACATTTCAATACTGCATGGTTACACATTTGGAATCATTATTCGAGTTATATACAAGACTAGCACCAACGAGAAAAATGTCGATTATTTCCTATATTTGCATTTCTCTTCATCAAGTCTATTGCCATGTGATAGCTTCTTCCTGTAAACAGATAGTTCTTAACATACGTGCTTCTCCCTGACCAGGACTGTAGCAATCCACTGTCTTCTCCCAACTCTGAAAGGTAAAAGAAATTAGAGATGAGCAGATAGTTCAAAACACATTACTCACAACATGGAAATTTAAGAAAAGATATTCAGAACAAAGAGAGAATCAATACTTTAGCTACAATAATTCTGATGATTTCAGAGGATGATATTCGATATGGTTTTTTTGGTGTTGTTTGGTGGACGAGGCCTGCTTTATGAAGCACAAAACCATGTTTTCAGCATATATTATACCTTTTTTCTTATTTAGGAGAGAATGCATCCTATCTCGAAACATATTTACCGGCAAAATATTAAACCAATATTAACCGCTTTACTCAAATTTAACGAGAGAACTAAGACCGCTTCTGTCCGTCTTTAAAATTCAGGCACAGACGATGCAATGAACCCTAGATTTACATTTTTACTCCAATTATTTTCGTGTTTGAAAATGAATGAACGACATATGACTCATGAGTTAGTTGATTGTACTAGTACACAAACTTGAACATAGTTCTTGCATCTATGGAAATTAAAGCATATTATTCTCACTTCCATCTTCTCAAGAAGACTATTGGCATACTGATAGTACTACTACTCCATAACCGACTGGTTTCAGCACTTCTCAAATGTGTAGTCATATGTTATATGTATAACAACGACAGGTTAACAAGTTGTGCCAAACATGAGAAAGTGAAGGATTGTGATGCACGCCAGCAAAAAGTTGTCAGTACTTAACATTCCGGTGAGAGAAACATGAACAAATAACTATACGCAATTAAGAAGTTAGTAGATATTTGCATTTCTAAAGTGCAATTCCAGTATTCATTTGACAATATCTGAGCAGATAACTTACATGGAGTCAGGGAGGTCACCACCAGCAGGAAGACCAAGGGCAGGAAGACCAAGGTGCAAGCGGAAGACCTGGCCGAGGAGCAGCGTGTCCTTGGACTTGATGAGCTTCTCTTTCGTGATCCTAGCGCCTCATTGTCCCTCTGAGACGGCGGTCACGGCGGGGTCAGTCTTGGTGTCACCACCACCGGATCCAGCACCGGAGACATGCAGGACAACGAGTGCGATGTGGTCCCTGGATTCCTACGAGGCCGCTAGTAGAGGCGCTCGACCTTGCCGTTGCCCGGGTGCTGGATCACGACGGCCACCGCATCGGCCGCCTGTAAGTTCGCTATTTCAGAACGGATTGAGCAGGGACGGCTGGACGAGCGCCTTGTCGCCGACCAGCGACGTGAGGGGGCTTCATCAGGAGGAGTCGTGTGCACGAACTTGATTTGGGAATGGTTTGAACTCGATTTAGGGTTAGGAAGGGATCAGGAGGACCAGCGAACCTCCTGGATGTCTTGGGCCAGGGCCGTCGACGGCCCGTCTAAGTTTTTTTTTCTGCGATGCTGATTTGCATCAGTAGTATTATTTATACTAGTCACTTATTTGACACTAGTATAAACTGTTTTGGACCTTGAGATGCACGAAAATGAATGGCTACTATTTATATGAGGGTACCATAAAACATCTCATAATAGATAGATAGAATAGATGGGGTGCAAGCTAAAACATGGCTTGCAATATTTGCCTCTCGTTGTTGGCTATATTTAAGAAACACACATCTACAACGTCTCCAGACATGTGAAAGCAATAATTTCGCAAAGTTTGTCAGTTGCTTTATTTGACAGAGCCAATTGAATAATGGTGGTTGGTTGCACTGACATGTTGTCTTGTCTCTGGACCAGATGAACTGTTTTAGTAATTTTTCAAGAATATATGGTAAATTTCCACCAAGAACATGGCGGTGACCGGCCAGAATCCTAAGAATAGAATATTCCTGAGGAGCAGAGTAATAATGTCATCGACTGCATCTTGTCGCTGAAGACGGAGGGCCAAAACCGAGGCTAGCTATTTATATACCACCCCATGTCCTGATGATCACTTGTGGAAACGGGGCTATTGGTTCCGGTTGGTATGGGGCTTTAGTTCCAGTTTTCCAATCGAGATGGGGCAATCGGGACTAAAGCCTTAACCTTTAGTCCCGGTTGCCCCACCAACCGGGACAAAAGGGTGCACACATGGCAGCGGCAAAGGGCGAGGGCGGCAGAGCATTAGTGGGACTAATAACTTTCTGCCGCGGCAGAGATTTGGCCGAGAATTCATTTTGGCACATTTTGTTGCCGCGGCAGTATTTTCGCCACTTTTTGTGCCGCGGCAGAGAATTCATTTAGGTTGTTTTATTGTTTATTTAGTGTTTTGCACTTATCAATGAAGGAACCTTATATTACACAAGATCATCATGATAATATTACATTCAATACACGGATCGAGTTCATGCACTACATACAAAAGTTGCTATTCGATGCTACCGGCGAATTCCTTCAAAGTTGCTATTTTTACAATCCCTATTGTCTATACACAGCCGAATAGTATTCCCCTTTTGGGTTTAGGATTTCTGCATCCAAGAATCCCGCCAATTCCTCCTGAATTGCTCGTACGCAATCCTTTGGCAGAAGACCGTCCCGTAGACGTTCCATCTGATTTAAAAAAGGAGTCAGTCTATATGAATGAAACTAAACACAATTTGTTTGTAATTAAAAACTATAGAAATTGTTTACGTACGTGGAGTTGCTCTAAATTTCTGCCCTTCTCATCGCACGTCTGCCGGATGAACTCGCAAACATAGTATCCACATAGATTGTTACCTGGTCCCTGCGTCAGGCACTTTATGAGAACAGAGTTCAATCAAAATAATAATCAAGCATGACAATAACTATATCAAAACTAGAATCAAAGAGATGCGCGGATATAGCTAGTGGTGCTTACATTTAGTGGTTGAAGTGTAAGCTCCTCTTTTCAAACACCCCTAGCCTTGTTGGTGAACCGTTTCCAAGCGCTGCCCGGCGAAGAAAACGAATAAAAGAAGTTATTAATTACTTGATATCATAAAATTCACGAACGTTGCCGATATAGTGTCGTAATGATTAGAATTACCGCTGGAGAAGCATCTTCATGTCCTTCCACGTCTCAAGGGGTTTATGTTTCGAGTCCATGACTAGTACACGCCCTTTGTCAAGTTGAATGATTAACAGAATATAGTGAAAGCTGCAAATGCATAACTAATCAATTATATACTTAACGTCGAGTAAGCGAAATATAAAGTGTATACAAGACAATAACACTCACTCGAAGTTGTAAGGAAAAAGTATTTCCCTTCTGGTTTCTTGAAACCTTAACGCGTGTACTATATTATCCTCCGTATCCTGGGGGCTTATTCTGAGATTAGCTTTATGAACCCAATATGGGTCAATGAAGCCAATGTCATAGATTTGTCCTCTGCTGCATTCGAGAATCTTCATTCTGCATATTACAGTATGATTATATACATGCAATAAACAAAGTGAGATAGCTGGAGACTAAATTAATTACAGAATTAGTACTTACAGACAATAGGCACTGATGATCGATTTGTCCAAGGCGTCTTGATTGAATAATTGAAATAGTTCATCAAATTCAATGGATATCATGTCATCCTTTTCTTTCCCATGATGTTTTTTTGTAACCCTCGGCACTATCCAGTTAGCCCCGGCCTTTGTGGCATGCATGTACCAGTTATGCAATCTTCGCATTTTTGTTGGAAGATTGTTTACCTCCTCAGGTTTGACGAGAGGTTTGCCGTACTGGTATTTGTATGCTACTTCACTCACGGGGAAGAACTCTAACTGGGATAAGTACTAGGCAATACTCATACCTTGAGCAGCGGCAGCTTCTCCGTATTGTGCAACTACCTCTAGATCATACTGATCTTCGGCCCCATATTTGCTCGACCCCACATTGGTTTGGGAAATCACCTTCAGAGGGGCGCAAGTCTGTTTTGCTTGTTCTCCGAGCTGGGCAACAGATTTCTCGCTTGCATCGAGGCTTTTTGTGCCGCATGTGACTTGAGAATAGAACGCTCATAGTCTGATGACAACTTTGGCTCGGGTTGTGAAGAGTCTTTAGCATTTTCAACACTTTGGCTTTTTCTTCTTTGGTGCTGGGGAACTCTGGCTCTTTTGGCCGCCTCAGCTTAGCGAAAAACGCTGTCGTTTCCGCATCAACGATCGCCGCAGTCTCCTCTTCAGTACAGTCATAAGCTCTCTTGGGAGGAACCTTTGGTACTTTTGGAAGAGGCTCTTGTTTACGTTTCGACGATCGCTTACCACGATGCACATTAGCGGTACGCTTACGCTTTTTATCCTGAGGCGCCGGCGATGGCTCCCGCGGCGATGGCTGCGCCGGAGATTGGTGAGGCGACGAAGACGGCTGCCGCGGCGGCGACGACCTCGCTGGAGACGGGTGAGGCGGCGGCGAAGATGGCCTTGGCGTGTGATTTCGAAGCACGATACATTCCTTCAGCCATAGAATGGTGACGTTTTTTGCGTCTCCCAGTACAGTCACATCCCCTTCACCTGCAGGGTAGTGAAGATCCAAAACTTCAAAGGTGGGCATGATTTCATCCACCCCGACAACAGCGTAGCCCTCTGGAACCAGACGACAGTGGTCAGTTGGTGTGGGTCCAATCGGTAAGGCATAGCTGACCGCCACCTTCATTGATATGTTCACAACTTTGACATGTAGCTCGCAGTGTGTCATCTCTGTGATATCATCCACTGGGTAGCCAACAGGAGCCATCGTCGGTGCACCATCGTCATCGCCATTGTCATCACCCGGGACCTCGGTGGAAGCCACACTGCTTTTTCGATTATTCGATAGGCCGGTAGCATCGAATGCAGTGTGCTGCTGAGATGGGCCGGTAGTACTTTGCTCTTTAAGTGCGTTAATTTCATCTTGTTGTTGCTTTAATCGTTCTTCAATTAAACGCATTCGCTCTTTCTGACTATCTGCTTCAACTTTCGCCCTGTCCTTTCTCCTCTGACGGCTTCTATCAGGATATTTCTTCCTCTCTTCGGAACCCAGTCCTCCATGGTTGGGAGCCTCTTGTGCCTCGTGTTCATCCATCATGTTCCTTATTTCCAAGGGCGAGTGTGAGCTCATCATTCTCTCTATCGGGAATGAAGTCCCCATCTTGCCTTTACTGCTTTTCTCATCCTCTCGATTGGCAAGGGGTCTTCTTTATGTTGTATGTTATATATACACCTCCCTTCCGAGTCCAACGTGCCCCCATGCCCATAAAACCAATTCCTTGCACGTTCTACCCAATCGTCTGTCTCTGGGGTGATATTTTTATCACGCAGTTCATTCTCAAGTTTCTCCCACTTAGGAATGCCAGCCCTGTAGCCACCTTGCCCCATAGTATGGTGATACTTCTTGTTAGCAGCATTCAGCTTATTCGTTTTAGACATTTTCTTAGCTTTTTCTGATTTCTTGTATTCCACAAACTCAGCCCAGAATGGGTTTATCTTCTCAAACTGAATATTCTTGAAATCGGAGTCTTCTCTTTCACGACATAGTCAAGGTGCAATCTTTTCTTCCAGTTGGTGAAACACTGGGCCATCTTCTTCAAAGCCCACTCCTGAACTTAGCCTCCATGGCTCTCCCATGTTGTAAGTCGTCCTCAACTGGATCCTCCGCATTTGGATCCAGCTCTATCTTCGGTAGTTTGAAATTAACCATGAGCCTCTTCCACAGTAAATCTTTGGCGTGGTTAGGGACAAATAAACATGTTCCCTCTTCATCCGCATTAGCAGGCCTATTCCAATTTCTAATGGTGATCGGGATTAAGTCCCTAACGATTACTCCGCATTGTGCCACAAATTTGGTTGCGACAACTTCGGGAGCCGTCGGTTTGCCGTCTTCAGCGACATCTTCGATCCTGAACCTCTCATGGTCTTGCAAATTTTTGGTTGGGCCTCGTCTGGCCTTTTCAGTAGATTCCTTCGATCCGGAGGGCTAAAAGAAGAAAGATCGTCGTTACTATTTCTATATAGATAGCAGATGATTAATTAATGAATTAATTATATTACATGCACCTCGCCGGTGCGGTCGTCTTCTCGATTACACAAGGCATCGCCTTGTCCCTCGCGGAAGGCAACACCTTCAACCTCAAATAAGTCGTCTATTCCGGTAAAAAGAGGATCAACCTCACCGGAGTTGTTCAGAAACGTTGATACGTCTAAATTATCTTCCCCACGGATCACACCTTGGATCAACTCTTCCTTTTCTTCGTCTCTGACGTGTGGGTCCATATTTTCTGCATAGGTGGAAAAACGAATAAGTCAAAGCGGCTAAAGGAGAAAGTTAGGTACGGTGTTGAGAGATATAAACCCTAATTCAGAGAAACCCTAATATATACATACACAATAATAAAAATGAAGAGAAACCCTAAACCCTAAACCTAGCTACAAAAAGGAAACCGTGTAGTAGATAGGTAACTCTAGCTAAAATCAACTAAAATCAATATTCCGGAGTTCCGAGGGGTGTAAAACCTAGTTCGGAGAAACCTCGGATGCATATGAGAGGGGAACATGAGTAGGGATGTCAAACGGCGCGCCAGCGGCGCCACATATCGCCATATAATCTTATCATAGGCTTATTTTCTTCCGGATTAATTTCTACAATAATAAATCTATAACTAACAGCAAATAAGTGGCACTAAACGGGATGCCGTTTACATCCCTAAACATGAGTATAAGGCTACAAAAGGGAAACTATCCAGCAGATAGGTAACAATAGATACTAACAAAATACCATACCTCGCAATGGTTTTGACCGCGCGACCCCTTCGCCCATGTCTCGCCCACGCGTGAGCGAACATGGGAACTCCCATCGGCGCCGCATCCTCCCACCTCTCCTCACCTTCCCCGAGCAAACAGAGCTTCTGCCTCTCTTTTGCCACAATACACCTGCCCCACACGTCCCTGCACGCCTCCCATGTCCTGCGGAACCGGCCACCGACATCCCCTTTTCCCGAGCCTTACAAACCCGACATGAGGGAGTATAAATCTATCATTGAGTAAATGTGATACTCCTATAGAAAACGAGGATAGTCCGATGATAAGGATGCGATTAGGGATGGCAATTTCATTGTTTGGATTTTTTGAATTAATTATGCCTATTTTGAATTATCTGAATTTCTAACTATGGTCGAACCGGTGTGCATGAAGATAGGGGACGAGCATCGTTAGAACTTGCATTGGATCTCTGAAGAAACCACATATTGCGAGTCTAAAAATGATTTTTTCAAAAAATCACGGGCGATAGATCATGTACCTGTAGTACAAACCGGACCCACTTCCTACCGATTCGGCAGACATTTGTCTTTTTTACCCGGGATGGACGAAAAGGTTTGAGATGTACCGGTTGGGAGATAGTCCATGTAAGGTGGTCTAGTATTTTAGGAAAATGGGACGGTATCATTCTGAAACGGCATTTTGGTGGTTACTTCACAAAACGACCCATTTTTTGCGCTCGGAAAATGGAAAAGGGCTTTTCCGTGCGACAAAAAGGAAAACTTCCTCCTGCAACATTGTTCTCCATACCAATGTCCATACACATGCGAAATATGGGCACAATATCACAAACTATGCCGTGATTCAGCACATAACATCGGTCATTTGGACCAAAAGCCATGAAACCTCGAACATGATAGGTCATTTTGTGAAGGTTTTTTCGAAACATGATCAATATACCAAGTCTGGTATTTTTCCTTTTAACTATGTAACATAATATGACACCACGCGAAGGATTTTCATTGTTAGGATTTTTTTGAATTTATTATGCCCGTTTTGAATTATCTGAATTTCTAACTATGGTCAAACCGGTGTGCATGAAGATAGGGGACGAGCATCGTTAGAACTTGCATTGGATCTCTGAAGAAACCACATATTGCGAGTCTAAAATGTTTTTTTTCAAAAAATCACGGGCGATAGATCATGTACCTGTAGTACAAACCGGACCCACTTCCTGCCGATTCGGCAAACATTTGTCCTTTTTACCCGTGATGGACGATTTCGGCAGGCTCGGCCAGGCAGCACTAATGATAGGGGTGAGTGTCGACATTATGTCGTGCGGCGTGTACCTTTTCCCGGATGGTGTCACCAACCGGGACTAAAGATCAACCTTTAGTCCTGGTTGGAGACACCAACCAGGACAAAACACGAGTCAGCACTAATGATAGGGGTGAGTGTCGACATTATTTCGTAAGTGTCGACACTATGCCGAGCTGCTTGTACTATAAATAGGCATCCTTGCGTGTCCAGTCCTCCAGCCAGTTTGAGGCATCTCCAAGATGGTTTTCGAGAGCAGGGACACCACTGCGGCCAGTTTCAGGGAGATGCCGACGGAGCCCAGTCCTCCGGCATCTCCGAGAAACTGGTCATAGAGGCACTCCCTAATATGTGAAATCAGTTAGCTCCGAGGCGTATTGATCTAGTTAGAGAAGTTACAAGCTGCAAGATGGTTTTCGAGAGCAGGGACACCACTGCGGCCAGTTTCAGGGAGATGCCGACGGAACCCAGTCCTCCGGCATCTCCGAGAAACTGGTCATAGAGGCACTCCCTAATATGTGAAATTAGTTAGCTCCGAGGCATATTGATCTAGTTAGAGAAGTTACAAGCTGCAAGATGGTTTTCGAGAGCAGGGACACCACTACGACCAGTTTCAGGGAGATGCCGCCGGATCCCAGTCCTCCGGCATCTCTAAGAAACTGGTCATAGAGGCACTCCCTAATATGTGACTGCACGCGTTTGGAGATAAGATCTTAATGGTAAGTACGAATCGGGACAACTTCTTCATAGTCCCGGTCCAGCCACAAAACGGGACTAACACTCAAGACATTTATTAATATTAAAAACTGAGACTACAAAACCGGGACTAAAGGCCACAAACCGCGAAAGATATCCTTCGGTCAAGCCACAAACCGCGAAAGACATGAACTAGAGTTACATAATATGAGCATGAACTTCTTGGCATATGTCCTTCTTTATGATCGCTTCAGACGTAACCATGGAGCATCTTCTTTACTTAACGGAATGCTTGGGTCAGTTTTCACTGTGAAGGGCAGAATTTCATCAAACTTATTATAATCTTCTGACATGTCTGTCTTGTCCTCGATTACTACGATGTTTCTTTTCCCTGAAAGAACTATGTGACGCTTTGGATCATCATATGATGTATTCGTTTGCATATTTTTTCTTTTTTTCGGTCTGGAGGACATGTCCTTCACATAGAAAACCTGAGACACATCATTGGCTAGGACGAATGGTTCATCTCTATAACCAAGATTGTTGAGATCCACTGTTGTCATTCCGTACAACTGGTCTATCTTTACCCCTTCCCCATTCAGGTTGACCCATTTGCAGTGAAAGAAAGGGACCTTAAAAGAGACTCCATAGTCTAGTTCCCATATCTCCTCTATGTAACCATAATATGTGTCCTTTTGTCCATTCTCGTCTATTGCATCAAAGCTGACACCACTATTTTGGTTGGTGCTCTTTTTATCTTGGGCGATCGTGTAGAATGTATTCCCATTTATTTCGTACCCTTGGAAATTCAATACAGTAGAAGATGGTGAAGCGGCCAACAAATATAGCTGATCTCCAACTGTGGTGTCATTCAAGAGATGTATCCGCATCCAACCACCGAAAGACTTCATGTGTTCATCTGTAATCCATGATTCAGGCTTCCCCGGGTTTTTGGAGCGTACAATATTCTTGTGTTCCTCGATATACGGAGCTGCCAAGGTGGAATTATGTAGAACTGTGTAGTGTGCATTTGTGAAATAATCCCCATCCCTACATATCATTGCTTTCTTTCCCAGCGTGCCTTTTCCACTTAGTCTTCCCTCATGCCGCGAGTCAGAAACACCAATCGGCTTAAGGTCAGGAATAAAGTCAACACAAAACTCAATGACCTCCTATGTTCCATATCCCTTGGAGATGCTTCCTTCTGGTCTAGCACGGTTATGAACATATTTATTTAAGACTCCCATGAACCTCTCAAAGGAGAACATATTGTGCAGAAATACCGGACCAAGAATGGCAATCTCTTCCACTAGATGAATGAGGAGATGCGTCATAATATTGAAGAAGGATGGTGGGAACACCAATTCAAAACTAACAAGACATTGTACCACATCCTTCTGTAACCTTGGCAGAATATCTGGATTGATTACCTTCTGAGATATTGCATTGAGGAATGCACACAGCTTCACAATGGGTACTCGAACATTTTCCGGTAGAAGCCCCCTCAATGCAATCGGAAGCAACTGCGTCATAATCACGTGACAGTCATGAGACTTCAGGTTTTGGAACTTTTTCTCTGCCATATTTATTATCCCCTTTATATTAGATGAGAAGCCCGACGGCACCTTGATACTGTAAAGGACTTCAAAAAAGATTTTCTTCTCTGCTTTGGTAAGAGCATAGCTGGCACGACTTAAGTGACGCCCTTTATCCGTCTTGTTATGTGTATGCATGTTCTTTGGGTCTTTCATAATTTGTTGGTCCTCCCGTGCTTCAGGTGTATCTTTTGTCTTCCCATACACGCCTAGGAATCCTAGCAGGTTCACGCAGAGATTCTTCGTCACGTGCATCACGTCGATTGAAGAGCGGACACGCAGGAATTTCCAATATGGCAGCTCCCAAAATATAGATTTCTTCTTCCACATGGGTGCGTGTACTGTAGCGACGTCGTTCGGAACTGATTGACCGCCGGGACCCTTTCTAAAGATTACTTCTATGTCCTTGACCATACCAAATACATCATCACCAGCAGGGAGTTCAGGCTTCTTCCGGTGATCTGTCTCACCTTTGAAATGCTTGCCTTTCTTTCTTACGGGATGATTGGTCAGAAGAAATCGTCGATTCGCCAGGTGCACAACCTTCTTGCATTTATGCAAATATGTACCTTCAGTCTTATCTAAACAGTGGGTGCATGCCTTATATCTCTTGTTTGTCTGTCCTGAAAGGTTACTAAGAGCAGGCCAATCATTGATGGTTACGAATAACAACCCTCGTAGATCAAATGGCTCCTGTTTATTCTCATCCCATGTACGTACACCTGGTTTGCCCCACAACTGTAAGAGTTCTTCAACTAATGGCCTAAGGTACACATCAATGTCGTTGCCCGGTTGCTTCGGGCCTTGGATGAGCACTGGCATCATAATGAACTTACGCTTCATGCACAATCAAGGAGGCAGGTTGTAGATACATAGAGTCACGGGCCAGGTGCTGTGACTGCAGCTCTGCTCCCCAAAAGGATTCATGCCATCCGTACTTAGACCAAACCATAAGTTCCTTGCATCACCTGCAAAGTCTGGGAAGTCTCTCTCGATTTTTCTCCACTGTGACCCATCAGCAGGGTGTCTCAACTTCCCGTCTTTCTTACGGTCTTCTTTGTGCCATCGCAACAACCTGGCATGCTCTTTGTTTCTGAACATGCGTTTCAACCTTGGTATTATAGGAGCATACCACATAACCTTAGAAGGAACCCTCTTCCGGAGGGGCTCTCCCTCAACATCATTAGGGTCATCTCGTCTGATCTTATACCGCAACGCATTGCATACCGGGCATTTATCTAAATTCTCATACTCCTTACCGCGGTAGAGGATGCAGTCATTAATGCATGCATGTATCTTTTGCACATCTAATCCCAGAGGACAGAGAGTCTTCTTTGCTTCGTAGGTACTCTCGGGAAGTTCGTTATGTTTTGGAAACTTTGGCTTCATTATTTTCAGCATCTTTTCAAATGAGGAGTCAGTTAGACCACACTCTGCCTTCCATCGCAACAATTCCAGTGTGGTACCGAGCTTTGTGCTGCCATCTTCACAATTTGGGTACAACAATTTCTTGTGATCTTCTAACATGCCCTCTAACTTCAACTTCTCATTTTCTGTTTCACAGTCTCGCTTTGCATCAGAAATGACCCTACCAAGTTCATCAGCCGGCTCATGTGATGCCCGTTCTTCACCTCTTTCCTCTCTATTGTATTCCATTGCAGTATCACTGTATTCAGGAAACATATGATGATAGTTGTTATCATCATCTTCTTCTTCACCATCTTCTATCATAACCCCTCTTTCTCCGTGCTTGGTCCAGCAATTATAGTTGGGCATGAAACCTTTCATAATCAGGTGGCCGCGAATGATTTTCGAGGAAGAGTACTCCTTGTTGTTCCGACATTGAACACATGGACAACGTATAAATCCATTCTCTTTGTTTGCCGTAGCCACATCGATAAATTTATCCACGCCTTTCATATACCCGGCTACGCGCCGGTCACCGTACATCCATTCCCGATCGTTCATCTGCATCATATAAGTAAGTTTATCAAAAAACAGGACATCATAAATAGTGAAATAACCAATTCACATCGACACATGAATTGTATCAATGACCTAGAAAAGATAAGATTGCTAACCTCGACGAGGGAAATAAAGAGGAGAAAGCTCAAGTGCTCTCGGACACCTTCTATATTTTTGTTCTATGAGAAATTCAACGGGATTATACACTCAAACATTTCATCAAACACCTTCAATGCATGCATACAAGAGAAAAAACTAGCACACCCCTCACACCTTCCACCATTCGAAAAAACAGAGTGGAGGCAGAGGGGGCTAGGGTGTTGCATTTATAGAGGGCGGGAGAATATGTCCCGGTTGGAGCCAGCAACCGGGACTAAAGGTGTGTGCCATGCCACGTGGCGTGGCACACACCTTTAGTCCCGGTTGCTGGCTCCAACCGGGATGTATTCCCCCTTACCAACCGGGACGCATGCCCCCTGGCCCCGTGCCCGCTCGAACCGGGACGCGTGCCAGCATTAGTCCCGGTTGGTGGCGCAACCGGGACTAATGCTCTGAGGGGTCGCGAACGGATGGCCCTTTTTTCCACTAGTGGATCTAAACAAAAGCAACACCGTTTTTTTATTAGCCTACTACTAGTTTCATCGTTTATGCTAGTTGTATCGCCTCTGGTCTAAACAAAAACAACACCGATGATTCTTACCCTAACAAAAGAACACCGACAGACTCCGGCCCGTGGCCTAATCCGATAACAACTCCATCCCGATATGTGCCCTCCTTCTGCCTTTCATATCTCTCTATATATAGATCGACCCGGACAATGAACTTGATGCTGAGTACCTGGCCCTCTTGGCCAAGCATGATGCATGGTTCATGGAAGAATGGGCAAAGAGCGAGAGCAGGCGCCACCGATATTCAGATTCCGATTCCGATTCCGACGAGGAGTAAATGTTTGACCTTAAAACATATGATCTGGTCTGGTCTGATTCGACGAGGAGTTCCTGATCCACAGGAGGGGGGTGGTCTTCAATCTGGCAGTGACGTACATGATTCATAGGAAATGACAATGTAGTGGCGTTACTGAGTTGATTTGAGCTATGTTTAATTTTATGCAAATAGTAGGGGCGATTTACTCTTTCGACTCCACAATAGTATGACTTGTCTTTTAATTTATCTCCCTATTCACGTTGCCATCTGTTACTTCAGATTATTTCCTTTGTTGTCAACTGCATGTTAAAATTTTGTCGTTCTTGTGCTCTGTTCCCTCTTTAATTTGTATCCCCGGCTCGATTGGCGAATGAATTTAATCAAATGAATTACAGTTGCTTGGTTAATTAAGGGACTTTCACCTAAAAAACCAAGCAAACATATCGGTCATAATTTTTTTAAGGCAACAGTTGGTACATGACTATTTGGATATTTCCTAGGAAGGTCAACTAATTGAATACCGAAGATCCCTAAAATTTAACTGTAGTTTGTGCCCAACTTCGGTACATGGCAGAGTAGGATTCCTTCCCTCCCTCCACTAGGCAATATTGGGATTTGACTTTTCAAACTAGAGTTTGATTTCTCTCTTCCCATGAAATTACCAGAAATTTTATTCTAAAACCACACTATTCACCTAAGAGAAACTCTAACAGGTGATATAAAACCTAACCTATACATTACATGTAAGTCATATCAGGTTTCGACGATGAGTATTGCAGGAGAAACTCTTGTAGCTTTGCGACTAATTAATGCCACACATGGGTCCTACTCCGCTTGCAACCATTATCGTTTAGGCCACAACACAAATGGATCCAAAGCAACATATCGAGACCCACACAAGGCCGCATGCCTGCCATGACACTATGGGGCCTCAAGTCGATAGCACGTTGCATGCATTTCGTGATCTATGCCTATGTAGCGACACCGCTAGGGTTGTCACATTCAAGAACATCATGGTTGCCCGAACTTGCACACAAGACTCAAGGTTTTCACTAGGATAAAGATAACTGAAGATATAGTGGTTCTAGAGCTCCGCGAAAATGTATCCAAGGATGAGAAGGACAACCAAACATGTCGTTTGCACAGGTCATATGTGAAGGCCTTTCACTTGGAGCAAGATAAACCAACCAACAACATGGGCTAGCTCAATAGATACAAAGGACAACCATCTATCAGGCCGCAAGCAAAGTCCTCGGTTGTCGAAAAACCTTGTATGGTAGCCAGCAAAATTCAAGCTCAGCGCCCATCTAGTTATGATATTTATTGATTAATTATCAAAATTATGGAACATAATAGTACTTGTCTTTCTTAAAAACTAAATTTTTCTTAAGTGGGATTTAGTAACAAGAAAATCCTACTAGTGCTTGCTTGCAAGATAAATTTATGGGATATGCATTGCAACTAATGATTCTACGGATTATTTGCTAGTTGATCTTATTTCTATCATTTGTTTTTTATTTCTAGAAGGGAAATATATTAATACCAAACTGATGCTAAATATATCCGGCCTCAACAACAACATGATGTCGAGAGCTAGTATAGACATGAAGAATACACATAGCCAAGGAAAATAAAGAAGAAAGAAAGCAAAAGGTCCGCCTACGCGACCAAAGACTAAACACTGGAAAGCACAAATCGTCTTTCCCATCATCTCGATGCACAAAATTTTAGTGTGGGCATTGCCACAGAACTCATGTCTGCACACGAAAAGTGGAACATCAAGCTCTCTCAATGCTCTACGAATACTCACTAGAACATCCACCAACACGTCTCAAACTCAACATGAGCACTTCATGAGACTCGCGTCCCTGATGTGGGCAAGATCGATCCTGCAACCATAGAGGTCGGTTGTTGTCCAGATGGGGAGATTCACCGGTGGGGTGGGGGTGAAGGAATACCAACAGGGCGGAAGAAGGAAACGGGGAGACACATCAATATTGCGGCTTCCAAC
Source organism: Avena sativa (assembly GCA_916181665.1). NCBI lineage: Eukaryota > Viridiplantae > Streptophyta > Magnoliopsida > Poales > Poaceae > Avena > Avena sativa. Next base: position 294,997,396 of record OV702282.1, read on the forward strand.
TGCGGGTTACCACAGCATGGTAATCTTTTGATTTTGTCCATCTGCAAAGACATGGGCAATATCTATATATATCTTTCATTTCCCAACAAAGAAGATATGTGAGGCATTGACATGAGTGGCAAGGAATGAAAGAGACGTAGTACTTCCGCTAGGTCATCCAGTAACGTATATCTATAACAGTGGCATCTACCACTTAGCGAATGCTTCTAATAAATTCAATTTATGCCATCTACCAGCAATATTATACTCTATTTGAATCTGTATATAGCCATCAAATTACTACTCACTTTATATATGACTAGACCTTGTGTTTGTTTAGTAGCTGTTCATTTGAACTCTTTGATTCTGGTGCAGATTATTTCTTTGTTGGACTACACACATATCTTTTAGTTTATAAGTTAGCTGGCCTCTGGAAAACATGTACCACAATCAGGAAACTATTCACCGCTAGTTACCTTGTCATCCATGAGATCCCCCGTTCAACTGCGAGCATGCGGTGCATATGTTGTACATGTTGACGTCGTGGTTTGCTGAAGGACACCCAAATATGTTGTTTGGATAGGTTATCTATACAAGTATTTCACCTCGAGCAAGATAAACCAACCACCAACATGGGCTATCTCAATAGACACAAAAGACAATCAGTCGGCCACGAGCAAAGTCCTTGTTGTCTAAGAACATTGTATAATCGCCATCAGAATTGAAGCTCATCCCCCAGCCCCAATTCTGATATTTATTGATTATTTAACTAAATTGTTGAACATATACTTTTCTTGCAAAAACTAAATCTGTCTCAAGTATGATTTATGAACGACAAAAAACCTACTAGTGCGTGTAAGAGAAGTTCTTGGGACATGCATTGCAATTAATGGTTCTACTGATTATTTGTTTGCTAATTGATCTTGTTCTTATCATTTGTTTGTTGTTTCTACAAGGGAAATATATTAATAACAAACTTATACCAATTGCATTTGGCCTCTACAAAAACATAATGTCGACAACAAGTATAGATGTGAACAATGCGCACGGCCAAAAAAAAGGAAGAAATAAATAAAAATCCCGCCTATGCCATCACAGGCTAACCACTGCAAAGAACGACTCATGGGGATCACGGTTGCCATGCACACAATTTTAATGTGGGCATTGCCACACAACTCATATGCGCACACCAATAATGAAGCATCAACTTCTCTCTATCCTCTATGAATACCCACAGGAACAGCCACCAACATGTCTCGGAACTCAACTTGAGAACTCCATGTGACTTGCCTCCCGGATGTGGGCCAGATCGATCCAGGAACCTTAGAGGTCGGCAGCTGACCAAATGGGGAGATTCACCGTTGGGTTGGTGGTGAAGGAATATACCACCATGGCAGAAAAAGAAAACGAGGAGACGTGTTGCCACCGCCCACCGCTATCAGACAGTCTCTGCCAGCCACGCCGAGCTGACGGGGGCAGTAGGGTTGGACCTCTCTTGGTGGCGCTGGTGAGGCCTCCGGAGTAGCCCTAGATTGTCCCTTGAGGCTAGGGCTTATACGACGCACCCCTACCATTTGGTTTTCACGACATGGTGATCTTTTGATTTTGTACATCTCCAAAGGCGAGACCAATATCTATATATAGCTTCCATTTCGCAAAAAACAATATATGTGATGCATTGACATGAGTGGCAGGAATGAAAGAGACGTAGTACTTCGCCTTGGTCATGCAGTAATGTATATTTATAACAGTGGCATCTACCACCGAGCGAATGCTTCTAATAAATTCAATATATGCCATCTGACGAACCATATTATACTCTATTCGAGTCTCTATATAGCCATGAAATTACTACTCACTTCACATATGACTGGCCCTTATGTTAGTTCAACGCTTCATTTGAACTCTTTGATTCTGGTGCAGATTATTTGTTTGTTGGACTATACACCTCTTTTATTGGCATGTGCAAAACCGGTTTGGCTAGTTTAGCCGGTTTCACCTAGTTCAATTTTTTTGCACTAGTTTGGACTTTGGAGGTGCAGATTGAAGATGTGAAACAAAATAAACTACACTTGCAGAAGCCGGTTTAAACAGTTTCACAGGTTTATGTTTTTGCACACACGTACTCTTTTTTACTCGGAATGAGTGGCCTCCGGAAAACATGTACAACAATTGGGAAAGTATTCACTGCTAGTATGTTGTCTGATCCATGCAAACCCCGGTTCAACCGTGCGCATGTGGTGCATATGGTGTACATGTTGACGTCATGGTTAGGCGGCACATTTGGTTGTCGGGCTGTATTCTACCGCTCTCTAGGTGCATTCTAGAGAAAAACCTTCGCTCTTAATCTCTTAAGCTAAGAGATCACCTATTGGGTAAGAGCTGCAGTCACGGGTCGTCCTTGCTCTAACACATGTATTGGTAAAGTGAGGCGGGAATTATTTTTGGCTCCCGTGTCCAGATGCTCTTGCTCTCTGGATCATGCAAGTGTCCTCTGGATGGACGAGCATATGGCCGTATTTGTTGTTGTATCAGGGCATATTGTTTCTTGAATATATTAAATAGTGGTCGCAGCCCTCTAGCTAGTCTTCGCATTCATTATGGAGCAGCCGTTTCATTTGTGCAGGTACAAATGGAGGCCGAACGTCCTGATTGTCGTCGATCGGCCCAATGGCTTATTTGGGGACCACGTGTCGAGTAAAAAAATGCACAGTTGTCTAACACCGAATACCTCGCCCACCACGACCGCTTTCTCCCTATAATCACATCTTCAAGATCCATGGCGTGATCTTCCTCTCCGGCTCTTCCCATCCTGATCCCAGGACAACTACCCCTCCCTCTTATAGTCTCACCACGTGTACAATGTGCGGCAACATGGTGGCGCTACCTTGAACAACGGCACCAGACATGTCTCTCAGTACTAAAAGTGTACTTTTTTTTGTGTAAGTTTCATGTTTTGTCTTTTGATCTAATTCGCAGATTCAATGAGTTGGATAACCTTGATCGGACCATTCTTTATGTAGTATATGTCTCCGATGCAGTCTGAGCAATCACAAATCACAGATCGTCTGTAACCTGTAACCTGTAGTCACGTACCAGAAACCGAACATGTTCTGCATGGACAGATTGTCGCGGTTACATCTCCGTCTTGTACAAGGTTTCTTCACCATAGCTGCATATATTGTCACAACTCACACGGTAGGCCATATGTCATGTATCTCTTAATTACTACCGAACATATGTCATTCAATCCACTAAGACTCTACAAACATCAGCGCACGAAACTTGTGGTCCAGAAAACAGGAGGATCTGGACCCGGGTGCCAAAACTCCAACCCCCAAAGTTAGGTGCAAACGTCATTAACCGAACTCTCTATATCATATACCACTAGTATTAAAATTAAAATGAAATTCAGGTGCGAGGTAAAATATGCCTTGACACATTTGCTTCTTTTGAGAACTACTTGAAATAACACCTTTACAGTCTCGTGCCATATATAAACACAATCATGATGAACATCTGCCCTCCGTTCCTCCTGACCTGTGTGCACAAGCGGTGCGTAGCCTCCATACAATTTGAATTAATGATCACCTTATTGCATTCTGATAGAATGAGAAAGCACATGCCTTGTCACAGCACAGGGGTTCCGCCGTTGGAGCATCAAGCACAAATTTCATCTGTTGTTCCATCAAGGTGATCAGAGTAAAATGAAGCCTCGTGTTTGTGTCCTTCTTCCCTCTGGAGCATACCAAGCCTCGCGTACGTCCAATACCGGGGCCAGCCCGGTGTCCCCTGCCCTTGTTCTGACTTTCCTCCTACCAAACAATCAATCCCACCCAGCGAAGGATCATGGCCTCTATGAACGACGGTTCCACCAAGCACATGGCGGCTATGGCGCCTGCAAAGGCACGGCCAATATCTATATATAGCTTTCATTTCCCAACAAAAACGATATGTGAGGCATTGAGATGAGTGGCAAGGAATGAAAGAGACGTAGTACTTTCCCTAGGGCATGCAATAACCTATATATATATATATATATATATATATATATATATATATATATATATATATATATATATATATATATATATATATATATAACAGTGGCATCTACCACTGAGCGAATGCTTCTCATAAATTCAATTTATGCTATCTACCAACTATGCTATACTCTATTTGAATCTGTATATAGCCATCAAATTACTACTCACTTCATATATGACTAGCCCTTGTGTTTGTTTACGGTTCATTTGAACTCTTTGATTCTGGTGTAGATTATTTCTTTGTTGGACTATACACACGCCTCTTGTAGTTTATAAGTTAGTTGGAATGAGTGGCCTCCGGAAAACATGTACCACGATTTGAAAAGTTTTGGCTGTTAGTTTTTCATGTGATCCGTGCAACCCCCGGTTCTACCGCAGGCATGTGGTGCATATGTCGTACATGCTGACGTCATGGTTAGGAGGCACATTTGGTCATTGCGCTGTATTTTACCAAATCTGTAGGGGCGTTCTAGAGAAAAACATTCTCACTTAATCTCGAAGATAAGAGATCAGCTCTTGGGTAAGAGCTAGTACGTGAATCACGCGCTTCCTCTGCCAGATTAGCAGTCACCAGTCGTACTTGCTCTAACAAGTGTATTGGCAAAGTGAGGCGGAAATTCTTGTTGGCTCCGGTGTCTAGATTCTCTTACTCTCTGGATCGTGCAAGTGTTTCTTGAGTATTGAATAGTGCGCGCAGCCCTCTAGCCTTCGCATTCATTATGGAGAAGCCGTTTCATTTGTGCCGGTACAAATGGAGGCCCAACGTCTTGACTGTCGTCGATCGGCCCAACAACTTATTTGAGTAACACGTGTCGAGTAAAAAAGCAAAGCAGTCCAACACCGAATACCTCACCCACCACGGACACTTTCTCCCTAATCACATCTTCAAGATCCATGGCGTGATCTTCCTCTACGGCTCTTCCCATCCTGGTCCAGGACAACGACCCCCTCCATCATAGTCTCATCCCGTGTACAGTGTGCGGCAACATGGTGGCGCTACCTTGAACAATGGTACCAGACATGTCTCTCGATACACAAAATGTTGTTTCTTAATTTTAAGTTTCATGTTTTGTCTTTCGATCTAATTCACAGATTCAACGAGTTGGATAACCTTGATAGGGCCACTCTTTATGTCTCCGATGCAGTCTGAGCAATGCTCCTTCAAGTGAATGGAGAGGTAGGTGGGATTACTGGCTGCAAATGGTGGGCAATTTGCCTCACCAAACCCGTCGCACAACCTGAAGTGGTGCAAGCTTTCAACTACGAATGTCTCATGCGTGCAAATCTTTTGTGTCCATCATCAACACTGTGGCCACACTCATCATGCTCTCATTAATGGTTCTACTGATTATTTGTTCTCTAATTGATCTTGTTCCTATCATTTGTTTGTTGTTTCCATAAGGAAACATATTAATAACAAAAATATACCAATTGCATTTGGCCTCTATAAAAACATAATGTCGAGAGCTAGTATAGATGTGAACAATGCGCACAACCAAAAAAAGGAAGAAAGAAAGAAAAATCCCGCCTATGCCATCACAGGCTAACCATTGGTGGAAAGAACGACTCGTGGGGATCACGGTTGCCACGCACACAATTTTAATGTGGGAATTTCCACACTACTCTTATGCGCACACCAACAATGAAGTATCAACTTCTCTCTATCCTCTTGAATACCCATTGGAACAGCCACCAACATGTCTCGAACTCAACATGAGCACTCCATGTGACTTGCTTCCTTGATGTGGGCTAGATCGATCTCGGAACCATAGAGGTCGGAGCTGTCCAATGGGGAGATTCACGGCTGGGTTGGTGGTGAAGGAATATATCACCATGGAGGAAAAAGAAAACGAGGTGACGCGTTGCCGCCGGCAACCGCCGTCGGACAGTCTCTGCCAGCCACGGAGTAGCCCAAGATCGGCCACTGAGGCTAGGGTTTATACGATGTACCCTTACCATTTGGTTTTCACGACGTGGTAATCTTTTGATTTTTTTTTCCATCTGCAAAGGCGAGACCAATTTCTATATATAGCCTCCATTTCCCAACAAAGACGATATGTGAGGCATTACCATGAGTGGCAAGGAATGAAAGAGACCTAGTACTTCTCCTAGTTCATGCAGTGACGTATATCTATAACAGTGGCATATACCACTAAGAAAATGCTTCTAATAAATTCAATTTATGCCATCTACCAACTTATGCCATACTCTATTTGAATCTATATATAGCCATCAAATCACTACTCATTTCATATATGACTAGCCCTTGTGTTTTTTTTAACGTTTCATTTGAGCTACTATTTGATTCTGGTTCAAATATATGTTTTTTTTGGTCTGCACACACCTCTTTTAGTTCATAAGTTAGTGGGGATGAGTGGCCTCGGTAAAATATGTACCACGGTCTGGAAAGTGCTCACTGCTACTTTGTCACACGGTCCGTGCAATCCCCGGTTCAACCGTGAGCATGTGGTGTGGTCCATATGTTGTACATGTTGATATCATGGTTAGGAGGGTGGTCTTTGCGCTATATTTTACCACTCAATAGGTGTGTTCTAGAGAAAAATCGTTCGCTCTTAATCTCTAAGCTAAGCGATCACCTCTTGAGCTAGTACGTGAATCATGCGCCTTCTTTTCCAGATCAGCAGTCACCAATGGTACTTGCTCTAACACGTGTATTTGCAAAGTTAGGCGGTAATTCGTTTTGCCTCTCTTGCCTCTGGTGTCCTCTGGATGGACGAGCATATGCCCGTATTTGTTGTTGTATCAGGGCATTGTTTCTTGAATATTGAATAGTGCTCGCAGCCATCTAGCTAGCCTTCGCATTCATTATGGAAGGCCAACGTCCTGATTATCGTTGATTGGCCCAATGGCTTATTTGGGTACCACGTGTCGAGTAAAAAAAGCACAGTTGTCTAACACCGAATACCTCGCCTACCACGACCGCTTTCTCCCTATAATCACATCTTCAAGATCCATGGCGTGATCTTCCTCTCCGGCTCTTCCCATCCTGGTCCAGGACAACGACCCCCTCCCTCTCATAGTCTCATCCCGTGTACACTGTGCGGCAACATGGTGGCGCTACCTCGAACAATGGTATCAGACATGTCTCTCGGTACTAAAAATGTTGTTTCTTCATTGTAAGTTTCATGTTTCGTCTTTCGATCTAATTCGCAGATTCAACTAGTTGGATAACCTTGATCGGGCCACTCTTTATGTCTCCGATGCAGTCTGAGCAATGCTCCTTCGAGTGAATGGAGAAGTAGGAAGGATTACTGACTGCAAATGGTGGGCAATTTGCCGCCTCACCAAAGTCGTCGCACAACCTGCAGTGGTGCAGGCTGCGTGCAATAATCTTTTGTGTCCATCATCAACACCGTGGCCACACTCATCATGCTCCCTTTCCCAGTACTTCACGCATGTAACCTGTAATCTGTAACCTGTACTACACTCATAAGCTTTTGGGATCAATCACAGATCGTCTGTAACCTGTAATCTGTAGTCCTGTATCAGAAACCGCATGTAACATGTTCCGCAGGGACAGGTCGTCGCAGTTACATCTCCGTCTTGTACCAGGTTTCACCGTAGCTGCATGTACTGTCACAGTTCGCGTGGTGGGCTATATGTCATGTATTTCCTAATTACTGTTGAACGTATGTCATTCAATCCACCGGCACTCTACAAATATCAGCCAACAAACTTGTGGTCTAGAAAGCAGGAGCATCTGGACCTGGGTACCAAAACTCCAACCCCCAAAGTTAGGTGCAAACTTTATTAACCAAATTCGGTATTATCATATACCACTGGTATTAAAATGAAATTCAGGTGCGAACTAAAATATGCTTCTTTCGAGAACATCTTCCCATGTCCATCCTGACCTCTGTGCACAATCCCGTGCGTAACCTCCATACAATCTCAGCTAGTGATCAGCTTATTGCATTCGACATAATTAATGATCAAGCAAACATACCTTGTCGTAGTATACAAGGGTTACTGCCGTTGGAGCATCAAGGACAAATTTTCTCATGTCGTCTGCCGCTGCTCCGAAAGCTGAAACCAACAATGTGGTCCCTCTGAATTGCATCTGTTGCTCGGGCAAGATGATCACAGTAAAATGAAGTATTCCCATCCATAGGCCTTCAGGCTTCAGTGAGGTCGCCATTTACTTCATTGCCATACCAGATCGAACTGGTACGGTTCACGGTTGCACCGACTCAGAATTGACGTGTTGCCCTCTCTCGGGACCAGATGAACCCGTTTTCTTAAATTTTCCAGTATATACGGGGTGGGTTAGGTGTGCAAATGTGTATGCACATAATTTTGAATTTTATATAGTACGTTGTTGATGTAAAACGTATCTGAGGGCTTGTTCGGTTAATCCACCGTACCTCCCAATTGGATTGGCATGGATTGGAGGAGAATTATTAGGGATTTAATTCATCTCAACCCATGTCAATTTCCTTCAATCCATGTGAATCAGGACAGTGACTAGAGTTTTCTGAAACACAAATAGAGCAGGTTCCGTTGTTAATGGGGTCTTGAGTTGACCTCGAATCGGAAACAGCCACCGGTAGGTCTCCCTTAGTGTTGATCTGATCCGAACTCGTGTTTGTGTCCTTCTTCCCCTTCGGAGGAGCAGACAAAGCCTGAGGGTGTTGTTTCACTCCTGGAGCAGGAAGACGACAAGGAGGAGGAGGAGGAGAGGGTGTTGTTGTAGTGGAGCAGGACGACAAGGAGGACAAGGTGCAGGCTCGCATGGAACTGTACAAGGAGATCCGCAGGCAGTACGACCCTGACAATGAACTTGATGCCGAGACCTTGGCCCTCTTCGCTGCACAGGATGCATGGGCCGAGCAATGATGGGAAAAGTGCATGAGCAGGCGCCGCCAATATACTGATACCGATTCGGATTCCGACAATGAGTAAATGGTCGACCTTGAAACATATGATCTCATCTGATCGGCTCATCTTATATTTTATTGATCCATCCATGTTTATCTATCCATCCATCCTTCTTAGTGGTAGTGTTATCTGTGCTAATTTATTTGTAGTTTCATTTGGTCTAGTATCTCTCCCTATATATACCAATCAACTTAAAAAAACCAATCAATTTAATAATTTGCAGGCTTGCGTCGAAGTTATGTATGTGTTATCGCCATATTTTGGCCAAAGGAGGAGTTGGGCCGCGATCAAGATGGGCTTAGAAGATACGTATATGCAACGTGTTGTTGAATCGGCCTCGTGTGTTGATTTGGGCTAAATTGCCCGTGTATCTTATATTGTAATAGGTTCCGTTTCGATTTAGGTAAGAGATAGAATTGTAGAGTTATTCCAAAGGTAGAAAGTCTCCGGACTATAAGTATGTACCTAAGGTTATTGAGAAAAGGAGGACAATCACGTTCACAACAAACACAATCTCGGCGCATCGCCACCCCTTGTTTCTAGGGTTTTTCTCGGGTAAGTGCCATGCTGCCTAGATCGCATCTTGCGATCTAGGCAGTATCTACTTATGCGATTATTTGGTGTTACTCGTACTGAAGCCTTGTTGATGGCGAGTAACACTATTATCATAGATTTGTTTAGGCTAGCATCGGTACTTTTTGCTATGATCGTTTAGATTTGCTGCCTCTAGTTATCTCGCCGCCTTTGCACCTTTTCCCGGGTGTAAGGGTGGCACTTTGCTTGATCTTTATTTAAGTCGATTTGATCTGTTATAGTTGTGCCTTGCTCTCCAAGGTTTAGTTTGATATCTACATGATCAGACCTTGCAAACGGGTTGAACGATCCAGTAGTATGAAAGATATGGTTTACCAATCCAAGAGGAGTTGTTCCGGGAATTAACGTTGTGTTGGTTTTTAGGCCTTCTCTAGGATTGGTTCTCTATTATCTTTTGTATTTACCAGGCTCAATTACGTGTAGGACGTTCCAATTATGTAGTGAAAACATTAAACTACCGTAGATCGATTTAACTTGTAACGATGAAGCAAAACCCCATGTTATTATAGATCTAATGCAGAACCATGGGTTAATCGGCTTTAGGAGCCGATTCACAGGGAAACCTGGGAGCCGGTCACGGCTCGAATTTTACGTATACTTGTTTGCCATGCAGGAAACCAATCGAAGCAATCCTTCACCTTCCTGACCAGGTATAGGTCAGGTGGCACGCCCTCGAACCAGCCAGGGCGCGTGCCGGAGTTTTGCGGGCCGTTGCCCGAGGGACCAGGGCCCACCAGCAGTCCTGGGAGCCTCCCGGCTCTCCGTGTTGCCCGTCGCTGCTCGCAGGGCGATTTTGGTAGGCAACACATTCTGGCACGCCCGGTGGGACCTTCAACAACGTCTACATCAACATCCGACGCTGCGATGGAGAACAGACCAGTCACGTACGATGAGCTGCCTGAGGAGCACAAGGCGAAGTATGATGACGTCAAAGCTCTCTTCGAAGCCGATCTCATCGGCTCTTTTGAGAGGACCCGTAAGCATGGCATCAGATGGAAAGGGTTCTCACCTGAAGGTGCTCTTGACGAGGTGGATCTCTCTGTTCCTTCAGAGGAGCGCACCAGAGCTCTGCGACAGGAAGTCAATTACATGGTAGCTCATTCTCTTCACCGCCATTCTGAGAGCCTAGTGAACGCTTTCGAGCGCGTCGCGGTTCGCGTAGTTCAAGAGATCATGAAACATCAGTACTCTCCGTCGGGTCCTACTCTAGGGACTCATCAGGGAGAAAGACCGCTCCAGACCAGGCCGCAGCTGCCATTCACGCTTGCAGCTCCGGAACCACCAGGGGCACCGGCTTACGTCGTCTACAAGGTTGGAGGTGACCCTGGCGATTACCAATTCCTGTTTGAACCACCTAAGGAGATCCCACATGGATATGTGTGCACCTACGTGCCGGACTGCAATAACCTGACGCGCACGAACCAGGTGGCAACTGCAAGGATTTCTGGAGCAGGAGTTTCTGGAGCAGGGGCTTCGGGAGCAGGTGTTTCTGGAACAGGAATCTCTGGGATGGACGCTGATAAACAGGCATGGCTAGCCAAGTACGCCACCGGAGAGAGTTCCGAGAATCTAGCCCCTGCAGCTCAAACGGTAGAGCAAATCCGTACCATCTTGAGAGACCAATTCGGCTTCGTGCCGAAGAGAAGGACAATCGGCTACTCCAAGCCGTACCCCAACGAGTTTGATCTGATTCCGCTGCCACCCAAGTATCGGCTCCCTGAGTTCTCAAGGTTTAGCGGGTCAGAAGGGTCGAGCTCGATCGAGCACGTGAGCCGATACCTAGCACAGTTAGGCATGATTTCGGCATCGGATCAGTTGCGTGTAAGATTCTTTGCGCAATCTCTGACAGGACCAGCTTTTGGGTGGTACACCTCGCTGCCACCTGATTCGATCCAGACCTGGAAGCAGCTGGAAGAGCAGTTCCACATTCAGTATCATTCAGAGGCTACCGAGGCTGGCATTGCAGACCTGGCACAGGTGCGACAAAAGCGGGGAGAAACGGTAGCCGAGTACATCCAGCGCTTCAGGACTGTAAAGAACCGATGTTATTCGGCTCGTTTAACTGAGAAAGAAGCGGTCGAACTAGCAGTGTTGGGTCTCTCAGCACCTATCAAGGATCTGGCTTTCCAAGTAGAGTACAATTCATTGGCGCACATGGCCCAGAAACTGACAATGTATGAACAGCGCCACCCTGAGTTGTACCAAGACAAGTTCAAACGTCCGATAAGCCTGGTCGATGCAGAAGAAGAAGATCCTACACAAGACCAGGAGGTGGCCGTGGCTGAATGGGCTCGGGGGGCAGATCCTGTATCCTGCAAATGGGTGAAACAGCAAGGGCCTGCGAAAGGGTTTGACTTCGATGTGAGCAAAGCTGAGCAGATATTCGATCTACTGCTAAAAGAAAAGCAGCTGAAGTTACCCGAAGTCCACAAAATCCCTACGGCTCAAGAGATGAACGGAAGACCATACTGCAAGTGGCATCACTCGTTCACCCACACCACCAATGACTGCAAAGAACTACGTCGCCAGATCCAAACGGCGATAGAGCAGGGCCGTCTGATCCTTGGGCAGTTCGCCATGAAAGTAGACACAAACCCATTTCCCGGCGTCAACATGGTAGAACACAGCCAGTCCACAAGGCGTCAGTTGGATTTCTCGTTCGATGTTAATATGGCAGGACCTGTGTACCACCGTGGCGCATATAAGGAGGAAGACGGTCGCTCTCGGGGCAAAGAAAGAGAGGAGGCCGGTCCACGCGACCGGCCCAGCTACAATGACAGGCGGTATTTGACCGAGGAACAGGTGAGGAGCGTGCGATATCAGAAGCCACATTCCACGCACCTCCTTAACAAGTACGAACGCCAGTATGACCGACGTCGCCGGCGCGATGGAAACGATGAAGGATATGAGCACCTCGCTAGGGGGCCGCCAAAAGAAAAGGAAGGCGTGGACAAACATTGGGACTGCCCTTTCTTCAAGTATTGCTGGGACGCAGGAATGAGCCGATTGCCTACAATCGACAACTGCCCAGAATGTGGCCAGCAGAAGGAGGACACGGGGCCAGTGTCAGTGTTCAAGCGTCTAGGGCCTCTCCCACCTCAGAGCCGATGCAGGGAGTCCGCTCGAGCAAAAGATCTCGAGGAGCCAATGGATGACAAAGGAAAGGACAGATATCACCGTCCGAGGTGGTGTCCCGACGGACTCAGACACACCCAAAAGCGTAGAGTGCAGCGACTGCGTAACTTGGAGGAAGCCGAAGCGCAGTATCTCTACGCTTTAAAGAAAGCACGGACCGATTTGGCCGTTAAGATTCGGCAGACCTTGGAAACGGAAGATCGCCCGAAAAGGAAAGAGTGGCGCCCTAAACCGGTAAAAGCCGATGCAAAGACATCGGCTGGCACAAACATGGTGTTTACACTTCCGTCAGAATTCTGCGCTCCAAGAGCCAAAGAACTACCAGTGGCACAGTTAGACTACGGCCCATGACCGGTTATCTTTGAAAAGCCACAAGAGAAGGGATACAAACATCTGAAAGCCCTGTACCTGCGAGGTTATATCAATGGGCAGCCTGTCCGCAAGATACTGGTTGACACCGGAGCGGCAGTCAATATAATGCCATACTCCATGCTACGGCGTTTGGGACGCTCCACTGCAGATCTGATCAAAACCAACATCACGTTAAGCGACTTCAATGGCCAAACTTCAGAAACGCAGGGCGTGCTGAACGTGGATCTGACCGTGGGCAGAAAAACCATCCCTACGTCATTCTTCGTCGTGGATAGCAAAAGCACTTACGCTGTCTTGCTAGGGAGAGATTGGATTCATGCCAACTGCTGCATTCCATCCACGGTGCACCAGTGCCTAATACAGTGGGATGGAGATGAAGTGGAGGTCATCCATGCAGATGATTCTATCGAGATCTCCATAGCTGGCATGAACATCTGGGAAGCAGAGGACCAAGAGCCGATCTCTGGAATCAGTCTAGACGGCTGTGAGCGCATTGAAGCTACAAAAAATGGGGTGAGGCTGGTCTTATCCACTGGCCTGACAGAGTAGCAAAGTCCACGATCGTACGTGGTAAGGCCGATCCCGGCGATCGGCCACAAAAAATAAAAAGCAGCAATCTTACGACAAACAGGCCATGCAGTCGTAGCAGGGAGGTGCCCTGCCATTGTGGAGAACAGATAAGTTGTAAACCTTCCTTGACTAATGCAATGAAAAAGGGGGCCGATTCCGGCAATCGGCCCAAACTATCGTTGTTATCCTCACCAACTGTTTGTCCCGTGTTTAGCATCGATTTAACAGGTGATGGAAAGCTAGGGTATGGGTTTACATCCGCTGATGAGCTAGATGAGATTGACATCGGTCTTGGGGATAAGCCAAGACCAACATTTATCAGCAAGAAGTTGGATCCGAATCTGCAGGGTCCGATGATAGCTTTGTTGAAAGAATATCTAGATTGCTTTGCCTGGGATTATACAGAGATGCCTGGGCTAGACAGGAGCATCATCGAGCATCGACTCCCACTTAAAAAAGGATTTCGGCCATTCCAGCAGCGAGCACGACAGATGAAGGCCGAAATTTTGAAAGAAGTCAAGAAGGAGATCGAGAAAATGTTGGCAGCCGATTTAATCAGGCCATGCAGGTATGCTGAGTGGATTTCTAGCATCGTACCTGTAGAGAAAAAGGATGGCCGCTGGCGTGTTGCCATAGATTTTCGGGATCTCAATAGAGCTACTCCGAAGGATGAATATCCGATGCCAGTAGCAGAGACGTTAATCAACGCAGCTGCTGGTCATAAAATCTTGAGCTTCATGGATGGCAATGCCGGTTACAACCAAATTTTTACGGCTCCGGTAGATATACACAAGACTGCATTCAGAGTCCCAGGTTCGGTGGGGTTGTTTGAATATGTAGTCATGACGTTTGGACTGAAGAACGCCGGCGCCACATACCAAAGAGCCATGAATTACAACTTCCATGATCTGATCGGCAAGCTGGTGGAAATTTATATCGATGACGTGGTGGTCAAGTCAGCTTCAGTACAAGGACACTTGGATGACCTGCGACACGTCCTGGACCGAACAAGAAGATTCGGGCTACGGATGAATCCAAAGAAGTGTGCCTTCGGTGTGACGGCCGGTCAGTTCTTGGGCTTCTTGGTCCATGAACGAGGAATTGAGATCGGCCTGAAAAGTCAGGAGGCAGTGCGAACAATGAAGCCACCTACCACGAAGAAAGAACTGCAGTCTCTCATCGGCAAGATCAACTTCGTCAGAAGATTCATCTCCAATCTGTCAGGAAGGATAGAGCCGTTCATGGGACTTGTAAAGATTAAATCTGATGAGGAGTTCAGCTGGGGGGCAGAACAACAACGAGCCTTCGACGAGATCAAAGAATATCTGACGAAGCCGCCAGTATTGGTTCCGCCCCAGCCGGATAGGCCATTCTACATTTACTTATCAGTAGCTGACGCGTCCATCGCCTCAGTGGTGGTGCAAGTTTATGATGGGCTGGAGCGAGTTGTATTTTACATCAGCAGAAGGATGCTGGACGCAGAGACAAGATATCCTGAGATCGACAAGTTGTGCCTCTGCCTGTTTTTCACCTGCACCAAGCTGCGCCACATTTTGCTATCAGCAGAGATTGTCATCATATGCAAATCAGATGTCATAAAGCACATGTTGTCGGCTCCTATGTTGAAAGGCCGACTGGGCAAATGGATGTTTGCATTATCAGAGTTTGACATCCGGTATCAACCCGCGAAAGCAGTTAAGGGACAGGCTTTGGCCGACCTTATCGCTGAAAGGATGAACACTAATATAGCAACACTATCTATATGAGCGTGGGCTATGTTTTTTGATGGATCGGTTTGTGATGATGGGTGCGGCATCGGCGTGCTACTCGTGTTGCCCCGGGGGGCAACATTCTCCTTCTCCATCAGGTTGTCTGCCCCTCGCACCAACAACGTCGCTGAGTATGAGGCGATACGCAAGGGAATGGAGTTGCTCATCGAAGCTGGAGCAGAAGCAGTGGAAATTTTTGGAGACTCCAAGTTGGTGATTTCTCAGCTCACGGAGGAATACAAGTGTGAGAGCGAGTCGCGCTGCAATGCCGTGAGATGATGGCACAGTTCCGGTACATGAACTTCACCTGGATCCCGCGGTCGCAGAATACCGAGGCGAATGATCTTGCACAAATGGCTTCAGGCTACAAGGACGTAGCAGAGGGAGCCGATGTTCAGGTACAGTTCCTGGACGCAGACGACTGGAGAGCCGATATCTTCAATTACTTGAAGGATTCGGCTCGGGGGGCACCTAAACGGATAAGGTACAAGGCCATGAAGTATGTACTCATTGGGGACGACATGTTTTACAGGACTCTGGAAGGGTTATTGCTCAAATGTCTGGGGACAGCCGAGGCCAATCGGCTCCTGCACGAGGTACACGAAGGCGCCTGTGGAACTCACCAATCGGCTCACAAGATGAAGTGGTTGATCAGGCGATCAGGGTTTTATTGGCCTACCATGCTGGAGGACTGTTTTAAGTACTACAAAGGGTGTCAAGCATGTCAGAGATTTGGAAAAATTCCTATGGTACCCGCGTCAGCAATGAACCCCATCATCAAGCCTTGGCCATTCCGAGGTTGGGGAATGGATATGATTGGCAAGATCAATCCTCCATCAAGCAAAGGCCACATGTGGATTTTGGCCATTACGGATTATTTCACTAAATGGGTTGAAGCCGTCCCTATGAAGTCCGTGAGCTCAAAGGATGTTATCGATTTTGTGAAGGAACACGTAATTCATAGATTCGGGATCCCCCAAACGATTACGACCGATGGAGGTTCGGTCTTCACTTCTTACGAGTTTAGAGAGTTCTGTGAGGACACGGGAATTAAACTGATCCGATCATCTCCGTACTATGCTCAAGCGAATGGGCAAGCTGAAGCGTCCAACCAGAGCCTTATCAAGCTGATCAAGAGGAAAATCGATGAGCACCCTAGGCGTTGGCACGAGGTTTTGTCAGAGGCTTTATGGGCTTACCGCATGTCATGTCATGGAGCGATAAAAACCTCGCCATACCATCTAGTCTATGGACAAGAAACCGTATTGCCCTGGGAAATTACGGCTGGATCGAGACGTGTCACTTTTCAGAACGACCTAACGACTGAAGAATATGCGGCCCTGATGAGTGACAGTGTTGAGGATTTGACTGAGCTTAGGCTATGGTCGCTTGAGAAAATCAAAGAAAACAAGGCCAAGGTAGCTCGTGCCTATAACAAGAAGGTGAGACCGAATGAGTTCCACGTTGGCGATTTGGTATGGGAAGCTGTATTGCCATTGGGAACTAAGGATGCAGCATATGGTAAATGGTCTCCGAATTGGCACGGGCCATACAGGGTCGATCAAGTTTTGAGGGGGAACGCGTACATGCTGGAGGAGCTGGATGGCGTGAAATTCCCAGTGGCTGTCAACGGTCAGCATCTCAAGAAATATTTCCCAAGCATGTGGGATGATGGACAGTGAGATATGGGGGCCGATGCATGAAATCGGCCAATAAAAAAAATATATATATAAAAATATATGTTTCCCAAAACATGTGGGATGATGGACAGTGAGATATGGGGGCCGATACATGAAATCGGCCAATAAAAAGATACAGCCGATGCACAGCCATCGACTCTAGAGTTTACATAAACTGTTACAAGCAGGTGCCAGTTTACATAAACGAGCTACTGAAGAAATGCCTCGAAGGCGTGAAGGGCGTCAGCACGGACACGGTCCACCTCGGCGATCTCAGCTTCGTCATCGTCGTCCTTGCCCGTCACTAGCTGCTTGTTCAGGGCACGTATCTCTGCCAGATCCGTCTTCAGTTGACCTCTGAGGCCTTCTGCTTCGTCGTGGGAGCGGGCGATGGATGCTTCCTTGTCACGAATGAGCTGTTTAGTCGCCCGGACCTTTTCTTCAAGATCTTCCAACTCCTTTTTTAAGGAGGCGAGCTCGGCGGTACTGGCAGAGATGTCAGTTTTGGCATCCAGAGACGCTTTCTTCTCGTTGAGCTGCTGACATCTGTCTGCGATATTGGCCTTCAACGGAAGTTGGGCGCGACGCAGGTTGATCCTTTCACGAGCTAGCTTCACCCTTGACCCGTAGAAAGACAGAGTTACAACGGGCCAAAGCTTCACCTGCAATGCTACTGGGAGTTGGTCTTTTATTTCAGCAAGGACGCCCTTCACCTCCTCAGAACCCTCGATAAGCTCTTCGATCGGGGAAGACAGCAAGGCTCTAAGACGCTGGAATTGAGGTAGACCAGCCCTGGCTTGTGGTTCATCGGTGGCGACAGAGGGAGCTGGTTCGATGGATTCAGGGTCGAACGTCAGCAAGCCTGAAATATCATAACTCTGACAGCCCCGAAAGTACGTCAGTATGTGTCCAACATGGAAGGATTAGCCGAAAGAAGCTAACATACCTCTCCTAAGATCGAGGGGATTGCGGATGACGAGGCGATCGGTTTGTGTGTAGCTGCTGGAGGCTTGGTCAAAGGGGTAGCCGTTTCGCCTGCACCTTCGGGGATTGCTGAATCCGGCTCGGTTAGGGGCATCGGCACTGCCCCAGCCTTCCCACTAGAGACGTCAGTCGTCTGCATTGAAGGTGTTTAGCCGATGTAAGTGATGATGAATCGGCAGATAAGAAGGAATTAAGTGGTAAGAGCATGAAGGGTGAGGATTTTCGAAACCTCCTGGCTCGACGAAGAAGTTTGCGATCCTTTGCGAGCTCTCTTGGGACCCACAGTTGGCCCCGCCTCGACTGATGCTCGGGGGGCAGCAGGTTCAGGAACGGGCCTTTTCCTGGGAGCCGATGGTGGCGCATCTGGCTGGTTTGGTGTGGCAGTCCTCTCAGAGTCTGTTGGGCTCGATTTTCCTTGATCAGGTTGTGTGTCCTCGTGGGAGGTGTCCTCGACAGAAGCCTGCAAGAGGAGGAAAGCTATTAAACACGAGCATGTCTGCAAGGATGAAAGAACGAGAAGGATCGACCAAGACATGGATCAGCCTACATGCGAGCTTTCTGGAGAAGGGCTCCGGCGTCTCAAGGTCTTCCTGGCAGCTGTTGGAGATATGCCCAAGAGGCAATAATAAAGTGGTTATTATCATATCTTCACACTTATGATAAATGTTTACATACCATGCTATAATTGTATTAACAGGAAACATTAATACTTGTGTGATTTGTAAACATAAAAGAGTCCCTAGTAAAGCCTCTTGTTAAACTAGCTTGTTGGTTAATATATGATCATGGTTTCCTGATCATGAACATAGAGATGTTATTAACAACAGGATCATATCATTAGGAGAATGATATGGTGGATATACTCCTATAGATAAGCGTAGCATAAAGATCAAGTCATTTCAATAGTTCAATTGCTATATGCTTTCTGATACATAGTAACCTAATTCCTTCGACCATGAGATCATGTATATCACCTTTACCGGATGGATGCTTTGATGACATCAAACACTACACCGTAACTGGGTGGCTATAAAAGTGGCATTGAGTGTTCGGAAAGTATTGGTTGAAACACATGGATCAAGAGTGGGATTTGTCCATCCACATGACGGATAGATATACTCTGGGCCCTCTCGGTGGAATGTCATCCAATTAGCTTGCAAGCATGTGACTAGGTCATAAGGGATCACATATCACGGGAACGAGAAAAGAGTACTTATCAGTAACGAGGTTGAACTAGGTATGCAGAGATACCGACGATCATAACCTCGGATAAGTAAACTATCGTGAGACAAAGGGAAATTGGTATCGTATGTAAGTGGTTCATTCGATCGCAAAGTAATCGTAGAAATATGTGGGAGCCATATGAATTTCCAGATTCCTCTATTGGTTATTGTTCGGAGAAGTGTCTCGATCATGTCCGCATAATTCACGAACCGTAGGGAGACACACTTAAGGATTCGACGTTGTTTGAGTAGTTATGGTATTATGAGAAAGAGACCGAATGTTGTTCGGAGTCTCGGATGGGATCCGGGATATCACGAGGTGATCCGGAATGGTCCGGAGAATAAGATTCATATAAGGAAAGTCCCGTTTCGGAGTTCGGGAATGATTCCGGTGTTTTCATCGGGAATGTTCTAGAAGGGTCCGGATTGTCCGGCACTCCGGGGGGGGAGGGTACATGAGTGTGTCATTGAATGATTGCATCATGTACTAAGTGTTCTTGCTGTTCCAAAAACATGAAAGTCAAATTGCCAGTTTGAAAGTCAAACGGCTAAAACAGGAAACTGTGGAAAACAGGAAACTGTGGGAAACAGGAAACTGTGGGAAACAAGCAAGAGGAGGTTGAAACCAACTTGGAGGAGGAGTTCCTCTCCTCCTTGGCCGGCGCCCAGCCCTAGGCCGAGTTGGGGAGGGACTCCCTCCCTCCCTGGCGCGCCTAGCCCCTCCACCTATAAAAGGAGGGGCAGGGCTCCTCCTTGAGACACACAAGTTTCTACCTCTAATCTCCGGTTTAGAGCCGTTCTGGTTTAGAGCTTCTAATTGCTTTAGCCTGCGGTTTAGAGCCTTCTAATTGGTGTGTCTAAATCTCCAGACCACTAATAGCCCTCTCTCATACTCCACCATACTCGCTCCGGCTTAAGGCGAAGCCCTGCGGGATCTCCCCTCTACTTCCGGTACCACGCCGTTGTGCTGCCGGAATCGCGAGGAGAGTGCTACAACCTCCGCTGCCTGCTGGAACAAGGGAGAGGAAGGTCTTCGTCGAGTACCGAACGTGTGACCGACTGCGGAAGCGCTGCCGGAACGCAGCGCCGGAAGCATCGTCTACGCGATCTTGAGATCGGAAAGAGTACGACTACATCACCCACGAGAATCTGCTCTCGTTAACCGCTTTGGAATCTTCGAGGGTCAGTTCCTCTATCGACTCGTTGCTACAATCTAGTAGATAGATCTTGGCTTGTTTGTTTGTATGCGATAGAAAATTTTTGTTTTCCATGCTACGAACCCCTACAGCAGCTACATTCCTCACCATCGTTCTTGTCTTAGTTGGAACTCGAGGAGCAGCTGATTGTGACGTTACTAGTTTCTTAGAAGCCGATTGTGGTGTGATCGGCTGTTTCTGCATCATGACCTTTTTCAGAGGTGGCGAGTTTTTGCAGAAGAGGACCACAGGAGCTGGTGGAAAGAACTCAAAGGGGGAGCCATCACTGTGAGTAGGTTCAGGGCCATCTTGTTGCTGCAAAGAGAAAGAGTGGGTTAGTAAAAGAGTTATTTGCAAGCTGCATCAAGAAAATTTACAAGTAGTGGTACCTGTTCCACGGGGATGTCATAGTCAGCATCGAGCTGTTTCAGCAATGGTCCCAGAGCTCTCCTGAAGGCGTGAGTCTTCCACATCGACCACCAATCTTCGAAGCCATCGGTGGATGAGGCGAAGGTGAGGTCGTTGGGAATTGGGATGGTCAGAGCATCAAAGAAGGAGTAACACCTTTGACTGGTGAGAGGATCAGGCAGGTCGGCTCTGCTCTCTGTCAGGTGATGAAGAAAGAGATGGGGAGGTACTTGTCCAAGGCCAAATTGCCGAGCCACTATGACCGGCTGGTAGAATTCATACCCAGGCTTGATGATTCTATTGGATGTACTCATGCCAACTGGAAGGAAGCAGGGACGGATCACAATGGAAAAGAGTTGCCGGGTGCTGGTGTCATCGGCAAAGCTGTCTAGCCTGAAGGAGATGGGATTCTCAAAATGTTCTGATTCTTCCATGTAAGGGAAGAAGGTAGGATTATCCAGGCCTTGGAAGAAAGTACTGAACCACTTGGAAGCTTCCTGAGGGGATAGTTTGCTACCTGGCAGCCTATACAGAGCTTGGCCATAACTGGTGCATCTGATCTGCCTTCCTTTGACATCTGGAAAGGTGCAACCCGCCAGAAGGGGGAAGTTTGGGATGTGGTTTTGAAAATACAGCTGAGCCCATAGCTGGATGAACCACCAAGGACCACCTGTTTTGACTGCTATGCCAGAGAACAGCTTGACAGACGTCAACTGGAGATATCGGTAGACCTCTCCAAGGAACAGTTTGCCGATGCCAAGGTGAGTGCCTTTAGCAAGTTCATAGGCCAGGGAGAGATAATTCTTGGTTGGAGCAAGGGAAGGGCCACAGAATATGAAATGTTCTAGCCAGAGGTTGAGGAAAGCCGTGTGTTCTTTCTCGGTGACAGGGCCTCTCGTTTTCATGTGGCTTTTAATGTATGCGCCCCAGTTCGTGCATTCTGTTTTGGAAGACAGTTTGTAGGGGACTTTGGTCAGGTTAAAAGCAGAAGGGCTGGGTGATGTAACATCCAGACCAGTAATCATCACCACGTCTAACAAGGTTGGTGACATAGGGTCATGACCGAACATGAAGCAATTTAGAGCGTCAGAACAGAAGTAGCCG
Organism: Avena sativa; assembly: GCA_916181665.1. Taxonomy (NCBI): domain Eukaryota; kingdom Viridiplantae; phylum Streptophyta; class Magnoliopsida; order Poales; family Poaceae; genus Avena; species Avena sativa. The sequence continues at coordinate 295,019,354 of OV702282.1, forward strand.
ATGGTTTTGAGGAGATTCTCATGTTTCTCAAGAGGAGACAATGACAAATGTAAGGCATCGGCTATTCCCGTGGCTTCCCATTGGGATTGGTAAGCTCTAGCTACCCTGCTGAACCAAGTGACCCAATGTTCAGGGGGATTAGGCCAGGCTCGCAAGCAGTCGGCCCAAGAGTATAAATCTAGATCTTGGCTTACGAAGGGGATCCGGTTTGTTTCGCAAGAAATCAGATGGGCAGGACTAGATGCTGTACGAGGGCCAAGGCAGAGAGAATTTGGGAGAGAAGGATGCGGCAGTAGGATGTCTGAAACCTACAAATTTAATGGTGGAATAAGGCATTAACTCAGGTGTTCGCCATTAATTCTAGCATCGCGTTCAGACTGCGAGGAGTAGACGTACCTTCAGACCGGAGACCTCTGGGTTGGTGTTGGATGATTCCGCCATCTGGTTTGCCAGCGGAGATGGATCTATGCAGTTGGGGATCGAGGGTTCTTATCGCTGCTGCTGCTCGATTTGGTCGATGAGCGATTGGAGATCTGGGTCGCCCTTTTTGAAGAGGGTCGCAGGTTACCGTTTGAAACTGGAAAGTGGCCACTCAGATTTGTCTAAGTATGCGACCGAACTTGACCTTGTCAACGTTTTTGGGAAAGCCGATGTTGTACCATCGGCTCTTTGGGTCGTGACTTGGTTGATTGTATGAGCGCAGCAGAGTAAAAGCCGATGCGTTGCTATCGGCTTCTGGAACATCGACCTATGTGACTATCGGCGAAATTGAGTCGGGAAAAGTAATCTTCGAGTTGGAAAAGCAGTCTTCGTTCATTCAAAAGGCGATTATTTACAAAAGGAGCTGATTGCTTACAAAAGGAAATCTACTACTACTACTACTAATTCCTAATCTAGAGGCCGAGGTCGTCGCCGTTGTCTTCGCCGTCATCTTGTTCGCTGTCATCAGCGCTGCTGCCGGCGTCGTCTTCGCTGCTGCTGATCCAGATGCCAGCAGGAGCCTCCTCGTCCTCGTCGTCGTCTTCGGTGTCCTCGCTGGAACCGGCGCGGAAGTATTTCACCGGCTGGTACTCGTCGGAGGAGTTGTCCTCCTCCGCTTCCTCCTCCTCGTCGGAGGAGTCGACGCCGTCCCAGGACATGGCATCGTCGGTGCTGTCCGCCTCCAGTTCCCCATCGGCAAGGAACTGCAGGCCCTCCTCGCCATCGGTCAAGGACTCGTCGTCCTCGGACCAGGTGGCGAAATCCCAATCCCTCTCGTCCCACCATTGTGGGGCGAGAGCATTGTACGCCGCCGTCGGCGGGTGCTCTGGCGTTGGTTCCCGGTCGCTCATTGAGTTGGAGGCTTGGGAGGACAGGCCAGATGAAGCAGAGGAGGCCATGGCGGAGGAAGAGGGTTTTTTCGGCGAAGGAAGAAGGGTTTCTTGGCTGCTGGAGGAAGATGGGGCTGCAAATTGCTAAGATGAATATAAATAAGGGGAATAGTATGAAGCGGTTCAATGCTATAGCGGTTTCCCAGAATGTGCTGCCGAAATTGTCAAATCATGCACTGCGGAGAAGTGGAGAAGACAGGGCATCATGATGAGGGGGTGGCGTGACGATTCTGTTCTGCAACGCATTCTGGCAACGCGTAACCCGATACAGAAAAAAAAAGGAGAAGGAAAAAACAGATTGGTTTTGGAATTATTATTGCCAAAACCAGGGGGGGCATGTGTTATCGCCATATTTTGGCCAAAGGAGGAGTTGGGCCGCGATCAAGATGGGCTTAGAAGATACGTATATGCAACGTGTTGTTGAATCGGCCTCGTGTGTTGATTTGGGCTAAATTGCCCGTGTATCTTATATTGTAATAGGTTCCGTTTCGATTTAGGTAAGAGATAGAATTGTAGAGTTATTCCAAAGGTAGAAAGTCTCCGGACTATAAGTATGTACCTAAGGTTATTGAGAAAAGGAGGACAATCACGTTCACAACAAACACAATCTCGGCGCATCGCCACCCCTTGTTTCTAGGGTTTTTCTCGGGTAAGTGCCATGCTGCCTTGCGATCTAGGCAGTATCTACTTATGCGATTATTTGGTGTTACTCGTACTGAAGCCTTGTTGATGGCGAGTAACACTATTATCATAGATTTGTTTAGGCTAGCATCGGTACTTTTTGCTATGATCGTTTAGATTTGCTGCCTCTAGTTATCTCGCCGCCTTTGCACCTTTTCCCGGGTGTAAGGGTGGCACTTTGCTTGATCTTTATTTAAGTCGATTTGATCTGTTATAGTTGTGCCTTGCTCTCCAAGGTTTAGTTTGATATCTACATGATCAGGCCTTGCAAACGGGTTGAACGATCCAGTAGTATGGAAGATATGGTTTACCAATCCAAGAGGAGTTGTTCCGGGAATTAACGTTGTGTTGGTTTTTAGGCCTTCTCTAGGATTGGTTCTCTATTATCTTTTGTATTTACCAGGCTCAATTACGTGTAGGACGTTCCAATTATGTAGTGAAAACATTAAACTACCGTAGATCGATTTAACTTGTAACGATGAAGCAAAACCCCATGTTATTATAGATCTAATGCAGAACCATGGGTTAATCGGCTCTAGGAGCCGATTCACAGGGAAACCTGGGAGCCGGTCACGGCTCGAATTTTACGTATACTTGTTTGCCATGCAGGAAACCAATCGAAGCAATCCTTCACCTTCCTGACCAGGTATAGGTCAGGTGGCACGCCCTCGAACCAGCCAGGGCGCGTGCCGGAGTTTTGCGGGCCGTTGCCCGAGGGACCAGGGCCCACCAGCAGTCCTGGGAGCCTCCCGGCTCTCCGTGTTGCCCGTCGCTGCTCGCCGGTGGGTTTTGGTAGGCAACAGTATGATCATCTATGTGTAACACGGTTGGTTCATCAATTGAAAGTTTGAAACTTAATCCTTAACTTCGTGTAGAAAACTAAAACTTGGCGTTTAGTAATAAATATCTGTCATATTGATGCACTGTGTGATGGGTCGTTCTTTGTACGTGCATTGAAGTTCGCCACATCGGTGACTATTAATGTTAAAATTATGTGATTCTTGTCTTCTGATTCTTCTTTGTAGTGACTCTCTTTTATTGACAAATTAATTTAACCAAGTGAAATACAGATCAGGAATAAGACTGGCTGAGTTCTCCGTTAGGGATGGCGCTTGTTTGGGAAAGTGTCGGTGATGGATCTGTAGGAGCGAACGGAACGAGTAGGTCAAGGTGTCCGGGTCTTATAATGGGCTAAAGAGCTATAGCCTTCATGGTTCTAGTCAAGATTGTCAACGTCGGAGTATCCCTTTGTAGAGTGTAAAAGTTTGAAATTTCACCCTCATGACTCCCGGGTAGGAAATGCTTCTTGCCATGTGTGATACCAATACTAGTTCCTTCAAAACTATATTAATTGGAAGTGATTAACGAAGACTACAGTGTTGAAGGAACTACATTTGCAATATGAGAAGAAAGATTCCACAATCCACCTAATTCTCATAAGATAGAATCCAGCACTCTTGTACAACTCATAAGATAAAATCCAGCACTCTTGTACAACTTTTCAAAAACAACTATCAGCCAAGAACAACCGACTACTTCAGTTAAGAAGCAGCATGTCTCTGAACAAAGATTGCTTTCTCACTAACTCCAGAAAGCTCCTCATCTCCAGCAGGCAACTCTCGCAACACACGGAACAAACCGGTGTCTTGGTTCAGGGAGCTGGAACTTGCATCACATCGGCTAGCATATTCATGTATTCAACCCGATCACAAAGTTGCGGTTTATTTGCACACTCCAGATCCCATCAAATTCCATGACCATATTATGCAACTCAAGCACCACCTTAGTAATTGGTAGTGACCTCAATCACGGTTTATTGGTAGTGACCTCTTGGTCATGCCAATCATAGTATTGGCAACCATCTAACTGAAAAAAGAACACAAATCAGAAAAGCACGCAAAATCCACAAAAATTACGCATACATTGACAGGAGTTACAAATTGCATCGCAAGTGACAAGCCTTGTGATTTTTGGACGTGAAGGCTACAGGAAACCAATACATGAATGTAAAAGAGAGGAGAAGAAAAGGAACTCAAGGCACAAGTCTTGTTGGAGTGATGGATTTCCATTGAGTTAATCTTTTTGATTCTACTAATAAGCAAATGCCAATCAATATATCTATAATAGTCACATCTACCACCGAGCGAATGCTTCTAATAAATTCAATATATGCCATCTACCAACCATAGTATACTCTATTTGAGTCTATATATAGCCATGAAATTACTACTCACTTCACATATGACTGGCCCTTATGTTAGTCCAATGCTTCATTTGAACTCTTTGATTCCGGTGCAGATTATTTGTTTGTTGGACTATACACCTCTTTTATTGGCATGTGCAAAACCGGTTTGGCTAGTTTAGCCGGTTTCACTTTGTTCAATTTTTTGCACTAGTTTGGACTTTGGAGGTGCAGATTGGAGATGTGAAACAAAATAAACTACACTTTTAGCAGCCGGTTTAAACAGTTTCACAGGTTTGTGTATTTGCACACACGTACTCTTTTACTTTATAAGTTAGTCGGAATGAGTGGCCTCCGGAAAACATGTACCACAATTGGAAAAGTATGCACTGCTAGTCTGTTGCCTGATCCGTGCAAGCCCAGGATCAACCGTGAGCATGTGGTGCATATGTTGTACATGTTGACGTCATGGTTAGGCGGTACATATGGTCGTTGCGCTGTATTTTACCGCTCTATAGGTGCATTCTAGAGAATAACGTTCGCTCTTAATCTCTTAAGCTAAGAGATCACCTATTGGGTAAGAGCTGCAGTCACCAGTCGTACTTGCTCTAAAACGTGTATTGGCAAAGTGAGGCAGAAATTCTTGTTGGCTCCGGTGTCCGGATGCTCTCGTTCTCTGAATGGTGCAAGTGTCCTCTGGATGGACGGGCATATGCCCGTATTTGTTGCTGTATCATGGCATTGTTTCTCGAATATTGAACAGTTCTCGCAGCCCACTAGCCTTCGCATTCATTATGGAGCAGCCGTTTCATTTGTGCCGGTACAAATGGAGGCCCAACGTCCTGATTGTCGTCGATCGGCCCAACAGCTTATTTGGGTACCACGTGTCGAGTAAAAAAGCAAAGAAGTCCAACACCGAATACCTCGTCCACCACGGCCGCTTTCTCCCTAATCACATCTTCAAGATCCATGACGTGATCTTCCTCTCCAGCTCTTCCCATCCTGGTCCCAGGACAACGACCCCCACCCTCTCATAGTCTCATCCCATGTACAGTGTGCGGCAACATGGTGGCGCTACCTCGAACAACGGCACCAGACTTGTCTCTCAGTACTAAAAGTGTTGTTTCTTCGGTGTAAGTTTCATGTTTTGTCTTTCGATCTAATTCACCCGGTGGGTCATGTATTTCCTAATTACTGTTGAACATATGTTATTCAATCCACTGGCACTCTACAAATATCAGCGCGCAAACTTGTGGTCTAGAAAGCAGGAGCATCTGGATCCATGTGCCAAAACTCCAACCCCCAAAGTTAGGTGCAAACTTTATTCTCCAAACTCTCTATATCATATAGCACTGGTATTAAAATGAAATTCAGGTGCGAGCTAAAATATGCCTGGACACATTCGCTTCTTTCGAGAACTACTTAAATATTACCCTCGCTGCGATGACGACCGTCTGCGGGTGCGCCGCGTGGGCTGGATCTGGAGCCATCTAGGCCAGGTCGGCCCTCGGCAGGGGCGCCGTGGTAGGCAGCGGTCAAGGCGTGGTGCTGGGATCCTGGTGGGCGGCGGCTCTAGCGCTGCTACGGTGGTTCCCGGTTTGGTTCTCTCTCTTTTTTCCTGCTCGATCCGTCCTCCGGGAACCGACCAGCGGTGTGGGGATCGCTATGTCGGATCTAATAAAGGTGGTGGTCCTTTGATTTCTCTCGCACGAAGACGAAGATCTGCTTGATGTCTGCCCTCCTTGATCTGGTCTGGAGAGGCGGGTGCCGGAAGGCTCCGCCGAAGAACTCCCATGGGTGTACCATGCCTGGAGATTGCTGGATCGGAAGGTATTCGGTCGTGCGCACCTTGTTTTTCTGGCCGTTTGGTTTCAGCGGGAGCGTTGCGAAGCTCTGTTGTTTGTTCCCACCAAGTGCCATGCTTTGAGCCATGGTGATGTCAGATGCGAAGAATGTCAGGAAAGCGGAAATTTGAGGGTAGCGTTGGTGATTTTTGTTCTTGCGGCGACGGAGATCTGGCTGGGTGATCTGGTACTCGTTGCAGCGACTGTTGGTGCGGGAAGACAACACGGGGGAGTTCCCAGTCTTATCTTGCAGGGTGAAAATCCAAGGTCTGGCCTTAGCTGGTTGTGCCTGGCAATGACCTTGTTGAAGGCATTGTTTTGTGAGTAAGGATTTTCTCCAGGGTGAAAACCTATGACCTTTGAAGGGCAACGACGGCGCTTGGTCACTGTTTCCTTCTTGAAGGCGTTGTTATTGGAGTGGAGGACTACTGGTGTTGTTCTGATGGTGTCACTGTCGTTTCTTTGAGGATTAGTTCTCTCCAGCGGGACTTTTCTTAATTTCTTTTTCTTTTTTTCTGAGTTGTGTGCATTCGTAGAGCCGCTAGGGCAATGCGTTGTTGCAGAGGCTGGGTGTAATTGGTGTCCTTGTGATATTAATATATATTCTTTTCCAAAAAGAACGTTGTGTGCCATATCTAAACACAGTAATGATGAACATCTGCCCCTGTTCATCCTGACCCATGTGCACAATCCCGTGCGTAACCTCCATACAATCTCAGATAGTGTCCACCTTATTGCATTCGACATAATGAGCAAGCAAACATGCCTTGTCGTAGTATACAATGGTTTCCGCCACTGGAGCATGAAGGACAAATTTTCTCATGTCGTCTGTTGTTGCTCCGAAAGCTGAAACCAACACTGGGATCCCTCTGAATTGCATATGTTGCTCGGGCAAGATGACCAGAGTGAAATGAAGTATCCCCATCCATTGCCATTTACTTCAATTGCCATACCAGATCGAACTGGTGCGGTTGCACCAACTCAGAACTGACGTGTTGCCCTCTCTCGGGACCAGATGAACCCGTTTTCTTAAATTTTCCAGTATATACGGGGTGGGTTAGGTGTGCAAATATGTATGCACATAATTTTGAATTTTATATAGTACGTTGTTGATGTAAAACGTATCTGAGGGCTTGTTCGGTTAATCCACCGTACCTCCCAATTGGATTGGCGTGGATTGGAGGAGAATTATTACGTATTTAATTCATCTCAACCCATGTCAATTTCCTTCAATCCATGTGAAACAGGACAGTGACTAGAGTTTTCTGAAACACAAACAGAGCAGGTTCTGTTGTTAATGGGGTCTTGAGTTGACCTCGAATCGCAAACAGCCACCGGTAGGTCTCCCTTAGTTTTGATCTGATCCGGACACGTGTTTGTGTCCTTCCCCTCCGGAGGAGCAGACAAAGCCTGAGGGTGTTATTTTCCTCCTGGAGCAGGAGGACGACAAGGAGGAGGAGGAGGAGGAGGGTGTTGTTGTAGTGGAGCAGGACGACAAGGAGGACAAGGTGCAGGCTCGCATGTAACTGTACAAGGAGATCCGCAGGCAGTACGACCCTGAAAATGAACTTGATGCCAAGACCTTGGCCCTCTTCGCCGCACAGGATGCATGGGCCGAGCAAGAATGGGCAAAGTGCATGAGCAGGCGCCGCCAATATACTGATACCGATTCCAACGAGGAGTAAATGGTCGACCTTGAAACATATCATCTCATCTGATCGGCTCGTATTATATTTTATTGATCCATCCATGTTTATCTATCCATCCATCCTTCTTAGTGGTAGTGTTATCTGTGCTAATTTATTTGTAGTTTCATTTGGTCTAGTATCTCTCCCTATATATACCAATCAACTTAAAAAAAACCAATCAATTTAATAATTTGCAGGCTTGCGTCGAAGTTATGTATGATCATCTATGTGTAACACGGTTGGTTCATCAATTGAAAGTTTGAAACTTAATCCTTAACTTCGTGTAGAAAACTAAAACTTGACGTTTAGTAATAAATATCTGTCATATTGATGCACTGTGTGATGGGTCGTTCTTGGGCTTATAGCTCCTATGCGACGTCTTTACATGGAATTGGAAGGAAAGCAACATCGTTGAAAAGAATAGCTCGCATGCGACGGATGTGAGGCAACTAATATCCCAGGGCCACACGGGCCTTAAATCGGTCGTAAGGACACATTTAACTTTGTTCCAATATTAGGGTTAAGCCAAACCGGTTGGTTGGGACAGCCAGTCGAACCAACCGCTTCCGACCGAGAGCGCGCGTAACACTGACTGTAGCTTCCCCGACGGCGGCGGCGGACCTCACCCATCGTTCTCGGCGCCGGCAGCGGTGGCACGGTAATTAATTTAGGCGGCGGAGCTTTCGTTCGACGACGAAGGTGATGAGTGCCATTTGAAAGCTAATTCCTCTCCCATTCTTCTCAATTCGAGATCTGAGCGTGCCCATTGATGCTAGATTGTGGAGGCGAGGGTGTGCTGAACGGGGCGAGGGGGAACGATATGGAGCATGGAGAGGGGACTTCTAATCGGTATATCCCGTATCTCTGCACTTAATTTCTCTAAGGTTGAGCTCTCTGTTCGCTTCCGCTAGCTCACAGTGCCCGCCAAAAACAGGGGAGACGATGTTGCGCGCCAAACCTTCGAATTTCGCATCAATTTCTTTCCCTCTAGGGCTGTTTTAGTTGATGGAAGCACGCAGATCATTGAGAGAGACACGGTTGTTAAATGGGAGGTGGAATTAGAACATGTTGATCCCCAAGAGCTAATAAACATGGGAGAGGAGGCAGTAAGGAAAATGGTGGAAAAAATTGGGGATAGTGTGGTTTGGGGGCCAGAGCAAGAAGTTTCTTTGTTACGATTTGATGATTGCAAATGTGACTATGTTAGGGTTGAGACAGGGGAACATATAGTTGATGAAATCGATGAGAGAAACGGTTGGACAAGCAAAACTGTTCTGTTTTTAGCAGAGCTCATTGATCTGAAACCTGATTCGAGGGTTGGATATGTGGCCTTGAAGCTGGCTGCTCAGATGGTCGAGGATGATTGGGCTGCACAAAGGCAAGTAATGCCTATACTTACTGAGTTGGAAGTGTTAACAGTGGAGGATGATGATGCTAATGCACAAGGGGAGGCTGCAGATGGTAATGCACAAAGGATTGTAACTGTTGATTGGAATTCAGTTGAGATACATGACCGCACTGATTTGGTCATTGCACCAATAGATGACATTGAAATGGCAAAGCTTTTTGGCATTCCTATAGATGACAGAGACAAGGAGAAGAAGAGGGATGAAGCTGCAAATGATGGTGACAACCATTTAAGAGATGAAGAGGCAGATATAGATCTAGAGTTGTTGGAAAATGCTGCAGTTCATGTAGATGATGCACATGATGATGAGCTAGTAACAGTTTATGACAAAGAGGACCCAGTTATTGAAGTTGGGAGATTGTTTCCAAGCATGGATGAATTCAGGATGTGTTTCAGGACATATGCAGTCAAACGTGAGTTTGCTACCAAGACTATGTGGACTGATAAAAAGAAGTTCTATGCAAAATGCATAGGTTATGATGGTGCTGCCAAGCCTTGCAAGTGGTATATATCTGCTAGACGCCAACCTGATGGAAGGACAATAAGAGTGAATCAAATTCCAAAACCTCATACTTGCATTACAAGTTCTCAAACAGTTACAAAGATGACATCACAATTATGGGTTGCAGAAAAGATCAAGCCCATTTTAGCCACAACACCAAACAGCACTGCAAAGAGACTGAAAATAGACTTGGAAAAGCAGTACCCCATTAAGCTGAATTATACTACAGTGTGGAAGGCAAAGCAAAGGGCAATGAAAGAGCTATATGGTGATTGGGAAAATACCTTTCGAATGCTTTATAACTTCAAAGCAGAAGTAGAGAAGAGGTCACCTGGCAGTGTTGTGGAGATAGATACTGAGGTAACAGCTGATGGGAAAGTCTTCTTCTCTAAATTCTTCATGGCTTTAAAGCCTTGCATCGATGGCTTCAAAGCAGGTTGCCGTCCATATTTGAGTATAGACTCATCTTTCTTGACTGGAAAGTGGAATGGTCAACTAGCAGCATGCAATGCTTTAGATGGACACAATTGGATGTTCCCTGTAGCTATTGGCATGTTTCAGTCTGAGACAGAGGCATCATGGACATGGTTCATGATGCAGTTGAAAAGATGCATAGGGCCAGTCTCTCCATTGGCAGTGCACACAGATGCATGTAAAGGTTTAGAAAATGCAGTGAAGATTGTTTTCCCTCATGCTGAGCAGAGGGAGTGCTTCGGCCATATGTGGATGAATTTGATCAAAAAATTCAGAGGAGATGATTTTGGACGCATGTGGCCAGCAGCAAGATCTTACACCAGGCAGACACATTCATATCACCTTGAGAAGATTAAGGCGGCATGCTCTGAGGAGGATAGGGTCAAGTTTTGTACATGGTTGGAAACCTACCATTCTCTTTTATGGTAAAGGTCTGGTTTTAACACTGCCATCAAATGTGATCATATCAACAATAATTTGGCAGAAAGTTTCAACAACAAAGTGAAGGAGTTAAAAGACTTGCCTGTCCATGACATGGTTGACCAGATCAGGATCATGATCATGAGGTTGTGGGAATTGAGAAGAAGGCTTGGTGATGTTCTTCAAGGAGATAAGCTTCCTGATGTTGTGCAGCAGGTGGTCAACAGGAGCAGAAATCTTGCACATTTGCGTGCTGAGAAATCCTCATTGTGGGGTGCTGAAGTCAGAGATACAAAGACTGGCAGGAGGCATGTTGTTGACACTCAATTGCATGAATGCACATGCCTTGAGTGGCAACACACTGGGAAGCCTTGTGAGCATGCCATACTTTTCTTGGCCTCCAAACACAAGCTAAATATGCACCCATATTTGCATGAGTATTATTCTGTAGCAAAATTCAAGGCTGCATATGGAACACCAATTCCAGCACTTACAGATCAGTCTCAGTGGCCTGAAGTGGACATTCAGTTCTCCTTGTGTCCTCCTTTGATGAAAAGAAAGGCTGGCTGGCCCAAGCAGAGTAGATTCAAGGCTTGGTTTGAGAAAGGTGGGAGCAGCAAGAAGGGAAAGAAAGATGAAAAGAAAGATGCCAAGCCAAAAAGGGCCCAAAAAGGTAACAAGAATAGATGCAAACTCTGTGAAGAACTTGGACACTGAGCTGGCTCTACCAAGTGCAGATACACTGCTGAAAAGCCAAAGTATGTTCATCCAAAATCTATCCCATTTCTTGTTGATGATTTTTCTCCCCCAGCTAAATTGCTTGTTTTCAGGAGGAAGCGTGGAGAAAAAGGCCCACCTCTTGTTGTTAACGAATGCTGGCCAGTGAAAAGGGCAAGAATCAATGGCCAAAGAAAGAAGAGAACTAACCAGATCATGTTTGGTGCTGCTGAGGTGCAATCTGAACTTGTTTTGGAGGATGATGTGCAAACTGTTGAGGCTTTAGGGCACACCGTTTCTGATTTGGAAGCTCTGGTGCAAAATGAGGGGCAAAATGAGCCTGTTGTTGAGGCTCTAGTGCAAAATGAGCCTGTTGTTGAGGCTCTGGTGCAAAATGAGCCTGTTGTTGAGGCTCTGGTGCAAAATGAGCCTGTTGTTGAGGCTCTGGTGCATACTGACCAAGTTGTTGAGGCTCTGGTGCAAAGTGACCATGTTGTTGAGGCTCTGGTGCAAAGTGACCATGTTGATGAGGCTCTGGATCATGATCATGAGGTTGTTGAGGAGGTGCAGGAGGTGAAGGAGACTCTTGGACGTGCTGTGGGGAGGCCAGATGGTAATGGTAAGAAAAAGAAGAGCATAAACCTATTGTGTGGTGTGAAACTTGTGAAGGAGAAGAAAACGAGGGGTAAGAAGAGCCAAAAGAAATAGACATTTGTTATTGTAAACATTTGTTATTGTTGTAAACATTTGACACTTGTTGTTGTAATAATTTGGCACTTGTTGTTGTAAACATTTGTTATTATAATAATTTGTCACTTGTTGATAATTTGGACAAAATTCAAATATGATGGTAAATTTGAATTTCAACATATGTAGCTATGTCACTTTTCTATGTTTGTATGAGATTCCAACGTTTTTCTCATGTACAATACAACTCATCCTCACCCTGATCCCTTTTGTGAAGTACAACTCACCCTCACCCAAAATGGGATAGAAATGGGCTCCAAAGCTAGGGTAAACCACCCCATTTCTAAGCAAGTTTTTTTTCGACCATTTCTAAAACCAAGTTAGATATTTTTCCTCCGAACTATGTCACATAACATGACACCATGCGAAGGTTTTGTATTTTTTTGATTTTTTTTGAATTAGTTATGCACATTTGAATGTCTGGTCAAACTTGAAGGGTTTTTCATAAATATTCTTAGCTAGGGGCTGAGGCTCGCAAAACTAGCATTGGATCTCTGATGAAATAGCATGTTTTGAACCTAAAAATTATTTTTACAAAAAATCATCAGCATGGAATCATGTACATGTAGTTCATATCTTACCCACTTCCAGCCGATTCGGCAGGATTTGTCTTTTTCACCAGGGATGGAATAAAAGGTTTGAGATACTCAGGTTGGGAAATTGTACATTCTAGGTGGTATAGTATTTTTGAAAAATAGGATGTTACCATTTTGAAACTTCAATTTGGTGGTTGCTTCACAAATCCCCCCCTCTTTCGGCACTCAGAAAATAGAAAATGATTTTTCTATGCGTCGAAAAGGAAAACTTTGTGCTACAACATTGTTAGTCATCCCATTATAGACATGCATGCCAAACATGGGCATATTATCACAAACTATGCCTTGATTCTAGCCATATCATTGGTCATTTGACCCGAAAGCCAGAAAACCTCGGAGGAGATAGGTCATTTTATGAAGGGTTTTTTGAAATATGATCAATAGACCAAGTTTGATATTTTTCCTCACAACTATGTGACATAACATGACACCATGCGAAGGTTTTGTATTTTTTTGATTTTTTTTGAATTAGTTATGCACATTTGAATGTTTGGTCAAACTTGTGAAACTCTGTTGACTGCATCCTAAACCCCGCTAACCCTAAGGCCGAATGAGGACCGTAGATCTAACCCTAGCGCGACACTGTGGCCGTCCGATCGCGTCTTCTAGAAGGATTCCGCGGGTGGCTCTGGGCGATCCGTGGAAGGGCTTGTTCTGCAACCTGATTGATTGGCGTCTCTTAGAAGGATTTCGTGGCTAGCTCTTGGCGATCCGTGGGATGGATGATTCTGGAATCTGATTGGCTTCATCGTTTTTATGTGCAACAGCGTGGCATGCGAGCGTGGCATGCGAGGGCGCTGGGCGGGGCGGGCTGCACCATGCGGGCATGCAGCTACCCCTAGCGTCGCAGTCTAGCTATTTTACGTCCAACAGCGCTGCAGCGTATTTACTCCCTCCGTCGCATTAAATAAGTTTACGTGTAACAACTTTCTCCAATCAAACTTACTCCCCTCAGGTTCATTGTAATAAATGAGACTTTGCATGATACCACATCTATGTTATTTTGGCTTGTGGATAGCCTTAGGCTGGTCATAGTGCTAAGTAACTAAGACTAGTAACTTGCACATGTTACTAGTTGATGTTACTACCTTTATAGTGGGTGATAACATATGTATGGTGTCATGCAAGAGCTAATTAATTAGGTTGTAGACTCATATGATCTTGGTATGTGTGATGTTATGGTAACTAGCTAAGTTACTACCTCTCTCTCTTTCTGTAGGGGTTCGTAGCATGGAAAACAAAAATTTTCTATCGCATACAAACAAACAAGCCAAGATCTATCTACTAGATTGTAGCAACGAGTCGATGGAATAACTCACCCTCGAAGATTCCAAAGTGTTTAACGAGAGCAGATTCTCGTGGGTGATGTAGTCGTACTCTTTCCGATCTCAAGATCGTGTAGACGATCCTTCCGGCGCCACGTTCCAGCAGCGCCCCCGCAGTCGGTCACACGTTCGGTACTCGACGAAGACCTTCCTCTCCCTTGTTCCAGCAGGCAGCGGAGGTTGTAGCACTCTCCTCGCGATTCCGACAGCACAACGGCGTGGTACCGGAAGTAGAGGGGAGATCCCGCAGGGCTTCGCCTTAAGCCGGTGCGAGTATGGTGGAGCTTATGAGAGAGGCTATTAGTGGTCTAGTAATTAGACACACCAATTAGAGGGCTCTAAACCAATTAGAAGGCTCTAAACCAAAATAGCTCTAAACCGGGGTTTAGATCTAGGGTTTAGTTTAGAGGGTAGGAACTAGTAGTGTTGTGTAGAGAGGGGAGCCCTGCCCCTCCCTTTATAGGTGGGAGGGCCGGCGGCCAAGGGGAGGGAGTGGAGTCCCTCCCCAACTCGGCCTTGGTGGGGCGCCGGCTTGGAGAGGAGGGACTCCTCCCCCAAGTCGGTTTCAACCTCCTCCTCTTTCTCCTCTTTCCGAAAACTGGCAGTTTGACCGAAAACTGGCAGTTTGACTTTTTCAATTAGGATTTGAATTAACCCTTTATTTCGGACAGCGAGAACACTTAGTACATGATGCAATCATTCCAACATGCAATGATACATTCATGTACCCCTTCCCCCCCGGAGTGCCGGACATTCCGGGACCTTCTAGAATGTTCCCGATGAAAACACCGGAATCATTCCCGAACTCCGAAACGGGACTTTCCTTATATGAATCTTATTCTCCGGACCATTCCGGATCACCTCGTGATATCCCGGATCCCATCCGAGACTCCGAACAACATTCGGTCTCTTTCTCATAATACCATAACTACTCAAACAACGTCGAATCCTTAAGTGTGTCTCCCTACGGTTCGTGAATTATGCAGACATGATCGAGACACTTCTCCGAACAATAACCAATAGAGGAATCTGGAAATTCATATGGCTCCCACATATTTCTACGATTACTTTGCGATCGAATGAACCACTTACATACGATACCAATTTCCCTTTGTCTCACGATATGTTACTTATCCGAGGTTATGATCGTCGGTATCTCTGCATACCTAGTTCAACCTCGTTACTGATAAGTACTCTTTTCTCGTTCCCGTGATATGTGATCCCTTGTGACCTAGTCACATGCTTGCAAGCTAATTGGATGACATTTCACCGAGAGGGCCCAGAGAATATCTATCCGTCATGTGGATGGACAAATCCCACTCTTGATCCATGTGTTTCAACCAATACTTTCCGAACACTCAATACCACCTTTATAGCCACCCTGTTACGGTGTGGTGTTTGATGACATCAAAGCATCCATCCAGTAAAGGTGATATGCATGATCTCATGGTCGAAGGAATTAGGTTACTATGTATCAGAAAGCATATAGCAATTGAACTATTGAAATGACTTGATCTTTATGCTACGCTTATCTATAGGAGTATGTCCACCATATCATTCTCCTAACGATATGATCTTGTTGTTAATAACATCTCAATGTTCATGATAGGGAAACCACAATCATCTATTAACCAACAAGCTAGTGAAGTATAGAGGCTATACTAGGGACTTCAATTTAAGTTTACAATTCACACAAGTATTAATGTTTCCTTGTTAATACTATTATAGCATGAATGCAAACATTTATCATAAACACAAAGATATAATAATAACTATATTTATTATTGCCTCTAGGGCATATCTCCAACAGTCTCCCACTTGCACTAGAGTCATCTAATCTAGATCACATGGTAATATACCGAACACCCATGGCAGTTTGGTGTTGGTCATGTTTTGCCCTCGGGAGAGGTTTAGTCAACGGATCCGCCACATTCAGATCTGTGTGTACTTTGCAAATCTTTATATCCCCATCCTGGATATGTTCTCGAATAGCGTGAAAACGTAGCTTGATATGCTTCAGCTTCTTGTGTGACCTTGGTTCTTGCGCATTGGCTATGGCGCCCATGTTATCACAGTAGATAGACATTGGGTCCAGCGCACTAGGAACCACACCCAGCTCTGTAATGAACTCTTTCATCCATATTGCTTCTTGTGAAGCCTCCGAAGCAGCCATGTATTCCGATTCAGTTGAAGATCTCGCCACAACGCTTTGCTTTGCACTCCTCCAGCTAACTGCTGCACCATTCAAAATAAATACGTATCCAGATTGTGATTTAGAATCATCCGGATCGGTGTTCCAACTAGCATCGGTGTAACCATTAACAACGAGCTGTTCATCACCTCCATAAGAAAGAACCATATCCTTAGTTCTTCTCAAGTACTTAAGGATGTTTTTGACCGCTGTCCAATGATCCACTCCTGGATCACTTTGATATCTGCTAGTTAAACTAACAGCATATGCAATGTCGGGTCTAGTACATAGCATGGCATACATTAGAGATCCTATGGCTGAGGCATAGGGAGTCTTACTCATCCTTTCTCTATCTTCTGCCGATGTCGGACTTTGAGTTTTACTCAAGGTCGTATTGGGCAACATGGGCAAGAACCCTTTCTTGCTATCTTCCATTCCAAACCTCTTTAGAACTTTGTCCAAATATGTACTTTGTGACAATGATATTTGGCGTTTCGATCTATCTCTATAAATCTTTATGCCTAATATGTAAGCTGCTTCGCCAAGATCCTTCATTGAAAAACTATTATTCAAATATTCCTTGACACTATTAAGAAGGTCTACATCATTCCCAATCAACAATATGTCATCCACATACAGTATTAAGAATGCTACAGAGCTCCCACTCACTTTCTTGTAAATACAAGCTTCTCCATAAGTTTGTATAAAACCAAAACTTTTGATTACCTTATCAAAACGTTGATTCCAACTTCGGGATGCTTGCTTCAATCCATAGATGGACCGTTGAAGCTTGCATACCTTGTTAGCATCTTTAGGATCGACAAAACCTTTGGGTTGCATCATATACAACTCTTCATCAATGTCTCCATTGAGGAATGCTGTTTTGACATCCATCTGCCATATCTCATAATCATAATATGCAGCGATTGCTAACATAATCCTCACAGACTTTAGCTTCGCTACTGGTGAGAAAGTCTCATCGTAGTCAACTCCTTGAATTTGTCGAAACCCTTTTGCGACAAGTCGAGCTTTATAGACAGTAACATTACCATCAGCATCTGTTTTCTTCTTGAAAATCCATTTGTTCTCGACAGCCTTCCGGCCATCCGGTAAGTCCACCAAAGTCCATACTTGGTTTTCGTACATGGATCCAATCTCGGATTTCATGGCTTCTTGCCATTTATTGGAATCTGGGCTCATCATCGCTTCCTCATATGTCTCGGGGTCATCGGTGTTGTCCACCAACATGACATTCATAACGGAATCATACCAATCTGGAGTGGTACGAGTTCTCGTTGACCTCCGAGGCTCTGTAGCAACTTCAACCGAAGTTTCATGATCATCATCATTAGCTTCCTCTCTTATTGGTGCAGGCACCACAGGAACTTCTTCCGGTGCTGCGCTACTCGCAATTTCGAGAGAAGGTTCGACAACCTCGTCGAGTTCTACTTTCCTTCCAGTCACTTCTTTCGAGAGAAATTCCTTCTCTAGAAAGGATCCATTCTTGGCAACGAAGATTTTGCCTTCGGATCTATGATAGAAGGTATACCCAATAGTTTCCTTTGGGTATCCTATGAAGACGCATTTTTCCGCTTTGGGTTCAAGCTTGTCCGGCTGTAACTTCTTTACATAGGCTTCGCATCCCCAAACTTTAAGGAACGACAATTTAGGTTTCTTCCCAAACCATAATTCATACGGTGTCGTTTCAACGGATTTAGATGGTGCTCTATTTAAAGTGAATGCGGCTGTTTCTAATGCATAACCCCAAAATGATAGCGGTAAATCTGTAAGTGACATCATAGAACGAACCATATCTAAGAGAGTTCGATTACGACGTTCGGACACACCATTACGCTGTGGTGTTCCCGGCGGTGTCAATTGTGAAAGTATTCCGCACTTCTTTAAATGCTCGCCAAACTCGTAACTTAGATATTCACCTCCACGATCAGAACGTAGAAATTTAATCTTCTTGTTACGTTGATTCTCTACCTCACTTTGAAACTCCTTAAACTTCTCGAAAGTTTCGGACTTATGTTTCATGAAATAGATATACCCATATCTACTCAAATCATCCGTGAAGGTAAGAACATAACGATAACCACCGCGCGATGCTACACTCATTGGACCACACACATCGGTATGTATGATTTCCAATAAGTCCGTAGCTCGCTCCATTATACCAGAAAATGGAGTCTTAGTCATTTTACCCATCAGACATGCTTCGCATCTTTCAAGTGATTCAAAATCAAGTGATTCAAGAAGTCCATCGGAATGGAGTTTCTTCATACGTTTCACTCCAATGTGACCAAGACGACAGTGCCACATATAGGTCGAATTATCGCTTGATTTCAAACGTTTAGCTTCAATGTTATTAAGATGTGTATTTCTACTATCGAGATTCAATAAGAATAGACCATCTATCAAAGGTGCATGTGCGTAAAACATATTACTCATATAAATCGAACAACCATTATTCTCTGATTTAAACAAGTAACCGTCTCGCAATAAACAAGATCCCGATATAATGTTCATGCTCAACGCAGGCACCAAATAACAATTATTTAAGTATAAAACTAATCCCGATGGTAGATGAAGAGGTAGCGTGCCGACCGCGATCACATCAACCTTTGATCCGTTTCCCACACGCATCGACACCTCGTTCTTCGCTAGCTTCCGTTTATTCTGCAGCTCCTGTTTCGAGTTACAAATATGAGCAACCGAACCAGTATCAAATACCCAGGCACTACTACGAATACTAGTGAGATACACATCAATAACATGTATATCAAATATACCTTTCTTCTTGATGTTGCCGTTCTTCAAATCCGCCAAGTACTTTGGGCAATTCCGCTTCCAGTGACCTTCTCCCTTGCAGTAAAAGCACTCAGTTTCAGGCTTAGGTCCAGCCTTGGTCTTCTTCGTTGGCATGGTAACTTTCTTACCACCCTTCTTGAAGTGTCCCTTTTGCTTAGACTTGCCTTTCTTGAATTTGGTGGTCTTATTGACCATCAACACTTGGTGCTCTTTCTTGATCTCCACTTCTGCAGATTTTAACATAGCAAATAGTTCTGGCAACTCTTTGTTCATGTTCTGCATGTTGTAGTTCATCACAAAGTTCTTGTAACTTGGTGGTAGTGATTGGAGGATGCGGTAAACTCCCAAAGTATTAGGAATCACTATACCCAAACTTTGAAGTTTATTTGCGTGCCCAGACATCTTAAGCACATGCTCACTGACGGAGCTACCCTCTTCCATCTTGCAGTTAAAGAACTTTTCAGAAGCTTCATAACTTTCAATTGCCGCATGAGTCTCAAAAATTAATTTGAGATCCTCGACAATATCATATGGATCTGACTCTTCAAACCTTTTCTGAAGCTCCGATTCTAAACCATACAAGATAGCACACTGAACTATGGAGTACTGATTCTTCCGAGCGAGGTAAACATTCTTTACTTCATCGGTAGCATCAGCTGCAGGTGGGTCACCTAGCGGTGCATCCAGCACATAGGTCAAATTACCAGCTGTGAGGACAATCCTCAAATTGCGGAACCAATCCGCGAAGTTGCTTCCATTGTTTTTCAACTTTTCTTTCTCTAGGAACGCATTAAAATTGATGGTAGGGGCTGCCATTGATCTACAACATATTTGCAATAGTTTAGACTAAGTTTATGACAAATTGAGTTCAAATTAATTAATGAAATTAAACTAGGTGAACTCCCACTCAAAACAACATCCCTCACATTGTTTTAGTGATCACACGAACCAAAACTACTATATCAACACCGATCATCACGAGAGCCGATATAGTTTTAATGGCGAACAATCATCATGTTCATCATATCTACTATATGATTCATGCTTTGCCTTTCGGCGATCCGTGTTCCTGAGGCCATGTCTGTACATGCTAGGCTCGTCAAGATCAAACCTTAGTTACCGCATAAGCAAATCTGGCTTGCTTACGTTGTATTCACCCGCGGAATCAAAGACACCCGATCATCACGTGGTGCTTCGAAGCAACAAGCTTTGGCAACGGTGCATACTAAGGGTGAACACTTCAGAACTTGAAATTTATGTGCATGAGGGATCATCTTATAATGCTACCGTCGTCTACTAAGCAATACAAGATGCATAAAGGATTAACATCACATGCAATTCATAATATGTGATATGATATGGCCTTTCTTCTTTGTGCTTCCGATCTCCATCTTCAAGCACGAATATGATCTCCATCATCACCGGCATAGCATCAAGGTCAATGACGCTTCTTCATGGTTGTCGTCCACCAGCTTCAACTATTACAACTATTTTGAATAGACACGCAGGTCTTAACAGAAATTAAAGACAACCATATGGCTCCTGCCGGTTGCCAACTTACAATAAGGAACATTGCATACATCAAATATAATCACAATCATGGCCATATCACATCACTGCACACCCCTGCAAAACAAAGTTAGACGCTTCTACTTTCTTTGCATATTTTACGTGGTTTGGGGCTTTCCATAAGTGTCGTTCTAACCTACGAACAAGAACCACAACATTGATACTAGCATTGTTGATTACCCGTTGTAAATTGGATCTTTACTATGCTAGGAGAAACAGGCACCCGCAAAGCCACTTATGCAATACAAGTTGCATGTTAAGCGTGGAGCAAGTCTCATGAACGATGTCATGTAAGGTTAGCCCGGGCCGCTTCATCCCAACATACCGCAAGATGCAAAGTACACAAAAAGCAATCTACAATAAAAGCATCAACGCCCACAATGACCATTGTGTTCTACTCGTGCAACAGATCTACATATAGACACGGCTCTGATACCACTGTAGGGGTTCGTAGCATGGAAAACAAAAATTTTCTATCGCATACAAACAAACAAGCCAAGATCTATCTACTAGATTGTAGCAACGAGTCGATGGAATAACTCACCCTCGAAGATTCCAAAGTGTTTAACGAGAGCAGATTCTCGTGGGTGATGTAGTCGTACTCTTTCCGATCTCAAGATCGTGTAGACGATCCTTCCGGCGCCACGTTCCAGCAGCGCCCCCGCAGTCGGTCACACGTTCGGTACTCGACGAAGACCTTCCTCTCCCTTGTTCCAGCAGGCAGCGGAGGTTGTAGCACTCTCCTCGCGATTCCGACAGCACAACGGCGTGGTACCGGAAGTAGAGGGGAGATCCCGCAGGGCTTCGCCTTAAGCCGGTGCGAGTATGGTGGAGCTTATGAGAGAGGCTATTAGTGGTCTAGTAATTAGACACACCAATTAGAGGGCTCTAAACCAATTAGAAGGCTCTAAACCAAAATAGCTCTAAACCGGGGTTTAGATCTAGGGTTTAGTTTAGAGGGTAGGAACTAGTAGTGTTGTGTAGAGAGGGGAGCCCTGCCCCTCCCTTTATAGGTGGGAGGGCCGGCGGCCAAGGGGAGGGAGTGGAGTCCCTCCCCAACTCGGCCTTGGTGGGGCGCCGGCTTGGAGAGGAGGGACTCCTCCCCCAAGTCGGTTTCAACCTCCTCCTCTTTCTCCTCTTTCCGAAAACTGGCAGTTTGACCGAAAACTGGCAGTTTGACTTTTTCAATTAGGATTTGAATTAACCCTTTATTTCGGACAGCGAGAACACTTAGTACATGATGCAATCATTCCAACATGCAATGATACATTCATGTACCCCTTCCCCCCCGGAGTGCCGGACATTCCGGGACCTTCTAGAATGTTCCCGATGAAAACACCGGAATCATTCCCGAACTCCGAAACGGGACTTTCCTTATATGAATCTTATTCTCCGGACCATTCCGGATCACCTCGTGATATCCCGGATCCCATCCGAGACTCCGAACAACATTCGGTCTCTTTCTCATAATACCATAACTACTCAAACAACGTCGAATCCTTAAGTGTGTCTCCCTACGGTTCGTGAATTATGCAGACATGATCGAGACACTTCTCCGAACAATAACCAATAGAGGAATCTGGAAATTCATATGGCTCCCACATATTTCTACGATTACTTTGCGATCGAATGAACCACTTACATACGATACCAATTTCCCTTTGTCTCACGATATGTTACTTATCCGAGGTTATGATCGTCGGTATCTCTGCATACCTAGTTCAACCTCGTTACTGATAAGTACTCTTTTCTCGTTCCCGTGATATGTGATCCCTTGTGACCTAGTCACATGCTTGCAAGCTAATTGGATGACATTTCACCGAGAGGGCCCAGAGAATATCTATCCGTCATGTGGATGGACAAATCCCACTCTTGATCCATGTGTTTCAACCAATACTTTCCGAACACTCAATACCACCTTTATAGCCACCCTGTTACGGTGTGGTGTTTGATGACATCAAAGCATCCATCCAGTAAAGGTGATATGCATGATCTCATGGTCGAAGGAATTAGGTTACTATGTATCAGAAAGCATATAGCAATTGAACTATTGAAATGACTTGATCTTTATGCTACGCTTATCTATAGGAGTATGTCCACCATATCATTCTCCTAACGATATGATCTTGTTGTTAATAACATCTCAATGTTCATGATAGGGAAACCACAATCATCTATTAACCAACAAGCTAGTGAAGTATAGAGGCTATACTAGGGACTTCAATTTAAGTTTACAATTCACACAAGTATTAATGTTTCCTTGTTAATACTATTATAGCATGAATGCAAACATTTATCATAAACACAAAGATATAATAATAACTATATTTATTATTGCCTCTAGGGCATATCTCCAACACTTTCTTCATTAATTGTCATGCCATGTCACCAATTTGCCTAATTGGCATTGCATGTACATGCATGTTACTACCTAAGTTACTCCCACTATGACTAGTCTTATGGACTATTTTTTGGCTTGTGGATAGCCTTATGGACTACATAGTGGATGCCCAAGTGCATTGGAAAGGTAGAAGTATATTTTTTGTGGACAAATTTTGAAGCCAAACGTACACTTATTTGTGGACAGAGGGAGTATGCATGTCACTATGACCAGCAGAAAAAATATCAAAATCTAAAATATGTAATAAATATAACGTACAGCGTTGGCACACTCGAGACCGTTGGACCGAGCGTGGCATGCGAGGGCGCTGGGCGGGGCGGGCTGCACCATGCATGCAGCATGCAGGGTCGGGGGCGGCGGTGCAGGGGTTACAGTACGTCGCATCCTAGCTATTTTTTTTCTCTCTTTCGCATTGATCACGCCCGCTTCCCACACGCAACGCAGCGCACGCGTCTCGTCTCGGCGTCTGGGCGGGCTGCACCATGCATGCAGCAGCTGCCCCTAGCGTCGCAGTCTAGCTATTTTGCGTGCAACAGCGCTGCCCCATTAAATAAGTGTACGTCGAACAACTTTCTTCAGTCAAATTTACTTCCATCTGGTTCATGCGCCATACAAAAAAGTCAATATTACTCCCACCGATTTTTCTTGCGTGTGTAAAAACGAACGAGTACCTTGGTACTAGATTCCTGCATTTATTACCGAAGTAAATCAAGGCCAAATTATATTTTCCCTTTTATTTTTCACTGCCAATGAACAACTACCTTGGACGTTTTTTTCTCTCTTTCGCATTAATGCACATGCATGCAGGGGCGGGGGCGTCACATCCTAGCTATTTTTTTCTCTCTTTCGCATTGATCACGCCCGCTGCCCCGCTTCCCGTCTCTTTCGCATTGATCATGCATGCAGGGGCAACGCAGCGCACGCGTCTCGTCTCGGCGTCTGCGCCAACGCGACGCTGGATTCCCACGCCGCCCTTCACGCTCCGCCCTCAATAAATAGGCAAAACGCCTTTGCCTCCTCATCTCATCTTGCCCCTCATCTCTTCAACCTCGAGCCCGTCCCTTTGCCTCCTCCCAGCCTCCCCCCAAACACTCCGACCATGGCGACCTCCCCCTTCCGCCTCCCTTCCGACGAAGAACTCAGCGACGAGGACAACCACCCGGACCACCAGCAGTGGTGGGAGCAGCCCACGGGCCGCCCCCGCCCCAAGCGTGGCAAGAAGGAGAAGTCCCCGCCCTGCCCCTGGGGAGACCAGGGCCCCATCGTCCACAACCCCGTCCCCAACCTCCCCGGCAGCGGCGACCTCCCCTCCGAAGCCTACTGGGCTAAGGCGGCGAAGGAGGAGGCAAGGGAGGAGGCTCGCATGGCCAAGTGGGAGGAGAAGGCGGCCCAGCGCGCCTTGAAGAAAAGGCGCATACGGAGGGAGGAGGAGCAACGGGAGGCCAATGGCCGGGCCTTCTGGGAGGAGCAACGGAAGCGGGACCAGCGGGAGAGGATGGCGGCGTGGAATGCGGCCCGGAATGCGGCTGCACCGGCACCGCCTCCACCGCCGATGGAGTAGGGGGTTAGGGTTTAGGGGCTAGCCCAGGGTTTAGGCGGGGCGCCTATTCCGCCCCTTCTATATTATTGTACTTTTTTATTTTTATTGTAATGTTATCGATCCCTCCTATCTAATATAAGTAATGTTATCTGTGTTTTATTGTAATATTATTGCGCCTATTCCATCCCTCGTTTCATTGTAATATGTGTTTATTGTATTGTCATTTGTCAAAACACCCAAAACAACAAGTGTATAAAACAAAAAACACAAAAACAAGTTCATATAATACTCGTGCAATATTTATATATTTACAAGTGTATAAAACAAAATACACAAAAACAAGTTCATATAATACTCGTGCAATATTTATATATTTACAAGTGTATAAAACAAAAGACACAAAAACAAGTTCATACAACACATGGTTCATTTTCAAATAAGACATTTACATATTTACATAAGTAAAAGGAGCGCCCAAGTTATGTTAGTTAAATGGATGTCCTTGGACTTCATTTATATATTTATTTTTGTAAAAAAAAAAGATTGCAACCTGAGCACGAGTATCTGCAGATCCACACGTTCCTATTTAGATTGTAACGTGAGTACCATTTTTTTTTGCCCAATCAACATATAGTTACTATTGGGCCTGGATACGTCCATTTTGGCATGGCTAAGTTATATTTGGGCCTGGCCTTTTTCAATCCTCGTCAATTGTTTTTTTACTTTTCAACCCCTCCCCCTCCCCTGCACACGGGCGCCCCCTGCACACTGATAAAAGGAACACTGACGAAACTGACGAAACTGAAGAAACACTGATTTCGAAAACAGAGCAGCTCAAAATTAGCCCGAATTTGTGTTGCATTTTATTCAAGACAAAGACATAGACCATTACATCCATTACAAAGCATCACTCGAACACTGACTGTGCTGTCTAATGACTAACGATGAGGAGATAAACTAATCCGAGAGAAATTACACAAAAATAAAAAAAACCGGCCATCAGATTGTCCTGCTTCTTCAATTCGATGATTTGCCTTAGCTGCTTGTTCATCTTCTTTAGCTCGGCCTTCACTTCCGCATCCACCGTAGTACCAGCGGAAATGGGGTTGCCACATCCCAATTGCTCCACCACGGACGGGTTTTCGAGCTCCCGGGATGCTACCTCCACCCCAATTCGCTCGATGTACTCATCAAGCCACTCAAAATGCCCACATTTTGGCAGTTCCTGAAATCGCAGAGATGAACCCTAAATCCCAAATTCGATGAAATGCATGAAATTTCGAAAGAAAAGCGAGAAATTGGCGCTCGGAACACTCAGATCTCACCTTTCCCGGCTCGGGCTTGCTCTCACACTTCACAAATTCCCGACCAATGTTGCCGTTCTTGTCGGTGGATTTGACAAGCCGCTTCAGGGGCGCGGTACGGGGGCAATCGGGGCACCTCCTCATCGGCACCGCACCATACCGAGGCCATGAGCGGTGGGAGGAAGCAGAGCTCGACATCCCTCGCCGGCGTTGCCGCACTTGCTCGCCGGAGAAGAAAACAGAAGGGGATGAGATGCTGGAACGGTGGCGGGAGTGCTCGGGTGCGGGGACGGATCGGGGCCAACGGCTCTCTTCAACCACAGGGTGGGTCCCACGATATGAGGTGGACATCAGGTGAGTTCCGCCGTGACGTGGAGAGGCTGTGGGTCCTACTGTGCTCAGCTGATTCGAACTCGTTGACGGTCTCGTGGGGTTAAGTGGAAGTGTCGCACGGGAGCTATTTGCCGCTTCAGAAGTGTCGCGTGCGAGCTATTCTTTTCAACGATGTCGTGTTCCTTCCAATTCCATGTAAAGACGTCGCATAGGAGCTATAAGCCCGTCGTTCTTTGTACGTGCATTGAAGTTCGCCACATCGGTGACTATTAATGTTAAAATTATGTGATTCTTGTCTTCTGATTCTTCTTTGTAGTGACTCTCTTTTATTGACAAATTAATTTAACCAAGTGAAATACAAATCAGGAATAAGACTGGCTGAGAGTTCACCGTTAGGGATGGCGCTTATTTGGGAAAGTGTCGGTGATGGATCTGTAGGAGCGAACGGAACGAGTAGGTCAAGGTGTCCGGGTCTTATAATGGGCTAAAGAGCTATAGCCTTCATGGTTCTAGTCAAGATTGTCAACGTCGGAGTATCCCTCTGTAGAGTGTAAAAGTTTGAAATTTCACCCTCATGACTCCCGGGTAGGAAATGCTTCTTGCCATGTGTGATACCAATACTAGTTCCTTCAAAACTATATTAATTGGAAGTGATTAACGAAGACTACAGTGTTGAAGGAACTACATTTGCAATATGAGAAGGAAGATTCCACAATCCACCTAATTCTCATAAGATAGAATCCAGCACTCTTGTACAACTCATAAGATAGAATCCAGCACTCTTGTACAACTTTTCAAAAACAACTATCAGCCAAGAACAACCGACTACTTCAGTTAAGCAGCAGCATGTCTCTGAACAAAGATTGCTTTCTCACTAACTCCAGAAAGCTCCTCATCTCCAGCAGGCAACTCTCGCAACACACGGAGCAAAACGGTGTCTTGGTTCAGGGAGCTGGAACTTGCATCACATCGGCTAGCATATTCATGTATTCAACCCGATCACAAAGCTGCGGTTTATTTGCACACTCCAGATCCCATCAAATTCCAGGACCATATTACGCAACTCAAGCACCGCCTTAGTAATTGGTAGTGACCTCAAGCACGGTTTATTGGTAGTGACCTCTTGGTCGTGCCAATCATAGTATTGGCAACCATCTAACTAAAAAAAGAACACAAATCAGAAAAGCACGCAAAATCCACAAAATTTACGCATACATTGACAGGAGTTACAAATTGCATCGCAAGTGACAAGCCTTGTGATTTTTGGACGTGAAGGCTACATGAAACCAATAAATGAATGTAAAAGAGAGGAGAAGAAAAGGAACTCAAGGCACAAGTCTTGTTGGAGTGATGGATTGCCATTGAGTTAATCTTTTTGATTCTACTAATAAGCAAATGCCAATCAATATATCTATAATAGTGACATCTACCACCGAGCGAATGCTTCTAATAAATTCAATATATGCCATCTACCAACCATAGTATACTCTATTTGAGTCTATATATAGCCATGAAATTACTACTCAGTTCACATATGACTGGCCCTTATGTTAGTTCAACGCTTCATTTGAACTCTTTGATTCTGGTGCAGATTATTTGTTTGTTGGACTATACACCTCTTTTATTGGCATGTGCAAAACCGGTTTAGCTAGTTTAGCCGGTTTCACTTAGTTCAATTTTTTGCACTAGTTTGGACTTTGGAGGTGCAAATTGGAGATGTGAAACAAAATAAACTACACTTTCAGCAGCCGGTTTAAACAGTTTCACAGGTTTGTGTATTTGCACACACGTACTCTTTTACTTTATAAGTTAGTCGGAATGAGTGCCTGAAAACATGTACCACAATTGGGAAAGTATGCACTGCTAGTCTGTTGTCTGATCCGTGCAAGCCCAGGTTCAACCGTGAGCATGTGGTGCATATGTTGTACATGTTGACGTCATGGTTAGGCGGTACATATGGTCGTTGCGCTGTATTTTACCGCTCTATAGGTGCATTCTAGAGAATAACGTTCGCTCTTAATCTCTTAAGCTAAGAGATCACCTATTGGGTAAGAGCTGCAGTCACCAGTCGTACTTGCTCTAACACATGTATTGGCAAAGTGAGGCAGAAATTCTTGTTGGCTCCGTTGTCCGGATGCTCTCGCTCTCTGAATGGTGCAAGTGTCCTCTGGATGGACGAGCATATGACCGTATTTGTTGTTGTTGTATCAGGGCATTGTTTCCCGAATATTGAACAGTGCTCGCAGCCCACTAGCCTTCGCATTCATTATGGAGCAGCCGTTTCATTTGTGCCGGTACAAATGGAGGCCCAACCTCCTGATTGTCGTCGATCCGCCCAACAGCTTATTTGGGTACCACATGTCAAGTAAAAAAGCAAAGTTGTCCAACACCGAATACCTCGCCCACCATGGCCGCTTTCTCCCTAATCACATCTTCAAGATCCATGGCATCATCTTCCTCTCCGTCTCTTCCCATCCTGGTCCTAGGACAATGACCCCCTCCCTCTCATAGTCTCATCCCGTGTACAGTGTTCGGCAACATGGTGGCGCTACCTCGAACAACGGCACCAGACTTGTCTCTCAGTACTAAAAGTGTTGTTTTTTGGGTGTAAGTTTCATGTTTCGTCTTTCGATCTAATTCACAGATTCAGTGAGTTGGATAACCTTGATCGGACCATTCTTTATATATGTCTCCGATGCAGTCTAGCAATCACAGATCACAGATCGTCTGTAACCTGTAACCTATAGTCCTGTACCAGAAACCGCATGTAATATGTTCTGCAGGGACAGATCGTCGCGATTACATCTCCGTCTTGTACAAGGTTTCTTCACCATAGCTGGATATACTGTCACAACTCACACGGTAGGCTATATGTCATGTATTTCCTATTTACTGCCAAACATATGTCATTCAATCCACTGAGACTCTACAAACATCAGCGCACGAACTTGTGGTCCAGAAAACAGGAGGATCTGGACCCAGGTGCCAAAACTCCAACCCCCAAAAGTTAGGTGTAAACGTTATTAACCAAACTCTCTATATCATATACCACTAGTATTAAAATGAAATTGAGGTGGGAGGTAAAATATGCCTTGACACATTTTCTTCTTTTGAGAACTACTTGAAATAACACCTTTACAGTCTCGTGCCATATATAAACACAATCATTTGAATTAATGATCGCCTTATTGCATTCTGATAGAATGAGAAAGCAAACATGCCTTGTCACAACACACGGGTTTCCGCCATTGGAGCATCAAGCACAAATTTCATCTGTTGTTCCATCAAGGTGATCAGAGTAAAATGAAGCCTCATGTTTGTGTCCTTCTTCCCTCTGGTGCATACCAAGCCTCGTGTACGCCCAGCATATACTGTCCAACCAGAAAAACACAAAATGCATCCAACACGAGAACAACATAATCTTATGGAGCACATCAAAAACAAAAAAAGAACAGCGATTTTCCCTAAATTAAAACATGATTCCAGGTCGTGTCCTAGTCCAATACCGGGTCAGGTCCGGTGTCCCCAGCCCTCACACACACACACACACACACACGCACACACACACACACACGCACACACACACACACACACGCACACACACACACACACACACACACACACACACACACACACACAGAGATACTCGAACGCCGCCTCCTGCCAAACAATCAATCCCACCTAACTAAGGATCATGGCCTCTAAGAACGACGGTTCCACCAAGCACATGGCGGCTACGGCGCCTGCAAAGGCACAGCCAATATCTATATATAGCTTTCATTTCCCAACAAAGACCATATGTGAGACATTGACATGAGTGGCAAGGAATGAAAGAGATGTAGTACTTCCCCTAGGTCATGCAGTAACATATATATATACCAGTGGCATCTACCATTGATCGAATGCTTCTCATAAATTCAATTTATGCCTACGCATCTACCAACTATGCTATATTTCGATCCCGTGTCCCTCCCTCCTGTCCCCGTGCGGCCGCCGCCAGACTGTACCGGGCAGACAGCCACCTCCACACATCCGGTTCTCCCCTCCTTGCGACGCCCTCCTCCCCGCCGCCGCCGACAACGTCGCAGGGCAACGCCCCCACGGCATGGCGGCGGCGGCCTGCAGCTCTACCGGCGGCGGTGATGGCATCATGGCGACGGCCAGGGAATGCCGGCGGCAGGGCTAAAGGCGGCTAGGAGGTTGGAGGCGGTGATCTAGGGTTTCTTGGATCGTCCTTCTCTGCCCTCCATCGTCCTTGGTCGGATGTCGTGCGTCTTCTTTGGGCTCTACTACGCATCATGAGGACGCTCGGGGCAGAGGCCCTGGGTTTGGTGGTGGTCGGCATCTTCTCCGTCGAAGGTGGTTAGCCTGAGGCTGGTTTAGCGGATCCCGGGATCTGTCATCTAGTCCTGGCAGCAAGGTTGGGAGACCTAGGTGCCGGTGAAAACCGAGTAGTTGGCGGGCGATGGTAGCGTTAACATGTCGTTACCTTAATGAAGGCATCGTCATGCACCTAGTGTCAACCTGAATCATGCTACTCCGGGGGAAACCCTAAGATTTTTGGATCGAACGATGGCGGCGTCGTGGTGTCGTGTTCTCTTTTGGAAGCATCGCTCGTGGAGCAGGGCTGGATGGAAGAGGCAGGATAGGTGGAGCGGCTTTGTATTGCACGAAGCTTCAGCGGTGATGTCAAGTCATGCTTGACGGACATGTGCTACGCTGAGTCATGCCTGTTCAGCAGGTGCTACGCACGGCAGTTCCTCCGGAGACTTCAAGCTATGTTTGCTGGTGGTACTTGGCGGCATGGTGCTATGGGATACCGGTGTAAACCACGACATGCTTTGGAGATAATGCACAGGTAGGTGGTGCTACTTGAAACCACGGTGGTGTTGGTGGTTGGTGTAGAGAGTCTGCACATCGACATACATGCCGATGATGGTTTGACGGAAGATAGTGGAGGCGGCGACATCCAGGGCGTGTGCGTGGGCACCGTTTCATGGATAGGTTGGACGGATTTGGTCTCCTGGAGTTCATGAGGCGGCTAGGTGTTTGCTAGATCTCGTCGGGGAGCTGGCAATATGGTTATCGTTTTACTCGGTGTTTTAGTTTGGCGGTTTCGGTTTGTATGATCTTTGTAATGGCTTTTGCCACACTTTGTTGCTCTAATAATAAATAAAGGTTGTGTGCATCACTTGATGCAGAGGCCAGGGCTTCGCTCCCCATTTTGAAAAAAAAAATCTCTATTTGAATCTATATATAGCCATAAAATTACTACTTACTTCATATATGACTAGCCCTTGTGTCTGTTTAATGGTTCATTTGAACTTTTTGATTCTGGTTCAGATTATTTGGTTTTGGTCTACACACACCTCTTTTAGTTTATAAGTTAGTGAGAATGAGTGGCATCCGGAAAACATATACCACAATGGGGAAATTATTCACTGTTAGTTTTTCACATGATCCGTGCAACCCCCGGTTCAACCGCGTGCAGGTGGTGCATATGTTGTACATGTTGACGCCATGGTTAGGAGGTACACGTGGTCTTTGCGCTATATTTTACCACTCAATAGGTGCGTTCTAGAGAAAAATCGTTCGCTCTTAATCTCTAAGCTAAGCAATCACCTCTTGATCTAGTACGTGAATCATCCGCCTTCTCTTCCAGATCAGCAGTCACCAATAGTACTTGCTCTAACACGTGTATTTGCAAAGTTAGGCGGAAATTTGGTTTGCCTCCGGTGCCCAGATGTTCTCGCTCTCTGGATCGTGCAAGTGTCCTCTGGATGGACAAGCATGCCCGTATTTGTTGCTGTATCAAGCGTCTAGATACATACGTTTTAGAAAATTGCTAAAACATCTTATACTTTGAAACGGAGGTAGTGCAATTTATATTGGTTAATTAAGAATAACTATGATAGGCTTCAACACAATGGCGTCGACTTCGGTGTAGATAACATTGGGTAACTTAACAGTTTGAGCTAGGTTGGTTGTTCATCAATTGAAAGTTTGAAACTTAATCCTTAGCTTTGTGTAGAAAACTAAAACTTGACGTTTAGTAATAAATATATGTCATATTGATGCACCCTATGATGGGTCGTTCTTTGTACGTGCATTCAAGTTCATCACATCCGTGACTATTCATGTTAAAATTATGTGGCTCTTGTCTTCTTCTTCTTTGTAGAGATTCCCTTTCATTGACAAATTAATTAATCAAGTGAAATACAGATCAGGAATGAGATTGTCTGAGTACTCCGTTAGGGATCGCGCTTGTTTGGGAAAGTGTCGCTGATGGATCCATAGGAGCGAACGGCACGAGTAGGTCAAGGTGTCCGGGATTTAATGGGCTAAAGAGCTTTGTTGTTCTATAGCCTTTGTGGTTCTAGTCAACACTGTCGATGTCGGAGTACCCCTCTGTAGAGTGTAAAAGTTTGAAATTTCATCAGCATGACTCCCGGGTGCGAAATGCTTCTTGTCATGTGTGATACCAATACTAGTTCCTTCAAAACTAGATTAACGGAGAATACACTATTGAAGGAACTACATTTGCAAGATGAGAAGGAAGATTCCACACCTAATTCTGATCATGGCAGGCAAGGACGATTCCACCGAGCACATGCCAGTGGCTGAGGCACTTCTAGAACTAGAAGAACAATTTGGCAATCCAGTTTTTGGATATGCAGATTATGGGTAAGCTGGAAAACAAAAAAACATTATGATCACCCATATCTTCTCTTTGCTCTACCCAACCCCACTTTGGTATCCAAAATATGGGTAAGCTCTTGGAGATTGCTCTAAAAAGGGAGATCGGTGGGTCAGGCATGCTCCAAGGTCGATGGTATAGAGTGGCAGTTCATCATAGTTCCCCAATACGAGTGACGATCGTGTCATTTTCCAAGAAAACTTATAGCTCGAGCTAGGTTTATTCATCTATTAATACTTTGAAACTTAATCCTTTGTTTTTCTGAAATGCTAAAACTTGATGTTTATTAATTAATAGTTAACAGATTGATGCACCATATGATATGTTCATGATACATAGCTATGCACCACATGGTAGACTATTTGTCTCTTAGTTGATCTTATTTTTATACTATTCTGATTTTGAGTAATTTTCCCTATCATTAGTTTGTGTGTTGTCCTTCGGGGCCGTGAGATGCAACATTGTATGTACATTTGCATCTAAAAAGCAAAGGCTAGTGCTTGTAATAAATCTAATTAATGTAGGATCGGTATTATCTTTATTTTGATCTATTTATGCCTCCCTATAGAACCATCAAACTTCTACAGACTTGGGTTGTGGTTGGTTTTTGGGCCCAACATTTCACCACAGTGGCCAAATTGACATGCAGAGTAGCATACTAACTCAGAATGAGTGACCTCATGAAAATATTTATAACATCACTGATAATAGTAAGAACAACATGCAAATATTTCACTAATAGGAGCGACCCATGTAAGTGCCAAATGGACTCATCCAAATGGACCCTAAAATGCTAGAAGTTGCCCGATAACCTCTGCGTTTGTAATAAAAAAGTCGAGTAGTTTGGATGAGATTGCCACTCTGTCCCATGCATTGGACTCACTCGGGCAACTTCTAGCATTTTAGGGTAGAAATAAAAGGCTCCATAAGCATTGTCATGCAGCATTGCCTTCTAGAAATCACAACGACGAGGTCTATGTTCCACATTTAATGACGTTCGATTTCTCTGCTCTCATTTTGAGCAGCATCAATTTCTCAGCAGGCTGCCACCGGCATGAACTGCCTTGTGATATTTGGAACACTTCATAGCTTCAAAATTTATATGACCACACATCCAACATGCTTGTAGTCCCTATGTTTCAGTTTAGTCTGCAGATAACACTTGACACGTATACCAACGAAAGCTAGTGGAGCGCTCCTTTCATTTTTTTCCAAACTGTTTTGTCCATGCTTTTTGTATCCGAGATTGGTCATTGTAGACGTTCGTGTTCTCAGCCCAACCAAAAAGGGAGGGGAAGAATAGTAATGAATCGTTGAAAATTGGCCGACGTGATCAACGTGTAGACTAATATGAAAAATCCAGGAAAAAGTTATGCGGGGAGTATATTGGAACATGAGGGAGCATGTGTTTGTTTAGTAATGCCAAACGGATCCTAATATGATCATGATACTCGTAAATTAGCAACAATTCCATGTTTGTATATAGCCATTAAAAATTATGGAATCAATCATACATGTAATATACACGCATATGAATTTTTAAAAAACAATACAATCATTCGACGTGTGTATTTGTTTTAACTTAAAATTAATTCATGTAAATGACTTAGTTCTTCCCATAAAACATACACTATAGCTCGGTGTACAATAAGTTTGCTATGTTTTTCTCTGCTCAGAGTGTATCATATTCTTGTACAAAATATTACAATTATATGTGCCAAAATATTTATTTATATGCTTGATTTTTTTCATAATTTCTCGAAACTTATGAATATGAACCTTTTAGCAAGTTACTATTATCAGTACTGTCATTCTCTCGTCGGGTTTCTGAATTAATTAATTCAGCATAGGGGTGGCAAGTTGACGGTGAAGCTAGGCTGCATCAACATCATGGTACTTTTGGTCTAACTCATGTCTGATTCGTTTACTAGGAGCCATGCAACTTTCTCATGCACTTATGTAGGAAATGCAGGAAGAAGCTTGGTGGATGACTAGCTAATAAGTTCGTATCCACATCTACATAGAGTTCAGAGTACAGACTTTGAACAAGTGAAATATTCTGTACGCATTTACCGTCACAAGTCCTGAATTCTGTTCATAATACCACAACCTAACTTGAAAAATAGCACAAGCTAGTCTCTTGACCCACAGCAATGCAAAAATTTAGATATATACAACAGAAGAACCTCAGAAGAGAGAGTGACTTAGAGCATTACTAGTAGAGCCCCTGAACCCCTATCCAACCGCTTTTTTACAGATTCGAGGGTCCAAATCTCGTAGACTAGAACCCCCGGACCCTCAAACCCTCAAAAAAATTTGAGGGTCGAGCTCTCAACCCCTCCCCCAGCCTGTAGAAGTAAGGGTTGGGAGCAAAATTTAAGGGTCCAACCCTCATAAATAACCGTTTTTTAAGGGTTTGAGGGTTCTAGTATTTGCCTCTGTTTTTCAACCCTTAAAAGTGCCAAAAAATGCCAATTCTCAACCTTTAAACTTCTTTGAAAATTTGAGGGTTTGAGGGTACTACTAGTGATGCTCTTATAAATCTTATTTATAGCAGCTTCCTATATATTTCCCAAACGGTCTCATATATGATTATTTCCCCAGTATAAGACCATTTAGTCACTTCATTTTTGTACTACTCTAGGCTTTTTGATCCAGGTGAGGTTAGTTGGGCTAGACTGCACAACCACAAACCATGTTCGATATAAAAATTAATCCACGTCATGTGGACCCCAGGCCCGACCCTTTATAAAGAAGCATTGTATCCATAGGAGGTGCAATTTTGTGCCTTATAGTAACGTATGCACGCCTTATTTAGCTTATAATTTACTTGGAGTGTGTGGCCTTGGGAAAATGTTCACCACGGTTTTATCCAAAATGACAACATATTGCTGATACTCCGTTACTGGATTTCTACCATGTGCTATCGTAAAATGGTAGAGACTGGGTCGCGCCAACATGGGCCTGTCGTGAGTGGTCATTTAGGTCAGTTTTATTGATGTTTGGTTTAGCATTTCTTAGATGAGCGGTAATATGTTTGATCGGTCCTATTGTGCACCCTATCATATGAATTATGGGTTTTGAAACAACCCTATGAGCATAAAAAGGATATAACCAATGAGGTATTACAGTCCCCAGCTTTGTCCACTTCGATGCATTGTTAAGTTGTAAACATTCCTAAATTACAGTCTAAGCCAATAAAAAATTCAATGTAAAAATTTCTTAATGAATTCAGATATTTTATTGCAAGCATCATAACTGGCATTCCGAGGGTTGACGATTCTCTATCTGGCAAGAGATACCGTTCCAAGTTCACGAACACGACAACAAAATTTACAACATCTAAAGAACGTGACAAAAAAGTTTTGTAGCGTTAGCAGAGTACCGCGGATGTCCGTTTCCAGTTTTTTGTCGAGCGAGGTCACATGCAAAACTGTCTATAGGGCCCCGCACAAGAGGGCTGAATATGGGTGCCGCTGGTTAGTTCAGTCCTATGAAAAATCCCGAAAAAAGTTATGCGAGGAGCCGAGGAGTATATTGGAACATGAGGGACCATGTGTTTGTTTGAGTAATGCCAAACGGATATGATCATGATACTCGTAACTTAGCAACAATTCCATGTTTGTATATAGCCATTAAAAATTGTGGAATCAATCATACATGTAAATGAATTTTTAAAAAACAATACAATCATTCGACGTGTGTACTTGTTTTAACTTAAAAATTACTTCAAAACATACACTAGCTCGGTGTACAATAAGTTTGCTGTGTTTTTCTCTGCTCAGAGTGTATCATATTCTTGTACAAAATATTACAACTATATGTACCAACATATTTATTTATATGCTAGATCGTTTTCATAATTTCCAAAACTTATGAATACAAACTTTTTAGCAAGTTACTAAATCATATCAGTACTGGTATTCTCTAGTTGGGTTTCTAAATTAATTAATTCAGCACAGGGGTGGCAAGTTGACGGTGAGGCCAGGCTGCATCGACATCATGGTACTTATGGTCTAACGCATGGCCTGAATCGGTTACTAGGAGCCATGCAACTTTCTCACGCACTTTTCCAGAAAACTAGCATGGTGGCCCTCGCAAATGCGAGGGCAACATCTAAATATGTCTAAAAATATATGTTCTACATAAATTTATATCCAGAGGGTAGATTTAATATGGTTCTATAGTCACCATAAATATTATGTTAAATAAAAACTCACTTGTACATGAGATATCTTTTATCATCTCCAATTGAAGAATGATTATATGTGCCTTTCGTACTTGGGATTTAGATCAGTACATAGAATTAATATTATACTGCAAGCTGGGATGTAATTATTGTTTGATGTTACTTCATTGTGAGGTTAGATCTTATGCTCGCTAATTTTTAAATGATTTAGTCAACAAAACATATATGTTGATGTCTAAATAAAAAATTATTGCCAGATGAAGTTTACATATAGTAATTAATATTAATTATTCATAGTCTATTTAGAATAGATATATTATAGGTTAGATTATATTATTCACAATTAAATAGAAATATCGGTTTACGTTTGTTGATAGTAAGGTTCCGGAGATCAAAAGGTTAGAGGAAAAACTGTTGGTTGTGGTTAGCTAGCTGAAAAAAGTTACTACAATGAAATTTTCTATTACATTTCTCTACTTTGTGGTTCATTGGATGTGTTTTAGTATGATAATTATGGTTTCTATGAACATTTATGGTGACAAAATTGTATTGGAGAAATAAATAGCTTAACACATTAAGATCATTGTGAGGTACATCCTCTTAATTTAAGGGATAATATGGAGATTATTTCAAATTTATACGCCATGTATTTTGGATATGGAGAGATCATTATATTAGGTTCAAATGAGCATAAAGGACATGCTTTTATTATTCTTAACCTCCAAAAAATGTATTGCACTCAACTTTTATCCATATAAGTTTAGGTTGCACCGTCTCTCCATAGTTTGGAACAACCGCTTAGCCACCTTTATGCGCCTCATGTTACTTGTCTCTATTTGTTATTAAATGGGACATAGATGCAAAAAATATGTTATGTGCTACTTCATATTAATCTTCTTCTAAATGAAATGAATAACTGATGTTGTTCTATTAAAAAGTTAATCATCTTTACGAACTGTGTAAATTCTTGCGTTTTATAATCAAATTAAGTAGCAGCATGGTTGTCTTAGCACACCCATTCATGTATATGTAAATGTTAGTTCTATAGCTTGACAAACATGTATTTTCTGTGCCATATTCTTATTCTTCTACGTAGTCGGCAACCTAATCGGCCAAAACAAAATTTTGCACGAGAAATAAATACAAATATTTAGAGAGTATAGGATACTTTTTATTTCTAATATTCTTTTTCATGTGATGTCGTTGTACAGCTGAATGGATAACCTAGTTGAGGGCACATTTTTAACTTGAATTGTAACAAATTTTTGCTATGCTTAACACCCCTATACTTCACATGGAATCTCTATTTTTATGGATATACATGAGAAAATCGTCTTTTTATTCGAAATTTGCACACAACGTTTCTACGTGTATAATTTTAATTTTCTCTCTCTTAAGAATAAAAAAGTGTAGACATATTGTCAAATTGTATGTATGTCTTCCTTTTTCAAATTGTAATCTCATTAGTGTAATTTTTTTGGTATCATTAATAATATTATTTGTCTTTCGACTATATTTTATTTTCATTCATGTAGGTGTGTTGCAATTCATACTTATGTGTGAGTGCTATCCCATGCTAAGACCTAGCTGGCTAGCTGCTGTGAACTTTTTTTGTGTGCTTCTTCTAAGTATCTTGCATTGAGACGTGCGGCTACCATGCATGTAGAGCCTCGTCTGAAAATAAAAGAACAAACTGACAGGCTAAATTTTTTTGTGCACGCATGCTCCATATGACCGACATACTCGTCCATGGGACATCAGATATAACTAAAAAGGAAATAATATATGTGCAAATTAGGTGCACGAAGTTGTTGGAAAATAAAATATTACTCCCTCCTAAATTAATTGACTCTACTCTATCTAGATGTGCATGTTCTAGACACTAAAATGCATATAGATACATGCATACCTAAGAAAAGTTTTTTGAATCAATTATTTTGATAAAAAAGGAGTAGGTAGCTTTTCTAGTTGGTAAACTCCCATTGTAGAAAACAATCTCAATCCTAATCTCTCTAGCAGTCACCTGAATAGTTGTATTATTATCTGAGAAGGCTACTGTTTTTTCTATCATTTAGAAGGTGATTTTTTTTGAGAGAGGAGAAGGCCACGGATTTGATCTCCTCTTATCTGGTTTGTTTTCTAATTAACGTGTAGGATCGAACTACTCAAACTCCCGTTTAACTCCAACACAGATCTCATGAAAGGAATTTGCACCACGTACGGTTGGTAACTTCTTGACTCCAACCCGGATGCTATCAACCGGATTTGCACCATGTAGACCGTGTCAAACAAAACGTGCCAGACCCGATTACATAGTTATGTAACTTTTAAGTCTACTATTAAATCCTAGCCATAGACTTAAGATCCAACTATCAAAATAATTTAAATGATGTGGCTTAACGTGGTGCCTCGAAAAACACCCTTATTTTACTTTTAGTATATAATAGATGCAGGAAGAAGCTTCATGGATGACTTTAACCAAGGAGAGAATTCCTTATTTGGCCCTATGTAAAGTTTCACTTCCTTTCTTGGACCTAAAAAACTTTTTCTTCCCTATTTGACCATGCATCTTGGTATGATTCCATATTTGACCCTCTAGTACAATTTAAACACTAACGGTGTTAACTAGGTATTTATGATGACGATTTTGCCCTTAGCATAGTGTGACCAAATTTAGTAGCAGTACCCTAATATATTTGGTCAAGTTTATTTGACAAAAAAAGCTTATTTCACTAAGCCGCTGGCTTTCTTCTACCTTCCTCCCGTCCCTGACTACCTACCACTACAAGCCAGTGGAGCCTGCGCTGCCGGACACGCCCCCATGCGGCGGACCTGTGCCGCCGGCCACGTGCATGTGCACGCCGCCCTTCTTCCACTGCGGATACGCGACCCGCGTGTCCTGACCCAGTGCCCTGACCTAGGACCTTCGAGCACCAATGGAAGCTACCCCTCCGCGGAGCAGGCTCTCCTAGGTCACCGCCGCTCAGAGCAGACTCCTCCGCCGGCGGCGTGGGAACGCCTCCGTCACAGGACCGGCCGTTGATGGCTGACTGTCCGATGCCTTGTTTTAAATTTTTGGCACTGCATCTCTGTACGAGGAGGGGATTGAGAGAGGCGGGTCGGTCTGGGATTTTTTTTCCTTTTTTTCCAACGTTTTCTCCTTCACGAGGCAGAGCTGCAGGGTATGTTTAGTCCAAAAAAATAAGGCTAACGGGAAGAGCTAACAGAACGGAAGGGTCAAATAAGGAATCAAACAAAAATACACTGTCAAATAGGGAAGAATTTGTTTTCCAGGGTCAAGAAAGGAAGTGAAACTTTACAGAGGGCCAAATAAGAAATTCTCTCTTAACCAAGTTCGTATCCACGTCTACATAAAGTCCAGACTTTGACCAAGTGAAGCATTCCCTAGGCATTTACGGTCACAGGGCCTGAATTCTGTTAATAATACCACAACCTGACTAGAAAAATAGCACAAGCTAGTCTCTTGACCCACAGCAATGCGAAAGGATAGACATATACAGCAGAAGAACCTTGGAAGAGAGAGAGACTTCAATAAGTCTAATTTATCAACTGCATGTATATTTTCCATACGGTCTCATATATGATTATTTCCCTAGTATATAACCATTTACTCACTTCATTTACGTACTCCTCTAGGCTTTTTTATCCAGTATATTTAGTTGGGCTAGACTGCACAACCACAAACCATGTTCGATATAAAAATTATTCCATGCCATGTGTGGACCCAGGCCAGACCCTTTATAAAGAAGCATCGTACCGATAGGAGGTGCAATTTGTGCCTTATAGTAATGTATGCACGCCTTATCCAGCTTATAATTTACTTGGAGTGAGTGACCTCAGGAAAATGTTCACCACGGTTTTATCCAAAATGACATCATATTGTTGATACTCCGTTACTAGTTTTCTATCATGTGCTATCGTAAAACACTAGAGAGTGGGTCTCGCGCCAACAGAGGCATGTCATCAGTGATCATCTGGGTCAGTTTTATTGATGTTTGGTTTAGCATTTTCTAGACGAGCAGCAATATGCATGATCAGTCCTAACGTAAAAAGGATATAACCAATGAGGTATATTAGAGTCCCCAGCTCTGTCCATTTCGATGCATTGTTAAGTTGTAAACGTTCCTAAATTACAGTCTAAGCCAACAAAAATTTCAATGTAAAACTTGTTAATGAATTCAGAGATTATGTTGCAAGCATCGTAACTGGCCTTCCGAGGGTTGACGATTCTCTATCTGGAAGAGATACCGCTCCATATTCACAAATACTACAACAAAATTTACAATATCTAAAGAACATGACAACAAAAAATAGATACACAACGCTTTATAAATATTCTGCTATTTCGCTTTGAATCAGGATTTCGCCCCACTTTATAAATAAAGCACACATGTGAGACAGTTGCTGGTCCAGACAGCACAACGTCCAAAGAGAGACACCACTCGATACAAGTAGCTAGGGCAGCAGAACACACACGCCCAAACTAAAAAAGGAAAACAAAATGGAGATAGAGGCGGATCGACTAAATGAAGATGACCCGCAACCGTTGCGCCCACCGGAGAAGTATCACCACACTCCTAGCATCGGCTCGTCAAGCACCAAGCAGCACCTTCAAGAAGGAAAGCAAACGCTGCTGCACGGACCATAGCTGGTCCTAGGGTTTCCCCCGGCACACAGAGGGCAATGATAGGGTAGCCACGACGCCCTCCAGGAAGGAATAGTGCCCCCCGAGGGTGGCACCGCGTCAGTGTCGATCGATCCAACAAGGATTTCTCCCGAGAACCCTATCCGTCACCCTCGGGCAATCCTTTGCGTAGAAGCACCGCGAGGATGAAGCCTCACCACCACCAATCTTGTCGTCAACGAGCATGCGCCACTCCGGTCACAAAGTCGTCATCACTTTCTCACCAAGAACACCATTGCGAGGTCTGCGCGGCAGAGGCAGAAGATAGCTCGGATTGGGACTAGCAGAACCGCGACCGGCGGGAGGGAACTACCTCCACTGCCACTAACCACGAACATGGTATTCCTCCAGAGTAGGCCCCGGCCACTAACCACGCACCTCGGGCTGCCGCAGCCCGCAAGCCCTGGCTATCCCCGGACCTCGTCGGCTTCCTCCTGGCCATGAAGAGGGAGGTCCCCACCATCGACCACCTAGACGAAATGACCGACGTGTTCCCGCCGGAGTGGATCGAGAAGAGGAGACAGGAACACAAGAAGAGGGTGGCACTCTACAATAAGATCAACAACGACATTGAACTGTACCAGGACAGGATCCGCAAGGAATTGAGCGAGCACGGCTACATCCAAGCCAAGCAAGTTACCGGCGAGTGGCTGACTAGCTTTACCAAGCTCGAAGCACGGGGCAAAGAAAAATTTGCAAAGAGCAAGAAAATCGAGTCCAATGATTCCGACTTCGAGGATTAAGGCCGAGCTCTAGAATCCAGCGTGATAAATTTGATCAATATGAATTGTGATGTATGCTAAGTGATGAAGAAAATCAGCACTAGTTGCATTGTATCTGCATACTACGTACTGCAATTGCAACGCTGCTGTTGTGTTATGTTATTCGAGTTGCATTTGGATCAGGGTATCGTGGTTTTTGGGGGGTGATATTTCTCGTCTAGTCTTTTTTTGAGGTATTTCTCTTCTAGTCTCTGTTCTTGTTGCCATTCTCTAGGCCAGTTGCATACCGTGTTGTTTTTTATTTGTGTTGCAAGGGGTACGAGAGAGACTGGCGGCATTAACCAGCTTTTATGCCAATAACTTCGACATGTTCTAGTGAGCTAGCTAGCCAGTGCTTTTAATAATACTAATAAAGTATGCTGACCACCAACAGTCCTTTGTTCTATACGTATTCTATATATAACAATCCAATTACTACTCGCATCGTATATAATTAGTCTAGACCATGTTATTTCTCAACAGCTTCTTTGATTCTAGTGTAGATTGTTGCCGGATGAAATTGCTAGACCACAGCCAAGCCAAGCTTGATTGTGACATTTGGTTCGTAGTCGATTCACCTTCAGATTATAAGTTATTTGGAATGAGTGGCTCCGGGAGACAAATTAACACTTGCTGAACTCCTATATCGATAATAGAAGAACATTTTCCTACAAGACTGCACGATATGAGTTAGTGCCACCATTGCATGAGGTTTTGCTCCTCCGAAACCACGCTTGAAAGCGTTGTTCGATTCTCTCAAACACCCTACACGGGGAGCTTGTGTACCGTCATCATGTGGATCACCACGCCGAGGACAACACGATTTTGAGGAGCATAAGGCGACTTTCCCTCAATAGCATGACTCCTTTATAAGCAACAAGGAGCACACTGATTTTGTCTAAGAGGGTCTGTAAGTCTATCTTTAGGAGAAGTTTGGGTGATAAAGGAATGCCCAAGTAGGTGCAGAGAAAATCTTGATGAGGATGTCTAAATGTTTAAGGGTCAGATCGAGGCCCTGGAAATGAATTGGCATCGCCAAACCTTCGGAGAAATTTATTAGTGTTGACGCTACTGATACCGGAACATGAGAACCAAACTGATCATTGTTCCATCTGCTCTAGAGGGGTTTACAAAAAATGCAACGATGTCCACATATAGGGATGCCCAACCATCCTTTTTGCTTGGAGAGGAAGACTTCATCGGTGGCTCCCCTTCTAGGCATCAACACCACCACTTTGTTGCTTCTGCATCAATTGATACACAGAATCTTTTATTAAAATTCTATTATCCGGAGTTATTACAATTCAAGGATCTGTTATTGAGGCTAAATCAACTAGCGAGTAATAAAGAGTATTAAGCAACTAAACCATCATGTAGTCGACTAATAGACGGCTGCATCCAGAGACCATAAAATCCCGCTGCTCCAGAGGTAGTAGGTACGTATGACCATAGCTGCACCTAATGAGCCACCATGTGATTGTGATGTGTGCCAGACTGCCAAGTCAAATGATGATGAAAACCAGTATCGTTTGGCTGTGTGTACA
Organism: Avena sativa; assembly: GCA_916181665.1. Lineage (NCBI taxonomy): Eukaryota > Viridiplantae > Streptophyta > Magnoliopsida > Poales > Poaceae > Avena > Avena sativa. The sequence continues at coordinate 295,063,356 of OV702282.1, forward strand.
TAATATTGCAATCGAAGTTACCCTTCGGATTTCCATTATCAGTTGCTTCTATAGTTGTTCTCTAGATAGCTCTTTTCTTTTCTGTTCATCCTTGAATCTTAGCTAACTCTTACATCGTGTTGGTGTAAAGGTAGTGTGTAATTTGTATTTTCTTGGTATTACTATAGCCCCTTAGTTTATTGAAAAAATTGCTCTATATTTATGAGTTCTTTTATGGTACCTTTAAATGAATAATAGCCTTTCATTTTAGTGAATCTAAAGGCCCTTAACTGTTTATACTAGTGTCAAAAAAGAGACTAGTACAATTTATACTAGTGATAAAATGAGCACTATACGATAGACGGGCTGTAGTCGGGCCAGAGCCCAAAAGTACATTCCGGGCCACTGCCCTTAAGTAACAGGGTAATAATGATATTTCTAAAAAAAAGAGTATAACATCGGCGGTGGGCCGATCATCGAACTTGATTGCCGATCATTCTAACTCAGTGGACAGGATTATTAGATATAACGGAGGATTCCCTCAAAAAAAGGGAGGAGTTACACCTATCTTGGCATCTATGACGCATAAGACCCTGTTATCTATCATATTGTTGTACAGGATCCCTTTTCTATTTCTAATGTCTCTCTCTGTCCAGATCGATGAGAACAGAGCGTGAGTAGTTCTTTCTCGAGGAAACCAAGGAGGAAAGTAAATCTCCAAATATTAGCTAGCTTCTGTTGATCAATGGACCATGAGCAAATCAGTTACAAAATAGAAGATGAAAGATGAAATTCCGATCTCCTATAGTCTTTGTTATTAGATGTTAATACGCTCACCCTCTCTCTCTCTCTCTCTCTCTCTCTCTCTCTCTCTCTCTCTCTCTAAAAAATGCAAATTCACTCGTCTACACAACAAGAATAGAACACAACATAAAAAAAATCCTGTGGCAGCTCTACCTAAACTAAATTTTTAACTGAACACTGCCATAACTTTCCGCTACGTATTGTTCTTGCCGATGGAGTAAGTATTAGGACCTTCTCGTTTTCATTTGTGCCAAAGAACGCAATTACAGATCGAAACACGCGGGCCGCCGGTCCGTATCATAATGTAGTGGTCGCCGGTCCACATTCAAAAACAGCAGCAGTATTCTTTGTAAATCGAGATGAGGTTGTATCATCTTAGGAGGCGGAGTGGAGAGGGGGTGGCAGCGACGTGAGTGTGGGCAGGCGATGCACGCGTTCAGGGAGAAGCAGTACTAGCGGCGACGCGCGCCCGGGGAGATGCGGCGGTGGCGGCGCCTCACGATCTGTTCGGTGTCCATCGTTTTTTTTCCCGTAGAATTACTAGTTGGGTCTGTTGGGCCAAATCTCTTTCAACCGTCAGATAGGATTATACTAGTCACGTTTTAAGACTAGTAAAAGGTACTATAAAATACACCATATTTATACCTTTATATAAGCATCCAACTACTACTCACTTCATCTAAGACAGCCTTTGTGGGTTACATGCTCTTTGAGTTCCTTGATCCTAGTGCACCTTCATTAGTTTGATAAGACGGCTATAACACAGGCCATCATCGATGGTGATATATGCAGAAGTAGCAAAAAGAAAATAAATGGATTTGTCGAGAGCAAACCTATAGCAAATCTCTCGCGAAGGCTCACCATCAGGCTATTGCTATCAGGCAGTGGAGGTCGTTCCCTCCCGTGTGCTGATGTCATGCCGACCCTCACCGATGGTTCTACCTTCTCGGTCTTACCATCCTCACTTTGGGGGTCATGGTGAGACGATGGGGCAACATCAAGACCGTGTGGCGCGTTCTCGTGGGCCGCTAGCTTGGTGGAGCAATACAAAGTGTCCGGAAAGGTGGTTTTTTTAGGGGTCGGGATAAATCCTTGTCATTTTGACACTGACGCGGTGACGCCTGCAGGTGTCGCCGTCCTTTCTGAAGAGCGTTGGGTGTATCTCTTCCCTACCTCTTGTGGCATACCGGGGAAAACCCTAGGACCCGTCCGGGCAGCAGTGTCGTCGTCATCACTTTCCTTCTTGGAGGTGTTGCTTGGTATCCGGCAATTTGGACTGTTAGATGCGTGGTACATCTCCGGAGGGCGCAACGGTGGCGAGTTATCTTTGTTTTCGTCGATTTTCCGCTGTCGGCTTTATTTACTTTTCTATCTTCTTGTGCGTATTTTTCTTCCTTGTTTTCTTGGTTCTTTATTTTCGGCGTTGTGTTGTCTGGTCTAGCAGCGGGCTCTATCGGTTGGTTGCTATATTTATATAGTTGTGCGAAAGCCTATTTCAAGGATCAACAGCTTGCATAATCTCACAAACACGACGCCTCCTCGATACCCCTGTAGATCAGTAGATGGCATTCACCAAGTTTATTTTCTGCAGTTTACAGACTCCAGTACAAGCCCAGCGCTCGTCCTGGAGACAAATACACACACTTGGGCTCGATCCGACCCCGACTCCGACTTGCGCTCTGGTTCCCACTGCTACGGAGAAGTCAGGTTCGCCCCTGCCTCTCTCTCTCTCTGCTATGTAATCTTCCTAGTCAACACGAACGCCCACCTCCAACCACAATCCACCCAACCCCGATCATGGCAGGCAAGGACGATTTCCTCGAGCACATGATGCCGGTGGCTGAGGCGCTTCAGGAACAGCAGAAGGAGGAGACCACCAATGACTCGTTGCAAGCACATGGGATTCCTCTCGAGCAGGGCATATGCACTAACCACTCACCTCCGGCCGCCGCAGCCCACAAGCCCCGGCTATCCCCAGACCTCGTCGGCTTCCTCCTGGCCATGAAGAGGGAGGTCCCCACCATCGACCACCTAGACGAACTGACCGACGTGTTCCCGCCGGAGTGGATCGAGAAGAGGAGGCAGGAACACAAGAACAGGGTGGAGCTCTACAATAAGATCGACGACGACATTGAACTGTACCAGGATAAGATCCGCAAGGAACTGAGCGAGCACGGCTACATCCAAGCCAAGCAAGTCAGCGAAGAGTTGCTGGCTAGCTTTACTAGGTTGGAAGCACGGGGCAAAGAAAAATTTGCAAAGAGCAAGAAAATCGAGTTCAACGATTCCGACTTCGAGGACTAAGGCGGAGCTCTAGAATCCAGCGTGATAAATTTGATCAATATGAATTGTGATGTAGTACGCTAAGTGATGAACAAAATCAGCACTAGCTAGTTGCATTGTATCTGCATACTACTTACTACTTCAATTGCAACGCTGCTGTTGTGTTATGTTACTCGTCTAGTCTACGTCATTCCCCTTTTTTTTGTTATCAATGTCTTTGTTCTTGTTGTCATTCTCTAGGCCAGTTGCATACACGGAACGAGATTGTAGAACAGACACCGTGCTGTTTTTCATTAGACTTATATAATATCTCAAGCATTGTCGATCATGTGTTGCGAGGGGGACGAGAGAGACTGGCAGCACTAACCAGCTTGTATGCCAATAACTTAGACATGTTCTAGTGAGCTAGCTAGCCAGTGCTTTTAATAAGGGAAGGACTAAGCGTCCTCCGAAGGATGCGATCCTTCCCAACCTCCGGATCCCGTGAACGACACGTGTCCAGGAGCACTGACGCACATGAAACTCCTCCCAAGCACGACTGGGTCAGCAGTTTAATGAAGAGAAAATAACTCCCTTCCCCGCCCATCCCGTTTGCGCTTGCATCCCTCCTCTATGAGCCACGACCATCACCAGAGAACCACGGCACACCATCGCCGGAGAAATCCCGTCATGCCACCTTCAGAGAACTCTGCTGAAAGCACCTCCCTTCTACATCTGAAGAACCTCCGCCCTTTTTGTGGCAGCTTCACCTTCCCCTTGGAAGCACCAGGCCGCCCTCACCACCGTTGTCGCCGGAGAAGACATCGATCCGCCATGGGGGAGGTGGTGATTCATATGGTGCAAAAAAAGGGGAGATTTGTAGCAACAAAAATTTTACTATGATGCAAATTCAGGAAACACTTGTAGCGAAAAATATCTTTCTAGATGCAAATCCACATATCGTTCTAGCAAAAAAGTTTATATAATGCAAATCCACAAAACATATGTAGCAGAAAATTTCTTCTTGGATGCAAATTCATGAAATCATTGTAGCAAAAAAATTGTTCATATAATGCAAATCCATAAATCGTATGTAGCAAAAAAATTCTCTTCCTAGATGCAAATCCACAAAATCATTGTAGCAAAAACATTGTTCACAAACAAAATATATGTAGCAGAAAATTATTTCCTAGATGTAAATCCACATAATCGTTATAGAAAAAAGATTGTTCATATAATGCAAATCCACAAGACGGATGTAGCAGAAATCCACGGCGGAGGACAATAAGGTGACGAGCTTGGGGGCCATACGCCTATGGTAACACTGCGACCCCCTCTTATGGTAGCTCCTTCACTGTCCCTTGGCAGCAACTCCCCCGACTAGTCACAGCTAAGCCAGCCTCCCTTGGCAGGACCGCCACCCACCGCTTGCAGTAGCGCAGCCCTCCCCGGAAGCTCCGTCCCTTGGTAGCACGGCCGCCTCCCTTCACAGCATCTTTGCTGACCGGTCACAGCTCCCCCAGCCTTCCATGGTAGCTTCGTTGCATGCCGCTTACATTACCTCCCCCTCCTCTTGCAGCTCCTCCACATACCGGCGAGATCTGGAGCAATATGGTGGTGCAAAGGGGATTCGATCATAGGAATGCGAGCACGAGCAAGGCGCGTGGGCAGGACAGCGGCGGCGCTGTGTGGGCGGGGCGGCGGCGGCAACACATCGGGCATCCTGTTTGCCTAAGACAGACGTGAGGAAGGAGAAGGGGAAATAATACGGAGGAGAAAAGTCCGGGAGAGATAAGCTTGCAGGTGAGGGCCCGTGGTTTGCTGTCTCCGATTTGTGAGGACGCGTGGCGCTCGCTTAACCCGGAGGACGCCGAGCATGGGATCCTCCGAGGCGATAAGAGCGTTTTCCTTTTAATAATAGTAACTTATGTCGACCACCAACAGTCCTTTATTGTTCTGTACGTATTCTATATGTAACAACCTAATTACTACTCGCATCGGTATATAACTAGACCATGTTATTTCTCAACAGTTCAACTCAGTTCTTTGATTCTAGTGTAGATTGTGGCCGGATGAAATTGCTAGACCACGGCCAGGCCAAGCTTGATTGTGACATTTGGTTCGTATTCGATTCACCTTCAGATTATAAGTCATTTGGAATGAGTGGCTCTGGGAGACCAATTAACACTTGCTGAATTGTTCTATCGATGCTAGAAGAACATTTTCCTACAGTAATCTAGGATATGCGTCAGTGTCCACCATTTCATGAGGTTTTGCTCCTCCGAAACCACACTCGAATGCGTTGTCCGATCCTCTCAAAGACCCTAGGCGGGGAGCTTGTGCACCTTCATCATGTAGATCGCCACCGAGGACAACACGATTTTGACGAGCATAAGGCAACTTTCCCTCAATGGCATGACTACTTTCTAAGCAAAAGGAGCACATTGATTTTGTCTAGGAGGGTCTGTAAGTCTATCTTTAGGAGAAGTTTGGGTGATAAAGGCATGCCCGTGTAGGTGCGGAGAAAATCTTGATGAGGATGCCCAAATGTTGAAGGGTAAGGGTCAGATCGAGGGCCTGGAAACGAATTGGCATCACCAAACCTTTGGAGAAGTTTATTGGTGTTGAGGCCAGTGATACCAAAACATGAGAACCAAATTGATCATTGTTCCATCTGCTCTATAAGGCTTTACAAAAATTGCAACGAGGTCCGCGCATAGGAATGCCCAACCATCCTGGGAGCTTGGAGAGGAAGCCTTCATCGGTGGCTCCCCTTCCAGGCATCAATACCACCACTTTGTTGCCATTTTTTCCCAAAAAGGAATAAAACTCGGTTTCTGCATCAATTGATGCACACAATCTTTTATTAAAATTCTTTCATCCGAACTTATTACAATTCAAGGATCTGCTATTGAGGCTAAATCAACTAGCGAAAAATAAAAGGTATTAACCAACTAAACCATCATGTAGTGGACTCCAGTGGTAGTAGGTATGACCATAGCTGCACCTAATGAGCCACCATGTGATTGTGATGTGTGCCAGACTGCCAAGTCAAGTGATGATGAAAACCAGTACCATTTGGACTGTGTGTACATACTATTGCACTCGCAGTTACCCGTTGGATTTCCATAATCAGTTGCTTCTATAGTTGTTTTCTAGATAGCTCTTTTCTTTACTGTCCATCCTTAAAGCTTGGCTAACTTTTACTGTTTTACATCGTGTTGGTGTAAAGGTAGTGTGTAATTTGTATTTTCTTGGTATTAATATAGCCCCTTAGTTTATTGGAAAAATAGCTATATATGTATACCTTTATATAAGCATCCAACTACTACTCACTTCATATAAGACAACCCTTGTGGGTTCAACATTTCAACTACATGCTCTTTGAGTTCCTTGATCCTTTGAGTTCCTTGATCCTAGTGCACATTCATTAGTTTGATAAGACTACTATAACACAGGCCATCATCTATCGTGATATATGCAAAAAAAATAGAAAAACATAAAAAAATTGGATTTGTCGAGAGCAAACCCACATCAAATCTCTCGCGAATGCTCGTGGCAAATCAGCTACTCCCTCTGATCCATATTACTTGTTACTGAAATGGATGTATTTAGACATGTTTTAGTTTTAGATACATCTATTTTAACGACAAGTAATATGGATTGGAGGGAGTATAAGATTTACCGCTGGCTCAAATAAAACTCATGGCAAAATCAGAGACACTACAGGAATGGGAAGCTACTCCGACGGCCGGTCACTACGCCGACGGCCAAACGTCGGGGCCGTCGGCGTAGCCATCGTCTAGGCCAGCTCCGCCAAGCAACCGTCGGCGTAGAATTGCCCTCGGTATATCCTATGCTATGCCGACGGCTGCCCTTGGCGTAGCTATTTTTTATTTTATCTCATTAAACTTTGAAAAATCATAACTAAATCATTCTAATTCAGAAAAATACAAATAATATATCAAAATTTGCAGAAAAATAAGACATATCTATCTACACTCAAATAATACACATTTGTAAATAAAAATTAAGTAAAACATAAAACATTATATATAGTTTAAAACGGGCATAAAAAAATCTAAAATGATTGAAACAATGCGAAACCTTCGCGTCGTGTTATATTATGTGACATAGTTAGAAGGAAAAATATAAAACTTGGTATATTGATTATGTCTCATAGAAACCTTCACAAAATGACCTATCTCATTCGAGGTTTATTCTTGGCTTTCTGGTCAAATGACCAAAGTTATGGCTAGAATCAAGGCATAGTTTGTGATAATGTGCCCATATTGTGCATACACATGCATCATGGGATAACGAACAATGTTGTAGGAGGAAACTTTCCTTTTTGTCGCACCAAAAAGGCATTTTCCATTTTCCGAGTATAAAAAACGAACGGTTTTGTGAAGCAACCACCAAATGGCTAATTCAAAATGGTACCACCACATTTTACAAAAATACTATACCACCTTATATGGACAATGTCCCAATAAGGGGATCCGAAACCTTTCCGTCCACCTCTGGTGAAAAAGACAAATTCCTGCCGAATCGGTAGGAAGTGGGTCAGATATGGACTACAGGTACATGATCCGATGCTCATGTTTTTCTACAAAAATCATTTTTAGGTTCACAATATGCTATTTTATCAAAGATCCAATGCAAGTTTAGCAAGGCTCGGCCCCGAGCTAAGAATCTTCATGCCCGGCGTTCGACAAAGTTTGACGATAGTTTAAAACGGGCATAAAAAATTCAAAAACGATCGAAACAATGCGAAACCTTCGCGTGGTGTCATATTATGTGACATAGTTACAAGGAAAAATATCAAACTTGGTACATTGATTATGTCTGAAAAAAACCTTCACAAAATGACCTATCTCATTCGAGGTTTCTTGGCTTTCGGGTCAAATGACCAATGTTATGGCTAGAATCAAGGCATAGTTTGTGATAATATGCCCATATTGTGCATACACATGCATCATGGGATGGCGAATAATGTTGCAGGAGGAAGTTTTCCTTTTCGTCGCACCAAAAAGGCATTTTCCATTTTCCGAGCACAAAAAACGGACGATTTTGTGAAGCAACCACCAAATGGCTAATTCAAAATGCTACCACCACATTTTACAAAAATACTATACCACCTTATATGGACAATGTACCAACAGGGGTATCCGAAACCTTTCCGTCCACCTCTGGTGAAAAAGACAAATTCCTGCCGAATCGGTAGGAAGTGGGTCAGATATGGACTACAGGTACATGATCCGATGCTCATGTTTTTTTACAAAAATCATTTTTAGGTTCACAATATGCTATTTTATCAAAGATCCAATGCAAGTTTAGCAAGGCTCGGCCCCGAGCTAAGAATCTTCATGCCCGGCGTTCGACAAAGTTTGACGATAGTTTAAAACGGGCATAAAAAATTCAAAAACGATCGAAACAATGCGAAACCTTCGCGTGGTGTCATATTATGTGACATAGTTATAAGGAAAAATATCAAACTTGATACATTGATTATGTCTGAAAAAAACCTTCACAAAATGACCTATCTCATTCGAGGTTTCTTGGCTTTCGGGTCAAATGACCAATGTTATGGCTAGAATCAAGGCATAGTTTGTGATAATATGCCCATATTGTGCATACACATGCATCATGGGATGGCGAACAATGTTGCAGGAGGAAGTTTTCCTTTTCGTCGCACCAAAAAGGCATTTTCCATTTTCCGAGCACAAAAAACGGACGATTTTGTGAAGCAACCACCAAATGGATAATTCAAAATGCTACCACCACATTTTACAAAAATACTATACCACCTTATATGGATAATGTCCCAACAGGGGTATCCGAAACCTTTCCGTCCACCTCTGGTGAAAAAGACAAATTCCTGCCGAATCGGTAGAAAGTGGGTCAGATATGAACTACAGGTACAAGATCCGATGCTCATGTTTTTTTACAAAAATCATTTTAGGTTCACAATATGCTATTTTATCAAAGATCCAATGCAAGTTTAGCAAGGCTCGGCCCCGAGCTAAGAATCTTCATGCCCGTCGTTTGACAAAGTTTGACGATAGTTTAAAATGGGCATAAAAAATTCAAAAACGATCGAAACAATGCGAAACCTTCGCGTGGTGTCATATTATGTGACATAGTTGTAAGTAAAAATATCAAAGTTGATATATTGATTATGTCTCAAAAAACCTTCACAAAATGACCTATCTCGTTCGAGGTTTCTTGGCTTTCGGGTCAAATGACCAATGTTGTGGCTAGAATCAAGGCATAGTTTGTGATAATGTGCCCATATTGTGCATACACATTCATCATGGGATGGCGAACAATGTTGCAGGAGGAAGTTTTCCTTTTCGTCGCACCAAAAAGCCATTTCCCATTTTCCGAGCACAAAAAACGGACGATTTTGTGAAGCAACCACCAAATGGCTAATTCAAAATGCTACTATCACATTTTACAAAAATACTATACCACCTTATATGGACAGTGTCCCAACAGGGGTATCCGAAACCTTTCCGTCCACCTCTGGTGAAAAAGACAAATTCCTGCCGAATCGGTAGGAAGTGGGTCAGATATGAACTACATGTACATGATCCGATGCTCATGTTTTTTTACAAAAATAATTTTTAGGTTCACAATATGCTATTTTATTAAAGATTCAATGCAAGTTTTTCTTTTCATCGCACCAAAAAGCCATTTTTCATTATCCGAGCGCAAAAATGGAATTTTCTAAAGCAACCACCAAATAGATAATTCAAAAAATGGAGGGTTTGTGATTAGTTGATATGGATATCATATTTGGATTCCTCTCATTTTTCTGATCAATTTAGACATATTATTTGTTAAATTCCGATTTACAGATTTAAAGATATTAATTATTACATATTAAATAGAAAAATAGAAAAAAGTAAAATTATTATATTTTTATTTGAATTCAATAATATTTTTTACTTATTTATTATTGTTTACTTAGATAATTGTTTGTAATTTTAAAAAATACAAACATGTGACATGTTGATATAAGGGTTAATAGGATTGATATCATAGTATTGACAACAATGTATGAATTATTTTGCGGAAACAGATTCTAAAGGAACGAGGAAGTTAAGCGTGTTGAAGCTGGAGTAGTATTAGGATGGGTGACCGGCCGGGAAGTTTGACCAAGACTGCAATTTAATTAAATATTAAGTGTAATTAGTGTTAAAAATGTTCAAAGTGAGAAATTAACGAGTCAAACAATTCAAAGATTCAAAAATTGAGAAAAAAATAAAAATAAAAAATTATCTTTTAAAAAAAAAATATTTTGCAACCTGACGACAAGCTATGCCGACGGCCGCTACGCCGACGGCATTGCCCTCGGCGTAGCATACGCCGACGGCATTTTGATACGCCGACGGCCTCTACGTGCTCCGCCGAGAGAGACCTTTGCCGAGAAGGCTACGCCGAGGGCAGCCGTCGGCGTACCATACGCCGAGGGCATTTTAGCCTACGCCGACGGCGTTTTGCCCTCGGCGTAGCGCGCGCGTCCTGTAGTGAGACGGCCAGGCCTCAAGGTTTTTCACCAGCCCAAATATCATCACATCAAATCGGTGGCCTAATAAAGCTCACGGCAAATCAGTGATGCCCCACCGCTAAACGCTTTTGGCTTCCTCAACATCGGCACAAAAGGATATCAACTCGACTGTGCACCTCACCATCTTCCTCTAGGGTCCAATCTACCACAACGTGACACCTTCCGCAATGTTCACTCTCTATTTTAGGGGGATATCAGCCAACGAGTTTCTACTACAGTTTCTCTCCAGTTTGACCATCAGCGACACTCTTGTTGTTCACACGCTACCTCTACAATTATGGGGTATGTTAGAGTATATGTCCAGTTATAGAAAGATTAGGTAAATATATATAGGATTTTTTTCTTCTCTTCTACTCCAAATTGATCCATTGTAATGTAATCCTATATACTTTCCCGAGAGGCTCAATAACACACCCACCGCATTAGGCCAAACCTATTTGTTCCCAATCAGTAAAACGTTTGCAAATGCATCTCTTCAGACCGGTGAAAACCTCTTCAAACAACTTGTAAAATTGTGTGTGCTTACGTTTGGTAGGTGGACTATATTCATAGAAGGAAACTGATACATGCCATGTCATCTCCTTTCTAACAGTTTCAATCTCAGAAAGTACTTCGCACATGAGGGCAGTAACATGTGTCACATGTCACACAATCTTCCTCTTCATCTAGAATCATAGCTCCACGTCCTCTGAGTTAACATATTCCGAGGTTTTGAACCTTATTATACAATGTACATCTACCACGGCAAATTAAGTGGTCTACAGATGAGGACATCTAACAACTTCTGTTGTAGTTTTTTCATGAAAACATCGAACCTATTCTGGACGCAAGTCTGCTTCTTCGGCTTCCTCCTCGCCATGAAGGAACCAACCCTTAATAAAGAAGCACATCATATCGATAGGAGGTGCAATATGTGCCTAGTAATCGTATGCAAGCGGCAACGCCTTATTCAGCTTATAATTTATTGGGAGTGAGTGGCCTCGGGAAAACATCCACCACAATTCACTAGTGGAAACGAGGTCTTTTGTTGATCCCGAAAAAGGGCTTTAACACCGGTTCTTCTACGAACCGGTGTTAAAGGGGGGCCGTACCTGCGTGGCCCCTACGGCAAAAAAGGAGCCCCCCTTTAACACCGGTTCATGCCACGAACCGGTGTTAAAGGTCCCTGCAGCAGTGCCCCGCGCACCCCCCCCTTTAACACCGGTTCGTGGCATGAACCGGTGTTAAAGGGGGGACTATATAAGACACCACCCCAGCCCACACACACCCCACTCTTCCATTCTTTCACATTTTGGAGCCTAGCAAGAGGGTGTGAAGAGTGCTAGTTTGTGTTTTTTTCATATGCACAAGAGGTGTTCGGTGAAATGCCCGAGAGCTCAAAATAAGTTTTCTTGTTGCTCTTTCCGTCTCGGTCGAGGTCGGCAACTATAGTTTCATGTGTCATTGATGTACTATATATATAAATGGTCATCTCCCTATTATTTTTTTGATATATACTACATATTAATGCAGATGAACCGGCAATGGATGTACGGTGACCGCCGCACTTCCGAGTACATTACGGGCCTCCAAAATTTCATCGTTGTGGCTAATGCAAACCGTGGTCACAATGGTTTTATGTGCTGTCCGTGTGTTCACTGTCAGAACAAGAAAGACTACTCAAATACCAGAACCATTCACGCCCACCTGCTTCGATCCGGTTTCATGCCCAGCTATAATTGTTGGACCAAGCACGGAGAAAAAGGGGTTGTGATGGAAGACAACGAAGAAGAAGAGGATGATGACAACTATCATAATATGTATCCTGAATATGATGATAATGCAACGGAGGTAGATAATGAAGATCAAGAGGGAGCAGATGGGCCCGCTGATGACGATCTTGGTCGGGCCATTACTGATGCAAAGGAAGAATGTGAAACTGAAAAGGAGAAGGAGAAGCTGGAGCAGATGTTAAAGGATCACAAAACATTGTTGTATCCAACTTGCGAAGATGGCCACAAAAAGCTAGGTGCCACACTGGATTTGCTGCAATGGAAGGCAGAGAATGGTGTGACTGACAGCGCATTTTCAAAGTTGTTGGTAAAAATGAAGAATCTTCTTCCAAGAAATAATGAGTTGCCCGACAGTACATACCAAGCAAAGAAGGTTGTCTGCCCTCTAGGATTAGACGTGCAGAAGATACATGACTGCATTAATGACTGCATCCTCTAACGGGGTGAGAAGTACGAGAATTTGGATGCATGCCCGGTATGCACTGCATTGTGGTATAAGATCAGACGAGACGATCCTGGCGATGTTGAGGGCGAGGCCCCTAGGAAGAAGGTTCCCGCCAAGGTTATGTGGTATGCTCCTATAATACCACGGTTAAAACGTCTCTTCAGAAATAAAGAGCATGCCAAGTTGTTGCGATGGCACATGGAAGACCGTAAGAAAGACGCGATGTTGAGACACCCCGCTGATGGGTCACAGTGGAGAAAAGTCGAGCGAGAGTACCCGGACTTCGCACGTGACGCAAGGAACTTAAGGTTTGGTCTAAGTACAGACGGCATGAATCCTTTTGGTGAGCAGAGCTGCAGTCACAGCACCTGGCCTGTGACCCTATGTATCTATAACCTTCCTCCTTGGTTGTGTATGAAGAGGAAGTTCATTATGATGCCAGTGCTCATCCAAGGCCCGAGGCAACCCGGCAACGACATTGATGTGTACCTAAGGCCATTAGTTGAAGAACTTTTACAGCTGTGGGCCAAACCAGGTGTACGTATGTGGGATGAGCACAAAGGGGAGCCATTTGACCTACGAGCATTGCTTTTTGTAACCATCAATGATTGGCCTGCTCTTAGTAACATTTCAGGGCAGACAAACAAGGGATACAATGCATGCACACACTGTTTAGATGATACTGAAAGTGTATATTTGGATAAATGTAAGAAGGTTATGTACCTAGGGTATCGCTGATTTCTTCCGAACCTGCATCCAGTAAGAAAGAAAGGCAAGCATTTCAAACATCTGGCAGAACCCCGGAGGAAGCCTGTCCTCCGTACCGGTGAGGAGGTATTTGGTATGGTCAAGGACCTAGAAGTAATCTTTGGAAAAGGTCCTGGCAGTCTATCTATTCCGAATGACGATGCCGGACATGCGCCCATGTGGAAGAAGCAATCTATATTTTGGGACCTACCCTATTGGAAAGTCTTAGAGGTCCGCTCTTCAATCGACGTGATGCACGTGACTAAGAATGTTTGCGTGAACCTGCTAGGCTTTCTAGGAGTGTATGGGAAGACAAAAGATACACCGGAAGCACGGTAGGACCAGCAACGTCTGAAGGCCCCTGAAGAGCCTATGCATCCTGAGAACGAGAAGGATAAACGATGCAACTTAACTCCTGTCAGCTACGCTCTTACCAAAGCAGAGAAGGAAATCTTTTTTGAATATCTGAGCAGTATCAAGGTCCCGTCTGGCTTCTCGTCGAATATAAAGGGAATAATAAATATGGCAGAGAAAAAATTCCAAAACCTGAAGTCTCATGACTGCCACGTGATTATGACACAATTGCTTCCGATTGCATTGAGGGGGCTTCTACCTGAAAATGTTCGAGTACCCATTGTGAAGCTATGTGCATTCCTCAATGCAATATCTCAGAAGGTAATCGATCCAGAAAGCCTACCAGGGTTACAAACAGATGTGGCCCAATGTCTTGTCGGCTTTGAGTTGGTGTTCCCACCATCCTTCTTCAATATTATGACGCATCTCTTGGTTCACCTAGTATAAGAGATTGCCATTCTCGGTCCTGTATTTCTACACAATATGTTCCCCTTTGAGAGGTACATGGGAGTCTTAAAGAAATATGTTCATAACCGTGCTAGCCAGAAGGAAGCATCTCCAAGGGCTATGTAACAGAGGAGGTCATTGAGTTCTGTGTTGATTTTATTCCTGACCTTAAGGCGATTGGTGTTCCAGAATCACGACATGAGGGAAGACTGCGTGGAAAAGGCACCCTAGGATGTAAAGCAATGATATGTAGGGACGGGCATTCTCTCAATCAAGCACACTACACGGTTTTACAAAGATCTATCTTGGTTGCCCCGTATATCAATGAACACAAGAATTTAATACGCCTCAAACACCCGGGGCAGTCTGATGAATGGATTATAAGTGAACACATGGCGAGTTTTGGCGGCTGGCTGCAAAGACTTCTCACGAATAACACCACTGTTGGGGATCAGCTGTACTTGTTGACCAGGACACCATCTTCGACTGTATGTACTTTCCAAGGGTACGAGATAAATGGGAATACATTTTACACGATAGGCCAAGATAAAAAGAGCACCAACCAAAACAGTGGTGTCCGCTTCGATGCAGCAGAAGACAATGGGCAAAAGACCACGTATTATGGGTTCATAGAGGAGATATGGGAACTTGACTATGGACCTAATTTTAAGGTCCCCTTGTTTCGATGCAAATGGGTCAAGCTAACAGGAGGAGGGGTTGAGGTAGATAAGAAGTACGGAATGACAACGGTGGATCTCAACAATCTTATGAAGGTAGACAAGAACTTAGACGAACCATTCGTCCTAGCCAATGATGTGGCTCAGGTTTTCTATGTGAAGGACATGTCCTCCAGACCAAAAAAAAAGAAAAAATATGCAAACGAATACATCATATGATGAGCCAAAGCGTCACATAGTTCTTTCAGGGAAAAGAAACATCGTGGGAATCGAGGACAAGACATACATGTCAGAAGATTATAATAAGTTTGATGAAATTCCGCCCTTCACAGTGAAAACTGACCCAAGCATTCCGTTAAGTAAAGAAGATGCTCCATGGTTACGTCTGAAGCGATCATAAGGAAGGACATATGCCAAGAAGTTCATGCTCATATTATGTAACTCTAGTTCATGTTTTTAATATTAATACATGTCTTGAGTGTTAGTCATGTTTTGTGGATGGACCGGGACTACGAGAAGAAGTTGTCCCGATTCGTACTTACCATTAAGATCTGGTCTCCAAACACGCGCGGTCACATATTAGGGAGTGCCTCTATGACCAGTTTCTTGGAGATGCCGGAGGACTAGGCTCCGTCGGCATCTCCCTGAAACTGGCCGTAGTGGTGTCCCTGCTCTCGAAAACCATCTTGCAGCTTTGTAACTTCTCTAACTAGATCAATACACCTGGGAGCTAACTAATTTCACATATTAGGGAGTGCCTCTATAACCAGTTTCTCGGAGATGCCGGAGGACTGGGCTCCGTCGGCATCTCCCTGAAACTGGCCGTAGTGGTGTCCCTGCCTCAAACTGGCTGGAGGACTGGACTCACAAGGATGCCTATTTATAGTACAAACAGCTCGACATAGTGTCGACACTTACGAAATAATGTCGACACTCACCCCTATTATTAGTGCTGACTCGTGTTTTGTCCCGGTTGGTGTCTCCAACCGGGACTAAATGGTGACACCATCCGGGACAAGGTACACGCCGCACGACATAATGTCGACACTCACCCCTATTATTAGTGCTGACTCGTGTTTTGTCCCGGTTGGTGTCTCCAACCGGGACTAAAGGTTCATCTTTAGTCCCGGTTGGTGACACCATCCGGGACAAGGTACACGCCGCACGACATAATGTCGACACTCACCCCTATTATTAGTGCTGACTCGTGTTTTGTCCCGGTTGGTGTCGACTGTAGGGGGTTGGCCTCCATTGTCATTGCACATCTCTAGACTCATATCTGCAACCTCATCACTCTTTCCCATGGCTTCCACCGTAGCACTAACCCCCAGGGAGGCGGAGGTGCTTTGCGCCTCGAACTACCCCTGCCCGTCGGGCTACTGTGTCCCCGTTGGCTGGATGCTGAGCGTCGGAGGCGTGCCGGTTCCTCCTGTCCCTCTAGGTGTGGCGCGCCGGATGGCCATCACGAACCACTACTACTTCGAGCTCACGCCGGAGCAGCGGAGGAATCCCAGATGGCATCCCGACTATTTCCCTACTTGGGAAGCCTTCTTCGTGGATCGGCGTGAGAGGGCGCTCGCCAGGCACGAGGAGGATAGCCCACCTCCTCCTAACTTCAACGAGGCCGGCCGTCGGCTATGGTGGCGCGGTCGGACTCTCCAGAGCGTCATGGCCTATGACACTGCCGCCGACTCTAACCCTCGTCTGCGCTACCCTCAAGTCCAGCCCACGCGCTACCCTCAAGTCCAGCCCACGTGTACTCTCCAGAGGTTCAATTACGGCGACCCCGACGACGACAGCGATGACGGAGGCGGCGAGTACGACGACTACAGTGGCGAGTATTACACGTGTAGGCAGGAGCATGACTGAATCACTCCAACATTCCGAAACAAGTTCGGCCGATTGTTACTTAATCTGGCCATGTATCTTAATTTTCAGTTCTTTTATGTATCTTAATTTTCAGTTCCAGTTCGGCTTTATGTAACTTACTATTAGTTGGCTATTAGTTCAGCTTTATCTGGTATATTGATTATGTCTCGAAAAAACCTTCACAAAATGACCTATCTCATTCGAGGTTTCTTGGCTTTCGGGTCAAATGACCAATGTTATGGCTAGAATCAAGGCATAGTTTGTGATAATATGGCCATATTGTGCATACATGTGCATCATGGCATGGCAAACAATGTTGCAAGAGGAAGTTTTCCTTTTTATCGCACCAAAAAAGCATTTTCCATTTTCCGAGCATAAAAAATGGACGGTTTTGTGAAGCAACCACCAAATGGCTAATTCAAAAACCACCAACACATTTTACAAAAATACTAGACCACCTTATATGCACAATGTACCAACAGGGGGATCTGAAACCTTTCCGTCCACCTCTGGTGAAAAAGACAAATTCCTACCGAATCGGCAGGAAGTGGGTCAGATATGAACTACAAGTACATGATACGATGCTCATGATTTTTTACAAAAATCATTTTTAGGTTCACAATATGCTATTTTATCAAAAAACAATGCAAGTTGAGCGAGGCTTGGTGAGATTCAAGTGTATACAAAAGATGCGACATTTAAATATCCAATCAATTAAAAAATGTTAATACAAAAGATGCGGCATTAAAATATGATTTGATCTAATAAAAATCATTTTTTAGATGCTTAATATTTCTTATGTTCAAAGTTTTAGGATTTAACAATTTATTTTTGTTTGAATTGAATAATCAAAATTTATATGTAAGTGTTTTAATTATTTTGAAAATTTTCATGTAAAGTAAATATAAAATGATTAACATGAATGGATAGATATTATTTTTCTGAAAATTATGATATATTATTCATATTTTTCTGAGTTGAAATGAAAAATATATGAATTTTCTAAATTCATATCATATTTTTTGAATTAAAAATGCCCCTTTAATGCATGAAATAAATGCCCCCCTTTAACACCGGTTCCACCAGACAGGAACCGGTGTTAAAGGGGGGGGAATTTATTTCGTTTCCCGCGCGCACCACCCCCCCCTTTAACACCGGTTCCTGGATGGAACCGGTGTTAAAGAGGGGAGGGTAATAAATGCGCGCGGGAAACGGAACCCCCCCCCTTTAACACCGGTTCCAGCCACGAACCGGTGTTAAAGGGGAGTATTAAATTCGCCTTCCCCTTCCTTTCTTCCCCTAGAGCCAGATCGAACACCGCCGGCCGTAGAGAGAAGCGCCGCCACCGCCGCCCGAACACCGCTCGCGCGTCTCGCCGCCGATCGAACACCGCTCGCGCGTCTCGCCGCCGCCGCCCTCGGAGTGAGGGAGGAATCGTCCGTATCGCTGCCGCCGCCTCCATTGTCGAGCTTCGGAGCTCGAGGTCCGCCGCCCCCGACCCTCTCTTTTCTGCACTTGACCGCATCGCCTGACCACCTCTTCCCCTGCAGGAGCAGCCGACCGCGCCTCGCCGGAGCACCGCCGACGCAGCCCGTCAACGCCGCCCGTCTCCGCCTCTCGTAGGCCACCTCAACACCGACGTCGCCCGTCAATGCCGCCCGACGAGCCCGCCGCCCGACGAGCCCGCCGCTAGCACCGCCGCCCGACGAGACCGCCGCATCCGCCGCTAGAACCGCCGCCCGACGAGCCCGCCGCCTCTGTACGTCACCCCACCGGTGAGCAAACCAGAATGCGCCACCTGTCTGCCATGTCAGCGATGACACAGCGCCAGTCAACGTTGACTCTCCTGAAAAATAGAAGAAAAGATAAAAATTGCAGAAAATTGTATAATCTTGCAAAAATCATATAAAAAGATTCGTAGATCCAAAAAATAGCAAATTATATATCAGTGAATTCAGAAAATTGAGTAGATTATTAATATCAAGTTGGATTTAACTTTTACAATACGTGTTTACTGTAATGATTTAATTAGTTTTAATGGTCTTTTAGGTTAATAAATTCATAGTAAAATATCTCCTGGTCCAAAAATTACAAATAATATACCTATGGATTCACAATTGTGTGTAGATCATCAATATGCAAATGGTTAAGCCAAATAATATAAGGTTTTTCAGCAATTAAATAAATGGTAGAATGTCTTATTTAGAGTAATAAATTCATAAGAAAATAAATAATGTTCAGAAAATTACAAATAATATGTCCCTAGAATCACAACCCCGTGGGGATTATATATCTGATTTTAGTTTGATTTTTAGACAACAGAAACTATTTAAATGATTTAAAACCCATTAAACACTATTTAAATCATAAGAAAAAGTTTTGTAACTCTGATTAGGGTGAATCCAACGCCTACTGGTTCGTATTAATGTCCTCTATCCATTGTGACTTATTAAATTGCCATGCATGCATTTGTTTGATCTCTATGTGCTATTGTTTATGTTGTATGAAATTGTTTGCTCGATAGATTGCGAGGAGTGCAACGTGTGTGAGATCTGACTCATCCTGATTAAAACTTGTTTGCTCGATAAATTGTACTACATGCATAGATTAAAACTTGTATACAAATTGGACCTCTGACTCATTTGTGTATTTATTTGTGTATTTTTGTATGAATAATATGTATATTTGTGTATGAATCCAAGTCCACTTGAATGTTTACACTCTTACTCTAGATAATATTATTGTTTTAGAAACTATGGATCCACTTAGTAGAAACCTTGAAGAAGAAGAAATAATGGAGAACATTATTGATGAGGACACCTCACAATATCTGAACTTGGAGGGACATGATGACGACAACTCAAGTACTAGTCATGGAGAAGATGAAGACTCCGGTGAACGCAATTTAATGGTTACAAAGTCCGGCGAGATATATGCATTGATTAAGCCTCTGCTGACTTCCACCAACAATCTTCTTCTACATGTATTAATTAACGCTTCTTTCTTCTTTTAGCCCTCTGGATTGACCAGCCATCAACCATCTTCTTCTACGAAAAAGAGCAAGCGAGGCGCGAGCCAGCGGTTGAAAGATCGTGTAAAGTTCACGATCGAAGCAGTCCGTGTTGATGGCAGGCCGATGGAGCCCAAAAAGGCCGCAGACAAATTTGTACGTCAGGCTGGAGTTCTTGTTAGGGACCAAATCCCAATCATAATTGAAAATTGGAATAAGCCAAAGAAGGACGACGGTACCTTTGTCGATGACAGATCCAAAGAAACGCTTTGGAATTCGTTGTTGGTAAATTTCACCCTTCCGCCAGAGGAGGATGAAAACAACCCGGTTATAAAGGAAAAGGTCAAAGAGTGGACTCTAAAGAAGATGGCTGACGCTTTCCGCAACTGGAAGACAAAATTGAACAAATTTGTCAAATCTGGCGAGACTCTAAATTTCGAAGACGCATATTATGCGAAGATAAGACCTCACTGGCCCAAATTTGAGACATATAAAAAAAGTGCTATAGCTAAAAAGAGGTCAGAAACCAATACGCTTAATGCCCTAAAGAAGGAATATCACCAGAGGACAGGGTCAGGTGGCTACATATCTCAGAGGCCTAAGTGGGAGGAAGCTGAGAAGGCCCTGCGCGAGAGAGGGATCACACCCCAGACAGATGGGTGGGACCTACGTGCAAAGACTTGGTTCTACGGAATCGGGGCAAGGTTGGACCTAGAAACAGGATTGTGTATCTTCCCAACCCTCCTTGCCAAACCCCTCACTGAACTCATCACGGCATACGAGGAAACATCCGCCAGGATCTTCCATCCCGACAGAGAGAATGACCAGCTCACACGCGCCATCGGTAAAAAAGAACACCCTAGACATGCACGAGGCACAAGGGGTATGACGTGGAAGGATGGGTTTGCCGACTGAAACGACTCTTACAGATGGCGCGGCAGAAAAGAAAAAGAGCGTACAGAGTGGATGACACAGATAGAACATGCACTTGCGGCGCTGCAGGCGCAAGTGAATGCACAACAGAGTCATCAAGCTACCGGCCCATCTCAGCGGCACGAAGAGCCTGCATTGGAAGCTGCCGGCGGACCAGACTCTGCGCGGAAAAGCAGTGTGGCTTCCACGGAGAATGTGCAGCCCACGCTTGAAATGACGGGTCCTCGATACCCCGTGGATGAGATCACGGAGAGCGAACACGCTGAGCTGCATGTTAGATTAATGGGCTTATCCATTAAGGTGGCTGTCGGCTATGCCTTACCTCCTGTAGCTGGTGGAACTTACCACTGCCGACCGATTCCAGATGGCTATGCTATTGTCGGGGTGGATGAGGTTGTGAAGGAATATGAGGAAGCACAGCTTGACCATGCTACAGGTGAAGGGGAAACTCAACTCAAATTTGCAGTGAAAACAACCATTCTTTGGAAGAAGGAACATATTGTGCTTCCAAATTGGAGGTCACTGGCACCCCCGCCGTCTCCGCAGCGTCAGCAGTCTGAGCCGCTTCAGCTATCTCCTGCGCGGCAGCCATCTCCGGCGCTTCAGCCATCTCCTGCGCGGCAGCCATCTCCGGCCCGTCAGCCATCTCCGGTGCCTCAGCCATCTCCTCAGCATAAGCGGAAGAGCACTGCCACGAAGAGCATTAGTAGCACTGCCACAAAGAAATCCGCAGGAAACCGTACGCCAAAGAGTTGAAAAAACTACGTCCCGCAGCCTTCTGCCAAGCCATTGCCGGTTTTACCGTGGAATCGCAGCGACGAGGAGACCAATAGGATCTCAGAAGAACATGTCAAGAAATTCTTTGCACCTAGACGGGCCGAGCCAAAGGAGAAAATAGATCCGGCGGTGGTGGAGAAGTTTTACAAAAATCTTTTGAAACCTGAAACCCCACTTGTGCCGGACTACGAGCGCCAGATTTTGAAGGCGGATGCAAGGCGCCGTAGGGAGACTGAAAGTAGCAGTCGTGAGGCACCCCAGAAAACAGTTCCCATGCTCGGAGAGCAGGAAAACCAATCATGTGCCCCGCTCCAAATGTTCGACACACGGGACGCTCCTCCCGTAAATGATTACGAGGCAGAGCTACAAAGAAAGGCCAATGAGATGGGGATGACTTACATTGCATACTTGAACGTCATGGGAGACAACTTGCCCAAATGCGATGCCAACCCCATACAGTCATGAAAGTATGGGAAGCATCTCGTCAAGAAAGAGGAGCTCAAGAATCTACCAACAAAGATGCGAAAATTGCACAAGTGGTACCTTCATTTCTGCAAGACGAGAAAGGTAGAATGGATCACGGCGCATATAAGAGATGAGATTTTCTTCTGCGGAGACGACGCGATCGACTTCAACATTCAAGACTTGCATTTTCTATTCAATCAGAAGGAACTCGACAAAGCTGCCATCAGCCTTTATTGTGTGTAAGTACTATTTCTATAATTTATATCTCATCTCATTCACTTTATTAATTGCATGTATATATATATGCTCACCATATATGTATATACTATTATGCAGGAAAAAGGTTATGGAATGCAGGAAAGGAGGCCCTTTTGACATTGGGTTCGTTGACCCAAATAGAGTTCATGAAGAAGTGGTAGAAACCAAACCCGGGCAAACAGAAGATTACTTGCTAACGTCTTTACTGAGACAACAAACCAAAAGGGAAATACTATTGCCTTACAACTTCTCGTGAGTACTGTTACCCTCTCTCTTGTACACATTCTATTTCAGCTTACTCGATGTTAAATGTAACTGATGATGAGTTATGCGTGCGTAAGTTCCACTTTATTCTGCTAGTCATTCAACCCGACTCAGGAAAAGTCCTTGTCATGGACTCGTTACGAAAAGAAAAAGAGATATGGGCAAACTTTAGAGAGATGCTCCAGAGGTAATTTCAATCATATTATCGCACTAGATCGGCAACTTTCGTGACAACAAGTAATTAATTACTCCTTTATCCATTTTCTTTGCTGGACAGGGTTTGGAAAAGGTTCACGGGCAGGGCCGTGGGTGAATGGTCAGAAGAACTAAAATTTGTAGACCAAAATGTAAGTAATACTAGCTAGCTTCCAATTCCATTATATCATGCGGAGAACTCTTTAGATATCCACCAAAATGAACGATGACGATGTATGTGCCGATGACGATGTATGTGCCGATGACGATGTTTGTGTATAATAATAGTTGCTTAATTATTCATGTACTCGTATGTACCGATGACGATTTATGTGTATACCGCTCCCGATCGATTCCCCCTCGCCCCCCCCCCCCCTCCCGCAGAAATACGCCCAGAACGGAACAGAGGCAGAAGTCTACCGTGGCAGAGATTTAGGACGTTTTCCTGCCCGCGGCAGAAGAACCTTTAACACCGGTTCTAGCCCCGAACCGGTGTTAAAGGGGGGGGCTGAGGCCTGCGGCAGCCCCACGTGCGCCACCCTTTAACACCGGTTCGTATAAGAACCGGTGTTAAAGGGGCCCCCCCTCTAACACCGAACCCTCAACAGCGGTTGGGGAACCGCTGTTAGAGGGCCCTCCCAACCGGAGTTAAAGGGGGGGCTCTGCACTAGTGATTTGATCCATATAGACAACACGTTGTTGATTCCTTACTATGAGTCATCCACAATCTGCTATCTTAAAACACTAGAGCCCGGGGAACAGAAGTGGGGGCACCTCCTTAGCGATCATCTGGGTTTAGCACGTCCTAGACGGTCGATCACTTCCTTTATCAGTCCTATTGAGCACCCTACCATATGAACTATGGATTTTCAAACAACCATATTAAGGTAAGAATGATATAATCAATGACTTATTTCAGCCATAGTCTGTCCACTTCGATGCTTTGTTAAGCCATGGACATTTCATAATTGTAGTCAAGCCAATAAACGGTGAGTTCAGCGATTACATTGCGAGCAACATAACTGGCCTCCCGAGGGTAGTGGACTCTCTATCTTGCAAGTAATACCGCTCCTTGTTCACAAACACGGCAACAAAATTAACAATTTCTAGACAACGTGCCTAACAATTATAATGGACAGAAAAGATTGTGAAAAAAAGGGCAAGGAAAGGACAATTGCAGACAGCTAATTCCCAAACATAACTTCGTCTCCTATAGAGTTTGGTATTGAACTTGTGGGGAGCTCTCGAGGAGCTCTCAAGGCAATGCATTCGACCCGAGATAATGTTCAGAAAGAAGTAAGGAACAGATGGTAAGATAGAGTCGGGAAAATAATCCCCTCAGCCAAAGCAATACAAAAAAAATCAGATACATGCCACTAAGGGTTTGCAAAACTGACACAGTGTGAAACCATTGAAACTGTCTAGAGACATCTAGTTCATTTCCTTACACAAATCTAAATCTCATTTCCAATTTAGTACAAAAATTTGAACTAAACTGAAATCGGTGAAACCATGACACCGTTTTTGCCCACCCTTACATGCCACGGTACACCGATCAGCGCAGCTTGCATAATCTGTCAGATCAATCGCCACAATACCGTGGTAGAGCCAAGCGTTTGTCCCAGAGACAAATACGCATAGTTGGTCTTGATCGATCGATGATGCGGACCAAGAGAGAGACGGGGAAGAAAGGTTTGGGCTGCTGACGTTTAGACTCAGTCCACAGAGAAGCCCAATTCAAGCTCGTGCCCGGACTTCGACCCCAACCACAGAGAAGCCCAACTCAGCGAGAGACGGGGAGGAAAAGGTTCGGATGACTGCAGCGGAGAAGCCAGCTTCGCCCCTCCCTCTGAAGCGTACATAGAGATGCAAGTGGGTCAACATTAGGTACCCTATATACACGTTAGTTCAACAAAATGAACCGAATTTTCTAATGACTTCGTCATTTTGTAAAAGTTAGTTAATTTTTTTAACTAAAGAGGGTAAAGGGTACCTAATGGTGATGCACGAACGTCACCTCCAACCATAATGCACCCAATTCTGATCATGTTACAGAAGAACTATTCCACCGAGAACATGCCCGCTCACGCGCTTCCTGAAGAGCTGAAGGACTCGTTGCAGGAACAGGGGAATCCTCCCGAGGAGGTCATGTGTACTAACCACGCACCTCCGGCCACCGCAAACCGCAAACCGCAAGCCCCGGCTATCCCCAGACCTCGTCAGCTTCCTCATCGCCATGAAGAGGGAGGTCCCCACCATCGACCACCTAAACAAACTAACCGATGTGTTCCCGCCGGAGTGTATTGAGAAGAGGGGGCATGAACACAAGGAGAGGGTGGTGCTCTACAAAACGATCAATGACGACATTAAATTGTACTCCCTCTGTTTAGAAATATAAGACGTTTTACCTTTATGAATCGAATGTATCCAGACGTCTTTTAGTATATAGGTTCGTAGAGGTTCAGAGTGAACCTATATATACACTAAAAAATGTCTAGGTACATTCATTTCACAAAGCTAAAGTGTCTTATATTTCTAAAGCGTAGGGAGTACCAGGATAAGAGTCGCAAGGAATTGAACGAGCACGGCTACATACAGGCCAAGCAAGTCAACGACGACTGGCTGGCTAGCTTTACCAAGCAATAAGCATGGGGCAAGGAACAATTTGCAAAGAACAAGAAAAATGAGTAGAATGATTCCGACTTCGAGGACTAGTGAGCTCTACAACCCACCGTGATTCCTTTTATCAATATAACTATGATGTACGCTAAGTGATGAAGAAAATCAGCACTAGTTGCATTGTCTCCACTCTCCATGTACTATTGGAACTGCAATGCAGTTGTTATTCTGTTAGTGGAGTTGCTTTTGGGTCAGGTTTCTGTGGTGTTGGGGTGATTTTCTCGTCTAGTCTATTATGGTTGCCTTTCACTAGGCCAGTTGCATGCATGGAACGAGATTGTCAAACACACCATGTACGTGGTTTGTCATTAAACTTGTATAATACTATATCTTAGGCACCCTCACATGTGGCGGTCAAGCAGGACACTACTGGAAAAATCCTCTTCGGTTTGACGTGAACAATGCCAGCAGTTCTGGCCTGATACAGCCCGCGACTAGTGCTAGCACTAGTCCCGGGCCGTTAGGCCTCTAAAGGCTAGAAACGGCCGTAGTCACTAGTCCCGGACCGGACAACATCTCTAGTCCCGGTCCGTAATACGGCCCGGGACTAATGACCTGGAGCAGGACAGCTGGTCTTTTAGTGGACTATTAGTCTCGGGTCGTATCACGGCCGGGGACTAGTTGTCCACCACTATATATTCTGCTGCCTGTCCTGCTGCCCTAAAGCATATGGTGGCCATTTTTCTCAAAGAAGCAAGCGAGTTCATGCCATTTTTTTTCTCAAGATTTAGTTTGCAACCCCTAAATCAAAAGTTTTAAAAGGTTAGAACTTCATTCTTTCATCTCTTATTACTACTTTAGCTCTATAATGCTCTAGAAGTATATATAGAGATATGGATCAATGCATGCATGCTCTAGAGAAGTAGAAGGATTTTGATATATATGTGTAACAAAATTTGATTAGGCCCAAAACATCTAGGTACATTCATTTCACAAAGCTAAAGTGTCTTATATTTCTAAACGGAGGGAGTACCAGAATAAGAGTCGCAAGGAATTGAACGAGCACGGCAACATACAGGCCAAGCAAGTCAACGACGACTGGCTGGCTAGCTTTACCAACAATAAGCATGGGGCAAGGAACAATTTGCAAAGAACAAGAAAAATGAGTAGAATGATTCCGACTTCGAGGACTAGTGAGCTCTACAACCCACCGTGATTCCTTTTATCAATATAACTATGATGTACGCTAAGTGATGAAGAAAATCGGCACTAGTTGCATTGTCTCCACTCTCCATGTACTATTGGAACTGCAATGCAGTTGTTATTCTGTTAGTGGAGTTGCTTTTGGGTCAGGTTTCTGTGGTGTTGGGGGTGATTTTTGTTGGGAAACTGGACCGGTAGAGGCCCATTCGGTATGGCCTCTATCAGGCTAGGGTTAGCCCATGTGGGTATCTTATCCCCTTAGTCTATAAATAGAGGAGCAATCATTGTACGGGAGTTTACCGAGAGAAAGATCAATAAAGTTTCCTCTTCTTTCCTGTGTCATTTTCTTATGTAATCTTGTGTGCCTTCGATTCTAGTCTTCTCCCTCGGGTGTGGAGCAGCCTCGGGACCGGCCAGCCGGCAGGGAGTGTTCCAACAAGTTATCAGCACGTGTCTCTCCGTCAAGCCACCGTCGAGTCTGTATCACGCAGGCTTTTGTTGAAGGTAACCCCAATCTGACCGCAAAAATGGATTCGTCTCACGATTTCCTTTCAAGATTTGCGTTCAGTCCTTAGATCAGATCCCATCTGGGGTACGGATTTTCCTTCCCGGGAGTCGAGCTGACCTATTGTCGCCGACCAATGTCGATTTAATCACTCCCGGATCGGGAACTTGTTGACTGTACCAGTGTACCTGCTGTGCCGATCTAATTTTTATTTAGTAGATCGGACTGATCTTGGCCATTTTTAATTAGTAGATCGGATAGATCTACAGTTTTTTTTATGTATTTTTTTGTAACCGCACGTACCTACGCGACTTGCAACATGCATAGGCCATGGCTGCTGACAGAACCATGCACCGCGCCGCGCCCGCCCCGCAGGCCCTGCGCCGCAGCTGGCCGAGCCGTCGGTCGCGCGGCGCCGACGCTCGCGCCGCAGCTGGCCGAGTCGCACGGCCGCGCCGCCGCTCGCCCGTCTGTTGCTGGCCACGCGCGCCCGCGCCGCCGCGTGCTGTGCATGCTGCCGCGCCGCCGCTCGCCGGCCTCCCGCCCGCGCGCGCCTTCGCTGGGCCCTGCTGGCCACGCGCGCCTGCGCCGCGCCGCCGGCCTGCTGCACCCGCGACGCGCGCAGCGCTGCTGCCCCGCGCTGCTGTGCCGCCGAGTGCTCGCCGCGCCTGCGCGCATGCGCCAGGCCCTGCTAGCCACGCACGTCGCCTCCACGCGCTAGCAGCTGCCGCTGTGCGTGCTCGCCGCCCGCCGGCCGCCGCGCGCTGCTGCAGCTCGCCGGCCGCGCGCCGCCACGCGCACACCCCACCTGCCATGTCGGCCGCGCTGGCCGAGACGCCGCGCGCGCTGGCCACTGCAGCTGCGCGCGCACTCCGCATGCTGGCCGCCGCCGCTGCTGCGCCTGCTGCCGCGCCCGCATGCACGCCCGTGCGCCGCCGTCATGCCGCCCTGCGCACTCGTGCCCGCGCTACCGCCGCCGCCGGCCTGCTGCCGCCGCCACCCCGCCCTAGTCGGGAGCACCAAGCTCCGTCCACCCCGCTCGCCAGGCTGGACAGTCTAGGGTGGGCCGGTCCAGTTGGGCCGTTTTTTCGGCCCAGGCGGTATACAAAACGAAAAAAAATGGGCGTGGGAGCACGCGATTGCGGGGTTGTTGGCCCGTTTTTGGTCCTGTTTTCGGCATGTTTTCGCACAAACTTTGTACTATGTTTTACTATAGTTATTAATTATCGCCCGATTTTAATACTTTGTATCTCATAGTTAGCTTGTGCTGTTTTTACATTAAATTTTGGAATGCCGTCATATTTGAATTATTGTATCGATTATCGCATTTATGCAACCGATTACCTGCTGTAATCTTACACACTTTGCATAAATTGCAGATGACCGGAATCGTCAGCCGCGAGTTCCCGGAGTTGACCCAGGATGGGCTTAACTACCTGACTTGGGCCTCCGACGTTGAGATCGTCCTCGAGGGCCAATGCATCAAGGATGCGCTGATTGCGGGGACCCCGACGGCCCCCAGCACCACCATCCCGGCGGACAACGCTAAAGCCCTGCACTTCCTCCGCCATCACATGTGTGAGACTCTCAAGAATGAGTACATGGCAGAACGGAGTGCTTCTGCCCTTTGGACCGTCCTCAACAAGCGGTTCTCTAGGCTGAAGTACACCATTCAGCCACAGGCGGAGGCAGATTGGATTCGTCTGAGGTTTGCGGACTTCAAGACAGTGGGAGAGTACAACTCCAGGTTGCACCGGATTTGTACCATTCTTCAGCTATGTGGGACCAACACCACCGATCAGCAGAAGATAGACAAAACTCTCTCCATATTCCATCCGGACAACATCCAGTCCTCGCAAAACTTTCGTCAGGAAGGATTCACGAAATATGCAGTGCTTATTGATGCTCTCCAGGTGGCCGAGGCGCAGGATAATGTTCTGAAAAAGAACTTCTCCGCGCAACCCTTCGCCGGGGGCCCAATTCATGAGGCTAATGCCGGTGCCTACAAGGTGCGCAAGCCCATCCAAAAGAAGCGAGGCAAGAAGGGCAAGAAGGGCCCCAACTCCTCCAACCCGGCCAAGCAACGCAAGGCGGGCAAGGGGGAGGCAAGGCCCCAGGACTGCTTCCGCTGTGGCTCCAAGACTTACTTCTCCAGGCAGTGATTGGCCCCTAAGCACATCGTGGACGCGTTCAAGGCAAACATAAAGGCGCGTGAGGCGCACCTTGTCTAGGTTGAGGCACCACTGGTGCCCGGAGCGGCGCCTGTGCAGAACGTCGCGCCCGTTGTGGCGCAGGACGTAGCACAAGTGGCAGCACCTTCGGCGGTTCCCTCGAACGCCGCTGTGCCCATGGAGGTTGAGCACATTGTGCCCCCCCCCCCCCCCGCCTCATCTAGACATCTCTGCTGCCTCGATGATGATAGCCAACGAAGAGAAGCTCAACGATCTTGAGATACAGGCTGAGATTGATGGTTTCTTTGCAGAATCCACCTGAGCTCCTTTTGTTGTGATGATTTCTTTTCCGCAAATAATCTGATACAATTTTTCGATATGGTTGTAATCTCTATGAGAGCATAACATTTATTTGTTTTCGGCGATTGGATGACATTTATTTCATTCATTTATTCCATTATTTGGTTTTGTGATGTTCTGAAATGTTTATGTGCTTTACTTACTTGATGTAGCATCTTCCTCGCTCCATTATATTAATTAGGCACTATATTTTAGAACGCGTGTGGCGCCCAAATGGAGGAAACATGCCTTGCTGATAGCGGCACCACAAATACCATCTTGAGAGAAACAAAGTATTTTGAGTCCATTACCAAAAACCCCGGTAACATAATGACGATCGCCGGCTGCGGTCCGAATGTAGTTGGCTCCGGAAGAGCAACTATCATACTCCCAAATGGAACAAGTCTGATCATTGAAGAGGCATTGTTGTATCCAGAGTCGACTCGTACTCTCTTGAGTTTTAGAGACATCCGCGCAAATGGTTTCCATGTAGAAACCGATGATGATGAGAATGGAAAGGAGTTCCTACTCATTACCAAGCGCGACGAAAATAGTAAACATGTTGTCGAAAGACTCCCTTCATTATCTACTGGGTTGTACTACACTAAGATAGTAGCACCACCTATTTACACTACCCTTAAGACTGTTTTTAGAAGCTCCGAACTATTCTGCCTTTGGCATGATAGGTTAGGCCACCCCGGTTTTAGGATGATGAGAAATATAATTAACAACTCGAATGGTCATAATGTTAATGTGAAAAATTTCCCAAATCCCGATGATTTCGTGTGCTCCGCATGCGCTACGGGGAAATTGATCATTAGACCGTCCCCCCTAAAGGTGAAGGATGAACTCCCCGCGTTCTTGGAACGTATTCAAGGGGATATATGTGGTCCAATTCAGCCCCTCTCAGGGCTGTTTCGGTACTTCATGGTGCTCATCGATGCTTCCTCTAAATGGTCCAATGTTTGCCTGCTGTCAACAAGGAACCATGCTTTTGCAAAGTTGATCTCTCAGATCATACAAATAAGGAATAAATTTCCTGATTATCGTTTAAAGTCTATTTCGAATGGACAATGCCGGAGAATTTACTTCAAAGGCATTCGATGATTATTGCATGGCAACAGGAATCAAACTTGAGCACTCTATACCGCATGTCCACACTCAAAATGGACTTGCGGAGGCATTGATTAAAAGGATTAAATCCATTGCCAGACCACTCCTTCAGGGTTGTAATTTACCAACTACATGTTGGGAACACGCGGTGTTACACGCCGCTAATCTCATCAACTTTCGACCATCGGCCTACAACATCCACTCTCCTATCCAACTTGCGCAAGGGTAGGCACCGAAAATTTCCCACCTACGTAGGTCCGGCTGCCAGGTATATGTACCTATACCACCACCCTAGCGATCAGCAATGGGACCGCTCCGTAAGTCGGGGATATACGTTGGTTATGAGACTGTGTCCATAATCAGGTTCTTGGACCCCTTGACAGGTGACTGTCACACGGCCCGTTTTGCTGACTGCATTTTTTACGAGGATCTTTTTCCGACTTTGGGGGGAGGTAATCAACCCCTGGATGACAAAAGTCGAGAAATCACGTGGAAAGCCACGGGGATCCACGCTCATGACCCGCGCACTGATAAGACTAATAGAGAAGTCCAAAAGATACTAGATTTGCACTCCCTAGCGAATCAACTGCCTGATCATTTTAGTGATTTAAAGACTGTGACAAAGTCGCATGTGCATGCACGCAATGCACCGGAAAGGGTTGAAATACCGAAGAAAAATGATGGTATACCCGCTCGTGCTCCAAGGCCTAAGAGGACGCGGAATCCGGTTTCTCAAATCCCAAGTACCCGGGGACGCCCGAAGAAAAAGGATACGAGAGATTTATTACAGTCTGCCCCTATTGAGGGGAGCTAGTTGAGACCTGGCACAAGTACGGATATTTCAGTGCACGAAATTCCGAACTTGAATTTTCCTATATCGGAAATATCCAGCGAAGTTGTGTGCGCACACATCGGAGCGGGTAAGCTAAAGGACCTAGCTCCTGGATTGGGAAATCCGGTGGAGCAAGAGGATGTGCCTGATGCACTCCATGACGAAATGGCCATTAACTATGTTAATTCGGGCGAGTCATACAACCGAGCCATGGCAAATGTCGATGTTAATTTTGCCAAGAAAATTGCCACAATCATAGATCTTGACCCTGAGCCTAACACGCTCGCTGATTGCAAGAAAAGGTCGGATTGGAAAGATTGGCAGAAGGCAATTACTGCTGAATTATTATCGTTAAACAAAAGAGAGGTATTTGGACCTGTTTGTCTAACTCCTCCCCACATTCGCCCCGTTGGCCATAAGTGGGTTTTTGTTCGAAAGAGAAACGAGAATAATGAAGTAGTAAGGTACAAAGCGAGGCTCGTTGCTCAAGGTTTCACTCAGCGACCAGGTGTCGACTTTGAGGAAACTTACTCCCCGGTCATGGATGGAATTACATTTAGATACTTGATCTCAATGGCAGTAAACATGGACTTAAAAATGAAACTAATGGATGTTGTCACCGCTTACCTATACGGTAACTTGGATTCGGATATATACATGAAAGTACCAGAAGGTATCCCTGTCCCGAACCAGGATAGAGCAAACAAGAGCTTATACAGTGTTCAGCTTAAGAAGTCATTGTATGGACTAAAACAGTCAGGTAGGATGTGGTATAATCATTTAAGCGATTTCCTTCATCAGAAGGGCTACGCGAGCAATGAAGATTGCCCATGTGTTTTTATACGAAGATCCTAGGATGGTTTCTGTATTATCTCGGTGTACGTGGACGATTTAAATATAATCGGTACATCTGACAATATTGAGGAAGCGAGTTCCTACCTGATGTCGGAATTCGAGATGAAAGACTTAGGTAAAACCAAGTTCTGCCTGGGTCTGCAACTTGAGCATTCCCCTGCTAGGATTCTAGTTCACCAGTCGGCCTATACCCAGAAGGTGTTGGAACGATTTGGGTTTGAAAAGGCATATCCTTCTAAGACCTCGATGGTCGGAAGATCTTCGCAGCAAGACAAGGACCCGTTCAGGCCTAAAGAAGAGGGGGAGGAAATTCTGGGACCGGAATTCCCCTACTTAAGTGCAGTTGGCGCACTTATGTACCTTGCAAATTGTACACGGCCGGATATTGCATTCGCCGTCAATTTGCTTGCAAGGTATAGTTCTGAGCCTACCAAGAGGCATTGGAAATGCGTTAAGGACATCTTTAGTTACATACAAGGGACAAAGGACCTTGGCTTGTTTTACCAAAAGAACCAAGACCTATCTGTTGTAGGCTATGCAGATGCTGGGTACCTTTCGGACCCGCACACATCCAAGTCGCAGACTGGATATGTTTTCCTTTGTGGTGGAACAGCGATTTCCTGAAAATCGTCTAAGCAAACTCTTGTGTCAACTTCGACGAACCACTCGGAAATCATAGCATTATATGAAGCATCACGAGAATGTGTATGGCTTCGACGAGTAGTCAGCCACATCCAGATGTCATGTGGACTGAACACCGTACAAACCCTAATAATTATCTATGAAGGTAATGCCGCTTGTGTTGCACAAGTCCAAACGGGTTACGTGAAGAGTAATCTCACAAAGCATATAAACCCCAAGTTCTTCTATGCACATGAACTGCAAAAGATGAACAAAGTGAAAGTCTTGCATACTAAGTCTTGTGAAAATCTCGCTGATTTATTCACTAAATCATTGCCAGCATCTTCTTTCGAAAGATGTGTCCGTGGGATCGGCATGATGAGACTTAGGGAGATGCAAAGTTCAGGGGGAGAATCTTCACAAACTCATCACTGAAATCTTGATCCCGATGATTGAGTGCTTAACTTTATAGTTAAGTGAATTGTACTCTTTTCCCCTTAGTGAGTTTTTATGAAGTTTCTCACATGAGGTTTTTAATGAGGCAATTCGTGCAACATAGCAAGAAGTATACCATGTGCATTTCTCCATATTTTTTCCACTGGGTTTTTTGGAGTTTTAAGCCATGGTTATACAGATAAGATACCCAGGGGGAGTGTTGGGAGCTGGGCCGGTAGAGATCCATTCGGTGTGGCCTCTACCAGGCTAGGGTTAGCCCATGTGGGTATCCTATCCCCTTAGTCTATAAATAGAGGAGCAATCATTGTACGGGAGTTTACCGAGAGAAAGATCAATAAAGTTTCTCCTTGTTCCACGTGTCATTTTCTTGTATAATCTTGTGTGCCTTCGACTCTAGTATTCTCCCTCAGGTGTGGAGCAGCCTCGGGACCAGCCAGCCGACAGGGAGTGTTCCAACAATTTTCTCTCTAATTCTAGAATAGATCGTTGTTATTGCACAACATTCCAGCTCTCTGATTCTAGAATAGATCGTTGCCAGATGAAATTGCTAGACCACAGCCAAGCCATGCTCGATCATGACATGGTTCGTAGTGGACTTGCCTTAAGATTATATGTTATTGGGAATGAGTGGCACTCGGAGAACAATTAACACTTGCTATACTTTTTAAGCTGCTAGCCAGAACTTTTGCCTTAAGATTATATGTCTTCACTCCAAACCACGTCTCTTCAAACATTTCTCCTCTCGATCTAGCCAATATTGAGTGGACAATAGTAAGTACTTTAGTTTTGTCATTCCTAGGGAAAAAGGTACTTTAGTTTTCACATGTAGCTCTTCTTTAGTAATTATGTGTCTATCCTGAGTCACCTGTAGCAGAAATGTAAGCAAGACAATGTTCTTCTAAATAATTAATGGCTTACCATGGATTTGTGTCAGTTAAGAGCATATTAACCCTGATTAACATGTAGCTCTTCTTTCAGAAGAATGTGTCTATTCTGAGTCAATTCTCTCAAAAAATTAAGCAAGACATTTTTCTTCTAAAAAATGGCATAGTAACTAAGGGCTTACAATGGGTCTGCGTCAGTTAAGAGGTCATTCACCCCTATTAAAATTAGAAACAAAATTAATGGCTTAGCATGGGACTTTAGCATTTTTTGTTGGAAAAGAGTTTATATTAATATCACAGGGATACCAATTACATCCAGCCTCTGCAACAACGCATGCCCTAGCGGCCCTACCGATGCACACAGCCCAGAAAAAAAAAGAATTATATAAAAAAAGTCCCGCTATAGAGAACTAATCCTCAAAACAACGACACTGACACCATCAGAACAATACCAGTAGTCCTCTACTCCAATAACAACGCCTTCAAGAAGGAAACAGTGCCCAAGCACCGTCGTTGCCCAATCAAAGATCATAGGTGACTCACCCAGGAGAAAGTCCTCACTCACAAATCAATGCCTTCAACAAGGACATTGCCAGGCATAACCAGTTAAGGCCAGACCTTGGATTTTCACCCTGCAAGGTAAGACTAGGAACTCCCCCTGTGTTGTCTTCCCGCGCCAGTAGTCGCTGCAACGAGTTTCAGATCACGCAGCCAGATCTCCGTCGCCACAAGAACTAAAATCAGCATCGCTACCCTCATATTTCTGCTTTTCTGACATTCTCCGCATCTGACTTCACCATGACTCTAAGAATGGTACTTGGTGGGAACAAACAACAGAGCTTCGCAACGCTCCCGCTGAAACCAAACGGCCAGAAAAACAAGGTGTGCACGACCGAATAACTTCGATCCAGCAATCTCTAGGCATGATACATTTGAATAAAAAATTTAAAAGGATTTGAACGTGTTTAGAGTAAAAGGTTCGAATATGATTCAGAAAGCAAAAGGGTAGGTAAGAGAATGAAGACTATCTAGTCAAGATAATTAACAAACCAATTTCTTGAACTAGATCAATGCAAAAAAAAATCAAGAAAATGCTACGTATCACAAACAAAATGCAGCAAAATATATTTGGAGTATCTTTCATAAGCTCCAGATTCAGCCATGAATGTGAACATGTCATATTATAAGGGTTCACAACACATTTGTCTCATTTTTAGTCGCTTCCTCTTGAGCCTCCTCGTTCTCTTGTGCACTCCACATTCTTGCAACAGATGTACAGAATGTGACCACATAGTGTCTAATGACTAATGGTCAAGCTGGACTAAATTTGAGCAAAGATGCACCCTCCAAAATATGATAATCAATATTGCAGCATGTGTAGCAAAACATCTAAAATCATCCATTATATATTCAAAATTTTAAATCAGCTAGTGTATTATGTATATACAGACGATATTGTAGGTCTGTAGCTGCCAACCCCATCACGCTCTGGCCAGCTGACATCACTTTGCTAGTTCTCCAACATAAGCTATTCCTCAATAATCTAGGATTTGAATTAGTAAATTGACTCACTGGGAAACATATTCACATGGCCAAATAGGTTCAGAGAGCAGGAGGGTGACGGATTATAGAATAAATACAACCTGAGCAAGATAAATACCACAAACTGATCTCCTGGACAACATCAATCTGTATTGTAAATACAACAGACGAATACCACAAAATACTATGATACAAAACAACCACACGCATATTATCGATATACGAAGACCTTATGACTGATCATATGACTTTTCTTCGAAAATACTTATGGGAGTTGAATATCCCACTTAAGATAAAAAAATATTCATGTGGTTCTTCAATAATAAAGTACTAGTAACAAAAGATGATTTAGCAAAAATGAATTGGACTGGTTGCACGACATGTTGTTTTTGTGGAGAACAAGAGACCATCGACAAGAGGAGGCAGTAACACAATCAGAGGGTGGCACTCTACAAGAAGATAAATGACGGCATTGAATTGCACCATAACAAGATCCAAAGGGAATTTAGCGAGCACGGCTACTTCCAAGCCAAGCAAGTCAACGGCGAGTGGCTCGCTAGCTTTACCAAGTTGGAAGCATGGGAAACGCACAATTTGCAAAGAGCAATAAAATCGAGTACAATGATTCCGCCTTCGAGAACCGAGGAGCACTAGAATCCAAAAACGACCCCATCACGCTTGACATCACTTTTGTAGTTCTCCAACATAAGCTATTCCAGAAGAATTAGGATTTGAATTAGTAAACTGAATCACTGGGAAACAACATTCACATGGCCAAATAGGTTTAGAGAGCGGGAGGGTGATAGATTATACAATAAATAAATACAACCTGAGCAAGACAAATACCACAAACTGATCTCCTGGACAACATCAATTTGTATTGTAAATACAACAGATGAATACCACAAAATACTATGCCACAAAACAACCACATGCATAGCAATCGATATACAAAGGCCTTATGACTGATCATACGACTTTTCTTCGAAAGTACTTATGGAAGTTGAATATCCCACTTAATATAAAAAATATTCATGGTGGAGGCTCGTCGTCTCTTCTGGTGTCTGTCTCGGTGGTGCTGGAGTTGGACGGCAGCCAATGGCTTCGGTGGTTGCAGGAAACCCTAGGAATCGTTTTGTATTTCTTGATTTCTTAGGATTTTATCTGCAAATTTAGGATAATCATTTTATTCCGGTTTGTCTTTTAGTTTTCACGTGCATTACTTATTGTAACTTGTTTTTCGATTAATGAAATACGTGGTTGCTCTAAAAAAAAGGTACTAGTAACAAAAGATGATTTAGCAAAAATAAATTGGACTGGTTGCACGACATGTTGTTTTTGTGGAGAACAAGAGACCATCGACAAGAGGAGGCAAGAACACAAGCAGAGGGTGGCACTCTACAAGAAGATAAATGACGGCATTGAATTGCACCATAACAAGATCCACAGGGAATTTAGCGAGCACGGATACTTCCAAGCCAAGCAAGTCAACGGCGAGTGGCTCGCTAGCTTTACCAAGTTGGAAGCATGGGCAACGAACAATTTGCAAAGAGCAAGAAAATCGAGTACAATGATTCCGCCTTCGAGAACCGAGGAGCACTAGAATCCACCCTGATTCATTTGATCAATATAATTGGTGATGTATGCTAAGTGAAGAAGAAAATAGTACTAGTTGCATTGTCCCCGTGTACTAATTGCAACACACTTGTTAATGGAGTTGCTTTTGGATCAGGTTTATGTGGTATTGGGGGTGATTTTCTCAGTCTAGTCTATATGTTTTTCCTTATAGCCTTGTTACTCATGTCCTAATTATTGTTGCCTTCTCTAGGCTGGTTGCATGCACGGAACAAGATTCTCGAGCACACCAAGTACGTGGTTTGACATTAGACTTTGTATCTCACTATCTCAGGCACTGTCACATGTGGCGGTCGAGACGGATGAAAGAGACCGACAATATTTACAAGGATGTATGCCAATAACTTCCACATGTTCCACTGAGGTAGTCGGTGTTTTTAATAATCATGATTTATGTCAACCACCAACAGTTGTTTGTTCTGTAT
This sequence comes from Avena sativa, assembly GCA_916181665.1. NCBI lineage: Eukaryota > Viridiplantae > Streptophyta > Magnoliopsida > Poales > Poaceae > Avena > Avena sativa. Next base: position 295,101,390 of record OV702282.1, read on the forward strand.
ATAACAATCGAAGGACTAGACCTTGTGATTGCACAACATTTCAGCTCCTTGATTCCAGTGTAGATCGTTGCCGGAAGAAATTGCTAGACCACGGCCAAGCCATGCTCGATCATGACATATGGTTCGTAGAGGACTTGCCTTCAATTTGTAAGTTAGTAGGAATGAGTGGAGCTGGGAGAACAATTAGCACTTCATGTACTGTTGAATCGGTGCTTGAAAGTACTTTTTCCTAGCGCGATCCACTATTTTGCACTCTCCTCCGTGTCTTTGCTTCAAACTGTTAATAGTATTGTACGGAGGCAGTTGTTATGGTAGTTTAGAATAGTTGGAATTCTAGCCTAACTTGATTTGTACCTCAAGATAATCATAAGACTCAATAATACAATCCAACATATTCCGCCAATCCCTCTCTATCCTTCTACATGGTATCAGCCTAAACCGATTCCAAACCCTAGCAGCCGCCAGCACGCTTCCGCGCACTGCCCCAGCGAGGTCGATCTCCATGATCTCCGACAGGGGCTGCGCAACCCGTACGCAGGGTTCGTTCGCCGATCCATGATCGACTGCCCTGTAAGTCTCTTTTTCTGATCTCTTAATCGGTTTTTTTTGGTTTACCGATCTTAGATCGTATTGAGTCGCCCACCGACGTCGTCATCACTGCGCCTCTACTCCGACCATCGGCATCAACGATCTACACCGTGCACGCCTGTCCTCTCCGCTGGCGCGCCTGCCTCGGCAGGCTGTTGCGGCCTCACGGCAGGCTGTCGCGCACTGCAGACGGCTGCTACGGCTTCTTTGGAAGGTTGTCATGGCCGCCTCTCTCGGCTCGTCTTCGTCGTCATCGTCCGGGACTTAACCGACAACGCTGCCATCGACTCCAATCTACGTGTCGTCCACGCCATGGCGCATACGGCGCACCGTCGGTCTGATCAACCGATCCCGTATCCGTCTACGCCAATTACGTTCATGAGCACGCGCCTACCACCGATCGAGCTATGGGATGCCGCTGCATCGCCCCTTCGGGCCGCAGCGCCACCGCATTGGTCCTTTCCAACTGGCTGCAAACGCGACTCACAAGCGTGTATGCGCCGGTGGCTCCAGCCGCTGCATCGAATCACGCCATGTAGCTATGCCGCCCCTTTGGGTTGTAGCGTCGCTGTTGCACGCAGTCTACATCGTCGTCCCCGCGCACTGATGCCGCAGGCTATCTCCGTGCCACCTCCCACGGTGCGGGTCGCCTACGTCTGTGCATGGTCTTCGTCATGTCGGATTCTCCATCGCCTACGTCAAGTACCTCCGCCGTGCCTCTCTAGGCGCCCAACATGACCACTCCGAGTCGTCCTGAACGAGCTCATTGCCGCTAGTTTTGCCGCCTTCTACATCTTCATCCACAACGACCTCGTCGCCATCATCAACTCGTTCCCTACGACACTGGCGTACAGGTTCATGATGGTCCCTACCCTCGCACGCCAGGTACTGGCAGCATCGGTACGTGCCTTCGTCCCCGACGCGTTCCCGAGTCTGGTAAATTAGGATCAGCGCCTCGTCTACATCGTCATCGACAACGTCTTCTTCGGCATCGACCTCTACAAATGCCTCGACCACGTCATCGATGAGTTCTTCTTTGCGTACTTGGTTCTGGCAAAACGGATGTATGCATTCATTACCGACATGTGCCTAGTTCTGGCAAAACTATGGCCGTACCTCATCCTCGATGGCTCAGAGTGCATCGGCTCCGGCATTGACACCCTCAACGACTGCATCGACACATCTCCGTCATCATCCTCACGCACTATGCGCACACGGCTTCAAGTGCGGCTACTTTGACACCGGCAACCCCGACCACGACAACCCCTTGCATGGCTACCCTTACCTCCACACCGCCTCACGCTCTTGGCTCCCTCGACATCGGCACAAGGGCTACCACCTTGCTTGAGCATCATCAGGTTCCTCTACAGTCCAAGCTACCGCGACGCGACACCATCCACAATGTTCCCGCTCGGACTGCGGGGGGATGTCAGCCTACTGGATTCTACTTCGGTTTATCTCTAGTCTGACTGTTCTCGATGTTCCAGTTGTTCACGACGCTACCGCGACGATTGTGTTGGGGATGTTAGAGTATTGTACGGACACGGTTGTTATGGTAGTTTAGGATAGTTAGGACTCTAGCCTAACTTGACGTGTACTCCAAGATGATCACATGTACGTCTATATATACTAGCTCGTGAGACTCAATAATATAATCCAACATCTCCGCCGCCACTTTTGCCGACCTAGCCTCGCTGTAGCTCTGCTTTGCTCCGTGCTCTCACCACCACGCCCGCCAAGTGTTCGACATTTGGCCGGATTCGTCCATGGACTTCGACGGCGACGATATACTGTCCACTGACTCTGACGAGGACGAGATACTCGTCATGGATTCTGACGACGAGGAGTTGCTCGCCGTACTCCTGGAGGAGGAGAGCGCCGAGGTCGCCGAAGGTGAAGAGCACTTGCAAATCCTCGCATCGCTCGCCCGGCTGTACATGCAGATGGAGAAGCCGAAGCGCGGTGGTTCGGCGCCAGGTCGCATGAAGTGCAAGGCGAGACAGAGGATAGAGGGCTATTGCATGTTGTACGCCGACTACTTCGCCGACCATCCACTCCATGGAGAAGACATGTTTCGCCGCCGTTTCAGGATGAGCCGGAAGCTCTTCCTCAAGATCGTGCATGCCATCCGGGAGTTCGACCCATATTTTATTTGCAAGAAGGACTGCACCGGCTTGGTTGGGTTTTCCTCGCTTCAGAAGTGCACCGTGGCAATGAGGTTGCTTGCATATGGAGCGCCGACTGATGCTGTCGATGACTATCTCCGCATCGCCGAGTCCATCGCCCTTGATTGTTTGTACAGGTTCTGCAGAGCAGTGATTGCAGTGTTCGGGGAAGAGTACTTGAGATCACCCACTACTGAAGACACTGCTCGGATCCTCGCAGTCAATGAAAGTAGAGGATTTCCTGGTATGCTTGGAAGCATAGATTGCATGCATTGGGAGTGGAAGAATTATCCATTTGAATGGCAAGGAATGTACAAAGGCCACAAAGGAGGATGCATTGTGATACTTGAGGCAGTTGCTATACATGATCTTTGGATCTGGCACTCCTTCTTTGGCATGGCAGGATCGAACAACGACATCAACGTCCTCAACTCCTCAACTGTCTTTTCCAAGCTTATTGAGGGTCATGCTCCCCCCGTGGAATTTGAGATCGGTGGGCACCACTACAACAAGGAATACTATCTAGCAGATGGCATCTATCCAAGATGGCCAACATTTGTGAAGACTATCTCAAGCTCAATGCTTCCCAGGCATTCTCACTTTGCCAAGGAACAGGAAGCTTGCAGGAAGGACATGGAGCGGGCATTTGGTGTGCTCCAGCAGAGTTTTGCAGTTGTCCGGTTCCCTGCTATGACCTAATCGAAAGATCAGATGTGGGAAGTGATGAATTGTTGTGTGACCTTGCACAACATGATCATTGAGGATGAGAGGAAGGATCCAATGAGTTTGCTCGTGGAGGACGAGCCATACTACAGACAGGGTCCTCTTGCCGAGCCTGATCATCAGGTGCCTCCAACATGGGCTGCATTCATCGCAATGCGTTAGGAGATCCGAGATCCGGCGATGCATCAACAGCTGCAGATGATCTTGTCGAGCACCTATGGATACACAGAGGCAACACGATGTAGATGCTAAGCATTAACTGGCCGAACTTGGCCGAAATATGTTGTACTTTTATTGCAGGCCGAACTATGTTTACATTTTATGCCAAACTCTGTTTAAAATTTCGCCGAACTTTGGTCTTAAAGTGTTTTGTATTCATCGTATGACGAACTATGCCGAAATTTGGACGAACTTGAGCCGAATTTGAGCGGAAACGGGCGACCCGAAAACTCGGCCTGGATACGCGAGTGAGAAACTGGACGTACCCAGGCTGAAAACTTGCGCCGTCCGGCCAAAGTTTGGTCCGGATTTCGGCCTGGGTTCGGCCAACGAGTAAAGATGCTCTAAGTAACTAATGGTTTACCAAGGGTCTGCGACAGTTAAGAGCTCATTAACCCCAATTAAAATTAACTTCGGCACTTGAATATATTCTTTGGGAAAAAGGATTTGAACGTGTCTAGAGTAAGGAGGTCCAAATATGGTTCAGAAAGCAGAAATTTCTTGAAAGAGATCAAAGCAAAAAAAAAAATGCCACAGATCACAAACAACCATGCCACGAAACAAGACCACAAGCCGGATGAAGGGAGCAAAATACTATCCGACCACCTTGAACCCATGTTGGCCCACTGGTCTGATAACCGGCGTCTCGACGCTGGCGACGTCGTGACACAACGCAGAAGCTCATGAACATGGAAAGAGCAACAGGGAGGGAGGCCACACGCTCTCAGGGAAAGGCAAGCAGGGAAGGGTCAGACAGGCTTATGATGATGCAGGGCCTGAGTATAAGAGCATCTCTACTCGGCTACCCAGAAGGTTGATCTGGACGCCGAATTTTGATCCAGACGCCGAAAATTAGCCTAGTCGCGTATTCAAGGACCTATTTTCGTTTGGATTTCGGCGCGTTTTGGTCCGGCCTACTCAGGCCGAACCTAAGATCCTGGATACGTCCTGAAAACGCCGGACGAAGCAAATTCGACGAGTGGACCCGCTTAGTCAGCATATATTCGTCCTTATTGCCCATATTCGCCTAAATTTCGCCCATATTCACCCAAATTTCGCTCATATAGACCATATTCGTCCAAAGTTCGTTCATGCAGACCATATTCGCCCAAAGTTCGTCCAAAATTCGGGCATATTCGCCCAAAGTTGGTCTGTATCGACCATATTCGCCCAAATTTCGCCCATATAGACCAGGTTCGTCCAAAATTCGGGCATATTTGCTCAAAGTTCGTCCGTATAGACCAGATTCAGCCAAAGTTGATCTGTATCGACCATATTCGCCCAAATTTCGCCCATATAGACCAGATTCGCCAAAAATTCGGGCATATTTGCTCAAAGTTCGTCGGTATCGCCCATATTCGCCTAAAGTTCGCATCCATATTCGCCCAAAACCACTTATATTCGCCCAAAGTTGTTAAATTTTAGCCAAACGTGGAAACTCGCCTAGGCACGCGAGTGAAAAACTAGACGTAACAGACCAAAATCAAGCTCCGTCCGGCCAAAAAAAGTTTCAGATTTCGGCCTGGGTTCGCCCAGCGAGAGCGGAAATGCTCTAACGGGTGCAAATCGAGCACCGAGCGTCAGGCAGCCATGGGAACAGGGTGGCTTGCACGAGTGAGATCGGGAAGATTAAATGGAGCACGCCAGTCTCATCAAGGACACATCGAAGGAGCGGCAGAGGAGATGAAGATAAGAGTCTGCACCACTGCGCCAGTCGCAATTTGGACTAGTTCACTCTGCTAGTTCTCCAACATAAGCTATTTCCACAGTAGAATACAGGATTCGAACTTGGGAATTAACTCACTGGATAGAAGCATTCACATGGCCTAATAGGTTGAGAGCAAAAGAATGACAGGTTATTAAATGATCTGGTGAGCAAGATACATACCACAAACTGATTGCCTGAAAATCAATTGCATATATCAAAGCACAGACTAACACCAGAAAATACGAATACCACAGGCAGAGCAATCAACCAATTAACTCAAGGACAAGGGAAAGGTAGGGAAATATATATAAGAGTGTCACATTTCATAAACAGCATAAAATCCAGCCATGAGGGAAAGCATATGATCATCCTCATATTACAAGGGTTCAGGACTCCCACATTCAGAATCTACATATCAGGAATCAAGATGAACCCAGACATAGCACATCAGGAATGAGAAGACACCATCATCCTAATAGAACAAGGCAATCATGCATGATCAAGCTTCCCCTTCTTGTTGCACGTGCCTACTTGGATCGCTGCCTCATCTTTCGTCGCTTCCTCTTGAGCCTCCTCATCCTCTTCTTCTTCCACTGCAAGTTATAGTGGACATAAAGCTCATCAGTTCACAGAAACGAAGTTCAGTGCAGCATATAGACACCATGAAAGAACAACCTCGTGACAATAGACAAGGGGCAAGTAAGCTTTTTTAGAATCAGAAGAACTGAGTGTTTCATTGGAAATCATCACGTGATATCAGAAACACGGACCAATTGTTCTTCATCATTTTCCAAAAAATGTCAGACAACTATTATATTCTTCAAATAGGTCAGACAACTATTATATTCTTCAACATGCGAACACAAAATTAAACCAGAAAACTAATAAAATAAAACTAGCAAAGTTGTAGACTAAGCGGTGTCCTCTCAGACAAATGCCTCCTTTGTCCACATGGTGTAACTGAATGGATTACATCAGACTCGTCATCTGTTTTCATCATCATAGAGAACAAGCAAAGCATTATCAACTACTTACCTAACAAAGGAAGCAAAAGTATTCTACCAGACAAACGCATCACTTGTCCTCATGGTGTAATAGATTGGATTAAATCACACTATTTGAGTGAAACAGGTGGTCAAGCAAATCCACTATATATCAAACACACAAGGGAAAAGGATAAAAAAAAGTGTTCCTCATCTTAACAAGGAGAACAATACTGTAAGATAAATCTTGTACAAAAAAGTATGTACTAGGCAGTCAATTTGACATTCAGAATGAGTAGGAGGATTCTATCATCAAATAGATCAGACGCCAATTATTCATCATCATGCCAAAGATACAAAATTAAACCAAGAAACTGCTACAAAGAAAATAGCGAAGGGAATACTACACAAGCAGAGTTCTCTCAGACAAATGCCAATTCTAGGGGCCAACCAAAGTGAATACAGTAAATTTGACAACTCAGAATGAGTAGGAGGATTTTATCATCAAATAGATCAGACGCCAATTATTCATCATCATGCCAAAGATACAGAATTAAACCAAGAAACTGCTACAAAGAAAATATCCAAGGAAATACTACACAAGAAGAGTTCTCTCAGACAAATGCCTCGTTTGTCCACATGGTGTAATTGAATGGATTACGTCAGACTCGTCATCTGTTTTCATCATCACAGAGAACTATGGACGAAGGGAAGCAGCAAAACCCAACAAATTTGGGCGAAATAAATACATGTAGCCCTAATCTTACATAATATGCAAATCGATTTAGAATAGCACAAGTTCTCTCAGACAAATGCCTCGTTGTGTCCCCATGGTTGAATGGAATGGATTGTATCGGACATCTAATCAGTATTGATCATCACAGAGAACCACAAACACAAGCAAGCCAAGGAAAAGCACAAACAATCATCTAATTGCATCTAATTGCAAATTATTTGATATAACTTTAAGCTCACAGCATATAATAGCACAGAATAAAAAAATCGAATTAGAATAGCAGCAGTTCTCTCAGACAAATGCCTCGTGTTGTCCCCACGGTTGAATGGAATGGATTGAATCGGACATCTAATCAGTGTTGATCATCACAGAGAACCCCCAAACAGAAACGAGCAGCAAAACAAGATAAGTCGGCATTTACAAGAACTAGTGAATGAAAATCCGGAAGAGCGGCCTAACATCTAAGAAACTAAATGTTCTCTCAGACAAATGCCTCGATTGTCCACATGGTTTAACTGAATGGATTTCATCGGACTCGTCATCTGTGTTCATCATCACGGAGAACAATAAACGCATACAAGGCACCCAGAAACATCACCAAATCGCATATACAACCAAACCTACTCATCATCTAGTACTAAACCTACTCATCATCTAGTACTAACTAGAACGCGAAGCAGATCTAACCATTAGATGGCATCGTGAAGTTGGATCTAAAAGGCAGAGGCGAGCAGAATCGGGAACAAACCTTGGCCCTCATCGCGGAGGTGGTGGCGCAGCACGCGTTCGGAGTCTCGGTCTCAGCTTGCTGCGGCGGCGGAAGTGTAGGGGAGGGCTCACGCGTGGTACTTATAGAGGCAGGAAAGAACCCTAACCGGGCTGGACTGATGGACGGCTCAGATCGAGCCCTGTGTCAAGTTCTGTATTCCGGTTGATGGCCTTATGAAAGCCTTATATGGCCCATATGCAGTTGCGGCAATTTGAATTCGGTGGCACAGTGGGTTTGGTTCGTATTTATTCAGTTTGTTGCATTTGGTATTTATCATACCTCCTTCTCCTCCTATACTACTATAAAATAGCTGCCAAATAGCTTCTACACCCATTTATACATAATATCATATCTCGTTCATGGATGACCCATGAGCACTCTCTAGCTTGCAGGCATGCCCGTCACCAACTTGACATTTGGTCACACACCAATCCACCAATGTTTTGACCTATATATAGGCATGTGAGGCACAAGGAATGTATGAGACACGAAAGTCACCAGTTTCTCTACAAATACCGCTCAACACACCATGTACAGTAGCCCTAGGTTTGCATATCAAAGGATATACAGCAGCTCGCCCCAATAAGCAGATGCTCGCAGAGAAGAGCGGGAGCATGCAACAAAGCTTGTATCCTACCTTGCAAAAGCGATCGGGACAACTTAGTCCTGTGGATGTTCTTTGGCCTTTCTTGTTTCTGAACTCCCTAAAATGTGATGGAGAGGAGTTGAAAAGGATAGGAGAAGGTGTCCTCGACTTGAGCGTGCTCCCCACCCTAGTCCATGCATATCTAGGATAGATGTAGAACTATGTTGAAGCCAAACAGCCATAACCCGTCCAGTTTTTTTTAATTTATATCCGTTAGCTTATCAAAAATCTTCAATGCATCTACTGGCCTGCCCTAGATTATGTTGAAGCTCCGCCACCGATCTTAAATGTCTCAGGGCAGGAAGAGGAGAAAGAATGTGTGCTGGACAATGAGAAACTATGAACCTCGAGCTTCATCTCCCTAGCAATGGCAAGATCCGCTCACGGGAATTGGGAACCTCTTGAACGTACTACCAAAGTTTGCTTACATAGGCAACATCTAGCTCCCGGATGGAAGCCGTTCACACGCATGTAACACTTACGCAATTTCTCGATGTGCAACTCAGAGAGACAAGATTCGCATGGTCAATTTAGGTGGGTGGAGACCGCTATTCGAAGGGTACAAATCCCTATAATTGGTGAAAAAAATATAACCACATTAAAATGACTGATAGTAATAAGTTCATGAGTATTAATGTATGCCTATATGAAAAAAAAAAAAAGTAGACCGGCGTATGTGTGAAACCTAAGACGATGGCAAAGTCGTCGGCTTAGATGTGACGTCGTTGCCGTCATAATCTGGTCTTCCGGGCCCACGTGAAGCCCCCCTATGCCGACATCATTATTACGCTAATTGTTGTTGTTGGTCAACCACGTCCTACGCCGACAGTTGTCGTCGGCCCACCAAGTCCTACGCTGATGGCTTCTATAGGCCAACGGCCGGTTTACGGGGCTGCTCGTCTCAGGGCCTACGCCGATAGCCCCAACAAAAAGCCGTCGGTGTAGGGTATGGTCGTCGACGCCTTGAAGTTTCACTGTAGTGTAGCTAGGGGAGGAAAAAACTTTGTTGCATTTAGTATTTAATCCTCCTCCTCCTCCTCTTAGTATAAAATAGCTGCCAAATCGCCTCTACACACATTTATACATAATATCATGCCATATCTCGTTCATGGATGACCCATGGGCACTCTCTACCTTGCGGGCATGCCCATCTCCAACTTAACAATCGGTCACACTATTCCATATAGGCATGTGAGGCACTAGGAATGGATGAGGCACCGATCCGCTGCCAGGTTCTACAAACATTGCACAATGCACCATGTACAATAGCCATGTGTTTTTAGGTCGAAGGATATGCAGCAGCCCGTTCCAATAAGCAGATGCTGCCTCAAAACTTGCATCCTACCTTGCAAAAGCAATTAGGACAACACTGTCCAGTGGAGCTTCGTTTTCCTCCAAAGAGTCTGAACTCCCCAAAGCATGATGGATAGGAGAAGGTGTCGTCCGCTTGATCATGGTCCACATCCTAGTCCGTGTATATCTAGGATAGGAGCTATGTAGAAGCCAACCAGGCCGCGAAGAGATAAGTTTTAAAATTTACACCAAGTAGAAACTCATATATATATGTGTCCATTAGCCTATAAAAAATCTTTACTGCAGCTAATGGCCCTCCTAAAATTATGTTGAAGCTCCGCCACTTACCTAAGATGTCCGATGCCAGAAAGAAGAGAAAGAATGCATCGTTGGACAATCAGAAACCCCTCTCCCCTCTCCCTGCTACAGTTCTCCCGAGCCTTCTCGAGGGCGCCGGGCCTCTCCAAAGCTGAACTCGCCGGCGTTGCCGGTAGAGGGAGGCGGAGGAGGGGCTCCGGCGCACGTAGTCTAGGTTGCTGGGCTCTCGCCGTAGGAGTCATAGGATTAGGTTTAGGTTTTTTTGTGTTTACCCAAGTGGTGTTTGGCAAGATGCCGTCAGGCCTGTCCCCCCCGGCGTTCGTGCACGGCGACGGGTGGCCGTCTTCGCTCAGGCCTGGTCAGCTCCCGAGGTGGGAGCTTGCTTTGGTTTGGGCTTCGGGCGGAGGCCTCGCAAATAAGTGCTTCTGCGGCAGCTGGATCTGGCGATCTGGTGGCGTGTTTATCCCTCTGGCCGGCCTTGGTGGCGAGGAGTGGGAGGAGGATGGCGCTTGGGTCGCTGGGTGTCAGCGGCGGCTTGGAAGCTTGAAGTGGGTTCGTTCTGACCCAAACCCGCATCAGCTAGAGATGAAGGACCACGCTAGGTTGCTCCGATGGACGGAGACGGGTGCGTGGCTTCTCTTCATCTCCGGCGGCTTCCGTCATAAGGTCAGTTCGCCTGGTTGGCTATTTCCTGTTGCGGGCCTTCATCGAGCTTCTCTGGCCGGCCTCGGTGGCGAGGGGAGAAGTTGCGGCGGCGACTGGCGGCGGGGTGCAGTTGAACCAAGCATGCAGCAATATCGAGCACATCACGCGGCGGGCAAGAACGACCTCGCGATCTTCGGCCGTTCTGATGGCCTTCTCGGATGCAAGATATGCGTCCTCTCTACCTCCAGGAAGGAGGCTCCCCGAGCTCAGCACCGGCGTTTCACGCCCTCTCGATGCCAAGTGGTTCGTCCCCGGCGGCGGAAGGGTGGCCGGAGCTGGAGACTCGCCGTCGGTGGAGGAGAACTAGGATTTGATAGCTTTTCTATTTTTATTCCTAGGGTTCTCTTTGTAAAAACACAGCCCTTCGAAAAGTTTTTGGGTCCGTGTGTAAATTTGTACCCACCGCTTAATTAATGAATGCTGCATCGGGGTCTTTCTAGACCCCATTATCTTTTCAAAAAAAAAATCAGAAACAATTGAGGTGAGGTTCATCACGCGATGGAGAGCTCCCTAGAAATGCCAAATATCCCCTGATGGGAATTGGAAAACCCTCTTGAACGTGCAGTAGCTATTGTAGCCGCATGGTTCTGCTAGCTAGCTCGACGGGCACTAATTAATAGAGACACGACTGCTTCTTGGAAAGTTGTGCTCGGCTCAACATCGGATGGATGCAACTTTCAGTCCAGGAATAGTCGAATTCTCACTCGTGTTCCCAAGCAAACCCACAAATCGGCGATAGATTTGAAAGTTCTTCCCGCTACCAAAAACAACACGAGTTCGATAGATTCTCGCCCAAACGCGCACAGACCGCATCGGTCTAGCTCTCCGGCTTAGGCTGTGGCGCTCTCGGATTTCTCTGTATTGGTTGCCAAGGATCGATGATGGTGGTGTGAGGGTTCGTAAATTTCTTGGACGGCATGGCGGGCGAAGATCGGGGAAATGGCGGGAGCGGTGGCCGACAGGTGGGGAATGGGGAAGAAATGGAGGGAAGAGGAAGAAATGGAGGGAATGGGGAAAAGGGAGGGAACTAATCGATCACCGACATCGCTGGTCCACCCACTTTTTTCTTCGTCTGGCATTCCCAGGAACACCCAGTGCATTGGGATCGGCCTGAAACCGCTGGATAAAAGTTAGACTAAATCTAATAAAAAGGGATCTTGGGAACGCGAGTGGACAAAAAATCACTGTCCGAATAAAAAGAAGCGTTATGGGAAGGTCCTCTTGGGAATGCTAAAAGCATTCTCAAAATACTTACGAAGAGTAGATAATTTTGTAGCCCCTCGCCGTGGGGACGTACCCAAAATAATCCCGTCTCGCTCCTGTCTCGCCCCCGCGCGGCGAGCGGGAGCTCTTCTCAACCACCGTTGTCTCCCCTCTCCCTCATCCCTCCCTCCTCCACTGCCGTCGGCGCGAGCCATCGAGCACGGCCCGTGCGGTGCGGGCGGCAGCACCCTTCTTCTACCCCCTCGCGGTGGGGAGCGTGTGGGGCTCTTATTCCTCGGGTGGTGCAGCTCGGGTGTCATGGGTGCGGCCTCACGGTCGGGAAACGAGGTCACGGCGGCGCTGTCTACAGGCGGGGCAGCGCCGGGAGCGGCGGGACAACACAAGGGGCGGCCAGGGCGGTGGTCGGCCAACCTAGATCTAGGCTCGAAGGGTCCCATCTGGGCCGATGGAGGGCTGCTCTGTCTGTGCCTGTACCGATCCCAGGAGCGACGGAGATGACTATAGTTTGGTGCTAGGATGGTCGCGCCGGCGGCTGGCCTGTTGCAGCGTGGCGGCGGGCTTTACGGGCCGATCTGACCCGGCCGGACCCTCTTAGGACTGGTATGCTTCCACATAGGATTTATGGGCCCGCTGGGCTTGGCCCGACCTAACTGCGACCGGTGTGTCCTGCTGCCGTGTCCGGACGACTATCGCCTATGGTGGTGGAGGTAGCACCCTCCTGCGTGGCCGCCGTACTGCTGATCCTGATTCAAACTGCCATTTGCCTCCGTCCTATTGGCCTCGTGATGGTAGCTTCTAGGAGACGACAATGGTGGTTTGTGACCGTAGTGGCACACACTGGTGGGTGGCTAGTTCGGTGATGTTGACGCTTCGACCTCATAGGGCTCATGCGCAACGGATTGTCTGAGGGTTGTGGATAGGGTTTTTCAAGAGAAATCCTTGTCGCCTAGTCCGACACCGGGTGCCGCCTTCGGGTGACATCATTCCTTCCTGTAGGGCGTTGTGGCTACCCTTTGTCCACTTCCCTCTGTGTGCCAGGGGAAACCCTAGGACCAGTGCGCTGGTCCGGACAACAGTGTCGTCGCTTTCCTTCATGAAGGTGTTGCTTGGTACTTGACGCTCCGGTGCTAGGAGCATGGTGGAATATTGGAGGGTGCGCGGTTGCGGGCCACTCTCGCTTAGTCGATCCGTCTTTGTCTCCATTAGTTTCCTTTTTTTCTTTTCTTTTGGGCCTGTGTTGCTGCTGTTTCAGCATTTGTTAGTTTTGAGAATCATTGTATCATGTGGTTGCTATATTAATATAGCGGGGCGAAGGCCTGCTTCGGGATAAGAAACTTTCACCACGTCTGATGTGATCTGTTGTTCCGTTTGGAAGTAGTTTCTAACTATACAACGACTTGCAATATGCAATATATATCCTTGTACTGCCGGCTTTTGAGAAAGCATAAAAAGGTGAGCACTTGTTTTTAACACTTAACTGTGCACAGGGACATATAACTCCACTCAACCAAAATTCAATGTATTCATGTTATATCCACGTAGCAAAAAAAGAAGAGAATAAAATATTCAGTATTTCCATCAGAGAGGATTTTCTAGCATGCACACGGGAGATAGCGTGCTCTCTCTCCTCCTTGTTTCCATGAAGTTGTGTCAGCGTATGGATCAGGCTACTCTCCCGTACACACATTCTTCTAAAATTTAAAACATTCGTAGATTTTGAATCAGAAGTCCAATCTGAAAACCGTTTGCATATATGAGTTTCTAATAAAAAGGCCTTCAAAACAAGACTAATATTGAATATATATTGATAATATTTAAAAATCAACTTTTAAAACTTGGTGAAAATCTTAAAAACTTTATGAAACCTAGTAATTTTTCTTATTGGAAAAATATGTTTCAATTTGTACATCATTGTTAGAAAATAATTGACAATTTCCTTAGATGTAAAACTAAAATATATTAACGGAAAAAATTACGTAACATTGGATTTGAGTCCAAAGCCTAACGGAAACACATGATGCTTGCGCGAGCACAATTCGAAGATACAATATTTTACATCTCGTTTTATAGCGTTTTATTATGCATCATCATGTTTGAATATGTTTCAACATACTTCAAACTAGTATTAGAACTAATAAATTTATCAATTAGAAAAATTATTTAATTTTTGTATATTCTTTAATGTTATTTCAATGGGTTTCATAATCCATCATGACAATTCGTTGTGTATCAAAATCAAAATTTTAATTTTTTTTGAAAGTAAACCTTAATTGGGCTTGTTTAAAAGATATCGTCAAAAGAACTACACATGTTTAAACAAATTTTTAGTCTAATATTTATTTTGATACATGTAGTCATTTCAATTCAAACACTAGAAATCACTCCGGTGATCAGGAGAGAGAACAAGGTCGTACTAGTGAATAGCAAGATTCTTGCATGTGTGTCAGATCATGTAATATAAAATATAGATGAGCAGTAAACACACAATAGTAAAGATAGTGCTAGGTACCAATCTCAAATGAAATGGACGGATAGCACATACACGTTATTTCACGTGCACGCTAGAAAGACAATTCTGGTATTTCCATCCATACTCTACTCCAAGGTAAAGATTACACCAGACGAAGCCGAGACATGAAGAAATTGGGCCAGTTTATTTCCATTGGCACGGCAATGAGCCAGGGGTCGTAAAACTCGTCCTTCATCTCCTCCATTCACTACAGGAAAACGATTTTTTACTGGGTATTAAAAATACACAGCAAAGGCCAAAATAAACTCGGCAAACATTTGTCGTGTATTTACACTCGGTAAAGAGTTCACAGCGTACACCCCGCCGGTAAACACGACTTTGCCGAGTGTTTAACTCCCGGATACTCGGCAAACATTTGTCGAGTGTCTATCAGCCGCACACTCAGTAAAATAATGCGTTCACGGCGCGTCAGCTGAAGACGCCGTCAAGCCTTTGCCGAGTGTACTGCCTGACATACACGGCAAATTACGCACTCTTTACCGAGTGTTTTTCCTGGGATACACGGCAAATACTTACTCTTTGCCGAGTGTACTGCCTGTCATACACGGCAAATTATGCACTCTTTGCCGAGTGTTTTCCCTGGGATACACGGCAAATACGTACTCTTTGCCGAGTGTCTCTTTTGGTAATACATGGCATAGACTTACTCTTTGCCGAGTGTACTGCCTGACATACACGGCAAATTACGCACTCTTTGCCGAGTGTTTTTCCTGGGATACACGGCAAAGTCCACAAAAATTTGGCAGGTTTATGCTGTTTTTTATTGTACCCTGCATTTCAAAACAAATCTGGACAAACATAATTCAAGTGCACTAGTAAATCAAACATATATCACAGCAGACATATATCACAGCAAGAACATATTCACATAATAGGTTCACAAGTGCACTAGTACATCAAACATGCATACAAAGTTCACAAGTTTAACAAACACTTGAATTCAAGTTCACATATCCATCAACACAACCAAGTGGCACACAAGTCCTCTAGCATGTGGTACATATCTCCATCAACGGCGACCATGTTCCGGCACAACATAGGCTTCCTTGATGTAATCCTACAAAGTGCAAAACACACAAGCATGAGTAAAAATGATGCAATCTTACAAAGTTCAAACTAGGTATATATATAGCTATATGGTAAGATGATTCTAACAAACATATTTACATGATACTAATAAGGTAAATTTAGCACTAGCATAATTGTAATTTATTATCTATGTAGCTATATGGTAAGAATATCGACATGATTCTAACAAGGTATAGTTTTGCACAAGCAAATTCAAATTTGTTATCTATGTAGCTATATGGACTTAGTATGTATATGGTAAGATGATTCTCCGAAGAATATTGACATTTGATTCTAACAAGGGTATATTTGAAACAACCATAAAACTTGGTATCTATGTAGCTATATGGTAATGACTTGGTATAATTTGACACAAGATGTATACAAACAAGAAATTGACGAAGAGTGTGGGAACTCACAAAGTTGCCTCCTAATGTTCGGGTTGTCTAGAGTCGGCATGGGCACGCTCGTAGTGGCAGGAGTCACAGGGCTTTCACGCTGCTTCCAAGAACTTGTTGGTCTTTTCCTTCCATTCTGTGGTCATTTTCGCCTGACTGAGTCGGCCATTGTACATCCAGGCACGACGATTCTCCATCCTCTACGAAGTACCAAAACAAGCATATAATGCATTTAATTTACAAATTTTTAGTCCATTTAATTCGAGCAAAATCATGTTCTACGGCATGCATCCACCTATATATCTATCTAATAGGTAAAGGACCTAATCCCACCTGAAGATGTGTAGATTGGATATGTTCTCCATGCTATACCCTGAACCAAGACAGAATTTCGGCAGCACCTCCCCGCTGTTCTCCCGATACACGTTTCGGCAAAAAAGCCGAGAGGATGTGCATCCGGAGAACAACGGGGAGGCGCCACCAAAATCCGGTCTCGGAGCAGAGCAAAGCATGGAAAACATACCCAATCTACACATCCTCGGGTTGTCCAAACACGTGGACAATCCGAAAGAGTTACGGCTATAAATATGCAATTTAATGCATATTTATTTGCGTAACCCTTTTGAACGGGAGACGCCTAGGTATCGTGACTGACTTGGTTATCTAGACCAGAAATAAACCTACCCACATTAAGTACAAGAGACGTGAATGAATTTTACCCTTGAAGCGTGATCTAATCGTCGAGAAATATCCGAGATGCTCCTTGAAGAAGCCCTGCGACTCCGGTCCTGGTGTCAAACTCGAAGCATTGCCTCGACGAAGCAGAGCTGCGTTTTGAAATCAGAAATTTAAACACCCATGATTTGTTTGTCAAGGTAAATGCAATGCTATTGTACATATGTTAATACAAGGGTACACACATGCATGAGCTTATAACGACTGAAGTGAGACTGGGTGCTGCATTACTGCCCCTATCTAGCAGTTTCTACTACTCTAGCTGATCTTCTCTGTGAATTAAATGAGACACACAGTTCTTCTTGTCTATACTTTGCTGGAGTTTTTTTTATTAGTTAGGTTAGGAAGAGAAGTTTCAGCCCTGATATTGTTTTATGACTAGCTATTCGTGATGCTTAATTATACTAGAGCATAAGTGTTCTGAGATGCAATTTAACACGCAAAATCATGTTCTGAGCTTCATCCTAATATCACTATTATCGCATGAACTTGATATGTTATATATGCTAAGGAACTATGCTCAGTCTTCAGTCTTTTCCACATTGTTGTTTGTTTCATAGTGTTTTCCTGATGCAGGTCCAACCATTCTTTTCTTCCAAGAAAACGCCGGCAGTATCCTGAATTTCTTCTCACAGACATGAAAATGAGTGATTATACCTAATTGATGAATCGTGTTCTCAAGTTTTTTATTCTGTTAAAAACCTTTACTCCTTACAGACATTGCACGTCGTTTGGAATGTGTCCGACTAATGATGCAGCGGCTGCAGTGCAATGTGTTTATGCTTTCTTACAGAGGGTATGATTATATACTGCATAAACCAGTCCTCTTATCCTTCTTATTTAATTCTTCTTGTTTCCTTTATTCTTTAAAATTTTCCTTTATTCTAGTTCAAACAAATTTGCATGAATTATTCAATAGACAAAATCTGGAAACTCACCCGAGCGGTGGAGCTCCTGATTCTCTTCCTGATGATGGCCCTTGGTGGTGTAGCTCCTGGTCCAGCGGGGAGTTGGCGGTACGGGCAGAGGAGAGGTCGACGCCGGAGCAGGGGCCAGGGCCGGCCGGAGTAGAGGCCCGAGCGGGCGTCCCTAGCTGCGGGGCGGTGGGCCGAGCAGGGAGGTGGCGGGTGCTTACCCGGGAGCCATTGGAGGCGGCGGTCCGGAGCAGCGCGGCGGCGGCGGTCCGGAGCAGAGCGGCGACGACGGTCACGAGCAGCACGGCGTCGGCGGTCCCGAGCAGCGCAGCGGCGGCAGTCCGGAGTAGGGAGCGGCGGCGGCGCGCAGGGGGAGAGGATGGGCGACAGAGGGAGAGTGCGTGTTGTTTTTGGATTTTTTTTTACCAGTGTATGCTTGCGATTTGGACTTGACCGTGTATTCTCGATCTAGGTCATTTTCCTTTCTTTGCCGTGTATTCATGTCCAAGACACACGGCAAACACATGGTCCGTACCACCAAAACAGCCCGATTTAAATACTGTACAATTTATTTACTTTCTTCCATCCATATTATTTGAATTGGATTTGTCAAAATTTAGATCAACCTATGTATTAAATAGTGTTTATATTCTTTAAATCTAGACAAATTTGAGACAACTAATCTAGGTCGGAGGGAGTATCAAACTGTAGGCATTCTTGTCATCAAAGTTTATGATATTTTTCAAGGGTATATATAGTAATCAATTTTTTTATCAAGGGTACAATATATAATACTCATGATTTTTTCATTTTCCATTTTTCATTTTTCCTGCCGAATCGGCATGACGTGGGTCCGATTTAAACTACGGGTAGAGCGCATGTATGCGAGGGAGGACACATGCAACCACCCGGAGACTAGTAGGTTTTGTATGTTTCAACATAGCACGACACTTTCATGCATTTTCTAGGGCCACATGTAGGTCTTTGAGGTACTCCGATGCCCTGGAACGCGGCTTGCTACGGAACCCTGATCTGCGGGCATCGAATCGTCTACCCCCTAGACATTCTTCTGATGGGGTAGCCCGGCATAGCTCTCTCTTGTTTTGTGTTTGTTTAGGTCATAGGATGATGTGCAACCATGTTGGTTCACAAGGTGAGGCAGTATCCTACCCGGTTTCACCAGAACAGGCCCTTGAGGTATTCTGATGCCCCGGAGCGCGGTTTGCTGTGGAACCCTGATGTGTGGGCCTCGGATCTTCTACCCCCCTAGACATTCTTATGATGGGGGTAGCCTGGCATAGATCCCTCTTGTTTTGTGTTTGTTTAGGTCATAGGATGACGTAAAACCATGTTGGTTCACAAGGTGGGGCACTATCCTACCCAGTTTCACAGGAACGGGGAGTTTCCCCTTTATACAAGTCTAGAACCTTCGCTTCTAGGTTAGAGCGCATGCATGCGAGGGGAGACACATGCAAGCACCCTGAGACTAGTAGGTTTTGTATGTTTCAACATAGCACCACACTCTCATGCATGTGCTAGGGCCACATGCAGGTCCTTGAGGTATTTCGATGCTCTGGAGCGCGGTTTGCTGTGGAACCCTGATATGCGGGCCTCGGATCGTCTACCCCCCTAGACATTCTTCTGATGGGGTAGCCCGGCATAACTCTCTCTTGTTTTGTGTTTTTTTAGGTCATAAGATAATGTAAAACCATGTTGGTTCAAAAGGTGGGGCACTATCCTACCCGGTTTCATCGGAACAAGGACTTTCCCCCTTATACAAGTTCAGAACCTTCGCTTCTAGGTTAGAGCGCATGCATGCGAGGGGGGGACACATGCAAGCACCCGGAGACCAGTAGGTTTTGTATGTTTCAACATAGCACCACACTCTCATGCATGTGCTAGGGCCACATGCAGGTCCTTGAGGTATTCCGATGCCCCGGAGCGCGGTTTGCTGCGGAACCCTGATCTGTGGGCCTCGGATCGTCTACCCCCCTAGACATTCTTCTGATGGGGGTAGCCCGGCATAACTCTCTCTTGTTTTGTGTTTGTTTAGGTCATAGGATAATGTAAAACCATGTTGGTTCACAAGGTGGGGCACTATCCTACCCGGTTTCATCGGAACAAGGACTTTCCCCCTTATACAAGTTCAGAACCTTCGCTTCTAGGTTAGAGCGCATGCATGCGAGGGGGGACACATGCAAGCACCCGGAGACCAGTAGGTTTTGTATGTTTCAACATAGCACCACACTCTCATGCATGTGCTAGGGCCACATGCAGGTCCTTGAGGTATTCCGATGCCCCGGAGCGCGGTTTGCTGTGGAACCCTAATCTGCGGGCCTCAGATCGACTTCCCCCCTAGACATTCTTCTGATGGGGGTAGCCCGGCATAACTCTCTCTTGTTTTGTGTTTGTTTAGGTCATAGGAAAAAGTAAAACCATGTTGGTTCACAAGGTGGGGCACTATCCTACCCGGTTTCATCGAAACAGGGACTTTCCCCCTTATACAAGTTCAGAACCTTCGCTTCTAGGTTAGAGCGCATGCATGCGAGGGAGGACACATGCAAGCACACCCGGAGACTAGTAGGTTTTGTATGTTTCAACATAGCACCACACTCTCATGCATGTGCTAGGGCCACATGCAGGTCCTTGAGGTATTCTGATGCCCCGGAGCGCGGTTTGCTGTGGAACCCTGATCTGCGGGCCTCGGATCTTCTACCCCCCTAGACATTCTTCTGATGGGGGTAGCCCGGCATAACTCCCTCTTGTTTTGTGTTTGTTTAGGTCATAGGAAAAAGTAAAACCATGTTGGTTCACAAGGTGGGGCACTATCCTACCCGGTTTCATCAGAACGGGGAGTTTCCCCTTTATACAAGTCTAGAACCTTCGCTTCTAGGTTAGAGCGCATGCATGCGAGGGGAGACACATGCAAGCACCCTGAGACTAGTAGGTTTTGTATGTTTCAACATAGCACCACACTCTCATGCATGTGCTAGGGCCACATGCAGGTCCTTGAGGTATTCCGATGCTCTGGAGCGCGGTTTGCTGTGGAACCCTGATCTGCGGGCCTCGGATCGTCTACCCCCCTAGACATTCTTCTGATGGGGGTAGCCCGGCATAACACTCTCTTGTTTTGTGTTTTTTTAGGTCATAGGTTAATGTAAAACCATGTTGGTTCACAAGGTGGGGCACTATCCTACCCGGTTTCACCGGAACAGGGACTTTCCCCCTTATACAAGTTCAGAACCTTCGCTTCTAGGTTAGAGCGCATACATGCGAGGGAGGACACATGCAAGCACACCCGGAGACTAGTAGGTTTTGTATGTTTCAACATAGCACCACACTCTCATGCATGTGCTAGGGCCACATGCAGGTCCTTGAGGTATTCCGATGCCCCGGAGCGCGGTTTGCTGTGGAACCCTGATCTGCGGGCCTCGGATCGACTTCCCCCCTAGACATTCTTCTGATGGGGGTAGCCCGGCATAACTCTCTCTTGTTTTGTGTTTGTTTAGGTCATAGGAAAAAGTAAAACCATGTTGGTTCACAAGGTGGGGCACTATCCTACCCGGTTTCATCGGAACAGGGACTTTCCCCCTTATACAAGTACAGAACCTTCGCTTCTAGGTTAGAGCGCATGCATGCGAGGGAGGACACATGCAAGCACACCCGGAGACTAGTAGGTTTTGTATGTTTCAACATAGCACCACACTCTCATGCATGTGCTGGGGCCACATGCAGGTCCTTGAGGTATTCCGATGCCCCGGAGCGCGGTTTGTTGTGGAACCCTGATGTGCGGGCCTCGGATCGTCTACCCCCCTAGACATTCTTCTGATGGGGGTAGCCCGGCATAACTCTCCCTTCTTTTGTGTTTATTTAGGTCATAGGATAATGTAAAACCATGTTGGTTCACAAGGTGGGGCACTAGACTACCCGGTTTCACCGGAACAGGGACTTTCCCCCTTATACAAGTTCAGAACCTTCGCTTCTAGGTTAGAGCGCATACATGCGAGGGAGGACACATGCAAGCACACCCGGAGACTAGTAGGTTTTGTATGTTTCAACATAGCACCACACTCTCATGCATGTGCTAGGGCCACATGCAGGTCCTTGAGGTATTCCGATGCCCCGGAGCGCGGTTTGGTGTGGAACCCTGATCTGCAGGCCTCGGATCGACTTCCCCCCTAGACATTCTTCTGATGGGGGTAGCCCGGCATAACTCTCTCTTGTTTTGTGTTTGTTTAGGTCATAGGAAAAAGTAAAACCATGTTGGTTCACAAGGTGGGGCACTATCCTACCCGGTTTCATCGGAACAGGGACTTTCCCCCTTATACAAGTACAGAACCTTCGCTTCTAGGTTAGAGCGCATGCATGCGAGGGAGGACACATGCAAGCACACCCGGAGACTAGTAGGTTTTGTATGTTTCAACATAGCACCACACTCTCATGCATGTGCTAGGGCCACATGCAGGTCCTTGAGGTATTCCGATGCCCCGGAGCGCGGTTTATTGTGGAACCCTGATCTGCGGGCCTCGGATCTTCTACCCCCCTAGACATTCTTCTGATGGGGGTAGCCCGGCATAACTCCCTCTTGTTTTGTGTTTGTTTAGGTCATAGGAAAAAGTAAAACCATGTTGGTTCACAAGGTGGGGCACTATCCTACCCGGTTTCATCGGAACGGGGAGTTTCCCCTTTATACAGGTCTAGAACCTTCGCTTCTAGGTTAGAGCGCATGCATGCGAGGGGAGACACATGCAAGCACCCTGAGACAAGTAGGTTTTGTATGTTTCAACATAGCACCACACTCTCATGCATGTGCTAGGGCCACATGCAGGTCCTTGAGGTATTCCGATGCTCTGGAGCGCGGTTTGCTGTGGAACCCTGATCTGCGGGCCTCGGATCGTCTACCCCCCTAGACATTCTTCTGATGGGGGTAGCCCGGCATAACTCTCTCTTGTTTTGTGTTTTTTTAGGTCATAGGATAATGTAAAACCATGTTGGTTCACAAGGTGGGGCACTATCCTACCCGGTTTCATCAGAATAGGGACTTTCCCCCTTATACAAGTTCAGAACCTTCGCTTCTAGGAAGAGCGCATGCATGCGAGGGAGGACACATGCAAGCACACCCGGAGACTAGTAGGTTTTGTATGTTTCAACATAGCACCACACTCTCATGCATGTGCTAGGGCCACATGCAGGTCCTTGAGGTATTCCGATGCCCCGGAGCGCGGTTTGCTGTGGAACCCTGATCTGCGGGCCTCGGATCGACTTCCCCCCTAGACATTCTTCTGATGGGGGTAGCCCGGCATAACTCTCTCTTGTTTTGTGTTTGTTTAGGTCATTGGAAAAAGTAAAACCATGTTGGTTCACAAGGTGGGGCACTATCCTACCCGGTTTCATCGGAACAGGGACTTTCCCCCTTATACAAGTACAGAACCTTCGCTTCTAGGTTAGAGCGCATGCATGCGAGGGAGGACACATGCAAGCACACCCGGAGACTAGTAGGTTTTGTATGTTTCAACATAGCACCACACTCTCATGCATGTGCTAGGGCCACATACAGGTCCTTGAGGTATTCCGATGCCCCGGAGCGCGGTTTGTTGTGGAACCCTGATCTGCGGGCCTCGCATCGTCTACCCCCCTAGACATTCTTCTGATGGGGGTAGCCCGGCATAACGCTCTCTTGTTTTGTGTTTGTTTAGGTCATAGGATAATGTAAAACCATGTTGGTTCACAAGGTGGGGCACTATCCTACCCGGTTTCATCGGAACAAGGACTTTCCCCCTTATACAAGTTCAGAACCTTCGCTTCTAGGTTAGAGCGCATGCATGCGAGGGGGGGACACATGCAAGCACACCCGGAGACTAGTAGGTTTTGTATGTTTCAACATAGCACCACACTCTCATGCATGTGCTAGGGCCACATGCAGGTCCTTGAGGTATTCCGATGCCCCGGAGCGCAGTTTGCTGTGGAACCCTGATCTGCGGGCCTCGGATCGTCTACCCCCTAGACATTCTTCTGATGGGGGTAGCCCGGCATAACTCTCTCTTGTTTTGTGTTTGTTTAGGTCATAGGAAAAAGTAAAACCATGTTGGTTCATAAGGTGGGGCATTATCCTACCCGGTTTCATCGGAACAGGGACTTTCCCCCTTATACAAGTTCAGAACCTTCGCTTCTAGGTTAGGGCGCATGCATGCGAGGGAGGACACATGCAAGCACACCCGGAGACTAGTAGGTTTTGTATGTTTCAACATAGCACCACACTCTCATGCATGTGCTAGGGCCACATGCAGGTCCTTGAGGTATTCCGATGCCCCGGAGCGCGGTTTGCTGTGGAACCCTGATCTGCAGGCCTAGTTTGAAACGGGCATAAGAAATTCAAACCATGTGAAACCTTCAAGTTTAGCGAGGCTTAGCCTAGCTAATTTCAACATAGACCCACCTCAGCCCAAATCCCATTTTGTTACTACTTTACCGTGTACCTGACGTAAACACTCGGCAAAAGCTAAGATACACAACAAATTACCTCTTTACCGAGTGTTGTAAACTAACACACAGCAAATTACCTCTTTACCGAGTGTTGTAAACTAACACACAGCAAATTACCTCTTTACCGAGTGTTGTAGACTAACACACAGCAAACTGGGGTGTTTCAAACGCTATGTTTTTTGGCGCGCGCGGGGGAAGAAATTTGGCGCGTACTTTTACTGTGTATACTTTTGCCGACACTCGGTAAATTGTAACGCCGTAAGCTGCGCCGTCAACCGCGGGCGGGGAATACACGTGGCAGGACGGTTTGCCGTGTATCCATCTTTTGCCGAGTGTTTGTACGAACGTTACCGTGTATGTGCTTCTTTACCGGGTGTTTTCTCTGTGCATACACGGCAAAGAGGTGTCTTTGCTGTGAATGACCTTTTTGCCAAGTGTCATCTGTACGATACACGGTAACGAGATGTTTGCCGAGTGTCCGGGAATTAAACACTCGGCAAAGTAAAAATTACCCAACAAAATCTCGATTTCCGGTAGTGATTGCCCCACCTTGGAGATCCACAACAAAGACACGCTGGTGGCAGTCCATAATGAGCATCCTGCCGCTCCTCGCCCCCAAGCACATGCACCTTGCTCCTTCGAGCTGCAGTCTTAGCTTGAACGTCTTAGTGCAGATCCAGCGCACGGTGCCATCCTCGCTTCCAAGTCGTTGTTGTTCCAAGATCTGAACCCCATGCCCGTTGTAGATGCACAGCGACAACAGAGCCGCGTCGGCTGTGGTCGTCAGGCGGACTCTGCCGTGGAGCTTCCTCGCGGTCATGGGGCTCACGAGCTCCTCTAAGACAATCCGGCCAGTTTCAGGGTTGACATGAAGGAGGTGGAGATTTGTCGACTTCCAGAATAGCCAGTGCGCTACGCCGTCGCGGCACACCGCGGCGTACCCGTGGGCGATAGTGAATCTTTCCAGGCTGTGCTCCACATTGTCAGGGAACTTGATAAGAACGCTCCAGCTCGGCTCGCCGGACGAGAATGCGTGGAGCATGTACTCTGTGCCATCCTGCTCATAATCATATTCGTGATCATCCTCTGTCAGGAGTAGCACTCTGAAGGAGGTGGAATCGAGCCACGACGATGGCGAGCGGCAATCCGCACTGGTTACTACAATGGCGTAGCCCACAAAGTTGAGATCATCGTTCACCCTTAGTGTTGGTAGCACGTCCCACGTGCCGGCGAGCGGATCGCACACGGCGAGCTGCATGGTGCCAGGGTCGCGCGGGAAGATGCGCACGAGGAGGAGGCCGTGGTGTGTGGCGAGGGGCTTCACCCACTCGGAG
This sequence comes from Avena sativa, assembly GCA_916181665.1. NCBI lineage: Eukaryota > Viridiplantae > Streptophyta > Magnoliopsida > Poales > Poaceae > Avena > Avena sativa. Next base: position 295,126,929 of record OV702282.1, read on the forward strand.
ACGTCGGGCGCGTCGGGGATGTAGGAGCTGAGGAGGCGGCGGCCGGCGCCGAGGGCCGATCTGGGCCCTGGGACGAAGGAGGCCCCTTCTCCGCGGCGACGTTCACTCGTGAAGAAGCCGACGAAGGAGCGGTCCGGCCAGAGGCTACGGAGGAAGGAGGGGTCGGCCACCAGGGCGCGCCACCGCCTGCACGTGGCGGCGGAGCGGACGAGGGCAGATGCCTCCTCCAGGCGTGCGAGGATCTCCCGGATCACGTCTCCCGGGAGCGTGGCGCCGGCGGTGGCGGCAACCGTCGTCACTGCCATCTTCTGCAGGGTTACTGGGACGGCCTGTGAATTTGTGATCGATCCATCGATCCTACCAGTGCGATTGGAGGTCTCTTGCTGCTGAGATTGTTAGAGATACGCACCCGCATTAAGTTATCTTGTTAAGCATCAAAATTAATCTGTTAACAGAATCTGCCTTTTGCTCTAGAGATGGGCCAAAAAGTAAGACCGGGCCAATGATATAAGACATGAATATGGGAGATTTACTCAAATAAATCACCATCCCTTTTAAAAATTAATATCCCTAAAATTAAAAAATTAATTCCAATCACTTGAAAACTTTGGACCTAGGACCCTTCTGGTTGATGGATGGAACTGCCTTTATATTTAACATAATGTAAGGAATTTTTTTTTGCCAAAATTCCTATTAAATAAATTTTAAAAGTACTACAAAGAGTTTTAAAATAATAAATTTACAAATAATTCCTTGGACAACCTAGCAACCTTGACTACATACTCGCATGAGCCAAATGTTCGCCGTCCTCTCGCTCTTTATCATCGGCCTTGTCGTAGTAGAGAGCTTGTTATAGTACATAAACGAGAAGTCGTCCTAGTAAGTTTAACATAATGTAAGGATTTTTTTTTTACCAAAATTCCTATTAAATAAATTTTAAAAGTACTACAAAGAGTTTTAAAATAATAAATTTACAAATAATTCCTTGGACAACCTAGCAACCTTGACTACATACTTCGCACGAGCCAAATGTTCCCCGTCATCTCGCTCTTTATCATTGGCCTTGTCGTAGTAGAGAGCTTGTTGTAGTACATAAACGAGAAGTCGTCCTAGTAAGGTCCAAAGGACCGATGCATCCCAGAGCAGTAATCACCAATCATGATAAATGTAGATTAGAATAAACCGGTCTAAAACCACACAAATAAATACGAAAACCAACCGGATCTCATGAGATCTGCTGGACACATGTCTCCACACACTCTTCGTCAAAGCTAGATGCACCACTGGAACTAAGGTACGGCGGAAAAGATCCTATTTTGTCTTTAGGATATAACCACCACGATATCATGCTGAAGAAGATAATGAAAAACAACATGACAACAGTAACCTCCTGCCAGAGAGGGGCTGTGGTCCGCCACGCCTCCGATGCCTTAAGGCCAACGGAGACTAAGCAAACCGACGACACCGCCAAAGAGGAGACTGAACACTAGACAGTTTTTTCTGATCGCATCTCTCTCCTATAGCCTTACATACCGGTTCTCGATATGTAAGAAATCTTGTTAACACCGATAAGATGTGTTTAATGTTTCACTGATATTCAACTTTTCATCAGTTATTAGTTAAATTCCTATCTACTCTATCAGAGCGGGCAACATTCTCATCTTTTTTTCCTGCATTTTGAAAGTCTGTAAGTTCTTTCCATAAAAGTTATTAGTAGGTGGTGTAGAATTACTCGGTTCTCACACACGGCACAAGGCAGGAAAAGGCAACCCGCTGTCCGCCCTTTTCCTTGTCATGGGCATGGCTGCCGTTTTTTTTTTCCTGATGAGGGTTGTGTTATGTGTAGCGCGCGCTGCCTCTCTTCCACTTTTTTTTTTTGAAACTTGGTACAAACGCAGTCGCTAACAAATGCTAACAAATGCGTATATATCCTCATGCCTATAAATGCACATATGCATATTCTATAAGTACGAGCACTCTGAAAGACTGAGTCTGAGAGACCTAACCCCGCTATCGACGGAAACATCACCTCCCACTAAAAAGATATTCCGTCTTTTATGAGAAAGCAAAGCGTCAAATCTAGAGTTTAAACTCAGGTTCTATCTGGGTGCAGCTCGTGGAGTCTATGTCTTGACTTTAAACTTCTTCGACTTTGATGTGTTCGATTGTCTAGGTTGCCCCGGTTGGGCGTGGCGTCTCCTGCTTTCTCTTTTGTTTATCTTTGTGACCTGCTTGCAAAGAGGATCTCCTCTTCACTTTGTATTGGTTTGGTCGTTTGGCTTTATTTATAAAACAAGAAGAAAGACTCTATCGAGTAAATATAGAGTCTAAACTCTAGTGGGTTGGAGTTATCACTGTCCTTCTAACCATCAAACCACGGGTTGGTTCTCTACCTAGCCTTCCAACATGGCTTAACACGGTGTTTCATACTTTCTGTAGTACTTTGCTTCAATTATGATTAGAGATGCGCAAATAAGACTTCAAACATTCTAGGACTGTGTTAATTATTTTTTCTTGGGTCAAATTAGCAATAATATTAACCGCTTCTCTTTATGATTTCTATCAACTACCCGTTCCTAGCTAGAAGACGAGTATGGAAGAAAACCCATCTACTCTCAAATACGAACATTAATTATATAGGTTTCACTACAGCATGCACTTGTGCCTAATATGTGTTTCTCTAGGAATGGAGTTCGTAATGTAAATGCTAGAAGCACAACATTCTGATGTCCATTGTCAAGGAGACAAATAAATCACCCGAACTCTAGAACGGAACAAACTAGGCGTGAATTGCTTGGTGCCATCCTTGAGAAGGGGCTTTTTAGAAAAATGGGACACCTTCGTGGACATCATGTACAAACCTAGTAATAGGCATGGACATATAGAAATGTGAAGGAGAGGTCGATAAGGGGTTCCTAGGGCTAAAAGTAAATGACGGCGGTCAGCAATGAGGTGGTACAATGAGAGGTAGACACCGACGCATACCAGATCGCCTGGGTTAGGAAGGAAGATGAAGGTTTTGGCTAGGAGTTAGTCAGGGTGGGGCAATTTCTTTGAAGCCATATGGCGATAGCACACGGTGAGTAGGGGAATCACATTTGTGATCCAGGTTCTAGACATCGGACGTGTTGGAGATATGCCCTAGAGGCAATAATAAATATAGTTATTATTATATTTTTGTGTTTATGATAAATGTTTACATTCATGCTATAATAGTATTAACAAGGAAACATTAATACTTGTGTGATTTGTAAACTAAAACAGAGTCCCTAGTAAAGCCTCTTTATAATACTAGCTTGTTGGTTAATAAATGAGTGTGGTTTCCCTATCATGAACATTGAGATGTTATTAACAACAAGATCATATCTTTAGGAGAATGATATGGTGGACATACTCCTATAGATAAGCGTAGCATAAAGATCAAGTCATTTTAATAGTTCAATTGCTATATGCTTTCTGATACATAGTAACCTAATTCCTTCGACCATGAGATGATGCATATCACCTTCACCGGAAGGATGCTTTGATGACATCAAACACCACACCGTAACTGGATGGCTATAAAGGTGGCATTGGATGTTCGGAAAGTATTGGTTGAGACACATGGATCAAGAGTGGGATTTGTCCATCCATATGATAGATAGATATACTCTGGGGACCTCTCGGTGGAATGTCATCCAATTAGCTTGCAAGCATGTGACTGGCTCACAAGGGATCACATATCACGGGAACGAGAAAAGAGTACTTATCGGTAACGAGGTTGAACTAGGTATGCAGAGATACCGACGATCATAACCTCGGATAAGTAAACTATCGTGAGACAAAGGGAAATTGGTATCGTATGTAAGTGGTTCATTCGATCGCAAAGTAATCGTAGAAATATGTGGGAGCCATATGAATTTCCAGATTCCTCTATTGGTTATTGTTCGGAGAAGTGTCTCGATCATGTCCGCATAATTCACGAACCGTAGGGAGACACACTTAAGGATTCGACGTTGTTTGAGTAGTTATGGAATGATGAGTGAGAGACCGAATGTTGTTCGGAATCTCGGATGGGATCCGGGATATCACGAGGAGATCCGAAATGGTCTGGAGAATAAGATTCATATAAGGAAAGTCCTGTTTCGGGGTTGGAGAATGGTTCCGGTGTTTTCATCAGGAATGTTCTAGAAGGTTCCGGAATGTCCGGCACTCCGGAGGGGAAGGGTATATGAATGTGTCATAACAAGTTGGAATGATTGCATCATGTAATAGGTGTCATCGCTGAACAAAATAAAGTGTTTAATCAAATCCTAGTTTGAAAAGTCAAATGCCAATTTGAAAAGTCAAATGGCTATTTTGTGAGGTGGAGGGAGAGTAGGAAACCTAGTTGGGGAGGAGTTCCCTCCATCCACCGCCGGCCCACTTGGAGACCGAGTTGGGAAGGGACTCCCCTCCCCTTGGCGCGCCCCTCCACCTATATAAGGAGGGGTAGGGCTGCCCCTCCAAGCACACAACACCACGCCCCGCAAACCCTAATCCTAGCCGCCGGCGCCGTCACCTCCTGCTGCCGCCGCCTAGGGCAAGCCACCGCCGCCACCTAGGCAAACCCTAGCCGCCGGCCTTGCTCCTCCTTGGTGCGTCTAAACCCTAGTTCGCCGAGGCTCTCTCTCATAGTCCACCATACTCGCTCCGGCTTAAGGCGAAGCCCTGCGAGATCTCCCCTCTACTTCCGGTACCACGCCGTTGTGCTGTCGGAATCGCGAGGAGAGTGCTACAACCTCTGCTGCCTGCTGGAACAAGGGAGAGGAAGGTTTTCGTCGAGTACCGAACGTGTGACCGACTGCGGAAGCGTTGCCGGAACGCAGCGCCGGAAGGATCGTCTACGCGATCTTGAGATCGGCAAGAGTACGACTACATCACCCACGTGAATCTGCTCTCGTTAAACACTTTGGAATCTTCGAGGATGAGTTATTCCATCGACTCGTTGCTACAATCTAGTAGATAGATCTTGGCTTGTTTGTTCGTATGCGGTAGAAAATTTTTGTTTTCCATGCTACGAAACCCTACAGTGGTATCAGAGCCGTGTCTATATGTAGATCTGTTGCACGAGTAGAACACAATGGTCATTGTGGGCGTTGATGCTTTTGTTGTCGATTGCTTCTTGTGTACTTTGCATCTTGCGGGATGGTGTGATGAAGCGGCCCGGGCTAACCTTACATGACATCGTTCATGAGACTTGCTCCACGATTGACATGCAACTTGTATTGCATAAGTGGCTTTGCGGGTGCCTGTTTCTCCCAACATAGTTAAGATTCAATTTACAACGGGTGATTGACAATACTAGTATCAATGTTGTGGTTTTTGTTCGTAAGTTAGAACGACACTTATTGAAAGCCCCAAACCACGTAAAACATGCAAAGAAAGTAGAGGCGTCTAACTTTGTTTTGCAGGGGTGTGCTGTGATGTCATATGGCCATGATTGTGATTATATTTGATGTATGCAATGTTCCTTATTGTAAGTTTGCAACCGGCAGGAGCCATATGGTTGTCTTTAATTTCTGTTAAGACCCGCGTGTCTATTCAAAGTAGTTGTAATAGTTGAAGCTAGTGGACGACAACCATGGAGCGGCATCATTGACCTTGATGCAATGCCAATGATGATGGAGATCATGTTCGTGCTTGAAGATGGAGATCGGTAGCACAAAGAAGAAAGGCCATATCATATCAAATATTATGAATTGCATGTGATGTTAATCCTTTATGCATCGTGTATTGCTTAGTTAACGATGGTAGCATTATAAGATGATCCCTCATGCACATGAATATCAAGTTCTAAAGTGTTCACCCTTAGTAAGGACTGTTGCTAAAGCTTGTTGTTTCGAAGCACCACGTGATGATCGGGTGTGTTAGATTCCGCAAGTGTATACAACGTGAGCAAGCCAAATTTGCTCATGCAGAAGCTAAGGTTTGATCTTGACGAGCCTAGCATGTACAGACATGGCCTCGGAACACGGATCACCGAAAGGTAAAGCATGAGTCATATAGTAGATATGATGAACATGTCGATTGTTCGCCTTTGAAGCTACATCAACTCTCGTGATGATCGGTGTTGATGTGGTGGATTTGGTTCGTGTGATCACTAAAACAATGTGAGGGATATTGTTTTGAGTGGGAGTTTACCTAGATTAATTTAACTATTAATTAGAACTTAATTTGTCATAAACTTAGTCTAAACTATTGCAAATATGTTGTAGATCAATGGCGGCCCTACCATCAATTTTAATGCGTTCCTAGAGAAAGAAAAGTTGAAAAACAATGGAAGCAACTTCGCGGATTGGTTCCGCAATTTGAGGATTGTCCTCACTGCTGGTAATTTGACCTATGTGCTGGATGCACCGCTGGGTGACCCACCTGCAGCTACTGCTACCGATGAAGTAAAGAATGTTTACCTCGCTCGGAAGACTCAGTACTCCACAGTTCAGTGTGCTATCTTGTATGGTTTAGAATCGGAGCTTCAGAAAAGGTTTGAGAATTTAGACCCACATGATATTGTCCGTGATCTCAAATTGATCTTTGAGACTCCCGCGGCAATTGAGAGCTATGAGGCTTCTGAAAAGTTCTTTAACTACAAGATGGAAGAGGGCAGCTCCGTCAGTGAGCATGTGCTTAAGATGTCTGGGCATGCGAACAAACTTCAAAGCTTGGGTATAGTGATTCCTAATGCTTTGGGGATTTATCGTGTCCTCCAATCACTACCACCAAGTTACAAGAACTTTGTGATGAACTACAATATGCAAAACATGAACAAGCAGTTGCCAGAACTCTTCGCCATGTTAAAATCTGCAGAAGTGGAGATCAAGAAAGAGCACCAAGTGTTGATGTTCAATAAGACCACCAAATTCAAGAAAGGCAAGTCTAAGCAAAAGGGACACTTCAAGAAGGGTGGTAAGAAAGTTACCGCGCCGACAAAGAAGACCAAGGATGGACCTAAGCCTGATACTGAGTGCTTTTACTGCAAGGGAGAAGGTCACTGGAAGCGGAATTGCCCAAAGTACTTGGCGGATTTGAAGAACGACAACATCAAGAAGAAAGGTATATCCGATATACATGTTATTGATGTGTATCTCACTAGTACTCGTAGTAGTGCCTAGGTATTTGATACTGGTTCGGTTGCTCATATCTGTAACTCGAAACAGGTGCTGCAGAATAAACGGAAGCTAGCGAAGAACGAGGTGACGATGCGCGTGGGAAACGGATCAAATGTTGATGTGATCGCGGTCGGCACGCTACCTCTTCATCTACCATCGGGATTAGTTTTATACTTAAATAATTGTTATTTGGTGCCTGCGTTAAGCATGAACATTATATCAGGATCTTGTTTATTGCGAGACGGTTACTTGTTTAAGTCCGAGAATAATGGTTGTTTGATTTATATGAGTAATATGTTTTATGCACATGCACCTTTGATAGATGGTCTATTCTTATTGAATCTCGATAGTGGAAATACACATATTAATAACATTGAAGCTAAACGTTTGAAATCGAGCGATAACTCGACCTATATGTGGCACTGTCGTCTTGGTCACATTAGAGTGAAGCGTATGAAGAAACTCCATTCCGATGGACTTCTTGAATCACTTGATTTCGAATCACTTGAAAGATGCGAAGCATGTCTGATGGGTAAAATGACTAAGACTCCATTTTATGGTATGATGGAGCGAGCTACGGACTTATTGGAAATCATACATACCGATGTGTGTGGTCCAATGAATGTAGCATCGCGCGGTGGTTATCGTTATGTTCTTACCTTCACGGATGACTTGAGTAGATATGGGTATATCTATTTCATGAAACATAAGTCCGAAACTTTCGAGAAGTTTAAGGAATTTCAAAGTGAGGTGGAGAATCAACGTAACAAGAAGATTAAATTTCTACGTTTTGATCGTGGAGGTGAATATCTAAGTTATGAGTTTGGCGAGCATTTGAAGAAATGCGGAATACTTTCACAATTGACACCGCCGGGAACACCACAGCGTAATGGTGTGTCCGAACGTCGTAATCGAACTCTCTTGGATATGGTTCGTTCTATGATGTCACTTACAGATTTACCGCAATCATTTTGGGGTTATGCATTAGAAACATCCGCATTCACTTTAAATAGGGCACCATCTAAATCCGTTGAAACGACACCGTATGAATTATGGTTTGGGAAGAAACCTAAATTGTCGTTCCTTAAAGTTTGGGGTTGCGAAGCCTATGTAAAGAAGTTACAGCCGGACAAGCTTGAACCCAAAGCGGAAAAATGCGTCTTCATAGGATACCCGAAGGAAACTATTGGGTATACCTTCTATCATAGATCCGAAGGCAAAATCTTCGTTGCCAAGAATGGATCCTTTTTAGAGAAGGAATTTATCTCGAAAGAAGTGACTGGAAGGAAAGTAGAACTCGACGAGGTTGTCGAACCTTCTCTCGAACTTGCGAGTAGCGCAGCACCGGAAGTAGTTCCTGTGACGCCTACACCAATAAGAGAGGAAGCTAATGATGATGATCATGAAACTTCGGTTGTAGTTGCTACAGAGCCTCGCAGGTCAATGAGAACTCGTACCACTCCTGATTGGTATGATCCTGTTATGAATGTCATGTTGGTGGACAACACCGATGACCCTGCGACATATGAGGAAGCGATGATGAGCCCAGATTCCAATAAATGGCAAGAAGCCATGAAATCCGAGATTGGATCCATGTACGAAAACCAAGTATGGACTTTGGTGGACTTACCGGATGGTCGGAAGGCTGTCGAGAACAAATGGATTTTCAAGAAGAAAACAGATGCTGATGGTAATGTTATTGTCTATAAAGCTCGACTTGTCGCAAAAGGGTTTCGAAAAATTCAAGGAGTTGACTACGATGAGACCTTCTCACCAGTAGCGAAGCTAAAGTCTGTGAGGATTATGTTAGCAATCGCTGCATATTATGATTATGCGATATGGCAGATGGATGTCAAAACAGCGTTCCTCAATGGAGACATTGATGAAGAGTTGTATATGATGCAACCCAAAGGTTTTGTCGATCCTAAATATGCTAATAAGGTATGCAAACTTCAACGATCCATATATGGATTGAAGCAAGCATCACGAAGTTGGAATCAACGTTTTGATAAGGTAATCAAAAGTTTTGGTTTTATACAAACTTATGGAGAAGCTTGTATTTACAAGAAAGTGAGTGGGAGCTCTGTAGCATTCTTAATACTATATGTATATGACATATTGTTGATTGGGAATGATGTAGACCTTCTTAATAGTGTCAAGGAATATTTGAATAATAGTTTTTCAATGAAGGATCTTGGCGAAGCAGCTTATATATTAGGCATAAAGATTTATAGAGATAGATCGAGACGCCTAATATCATTGTCACAAAGTACATATTTGGACAAAGTTCTAAAGAGGTTTGGAATGGAAGGTAGCAAGAAAGGGTTCTTGCCCATGTTGCCCAATACGACCTTGAGTAAAACTCAAAGTCTGACAACGGCAGAAGATAGAGAAAGGATGAGTAAAACTCCCTATGCCTTAGCCATAGGATCTCTAATGTATGCCATGCTATGTACTAGACCCGACATTGCATATGCTGTTAGTTTAACTAGAAGATATCAAAGTGATCCAGGAGTGGATCATTGGACAGCGGTCAAAAACATCCTTAAGTACTTGAGAAGAACTAAGGATATGGTTCTTTCTTATGGAGGTGATGAACAACTCATTGTTAATGGTTACACCGATGCTAGTTGGAACACCGATCCGGATGATTCTAAATCACAATCTGGATACATATTTACTTTGAATGGTGCAGCAGTTAGCTGGAGGAGTGCAAAGCAAAGCGTTATGGCGAGATCTTCAACTGAATCGGAATACATGGCTGCTTCGGAGGCTTCACAAGAAGCAATATGGATGAAAGAGTTCAACACAGAGCTCGGTGTGGTTCCTAGTGCGCTGGACCCAATGTCAATCTACTGTGATAACATGGGCGCCATAGCCAATGCGCAAGAACCAAGGTCACACAAGAAGCTGAAGCACATCAAGCTACGTTTTCACGCTATTTAAGAACATGTCCAAGATGGGGACATAAAGATTTGCAAAGTACACACAGATCTGAATGTGGCGGATCCGTTGACTAAACCTCTCCCGAGGGCAAAACATGACCAACACCAAACTGCCATGGGTGTTCGGTATATTACCATGTAATCTAGATTAGATGACTCTAGTGCAAGTGGGAGACTGTTGGAGATATGCCCTAGAGGCAATAATAAATATAGTTATTATTATATTTTTGTGTTTATGATAAATGTTTACATTCATGCTATAATAGTATTAACAAGGAAACATTAATACTTGTGTGATTTGTAAACTAAAACAGAGTCCCTAGTAAAGCCTCTTTATAATACTAGCTTGTTGGTTAATAAATGAGTGTGGTTTCCCTATCATGAACATTGAGATGTTATTAACAACAAGATCATATCGTTAGGAGAGTGATATGGTGGACATACTCCTATAGATAAGTGTAGCATAAAGATCAAGTCATCTTAATAGTTCAATTGCTATATGCTTTCTGATACATAGTAACCTAATTCCTTCGACCATGAGATCATGCATATCACCTTCACCGGAATGATGCTTTGATGACATCAAACACCACACCATAACTGGGTGGCTATAAAGGTGGCATTGGGTGTTCGGAAAGTATTGGTTGAGACACATGGATCAAGAGTGGGATTTGTCCATCCATATGACGGATAGATATACTCTGGGGCCCTCTCGGTGGAATGTCATCTAATTAGCTTGCAAGCATGTGACTGGCTCACAAGGGATCACATATCACGGGAACAAGAAAAGAGTATTTATCGGTAACGAGGTTGAACTAGGTATGCAGAGATACCGACGATCATAACCTCGGATAAGTAAACTATCATGAGACAAAGGGAAATTGGTATCATATGTAAGTGGTTCATTCGATCGCAAAGTAATCGTAGAAATATGTGGGAGCCATATGAATTTCCAGATTCCTCTATTGGTTATTGTTCGGAGAAGTGTCTCGATCATGTCCGCATAATTCACGAACCGTAGGGAGACACACTTAAGGATTCGACGTTGTTTGAGTAGTTATGGAATGATGAGTGAGAGACCGAATGTTGTTTGGAGTCTCGGATGGGATCCGGGATATCACAAGGAGATCCGGAATGGTCCGGAGAATAAGATTCATATAAGGAAAGTCCTGTTTCGGGGTTGGAGAATGGTTCCGGTGTTTTCATCGGGAATGTTCTAGAAGGTTCCGGAATGTCCGACACTCCGGAGGGGAAGGGTACATAAATGTGTCATAACAAGTTGGAATGATTGCATCATGTACTAGGTGTCATCGCTGAAGAAAATAAAGGGTTTAATCAAATCCTAGTTTGAAAAGTCAAACGCTAATTTGAAAAGTCAAACGGCTATTTTGTGAGGTGGAGGGAGAGTAGGAAACCTACTTGGGGAGGAGTTCCCTCCCTCCACCGCCGGCCCACTTGGAGACCGAGTTGGGGAGGGACTCCCCTCCCCTTGGCGCGCCCCTCCACCTATATAAGGAGGGGCAGGGCTGCCCCTCCAAGCACACAACACCACGCCCCGCAAACCCTAATCCTAGCCGCCGGCGCCGCCACCTCCTGCTGCCGCCGCCGCCTAGGGCAAGCCGCCGCCGCCACCTAGGCAAACCCTAGCCGCCGGCCTTGCTCCTCCTTGGTGCGTCTAAACCCTAGATCGCTGAGGCTCTCTCTCATAGTCCACCATACTCGCTCCGGCTTAAGGTGAAGCCCTGCGAGATCTCCCCTCTACTTCCGGTACCACGCCGTTGTGCTGTCGGAATCGCGAGGAGAGTGCTACAACCTCCGCTGCCTGCTGGAACAAGGGAGAGGAAGGTCTTCGTCGAGTACCGAACTTGTGACCGACTACGGAAGCACTGCCGGAACGCATCGCCGGAAGGATCGTCTACGCGATCTTGAGATCGGCAAGAGTACGACTACATCACCCACGAGAATCTGCTCTCGTTAAACACTTTGGAATCTTCGAGGGTGAGTTATTCCATCGACTCGTTGCTACAATCTAGTAGATAGATCTTGGCTTGTTTGTTTGTATGCGGTAGAAATTTTTTGTTTTCCATGCTACGAAACCCTACAGGACGGATAAGCGGTTGTGGCTCTGTTCCCCTGCTACCAGAGGTTAATAAACCCTAGTTGGGTACTCTATCAAATTGAGGTGTGGGGGAACGAGGGGCAGTTCTACCTGCACTTATGACATACGAGGGGCATGGTGTTTCCCCAAATATCCAAACTGCCATCAATACTTTTTGTGCAAAATAGATTATGCCTCACTTGTCAATCTAATGTGCAAATCTCATAAGAAATATAAAATGAATCTTATGTCAACCCACCGGTCAGTACTAGATGTTGATACAATATAACACTCCTTGCGGGGTTTCTCTGCTTGTGAGCCACTTCTCACTCACAAACGTTCTTACTTAGATGGATGAGGTGGATTGTAGCACTCTCTACACTTGTGCACATAGCAAAAGGATTTACAAGAGGTTCTTTGTCTACGCCAAATGGTAGAGATTATCATCCCGAGGTCTCTCATGCTCACATTATAAGAAACCAAAACAAAAAAAATCTCCCGACCTTCGATGCCACATTGTTATGTTTGCGAACACAAGACTATCTTAGGTGGGCACTTCAAACTGACATCTTTCTAGTCAATTTCCATCAGTATATTGAAGTGCCAAACCACAAGAACAATAATCCATTTATATACAACCATTGTGAACATTTATAGTAGCTAGGTGAAGTCACTTTGCTTCTAGATAAAGAGATACTTTTTTATCTGGGTAGATGGAACTACCTAGACTTCGAAGAATACATGGTCCGACTCTTAGATAAAGTGAACACTACAAGGTAAAAGTGAATACATGGTAGAAAACACTTGAAATAATATTGTCGAGTGTGGCACTCAGGCAACTTGCAATTGGGAAATATTTACTCAACAACTAGCGGTGTTTGTCGAGTACAACATGGCTGGTACTTGGCAATATACATATGCCGAGTGCGTGTCTTGGCACATGGCAAAAAGGTACACGCTCAAAAAATGACCAATCGGCCGTACAGGGATGGCGGCGACCATCCTCTTAGTCTATACATGTCTATCTATGTCGAGTGTAAACCTGTTGACAACGGAACAAAAAAAATTAAGATTATAGATTAATAATACTCATGGCATAATAACATAATTTCCAAAAAGTGTTAGGAACCAGATTTTAAGTAATACAGAGTATCATCATTCATACAGATATGTTTTAGTTGCAAGAATAAACAAAGAATTTTTAACACATAACTTCCTCACAAGGAAAACATCCTTGCCCAAATGGTAGGGTTACCTCAGTCAAATTACACATGAGACAACAAGAGATACACATACTCATGAATCAAAACAACCATACATTTATAAACACATAACTGGCATTATTTTTGAGATTACCCAATAAATAAGATAACTTAAGAAACTATAAGTTAAAGCTATATGTAAAATAATATGAGGTAAGGCATATCAAATAGAAAGAAACATGAGAGAAATATAACCTAACAAGACATGATACTATAGGTTTGAACATGAAGTGATTATAGAACTTTGAAGACCATGTAAGTGTTTATCAACGATAAAACTATTCAGATGATTTCTCCCCACTTCGCTTCTTAAAAATGTAAGAGCTGTTCTACTCAATATGATCTGGTCGATAGGGTATGCATGAAGCAAAACATTTTTTTCGAAAAGGGGACATCGCCCCGGCCTCTGCGGCGACAGAAGCATGCAGAAAAATATGACAAATCCAACTATAGCAAGTACACTATATATAATGATGCCTATTCCATCTAGCTCCATTGTAACTTTCTAATATTTGCATCTCTAGTTCTATAGGTCTGTTTTATGTTTGAAAGTGACAAGCACGAGCACAAGTGCAAAAAAGACATCTTTCAGTTTAGTATTTCAGTACATGTCACTTTTGATCTGAAATGTTTTGAATGCATTTACAATCTTAATACCATGTTTATTTCCTAATTTGGCATGCACATTTGTTCTTTACATGTCTATTTTGGTTGTGTATGATAGGTCAAAACGTTGGATCATAATTATTAACATTTTAGATGTCATTCTCCTACCACACCTAGAGAGAGGGTCAAGATGACTTTAATCTAATTTAGTGGAAATGCTCTATGTCGTCTAGGTAATTTTGCTTCATCCCTATTCTGTGTTAGAGAGATATTTATATATTATAGTTTCCCTACTAGTTAGGGGTTTCCTGCATATTTGACACTTGTACATGTACTATATATTATGACCTTTGGCTCTGTTGGAATACAAGTTGCATATTCTTAACATGGTATCAGAGCAAGGTTAGAATTTTTTTTTCCGGACACCGCAACTCGTCCGCTAACTTCCACGCCACCGTTTTTTCCTATCACCACGGCTTCCTCTGACTGCATCCGGCCGCCGTCTGGCGTCCCTCTCCGGCTGCACGTCCGGCCACCGCTCGCCTGGCTGCCGCGCGCCCGGCCGCCGTCTTCCCCACTACCGCCCGGCTGCCGTCCGCTCGTCCGGCCGATGTACGCTAGCCGCCTCGCGTTTGCGTGCAGCTCCACTCCTTTGCGTGCGCGCGTCCGCCGTCCGGCCGTTGTACGTTGGCCGCCTCGCGTTTGCATGCAGCTACACTGCTTGGCGTGCGCGGGTGTGCTTCTGGCTGCCTCGCGTTTTTCCTCTAGCTCGCTGATTGCTTTTGAGATTTCTTCTTACTTCTCAGATCCAGATTGCTTCTCGGATCCAGATTGATTTATTGTTGATCGGTTATTGACACACAAAAAAGACATCGATATCATGACTTCTGGCACCGTAGCCTCCTATCCTTGTTCGGTGATTCACGTCGTTGCTTCTTCAAGCCTTCCTTCGTTACTTGGTGCTTGTCCGTCGAATTCGTCTTTGTCGGTGTGCTGCTCTACGTCGACTCTCGCGGCTGCTTCACGCAGTTATAGCCGTCTTTCGTCCACTTTGTCGTGTCGGCGCGCCGCTCTACGTCGACTCTCACGGCTTTTTCAGTCGGTTATGACCGCCTTTCGCCGACTTCGTCTTTGTCGGTGCGTCTCTCTACGTCGACTCTCGCGGCTTCTTCACGCGGTTATGACAGTCTTTCATCGACTCTCGCGGCTTCTTCACGGGGTTATGACCGACTTTCGCCGACTTCTTCTTTGTCGGCATGCCACTCTACGTCGACTCTCGCGGCTTCTTCACGCGGTTATGACCGCCTTTCGCCGAGTCCGTCTTTGTTGGTGTGCCGCTCTACGTCGACTCTCGTGGCTTCTTCACGCAGTGATGACTGCCTTTCGCCGACTCCGTCTTTGTCGGCGCGCCGCTCTACGTCGACTCCTGCGGCTTCTTTACGCGGTTGTGGCCGCCTTTCTCCGACTCCACCTACGTCGACTCGCCCCTCTACGTTGATTTCGTCTCCGTCGGCACGACGCTCTATGTCGACACCTTTGGCGGCTTCTGTGTGTGTTGATGACCCCTCTTTGTTGGCGCATGATTCTACCTCGACCTCTTCAGTCGTGTCCATCTCTGCATATGAGATAGCGCAGCTTTGATGCCTGCTTGATGCTTGGGATTCTTCACCGACAGGTTCTGCTGGTTCTGTGACTGACTTTTCTAGCATCGAGAGACCACCTTCTCCTCATCCAGGTACATCCTCATGGATTCTTGATACCGGAGCCTCTTTTCATATGACTTGTGATTCTTCCTCTTTGACTTCTGTTCGACCTGTTGAGTCTCATGTTCTGTTCTTACTCCTGATGGTACCCCCAATCCCAGTCGTTAGTCGAGGCATTCTTAGTGCTTCCTCATTTCATGTTGCGCATGTTCCTCAACTTAACATGCAACTGTTTTCTAGTAGTCAGATCATTGACTCCCGTTGTAGTGTCACTCTCGACTTTGATTCATGTTCTGTTCAGGATCGTTGCACCGGCACTTTGCTTGGTGCTGGCCCCCGACGCCATGATGGCCTCTGGGAGGTTGACTGGCTTTGTCTTCCCTCCGCTGCGACCGCCGCTAGTCTCTCGACCCCTGTTGCCGCCTCTACTAGTTCTTTTCAGCAGTGGCATCATCGTCTTGGCCATTTATGTGGTTCCCGCCTCTCATCTTTAGTTCATCCGTCACTCGCCCCAATATATCCTATCCTGTCCACATTCTGAGTTAGTTTGTCTCTGCTCCCACCTCGGTTCATTATAGTCATCTCCTTCGTGTTCTTCGCTATCTTCGTGGCACGATCACTCAACGTCTATTATTCCCTCCTTCCAGCTCCAGGCCTACTCGGATGCTACGTGGGCCAGTGATCCTTCGGATCGCCGCTCACTTTCTGCCTACTGTGTGTTTCTTGGTGGTTCTCTCATTGCATGGAAGACGAAGAAACATACCACAGTTTCTCGCTCGAGTGTAGAGGCTGAGTTGTGATACGTCAGAGACGTATCTATAATGTTTGATGCTCCATGCTTGTTTAGTATTTACTTTGCTTTGGTTTGTCTACACTTTGAGGTGTTTTTTACATGTTTTCTGGTACTAACCTATTAACAAGTTACCATAGTGCCAGTTGCCTGTTTTCTGCTGTTTTTGGTTTCAGAAAAGCTAGTAAAGAAATATTCTTGGAATTGGACGGGACAAACGTCAAAGTCAATTACTTTCCGTGGGGAACAAGAAGTCCATAGGGGAGACGAGGAAGCGTGCCAGGGCCGCCAAACCCCCCAGGCGCGGCCAGGGGTGGGCCCGCGCCTGGGTAGGGTTTGACCCCCCTGGTCGCCGCCTCGGCCTCCCCTTCGCCTATAAGAAGCCCCCGATGCAGAAACCCTAAGCACCTGATCAAATCTCCACGAAACCGTCTGTAGCCGCCGCCACCATCGTCCCTGGATCGGGGGGATCTGAAGTTCTTCCCGGCACCCTGCCTAAGGGGAGATCATCCCCGAGGCCTTCTCTTCGGTATGATGCGTGAGCAGTTCTACCTTGGACTATGGGTCCATGTAGTAGCTAGATGGTTGTATCTCCTCCTTTGTGCTTTCATGTATAGATCTTGTGAGCTCCGTGCATGATCAAGATCTAATCTATTTGTAATCATGCATGTTGTGTTTGTGGGGCTCCAATGGATATTGAGATTACTATATTGGTTTGATTAATGGTTTTGTCTTTATGATTCTATCATGTTTGTGTTGTTTATGATCTTGCATGCTCTCTGTTGTTAGTAGCTATCTTGGCCAAGTAGTTGCTAATGAATCCAAGAGGGGATATTTATGCTCGATAGTGGGTTCATGCCTCTAGTTTCCAAGGGAAGTGACAATAATCTCTTCGGTGGTAGATGTGTTGTTGCTACTAGGGAGAAAACAACGGTCTCTTGTTCATGGAACATGTGGACTGTTTAACTTACACACTTTGCTTAAAGCAGTTGTCTGTTAATTGCAACTTAATACTGGAGGGGCTTCGAATGATAACCTGAAGGTGGACTTCTAGTCATAGATGCAGTTGGATGGCGGTCTATGTATCTTTTTGTATTGCCCAATCGAATCTCATATGATATTTCTGACTAGTAATTGTATTGTTATGCCTTGCTCAGTTCCTGTAAATTGCCCTGCTGTAACTTGTTTACCCTTCATGCCATGTTGTTTATATAAGGAGAGCACCTCTAGTGAACTATGGACCCCAGTCCAATCTTTACCATTGATACATCTTCCACTGTTACTTGTTTACTTGCTGCAAACCATTACCTTCCACACCATACGTTTAATCCTTTGTTACAGCAAACCGGTAAGCTTGACAACATCACTGATTCGTTGGGGGCAAAGTCTTGAGTTTGTGTTGTGCAGGTCTCCGCGTTGCTAGCAACACCTGTGTGACGTTTCCTTCCTCCTACTAGTTCGATAACCTCGATTTCTTACTGAGGGAAACTTGTTGTTGTGCTACTTCATACCTTGCTCTTGGGGTTTCCAACGAAGCGTCCCACGACAAGTGCTGGGTGCCATCAAGCTATTTTATGGCGCCGTTGCCGGGGAGGCTAAGGACGTCTTCACTAGGGGAGTCCTTCACTTCCTTTCTCTTTACTTTGTTTTTAGTTTGCTTTGTTTATTTTGCTTGGTTTTGTTTGCCTCTTTTCAAAAAACCCAAAAAAATTAGTCTAGTTTGGTTTGCTTGCTTTATTCAAAAACACAAAAAATTAGTTCCTACTCTAGTCGCCACCTTGCTCTAGCTCACCATGTTGCTCCCCAAGTTTGCCCTGAAAGATCTTGCAATAGGTAGTGGCTCCATAATTGGGAAAGATAATATTGAAGAATTTTTTAATCATGTTAGCAAGCATGAGGACATTGATGATAAATCTATAGCAGAACTTGCTCCTAATTATGAGATTGATGCATCTTCTTTAGTTTATATGTTGGAGGCTAGGTTTGTTAGCCTTAACCCATTCATACAATTCTTGTTCCTAAAACTAAAAGAAGAAAAGAATGCTGAAAAGAGAGAATTCATCCTTGAAACTTTATCAAAAGAATTTCATGATGTTGCTAGGGAAGCCAAAAAGGTATTTGAGTGTTTAAATATGCTAGGCTTAACTGTATATGTTGTGGGTATTTCTGATAAAACTAAGCCTAGAGAAGAATTTAAGATACCCATACCCTTTAAGCTTGTTGAAATGCATGAAGCATTTGAAAAGAATTTTGATTGAATTGCTCCTGAAAATCTTTTTGATGAAAGTATGTAACACCCTCAGAATCGGACCTATGCAAGTTTTAGCGAAACCCGCCAAACCCGCATAGAAACGATTCAAAGGTGCCCACCAGGCACTTGCGTGCGGGTGGAAAACGAAGTAATAACATTACACAACAGTCCTCGATGGGACCCACAGAACAGATATATAAACAACACGACTCCATGAGTCAAGAATACAGATATAATATACAAAGATCCAAATCACCTTGAAAAATGATAGAGCGTCCGACTACGGACAAGATGCAAATGGGGCTAAGAGCCCTGGAGAATAACCAATGGCGTCCATAACCCTGCCCAGGCCAAGCCGGAAGGGTAACCCTGCTAACGACGTCGATCTCAAAACCTGCTTAAACAAAAGGGGTGCCGACAAAGGGCAAAGGAAAAAGAGGAGCGTCAGTACTGAGGCCAGTACACGGCGAGACTAGAATTCGGCGGTCCTCGCCTACATAGGTATGGTGGACTGAAGCGGCAGCGACAGCATGCACTAAACACCCTATAGAGACTCGATGCAACTGGTGGTTATCAGAGAGGGATAAGAATGACCTACCCGGATCCAACCTGAAGCTAACACCAAACAAACCCATCCTGGTGTTTCCCCCTCGAGACCAAACGAGGAAGTCAACCGAGGAACTCACACCGTTGGCAGTTTTAGTTATTCAGTTATCGTTGCAGCAATTACTAGTCAAGTATAGATAATCATCCTGATAAAGTAAGCAGTGGGCACTTTTAGTTAACCATTCCGTGATAGTTGCAACACTTACTAGTCAGATACAATTAGCATGAGATAACCCAAAACCCAACAGTTGTTGGTACTTTTATTCAGCCATTCCGTTGTAGTTGTAATATTTACTAGCCAGGTACAATGGTCGCAAGCGACACTCCAAACAAGCAATTGTGGGCAGTATTATTAGCCATTCCATTATAGTGAAGCTGATTACTAGTCATGATAAAGTCAAATTTATAGTAATTAAACTTTAGTTATGCTTGTCTATGGTCGAGATACTGTGCTCCAAGTCGTCCATAACCGCGGACACGGCTTTCAGAAAGTTTTACCCGGCCGGGGTGCACCAATAGCAACACACACTCGATCAACCTTGGAAAAACCAAACCAAAACCCAACGAGGCCTTCACGACAAAGCAATCACAAGATTCAGAAATATTTCAGGGGCCACCCCTTAAAGTAGACCCGCAACGAAGTTAGCTGACTTCGAGACGGCCTCAAGGTTTGTGGGGCCGGCTGTAAACGACTGGGAACCCGAAAGTGTGACTGGGCTTGTCGATACCGCGAAAACGGGTCACAATTCCTAAACAGTACAGTGTGCTCCTCGCACAATCGTAAATACAGAAGTAGCATGGCATAAGTACAGGATCGTAAATAAAACCTCAAACTAGTTTGTGGCCCCAAGAAATAAGACTGAATCAAGCTCTGGCTCAGGGAGGTCCCATATACCTCCCGGATGTGGATAGCGCGATAAAACAAGGAACAGGTATCAAGTACTCGGGGTCCTACGGGACACAAGTGGGCGTTCGGAAACCAAATATTATCTATCACCCACCGATGCCTCTGCTTATTTCAATTTTTAGTTGTTAAACAGGAATTAAAGTGAACGATAAGTAAAACTAGGATCATCTCCAACATCAACATGCGGCCATACATCAACAACTGTGGCACTTGACGACACGCAACAGCACTTGAGCAAGCGACTACGACGTGCAAGTCCAACTATCTACCAAACAACAAGTAATAGGATGTGTCCAAGGCAATATATGGCTGCAAGGGATATCAAGGGTACGGAAACTAGAGCATCGCAACACAGATAGCAATAGATCAACATGAGGGAATAAATACTATAAAAGTAAGATAGGTAGAAAGGGGGAGATGCTCGCCTGGAAACATTGTCGAAGGTTCAACCGAAGATCGGGGCGAAGCTCACATCAACTCAACGGCCTTATCCGCGAAGAAGCAAAACACTAGAATAAACACCGGATGCAATATTTAATACAACGGCAGAAGATCGGCATGATGCATGTATGATGCATGACATGGCAAAGGTGCGATGCAACTAGGTCATATTGAGCGGAACCGGGGTCCCGACAGTTAATTATATGGTTCGAGTTATTTAGAAACCCCCGCAATATAAATGTTGTATTACATGGCAAAAGATAATACGGGTTCGCTACACAAGTTTAAATGAGGCCAATATAAGGCTAGATTTGCCCGCATATGGGCCCCATATTTAATTAGAGGTGAATCGGCATAAGGCCCCAAACCACATGAATGTATGCATGCAAGACAATTATTATGCGACAAGTTGTATTATGTTATAAAATAGGGTTTCGGGAAGGTTCACACATTAGGGTTCGACAGATCTTGGGTTCCGGGGTTCGGGGTCGGGTCTCGGGGTCCAGGGTTCGACGGGATCGTTCTCGGACTACAGGGGTAGATCTTGTCGCATCCGGGTTCTCGGCGGACTCGGCGTCCGAAAGGAGTACTTGGCTCGGTGTCGGGGGCGCATCGGATTCGCCCTGGTCGGTGCTGACCTTGTCGTTGCGCAGATCTTGTCGGGTCCTCAAGTCGGGTCGGTCTTGGCTTCGGGGTGAAGTGCTTGTCGTTCTCGTGGCGATCTTCGCGTCCTCCCGGTTCGGGTCTTGGCGTCCGAGGGTAGATCTTGGCGTGTCGAGGGTCCGGTCTCCGGTACATCGGGATCGGTCTTCGGGTCCGAGGGTTAGACCTTGGCGTCAGAGGGAAGTTCATGTCGTATCCGTGTCGACGACCTTGGCGTTCAGGGGGAGTTCTCGGTGTTTCGTGTGGGAGGCCTCGAGGGTTTGGTGACGGAGATCTTGACGGGTCCATGCCAGAACACTCGGCGCCTTTAGATTCGAAGATCGGTTCTCATGTCCGTGTAGGAGTGCTTGATGGTCCGAGAGGGAGTTTCTGGTCCGTGGTCCTTCGAGCACCTTCGGGGTACGGGGATCTGATGGCGTCGAAGGGATCTGGCCTCCGTGGACCTGCGAGCGAGGCAGCGGCCCAGGAGATCCCCGACGAGGTGGTCTTGCAGCCGGGCAGGGGGCAGGGCACGGACATGCGGAGGCAGAGGCGCTGCGGCGGCTTGACGTCCTCGCTGGCGGCGGTGGCATCCTGGGGTGCCAGCGACGGCGACGGGAGGTGCTCGGGCTGGCGCAGACGGCCGGCGGCCGGCGTCGGGGTCGTCGGGCTCCGGCGGCAGGGCCGGAGGAAGCTCGGGGCGGCGCTTGGGAGGAGCCCGAGAGGAGGAGGGAGGCGAGCTCGGGCCGGCGAGGGAAGGGCGGTGCAGAGGCGGGCGGCGGCGCCGCTGTCGGCCGGACGCAAAGGGGAGAGCGGACGGAGGCGAGGTGGAGAGGCCACGGACGGAGGCGCAGGAGGAGGAGGAGCAGAGGGCGGCCGCGCGGCGACCGGAGGCAGAGGACGTGGAGGCGCGGAAGAGGAGGCGGTCGGCGAGCCTGGCGGGGCGGAGGCAAGCGCGGCGGAGGCGGCTCGCCGGCGGGAAGCAGAGAGGCGAGGAGGTTGGTCGGGGACGCAAGGCCGCACGGCGGAGGCGAGGGAAACCAGGGCGGCCGGAGGAGAGGGTCGGGCTCGGGCCGGCGACGAGGCGGGGGTCCGAGCGGCGGCGGGGCGGGGGAAGAGGAAGCCCGGGGAGGGAGGAAGGAGCGCGTCGGGTCGGGGGAGGCCCGAGCGGGGAAGAAGAGGAACAGGGGAGGGAGCGCGTGGTGGGGGGTGGGCCGCGCAGTGCAGGTGGGTCCCAGGGGCGGCGTGGGGATCGGTGCGGCAGGTGGGGAGTTTGGACCGGGTGAGGCAGGGAGTGGTGGAGAGTGTGTGGCTGGGTAGGCGTGTGAGGAGGGAGAGAGAGGAGAGAGAGAGGGAAAAGGAGAGGGGGGGTGAGTTGGCAGCCTCTGGTTGGGTGGGGGTTGGGTTGAGGGTGAGGTGGCGAGAGATGATAGGCTGGGGTGAGGTGGAGGGGGTGTGGGTAGACTAGGGCTGGTAGATTAGGAATTAGGTTGGACCAATTGTATTTTCTGGGGTGGTCGTTCGGGTCATTCGGCCCGTTCGACTGCCCCACAAAAATAATTAAACATTTTATTTAATTTGCAATGAACTTTTGCAAATAGTTTTTAGACAAACAAAGTATCCGGCAGCACCCGGGGTTTTGTGTTTGCACAAAGTCGGGGCGTTTAGAAAACAAAACTGGGTTTTTCCGAAATAGTTTTATGCGAGCAAATGCAATATGATGACGATGCTCGGATGCAATGTGGCATGATGACATGAGCATGCGGTCATGACGATGCAATGCACAAAAACAACGCGATTTTCTAGTAGTGGTTTTGCGGGATGCCACAATTCGACACCACTAACAATGGATCTCGCCCTCGAGATCCGCCTCATGGTACCGGAAGGAAGGTCGGCGGTCTGCGTCTTCTCGCTTCGTGTAGATCCTCGCGACACCACTAACAAGAGGTCGTTGTCCGCAATCGTCGAGAGAACACTCCGGGAACAAAATGTCGAAGGTAGAGGTATCAACAAATAAAGCCACCTCTAGCTTCCATGGACGGAGTAAAACTGCCGGATCCACTGATTCGATGTACAAGAGCGAATGATAAGAGTAGTCGGATGGTGATCAGTCCATCGCGCACCCAAACCATTACTATGCACACGAATAGGCGGATTAAGCAACCAACTCTCGGAATCAGACTGAAGATCTCGACAAACGAGGTTCGGAACAACGGAGGGATGCAGACTCTGCATCGGATCTGGCGTAGATGATGTCGTCGCGTCGGAAACACTGGAAGGCACAAACAAGGAACAAAGAATGGTACCACAGCAGACGGATTCCTCAAGCAGCATGAACACCGGATGGTAGAGCACCGTTATCAAAGAAGGAAGCGAAACCCTGAAGGTACGACGGAACCCAACCACGAGAAATCCTGGACTCGAAGAAAGAGACAAGAGCGGATTCAAAACACGTAGAGGTAAGAGGAGAATAGCAGAGGGGTAAGGAATAAAAGCAGACCTAACCAGATCTATCCGACCGATTTTTGCAAAATAGTTTTTGACACTCTACTTCGACCGTTAGCTAGGTTATCCTACAGGCTGGACTTGTGGGGTATCGCAACTGCTGGGCTCTGATACCACTCTGTAACACCCTCAGAATCGGACCTATGCAAGTTTTAGCGAAACCCTCCAAACCCGCATAGAAACGATTCAAAGGTGCCCACCAGGCACTTGCGTGCGGGTGGAAAACGAAGTAATAACATTACACAACAGTCCTCGATGGGACCCACAGAACAGATATATAAACAACACGACTCCATGAGTCAAGAATATAGATATAATATACAAAGATCCAAATCACCTTGAAAAATGATAGAGCGTCCGACTACGGACAAGATGCAAATGGGGCTAAGAGCCCTGAAGAATAACCAATGGCGTCCATAACCCTGCCCAGGCCAAGCCGGAAGGGTAACCCTGCTAACGACGTCGATCTCAAAACCTGCTTAAACAAAAGGGGTGCCGACAAAGGGCAAAGGAAAAAGAGGAGCGTCAGTACTGAGGCCAGTACACGGCGAGACTAGAATTCGGCGGTCCTCGCCTACATAGGTATGGTGGACTGAAGCGGCAGCGGCAGCATGCACTAAACACCCTATAGAGACTCGATGCAACTGGTGGTTATCAGAGAGGGATAAGAATGACCTACCCGGATCCAACCTGAAGCTAACACCAAACAAACCCATCCTGGTGTTTCCCCCTCGAGACCAAACGAGGAAGTCAACCGAGGAACTCACACCGTTGGCAGTTTTAGTTATTCAGTTATCGTTGCAGCAATTACTAGTCAAGTATAGATAATCATCCTGATAAAGTAAGAAGTGGGCACTTTTAGTTAACCATTCCGTGATAGTTGCAACACTTACTAGTCAGATACAATTAGCATGAGATAACCCAAAACCCAACAGTTGTTGGTACTTTTATTCAGCCATTCCGTTGTAGTTGTAATATTTACTAGCCAGGTACAATGGTCGCAAGCGACACTCCAAACAAGCAATTGTGGGCAGTATTATTAGCCATTCCATTATAGTGAAGCTGATTACTAGTCATGATAAAGTCAAATTTATAGCAATTAAACTTTAGTTATGCTTGTCTATGGTCGAGATACTGTGCTCCAAGTCGTCCATAACCGCGGACACGGCTTTCAGAAAGTTTTACCCGGCCGGGGTGCACCAATAGCAACACACACTCGATCAACCTTGGAAAAACCAAATCAAAACCCAACGAGGCCTTCACGACAAAGCAATCACAAGATTCAGAAATATTTCAGGGGGCCACCCCTTAAAGTAGACCCGCAACAAAGTTAGCTGACTTCGAGACGGCCTCAAGGTTTGTGGGGCCGGCTGTAAACGACTGGGAACCCGAAAGTGTGACTGGGCTTGTCGATACCGCGAAAACGGGTCACAATTCCTAAACAGTAGAATGTGCTCCTCGCACAATCGTAAATACAGAAGTAGCATGGCATAAGTACAGGATCGTAAATAAAACCTCAAACTAGTTTGTGGCCCCAAGAAATAAGACTGAATCAAGCTCTGGCTCAGGGGGGTCCCATATACCTCCCGGATGTGGATAGCGCGATAAAACAAGGAACATGTATCAAGTACTCGGGGTCCTACGGAACACAAGTGGGCGTTCGGAAACCAAATATTATCTATCACCCACCGATGCCTCTGCTTATTTCAATTTTTAGTTGTTAAACAGGAATTAAAGTGAACGATAAGTAAAACTAGGATCATCTCCAACATCAACATGCGGCCATACATCAACAACTGTGGCACTTGACGACACGCAACAGCACTTGAGCAAGCGACTACGACGCGCAAGTCCAACTATCTACCAAACAACAAGTAATAGGATGTGTCCAAGGCAATATATGGCTGCAAGGGATATCAAGGGTACGGAAACTAGAGCATCGCAACACAGATAGCAATAGATCAACAGGAGGGAATAAATACTATAAAAGTAAGATAGGTAGAAAGGGGGAGATGCTCGCCTGGAAACATTGTCGAAGGTTCAACCGAAGATCGGGGCGAAGCTCACATCAACTCAACGGCCTTATCCGCGAAGAAGCAAAACACTAGAATAAACACCGGATGCAATATTTAATACAACGGAAGAAGATCGGCATGATGCATGTATGATGCATGACATGGCAAAGGTGCGATGTAACTAGGTCATATTGAGCGGAACCGGGGTCCCGACAGTTAATTATATGGTTCGAGTTATTTAGAAACCCCCGCAATTTAAATGTTGTATTACATGGCAAAAGATAATACGGGTTCGCTACACAAGTTTAAATGAGGCCAATATAAGGCTAGATTTGCCCGCATATGGGCCCCATATTTAATTAGAGGTGAATCGGCATAAGGCCCCAAACCACATGAATGTATGCATGCAAGACAATTATTATGCGACAAGTTGTATTATGTTATAAAATAGGGTTTCGGGAAGGTTCACACATTAGGGTTCGGCAGATCTTGGGTTCTGGGGTTCGGGGTCGGGTCTCGGGGTCCAGGGTTCGACGGGATCGTTCTCGGACTACAGGGGTAGATCTTGTCGCATCCGGGTTCTCGGCGGACTCGGCGTCCGAAAGGAGTACTTGGCTCGGTGTCGGGGGCGCATCGGATTCGCCCTGGTCGGTGCTGACCTTGTCGTTGCGCAGATCTTGTCGGGTCCTCAAGTCGGGTCGATCTTGGCTTCGGGGTGAAGTGCTTGTCGTTCTCGTGGCGATCTTCGCGTCCTCCCGGTTCGGGTCTTGGCGTCCGAGGGTAGATCTTGGCGTGTCGAGGGTCCGGTCTCCGGTACATCGGGATCGGTCTTCGGGTCCGAGGGTTAGACCTTGGCGTCAGAGGGAAGTTCATGTCGTATCCGTGTCGACGACCTTGGCGTTCAGGGGGAGTTCTCGGTGTTCCGTGTGGGAGGCCTCGAGGGTTTGGTGACGGAGATCTTGACGGGTCCATGCCGGAACACTCGGCGCCTTTAGATTCGAAGATCGGTTCTCATGTCCGTGTAGGAGTGCTTGATGGTCCGAGAGGGAGTTTCTGGTCCGTGGTCCTTCGAGCACCTTCGGGGTACGGGGATCTGATGGCGTCGAAGGGATCTGGCCTCCGTGGACCTGCGAGCGAGGCAGCGGCCCAGGAGATCCCCGACGAGGTGGTCTTGCAGCCGGGCAGGGGGCAGGGCACGGACATGCGGAGGCAGAGGCGCTGCGGCGGCTTGACGTCCTCGCTGGCGGCGGTGGCATCCTGGGGTGCCAGCGGCGGCGACGGGAGGTGCTCGGGCTGGCGCAGACGGGCGGCGGCCGGCGTCGGGGTCGTCGGGCTCCGGCGGCAGGGCCGGAGGAAGCTCGGGGCGGTGCTTGGGAGGAGCCCGAGAGGAGGAGGGAGGCGAGCTCGGGCCGGCGAGGGAAGGGCGGTGCAGAGGCGGGCGGCGGCGCCGCTGGCGGCCGGACGCAGAGGGGAGAGCGGACGGAGGCGAGGTGGAGAGGCCACAGACGGAGGCGCAGGAGGAGGAGGAGCAGAGGGCGGCCGCGCGGCGACCGGAGGCAGAGGACGTGGAGGCGCGGAAGAGGAGGCGGTCGGCGAGCCTGGCGGGGCGGAGGCAAGCGCGGCGGAGGCGGCTCGCCGGCGGGAAGCAGAGAGGCGAGGAGGTTGGTCGGGGACGCGAGGCCGCACGGCGGAGGCGAGGGAAACCAGGGCGGCCGGAGGAGAGGGTCGGGCTCGGGCCGGCGACGAGGCGGGGGTCCGAGCGGCGGCGGGGCGGGGGAAGAGGAAGCCCGGGGAGGGAGGAAGGAGCGCGTCGGGTCGGGGGAGGCCCGAGCGGGGAAGAAGAGGAACAGGGGAGGGAGCGCGTGGTGGGGGGTGGGCCGCGTAGTGCGGGTGGGTCCCAGGGGCGGCGTGGGGATCGGTGCGACAGGTGGGGAGTTTGGACCGGGTGAGGCAGGGAGTGGTGGAGAGTGTGTGGCTGGGTAGGCGTGTGAGGAGGGAGAGAGAGAGGAGAGAGAGAGGGAAAAGGAGAGGGGGGGGTGAGTTGGCAGCCTCTGGTTGGGTGGGGGTTGGGATGAGGGTGAGGTGGCGAGAGATGATAGGCTGGGGTGAGGTGGAGGGGGTGTGGGTAGACTAGGGCTGGTAGATTAGGAATTAGGTTGGACCGATTGTATTTTCTGGGGTGGTCGTTCGGGTCATTCGGCCCGTTCGACTGCCCCACAAAAATAATTAAACATTTTATTTAATTTGCAATGAACTTTTGCAAATAGTTTTTAGACAAACAAAGTATCCGGCAGCACCCGGGGTTTTGTGTTTGCACAAAGTCGGGGCGTTTAGAAAACAAAACTGGGTTTTTCCGAAATAGTTTTATGCGAGCAAATGCAATATGATGACGATCTCTGTAACACCCTCAGAATCGGACCTATGCAAGTTTTAGCGAAACCCGCCAAACCCGCATAGAAACGATTCAAAGGTGCCCACCAGGCACTTGCGTGCGGGTGGAAAACGAAGTAATAACATTACACAACAGTCCTCGATGGGACCCACAGAACAGATATATAAACAACACGACTCCATTAGTCAAGAATATAGATATAATATACAAAGATCCAAATCACCTTGAAAAATGATAGAGCGTCCGACTACGGACAAGATGCAAATGGGGCTAAGAGCCCTGAAGAATAACCAATGGCGTCCATAACCCTGCCCAGGCCAAGCCGGAAGGGTAACCCTGCTAACGACGTCGATCTCAAAACCTGCTTAAACAAAAGGGGTGCCGACAAAGGGCAAAGGAAAAAGAGGAGCGTCAGTACTGAGGCCAGTACACGGCGAGACTAGAATTCGGCGGTCCTCGCCTACATAGGTATGGTGGACTGAAGCGGCAGCGGCAGCATGCACTAAACACCCTATAGAGACTCGATGCAACTGGTGGTTATCAGAGAGGGATAAGAATGACCTACCCGGATCCAACCTGAAGCTAACACCAAACAAACCCATCCTGGTGTTTCCCCCTCGAGACCAAACGAGGAAGTCAACCGAGGAACTCACACCGTTGGCAGTTTTAGTTATTCAGTTATCGTTGCAGCAATTACTAGTCAAGTATAGATAATCATCCTGATAAAGTAAGCAGTGGGCACTTTTAGTTAACCATTCCGTGATAGTTGCAACACTTACTAGTCAGATACAATTAGCATGAGATAACCCAAAACCCAACAGTTGTTGGTACTTTTATTCAGCCATTCCGTTGTAGTTGTAATATTTACTAGCCAGGTACAATGGTCGCAAGCGACACTCCAAACAAGCAATTGTGGGCAGTATTATTAGCCATTCCATTATAGTGAAGCTGATTACTAGTCATGATAAAGTCAAATTTATAGCAATTAAACTTTAGTTATGCTTGTCTATGGTCGAGATACTGTGCTCCAAGTCGTCCATAACCGCGGACACGGCTTTCAGAAAGTTTTACCCGGCCGGGGTGCACCAATAGCAACACACACTCGATCAACCTTGGAAAAACCAAATCAAAACCCAACGAGGCCTTCACGACAAAGCAATCACAAGATTCAGAAATATTTCAGGGGGCCACCCCTTAAAGTAGACCCGCAACAAAGTTAGCTGACTTCGAGACGGCCTCAAGGTTTGTGGGGCCGGCTGTAAACGACTAGGAACCCGAAAGTGTGACTGGGCTTGTCGATACCGCGAAAACGGGTCACAATTCCTAAACAGTAGAATGTGCTCCTCGCACAATCGTAAATACAGAAGTAGCATGGCATAAGTACAGGATCGTAAATAAAACCTCAAACTAGTTTGTGGCCCCAAGAAATAAGACTGAATCAAGCTCTGGCTCAGGGGGGTCCCATATACCTCCCGGATGTGGATAGCGCGATAAAACAAGGAACAGGTATCAAGTACTCGGGGTCCTACGAGACACAAGTGGGTGTTCGGAAACCAAATATTATCTATCACCCACCGATGCCTCTGCTTATTTCAATTTTTAGTTGTTAAACAGGAATTAAAGTGAACGATAAGTAAAACTAGGATCATCTCCAACATCAACATGCGGCCATACATCAACAACTGTGGCACTTGACGACACGCAACAGCACTTGAGCAAGCGACTACGACGCGCAAGTCCAACTATCTACCAAACAACAAGTAATAGGATGTGTCCAAGGCAATATATGGCTGCAAGGGATATCAAGGGTACGGAAACTAGAGCATCGCAACACAGATAGCAATAGATCAACAGGAGGGAATAAATACTATAAAAGTAAGATAGGTAGAAAGGGGGAGATGCTCGCCTGGAAACATTGTCGAAGGTTCAACCGAAGATCGGGGCGAAGCTCACATCAACTCAACGGCCTTATCCGCGAAGAAGCAAAACACTAGAATAAACACCGGATGCAATATTTAATACAACGGCAGAAGATCGGCATGATGCATGTATGATGCATGACATGGCAAAGGTGCGATGCAACTAGGTCATATTGAGCGGAACCGGGGTCCCGACAGTTAATTATATGGTTCGAGTTATTTAGAAACCCCCGCAATTTAAATGATGTATTACATGGCAAAAGATAATACGGGTTCGCTACACAAGTTTAAATGAGGCCAATATAAGGCTAGATTTGCCCGCATATGGGCCCCATATTTAATTAGAGGTGAATCGGCATAAGGCCCCAAACCACATGAATGTATGCATGCAAGACAATTATTATGCGACAAGTTGTATTATGTTATAAAATAGGGTTTCGGGAAGGTTCACACATTAGGGTTCGGCAGATCTTGGGTTCCGGGGTTCGGGGTCGGGTCTCGGGGTCCAGGGTTTGACGGGATCGTTCTCGGACTACAGGGGTAGATCTTGTCGCATTCGGGTTCTCGGCGGACTCGGCGTCCGAAAGGAGTACTTGGCTCGGTGTCGGGGGCGCATCGGATTCGCCCTGGTCGGTGCTGATCTTGTCGTTGCGCAGATCTTGTCGGGTCCTCAAGTCGGGTCGGTCTTGTCTTCGGGGTGAAGTGCTTGTCGTTCTCGTGGCGATCTTCGCGTCCTCCCGGTTCGGGTCTTGGCGTCCGAGGGTAGATCTTGGCGTGTCGAGGGTCCGGTCTCCGGTACATCGGGATCGGTCTTCGGGTCCGAGGGTTAGACCTTGGCGTCAGAGGGAAGTTCGTGTCGTATCCGTGTCGACGACCTTGGCGTTCAGGGGGAGTTCTCGGTGTTCCGTGTGGGAGGCCTCGAGGGTTTGGTGACGGAGATCTTGACGGGTCCATGCCGGAACACTCGGCGCCTTTAGATTCGAAGATCGGTTCTCATGTCCGTGTAGGAGTGCTTGATGGTCCGAGAGGGAGTTTCTGGTCCGTGGTCCTTCGAGCACCTTCGGGGTACGGGGATCTGATGGCGTCGAAGGGATCTGGCCTCCGTGGACCTGCGAGCGAGGCAGCGGCCCAGGAGATCCCCGACGAGGTGGTCTTGCAGCCGGGCAGGGGGCAGGGCACGGACATGTGGAGGCAGAGGCGCTGCGGCGGCTTGACGTCCTCGCTGGCGGCGGTGGCATCCTGGGGTGCCAGCGGCGGCGACGGGAGGTGCTCAGGCTGGCGCAGACGGGCGGCGGCCGGCGTCGGGGTCGTCGGGCTCCGGCGGCAGGGCCGGAGGAAGCTCGGGGCGGCGCTTGGGAGGAGCCCGAGAGGAGGAGGGAGGCGAGCTCGGGCCGGCGAGGGAAGGGCGGTGCAGAGGCGGGCGGCGGCGCCGCTGGCGGCCGGACGCAGAGGGGAGAGCGGACGGAGGCGAGGTGGAGAGGCCACGGACGGAGGCGCAGGAGGAGGAGGAGGAGCAGAGGGCGGCCGCGCGGCGACCGGAGGCAGAGGACGTGGAGGCGCGGAAGAGGAGGCGGTCGGCGAGCCTGGCGGGGCGGAGGCAAGCGCGGCGGAGGTGGCTCGCCGGCGGGAAGCAGAGAGGCGAGGAGGTTGGTCGGGGACGCAAGGCCGCACGGCGGAGGCGAGGGAAACCAGGGCGGCCGGAGGAGAGGGTCGGGCTCGGGCCGGCGACGAGGCGGGGGTCCGAGCGGCGGCGGGGCGGGGGAAGAGGAAGCCCGGGGAGGGAGGAAGGAGCGCGTCGGGTCGGGGGAGGCCCGAGCGGGGAAGAAGAGGAACAGGGGAGGGAGCGCGTGGTGGGGGGTGGGCCGCGCAGTGCGGGTGGGTCCCAGGGGCGGCGTGGGGGTCGGTGCGGCAGGTGGGGAGTTTGGACCGGGTGAGGCAGGGAGTGGTGGAGAGTGTGTGGCTGGGTAGGCATGTGAGGAGGGAGAGAGAGGAGAGAGAGAGGGAAAAGGAGAGGGGGGGTGAGTTGGCAGCCTCTGGTTGGGTGGGGGTTGGGATGAGGGTGAGGTGGCGAGAGATGATAGGCTGGGGTGAGGTGGAGGGGGTGTGGGTAGACTAGGGCTGGTAGATTAGGAATTAGGTTGGACCGATTGTATTTTCTGGGGTGGTCGTTCGGGTCATTCGGCCCGTTCGACTGCCCCACAAAAATAATTAAACATTTTATTTAATTTGCAGTGAACTTTTGCAAATAGTTTTTAGACAAACAAAGTATCCGGCAGCACCCGGGGTTTTGTGTTTGCACAAAGTCGGGGCGTTTAGAAAACAAAACTGGGTTTTTCCGAAATAGTTTTATGCGAGAAAATGCAATATGATGACGATGCTCGGATGCAATGTGGCATGATGACATGAGCATGCGGTCATGATGATGCAATGCACAAAAACAACGCGATTTTCTAGTAGTGGTTTTGCGGGATGCCACAAAGTAGTAGACCAAAGAGAGATGACAAGGGATCCTTCAAAACCCATTTGGATGAGATACCTTCCATAGCTGAAGACTTTGCAAGTATTGATGTTAATGCTTCTTCATTTGAAATACTTGATTCTTCTTGCTTCTTGTGCCTAACTTAAAGGCATTAAAGAAAAGTACTTGTTGGGAGATAACCCAAGAGTTTCCTTGAGTCTTGGAAGTTATTACTTCAGTAATGACCTCTCCTTGTCCTTTTTATTTGCTTTTTGTGCCAAGAATGACCTCTAATGAGAGGGAAGTAAGATTTGGGGAGTTGCTGTCCCGAAACAGATTTCTGTCCTCCACCAAAAAAACTCGTGAGGAGTCTCTGTAACTTGGATTGAGCTCAATATTTACGAATAAATCCCCCAGTATGTTAGATAACTTTCTTTAGTTCAACACTTTTTATTTGAGCAACATAAGATGTTCGAAAAAATCGGTTTCGACCTGCTGGTCTGTTTTGACAGATTTCTGCCATTATTTGCATTTGCTTCTTATTGATTCCTTTTTGAGTTCTCTTTAGGTAAATTGAGCTTTTTGAAGGAGTTGCTACAGTAGCTTGTGTTTTTAGTGAAAAGCCTTACTGTTCCAAACCTTTGCCAGGGGTCTAATATCTTTTGAATACACTAATGTTGCTAATGAATATTGTGTGAAGTTTTGTATAAAGGAAAAATTTCAGGTGTAGAGATAGAATGATGCAATAAGATGAAGAATGGACAAAGGTTCAATCTTGGGGATGCCACCATGGTGTCACCCCAAGAAATATCCAAGAGGTACAAGCGTCAAATCTTGGGGATGCCCAAGGCATCCCCTTCTTCATCAATAAAAAGCTCAGGTCTGTCTAGACACTTCGTTTTTATTGTTTCATGCATAGTTGTGTTGTTCTTGGAGCGTCTTAGTTTTAGTTTGCTTTGCTTGGGTTGTTTCCTTTACTTGAATAAAGTAATTTGGACCCCCGTTCTCGATGTGTTGTTTTGCAAATAAGTTTCTTGGTGTTGGAAAGGAGTAGTAAGTTTTTTGCTTGAAGTGCAAGGGGAGATTACATTGACTGTGACTTAGACTTTAGCATGACATGCTAGGTGTTGTTTTGACCTTATGCTTAGTGATTATTGCTGTAGCATGCCTTGTTCCAAACAATTGGGATTGCTTAGTGTGCCTCGAAGGAATTATGCGTTGTTTTAGCATGCAAAAGCATAATATTGTGGTATTCTCCTTTGATGCTTTGCTTGGGTTGACTTGGCACATGCTCACACCATGTTATGACTATGACAAGTCACCATTAGCCTCTATGATCATTTAGTCCTTGACTTGTAGTACCACTCTATGCTTTGATTAGTAATGCTTTGTTGCTCTGCATGATTATGGCCATTATGCTCTCTTAGTTGGTTGCTCCCAGTCTTTTGCTAGCCTCCACTTGTATGAGTAAGTTCTACTCATGCTTCCAACTCCCAAGAAACCAAGTTATTCCAAAGTGTTCACTATAAACTCCTATGCATGGTATGTTACACCATTCCAAGTATATTCTTGTTTTCAGCTATATTCCAATTAAAAACTATTTTGTTATGTGAAAACTTAGTTATTAAAGCCCTCACAAACATGATGGCACACTTTATATTCTTGCCCCTAATAAACTTGAACCATTGTGACATCTTTGTTGCATATACTTGCACTTATACGTTAGAATTAATAGAACCGTGTTGTCACGGGGAACGTTTTCAACATTGCACTTGTACTTTGTACTCAGTTGATATCATGCTCTTTTGTCTATGGATGTCACCGGTGTGAAATAAATAGGGAACTTGTAAGTCCATGGATTTTGTATCCTGTGTTAGAGAAACGTCTGGGACGCTAGCCTAAGCCATGCCTAATTATGGTTGAAACTTGCAGCATCACCATAGTGAGTTATCTATAAAGCATCCTCAATAAAAAGCTATGCATATAGTAAATAAAAAGATTGCTGAGATGCTTATTGTCTGCTTGCCTTGTCATTTTGGTTATGGGAAAGCTCCTGTACCATGTGCAAGGGGTACCCCGTTGGCGGTTCTCAATGATATACAAATACTTACAATAACAAGAACTTACCTAGGCCCAAAGTTGAGTATGCATGAGGTGTGGCCCTTGTATTCAAGAGACTTGAGATTGCCAACTTATACTTCGTCAAGCATATACTCCATCTTTGTCACTTTAGCCTTAATCACTTCAAGATGCTTATGATAGGGGCAATGAGGGCTGAAAGCTAACAAGTACCATAAATTTTGGAAGCTCTTTTTGAAACTTGAAATCCCTACTTCCTTTACAAAAAAGCCTTGCTTCCACCATTATTGAGTCTCCACCTTCTACCTTTAGGCACCATTAAGAGAGCATAGTTATCATTCTGTGTGAAGTGTTCCAAAGCTTATTGATTGATGCATATTGTAATATTACTTGTTCTTATGATATTTGTTTCTAGTCAACCTTGTGAACTTTGAAGGTGTCCTATGTATCTATTTGCTACTGTATGAGGGACAAGCTAATTGCCACTATGCTATGTTTTCTGTATGTGAAACAAACAAACGTTTTTCAATGCATGTTTTTCATGATCATTGTTAGTAGCTTGCCATATTGCATGCATAGTTACTATGTCCTATTGTTAGAACTCCATCTTTCATGCACATGTTTAGAGTTCTTTGTTCCCAGATTTCAATGCTTGCAAATGGTTGAATCTTTATTGTGAGGGTGCATGTCACCTCAAAAATTATTCTTTTATCACTTACCTACTCGAGGACGAGCAGGAGTTAAGCTTGGGGATGTTGATACATCGGAAACATATCTATAATTTTTTATGCTCCACGCTTGTTTAGTATCTACTTTGCTTTGCTTTGTCTACACTTTGAGGTGCTTTTTTACATGTTTTCTGGCACTAACCTATTAACAGGTTGCCACAGTGCGAGTTGCATGTTTTATGCTGTTTTTGGTTTCAGAAAAGCTAGTAAAGAAATATTCTCGGAATTAGACGGGACAAACGTCAAAGTCAATTACTTTCCGTGGGGAACACGAAGTCTAGAGGGGAAACGAGGAAGCATGCCAGGGCGGCCAACCCCCTCCCCCCCAGGCGCGGCCAGGGGTGGGCCCACGCCTGGGTAGGGTTTGACCCCCTGGTCGCCGCCTCGGCCTCCCCCTTCGCCTATAAGAAGCCCCCAAGGCAGAAACCCTAAGCACCCGATCAAATCTCCAAGAAATCGTTTGTAGCCGCCGCCACCATCGTCCCTAGATCGGGAGGATCTGAAGTTCTTCCCGGCACCCTGCCGGAGGGGAGATCATCCCGAAGGCCTTCTCTCCGGTATGATGCGTGAGTAGTTCCACCTTGGACTATGGGTCCATGTAGTAGCTAGATGGTTGTATCTCCTCCTTTGTGCTTTCATATATAGATCTTGTGAGCTCCGTTCATGATCAAGATCTAATCTATTTGTAATTATGCATGTTGTGTTTGCGGGGATCCGATGGATATTGAGATTATTATGTTGGTTTGATTAATGGTTTTGTCTTTATGATTCTATCATGTCTGTGTTGTTTGTGATCTTGCATGCTCTCCGTTGTTAGTAGCTATCTTGGCCAAGTAGTTGCTAGTGACTCTAAGAGGGGGTATTTATGCTCGATAGTGGGTTCATGCCTCTAGTTTCCAAGGGAAGTGACAATAATCTCTTCGGTTGTGGATGTGTTGTTGATACTAGGTAGAAAACAACGGTCTCTTGTTCATGGAACATGTGGACTGTTTACCTTACACACTTTGCTTAAAACAATTGTCTGTTGCTTGCAACTTAATACTGGAGGGGGGTCGGATGATAACCTGAAGGTGGACTTCTAGTCATAGATGAAGTTGGATGGCGGTCTATGTATCTTGTTGTATTGCCCAATCGAATCTCACAGAATCTTTCTGACTAGTAATTGCATTGTTATGCCTTGCCGAGTTCCTGTCAATTACCCTGCTGTAATTTGTTTACCCTTCATGACATGTTGTTTATCTAAGGAGAGCACTGTTGGAGATATGCCCTAGAGGCAATAATAAATGTAGTTATTATTATATCTTTGTGTTTATGATAAATGTTTACATTCATGCTATAATATTATTATCAAGGAAACATTGATACTTGTGTGATTTGTAAACCTAATTTGAAGTCCCTAGTATAGCCTCTATACATCACTAGCTTGTTGGTTGATAAATGATTGTGGTTCCCTATCATGAACATTGAGATGTTATCAACAACAAGATCATATCGTTAGGAGAATGATATGGTGGACATACTCCTATAGATAAGCGTAGCATAAAGATCAAGTCATTTTAATAGTTCAATTGCTATATGCTTTCTGATACATAGTAACCTGATTCCTTCGACCATGAGATCATGCATATCACCTTTACCGGATGGATGCTTTGATGACATCAAACACCACACCATAACTGGGTGGCTGTAAAGGTGGCATTGAGTGTTCGGAAAGTATTGGTTGAGACACATGGATCAAGAGTGGGATTTGTCCATCCATATGACAGATAGATATACTCTGGGCCCTCTCGGTGGAATGTCATCCAATTAGCTTGCAAGCATGTGACTGGCTCACAAGGGATCACATATCACGGGAACGAGAAAAGAGTACTTATCGGTAACGAGGTTGAACTAGGTATGCAGAGATACCGACGATCATAACCTCGGATAAGTAAACTATCATGAGACAAAGGGAAATTGGTATCGTATGTAAGTGGTTCATTCGATCGCAAAGTAATCGTAGAAATATGTGGGAGCCATATGAATTTCCAGATTCCTCTATTGGTTATTGTTCGGAGAAGTGTCTCGATCATGTCCGCATAATTCACGAACCGTAGGGAGACACACTTAAGGATTCGACGTTGTTTGAGTAGTTATGGAATGAATGAGTGAGAGACCGAATGTTGTTCGGAGTCTCGGATGGGATCCGGTATATCACGAGGAGATCCGGAATGGTCCGGAGAATAAGATTCATATAAGGAAAGTCCCGTTTCGGAGTTGGGGAATGATTCCGGTGTTTTCATCGGGAATGTTCTAGAAGGTTCCGGAATGTCCGGCACTCCGGAGGGGAAGGGGTACATCAATGTGTCATTGTAAGTTGGAATGATTGCATCATGTACTAAGTGTCTTCGCTGTCCAAAATAAAGGGTTTATTCAAATCCTAAATTGAAAAGTCAAACGGCTAGTTTGAAAGTCAAACGACAAGTTTTGGAAAGAGGAGGAGGAGGTTGAAACCGAGTTGGGGAGGGAGTCCCTCCTCCCCAAGCCGGCGCACCACCCAAGCCGAGTTGGGGAGGGACTCCCCTCCCTACCCTTGGCCGCCGTCCCCTCCACCTATATAAGGAGGGTAGGGCTCCCTCCTAGTACACACAAGTACCTCTCCTCAAACCCTAGCTTGGCGCCTACCACCATAGCCGCCGCCGCCCCCTAGTGTTTTGCCCTAGCCGCCGACTTGGGGTGCCCCAAACCCTAGCCGCCGGCTCTAGACTCTCCTCCTTGGTGTGTCTAAAACCTAGATCGCCGAGGAGCTCTCTCATACTCCACCATACTCGCTCCGGCTTAAGGCAAAGACGTGCGAGATCTCCCCTCTACTTCCGGTACCACGCCGTTGTGCTGCCGGAATCGCGAGGAGAGTGCTACAACCTCCGCTGCCTGCTGGAACAAGGGAGAGGAAGGTCTTCGTCGAGTACCGAACGTGTGACCGACTGCGGGAGCGCTGCCGGAACGCAGCGCCGGAAGGATCGTCTACGCGATCTTGAGATCGGGAAGAGTACGACTACATCACCCACGAGAATCCGCTCTCGTTAAACACTTTGGAATCTTCGAGGGTAAGTTATTCCATCGACTCGTTGCTACAATCTAGTAGATAGATCTTGGCTTGTTTGCTTGTATGCGATAGAAAAATTTTGTTTTCCATGCTACGAAACCCTACAGTGGTATCAGAGCCGTGTCTATATGTAGATCTGTTGCACGAGTAGAACACAATGGTCATTGTGGGCGTTGATGCTTTTATTGTCGATTGCTTCTTGTGTACTTTGCATCTTGCGGTATGTTGGGATGAAGCGGCCCGGGCTAACCTTACATGACATCGTTCATGAGACTTGCTCCACGCTTGACATGCAACTTGTATTGCATAAGTGGCTTTGCGGGTGCCTGTTTCTCCTAGCATAGTTAAGATCCAATTTACAACGGGTGATTAACAATACTAGTATCAATGTTGTGGTTCATGTTCGTAAGTTAGAACGGCACTTATTGAAAGCCCCAAACCACGTAAAACATGCAAAGAAAGTAGAGGCGTCTAACTTTGTTTTGCAGGGGTGTGCAGTGATGTGATATGGCCATGATTGTGATTATATTTGATGTATGCAATGTTCCTTATTGTAAGTTGGCAACCGGCAGGAGCCATATGGTTGTCTTTAATTTATGTTAAAACCCGTGTGTCTATTCAAAGTAGTTGTAATAGTTGAAGCCGGTGGACGACAACCATGGAGAGGCGTCATTGACCTTGATGCAATGCCGGTGATGATGGAGATCATGTTCGTGCTAGAAGATGGAGATCGGAAGCACAAAGAAGAAAGGCCATATCATATCACATATTATGAATTGCATGTGATGTTAATCCTTTATGCATATTGTATTGCTTAGTAGACGACGGTAGCATTATAATATGATCCCTCATGCACATGAATTTCAAGTCATAAAGTGTTCACCCTCAGTTAGCACCGTTGCTAAAGCTTGTTGTTTTGAAGCACCACGTGATGATCGGGTGTGTTAGATTCCGCAAGTGTATACAACGTGAGCAAGCCAGATTTGCTCATGCGGATACTAAGGTTTGATCTTGACGAGCCTAGCATGTACAGACATGGTCTCGAAACACGGATCACCGAAAGGTAAAGCATGAATCATATAGTAGATATGATGAACATGACGATTGTTCGCCATTGAAACTATATCAACTCTCGTGATGATCGGTGTTGATGTGGTGGATTTGGTTCGTGTAATCACTAAAACAATGTGAGGGATGTTGTTTTGAGTGGGAGTTCACCTAGATTAATTTTACTATTAAGTTGAACTCAATTTGTCATAAACTTAGTCTAAACTATTGCAAATATGTTGTAGATCAATGGCAGCCCCTACCATCAATTTTAATGCGTTCCTAGAGAAAGAAAAGTTGAAAAACAATGGAAGCAACTTCGCGGATTGGTTCCGCAATTTGAGGATTGTCCTCACAGCTGGTAATTTGACCTATGTGCTGGATGCACCGCTGGGTGACCCACCTGCAGATGATGCTTCCGATAAAGTAAAGAATGTTTACCTCGCTCGGAAGAATCAGTACTCCATAGTTCAGTGTGCTATCTTGTATGGTTTGGAATCGGAGCTTCAGAAAAGGTTTGAGAATTGAGACCCATATGATATTGTCGAGGATCTCAAATTGATCTTTGAGACTCATGCGGCAATTGAAAGTTATGAGGCTTCTGAAAAGTTCTTTAACTGCAAGATGGAAGAGGGCAGCTCCGTCAGTGACCATGTGCTTAAGATGTCTGGGCACGCAAACAAACTTCAAAGCTTGGGTATAGTGATTCCTAATGCTTTGGGGATTTACCGTGTCCTCCAATCACTACCACCAAGTTACAAGAACTTTGTGATGAACTACAACATGCAGAACATGAACAAGCAGTTGCCAGAACTGTTTGCTATGTTAAAGTTTGCAGAAGTGGAGATCAAGAAAGAGCACCAAGTGTTGTTGGTCAATAAGACCACCAAATTCAAGAAAGGCAAGTCTAAGCAGAAGGGACACTTCAAGAAGGGTGGTCAGAAAGTTACCACGCCGGCGAAGAAGACCAAGGCTGGACCTAAGCCTGATACTGAGTGCTTTTACTGCAAGGGAGAAGGTCACTGGAAGCGGAATTGCCCAAAGTACTTGGCGGATTTGAAGAACGGCAACATCAAGAAGAAAGGTATATCTGATATACATGTTATTGATGTGTATCTCACTAGTACTCGTAGTAGTGCCTGGGTATTTGATACTGGTTCGGTTGCTCATACTTGTAACTCGAAACAGGTGCTGCAGAATAAACGGAAGCTAGCGAAGAACGAGGCGACGATGCGCGTGGGAAACGGATCAAAGGTTGATGTGATCGCGGTCGGCACGCTACCCCTTCATCTACCATCGGGATTAGTTTTATACTTAAATAATTGTTATTTGGTGCCTGCGTTGAGCATGAACATTATATCGGGATCTTGTTTATTGCGAGACGGTTACTTGTTTAAGTCCGAGAATAATGGTTGTTCGATTTATATGAGTAATATGTTTTATGCACATGCACCTTTGATAGATGGTCTATTCTTGTTGAATCTCCATAGTGGAAATACACATATTAATAACATTGAGGCTAAACGTTTGAAATCAAGCGATAATTCGACCTATATGTGGCACTGTCGTCTTGGTCATATTGGAGTGAAGCGTATGAATAAACTCCATTCCGATGGACTTCTTGAATCACTTGATTTCGAATCACTTGATAGATGCGAAGCATGTCTGATGGGTAAAATGACTAAGACTCCATTTTCTGGTATGATGGAGCGAGCTACGGACTTATTAGAAATCATACATACCGATGTGTGTGGTCCAATGAGTGTAGCATCGCGCGGTGGTTATCATTATGTTCTTACCTTCACGGATGATTTGAGTAGATATGGGTATATCTATTTCATGAAACATAAGTCCGAAACTTTCGAGAAGTTTAAGGAGTTTCAAAGTGAGGTAGAGAATCAACGTAACAAGAAGATTAAATTTCTACGTTCTGATCGTGGAGGTGAATATCTAAGTTACGAGTTTGGCGAGCATTTGAAGAAATGCGGAATACTTTCACAGTTGACACCGCCGGGAACACCACAGCGTAATGGTGTGTCCGAACGTCGTAATCGAACTCTCTTAGATATGGTTCGTTCTATGATGTCACTTACAGATTTACCGCTATCATTTTGGGGTTATGCATTAGAAACAGCCGCATTCACTTTAAATAGGGCACCGTCTAAATCCGTTGAAACGACACCGTATGAATTATGGTTTGGGAAGAAACCTAGATTGTCGTTCCTTAAAGTTTGGGGGTGCGAAGCCTATGTAAAGAAGTTACAGCCGGACAAGCTTGAACCCAAAGCGGAAAAATGCGTCTTCATAGGATACCCGAAGGAAACTATTGGGTATACCTTCTATCATAGATCCGAAGGCAAAATCTTCGTTGCCAAGAATGGAACCTTTCTAGAGAAGGAATTTCTCTCGAAAGAAGTGACTGGAAGGAAAGTAGAACTCGACGAGGTTGTCGAACCTTCTCTCGAAATTGCGAGTAGCGCAGCACCGGAAGAAGTTCCTGTGGTGCTTGCACCAATTAGAGAGGAAGCTAATGATGATGATCATGAAACTTCGGTTGAAGTTGCTACAGAGCCTCGGAGGTCAACGAGAACTCGTACCACTCCAGATTGGTATGATCCCGTTATGAGTGTCATGTTGGTGGACAACACCGATGACCCTGAGACATATGAGGAAGCAGTGATGAGCCCAGATTCCAATAAATGGCAAGAAGCCATGAAATCCGAGATTGGATCCATGTACGAAAACCAAGTATGGACTTTGGTGGACTTACCGGATGGCCGGAAGGCTGTCGAGAACAAATGGATCTTCAAGAAGAAAACAGATGCTGATGGTAATGTTACTGTCTATAAAGCTCGACTTGTCGCAAAAGGGTTTCGACAAATTCAAGGAGTTGACTACGATGAGACTTTCTCACCAGTAGCGAAGCTAAAGTCTGTGAGGATTATGTTAGCAATCGCTGCATATTATGATTATGAGATATGGCAGATGGATGTCAAAACAGCATTCCTCAATGGAGATATTGATGAAGAGTTGTATATGATGCAACCCAAAGGTTTTGTCGATCCTAAAGATGCTAACAAGGTATGTAAACTTCAACGGTCCATCTATGGATTGAAGCAAGCATCCCGAAGTTGGAATCAACATTTTGATAAGGTGATCAAAAGTTTTGGTTTTATACAAACTTATGGAGAAGCTTGTATTTACAAGAAAGTGAGTGGGAGCTCTGTAGCATTCTTAATACTATATGTGGATGACATATTATTGATTGGGAATGATGTAGACCTTCTTAATAGTGTCAAGGAATATTTGAATAATAGTTTTTCAATGAAGGATCTTGGCGAAGCAGCTTACATATTAGGCATAAAGATTTATAGAGATAGATCGAAACACCAAATATCATTGTCACAGAGTACATATTT
This sequence comes from Avena sativa, assembly GCA_916181665.1. Taxonomy (NCBI): domain Eukaryota; kingdom Viridiplantae; phylum Streptophyta; class Magnoliopsida; order Poales; family Poaceae; genus Avena; species Avena sativa. Next base: position 295,169,957 of record OV702282.1, read on the forward strand.
GGACAAAGTTCTAAAGAGATTTGGAATGGAAGATAGCAAGAAAGGGTTCTTGCCCATGTTGCCCAATACGACCTTGAGTAAAACTCAAAGTCCGACTTCGGCAGAAGATAGAGAAAGGATGAGTAAGACTCCCTATGCCCCAGCCATAGGATCTCTAATATATGCCATGCTATGTACTAGACCCGACATTGCATATGCTGTTAGTTTGACTAGCAGATATCAAAGTGATCTAGGAGTGGATCATTGGACAGCGGTCAAAAACATCCTTAAGTACTTGAGAAGAACTAAGGATATGGTTCTTTCTTATGGAGGTGATGAACAGCTCGTTGTTAATGGTTACACCGATGCTAGTTGGAACACCGATCCGGATGATTCTAAATCACAATCTGGATACGTATTTATTTTCAATGGTGCAGCAGTTAGCTGGAGGAGTGCAAAGCAAAGCGTTGTGGCGGGATCTTCAACTGAATCGGAATACATGGCTGCTTCGAAGGCTTCACAAGAAGCGATATGAATGAAAGAGTTCATTACAGAGCTGGGTGTGGTTCCTAGTGCGCTGGACCCAATGTCTATCTACTGTGATAACATGGGCGCCATAGCCAATGCGCAAGAACCAAGGTCACACAAGAAGCTGAAGCATATCAAGCTACGTTTTCACGCTATTCGAGAACATATCCAAGATGGGGATATAAAGATTTGCAAAGTACACACAGATCTGAATGTGGCGGATCCGTTGACTAAACCTCTTCTGAGGGCAAAACATGACCAACACCAAACTTCCATGGGTGTTCGGTATATTACCATGTAATCTAGATTAGATGACTCTAGTGCAAGTGGGAGACTGTTGGAGATATGCCCTAGAGGCAATAATAAATGTAGTTATTATTATATCTTTGTGTTGATGATAATTGTTTACATTCATGCTATAATAGTATTAACAAGGAAACATTGATACTTGTGTGATTTGTAAACCTAATTTGAAGTCCCTAGTATAGCCTCTATACATCACTAGCTTGTTGGTTGATAAATGATTGTGGTTTCCCTATCATGAACATTGAGATGTTATCAACAACAAGATCATATCGTTAGGAGAATGATATGGTGGACATACTCCTATAGATAAGCGTAGCATAAAGATCAAGTCATTTTAATAGTTCAATTGCTATATGCTTTCTGATACATAGTAACCTGATTCCTTCGACCATGAGATCATGCATATCACCTTTATCGGATGGATGCTTTGATGACATCACACACCACACCGTAACTGGGTGGCTGTAAAGGTGGCATTGAGTGTTCGGAAAGTATTGGTTGAGACACATGGATCAAGAGTGGGATTTGTCCATCCATATGACAGATAGATATACTCTGGGACCTCTCGGTGGAATGTCATCCAATTAGCTTGCAAGCATGTGACTGGCTCACAAGGGATCACATATCACGGGAACGAGAAAAGAGTACTTATCGGTAACGAGGTTGAACTAGGTATGCAGAGATACCGACGATCATAACCTCGGATAAGTAAACTATCATGAGACAAAGGGAAATTGGTATCGTATGTAAGTGGTTCATTCGATCGCAAAGTAATCGTAGAAATATGTGGGAGCCATATGAATTTCCAGATTCCTCTATTGGTTATTGTTCGGAGAAGTGTCTCGATCATGTCCGCATAATTCACGAACCGTAGGGAGACACACTTAAGGATTCGACGTTGTTTGAGTAGTTATGGAATGAATGAGAAAGAGACCGAATGTTGTTCGGAGTCTCGGATGGGATCCGGGATATCACGAGGAGATCCGGAATGGTCCGGAGAATAAGATTCATATAAGGAAAGTCCCATTTCGGAGTTGGGGAATGATTCCGGTGTTTTCATCGGGAATGTTCTAGAAGGTTCCGGAATGTCTGGCACTCCGGAGGGGAAGGGGTACATGAATGTGTCATTGTAAGTTGGAATGATTGCATCATGTACTAAGTGTCTTCGCTGTCCAAAATAAAGGGTTTATTCAAATCCTAAATTGAAAAGTCAAACGGCTAGTTTGAAAGTCAAACGACAAGTTTTGGAAAGAGGAGGAGGAGGTTGAAACCGAGTTGGGGAGGGAGTCCCTCCTCCCCAAGCCGGCGCACCACCCAAGCGGAGTTGGGGAGGGACTCCCCTCCCTCCCCTTGGCCGCCGGCCCCTCCACCTATATAAGGAGGGGCAGGGCTCCCTCCTAGTACACACAAGTACCTCTCCTCAAACCCTAGCTTAGCGCCTACCACCATAGCCGCCGCCGCCCCCTAGGGTTTTGCCCTAGCCGCCGACTTGGGGTGCCCCAAACCCTAGACGCCGGCTCTAGCCTCTCCTCCTTGGTGTGTCTAAAACCTAGATCGCCGAGGAGCTCTCTCATACTCCACCATACTCGCTCCGGCTTAAGGCGAAGCCCTGCGAGATCTCCCCTCTACTTCCGGTACCACGCCGTTGTGCTGCCGGAATCGCGAGGAGAGTGCTACAACCTCCGCTGCCTGCTGGAACAAGGGAGAGGAAGGTCTTCACCGAGTACCGAACGTGTGACCGACTGCGGGAGCGCTGCCGGAACGCAGCGCCGGAAGGATCGTCTACGCGATCTTGAGATCGGGAAGAGTACGACTACATCACCCACGAGAATCCGCTCTCGTTAAACACTTTGGAATCTTCGAGGGTAAGTTATTCCATCGACTCGTTGCTACAATCTAGTAGATAGATCTTGGCTTGTTTGTTTGTATGCGATAGAAAAATTTTGTTTTCCATGCTACGAAACCCTACAAGCACCTCTAGTGAACTATGGACCCGGTCCAATCTTTACCATTGATACATCTGAAGGGAATATGCCCTGAGAGGCAATAATAAAGTGTTTATTATGTGTATTCCAAGTATATGATAGATGTTTATTTTGCATGCTATAATTGTATTAATACGGAAACGTTAATACATGTGTGTTTAATAAACAAACAGAAAGTTCCTAGTTATGCCTCTCTCATAAACTAGCTCGTTGATTAACAAGATGATCAAGGTTTCCTGATCATGGACATTGGATGTTGTTAATAACGGGATCACAACATTAGTGTAATGGTGTGATGAACATTCATCCGAAGTATAGCATTACGATCAAAGTCATTGAGTTTATATTGCTATAACAACTTACGAAGTGATCCTAATCCTTAGACCATGAGATCATGTCAATCACTAACACCGGAAGAGTTTCTTGATAACATCAAACGTCACACCGTAACAGGGTGATTATAAAGATGGATTCAGAACTAATAAAGTGTTATGTTGAGGCTCATGGATCGAGAGTGGAATTTGTTCATCCCGATGACGGATAGATATACTCTGGGCCCTCTCGGTGATATCACATTGATTAGCTTGCAAGCAAGTGATTTGATCACTAGAATGTTATATCACAGGAATGAGAAAAGAGTGCATGTCGGTAACGAGATCAAACTAGGTATGGAGATACCGATGATCGAATCTCGGACATGTAATATATCGTGAAACAAAGGGATTAAGATATACTAGCGTAAAAGGTTCCGACGATCACAAGAAAGTCATCGTTGAATGTGTGGGAGTCAGTATGGGTCTCCAGATCCCGCTTCTGATTATTGATCCGAGAGGGGTCTCGATCATGTCCGCATTATTCACGAACCGTAGGGTGACACACTTAAGAGACACCGACATCCAATTGGAGCAAATGTTTCATGCCGAAAGAATGAACAAGCGCAGGAATTTATTTCACTAGATACCGAAACAGGTTTTCGGGTGAAATTGCATAAAGTGGTTATGCATGTGAAATAGAATTCTAGCAAGGGGTTATTTGTGAATGTTTGTCATTAAAGTAATTGACAAAATTCTGAATAAAATAAAAGAGTTTTATTTAATGAGAGTTTGCATTAAATTTGGTGGAAATTTAATGGGAATTTGAGTGGACTTTTGAGTGGAGGGAATTTAAAGGAGATTTGTGAGTGGAGTGTCCACCCACATGAAGAGGGGAGGGCAAGGGGGCAGCCCCATGCGCCGGCCACCCCCTTGGGGTTCCCCCCTCCTCCTATAAAAGGAGCCCCCCTCCTCACTTGTCTCACACACCTCCTCGTGAAGGATCTCTCTCCCCCTCTAGAATTTATCCCCCATGGTCTCGGACTAGCGAGATACATGTTCCCGGTGGCTATTCGGCAAGAAAGAGTTGTGCTTCCGCTGCATCGCTGGAGCGAGGAGGCGGAGGTTGCTCGGTGCCTCGAACGTGTGTGCGAGCACGGATGCGCTGCTGATTTGCGGCGCTAGGACTTCCTCTCGATCTTGAGATCGGCAAGAGATCGTCTACATCAACCACGAGTTGAACTCGTTAAGCTTTGTCGGTCTTCAAGGGTATGTTCTCTACGGATATACATCCGCCCGTTGTTTGTATCTAGTAGATAGATCTTGGTATATAGTTCACATCGTAGGAAAATTTTTGTTTTCTATGCTGCGAACCCTACAACATCTTCCACTGTTACTTGTTTACTTGCTGCAAACCATTACCTTCCACACCATACGTTTAATTCTTTGTTATAGCAAACCGGTGAGCTTGACAACCTAACTGATTCGTTGGGGCAAAGTCTTGAGTTTGTGTTGTGTAGGTCTCCGCGTTGCTAGCAACACCTGTGTGACGTTTCCTTCCTCCTACTGGTTCGATAACCTCAGTTTCTTACTGAGGGAAACTTGCTGCTGTGCTGCTTCATACCTTGCTCTTGGGGTTTCCAACAAAGCGTCCCACGACAAGTGCTGGACGCCATCAAGTTGCGAGCTATGGCTCTTTTGACTGCTGAGGTGACTTGGTTGCGGTGGTTACTTGCCGATTTTGGTGTCTCCATTATGACACCCACTACTCTCTTGTCTCACAGTACAGGTGATATTAATATTGCACGTGACCCAGTAAAGCATGAGCTTACCAAGCATATCGGTGTTGATGCTTCTTTTGTCTGTGCTAGTGTGCAGGATCAGGTTATTGCGCTCCATTATGTGTCTTCAGAGTTACAGTTGGCGGATTTCTTTACGAAGGCCCAGACTAGAGCACAACATAGTTTCTTTTTCTCTAAACTCAGTGTTGTGGATCCACCATGAGTTTGAGGTGTTAGAGAGATATTTGTGTATTGTAGTTTCCCTACTAGTTAGGGGGTTTCCTGGATATTTCACACTTGTACATATACTATATATTGTGGCCTTTGGCCCTGTTGGAATACAAGTTGCATATTCCTAACATTTTGATCCTTAGAGCATCTCTAGCAGATACGGCAAACCCCAAACCCCAAATCCGCGTATCCAGGGCACCCCAACGCGGATTTGGGGTTCGAACAGCACACACACAGTATAGATACGCCATATGAAACTGCAAATAAAAAAACGCGCACGACGGAAGAACAGTTCGATCAGAGAGTTCATGCTTGCATTGGTCCTAAATTCGACTATACATCAAAAGCAACTACAATATCCGCCGCCACGGCACTACCTTGCAGCAAAATTGGTTCCGGGATACTCACCGAAGCCCTATGCTGTGGCGGCGGCGCGTCGCTCCTCACTCCTCATCGTTGATGAGGTCGACGAAGATGTGCCTCCATTCGACGGGCTTGTCCGTGTCCTGTTGGCTGGAGCGCGCGACGAGGCCGAGGATGGTGTCGAGCTCGCGCTCCGCGACGAAGTCGCCCGGCGCGAGGCCCACGTTGACACCGAGGGGCGGGAGGAGGAGCTTGAACTGCTCGTCATCGAGGTAGTCGCTCGGGGCGAAGTGAGGAAGGCGTGGCGGCTCCGGATCCGGCTCGGCGTCCTCCGTCTTCACCACCAACGCCGTCGGAAGAGGAGGCGGCGCCGAGGACGACGAGGCCGCGGAAGAGGAGGCGGAGCGGCGGTACCGCTCGGACTCACGCTTGGCAAAGGCAGGCGGCGCGGCAACGCCGTACTTGCGGTAGTGGTAGCTACCGCGGATGCACGCCGCGTCCGACTTCACCTTCTCCGCCTCTGTCTTCTCGCTGGCAGGAGGAGCAGTGGAGCTCCCACCGCGCTTGGTGGAGCGTTCGTCGCGGCCCACCTGGCCGCCCCCGCGCCCACGCCCTACCACCATCGTCGCCGGCGGGAGGTGGGGAGGCTCGATCTACACTCTACCGCGTTGATTGCTCGCCCGAGGGGTGGCGATTTGACGTCGACGGGAGGCGGAGAGGCGGAGGAGTGGATGGGGTTTGGCCCCCATCCGCCTCGCCGACCGCTATATATGCGGGTGTTTTGGCGATTTGGGCTGCGGCCTGGATACATTTTCCGGGCCAGACCACCGATGCGGGGTCTGGTCTGGCCCAAAAAATGGCCGAAACCCCCATATCGGCCCACCGCCGTGTTTGCAGGCCGATATGGGGGATCTGCTAGAGATGCTCTTAGAACGGAATTTTTACTAGTTTAGTTTTTTACGCTAATTTACTCCCATCCCTTTGGTGACTCGCACTAGTGCAGGCCCCCCCTTTAACTCCGGTTGGGAGGGCCCTCTAACAGCGGTTCCCCAACTGCTGTTGAGGGTTCGGTGTTAGAGGGGGGCCCCCTTTAACACCGGTTCTTATACGAACCGGTGTTAAAGGGTGGCGCACGTGGGGCTGCCGCAGGCCTCAGCCCCCCCTTTAACACCGGTTCGTATCTGGAACCGGTGTTAAAGTTTCTTCTGCCGCGGCAGAGATTTAGGCCGTTTTCCTGCCGCGGCAGAGTTCTGCCGCGGCAGGAAAACGGCCTAAATCTCTGCCGCGGCAGACTTCTGCCTCTGCCCCGTTCTGGGCGTATTTCTGCGGGAGGGGGGGAGCGAGGGGGAATCGATCGGGAGCGGTATACACATAAATCGTCATCGGTACATACGAGTACATGAATAATTAAGCAACTATTATTATACACAAACATCGTCATCGGCACATACATCGTCATCGGCACATACATCGTCATCGTTCATTTTGGTGGATATCTAAAGAGTTCTCCGCCAGGCGTGACGACCTCATCAAGTATGAACCCCGCCAATTCCTCTTGAATGGCTCGTATGCGTTCAAATGGTAGGAGTTGGTCCCGCATCCGTTCGATCTGAATATATATGCAGAATGGGCCGTCAATATATATATATATAAGAATAAAACTCAACACAATTGATGGTAATAAAATAATGTTGTGGACTTTGTTTACTTACTCTAAGTTGTTCTAGTGCGGCTTGGCCCGTCGCACATATCGTGTTGCGAATGAATTCGCAAACATAGTACCCACATAAGTTATTGCCGTGTCCCTGATGCGCACACTTTACGAGAATAGAGAGTTCAATCAAAATAATAATCAATAAAGCATGATATAATGGAATTGGAAGCTAGCTAGTATTACTTACATTTTGGTCTACAAATTTTAGTTCTTCTGACCATTCACCCACGGCCCTGCCCGTGAACCTTTTCCAAACCCTGTCCGACAAAGAAAATGGATAAAGGAGTAATTAATTACTTATTGTCACGAAAGTTGCCGATCTAGTGCGATAATATGATTGAAATTACCTCTGGAGCATCTCTCTAAAGTTTTCCCATATCTCTTTACATGACAAGGACTTTTCCTGAGTCGGGTTGAATGACTAGCAGAATAAAGTGGAACCTACGCATGCATAACTCATCATCAGTTACACTTAACATCGAGTAAGCTGAAATAGAATGTGTACAAGAGAGAGGGTAACAGTACTCACGAGAAGTTGTAAGGCAATAGTATTTCCCTTTTGGTTTGTTGTCTCAGTAAAGACGTTAGCAAGTAATCTTCTGTTTGCCCGGGTTTGGTTTCTACCACTTCTTCATGAACTCTATTTGGGTCAACGAACCCAATGTCAAAAGGGCCTCCTTTCCTGCATTCCATAACCTTTTTCCTGCATAATAGTATATACATATATGGTGAGCATATATATATATACATGCAATTAATAAAGTGAATGAGATGAGATATAAATTATAGAAATAGTACTTACACACAATAAAGGCTAATGGCAGCTTTGTCGAGTTCCTTCTGATTGAATAGAAAATGCAAGTCTTGAATGTTGAAGTCAATCGCGTCATCTCCGCAGAAGAAAATATCATCTCTTATATGCGCCGTGATCCATTCTACCTTTCTCGTCTTGCAGAAATGAAGGTACCACTTGTGCAATTTTCGCATCTTTGTTGGTAGACTCTTGAGCTCCTCTTTCTTGACGAGATTCTTCCCATACTTCCATGGCTGTATGGGGTTGGCATCGCATTTGGGCAAGTTGTCTCCCATGACGTTCAAGTATGCAATGTAAGTCATCCCCATCTCATTGGCCTTTCTTTGTAGCTCTGCCTCGTAATCATTTACGGGAGGAGCGTCTCGTGTGTCGAACATTTGGAGCGGGGCACATGATTGGTTTTCCTGCTCTCCGAGCATGGGAACTGTTTTCTGGGGTGCCTCACGACTGCTACTTTCAGTATCCCTACGGCGCCTTGCATCCGCCTTCAAAATCTGGCGCTCGTAGTCCGGCACAAGTGGGGTTTCAGGTTTCAAAAGATTATTGTAAAACTTCCCCACCACCGCCGGATCTATTTTCTCCTTTGGCTCGGCCCATCTAGGTGCAAAGAATTTCTTGACCTGTTCTTCCGAGATCCTATTGGTCTCCTCGTCGCTGCGATTCCACGGTAAAACCGGCAATGGCTTGGCGGAAGGCTGCGGGACGTAGTTTTTTGAACTCTTTGGCTTACGGTTTCCTGCGGATTTCTTTGTGGCAGTGCTACTGATGCTCCTCGTGGCAGTGCTCTTCCGCTTACGCTGAGGAGATGGCTGAAGCACCGGAGATGGCTGACGGGCCGGAGATTGCTGCCGCGCAGGAGATGGCTGACGGGACGGAGATGGCTGCCGCGCAGGAGATGGCTGACGGGCCGGAGATGGCTGTCGCGCCGGAGATGGCTGCCGCGCAGGAGATAGCTGAAGCGGCTCAGACTGCTGACGCTGCGGAGACGGCGGGGGTGCCAGTGACCTCCAATTTGGAAGCACAATGTGTTCCTTCTTCCAAAGAATGGTTGTTTTCACTGCAAATTTGAGTTGAGTTTCCCCTTCACCTGTAGCATGGTCAAGCTGTGCTTCCTCATATTCCTTCACAACCTCATCCACCCCGACAATAGCATAGCCATCTGGAATCGGTCGGCAGTGGTAAGTTCCACCAGCTAAAGGAGGTAAGGCATAGCCGACAGCCACCTTAATGGATAAGCCCATTAATCTCACATGCAGCTCAGCGTGTTCGCTCTCCGTGATCTCATCCACGGGGTATGAGGACCCATCATTTCAAGCGTGGGCTGCACGTTCTCCGTGGAAGCCACACTGCTTTTCCGCGCAGAGTCTGGGCCGCGGGCAGCTTCCAATGCAGGCTCTTCATGCCGCTGAGATGGGCCGGTAGCTTGATGGCTCTGTTGTGCATTCACTTGCTCCTGCAGCGCCGCAAGTGCATGTTCTATCTGTGTCATCCGCTCTGTACGCTCTTTTTCTTTTCTGCCGCGCCATCTGTAAGAGTCGCTCCAGTCGGCAAACCCATCCTTCCACGTCATACCCCCTGTGCCTCGTGCATGTCCAGGGTGTTCTTTTTTACCGATGGCGCGTGTGAGCTGGTCATTCTCTCTGTCGGGATGGAAGGTCCTGGCGGATGTTTCCTCGTATGCCGTGATGAGTTCAGTGACGGGTTTGGCAAGGATGGTTGGGAAGATACACAATCTTGTTTCTGGGTCCAACCTTGCCCCGATTCCGTAGAACCAAGTCTTTGCACGTAGGTCCCACCCATCTGTCTGGGGTGTGATCCCTCTCTCGCGCAGGGCCTTCTCAGCTTCCTCCCACTTAGGCCTCTGAGATATGTAGCCACCTGACCCCGTCCTATGGTGATATTCCTTCTTCAGGGCATTAAGCGTATTGGTTTCTGACCTCTTTTTAGCTATAGCACTTTTTTATATGTCTCAAATTCGGGCCAGTGAGGTCTTATCTTCGCATAATATGCGTCTTCGAAATTTGGAGTCTCGCCAGATTTGACAAATTTGTTCAATTTTGTCTTCCAGTTGCGGAAAGCGTCAGCCATCTTCTTTAGAGTCCACTCTTTGACCTTTTCCTGTATAACCGGGTTGTTTTCATCCTCCTCTGGCGGAAGGGTGAAATTTACCAACAACGAATTCCAAAGCGTTTCTTTGGATCTGTCATCGACAAAGGTACCGTCGCCCTTCTTTGGCTTATTCCAAGTTTCAATTGTGATTGGGATTTGGTCCCTAACAAGAACTCCAGCCTGACGTACAAATTTGTCTGCGGCCTTCTTGGGCTCCATCGGCCTTCCATCAACACGGACTTCTTCGATCGTGAACTTTGCACGATCTTTCAACCGCTGGCTCGCGCCTCGCTTGCTCTTTTTCGTAGAAGAAGATGGTTGCTGGCTGGTCGATCCAGAGGGCTAAAAGAAGAAAGAAGCGTTAATTAATACATGTAGAAGAAGATTGTTTGTGGAAGTCAGCTGAGGCTTAATCAATGCATATACCTCGCCGGACTTTGTAACCATTAAATTGCGTTCACCGGAGTCTTCATCTTCTCCATGACTAGTACTTGAGCTGTCGTCATCATGTCCCTCCAAGTTCAGATATTGTGAGGTGTCCTCATCAATAATGTTCTCCATTATTTCTTCTTCTTCAAGGTTTCTACTAAGTGGATCCATAGTTTCTAAAACAATAATATTATCTAGAGTAAGAGTGTAAACATTCAAGTGGACTTGGATTCATAGACAAATATACATATTATTCATACAAAAATACACAAATGAAATTAAAACCCTAAGGATGCTTGATCATTTTAAACGAGTTCCGAGGGGTCCAAACCCTAATTCGGAGAAATCTCGGATGCATATGAGAGGGGCTAGCTACAGTGGCTGACCGGAGGCTGGCGCCGTTGGAGAGCGACCTAGGGAGCGCGAGGTAGCGTGATGCGGCCTACCTAAAACGGGCGTTGTTCGAAAGAGGAGGCCGAGGCAAACATTATAGCGACGGAAAACAACTTGGCAGAACAGATACAATGTGGAGGGGATTTCCCCAAGATAGGCCCCAGACCGAGGGGGGATGCCACATCGGAGCTCGCACCCCACCTAGGCCGCATCGCGAGCTCGCACCCCATGGCCACCACCGGAGCTTGCACCCCACCTAGGCCACCCCCGCAGCCGAGAGGGGAGGCCGTCCCCGTACCACGCCTGGGCCCTGGGCCTCCCCGACGAATCCGCCTCCCTGATCCATCCCCTCCACTTCCCTGTCATTGGCCCCAATCCGTGGACGCGCTCGCGTAGCCGCTCCTGCCCGCCACACCCGATGACGCGAGCTACCACGTCAAAGCTGTCTTCGTGTCCGATTTGATCCTAGCTACTACTAATAAGTACAATGGTTTGAAATCATACTTTCTACAAAGCTTGTTCGATTTCATCTTGGTACATCTGTTCGGAGGGGTTCGATTTCATCTTGGTACATCTGTTCAGAGGGCCCCAATCCGTGGACGCGCTCGAGAGAGAGCTCGCGTGGGGAGGCCGGCTCCGGCGAGGAACTGCTCGGGGGCGAGCACGGGGAGGCAACAGCGTCTGCAGGGCTCGATGACGGCCTGCAGATGCGCGACGACGGGCAGCTGCAACGGCGGACAGAGGACCGGGTAGAGGCGGCCGGCGACGTGGCAGAGCGCAGCCTGCAAAGGGGGGCGCCGGCGACGAAACAGAGAAGGGGAGGAAACAGAGGGGACGACCAGGCGCGGTCTGCTAGCTCACCACGGCATCGGGGTTCTTGTAGGCGCCGGCGTCGTCGTCGGCTTCGGTGGCGCGCGCGCGGTGGCGGTGGCGGTCGTCGGCTTCGGTGGCGCGCGCGCGGTGGCGGTCGTCGGCTTCAGTGGCGCGCGCGCGGTGGCGGTGGCGAGGGCGGCGACGGCGAGGGCTGGAGGGCTTCAGTGGCGAGGGCGCGCAGTGGCGACGACGAGGGGTTCGGGGCTCTAGGCGGTGGCGATCTGGCTCTGGGGGGAAGAAAGGAGCGAAGGGGATGGCGCATTTAATACCCCCCCTTTAACACCGGTTCGGGGCTGGAACCGGTGTTAAAGGGGGGGGGGGAATTCGTTTCGCGCGCGTATTTATTACCCCCCCTTTAACACCGATTCCAGCCCCAAACCGGTGTTAAAGGGGGGGGGGTGGTGCGTGCGGGAAACGAAATAAATGCCCCCCCTTTAACACTTATTTCATGCATTAAAGGGGCTTTTTTAATTCAAAAAATATGATATGAATTTAGAAAATTCATATCTTTTTCATTTCAACTCAGAAAAATATGAATAATATATCATAATTTTCAGAAAAATAATATCTATCCATTCATGTAAATCATTTTATATTTACTTTACATGAAAATTTTCAAAATAATTAAAACACTTACATATAAATTTTGATTATTCAATTCAAACAAAAATAAATTGTTAAATCCTAAAACTTTGAACATAAGAAATATTAAGCATCTAAAAAATGATTTTTATTAGATCAAATCATATTTTAATGCCGCATCTTTTGTATTAACATTTTTGAATTGATTGGATATTTAAATGTCGCATCTTTTGTATACACTTGAATCTCACCAAGCCTCGCTCAACTTGCATTGTTTTTTGATAAAATAGAATATTGTGAACCTAAAAATGATTTTTGTAAAAAATCATGAGCATCGTATCATGTACTTGTAGTTCATATGTGACCCACTTCCTGCCGATTCGGTAGGAATTTGTCTTTTTCACCAGAGGTGGACGGAAAAGTTTCAGATCCCCCTGTTGGTACATTGTGCATATAAGGTGGTCTAGTATTTTTGTAAAATGTGTTGGTGGTTTTTTGAATTAGCCATTTGGTGGTTGCTTCACAAAACCGTCCGTTTTTTATGCTCGGAAAATGGAAAATGCCTTTTTGGTGCGATAAAAAGGAAAACTTCCTCTTGCAACATTGTTTGCCATGCCATGATGCACATGTATGCACAATATGGCCATATTATCACAAACTATGCCTTGATTCTAGCCATAACATTGGTCATTTGACCCGAAAGCCAAGAAACCTCGAATGAGATAGGTCATTTTGAGACAGTTACATAAAGCCAAACTGGAACTGAAAATTAAGAGACATAAAAGAACTGAAAATTAAGATACATGGCCAGATTAAGTAACAATCGGCCGAACTGGAACTGAAAATTAAGATACATAAAAGAACTGAAAATTAAGATACATGGCCAGATTAAGTAACAATCGGCCGAACTTGTTTCGGAATGTTGGAGTGATTCAGTCATGCTCCTGCCTACACCATTGTAGTCGTCGTACTCGCCGCCGCCGTCATCGCTGTCGTCGTCGGGGTCGCCGTAATTAAACCTCTGGAGAGTACGCGTGGGCTGGACTTGAGGGTAGCGCGTGGGCTGGACTTGAGGGTAGCGCAGACGGGGGTTAGAGTCGGCGGCAGTGTCATAGGCCATGACGCTCTGGAGAGTCCGACCGCGCCACCATAGCCGACGGCCGGCCTCGTTGAAGTTAGGAGGAGGTGGGCCATCCTCCTCGTGCCTGGCGAGCGCCCTCTCATGCCGATCCACGAAGAAGGCTTCCCAAGTAGCGAAATAGTCGGGATGCCATCTGGGATTCCTCCGCTGCTCCGGCGTGAGCTCGAAGTAGTAGTGGTTCGTGATGGCCATCCGGCGCGCCACACCTAGAGGGACAGGAGGAACCGGCACGCCTCCGACGCTCAGCATCCAGCCGACGGGGACACAGTAGCCCGGCGGGCAGGGGTAGTTCGAGGCACAAAGCGCCTCCGCCTCCCTGGGGGTTAGTGCTACGGTGGAAGCCATGGGAAAGAGTGATGAGGTTGCAGATATGAGTCTAGAGATGTGCAATGACAATGGAGGCCAACCCCCTACATATATATATAGTGAACTAGCGGGAAGAACTGGAGGGAAGAACTGGCAGGAAGAAAATGGCGGGAAGAAGATCTGGCGGGAAGAAAAATGACGGGAAAAAATGGCGGGATGAACCTTTAGTCCCGGTTGGAGAAACCAACCGGGACTAAAGATGAACCTTTAGTCCCGGTTGGAGACACCAACCGGGACAAAACACGAGTCAGCACTAATAATAGGGGTGAGTGTCGACATTATATCATGCGGCGTGTACCTTGTCCCGGATGGTGTCACCAACCGGGACTAAAGATGAACCTTTAGTCCCGGTTGGAGACACCAACCGGGACTAAAGATGAACCTTTAGTCCCGGTTGGAGACACCAACCGGGACAAAACACGAGTCAGCACTAATAATAGGGGTGAGTGTCGACATTATGTCGTGCGGCGTGTACCTTGTCCCAGATGGTGTCACCAACCGGGACTAAAGATGAACCTTTAGTCCCGGTTGGAGACACCATCCGGGACAAAACACGAGTCAGCACTAATAATAGGGGTGAGTGTCGACATTATTTCGTGAGTGTCAACACTATGTCGAGCTTCTTGTACTATAAATAGGCATCCTTGTGAGTCCAGTCCTCCAGCCAGTTTGAGGCAGGGACACCACTACATCCAGTTTCAGGGAGATGACGACGGAGCCCAGTCCTCCGGCATGTCCGAGAAACTGGTCATAGAGGCACTCCCTAATATGTGATATTAGTTAGCTCCCAGGTGTATTGATCTAGTTAGAGAAGTTACAAAGCTGCAAGATGGTTTTCGAGAGCAGGGACACCACTACGGCCAGTTTCAGGGAGATGCCGACGGAGCCTAGTCCTCCGGCATCTCCAAGAAATTGGTCATAGAGGCACTCCCTAATATGTGACCGCACGCATTTGGAGATCAGATCTTAATGGTAAGTACGAATCGGGACAACTTCTTCTCATAGTCCCGGTCCATCCACAAAACATGACTAACACTCAAGACATGTATTAATATTAAAAACATGAACTAGAGTTACATAATATGAGCATGAACTTCTTGGCATATGTCCTTCCTTATGATCGCTTCAGACTTAACCATGGAGCATCTTCTTTAATTAACGGAATGCTAGGGTCAGTTTTCACTGTGAAGGGCGGAATTTCATCAAACTTATTATAATCTTCTGACATGTCTGTCTTGTCCTCGATTCCCACGATGTTTCTTTTCCCTGAAAGAACTATGTGACGCTTTGGCTCATCATATGATGTATTCGTTTGCATATTTTTTCTTTTTTTTTGGTCTGGAGGACATGTCCTTCACATAGAAAACCTAAGCCACATCATTGGCTAGGACGAATGGTTCGTCTAAGTTCTTCATAAGATTGTTGAGATCCACCGTTGTCATTCCGTACTTCTTGTCTACCTCAACCCCTCCTCCTGTTAGCTTGACCCATTTGCATCGAAACAAGGGGACCTTAAAATTAGGTCCATAGTCAAGTTCCCATATCTCCTCTATGAACCCATAATACGTGGTCTTTTGCCCATTGTCTTCTGCTGCATCAAAGCGGACACCACTGTTTTGGTTGGTGCTCTTTTTATCTTGGCCTATCGTGTAAAATGTATTCCCATTTATCTCGTACCCTTGGAAAGTACATACAGTCGAAGACGGTGTCCTGGCCAACAAGTACAGCTGATCCCCAACAGTGGTGTTATTCGTGAGAAGTCTTTGCAGCCAGCCGCCAAAACTCGCCATGTGTTCACTTATAATCCATTCATCAGACTGCCCCGGGTGTTTGAGGCGTATTAAATTCTTGTGTTCATTGATATACGGGGCAACCAAGATAGATCTTTGTAAAACCGTGTAGTGTGCTTGATTGAGAGAATGCCCGTCCCTACATATCATTGCTTTACATCCTAGGGTGCCTTTTCCACGCAGTCTCCCCTCATGTCGTGATTCTGGAACACCAATCGCCTTAAGGTCAGGAATAAAATCAACACAGAACTCAATGACCTCCTCTGTTACATAGCCCTTGGAGATGCTTCCTTCTGTCCTAGCACGGTTATGAACATATTTCTTTAAGACTCCCATGTACCTCTCAAAGGGGAACATATTGTGTAGAAATACAGGACCGAGAATGGCAATCTCTTCTACTAGGTGAACCAGGAGATGCGTCATAATATTGAAGAAGGATGGTGGGAACACCAACTCAAAGCTGACAAGACATTGGGCCACATCTGTTTGTAACCCTGGTAGGCTTTCTGGATCGATTACCTTCTGAGATATTGCATTGAGGAATGCACATAGCTTCACAATGGGTACTCGAACATTTTCAGGTAGAAGCCCCCTCAATGCAATCGGAAGCAATTGTGTCATAATCACGTGGCAGTCATGAGACTTCAGGTTTTCGAATTTTTTCTCTGCCATATTTATTATTCCCTTTATATTCGACAAGAAGCCAGACGGGACCTTGATACTGCTCAGACATTCAAAAAAGATTTCCTTCTCTGCTTTGGTAAGAGCGTAGCTGGCAGGAGTTAAGTGGCATCGTTTACCCTTCTCGTTCTCAGGATGCATAGGCTCTTCAGGGGCCTTCAGACGTTGCTGGTCCTGTCGTGCTTCCGGTGTATCTTTTGTCTTCCCATACACTCCTAGAAAGCCTAGCAGGTTCACGCAAACATTCTTTGTCACGTGCATCACGTCGATTGAAGAGCGGACCTCTAAGACTTTCCAATAGGGTAGGTCCCAAAATATAGATTGCTTCTTCCACATGGGCGTGTGTCCGGCATCGTCATTCGGAACAGATAGACTGCCAGGACCTTTTCCAAAGATTACTTCTAGGTCCTTGACCATACCAAATACCTCCTCACCGGTACGGAGGACAGGCTTCCTCCGGGGTTCTGCCAGACGTTTGAAATGCTTGCCTTTCTTTCTTACTGGATGCAGGTTCGGAAGAAATCGGCGATACCCTAGGTACACAACCTTCTTACATTTATCCAAATATACACTTTCAGTATCATCTAAACAGTGTGTGCATGCATTGTATCCCTTGTTTGTCTGCCCTGAAATGTTACTAAGAGCAGGCCAATCATTGATGGTTACGAAAAGCAATGCTCGTAGGTCAAATGGCTCCCCTTTGTGCTCATCCCACATACGTACACCTGGTTTGGCCCACAGCTGTAAAAGTTCTTCAACTAATGGCCTTAGGTACACATCAATGTCGTTGCCGGGTTGCCTCGGGCCTTGGATGAGCACTGGCATCATAATGAACTTCCTCTTCATACACAACCAAGGAGGAAGGTTATAGATACATAGGGTCACAGGCCAGATGCTGTGACTGCAGCTCTGCTCACCAAAAGGATTCATGCCGTCTGTACTTAGACCAAACCTTAAGTTCCTTGCGTCACGTGCGAAGTCCGGGTACTCTCGCTCGACTTTTCTCCACTGTGACCCATCAGCGGGGTGTCTCAACATCGCGTCTTTCTTACGGTCTTCCATGTGCCATCGCAACAACTTGGCATGCTCTTTATTTCTGAAGAGACGTTTTAACCGTGGTATTATAGGAGCATACCACATAACCTTGGCGGGAACCTTCTTCCTAGGGGCCTCGCCCTCAACATCGCCAGGATCGTCTCGTCTGATCTTATACCGCAGTGCAGTGCATACCGGGCATGCATCCAAATTCTCGTACTTCTCACCACGGTAGAGGATGCAGTCATTAATGCAGGCATGTATCTTCTGCAGGTCTAATCCTAGAGGGCAGACAACCTTCTTTGCTTGGTATGTACTGTCGGGCAACTCATTATTTCTTGGAAGAAGATTCTTCATTTTTACCAACAACTTTGAAAATGCGCTGTCAGTCACACCATTCTCTGCCTTCCATTGCAGCAAATCCAGTGTGGCACCTAGCTTTTTGTGGCCATCTTCGCAAGTTGGATACAACAATGTTTTGTGATCCTTTAACATCTGCTCCAGCTTCTCCTTCTCCTTTTCAGCTTCACATTCTTCCTTTGCATCAGTAATGGCCCGACCAAGATCGTCATCAGCGGGCCCATCTGCTCCCTCTTGATCTTCATTATCTACCTCCGTTGCATTATCATCATATTCAGGATACATATTATGATAGTTTTCATCATCCTCTTCTTCTTCGTTGTCTTCCATCACAACCCCTTTTTCTCCGTGCTTGGTCCAACAATTATAGCTGGGCATGAAACCGGATCGAAGCAGGTGGGCGTGAATGGTTCTGGTATTTGAGTAGTCTTTCTTGTTCTGACAGTGAACACACAGACATCACATAAAACCATTGTGACCACGGTTTGCATTAGCCACAACGATGAAATTTTGGAGGCCCGTAATATACTCGGAAGTGCGGCGGTCACCGTACATCCATTGCCAATTCATCTGCATTAATATGTAGTATATATCAAAAAATAATAGGGAGATGACCATTTATATATATAGTACATCAATGACACATGAAACTATAGTTGCCGACCTCGACCGAGACGGAAAGAGCAACAAGAAAGCTTATTTTGAGCTCTCGGGCATTTCACCGAACACCTCTAGTGCATATGAAAAAAACACAAACTAGCACTCTTCACACCCTCTTGCTAGGCTCCAAAATGTGAAAGAATGGAAGAGTGGGGTGTGTGTGGGCTGGGGTGGTGTCTTATATAGCCCGCCCCCCCTTTAACACCGGTTCATGCCACGAACCGGTGTTAAAGGGGGGGGGGATGCGCGGGCCACTGGTGCAGGGACCTTTAACACCGGTTCGTGGCACGAACCGGTGTTAAAGGGGGGCTCCTTTTTTGCCACAGGGGCCACGCTGGTACGGCCCACCCTTTAACACCGGTTCGTAGAAGAACTGGTGTTAGAGCCCCTTTTCGGGATCAACAAAAGACCTCGTTTCCACTAGTGTCGTATCATGGAATCTTGCTTTAACCCCTTCATGGTACACAACATGGCATCCACTTCATACCCGAGTAACTGGGAGCAGAAAGTAAGTTTAGGCCATGTGCATCTAAAAGCATCCAATTAAAAAACATGTTTTTTATTTGGAGTAGTAATAACAAATGATCCATTTTAAAGTACACTACATACAAAAACAAGTGCCGAGTTCCTTGATGTTGAATTTCCTTCAAGTTCCATTTTCATAGGTAAACAAATTATACATTTCAAAATATACTTTATAGTTCTCAGTCGCAGCTTGCTGCAGCAGTGGAAATGTAGTTAGTGCCTCTTGCGTTGCGTTGTACTTATAGAACTCAGAAAGAACCCTGGCTGGGATGGAGCTAGACTGATGGACGGTCTAGATCGAGCCTTACACGAGATCTCTATTCTGGTTGATATGGACTTTTTAACTCTAAGGCCCGTATGAATTTGTGGGAATAAGGATCTGGCAGCCTTTTGTGTTTGGTTCGTACGTGTTGTTTGGGGGAGAACCAAACGATGAGCTAAACCACCTCAAGTGCCCTCATACACCTCTCAAATAAAAATATCCATTGAAATACGCAGCCCCGGTCGAAATATAAAATTACTACTCGTCCTTATATCTCACCCACTTCCTCCTCCCCTATCTCCTTGTATCAAATAGTTGCCAAATCACCTCGAAATTCATTTAGGCCATGTCTTGCGGGCTGGTGTTGACAGGTTTTGTATAGAGTGTTTACCGGGCCACCATGAGATCTCCTAGAATTCCTATTATCCTATTTTGTAGTCCGGGTTTAGATGGGCTCAGCCCCAAATATCCCCTCTGAAACCCTCGAACATGCATGTAGATCGAAAAGCTACCCTCTCCTCGCGTTTTGAAATCCCTGGCTTAGGCGCGCCATGACTCGCACCCAGCTCCCCATCGGCGTTTTGCAAGACAGAAGTTGAAAAGGCAAGGAATAGATTTTGAGGGGATTGGGTGAGGGAAGTGGATTCACCCAATCCCGATGGAAATAATCTCACTAATCTCCAAAAAATACTACTACAAAACAAGGCCTTATAGATTATATCATATCTCCTATATGGATGACCCCTTGGCCCGCTCACAGATGCCCGCCTCTAACCTTATACTCAGTCACATCATTCCACCATTGTTTTGGATCTATAGGCATGAGAGGTACGAGGAATACACAGGACACTTCTTTGTTGAGTTTATAGCATAAAACCACCACTTTACTATCTAAATTTCGAAAAACCACCAGTTTACGTTTTAATCGCAAAAAACCACCACCCTACTACTGATTTTTTGCAATGTGCGCTAACCAGTCGATTGGCACGAATTGATGCTAGATCTGACAGATGGGGCCCACTAGCTTGGGACGGCCGTTAACAACCGTTAACAGATGTTAACGACACATAGCATAAAACCACCACTCTTCTGCTTCAATTACGAAAAACCACCACCTTTCACTAAAATCGCAAAAAACACCACTCTACGGTATTTTTTGCAATGTGCACTAAACACCATTTTCAGACGAATTAACGCTGGGTCTGACAAGGCGACCCCACCAACGACGTGGCATCGCCGACGGCGCGTCGTCTGCCTTTTTCATATAGGTCCTCTAGTTTGATAGAAAATTACGTAAGGGTCCCTGGTACGTACGTTTTTTTCGTAAAACCTTGTATTTATTTGCGAATGTCCATAAATTTTGAATACAAATTTAAATAGATTTTTTAATATGAAATGTCCTCAGAAATATTTGAATATTTTGAATACAAACTTGGTTCACTAATTTGGATAATTAAAATATGCAACTCATTAAAATTGCTTTTCTTAGTAATAAAAACTTTGGAAATTCATAACTTTTATTATATGACTCCAAATAATATAAATAATATATCTAAATTTATTAGAAAAAACAAGGAATCCCTTTCTGACATCCATCATGCATGAATAACCTATGTTTCTCTCGGATATTTTGATTATACAAACAAACGTAATAATAAATATGTGCCATTTTTATTTATTTTTGCATGTTAATGTATTGTACAATCATTGGAGCCGCATAAATTGGATGTATGTCTTTTCGTCCCATGCATGTATGCGCAATGAATCAAAATGAAGGAACAGAGCCTTGCTAGGCGAGCTGCACATGCTTCTTATTTGAGGGTGACGATGTCCTATACCGCAAACATGTTGAGCAGCATGACACTGGCGACAAAGTATATGGGTTGTCATCGTCAGAATTTCATAATAAACATATCAATGAATCAAATATTTCTAAGGACGTTTTATATTAAAAAAATCTATTTAAATTTGTATTCAAAATTTATGAACACTAGTTTAATGCCCGTGCGTTGCCACGGTTAATCAAGTTTGTTTTACCGTTGCTAGTGTAAATATATTGCACATGCGCCTCCGATCACCATACTCCATGGATCCATGTCACGCGGCACCACTGCCTACTCTCCTTGTCACTTCAACCTTCGATGATAGCAGCCATGCGCCTCCATCACCATACTCTACGAAGTCCTACGCGATGTCGGGGAGTCACAGAAGGAGAGAAAGTCAGATTATCGGAGTGAAGGAGTGAGGATGCAACGGCGACACCGAAGAATAGAAGAAAATCCTATAGGACCAGGTCTTTTTGCTTGTCAACTTAGACCCGCTTCAAGCATTAACATGTGATAAGGCAAATGCGGAAGCCCATCATCTTCTCCTGTTTCGACCTAAAGAAAAATTCACAATTTCTTTGGAATATGCAATTCATCATTGTTTTAGCTCTAAAATTTCATATGCGTAGGTAAAAAACACTTACTCCCTCCATTCCTGTATTTTTTGCCAAATCTGCCCAAAACAGCAAATCGTCGATAGAATATGACCCTGGGGAAAAACTAATTCGGAATCTGACCCCTCACGATCGGCGCAGCGCCAACCTAACATAGGTCGACGATGTCGCTGAGGTAGCGACATTAGTTTTGCTCTAAGGTCATTTGAAATGGCCTTGATGTCGATCGAGGTACCTCCGATGTCGTCGAGTTAACGACCGGCGTTAGGTCGGTGCCATTTCACGACGTGAGGGATCAGATTCCGAATTAGTTTTGCTCCGGGGTCAGATTTGGTTGAAGTTTGCCGCTCTGGACAGATTTGGCAAAAAATACTCTGTTCCTGAGAAAACGGCGTACATTTTGTGAAGTGTCGGTTAAACAGAGCTGGGAGTGAAAAAACCTTCCTAAACTACCCCTGCATGCACGCGTGTATCTCCCATTTCTCTCTCTCCTTATCTTAGTTGGGACTCCTTGTTTCACTCCCTCGGTGCACCGTTGCCCTCTCTCCCATCCTCGATGATGCCCTCCTTCTCCCCTCTACATGGACGCCATCAATGTAGGGCTGATCTGCGGCAAGAAGATTTGCCCAACCAAAGAGCAAACTTTTCATCAGATGGGTGTGCCATGGATTAGTCCCAAATCTCACAGTGGAGATCAAATCGTAGGAGTAGATGGAGGCAAAGAGATTTTGAAACCCAAAAATTGGAGTATTTAGTAGTGCTTTTTATAAAGTATTTCTCGTAAGTAAAAAAACATACTACTCCCCACGTCTCAAAATAGATGTCAGGAATTTGTCTAAATTTAGATGTATCTATATACTAATACTAATAAATAGTGTCTAGATATATCGCCAAACTTTGACAAATCTGTGACATCCATCTTGAGACTGAGAGAGTTCTATCTTTATTGATTGACTTGAAAAATCTAAAATATAGTATTTAGCAGCGTTGTTGTAAAATGTATTTCCAAAATTGGAAGAAAATCCTAAAATGGTTCATAAATCTATAGATTATCACAAAAACAGCTAAGCACATCATTATAAAAAAACCTCTCACTAAATGCGAAAATAACTTCACTATATACAAACCTAAGAGCGTGTCTTAAGAGCTTGAACTACTGGACGATAAAACATGGCTTCTCCACATACATTGACAATTGTAGGCTGGGAATCACTAGTGCAGAGCCCCCCCTTTAACTCCGGTTGGGAGGGCCCTCTAACAGCGGTTCCCCAACCGCTGTTGAGGGTTCGGTGTTAGAGGGGGGGCCCCTTTAACACCGGTTCTTATACGAACCGGTGTTAAAGGGTGGCGCACGTGGGGCTGCCGCAGGCCTCAGGCCCCCCTCCTTTAACACCGGTTCGTATCTGGAACCGGTGTTAAAGGTTCTTCTGCCGCGGCAGAGATTTAGGCCGTTTTCCTGCCGCGGCAGGAAAACGGCCTAAATCTCTGCCGCGGCAGACTTCTGCCTCTGCCCCGTTCTGGACGTATTTCTGCGGGAGGGGGGGAGCGAGGGGAAATCGATCGGGAGCGGTATACTTATAAATCGTCATCGGTACATACGAGTACATAAATAATTAAGCAACTATTATTATACACAAACATCGTCATCGGCACATACATCGTCATCGGCACATACATCGTCATCGTTCATTTTGGTGGATATCTAAAGAGTTCTCCGCCAGGCGTGACGACCTCATCAAGTATGAACCCCGCCAATTCCTCTTGAATGGCTCGTATGCGTTCAAATGGTAGGAGTTGGTCCCGCATCCGTTCGATCTGAATATATATGAAGAATGGGCCGTCAATATATATATAAGAATAAAACTCAACACAATTGATGGTAATAAAATAATGTTGTGGACTTTGTTTACTTACTCTAAGTTGTTCTAGTGCGGCTTGGCCTGTCGCACATATCGTGTTGCGAATGAATTCGCAAACATAGTACCCACATAAGTTATTGCCGTGTCCCTGATGCGCGCACTTTACGAGAATAGAGAGTTTAATCAAAATAATAATCAATAAAGCATGATATGATGGAATTGGAAGCTAGCTAGTATTACTTACATTTTGGTCTACAAATTTTAGTTCTTCTGACCATTCACCCACGGCCCTGCCCGTGAAAATTTTCCAAACCCTGTCCGACAAAGAAAATGGATAAAGGAGTAATTAATTACTTATTGTCACGAAAGTTGCCGATCTAGTGCGATAATATGATTGAAATTACCTCTGGAGCATCTCTCTAAAGTCTGCCCATAGCTCTTTTTCTTTTCGTAACGAGTCCATGACAAGGACTTTTCCTGAGTCGGGTTGAATGACTAGCAGAATAAAGTGGAACCTACGCACGCATAACTCATCATCAGTTACACTTAACATCGAGTAAGCCGAAACAGAATGTGTACAAGAGAGAGGGTAACAGTACTCACGAGAAGTTGTAAGGCAATAGTATTTCCCTTTTGGTTTGTTGTCTCAGTAAAGACTTTAGCAAGTAATCTTCTGTTTGCCCGGGTTTTTCTCTTACCACTTCTTCATGAACTCTATTTGGGTCAACGAACCCAATGTCAAAAGGGCCTCCTTTCATGCATTCCATAACCTTTTTCCTGCATAATAGTATATACATATATGGTGAGCATATATATATACATGCAATTAATGAAGTGAATGAGATGAGATAAAAATTACAGAAATAGTACTTACACACAATAAAGGCTGATGGCAGATTTGTCGAGTTCCTTCTGATTGAATAGAAAATGCAAGTCTTGAATGTTGAAGTCGATCGCGTCGTCTCCGCACAAGAAAATCTGATCTCTTATATGCGCCGTGATCCATTCTTCTTTTCTCGTCTTGCAGAAATGAAGGTACCACTTGTGCAATTTTCGCATCTTTGTTGGTAGATTTTTGAGCTCCTCTTTCTTGACTAGATTCTTCCCATACTTCCATGGCTGTATGGGGTTGACATCGCATTTGGGCAAGTTGTCTCCCATGACGTTCAAGTATGCAATGTAAGTCATCCCCATCTCATTGGCCTTTCTTTGTAGCTCTGCCTCGTAATCATCTACGGGAGGAGCGTCCCGTTTGTCAAACATTTGGAGCGGGGCGCATGATTGGTTTTCCTGCTCTCCGAGCATGGGAACTGTTTTCTGGGGTGCCTCACGACTGCTACTTTCAGTCTCCCTACGGCGCCTTGCATCCGCCTTCAAAATCTGGCGCTCGTAGTCCGGCACAAGTGGGGTTTCAGGTTTCAAAAGATTTTTGTAAAACTTCTCCACCACCGCCGGATCTATTTTCTCCTTTGGCTCGGCCCGTCTAGGTGCAAAGAATTTCTTGACCTGTTCTCCCGAGATCCTATTGGTCTCCTCGTCGCTGCGATTCCACGGTAAAACCGGCAATGGCTTGGCGGAAGGCTGCGGGACGTAGTTTTTTGAACTCTTTGGCGTACGGTTTCCTGCGGATTTCTTTGTGGCAGTGCTACTGATGCTCCTCGTGGTAGTGCTCTTCCGCTTACGCTGAGGAGATGGCTGAAGCACCGGAGATGGCTGACGGGCCGGAGATGGCTGCCGTGCAGGAGATGGCTGACGGGCCGGAGATGGCTGCCGCGCAGGAGATGGCTGACGGGCCGGAGATGGCTGCCGCGCAGGAGATGGCTGACGGGCCGGAGATGGCTGCCGCGCAGGTGATAGCTGAAGCGGCTCAGACTGCTGACGCTGCGGAGACGGCGGGGGTGCCAGTGACCTCCAATTTGGAAGCACAGTGTGTTCCTTCTTCCAAAGAATGGTTGTTTTCACTGCAAATTTGAGTTGAGTTTCCCCTTCACCTGTAGCATGGTCAAGCCGTGCTTCCTCATATTCCTTCACAACCTCATCCACCCCGACAATAGCATAGCCATCTGGAATCGGTCGGCAGTGGTAAGTTCCACCAGCTACAGGAGGTAAGGCATAGCCGACAGCCACCTTAACGGATAAGCCCATTAATCTCACATGCAGCTCAGCGTGTTCGCTCTCCGTGATCTCATCAACGGGGTATCGAGGACCCGTCATTTCAAGCGTTGGCTGCACGTTCTCCGTGGAAGCCACACTGCTTTTCCGCGTAGAGTCTGGGCCGCGGGCAGCTTCCAATGCAGGCTCTTCATGCCGCTGAGATGGGCCGGTAGCTTGATGGCTCTGTTGTGCATTCACTTGCGTCTGCAGCGCCGCAAGTGCATGTTCTATCTGTGTCATCCGCTCTGTACGCTCTTTTTCTTTTCTGCTGCGCCATCTGTAAGAGTCGCTCCAGTCGGCAAACCCATCCTTCCACGTCATACCCCCTGTGCCTCGTGCATGTCCAGGGTGTT
This sequence comes from Avena sativa, assembly GCA_916181665.1. Classification (NCBI taxonomy): domain Eukaryota; kingdom Viridiplantae; phylum Streptophyta; class Magnoliopsida; order Poales; family Poaceae; genus Avena; species Avena sativa. The sequence continues at coordinate 295,195,981 of OV702282.1, forward strand.
CTTTTTTACCGATGGCGCGTGTGAGCTGGTCATTCTCTCTGTCGGGATGGAAGGTCCTGGCGGATGTTTCCTCGTATGCCGTGATGAGTTCAGTGACGGGTTTGGCAAGGATGGTTGGGAAGATACACAATCCTGTTTCTGGGTCCAACCTTGCCCCGATTCCGTAGAACCAAGTCTTTGCACGTAGGTACCACCCATCTGTCTGGGGTGTGATCCCTCTCTCGCGCAGGGCCCTCTCAGCTTCCTCCCACTTAGGCCTCTGAGATATGTAGCCACCTGACCCCGTCCTCTGGTGATATTCCTTCTTCAGGGCATTAAGCGTATTGGTTTCTGACCTCTTTTTAGCTATAGCACTTTTTTTATATGTCTCAAATTCGGGCCAGTGAGGTCTTATCTTCGCATAATATGCGTCTTCGAAATTTGGAGTCTCGCCAGCTTTGACAAATTTGTTCAATTTTGTCTTCCAGTTGCGGAAAGCCTCAGCCATCTTCTTTAGAGTCCACTCTTTGACCTTTTTCTTTATAACCGGGTTGTTTTCATCCTCCTCTGGCGGAAGGGTGAAATTTACCAACAACGAATTCCAAAGCGTTTCTTTGGATCTGTCATCGACAAAGGTACCGTCGCCCTTCTTTGGCTTATTCCAATTTTCAATTATGATTGGGATTTGGTCCCTAACAAGAACACCAGCCTGACGTATAAATTTGTCTGCGGCCTTCTTGGGCTCTATCGGCCTGCCATCAACACGGACTGCTTCGATCGTGAACTTTGCACGATCTTTCAACCGCTGGCTCGCGCCTCGCTTGCTCTTTTTCGTAGAAGAAGATGGTTGCTGGCTGGTCGATCCAGAGGGCTAAAAGAAGAAAGAAGCGTTAATTAATACATGTAGAAGAAGATTGTTGGTGGAAGTCAGCTGAGGCTTAATCAATGCATATACCTCGCCGGACTTTGTAACCATTAAATTGCGTTCACCGGAGTCTTCATCTTCTCCATGACTAGTACTTGAGCTGTCGTCGTCATGTCCCTCCAAGTTCAGATATTGTGAGGTGTCCTCATCAATAATGTTCTCCATTATTTCGTCTTCTTCAAGGTTTCTACTAAGTGGATCCATAGTTTCTAAAACAATAATATTATCTAGAGTAAGAGTGTAAACATTCAAGTGGACTTGGATTCATACACAAATATACATATTATTCATACCAAAATACACAAATGAAATTAAAACCCTAAGGATGCTTGATCATTTTAAACGAGTTCCGAGGGGTCCAAACCCTAATTCGGAGAAATCCCGGATGCATATGAGAGGGGCTAGCTACAGTGGCTGACCGGAGGCTGGCGGCGTTGGAGAGCGACCTAGGGAGCGCGAGGTAGCGTGATGCGGCCTACCTAAAACGGGCGTTGTTCGAAAGAGGAGGCCGAGGCAAACATTATAGCGACGGAAAACAACTTGTCAGAACAGATACAATATGGAGGGGATGTCCCCAAGATAGGCCCCAGACCGAGGGGGGATGCCACATCGGAGCTCGCTCCGATATGGAGGACGACGAGGAGGGACAGGATGCGGGGGCGGACGAGGAATCGGGAAGAGCTGGAGATGAGGGGGAGAAAGAGGAGAAGGCTGCGGTCGTCCGCGCCCTGCAAGCGTCGGGGCGGTGCGACGCCCTCGCCCTTGGCGTCGTACGATTCCTCGTCTACATCGTCCTCTCAGCTGTGGTCGAGTGAACGCTGGAATTTTAATTTTCTTCGACAAAATTGGCCCTACTTTTCTAATTGCATCGTCTTGGTCTGCCCCGGATGCCGACCTCCGGTGCCACGCTATCTGTAATTGCTTCGTCTTGGTCTGCCCCGGATGCCGACCTCCGTCTTGCATCGTTTTGTTACTAGATGTACCAAGGAAATTCGTGTAATCGTGCTCATAGTTACCGAATAAATTTTCAAATAGTGATTAACATGGCTCCGTAACAAATTTGTGCTAGTTCTAAGTAACAAAGGTACCAGTACTATACAACACTGAAGCCACGGTTAGCCAATCTCACCGGACCGACGAATCATGAAGGGCGAGGGCGAGGGCGAGGGCGAGGACGCGGCGCGCGCTCGGTGGCGGTGGCGGTCTTGGGCAGCGGTGGCGCTGGCGGTGGCGGTGGCGGTCTTGGGCGGTGGCGGTGGCAGTCTTGGGCGGTGGCGGTCCGACGGCGAGCGCGGCGGCTAGCTCCGACGCGGCGCGCGCTCGGTTGCGGTGGCGGTCTTGGGTGGCGGTGGCGGTGGCGGTCTTGGGCGGTGGCGGTCCGACGGCGAGCGCGACGGCGAGCGCGGCGGCTAGCTTCGACGCGGCGCGCGCTCGGTGGCGGTGGCGGTCTTGGGCGGCGGTGGTGGTGGCAGTCTTGGGCGGTGGCGGTGGCGGTGGCGGTCCGACGGCGAGGGCGGCGGCTAGCTCCGACGGCGAGCGCAGCGCGCGGCTGCTCTCTGCTCTCTGCGGCTGCTCTCCGGCGGTTTGATCTGGCACGGTGGAAGAAAGGAGCGAAGGGGCGCATTTAATACCCCCCTTTAACACCGGTTCGTGGCTGGAACCGGTGTTAAAGGGGGGGAGGAATTCATTTGCGCGCGTATTTAATACCCCCCCCTTTAACACCGGTTCCAGCCACGAACCGGTGTTAAAGGGGGAGGGGGGGGGGTGTGCGCGCGGGAAACGAAATAAATGCCCCCCCCCTTTAACACCGGTTCCTGTCTGGAACCGATGTTAAAGGGGGGGCATTTATTTCATGCATTAAAGGGGCTTTTTTAATTCAAAAAATATGATATGAATTTAGAAAATTCATATCTTTTTCATTTCAACTCAGAAAAATATGAATAATATATCATAATTTTCAGAAAAATAATATCTATCCATTCATGTAAATCATTTTATATTTACTTTGCATGAAATTTTTTAAAATAATTAAAACACTTATTTCATGCATTAAAGGGGCTTTTTTAATTCAAAAAATATGATATGAATTTAGAAAATTCATATCTTTTTCATTTCAACTCAGAAAAATATGAATAATATATCATAATTTTCAGAAAAATAATATCTATCCATTCATGTAAATGATTTTTATTGGATCAAATCATATTTTAATGCCGCATCTTTTGTATTAACATTTTTGAATTGATTGGATATTCAAATGTCGCATCTTTTGTATACACTTGAATCTCACCAAGCCTCTCTCAACTTGCATTGTTTTTTGATCAATGTGTTGGTGGTTTTTTGAATTAGCCACACTCCGATCCTCTTGCAAACTATGCCTTGATTCTAGCCATAACATTGGTCATTTGACCCGAATGAGATAGGTCATTTTGAGACAGTTACATCAAGCCGAACTGGAACTGAAAATTAAGATACATAAAAGAACTGAAAATTAAGATACATAAAAGAACTGAAAATTAAGATACATGGCCAGATTAAGTAACAATCGGCCGAACTTGTTTCGGAATGTTGGAGTGATTCAGTCATGCTCCTGCCTACACCTGTAATACTCGCCACTGTAGTCGTCGTACGCGCCGCCGCCGTCATCGCTGTCATCGTCGGGGTCGCCGTAATTGAACCTCTGGAGAGTACGCGTGGGCTGGACTTGAGGGTAGCGCGTGGGCTGGACTTGAGGGTAGCGCAGACGGGGGTTAGAGTCAGCGGCAGTGTCATAGGCCATGACGCTCTGGAGAGTCCGACCGCGCCACCATAGCCGATGGCCGGCCTCGTTGAAGTTAGGAGGAGGTGGGCCGTCCTCCTCGTGCCTGGCGAGCGCCCTCTCATGCCGATCCACGAAGAAGGCTTCCCAAGTAGGGAAATAGTCGGGATGCCATCTGGGATTCCTCCGCTGCTCCGGCGTGAGCTCGAAGTAGTATTGGTTCGTGATGGCCATCCGGCGCGCCACACCTAGAGGGACAGGAGGAACCGGCACGCCTCCGACGCTCAGCATCCAGCCGACGGGGACACAGTAGCCCGCCGGGCAGGGGTAGTTCGAGGCGCAAAGCGCCTCCGCCTCCCTGGGGGTTAGTGCTACGGTGGAAGCCATGGGAAAGAGTGATGAGGTTGCAGATATGAGTCTAGAGATGTGCAATGACAATGGAGGCCAACCCCCTACATATATATATAGTGAACTAGCGGGAAGAACTGGAGGGAAGAACTGGCGGGAAGAAAAATGGCGGGAAGAAAAATGGCGGGAAGAACTGGCGGGAAGAAAAATGTCGGGAAGAAAAATGGCGGGAAAAAATGGCGGGATGAACCTTTAGTCCCGGTTGGAGACACCAACCGGGACAAAACACGAGTCAGCACTAATAATAGGGGTGAGTGCATGTCGACATTATGTCGTGCGGCGTGTACCTTGTCCCGGATGGTGTCACCAACCGGGACTAAAGATGAACCTTTAGTCCCGGTTGGAGACACCAACCGGGACTAATAATAGGGGTGAGTGTCGACATTATTTTGTAAGTGTCAACACTATGTCGAGCTGCTTGTACTATAAATAGGCATCCTTGTGAGTCCAGTACTCCAGCCAGTTTGAGGCAGGGACACCACTACGGCCAGTTTCAGGGAGATGCCGACGGAGCCCAGTCCTCCGGCATCTCCGAGAAACTGGTCATAGAGGCACTCCCTAATATGTGAAATTAGTTAGCTCCCTGGTGTATTGATCTAGTTAGAGAAGTTACAAAGCTGCAAGATGGTTTTCGAGAGCAGGGACACCACTACGGCCAGTTTCAGGGAGATGCCGACGGAGCCTAGTCCTCCGGCATCTCCAAGAAACTGGTCATAGAGGCACTCCCTAATATGTGACCGCGCGCGTTTGGAGATCAGATCTTAATGGTAAGTACGAATCGGGACAACTTCTTCTCATAGTCCCGGTCCATCCACAAAACATGACTAACACTCAAGACATGTATTAATATTAAAAACATGAACTAGAGTTACATAATATGAGCATGAACTTCTTGGCATATGCCCTTCCTTATGATCGCTTCAGACGTAACCATGGAGCATCTTCTTTACTTAACGGAATGCTTGGGTCAGTTTTCACTGTGAAGGGCGGAATTTCATCAAACTTATTATAATCTTCTGACATGTCTGTCTTGTCCTCGATTCCCACGATGTTTCTTTTCCCTGAAAGAACTATGTGACGCTTTGGCTCATCATATGATGTATTTGTTTGCATATTTTTTCTTTTTTTGGTCTGGAGGACATGTCCTTCACATAGAAAACCTGAGCCACATCATTGGCTAGGACGAATGGTTCGTCTAAGTTCTTCATAAGATTGTTGAGATCCACCGTTGTCATTCCGTACTTCTTGTCTACCTCAACCCCTCCTCCTGTTAGCTTGACCCATTTGCATCGAAACAAGGGGACCTTAAAATTAGGTCCGTAGTCAAGTTCCCATATCTCCTCTATGAACCCATAATACGTGGTCTTTTGCCCATTGTCTTCTGCTGCATCGAAGCGGACACCACTGTTTTGGTTGGTGCTCTTTTTATCTTGGCCTATCGTGTAAAATGTATTCCCATTTATCTCGTACCCTTGGAAAGTACATACAGTCGAAGACGGTGTCCTGGCCAACAAGTACAGCTGATCCCCAACAGTGGTGTTATTCGTGAGAAGTCTTTGCAGCCAGCCGCCAAAACTCGCCATGTGTTCACTTATAATCCATTCATCAGACTGCCCCGGGTGTTTGAGGCGTATTAAATTCTTGTGTTCATTGATATACGGGGCAACCAAGATAGATCTTTGTAAAACCGTGTAGTGTGCTTGATTGAGAGAATGCCCGTCCCTACATATCATTGCTTTACATCCTAGGGTGCCTTTTCCACGCAGTCTCCCCTCATGTCGTGATTCTGGAACACCAATCGCCTTAAGGTCAGGAATAAAATCAACACAGAACTCAATGACCTCCTCTGTTACATAGCCCTTGGAGATGCTTCCTTCTGGCCTAGCACGGTTATGAACATATTTCTTTAAGACTCCCATGTACCTCTCAAAGGGGAACATATTGTGTAGAAATACAGGACCGAGAATGGCAATCTCTTCTACTAGGTGAACCAGGAGATGCGTCATAATATTGAAGAAGGATGGTGGGAACACCAACTCAAAGCTGACAAGACATTGGGCCACATCTGTTTGTAACCCTGGTAGGCTTTCTGGATCGATTACCTTCTGAGATATTGCATTGAGGAATGCACATAGCTTCACAATGGTTACTCGAACATTTTCAGGTAGAAGCCCCCTCAATGCAATCGGAAGCAATTGTGTCATAATCACGTGGCAGTCATGAGACTTCAGGTTTTGGAATTTTTTCTCTGCCATATTTATTATTCCCTTTATATTCGACGAGAAGCCAGACGGGACCTTGATACTGCTCAGACATTCAAAAAAGATTTCCTTCTCTGCTTTGGTAAGAGCATAGCTGGCAGGAGTTAAGTGGCATCGTTTACCCTTCTCGTTCTCAGGATGCATAGGCTCTTCAGGGGCCTTCAGACGTTGCTGGTCCTGTCGTGCTTCCGGTGTATCTTTTGTCTTCCCATACACTCCTAGAAAGCCTAGCAGGTTCACGCAAACATTCTTCGTCACGTGCATCACGTCGATTGAAGAGCGGACCTCTAAGACTTTCCAATAGGGTAGGTCCCAAAATATAGATTGCTTCTTCCACATGGGCGCATGTCCGGCATCGTAATTCGGAACAGATAGACTGCCAGGACCTTTTCCAAAGATTACATCTAGGTCCTTGACCATACCAAATACCTCCTCACCGGTACGGAGGACAGGCTTCCTCCGGGGTTCTGCCAGACGTTTGAAATGCTTGCCTTTCTTTCTTACTGGATGCAGGTTCGGAAGAAATCGGCGATACCCTAGGTACACAACCTTCTTACATTTATCCAAATATACACTTTCAGTATCATCTAAACAGTGTGTGCATGCATTGTATCCCTTGTTTGACTGCCCTGAAATGTTACTAAGAGCAGGCCAATCATTGATGGTTACGAAAAGCAATGCTCGTAGGTCAAATGGCTCCCCTTTGTGCTCATCCCACATACGTACACCTGGTTTGGCCCACAGCTGTAAAAGTTCTTCAACTAATGGCCTTAGGTACACATCAATGTCGTTGCCGGGTTGCCTCGGGCCTTGGATGAGCACTGGCATCATAATGAACTTCCTCTTCATACACAACCAAGGAGGAAGGTTATAGATACATAGGGTCACAGGCCAGGTGCTGTGACTGCAACTCTGCTCACCAAAAGGATTCATGCCGTCTATACTTAGACCAAACCTTAAGTTCCTTGCGTCACGTGCAAAGTCCGGGTACTCTCGCTCGACTTTTCTCCACTGTGACCCATCAACGGGGTGTCTCAACATCGCGTCTTTCTTACGGTCTTCCATGTGCCATCGCAACAACTTGGCATGCTTTTTATTTCTGAAGAGACGTTTTAACCGTGGTATTATAGGAGCATACCACATAACCTTGGCGGGAACCTTCTTCCTAGGGGCCTCGCCCTCAACATCGCCAGGATCGTCTCGTCTGATCTTATACCGCAGTGCAGTGCATACTGGGCATGCATCCAAATTCTCGTACTTCTCACCGCGGTAGAGGATGCAGTCATTAATGCAGGCATGTATCTTCTGCACGTCTAATCCTAGAGGGCAGACAACCTTCTTTGCTTGGTATGTACTGTCGGGCAACTCATTATTTCTTGGAAGAAGATTCTTCATTTTTACCAACAACTTTGAAAATGCGCTGTCAGTCACACCATTCTCTGCCTTCCATTGCAGCAAATCCAGTGTGGCACCTAGCTTTTTGTGGCCATCTTCGCAAGTTGGATACAACAATGTTTTGTGATCCTTTAACATCTGCTCCAGCTTCTCCTTCTCCTTTTCAGCTTCACATTCTTCCTTTGTATCAGTAATGGCCCGACCAAGATCGTCATCAGCGGGCCCATCTGCTCCCTCTTGATCTTCATTATCTACCTCCGTTGCATTATCATCATATTCAGGATACATATTATGATAGTTTTCATCATCCTCTTCTTCTTCGTTGTCTTCCATCACAACCCCTTTTTCTCCGTGCTTGGTCCAACAATTATAGCTGGGTATGAAACCGGATCGAAGCAGGTGGGCGTGAATGGTTCTGGTATTTGAGTAGTCTTTCTTGTTCTGACAGTGAACACACAGACAACACATAAAACCATTGTGACCACGGTTTGCATTAGCCACAACGATGAAATTTTGGAGGCCCGTAATGTACTCGGAAGTGCGGCGGTCACCGTACATCCATTGCCGATTCATCTGCATTAATATGTAGTATATATCAAAAAATAATAGGGAGATGACCATTTATATATATAGTACATCAATGACACATGAAACTATAGTTGCCGACCTCGACCGAGACGGAAAGAGCAACAAGAAAGCTTATTTTGAGCTCTCGGGCATTTCACCGAACACCTCTAGTGCATATGAAAAAAACACAAACTAGCACTCTTCACACCCTCTTGCTAGGCTCCAAAATGTGAAAGAATGGAAGAGTGGGTTGTGTGTGGGCTGGGGTGGTGTCTTATATAGCCCGCCCCCCCCTTTAACACCGGTTCATGCCACGAACCGGTGTTAAAGGGGGGGGGGGTGCGCGGGCCACTGGTGCAGGGACCTTTAACACCGGTTCGTGGCACGAACCGGTGTTAAAGGGGGGCTCCTTTTTTGCCACAGGGGCCACGCTGGTACGGCCCCCCCTTTAACACCGGTTCGTAGAAGAACCGGTGTTAAAGCCCATTTTCGGGATCAACAAAAGCCCTCATTTCCACTAGTGAATGAGACAATTGGGAACTCAAGATTATACAAAAATCATAGCTAAATATCCGAACTTGCTTTGTTCCCGTGGAGAGGATGGACCTTCCAGTCCTAAGATATGAGCTAATCGTAGTGACCACATATACCTGAAACAAAAGGAACAAACCACACATGGTAGCTTGCTATTTTTCTATTATCTTTAGTAATTAACACCGTGGTGATTCTATTATCTTAATGTACGACTTGGCTTCAACCAAACAGTGTGTGCCTATGCCAAACCCTGCAAAATCGCCATGAACTTTGTAATACCCCATCCGAGAAATTTTATCTGCTTCACGCCCTTGGACACTTCCAACAACGAAACGCGAGGCCAGCCGCATATAGTAAACTTCAGAATTATGCCTACAATTGATATATTAGGTAGAAAGTGTCAATAAAACACCATTATGCTATTTTTCTCACAGAGCAAAAGTAAGCAAGGAAGCAATAATGTATCTTTATCTGTTTGAATCAACAAGGTAGTCCTAACAACATCACGAGTACATTGCTATGTCTACCTTGTAAATTTTGCTACCGCGTGTACTGGCAGGTAGAGAAGGCAAATTGCTTAATCAAAACATGATTTATGTGTTTACCTCGAATATCAATTCAAGTGTACCACTCCATTTAGACCTTAATGGTCGACTATATTCGATGCCAGCAATTACCTGTCCTATTGTAATAGACACATGGTCAGGACGATCTCCATACCATGGTTAAGTGTTCTAGGAGTCCAAGTTTTCTGGTAAAGAAAATAATTATTAGAGAATGCACATGATTCTGGGTTAATGGAATGATGGATTGGTGAAGATGATATCATATCAAAGGTATCTACCTGAAGCATGAAAGTTCCGGAGGTCATCTTATTTCCACCGTCAGTCCAAGGGCCATTGTAGTTCAAACAATATAGAGAATCTATTTGGCCCATCCGTAGTAAGAAATTCAACTTTTTGTTCCTACGAAAAACATTACAATGAAAATATGCAAAGTTGTTCAGAAACTCCAGTATGAGAAAATAAATTTTACATGTATAATTTCTCTTTATACATACGATAGCAATGGAAAGAAATTCTGCTTGCCCTCACGATATACCACATAACATAAGTAAATCGTCAAAATCCAAAGCATAAAGCCATATTGCAGGAAGGAAAACGAGAGGCATCAGAGCGGTTGCGGGACTGATGGCAGACCTCCTCATGGACGGTGAGGGAGACCATCTCCTTGTTGACCACCAAGGTGTTGAAGTCTAGCGACGTCATGGCTGCGCCCACTATTGTCGGGTCTGCCACCATGGCTGCGGACCTCACTTTAGAGAGGCATGCCGTGGGGATCTAGTGCAATTCCAACGCCCCCGGCCCTAGCCGCCCGTAGTCCCTCTTTTCCCACAGCGCCGCCGCCCACCACCGCTCGCCTGAATCCATGATGCATCGTGCAGCCGGAGCTAGGTCCTTCTCCTCCCTCCTTGTTGGCAGGAGCAACACCAGACGTAGATGGTTGGTCCCCTCCTGCTCGCGTCCGGCGGCCCCATCAATATCTGACAGCGGGATTTGGGCGGCGCCACTTGCCGTCGCGATCGATCTCGCTCAGCTTCCGAATCCTGCACAAAGGGGATCGACTGGGAAAGCCATGCGTGCATGCGTGGTGGTGAACAAATAGAACCGCAGAAACACTGCACAACGGCCTTGTGGAGGAGCAGCATGGAGGGGTCGGGCGCGGGAGGTTGCCGGCCACGGAAGTCCGTGTTGGAGGGGCTAGCGTTGTTCCCTTCCTCGTCCGGTGGAGCGGCGGATTCCAACGGAGCCAGAGTGCGTTGGGGAGAGGAAGAGGGTGGGGCGGCTGAAAGGGGCGATAAGGGCTGTGTGGGGACGTGTTTGTAGGGTTTGCTGTTTGAATGCTCGAGAGCACTGAAACCTCCTTGTTAATCGGATCGTAATCACGCTGTGAGGTGACAAATATTGGATGAGCAAAAATTTTACGCCATGAAATAAGGAGGTAATGGGTGCGGTGGTATTTTTGTTGTAATTAGTTGAAGTGTGACACCAGGCATTCACCACGCTTTTGAAATTAATAGTAAAGATTCGCAACTAAACAGAAAGTTTTGTGAAAACACGTATGTGCCAGGGACCCTTACGTAATTTTCTATCAAAACTAGAGGACCTATATGAAAAAGGCAGACGACGCGCCGTCCGGAGGTGCCACGTCGTTGGTGGGGTCGCCTTGTCAGACCCAGCGTTAGTTCGTCTGAAAATGATGTTTAGTGCACATTGCAAAAAAATTGCCATAGAGTGGTGTTTTTTTGCGATTTTAGTGAAATGTGGTGCTTTTTTGTAATTGAATCCGAAGAGTGGTGGTTTTATGCTATATGTCGTTAATGTTTGTTAACGGCCGTTAACGACCGTCCCAAGCTGGTGGGCCCCATTTGTCAGATCCAGCGTCAATTCATGTCAATCGACTGGTTAGCGCACATTGCAAAAAATTAGCAGTAAGGTGGTGGTTTTTTGCGATTCAAACGTAAACTGGTGGTTTTTCGAAATTTAGGTAGAAAAGTGGTGCTTTTATGCTATAAACTCCTTCTTTGTTATGTAATTCTACATCCTCCTCTTATTCAACCATGTATAGTAGCCCCAGGTTTGCATGTCAAACAATATCCAGAAGCTCGTCTCAATAAGCACATGCTCATAGAGCCGAGCGGAAGCAAGCAGCAAAACCTGCCTTCTACATCGCAAAAGTGATGACCCGGTGTAAATACCTTTTCCTCCAAAAGTGTCCGAAGTCCCCAAAGTGCGATGGAGAGGAACTAGAAATATTAGGAGAAGGTGTGAGCCTGGCCCGGCGATTCAGTCTCGCTCCTATTACTTTTGTAGAATTGTGTCAGCTTTTTTTCTCTCCCCTCTCTCACTTGAAACTTTTATAGGTTTTATTAAACCACGTGTCCAATTAAAAAGCCGTTTGAATAATTGGGTTCCTAATAAAGAGAACTTAAAAATAATTTTAATATTAAATATATTTTAGTGAGGTTTGCAAATCGACCTCTGAAACATAGTGAAGCTTTGAAAAAAATATGAAACTTGGAGAAAGTATTTTTTGTAACATTCTGTTTCACCATGTTCCATTTGTTGGTTCATTGGAGTTGAAAAAACAATTGTAAATTTATTTATTGTTTAAACCATAAAATATATTGATGAAAAAAAATCCATAATGCTATTTCATTAGGTTTTATTGTCAATCATGACGTTTCACTGTGTTTTGGATTCAGGTTTTCAATGTTACTACTTTTGGGCTTCATCATGCGCCAAGGACACCTTCTCGAGAAATGCAACTATAGTTCGACCAAGGTTGAGCTTTGTCATGCACGAGGCGCTTCCTAGCAGTGCCAGGATCCCTTAGTGGAAAATGGGAAACCTCTTAAACCACGCACTAGCTATAGTGCGGCTGCAAGATAGTTGTGATTATGCTAGGTAGCTCGAGGGGGCACCGATCAGGAAGGACGAGGCAACTTCATGCCAGGCTCGTAACGTGCACTTTGCATGCTCTTGGTGTCGAGCTTCACTCTTCATCAAGTTTATGGTACTAGTACCAACTTGAGTACTAGTAGGAGAAATGCTTTTATATGTCAGTTAGCGTGCCTCAATTGAGCGTTCGTTGTGTTGGAGATTCATGCCTTTGATTTTCACTAATCCATGGAAAATATTATGATACATTCTGGAACAATAAAAGTACAAAACTAGAATAAAACCCAATAATATTCCTTACTAGTTTTCGCAAAAAGTAATATTCCTTTACTAGGACATACCGAAAGAAAATCACTAGACCAATTTACATTGCTTGAGCTAGCCCTCAAGATTCATGAGGCAGTTTTACACACAAAAAATATATATTCATGAGTCGGTTTACACTCGAGTAGACAACGTGTTGTTGCTTTTCCAATGAGTCGTTGCCTATTTTCTGTTTGGATAACAAATTTCTCATTTTCGTGATATTTTTCTATACAAGTCATAGAAATAGTTTAGCACAACATTAATAGGTGGCATTTTTTATACATTCATCCACCCCAGCAAATGCACCAAAGGATCAACTCGACATGACTAGTACTCCCTCTGTTTCAAAATATAAGATATTTTAGGTTTGTGAAGAAAATGAATCTAGACTTCTTTTAGTATGTAGATTTATCCCAAAGTTAAGTGAACCTAAGTATTAAAATATGTTTAGATTCATTTCCTTCACAAACCTAAAACATCTTATATTTTGAAACGGAGAAACTAGTAGACAGCTAGCACCACTGCCAACAACCATCCGTAGACCATGTGATCACTGTGAAGTGGGAAGCACATAGTCTATCCGCACCTAACCCATATGGATGTACATATATAAATCTCTCTCTCCCTTCGCCATGGAGTAACTTAAGCAATCTCGCACCTCTCATTTATTGATCATCATCTAATTTGTGCGTAGACTCCCACCCTGCTATCCTCCCACACCCTTTGAGTCTCCCGTCGACCTCGTTCTACTCCCTATCACTCTCTCTCTCTTCTATGCATGTCCTATCTTCTATGGTATCCATTATGGGTTTCCATAGGCATGAGGCGCATCAGGACGGAGAGAGACATGTGTTCACTAGTCTCTTCTACAATAGCTCTCATCCCGGCTACTAACGTCCTAGATATCCTTGCGAGGTCTTTAGAATGTTCTACTTGCTCTTTTTATACTGGCCAGTCCGTCAATGAGATTCCACGTTATTGTAGAGTCTTTCGACTATTTGGTTAAGTGGACAGAAGTAGAATGCTCGTCTTCTATCCCGTCTGAATGGAAAACTAATACAGTAGCTAGTGCTTGGATATTTACATTGACATGTCAAGCGGTAGATGGTTCCATACACAGTAGAATACGCACAGTGTGCAATGAGAGCATCCACTTCTTCGTAACGGGATACACAAGTGTAACGAATTACTAACATAATCACTAATTAATCCATTGACTACAATTCAAATCCCTCGGTAATCACTAATTAATCCCTCGACTACAATTGCAAATCCCTCGATAATCACTAATCAATCCGAGCGACCTCGGCGGAGTCCTACTTCCCTTCTAGCAAGAGCACCAACTCCTCGGCCTCTCCTCTCTAGCTGTCGTAGTTTGCGTTAAAAACACATGCATGATTGTGCCGCTGCCTCTCTAAAACCTAGCCGCCGCCAACACCTCCGCCTCCTCCGTAGGTCGGTTCTCCTCCTCCATATGTCATGTTTATTGGGGTGTCTTTAGACAAGTACAAGATTGTATTATGAAAGAAGAAGATTTTGAAGACATTCTAGATTTTCTCATTTTCTTTTAGACTTTATTTTATAATCGTTGAAGACAGTTTATGTTTCTCTACCATATACTATTTGTTAGTATAATTATATCTGATATTGATTGTCAAAAACAAAACTCCTCGGCCTCTCCCTCATCATCGCTGGTGGAGTGGTGGTCGTCTGCAGGCAAAGCCCACCAGCCAGACCGCGATCGTGGTTAGCTTTATCTTCTTGTGGTGATGATCGTGATGTGGCCTAGTGTAGTGTACCGAGGACAAGATGGCTCCCCTGGCTGTTTGGACACATATCTATCCTCAATTGGAGTGGCAGTTGTTACTTACAGCGGCAGTGGTGGAGTTTTAGGGCGCGTTTGGTAGGGTGCCCGAGGGTCAGAAAGGCCCCGAGGCAACGAAAGTGGGCTGATTGGAAATCTGCCTGCACTCCGCATTGTGGTCTGCACGATGATTAAAGCACCCCAGGCCATGCTCGCTAGGAACTGCCGAATCGGTCATTTCCAGTGAGCCACCCTCGTCGTGGCTAAAATACGGAACACGACGTCCCTGTATATGCTGCCATCGGAGATGGCGGGAGGACGCCCAAGCTCGCGCGCTCCAGCAAAATTGCGGCGGGCGGTGATGGAGTTTGTCCTGCCAGAATTTTGCTCACCGCCTGCCCAAAATTCACCCTCTATTTAGCTTCATCGCTACCACCATCCAAATCAAATCCGCCATTTCCCCTTCTGAGCTCCTCCTTCCTCCTCTGATTTCCATGGCCATGGCGGGAGTTTGGACCTCGACCATGTTGATGGATGCCGACTTTGGCATGCTGGAATCCCTCTCCTCCGAGACATGTGTGCTAGATGTAGTTCTGCTTGTTGTAAGTATCTTGAAGCCTCGATTTTGCATAGATCTAATCATGTGGCAAGATGTATGGATTTGCATTCATAGCTCAAGTTACTAATGATCGATTTTCGGCCATCCTTCCCTCTCCTTCGAGCATAGCGATGGTGGTATTGCCGGAGTGTAACATCCCAGCATTTAGGACTAAACGAAGGGTAGATTTAGGATTTTATGCATCTGAAAATCCGGGTAATTTTTTTGCCAAATTAAAAGACTAGAGTGGTCAGAATTCTCACTCCGATGAATTAGGTTCAGTGTTATTAGAAGGGGAGTGAGATGAATTTTGACATGACCTCTATTATTTTCTAGAGTTATGAGGGGAGAAATTTGACTTATAACTAATTATTCGCAATAATACAAATGCAATTATTATAAATAAAAGTATAAAGATCCTTAAAATCCAACATTACAATGTTCCTTCAAAATAAAAGAATAAAGAAACGATTATAATAAAATAATTAAATGAATAAAGAAAATGGAAAATGAATTACAATAATGGAACAAATAGAAGAGTTCCTTATTAAAAGAATAAATGTATATTACATTATCCTTTTGTAATAAAGGAATAAAAAGAAATGATTACAACAAGGATATAACAGAATTATTTATAATAAAAGAATACATGAAGTATTACATTATTCTTTTACAATACAATACATTAAATAAAAAAGTAGAAATCATACAGATTAATGGAAATCAAAGAAATACAAATAAGAAGAAATCTTTGTTTAATAAAACAAAGATTTAATCAATGCAAGAAAATTCAAAGTCATTACATAGATGAATAACTACAAATAAAGAAAAGGAAAAGCTTTAATAAAATAAAGAAGTGTTACATTGTGGTTACAATAAAAAAAGAAGAAGAAGATTTCAATAGATAAAAACCTAAGTTAGAATTCCTATCTACTTGACCTCATGTATTCTTTCTTGATACCTGTATACAAATACTAAAAGACAAAAAGAGAGGGGTTAGTGTTAATTAGTTTGCTCTCAGTAATGCAATGTGATGCATTGCTTGTCACATCATTGAGCATATTAAAAATTGGGGGGGGGGGCAACTTTCACCAAAGGAGTATCTGATCTCATCAGTATCTTATTTGCCTCAGTACAACCTCATAGGCAGAGGGGCAAGTTTCACCAATTCAGTAAAAAGTAAAAGCCAAACAATATACTTTTTACTTGATTTGATCCATTTTAGTGAGGCGAACACACATGCAGCTCACACACAGTTGCATGTGGATGTGCTGTCAACACAGGAGGCACTATGGGAAAGAGATAAGTACACAAACGTAGCAGAGGGAGTGCTATGTTGAACCTTCTTCACCATAGCAAGAAACAACCAATACAACCAACACAAATCAACCATCCAAGCCATTTCTACACTTCCAAAGCTTATAGTTTAGCACCAACATTCCATAGTGCACTACCACCACAACACCAGTGCCTTGGTTGCTTGAGGAAGCCATCCAAGAGCACCAGGAGGAGGTCAGGAGCATAAGGAGTAGGCCAAAAGCACAAAAATCCAGCCAATCAAACAAGGAGGAGCTTATCCAGTAGCATCTAGGAACAAGATCCACCAGGAACAAGAAGTCACAACACTGATTCAGCAACAACAAAAGGTTGCTCTATTATAAATCATGCATAATGTTTGTTCCTACCAATTTCCAAGCACGATTTAGTTTTAAATGATCATCTCCTCGGATTTATACTCAAGTGGAGTATAAAATCATCATAGGAGTAAGCACAGTGCCACATCCACATATATTCTTATATTATCCACTTGGCCTCAGCCTTTGCATCCTTGGCAATTTCCCATGATTTAATTTTGCCAACCAAGTTTTATAGAAATATGTAGAAGGATCTATTTTGTTGTGCATCCTCTAGGGAGGTACCACAACAGCATAGACTAGCCAAATCAGTTGCAAGGCAACAATTATATATGATCATGTACAATACAAGTAAAGCTTCAGCCTTTTGCATCATGAGCTAAATCTTTATTTTTTTCAACATCAACTACATCATTGTAGTGATTCCCATGCTACATGGGCTACCACTGTGCACACTCCAAGATTGGAGGCACCACAGCAGCAGCCCAGGGCAGTAGAAGCCACAAAGGATAGTTTCCACATTAGCTAGTCATCAAGATTGTTCAAACAAGACATTTTTATCATTTACCTAGTAAGAAAGTCTAGGAATCAATTAGTTGCAAGTATCATCACTCAATTTATATTCCAACCTATCACTTAAAGAATACTTATCATGACCAACCACAATCTTGTCTTGTCAATCTAGCTAACAACAAATCATGCACACAATCTCTACCACTATGCACCTTCCAAAATGGAGACACCACAAGGGCAGTCTTATGCACAGAAGCCATTAGGGAGTATCATCACATTAAACAACCACTCAATAATTCCATCTAAAATAGATTTATCATTTCCCTTGTAAGAGAATCAAGGAATCAAAGATATACACCATTTTACTATCAACAAGGACACAGAGTCAGATCCTTTTTCCCAAGTTCCAAACTAGAGCAAAGTCAGGTAAAATAATCTAACTAGGACCCAGTAGTTTAACTAAAACAAACCATGGGCATGGCACATGTCCAGGAGATCACCACAACCAACATCAAAGTTCAAGGAAAATACTGCAAGCTACTTATACATAGTACCCCAACTAGGAGCATAATAGCTCAAGCTGAATATCCAATCGAAGGGGCTAATTCCACAACAGCGCGAGCTCAAACAACACTCTAGGCCACCGAGCAGAGTCATCGGCTCGAAGGCCGGTCACAATAAAACTCACCGGGGGTGGCAAGCACCTGGAGCGGAGGCGTGACGAAGCCTGGACGCAGCGCAGCAGCGAGGTTGCGGTGACGATGTCATTGTTGTCCCGTCGGCAGCAGCACTAGCAGACCATCACCGCAACATCAACCATAGAAATCAAACCAGAGCAGCGAGTTGTAGATACTGAGGTTGCAATACACCTGCCATCCTGCCAGCATCAAGAAATTGGTCAAGTCTAGAAGGAGGAAGTAGAAGCACCAAAAGAACCAGGAGAGGCCGAGAACAGCAGGATCGAGCAGAAGCTCGAAGGGGGCCGACAAGGTAGAGCGGTCCTAGTAGAGGAACTCGTAGCCGTCAGGAAAGAACAGCTGGGGGGTGCCGGTACCGCGCCGGCCGACCAAAATCGCGCAGCTAGGGTTTCACAGAGGCATGCGTAGGGGGAGATAGAGAAACCTCAAGGCACAAAGAAATGGAAGGGGAAGACCGAGGGGAGGTCGTATGGCGAGCATCGGAGCTGGATATGGCCGACGAGGGCCATGGGGAGCAGGCGGCGGCGCCGACGGTGGTGGAGTCGAATGGAAGAAGATGGGGAGTGTCCCTATATGCGCGTGAGCAAGGAGGGTGAAGGGGTCGGGGTCGTGTTGACCCAGAGACAGACCTGGTTGTGCCGGGCCGGGCCATTCTAATTACCAACCAAACAGCTTCTAATAAAACTAATGATAAAAATAATATAAGCTAAAATAAGGAAATAACCAAGATATTCTATACACTATTTTTATTTCTATAAAAATGTAGAAAAATCCTAAAAATATATTTAATACATCTAAATGTTTATCAAAATAATCTCCACCTCAGAAAAATATAATCATATTTATTTAAGTTTAATAAAATACAGATAAACATCAACACCCTTAAATAACTAAATGAAATTTAATAAATTCAGAAAAATTCCTAAAAATAAATATAAATCATTTTCATGCATAAAAATAAATCTCTTATCTAATAAAAATACTAACTTAAAATTTTACAAATAAAACTTAAAACAAATATTTAAAGACATTTAATAATTGAGAAATTTTATAAAAAATACCTAAAGATAAATAAAATTCAATTTTGAGATTTTAAGTAAGAATACTTACTAGGATAATACAAAATATATTATTCCAAAAACATTTTAAAAATTCTTAGATCATATATCTTCAATTATTAAAATGAGATAGTTGTTTTATTAAATATTTAACATTATTTCCTAAGTAAGAAATAATCATGTTCAAAACACAATCTTTTAACTATAAAATAGTCTAACCTATAATTATAATTTAGGATACTATCCAAATTTAAATAATCAATTCTATAATATTCTTTTCAAATATTTAATCAACTATAAGTCCAAGATTTACAAAGTTAGTCTTGCAAATCATTAACTTAAATTAGAATCAAGTGATCTCAATTCATATATAATAATATTAACAAACTTAGTATTCACTAAATATATTATAAAATATATTCACCTATTTGCTTTATATAACAAGATCTTATAGTATAATCTATGAATATTAAATATACTATTTTTAAGTATTTAAGACTAAGTTTCATTATACTTAGGAAAAACCCTAATTGTTGTTAATGCCATAAATATTATATCCCAAGTCCAATTATATCTTTATAATTAACTTTGGTCTGACATATCATAAGCTAGGTATATAATAACTCAAAATCATTTAAACCTTATCCTAAACCATAACTTTACTCTTATTAATCTTTAAAGTTGATTAACTTAATATAAATAATATTTTCTTCAAATGTTATTCTTTTTGCCACTTCAAAAGAAACACTATGCCATTTATTTTAAGCCATAACAAAATTAAAACATAAACCTTGTAATGATTACATGATATCACCCAATCTTAGAATTGTATTACAATTGTACCTTACTTTCATGTCTTATATGTTATCCAAAAAACCCTTACAACTACACTCCTTTATGAAGTAAACTTAAAGATAACTCCCATCCTAAACAAATCATCTAAATCCAACTCACATGTAATTTTGGGAAATTACTTAAGGTTTTACAAAATGCATAGCATTACTTATGCATAACAGCATACTGCTTCTTTAAACATTTTCCTTACCGGGCAATGATGGTACTTTTGTAGAACCCGAGGTCTAGGGTCAAGTCGAGACGTTCGACTACAATACTTTGCTATATCAAGGCAAGTTCACACTTGCTCATGTCCTTTTATTATGTTCTGCAAAGTATTTTGCAAATCTAGTGTTGTCATCACTTGCATTTGAAAAAGATCAGAAAACACTATTTTCATAATAATATGATTATAGGTTATTTACCATGAGGTAATAACCTACTATGAAAGTTCTGGTGGTAAAGGAACATATTATCTAGGACTTAACAACCAATATCGCCAGTGATTCTTGCGCCGTATATTACGCGTTAACCATGACATTTGGAATGGGACGGAGAAGTCAGCTGGACGGCTCCCTTTCGTATGCATTGGACACTGTTCTGGGCATTTATAAGTTGCAGATCATGGGTATAGCCGTTTTATACGGGGGAAAGTCTACCGTGGATCTGGGCTTACAAAAGACAGATTTCTAGTGTTAATGATTGTTGTGTGTATCCAACTAATGTATATCCGTTTTGTACGGGGAAAAATCTACCTTGAGTTTGGGCATACAACAACTGCGGTGTATGCAGGGTCACGGAGAAGGACAGTGATTGGCTTGGATCTTAGTCTGGGACTCATACCAAGGAAGTGTGAACGGGAATGCTCGCCCGGATGTGCAACAAAGCTAAGATCTCTGATGGGTAAAGTGACGCACCTCTGCAGAGTGTAACAACTATAACTTGTTACTCCCTGTTCCAGGAAGGAGCTGCGAACGCGGCGGGAAAGGAACTCCATGAAAGTTCTGGTAAACCCGTGAAGGCTGACGGACATAGATTTTCAGAATAAAAGAAACCTTTGAAGAAATGTTTACGAAAAACTTGCATTGCCTACGACCTATGGTCTATGTCTGTAGATATAGTGCATCAAACACTCCTTTTTAGTGAACTTGCTGAGTACGCTCGTACTCAACGTATCTTATTAACCCTTGCTAGATTCTGAAGACATTAACGGTCAGGAAAAGAAAATACTATATCCAATTGAAGACCAAGAAGAATTCTGCTATGAAGAACCAGAAGTATCCGGAAGCGTCGAAGGGAACAATTACGAAAACATCTATGGAATGGAGACCAACGTATCTAAAGTGTAGATGTAGTATATATAGTGATCTAGTCCAGTTGCATAGATCTCTATCCTCTATCTATATTAAATCTCGTATAAACCTTAGTTGCTTCTTTATTCTGTTCTTTGAGTTATTATAGTTTAGCCCTGAGTCATCGCGATACCTCTATGGACCTAGGGGATCTCCAAGTCTTCATGTAATTCTGGTTGTAATAATGATAATGTATGATGTGGACCCGCTTTGTTTCTGTTGTACCACTCCGAGGATGTAATATTGGCGGAATGGTACTCCGTGAGTTTTATGTCCACGACTATAGTATACTACAACATGAAGTGGTATGCTGGGTCACCACAGCTGGTATCAGAGCAAAAGTTTTGACCTTAGGTTGGAAATCTATTAAATGGGTAGAACTTCTAGGAAGTATGTTAGCAACGATAAAGAGTTCTCTAGAAATTTGATGAGTATTCACTTGAGAATTACATTGTCATGTTTCTAGTGTGATAATTCTGTATTATGATGCAATCTATTATATACTAAAAGTAAAATAAGGGTGTTTTTCGAGGCACCACGTTAAGCCACATCATTTAAATTATTTTGATAGTTGGATCTTAAGTCTATGGCTAGGATTTAATAGTAGACTTAAAAGTTACATAACTATGTAATCGGGTCTGGCACGTTTTGTTTGACACGGTCTACATGGTGCAAATCCGGTTGATAGCATCCGGGTTGGAGTCAAGAAGTTACCAACCGTACGTGGTGCAAATTCCTTTCATGAGATCTGTGTTGGAGTTAAACGGGAGTTTGAGTAGTTCGATCCTACACGTTAATTAGAAAACAAACCAGATAAGAGGAGATCAAATCCGTGGCCTTCTCCTCTCTCAAAAAAAATCACCTTCTAAATGATAGAAAAAACAGTAGCCTTCTCAGATAATAATACAACTATTCAGGTGACTGCTAGAGAGATTAGGATTGAGATTGTTTTCTACAATGGGAGTTTACCAACTAGAAAAGCTACCTACTCCTTTTTTATCAAAATAATTGATTCAAAAAACTTTTCTTAGGTATGCATGTATCTATATGCATTTTAGTGTCTAGAACATGCACATCTAGATAGAGTAGAGTCAATTAATTTAGGAGGGAGTAATATTTTATTTTCCAACAACTTCGTGCACCTAATTTGCACATATATTATTTCCTTTTTAGTTATATCTGATGTCCCATGGACGAGTATGTCGGTCATATGGAGCATGCGTGCACAAAAAAATTTAGCCTGTCAGTTTGTTCTTTTATTTTCAGACGAGGCTCTACATGCATGGTAGCCGCACGTCTCAATGCAAGATACTTAGAAGAAGCACACAAAAAAAGTTCACAGCAGCTAGCCAGCTAGGTCTTAGCATGGGATAGCACTCACACATAAGTATGAATTGCAACACACCTACATGAATGAAAATAAAATATAGTCGAAAGACAAATAATATTATTAATGATACCAAAAAAATTACACTAATGAGATTACAATTTGAAAAAGGAAGACATACATACAATTTGACAATATGTCTACACTTTTTTATTCTTAAGAGAGAGAAAATTAAAATTATACACGTAGAAACGTTGTGTGCAAATTTCGAATAAAAAGACGATTTTCTCATGTATATCCATAAAAATAGAGATTCCATGTGAAGTATAGGGGTGTTAAGCATAGCAAAAATTTGTTACAATTCAAGTTAAAAATGTGCCCTCAACTAGGTTATCCATTCAGCTGTACAACGACATCACATGAAAAAGAATATTAGAAATAAAAAGTATCCTATACTCTCTAAATATTTGTATTTATTTCTCGTGCAAAATTTTGTTTTGGCCGATTAGGTTGCCGACTACGTAGAAGAATAAGAATATGGCACAGAAAATACATGTTTGTCAAGCTATAGAACTAACATTTACATATACATGAATGGGTGTGCTAAGACAACCATGCTGCTACTTAATTTGATTATAAAACGCAAGAATTTACACAGTTCGTAAAGATGATTAACTTTTTAATAGAACAACATCAGTTATTCATTTCATTTAGAAGAAGATTAATATGAAGTAGCACATAACATATTTTTTGCATCTATGTCCCATTTAATAACAAATAGAGACAAGTAACATGAGGCGCATAAAGGTGGCTAAGCGGTTATTCCAAACTATGGAGAGACGGTGCAACCTAAACTTATATGGATAAAAGTTGAGTGCAATACATTTTTTGGAGGTTAAGAATAATAAAAGCATGTCCTTTATGCTCATTTGAACCTAATATAATGATCTCTCCATATCCAAAATACATGGCGTATAAATTTGAAATAATCTCCATATTATCCCTTAAATTAAGAGGATGTACCTCACAATGATCTTAATGTGTTAAGCTATTTATTTCTCCAATACAATTTTGTCACCATAAATGTTCATAGAAACCATAATTATCATACTAAAACACATCCAATGAACCACAAAGTAGAGAAATGTAATAGAAAATTTCATTGTAGTAACTTTTTTCAGCTAGCTAACCACAACCAACAGTTTTTCCTCTAACCTTTTGATCTCCGGAACCTTACTATCAACAAACGTAAACCGATATTTCTATTTAATTGTGAATAATATAATCTAACCTATAATATATCTATTCTAAATAGACTATGAATAATTAATATTAATTACTATATGTAAACTTCATCTGGCAATAATTTTTTATTTAGACATCAACATATATGTTTTGTTGACTAAATCATTTAAAAATTAGCGAGCATAAGATCTAACCTCACAATGAAGTAACATCAAACAATAATTACATCCCAGCTTGCAGTATAATATTAATTCTATGTACTGATCTAAATCCCAAGTACGAAAGGCACATATAATCATTCTTCAATTGGAGATGATAAAAGATATCTCATGTACAAGTGAGTTTTTATTTAACATAATATTTATGGTGAC
This sequence comes from Avena sativa, assembly GCA_916181665.1. Lineage (NCBI taxonomy): Eukaryota > Viridiplantae > Streptophyta > Magnoliopsida > Poales > Poaceae > Avena > Avena sativa. The sequence goes on from OV702282.1 coordinate 295,220,009, forward strand.
TATAGAACCATATTAAATCTACCCTCTGGATATAAATTTATGTAGAACATATATTTTTAGACATATTTAGATGTTGCCCTCGCATTTGCGAGGGCCACCATGCTAGTTTGGGTAATAATACTAAGTTATAAACTAGTAGGACTAATTATAATATCTTACCTACAGTAGGGAATGACATCTCGGTACTCAAACCAGAATGTTCAAGTGATGTATAGGACTTTAGATTACTATGTTGGTGATTTGACCGAACTTTTGAGATAACTTTTATGGAATATGGAGTTGTAAATCTCAGACTTTCTGTCAAGGTTTATAGTTTCCATTACAGGAAAGTGTTAGCCAAGTCCCGTGTAGTGCTTATCTTACCAAAAAAGTTGGGAATAAGAGAAGTAATGCCACCTGGGAAGATGAGATGTATGGAGGTGGCATATCAAATTGCAGTTTCAGAAGCAATAATCAGGCTTCGAAAACAAGAATCCAAGGAAATTGGTAGGTAGTATTTATGCTACTATACCTCAAGATTCCATAAATTCGGAACTTAAGTTAGATCATGCTGCATTTGTGCAGACTAAATCTACCTTAGCTTCCGAATACATAGATCATAATAGGACATTATTCAGTACCTATCATGACACACATTAAGGTTCTAGTCCAGGAGATGGATACAACCTTGAGGATTATGTTGATCCTACTAAAGCCATAGAATGCAAAAAAGGAGTCGGATAGAGAAGCTAGGCATTTTAGAATAGTCTTCTCAAAAGTGGTGTATGAAGAGAATGATTTTGAAGGACCATAGTCTGAAACCTGTGCCTATTATTAAAATGGGACTTAGAAACATATAGGCCTTGGACAAGTATAGAGTAATACCGGAAAATTAGGAAACATCCAATCCAAGTATTCTAGTTTGGGATCACGATGGATGGGGAGTAGAATCTTAGACTGGAACCAGGGAGAATCCTATGTGTGTGATCCTAATAAAGGAGTAGAAACCAACAAAATTAGCATGGAACTTATGATCCATACGGGGGTAGTACCAATCCTATTGACATGGAAGAAGGCATTAACAGTTATTACATCTATATGTATAACTGAATCAAGGAAAAGCAGAAAGTACATCTTGCTTCGAAAGTGCGTTTGAAGGTGGACCTGAGAATTCCATGGGAGATCATGCATTTTCTAGTCATTTCTCAATGGCTAATCTCAATCTAAGTACTTCTAATCAAAAGTGCACACCCTCTGGATGTTTATATACTCCAGAAGGTAGTTGTTGGATTCATGTCATTATGGACGGAATTCCGGGAAGTACTAAGAAGAGAGAGGAAAGTAAGAAGAGGCAATCCACAGAAGTAGAGGTCTTAAATAATGAACATATTCAGTAATGTGTATTGTAGTGTTTGTGAGGCATGACATAATAAGTGAGAGTATTCTCATATGAGTAAGTGAGGTCTTGCAATATACGAGTAATGTATTAGTTGAGAGTTAAACCATAATGGTGAGGATTGTTTGTAATAGCCTATAAAAACCATGTATAATACATGGTATAGGTTTGGTTGTTATCTGGATTTGGTTCTTGATTTCCTTGTGTGACTAGCACTGTGCATAGAGTTGAGCTCAGAAAACATATGCATGATGTAAGTATGAGTATTCGCTTTATGTAACAGGACTATAGAGGGTATGGATACGGGAACAGAGGCTGGGTCTGAAGGACAGCGTATGGAGCAAGAAGCTAAGTAGAGGGAAAGTAATGAGGATGTACCCACAACTGGACCATCAACTCGTCCGTTGACAGAGGAGAATTTCATGCAATACATGAAAATGATGCAAGAGTACCAGAATAAGTTCATGCAAGAGATACTCAAACGAATTGGACCCGGAGAGGGGAATAAAGATATTAGAGTAAGTCTTTCTGATTTCCAAAATGCCAAACCAGTTCCTTTTGTATCTGCAGCAGAACCTATGGATGCGGAGGATTGGCTGATGGATACAGAAAGGAAGCTTAAAACAGTTAGATGCAATGATGAGGAGAAGTTACGATATGCAACATTTCTTCAATCCGGACCTGCCGCAAATTGGTGGGAAAATCAATTAGCCATGAACACACCAGAAGAGATATTCACTTGGGAAGAATTCAAGCGGAAGTTTCGTGAGTACCATGTTCCAGAGAGCATTATGGAATTTAAGAGGAGAGAATTCAAGTACTTAAGGCAAAATGACGAAACGGTGATGAAATATATTAGCAAGTTTAGTCAATTATCTCGTTCTGCAGTTGATGAGGTAAATACGGAGGAGAAGCACAAGAAAAGGTTCTTGGAAGGACTAAACCCTTATATGAAGATGAAACTTCGAGGGGTTGCAACACGACGTTTCCAAGAGCTGGTTGATGTAGCAATTACCTTCGAGGATGATTACAAGATGCTATTGGAAGAGAAGAAGAAAATATCCAAGAAACGAGCTATAAGGGAACCAAAGAAGATTCAATCTCTAGAATCAACATCAAACTTAAGTTTTATGCCCAAATTCATATCCGCAAATGGTATATCAAAACATGAGGCATCAAAACGAAATAAACAAATCATATGCAATAAGTGTGGAACTTCAGGTCATCTAAGCAGGAATTATTGGAAGACCGATAAGGTGTGTTATAGGTGTGGTCTGGATGGACATAAGAGATCTGATGTCCCAACATGTTTGTTACTCAAGGAGAAGGATTACCATCAAAAGGTGGGGATTTCGGATGGAACAACACCGGCAAGGCTATAATGTGGTTCAAGGCCAAAAGCAATTTCATGAAGTTTCAGGAGAAAGTCTAAATTTAGCATTAGGCATTAACCATAACTGATTTAAGGATAAAAGTAAACTCAAGGAACGCCGATTTTACTAAAAACATCATTTTGGGAAGACAAGAAACTGGGAGGAAAGAAGAAAACTCAAGACGAGCTTATCTGAAACCTTCATGAACCAGAAACCACAAACTTCGGGACCAAGTTTAATTTAAGGGGGGAAGTCTGTAACATCCTAGCATTTAGGACTAAACGAAGGGTAGATTTAGGATTTTATGCATCTACATGCATGCATCTGAAAATTCAGGTAATTTTTTCACCAAATTAAAAGACTAGAGTGATAGAATTCTCACTACGATGAATTAGGTTTAGTGTTATTAGAAGGGGAGAGAGATGAATTTTGACATGACCTTTATTGTTTTCTGGAGTTATGAGGGGAGAAATTTGGCTTATAACTAATTATTCACAATAATACAAATGCAAGTATTATAAATAAAAGTATAAAGATCCTTAAAATCCAACATTACAATGTTCCTTCAAAATAAAAGAATAAAGAAAAGATTATAATAAAATAATTAAATGAATAAATAAAATGGAAAATGAATTACAATAATGGAACAAATAGAAGAGTTCCTTATTAAAATAATAAATGTATATTACATTATCCTTTTATAATAAAGGAATAAAAAGAATGATTACAACAAGGATATAACAGAATTATTTATAATAAAAGAATACATGAAGTATTACATTATTCTTTTACAATAAAATAATAAGAATAAGGTACAATACATTAAATAAAAAAGTAGAAATCATACAGATTAATGGAAGTCAAAGAAATACAAATAAGAAGAAATCTTTGTTTAATAAAACAAATATTTAATCAATACAAGAAAATTCAAAGTCATTACATAGATGAATAACTATAAATAAAGAGAAGGAAAAGCTTTAATAAAATAAATATGTGTTACATTATGGTTACAATTAAAAAAAAGAAGAAGAAGATTACAATAGATAAAAACCTAAGTTGGAATTCCTATCTACTTGATCACCTGTATTATTTCTTGATACCTGTAAACAAATACTAAAAGACAAAAAGAGAGGGGTTAGTGTTAATTAGTTTGCTCTGAGTAATGTAATGTGATGCATTGCTTGTCACATCATTGAGAATATTAAAAATGGGGGCAAGTTTCACAAAAGGAGTATCTGATCTCATCAGTATCTTATTTGCCTCAGTACAACCTCACAGGCAGAGGGGCAAGTTTCACCAATTCAGTAAAAAGTAAAAGCCAAACAGTATACCCAGCAAAAGATCCAGTTTTTACTTGATTTGATCCATTTGAGTGAGGCAGACACACATGCAGCTCACACACAATTGCATGTGGATGTGCTGTCAACACATGAGGCACTATGGGAAAGAGATAAGTACACAGCCGTAGCAGAGGGAGTGCTATGTTAAACCTTCTTCACCATAGCAAGAAACAACCAATAAAACCAACACAGGTCAACCATCCAGGACATTTCTACACTTCCAAAGCTTATAGTTTAGCATCAACATTCCATAGTGCACTACCACCACAACACCAGTGCCCTGGTTGCTTGAGGAAGCCATCCAAGAGCACCAGGAGGAGGTCGGGAGCATAAGGAGTAGGCCAAAGCACAAAAATCCAGCCAACCAAACAAGGAGGAGCTTATCCAGTAGCATCCAGGAACAAGATCCACCAGGAACAAGAAGTCACAACACTGATTCAGCAATAACAAAAGGTTTCTCTATTATAAATCATGCATAATGTTTGTTCCTACCAGTTTCCAAGCATGATTTAGTTTTAAATGATCATCTCCTCGGATTTATACTCAAGTGGAGTATAAAACCATCATAGGAGTAAGCACAGTGCCACAGCCACATATATACTTCTATTATCCACTTGGCCTCAGCCTTTGCATCCTTGGCAATTGCCCATGATTTAATTTTGCCAACCAAGTTTTATAGAAATATGTAGAAGGATATATTTTGTTGTGCATCCTCTAGGGAGGTACCACAACAGCATAGCCTAGCTACAGTAGCCACAAAGTTTGTACACAGAGACTAGCCAAATCAGTTGCAAGGCAACAATTATATATGATCATGTACAATACAAGTAAAGCTTCAGCCTTTTGCATCATGAGCTAAATCTTTATTTTTTTCAACATCAACTACATCATTGTAGTGATTCCCAATAGCAAATCATGCTACCTGGGCTACCACTATGCACACTCCAAGATTGGAGGCACCACAGCAGTAGCCCAGGGCAACAGAAGCCACAGAGGATAGTTTCCACATTAGCTAGTCATCAAGATTGTTCAAACAAGACATTTTTTTCATTTCCCTAGTAAGAAAGTCTAGGAATCAATTAGTTGCAAGTATCATCACTCAGTTTATATTCCAACCTATCACTTAAAGAAAACTTATCATGACCAACCACAATCTTGTCTTGTCAATCCAGCTAACAACAAATCATGCACACAATCTCTGTAGGGTTCGCATCATAGAAAACAAAAAAATTCCTACGATGGGAACTTTGTACCAAGATCTATCTACTAGATACAAACAACGGGCGGATGTATATCCGTAGAGAACATACCCTTGAAGACCGACAAAGCTTAACGAGTTTGACTCGTGGTTGATGTAGACGATCTCTTGCCGTTCTCAAGATCGAGAGGAAATCCTAGCGCCGCAAATCAGCAGCGCATCCGTGCTCGCACACACGATCTAGGCACCGAGCAACCTCCGCCTCCTCGCTCCAGCGATGCAGCAGAAGCACAACTCTTTCTTGCTGAATAGCCACCGGGAACATGTATCTCGCTAGTCCGAGACCATGGGAATAAATTCTAGAGGGGGAGAGAGATCCTTCACGAGGAGGTGTGAGTGAGAGAGAGGGAGGGGGGCTCCTTTTATAGGGAGAGGGGGGCACCCAAGGGGCCCTGCGCCCAGCCATGGGTCTGTCCCCACCTCTTCCACATTCATGTGGGTGGACACTCCACTCACTCAAATGCCTTTCAATTCCCTCCACTCAAATTCCCATTAAATTTCCACCAAATTTAATGCAAACTCTCATTAAATAAAACTCCTTTTATTTATTCAGAATTTTGTCAATTACTTAATGACAAACATTCACAAATAACCCCTGTAGTATTTAATTTCACATGCAGAAACACTTTCTGGAATTTCACCCGAAAACCCGTTTCGGTATCTAGTGAAATAAATTCCTGCGCTTGTTATTCTTTTCGGCATGAAACTTTTGCTCCAAATGGATGTCGGTGTCTCTTAAGTGTGTCACCCTACGGTTCGCGAATAATGCGGACATGATCGAGAGCCCTCTTAGATCAATAATCAGAAGCGGGATCTGGAGACCCATACTGACTCCCACACATTCAATGATGACTTTCTTGTGATCGTCGGAACCTTTTACACTAGTATCTTAATCCCTTTTTTTCGCGATATATTACATGTCCGAGATTCGATCATCGGTATCTCCATACCTAGTTTGATCTCGTTACTGACATGCACTCTTTTCTCGTTCCCGTGATATAACATATTCTAGTGATCAAATCACTTGCTTGCAAGCTAATCAATGTGATATCACCGAGAGGGCCCAGAGCATATCTATCTGTCATCGGGATGAACAAATTCCACTGTCGATCCATGGGCCTCAACATAAAACTTTAGTAGTTCTGAACCCATCTTTATAATCACCCTGTTACGGTGTGACGTTTGATGTTATCAAGAAACTCTTCCGGTGTTAGTGATTGACATGATCTCATGGTCTAAGGATTTCGATCACTTCGTAAGTTGTTATAGCAATATAAACTCAATGACTTTGATCGTAATGCTATACTTCGGATGAATGTTCATCACACATTACACTAATGTTGTGACCTTGTTATTAACAACATCCAATGTCCATGATCAGGAAACCTATGATCATCTTGTTAATCAACGAGCTAGTTTATAAGAGAGGCATAACTAGGAACTTCCTTTTTGTTTATTAAACACACATGTATTAACGTTTCCGTATTAATACAATTATAGCATGTAAAATAAACATTTATCATAAACAAGGAATACGATAATAACCACTTTATTATTGCCTCTCGGGCATATTCCCTTTAGTATCCCACTTGCACTAGAGACAATAATCTAGTTTGAAAAGTTTGCGTATTGAACACCTATGGCTTTCTGGTGTTCCATATACGCAATTGCAAGTGGTTAACATAATCTACGGATCTAACGCTTCAGGTCCATGTGTATTTTCATGTCTTTGCGTCTTCACGCATCACTCATTCTCCAATGAGATGGCATTGTATAAATTTGGTCTTTCGGTGAGACCTTTAGTTCCTTGGGGTTAAATCATGTCGATACTATTGTCATACAATATATCTTTAGTGTTAGCCCGTTGCGAACCACACCTTAGTTTGATAACAAACTTCTTGACACAAATCCCCTCCTTTGCTGCTACTATAGCAGTCATATAATTAGACTTTTTGTTCTAGTATTCGTCACAATGTCTTAACTATGGATTTCATCCAAATCCATCATGGAATCTTCTTTCCATTACATTGTGCCACCCATAGTTTAAATTGAGATAAACTTAATTTGTATCTTGTGACAAAACTAGTGTCAATGTAACGCTTTACAATGAACTATTTGTAATTGTTTGTCACCTCTACACAAATATATTCTTAGTTCTTCCAAAAGATCATAAGAATATCCTCACTATCGTCCAATGATCATTTTATGATTCATTCTGGTATATGCTCATAACACTTAGAGCATAGGACATATCTGGATGTGTACATATCATGGTATGATTGATCAAAACATCCTTGTAATTTCACTCATCAAGTGTCAAAGCACTTGAATCTTGTTTCAGTTATCAAGTGTCAATACACTTGAATCTTGATTCAATTCCTTTCCATGCGACAAGAACCGTTTCTTGTTGTTTCTATATTTAACTCCTTCAATATCTCATATATGTACATTTGGCACAACCATATTAGCGTCACAGTCTATCCACTATAGACATTCATGCTAAATATTCGGGTTTTGCCTAAGTTTTTCATCGAAATGAAATTCTTAACCTTTGTCAATAAAAATTATATCATTTCTAATCAACAAGATGTCCTCCACATAATGTATTAGAAATATGTCTCAGCGCTCCCACTTAATTTCTTGCAAATGCAAGCATCTTCATCGTCTCCTGATGAAAACTCTTTTTCATCACGGTGAAGATTCCAACTCCACGATGCTTACTTCAACCATTGAAGTTTGCATGCCCTTTTTAGCATCCTTTGAATTAACAAAACCCTTTAGATCGTGTCATGTACACGTCCTAGGTAACCATTCTATTAGAAGAACTTTATTTTGTTTATTCATCTACCATATAACAAATTATATGTAGTGGTTGCTACCTTAATCCGTCCAGACTAAATATCGCTATGAAAGATCAAATCTTGTCATAGTCAACTCCTTGAACATAGTCATAAAATACTTTACGACATGTCGACTATTTCATAGATGTGAAACATCCATGTCTGTTTCTTTATAGATCCAAATACGACCGATAGGTTTTTACACCTTTCCGGAGGGTCTTCCAAGTTCAAAACTTGATTTCTCGTGTATGGAACTATCACGGATTTTATGGCTTCAATCCATTTGACGGAGTTAGGGCCCATCATCGCTTTTTTGTAGTCGGTTCATCATTGTCAAACAATAATGATTTACTCTCAAATCTCAATCATTTGATTGTTTATCCGACCTCCTTGGTTCAATAGGAACTTTAACCTCCGTGACCGCAACCTTTGAGGCACGTGATCCATGAGCATTCTGGCTGCCTCCGGAACATTTTCCGGCGCTGCGCAACTCAGCACATATAGCTAAGGTTCGTTAACCTTATCAAAGTTCTATTGTCCTCCCACTTAACATTTATGAAAAATTCCTTCTTCAAGAAACTTCACGTTTCAAGCGACAAACCTTTTTTGTCCTTAGTGTTATGGAGGAATAACCAATTGTTATTCGAAATAACGTACAAAGACATGCTCATCCGACTTCGGTTGTAAACATCTTACTTATGTTTAGCATACCAAAATTTAAGAAATGACAACTTGGGTTTTACCCCAAACCATAACTTCCATGGTGTCATTTCAACGGATCAAGATGGAGCTCTTTTCAGTGTAAAAGCGGAAGTCTCTAAAGCTTTAATCTTTCAAAACATAATGGCAGTTTTATAAATAACACCTTTGATCCAACCATGTCAAACAAGGTTTCATTACAAATCTCAAACACTCCATACTCCTATGGTGTTTCAGGAGATGTAAATCTAGGTGTTTTGCTAAACTTGCAACTCAAATAAATTCCTTTATGATAAAATCATAATTCATTTATTTTTCTTGTTACACTTGTAACTCAAATAAATCCCTTATGATAAAATCATAAACCATTTATTTTCTTGTCACAATGATTTTCACTTCATCCTGAAAGTCTTTGAACATTTTCAAATATTTCACACTTCTTTCTCATTAAGTGAATATTCACTCAAATTTCTGGAGAAAGTATATGAAGTTGAAACCCATCGCTTACGACTACACATAATGGACTACATACATCGATATGTATAAATTCCAATATTTTAGTCGTTTGTTCTTCTTTGGCCTTTGAACGAAGTTTTAATTATCCCGAGGAAAGTCTCACAAGCGTTAGTTGATCAAATCAAAGACTCCAAAAATCCATGAAAATGGAGTTTCTTCATGTTTTATTTCCAATATAATTTAAACGGCGATGTCACTTCGTAAGTGATGTTTCAATCATTTGTCTTGCGACATTTTAGCATTAGTTTTTATGGATGTGATTTCTCCAACTAGATTTGTAAATCATCCATATTATATGGAATACGGTAATTATTTGAACAACCTTTGTTCTCATAATACCTGATTTAAATAACAATTATTAAAACAAATCTTGAAGTTAAGCTTTGATGTCAACGAGAAATACAAACAACGGTTTGTTTGTTTTCGATGAACATCATCACATATTCTCTTGCTAGTTACTTAGGCCATTGTGGTTCATGAATTGCGTCTTCGTACTAACCAATTAGGTATCCAATACCCAAGAACCACATTGTCTAACAAGCAAATAATACAACCATAACATGTATATCATCTATATACCTAAATTGGATATTTACAATCTTTTCTTTTCTGCCAAGTATATTTTATAGATTCTCTTTCAGCATTTCCTTTTCATTTTAAAAGAATCTATCAACATCAAAAGTGGCGCCACATACATGACACATAGTCCAAAGCGTGTGTATTCAAATAATAATACCTTTGGACTTGCACTTTGAAGTAGATCACCATCATCAAAATGATCGGTATTCTTTCAAAATCCATTCTTTAGTAATCTTTTTAGTGCAGTAAACACTTTACATACATCTTCTATTCATCCTTATCATGACGACTTTCATGATCAAGCTAATGTAGCTTGTAAAGACGAATCGTGAGTATAACGCTACCTTCCAAAAACCTTTTGGATGATTAGGATGTCTAGCATCTCCAACCTTTGCAAATTCTCATCCAATATGAGAACATATATTATACTCTATCATATTGCAACCAAAACATTGTTTTAGATATCGTTATATCTGTCACACATGATGGTTTCTGAAACAATTCTTTCAGCTCCTAGATAAACTTGATATTAAAACAATCAAGAATCATTGAGGCAAACATGATACTTAAGATACTAACACTGGAATTCTTACTCTTGATTTAATACTAATTATTAAACTTCATGGAGTAAACAGAGTTTGCTGAAAGTTTGCAATAGGAATTTAAACTTTGATTGACTCTCAACACAATACCAGTTCGTAAAGTATATATCCAGAATTCTATAGTTCTATTATCTCAATTACAACTAAGCATAAGGTGGTGAACCAATGCCAATGACTACAACAAATTATGCAAATTCACTTTGATTTAATTTATGATAAATTGAGTTCTACTAATCCAAATTAGAAATGAACTCCCATTAAAAATGGCATCCCTCGTGCCTTTTTGGTGATTACATGAACCAAATCCACTACACCAAGTCCGATCATCACGTGAGTCGGTGTAGCTTCAAAGGCGAGCATCAAATGGTCATCATATCAAAACATATGACTCATGCTTAACCTTTCGGTCCGTGTTCCGAGGCCATTTCTGTACATGCTAGGCTTGCCAAGATAGAACCTTAGTATTCGCGTGTGTAACTGTCTTACACCCGAGATATGCTCATGGATTCAAGTACACCCGATCATCACGTGATGTCTTGAAGCGACGAAACATTGTCGGTGCATACTTAAGGAAGAACACATTCTTATCTTGATATCTAAATGAGGGATCATCTTATTATGCTAATAAAACGCTAAACAAGCAATATAAGATGCTATCAAACATCACATGTTTATTAGTGAAATGATATGGTTCCCGCATATGATCTCTATCATGTGCATCGTGGTATGATCACTATCATACCTATATGTGTAAGTCCAAGGTCTATGGAGATTACACGTTATGTATGTTGTAAGAGTATCATCTCATACTTCTACTTACAACATCACCATATCATAACACTAGCCCAGCAACAATCTAAACTAGACGCTTCTAATTTATCCATTGCAAGTTTTACGTGGCTTAGGGCTTTCGAGATAGAACCGTTCTTACCTACGAACATGAACCACAACGAGGATAACCAAATTGTTGAAAATTCGCTGCAAAATAGATATTGACTATAGTAGGAGAGACAGACACCCGCTAGCCACTTATGCAAACTAGTTGCATGTCAAGCGTGGAACAGGTCTCATGTGCGAGGACATGTAAAGTTTGTCCGGGCCGCTTCATCCCACTATGCCACCAATGTCCAAAATTACAACAAAGGAGCAACAACATGATCATCATCGCCCACATACTCATATGTGTACTACCCGTGTAAAACATCTACGCATAGATCCGACTCTAATACCACTGTAGGGTTCGTAGCATAGAAAACAAAAAATTTCCTACGATGGGAACTATGTACCAAGATCTATCTACTAGATACAAACAACAGGCGGATGTATATCCGTAGAGAACATACCCTTGAAGACCGACAAAGCTTAACGAGTTCAACTCATGGTTGATGTAGACGATCTCTTGCCGATCTCAAGATCGAGAGGAAGTCCTAGCGCCGCAAAGCAGCAGCGCATCCGTGCTCGCACACACGTACAAGACACCGGGCAACTTCCGCCTCCTCGCTCCAGCGATGCAGCAGAAGCACAACCCTTCCTTGCCGAATAGCCACCGGGAACATGTATCTCGCTAGTCCGAGACCATGGGGATAAATTCTAGAGGGGGAGAGAGATCCTTCACGAGGAGGTGTGAGAGACAAGTGAGGAGGGGGGGCTCCTTTTATAGGAGGAGGGGGGGCACCCAAGGGGGTGGCCGCCGGCCATGGGGCTGCCCCCTCCCCTCCTTCATTCATGTGGGTGGACACTCCACTCACAAAATGTCCTTTAAATTCCCTCCACTCAAAAGTCCACTCAAATTCCCATTAAATTTCCACCAAATTTAATGCAAACTCTCATTAAATAAAACTCTTTTATTTTTATTCAGAATTTTGTCAATTACTTTAATGACAAACATTCAAAAATAACCCCTTGCTAGAATTCCATTTCACATGCATAACCACTTTATGCAATTTCACCCGAAATCCTGTTTCGGTATCTAGTGAAATAAATTCCTGCGCTTGTTTATTCTTTCGGCATGAAACATTTGCTCCAACTGGATGCCAGTGTCCCTTAAGTGTGTCACCCTACGGTTCGCGAATAATGCGGACATGATCGAGACCCTTCTCCAATCAATAATCAGTAGCGGGACCTGGAGATCCATGCTGACTCCCACACATTCAACGATGACTTTTCCTGTGATCGTCGGAACCTTTTACGCTTGTATCTTAATCCCTTTGTTTCACGATATATTACATGTCCGAGATTCGATCATCGGTATCTCCATACATAGTTTGATCTCATTACTGACATGCACTCTTTTCTCGTTCCCGTGATATAACATTCTAGTGATCAAATGACTTGCTTGCAAGCTAACCAATGTGATATCACCGAGAGGGCCCAGAGCATATCTATCCGTCATCGGGATGAACAAATTCCACTCTTGATCCATGATTCTCAACATAACACTTTAGTAGCTTTGAAGCCATCTTTATAATCACCCAGTTACGGAGTGACGTTTGATGTCAACAAGAAACTCTTCCGGTGTTAGTGATTGGCATGATCTCATGGTCTAAGGATTAGGACTACTTCGTAGTTTGTTTATAGAAATATAAACTCAATGACTTTGATCGTAATGCTATACTTCGGATGAATGTTCATCACACCATTACACTAATGTTGTGATCTCGTTATTAACAACATCCAATGTCTATGATCAGGAAACCGTGATCATCTTGTTAATCAACGAACTAGTTTATGAGAGAGGCATAACTAGGAACTTTCTGTTTGTTTATTAAACACACATGTATTAATGTTTCCATATTAATACAATTATAGCATGCAAAATAAACATCTATCATATACTTGGAATACACATAATAAACATTTTATTATTGCCTCTCAGGGCATATTCCCTTCAGTCTCCCACTTGCACTAGAGACAATAATCTAGTTACATTGTGATGTATCTAACACCCATGGAGTTCTGGTGTAGATCATGTTTTGCTCTAGGGAGAGTTTTAGTCAACGGATCTGCTACATTGAGATCCGTATGTACTTTACAAATCTTTATATCTCCATCCTTGACATGCTCGCGGATGGAGTGAAACCGGCGCTTAATATGCTTGGAATGCTTGTGAGACCTTGGCTCTTTGGCATTGGCAATGGCACCATTGTTGTCACAATAGATCACCATTGGGTCCAACACGTTTGCAACCACACCTAGTTCGGATATGAACTCCTTAATCCAAACTGCTTCCTGAGCCGCTTCTGAAGCAGCAACATATTCGGCGTCCGTTGTTGATCCCGCCACCACAGGTTGTTTGGAGCTCCTCCCACTAACCGCTCCGCCATTCATGAGAAATACGTATCCGGATTGAGACTTAGAGTCATCCGGATCGGTGTCAAATCTAGCGTCGACATAACACTTAGCGACGAGCTCTTCTTCACCTCCGTATACAAGAAACATATCCTTAGTTCTTCGCAAGTACTTAAGGATATTCTTGACCGCTTTCCAGTGTTCTGAACCTGGATCCGATTGGTACCTACTAGTCAAACTAATAGCATGTGCCACATCCTGTCTTGTACATAGCATGGCGTACATTATAGAGCCTATGGCTGAAGCATAGGGGACCTTGTCCATTATCTCTCTTTCTTCCGCCGAAGCCGGACTTTGAGTCTTACTCAATGTCGTGCCTTGTGTCATAGGTAAGAACCCCTTCTTACTATTTTCCATTTTAAACTTCTTTAAAATCTTATCAAGGTATGTACTTTGCGATAGCCCTATTAGGCGCCTAGATCTATCTCTATAGATCTTTATGCCTAATATGTATGACGCTTCACCTAGGTCCTTCATTGAAAATTTGCTGTTTAGATAACTTTTAACACCGTTTAAAAGATCTATATCATTTTCGATCAATAATATGTCATCCACATATAATATCAGAAATGCCACATTGCTCCCACTCACTTTCTTGTAAATACAAGCTTCTCCATAAGTTTGGACAAATCCAAACTCTTTGATCACCTCATCAAAGCGGAGATTCCAACTTCGTGATGCTTGCTTCAATCCATAGATGGATCGCTGAAGCTTGCACACCTTGTTAGCATCCTTAGGATCGACAAAACCCTTTGGTTGTATCATATACAACTCTTCTTCAATATTACCATTGAGAAACGCGGTTTTGAATCCATCTGCCATATCTCATAATCGAAATATGCAGCAATTGCTAACATAATCCTAACTGACTTTAGCATCGCTACGGGAGAGAATGTCTCATTGTAGTCAACTCCTTGAATTTGTCGAAACCCCTTTACGACAAGTCGAGGTTTATAGACGGTTACATTACCATCAGCATCAGTTTTCCTTTTGAAAATCCATTTGTTCTCCACGGCCTTTCGGTCGTGAGGTAAGTCCACCAAGTTCCAAACTTGATTTTCATACATGGATTCCATCTCGGATTTCATGGCTTCTAACCATTTGTTGGAATCCGGGCTCATCATCGCTTCTTCATACGTCGCAGGGTCATCATTTTCATCAACCATGAAATTCATGACAGGATTTCCGTACAGCTCGGGAGCTGCACGCGTCCTGCTTGACCTGCGAGGTTCGGTAGAACTCTCTTTCGGAGTTTCATGATCATTATCATTAGTTCCCTCTTCAACAGGTGGAGCCAACTCCGGAACAACTTCTGGCGCTGCGCTACTCGCCATACTTTGAAGAGAAGGTTCCATAACCTCTTCGAGTTCTACCTTCCGACTACTCACACCTTTCGCGAGAAACTCTTTCTCTAGAAAGGATCCATTCTTGGCAACAAAAACCTTGCCCTCGGATCTGTGATAGAAGGAATACCCAATAGTTTCCTTAGGGTATCCAATGAAGACGCATTTTTCCGCTTTGGGTTCGAGTTTATCCGGTTGAAGTTTCTTCACATAAACATCGCATCCCCAAACGTTAACAAATGACAGCTTAGGTTTGTTTCCAAACCACAATTCATACGGTGTCTTTTCAACGGATTTAGATGGTGCCCGATTTAAAGTGAATGCAGCAGTTTCTAGTGCATAGCCCCAAAATGACAACGGCAAGTCCATCAGAGACATCATAGATCGAACCATATCTAATAAAGTACGATTACGACGTTCCGACACACCATTTCGCTGTGGTGTTCCGGCAGGTGTGAGTTGTGAAACAATTCCACACTCTTTCATGTCAGTGCTAAACTCGTAACTTAGATACTCACCTCCACGGTCGGACCGTAGAAATTTGATCTTTCTATTACGATGATTTTCCACTTTATTCTGAAATTCCTTGAACTTTTTAAAGGTTTCAGACTTGTGTTTCATCAAGTAGATATAACTGTATCTACTAAAATCATCCGTGAAAGTAACAAAATAACGATATCCACCTCGCGCCGACACACTCATTGGACCACATACATCAGAATGTATGATTTCCAATAAATCTGTCGCCCGTTCCATTGAACCGGAAAATGGCGTTCTAGTCATCTTGCCCATAAGGCATGGATCACATGTATCAAATGATTCATAATCAAGTGATTCCAAAAGTCCATCCGGATGGGGCTTCTTCATGCGTTTAACGCCAATATGACCTAAACGGCAGTGCCACATATATGTGGATATATCATCATTTAGTTTAATCCTTTTAGCATCAACATTATGAATATGTGTAACATTATTATCGAGATCCAAAAGAAATAAACCATTCATCATCGGTGCATGACCATAAAATATTTCATTCATATAAACGGAATAACCATTGTTCTCAGATTTAAATGAATAACCACTTCGCATCAAACACGATCCAGATACAATTTTCATGCTTAGTGCAGGCACCAGATAACAATTATTCAAGTTTATAACTAATCCCGACGGCAAGTGGAGAGGCAGCGTTCCGACGGCGATCACATCAACGCTTGATCCATTGACGACACGCATCTTGACCTCACCCCTTGATAGCGGTCGCTTGTTCCGCAGCCCCTGATTCGAGTTACAAATATTAGCAACTGAACCGGTATCAAATACCCAGGTGCTACTGCGAGCACTAGTCAAGTACACATCAATAACATGTATATCATATATACCTTTGTTTGCCTTTCCGGCTTTCTTGTCTGCCAAATACTTGGGGCAGTTGCGCTTCCAGTGGCCAGTCCCCTTACAATAGTAGCACTTGGTATCAGACTTAGGTCCAACTCGGGGTTTCTTTTCAGGCACGGCAACAGGCTTGCCGCCCTTACTTCCCTTCCGTTTTCCCTTCTTGTCTTTCTTGAAACCAGTGTTCCTATTGATCATCAACACTTGATGTTCCTTTTTGATCTCCACTTATGCAGTTTTAAGCATTGACAGAAGCTCGGGGAGAGACTTCTTCATGCCTTGCATATTATAGTTCATCACGAAGCTCTTATAGCTAGGTGGCAGAGACTGCAGAACACGATGGATGCCTAAGTCAATGGGAATCAATATTCCCAAGGACACAAGCTTATCGGCGTATCCCGACATCTTGAGTACATGCTCACTAACGGAGCTGTGCTCTTCCATCATGCAGCTAAAGAACTTTTCTGAAGCGTTGTAGCTCTCTACAGCAGCATGTGTGTCGTAAATCATTTTCAACTCACCCATTGTATCAAAAGCATTGCCATTTTCGAAACGCTTTCGAAGTTCCGGCTCTAGCCCATACAATATGCCGCAATGAACTAAGTTGTGGTCCTCCTGACGAGTCTAATAGACATTCTTCTCCTCGTCAGGGGCATCATCTAAAGGTGGGGTCCTAACGGCGCTTCTAGCACATATTGCTTTTGTGCAGCAGAGAGGAGAATCCTCAAATTCATGGCCCATTCGGTAAAGTTGCTACCGTTCGTTGCAAGTTTCTCTTTCTCCATGAACACATTGAAATTAAAAGCAGGTGGTGCCATCTACAACAGAATTTGTAAAGTTTAGACTAAGTGTATGATAGATTGAGTTCAACTAATCCATATTACGAATGAACTCCCACTCAAAAACGATATCCCTCGTGCCTTTTTGGTGATTACATGAACCAAATCCACTACACCAAGTCCGATCATCACGTGAGTCGGTGTAGCTTCAAAGGCGAGCATCAAATGGGCATCATATCAACTATATGACTCATGCTTAACCTTTCGGTCCGTGTTCCGAGGCCATGTCTGTACATGCTAGGCTCGCCAAGTTAGAACATTAGTATTCGCGTGTGTAACTGTTTTACACCCGAAATATGGTCGTGGATCCAAGAACACCCGATCATCACGTGATGTCTTGGAGCGACGAAAACATAATCGGTGCATACTAAAGGAAGAACACATTCTTATCTTGATATTTAAATGAGGGATCATCTTATTATGCTAACAAAGCGCTAAACAAGCAATATAAGATGCTATCAAACATCACATGTTTATTAGTGAAATGATATGGTTCCCGCATATGATCTCTATCATGTGCATCGTGGTATGATCACTATCATACCTATATGTGTAAGTCCAAGTTCTATGGAGATTACACGTTATGTATGTTGTAAGAGTATCATCTCATACTTCTACTTACAACATCACCATATCATAACACTAGCCCAGCAACAATCTAAACTAGACGCTTCTAATTTATCCATTGCAAGTTTTACATGGCTTAGGGCTTTCGAGATAGAACCGTTCTTACCTACGAACATGAACCACAACGAGGATAACCAAATTGTTGAAAATTCGCTGCAAAATAGATATTGACTATAGTAGGAGAGACAGACACCCGCTAGCCACTTATGCAAACTAGTTGCATGTCAAGCGTGGAACAGGTCTCATGTGCGAGGACATGTAAAGTTTGTCCGGGCCGCTTCATCCCACTATGCCACCAATGTCCAAAATTACAACAAAGGAGCAACAACATGATCATCATCGCCCACATACTCATATGTGTACTACCCGTGTAAAACATCTACGCATAGATCTGACTCTAATACCACTGTAGGGTTCGCAGCATAGAAAACAAAAAATTTCATACGATGGGAACTATGTACCAAGATCTATCTACTAGATACAAACAACGGGCGGATGTATATCCGTAGAGAACATACCCTTGAAGACCGACAAAGCTTAACGAGTTCAACTCGTGGTTGATGTAGACGATCTCTTGCCGATCTCAAGATCGAGAGGAAGTCCTAGCGCCGCAAAGCAGCAGCGCATCCGTGCTCGCACACACGTATAAGACACCGGGCAACCTCCGCCTCCTCGCTCCAGCGATGCAGCGGAAGCACAACCCTTCCTTGCCAAATAGCCACCGGGAACATGTATCTCGCTAGTTCGAGACCATGGGGATAAATTCTAGAGGGGGAGAAAGATCCTTCATGAGGAGGTGTGAGAGACAAGTGAGGAGGGGGCTCCTTTTATAGGAGGAGGGGGGGCACCCAAGGGGGTGGCCGCCGGCCATGGGGCTGCCCCCTCCCCTCCTTCATTCATGTGGGTGGACACTCCACTCACAAAATGTCCTTTAAATTCCCTCCACTCAAAAGTCCACTCAAATTCCCATTAAATTTCCACCAAATTTAATGCAAACTCTCATTAAATAAAACTCTTTTATTTTTATTCAGAATTTTGTCAATTACTTTAATGACAAACATTCAAAAATAACCCCTTGCTAGAATTCCATTTCACATGCATAACCACTTTATGCAATTTCACCCGAAATCCTATTTCGGTATCTAGTGAAATAAATTCCTGCACTTGTTTATTCTTTCGGCATGAAACATTTGCTCCAACTGGATGCCAGTGTCCCTTAAGTGTGTCACCCTACGGTTCGCGAATAATTCGGACATGATCGAGACCCTTCTCCGATCAATAATCAGTAGCGGGACCTGGAGATCCATACTGACTCCCACACATTCAACAATGACTTTTCCTGTAATCGTCGAAACCTTTTATGCTTGTATCTTAATCCCTTTGTTTCACGATATATTACATGTCCGAGATTCGATCATCGGTATCTCCATACATAGTTTGATCTCGTTACTGACATGCACTCTTTTCTCGTTCCCGTGATATAACATTCTAGTGATCAAATGACTTGCTTGCAAGCTAACCAATGTGATACCACCGAGAGGGCCCAGAGCATATCTATCCGTCATCGGGATGAACAAATTCCACTCTTGATCCATGATTCTCAACATAACACTTTAGTAGCTTTGAAGCCATCTTTATAATCACCCAGTTACGGAGTGACGTTTGATGTCAACAAGAAACTCTTCCGGTGTTAGTGATTGGCATGATCTCATGGTCTAAGGATTAGGACTACTTCGTAGTTTTTTTATAGCAATATAAACTCAGTGACTTTGATCGTAATGCTATACTTCGGATGAATGTTCATCACACCATTACACTAATGTTGTGATCTTGTTATTAACAACATCCAATGTCTATGATCAGGAAACCGTGATCATCTTGTTAATCAACGAACTAGTTTATGAGAGAGGCATAACTAGGAACTTTCTGTTTGTTTATTAAACACACATGTATTAACGTTTCCGTATTAATACAATTATAGCATGCAAAATAAACATCTATCATATACTTGGAATACACATAATAAACATTTTATTATTGCCTCTCAGGGCATATTCCCTTCATGGAACAGGTCTCTTGTGCGAGGACATGTAAAGTTTGTCCGGGCCGCTTCATACCACTATGCCACCAATATCCAAAGTACAACTAAGAAGCAATAAAATGATCATCATCGCCCACATACTCATATGTGTACTACCCGTGCAAAGTATCTACGCATAGATCCGGCTCTGATACCACTGTAGGGTTCGCAACATAGAAAACAAAAAATTTCCTACGATGGGAACTATGTACCAAGATCTATCTACTAGATACAAACAACGGGCGGATGTATATCCGTAGAGAACATACCCTTGAAGACCGACAAAGCTTAGCGAGTTCGACTCGTGGTTGATGTAGACGATCTCTTGCCGATCTCAAGATCGAGAGGAAGTCCTAGCGCCGCAAATCAGCAGCGCATCCGTGCTCGCACACACGTTCGAGGCACCGAGCAACCTCCGCCTCCTCGCTTCAGCGATGCAGCGGAAGCACAACTCTTTCTTGCCGAATAGACACCGGGAACATGTATCTCGCTAGTCCGAGACCATGGGAATAAATTCTAGAGGGGGAGAGAGATCCTTCACGAGGAGGTGTGAGTGAGAGAGAGGGAGGGGGCTCCTTTTATAGGGAGAGGGGGGGCACCCAAGGGGCCATGAGCCCAGCCATGGGGCTGCCCCTACCTCTTCCACATTCATGTGGGTGGACACTGCACTCACTCAAATGCCTTTCAATTCCCTCCACTAAAAAACCCACTCAAACTCCCATTAAATTTCCACCAAATTTAATGCAAACTCTCATTAAATAAAACTCCTTTTATGTATTCAGAATTTTGTCAATTACTTTAATGACAAACATTCACATATAACCCCTTGCTAGTATTTCATTTCACATGCAGAAACACTTTCTGCAATTTCACCCGAAAACCCGTTTCGGTATCTCGTGAAATAAATGTAGAGGTTCGTAGCATGGAAAACAAAAAATTTCTACCGCATACAAACAAACAAGCCAAGATCTATCTACTAGATTGTAGCAACGAGTCGATGGAATAACTTACCATCGAAGATTCCAAAGTGTTTAACGAGAGCGGATTCTCGTGGGTGATGTTGTCGTACTCTTGCCGATCTCAAGATCGTGTAGACGATCCTTCCGGCGCTGCGTTCCGGCAGCGCTCCTGCAGACGGTCACACGTTCGGTACTCGATGAAGACCTTCCTCTCCCTTGTTCCAGCAGGCAGCGGAGGTGTAGCACTCTCCTCGCGATTCCAGCAGCACGACGGCGTGGTATCGGAAGTAGAGGGGAGATCTCACAGGGCTTCGCCTTAAGCCGGAGCGAGTATGGTGGACTATGAGAGAGGCCTTGGCGATGTAGGGTTTAGAGGCACCAAGGTAGGAGTCTAGCCGGCAGCTAGGGTTAGGGTTTCACCCCAACTCGGCGAGTTGGTGGTGCCCTAGGCGGCGGCAGCAGCAAGGGGTGGTGGCGCCGGCGGCTTAGGGCTAGGGTTTGGGTGGTGAGAGGTGTGTTCTTGGAGGGGCAGCCCTGCCCCTCCTTATATAGGTGGGAGGGCGCGGCCAAGGGTAGGGGAGTCCCTCCCCAACTCGGCTTCCAAGGCCGGCGGTGGAGGGAGAGGAACTCCTCCCCAAGTAGGTTTCCTCCTCTCCCTCCACCAAGCAAACTTGCTGTTTGACTTTTCAAATTGGCGTTTGACTTTTCAAACTAGGATTTGATTTATCCCTTTATTTTGCTCAGCGATGACACCTAGTACATGATGCAACCATTCCAACTTGTTATGACACATTCATGTACCCTTCCCCTCCGGAGTGCCGGACCTTCCGGAACCTTCTAGAACATTCCCGATGAAAACACCGGAACCATTCTCCAACCCCGAAACAGGACTTTCCTTATATGAATCTTATTCTTCGGACCATTCCGGATCTCCTCGTGATATCCCGGATCCCATCCGAGACTCCGAACAACATTCGGTCTCTTTACTCATCATTCCATAACTACTCAACAACATTGAATCCTTAAGTGTGTCTCCCTACGGTTCGTGAATTATGCGGACATGATCGAGACACTTCTCCGAACAATAACCAATAGAGGAATCTAGAAATTCATATGGCTCCCATATATTTCAACGATTACTTTGCGATCGAATGAACCACTTACATATGATACCAATTTCCCTTTGTCTCACGATAGTTTACTTATCCGAGGTTTCGATCGTCGGTATCTCTGCATACCTAGTTCAACCTCGTTACTGATAAGTACTCTTTTCTCGTTCCCGTGATATGTGATCCCTTGTGAGCCAGTCACATGCTTGCAAGCCAATTGGATGACATTCCACCGAGAGGGCCCAGAGTATATCTATCCGTCATATGGATGGACAAATCCCACTCTTGATCCATGTGTCTCAACCAATACTTTTCGAACACTCAATGCCACCTTTATAACCACCTAGTTACGGTGTAGTGTTTGATGTCATCAAAGCATCCTTCCGGTGATGGTGATATGCATGATCTCATGGTCGAAGGAATTAGGTTACTATGTCTCAGAAATCATATAGCAATTGAACTATTAAAATGACTTGATCTTTATGCTACGCTTATCTATAGGAGTATGTCCATCATAT
The DNA here is from genome assembly GCA_916181665.1 of Avena sativa. Lineage (NCBI taxonomy): Eukaryota > Viridiplantae > Streptophyta > Magnoliopsida > Poales > Poaceae > Avena > Avena sativa. Next base: position 295,242,803 of record OV702282.1, read on the forward strand.
CATTCTCCTAACGACATGATCTTGTTGTTAATAACATCTCAATGTTCATGATACGGAAACCACAATCATTTATTAACCAACAAGCTAGTATTATAAAGAGGCTTTACTAGGAAATCTAATTTAGTTTAGAAATCACACAAGTATTAATGTTTCCTTGTTAATACTATTATAGCATGAATGTAAACATTTATCATAAACACAAAGATATAATAATAACTACATTTATTATTGCCTCTAGGGCATATCTCCAACAATAAATTCCTGCGCTTGTTATTCTTTTCGGCATGAAACTTTTGCTCCAAATAGATGTCGGTGTCTCTTAAGTGTGTCACCCTACGGTTCGTGAATAATGCGGACATGATCGAGAGCCCTCTCAGATCAATAATCAAAAGCAGGATCTGGATACCCATACTGACTCCCACACATTCAACGATGACTTTCTTGTGATCGTCGGAACCTTTTACGCTAGTATCTTAATCCCTTTTTTTCGCGATATATTACATGTCCGAGTTTCGATCATCAGTATCTCCATACCTAGTTTGATCTCGTTACTGACATGCACTCTTTTCTCGTTCCCGTGATATAACATATTCTAGTGATCAAATCACTTGCTTGCAAGCTAATCAATGTGATATCACCGAGAGGGCCAGAGCATATCTATCCATCATCGGGATGAACAAATTCCACTCTCGATCCATGGGCCTCAACATAACACTTTAGTAGTTCTGAACCCATCTTTATAATCACCCTGTTACGGTGTGACGTTTGATGTTATCAAGAAACTCTTCCGGTGTTAGTGATTGACATGATCTCATGGTCTAAGGATTTCGATCACTTCGTAAGTTGTTATAGCAATATAAACTCAATGACTTTGATCGTAATGCTATACTTCGGATGAATGTTCATCACACATTACACTAATGTTGTGACCTTGTTATTAACAACATCCAATGTCCATGATCAGAAAACCTATGATCGTCTTGTTAATCAACGAGCTAGTTTATAAGAGAGGCATAACTAGGAACTTCCTTTTTGTTTATTAAACACACATGTATTAACGTTTCCATATTAATACAATTATAGCATGTAAAATAGACATTTATCATAAACATGGAATACGATAATAACCACTTTATTATTGCCTCTCGGGCATATTCCCTTCAATCTCTACCACTGTGCACCTTCCAAAATGGAGACACCACAAGGGCAGTCTTATGCATAGAAGCCATTAGGGAGTATCATCGCATTAACCAACCACTCAATAATTCTATCTAAAATAGATTTATCATTTTCCTTGTAAGAGAATCAAGGAATCAAATATATACACCATTTTACTATCAACAAGGACATAGAGTCAGATCCTTTTTCCCAAGTTCCAAACTAGAGCAAAGTCAGGTCAAATAATCTAACTAGGAACCAGTAGTTTAACTAAAAAACCATGGGCATGGCATATGTCCAGGAGATCACCACAACCAACATCACAGTTCAAGGAAAATACTGCAAGCTACTTATACATAGTACCCCAACCAGGAGCATAATATCTCAAGCTGAATATCCAATCAAAGGGGCTAATTCCACAATAGCACGAGCTCAAACAACACTCCAGGCCACCGAGCAGAGTCATCGACTCGAAGGCCGGTCACTCCAGGCCAAGCACATGGAGTAGGGACGTGACGAAGCCTGGACGCAGCGCAGCAGCGAGATCGTGGTGACGACGTCACTGCCGTGCCGTCGGCAGCAGCACTAGCAGACCATCACCGCAACAGCAACCATAGAAATCAAACCAGAGCAGCGAGTCATAGACACTGGGGTTGCAATAGACTTGCCATCCTGCCAGCATCAAGAAATTGGTCAAGTCTAGAAGGAGGAAGTAGAAGCACCAAAAGAACCAGGAGAGGCCGGGAACAGCAGGCTCAAGCAGAAGCTCGAAGGGGTCCTAGTAGAGGAACTCGTAGCCGTCAGGAAAGAACAACAGGGGGGTGCTGGTACCGCGTCGGCCAACCCAAATCGCGTAGCTAGGGTTTCACAAAGGCATGGGTAGGGGGAGATAGAGCAACCTCAAGGCACAAAGAAATGGAAGGTGAAGACCGAGGGGAGGTCGGATGGCGAGCGACGGAGCTGGATATGGCCGGCAAGGGCCATGGGGAGCAGGCGGCGGCGGTGGAGTCGAATGGAAGAAGATGGGGGTGTCTCTGTATGCGCGTGAGCGAGGAGGGTGAAGGGGATGGGGTCGTGTTGACCCAGAGCCAGACCTGGTTGGGCCGGGCCGGGCCATTCTAATTACCAACCAAACAGCTTCTAATAAAACTAATGATAAAAATAATATAAGCTAAAATAAGGAAATAACCAAGATACTCTATACACTATTTTTATTCCTAGAAAAATGTAGAAAAATCCTAAAAATATATTTAATACATCTAAATGTTTATCAAAATAATCTCCACCTAAGAAAAATATAATCATATTTATTTAAGTTTAATAAAATACAGATAAACATCAACACCCTTAAATAACTAAATGAAATTTAATAAATTCAGAAAAATTCCTAAAAATAAATAAAAATCATTTTCATGCATAAAAATAAATCTCTTATCTAATAAAAATACTAACTTCAAATTTTACAAATAAAACTTAAAACAAATATTTAAAGACATTTAATAATTGAGAAATTTTATTAAAAAATACCTAAAGATAAATAAAATTCAATTTTGAGATTTTAAGTAAGAATACTTACTAGGATAATACTAAATATATTATTCCAAATTTTTTTAAAAAATTCTTAGATCATATATCTTCAATTATTAAAATGAGATAGTTGTTTTATTAAATATTTAACATTATTTCCTAAGTAAGAAATAATCATGTTCAAAACACAATCTTTTAACTATAAAATAGTCTAACCTATAATTTAGGATACTATCCAAATTTAAATAATCAATTCTATAATATTCTTTTCAAATATTTAATCAACTATAAGTCCAAGATTTACAAAGTTAGTCTTGCAAATCATTAACTTAAATTAGAAGTAAGTGATCTCAATTCATATATAATAATATTAACAAACTTATTATTCACTAAATAGATTATAAAATAAATTCACCTATTTGCTTTATATAAGAAGATCTTATAGTATAATCTATGAATATTAAATATACTATTTTGAAGTCTTTAAGACTAAGTTTCATTATACTTAGGAAAAACCCTAATTGTTGTTAATGCCATCAATATTATATCCGAAGTCCAATTATATCTTTATAATTAAATTTGGTCTGACATATCATAAGCTAGGTATATAATCACACAAAATCATTTAAACCTTATCCTAAACCATAACTTTACTCTTATTAATCTTTAAAGTTGATTAACTTAACATAAATAATATTTTCTTCAAATGTTATTCTTTTTGCCACTTCAAAAGAAACACTATACCATTTCTTTTAAGCCATAACAAAATTAAAACATAAACCTTGTAATGATTACATGATATCACCCAATCTTAGAATTGTATTACAATTGTACCTTACTTTCATGTCTTATATGTTATCCAAAAAACCCTTACAACTACACTCCTTTATGAAGTAAACTTAAATATAACTCCCATCCTAAACAAATCATCTAAATCCAACTCACATGTAATTTTGGGAAATTACTTAAGGTTTTACAAAATGCATAACATTACTTATTCATAACACCATACTGCTTCTTTAAACATTGTCCTTACCGGGCAATGATGGTACTTTTGTAGAACCCGAGGTCTAGGGTCAAGTCGAGACATTGGACTACAATACTTTGTTATATCAAGGCAAGTTCACACTTTCTCATGTCCTTTGATTATTTTCTGCAAAGTATTTTGCAAATCCAGTGTTGCCATCACTTGCATTTGAAAAAGGTCAGAAAACACTATTTTCATAATAATATGATTATAGGTTATTGAACTGGATCGTATGGGCACCTAGAGGGGGGAGGGTGAATAGGTGCTAACCAATTTTTAATACTTTTTAAATTTTAGGCTTGACACAAAGTAAATTCTCTAGATATGCAACTACGAGAATTTCCCTATATGCAACCCTAACTACTAAGCACGTAAAAAGAGGAGCGAGGAAACCGTAGTGGAGCACGCGGAGACACATGGATTTGTTTTACCGCAGTTCCTTCCTTGTTAAGGGAAGTACATCTGCGTTGGAGGGGTGGGCGGTTCTAAGACCACCACGCCACAATAGGCCTCACCCTATTCTCCGATGGATCTCGCCACGAGAGGCCTGATCCACCTTCTCCACTATTGGATCCCTTCGAGGCGGGAACCGTTGCCTTTTACAACACTATCGGGGCACACACCCACAACTGAATTGGGGGCTCCCGAGATGACAACAAGCTGCCACAAGAACAAGGTTTATCAATATAAACAAAAACAAGGATCTAGGTATTTGCAAGAAATACTAGATCAGGGGTTCTCCAAATGAATGGAGAGGAGATGAAGTGCTTGATTGCTGATGATGAAGATCGAGTTCTCCTCCTTCGATTCCCCAAGGGACGGGGCCTTTGGGTGGATCTAGGTGGAGCTCTCTTGGATGAAGGTTGCAGATCGGATCTCGTCTTTTTCGAATGAATCAAGCAATCTGGCAGGAGGGAGAAGGCTGGCTTAAATACCCCCTCCCCAGATCTAGCCGTTGCACAACTTCGGGGGAGGATTATCCGCCCCCTGGGAAAACTCCGCCCCCAGGGCGGATTCTTTGGGGGAAACTCCGCCCCCTCTCTGGGGCTGGTGCTTGCAAAACTTGGTGAAGATCTTGGGGGGCGGATAATCCGGCCCCCTCCAGGGGCGGATTATCCAGCCAGACCGAAAAGTCCGTCCAACACTCCGCCCCCTCTCTGGGGCTTGCGCCTTGGTGATGAGCATGGGGGGCGGACTATCCAGCCCCCCTGAGGGGCGGATTATCCGACGGGGCCGGAAAATTCGGCCAAAACTCCGCCCCCCTTCTGGGGCTTGCGCCTGCTTGGGAAGAGGGAGGGGCGGATTATCCGCCCCTGGTGGGGGCGGATTATCCGCCCCCAAAGGCAGAATCCTTTTCCCTTTTTCTCAAAGGGAGCTGCAACACTTCAACACACATTAAATAATCCTTGATATTGTTATCTAACACACAAAACACTAGGGATTATAAAATGTTCTTTCAATTATTTACCATGAGGTAATAACCTACTATGAAAGTTCTGATGGTAAAGGAACAAATTATCTAGGACTTAACAACCAATGTCGCCAGTGATTCTTGCGCCATATATTACGCGTTAACCATGAGATTTGGAATGGGACGGAGAAGTCAGCTGGACCGGCTCCCTTTCGCATGCATTGGACACTGTTCTGGGCATTTATAAGTTGCAGATCGTGGGTATAGCCGTTTTATATGGGGGAAAGTATACCGTGGATCTGGGCTTACAAAAGACAGATTTCTAGTGTTAATGATTGTTGTGTGTATCCAACTAAGGTATAGCCGTTTTGTACGGGGAAAGTCTACCTTGATTTTGGGCATACAACAACTGCGATGTATGGTCGGGAAAGGAACTCCATGAAAGTTCTGGTAAACCGTGAAGGATGACGGACATAGCTTTTCAGAATAAAAGCAACCTTTGAAGAAATGTTTACGAAAAACTTGCATTACCTACGACCTATGGTCTGTGGCTGTAGATATAGTGCATCAAACACTCCTTTTTAGTGAACTTGCTGAGTACGCTAGTACTCAACGTATCTTCTTAACCCTTGCTAGATTCTGAAGACATTAACTGTCAGGAAAATAAAATACTATATCCAATTGAAGACCAAGAAGAATTCCGCTATGAAGAACCAGAAGTATCCGGAAGCGTCGAAGGGAACAATTACAAAAACATCTATGAAATGGAGACCAACGTATCTGAAGTGTAGATGTAGCATATATAGTGATCTAGTCCAGTTGCATAGATCTCTATCCTCTATCTATATTAAATCTCGTATAAACCTTAGTTGCTTCTTTATTCTATTCTTTGAGTTATTATAGTTTAGCCCTGAGTCATCGGGATACCTCTATGGACCTAGGGGATCTCCAAGTCATCATGTAAGTCTGGTTGTAATAATGATAATGTATGATGTGGACCCGCTTTATTTCTGTTGTACCACTCTGAGGATGTAATATTGGCGGAATGGTACTCCGTGAGTGTTATGTCCATGACTATAGTATGCTACAACATGCAGTGGTATGCTGGGTCACCACACGGAGTCCCCCTCGAGCATGACCACGACTGTGCTACCAGGTTCCCCCACTTCCCCCACCTCTGTGCTGAAGGCTACTCGTGTCGATATAAGAAATACTTTCCCCCATTTCTATCATACCTCTACAATGTGTTCTTTGGTAATCTATGATAGCCATTGTATCATGATTAGCATTGTTTGTTGCCAAACATGCTTACCATTATGTTTTGTATGTACAATTCTTAATTGAATGTAGAACATCAGTACTAGTACCTCCCTCGACTTGTCTGGTCCATCAGTGCGAAGCATTGACATGAGCTGGATGCATCCCACAAATATGCTAATTAAATGTGCCCCTAAACCTCCAACGGTTTGGGAAGCTTCTAAAATGGATCGTATGAGCACATAGAGGGGGGGGGTGAATAGGTGTTATCCCAAATTTTAATTCTTTTTTAGATTTAGGCTTGACACAAAGGTAAATCCTCTAGATATGCAACTAAGATGAATTTCCCTATATGCTAACCTATCTACTAAGCGAGTAAAGGCAATGAGAGGAACGAGGTAACCGTAGTGGAGCACGCGGAGACATAGGATTTGTTTTACCATAGTTCCTTTCTTGTTAAGGGAAGTACGTCTGCGTTGGAGGGGTGGGCGGTACTAAGACCACCACGCCACAATAGGCATCATATTGTTCTCTGATGGATCTCGCCACAAGAGGTTTGATCTACATTTCCACTATAGGTTACCCTTCGAAGCGGGAACCGGTGCCTTTATAACACTACCGGGGCACACATCAACTACTGAATTGGACGCTCTTGATATGACAACAAGCTGCCACAAGAAACAAGTTTATCAATAAATGAAATCAAGATCTAGATATTCGTAAGGAACTTTAGATCAAGAGGCCCCCAAGTGAATGGAGGGTAAATGAAGATCTTGATTGGTGCCGATGGAGATCAAGGCCTCCTCCTTCTATTCCCCAAAGATCGAAGCCTTCGGGGTGGTTGAAAGTAGAGATCTCGTGAGGATTGGTATGAACAGTACAGTGCTTTTTCGTAGGATCCAAGAGATCTTAAATGAGGATCAAATGGGGTATTTATACTCGCTGCCAGAAACCAGCCGTTGGAAGAAACTTGTTCCGGATAATTTGGCCTAAGTGGGGACCGGATAATCCGGCCGGGACAAACATCCGGCACGGAAATGGAAAATCCGGGCCAAATGTCTGCCCCCTATACCGCTTGACCCGCCTTGTATGCTTTGTGAATATTCCCTAGGGGTGGATTATCCGGCCCGGGCAAAAGCTCCAGCCCTGGCCGGACAATCTGGGGGAAACTCTGCCCCCATACCGCTTGACGCGCCTTGGCCGCCTTGTGAAAATCCCTGGGGGTGGATTATCTGCCCCCCTGGAGGGGAAAATTATCTGGCCCGAGCAAAAGCTTTGGCCCTGGGCGAACAATTCGGGGAAACTCCGCCCCCATATAGTATGACGCGCCTTGGCACCTTTGGCGATCTTGGTAGGGGCGGATAATCCGCCCCAAAAACTCTTATTTAGCTGCATTTGGGGAAAGACAATCTACAGCACTAAACACACAATCAAATAATCCTTGGCATTTTTATCTAACACACAAAACACTAGAGATCATGAAATGTTCTATCACCTTCTTTAGCAGAGTTTGTCCTCAATAGGATGGTTGAGATCGTTCAGAACAGGACAAACTGTGCCAACGGGTTTAGAGAGAGGCACATGCAGAAGATTGCCGATGATGTTCTAGACTTCACTGGGTCACAGTGACCACTCTTCAACTCTACAACCATATGAGGAAGTGGAGAGTCAAATGGAACATGATACTGAAGCTAAGATAGAAAGAGGGCATGAGATTGTGTTCGGAGAGCACGACCTTCATGGGTGACGATGAAGATAGGCTAAAGCAGCTCCTCGTGGTAAGATGTCATGCCATTGTCTAACATTTTCAGTTCTCCGTGATTCATACATTGATGCACACTAACTTATTTTCTTCTCAATCTTAGGCCTGCCCGAAGCTTCTTTAGTTGATGAAGACGCGCCATAGCGAACTATGCTTAGATGAAGACCATCTTCACCCCTAGGTTAGTGGGTCGCAGACAGCTAAGTGACCCTAAACTGTTGTATGAGGCCATAGACTTCTTTGCCGACAACAAAGAACAAGGTATCGCCTATGGTAATATGGGCCCAACTGAGAGGAGGACCGGGCTTAGGACTTGGCTTTGTAGCCACTTCGATTAGGGCTCCTGCTATGTTGTTGTACATCATGCTCATGATCTGTTGATGTAGTCATATACATTTTGGGAGGTGGTGTCATATCCCTCAGTTAGCTACGAGTTGAAGAAAACCGATTCCTAGTTTGTAATATTAAGGGAGGTGGTATATACTAATCCCTCCTATGATGAACTTCTGATGCATCACGAGCTGTTGTTTTTTGTTGGGTCAAGCTCGTGGTACATTAGCTATTATGGACCCTGATGTTAAGTTATTGGCTACTATAGCTCGTGATTATTGTTGTCATGTGCAAGGTAACCTCACTACTCACGAGAAGAGGTTACCATAGCCGTTGTTTTCAAGACAACCAAACAGCAGTTTTCTGTTTTGCGCTTGCTCCCTGGGCTGAAAGCATGCAATCAAACGGTCAGCACACATATCTCTCCCGGGTTAAAACATGCCTGGACAGATAACCAAACGAACTGCCGAAGATGAACCAGAGCCCGTTTTCGCAGTCTAGGGCCTAGCCAGGACGAGACCCAAATTGGCTGATGTCTGCCAAATGTTGCCTTATGCGAGCCAAGATCACACGGATCCAACGATCTTTGAGCAGGCGGCGTGGATATTTCCCTCCATATCGGCTCCTGTAGCGTGGGATTTGTCTGTAACTCTGTGGGAATGGCATCATCGGCTTGGCACCAGGCTATGATCCTTGCATAGAGCACCTCTAAGCAAACCCTCCAAAAGGGGAAAAATGAGCACCAAACCTTCTTTTTATCATCTAAACACACACTAGCTAAACCCGCATCGTCTTTATAGCTGATAAATAAAACAATTCAGGAACCGATGCACACGGCTCCTATAATTGCTCGGCCTCGTATGTGGCTCCTAAAATAGATTCCCCTTCCGCCGCATATCGACACTCCATCGGTCGTAAAAATCCTCCCCCGCTGACACACCACCGGCCGAAAACTCCTATCCCTCACTGTCCCGCATGGCCAGACCCTCTCACGCCGGTCGTCGCCGCCCATCTGAAGCGCAAATCTATGCGGCGGCACGCGCCTGGGCAGCACTCGGGTCACCGAAGAACTCCCGCCGCACAGCCACCACACAGCCAGTACCGCGTTGTGCGGCAACATCGATAGGGGACGTGGATCGCTGAAATCTACAACCGCAACACCGGCGAGCGGCGGTGGCTGGGGACCTTCGGCGGCGTGGGCCTATGACATCGAGAATGTGGCTCTCCACGGCAAAAACTGTGCCGTCCTTAACTTCCCCCTCGGTCGCGGCCCCGTGCTAGAGTTAATCCACCCCCTATCCATGGACACGCGACTCGCGTGACGCGAGAGGACCGCAAGGCTCAGGAGCAACTTGAGGTTGATGCTGCCGGCAAGGCCTACATGCGGAGCTCGGCATCCGCTACCCAGAGAGCGTGGAGGAGGAGCGCCGCCGCTACGAGGAGTACGCCGCGCGTCGAGCCGCAAGCCCTACATCCGCCGCCGACGCAAGCACTTCATCCTCGTCGCACCAGGAAGGATCTTCTCATCCGCCGCCGCAAGCAGTGCATTCGCCACCGCCGTCGTCGAGACCTCTGACGAGGAGGCCGACAACGACTCGTCATTTGAGTGGCGGCTAAACAACTTGGATGATTAGCCGCCGCAGCCATCACCAACGCTGATAACCACCTTAGTAGATTTAGTTAGTTTAAATTAAGGAGTACTAGTTTTTTGTAAATAGTTTGCACTGTGTTCTTATTTAGTTTGAACTATGTTTGAATCAAATGTTTGATGTTTAAATCTATGGTTAAACTTGGGATAAATCTTCGATTAAAATTTGGAACCGATGGAGTACTGTTTATTAAAAAAACCACTAGCCCAGTCAACTTAACGTGTACTGTCATATATTTCCAACGTAAGCCGAGCAATATCCTACTCTTCCGACTGGGATAATCTCCGGCATGTCGATCTTACAGGTCCCCTCCAGCAGGGCTTATAGCTCCCATGCTACATCTTTACGCGGAATTGAAAGGAACACTACATTGTTGCAAAGAATAGCTCGCGTGCGACACTTTTGAAGCGGCAAATAGCTCATGTGCGACATTTTCACTTAACCTCACGAGACCGTCAACGAATTCGAATCCGCTGAGCAGAGCAGGACCCACAGCCTGTCCACGTCACGACGAGACCCACCTGATGTCCACCTCATAGCGTGGGACCCACGCTATGGTAGAAGTGAGCCGTTGGCCCGATCCGTCCCCGCAACCGAGCCCTCCCGCCACCATTCTAGCATCTCATCCCCGTCCGTTTTATTCTTCGGCGAGCAAGTGCGGCAACGCTGGCGAGGGATATCGAGCTTCGCTCCAGCCTCCCCTCGGTATGGTGCGGTGCCGATGACGAGGTGCCCCGATTGCCCCCGTACCGCGCCCCTGAAGCGGCTTGTCACATCCACCGATAAGAATGGCAACATTGGCCGGAAATTTGTGTAGTGTGAGAGCAAACCCGAGCCGGGGAAGGTGAGATATGAGTGTTCCGAGCTCCAATTTCTCGCTTTTCTTTCGAAATTTCATGCATTTCATCGAATTTGGGATTTAGGGTTCATCTCTGCGATTTTAGGAACTGCAAAAATGTGGGCATTTTGAATGGCTTGATGAGTACATCGAGCGAATTGGGGTGGAGGTAGCATCCCGGGAGCTCGAAAACCCGTCCGTGGTGGAGCAATTGGGATCTGGCAACCCCATTTCTGCTGGTACTACGGTGGATGCGGAAGTGAAGGCCGAGCTAAATAAGATGAACAAGCAGCTAAGGCAAATCATCGAATTGAAGAAGCAGGACAATCTGATGGCCTTTTTTTATTTTTGTGTAATTTCTCTCGGATTTGTTTATCTTCTGATCATTAGTCATTAGACAATGCAAGCAGCGTTCAAGTGATGCTTTGTTATCGTAGAACCTGCGGAGATGGATGTAATGGTCTATGTCTTTGGCTTGAATAAAATGCAACACAAATTCGGGCAATTTTTGAGCTGCTTTGTTTTGTTCCTTCAGTTTCGTTAGTGTGCAGGGGAGGGGGAGGGGTTGACAGGTTACAAAAACAATCGAGGAGGAGTGATTGAAAAAGACCAGGCCCAAATAGAACTTAGCCAGGCCAAAATAGTCGTATCTAGGCCCAATAATAACTACTTGTAGATTGGGCAAAAAATAGTACTCACGTTACAACCTAACTAGGGACGTGTGGATCTACAGATACTCGTGCTCAGGTTGCAATCTTTTATTTTTTGCGAAAGTAAATATATAAATGAAGGTCAAGGGCATTCATTTAACTAACAAGCTGAGCACTTTAACTTGGACGCCCTTTTAACTTATGTAAATGTGTAAATGTGTTGTTTGAAAATGAACCATATGTTGCATGTGTTGTTTGAAAATAATCAACCATTATAACGTTAACTTATTCTTACTTTTGAGCTTTTCTAATTTTACTCATTTTATAAATATTGCACGAGTATTATATGAGAACTTTTGTTTGTGTCTTTTGTTTTATGCACTTGTTGTTTTGGGTGTTTTGACAAATAACAATACAATAAAACACAAGTCGATCACATAGAAAATATATTATATAATATAAGGGATACAATATAGAGAGGGGTACAATATAGAGAGGGGCCCCACATTACATAAACCTTAAGGGCGCCTAAACCCTAAGGGCTACTACGTGGGTTTAGGGCTGCCGGCCAACCTCGACGCCGGGAGTCTGCCCTACTCCGACGACGGTGGGGTCGGTGACACCGCCTTCCAAGCCGCCGCCGCCTTCCAAGCCGTCGACCTCTCCTGTGTGTCCCGCCGTCTCTACTCCTCCTGGAAGGCCCAGCGAGCTGCCTCCCATTGGTCCTCCTCCTCCCGTTGCCACCTTTTCTTCTAGGCACGCGTGGCCTCCTTCTCCTCCGCCCTCTCGGCAGCAGCCGGCTCCTTCTCCTCTGCCTTCTCCGCCGCCCTGAGGGCCTCGTCGGAGGGGCCAGAGTCGGGGAGTTTACCGTCGCGGCAAGGGCGGGGGTTGTGGACGAAGGGGCCTTGGGCCCAGGGGTCGGCCAGCGCTTTGCGTCGCCCCCCTTGTTGCCACGCCTCGGGCGCATGGGCGCCTCCTTATCCCAGACCTGCCTGTGGTCCAGGTGGTTGTCCTCGTCGCTGACCTCGGATTCCGAAGGCCAGCGGAGGGGGGAGGTCGCCATGGTCGTCGGAGAGGTGTTTTTTGGGGCTGGGAGGAGGCAAAGGAGGGAAAGGGACTCGAGGTTGAAGATGAGGAGGCAAAGGCGTTGCCAGTATTTATTGAGGGCTCAGCGTGAAGGGTGGCGTGGGAATCCTGCGTTGCGCAGCCGCGTGCGCTGTGTTGCGTGTAGGCAGCGGGCAGCCGCGTGCGCGATCAATGCGGTCAATGCAAAAAAAAATTGCTAGGATGCGACGTGACCCTGCCATGTACCGTCACTCCCCTGCATGCATGCATGCATTAATGGGAAAGAGAGAGAAAACGTCCAAAGTCATGCGGGTGCCCAAGTCACATAGAGCATTCACAGCCTGACAGTCCCAAGTCATATTATGAAACTAAGTTTAAAAACAAATTAAGAGAGAAAAAACAGTCCCAAGTCATCCAAAGTAGCATAAGGTAAGAAGAAACACTTAGTCTTTATTAGTCGCATGTAATTACAAGTTCACACTATTTTTACACCGCATGCATGCATGAACAAAATACTAGCATTTATAATATCAATTTTATATAATATAAAAGTATGTGTTATGTGAATCTAATTATATTTATTACAAATTTTAGATTTTGATATTTTTTCTTATATACATAGTCAAAGTTTATAAATATTGACTTTTTACTATAGCCAAAACACAGAGTAATTTAGGACAGACGGAGTAGAATAGAGACAATTAATGCATAAATCAGGTAGTAATTTTTTGGAATTGCATGTTTTTCTATGGCGCATGAACCGGAGGAGAGTAAGTTTGACTGAAGAAAAAATTTAGACGTACACTTATTTAATGCGACGGAGGGAGTAAATATGTTATAGCGCTGTTGTGTCGGTTGGTTGCATGCAAAATAGCTAGACTGCGATGCGAGAGGCAGCTGCATGGCATGCATGCATGGTGCAGCCCGCCCCGCCCAGCGTCCTCGCAAGCCACGCTCGGTCCAACGGTCAATTGAGTGTGCCACGTTGTACCTTATCTGTTCATGAAAAAAAACGATGCGAGCCAATCAGATTCCAGAATCATCCATCCCACGGATCGCCAAGAGCTAGCCGTGAAATCCTTCTAAGAGACGCCAACCAATCAGGTTGCAGAACAAGCCCTCCCACGGATCACCCGGAGCCATCCGCGGAATCCTTCTAGAAGACGCGATCGGACGGCCACAGTGTCGCGCTAGGGTTAGATCAACGTTCCTCATTCGGCCTTAGGGTTAGCTGGGTTTAGGATGTAGTCAGCGGGGTTTTCACAAGTTTGACCAGACATTCAAACGTGCATAACTCATTTAAATAAAATCAAAATAAAATACAAAACCTTCGCATGGTGTCATGTTATGTGACATAGTTGTGAGGAAAAATTTTAAACTTGGTATATTGATCATATTTCAAAAAACCCTTCACAAAATGACTTATCTCCTTCGAGGTTTTCTGGCTTTCGGGTCAAATGACCAATGATATGGCTAGAATCAAGGCATAGTTTGTGATAATGTGCCCATATTGGGCATGCATGTCTATAATGGGATGATTAACAATGTTGTAGTACAAAGTTTTCCTTTTCGACGCACAGAAAATCCATTTTCTATTTTCTGAGTGTCGAAAGAGGGGGGATTTGTGAAGCAACCACCAAATTGAATTTTCTATTTTTCAAAAATACTAGACCACCTAGCATGTACAATGTCCCAACTTGAATATCTCAAACCTTTTATTCCATCCCTGGTGAAAAAGACAAATCCTGTCGAATCGGTTGGAAGTGGGTAATATATGAACTATAGGTACATGATATCATGCTGATGATTTTTTGTAAAAATCATTTTTAGGTTCACAACATGCTATTTCATCATAGATCTAATGCTAGTTTGTGAGCCTCAGCCCCTAGCTAAGAATATTTATGAAAACCCTTTAAAAAGTTTGACCGTACATTCAAATATGCATAACTAATTCAGAAAAAATAAAAAAATACAAAACCTCCGCATGGTGTCATGTTATGTGACATAGTTGTGAGGAAAAATATCAAACTTGGTATATTGATCATATTTCAAAAAACCCTTCACAAAAGGACCTATCTCATTCGAGGTTTTCTGGCTTTCGGGTCAAATGACCAATGATATGGCTAGAATCAAGGCATATTTTGTGATAATGTGCCCATATTAGGCATGCATGTTTATAATGGGATGACTAACAATGTTGTAGTACAAATTTTTCCTTTTCGACGCACAGAAAATCTATTTTCTATTTTCTAAGTGCCGAAAGAGGGGGGATTTGTGAAGCAACCACCAAACTGAAGTTCCTATTTTTCAAAAATACTAGACCACCTAGCATGTACAATGTACCAACTTGAATATCTCAAACCTTTTATTCCATCCCTGGTGAAAAACACAGATCCTGCTGAATCGGTTGGAAGTGGGTAAGATATGAACTACAGGTACATGATTTCATGCTGATGAATTGTTGTAAAAATCATTTTTAGGTTCACAACATGCTATTTCATCATAGATCCAATGCTAGTTTTGTGAGCCTCGGCCCCTAGCTAAGAATATTTATGAAAACCCTTCAAAAAGTTTGACCAGACATTCAAACGTGAATAACTAATTAAAAAAAATTAAAAAAAAATACAAAACCTTCGCATGGTGTCATGTTATGTGACATAGTTGTGAGGAAAAATTTTAAACTTGGTATATTGATCATATTTCAAAAAACCCTTCACAAAATGACTTATCTCCTTCGAGGTTTTCTGGCTTTCGGGTCAAATGACCAATGATATGGCTAGAATCAAGTCATAGTTTGTGATAATGTGCCCATATTGGGCATGCATGTTTATAATGGGATGACTAACAATATTGTAGTACAAAGTTTTCCTTTTCGACGCACAGAAAATGTATTTTCTATTTTCTGAGTGCCGAAAGAGGGGGGATTTGTGAAGCAACCACCAAATTGAAGTTTCAAAATGGTAACATACTATTTTTCAAAAATACTAGACCACTTAGAATGTACAATGTCCCAACTTGAGTATCTCAAACCTTTTATTCCATCCCTGGTGAAAAAGACAAATCCTGCCGAATCGGCTATGAAGTGGGTAAGATATGAACTACAGGTACATGATTTCATGCTGATGATTTTTAGGTTCACAACATGCTATTTCATCAGAGATCCAATGCTAGTTTTGTGAGCCTCAACCCCTAGCTAAGAATATTTATGAAAACCCTTCAAAAAGTTTGACCAGACATTCAAATGTGCATAACTAATTCAAAAAAATCAAAAAATACAAAACTTTCGCATGGTGTCATGTTATGTGACATAGTTGTGAGGAAAAATATCAAACATGGTTTTAGAAATGGTCAAAAAAACTTGGTTAGAAATGGGGTGGTTTACCCTAGCTTTGGAGCCTATTTCTACCACATTTTGGGTGAGGGTGAGTTGTACTTCACAAAAGGGATCAGGGTGAGGGTGAGTTGTACTCTACATATGAGACAAACATTGGAAGCTCATACAAACATAGAAAAGTACACATAGCTACATTGGTTGAAATTCAAATTTACCATCATATTTGAATTTCGGCCAAATTATTACAACAACAACAAGTGCCAAATTATTACAATAAAAAATGTTTACAACAATTATTACAACAACGTGCCAAATTATTACAATAACAAATGTTTACAACAACAACAAGTGCTAAATTTAAAGTCTATTTCTTTTGGCTCTTCTTACCCCTCGTTTTCTTCTCCTTCACAAGTTTCACACCACACAACAGGTTTATGCTCTTATTTTTCTTACAATAACCATCTGGCCTCCCCACAACACGTCCAAGAGTCTCCTTCACCTCCTGCACCTCCTCAACAACACAATCTGGCACCAGAGCTATGCACATAGTAAACAAAAAGATTGCTGAGATGCTCATTGTCTACTTGCCTTGTCATTTTGATCACGAGATCGCTCATGTATCATGTGCAAGGGGTACCTCGTTGGCGGTTCTCTATGATATGCATGTATTTACAATGACAAGAACTTACAGGTAACCAAAGTTAAGTATCATGCGGTGTGGCCCTCGTACTCAAGAGACTTGGGATTTCCAGTCTATGGTCTGTCAAGCATATAACTCAGATTGGACCTCACTTTCACCTTAACCACCTGAAGATGCCTATGATAGGGGCAATGAGAGCTCAAAGCTAATGAGTACCTTCCTTTCAGCATTTGAAAGCCTTTCAAACTTTACAAAACCTTTTCACAACCTTGTTGAGTCACCACTTATTCTATGAGCACCTTCTTGAGAGCATAGTTGTCATTCTTGTGTTTGTTCCACAACTTGGTTAATTATGTCATGACTTTGATGTTTGTATCTCTGTTATCTTCATATCTAGTCTTCACTTGAACTTCAGAGGTGCCTTGGCATTTATATTGTGCTCTTCAAACAAAGGCAAGCGAGATACCACTCTATCATACCTTATTATGAGCATTGCAAAGTTGCTTATGTTTATGTTTCATGCTACTTATTATTATTGAGTTGGTTTCTCTTCATAGCTTGCAATGACTATTGAGTAGACTTAGTTGCATACTCTTTATTATGAATTGTATAAGCATCTTCTCATGTGCTGAGAATATTTACATCATATGAAGCAAATATGTTCGTGAAAGTTCTTTTATCGCACTCAGTTTTCAACTAAATTGCTTGAGGACAAGCAATAAGCTAAGCTTGGGGGAGTTGATATGTCCAAAAAGTATCTACTTTCTCGAACACTTTTGCTATTGTTTCTCCTCTAAAATTATGTGATTTGAATACAACTAACATGGATTGACGTTGTTTTCAGCAGAGTTACCTTGGTGTCTAGTTTTTGTGCAGAAAATGAATTATCAGGAAAAATCCTAGAAAATATGCCAAAAATTATATTTCACCAGAAGAATCACGGAGCCTGAAGGCGAGACGGAGAAGGGCCTGGGGGGGCACACCCCTGCCAGGCGCGGGCCCACCTCTAGCCGCGCCTACGGGGGTGCAGCCACCCCAGGAACCTCCTCGGGCTCCCTCTGCGCCTATAAGTTGCCTCTCGACCTAAAAATCGAGGGGGGTCGATAGTTTTCCAGAAAGAGTTCCGCTACGCCGCCGCCACCAGAAACCAAGATTCGGATCCAGAAACTCCGTTCTGACACCCTGCCGGGACGGGAATTTGGAGAGGATCATCGCCATCGTCATCACCGACGCATCTCCATCAACCATCCATATTTCCCTCATCCATGAGTGAGTAATCCCCCGCTGTAGGCTTGTGGATGGTAGGGATTGGATGAGTTATATCATGTAATCGAATAAGATTGTTAGGGCATAGTGCCTAGTATCTCTGTTAGTGTTATTTGACTTTGTTGCGACTTGTTGTGCTTAATGCTTGTCACTAGGGCCCGAGTGCCATGATCTCAAATCTGAACTTATTATTGAATCATTATGATAGTATTGTTTGTGATCTTATCTGCAAGTTGTGTACACATATCATTATCCGGATCCAAAGGCCCCAAAGTGACAATAATTGGGACAACCGGAGGGGATGGCTGTGGTGTGAGGATCACATGTGTTCACGGAGTGTTAATGCTTTGCTCAGGTGCTCTATTAAAAGGAGCATCTTAACTGCCAGTAGTTGCCTAGAGGCCCCGCTGCGCCCCGCTGCTACGAGCTGGCTGGACAGAAGATGTTGTGCAAGTTCTCATTGTGAGCACGTATGACTATATATGGAGCACATGCCTAGGATTATTTAGTACTTGGATGCTTGTTATTATTTATGTACAATGCCCTAGATCTTAAAGTTACATGTTTAGACTCGTCCATGCAACGTCCGTCCATCCATCCTATGCCTATCGCACTCGAATCCTACTGTTTACTCTTACTGTTACTATTGCTCATGTTTCACTATTGTTGTTGCTTTACTGTTGCTACTACAAACATTGCTACTGATAAACTTCTGTGAGCAAGAACTATTTCCACGTGCAGCTGAATTGATAACTCAGTTGTTAAGGCTTGCAAGTATTTTTTGGCTCCCCTTGTGTTGAATCAATAAATTAGGTAATACTAACCGTGAAGATTGTTGCGATCCCCTACACTTGTGGGTCATCAGCTGGCTGCCACGCCATGTCGTCGCCATGGACTTCCTCGCCGCGCGCCTTGCCAGATGCTACCCAGCCCTTGATGGTGGTGCTGCAAGCCCGGGACGGCGGTGCTACCAGCCCTAGACGGCACTGCTACAAGCCCTAGACCGTGCTGCTACAAGCCGAGGCGGCGAAGTTGTTTTTTTGCTAGAATTGTTTTGAGGTTTTGCTACAATTGTGCAATTTTTTCCTACGAGGTGTCCGACGATGTTTGCGGGCGAGTCCCAGCGAAATTAGTTTTTTGCTATATTAGAAGAACTTTGTAGCTACAACCGTCTTGTGGGTTTGCTATCACAGTGTCAACTTTTGCTTCAACGTCTCCGGCGAAAGTCACCAACGAGTTTTTCCGACGATGTCTCTGGCGAAATCTGTTTTGCTATATTAGCACATTTTTTTGGTACATGGTCTCCAGCGATGTCTCCGACGAGACGTTCTATTTCTGAAACGAACCGTTTTTTTTTTTTTTTTTGCTTCAGAAGCAAAAGCGGGGACATATACAGCAAACGCGGGATTTTAAGGCATTTAGGGAACACGTGGCGCACGGGGGACCAGTACGATAAAAAGCTCCCATCGGTCCGGAGACGCCTAGCACTTGCCATTGAGAAAGCGTCAAAAAATGCTCACTTGTTTTTAAAGACTTGAGCGACGTAGCTCAAGTCAACCAAATCAAATGTGTTCGTTATCATCACACCAATCCAATGTATTCATGTTATATCCATCCATACTGCATGCGGCAAATTATTTATTTAACCTAGCAGTTCCACATATATAGCAAAAAAAAAGAGAATAAAACATTCAGTATGTCGATACTCCCAAGGTAAAGATTACACGAGACGAAGCCGAGACATGAAGAAATTGGGCCAATCTGAAATCAGTCAGAATAAGGTTCTCTTTGTCCTTAGGTGATATATCAAGCACCGACGGAGGGCGCGTGAAGTCGTATGTCTAGCAGATCTTTCAGGATCTGTTCATTTTTCGTGTTTATTGGTGTGTTTCCGTGTTCGTTGATGTGTTTTTTTGTTAGACTACTCCAGAACTGAACAATAGATCACATCAGACGTGGTGCTTTAACCTAGCTGTTCATATCAAAGAGAAAAGAGAATAAAACATTCAGTATGTCCATCCATACTCGAAAGTAAAGATTACATGAGACGAAGCCGAGACATGAAGAAATTGGGCCAATCTATTTTCATGGGCACGGCAATGAGGTTTGGGTCGTAAAACGCGTCCCTCACCTCCATTGCCCCACCTCTGAGGTCTACAACATAGACACGCTGGTGGCAGTCCATAATGAGCAGGCAGAATGGATAAAAATAACCCAAACTCAAAAGGATTTCACAAAATGACCCATCTGAAAAACTATTTCCCTGGACTAATTCTTTGGCTAGCGCCCAACAGCTAGGCGCTACACTCCACAGTGTAGCGCCTTTCAGCTAGGCGCTATGCCCCCTGCCAGCGTGGCACCGTCTGGCCCCTCCCTGGCCCCACCCGGCCGTGTGACGCCTAGGCGCTATGCCTGGGGCGAGTAACGCCCAGGGTGTAGCGCCTGTCTGATAGGCGCTACACTTTAAAGTGTAGCGCCTAGCAGATAGGCGCTACACTCTGGGACTTAAGCTGTCGCGCCAGCCCCCCTCCCCACCCCTCCCCATTCACTCCCAGGCAGATAGAAGAACAGACAGAGGGAGGACGGCGGTTCCTCCTTCCCTCCCTCTCAAATCCCCACCTCAAATCCAACAGATCTGAGGGATTTCACCGTGGATTAGCTCCCCCATCCCTCCCTCAAGGTAATCCCCTCCTTTCCCCTCTCTTTCATCCAATGAATCTTGCACATTATCCTCAAACCCTAGATCTAGTTGGATTCATAATATGGACTATTTGTGCATGTTTTTAGTTACTTGGTAGTTATAAATTAGTTGTATTTGATGGGGAATGAAAGTGTGTTGTTGATTTGCATTGTATATGATGGTTGTATATGGATTTGTATGGATGTTTGAATAATATGCTACCATATTCTTTGTAGTTTATTGTATAAATTCAAACAATGGCCACATACCACACACATTTTATTGATGTTTGGAATATATATGTAGGATGGTGTGGCTACTTGAGGATTACTATGATCATCAACACCGGGCATACTTGATGGCGGAGAAGCATATGGTAATAAAACCATGGTTGAACTTCTTTGCTTTTATTTTTCTATTGATTCAATTGTGTTGGAAAAACCATAATGTTCGATCTTGTATGTATGCAGAGGCTTTGTCCCCTCAAGATTCGGTCTCATGGCGCATCTTCGAATGACATGCCGTACGACGAGCGGTACACCGAGTACATCAAGCGGCTAGGCCTTCTCCCTTTCATCACGCTTGTGAGCCGATCGACACCGAACCTCAACGCGGCTGCTATCACCGCACTTGTCGACCGGTTGAGGCCGGAGACACACACTTTCCACCTCCGGACCGGCGATCACTCCTACTCTTCAGGATGTTTCCATGATCTTTGGACTTCTTATCGCGGGGGAGCCTCTCTATATGAGCATAGATTCCGATGGGTGGCGCAATGCGATGCAGCTACTTATTGGCATGGCTCCTGAAGAACTTGAAGATAAGAGCAAAGATAGAGTCCCAGCAGGCGCGACATATGCGTGGATCGTGGAGAACTTTAGGGAATGCCCGAACCCCGCCGAGGTTGAGGTGATCGAGACACATGCTCGTGTGTACATGTGGTATGTCCTTTCTAGGACTCTGTTTGCTGACAACGGAGGTAGGACCGCTCAGTGGATGTGGCTGAAGGCACTAGCAAACTGGGATAGCAATATCAGCTGGGGTTCGGCGGCTCTTGCCTACTTGTACCGGCAGGTAATCACCTGTGCACTCTACATTCATGTGTATATGTCGAGTCCACACATATGCTATACTGACCTCGTTTTTGTTCACTTGCAGTTGGACGATGCCTGTCGTAGGGAAGGCGGAAATGCCGGAATAGGTGGTGCTATGGTTCTTCTCTCGATATGGAGGTGGGAACGCTTACCAGTTGGGCGTCCCAAAGAGGTGGGCCACCATCCTTGTCCAGCGTATAATAGAAACCCTCTACGCCTCCCGACTTGGGCTTACAAGTGGGAAGTGGTATCGGAGATGACAAGCGATGTTGATGCCATGTACCTCAATTACACGAACGAGTTTGATGTGATTACGCCCGAGCAGGTATATGTTTATCTATACGTCACTATCCATAATATTTACTTCACGAGTCAAAATCGATACCAAACATGTTCTTGTGATATGTTGCAGGTGGAGTGGGAGCCTATGGTTGTGGGGACGAGTTTGGTATTGCTCCCGGGTTTGATATTAACCCGAAGTGCTTGGAGGAAAAAATCTCTCTGGCTCATGTGTTGCCCATTGATTTGCAATTGGGCGGTTGAGTTTCATATGCCACAACGGGTGATGAGGCAGTTCGGGTTGTTTCAGTGCAACCCTCCCGTGTGGAAGGACACCGACAAGGAGCTTCATCAGTTAGTTAGCATGAGAACTTGTGCTCAATTGCTTTGGATGGTACTAACATGGTTCTTTGTTGTTGTTCAGGTTGGACAGAAAGAGGCAGAGGAAGATCAAGAATTGGGATCACCATCATAGGAGGCACGTCATGGAGTTCCTCATTTGTGTAGAGAATGCTCGACGAACGGAATGGAATAGTGGAAGAGCACATTGCCCGGTTGCATTTAACAACTACATACATTGGTTTCTTGGTAGTACCCGTGTCTCCATTTGCCCGCCGTCCTATGAGGAAGAAATATTGGAGGAGCCAGTCCAGTTCGATGAACTTGCCTACACTTAGTACAACCGGCAGGTCAGGGAGGGGACCGACATCCTGCTTTCTTCCTCACTCAACTTTGCGGTTAAGTTATCGTTGCCTTCGCATTACTTTCCTTGCACTCTCATCTCTTTCTTGCCTAACATGTTCTTGTTCTTGACTCTGTAGAGAACGGAGGTAAAGAAATATGCCGACGATGCCGAGGCGATTCTTTTTTCTGCCCCTAAGGGTAAAAAGGGAGAAGGCATGATACGAAACTTCCTTAAGGTATGGATGCGAGAGTTCCTCAAGATAGGCATGTTCTTGGTTTGACTTATGTTGTTATTTGTTACAGCGCTCGGCCCAAAAGATGCGTCGCTTATCTAACGTGCTAGGTTGCCGCGATCCCGAGTACACAACCCCGTCCGGTTCTAGGTCCAAGTCGACTACTGATCCGTCGGCCCATCTTCAGGATGATGTTGAGGATGACACCACTTCGGTGATTCGTTCGGAAGATGAGGTATGGGACAACCTTACATGCATTTAGTGCTTTCTGTTTCCCATGCATTTCTCATAGCCATACAATCTTACATGTAGCTGCCTCATATAGAGAATGAGACTGAGGACGAGTACCAGATTCGTTCTGCATACCAGCTGAAGCCAAGGAAACAGTTCAATCGCTGGACGCCGGACGACTTCCGTAACAAGGGAAAGGCCAATGTTGTCGAGGACGAGCCGCCACGGAGGTCAAGAGCGACTAGGAGGACGAGAGGCCTACGGTATGATGATGATGATGAGTCGCAAGAAGAGGAGGTGGCAAAGAAGATACCTCCAAGGAGGGGCCGAGGCCCAAGGACGCGTGGACGGAAGTAGGTCATGTATGGCACAATGTTGATGATGATGCACTAGGTTTGAGACTATGTATGGGTTGATGTATGTCACTATGTGTAGGGGTTCGTATCATGGAAAACAAAAAAATTCTACCGCATGAACACACAATCAAGATCTAATCTATGATCAAGCCAAGATCTATCTACTAGATTGTAGCAACGAGTCGATAGAATAACTCACCCTCGAAGATCCAAAGCGGTTAACGAGAGCAGATTCTCGTGGATGATGTAGTCGTACACTTCCGATCTCAAGATCGCGTAGACGATCCTTCCGGCACTGCGTTCCGGCAGCGCTTCCGCAGTCGGTCACACGTTCGGTACTCGATGAAGACCTTCCTCTCCCTTGTTCCAGCAGGCAGCGAAGGTTGTAGCACTTTCCTCGTGATTCTGGCAGCACGACGGCGTGGTACCGGAAGTAGAGGGAAGATCTTGCAGGGCTTCGCCTTAAGCCGGAGCGAGTATGGCGGACTATGAGAGAGGCCTTGGTGGTCTAGGGTTTAGAGGCACCAAGGGGAGAGGTGTAGCCGGCGGCTAGGGCTTGGGGAAGCCCTAACTCGGCGAGTTGGAAGGAAACCCTAGGCGGCGGCAGCACTTGTGTGGAGGCGCCAGGAGCTAGGGTTTTGGTGTAGGGAAGAGGGGCATCCCTGCCCCTTCTTTTATAGGTGGGAGGGAGGCGGATAGGAGGAGGGAGTCCTCCTCCAACTCCTCCTCCTTGGCCGGCGGGTGGAGGGAGTGGGACTTCCTCCCCAAGTAGGTTTCCTACTCTCCCTCCACCAAGCAAACTTGCCGTTTGACTTTTCAAATTGGCATTTGACTTTTCAAACTAGGATTTGATTTATCCCTTTATTTTGCTCAGCGATGACACCTAGTACATGATGTAACCATTCCAACTTGTCATGACACATTCATGTACCCTTCCCCTCCGGAGTGCCGGACCTTCCGGAACCTTCTAGAACATTCCCGATGAAAACACCGGAATCATTCCCCAACTCCGAAGACCTTCCTTCCGGCGTTGCGTTCCGGCAGCGCTTCCGCAGTCGGTCACACGTTCGGTACTTGACGAAGACCTTCCTCTCCCTTGTTCCAGCAGGCAGCAGAGGTTGTAGCACTCACCTCGTGATTCCGGCAGCATGACGGCGTGGTACCGAAATAGAGGGGAGATCTCGCAGGGCTTCGCCTTAAGCCGAAGCGAGTATGGAGGATTAAGGTTTCCCAGAAAACTAGGGTTTAGAGATCCGGGAGGAGGAGTAGGTGTCGGCGGCGGCTAAGGCGACGGCGACGAATCGGCGGCGGCGCGGCGGGCGGCGTCGGCGAGCGGCGGCGCTGGCGGCGGCGGGCGGCGGCGCTGGCGGCTCGTGGAGAGGGCTTGGAACTTGTGTTGTTTGGGGAAGCCCTCCCCCTCTATTTATGAGAGGGAGGGGCAGCCTTGGGAGGGGTGGGTTTGAATCCAAACCCAAACCCAAGTTGGATTGAGAGAAGGACTTGTTTCTTCTCCCGCTAGGAAACCATTGTTCCAGTTTGACTTTTCAAACTTCCCATTTGACTTTCAATTTAGAGCTTTGTTTCTCTCTTGCATATGACAACACCAAGTGACCTTGGACATGATCCTAATCATTCCACTTACCCATGACACATTCATGGACCATTCTCCTTTCGGACCGGTGAACCTTCCAGACCCTTCTAGAACCTCTCCGATGAAATCATCGGAAACTTTCCCGAACTCCGAAATAGGACTTTCCTTATATGAATCTTATTCTTCGGACCATTCCGGATCTCCTCGTGATATCCCGGATCCCATCCGAGACTCCGAACAACATTCGATCTCTTACTCATCATTCCATAACTACTCAACAACATCGAATCCTTAAGTGTGTCTCCCTACGGTTCGTGAATTATGCGGACATGACCGAGACATTTCTCTGATCAATAGCCAATAGAGGAATCTGGAAATTCATATGGCTCCCACATATTTCTACGATTACTTTGCGATCAAATGAACCACTTACATACGATACCAATTTCCCTTTGTCTCACGATAGTTTACTTATCCGAGGTTTTGATCGTCGGTATCTCTGCATACCTAGTTCAACCTCGTTATTGATAAGTACTATTTTCTCATTCCCGTGGTATGTGATCCCTTGTGAACCAGTCACATGCTTGCAATCT
Organism: Avena sativa; assembly: GCA_916181665.1. NCBI lineage: Eukaryota > Viridiplantae > Streptophyta > Magnoliopsida > Poales > Poaceae > Avena > Avena sativa. The sequence goes on from OV702282.1 coordinate 295,268,458, forward strand.
AATTGGATGACATTCCACCGAGAGGGCCCAGAGTATATCTATCCGTCATATGGATGGACAAATCCTACTCTTGATCCATGTGCCTCAACCCATACTTTCCGAACACTTAATGCCACCTTTATAGCCACCCAGTTACGGTGTGGTGTTTGATGTCATCAAAGCATCCTTCCAGTGATGGTGATTAACATGATCTCATGGTCGAAGGAATTAGGTTACTATGTATCAGAAAGCTTATAGCAAATGAACTATATTAAATGACTTGATCTTTATGCTACGCTTAACTATAGGAGTATGTCCATCACATCATTCTCCTAATGATATGACCATGTTGTTAATAACATCTCTATGTTCATGATCAGGAAACCATGATCATATATTAACCAACAAGCTAGTTTAACAAGAGGCTTCACTAGGGACTCTTTTATGTTTACAAATCACACAAGTATTAATGTTTCCGGTTAATACAATTATAGCATGGTATGTAAACATTTATCATAAGTGTGAAGATAGGATAATAACCACTTTATTATTGCCTCTTGGGCATATCTCCAACAGTCTCCCACTTGCAATAGAGTCAATAATATAGTTTCAAACCTTTGTGTATTCAACACCTATGGCTTTCTGGTGTCGTATGTACACGATTGCTAGTGGTCAACTGATCTCCGGATCTGACACTTCCAGGTCCGTGTGTAATTGCATGTCTTTGCGTCTCTACGCATCACTCATTCTCTAATGAGATGGCTTTGTATAATTTTGGTCCTTTGGTGAGACCTTTAGTTCTTTGGGGTTAAAACATGTTGATAATATTGTCGTACAATATATCTTCATAGTATTATCCCGCTGTGAACTACACCTAGTTTGATAAACTACTTGACACAAATGCCCTCTTTAGCTGCTATTATAGCAGTCATATACTTAGCCTCTTGTTGTAGTATCTGTCACAATGTTTTAACTTTGGAACTCATCCAAATCCATTATGGAACTTACTTTCCATAATATTGTGCCACCCTTAGTTTAGATTGAGATAAACTTAATTTGTACTTTGTGACAAAACTAGTATCAATGTAATACTTTTACAATGAACTAACCATCTATTTGCCACTTCTACAAAATAATATACTCTTAGTTCTTCCAAAAGATCATAAGAATATCCTTACTATCGTCCAATGATCATCTTATGAATCATTCTGGTATATGCTCATAACATTTAGAGCATAGGACATATCTGGATTTGTACATATCACAGTATGATTGATATAAATACTCTTTGTGATTTCATACATCAAGTATCAATCTATACTTGAATCTTTGTTTCACTTACCAAGTGTCAATACACTTGAATATAACATCAATATTGAACTCATTCAATCCTTTTTGTGTGACAAGAACCTTTCTTGTCGTTTCTATATTGAACTCATTCAATACATCATCTATGTACTTTCGGCACAACCATATTAGCGTCTATTGATGCCAAATATTTGGGTTTTGCCTAAGTCTTTCATCGGGATGAAATTCTTAATATGTGTTAATAAAAGATACATCATTTCCAATCAACAATATGTCTTCCACATAATGTATTAGAAACATGTCTTAGCGCTCCCACTTAATTTCTTGCAAATGCAAGCATCTTCATCGTCTCCAACGAATTTAAACTACTTTAACAGTTTCATCATGGTGAAGATTCCAACTCCGCGATGCTTACTTCAACCATTGAAGTTTGCATATGCTTTTAGCATCCTTTGAATTACCAAAACCCTATGGACCGCGTTATGCACATGTCCTAGGTAACAGAACTTTTTTTGTTTATTCAATTACCACATAACAAAATTATATGTAGTGGTTGCTACATTAATCCGTCTAGACTAAATATCGCTATGAAAGATCAAATCTTGTCATAGTCAACCTTTGAACATTGTTGTGAACTCTTTCCCAACATGTTGACTATTTCATAGATGTGCAACATCCATGTCTATTTCTTTATAGATCCAAACACAACTGTAAGGTCTTACACCTTTCTCGAGGGTCCTTTAAGTTCAAAACTTGATTTCTTGTGTATGGAACTATCACGGATTTTATGGCTTCAAGCCATTTTACGAAGTCAGGGCCCATCATCGCTTCTTTGCATGTAGTACGTTCATTATTCTAAAATAATGATTCAACCCTCAAATCTTGGTATTTGATTGCTTACTCGACCTACTTGGTTCAATAGAAACTTTGACCTTCGTAACCACAACCTTTGAGGCACGTGAGCCATGAGCATTGTTGCTGCCTCCGGAACACTTTTCGGCGCTGCGCAACTTTGCACATATAGCTAAGGTTCTTTTAACCTTATCAAAGTTCGATTGTCCTCCCACTTATCTTTTCACGAAAAATTTCTTCTCAAAGAAACTTGAAGTTCTAAGTGACAAACACTTTTGTCTCCGATGTTATGGAGGATTACTTAACAGTTATTCGAAATAACATACAAAGACAGGTTCATCCGACTTTGGTTGAAAACATCTTTCTTATGCATAGCATACCAATGTTTAAGAAAGGACAACTTGGGTTTTATCCCAAACCATAACTTTATATGGTGTCATTTCAACGGATTATGATGGAGATCTTTTCAATGGAAAAATGGTAGTCTCTAAAGCTTTTAATCTTTAAAATATAATGGCAGTTTTATGAATTACACCTTCGATCTTACCATGTCAAACAAGGTTTAATTACATATCTCGAACGCTCCATACTCTTATGGTGTTTCGGGACATGCAAATCCACGGAACGATTCCTTAAATCTTAGGTATTATGCTAAACTTGTAACTCAAATATCTTCCTTTATGATCTTATCATAAACTATTTATATTCTTGTTACAATGATCTTGCACTTCATCTTGAAAGTCTTTGAACTTTTCAAATGTTTCATACTTCATCCTTATTAAGTAAATATTCATATATTCACTCAAATTTTCAGAGAAAGCATATGAAGTTGAAATCCATCGCTCTTGACTACACATAATGGACTTCCTACAACAATATGTACAAGTTCCAATAAGCTAGTCATTCGTTCCCTTTTGGCCTATGAACGAAGTTTTAATTATCTCTAGGAAAGTTTCACAAGGGTCATTTGATCAAAAATCAAAAGACTCCAAAATTCCATCCACATGGAGTTTCTTCATGTTTTCTTTCAAATATAATTTAAACGGCAATGTCACTTCCTAAGTGATCTTTCAATCAATTTGTCTTTCGACATTTTTAGCACTAGTTTTATGGATGTGATTTCTCCAACGAGATTTGTGAATCATCCATCTTTTATGGATTACGCCAATTATTTGAACAACCCTTTTGTTCTCATAATACCTGATAAAACAAATCTTGAAGGCAAGCTTTGATGTTTAACAAGCAGCACAATAACCCTTTATTTGTTCTCGATGAACATCATCACATATTCTTTTGCTAGTTACTTAGGCCATTATAGTTCATGAATTGTGTTGTTTCGTATGACGATTCACACCAACAAATTCAGTATCAAATACTTAAGAACCACATTGTTTAATAAGCAAAGAATATAGCCATAACATGTATATCATCTATATACTTAAACTGAACAATTCTAGTCTTTTCTTTTCTGCCATATATTTATGAGATTCTCTTTCAGTATTTCCTTTTCTGTTTGAAAGAATCTATCAACATCAATAGTGGAGTCATACATATGACACATAGTCCAAAGCGTGTATAATTAAATACCAATGTCTTTGGACTTGCACTTTGAAGTAGATCACCATCATCAAATGTTTGGTGTTCTTTCAAATTCCATTCTTTAGTGATCTCTTGGTGTGGTAAATATTTTGCCTACATCAAATATTCACCATTATCATGGAATTATTCATGATCAAGCTATTTTTAACTTATAAAGATGAATCGCGAGTATAATGTTGCTATCCAAAACCTTTTGGTGGATTAGGACAACTAGTGTCTCCAACCCTTTGCAAATTCTCATCAAATATGAGAACATGACTTTTGCCATATTATACTTTGTCATGTTGCAACCAAAACTTCGTTTCAGATATCACAATATCTTCCACACATCATGGTTTCTGAAACAACTCTTTTAGATCCTAGATAACCTTGATATTAAGACAATCCTTTGAATATCAAGAATCATGGAGACAAACATGATACTCATACACTAACACTTGGAATTGTCACTCTTGATTTAATACCAATTATTAAACTTCATGGAGTAACCGGAACTTACTGAAATTTTGCAATAGGACTTTTAAACTTTAGATTAACACTTCAAAACAATACGATACTGGATACCGGTTCGTAAAGTAACTAACCAGAATTCTATAGTTCTATCATCTCAATTATAACTAAGCGCAAGGTGGTAAACGGATGCCAATGACTACAACAATTATGCAAATTCACTTTGATTTAATTTATGATAAATAGTGTTCAACTTTTAATCATATTGCTATTGAACTCCCACTCAAAACAATATCCTTCACATTGTTTTAGTGATCACACGAACCAAGTCCACCACATCAAAACCGATCATCACGAGAGTTGATGTAGCTTCAAAGGCGAACAATCAACATGTTCATCATATCTACTATATGACTCATGCTTTACCTTTCGGTGATCCGTGTTCCGAGACCATGTCTGTACATGCTAGGCTCGTCAAGATCAAACCTTAGCTTACGCATGAGCAAATCTGGCTTGCTCATGTTGTATACACTCGCAGAATCTAACACACCCGATCATCACGTGGTGCTTCGAAACAACGAGCTTTAGCAACGGTGCTTACTAAGGATGAACACTTTAAAACTTGAAATTGTGTGCTTGAGGGATCATCTTATAATGCTACCGTCGTGAACTAAGCAATACAATATGCATAAAAGGATTAACATCACATGCAATTCATAATATGTGATATGATATGGCCTTTCTTCTTGTGCTTCCGATCTCCATCTTCAAGCACGAACATGATCTCCATCATCACCGGTGTGGCGTCAAGGTCAATGGCGCCGCTTCATGGTTGTCTTCCACCAGCATCAACTATTACAACTACTTTGAATAATAGACACGAAGGACTTAATGGAAACAACCATATGGCTCCTGCCGGTTGCCAACTTACAATAAGGAACATTGCATACATCATATATAATCACAATCATGGCCATATCACATCACAGCACACCCCTGCAAAACAAAGTTAGACGCCTCTAATTTTCTTTGCATGTTTTACGTGGTTTGGGGCTTTCAGTAAGTGTCGTTCTAACTTACGAACAAGAACCACAACATTGATACTAGTATTGTCAATCACCCGTTGTAAATTGAATCTTAACTATGTTGGGAGAAACAGGCACCCGCAAAGCCACTTATGCAATACAAGTTGCATGTCAAGCGTGGAGCAAGTCTCATGAACGATGTCATGTAAGGTTAGCCCGGGCCGCTTCATCCCACCATCCCGCAAGATGCAAAGTACACAAGAAGCAGTCGACAATAAAAGAATCAATGCCCACAATGACCATTGTGTTCCACTCGTGCAACAGATCTACATATAGACACGGCTCTGATACCACTGTAGGGGTTCGTAGCATGGAAAACAAAAAATTTCTACCGCATGAACACACAATCAAGATGTAATCTATGATCAAGCCAAGATCTATCTACTAGATTGTAGCAACGAGTCTATAGAATAACTCACCCTCGAAGATCCAAAGCGGTTAACGAGAGCAGATTCTTGTGGATGATGTAGTCGTACACTTCCGATCTCAAGATCGCGTAGACGATCCTTCCGGCGCTGCGTTCCGGCAGCGCTTTCGTACTCGGTCACACGTTCGGTACTCGACGAAGACCTTCCTCTCCCTTGTTCCAGCAGGCAGCGGAGGTTGTAGCACTCTCCTCGTGATTCCGGCAGCACGACGGCGTGGTACCGAAATAGAGGGGAGATCTCGCAGAGCTTCGCCTTAAGCCGAAGCGAGTATGGTGGATTAGGGTTTCCTGGAAAACTAGGGTTTAGAGATCCCGGAGGAGGAGGAGGTGTCGGCGGCGGCTAAGGTGACGGCGACGGACCGGCGGTGGCGGGCGGCGGCAGCGAGCGGCGGCACTAGCGGCGGCGGCGGGCGGCGGTGCTGGCAGCGGCGCCGGCGGCTCGTGGAGAGGGCTTGGAACTTGTGTTGTTTGGGGCAGCCCTCCCCCTCTATTTATGAGAGGGAGGGGCAGCCTTGGGAGGGGTGGGTTTGAATCCAAACCCAAACCCACGTTGGATTGAGAGAAGGACTTGTTTCTTCTCCCGCTAGGGAACCATTGTTCCAGTTTGACTTTTCAAACTTCCCATTTGACTTTCAATTTAGAGATTTATTTCTCTCTTGCATATGCCAACACCAAGTGACCTTGGACATGATCCTAATCATTCCACTTACCCATGACACATTCATGGACCATTCTCCTTTCGGACCGGTGAACCTTCCAGACCCTTCTAGAACCTCTCCGATGAAATCATCGGAAACTTTCCCGAACTCCGAAATAGGACTTTCCTTATATGAATCTTATTCTCCGGACCATTCCGGATCTCCTCATGATATCCCGGATCCCATCCGACACTCCGAACAACATTCGGTCTCTTACTCATCATTCCATAACTACTCAACAACATTGAATCCTTAAGTGTGTATCCCTACGGTTCGTGAATTATGCGGACATGACCGAGACATTTATCTAATCAATAACCAATAGAGGAATCTAGAAATTCATATGGCTCCCACATATTTCTACGATTACTTTGCGATCGAATGAACCACTTACATACGATACCAATTTCCCTTTGTCTCACGATAGTTTACTTATCCGAGGTTTTGATCGTCGGTATCTCTGCATACCTAGTTCAACCTCGTTACTGATAAGTACTCTTTTCTCGTTCCCGTGGTATGTGATCCCTTGTGAACCAGTCACATGCTTGCAATCTAATTGGATGACATTCCACCGAGAGGGCCCAGAGTATATCTATCCGTCATATGGATGGACAAATCCCACTCTTGATCCATGTGCCTCAACCCATACTTTCCGAACACTCAATGCCACCTTTATAGCCACCCAGTTACAGTGTGGTGTTTGATGTCATCAAAGCATCCTTCCGGTGATGGTGATTAACATGATCTCATGGTCGAAGGAATTAGGTTACTATGTATCAGAAAGCTTATAGCAAATGAACTATATTAAATGACTTGATCTTTATGCTACGCTTAACTATAGGAGTATGTCCATCACATCATTCTCCTAATGATATGACCCTGGATTTAATAACATCTCTATGTTCATGATCAGGAAACCATGATCATATATTAACCAACAAGCTAGTTTAACAAGAGGCTTTACTAGGGACTCTTTTATGTTTACAAATCACACAAGTATTAATGTTTCCGGTTAATACAATTATAGCATGGTATGTAAACATTTATCATAAGTGTGAAGATATGATAATAACCACTTTATTATTGCCTCTTGGGCATATCTCCAACACTATGTTGCCTCTTCCTCTCTTCCTCTTCCTTCTCCCTTTTCTTCTTCCTCTCTTCCTCTTCCTTTTTCTTCTCTCTCGTCCTCTTCGTCCTTCTTCTTCGCCAAGTCTCGAGAAAGTTTAACTACCTCTTCAAATGCCTTCCTCTTCTTCTCTTCTTCTTCCTCCTTCCTCTTCTTCTCTTCTTCTTCCTCCTTCCTCTTCCTCTCTTCCACCACCTTCATAGCATTCGCCCAGATAGCCGAGTAGTTCACACCGTCCCCATCATTGCCCTTGTTGGGTTGAGTCGCCATACCTATTATAAGAACAAAAGCTACAAGTTAGTAAAGGATGCAATGAATGTGAACAATAATTGATTCAATGAAATAAGCATAGTAGGTAGTAACATAAGCATGCAAGTATGAATATTCCATCTGTACCTATTAACATAAGGATTTGGTCCTGCCAAGTAACCTAACATACTAGACGGGTTAAAACCACCACGCCCTCTTCCTCTTCTAAGCCCAAGTGATCGACCTCTTTGTTGTCTAGGAGCTTGTTGTCTAGGAGCTTGTTGGCTTGGTACTTGTTGGCTAGTTCTTGGTTGGCTTGGAGCTTGTTGGCTTGTTCTTGGTTGGCTTTGGACTTGTTGGCTAGTTCTTTGTTGGCTTGGTACTTGTTAGCTACCACTTGGTTGGCTAGTTCTTGCTTCATTTCCTTTTGCTCTTTTCCTTTGAGAACACTTTCTTGCATTGTGCCCTTCACCATTGCATGTTCCACACAGGGCACTCTCACGAGGCTCTTGGAATTGGTCATTGCCCGTTTCTCGAGCACCACCACGGCCCCATCCATCCATGTCGCTCCTAAAGCGTTTTGTCTTGCGTCTTCCATGTTTAATCACTTTCCATTTCGGATCGGGCCATAGTTGAATCCCATGGTACTCCGGCCATTTTGATTGGTCCAAATATGGATGAAATCTAGGAGCCCATGTCTTCTTAGTAGTCTCAATGGAGAACTCAGCCTCTCTCACCGTGAGCGGATTATTGTAATCCAAATGTCGCCGGCGAGATGCAACGAGCAAGTGCGAGCAGGCAAGATGAAGCAATGATGGCCTTCCGCATGTGCACTCACAAGTCTTGAGTGAGATCTTGAAAGCTCGGCCTCCGTGTTGGACACCATCAGCCGTTGTACCTCCGGGCTCCGTAACTTGGTAAATTAGCTCGTCATTGTCATACTCCGTGACAACTTGGGCATCCGCTTTCTTTGTCTGAAATTGTATCCATTCATCAACCTTAGGTGGGTACTTGTATTTTTGCTTGTTCTTGTAGTCCCCCGCAATCTGCCGGTCCGTTTCCTCTGAGTATTTAAGAAAATACCCATTCATCATGTCGAATGTATAACGGACTAGTGCCGTGACGGGCAATGCACGGACACCTTTGAGCAACTTGTTGAAGGCCTCTGCCATGTTGCTTGTCATTTGGCCGTACCTCCGGCCACCGTCATAGAATGCTCGTGCCCACTTTGTTCTTTCTCCAATGCTCCTATCGAGAAACTCTCGACCACCCGCATCGAGCTCTTTGTTGAAGAGCAATTTGCTGTACAAGTTTGAGAAACAACGTTCCGTGAAAGCGAGGCAACAATCTTGTAGATCATCGGCCAAATCCTTGCTCTTGCATGCCCTATAGAAGTTTGAACAAAAGTGTCTCATGCACCAACGATGGTGCAACGGAGCATGCCCGGGAATATGTTGGTCCACCACTTTAAGAATTCCTTGTTGACGGTCCGAGATGACATATATTTACCTATGAGGGGTTAATATCTTGGTTCTTAAAAGATGGAAGAACCACTCCCAATTATCATTGTTTTCCACCTCTACCAAAGCAAAGGCCAAAGGAATCAACCGGTTGTTGGCATCATTGGCTATTGCAATCAAGATAGTGCCCTTGAATTGACCGGTCAAAAAGGTGCCATCAACGGAGATGACCGGCCTACAATGTTCAAATGCCTGAACACATTGCTCGAAAGCCCAAAATGCACGGCCAAAAACTCGAACGGTTCTTCCGTTTACAATCCTTGTCTTGTTCCCCAAAGGTTCAACCACATGAACCATGCCCGGGTTAGCATCGGCCATCGCTCCCAACAACCTTGGGATTCGGTTATAAGATTCCTCCCAATCACCGTACAACATCTTGAATGCGGCTTGCTTAGCCTTCCATGCCTTCCCGTACTTCACCTCATAGTTAAAGAGGGCTTTCACAAACTCCATGACCTGCTTGATGCTCATTATTGGAAACGACGCAACGTCATTGGAAAGCCTATAAGCGAGGAACTCGGAGGTGAGTTGTCGGTGCTCATGCTTTGCATCCTTGCCATCCACCATCGGGCCTCGGCACATGTGAGTTGATACGCAACTAGATATGTGCCAATCGGGACCTCCCTTGAATGGTCTAGCACGCACAATCCAAGGACATCCTTCCGCCTCGCACTTCACCGTGTAACGCTTCTTGATATCCGAGTGCACGACCGTGTAAGGACGATGATGCTTCACCGAGAAGTCCTTTATCCATTGATTAAATTCCAACAAGGTCTTAAACCTTGATCCTTTGCAAAAGCCATTATTCACTTCATTGCCATCCCGGTAAGAACTTGTCCTTGGTCCAAGCACTATGCCTTTGCCACCATCAACCGTGGCTTCATCCGTGAGACTAAGATCACGAAACAAAGGCACCCGATGGTCCCGCCCCAATACGGTATGGTGGATTTCGGCCTCTCTAGCCGTGAACCCCTCCTCGTCAACTTCTTCTTCGGGACCATCATCATCCGAGTCCAAAGCATAGCCTCGAGAATACGGGAGTTCACGGTCCATGTCATGTTGAGTGATATATTTCTCCAAATCACCAACATTGTTGTCATGGAGTTCAACATCATCATCATCTTCACCCTCACAATCATCATTGTCCTCTTCCAACACTTCGTCTTGGTGTCTTGAAATCGGGCTCAATGTTTGGCTCAAAGGAGGTTCAATCCATAGCTCTTGCTCCACGGGTGGAGGACTCCTACTATCCAATGGGGAAGCACGACGGTTCAAGTCGAAAGGCAATGAACTATCAACCTTATTGGTGGCAAATAGCTCAAGAGCCTTGTCTAATGATTCGGCCACCACCTCCTTGTATGCAAGCCAACGAGCCTCGGAGAAGATACGCATGGTCTTCCAACGGATATGCATTCCAAAACCCACATTATGTCTTCCTTCCAACTCAACAACATCACATGGGTCCATCCATTTCAATTCAATCCTCACTTGCTCCAAGACCTCGGCATAGGTGGGACTACGCTCAAACACAATATCTAGCTCATCCGGGTCCGGTTCTATGTTGCCTTTCAAAAAGGCATCCTTGTCCACATGATAAACATGAACAATTCTTGCCATCCCTAACACATAGGAGAATATGTTCATTAACTAACCATGACAAGATAAACAAAAGTATACTAGACACATTACCAAACCATAAAGCTAATAAGAACACCCTCTCTTACATAAGCAAACCCTAACCCTAACCCTAGCCATAACATTCCAATATACCTAACAATGTCATTTCAACAACCCTAAACCTAACTAAATGCTTCATACACATCTTTATAACCAACATTGGCCAATAAATCTAACAAATTTCCAAACATTTCTTTCCAAATCAAATTTCTAGGGTTTCAAGCCAAGTCCAACCAAAATGAAAGATTTCAAGAGGTCAAAACGGAGGGGAATGAGGGAGGGTACCTCTAGCAGCTGGGGAGAGGCACAAATCCACCAAATAAAGCTTCCAATGTGAGAGATTTGAGGGGGGGAGAAGGGGGCGCCTCCTTGCTCTTCTTCTTGCTTGGGTCGAGCTGGGAGTGAATGGGGAGGGGGGCTGGCGCGACAGCTTAAGTCCCAGAGTGTAGCGTCTATCTGCTAGGCGCTACACTTTAATGTGTAGTGCCTATCAGACAGGCGCTACACCCTGGGCATAGCGCCTGGGCATCACACAGTCGGGTGGGGCCAGGGAGGGGCCAGGCGGTGCCACGCTGGCAGGAGACATAGCGCCTAGATGAAAGGCGCTACACTGTAGCTGTTAGGCACTACCCAAAGGATTAGTGCCAGGGAAATAGTTTTCCAGATGAGTCATTTTGTGAAATCCTTTTAAGTTTGGGTTATTTTTGTCCATTCTGCCTAATGAGCATCCTGCCGCTCCTCGCCGCCAAACACATACACTTTCCTCCCTCAAGCTGCAGACTTAGCTTGAACACCTTAGTGCGGATCCAGCGCATGGTGCCATCCTCGCTTCCAAGTTGTTGTTGTTCCAAGATCTGAACCCGATGCAGAGCGACAACAGAGCCGCGTCGGCTGTGGTCGTCAGGCGGACTCTGCCGTGGAGCTTCCTCCCGATCAGGGGGCTCAGGAGCTCCGTTGAGGCAATCCGGCCAGTTTCAGCGTTGACGTGAAGGATTTGGAGTTTTCTCGACTTCCAGAATAGCCAGTGCGCTACACCATCGTGGCTCACGGCGGCGTACCCGTGGGCTATGGTGAATCCCTCCAGGCTGTTCTCCACATTGTCAGGGAACTTGATCGGAGCGCTCCAGCTCGGCTCGCCGGACGAGAATGCGTGGAGGATCCTCTGCCTCTCGCCGTCCGTTTCTGACCTGAGGACTAGCACTCTAAAGGAGGCAGAGTCCGCACCGGCGGTGATGGCGTAGCCCAAACAGGAGTTTGGCCTTAGGGTGGGCAGCACGTCCCACGTGCCGGCGAGCGAATCACACACGGCGAGCTGCTCGGCGCCGATGTAGCGGGGGAAGATGCGCACGAGGAGGAGGCCGTGGTGTGCGGCGAGCGGCTGCACCCACTCGGAGATGCCGGGGGCGTCGGGGATGTAGGAGCTGAGGAGGCGGCGGGACGAACGAAACCCCTTCCCAACGGCGCCACTCATCGGTGAAGAAGCTGACGAAGGACCGGTCCGGCCAGAGGAGGCGGAGGAAGGAGGGATCGGCCACTAGGGCGCGCCACCGCCTGCACGTGGCGGCGCAGCGGAAGATGGCCGATGCCTGCTCAAGGCGTGCGAGGATCTCCCGGATCACGTCTTCCGACAGCGTGGCGCCGGCGGTGGCCACCGTCGTCTGTGCCATCTTGCGTAGGGCCGAGACGGCCTACGATCTCATCGATCGATCGGAGGTCTTGCTGTTTTATCGATGGACGTACGTATAGGATTAGCATAGTTTGTTTAGGTATACGCACGCGCAGCAATCTGAGTACAGAACGGGGTCTGACATCTCCTCTAGCTAGACCACCAATGCAAGTAGCGCTAGCCCAATCTGAGTACAACCTTCGACCTAGAATCCGTTCCTTCTTGTTCATGGAAGAAACTGCCATGATGTAAGCAAATCTTGGTTAACACCAATAAAAAGGTGTCCATATTTCAAAGGTATTCATGTTTTTTACCCGCAAAAAAAAGTATTCATGTTTTCAGGTTACACAGCAGTGTTGGTTGTGTAATGTGCATAGGTTACACAACACAAAGGCAGGAGAAGGTAACACAAAAGGATTGGTTGTGTAATGTGTATATTATTGTTAGTCATGTTTTCCTGACTATAGGCATAACCAAACTAAGAAATGCAAGTATTATGTGGAAGCAAGATTAGACGGCAGTCCTAGATCTATACCCCATCCTAAATATCTAGTACTACTACTTAATGAAGGTACTTATCCTCTCCTAAATACACCAATAGCTCCCCCTCTCATGTCTCGTTTTTCATGCATTTCGGAGGATCGACATGAGGATGATCACGTTGCGGTTTGTATCGCGAAGGAAATTCTGGCCGATGAGGGTTCTGATTGGACTGTAGTGGATCGCCGGAAGGGTCGATCGCGATCCGAGATCGTCGCGGATTTCTGGCGTGGAGCAGGTTTTCCATCGCAGGAGTCGCGATACTGGGAGAAGCGGGCGCCGTGTCAGGATTCGCCAGGTGAGATCTCTTGCAGGTCGCCGGTGGAGACTCGGTCGTTGTCGCCCGCTTCTCGTCAGGCGCCGGTCGAGCGTAAGCGCTGCTCGTCTTCTTCGCCTTCCGGATTGCGGCTAGCAAGGCCGCCTAGGGTAGGTCGCTGGTGCGGCCCGCTGCCGCCCCGCCGTTTCACTCCTGCGCCGGTGCTGGGGCAGTTCTTTCCGCGGGCGGCGGATCGAGTGTCTGTGCCTAGTACAGTGGCTAGGGAGGAGGCGGTGATCGCGGAGCAGTTTCGCCTGCCGTTTTCGGAACTTCCTGAGCGTCGCGAGGATGAGGCCCACAGGCATGCGGTAGGGTTAGGGTTAGACAGATACGTACGACGCCAAGTCCGTATACGCCTGTCTCGACCTACCCTAACCCAGATCGCCTCGCCTATGCCTTGTACGCCGCCCGTCGTCATCTCGCCTACGCCGCCCGTCGTCATCTCGCATACGTCCAGCCCAGTCAAGATCTCCTTCGTCGGGCTCTCCTGCAGGTCTTTTGCTGAGGCTGCTGCGTCGGCCATGTCCCGTCCTGTGGCGCCGGCCGGCGCGAGTCTCCCCAGCAATGCGTTGCCAACATCCTCCCTGCCGCCGATAGCTGCGGCTGCTGTTACTGCTCCCTCGTCCTGTGCTGGCCCTGGTGTGGGGGTGCCTGCGCCGGTTATGCAACAAGTTGTGGCAGGAAGTATTGTGCCGCAACCGTCGGCGCCACTTCAGCCGCCAGTGCAACCTCCTCAGCCGCCTATGATGCCGTTGCAGCCTCCTTCGCATCGCCCGGGACCGCCGGCTTATATGCCTACTACGCAGTAGTTCGGTCAGCAGATGGGGCATCAATTTGCACAACCTCCTGGGCATTTTCAAAGGCCAGTGTTTCATCCAATAATCCCACCTCAGCAATTTCAGCAGCTGTTCCCGCACATGCATCAACCTGCGCCTCAGGCCCCTGCTATTTTGCCCACAATTGCAAAGAACAAGAGGAAGAAAAAGAAGAGTCAGGTTCCTGCACCTCAGGTACACCCGATTTAGTCCCAATTCGCGCAGGGGCAAAATTTCTTTGCGCCACCACCTCCTGGTCAGTTGTTTGCGCCTCCTGCGGTAAGTACTCCGACAGCGGCTGAGGTTGTGGTTCAAGACCCTTTGGTTGTTGCTGAGTCTAGCAAGACAAAGAAAGTTAAGTGTTGGAAGTGTTCAGTGGATACTCACGCAACAAAAAATTGTCCGGTTCAGCATTATTGTCTTGTTTGTAATAATTTGGCGCACCCTACTAACAGGTGCCCGACTCTCAGGTTGCCTAGACCGTCAATCATTGTGGCAGGTAATGGGACAGAGGACACACCGTTTAATAAGTTGCCTGATAGTATTTACAAGGCTAACTTAGCTCCCAAGAGAACTCCGATGGCGAAGGTAACTATTATTGGTTCTTCGGTGCCTACAGCTGTTATTGAATCTCAGATGACAAGGATCTGTCCTCTCAATACTCAGTGGAAGTGGGAGGCCCTCCCGCATGGAGATGATAGTTTCTTGGTCAATTTCCCGTCCTTTGAGGACCTCCAGAGGGTAGATGGGATCCAAATGCCGGTGATATCTCATGATGCCAGAATTGTGATTAGTGCTTGGGAAGTGGAAGACATCCCACATAAATTTGTGCTACCGCAACTGTGGGTTCATGTTGAGGGTGTACCCCATACTATCTGTCATTTCCATGGACTCTGGGCTATTGGCTCTCTTCTGGGGATTACTGTGGATGTAGATCTGGTGACTTTACACAGTCGCAATGTAGTTCGTATCTGTGTGGCTATGATGAATCCCAAGGCTCTTCAGAAATGTGTGGATTCAAAGGGTCATTTTTTAGGTGTCAACGCAACTTTGAAACTCAAAGGTTACGACTTTATCTTTAGGGAGGAGGCGAAGGATTTTATTCCGGACCCTGGTTTCACGCCTTTTTTCTGGAGGCGTAAGGGGGATGATCCTGAGGATGAAGACGATTGCAATGATGCTGAAAAGGATGCTCCTAATGGTAATGTTTCTCCTGCTATCCCACAAGGGTCTAATATGGAGGTAGACACATCTTCTAGTTTGGGTGGTTCCGGGGGCGTTTCGGCAAATAAGACAGTACAGGCTTTTATTGTTGTTACTCCTTTTAACCCGTCTCCTCAAACACCTCGGGGAAAGGAGATTTTGGCTCAAGCAAATTCGAGTTCTAGAGTGGTACCTTCGGCGGGGCCGGGTTCTACTACTCCTTTTCTGTTGTCAAGGTCATCGGTCGTTCGTCGCAGTTCGCCCGTGGTTGATTTTGTTCCGACTGTGTTTCAGTCCGTCATATGCAAACCTGTCAGTCGTGGGTCGTTTGCTGAGCTTCTGGCAGGGCCGGGGACATCTTTTGGCGGGATGCAAGCTGCTGTTCCGCGGACCAGTTCTGACACTGCAGCTAGACCACAGGAGGAGGCCGTGTTTGGCGAGCGGCCAGTCACGCAAACCTGGCCAGCGCATGCTCCTGTCGGGCCGGACTTAGCTGTCGTGCCGAGCAGTTTGGTTCAGCATGCTATGGCCAAGGAGCAGGGAGTTGTTTTTGAGAAGTCTGCGTTCAGGTGCATAGCGTTGATGATCAGGAGGTTCAGGTGCATAGCGATGATGTTCAGGAGCCGGATATTGAAGAGATTGCTGTTCTGGAGCAGGGCGTTCGGGTTTTTGATGATGTTGCTCAGGAGCTGATTTTGGAGGAGGACATGTAGGCGGCTGTTGGGCTCCCCTCTGCTTCACAGTTTATGCATGCAGCACCCGCTACAATTTCTGCTGAACAAGTTTCAACACTAGCTAAGGCCAGCAACAAGCAGGTTCCTGGGATCGCGCTGCGCAGGAGTGGTCGTCATACGGTATGTGCAGATGGGTCTAGTGAAACAGATGAAGACTCTCTCTCAAAGGCCATGCGCAAGAAGGCAGAAAAGAACTTGGATTCTAACGGTACTTCCTCGTCATCTAAGTCTTTTATATCTTTTTCATCTACGCAAATTTCTTCCAATCTCAATAAAGTAGGCATTAGTCTTGGTAAGAATGCTAGAGATGTTTCTATTTCTACCAAGGTTTTGAAGCGGATGGAATACGACCGTCTAACGGTTGCTCCAAAAGCCTCGACCTCTACTGTTTCCACTTATTCTGATGATGATGAGGATGTGAATGCCACAATGGATGGTCAGCTCCTATCTCATCTAGTTGGTGAAGTTCTGGAAGTTGGTTTCAATGAGGACAGATTAAGTTCAGCTTATGAACTAACTGCTTCCGGTCGGAAATCTTCTTCTGGAAAAAAATGCAATAAATCTCGGAAACGAGATTTGACTCCTAAATCCATATTTGTTTCCCAATGAATGGTATGTTTCTGAATAGCAGAGGTCTTCGTGACTTGGCTAAACATTTACATATTGCACTTTGCACTAGGGAACATAATTTGGATTTTATTGCTATTTCGGAAACAGGTAGAAGAGAGTTCTCCCAAAGTCTACTTGACCGTCTTTCGGGTGGTATAGACTTTGAGTGGTATTCTCATCCACCTAGGGGACAATCTGGAGGCATTTTACTTGGCGTAAGGGCGGACACCATGGAAATATTAGCTAGTTCGGAAGGAGAGTTTCACATAAAACTCAACATCCGTAACAAAGCTGATAATTTCAAATGGAGCCTTGTCGCTGTGTATGGTGCGGCCCAGGATGTGTTCAAGGCCGATTTTCTTCGCGAACTGGTTAACTTAGCGAAAGATAATCCGTACCCTATTCTTATAGGGGGTGATTTTAATCTGCTTCGGTTTCCATTCGAGAAGAGTAAAGGTCGTTTTGACGATCATTGGCCATTCCTTTTTAATGTTGTCATTGACAGCCTTGACTTGAAGGAAGTAACCATGATCGGTCGTCAATTTACTTGGGCAAACAGCCTGCCTGAACCAACATACGAAAAACTAGATCGTGTACTGATGGACTCGGATTGGGAAGAACATTTTCCCCGAGTCTCGGTTCGCGCTCTAGAGCGTATTGAGGCGCTGTCTGACCATGCTCCCATACTGCTGACTACTGGATTACCTCGGACACGGTGTTCCCGTCCATTCAAATTCGAACTTGGATGGTTACACCGGGAGGGTTTTCATGATATGGTCAAACAATATGGGAAAAACCGGTTAAGGGTAATACACCGATCCAGAGGTGGAACAATAAAGTGCGTATGCTACGCAAACACCTTGGTGGTTGGGCGCGTCACACAACTGGTATTCTTAAAAAAGAAAAACTTCGGCTATCATCTACTATTGATGACTTTGAAGCTATAGCAGAAAATCGTTTGTTAACTACGCGTGAAATTGAGCTGAAAAGCCAAGCGAATGCGGAGTTAGCACGGTTACTGCGTGAAGAGGAACTCAAATGGTATCAGCGTTCCAAAGCCCAATTTATTTTGTATGGGGATTCGAATACTAGGTACTTCCATAGTCTTGCTAATAGCAGACACAAGAAGAAACTTATTCGATCTTTAACGCAAGATGAGGGGACGATTGAGGGACATGAGCAGCTGAAATCCTATATTACAAATTATTATAAATGTTTGTTTGGGGAACCAGAGGAGGGAACTATCTCTCTAGATGAATCTCAAACAAATGATGTGTCTCAGGTTTCTGTCGAGGAAAATGACCTACTGACGGCTCCCTATTCTGAGGAAGAGGTCAGGAAGGCTGTTTTCCAGATGGAACATAATAAAGACCCTGGTCCTGATGGCTTTCCAGCTGAATTTTACCAAACCTTTTGGGATGTTATCAATTCAGATCTACTTGAAATGTTTTGTGCTTTGCACGCTGGTCAACTAGATTTGTTTCGCTTGAATTTTGGAGAGATAATTCTTTTGCCTAAGATTAATGAAGCAGAACAGATCCAACAATATAGACCAATCTGTCTTCTTAATGTTAGTTTTAATATTTTTACCAAAGTTGAAACGATTCGCCTAAATTCAGTGGCGGAACATGTAGTTCGCCCTTCACAAACTGCTTTTATGCAAGGTCGCAACATCCTTGACGGTGTGGTTACCTTGCATGAAACTGTTCATGAATTACATAGGAATAATTTGAATGGGGTTATTCTTAAAATTGACTTTGAAAAGGCCTATGATAAAGTCAAATGGCCTTTTCTTCAACAGACCCTTAGAATGAAAGGTTTTTCATCTGAGTGGCAAGCTTTAATCAACAACTTTGTGTCGGGCGGTAGTGTTGCCATAAAAGTTAATGACGATGTTGGTAAATACTTTCAGACAAAAAAAGGTTTGAGACAGGGAGATCCATTATCACCAATGCTATTTAATATAGTGGCTGATATGCTCGCTGTCTTGATTGAGCGTGCCAAGCTTGATGGCCAAATTGAAGGTGTGATTCCCCATCTAGTTGATGGAGGTTTATCAATACTTCAATATGCCGACGATACAATTTTATTTATGGAACATGACATTGAAAAAGCAAAAAATCTAAAATTGATACTTTCAGCTTTTGAGCAACTATCAGGGTTGAAAATCAACTTCCATAAAAGTGAATTGTTTTGTTTTGGCGAGGCCAGAGATGAAATTAGTCTTTATGCTGATCTCTTTGGTTGTAGTCAAGGTGTTTTTCCGATTCGGTATTTGGGCATTCCGGTTCATTACCGGAGGCTCACTATTGCTGAATGGAAAATCGTTGAGGAAAGACTACAACTAAGATTGAGCAGCTGGAAGGGTAAATTTCTCTCCATAGGGGGGATATTAGTACTCATTAATTCGGTACTAAGTAATATGGTACTGTATATGATATCTTTCTTCCAACTACGAAAAGGAGTCTTGAAAACAATGGACTATCTCCGATCAAGATTCTTTTGGCAAGGAGATAACGAGAAAAAGAAATACATGTTGGCTAAATGGAGTGTATTATGCCGCCCCAAAGATCAGGGTGGGCTGGGTATTCATGATCTTGAGATAAAAAATACAGCCCTACTTGGTAAATGGCTCTTCAAATTACTTTCTGAAGACGGCGTATGGCAAACTCTACTTAAAAGGAAATATATTGGTTCAAAAGCATTGTCACAGCTGGTTTGGAAACCAGGTGACTCTCACTTTTGGGCCGGTTTGATGGCAACAAAGAAAATTTTCTTCAGGTTCGGAACTTTTTCTATTAAGGATGGGTCTCAGATAAGGTTTTGGGAGGATAAGTGGCTGGGTAATGCTACACTCCAAGAACAATATCCTGCATTGTATTCTATTGTTCGTTACAAGGATGCGACGATATCCACTGTTTTAGAATCATTCCCGCCTGTTGTGACTTTTAGACGAGATTTAATTGGAACCAGGCTGGACTCTTGGATCGCATTGCTACATCGCCTAGCAAATGTACAATTGTCGCCTGGACCAGATGAATTTCGATGGAACTTAAGTGCGAAAGGGTCTTTCTCCGTGAGTTCCTTTTACAATGCACTTGCCCAGCCGGTTATGCCTGTTTTAGATAATAGGATGATTTGGAAGATGAAGATACCCCTAAAAAATAAAAATTTTGCATGGTATCTTCGTCGCGGAGTTATCCTTACTAAAGATAATCTTATTAAGCGGAATTGGCATGGAAACCCTATGTGTCTTTTTTGTCATCACAATGAGACAATCAAACACTTATTTTTTTAATGCAATTTCGCTAGATCTATATGGTCGGTTACCCAGGCAGCTTCAGGCTTGTATCCACCTCGTAGTATTGCCAATATTTTTGGGAATTGGCTACATGGGATAGATAACAAGTATAAGCTACTTCTTCGGGTTGGAGCGATTGCCATTATATGGTCGCTATGGCTATGTAGAAATGATAAAGTTTTTAATGATATAAATTGTTCTCTCCTGCAGGTTATTTACCGATGTACCAGCACACTGCGATCTTGGTCACTTCTACATCGTGTGGAGTACCACGACCTTTTCACGGAGGTGTGTACGCGGCTGGAGGATACGGCACGAGATTTGTTTACCCGGCATGGATGGCAGCATAATCTTCAGATAGGCCCTCCCTCTACATTTTAGGCGTCTTACAATTTCTCTGATATGTAATTCGCTTATTTATTTTCCTGTTTGGACTTCTGAACTATGGTGGCTGTGTGCATCTCAGTATGCAGAGGCCGGGTGTAATACTTAAACCTTTTAAGTAATAAAAGCATCCTTTATCGAAAAAAAGAGAGAAGTGTTCAACGAATATCTCGGATGGTCTACGAATTATTCCAAGAGGTCCCGCATGATCCTTGAGGTGTCCAAAATGGTCCGGGGGAGAGGGGGTACTAGGAGTCGTCGGTAGGTTCTACAATGTTGTCAAAGCTTCTGCAATATCTTAGAGGAGTCTGGACGGTCCCTTGTCTGGCCATCCTTTTGTTTCCTTTGGGGGCAAGCTGTTTTCATCCTTGGGTAACCCAAATTGGATTGTCATCTCTTGTTCTAGTACGACTCTTCGGCAGAACTTTGCCAAACTTTTGGGGGATGCCTTGGCCGACCTAGGGTGGGTTTACACCTATAAAAGGAGGGGCAAGGGTGCCGCAATACATGTCCCAAGTGGGAGTCCATGTCCCATACTTTAGCCACCACCCCGAGAACCAGAAATCCTAGACACCGCATGCAACACTACACTGGGAGCCACCTCTCTCTCAAGAGGAGAGATGATGGATCTCTACCTTTCTTTAGATCTAGTCTAAACGGCAATCATGGAGGCTTAAGATCTTCATCGACCTGATCTGCACTTTGACGGTGTGCTCGATCGCACGACGATGAGGTTACGATTCCCGAAATGTGTGGATACCTCAGAGGCGTTGTATGTTCGACACTTGATCATGGGAGCTGCCCAAGGAGATTCTTCTCGTGGATAATCGACTAGCTGCGGGAAACGGCAAATGACTACCTCAAAAACATCATCAAGTTTGCATCACGTGACAAGCATCGAGGGTATGATCTTGTTGCTTGCACCTCACATATGATCTTGGTTATTGCATAGGTAACATATTTTGTAACATAGTGCATTCGCCAAGAAAGCTCCCACATGGAGAAATATACGAAGGACTACAAAGTATTTTGGTAATGATATCATTGTGTACCTAGTGGATGACATTCCCACTACAATTTTAGAAGCTTTTGCATCTACATAATGTAGACAACTGGAAGGAAGCGGTTCAAAGCAACATGGATTCCATCTTGGCGAGTAGTGGCAGCGGCGACGGTTTTGGTGAGTCGTGGTGGAGAGGACGACGCGGTGGGGAGCATGGTGTGATTTGCAGATTTGTGAGTTGTCCGCTCGAGCAAGATGAGCCGATAGAGACGGAACGTTGGATTGACATATTGTACATCCACGATCTGTTGGATCAGACTAGATATGTTTGCCACATATATATACATTGTAGAAAAATACCAGTATCAAGCACTATGCTACATGATATCCGTACCAAGCCACCACCTGGAGTAGGACTAGGGGCAGATCAATCCTAAGTGTGTAGAGGAAATGCAACTCTTTTTTTGAAACATGTAGAGGAAATGCAACTCCATTTTCCCATGTTGATGCCATGGTCGCAATGTCTTCTGGACACAGAAGTTGGACTTGGACAACCGCAAGGGGTATGAAAGTGAGAGGGAGACCCGTGCGGAGAATGTTGGGAACAGACCCGTCTTGGCGTGAGAGGCCATGTAGTCAGTAAATCCGGTGATGTAGAAAAAACTATCTAGGCTGAAAATTATGTGAACTAACAACTTCTAGATTTGGTATGTCCGCTAAGAGATTCCCTCCTGATGCCCCCTATTCTTAGAATCCACTCGGAAAGTTTTTTTGGATACGGCCGCAACTTCTTTTGCTTATGAAACTCATCGTCTATTTTTCTTTGGTGGTATATCTCTATTCTCATTCACCAAACTGAATACGACAAACATTGGACTACCTATACGCTGAGATCAAGGTTGTGGGGAGAATCCCTGGGAGATGTATATATGGGTCACCGGACACCAGATCGACTGAGTAGCATGAGACCATGGGTACATGAGAAGGATGGCTGTGAAAGCAATGTCCCATCACCTATCTTTTTGCCTGAAACTTTTAATTAGCACGTGCAATACAGGATTGGCGTGAGCAGAATACATAAAATTGGCGTCCGTGACCAGAATTGTACATATACACAAGAGCAAATAATGTGGCATTTGTTTTCATATAATGAGTGTGGGTGAGATTGAAGCAGGTGGTACATTCATTTACCATCGTGTAAATGTCGGAAATATTTGTACGCAGAGCCTATGAAATCTTTTCCATACGTCCTCTCTTACAGTGATCAGATGGTGCGGGTTCTGTTCTCAGGGCTAGCCAAAGGACGCCAGCTTGAGATTTTTTTCTGCTTTCGATGAAAGAAACTAGGATCTGCAATTTAGCAGATTGTGCCATCAAATCGATCAGAAATTAGCCATCGATTATAGAACCTAATGAATGTGGCAGTTAGCACAGAGGCTCTTGCCAAACGTAAGAAAAGAAGACAGAATTGGACCAAGGAAGTCATGGCTAGCTGAAAATGCTTCTTTCTGTCGAGAAATAATGTGTGTTGGAGTAAGGGCATCTCTAATCGATCCCTAAAAACTTACAATAGTAAATCGACTTCTAAAATTTATAGGAGTATAAAGGTTGGCGGTTTCTAACCGAATTCTATATTTAGAGGAGTAAAACTGTAACACCCTCGGTCACTCCGGACCGACGGCTGTCACTTCTGGCAGCTCAATAGGATCTCTAGACTAACCCCATAGACCAACACTAGTCTTTTCTGCGTACTTTGTCCTCACTCATGCGCACCCGGTATCCAGTTCCCGGTCGGTCACCCATCCTAGAATTGCTCTAGACCAAGCACGCTTAACCTTAGAGTTCTTTTCGAATGAGCTTCCGGAAAAGAAGTTGCAACTTGTTGGTATGGGTTTCCTATCAATCCTATTGAACCATGCGCCAGGGTCTCACAAAAACTTTTTTGGCCCATTTCTTTCTAGCATTTCACATATGCATTTCATACATTTCAAATAGAGTTCATCATCCAAGCAATTCAAACATAAGGACAATTCAAATACAAGAAACACAACACTTAAACAATAGAAAAGCATATAGTTCATCGAATCAAACAATTTGAAATAAAACATGCATAGTGTTCATCCAAAAAGTAGACTCCATCACCACATCGATCAAGGTCACCCAAAAAGAAGCATATTGACCTTGTTTGATCCAAAAAAAAAACCAACATATCACCTCATATGTTGTGGACCATCTCCAAAGAACTCAAACATCATCTCTCAAGAGCTCATCTCCACCTCCTCCTAGGTCACCATCTCCACCATCACCCTCACCTCTTCCTCGGTCAACTCCATCACCACTATGAAATCATTGAAGGATCTTTTGACGAGTGAACTTCCAATACTTTGCATCCATGGCATCCATGTTGCTTGGGTTCATGAACATGATAACACATTCGTTGGACTCTTTATATTTCCCTATCCTCTCCTCCTATAGTGCAAGCCTACGCTCATCGGTCTTGGCCTTCCTCTCTTTGGTGGCCATCTTCTTCCTCCACTTCTCCTCCTCCATGGCCTTGAGCTCGGCCCACCTTGCCGCCTTTTCCTCTTTCCCCTCGGCCGCCAAATCTTTCTTGTCTCAACCATAGCACAAAGCTCATCTTTATATCCTCCTTGGGATCCTTTCTTCTTCCTCTCTTTTGTAATATTTGCCCCCTCGGGCCTCTTGTGTGGGTCCTCATCTTCCTCATCATTGGTCTCGATGGAGATGCTAACCCTTGACCTATTTGGAGTGGTCTCCCAATTCCTACGCACCCACTTCTCATTTCCAACGAGCTCGGTGTAGCATTGGTGCAAGTTGAAAGATTTCCCACCATTCTTCGTATTACATAGCTTGTAGAGGTCTTGGATGATCGAGCCATACTCGGTAACGGGCACCCCACTTGGTTGTGCATGGTTCACTTGGTCAACACAACCGGACCAACGGTTGCATTGCTCTAGAGTGGCGCCCCACCAGAGGCCGAGAGAGCCGTGTGTGCGGTGGCTTGGAACTATGACCGTGTTGTTGTAGTGCTCCTCGATCTGAATCCAAAACTGTTCCTTGGATTGGTCGGTGCCAATCGATGCATCGACTGACACATTCATCCAAGCATAGCACAATTCAACCTCCTATTTTTCTCTGTAGTATGTAGATCTTGTTCTCTTCGTGCTCCCTTGTGTGTCTTCCACCTCTTCCTCCTCCACATCTACTTGCTCGGTGACCTCAAGCTCTTCTTCGTCAAAGTTGATGTTATCGATCCCGTACGCATGGCTACCGTCCAAATATGACATGAAGTCGTCCACCTCCGACTCCAACACACTACAAACCATCACAAAAGCATCATCCACGGCTACAACCATCATCGGATGAGAGGCCAATGGGAAAAAACAAGATTTTTTACCTTGTTGGCGTTCCATCAAGCACTTCGCGGTCATCGAGGAAGACGACGGTCGGACTGGGTGGCCAGACTCAGGGACGGTTCGCCAGCAAGGCCCTTCCAGACGGAGGAGCCGGTGCTGCCTTCGGAAGTGTTGTTGTGGCCTTCTTCCTCTTCTTGGTAGCCGCCGCCTCGTCGAGTACCACTTTCGCTGGAGTCGGCTTGCTCTGCCACCAACCGGACACAGGAGCTAGCGGAGAACGAGGTGGCACCTCTGGAGCCTCTACACGCTTGTTGTCGGCCTTGTAGGAGGTTGTCACAGCTGTGGCAGCGGTCCGGATGACGTTGTTTGCTCCCAATCTTTTCCTTCACGCGCGCGACGGAAACGGTTGATTGTGGCGGCGTCGAGACGACTTAGTTGTCGAGAATGGTCAGCAAGGGTGCGGCCGCGAACTACGCATTGTTTGTGGCCGGAGTCGGTGACATCAGCGCCGATGGGAAGGTGGGCGGGCAGGAATAGCAGGACACGGGAACCGTCGGGCAGGAGGTGGGAGTAGGCTGAAATTATTCTCTAGAGTGGTCCACTAGTCCTATTTTTACTCCTCCGTTGCCGTTTTTGGCACCCGGCTCACATAGTTTTTACTCCTCTAAACGTTTTAGGGATCAGTCATGTGCAAATATCTTAAATGTTTCTCCTCTAACTAGTTTTTAGGATTGGTTAGAGATGCCCTAAGCTCTGGACTAAACCATCACCAGAGCGTGCATGCTTTTATCACCAGAGCGTGCATGCTTTTATGCTTCCCCGCAAGTGCAGGAAGTACAACCAATCCACTAAATTTTAAGGGCCATCATAGCTAGTGTCTTTGCAAAAACTTTGCCGTTGCCCATAGTAATAGATCAAGAATTAAAAATAGTGTCTCGCCAAATACTTCCTCCGTCCCAAAATAACTGACTTGAGTTTATTAGATTTGGATGTATCTCAGTTATTTTGGATGTATCTCAGTTATTTTGGGACGGAGAGAGTATATGTAAGAGCCCACTTTCTTACACCAGTACATATCTTGATAATTTATAACGGGATGGCTCCAAACAATTGTCCCTTAGCTAGCAGTAATATCTAGATTTAAGAATGTATTGTTCGAAAGACCTTGTAATGTCCTCATCAAGTATTGCCTGGTGACATGTGGATTTTTGGTTGTGTATAGTTTTTTTAAAATCAGGGGTGGTTGTGTACATACATTTATACATACACTCATATATATGTTCTGCATGAAACTGTTGGACCTATAATTTGTGTATCCTAATGTAGTTCATCTCCGGTCCATAACATCTTATTAACTTAGAGCATCTTTAGCAGACACCGTAAACATCGACCTGTTAAAACATGTTCTGGATGCACAGAAAACATGGTTTTTAGTTCGATTCTGCGCCAGAAAGAGTAGAACCATAATAGTGAACTTAAATTCAAAAAAAAAGGATTCATGGCAAATTTTGGCAAGATCACCATCAGTTCATGTGGGCAGCACCGGTTCATCACAACATCCACAACGATTCTTTGTACATACGAACGAAAGCCAAATATGCATGGGTCATTGTGGCCGCTGCAACATCCACAACGATTCTTTGTACATACGAACGAAAGCCAAATATGCATGGGTCATTGTGGCCGCTGCCCTATCCTACCATGTCCAAAATGGGCTCGGAGAAACCTCATCGGAGCCTAGGGCACGGATGAGTTGGAGGCGGCGAGCTCAATCGAAGTTGGAGGAGACCTCGATGATCTCCTGCTTGACGCGGCACTCCGCCAGTTTCTACTCCACGGTCTCCCTCTGTGCGTAGGCCTGGTGCTTCTCACGCTCGGCGTCCCAAGGCTCCTGCTCCATGGCGTCGTCGACCAACATCAATGCCCAATGCAGATCCTCCACCTCAAGCTTCTGGGTCGCTCGATGAGCTCGCACCGACCGGCGTGTCATCTTCTCGAACGCCTGGCGCTCCGCCTCCTCGGAGTCGAAGAAGTCCTTGAGCACGACGTGGTTCCCCTCCTACTCATTGTTGGACGACACATACACATTTGGCAAGGACGGCGACATGTCAGAGTCGGTGAGCTCGAAGAAGGGGTTGTGCGAGGGTGGCCTCCGAGTGCGGCACGAGCTCCCTGCGTTCGTGGCATTGCGTGTCTGCCGGCTGACGCGAAATGGAGGCAACGGAGCACGAGGCCTGTGGGCGAAGCGGCGTGCCATGCTCCCCGGCTCCACATCCACAGCCTCATGCTGACGCTAGTCGTGGTAGATGTAGTGCAGGGAGGCGTGCTTGCGTGCACCGTCGGCGGTGATGCGACGCTTGCACTCCTGCTCGAGGACGGCACCTCTGTGGGAAGTATCGCCGCGGGAGGACCTGGGACGGTCGATTTGGCCTCCAGCGACTCCGATTGAGCTGCACCTAGATGACATCAGGTGCTCGCGGTGGTCGATCTACTATGTGATGGCGGATTAGCGGCGGCGGCGCCAATTGCGTGGCAGCGATACTGTGACGGAGCAGTGGAGGAGGGGGGAAATTGGCTCGGGACACAACCTGTAAAACCCTCACCGAACGCTACATATATCAGTGCGGGAGGGGTTTTTTGGTGGACCAAAAAAGTTTTTCGGACAGACCATGTTTACAGGGTCTATTCGGGTCAAAAAAAAGGCGAGCCAAAACTGAGAAACCGACGGAATTTATCGGTTCGGGTGGGTATATAGTGTCTGCTAGAGATGCTCTTACAAAAAGCACAATATTTCGATGCACAATGATAAAGGGAGCAAATAATGTATCAAATTCTAGGATGGAAAGACTAGGCGTCGTTGCTTGGTGCCATTCTTGGGAAAGCTTTCTAGGAATATGTGACACCGTAGCAGACGGGTTGTACATCAAGTAACTGGCTAGCAGGTCGGGGTGGGCAGGATTGCGAATGAGAGGTCCAGCCCCGCTTACAATCACTCTAAAGTAGATGGATGAGGTAGTTTGTAGCACGTGCTTGTGCATAGGGCTAAATCAGAATATATAACAGCCTCCATTTATGGGCCTTATGGTAGCGATTACCATCCCGAGATCTCTCAGCATGCTCACACTAGAGGGAATCAAAAACAGAAGAATAAATGTTCAAATTTTGCATGCCACGATTGTTATATGTTCACAAACCAAAGACTATCTTAGGTGGACGCTGCAACTGACCTCTGTCTGGTCAATTTCCATCAGTCTATATATTGAAGTATAAAGCGACTACAACAAGAATATATATTTATATACAACCATTAGAGACATTTGTAGTTTCTAGATAAAGTCCATTTGCTTCTAGATAAATAGATACTCATTTTATAGATGGAACTAGCTAGACTTTGCTGAATTGCACATGGTCCAGATCTTATGTACAGGGAATATACTAGTGAATTTCTGAACCAACTCCCCCCACCCCACCCCCTCCTCATTTTCATTAGTCGGCTAATTCAACTGTATACCTTTGAACATCGATAATTTCAATAGCCTTTAAGCTACTCCCTCCGGTCCATGTAATGATGACTTTGATTTGTCTAGATTTGAATGAATCTAGACGCTATTTAGTATATAGTTTCATCCAAAATTTTGACAAATCAAAGTCAATTAATATGGATCGGAGGGAGTACTAAACAATTCATTTTATTGGGGTAATTGTGTCAATAAAATCCAGATATTTAAGACAGGAAAACATGATCTTTATGTCAAGAGCTTTGGTGCTCTTTTCAGTGGCAAGTTTTCAGCGCTTACTCTTCTCTGGTCAAACATGTCCCCTGTCCCGACAGTAAACACAATCACAGTATGCCCGTTCCTCAAGTTTTTCTGCACAGGGACTTGTCCAACGTTGCCACAAACAATTACCTAACAAAAACAGCCACTAAAAACCCACTTAAATTAGTGGGATGTCTGCATAAGCCCACTTATATTCTGTGGCATATGCGGCTCGATGCGGGTGTCCCGCAGGCTTATTCTTGAGTGCCTGTTCTTTCTGGGACGGTGATAGAAATGAATTTGAGCTGAATGTATTGTTAGTAGTTTTGAGCTAGGCGACCTGAAGCATATTTGTCCCTACTTCGTCTTCGCCCACCTAGTTGGGAGCATCGCAACCTTTCTAAATGTACGATGTGTCGTGGGGTATTTATGTTGTCTGCATGTTTGGGAAATGTCTGATGTCTCCATCTGTTAAGTATTCTTTCTTGGCAAAGGCTATGCTTAGCTGCTGAATTTGACTGATGCGTGGCAACATGTATCATGTACGCATGCAGCATGTTGTGCTAGATGCCTGTAGCTCATTGTGAATACTGTACTATTGATTCTATAAGATTGTGGTCAATCTTTTTTTCTTGATACCGTTTTGGACAAAAACTACTGGAACTATGATATGCTGAGACTTGTTATTTCTTTTATGTTATATGATTGTAAATTAATGTTAGCCTTTTTACCACATGAGTTTTTGATCCCATCTATCACTGTCATCTTTTAGGAGTCGATGCAGAAGTTCAGTGGTTCCCCCTTGATCTGGTTTAGAATGAGTTCTTGCTGGATGCTTTTGTTCGCTTTGATAAGATTACCTTCTTAGAAATATATTTAAGCTCTTGTAGTGCACTACTGTCGATTGAGTGCATTTATTTTAAACTTGACTCGATCTTTGTATCGTGGATGTGAACCATGTACTGGCCAATGAATCTTGTCAATGACACTTTTTGAACAAATGCATGAATCCTGTCAATGATCACTTGTGGACGATCTTCTTGAATCATGTCAATGTTCACTTGTTGAAGAAGTGCATTATCTTGTTGAAGAAGTGCCGGAAAAGGTGAAAACAACCGGTAATAGTAGAGTTAACAGCCGGCAAAACTAATTGCATTTGGGGGCAATCAAACGGACGGAAATAAAACCAACAGTCGGGAAAACTATGAACAGCCGGCAGATCTCTTCGCCGGTAGTTGAGATGGTCTGCCCGGAAAGAAACAAGATTGCCTGCAAAGCTAGATCCAAGAGGGCAGACAAACAATCGGCCAAGAACTTTTCCGAGAGGGTTTTAGCGGGCAGGTAATAAAGCCGAGAAAAATCCTTTGTCGGCAGATAAATTGCCCTCTAAAGTAACCTTTCCCGGAAGATAGTGAGCCCCCGCATTTGGGCCGTGGTGTAGTGCGTCCTCCTATGATGAAACTATTGAGTGAATTCCACATTTTACCACCGAAACCCATGAGCTAGTTTGATCTACAGATCTAGTTCTTGATTATTGTGGTTGTTAGGCATGTTTTTCGAGAAAGATGGCAGAGGTGGTCTTGTCCTGCTCCAAGTATTCGATGTACTGGACCATGAACACTCAACTAGAAAATGGTCATATATATGTGTATGTATGTATAGTATGACCAAATTATACTTTTTACCCCCTAGTTTCGTATATTTTCCACCAATTACCCCATTTAACACCCCATTTAGTAAAACTTTTGCTAGTGTATACAACTTTTACAATTTTACCCTGCGATTTCTGTTGGAGATATGCCCTAGAGGCAATAATAAATGTAGTTATTATTATATCTTTGTGTTTATGATAAATGTTTGCATTCATGCTATAATAGTATTAACAAGGAAACATTGATACTTGTGTGATTTGTAAACTTATTTTGAAGTCCCTAGTATAGCCTCTATACTTCACTAGCTTGTTGGTTGATAAATGATTGTGGTTTCCCTATCATGAACATTGAGATGTTATCAACAACAAGATCATATCATTAGGAGAATGATATGGTGGACATACTCCTATAGATAAGCGTAGCATAAAGATCAAGTCATTTCAATAGTTCAATTGCTATATGCTTTCTGATACATAGTAACCTAATTCCTTCGACCATGAGATCATGCATATAACCTTTACCGGATGGATGCTTTGATGACATCAAACACCACACCGTAACTGGGTGGCTATAAAGGTGGCATTGAGTGTTCGGAAAGTATTGGTTGAGACACATGGATCAAGAGTGGGATTTGTCCATCCATATGACGGATAGATATTCTCTGGGCCCTCTCGGTGAAATGTCATCCAATTAGCTTGCAAGCATGTGACTGGCTCACAAGAGATCACATATCACGGGAACGAGAAAAGAGTACTTATCAGTAACGAGGTTGAACTAGGTATGCAGAGATACCGACGATCATAACCTCGGATAAGTAACATATCGTGAGACAAAGGGAAATTGGTATCGTATGTAAGTGGTTCATTCGATCGCAAAGTAATCGTAGAAGTATGTGGGAGCCATATGAATTTCCAGATTCCTCTATTGGTTATTGTTCGGAGAAGTGTCTCGATCATGTCCGCATAATTCACGAACCGTAGGGAGACACACTTAAGGATTCGACGTTGTTTTGAGTAGTTATGGTATTATGAGAAAGAGACCGAATGTTGTTCGGAGTCTCGGATGGGATCCGGGATATCACGAGGTGATCCGGAGTGGTCCGGAGAATAAGATTCATATAAGGAAAGTCCCGTTTCGGAGTTCGGAAATGATTCTGGTGAATGTTCTAGAAGGTTCCGGAATGTCCGGCACTCCGGGAGGGGGGAGGGGTACATGAATGTGTCATTACATATTGGAATGATTGCATCATGTACTAAGTGTTCTTGCTGTTCCAAATAAAGGATTAAATTGAATCCTAAAACAGAAAAGTCAAATGTCCAGTTTGAAAGTCAAACGGCTAAAACAAGAAACTGTGGGAAACAAGCAAGAGGAGTTGGGAACCGACTTGGGGGAGGAGTCTCCTCCCCAAGCCGGCGCGCCAACCAAGGCCGACTTGGGGAGGGACTCCCCTCCCCTTGGCCGCACCCTCCACCCATAAAAGGAGGGGCAGGGCCTCCTCCTCTAGACACACAAGTTCCTATCCTCTAATCTCCGGTTTAGAGCCGTTTTGGTTTAGAGCTTCTAATTGCCCTAGCCTTCGGTTTAGAGCCTTCTAATTGGTGTGTCTAATCCCTAGACCACTAATAGCCCTCTCTCATACTCCACCATACTCGCTCCGGCTTAAGGCGAAGCCCTGCGGGATCTCCCCTCTACTTCCGGTACCACGCCGTTGTGCTGCCGGAATCACGAGGAGAGTGCTACAACCTCTGCTGCCTGCTGGAACAAGGGAGAGGAAGGTCTTCGTCGAGTACCGAACGTGTGACCGACTGCGGGAGCGCTGCCGGAAGGATCGTCTACACGATCTTGAGATCGGGAAGAGTACGACTACATCACCCACGAGAATCCGCTCTCGTTAAACACTTTGGAATCTTCGAGGGTAAGTTATTCCACCGACTCGTTGCTACAATCTAGTAGATAGATCTTGGCTTGTTTGTTTGTATGCGATAGAAAATTTTTGTTTTCCATGCTACGAAACCCTACAGTGGTATCAGAGCCGTGTCTATATGTAGATCTGTTGCACGAGTAGAACACAATGGTCATTGTGGGCGTTGATGCTTTTATTGTCGATTACTTCTTGTGTACTTTGCATCTTGCGGTATGTTGGGATGAAGCGGCCCGGGCTAACCTTACATGACATCGTTCATGAGACTTGCTCCACGCTTGACATGCAACTTGTATTGCATAAGTGGCTTTGCGGGTGCCTGTTTCTCCTAGCATAGTTAAGATCCAATTTACAACGGGTGATCAACAATGCTAGTATCAATGTTGTGGTTCTTGTTCGTAAGTTAGAACGACACTTGTTGAAAGCCCCAAACCACGTAAAATATGCAAAGAAAGTAGAGGCGTCTAACTTTGTTTTGCAGGGGTGTGCAGTGATGTGATATGGCCATGATTGTGATTATATTTGATGTATGCAATGTTCCTTATTGTAAGTTGGCAACCGGCAGGAGCCATATGGTTGTCTTTAATTTATGTTAAGACCCCGTGTCTATTCAAAGTAGTTGTAATAGTTGAAGCCGGTGGACGACAACCATGGAGAAGCGTCATTGACCTTGATGCAATGCCGGTGATGATGGAGATCATGTTCGTGCTTGAAGATGGAGATCGGAAGCACAAAGAAGAAAGGCCATATCATATCACATATATATTAATTGCATGTGATGTTAATCCTTTATGCATCTTGTATTGCTTAGTAGACGACGGTATCATTATAAGATGATCCCTCATGCACATCAATTTCAAGTCATAAAGTGTTCACCCTTAGTTAGCACCGTTGCTAAAGCTTGTTGTTTCGAAGCACCACGTGATGATCGGTGTGTTAGATTCTGCAAGTGTATACAACGTGAGCAAGCCAGATTTGCTCATGCGGAAACTAAGGTTTGATCTTGACGAGCCTAGCATGTACAGACATGGTCTCGGAACACGGATCACCGAAAGGTAAAGCATGAATCATATAGTAGATATGATGAACATGTCGATTGTTCGCCATTGAAACTATGTCGACTCTCGTGATGATCGGTGTTGATATGGTGGATTTGGTTTGTGTGATCACTAAAACAATGTGAGGGATATTGTTTTGAGTGGGAGTTCACCTAGTTTAATTTCATTATTAATTTGAACTCAATTTGTCATAAACTTAGTCTAAACTATTGCAAATATGTTGTAGATCAATGGCAGCCCCTACCATCAATTTTAATGCGTTCCTAGAGAAAGAAAAGTTGAAAAACAATGGAAGCAACTTCGCGGATTGGTTCCGCAATTTGAGGATTGTCCTCACAGCTGGTAATTTGACCTATGTGCTGGATGCACCGCTGGGTGACCCACCTGCAGCTGATGATCCCGATGAAGTAAAGAATGTTTACCTCGCTCGGAAGAATCAGTACTCCATAGTTCAGTGTGCTATCTTGTATGGTTTGGAATCGGAGCTTCAGAAAAGGTTTGAGGATTCAGACCCATATGATATTGTCGAGGATCTCAAATTGATTTTTGATACTCATGCGGCAATTGAAAGCTATGAGGCTTCTGAAA
Organism: Avena sativa; assembly: GCA_916181665.1. Classification (NCBI taxonomy): domain Eukaryota; kingdom Viridiplantae; phylum Streptophyta; class Magnoliopsida; order Poales; family Poaceae; genus Avena; species Avena sativa. Next base: position 295,302,356 of record OV702282.1, read on the forward strand.
AGTTCTTTAACTTCAAGATGGAAGAGGGCAGCTCCGTTAGTGAGCATGTGCTTAAGATGTCTGGGCACGCAAACAAACTTCAAAGCTTGGGTATAGTGATTCCTAATGCTTTGGGGATTTACCGTGTCCTCCAATCACTACCACCAAGTTACAAGAACTTTGTGATGAACTACAACATGCAGAACATGAACAAGACGTTGCCAGAACTCTTTGCCATGTTGAAATCTGCAGAAGTGGAGATCAAGAAAGAGCACCAAGTGTTGTTGGTCAATAAGACCACCAAATTCAAGAAAGGCAAGTCTAAGCAAAAGGGACACTTCAAGAAGGGTGGTAAGAAAGTTACCACGCCGGCGAAGAAGACCAAGGCTGGACCTAAGCCTGATACTGAGTGCTTTTACTGCAAGGGAGAAGGTCACTGGAAGCGGAATTGCCCAAAGTACTTGGCGGATTTGAAGAACGGCAACATCAAGAAGAAAGGTATATCTGATATACATGTTATTGATGTGTATCTCACTAGTACTCGTAGTAGTGCCTGGGTATTTGATACTGGTTCGGTTGCTCATATTTGTAACTCGAAACAGGTGCTACAGAATAAACGGAAGCTAGCGAAGAACGAGGTGACGATGCGCGTGGGAAACGGATCAAAGGTTGATGTGATCGCGGTTGGCACGCTACCCCTTCATCTACCATCAGGATTAGTTTTATACTTAAATAATTGTTATTTGGTGCCTGCGTTGAGCATGAACATTATATCGGGATCTTGTTTATTGCGAGACGGTTACTTATTTAAGTCCGAGAATAATGGTTGTTCGATTTATATGAGTAATATGTTTTATGCACATGCACCTATGATAGATGGTCTATTCTTATTGAATCTCGATAGTGGAAATACACATATCAACAACATTGAGGCTAAACGTTTGAAATCAAGCGATAATTCGACCTATATGTGGCACTGTCGTCTTGGTCACATTGGAGTGAAGCGTATGAAGAAACTCCATTCCGATGGACTTCTTGAATCACTTGATTTTGAATCACTTGAAAGATGCGAAGCATGTCTGATGGGAAAAATGACCAATACTCCATTTTCTGGGATGATGGAGCGAGCTACGGACTTATTGGAAATCATACATACCGATGTGTGTGGTCCAATGAGTGTAGCATCGCGCGGTGGTTATCGTTATGTTCTTACCTTCACGGATGATTTGAGTAGATATGGGTATATCTATTTCATGAAACATAAGTCCGAAACTTTCGAGAAGTTTAAGGAGTTTCAAAGTGAGGTAGAGAATCAATGTAACAAGAAGATTAAATTTCTACGTTCTGATCGTGGAGGTGAATATCTAAGTTACGAGTTTGGCGAGCATTTGAAGAAATGCGGAATACTTTCACAATTGACACCGCCGGGAACACCACAGCGTAATGGTGTGTCCGAACGTCGTAATCGAACTCTCTTAGATATGGTTCGTTCTATGATGTCACTTACAGATTTACCGCTATCATTTTGGGGTTATGCATTAGAAACAGCCGCATTCACTTTAAATAGGGCACCGTCTAAATCCGTTGAAACGACACCGTATGAATTATGGTTTGGGAAGAAACCTAAATTGTCGTTCCTTAAAGTTTGGGGATGCGAAGCCTATGTAAAGAAGTTACAGCCGGACAAGCTTGAACCCAAAGCGGAAAAATGCGTCTTCATAGGATACCCAAAGGAAACTATTGGGTATACCTTCTATCATAGATCCGAAGGCAAAATCTTCGTTGCCAAGAATGGATCCTTTCTAGAGAAGTAATTTCTCTCGAAAGAAGTGACTGGAAGGAAAGTAGAACTCGACGAGGTTGTCGAACCTTCTCTCGAAATTGCGAGTAGCGCAGCACCGGAAGAAGTTCCTGTGGTGCCTGCACCAATAAGAGAGGAAGCTAATGATGGTGATCATGAAACTTCGGTTGAAGTTGCTACAGAGCCTCGGAGGTCAACGAGAACTCGTACCACTCCAGATTGGTATGATCCCGTTATGAGTGTCATGTTGGTGGATAACACCGATGACCCCGAGACATATGAGGAAGCGATGATGAGCCCAGATTCCAATAAATGGCAAGAAGCCATGAAATCCGAGATTGGATCCATGTACGAAAACCAAGTATGGACTTTGGTGGACTTACCGGATGGCCGGAAGGCTGTCGAGAACAAATGGATTTTCAAGAAGAAAACAGATGCTGATGGTAATGTTACTGTCTATAAAGCTCGACTTGTCGCAAAAGGGTTTCGACAAATTCAAGGAGTTGACTACGATGAGACTTTCTCACCAGTAGCGAAGCTAAAGTCTGTGAGGATTATGTTAGCAATCGCTGCATATTATGATTATGAGATATGGCAGATGGATGTCAAAACAGCATTCCTCAATGGAGATATTGATGAAGAGTTGTATATGATGCAACCCAAAGGTTTTGTCGATCCTAAAGATGCTAACAAGGTATGCAAACTTCAACGGTCCATCTATGGATTGAATCAAGCATCCCGAAGTTGGAATCAACGTTTTGATAAGGTAATCAAAAGTTTTGGTTTTATACAAACTTATGGAGAAGCTTGTATTTACAAGAAAGTGAGTGGGAGCTCTGTAGCATTCTTAATACTATATGTGGATGACATATTGTTGATTGGGAATGATGTAGACCTTCTTAATAGTGTCAAAGAATATTTGAATAATAGTTTTTCAATGAAGGATCTTGGCGAAGCAGCTTATATATTAGGCATAAAGATTTATAGAGATAGATCGAAACGCCAAATATCATTGTCACAGAGTACATATTTGGACAAAGTTCTAAAGAGGTTTGGAATGGAAGATAGCAAGAAAGGGTTCTTGCCCATGTTTCCCAATACGATCTTGAGTAAAACTCAAAGTCCGACATCGGCAGGAGATAGAGAAAGGATGAGTAAGACTCCCTATGCCTCAGCCATAGGATCTCTAATGTATGCCATGCTATGTACTAGACCCGACATTGCATATGCTGTTAGTTTAACTAGCAGATATCAAAGTGATCCAGGAGTGGATCATTGGACAGCGGTTAAAAACATCCTTAAGTACTTGAGAAGAACTAAGGATATGGTTCTTTCTTATGGAGGTGATGAACAGCTCGTTGTTAATGGTTACACCGATGCTAGTTGGAACACCGATCCAGATGATTCTAAATCACAATCTGGATACGTATTTATTTTGAATGGTGCAGCAGTTAGCTGGAGGAGTGCAAAGCAAAGCGTTGTGGCGAGATCTTCAACTGAATCGGAATACATGGCTGCTTCGGAGGCTTCACAAGAAGCGATATGGATGAAAGAGTTCATTACAGAGCTGGGTGTGGTTCCTAGTGCGCTGGACCCAATGTCTATCTACTGTGATAACATGGGCGCCATAGCCAATGCGCAAGAACCAAGGTCACACAAGAAGCTGAAGCATATCAAGCTACGTTTTCACGCTATTCGAGAACATATCCAGAATGGGGATATAAAGATTTGCAAAGTACACACAGATCTGAATGTGGCGGATCCGTTGACTAAACCTCTCCCGAGGGCAAAACATGACCAACACCAAACTGCCATGGGTGTTCGGTATATTACCATGTAACCTAGATTAGATGACTCTAGTGCAAGTGGGAGACTATTGGAGATATGCCCTAGAGGCAATAATAAATGTAGTTATTATTATATCTTTGTGTTTATGATAAATGTTTGCATTCATGCTATAATAGTATTAACAAGGAAACATTGATACTTGTGTGATTTGGAAACTTATTTTGAAGTCCCTAGTATAGCCTCTATACTTCACTAGCTTGTTGGTTGATAAATGATTGTGGTTTACCTATCATGAACATTGAGATGTTATCAACAACAAGATCATATCATTAGGAGAATGATATGGTGGACATACTCCTATAGATAAGCGTAGCATAAAGATCAAGTCATTTCAATAGTTCAATTGCTATATGCTTTCTGATACATAGTAACCTAATTCCTTCGACCATGAGATCATGCATATCACCTTTACCGGATGGATGCTTTGATGACATCAAACACCACACCGTAACTGGGTGGCTATAAAGGTGGCATTGAGTGTTCGGAAAGTATTGGTTGAGACACATGGATCAAGAGTGGGATTTGTCCATCCATATGACGGATAGATATTCTCTGGGCCCTCTCGGTGAAATGTCATCCAATTAGCTTGCAAGCATGTGACTGGCTCACAAGGGATCACATATCACGGGAACGAGAAAAGAGTACTTATCAGTAACGAGGTTGAACTAGGTATGCAGAGATACCGACGATCATAACCTCGGATAAGTAACATATCATGAGACAAAGGGAAATTGGTATCGTATGTAAGTGGTTCATTCGATCGCAAAGTAATCGTAGAAGTATGTGGGAGCCATATGAATTTCCAGATTCCTCTATTGGTTATTGTTCGGAGAAGTGTCTCGATCATGTCCGCATAATTCACGAACCGTAGGGAGACACACTTAAGGATTCGACGTTGTTTTGAGTAGTTATGGTATTATGAGAAAGAGACCGAATGTTGTTCGGAGTCTCGGATGGGATCCGGGATATCACGAGGTGATCCGGAGTGGTCCGGAGAATAAGATTCATATAAGGAAAGTCCCGTTTCGGAGTTCGGAAATGATTCCGGTGAATGTTCTAGAAGGTTCCGGAATGTCCGGCACTCCGGGAGGGGGGAGGGGTACATGAATGTGTCATTACATATTGGAATGATTGCATCATGTACTAAGTGTTCTTGCTGTTCCAAATAAAGGATTAAATTGAATCCTAAAATAGAAAAGTCAAATGTCCAGTTTGAAAGTCAAACGGCTAAAACAAGAAACTGTGGGAAACAAGCAAGAGGAGTTGGGAACCGACTTGGGGGAGGAGTCTCCTCCCCAAGCCGGCGCGCCAACCAAGGCCGACTTGGGGAGGGACTCCCCTCCCCTTGGCCGCACCCTCCACCCATAAAAGGAGGGGCAGGGCCTCCTCCTCTAGACACACAAGTTCCTATCCTCTAATCTCCGGTTTAGAGCCGTTTTGGTTTAGAGCTTCTAATTGCCCTAGCCTTCGGTTTAGAGCCTTCTAATTGGTGTGTCTAATCCCTAGACCACTAATAGCCATCTCTCATACTCCACCATACTCGCTCCGGCTTAAGGCGAAGCCCTGCGGGATCTCCCCTCTACTTCCGGTACCACGCCGTTGTGCTGCCGGAATCACGAGGAGAGTGCTACAACCTCCGCTGCCTGCTGGAACAAGGGAGAGGAAGGTCTTCGTCGAGTACCGAACGTGTGACCGACTGCGGGAGCGCTGCCGGAACGCAGCGCCGGAAGGATCGTCTACACGATCTTGAGATCGGGAAGAGTACGACTACATCACCCACGAGAATCCGCTCTCGTTAAACACTTTGGAATCTTCGAGGGTAAGTTATTCCACCGACTCGTTGCTACAATCTAGTAGATAGATCTTGTCTTGTTTGTTTGTATGCGATAGAATTTTTTTGTTTTCCATGCTACGAAACCCTACAGTGGTATCAGAGCCGTGTCTATATGTAGATCTGTTGCACGAATAGAAGTGAGTAGGTTTAGTGAAAGGGGGCGGATATGAGTAATACACTGAGGAGGGAAGTGAGTAGGTTTAGTGAAAGGGGCGGATATGAGTAATACACTAAGAAATCACAGTTGGAAAGGCAAATATTCTTCACAATTTGGAACCTTGGGGTGGCCTAGCCCTCCCCCCACCCCACCCCACCCCAAGTATTCGATGGCTGTTAGGCATGTTTTTTCGAGAAAGATGGCAGAGGTGGTCTTGTCCTGCTCCAAGTATTCGATGTACTGGACCATGAACACTCAACTAGAAAATGGTCATTAGTACAAAAACTTAAAAGCAATCAACCATCTCCAAAAGATGGAAATTATATATATATGTGTGTGTGTGTATATGTATGTATAGTGTGACCAAATTATACTTTTTACCCCCTAGTTTTGTTTATTTTCCACCAATTACCCCATTTAACATGAATTCGCAGTGATTACTCCATTTAGTAAAACTTTTGCTAGTGTATACAACTTTTACAATTTTACCCTATGATTTCACCCAGGACGTATTCTTCACCTCTCCTGCTTGCATCATGGCGGTGTCCCTTATCAACATCCTCATTTGTTCGTGTCAATAGCCAACCACTTGGTGCTCCCGTCCATCGAAGAAATGTGTAAGTTTGTCATAGTGTGCTTATGTGACGAGCTCGTTACTGCCATTAATTATGTTAACAATCATTGCAACATCATCCTCTTTTATGCGCTAGCTCAATTATACTAGTAGTTAGCTAGAGCATTGTAACATCCCAGCATTAGAGCTTAGAAATAAGCTGAACATAGATGTGTGTATTGCATTCATGCATAGAAAATCTGAATAATTTTCGCACTTTTAAATAAAAACTTGTCAAAGTGATTGAAGCTTCTCTTAACTTGATGGAATTGAAGTAGATCATCAAGTCGGCTGCGATAAGTTTCAATATGACCTTTGCTAAAACCTTATTTTGGGTAAACATGATTTGATCTAAGGGTAGATCAAATGGAATAAAATTAAACCCTAATACATTACTTAATGATTTATATTTGATCCTTAGGTGATCATATCATAGTATTCATTATAATCACTCATGAATACCAAATTATAAATATAACACAAATAATAAGAATGTAACAACTATATCTTAATCTCATCTACTTATATCATGAGTATCATGGAAATACCTAACCTTAACTCTCTAGTGAGATTGAGTAGGAAAGAAACCAAAGTTAAGATCATTCACCATATATCTTTCTTTCCATATCAATCTTTATCATCTCTATTGAATCCTATCCTTATATTTGTTGTTCATCAATATTGAGTAATCAATTATTGATTCACCAATTCTTAACTTATCAATTCTTAACCTATCAACTCTTGTCCTTATTATAGCATTCACTTAAGGCTTATAAAGAAAGAAGTAAGAAGAGGTAAATAGTGATGCTAGTTTTAGATGTCATCTATAGGATGGGAGTGATTGAAGGAAATCAAATCAATATGGTAACAAAGAAGATTACAAGGATGAAGTCTGAAGATAGTTACCAGGAGTAGTCCTATTGTATCAAGTAGGTATAGTCAATGAAATTATATCTCTTAATCCAATAGAGATAAATAGAAGACAATTATAATACATTTGTAATGTTGTATGGATGGAAGCCTTGTTTAGACAACTGGAAAACTAAGCCATATATGATCAAAGGATTATAATGATCATATTTAAGTCCCCACGATTGAGTGCTTATATCATGTATAAATGACATTGGTGGCTAGAACATGATTGAACCATAATATAGATATAGTATCCTAGATTAGACATTACGAGTCACATTAACATAATGTGAGGTTAGAGTATTTGTTACTAGAGTTAAGTAGAGACAAGACAGTATGATTAAGATGATGTTAGAGCAACATTGGATTAAAGAAGTAGTATTTTCCTCTTTGGAAATACTAAGCACTTGAGGTGAAGTAGGATTTGAGGTATACATCCATTAGAGTAATATTAGTGATGGTGATAAAGGAAGTATATGAATGGAGTTAGAGGTAACCATTTATTGGATTGGAGATTATCAACAGCAGAGTAGTTGATATAAGCAAGTATGGGTATGAAAAGATTATGAAAAGCTTTAGTGTCAAGCTCATTGGATTTATAAATGGATTTAAAAGAATAAAGGTGGATAAGAATATTCATGTGAAGTAAAGCTCATCATGTTAATACATGATGATGGATAGGAAGAAGTAATATATCTAGGAAAGGAATTCCTTAATTAGAAGTCCAGAATTATTGAAGTATGGAGGATAGAAATTCTCGATAAAACCTAAACCCTAAATCTCTAACCAAACATAATATCCATTTCATATAATTGATATATCATCTTATTTCCCCAATGCTTTATAGGAGTATTTTCCTATATTCAATCACTTAAGCACATCTTTGTCATTTTCAACCATCATTATCATAGGTGCTTAAGAACTGTCTTCATCAATTGTTTCTCATAAGTTAGACTAGAAAACACAATCCCACTATTTTATTTTAAATGGTGATATCATTAAAGATCACAAACATAAAGACAATGTGTTTAGCCATTAATATTTATTCACTCCAATAAGAGAAAATAAGTATACTGAGAACCCTAAACCCTAGGGTAAGCAATTGTAATTTAAACCCTAACTTCTATGCTAGCTATAATAAAACTTATACATTGCTATTTCCTAAATTTATGATAATGATATTAATCATATAAATCCTTAGGATATTATGCATTAAATCATAATATGGGATCATTAGATAAAATTCTTCCCTTTAAACTATAAGTTAACAAGAATTAAATTCTATAATTAAATAAAGAAAGTGAATAACAAGGTTCCTTACCAAATATTAGAATGATCTATATAAACAAAATAAAGAAATACAACATTAATTAATAAAAGATCATAAAATGACTTTAATGCCATTCATTGTAGTTGCAACTATTTAACAAATAAATTCTCTAAAACAAATTTGAAATAAATGCGTAATACACAAATCTAGAAATAAAACAGAAAAGAGAAAAGGAAACAGTAAAGAAAAAACTATAACCAGGCCGAAGCCCATTACCCCTCTTTCTTATCCATCGCCCACGAGCAATCACAGCCACCCAACCAAAGCCCAGTAGCAGCCCAAGATCATCCCAATCTATCTTTCTCTCTGGTTGACAAGTGGGACCGAGGAGGGACCGCGGAGCAAATCAGAAGAACTCCTAGGGGGTTTTCTGCAAAAAGTACGTCGTCGTCTTCCTCCCCGACGTCACAAGCAACTAGCTGTCAGCATCGCTGCCGTCCGCCGCCGTGCCATGACGTCCAGCCGCGCCAAGATCCACACCACCGCTCATGATCATCTACAAGTATCACTAGACGCCGCCGGAGAACCCTAATCCCCTTCTTCCTCTTTGATTTCTCCTAGTAGCCGAAAACCTAGCTCGCCGGTGTTCGTCGTTCCGGCAATGTCCGACCACCCCTTGACTCGCCGTGATGTCTGGGAGCTCCGCCTCGTTCTTCTCCATTGATTGCCCCGAAGCGTGCATGCGGGCGAGGTCTCCACTGTCGCAATCGGACCCTTGTTCCTCGCCTCCGGTCGTTGCGCTCGCCATCGATTCCGGCCACCTATCTCCTCGACGATCCCTCTGACCGCTTCGTGGTGAGCTCCTGGTCCTTAGGGACCTCCCCTTTTTCTCTCTCTCTTCCTCCATCGCGCCTGCGTCGTGCACCTCTGTCCGCCGCCGCAGATGCTCGTCGGAGCTAGTGCTCCGGTGACCAAATACGGGCGGCGCGGCCACCAATCGAATCGCCTTAGTCTCCCGCGTCCGAATATCCTAACCCCGCAAGCGCGCGTGCGTCCTGTCGCCGATTCGAGCATCACCTGTGAGCATTGCCATTGTTGATGTCACGCTGACGTCAGGGTGAGGTCACCCTTGCCCGGGTCAGCCTTTTGACTGGTCTTTGCTGATGTGGCATATGACATGGCCTTGGGCCCAGTAGTCAGTGACCATGGGTAGTTTTAGCTTAGGTGCAAAATGTCTTTTCTGTTTAAGAATTAGATAAAACAATATTAATTCCAATACAAATAAAATGATTAAATCTTGTTTAATTAATAACTTTTGTTTTATAATTCAGAAAAATATGTTTAATATATGAAAATTTTCAGAAAAATAAAATCTACAACTTAAAACTATTATCAAATATTATTATGATGATTATTTAAATAAATATTATTTAATAAAGATTTTATAAGTAATAAAACTTTGATAGTTAATATTTTAGTAATGGTAAAAGTTAAAAATATAAATAAAATACCAAAAATCTTAGAAAATAAGAATTAGAGTTAAAAATATAATCATGCATTATTATTATTCTTAATTACATATTTATTATTTATTAAGTATTTATAAAGTAATAAACCTTATTAAAATCATATCTTATTATTTATAAATCATAAAAATAAATGTAATATATCAAAATGTTCAAAAATAATACCTATATGTTAAAAATATAATATTCCACTTTTTAGTTAAATAAAAAGTTAAACACTTTCATAAATTGAATTTAAACCTATTTCTTTAGTTAATAATTCATAAAATGACAAATAAAATTTGTTAATATTTCTTAAATTAACCAATTAAATGTAATAAATAGTATTAATCTTAAATACTAACATTATGAGGTCAAAATGATTTAACACCATTTAAATTAAATCTTATTGAATGATCCTTCAACCATAAGTATAAACTATTTTATAAAAGAATCCTTATATAATATAAAATCTCCAAGAATAATTATAATAAGATAAAACCAATTCTTTATATTGACCACAAGTTCATAAACAAATCAAAACAATATAATTGAGTTCATATGTAATAAATAATATTGTTTACTTATTCACAAACATTAACCACGCCCTTATTGGGAAATAAATCCCTTTATACCATTATAATGTAAAGAAATCACTACTCCAATAGAAGTAATGCCATTCTTAAGTAACTCTAAGGAAACAATATAAAGTGAATAAGATACAAGCATCATAAGTAATACACCCTAAGTCTATCTACATCCTTAAAGTTGCCTTTAGTTTTCAAAGCTTTAAGTATGATACTAAATACTTTATTACATGTTTTATAGTTAATTTTGGTCTGTTATAATTAAGTTATAAAACATCTCAAGTCCAAACTATTCAAGCAAGCACAAACAACATCAATCACATTTAATTAACCATAAAGATTGTTTAAACCTTAGTAAGGAAATCTTTTCTTCAAATGTTATTCTTTTTGTCACTTCAGAAAAAACAACAACTAATCATAATCACATTGCTTTATACTTTACTTGTATAATAAGATTGTTAACACTTAAATTCTTTATAAGTGACATTACTTGTAAAGTAAAACTTGAAGATAAACAATCAAGATGTAATCAACCTTGAGTAGCATTCCATACTGTGTATTTTATTGTTGTATAAATACATGTTGTTTCCCACACACTCACAAGCCTTAATAAGAAGCACATGTATGAAACTTAATCTAAAAGGGCAACACATTCCAAGGAAAAACCCTTTCCAGTATCCAAACCCTAGAACAACGTTATTCTCAGGATTCGCGTTTATCAACTTGCATTACATTGCTTATGCATAAAAGCATCTTGCTTCTTTAAACATTAGTCCTTACCGGACCAATGATGCAGATTTCAGCTATTGGATCTTATATTGTCTTGAAGACCGTGAGTGCATAATCTTGCAATCACAAAAGGCAAGTTCACACTTGCTCATGTCCTTTGATTATTTTCTGTAAAGTATTTTGCAAATCGAGTGTTGTCATCACCTGCATTTGAAAAAGGACAGAAAACACTATTTTCATAACAATGTGATTATAGGTTATTTACCATGAGGTAATAACCTACTATAAGAGTTCCGGTGGTAAAGGAACATATTACCTAGGACTTAACAACCAATGTTGCTAGTGATTCTTGCGCCGTATATTACGCGTTGACCATGAGATTTGGAATGGGACGGAGAAGTCAGCTGTATCTTTTCTCTCTCGCATGGAGCCGGATGTGCGGGTCATGGTTGTTATCACTCGTAGCATGCATATTATATGGTAATTCATAGAGGATATGCAGCATATGGGTGGGAGCCCTCAACGTCCCACGATAGTTCCGGCATCTGAACGATTTGTACTGCCAATTGCCGTAATTCAATATGTGGGCTGGCGTACACCAAGGAGACATGCGGGGTCGCGGAGAAGGCAGTGATTGGCTTGGATATTAGTCTGGGACTCACACCAAGGAAGTGTGAACGAACCTGCAATTCCGATGTGCAACAAAGCTAAGATCTCTCATGGGTAAAGTAACGCACCTCTACAGAGTGTAAGAGCTGTAACTTGTTACTCCCTGTTCCGGGAAGGAGCTACGAACGCGGCGGGAAAGGAACTCCATGAAAGTTCTGGTAAACCCGTGGAGGCTGACGGACATAGATTTTCAGATTAAAAGCAACCTTTGAAGAAATGTTTACGAAAACTTGCATTGTCTACGACCTACGGTCGGTGGCTGTAGTTATAGTGCATCAAACACTCCTTTTCTAGTGGACTTGCTAAGTACGCTCGTACTCAAAGTATCTTCTTAACCCTTGCTAAGTTCTAAAGCCAGTACATATGACGTCTACATCAAGTTATGCTCCAGGAATCATCATTAAAAGCTAAAACTCTTCAATGAAGTCAAGGAAGTCAGCATATACATCAACTCAAGTGAAGACGAAGTTGCTGATTAGATAAGAATAGAATTTCTAACCATAGAACCTACTTTTGTAGAGTATTGCAATAGCAGCAATGCAAGCCTGGTAGTTCAGCTACTAGTTTTATAATTATGGTAGCTATGAGTTATTTATTTCTGATTCTTCTTTGTAAGAAGTTTCTTTCTCTCTCTTTAACCTCGAGTGTTCTCTGGATCTTGTGTAAAGAGTTAAGTTGTAACCTATAGTCATGTCTTGTACCTGTTGTGTTTCTGTTGTACTACTCTGAGGGATGTAATACTAGTGAACGGTGTTTCATTGGTGTTATGTCAACGACTATAGTGTACTACATCATGCAGTGGTATGCTGGGTCACCGTAGCTGGTATCAGAGCATATGCTTTGACCTTAGGATTGAAACCCTTTTAGGAAGATATGTAGGTTGGATAGTGACTATAGGAGCCATCTTATCTAAACCAAATATTCTTATGACTCGTGATGATTCTCCACTTGAGGATAAACCTTGTCACACCTAAGTCAGATACTTAAGTCATTCTTTCTTAGGAGTCAATATTTTATCCTTTCTCAGTATAGTGCTATTTAGTGTCTTCCGAGGGAGACATAAACCACCAAGATACTGTAGGAAAGTGTAAGACAGCAATTGAAGTACTCTTAATGGTGTAGCCTAACTCTAGAATTCAAGTAGCATAGTGGAATTTTATTGTTAGTTGATAACCAAAGACAACATGATGAATGTCATTAGGATAAATGATTATGTAATGAGTAGTAATAATGTGGGATTCATTTGAGAATTCTACGTGATGAAGTGAAATTATGATAAGACTTAATAAAAGTGTAATGTGAAACAAAGTGATCATAGTTAGATTAGCTCTTGAATCATGTAAATAGGTAAAACATAAATAGATCATGGTGAGATTAGCTCCGAAACCATGATGTAAGTGTAAAAATGACAAATACTTAGTGAATTACCTTGAGGTAGAAGTAAGAAAATACCATGGAAGAACTATGATAGAAGTCGTAGGTGTTAGAAATTTCTAATAATCTTTGGTTTAAGTAGCAAATAGAATCCGATTAGTCTTTTGGAGTAATCATGTGAGGTTAGTTTACCAATGAAGAAAAGTAGGGTATATTAGCCATTCCAAAAGTGAGATTAAAGTTTAGTCAAAACCAAATTGAGATCACCTTGCTTAAATTTATCCTGTTGCACTTGAGAAATTAGGGTAAATATTGAGACAAAGTATAGTTTGACCTTAAGTGCTAAGTATCACAACGTAAATCTATATGTGGAGGTGTCATATACTACACAGCTAAGCCTGAATTCTAGAGATACTATACTCAACTACTATATTCCGGGCTTAGAATATTGTGTGTTATATGTACCACATTTGGATTTATTTGTTTCTTCTTGGATTTTCTTGATTGACTAGATCTATACATGAAGTTTGACTTGGTGTGCAAATGCATGTTGCAACATCCAGTTACTACTTGATGTTATAGACCTAGATAGAATATGGGAATTCGTGTAAGGGAGTGACGAATTGCAAAGACCAAGATGAAGACTTATATGAAGGGTAAAGCCAAATGTAAGGAGTATCAATGCTATTTGAAGGATGGATCAAATTTAGATCATTAATATCCAACAATAAGAAGGAAGATTAGTATAGAAAATATATGGAGCAACAAGATGTAATGAAATTAAAGTTCATTTAAAGTAGGTAAGTTGCTAAGAAGTTAATAAAGTAGTTGTACCAAGTTCATGGAAGCATCATGAATAAGTGCAAAGAAGAAGTTTTGGAACCCAAAATGATATTCAAGCTTTAACAATTCAGAGAGAATGCCATAAGGATGTTGGAAGCCGTAGGGTAATACCTACCACTTAGAATGATCCGCAGCTGGTATTTGATCCATGGTGGTAATTAATCCATAGTTGGTATCTTGTCCGCAGCTGGTAATTGGTTGACATAGTTAACCAGATCATCTTAATGGTTGCATAAAGAGCATAAAACTTGGCCTAAGCTAAGTAAGACCTAAAGGAGTATAAAATATTAAGCGTCGGATTTCTAAAACGCTTCGCGAAGTCGGGTGCATCAAAGCGAAAATGTCCGAATAGTAAGTAAGACAAATAATGCTAAAAGATTCACTTCAGAGATCCACAATTGTGTGGATACACCGTACAATCTTTCATAAGACCATAACTAGGTAGAGTATAGGCCGGATAGAGACCAATATTCTAATTATAAATCCAATAAATACTATATAGACAATTTGAAGACCATTAGTAAACCCTAAGGGGGAGAGTAAATAATTTGTGGAAGTATTGTTATCTAACTTTCTAGTAAAGGTTGGAGAAGAAATACTAATCTATGACAACCTAAGCCTTATTTTCATAAGGTTAAAAGGAGTCATTATTATTGAAGTATTTTTGGAAGTATGTCTGGATGAAAGATCCAAGTGTACTTCAAGGTAGCAGTACTCAAACCTTGAGGTAACTAATAAATGGAATTTGAAGAAGTACTTAAGGTAATAATGAAAACATTATCTAAAGCTTGCTAAGACAAGATCTTAGGGGTGATAAAATAGATTAATCTTAATAGACTAAGTCTAGAGGAAACAACTCTTAAGTGGTCCTTAAGAGTGAATAATCACATCCAACTGGACAGGTATAGAGAAACAAGAAATTCCAATGGGTTTGGACTAAATGTGTTCAAAACCAATCTTTGTAAGATTACCAGTACAACTCATACAATGACAAGTCAAAGATTAGTCTTTTGACCACACTATTGACTAATAAAATTTAAAAACATGTTTTAGTGAGACTTCCTAGATCTTACATAGTATAGTAAGGAAGTTCGATGATCAAGTAAGGGAATTGGATTAGGATACCTAATTAGGGAAATGAACTAGATAAGATACATCAATTAAAGAATTGTATAATGATGAAATATCCCTAAAGAAGGATAGTAAAAGAAACTTTGGAGTATTGGAGACAAACAGTTTGAGATGCCAAGTATGATGACGATTCAAGGAAAAGATCTGGATATGGGACATTACAATTATTCCCATTAAGGTTACCATGGAGTTGAGACATATCGTAATCAAAACAAGACAATTCCTCATCCTGAAACATGAGAGTATGCGAACTTCGAGGACGAAGTTTATTTTAAGGGGGAGAGTCTGTAACATCCCAGCATTAGAGCTTAGAAATAAGCTGAACACAGATGTGTGCATTGCATTCATGCATAGAAAATCTGAATAATTTTTGCGCTTTTAAATAAAAACTTGTCAAAGTGATTGAAGCTTCTCTTAACTTGATGGAATTGAAGTAGATCATCAAGTCGACTGCGATAAGTTTCAATATGACCTTTGCTAAAACCTTATTTTGGGTAAACATGATTTGATCTAAGGGTAAATCAAATGGAATAAAATGAAACCCTAATACATTACTTAATTATTTATATTTGATCCTTAGGTGTCGTGGTGGTATCATGGCATATGCCATGGGTAGGCTAAAGTTGGGGCCGATGGACGTGGAGGAATCCGGGGAGGGATGATGCAGTGAAGACTGCACTCGTATGAACAAAGAGAAATACAATGTATATATAATTGAGGCTCTCATGTGGAGATAACACCTCTTTCTCTACATCTAATCTCTTATAATCTTGCCATACTTGTGGCTACAATCATGCTCCTTGAGCTGTATCTCCTATGCCTCTATCTAGATTTCTCTGTGAGAATGGAGGAGGAAGAAGAAGAGGAGCTCCTATTGAGCAGAGAGGGGAAGATCCCTCCGGGGCCTCCTTGGGAACGATCCCCCTGGTGCTCCTTATAAAGGGGAGCCCAGGGGACAAAACTTGCTCCACATGCTTGGCATCTGCGTAGCATATTCCTGGCATCTTCTTAGATGCTCAGCATATGCCTTGGCATCTTTGGAGATGCCATGGCATATTCCTTAGCATATTCTTGATGCCAAGGGCATATTCTCTAGCATCTTCTTGATGCCAAGGGCATATTCCATATGTCCATGTGCCAGTCTGAGCCATGGGCATCCCAAGACTGGCACGATACTTGTTGGTCTTGCCTCGAATTGATCCTATATCGTTGTTGACTTGCATGTAGCTTCCTAGGATGAATAAAGAGTGATCTGGGGTAATATACCTCGGACCAGATGCCCTGTACGAGGTGAAGATCCGGCCTCCTTCCTAATTGACTCGGCCTGGGCCAAAAGAGACCCAGCCGAGTCACTCTAGATTTCAGTCGAGCCAATGGGGACGAGCAGGCCGGGTCAGACGCTTTATTCGGCCCAGGCGGGTCTCCCTTCGTGGCCCAGGCCAATTGATCCGGGGGTGCCAGCCCGCAGTGGGACAAACCATCCAAGATCGGCCCAGCCGGGAAACTTGGCGGGGTGCTATGGTGATACTGCTCGTGGTGGGCCAGATTGCTCCTCAGTCGGCCCATCCGGAGCTCCTCGTTAGTCTGTCATGACGCGGTGGCGAGGAAGCGCGGGAGTCGGGGGAGTCCTTGGTGCGGGAGCAAGGCGCAGTGTTGGAGAGAACGGGGGAGATGGTTTGGCGGGGAAGTGGAGCTGTCGAGGTAGGAGACCCGTGGTGGGCCGACTTAGGCTTAGGTCGGCCCACCCGGGGGAGTGTCTTGACGTGGATGACTCGGCAGTGATGGGCTGACTAAACAGATCTCTGCTTTGATTCGGCCCATGTTTATTCTGAGCAGGCCTGTTCTTGTTTAGTTCGGCCCAGCCCTATCTCTATTCATTTCTTCCTTTATGCTATTTATACATATCTCTTCTCCACTTAAATCTTTTCATTAAATCGTTTCTCCCTCTACTATGTGTATTTATACTTGACCTTTGGGGTACCCGGGGTCATATCCCCGACATTAGTCCCCGAGGCTATGTGGGACTCGCAGATTCGTGCATAGGCTTTGTAACTATTCACAGAGTTATATTCCGACTCATATTTTCCTTGTCTTATATCTCTTGGATAAATATCCCATTCGGGTAAGTTTATGATGTCTGACCCTCGTGAACACTACTTTTTTGACCCCTTTGGGTAAGTCATGACTTATGGCCTTCTTGGGCTCTGGTATTTTAACCCTTTTAGGTAAGTTATGAGTTCTGGCCTTCTCGGGCACTGCTCTTTTAACCCTTTTGGATAAGTTATGAGTTATGGCCTTCTTGGACACTGCTCTTTTAACCCTTTTGGGAATGTTTTGACTTCTGGCCTTCTTTGGCTCTGGTCTTATAACCTATTTTGGGAAAGTTATGAGTTCTGGCCTTCTTGGGCACCGCTCTTTTAACCATTTTGGGTAAGTTATGACTTCTGGCCTTCTTGGGTACTGTTATTTTAACCCTTTTGGGTAAGTTATGAGTTCTGGACTTCTTGGGCACTGCTCTTTTAACCCTTTTGGGTAAGTTATGAGTTCTGGCCTTCTTGGACACTGATCTTTTAACCCTTTTGGGAAAGTTTTGACTTCTGGCCTTCTTTGGCTCTAGTCTTATAACCTATTTGGGGAAAGTTATGAGTTCTGGCCTTCTTGGGCACCGCTCTTTTAACCATTTTGGGTAAGTTATGACTTGTGGCCTTCTTGGGTACTGTCCTTTTAACCCTTTTGGGTAAGTTATGAGTTTTGGCCTTCTTGGGCACTGCTCTTTTAACCCTTTTGGGTAAGTTATGAGTTCTGGCCTTCTTGGGCATCGCTCTCTTAACCCTTTTGGGTAAGTTATGGGTTATGGCCTTCTCGGGCACTGTTCTTTTAACCCTTTTGGGTAAGTTATGATCGGGGTTATCCGTTTCCAAATCCGAGTTATGTCACTCAAAATTGACTTATGTCTCAAATCTGAGTCATCAATAAGCATCAATAAGCCTACAGTGGAACATTTTCTGCCTATTGTTCAGAGAGTTGAGAGAAGATTATGTGGGATTGCTGATTTTCTAAATTATGGGGGAAAATTGCAATTGGTTAAATCTGTCTTATCTTCCCTTCCCATATATTATATGAGTTGTTTTGATCTTCCTGTCACTATCAAAGATCAGCTGATTAAGTATATGAGACAATGCTTGTGGAGGAACAAAACCACTGATGTTCAAGCTAGAGGTCAAGCCCTTGTAGCATGGAATAAAGTTTTTAGACCAAAGAACCATGGAGTTTTGGGGGTACTGGACCTTAATGTTCAAAACTCAGCACTTCTTTTGAAAAATTTGGATAAATTCTACAACCACAAGGACATCCCCTGGGTTCATCTTGTCTGGAACACTTATTATTGCAATGGTAAACTGCCCGGAAGATGTCTGGAGGGATCTTTTTGGTGGAAGGCACATCTGAAATTGGTTGATATATTCAAAGGAATTGCAAAGTGCTCAGTGGGAGATGGAAAATCCACCCTTCTCTGGACTCATATGTGTAATGATGGATGTCTACATCATAAGCTTCCTCATCTTCTTTCTTATGCAAAAAATCCTCACATCTCTGTTTATGAGTTCTTACAGACGGCCAACATGCAAGATCACTTTTTTCTCCCTCTGTCACAACAAGCTTACCATGAATATCAAAGCCTTGAGCAAATTCTCAGTGATGGAATGCAGGGAGAAGCAGACAACTGGAGCTATATCTGGGGAAGTGCTATTTTCTTAGTTCAAAAGGCTTATTATTCTTTATCTGGTTATCAGTCTGTGCAACCACACTTTTCCTGGTTGTGGAAGTCCTCTTGCCAGCAAAAACATAAGTTCTTCTTCTGGCTTTTGCTCCTTGATAGGCTAAATACCAGGAATCTTCTGAAAAGGAAAAGATTTTCTCTGGACTCGTATGACTGTGTGTTTCATGGTTGCACAAGTAAGGAAACTATTCTACACTTATTTTGGGGTTGTCCTTTTGCAAAGGCATGCTGGGCTGAAATTTTCCCTGTCCAAGATTTTGATCACAATCTTTTCGAAGCTTTGGCCAGTATTAAAAAAGGCCTAAAATTCCCTATTGCAATGGAAATTATTGTCCTAGGATCTTGGGGCATATGGATGTGCAGAAACAATGAAATCTTCAACAACAAGCATGCTTCCCTTGAGGAATGGAGGGCTATTGTTTCTCAGGAATTAAGATGGGTTCTGTGTAGAATTAAGAAAAAGAATTACCAGGGCCTCAAAGATTGGATTAGCAATAATTTAGATAGGAGATAGCTTCTCATAGTGTTATCCCTCTTTTGAGGTGGCTTGAGACTTGTAAATAATTACTTGTAACTCTCTATGATTTATAAAAATTGCAGTGGGGTTCTTTACCCTACTGTTTCACCCTCAAAAAAAAATCTGAGTCATCTGACTCAAATCCGAGGTATGTGACTCAAATCCGAGTTATCTGATTCCAAATCCAAGTTACTTTGCTCAATTCTGACTTGCATCTCAAATCTGAGTCATCTGACTCAAATCCGAGTAATCTGATTCCAAATCCGAGTTACTTTACTCAATTTTGACTTACATCTCAAATCTGAGTCATATGACTCAAATCCGAGGTATATGACTCAAATCCGAGTTATCTGATTCCAAATCCGAGTTACTTTACTCAATTTTGACTTACATCTCAAATATGAGTCATATGACTCAAATCCGAGGTATATGACTCAAATCCGAGTTATCTGATTCCAAATCCGAGTTACTTTGCTCAATTCTGACTTTCATCTCAAATCTGAGTCATCTGACTCAAATCCGAGGTATATGACTCAAATCCGAGTCATCTGATTCAAAATCCGAGTTACGTTACTCAATTTTGACTTACATCTCAAATCTGAGTCATCTGACTCAAATCCGAGGTATATGACTCAAATCCGAGTCATCTGATTCTAAATCCGAGTTACCTTACTCAATTTTGACTTGCATCTCAAATCTGAGTCATGTGACTCAAATCCGAGGTATATGACTCAAATCCGAGTCATCTGACTCCAAATCCGAGTTACTTTACTCAATTTTGACTTACAACTCAAATCTAAGTCATATGACTCAAATCCGAGGTATATGACTCAAATCCGAGTTATCTGATTCCAAATCCGAGTTACTTTGCTCAATTCTGACTTGCATCTCAAATCTGAGTCATCTGACTCAAATCCGAGGTTTATGACTCAAATCCGAGTCATCTGATTCAAAATCCAAGTTACTTTACTCAATTTAAACTTACATCTCAAATCTGAGTCATATGACTCAAATCCGAGTCATCTATTTGCCAAGATATAATTTGATCCGATGAGATGATGTCAATTTGCCTTTGATATGGATCCGAGATATAGATCCGAGATTAAGTTTTGGGATATGATAATAGGGCTAACCGCTAAGAGATCTGATTCGAGATGTTGATATGAGATATAGATTCGAGATATGATAAGATGGCAAATAGTCATCCGAGATACGAGATAACCTGGCAAGATAGTGAAATATCAATCCGAGACATAACATAACCTGGCAATCCGGCGAGCTGAATCAAACTTTAGTCCGAATCAAAGATAAGCTAGTACGCCAAGTCCGAATACAAATCCGAATTATAATATACCCTGGCAAGCTGAATCAAATGTTAGTCCGAATCAGAGATAAGCTACTGAGCTGAGTTAAAGTTTAATACAAGGCATAAATAAACTGACTCCAATTATATCTGAATCATCAATAAGCTGGCTGGTGAGCTGAGTTAAAGGTTAATCCAAAGCATAAATAAACTGACTCCATTTCTATCCGAATCATAAATAAGTTAACTGAAATCCTATCTGAATCATCAATAAGTTGACTCAAATTCTATCTGAATTATAAATAAGCTGACTCAAATTCTATCCGAATTATAAATAAGCTGACTCAAATTATATCCGAATTATAAATAAGCTGGCAAATACATACCCAAATCAACATAAGTTTTTCTCCATCTAAAGGTAATTCTATGGATACGTTGACTAGTCCCCGGGTTGAGTTATTTTCTCCCCGGGGTGAAGGATCGAATGTTGGTGGCTGAGTTATCTGTTACTTACAGTATGCTTGGAGAAGAGTCTGATTCATTCTTGCTGAGTCTTACCTGCCATGCTGAGTCAGACTTGGAGACCCCTACGCTTACCTCTCTGTTCTCTGTTCGCCTGGAGGAGCTGAAGGTGCTCTCTCTGTTCTCTGTTCGCCTGGAGGAGTTGAAGGTGCTCTATGAAGATGAGGTTGATGAATATGCTCCCATCCGGATGGAAACCCAACCAACGCCATTAAAAGGCCCCACGGTGGGCGCCAAATGTCGTGGTGGTATCACGGCATATGCCATGGGTAGGCTAAAGTTGGGGCCGATGGACGTGGAGGAATCCGGGGAGGGATGATGCAGTGAAGACCGCACTCGTATGAACAAAGATAAATACAATGTATATATGATTGAGGCTCTCATGTGGAGATAACACCTCTTTCTCTACATCTAATCTCTTATAATCTTGCCATACTTGTGGCTACAATCATGCTCCTTGAGCTGTATCTCCTATGCCTCTATCTAGATTTCTCTGTGAGAATGGAGGAGGAAGAAGAAGAGGAGCTCCTATTGAGCAGAGAGGGGAAGAGCCCTCCGGGGCCTCCTTGGGAACGATCCCCCTGGTGCTCCTTATAAAGGGGAGCCCAGGGGACAAACCTTGCTCCACACGCTTGGCATCTGCGTAGCATATTCCTGGCATCTTCTTAGATGCTCAGCATATGCCTTGGCATATTTGGAGATGCCATGGCATATTCCTTAGCATATTCTTGATGCCAAGGGCATATTCTCTAGCATCTTCTTGATGCCAAGGGAATATTCCATATGTCCATGTGCCAGTCTGAGCCATGGGCGTCCCAAGACTGGCACGATACTTGTTGGTCTTGCCTCGAATTGATCCTATATCGTTGTTGACTTGCATGTAGCTTCCTAGGATGAATAAAGAGTGATCTGGGGTAATATACCTCGTCCCAGATGCCCTGTACGAGGTGAAGATCCGGCCTCCTTCCTAATTGACTCGGCCTGGGCCAAAAGAGGCCCAGCCGAGTCACTCTAGCTTTCAGCCGAGCCAATGGGGACGAGCAGGCCGGGTCAGACGCTTCATTCGGCCCAGGCGGGTCTCCCTTTGTGGCCCAGGACAATTGATCCGGGGGTGCCAGCCCGCAGTGGGCCAAACCATCCAAGATCGGCCCAGCCGGGAAACTTGGCGGGGTGCTATGGTGATACTGCTCGTGGTGGGCCAGATTGCTCCTCAGTCGGCCCATCCAGAGCTCCTCGTTAGTCCGTCATGACGCGATGGCGAGGAAGCGCGGGAGTCGGGGGAGTCCTTGGTGCGAGAGCGAGGCGCAGTGTTGGCGAGAACGGGGGAGATGGTTTGGTAGGGAAGTGGAGCTGTCGAGGTAGGAGACCTGTGGTGGGCCGACTTAGGCTTAGGTCGGCCCACCCGGGGGAGTGTCTTGACGTGGATGACTCGACAGTGATGGGCCGGCTGAACCGATATCTGCTTTGATTCGGCCCATGTTTATTCTGAGCAGGCCTATTCTTGTTTAGTTCGGCCCAGTCCTATCTCTATTCCTTTCTTCCTTTATGCTATTTATACATATCTCTTCTCCACTTAAATATTTTCATTAAATCATTTCTCCCTCTACTGTGTGTCTTTATACTTGACCTTTGGGGTACCCGAGGTCATATCCCCGACATTAGGTGATCATATCATAGTATTCATTATAATCACTCATGAATACCAAATTATAAATATAACACAAATAATAAGAATGTAACAACTATATCTTAATCTCATCTACTTATATCATGAGTATCATGGAAATACCTAACTTTAACTCTCTAGTGATATTGAGCAGGAAAGAAACCAAAGTTAAGATCATTCACCATATATCTTTCTTTCCATATCAATCTTTATCATCTCTATTGAATCCTATCCTTATATTTGTTATTCATCAATATTGAGTAATCAATTATTGATTCACCAATTCTTAACTTATCAATTCTTAACCTATCAACTCTTGTCCTTATTATAGCATTCACTTAAGGCTTATAAAGAAAGAAGTAATAAGAGGTAAATAGTGATGCTAGTTTTAGATGTCATCTATAGGATGGGAGTGATTGGAGGAAATCAAATCAATATGGTAACAAAGAAGATTACAAGGATGAAGACTGAAGATAGTTACCAGGAGTAGTCCTATTGTATCAAGTAGGTATAGTCAATGAAATTATATCTCTTAATCCAATAGAGATAAATAGAAGATAATTATAATACATTTGTAATGTTGTATGGATGGAAGCCTTGTTTAGCCAACTGGAAACCTAAGCTATATATGATCAAAGGATTATAATGATCATGTTTAAGTCCCCACGATTGAGTGCTTATATCATGTATAAATGACATTGGTGGATAGAACATGATTGAACCATAATATAGATATAGTATCCTAGATTAGACATTACGAGTCACATTAACATAATGTGAGGTTAGAGTATTTGTTACTAGAGTTAAGTAGAGACAAGACAGTATGATTAAGATGATGTTAGAGCAACATTGGATTAAAGAAGTAGTATTTTCCTCTTTGGAAATACTAAGCACTTGAGGTGAAGTAGGATTTGAGGTATACATCCATTAGAGTAATATTAGTGATGGTGATAAAGGAAGTATATGAATGGAGTTAGAGGTAACCATTTATTGGATTGGAGATTATCAACAGCAGAGTAGTTGATATAACCAAGTATGGGTATGAGAAGATTATGAAAAGCTTTAGTGTCAAGCTCATTGGATTTATAAATGGATTTAAAAGAATAAAGGTGGATAAGAATATTCATGTGAAGTAAAGCTCATCATGTTAACACATGATGATGGATAGGAAGAAGTAATATATCTAGGAAAGGAATTCCTTAATTAGAAGTCCAGAATTATTGAAGTATGGAGGATAGAAATTCTCGATAAAACCTAAACCCTAAATCTCTAACCAAACATAATATACATTTCATATAATTGATTTATCATCTTATTTCCCCAATGCTTTATAGGAGTGTTTTCCTATATTCAATCACTTAAGCACATCTTTGTCATTTTCAACCATCATTATCATAGGTGCTTAAGAACTATCTTCATCAATTGTTTCTCATAAGTTAGCCTAGAAAAACAATCCCACTATTTTATTTTAAATGGTGATATCATTAAAGATCACAAACATAAAGACAATGTGTTTAGCCATTAATCTTTATTCACTCCAATAAGAGAAAATAAGTATATTGAGAACCCTAAACCCTAGGGTAAGCAATTGCAATTTAAACCCTAACTTCTATGTTAGCTATTATGAGAATGATATTAATCATATAAATCCTTAGGATATTATGCATTAAATCATAATATGGGATCATTAGATAAAATTCTTCCCTTTAAACTATAAGTTAACAAGAATTAAATTCTACAATTAAATAAAGAAAGTGAATAACAAGGTTCCTTACCAAATATTAGAATGATCTATATAAACAAAATAAAGAAATACAACATTAATTAATAAAAGATCATAAAATGACTTTAATGCCATTCATTGTAGTTGAAACTATTTAACAAATAAATTCTCTAAAAGAAATTTGAAATAAATGTGTAATACACAAATCTGGAAATAAAACAGAAAAGAGAAAAGGAAACAGTAAAGAAAAAACTATAACCAGGCCAAAGCCCATTACCCCTCTTTCTTATCCATCGCCCACGAGAAACCACAGCCACCCAACCGAAGCCCGGTAGCAGCCCAAGATCATCCTAATCTATCTTTCTCTCTGGTTGACAAGTGGGACCGAGGAGGGACCGCGGAGCAAATCAGAAGAACTGCTAGGGGGTTTTCCGTGAAAAGTACGTCGTCGTCTTCCTCCCCGACGTCACAAGCAGCCGTCTGTCAGCATCGCCGCCGTCCGCCGCCGCGCCATGACGTTCGGCCGAGCCAAGATCCACACCACCACTCATGATCGTTTACAAGTAGCCCTAGACGCCGCCGGAGAACCCTAATCCCCTTCTTCCTCTTTGATTTCTCCCAGTAGCCGAAAACCTAGCTCGCCGATGTTCGTCGTTCCGGCCATGTCCGACCACCCCTTGACTCGCCGTGATGTCTGGGAGCTCCGCCTCGTTCGTCTCCGTCGATTGCCCCGAAGCGTGCATGCGGGCGAGGTCTCCACTGTCGCAATCGGACCCTTGTTCCTCGCCTCCGGTCGTCGCGCTCGCCATCGATTCCGGCCACCTAGCTCCTCGACGACCCCTCTGACCGCTTCGTGGTGAGCTCCTGGTCCTTAGGGGCCTTCCCTTTTTCTCTCTCTCTTCCTCCATCGCGCATGCGTCATGCACCTCTGTCCGCCGCTGCAGATGCTCGTCGGAGCTAGTTCTCCGGTGACCAAATACGGGCGGCGCGGCCACCAATCGAATCGCCTTAGTCTCCCGCGTCCGAATCTTCTAACCCCGCAAGCGCGCGTGCGTCCTGTCACCGGATTCGAGCATCACCTGTGAGCATTGCCATTGTTGATGTCACGCTGACGTCAGGGTGAGGTCACCCTTGACCGGGTCAGCCTTTTGACTGGTCTTTTTGCTGATGTGGCATATGACATGGCCTTGGGCCCAATAGTCAGTGACCGTGGGTAGTTTTAGCTTAGGTGAAAAATGTCTTTTCTGTTTAAGAATTAGATAAAACAATATTAATTCCAATACAAATAAAATGATTAAAGCTTGTTTAATTAATAACTTTTGTTTTATAATTCAGAAAAATATGTTTAATATATGAAAATTTTCAGAAAAATAAAATCTACAACTTAAAAGTATTATCAAATATTATTATGATGATTATTTAAATAAATATTATTTAATAAATATTTTATAAGTATTAAAACTTTGATAATTAATATTTTACTAATGGTAAATGTTAAAAATATAAATAAAATACCAAAAATCTTAGAAAAATAAGTATTAGAGTTAAAAACTATAATCATGCATTATTATTATTCTTAATTAAATGTTTTATTATTTATTAAGTATTTATAAAGTAATAAACCTTATTAAAATCATATCTTATTATTTATAAATCAAAAAAATAAATGTAATATATCAAAATGTTCACAAAAATAATACCTATATGTTAAAATATAATATTCCACTTTTGAGTTAAATAAAAATTTAAACACTTTCGTAACTTGAATTTAAACCTATTTCTTTAGTTAATAATTCATAAAATGACAAATAAAATTTGTTAATATTTCTTAAATTAACCAATTAAGTGTAATAAATAGTATTAATCTTAAATACTAACATTATGAGGTCAAAATGATTTAACACCATTTAAATTCAATCTTATTGAATGATCCTTCAACCATAACTATAAATTATTTTATCAAAGAATCCTTATCTAATATAAAATCTCCAAGAATAATTATAATAAGATAAGACCCATTATTTATATTAACCACAAGTTTATAAACAAATCAAAACACTATAATTGAGTTCATATGTAATAAATAATATTGTTTACTTATTCACAAACATTAACCACGCCCTTATTGGGAAATAAATCCCTTTATACCATTATAATGTAAAGAAATCACTACTCCAATAGAAGTAATGCCATTCTTAAGTAACTCTATGGAAACAATATAAAGTGAATAAGATACAAGTATCATAAGTAATACACCCTAAGTCTATCTACATCCTTAAAGTTACCTTTAGTTTGCAAAGATTTAAGTATGATACTTAATACTTTATTACATGTTTTATAGTTAATTCTGGTCTATTATAATTAAGATATAAAACATCTCAAGTCCAAACTATTCAAGAAAGCACAAACAACATCAATCACATTTAATTAACCACAAAGATTGTTTAAACCTTAGTAAGGAAATATTTTCTTCAAATGTTATTCTTTTTGTCACTTCAGAAAAAAAATCTAATCACAATCACATTGCTTTATACTTTACTTGTATAATAAGATTGTTAACACTTAAATTCTTTATAAGTGACACTACTTGTAAAGTAAAACTTGAAGATAAACAATCAAGATGTAAGCAACCTTGAGTAGCATTCCATACGGTGTATTTTATTGTTGTATAAATACATGTTGTTTCCCACACACTCACAAGCCTTAATAAGAAGCACATGTATGAAACTTAATCTAAACGGCAACACATTCCAAGGATCCTAGAACAACGTTATTCTCGGGATTCGCGTTTATCAACTTGCATTACATTGCTTATGCATAAAAGCATCTTGCTTCTTTAAACATTAGTCCTTACCTGACCAATGATGCAGATTTAAGCTATTGGATCTTATATTGTCTTGAAGACCGTGAGTGCATAATCTTGCAATCACAAAAGGCAAGTTCACACTTGCTCATGTCCTTTGATTATTTTCTGTACAGTATTTTGCAAATCTAGTGTTGTCATCACCTGCATTTGAAAAAGGACAGAAAACACTATTTTCATAATAATGTGATTATAGGTTATTTACCATGAGGTAATAACCTACTATAAGAGTTCCGGTGGTAAAGGAACATATTACCTAGGACTTAATAACCAATGTCGCTAGTGATTCTTGCACCGTATATTATGCGTTGACCATGAGATTTGGAATGGGATGGAGAAGTCAGTTGTATCTTTTCCCTCTCGCATGGAGCCGGATGTGCGGGTCGTGGCTGTTATCACTCGTAGCGTGCATATTATATGGTAATTCGTAGAGGATATGCAGCATATGGGTGGGAGACCTCAACGTCCCACAATAGTTCCGGCATCTAAACGGTCTGTACTGCCAATTGCCATAATTCAATATGTGGTATGGCGTACACCAAGGAGACATGCGGGGTCGCGGAGAAGGCAGTGATTGGCTTGGATCTTAGTCTGGGCCTCACACCAAGGAAGTGTGAACGAACCTGCAATTCCGATGTGCAACAAAGCTAAGATCTCTCATGGGTAAAGTAACGCACCTCTGTAGAGTGTAAGAACTGTAACTTGTTACTCCCTGCTCCGGGAAGGAGCTGCGAACGCGGCGGGAAAGGAACTCCATGAAAGTTCTGGTAAACCCGTGGAGGCTGACGAACATAGCTTTTCAGATTAAAAGCAACCTTTGAAGAAATGTTTACGAAAACTTGCATTGCCTACGACCTACGGTCGGTGGCTGTAGTTATAGTGCATCAAACACTCCTTTTCTAATGGACTTGCTGAGTACGCTCGTACTTAAAGTATCTTCTTAACCCTTGCTAGGTTCTAAAGCCAGTACATACGACGTCTACATCAAGTTATGCTCCAGGAATCATCATTAAAAGCTAAAACTCTTCAATGAAGTCAAGGAAGTCAGCATATATATCAACTCAAGTGAAGACGAAGTTGTTGATTAGATAAGAATAGAATTTCTAACCATAGAACCTACTTCTGTAGAGTATTGCAATAGCAGCAATGCAAGCCTAGTAGTTTAGCTACTAGTTTTATAAGTATGGTAGCTATGAGTTATTTATTTCTGATTCTTCTTTGTAAGAAGTTTCTTTCTCTCTCTTTAACCTCGAGTGTTCTCTGGATCTTGTGTATAGAGTTGAGTTATAACCTATAGTCATGTCTTGTACCTGCTATGTTTCTGTTGTACTACTCTAAGGGATGTAATACTAGTGAATGGTGTTTCATTGGTGTTATGTCAATGACTATAGTGTACTACATCATGCAGTGGTATGCTAGGTCACCGCAAGCATGCTACCTAGTAGTCTACTATAGAACACTGAGGGGGGAAGTGCGTAGGTTTAGTGAAAGGGGGTGGATATGAGTAATACACTAAGAAATCATAGTTGGAAAGGCTAATATTCTTCACTAATTCGGAACCTTGGGGTGGCCTAGCCCTCCCACCCCCACCCCCCCCCCCCTCCCCCACCCCCACACACACACACACGTCCCCTTTGTCTCCGTCCCTGGTACTCCACCTTTACTCAATTTGTCGTTCTTCTAGGACTAGCACATTGCAGTGATAATACATGCACTAGATTTTTCACATGTTTCAGCCAAGCAATTGATGCAACGTAAAGTAGATGCGACCACATAAACACAAAGACTAGCACTAAGGGACGAGTATACATGCCACACCACCGACAGAGAGAAAGCGTTGTGCGGGACGATGGCAGTCAGGAGTAAGGTTGGAATATTGTCAAGGATAAAATACGCTAACATAAAATGCGATGTGGAATGGAAAGGCACAATGACATGACTACCGGTTCCAACCTAGCAGAACGTTGTAAAAGTTAAGATGGGCTAAAAGTTGGCACAAGTTCCGCTAAATGGGGCAAGCGGAAAAAAATCTATTAGATAGGGTAATTGTTGTCACGAATGTCAATCAAAGGGGTAAAAATGATATTTATTCATATGTATAATAACACTACTTTGTTAAATCCTATCCATGTTACGTTGGTACATTTTTCTGTGAAACGCAATATAGACGCTGAAGCTCGCAAATGCGTACAAACACTCACTCATATGAATGCACGCACCACCTACCCTATGAGCATCTCCGAAAGATCGAGTCTGTGAGACTGATCGCCAGATCTTTAGATTGGCGAAGTCACCACAGGCGCCACGCTATCGATGAAAACATCGCCTTCCACTGAAAAATACTCCATCTTTTATGAGACACCAAAGCATCAATCAAACCTATGGTTTGAACTTTGATGGGGTCAGTACAACTGCCCTCCTAACCAACCACAGGTTTCTTCTCCAGTTCAATTTTGACCCCAGCTGACCACTTCTCTCTTACATAGCCTTATCTTTTCTACACCATCTCTTCACATTATTCTTTCGTTTTATTCTAGTTTAGGGGCCATGTTGTCTATACTAGTACTAGTCTGCATAAGGGGCGGGTGTGTAAGGGCATCTCCACAGGGCCGACCCAAACATCCGATCCAAACGGTTCAATTCTATTCGTTTGGATCGGGCCGCGGACAATTTTGAGTCATGGTCCGGTCAGTCCGGCCAGCCGCGCCCAGCGGCATGACCCATCTGTCTGCCCTGGCGGTTGGCGCCATCGCTGGCCAATTTGGCAAATCATTTGCCAATCAGCTCAAATACACAAATTGACAAGGAAATAATACATAAATTGACTAGAAAATAATATAGCAGACGTGTGACATTGCCCTTTGGGCATCGCCAATAAGTGGCCAGTTGATCTGAAATATGTAAAATTGGGCAATATCATACACAATTTCCAAAAAATGGCAAGTTCCTCTCAAAAAGTGGCATTCACGGTCGCCATTTCCCTTCAAGCATCGCGAGCCCGGATGGTCTGCTACTTCCTCGTGACCCAATCCATGCGATCGAGGTCGGTGATGGTATCCAAGTCAGTGAGTATGATGGCATTCTCCTCGGACATGATCTTGGCTTCAGCCTCCTTGGCCTTGGCCTCTGCTTCCAACACCCTAAACCTGGCCCTGGCCTCGGCCTCTATGTCTTTTTCCTTGGCCTCGATATCCATTAGCCTAGCCTTAGCGTTGGCCTCCTCCACCTCAATAGACCTCGTCTAGAGATCGACAAAGGTCTTGGCGGTGGCCACTTTCACTTTGTGTCGCCTCTCTTCCCTCTCAGGGATAGCCTCTTCCTTCTTCTCCAGGATCTGCCTCAAGATCTCCTGGAAGGCCAAGGACCCAGCCTGGCGGACGATGTCGGCCTTCGTAGCCTTGTGGCCTCCAGGCCGGTGGGCACGGGCGGCAGCCCCGTCATCTACAGGGTTGCCAATGCATTTGCCATCGTCGTCTTCTAGGTCAACGATACCTCCCATTGAAGCATTGCCCTTGCCATTGCCCTTCTTCTTCGCGTTAAGTTATTTTCAAAGGGCATAGCTAAGCTCCCATTTTTTGGTGTCCTTGATCAACCCCCTACAATGGAACAACATGAAGTCCTTGTTGTCATTCACCTTCTTGAAGTGCTCCATTTCTTTCATGACCTACACATATGGATGCTAACAATGGCTTAATACATATGCAACACATCGACACAAGAGAGGAAGAGGTTTTACCATGTCTACACAATGTAGAAAAATGCAACTCCGTTTTCCCATGTTGATGACATGATCGTGATGTCTTCAAATCAGGCTAGACACGGAAGTTGCACCGAGATAATGGAAGTGGTATGAGACGGAGACCCATGCGGAGAATGTTGGGAACAAAACTGTCTTGGCCTTAGAAGCCATGTAGTGTGAAAGTCTTGCAACGTGGAAAATACTATGTAGGCTGAAATTATGCGAACTAGCAACTTCTGGATTTGGTATGCTGGCTAAGAGATTCCCTTCTGATGTCCCATATTCACTCGCAACATTTTTTGGATATGCAAGCCATCAATAATAGCTGCAGTGTTTTTGCTTATGTGACACATCTTGTATTTTTCTTTGGTATCAATATTCTCATTCACCAAACTGAATATGACAAACATTGGACTACCTATATGTTGAGATCAAGGTTGTGGGGAGAATCCCTGGGAGATGTTATATATGGGTCACCCGACACAGGATCGACTGAGTAGCATGGGACCATTGGTACATGAGAAGGATGGTTGTGAAAGCAATGTCCCATCACCTCCCTCTGTTTTATAATATAAGATAGTTTAGCTTTGTGAAAAAAGTGTATCTGTACCTCTTTTAGTGTGTAGGTTACATTAAAAAGGTCTAGATACACTTTTTTAATAAACCTAAAAAATCTTATATTATTAAACAGAGGAGTATCTTTTTTCACTGAAACTTTTAGCACGTGCGATACAGGATTGGTATGAGAAGAATACATAAGATTGTCCTACATGACCAAAATTGTACATATGCACAAGAGTGGATAATGTGGCTTTTTTGCGAAATTTCATCTCTATTAATAATCATAGAGGCCTAAAAGTAATAAAAAATACAAATAGGTCACTGGACCACCTAGCGACAACTACAGACACTAGCGTGAGGCGAAGGTGCATCGTCGTCCCCGTCCCTCCATCACCAGAGTCGGACAAAGCTTGTTGTAGTAGACAAACGGGAAGTCGTCGTGCTAAGGCCATAAAAGACCAGTGCACTAGAGCAGCCCGTAGATCAGAGGAGACTGACCTAAAAACACACCAATGAACACGAAAACAAACTTGATTCTAAGAGATCTGCCGGACAAATGACTTCATGTGTCCTCTGTTGGTGCTATATGCACCATCGAAGCGAGAGTAGAGTGGGGAGGACTTTATTCTGACTTCAGGAAATAACCATCGCCTCAACATCCCAAAGTATTGATTCATGTAACCCCAACAAGCACCATTGGAAATACCTGAAAGCATGGGCGGAGGCAGGATTGGCACATTACGGGGGGCGATCATGCTAATCTGGGCATAAGGGGGCCGGTCTAGCTAAATCTTCATTGATAGAGTCAATTACATCATCTAAAACAAGCATTACTTGTTGTACCATGTCATAAGGGTGGCTATGGCCCCTGCTGGTCCCCCTAGCTCCGCCATTGCCTGAAAGTCACCTTTATAATCACTTAGTTACGAAGTGACATTTGATGTTCACAAAGTATTCCTCTAATGCCAGGAAGTTACGCAATCTCATGGTCTAGGGAAACAATGCTTGACATGTAAAAAACGCAATATCAATCAAACTAACTGATACGATCAGAAGCTATGTTTATTATTGGGTTTGTCCATGACATCATTTTTTAATTGATATGACCTCATTACTAATAAACATCACATGTTCATGGTTAGAAATGCTTAACCATCATTTAATCAATGAGATAGGTAAATAGAGGATCACCAGAGACACAGTGTTGTTTATAAATCTACAGGTGTATTATGATTCTAATTAATACAATTATAGCATAGATAATAAACCATTAATCATGTAGAAGGAAATATGAATAATAACCATTTTATTATTATCTCTAGGGCATATTTTCAACAAAACCCGGCCCTGAACCTAGCAGGTGTCATTCGGATGCGCGGCCGGCGGGAGGTGCTACCACGGAGGGATTGGTGCAGGGTGGTCCCTTGCGGAAAGCACGGGGCGAGTCGAGTAGTGGCAGCAAGGGCGGATTTGGTGAGCCGTGGAGGAGAGGACGATGCGGTGGGGAGCAGGTTGTGATTAGCGTACGTGTGAGTTGTCCGCTCGAGCATGATAAGCCGATAAAGACGAATTAGTTTTGAGCAGTTTGATTAACAGATTGTACAGCCACAATCGGTTGGATCAGACCATGTATATATACATTGTAGAAAACACTAGTATCAAACACTACGCTACATGATATCCATACCAAGCCACTACCTGTAGTAGGACTAGGGGCAGATCAATCCGATGTGTGTAGTGGAAATGCAACTCCATTTTCCCATGTTGATGCCATGGATGATATGTCTTCTGGACACGGAAGTTGCACTTGGACAATGGCAAGGGGTATGTGAGTGAGACGGAGACCCGTGCGGAGAATGTTGGGAACAGAACCGTCTTGGTTTGAGATTCCATGTAGTGAGGAAGTCCGGAAACGTAGAAAGTACTATATAGGCTGAAAATTATGCGAACTAATAACCTCTTAATTTGGTATGTTGGCTAAGAGATTCCCCACTGATGTCCCCTATTCTTAGAATTCGCTTGCACTGTTTTTTTTGGATACGAATGCCATCAATAATAGCCCCAACCTTTTTCCTTATTTGACCCGTCGTCTATTTTTTGTTGGTATCTCTATTCTCATTTACCAAACGTTGGACTACCTATATGCTGAGATCAAGGTAGTGGGGAGAATCCCTGGGAGATGTATATATAGGTCACCGCACACCAGATCACCTATTTTTTTGTCTATATATGGGTACATGGGAAGGGTGGCTATGGAAGCAATGACCCATCACCTATTTTTTCGTCTAAAATTTACAGCACGTGCAATACAAGATAGTGTTCAAACAACTACTCCCGAGATAATTAAGTTGATGTCCCTTTGATAGGTAACCTATCTACTAGCTAGGCCGAAGTAGCGGTGTAGCTTCTCACCTTGTCCCCTCCAATATTTGTGCAATTACACGGGTTTGTATTGTTCTTTAGAGAAAATTTGCATCTCTTAGAAAGCAAATACCCACTAACATTCATTAATGGCAGTCTATCTCTACATCAAAGATACTCACATCACCAATTCTTTTAGCCATTCAGTTGTCCATGTCATCATTTTTAGCCATCTATGTTAACCATAGTGACTGGGCGCGCTCTTGTAAATTTCAATATAGCGCGCGCACGTGATCAGTCCCCATGTCCTGCCACACGATCACACGATCGTCAGTTGAGTTGTACACGTTATGTAGCAAACTGCGCATGTACTGGGGCTATTTATATCCCCACCGAATCAATGCAAAGTGTGTTGAATCCATTCCCTACTTTCATGGTATCAGAGGAGGATCTGCTCAATCCCTTCTCGCATCCCCTCTCTCGCGCTTCCGCAACCTCCCACGAGAACCCCATGGTCACGCCGGCGTCTTCTCCGGCCGGCTCTCCACCCGGCTCGCCGGTGCACCCTGTTGATCGACGCTCCATCGCCTGCATCTTCTTTGGCTACTCGCTGGACCACCGCGGCTACCGCTGCTATGATCCAGCCTCTCGCCGCGTCCTCACCTCGCGCCACGTTCACTTCGTCGAGGACATCTTCCCCTTCGCGGCACACGCTCCGGTCTCCCCGCCATCCGCGTCGCCCGCCAGTGACAGCTTTCTTCCTGTACAGGTTGTCTGTGCTGCTCGTGCACCACCGGCGCCAGCTCCCACACACGTCGCTGGGCCTATTCATCCACGGCCGGCGGCAGGACCGCCCCAACATGTTGCTACCTCGGCTGCGCCCGGGCCCTCCATGGACTCAAGTGTAGCAGCCGATTGCCGCGCGAACGGCTCCTCGCCCTCGTCGTTCGTGCGCACCTCGAGCTCCACTTCCACAGCGCAAGCTTCGTCAGGTTCCACCTCGCCTGCACCCGACTCGCCACTGCCGCCTTCCCCACTGCCCGTTCGTCGGATGGTCACTCGAGCTCAGGACGGCATCTTCAAGCCCAACCCACGCTACGCCAACCTCGCATCTACCATGCTGGCCTCGGCAGATGTCTCGCCGATCCCGCGCTCCGTGCGCTCCGCCGTCAAGGACCCCAACTGGCTCGCCGCGATGCGGGAGGAATTCGCAGCGCTTGTCGGCAATCGCACGTGGGAGCTCGTGCCCCGTCCTCCGCACGCCAACATCATCACAGGGAAATGGATCTTCCGCCACAAGACGCGCGCTGACGGTTCCCTCGAGCGTTACAAGGCCAAGTGGGTGGTGCGCGGCTTCAACCAACGTCCCGGCGTGGATTACGGAGAGACCTTCTCGCCGGTCGTCAAGCCGGCAACCATCCGCACCGTCCTCACCGTTGCTGCTTCACGCCAGTGGCCAGTCCACCAATTGGACGTGAAGAATGCTTTCCTGCACGGCACACTTGATGAAGAAGTGTATAGCCTCCAGCCCGTCGGGTTCATCGACGATACCAAGCCTGATCATGTCTGCAAGCTCTCCAAGTCCCTGTATGGGCTCAAGCAGGCCCCACGGGCCTGGTTCCTTCGCTTCGCCGGCTTCATCAGCACGATCGGCTTCGTCGCCACGCACTCAGACAGCTCCCTGTTTGTCTATAAGCATGGCACGGACACAGCTTTCCTGCTCCTGTACGTGGACGACATAGTCCTGACAGCGTCAAGCACTGCCCTCCTCCAGCGCATCATCACACGGCTCACCGGCGAGTTTGCGATGAAGGACCTGGGCTCCTTACACTACTTCCTCGGCATCCGCGTCACGCGCACCGCCGTCGGCTTCTTCCTCTCGCAGAGCCAATATGCAGAAGAGATCCTGGAACGTGCTGGCATGGACAACTGCGCTCCCTCGCCCACACCGATCGACACCAAGGGCAAGCTTCCCTCTGCTGACGGTGCCAAGCTCCCTGATCCCACTGCCTATCGCAGCATCGCAGGCACGCTTCAGTACCTGACGATCACGCGGCCGGAGCTCGCGTACGCGGTGCAGCAGGTCTGCCTGCATATGCACGACCCGCGCGATTGCCATCAAAGTCTGGTCAAGCGCGTCCTACGGTACGTGCGCGGCTCCACCGACCTTGGACTGTGGCTGTCCTCGTCCTCGCCACTCACCCTGCGATCATACACCGACACAGACTAGGCGGGTTGCCCGGACACCCGCCGCTCCACCTCCGGATTTTGCGTCTACCTCGGAGACTCGCTCGTGTCCTGGTCGTCTAAACGCCAGGCCATCGTCTCGCGCTCCAGCGCAGAGGCAGAGTACCTCGGCGTTGCCAACGCTGTCGCGGAGTGCGTCTGGCTCTGACAGCTTCTCGGCGAACTCCTTTGCCCGGTCTCCCGCGCCACCCTCGTCTACTGCGACAACGTGTCTGCAGTGTACATGTTGACGAATCCCGTTCATCATCGCCGCACCAAGCATGTGGAGCTGGACATCCATTTCGTCCGCGAGCGCGTGGCCCTTGGCGACATACGGGTGCTACACATACCAACTCGACAACAACTTGCTGATGTGATGACTAAGGGGCTTCCGACGAACATTTTCCAAGAGTTTCGCTCCAGTCTCTGCGTCTCCGCCGGTGACGTCACGACTGCGGGGGGGTGTTAAACATAGTGACTGGGCGCGCTCTTGTAAATTTGAATATAGCGCGCGCACCTGGTCAGTCCCCATGTCCTGCCACACGATCACACGATGGTCTGTTGAGTTGTACACATTCTGTAGCAAACTGCGCATGTACTGGGGCTATTTATATCCCCACCGAATCAATGCAAAGTGTGTTGAATCCATTCCCTACTTTCAATCTAGTTGATGAGATCATAACTCGATGAACAACTAAACCATTGCAACTCGTGCACCACAATTAATTGTCACTGATCGTTTCAGCCAACCATCTGATTGTCTATCAATTATCTTCAGTGACAAAAATCATGTATGTGCTATTCAATATTGTGTGCTCTTCTACATGTGCTCTTCTAATTTAGCATCCACACTCATTCTGTAGACATCTATTTGACCGGTCATAACATTGGATTACAAATATTAATATAATAGACGGGTCCTTTCTCTTGCAACACCTAGAGAGATGGTGAACAACTTTGGTGCTTATTTAGAGGAAATAGTCTATGTCTTCTAGGTGATTTGGCTTTCTCCCTATTCCAATTCTTAGAATGTAAGTATTGTTGTTTTCATTGTTTTCAAGGTAATTAAGTCACGTCCCTCGCGTGATCCGTAGAACAAAATCTTGCTTGAACCACCTTTGGGTACATAACATGGCATCACGTCATACCAAGCTAAGGCCTTTGTTTTGGAAACTAGATTCGGACCACATGCATTAAACCCTTTGATTACGGTGGAGTAATAATAATCAAATTATCCCTTTTCAAGTATGTTTTTTCTTAAATAACAAGTCTCGGTTTCCTTCATACCAAACTCTATGGGTTCTCGTTGAATTCTAGGAAGCGAATGCCTACGGTGGACTAATATTAATGACATTATCCCTTTTAGAGTACATTTTGCTAAAAGAACATGTCTCAGTTTCCTTGATATCAAATATTTTATGGGTTCCTATCGAATTCTAGGAATCTTTATTTGTATGATTAGTTTTTCCATTTCTATTTGAAAAATATTAATGTTATACTTGTTTATTCACTTGGTCCCATATATCTCTTTCTTGTGGCTCCTTCGATAGCCAACCAACGGTATTCAGGGAGAGGGAGGGAGAGGGAAAGGGAGTGGAGAGGATGGGGAGTTAGAGGCAAAGAGAGGGAGAGAGAGCTCTTCAGAGCTTTCAAAATCAAGTCATGCACATACTAGATGCTACCTCATTTTCACTGCCCTCAAGATAAAATTAATACCTTAGATTTGGTGTAACTATGTACTATCAAATAAAGAACTAGTGTAAGACCAACAATTTCACTACTAACAAAAGAAATATCAATTCTAGTCCCAATTGCGTTGGGATCTGCAAAAGTTTTATGCACTTGTTTCTCTCATGATTACGCGGGTGAAGACTTGATAGGCATTTATGTGTTTTGCGGCTGCTCACCATGATCGATTTTTCATTGTAGTTGTTTTCTATATGCCTTTAATTCTTAGGAAATGTGTGGACTTTACTACACGCATGTCACGTCTCAATCGACGCAAAATGACGGAAGTGCTTCATTGTTCATGGACCGACATTTTACATTGATATATTAATATCTTTAATATATATGAAACATATTATAGATGTGACATCTAACCATAAGGATTACTATTGTTAACATATATGAAACAAATTATATCGTTATTTGACCATGCGGATTGATAGCCTCCAAGAGTACAAGTTCGTCAGAGCATATTTTCGTGGAAGTATTAATTTTAGTTTTTATATCAATCTCAATAAGGAGCTTAGAAAAGTTTCTTTCTGAGAAGTTTCTGTCACACCCAAGGTGTCACGTTGCCTTGGGTGAATTGACTGCAAGTGTTGAGAGTGAAAATGGATGAGTGAATAAGGTAGAAGATTTAAGTAATGAACGATGCTGGAAATAATCAATGTAAAAGTAAACTAAAGATTTTGAGACAAAAAAGCTATTGCTACCGTTAATTAAAATTTTAAGACAAGAGGTTAAGCTTAAGCTCAAAATCGTTGGAATTTTAAGCAGTATTATGGATATACGATTCTGCTCTCTAGTTTCCCCAACCGAACACCGATATGAGACCATTATGTTCCATTTTTCGGTCCTAACCGAACATGGTATGGAACCATTCTGTTCCATTTTTCGGTCCTAACCGAACACAGGGACGGAACAATATTCCAAGAGAATCCCTCCTGATGCCCTCTATTCTTATAATTCAATCACCATATTTTTTGGCTATGGATGCCATCAATAATAGAGGCATCATTTTGGCTTATGTAATTCGTCGAATTTTCTTTAGTATGTCTCTATTCTCATTCGCCTAACAGAGTACTACAAACATTGGACTATATGTTGAGATCAAGGTTGTAGGGAGCCTTGGGAGATGTATATATGGGTCATCGGACCAGAGTAGCGTGGGACCATGGGTACATGGGAAGGGTGGGTGTGGATACTAGATTCGGACCACATGCATAAAATCCTTTGATTACGGTGGAGTAAAAATATTGAAATTATCCCTTTTCAAGTATGTTTTTCTTAAATAACAAGTCTCAGTTTCCTTCATACCAAACTCTATAGGTTCCCATTGAATTCTAGGAAGCGAAAGCCTACGATGGACTAATATTAATGAAATTATCCCTTTTAGAGTACATTTTGCTAAAAGAACAAGTCTTGGTTTCCTTGATATCAAATATTCTGTGGCTTCCAATTGAATTCTAGGAATCTTTATTTGTATGATTAGTATTTCCATTTCTATTTGAAAATTATTAATGTTATACTTGTTAAGTCACTTAGTCCCATATATATCTTTCATGTGACTCCTTTGATAGCCAACCAAAGGTATTCAGGGAGAGGGACGGAGATTGGAAGGAGGGAGAGGATGGTGGTTAGTGGCAGAGAGAGGGGAGAGAGCTCACCAGAGCTTTCAAAATCAATTCATGCACATACTAGATGCTATGTCATTTTCACTGCCTCAAGAGAAAATTAATACCTTAGTTTTGGTGTAACTATGTACTATCAAAGAAAGAACTAGTGTATGAGACCAACAACTTCACTACTACAAAAGGAAATATTAATTCATAAAAGAGAGAACAGGGACCTGAATTCATGTCTGAAAATGCTTCTTTGAGAAGACTTTGTGGAAAAATGCCATGGACTAAATCGTTACTGTACATGCATGGAAGGAGCAGGATCAACCTGCAGATCTTTCTCTGGCAAGGATCTTTGCCAACAACATTTGGTAAGTAAAGTAATAGAAAGTGACACAGCAACCACAACCCAGAAAAATACACTGAAAGCTCTCAGACAGGTGATCTAAACGTTTTAGAGGCCATACGTATGCAGAAGGGACAAAATCCTTGCATCAAACAGATCAGGAAGAACAGGAAAGCTCAAAACTCACAGCATAAGGTTCAGTCACATAAACATATATAATCCTTACATAACATAAATTCAGTCTGTGGGGATAACAGGTCTATTAGGATCAATGACAGATAAAACACAATCCACAACTGTAACAACAGAACACATCAGGAATCATAAGACGATGCCATCATCCCTCGATGTCCAGCTGCCTGGTTGAAGACGATGCTTCCACTCCCCGAAGGCACCTACTTGGATCGCTGCCTCATCTTTCGGCGCTTCCTCTTGAGCCTCCTCATCCTCTTCTTCTTCCACTGCAGATTTGAGTGAAGGCACAGATCGTCAGCACAAGAGAACATAGGAGCAAAGATAGCAACAGAATTTCACATGTGTACTGTTAGAATCAGAAGTTTGAGTGTTTCATTGGATATCATCACATGATAATCAGAAACACGGACCAATTGTTCTTCATCATGTTCCTAACTGAAAGAACTGTACAAACAGCAACGCCAAGTAACTGTCTAGATCAGAAAAACAACGAGAACAACATAACTTCAAGATAATTCTTTGGACAAAAAACAATGGAGCAAAACAGATAGACAGAGTAATTCATATGATGCCATTTGAATCAGAAGTTAGAGTGTTTCATTGGATATCATCACGTGATAATCAGAAACACGGACCAATTGTTCTTCATCATGTTCAAACAACTTAAAAACAGCAAGACCTAGAACTGCCTAGCTAGCAAACAAGGAGGACAACACAATTACAAGACAATTCTAGGGGCCAACTAAAGTGAATATAGTCAATTTGACATTCAGAATGAGTAGGAGGATTTTTATCATCAAAATGATCAGACGCCAATTATTCATCATGATGCCAAAGAAACAGAATTGAACCAAGAAACTGCTACAAAGAAAATAGAAAAGGAAATACTACACGAGCAGAGTTCTCTCACGCAAATGCCAATTCCAGGGGCCAACCAAAGTGAATATAGTAAATTTGATATTCAGAATGAGTAGGAGGATTTTATCATCAAATAGATCAGACGCCAATCATTCATCATCATGCCAAAGAAACATAATTAAACCAAGAAACTGTAACAAAGAAAAATTGCAAAGGAAATAATACACAAGCAGAGTTCTCTCAGACAA
Source organism: Avena sativa (assembly GCA_916181665.1). Classification (NCBI taxonomy): domain Eukaryota; kingdom Viridiplantae; phylum Streptophyta; class Magnoliopsida; order Poales; family Poaceae; genus Avena; species Avena sativa. Next base: position 295,343,861 of record OV702282.1, read on the forward strand.
ATGCCTCGTTTGTCCACATGGTGTAATTGAATGGATTACGTCAGACTCGTCATCTGTTTTAATCATCACCGAGAACCATTTACAAAGAAAAGACCTCTCTAATCTAACACAAAAGCAAATCGAAGTCGAAATAGCTGCATTTCTCTCAGACAAATGCCTCGTGTTGTCCCCATGTTTGAATGGAATGGATTGTATCGGACATCTAATCAGTGTTGATCATCACAGAGAACCACAAATACTATCAAAAACCGGAGAAACAAACAGCTAATCAGTGTTGATCATCTAATCTTACATTAACTAGATGTACCCATGTAATCTTACAGCATAGAGTACCACAAAATAAGCAAATCAAGACAGAATAGCCGCAGTTCTCTCAGACAAATGCCTCGTGTTGTCCCCACGGTTGAATGGAATGGATTGTATCGGACATCTAATCAGTGTTGATCATCACAGAGAACCGGAGACACGATCGAGCACCAGAAAGATCGAAGCAACTTACGAACTACGTCTAGACAGTAACAGGTAATACAAGGGGAGCACCGGCGAGGAACAAACCTTGGCCCTCATCGCGGCGGCGGCGGGTTGCGCTCAGCTGGTTCGCTCTCCGGTCTGCGGCGGCGGCGGCGGCGGCGGCGGGAAGGGTGGAGAAGATCTCGATCTCAGTATATGGTTGGCGGCGATGGCTCTCCCTGGTACTTATAGGGGGCGGTTGCTGGGGAAGGGCAAGCCCTAGCCGAGTTGGACAGGTGGACGGCTCGGATCAGTCGATGCACGGCGTTCTGCTCTGAATTGGACTCCCTGTTGGTGGGCCTATTAGGCCGGATTCAAGCAAAGCCTATGGGCCACGGCTCACGCTTTGCTTATACTCAGTCCATTCGATCTAGGTATCAAGTACTATATCCTCTCAAAAAAAAAAAGTATCAAGTACTATAATGCTGTAAACTTTGACAAATCTTCGGTTTTCTTCACTAAAGGCTGCCCGAAGGACAAGAGACAATCGGTACAACAGATTTTGAATGTTTCGAATGAGACTCTGAACGAGAAGTATCTTGGGATGCCTTCAAATATGGGAGAGCCAAGAGTGGTGCCTTTAAATATCTAAAGGACCGTATATGGTTGAAATTTCATGGATGGCAGGATCAGCTACTGGCCGCTAGCGGGAAAGAAGTCATTATAAAGGCAGTGGCAATGGCAATTCTCATCTTCTTCATGTCGTGCTTCAAGTTACCAAGGGGTCTGTGTGAAACGATCAATGCAATGATCCGGAGTTTTTGGTGGGGAAGCAAAGATGGAAAGCGCAGGACCTGTTGGGTGTCATGGGAAACCATGTGTTCACCTAAATTCCTGGGAGGCATGGGTTTCCGAGATATTGATTTGTTTAACTTAGCCATGCTGGCTCGCTAGGTGTGGCGCATTCTCCAGAATCCGGATGCGCTCAGTTCTAGAATCCTGAAGGCAGTCTACTTCTCAAGCTCAAACTTTCTTGAAGCCCAACTTGCCCCCCACCCTCTCAAGTATGGAGAGGGATTGTGGAAGGGAGAGACATGATGTAGCAAGGACTAATTCGGCGGATTGGAACGATAGAAGATTCGTACGCGTGGAACCATAACTGGTTGCCGAGGGATCATATGCTCAGGCACTTAGCGTGTATAAAGGATGATCCACCAATGCAGTTCTCGGCCTTCATAGATGCTACCTCCGTGACATGGAGGACCGATCTCCTGCAAGAGTACTTTTTATCGTTGGATGTGGAAATCATACGGTCAATCCCCTTGAGCATGAGGCACTTGGATGACAGGTGGGCGTGGCACTATGACAAGATGGGTGTCCTTATAGTTCGCTCGGTGTATCGACTGCTGGTCCAAACCAAGCGACGACATGAGGACTAGCCTGAGGGTCGTGCATCAAGCTCGGATACAGTCGGAGAGTGCAAGGCATGGAAGCAGATGTGGACAACTAAAGTACCTCCCAAGATCCGCGTGTTTCTATGGAGACTGGCACACCAGTCTATACTCACAGGTGATGTTCGATGCAGGCGGCACATGGCATTTTCAGATTTCTAATGTAAAATTTAAAATAAAATAGAAGTGGAATCTAGGTGGAATTCCATTTAATACCTTAACTCGGTTTGTTCAGCTGGAAGATCGACTTTGACGGTATTGTTTCTTGGGTGCTAACGAAGACTATTGAATTGGACCACCTTCTTTCACTTGACAACAATGTGGTGTTTTCATGGTCCAGATTGAGTCATTGAAGTCCAGTAAACATCACATGCAATCGTAAGTAAATATAAACTCTGTTTCTACTCTTTGGTTCATCCATTCATAAGTGTTTGTATTCCAGGTAATAGCATTTTTGCACACAACTGGTAGCCGTCGTGACTTTTTATAATTGATTGATGAAAAGGTTTTGTGTTTTTTGACACAAATCTAGCGAGTCATTCCCCTAATAGTTCACGTCAAAAAGAAACTGATTGTTACTTGCTTTATGGGAAATTATAAGATGTTTTAGTAGGTAAAAGTGAAAAGAAACCCTACCTTGCAAATAAAACGAACCGTTGATCCAAGGCCGAACACGGGTGCGAGGACCCCCTCCCCCGGATCGGCCTGGAAAACGCTAGTGGTTGATGGTAGATAAGGAATGATAGTTTCAACGTTGGCGTCGCAAGCGAGAGGACCTAAAATCCTAACATTATTAGTCGTGAAGATAGATGAGGAGGACATCCATTCTAGACGAACAACAATACCCGATATCATGCTATCGTCGCTCGATTGTTTGTGATACGTGAGAGAACAAGTTAAGGTGGACAGACCAAAATCACGCGATCTTAGCCGCATGCATTCGATGTCTTAGGAGAAATGGTACGACCAAGATCACAAGGAGGTATCGGCTTTCATGATCTGAGGGTGTTTAATCAAGCACTGTTGACCCACCAAGCATGGAGGCTTATCCAGACCTCTGATAGTTTATGTGCGATACTACTCAGGACAAAGTACAATCCAAACAATAACTTGATGGACATGGACGTGCCTTTTGTGCAAAAACCATCACATTCATGGAAGGTGTGATGCACGGACTGGAACTCTTTAAACAAGATGCTACTTGAAGAATTGGTTCAAGCTCGCAGGTGATACAGATGTAAAATTGGATTCGGCGAAATGATTCCCTCAAGATCTCCAGCATGCGAGAACACTCTCGTCTTAAATGGGTGTCCGGTCTAATAAACCCGGTGACATCGTACCTGGGATGAGTCGACTAATAGGAAGATATTCTTCCATCATGATGCGGAAGCGGTATTCGTATTGAAGCATTGATGAGTGCATATTTGCATCATGTTTTAGATTATTATTTTGTATTATAGATGTAGGATCTTGATATTTTACGGCGTTCGCACGTATTTTTTTATGTTTATTTTCACCAGGATCAGATCAGATGATGGATTCGATTGACACAATTCTTGGACCAGTTATATTAGAGTAAAAAGGAGCCAAAAACTATGTAAATCGTTTATTTGAGAAATATTAATAATACCAGAAGAAAACCCGAAGCAAGCAAAGGAGAGAGAAGGTTTAACGACCAACTATACGGGCCGCCGCCTTATAGTTGGCATCGTATAGTTGGCATGCTGCGGGCCGCCGCCTTATAGATGCAGATGTCCGCCGTCTCGGTCCACCGTGCGACTCCTGCCGTCGGCCTTGTCAGCCACGTCAACTCCTTACGTCTAAATGTTGTACACGGGGACTTGTCCAGCGCGGTCTCGCATGCTGCGGGATCGTTATCGCCACGCCCGGGGATTCTCCCATCGCGGACTCGCTAGGCTCAGGGACTCTCCCATCATAAACTCGCCCGCCGCGGACTCGCCACGCTTCGGGCATCGCCTAATCATGGACTTGCTAGGCTCGTGAACTCGCCCGGTGCGGATTCGCCTGCCGCGTCGACATCACCATAAGCGCGACCTATATCCGCCGCGTCGACCCCGTGTCCGCCCCGTCGACTTCGCCATAGCGCGACCTCCGTCCGCCGTGTCGACCCCGTGTCCGCCGCGTCGACTTCGCCATAACGCGACCTCCGTCCGCCGCGTCGACTTCGCCATAGCGCGACCTCCGTCCGCCGCGTCGACCCTGTGTACGCCGCGTCGACTTCGCCATAGCGCGACCTCCGTCCGCCGCGTCGACTTTTTCCGGCTAAACGCCGTGCGACCCTGTCTGCTACGACAAATGCGTACGCCGTTCCTGCTAAGGGACCTTCATCGTCCGAGTCGCCAGAGAGGGTCGCTTGCCACGCTGCATGGACTCACCACTGGGCGTCTCTTTTCCTCGGGAAAAATCAATTCGTCTTTGTCAACCCTTGAAAGAGCGACTCGCAATGGACAAGTAGTGCGGACGAGGACTCGCAAACCGAGCCTCGGTTCGTCCACGAAAAACGCTAACCGAGAGCCATCATTGGAGTCGCCTTGCTCGATTGGCCTTCCGGGCCAAGACAAATGGCAGTGCTACACAAACAGCACCATGTCCTCCTCAACCTTAGATAGCGTGACTCGCACGGCCAAGTACTGCGGACGAGGACTCGCAAACCTAGCCTCGGATCGTCCAGGAAGAATGCCAAGTCGAGAACCATCTTTGGAGTCGCCATGCGACTGGCCCCCGGGCCAAGACGAAAGACTCGCTAACAAAACAGCGCAATCAACATCATCACGGACTCGCAACACTCGGGGACTCTCCCCTCGCGGACGCGCCACACTCGGGGTCTCTCCCCTCGCGGACTCGCAATCATCACGGACTCTCCCCTCACGGACTCGCTCGACCTCGCCACTGGCCATGCTCGGCAGCAACCACTACTATTTTCAGAATATGCATCTCTAAGAGCCTCAAGTCGCCTCTACAAGCCAACTCGAGCCTCGGGGACTACACCTAGGCATGCTGCGTGTACGCGTGGTTCCACAACCGCGGCTCGCCCTCGTCGACTCACCACCGCGGACTCGCCCTCGTGTTCTCGACATGCTTGGGGACTCCCCACCGCGGACTCGCCCTCACGTTCTCGACACGCTCGGGGACTCCCCACCGCGGACTCGCCCTCACGTTCTCGACACGCTCGGGGACTCTCCACCGTGGACTCTCCCTCTCGTTCTCAACACACTTGGGGACTCGCCACCATGGACTCTCCCTTACTTACTCAATGCGCTCGGGGACTCAGCGCGCTATAGACATCGCCATTCGCCGGTCGCCTGAACTCGCCACTCGCCGCGCTCGAGGACTTGGCGCGCTCCAGACAGCGGCACTCGCCGGTCGCCTGACCTCGGCACTCGCCCGTTGCCCGACCTCACCACTCGCCGCGCTCCAGACTCGACACTCACTGGTCGCACGACCTCGCCACTCTCCGCGCTCGGGGACTCGGCACTTGCCGGTCGCATGACCTCGCCACTCGCCATGCTCGGGGCCTCGGCACTCGCCGGTCGCACGACCTCGCCACTCGTCACGCTCGTGCTCGTCGCTCGCTGATCACCCGATCTGGCCACTCGCCACGCTCCAGAAAGCGGCACTCGCCGGTCCTCTAACCTCGCCACTCGCCGAGATCGAGGGCTCGTCGCTCACCGGTCGCTCGACCTTGCCACTCGCCACGCTCGGGGACTCGGCACACTCCATGGTCGGGGACTCGCCCCAACTGGCGGCTTCATCGACTCCCTGTGTCTTTCGCCAACTGGCCATCACCGACTGGCTCACGCCGACCGCCTCCCTCTTCACGGTTCTTTTCTCTGTTCAGGAGCTCGTCGCCGATTCGCCACGACCCATCGTCAAGACTCTCCGCGCCCTGCCTCAAGCCCGCGTCGAATCGACAACGCGCTCGGGGACTACTGATGGGGGAATACCAATTAGGGTATACCCACGAAGCGGAGTCGCCAGATGGTATCGAGCCGACTGAAGCCAAGCTCGGAGCGTGTCGACTCGCCGGATATGACGACTGGCGCATATTGAATCCAGGCGACTGGCGCCGACTGGAGGCCTAATACGGCGACTTATACACAGAGCCCACTAGCACTTGTAAACCCTAACTGACTGCATATATAAAGCCACCAGGGCACCCCCACGGGGCATCTTCTCTCACATTAGATTAGATCTAGTATCTACCTCCGCCTACGGCGGCTCCCATGTAAACCAATCTATGATCATATACTGCATTGATAGCAGGACGTAGCGATCCTCCACCGAGGGGACGTGAACCTGGATACATCGTGTGCCAATCTCGCTCCCGGATTCTCCTACGTCGCCTTGCTCCCTCTACGTAAGCTACCCCCGGTAGCATCTGACGTGCAATACCATGACAGGCCTCTCTTCCCTCCTCCTTCTAGCTTCCTTCGTCTTCTGGGAAAATAATATGTTTCCATATTTTTCTGGTATTTTTCTAATCTTCGCGAAATTGCACTGAAACGCCTTCTTTTCCATCAGAATCCAGACTCCGGCAGTTCATCCTCCAAGAATCATCCAACATGCATAAACAGATGAAAAGTCATAAGTAATACCTCATAGTAAGACAAATATCAATGAATAAAGGTAGATTATGGTATAGAAAGGTGATGCAAATTGGGCGTATTAGGCATGGTCACCATTGATGGCTTTGCCCAGTTTATAGTGAGATAGAGTGGCTTAAATTAGTTAGATGATCTATTGAGAATGTAGTGTGAGCTAGAGAGGGAACAAGTTAGGCACAAACACTGCTCACTATAGTGTTTGATGTGTTTATTTGATCTGTGTTCACAAGGTGTTTGATGAAATGGCCGAAAGAGATTTGAATTTGAATTTTTGAATGAAAGTTGGTGTGTGTACTAGTCACATGCTAGGTAGTCTATGGTTGCTTGTATTGGTCAAGGGGCACTGGTTTGGTTGGGTTTTGAGAAATGGTGATCTTCCCATATGAACTAGATTCAATTTTGAATTGTCATTTGAATGGGGTTGCCAAATGTTTCTGTGGGTTTGCAAAGTGGGCTTGGGTTCACTTTCACTTGGTCTAGCAAGAGGTGAAAAGAAATGGATTTGTTTCTGTTTGAAATATTGGACTTAAAACACTCAAAGTGGTCTAGTGAGCAAGATGGGCAAAAATGACCTTTTGCTTGTTTTGTTTGTTTTTGAATTTCTTTTGATTTGTTTCTTCTTGGAATTGATTTAGATTATTTTGTTTTCATCTTTAATCCATTCCTTGCTATTCACAACAATCACACAAGCGCATTCATGCATTCATACAATCATCACATACACACATGCATTCATATTGATTTCAATTAACAAAAGTTTTTGTTAACCCTAATTTTGGTGATTGTAATTTGATAACCTTGATCAATATTTTTGGGATGTTACAACCAATATGGGAGATGTTCTGGAAGGCAGTTGTACCCCGAAGCTCCGTGTTGGCACAGAAAGCAACGACTAATATACTTGTAGTCATGGAGAACATACATCGGCATATGACAAAGGTTCCAGCGACAAGCACATTTTGCGGAGTAGCTTATAAAGATTCACAACATGCCTTGGTCCAGTGCACCCCAACACAAGTGAAAGGATACAAATACCGCCTAGAGGGGGGTGAATAGTCGGTTTAAAACTTTTCCGAGAGTGACTCAACAAAGGCGGAATTAAACTAGCGTTTACTTTGTTCAACACAAAACCTAGAACAGCTAGGGTTCACCTATTTGCACCAACAACTTATGCTAAGTGATGAGTGCATGAACACTTCGTTGGGAGACCCCAAGCGGAAGGTATGATGAGCACAACATCATGTTTTCCCTCAGTAAGAAACCGAGGTTATCGAACTAGTAGGAGGAAGGAAACGATTCAAAGGTGTTGCTAGCAACTTGGAAACCTGCACAACACAAACTCAAGACTTTGCCCCAACGAACAGTGAGGTTGTCAGTCTCACTGGTTTGCTGAAAACAAAGGATTAACTGTATGGTGTGGAAGGTAATAGTGGTTTGCAGAAAATAAACAGTAACAATGGAAGATGTATCAATGGTAAAGATTGGACCGGGGTCCATAGTTCACTATGTTGGGGTTCGTAGCATGGAAAACAAAAAAAATCTACCGCATGCAAACAAACAAGCCAAGATCTATCTACTAGATTGTAGCAACGAGTCGATAGAGGAACTCACCCTCGAAGATTCCAAAGCGGTTAACGAGAGCAGATTCTCGTAGGTGATGTAGTCGTACTCTTGCCGATCTCAAGATCGCGTAGACGATCCTTTCGGCGCTGCGTTCCGGCAGCGCTTCCGCAGTCGGTCACACGTTCGGTACTCGATGAAGACCTTCCTCTCCCTTGTTCCAGCAGGCGGCGGAGGTTGTAGCACTCTCCTCGCGATTCCGGCAGCACGACGGCGTGGTGTCGGAAGTAGAGGGGAGATCCCGCAGGGCTTCGCCTTAAGACGGAGCGAGTATGGTGGAGTATGCGAGAGGCCTTGGTGATCTAGGGTTTAGAGGGCACCAAGGGGAGGGTGTGGCCGGCAGCTAGGGCTTGGGGAAGCCCCACGTCGCCGACTTGGGAGGAACCCTAGGCGGCGGTGGCAGCACTTGGAGGTGGTGGCGCGCAGGAGCTAGGGTTTGAGGCGTGAGGGGTAGGGGGCGCCCTACCCCTCCTTATATAGGTGGAGGGTGGCCGGTTGGGAGGAGGGAGTCCTCCCCCAACTCGGACTCCTTGGCCGGCGGGTGGAGGGAGGAGACTTCCTCCCCAAGTAGGTTTCCTACTCTCCCTCCACCAAGCAAACTTGCCGTTTGACTTTTTCAAATTGGCGTTTGACTTTCAAACTAGGATTTGATTTCTCTCTTTATTTTGCCCAGCCAAGTGACCTAGTACATGATGCAATCATTCCATATTGTCATGACACATTCATGTACCCTTCCCCTCCGGAGTGTCGGACCTTCCGGATCCTTCTAGAACATTCCTGGTGAAAACACTGGAATCATTCCCCAACTCCGAAACAGGACTTTCCTTATATGAATCTTATTCTCCGGACCATTCCGGATCTCCTCGTGATATCCCGGATCCCATCCGAGACTCCGAACAACATTTGGTCTCTTACTCATCATTCCATAACTACTCAACAACGTCAAATCCTTAAGTGTGTCTCCCTACGGTTCGTGAATTATGCGGACATGACCCAGACACTTCTCCGATCAATAACCAATAGAGGAATTTGGAAATTCATATGGCTCCCACATATTTCTACGATTACTTTGCGATCGAATGAACCACTTACATACGATACAAATTTCCCTTTGTCTCATGATAGTTTACTTATCCGAGGTTTTGATCGTCGGTATCTCTGCATACCTAGTTCAACCTCGTTACTGATAAGTACTCTTTTCTCGTTCTCGTGGTATGTGATCCCTTGTGATCTAGTCACATGCTTGCAAGCCAATTGGATGACATTCCACCGAGAGGGCCCAGAGTATATCTATCCGTCATATGGATGGAAAAATCCCACTCTTGATCCATGTGCCTCAACCCATACTTTCCGAACACTCAATGCCACCTTTATAGTCACTCAGTTACGGTGTGGTGTTTGATGTCATCAAAGCATCCTTCCGGTGATGGTGATTAGCATGATCTCATGGTCGAAGGAATTAGGTTATGTAACACCCTCAGAATCGGCCCTATGCAAGTTTTAGCAAAACCCGCCAAACCCGCATAGAAACGATTCGAAGGTGCCCACCAGGCACTTTCGTGCGGGTGGAAAACGAAGTAATAACATTACACAACAGTCCTCGATGGGACCCACAGAACAGATATATATACAACACGACTCCATGAGTCAAGAATACAGATATACAGAACAAAGATCCAAATCACCTTGAAAACGATATAGCGTCCAGCTACAGACAAGATGCAAATGGGGCTAAGAGCCCTGAAGAATAACCAATGGCGTCCATAACCCTGCCCAGGCCAAGCCGGAAGGGTAACCCTGCTAACGACGTCGATCTCAAAACCTGCTTAAACAAAAGGGGTGCCGACAAAGGGCAGAGGAAAAAGAGGAGCGTCAATACTGAGGCCAGTACACGACGAGACTAGAATTCGGCGGTCCTCGCCTACATAGGTATGGTGGACTGAGCGGCAGCGGCAGCATGCACTAAACAACCTATAGAGGCTCGATACAACTGGCGGTTATCAGAGAGGGATAAGAATGACCTATCCGGATCCAACCTGAAGCTAACACCAAACAAACCCATCCTGGTGTTTCCCCCTCGAAACCAAACGAGGAAGTCAACCGAGGAACTCACACAGTTGGAAGTTTTATTTATTCGGTTGTCGTTGCGGCAATTACTAGTCAGGTATAGATAATCGTCCTGATAAATTAAACAGTGGCCAGTTTTATTTAACCATTCCGTTGTAGTTGCGACACTTACTAGTCAAATATACGGTAGCATGAGACATCCCAAAACCCAGCAGTTGTTGGTACTTTTATTAAGCCATTCCGTTGTGGTGAAGCTGATTACTAGTCATATCGGATACAAGTCAAATTATAACAGTAAACTTTAGTTATAGTTGTCTATGATCAAGCACTGTGCTCCAAGTTGTCCATAACCGCGGACACGGCTTCTCGAAAATATTTAACCCTGCAGGGGTGCACCAAAGTATCCACACACACTTCGACCCTTTTTGCCAGATCAATTAACATACACCCATCGGTATGTCGGCGGGGCCTAAGTCATGACGTTTCCCAGACCCAAAGCAAGCACGGGAGGGCCACCCCACTAAGTACACCCGCAACGAAGTCGGCCGGTCTCCGAGACGGACTTAGGGTTTGCGACAGTGGCTGTAAACGACAGCAAATCCCAAAAGTGGGACTGTCGATACCGCGAAAACACTCCGCTTCCAAAACAGTACAGCGTGCTCCTCACACAATCGTAAATAAAGCAGTAAAGCATGGCATAGGTACAGGATAGTAATAAAGCCCCAAACTACTTGTGGCCCCCAGTACAATACTTTGAAATCAGGTACTAATCGATGTGGGGCCCATATCTCCCCACCTGTGATTTCACGGGTACGGAAACTAGAGCATCGCAACACAGATAGCAATAGATCAACATGAGGGAATAAATACTATAAAAGTAAGATAGGTAGAAAGGGGGAGATGCTCGCCTGAAAACATTGCCGAAGTTTCGACCGAAGATCGGGGCGAAGCTCACATCAACTCAACGGCCTTATCCGCGAAGAAGCAAAACACTAGCACAAACACCGGATGCACTATTTAATACTACGGCAAAAGATCGGCATGATGCATGCATGATGCATGACGTGGCAAAGGTGCAATGCAATTAGGTCATATTAAGCGGAACCGGGATCCCGACAACTAATTATATTGCTCATGTTGTTTAGATGCCCCCAATTTAAATGTTGTCTTAGCATGGCAAAAGATAGCACCGGTTCGCTACACAAATTTAAAGGAGGCCAATATGAGACTAGATTTGCCTGCATATGGGCCCCATATTTAATTATGCAGTGAATCGGCATAAGGCCCCCAAACCACAGACAAGGATGCATGCATGAACAATTTAATATGCGACAGGTTTATATTTCATTTTATAAAATAGGGCTCGGGAAGGAATCACACATTAGGGTTCGGTAGATCTTGGGGTTCCGGGGTTCGAGGTTCGGTCTCGGGGTTCAGGGTCTGGGGTTCGGTCTCGGCGGAAGCGTTCTCGGTTAACGGGGTGGGTCTTGGCGCATGAGCGTCAAAGCTTCCGGGAAGGAGAACTTGTCGTCCGGGGTGAAGCACTCGGCGTCCTCGAGGAAATACTCGTCGCATCCGTGTCGGCGAACTTGGCGTTCAGGGGGAAGTTCTCGGCGTTCCGTGAGGTAGACCTTGTCGCGTCCGTGGTCTTCGGGCCCGTAGGATCGAGGCGTCAAATTCCGGGAAGGCGATCTTGGGTATCATCCTGATCATCGGTGGCGAACTTGGGGCTCAACAACGGGGTCTTCAGGGTTCCAGGAGGAAGAGCTTGACGTCCGAGAGGTTCGGCCCGGCCACGGCCATCGGAGTCCAAGACGAAGATCTTGACAAACCAAGGCGTTCCGGTGGTAGGTCTTGGATAACGACGGTTCTCGCAGGTGGTCCTTCGGGTGTCTCTCAGGGCGATGTAGAACCTGGCAGCCCACCGAGAGCTCGGCGGTGAACCCCGACGCTATAGGCAGACCTTGAGGCTCGCGGAGGCTCCGGCGGGTGGCGGTCGCTCGGCAGGCGCAGGAGGAGGCCGGCGACGGGCGGACACAGAGGCGAGGGCGCGGCACGCGGATGCAGGGACGCCCGCGCCTGCGCTGGAGGCCGGAGGTGGGGTCGATGGAGACGGGCGGCCGAGACGGAGGATGGCGCGGGGCCGACGGGCGGTGGCGGGACGCGCTCGGGCCGGCGCTGGCGAGGTCGTCGGAGGCGGCCGGAGTACGCCGCGCAGGAGGCAGAGAGGGTGGCGCCGGGGCGGAGGTCACGGCGGCCGGCGGGGAGCTCCGGCGACGGTCGACGAGGAGGGCGGAGGGTGGCGCCGGCGAGGCGGTTGCAGGAGGGAAGGGCGGTGGCGCCGGGCGCGGAGGAGATGGCCGGGGGGCTCGGGGACGGAGAGGTGGGCGGCCCGGAGAGGAGGGCGCGACGGCGGACGCGGCCGCGCGTCGGAGGGGAGAAGAGGAGGGAACGGCGAGGTGAGGAGAAGGGAGGTTGCGGGAAGAAGGCGTCGGTGGCGTGAGCGGGGCCGAGGGAGGGCAACGGCGCCGTCCGACGGTGGGGGAAGGAGGAGGGAGCGGAAGGTAGGGGAAGAGGGGCGCGTCGGGGAGAGCCAGGGAGAGAGAGAGAGAGAGGAGCGGGCGCGTGGGTGGGCTGGGACGCGCCAGGGGTGGGGCCGGGGCCAGGGGAAGCGGGTCTGGCGGGTGGGTCCGGGGAACAGGGCAGGTGGTGGGACCCAGGCGCGGGGTGGGGGTGGACCGGGTGTGGTGTGAGTGGGGCGCTGGGTGGAGGGAGAGGGGTGTTTGGGGGGTGAGGTGGCAGCAGGAGAGTGGTTGGGGGGAAGAGAGGATGAGGTGGCAGGCACCGATTGGTGCAGGTGAGGTGGAGGGCTGGGGTAGAATAGGACTGGGTAGGTTATTTGGTATAAAAGGGTTTAGGCAGGGTTATGTCTAGATATTTTAGGCTAGGTTTTTCTAACTTATTTTAAAATAAATTTTGTAACTAGTTTTAGCCAAATAAAAGACCGGAACCGTCCGATGTTTTAATTCGAAATGAGGATGGGGGCTATTTAGAAAACAAAACTAGGCGTTTCGGAAGAAGTTTCAGACAAACAATGCATGATGATGACGATGCAATGCACAAAAACAACGCGATTTTCTAGTAGTGGTTTTGCGGGATGCCACAATTCGACACCACTAACAATGGATCTCGCCCTCGAGATCCGCCTCATGGTACCGGAAGGAAGGTCGGCGATCTGCGTCTTCTCGCTTCGTGTAGATCCTCGCGACACCACTAACAATGATGCTTTCTTCGTCTTGAAATCGGCGACACCACCAACAAGGGTTCGTTGTCCATGATCGTCGAGAGAACGCTCCGGATAAACAAAGGACGAAGGTTGAGGTCTCAAAAGATAGGGCCACCTCTAACTTCAGCGAAAGGAGTAAATTGCATCGATCCACCATTCAATGTACAAAAGCGAATGACAAGAGTAGTGGTATGGTCGCGACTCCATCCCGCACTCAAAGCATTACTATGTACACGAATAGACAGATTATGCAACCAACCCTCAGGATTCAGACTGAAGATCTCGACAAACGAGGTTCAGAAACAAAGGAGTGATGCAGACTCTGCATCGGATATGGCGTAGATGATGTCGCCGCGTCGGAAACACCGGAAGGCACAAACAAGGAACAAAGAATGGTACCACCGTAGACGGATTCCTCGGACAGCATGAATACCGGATGGTAGAACACCGTTATCAAAGGAGTAAGCGAAACCCTGAAGGTACGACGGAACCCAACCACGAGAATTCCTGGACTCGAAGAAAGAGACAAGAGCGGATTCAAAACACGTAGAGGTAAGAGGAGAATAGCAGAGGGGTAAGGAATAAAAGCAGACCTAACCAGATCTATTCGACCAATTTTGCAAAATAGTTTTTGACACTCTACTTCGGCCGTTAGCTAGGTTATCCTACAGGCTGGACTTGTGGGGTATCGCAAATGCTGAGCTCTGATACCACTCTGTAACACCCTCAGAATCGGCCCTATGCAAGTTTTAGCGAAACCCGCCAAACCCGCATAGAAACGATTCGAAGGTGCCCACCAGGCACTTTCGTGCGGGTGGAAAACGAAGTAATAACATTACACAACAGTCTTCGATGGGACCCACAGAACAGATATATATACAACACGACTCCATGAGTCAAGAATACAGATATACAGAACAAAGATCCAAATCACCTTGAAAACGATATAGCGTCCAGCTACGGACAAGATGCAAATGGGGCTAAGAGCCCTGAAGAATAACCAATGGCGTCCATAACCCTGCCCAGGCCGGAAGGGTAACCCTGCTAACGACGTCGATCTCAAAACCTGCTTAAACAAAAGGGGTGCCGACAAAGGGCAGAGGAAAAAGAGGAGCGTCAGTACTGAGGCCAGTACACGGCGAGACTAGAATTCGGCGGTCCTCGCCTACATAGGTATGGTGGACTGAGCGGCAGCGGCAGCATGCACTAAACAACCTATAGAGGCTCGATACAACTGGCGGTTATCAGAGAGGGATAAGAATGACCTATCCGGATCCAACCTGAAGCTAACACCAAACAAACCCATCCTGGTGTTTCCCCCTCGAAACCAAACGAGGAAGTCAACCGAGGAACTCACACAGTTGGCAGTTTTATTTATTCGGTTGTCGTTGCGGCAATTACTAGTCAGCTATAGATAATCGTCCTGATAAATTAAACAGTGGCCAGTTTTATTTAACCATTCCGTTGTAGTTGCGACACTTACTAGTCAAATATACGGTAGCATGAGACATCCCAAAACCCAGCAGTTGTTGGTACTTTTATTAAGCCATTCCGTTGTGGTGAAGCTGATTACTAGTCATATCGGATACAAGTCAAATTATAACAGTAAACTTTAGTTATAGTTGTCTATGATCAAGCACTGTGCTCCAAGTTGTCCATAACCGCGGACACGGCTTCTCGAAAAGATTTAACCCTGCAGGGGTGCACCAAAGTATCCACACGCACTTCGACCCTTTTTGCCAGATCAATTAACATACACCCATCGGTATGTCGGCGGGGCCTAAGTCATGACGTTTCCCAGACCCCAAAGCAAGCACGGGGGGGCCACCCCACTAAGTACACCCGCAACGAAGTCGGCCGGTCTCCGAGACGGACTTAGGGTTTGCGACAGTGGCTGTAAACGACAGCAAATCCCAAAACTGGGACTGTCGATACCGCGAAAACACTCCGCTTCCAAAACAGTACAGCGTGCTCCTCACACAATCGTAAATAAAGCAGTAAAGCATGGCATAGGTACAGGATAGTAATAAAGCCCCAAACTACTTGTGGCCCCCAGTACAATACTTTGAAATCAGGTACTAATCGATGGGGGGCCCATATCTCCCCACCTGTGGTTAGCGCGCTCGATCTCGGAACAGGTGTCAAGAACTCGGGGTCCTACGGGACACAAGTGGGCGGTCGGAAACCAGATATTATCTATCACCCACCGGTGCCTCTGCTTACCTACTTCAATTTTAGTTGTTAAACAGTAATTAAAGTGAACAATAATTAAAACCATGATCATCTCCAACATCGAACATGCGGCAATCCTCCAACAACTGTGGTAATAGACGACACGCAACAACACTTGAGCAAGCGACTACGACGCGCTGGTCCAACTATCTACCAAACAACAGGTAATAGGATGTGTCCAAGGCAATATACGGCTGCAAGGGATTTCACGGGTACGGAAACTAGAGCATCGCAACACAGATAGCAATAGATCAACAGGAGGGAATAAATACTATAAAAGTAAGATAGGTAGAAAGGGGGAGATGCTCGCCTGAAAACATTGCCGAAGTTTCGACCGAAGATCGGGGCGAAGCTCACATCAACTCAACGGCCTTATCCGCGAAGAAGCAAAACACTAGCACAAACACTGGATGCACTATTTAATACTACGGCAAAAGATCGGCATGATGCATTCATGATGCATGACGTGGCAAAGGTGCAATGCAATTAGGTCATATTAAGCGGAACCGGGGTCCCGACAACTAATTATATTGCTCATGTTGTTTAGATGCCCCCAATTTAAATGTTGTCTTAGCATGGCAAAAGATAGCACCGGTTCGCTACACAAATTTAAATGAGGCCAATATGAGACTAGATTTGCCCGCATATGGCCCCCATATTTAATTATGCAGTGAATCGGCATAAGGCCCCCAAACCACAGACAAGGATGCATGCATGAACAATTTAATATGCGACAGGTTTATATTTCATTTTATAAAATAGGGCTCGGGAAGGAATCACACATTAGGGTTCGGTAGATCTTGGGGTTCCGGGGTTCGAGGTTCGGTCTCGGGGTTCAGGGTCTGGGGTTCGGTCTCGGCGGAAGCGTTCTCGGTTAACGGGGTGGGTCTTGGCGCATGAGCGTCAAAGCTTCTGGGAAGGAGAACTTGTCGTCCGGGGTGAAGCACTCGGCGTCCTCGAGGAAATACTCGTCGCATCCGTGTCGGCGAACTTGGCGTTCAGGGGGAAGTTCTCGGCGTTCCGTGAGGTAGACCTTGTCGCGTCCGTGGTCTTCGGGCCCGTAGGATCGAGGCGTCAAATTCCGGGAAGGCGATCTTGGGTATCATCCTGATCATCGGTGGCGAACTTGGGGCTCAACAATGGGGTCTTCAGGGTTCCAGGAGGAAGAGCTTGACGTCCGAGAGGTTCGGCCCAGCCACGGCCATCGGAGTCCAAGACGAAGATCTTGACAAACCAAGGCGTTCCGGTGGTAGGTCTTGGACAACGACGGTTCTCGCAGGTGGTCCTTCGGGTGTCTCTCAGGGCGATGTAGAACCTGGCAGCCCACCGAGAGCTCGGCGGTGAACCCCGACGCTACAGGCAGACCTTGAGGCTCGCGGAGGCTCCGGCGGGTGGCGGTCGCTCGGCAGGCGCAGGAGGAGGCCGGCGACGGGCGGACACAGAGGCGAGGGCGCGGCACGCGGATGCAGGGACGCCCGCGCCTGCGCTGGAGGCCGGAGGTGGGGTCGATGGCGACGGGCGGCCGAGACGGAGGATGGCGCGGGGCCGACGGGCGGTGGCGGGAAGCGCTCGGGTCGGCGCTGGCGAGGTCGTCGGAGGCGGCCGGAGGACGCCGCTCAGGAGGCAGAGAGGGTGGCGCCAGGGCGGAGGTCACGGCGGCCGGCGGGGAGCTCCGGCGACGGTCGACGAGGAGGGCGGAGGGTGGCGCCGGCGAGGCGGTTGCAGGAGGGAAGGGCGGCGGCGCCGGGCGCGGAGGAGACGGCCGGGGGGCTCGGGGACGGAGAGGTGGGCGGCCCAGAGAGGAGGGCGCGACGGCGGACGCGGCCGCGCGTCGGAGGGGAGAAGAGGAGGGAACGGCGAGGTGAGGAGGAGGGAGGTTGCGGGAAGGAGGCGTCGGTGGCGTGAGCGGGGCCGAGGGAGGGCGACGGCGCCGTCCGACGGTGGGGGAAGGAGGAGGGAGCGAAAGGTAGGGGGAGAGGGGCGCGTCGGGGAGAGCCAGGGAGAGAGAGGAGCGGGCGCGTGGGTGGGCTGGGACGCGCCAGGGGTGGGGCCGGGGCCAGGGGAAGCGGGTCTGGCGGGTGGGTCCGGGGAACAGGGCAGGTGGTGGGACCCAGGCGCGGGGTGGGGGTGGACCGGGTGTGGTGTGAGTGGGGCGCTGTGTGGAGGGAGAGGGGTGTTTGGGGGGTGAGGTGGCAGCAGGAGAGTGGTTGGGGGGGAAGAGAGGATGAGGTGGCAGGCACCGATTGGTGCAGGTGAGGTGGAGGGCTGGGGTAGAATAGGACTGGGTAGGTTATTTGGTATAAAAGGGTTTAGGCAGGGTTATGTCTAGATATTTTAGGCTAGGTTTTTCTAACTTATTTTAAAATAAATTTTGTAACTAGTTTTAGCCAAATAAAAGACCGGAACCGTCCGATGTTTTAATTCGAAATGAGGATGGGGGCTATTTAGAAAACAAAACTAGGCGTTTCGGAAGAAGTTTCAGACAAACAATGCATGATGATGACGATGCAATGCACAAAAACAACGCGATTTTCTAGTAGTGGTTTTGCGGGATGCCACAGGTTACTATGTATCAGAAAGCTTATAGCAATTGAACTATTAAAATGACTTGATCTTTATGCAACGCTTATCTATAGGAGTATGTCCATCATACCATTCTCCTAATGATATGACCTTGTTATTAACAACATCTCAAATGTTCATGATCAAGAAACCATGATCATCTATTAATCAACAAGCTAGTATTATAAAGAGGCTTTACCAGGGACTCTAATTTAGTTTACAAATCACACAAGTATTAATTTTTCTGGTTAATACTGTTATAGCATGAATGTAAACATTTATCATAAACACAAAGATATAATAATAACTACATTTATTATTGCCTCTAGGGCATATCTCCAACAGTCTCCCACTTGCACTAGAGTCAACTAATCTAGATTACATGGTAATATACCGAACACCCATGGCAGTTTGGTGTTGGTCATGTTTTGCCCTCGGGAGAGGTTTAGTCAACGGATCCGCCACATTCAGATCTGTGTGTACTTTGCAAATCTTTATGTCACCATCTTGGACATGTTCTCGAATAGCGTGAAAACGTAGCTTGATGTGCTTTAGCTTCTTGTGTGACCTTGGTTCTTGCGCATTGGCTATGGCGCCCATGTTATCACAGTAGATAGACATTGGGTCCAGCGCACTTGGAACCACACCGAGCTCTGTAATGAACTCCTTCATCCATATCGCTTCTTGTGAAGCCTCCGAAGCAGCTATATATTCCGATTCAGTTGAAGATCTCGCCACAACGCTTTGCTTTGCACTCCTCCAGCTAACTGTTGCACCATTCAAAGTAAATACGTATCCAGATTGAGATTTAGAATCATCCGGATCGGTGTTCCAACTAGCATCGGTGTAACCATTAACAACGAGCTGTTCATCACCTCCATAAGAAAGAACCATATCCTTAGTTCTTCTCAAGTACTTAAGGATGTTTTTGACCGCTGTCCAATGATCCACTCCTGGATCACTTTGATATCTGCTAGTCAAACTAACAGCATATGCAATGTCGGATCCTATGGCTGAGGCATAGGGAGTCTTACTCATCCTTTCTCTATCTTCTGCCGTTGCTGGACTTTGAGTTTTACTCAACGTCGTATTGGGCAACATGGGCAAGAACCCTTTCTTGCTATCTTCCATTCCAAACCTCTTTAGAACTTTGTCCAAATATGTACTTTGTGAAAATGATATTAGGCGTCTCGATCTATCTCTATAAATCTTTATGCCTAATATGTAAGCTGCTTCGCCAAGATCTTTCATTGAAAAACTATTATTCAAATAATCCTTGACACTATTAAGAAGGTCTATATCATTCCCAATCAACAATATGTCATCTACATATAGTATTAAGAATGCTACAGAGCTCCCACACACTTTCTTGTAAATACAAGCTTCTCTATAAGTTTGTATAAAACCAAAGCTTTTGATTACCTTATCAAAACGTTGATTCCGACTTCGGGATGCTTGCTTCAATCCATATATGGACCGTTGAAGTTTGCATACCTTGTTAGCATCGTTAGGATCGACAAATTCTTTGGGCTGCATCATATACAACTCTTCATCAATGTCTCCATTGAGGAACGCCGTTTTGACATCCATCTGCCATATCTCATAATCATAATATGCAGCGATTGCTAACAAAATCCTCACAGACTTTAGCTTCGCTACCGGTGAGAAAGTCTCGTCATAGTCAACTCCTTGAATTTGTCGAAACCCTTTTGCGACAAGTCGAGCTTTATAGACAGTAACATTACCATCAACATCTGTTTTCTTCTTGAAAATCCATTTGTTCTCGACAGCCTTCCGGCCATCCGGTAAGTCCACCAAAGTCCATACTTGGTTTTCGTACATGGATCCAATCTCGGATTTCATGGCTTCTTGCCATTTATTGGAATCTGGGCTCATCATCGCTTCCTCATATGTCGCAGGGTCATCGGTGTTGTCCACCAACATGACACTCATAACGGGATCATACCAATCAGGAGTGGTACGAGTTCTCGTTGACCTGCGAGGTTCTGTAGCAACTTCAACCGAAGTTTCATGATCATCATCATTAGCTCCCTCTCTTATTGGTGCAGGCACCACAGGAACTTCTTCCGGTGCTGCGCTACTCGCAAGTTCGAGAGAAGGTTCGATAACCTCGTCGAGTTCTACTTTCCTTCCAGTCACTTCTTTCGAGAGAAATTCTTTCTCTAGAACGGACCCATTCTTAGCAACGAAGATTTTGCCCTCGGATCTATGATAGAAGGTATACCCAATAGTTTCCTTCGGGTATCCTATGATGACGCATTTTTCCGATTTGGGTTCAAGCTTGTCCGGCTGTAACTTCTTTACATAAGCTTCGAAACCTCAAACTTTAAGGAGCGACAATTTAGGTTTCTTCCCAAACCATAATTCATACGGTGTCGTTTCAACGGATTTAGATGGTGCTCTATTTAAAGTGAATGCGGCTGTTTCTAATGCATAACCCCAAAATGATAGCGGTAAATCTGTAAGTGACATCATAGAACGAACCATATCTAAGAGAGTTCGATTACGACGTTCGGACACACCATTACGCTGTGGTGTTCCCGGCGGTATTAATTGTGAAAGTATTCCGCATTTCTTCAAATGCTCGCCAAACTCGTAACTTAGATATTCACCTCCACGATCAGAACGCAGAAATTTAATCTTCTTGTTACGTTGATTCTCAACCTCACTTTGAAATTCCTTAAACTTCTCGAAAGTTTCGGACTTATATTTCATGAAATAGATATACCCATATCTACTCAAGTCATCCGTGAAGGTAAGAAGACAACGATAACCACCGCACGATGCTACACTCATTGGACCACACACATCCGTATGTATGATTTCCAATAAGTCCGTAGCTCGCTCCATCATACCAGAAAATGGAGTCTTAGTCATTTTACCCATCAGACATGCTTCGCATCTTTCAAGTGATTCAAAATCAAGTGATTCAAGAAGTCCATCGGAATGGAGTTTCTTCATACGCTTCACTCCAATGTGACCAAGACGACAGTGCCACATATAGGTCGAGTTATCGCTTAATTTCAAACGTTTAGCTTCAATGTTATTAATATGTGTATTTCCACTATCGAGATTCAATAAGAATAGACCATCTATCAAAGGTGCATGTGCATAAAACATATTACTCATATAAATCGAACAACCATTATTCTCGGACTTAAACAAGTAACCCTCTCGCAATAAACAAGATCCCGATATAATGTTCATGCTTAACGCAGGCACCAAATAACAATTATTGAAGTATAAAACTAATCCCGATGGTAGATTAAGAGGTAGCGTGCCGACCGCGATCACATCAACATTTGATCCGTTTCCCACGCGCATCGTCACCTCGTTCTTCGCTAGCTTCCGTTTATTCTGCAGCACCTATTTCGAGTTACAAATATGAGCAACCGAACCAGTATCAAATACCCAGGCACTACTACGAGTACTAGTGAGATACACATCAATAACATGTATATCAGATATACCTTTCTTCTTGATGTTGCCGTTCTTCAAATCCGCCAAGTACTTTGGGCAATTCCGCTTCCAGTGACCTTCTCCCTTGCAGTAAAAGCACTCAGTATCAGGCTAAGGTCCAGCCTTGGTCTTCTTCGTCGGTGCGGTAACTTTCTTACCACCCTTCTTGAAGTGTCCCTTTTGCTTAGACTTGCCTTTCTTGAATTTGGTGGTCTTATTGACCATCAACACTTGGTGCTCTTTCTTGATCTCCACTTCTGCAGATTTTAACATGGAGAAGAGTTCTGGAAACTGCTTGTTCATGCTTTGCATATTGTAGTTCATCACAAAGTTCTTGTAACTTGGTGGTAGTGATTGGAGGACACGGTAAAGCCCCAAAGCATTAGGAATAACTATACCCAAGCTTTGGAGTTTTTTTGCATGCCCAGACATCTTAAGCACATGCTCACTGACGGAGCTGCCCTCTTCCATCTTGCAGTTAAAGAACTTTTCAAAAGCCTCATAGCTCTCAACTGTCGCGTGAGTCTCAAAAATCAATTTGAGTTCACGGACAATATCATGTGGGTCTGAATTCTCAAACCTTTTCTGAAGCTCCGATTCCAAACCATACAAGATAGAACACTGAACTGTGGAGTACTGATTCTTCCGAGCGAGGTAAACGTTCTTTACTTCATCGGTAGTATCAGCTGCAGGCGGGTCACCCAGCGGTGCATCCAGCACATAGGTCAAATTACCAGCATTGAGGACAATCCTCAAATTGCGGAACCAATCCGCGAAGTTGCTTCCATTGTTTTTCAACTTTTCTTTCTCTAGGAACGCATTAAAATTGATGGTAGGGGCCGCCATTGATCTACAACATATTTGCAATAGTTTAGACTAAGTTTATGACAAATTGAGTTCTAATTAATAGTTAAATTAATCTAGGTGAACTCCCACTCAAAACAATACCCCTCACATTGTTTTAGTGATCACACGAACCAAATCCACCACATCAAAACCGATCATCATGAGAGTTGATGTAGCTTCAATGGCGAACAATCGACATGTTCATCATATCTACTATATGATTCATGCTTTACCTTTCGGTGATGTAACTACCTCGGTGTATTACGCTCCTAGTTACAAGCCTGGATGAGCGGAAATGGTTGAAGTAGTACGGTGGGGCCCAAATGCCACTCACAGGTAGACCTTTTGGCCGTCCCAACCATTTCCAAATATCGGGACAAGAACGGGCGGCGTAATCGGAAGGCGAAGGGATCAACTACATACACAAATGAGTATGTATGCAAGCCACCATACAACAGTACATCAGAGCCATTCCATCTAAAAGAAAGGAAATATAGCAACGCCATACGGCAAGATTCAAATGTACTAGATAGATTTAATAGTTTAGGATATCTCCTCATACATCAACATCAGAGTATCAGGCGGAAGCGGCAAACAAGATCCGAGTACGGATAAGAAGCAAATCGGCATAAGATGCCCCATAAATAAACACATCCCGCCCACAGATCTCACGGATCCCCGTTCCCGGAATCTCTACACCGAATGATCGTTGCCCACATCGTCCGTCTCCTCCACCCAGTATCCATCTCGTGAGTGTACCTATTCATCTGAACCAAATAATTTATCGTGTGAGACCCTAGGGGTACTCAGCAAGTCTTTATGCCTCTAAAGGGGACACAACCTGGGGTGACGCAATTGCAGCAAAAGATAAACCCTAACAATTCTATAGATACTCGCTAACCATTCGCCTAACCAAAGATAGACGGGTGTCCGTGAATTGACAATAGTTAGAACAGTAATATCAACAGATCCATCCTCCTCCTCGCTTACCAACGAGGAAGCGTACGAACAACCCCCATCCGTTGGCAGTTTTATTATCCATTCCATGAGTGTGGCACTATTTACTAGTCAGTTATTTAGTCAAATTTAAAGCGGTACTTTAGTTATGCTTGTCTATGATCGAGAAACTGTGCTCCAAGTCGTCCATAACCGCGGACACGGCTTTCAGAAAGTTTTACCCTGCAGGGGTGCACAAATAGCAACACACACTCGATCAACCTCGGAAAAACCAAATCAAAACCCAACGAGGCCTTCACGACAAAGCAATCATAGGATTCCGAAATATTTCAGGGGGCCACCCCATTGAGTACACCCGCAACGAAGTTAGCTGACTCCGAGACGGACCCAAGGTTTGCGTCAATGGATGTAAACGACTGGGAACCCGAAAATGTGACTGGGCTTGTCGATACCGCGAAAACACTCCGCTTCCCTAAACAGTACAGGTGCTCCTCGCACAATCGTAAATAAAGCAGTAAAGCATGGCATAAGTACCGGATAGTAAATAAAACCTCAAACTAGTTTGTGGCCCCAAGAAATAAGAATGAATCAAGCTCTGGCTCAGGGGGGTCCCATAAGCCTCCCGGATGTGGATAGCGCGAATAATCAAGGAACAGGAATCAAGTACTCGGGGTCCTGCGGGACACAAGTGAGCAGGAAAAACCAAATAGCAGATATTGCTCACCGGTGCCACTTTCATTAGTTATCCCATACTACTCAGGTTAGGTTGTTTAGGTACCTCGTTATCCATCAGACACTCACGTACCCTACACATGCTGTTCTACGACTCAATGTCTCAAACAACTCCTGTAGTAATGGCTCATGGGATGGAGGAACAAGCTTCGGTGGGGTTTAAAAGTAAAGGCTATGCAATACTTGGGATTCAGTTTAATGCAATCGCGACTCAATGATGCAAGAATAAGATAGAGGCAATAGGTACTAAATGTATGCAAGCATGTGGTAGTGCTTGCCTGGCAGCTCAGTTGAAGCGAGAGAAGGATCTGGGTAGTGCTCCTGGTTCTCTTGATATATCCCCTGCTCAGCGTCTATTCGAAGAAGAACCAAACAAACAAGGGCCAACATAAATAAAGTGCACAAGCATATGAATAAAATGCGACAAGCAAACAATCATGCCATGATGAATGATGCACAAGTTGCATGGCAATAATGTAGCATGGCATGGGTGAGGTGTAGAATACAAGAAATAAACATTTTATTGAGTTTTGGCCACATTTTATCCTCATATTAGTTGCTGTTTACATTATATTTGTATGATGCATGCTGTAATTCAGAACAAGGAATGCATAAACAGAAAGGTCTCGTCGAGCTAATCATTTTAGACATATCATTTGATAAATTTGGAGTTATAAGTCAAAAGTTATTAATTAATTAAGAAAAGGGCATTCTATGGTAATTTAATTCAACTTGAAATTTTAAATGCCCAAAATATATTTTGGATGGCATATTTGAAATCCTCACATTTTTCTGATCTAAAAACATATATCATTTGCATTATTTGGATTTGTATTTTAAAAGTTATTATAAATCTGATTTGAATTTTGAATTGAATTAAATTTGAAAAAGGTTTGAATTAAAACAGAAAACAGAAAAGCTTTTGTTACTCGACCCAGACTTAGCCACAGTCAGTGACAAGTGGGGCCAAGCTGACTAGGCAACGCAGCGCTCAAAAAAGCTTCTGTACCGCGGCCTTAGCTAGCTCAGGTCGCTGACCGGTAGGTCCGACGGTGGGGCCGGGCCCACATGATAGCGAGAGGGGAGGGTCAGCCACGTGTCGCGGCGAAGGGAGCGCGGGTTGGGGAGGTGGAAACTGGGGTACCTTTTTGCAAAACGGCTGGGAGGCTGACAGGTGGGGATAGCTGGACCGCGGGTTGCGAGGCAAAAAGGTGGGGGGGGGGGGGGGTATCTGCAAGATGGCCATGCTACTGTTTTTCTTCCTGGTTGACTGACGAAACTGAAGACGCCGCGCATCATAGGAAACAGGGGCGCGCAGGGCTCGATCCCGCGACCTCGCGTGTGCGCGCGGCGGCGGTTACCGCTGCGGTGGCTAGAAGGGTTGTGGCAGGGTTTGGCTACGCCGCGAGATGAGGTAACGCGACGCGCGGACAACCAGACGACGACGAACCTGTCGTGCACCGAGGGCATTCGTCGCCGGGATGCGCTCGTCGAGGAAGCGAACAACAGCGGGAGGATGTCAGGGAGGTGCAGTAGCTCACCGGGAGTGCGCCAGAGGTGGTGGATCGGGCCGGGATGCAGGGGATCGTTGACGGAGTTGGTGCCGAGCGGAGCTAGGGTTTTCGTCGGAGCAGCGTCGGCCTGGGGCTCCTGGTCCTCCTCCTCCTCGTCTGCGGGTACAAGGACGATGCGGAGGGCCTCCTCGACCTTGCCGACAAACTCCTGCCCGCCTACGCCTCCTGGATCGTCGGGGATGGTGGAGACCGACGGGTGGACGTCGACGGTGTAGATGGTTGCGGTGGAGAAGTGGGGAGGAAGGGCAAGGCCCTGGGGCGGATCTGGGTGTAGGGGTTCGTAGCATGGAAAACAAAAAATTTCTATCGCATACAAACAAACAAGCCAAGATCTATCTACTAGATTGTAGCAACGAGTTGATAGGGGAACTTACCCTCGAAGATCCCAAAGCGGTTAACGAGAGCAGATTCTCGTGGGTGATGTAGTCGTACTCTTTCCGATCTCAAGATCGCGTAGACGATCCTTCCGGCGCTGCGTTCTGGCAGCGCTTCCGCAGTCGGTCACACGTTCGGTACTCGACGAAGACATTCCTCTCCCTTGTTCCAGCAGGCAGCGGAGGTTGAAGCACTCTCCTCGCGATTCCGGCAGCACAACGGCGTGGTACCGGAAGTAGAGGGGAGATCCCGCAGGGCTTCGCCTTAAGCCGGAGCGGGTATGGTGGAGTATGAGAGAGGGCTATTAGTGGTCTAGAGATTAGACACACCAATTAGAAGGCTCTAAACCGCAGGGTAAAGCAATTAGAAGCTCTAAACCAAAACGGCTCTAAACCGGAGATTAGAGGTAGAAACTAGTGTCTAGAGGAGGAGACCCTGCCCCTCCTTTTATAGGTGGAGGGGCTGGCGCGCCAGGGGAGGGAGGGGAGTCCCTCCCCAACTCGTCCTAGGCTGGCCACCGGCTTGGAGGAGAGAGACTCCTCCTCCAAGTTGGTTTCAACTTCCTCTTGCTTGTTTCCCACAGTTTCTTGTTTTAGCCGTTTGACTTTCAAACTGGACATTTTGACTTTTCTGTTTTAGGATTCAATTTAATCCTTTATTTGGAACAGCAAGAACACTTAGTACATGATGCAATCATTCAATGACACATTCATGTACCCTTCCCCCCCGGAGTGCCGGACAATCCGGAACCTTCTAGAACATTCCCGATGAAAACACCGGAATCATTCCCGAACTCCGAAACGGGACTTTCCTTATATGAATCTTATTCTCCGGACCATTCCGGATCACCTCGTGATATCCCGGATCCCATCCGAGACTTCGAACAACATTCGGTCTCTTTCTCATAATACCATAACTACTCAAACAACGTCGAATCCTTAAGTGTGTCTCCCTACGGTTCGTGAATTATGCGGACATGATCGAGACACTTCTCCGAACAATAACCAATAGAGGAATCTGGAAATTCATATGGCTCCCACATATTTCTACGATTACTTTGCGATTGAATGAACCACTTACATGCGATACCAATTTCCTTTTTTCTCACGATAGTTTACTTATCCGAGGTTTTGATCGTCGGTATCTCTACATACCTAGTTCAACCTCGTTACCGATAAGTACTCTTTTCTCGTTCCCGTGATATGTGATCCCTTGTGAGCCAGTCACATGCTTGCAAGCTAATTGGATGACATTTCACCGAGAGGGCCCAGAGTATATCTATCCGTCATATGGATGGACAAATCCCACTCTTGATCCATGTGTTTCAACCAATACTTTCCGAATAATCAATGCCACCTTTATAGCCACCCAGTTACGGTGTGGTGTTTGATGTCATCAAAGCATCCATCCGGTAAAGGTGATATGCATGATCTCATGGTCGAAGGAATTAGGTTACTATGTATCAGAAAACATATAGCAATTGAACTATTGAAATGACTTGATCTTTATGCTACGCTTATCTATAGGAGTATGTCCATCACATCATTCTCCTAATGATATGATCCTATTGTTAATAACATCCCTATGTTCATGATCAGGAAACCATGATCATATATTAACCAACAAGCTAGTTTAACAAGAGGCTTTACTAGGGACTCTAATTTTAGTTTACAAATCACACAAGTATTAATGTTTCCGGTTAATACAATTATAGCATGGCATGTAAACATTTATCATAAGTGTGAAGACATGATAATAACCACTTTATTATTGCCTCTTGGGCATATCTCCAACAGTCTCCCACTTGCACTAGAGTCAATAATCTAGTTTCAAACCTTTGTGTATTCAACACCTATGGCTTTCCGGTGTTGTATGTACACGATTGCTAGTGGTCAACTGATCTCCGGATCTGACACTTCCAGGTCCGTGTGTAATTGCATGTCTTTGCGTCTCTACGCATCACTCATTCTCTAATGAGATGGCTTTGTATAAATTTGGTCTTTCGGTGTGACCTTTAGCTCTTTGGGGTTAAAACATGTTGATAATATTGTCGCACAATATATCTTCATAGTATTATCCCACTGTGAACTACACCTAGTTTGATAACAAACTACTTGACACAAATGCCCTCTTTCGCTGCTAAAATAGCAGTCATATACTTAGCCTTTTGTTGTAGTATCTGTCACAATGTCTTAACTTTGGAACTCATCCAAATCCATCATGGAACTCACTTTCCATTATATTGTGCCACCCTTAGTTTAGATTGAGATAAACTTAATTTGTACTTTGTGACAAAGCTAGTATCAATGTAGTACTTTTACAATGAACTAACCATCTATTTGTCACTTCTACAAATATTATACTCTTAGTTCTTCCAAAAGATCATAAAAATATCCTTACTATTGTCCAATGATCATCTTACGAATCATTCTGGTATATGCTCACAACATTTAGAGCATAGGACATATCTGGATTTGTACATATAACAGTATGATTGATATAAATACTCTTTGTGATTTCATACATCAAGTATCAATCTATACTTGATTATTTGTTTCACTTTACCAAATGTCAATACACTTGAATATATCATCAACATTGAACTCATTCAATCCTTTCTGTGCGACAAGAACCTCTCTTGTAGTTTCTATATTGAACTCATTCAATATCTTGTCTATGTACTTCTGGCACAACCATATTAGCGTCTATTGATGCCAAATATTTGGGTTTTGCCTAAGTCTTTCATCGGGATGAAATTCTTAATATGTGTTAATAAAATATACATTATTTCCAATCAACAATATGTCTTCCACATAATGTATTAGAAACATGTCTTAGCGCTCCCACTTAATTTCTTGCAAATGCAAGCATCTTCATTGTCTCTGATGAACTTTTAAACTCCTTTAACAGTTTCATCACAGTGAAGATTCCAACTCCACGATTCTCACTTTAACCATTGAAGTTTGCATATGCTTTTAGCATCCTTTGAATTAACAAAAACCCTATGGACCGTGTTATGCACATGTCCTAGGTAACAATTCTATTAGAAGAACTTGTTTTGTTTATTCAACTACCATATAACAAAATTATATGTAGTGGTTGCTACATTAATCCGTCTAGAGTAAATATCGCTATGAAAGATCAAATCTTGTCATAGTCAACCTTTGAACATTGTTGTGAACTCTTTCCCAACATGTCGACTATTTTATAGATGTGAAACATCCATGTCTATTTCTTTATAGATCCAAATACGACTGTAAGGTCTTGTACCTTCCCAGAGGGTCTTTCAAGTTCAAATCTTGATCTCTCGTATATGGAACTAACACGGATTTTATGGCTTCAAGCCATTTTACGGAGTCAGGGCCCATCATCGCTTCTTTGCATGTAGTCGGTTCATTATTCTCAAATAATGATTCAACCCTCAAATCTTGGTATTTGATTGTTCATCCGACCTACTTGTTTCAATAGGAACTTGGATCTCCGTGGCCACAACCTTTGAGGTACGTGAGCCATGAGCTTTGTTGCTGCCTCCGGAACACTTTTCGGTGCTGCGCAACTCTGCACATACAGCTAAGGTTCTTTTAACCTTATCAAAGTTCTATTGTCCTCCCACTTTACTTTTCACGAAAAATTCCTTCTAAAAGAAACTTGACGTTTTAAGTGACAAACACTTTTGTCTCTGATGTTATGGAGGATTACTTAACAGTTATTCGAAATAACATACAAAGACAGGTTCATCCGACTTTGGTTGCAAACATCTTTCTTATGCATAGCATACCAATGTTTTAAGAAAGGACAACTTGGGTTTTATCCCAAACCATAACATATGGTGTTATTTCAACGGATTATGATGGAGCTCTTTTCAGTGGAAAAACGGTAATCTCTAAAGCTTTTAATCTTTAAAATATAATGGCATTTTTATGAATTATACCTTTGATCTTATCATGTCAAACAAGGTTTAATTACATATCTCGAACGTTCCATACTCTTATGGTGTTTCGGGAAAATGCAAATCCACGGAACGATTCCTTAAATCTTAGGTATTATGCTAAACTTGTAACTCAAATATCTTCCTTTATGATCTTATCATAAACTATTTATATTCTTGTTACAATGATTTTGCACTTCATCTTGAAAGTCTTTGAACTCTTCAAATATTTCACACTTCATCCTTATTAAGTAAATATTCATATATTCACTCAAATTTTCGGAGAAAGCATATGAAGTTGAAATCCATCGCTCTTGACCACACATGATGGACTTCGTACAACAATATGTACAAGTTCCAATAAGCTAGTCATTCGTTCCCTTTTGGCCTATGAACGAAGTTTTAATTATCTCTAGGAAAGTTTCACAAGCGTCATTTGATCAAAATCAAATAGACTCCAATATTCCATCCATATGGAGTTTCTTCATGTTTTCTTTCCAATATAATTTAAACTGCGATGTCACTTCCTAAGTGATCTTTCAATCAATTTGTCTTTCGACATTTTTAGCACTAGTTTTATGGATGTGATTTCTCCAACGAGATTTGTGAATCATCCATCTTTTATGGATTACGGCAATTATTTGAACAACCCTTTTGTTCTTATAATACCTGATAAAACAAATCTTGAAGGCAAGCTTTGATGTTTAACGAACAATACAATAACCCTTTATTTGTTCTCGATGAACATCATCACATATTCTTTTGCTAGTTACTTAGGCCATTGTAGTTCATGAATTGTGTTGTTTCGTATGACAATTCACACCAACAAATTCAGTATCAAATACTTAAGAACCACATTGTTTAATAAGCAAAGAATATAGCCATAACATGTATATCATCTATATACTTAAACTGAACAATTCTAGTCTTTTCTTTTCTGCCATATATTTATGAGATTCTCTTTCAGTATCTCCTTTTCTGTTTGAAAGAATCTATCAACATCAACAGTGGAGTCATACATATGACACATAGTCCAAAGCGTGTATAGTTAAATACCAATGTCTTTGGACTTGCACTTTGAAGTAGATCACCATCATCAAATGTTTGGTGTTCTTTCAAATTCCTTTCTTTAGTAATCTCTTGGTGTAGTAAACATTTTACCTACATCAAATATTCACCCTTATCATGGAATCGTCCATGATCAAGCTACTTTTAGCTTATAACGATGAATTATGAGTATAATGTTGCTATCCAAAACCTTTTGGAGGATTAGGACAACAAGTGTCTCCAACCTTTTTGCAAATTCTCATCAAAATATGAGAACATGAACTTTGCCATATTATACTCTATCATGTTGTAACCAAAAATTTCGTTTCAGATATCACAATATCTTCCACACATCATGGTTTCTGAAACAACTCTTTCAGATCCTAGATAACCTTGATATTAAGAGAATCCTTTGAATATCAAGAATCATGGAGACAAACATGATACTTATATACTAACACTTGGAATTGTTACTCTTGATTTAATACTAATCATTAAACTTCATGGAGTAACCGGAACTTACTGAAAGTTTGCAATAGGACTTTTAAACTTTAGATTAACACTTCAAAACAATACGATACCAGTTCGTAAAGTAACTAACCAGAATTCTATAGTTCTATCATCTCAATTATAACTAAGCGCAAGGTGGTAAACGGATGCCAATGACTACAACAACTATGCAATTTCACTTTGATTTAGTTTATGATAAATTGAGTTCTAATTAATAATTAAATTAATCTAGGTGAACTCCCACTCAAAACAATATCCCTCACATTGTTTTAGTGATCACACAAACCAAATCCACCACATCAAAACCGATCATCACGAGAGTTAATATAGCTTCAATGGCGAACAATCAACATGTTCATCATATCTACTATATGACTCATGCTCTACCTTTCGGTAATCCGTGTTCCTGAGGCCATGTCTGTACATGCTAGGCTCATCAAGATCAAACCTTAGTTTCTGCATGAGCAAATCTGGCTTGCTCACGTTGTATACACTTGCAGAATCTAACACACCCGATCATCACGTGGTGCTTCGAAACAACAAGCTTTAGCAACGGTGCTAACCAAGGGTGAACACTTTATGACTTGAAATTCATGTGCATGAGGGATCATCTTATAATGCTACCGTCGTCTACTAAGCAATACAAGATCCATAAAGGATTAACATCACATGCAATTCATAATTTGTGATATGATATGGCCTTTCTTCTTTGTGCTTCCGATCTCCATCTTCCAGCACGAACATGATCTCCATCATCACCGGCATTGCATCAAGGTCAATGACGCCTCTCCATGGTTGTCGTCCACCGGCTTCAACTATTACAACTACTTTGAATAGACACGCGGGTCTTAACAGAATTTAAAGACAACCATATGGCTCCTGCCGGTTGCCAACTTACAATAAGGAACATTGCATACATCATATATAATCACAATCATGGCCATATCACATCACAGCACACCCCTGCAAAACAAAGTTAGACGTCTCTACTTTCTTTGCATATTTTACGTGGTTTGGGGCTTTCAATAAGTGTCGTTCTAACTTACGAACAAGAACCACAACATTGATACTAGCATTGTTGATCACCCGTTGTAAATTGGATCTTAACTATGCTAGGATAAACAGGCACCCGCAAAGCCACTTATGCAATACAAGTTGCATGTTAAGCGTGGAGCAAGTCTCATGAACGATGTCTTCATCCCAACATACCGCAAGATGCAAAGTACACAAAAGGCAATCGACAATAAAAGTATCAACGCCCACAATGACCATTGTGTTTTACTCGTGCAACAGATCTACATATAGACACGGCTCTGATACCACTGTAGGGGTTCGTAGCATGGAAAACAAAAATTTTCTATCGCATACAAACAAACAAGCCAAGATCTATCTACTAGATTGTAGCAACGAGTTGATAAGGGAACTTACCCTCGAAGATCCCAAAGCGGTTAACGAGAGCAGATTCTCGTGGGTGATGTAGTCGTACTCTTTCCGATCTCAAGATCGCGTAGATGATCCTTCCGGCGCTGCGTTCCGGCAGCGCTTCCGCAGTCGGTCACACGTTTGGTACTCGACGAAGACCTTCCTCTCCCTTGTTCCAGCAGGCAGCGGAGGTTGAAGCACTCTCCTCGCGATTCCGGCAGCACAACGACGTGGTACCGGAAGTAGAGGGGAGATCCCGCAGGGCTTCGCCTTAAGCCGGAGCGGGTATGGTGGAGTATGAGAGAGGGCTATTAGTGGTCTAGAGATTAGACACACCAATTAGAAGGCTCTAAACCGCAGGCTAAAGCAATTAGAAGCTCTAAACCAAAACGGCTCTAAACCGGAGATTAGAGGTAGAAACTAGTGTCTAGAGGAGGAGGCCCTGCCCCTCCTTTTATAGGTGGAGGGGCTGGCGCGCCAGGGGAGGGAGGGGAGTCCCTCCCCAACTCGGCCTAGGCTGGCCTCCGGCTTGGAGGAGAGAGACTCCTCCTCCAAGTTGGTTTCAACTTCCTCTTGCTTGTTTCCCACAGTTTCTTGTTTTAGCCGTTTGACTTTCAAACTGGACATTTTGACTTTTCTGTTTAAGGATTCAATTTAATCCTTTATTTGGAACAGCAAGAACACTTAGTACATGATGCAATCATTCAATGACACATTCATGTACCCTTCCCCCCCGGAGTGCCGGACAATCCGGAACCTTCTAGAACATTCCCGATGAAAACACCGGAATCATTCCCGAACTCCGAAACGGGACTTTCCTTATATGAATCTTATTCTCCGGACCATTCCGGATCACCTCGTGATATCCCGGATCCCATCCGAGACTTCGAACAACATTCGGTCTCTTTCTCATAATACCATAACTACTCAAACAACGTCGAATCCTTAAGTGTGTCTCCCTACGATTCGTGAATTACGCGGACATGATCGAGACACTTCTCCGAACAATAACCAATAGAGGAATCTGGAAATTCATATGGCTCCCACATATTTCTACGATTACTTTGCGATCGAATGAACCACTTACATACGATACCAATTTCCTTTTGTCTCACGATAGTTTACTTATCCGAGGTTTTGATCGTCGGTATCTCTGCATACCTAGTTCAACCTCGTTACCGATAAGTACTCTTTTCTCGTTCCCGTGATATGTGATCCCTTGTGAGCCAATCACATGCTTGCAAGCTAATTGGATGACATTTCACCGAGAGGGCCCAGAGTATATCTATTCGTCATATGGATGGACAAATCCCACTCTTGATCCATGTGTTTCAACCAATACTTTCCGAATACTCAATGCCACCTTTATAGCCACCCAGTTACGGTGTGGTGTTTGATGTCATCAAAGCATCCATCCGGTAAAGGTGATATGCATGATCTCATGGTCGAAGGAATTAGGTTACTATGTATCAGAAAGCATATAGCAATTGAACTATTGAAATGACTTGATCTTTATGCTACGCTTATCTATAGGAGTATGTCCATCACATCATTCTCCTAATGATATGATCCTGTTGTTAATAACATCCCTATGTTCATGATCAGGAAACCATGATCATATATTAACCAACAAGCTAGTTTAACAAGAGGCTTTACTAGGGACTCTAATTTTAGTTTACAAATCACACAAGTATTAATGTTTCCGGTTAATACAATTATAGCATGGCATGTAAACATTTATCATAAGTGTGAAGACATGATAATAATCACTTTATTATTGCCTCTTGGGCATATCTCCAACACTGGGGGAGGCAGCGGCGAGGGAGAGGGAGGTGTAGTGTGGTTGTTAACAAGACCAACTAGATCAAGCAAAAGAGGGGTAAAGGAAAAGGAAGATGATCCA
Organism: Avena sativa; assembly: GCA_916181665.1. Classification (NCBI taxonomy): domain Eukaryota; kingdom Viridiplantae; phylum Streptophyta; class Magnoliopsida; order Poales; family Poaceae; genus Avena; species Avena sativa. Next base: position 295,378,928 of record OV702282.1, read on the forward strand.
CTAAAAATTTAAATAAAATTCAAAGAGGACAAAGGATGGTTATGGTTGCATGGCCCATGCAAGGGTATTAAATGCCATGTCTTAATCTTGTGAAAACAAAATAATAAGCATGGCATAATTCCTATGCATCCCCAAATGTGGAGTAAAGGCCAAGCAAACGAATTTGAGTTAGATCCATCCTATCTCCCATGAGCTAGATTAAATACAAAAGAAAAAAAAGAATACAAGCTCATGGATAATGGAATGGTGGAATTATAAGGTGGTGAAATAAAAGGTGGTGGAGTGGAATAAAAGATATGCCCCCAACTCAACTTGGGCATTTAAACAATATATCAATATCCAAATACAATATCAAGAGACAAATACAATTGATAATGCATATGAGAGAAGAACCAACACAAAAGGGGTTTTATATGATGCTCAAATGCAAGATGGCATGATGACATGAGCATGATATAATGATGATGCAACAATTATATATATGAAGTAGCCATTATATTACTAGACCAAGTAGCATTACAATTGTTAGACCAATGGGATGCTACAACTCTCCCCCACTAAACAGGAATCTCGCCCCGAGATTCTAGGAAGAAGAAGAAGACTCAAAGAGGGTAGGATAGTTGGCACGGAGCTCATCTTCACGCTCCCAAGTGGCTTCATCAACGGAATGGTGCGACCACTGCACCTTGCAGAACTTGATGGACTTGTTGCGAGTCCTTCTTTCTGCGATTTCAAGGATTTTTGTGGGGTGTTCTTGATAAGACAGGTCTTCTTGGAGATTGATTAGCTCATGATCCATGGTCCTTCCGGGATCCTTGAAGCACTTCTTGAGTTGAGAGATGTGGAAAACATCATGAACCTTGAGTTTTTCCGGGAGCTCAAGAGCATAAGCAACTTCTCCTCTTCTTGAGTTACAATGTCAGGGCCAAACCATATTCTTTCTCCTGAACCCGACCAACCAATCGGAGTTCTGCATTTGCGGCCATAGAGAGCCTCAAATGGTGCCATCTTCAGACTTTTCTGGAAGTTGTTGTTGTAAGAGAATTCAGCATAAGGAAGACATTCCTCCCACTTCATGCCAAAAGAGATGACGCAAGCACGGAGCATATCCTCCAGAATCTGATTGATCCTTTCAACTTGTCCTTGCGACTGAGGGTGGTCAGCTGTGCTGAAGTTCAACTTTGTTCCCAAAGCATTTTGGAAACTTTCCCAGAACTTGGAAGTGAAGATTCTCCCACGGTCTAAACTGATCTCAAGAGGGACCCCATACAGAGAGACAATTCTGTTGATATAGAGCTCAGCCAACTGAATTCCAGAAATTGTTTCCTTGACGGGGAATAAGTGAGCCACTTTAGAAAGCCTGTCAATGACAACAAAGATTGCATTGTTGCCCTTCTGCGACCTTGGAAAACCAGTGATGAAGTCCATCTCTACTTTCTCCCATTTCCATTCCGGGGGTTTCAATGGCTGTAGAAGACCGAAAGGTTTCTAATGGACAGCTTTCACTCTTCGGCAGACATCACACTCCGAGACATACTTGGCACAATATCGTTTCAATCCCGGCCACCAATATTGTGTTTTCAAGTCCATGTACATCTTTGTGCTGCCAGGGTGGATAGAAAGAACAGAATCATGCGCCTCCTTGAGAACTTGCTCTCTCAAACCCGGGTAGTTCGGAACAAACATCCGGTGTTCAAAGAAAAGCGTGCCTTGATCATCGACGTGGAAGGACTCATACTTCGGAAGCTGAAGTTTTGAGATGATCTTTCTGGTGTGCGGATCACCAAGCTGACGAGAGCGAACCTTTTCTTCCAAGAGAGGGGTTGCTAGAAGGTTCAGGAGATACCCTTGTTCCACAATTTCAAGGTTGAGCTGACGGAATTCCTCGCACAAGAGAGGCTGTTGTTCTTCCATCATGATGTTGTTGACATAAGCTTTGCGGCTGAGAGCATCGGCCATGACATTAGCTTTGCCCAGAGTGTAGTTGATGGTCAAATCAAAATCATTGATTGCTTCAATCCATCTCCTCTGCCGAAGGTTGAGATCAGGCTGAGTGAAGATATACTTCAGACTCTTGTGATCAGAAAAGATTTCACAACGGTTGCCCAGCAAGTAGTGCCTCCATAGTTTCAAAGCAAAGACAACTGCTGCGAGCTCGAGGTCATGAGTAGGATAGTTGATCTCATGCGTCTTCAACTGTCGAGAGGCATAAGCAACAACTTGTTTTTCTTGCATAAGGACCGCACCCAATCCTTGCAAAGAGGCGTCACAGAATATCTGGAAAGGCTTAGAGGTGTCCGGAGGAACCAAGACTGGCGTGGAAGTGAGCTTCTCTTTGAGTGTCTCAAAGCTTGTTTGACATGCTGGAGTCCAAAGGTATTTCTTGCCTTTCTTGAGGAGATCGGTAAGAGGCTTCGCTATCTTCTAAAAGTTCTGAACGAAGCGACGGCAATAACTAGCCAAACCAAGGAAGCTCCGCACTTCTTTGACATTAATAGGAGGAAGCCATTCAACAATTGTCTTTACAGTTTCCGGGTTGACTGCAATGCCCTTGGCAGAGATGACGTGACCAAGATAGGTTACTTGAGGCAGCCAAAACTCACACTTGGAGAACTTTGCATACAAGCGGTTCTCACGAAGCTTGTTTAGGACACACCGAAGGTGTTCTTCATGCTCTTCCTTTGACTTAGAATAGACTAGGATGTCATCCAGATAGACCACAACGAACTTATCAAGATACTCCATGAAAACCGAGTTCATAAGCCTCGAGAAGGTAGTAGGTGCGTTGGTGAGACCGAAAGACATGACCGTGTACTCATACAGGCCATAACGGGTGGTGAAAGCTGTTTTAGGAACATCTTCCTTGCGAATCTTGATTTGGTGATAACCACTTCTCAAGTCAAGCTTAGAGAACACCACAGCTCCAGCTAGCTGATCGAAGAGATCATTAATCCGCGGAAGGGGATATTTATTCTTGATGGTTTTAGCATTGAGAGCCCGATAGTCAACACAAAGTCTATCAGTCCTGTCTCGCTTCTTCACAAAGATTGTTGGGATACCCCAAGAAGAAGTACTGTGTTGAATGAAACCCAACTTCTCTTGTTCATCAAGCTGACGTTTGAGTTCAGCCAACTCAGCAGGACCCATTTTATAAGGCCGCTTGGAGATAGGAGCCGTTCCAGGTTCAAGCTCAATTACAAACTCAACCTCACGATCCAGAGGCATACCCGGCAACTCTTCGGGAAAGACATCTGGGAACTCACAGACCACCGGAACACTCTGAATAGCTTCCATAGCATCATCATTCAGAGCCGCCAAAGAGAAAAGCTGGATAGCAGGAGTCAGACTTGGAGAATAGACTATATGGCCTTCAGGAATCTTCAGAGAAACCGAGCGTTCAGCACAATCAATCACAGCTGCATTTGCTGTCAAACAATCCATGCCCAAGATGACATCAATGTCGGAATTGCCCAGAACAATTAAGGATGCCGAGAACGAAGAGCCACCAATCTCAATTTGATTGCCATGGCTGATTTTAGCAGCTGCCATTGTTGCTCCAGGAGAAAGGACCATTAACCGCTTAAGGAGAGGATCCATAGCTAACTCATTCTCATTTGCAAACTTGATAGAAACAAAAGAATGCGATGCACCAGAATCAAACAAAACTCGTGCAGGGACTGAGTTAACGGGAAGCATACCCATCACAACTCCAGGTGCATGCTCAGCTTGAGCGGCGTTGACGCAGTTGGCACGAGCAACAGTAGACCCGGGCTTGGTGTTGATGTTGAGAGCCCGAGGTGGTGGTGCACGGACCATAGGAGAGCTTGCCGCAGATCTTGGAGGTGGTGGAGGAAGAGATTTGTTTTTCAACGGACAGTTCCAGTTTTGATGCCCAGAGTCTCCACACGTGAAACAAGCACCAGGTGGACGTGGAGCAACGTAGCCAGGGACTCCGCTAGGCGCTCCAGGGTAGTGGTGGTTGTAGCCTCTGGGAGCAGCAGTGAGGAAGTTTGTTGGCCTTGCCGCGAAGCTTGAAGGTCTTGGTGGAGCCGGGAGCGACGGTGGGGTGTTAGGAACCCAGACACGACGCTTAGAAGGAGCTGACATAGCTGAAGAGCTTGCTACATCACGGTTGTGTTTCTTTGACTCCTCAAACACTTGCCTACTTGCTTCCTCCTGCAGAGCTGTATGCTGAAGTTCCAGAAAAGACGCCGGCCTTGCATGTGTGATTGCATATTTAATCGATGCATTGAGCCCTTGCCGGAACCTCTTTTGCTTCTTCTTGTCATCCGAGATCTCATCGCCACCATAACGAGAAAGGTTCATGAAGTTCCTGATGTAGGTATTGACATTGTCGTTTCCCTGCTTGAGGTTGAGAAACACTTCCTTCATCCTTTCCATGACAATTTCTGACAGATACTGCTCTTTGAAGGCTCCAGTGAACTGTTCCCAAGTAGGCTGAAAACCAATGCAGTTTGCCTTCAGGTAATTCTCCCACCAGAGAGCTGCATCTCCCTTCAGAAGGTGAGTAGCATATTTTACCCATTCTTGCTCAGGAACATCAGCAGTCTCCAGTAGCCTTGACATCTCACGCAGCCAATCATCAGCATCAAGTGGTTGATCAGAAACATCAAATTGTCGCGGGTTGAACTTCAGGAAGCTTTTGATGTCTCCTCGCTTGGGAGGTGGAGGTAGCGGAGCAAACTCATTCCTCCGAACACTCTCTTCAAAACGCTGCTGGTTCTGCTGCATTGCTGCCAAGGCATTGGCGATGTTTGACAACGCGGACCCCAGTTCAGGTGGTATGTCCTCATCAGAACGGCGTGGTAGTGCCATCCTGTGATTGATATAAAACACAAGTCAGTACTATAATGGAGAATAATAATAATCCAAAATAGTACCAAGATGGAATTAACCAAGATTAAGGATACAATTTACTAAGATGATATTAAAATATCAACAAAGTTCAAAGCACCTAGGAGATGTTAAGCATATTGCACACGACTAAAAAGGAGTGTGGTACACAGATATATCAAAGAAAAAATTTCCACAAATTTCGGCATTAAAATACCAATAGATGTGCAAAATCACTTAACGAATCAAGATTAGTGACTCTACCAATTCAATATACAAAAGCGAATGATAAAAGTAGTGGTATGGTCGCGACTCCATCCCGCACTCAAATCATTACTCCGCACATGAATAAATAGAACACATATCCCAACCCCTTCTTCTCACGATGAACCTAAAGATTAGTAACTACGGAAACGAACACCCCAAACAAGATAACGTCGGATAACAAAGAGTAAGACAGATCGCGGCGGTATACAATGAATCAGATAGATCGCGTCGGTTTGCAAAAGCCTGTCGGTATGGAATGTACCAACAGTTGATAACCAAAAGGCCGATTGAGATAACAACTCGGATGCAACAGATAGACAAGGAATTACACACACACACACACACACAACCTATGGTACTACGGAAACCCAGAACACGTGAATCCTAGTTTGAAATTTTAAGAAGAGGATTGAAAACGTTACACTTCCTTACCAGAAAAGGGTGGGTGTTTGGTTAAGAAGAAAAATGGAAGCAGTCCTACTCTCACGTTTTGTTTTTCCCTAGTATACATAACTACCAAAAATATTTGCTAGACTGACAACGACCATTTGGCTGAGACCCTGAAGGGCGGGATGGCTCTCATACCAATTGTAACTACCTCGGTGAATTACGCTCCTAGTTACAAGCCTGGATGAGCGGAAATGGTTGAAATAGTACGGTGGGGCCCAAATGCCACTCACAGGTAGACCTTTCGGCCGTCCCAACCATTTCCAAACATCGGGACAAGAACGGGCGGCGTAATCGGCAGGCGAAGGGATCAACTACATACACAAATGAGTATGTATGCAAGCCACCATACAACAGTACATCAGAGCCATTCCATCTAAAAGAAAGGAAATATAGCAACGCCATACGGCAAGATTCAAATGTACTAGATAGATATAATAGTTTAGGATATCTCCTCATACATCAACATCAGAGTATCAGGCGGAAGCGGCAAACAAGATCCGAGTACGGATAAGAAGCAAATCGGCATAAGATGCCCCATAAATAAACACATCCCGCCCACAGATCTCACGGATCCCCGTTCCCGGAATCTCTACACCGAATGATCGTTGCCCACATCGTCCGTCTCCTCCACCCAGTATCCATCTCGTGAGTGTACCTGTTCATCTGAACCAAATAATTTATCGTGTGAGACCCTAGGGGTACTCAGGAAGTCTTTATGCCTCTAAAGGGGACACAACCTGGGGTGACGCAATTGCAGCAAAAGATAAACCCTAACAATTCTATAGATACTCGCTAACCATCCGCATAACCAAAGATAGACGGGTGTCCGTGAATTGACAACAGTTAGAACAGTAATATCAACAGATCCATCCTCCTCCTCGCTTACCAACGAGGAAGCGGACGAACAACCCCCATCCGTTGGCAGTTTTATTATCCATTCCATGAGTGTGGCACTATTTACTAGTCAGTTATTTAGTCAAATTTAAAGCGGTACTTTAGTTATGCTTGTCTATGATCGAGAAACTGTGCTCCAAGTCGTCCATAACCGCGGACACGGCTTTCAGAAAGTTTTACCCTGCAGGGGTGCACAAATAGCAACACACACTCGATCAACCTCGGAAAAACCAAATCAAAACCCAACGAGACCTTCACGACAAAGCAATCACAGGATTCAGAAATATTTCAGGGGGCCACCCCATTGAGTACACCCGCAACGAAGTTAGCTGACTCCGAGACGGACCCAAGGTTTGCGTCAATGGCTGTAAACGACTGGGAACCCGAAAATGTGACTGGGTGTGGCATCCCGCAAAACCACTACTATAAAATTGCGTTGTTTTTGTGCATTGCATCGTCATGACCTCGTGCTCATGTCATCATGCCACATTGCATTTGAGCATCGTCATCGTCTTGCATTGCTTGCATAAAACTATTTGCGGAAAAACCTGTTTTTGTTTTCTAAACGCCCCGTCTTTATTCAAACGCAAAACCCGGGTCTCCGGATTATTTTGTTTTGTCTGCTATCGGTTTGCAGAAGCTTTGTTTTAAACAAATAAAATATTAAATTATTTTAGTGGGGGCAGTCGAGCGGGCCGATTCGACCCGAACGACCACCCCCGAAATAAAATCGGTCCACCAAAATCCCTAGTCTACCCAACCTAATCTACCCACCCTTGCCTCCACCTCACCCTGGCCAATCACCATATGCCACCTCACCTTTTTCCCTTCCCCACCCAACCAGACGCTGCCACCTCACCTCCCCTCTCTCCCCTGGCCCCACACGTCATCCCCACCCCACTCAATCTCACCCCCACCACTCCCCCACCCGGTCCCACTTCCACCCATCTCCCTGGACCCGCAGCCACCTCCCCTGGTCAAACCTCCCCACCGCCAGACCCACTCCCCTGTCCGGCCCCACCCCAGGCCCACCTTCCCCACCGCGTCCTCCCCGCGTGCCCCTCTCGCCCCGCGTCTCTCTCCCCCAACCTTCCGCCTCGCTCCTCTCCGTTCCCACCGCTCGCCCCGCCCTGCTCCCTCTCCGGCGCCGGCCACCAGCCGCGGCCGCGCCTCCCCGCCGCCTCGGCCTCCCAGCCCACCGCCTAGCCCCGCCGGCGCGCGGCCCTGCACCTCCTCCTACCTCGACCCCCCCTCTCCTCCAAGCTCGCCGCCGCCCTCTGGCCGGAGTCCGCGCCTCCCGGCCCTCCTCCTCCTCCACCCCGGACGCCGCCTCCGCTCCTCCTCCGCCAACAACCACCCCGCCGCCGGCCTCCCTCGACCTTCTCTGCGCCCCTCACCGCGGCCCCACCACCTTTGCAGGTCCCCCTCCTCGTCGAGACCCCTGCCGCCGCCAGTCGCCAAGGTCTCCCCGCGTCGGCCGCCATCGCCGCTGGAGCCTCTCCCTCCCGCGAGCTCCCCGCCGGCCCCACCTCGCCCTCACCACCGACCCCGACCCCGAGCTCGTCGGCGCCGCCGCCCGTGCGTCCGCCACCGCCGCCCACCGTCACGCGCCCGGCGCCCTTCCTCCTCCTTCGCCCTCCCCGTCGGCCTCCTCCATCCCCAGCCCGCAACCGCCTGCCGACCCTACTGTTCGCCGCCGGCCCCCTCTCAGTGCCTCGCTCGCCGACCGCGTCCTCCCTTCCCCCCCGGTGCCGCCTCGCAGACGCGCGCCGTGGAACGCCCTTCGTCGCCCCCGCGTGGCCCTGGCCGGCCTTGGCCGCGCCCTCATCGCCCAGTCGTCGCCCTCCGATGACCCCGAGCAGGGCATGGTCGCCACCAGGGATGTGCTGATATGGTGCCAAGTGGAGGCTTGCTCGATCCGGCCCTCTGAAGCCGCCAAGATCTTCCTGGACAAATCCACACCCAGTTCCGCAAAAGACTGTCCACAAGAGACTGCGAAACCTCGAGACCATCACGGAACGCCAAGATTTACTTCCCGGATTCGACGCCCCGATGCTTTCGACACGGATGCCATGATCTTCGTCACGGACGCCGAGACCCCCGGACCCGAAGACCACACGTGCGACAAGTAATCCTTCCCGGATGCGATGCTCGAGAACACGGACGGCAAGGACACCGACGCAGAACGCCAAGTTCTTCACCCCGAACGCCAAGACCGACCCGACACGAGGACGCGACAAGACCTTCGCGACGACAAGATCGGCCCCGACCTGGGTGGAGCCGAAGACCGCCAAGTACTTCTTCCCGGAACGCCAGATCTACTCCGTTATCCGAGACCGTTCCCGTCGAACCCTGGACCCTGAGACCGAACCCCGAACCCCGGAACCTCAAGTTCGTCGAACCCTAATGTGTGAACCCCTTCCCGAAACCCTATTTTATAATATAATACAACTTGTCGTATATTAAATTGTTCATGCATGCATCCTTGCCATGTGGTTTGGGGGCCTTATGCCGATTCACCTTATAATTAAATATGGGGCCCATATGCGGGCAAATCCGGTCGTATATTGGTCCCATTTAAATTTGTGTAGCAAACCGGTGCTATCTTTTGCCATGTTAAGCCAACATTTAAATTGCGGGGTACCTAAACAACTTGAACGATATAATTAAATGTCGGGACCCCGGTTCCACTTAATATTGCCTAATTGCATCGCATCTTTGCCATGTCATACATCATACATGCATCATGCCCGATCTTTTGCCGTAGTATTAAATATTGCATCCGGTGTTTATTCTAGTGTTTTGGTTCTTCGCGGATAAGGCCGTTGAGTTGATGTGAGCTTCGCCCCGATCTTCGGTTGAACCTTCGGCAATGTTTTCAGGCGAGCATCTCCCCCTTTCTACCTATCTTACTTTTATAGTATTTATTCCCTCCTGTTGATCTATTGCTATCTGTGTTGCGATGCTCTAGTTTTCGTACCCGTGATATCCCTTGCAGCCGTATATTGCCTTGGACACATCCTATTACCTGTTGTTTGGTAGATAGCTGGACTTGCGCGTCGTAGTCGCTTGCTCAAGTGCTGTTGCGTGTCGTCAAGTACCACGGTTGTTGGAGAATGGCCGCATGTTGATGTTGGAGATGATCATGGTTTTACTTATCGTTCACTTTAATTCCTGTTTAACAACTAAAATTGAAGTAAGTAAGCAGAGGCATCGGTGGGTGATAGATAATATTTGGTTTCTGACCGCCCACTTGTGTCCCGTAGGACCCCGAGTACTTGATACCTGTTCCTTGATTTATCGCGCTATCCACATATGGGGAATTATGGGCCCCCCTTAGCCAGAGCTTGATTCAGTCTCATTTCTTGGGGCCACAAACTAGTTTGAGGTTTTAATTACGATCCTGTACTTATGCCATGTTTTACTGCTTTATTTACGATTGTGCGAGGAGCACACTGTACTGTTTAGGTAAGCGGAGTGTTTTCGCGGTATCGACAAGCCCCGTTTGGGGTTCCCAGTCGTTTACAGCCATTAACGCAAACCTTGAGTCCGTCTCGGAGCTAGCTTACTTCGTTGCGGGTCTACTCAATGGGGTGGCCCCCTGAAATATTTCTGAATCCTGTGATTGCTTTGTCGTGAAAGCCTCGTTGGGTTTTGATTTGGTTTTTCCGAGGTTGATCGTGTGTGTGTTGCTATTTGTGCACCCCGGCCGGGTTAAAACTTTCTGAAAGCCGTGTCCGCGGTTATGGACGACTTGGAGCACAGTATCTCGATCATAGACAACTATAACTAAAGTAGTGCTATGAATTTGACTTTATAATGACTAGTAATCAGCTTCATTATAATGGAATGGCCAAATAAAACTGCCAACAATTGCTTGTTTGGGTGTCGCTTGCGACCATTGTACATGACTAGTAAGTATTGCAACTATAACGGAATGGCTGAATAAAAGTACCAACAACTGCTGGGTTTTGGGTTAGCTCATGCTAATTGTATCTGACTAGTAAGTGTTGCCACTATAACGGAATGGTTAACTAAAAGTGCCCACTGCTTATTTTATCAGGACGACCATCTATACCTGACTAGTAAATACTGCAACGATAACCGAATAAATAAAACTGCCAACTGTGTGAGTTCCTCGGTTGACTTCCTCGTTTGGTCTCGAGGGGGAAACGCCAGGATGGGTTTGTTTGCTGGTAGCATCAGGTTGGTTTCAAATAGGCCATTCTTATCTCTCTCTGATCGCCGATAGTTATATCGAGTCTCTATAGGTTGTTTAGTGCATGCTGCGCTGCCGCTCAGTCCACCATACCTATGTAGGTGAGGACCGCCGAATTCTAGTCTCGCCGTGTACTGGCCTCAGTACTGACCGCTCTCTCTTTTTCCTTTGCCCTTTGCCGGCACCCCTTTTGTTTAAGCAGGTTTTGAGATCGACGCCGTTAGCAGGGTTACCCTTCCGGCTTGGCCTGGGCAGGGATATGGACGCCATTGGTTATTCTTCAGGGCTCTTAGCCCCATTTGCATCTTGTCTGTAGCTGGACGCTCTATCGTTTTCAAGGTGATTTGGATCTTTGTACTGTATATCTGTATTCTTGACTCTTTGAGTCGCTGTTGTATATATATGTTTTGTGGGTTCCATCGAGGACTATTGTGTAATGGTATTACTTTGTTTTCCACCCGCACGAAAGTTCCTGGTGGGCACCTTTGAATCGTTTCTATGCGGGTTTGGCGGGAATCGCTGAAACTTGCATAGGGCCGATTCTGAGGGTGTTACAGAGTGGTATCAGAGCTCAGCAGTTGCGATACCCCACAAGTCCAGCCTGTAGGATAACCTAGCTAACGGCCGAAGTAGAGTGTCAAAACTATTTTTGAAAATCGGTTGGATAGATCTGATTAGGTCTGATTTTACTCCTTATCCCTATGCTATTCTCCTTACCTCTACGCGTTTTGAATCCACCTCTTATCTTTTCTTCGAGTCCAGGAATTCTCGTGGTTGGGTTCCATCGTACCTTCAGGATTTCGCTTCCTCCTTTGGTAACGGTGTTGCTACATCTGGTCTTCATGCTATCCGAGGAATCCTTCGTCTGGTGGACTTCTCTTTGTTCCCTCTTGTTCCTTCCGGTGTTTTCCGACGCGACGACATCATCTATGCTAGATCCGATGCAGAGTCTGCATCACCCCTTTGTTCCTGAACCTTGTTGTTGAGATCTTCAGTCTAAATTCTAAGGGTTGGTTGCATAATTTATCTGTTCGTGTACCGAGTAATGCTTTGAGTGCGGGATGGAGTAGCTACCATACCACTACTCTTATCATTCGCTCTTGTACATTGAATTGGTGAATTAATGTGATTTTACTCCTTCCGTGAAAGTTAGAGGTGGCCTTACCTTTAACTTCGTCTGTTGTTTATCCGGAGTGCTCTCTTGACGAACAGGACCAACGAACCTTTGTTGGTGGTGTCGCCAATTTCAAGACGGATGAAGAATCATTGTTAGTGGTGTCGCGAAGATCTACACGAAGCGAGAAGATGCAGATCGCCGACTTTCCTTCTGGTACCATGAGGCGGATCTCGAGGGCGAGATCCATTGTTAGTGGTGTCGAATTGTGGCATCCCGCAAAACCACTACTATAAAATCGCGTTGTTTTTGTGCATTGCATCGTCATGACCGCGTGCTCATGTCATCATGCCACATTGCATTTGAGCATCGTCATCGTCTTGCATTGCTTGCATAAAACTATTTGGGGAAAAACCTGTTTTTGTTTTCTAAACGCCCCGTCTTTATTCAAACGCAAAACCCGGGTCTCCGGATTATTTTGTTTTGTCTGCTATCGGTTTGCAGAAGCTTTGTTTTAAACAAATAAAATATTAAATTATTTTAGTGGGGGCAGTCGAACGGGCCGATTCGACCCGAACGACCACCCCCGAAATAAAATCGGTCCACCAAAATCCCTAGTCTACCCAACCTAATCTACCCACCCTTGCCTCCACCTCACCCTGGCCAATCACCATATGCCACCTCACCTTTTTTCCCTTCCCCACCCAACCAGACGCTGCCACCTCACCTCCCCTCTCTCCCCTGGCCCCACACGTCATCCCCACCCCACTCAATCTCACCCCCACCACTCCCCCACCCGGTCCCACTTCCACCCATCTCCCTGGACCCGCAGCCACCTCCCCTGGTCAAACCTCCCCACCGCCAGACCCACTCCCCTGTCCGGCCCCACCCCAGGCCCACCTTCCCCACCGCGTCCTCCCCGCGTGCCCCTCTCGCCCCGCGTCTCTCTCCCCCAACCTTCCGCCTCGCTCCTCTCCGTTCCCACCGCTCGCCCCGCCCTGCTCCCTCTCCGGCGCCGGCCACCAGCCGCGGCTGCGCCTCCCCGCCGCCTCGGCCTCCCAGCCCACCGCCTAGCCCCGCCGGCGCACGGCCCTGCACCTCCTCCTACCTCGACCCCCCCCTCTCCTCCAAGCTCGCCGCCGCCCTCTGGCCGGAGTCCGCGCCTCCCGGCCCTCCTCCTCCTCCACCCCGGACGCCGCCTCCGCTCCTCCTCCGCCAACCACCACCCCGCCGCCGGCCTCCCTCGACCTTCTCTGCGCCCCTCACCGCGGCCCCACCACCTTCGCGGGTCCCCCTCCTCGTCGAGACCCCTGCCGCCGCCGGTCGCCAAGGTCTCCCCGCGTCGGCCGCCATCGCCGCTGGAGCCTCTCCCTCCCACGAGCTCCCCGCCGGCCCCACCTCGCCCTCACCACCGACCCCGACCTCGAGCTCGTCGGCGCCGCCGCCCGTGCGTCCGCCACCGCCGCCCACCGTCACGCGCCCGGCGCCCTTCCTCCTCCTTCGCCCTCCCCGTCGGCCTCCTCCATCCCCAGCCCGCAACCGCCTGCCGACCCCACCGTTCGCCGCCGGCCCCCTCTCAGTGCCTCGCTCGCCGACCGCGTCCTCCCTTCCCCCCGGTGCTGCCTCGCAGACGCGCGCCGTGGAACGCCCTTCGTCGCCCCCGCGTGGCCCTGGCCGGCCTTGGCCGCGCCCTCATCACCCAGTCGCCGCCCTCCGATGACCCCGAGCAGGGCATGGTCGCCACCAGGGATGTGCTGATATGGTGCCAAGTGGAGGCTTGCTCGATCCGGCCCTCTGAAGCCGCCAAGATCTTCCTGGACAAATCCACACCCAGTTCCGCAAAAGACTGTCCACAAGAGACTGCGAAACCTCGAGACCGTCACGGAACGCCAAGATTTACTTCCTGGATTCGACGCCCCGATGCTTTCGACATGGATGCCATGATCTTCGTCACGGACGCCGAGACCCCCGGACCCGAAGACCACACGTGCGACAAGTACTCCTTCCCGGATGCGATGCTCGAGAACACGGACGGCAAGGACACCGACGCAGAACGCCAAGTTCTTCACCCCGAACGCCAAGACCGACCCGACACGAGGACGCGACAAGACCTTCGCGACGACAAGATCGGCCCCGACCTGGGTGGAGCCGAAGACCGCCAAGTACTTCTTCCCGGAACGCCAGATCTACTCCGTTATCCGAGACCGTTCCCGTCGAACCCTGGACCCTGAGACCGAACCCCGAACCCCGGAACCTCAAGTTCGTCGAACCCTAATGTGTGAACCCCTTCCCGAAACCCTATTTTATAATATAATACAACTTGTCGTATATTAAATTGTTCATGCATGCATCCTTGCCATGTGGTTTGGGGGCCTTATGCCGATTCACCTTATAATTAAATATGGGGCCCATATGCGGGCAAATCCGGTCGTATATTGGTCCCATTTAAATTTGTGTAGCAAACCGGTGCTATCTTTTGCCATGTTAAGCCAACATTTAAATTGCGGGGTACCTAAACAACTTGAACGATATAATTAAATGTCGGGACCCCGGTTCCACTTAATATTGCCTAATTGCATCGCATCTTTGCCATGTCATACATCATACATGCATCATGCCCGATCTTTTGCCGTAGTATTAAATATTGCATCCGGTGTTTATTCTAGTGTTTTGGTTCTTCGCGGATAAGGCCGTTGAGTTGATGTGAGCTTCGCCCCGATCTTCGGTTGAACCTTCGGCAATGTTTTCAGGCGAGCATCTCCCCCTTTCTACCTATCTTACTTTTATAGTATTTATTCCCTCCTGTTGATCTATTGCTATCTGTGTTGCGATGCTCTAGTTTTCGTACCCGTGATATCCCTTGCAGCCGTATATTGCCTTGGACACATCCTATTACCTGTTGTTTGGTAGATAGCTGGACTTGCGCGTCGTAGTCGCTTGCTCAAGTGCTGTTGCGTGTCGTCAAGTACCACGGTTGTTGGAGAATGGCCGCATGTTGATGTTGGAGATGATCATGGTTTTACTTATCGTTCACTTTAATTCCTGTTTAACAACTAAAATTGAAGTAAGTAAGCAGAGGCATCGGTGGGTGATAAATAATATTTGGTTTCCGACCGCCCACTTGTGTCCCGTAGGACCCCGAGTACTTGATACCTGTTCCTTGATTTATCGCGCTATCCACATACGGGGAATTATGGGCCCCCCTTAGCCAGAGCTTGATTCAGTCTCATTTCTTGGGGCCACAAACTAGTTTGAGGTTTTAATTACGATCCTGTACTTATGCCATGTTTTACTGCTTTATTTACGATTGTGCGAGGAGCACACTGAACTGTTTAGGTAAGCGGAGTGTTTTCGCGGTATCGACAAGCCCTGTTTGGGGTTCCCAGTCGTTTACAGCCATTGACGCAAACCTTGAGTCCGTCTCGGAGCTAGCTTACTTCGTTGCGGGTCTTCTCAATGGGGTGGCCCCCTGAAATATTTCTGAATCCTGTGATTGCTTTGTCGTGAAAGCCTCGTTGGGTTTTGATTTGGTTTTTCCGAGGTTGATCGTGTGTGTGTTGCTATTTGTGCACCCCGGCCGGGTTAAAACTTTCTGAAAGCCGTGTCCGCGGTTATGGACGACTTGGAGCACAGTATCTCGATCATAGACAACTATAACTAAAGTAGTGCTATGAATTTGACTTTATAATGACTAGTAATCAGCTTCATTATAATGGAATGGCCAAATAAAACTGCCAACAATTGCTTGTTTGGGTGTCGCTTGCGACCATTGTACCTGACTAGTAAGTATTGCAACTATAACGGAATGGCTGAATAAAAGTACCAACAACTGCTGGGTTTTGGGTTAGCTCATGCTAATTGTATCTGACTAGTAAGTGTTGCCACTATAACGGAATGGTTAACTAAAAGTGCCCACTGCTTATTTTATCAGGACGACCATCTATACCTGACTAGTAAATACTGCAACGATAACCGAATAAATAAAACTGCCAACCGTGTGAGTTCCTCGGTTGACTTCCTCGTTTGGTCTCGAGGGGGAAACGCCAGGATGGGTTTGTTTGCTGGTAGCATCAGGTTGGTTTCGAATAGGACTTTCTTATCTCTCTCTGATCGCCGATAGTTATATCGAGTCTCTATAGGTTGTTTAGTGCATGCTGCGCTGCCGCTCAGTCCACCATACCTATGTAGGCGAGGACCGCCGAATTCTAGTCTCGCCGTGTACTGGCCTCAGTACTGACCGCTTTCTCTTTTTCCTTTGCCCTTTGCCGGCACCCCTTTTGTTTAAGCAGGTTTTGAGATCGACACCGTTAGCAGGGTTACCCTTCCGGCTTGGCCTGGGCAGGGTTATGGACGCCATTGGTTATTCTTCAGGGCTCTTAGCCCCATTTGCATCTTGTCCGTAGCTGGACGCTCTATCGTTTTCAAGGTGATTTGGATCTTTGTACTGTATATCTGTATTCTTGACTCTTTGAGTCGCTGTTGTATATATATGTTTTGTGGGTTCCATCGAGGACTATTGTGTAATGGTATTACTTCGTTTTCCACCCGCACGAAAGTGCCTGGTGGGCACCTTTGAATCGTTTCTATGCGGGTTTGGCGGGAATCGCTGAAACTTGCATAGGGCCGATTCTGAGGGTGTTACACTGGGCTTGTCGATACCGCGAAAACACTCCGCTTCCCTAAACAGTACAGGTGCTCCTCGCACAATCGTAAATAAAGTAGTAAAGCATGGCATAAGTACCGGATAGTAAATAAAACCTTAAACTAGTTTGTGGCCCCAAGAAATAAGAATGAATCAAGCTCTGGCTCAGGGGGGTCCCATAAGCCTCCCGGATGTGGATAGCGCGAATAATCAAGGAACAAGAATCAAGTACTCGGGGTCCTACGGGACACAAGTGAGCATGAAAAACCAAATAGCAGATATTGCTCACCGGTGCCACTTTCATTAGTTATCCCATACTACTCAGGTTAGGTTGTTTAGGTACCTCGTTATCCATCAGACACTCACGTACCCTACACATGCTGTTCTACGACTCGCATGGCTCAAACAACTCCTGTAGTAATGGCTCATGGGATGGAGGAACAAGCTTCGGTGGGGTTTAAAAGTAAAGGCTATGCAATACTTGGGATTAAGTTTAATGCAATCGCGACTCAATGATGCAAGAATAAGATAGAGGCAATAGGTACTAAATGTATGCAAGCATGTGGTAGTGCTTGCCTGGCAGCTCAGTTGAAGCGAGAGAAGGATCTGGGTAGTGCTCCTGGTTCTCTTGATATATCCCCTGCTCAGCGTCTATTCGAAGAAGAACCAAACAAACAAGGGCCAACATAAATAAAGTGCACAAGCATATGAATAAAATGCGACAAGCAAACAATCATGCCATGATGAATGATGCACAAGTTGCATGGCAATAATGTAGCATGGCATGGGTGAGGTGTAGAATACAAGAAATAAACATTTTATTGAGTTTTGGCCACATTTTATCCTCATATTAGTTGCTGTTTACATTATATTTGTATGATGCATGCTGTAATTCAGAACAAGGAATGCATAAACAGAAAGGTCTCGTCGAGCTAATCATTTTAGACATATCATTTGATAAATTTGGAGTTATAAGTCAAAAGTTATTAATTAATTAAGAAAAGGGCATTCTATGGTAATTTAATTCAACTTGAAATTTTAAATGCCCAAAATATATTTTGGATCGCATATTTGAAATACTCACATTTTTCTGATCTAAAAACATATATCATTTGCATTATTTGGATTTGTATTTTAAAAGTTATTATAAATATGATTTGAATTTTGAATTGAATTAAATTTGAAAAAGGTTTGAATTAAAACAGAAAACAGAAAAGCTTTTGTTACTCGACCCAGACTTAGCCACAGTCAGTGACAAGTGGGGCCAAGCTGACTGGGCAACGCAGCGCTCAGAAAAGCTTCTGTACCGCGGCCTTAGCTAGCTCAGGTCGCTGACCGGTAGGTCCGACGGTGGGGCCGGGCCCACATGACAGCGAGAGGGGAGGGTCAGCCACGTGTCGCGGTGAAGGGAGCGCGGGTTGGGGCGGTGGAAACTGGGGTACCTTTTTGCAAAACGGCTGGGAGGCTGACAGGTGGGGATAGCTGGACCGCGGGTTGCGAGGCAAAAAGGTGGGGGGGGGGTATCTGCAAGATGGCCATGCTACTGTTTTTCTTCCTGGTTGACTGACGAAACTGAAGACGCCGTGCATCATAGGAAACAGGGGCGCGCAGGGCTCGATCCCGCGACCTCGCGTGCGCGCGCGGCGGCGGTTACCGCTGCGGTGGCTAGAAGGGTTGTGGCAGGGTTCGGCTACGCGGCGAGATGAGGTAACGCGACGCGCGGACAACCAGATGACGACGAACCTGCCGTGCACCAAGGGCGTTCGTCGCCGGGATGCGCTCGTCGAGGAAGCGAACAACAACGGGAGGATGTCAGGGAGGTGCAGTAGCTCACCGGGAGTGCGCCAGAGGTGGTGGATCGGGCCGGGATGCAGGGGATCATTGACGGAGCTGGCGCCGAGCGGAGCTAGGGTTTTCGTCAGAGCGGCGTCGGCCTGGGGCTCCTGGTCCTCCTCCTCCTCGTCTGCGGGTACAGGGACGATGCGGAGGGCCTCCTCGACCTTGCCGACAAACTCCTGCCCGCCTACGCCTCCTGGATCGTCGGGGATGGTGGAGACCGACGGGTGGACGGCGACGGTGTAGATGGTTGCGGTGGAGAAGAGGGGAGGAAGGGCAAGGCCCTGGGGCGGATCTGGGGGAGGCAGCGGCGAGGGAGAGGGAGGTGTAGTGTGGTTGTTAACAAGACCAACTAGATCAAGCAAAAGAGGGGTAAAGGAAAAGGAAGATGATCCACTCAAAATTCAAATAAAATTCAAAGAGGACAAAGGATGGTTATGGTTGCATGGCCCATGCAAGGGTATTAAATGCCATGTCTTAATCTTGTGAAAACAAAATAATAAGCATGGCATAATTCCTATGCATCCCCAAATGTGGAGTAAAGGCCAAGCAAAAGAATTTGAGTTAGATCCATCCTATCTCACATGAGCTAGATTAAATACAAAAGAAAAAAAAAGAATACAAGCTCATGGATAATGGAATGGTGGAATTATAAGGTGGTGAAAGAAAAGGTGGTGGAGTGGAATAAAAGATATGCCCCCAACTCAACTTGGGCATTTAAACAATATATCAATATCCAAATACAATATCAAGAGACAAATACAATTGATAATGCATATGAGAGAAGAACCAACACAAAAGGGGTTTTATATGATGCTCAAATGCAAGGTGGCATGATGACATGAGCATGATATAATGATGATGCAACAATTATATATATGAAGTAGCCATTATATTACTAGACCAAGTAGCATTACAATTGTTAGACAAATGGGATGCTACAGGTGATCCGTGTTCCGAGACCATGTCTGTACATGCTAGGCTCGTCAAGATCAAACCTTAGATTCCGCATGAGCAAATCTGGCTTGCTCACGTTGTATACACTTGCAGAATCTAACACACCCGATCATCACGTGGTGCTTCGAAACAACAAGCTTTAGCAACGGTGCTTACTAAGGATAAACACTTTAGAACTTGAAATTTATGTGCATGAGGGATCATCTTATAATGTTACCGTCGTTAACTAAGCAATACAAGATGCATAAAGGATTAACATCACATGCAATTCATAATATGTGATATGATATGGCCTTTCCTCTTTGTGCTTCCGATCTCCATCTTCAAGCACGAACATGATCTCCATCATCACCGGCATTGCATCAAGGTCAATGACGCTGCTCCATGGTTGTCGTCCACCAGCTTCAACTATTACAACTACTTTGAATAAACATGCGGGTCTTAACAGAAATTAAAGACAACCATATGGCTTCTGCCGGTTGCCAACTTACAATAAGGAACAGTGCATACATCAAATATAATCACAATCATGGCCATATCACATCACAGCACACCCCTGCAAAAACAAAGTTAGACGCCTCTAATTTCTTTGCATATTTTACGTGGTTTGGGGCTTTCAATAAGTGTTGATCTAACTTACGAACAAGAACCACAACGTTGATGTTTGAACTATCAAGTGCCCGTTGTAAATTGGATCTATACTATAATGGGAGAGACAGACACCCGCAAAGCTACTTATGCAATACAAGTTGCATGTTGAGCGTGGAGCAAGTCTCATGAACGATGTCATGTAAGGTTAGCCCGGGCCGCTTCATCCCATCATACCGCAAGATGCAAAGTACACAAGAAGCAATTGATAATAAAAGCACCACCGCCCACAATGACCATTGTGTTCTACTCGTGCAACAGATCTACATATAGACACGGCTCTGATACCACTGTAGGGGTTCGTAGCATGGAAAACAAAAAAATTCTATCGCATACAAACAAACAATCCAAGATCTATCTACTAGATTGTAGCAACGAGTCGATGGAATAACTGACCCTCAAAGATTCCAAAGTGTTTAACGAGAGCGGATTCTCGTGGGTGATGTAGTCGTACTCTTGCCGATCTCAAGATCGTGTAGACGATCCTTCCGGCGCTGCGTTCCGGCAGCGCTTCCGCAGTCGGTCACACGTTCGGTACTCGACGAATACCTGCCTCTCCCTTGTTCCAGCAGGCAGCGGAGGTTGTAGCTCTCTCCTCGCGATTTCGGCAGCACGACGGCGTGGTACCGGAAGTAGTGGGGAGATCTCGCAGGGCTTCGCCTTAAGCCGGAGCGAGTATGGTGGACTATGAGAGAGGCCTCGGTGATCTAGGGTTTAGACGCACCAAGGAGAGAGGGCTAGGCCGGCGGCTAGGGTTCGCCCTAGGCGGCGGCAGCAGCAGGAGGTGGTGGCGCCGACGGCTTAGGGCTAGGGTTTGGAGAGGGCAAGGTGTAGGTCTTGGAGGGGCAGCCCTGCCCCTCCTTATATAGGTGGGAGGGCGCGACCAAGGGGAGGGGAGTCCCTCCCCAACTCGGCTTCCAAGGCCGGCGGGTGGAGGGAGAGGAACTCCTCCCCAAGTAGGTTTCCTACTCTCCCTCCAACAAGCAAAACTTGCCGTTTGACTTTTCAAATTGGCGTTTGACTTTTCAAACTAGGATTTGATTTATCCCTTTATTTTTCTCAGAGATGACACCTAGTACATGATGCAACCATCCCAACTTTTTATGACACATTCATGTACCCTTCCCCTCCGGAGTGCCGGACATTCCGTAACCTTCTAGAACATTCCCAATGAAAACACCGGAACCATTCTCCAACCCCGAAACAGGACTTTCCTTATATGAATCTTATTCTCGAGACCATTCCGGATATCCTCGTGATATCCCGGATCCCATCCGAGACTCCGAACAACATTCGGTCTCTTACTCATCATTCCATAACTACTCAACAACGTCGAATCCTTAAGTGTGTCTCCCTACAGTTCGTGAATTATGCGGACATGATCGAGACACTTCTCCGAACAATAACCAATAGAGGAATCCGGAAATTCATATGGCTCCCATATATTTCTACGATTACTTTGCGATCGAATGAACCACTTACATACGATACCAATTTCCCTTTGTCTCACGATAGTTTACTTATCCGAGGTTATGATCGTCGGTATCTCTGCATACCTAGTTCAACCTCGTTACTGATAAGTACTCTTTTCTCGTTCCCGTGATATGTGATCCCTTGTGAGCCAGTCACATGCTTGCAAGCTAATTGGATGACATTCCACCGAGAGGGCCCAGAGTATATCTATCTGTCATATGGATGGACAAATCCCACTCTTGATCCATGTGTCTCAACCAATACTTTCCGAACACTTAATGCCACCTTTATAGCCACCCAGTTACGGTGTGGTGTTTGATGTCATCAAAGCATCCTTCCGGTGATGGTGATAAGCATGATCTCATGGTCAAAGGAATTAGGTTACTATGTATCAGAAAGCGTATAGCAATTGAACTATTAAAATGACTTGATCTTTATGCTACGCTTATCTATAGGAGTATGTCCATCATATCATTCTCCTAACGATATGATCTTGTCATTAATAACATCTCAATGTTCATGATAGGGAAACCACAATCATTTATTAACTAACAAGCTAGTATTATAAAGAGGCTTTACTAGGGACTCTAATTTAGTTTACAAATCACACAAGTATTAATGTTTCCTTGTTAATACTATTATAGCATGAATGTAAACATTTATCATAAACACAAAGATATAATAATAACTACATTTATTATTGCCTCTAGGGCATATCTCCAACAGGAACAAGTCATGCTACATCAGTAATCACTAAGCATAAGGTCAAAACAACACCTAGCATGACATGCTAAAGTCTAAGTCACAGTCAAAGCAAGATCCTTCTTGTACTACTCAAGCAAGAACTTTCTACTCCTCTCCAACACCAATCAACTTATTTGAAGCAACACAACAGTGCAAGAACGGGGGTCCAAACTACTTTATTTAAGCAAACTAAGCAAACTAAACGAAAACTAAGACTCTCCAAGAACAACACAACAGTGCATGAAACAATAAAAACGAAGTGTCTAGAAAGATCTGAGCTTTTTATTGATGAAGAAGGGGATGCGTTGGGAATACCCAAGCTTTGACGCTTGTACATCTTGAATATTTCTTGGGGTGACACAGGGTGGCATCCCCAATCTTGAGATTTTGTCCATTCTTCATCTCATTACATCATTCTTTCTCTATACCTGAAATTTTTTCTTCATACAAAACTTCACACAATCTTCATTAGCAACATTAGTGTATTCAAAAGATAATAGACCTTTGGGTTTAGCTTTATAACAGCAAAACTTTCACTAAAAACACAAGACACTGTAGCAATTCCCTCAAAAAGCTCAATTTCCCAATACAACACAGACGAGCCTGGACGTCTCTCCTCTCCTGTCACTGTAGCGGAGGCGATTTTGTGAATCTTCCTGTCCGATCCACCTCTCCACCGGGGATTCGCTGGATCTCTCGCCCTTCGGCGGCCGCCTCGGCGGAGGGAGGGTGGGGGATCCTTGTTTCACGGTTGTAGTTAGTGTAGGGTTGAGTAGGGGTGCTGCGGGCGGCGTTGTGGAGGCGGCGGCGGCGCTGATGTGGCTTTTGGTGCAGGTGTGCGAACCCTCCATCGGCGGAGCTCAGCGGAGCTTTGCGATGGTGCGCCTACGTCTTCCGCACTCGCGGATCTCTGGATTTGCGCGGCGTGGATCTCCCCGATCCGATCTGGCGTGGCACTGGATCGGAGATGCGAATAAGGTGAAGATGGCGATTCGATGCTTTGCGGCGTAGATGTTGATCCAGGGCGTTATCCCTATGGGGGCGGTGAGCGGGGACTTCCCGGCTGTCATGGGGGTTTCATCGATCCAAGGCTTGAAGACGAAGATCGGTAGCAGCGCATCTCCCTCTCGTCCTGGTTGCCGTCGAAGCTGGAGCTCAGCTGGATTCCTTTGTAATTTTGGCTTTGTTCTGGGCTTTTCTGTAAGTTCAAAGTATCAATGAATTTGCCTTCTTCCTCTCAAAAAAAGCTCAATTTCCCAAAAAGAACCCAAAAAGGAATTCAATAAGAAGCAAATGCAAATAATGACATAAATCTATCAAAATAGACCAGCAGGTAGAAACCGATTTTTTCGAAGACCTTATGTTGCTCAAATCAAAAAGTGTGAACTAACGGAAGTTAGATAGCAAACTGGGGGATCTATTTAGAAAATATACGACCTATAGAGATTCCTTGTGAATTTTTACGGTGGAGCACAAAAATCTGTTTCTGCACAACAACTCCCCAAATGTTACTTTCCTCTCATTAGAGGTTATTCTTGGCACAAAAAGTAAATAAAAAGGATAAGGAGAGGTCATTACTGAAGTAATAACTTCCAAGACTCAAGAAAACTTTTGGGTTATCTCCCAATAAGTATTTTTTAACGCCTTTAAGTTAGGCATGATAATTTTAGAAGATGCTCTCATAAGAAATATGAATTGAAGTAAAAGAGAGCATCAAGAAGCAAATTCAAAACACATTTAAGTCTAACCCACTTCCTGTATGGGAATCTTGTACGCAGATAAATTCACAAAGAACAAAGTGCCAAGCATAGGAAGATAAAACAAGAGTAACTTTAAAACTTTCAGCACATAGAGAGGTGTTTCAGTACCATGAAAACCTCTACAACCATATTTTCCTCTCTCATAATAATTTCAGTAGCCTCATGAATAAACTCAACAATATAACTATCACATAAAGCATGCTTTTCATGATCTAGAAACACATAATTTTTATCAAGCTCAAAAATAGTGGGATTAAAACCTTCAAACCAACTTTTAATAATTTTATAACAAGAAGACTGATCATTCAATATATGACCATAATCTAGAGCTTTATCATAAACATTTTCTAAGCAAAACTCTTTAGTACCATGCATTTCGAAGTTAGGCACAAATATAGGATTATCATAGATAACAAGAGCATAACTATTATCACAAGTTTTACCATAGCAGATATTTCAAAAGAATCCAGGAACATAGCATTCATCCTCCTTTAGTAAGCATGGGGGACAATCAAATAATGTAAAGGATAAAGAGTTACTCTCATTAGAAGGTAGAAATGGGTAGATAATCCATTCTTCCTCCTTTTGTTCATCACTCTCCTCCTCTTTTTCATCTAATGAGCTTTCAGGTTCAACAATTTCTTCTTCCATAGGCTCCTGCAAGGCATTAGTCTCTTCCATTTGTGGAAAGCACCTATTAAAATATTCAAGAATATAGCCATTTTCTTCCTTGTAATTGTGAAAGAAAAATTTAAGTATCTCATAAACCTCATATTTATAAGGTGCATTATCAGTATTTTCAAGCAAACTGGCAAGTTCAAATGCACCCTTGAAGACAATAAATTCTTCAATTTGTTCCACATCATAAAAGTCATAATTTCCTTTAACATAAGTAGATACAGGAAATTTGCCTGTGCGTTGCTACGGCTTTGTAAGTTTTTATGAACGTTCCGGCGGTGTAAAACTAAAAATTTGTAACCAGTCACTCACTCGCGAACTGACGAATCAAATGAGATGTGAGATGACCTCAGGACACTTAATAAGACAAAATGGTTCACATTTTATAATGCACACAGCAAAAATCTTTTATATTTATATGTTTTCAACATATGCAAATATTCTCTTTTTAGTCAAGATGACTATCCTTGTGCTGATCGAGCATTTTGAAATTTGATACACCTACATATAATTTTCTCACCCAAATTTTACATGCCAAACATTATTATGTTTAGAAATAGCACCTCGGTGCGTGCTGTGGCTGCCCCGCTAGCCCGTGAGTGATGAGCTCAATAATAAAAAAGGTGATGCAGTAGTCTAGGAAAAAAATCCATCCATCGCATTGACTGAGACAACTAATCCACTAGGACCCACCACCTCTCTCTCTCTACTCCATATATTTTGTGATCCATGCCTTATCTTGAACGGGGCTTCATCTTCCTCCAGAGACCATTGTCTCCCTCGCGGCCTCACACACCAAACTCTCTCTCTCTCTCTCTCCCACCCCTCCCTCGCGTCTCCCCTCTGCATTGAACCTCGCCGCCGCTGCACGTGCTCTCCCCGAGCGCCGCCAGCGCCTCATCGCCCTCTCCTCTTCCTCGTTGGAGCCTGGCCGCCTTCCGTCGTCCCCGTGCCCATGTCTCCCTCGCGGCCTCACCAACTCTCTCTCTCCCACCCCTCTCGTGTCTCCCCTCTGCATCGAACCCCACCGCCGTCGCACGTGCTCTCCCCGAGCGCCGCCTGTGCCTCGTCGCCCTCTCCTCTCGCGACCACCCCACCTCGCCTGCGCCCCGTCTCTCCTCTTCCTCATTGGAGCCTGGCCGCCTTCCGCCGTCCCCGTGCCCACCTCGGTCTCCTCTGTCTTCATTCGACTTTCTAGGCTTTGTGCATCGTTGTGGCCTCTCTCCCCACATCAGTCTAGGCTTGGTAGTGATGCTTATTTGGTTCTCGATCAGCTTGCTAATTCGAAGCACCGTGAGGACCTATATGAACTGGTTGAATTTAGATACATAAGCGATGTGGGACTATTTGATGGTATCATCTATATGCTTGTAGAGTAGCAGCTTAGAGAAAGAGGCCACCTGCGTGCGCGAGGGCCCAATCGTCCATTGATGAAAAGCCCAGGTCAAGTAAAGGAAAGAAAAGAAAGAATCGAACCAAAAAAATGAAACAAACTCTCGTCGTGTTGATGAAAATCCCGTAGCGTAGACGGGTATAACATAGGCGGTGGCAGCTGTGGATAATATGTGGTTTTGTGGAAGGGTAAAAGGGTCTAAAAAGTGTTGGACCGGAAGAAACACTTCGTTCTTTATTATTAGGTATAGATGGTAATATTATCATTATACTCACGTTGAAAAGGAAGGTGTTTATACCTCCTACAGCAACAAGATTTATCAAAGCAATAAGTAACATTATAAGTAGAGCACACCTCTCTAGCAATAGTATTCAATTTATCAATTTGTTCCCATAAGTGTTTCCCTTTTTGTGACAAACGGTGTTCCTTTTAATAACACTCTTGTTCTTCCTTGAACCCACCTTGCCAATAAGAACTAGTTTCAAAGAAACCATCCATTGATAGAAAGTATGACAAAGCAGGGCAATAACATAACAACAACTAGAGCAAGAACTAATTTTTGTGTGTGTTTTTATAAGAAAAAGCAAACCAAATGAAACTATTTTTTTGGAGTTTTTGATATAAAGAGGCAAACAAAACCAAGCAAAACAAAAACTAAGTAAAGAGAAAGGTTGTGAAGGACTCCCCTTGTGAAGACGTCCTTAGCCTCCCCGGCAACGGCGCTAGAAAAAGCCTTGATGAGTGCGTGAACACTTCGTTGGGAGACCCCAAGCGGAAGGTATGATGAGCACAACAACAAGTTTTCCCTCAGTAAGAAACTGAGGTTATCGAACCAGTAGGAGGAAGGAAACGACTCAAATATGTTCTAGCAACTTGGAAACCTGCACAACACAAATTCAAGACTTTGCCCCAACGAACAGTGAGGTTGTCAATCTCATCGGTTTACTGAAAACAAAGGATTAACTGTATGGTGTCGAAGGTAATGGTGGTTTGCAGCAAGTAAACGGTAACAATGGAGGATGTATCAATGGTAAAGATTGGACCGGGGTCCATAGTTTACTAGAGGTGCTCTCCTTAGATAAACAACATGGCATGAAGGGTAAACAAATTACAGCAGAGCAATTGACAGGAACTGAGCAAGGCATAACAATGCAATACTAGACATTCATGATCCTATGAGATACGATTGGGCAATAAAACAAGATACATAGACCGCCATCCAACTACATCTATGACTAGAAATCCACCTTTAGGTTATTATCCTAACCCCTCCAGTATTAAGTTGCAAGCAACAGATAACTGCTTTAAGAAAAGTCTGTAAGGTAAACAATCCACTTGTTCCATGAACAAGAGACCATTGTTTTCTCCCTAGTGGCAACAGCACATCTATAACCTTAGAGATTTCTGTCACGTCCCTTAGATTAAATACAGGCATGAACCCACTATCGAGCATAAATAACCCCTCTTGGAGTCACTAGCATCTACTTGGCCAAGATAGCTACTAGAAATGGAGAGCATGCAAGATCACAAACAACACATACATGACAGAATCAATAAGACAAAACCATTAATCAATCTGACATAGTAATCTCAATATCCGTCGGATCCCCACAAACACAATATGCATGATTACAAATAGATGATCTTGATCAGGAACGAATCTCACAAGATCTAAACATTGTAGCACAAAGGAGGAGATACAACCATCTAGCTACTACATGGACCCGTAGTCCAAGGTGGAACTACTCACACTTCATACCGGAGGCTGGCATGATGAAGAAGAAGGCTTCCGGGATGATCTCCCCTCCGGCAGGGTGCCGAAAAGAGCTTCAGACCCCTCGATCTAGGGACGATGGTGGCAGCGGCTATAGACGGTTTCGTGGAATGTTGATAGGGTACTTAGGGTTTTGGCATCGGGGGGGGGTCTTTATAGGTGAAGAGGCGAGGCAGGGGGCCACCAGGGCGGCTGCACCCCCAGGCGCGCCCAACCCTAGGCCGCGCCGCCGGGGGTGTGGCCTCCTAATGAGCCTCCTCCATCTCGTATTCTAGTTTCTTGTCGCCCACGGTAAAATATTGACTTTGGCTTTTGTCCCGTCCAATTTCGAGAATATTGATTTTCTGCCTTTCTGGAACCAAAAACAGAAGAAAACAGGCAACTGACACTGTGGCAACTTGTTAATAGGTTAGTTCCAGAAAACATATAAGAACACCTCAAAGTGTAGACAAAGCAAAGCAAAGTAGATACTAAACAAGCATTGGACATCAAAAATTATAGATACGTTTCCGACGTATCACTAAGCAAGACAAGAAACTATGTGATAGCAAGATATATACTTCAAGCATGAAGGCTATCACAAAGTAAGGTGCATAAGTAAGACATCAGATATAGAGATAACCGAGGCACGTGGACATGACGATATTTTACGGAGTTCCTCCCAACATGGAGTACATCTCATTTGGAGAGGGGGTGGTATCAAACCACCAACGCCACAAGTGGCCTCCCTTTTTTCTCCTGTGAATCTCACCCCAACGGGATCGATCCACACTTCCACTATTAGTGCACTTATCGGTGGCAGTCCGCAACCTCTCACAAGGTTGGGGCACTTCTCCACAACTTCAAGAACCCAAGAGTAAAAAGCTCCTCAGCTTTCACCCAATCGAATCCTCACTGAGAACTCAAACCGATGCACCAAATGCAATGGCAAGAACAAAGAAGTGCTCAAATCCTTCTCTCCCAAATTCCACCAAAGCTACAAAAGCTTGTGGGGGAATAAGAGAGGAGGAACAATGGAGGAAATCCAGAAAAGACTCCAAGATCTAGATCACAAGATGCTCCCCTCACTTAGAGGAGAGATTGATTGGTGGGGTTGTAGATTTGGATCTCCTCTTTCAAATCCCTAAAGTATATGCAAGAATCATAGGAGGGATTGAAGGGAAGCAAACTCAAGAAGGTCAAGAATGGAGGAGAAGGCTTGCAAAACTCGTGCTTTGTCATTGGGGAAGAAGGGCCTCTTTTTATAGGCCCAGTGATTTCTGACCGTTTTCTGCCCGTAGGGGAATTTCCACACCGGAGACTCCGGTCTGACTTTGTCTCACACCAAAGACTCCGGCCAGTCTCCGGTCTATCTCCGGACCACCATGCAGAACTCCCCTGGCCTGATGTCGATGCTCCCTCTGGGGACTTTGCAGAGTTTCCGGACCGGGGCACACCAAAGACTCTGGTGTTTCCACCTCGGAGACTATGGTCCGTCTCTGCCCCAACTCTAGACCCTTATACAGAACGACCCTAGGTTTCATCTTGTATCCACACCAGAAGTTTGAGACGAAACTCTGGTCCACACGGGAGACTTTGGTGTTTGCACACCGGAGATTCTGGTCTGGATATTCCATCAACCTTTTGTTCCAGCCAGAGAGGATAGAACCAAATAAGAGGCAAACTTCAAATGACGATATCTAGAGTTTGGAAACTCCGATTGACCCGAAACTAGTTTTGTCTATTTAGGGAGTCCAACAAAGCTAGTTTTGTCTAAACTAATCTCTAAATAATCCTTAAGCACATAATTTGAAATGTTATGCAAGACCATAGGAACGAAGGGCCCAAGGCCCCTCGTGGCCCCCTAGCTCCACCGCTCCCTCTAATACCGGCTAGAAAAAAAGAAATATTGATGGTGTATCGGACTCAACAAGCAAGAAGGCAGGCTGAGAACCGATCATATGAGACAATAAAGGGGCTGCTAAACTCTCTGGATTGCAGTACCTCCCTCCTCCCTTTTTCTGGATTGCAGTACCTCCCTCCCCCTTAGGGTGTGTGAGTGCAAAACAAGTTGAAGCATTGGCTTGCCTCGAAGGCCTAAAGCATGTAATTGATCTACGGTGTTGGCCAACCATTATTGAAACATGTTGCATTTTAGTAGTGCAAGTTGCCACTTCAAGCTCGTTTGATAGATCACCTTATTTGAAAAGTAGTATGTGAATATAATAAAGTTGTGCTTAATTTGGCGCAATTAGGTGGGACTTAATAAGCCAATTAATAAAACTTGTGGTTTCCTTAAAAAAAGCTGAGGTGGACGGACAGCCTTTTTGTTTTTATGGGAAAAAAAGGTCGATGGACAGCTTTTTTTCGAAACAAAATATATTAAGCAAGCAAGCCGT
This sequence comes from Avena sativa, assembly GCA_916181665.1. NCBI lineage: Eukaryota > Viridiplantae > Streptophyta > Magnoliopsida > Poales > Poaceae > Avena > Avena sativa. The sequence continues at coordinate 295,409,009 of OV702282.1, forward strand.
CTCATTAAAAACCTTCCAGTCCCCTTAGGTACCCTGGTAAGGAAAAGAGTGCGTCTGAAACTTGCTGCTTCAATCGAAGTACTGTTACATCGTTTAGGAGTTCATCCAAAATAAAGCTAGGGGGTTCATCGACCCAGTTATAATCAGAATTATTTGAAAAGCTAAACCTAGCAAGACTATGCGCCACCTTGTTTGCCTCTCTCAAGCAATGAGAAAAAGTAACAATGGCAATAGTCATTGCCACATCAAGAGAGTCGGCATAGGTAGTAGCTGAGTCATTCCACCATGCCTCTTCTCTAGAACAAGCTTCAATAACATCGGAAGAGTCTGACTCGGCTATGGCATTGTTACAACCCAGGAGGACCGCCAGCTTGAGGCCTTCCTTCATTGCTAATGCTTCAGTTGCGGTCATAGAGGGAACATGTGGTATGAATTTTGTTGATGCAGCAATGAATTTGCCCTCATAATCTCGAATAACCATGCCAACTGCACCCGTGCCAACATCTGCATGATAAGAGGCATCAACATTTATTTTTACCTGGCGGGGGAGCGGTCTCTGCCATCTTGTAGTTGAGTCCACTTGCAAGTTTTTGTTTTCCAAAGCTGAATTTGCCACTATCGCCAGGATAGAAAACTTGCACCTGTGAAGGGGAGGGATATCTTCATTGTGGGTTCTTCTACGTCGCAACCACCAAAGATACCAACAAGTCACCATGATTACCTATTTAAGCTGTACTGAATGCAATCCCGACATTACGGTACTTGGCAATCTCAAAATGTGTTCTAACACCGCCGACCCAGATCTATCCACTTGGATTGCATCGACAATGAAATCAGATAATTCAAGATGTGCCCACATATCCTTTGCCACTTGACAGGTGAAAAGTAAATGTCGGACATCCTCTGCATCTTGAGCACATACAGGACACTCTGCACTCTCTCCAATATGCTGATTTGCCAAGATACACTTCAGTGGAAGAATACCATGAAGAGCTCTCCACGAGAAGATTTTCACCTTGCCCGATATTTTTAACTTCCAAAGAGCTTTCCAAACAGGATTAGTCGTTGAAGTTCCAGGAATTGCCAATTGGTTTGCTCTTGCGCCAAATTGGTGTTTCCATTGAATATAATAGCCAGACTTCACCGTATACCTCCCATGATTTGTGTGTCCCCATGCAACAAAGTCCTCAAAACCATGATTATGAAAAGTTATTTGGAGGATCCGATTTACATCAACAGGATTAAATAGTTCACCAAGGAGTGCCTCATCCCAAACACCTGTATAAGGATTAATCAAATCATTCACCTTAGTGAGTACCGTGCCCCTTCTCGGAGATATGACTTTAAAATCAGCACTAGTGGGCACCCAGGGATCGGTCCAGATATTAATTTTCTCCCCATTGCCTACTCTCCAGATAAAACCTCGCTTGAAAGTTACCAATCCCGCTAGTATGCTTTGCCACGTGAAGGAGCTGCCCGCCTTAGGGCCAGCTCTAAAAATATCACCATCTGGGTAGTACTTGGCTCTAAGAACCTTTGCACATAGAGAGTCTGGTTCCTTGACCAAGCGTCAAACTTGTTTTGCAAGCATTGCTAAATTAAAAGAGTGGAAATCTCGAAACCCCATACCTCCTTCACTTTTTGGATACCAATGCATTTTATTGCTTTCCTCATCATCTCCCCACCAAAAAGATGCAATAGCATCCATCATCCGCTTGCACACCCCCTTTGGAATTTGGAAAACCGACATAGCATACACGGGAATTGCTTGAGCCACTGCCTTTAACAAGATTTCCTTCCCCTTTATTGACAATTGTTTTTCTTTCCACCAATTTATCCTTTGTATGATTCGTTCTACGAACTGTATAAAGCAATCGCTTCTATTTGCTCCCACTAAGGCTGGGAGGCGAAGGTATTTATGTGATAACGCTTCTGTATCTATATGCAAGGTCTCGCAAATCTCTGCTCTCACAAGCACATTAGTATTAGGAGAGAAGAAAATACTTGACTTTGATAAGCTCACCATTTGCCCCGAATTTGCACAATAAGTATCCAGAACTTGTTGCAAGGAAGTTGCATTAGTCGTATCCGCTTTCATGAGAATAAGAGAATCATCAGCAAATAAAAGGTGTGATACTGATGGTGCATTTCTGCACACCCTTACCCTAGTTATGCCACCACTACTTCTTCATGCAACAAAAGGCTAGAAAGACCTTCTACATGTAAAAGGAACAAATAAGGAGAAAGAGGGTCTCCCTGCCGTAGACCCCTAGTAGTAATAAAAGTCTCAGTTTCCTCGGAGTTGAACCGTACTTGATACCAAATTGAGCCAAGACAAGCCATCATCAGGGCAATCCATCTGTCCGCAAAGCCCATCCTTCGCATAATGTTTTCCAAGAAAACCCATTCCATTCTGTCATAGGCTTTATGCATATCCAGTTTCACTGCACAAGTCCCATTAGTCCCATACCTCTTACTTTTAATAGCATGGATGCTTTCGTAAGCCACCAGAACATTATCAGTAACCAATCTACCAGGGACAAAGGCGCTCTGCATTGGAGATATCACATCTGGTAGAATCCCTTTCAATTGTAGAGCAAGCATCTTGGATATAATTTTGTAAATGACGTTACAAAGACTTATTGGTCGAAATTGGGAAAGAAGTTCTGGGTCATCAACTTGGGAATTAGAACTTCCGTAGTATCATTCCAGCCCTCCGGAATAACCCCTGTGTGCATAGCCATCAGAATCTCATTAGTAATATCCTCACCACAAATTGACCAAAATTTCTTATAGAAAATAGCATGTAAGCCATCCGGTCCAGGAGCTTTGTAATCCCCAATGCCGAAAGCCGCCTTTTTGACATCCTCCGCAGAAAATGGAGCTAATAGCTTCTCATTCATTTCAGGAGTAATTCTAGGAGCAATTTTCTCGAGGACCTCTTGATCTGTTACTTGCACTTCAGAACTAAATAAGTTAGAGAAATAATCCAAGACTAATGGTTTTAATAAATCCGTACCTTCAACCCAATTACCATCATTGTCCTTGAGTTTTTGGATCATATTTTTCTTACGGCGAGCTGACATGAAAGTATGAAAAAAAGTCGTATTCCGATCGCCAAGTTGTAACCAATTCACCCAAAACCTCTACGATCTTGTTTTAAGAGCAGCTCAACAAGATTTGCGAGCTCCTTAGCTTTTCTATCATTTTCAGCAGACAGAGGGCCGTTTTGTTTGTGAGGGGAAAAAAAGTTGGACGGACAGCTTCTGCTCTATGGCTCGGTGCTGCTCTACTTCTGAGCTCAAGATTGATGGGCCTATTTTCAACAAAGGGCTCGGCCCACACTCACACAAGACTACGGGTTCCGCCAAAAAAAAGAAAGACCACGGGGAATCCTACTCGGTCCAATCGATCGGTTTTGCAGAGGAGTTTGTTGAGCAAAATGGCCTGCGACCGCCTCCCCAGCTCGCCGGAGCCGGCGTCGGCGCCGATGCCTGCGGTGGCGGCGCCGCTTGAGGACGAGAGCCTCCTCCCCGAGATCCTCCTCCGTCTATCCTCCCTTCCGTCCTCCCTCCCGCGCGCCTCCCTCGTCTGCAACCGCTGGCGCCATCTCGTCACCGACCGCCGCTTCGTCCGCCGCTTCCGCGCCCACCACCGCCGCAACCCACCTCCCCTGCTCGGTTTCTTCGATGAAGTAACCCGGAGCCCCACCTCCGAAATTCCTGCTCCGGGTGCCCCCAACAGCCTCTCCTTCAACCCTATCCTGGATTCCCCGGACCGCCTCCCGGTCGGGCGCTTCTCCTTCCACTTCCGCGACGGCGACAGCCACTCGAACATAGGCTGCCGCGACGGCCTCGTGCTCATGGTCGACGCGGCGCATCACGACGTCGAGATCCTGGTGTGGGACCCCGTCACCGGCGACGAGCACCGCTTCACGGTTCCCTGGGTGCTGGACGACCGCGACGGCACAGAGATCCTAAATGGCGCGGTTCTTCGCACGGCCGGGATCGAGGACGATCCCCCCTTCCGGTTCCAGGTGGTCGTGGTAGGCATTGACAGGAAGAACAAGCGGCTCTTCGCCTGCGCCTACACGTCCGAGACCAGCAAATGGGGTGATCCAGTGTGGGCATCCGTGGATTCTGCGAGCAGTCCTGCAACCATTTCTATGCGTGTTTCCAGTACCCTGGTTGGGAATTCCCTTTACTGGACGCTTGTTGGCAAAATGGGTGGCATCCTTGAGTTTGATTTGGATAGGCAGCACCTATCTGTGATACCGGTGCAGCTGAATACGTCGAGCGATGGCTTCCGCTCTTTCCAGGCTATGCCGGCAGAGGGTGGTGGCCTTGGCATCCTCGAGCTGTTAGACTTCAACATTCAATTGTGGAAAAGGAAGGCCGACTGTGATGGCGTTGTTTCATGGCTGATGACCAAGACTATTGAGTTGGACCAGCTTCTTTCCCTAGACAAGGAGAAAGTAGGCCCAATGATGATGGGGTATTGTGAGGACAATAATGTGGTGTTTCTGTGGACACTTCTTGGTATTTTCATGGTCCACCTTGAGTCATCCAAGGTCAGAAAACCTCCCATCAAATCGTTCTATGGTTTGGTTCATCCATTCACAAGTGTCTACATTCCAGGTAACAGCATTCTTGCACATAGCGGGTAACCCAGTAACTTTGTATAATTGATTGATGGAAAGCCATTCGCTTCCTTGTTGTTAGAGATAGACTAATATTTAAGGATGCGCCAACGGTTCTCTCTTGCTGCTTGATGAGCTATTTGAACAGATGGTCATGTTATTTATGATATTATTATCGAACTATGTGTTTCAAGTTAGAGGTAGCAAACATTTTATATAAGTTTATTCAATGAACTTAAATTCGAAAATAGATTAAAAATATTTCAGTTAAACCTAATTTCATTGTATTGTGTTACACTAAAAATTGTATACTGCCAGTGATTCTCATCTTTAGATAAATAACAACTGGAAATTGTAAAGCTAAGATAGGACCTGCTGGAACAGTGAAATGTCCAAATTGTTAGCTCAACTATCACACTTGGATGCTTACTAGTTACATCCTTTTTATCCATTTTTTATTTCTGTTGATCTTGCTGATTGCCTTGAACCCATAATAACGCATTTCTTTTGATCTTTATGAAATAGTTAATTTTATCAGTTTAAATCTCTGCTGCAAGTGTCAAGTCTATTTGTACCAGATGGTAAAAGAAATGAGTTTGTTTTGTCTTTTTGAGCTTAAGTTGTTTAAATATTTAAAAACTCAACCAACCTGACAGTGGCATTGTTGTAAGACCAACCAGAACCAAGTGAATCAACGGTCTGGAATTAATTCCGCCTCGCGCGGGACTCGAACCCTGGTGGGTGTGTCGACGCTTCCACACCCTTACCAGATGAGCGATGCTCAATTTCCTCATATGAATTGAGAATTATCATTATCACTTTTGTTTTTTACTTCTGTTAGTTGAGTGTAATCTGTTTTATCGACTTGAGATGATACTTCTTCTTTCTGACCAGCTAATAGTGTGTTCATGTCATTCAGTTTAATGAGATTACTTAGTATTACTGTTCCCAGGAATATTACTTGAGAGACGGTGGTGTGCTTTTGTTCATCTATTCCAATGTTGAAAAATATTTGTTTTCCCTGTAATTTGGTTTATCTAAATATCTCACTGTTTCCCCGTGGTACGTTTGGTTGGAATATCATTAATTGTTTGGCTTGTGTTTGCAGACATGGGCATTGGTGGTGGACGCGACAGAGCCAATATTTTGCATAATGCATAAAATGATTGTCTGGCTAGATAAGCTATTGTGATACATTGGTCGAGCAGGTAATTTAAGCCTATCTTCTGATTGTCAGTTGTCGGATCAGTAATGTTAACTTTTGTTATGAAAATGTCCTTTTTACTACCATTTGTATCAAAATACAAGAGATCACCAGTTACATGATTCTCCTGATAACCCTTTACTCAGCTGTTGCCCATGGTTGCCACTGAGCTCTTTTATCTCGGTGCTGCTTCCTCTATGTATCCCATTACTCTGCAGCTCCATTCCTGACCTCTGCTGCCTTCACCTACCTTCTGTTTTATCTTTTATCTACTGAAGTTCCACCCCATCTCTCCTGGTGAATTTGATTGATTTCAACTTGTCAATTAGTAATTGGCTATTTCACACATTTTCAAAAACATGCACCTATGAGCTAGAAGGCAGATGTCTGCATGAACCCCTCATATGCCCGTGAACCACTCATAGCCAGTTAAGCGTTTGAACCACTGATCTATTGGCATCTACTCATCTGGTGTAGCCAAAAACGTGAGAACATGTTAACAATAGAAGATGAAGGTGTCGCTGTACAAATTTTACCTTTTCTGACTTTATTGCCTGTTTCACTGTTTGACTCCAGTTTTGAGGTTTACTATAAGTTCTGCAATGATGAAGTTGATACTTATGCTGTTTTAGAAATACAATAACTTTAATGACTTTTGCATCATAAACAAGTGGTACAAATAAGTTTGATAAATGACTCTGTTCTGCAGGTATCTGAAGTTTTTATTCGGGCCGCCGAGCTTTGGAATGGCTTATCGATGAAGGTTCTCGCCACGCCTTCTACGTGGCATGTTCTGGTCAACTGAGAAGTAGACATGTAGGGTTCTAATTTTTTTTTTGTAAAAAAAGTGGGTTTCCCCTTCAATTTCTAGTATCTAAATAACTGTAGGCATTGCCAATAAATGCTGTAGCATTGGCTCTGGCATTTGTTTAGCACCTGTGGTTCATTTTCTTCTGTATTTTCGAGGCAAATCTCACAAAGTCATTCAACTGTTTGATACTTCTGTATATTTTGGCCTCTCTTGTCTATTTATTGGTAGTAGTATCTTTTGCTTATGTTACATTGTATATAGGTTTGGGAGATCTTGATCTGGAATTCCGGCTACTGGAATGTTGGATTGTATGGCTGGAGATCTTGTTCTGGAATTTCGGCTGCTGGAATGTTGGATTGTATGGCTTGAGAAAGAGTTCCTGGAACGTTGCATTGCTGCTGCTGCTGCAGTAGCGAATAGGCTGCTGCAGTAGCGAATAGTGGCACCATCAGTGATTCAGTTTGTTACTGGGACACGTAAGGCTATCTGAAATTATCCTTGGTGAAAGATTTGGAACATAAAATAGGAAATGTAGAGATTTGGAACATGAGATTTATTGGTACTATCTTCTTGCTTATGCTACACTGTATCTGGTTTTGGAGATTTTGATCTGGAATTTTGGATACTGGAATGTTGGATTTGTATGTCTCGAGGAGTTCCATGAGAATATTGTACTCCCTCAGTCTAAAAATAGTCTAAAAATAACTGATTTGGTTTTGTCTATATTCGAATGTATCTAAACGTATTTTACTATTTAGATACATTTGAATTTAGACATATCCAAGTCAGTTATTTCTGGACGGAGGGAGTATTTTTTTTTTTTTGAAAACATGAGAAGGAGCATGCTCCTGGTGCGAGTAGCGACGTCGTAGAAAATTCAGTTTGTTACTGGGACACGTGAAGTTATCTGAAATTATCCTTGCTGAACGATTTGGAAAATAAAATAGCTACCGTAGCAAGTCGAGCAAGATTCCACGGGAGAGTTGAGAGAGTAAAAAAGTTTCAAGCAGCAGGCATCGTCTGTTGAACACGATGCGTACAAAGAATCAGCAGTGGTGAATTGGTGGTGGAACTAGTACGTGCTAGTAGAAAAGGTACGTAGTGGACTCCGGCACCTTCTCCGGCAAGAGCAGGGTGAATTGTTTGCCTTCCTTCTTTCTCAGTTGATGATGGTCTCGGTGGGGTTCGGGTTGTCGTCGGCGTTGGCTTCGCCGGTGCTTGAGGCGGCAGGCGCCGGCTGCACCTGGGTGGGCGGCGAGGGCGCGGTGCCTGCTCCGGCGCCGGCTCCCCATCCGCTCGGCTTGAAGTTGAACGGCGCCGGCAGTCCTCCTGGGAACGGCAAGCCAGGCATGCCACCGCCTGCCGGGATGCCGCCCCCCGGCACAGGCATAGGCATTGCGGGCATCCCGGGGATGCCGGCGGGCATGGGCATGGGCACGGGCATGGCGGGCAGCGGCATCCCGGGCATGCCGCCGGGGTTCGGGAACAGCGGGAACGACGGCATCGTCGACGGCGGCAGCCACCACTTCATGCTCCCCGTGACGGCGTCGCTCCCCGCCGTCGCCGGGCCCGGGGCAGGCGCGTCGGCGGCTGCGACTGCCGCGGCGGCGTACGACGACGTGCCGCGCTCCGGCTCGAACTCCACGCGGCTGATCTCGTCCTCGTAGTCGTCCAAGATCGTCTCCCGCTGCTCGGTCTCGGCTTCGCCGCCCGCCGCGCTGGCCTTGAACCCGAAGGCGAAGTCCCGGCCGTACTCGCCGTCGACGTCGTGGAGGAGGCGCATGCCGTGCGCGGACCCGGCGCAGAGGGCGAGGAGGAGGAGGATGGACAGCTTCTTCTGCTCCATGGCTCGATGCTCTGCTCTGCTCAGATTAGCTTGGCTTCTTGCAGTGGCAGACTGGCTGGTGAGGAGAAGCATGGGCAGTGTGGATTTTATAGCGTCGTACGTAAGGGACTTGGAATCGGGGGTAGGTTGGATCATGGTGAGATGCACTCCGATTTTTTCAATCATTTGAATTTTTTCCATCAGATATTCACATGGTTTTGGCAGCTGAAGTTGCATGCCGGAGGCGTGCTGCTGCAACACCACCTGAAATCTAACAACCTTTTGGGTCAGCTTCTGACTTCAAAATCCACCCTTTGACCAGATTTTAGGCAGAATGCCAGAAATTGGAGCATGAACAACATGGTTCTTGATCGTCACAAACACAAGGATCATAGTCTGTAACTGTAACCAGTGCATTCATCTGAACGTTTTCTCAGGGACAAAGCACAACGAGTTTCAGTTCAGCTTCCAATTTCTGCATACAACTTATGGTCTCCCTGATTTCTTCGCAGCATCCCACTATTGATAAATGGGAGAACAAAAGAAATGCATATCAGTTGAGCTAAGCCCAGCATTCTGTTCAGGAAAGCACACGCACGGCTCACAATTGACAGTTGACACTACACGTCTGCGGCACACAATCACGCAGAATAATGGCAGGGAATTCACTCTATGATCCAGAGTGCCCTTCTAATCTACTCGGCCTTCTTGTTCCCCTTGGGTATCCTGCCCAGGACACCGCTGTCGAGCTTCTGGTACTGGTCTCGGAGCAGACCGAGAATGCCATAGAGGAAGTCGTCGACCTGGTCCTCGTACTTCTCGTACAGCACAGGGAGCGTGTGAGCGCAGACGAATCCTGTTCCAGGTCATACAAGATCGCTTTCATTAATACATATACTACAGCTTCATGCATTCATAAAATAGTAACAATATGTTCTTACACGGTGGCAAAAACGTGAAAGATACATAGGAGATTATCAGCCTCTTACCAATGTAAATGACAGTTAGGAAATTGAACCACCCACCAGCAATAGAAAGAGCCCACAATCCAACAATTGCCTGAAAGATAGCGCAGCATGACATCAGAAATTATGTTGATGAAGCATATGTGCGTATACAGGATTGAATTTCTTTATAGTTTCCTATTCAGAAAATGACCACAGTAGAAGAGGACCCCCCCAGAAAAGCTGTATGTACCACTACGAAATGCTTCAAGTTTCTTTCACACGACACGTCTTGTAGGAAACCCAGGAACTTGTTTACTTGGGCCCCGATCGCAACAGCAATGTCCACAAACAGCTGATCCGGTATCTTAACGCGGGGTACTCTGGAAGATCAAGAAGTAAACAAGAAAATTTTCTATTATGATGTAATGTAACAGATAAAACACACAGTTCAGATGCTTTAAAATTACATACCCGTTTTGCTTGCTCGAGAAGTTGGACCAAACAAATTGAACAACCATTCCAAAGACAAGGACAAATGAAATGATTGTCAAGAAATGGTAATCAAGCCACTCAAAGAAAACCCAAATAGCTGTTGCGAGACCCAGAACACTCGAAGATATCTTCTTGTTTCTCCATAGCAACACATCAGCAGCTACAATCACAAACAAAAAACATCAGGCATGGCCACACAAAGAAGAACTTAAATAAACTAGTGAGGAGATCCACGTACGCTTTCCACCGCCCAAAACCCCATGGAGGGACCTCTGGCGACCAAACATCTTGTTCACTTTGTCAGAGACTGAAGCTTGATCGAAATGGCCAGACTTCTGCTTTGGGAGCTTGTCGGAAATGGTATCCATGATGTTGCTCATGATATTATCGGATTTCTGCTTAGGGAGCTTGTCGGAAATGGTATCCATGATGTTGTTCATGATATTATCAGACTTCTGCTTAGGGAGCTTGTCAGCAATGGTATCCATGATGTTGTTCATGATCTTTTCAGTTTTGCTCTCAGAATGCCCCGACATCTTCACGTTCTTTGAGCTCACTGCAGAGTAGGAACAATATGTATAAGACAGACCGAGCTTACAGCAGCACATAGGGGGAGACAGAGCAGCCAAACAAGATATAATATTTTCAGTCTGATCAAAATTTGGCACAGCTGACAGAATCCATTGGCAGTTCGAAAACTATAAATTCAACCAATCTGCCAAACAGGCGTTCTCATTTATGTTAGTAATACAAATTAGTACGACACCCATTCTGGGTAGTAATATCACTCCCACTTTCTAAGGGGAGACAGAGCAGCCAAACTTCCTCTTCATCAAGTCACGGAATTCGACCCGCAGCACCAAAACTAGAGCAGGCCCAAGACAAGCAAGAACTAGATAGAATATTTTCAGTCTGATAAAAATTTGTCGCAGTGCGATGCAGTTGCTTTCAGAGAATCTGTTGGCAGTTCGGGACTATAAATTCAACCATTCTACCAAACAGGTGTACTCATTTATGTTAATACTAATTACTAGGACACCCATTCTGGGTAGTAACATCATTCCCACCTTCTAACAATCAACAGCCATTATGGAAGTCTTCCTCATTTCTGACTAAAGCTTTATATCAATCTGGTATACCAGAATACTCCATTCATCCAGGCCAGGCATATACGTATGTATTTTGACAAACATTTTTCAGCGAAGCGTTGCCTAAACAATATTAGTGTTTTCAATCATTTTAATCAGTGGAAAAAATGGGAATCTTTGGTTTATCCAATAGCAAGATGACTTCTCAAATGAATCCAGCACCAAAATGACTGTCACTAACAGGATACCTCCTACTGTCGTCCTACACAAAGAAACATTAACCCGCCGTCAGCTTCCAGCGAATCTAACAACAGCAAGGCCAGATCAACCTGGCCACCTGGGAAGGCCTTCGATTTGTTGCGAAAGCAACCGAGGAAACGGGGGCGCAATCAGGAGAGGAAACCATCCATCTCTTACCCACGACAGAGAAATGTTCAGAAACCCATCCTGTAACCCGGTCAGAAAAAAAGAGAGAAAAATAAAACTACCCAGGCAAACCGCACTACCTCGAAAGTTTCTAACCCTGAAAAACAAATCCACCTTTCCCGTTCGACAAAGCCGCTCCATCCATCGCTTTCAAGAAAAACAACAGAAAAGAAAGACACTACAGATTCCACATCGCCGCAGCGGAACAGCGTGCAGAAAAGCAGAGCCGCTGAAGAGAGATCTTACCGGCGGGGCGAGCCGGCGGGGAGGGTTCGACGGAGACGAGACGTAGGCGCGGAGCAGGCGGTGAGCAGCGAGAGAGAGAGCAAGAAGTGTGACGGCGGGTGGGGTGGGGGAGAACAGAATCGCAGTGGCCGCAGCAGGATTACTTTAGGGGGAGAGGAGCGAGGTCCAGCCAAAGAGTGCACGCCGCAGTGAATGTCCCGTGGGACCCTTGTGGGGGGCCTGCTGCTACGCCCACTGGATTGCTGGGCGCGTGAGGGTGGCTGACAGGTGGGGTCCATAGGAGGGGTGCCTGTCGCTGGCCCGCACGTAAGGAGAATGTCGCCGTCAGCGTCGTTGTTCGGAGTGGCAAACAACTGCCTCGGTATGGAGCACGAGGGGAAACGTGGTCTACGCAGTGACATTTTTTTTGGAGTTTTTTGATTGGCTGGCTGCGGCAGCAAATCGCACCGGTCGTTCAGCCTAGGTCAGCATTGATTCTCTGCTAAACAAACGTTCCACCGGTTTGAAATTGGGATTCGATTGGATTGCAGAGGGCAAAATATCGAAGCCAATGATGTTGAGAGAGATTGAGATGTACTACAGTACATATTCATGATTATAGCACACTAAGGATTGTCATCATAGTTGCCAAATCAATTTTACCACATAGACTAAACTTGCTCTGCTGTGCATAGTTGTTGGTAACTCAGTGTCACCTCCTCCAAAAAGAATTAATACCTCGGTTATGACTATAGGTCATCAAAGAAACAAATTTTGCGAGACCAAGAATTCATGCGGACTTACAGAAAAAGTAAGCAAGTCCGGTCTCTCGATTAATACGAGAACATGGAAAATGTATCGAGAACATGGAAAATGTTTGTACACACTTTCTCCCATGTTTTGTAGGATACCGCCAAGTCGTTGTGCTTGAGCCGATTTCTGCTCGCTATATTCGCGTGTTCGTTGTAGATATTTTCCCTATGTCCATCATTTCAAAAACAAATGCTTACACGCTTATCCGGCGTCTCAATCACGATGAAATGGCCGAAGTGCTTCAGGGCCCATACACCGAACCAACTCCATTGATTAATACCATTAACACATATGGGCATGTTATAGATGGGCTAGCCAACCAGCGGTGGCGGACCTTGCAAAGAATCTGTTAGAGATATGCCCTAGAGGCAATAATAAATGTAGTTATTATTATATCTTTGTGTTTATGATAAATGTTTACATTCATGCTATAATAGTACTAACAAGGAAACATTAATACTTGTGTGATTTATAAACTTAAATTGAAGTCCCTAGTAAAGCCACTTCATAATACTAGCTTGTTGGTTAATAAATGATTGTGGTTTCCCTATCATGAACATTGAGATGTTATTAACAACAAGATCATATCGTTAGGAGAATGATATGATGGACATACTCCTATAGATAAGCGTAGCATAAAGATCAAGTCATTTTAATAGTTCAATTGCTATATGCTTTCTGATACTTAGTAACCTAATTCCTTCGACCATGAGATCATGCTTATCACCATCACCGGAAGGATGCTTTGATGACATCAAACACCACACCGTAACTGGGTGGCTATAAAGGTGGCATTGAGTGTTCGGAAAGTGTTGGTTGAGACACATGGATCAAGAGTGGGATTTGTCCATCCATATGACGGATAGATATACTCTGGGCCCTCTCGGTGGAATGTCATCCAATTGGCTTGCAAGCATGTGACTGGCTCACAAGGGATCACATATCACGGGAACGAGAAAAGAATACTTATCAGTAACGAGGTTGAACTAGGTATGTAGAGATACCGACGATCAAAACCTCGGATAAGTAAACTATCGTGAGACAAAGGAAAATTGGTATCGTATGTAAGTGGTTCATTCGATCGCAAAGTAATCGTAGAAATATGTGGGAGCCATATGAATTTCCAGATTCCTCTATTGGTTATTGTTCGGAGAAGTGTCTCGATCATGTCCGCATAATTCACGAACCGTAGGGAGACACACTTAAGGATTCGACGTTGTTGAGTAGTTATGGAATGATGAGTAAGAGACTGAATGTTGTTCAGAGTCTCGGATGGGATCCGGGATATCACGAGGAGATCCGGAATGGTCCGGAGAATAAGATTCATATAAGGAAAGTCCTGTTTCGGAGTTAGGGAATGGTTCCGGTGTTTTCATCGGGAATGTTCTAGAAGGTTCCGGAATGTCCGGCACTCCGGAGGGGAAGGGTACATGAATGTGTTATATCAAGTTGGTATGATTGCATCATGTACTCGGTGTCATTGCTGAACAAAATAGAGGGTTTATTCAAATCCTAGTTTGAAAAAGTAATGTCCGGCAACTTTGAAAGTCAAACGGCTATTTTGGGAAGTGGAGGGGAGGTGGAATCCGAGTTGGGGAGGAGTCCCACCTCCACCGCCGGCCCACCTTGGGTCCGAGTTGGGGAGGGACTCCCCTCCCCTGGCGCGCCTCCCTCCACCTATATAAGAAGGGGCAGGGCTCCCCTCCTAGACACACAAGTTGCCTCCCTCTAAACCTAAACCCTAGCCACAACCTAGGGATTTCTCCCAAGCCGCCGAGTTAGAGCTTCTAATTGCCCTAGCCGCTGGTTTAGCCCCTTCTAATTGGTGTGTCTAAACCCTAGATCACCAAGGCTCTCTCATAGTCCACCATACTCGCTCCCGCTTAAGGCGAAGCCCTGCGAGATCTCCCCTCTACTTCCGGTACCACGCCGTCGTGCTGCCGGAATCGCGAGGAGAGTGCTACAACCTCCGCTGCCTGCTGGAACAAGGGAGAGGAAGGTCTTCGTCGAGTACCGAACGTGTGACCGACTGCGGAAGCGCTGCCGGAACGCAGCGCCGGAAGGATTGTCTACGCGATCTTGAGATCGGCAAGTGTACGACTACATCACCCACGAGAATCTGCTCTCGTTAACCGCTTTAGAATCTTCGAGGGTGAGTTCCTCTATCGACTCGTTGCTACAATCTAGTAGATAGATCTTGGCTTGTTTGTGTGCATGCGGTAGAAATTTTTTGTTTTCTATGCTACGAACCCCTACATTTTCAAACTAGGATTTGATTTATCCCTTTATTTCGCGCAACGATGACACCTAGTACATGATGCAACCATTCCAACTTGTTATGACACATTCATGTACCCTTCCGCTCCGGAGTGCCGGACATTCCGGAACCTTCTAGAACATTCCCGATGAAAACTAGGATTTGAATAAACCCTCTATTTTGTTCAGCGATGACACCGAGTACATGATGCAATCATACCAACTTGATATAACACATTCATGTACCCTTCCCCTCCGGAGTGCCGGACATTCCGGAACCTTCTAGAACATTCCCGATGAAAACACCGGAACCATTCCCTAACTCCGAATCAGGACTTTCCTTATATGAATCTTATTCTCCGGACCATTCCGGATCTCCTCGTGATATCCTGGATCCCATCCGAGACTCCGAACAACATTCGGTCTCTTACTCATCATTCCATAACTACTCAACAACATCGAATCCTTAAGTGTGTCTTCCTACGGTTCGTGAATTATGCGGACATGATCGAGACACTTCTCCGATCAATAACCAATAGAGGAATCTGGAAATTCATATGGCTCCCACATATTTCTACGATTACTTTGCGATCGAATGAACCACTTACATATGATACCAATTTCCCTTTGTCTCACGATAGTTTACTTATCCGAGGTTATGATCGTCGGTATCTCTGCATACCTAGTTCAACCTCGTTACTGATAAGTACTCTTTTCTCGTTCCCGTGATATGTGATCCCTTGTGAGCCAGTCACATGCTTGCAAGCTAATTGGATGACATTCCACCGAGAGGGCCCAGAGTATATCTATCCGTCATATGGATGGACAAATCCCACTCTTGATCCATGTGTCTCAACCGACACTTTCCGAACACTCAATGCCACCTTTATAGCCACCCAGTTACGGTGTGGTGTTCGATGTTATCAAAGCATCCTTCCGGTGAAGGTGATATGCATGATCTCATGGTCGAAGGAATTAGGTTACTATGTATCAGAAAGCATATAGCAATTGAACTATTAAAATGACTTGATCTTTATGCTACGCTTATCTATAGGAGTATGTCCATCACATCATTCTCCTAATGATATGACCATGTTGTCAATAACATCTCTATGTTCATGATCAGGAAACCATGATCATATATTAACCAACAAGCTAGTTTAACAAGAGGCTTTACTAGGGACTCTTTTATGTTTACAAATCACACAAGTATTAATGTTTCCTGTTAATACAATTATAGCATGGTATGTAAACATTTATCATAAGTATGAAGATATGATAATAACCACTTTATTATTGCCTCTTGGGCATATCTCCAACAGTCTCCCACTTGCACTAGAGTCAATAATCTAGTTTCAAACCTTTGTGTATTCAACACCTATGGCTTTCCGGTGTTGTATGTACACGATTGCTAGTGGTCAACTGATCTCCGGATCTGACACTTCCAGGTCCGTGTGTAATTGCATGTCTTTGCGTCTCTACGCATCACTCATTCTCTAATGAGATGGCTTTGTATAAATTTGGTCCTTTGGTGAGACCTTTAGTTATTTGGGGTTAAAACATGTTGATAATATTGTCATACAATATATCTTCATAGTATTATCCCGCTGTGAACTACACCTAGTTTGATAACAAACTACTTGACACAAATGCCCTCTTTTGCTGCAATAATAGCAGACATATACTTAGCCTTTTGTTGTAGTATCTGTCACAATGTCTTAACTTTGGAACTCATCCAAATCTATTATGGAACTTACTTTCCATTATATTGTGCCACCCTTAGTTTAGATTGAGATAAACTTAATTTGTACTTTCTGACAAAACTAGTATCAATGTAGTACTTTTACAATGAACTAACCATCTATTTGTCACTTCTACAAATAATATACTCTTAGTTCTTCCAAAAGATCATAAGAATATCCTTACTATTGTCCAATGATCAACTTATGAATCATTATGGTATATGCTCATAACATTTAGAGTACAGGACATATCTGGATTTGTACATATCACAGTATGATTGATATAAATACTCTTTGTGATTTCATACATCAAGTATCAATCTATACTTGAATCTTTGTTTCACTTACCCTGTGTCAATACACTTGAATATATCATCAATATTGAACTCATTCAATCCTTTCTGTGCAACAAGAACCTTTCTTGTAGTTTCTATATTGAACTCATTCAATATATCATCTATGTACTTTTGGCACAACCAAATTAGCGTCTATTGATGCCAAATATTTGGGTTTTGCCTAAGCCTTTCATCGAGATGAAATTCTTAATATGTGTTAATAAAAGATACATCATTTCCAATCAACAATATGTCTTCCACATAATGTATTAGAAATATGTCTTAGCGCTCCCACTTAATTTCTTGCAAACGCAAGCATCTTCATTGTCTCTGATGAATTTAAACTCTTTTAACAATTTCATCATTGTGAAGATTCCAACTCCGCGATGCTTACTTCAACCATTGAAGTTTGCATATGCATTTAGCATCCTTTGAATTAACAAAACCCTATGGATCGTGTCATGCACACGTCCTAGGTAACAATTCTATTAGAAGAACTTGTTTTGTTTATTCAACTACCATATAAAAAAATTATATGTAGTGGTTGCTACATTAATCCGTCTAGACTAAATATCGCTATGAAAGATCAAATCTTGTCATAGTCAACCCTTGAACATTGTTGTGAACTCTTTCCCAACATGTCGACCATTTCATAGATGCGAAACATCCATGTCTATTTCTTTATAGATCCAAACACAACTGTAAGGTATTACAGCATTCTCGAGGGTCTTTCAAGTTAAGGACTTGATTTCTCGTGTATGGAACTATCACGGATTTTATGGCTTCAAGCCATTTTACGGAGTCAGGGCCCATCATTGCTTCTTTGCATGTAGTCGGTTCATTATTCTCATATAATGATTCAACCCTCAAATCTTGGTATTTGATTGTTTACCCGACCTACTTGTTTCAATAGGAACTTAGATCTCTGTGACCACAACCTTTGAGGCACGTGAGCCATGAGCATTGTTGCTGCCTCCGGAACACTTTTCGGCGCCGCGCAACTCTGCACATATAGCTAAGGTTCTTTTAACCTTATCAAAGTTCTATTGTCCTCCCACTTTTCTTTTCACGAAAAATTCCTTTCCAAAGAAACTTGACGTTCTAAGCGACAAACACTTTTGTCTCTGGTGTTATGGAGGAATACTCAACAGTTATTCGAAATAACATACAAAGACAGGTTCATCCGACTTTGGTTGCAAACATCTTTCTTATGCAAAGCATACCAATGTTTTAAGAAAGGACAATTTGGGTTTTATCCCAAACCATAACATATGGTGTCATTTCAACGAAT
The DNA here is from genome assembly GCA_916181665.1 of Avena sativa. Classification (NCBI taxonomy): domain Eukaryota; kingdom Viridiplantae; phylum Streptophyta; class Magnoliopsida; order Poales; family Poaceae; genus Avena; species Avena sativa. The sequence goes on from OV702282.1 coordinate 295,427,103, forward strand.
TATGATGGAGCTCTTTTCAGTGGAAAAACGGTAGTCACTAAAGCTTTTAATCTTTAAAATATAATGGCAGTTTTATGAATTACACCTTCGATCTTACCATGTCAAACAAGGTTTAATTACATATCTCTAACGCTCTATACTCTTATGGTATTTCGGGACATGTAAATCTACGGAACGATTCCTTAAATCTTAGGTATTATGCTAAACTTGTAACTCAAAATATCTTCCTTTATGATCTTATCATAAACTATTTATATTCTTGTTACAATGATCTTGCACTTCATCTTGAAAGTCTTTGAACTTTTCAAATGTTTCATACTTCATCCTTATTAAGTAAATATTCATATATTCACTCAAATTCTCGGAGAAATTATATGAAGTTGAAATCCATCGCTTTTGACTACACATGATGGACTTTGTACAACAATATGTACAATTTCCAATAAGCTAGTCATTCGTTCCCTTTTGGCCTATGAACGAAGTTTTAATTATCTCTAGGAAAGTTTCACAAGCGTCATTTGATCAAAATCAAATAGACTCCAAAATTCCATCCATATGGAGTTTCTTCATGTTTTCTTTCCAATATAATTTAAACTGCGATGTCACTTCCTAAGTGATCTTTCAATCAATTTGTCTTTCGACATTTTTAGCACTAGTTTTATGGATGTGATTTCTCCAACGAGATTTGTGAATCATCCATCTTTTATGGATTACGGCAATTATTTGAACAACCCTTTTGTTCTCATAATACCTGATAAAACAAATCTTGAAGGCAAGCTTTGATGTTTAACGAGCAACACAATAACCCTTTATTTGTTCTCGATGAACATCATCACATATTCTTTTGCTAGCTACTTAGGCCATTGTAGTTCATGAATTGTGTTGTTTCGTATGACGATTCACACCAACAAATTCAGTATCAAATACTTAAGAACCACATTGTTTAATAAGCAAAGAATATAGCCATAACATGTATATCATCTATATACTTAAACTGAAAAATTCTAGTCTTTTCTTTTCTGCCATATATTTATGAGATTCTCTTTCAGTATTTCCTTTTCTGTTTGAAAGAATCTATCAACATCAATAGTGGAGTCATACATATGACACATAGTCCAAAGCGTGTATAGTTAAATACCAATGTCTTTGGACTTGCACTTTGAAGTAGATCACCATTATCAAATGTTTGGTGTTCTTTCAAATTCCTTTCTTTAGTAATCTCTTGGTGTAGTAAACATTTTACCTACATCAAATATTCACCCTCATCATGGATTTATCCATGATCAAGCTACTTTTAGCTTGTAACGGTGAATCGCAAGTATAATGTTGCTCTCCAAAACCTTTTGGAGGATTAGGACAACTAGTGCCTCCAACCTTTTGCAAATTCTCATCAAATATGAGAACATGTCTTTTACCATATTATACTCTATCATGTTGCAACCAAAATTTCGTTTCAGATATCACAATATCTTCCACACATCATGGTTTCTGAAACAACTCTTTCAGATCCTAGATAACCTTGATATTAAGACAATCCTTTGAATATCAAGAATCATGGAGACAAACATGATACTTATACACTAACTCTTGGAATTGTCACTCTTGTTTTAATACCAATTATTAAACTTCATGGAGTAACCGGAACTTACTGAAAGTTTGCAATAGGACTTTTAAACTTTAGATTAACACTTCAAAACAATACGATACCAATTCGTAAAGTAACTAACCAGAATTCTATAGTTCTATCATCTCAATTATAACTAAGCGCAAGGTGGTAAACGGATGCCAATGACTACAACAATTATGCAAATTCACTTTGATTTAATTTATGATAAATAGTGTTCAACTTTTAATCATATTGCCGTTGAACTCCCACTCAAAACAATATCCCTCACATTGTTTTAGTGATCACACGAACCAAATCCACCACATCAAAACCGATCATCACGAGAGTTGATGTAGCTTAAATGACGAACAATCAACATGTTCATCATATCTACTATATGACTCATGCTTTACCTTTCGGTGATCCGTGTTCCGAGACCATGTCTGTACATGCTAGGCTCGTCAAGATCAAACCTTAGCTTCTGCATGAGCAAATCTGGCTTGCTCACGTTGTATACACTCGCAGAATCTAACACACCCGATCATCACGTGGTGCTTCGAAACAACGAGCTTTAGCAACGGTGCTTACTAAGGATGAACACTATAGAACTTGAAATTCATGTGCATGAGGGATCATCTTATAATGCTACTGTCGTTAACTAAGCAGTATTACAACCAGTTTGAATAGACACGCGGGTCTTAACAGAATTTAAAGACAACCATATGGCTCCTGCCGGTTGCCAACTTACAATAAGGAACATTGCATACATCATATATAATCACAATCTTGGCCATATCACATCACAGCACACCCCTGCAAAACAAAGTTAGACGCCTCTAATTTTCTTTGCATATTTTACGTGGTTTGGGGCTTTCAATAAGTGTCGCTCTAACTTACAAACAAGAACCACAACATTGATACTAGTATTGTCAATCACCCGTTGTAAATTGAATCTTAACTATGTTGGGAGAAACAGGCACCCGCAAAGCCACTTATGCAATACAAGTTGCATGTCAAGCGTGGAACAAGTCTCATGAACGATGTCATGTAAGGTTAGCCCGGGCCGCTTCATCCCACCATCCCGCAAGATGCAAAGTACACAAAAAGCAATCGACAACAAAAGCATCAACGCCCACAATGACCATTGTGTTCTACTCGTGCAACAGATCTACATATAGACACGACTCTGATACCACTGTAGGAGTTCGTAGCATAGAAAACAAAAAATTTCTACCGCATGCACACAAACAAGCCAAGATCTATCTACTAGATTGTAGCAACGAGTCGATAGAGGAACTCACCCTCGAAGATTCCAAAGCGGTTAACGAGAGCAGATTCTCGTGGGTGATGTAGTCATACACTTGCCGATCTCAAGATCGCGTAGACGATCCTTCCGGCGCTGCGTTCCGGCAGCGCTTCCGCAGTCGGTCACACGTTCGGTACTCGACGAAGACCTTCCTCTCCCTTGTTCCAGCAGGCAGCGGAGGTTGTAGCACTCTCCTCGCGATTCCGGCAGCACGACGGCGTGGTACCGGAAGTAGAGGGGAGATCTCGCAGGGCTTCGCCTTAAGCGGGAGCGAGTATGGTGGACTATGAGAGAGCCTTGGTGATCTAGGGTTTAGACACACCAATTAGAAGGGGCTAAACCAGCGGCTAGGGAAATTAGAAGCTCTAACTCGGCGGCTTGGGAGAAATCCCTAGGCTGTGGCTAAGGTTTAGGTTTAGAGGGAGGCAACTTGTGTGTCTAGGAGGGGAGCCCTGCCCCTCCTTATATAGGTGGAGGGAGGCACGCCAGGGGAGGGGAGTCCCTCCCCAACTCGGACCCAAGGTGGGCCGGCGGTGGAGGTGGGACTCCTCCCCAACTCGGATTCCACCTCCCCTCCACTTCCCAAAATAGCCGTTTGACTTTCAAATTTGGCGTTTGACTTTTTCAAACTAGGATTTGAATAAACCCTCTATTTTGTTCAGCGATGACACCGAGTACATGATGCAATCATACCAACTTGATATAACACATTCATGTACCCTTCCCCTCCGGAGTGCCGGACATTCTGGAACCTTCTAGAACATTCCCGATGAAAACACCGGAACCATTCCCTAACTCCGAAATAGGACTTTCCTTATATGAATCTTATTCTCCGGACCATTCCGGATCTCCTCGTGATATCCCGGATCCCATCCGAGACTCCGAACAACATTCGGTCTCTTACTCATCACTCCATAACTACTCAACAACATCGAATCCTTAAGTGTGTCTCCCTACGGTTCGTGAAGTATGCGGACATGATCGAGACACTTCTCCGATCAATAACCAATAGAGGAATCTGGAAATTCATATGGCTCCCACATATTTCTACGATTACTTTGCGATCGAATGAACCACTTACATACGATACCAATTTCCCTTTGTCTCACGATAGTTTACTTATCCGAGGTTATGATCGTCGGTATCTCTGCATACCTAGTTCAACCTTGTTACTGATAAGTACTCTTTTCTCGTTCCCGTGATATGTGATCCCTTGTGAGCCAGTCACATGCTTGCAAGCTAATTGGATGACATTCCACCGAGAGGGCCCAGAGTATATCTATCCGTCATATGGATGGACAAATCCCACTCTTGATCCATGTGTCTCAACCGATACTTTCCGAACACTCAATGCCACCTTTATAGCCACCCAGTTACGGTGTGGTGTTCGATGTTATCAAAGCATCCTTCCGGTGAAGGTGATATGCATGATCTCATGGTCGAAGGAATTAGGTTACTATGTATCAGAAAGCATATAGCAATTGAACTATTAAAATGACTTGATCTTTATGCTACGCTTATCTATAGGAGTATGTCCATCACATCATTCTCCTAATGATATGACCCTGTTGTCAATAACATCTCTATGTTCATGATCAAGAAACCATGATCATATATTAACCAACAAGCTAGTTTAACAAGAGGCTTTACTAGGGACTCTTTTATGTTTACAAATCACACAAGTATTAATGTTTCCTGTTAATACAATTATAGCATGGTATGTAAACATTTATCATAAGTATGAAGATATGATAATAACCACTTTATTATTGCCTCTTGGGCATATCTCCAACAGAAAAGTCAAACACCAATTTGAAAAGTCAAACGGCTATTTTGCTTGGTGGAGGGAGAGTAGGAAACCTACTTGGGGAGGAAGTCCCTCTCCCTCCACCGCCGGCCAAGGAGGCCGAGTTGGGGAGGGACTCCCCTCCCCTTGGCCGTGCCCTCCCACCTATATAAGGAGGGGAAGGGCTGCCCCTCCTAGACCTACACCTTGCCCCTCTAAACCCTAACCCTAGCCGCCGGCGACCAAACCGCCGCCGCCCTAGGGTTTCTCCCAAGCCGCCGAGTTGGGGCTTCTACTTGCCCTAGCCGCCGGCCTAGCTCCCTCTACTTGGTGTGTCTAAACCCTAGATCACCGAGGCCTCTCTCATAGTCCACCATACTCGCTCCGGCTTAAGGCGAAGCCCTGCGAGATCTCCCCTCTACTTTCGGTACCACGCCGTCGTGCTGCAGGAATCGTGAGGAGAGTGCTACAACCTCCACTGCCTGCTGGAACAAGGGAGAGGAAGGTATTCGTCGGGTACCGAACGTGTGAACGACTGCGGAAGCGCTGCCAGAACGCAGCGCCGGAAGGATCGTCTACGCGATCTTGAGATCGGCAAGAGTACGACTACATCACCCACGAGAATCCGCTCTCGTTAAACACTTTGGAATCTTCGAGGGTGAGTTATTCCATCGACTCGTTGCTACAATCTAGTAGATAGATCTTGGCTTGTTTGTTTGTATGCGATAGAATATTTTTGTTTTCCATGCTACGAACCCCTACAGTGGTATCAGAGCCGTGTCTATATGTAGATCTGTTGCACGAGTAGAACACAATGGTCATTGTGGGAGGTGGTGCTTTTATTATCAATTGCTTCTTGTGTACTTTGCATCTTGCGGTATGATGGGATGAAGCGGCCCGGGCTAACCTTACATGACATCGTTCATGAGACTTGCTCCACGCTCAACATGCAACTTGTATTGCATAAGTGGCTTTGCGGGTGTCTGTCTCTCCCATTATAGTATAGATCCAATTTACAACGGGCACTTGATAGTTCAAACATCAACGTTGTGGTTCTTGTTCGTAAGTTAGATCGACACTTATTGAAAGCCCCAAACCACGTAAACACATGCAAAGAAATTAGAGGCGTCTAACTTTGTTTTGCAGGGGTGTGATGTGATGTGATATGGCCATGATTGTGATTATATTTGATGTATGCAATGTTCCTTATTGTAAGTTGGTAACCGGCAGGAGCCATATGGTTGTCTTTAAATTCTGTTAAGACCCGCGTGTCTATTCAAAGTAGTTGTAATAGTTGAAGCTGGTGGACGACAACCATGGAGCAGCGTCATTGACCTTGATGCAATGCCGGTGATGATGGAGATCATGTTCGTGCTTGAATATGGAGATCGGAAGCACAAAGAAGAAAGGCCATATCATATCACATATTATGAATTGCATGTGATGTTAATCCTTTATGCATCTTGTATTGCTTAGTTAACGACGGTAGCATTATAAGATGATCCCTCATGCACATGAATTTCAAGTTCTATAGTGTTCATCCTTAGTAAGCACTGTTGCTAAAGCTTGTTGTTTCGAAGCACCACGTGATGATCGGGTGCGTTAGATTCTGCAAGTGTATACAACGTGAGCAAGCCAGGTTTGCTCATGCGGAAGCTAAGGTTTGATCTTGACGAGCCTAGCATGTACAGACATGGTCTCGGAACACGGATCACCGAAAGGTAAAGCATGAATCATATAGTATATATGATGAACATGACGATTGTTCGCCATTGAAGCTACATCAACTCTCGTGATGACCGGTTTTGATGTGGTGGATTTGGTTCGTGTGATCACTAAAACAATGTGAGGGATATTGTTTTGAGTGGGAGTTCACCTAGATTAATTTAACTATTAATTAGAACTCAATTTGTCATAAACTTAGTCTAAACTATTGCAAATATGTTGTAGATCAATGGCGGCCCCTACCATCAATTTTAATGCGTTCCTAGAGAAATAAAAGTTGAAAAACAATGGAAGCAACTTCGCGGATTGGTTCCGCAATTTGAGGATTGTCCTCAATGCTGTTAATTTGACCTATGTGCTGGATGCACCGCTAGGTGACCCACCTGCAGCTGATGCTACCGATGAAGTAAAGAACGTTTACCTCGCTCGGAAGAATCATTACTCCACAGTTCAGTGTGCTATCTTGTATGGTTTGGAATCGGAGCTTCAGAAAAGGTTTGAGAATTCAGACCCACGTGATATTGTCCGTGAACTCAAATTGATATTTGAGACTCACGCGGCAGTTGAGAGCTATGAGGCTTCTGAAAAGTTCTTTAACTGCAAGATGGAAGAGGGCAGCTCCGTTAGTGAGCATGTGCTTAAGATGTCTGGGCACGCAAACAAACTCCAAAGCTTGGGTATAGTGATTCCTAATGCTTTGGGGATTTACCGTGTCCTCCAATCACTACCACCAAGTTACAAGAACTTTGTGATGAACTACAATATGCAAAGCATGAACAAGCAGTTGCCAGAACTCTTCTCCATGTTAAAATCTGCAGAAGTGGAGATCAAGAAAGAGCACCAAGTGTTGATGGTCAATAAGACCACCAAATTCAAGAAAGGCAAGTCTAAGCAAAAGGGACACTTCAAGAAGGGTGGTAAGAAAGTTACCGCACCGACGAAGAAGACCAAGGCTGGACCTAAGCCTGATACTGAGTGCTTTTACTGCAAGGGAGAAGGTCACTGGAAGCGGAATTGCCCAAAGTACTTGGCGGATTTGAAGAACGACAACATCAAGAAGAAAGGTATATCTGATATACATGTTATTGATGTGTATCTCACTAGTACTCGTAGTAGTGCCTGGGTATTTGATACTGGTTCGGTTGATCATATTTGTAACTCGAAACAGGTGCTGCAGAATAAACGGAAGCTAGCGAAGAACGAGGTGACGATGCGCGTGGGAAATGGATCAAAGGTTGATGTGATCGCGGTCGACACGATAGCGTTTCATCTACCATCGGGATTAGTTTTATACTTAAATAATTGTTATTTGGTGCCTGCGTTAAGCATGAACATTATATCGGGATCTTGTTTATTGTGAGACGGTTACTTGTTTAAGTCCGAGAATAATGGTTGTTCGATTTATATGAGTAATATGTTTTATGCACATGCACCTTTGATAGATGGTCTATTCTTATTGAATCTCGATAGTGGAAATACACATATTAATAACATTGAAGCTAAACGTTTGAAATTAAGCGATAACTCGACCTATATGTGGCACTGTCGTCTTGGTCACATTGGAGTGAAGCGTATGAAGAAACTCCATTCCGATGGACTTCTTGAATCACTTGATTTCGAATCACTTGAAATATGCGAAGCATGTCTGATGGGTAAAATGACTAAGACTCCATTTTCTGGTATGATGGAGCGAGCTACGGACTTATTGGAAATCATACATACCGATGTGTGTGGTCCAATGAGTGTAGCATCGCGCGGTGGTTATCGTTATGTTCTTACCTTCACGGATGACTTGAGTAGATATGGGTATATCTATTTCATGAAACATAAGTCCGAAAATTTCGAGAAGTTTAAGGAATTTCAAAGTGAGGTTGAGAATCAATGTAACAAGAAGATTAAATTTCTGCGTTCTGATCGTGGAGGTGAATATCTAAGTTACGAGTTTGGCGAGCATTTGAAGAAATGCGGAATACTTTCACAATTGACACCGCCGGGAACACCACAGCGTAATGGTGTGTCCGAACGTCGTAATCGAACTCTCCTAGATATGGTTCGTTCTATGATGTCACTTACAGATTTACCGCAATCATTTTGGGGTTATGCATTAGAAACAGCCGCATTCACTTTAAATAGGGCACCATCTAAATCCGTTGAAACGACACCGTATGAATTATGGTTTGGGAAGAAACCTAAATTGTCGTTCCTTAAAGTTTGGGGTTGCGAAGCCTATGTAAAGAAGTTACACCCGGACAAGCTTGAACCCAAAGCAGAAAAATGCGTCTTCATAGGATACCCAAAGGAAACTATTGGGTATACCTTCTATCATAGATCCGAAGGCAAAATCTTCGTTGCCAAGAATGGATCCTTTCTAGAGAAGGAATTTCTCTCGAAAGAAGTGACTGGAAGGAAAGTAGAACTCGACGAGGTTGTCGAACCTTCTCTCGAACTTGCGAGTAGCACAGCACCGGAAGAAGTTCCTGTGGTGCCTGCACCAATAAGAGAGGAAGCTAATGATGATGATCATGAAACTTCGGTTGTAGTTGCTACAGAACCTCGCAGGTCAACGAGAACTCGTACCACTCCTGATTGGTATGATCCCGTTATGAGTGTCATGTTGGTGGACAACACCGATGACCCTGCGACATATGAGGAAGCGATGATGAGCCCAGATTCCAATAAATGGCAAGAAGCCATGAAATCCGAGATTGGATCCATGTACGAAAACCAAGTATGGACTTTGGTGGACTTACCGGATGGCCGGAAGGCTGTCGAGAACAAATGGATTTTCAAGAAGAAATCAGATGCTGATGGTAATGTTACTGTCTATAAAGCTCGACTTGTCACAAAAGGGTTTCGACAAATTCAAGGAGTTGACTACGATGAGACTTTCTCACCTGTAGCAAAGCTAAAGTCTGTGAGGATTATGTTAGCAATCGCTGCATATTATGATTATGAGATATGGCAGATGGATGTCAAAACGGCGTTCCTCAATGGAGACATTGATGAAGAGTTGTATATGATGCAACCCAAAGGTTTTGTCGATCCTAAGGATGCTAACAAGGTATGCAAACTTCAACGGTCCATTTATGGATTGAAGTAAGCATCCCGAAGTTGGAATCAACGTTTTGATAAGGTGATCAAAAGTTTTGGTTTTATACAAACTTATGGATAAGCTTGTATCTACAAGAAAGTGAGTGGGAGATCTGTAGCATTCTTAATACTATATGTAGATGAGATATTGTTGATTGGGAATGATGTAGACCTTCTTAATAGTGTCAAGGAATACTTGAATAATAGTTTTTCAATGAAAGATCTTGGCGAAGCAGCTTACATATTAGGCATAAAGATTTATAGAGATAGATCGAGACGCCTAATATCATTGTCACAAAGTACATATTTGGACAAAGTTCTAAAGAGGTTTGGAATGGAAGATAGCAAGAAAGGGTTCTTGCCCATGTTGCCCAATACGACGTTGAGTAAAACTCAAAGTCCAACAACGGCAGAAGATAGAGAAAGGATGAGTAAAACTCCCTATGCCTCAGCCATAGGATCTCTAATGTATGCCATGCTATGTACTATACCCGATATTGCATATGCTGTTAGTTTGACTAGCAGATATCAAAGTGATCCAGGAGTGGATCATTGGACAGCGGTCAAAAACATCCTTAAGTACTTGAAAAGAACTAAGGATATGGTTCTTTCTTATGGAGGTGATGAACAGCTCGTTGTTAATGGTTACACCGATGCTAGTTGGAACACCGATCCGGATGATTCTAAATCACAATCTGGATACGTATTTACTTTGAATGGTGCAACAGTTAGCTGGAGGAGTGCAAAACAAAGCATTGTGGCGAGATCTTCAACTGAATCGGAATACATGGCTGCTTCAGAGGCTTCACAAGAAGCGATATGGATGAAAGAGTTCATTACAGAGCTCGGTGTGGTTCCAAGTGCGCTGGACCCAATGTCTATCTACTGTGATAACATGGGCGCCATAGCCAATGCGCAAGAACCAAGGTCACACAAGAAGTTGTAGCACATCAAGCTACGTTTTCACGCTATTCGAGAACATATCCAAGATGGTGACATAAATATTTGCAAAGTACACACAGATCTGAATGTGGCGGATCCGTTGACTAAACCTCTCCCGAGGGCAAAACATGACCAACACCAAACTGCCATGGGTGTTCCGTATATTACCATGTAATCTAGATTAGTTGACTCTAGCGCAAGTGGGAGACTGTTGGAGATATGCCCTAGAGGCAATAATAAATGTAGTTATTATTATATCTTTGTGTTTATGATAAATGTTTACATTCATGCTATAATAGTATTAACAAGGAAACATTAATACTTGTGTGATTTGTAAACTTAAATTGAAGTCCCTAGTAAAGCCACTTCATAATACTAGCTTGTTGGTTAATAAATGATTGTGGTTTCCCTATCATGAACATTGAGATGTTATTAACAACAAGATCATATCGTTAGGAGAATGATATGATGGACATACTCCTATAGATAAGCGTAGCATAAAGATCAAGTCATTTTAATAGTTCAATTGCTATATGCTTTCTGATACTTAGTAACCTAATTCCTTCGACCATGAGATCATGCTTATCACCATCACCGGAAGGATGCTTTGATGACATCAAACACCACACCGTAACTGTGTGGCTATAAAGGTGGCATTGAGTGTTCGGAAAGTATCGGTTGAGACACATGGATCAAGAGTGGGATTTGTCCATCCATATGACGGATAGATATACTCTGGGCCCTCTCGGTGGAATGTCATCCAATTGGCTTGCAAGCATGTGACTGGCTCACAAGGGATCACATATCACGAGAACGAGAAAAGAGTACTTATCAATAACGAGGTTGAACTAGGTATGCAGAGATACCGACGATCAAAACCTCGGATAAGTAAACTATCGTGAGACAAAGGGAAATTGGTATCGTATGTAAGTGGTTCATTCGATCGCAAAGTAATCGTAGAAATATGTGGGAGCCATATGAATTTCCAGATTCCTCTATTGGTTATTGTTCGGAGAAGTGTCTCGATCATGTCCGCATAATTCACGAACCGTAGGAAGACACACTTAAGGATTCGACGTTGTTGAGTAGTTATGGAATGATGAGTAAGAGACCGAATGTTGTTCGGAGTCTCGGATGGGATCCAGGATATCACGAGGAGATCCGGAATGGTCCGGAGAATAAGATTCATATAAGGAAAGTCCTGTTTCGTGGTTGGAGAATGGTTCCGGTGTTTTCATCGGGAATGTTCTAGAAGGTTCCGGAAGGTCCGACACTCCGGAGGGGAAGGGTACATGAATGTGTCATAACAAGTTGGAGTGGTTGTATCATGTACTAGGTGTCATCGCTACGCGAAATAAAGGGATAAATCAAATCCTAGTTTGAAAAGTCAAACACCAATTTGAAAAGTCAAACGACTATTTTGCTTGGTGGAGGGAGAGTAGGAAACCTACTTGGGGAGGAAGTCCCTCTCCCTCCACCGCCGGCCAAGGAGGCCGAGTTGGGTAGGGACTCCCCTCCCCTTGGCCGCGCCCTCCCACCTATATAAGGAGGGGAAGGGCTGCCCCTCCTAGACCTACACCTTGCCCCTCTAAACCCTAACCCTAGCCGCCGGCCACCAAACCGCCGCCGCCGCCCTAGGGTTTCTCCCAAGCCACCGAGTTGGGGCTTCTACTTGCCCTAGCCGCCGGCCTAGCTCCCTCTACTTGGTGTGTCTAAACCCTAGATCACCGAGGCCTCTCTCATAGTCCACCATACTCGCTCCGGCTTAAGGCGAATCCCTGCGAGATCTCCCCTCTACTTCCTGTACCACGCCGTCGTGCTGCCGGAATCGCGAGGAGAGTGCTACAACCTCCACTACCTGCTGGAACAAGGGAGAGGAAGGTCTTCGTCGGGTACCGAACGTGTGACCGACTGCGGAAGCACTGCCGGAACGCAGCGCCGGAAGGATCGTCTACGCGATCTTGAGATCGGCAAGAGTACGACTACATCACCCACGAGAATCCGCTCTCGTTAAACACTTTGAAATCTTCGAGGGTGAGTTATTCCATCGACTCGTTGCTACAATCTAGTAGATAGATCTTGGCTTGTTTGTTTGTATGCGATAGAATTTTTTTGTTTTCCATGCTACGAACCCCTACAGAATCTATGGTGGTGGTGGTGGATGGGGGGGTGGGGGGGCGAAACTAAAGATAACATGTAAATTTGTTTTGGGCATATACAAATTAAACCAAAGAAACTAGGTAGAATTTCTATATTTATTAGGAACTCATATATTGATATTGATCTCGTCTACAAAATACAGTTATAAGATCAATGTATGCTGGAAAATATGATTTAATAATGTATTGTTGTGTTTAGAACAAGGTACAGAACCAATATGGTTTAATAGTGCACACTTTCTACCATCATTGACCTTCTTCAATTTGCAAATCCATGTACCGTGAAGACATCGGAGCCACCTCGTTTGCTTTTGTTTCTGCCAAACATGAAGCAAAATAAATAATATGCGCGATGACTACTTTCCAAGTACTCCAACCATGTCGGAAAAAGACTGAACCAGATGTGCTTGAAGCGTCGTTTCTGACTTCATGTACCATAAGTTCTGTAATTCTTTAGAATTGGTTGCATAGGGCCTAGTTTCAGATATGCACGCCCGCACATCATCTCTTTGATTTGCTGGATATTGCCAAATTTGTGGATGCAAGGCTGGATCTCGCACCAAGATTCAATACCAGAAAATATAACTTCATTTGTTTGACTTTAATGTGCGTGCTCTTCATGAATTTGTTGTCCAAATTCGAGCAACAATAGAGGGGGCTGCACTGTTATTGGTTCAGAGTCTCCTTGTTCATTAGCTTCAGAGTTAGCTCTCTTTTTTTTTCTGAAAAATGAATCAATGGTTTTGCCCTTTCCCATTGTTACTTCCCGCCAACATAGTGAATTAACAATCTTTAATCAACAAGTTTAGTCTACGCCAAAATTATGACTAGCTATCTTTTTTTCCAATTCTAAAATGCAAGAATCGGGACAAGATTCAAGAAATTAAATTGATAGTGTGGAGAGGGGTTGTAAGAATGGGATTACCCGGAGGTTGCTTGTTGGACGGCCGGACGGCTGGAGCCCGGAGTCCAGAGGGCTAGCTTAGCTTGCACACGGGGAGCACCACTACAGATCGAACTGCCATGCGCGCCTGCAACTGCGAGTCCCTGCTGCTGAGCTGTTCGGCGCGCCGGCATGCAAGACGAGCCGGTCTCCGGCAGGCCGCCTCGGCCCTCCGTCACCCAGCGTCACCGGCGCCTCGGCCCTCCATCCCGGTCGCTGCCTAACTAGTCCTTTGTTAGAGACGAGAGGCAGAGAAGATGCGACTCTTTCAGGGAGTATTTTTTTCCTTTCGCTTCAGAAAGAACGAGAAGGGACATATGGGCCTTATAGTCTGGATACCACGGGGTAGTCAACAAAAATAATTTTCGCTGGAGAGGGGCGACAGCCCAGGTTCGTCCCCGTGAAGGTCCGCCCGTGAGAACCATGAGGAGCTAGCTCTTGTTTTGTTATAGAAAAAGTAAGCAAGCTCAGTCACAATTGATACGAGAATATGAAAAATGTTTAAGACATCTTCAAAAGAGGGTCTAAATTTTGGGGCTGTAAACTGCTTTGCAGTGTGCTGTATCCATTCCATGCAGTGTTGGCTCCACACGTCACGCGTCCCCGTGCTTTGTATAATTAGAGAGGCCACCGGATCTTCAACACAAGCAGAGAGATTTCACGATAAAGGTTATGGGAGGCTGAGGGTCAGGCGGCGAAGATTGCGGGTGTCCAAGTGATGGGCTCTAGCGGTGGAGGTCAACGCGTGGCCAAGAGGCGGAGAGCAAGAGGATGTTTCTATGACCCTTTTCTTCGCACGATGGCGTGGAATTTTATGGTGAGCACTAGCCGGGGCACTAGATGTGCAGTCTGAGATACCGTGGTTTAGAGCGTGCCCTATTTTTTACGTGCTCTCTATTTTATAGTCTCTGTTGGAGCACTGTTTTCTTCCTTTCGCGCGCTAAATCGACAGGTTTTCCAGCACGAGCGCGTTTTAGCGTGTGTGTTGGAGATGCCTTTATACACCTTTTTCTCCCTTTTTTTCTAGGATTGGGCCAAGTTGTTCTTTTTTTTGCGGGTAAACATTAGAACTTTATTCAATAGGTGGAGTTACAATGCGGTCATGATCGAGCAACTAAAGAACAACTTTAAGTCCCGAACCTAACCAAGTTGCAGTATGACGCTCAGTCCGTGCATAATTTGCAAGGACATGACTAACTCTAACCTGTGAACGTTCTACTTTTACAAAAGAACGTGCTAAACCTTGATTAGCTAAAGCTCGGATCTCATCTATGAGGAAACAAAAAGGCGATCTATCCTTAGTATGGGCTTTGGCCGCTGTCACCAACTGAACACAATCTGTCTCCACGATGATGGATAAGGTAGTACGGTGGAGAGCAAGATCTAGCCCCTCAATGCACACACGCGGTTCTGCTTCCAGTGGTGAGGTACACTCCTCTAAGAAACGGCAGGCCGTGAAGATAGGAAGACCAAACTCATCATGTAGAACCACGCCCAGGCCTGCAGTGCGGTCTGCAGCATACCAAGAACCATCAATGGTGAGCTTTACACTGCCCCTTGGGGGCACACTCCAAGGTTTATCCGGTCCCTTCTTCACCGAAACGGGAGAGGGTAGGGAAACATCGACAAACATGGGTGACTTCCCCTTCAAGATGGCGTAAGTAGACCCATAATCACATCGCTCGATCAGATTCATATAGTTGCAAAGGAACTTTCTCGAGCTGATTACTGACGGCAAGGGCTTACTATGAGTGATTTCATTGCGAGCATACCATATCCGCCAAGCAATCAGCAAGGTGCTATCTATCATGTGATCTGGTAAATCCATTAGGACACCTCTGAACCAATTATCGTGCGGCTTCCTCATGTCCATTGCCGAGGGAACTCTCCAGAATGACCTCATTTCCTCCCACATGCGAGCTGCATGCGGGCACTCCATTAATGCATGTGCAATAGTTTCCGGAGCTGCAAAACAGATATTACATGTGCCCGTAATAGGTATATGCCTATTACGCTTACTTGATTCAGTAGCAAGTCCATCAACAGCTGCTCTCCACGCAAACATCCTTATTCTTGGAGGAACGGAAGAGCTCCATATTTTATGCCAGCACAAATCATCCTCAGCAGCGGTAGTACTAGAAGACGCAAAGGAACATGCGTCGGTAATTCAAAAATACCCATTTTGTACGCACTACGTACAGAAAAAATACCTGATGCTTCAGGATGCCATGCAAGCACGTCCTCATCCATGCGATTCGACAATTTGATTTTAAGGATCAGATCAACGTCAATTGGTGCAAAGATGGTGCACACCAACTCAACTTTCCACATGCCTTGATCATCAATCAAGGAGGAGACACGCCTATATCTCCGGTTCCCACTTGGTGTTAGAGTTCTGGGGTAAGATGGTCGTGGGATCCAATTATCTCGCCAGATTCGAATGCTCTGACCATTACCAACACGCCAGAAAAGACCTTTTTTCAGCAATTCAAGCCCATGAGAAATTGCTGTCCAGGTAGAAGAAGGGTTGCCCGTAAAAACTGTGTCAATTAATTCACCATGCGGATAGTAACGAGCTTTTAAAACTCGCGCGCACAAGCTTCCTGGGAAAGCTAGCAAGCGCCATGCCTGACGAGCCAAAAGAGCTTGATTGAAGATTCTCATATCTCTGAAATTTGACCACCTTTTACTTTTGGTCTGTTCAACTTTGGCCAGCTAAGCCAATGTGTTTTCTGCTTCCCATTCTCCACTCCCCCAAAATAATCCCTTATCAACCTTTCAATGTCATCACATATATAGGTTGGTAATTTAAATACCCCCATGATATATGTGGGTATAGCCTGAGCTACGGCCTTTATGAGTATCTCCTTTGCACTCTGAGCCAGCAGACCATCACTCCATTCCATAAATTTTTTCATAAACCTTGCATGCAAACTATCAAACTTTCCCTGATGCATGCGACCCTCAGGTGTAGGCAGCCCTAAATATTTGGGTTCGAAATTTGGTCTGGCCACCTGAAGCACATTCCGAATAGCAAGTTGTGTATCCTCAAGACAAGAGTCTGAGAATAAGATAGAGCTTTTAGCAGGGTTCAGCACTTGGCCAGTACATGTAGCATAAACCTCTAAGGTTTTCTTCACACAAGTTGCCTGTTCTACGGTAGCTTTGAAGAATAACAGGGTGTCGTCAGCAAACAAAAGGTGTGAAATACCGGGAGCGCTCTGACATACCTTTATAGGAGTCAATCTATTTTGATCCACTTCATTCTTCAACAGAATAGATAAACCATCCGCAACAAAGAGGAAAAGAAAGGGAGATAGCGGATCTCCCTGCCTAAGGCCTCTAGAAGGAGAAAATGCTTCCAATAGAGTTCCATTAAATTTCACTGAGTATTTCACCGTGGTAACACACGTCATAATCCATCGTACCCATCGGTGACAGAAACCCATCTTTAGCATTGTGTTCTCCAAGAAGTGCCAATCGACCCTATCATATGCTTTTGATAGATCAAGTTTATAAGAACAAAAGGACGAGTCGGATACCTTCCCATGTTCCATGTAATGCATACATTCAAACGCCAGAAGGACATTATATGTGATCATACGCCCAGGCACGAAGGCGCTTTGATTCTCGGATATAATGCCACCTAGTAAAGGCCGAAGCCTATTCACCAAACACTTAGACACAACCTTGTATAGAACATTGCACAACCCAATTGGTCTGTAATCCTTCAGCTCAAGGGGATTCTCTATTTTTGGTATTAGAACAATGGATGTGTCATTGACCCCCTCTAGCATATGTCCACTAGTAAAGAAATGTTGGACTGCAACAATCACCTCATCTCGCAGAAGATCCCAATTGCGCTAATAAAACCGAGCATGAAAACCATCAGGGCCAGGCGCCTTAATTGGACCAATTTGAAACAAAGCATTGCTGATCTCCTCGTTACTGAATCCTTTGCAAAGATCCGTATTGATATCCTCCGTAATCTGTACAGGAGTTAGAAGTGATGGCATTAGAATTAAGAGACGGATCTCTCATGTATAAAGACTTAAAATAAGAAACCGCCATACGTTGCATATCCGTAGGTACTGAATTTACCACTCCATTATCATCCTTCAACTTTGAAATTTTATTTCTTCTTGCCCTCCAAACAGCCCGATGATGAAAGAACTTTGTGTTACGGTCTCCTTCCTTGAGCCAGTTAATTCTAGACCTTTGTAACCAAAGCATTTCCTCCCTATATAGAACCTCATTCATAATATCAGTGGTAATACGTATCTCTTCTCTTGACCCATTATTGGTACGGAGCTGTTCCAACTTTTCTCTTAACCGGTTCAACTCTCTAGTGATATTGCCAAATTTATTCCTTCCCACGAGTGTAGTTTTGACATCAGAACACCCAAACTTTTATTTAAGTCTGCGAGGTTTGATTTCAGACCCAAACCTCTCCATTCCCTATCTAGGACCTCTTTGAACGCTGGTTCCCATTCCCAGTAAATTTCATACTCCATAGCACGACTAGGGTTACGAGTTCTAGTCTCCCGTTTCAGGGATAATAGAACGGGGCAATGATCCGAACACGGAGACACTAGATGCACCACCGAAGATTCGGAGTAGATATCCCGCCATCATCACTGCCACTGCCTGATCCAGGCGAACACGTACATTACGAGAACCACTTCTACCATTATCAAATGTAAACGGTAGACCCGAGAAACCCAGGTCTTTTACCTCACAAATCTGCAAGCAATCACGAAAGGCTGCCATCTGCGATTCAGATCTTGGTGTTGCTGAGAAATGTTCATATTGCCACAGAGTCTCATTAAAATCGCCTATAAGAACCCACGGTAGGGTCGAAGAGGCTCGGAGAATTTCCAGTTGAGCCCACATTCTATGACGGTTTTCAGCACGGGGTTCCCGTACACAAAGGTAGCATGTATCAGGGGTTCGTCCGGTGTCACCCTGATGTAAGTATCAATAAACCTCTCGGTAATATCCTTGACATCTACATAGATGTTTTCATGCCAAAATAGGGCCAGACCACCACTCATCCTGTTGCTGTCAATCCCATCAAAACCCCGCAGGCCAAAACGGCTACGGAGCCTACGTACACGATCTTTCTTCCGTCTTGTTTCACACAAGAACAAAACCTGGAAACTATGTGTCCTCTGAAGAACACAAACCTCTCGAACTGTTGCAAAGTTTCCGATGCCGCGACAATTCAGGCTACACCAATTCATTGAGCCCGACATTGATCCCGACGACGCCCGTCAAAAGATCCCAGACCAATTCTGATGCAAACCACTCTAATAGAACCAAGCCACCAATACATACTAGATCGATAGAAAGACCAGAAATCCAACTAGCACTTCATATCCAAATCAATCGATCACTAAGGAAACGACCACATGCATGAATACCTTCAGCGACACAGAAACTAGAAGAATTCTCGCCGTGGAAAAGTTTACAGCCAAACCTGACCAAGCAGAGGGCTAGAACAAAGACGACACTCCTACCGCAATACGGAGAGGCCAGACAAGTGCGGCGTCATCACCGCCGCCGGGACGGTGGCCGGCAGCGACGCAGAAACCTAGATCGCTTTTCTTTTCGCCAGAGCCCTCACGTCATGGTTCTCCAAGTTGTTGTTCTTGACTTAGTTTCTTCTCACTCTACATGCGTGATCTTTGTAGATATTTTCCCTATGCCCCTCATTCTGAAGAAAATGCTTACCGCCCATATTCGGCGTCTCAATCACGATGAAATGACCGAAGTGCTTCATCGTCCATAGACTGAACCAACTCCAATGATTAATACCATTAACACATATGAACATGTTATAGATGGGCTAGCTAACCATGAGGAGTAGCTCATGTTTTGGCAATCTAGGTGAAAATTCTCGGTATGCTAGGACCCCAAGAGACAAAACATAAGATCAGTATATGTTGTTGCTTGATCAAATGTGTTGGGTCACGTATGATGAAGTAAACATAAATTTGATGGCTATATATGGATAGAGTAAAATACGAGCTTCTTATATGACTTGAATTAGAGTTATGAGTAGTGGTTGAGTAGCATATGTGAAGTTATACTAAATAAAAGCATCAAGATAACAAGTACACCATGTTGCTCTAGGATACCAGTGTGTAGTTGGTGTGCGATAATTCGAATGGAGCTAGATGCTAGTAGGAAACGAGCTACTAGTGGTGTTGCCAAATAGCCACTTATGGCGTATTTGCGACACACACATGTGTGTTACGCTAGTGGTATTTGATACTAGTGGGTGTGTCCGAGACATGCCAGACTTTTATAAAAAGGCGACACGTCTCATCGTCGGTGATGCCTGTGGTAGCCTTAACCCGACGCGTGGTGTCCTTGGATGTCCACATGACCAGTTGGAGACCGCAGCGGAGATGGAAACACAACAACAACAACGGGAGATGGTGTAGAGTAGCGACTCATGGAGATGTAAAAGCGAGTTTTGATTTGTAATATTTTTATATAGAAGATTTGTAAGCACCAAGGTCTAGAGCCAAAATAGATTTTCTAAAGGAACAATTCTTCGGTTACTTCAATGTAATTGTTTCCTAGTAAAAAAGTAGTAGTAGTGGTGGTGGTGGTGGTGGTCGCAGTAGCAGTAGCAGTAGAAGCAGTAGCAGCAGCAGCAGCAGCTAGTGGTAGTGGTAGTAGTAGTCGTAGTCGTAGTGGTAGTGGTAGTGGTAGTGGTGGTAGTGGTAGTGGTAGTGGTAGTGGTAGTGGTAGTGGTAGTGGTAGTGGTAGTGGTAGTAGTAGTAGTAGTAGTAGTAGTAGTAGTAGTAGCTCGAGCTGGACTGAGCCGCGCTTGCGAATCGTGAGGCCTCGCCTCCCTTGTCTTGGCTTGGGTCAGGCGGGGCGACCCCCCGGGGAGCCCTCCGGCGGTGGGAGCGGAGCGGCGGTGGGCTGCGGGGGAGCAGCTGAGGGCGAGGAGGACGGAGATGGAGGGAGAAGATTGTAATTTTATTTTTCTATTTCAGGTCATATCTGAATAGTTTTCAAAGTTCGAGAGTTTTTTTTTGCAAAATTGAATTTGAACTAGGGCTCCGACATCCTTGTTAGATGGAGGGAGTACCAGTGTGATGAAGCTGTGTACTGTGTACTCGTGTGATCAGCAACCTACATGCTGCTCCTTCCTGCGTAGTATGTGTGCTAAAGCTAGCTGGAGGCTGCTCTTTCCTCTATAACATGTACTTTCTTTAAGCTAGCCACAGGCTGCTTTTTCCTATACACGGGACGCCTTTGCGCGATGAAGATGATGGGTAAAAGTGGGCAGATGGACACCACTTAGCATTCACAAACTTAAGCAGATAGTATCTGTAGTCCTATTAGTTTATATGGGCACAGGTGGTCAGCTGGTGGGCAGCCGTGAACATACCCACATACAGCCTGACCTCTCATGGTTATGCAGCAGGACACAAGTTCGCTGTGTGAGAGATGATGGATGGTCACTATGACCGGCATATGTTTTCCCCAGGCCTCTCATTCCGAATGATGCCACACATGAATCGCGGAATTGATCAAACTGCTTCATTGTATTGTGTATTTACCGAACCCAGTCCATCGATTAATATCACTAGTAGATAATAAAACATGTTATAGATAGGACAGTCGACCCTGAGGAGCTAGTCTTTCAGCAATGGGTGAAAAGACCCAAGAGGTAGAATGTAACAACGGTATATGTAGATGGTCGATCAGAAGAGTTGTGCGCATGTATGATGAAGTGAATAGAATGCGCATATATAGATGGAGCAAAATATCAGGTTTTTATACGCCATAAATTAGACTTATGTAGTAGCCGAGAAGCACGTGCCGAAGTTTCGTGTCGCAAAAGCATGACATGTCAACTTATCCCTCATCGTTATATGAAGTTCCGTTTGGAGCCTATGCAACAATGCAGGTTTGTCGTCACGTTTGTAACCTTTGCTTAACAAATTCTAGCTTTGATTTTGCAAAAAAAAAAAAAAAACTAAGTAGCTTCAAACTCTAGTACGATGCTATTTCTCTTTTTCTCGATGGATTCTCGTTTGGTCGAGCCCGGTCTTGGGTTGATGGGAGCGCTCATCCACTGGTTCTTCTCACCCGCACTCAGTGAGATTTAATTCCAACTGTCGTGATGCGTTCCTTTTCTCTTTCAGAACTTGATGTTTTTTCCACCACTTTCATATGAGTTTGCTTTTTGCCTAAACGCTTTCTCTCTACCCACAACTAACTCTAGTTATCCTTGCTTTCACACTTCACCCTAACACTTCTTTTCACTACATTTGGACCCTTCCCTAGTCCCATAACGTCTTCATCGGCATTGCCACCGCCATTGTTTCAGCGTTTCCAGTGGTGGGCGGGCTCGTCAGCTGGGCCAGGTGGCCGTCGGCGTAGAGAACCTGTCGGCGTAGGGCGAAAATCCCCGACGGCGGCTGTCGGCGTATATAAAACCGTCGGCCTACAGTTACCAACATCTGACGGCGACCGTCGGCGTAAAAGAACCGTCGGCGTATGGTGCCACGTGTCCCTACCACCCGTCCCACCTGACGGGCGTGGGCAACGGCGTTAGGCGCGTAGATACGCCGACGGCCAGGCCGTCGGCCTATCCTACCAGCACGTGTACGCCGACGGCAATGCCGTCGGCCTAGGTAGATACTTTTACTACTTTTACTATTTTACTAATATTCAGATAGTTGCATAATTTATTTCCCACTGTAATTTTAATGTAGATGTAATTTATAAATAACTTGGTGATTGTAAGATATCTCATTTTTTATGGACCACGGGGAACCGAACCCTATCTATTGGGAAACCCTAGAAACCCCTCTCTTTTGGGGACCCTCGGGCATCGAACCCACTATTTGGAGAAACCCTCCATCGAGTGAAGGTTATCGCATATGTACGCTTGTAAAGGCCAAAAAAGTATATTGGTATGACATAAACAAACCTAAACTACCGTCCACGTTGCATGCGATAACACTTAGAGAAGTGTGCTGGACATGTAGGAGTAGGCTCCCGCCGCGGGTCAAACGAGGGTAGACCGGTGGAACCCTAGGCCTATCCTTGGTTTTCCATGTAGATATGACCTAACAAACCTAAACCACCAAGAGAGTTAGTTGTTCAACCCTCGTACGGAGAATGCTACGGGGGTAGACCCGCGGGTCCCTCGGATTAGGGTTTCGTTGGAAAAGGACCGCCCGAGTGCCGGGATGCCATGAGAACATGCGTGTGGCCCTAGCATACATGCACAAGGGTGGTGGATTGCCCCTAGATGGAAAACCTAGCTCCGGGGTGTGACCGTCCACGTTGCATGCGATAACACCTATAGAAGTGTGCTGGACATGTAGGAGTAGGCTCCCGCCGCGGGTCAAACGAGGGTAGACCGGTGGAACCCTGGGCCTATCCTTGGTTTTCCATGTAGATATGACCTAAACAAACCTAAACCACCAAGAGAGTGCGTTGTTCAACCCTCGTACGGAGAATGCTACGGGGGTAGACCCGCGGGTCCCTCGGATTAGGGTTTCGTCGGAAAAGGACCGCCCGAGTGCCGGGATGCCACGAGAACATGCGTGTGGCCCTAGCATACATGCACAAGGGTGGTGGATTGCCCCTAGATGGAAAACCTAGCTCTGGGGTGTGACCGTCCACGTTGCATGCGATAACACCTATAGAAGTGTGCTGGACATGTAGGAGTAGGCTCCCGCCGCGGGTCAAACGAGGGTAGACCGGTGGAACCCTCGGCCTATCCTTGGTTTTCCATGTAGATATGACCTAAACAAACCTAAACCACCAAGAGAGTGCATTGTTCAACCCTCGTACGGAGAATGCTACGGGGGTAGACCCGCGGGTCCCTCGGATTAGGGTTTCGTCGGAAAAGGACCGCCCGAGTGCCGGGATGCCACGAGAACATGCGTGTGGCCCTAGCATACATGCACAAGGGTGGTGGATTGCCCCTAGATGGAAAACCTAGCTCCGGGGTGTGACCGTCCACGTTGCATATATGTCTTCTTTTGACGATGAATCTTATGTTTGTCCATGTGCTATGTCTGAAACCTGTGTCTTCTTTTGACGATGAATTTGGGAATATATAATTTGCAGGAAATGAATAAAACGAATGAAAAAAATTGCCAAGGACTAAGCCGACGGCATTGCCGTCGGCGTATAACAGACCATATGGCACGTAACTAGTTTGCCCGATCGCATAGCCGTCGGCGTCAGAGAGCGTGTGGCCCAGAGAGCAAACTTTGCCCGACGGCATTGCCATCGGCGTCAGTGCTGTAGGGCCGACGGCCAGGCCGTCGGCGTATCCTCGCTCGTAGGCAGCCACGTGTCCCCTTAGGCCGACCGCTTAACCGTCGGCGTATCCGCGCTCGTAGGCAGCCACAAGGGAGGCACGTGTCCCCTTAGGCCGACGGTATTGCCGTCGGCGTATAGAACCATGCGCTAACGGCCGTTACCTGCTATAGGTGGGCCCCACGTGGGCCTAGGCCGACGGGAATCTATATGCCGACGGGTTATTGGGCTACGCCTACAGCCTATTACGCCGACGGGCGTACGCCGACGGCCCCCGTCGGGCAAGCCTACGCCAACGGGGAACAGGGTCTACGCCGACGGGGTCCAGCCGTCGGCCTATTTAGCATTTCCTGTAGTGTCTCCCTAACCTAGCAACCTTTTCCTCGGCTCCGTCATGGTCCAACAAGTTCCCTCTTTGGTGATAGATCTGCAGTGAGGTACTAATTAAGGACTCCAATGAATTTGTGCGCCACCATACGGGTTGAAGATGAGCACAAGACCAAGTCAATTCATTATAGTCATGTATGCTCTATAAAATCCATTTCCGACAATGAGGCAACCTCTAATTCTATTCCCCACGACTGATCACTAGAGGAAAAAGGGCTATCCGTTCGCGACCCCTCAGAGCATTTGTCCCGGTTGCGCCACCAACCGGGACTAATGCTGGCACGCGTCCCGGTTGGAGCGGGCACGGGGCCAGGGGGCATGCGTCCCGGTTGGTAAGGGCAATACGTCCCGGTTGGAGCCAGCAACCGGGACTAAAGATTGCGTCCACAGCCACGTGGCGTGGCACGCACCTTTAGTCCCGGTTGCTGGCTCCAACCGGGACTAAAGACCCCCTGCCCTCTATAAATGCAACGCCCCAGCCCCCTCTGCCTCCACTCTGTTTTTTCGAATGGTGGAAGGTGTGAGGGGGTGTGCTAGTTTTTTCTCATGCATGCATTGAAGGCGTTTGTTGAAATGTTTGAGTGAATAATCCCGTTGAATTTCTCATAGAACAAAAATATAGAAGGTGTCCGAGACGCACTTGAGCTTTCTCCTCGTTATTTCCCTCGATCGAGGTTAGCAATCTTATCTTTTCTAGGTCATTGATACAATTCATGTGTCGGTGTGAATTGGTTATTTCACTATTTATGATGTCCTGTTTTTTGATAAACTTACTTATATGATGCAGATGAACGGTCGGGAATGGATGTACGGTGACCGGCGCGTAGCCGGGTATATCAAAGGCATGGATAAATTTATCGATGTGGCTACGGCAAACAAAGAGAATGGATTTATACGTTGTCCATGTGTTCAATGTCGGAACAACAAGGAGTACTCTTCCTCGAAAATCATTCGCGGCCACCTGATTATGAAAGGTTTCATGCCCAACTATAATTGCTGGACCAAGCACGGGGAAAGAGGGGTTATGATGGAAGATGGTGAAGAAGAATATGATGATAACAACTATCATCATATGTTTCCTGAATACAGTGATACTGCAATGGAAGACAATGGAGAGGAAAGAGGTGAAGAACGGGCATCAGATGAGCTGGCTGATGAACTTGGTAGGGTCATTTCTGATGCAAAGCAAGACTGTGAAACAGAAAATGAGAAGTTGAAGTTAGAGGGCATGTTAGAAGATCACAAGAAATTTTTGTACCCAAATTGTGAAGATGGCAGCACAAAGCTCGGTACCACACTGGAATTGTTGCGATGGAAGGCAGAGTGTGGTCTAATGTAACACCCTCAGAATCGGCCCTCTGCAAGTTTTAGCGAAACCCGCCAAACCCGCATAGAAACGATTCGAAGGTGCCCACCAGGCACTTGCGTGCGGGTGGAAAACGAAGTAATAACATTACACAACAGTCATCGATGGGACCCACAGAACAGATATATATAACAGCAACTCAATGAGTCAAGAATACAGATATAATGTACAAAGATCCAAATCACCTTGAAAATGATACAGCGTCCGACTACGGACAAGATGCAAATGGGGCTAAGAGCCCTGAAGAATAACCAATGGTGTCCATAACCCTGCCCAGGCCAAGCCGGAAGGGTAACCCTGCTAAAGGCGTCGATCTCAAAACCTGCTTAAACAAAAGGGGTGCCGACAAAGGGCAAAGGAAAAAGAGGAGCGTCAGTACTGAGGCCAGTACACGGCGAGACTATAATTCGGCGGTCCTCGCCTACATAGGTATGGTGGACTGAAGCGGCAGCGGCAGCATGCACTAAACAACCTATAGAGACTCGATACAAACTGGCGGCTATCAGAGAGGGGTAAGAAAGACCTATCCGGAACCAGCCTGATACTAACACCAAACAATCCCATCCTGGCATTCCCCCTCGAGACCAAACGAGGAAGTCAACCGAGGAACTCACACAGTTGGCAGTTTTACTTATTCAGTTATAGTTGCGGCACTTTACTAGTCAGGTTCAGATAATCATCCTGATAAAGTAAGCAGTGGGTACTTTTAGTTAACCATTCCGTTTTAGTGGCAACACTTACTAGTCAGGTACAATTAGCATGAGATAACCCCAAAACCCAGCAGTTGTTGTTACTTTCATTAAGCCATTCCGTTATAATGAAGCTGATTACTAGTCATATCGGATACAAGTCAATTTATAACAATAAACTTTAGTTATAGTTGTCTGTGATCAAGCACTGTGCTCCAAGTCGTCCATAACCGCGGACACGGCTTCTCAAAAAGATTTAACCCTGCAGGGGTGCACCAAAGTATCCACAGGCACTTCGACCCTTTTTGCCAGATCAGTTAACATACACCCATCGGTATGTCGGCGGGGCCTAAGTCACGACGTTCCCAGACCCAAAGCAAGTACGTGGGGGCCACCCCACCTAGTCGACACCCGCAACGAAGTCGGCCGGTCTCCGAGACGGACTGGGGTTTGGGCAAACGGCTGTGAACGACAGCAAATCCCCAAACGGGGACTGTCGACACCGCGAAACGTGGCCCGATCCTAAACAGTACAGTGTGCTCCTCGCACAAACGTAATAAAGCAGTAAACATGGCATAAGTACAGGATAATAAATAAAACCTCAAACTAGTTTGTGGCCCCCAGTACAATACTTTGAAATCAGGTAATAATCAATGGGGGGCCCATATCTCCCCACCTGTGGTTAGAGCGCTCGATCTCGGAACAGGTGTCAAGAACTCGGGTCCTACGGGACACAAGTGGGCGGTCGGAAACCAAATCTTACCTATCACCCACCGATGCCTCTGCTTAATTCAATTTTAGTTGTTAAACAGTAATTAAAGTGGACCATAAGTAAAGCCATGATCATCTCCAACAACATGCGGCAATTCTCCAACAACTGTGGTACTTGACGACACGCAACAACACTTGAGCAAGCGACTACGACGCGCGGGTCCAACTATCTACCAAACAACAGGTAATAGGATGTGTCCAAGGCTATATAGGGCTGCAAGAGATATCACGGGTACGAAAACTAGAGCAACGCAACACGGACATCAATAGATCAACAGGAGGGAATAAATACTATAAAAGTAAGATAGGTAGAAAGGGGGAGATGCTCGCCTGAAAACATTGCCGAAGGTTCACCCGAAGATCGGGGCGAAGCTCACATCAACTCAACGGTCTTATCCGCGAAGAAGCAAAACACTAGAAGAAACACCGGATGCAATATTTAAGATCGGCAGAAGATCGGGCATGATGCATGTATGATGTATGACATGGCAAAGATGCGATGCAATTAGGTCATATTAAGCGGAACCGGGGTTCCGACAATTACTTAGATGGTTCAAGTTGTTTAGCTACCCCGCATTTTAAATGTTGCATTATCAAGACAAAAGATAGTACCGGTTCGCTACACAAATTTAAATGAGGCCGTTATGAGACTGGTTTTGCCCGCACATGGGCCCCATATTTAATTATATGGTGAATCGGCATAAGGCCCCCAAACCACAGATATGCATGCGAGATGACAATTAAATGTGCAACAATTCATATAGTTGACCATTTATAAAATAGGGTTCTCGGAAAGGGGTTCACACATTGAGGGGGCCCGACGATCTTGGGGATCCGGGGGTTCGGGGTCGGTCGCAGGCTCCGGATCTGGGGTCCGGGGTCCGACGGAAACGTTCTCGGATAACTGAGGTCGATCTTGGCGCATCCGCGGTGGTCGGGTCATGTTGTCGGTCTTGATGTCTCACGCGGTGTTCCTGGCGTCTCGGGAGGTAGTACTTGTTCTGGCGTAGGGGCGCCGGATTTCCCCCGGTGGGTGTCGATCTTGTCGGTCCCGCGCAGTTGATCTTGGCGTTCCCGGATGATCACGCCGACTCCATGCGAAGGCCTTGGCGCTCTAGATCGGTCTTCGGGGTCCGGAAATGGATCCTGCGGTTTCCAAGACGGAGGCCTTGGCGTGCCGTGCCGGGTTCGGGGTGTCGAGGCTTGGTCTTCGGGTTCTAGGACGGAGATCTTGGCAGTTCCAAAATCACTTGTCGGTGTGGACTTGAAACCGGAACCGGGGTGTCGTTTTACTGCTTCTGGACCGCCTGGGGATCTTGATTAGCATCGCAGCGCACCCCACAACTCGTTCTTGTACCACATCAGCAACAACAACACAGAGGAAGGCCGGGAACCAGGGCGTGGCACCGGGCTTGCTGCCGGGACGAGGTTGGGGCAGACGACGCCGAGGACGACCACAGCGACGGGGGAGGCGAGCTGGCTCCCGAGCAGCGCGATAGGGCTCAGAGGCAGAGGATGAGGGTGGTCTGCAGCGACGCTGGCGGGAGGAGGGGCCGACGAGGTTGTTGCAGGGGGGGCCGCGGTGGTGAGCCGCCGGGGCGGAGCTTGACGGGGAAGAGGTCGACGCCGACGACGGCCGGCTCGGAGAGGTGGTCGCGCGGGGGCCCGAGGAGGCGCCGGCGGCGAACGGCGACGAGGAAGGCGAACGGCGGCGGAGGAGGGGCTGCCGGCGGGGCGAGCGGGCGCGGCAGAGGCGGCGCGCGCGGCGGAGCCGGAGGGGAGGGAGGTGACTCCGGCGAGGCGGACTGGTGGCGGGGAGGCTCGAGCAGACGGGCTCTGTCTCGGGGACGCGGGGCCGGGGACGCTGGCGGGCGGCGGGGCTCGCGGTCGGGGCAGCGGCGGTAGGAGGGCGCGGCCAGAGGAGGGAGGAGGCTGCGGGGTGGAAGGGAGCGGCGGGAAGGTCGGTGGCCGGCGGCGGGGTGCTCGCGGGGTGTCGGCCCGCGGGGAGGCGCACGGGGAGGGGTTCAGCGGAGGCGGTCGCCGGCGAGGGAGAGGGGTGCGGCCGCGTCGGACGGTTGCGGGAGCGGGGAGGTAGCGCGGGCGAGGTGCTGCGGAGGAGGGAGGTGGGTGAGCGCGGCGGGTGAGGGAGGAGGAGGAGGCGAGGACGCGGGGATGGGGTCGGGGTCGCCAGGCAGGGGGCGGTTTGGTGGAAAGGTGGGGCCCAGGGGAAAACGGGCCAGGGCGGTTTGGCGGGTACTGTGTGCGTGGGACCAGGGAAAAGAGGGGGTTGACCAGGGAGAGAGAGGGGGGGGAGAGAGAGGGAGTGGCTGGGCCAAGTGGCGGGCTCTGGTTGGGTGGGGAGAGAGGGGAGCTGAGGTGGTGACCAGGGACTGGTCGGGGTGAGGTGGAGGGGGGGGGGTGTGGGTAGGTTATCTGGTAGCTTTAGGATTTAGGTTGGACCGATTAATTTCTGGGGTGGTCGTTCGGGTCGATTCGGCCCGTTCGACTGCCCCACTAAAAATACTTTGATATTTTATTTGTTTTAAACACGGCTTCTGCAAGCCAATAGCAGACAAACAAAATAATCCGGAGACCCGGGGTTTTGCGTTTGAATAAAGATGGGGCGTTTAGAAAACACAAACAGGTTTTTCTGCAAATAGTTTTAGACAAGCAAATGCAAGATGATGACGATGCTCAAATGCAAGGTGGCATGATGACATGAGCATGCGGTCATGATGATGCAATGCACAAAAACAACGCGATTTTCTAGTAGTGGTTTTGCGGGATGCCACAATTCGACACCACTAACAATGGATCTCGCCCTCGAGATCCGCGTCATGGTACCGGAAAGAAGGTCGGTGATCTGCATCTTCTCGCTTCGTGTAGATCTTCGCGACACCACTAACAAGAGGTCGTTGTCCGTGATCGTTGGGAGGACACTCCGGGACAAAAGGTCGAAGGTAGAGGCATCAACGAATAAAGCCACCACTAACTTCCGTGGACGGAGTAAAATTGCATCGATCCACCATTCAATATACAAAGCAAATGATAAGAGTAGTGGTATGGTCGCGACTCCATCCCGCACTCAAAGCATTACTATGTACACGAATAGACAGATTATGCAATCAACCCTCAGGATTCAGACTGAAGATCTCGACAAGCGAGGGTCGGAACAACGGAGTGATGCAGACTCTGCATCGGATCTGGCGTAGATGATGTCCTCGCGTCGGGGAACACCGGAAGGCACAACAAGGAACAAAGAATGGTACCACAGAAGACGGATTCCTCAGGCAGCTTGAACACTGGATGGTAGATCACCGTTATCAAAGAAGGAAGCGAAACCCTGAAGGTACGACGGAAGACCCAACACGAGAAATCCTGGACTCGAAGAGAGAGAAGAGAGTGGATTCAAAACACGTCGAGATAAGAGGAGAATAGCAGAGGGGTAAGGAGTAA
The DNA here is from genome assembly GCA_916181665.1 of Avena sativa. NCBI lineage: Eukaryota > Viridiplantae > Streptophyta > Magnoliopsida > Poales > Poaceae > Avena > Avena sativa. The sequence continues at coordinate 295,457,637 of OV702282.1, forward strand.
ATCAGACCTAATCAGAACTATCCAACCGATTTTTCAAAAATAATTTTGACACTCTACTTCGGCCGTTAGCTACGTTATCCTACAGGCTGGACTTGTGGGGTATCGCAACTGCTGGGCTCTGATACCACTCTGTAACACCCTCAGAATCGGCCCTATGCAAGTTTTAGCGAAACCCGCCAAACCCGCATAGAAACGATTCGAAGGTGCCCACCAGGCACTTGCGTGCGGGTGGAAAACGAAGTAATAACATTACACAACAGTCATCGATGGGACCCACAGAACAGATATATATAACAGCGACTCAATGAGTCAAGAATACAGATATAATGTACAAAGATCCAAATCACCTTGAAAATGATACAGCGTCCGACTACGGACAAGATGCAAATGGGGCTAAGAGCCCTGAAGAATAACCAATGGCGTCCATAACCCTGCCCAGGCCAAGCCGGAAGGGTAACCCTGCTAACGACGTCGATCTCAAAACCTGCTTAAACAAAAGGGGTGCCAACAAAGGGCAAAGGAAAAAGAGGAGCGTCAGTACTGAGGCCAGTACACGGCGAGACTAGAATTCGGCGGTCCTCGCCTACATAGGTATGGTGGACTGAAGCGGCAGCGGCAGCATGCACTAAACAACCTATAGAGACTCGATACAAACTGGCGACTATCAGAGAGGGGTAAGAAAGACCTATCCGGAACCAGCCTGATACTAACACCAAACAATCCCATCCTGGCATTCCCCCTCGAGACCAAACGAGGAAGTCAACCGAGGAACTCACACAGTTGGCAGTTTTACTTATTCAGTTATAGTTGCGGCACTTTACTAGTCAGGTTCAGATAATCATCCTGATAAAGTAAGCAGTGGGTACTTTTAGTTAACCATTCCGTTTTAGTGGCAACACTTACTAGTCAGGTACAATTAGCATGAGATAACCCCAAAACCCAACAGTTGTTGTTACTTTCATTAAGCCAATCCGTTATAATGAAGCTGATTACTAGTCATATCGGATACAAGTCAATTTATAACAATAAACTTTAGTTATAGTTGTCTGTGATCAAGCACTGTGCTCCAAGTCGTCCATAACCGCGGACACGGCTTCTCGAAAAGATTTAACCCTGCAGGGGTGCACCAAAGTATCCACAGGCACTTCGACCCTTTTTGCCAGATCAGTTAACATACACCCATCGGTATGTCGGCGGGGCCTAAGTCACGACGTTCCCAGACCCAAAGCAAGTACGTGGGGGCCACCCCACCTAGTCGACACCCGCAACGAAGTCGGCCGGTCTCCGAGACGGACTGGGGTTTGGGCAAACGGCTGTGAACGACAGCAAATCCCCAAACAGGGACTGTCGACACCGCAAAACGTGGCCCGATCCTAAACAGTACAGTGTGCTCCTCGCACAAACGTAATAAAGCAGTAAACATGGCATAAGTACAGGATAATAAATAAAACCTCAAACTAGTTTGTGGCCCCCAGTACAATACTTTGAAATTAGGTAATAATCAATGGGGGGCCCATATCTCCCCACCTGTGGTTAGCGCGCTCGATCTCGGAACAGGTGTCAAGAACTCGGGTCCTACGGGACACAAGTGGGCGGTCGGAAACCAAATCTTACCTATCACCCACCGATGCCTCTGCTTAATTCAATTTTAGTTGTTAAACAGTAATTAAAGTGGACCATAAGTAAAGCCATGATCATCTCCAACAACATGCGGCAATTCTCCAACAACTGTGGTACTTGACGACACGCAACAACACTTGAGCAAGCGACTACGACGCGCGGGTCCAACTATCTACCAAACAACAGGTAATAGGATGTGTCCAAGGCTATATAGGGCTGCAAGAGATATCACGGGTACGAAAACTAGAGCAACGCAACACGGACAGCAATAGATCAACAGGAGGGAATAAATACTATAAAAGTAAGATAGGTAGAAAGGGGGAGATGCTCGCCTGAAAACATTGCCGAAGGTTCACCCGAAGATCGGGGCGAAGCTCACATCAACTCAACGGTCTTATCCGCGAAGAAGCAAAACACTAGAAGAAACACCGGATGCAATATTTAAGATCGGCAGAAGATCGGGCATGATGCATGTATGATGTATGACATGGCAAAGATGCGATGCAATTAGGTCATATTAAGCGGAACCGGGGTTCCGACAATTACTTAGATGGTTCAAGTTGTTTAGCTACCCCGCATTTTAAATGTTGCATTATCAAGACAAAAGATAGTACCGGTTCGCTACACAAATTTAAATGAGGCCGTTATGAGACTGGTTTTGCCCGCACATGGGCCCCATATTTAATTATATGGTGAATCGGCATAAGGCCCCCAAACCACAGATATGCATGCGAGATGACAATTAAATGTGCAACAATTCATATAGTTGACCATTTATAAAATAGGGTTCTCGGAAAGGGGTTCACACATTGAGGGGGCCCGACGATCTTGGGGATCCGGGGGTTCGGGGTCGGTCGCAGGCTCCGGATCTGGGGTCCGGGGTCCGACGGAAACGTTCTCGGATAACTGAGGTCGATCTTGGCGCATCCGCGGTGGTCGGGTCATGTTGTCGGTCTTGATGTCTCACGCGGCGTTCCTGGCGTCTCGGGAGGTAGTACTTGTTCTGGCGTAGGGGCGCCGGATTTCCCCCGGTGGGTGTCGATCTTGTCGGTCCCGCGCAGTTGATCTTGGCGTTCCCGGATGATCACGCCGACTCCATGCGAAGGCCTTGGCGCTCTAGATCGGTCTTCGGGGTCCGGAAATGGATCCTGCGGTTTCCAAGACGGAGGTCTTGGCGTGCCGTGCCAGGTTCGGGGTGTCGAGGCTTGGTCTTCGGGTTCTAGGACGGAGATCTTGGCAGTTCCAAAATCACTTGTCGGTGTGGACTTGAAACCGGCACCGGGGTGTCGTTTTACTGCTTCTGGACCGCCTGGGGATCTTGATTAGCATCGCAACGCACCCCACAACTCGTTCTTGTACCACATCAGCAACAACAACACAGAGGAAGGCCGGGAACCAGGGCGTGGCGCCGGGCTTGCTGCCGGGACGAGGTTGGGGCAGACGACGCCGAGGACGACCACAGCGACGGGGGAGGCGAGCTGGCTCCCGAGCAGCGCGGCAGGGCTCAGAGGCAGAGGATGAGGGTGGTCTACAGCGACGCTGGCGGGAGGAGGGGCCGACGAGGTTGTTGCAGGGGGGGCCGCGGTGGTGAGCCGCCGGGGCGGAGCTTGACGGGGAAGAGGTCGACGCCGACGACGGCCGGCTCGGAGAGGTGGTCGCGCGGGGGCCCGAGGAGGCGCCGGCGGCGGACGGCGACGAGGAAGGCGAACGGCGGCGGAGGAGGGGCTGCCGGCGGGGCGAGCGGGCGCGGCAGAGGCGGCGCGCGCGGCGGAGCCGGAGGGGAGGGAGGTGGCTCCGGCGAGGCGGACTGGTGGCGGGGAGGCTCGGGCAGACGGGCTCTGTCTCGGGGACGCGGGGCCGGGGACGCTGGCGGGCGGCGGGGCTCGCGGTCGGGGCAGCGGCGGTAGGAGGGCGCGGCCAGAGGAGGGAGGAGGCTGCGGGGTGGAAGGGAGCGGCGGGAAGGTCGGTGGCCGGCGGCGGGGTGTTCGCGGGGTGTCGGCCCGCGGGGAGGCGCACGGGGAGGGGTTCAGCGGAGGCGGTCGCCGACGAGGGAGAGGGGTGCGGCCGCGTCGGACGGTTGCGGGAGCGGGGAGGTAGCGCGGGCGAGGTGCTGCGGAGGAGGGAGGTGGGTGAGCGCGGCGGGTGAGGGAGGAGGAGGAGGCGAGGACGCGGGGATGGGGTCGGGGTCGCCAGGCGGGGGGCGGTTTGGTGGAAAGGTGGGGCCCAGGGGAAAACGGGCCAGGGCGGTTTGGCGGGTACTGTGTGCGTGGGACCAGGGAAAAGAGGGGGTTGACCAGGGAGAGAGAGGGGGGGAGAGAGAGGGAGTGGCTGGGCCAAGTGGCGGGCTCTGGTTGGGTGGGGAGAGAGGGGAGCTGAGGTGGCGACCAGGGACTGGTCGGGGTGAGGTGGAGGGGGGGGGGTGTGGGTAGGTTATCTGGTAGCTTTAGGATTTAGGTTGGACCGATTAATTTCTGGGGTGGTCGTTCGGGTCGATTCGGCCCGTTCGACTGCCCCACTAAAAATACTTTGATATTTTATTTGTTTTAAACACGGCTTCTGCAAGCCAATAGCAGACAAACAAAATAATCCGGAGACCCGGGGTTTTGCGTTTGAATAAAGATGGGGCGTTTAGAAAACACAAACAGGTTTTTCTGCAAATAGTTTTAGACAAGCAAATGCAAGATGATGACGATGCTCAAATGCAAGGTGGCATGATGACATGAGCATGCGGTCATGATGATGCAATGCACAAAAACAACGCGATTTTCTAGTAGTGGTTTTGCGGGATGCCACATCTAATTGACTCCTCATTTGAAAAGATGCTGAAAATAATAAAGCCGAAGTTTCCAAAACATAACGAACTTCCTGAGAGTACCTACGAAGCAAAGAAGACTCTCTGTCCTCTAGGATTAGATGTGCAAAAGATACATGCATGCATTAATGACTGCATCCTCTACCGCGGTAAGGAGTATGAGAATTTAGATAAATGCCCGGTATGCAACGCGTTGCGGTATAAGATCAGACGAGATGACCCTGGTGATGTTGAGGGAGAACCCCTCCGGAAGAGGGTTCCTGCTAAGGTTATGTGGTATGCTCCTATAATACCAAGGTTGAAATGCATGTTCAGAAACAAAGAGCATGCCAGGTTGTTGCGATGGAACAAAGAAGACCGTAAGAAAGACGGGAAGTTGAGACACCCTGCTGATGGGTCACAGTGGAGAAAAATCGAGAGAGACTTCCCAGACTTTGCAGGTGACGCAAGGAACTTATGGTTTGGTCTAAGTACGGATGGCATGAATCCTTTTGGAGAGCAGAGCTGCAGTCACAACACCTGGCCCGTGACTCTATGTATCTACAACCTGCCTCCTTGGTTGTGCATGAAGCGTAAGTTCATTATGATGCCAGTGCTCATCCAAGGCCCGAAGCAACCGGGCAACGACATTGATGTGTACCTTAGGCCATTAGTTGAAGAACTCTTATAGTTGTGGGGCAAACCAGGTGTACGTGCGTGGGATGAGAACAAACATGAGCCATTTAATCTACGAGGGTTGTTATTCGTAACCATCAATGATTGGCCTGCTCTTAGTAACCTTTCAGGACAGACAAACAAGGGATATAAGGCATGCACCCACTGTTTAGATAAGACCGAAGGTACACATTTGCATAAATGCAAGAAGGTTGTGTACCTGGCGAATCGACGATTTCTTCCGACCAATCATCCCGTAAGAAAGAAAGGCAAGCATTTCAAAGGTGAGGCAGATCACCGGAAGAAGCCTGAACTCCCTGCTGGTGATGATGTATTTGGTATGGTCAAGGACATAGAAGTAATCTTTGGAAAGGGTCCCGGCGGTCAATCAGTTCCGAACGACGTCGCTACAGGACACGCACCCATGTGGAAGAAGAAATCTATATTTTGGGAGCTGCCATATTGGAAAGTCCTGCGTGTCCGCTCTTCAATCGACGTGATGCACGTGACGAAGAATCTCTGCGTGAACCTGCTAGGATTCCTAGGCGTGTATGGGAAGACAAAAGATACACCTGAAGCACGGGAGGACCAACAAATTATGAAAGACCCAAAGAACGTGCATACACATAACAAGACGGATAAAGGGCGTCACTTAAGTCGTGCCAGCTATGCTCTTACCAAAGCAGAGAAGGAAATCTTTTTTGAAGTCCTTTACAGTATCAAGGTGCCGTCGGGCTTCTCATCTAATATAAAGGGGATAATAAATATGGCAGAGAAAAAGTTCCAAAACCTGAAGTCTCATGACTGTCACGTGATTATGATGCAGTTTCTTCCGATTGCATTGAGGGGGCTTCTACCGGAAAATGTTCGAGTACCCATTGTGAAGCTGTGTGCATTCCTCAATGCAATATCGCAGAAGGTAATCAATCCAGATATTCTGCCAAGGTTACAGAAGGATGTGGTACAATGTCTTGTTAGTTTTGAATTGGTGTTCCCACCATCCTTCTTCAATATTATGACGCATCTCCTGGTTCATCTAGTGGAAGAGATTGCCATTCTCGGTCTGGTATTTCTGCACAATATGTTCCCCTTTGAGAGGTTCATGGGAGTCTTAAAGAAATATGTTCATAACCGTGCTAGACCAGAAGGAAGCATCTCCAAGGGATATGGAACAGAGGAGGTCATTGAGTTTTGTGTTGACTTTATTCCTGACCTGAAGCCGATTGGTGTTTCTGACTCGCGGCATGAGGGAAGACTAAGTGGAAAAGGCACGCTGGGAAAGAAAGCAATGATATGTAGGGACGGGGATTCTTTCACTAAAGCACACTACACAGTTCTACATAATTCCACCTTGGCAGCTCCGTATATCGAGGAACACAATAATATTGTACGCTCCAAAAACCCGGGGAAGCCTGAATCATGGATTACAGATGAACACATGAAGTCTTTCGGTGGTTGGGTGCGGACACATCTCTTGAATGACACCACTGTTGGAGATCAGCTATACTTGTTGGCCGCGTCACCATCTTCAACTGTATTGAATTTCCAAGGGTACGAAATAAATGGGAATACATTCTACACGATCGCCCAAGATAAAAAGAGCACCAACCAAAATAGTGGTGTCCGCTTTGATGCAATAGACGAGAATGGACAAAATGACACATATTATGGTTACATAGAGGAGATATGGGAACTAGACTATGGAGTCTCTTTTAAGGTCCCTTTGTTTCGCTGCAAATGGGTCAACCTGAATGGGGAAGGGGTAAAGATAGACCAGTTGTATGGAATGACCACAGTGGATCTCAACAATCTTGGTTATAGAGATGAACCATTCGTCCTAGCCAATGATGTGTCTCAGGTTTTCTATGTGAAGGACATGTCCTCCAGACCGAAAAAAAGAAAAAAATATGCAAACGAATACATCATATGATGAGCCAAAGCGTCACATAGTTCTTTCAGGGAAAAGAAACATTGTGGGAATCGAGGACAAGACAGACATGTCAGAAGATTATAATAAGTTTGATGAAATTCCGCCCTTCACAGTGAAAACTGACCCAAGCATTCCGTTAAGTAAAGAAGATGCTCCATGGTTACGTCTGAAGCGGTCATAAGGAATGACATATGCCAAGAAGTTCATGCTCATATTATGTAACTCTAGTTCATGTCTTTAGCGGTTTGTGGCTTAACCGAAGGATATCTTTCGCGGTTTGTGGCCTTTAGTCCCGGTTTTGTAGTCTCAGTTTTTAATATTAATAAATGTCTTGAGTGTTAGTCCCGTTTTGTGGCTGGACCGGGAGTGCCTCTATGACCAGTTTCTTGGAGATGCCGGAGGACTGGGCTCCGTCGGCATCTCCCTGAAACTGGTCGTAGTGGTGTCCCTGCTCTCGAAAACCATCTTGCGGCTTGTAACTTCACTAACTAGATCAATACGCCTCGGAGCTAACTAATTTCACATATTAGGGAGTGCCTCTATGACCAGTTTCTCGGAGATGCCGGAGGACTGGGCTCCGTCGGCATCTCCCTGAAACTGGCCGCAGTGGTGTCCCTGCTCTCGAAAACCATCTTGCAGCTTGTAACTTCACTAAGTAGATCAATACGCCTCGGAGCTAACTAATTTCACATATTAGGGAGTGCCTCTATGACCAGTTTCTCAGAGATGCCGGAGGACTGGGCTCCGTCGGCATCTCCCTGAAACTGGCCGCAGTGGTGTCCCTGCTTTCGAAAACCATCTTGCAGCTTGTAACTTCACTAACTAGATCAATACGCCTTGGAGCTAACTAATTTCACATATTAGGGAGTGCCTCTATGACCAGTTTCTCGGAGATGTCGGAGGACTGGGCTCCGTCGGCATCTCCCTGAAACTGGCCGTAGTGGTGTCCCTGCTCTCTAAAACCATCTTGGAGATGCCTCAAACTGGCTGGAGGACTGGACTCACAAGGATGCATATTTATAGTACAAGCAGCTCGGCATAATGTCGACACTCACGACATAATGTCGACACTCACCCCTATTATTAGTGTTGACTCATCTTTAGTCCCGGTTGGTGTCTCCAACCGGGACTAAAGGTTCATCTTTAGTCCTAGTTGGTGACACCATCCGGGACAAGGTACAAGCCGCACGACATAATGTCGACACTCACCCCTATTATTAGTGTTGCCTGGCCCACTCTGCCGCAATCCCTTTAGTCGCGGTTGGTTTCTCCAACCGGGACTAAATATGAACCCTCTCTTTATATAGGCATTTCCCTCTATTTATTAGGTAACACTCAAGACATTTATTAATATTAAAAACCGGGACAAACCGGGACTAGCTAACACTCAGGACTAAAGCCGCCCCCTTTAGTCATAATCATGCCTAGTCCTATAGTACGCAGCTTCAGGGTCTTCATCGTCGTCATCATCATCATCGTCATCGTCAGCTGCCACTCCGGGGATCCTCAGCCCATCCATGGCATATACCAGGGGCCATTCCAGCCTCGGATTCATGGCAGGTGGGAGAGGGGTCTCCTAGAAGACGATGCCGCTACCGCCGGGACAGTGTGGGGCCTGTGGCGGGTGGACTCGTGGGCACCGTAGGCGAGGATGGTCTCCCCCGGCGATGTAGCGCATCACTCCGATGATAGTACGGTTTGCCCACCACAGACGGCGGCCGGCTTCGTTGTGGTTCACTGGTGGCGGGCCATCACCCTCGTACCTGGCGAGCTCCCTTTCCCGCCTATTAGCGAAGAAGGCATTCCAGGTGTCGTAGTTGTCGGGATCCCACTGGGGATCCATCCGCTGCTCCGGCGTGAGCTCGTGGTAGAAGTGGTTTGTGATGGCCGCCTGGCGTGCGGAACCTTGAGGGACAGGAGGGACAGGAACCCCTCCAGCGCTCAGCATCCAGCCGGCAGGCGGCCGGTAGCCCGGCGGACAAGGGTAGTTGGATGCGCACAGCGCCTCGGTCTCCTCGAGGGTCAGAATGGCCCAGTAGGCGTTGTCCATTGTTCTAAGAGAGGAAGGTGTGGATGTGTGGATAGCCATGACACGATCACCCTAAATATAGAGGGAAAGGGCGGAAAAACTTGGCGTGAATCTTTGGGAAATGGCGGGAAATATCTTTAGTCCCGGTTAGTGACTACATCCGGGACTAAAAGCTCTAGTAGAAAGGAAAGGGCGGGAAAACTTGGCGGGAAGAGGTGGGAAATGGCGGAAAATATTTTTAGTCCCGGTTTGTGACTACATCCGGGACTAAATGTCTGCCGAACAATGATCATGTTTCGAAAAAACCTTCACAAAATGACCTATCATGTTAGAGGTTTCATGGCTTTTTCGGTCCAAATGACCGATGTTATGTGCTGAATCACGGCATAGTTTGTGATGTTGTGCCCATATTATGCATGTGTGTGGACATTGGTATGGAGAACAATGTTGCAGGAGGAAGTTTTCCTTTTTGTCGCACGGAAAAGCCCTTTTCCATTTTCCGAGCGCAAAAAACGGGTCGTTTTGTGAAGTAACCACCAAAATGCCGTTTCAGAATGCTACCGTTCCATTTTCCTAAAATACTAGACCACCTTACATGGACTATCTCCCAACCGGTACATCTCAAACCTTTTCGTCCATTCCGGGTAAAAAGGACAAATGTCTGCCGAATCGGTAGGAAGTGGGTCCGGTTTGTACTACAGGTACATGATCTATCGCCCGTGATTTTTTGAAAAAATCATTTTTAGACTCGCAATATGTGGTTTCTTCAGAGATCCAATGCAAGTTCTAACGATGCTCGTCCCCTATCTTCATTTTAAAAGGTTACATTAATTATTTTTTAAAAATAGAAAATGGTTTTGGATTATTTATTCAAATCCATACACTTCTTATGTTTAAAGTTTTTCTAAATTCCAAATTAATATTCAAAAATATAAGTTAATTCATTTTAAAAGGTTACATTAATTATTTTTTAGAAATAGAAAATGGTTTTGGATTATTTATTCAAATCCATACAAGGAGCGGCGCCGCCCTGTACTACTCTCCCCGCGTGTGCCCGACGACGCCGCCGCTCGAGCTCGACGGAGGCGACGCTCCGGTGACCAACAAGGAGCGGCGCCGCCACTCCCTGTCTCCCTACATCGCGCTCTGTCTAACGCGCCCATCCGCGCGTCCAGGGGTGCCCGCTATCGCCGCCGCTGCCTGGGAGCTCACCGCCAGCGTGACGTCGTGCTGACGTCACTCGTGCTCGCGTGGCAGCTGATGTGGCCTAGGGCCCATCAGTCAGCCTCAGTGGGTAGGCTTCTCTGTGGTAGGAAAATGATCTGTACGCGTGGAGGCTGAGTTGGCACTGGGGCCCTTCTGTCAGTCTCACTGGCTAGGGGGCGCCCCGGTGTAAAAACTATTTGCCTTTTTTTAATTCCAGAAAATGATTTAATATTGTAAAATCAATAATTTATTGTTTATAAGTCAGAAAAATACAAATAATATATCAAATTGTTCAGAAAAATGAAACCTATCTATCTAAACTATAATCATGCATTGTTCAACAACTTAAATGACATGTATAATTAGAAGAACAAATGCACCCCTCTCATATGTTCCGGAGTTTCCCCGAGTTTGGGTTTTCACCCCTCGGAACCCCTATTAAATCATCGAGCATGTCTTAGGGTTACATTCAATGCAAATTAACTTGTCATATCATCATACTTGCTTGAGCATTGCATCGATGCTATGTGTTTATTGTTTCCCTTTCTTTTCGGTGTTTCGATTATTAGGTTTATTATTAGTTAGGTATTATTAGGTTTATTAATTACTTTGGTATTATTGGTCTTCGGCCCCACTGGTCAGTCACTGTGGGTAGCCCCAGACCCGATTCACATTGTCAAGCAACTTAGGTGCATGTGGGTTCGCCGATGTGCCTATCTACTACACGGTTTCCCTTTCTCTTCATTTTTATTATTGTGTATGTATATATTAGGGTTTCTCTGAATTAGGGTTTATATCTCTCAACACCGTACTTAACTTTCTCCTTTAGCCGCTTTGACTTATTCGTTTTTCCACCTATGCAGAAAATATGGACCCACACGTCAGAGACGAAGAAAAGGAAGAGTTGATCCAAGGTGTGATCCGTGGGGAAGATAATTTAGACGTATCAACGTTTCTGAACAACTCCGGTGAGGGTGATCCTCTTTTTACCGGAGTAGACAACTTGTTTGAGGTTGAAGGTGTTGCCTTCCGCGAGGGAGAAGGCGATGCCTTGTGTAATCGAGAAGACGACCGCTCCGGCGAGGTGCATGTAATATAAATCAATTCATTAATTAATCATCTGCTATCTATATAGAAATAGTAACGACGATATTTCTTATTTTAGCCCTCCGGATCGAAGGAATCTACTGAAAAGAGCGGACGAGGCCCAACCAAAAAGTTGCAAGACCATGAGAGGTTCAGGATCGAAGATGTCGCTGAAGACGGCAAACCGACGGCTCCCGAAGTTGTCGCAACCAAATTTGTGGCACAATGCGGAGTAATCGTTAGGGACTTAATCCCGATCACCATTAGAAATTGGAATAGGCCTGCTAATGCGGATGAAGAGGGAACATGTTTATTTGTCCCTAACCACGCCAAAGATTTACTGTGGAAGAGGCTCATGGTTAATTTCAAACTACCGAAGATAGAGCTGGATCCAAATGCGGAGGATCCAGTTGAGGACGCCTTACAACATGGGAGAGCCATGGAGGCTAAGGTCAGGGAGTGGGCTTTGAAGAAGATGGCCCAGTGTTTCACCAACTGGAAGAAAAGATTGCACCTTGACTATGTCGTGAAAAAGAAGACTCCCGATTTCAAGAATATTTAGTTTGAGAAGATAAAACCATTCTGGGCTGAGTTTGTGGAATACAAGACATCAGAAAAAGCTAAGAAAATGTCTGAAACGAATAAGCTGAATGCTGCTAACAAGAAGTATCACCATACTATGGGGCAAGGTGGCTACAGGGCTGGCATTCATAAGTGGGAGAAACTTGAGCAGAAACTGCGTGACAAAAAGATCACCCCAGAGACAGACGATTGGGTAGAACGTGCAAGGAATTGGTTTTACGGGCATGGGGGCACGTTGGACTCGGAAGGGAGGTGTATATATAACATACGACATAAAGAAGACCCCTTGCCAATCGAGAGGATCAGAAAAGCAGTAAAGGCTGTTAAAGATGGGGACTTCATTCCCGATAGAGAGAATGATGAGCTCACACTCACCCTTGGAAATAAGGAACATGATGGACGAACACGAGGCACAATAGGCTCCCAACCATGGAGGACTGGGTTTCCCGAAGAGAGGAAGAAATATCCTGATAGAAGCCGTCAGAGGAGTAAGGACAGGGCGGCAGTTGAAGCAGATAGTCAGAAAGAGCGAATGCGTTTAATTGAAGAACGATTAAAGCAACAACAAGATGAAATTAACGCACTTAAAGAGCAAAGTACTACCGGCCCATCTCAGCAGCACACTGCATTCGATGCTACCGGCCTATCGAATAATCGAAAAAGCAGTGTGGCTTCCACCGAGGTCCCGGGTGATGACAATGGCGATGACGATGATGCACCGACGATGGCTCCTGTTGGCTACCCAGTGGATGATATCACAGAGATGACACACTGCGAGCTACATGTCAAAGTTGTGAACATATCAATGAAGGTGGCGGTTGGCTATGCCTTACCAATTGGACCCACACCAACTTACCACTGTCGTCCGGTTCCAGAGGGCTACGCTGTTGTCGGCGTGGATGAAATCATGCCCACCTTTGAGGTTTTGGATCTTCACTACCCTGCTGGTGAAGGGGATGTGACTGTGCTGGGTGACGCAAAAAACGTCACCATTCTATGGCCGAAGAAATGTATCGTGCTTCGAAATCACACGCCAAGGCTATCTTCGCCGCCGCCTCACCCGTCTCCAGCGAGGTCGTCGCCGCCGCGGCAGCCGTCTTCGTCGCCTCACCTGGCTCCGTCGCCTCACCAATCTCCGGTGCAGCCATCGCCGCGGGAGCCATCGCCGACGCCTCAGGATAAAAAGCGTAAGCGTACCGCTACTGTGCGTCGTAAGCGATCGCCGAAACGTAAACAAGAGCCTCTTCCAAAAGTACCAAAGGTTCCTCCCAAGAGAGCTTATGACTGTACTGAAGAGGAGACTGCGGCGATCGTTGATGCGGAAACGACAGCATTTTTCGCTAATAAGCTGAGGCGGCCGAAAGAGCCAGAGTTCCCCAGCACCAAAGAAGAAAAAGCCAAAGTGTTGAAAATGCTAAAGACTCTTCATCAACCCGAGCCAAAGCTGTCATCAGACTATGAGCGTTCTATTCTCAAGTCACATGCGGCACAAAAAGCCTCGAAGAGCAGTACTGATGCAAGCGAGAAATCTGTTGCCCAGCTCGGAGAACAAGCAAAACAGACTTGCGCCCCTCTCAAGGTGATTTCCCAAACCAATGTGGGGTCGAGCAAATATGGGGCCGAAGATCAGTATGATCTAGAGGTAGTTGCACAATACGGAGAAGCTGCCGCTGCTCAAGGTATGAGTATTGCCCAGTACTTATCCCAGTTAGAGTTCTTCCCCGTGAGTGAAGTAGCATACAAATACCAGTACGGCAAACCTCTCGTCAAACCTGAGGAGGTAAACAATCTTCCAACAAAAATGCGAAGATTGCATAACTGGTACATGCATGCCACAAGGGCCGGGGCTAACTGGATAGTGCTGAGGGTTACAAAAAAGCATCATGGGAAAGATAAGGATGACATGATATCCATTGAATTTGATGAACTATTTCAATTATTCAATCAAGACGCCTTGGACAAATCGATCATCAGTGCCTATTGTCTGTAAGTACTAATTCTGTAATTAATTTAGTCTCCAGCTATATTATTTTGTTTATTGCATGTATATAATCATACTGTAATATGCAGAATGAAGATTCTCGAATGCAGCAGAGCACAAATCTATGATATTGGCTTCATTGACCCATATTGGGTTCATAAAGCTAATCTCAAAATAAGCCCCCAGGATACGGAGGATAATATAGTACACGCGTTAAGGTTTCAAGAAACCAAAAGGGAAATACTATTTCCTTACAACTTCGAGTGAGTGTTATTGTCTTGTATACACTTTCTATTTCGCTTACTCGATGTTAAGTATATAATTGATTAGTTATGCATTTGCAGCTTTCACTATATTCTGTTAATCATTCAACTTGACAAAGGGCGTGTACTAGTCATGGACTCGAAACATAAACCCCTTGAGACGTGGAAGGACATGCAGATACTTCTCCAGCGGTAATTCTAATCATTACGACACTATATCGGCAACGTTCGTGAATTTTATGATATCAAATACTTAATAACTTAATTTATTCGTTTTCTACGCCGGGCAGCGCTTGGAAACGGTTCACCAACAAGGCTAGGGGTGTTTGGAAAGAGGAGCTTACATTTCAACCACTAGATGTAAGCACCAGTAGCTATATCCGCGCATCTCTTTGATTCTAGTTTTGATACAGTTATTATCATGCTTGATTATTATTTTGATTGAACTATGTTCTCGTAAAGTGCCTCACGCAGGGACCAGGTAACAATCTATGTGGATACTATGTATGCGAGTTCATCCGTCAGACGTGCGATGAGAAGGGCAGAAATTTAGAGCAACTCCACGTACGTAAACAATTTCTATAGTTTTTAATTTCAAACAAATTGTGTTTAGTTTCATTCATATAGGCTGACTCCTTTTTTAAATCAGATCGAACGTCTACGGGACGGTCTTCTGCCAAAGGATCGCGTACGAGCAATTTAGGAGGAATTGGCGGGATTCTTGGATGCAGAAGTCCTAGACCCGAAAGGAGAATACTATTCTGCTGTGTATAGACAATAGGGATTGTAAAAATAGCAACTTTGAAGGAATTGACCGGTAGCATCGAATAACAACTTTTGTATGTAGTGCATGAACTCGATCCGTGTATTGAATGTAATATTGTCATGATGATCTTGTGTAATATAAGGTTCCTTCATTGATAAGTGCAAAACACTAAATAAACAATAAAACAACCTAAATGAATTCTCTGTCGCGACACAAAAAGTGGCGAAAATGCTGCCACGGCAACAAAATGTGCCAAAATGAATTCTCTGCCGCGGCAGCAGGTTATTAGTCCCGGTTCGTGTTACGAACCGGGACTAATGCTCCAACCCCCCCTCGCGCTCTGATGCCGCCACGTGTGCCCCCATTTGTCCCGGTTGGTGGGGCAACCGGGACTAAAGGTTAGAGCTTTAGTCCCGATTAAACCCCGTCCCGGTTGGGCAACCGGGACTAATGCCCTTACCAACCGGGACCTATAGGGCGTTTTCTACCCGTGGATAGGCAGAATATTAATATGTACACGTACCTGATATGCTGCTAGCTTGGTGCCAGTGTAAGTTTTTTTTTTGAGGATATGGTGCCAGTGTAAGTGGGTGTGGGTGTGGCCGTATGGGTTGTGATAATTTGAGCCGACCCACAAGAATCTTTGCAGCAGCGGTGACACACTGCATGGTGGCTCGACGGCGAAGCAACATACTACAGGCAAAGAGCGCTTCATGTCCCGTAAGAGGTCGGAAGGATGCCTTCTGCATTGGCATCCCTTTCGACTTATCCCTTGTCAATATGTGAAGTTTGGTCGTGATTTATGAGATGGAAAAAATTTCCTATCCAACCCTTATGCACCCTCGCAATTGCTCTAAGCATGTCATGCTACCTTCTGTGCAAGAGCCACTGTGTATTTTTTCCTCACATTGACAGCCTTCATGACATACTCTGGTCTCTTTACTAGTTCGCTTTTTTTGTGCAACTCACATGTCTCACACTTCTTATGCAACTCACATGGGGCATGCTAAGACATACACAAATTAAAACCTCGGTAAACTTTGCATAGTCAATTATTTTTGAGCTAGTTTAGCAACATTCCTTGTTCAATCTATACCCAAAAATCTTGCTAGACCAGCCTTATGGTACACTACATGACAGCAGGGCCACACTTAAGAATTTAGACACCCGATGTAAAATTAATTTCAATCCGTGTGTAAAAAAATCAATTATGAGAACATGTACTTTATGCTTGGATTGATAATAATGATTTTTTACTAGATGCTATTTTCTGAAAAAGTAAGTCTCGAGTTTCTTGATAGAAAATTTCTAGTCAGTTCATCAGTAATATTGTCTTGTCCAGATCCTGATTTTAAATGCAAAGAAGGGGGGTTGATCTCAAATTGCATACATATATGACTGTCCATTTGAATTTTTGAAGGTTTATTTGTATTATTGTTTGGTACGTTGTGTCGAAAATAACACTTATTTAATATATACTATTTTTGGTTGAGTAGCACACTAGTTCTTGCGAAACCAAGTTATACTAGGCAACAACTTGATCCAGTATATGCACACAATGTACCACCTAAAAAAAATACATCAATTATACTATAACTTGTACTCAGTGTACTAGCTAAGGTAGCTTGCCAGGTATTCGATTGGATCCATAATAAAATCGAGAGTATATGTCCATCTGCGTCCAAACTTTGACAAATGCAGCTAAATTGTGCATGGCGTACCATGAATCTGTACCCCTCAAAGTATTCATCGCATTACCCATTTGTTGTATCTTCATGATTTACTATCTCTGACTATGACTACTATAGGAGAGACAAACAGCACCAGTACTGCTTGCCAACAGATCGACGCTCTGCTCTCAAGAAAATAATCAGTACTGGCATGGAGCGCACATCAGTGCTATCCAACCTTCTCCGGTAGTACCCAATTGTTGGCTGCTCAATATGACTGATTGAGTAGACATTTTCCCTACACCTCTCATTCCGAAGAAATGTGTGATGGGTTTCGCGGCATAGTAAATCAAATTTTTTTACGGATACGAACAGAGGGAAAGCCAAGATCTAATCTAGGAGATGCAAACAACGAGAGAGATTGGATTAGATCTTCATACCCTTGAAAATTCGCACAGCGGAACGTTCGTCGGAACGTGGGTGATGTAGTCGTAATCGCTTCTCCTCCTCGCGATCCGATCCGATCTAGCACCACAAGTGGCGGTGCCTCCATGAGATGCACACGTGCAGCACCTCGACGTCTCTTCCTTCCTTGGTCCAGCAAGTATGGGGGAGAGATGGGTTGGATCTACAACGCGACGGCGCGATGCAATTGGTGGAGAATTTCTGCAGCAGGGCTTCGCCTACAAGCAGTCGGGAGGGAGAGAGGAGGGCAGCAGGGCGGCTAGGGTTGGAGGGGAAGGTGTGCGGGGTGGTGCGCCCCCAGCCCTCTTTATATAGAGGGATGAGGCGCAGCCCTAGCCCCTCCCCCAAGCCCAAACCGGCGGCCCCAAAGGAGGAGGAGTGGGGGGCAAGGAACCCCACCTTCTAGAAGCTCTATCTAGGGTTTAAACCCTCTTTGGCCGGCTGGGCCCTATGGGGCCTTGTGCCCCTGGCCCAATGCGGCCAGGGCACTCCCTCATAGGCCCATGCCCCCTCCCGGAAGGTGGGGCCACGTTGGTCCCCTTCCGGAAGGTTCTAGAAGCTTCCGGTACAATACCGATTAACCCGGAACAATTCCGAACTCCAAAAACTGCACTGCCTTATATGAATCTTATTCTCCGGACCACTCCGGAACCTCTCTTGATGTCCCGGATCCCATCCGAGACTCCTAACAAAAACTTATAAACCAATTATCCAATCTATCCTAGCATCGAGACACGTTAAGTGTGTGACCCTGCGGATTCGAGAATATGCAGACATGATCTTCTATCAATAATCAACAGCGGGGTCTGGAAACCCATATTGACTCCCACACATTCATCGATGATCATATCAGATGAACCACGATGCCAGGATTCAATCAATCACATATATATATTCCCTTCGTCTCGCGATATTTTACTTGCCCGAGATTTGATCGTCGGTACCGTCATACTTAGTTCAATCTCGTTCACAGCAAGTACTTTACTCGTTCCGTAATCCGATATCACTTTGTGATTAACTCAACCACATGCTTGCAAGCGGTGTTGACATCGATTACCGAGTGGGCCCGAAGTATATCTCTCCGACTTGGGAGGGACAAATCCCATCTCGATACATACAACCCAACAGGTACTTTCCGATCACCTGAGAGACACCTTTATGATCACCCTCTCATAGGATGACGTTTGATGACCTCAAAGCTTTCTTCCGATACCAGGGAGTTGTATTATCTCATGGTCTAAGGAATACAATATTTGACATAAGAAAAGCTTCGCAAAGACGAACACGATGACACGATCTAATTGCTTCGCTTAGTTTGGGTCTGTCCATCATATCATTCTCCCAATAATATGATCTCATTATCAATTGACAACTCATGTCTATGGTTAGGAAACCTTAACCATCATTGATCAATGAGCTAGTCCATAGAGGCGTACTAGGGACACGGTGTTGTTCACAAACCACACAAGTATTAAAGTTTCCGCTTAATATAATTCTAGCATGGAATATAAACATTATCATGAACAAGAATTATAATAATAACATCTTTATTATTGCCTCTAGGGCATAATTCCAACAGTCTCCCACTTGCACTAGAGTCAATAATCTAGTTTACATTTGGCAACAATCTCACACCCATGGCACTGAGGTGCTGATCATGTTTTACACGTGGAAGAGGTTTAGTCAATAGATCTGCGACATTCAGATCTGTATGTACTTTGCTAATCTTCAGATCTCCATCTGCTATATAATCTCGGATTATATGAAACTTGCGGTTGATATGCTTGGTCTTTGGATGATATCTTGGTTCCTTAGCGAGTGCTATGGCGCCAGTGTTGTCACACAATATCTCCAGTGGGTCCAATGCACTTGGAACCACGCCAAGCTCAGTGATGAAGTTTCTGATCCAAACTCCTTCACTTGACGCTTCTGCAGCAGCCATGTATTCCACTTCTACTGTAGATCCCGCGATCACGCTTTGCTTGCAGCTTCTCCAGCTCACAGCTCCTCCATTCAAAATATACACGTATCCTGTCTGAGATTTAGAATCATCCTTGTCAGTGTCAAAACTAGCATCGACGTAACCTTTTACGACGAGCTGTTCATCACCCCCATAGACTAAGAACATTTCTTTAGTTCTATTTAGGTACTTTAGGATGTTCCTCACGGCTGTCCAGTGTTCCACTCCTGGATCACTCTGATATCTGCTCGTCAAACTAAGAGCATTGGACACATCCGGTCTTGTACACAGCATGGCATACATGATCGAACCTATGGCCGAGGCATAAGGCACTTTGCTCATAGCTTCCCTATCATTTACCGTAGCTGGACACTGAGCCTTGCTCAATATCTTACCTGACAACATAGGCACTGAACCTTTCTTTGCCTTATCCATTCTGAACCTTTTCAGAACTTTGTCTAGGTATGTACTCTGGCTTAAAGCTATCAGGCTTCTTTGTCTATCTCTATAGATCTTGATGCCCAATATATAAGCAGCTTCACCTAGGTCTTTCATTGAAAAACACTTGTTCAAATAACTCTTCACATCGTTAAGCATGTTGATGTCATTTCCGATAATCAATATGTCATCCACATATAGTACCAGAAACGTCACCGAGCTCCCACTCACTTTCTTGTAGATGCAAGCTTCGTAGCAATTTGGAATAAATCCAAAGCTCTTGATCACTTGATAAAAACGAAGGTTCCAACTCCGAGATGCTTGCTTCAATCCATAAATGGAAAGCTGAAGTTTGCATACTTTATCAGCATCCTTAGGATCGACAAAACCTTCGGGTTGCATCATATACAACTCTTCATCAATGTTGCCATTGAGGAAAGCAGTCTTGACATCCATCTGCCATATTTCATAATCACGAAACGCAGCAATTGCTAATAAAATCCGAATGGACTTAAACATCGCTACAGGAGAGAAAGTCTCATCGTAGTCAACACCTTGAACTTGTCGAAAACCTTTCGCGACAAGCCGTGCCTTATAGACGGTAACATTACCATCCGCGTACGTTTTCTTCTTGAAGATCCATTTGTACTCAACGGCCTTTCGGTCGCTAGGAGGGTCCACCAAAGTCCATACTTGGTTTTCGCTCATGGATCCCAATTCGGATTTCATGGCTTCTAGCCATTTCTCAGAGTCTGGGCTCATCATCGCTTCCTCATAGTTCGTAGGTTCACTGTCTTCTACCAACAAGACAGTCAAGACAGGGTTGCCGTACCACTCAGGAGGGGCACGCGACCTTGTCGACCTGCGACATTCAGTAGAAGCATCGTCCGAAGCTTCATGATCCTTGTCATTAGCTTCCTCTATTGTTGGTGCAGGCGGCACTGGAACAATTTCAGGTGCTGTGCTACTCTCCAATTCAAGATAAGGTTCAATAACCTCGTCTAGCTCTACTTTCCTCCCACTCACTTCTTTCGAGAGAAACTCCTTCTCAAGAAAGGAACCGTTCTTTGGGACAAACACTTTGCCTTCGGTTCTGTGATAGAAGGTATACCCAATAGTTTCCTTAGGGTATCCTATGAAGACGCATTTCTCCGCTTTGGGTTCGAGCTTGTCCGGCATCAACTTCTTGACGTAAGCTTCGCATCCCCAAACTTTAAGAAACGACAACTTAGGTTTAGCACCAAACCACAGTTCATACGGTGTCGTCTCAACGGATTTAGATGGTGCCCTATTTAAAGTGAATGCAGCGGTTTCTAATGCATAACCCCAAAATGATAACGGCAAATCAGTAAGAGACATCATCGATCGGACCATATCTAATAAGGTTCGGTTCCGGCGTTCAGACACACCATTGCGCTATGGTGTTCCGGGTGGCGTGAGTTGCGAAACGATTCCGCTTGCTTTAAGATGCGTGAGAAAATCATAACTCAAATATTCGCCTCCACGATCGGATCGTAGAAACTTAATCTTTCTGTTACGATGGTTCTCCACTTCATTCTGAAATTCTTTGAACTTTTCAAACGTTTCAGATTTATATTTCATTAAATAGATATACCCATATCTACTTAAGTCATCGGTAAAAGTGAGAAAATAGCGATATCCACCGCGCGTCGAAACACTCATCGGTCCGCATACATCGGTATGTATGATTTCCAACAAGTCCGTTGCTCACTCCATTATACCGGAGAACGGGGTTTTGATCATCTTGCCCATGAGGCATGGTTCGCATGTGTCAAATGATTCAAAATCAAGAGACTCCAAAAGTCCATCAGAATGGAGTTTCTTCATGCGCTTTACACCAATATGACCTAGACGACAGTGCCACAAATAAGTAGTATTATCACTATCTACTTTGCATCTCTTAGCCTCAATGTTATGGATGTGTGTTTCATCCTTTTCAAGATTTAGAAGAAATAAACCATTCACAATAGGTGCATGACCATAAAAGATGTTACTCATATAAATAGAACAACCATTATTCTCCGATTTAAATGAATAACCATCTTGCAATAAACAAGATCCTGAAAAAATGTTCATGCTCAACGCAGGCACATAATAACACTTATTAAGGTTTAAAACTAATCCCGAAGGTAAAACTAAGGAGAGCGTGCCGACGGCCATCACATCAACTCTTGATCCATTGCCAACGCGCATCGTCACCTCATCCCTTGCAAGCCGCCGTCTATTCCGTAGCTCCTGTTTCGAGTTACAAATATTAGCAACTGAACCGGTATCAAATACCCAGGCACTACAACGAGGGCTAGTAAGGAAAACATCAATAACATGTATATCAAATATACCTTTGATGGTGCCACCCTTCTTGTCCGCTAAGTACTTCGGACAGTTGCGCTTACAGTGACCCTTGTCCTTGCAATAGAAGCACTCAGTGTCCGGCTTAGGACCAGACTTGAGCTTCTTCTCAGCAGGGGCAGTGCGCTTGCCGCCGCCCTTCTTGAAGGGATTCTTTGCTCCCTTACCTTTCTTAAAGGTGGGCTTGTTGACCATCAACACATGATTATCCTTTTTGATGTCCACTTCCGCGGCCTTCAGCTTTGCGAAGAGCTCGGTGATCGTATCAGTGGAACCAATCTGATTATGAGTCACTACAAAACTTTTGTAGCTGGGAGGGAGTGATTGCAGAACCCTGTCAATCTTGAGCTCCTCTGGAATCGTGCATTCCAGTTGCTCAAGGCGTTGAGTGTAGCCCGTCATCTTAATGGCGTGCTCACTAACGGAACTCCCTTCCTCCATCTTGCAGTTAAAGAACTTCTCAGAGATCTCATATCTCTCAGAACGGGCCTGAGTCTGAAACATGGTTTTCAGCTCTTCGAGAATCTCAAAGGGCCCGGGATAGTCTTCAAAACGATTTTGAAGTTCCGGTTCCATAGCAAACAACATGGTGCTCTTAATCACACCATAATCATCTTTGCGCGACTGATAGACAGCTTTCTCATCAGCCGGCGCAGTTGCAGCAGGGGGGGGGGTCACCTAACGCTTTCCCAAGGACATAGTCCTTTTGACCGCGAGAGAGAATGATTCTTAGATTGCGGAACCAATTGGTGAAGTTAGACCCATTGTTTCTAAGATTTTTCTTCTCAGCGAAAACGTTGAAGTTGAAGTTGGATTTGGCCATGTGATCTACAGTATTTGCAAGTACAATTTAGACTATGTTCATGATAAATAGTTCAACTTAATCAAATTACCAGATGAACTCCCACTAAATTCAACATCCCTCAAGTTGTTTAGTGAACATGATCCAAATTCACCACACCTAATCCGATCATCACGAGAAGGGATGTGGTTTCAATGGTGGACAACGAAGTGTCGATCATATCATTCATATGACTCATGCTTAACCTTTCCGTTCATGTGTTCCGAGGCCATGTCTGTACATGCTAGGCTCGTCAAGTTAGACCCAAGTATTTCCGCGTGTGCAAAACTGGCTTGCACCCGTTGTATGTGAGCGTAGAGTCTATAGCACCCGATCATCACGTGGTGCTTGGACACGACGAACTTTCGCAACGGTGCATACTTGGGGAGAACGCAGTTTTTATCTTGATCTTTAAGTGAGGAATCATCTTATAATGCTACCGTCGCGATCTAAGCATAATAAGATACATAAAAGGATAAACATCACATGCATATAACTTTATGTGACATGGTATAGCCAATCTTCGCGCAATGATCTCCATCTTGTGCGTGCCGGCATGATCTCCATCACTCCACCATGATTGCCTCCACCACGAATAGCAACTACAACTATTGCTAACTACTTAGCGATAAAGTGAAACTATTACATGGCGTATAAGAAGTTGACACACAAGTCATACACAATTATAAAGACAACCATATGGCTCCTGCCGGTTGTGTACTCATCGACATGCAAGTCGTGAAACATTACAAAACATGATCATCGCATACATTATACACATCACATCTTGGGCCATACCATATCACAGAAAACACTCCCTGCAAAAACAAGTTAGACGCCTCTACTTTGTTGTTGCATGTTTTACGTGGCTTATGGGAGTAGATGCTAAGAACGATTCTTACCTACGGAAAGCCACAACGGTGATATTATGGTTGCCAAACTCCGGTGTTAATCCCATGATAACTATAGTGAGAGAAACTGACATCCACCAGCCGCATGTGTGGAACAAGCCACACGTCAAGTGCGGAGCCGGTCTCGCGAACGACGTCGCGTAAGGTTGGCCTGGACCGCTTCAATCTCACTATCCCGCGTCATAAGAAGAACACAAACAAGAGGCTTGCAACAGAAAACATCAACGCCCGCAACAAGCATGTTGCGTTCTACTCGTGAAACACATCTACGCATAGATCTAGCTCTGATACCACTGATGGGTTTCGCGGCATAGTAAATCAAAATTTTCTACGGATGCAAACAGAGGGAAAGCCAAGATCTAATCTAGGAGATGCAAACAACGAGAGAGATTGGATTAGATCTTCATACCCTTGAAGATTCGCACAGCGGAACGTTCGTCGGAACGTGGGTGATGTAGTCGTACTCGCTTCTCCTCCTCGCGATCCGATCCGATCTAGCACCACAAGTGGCGGTGCCTCCGTGAGATGCACACGTGCAGCACCTCGACGTCTCCTCCTTCCTTGGTCCATCAAGTATGGTGGAGATATGGGTTGGATCTACAACGCGACGGCGCGGTGCAATTGGTGGAGAATTTCTGCTGCAGGGCTTCGCCTACAAGCAGTCGGGAGGGAGAGAGGAGGGCAGCAGGGCGGCTAGGGTTGGAGGGGAAGGTGTGGGGGTGGTGCGCCCCCAGCACTCTTTATATAGAGGGGTGGGGCGCAGCCCTAGCCCCTCCCCCAAGCGCAAACCGGCGACCCCAAAGGAGGAGGAGTGGGGGGCAAGGAAACCCCCCCTTCTAGAAGCTCTATCTAGGGTTTAAACCCTCTTTGGCCGGCTGGGCCCTATGGGGCCTTGTGCCCCTGGCCCAATGTGGCCAGGGCGCTCCCTCATAGGCCCATGCCCCCTCCCGGAAGGTGGGGCCACATTGGTCCCCTTCCGGAAGGTTCTAGAAGCTTCCGGTACAATACCGATTAACCCGGAACAATTCCAAACTCCAAAAACTGCACTGCCTTATATGAATCTTATTCTCCGGACCACTCCGGAACCTCTCGTGATGTCCCGATCATATCCCATCCGAGACTCCGAACAAAAACTCATAAACCAATTATCCAATCTATCCTAGCATCGAGACACGTTAAGTGTGTGACCCTACGGGTTCGAGAATATGCAGACATGATCTTCTATCAATAATCAACAGCGGGGTCTGGAAACCCATATTGACTCCCACACATTCATCGATGATCATATCGGATGAACCACGATGTCAGGATTCAATCAATCCCATATATATATTCCCTTCGTCTCGCGATATTTTACTTGCCCGAGATTTGATCGTCGGTACCGTCATACCTAGTTCAATCTCGTTCACAGCAAGTACTTTACTCGTTCCGTAATCCGATATCACTTTGTGATTAACTCAACCACATGCTTGCAAGCGGTGTTGACATCGATTACCGAGTGGGCCCGAAGTATATCTCTCCGACTTGGGAGGGACAAATCCCATCTCGATACATACAACCCAACAGGTACTTTCCGATCACCTGAGAGACACCTTTATGATCACCCTCTCATAGGATGACGTTTGATGACCTCAAAGCTTTATTCCGATACCAGGGAGTTGTATTATCTCATGGTCTAAGGAATACAATATTTGACATAAGAAAAGCTTCGCAAAGACGAACACGATGACACGATCTAATTGCTTCGCTTAGTTTGGGTCTGTCCATCATATCATTCTCCTAATGATATGATCTTATTATCAATTGACAACTCATGTCTATGGTTAGGAAACCTTAACCATCATTGATCAATGAGCTAGTCCATAGAGGCGTACTAGGGACACTTGTGTTGTTCACAAACCACACAAGTATTAAAGTTTCCGCTTAATACAATTCTAGCATGGAATATAAACATTATCATGAACAAGAATTATAATAATAACATATTTATTATTTCTTTTAGGGCATAATTCCAACAATGTGTGCCCATGCGCTCATGCGGCGAGCATTTTCTATCAAGCTGACATGATTGAAGTGCTTCATTGTTCTTAATCCACGCTAATCCCATCACAAACAGATACTCCCTCCGTCCCAAAATAGATGTCTCAGATTTGTCAAAATTTAGATAAATCTAGACACTATTTATTATATAAGTTTATCCAAATCTATTCTATTATATACTAAAAGCAATATAAGCATGTTTTTTGAGACACCATGTCGATCCACATTATCAAAATTATTTTGATAGTTGGATTTAAAATCTATGGCTATAATTTAATTAGAGAACACATGTACGTAACGGAATAGTACGTGACTGCATCACGTTACGTGACAGCACCTACCAGGTCTGTCTCACGTGGAAAAGCAACCTCTCGATTCGTAAAAAAAAAAGCAACCTCCAAAAAGAAAAAAAAACTGATCGGTGTGCACGTTTCGTGGATCCCTAGGCAAAGATCAAATTAGTGGATTAGTTACACAACCGTTAGATTTTTGTAACCAATGTAACACGTGATTGGCATCACGTACAGAAACCGGGCCAAGATCCTCTCATACGATCCAGGTTTCAAGGGGTCACTCGCCTTTCTACAGAGATTGGAAATCATCTTTCGGCAAATCATAGCTCTCCGGAGATCGGCAACTTGGAGCTATGGCAGCCAGTAACGGAATCAACGGACGCGAGCAGCGACGGAACATTCTAGGGCGGTCTAAGTTTTCTCGATTTTGAACCTGATGAGAGGATCGACCTTGAGAGGGACGAGACTTCTGCGGGAACTTGCACTAGTTTTAATAAATTTAAGACATTTATTTTAGGACCAAGGAAGTATAAAACGTTTCTAATATGGGATAGCCGAGACCACGAGAGGAGCTCGTGTTGGGTTCGGTAAGATGATAAATTGCGAGTGCATGTATATGTACAGCTGGTCGACCAAATGATTTGAGTCAGATATGATGAAGCAAATAGAAAGCTGGTGGAAATAAATACTCCGATCCCTTGAGGCCACTAATATGGACTGGAGTGAGTATATGGATGGAGTAAAATACTATCTTTTCATAAGACATAAGTAGGACTTTAGAGTATTGACCGAGTAGGACGTGACAAATAAGTTCCATGCATGGCGTGAAAGGACGATAAAATATCTGGTGCTTCCTCTCCTTATGATGCTTTTGAGCTATCGACGTGTAAAACTCCAATGAAAAGTTACCAAAAAAGTTTG
This sequence comes from Avena sativa, assembly GCA_916181665.1. Lineage (NCBI taxonomy): Eukaryota > Viridiplantae > Streptophyta > Magnoliopsida > Poales > Poaceae > Avena > Avena sativa. Next base: position 295,484,475 of record OV702282.1, read on the forward strand.
TATTTTACAACATCGATACAAGATGCATCTACCATGCCTAGAAGGCCAGAAACTTGTTAAACATTTATCCATAGATCAAGAAAGAAAAAGGAGAAATAAGAGTGGATAGTAACAACCAAGTATTAATGCCACCAGATTTGAAGGATGTTCTATTCATATTCCTATTTATCTTTTTTTTTGCTTTACCTTTGAACTATATTTAATCAAACTTTATCATCGTTAGAGAATGATGGGCGACCGATACTATGGGTTGTGGGGTAGTTCAAACAAAGAGACAAGAGTATCTAACAATGGAGATGCAATGCATAGAGCTGCAGAGTCTCTGATGGTTTGATGGCTGAGCAACAACCGTGCGATGACACTCTCCTGTCCCATGGTAGAACAGAAGGATGCCCACCACCTACCGGACATGCTAAGTCGTCGACTCACTTGATCTCTAAAGTTGCGATATTGTGATTCATGAGATGCACCAACGGCTCAGATTGGATCGCACCTCGCAACTAGTTTAGGCACGTCATGGTGAGGCACTCTGCATCTTTTTCACCTATCGACCGACCATTCTTGTGTCACTCTGCTCTCTATAGTTCCCTTTTTTATGCAACTCTACCATCGTAAACAGTGGTCAGAAAATTAACTGTGGAAACACAACGATCTCGGCTTCGTCGCCTCACCATACCAGACCTACAAGTTACAACCACCATTAAATTTGCTCGCACACGAATGTTAATACAACAAGCGCCCTTGCGCCGTTGTATGTCTGATCCATGCCGCAATTTTAATGTATATACTCGTTGTGACCATAAAATGCAATTTTCATGGGAGTACATAGTTTGTCATTTTGATGAGACAATCAAACACCTTTTCTTCCGCCACAAGTTGCATGTTCTATATGGACAGTCATCAAAATAGGTCCTATCTCATATCCTCCACTTACATCTGCTATCGTGTTGGGCAATTGGTTAAATGGTATAGATAAAAAGTATACAATTATTGTTAGGGTGGGATGGTTTTCCGTCATATGGTCGCTTTGGAAATGTAGTAATTACACGATTTTAATGGTAAGAACTTTTCACTTATGGAGTCATCTAACAATGCACTCATGTGCTCTGTTTTTGGTCGTGTCGACAATACATGGAGGATCGAGACATATTTATGAAGGTGTCTACACGGTGTGACTATTTCTATCCCACATGGACACAACGTGATCTTCAGATTGGTCCTCCAGCATCATAGGCGGTCTATGAGCTCTATATGATTCTTGTATTTGGTCCTTTTCTCTTTCTTTTAGATAGTAGTAGTTGTGTGCATACTAATTATGCACATGCCCGGGTGTAATATCTATGAATTGTCCATGCAATGCTATCTTATAAGTAATAAAGTGTATTCTATAGAAAAATGTCATCGCACACTAATACACGCAGGCAATGTAGCCCCAGCAAGCTTTCCATTACCAACTGTTTTCGAGCTAACTTAGTTCTACTCTTTGTTTTATCTTTATACGATAAAAATCTTGCTCGAACCCCTTACACTACAGGAATCCGAAAATCTGTTGTAGGCTACAGACCCACGGCAAAGGCTGAAACCCTCACGATAAATCATTTGCCATAGTCAAACTCACAACAAACTTGTTCGGCAAACTCTGACCGTTAAATCGACAGGTTTGTCGAGTGCTTATTGTCGAACACACAACAAACAGTTTGGTGTGAGTTTTATCATTGCAAACTACCGTGGGCTGACAATAGGTGGTTCGTTAAGTAGGTGGGCCCCATGTCAGAGGTTTTTCGTGAGTATTTTTAAGCCTATGGCAAATACAGACGCATGCTTGTCGTGAGAAATACAATGCCTACGACAAAGTCGGAGAGTGGGGTCCACGTCCAATTCGCCGTGAGTTGCGAGCGGGGCGGCAGCAACCAAGGGGGGCCTACGACATGACACCAGGATCTTACTTAAGAAATTAGATACCCTTTTTGAAAATCAAATATAGGCCACGAGCCAAAAAACAACAATTCAATTATGAAAGCATGATTTTTAATGCTCGAATAAAAATTAATCAATTTTTTATTTGACATTGCTAAAAATGACTAGACTCGTGGTCAAATTGCGTGTAGATGGTTTTTTCCATTTGAGTTTTTCGAATTTGTTTGAAACTTTGAAATCAGTGTTTTGAAATTTATAATGGATTTCTTTCTATAATTGTGATTGATGCACGCAAACGATGGTACATATACATGTAAAAGAGAGTTATATGATTAAAAGAGAGTACAACAGAAACATAGATCATGTCGTGAATGCCGTGTGTGTAGCTCGTGGTGAGAGAGATCTCCATGCACGCGGAGCGTGTGTTGAGCCGCATATAGGAACCATACCTAGAAGTTGACAACTTATTGTTGGACCCCTACTCTGTTTCCATCAGCCGTACTCCTGTCGCTATGTAGGAGAACGCGAGATTGCTGTACCGACTGCTCACTATGACCGAGTGTTTATTGTTGATGTTTTCCCTTGGCCTCTCATTCCTAGGAATGCCACTCTAGATCTCGATGCCATGATTAAAATGCTTCACTTTATTGTCCATGTAACGAACCTAATCTATCGAATAATATAACTAGTAGATATGAAACATGTTATACATAGGATAGTCTGACCACGAGGAGCTCGTGTTTCCATAATCCGGCTGAATAGACTATGCATATAAGGACCCAAGAGATAGAATATATCAACAATATATGTAGCTGGTCAATGAAAAGAGGTGGCTTTATCATTTATATGCGATTAACATGAATAGAATGCATATGTATGTATGGAGTAAATATCAACCTTCTCGAAGTTTTATGGAGTAAATTAGACTTATGTGGCGGTTGAGCAGCCAAAGTTACATGACATATAAGCATAAAGTCCCACGCTATGCTTCAATGTATGTGGTCCATGATAATTCAAGATGACCCATGAGGACTTTTGCAAAAATGGTGACACAATGCATGGTGACTTAACCACATAGCAACATACACCTATATATAGAATGTGGATTGATTCTACGACTCAAGGTCGGAAGGATGCCTTCCGCTTGTCGTCCCTCTCAAGTTATCCATCTTAATAGGTAAAGTTAATCGTGATTCATCAGATGCAACAACTTTCAATCCTTATGCAAAGGTGGCAACTTGCAACTGCTCTAGGCATGTCATGTTACCATCTTTGGAAGAGATACTATGCATTTTCCCCTCCCATTAACAATATTTGCAACATGATACGGTCTTTCTACTTCCCTTTATTATGCAGCTCACCTGTCAGTTCATCAGTAATCTTGTCCAGATTCTGATTTTCAGCTGCAGAGAAGTGGAATTACAACAGAAACACAGATCAAGCCGTAAATGTCATGCGTCTGGCTCACTGTGAGAGCAATCTCCATGCACGGGAAGCAAGTATTCAGTCGCGTATATTAGGAACCATGCCTATATGTATACCGTTGGTCGAGTACTCTATTTCCATTAGCCGTTTTCCCATCGCTATGTAGCAGAATGCCAGATTGATGTGCGACAGGTGCTGACTGCTCACTATGACCGAGTGTTTATTGTTGATGTTTTTCCTTGGCCTCTCATTCCTAGGAATGCCACATATCGATCTCGATGGCATGATTAAAATACTTTATGACATTGTCCATGGAATGAATCTAGTCTATTGAATAATAGAACTAGTAGATATGAAACATGTTATACATAGGATAGTCTGACCATGAGGAGCTCGTTTTTTCGTAATCTGGCTGAATAGACTATGCATATAAGAACCCAAGAGATAGAATATATCAACAATATATGTAGCTGGTCAATGAAAAGAGTTGTCTTTCTCATTTATATAGAATAGAATGCGTATGTATGTATGTATGTATGTATGTATGTATGTATGTATGTATGTATGTATGTATGTATGTATGTATGTATGTATGTATGTATGTATGTATGTATGTATGTATGTATGGAGTAAATCTCAATCTTATTAGAGTTTTATAGAGTAAATTAGACTTATGTGGTGGTTGAGCAGCACGTGCCAAAGTTACATGCCATATAAGCATGACATCCCTCATTATGCTACTCGGTGCAATGTATGTGGTCCATGATAATTTGAGACCACCCATGAGGATTTTTGCAACAGTGGCGACACAATGCATGGAGACTCGACGACAGAGCAACATACACAATGTGGATTGAATCTACAACTCAAGGATGGAATGATGCCTTCCTATTGTCGGCCCTCTCAAGTTATTAATCATCAATACATAAATTTGATTGTGATTCATCATACGTAACAACATCCAATCCTTATGCAAAGGTGGCAATTTGTAACTGCTCTAGAAATGTCATGATACCATCTTTGGAATAGATACTATGCATTTTCCCCTCCCATAGACAATGTTTGCAACATGCTCTGGTCTTTCTACTTCCCTCTTTTATGCTGCTCAACTGTCAGTTCGTCAATATTCTTGTCCAGATCCTGATTTTCAGCTATAGAGAAGCGGATTTAATGGCGCCAACTGTCAAGGCCCCTCGTGATCTCCTATATACATATGGAGTTCATTATAGGGATTCATAAGATGGAAAATAGGCATTACTTAAGAGTGATATCCTATATATGCAGCCAGAATACTCCATGCACCCAGGCCAGGCATACTCCATGCATCCAGGCTAGGCATATATATTTTTACAAATATTTTTTGGAGAACACTGTCTAAACAAATCAATCCACCACCAAAATCACTGTCACTGAAAGGATACTTCCTACTGTCGTCCTACACAAACAGACATTAACCCACCGTCTCCTTCCAGAGAATCTAACCCCAAAAAGGCCAATCAATCCCATACTTCGTCAATGATCAACCTAAGAAGGCCTTCGATTTCTTGCCAAAGCAACCGAGGAAACGAGGGCGCAATCAGGAGAGGAAACCATCCATCTCTTACCCACGACAGAGACATATTCAGAACCCATCCATCCGCTAATCCGATAGAAAAAGGGAAGAGAAAAAAACTACCCAGGAAAACAGCACAACCTCAAAAGTTTCTAATCCTAAAAAACAAATCCACCTTTCCCGTTCGACAAAGCCGCTCCATCGCTTTCAAGAAAAACAACAGAAAAAGAAAGACACTACAACATCGCCGCAACAAAACAACCTGCAAAAAAACAGAGCTGCTGAAGAGAGATCTTACCGGAGGGGGGAGCCGGCGGGGAGGGTTCGATGGAGACAAGAAGTAGGCGCGGAGCAGGCGGTGAGCAGCGAGAGAGCAATAAGAGTGATGGCGGGTGGGGGATAACAAAATCACCGTGGCCACAATAGGATTATTTTAGGGGGAGGGGGAGAGGAGCGGGGTCCAGCCAAAGAGATTAAGAGAGCACACCGCAGTGAATGTCACATGGGACCCACGTGGGGGGGGGGCTGCTACGCTTACCGGATTGCTGGGCGCGTGAGGGTGGCTGACAGGTGGGGTTGGGCATGTCGCTGGCCCGCATGTAAGGGGAATGTCACCGTCAGCGTCGTTGTTCGGAGTGGCAAACAACTGCCTTGATATAGAATGGAGCACGGGGGGGGGGGGGGGGGAGGGGGGACGTGGTCTACGGCTGGCCCTAGTGGTAGTATCATAAGGTGTATCATGCATGCCACCTTGGCAAAATGATGTTGTGGCGCAATAATTAATGAAGAGAGAGGTGTTAGTAGTATCATAATATGTTACTCTATCATAGCACATGTAACAAGAATCTTTAATGTCAAATACATCTTGTACATCAAATTGCATTGAGATTCTACAAATCATTAAATACCATTGGACTATGATACAACTAGACGATACTAAGCACTATAGAGATAGTATCATATGCATGATACTACTAATATGATACTCCCATTATGACCAGCCTACGCAGAGATGTTTTTTTGAAGTTTATTGATTGGCTTGCTGCAGCAGGAAATCACCCTGATCGCTCAGCCTAGGTCAGCATTGATTCTCTGCTAAACAAACGTTCCACTGGTTTGGAATGGGGAATTCGATCGAATCGTAGAGGGCAAAATATGTCGATACGAGAAGAATATTTGGCCAATGTTTGGTACTCACTAGTAACGAAATGATTTTTTTGTAGATGTAAGAATCGCACTGACTTACAGAAAAAGTAAGCAAGTCCAGTCTCTCAATTGATACAAGAATATGGAAAATGTTTATACACATTTTCTCCCATGTTTCGTACGATAGGGCCAAGTCGTTGTGCTTGAGTCAGTTTCTTCTCACTCTACCTGCGTGTTCATTGTAGATATTTTCCATATGCCCCTCATTCCAAAGAAAATGCTTACCGTGCATATTCATCGTCTCAATCGCGATGAAATGTCTGAAGTGCTTCACCGCCCCATAGACCGAACCAACTCCATTGATTAATACCATCAACATATATGAACATGTTATAGATGGGATATTCAACCATGAGAAGCTAGCTCTTGTTTTGGCAATCGAGGTGACAATACTCAGTGTTCTAGGACCCCAAGAGACAAAACATAAGATCATGCATATGTTGTTGGTCGATCAAATGTGTTGGGTCATGTATGATGAAGTGAACAGAACGTTGATGGCTAATATATGGATAAACTAAAATATGAGCTTCTTATATGACTTGAATTATAGTTATGAGTAGTGGTTGAGTAGCATGTGTGAAGTTCTACTAAATAAAAGCATCAAGATAACAAGTACACTATGTTGCTCTAGGATACCAATGTGTAGTTTGTGTGGGATAATTCGAATGGAGCTAGATGCTAGTAGGAAACGAGCTACTAGTGGTGTTGCCAAACAGCCATTTGTTTCGTATTTGCGACACACACACATGTGTTACGCCAGTGGTATTTGATACTAGTGGGTGTGTCCAAGACATGCTAGTGGTACTTGACATACTAGTGGTGTCTTCAAGAACACACTGCTGATATCTGGTACTAGTGGCATGTGTGTGTGTGTGACAAACCACTTCTAATATTAGCAGGCTTTTATAAAAAGGCGGCACCTCTTGTCCCCGGTGATGCCTCTGGTAGCCTTAACCCGGCGTGTGGTCTCCTTGGATGTCCACATGACCAGTTGGATACCGCACCAGCGATGGAAACACAACAACAATGGGTGACTCAGGGAGATGTAAAAGAGAGTTTTGATTTTTAATATTTTCACATGGAAGATTTGTAAGTACCAAGGGCTAGATCCAAAATAGATTTGCTATAGGAACAATTCTTCGGTTCATTCATACGTAATTGTGTGCTAGTAAAAAATATGTTGTTTACAAATGTAGCAAAATGTCTTATTTTTCTCTCAACATTCATGTGTGAACAAAACGAGGACATGTACTCGTGTTAAAAATTCATGATTTTTTAATATTTGAAACACATTTTTCCTAAGTAGGATTATGTGCTCATGGGGTCAACTTTGAATTTCCCAAAAATGTAGGTTATACTTGCTCAATTAACTTGGAGAAGATTAGGACATCAAAACTATGCACCCTAATAGCCCCCTCACATCCTTAGTGCTCCCTAGACTATCTAATTGTATGGGTCCTTCACTATCAAAGCCAACGATGTTGACAGAGATATATTTATGATTGTTAGCACACTAGGGATTGTCAGCATAGTTGCCAAATAAACTTTTACACATATGCTAAACTTGCTCATGCTAGAAAAAATTAATACCTAAGTTATGACTACATGTCATCAAAGAAACAAATTTTGTGTGACCAAGAATCACACTAACTATAGAAAAAGTAAATAAGTCGTCAACTGATTCATGAATATGGAAAATGCTTATACACCTTTCTCCCTTGTTTCATAGGACATATCCTATTTTTTGTACTTTTGTGGGTTTCTGCTCACTCTGGGTGAGTGTCCGTTGTAGATATTTTGCCTATGCCCCTCATTCTTAAGAAAATGCTTACCGCACATATTCCACGTTTCAATCGCGATGAGGTGACCGAAGTGCTTCATTGTCCATAGATCGAACCAACTCCATTGGTTAATATCATTAACACATATGAACATGTTATAGATGGGCTAGCCAACCATGAGGAGCTAGCTCATGTCTTGGCAATCTAGGTGGATACTCGGTATGCTAGGACCCCAATAAGAGCATGCATATGTTGTTACTTGATCATATGTGTTGGGTCATGTATGATAACGGGAACAGAAGTTGGTGACTATATATATGGATCGAGTAAAATATGAGCTTCTTATATGACTATAATTAGAGTTACGAGTAGTGTTTGAGTAGCACGTGTCAAAGTTCCACGGTATAAAAACATCAATATAACACGTATGCTATGCTTCTCTATGATACTAATGTGTAGTGGTTGTGGGAAATTTCAAACCGAGCTAGAAGGCTAGCTAGCAAATAGTGATGCAAATCGTCCTAATTGTTCAGATTGAGTTAGCAACTCATCATAGATGCTCTGCTAAACAATGTTCCATGTTTTGAAATGGGATTCAATGGAACTGCAAATGGGAAACAAGTTTGGACATGATACTTAGGTGTTGATCGGTGTCACAATGTATTTATTCTGCCACATGGAAACTTCTATTTATTTGTCTTCTTTACCTAGGTGTAAAAGAAACCAGTAACTTTCACCCACGAAGAGCCAACAACCTGCCATTGGTGAACAGAACTCCCCAATTCATCAACCACCCGAAGGAAAATGAATCAAACTTGGCTAACATCTTCTCCTCGAAATCAATTGTCCTTATCCCGTTTATGTAGAATAAACTCAAGTTTTGTTAATTCTAGAGGCATGCCATATGCAGGATTTTGGCCTAATTGTTTTGATGTGATCTTTTCTATCTCTTTCTCGGACTTATCTTTTTCGTGCCACCTACCCAATGCCACCGACCCACATTATCCCCTATCAAAGCTTGACCCTTGGGCCTAAAGTTTCATCATTTTGTAGATTAACCCTAGCGTTGCCCACAATTAACTCTACCCCAAATTATCACAATGTTAACTTCAATCCTATAATCATCACACCACATTAGTATCTGCCTAGTCAAGAATGCCTCCATCAGTATCATCACACCACTGTTTCAACGTTTATGGCAGATTTTGTTGGCATGCTGATGAATCTAACTAAACACCCATGAAGGTAGCAAAAACATTGTACTAGTATAGCAACATCAAGGTAACGGTTGTAGAAAAAATGTTTGTCGTACAATGCAAATCCATAGATTGTATGGTGCAAAAATAACTGTTGATTAGGGCAAAAAAAATCTTCACATCATGCAAAATCAAAAAACTATTGTAGCATAAAAATTTCCATTATAATGCAAATTTGCAAAGACAGAATTTGCAAATTAGTATTTTAGCAAACCCGACAACCATTAGTAGCAACAGTGCCCAACAACTGCAGCACCGCCGCCCTCCCCCACACCTTCGCAACATCCAACACCAGGGCTCGCCGGTGAATGAAGATCGACTGGTTGAGGCGAGCGGTCGTTGACGGTGATTGCCGGTTCGCAAAACAAGAGGGAACCACCTCCCACTGTATCTCGCTAGAAGTAGGAGAGAGAGGCCTCGCCGAGCGTGCCCAAGGCCGGCTGCGACGACCCTTGGCGTCGTGGAGACGGGTGCGAGCGGCGGTGGCCCTTGGCGTTGTGGAGACGGGTGCGAGCGGTGGTGGCCCTTGGCGTCACGGAGACGTGTGCGAGTGTCGGTGACACGTGGCGTCGCGGAGACGGGTGCGAGCGGTGGCGGCGACCATCGGAGCTGCGGAGACGGGTGCGAGCGACGGCGGCCGGTGGCCAGCACGATGACAAGTGCGGGCGACGACGGCCTGAAAATAGGCGTAGGAAACAACAGCGTGGAATGGCGCAGGACCAGTCTCCGCGCATGCTCGTGTGGTGAGGAAGATATGGGAAAAGATAAGAGTCAACACATATGCTGACAAACACATGGGAAATCAAACCAAACTATGCTGACACATTTTCTCTCGTGTATAACCAAGTTGCGCTTGGGTGGTTGTCTCCTCAGTATAACCAAGTGTTCATCATAGATTCCCTAAAAAAGGAAGTGTTCATCATAGATCTTTTCCTTAGGCCTCTCATTCCGAAGTAATGCTTAATTACTATGCATATGACATGTCTCGATCATGATGAGATGACCGTAATGACATGATCAAAATGCTTCATTGCATTGTTCATTGACGGAACCGAGTCCATCAATTAATATCACTAGTAGATATGAAACATGTTCCATATATGATAGTATTTTTTTTTGCGAAAGACATATATGATAGTCGACCGTGCGGAACTCGTGTTTTGGCAATAGGGATGTATAGACTATATAAACAAGAACCCAAGAGATTGCACGTATGGATGGATCATAGTACCAGACTTTTATACGACATGAATTATTAGGCATACGTAGTGGCTGAGATGGAACAAATTTCCTATCCAATCCTTATGCACCCTCACAACTGCTCTAAGAATGTCATGGTACCTTCTGTACAAGCGCCACCGTGTATTTTTTCTCTCACATTGACAACGTTTGTGACATACTCTGGTCTCTTTACTAGTTCACTTTTTTTGTGCAACTCACATGTCTCACACTTCTTATGCAACTCACATGTCGCACACTAAGACATACACAAATCGAAACCTCGGCAAACTTTGCATGGTCAATTATTTTTGAGCTAGTTTAGCAACATTCCTTGTTCGATCTATACCTTTGAAAAATCTCGCTAGACCAGCCTTATGGTAAACTACATGACAGCAGTGCCACACTTAAGAATTCAGACACCCGATGTAAAATTAATTTCAATCCATGTGTAAAAAAATCAATTATGAGAACATGTACTTTATGCTTGGATTGATAATAATGATTTTTTACTAGATGCTATTTTCTGAAAAAGTAAGTCTCGAGTTTCTTGATACAAAATTTCTAGTCAGTTCATCAATAATATTGTCTTGTCTAGATCCTGATTTTAAATGTAAAGAAGGGCATTGATCTCAAATTACATACATATATGATTGTCCATTTGATTTTTTTAAGATTTATTTGTATTATTGTTTGGTACTTTGTGTCGAAAATAATACTTGTTTAATATACACGATTATTGGTTGAGTAGCACACTAGTTCTTGCCAAACCAAGTTGGGTTCATGCGGCGTTCTCCATCAAGCAGTCGGTCATAGTTTCAATCATGTCACTATGACCGACTGCTTGCCAACAAATCAGTACTTGCATGGAGCGCACATGAGTGCTATCCAACCTTCTCCAGCAGTACTCAGTTGTTGGATGCTCACTATGAACGACTGTTCATTGTAGACATTTTTCCTAGACCTCTCATTCCAACGAAATGTGTGCCCATGCGCTCATGCGGCGTTCTCCATCAAGATGGCATAATTGAAGTGCTTCATTGTCCGTAGTCCACACGCTGATCCCATGGCAAACAGATACGAAATGTTAAGATGGGATAGCCGGCAATGAGAGGAGCCCGTGTTGGGTTCGGTAAGATGACCCCAAGAGACAAATTACAAGTGCATGTATATGTACGTACAACTGTTCAACCAAATGAGTTGAGTGATATATGATGAAGTGAACAGAAAGCTGGTGGAAATAGATATATGGATGGAGTAAAATATCAGCTTTTCATAAGACATAAATAAAGCTTAAGAGTATTGACCGAGTAGCACGTGACAAAGTTCCATGCCGTAAAAGTACGATAAAATATTTGGTGCTTCCTCTCCTTATGGTGCTTTTGTGCAATCTACTTGTAAAACTACAATGAAAAGTTGCCGAAAAGTTTGTATTTTACAACATCAGTACAAGATACATCTACCATGCCCCAGAAACTTGTTAAACATTTATCCATAGATCAAGGAAGAAAAAGGAGAAATAAGAGTGGATGGTAACAACCAAGTATTAATGACACCCGATTTGAAGGATGTTCTATTCATATTCCTATTTATCTTTTTTGTTGCTTTACCTTTGAACTATATTTAATCAAACTTTATCATTGTTAGATCATGATGGGAGACCGAGACTATGGGTCGTGCGGTAGTTCAAACAAAGACACAAGACTAGCTAACAATGGCGATGCAATGCATAGAGCTGCAGAGTCTCCAATGATTCGATGGCTGAGCAACAACCATGGTAGAACATAAGGATGCCCACCACCTACATATTGGACATGCTAAGTCATCGACTCACTTGATCTCTGAAGTTGCGATATTGTGATTCATGAGATGCACCAACGGCTCTGATTGGATCGCACCTCGCAACTAGTCTAGGCACGTCATGGCGAGGAACTTTGTATCCTTTTCACCTATCCATCGACCATGCTTGTGTCACTTTTTGATGCAACTCTACCATCGCAAACAATGATCAGAAAATTAGCTGTGGAACCACAACGATCTCGGCTTCGTCGCCTCACCATACCAGACCTACAAGTCGCAACCACCATTAAATATGCTCGCACACGGATGTTAATACAACAAGCGCCCTTGCGCCGTTGTATGTCTGATCCATGCCGCAATTTTAATGTATATACTCGTTGTGACCATAAAATGCAATTTTCATAGGAGTACATAATTTGTCATTTTGATGAGACAATCAAACACCTTTTCTTCCGCCACAAGTTGCCTGTTCTATTTGGACAGTCATCAAAATAGGTCCTATCTCATATCCTCCGTTTACATATGCAATCGTGTTGGGAAATTGGTTAAATGGTATAGATGAAAAGTATAAAATTACTATTGCTAGAAGTGACAATTGCAGATTTTGAGATTTATACAAGGGGAAAAGAGTTGGGACAGATGCAGGCCGCCTGGGGGAGGCTCTCCGATGGCACCGTCAGGTCTTTGCAGCTCGGTAACCTGGCTTGAACCTTAAAATCGATAAGCTAATTGGCAAATTTCATGGCAATATTCCTAAATCGAAGCTGCTGATTTAGAGTTTTGGGGGTTTGGTTTTCACGCATACCTACGTGGACGACGAAGGGGTGCTCGTAAGTGAGGGAGAGTGTCCGCAACGCAGGGGACTGGAGGCGGCGGTGGTGAAGAGGCAGGGGACCAGAGTCAGCGGTGGTGGAGAGGCAGGGGAACCGGAGGCGGCGGTGGCAGAGAGCCAGGGGACCGAAGGCGGCGGTGGTGGAGAGGCAGGGGACCCGCGGAGGCAGTTGATAGTGCTTTGGGCGGGCGAGGAAGAAAAATGTGACACATATCTGAAATATTTGTCCAAACATTTTTAGATATTTGCCGCCAAGTACTACCCTCAGACGGCTGCAAGTGGAAAATGTCTATAAGAACATCTGTTCTCCGAATATTTCATATTTTGCCGCCAAAAAGCAAAGACGACTAGTAGTTTGAAACAAACATGTTCGGAACTCCGGATATATTCGGAACTCCGGCAATTGATTATTCTAAAATTTGAGAATTATTCATAATTTAAAAGTAAAAAAAGTTGTGTATACATGCTTTCTAGAGTCATAAATTGAAGAAAAAAATTGGCGTAGTACAAACCTTGGATCTTGTACCCTGAAAGCATGATGACTCCTGGTGTTGATGTGCTTGGGGGTAGAGCAATAAGTTGCAAGTGTTTTAAATTTGAATAATTCAAACATCTAATCACAAAGTGAGATCATTTGGTTTCTTAATTATGAATTTTTCACCAATATAACCATTTTTCATATATTATTTGAAGGAAGTCTGGTTGAATCAATATTTGGAAATCCGGATATATTGAGAACTCCGAATTTCGTTAATCCTAAGTTTAGACATGCTTTCTAGAAATCCAAACTGTCATGCCATTCTATTTCTGTACTTTTCCTATTCCTATGTCTTACAAATCCTTTGAATCAAACAAGCCCTAAGATACAAGTCTGGTTGTTTTTCATAGGTATTTACTAGGAAATTGGGCGCGGCAACATGCCGTGCCTGGGAAGGTACATAAATTGTATGCCTAATGTTGATACATTAACTTTTGCAAGATAAAGCCACATAAGAGGCAAATAATTTGAGAACCTCACTGAAGAAAATTAGAAATAGCAGACTACGTTATGACAACCTCTAGCAAACTTGTTCTCTGATTGAATATTTTCCTATACATATATCTTGTATCCATTTCAATTCATGTCCTCTTTTTCTAAGAAGTTCAACTCCACTTGGAAGCTACAATAGCGAAGTCCAGTTCTAGTGATTTTTTTTAATCACTCGTCTTAATGATTGATTCATCTGAAAAAATACATTACAATATAATTCACTAATTGTAGTGCTATGTTTCTCTAACAAAGCTGACATAGTACGTGGTCCCAATAGCATCACATATGATAAATAGTTATATAAGTAGCATGTATTCTGATCAGATTGATAGGAAGCATCGAATTTTAGTCCTCATTCGTCTATCCATGCTCGATTATGGCCCTTCGGCAAAAATAAAAGATGAAACACATTTAGAAAAATGTTGAACCTGCATTAACCAGACCTACTGAGTTAGCTGAAAGACACGCCATAAACCATTCAAGAATTTTGTTGGACATATCTGGGACCTTTGCTACTGAGGTTAGAGCATTACCTGTCCTATTTCAGGCATGGAATCAATTTGAAGTAACTCAACCTGCAGCTAAACAGCGTGAAATAATACTTCCTCATCTGATCCCTGTGGAATAATTCGTGTGTATGGCAGCAAGTGTTTGTGAGAAAATCAACATACCATTACATAGACGATAGTTGAAGAAACGAATCAATAACTTGTGGTTAATATGGTAGTTTGATGCGGCAATGCTAAGTCAACACGATTATCTCTGTCTCGTGCACTGACTACTGCATTATAGTTAAAGAAATTACTTGTGAAACAACTGCAACTGGTAATTAGTAAGTGGACAATAGTATACTCAGAAGACTGAAGGTGGATGCACTAAATAAATGCCTAATTAACATGTTCCTAAATTCTTAGGAAAGCACCATACTATATGAAACATGGAAATACAGCAAGAGTAGAGACAAATAAAAACTGAACTCCCGTTATGAAATAGTTCTCCAACCTGATACTTCTTTTAGCAGGATGGGTTGCACCGTTCTTCTAACTTGCACGCAAGAATCTGGTTTCAATACAAAGGCTTAGACGTGTTAGTGAAGGAAAATATAAAAAATCGGGTAGAAAAGTCGCAATAATTTACACATGGCAACGACATTGGTATGGTTTGGCCACCGAACAGCAGAAGAAAAAAATGAACGTACCAGGCGAGATCGAACTTGCTCTCTCGACATGAGGAAGTTGCAGCAACAGGATGATGCCAAATAAAAGAACCCAGCAGCGGACAGAGAGCCGCGATTTTGACCACACGTAAAAGAAGAATCAACCAAAAATCAAGCCTCGGCACCAAAAGACGAAGAACCTGCACCCGCACCCTGTGCCCGGCCCATCGACACCCCTCCTTGGTGAAGAGCAGTGCCTTGGGCTAGTTGCCCTGCTGGAGGGAGGCGAGCACCTACCCCTTGCGCTCCATTGTGAGCTCCTCCACCTAGCAAATATCCCCACACAGCTTCCGGCCGCCGGCCCACGAACTCCTCCAGCCGATTGTCGCCTCCAGCCACGACCATGTACCGCTCCCAGGTTCAGCGTTAGCGGCCTCCACCAGAGGGAGTGATGGAGGAGGACCTGGAGCAGCGTTGTGCGCGGGCCGGGACGATGCATCTGAATGAGGAGCCTGGAGGGCTTCCCATCTTTCTTGACCACTGCCCGCGCAGGATCTCGCTTCCCCGATGGCTTCCTTGGAGGGAGGGAGAAGAGGGCGGTAAATCCCAGGGAAGGATATGGTCAGCGACAATTGGTGGAACCGTGGAAGCAGGGGCGGTGGAGGAGGAGAGAGCGGTGAAGGCCGAGGCGCCGCAAAAGGAAAATGGTGATGGAGCGACCGGTCAAAGCGGTGGAGGAGGCGTGACACATGCGGTAGATAATTCTAGAGCTCCATCCGAGAACCCGAGAGAGCACGCGAGGGAAAAAAGTACTGTAAATATAAGTTACTGTAGATGAGCGACATCTACAGTACCTGTCGCTGATTTGGTACGGCTCATCCATCGCTGAAGTGCTCCCCTTTCATATATGTAGTAATAACTTCTATATATGGTAACGTGCTAAGATATATACATTTCATTGTTAAAGGCCTAATAATAAATAAGGTTCATACATCGAAGAAAATATATGGCGTAGTACCTAAGTATTGTGTCTTGGATAACCTGAAAGGTATATGACCGACGCTTGCTGCATATCAATAAGGTAAGTGTTTTGAATTTGAACACGAACAAATTGATGAAACTCCATATAACGGTTACGCTTCCATCCTTATTAATTCAACCATCAGAGACTACGGATATAGTAGATCAGTGCGGCAGCATGATCAGTAGTATAATTGAACACGAAAAAATTAAAGGAACTTCATATAAAAAAGTAGATTAATATATAAAAAAGGTACTTATAATAGTTCAACCACCAGAGAGACTACAGATGTAGATATTTTCTTACATGCAACCTGAGGTAATACCTAACTTCAATAAAATATAAGCAGAGGCAGCAGCGCAACAGCGGGAGCAGGACACGAAGCCGCCTTAGCAGAAGCATCATCCTACTCAATGTCAACTCGGCCAGTCATGACATATTACTGGAGGAATTTGCTGTAGTCTGCGTGTTGTGCCAAGGTCTTCGACTGGTGCGTTCGGTCTTGACCTTCGGCAATCTCCACCACGTGTTGGATCATGCTGTTGATGTTCGTGTTGACGGCTCTCTAGCAGAATGAGCAAAACAAATGCCTCCTATGGTGGAATTTGATTAGCCCCCACCGTAAGCGTCTCAGCATATAGTGGCTCTTGTTGTCCCTGAACTGCTTGCTAGAGTTCACGTCATCAGAATCGTCATGTTAATGTTTAAGAACATAACTTAGAACTCATACATATGATTGAATTATATTACAACTCAAGAATTGACAACATATATATGTAATACAATATTAAATTTATATCAAAGAGAAATGTTTCTCAGTAATAGTTTGGTCAGTTCATATATCATTAATGTATCCAAACAAAATGATAATTAATTGGATGAGAGTTATATGTAGAACAAAGTCTAGGGCCTCATAAGTTTTTTAGGGGTGTCGTGAGCGAACCAAGTACCAATTGCACAAACCTATATAGTAGTATTGTTCTTGTACATTGAAATGTAATACTTTTTATACACTATGAATGCATGTGAACTCTATTGAAATATAATAGTTCATATGGATGTAGAATAAATCTGGGGTCTCATAAGTTTTTTAGAGATGGAGTTAGCGAACCAAAGTACCAATTGCAAAACTTATATTATTGTTGTACATTATTGCCTCTCGTTCACTAACCCATCCCTAAAAAAACTGACATCATCGATCATATGTGTCCCCTCTTGCACTCTTTGGGGGCAAAATTGGATCATTGGCCTCATTAAGAAATAGAAACATGATGTACACTATATAGCATATATATATATGCATATGTTGTGTATAGAAATCAACACTCTAGTAACATATATATGCTAGGCAAATATAAATTTACTAGATGCATGGCAAATGAGCAGATCTAAGCAGATGTAAATTTACTAGATGGGAGATGAGCAGATCTAATCAAATCTCCAAATCAATCGACCATTCGAACCATATGTATTCCCTACATCAAGAAGGTGTGCGGCAGAACAAAAGAATCTATAGAGGACCGAGCAAATCCGGTGGGGTGAACAGTGAAATCTGCGTCTGGGACGACTAGAGAAGTTAGCAAAGTAGTACCTCGGATATCTCATAGTCGAGATCCTCCTCGAACTCGTCTCTGTACTTGATTTCTTTGAAGAGTATTTTTTCGGGGAGGATATCACCGTTGATGATGAGAATCGGGTTGCTTCCGTCAGCTGGCGCATGCCCCTCAACCAGATTTTCCGCTGGCACCACGACATTGTCGGGCACCTGCTACTCGACAACGACGGCGAATGGCTTGACGGAGCCTGAAGCATCGACGACGCGGCGACGTGTGGCGTGCATGCTTGGAGAAGCCGCCTCCGCATGCTCGGTGACGACCAAGCCATCTGATGCTGCGCCTCCAACTAGCTTCATCTCTAGCTCGTCTCCACGCGTACGCTTCATGGCGCAGCTAAGAGGAGAGCGGTGGTGCAAGAGAAGGAGCTTCGGCACGCGCGAAAGGTGCAGCTTGGGTTTTTGTGACTAGACAGATTGGGGGAAAATAACACGAGATCCTGAAAGAAGAAGGCCTAGCGGGTTTATATACGAGTGGACATGTGTGTGGGTGTGGACGCGTGTGGGTGGGGGCTAGTGCATGATCTCCACTTTCTACTTGTATTTAACAACACGCGCAAGGTACCTCGGGAACGTGCACGACGCGAGTTTTTGAGGTGGGCGGCATAATGGCCCGCCTCTGTAGACCCCTAGAGGCGATGGATATTTCTGACCACCTACGGTTGAGTGATCTAGGGAGACGGTCAATAATTGTCATCGTCTCAGGTTGCATCTAGAGGCGTTTTGTTTTAACGAGCGGATGATGTGGTAGTCATACTAGAGATGGTGCAGAATAAAAACCGTCTGAGGTTAAAGTTAGAGGCGGTCAAAAAATACGATCGCCCG
The DNA here is from genome assembly GCA_916181665.1 of Avena sativa. NCBI lineage: Eukaryota > Viridiplantae > Streptophyta > Magnoliopsida > Poales > Poaceae > Avena > Avena sativa. The sequence goes on from OV702282.1 coordinate 295,503,106, forward strand.
AGAGTGATGAACACAGCCGGTGGATTGTATTTTTAGGATAAACCATCTCTAGGCATAGTCACTAAGTAGCGAGTTTGTACTAGTGATTGTTGACCACGAGGAGCTTGTGTTTCTGTAATGCGGCTGAAAAGAGTATGCATAAGGATCCAAGAGATGAGGTGTGCTTCGGTCCCCCCCCCCCCCTAAACTTAAGTTTTATGGGCCTTGACCCGTCGAAACCCATATCGAGGCCCTGTATATCTCCGTATATGTGTACTCGGTCGAACTGAGTATAATCCATGTCCTGGACGGCTGATCCCACCTCTTATTATCGCGATCTACGTCTTTGCATGTCATATTTAATTTTTGTTGTTGTTGCTGTTATATAACTTACGATTTTCGCTTCTGCAGACACATGAGTATTCGTGTACGGGGAGTATACGTCTAAAAGGACTATATGGACTTCGGGTGGGTTCGTACGGTTCTGAAAACAATTGGTATGAGTTTTTGTTTGTCAAAGTTTGAAAAGAAGGAGGGAGGAGGGGGGGGACCGAAGCAAAAGTGCCAAGGGATAGACTATATCAACATTATATATAGCTGAGATACCGCAAAATAAATATGGTTGGTAGATGAAACGAGTTGGCTCGCTCACTTATACTACCTCCATTCCAAAATGAATGCTTATTGTAATGTTGAAACCCACCAACGTGGCACCTGGGCGCTCAAGTACCGTAGTCCTCCTACGGTCCCATGAGAGCGACATGTTGTCACGTGCGCCGGGTTGCTGCGCACCCGAGGCTGGCTTTATAAGCAGGGTCCGGGGCGAAGGGTGCTCGTCGCGGGTCTATGCGCAAGGGAAGCTTCGTTTTTTTGGTGTAGTAAACGAGTGCTTGGTATGGAACACGAGGGGAAACAACGCGGAGACATTTTTGTACCTTGGTGAGCTCCGTGCCCTCAATTTTTTCGAGCTAATTTAGCACCATCTCTTGTTTGACGTGTATAATAAAAATCTTGCTAGAACTGTATTAGGATACACTATATGCCACTGGGACTTGCATCTTCGAATGCCTTGCTTCATCTTTAGCATTATTTCAATTAGCATATGAGACTGATGCATTTCACTAGAACTTGAATGAGAATAGTCAATTCTCAGTTAGTTCTATGTACAATGCACTAGTCTAGCCAGATTTATCAACTGATAATAAGAGGAAAATCTAGAAGATGAAGATACCTCTAAAACAATAAAAATCTTGATATGTTTGTCGGGGGTTATTCTTACTAAAGACAATCTTGTTAAACAGAATTGGCATGTAAATAGGAAATATGTATTTTGTCATCACAATTAGACAATTAAGCATTTGTTTTTCCAATGTAATTTTATTTTTTATATGGCCAGTCATCCAAGTAGATTTAGACTTGTATCCACCGCATAGCGTTGCCGATATTTTTGGTAATTGGTTACATGTATAGATTACAAGTACATAATACTTTTTAGGGTGGGAGTGATTGCCATTATATGGTGATATGTAGTAACGATAAAAGTGTTTAATGATAAAAAAATCTCTCTCGCGGGTTATCTACCAGTGTACCGGTACCATGCGCTTACAGTCATCTTTACTTTGTGTGGATTTTCATAGCCTCTTTATGGAGGTGTGTGTAGGGTTCTCAGCATAGAAAATAAAAATTTTCCTACGATATGAACTATATACCAAGATCTATCTACTAGATACAAACAACGGGCGGATGTATATCCGTAGAGAACATACCCTTGAAGACCGACAAAGCTTAACGAGTTCAACTCGTGATTGATGTAGACGATCTCTTGCCGATCTCAAGATCGAGAGGAAGTCCTAGCGCCGCAAATCAGCAGCGCATCCGTGCTCGCACACACGTTCGAGGCACCGAGCAACCTCCGCCTCCTCGCTCCAGCGATGCAGCGGAAGCACAACTCTTTCTTGCCGAATAGCCACCGGGAACATGTATCTCGCTAGTCCGAAACCATGGGGGATAAATTCTAGAGAGGGAGAGAGATCCTTCACGAGGAGGTGTGTGAGACAAGTGAGGAGGGGGCTCCTTTTATAGGAGGAGGGGGGGAACCCCAAGGGGGTGGCCGGCGCATGGGGGCTGCCCCCTTGCCCTCCCCTCTTCATGTGGGTGGACACTCCACTCACAAATCTCCTTTAAATTCCCTCCACTCAAAAGTCCACTCAAATTCCCATTAAATTTCCACCAAATTTAATGCAAACTCTCATTAAATAAAACTCTTTTATTTTATTCAGAATTTTGTCAATTACTTTAATGACAAACATTCACAAATAACCCCTTGCTAGAATTCTATTTCACATGCATAACCACTTTATGCAATTTCACCCGAAAACCTGTTTCGGTATCTAGTGAAATAAATTCCTGCGCTTGTTCATTCTTTCGGCATGAAACATTTGCTCCAATTGGATGTCGGTGTCTCTTAAGTGTGTCACCCTACGGTTCGTGAATAATGCGGACATGATCGAGACCCCTCTCGGATCAATAATCAGAAGCGGGATCTGGAGACCCATACTGACTCCCACACATTCAACGATGACTTTCTTGTGATCGTCGGAACCTTTTACGCTAGTATCTTAATCCCTTTGTTTCACGATATATTACATGTCCAAGATTCGATCATCGGTATCTCCATACCTAGTTTGATCTCGTTACCGACATGCACTCTTTTCTCGTTCCTGTGATATAACATTCTAGTGATCAAATCACTTGCTTGCAAGCTAATTAATGTGATATCACCGAGAGGGCCCAGAGTATATCTATCCGTCATCGGGACGAACAAATTCCACTCTCGATCCATGAGCCTCAACATAACACTTTATTAGTTTTGAATCCATCTTTATAATCACCCTGTTACGGTGTGACGTTTGATGTTATCAAGAAACTCTTCCGGTGTTAGTGATTGACATGATCTCATGGTCTAAGGATTAGGATCACTTCGTAAGTTGTTATAGCAATATAAACTCAATGACTTTGATCGTAATTCTATACTTCGGATGAATGTTCATCACACCATTACACTAATGTTGTGATCCCGTTATTAACAACATCCAATGTCCATGATCAGGAAACCTTGATCATCTTGTTAATCAACGAGCTAGTTTATGAGAGAGGCATAACTAGGAACTTTATGTTTGTTTATTAAACACACATGTATTAACGTTTCCGTATTAATACAATTATAGCATGCAAAATAAACATCTATCATATACTTGGAATACACATAATAAACACTTTATTATTGTCTCTCAGGGCATATTCCCTTCAGTCTCCCACTTGCACTAGAGACAATAATCTAGTTACATAGTGATAAATCTAACACCCATTGAGTTCTGGTGTTGATCATGTTTTGCTCTAGGGAGAGTTTTAGTCAACGGATCTGCTACATTGAGATCCGTATGTACTTTACAAATCTTTATATCTCCATCCTTGACATGCTCGCGGATGGAGTGAAACCGGCGCTTAATATGCTTGGAATGCTTGTGAGATCTTGGCTCTTTGGCATTGGCAATGGCACCATTGTTGTCACAATAGATCACCATTGGGTCCAACGCGTTTGCCACCACTCCTAGTTCGGATATGAACTCCTTCATCCAAACTGCTTCCTGAGCCGCTTCTGAAGCAGCAACATATTCGGCCTCCGTTGTTGATCCCGCTACCACAGGTTGTTTGGAGCTCCTCCAACTAACCGCTCCGCCATTCATGAGAAATACGTATCCGGATTGAGACTTAGAGTCATCCGGATCGGTGTCAAAGCTAGCGTCGACATAACACTTAGCGACGAGCTCTTCTTCACCTCCGTATACAAGAAACATATCCTTAGTTCTTCGTAAGTACTTAAGGATATTCTTGACCGATATCCAGTGTTCCGAAACTGGATCCGATTGGTACCTACTAGTCAAACTAATAGCATGTGCCACATCCGGTATTGTACATAGCATGGCGTACATTATAGAGCCTATGGCTGAAGCATAGGGGACTTTGTCCATTATCTCTCTTTCTTCCGCCGAAGCCGGACTTTGAGTCTTACTCAATGTCTTGCCTTGCAACATAGGTAAGAACCCCTTCTTACTTCCGTCCATTTTAAACTTCTTTAAAATCTTATCAAGGTATGTACTTTGCGATAGCCCTATTAGGCGCCTAGATCTATCTCTATAGATCTTTATGCCTAATATGTATGACGCTTCACCTAGGTCCTTCATTGAAAATTTGCTGTTTAGATAACTTTTAACACTGTTTAAAAGATCTATATCATTTCCGATCAATAATATGTCATCCACATATAATATCAGAAATGACACATTGCTCCCACTCACTTTCTTGTAAATACAAGCTTCTCCATAAGTTTGGACAAATCCAAACTCTTTGATCACCTCATCAAAGCGGAGATTCCAACTTCGTGATGCTTGCTTTAATACATAGATGGATCGCTGAAGCTTGCACACATTGTTAGCATCCTTAGGATCGATAAAACCCTTTGGCTGTATCATATACAACTCTTCTTCAATATTACCATTGAGAAACGCGGTTTTGACATCCATCTTCCATATCTCATAATCGAAATATGCAGCAATTGCTAACATAATCCTAACTGACTTTAGCATCGCTACGGGAGAGAAAGTCTCATCGTAGTCAACTCCTTGAATTTGCCGAAACCCCTTTGCGACAAGTCGAGCTTTATAGACGGTCACATTACCATCAGCATCAGTTTTCCTTTTGAAAATCCATTTGTTCTCCACGGCCTTTCGGTCGTGAGGTAATTCCACCAAGTTCCAAACTTGATTTTCATACATGGATTCCATCTCGGATTTCATGGCTTCTAAGCATTTGTTGGAATCCGGGCTCATCATCGCTTCTTCATACGTCGCAGGGTCATCATTTTCATCAACCATGAAACTCATGACAAGATTTCCGTACAGCTCGGGAGCTGCACGCGTCCTGTTTGACCTGCGAGGTTCGGTAGTACTTTCTTTCGGAGTTTCATGATCATTATCATTAGTTCCCTCTTCAACAGGTGGAGCCAACTCCGGAACAACTTCCGGCGCTGCGCTACTCGCCATACTTTGAAGAGAAGGTTCCACAACCTCTTCAAGTTCTACCTTCCGACTACTCACACCTTTCGCGAGAAACTCTTTCTCTAGAAAGGATCCATTCTTGGCAACAAAAACCTTGCCCTCGGATCTGTGATAGAAGGAATACCCAATAGTTTTTTTTAGGGTATCCTATGAAGACGCATTTTTCCGCTTTGGGTTCGAGTTTATCCGGTTGAAGTTTCTTCACATAAACATCGCATCCCCAAACTTTAAGAAAAATGACAGCTTAGGTTTGTTTCCAAACCACAATTCATACGGTGTCTTTTCAACGGATTTAGATGGTGCCCGATTTAAAGTGAATGCAGCAGTTTCTAGTGCATAACCCCAAAATGACAACGGCAAGTCCGTCAGAGACATCATAGATCGAACCATATCTAATAAAGTACGATTACGACGTTCCGACACACCATTTCGCTGTGGTGTTCCGGCAGGTGTGAGTTGTGAAACAGTTCCACACTCTTTCATGTGAGTGCTAAACTCGTAACTTAGATACTCACCTCCACGGCCGGACCGTAGAAATTTGATCTTTCTATTACGATGATTTTCCACTTCATTCTGAAATTCCTTGAACTTTTCAAAGGTTTCAGACTTGTGTTTCATCAAGTAGATATAACCGTATCTACTCAAATCATCCGTGAAAGTAACAAAATAACGATATCCACCTCGCGCCGACACACTCATTGGACCACATACATCAGAATGTATGATTTCCAATAAATTTGTCGCCCGTTCCATTGAACCGGAAAACGGCGTTCTAGTCATCTTGCCCATAAGGCATGGCTCACATGTATCAAATGATTCATAATCAAGTGATTCCAAAAGTCCATCCAAATGGAGCTTCTTCATGCGTTTAACGCCAATATGACCTAGACGGCAGTGCCACATATATGCAGATATATCATCATTAAGTTTAATCCTTTTAGCATCAACATTATGAATATGTGTAACATTATCATCGAGATCTAATAGAAATAAACCATTCATCATCGGTGCATGACCATAAAAGATTTCATTCATATAAATGGAACAACCATTGTTCTCGGATTTAAATGAATAACCACTTCGCATCAAACACGATCCAGATACAATGTTCATGCTCAGTGCAGGCACCAGATAACATTTATTCAAGTTTATAACTAATCCCGACGGCAAGTGGAGAGGCAGCGTTCCGACGGCGATCACATCAACGCTTGATCCATTGCCGACACGCATCTTGACCTCACCCCTTGCTAGCGGTCGCTTGTTCCGCAGCCCCTGATTCGAGTTACAAATATTAGCAACTGAACCGGTATCAAATACCCAGGTGCTACTGCGAGCACTAGTCAAGTACACATCAATAACATGTATATCATATATACCTTTGTTTGCCTTGCCGGCCTTCTTGTCTGCCAGATACTTGGGGCAGTTGCGCTTCCAGTGGCCAGTCCCCTTACAATAGTAGCACTCGGAATCAGACTTAGGTCCAACTCGGGGTTTCTTTTCAGGCGCGGCAACCGGCTTGCCTCCCTTACTTCCCTTCCGTTTTCCCTTCTTGTCTTTCTTGAAACCAGTGTTCCTATTGATCATCAACACTTGATGTTCCTTTTTGATCTCCACTTCTGCAGTTTTAAGCATTGACAGAAGCTCGGGGAGAGACTTCTTCATGCCTTGCATATTATAGTTCATCACGAAGCTCTTATAGCTAGGTGGCAGAGACTGCAGAACACGATGGATGCCTAAGTCAATGGGAATCGATATTCCCAAGGACACAAGCTTATCGGCCCGACATCTTGAGTACATGCTCACTAATGGAGCTGTGCTCTTCCATCATGCAGCTAAAGAACTTTTCTGAAGCGTTGTAGCTCTCTACAGCAGCATGTGTGTCGAAAATCATTTTCAACTCACCCATTGTATCAAATGCATTGCCGTTTTCGAAACGCTTTCGAAGTTCCGGCTCTAGCCCATACAATATGCCGCAATGAACTAAGTTGTGGTCCTCCTGACGAGTCTGATAGACATTCTTCTCCTCGTCAGGGGCATCATTAAAAGGTGGGGGGGCCTAAGGCGCTTCTAGCACATATTGCTTTTGTGCAGCATAGAGGAGAATCCTCAAATTCATGGCCCATTCGATAAAGTTGCTACCGTTCGTTGCTAGTTTCTCTTTCTCCATGAACACATTGAAATTAAAAGCAGGTGGTGCCATCTACAACAGAATTTGTAAAGTTTAGACTAAGTGTATGATAGATTGAGTTCAACTAATCTATATTACGAATGAACTCCCACTCAAAAACGACATCCCTCGTATCTTTTTGGTGATTACATGAACCAAATCCACTACACCAAGTCCGATCATCACGTGAGTCGGTATAGCTTCAAAGGCGAGCATCAAATGGGCATCATATCAACTATATGACTCATGCTTAACCTTTCGGTCCGTGTTCCGAGGCCATGTCTGTACATGCTAGGCTCGCCAAGTTAGAACCTTAGTATTCGCGTGTGTAACTGTTTTACACCCGAAATATGGTCGTGGATCCAAGAACACCCGATCATCACGTGATGTCTTGGAGCGACGAAAACATAATCGGTGCATACTAAAGGAAGAACACATTCTTATCTTGATATTTAAATGAGGGATCATCTTATTATGCTAACAAAGCGCTAAACAAGCAATATAAGATGCTATCAAACTTCATATGTTTATTAGTGAAATGATATGGTTCCCGCAGATGATCTCTATCATGTGCATCGTGGTATGATCACTATCATACCTATATGTGTAAATCCAAGGTCTATGGATTTTACACGCTATGTGTGTTGTAAGAGTATCATCTCATACTTCTACTTACAACACTACCATATCATAACACTAGCCCAGCAACAATCTAAACTAGACGGCTCTAATTTATCCATTGCAAGTTTTACGTGGCTTAGGGCTTTCGAGATAGAACCGTTCTTACCTACGAACATGAACCACAACGAGGATAATCAAATTGTTGACAACTCGCTTGCAAAATAGATATTGACTATAGTAGGAGAGACAGACACCCGCTAGCCACTTATGCAAACTAGTTGCATGTCAAGCGTGGAACAGGTCTCATGTGCGAGGACATGTAAAGTTTGTCCGGGCCGCTTCATCCCACTATGCCATCAATATCCAAAATTACAATAAAGGAGCAACAACATGATCATCATCGCCCACATACTCATATGTGTACTACCCGTGTAAAGTATCTACGCATAGATCCGGCTCTGATACCACTGTAGGGTTCGCAGCATAGAAAACAAAAAATTTCCTACGATGTGAACTATATACCAATATCTATCTACTAGATACAAACAACGGGCGGATGTATATCCGTAGAGAACATACCCTTGAAGACCGACAAAGCTTAACGAGTTCAACTCGTGGTTGATGTAGACGATCTCTTGCCGATCTCAAGATCGAGAGGAAGTCCTAGCGCCGCAAATCAGCAGCGCATCCGTGCTCGCACACACGTTCGAGGCACCGAGAAACCTCCGCCTCCTCGCTCCAGCGATGCAGCGGAAGCACAACTCTTTCTTGCTGAATAGCCACCGGGAACATGTATCTCGCTAGTCCGAGACCATGGGGGATAAATTCTAGAGAGGGAGAGAGATCCTTCACGAGGAGGTGTGTGAGACAAGTGAGGAGGGGGGCTCCTTTTATAGGAGGAGGGGGGACCCCAAGGGGGTGGCCGGCGCATGGGGGATGCCCCCTTGCCCTCCCCTCTTCATGTGGGTGGACACTCCACTCACAAATCTCCTTTAAATTCCCTCCACTCAAAAGTCCACTCAAATTCCCATTAAATTTCCACCAAATTTAATGCAAACTCTCATTAAATAAAACTCTTTTATTTTATTCAGAATTTTGTCAATTACTTTAATGAAAAACATTCACAAATAACCCCTTGCTAGAATTCTATTTCACATGCATAACCACTTTATGCAATTTCACCCGAAAACCTGTTTCGGTATCTAGTGAAATAAATTCCTGCGCTTGTTCATTCTTTCGGCATGAAACATTTGCTCAAATTGGATGTCGGTGTCTCTTAAGAGTGTCACCCTACGGTTCGTGAATAATGCGGACATGATCGAGACCCCTCTCGGATCAATAATCAGAAGCGGGATCTGGAGACCCATACTGACTCCCACACATTCAACGATGACTTTCTTGTGATCGTCGGAACCTTTTACGCTAGTATCTTAATCCCTTTGTTTCACGATATATTACATGTCCGAGATTCGATCATCGGTATCTTCATACCTAGTTTGATCTCGTTACCGACATGCACTCTTTTCTCGTTCCTGTGATATAACATTCTAGTGATCAAATCACTTGCTTGCAAGCTAATTAATGTGATATCACCGAGAGGGCCCAGAGTATATCTATCCGTCATCGGGATGAACAAATTCCACTCTCGATCCATGAGCCTCAACATAACACTTTATTAGTTCTGAATCCATCTTTATAATCACCCTGTTATGGTGTGACGTTTGATGTTATCAAGAAACTCTTCCGGTGTTAGTGATTGACATGATCTCATGGTCTAAGGATTAGGATCACTTCGTAAGTTGTTATAGCAATATAAACTCAATGACTTTGATCGTAATGCTATACTTCGGATGAATGTTCATCACACCATTACACTAATGTTGTGATCCCGTTATTAACAACATCCAATGTCCATGATCAGGAAACCTTGATCATCTTGTTAATCAACGAGCTAGTTTATGAGAGAGGCATAACTATGAACTTTCTGTTTGTTTATTAAACACACATGTATTAACGTTTCCGTATTAATACAATTATAGCATGCAAAATAAACATCTATCATATACTTGGAATACACATAATAAACACTTTATTATTGCCTCTCAGGGCATATTCCCTTCAGTGTGTACACGCCTGGATGATACTACGGGGTTTTATTTGTCTGACGTGGATGGTAGCATAATCTATGGATCGTTCCTTCGCCACCTTAGCCATTTTGCAATTTCTCATTATGATATGTAATTCATATTTTCATTTATGCTTTCAGATTGTGCAATAGTTTCTGCTATGTGCATCCTAGTTATGTAAGGCTGGGTGTAATACTTAAAACATTAAGTAATAAGAGCGCCCCTCATAAAAAAACATGCCACCGGGATGTATATACCTTGAAAGTTAAATTTAGGCCGTGTGCAGATAAAAATAGTCAATTAAAAAAATATTTTTGTATGCTTAGATTGACAACAATGATTATTTATTCAGAAATCAATTTGCTAAAATTCTTGAGTTTTCTAGATCCAAAATTTCATATCAGTAACCTTGTCCAGATCCCAGTTTCAAGTGCAAAGCAAGGGAACTAACAAAGCCAAATGCCAAGGCTCCTCATGATCTCAGTTTCTAGGTCTGCTACTAGATCTACACCTCCCTTTTGTGGACACAATTGCGCTCGATTTTAGAAGGTGAAAACAAGACTCTTGCTAGGCAGGATAAATGGTAGTGTCGAAGCTCCTCATGATCTCAAATTAATTGCACATATATACGATTAATTCAATTTGAATTCTAGGAAGATTTATTTCATTATTAGTTTGGCCTCTTCTATTGTATCTTATACCATGAAGGAGGGGGAAGGGGAGAGAGATTTATGATTATTTTGTGAGTAGAACACAAGCACTAGTCAAAACATGTTATACGCATAAGTTGAACTTGCTCGGGTGTTCATACCAGCTATTGTCTCGGTTCTCCACCTAAAAAATACGATACTAACCCAGCTTTACTATATCTCTACTACCATAATAAGAGATGTGTGGGACCTGTTAACAATACCACTATCTAAAGGAAAAGAAAGCGAGTCCCGCACGAGGGTTTCCCGTGGGAAATTGCCGCACATCAAGAAAAAGATTGGTCTCTACTAGGGTCCATTGTAGATGCTTTCCCTGGACCTCTCATTTCGAAGAAAGGCGTGCCACATTTGCTACAGACATAGCTCGTCAATCTCGATTGTGATGACATGATCGAAGTGTTTCATTGCTCATGGACCAAACCAATTCTGTTGACCAATATCATTAATTAACATGTATGAACCATGTTGTAGCTAGAACAGATTAGGTACGTAGCCAAGGACACGAAGATACGACTTATAGAAGCACATATGTGTAGCTGGCAGATCAAAGGTTTGGGTCATATATAATGAAGCGAAACATAAAGTTGACGAGTGTATATATGGATGGAGCAGAATATCAGCTTCTCATATGACATAAATTAGACATACGATCAGTGGTTGAGTAGTACGTCTCAAAGTTCGGTGCCTTAAAAGCATGACAGACCCACATTATGGGTTGTGGATAAATTGAGTCTAACCATGAGGCTTTCTTAGAAGCGGCCAGTACAATCCATTGTTCCCAATGTTCGGTGGAGATCATTCCAGAACTATAGCGATCGTATCGCTATTGTAACGCACACTATTGTATAGAGCGGGATATTATTTCTAGAGTGTGGCGTTAGCTGAACTATTGTTCTTTCAGAATCAAATCTCCGAGTCATTCTTGATATTAAACGATCCAAAGTGGAAGAAGTGCTTCTTTGTCGCCACTATACTTACCCAAAAATACGAGTCACCCGATTTCGAGTGAACTTGTGATAAAGCTGATCAGAAAATATATTTTCTTCTTACGAGAGTTCCACACCCCATATTTGGTGAGAAGATTGAAAAGTCATTTACCGGGAAGGGTTATTTTAACCCGAATTTAAGAATACATCCCCCCTTGGTCTTTAGGTCGGCAAAGAACATCTCATCTATCTAGTTGATATCTTTTCTTCTTTTCACTATCTCCTTACCAGAAGAAGAATCTTAGTCGGAAATATTCCCAATCTATGTAAAACTTCTTTGGGTAATGGGAAGAAAGTTTTCATATATAATACTATATTAGTTACCATCGAATTAATGAGAACTAATCTTCCACCAAGAGATAGTAATTTTTCTTTCTAGCTGCTAAACCTTTTTTAGTCGATTCTCAACATGTTTCCATTTAGCAATTTTGAGTGTTGGCAATGTATCTGAATTACCAAATAACTATTAGGAAACTATCCTTGTTCGCAACGAAACGGTTTGGCATACCGGGCTACCTCATCTTGGACCTACCCAAAACAGAACAGTTCTCTTTTCTGAAAGTTTATTCTGAACCCAGAAAGTTGCTCCAATGCTAGTAAAATTGATTTCATGTTCCAGGACTTTTTAAGGTCATGATCCAATAAAGAATATCATAGGCGATAATGAGTCACCTCGCCTTAGACTTTTTTTTTATCAAAATAGAATTATTTTCTCTAGTATTAAATCAAAAGTTTGCCACATATATTGGACCAATCAAAGAATAGAACTATTTCTTCTAAACTAGAAGAAGTGGTTTGACCACTACCTTCGAAACAAGATGGGCGGAAAGACCTCTTTTATAAGTACCAACCACTGCAGGTGTTTAGTCTCCGGTAGCGTATGCATACTAGCTACTACATCAGTTTACAACCTAAGAAGAAGACTATTGAGTTATAATGTAAGTACTACCAAAGTAAGTACCAGAAAATATTGAAGTTGTGCATAGGCTGCTAGATGCTCATAGTGACTATCTTTTTAGTCTGGATGTTTTCTGTAGGCCGCTCATTCCGAAGAGATACATGCACGTTATTGCACATATGGACGTTACTGCAGATATGGTGCATTTCAGTTGCGTTGACATGATCGAAGTTCTCAAATGTACATGCACTGAACCAAGTACACTTATTAATGAACTCAATAGCCGACCACGAGGACCTCATGTTGTGGCAATATGTCCCTAGAAATTAGGAACATAAGGACCCGAGAGGCTAGAGATAAATTATAGGAGAACTTATATGTGGCAGGTTCATCAAAACGGTTGGTTCATATATGATGAAGTTTAATTGATGTGTGCATATGGTCCAGAAAAGTATCATCTTGTTGTACCAATAAATTAGAATTATGAGTAGTGGTTGAGTAGCACAGTTGACATGTCAGAGTTCCATGGTGTAAAATCTTGACACGGTTATCATAAAATGTTTCAAGACATGTCAATGACATAAACATGTACATTCTTTAAAATATGTCTTAACATTTCTAAAATGAGTTTACCTTATTAATCATTTTAAAATATTTTGCCAGCTTATAATGGAAGCATCAACTCCCGTGAGACAAAATGGTGCCTCCTCATGCCAATTTCTATGTTTCTGTATGATAACATTATATTTGGTGTGGGATGATTTGAACTGAGACATGAGCCTTTTTTTGCGATCACAGTGTAAAACATGGTCGCTCAATTGATGACAGGGCCAGAACATGCGATGACAAGTCTATGCGGCGTCGTTGTTCTCATGTCTTGTGTGGAGAATGTAATGACGCCTACAGCTTGCTGGCCATTCTAATTTATCCTCAATATATGAAGTTCGATTGTTTTCGAGCTAATTTAGGCCCATCTCTTGTTTGATCTGCAGGACAAAAAATCTTGCTAGAACCGCTTATGGTATGATATACTACATTACACCAAGTTGCACTTAAGAAATCAGACACGAGCTGATAAAATTAAATTTGGCCTTGTGCAAACAAAACTAGTCAATTGCAAAAACACGAAACTTTTTCAAATTGCATATTTATTGCTTTGTCCATTTGAATCATGGGAAGGTTTCTTTGTATATTTGTTAGTTGGTCCCTTCTATTACCAATCCATGTATTGGGTGAGTAGCACATGAGGTGTATTATATACATTGTATTACCAATACTAACTCGAAATCCCGTTTTGTATTAGGCACCGGTCAGAAAAGACTTTTTATTCCAGGCTAGGATATCTAGTTTGTGCACTACCTTCAAAGATGGGCTAGTAAAGCTGAATGCACTTCAGTTCCTCACCCTTCGCTGGTGTATCCATACAGGTTATTCGGTGTAACACCTCAAAAGGATAGGTACTACTCCATTTTACTTTGAGCCCTACAAAAATAAGAAGCAGAAAATATGGTTATCGCACATCCTTTGATATCAGCTCAGTATGACCAAGTGTTCCTTGTAGATGTTTCATGTAGGCCTCTCATTCCGAAGATTTGGGTGCATGTTACTGTGCATATGTTGCATTTCAACTGCGTTGAGATGATCTAAGTGATCAACCGTGCATTGACTAAACCAAGGTCACCGATTAACATCATCAACATATATGGAAAAATGTTGATTCAATATAAGACCATGATGAACCTCATGGTGTGGCAATATGAGGCGGGACATTAGGTATGCAAGGACCCATGAGGCTAGAGATACATTGTGTGGGAGCTAGCACTTATATAGTTGGGCGACGAAAAAGGTTAGGTTATATATGATGAAGTGAACAAAAGGTGATGCATATATACATTGAGCACATTGACAAATAAATCATACTTATGACAGTGGTTGAGTGGCACCTGTGGCATGTCAGATTTCCATGCAGAAAACCTTGATGACCCACGCCGCATCCTCCGTGCTAGTGTACTTGGTTTGTGGGATTATTCGAGCTGAGCCATGACAATGTGATGCATGGTGAGTCAACGACAGAGGAACATGATGCATTCTACGGTGATTGGTGTCATGATGTCGTCTATGGCGATTCATTGATTGGTGTCATGGTGTGAGAAAATGGAAGGATCCCGCCGCTTGCTATCAAGTTATCCCCCGGATCTATGAAGTTTCATTGTAATGCAAGGGTCGCAACACTAGACATTCCTATAATACTTTCTATGGAAGATTAACTGCACGCTCATTGTAATATCAACTATTCTTCTTTCGGTGCAACTTGGTCATTGCCAACTAAGACAGCAGATAGCCAATATGGTATATTAAGTGACACCATGACCGTAAAACATGAACTTTTTTTAATTGGAATAAGAACTATGAATTTTCTTCTTTGAAGATACGATTTGCTAAAATGGAAGGCTCAAATTTAACATATTTATGGCTTTGGCCATTCGAACTGATGGGAAGATTTATTTGTATATTAATTATTTTTTCTTTACAAAAGTGCACCAATCTATTCATAAGCTTCAACATCAGTACAAGAAATCATAAATGTAGGTTCTTACACCACCTAGTGATGACTACAAGCACCGGAGTGAGCCGAAGGCACGTCGCCATCCTCGTTCCTTCCTCAGTGGTGCCGGGAAAAGCTTGTCATACTAGAAGTGGTTGTATTCCCTCTGATCCAAACTAGACTAAGATTTGTTTACATTTAGATGTATCTAGTCATGTTTTAGTGCTACATACATTCAAATTTATACAAATCTGAGTCTATTATTTTAGATCGGAGGGAGTAGTAGACAAATAGAAAGTCGCCGTGCTAAAGTCCTAAAATGACCAGCGCACGAGAGTAGCAACCATTGCCTAAAAAGAGTAGCATAGATCAGAAAGAACACCAATCAAACCAGCAAGATCCGCCGAAGATACACCTCCACACGTCTTCCAACAATGTTATATGCACCGCCGGAACGGGGCTAGACGAAGAGGACTTTATTATAACTTCAGAGAACTGCCAGCACCGTCTTTCCGAGTAGGACGCAAACCCTAAACAAACAAAGCCCTCCGCCTACAACCACAGAGATCCATCGTTACTCCATAGACCTAAGACCACGGGAGGTGAGGAAGATCAGCGGCGGATGGGAGGCTACAGGGGCGATGGCCTTTTTTAGGTTCCTTTCTCGGAAGAAATGACAGGACCCTGGTCCCTTGTATTAGCAATAAGTACTTGTTTAATATTTAGGATTATTGGTGAGTAGCCCGTGCTATAGGTGGGCACATACTATTTGCAATGGGTATTCAAAGTCAAAAATAAATTGCAATGCAAAACCTAAAGCCTAATTTTTTTCAATACAACAGCACAGACAAAGATTTGACATATTATTCCATATAAATAGAAATATTCTTGAATTTTCATAATACATCATATCAAAATAGTAGAGAAATTACATGAAAATGTGCAGTACTAAACAGAAGGTTCAAGAAATTTTCCATTAGAACCACGTCATCTCAAAATACTAGAGAAAAAGAACAATAGTAAACTAATAGCACAACAACCGGATTGATGAGTAACCAATTCAGTAAATAATCTAATTTTTGTGGGGTGGGGGGGGTAATTAATGTAAATTGAAGGAGCAATTGCTGATTTACTAGTTCAGAAACTGAAAAAAATCAGCAAGGATTCAGAACCCTAACATGCAGCGTTAAGCGAGAACTTTCGGTGTATCGCCTGAACCCCACGCCACAATCCCCTGTTTGCTCTGGCCTCGCGGTTCCCGCTTCTATCTGATAGTATCGCGGCGCCAGCGGCCGCCACGACTTCGCCGCCTTCGATTTATGAAAATCTGCCGCTGAATTTGGGTCTTGGCCTTGGCCTAGATGGTTCTACGGGCCAGACACGTGAGTGGATTTTTTCTAGATGAGCCGGTCATCTAGGTATCTACCATACATGTAGTCACCTACATAAATTATGTAGTTATATCATAATTTTTTTTGGATAGAAATAATAGGTATTCAGAAGGACAGTACTACGCGTCTCCCGGGGATTTGTGTTTTTTATCCCCGGGTCTCCAGCCAACCACGTGTCTTTTTTTAATTTAAAATCCCGCTTTTGCTACAGACATAACGTAGCCAAAAACGGTTCGACCCAGAAAATAGAAAATTAGACTGGACCTCACCAGAGAGTTCGCCGGAGACATCGCCGGCGACCGTGTAGCAAAAAAGTTGTGCTAATGTAGCAAACCCGACCTCGCCGGAGATCTCACCGGAGACTTTTGCCGGTAGACCTCCGGACACCGTGTAGCAAAAAATTTATGCTATTGTAGCAAAACCATAAAACTGTGGTAGCAAAAAAAAAGTGCTAATATAGAAAAAAACAATTTCACCAGAGACATTGCCAGAGACTTTCACCGGGACCCGTAGCAAAACCTATACGCTATTGAAGCAAAACCAGTACAAGGTTGTAGCAAAAAAATCTATTAATTTAGGAAATCCGATTTTGCCCGAGGCCTCGCTGGAGAACTTGACCACAGGTAGCAAAAATTTGTTCGGGTATAGCAAAACCAGAAAACGGTTATAGCAAAAAAGGTTCAACAATTGTAGCAAAAAAATTAATTTCGCCGGACACATAGCTAGAAATTATTGGAGCAATTCAGAAACATCTATGTAGCAAAAAAGAAACCAGCTGATAGCAAAACCCCAAAAGATTACGCGGCAGAATCAACCCAGTACGAGAGAAAGAGGGTGGGCGGCCTTGACAGGACCGGCGCCTTCCTTGTGCCCCTCGTCGCCGACCTCCTCGGCGCCTTGAGCAGCAGGAGGCATGGCGTGCGACGGGCGAGCTACAGCGCCGTCGGCGCCATGACAGGAACGTGGGCGGCGCGACGGGCGAGCTGAAGGATGCTTGGCGGCGAGAGCTGCAGGGGGCAGCGCGCGAGCTGCAGCGACGGGTGCGGGCGGTGGGCGGAGCACAGCACGCGAGCTGCTGCAAGAGCTGCGTGCGGCGGAGCTGCGGACGGCAGGGTTGCAGGCTGGTTCCGTACAGATATGCCGAGAAGAAGATAAGACGTAATATACGCAAGGTGGGGCACAGGCCCACCCGGTGATAAGTGCGTGCGATCCCCCGAAGGGATTGTATCGTTTTCCTATTCAGAATCCCCCCACCCCCACCCCCACCCCCCAAAACACACACACACACACACACACACACACACACACACACACACCGGGCCCATTGCTCCATGCCTCGTCCCCCGGGCGCGGTAGCTCAAACCAGACCAGCCCACCTCCGATTTGTCGGGGCAGTTTTTGTAGCTCGGGCGTCCGAGCGCTGAGCAACCCAGCCTAGCTTGTAGCTCCACAATTTCGACAAATTTACGTCGGGGAATAAAAGCTTCTCATCCAGGATAGAGAATTGGCTTAGAAACCGAGCCTCCACGTAGCCATCATGAAGTTTCGCTCCCACTGACAGTTTTGTCCTTTCAGAGTTTTATTGGATATAATTGGTTTGTAAAGTTAGTGATATGGAGTTTTTGGGTGTCAATTCACGGGTGCTAGATAATTTTTATTGTATCACCAGTTTTGTGGGACCTATTCTGTGCACCTTTTTTTGACCGGAACTGTAACATGCCTGTTAGAGATGCTCTAAAGCTGAATATTAAACATCCTCAATTTGCACTGGAGTATATCCATACAATTACATCGGTGTAACACCTCAAACAGGGATACACCGTTCTTCTACGAGCAATACAAAAGTAAGAAGAGAAAAATATTGCTGTTACACATGCGTTGTAGGTATCAGCTCACTATGAGTAAGTGTTCATTGTAGACGATTTCTGTAGGCCTCTCATTCCGAAGATATGGGTGCATGTTACTGTACATATACTGCATTTCGAGTGCGTTGGCATGATCAAAGTGATCAACTATACATTGACCAAACCAAGTCCACCGACTAACAGTACAGCATTAACAGATATTCCCTCCGTTTAGAAATATAAGATGTTTTAGGTTTGTAAAGTAAATGCATCTAGACACTTTTTAGTCTATAGATTCATTTAAACCTACACGCTAAAAGGTGTCTAGATACATTTGTTTCACTAAGCTAAAACATCTTGTATTTTCAAACGGATGGAGTATGTAACAAATGGTAGATTCGATAGCAGACCATGATGACCTCGTGGTGTGGCAATATGAGGTGGGGCATTAGGTATGCAAGGATCAAAGAGGCTAGACATAAATTGTTGGAGCTAGCACTTATTTGTAGTTGATTTTCGAAATGGTTAGGTAATATATATATGATGAAGTGAAAAGAAAGTGACGGGAAAGTGATGCAGTTGAGCACGATTGTAATATTTTTGTAGATGAATAAATTAGACTTATGAGCAGTGGTTGAGTAGCACGTATGACCTGTCAGAGTTCCACGAGGTAAAAGCTTGACGGCCCACGCTCCACTCCGCCGTGCTAGTGTGTATTTGCTTTGTGGGATAATTCGAGCTGAGCTACCACGACGATGACGAAGGAACAAGATGCGGCCTATATATTGTGATCTGTGTAGTTGTGCATCATTGTCCTAAATTACACCAAGTTGTACTTAAGAAATCAGATATGAGATGGTAAAATTAAATTTGGGCCTTGTGCAAACAAAACTAGTCAATTGCAAAAACATGAACTCTTTCAAATCGCATATTTATTGCTTTGTCCATTTGAATCATGGGAAGGTTTTTTGTATATTTGTTAGTTGGTCCCTTCTATTACCAATACATGTATTGGGTGAGTAGCACACGAGTTGTGTTACATGTATTGTATTGCCAATACTGACTCAAAATCCCATTCGTGTATTAGGCACCGATCAGGAAAGGCTTTTTTATTCCGGGCTAGGATATCTGGTTTGCGCACTACCTTCAAAGAAGATGGGCTAGTAAAGCTGAATGCACTACAGTTCCTCAACCTGGGATGTATCCATACAGGTTATTACCATAGTGTAACACCTCAAAAGGATAGATACTACTCCATTTTACTATGAGCCCTACAAAAATAAGAAGCAGAAAATATGTCGGTCGCACATCCTTTGATATCAGCTCAGAATGACCAAGTGTTCCTTGTAGATGTTTCCTGTAGGCTTCTCATTCCAAAAATATGGGTGCATGTTTCTGCGCATATGATGCATTTCGACTGCATTGACATGATCGAAGTGATCAACTACACATTGACCGAACCAACTCCAACTATTAATAGCATTAACAGATATGGAAAAAATTATAGATTTCGATAGTAGACCATAATGACCTCGTGGTGTGGCAATATGAGGCTAGAGCTAAGTTGTGGGAGCACTTGTATATGTAGTTGCTCGGTCAGAAATGTTAGGTCATATATGATGAAGTGAATACAAAGTGATGTGTATATATATACGGTTGAGCACAATATAAGTTTCTTTTGTAAATGAGTAAATTAGACTTATGATCAGAGGCTGAATAGCATGTGTGACGTGTCAGAGTTCCATGATATAAAAGCTTGATGGCCCATGCTCCCCTCATTTGTAGGCCTGTCTCCATGATTTGGAGGCCCCGGTACGACTTATAAAAATAGGTCTTAATTTCTGTACATACTCAAGAACTAGTATAACAAAATCACACGTTTAATTTATATTATAACTTCCGAATGTGCTATGCCGTACATATTGTGATTGGTGTCATTGTGCATCATTGTCTTGTGAGATAATGGAACTGTGGAAATATGCCCGCCGCCTGTTAAGTTATCCCCTTGACCTGTGAAGTTCTATTGCGAACCATGAACTACAACCAACTCCTTATGCAAGGGTCGCAGCTCTAGACACACGGATGATACCTTCTGACTAGGGTGTCGGTTGGGATTCCACCCAAATATAGTTCATGTACACACGGATGATACCTTCTGACTAGCGTGTCGGCGTCCGTCGAAATAGCAACTTGGAAAACAATAAAACTGGAATCAGTAGTTGGTCTCTAGGCCTCACCCCTGCATAGGTCCCCTGGCTGGCTATGCACTGCCGAAGAACAGGTACTAACAAAATTGCCAAAACAACATTTGGAGATGCGGGGTATCGATCCCCGTGCCTCTCGCATGCTAAGCGAGCGCTCTACCATCTGAGCTACATCCCCTTTCGTGTCAATTTTTAATTTTGACATAGCTTAATGCTTAAACTACTTAACAGTTCAGCCGAGATGTCTTTGAATCCAGGAAATTACGCTCCAGATACTGGACGATTATAACCATATATGCAGAGATCGGCAGCCTGACGTGGCCCAACGATACCTTCTCCAAGCCTATCCTACTTCGAGGCCCAAATCAGAATTCGATCTCCCCCACCCCTCCCGCCACAGAACAAGAGAGTCCCAAACGTCCCGTTCATGCATTAACTTCGGCGGACTGTGGTTGGACATGGCAGAAAGACGTACATGTCCTCCTAAAATTCTCATGTCTATTTTGAAATGCAAGTCAGATCGTACAGTTATAATACTGTGGATAATTCATTTTGTCAAACCGATTCATAGGAAAAATGATTCGTAGGAAAAATATTCATTCCAGCCTTTAAATTCCTCTTGTTTCACTCCCGAAAGAAGGTGATGAAGATTTTCATTCATATCACAGAAAATTTTCACGGGGATTCGACCCAAGAATAGAAACATCGTTTTTTTTTGGAGTCAAAGAAAGCAAAGCTTATAAACGAATTGTGTCTCTGAGGAACCTATTGCGCGAACCATTTGCATCATTTACAGATTCTTTCTCAATCCGAGGATGCTCTTTCCTAAACATATTCCATTCCAAGTGAGACATCGCAATGCAGATAGAAAAAAATGTATCGTTAAAATTGCTTTTTTGCTTGTCCAGGATTAGTATATACACCTATTACCAGCTCAAATCAATATCTCTCTACTACTTCATCCATACTATGTTGGTCAAGTTTCCCTATACTAGCATGTTGGTTCCTTCGAACCGTACCAACAATGAGGTTCGTTTTATCTTTCTTGAATCACCTTGTTTGGGAAAACATGATTGGCAACCGGATCTGGACACCCCTCTTTCACATTGGTGGTTATCCATGGGTTCCGCCAAGTCGAGACATCAATGACCTCTAGGCGCCGATTACTTTGGTTTACTGGTGCATTTAGATGCACCACAACGACATAGTATTCAATTGCGCAGCATAGCCAACTCAAATTGTAAACGGGAAAATTAGGACAAAGTATGAAACCTGGCGGGGTTAGCGGGTCTATTCAGCGGAGAGGCCTACGGTTTTCCCCTGTTGATGCTGGAGTGGTTGCTTGGCGGTGATATACTGGTTGGATGGTCTAGATCTAATGGTTGGACAGTCCGGATCTGTTGGACCTGACCCTCTAGATCTTTTTATATTGGTGTAGATAAATGCAGCTACCGCAAGAAAAAAAATAAGGCAAAGAATTATTGATGGAAGACACCAACACATAGAACGGAGCTACCAACAATGGAAGATACATGGCTGGTTATGTATGCAAAATTTTCCTAGGTAGAAGTTGGCTGATCAATTGTGACAAACTTCGGTTCGATTGAGCAATTTGTGTGCTCGTTTGTGAAACTGATAGCTATCTATATGTATTGTTGCACTGTTATATCATATTTCGATATGCGATGTGTGTTATAAAATTATGATGATATTTGGAAGGGGACGTTGGCTAAGTCACCAAATAAGCTATTCCGGCAAAGGGAACGAGAGATGCTCATGAAGTATGGGATGATACGATCATCGGCTCTGATACCAAGATAAGCGGCCCGTTTGGAGCAAGTGATCGATATAGCTAATTTTTAACCTTTGAAATTTTGAATTTTAACTTCTCAAATAATTTCAAAAAATAGTTCTAGGACGTAGTCAATGTTGTATTCTACCATAGTGTAAACTTTTGAAATACATTATATTTTGGACTTAGCAAAAAAGATAGATCCAGATTTTTGTTGTCGTCTCATCCTTATTATTTATGAGACATGGTACCTCATGCCCCACCCCAGCCCACCCCAAGGGCGACGGGGATTCCTCCACCGCATCCCATCCAACCTCTCCTCTATCCATCTCTCCCCCGCCGCCGACAGGGACCTCCAGGCGCGTCCCGGGTGGCGTCGGTGGCGGCAGTCTGTCCCTCCCAGAGTTGGTGGAGGTGGGATCTGGATCTCATCCTCCCCGGTGGGGGTGCTCCTCGGGTGGCGGCGGTCCGGCAATGGACGGGAGATGGCAACATGGTGGCGCGTCTACAGGAAGTAGGGTGGCGCTGCAGGTAGCAGGCGGCAGGCGGAGGTGAGGTTGTGCTGGCTAGGCTTAATCGTCCCAAATCTAGGCCCCTAGGGCTCCAAGGTCTGGGGTTGGCTGACGGGCCCTGCCCTCTGCATGACCTGCCGGCAGTAGCAGGGTACCTCGTGTAGGGATCAAGTGGCAGCTGTGCCTGGGCTTGTTGCGGCATGGCTGCGGACTTCGCGAGCTCTTCTGGACCCGAACAAACCCTCTTGGAACCGGTGTGCCCTCGCGGCGGCTTCACGGGTCTACTGGAACCGGACGGATCTAACTGAAATAGGGTGTTTGTCGTCGCATTCGGTCGACTACCACCCAGGCGGTGGAGGTAGTTACCTCCCGCGCGGACGTGGTTCTGCTGGACCGATTCTAGCTACTTTTCGCCCCTGCTTTATAGACCTCGTGACAGAAATCTCGATGAGTTGATGATGGTGGCTTCGTGATGGCGGTGGCGCATGCTCGTGGACGGCAAGTTTGGTGGTGGCGAGGCCTCGTCCTCACGGGGCTCCTGTGCAACCGGACCGTCCAACGATTGTGGATAGGGATTTGGGGAGAAATCCTTGTCGGCTTGTCCGACACTGACGCGGTTCCCCCTGCAGGTGGCATCTCTCCTTCCTGAAGGGTGTCGTCCCTACCCTTCTTCAACTTCCCTATGTGTGTCGGGGAAAACCCTAGGACCATCTTTGTTCCGGACAGCAGCGATCGCTTTCCCTCTTGAGGGTTCTTCTTGGTACCCGACGAGTTGGGGCAAGGATGTGGCGCCCCGCAAAAACCACTACCAGAAAATCGCGTGTTATTTTATTCATGCATCGTCATGACATCATGCATATTTGCATCTAAAAATATTTTACTAAACCCTATTTTGTTTCCTACAATATTCCTCGTCTATTCAAATTAAAGCTCCAGTCATATCTTGTTATTTTGTTTACCTAAAAACTATTTACCAGTGTTTTAAAATAAAAATAAAATGCTTTTAGTGGGGGAGGCAGCCCGGCCCGTAGGCCAGGCCACCTACTACCCGGCTGGCCCAGCCCGTTTTGGCCAAACCCTATCTATCCTGCCGAACCCTAACCCTAACCCTAGCCTCACCCCTGGCCTAATCCCCCAGCCCCACTCCTCACTCCCTCCTCCCGCCGCCACCCAACACACCCCGGCCACACACACCACAGCGGACACGCCACACACGCACACACCCGATCCCCAGGAACCGCCCTCTCCCACACAGAGCACGTCGCCCCACCCGCCCGACAACCTCCCTCGGTCTCACCAACCTCCACTGCCGCCGTCCTGCCCCGGTCGCTCCTTCCCTCGCCGTCCCCCATCTGCCTCTCTACTCTGCTCGCCAAGAGCCCCGCCGCCGGCCTTCCTCCCCTGAACCGCGGGCCTCCCCTCCCTCTCCTTCGTCTCCACCGCCCTCTGCTGCCGTCCTCGCTGCCCGCTCCCCCCCGTCGAGCTCTGCGCCCTCCTCGGCCTCCCCAACGTCGCCGAGCTCCCCATCCCGTGTCTGACGCCGCCGTCGCCGGCGGGCCCCTCCGCGAGCGTCCCTCCCCGCCACCTCCTCTAGCCCGCGGCCCGAGCACGCCACGCCCCCGTCGTCGCCGTCCGTCGACCTGCGCCTTCCCTCTCGGCCGCGACCTCCTCTGCATCCTCCAGCCACCGCCGCCGTCCTGCCGTGGCCGGTCCTCCCTGCGCCCTCTCCGAGCGACGCTGGCCGCGCGCCATGCGCCGTCACCGACCCCGGCCTCCGCGAGTCGCCACCCAACTCCCCACCTCGCATGGCGCCGCTCACCTCCCCGACACGCAGAGCCCTGCGCCGGCCCGTCCCCGGCACCAGAGCTCCACTTGTGGCCGACCTGCGAACCCGGGTCGTCGTCCTATGCTTCACCCATCACCGGTGCCTGTAGGGGTTCGTAGCATGGAAAACAAAAATTTTCTATCGCATACAAACAAACAAGCCAAGATCTATCTACTAGATTGTAGCAACGAGTCGATGGTATAACTTACCCTCGAAGATTCCAAAGCGTTTAACGAGAGCGGATTCTCGTGG
Organism: Avena sativa; assembly: GCA_916181665.1. Lineage (NCBI taxonomy): Eukaryota > Viridiplantae > Streptophyta > Magnoliopsida > Poales > Poaceae > Avena > Avena sativa. Next base: position 295,528,075 of record OV702282.1, read on the forward strand.
GTGATGTAGTCGTACTCTTTCCGATCTCAAGATCGTGTAGACGATCCTTCCGGCGCCACGTTCCGGTAGCGCTCCCGCAGTCGGTCACACGTTCGGTACTCGACGAAGACCTTCCTCTCCCTTGTTCCAGTAGGTAGCGGAGGTTGTAGCACTCTCCTCGCGATTCCGGCAGCACAACGGCGTGGTACCGGAAGTAGAGGGGAAATCCCGCAGGGCTTCGCCTTAAGCCGGTGCGAGTATGGTGGAGCTTATGAGAGAGGCTATTAGTGGTCTAGTAATTAGACACACCAATTAGAAGGCTCTAAACCAATTAGAAGGCTCTAAACCGCTGGCTAAAGCAATTAGAAGCTCTAAACCAAAACGGCTCTAAACCGGAGGTAGAAGATAGGAACTTGTGTGTTCTAGGAGGGGAGCCCTGCCCCTCCTTTTATGGGTGGGGAGGCGCGGCCAGGGGAGGGGAGTCCCTCCCCAAGTCGGCCTTGGGCTGGGCGCCGGCTTGGAGGAGTGGGACTCCTCCTCCAAGTTGGTTCCAACTCCTCTTGCTTGTTCCCACAGTTTCCTGTTTCCCACAGTTTCCTGTTTTAGCCGTTTGACTTTCAAACTGGCAATTTGACTTTCATGTTTTTGGAACAGCAAGAACACTTAGTACATGATGCAATCATTCAATGACACACTCATGTACCCTCCCCCCCCGGAGTGCCGGACAATCCGGAACCTTCTAGAACATTCCCGATGAAAACACCGGAATCATTCCCGAACTCCGAAACGGGACTTTCCTTATATGAATCTTATTCTCCGGACCATTCCGGATCACCTCGTGATATCCCGGATCCCATCCGAGACTCCGAACAACATTCGGTCTCTTTCTCATAATACCATAACTACTCAAAACAACGCCGAATCCTTAAGTGTGTCTCCCTACGGTTCGTGAATTATGCGGACATGATCGAGACACTTCTCTGAACAATAACCAATAGAGGAATCTGGAAATTCATATGGCTCCCACATATTTCTACGATTACTTTGTGATCGAATGAACCACTTACATACGATACCAATTTCCCTTTGTCTCACGATATGTTACTTATCCGAGGTTATGATCGTCGGTATCTCTGCATACCTAGTTCAACCTCGTTACTGATAAGTACTCTTTTCTCGTTCCCGTGATATGTGATCCCTTGTGACCAAGTCACATGCTTGCAAGCTAATTGGATGACATTCCACCGAGAGGGCCCAGAATATATCTATCCGTCATGTGTATGGACAACTCCCACTCTTGATCCATGTGTCTCAACCAATACTTTCCGAACACTCAATGCCACCTTTATAACCACCCAGTTACGGTGTGGTGTTTGATGTCATCAAAGCATCCATCCAGTAAAGGTGATATGCATGATCTCATGGTCGAAGGAATTAGGTTACTATGTATCAGAAAGCATATAGCAATTGAACTAATGAAATGACTTTGATCTTTATGCTACGCTTATCTATAGGAGTATGTCCACCATATCATTCTCCTAACGATATGATCTTGTTGTTGATAACATCTCAATGTTCATGATATGGAAACCACAATCATTTAATCAACCAACAAGCTAGTGAAGTATAGAGGCTATACTAGGGACTTCAATTTAAGTTTACAATTCACACAAGTATTAATGTTTCCTTGTTAATACTATTATAGCATGAATATAAACATTTATCATAAACACAAAGATATAATAATAACTATATTTATTATTGCCTCTAGGGCATATCTCCAACAGTCTCCCACTTGCACTAGAGTCATCTAATCTAGATTACATGGTAATATACCGAACACCCATGGCAGTTTGGTGTTGGTCATGTTTTGCCCTCGGGAGAGGTTTAGTCAACGGATCCGCCACATTCAGATCTGTGTGTACTTTGCAAATCTTTATATCCCCATCCTGGATATGTTCTCGAATAGCGTGAAAACGCAGCTTGATATGCTTCAGCTTCTTGTGTGACCTTGGTTCTTGCGCATTGGCTATGGCGCCCATGTTATCACAGTAGATAGACATTGGGTCCAGCGCACTTGGAACCACACCCAGCTCTGTAATGAACTCTTTCATCCATATCGCTTCTTGTGAAGCCTCCGAAGCAGCCATGTATTCCGATTCAGTTGAAGATCTCGCCACAACGCTTTGCTTTGCACTCCTCCAGCTAACTGCTGCACCATTCAAAATAAATACGTACCCAGATTGTGATTTAGAATCATCTGGATCGGTGTTCCAACTAGCATCGGTGTAACCATTAACAACGATCTGTTCATCACCTCCATAAGAAAGAACCATATCCTTAGTTCTTCTCAAGTACTTAAGGATGTTTTTGACCGCTGTCCAATAATCCACTCCTGGATCACTTTGATATCTGCTAGTTAGACTAACAGCATATGCGATGTCGGGTCTAGTACATAGCATGGCATACATTAGAGATCCTATGGCTGAGGCATAGGGAGTCTTACTCATCCTTTCTCTATCTTCTGCCGATGTTGGACTTTGAGTTTTACTCAAGGTCGTATTGGGCAACATGGGCAATAACCCTTTCTTGCTTTCTTCCATTCCAAACTTCTTTAGAACTTTGTCCAAATATGTACTCTGTGACAATGATATTTGGCGTTTCGATCTATCTCTATAAATCTTTATGCCTAATATGTAAGCTGCTTCGCCAAGATCCTTCATTGAAAAACTATTATTCAAATATTCCTTGACACTATTAAGAAGGTCTACATCATTCCCAATCAACAATATGTCATCCACATACAGTATTAAGAATGCTACAGAGCTCCCACTCACTTTCTTGTAAATACAAGCTTCTCCATAAGTTTGTATAAAACCAAAACTTTTGATTACCTTATCAAAATGTTGATTCCAACTTCGGGATGCTTGCTTCAATCCATAGATGGACCGTTGAAGCTTGCATACCTTGTTAGCATCTTTAGGATCGACAAAACCTTTGGGTTGCATCATATACAACTCTTCATCAATGTCTCCATTGAGGAATGCTGTTTTGACATCCATCTGCCATATCTCATAATCATAATATGCAGCGATTGCTAACATAATCCTCACAGACTTTAGCTTCGCTACCGGTGAGAAAGTCTCATCGTAGTCAACTCCTTGAATTTGTCGAAACCCTTTTGCGACAAGTCGAGCTTTATAGACAGTAACATTACCATCAGCATCTGTTTTCTTCTTGAAAATCCATTTGTTCTCGACAGCCTTCCGGCCATCCGGTAAGTCCACCAAAGTCCATACTTGGTTTTCGTACATGGATCCAATCTCGGATTACATGGCTTCTTGCCATTTATTGGAATCTGGGCTCATCATCGCTTCCTCATATGTCTCGGGGTCATCGGTGTTGTCCACCAACATGACACTCATAACGGAATCATACCAATCTGGAGTGGTACGAGTTCTCGTTGACCTCCGAGGCTCTGTAGCAACTTCAACCGAAGTTTCATGATCACCATCATTAGCTCCCTCTCTAATTGGTGCAGGCACCACAGGAACTTCTTCCGGTGCTGCGCTACTCGCAATTTCAAGAGAAGGTTCGACAACCTCGTCGAGTTCTACTTTCCTTCCAGTCAATTCTTTCGAGAGAAATTCCTTCTCTAGAAAGGATCCATTCTTGGCAACGAATGTTTTGCCTTCGGATCTATGATAGAAGGTATACCCAATAGTTTCCTTCGGGTATCCTATGAAGACGCATTTTTCCGCTTTGGGTTCAAGCTTGTCCGGCTGTAACTTCTTTACATAGGCTTCGCATCCCCAAACTTTAAGGAACGACAATTTAGGTTTCTTCCCAAACCATAATTCATACGGTGTCGTTTCAACGGATTTAGACGGAGCCCTATTTAAAGTGAATGCGGCTGTTTCTAATGCATAACCCCAAAATGATAGCGGTAAATCTGTAAGTGACATCATAGAACGAACCATATCTAAGAGAGTTCGATTACGACGTTCGGACACACCATTACGCTGTGGTGTTCCTGGCGGTGTCAATTGTGAAAGTATTCCGCACTTCTTTAAATGCTCGCCAAACTCGTAACTTAGATATTCACCTCCACGATCAGAACGTAGAAATTTAATCTTCTTGTTACGCTGATTCTCTACCTCACTTTGAAACTCCTTAAACTTCTCGAAAGTTTCGGACTTATGTTTCATGAAATAGATATACCCATATCTACTCAAGTTATCTGTGAAGGTAAGAACATAACGATAACCACCGCGCGATGCTACACTCATTGGACCACATACATCGGTATGTATGATTTCCAATAAGTCCGTAGCTCGCTCCATCATACCAGAAAATGGAGTCTTAGTCATTTTGCCCATCAGACATGCTTCGCATCTATCAAGTGATTCAAAATCAAGTGATTCAAGAAGTCCATCGGAATGGAGTTTCTTCATACGCTTCACTCCAATGTGACCAAGACGACAGTGCCACATATAGGTCGAATTATCGCTTGATTTCAAACGTTTAGCTTCAATATTGTTGATATGTGTATTTCCACTATCGAGATTCAATAAGAATAGACCATCTATCAAAGGTGCATGTGCGTAAAACATATTACTCATATAAATCGAACAACCATTATTCTCTGACTTAAACAAGTAACCGTCTCGCAATAAACAAGATCCTGAGATAATGTTCATGCTCAACGCAGGCACTAAATAACAATTATTTAAGTATAAAACTAATCCCGATGGTAGATGAAGAGGTAGCGTGCCGACCGCGATCACATCAACCTTTGATCCGTTTCCCACGCGCATCGTCACCTCGTTCTTCGCTAGCTTCCGTTTATTCTGCAGCACCTGTTTCGAGTTACAAATATGAGCAACCGAACCAGTATCAAATACCCAGGCACTACTACGAATACTAGTGAGATACACATCAATAACATGTATATCAGATATACCTTTCTTCTTGATGTTGCCGTTCTTCAAATCCGCCAAGTACTTTGGGCAATTCCGCTTCCAGTGACCTTCTCCCTTGCAGTAAAAACACTCAGTTTCAGGCTTTGGTCCAGCCTTGGTTTTCTTCGTCGGCGTGGCAACTTTCTTACCACCCTTCTTGAAGTGTCCCTTTTTCTTAGACTTGCCTTTCTTGAATTTGGTGGTCTTATTGACCATCAACACTTGGTGCTCTTTCTTGATCTCCACTTCTGCAGATTTTAACATAGCAAATAGTTCTGGCAACTCTTTGTTCATGTTCTGCATGTTGTAGTTCATCACAAAGTTCCTGTAACTTGGTGGCAATGACTGGAGAACGCGGTAAACCCCCAAAGCATTAGGAATCACTATACCCAAGCTTTGAAGTTTGTTTGCGTGCCCAGACATCTTAAGCACATGCTCACTGACGGAGCTGCCCTCTTCCATCTTGCAGTTAAAGAACTTTTCAGAAGCCTCATAGCTTTCAATTGCCGCATGAGTCTCAAAAATCAATTTGAGATCCTCGACAATATCATATGGGTCTGACTCTTCAAACCTTTTCTGAAGCTCCGATTCTAAACCATACAAGATAGCACACTGAACTATGGAGTACTGATTCTTCCGAGCGAGGTAAACATTCTTTACTTCATCGGGAGCATCAGCTGCAGGTGGGTCACCCAGCGGTGCATCCAGCACATAGGTCAAATTACCAGCTGTGAGGACAATCCTCAAATTGCGGAACCAATCCGCGAAGTTGCTTCCATTGTTTTTCAACTTTTCTTTCTCTAGGAACGCATTAAAATTGATGGTAGGGGCTGCCATTGATCTACAACATATTTGCAATAGTTTAGACTAAGTTTATGACAAATTGAGTTCAAATTAATTAATGAAATTAAACTAGGTGAACTCCCACTCAAAACAACATCCCTCACATTGTTTTAGTGATCACACGAACCAAATCCACTACATCAACACCGATCATCACGAGAGTTGATATAGTTTCAATGGCGAACAATCATCATGTTCATCATATCTACTATATGATTCATGCTTTACCTTTCGGTAATCCGTGTTTTTCAGACCATGTCTGTACATGCTAGGCTCGTCAAGATCAAACCTTAGCCACCGCATAAGCAAATCTGGCTTGCTTACGTTGTATACACTTGCGGAATCTAACACACCCGATCATCACGTGGTGCTTCGAAACAACAAGCTTTAGCAATGGTGCTAGCTAAGGGCGAACACTTTATGATTTGAAATTCATGTGCATGAGGGATCATCTTATAATGCTACCGTCGTCTACTAAGCAATACAAGATGCATAAAGGATTAACATCACATGCAATTCATAATATGTGATATGATATGGCCTTTCTTCTTTGTGCTTCCGATCTCCATCTTCAAACACGAACATGATCTCCATCATCACCGGCATTGCATCAAGGTCAATGACGCTTCACCATGGTTGTCGTCCACCGGCTTCAACTATTACAACTACTTTGAATAGACACGCGGGTCTTAACATAAATTAAAGACAACCATATGGCTCCTGCCGGTTGCCAACTTACAATAAGGAACATTGCATACATCAAATATAATCACAATCATGGCCATATCACATCACTGCACACCCCTGCAAAACAAAGTTAGACGCCTCTACTTTCTTTGCATATTTTACGTGGTTTGGGGCTTTCAATAAGTGTCGTTCTAACTTACGAACAAGAACCACAACATTGATACTAGCATTGTTGATCACCCGTTGTAAATTGGATCTTAACTATGCTAGGAGAAACAGGCACCCGCAAAGCCACTTATGCAATACAAGTTGCATGTCAAGCGTGGAGCAAGTCTCATGAACGATGTCATGTAAGGTTAGCCCGGGCCGCTTCATCCCAACATACCGCAAGATGCAAAGTACACAAAAAGCAATCTACAATAAAAGCATCAACGCCCACAATGACCATTGTGTTCTACTCGTGCAACAGATCTACATATAGACACGGCTCTGATACCACTGTAGGGGTTCGTAGCATGGAAAACAAAAATTTTCTATCGCATACAAACAAACAAGCCAAGATCTATCTACTAGATTGTAGCAACGAGTCGATGGTATAACTTACCCTCGAAGATTCCAAAGCGTTTAACGAGAGCGGATTCTCGTGGGTGATGTAGTCGTACTCTTTCCGATCTCAAGATCGTGTATACGATCCTTCCGGCGCCACGTTCCGGTAGCGCTCCCGCAGTCGGTCACACGTTCGGTACTCGACGAAGACCTTCCTCTCCCTTGTTCCAGCAGGCAGCGGAGGTTGTAGCACTCTCCTCGCGATTCCGGCAGCACGACGGCGTGGTACCGGAAGTAGAGGGGAAATCCCGCAGGGCTTCGCCTTAAGCCGGTGCGAGTATGGTGGAGCTTATGAGAGAGGCTATTAGTGGTCTAGTAATTAGACACACCAATTAGAAGGCTCTAAACCAATTAGAAGGCTCTAAACCGCTGGCTAAAGCAATTAGAAGCTCTAAACCAAAACGGCTCTAAACCGGAGGTAGAAGATAGGAACTTGTGTGTTCTAGGAGGGGAGCCCTGCCCCTCCTTTTATGGGTGGGGAGGCGCGGCCAGGGGAGGGGAGTCCCTCCCCAAGTCGGCCTTGGGCTGGGCGCCGGCTTGGAGGAGTGGGACTCCTCCTCCAAGTTGGTTCCAACTCCTCTTGCTTGTTTCCCACAGTTTCCTGTTTCCCACAGTTTCCTGTTTTAGCCGTTTGACTTTCAAACTGGCAATTTGACTTTCATGTTTTTGGAACAGTAATAACACTTAGTACATGATGCAATCATTCAATGACACACTCATGTACCCTCCCCCCGGAGTGCCGGACAATCCGGAACCTTCTAGAACATTCCCGATGAAAACACCGGAATCATTCCCGAACTCCGAAACGGGACTTTCCTTATATGAATCTTATTCTCCGGACCATTCCGGATCACCTCGTGATATCCCGGATCCCATCCGAGACTCCGAACAACATTCGGTCTCTTTCTCATAATACCATAACTACTCAAAACAACGTCCCCAATCCTTAAGTGTGTCTCCCTACGGTTCGTGAATTATGCGGACATGATCGAGACACTTCTCTAAACAATAACCAATAGAGGAATCTGGAAATTCATATGGCTCCCACATATTTCTACGATTACTTTGTGATCGAATGAACCACTTACATACGATACCAATTTCCCTTTGTCTCACGATATGTTACTTATCCGAGGTTATGATCGTCGGTATCTCTGCATACCTAGTTCAACCTCGTTACTGATAAGTACTCTTTTCTCGTTCCCGTGATATGTGATCCCTTGTGACCAAGTCACATGCTTGCAAGCTAATTGGATGACATTCCACCGAGAGGGCCCAGAGTATATCTATCCGTCATGTGGATGGACAAATCCCACTCTTGATCCATGTGTCTCAACCAATACTTTCCGAACACTCAATGCCACCTTTATAACCACCCAGTTACGGTGTGGTGTTTGATGTCATCAAAGCATCCATCCAGTAAAGGTGATATGCATGATCTCATGGTCGAAGGAATTAGTTTACTATGTATCAGAAAGCATATAGCAATTGAACTAATGAAATGACTTTGATCTTTATGCTACGCTTATCTATAGGAGTATGTCCACCATATCATTCTCCTAACGATATGATCTTGTTGTTGATAACATCTCAATGTTCATGATATGGAAACCACAATCATTTAATCAACCAACAAGCTAGTGAAGTATAGAGGCTATACTAGGGACTTCAATTTAAGTTTACAATTCACACAAGTATTAATGTTTCCTTGTTAATACTATTATAGCATGAATATAAACATTTATCATAAACACAAAGATATAATAATAACTATATTTATTATTGCCTCTAGGGCATATCTCCAACAGTGCCGCCTCCGCCTGGGTCGCCTCAACCCCATTCTCCGGCGGTGTCCCGCCTCCTCCTTCGCAGGCCCTGCCTCTACCTCGCAGTCGCGCGACACCGGCGTCTCCTCACAGACGGGCGTCGCTCGTGTCCTCCTTCCGTCTCCTCTAGCGCTAATGCCTAACCATGCGCCAAGGTTCTGGCCATCTGTTTGATTTCTATCTGTGACCGCCCGCTAATGGCCTCGAGTTTGTATGCTAAGTTCATCACCAAGATCCCCTAAAGTCCGTTTGTCTCGGAGTTGGCGTTGGGTCCTACTGGTGGGTTCCAAGACTTCCTTCGATAGTAAGCCCGAACCGAAAAGCGACGAAGGCGACCCGAAGACCCCGTACCCGAAGGCCTTTGACAAGGAACGACAAGATCTACATCACGGACCCGTAGACCCCGGTGCGACAAGTACTCCTTCCCGGACGCCAAGTTCGCCAAGAACCCGGATGCCGAGGTCTTCATCCCGGTATGACAAGCACTTCGCCGCGGAACGCCAAGGTCTTCATCCCGAATGCCAAGACCGACCCGATACACGGACCCGACAAGATCTTCGCGACGGCAAGATCGACCGCTTGGACCCAAGTTCTCCTCTTGTATCGGAACCTCGATCCCTGTTGAACCCTGTCGAACCCCGAACCCCCAGAGCCCAAGATCTTCCGAACCCAGATGTGTGACCCTTATCCGAGAACCCTATTTTATAAATTGTCAACTATATAAATTGTTGCATATTTAAATTGCCATGTTTGCATACATATTTGTGTGGTTTGGGGGCCTTATGCCGTTTCACCTCATAATTAAATATGGAGATCATATGTGGACATTTCTAGTCCCATATTAGTTCCATTTAAATTTGTGTAGCGAACCGGTGTTATCTTTTGCCTTGTTAAGACAACATTTAAATTGCGGGGTGTCTAAACAACTTGAACCATCTAAGTAAATGTCGGGACCCCGGTTCCGCTTAATATGGCCTAATTGCATCGCATCTTTGCCATGTCATGCGTCATACATGCATCATGCCCGATCTTTTGCCGTAGTATTAAATATTGCATCCGGTGTTTATTCTAGTGTTTTGGTTCTTCGCGGATAAGGCCGTTGAGTTGATGCGAGTGTCGACCCGATCTTCGGTTGAACCTTCGGCAATGTTTATCAGGCGAGCACCTCCCCCTTTCTACCTATCTGACTTTATAGTATTTATTTCCCTCATGTTGATCTATTGCTATCTGTGTTGCGATGCTCTAGTTTCCGTACCCGTGACATCCCTTGCAGCCTTATACTGCCTTGGACACAACCTATTACCTGTTGTTTGGTAGATAGTTGGACTTGCGCGTCGTAGTCGCTTGCTCAAGTGCTGTTGCGTGTCGTCCAGTACCACAGTTGTTGGAGTATTGCCGCATGTTTATGTTGGAGTTGATCATAACTTTAATTACTGTTTAATAACTAAAATTGAAGTAGGTAAATGCAGAGGCACAGGTGGGCAATAGATGTTATTTGGTTGTTAACCGTCCACTTGTGTCCCGTAGGACCCCGAGTACTTGATACCTGTTCCTTGAATATTCGCGCTATCCACATCCGGGAGGATTATGGGACCCCCCTGAGCCAGAGCTTGATTCATTCTTATTTCTTGGGGCCACAAACTAGTTTGAGGTTTTATTTACTATCCTGTACCTATGCCATGCTTTACTGCTTTATTTAAATTGTGCGAGGAGCACCTGTACTGTTTAGGATCGTGACCCGTTTTCGTGGTATCGACAAGCCCAGTCACACTTTCGGGTTCCCAGTCGTTTACAGCCGGCCCCACAAACCTTGAGTCCGTCTCGAAGTCAGCTAACTTCGTTGCGGGTATACTTAATGGGGTGGCCCCCTGAAATATTTCTGAATCTTGTGATTGCTTTGTCGTGAAAGCCTCGTTGGGTTTTGATTTGGTTTTTCCGAGGTTGATCGAGTGTGTGTTGCTATTTGTGCACCCCTGCAGGGTAAAACTTTCTGAAAGCCGTGTCCGTGGTTATGGACGACTTGGAGCACAGTATCTCGATCATAGACAACTATAACTAAAGTAGTGCTATAAATTTGACTTTATAATGACTAGTAATCAGCTTCACTATAATGGAATGGCTAAATAAAATTGCCAACAATTGCTTGTTTGGGTTGTCGCTTGCTACCATTGTACCTGACTAGTAAGTATTGCAACTATAACGGAATGGCTAAATAAAAGTACCAACAACTGCTGGGTTTTGGGGATATCTCATGCCAACTGCATCTGACTAGTAAGTGTTGCAACTACAACGGAATGGTTAACTAAAAGTGCCCACTGCTTATTATATCAGGACGACTATCTATACCTGACTAGTAATTGCTGCAACGATAACTGAATGAATAAAACTGCCAACGGTGTGAGTTCCTCGGTTGACTTCCTCGTTTGGTTTCGAGGGGGAAATACCAGGATGGGTATGTTTGGTGGTAGCATCAGGTTGGTTCCGAATAGGTCTTTCTTACCCCCTCTGATAGCTGCTAGTTGTATCGAGTCTCTATAGGTTGTTTAGTGTATGTCGCGCTGCCGCTTCAGTCCACCATACCTATGTAGGCGAGGACCGCCGAATTCTAGCCTCGCCGTGTACTGGCCTCAGTACTGACCGCTCTCTCTTTTTCTTTTGCCCTTTGTCGGCACCCCTTTTGTTTAAGCAGGTTTTGAGATCGACGTCGTTAGCAGGGTTACCGTTCCGGCTTGGCCTGGGCAAGGTTATGGACGCCATTGGTTATTCTTCAAGGCTCTTAGCCCCATTTGCATCTTGTCCGTAGCTGGACGCTCTATCGTTTTCAAGGTGATTTGGATCTTTGTTCTGTATATCTGTATTCTTGACTCATGGAGTCGTGTTGTATATATATATATATCTGTTCTGTGGGTCCCATCGAGGACTGTTGTGTAATGTTATTACTTCGTTTTCCACCCGCATGCAAGTGCCTGGTGGGCACCTTTGAATCGATTCTATGCGGGTTTGGCGGGAATCGCTAAAACTTGCATAGGGCCAATTCTGAGGGTGTTACAAAGGAGCATGGTGGGAATTCTCCAGAGGGTGCAGCGGTTGCGGGTTACCGTCACTTAGTTGATCCATCTATGTCTCCATTTTGTTTCTTCTTTGTTTTCTTTCGAGCGTGTTTTTGCTGCTGCCCCAACATTTTCTTTCGTTTTGAGACTATCTTGGTTGTATTGTGTGGTTGCTATATTAATATAGCGGGACAAAAGCCTACTTTGAGCAGGATTTTTGTTGTCGGTGCGGTGACTAGTGAACTACAGTGAACTTTTGTCTTTCTGTGAGATCTTCTCATTTTTTTTGAGGCCAATAATGTATTTCGTTTTGAAAATTTACAGACCGATAGAATTCAACATCGACTACATCAAGATATTTTTTTGGAATTTTGAAACATTGAACCGAAGTCTTGAAACTTCAAAAAAGGGGAGCAAATGGCTACGTGCTGCCCGTGCTCCGAAGTGAAGTTTGATAGATTTCTCTCTATGATTATATTGATTGATACATAGAAACAATTCTACACGTACATGCCCAGCAGAGGAGAGTTATACATTGACATGATTACAACAGAAACAGAGATCAAGCCGTGCATGTCGTGGATGTAGCTCGCGGTGTCCGTGATAACCATGCAATCGCAGCGCCTGTTGAGCCGCACATAGTAGGAACCAATCCTAGATGATGTTGACTATTCATTGCACTGGTACTCTGTTTTTGTCAGCCGTTCTCCCGTGGCAATGTACGAGAACATCATATTGATGTGCCAGAGATACAAACTGCTCACTATGATCGAGTGTCTATTGTTCATGTTTTCCCTTGGCCTCTCATTTCTAACAATGTTGCATCTGGATCCCGATGACATGATTAAAATGATCAATTGTATTGTCTACGTATTGAACCTAGTCTATCAAATGCCCTGAATATACCTAGTATATACGAAACATGTTATAGATAGGATTGTTGACCATGAGGAGCTCATGTTTCCGTAATCTGGCTGAAAAGACTATATGCATAAGGACCCAAGAGATAGAATATATCAAAACAATATATATAGCTGATATACCCGCAAAACAAATGTAGTTGGTGGATGAAAAGAGTTGGCTCACTCACTTATACTACTACCTACATTCCAAAATAAATGCTCATGATAATTGCCCGACTGGTTGAAACCCAACACCATTGCACCTGGGCGCTCCGGTACATCATCTTCCTACGGTCCCACCAGAGCAACATGTTGCTACGTGCGCTGGTTTGCTTTATACGCGGGTCCAGGGCGAAGGGTGCTCGTAGCGGGTCTGTGCGCAATGGAACCTTCATTGTTGTTTTTTTCGTGTAGTAAACAAGTGTTTGGTATGGAACACGGGGGGAAATGTTCTCTATGTGGAGACTTTTTGTACCTTGGTCACGCCGGTGCCATTTCGGTTTTGGGGAGAGGACTGGGCGGGTTTTTCTGTGTCGATGCCCTCATTTTACGCTTAGGGGGCCTTTAGGGGGTTCGAGTGGAAATGCTCTAACCCTGGTTGTCTCCCGCAGTGTATTTTGCATTGGATTTCTATTGCAGGGAATAAGGCCCACATGCTTTGTATCTGTCCATATATGCAGAAGCAAAAGCAGGCGGTATGTCTCCCATAATTTATAGTTTACTAGTTAAATGCCCGTGCTTCGCCACGGGTGCTTCATTTTTTTCTCACCACACATGTAACCATAATGCACATAAGATTTACGGTGACATATGAAGGAAGATCTTATTAATCATGATTCCAACATCAATACCACTTTCGCCAAAGAAAAGAGCACGCAATTTGTGTTATGAAACTCACATGCCATACTTATGATCTGTTATACAACACACTTCTATTTCCACATTTCTTCTTTTCTTGATGCCAGTTCGTACATGGCATAACAATTTGGATAGATAACACGACACCAAGAGTGGACCCATGGCTGCTGCTCTTGCTCGCTATCTGAGGACCCATGGCGGCGGACTAAGACGAAGGGGAGTCACAATCAGACGCCTAGAGCAAGAGCAACACATGGCTACTATGGAGGATTGGGGAGGATTGATCCATCTGTTGAGAGTGAGGGGATGGCCAACATGGGCATTGCGGGATGGAGAAGGAACGCCAAGGCAGGATCTCCATCATGCCATGGTGGATCTCAGCAGTTCGGTAGCGGACTGACGGCAAGGGCACATGGACGCAGATGACGGGACGCTTTCAACCATGATGGACAGCGAGGGCGCTGGCCAGGAGATCGACGCTTGGCGTACATCGATCGTTATAAAAGAGTGGGCGTTTTCTATGGCTTGATTGGGAGTGTCATGCACAGAAACTGATATGCGGTAGATTTTTATTGGACGTGCCTATTTGGGAAACCCACCGGAAAGACCCAATAATCCACGCGTCCGACCCGACTGAACTGACTAACCAGAAGAAAACCAATGGACATGTTCCATTCATCTTCCTTACGAACCGCGAGACAACTTCTGCAGCGCACCACCCCTTCCATTTTTTTCTTCTGGCTACTCGCCCGACCCTAGCTCCCCCCATCTTTTCATGCTTGCCAGCACCACCCTCGCCTCGCATTCCTTCTCTTAGGCGCCGCCCTCCTCGCCTCGCATTGCCGGAACGTTGAGCAGCTCTGTTGTGTGTTGTCTATCGCATTGGTTTATATGTCTTCGTAGTTTCAGTTTCAGTAAGAAAATAACGTGGACATGTCTCTCCGAAGGTAAACCTGAAGCTTGCTAGAGAACTCAAGAAAGATATCAATTTTGTTTTGTTCTGGGTCTTTGAAAGATGCCTGAAGCCGTAAACCATGTCAGTTCTGTTTTGTTTGATGCATCATATCATTTTGTCAAAGCAAAGATATTGTCAAAAAAATATATAAAATACTTCAGCAACCATGCACTGTAACTCTCACTTTTAGCACAACAAAAGAGCCCGACAGTGCAGAAATCCACTACAATTTCTGGGAACCAACGGTATTTGAAAGCCTTAGCCTACTCCACCTCAATGTAGTACATAACATAGGATCTAGACTTAAAACTGGGGCAACTAATAATTCCATTGAGAAATTACATCCTACTGAACAAATATGATCACAACAAAAACTTCTAAATAAGCCCATTGGACAGAGTAATCGGCGCCATGAGCAATACTTTGAACACGACATAATTTCACCCATACGGGAGTATAAGAAAACCGAGCTCACCTTTGTTATCGTTAGCTTGGTGAAGACATCCTGTAGGACATTGTAGTTTTTATCATGTCGTACTCGTTCTTATCGTCGAAGTTCACCCAATGCAAGGCACCAACCCGGGGTGTGCCGTGTCCATCGTTGGCATGCTACGACAGCCGACTGCAGAATTATAAATCCAAACATGCCATATTAGCAACCCCCAAAAGACAACAAAATCATACCCAAATCGCACCAGCAAATCTAGCAGAACCTAGTTCCCCAAAGCCAAACCCGGGGACACATATATGGTTATTAACAATTCTTAATTAATGAATACTCTCACCGTTCCACAAAAGTTGTCTCCAATTGGAACTACAACCACTTCAAATTGACATCAACTTTTGTGAAATAGAGGGAGTATCAAACATCATCGAGAATATATAAACATGAATACTCAACTTGAATTGACCAATAATCTAAGAAAGGAAATTGGATAGCAGTGTCCCCAAAACCATGAATCTGAGGAGATTCGACACTGAGAAAGGAAGTGGATCGATGAGAAGCTGGACAAAATGTGGCTTATTGCACTTCGATTGCACCACCCATAGAGCTTCAATAATAAGCACGACATGAAGAGAAGGTGCTGCAAGGAAGAGGATGAGCAAGAGCTTCTGCTCTAGGATTGTTCGGCGATGCATCTTCGAGCATGTGCAACACCTGTCATTCATGATGTAGCATGGATAGATCGAGGCCAAACTCGACGTCAGCGACATGAAAAGTGCCTCTGCCTGCTGAGGTGCTGCCAGCGTGCTGGCTGCTGCACACCACCGGCTACAGGAGAAACGGAGTGTTTTAGATGCTCATATGGACTAAACAATAGTTATTTTGCTTCTCATATATAGCTGCTAGCTGCTTCCAGAGGGTAATTAACTTCAATATAATTTATTTCACTGGACCATACAGAAACTACTGATAGGCTGGGATTAATAAGTATGAATGAAGGCACATAGATCTTCATAGAAATTTCCCTAACGATAAAAAAACAGAGTCGGTTTCTTCTCTAGCAAAAGGAAGCAATAAATCTAAACAAAAATCTGAAATAATCAAAGCAATATGCCTAGGCATAAAAGTGTGACCCAAACATTAGATTGCCAGTGTTTAGATGCAACATGTATTTCTTCTGAATCTTAAGGCATTGCACTACATAAATAAGAAATATATGAGTAGGAACAATCTGGTACCAAGAGTAAGAGAAACTAAGAGTAAGCTGTGTAAAAGAAACATGTTTTATGCAAAACGCATTAAATGAAACAAACTTGCACAAGCATTAGCACCCTTATTTTGGGACCTTAGAGATATGAACAGTTACTACTAATACCTAGCAAACAACACGGCTAATAAGTAACCAAAGCTCCAGTACCTAATTCTCTATAAGAAACTATGCTCCTTAATTTTCTATAAGAATCTGCACTCAATTGCTAACCATCAATAAGATAATAGTATCGGAGTACAAGATCTGGTATGTGAGAGTCCTCTCTTTCTCCAAAAGTTGAGTCAGGTCATCCATGGCTAGACTACATATTAAGAAAGCAATCAAGCAGTGGCAGATCTGGTTTAGTATTTGGGGTGGTGATAGTCTAGTACTTACTTACCTTGGCAGGTCGACAGGAAGGGGATGTCTCAGGAAATAGTCAGGCCGAGTTCGCCCATCTATTTGCATCATCCGACTGTTGTAGTCATACGGCGACGATGGGAAGGCCCTCATAGAGACCCGGCGGTCAGGGACTAACCTCCTGGGCATCCTCCACTCTTTAGAGCCCACTCCGGTTCACCATGGGAGCATGCTCTCCCCGATCACCTGCAACCCCCCACATCAGATTGAACAAATCACACAGAAAATCCCCACAATGCCGCGTCAAATCTGATGTAACCTCCGTGGCGTAAACAGATCAATTAACCACGTCGACCACAGCACAGACTGAAACGTAAACCCCCAAATACACGAGGGCTGCGGGCGACGCGGTGGGAAGAGGGTGCCTGTGATGGCGGGGCGAAGGCGGGGGCGTCGGAGGAGGAGAAGATGCTACGATTGGGCAGGATATGGGACGACGGAGGAAGGAGACGGGAATCCATCAAAATGGCGTGGGGCGGCTGGGTGGGGGGAGGGGGAGCGACGTTCGTTGGGCTTGGCCCATTCAGACGCTTGCGGCGGGGTGAGCGGATAGGAGCGCGACAAAGAGAAGGACGAAGGCACGACGTATTGGGCGACGACGGAACGCCAGATTCTTTTTAAGTAGTAGAGATTATGTAGGAAGGTACTATATTAAGATGTTAATACGTGTGGTGTTCATATCGTTTAATTTCCTGAGAGATGAAACTAGGAGGTACTAAGATTTCAATCGGCTACTAACGACGTTGGTTTTAATTTGATCATGGTGTGTAGTTTAGTTGTTGTTTGCTCCAATATACAGGGAAATAGGGTGCAGCTAACTTAATTCAAGTTTGTTCTGAAGAACATACAAACTTTCAGTATTATTCTTCAAAAAAAATCCAAAAGTTCTTCAATGTATTGAAAAAATTATCTATAGCACTTTACGGTTTTAGTTTTAGGGCCCCTTTTTGCATTTTGCACAGAAACCTCAAATTTCTGGAGACAGCCCTGCGTGCATGTAGCTCGCGGTTTGCGTGATAATCAATCCTAGAAGATGTTATCTACTCCCTCCGATCCATATTACTTATCGTTAAAATGGATGTATCTAGCACTAAAACATGTCTAGATACATCCATTTTAGTAACAAGTAATATGAATCGGAGGAAGTATTTGTTTGACCGGTACTCTGTTTTTGTCGGCCGTTCTCCCGTGACAATGTAGGTGGACGCAATATTGCTGCACAGGAGATACATGTCTATCGTTCATGTTTTCCCTTGGCCTCTCATTCCTAAGAATGCTGCATCTCAACCCCGATGACATGATTAAAATGCTTCATTGTATTGTCTATGGAATGAACCTAGTCTATCAAATAATATACATAGTATATACGAAACATGTTATAGATAGGATTTTTGGCCACGAGGAGCTCATGTTTATGTAATCTGGTTGAAAAGACTATGCATAAGGACCCAAGAGATAGAATATATCAAAACAGCATATATAGCTGATATACCCGCAAAACAAATGTAGTTGGTGTATGAAAAGAGTTGGCTCACTCACTTATACTATTACCTACATTCCAAAATAAATGCTCATGGTAATTGCCCGACTGGTTGAAACCCAACACCGTTGCGTCTGGGTGATCCGGTACGTATTCATCCTACGGTCCCACCATTGCGACATGTTGCTACGTGCGTCAGGTTGCTTTATACGCGGGTCCGGGGCAAAGGGTGCTCGTCGCGGGTCGGTGCTCAAGGGAACCTTCGTTGTTTTTTTCGTGTAGTAAACAAGTGTTTGGTATGGAACACGAGGGAAAACGTTCTCTATGCGGGGACATTTTTGTACCTTGGTGAGTTCTGTACAGTCAAAGTTTTCGAGCTAATTTAGCACCATCCCTTGTTTGACGTGTATGATGAAAATCCTGCTAGAACTGTAATATGATACACTATATGCCACCTAGACTTGCATCTTGGAATGACTCTCTTCATCGATTGGCATTAGTCCAATTAGGACCTAGGACTGATGAATTTCTCTAGAACTTGAATGGGAATAGTCAATTCTCAGTTAGCTCTAACGTACTAGTCCAGACAAACTTAATAATTGATATAATAGGAAATCTAAAAGATGGAGATACCTCTAGAAAACAAAAAAAAAAGCTTGGTCTCTTCGTCACGGGTTATTCACTAAAGACAATCTTGTTAAGCGGAATTGGCATGGAATACGAAATATATATTTTATCACCACGATGAGACAATTTTCTTTCAATGTAATTTTGCATGTTTTATATGGTCAGTCATCCAAGCAGATTCAGCCTTATACCCATCGCATAGCGTTACTAATATTTTTGATAATTGATTACATGGTATAGATTACAAATACATAATACTTTTTAGGGTGAGAGTGATTGCCATTATGTGATTTATGTGGTTATGTGGAAATGATAAAGTGTTTCATGATAAATTTTCTCTCTCTTGCGGGTTATCTATCGGTGTACCGGTATCCTTCGCTTATAGTCATCTTTATATGACTTTGACTACCTCTTTATAGAGGTGTGTACACGCCTAGACGATACTGCGCGGGATTTATTTATCCGACATGGATGGCAGTATAATCTTCGGATCGTGCCTCCATCACCTTAGGCATTTTGCAATTTCTCATTATAATATGTAATTCATCTTTTTATTTTTTATTTTGAGATTGTGGACTTGTTTTGGCTGCGTACATCCTAGTTATGCAACGCTAGGTGTAATAATTAAAACATTTTAAGTAATAAGAGCATCCCCTATCAAAAAAGTGCCACCGGATGTATATACCCTTGAAAGTTAAATTTAGGCCGTGTGCAAATAATAATAGTCAATCAGAGCCGGTTTTAGAGTTTCCGTGCCCACCGATCCTCTGCCTGTGACCACCGCCGCCGTCAGCTCGCCCCGGCCACCACCGGTTCCCGTTCTGCCGCTTGTGTGGAGTCGTCCCGTTCTACTCGTCAAATCGTCCCGTTTGTGTGGATCGGATCTGCTGGGCGTTTTCGTCTTCTAGATCGGATCGGAGCTGCTCGTCAAGCCGCCCGCCCGTCCTCGCCTGGACCTCCTGCTCGGGCTCCTGCAAGCCCGCGCCAGTCTCGGCCGTCCCCGTCTCATCCTTCCCGCATGGACCTCCTGCAAACCCGCGCCTGCGCCAGTCCCAGCCGTCCCTGCCTCGTCCTCCCCGCCTGGACCTCCTGCAAACACGCGGGATCCCCCGGCCCCGCCGCCCACCAAGCTTGCCACGCGGGATCCGCCGCCCGTCTGCCTGCTCCCGTCCGACGCCGGCGAGCCTGCTGCCCGACGCCGGCGAGTCCGGACCTCCTCTGTCCGCTCCCGTCTGGCCCTGCCCCGCTCTCGTCTGGCTCACCTCTGCTGGACGCCGGCCCTTCTCTGGTTCGACAGATTCGTCTTGGCCAACTGCTCTGCCTAGATTCACTTGAGCGTTGAAAAAAAAGAGTTACAAAAAAAAATTGAGAAAGAGAGAGATGTCTTCTGCATCGGGCTATGTTGCGATTCCTCGCTGCCCGGTGATCTTCGATGGCGCGAATTATCCTGATTTCGCCGCCTTTATGCGTGTTCACATGCGCGGTCTTCGTCTTTGGGGTATGCTCTCTGGCGAGGTCTCCTGTCCGCCGTGCGCCCTGCTCCTGTGGCTCCTCTTCCACCGACGCCGATTGTTCTCGGCGCTGATGCTTCTCAGGAGGCCAAGGATGCTACTCAGAGTGCCGATGATAGTGCTGTTGCTGCTTATGACCTGAAGTTCAAACAGTACTCTGTTGATCTCGATGCCTACCTCCACGCTTTGACTGCCTACACTCAGTGGGTCGATGAGGATGCTCGTGCTGCTGCTGTTCTTACCTCTAGTGTTCTGCCCTAGTATGTTGTTGAGTTCATAAGTCTCCCTACTGTTGCCGCTCAGTGGGCACACCTTCGTCAGCCTATCAGCCGTCTGGGGATGCTCTTTACATGTCCGTGGTTCGTCGGGAGCATGCTCTTCAGCAGGGTGATTCCACTATTGATGAGTTCTATACTCAGAGTGCTGCTATCTGGCGTCAGCTTGATTCTCTCCATACTTTCAAAGAAGATGGGCACTACTTTCAAAGAATATGGGCTAGTAAAGATGAATGCACTACAGTTCGTCACCCTTCGCTGGTGTATCCACACAGGTTATTACCTCAGTGTAACACCTCAAAAGGATAGATACTACTCAATTTTACTATGATCCCTACAAAAGTAAGAAGCAGAAAATATGGTTGTTGCATCCTTTGATATCAGCTCAGAATGACAAAGTGTTCCTTGTAGATGTTTCCTATAGGCCTATATTCCAAAGATATGGGTGCATGTTTCTGCGCATATGCTGCATTTTGACTGCATAGACATGATCGAAGTGATCAACTACACATTTACCAACCAACTCCAACGGTTAACATCATTAACAGATATGGAAAAAATTATAGATTTCGATAGCAGACCGTAGGGACCTCGTGGTGTGGCAATATGAGGCGGGACATTGTGTATGCAAGGACCGAAGAGGCTAGAGCTAAATTGTGGGAGCTTGCACTTATGTAGTTGCTCGTTCAGAAAGGTTAGGTAATGTATGATAAGTAAGTGGTGAGTGTATATATATACGGTTGAGCACAATATAAGTTTTTTTAGATGAATAAATTGAACTTATGAGAAGTGGTTGAGTTAGCACGTGTGACATGTTAGAGTTACATGATGTAAAAGCTTGATGACCTAGGCTCGGCTCTGTCGTGCTAGTGTATTTGGTTTGTGGGATAATTCAAGCCGAGTGACAATTACGGGGGAACAAGATGTAGTCTATTGTGATTAGTGTCCTTGTGTATCATCGTCCTATTAGACAATGGAAATATGGAAAGATGCCCGCCGCTTAATGTTAAGTTATCTCCTTGACCTGTGAATTTTTATTGTGAAACATGATCTACAATAAACTCCTTATGCAAGGGTGGCAGCTCTAGACGCGCCTATGATACCTTATGATCATGCCTTTGATACACTCTGCTCTCCCTAGTTTCCTTACCGAGATTCTGATGTAGCTCTGCTGTAAAACACTTAGGACGCGTTTGGTTGCTAGCATCAAATTTTCATCTCATTGTGGCTAGACCCTCAAGGGCTTGGCCAGGCCAAAACGAGCATTCAGTCATGTTGTGCGATTTGTTCGGTTACCTGGTTTTTGACTGGTTGCATGGGATGGGCAAATCTCCCCAGTTTGTTTGGTACTATGTACACACCTCTTTTTGGCTCCACTGATGCAAATCATTGTTGTTTGGTTGCCCATATGAGGGCGCATATGGTTACCGTGATTCGCAAATGGTGGGCTCACCATGTCATTGCATTACAACCGATGGTAGACTAGCAACGAATGAAAACGAAACAAGCTTCACGGTCACCACAAGAAAGACGATGATGATGAACTTGAGGTTGAGGTTTGTATCTTGCTCCTGATTTTCACCTGCAAGCATAGCTTGGAGCATTGGTAGATGTTGAAGATCCATTGCTTGATCATCCATTGCCTCAAGAGCCATTGCTTCACCAGCCAAGAACTTCCTGTACTCCTCTCTGCATCCTCTATAGTGTGATATCATGTATAGCTATTGTTCGAGAATCCATTGACTTGCTCTTGGTAGATCCTCCATGAATCATACACACCTGGATGTCTCTCTTTGTACACCACATAGAACTAGGATGAAACAGAAAGAACAAGTCAAGAACCACCACATAACAGGCAATAGAAACTTCATGACAGATCATAAACTATGGGGTGCATGCATAATCATAAGCCAAAAGGGGATCACAAGTTCATCCTACCACCACATCAAAAGTGGATGTCGTACTACCAGAAGTTCGCCATCGCATGAGGTATGCTCAAAAGCCCGTTTTTGTATTAGACATCGATCAGAAAGGACAATTTATTCCAGGCTAGGAAACCTAGTTTGCTCTCTAACTTCCAAAGAAGATGTGCGAGCATACATGCATACACTAAAGCTGCTCACCTTCCGCTGGTGTGTCCATACAGGTTATTACCTCAGTGTAACACCTCAAAAGGACAGATACTACTCCATTTTACTATGAGCCCTACAAAAATAAGAACCAGAAAACACGGTCGTCGCCCATCCTTACATCTCGTCGTAGTATGACCAATTGTTCCTTGTAGATGTCTCCTGTAGGCCTCTCATTCCGAAGATATGATTGCATGTTACTGTGCATATGCTGCCACTAGTGGAAACGAGGTCTTTTGTTGATCCCGAAAAAGGGCTTTAACACCGGTTCTTCTACGAACCGGTGTTAAAGGGGGGGCCGTACCAGCGTGGCCCCTGCGGCAAAAAAGGAGCCCCCTTTTAACACCGGTTCATGACACGAACCGGTGTTAAAGGTCCCTGCAGCAGTGGCCCGCGCACCCCCCCCCTTAACACCGGTTCGTGGCATGAACCGGTGTTAAAGGGGGAGGGCTATATAAGACACCACCCCAGCCCACACACACCCCACTCTTCCATTCTTTCACATTTTGGAGCCTAGCAAGAGGGTGTGAAGAGTGCTAGTTTGTGTTTTTTTATATGCACAAGAGGTGTTCGGTGAAATGCCCGAGAGCTCAAAATAAGTTTTCTTGTTGCTCTTTCCGTCTCGGTCGAGGTCGACAACTATAGTTTCATGTGTCATTGATGTACTATATATATAAATGGTCATCTCCCTATTATTTTTTGATATATACTATATATTAATGCAGATGAATCGGCAATGGATGTACGGTGACCGCCGCACTTCCGAGTACATTACGGGCCTCCAAAATTTCATCGTTGTGGCTAATGCAAACCGTGGTCACAATGGTTTTATGTGCTGTCCGTGTGTTCACTGTCAGAACAAGAAAGACTACTCAAATACCAGAACCATTCACGCCCACCTACTTCGATCCGGTTTCATGCCCAGCTATAATTGTTGGACCAAGCACGGAGAAAAAGGGGTTGTGATGGAAGACAACGAAGAAGAAGAGGATGATGACAACTATCATAATATGCATCCTGAATATGATGATAATGCAACGGAGGTAGATAATGAAGATCAAGAGGGAGCAGATGGGCCCGCTGATGACGATCTTGGTTGGGCCATTACTGATGCAAAGGAAGAATGTGAAACTGAAAAGGAGAAGGAGAAGCTGGAGCAGATGTTAAAGGATCACAAAACATTGTTGTATCCAACTTGCGAAGATGGCCACAAAAAGCTAGGTGCCACACTGGATTTGCTGCAATGGAAGGCAGAGAATGGTGTGACTGACAGCGCATTTTCAAAGTTGTTGGTAAAAATGAAGAATCTTCTTCCAAGAAATAATGAGTTGCCCGACAGTACATACCAAGCAAAGAAGGTTGTCTGCCCTCTAGGATTAGACGTGCAGAAGATACATGCCTGCATTAATGACTGCATCCTCTACCGCGGTGAGAAGTACGAGAATTTGGATGCATGCCCGGTATGCACTGCACTGCGGTATAAGATCAGACGAGACGATCCTGGCGATGTTGAGGGCGAGGCCCCTAGGAAGAAGGTTCCCGCCAAGGTTATGTGGTATGCTCCTATAATACCACGGTTAAAACGTCTCTTCAGAAATAAAGAGCATGCCAAGTTGTTGCGATGGCACATGGAAGACCGTAAGAAAGACGCGATGTTGAGACACCCCGCTGATGGGTCACAGTGGAGAAAAGTCGAGCGAGAGTACCCGGACTTCGCACGTGACGCAAGGAACTTAAGGTTTGGTCTAAGTACAGACGGCATGAATCCTTTTGGTGAGCAGAGCTGCAGTCACAGCACCTGGCCTGTGACCCTATGTATCTATAACCTTCCTCCTTGGTTGTGTATGAAGAGGAAGTTCATTATGATGCCAGTGCTCATCCAAGGCCCGAGGCAACCCGGCAACGACATTGATGTGTACCTAAGGCCATTAGTTGAAGAACTTTTACAGCTGTGGGCTAAACCAGGTGTACGTATGTGGGATGAGCACAAAGGAGAGCCATTTGACCTACGAGCATTGCTTTTCGTAACCATCAATGATTGGCCTGCTCTTAGTAACATTTCAGGGCAGACAAACAAGGGATACAATGCATGCACACACTGTTTAGATGATACTGAAAGTGTATATTTGGATAAATGTAAGAAGGTTGTGTACCTAGGGTATCGCCGACTTCTTCCGAACCTGCATCCAGTAAGAAAGAAAGGCAAGCATTTCAAACGTCTGGTAGAACCCCGGAGGAAGCCTGTCCTCCGTACCGGTGAGGAGGTATTTGGTATGGTCAAGGACCTAGAAGTAATCTTTGGAAAAGGTCCTGGCAGTCTATCTGTTCCGAATGACGATGCCGGACACGCGCCCATGTGGAAGAAGCAATCTATATTTTGGGACCTACCCTATTGGAAAGTCTTAGAGGTCTGCTCTTCAATCGACGTGATGCACGTGACGAAGAATGTTTGCGTGAACCTGCTAGGCTTTCTAGGAGTGTATGGGAAGACAAAAGATACACCGGAAGCACGGCAGGACCAGCAACGTCTGAAGGCCCCCGAAGAGCCTATGCATCCTGAGAACGAGAAGGGTAAACGATGCCACTTAACTCCTGCCAGCTACGCTCTTACCAAAGCAGAGAAGAAAATCTTTTTTGAATGTCTGAGCAGTATCAAGGTCCCGTCTGGCTTCTCGTCGAATATAAAGGGAATAATAAATATGGCAGAGAAAAAATTCCAAAACCTGAAGTCTCATGACTGCCACGTGATTATGACACAATTGCTTCCGATTGCATTGAGGGGGCTTCTACCTGAAAATGTTCGAGTACCCATTGTGAAGCTATGTGCATTCCTCAATGCAATATCTCAGAAGGTAATCGATCCAGAAAGCCTACCAGGGTTACAAACAGATGTGGCCCAATGTCTTGTCAGCTTTGAGTTGGTGTTCCCACCATCCTTCTTCAATATTATGACGCATCTCCTGGTTCACCTAGTAGAAGAGATTGCCATTCTCGGTCCTGTATTTCTACACAATATGTTCCCCTTTGAGAGGTACATGGGAGTCTTAAAGAAATATGTTCATAACCGTGCTAGGCCAGAAGGAAGCATCTCCAAGGGCTATGTAACAGAGGAGGTCATTGAGGTCTGTGTTGATTTTATTCCTGACCTTAAGGAGATTGGTGTTCCAGAATCACGACATGAGGGAAGACTGCGTGGAAAAGGCACCCTAGGATGTAAAGCAATGATATTTAGGGACGGGCATTCTCTCAATCAAGCACACTACACGGTTTTACAAAGATCTATCTTGGTTGCCCCGTATATCAATGAACACAAGAATTTAATACGCCTCAAACACCCGGGGCAGTCTGATGAATGGATTATAAGTGAACACATGGCGAGTTTTGGCGGCTGGCTGCAAAGACTTCTCACGAATAACGCCACTGTTGGGGATCAGCTGTACTTGTTGGCCAGGACACCATCTTCGACTGTATGTACTTTCCAAGGGTACGAGATAAATGGGAATACATTTTACATGATAGGCAAAGATAAAAAGAGCACCAACCAAAACAGTGGTGTCCGCTTCGATGCAGCAGAAGACAATGGGCAAAAGACCACGTATTATGGGTTCATAGAGGAGATATGGGAACTTGACTATGGACCTAATTTTAAGGTCCCCTTGTTTCGATGCAAATGGGTCAAGCTAACAGGAGGAGGGGTTGAGGTAGACAAGAAGTATGGAATGACAACGGTGGATCTCAACAATCTTATGAAGGTAGACAAGAACTTAGACGAACCATTCGTCCTAGCCAATGATGTGGCTCAGGTTTTCTATGTGAAGGACATGTCCTCCAGACCAAAAAAAAGAAAAAAATATGCAAACGAATACATCATATGATGAGCCAAAGCGTCACATAGTTCTTTCAGGGAAAAGAAACATCGTGGAAATCGAGGACAAGACAGACATGTCAGAAGATTATAATAAGTTTGATGAAATTCCGCCCTTCACAGTGAAAACTGACCCAAGCATTCCGTTAAGTAAAGAAGATGCTCCATGGTTACGTCTGAAGCGATCATAAGGAAGGACATATGCCAAGAAGTTCATGCTCATATTATGTAACTCTAGTTCATGTTTTTAATATTAATACATGTCTTGAGTGTTAGTCATGTTTTGTGGATGGACCGGGACTATGATAAGAAGTTGTCCCGATTCGTACTTACCATTAAGATCTGATCTCCAAACGCGCGCGGTCACATATTAGGGAGTGCCTCTATGACCAGTTTCTTGGAGATGCCGGAGGACTAGGCTCCGTCGGCATCTCCCTGAAACTGGCCGTAGTGGTGTCCCTGCTCTCGAAAACCATCTTGCAGCTTTGTAACTTCTCTAACTAGATCAATACACCTGGGAGCTAACTAATTTCACATATTAGGGAGTGCCTCTATGACCAGTTTCTCGGAGATGCCGGAGGACTAGGCTCCGTCGGCATCTCCCTAAAACTGGCCGTAGTGGTGTCCCTGCCTCAAACTAGCTGGAGGACTGGACTCACAAGGATGCCTATTTATAGTACAAGCAGCTCGACATAGTGTCGACACTTACGAAATAATGTCGACACTCACCCCTATTATTAGTGTTGACTCGTCTTTTGTCCTGGTTGGTGTCTCCAACCGGGACTAAAGGTTCATCTTTAGTCCCGGTTGGTGACACCATCCGGGACAAGGTACACGCCGCACGACATAATGTCGACACTCACCCCTATTATTAGTGCTGACTCGTGTTTTGTCCCGGTTGGTGTCTCCAACCGGGACTAAAGGTTCATCTTTAGTCCCGGTTGGTGACACCATCCGGGACAAGGTACACGCCGCACGACATAATGTCGACACTCACCCCTATTATTAGTGCTGACTCGCACCAACCGGGACTAAAGGTTCATCCCGCCATTTTTTCCCGCCATTTTTCTTCCCGCCAGTTCTTCTTCCCGCCATTTTTCTTCCCGCCAGTTCTTCCCTCCAGTTCTTCCCGCTAGTTCACTATATATATGTAGGGGGTTGGCCTCCATTGTCATTGCACATCTCTAGACTCATATCTGCAACCTCATCACTCTTTCCCATGGCTTCCACCGTAGCACTAACCCCCAGGGAGGCGGAGGCGCTTTGCGCCTCGAACTACCCCTGCCCGCTGGGCTACAGTGTCCCCGTCGGCTGGATGCTGAGCGTCGGAGGCATGCCGGTTCCTCCTGTCCCTCTAGGTGTGGCCCGCCGGATGGCCATCACGAACCACTACTACTTCGAGCTCACGCCGGAGTAGCAGAGGAATCCCAGATGGCATCCCGACTATTTCCCTACTTGGGAAGCCTTCTTCGTGGATCGGCGTGAGAGGGCGCTCACCAGGCACGAGGAGGACGGCCCACCTCCTCCTAACTTCAACGAGGCCGGCCGTCGGCTATGGTGGCGCGGTCGGACTCTCCAGAGCGTCATGGCCTATGACACTGCCGCCGACTCTAACCCCCGTCTGCGCTACCCTCAAGTCCAGCCCACGCGCTACCCTCAAGTCCAGCCCACGCGTACTCAGCCTTCAACGTTCAATTACGGCGACCCCGATGATGACAGCGATGACGGCGGCGGTGAGTACGACGACTATAGTGGCGAGTATTACAAGTGTAGGCAGGAGCATGACTGAATCACTCCAACATTCTGAAACAAGTTCGGCCGATTGTTACTTAATCTGGCCATGTATCTTAATTTTCAGTTCTTTTATGTATCTTAATTTTCAGTTCTAGTTCGGCTTTATGTAACTTACTATTAGTTGGCTATTAGTTTGGCTTTATCTGGTATATTGATTATGTCTCGAAAAAACCTTCACAAAATGACCTATCTCATTCGAGGTTTCTTGGCTTTCGGGTCAAATGACCAATGTTATGGCTAGAATCAAGGCATAGTTTGTGATAATATGGCCATATTGTGCATACATGTGCATCATGGCATGGCAAACAATGTTGCAAGAGGAAGTTTTCCTTTTTATCGCACCAAAAAGGCATTTTCTATTTTCTGAGCATAAAAAACGGACGGTTTTGTGAAGCAACCACCAAATGGCTAATTCAAAAAACCACCAACACATTTTACAAAAATATTAGACCACCTTATATGCACAATGTACCAACAGGGGGATCTGAAACCTTTCCGTCCACCTCTGGTGAAAAAGACAAATTCCTACCGAATCGGTAGGAAGTGGGTCAGATATGAACTACAAGTACATGATACGATGCTCATGATTTTTTACAAAAATCATTTTTAGGTTCACAATATGCTATTTTATCAAAAAACAATGCAAGTTGAGCGAGGCTTGGTGAGATTCAAGTGTATACAAAAGATGCGACATTTAAATATCCAATCAATTCAAAAATGTTAATACAAAAGATGCGGCATTAAAATATGATTTGATCTAATAAAAATCATTTTTTAGATGCTTAATATTTCTTATGTTCAAAGTTTTAGGATTTAACAATTTATTTTTGTTTGAATTGAATAATCAAAATTTATATGTAAGTGTTTTAATTATTTTGAAAAATTTCATGTAAAGTAAATATAAAATGATTTACATGAATGGATAGATATTATTTTTCTGAAAATTATGATATATTATTCATATTTTTCTGAGTTGAAATGAAAAAGATATGAATTTTCTAAATTCATATCATATTCTTTGAATTAAAAATGCCCCTTTAATGCATGAAATAAATGCCCCCCCTTTAACACCGGTTCCAGACAGGAACCGGTGTTAAAGGGGGGGGCATTTATTTCATTTCCCGCGCGCACCACCCCCCCTCCCTTAACACCGGTTCCTGGATGGAACCGGTGTTAAAGGGGGGGTAATAAATGCGCGCGGGAAACGGAATCCCCCCTTTAACACCGGTTCCAGCCACGAACCGGTGTTAAAGGGGGGTATTAAATTCACCTTCCCCTTCCTTTCTTCCCCCAGAGCCAGATCGATCGAACACCGCCGGCCGCACGCAGAGAGAAGCGCCGCCACCGCCGCCCGCGAGCGTCTCGCCGCCGCCGCCCTCGGAGTGAGGGAGGAATCGTCCATCTCGCCGCCGCCGCTTCGGAGCTCGAGGTCCGCGGCCCCCGACCCTCTCTTTTCCGCACTTGACCGCATCGCCCACCACCTCTCTTCCCCGTGCAGGAGCGTCTCGCCGCCGCCGCTTCGGAGCTCGTAGGCCACGCCTCAACGCCGACGCCGCCCGCCGCCCGACGAGACCGCCGCATCCGTCCGACGAGCACCGCCGCCCGACGAGACCAACGTCACCCCACCGGTGAGCGCCACGTGTCTGCCACGTCAGCGATGACACCGCGCCAGTCAACGTTGACTCTCCTGAAAAATAGAAGAAAAGATAAAAATTGCAGAAAATTGTATAATCTTGCAAAAATCATATAAAAAGATTCGTAGATCCAAAAATAGCAAATTATATATCAATGAATTCAGAAAATTGAGTAGATTATTAATATAAAGTTGGATTTAACTTTTACAGTACGTGTTTACTGTCATAATTTAATTAGTTTTAATGGTCTTTTAGGTTAATAAATTCATAGTAAAATATCTCCTGGTCCAAAAATCACAAATAATATACCTATGGATTCACAATTGTGTGTAGATAATCAATATGAAAATGGTTAAGCCAAATAATATAAGGTGTTTCAGCAATTAAATAAATGGTAGAATGGCTTATTTAGAGTAATAAATTCATCAGAAAATAAATAATGTTCAGAAAATTACAAATAATATGCCCCTGGAATCACAACCCCGTGGGGATTATATATCTGATTTTAGTTTGATTTTTAGACAACAAAAACTATTTAAATGATTTAAAACCCATTAAACACTATTTAAATCATAAGAAAAAGATTTGTAACTCTGATTAGGGTGAATCCAACGCCTACTGGTTCGTATTAATGTCCTCTATCCATTGTGACTTATTGAATTGCCATGCATGCATTTGTTTGATCTCTATGTGCTATTGTTTATGTTGTATGAAATTGTTTGCTCGATAGATTGCGAGGAGTGCAACGTGTGTGATTGCTGACTCATCCTGATTAAAACTTGTTTGCTCGATAAATTGTACTACATGCATAGATTAAAACTTGTATACAAATTGGACCTCTGACTCATTTGTGTATTTATTTGTGTATTTTTGTATGAATAATATGTATATTTGTGTATGAATCCAAGTCCACTTGAATGTTTACACTCTTACTCTAGATAATATTATTGTTTTAGAAACTATGGATCCACTTAGTAGAAACCTTGAAGAAGAAGAAATAATGGAGAACATTATTGATGAGGACACCTCACAATATCTGAACTTGGAGGGACATGATGACGACAGCTCAAGTACTAGTCATGGAGAAGATGAAGACTCCGGTGAACGCAATTTAATGGTTACAAAGTCCGGCGAGGTATATGCATTGATTAAGCCTCTGCTGACTTCCACCAACAATCTTCTTCTACATGTATTAATTAACGTTTCTTTCTTCTTTTAGCCCTCTGGATCGACCAGCCAGCAACCATCTTCTTCTACGAAAAAGAGCAAGCGAGGCGCGAGCCAGCGGTTGAAAGATCGTGTAAAGTTCACGATCGAAGCAGTCCGTGTTGATGGCAGACCGATGGAGCCCAAAAAGGCCGCAGACAAATTTGTACGTCAGGCTGGAGTTCTTGTTAGGGACCAAATCCCAATCATAATTGAAAATTGGAATAAGCCAAAGAAGGGCGACGGTACCTTTATCGATGACAGATCCAAAGAAATGCTTTGGAATTCGTTGTTGGTAAATTTCACCCTTCCGCCAGAGGAGGATGAAAACAACCCGGTTATAAAGGAAAAGGTCAAAGAGTGGACTCTAAAGAAGATGGCTGACGCTTTCCGCAACTGGAAGACAAAATTGAACAAATTTGTCAAATCTGGCGAGACTCCAAATTTCGAAGATGCATATTATGCGAAGATAAGACCTCACTGGCCCGAATTTGAGACATATAAAAAAAGTGCTATAGCCAAAAAGAGGTCAGAAACCAATACGCTTAATGCCCTGAAGAAGGAATATCACCAGAGGACGGGGTCAGGTGGCTACATATCTCAAAGGCCTAAGTGGGAGGAAGCTGAGAAGGCCCTGCGCGAGAGAGGGATCACACCCCAGACAGATGGGTGGGACCTATGTGCAAAGACTTGGTTCTACGGAATCGGGGCAAGGTTGGACCCAGAAACAGGATTGTGTATCTTCCCAACCCTCCTTGCCAAACCCGTCACTGAACTCATCACGGCATACGAGGAAACATCCGCTAGGATCTTCCATCCCGACAGAGAGAATGACCAGCTCACACGCGCCATCGGTAAAAAAGAACACCTTGGACATGCACGAGGCACAAGGGGTATGACGTGGAAGGATGGGTTTCCCGACTAGAGCGACTCTTACAGATGGCGCGGCAGAAAAGAAAAAGAGCGTACAGAGCGGATGACACAGATAGAACATGCACTTGCGGCGCTGCAGGCGCAAGTGAATGCACAACAGAGCCATCAAGCTACCGGCCCATCTCAGCGGCACGAAGAGCCTGCATTGGAAGCTGCCGGCGGCCCAGACTCTGCGCGGAAAAGCAGTGTGGCTTCCACGGAGAACGTGCAGCCCACGCTTGAAATGACGGGTCCTCGATACCCCGTGGATGAGATCACGGAGAGCGAACACGCTGAGCTGCATGTGAGATTAATGGGCTTATCCATTAAGGTGGCTGTCGGCTATGCCTTACCTCCTGTAGCTGGTGGAACTTACCACTGCCGACCGATTCCAGATGACTATGCTATTGTCGGGGTGGATGAGGTTGTGAAGGAATATGAGGAAGCACAGCTTGACCATGCTACAGGTGAGGGGGAAACTCAACTCAAATTTGCAGTGAAAACAACCATTCTTTGGAAGAAGGAACACATTGTGTTTCCAAATTGGAGGTCACTGGCACCCCCGCCGTCTCCGTAGCGTCAGCAGTCTGAGCCGCTTCAGCTATCTCCTGCTCGGCAGCCATCTCCGGCGCTTCAGCCATCTCCTGCGCGGCAGCCATCTCCGGCCCGTCAGCCATCTCCGGTGCTTTAGCCATCTCCTCAGCGTAAGCGGAAGAGCACTGCCACGAAGAGCATCAGTAGCACTGCCACAAAGAAATCCGCAGGAAACCGTACGCCAAAGAGTTCAAAAAAACTACGTCCCGCAGCCTTTCGCCAAGCCATTGCCGGTTTTACCGTGGAATCGCAGCGACGAGGAGACCAATAGGATCTCGGAAGAACAGGTCAAGAAATTCTTTGCACCTAGACGGGCCGAGCCAAAGGAGAAAATAGATCCGGCGGTGGTGGAGAAGTTTTACAAAAATCTTTTGAAACCTGAAACCCCACTTGTGCCGGACTACGAGCGCCAGATTTTGAAGGCGGATGCAAGGCGTCGTAGGGAGACTGAAAGTAGCAGTCGTGAGGCACCCCAGAAAACAGTTCCCATGCTCGGAGAGCAGGAAAACCAATCATGTGCCCCGCTCCAAATGTTCGACACACGGGACGCTCCTCCCGTAAATGATTACGAGGCAGAGCTACAAAAAAAGGCCAATGAGATGGGGATGACTTACATTGCATACTTGAACGTCATGGGAGACAACTTGCCCAAATGCGATGCCAACCCCATACAGCCATGGAAGTATGGGAAGAATCTCGTCAAGAAAGAGGAGCTCAAGAATCTACCAACAAAGATGCGAAAATTGCACAAGTGGTACCTTCATTTCTGCAAGACAAGAAAGGTAGAATGGATCACGGCGCATATAAGAGATGATATTTTCTTCTGCAGAGACGACGCGATCGACTTCAACATTCAAGACTTGCATTTTCTATTCAATCAGAAGGAACTCGACAAAGCTGCCATCAGCCTTTATTGTGTGTAAGTACTATTTCTATAATTTATATCTCATCTCATTCACTTTATTAATTGCATGTATATATATGCTCACCATATATGTATATACTATTATGCAGGAAAAAGGTTATGGAATGCAGGAAAGGATGCCCTTTTGACATTGGGTTCGTTGACCCAAATAGAGTTCATGAAGAAGTGGTAGAAACCAAACCCGGGCAAACAGAAGATTACTTGCTAACGTCTTTACT
Organism: Avena sativa; assembly: GCA_916181665.1. Taxonomy (NCBI): domain Eukaryota; kingdom Viridiplantae; phylum Streptophyta; class Magnoliopsida; order Poales; family Poaceae; genus Avena; species Avena sativa. Next base: position 295,562,026 of record OV702282.1, read on the forward strand.
GAGACAACAAACCAAAAGGAAAATACTATTGCCTTACAACTTCTCGTGAGTACTGTTACCCTCTCTCTTGTACACATTCTATTTCAGCTTACTCGATGTTAAGTGTAACTGATGATGAGTTATGCGTGCGTCGGTTCCACTTTATTCTGCTAGTCATTCAACCCGACTCAGGAAAAGTCCTTGTCATGGACTCGTTACGAAAAGAAAAAGATATATGGGCAAACTTTAGAGAGATGCTCCAGAGGTAATTTTAATCATATTATCGCACTAGATCGGCAACTTTCGTGACAACAAGTAATTAATTACTCCTTTATCCATTTTCTTTGCCGGACAGGGTTTGGAAAAGGTTCACGGGCAGGGGCGTGGGTGAATGGTCAGAAGAACTAAAATTTGTAGACCAAAATGTAAGTAATACTAGCTAGCTTTCAATTCCATTATATCATGCTTTATTGATTATTATTTTGATTGAACTCTCTATTCTCGTAAAGTGCGCGCATTTGGGACACGGCAATAACTTATGTGGGTACTATGTTTGCGAGTTCATTCGCAACACGATATGTGGGACGGGCCAAGCCGCACTAGAACAACTTAGAGTAAGTAAACAAAGTCCACAACATTATTTTATTACCATCAATTGTGTTGAGTTTTATTCTTATATATATATTGACGGTCCATTCTTCATATATATTTAGATCGAACGGATGCGGGACCAACTCCTACCATTTGAACGCATACGAGCCATTCAAGAGGAATTGGCGGGGTTCATACTTGATGAGGTCGTCACGCCTGGCGGAGAACTCTTTAGATATCCACCAAAATGAACAATGACGATGTATGTGCCGATGATGATGTTTGTGTGTAATAATAGTTGCTTAATTATTCATGTACTCGTATGTACCGATGACGATTTATGTGTATACCGCTCCTGATCGATTCCCCCTCGCTCCCCCCCTCCCACAGAAATACGCCCAGAACGGGGCAGAGACAGAAGTCTACCGTGGCAGAGATTTAGGCCGTTTTCCTGCCGCGGCAGAGTTCTGCCGCGGCAGGAAAACGGCCTAAATCCCTGCCGCGGCAGAAGAATACGAACCGGTGTTAAAGGGGGGTCCTGAGGCCTGCGGCAGCCCCACGTGCGCCACCCTTTAACACCGGTTCGTATAAGAACCGGTGTTAAAGGGGCCCCCCTCTAACACCGAACCCTCAACAGCGGTTGGGGAACCGCTGTTAGAGGGCCCTCCCAACCGGAGTTAAAGGGGGGCTCTGCACTAGTGTGCATTTCGACTGTGTTGGCATGATCGAAGTGATCAAATGTGCATTGACTGAACCAAGGCCACCGATTAACATCATCAACAGATATGGAAGAAATTGTTGATTCGACGGCAGACCATAATGACCTCACGGTGTGGCAATATGAGGTAGAACATTAGGTATGCAAGGACCCAAGAGGCTAGAGCTAAATTGTGGGAGCTAGCTAGCACTTATGTAGTTGCTCGGTCGGAAAGGTTAGGTCATATATGATGAAGTGAATACAAAGTGATGAGAGGTGGTGTGTGTGTGTGTGTGTGTATATATATATATATATATATATATATACGGTTGAGCACACATAAGTTTTTATGTAAACGAATAAATTAGACTTATGAGCAGTGGTTGAGTAGCACGTGTGACGTGTCAGAGTTCCATGACATAAAAGCTTGACGGCCCATGCTCCGCTCCGCTGTGCTAGTGTATTTGGTTTGGGGGATAATTAGAGCCGAGCGGCGACGAAAGAGGAACATGATGCGTTCTATATATTGTGATTGGTGTCGTTGTGTATCATTGTCCTATAAGAAAATAGAACTATGGAAGAATGTCCACCGCTTGCTGTTAAGTTATCTATCCCCTTGATCTGTGAACCTTTATTGTGAACCATGAACTACGACAAACTCCTCATGCAAGGGTCGCAGCTCTAGACACGCCTATGGTATCTTCTGACCATGCCTGTGATACACTCTTCCGTACCTGTACATGCGCCATCGCCCAGGGCCACGCCTGAGTCCTGACGTGCCGCCGGCTCATGGCTACCACCCAACTTGTGGCTGGAGAAACCCCTGCAGTGCTGCCGTCCGTCCAAATAGCAATGGGCAAAACAGAAAAACTCGAATCTGGCTATGCGTTACCGAAGAACAGGTACTAAACAAATTCATCAGCATAATAATAGGTAAACAAAACAGTTGGAGATGCGGGGTATCGATCCCCGTGCCTCTCGCATGCTAAGCGAGCGCTCTACCATCTGAGCTACATCCCCTTTCATGTAAGCTGTTTACTTACTTCGAAACTTTAGCAGAAAGCCATGTCACAGAGGCATACAAAAACGTTTCTGGACATGGATATCTTGTAATTAACCCATTGGTAGCCCATCTTTACTAGCCCATACTGGGCGATTAAAACCACGCAGCACGCACGCACAGGGCAGCTACAGGCAGACATCCGCAGCCTGACGTGGCCCAACCATACCTGCCCAAAGCCTATCCTACTTCGAGGCCCAAATCAGAATTCGATCTCCAGAACCCCACACCCGCCACAGAACAAGGGAGTCCCGATAAACGTCCCTTTCATACATTAACTTGCATTCTGAAATGCTCGTCAGCTCCGTCACGGAGGACGATCAAACTTGGTGAGAGGATCTGCCGGATTTTTTTTGAAATAGTCCTTCATCTCGCTTTATAAATAAAGCAACCGTCCATAGTAAGTCATAAGGTTCGAAACTATCCACACAACACATGCTGGGGCCACAACACAAGACGGCCCAAAAAGAGATAAAACGCCACCTCGCCAAGTGAGGACACACCGAAAAAAGAGAGGCAATGCCGGACTAGGGGGGAGCCGCCTCCAAGAGCCGTCGAAGAGTCGTGTCCAGCCTTGCCTTGTGCCGCTGTCTATACAACGGGTACCAGAGCTAAAGAGAGGTCAGAAGGTGAAAAACCGAGTTAGAGGCACGCCGAGGAAGAATCTTCTCAATAACCATCTTATTCCGATGTTCTAGAGTGCTCAGGACATCACAGCAAACACTAGCCAAAAAAGACGGCGGCCCTTTCCTGCCCGGTTTGCTTGGGTTTCTAGGAACTCACCGAGATCATGGGCCTGCCAGTCCGGGCCCAACGCATCCCTGATGAAGCTCCAAAGAAACCGAGCCGCGGGACAAGCGAACATTATGTGGGCGCCCGTCTCCGGTATCCCACACAATGGACATAGCCCGTCCCCCGGCCCATGTCTCTTGGACACCTCCACCCCCGAGGGGAGCCTATCGCAAAGCAGCTGCCACACCAAAATTTTAGTCTTTAGCGGGAGAGGGGCTTTCCAGAGGGGTTTTGTCCATGGGAGGGCCGCGCAGCCGAATAGGGCCCGATAGGCCGAGCTAACCGAGAAGGCCCGGACGGGGTGAGGCTCCACGTCACACTGTCGGGTTCGTCCGCCAGGGTATCCGGGAGTTTCGCCCTAAGTTCCCTCCACGCTTCAGTTTCCTTCAGGCCAAAGGTACGTCGGAACGAGATGTTCCACGTCCCTTCTAGGGCCGCGGTGGATACCCGAAGCTAACGCTCGGAACAAATGGCGAATAGGCTCGGGTACACCTCCCGTAGGGGGCGCTCCCGGAGCCAGGAGTCCAACCAAAACATGGTGCCCTCCCCATTCCCAATATATATTGCGGCCCCAAGCCGGATCTCGTTCTTGATCTCCTGGATGGAGTGTGATGGGGATGTGCCTACCGGGGTATACCCAGCAGGACGTTTTCGATTGGCCCAGGAACTGGCGAGTGGGCCTGCAAGGCGGCGACTGGATCAAGGCCCGGTGTGGATCCAAGCGACTGGAAGCTGAAGGCCTAGGCAAGTAGATATGCCCAGTCGAGTTAGGTTAAACAATTACCGAAGCCTTAACTGATTCGGTTGAGATATGTAAACCCTAGGGGAGGTGAGTATATATAAACCTCCCAACAGGGCGTGTAGAGATACGTTCCATCATACACCCAAGCGACTCGCCGCCTAGCCGCCGAGCTCGCCCATTGTACCCCCATCATAATACAATCTAGCAGGAGTAGGTCTTTACCCCCCGGGGGGCCGAACCTGGGTAAAACCTTGTGTCTCCGCCCTCATCTCGCACCGCAGATGGCTGGCCGCCCTTGCCCCTCGTTCTACTACTCACTGCCGATTGCAGCATCTGCCGTGACCATTCCCACGACAGTGACGCCCACCGTGGGGCCTGGCCGGTCTGGCCGGTATTCTGCGGCGAGATCCAATCTGCCCATCAACAAGACGGTCGCCACTGGCCGCATGATAGCGATCGGCGAGATGCTCCAAATCTTGCCGAGCAGCTACGTCCCGGCGGCGTGACCCGTCATGCACAGCGTGATCCTGACGGTCGGCACAATCAGCCTCTTCGTCGGCCTCACCGACATCATCATCTCGGAGGACTCGGCTCGCATCCGCGAGTCGCCGCCACGCGATCGGCCCTCCGAGAGCCAGATCCGCACAATCCATCGCCTCGCCTCCGAGTACAACTCGGCCCACAGCAACGTGGCCGAAAACTCAGCGGCCGCAGAAGACGCGGCCCTCAACGACGACGCCGACTCGGCGACCCCGGCGTCATTCGCCAGATCCATCACCGCGGCTTGACCCGCGGGCTCCATCACCCAGGTCTCCAACATAGGAGACTTCAAGGACCCCTCCATCCTTGGGATCTTCGACTTCGACTCCGGGTCGGAAAATTCCGCCGACCTCCACGACGGGACCGGTCGCCACGCCGCGACCTACATGGCGACCGGCACCGATCCGCCGAAGGATCCCTTCTCCACCCCGATCCCTCCTAATGCCATGGCAACGGAGATCGAGGAACTCCGCCTGAAGCTGGCGGAGGCAGTGCGCAAGGAGCAAGCCGAGCGCGAAAAATTTCGCCTCGAGCAGGTGACGGCGCAGGAGCTATCGCGCTACCACCAGCAGCGAATCAGGTCGCGCCTGAACCCCACCGTCCAGGGGCGCGTCCTGAACTTCGACGATGAAAACGACCCGGCCCGCGTGGCCGAGCACGCGATCTGCGAGAACGCGCCACCAGGAGGAAGCGCCCGACCCCCGCCAGGGTCGACGACGATGGGCGCCCTGTTGGAGATATGCCCTAGAGGCAATAATAAATATAGTTATTATTATATCTTTGTGTTTATGATAAATTTTTACATTCATGCTATAATAGTATTAACAAGGAAACATTAATACTTGTGTGATTTGTAAACTTAAATTGAAGTCCCTAGTAAAGCCTCTATATAATACTAGCTTGTTGGTTAATAAATGATTGTGGTTTCCCTATCATGAACATTGAGATGTTATTAACAACAAGATCATATCGTTAGGAGAATGATATGGTGGACATACTCCTATAGATAAGCGTAGCATAAAGATCAAGTCATTTTTATAGTTCAATTGCTATATGCTTTCTGGTACATAGTAACCTAATTCCTTCGACCATGAGATCATGCATATCACCTTTACCGGATGGATGCTTTGATGACATCAAACACCACACCGTAACTAGGTGGCTATAAAGGTGGCATTGAGTGTTCGGAAAGTATTGGTTGAGACACATGGATCAAGAGTGGGATTTGTCCATCCATATGACGGATAGATATACTCTGGGCCCTCTCGGTGAAATGTCATCCAATTAGCTTGCAAGCATGTGACTGGCTCACAAGGGATCACATATCACGGGAACGAGAAAAGAGTACTTATCAGTAACGAGGTTGAACTAGGTATGCGGAGATACCGACGATCATAACCTCGGATAAGTAAACTATCGTGAGACAAAGGAAAATTGGTATCGTATGTAAGTGGTTCATTAGATCACAAAGTAATCGTAGAAATATGTGGGAGCCATATGAATTTCCAGATTCCTCTATTGGTTATTGTTCGGAGAGATGTCTCGATCATGTCCGCATAATTCACGAACCGTAGGGAGACACACTTAAGGATTCGACGTTGTTTGAGTAGTTATGGAAAGATGAGTAAGAGACCGAATGTTGTTCGGAGTCTCGGATGGGATCCGGGATATCACGAGGAGATCCGGAATGGTCCGGAGAATAAGATTCATATAAGGAAAGTCCTGTTTCGGAGTTGGAGAATGGTTCCGGTGTTTTCATCGGGAATGTTCTAGAAGGTTCCGGAATGTCCGGCACTCCGAAGGGGAAGGGTACATGAATGTGTTATATCAAGTTGGTATGATTGCATCATGTACTAGGTGTCATCGCTGAACAAAATAAAGGGTTTAATCAAATCCTAGTTTGAAAAAGTCAAACGCCAATTTGAAAGTCAAACGGCTATTTTGGGAAGTGGAGGGAAAGGTGGAAACCGAGTTGGGGAGGAGTCCCTCCTCCACCGCCGGCCCACTTGGGATCCGAGTTGGGGAAGGATTCCCCTCCCCTTGGATGGCGCCTCCCTCCTATAAGAGGAGGGGTAGGGCTCCCCTCCTAGCACACAAGATTGCCCCCTCTAAACCTAAACCCTAGCCGCCGCCGCCCACCATAGCCGCCGCCGCCTAGGGTTTCTCCCCTAGCCGCCGACTTGGGCTGCCCCAAGCCCTAGCCACCGGCCCTAGAACCTCTTGCTTGGTGTGTCTAAACCCTAGACCATCGAGGCTCTCTCATAGTCCACCATACTCGCTCCGGCTTAAGGCGAAGCCCTGCGAGATCTCCCCTCTACTTCCGGTACCACGCCGTTGTGCTACCGGAATCGCGAGGAGAGTGCTACAACCTCTGCTGCCTGCTGGAACAAGGGAGAGGAAGGTCTTCGTCGAGTACCGAATGTGTGACCGACTGCGGGAGCGCTGCCGGAACGCAGCGCCGGAAGGATCGTCTACGCGATCTTGAGATCGGGAAGAGTACGACTACATCACCCACGAGAATCTGCTCTCGTTAAACACTTTGGAATCTTCGAGGGTGAGTTATTCCATCGACTCGTTGCTACAATCTAGTAGATAGATCTTGGCTTGTTTGTTTGTATGCGATAGAAAATTTTGTTTTCCATGCTACGAAACCCTACATGCCCCACCTCCACCCAACCGCACACCCCCCAGGGATCAGCCGCGGATAGTAGTCTCCTCACGGGAGCGAGACGCGAACGGCCTCCCACTGTTCTCCACCCCGATGGACAACCTCGTGGCAGGCCGAGCAGTAGCCGACAACATCACGGCCACCGGCGACGGCGCCCTACAGATCCAGTACGTCAGGGCCCTGCTCGCAAAGGCCGTCGAGCAGCAAAACGTAGGCGCCGACTCGCAGGGTCGAGTGTACTCGCGTTCTTCGGGAAGCAGAGCAGCCTCGAGTGGCCGCCCAATGGCGGCAAACACCCTCAACTGCCCGCCACCAGAGCCACTGCAGCTCCAACACCGACCCGCGAACGCGGCACTCTCCACCAACGACCCCAGGCCAGCGACCAACTTCGTCGCCGCCAACGGTCAACCCATCGACGCCCGCACCCACATCATCAACAATCAAAGTTGGCGCGCATGCCAGCCCGACGACCTGCGACACACCCTAACCAATCGCCGCGACGGCGAGCCAATGGGATCGCTAAGTCGACTCGGCCCCAAGTGCTTTGGACCCATGATCCAAGGCGAGAAGTACCCACCGAACTTCAAGGCACCGAAGGAGATAGAAAAGTACGACCCCTCGTACGACCCCGCCGTCTGGCTCGATACATACCTCATGGCGATGGGGATCGCAGGCCACACCGACCTGCTAGCCGCCCGTTACCTTCCCCTGATGATGGAGGGGACGTGCAGACAGTGGATCAACACCCTTCCCCAGGATAGCATCGACTCCTGGGAGGAGATGCGCGACGCCTTCTTCAGGCACTTCGAGTGCTCCTACACCCGCGCCACCACCATCGAGGACCTGGAGCGATGCGTCCAGGGACCCCACGAGTCGACCCGCAACTGGGTCCAGCGGTGGCAAGAACTCTGGTACAACGCGGTCGGCATCCACTCGGACACCGCGATCCATTGCTTCAAGACCTCGTGCCGCTACGAGCCTTTGGTCGCCAAGCTCAAGCGAAATTCTCGCACACTCGACAACATACCGGACCTCCTCAAGATCACCAAACGGTACGCGGAGGAAGATGCAAACCAGGAAACCGACGACGAGTCGGGAGGTCAACGCCGCACGAGCGGCAACGACAACGGACGACGGTCCGACCTACGCTACAGCAACACTCGCCTCACTGGCAAGCGCCGCAGTGACGGGTGAGTCGACTTCGTCGCCAACGCTGGGCACGCACAACTCGAGCCCAAAAGCTTCCGCCGCGACGGCGGCAACTACAAGGCCAAGCCAAGGTTCGACCCTGCGGCCCTCCTTAACCAACCTTGTGCGTTTCATAGCAGGGAAGGCAAACCCGCAACGCACACGACCGCCGACTGCCACACCCTCAGGGAGATCGAGAAGGCACGGCGAGCAAGGGAGGACCCCGACAACAACCCGCCAAACGGCGGAAAGTTCGGCAACGTGGTCGGCTTGCTCCATACCTTTACAGGCTTTAACACGAAGCGCGAGAAGAAGATCATCACCCGCGCCGTCGCCGTCAATGTGGTGGCCCAGGTGGACGTTCCCCAGTTCCTCAACTGGTCGGAGCAGCCCATCACCTGGAGCCGCCAGGACCACTCGCCGCGCATCGAGTACCCAGGCCGAGTCGCCCTGGTGGTCAAGCCAAAGGTGGGCGACTACTGGCTCCCCAAGACATTGATGGACGGCGGCAGCTCCATCAACATCCTGTACCTGGACACCTTCAGGCGGCTGCGGCTCCCGCGGTCGATGATCGAGACAACCCACACCACGTTCCACGGCATCGTCCCCGGTCGGAAGGCGTACTCGATCGGCAAGGTCACGCTGCCAGTCACCTTCGGCACACCAGCAAACTTCCACACCAAGCGGATCGTCTTCGAGCTGGTGCCCTTCGACAGCCCCTACCACTGCGTCGACAGGATTCACCTCCTTCTTCTGTTGGAATTATGCCCTAGAGGCAATAATAAAGATGTTATTATTATAATTCTTGTTCATGATAAAGTTTGTATTCCATGCTAGAATTGTATTAAGCGGAAACTTTAATACTTGTGTGGTTTGTGAACAACACCGTGTCCCTAGTACGCCTCTATGGACTAGCTCATTGATCAATGATGGTTAAGGTTTCCTAACCATAGACATGAGTTGTCAATTGATAATGAGATCATATCATTGGGTGAATGATATGGTGGACAGACCCAAACTAAGCGAAGCAATTAGATCGTGTCATCGTGTTCGTCTTTGCTAAGCTTTTCTTATGTCAAATATTGTATTCCTTAGACCATGAGATAATACAACTCCCTGGTATCGGAAGAAAGCTTTGAGGTCATCAAACGTCATCCTATGAGAGGGTGATTATAAAGGTGTCTCTCAGGTGATCGGAAAGTATCTGTTGGGTTGTATGTATCGAGATGGAATTTGTCCCTCCCAATTCGGAGAGATATACTTCGGGCCCACTCGGTAATCGATATCAACACCGCTTGCAAGCATGTGGTTAAGGAGTTAATCACAAAGTGATATCGGATTACGAAACGAGTAAAGTACTTGCTGTGAACGAGATTGAACTAGGTATGACGATACCGACGATCGAATCTCGGGCAAGTAAAATATCGTGAGACGAAGGGAATATATATATGGGATTGTTTGAATCCTGACATCGTGGTTCATCCGATATGATCATCGATGAATGTGTGGGAGTCAATATTGGTGCCCAGACCCCGCTGTTGATTATTGATAGAAGATCATGTCTGCATATTCTCGAACCCGCAGGGTCACACACTTAACGTGTCTCGACGCTAGGATAGAATGGATAATTGGTTTATGAATTTTTGTTCGGAGTGTCGGATGGGATCCGGGATATCACGAGAGGTTCCGGAATGGTCCGGAGAATAAGATTCATATAAGGCAATGCAGTTTTTGGAGTTCGGAATTGTTCCGGGTTAATCGGTATTGTACCGGAAGCTTCTAGAACCTTCCGGAAGGGGACCAACGTGGCCCCACCTTCCGGGAGGGGGCATGGGCCTATGAGGGAGTGTCCTGGCCGCATTGGGCCAGGGGCACAAGGCCCCATAGGGCCCAGCCGATCCTAGAGAGTTTAAATCGTTTAAACTAGAGATAGGGTTTCTAGAAGAGGGGAGAGTCCATGCCCCCCACTTCTTATCCTTTGGGCTTGGGGGAGAGGCTAGGGCTGCGCCCCCCTCTATATAAAGAGGGGTGGGGGCGCACCAACCCCCCACACCTCTCCTCCAAACCCTAGCCTCCTTGCTAGCTTTCCTCTCTCCCTCCCGACTGTTTGTAGGCGAAGCCCTGCAGCAGAAATTCTCCACCATATACACCACGCCGTCGTGTTGTAGATCCAATCTATCTCTCCACCATACTTGCTGGTCCGAGGAAGGAGGAGACGTCGAGGTGCTGCACGTGTGCATCTCACGGAGGCACCGCCACTTGTGGTGCTAGATCGGATCGGATCGCGAGGAGGAGAAGCGAGTACGACTACATCACCCACGTTCCGACGAACGTTCCGCTGTGCGAATCTTCAAGGGTATGAAGATCTAATCCAATCTCTCTCGTTGGTTGCATCTCCTAGATTAGATCTTGGCTTTCCCTCTGTTCGCATCCGTAGAAAATTTTGATTTACTATGCCGTGAAACCCTTCAGTGGTATCAGAGCTAGATCTAAGCGTAGATGTGTTTCACGAGTAGAACGCAACATGGTTGTTGCGGGCGTTGATGTTTTCTGTTGCAAGCCTCTTGTTTGTGTTCTTCTTATGACGCGGGATAGTGAGATTGAAGCGGTCCAGGCCAACCTTACGCGACGTCGTTCGCGAGACCGGCTCCGCACTTGACGTGTGGCTTGTTCCACACATGCGGCTGGTGGATGTCAGTTTCTCTCACTATAGTTGTCATGGGATTAACACCGGAGTTTGGCAACCATAATATCACCGTTGTGGCTTTCCGTAGGTAAGAATCGTTCTTAGCATCTACTCCCATAAAGCCACGTAAAACATGCAACAACAGAGTAGAGGCGTCTAACTTGTTTTTGCAGGGAGTGTTTTCTGTGATATGGTATGGCCCAAGATGTGATGTGTATAATGTATGCGATGATCATGTTTTGTAATGTTTCACGACTTGCATGTCGATGAGTACACAACCGGCAGGAGCCATATGGTTGTCTTTATAATTGTGTATGACCTGTGTGTCAACTTCTTATACGCCATGTAATAGCTTTACTTTATCGCTAAGTAGTTAGCAATAGTTGTAGTTGCTATTCGTGGTGGAGGCAATCATGGTGGAGTGATGGAGATCATGCCGGCACGCACAAGATGGAGATCATTGCGCGAAGATTGGCTATACCATGTCACATAAAGTTATATGCATGTGATGTTTATCCTTTTATGTATCTTATTATGCTTAGATCGCGACGGTAGCATTATAAGATGATTCCTCACTTAAAGATCAAGATAAAAACTGTGTTCTCCCCAAGTATGCACCGTTGCGAAAGTTCGTCGTGTCCAAGCATCACGTGATGATCGGGTGCTATAGACTCTACGCTCACATACAACGGGTGCAAGCCAGTTTTGCACACGCGGAAATACTTGGGTCTAGCTTGACGAGCCTAGCATGTACAGACATGGCCTCGGAACACAAGAACCGAAAGGTTAAGCATGAGTCATATGAATGATATGATCGACACTTTGTTGTCCACCATTGAAACCACATCTCTTCTCGTGATGATCGGATTAGGTGTGGTGAATTTGGATCGTGTTCACTAAACAACTTGAGGGATGTTGAATTTAGTGGGAGTTCATCTAGTAATTTGATTAAGTTGAACTATTTATCATGAACATAGTCTAAATTGTACTTGCAAATACTGTAGATCACATGGCCAAGTCCAACTTCAACTTCAACGTTTTTGCTGAGATAGAAAAGCTTAGAAACAATGGGTCTAACTTCACCAAATGGTTCCGCATTCTGAGAATCATTTTCGCTGGCGGACAAAAGGACTATGTCCTTGAGAAAGCGCTAGGTGACGCCCCTGCTATAGATGCGTCGGCCGATGAAAAAGTTGTTTATCAGTCGCGCAAGGATGATTATGATTTGATTAAGATAGCCATGTTGTATGCTATGGAATCGGATCTTCAAAATCGTTTTGAGGAATTCGCCGGGCCCTTTGAGATTCTCGAGGAGCTGAAAAACATGTTTCAGACTCAAGCCCGTTCTGAGAGATATGAGATCTCTAAGAAATTCTTTAACTACAAGATGGAGGAAGGGAGTTCCGTTAGTGAGCACGCCATTGAGATGACGGGCTACACTCAACGCCTTGAGCAACTGGACTGCAAGATTCCAGAGGAGCTCAAGATTGACACTCCTAGCTACAAACGTTTTGTAGTTGATCATAATCAGATTGGTTCCACTGATATGATCACTGAGCTCTTTGCTAAGATGAAAGTAGCAGAGGTGAACATCAAAAAGAATAATCATGTGTTGATGGTCAACAAGCCCCCCACCTTCAAGAAAGGTAAGGGTGCAAGGAAGCCCTTCAAGAAAGGCGGCGGCAAGCGCGTTGCCCCTACTGAGAGGAAGCTCAAGTCTGGTCCTAAACCGGACACTGAGTGCTTCTATTGCAAGGACAAGGGTCACTGGAAGCGTAACTGTCCGAAGTACTTAGCGGACAAGAAGGCTGGCACCATCAAAGGTATATTTGATATACATGTTATTGATGTTTTCCTTACTAGCCCTCGTTGTAGTGCCTGGGTATTTGATACCGGTTCAGTTGCTAATATTTGTAACTCGAAACAGGAGCTACGGAATAGACGGCGGCTTGCGAGGGATGAGGTGACGATGCGCGTTGGCAACGGATCAAGAGTTGATGTGATGGCCGTCGGCACGCTCTCCTTAGTTTTACCTTCGGGATTAGTTTTAAACCTTAATAAGTGTTATTATGTGCCTGCGTTGAGCATGAACATTATTTCTGGATCATGTTTATTGCAAGACGGTTATTCATTTAAATCGGAGAATAATGGTTGTTCTATTTATATGAGTAACATATTTTATGGTCATGCACCTCTTGTGAATGGTTTATTTCTTCTAAATCTCGAAAGGGATGAAACACACATCCATAACATTGAGGCTAAGAGATGCAAAGTAGATAGTGATAATACTACTTATTTGTGGCACTGTCGTCTAGGTCATATTGGTGTAAAGCGCATGAAGAAACTCCATTCTGATGGACTTTTGGAGTCTCTTGATTTTGAATCATTTGACACATGCGAACCATGCCTCATGGGCAAGATGATCAAAAACCCCGTTCTCCGGTATGATGGAGCGAGCAACGGACTTGTTGGAAATCATACATACCGATGTATGCGGACCGATGAGTGTTTCGACGCGCGGTGGATATCGCTATTTCCTCACTTTTACCGATGACTTAAGTAGATATGGGTATATCTATTTAATGAAACATAAATCTGAAACGTTTGAAAAGTTCAAAGAATTTCAGAATGAAGTGGAGAACCATCGTAACAGAAAGATTAAGTTTCTACGATCCGATCGTGGAGGTGAATATTTGAGTTATGATTTTCTCACGCATCTTAAAGCAAGTGGAATCGTTTCACAACTCACGCCACCCGGAACACCACAGCGCAATGGTGTGTCTGAACGCCGGAATCGAACCCTATTAGATATGGTCCGATCAATGATGTCTCTTACTGATTTGCCGTTATCATTTTGGGGTTATGCATTAGAAACCGCTGCATTCACTTTAAATAGGGCTCCATCTAAATCCGTTGAGACGACACCGTATGAACTGTGGTTTGGTGCTAAACCTAAGTTGTCGTTTCTTAAAGTTTGGGGATGCGAAGCTTACGTCAAGAAGTTGATGCCGGACAAGCTCGAACCCAAAGCGGAGAAATGCATCTTCATAGGATACCCTAAGGAAACTATTGGGTATACCTTCTATCACAGAACCGAAGGCAAAGTGTTTGTCGCAAAGAACGGTTCCTTTCTTGAGAAGGAGTTTCTCTCGAAAGAAGTGAGTGGGAGGAAAGTAGAGCTAGACGAGGTTATTGAACCTTCTCTTGAATTGGAGAGTGGCGCAGCACCTGAAATTGTTCCAGTGCCGCCTGCACCAACAATAGAGGAAGCTAATGACAAGGATCATGAAGCTTCGGACGATGCTGCTACTGAACGTCGCAGGTCGACAAGGTCGCGTGCCCCTCCTGAGTGGTACGGCAACCCTGTCTTGACTGTCTTGTTAGTAGAAGACAGTGAACCTACGAACTATGAGGAAGCGATGATGAGCCCAGACTCTGAGAAATGGCTTGAAGCCATGAAATCCGAATTGGGATCCATGAGCGAAAACCAAGTATGGACTTTGGTGGACCCTCCTAGCGACCGAAAGGACGTTGAGTGCAAATGGATCTTCAAGAAGAAAACGGATGCGGATGGTAATGTTACCGTCTATAAAGCACGGGTTGTCGCAAAAGGTTTTCGACAAGTTCAAGGTGTTGACTACGATGAGACTTTTTCTCCTGTAGCGATCTTTAAGTCCATTCGGATTTTATTAGCAATTGCTGCGTTTCATGATTATGAAATATGGCAGATGGATGTCAAGACTGTGTTCCTCAATGGCAACATTGATGAAGAGTTGTATATGATGCAACCCGAAGGTTTTGTCGATCCTAAGGATGCTAACTTCAGCGTTCCATTTATGGACTGAAGCAAGCATCTCGGAGTTGGAACCTTCGTTTTGATCAAGTGATCAAGAGCTTTGGATTTGTTCCAAATTGCTATGAAGCTTGTATCTACAAGAAAGTGAGTGGGAGCTCGGTGACGTTTCTGGTACTATATGTGGATGACATATTGATTATCGGAAATGACATCAACATGCTTAACGACGTGAAGAGTTATTTGAACAAGTGTTTTTCAATGAAAGACCTAGGTGAAGCTGCTTATATATTGGGCATCAAAATCTATAGAGATAGACAAAGACGCCTGATAGATTTAAGCCAAAGTACATACCTAGACAAGGTTCTGAAAAGGTTCAGAATGGATAAGGCAAAGAAAGGTTCAGTGCCTATGTTGTCAGGTAAGATATTGAGCAAGGCTCAGTGTCCAGCTACGGTAAATGATAGGGAAGCTATGAGCAAAGTGCCTTATGCCTCGGCCATAGGTTCCATCATGTATGCCATGCTGTGTACTAGACCAGATGTGTCCAATGCTCTTAGTTTGACGAGCAGATATCAAAGTGATCCAGGAGTGGAACACTGGACAGCCGTGAAGAACATCCTAAAGTACCTAAATAGGACTAAAGAAATGTTCTTAGTCTATGGGGGTGATGAACAGCTTGTCGTAAAAGGTTATGTCGACGCTAGTTTTGACACCGACAAGGATGATTCCAAATCTCAGACAGGATACGTTTATATTTTGAATGGAGGAGCTGTGAGCTGGAGAAGCTGCAAGCAAAGCGTGATCGCGGGATCTACAGTAGAAGCGGAATACATGGCTGCTGCAGAAGCGTCAAGTGAAGGAGTTTGGATCAGAAACTTCATCACTGAGCTTGGCGTGGTTCCAAGTGCATTGGACCCACTGGAGATATTGTGTGACAACACTGGCGCCATAGCACTCGCTAAGGAACCAAGATATCATCCAAAGACCAAGCATATCAACCGCAAGTTTCATATAATCTGAGATTATATTGCAGATGGAGATCTGAAGATTAGCAAAGTACATACAGATATGAATGTCGCAGATCCATTGACTAAACCTCTTCCACGTGTAAAACATGATCAACACCTCAGTGCCATGGGTGTGAGATTGTTGCCAAATGTAAACTAGATTATTGACTCTAGTGCAAGTGGGAGACTGTTGGAATTATGCCCTAGAGGCAATAATAAAGATGTTATTATTATAATTCTTGTTCATGATAAAGTTTATATTCCATGCTAGAATTGTATTAAGCGGAAACTTTAATACTTGTGTGGTTTGTGAACAACACCGTGTCCCTAGTACGCCTCTATGGACTAGCTCATTGATCAATGATGGTTAAGGTTTCCTAACCATAGACATGAGTTGTCAATTGATAATGAGATCATATCATTGGGTGAATGATATGGTGGACAGACCCAAACTAAGCGAAGCAATTAGATCGTGTCATCGTGTTCGTCTTTGCTAAGCTTTTCTTATGTCAAATATTGTATTCCTTAGACCATGAGATAATACAACTCCCTGGTATCAGAAGAAAGCTTTGAGGTCATCAAACGTCATCCTATGAGAGGGTGATTATAAAGGTGTCTCTCAGGTGATCGGAAAGTATCTGTTGGGTTGTATGTATCGAGATGGAATTTGTCCCTCCCAAGTCGGAGAGATATACTTCGGGCCCACTCGGTAATCGATATCAACACCGCTTGCAAGCATGTGGTTAAGGAGTTAATCACAAAGTGATATCGGATTACGGAACGAGTAAAGTAGTTGCTGTGAACGAGATTGAACTAGGTATGACGGTACCGACGATCGAATCTCGGGCAAGTAAAATATCGTGAGACGAAGGGAATATATATATATGGGATTGTTTGAATCCTGACATCGTGGTTCATCCGATATGATCATCGATGAATGTGTGGGAGTCAATATGGGTGCCCAGACCCCGCTGTTGATTATTGATAGAAGATCATGTCTGCATATTCTCGAACCCGCAGGGTCACACACTTAACGTGTCTCGACGCTAGGATAGAATGGATAATTGGTTTATGAATTTTTGTTCGGAGTCTCGGATGGGATCCGGGATATCACGAGAGGTTCCGGAATGGTCTGGAGAATAAGATTCATATAAGGCAATGCAGTTTTTGGAGTTCGGAATTGTTCCGGGTTAATCGGTATTGTACCGGAAGCTTCTAGAACCTTCCGTAAGTGGACCAACGTGGACCCACCTTCCGGGAGGGGGCATGGGCCTATGAGGGAGTGACCTGGCCGCATTGGTCCAGGGGCACAAGGCCCCATAGGGCCCAGCCGATCCTAGAGAGTTTAAATCGTTTAAACTAGAGATAGGGTTTCTAGAAGAGGGGAGAGTCCATGCCCCCCACTCCTTATCCTTTGGGCTTGGGGGAGGGGCTAGGGCTGCGCCCCCCCTCTATATAAAGAGGGGTGGGGGTGCACCAACCCCCCACACCTCTCCTCCAAACCCTAGCCGCCTTGCTAGCTTTCCTCTCTCCCTCCCGACTGTTTGTAGGCGAAGCCCTGCAGCAGAAATTCTCCACCATATACACCACACCGTCGTGTTGTAGATCCAATCTATCTCTCCACCATACTTGCTGGTCCGAGGAAGGAGGAGACGTCGAGGTGCTGCACGTGTGCATCTCACGGAGGCACCGCCACTTGTGGTGCTAGATCGGATCGGATCGCGAGGAGGAGAAGCGAGTACGACTACATCACCCACGTTCCGACGAACGTTCCGCTGTGCGAATCTTCAAGGGTATGAAGATCTAATCCAATCTCTCTCGTTGATTGCATCTCCTAGATTAGATCTTGGCTTTCCCTCTATTCGCATCCGTAGAAAATTTTGATTTACTATGCCGCGAAACCCTTCATCTTCATGGTGTACGGCGCCGAGGCAGTCATGCCCACCGACCTCGAGCACGACACGGAGGCCACGAACGAACTCGCCCGCTAGGACGGAGTCGACCAACTCGACGAGGCACGTGACCTCGCTCGATCACGCACCGCCATCTACCAGCAGGGACTACGCCGCTACCACAGCCGGCGGGTGAAAACTCGCACCTTCCAGGAAGGCGACCTGGTGTTGCGCCTCATCCAGGACAAGAAGGGCATGCACAAGCTTTCCCCTCCATGGGAGGGACCATTCGGCAGCGGGCGCGTACTCGGCAACGATGCCTACTACCTCATCGACGTCCGCGGGGACGGCAAACTCGATGTCAAGCAACCATGGAATGTAAACCTCCTACGGAAGTTCTATTCCTAGAACTCCACATGTGTACTCTCCAGTCGCTATGAAATAAAAAGAATTGGTTACCGCAAATTGCGCCTACTCTCCGTGTCTTGTGCCACTCGCACTCGTAATAACAGCGTCAAGCTAACCACAGAAGTCAACCTTTGGTAAAGCGATCGGCACGGACAAGTAGTGCGATGCAAGAGCACTGGGTCACCTGAGGTTTTGCATCGTCCACGAAAAACGCCTACCCGGAGCCCCATTGGAGTCGCCTAGCCCGACTGGATCTACGAGCCAAGACAACTGCATTCGCTTCTCACAGCGACCACGATCCTCCGCATCCTCGACATAGCGAATCGAACGGCCACGTACCACGCTCGGGGACTGACGACCAGTTCAGCGCGAGCGGCTCGGGAAAACGCCAAGTATGAGAGCATGCTCAGGACTCGCCATGCGACTGACCCAACGGGCCAGGCAGGAGTGATGCGCTCAAATTAACGAGCCAAGTGCTCACCCACCCTCGAGTCGCGCCTAGAACAACCAAGTACCACGCTCGGGGACTCGGCCACCCGACCTCGTTCGCGCAAGGGAAAACGGTGAAGTACAGAGCATTCAAGGGAGTCGCCTTGCGACTGGCTCTCCGAGTCCGGGCGAGTCGACCACAATAACAAAACATTCAAAAACCACAAACACATCACACACGAGGTAAACCCCACAAAAAGGGCGGACGCGCTCGGGGACTCGTTTAACCCTCAATCGGAAAACACATGACAAGTCACAAAGCAAACACGATATCTCATTAATAGCATGTTGCAATCATCTCAGAATACAAAATATGCCCAAACGGCAGATCTGCTACTAACGCCCCAGGGCAAACTACTCTATTCCGCAGGCTTCGACGACGACTCGCCAGCACCCTTGCGATTGCGGATGAACGGCGTGTAAGGGTTTGACGGGTACGTCGTCAGCTCACCCGCCATCGCCGCGCGGAAGGGCTGCTCGACCTTGAAGTCCCGGTGATACGGCTCGGGGTTGTTGGGCGCGACGACCGTTTCCTGGTAAGGAAGGAGGTCGCCCATCGCCCAGACGCGCTCGGAGTACACCGCGGCGCGACCCGTCAACTTGAGCACCTCGGAGATCTCCACCTCTCCAGTCGACGACGGGTAGCCACTCGTCACATCGTCCAGATCGAAATCTTCTGGAAAATGAGAAAGCCCAAGGCTAAGCGCCGTCGCCGCTCCACGCCGGAACGCCGATTGCGTCATGAACTCAACGACCGACGGCGCCTTCTCCAAGTACTTCCACACCTCGACGAGGTCGCTGGGAATTACTTCCGTGGGCGATATCTCCTGGAGGTAGGCTCGGATGCATGTCGCCGACAACGTCGCCGAGTCGACGAGCGTGGCCACACATTGCCGCTCGTCGAACAAGCTCGCCTCTTCCGCGCTATCAAGGATGCGACCTGCGGATAGAAGATAACAGTGAGTACATCGGATATTACGAAAAGACACATGCAATAGGTAAGGGCAGACAAACTCACCAATCAAGGGACGGGAGAGATCCGTGATAAAGCTCTGAAGAGAAGTATAGTCGTCTTGAAGCCCAGCAACAAGGGCGTCAGAAACTTTACGTTCTTCCGCGGCGGCCGTAAACACGGCCTTGGCTCGGCCATCCGCCGAACTCGCCTCCTCTTTCGCCTCCCTCAGCTCGCGCTCGAGGTCGGCGATCCGCTTCTCAGCCGAGCTCAACGCCGATTGATCCGCTGCCAACTCACCCGCGGGGACAAGTCCCTGGCGAGCCTCCTCTGCCTTCGCGGAAACTGCCTGAAGCCCCTTATTCGCCTCTTGGACGGTGGCCAGTTCCTTCTCCGCGCGGTGTTTCGCTGCCAATCGGTCAGCTGGCTCACGTTGCAGACCCTGCACACAATTCAAACAGTTAACCAAAGCGAAATCCTAAGTGCCCACCCGCTGAAATTCAGCGAGTGTGCACTCGGGGACTGGCAATCAACAAATCCTAAGTGCCCACCCGCTGAAATTCAGCGAGTGCGCACTCGGGGACTAGCAATCAACAAATCCTAAGTGCCCACCCATTGAAATTCAGCGAGTGCGCACTCGGGGACTGGACGCGAAAAATAACAACAAGACACTAAAAGAATCAGACCGCTGCAACGCACCGGCCTGATCCTCGGGGACTGGACATACCTGGATGGCTGCGCCAAGCATGCCGTGAAGTTGTATCGCATCCATGGACGCGAGGAGAGCCAGCGTGTGCCCACGATGCTGCTCGACCTCCGCGTTGGCAACCCCAGGTGCACGGCTCGAGGGCGAGGTCCCACTCGCTGTAGCCGATCTGGCTATGAAGCGCGGGAACGTGGCAATGGAGGCACCGGCACCAAAGGAGGCCGGCTCGGTCACCCCAGGCGAGGGAGCACCCTCCGTCGTGGGTACGGCCGCCTCCATTGCGGGCTCATTCGGCGCGACCGCCGTGTCGTCGGAGATCGTGACGACATCGTCGCCCTTGGCCTTCTTGGCGCCATCCGCAGGGACGACGACTTCGTCCGCCTTCCTCTTGCGGGAAGGATCCTCCTCGCTGACAACGGGCGGCACCTTAGCCACGGTCGGGTGGCCTATCTTCTTTGCTCCGGTCCTGTAAATCGATCGTGTGAGCAACATAATTCAAGCTGCTATGAAATACAAAAGTAGGTGAGCGAACTCACTTGGCGACTGGAATGAAGCGTAGCCCCGTGCGGATGCCGGCCAGCTTCTCTAGTTCGGGGCCCAGTCGGCGGCTGAGGCCCATCTCCAGGACGTCGCGTGCCCAAGACACGGACGGCTTCTTCGTCGTCGAGGCTGCAATGGGAGCTTCTGGGACATCTTCGGCAGGAGCCTCCCTACGAGGTGAAGCCGCCGCAGCCGGAGCGGCCCCTAGCCCAGAGACTGGGGAGAATGGCGGAGGCATCGAGGCTAGTGGCACCTCGACAGTGGCCGTGTCCAGCGCAGCTGCCGTCGGCGGCGCCTTGTGAAGGGAATATGCCCTGAGAGGCAATAATAAAGTGTTTATTATGTGTATTCCAAGTATATGATAGATGTTTATTTTGCATGCTATAATTGTATTGATACGGAAACGTTAATACATGTGTGTTTAATAAACAAACAGAAAGTTAATAGTTATGCCTCTCTCATAAACTAGCTCGTTGATTAACAAGATGATCAAGGTTTCCTGATCATGGACATTGGATGTTGTTAATAACGGGATCGAAACATTAGTGTAATGGTGTGATTAACATTCATCCGAAGTATAGCATTACGATCAAAGTCATTGAGTTTATATTGCTATAACAACTTACGAAGTGATCCTAATCCTTAGACCATGATATCATGTCAATCACTAACACCGGAAGAGTTTCTTGATAACATCAAACGTCACACCGTAACAGGGTGATTATAAAGATGGATTCAGAACTAATAAAGTGTTATGTTGAGGCTCATGGATCGAGAGTGGAATTTTTTCATCCCGATGACGGATAGATATACTCTGGGCCCTCTCGGTGATATCACATTGATTAGCTTGCAAGCAAGTGTTTGATCACTAGAATGTTATATCACAGGAACGAGAAAAGAGTGCATGTCGGTAACGATATCAAACTAGGTATGGAGATACCGATGATCGAATCTCGGACATGTAATATATCGTGAAACAAAGGGATTAAGATACTAGCGTAAAAGGTTCCGACGATCACAAGAAAGTCATCGTTGAATGTGTGGGAGTCATATGGGTCTCCAGATCCCGCTTCTGATTATTGATCCGAGAGGGGTCTCGATCATGTCCGCATTATTCACGAACCGTAGGGTGACACACTTAAGAGACACCGACATCCAATTGGAGCAAATGTTTCATGCCGAAAGAATGAACAAGCGCAGGAATTTATTTCACTAGATACCGAAACAGGTTTTCGGGTGAAATTGCATAAAGTGGTTATGCATGTGAAATAGAATTCTAGCAAGGGGTTATTTGTGAATGTTTGTCATTAAAGTAATTGACAAAATTCTGAATAAAATAAAAGAGTTTTATTTAATGAGAGTTTGCATTAAATTTGGTGGAAATTTAATGGGAATTTGAGTGGACTTTTGAGTGGAGGAAATTTAAAGGGCATTTTGTGAGTGGAGTGTCCACCCACATGAATGAAGGAGGGGAGGGGGCAGCCCCCATGGCCGGTGGCCAACCCCTTGGGTGCCCCCCTCCTCCTATAAAAGGAGCCCCCCTCCTCACTTGTCTCACACACCTCCTCGTGAAGGATCTCTCTCCCCCTCTAGAATTTATCCCCCATGGTCTCGGACTAGCGAGATACATGTTCCCGGTGGCTATTCGGCAAGAAAGAGTCGTGCTTCCGCTGCATCGCTGGAGCGAGGAGGCGGAGGTTGCTCGGTGCCTCGAACGTGTGTGCGAGCACGGATGCGCTGCTGATTTGCGGCGCTAGGACTTCCTCTCGATCTTGAGATCGGCAAGAGATCGTCTACATCAACCACGAGTTGAACTCGTTAAGCTTTGTCGGTCTTCAAGGGTATGTTCTCTACGGATATACATCCGCCCGTTGTTTGTATCTAGTAGATAGATCTTGGTATATAGTTCACATCGTAGGAAAATTTTTGTTTTCTATGCTGCGAACCCTACACCTCGTCCTTGGCCGGGCTGGGGGCGTCGGAGTTGCTCGCCGAGTGCGGTGGCGAGGCCGGCCTCATCGGCTTCGTCTTCTTCTTCGGAGGAGCCTTCGCCTCCTTCTCCTTCTTCTTCTTCTTCTTCTTTGACGGAGTAGCCTGGCGACGCGAGGTGGTCTCCGGAAGTTCGTCATCGTTGTCATGATGCTCGAGGCTTTTACTCGCCTCAAGCTCACGCTGACGCTGCCCGCGGGTCTTGCGGACCAGCGGGGCGACCTCCTCCTCGGATTCGTCGTCGCCGTTGCTCTCCTCGCTCTCGGTGTCGCCCCTGGCGGGAGGCGACTCGCCCATGTCCTGGACGGACGAGCTCAAGTTTTCGTCATCTGTAGGCGGGAGCCATCCTTCCACCACTTGGAATAGCTGCAATGAGCACAAAAGGAAATTAGAATGACCGCGACTGCATAAACTGCGACTGCGAACGATGCGAGGTGAATTACCGTTGGGGCTGGATGCTTTGCGGTGTAGGGGGCGACCCCAACCTTTGCGTCCAGGTACACCGCCTGGGTGATCTTCTTCAGTGCTGGGGTGTAGTCCTCGAGCTTCCACTCGGCTAGGCAGGACTTCGTCGAGTCCTCTCGGCCCGTGTATTGGTACATGTAGTGGTCGCGCCGAGCCAGAGGGACGAGCCGCCGCCCGAGCCAGCAGTTGTATAAGTTGATCGTCTGGAGGCCCTTCTTCTTCAGACCGCGGATGGTTTGAAGCATTTCGTCCACGACCATCTGCTGGTCGCTGGGGAGCTTGCCGACTTGAAGTCGGCGCGGGTCGGACCGGTTGGCAGAGTATCGTGGGATCGCCGTCTCGCGCTCCGGGGTCGCCTCGGCAACGTAGAACCAAGACTTCTTCCAGTCGCTCGCCGCCTTGGCGGGCAGCATTAAGTCAAAGAACGAAGCCTTCGACTTCAGCTGGAATGTTAGGCCGCCCGCGGCAAGCATTGGGCCGCCCGCTTCCTCGCGGCTGATCCGTCCGTGGAACAGATCTTGCCATAGAGGGAAGTAGGGCCGGTAGCCCAAGTAGCACTCGCAGAATGCCACGAAGATGGCGAACTGCTCGATGCTGTGTGGACCCAGGTCCGACGGTTGGATCCCGTAGTAGGCGCAGAAGCGCCGGAAGAACAGGGACGTGGGGAATCCTAGCCCCCGTTCTAGGTGGCTGGTGAAGCAGATGAAATCCCCCTCGCGCGGGTTCGGGGTCACCTCTCCGGCCGCGGGGATGCGCCAACAGTCGGCGCGCAGGATCCTGGCCTCCTCAAAGGAAGCCAGTTGTGCCCTCGTACACTTAGATCTACCCCAAGGTTCGGTGGAGAGGGCCATGGCGGAAGGATTTGTGGGGGGTCGGAGGATTTCGGGTCGGCTGGATCGCGATGCGAAGGAAGGCGATAGTGCGTGCAATCGGAGGAAATGGCAAGAAGATGGTTCTCTGATCGCCTGCCATTCCCCTTATATAGCGGTTGTTACCCGCCAAATCAGGGAGCCGTTATTACACGGTGATTATGCCAAAAGTTACCGTTGGATTACCCCAACGTCTAGTTTGACCACGTTTAACGGTCCAACTTCAGCCACTCGGCTCGCCGACCCGATCACTATGACAGTGTTTCGCCGACTCGACTCGCCAAAGCTGCGATCAGGATGACTAGTTTTCTCCTTTATACAGGAGCCCGCCGACGATTCGACTGGATGTCTACTCTGAAGCCGTATACTCCGACTGCCAGCAGCTACCTACGCCTAATCGACGACGGCCTTGGGGACTACTGATGGGGATGTGCCTACCGGGGTATACCCAGCAGGACGTTTCCGACTGGCCCAGGAACTGGCGAGTGGGCCTGCAAGGCAGCGACTGGATCAAGGCCCAGTGTGGATCCAAGCGACTGGAAGCTGAAGGCCCAGGCGAGTAGATAGGCCCAGTCGAGTTAGGTTAAACAATTACCGAAGCCTTAACTGATTCGGTTGAGATATGTAAACCCTAGGAGAGGTGAGTCTATATAAACCTCCCAACAGGGCGTGTAGAGATACGTTCCATCATACACCCAAGCGACTCGCCGCCTAGCCGCCGAGTTCGCCCATTGTACCCCCATCATAATACAATCTAGCAGGAGTAGGTCTTTACCCTCCCGGGGGGCGAACCTGGGTAAAACTTTGTGTCTCCGCCCTCATCTCGCACCGCAGATGGCTGGCCGCCCTTGCCCCTCGTTCTACTACTCGCTGCCGATTGCAGCATCTGCCGTGACCATTCCCACGACAGAGTGCCAGAACTAGGAGCCTTCCCTCCAGTCGTAGTCCAAAAGGGGCCAACCCCGCAGGTACTTGGCCTTAATGAGCTTGAGCCAAAGGCCCCCATCATCCCGAAGAATCCGCCACACCCATCGAAGCATCAGGGCCTTATTGAAATGGCGGGATTCGAGGATACCTATGCCCCCAAATTCCTTGGGGGCACAAATGTCTGTCCATTTGATCATGTGGTACTTCTGGCGCCCCAAAGGGTCTTGCCAGAAGAACCGGGAGAGCTCCTTGTCAAATGCCCCATGTATCCCTTCAGGAAGGAGGTACAATCCCATCATATACATGGGAAGGCTCGATAGGAAGGGATCAATCAAGACGGTCTTGCTACCTTCAGATGTGAATCTACCACACCAAGGTTCGGACCTTGAGCGCACCCTGTCCACAAGCGGCTCCAGGTCCCTGATAAGGATCCTAGTGTCGTGAACCGGCATCCCCAGATAAGTGATGGGGAAGGAGGAAAGACGACAATTTAAGTCGTCAACTATCCTCTGCTGCTCGTCTTGAGAGAACCCCAGCGCGATAACCTCGCTCTTGTCAAAGTTAATCCGCAGACCCGACATTTCCTGAAAGCATAGGAAGAGGAACTTGAGGTTCGCAATATCTAGAGTTGAACCTTCGATCACGATCATTGTGTTGTCTACATACTAGATATAGGTGATCCCCCCCCACTCGGAATGAGGTGGCCGACCACTCTGGAGATGTTGCCAGCTGCCTTGGATTTTTCAAGCATTTCCACGAGGGCGTCCACCGCCGCGTTGAAGAGAAGGGGGCGGGGGGTCCCCTGTCTAACACCGCAGGAGGGGTGGAAGTATGGCCCAATCTCGCCATTGATGTTAATCGCAATGCTCCCGGTCATGACGAACTGCATGGTCCAGGTGATCAAGAGATCGTCAAATCCTCGTCTAATGAGGACCCGTCGAAGAAATCGCCAGTCTAGGCGGTCATAGGTCTTCTGGAAGTCTAGCTTCAAGAATATGCCTTTCAACTTCCTGGACTTGATCTCGTGGATAACCTCATGGAGGGCGAGGATCCCATCATGTATGAATCTTCCTTTGAGGAAGGCAAATTGATACTGGTGGGTTAGGCGCTCCATGATCGGGGCAAGGCGAGATGCGCAGACTTTCGCGAAGATCCGTTGGATGACATTGAGGAACGTAATGGGCCTGAATTGGCGAATATCTGAGGCCCCTACCACTTTCGGGATCAAGGTTATCATGCCAAAATTCAGCCGTCCCATCACAAGGGTCCCAGTGTAGAACTCCTAGAACATCGGCATGATGACCGGTTGGAGTTCCCTCCAGAAGATCTGGAAGAAAGCTACCGGGAGGCCATCAGGGCCCGGGGCGGAGTTGGCCTTCAAGGCCTTAACTGCCCTGATGACCCACAAGTATAGGGGGTGTATCATAGTACTTTCGATAAATAGGAGTGTCGATCCCAACGAGGAGCAGAAGGTGCTGAACAGTGGTATGGAGCAGGAAATCCCTGTGAATACTTAGCAAACGGATTTTTAGTGATTTTCTGATAAAGCAACAAAACAAAGTGCAAGTAACAAAGAACAAACGCAGCAAGTGGCCCAATCCTTTCTTAGCAAAGGACAAGCCGGTGGAAATACTTATAAGGATCAAATGTTCTCGAGGACACATGGGAATTCTTTCAAGTGCTTTTGCTTAGCTTTTTATTGAGGATGCTTCATAGATAGATCACTATGGTGGTGTTGCAAGTTTCCACCATGATTAGGCATGGCTTAGGCTAGCGGCCCAGGCATTTCTCTAACACAAAATACAGACTCCATGGACTTACAAGTTCCCTCTTTATTTCACACCGTTGACATACATAGACAAAACAGCACGATATCAACTGAGTACAAAGTACAAATGCAATGTTGAAAACGTTCCCCGTGACAGCACGGTTCTGCTAATTCCAATGTATAGATGCAAGCATATACAACTTCGATGGAACAATGGTTCAAGTCTATTAGGGGCAAAGAAATAAGGTGTGCCATCCAGTTCGTGAGAGCTTTACTAACTAGTTTTCACATAACAAAATACTTTTTTAATTCGAAAGGTAGATGAAGCGTGAGAATTTGCTTGGAATAGCAAAAGCTACTAGGTAGATATGGTGGACACAAGTGGCAAAGGTTTTGGTTCAAAGAGATTGGAAACATGAGAAGTATACCTTCTGAAAACAGGTTTTTGGCTCGCAAGGCTGGGTAGCAAATAAGAGAGTTGAAAGAAACAAGCAAACATACAAGTAATAAAGCCAAACATGCAATCTTCCTTGAAGACAAAAAAGATCTTAAATAAAGAATACTAAGCTTATGAGCCAACAAGAAAGAAAAAATGATACAAAATACCTGTAAGCTTTTCTCTTTTTCTTTCAAACCTCAAAAAGTGTGGCTACTGACCAGAACTCGGTTTGCCAAAACCAATTTAGATCCACTTGATGCTCCCAAAGTGATGTAAATACTGATCAACAAGATCCATCATATCATAGAGATTGCAAACTAAAATAAGAAGTGCAAAAATTAAAAGATGAGACTTCTCATTAATATTCCAATAAAGTCACTCACACCAAGGGATACATAGATAATCAACTAAAGGAGAGATACTTCCACATGCAAACCAACCTATAAGATAACTTCCCTACCAAAGATATGAATCCACTAAAAAGGTAAAATATAAAAGATAATGGCGGTCATACCGCGACACTCCTCCAAGATTGGAACAAGCCAAGGGGATGCCCAACCTGATGACGAATTACTCCTTCAGCGGTGGTGGTGTTCTCTTGATAAGCTCCTCAATCAGCTTCCTTAACTCCTCAATCTCAAAGGTTAGGGTACGAATCAACTCTGAGTTTTGCTCAATGCGGTTCATGATCATATCGGACTGAGACTTCCAGTCCTTATTATTCTTTCCCCACTCTTCCTTCTTAGTGTGTTCCTCCCCTACATGGTTAGAACGAGGCATATCCCACATCGAGGGCAAGTTCCCTTTGGGCACATGTTGAAATTGACGCTCATGTATAAGAGTGTGGAAGGGTTTTTTGGTACTTGGAGGAGGTGAAAGTGGAGAGAGGGTATGCCCTCGAGATTTCCCTCCTATAGACATCCGTGCTGTCCTCCCTTAAGCTTGATAAGTTTTGCCACCACTCCAATGCTTGCGACGGTAGCGCGGGTGTCCGGTTGCTTGTCCTCCTCCATGTCTCTTTCATAACCTACCAAAATCTCCTCCTCCTTGGGTTTGTGAGGATCATCTTCATCGGGCTTCTTGCCTTTGTCGTTGGCGGAGACCATGGTGCTCTAAACTTGAGAAGTTTTTCTGACAGAAATAGATCAAAACGAAAACACGATGAGAACACGATGCACGAACCTCGGGGGATACGGGGGGTTATGTTACGAAGTTTCAGTGCATAAGGAAGGTTCTGATACGGAAACGAGGCGGAGATGGAGTTCGAGAGTGGCACACCCCCCTCAGGCGCGGCCAGGCTGGACTCGCGCCTGGGGTGGGTTTGTCCACCCCGGACTCCGTTTCCTCTTCAGTTTCGTCTCGTAGCTTCCCTTATGTATTAAAAATATCAAAAATATAAAAAGATTGGGGTTTCACGAACCTTCTGTTTTCACCACTTTTACCTATTCAAAAAGACGAACTCTGTAGACTCCTTTTCTCCTTCTTCTAGAATTTTCCTTCCCTCACAAGGCAATACACAAACTTCAATGGCAACATTAGTGTAAGCAAAAGAACAAACCTTTAGGTTCACACTTCAACTGAAATCCATCAAAGCAAAGGCTTCTATAAGAGGCAAATGCAAATGATAACAGAAATCTGTAAAAACAGACCAGCAGGTAAATATTGATTTTTTCGAAAACCTTCTGTTGCTCAAATAAAAAATTGCAGAACTAATGAAAGTTGGGTAAAAACTTGGATAACAAGCTCAGAAAAATACAGCTCTATCCGACGTACTGAGCTCCCTCATGAAATTTTACGGTGCAGCACAAAAATCTGTCCCAGGACAGCCACTTTTCACAACTCCTCTACTTCACAAAAATAGTTGAACTTGACACAAAAACCAAAACAAAAAGGATAAGGAGCGGTTATTACTGTGGTAATAACTTCCAGGACTCAACCAAACTGATGGGTTATCTCCCAACAAGTACTTTTCTTTTATGCCTTTAAGTTAGGCTTGAAACTTTCAAAGATGCTCACATAAGAGATATATATCTGGAGTGAAAAAGAGCATCAAGAATCAAATAACCAACACATTTGAGTCTAACCCACTTCCTATGCATGGGGGTATCATGGGAAAATGAATTGTTGAAACAAAAAGCCACCAGCATGGGAAGACAAAACAAATACAACTTCAAAGCTTTCAACATAAAATGGGGAAACTTAACATTATTGAGAAGCATAAGACCATGTTTCCCCTCTCATAATAACTTTCAGTAGCACTTTGAACAAAGTTGACAATATAACTGTCACTGGCAACAACTTTATCATAAGAATAAGCATACTTACAATCACCAAAGAGAGGTCCAAGGTCATAAACCGGATCAATAGAAGCAAGTTGTTCCATCCTGAAACCTTTATTAGGCAAGCTATTTTCACAAGGAGCTTTAGCAAATTTGTAAATTTTAAACTCATAAGAATCTCCATCAAACTTAGTTAAAACTTTTTCCTTCTTACAATCTATAATATCTCCACAAGTGTTCAAGAAAGGTCTACCAAAAATGATAGGACACGTTTTGCTAGCTGCTGAATTAAGCACTAGAAAATCAGCAGGATACTTGATCTTACCACAGAGAACCTCCACATCTCTTACAATACCAATAGGGCATATGGTTTCCTTGTTTGCAAGGTGAATAACAACAGCAATGTCCTCAAGCTCACAAGGACCAATTTCATGCATAATTTTCCTGTAAAGCTCATAAGGAATAGCACTAGAACTAGCACCAATATCACATAAACCATAGTAGCAATGATCACCAATTTTAACAGAAAGCACAGGAACACTAGCTTTTCTAGCCTTACTAGGATGAGAGATAATATTAGAAGCGTCTTCACAAAAGACAATATGCTCATCCTCTATATTTCTAGCGTCAAGATCTTTCACAATAGTTACCATAGGTCCAACATTCAATTGCCCATCAGGCTCCATAGTTTTCTTTGTACCTTTGTTATTTGCACTAATAATCATAGAATACTCCTTTACCTTAGCTGGGAAAGGAACTTTCTCAACATAAGGTTCAGGCACAATATTATTAGTAGTACAAACTTCAACACTTCTAACAGGAACATGATTAACAACATATTTATAAGGTGCATGGTACTTGTTCCACTTTTTCTTGGAAATTTCTATGTAAGAGGCAAAGGCCTTAAAATAGTTGGCAATACTTTGGGAATCAAGACCAAACTCATTACTATATCATGGAAGTCATCAGTTCCCATAAAAGATTTAATGCATTCATATTCATAGTTTATACCTGACTTTCTTCCTTTGTCATTCTCCCAAGCTTCAGTGTTTTCTTGAATACGGTCTAGCAGATCCCATTTAGCTTCTTCCTTCATACGTGTGAATGATCCAGCACAAGAAGCATCTAGTAAATCTTTATCATGAAGATAAAGCCTAGCATAAAAGTTATTGATAATAATATTGTTAGGAAGTTCATGAATAGGACATTTAAGCATTAGGAACTTCAATCTCCCCAAGCTTGAGCTGTACTCTCTCCATCATGAGGCCAAAAGTTATATATCAGATTTCTATCCTTATGAACTCACTGGGAGGATAAAATTTAGAATAAAAGAGAGATGCCATCTCCTCCCATTCCATGGATTTTCCATTCTTCAGCAGTTTATACCATTCTTCAGCTCTCCCTTTCAAGGATATAGAGAGTAACTTCTTCTTCACCTGTTCAGTTGTGATACCTGCACACTTAAACAACACGCATAATTCATGGATAAAAAGCAAGTGATCACCAGGATGGACAGTTCCATCCCCTAAATAATAATTATCCATAACACGATCAACAATACTTCTAGGTATCGTAAAAGGATCTATCTCAACAGGTGCTGGTTCATCTACTACCCTAGCAGTGGTAGTAGTTTTCCCAAACAAAAACCAAGTGGGTTATCCATATTGGAAATAAAGTAACAAGCAGTAACAAAAGCAATACTCACAGTAGAAGTCTCATTTACCAGTTCCACTCTTCAATAGTGCTTCACTCCCCGACAACGATGCCAGAAAATAGTCTTGATGACCCACAAGTATAGGGGGTGTATCGTAGTACTTTCGATAAATAGGAGTATCGATCCCAATAAGGAGCAGAAGGTGCTGAACAGTGGTATGGAGCAAGAAATCCTTGTGAATACTTAGCAAACAGATTTTTAGTGGTTTTCTGATAAAACAACAAAACAAAGTGCAAGTAACAAAGAACAAACGCAGCAAGTGGCCCAATCCTTTCTTATCAAAGGACAAGCCGGTGGAAATACTTATAAGGACCAAATGTTCTCGAGGACACATGGGAATTCTGTCAAGTGCTTTCGCTTCATATAGCTAAGTACTCTTCTTTGGTGTTGTAAGTGTTGTGTGGGTGAACCTGTGCTAATGTACCGACCTTACTTGGACTAATACATACTTGTGATTAAATCCCCTGCAAACATCCGTAACTACAGGAAAGTAATTAAGATATAAATCTAACCACAGCCTTAAACTCTGAGATCCTACACTCCCTTGTGCAAAGGTGTCCTAACGGGGGTTCAGGTTTCTGTCACTCCGACAACCCCACAATTAGTATCCAAATACACAATGCATTCCCCTAGGCCCATAAATAGTGAAGTATCATGTAGTCGACGTTCACATGACACCACTAGAAGAATAGCACCACAACTTAAATACTAAACCATTGAATAATAACTCAACACAAATCCACTAATAACAACATGACTTCTCCCATGTCCTCAAGAACTAAACGAACTACTCACAAGACATCATATGGATCAAGATCAAAGATGATAAGATAATGGATAACAATCTAAACATAAACAATAATCCAATGGTTCCACTCACAAGCATCAACTACAATAGTAATTTACACCGGGAAAGTTTCCCCTAAGAACTAAAGCAATATCCAACACAATTGTTACATCAGGACGGAGTGGTGATGATGGTGCTGGTGGAGATGATGGTGTGGATGATGATGATGATCCCGATGAAGCCTAGATTGATGACGGTATTGATGGCGACAATCTTCCCTCTCCAGGAAGGAATTCCCCCGGCAAAAATCTGTCTGCCGGAGAGATCTTTCTCTCTCAGTGTTTTCCGCCCCCCCAGAGGCGGCGGAAATCTATCTGTGGTCGCTCCCCTGGCCTTAGGGTTCCGTAGGGAAGATATAGGCGAAGGGGCGGAGTCGGGAGCCGGGCATGTGGGCCACACCTGCCCTAGGCGTGGCCCAGGGTGGGCCCGCGCCTAGGGGGTTGTGGGCCCCCTGCGGACCTTCTTCGTCCCTCCTTCTCGCTTCCTCAATCTTCTGTAAAAATAATATTTTCCCATATTTTCCTGATCTTCGCGAAATTGCACCGAAACGCCTTCTTTTCCATCAGAATCCAGACTCCGGCAGTCCATCCTCCAAGAATCATCCAACATGCATAAACAGATGAAAACCTATAAGTAATACCTCATAATAAGACAAATATCAATGAATAGAGGTAAATTATGATATAGAATGGTGATGCAAATTGGGCGTATCATAGGGGCGTGGGCCCCCCAGGCCCCTTCTCCGTCTCCTCTTCTGGCTCTGTGGGTCTTCTAGTGAAATATAATTTTTGGCATATTTTTCGGTATTTTTCCTAATAGTTGATTTTCTGCACAAAAACAAGACACCTAGGTAATTCTGCTGAAAACAGCGACAGCCCGTGTTAGTTGTATCCAAATCACACAAGTTTAGAGGAGAAACAATAGCAAAAGTGTTAGGGAAAGTAGATACGTTTTGGACGTATCAACTCCCCCAAGCTTAGCTTATTGCTTGTCCTCAAGAAATTCAGTTGAAAATTGAGTGCGATAAAAGAACTTTCACGAACACATTTGCTTCACGTGATGTAAATATTCTCAGCACAGGAGTAGATGCTTATACAATTCATAATAAAGAGTATGCAACTAAATCAGGATGATTCTTGGAGGATGGACTGCCGGCAGTCCATCCTCCAATCCACAGAGACCAAGACGCGGTCGAGAACACTTCTGTCAGGATCAGCCCCGTTGTTTGTCCAAGTGAATCGGGCTCCCACTCGCGTGATCTCTCTAAGAGCGAGATTAGCGATGCAATCGTTGAACATCCTCATGCGCGGGACGTCCACGTTGATGGAGCTCTTTTCATCGGGTGAGTGAATCAGGTTGAAGTCGCCTGCCACCACCACCGGGATGGTGCAGCGCTCGACCTTGTACTTTAGCTCTGCCAGGAATGCTGGAGACCGGCTATGGTCCGCAGGGCCATAGACGATGATAACCTCCCAACGGAGGTTGGATCGTCTATGGGTGAGGGACATACTGATGACCCAAAAGTATAGGGGATCGCAACAGTCTTTGCAGGTAGTATTACCCAATTTATTGATTCTACACAAGGGGAGCCAACGAATACTTGCAAGCCTTAACAACTGAGTTGTCAATTCAGTTGCACCTGGAAATAGTTCTTGCTCACAGAAGTTTATCAGTAGCAACATCAAAGCAATATTAGCAGCAAAACAATAGCAATAGTAACAGTAATAGTAAACAGTGGGATTCTAGTGCGGTAGGCATAGGGATGGATGGACGGGTGTTGCATGGACGAGTCTAAACATGTAACTTCAAGATCTAGGGCATTGCAGATAAATAATAACAAGCATCCAAGTACTAAACAATCCTAGGCATGTGCTCCATATATAGTCATATGTGCTCGTTATGAGAACTTGCACAACATCTTCTGTCCAGCCAGCCCGTGGCAGCGGGGCCTCTAGGGAACTACTGGCAATTAAGGTGCTCCTTTTAATAGAGCATCGGAGCAAAGCATTAACACTCTGTGAACGCATGTGATCCTCAGACCACAGCCATCCCCACCGGTTGTCCCAATTATTGTCACTTCGGGGCCTTTGGATCCGGACAATGATATGTGTACACAACTTGCAGATAAGACCACAAACAATACTATCGTAATGATTCAATAATAAGTTCTGATCTGAGATCATGGCACTCGGTCCCTAGTGACAAGCATTAAGCACAACAAGTTGCAACAAAGTCAAATAGCACTAATAGAGATACTAGGCACTATGCCCTAACAGATCTTATTCGATTACATGATAGAACTCATCCAATCCGTACCATCCCCTAGCCTACAGCGGGGGATTACTCACTCATGGATGAGGGAAACATCGATGGTTGATGGAGATGCGTTGGTGATGACGATGACGATGATCCTATCCAAATTCCCCGTCCCGGCAGGGTGCTAGAACGGAGTTTCTGGATCCGAATCTTGGTTTCTGGTGGCGGCGGCGGAGCAGAACTCTTTCTGGAAAACTATCGAACCCCCCCTCTATTTTTAGGTCGAGAGGCAACTTATAGGCGCAGAGGGAGGCCGAGGGGGTGCCTGGGGTGGTTGCACCCCCCCTAGGCGCGGCCAGAGGTGGGCCTGCGCCTAGCAGGGGTTTGGTCCCCCAGGCCCCCAGGCCCCTTCTCCGTCTCGTCTTCTGCCTCCATGGGTCTTCTCGTGAAATATAATTTTTGGCTTATTTTCGGGATTTTTCCTGATAGTTGATTTTCTGCACAAAAACAAGACACCAAGATAATTCTGCTGAAAACAACGTCAGTCCGTGTTAGTTGTATCCAAATCACACAAGTTTAGAGGAGAAACAATAGCAAAAGTGTTCGAGAAAGTAGATACGTTTTGGACGTATCAACTCCCCCCAAGCTTAGCTTATTGCTTGTCCTCAAGCAATTCAGTTGAAAACTGAGTGCGATACAAGAACTTTCACGAACACATTTGCTTCACATGATGTCTATATTCTCAGCACAGGAGTAGACGCTTAAACCATTCATAATAAGATGTATGCAACTAAGTCTACTCAATAGTCAATGCAAGCTATGAAGAGAAACCAACTCAATAATAATAAGTAGCATGGAACATAAACATAAGCAACATTGCAATTCTCATAGCAAGGTATGATAAAGTGGTATCTCGCTTGCCTTTGTTTGTAGAGCACAATATAAATGCCAAGGAACCTCTGAAGTTCAAGTGAAGACTATAAGTAAAGATATCAGAGATACAAGCATCAAAGTCATGACATAATTAACCAAGTTTTGGAACAAACACAAGAATGACAACTATGCTCTCAAGAAGGTGCTTATAGAATAAGTGGTAACTCAACAGGGGAGTGAAAACGGTTTTTGAAAAGTTTGAAAGGCTTCCTAATGCTGAAAGAAGGGTACTAATTAGCTTTGAGCTCTCATTGCCCCTATCATAGGCATCTTCATGTGGTTAAGGTGAAAGTAAGGTCCAATCTAAGTTATATGCTTGACAGACCATAAACTGGAAATCCCAAGTCCCTTGAGTACGAGGGCCGCTCCGCATGCTACTCAACTTTGGTTACCTGCAAGTTCTTGTCATTGTTCATACATGCATATCATAGAGAACCGCCAACAGGGTACCCCTTGCACATGATACAGGAGCTATCCCGTGATCAAAATGACAAGGCAAGCAGACAATGAGCATCCCAGCGATCTTTTTATTTACTATGTGCATAGCTTTTTATTGAGGATGCTTCATAGAATGCTCATTATGGTGATGCTGCAAGTTTCCACCATGATTAGGCCTGGCTTAGGCTAGCGGCCCAGGCGTTTCTCTAACACAATGTATAGACTCCATGAACTCACAAGCTCCCCTTTTATTTCACACCGTCGACATCCGTAAGAAAAAGAGCAAGGTATCAACTGTATAAGATATCCAAAAGGTGTTAAAAGCGTTCTTCGCCACAGCATGGTTCTGCTAACTCACAGCATATAATTTGCAAGCATATAACTTTCATGGACAAGTCACAATGGTTCAGGATTATTAAGTGCAAGGAATAAAGTGTGCCATCAAGTTTGTGAGAGCTTTACTAACTAACTTTCTCAAAAAAGACAAACATTTTATTTGGAACAAAACAAGGCATATTGAATATGCACTGAAATAGCAAACGATGCTAATAGGTAGGTATGGTGGACACAGTTGGCAATATTGGTTTTGGGGAGTTGGAAACACAGGTATAGCGCATACTCAGTGCAAGTGAAGGCTAGCAAAAGAGAGGGAGCGACAAACGAGAGAGCAATAATTGTCATAATCATGCTCGCAACAAAACATGACTAATTATGGCATGAAAGTGATACTAGAACTCTGAGGCAAAATAAATCGAGGCTTACTGACTATTGTTTAGTCATATTCATGCATGAGCATGTGCCAAGTCGATTCACATGAAACTTTCATAGGAGGATACCACAATATCATACCAAAATATAAATAAAACAATGCAAGCAAACATTTATATGACATGCTACAAACTATTAGCAAGCTGGAGCTAATCATAGACAAGCAAGAACTACTAAGCATCCATCAGTAACATACTCCTTACCATGAACAGGCTAAGCATGCTCACAATGATGAGTATATGTACAAAAATGAAAAACAAATAGAGTTCGTTACCAGCCTCTTACCATACCTCAAGTTGTCTCAATCTTCATTATTGCCCTTTACTTGTGTGACTTGAATAATAACATGAAACCAAAATCCACTGAGAACGGCTGAACCCTACGAAGAACTCACAAAATCAGAGAAGAACAACAAATATTTTTGGTGTTTTTGATTTTTCAAACAATCCAACAAAGCAAAAAACAAGATAAGCAAAAACAAACCAAACAAAGCAAAAACTAAGACGCTCCAAGAACAACACAATTGTGCATGAAACAATAAAAATGAAGTATCTAGAAAGACCTGAGATTTTTATTGATGAAGAAGGGGATGCCTTGGGCACCCCCAAGCTTTGACGCTTGTACCTCTTGAATATTTCTTGGGGTGACATGGGGTAGCTTCTCCCCAAGCTTGAGCTTTTGTCCATTCTTCATCTCATTACATCATTCTATCTCTACACCTGAATTTTTTTTCTTCATACAAAACTTCACACAATCTTCATTAGCAACATTAGTGTATTCAAAAGATAATAGACCCTTGGTTTAGCTTTAGAACAGCAAAACTTTCACTAAAAACATAAGCTACTGTAGCAAATCCTTCAAAAAGCTCAATTTTCCAAAAAATACCCAAAAGGGAATCAATAAGTAGCAAATGCAAATAATGGCAGAAATCTGTCAAAACAGACCAGCAGGTAGAAACCGATTTTTTCGAAGACCTTATGTTGCTCAAATCAAAAAGTATTGAACTAATGAAAGTTAGCTAATATACTGGAGGATTTATTCGTAGATGTTCAGCTCAATCTGACTTACAGAGACTCCTCACAAATTTTTATGGTGGAGGACATAAATCTGTTTCGGGACAGCAACTCCCCAAATCTTACTTCCCTCTCATTAGAGGTTATTCTTGGCACAAAAAGCAAACAAAAAGGATAAGGAGAGGTCATTACTGAAGTAATAACTTCCAAGACTCAAGGAAATTCTTGTGTTATCTCCCAACAAGTACTTTTCTTTAACGCCTTTAAGTTAGGCACGACGAAGAGCAAAGATTGGAAAGGAGAAAAAATAAAAGTGAGCAAGTATAACCAGAGTGAAAACATTATTTTGTTCATTAAAATCCTTTTGTTAACAAGGCTGATCAAGTCTTGTTACCAAAACAATATTATATGAAACAAAACTTTGTATTCCACAAGGTGATTATGTTATCTCATACTTGATAGCAATGGTCCCAATCATGAAGTT
Organism: Avena sativa; assembly: GCA_916181665.1. Classification (NCBI taxonomy): domain Eukaryota; kingdom Viridiplantae; phylum Streptophyta; class Magnoliopsida; order Poales; family Poaceae; genus Avena; species Avena sativa. The sequence continues at coordinate 295,599,948 of OV702282.1, forward strand.
TCAAATTTTTCTTGTGAAATGGGACAATATATTTCTCCAACCTTGATGCTCTCAATATTTTCAATGGAATTCAGGAAATATCTTTTAGCAACCTTCTTGGGGAAATAGACAGTATACTCTTTGTCATTAATATTGAATGTTACCTTTCCTTGATTGCAATTAATAACAGCACCTGCAGTACTAAGAAAAGGTCTCCCAAGAATAATAGACATATTATCATCTTCAGGCATTTCAAGCACAACAAAATCAGTCAAAACCAAGCAATTATGAGCCACTTGACCAGAAACATCCTCACATATACCAACATGAATAGTAGTTGACTTATCAGCCATTTGCAATGATATATCAGTTGGTATCAACTTTTCTAGCCGGAGTCTCTTGTAGAGAGAAAAAGGCATAACACTAACTCCAGCTCCCAAATCACATAAAGCAGTTCTAACATAATTGTTCTTAATAGAGCAAGGAATAGTTGGTATACCTGGATCACCAAGTTTCTTTGGAACCTTACCATTGAAGGAGTAATTAGCAAGCAAAGTAGAGATCTCCTCATTAGGAATCTTCCTTTTATTAGAGACAATATCCATCATATATTTTGAATAAGGAGGCAACTTAATAGCATAAGTCAAAGGAATTTGCAAAAATAAAGGTTTCATCCACTCACAAAACTTGTTGTAGTGTTCTTCCTCCTTTGACTTACGTTTCTTACCTGGAAAAGGCATAGGTTTCTGCACCCAAGGTTCTCTCTCTTTACCATGTTTATTAACAATAAAATCTTCCTTTGTGTACCTAGTGTTCTTAGTGTGCTTCTCAGGTTCTTCCTCAACTTCCTCATTATCAGGAGCATAATTATTATTACCACTCTCAGATTCAGCATTAGAGACAGATATACTATTAGGATCTACAGCAGGTTCAAATGGTTCCTCAACTATTTTGTGTTTCTTTTTCTTTCTCTTACGAGGACTACCACTACTCTCATCTTGTTGAGAATCCTGCTCAATTCTTTTAGGGTGTTCTTCAGGATATAAAGGATCTTGAGTAGCTATACAACTCCTAGTTCTAATTCCATAAGCATGTTTATCTCCTGAGGCATTAACTACTATATCCTTTTATACCTTAGAAAGTTGATCAAGTTGGGTTTGAACCATTTGAAAGTGTTTAAAAAGCATTTTAATATCATTGGAAGTTCTTTCCACAATATCTTTCAACTCATGGATAGCTCTAGAGTTTTCCAATAAATGATTTCGAAATTGTTTATTAAAATTACCTTGTTTAACAATAAAAATGCCAAGTTCCTCTAGACATTGATCAGTAGGCTTACCATAGGGAATATCACCTCCATCAAAGTGTTGGAGAGAGTGTACCTCAATAGTGGATGAGTGGGGAATTGGCTTACATAATTCTTCTATAGGAGGTAGATTTTTCACATCTTCATCTCTAATACCTTTCTCCTTTAGACACTTCTTAGCTTCCTTCATCACTTCATCATTTAATGCAATAACTCCCCTCTTCTTTGGTGTTGGTGTTGGAACTGGTTCAGGAACAATTGGTTCAGGAGTAATAGGCTCAGGTGTATTTAGCTCACTTGAAGTTCAATCATCATAATTCTTGCTTATCTTAGCCATTAATTCTTCAGCATCCGTAGGAGTTCTTTTCCTAAAAACACAATCAGCAAAGCTATCTAGGTAGGTCCTAGAATCATCAGTTAGTTCATTATAATAAATATCAAGAAGCCCATTCTTAGGTAATGGACATCCAGGATGTGCATGAATCAAGGCACAGAACCTTGTCCATGACTCAGGAATTTCTCTTCTTCTCCCTGTTTAAAATCAAAAAGTCTCTACAAAGCAACATGTCTAGCACCGGGAGGAAAATATTTTTGGAAGAAAGAAGCAATCAAGCAATCAGGGCTATCAATGGAACCAGGAGGTAATCTATTAAACCAAGCCCTAGCTTCTCCTTTTAATGAAAAAGGAAAGATCTTAGTAACAAACTACTTACGCATCTTAAAATCATCGGAGAATAAAGCACTCATAGTACAAAGCTCATTCATATGAGCCACATCACTCTCATTTTCAGTCCCACAGAAAGGTTCTTTCTCAACAATATCCAAATAGGATAAATCAAGAGATAAATCATAATCTTTATCTTTAATATCTATGGGAGAAGTGGCAAACTTAGGATCAGAGGACGGTTTAGGCATAATAGTACGTCTAGCAAGGAGACTCTTAATAGCACTAGTACCATGTGTGTTTCGGCACTCTTCAACAAATTCATCAGTGAACTCTATGTAACCATCATTAATATCATAACTCTCTCTAGATTCAGGTGAGCTAATAGGTGTAACAGTGTATTCACTAGGAGTTTCGGTATTTCCTAGACTATCAATAGTAGCATCTAGGAAAGGACCTAATGAACCACTCACATCAAGCACAGTAGAAGTAACATCATGAGTATCAAAAGGAGTTTCACATTCAGCAGTAGTAGCAGTGTGTGTAGCATGAGTATGTGATGGTGGTGTGAAAATCTTACTTATAATAGACGGTGAATCAAGAGCAACAAAGGTGTTTAGGATTGTACCTCTTCTTGTAGTGGATGGTAAAATAGGAAACTTTCCATAACGAGACTTACCCATGATGAAAGGAGTAGCAGTGAACAATAATAGATCCAAGTGAACTTACAAATAAAGCTATGCTCCCCGGCAACGGCGCCAGAAAATAGTCTTGATGACCCACAAGTATAGGGGATCGCAACAGTCTTTGCGGGTAGTATTACCCAATTTATTGATTCGACACAAGGGGAGCCAAAGAATACTTGCAAGCCTTAACAACTGAGTTGTCAATTCAGCTGCACCTGGAAATATTTCTTGCTCACAGAAGTTTATCAGTGGCAACAGTTTGGTAGTAGCAACAGCAACATAAAAACAATAGCAATAGTAACAGTAACAGTAAACAGTGGGATTCGAGTGCGGTAGGCATAGGGATGGATGGACGGCGTTGCATGGACGAGTCTAAACATGTAACTTCAAGATCTATGGCATTGCATATAAATAATAACAAGCATCCAAGTACTAAACAATCCTAGGCATGTGCTCCATTTATAGTCATACGTGTTCGCAATAAGAACTTGCACAACATCTTTTGTCCAGCCAGCCCGTGGAAGCGGGGCCTCTAGGGAACTACTGGCAATTAAGGTGCTCCTTTTAATAGACCACCGGAGCAAAGCATTAACACTCCGTGAACACATGTAATCCTCACACCACAGCCATCCCCTCCGGTTGTCCCAATTATTGTCACTTCGGGGCCTTTGGATCTGGACAATGATATGTGTACACAACTTGCAGAAAAGACCACAAACAATACTATCATAATGATTCAATAATAAGTTCAGATCTGAGATCATGGCACTCGGGCCCTAGTGACAAGAATTAAGCACAACAAGTTGCAACAAAGTCAAATAGCACTAATAGAGATACTAGGCACTATGCCCTAATAGATCTTATTCGATTACATGATAGAACTCATCCAATCCCTACCATCCCCAAGCCTACAGCGGGGTATTACTCACTCATGGATGAGGGAAACACCGATGGTTGATGGAAATGTGTTGGTGATGACGATGGCGATGATCCTCTCCAAATTCCCCATCCCGACATGGTGCCAGAACGAAGTTTCTGGATCCGAATCTTGGTTTTTGGTGGCGGCGGCGGAGCGGAACTATTTTTGGAAAACTATCGAACCCCCCTCTGGTTTTAGGTCGAGAGACAACTTATAGGTGCAGAGGGGGGGCCGAGGGGGTGCCTGGGGTGGCTGCACCCTCCTAGGTGCGGCCAGAGGTGGACCCACGCCTGGCAAGGGTGTGGGCCCCCTAGGCCCCTTCTCCGTCTTGTCTTCTGGCTCCGTGGGTCTTCTGGTGAAATATAATTTGTGGCATATTTTCGGGATTTTTCCTGATAGTTGATTTTCTGCACAAAAACAAGACACCAAGGTAATTCTGCTGAAAACAGCGTCAGTCCGTGTTAGTTGTATCCAAATCTTACAAGTTTAGAGGAGAAACGATAGCAAAAGTGTTCGGGAAAGTAGATATGTTTTGGACGTATCACATACTCACAAAGAATTCCCCGCGGTCCATGTCTTCCACCTCAAAGGTATCCTCCTTGACGCTAAGGAGGATGCCCCAGAGTGTCCCGATGTCGGGAGCCAGTTCCAAGAAAACTTGTGACACGACAAACCATGGAGTTCCGAGATCTGGAAGTCTTGTTTGATTGTCTCTTGGAGGCCCACTATGTCAACATTTTCCTGTCGCATGTAATCCTTTATTTGGCATTTCCGACCATCATTACTAAACCCCCGAATGTTCCAGATGAGCGAGATGATGGATGGCCAATTCACTGGATAACATTCTTGGGTTTGCTCCCCTTACGGGGGACGGTTCGAGTCTTGTCGGCTGGCGGGGGCCTCGAGCTCGGTCTCGGCGGCTTCCCTAGAGATCCCCCATCTATGGGAGTCTCCTGGGAAGCGGCCGTGGGGCGCTGCTGAGAAGAACCAACCATCCTAGATCCGGGATCAGGTGTCCCAGTTCCTGGTGTTGTCGAGGTTTCCCCCTGCTCCCGTGCAGCTCTTGCACGAGCCATGGCGAGGGACCCCTCATAAATCTCCTTAGCTCTAACCGCCTCAATCTGCTCAAGCCTCGGCCCATGCTCCCCGCGAAAGACCACACCACTGTCAGCTTCCACTTACGCGAGGTGATCCAGTGGGGATTCATCTAGAACCGAGAACCTGGAGCCCAAAGAAGGGGAACGGGAGGGAGGGGGCAAGGGGTCGAGGTTTTATGGGGAGTACCTGAGTCAAGATTGCGGGTTGTAGTCCTCTGGGAAGCCAGCTGGGACATCTTAGGCACCACCCCCGGGCTCTCAGCCCGGATACGTGCCAGTCGCGCACTGTGGAGTGACGGTGCGAGGGGGTTAGGGCTGGCGTGCCTTGATGCCAGCGGCAGGAGTGGTGGGGACAGAGCATAGTAGAGTACTCCTGGTGAGCGAGAAGACGACGGTGCAGTGACCACCATCCCCACACTCCCGGAGTCTCTGTCTGTCTCTCCCTGCACTATCACCGGGGCCTCCTCCATGACCTCCATAGAGAGAGGGTCCATGGCCATGTGCCCGGTGAACCCCTCGAACTGCCTGAAGTTGGAGCCATACTATGCGATCTGGATGTTGGGCGGGCCCTGAGAGGGAGGCCCCAAGGGCAGCTGGTGGGCCGCAGACGGAGCAGTCGAGGACGTGCCCGCAGGCAGGGGTGCCAAGGGAGAAGGCACCGGGGTTTGGGATTCCCCTCCTAAGTCGTCATCATCGGAGTCCTCGCCCGACAAGTTCCCCTCCTGTGGAGCGGCCGCGCGGAAGGTGGGTCCTTGGGAGGGCGAGGGGTACCATCGACGGTCTGGTCCTCATCCAGCTCGACCGTGAGAATCCTCCCCTCCGTACCAAAGTAGAAGGGCGGGAGGGGTCCTGGAAGCAGAGCCGGGTCCGGGCAGAGCACCTGCATGCGAATCGGGTCCGACCCCGCGCAAGAAGCCTCGTCCACCCTCACCAACTTGCCCACCGCCTGATAGACGAGCTCCAGGATGGGTAGAGTCCGCACCCTCGCTTCCTCCGGGAAGCCGAGGATCCGGATCCACACCGTAGTGAGAGTCGAGGTCATCGGAGGGTGGGCCGTCGAAGGCGCGATGGAGATCTGCACCTTGCTGATCAGGAGGGTGAGTGCGGTACTGCAGGCACTGATGGAGAGAATCTCGGCCGACGGGAAGGTCACGGTGAACTGGGACGGTGAGATCTCCCAGGCACTCCAGGTGGGCCCCGGCATCATCTGGCGTAGCTCCTCCTAGATAAGGTCCGCAGAGATCACCACCGAGTCTGGGAGCTCTTGTCCCGAGACCACGGTGACCACCGCCAGGTTCTTGGGAACCGTCATCGCCACCCCCCGATATCGATGTAGTAGAACCCCCCGCAATGGAGTGTGCGAGGTACTCTAGCTGTTGGGAGGCCCGACGTGGGAGGAAGGCTCCAAGGTGCGAGGTGCTGGTTCCAGGGGCCGAGGGGTCCTTCTTCTTCTTCTTTTTCTTGTTTGCTGGTTCGGTCCGCACCAGAGACTTGTCACGTCGGGGGAGCGCAGCCTCGGGACCTCCCTGTCCCGGCGCCATTCCGGCGCGACACTGCCAGCAGCGCCATAGTGACCAGCACCCTGCAGCAGCTCATCCCTGAGCCGCTGCTCCGCGCGATGAACCTCTGGCGAGGGGTCCCTGTGGTCACCATCCCGCCCCGCACGTCTGTAGCATCCCAATTGTCTAACAATTGCAATGCTACTAGCCTAGTCTATATAATGCTACCTTAATTTATATAAATGTTGCATCATCATTATATCATGCTCATGTCATCATGCCACCCTGCATTTGAGCATCATATAAAACCCTTTTTTTTTGGTTCTTCTCTCATATGCATTGTTAATTGTATTTGCCTCTTGATATTGTATTTGGTTCTTGATATAATGATTAAATGCCCAAGTTGAGTTGGGGGCATATCTTTTATTTAACTCCACCACCTTTCTTGTCATCACCCCATCTTTCCACCATTCCATTATCCATGAGCTTGCAATTGTTTTTCCTTTGGGTTTTACCTCTAGCTCATATGGGTTGGGATGGATCCAATTCCTTTTCCACATGCTCTCATATTAGCATCATGTTGTTTTCACATCATTGATATATGAGAGCCACATGGCCACCTTTGCATGCCTTGTGAGTGGAACCCTTTTTCCTAGCTTCCATATGGATTATCATGGAATTATGCTCATGTTGGAATATTTTTGGGACTATTAAGCATCTAGTGGCCCATACACACTAGCAAGTCCCAATTATAATCAAATGTGATCATCTCCATCTACTCCACTTGGGACTTTCTTTAAATTCTTTTGCTTAGGCCTTACTCCACATTTTGGAGTGCATAAGAATAATGCCATGTAAATCATCTTGTTTTCACAAAATAAGCATGGTATTAATTATTATGCATGGCCCATGCAAGTACCATCTTTTGCTTGTCATTTGGATTTTATTTGGTTTTTGAGTGGATCATCTCCCTCTATACCTCTTTTCCTCACCTTCCTCCTTTTTCACCTTCCCTTGCATGCCCCATTGCTTGCCTACATGCATCATGGAGGCATTGCATGGCACATGAAATATGGGCACCATCTACCCCTTTCCCTCTATTTTTTTGTTTTGGTGTTGTTTGGGTTTTAACTAAAAAGGTGAGATCAATTGTTTGGCCACCAAATAATCAAACTTAGCTAAACCCTACCCCCTCTCTCTAACCCCCTCTCTCATAATCTTCTCCCTAAACCTACCCCCTAATCACCATACCCCCCATCTAACCCTAACCCGAGCCATCCCCTCTCTAGCTAACACTAGTTCCCCATCTAAACCCTAATCCTCCCCCTCTCTCTCTCGCGGCCTCTCTCTCTCTCTCTCTCACCTAGCTTGGCCCCACCTGGCCCCACCATGCCACCTAGCTACCCCAACCCACCATGCAAACCCTAGCCCGAGCCTCCCATCTACCCTACCCTAGCTCCTAACCCGAGCCTCTCCCCTCCTCCCTTGGTCCCTCTCTGCCCTCTCTAAGCTACAGGACAAGAAGGAGGCAAGAGAGAAAGACCTAGCCCGAGCTCACCCTCCTCCCCTTTTGCAAAAGTGCACCACCCCCCCATGTGCCTCTCTCCTCTCTCCCTTATCTCCCCAACCACCCCAGCTCACCTTACCATCTCAGATCCGTCCAGGAGGCGCCCAGGTTCCTCTCCCCCTCCCTTTCTTCCTCTCCTTGCAGCCTCCCTTGACCATGGCCACCTTCATGTCTCCTCAAACCCTAGCCCATCTACCTCCTGGCCTCGTCGATCTGAAGCTCACCAAAACGATCCAGAAGCACCAGGGCGTCCTCTGCTTCCTCTTCATCGCCTAGCCCCGCTGGAAGCCACCGGGAACCGCCGGAGGAGCCCCGCCACCGCCGTGCCCGTGAGCAGCAGGAGTGCTCCGGCCCCCTGCTTCCCCGACGATCGACGCTACCCCGAGCCCGCTAGCTGCACCAGATGGTCGCTGGTGAGCCCCTCTTCCCCCTAGACATCGTCTCCCTCCCCCTCTCGCCTTGCATCGCCGCCGCCTTCCTTCGAGCGCTCTGCGCGCCGCGCGTCGCGCTCTGGCGGCAGCAGCTGCAGCAGCTTCCCGTCCGCCTGTTCCTCGACCTACCCCGCGCGCTGTAGCCCTCCTCTGCGTTAGATCGCTGAACGAGACTTGTAGCCCGATGTCCCCTCTTCAACTTTCGTTTTAGCCGCATCGTGTTTCTCCCAGCGGATTCGTCGCCACCGTCGACGAAGAGCAGCCGGATCCGCCGCCGTCAGGGACGGTTTCGTCAGCAGCGCAGCAGCAGCCGATGACGCTTTTGTGTTTAGGCCCCTGTAGTTTTTCCCGCCTCAACCCGCGGTCCCCGCGGCCCCACCTGCCAGCCTCGTTACCTCTTTGCAAGTAAACCCCCGGAAAACCCAGTCCATCACGAACCGATCCCCCCCCCCCGCGCCCCGGCTTGCCCACGTGTCCAGCACGCGTTGGCCGCGCGCGCGTGTGGCCCCGAGGTCGCCCTGGCCCGCCTGTCAGTCTCAGAAGCTAGACGAGCTCGCGGTGGCAAAAGTTTTTCTGTGCGCCTGTGTCGTCCAGTCAGCATGGCCCCATCTGTATTTGTCTCTGGCTAGCTCTGGGCTAAGTAACAAAACTTTTCTGTCTATCTGTTTTAATTCAAATCTTTTCCAAATTAATCTAAATTCAAAATTCAAATCTGTTTTGAATATCTTTTAAAATATAAATCCAAATAATACATATAATATATGTTTTCAAATCAGAAAAATATGAGGAATTCAAATATGCCATCCAAAATATATTTTGAGCACTTTATTTTTCGAAGTTAATTAAAATTACAATAAAATGCCCTTCCCCTTAATTAATTAATAACTTTTGATTTATAACTCCAAATTTAACAAATGATATGTCTAAAATGATCAGCTCGACGAGACCTTTCTGTTTATGCATTCCATGTTCTGTTTTGCAGCATGCATCATATAAATATAATGCAAAAATCATCTAATATAAGGATAAAATGTGACCAAAACTCAATAAAATGCTTATTCTTGTATTCCACACCTCACCCATGCCATGCTACTTTATTGCCATGCAAATTGTGCATCATTCATCATGGCATGATTGTTTGCTTGTCGCATTTTACTCTTATGCTTGTGCACTTTATTTATGTTGGCCCTTGTTTGTTTGGTTCTTCTTCGAATAGACGCTGAGCAGGGGATATATCAAGAAACCCAGGAGCACTACCCAGATCCGTCTCTCGCTTCAACTGAGCTGCCAGGCAAGCACTACCACATGCTTGCATACATACAGTACCTATTGCCTCTATCTTATTCTTGCATCATTGAGTCGCGATTGCATTAAACTGAATCCCAAGTATTGCATAGCCTTTACTTTTAAACCCCACCAAGCTTGTTCCTCCATCCCATGAGCCATTACTACAGGAGTTGTTTGAGCCATGCGAGTCGTAGAACAGCATGTGTAGGGTATGTGAGAGTCTGATGGATGACGAGGTACCTAAACAACTTAACCTGAGTAGTAATGGGATAACTAATGAAAGTGGCACCGGTGAGCAATATCTGCTATTTGGTTTTTCCTGCTCACTTGTGTCCCGTAGGACCCCGAGTACTTGAAACTCGTTCCTTGAATATTCGCGCTATCCACATCCGGGAGGCTTATGGGACCCCCCTGAGCCAGAGCTTGATTCAGTCTTATTTCTTGGGGCCACAAACTAGTTTGAGGTTTTATTTACTATCCTGTACTTATGCCATGCTTTACTGCTTTATTACGATTGTGCAAGGAGCACACTGTACTGTTTAGGTAAGCAGAATGTTTTCGCGGTATCGACAAGCCCAGTCACACTTTCGGGTTCCCGGTCGTTTACAGCCATTGTCGCAAACCTTGAGTCCGTCTCGGAGTCAGCTAACTTCGTTGCGGGTCTACTCAATGGGGTGGCCCCCTGAAATATTTCTGAATCCTGTGATTGCTTTGTCGTGAAGGCCTCGTTGGGTTTTGATTTGGTTTTTCCGAGGTTGATCGAGTGTGTGTTGCTATTTGTGCACCCCTGCAGGGTAAAACTTTCTGAAAGCCGTGTCCGCGGTTATGGACGACTTGGAGCACAGTTTCTCGATCATAGACAAGCATAACTAAAGTACCGCTTTAATTTGACTAAGTAACTGACTAGTAAATAGTGCAACACTCATGGAATGGTTAATAAAATTGCCAACGGATGGGGGTTGTTCGTCCGCTTCCTCGTCGGTAAGCGAGGAGGAGGATGGATCTGTTAAGATTACCGTTATAACTGTTGTTCTTAATTCACGGACATCCGTCTATCTATGGTTAGGCGGATGGTTAGCGAGTATCTATAGAATTGTTAGGGTTTATCTTTTGCTGCAATTGCGTCACCCCAGGTTGTGTCCCCTTTAGAGGCATAAAGACTTGCTGAGTACCCCTAGGGTCTCACACGATAAATTATTGGTTCAGATGAACAGGTACACTCGCAAGATGGTTACTGGGTGGAAGAGGCGGACGATGTGGGCAACGATCATTCGGTGTAGAGATTCCGGGAACGGGGATCCGTGAGATCTGTGGGCGGGATGTGCTTATTTATGTGGCATCTTATGCCGATTTGCTTCTTATCCGTACTCGGATCTTGTTTGCCGCTTCCGCCTGATACTCTGATGTGTGATGTATGAGGAGATATCCTAAACTATTATATCTATCTAGGTCATTTGAATCTTGCCGTATGGCGTTGCTATATTTCCTTTCTTTTTAGATGGAATGGCTCTGATGTACTATTGTATGGTGGCTTGCATACATACTCATTTGTGTATGTAGTTGATCCCTTCGCCTGCCGATTACGCCGCCCGTTCTTGTCCCGATGAATTGGAAATGGTTGGGACGGCCGAAAGGTCTACCTGTGAGTGGCATTTGGGCCCCACCGTACTATTTCAACCATTTCTGCTCATCCAGGCTTGTAACTAGGAGCGTAATTCACCGAGGTAGTTACAATTGGTATCAGAGCCATCCCGACCTTCAGGGTCTCAGCCAAATGGTCGTTGTCTGTCTAGCAAATATTTTTGGTAGTTATGTATACTAGGGAAAAACAAAACGCGAGAGTAGGACTGCTTCTACTTTTCTTCTTACCCACCCACCACCCTTTTATGGTAAGGAAGTGTAACGTTTTCAATCCTCTTCTTAAAATTCAAATTAGGATTCACGTGTTCTGGGTTCCGTAGTACCATAGAAAGTGTGTGTGTGTGTGTGTGTGTGTGTGTGTGTGTGTGTGTGTAATTCCTTGTCCATCTGTTGCATCCAACCTTGTTCTCGTAATCTGCCTTTTGGTTATCAACTGTTCGTACATTCCATACTGACAGGCTTTTGAAAACCGGCGCGATCTATCTGACTCCTTGTTAACCGGTGCCATCTTCTTAAGAGTGTCCTTCCTTCTAGCAACTCCACATTCGGTGCAAAATCACTTATCAGGTAGAGAGGTAGAGTCGCTAATCTTGAGTCGTTATCTGATTTTACGCATCTATTGGTATTTTAATGCCGAAAAATGCGGAAAAATTTTCTTTGATACATCTGTGCTTCCACACTCCTTTTCAGTCGTGTGTGAAACATTATCTATCTCCCTTTTATCAGCATGTCCATGATAACTCATTCTTTTGTCACCGGCGCTTAATCCTATAGTTTCATTTCATCTCCAATTCTCTTGGGCTAATTACATAACATGTGTCGATCCGATGCTGGTGATTGTAATTTGGTTCTCGGCATAGCTATATTCCACTCATGATAAGTGTCATATAGATCTGAATGATGAGAGGAATATGAAAAATGCAATCACCACTATCCTCCAAATGGTGACGGTTATCTCCTGTGATTTTGAGTACACCGCGATCATATCTATGCATATTCAAGCATCTTTGGCAATCCGGAGTTTCTCAAGGCACTACGGCGGTCTATCATCTGTCCATCATGCCGCACATCTGTTTCAACTCCATATCTGCAAAATTCTCTCTAAGACGAGGGAATTGCATCTTTTCGATTCTGTTAGCTTTGCTTAAAGTATGATCTATCATCTTTTCTTTATCCAAGATCTTTTTATCTTTGTAACCGGTCGTCCGATCGACAACGTGAACCAGGTGGCATCTCTTTTTCTCCCGAAGGACCAGATAATCTATTCTTCCAGTGCATCTTCTTCAACACGAACCCGTGCTCTTAACGTTGATCTTTCTAAGAGCGTTGAGCTCAGAAAGTGTTTCGAGCATTTGTTCGTTTCTTCCGCCTCTTGAACTTGATATTCTGTGAATATCCTGTTAATCCATGGTGGTATATGTTGATAATATGCTTGCCTACTCCATATCAATAGAAGGACATGCAAGATCATCTGTGTCTCTTTCTCTCGAGCTTCGTGAACACTGCCTGTGTGCAAAGTTCTCAAAGTGAGGATCCTGGCTTCTTGAAGTCACCTATCTCGGCCACGTCCTTCTGCTAAATAGATCGCTTCAATTCTGGAATCAGCAAGTTCATTGTTAATTCCATCCTCCATCTTCAACCAATCCGGAGTTGTTCTTGTTGGCAAGTTATCATCGTCGTTCCGCCGAAGTTTTCCTCAAGACTGCTAAATCTCTCTCTTTCTTTTCAAGAAGAACATGGAGTTCTTTCACCTCAGTCTCGTCAAGCAATCTCTTGAAACCCTCTCGCCCTATCATCTATGCGCAATCCACCGGAGGCCATGAAGCTTTTTCAGATCTTTCGTAATCTTTCTGTGCAAGTGGTGCTATCTTTTTCTTTATCTGTGGAATCTTGCAGTTCTTCTCCGTAATCTTCCTTCATATCTTTCCGGTGGCTTGGTACTTCCGACATGACGACAACATCATCATCTTTATCTATCTATGAATCCGCCGAATCGTTTGCAGCTATCTTTGTTTTCTTACGGAGTCCCATGAGCTCTTCTTGTCAATACCTTCAGTCTGTTTTGGTAGTTGGGTTGCATGGTTTTCTTATTCATGTGCGGAGTAATGCTTTGAGTGCGGGATGGAGTAGCTACCATACCACTACTCTTATCATTCGCTCTTGTACATTGAATTGGAGAATTAATGTGATTTCACTCATTCCACGGAAGTTAGAAGTGGCCTTTATCCCTTGATACTTTTACTTTCGTCTTTGTTTTTCCGGAGCGCTCTTTCGAAGAAAGTAATCAATAATCTCTTGTTGGTGATCTCACCCTTTCTACACGGAGCAAAATCCTCAATTATCTGGTGGAAACAAACGCAAACCTTTTTCTATCCTCGTCTTTCTACCGATGCTCGATATCCCCAAACAAGATAAAAGGAAACTATCTCTCTCTTTGTTTCATCAATTCTTTTCTGTGGTAAAGCCAATTATGGTTGATGCCATCACCCGCAAATCTATTGCGTTAGCCTCAAGGCTAAAGAAAGCAATAAGTGTCTCTACAATAAACTCCAGACCCTCCATATTCTTTGCTTCTCGGGATTCCACCATGATCTAGCTTCACATCCATCTCTGGAAGTTATATCTGCGCACCTAAATTGCGTGATCCTTGGTTCTTACCGGCGCAACAAGAATCTAATCCGACGATGTCTAACTAAATCTTTCCGTTGATATCAAGGGACTCTATTGTTTGAAGGCAATATTGTTTCCGTACTTCTTTTCTCAAATCTGAGAGGAGATACGATGCTATTGTCATAATGGTTCGAAACCTCTCCAATCTAGCTCTTTTCTTCCGGCGACACAAAGATTCATCCTCTCTCGTATCAGTAAATCTTTAATCTTAATGGTGTGTCTTTCTTTATCCATGATGCATCATCTTGTCCTTTCTTTCACTAGTGGTTCTAGTCTTTTATCTTGTTTCTTGGGAAAACCGGAGCTATGCCCATCCTATCCTTCTTGTCTCACGACAATCCTTCAACTCTTCTAACCCATTGTTTCTCAAGCAAAACGCAAGACTCGCAACAAGTCTAGCAAGTTTGGCAAGGTGTAGTGGTCGCACCATTCCGTTCTTCACCATCTTGGGAACGTGAGGGTCACCTTCGTTCCGAACACCCGCCTCTCCTTGTGTTGTTTTCTTTTTCCTAGGAATCTCGGGGCGAGATTCTTGTTTAGTGGGGGAGAGTTGTAGCATCCCAATTGTCTAACAATTGCAATGCTACTAGCCTAGTCTATATAATGCTACCTTAATTTATATAAATGTTGCATCATCATTATATCATGCTCATGTCATCATGCCACCCTGCATTTGAGCATCATATAAAACCCTTTTTGTTTTGGTTCTTCTCTCATATGCATTGTTAATTGTATTTGCCTCTTGATATTGTATTTGGTTCTTGATATAATGATTAAATGCCCAAGTTGAGTTGGGGGCATATCTTTTATTTAACTCCACCACCTTTCTTGTCATCACCCCATCTTTCCACCATTCCATTATCCATGAGCTTGCAATTGTTTTTCCTTTGGGTTTTACCTCTAGCTCATATGGGTTGGGATGGATCCAATTCCTTTTCCACATGCTCTCATCTTAGCATCATGTTGTTTTCACATCATTGATATATGAGAGCCACATGGCCACCTTTGCATGCCTTGTGAGTGGAACCCTTTTTCCTAGCTTCCATATGGATTATCATGGAATTATGCTCATGTTGGAATATTTTTGGGACTATTAAGCATCTAGTGGCCCATACACACTAGCAAGTCCCAATTATAATCAAATGTGATCATCTCCATCTACTCCACTTGGGACTTTCTTTAAATTCTTTTGCTTAGGCCTTACTCCACATTTTGGAGTGCATAAGAATAATGCCATGTAAATCATCTTGTTTTCACAAAATAAGCATGGTATTAATTATTATGCATGGCCCATGCAAGTACCATCTTTTGCTTGACTCCCTCTATACCTCTTTTCCTCACCTTCCTCCTTTTTCACCTTCCCTTGCATGCCCCATTGCTTGCCTACATGCATCATGGAGGCATTGCATGGCACATGCAATATGGGCACCATCTACCCCTTTCCCTCTATTCTTTTGTTTTGGTGTTGTTTGGGTTTTAACTAAAAAGGTGAGATCAATTGTTTGGCCACCAAATAATCAAACTTAGCTAAACCCTACCCCCTCTCTCTAACCCCCTCTCTCATAATCTTCTCCCTAAACCTACCCCCTAATCACCATACCCCCCATCTAACCCTAACCCGAGCCATCCCCTCTCTAGCTAACACTAGTTCCCCATCTAAACCCTAATCCTCCCCCTCTCTCTCTCGCGGCCTCTCTCTCTCACCTAGCTTGGCCCCACCTGGCCCCACCATGCCACCTAGCTACCCCAACCCACCATGCAAACCCTAGCCCGAGCCTCCCATCTACCCTACCCTAGCTCCTAACCCGAGCCTCTCCCCTCCTCCCTTGGTCCCTCTCTGCCCTCTCTAAGCTACAGGACAAGAAGGAGGCAAGAGAGAAAGACCTAGCCCGAGCTCACCCTCCTCCCCTTTTGCAAAAGTGCACCCCCCCCATGTGCCTCTCTCCTCTCTCCCTTATCTCCCCAACCACCCCAGCTCACCTTACCATCTCAGATCCGTCCAGGAGGCGCCTAGGTTCCTCTCTCCCTCCCTTTCTTCCTCTCCTTGCAGCCTCCCTTGACCATGGCCACCTTCATGTCTCCTCAACCCCTAGCCCATCTACCTCCTGGCCTCGTCGATCTGAAGCTCACCAAAACGATCCAGAAGCACCAGGGCGTCCTCTGCTTCCTCTTCATCGCCTAGCCCCGCTGGAAGCCACCGGGAACCGCCGGAGGAGCCCCGCCGCCGCCGTGCCCGTGAGCAGCAGGAGTGCTCCGGCCCCCTGCTTCCCCGACGATCGACGCTACCCCGAGCCCGCTAGCTGCACCAGATGGTCGCTGGTGAGCCCCTCTTCCCCCTAGACATCGTCTCCCTCCCCCTCTCGCCTTGCATCGCCGCCGCCTTCCGTCGAGCGCTCTGCGCGCGCCGCGCGTCGCGCTCTGGCGGCAGCAGCTGCAACAGCTTCCCGTCCGCCTGTTCCCAGACCTACCCCGCGCGCTGTAGCCCTCCTCTGCGTTAGATCGCTGAACGAGACTTGTAGCCCGATGTCCCCTCTTCAACTTTCGTTTTAGCCGCATCGCGTTTCTCCCAGCGGATTCGTCGCCACCGTCGACGAAGAGCAGCCGGATCCGCCGCCGTCAGGGACGGTTTCGTCAGCAGCGCAGCAGCAGCCGATGACGCTTTTGTGTTTAGGCCCCTGTAGTTTTTCCCGCCTCAACCCGCGGTCCCCGCGGCCCCACCTGCCAGCCTTGTTACCTCTTTGCAAGTAAACCCCCGGAAATGAAGGGAATATGCCCTGAGAGGCAATAATAAAGTGTTTATTATGTGTATTCCAAGTATATGATAGATGTTTATTTTGCATGCTATAATTGTATTAATACGGAAACGTTAATACATGTGTGTTTAATAAACAAACAGAAAGTTCCTAGTTATGCCTCTCTCATAAACTAGCTCGTTGATTAACAAGATGATCAAGGTTTCCTGATCATGGACATTGGATGTTGTTAATAACGGGATCACAACATTAGTGTAATGGTGTGATGAACATTCATCCGAAGTATAGCATTACGATCAAAGTCATTGAGTTTATATTGCTATAACAACTTACGAAGTGATCCTAATCCTTAGACCATGAGATCATGTCAATCACTAACACCGGAAGAGTTTCTTGATAACATCAAACGTCACACCGTAACAGGGTGATTATAAAGATGGATTCAGAACTAATAAAGTGTTATGTTGAGGCTCATGGATCGAGAGTGGAATTTGTTCATCCCGATGACGGATAGATATACTCTGGGCCCTCTCGGTGATATCACATTGATTAGCTTGCAAGCAAGTGATTTGATCACTAGAATGTTATATCACAGGAATGAGAAAAGAGTGCATGTCGGTAACGAGATCAAACTAGGTATGGAGATACCGATGATCGAATCTCGGACATGTAATATATCGTGAAACAAAGGGATTAAGATATACTAGCGTAAAAGGTTCCGACGATCACAAGAAAGTCATCGTTGAATGTGTGGGAGTCAGTATGGGTCTCCAGATCCCGCTTCTGATTATTGATCCGAGAGGGGTCTCGATCATGTCCGCATTATTCACGAACCGTAGGGTGACACACTTAAGAGACACCGACATCCAATTGGAGCAAATGTTTCATGCCAAAAGAATGAACAAGCGCAGGAATTTATTTCACTAGATACCGAAACAGGTTTTCGGGTGAAATTGCATAAAGTGGTTATGCATGTGAAATAGAATTCTAGCAAGGGGTTATTTGTGAATGTTTGTCATTAAAGTAATTGACAAAATTCTGAATAAAATAAAAGAGTTTTATTTAATGAGAGTTTGCATTAAATTTGGTGGAAATTTAATGGGAATTTGAGTGGACTTTTGAGTGGAGGGAATTTAAAGGGCATTTTGTGAGTGGAGTGTCCACCCACATGAAGAGGGGAGGGCAAGGGGGAAGCCCCATGCGCCGGCCACCCCCTTGGGGTTCCACCCCCTCCTCCTATAAAAGGATCCCCCCTCCTCACTTGTCTCTCACACCTCCTCGTGAAGGATCTCTCTCCCCCTCTAGAATTTATCCCCCATGGTCTCGGACTAGCGAGATACATGTTCCCGGTGGCTATTCGGCAAGAAAGAGTTGTGCTTCCGCTGCATCACTGGAGCGAGGAGGCGGAGGTTGCTCGGTGCCTCGAACGTGTGTGCGAGCACGGATGCGCTGCTGATTTGCGGCGCTAGGACTTCCTCTCGATCTTGAGATCGGCAAGAGATCGTCTACATCAACCACGAGTTGAACTCGTTAAGCTTTGTCGGTCTTCAAGGGTATGTTCTCTACGGATATACATCCGCCCGTTGTTTGTATCTAGTAGATAGATCTTGGTATATAGTTCACATCGTAGGAAAATTTTTGTTTTCTATGCTGCGAACCCTACAGTGGTATCAGAGCCGGATCTATGCGTAGATACTTTACACGGGTAGTACACATATGAGTATGTGGGCGATGATGATCATGTTGTTGCTCCTTTGTTGTAATTTTGGATATTGGTGGCATAGTGGGATGAAGCGGCCCGGACAAACTTTACATGTCCTCGCACATGAGACCTGTTCCACGCTTGACATGCAACTAGTTTGCATAAGTGGCTAGCGGGTGTCTGTCTCTCCTACTATAGTCAATATCTATTTTGCAAGCGAGTTGTCAACAATTTGATTATCCTCGTTGTGGTTCATGTTCGTAGGTAAGAACGGTTCTATCTCGAAAGCCCTAAGCCACGTAAAACTTGCAATGGATAAATTAGAGGCGTCTAGTTTAGATTGTTGCTGGGCTAGTGTTATGATATGGTAGTGTTGTAAGTAGAAGTATGAGATGATACTCTTACAACACACATAGCGTGTAAAATCCATAGACCTTGGATTTACACATATAGGTATGATAGTGATCATACCACGATGCACATGATAGAGATCATCTGCGGGAACCATATAATTTCACTAATAAACATATGATGTTTGATAGCATCTTATATTGCTTGTTTAGCGCTTTGTTAGCATAATAAGATGATCCCTCATTTAAATATCAAGATAAGAATGTGTTCTTCCTTTAGTATGCACCGATTATGTTTTCGTCGCTCCAAGACATCACGTGATGATCGGGTGTTCTTGGATCCACGACCATATTTCGGGTGTAAAACAGTTACACATGCGAATACTAAGGTTCTAACTTGGCGAGCCTAGCATGTACAGACATGGCCTCGGAACACGGACCGAAAGGTTAAGCATGAGTCATATAGTTGATATGATGCCCATTTGATGCTCGCCTTTGAAGCTATACCGACTCACGTGATGATCGGACTTGGTGTAGTGGATTTGGTTCATGTAATCACCAAAAAGGCACGAGGGATGTCGTTTTTGAGTGGGAGTTCATTCGTAATAAAGATTAGTTGAACTCAATCTATCATACACTTAGTCTAAACTTTACAAATTCTGTTGTAGATGGCACCACCTGCTTTTAATTTCAATGTGTTCATGGAGAAAGAGAAACTAGCAACGAACGGTAGCAACTTTACCGAATGGGCCATGAATTTGAGGATTCTCCTCTCTGCTGCACAAAAGCAATATGTGCTAGAATCGCCGTTAGGCCCCCCACCTTTTGATGATGCCCCTGACGAGGAGAAGAATGTCTATCAGACTCGTCAGGAGGACCACAACTTAGTTCATTGCGGCATATTGTATGGGCTAGAGCCGGAACTTCGAAAGCGTTTCGAAAACGGCAATGCATTTGATACAATGGGTGAGTTGAAAATGATTTTCGACACACATGCTGCTGTAGAGAGCTACAACGCTTCAGAAAAGTTCTTTAGCTGCATGATGGAAGAGCACAGCTCCGTTAGTGAGCATGTACTCAAGATGTCGGGTTACGCCGATAAGCTTGTGTCCTTGGGAATATCGATTCCCATTGACTTAGGCATCCATCGTGTTCTGCAGTCTCTGCCACCTAGCTATAAGAGCTTCGTGATGAACTATAATATGCAAGGCATGAAGAAGTCTCTCCCCGAGCTTCTGTCAATGCTTAAAACTGCAGAAGTGGAGATCAAAAAGGAACATCAAGTGTTGATGATCAATAGGAACACTGGTTTCAAGAAAGACAAGAAGGGAAAACGGAAGGGAAGTAAGGGCGGCAAGCCGGTTGCCGCGCCTGAAAAGAAACCCCGAGTTGGACCTAAGTCTGATTCCGAGTGCTACTATTGTAAGGGGACTGGCCACTGGAAGCGCAACTGCCCCAAGTATCTGGCAGACAAGAAGGCCGGCAAGGCAAACAAAGGTATATATGATATACATGTTATTGATGTGTACTTGACTAGTGCTCGCAATAGCACCTGGGTATTTGATACCGGTTCAGTTGCTAATATTTGTAACTCGAATCAGGGGCTGCGGAATAAGCGACCGCTAGCAAGGGGTGAGGTCAAGATGCGTGTCGGCAATGGATCAAGCGTTGATGTCATCGCCGTCGGAACGCTGCCTCTCCACTTGCCATCGGGATTAGTTATAAACTTAAATAAATGTTATCTGGTGCCTGCACTGAGCATGAACATTGTATCTGGATCGTGTTTGATGCGAAGTGGTTATTCATTTAAATCCGAGAACAATGGTTGTTCCATTTATATGAATGAAATCTTTTATGGTCATGCACTGATGATGAATGGTTTATTTCTATTAGATCTCGATGATAATGTTACACATATTCATAATGTTGATGCTAAAAGGATTAAACTTAATGATGATATATCCGCATATATGTGGCACTGCCGTCTAGGTCATATTGGCGTTAAACGCATGAAGAAGCTCCATTCGGATGGACTTTTGGAATCACTTGATTATGAATCATTTGATACATGTGAGCCATGCCTTATGGGCAAGATGACTAGAACGCCGTTTTCCGGTTCAATAGAACGGGCGACAGATTTATTGGAAATCATACATTCTGATGTATGTGGTCCAATGAGTGTGTCGGCGCGAGGTGGATATCGTTATTTTGTTACTTTCACGGATGATTTGAGTAGATACGGTTATATCTACTTGATGAAACACAAGTCTGAAACCTTTGAAAAGTTTAAGGAATTTCAGAATGAAGTGGAAAATCATCGTAATAGAAAGATCAAATTTCTACGGTCCGACCGTGGAGGTGAGTATCTAAGTTACGAGTTTAGCACTCACATGAAAGAGTGTGGAATTGTTTCACAACTCACACCTGCCGGAACACCACAGCGAAATGGTGTGTCGGAACGTCGTAATCGTACTTTATTAGATATGGTTCGATCTATGATGTCTCTGACGGACTTGCCGTTGTCATTTTGGGGTTATGCACTAGAAACTGCTGCATTCACTTTAAATCGGGCACCATCTAAATCCGTTGAAAAGACACCGTATGAATTGTGGTTTGGAAACAAACCTAAGCTGTCATTTCTTAAAGTTTGGGGATGCGATGTTTATGTGAAGAAACTTCAACCGGATAAACTCGAACCCAAAGCGGAAAAATGCGTCTTCATAGGATACCCTAAAGAAACTATTGGGTATTCCTTCTATCACAGATCCGAGGGCAAGGTTTTTGTTGCCAAGAATGGATCCTTTCTAGAGAAAGAGTTTCTCGCGAAAGGTGTGAGTAGTCGGAAGGTAGAACTCGAAGAGGTTGTGGAACCTTCTCTTCAAAGTATGGCGAGTAGCGCAGCGCCGGAAGTTGTTCCGGAGTTGGCTCCACCTGTTGAAGAGGGAACTAATGATAATGATCATGAAACTCCGAAAGAGAGTACTACCGAACCTCGCAGGTCAAACAGGACGCGTGCAGCTCCCGAGCTGTACGGAAATCCTGTCATGAATTTCATGGTTGATGAAAATGATGACCCTGTGACGTATGAAGAAGCGATGATGAGCCCGGATTCCAACAAATGGTTAGAAGCCATGAAATCCGAGATGGAATCCATGTATGAAAATCAAGTTTGGAACTTGGTGGAACTACCTCACGACCGAAAGGCCGTGGAGAACAAATGGATTTTCAAAAGGAAAACTGATGCTGATGGTAATGTGACCGTCTATAAAGCTCGACTTGTCGCAAAGGGGTTTCGACAAATTCAAGGAGTTGACTACGATGAGACTTTCTCTCCCGTAGCGATGCTAAAGTCAGTTAGGATTATGTTAGCAATTGCTGCATATTTCGATTATGAGATATGGCAGATGGATGTCAAAACCGCATTTCTCAATGGGAATATTGAAGAAGAGTTGTATATGATACAACCAAAGGGTTTTTGTCGATCCTAAGGATGCTAACAAGGTGTGCAAGCTTCAGCGATCCATCTATGGATTGAAGCAAGCATCACGAAGTTGGAATCTCCGCTTTGATGAGGTGATCAAAGAGTTTGGATTTGTCCAAACTTATGGAGAAGCTTGTATTTACAAGAAAGTGAGTGGGAGCAATGTGGCATTTCTGATATTATATGTGGATGACATATTATTGATCGGAAATGATATAGATCTTTTAAACAGTGTTAAAAGTTATCTAAACAGCAAATTTTCAATGAAGGACCTAGGTGAAGCGTCATACATATTAGGCATAAAGATCTATAGAGATAGATCTAGGCGCCTAATAGGGCTATCGCAAAGTACATACCTTGATAAGATTTTAAAGAAGTTTAAAATGGACGGAAGTATGAAGGGGTTCTTACCTATGTTGCAAGGCAAGACATTGAGTAAGACTCAAAGTCCGGCTTCGGCGGAAGAAAGAGAGATAATGGACAAAGTCTCCTATGCTTCAGCCATAGGCTCTATAATGTACGCCATGCTATGTACAAGACCGGATGTGGCACATGCTATTAGTTTGACTAGTAGGTACCAATCGGATCCAGGTTCGGAACACTGGATAGCGGTCAAGAATATCCTTAAGTACTTACGAAGAACTAAGGATATGTTTCTTGTATACGGAGGTGAAGAAGAGCTCGTCGCTAAGTGTTATGTCGACGCTAGCTTTGACACCGATCCGGATGACTCTAAGTCTCAATCCGGATACGTATTTCTCATGAATGGCGGAGCGGTTAGTTGGAGGAGCTCCAAACAACCTGTGGTAGCGGGATCAACAACGGAGGCCGAATATGTTGCTGCTTCAGAAGCGGCTCAGGAAGCAGTTTGGATGAAGGAGTTCATATCCGAACTAGGAGTGGTGGCAAACGCGTTGGACCCAATGGTGATCTATTGTGACAACAATGGTGCCATTGCCAATGCCAAAGAGCCAAGGTCTCACAAGCATTCCAAACATATTAAGCGCCGGTTTCACTCCATCCGCGAGCATGTCAAGGATGGAGATATAAAGATTTGTAAAGTACATACGGATCTCAATGTAGCAGATTCGTTGACTAAAACTCTCCCTAGAGAAAAACATGATCAACACCAGAACTCAATGGGTGTTAGATTTATCACTATGTAACTAGATTATTGTCTCTAGTGCAAGTGGGAGACTGAAGGGAATATGCCCTGAGAGGCAATAATAAAGTGTTTATTATGTGTATTCCAAGTATATGATAGATGTTTATTTTGCATGCTATAATTGTATTAATACGGAAACGTTAATACATGTGTGTTTAATAAACAAACAGAAAGTTCCTAGTTATGCCTCTCTCATAAACTAGCTCGTTGATTAACAAGATGATCAAGGTTTCCTGATCATGGACATTGGATGTTGTTAATAACGGGATCACAACATTAGTGTAATGGTGTGATGAGCAATCATCCGAAGTATAGCATTACGATCAAAGTCATTGAGTTTATATTGCTATAACAACTTACGAAGTGATCCTAATCCTTAGACCATGAGATCATGTCAATCACTAACACCGGAAGAGTTTCTTGATAACATCAAACGTCACACCGTAACAGGGTGATTATAAAGATGGATTCAGAACTAATAAAGTGTTATGTTGAGGCTCATGGATCGAGAGTGGAATTTGTTCATCCCGATGACGGATAGATATACTCTGGGCCCTCTCGGTGATATCACATTGATTAGCTTGCAAGCAAGTGATTTGATCACTAGAATGTTATATCACAGGAATGAGAAAAGAGTGCATGTCGGTAACGAGATCAAACTAGGTATGGAGATACCGATGATCGAATCTCGGACATGTAATATATCGTGAAACAAAGGGATTAAGATATACTAGCGTAAAAGGTTCCGACGATCACAAGAAAGTCATCGTTGAATGTGTGGGAGTCAGTATGGGTCTCCAGATCCCGCTTCTGATTATTGATCCGAGAGGGGTCTCGATCATGTCCGCATTATTCACGAACCGTAGGGTGACACACTTAAGAGACACCGACATCCAATTGGAGCAAATGTTTCATGCCGAAAGAATGAACAAGCGCAGGAATTTATTTCACTAGATACCGAAACAGGTTTTCGGGTGAAATTGCATAAAGTGGTTATGCATGTGAAATAGAATTCTAGCAAGGGGTTATTTGTGAATGTTTGTCATTAAAGTAATTGACAAAATTCTGAATAAAATAAAAGAGTTTTATTTAATGAGAGTTTGCATTAAATTTGGTGGAAATTTAATGGGAATTTGAGTGGACTTTTGAGTGGAGGGAATTTAAAGGGCATTTTGTGAGTGGAGTGTCCACCCACATGAAGAGGGGAGGGCAAGGGGGCAGCCCCATGCGCCGGCCACCCCCTTGGGGTTCCCCCCTCCTCCTATAAAAGGAGCCCCCCTCCTCACTTGTCTCTCACACCTCCTCGTGAAGGATCTCTCTCCCCCTCTAGAATTTATCCCCCATGGTCTCGGACTAGCGAGATACATGTTCCCGGTGGCTATTCGGCAAGAAAGAGTTGTGCTTCCGCTGCATCGCTGGAGCGAGGAGGCGGAGGTTGCTCGGTGCCTCGAATGTGTGTGCGAGCACGGATGCGCTGCTGATTTGCGGCGCTAGGACTTCCTCTCGATCTTGAGATCGGCAAGAGATCGTCTACATCAACCACGAGTTGAACTCGTTAAGCTTTGTCGGTCTTCAAGGGTATGTTCTCTACGGATATACATCCGCCCGTTGTTTGTATCTAGTAGATAGATCTTGGTATATAGTTCACATCGTAGGAAATTTTTTGTTTTCTATGCTGCGAACCCTACAGGAAAACCCAGTCCATCACGAACCGATCCCCCCCCCCCCGCGCCCCGGCTTGCCCACGTGTCCAGCACGCTTTGGCCGCGCGCGCGTGTGGCCCCGAGGTCGCCCTGGCCCGCCTGTCAGTCTCAGAAGCTAGACGAGCTCGCGGTGGCAAAACTTTTTCTGTGCGCCTGTGTCGTCCAGTCAGCATGGCCCCATCTGTCTTTGTCTCTGGCTAGCTCTGGGCTAAGTAACAAAACTTTTCTGTCTATCTGTTTTAATTCAAATCTTTTCCAAATTAATCTAAATTCAAAATTCAAATCTGTTTTGAATATCTTTTAAAATATAAATCCAAATAATACATATAATATATGTTTTAAAATCAGAAAAATATGAGGAATTCAAATATGCCATCCAAAATATATTTTGAGCACTTTATTTTTCGAAGTTAATTAAAATTACAATAAAATGCCCTTCCCCTTAATTAATTAATAACTTTTGATTTATAACTCCAAATTTAACAAATGATATGTCTAAAATGATCAGCTCGACGAGACCTTTCTGTTTATGCATTCCATGTTCTGTTTTGCAGCATGCATCATATAAATATAATGCAAACATCAACTAATATAAGGATAAAATGTGACCAAAACTCAATAAAATGCTTATTCTTGTATTCCACACCTCACCCATGCCATGCTACTTTATTGCCATGCAAATTGTGCATCATTCATCATGGCATGATTGTTTGCTTGTCGCATTTTACTCTTATGCTTGTGCACTTTATTTATGTTGGCCCTTGTTTGTTTGGTTCTTCTTCGAATAGACGCTGAGCAGGGGATATATCAAGAAACCCAGGAGCACTACCCAGATCCGTCTCTCGCTTCAACTGAGCTGCCAGGCAAGCACTACCACATGCTTGCATACATACAGTACCTATTGCCTCTATCTTATTCTTTCATCATTGAGTCGCGATTGCATTAAACTGAATCCCAAGTATTGCATAGCCTTTACTTTTAAACCCCACCAAGCTTGTTCCTCCATCCCATGAGCCATTACTACAGGAGTTGTTTGAGCCATGCGAGTCGTAGAACAGCATGTGTAGGGTATGTGAGAGTCTGATGGATGACGAGGTACCTAAACAACTTAACCTGAGTAGTAATGGGATAACTAATGAAAGTGGCACCGGTGAGCAATATCTGCTATTTGGTTTTTCCTGCTCACTTGTGTCCCGTGGGACCCCGAGTACTTGAAACCTGTTCCTTGAATATTCGCGCTATCCACATCCGGGAGGCTTATGGGACCCCCCTGAGCCAGAGCTTGATTCAGTCTTATTTCTTGGGGCCACAAACTAGTTTGAGGTTTTATTTACTATCCTGTATTTATGCCATGCTTTACTGCTTTATTACGATTGTGCGAGGAGCACACTGTACTGTTTAGGTAAGCGGAATGTTTTCGCGGTATCGACAAGCCCAGTCACACTTTCGGGTTCCCGGTCGTTTACAGCCATTGTCACAAACCTTGAGTCCGTCTCGGAGTCAGCTAACTTCGTTGCGGGTCTACTCAATGGGGTGGCCCCCTGAAATATTTCTGAATCCTGTGATTGCTTTGTCGTGAAGGCCTCGTTGGGTTTTGATTTGGTTTTTCCGAGGTTGATCGAGTGTGTGTTGCTATTTGTGCACCCCTGCAGGGTAAAACTTTCTGAAAGCCGTGTCCGCGGTTATGGACGACTTGGAGCACAGTTTCTCGATCATAGACAAGCATAACTAAAGTACCGCTTTAATTTGACTAAGTAACTGACTAGTAAATAGTGCAACACTCATGGAATGGTTAATAAAATTGCCAACGGATGGGGGTTGTTCGTCCGCTTCCTCGTCGGTAAGCGAGGAGGAGGATGGATCTGTTAAGATTACCGTTATAACTGTTGTTCTTAATTCACGGACATCCGTCTATCTATGGTTAGGCGGATGGTTAGCGAGTATCTATAGAATTGTTAGGGTTTATCTTTTGCTGCAATTGCGTCACCCCAGGTTGTGTCCCCTTTAGAGGCATAAAGACTTGCTGAGTACCCCTAGGGTCTCACACGATAAATTATTGGTTCAGATGAACAGGTACACTCGCAAGATGGTTACTGGGTGGAAGAGGCGGACGATGTGGGCAACGATCATTCGGTGTAGAGATTCCGGGAACGGGGATCCGTGAGATCTGTGGGCGGGATGTGCTTATTTATGTGGCATCTTATGCCGATTTGCTTCTTATCCGTACTCGGATCTTGTTTGCCGCTTCCGCCTGATACTCTGATGTGTGATGTATGAGGAGATATCCTAAACTATTATATCTATCTAGGTCATTTGAATCTTGCCGTATGGCGTTGCTATATTTCCTTTCTTTTTAGATGGAATGGCTCTGATGTACTATTGTATGGTGGCTTGCATACATACTCATTTGTGTATGTAGTTGATCCCTTCGCCTGCCGATTACGCCGCCCGTTCTTGTCCCGATGAATTGGAAATGGTTGGGACGGCCGAAAGGTCTACCTGTGAGTGGCATTTGGGCCCCACCGTACTATTTCAACCATTTCTGCTCATCCAGGCTTGTAACTAGGAGCGTAATTCACCGAGGTAGTTACAACGTCCCTGTACCTCATGTGCCCGCTGTTTCCCGCGAGGGCATGACCTGCCGTGGCCCTGGTGCTGGGAGGGGGCATGCCGTGGCGACCGTGGGCGGCCCGGCGAGCGGCGCCCCAGCGGCCGGTAGGGCGGGGCCTATGCCTGTCAAGCTGGCGAAGCCCTCGAGCGAGGGAACGACGGCGAGCGGGCAGAGGAGGGGGACTGCAAGGCCACTTGCGGGATACTGCCTCAACATAGGTCATTACGCCGGCGGTTCCTGGTGCGGGGGAGGCGGCAGTATGCGCCGGGGAGAGCGGGGAGGAGGGGTGGCGACAGGAGGGTGTCGGGATGGAGGGAGGGATCCTGGGGATAGGCGTTGCCCGATGGAACCACTCCCATGCCCTAATGGGCTCTGCCCTAGAGGACGCGCGCGTCAGCGGGAGGGGCGCCGCCCCACGTGGGCCTAGATGGGCCCAAGGCCGTGGGCTGAATCTCCCCCAGCCGAAAATCCTGGCCACGCCACGCCTGGACCGGGATTGGGCCAACCACGGGCACAAGCCCCACAAGCGGCCCAAGCAGGGGAGGGTTCTGCAGCGACCGCAATGGAGGCAGGGGCGCCGCCAGGTGAGTGGGGTCCGGCTCTGGTGCCGGCGAGGGTGGAACCTCCAGGGAGAGCCCTAGTGATGGCCCCCTCACCGTGCTAGAGCCAGTCCCCTCCCTTCGTGGCATCGACCCTCTCGCCAGGTGCTCGCCTCGCATCCGCGACGGCGCCGAGCCTCCCGCCGGTGTGGGGGGATGAGGGCGGTGCAGCTTCGAGGCCGACTTAGAGGGCCAGACAGGGCGGGCGAGCAGTAGGAACTCCGCCAGCGTGGGGGAGGCTGGGGGAGAGCACCGCCGAGCCACCTCTGTCGCCGCCTCTTCCTCCTCCGCTTCCTCGTCTGCGGCGTCTACCCACCGCCGGCCGTGCAAATCCTCGATGTCGCACGCCTCGTCCCGCGAGGACGCCGACGGTCTCCTCTCCGACGCCTGATGCACAGGGTCGCTATCCCAGCATCGCCCGTCGACCTCCTTCAAAGGAAAGGGAGAGGCGTTCGCCAGGGGGAAGGATGCGTACATGTCCGTGCACACTGGCGACGTCGGCGGAGCCCGCGGGGACGCCATCAGCAGCGAGCCACGACGAGGCACGGGATGCGGCCGCAGCAGCGAGAACCCAGCCGCGGTGGAGGCGCGGCACGGAAGACGCGGTCGGCGAGGAGCTCGCGCAACCGCACAAACGGGGGAGGGAGGAGGACATGGGGTCGAGGTGAGGCGGCGATGAGCGGCGGACGGCCCTGCAGGCGCAGATAGGAGAGGGGGTGCCGGACCCCCTACCAGCCGGCAGCGCGGGGCGCGGGCGAGCTGGGGGCGGGCGCGCGCGGCAGGTTCAAATTCCGCACCCCTCCTCGCGGCTCAACAAACGACTCAGACTGTTTTCATTTGCAGATTGTAGGTTTGCTTCTGTTTATCGCAGCAAGCGCTTCAGGTGCCATCTCTGACCACATGGATCGAGAACTTTCGTTGTGCACGACCAACGAGTGTGGGATCCGCCAGATTTTATCGTAGGCCTTCCCACAAATGATGTATTCATGTTTGGATTAGACATGTTATTTAATTAGAACCATAGATATATCATTTTAACTAGAGCCATAGGGGTGGGGTGGGAGGGGGCCAATGCCCCCCTCCCCTATATTGGTATTTTGACAAGCTTGTTATTTTACTATGCATTGTATTTGATAAATTTTATTGTATTTATTAGTACTAACATCTTACCTTAAATTTACACACCTTAGGAGGCACCAGATTAATCCTAGAAAACACCTAATAGTGACCATTATATTATATTTATGTTCCTAAGTTAAAAAGATAGATAAAAGTGTCATATTTTTGTTTTTCAATCGGGATATAGGAGAAATAGGAAACATGCTCGTGCGTTGATCCCATAAGTCATAGTCTAAAAAACCAGATCTGACCGTCCCTTGATCTAGAAAAATCGTGAACGATTACTCGAGTATTATGTTGAGCGTAGCGTAGCGTACCGTCCTGTAATGTGCCATCATGAACACCCCGCTCTCTTCTACATTGGTGGGTATCCAAGGGTTGCGCCATGCCGGAACATGAGGCACCAGAAGCGGTTTGAATATTTTTTTGGTTTCGGAAATATTCCCCCCTACTAAAATTAATGAAATTTAGTGAATTTCAGTAATTTGGTGAATTTCAGTGATTTGGTTTTTATTTTGGCCAAAGGAGCGAAATTTTCTCTCAAAATTCATCAAAATATTCAAAAAATTGAAAAATAATATGAATTATTTTTTGATCCATTTGTATTACTGAAAGGGCTGAAATATTTTGAGCAAAAGGTAAATATTTTGGTCCCTCTGAAATTTAGTGAATTTTGATGAAAACTCGCTAAAATTGATTTCTGGAGCAGCACCACCAACTCAAGTTGTAAACAAGAAACTCAGGACTGAGTATGAAATATGGCGGTTAGTGGGTTTATTCAGCGGAGAGGTGATTGGTTTTCCCCTATTGACTCCGGAATGGTTGCTAGATGGCGGGTAGTTTGTTAGCGAGTGGTTGCAGCGGGAATAGCCGCTAAAGAGGTCTTGTAAACTTTGTCACCTCGCACTCCTTCTATAAAAAGTGATACTTCCTCCGATTCATATTACTTGCCAATGAAATGGATGTATCTAGATATGTTTTAGTGCTAGATACATCCATTTCAACGACAAACAATATGAATCGAAGGGAGTATAATTTTGGGGATGCATTTATTTTAGAAAATAAAAAAAAACTACGTATCTACAATGTGTCTAACAGATTCCATCAAGTCTTCATACCGATTTTCCCACCATATTGTGGATGGTCTCTAGGAGACAAAGAAAGCTTGGACAAACGACTAAAAATTTTCTACAAAGTTTCTTATAAGATGATCTAATCTCTTACATCATGTAAAGGAGCTAGCTAGAACTATGGCGAGGTAACCAAAAAAATCATGCAATGCAATGCATAGCTTGCATACCACGCATTATCTCTCCGTCTCCAATCACCACACCATACGCGGCCTATCAACACTTGAGGAGTTGAGGTGACCACAAAGCCATGCAATGCAACATTGCAATTCATATATAGTCTGCATATTACATGCACAGTGCACCATACATTGTCTTCGGCTCTCCCTCGCCAATCATCGCTACTTACACAGCCAAAATGTGAGTACGTGACCCATGCTAGCTTTGGGTGGCCAACAACCGATGCTCGCCAAATGCCAAGCAGTGCCCTTGGGAAGAAACAAAAGAGGTAGTGGTCACTCATGGGTTATAAATTGGCATGCACGGCTTCGTTCATTGCACCACCGAGCAAAAGCACCTAAGTTTGGTTTGGTTCAAAAGAGAATTAGCTCGGCACGTAGCTAAACTATAGCGCGGAAGAGGGCGTCCATGGCTTCCACGTCAAGTTTCGTGGCCGTGGTGCTCGTCATGGCCGTAGTGCTCCTAGGCGACGGCGGCAGCACGTGCCGTGCGGCGCGCCTCCTCGCTGACGTCCCGGCTTTGCCCGAACCGGCGCTGCCAACCTTGCCCACGATGCCAGGCGTCGTCGTGCCCACCGTGCCCACGGTACCGACGCTGCCAGGCACAGTCGTGCCAACCGTGCCGACGCTACCAGGCACCGTCGTGCCGTCAGTGCCCACCGTGCCGGACGTGCCGACACTGCCTGTTGTGCCAACGGTGCCTACCGTGCCAACAGTGCCGCTCCCGACGCCTGGCGCCGTAGTGCCAACCGTGCCTACCCTACCGGGCGTGCCGACGGTGCCACTGCCGCCAGTACCAGGCGCCGTTGTGCCGACAGTCCCCGCTGTGCCAGGAGTGCCAACGGTGCCCCTGCCGTCCGTGCCTGGCGCCGCAACTCCCACCCTGCAGGCCGTGCCGGCATTGCCTCTGCCGTCCATCCCCGGCGTGCCCAACTTGCCTCTGCCGCCTATGCCGTCCATCCCGGACCTGCCGAAGCTGCCAGTGCCACTGCCGCCGATGCCGTCCATCCCCGACCTGCCCAAGGTGCCGGTGGCACTCCCTCCGGTGGCGTCTCTCCCGGACCTGCCAAAGGTGCCACTGCCTCCCATGCCGACCATCCCTGGCGTGCCTAAGGTGCCGATACCGTCTATTCCCGGTGTGCCCGTGCCGTCGTCCAAGCACTAGACGTGGCCATGACAGTGCAAGCAACGATGCACGCGGGTGGGTGCCTGAACAAGCATTAATTTGCTTGAGCATGCAACACTTGTGTACGTGTGGTACACATCTCTTTTCAGTTGGTGGGTGTGGTGTGCGCGTGCGTTGTATACTTGTATGAGTACGTGGTGTGTGAGTAATCTTCGTGTAACTAAGGGGTATTCGCGTCATTTGTACATGTGCCACCGTATATGAACATCTTTTCATTCCTGTCGATGTGCATGTGCCACTATTCATGTGACTATGAAAAGTGATTAGCTGTGAGGGTGGAGTTTTCTTCATTGTGAGTTATTTATTATAAATAATGAACAAATCACGCAAGTAATTTTCAAAGAATATAACCTCGGCAAGCGAAATGGAATGACAATAAAAAATGTGTTTTTTGTCATTCCGAGTAATATATCAATGATTTGTTTTTAATTTTTCCTTTATGTCACTAGTGGAAAAAGGGCTATCCGTTCGTGACCCCTCAAAGCATTTGTCCCGGTTGCGCCACCAACCGGGACTAATGCTGGCACGCGTCCCGGTTAGAGCGGGCACGGGGCCAGGAGGCATGCGTCCCGGTTGGTAAGGGGAAATACGTCCCGGTTGGAGCCACCAACCGGGACTAAAGGTTTGGCCACAGCCACGTGGCGTGGCACGCACCTTTAGTCCCGGTTGCTGGCTCCAACCGGGACTAAAGACCCCCTGCCCTCTATAAATGCAACGCCCCAGCCCCCTCTGCCTCCACTCTGTTTTTTCGAATGGTGGAAGGGTGAGGGGGTGTGCTAGTTTTTTCTCATGCATGCATTGAAGGTGTTTGTTGAAATGTTTGAGTGAATAATCCCGTTGAATTTCTCATAGAACAAAAATATAGAAGGTGTCCGAGACGCACTTGAGCTTTCTCCTCTTTATTTCCCCCGATCGAGGTTAGCAATCTTATCTTTTCTAGGTCATTGATACAATTCATGTGTCGGTGTGAATTGGTTATTTCACTATTTATGATGTCCTGTTTTTTGAAAAACTTACTTATATGATGCAGATGAACGGTCGGGAATGGATGTACGGTGACCGGCGCGTAGCCGGGTATATCAAAGGCGTGGATAAATTTATCGATGTGGCTACGGCAAACAAAGAGAATGGATTTATACGTTGTCCATGTGTTCAATGTCGGAACAACAAGGAGTACTCTTCCTCGAAAATCATTCGCGGCCACCTGATTATGAAAGGTTTCATGCCCAACTATAATTGCTGGACCAAGCACGGGGAAAGAGGGGTTATGATGGAAGATGGTGAAGAAGAACATGATGATAACAACTATCATCATATGTTTCCTGAATACAGTGATACTGCAATGGAAGACAATGGAGAGGAAAGAGGTAAAGAACGGGCATCAGATTAGCCGGCTGATGAACTTGGTAGGGTCATTTCTGATGCAAAGCGAGACTGTGAAACAGAAAATGAGAAGTTGAAGTTAGAGGGCATGTTAGAAGATCACAAGAAATTGTTGTACCCAAATTGTGAAGATGCCAGCACAAAGCTCGGTACCACACTGGAATTGTTGCGATGGAAGGCAGAGTGTGGTCTAACTGACTCCTCATTTGAAAAGATGCTGAAAATAATGAAGCCGAAGTTTCCAAAACATAACGAACTTCCCGAGAGTACCTACGAAGCAAAGAAGACTCTCTGTCCTCTCGGATTAGATGTGCAAAAGATACATGCATGCATTAATGACTGCATCCTCTACCGCGGTAAGGAGTATGAGAATTTAGATAAATGCCCGGTATGCAATGCGTTGCGGTATAAGATCAGACGAGATGACCCTGGTGATGTTGAGGGAGAGCCCCTCCGGAAGAGGGTTCCTGCTAAGGTTATGTGGTATGCTCCTATAATACCAAGGTTGAAACGCATGTTCAGAAACAAAGAGCATGCCAGGTTATTGCGATGGCACAAAGAAGACCGTAAGAAAGACGGGAAGTTGAGACACCCTGCTGATGGGTCACAGTGGAGAAAAATCGAGAGAGACTTCCCAGACTTTGCAGGTGACGCAAGGAACTTATGGTTTGGTCTAAGTACGGATGGCATGAATCCTTTTGGGGAGCAGAGCTGCAGTCACAGCACCTGGCCCGTGACTCTATGTATCTACAACCTGCCTCCTTGGTTGTGCATGAAGCGTAAGTTCAGTGCTCATCCAAGGCCCGAAGCAACCGGGCAACGACATTGATGTGTACCTTAGGCCATTAGTTGAAGAACTCTTACAGTTATGGGGCAAACCAGGTGTACGTGCGTGGGATGAGAACAAACAGGAGCCATTTGATCTACGAGGGTTGTTATTCATAACCATCAATGATTGGTCTGCTCTTAGTAACCTTTCAGGACAGACAAACAAGGGATATAAGGCATGCACCCACTGTTTAGATAAGACCGAAGGTACATATTTGCATAAATGCAAGAAGGTTGTGTACCTGGTGAATCGACGATTTCTTCCGACCAATCATCCCGTAAGAAAGAAAGGCAAGAATTTCAAAGGTGAGGCAGATCACCGGAAGAAGTCTGAACTCCCTGCTGGTGATGATGTATTTGGTATGGTCAAGGACATAGAAGTAATCTTTGGAAAGGGTCCCGGCGGTCAATCAGTTCCGAACGACGTCGCTACAGGACACGCACCCATGTGGAAGAAGAAATCTATATTTTGGGAGCTGCCATATTGGAAAGTCCTGCGTGTCCGCTCTTCAATCGACGTGATGCACGTGACGAAGAATCTCTGCGTGAACCTGCTAGGATTCCTAGGCGTGTATGGGAAGACAAAAGATACACCTGAAGCACGGGAGGACCAACAAATTATGAAAGACCCAAAGAACATGCATACACATAACAAGACGGATAAAGGGCGTCACTTAAGTCGTGCCAGCTATTACCAAAGCAGAGAAGGAAATCTTTTTTGAAGTCCTTTACAGTATCAAGGTGCTATCGGGCTTCTCATCTAATATAAAGGGGATAATAAATATGGTAGAGAAAAAGTTCCAAAACCTGAAGTCTCATGACTGTCACGTGATTATGACGCAGTTGCTTCCGATTGCATTGAGGGGGCTTCTACCGGAAAATGTTCGAGTACCCATTGTGAAGCTGTGTTCATTCCTCAATGCAATATCTCAGAAGGTAATCAATCCAGATATTCTGCCAAGGTTACAGAAGGATGTGGTACAATGTCTTGTTAGTTTTGAATTGGTGTTCCCACCATCCTTCTTCAATATTATGACGCATCTCCTGATTCATCTAGTGGAAGAGATTGCCATTCTCGGTCCGGTATTTCTGCACAATATGTTCCCCATTGAGAGGTTCATGGGAGTCTTAAAGAAATATGTTCATAACCGTGCTAGACCAGAAGGAAGCATCTCCAAGGGATATGGAACAGAGGAGGTCATTGAGTTTTGTGTTGACTTTATTCCTGACCTTAAGCCGATTGGTGTTTCTGACTCGCGGCATGAGGGAAGACTAAGTGGAAAAGGCACGCTGGGAAAGAAAGCAATGGTATGTAGGGACGGGGATTCTTTCACTAAAGCACACTACACAGTTCTACATAATTCCACCTTGGTAGCTCCGTATGTCGAGAAACACAAGAATATTGTATGCTCCAAAAACCTGGGGAAGCCTGAATCATGGATTACAGATGAACACATGAAGTCTTTCGGTGGTTGGATGCGGACACATCTCTTGAATGACACCACTGTTGGAGATCAGCTATACTTGTTGGCCGCGTCACCATCTTCTACTGTATTGAATTTCCAAGGGTACGAAATAAATGGGAATACATTCTACACGATCGCCCAAGATAAAAAGAGCACCAACCAAAATAGTGGTGTCCGCTTTGATGCAATAGACGAGAATGGACAAAAGGACACATATTATGGTTACATAGAGGAGATATGGGAACTAGACTATGGAGTCTCTTTTAAGGTCCCTTTGTTTCGCTGCAAATGGGTCAACCTGAATGGGGAAGGGGTAAAGATAGACCAGTTGTACGGAATGACAACAGTGGATCTCAACAATCTTGGTTATAGAGATGAACCATTCGTCCTAGCCAATGATGTGTCTCAGGTTTTCTATGTGAAGGACATGTCCTCTAGACCGAAAAAAAGAAAAAATATGCAAATGAATACATCATATGATGAGCCAAAGCGTCACATAGTTCTTTCAGGGAAAAGAAACATCGTGGGAATCGAGGACAAGACAGACATGTCAGAAGATTATAATAAGTTTGATGAAATTCCGCCCTTCATAGTGAAAATTGACCCAAGCATTCCGTTAAGTAAAGAAGATGCTCCATGGTTACGTCTGAAGCGGTCATAAGGAATGACATATGCCAAGAAGTTCATGCTCATATTATGTAATATCTTTCGCGGTTTGTGGCCTTTAGTCCCGATTTTGTAGTCTCAGTTTTTAATATTAATAAATGTCTTGAGTGTTAGTCCCGTTTTGTGGCTGGACCGGGAGTGCCTCTATGACCAGTTTCTTGGAGATGCCGGAGGACTGGGATCCGGCGGCATCTCCCTGAAACTGGTCGTAGTGGTGTCCCTGCTCTCGAAAACCATCGTGCAGCTTGTAACTTCTCTAACTAGATCAATACGCCTGGGAGCTAACTAATTTCACATATTAGGGAGTGCCTCTATGACCAGTTTCTCGGAGATGCCGGAGGACTGGGCTCCGTCGGCATCTCCCTGAAACTGGACGCAATGGTGTCCCTGCCCTCGAAAACCATCTTGCAGCTTGTAACTTCACTAACTAGATCAATACGCCTCGGAGCTAACAAATTTCACATATTAGGGAGTGCCTCTATGACCAGTTTCTCGGAGATGCCGGAGGACTGGGCTCCGTCGGCATCTCCCTGAAACTGGCCATAGTGGTGTCCCTGCTCTCTAAAACCATCTTGGAGATGCCTCAAACTGGCTGGAGGACTGGACTCACAAGGATGCCTATTTATAGTACAAGCAGCTCGGCATAATGTCGACACTCATGACATAATGTCGACACTCACGACATAATGTCGACACTTACCCCTATTATTAGTGCTGACTCATCTTTAGTCCCGGTTGGTGTCTCCAACCGGGACTAAAGGTTCATCTTTAGTCCCGGTTGGTGACACCATCCGGGACAAGGTACAAGCCGCACGACATAATGTCGACACTCACCCCTATTATTAGTGTTGCCTGGCCCACTCTGCCGCAATCACTTCAGTCGCGGTTGGTTTCTCCAACCGGGACTAAAGATGAACCCTCTCTTTATATATGCATTTCCCTATATTTATTATGTAACACTCAAGACATTTATTAATATTAAAAACCGGGACAAACTGGGACTAGCTAACACTCAGGACTAAAGCCGCCCCCTTTAGTCATAATCATGCCTAGTCCTATAGTACGCAGCTTCAGGGTCTTCATCGTCGTCGTCATCATCATCGTCATCATCACCTGCCACTCCGGGGATCCTCAGCCCATCCATGGCATATACCAGGGGCCATTCCAGCCTCGGATTCACGGCGGGCGGGAGAGGGGTCTCCTGGAAGACGATGTCGCTACCGCCGGGACAGTGTGGGGCCTGTGGCGGGTGGACTCGTGGGCACCGTAGGCGAGGATGGTCTCCCCCGGCGATGTAGAGCATCACTCCGATGATAGTACGGTTCGACCACCACAGACAACGGCCGGCTTTGTTGTGGTTCACCGGTGGTGGGCCATCACCCTCGTACCTGGCGAGCTCCCTTTCCCGCCTATTAGCGAAGAAGGCATTCCAGGTGTCGTAGTTGTCGGGATCCCACTGGGGATCCATCCGCTGCTCCGGCGTGAGCTCGTGGTAGAAGTGGTTTGTGATGGCCGCCTGGCGTGCGGAACCTAGAGGGACAGGAGGGACAGGAACCCCTCCAGCGCTTAGCATCCAGCCGGCGGGCGGCCGGTAGCTCGGCGGACAAGGGTAGTTGGAGGCGCACAGCGCCTCGGTCTCCTCGAGGGTCAGAATGGCCCAGTAGGCGTTGTCCATTGTTCTAAGAGAGGAAGGTGTGGATATGTGGATAGCCATGACACGATCACCCTAAATATAGAGGGAAACGACGGGAAAACTTGGCGTGAAGCTTTGGAAATGGCAGGAAATATCTTTAGTCCCGGTTAGTGACTACATCTGGGACTAAAAGCTCTAGTAGAAAGGAAAGGGCGGGAAAACTTGGCGGGAAGAGGTGGGAAATGGCGGAAAATATTTTTAGTCCCGGTTTGTGACTACATCCGGGACTAAATGTCTGCCAAACAATGAAAATCCTTCGCGTGGTAGTCCATAGTTAGAAATTCAGATAATTCAAAACGGGCATAATAAATTCAAAAAAAATACGAACAATGAAAATCCATCGCGTGGTGTCATATTTTGTTACATAGTTGAAAGGAAAAATACCAGACTTGGTATATTGATCATGTTTCGAAAAAACCTTCACAAAATGACCTATCATGTTCGAGGTTTCATGGCTTTTGGTCCAAATGACCGATGTTATGTGCTGAATCACGGCATAGTTTGTGATGTTGTGCCCATATTATGCATGTGTGTGGACATTGGTATGGAGAACAATGTTGCAGGAGGAAGTTTTCCTTTTTGTCGCACGGAAAAGCCCTTTTCCATTTTCCGAGCGCAAAAAACGGGTCGTTTTGTGAAGTAACCACCAAAATGCCGTTTCAGAATGCTACAGTCCCATTTTCCTAAAATACTAGACCACCTTACATGGACTATCTCCCAACCGGTACATCTCAAACCTTTTCGTCCATCCCGGGTAAAAAGGACAAATGTATGCCGAATCGGTAGGAAGTGGGTCCGGTTTGTACTACAGGTACATGATCTATCGCCCGTGATTTTTTGAAAAAATCATTTTTAGACTCGCAATATGTGGTTTCTTCAGAGATCCAATGCAAGTTCTAACGATGCTCGCCCCCTATCTTCATGCACACCGGTTCGACCATAGTTAGAAATTCAGATAATTCAAAACGGGCATAATAAATTCAAAAAAAATCCGAACAATGAAAATCCTTCGTGTGGTGTCATATTTTGTTACATAGTTGAAAGGAAAAAACCAGACTTGGTATATTGATCATGTTTCGAAAAAACCTTCACAAAATGACCTATCATGTTCGAGGTTTCATGGCTTTCGGTCCAAATGACCGATGTTATGTGCTGAATCACGGCATAGTTTGTGATGTTGTGCCCATATTATGCATGTGTGTGGACATTGGTATGGAGAACAATGTTGCAGGAGGAAGTTTTCCTTTTTGTCGCACGGAAAAGCCCTTTTCCATTT
Source organism: Avena sativa (assembly GCA_916181665.1). Taxonomy (NCBI): domain Eukaryota; kingdom Viridiplantae; phylum Streptophyta; class Magnoliopsida; order Poales; family Poaceae; genus Avena; species Avena sativa. The sequence continues at coordinate 295,638,984 of OV702282.1, forward strand.
TCCGAACGCAAAAAACGGGTCGTTTTGTGAAGTAACCACCAAAATGCCGTTTCAGAATGCTACCGTCCCATTTTCCTAAAATACTATACCACCTTACATGGACTATCTCCCAACCGGTACATCTCAAACCTTTTCGTCCATCCCGGGTAAAAAGGACAAATGTATGCCAAATCGGTAGGAAGTGGGTCCGGTTTGTACTACAGGTACATGATCTATCGCCCGTGATTTTTTGAAAAAATCATTTTTAGACTCGCAATATGTGGTTTCTTCAGATATCCAATGCAAGTTCTAACGATGCTCGCCCCCTATCTTCATGCACACCGGTTCGACCATAGTTAGAAATTCAGATAATTCAAAACGGGCATAATAAATTCAAAAAAAATCCGAACAATGAAAATCCTTCGCGTGGTGTCATATTTTGTTACATAGTTGAAAGGAAAAATACCAGACTTGGTATATTGATCATGTTTCGAAAAAACCTTCACAAAATGACCTATCATGTTCGAGGTTTCATGGCTTTCGGTCCAAATGACCGATGTTATGTGCTGAATCATGGCATAGTTTGTGATGTTGTGCCCATATTATGCATGTGTGTGGAAATTGGTATGGAGAACAATGTTGCAGGAGGAAGTTTTCCTTTTTGTCGCACGGAAAAGCCCTTTTCCATTTTCCGAGCGCAAAAAACGGATCGTTTTGTGAAGTAACCACCAAAATGCCGTTTCAGAATGCTACCGTCCCATTTTCCTAAAATACTAGACCACCTTACATGGACTATCTCCCAACCGGTACATCTCAAACCTTTTTGTCCATCCCGGGTAAAAAGGACAAATGTCTGCCGAATCGGCAGGAAGTGGGTCCGGTTTGTACTACAGGTACATGATCTATCGCCCGTGATTTTTTGAAAAAATCATTTTTAGACTCGCAATATGTGGTTTCTTCAGAGATCCAATGCAAGTTCTAACGATGCTCGCCCCCTATCTTCATGCACACCGGTTCGACCATAGTTAGAAATTCAGATAATTCAAAACAGGCATAATAAATTCAAAAAAAATCCGAACAATGAAAATCCTTCACAAAAACAGAAAATGGTTTTGAATTACTTATAAGTTAATTCATTTTTAATTGTAACTGGTTCAAATTTTAAATGGTTACATTAATTATTTTTTAAAAATAGAAAATGGTTTTGAATTATTTATTCAAATCCAAACACTTTTTATGTTTAAAGTTTTTCTAAATTCCAAATTAATATTTAAAAAATATAAGTTAATTCATTTTTAATTTTAAATGGTTACATTAATTATTTTTAAAAAAATAGAAAATGGTTTTGGATTATTTATTCAAATCCATACACTTTTTATGTTTAAAGTTTTTCTAAATTCCAAATTAATATTTAAAAAATATAAGTTAATTCATTTTTAATTTTAAATGGTAACATTAATTATTTTTTAAAAATAGAAAATGGTTTTGGATTATTTATTCAAATCCATACACTTTTTATGTTTAAAGTTTTTCTAAATTCCAAATAAATATTTAAAAAATATAAGTTATTTCATTATTAATTTTAAATGGTTACATTAATTATTTTTGAAAATAGAAATTGGTTTTGGATTATTTATTCAAATCCATACACTTTTTATGTTTAAATTTTTTCTAAATTCCAAATTAATATTTAAAAAATATAAGTTATTTCATTATTAATTTTAATTGGTTCATAGTTTAAATGGTTACATTAATTATTTTTCAAAAAAGAAAATGGTTTCGAATTAGTTATTCAAATTCAAACACTTTTTATGTTTAAAGTTTTTCTAAATTCCAATGTAATTATCATTTAAAAAACATTACAAATTTAAACCCCAAAATAAAAAATAAGGCGGGAACAGAGAGAAAATAACTGAAAAACTTTGAAAACAGGGGAATACGTCCCGGTTGGAGCCACCAACCGGGACTAAAGACCCCCTGCGCGCGCGCCCCTTCGGCTGCTGAAAATTGGAGTATATGTCCCGGTTGGTGGCTCCAACCGGGACGTATGCCCTTTTAGTCCCGGTTGGTGCCACCAACCGGGACGTATACTCCCTCCACTTTATATAACTTCTCTGCTTCTCTTCTCTGCTTCTCGACGACGCCGCCAGGCTGCCCGCGCCCTCCGTCGTCGTCAACGCCTCCGCCTCCGGCCGCCACCGTCGCGCGCTCCCCGTAGCGGCTCCTCCTCCGGCCGCCACTGCCGCGCGCTCTGTAGCGGATCCTCCTCCTCCCGCGCACGTCTCCTTCCCGCCCCGACGACCGCCGCCCTCTCTTCCCGCCGACGACGTCCGTGCCGCCCGCGCCCTTCCCCCACCGCCGCGCGTCAGGTACGCCCCTCCCTGCCTCTCTGTCCTCCCCCTCCCTCTGCTGCTGCTGGTGGTGGGCGGCGGCGGCTGCTGCTGGTGGGCGGCGGCGGCGCTGCATGGTGGGCTTCGGGTGTGGTGGGCGGCGCGCGGCTGCTGCTGTCCTCCCCCTCCCTCTGCTGATGCTGGTGGTGGGCGGCGGCGGCTGCATGGTGGGCTTCGAATTCGGGGGTGTGGTGGGCGGCGGCTGCTGCTGCTGGTGGGCGGCGGCGGCTGCATGGTGGGCTTCGAATTCGGGGGTGTGGTGGGCGGCGGCTGCTGCTGGTGGGCTTCGATCGGGTGGTGGGCGGCGGCTTCGGGTGATCGACGTGTGTTGTCTGCGTGCATGGCCCGCGTGGACGTACGTGTGGTTAGTCATATGATTATTAGGGCATGTACTACGACAAGCTCTTGTACAGACGCTTATGTTTAAAAAAATAATGTCAGAAAATTGGATTATGGACTAAACGCCTCGTCTCACAGCACGGAACGCTAATTTGGGTAGCTAGCAACAGCTAGGAGCGCTAATCAAACTCATGTGCGCTGAAAAAAAGTAGTCCTAGCGACCGACGCTTCCTCGTACGTCGACGCTAGAGAAAATCCCCGGATCGGACGGGATGGAGGCCTAACCGCAAGTAAAATCAGCCTATCTAGCGTCTGCTTTATTTAAACGTCTGCGTTAAACATGCTCTTAGGGATAGGATTAAGGCTTAGAGCGGGTCTGTGGGTATGGGTTTGCCACCCCCATACCCGCCCCATTAAACTTGGAGGGTCTAACTTTTTACCAAACCCTCCCCATTTAAGGCGGGTATCCATCGGGTTTGTGGGTTTCGGGGCCCCATTGCCATCCCTAATCGCATCCTTATCATCGGACTATCCTCGTTTGCTATAGGAGTATCACATTTACTCAATGATAGATTTATACTCCCTCATGTCGGGTTTGTAAGGCTCGAGAAAAGGGGATGTCGGTGGCCGGTTCCGCAGGACATGGGAGGCGTGCAGGGACGCGTGGGGCGGGTGTATTGTGGCAAGAGAGATGCAGAAGCTCTGTTTGCTCGGGGAAGGTGAGGAGAGGGGGGAGGAGGCAGCGCCGATGGGAGTTCCCCTGTTCTCTCACGCATGGGCGAGACATGGGCGAAGGGGTCGCGCGGTCAAAACCATTGTGTTCGACGTAGGAAAGCTCGGTCTGGCTCGGTCGCGCGTAAATCTTTCCATGAAATTGCATGCCCCTTAGGTGCATGTGGTTTCGACGATGTGCCTTCGCCAGGGCATTCCGAACCCTCTTAAATCGATTCCAATATGGTATTTTGTTAGTATCTAGTGTTACCTATCTGCTGGATAGTTTCCCTTGTGTAGCCTTATACTCATGTTCCCCTCTCATATGCATCCGAGGTTTCTCCGAACTAGGTTTTACACCCCTCGGAACTCCGGAATATTGATTTTAGTTGATTTTAGCTAGAGTTACCTATCTACTACACGGTTTTCTTTTTGTAGCTAGGTTTAGGGTTTAGGGTTTCTCTTCATTTTTATTATTGTGTATGTATATATTAGGGTTTCTCCTTAACTTTCTCCTTTAGCCGCTTTGACTTATTCGTTTTTCCACCTATGCAGAAAATATGGACCCACACGTCAGAGACGAAGAAAAGGAAGAGTTGATCCAAGGTGTGATCCGTGGGGAAGATAATTTAGACGTATCAACGTTTCTGAACAACTCCGGTGAGGGTGATCCTCTTTTTACCGGAATAGACAACTTGTTTGAGGTTGAAGGTGTTGCCTTCCGCGAGGGAGAAGGCGATGCCTTGTGTAATCGAGAAGACGACCGCTCCGGCGAGGTGCATGTAATATAAATCAATTAATTAATTAATCATCTGCTATCTATATAGAAATAGTAACGACGATCTTTCTTCTTTTAGCCCTCCGGATCGAAGGAATCTACTGAAAAGAGCAGACGAGGCCCAACCAAAAAGTTGCAAGACCATGAGAGGTTTAGGATCGAAGATGTCGCTGAAGACAGCAAACCGACAGCTCCCAAAGTTGTCGCAACCAAATTTGTGGCACAATGCGGAGTAATCGTTAGGGACTTAATCCCGATCACCATTAGAAATTGGAATAGGCCTGCTAATGCGGATGAAGAGGGAACATGTTTATTTGTCCCTAACCACGCCAAAGATTTACTGTGGAAGAGGCTCATGGTTAATTTCAAACTACCGAAGATAGAGCTGGATCCAAATGCGGAGGATCCAGTTGAGGACGCCTTACAACATGGGAGAGCCATGGAGGCTAAGGTCAGGGAGTGGGCTTTGAAGAAGATGGCCCAGTGTTTCACCAACTGGAAGAAAAGATTGCACCTTGACTATGTCGTGAAAAAGAAGACTCCCGATTTCAAGAATATTCAGTTTGAGAAGATAAAACCATTATGGGCTAAGTTTGTGGAATACAAGAAATCAGAAAAAGCTAAGAAAATGTCTGAAACGAATAAGCTGAATGCTGCTAACAAGAAGTATCGCCATACTATGGGGCAAGGTGGCTACAAGGCTGGCATTCCTAAGTGGGAGAAACTTGAGAATGAACTGCGTGCTAAAAAGATCACCCCAGAGACAGACGATTGGGTAGAACGTGCAAGGAATTGGTTTTACGGGCATGGGGGCACGTTGGACTCGGAAGGGAGGTGTATATATAACATACAACATAAAGAAGACCCCTTGCCAATCGAGAGGATGAGAAAAGCAGTAAAGGCTGTTAAAGATGGGGACTTCATTCCCGATAGAGAGAATGATGAGCTCACACTCTCCCTTGGAAATAAGGAACATGATGGACGAACACGAGGCACAAGAGGCTCCCAACCATGGAGGACTGGGTTTCCCGAAGAGAGGAAGAAATATCCTGATAGAAGCCGTCAGAGGAGAAAGGACAGGGTGGAAGTTGAAGCAAATAGTCAGAAAGAGCGAATGCGTTTAATTGAAGAACGATTAAAGCAACAACAAGATGAAATTAACGCACTTAAAGAGAAAAGTACTACCGGCCCATCTCAGCAGCACACTGCATTCGATGCTACCGGCCTATCGAATAATCGAAAAAGCAGTTTGGCTTCCACCGAGGTCCCGGGTGATGACAATGGCGATGACGATGATGCACCGACGATGGCTCCTGTTGGCTACCTAGTGGATGATATCACAGAGATGACACACTGCGAGCTACATGTCAAAGTTGTGAACATATCAATGAAGGTGGCGGTCGGCTATGCCTTACCAATTGGACCCACACCAACTTACCATTGTCGTCCGGTTCCAGAGGGCTAAGCTGTTGTCGGCGTGGATGAAATCATGCCCACCTTTGAAGTTTTGGATCTTCACTACCCTGTAGGTGAAGGGGATGTGAATGTGCTGCGAGACGCAAAAAACGTCACCATTCTATGGCCGAAGGAATGTATCGTGCTTCGAAATCACACGCCAAGGCCATCTTCGCCGCCGCCTCATCCGTCTCCAGCGAGGTCGTCGCCGCCGCGGCAGCCGTCTTCGTCGCCTCACCCGGCTCCGTCGCCTCACCAATCTCCGGCGCAGCCATCGCCGCGGGAGCCATCACCGGCGCCTAAGGGTCAAAAGCGTAAGCGTACCGCTACTGTGCCTCGTGGTAAGCAATCGCCGAAACGTAAACAAGAGCCTCTTCCAAAAGTACCAAAGGTTCCTCCCAAGAGAGCTTATGACTGTACTGAAGAGGAGACTGCGGCGATCGTTGATGCGGAAACGACAGCGTTTTTCGCTAAGCTGAGGCGGCCGAAAGATCCAGAGTTCCCCAGCACCAAAGAAGAAAAAGCCAAAGTGTTGAAAATGCTAAAGAATCTTCATCAACCCGAGCCAAAGCTGTCATCAGACTATGAGCGTTCTATTCTCAAGTCACATGCGGCACAAAAAGCCTCGAAGAGCAGTACTGATGCAAGCGAGAAATCTGTTGCCCAGCTCGGAGAACAAGCAAAACAGACTTGCGCCCCTCTCAAGGTGATTTCTCAAACCAATGTGGGGTCGAGCAAATATGGGGCCGAAGAGCAGTATGATCAAGAGGTAGTTGCACAATACGGAGAGTATTGCCCAGTACTTATCCCAGTTAGAGTTCTTCCCCGTGAGTGAAGTAGCATACAGATACCAGTACGGCAAACCTCTCGTCAAACCTGAGGAGGTAAACAATCTTCCAACAAAAATGTGAAGATTGCATAACTGGTACATGCATGCCACAAGGGCCGGGGCTAACTGGATAGTGCTGAGGGTTACAAAAAAGCATCATGGGAAAGAAAAGGATGACATGATATCCATTGAATTTGATGAACTATTTCAATTATTCAATCAAGACGCCTTGGACAAATCGATCATCGGTGCCTATTGTCTGTAAGTACTAATTCTGTAATTAATTTAGTCTCCAGCTATATTATTTTGTTTATTGCATGTATATAATCATACTGTAATATGCAGAATGAAGATTCTCGAATGCAGCAGAGGACAAATCTATGACATTGGCTTCATTGACCCATATTGGGTTCATGAAGCTAATCTCAAAATAAGCCCCCAGGATACGGAGGATAATATAGTACACACGTTAAGGTTTCAAGAAACCAAAAGGGAAATACTATTTCCTTACAACTTCGAGTGAATGTTATTGTCTTGTATACACTTTCTATTTCGCTTACTCGATGTTAAGTATATAATTGATTAGTTATGCATTTGCAGCTTCCACTATATTCTGTTAATCATTCAACTTGACAAAGGGCGTGTACTAGTCATGGACTCGAAACATAAACCCCTTGAGACGTGGAAGGACATGCAGATACTTCTCCAGCGGTAATTCTAATCATTACGACACTATATCAGCAACGTTCGTGAATTTTATGATATCAGGTACTTAATAACTTATTTTATTCGTTTTCTACGCCGGGCAGCGCTTGGAAATGGTTCACGAACAAGGCTAGGGGTGTTTGGAAAGAGGAGCTTACATTTCAACCACTAGATGTAAGCACCACTAGCTATATCCGCGCATCTCTTTGATTCTAGTATTGATACAGTTATTATCATGCTTAATTATTATTTTGATTGAACTCTGTTCTCGTAAAGTGCCTGACACAAGGACCAGGTAACAATCTATGTGGATACTATGTTTGCGAGTTCATCCGACAGACGTGCGGTGAGAAGGGCAGAAATTTAGAGCAACTCCACGTACGTAAACAATTTCTATAGTTTTTAATTACAATCAAATTGTGTTTAGTTTCATTCATATAGGCTGACTCCGTTTTTAAATCAGATCGAACGTCTACGGGACGGTCTTCTGCCAAAGGATCGCGTTGTAGGGTTTCGTAGCATGGAAAACAAAAAATTTCTATCGCATACAAACAAACAAGCCAAGATCTATCTACTAGATTGTAGCAACGAGTCGATGGAATAACTTACCCTCGAAGATTCCAAAGTGTTTAACGAGAGCGGATTCTCGTGGGTGATGTAGTCGTACTCTTCCCGATCTCAAGATCGCGTAGACGATCCTCCCGGCGCTGCGTTCCGGCAGCGCTCCCGCAGTCGGTCACACGTTCGGTACTCGACGAAGACCTTCCTCTCCCTTGTTCCAGCAGGCAGCGGAGGTTGTAGCACTCTCCTCGCGATTCCGGCAGCACAACGGCGTGGTACCGGAAGTAGAGGGGAGATCTCGCAGGGCTTCGCCTTAAGCCGGAGCGAGTATGGTGGCGTATGAGAGAGCTCCTCGGCGATCTAGGGTTTAGACACACCAAGGAGGAGAGGCTAGAGCCGGCGGCTAGGGTGCCGGGGACCCCAAGTCGGCGGCTAGGGCAAAACCCTAGGGGGCGGCGGCGGCTATGGTGGTAGGCGCCAAGCTAGGGTTTGAGGAGAGGTACTTGTGTGTGCTAGGAGGGAGCCCTGCCCCTCCTTATATAGGTGGAGGGGCCGGCGGCCAAGGGGAGGGAGGGGAGTCCCTCCCCAACTCGTCTTGGAGGGGCGCCGCCGGTTGGAGGAGGGATTCCCTCCCCAACTCGGTTTCCCTCTTCCTCCTCTTTTCCACTTTCCAATTTTAGCCGTTTGACTTTTCAAACTAGCTATTTGACTTTTCAAACTAGGATTCAATTAATCCTTTATTTGGAACAGCGATGACACTTAGTACATGATGCAATCATACCAAGTTTGATACAATACATTCATGTACCCTTCCCCTCTGGAGTGTCGGACATTCCGGAACCTTCTAGAACATTCCCGATGAAAACACCGGAATCATTCCCGAACTCCGAAACGGGACTTTCCTTATATGAATCTTATTCTCCGGACCATTCCGGATCTCCTCGTGATATCCCGGATCCCATCCGAGACTCTGAACAACATTCGGTCTCTTTCTCATAATACCATAACTACTCAAACAACGTCGAATCCTTAAGTGTGTCTCCCTACGGTTCGTGAATTATGCGGACATGATCGAGACACTTCTCCGAACAATAACCAATAGAGGAATCTGGAAATTCATATGGCTCCCACATATTTCTACGATTACTTAGCGATCGAATGAACCACTTACATACGATACCAATTTCCCTTTGTCTCACGATAGTTTACTTATCCGAGGTTATGATCGTCGGTATCTGTGCATACCTAGTTCAACCTCGTTACAGATAAGTACTCTTTTCTCGTTCCCGTGATATGTGATCCCTTGTGAGCCAGTCACATGCTTGCAAGCTAATTGGATGACATTCCACCGAGAGGGCCCAGAGTATATCTATCCGTCATATGGATGGACAAATCCCACTCTTGATCCATGTGTCTCAACCAATACTTTCCGAACACTCAATGCCACCTTTATAGCGACCCAGTTACGGTGTGGTGTTTGATGTCATCAAAGCATCCATCCGGTAAAGGTGATATGCATGATCTCATGGTCAAAGGAATTAGGTTACTATGTATCAGAAAGCATATAGCAATTGAACTATTGAAATGACTTGATCTTTATGCTACGCTTATCTATAGGAGTATGTCCATCATATCATTCTCCTAACGATATTATCTTGTTGTTGATAACATCTCAATGTTCATGATAGGGAAACCACAATCATTTATCAACCAACAAGCAAGTGATGTATAGAGGCTATACTAGGGACTTCAAATTAAGTTTACAAATCACACAAGTATCAATGTTTCCTTGTTAATACTATTATAGCATGAATGTAAACATTTATCATAAACACAAAGATATAATAATAACCACATTTATTATTGCCTCTAGGGCATATCTCCAACAGTCTCCCACTTGCACTAGAGTCATCTAATCTAGATTACATGGTAATATACCGAACACCCATGGCAGTTTGGTGCTGGTCATGTTTTGCCCTCGGGAGAGGTTTAGTCAACGGATCCGCCACATTCAGATCTGTATGTACTTTGCAAATCTTTATATCCCCATCTTGGATATATTCTCGAATAGCGTGAAAACGTAGCTTGATGTGCTTCAGCTTCTTGTGTGACCTTGGTTCTTGCGCATTGGCTATGGCACCCATGTTATCATAGTAGATAGACATTGGGTCCAGCGCACTAGGAACCACACCCAGCTCTGTAATGAACTCTTTCATCCATATCGCTTCTTGTGAAGCCTCCGAAGCAGCCATGTATTCCGATTCAGTTGAAGATCTCGCCACAACGCTTTGCTTTGCACTCCTCCAGCTAACTGCTGCACCATTCAAAATAAATACGTATCCAGATTGTGATTTAGAATCATCCGGATCGGTGTTCCAACTAGCATCGGTGTTACCATTAACAACGAGCTGTTCATCACCTCCATAAGAAAGAACCATATCCTTAGTTCTTCTCAAGTACTTAAGGATGTTTTTGACCGCTGTCCAATGATCCACTCCTGGATCACTTTGATATCTGCTAGTTAAACTAATAGCATATGCAATGTCGGGTCTAGTACATAGCATGGCATACATTAGAGATCCTATGGCTAAGGCATAAGGAGTCTTACTCATCCTTTCTCTATCTTCTGCCGATGTCGTACTTTGAGTTTTACTTAAGGTCGTATTGGGCAACATGGGCAAGAACCCTTTCTTGCTATCTTCCATTCCAAACCTCTTTAGAACTTTGTCCAAATATGTACTCTGTGACAATGATATTTGGCGTTTCGATCTATCTCTATAAATCTTTATGCCTAATATGTAAGCTGCTTCGCCAAGATCCTTCATTGAAAAACTGTTATTCAAATATTCCTTGACACTATTAAGAAGGTCTACATCATTCCCAATCAACAATATGTCATCCACATATAGTATTAAGAATGCTACAGAGCTCCCACTCACTTTCTTGTAAATACAAGCTTCTCCATAAGTTTGTATAAAACCAAAACTTTTGATCACCTTATCAAAACATTGATTCCAACTTCGGGATGCTTGCTTCAATCCATAGATGGACCATTGAAGTTTGCATACCTTGTTAGCATCTTTAGGATCGACAAAACCGTTGGGTTGCATCATATACAACTCTTCATCAATGTCTCCATTGAGGAATGCTGTTTTGACATCCATCTGCCATATCTCATAATCATAATATGCAGCGATTGCTAACATAATCCTCACAGATTTTAGCTTCGCTACCGGTGAGAAAGTCTCATCGTAGTCAACTCCTTGAATTTGTCGAAACCCTTTTGCGACAAGTCGAGCTTTATAGACAGTAACATTACCATCAGCATCTGTTTTCTTCTTGAAAATCCATTTGTTCTCGACAGCCTTCCGGCCATCCGGTAAGTCCACCAAAGTCCATACTTGGTTTTCGTACATGGATCAAATCTCGGATTTCATGGCTTCTTGCCATTTATTGGAATCTGGGCTCATCATCGCTTCCTCATATGTCTCGGGGTCATCGGTGTTGTCCACCAACATGACACTCATAACGGGATCATACCAATCTGGAGTGGTACGAGTTCTCGTTGACCTCCGAGGCTCTGTAGCAACCTGAACCGAAGTTTCATGATCACCATCATTAGCTTCCTCTCTTATTGGTGCAGGCACCACAGGAACTTCTTCCGGTGCTGCGCTACTCGCAATTTCGAGAGAAGGTTCGACAACCTCGTCAAGTTCTACTTTCCTTCCAGTCACTTCTTTCAAGAGAAATTCCTTCTCTAGAAAGGATCCATTCTTGGCAACGAAGATTTTGCCTTCGGATCTATGATAGAAGGTATACCCAATAGTTTCCTTCGGGTATCCTATGAAGACGCATTTTTCCGCTTTGGGTTCAAGCTTGTCCGGCTGTAACTTCTTTACATAGGCTTCGCAACCCCAAACTTTAAGGAACGACAATCTAGGTTTCTTCCCAAACCATAATTCATACGGTGTCGTTTCAACGGATTTAGACGGTGCCCTATTTAAAGTGAATGCGGCTGTTTCTAATGCATAACCCCAAAATGATAGCGGTAAATCTGTAAGTGACATCATAGAACGAACCATATCTAAGAGAGTTCGATTACGACGTTCGGACACACCATTACGCGGTGGTGTTCCCGGCGGTGTCAATTGTGAAAGTATTCCGCATTTCTTCAAATGCTCGCCAAACTCGTAACTTAGATATTCACCTCCACGATCAGAACGCAGAAATTTAATCTTCTTGTTACGTTGATTCTCTACCTCACTTTGAAACTCCTTAAACTTCTCGAAAGTTTCGGACTTATGTTTCATGAAATAGATATACCCATATCTACTCAAGTCATCCGTGAAGGTAAGAACATAACGATAACCACCGCGCGATGCTACACTCATTGGACCACACACATCGGTATGTATGATTTCCAATAAGTCCGTAGCTCGCTCCATCATACCAGAAAATGGAGTCTTAGTCATTTTTCCCATCAGACATGCTTCGCATCTTTCAAGTGATTCGAAAGCAAGTGATTCAAGAAGTCCATCGGAATGGAGTTTCTTCATACGCTTCACTCCAATGTGACCAAGACGACAGTGCCACATATAGGTTGAGTTATCGCTCGATTTCAAACGTTTAGCCTCAATGTTGTTGATATGTGTATTTCCACTATCGAGATTCAATAAGAATAGACCATCTATCAAAGGTGCATGTGCATAAAACATATTACTCATATAAATCGAACAACCATTATTCTCGGACTTAAACAAGTAACCGTCTCGCAATAAACAAGATCCCGATATAATGTTCATGCTCAACGCAGGCACCAAATAACAATTATTTAAGTATAAAACTAATCCCGATGGTAGATGAAGGGGTAGCGTGCCGACCGCTATCACATCAACCTTTGATCCGTTTCCCACGCGCATCGTCACCTCGTTCTTCGCTAGCTTCCGTTTATTCTGCAGCACCTGTTTCGAGTTACAAATATGAGCAACCGAACCAGTATCAAATACCCAGGCACTACTACGAGTACTAGTGAGATACACATCAATAACATGTATATCAGATATACCTTTCTTCTTGATGTTGCCGTTCTTCAAATCCGCCAAGTACTTTGGGCAATTCCGCTTCCAGTGACCTTCTCCCTTGCAGTAAAAGCACTCAGTTTCAGGCTTAGGTCCAGCCTTGGTTTTCTTCGCCGGTGTGGTAACTTTCTTACCACCCTTCTTGAAGTGTACCTTCTGCTTAGACTTGCCTTTCTTGAATTTGGTGGTCTTATTGACCAACAACACTTGGTGCTCTTTCTTGATCTCCACTTCTGCAGACTTTAACATAGCAAACAGTTCTGGAAACTGCTTGTTCATGTTCTGCATGTTGTAGTTCATCACAAAGTTCTTGTAACTTGGTGGTAGTGATTGGAGGACACGGTAAATCCCCAAAGCATTAGGAATCACTATACCTAAGCTTTGAAGTTTGTTTGCGTGCCCAGACATCTTAAGCACATGCTCACTGACGGAGCTGCCCTCTTCCATCTTGCAGTTAAAGAACTTTTCAGAAGCCTCATAACTTTCAATTGTCGCATGAGTCTCAAAGATCAATTTGAGATCCTCGACAATATCATATGGGTCTGAATTCTCAAACCTTTTCTGAAGCTCCGATTCCAAACCATACAAGATAGCACACTGAACTATGGAGTACTGATTCTTCCGAGCGAGGTAAACATTCTTTACTTCATCAGAAGCATCAGCTGCAGGTGGGTCACCTAGCGGTGCATCCAGCACATAGGTCAAATTACCAGCTGTGAGGACAATCCTCAAATTGCGGAACCAATCCGCGAAGTTGCTTCCATTGTTTTTCAACTTTTATTTCTCTAGGAACGCATTAAAATTGATGGTAGGGGCTGCCATTGATCTACAACATATTTGCAATAGTTTAGACTAAGTTTATGACAAATTGAGTTCAAATTAATAATAAAGTTAATCTAGGTGAACTCCCACTCAAAACAATATCCCTCACATTGTTTTAGTGATCACACGAACCAAATCCACCACATCAACACCGATCATCACGAGAGTTGATATAGTTTCAATGGAGAACAATCATCATGTTCATCATATCTACTATATGATTCATGTTTTACCTTTCGGTGATCCGTGTTCCGAGACCATGTCTGTACATGCTAGGCTCGTCAAGATCAAACCTTAGTTTCCGCATGAGCAAATCTGGCTTGCTCACGTTGTATACACTTGCAGAATCTAACACACCCGATCATCACGTGGTGCTTCGAAACAACAAGCTTTAGCAACGGTGCTAACTAAGGGTGAACACTTTATGACTTGAGATTCATGTGCATGAGGGATCATCTTATAATGCTACCGTCGTCTACTAAGCAATACAAGATGCATAAAGGATTAACATCACATGCAATTCAATATATGTGATATGATATGGCCTTTCTTCTTTGTGCTTCCGATCTCCATCTTCAAGCACGAACATGATCTCCATCATCACCGGCATTGCATCAAGGTCAATGACGCTTCTCCATGGTTGTCGTCCACCGGCTTCAACTATTACAACTACTTTGAATAGACACGCGGATCTTAACATAAATTAAAAACAACCATATGGCTCCTGCCGGTTGCCAACTTACAATAAGGAACATTGCATACATCAAATATAATCACAATCATGGCCATATCACATCACTACACACCCCTTCAAAACAAAGTTAGACGCCTCTACTTTCGTTGCATGTTTTACGTGGTTTGGGGCTTTCAATAAGTGTCGTTCTAACTTACGAACATGAACCACAACATTGATACTAGTATTGTTAATCACCCGTTGTAAATTGGATCTTAACTATGCTAGGAGAAACAGGCACCCGCAAAGCCACTTATGCAATACTAGTTGCCTGTCAAGCTGGAGAAAGTCTCATGAACGATGTCATGTAAGGTTAGCCCGGGCCGCTTCATCCCAACATACCGCAAGATGCAAAGTACACAAGAAGCAATCGACAATAAAAGCATCAACGCCCACAATGACCATTGTGTTCTACTCGTGCAACAGATCTACATATAGACACGGCTCTGATACCACTGTAGGGTTTCGTAGCATGGAAAACAAAAAATTTCTATCGCATACAAACAAACAAGCCAAGATCTATCTACTAGATTGTAGCAACGAGTCGATGTGATAACTTACCCTCGAAGATTCCAAAGTGTTTAACGAGAGCGGATTCTCGTGGGTGATGTAGTCGTACTCTTCCCGATCTCAAGATCGCGTAGACGATCCTTCCGGCGCTGCGTTCCGGCAGCGCTCCCGCAGTCGGTCACACGTTCGGTACTCGACGAAGACCTTCCTCTCCCTTGTTCCAGCAGGCAGCGGAGGTTGTAGCACTCTCCTCGCGATTCCGGCAGCACAACGGCGTGGTACCGGAAGTAGAGGGGAGATCTCTCAGGGCTTCGCCTTAAGCCGGAGCGAGTATGGTGGAGTATGAGAGAGCTCCTCGGCAATCTAGGGTTTAGACACACCAAGGAGGAGAGGCTAGAGCCGGCGGCTAGGGTTCCGGGGACCCCAAGTCGGCGGCTAGGGAAAAACCCTAGGGGGCGGCGGCGGCTATGGTGGTAGGCGCCAAGCTAGGGTTTGAGGAGAGGTACTTGTGTGTGCTAGGAGGGAGCCCTGCCCCTCCTTATATAGGTGGAGGGGCCGGCGGCCAAGGGGAGGGAGGGGAGTCCCTCCCCAACTCGGCTTGGAGGGGCACCGCCGGTTGGAGGAGGGATTCCCTCCCCAACTCGGTTTCCCTCTTCCTCCTCTTTTCCACTTTCCAATTTTAGCCGTTTGACTTTTCGAACTAGCTATTTGACTTTTCAAACTAGGATTCAATTAATCCTTTATTTGGAACAGCGATGACACTTAGTACATGATGCAATCATACCAAGTTTGATACAACACATTCATGTACCCTTCCCCTCCGGAGTGCCGGACATTCCGGAACCTTCTAGAACATTCCCGATGAAAACACCGGAATCATTCCCGAACTCCGAAACAGGACTTTCCTTATATGAATCTTATTCTCCGGACCATTCCGGATCTCCTCGTGATATCCCGGATCCCATCCGAGACTCCGAACAACATTCGGTCTCTTTCTCATAATACCATAACTACTCAAACAACGTCGAATCCTTAAGTGTGTCTCCCTACGATTCGTGAATTATGCGGACATGATCGAGACACTTCTCCGAACAATAACCAATAGAGGAATCTGGAAATTCATATGGCTCCCACATATTTCTACGATTACTTAGCGATCGAATGAACCACTTACATACGATACCAATTTCCCTTTGTCTCACGATAGTTTACTTATCCGAGGTTATGATCGTCGGTATCTCTGCATACCTAGTTCAACCTTGTTACCGATAAGTACTCTTTTCTCGTTCCCGTGATATGTGATCCCTTGTGAGCCAGTCACATGCTTGCAAGCTAATTGGATGACATTCCACCGAGAGGGCCCAGAGTATATCTATCCGTCATATGGATGGACAAATCCCACTCTTGATCCATGTGTCTCAACCAATACTTTCCGAACACTCAATGCCACCTTTATAGCCACCCAGTTACGGTGTGGTGTTTGATGTCATCAAAGCATCCATCCGGTAAAGGTGATATGCATGATCTCATGGTCGAAGGAATTAGGTTACTATGTATCAGAAAGCATATAGCAATTGAACTATTGAAATGACTTGATCTTTATGCTACGCTTATCTATAGGAGTATGTCCATCATATCATTCTCCTAACGATATGATCTTGTTGTTGATAACATCTCAATGTTCATGATAGGGAAACCACAATCATTTATCAACCAACAAGCTAGTGATGTATAGAGGCTATACTAGGGACTTCAAATTAAGTTTACAAATCACACAAGTATCAATGTTTCCTTGTTAATACTATTATAGCATGAATGTAAACATTTATCATAAACACAAAGATATAATAATAACCACATTTATTATTGCCTCTAGGGCATATCTCCAACACGTGTACGAGCAATTCAGGAGGAATTGGCGGGATTCTTGGATGCAGAAGTCCTAGACCCAAAAGGAGAATACTATTCGGCTGTGTATAGACAATAGGGATTGTAAAAATAGCAACTTTGAAGGAATTGGCCGGTAGCATCGAATAGCAACTTTTGTATGTAGTGCATGAACTCGATCCGTGTATTCAATGTAATATTGTCATGATATTCATGATGTAATATAAGGTTCCTTCATTGATAAGTGCAAATCACTAAATAAACAATAAAACAACCTAAATGAATTCTCTGTCGCGGCACAAAAAGTGGCAAAAATGCTGCCGCGGCAACTAAGTGTGCCAAAATGAATTATCTGCCGCGGCAGAGAAATGGGCCAAATCTCTGCCGCGGCAGAAGGTTATTAGTCCCGGTTCCTGTTACGAACCGGGACTAATGCTCCACCCCCCCCCCTCGCCCTCTGCCGCTGCCACGTGTGCACCCTTTAGTCCCGGTTGGTGGGGCAACCGGGACTAAAGGTTAGAGCTTTAGTCCCGATTGCCCCGTCCCGGTTGGGCAACCGGGACTAAAGCCCCGTACCAACCGGGACCTATAGCCCCGTTTCCACCAGTGTGTCTTCTATGGAGAATTGTGCATTTTCCTTTAATTTTTTGTCATTCCGAGTATGTTTGACAACTGGTTAAATGGGGCCGAGACAAAAAGTTTAGCTCGGATTTGTGCTTTGGTTTCGGTCTTATGGAACCATAGAACTGATATAGTCTTTAACAAGAAATAAAATGCGATTTTTTACAGATAATGGTGAAGTTATACATTAGATCCATGAGATGTCCAACCTGCCACCGAGGCGTAGTGATCGCCTAAGGATTATGGATGTTGCGGTCTGAAGACGGTTGCTCGGGCTATTTAATCACTTCTCGGGTGGTTGGTGGCTTTCTAGAGCACTTCACGATGCATAGGTGGGTTGTTTTAGTCTTCTTTCGACGACTGGTCTTTATGTACACCATGTGTGATCCATAAGATGTAAGTTCTCAATTCTGAAACTTTGCAACAAAACAGTTGTCTGCATTAATTGTTGCAAAGACCGGGTCTATGTACCCTTTTTCGAAGAAAAAAATTGAACAAATCATGCTACTCTTGTAAGCTACTGACCAATGACATGATGCAAATTGTGATACATAACAATTTTGGCTGCTCACAATCGATCGGCTAAATACAAGAGATTTGATGTTGCGCAAAAATTGGCACATCGACTCGGGACATGAATGTATACTTTTTAGATGTGCTCTCTTGGAAAATACAAATCGCCTATTTCTTTGATTGTGCATTTGCAGCTTGCTGTTGGGATTTCCTAAATATCCAATGGGATATGATATTGCCATTATCTAGAAGATTTATGACCGCTTGATAATCCTTCACTTGGCCATGCTTTATGGAATTATTTGCTTGTGCTACTTGGAATTATTTGAAGATACATAATGATTATATTTTTAGGAGTTTGCATGTTTCCTTTAATTGTTGGAAGGTAGGTTTATAGAGTGATTTGTTGTTGCATACTGAAAGAACATGTGGGCTCCCATGTGTGGTTTTGGTAATTAATGACAATCTCTATGGACTAATGCTTGTATCAAGTCGTACTTGTAGGAATTGTCCATAGGCAATGCTTGAACCATATGTTGGCTTTAAGGTTTGGAGAAGAACAAAGTGAAGAGGATCAAGTGGTGACCAAGGTGTTCAAAGAGTGATCCACATATTGGTCATGTGAGAGTTAAACCTATGGTAAGTATGTCTTGAAGTATAAGATGGAGTAATATCTCTGATGCACGTTCAAGGCATCAACATAATGAAGAAAAGAAGAAATGATGTGCAAGCTAAAGATGTTCAATATCTAGAAGATCTCATACTTGAAGCTTGCCATCCTCAGTGATCATGGATCGATGAAGACAAGGTCAAAGTAAAGGTTTCCCCATATTGTATAGGGGAGCAACTTGCAAGTCTTCATCAAGCGAGTACGTGCAAGAGCAATCAAGAAAGGTGTTCCATCTTGAGAAGGACAAGATCGTATACATCAAGATCAAGTGGGATATGTGCAAGGCAAAAGTATGATCTTGATAGGGTTTCTTTCTTACCGGTCTCATGGTGTTAGTTGGGGAGACCGGTTTATAGGATAGACAACCATACTATCAAGAGGGGCTCTCTAGTGAGTAACTCGATCTTATCTTTCAGAGAGAGCTCAAACCTTTACAAACTTTGCATCATCCTTCCTTGGTTGTTATTTGGATCTTATCCATATGAGGTTCTAGAGCTTGTGGTAATATTCATAACAAGCTCTAGTTCATCAAAAACGGATTTCCCTTTTATGTCATATTGCGTTTTTTTATCTTTGAGGTTTTCCGGTTTCTCACCAAGGGAGGTATCTCATATTATAATACATGAAATGTTCTCACTTGGTGGTATCCAATATTTTTTTGGGTACCTCTTGTTGTCCTATTTCCAACAAAATTGGTTTCGGGTCAATCGGAGTTTCCAAACTCTAGATATCGCCATTTGAAGTTGGCCTCTTATTTGGTCCAGACCGGAGTCTCCGGTCTGCATGGACCGGAGTCTCGGGTGTGGTCCAGAGTGTCCCCTGGAGTCCCCGGAGGGGGTCCAGAATTCAGCCTAGGACAGTCTGATAGGTGGTCCGGAGGCTAATCCGGAGGTTGGGCCGGAATCTCCGGTGTAGACCGGAGTCTCCGGTCTGACTTTTCTCCAACGGACAGAAAACGGTCAGAAATCTGAGGGCCTATAAAAAGGGGCCCTTCTTCCCCAATGTCCCTGCTCGAGTTTTACAGGCTTTCTCCTCCATTCTTGACCCTCTTGAGCTTGCTCCCCCTTCAATCCCTCCCTTCATTCTTGCATATACTTTAGGGATTTGAAAGAGGAGATCTAGATCTACAATCCCACCAATCCATCTCTGCTCTAAGTGAGGGGAACATCTTGGGATCTAGATCTTGGAGTCTTTTGTGGATTTCCTCCATTGTTCTTCCTATCTTATTCCCCCACAAGCTTTTTTAGCTTTGGTGGAATTTGGGAGAGAAGGATTTGAGCACTTCTTGTGTTCTTACCATTGCATTTGGTGCATCGATTTGAGTTCTCGGTGAGGATTCGTTTGAGTGAAAGGTGAGAAGCTTTTTACTCTTGGGTTCTTGAAACCCTAGACGGTTTGGTGGTTTTGCAGGTTCTTGGACTACTTGGGGCCTCCAATTAAGTTGTGGAGCATTCCCCAAGCTTGTTTGTTGGGAGCCTCCAATTGAGTTGTGGAGAAGTGCCCCAACCTTGTGAGAGGTTCCGGATTGCCACCGACAAGTGCACTGATAGTGGAAGCGTGGATCGATCCCATTGGAGTGAGATTCACAGGAGAATAAGGGACGCTTGTTGTGGCGTTAGTGGTTTGATACCACCCCCTCTCCAAACTAGACGTACTCCATGTTGGGAGGAACTCGGTAAAATATTGTCGTCCCCGCGTGCCTCGGTTATCTCTATACCCGAGCTCTTTACTTATGCACTTTACATTGTGATAGCCTTCGTGCTTGAATTAATCTATATCTTGCTTTCACATAGTTGTTTGTCTTGCTTAGCATAAGTTGTTGGTGAACATAGGTGAACCCTAGTTGTTCTAGGTTGTGCTTGACAAAGTAAACGCTAGTTTATTTTCGCCTTTGTCGAGCCACTCTCGGAAAAAATTTAACCGCCTATTCACCCCCCTCTAGGCGGCATCTATATCCTTTCACATACATTAAGAGTGAGGACAGTGCTAGTCCAACCCTTTATTGACCTCCACTTTCTCTCTTTGTTTAACTCCTCTCAATGTTTTTTTTGAGAATAACTCCTCTCAATGTTTTTTTTTGAGAATAACTCCTCTCAATGTTGCTTGCACACTAGTGCCCTCCATGATGTAATCTTTCATCTCTTTCCATCCCTTCTTTGACCAGTGGTTCCTCTTTAATTTATATAGAGAAGAAACACAGGACGAGCTTCCCAAACGATAAAGGTGTCAAAAAAAATCTAAGGACACATCGCGGTGTGGTGTTTTGGGGGTTGCTAGAAACGCCCTGGCATGGTGAAGTACGATTTAGATTAGTTGAAATGTTAACATGTAGATCAAATCAATGTGTGAAATAAAATAAAGAGAAAGAGATGGACAACATAGAATGATAAAACCAAAAAGTTTCATAATAGAGCACTGACAAGATTGAGGTTTTGATTGGTTAAATAGCAAAACTAAGATTCGGATTAGTCATAGTGGCATAAATAATAAAGACACTTAATTGAACTATATCAGAAAATTATATTGTAATATATTTACATAAACCAAAACAAAGTTGTCATATATTAGGAATTTGACATAGCCTGCAAAATTACCTAAATTTTACAGTTTTCTTTGTAATATAGCTACATAACACAATAATAGTTATATATGCTTAGAGTATCGTTCATTACAAATCTACATTTGTTGTAAAAATAACAAATACATTTTTCAAGTAACAAGATTTTGTTTTGCAAGATAGCATTTAATAATGTTTCAAAAGTTTAACTTGACTTTTGCCTAATTTGTCAGCTTATATGGGACCAAAGAGAGCTTTAAATTAAGTACATATTATCTGCATTATGATAATATTTATTACAATATTTTTATGCATTCTAAAATACTAAAAATAATGCATCAATATTGTTGATACCTTAGATGGTAATTAATAAAATTATTAATTTGGAATGTCAAAGTAATTATAAAAATATGAATTTAATTATGTAAATATTATAGGTATATAAGTGATTTTACAACTTTGTGGAAAATAATGTTCTACAATTTCGTGGAAAACATTATCTAATACAAAATATATCTAAGACAAGCATACACAAATATATCTAATACAAGCATGAAAGAATATTACAATTGGATAAATAATATCATAAATAAGGATCCACCATAAATAATACAAATAAATGACCACGGCGCATGCAGCTCTAAAGTAATGGAATCACATGGAGAGATTCGATCAAGCCACTGCCACAAAACTCATAGTCCATCGCTAGACTATGCCAAATTCATCATGGAGAAAATGGAGAGTTGATGGAGGAGATGGAGATGCGACCGGGGAGATTCCGGTGTCGTTTCCCCCTCCAATATTTCTTGGGTGATGCCATGTTTCATCTATATTTATATGTTCATGTCTTGTATCGTGCCTCTTCACCCCATGAATACCACTACAATATATATAGGCCTGGGGTAAAGGAGATAGGTAGGTTCCAAACAAGGGGACCAAAGGCTTTTGACACGCCTGATATGAGATGGTGTGTGTGCCGCCCGTTTTCCCCTCGTGTCTCCGCTAATGTTTGTGCAACTAGGCCTCTTTCCCTCTAAAAGTAACTCATGCCATTTGTTCTGTGGATTTGTCCCGCATCCAAAGGGTTCCCGAATTGAGCGAATATGCGAACAGTATTTCGGTCTTCCAAAGTTAAATAGAAAAATTAGTAATATTCACAAAAATACTCAGTGAAAAATGGTAAATAATAATGTAAATATTATATTAAACATAAAAAGAGATAGATAGGTTTTGGATATATCCGTGATTGAGAACCAATGTTCCATGACTAACAAAACTTGGTAGGCTTGAAAATATATAAATCTCTAGAATAATCATTTAGCTAGTGATGATAAACGATAACGTATACAACACCTAGGTATGATGCAACCTAGTGAAATTTATTTAAGTATCATTGTAATATTAATATCCCATCATTTGGTCCCCATACTAGTCATGGGTACATGTGTATTAAACACTAAACTTTTTTTAAGAGTCCAACTGTTGCAAGACCACATAGAACTTATGAACTCTCCCAATAAGAAGAGAGCAATTCTTACATATAAAAAGGTGTGTAATTCTGTTTCGTTTGAAGCCATACTTGTATTTTTTCACTTCAAATATCGAAGAAAATAACTCAACATTAATTGCATGTCAACTATTTTGCAATATGCAACATAGTCACACTATAAATACTGGGACAACAACAACTAGTTGATGACATACAATTGAGCTCAAAATTTCTCTTTGCACTACATTCCTACAAAAAGGCAACCTCATGATTTGGCATTTGTAGTGAACCAACACCAAAACTACTATGGTCTAGTGATATATATGGAAGCAATACTAATTTTATCTAGTTAGGTGTAAGTGAATTATGCATATTGGCATATCTACCATAGAAGTGGGATGCATTGGGAATACAAGTTTAACTCAATAGTTACTAAGGATTTCAACCTCAATTGACCACAAGATGTAGGAGGGACATCATACAACCACTTTCCACTTGCAAGCTTCATCATCACACTGACATAGTAGTACAGGTTACCAAAATTGAGCCTTGTCATGCTGTTTGTGTGGGGATCTGGCCATATTATTTTTTGGCACATATATGTGTTAAAATATCTTGAGCTAAAAGGATATCATGTGCATGTATCGTACAAATCTGAATGTAGTAATTAAGTTGTTAGTTACACAAATAGGGGCGGCTTTCCTCTTCCCCCATGCGTGGCGGTCTACGCGGGGCAGCTCCGTCTGGGCAGCGGTGTGCTGTGGCGAGGCGACATGCTCGGTCTGGCTACCTGCGGCGCGAAGCAAAGGTGGCGTTCCTGGCAGCGGTGGCGGTGTGGTGCGGTCGCGTCGACTCTGGGATGGTGGCGTGTGGAGGGTGCCATGGCGGCGGATGGCGCGGCCCAGATCCTGGCCCAGATGGGCCTAATTTGGGCTCTTGGCCCTAGTCGTTGCTTGTAGTTCAGGAGGCGTGACAACGTCCCTAGACTGGGCACCCTCCCCTGGTTGTGGCTGGGGCACCGGAGTGGACCAAGGTGTCATGGCGCTGGTGGGCACATGGAAGATCCCTCATGGAGCTGCGGGTTGTGACATGTGAGCTCGTCATACCCCTGCCCCTCGACTGTCGGACGAATCAGACCTGCGTTTGGTACTATCCTATACTAGGATGACGGCGGCAACCGGGGCGCAGCATCGCGACAGCTGGACTAATCCAGGCCGATCTAGGTTGATCGGACCTGTTGTTGCATCCGGATAGTGACCACCTCAGATGGATGAGGCCATTTCCCCTCACATGGGTTGCTGCATAGCCTGATGTCTACTAGATCATGTGCCCGCCCACCTCGACCAAACCCTCGATCCTACTGTGTGCTTTTGGCCGGGGCACGGGCTCGAGCTCGTGGACGCCGAGGCGGCAACCTCGAAAGGTGGACTGCGCGGGTGTCTCTTCGGCGAGCAACGTGGCGGTGGTGATGGTCTTGGTCCTTGGTCACTAGGGTGGCGAGAAGCAAGCAGCGGGAGACCTTGGCGGTGGAGGCGTCTCGGCTACGACATCTCCCAAATCGTGTTCTGAAGACCGGGCTCGGTGGCAGCTGGAGTTCTGTTAGAGGTGTGTGCGTAGGTTTTTCCGGGCGAAAGCCCCACGTTTTGACACTGACGGCGGCGACGCCTGCGGGTATCGTAACCCTCCTGGGGCGCCGTTGTGGTTACCATGCATGCGAGGGCTCCGGGTGAAAACCCTAGACCATAGGTCTCGTTGACGACGACATGTGGCGCCGTTACCCTCTTGGAGGCGTCGGCGTGGAGTTCCTTTCCCCTAGATCTCTCCGTTGTTCCCGGTGGCAAGTCTTGATTTTTTTCTTAGTTGTTTATCTTTTTGATCTGCTGTGTGAGAGGGTCTTCTCATTACTTTGTATCGGTTCTGTCGTGTGTGACTTTATTTGTAAAGCAGAGTGAAGAGAGACATACTATGCAACCGTACTGTTACGCAACTCACTCTGTCGGCACACCTTCGCGAAAAAATGTCTGACGAAGACAGTTGAGAATGGTGACACGAACGATTAAAACGGTTGAGAAAATCGAAGCTGCATAAGCCAGCGCCTCACCTAAACACAGAAAATTGCAGCCATTTTTCCTGTCTCGATCACACAAAGCGCTTCCCTTTTTGGATCGACGACGCACAGACGTTCTGAACCTGGCCAACAACCGACTTAATCGCACCCTCAGATCGGACTATAAATTGCCAGGCATTGACCCATGTTCCCACATCTCAACAGAGCAAAACCAGTCCTGCAATCACCTCCCATACAACTACCTCGATCGCTAGTACCTATCAAGCTCAAGCTATGGCTTCCAGCGCGAGCTTGTTGGCCATGATCATGGCGTGCGCGCTCCTCCTCGCCGGCACAACCTGCCACGCCGCTCGCCACCTGGCCGACACGACGCCCACGGCAGCCGCTCCGGCTGCTACTTCTGTCCCTGGCCTTCCGGCAGTGCCGACGCTGCCCGCCATGCCCACGGACACGGTCACTCTGCTGCCACCCATGCCGTCGGTCACCCTGCCCACCGTGCCGCAAGTGACGCTGCCGCCCATGCCTTCCGTCGTCGTGCCCAAGGCGGTGCTGCCGCCCATGCCCAAGGTCACCATGGCGCCGATGCCCACCATCGTCGTGCCCAAGGTGACCCTGCCACCGATTCCCACCATTGTGGTGCCCAAGGTGACGCTGCCTCCGATGCCGTTCGTCCCCAATGTGAACGTGCCTATGCCGTTCGCCGCGCCTCCTCCGTCAGCGTAGGCGCGCTCACCGCTCAGCCCTCGGTGCTCTCGCCTTGTCCATGATGTGGCGCCCTTCATGCGGGAGTGGCTAGATCACTCCGTTACCATGGCGCGTAGTTACTTACATGCCAAGCTCTGCTTTTACATGTGAATGTGATGTATCTGTTGTTCGTACTTTTTCCTTACTGTTAGTGTGTGTTGACCGTTGAGGACTGTCCCGTTCTACTCGTGTTTTTTATGTTATCTTTTCCTTGTAATACAGAGTTAATCTCAGTTTGTGGTTCGTACACTGTGACGTGTGACATGCCAACTTATATATTTAATGTATGCCGTCTACGAAATATAGCATGTGGACAACGGGAAATAAATTGTTAGCCAAAAATTAAAATTTCACCTTTGCATTCTTAGACTCAAACTCAAACTCCAATCCTCTTTTATATGTTAATGGTTTAGATCATGGTACACCGCGAGGTAAACAAAGTGTGTATTAATGGTGTGTGGCAAGATACAGCGTCGACCTACCTATCCAGCCTAGTTTTGCATGATTGTAACAAACATTCTACTCTCTCTGTTTCAAAATATAAGATGTTTTAGCTTTGTAAAGTAAATATATCTAAACTTCTTTTAGTATGTAGGTTCACTCATGTTTAGAGTGAATCTGAATCTATACATTAAAATAAGTCTAGATATATTTTCTTCACAAACCTAAAACATCTTATATTTTAAAACGGATGGAGTATATCTTAATAATATACACCATTTTAGGAAAAATGTTCGTACACAGGTTGATCTAGAACATATAAATCTCTGAAGTATCATATAATAGAACTGATAGAAGTAAATTTGAATATAGGTAGTTGGATATTCAGTTTGATAAACTAGATTTTAACATGTGCGCTATCCAGAAAGATTCTACAATTGGGTGATCTTCGGCTTCATAAACGCCCAATACACTTCCCCTTTGTTCTAAACAATTCTATACTTATAGTTTTAGCTTGTTTGTTGCCCAAAAAATAATTCTCATCTAAAAGAGCTACCACTTATTTTTAGCTTTATGATTTTTGTTGTCCAAGGATTTATGTATAACCGTAACTCGTGAAATAATTCATCTGCCTAGATGAGGTACTAGTTGTTCTTGTTAATCAACTGAAACT
The DNA here is from genome assembly GCA_916181665.1 of Avena sativa. Lineage (NCBI taxonomy): Eukaryota > Viridiplantae > Streptophyta > Magnoliopsida > Poales > Poaceae > Avena > Avena sativa. Next base: position 295,665,537 of record OV702282.1, read on the forward strand.
ATGAAATACAACAACCTCCTCCAAAAAGTGTGCCACATATATGTTTTCCTGGTATTTTTGTAGTACATAAATATGATATAATCTACGTTCTGTTTAAAAAAATTAGTAAGTCGTTTAGTTTTACTACTTAGATATGTGTGAACAATTTATCCAAGCTACATTAAATTTAATGACATTCAGTAGAGAGGGCAAGACTACTTCATTTTATGTGTTTTTGTTTTTTCTGAAAATGCAATCAATGACTAAAACCTAAAATGTAGATTGATATGAAAAAAATTATAACCTAGAATGTAGATTAATCTAGAATGGAGGGAGTATGTGCTTCATTAGATATTTTTCTCTTATTATTTGGTACATCAATCTTTAGTTATATATTCACGGTATGTTTGTCGTTGGATCATTGAAACTAATTTCTGTGAATAATATTATTAAGTCCTCGCCTCCCTCTTAACATCGGCGCAGATGCCTCCAAGTATGGCTAGAATGGAACTAGAAGGCGCTTCCGCAACCCGGTCGACCACCTAACTGACTCGTCGCCACCAGAATCAACCACCGGGCTAGCACTCACATCAAGGAATATGAATTAGGGGAAACAAATTTGGTGAGGGCCACCACACCATCAATTAAGGTCGGCGGCAAGGGCTCTGGCAAGGCTGCAGCAGCCGCGGAGAAGGCTGGTCGCCATCCCCTTCTCTGGCCAGCGACAAGTGGGAGAAAAGGCTGGTTGCGGCCAAGAAGGAGATCTCCATAGGTGGTGGCGGCGATACAGAAGGCTATTCCAAGCCCGACAACTCGTACTGCATCTTCATCCATCAATACACCTCGTTGTCCCGTGGGTCTGGCCATCATAGCCGCCACTGAGGACCATGGCTGCCAAATTGCTCAACAAAATGCGAAGTGGTAAAAAATCCCTTTTCTTCTTGGCCGGGGCATTGGTGATGGCATCAATCATAGGGTGATGATCTTGTTGTTATTGTTGATTGTAGTGCGACAGAGATGGAGGTGGACGAATTCATGTCTCAATTGGACTTGTCACGCGTGCTTAACCTCAGTGAGGAAAGGTTTGCAAAACATAAGAAGTTCGTAGTGCATGGTATCATGTTCATTGACCCTAACACGACGGATGTCAAGCCAAGGAGGTATTAGGAGCTCACTCATGAACAGATAATAGCCCAAATGGAGGTATCTCATGGGGGTGGTGATGTTGGTGTACATGGATTTGGTGATGGTGGTTGACATGGGGTGATTTCCTTGGCGGTGATGGAGGTGGCGATGAGCACAGAAGTTTTTGAGTTCTTGTAGTATGCTAGTGGTAGATGTGATGGCTTTTGGAGGTAGTCCACTATTTAAGACATGCTATGTTATCTTACCAAATTTGATCGATGTGGTTCGTTTAATATGAATTTGATCAACTCGTGGTGCCACCTGGATGAACTCTATGCATCTTCTAATTTGAATTGTTGATTGGATGAACTATATGTATGTCTATTATTTATCTGTTGCATATGTTGAATTTGGACCGTCCGATATGATTGATGAAATACCGTGCAACTGTTTGAAATCTATGTAACAAAGGTTAAAGAATTGGATAAAAATAAATTATAAGAAGTTAAAAATAGGGGTCCGGCTAGAAACGATAACCCTTTAACTCCTTAAAATATAAATACTCCCTCTGACCCATTAACCATTAGTTGACTTAAATTTGTCTAGATACGGGTATATTTAGCACTAAAACTTAACTAGATACATTCGTATCTTGATGAATCTAGTCAATTAATAGAGATAATTGCTTATTTGACACTACTTTCCAATATGATTTCTTATTTGATACTGTAATTTTTTTAGTTCTTTATTTAACCACTTGTATAAATTTTTGCCTTATATGACACTCTAGTGTATTTTGAGAGCTAACGGGGTTAACTAGGAACGAGGCGAGGCGAGACGAGGCGAGGCGGGGCGGGCGGGGCGGCGTCAAAAGAGCTCATATGACTCAAATTGTTGTGCCATGTTTTATACTTGGATTAAATTAATGCGAAAACTGCTAATTATGTTAACTATGAATACTCAGCTGTTTACTCCTCTAAAACTAATGGATCGGCTAGAGATGCTAACTAGCAACGCACGGGCAAAAGAAGTGCCGCGTGCTTCATAGGCGTGCACACCTTGAAGCAACACTTATTTTTTAACCATTCACTGTTACTACCTGGTATGATTTGCTAAAGGAAAAGACAGAACAGAAGGCAGCGGATGGAAGATGGAAAGGAGCTCAACGGAAGAGCAGCCGCACACCTACACGCGGGAAGACGCATCCATATTCCGGTCGCCTTCGCCGCAGCTGATCTCATCTCATACCCCGATCGATCAAGCAAACATCCTTTCCCTTTTTGTTCAACATAACGCGCTAGCGATTTCGATCGGTTACCAAATACCAACCTCAGCTGTGTTGGCCGCCACACACATACAAGAGTCTGGCCAGCAACCAGTCTGCTCGATCACTTCGCTGGAGCTATATATTGACCCATGTCCTGCAATCACTACTCAGGAGTTCGACGCACGACGACGAACTATCTCAAGGAAGCTACCTGCAGTATCGAGCCATGGCTTCCAATGCCAGCTTGTTGGCCATGATCATGGCGTGCGCGCTCCTCGCCGGCAGCACGTGCCACGCCGCTCGCAACTTGGCGGATACCACACCGGCGGCGTCTGTCCCTGCTCTGCCGGCCGTGCCGACTCTGCCAGCCGTTCCCGCGGTCACCGTGCCGCGGGCAACACTGCCGCCTGTGCCGGCCATCACGGTGCCAACCATGCCGCAGGTGACATTGCCGCCCATGCCAGCCGCGCCCGCCGTCGCCATGCCCGCCGTGCCACAGGTGACACTGCCGCCTGTGCCCACCGTCGTCGTGCCGAAGTTGGCGCTGCCTCCTATGCCCGCCATCGTCGTGCCCACGGTGACGCTACCTCCGATGCCCACCATTGTTGTGCCCAAGGTGACCCTGCCGCCGATGCCCTTTATCCCTAACGTGAACGTGCCAATGCCGTTCCTGGCCACCCCCGTCACCGTAGGATGTGTCCTGGGACAGATGTGTCCGTCAGTCACCAGATCGCCTCGGTTGCTGCCGCTTGTTTACTTATATATGTATCCCTTAATATATAATTTGTCAGCTTGCCGTGGTGTGCCGTTAGTGTGCTTGTGCAACCATGTAACTTTTGCATACTATGTCATTTCTGTTTATGGCGTGTCTTCTGACTCAGGTTTACACGACAATGAGCAATTTCTCGGACTCTGGTTTACAAGGACAATTACCATTTAGCAATTTACATGAAAATTACAGGAAAGATCAAGGAGACTCTCAACTGAAGAGAAGTCTTGAAAAATATGCTCTTCATTTATTGAGCAATATATGGCGACTAAACCTGAGAGGGAGAATGTTGCAAGATGATCTCTCGGACAAATAGCTCTAGCTGCCGCCTGACCATGCGTTGATGTCATAGATGATCATCCCAAGACCGTAGGCTGCTAAAACCTTCTCGTTTCGTCTTAGCTACGACTCGTAGCACCTCCCGATGTACCGATGCTTCAAGTGATGCCAAATTCATGATGCCTTGAGACATTAATGCCAAGAATCCAAGGAAGTTGCCAAAATGATCAGAACACACCACCCGGGCTTTAAACCTTATGAGATTGCCTGGACTACAATGTTAAAATCGAAAATTCTGCTAAATGAAATAATCGCGGCGCTATTGTCACAAGATTACCGATGCCTCTCAGCCCTAAGTTACCTATACCACAACATGTATTGATCGATCAATGTCGATACATATATCTTTGGCAAGGTTATTTGGCATTAATATGTCGAGCCTGATAACTTAGTGTTCTTTTGTGATATAGCTCCTCCTCAATCTCTCTCTCTCTATATATATGCACCAATATTGTACTGCTGACCAAGGTTGCGGTAAACATCCTGATAAATTCGAAGATTTGGTTGTACTTCTTGGTAGGTACATGGCATGCACATTGTTGTCCGTTGTCCCAAATCCACTGAGACCCGGAGTATGGGTGCATATTTTGTTATAAGAAGCAAGGAAACATGGTGGAGAAAGAATCATGGAATTGATAATTAGAGAAAAAAGTTTTTAGATCACAATTGACTAGTTTTTGTTATTTTTGGACACAACTCTTCTATGTTTTTTGTTAGGAAATATCATAACCATAGCATAGTACGGCACAAAGTTGCAAGCATCCAGTTTTTCCACTAAATCTATCTATTATATACTAAAAGCAATATAAGGGTGTTTTTCGAGGCACCACGTTAAGCCACATCACTTAAAATATTTTTGATAGTTAGATCTAAAATATATGGCTAAGATTTAACGAGATATCAAAAGTTATGTAACAGTGTAATTGAGTATGACACGATGCATATTGGAGACACTTATAAGATCGGCCATGGGAAAAACTCAAAAGCATACCAACATGATCTCATTTTTGGCTTACAGACGTGCATGTCATAGATATATATAAGCATTACTACAATAAGACACGGTGGCAATATGCCAGGAAAAATAATACATGCTCTAAAATTATAGTTTTTTAGAAGAAATATTAGATTGATAAGTACACATACCAATACCATAACATATACATAAAATTTTAAAATAATCTATTTAAGTAAAAAATTATATCATGTGTCGTCGTAACATATACATAGTTTTATTTAAATAGTTGGTTTAAGTAAAAATTTATATCATGATGACTTCAGATAGTAGGACCCAGGTTGTCGGATTCATGGTACTAGACACAATTCCTCGCAAACCAAACTGTCCAATGGCCACTCTATCGCCAGATCGCTAAGGTACCCAAAAAAAACTTTAGCCATGAAAATCACCAATTCCATGGACTACTGTATAATAAACATTGATCCATAGAGAAAGTACAAAGAACTAGATGCGACCAATATTCATTTATTCTGTACGATGCCATCGGTAAAAAAAATCCGAAGCAAATCAATATGAGGTGTGGTTTTATCTTTCGTTCGAGCGTGATGACATTAGAGTACTACAATAGGACATGGCGGTAGTCTTGCAGGGAAAATATATGACGGGATCTGAAATTAAACATATTTGTACATAAATACAATATAGATAGGAACTTTAAGAATATAATGTGTAAAACCCAAATTAACCTCACATGATTCAAAAAATATGTATCAAACATTGATTCCAGAGACTAGGACTCAGTCGTGAGACATACTTTGTGCGGAGACTCATTCTTCGCAAGGCAGACTATCCAACCAATATTCTATTGCAAATCACCAAATTGCCAAGAAAAAAGAAAGAATAAGCCATGACAACCGTCGATTACATGGAGTATTGTACAATAAAAGTTGATACATACAAAAAAATACCGAGAATTCTTGTATGATGCCATCTCAAACACCAATATAATGTCACATAAAATAGACTAATATTACATACGAAACTACGCAAATATAAATATTGATTAGTGCATACATCACCGCACGGATTCATCAGTTGTAGCTGATGTGATGAAGATTGAAAAAAGTTGTTTATATTGAAAAACAAATGGGTATATAGGAGTTTCGATGCATATCTATTCAGTACAACACCATCTCAACCACCAAGACATTATCGCCAAAAAAACTAAGGTAACACACCTAAACTACACTCTAGAGATTGATTAGTGCCATCATCACCTCTGAGAGCCTTTATTTATTGCTCAAGTTCAAGTGAGAAGGGAAGAGATTAGACGGGATATTTTCATTGAAAATGAGAATGGTAGATAGTATGTTCAACACAAAGAGAATTTCAGAGGCAAAGAAGTGGCTAGGCTCCTTCATGGATGATTCACGCGCCCATACATCATAACTATGTGTAAGCAAGATCAAACCAATTATCATATTTCTTTATAGCTCACTTGGTTAGAAAAGTGGATGTACAACCCAGTCATCCAGATTCAAGTCCTCAGGGACGTAGATTTGGGTTCTTATTATTTTAGAAAAACTCGATTAGGGGCTTCCTCTACTGCATTTCTTTCAAAAAAGAATAGTAAATAAATGTTCATAGTTGTACTTAAGAAAATTAAAGTTAATAGATCATCATACGTGAACATATCGCCTTTCTAGATTGTAACAAGTTTAACAATCCTAATAGATCCTCCTAAGGTGTATCATGTTTTTATATGATAATAATATGACTTGAACTTATTGCAACTGAATGATTTCATGAGTTTACTTAAATGTCATATATCAATTTTCCAATGAATTTACAAGTTGAAGGATTAAACATGAAAAACCAAGTGGTTAATTCAATTGTTATGGAATCCTTATGTCGTATACATATTTGCAAGAACAAGTGACACTCTCACCTTACCATATGAAGATGATGCAATGGGTGTCTCTATAACCTTACGATTTAATAATCAAAAGGTGAACCACGCCAAAGGGATTTTTGTAAATAGATTTGATCAGCTATCTGTAAAGTATTGGTTGTGGAAAATCGTGGTCATTCTTTTAGTATGTTCTTGGTATGGATATTAATGACTTTGTTTTAGCTTATAAAGTCTTTGTTCCATAAAAATGTTATAAACATCTCCCACCTCAGGTAAACCCTAATTTTTTGGCAGTTTGTATATTATCATTGCATAGTGATCTAAGATCACGTAGTAACTACAAGCTATGTCACAGTCTGAACTTGTATATATATATATATATATATATATATATATATATGTGGTTTTAATATCATGCACAAACTTCACATATGGTCATTAATGTAGTGTTTTCGTAAGTACCCTAAAATGGCTATACATAATGTAATAAATAACATCATCAATATAATGTAATATTATCATCAAAGGTGGCTGTATAATGTAATATTTTCTATTGCACAATATGATTGTCCATAAAATGTGATTTAAGGTCTTTTTTCCATAAATTGTGGCACACTAAAGATGATGTCCCTCTCTCAAAAGTTAAGGCTGATGCCCTCACATTTGCGAGGGCCACCATCCTAGTTAGAGTAATGGTATTTGATACGTCGGAAACGTATCTATAATTTTTGATGTTCCATGCTTGTTTAATATCTACTTTGTTTTGTTTTGTCTTTACTTTGAAGTGTTTTTATATGTTTTTCTGGACTAACCTATTAACAAGTTGCCACAGTGCCAGTTGCTTGTTTTCTTATGTTTTTGGTTCCAGAAAAGGCAGAAAATCAATATTCTCGGAATTGGACGGGACAAAAGCCAAAGTCAATATTTTACCATGGGGAACACGGAGCCAGAGTACGAGACGGAGGGGAGGCACCAGGGGGCTACACCCCCTGGCAGCGCGGGCTAGGGATAGCCGCGCCATGAGGGTGTGACCACCCTGGCCGCCCCCTGCCTCGCCTCTTCGCCTATAAAGACCCCCCGATACAGAAACCCTAAGTACCCGATCAATATTCCATGAAACAGTCCGTAGCCGTCGCCACCATCGTCCCTAGATCGGGGGGTCTGAAACTCTTCCCGGCATCCTGCCGGAGGGGAGATCATCCCGAAGCCCTTCTTATTCATCCTGCCAGCCTCCGGTATGAAGTGCGAGTAGTTCCACCTTGGACTACGGGTCCATATAGTAGCTAGATGGTTGTATCTACTCCTTTGTGCTACCATGATTAGATCTTGTGAGATCCGTTCATGATCAAGATCATAACTATTTGTAATCATGCATTTGTGTTTGTGGGGATCCGATGGATATTGAGATTGCTATGTCAGATTGATTAATGGTTTTGTCTTATTGATTATATCATGTCTGTGTTGTTTGTGATCTTGCATGCTCTCTGTTTCTAGTAGCTATCTTGGCCGATTAGATGTTACTAACTCCAAGATGGGGTATTTATGCTCGATAGTGGGTTCATGCCTCTATTTAATCTAAGGGAAGAGACATAAATCTCTAAGGTTATAGATGTGCTGTTGCCACTAAGGAGAAAACAACGGTCTCTTGTTCATGGAACAAGTGGATTGTTTACCTTACACACTTTGCTTAAAGCAGTTATCCGTTGCTTGCAACTTGATACCGTAGGGGGTTTGGATGATAACCTGAAGGTGGATTACTAGTCATAGATGTAGTTGGATGGTAGTCTATGTATCTTGTTGTATTGCCCAATCGAATCTCATAGGATCATGAATGTCTAGTATTGCATTGTTATGCCTTGCTCAGTCCTGTCAATTTCCATGTTGTAATTTGTTTACCTAGCATGTTATGTTTGTTTATCTAAGGAGAACACCTCTAGTGAACTATGGATCCCGGTCCAATCTTTACCACTGATACATATTCCTCTGTTACTGTTTACTTTCTGCAAGCTACTATTACCTTCCACACCATACAGTTAATCCTTTGTTACAGCAAACCGGTGAGATTGATAACCTTACTGTTTGTTGGGGCAAAGTCTTGAGTTTGTGTTGTGTGGGTCTCCAAGTTGCTAGCAACACCTTTGATTCGTTTCCTTCCTCCTACTGGTTCTATAACCTCGGTTTCTTACTGAGGGAAAACTTGCTGCTGTGCTCATCACACCTTCCTCTTGGGGTCTCCCAACGAAGCTCTGCATTCAGCCAGTGCACCATCAAGATCTTTCTGGCGCTGATGCCGGGGAGGCTAAGGACGTCTTCACAAGGGGAGTCCTCCACAACCTTTCTCTTTACTTTGTTTTTGTTTTGCTTGGTTTTTTTGCCTCTTTTTATCAAAAACTCCAAAAAAAAGTTTCGTTTGGTTTGCTTTCTCTTATCAAAAACACAAAAAAATTAGTTCCTACTATAGTTTCTGGTACGTTATTGCCTTGCCTTGTCATGCTTTCTATCAATGGATGGTTTATTTGAAACTAGTTCTTATTTGCAAGGTGGGTTCATGGAAGAAGAAAAGTATTATTATAAGGAACACCGTTTGTCACAAAAGGGAAACACATATGGGAACAAATTGATAAATTGAATACTATTGCTAGAGAGGTGTGCTCTACTTATAATGTTAATTATTGCTTTGATAAATCGTGTTGTTGTAGGAGGTATAAACACGTACCTTTTCAATGTGAGTATAATGATGATGTTACCATATTTTCTTATGTTAAAGGAAATTATGACTTTTATGATGTGGAACAAATTGAAGAATTTATTGCTTTCAAGGGTGCATTTGAACTTGCCAGTTTGCTTGAAAATACTGATGATGCACCTTATAAATATGAGGTTTATGAGATACTTAAATTTTGCTTTGATAATTACAAGGAAGAAAATGGCTATATTCTTGAATATTTTAATAGGTGCTTTCCACAAACGGAAGAGACTAATGCCTTGCAGGAGACTATAAAAGACGAAATTGCTGAACCTGAAAGCTCGTTAGATGAAAAAGAGGAGGAGAGTGATGGTCAAGAGGAGGAAGAATGGATATACCCATGCCTACCTTCTAATGAGATTAACTCTTTACCTCTTATATTATTTGATTGTCCCCCATGCTTACCAAAGGAGTATGAATGTTATGTTCCTGTGGATTCTTTTGAAATATCTGCTATGGGTAAAACTTGTGATAATAGTTATGCTCCTGTTATATATGATAATCCTATATTTGTGCCTAACTTCGAAACACATGGTACTAAAGAGTTTTTCTTAGAAAATGTTTGTGATAAAGCTCTAGATGATGGTCCTATATTGCATGATCAGTCTTCTTGTTATAAAATTGTTAAAAGTAGGTTTGAAGGTTTTAATCCCACTATTTTTGATCTTGATAAAAATTATGTGTTTATAGATCATGAAAAGCATACTTTATGTGATAGCTATATTGTTGAATTTATTCATGAGGCTACTGAAAATTTTTATGAGAGAGGAAAATATGGTTGTAGAAGTTTCCATGGTGCTGAAACACCTCTCTATGTGCTGAAAGTTTTGAAGTTGCTCTTGTTTTATCTACCCATTCTTGTTACTATGTGCTTATTTGGTTTATTTTCTTATAAGATTCCTATGCATAGGAAGTGGGTTAGACTTAAATGTGTTTTGAATTTGCTTCTCGATGCTCTCTTTTACTTTAATTCATATTTCTTATGTGAGCATATTCTCAAATTATTATGCCTAACTTAAATGCGTTAAATAAACATACTTATTGGGAGATAACCCAAATGTTTTCTTGAGTCTTGGAAGTTATTACTTCTGCAATGACCTCTAATAACCTCTAATGAGAGGGAAGTAAGATTTGGGGGAGTTGCTGTCCCGAAACATATTTTTGTGCTCCAGCATAAAAATTCGTGTAAAATCTATGTAAGTAGGATTGAGCTGTAATTTTCTGAATAAATCCCCCAGGTTGTTAGCTAAGTTTCGTTAGTGCAACACTTCTTGATTTGAGGAATAGAAGGTCTTCAAAAAAATCGGTTTATACCTGCTGGTTTGTTTTGACAGATTTCTGCCATTATTTGCATTTGCTTCTTATTGATTTCTTTTTGGGTTCTTTTTGGGAAATTGAGCTTTTTTGAGGGAATTGATATAGTATATTGTTTATTTAGTGGAAGTTTTTGCTGTTTTGAAGCTAGACCCAAAGGTCTATTATCTTTTGAATACACTGATGTTGCTAATGAAGATTGTGTGAAGTTTTGTATGAAGGAAAAAATTTAGGTGTAAAGGAAGAATGATATAATGAGATGAATAATGGACAAAATCTCAAGCTTGGGGATGCCACCCTGTGTCACCCCAAGAAATATTAAAGAGGTACAAGCGTCAAAGCTTGGGGATGCCCAAGGCATCCCCTTCTTCATCAATAAAAAGCTTAGGTCGTTCTAGACACTTCATTTTTATTGTTTCATGCACAGTTGTGTTGTTCTTGGAGCGTCTTAGTTTTCATTTAGTTTGCTTAGTTTTCTTGAATAAAGTAGTTTGGACCCCCGCTTTGGCTGTGTTGGTTACAATTAAGATGGAGTCAGCCAAGAGTCGAAAGATTTATGCTTATAGTGGTACAAAAGTGAGCTTGCTTTGACTGTGGCCTAGACTTTATCTTGTCATGCTAGTTGTTGTTTTGACCTTATGCTTCGTGATTATTTTTGTAGCATGACTTGCTCCAAATCAATGAGAGTTCTTAGTGTGCCTTGAAAGAATCATGCGTTGTTTTAGCATACAAAAGCATAGTATTGTGGTATTCTCCTTTGATGCTTTGTTTGGGTTGACTTAGCACATGCTCACACCATGTTATGACTCTAACAAGTCACCATTAGCCTCTATGATAATTTAGTCCTTGACTTGTGGTACCACTTTATGCTTTGATTAGTAATGTTTTGTCGCTCTGCATGATTATGGCCATTATTGCTCTCTTGGTTGGTCGCTCCCAGTCTTTTGCTTGCCTTCACTTTTGCTGAGTAAGCTCTACTCATGCATCCAACTCCCAAGAAACCAAGTTATTACAAAGTTTCCACTATAAATTCCTATGCATGGTGTGTTACACCATTCCAAGTATATTCTTGTTTTCATCTATCTTCCAATTAAAAAGTATTTTTTTATGTGAAAAATTAGTGATAAAATCTCTCACGAACTTGATGGCACACTTTATTTTTCTTTCCCCTAATAAACTTGAACCATTGTGTCATCTATGTTGTATATTCTTGCACTTATATGTTGGGATTAGCAGAACCATGTTTTCATGGGGAACGCTTTCAACACTTTTTGGATCTCGATCCAGTTGATATCATGCTCTTTTGTTTATGGATGCCGTCGGTGTGAAATAAAAGGGGAGCTTGTAAGTCCATGGAGTTATGTATTTTGTGTTATAGAAACGCCTGGGCCGCTAGCCTAATCTATGCCTAATCATGGTGGAAACTTGCAGCATCACCATAATGAGCAATCTATATAAAAAGAGAGACATATTGAAAAGAAGAAAGAGAGAAAAAAGCTCCATATTACCATGGTAAATAAGAGATTGCTGAGATGCTCATTGTCTGCTTGCCTTGTCATTTTGATTATGGGATAACTCATGTATCATGTGCAAGGGGTATCCCGTTGGCGGTTCTCTATGATACACATATACTTACTATGACAAGAACTTGGAAGTAACTAAAGTTGAGTAGCATGAGGATCGGCCCTCGTATTCAAGGGACATGAGATTGTCAACTTATACTTTGTCAAGCATATACTCCATAGTTTGTTCACTTTAACCATAATCACTTCAAGATGCTTATGATATGGGCATTGAGAGTTGAAGGCTAACAAGTACCATAATTTTTGGAACCTCTTTTTGAAACTTGAAATACCTGCTTCCCTCTGAAGGGCCTTTCTTCCACTTTTATTTTGAGTCTCCACCTTCTATCCTTAGGCACCAATTAAGAGAGCATAGTTGCCATTCTTAGTTCTATGTGCATTGTCCTAAAACTTATTGATTGATTCATAATGTTGATATTTCTTGTTCTTGGACTATTTGTATCTAGTCTCCCTTATGAACTTTGAAGGTTTCCTATGCATTTATGTTTTGCTACTCTGATACGTAGTAAACGTATCTATAATTTTTTATGCTCCATGCTTGTTTTATATCAAACTATCTTATGTTTTGTCTACACTTTAAGGTATTTTTTGTACACTTTCTGGAACTAATGTATTGACAAGATGCCATAGTGCCAGTTACCTGTTTTCTGCTATTTTTGGTTTCAAAAAAGCTAAAAAATGAATATTCTCGGAATTGGACGGGACAAAAGCCAATCTTCATATTTTTCACGGAGCGATACGGAAAATCGAAGTAGAGACGGAGTAGGGCACCAGGGTGGGCACACCCTAGGCTAGAGCGGGCCCACCTAGGCCGCACCACCAAGGGGTGTGGGCCCCCTGGGCCTCCACCGACCTTGCATCCTTCTCCTATAAGAAGCCTCCGATGAGAAAACGCTAAAACGTCCAGCAACAATCCACGAAAAGTTCCGTAGTGTCGCCGCCACTGAAGGGGAGATTCGGGGGACAGAAAGTCTCTGTTCCGGCACCCTGCTGGGATGGGGAAGTGCCCCCGGAGCCATCTCCATCGATCTCCACCACCATATCCATTGCCGTTGCTGATTCCCATGATGAGGAGGGAGTAGTTCTTCCTCGAGGCTAAGGGCTCTCGGTAGCTATGTGTTCATCTCTCTTTCTATGCATGATCTTATGATCATGAGCTTTGTAATCAAGTAGATCTACTCTGTTACTCAAGTGCTTAAACCAATCTCTGCTCTCCCCACGTGTGTGAAAGTGACAGCGTGCGCGCCGTGGTGGTACTTAGCCTAGAGGTTACATAAATACTCAATTGCTTTAATAGATCTATGCTTTTCCCCCACGTGTGTGAAAGTGACAGTGTAGATGTCCCAACCTGATAAGGTAGAGATCCCTGTGTTTACAATGCTAGTCCCTGGATCGAATAGCTAGCATCCACAGTTTAAGATGTAATATCAAGAAACAAAGGTCATATTACAACTTTATAACCAGGAATAAAATAATTCATTACATCTTACATAGCTCATATGGCTATCTCATCACAATGCAGCAGATATAACTAAGTAGCATGGAGTCCTTCATCTTCAAAGTGCCACATGCAATCATGCTGGTTGTATACTTGTAATCCTATTCAACACACTTCACTAACATCAAACAAACCTGCAACATAATAAGTTACAGCCACAAGGGTCAATACATTTGAATTCTATTGTCAAGTGATACTATGGTAGAATATTGGTATCTATCATCTATATGCATTTGGCTAAGTGGAGCTTAGGCTTGCTTTGCTCAAAATAAGGTTTTCCTTATTAGTTGAAAACACTAAGTTTTTGTTTGTCAAATCACCCAAGGAACTACCTGATGGAGGGGTTAACCTCTTGGGTGCCCGATCTTCACGGATCTCGTGGTCAAATCGATGGGAAAGCGAGGGGAAAGGGAGAAGGTAGCGGAAGCGAACACACACCTCGCGAAGAACACGATGAACACACGCAAAACTCACACGATACAAGGCCGATTGCTCCCGAACGGCGGCCACCGGTCCGATAGAATCCTCGCAAGGAAAGATCGGTCAACGTGCTCCCTCAAATCCACATCGGAGAGGGAAGAACACCTTGAGGAGGGTCTTGACGACTTGGGGGCGAGAAACCGAGAACCCAAGGCCTTGTTCAACGATGGATGCGTGATGCAAAGTCCAATCGAGGTTGGTGACGATAGTCGGTCCCCTTGGTAAAGGGGATGAGGCAAAACTAGAGATTCCACAATGGGGGTTTTCTTTAGTCTATCATCTATGCCTAAGGGATACATGAGGGGTGGAGGCTCTATTTATAGGCCAACCACTAAACAAGGGTAGTTTGGGAAAAAACTAGGGTTTGGTAAGTAAAGGGGGATACATGGGCTGTGGCCCAACTAGTGCGCGCAGGCACTGCCAGGAGCGGTAGTACCGGACTTGGGACCGGTAGTACCGCTTGGTCCGGTAGTACCGCTCTGGGACCGGTAGTACCGCTTGCGGTCCTGGAGCTTCCGCTGGAGCCTTCTGTTGGTGGCGGTAGCAGGGGGCGGTAGTGCCGTGGCCCGGTAGTACCGGATCCGGGGCCGGTAGTACCGCCGGTGACAGAGAGCATTTGGCTTGCGCTGGTGTCGTCTGTTGCTGGCGGTAGCATAGGGCGGTAGTGCCGCCGGGCGGTAGTACCGGTCGCCAGGTCCGGTAGTACCGCTGGCGACAGAGAGCATTTGGCAGCCTGTCTTCTTCCGCCTCCTCTTCCAAGCCTCCGTCTTGTCGGGCTTGATGTTCCGGGCTTCCTCCCTTGCCTCCGTACTTGTCAATGTGAACCTATCATGCATATGTGACGGAGTATGAAGTAGCATGCCATTCAATAGGGAAGGAAGGGGGCTCGCATAGAGGAACAGATTCACCTTTGGAGTCCATGACGACTTGGTGTAAGTTGGAGACCAAGATGTGGCAACGACCGTAGGTCGGGCTACATCAGCTCCCCCCCCTTCAAAAAGAGTCGTCCTCGACTCTACATGCTCATCACCAAGTAGAAGCGGTCGAGAGACCTTCTTGATCCTGGGGTTCACCATATAGTTGTCCTCGGGAAGATTGACTTGACAACACTTCAATGTTCCTTCACCTTCCTTGAAGCCTACAAAGCTCACAACAAAAGCGAAGCAACACTCAAAGCGGAGCCAATTCACGAAGATTATAGCATGAGTCCTCAAGTAGAAGGAAGTCACCTTAGCTTGTAGAGATAGCTCGATGAAGGGTAGCCATAGGTAACTCTCTTCGGTTCTTCTTGTCAACATATAGTCCATAGAGGTTGACGTGTATGCACTTGTACCTTCACCCAACAAAGACCAAGCAACATATTTTCGTGCGTGATAGAGGAGCATGGCAAATGTAGCATGTCCATTCTTGTTCACAACACGATTAGCACAACTCAAGTATAGCAAACGGGATGCATATGCATGGTCAATGTGCATGGAAATCGTTTGAACATCATCCAAATGTGGAAACTCAAAAACTCCATATAACATAGAAGTGGGGCACTCAAAGCATTGGATCCAAATTTCAAACAACATCTTTGATGCAAGAATAGGAGAATTTGGCAAAAACACACAAGGAAGCATATCCAAAACAAAAGTATTATGTTTGCAAACAAACCAAATGAAAGAGCAAGTGGTCCTTATGTTTGTTGCAACAACAAGACGAGATTCTTGGAAGCTCTCATGACAATACATGTTCTTAAAGGAATTGTGGTTGCACACAAAACATCGAGAAGGTAAATTGTTCAACATTTTTGTTGCAACACACAAAGCATCATTATCTAAAAGCGAAGAAACATGAATGTCACAAGGGGAGATAATACCATCAACATGCTTGCAATCAAACCATATGAAAGAGCAATTTGCCAACATGAAAGATGCAAAGCATGCAAAAGGTATCAGAGCTGGGTTCGATCTTGAACTCACTTGTGGGATGCTCTCTAGAGCTCTTTTTGTCAACTCGTGCTCAACCGAGGTTGACATTCTCGTGCGGGTACCTACACACATCATATGTAAAAGGAAGAACGTGTGTGCATGGTAGAGATACACATCATCCATCATGACGTATCTCTTTTTGTGCACATCACCATTAATGTCAATTAAGTATGAAATAGATGCATGGTGAGTATGCAAGTGGGGAACATGCTTATCATGGCAATCATCAAAATCTCCAAAAATTGAGAAAGCTATGGGGGCCATCTCATTATAACGCATGTGGTCAACATTGTTGCAAGCATTCATCTTATGGCAAGCAACGGGAAAAATTGAATGACTAGCATGACAAAGCATGTCCATAGCAATTGGAGGATACACACAAGATGCATAGCATGGCATGTTTATGGCAATGATATCGCAATCAAACAATTCCACATGATCAATAGTATGCAAAGGCAAATCATCACATGGGAATGTGGATGAAGCATATGTAATGTCACAAGTATCATCCATAGCATGCATATCCTCACAATTCATCATGTCCACTAGTGGGATCATGGCATCATCAACACCCTTATTGTTACCTTGTTCATACCTCTCATATGAAGTGGGTGTTGTGGAAGTAGTGGCCTCCTTGTGGACGACTTCGTCTTCTTGATGTAGCCATGGCGTAGCATCATCTTCGTGCACCATGTACATCTTCTCCAATTGAGGCATCATTGCTTCATGGCTTGGCGCGTCTTCATCCATGGAACCTAGCACAACACAAGAGAACACACTAGAGGTAGAGGGTAAGTTGTTAGAATTCGAAATGGTCTCACTTGACCTATCAACTACCACTCTCAACTCACTAGTAGTATCGCTCATGCCCTCCAAGTGGAAGCACTCAATCTCACATAAGGTGGAGTCACTCGTCTCACTCTTGTTCTCACTCAAGTGGGCTAAGTGGCTCTCATACTCACATGGGATTGGTACCACATCATCACTCAAGCATATGGGGGTAGGCTCGGTTTCCTCAACTCCATGCGCCTCCTTTGGTGAAGGGATAATCCCATGCTCACCATTCTTGACCTTTTCGCCTCCAAGGTTGGATGCCATAAGATGGGCATCATTGCTCTCCTCCATGGTCGAAGGGAAAATCCCATGCTCGACCGTCTTGTGGCCATCTCGTAGTAGTGGTGGAGGTAGGCTCATGCTATCCAACTTGGCGAAGTAGAGGTCTTCATTTTCCTCGGTCATGAGGTCTTCAAATGCAAGTGTAGTCGTTGAAGCTTGATGGCGTGGACGAAGGCTTTCTCTTGGTGCCATTTTGGTGGTGGCACCAGAAGTTGAAGGTGCCTTGTGATGGTGTCGACGGAGGTCATTGGCGAGCCTTGCCGAAGGTTGATGTAGGTGGCGCACTTGGTCATCCATATGACGCTCACGACGATGGCCCTTGACCTTGGCACTCTTCCTTGTAAGTTTTTCTAATGAGCGCAAAGCATCATTAGTCTTGGCGACCATCCTCATGTTTTTGTCGAAGTCGTTGTCCATGCCCTTCTTGAAGTTGTGGAGGTCGCTTTGGAACTTGTCCATTTGATGATGGACCTTGGCGCACTCGAGTTGGAGGCTCCGTCTTGGTCGGTGCGACGTGAGGAGCTTCGCGTTGTCGTTCTTGAAGTCGTCCATGCTTGGGGAGTCATTGTTGTTGCAGAACTCCATGTCACCCAAGCATGTGGAGCCATTGTCGGTGTAGTGCTCCATCATGTTGTCCATGCTTGTGGAGACATATGCATGGTGGCTCATCATGGATTCTTCATGGAAATCATTCTCGGTCCCGGAGTCCCTAGACATGCTTCACAAGACCAAGTGTTGTATATGGAAGTGGTAGTGGGAGTTAGGGATACAACATCAAACCTTACTTTACCTTGGAAGATCGTATCGTACAAGTGGCCACACTTGAGAGCAATAAACCAAGCAAAGTGAAGTTCACGCGGAACACCAAAACCAACTACGAACCAAAAAACACACACACACAAGGCCTATGGTGGATAGGTATGGAAAGTGGCATGTCAAGAACCAATCCGAAATCAAGATGTTGTAATGGCAAGTAAAGAACCACAATGATCACAAAGCAAAACAAGTCGATCCACAAGATAGGAAATATATACAAGGAAACACACACGGTGGGATAAATGGGACTTGTGCGACGGAGAAAGTGAGCTAAGAACCAAATGATTACCTAGCGAAGACTATAAGCTCGTGTCACACAAGTACAAGGAGAGACGCTAGTTCGATTGCATAAGATTGGTGGGCTACAAGATATGCACAATAAGTATCACCTATTTGATGTTCATCGAGCTTGCGCTTCCTATTCTATGAGGCACTTGTATCTCTTTCTTTTTCTTTTTCTTTTTCTTTTTCTCTTTTTTTTTCTCTTTTTTTTTCTTTTTCACTTGCCTCTTCCTTGTGCCAACAACTATACAAGATAACTATATGAGATAGCGCTCACAATGTTTGCTCGGAATTCTACAAGGTATCAAATGTGCATAGCCCAAGCAATCATAAGAGGAACTAGTCTCAATAGGTGTTTGTTGCTCGCAAAGATAGCGGGGTTCACAAAGGAATGCAAGTGGGGAGAAGTCGCGGAATGTTTATACCTTTCATCGACGATCTTCACCCTTTCTTGTTGGATTCCGCCTTGCTCACGGAATTTGGATGGATTAGATAGCATGAACCACGTGGATGATGATGTAGAGCTCCTTCTCCTCTTCGAAACGAGCTAAAGAACACCAAAATCCGAGTTCGGATGCAAAAGATATGCTCAAAACGGTGAGAGGCTGAAATCTGGAACTTGCTGTTTTCTTTCTGTCTTGGGCGGTAGTACCGGATTTTGGTACCGCTGGGCGGTAGTACCGTAGATTTGGGGCGGTAGTACCGCTCGGGACAGAGAAATCCAGATCTGACGCGATTTCGCGAGCTTGGGGCGATTTGGGCGGAAAATCTTCAAGAAAAACACCAAATCGACGGGGGAAAACAAGGAATTAGGCCATGGGAACGCAAAGGAAGGTAGATCAACAAGTTTAGCAAGTAATCCACGGATCAAAACCTACCAAAACGCACTCAAATCACAGATCGATCCAAAACACGAATTGGGGCTGTTTTTGGTGAAATTTTCGAATTTATGGGGAAAAGACCAAATCGATGAGAAATCCGTGGCAACCAAAAGCTGCTGATACCAGATGATGGAGGGGTTAACCTCTTGGGTGCCCGATCTTCACGGATCTCGTGGTCAAATCGATGGGAAAGCGAGGGGAAAGGGAGAAGGTAGCGGAAGCGAACACACACCTCGCGAAGAACACGATGAACACACGCAAAACTCACACGATACAAGGCCGATTGCTCCCGAACGGCGGCCACCGGTCCGATAGAATCCTCGCAAGGAAAGATCGGTCAACGTGCTCCCTCAAATCCACATCGGAGAGGGAAGAACACCTTGAGGAGGGTCTTGACGACTTGGGGGCGAGAAACCGAGAACCCAAGGCCTTGTTCAACGATGGATGCGTGATGCAAAGTCCAATCGAGGTTGGTGACGATAGTCGGTCCCCTTGGTAAAGGGGATGAGGCAAAACTAGAGATTCCACAATGGGGGTTTTCTTTAGTCTATCATCTATGCCTAAGGGATACATGAGGGGTGGAGGCTCTATTTATAGGCCAACCACTAAACAAGGGTAGTTTGGGAAAAAACTAGGGTTTGGTAAGTAAAGGGGGATACATGGGCTGTGGCCCAACTAGTGCGCGCAGGCACTGCCAGGAGCGGTAGTACTGGACTTGGGACCGGTAGTACCGCTTGGTCCGGTAGTACCGCTCTGGGACCGGTAGTACCGCTTGCGGTCCTGGAGCTTCCGCTGGAGCCTTCTGTTGGTGGCGGTAGCAGGGGGCGGTAGTGCCGTGGCCCGGTAGTACCGGATCCGGGGCCGGTAGTACCGTCGGTGACAGAGAGCATTTGGCTTGCGCTGGTGTCGTCTGTTGCTGGCGGTAGCATAGGGCGGTAGTGCCGCCGGGCGGTAGTACCGGTCGCCAGGTCCGGTAGTACCGCTGGCGACAGAGAGCATTTGGCAGCCTGTCTTCTTCCGCCTCCTCTTCCAAGCCTCCGTCTTGTCGGGCTTGATGTTCCGGGCTTCCTCCCTTGCCTCCGTACTTGTCAATGTGAACCTATCATGCATATGTGACGGAGTATGAAGTAGCATGCCATTCAATAGGGAAGGAAGGGGGCTCGCATAGAGGAACGGATTCACCTTTGGAGTCCATGACGACTTGGTGTAAGTTGGAGACCAAGATGTGGCAACGACCGTAGGTCGGGCTACATCACTACCAATGTAAATTGGTGATACTTTGCCCTTTTTCAACCATAAGTTTTTAACTTAGAAATTGGGATGAGGAGATCCTTGATTGCTTCAATGTCTTGATGCTCAAATTGTCCATTGCCGGGGACACGGCTAAGTACTTAGATTTTACTCTCTCGAGAGGTGGTGCACTTTCCCCACAATACTCGACATGCATCGAGACAAGATCTTTTAGAAGCCTTCCCTTATACCAAATGGACGCGTTCCAACCTATCACCCCTACCACCTTTTGTCCATCTGGCTAAGTTATTGCAACCTATATGATCCAGGTAGAGCCCATATTGCCATGTGGCTGCACTAGAAGCTTCTCAACACTTAACATCTCAAATATCTTTGTTCCTGGGTGGCTTCCCACAAGTGATATACACCAGGGAGGCCATTGAAATGGGCCCTGAGTAACCACTCAAGACAAACCATTCTTTCTAGTCCACCCAGGTGATTCATTCACATAGTTGTTTTATTAAGCAAAAACATAAGGCATAGACTTATAAGTATTTCATAGCATGAATAATCCACCCTTGTTTTCTACTAGCTAGGCTAAGCATACTAGTAGAAAGAATCTTAACTTAGGGAAAATTCTACTAAGGCATCATCTACTAGGATTTCCCAAGGCATAGTTAACACATAGAAAATTCCATGCAAGTCCTACTCAAAATATCACTAATGCATAGTTAAAAATAATAGGACAAAATATATAAAGCACCACTTTCCTTTTTAGTAGAGAAACTAGGGTCACTCCTTGATCTTGCAATTGTCACACTCTTCAAAGTTCACTATAATTCAATCAAGCAAGCACAAATTCAAACTAGCATTCAAACAATTCACCACATACAATAATGAAAACAAAGCAATGCATGCAAGCATGCAAAATATTGTTTTGTTGAAAAAGTGGTTTCTATTAAGGCTATAAACATTTTAAAACACCTACTGGTCATTTATAAATGAGGCAAAATCATTTGAAAACAAGTTAGTAAAATAGGCCATTTAAATCATTTTTGTTTTTCCTAGAAATGCTTTTATTCAAAGGAATAATTTCTAGTGTTATACAAATATGTTTTTAAACACAAATGTTAGTGTTTATGGTCAAAGTGTTTAAAACAAATCCATTTTCAAAAGGTTTCACTCAAAAATCATTTTTAAATCATAGCAACATTTTTGTTTTACTAGAAATGCCTTTATTCAAAGGAAAAAAATTCTAGTGTTAAGAAATTTATTTTTAAATCCAAATGTTAGTGTTTAGGGTCAGAGAGTTCAAATCAAACCATTTTCAAAAGGTTTTACTCAAAAAGCATTTTTAGAAAAAAAATTATACACAAAATAGTCCTAGAAATGTTTCTGCAAAAAACACTTAATTTTCCAGAAGCAAAACACTAAACTAAGGCTATAGTTGAAAATTTAACATTTTTCTGAATCCAAAGATATAAAATTTGTAATTTTTGGCCAAGCAGAACAAAAGTTATAGATTTTACAAGTTTAAACATTCAAATTCATTTCTGGAATTTTAATCAGACACATCTGGCCACGTGGAATGATTTTATTGGCCTATACCGCTTCGTCTCGATCGAGCAACGTGGGCTTTTGTATTAAAAGGGAATCGCACGGCACAGATGCAATCATACCCTTTCGATTAATGAATCTATCGTAGCCATAGGATCAAAATCTAACGATCCAAAGCGCCTCGACCAAAGTCTGGCGGCGCTTGGCAACGGTGCACGGCGGCGACACTCTGGCGAAAACAGAAAGCAAGGGAGGAATGGGAGAGGCTCACCGGGTTCATAGTGACGTGTTGATGCTCAATGTGGTTGCCCTTGGTCGAGGGGCGCACGGGTTCGACATCGATTGCTCGCCGGAGCTGCGCTTCTCGTCGGGCACGCTCAGGCGTTGTCGGAGGCAACGCTACGAGGCATGCCGAGGCAAGAGGAGGACGGCGTTAGATGCGCACGGGGACGGTGAATGCACGAGTATCATCTAGAGATAAGGGGCGGTCAGGGCTTACGGGGAGAACTCGTTGGTATAGAGGCAGTCCACGGTGGCGCTCAGACAAAGACGAAGCCGAGTTTCTAGGGCGCGCGCGTGCAAGCAAAGGCCAGTCCACTGGCAGATGCGCGAGGCGATGGCGAGCAAGCTCGTGTGCTCTAGGGAGTAGGGGGAGGTCGGGGCTCGCCGGAATTTGACGGGGAACTCGTCGGAGGCAGTGGCGGAGCAAGGAGGAATTCACGCAGCCTAGGGGCTCCGGTGGTGTGGTGTCTGAGGGGAAAGAGAGGGGCGATTAGTAGGGCATGGTCGCTGGAGATGATTAATCCCGCATTCAAACGAATTGAAGCCACGAATTCATCGCTGGAAACGTCCGGGGAGAGGGGCGTGGTCACCGCGGGGTGGAGACGATGATGAGGTGGCAATGTGGGTCCAGCGCGTCAGTGGGTGAGGGGGTAGAGGCCGCAGTAAGAAAAGGAAAAGCGGAGGGGTGAGAGGTGAGCGTCGGGTGGGCTGTGCTTGTTGGGCCAGATGGGCTGGGGCAAGTGGGTCAGGTCTGTTTTATATTTTTTTTCTTTTCTGTTTCTTTTTATTTTTCCATTTCTAATTCATGTTTTCATTTTATTCAAATGATTTCAAACTCAATTTGAATTCAGATTTTTATCACACCTTTTCAGTAGTTTAATACTATTTATTAATGTGTTTAAAATTCCATTTTAGATTATTTCAAATATTCTTTTATGGTTTAATAATTCATTTAAATTAGGTCTTTTGTCTTATAAAATACATATCTTTTTATTTATAGATCCAAAATTGGTGATTCCAATTTGTATAATTTTATTTAATATTTGTTTATCTTTTTAAATCCTTTTAGGATTATTTTGTTCACAATTTGGTATTGAATTTATTTAGGAGCTTTATTATCCTTGGAAATTATTTCCTTTTATTTTATTAAATTCATAATTTTTTATCCATGGCTCCAAATTAAATGAAACCAATTTCTATGGTTTTATAATATTTTATTGTTTTTAAGTTAATTAGATAACTTTAATCCACTTTGGCAATTTCAATTATTTTTCTCATGATTAAATTAATCATTTATATTAGAGATTTTGTCTTTATTCAAATCAAATATGGTTAAAAGCCCATTTTATTTAAATAATATTTATTCCTTTATTTTTATTTAGATTATCTTTATTCCATTTGTTTATGGATTTGGCCAAGATTTGATTTTGACTTTTAAATATTCCTTATTTATTTATTTCTTTTTTGTCTTAT
The DNA here is from genome assembly GCA_916181665.1 of Avena sativa. NCBI lineage: Eukaryota > Viridiplantae > Streptophyta > Magnoliopsida > Poales > Poaceae > Avena > Avena sativa. The sequence continues at coordinate 295,689,117 of OV702282.1, forward strand.
AAAATCCATATCTTTTTATTTATAGATCCAAAATTGGTGATTCCAATTTGTATAATTTTATTTAATATTTGTTTATCGTTTTAAATCCTTTTAGGATTATTTTGTTCAAAATTTGGTATTGAATTTAGTTAGGATCTTTATTAGCCTTGGAAATTATTTCCTTTTATTTTATTAAATTCATAAGTTTTTATCCATGGCTCCAAATTAAATGAAACCAATTTCTATGGTTTTATAATATTTTTGTTTATAATTTTTATTCATTTATAAATGTTTGTTGATAAATTTTTATATGGAACAAATCCATAGTCTTGGAGAGATCTTGGAAATGATTTCTTCCATTAAGATTTAGGATTTTTGGTTCAATTTTTCCAAGTGTTTAAATTTCAAGATACATCCATTGATGAATGCATTTCACTTGATTGAAATTTTGTTGGATGCCCTTTTCATTCAAATTTTTTTCAAGAAGGGTTTTGATGTTTCCATTTAGAAGCAAAAAGTTTCTTTTCACCCTAAATTTCTTTTGTTTATTTATTTTTCACATTTCAAAATTTGGAAAATTTTGGGATGTGACAGACTACCACCCTTAAAAGGAATCTCGTCCCGAGATTCTGGAAGGCTATAGGTTACAAGTTGGCTTCAAGACAACTAGGGTACTACCACCCTTAAAAGATTTCTAACTAGATTACATCTTTGCTTTCTTGGGATCTTGATGTATCCTCTCTGGATAGTTGTTTGCATAGTGTCCCTGATTTTCACACTTGAAACATGTGACTAGGTTGAGATCCTTCACAGGCTTGCTTGTCTTGTACTTCTTCTTTTCTGGACAATGTGATGCATAATGGCCTGGCTTTTTGCATTTGTTGCACATTACTTGGATAACATCCTTTTTCATCTTTGGTATCACTATTGCTTGTTTGTTTCCTTGGCTCTTCTTCTTCTTGGGTCTCTCCAAAGCTAGGAGTTCTCTTAGTTCTTCTTCTTCATATTTCACCACAAATTCAGGAAAACTTTCTCGCTTCTTGGGGTTAGTCACTAGATATGTGACCTTCTTCTCCACATGAGTAGCAACACTTTGTGGTCACATTGGGTGTGGCCTTATGAGGCACGGCTCTGACTTCGGCCTCGCCATAGAGTTGGATGTTTCTCTTCACAATTAGGGCATTGGTCCACATGTTCTTTATAAGTGTGTTATATGTCTCCATAGATATTGCAAGCTTGAGTTCCTTCTATAATATCATCCTTGATATCATTGTTGTCACAATCACTTTGGGAAAGGTTGCTTCTCATGTTGATCATCCGATTGGTCATCCTTTGCAACAATTTGGATTGTGTTTCCAAAAATTTTAGCATGGCTGGGTCTAACTCAATATTGTTGGCTAAAAACTAGGTTGTCACTTGATTCAACTGGGCTTGGGTTGCTAGCAGTTGTTCTCTCATGTGCATCTCTTGGTTGTTGTTGTCACCATCCTTGATGTTGGAGTTATGGTCTCTTGGAGAAATCATCTGTTTGGGTTGGATTGGGATTAAAATAGGCAAAATATTCTAGAGGAAGAATTCTACTCACACACCACAATTCACAAAAAGCAATGTGCAAGCAATCACAATCAAATATTCCACTCAAACAACAAGATTCAAGCATGTTTTAGGCAACAAAATATTTTGCTACACCACATAATTTGGTATTATCAATAATTCGATTTAACTAAACACTAGTATGGTGGTCCAACTAGTTATCACTTGATACTATCCCATTCTTCTTAGTTGTTTCTTCTTGAACATGGTCATGGTTCCTTGGAAAAATTCTTGTATCTTGGTCACAAGGCTCAAAGGTGATGATGGTTCCTTCTAAGTTGTGTTTCATTAGTCTTCAAGTCTTGAGCAACATTCTTGTCCCATTTGTAGTCCTTAGTGATGTCCAAGTTGAAGTCCTTGAAACTGAAGTTGAAGTCATTGGTGATGTTGAAGTCCTTGGTCATGTTGAAGTTTTTGTCCATCAAGTTAGAAAAAGGAGAGATGTAGAATTAAATCAAAATGTTGAGGAAATAGTATACAAGATTATTTGTAAATAAGTTTGGAACAAATACAACTCCTATTTTTCTAAGGGGTTTTGTCCAATCCTAGAGTTACAATCCTACAGGCAACACAGTGCTCTGATACCATCTGTAGAGGTCCCAACCTGATAAGGTAGAGATCCCTGTGTTTACAATGCTAGAATCTGGATCGAATAGCTAGCATCCACAGTTTAAGATGTAATATCAAGAAACAAAGGTCATATTACAACTTTATAACCAGGAATAAAATAATTCATTACATCTTAATAGCTCATATGGCTATCTCATTACAATGCAGCAGATATAACTAAGTAGCATGGAGTCCTTCATCTTCAAAGTGCCACGTGCAATCATGTTGGTTGTAGACTTGTAATCCTATTCAACACACTTCACTAACATCGAACAAACCTACAACATAATAAGTTACAACCACAAGGGTAAATACATTTGAATTGTATTGGCAAGTGATACTATGGTAGAATAGTGGTATCTATCATCTATATGCATTTGGCTAAGTGGAGCTTAGGCTTGCTTTGCTCAAAATAATGTTTTCCTTATTAGTTGAAAACACTAAGTTTTTGTTTGTCAAATCACCCAAGGAACTACCAATGGAAATTGGTGATCCTTTGCCCTTGTTTAACCACAAGTTTTTAACTTAGAAATTGGGATTAGGAGATCCTTGATTGCTTCAACGTCTTGATGCTCAAATTGTCCATTGCCGGGGACACGGCTAAGTACTTAGATTTTACTCTCTCGAGAGGTGGTACACTTTCCCCACAAGACTCGACATGCATCAAGACACGATCTTTCAGAAGCCTTACCTTAGACCAAATGGACGCATTCCAACCTATCAACCCTACCACCTTCTATCCATCTGGCTAAGTTATTGTAACCTATATGATCCAGGCAGAGCCCATATTGCCATGTGGCTTCACTAGAAGCTTCTCAACACTTAACATCTCAAATCTCTTTGTTTCTGGGTGGCTTTCGACAAGTGAGATACACCAGGGAGGCCATTGAAATGGGCCCTGAGTAACCACTCAACACAAACCATTCTTTCCATTCCACCCAGGTGATTCATTCACATGGTTGTTTTATTAAGCAAAAACATAAGTCATAGACTTAGAAGTATTTCATAGCATCAATAATCCACCCTTGTTTTCTACTAGCTAGGCTAAGCATACTAGTAGCAAGAATCTTAACTTAGGGAAAATTCTACTAAGGCATCATCTACTAGGATTTCCCAAGGCATAGTTAACATATAGAAAATTCCATGCAAGTCCTACTCAAAATATCACTAATGCATAGTTAAAAATAATAGGACAAAATATATGAAGCACCACTTGCCTTTTTAGTAGAGAAACTAGGTTCACTCCTTGATCTTGCAATTGTCACACTCTTCAAAGTTCACTACAATTCAATCAAGCAAGCACAAATTCAAACTAGCATTCAAACAATTCACCACATAAAATAATGAAAACAAAGCAACGCATGCAAGCATGCAAAAGATTGTTTTATTGAAAAAGTGGTTTCTACTAAGGCTATAAACATTTTAAAACACCTACTGGTCATTTATAAATGTGGCAAAATCATTTGAAAACAAGTTAGTGAAAATATGCCATTTAAATCATTTTTGTTTTTGCTAGAAATTCTTTTATTCAAAGGAATAATTTCTAGTGTTATCCAAATATGTTTTTAAACACAAATTTTAGTGTTTATGGTCAAAGTGTTTAAGACAAATCCATTTGCAAAAGGTTTCTCTCAAAAATCATTTTTAAATCATAGCAACATTTTTGTTTTATTAGAAATGCCATTATTCAAAGGAATAATTTTCTAGTGTTAATAAATTTATTTTTAAATCCAAATGTTAGTGTTTAGGGTCATAGAGTTCAAATCAAACCATTTTCAAAAGGTTTTACTCAAAAAGAATTTTTAGAACAATTTTTATACACAAAATAGTCCTAGAAATGTTTCTGCAAAACACTTAATTTTCCAGAAGCAAAATACTAAAATAAGGCTATAGTTGCAAATTTCACATTTTTCTGAATCCAATGATATAAAATTTGTAATTTTTGGCCAAGCAGAACAAAAGTTATATATTTTACAAGTTTAAACATTGAAATTCATTTCTGGAATTTTAATCACACACATCTGGCCACGTGGAATGATTCTATTGGTCTATACCGCTTCGTCTGGATCGAGCAACGTGGGCTGTTGGATTAAAAGGGAATCAGCACAGATGCAATCATACCCCTTCGATTAATGAATCTATCGTAGCCACAGGATCAAAATCTAACGATCCAAAGCGCCTCGACCAAAGTCTGGCGGCGCTTGGCGATGGCGCGCGGCGGCGACGCTCTAGCAAAAGCAGAAAGCAAGGAAGGAAGGGGAGAGGCTCACCGGGTTCGCAGCGACGTGCTGATTCTCAAAGTGGTCGTCGTTGGTCGAGGGGCGCACGGGTTCGATGTCGACTTCTCGCCGGAGCTGTGCTTCTCGTCGGGCACGCTCAGGCGTTGTCGGAGGCGACACTACGAGGCATGACGACGCAAGAGGAGGACAACGTTAGATGCACATGGGGACGGTGAATGCATGAGTATCATCTAGAGAGAAGGGTGCGGTCGGGGCTTACGGGGAGAACTCGCCAGAGTCGAGGCAGTCCACGGTGGCGCTCAGACGAAGACGAAGCCGAGCTTCTAGGGAGCGCGCGTACAAGCAAAGGCCACTGGCAGATGCGCGAGGCGATTGAGAGGAAGCTCGTGTGCTCTAGGGAGTGGCGGGAGGTCGGGGCTCACCGGAATTCGACGGGGAACTCGTCGGAGGCAGTGGTGGAGCAAGGAGGAATTCGCGCAGCCTAGGGGCTCCGGTGGCGTGGTGTCTGAGGGGAAAGAGAGGGGAGAGAGGGGCGATTAGTAGGGCGTGGTCACTAGAGAGGATTAATCCCGCATTCAAACAAATTGAAGCCGCGAATTCATCACTAGAAACGGCCGGGAAGAGGGACGTGGTCACCGCGGGGTGGAGACGATGATGAGGTGGCGATGTGGGTCCAGCGCGTTAGTGGGTGAAGGGGTAGAGGCGGCGGTAAGAAAAGGAAAAGCAGAGGGGTGAGAGGTGAGCGCCCGGTGGGCTGTGCTTGTTGGGCCAGATGGGCTGGGGCAAGTGGGTCAGGTCTGTTTTATATTTTTTTCTTTTCTGTTTCTTTTTCTTTTTCATTTCTAATTCATGTTTTCATTTTATTCAAATGATTTCAAGCTCAATTTGAATTCAGATTTTTATCAAACCTTTTCAGTAGTTTAATACTGTTTATTAATGTGTTTAATATTCCATTCTAGATTATTTCAAATATTATTTTATGGTTCAATAATTCATTTAAATTAGGTCTTTTGTCTTATAAAATCCATATCTTTTTATTTATAGATCCAAAATTGGTGATTCCAATTTGTATAATTTTATTTAATATTTGTTTATCTTTTTAAATCCTTTTAGGATTATTTTGTTCACAATTTGGTATTGAATTTATTTAGGAGCTTTATTATCCTTGGAAATTATTTCCTTTATTTTATTAAATTCATAATTTTTTATCCATGGCTCCAAATTAAATGAAACCAATTTCTATGGTTTTATAATATTTTTGTTTATCATTTTTTATCATTTATAAATGTTTGTTGATAAATTTTTATATGGAACTAATCCATAGTCTTGGAGAGATCTTGGAAATGATTTCTTCCATTAAGATTTAGGGTTTTTGGTTTAATTTTTCCAAGTGTTTAAATTTCAAGATACATCCATTGATGAATGCATTTCACTTGATTGAAATTTTGTTGGATGCCCTTTTCATTCAATTTTTGTTCAAGAAGTGTTTTGATGTTTCCATTTAGAAGCAAAAAGTTTCTTTTCACCCTAAATTTCATCAATTATTTCTTTTGTTTATTTATTTTTCACATTTCATATTTTGGAAAAATTTGGGATGTCACAGACACCGTGCACTCCGTGTGTGGCACTTAAGCTAGATTACATATATATTTATCATGAGTTATATTTGGAGTTGGATGTCTCTATGAAATTGTGGTGTTTGTTGGAACCATCTAGAGCTCTAGGTGACAGTGTGGGGTTATCTAGATGGGGAAGGCGGACTTTGAGGAGTGTTGTTATAGCCCTACCTTGGATTAGAGTGTCCAACCGGAGAGTAGTTCAGGGTAGTATCATGAAGAGAATATATTTATTGAGAGTGTTCACTAGTGAAAGTATGATCCCTAGGCCTTGTTTCTAAACATTGAAACACCGTTTGCATCTTGATCTGCTACATGTTTGCTTCCTTCCATCTTTTGCCTTTAGTCTTTTCCTCTCCGTCAGAAGCTCTTTTCTGGCACCGTTACCACTTATAATCATCCATACCACTGGTATTTCACTATCTCTTCGCCAAACTAGTGCACCTATACACCTCACAAGTGTATTGGGTGTGTTGGGGACACAAGAGACTTCTTGTATCTTGATTGCAGGGTTGCTTGAGAGGGATACCTTTGACCACTTCCTCCCTGAGTTCGTTAAACCTTGGGTAATCCACTTAAGGGAAACTTGTTGTTGTTCTACAAACCTCTGCACTTGGAGGCCCAACAACTGTCTACAAGAATAGAAGTGCGTAGACATCATACTCCATGAGGGACAAGCTGAATGCCACTATGCCATGTTTTATGTATGTGAAACAAACAAACGTTTTTCAATGCATGTTATTCATGATCTTTGTTTGTAACCTTTCATGTTGCATGCATAGTTACTTTGTCTTACTGTTAGAACTCCATCTTTCATGCCCATGTTTAGAGTTCTTTGATCCCAGCTTTAATGCTTGCAAATGTTTTGATCTTGATTGTGATGGTGCATGTCACCTAAAAAATTATTATTTTTATCACTTACCTACTCGAGGACGAGCAGGAGTTAAGCTTGGGGGTGCTTGATACGTCGGAAACGTATCTATAATTTTTGATGTTCCATGCTTGTTTAGTATCTACTTTGCTTTGCTTTGTATTCACTTTGAGGTGTTTTCATATGTTTTCTGTACTAACCTATTAACAAGTTGCCACAGTGCCAGTTGCCTGTTTTCTTCTGTTTTTGGTTCCAGAAAAGACAGAAAATCAATATTCTCGGAATTGGACGGGACAAAAGCCAAAGTCAATATTTTACCGTGGGGAACACGGAGCCAGAGTATGAGACAGAGGGAAGGCACCATCCCCCCCCCCCCCGCCTCGCCTCTTTGCCTCTAAAGACCCCCCCCCCCCCCGATACAGAAATCCTAAGTACCCGATCAATATTCCACGAAACAGTCCGTATCCGCCACCACAATCGTCCCTAGATCGGGGGATCTGAAGCTTTTCCCGGCACCCTATTAGAGGGGAGATCATCCCAAAGGCCTTCTTCTTAATCATGCCAGCCACCGGTATGAAGCGTGAGTAGTTCCACCTTGGACTACGGGTCCATGTAGTAGCTAGATGGTTGTATCTCCTCCTTTGTGCTACCATGTTTAGATCTTGTGAGCTTCGTTCATGATCAAGATCATATCTATTTGTAATCATGCATGTTGTGTTTGTGGGGATCTGATGGATATTGAGATTTCTATGCCAGATTTATTAATGATTTTGTCTTATTGATTCTATCATGTCTGTGTTGTTTGTGATCTTGCATGCTCTCCATTTCTAGTAGCTATCTTGGCCGAGTATATGGTAGTGACTCCAAGAGGGGGTATTTATGCTCGATAGTGGGTTCATGCCTCTATTTAATCTAAGGGAAGTGACAAAAATCTCTAAGGTTGTAGATGTGTTGTTGCCACTAGGGAGAAAACAACGGTCTCTTGTTCATGGAACAAGTGGATTGTTTACCTTACACATTTTGCTTAAAGCAGTTATCTGCTGCTTGCAACTTAATACCGTAGGGGGGTCGGATGATAACCTGAAGGTGGATTACTAGTCATAGATGTAGTTGGATGGCGGTCTATGTATCTTGTTGTATTGCCCAATCGAATCTCATAGGATCATGAATGTCTAGTATTACATTGTTATGCCTTGCTCAGTACTGTCAATTGCTCTGTTGTAATTTTCTTACCCAGCATGTCATGTTTGTTTATCTAAGGAGAACACGTCTAGTGAACTATGGAACCCGGTCCAATCTTTACCATTGATACATCTTCCTTTGTTACTGTTTACTTTCTACAAGGAACTATTATCTTCCACACCATAGAGTTAATACTTTGTTACACCAAACCGGTGAGATTTACAACCTCACTGTTCGTTGGGGCAAAGTCTTGAGTTTGTGTTGTGCAGGTCTCCAAGTTGTTAGCAACACCTTTGAGTCGTTTCCTTCCTCCTACTGGTTCGATAACCTCGATTTCTTACTGATAGAAAACTTTCTGCTATGCTCATCACACCTTCCTCTTGGCGTCTCCCAACGAAGTTCTGAGTTCAGCCAATGCACCATCAGTATTTCATTAGTGCTTCATCGTACCTTAATGCTCCAACCATGAAAACGAATAGTAGAAAAAAATCTATAACAAAGGAAAATCTAAAATTAGTTGTGATATGCACGACAAAAATGAAGTATACGACCATGCATGCCAATCCTCTTTTAACATTTCAATTCCACGGTTGCCTTAAAAAAGTTATTACGTGAAGCCATGCTTTCATGTAAAATAATTTCAAAATTCGAATTGGACGTCATCAACATGTTGGTCCATTAATAAATTAAAATTACAATTTGTTCTCACCTAAATGAAAGTAACTATATGAGATGATGCCATGTATTTTTCATTGCTCCAAAGCTAAGCAAAACTACAACTAGGCTCCGTACCCCTCCCTCGTCGCTCCCGCGAGCGACCAGGGAACCCTAGCGCTGGCACCGGGCCGCCCGCCCCCTTCCGGTCCTCCCGCCCCCTTCCGGTCCTCCCTCCTCGCCATCGCCGGCGGCAAAGCCGCTCGGTATCGGTGGCGGCGGGGCCCCTCTTCTCCCCTGGTTTGCCAGATCTAGGCGCGAACCAAGATCGACGACCTCTCCATCAATTGATGCACACAACCTTTTGTTACGTTGTTCAAGAGTTTAGAGTAGCTTATTACAATTACGGATCAGATAAGATTGAGACATGTATCAACGATTGAAAAAATGAAAAGCAACACAAAGCTATCAATCTTGAATTCTACCAATGTGATGCCACCCAGTACTCTGGAAATAGAATTCCTATGTGCCCGTGAGCAAATGGTTGCATCCAGTATTCATAGGCTCCCACTGATCTGCCATGAGGAGATGAGACTATAGTTGTATTCACTGGACAACCCATCGAATAACCAGCAAAAAAATTACACGTTGTTTGCTAAAGGCAAATCATTTATGCATGTCCATATGGACCAACATAAATCTGAAATGCCCAATCCGTATTCTACCCTTGTTCCTCTTATCAATCCCATTCAAACAATTACCAAACATACTGGTGATATTTAGTCGGTGGATATTATATGTACAATAAACTATCCGACAAATAATTAGTGCAAAAGGACATGAGATAAATAAGTATTCCACCATCTCCTTAGAGTCACAAAACTAACACTTCTTACACACATTCCAATTCCGTTTAGTTAAATTGTCTTTCGTCAACATGATTTTTTTACTTAGGAACCACATGAAAATTTTAATATTTAGCGGTATCTTCAACTTCCATAGGTCTTTCCATAAAAACCTTATATCGTCATCCATTAGATTAAGATACATGGATTTAACAGTAACAAAAATATAGATGTGAGCTCCCAAACAAATTTTTCTGGAGTACCAGACAAGTGAACCATCATTTATCTTTGGCATAAATGTGTCAACTCGTTTCATTTATTTCCATTTAACACTCTTCTGAAACCAATATTCCGTGATGTTTAAGCTAAGACATCGGCAACTAAAGTATCCTTCCTTTGCACAATGTTATATAATGATGCATATTGATTTTCAAGTGGTGCATCACCTATCGAAATGTTCTCCCAAAACCGGATAGATGAACCGTCACCCACCTCAAAAGAACCTCTAGAAAAAAATCATTTTTGACTCGCATATGCCTTTTCCAAAAAGGCGAATTTGTTGGTTTTGCCTCAACCTGTGACAAAGTTTTGTTCTACAGGTACTTTTTATGTATCAATTGCTGCCACATTCCTTTTTCAGTAAGTAGTTTAAATAGCCATTTACTAAGTAAACACTTATTTTTAACTTCAAGTACCACGATCCCTAACCCTCACTGATCTTTTGGACGACAAATAATATTTCACTTTGTTAACCTATACTACCTCCATACCAAGGCTTAAGGCCTATATTTTTTTCAAAAGTCAAACTACCTCAAGTCTGACCAAGTTTTTAGAGAAAAATATTAATATTTATAATACGTAATTCATACTCTTTTATACATCATGAAACATATTTCCACATGGTATCTATATAATATAATAGTTCTTGATAGTTTTTCTAAAAGTTTGGTCAAACTTTCTGTGTATTGACTTTTCAAAAAATTATAGGCCTTAAGCCTTGGTATGAAGGGAGTATTTATTTTTAGTATCATCACTTTGCAAAAAAAAACGTGACCCAAAAAATCCAAACGCTTTCTTACCCTTTTAGGTATCTCAAGAAACGAAAGCATAAAAAATGGTAGGCTTATAAAAACGAAATTTATAAGAACCAATCGGTCCCCACATGAGAGCAATTTTCTTCGCCAACAACCTAGCATATCAGCAACAATGTTAAAAAGCATCGGAGACAATGGATCACTTTGTCTCAAACCTTTTCTTGTTTGAAAATAATGACCACTATTATCATTAACCCTAATTCCCACACCGCCACCTTGAACAAAGTCCTTTGTCCAATTACACCACTTAGGATCCAAGCTCTTCACGCGTAAAACTTGATGTAAAAAATGCCACTTTAATTTATCACATGCCTTCTCAAAATCAATAAATTAACATCGGAATGATATCACAATAACGTGTTCATTAAATTTCGATAAGCCCGTGTTAGCGTTACCAGTTAGAGTGAAAGTACTTTCTTCGAGTCATGTTCAAAAAATTGTTTTCCATGATATGAAGTAAAACCCGAAACAACGAAGGTGAATTCAGCATGTACACTTCTATTTTGAACTAATAGTTAGTTGCCTACTGAAATGAGAAAATTAATGGCACGTACAGACAACGCTAGCACATGAATTGGTTGGGCACTTGAACACATTACGAATTGGGCAAACTAGTGGGTCATCTCTGAATATTTTTAAGTATTGTATGTACTAATATACAAAACTAGCACAGTGGCCCTCGCAATTGCGAGGGCAGCATCTCGAAGTTGTGTAAAAAGGGTTTCATAGAATTTGTACTATGCTATTAAAATATGATTCCATTTATAAACACATGTGAATACACACCACTCTAAACCGAAACATACGTATATACACATAGATTATATATACAAAGTCAAGTTTGTGGTATGATACATAGATGTAACAGCAAAGCGTCTTGTGCTTTGTCTAATCATAGATTTATACAAATATAGCCTGAAATGTTCAAATCATTAGTTCGGTATATGTTTCCACATCTTCACCAACATAATTTAGCTTTTTGTCTAAAATCCAACCAAATTACTAAGGCCGTCGCACACTGCCATCATTTGCCTGAACATGTGACATATGATTGCACCATATAATTGCACCACAAAATATAGATGAACACCAAAGCGTTGACGTCTCGTTGTATTAAAGTGTGCATGAGGATCCATGTATAACTCCACCTTTCAAAATTAAAAATCATTTTAGCAATTGGTGTTGTCTCAAACATGCAACATTGTTACATTGACCATTGCTTTTCACACAAATGTATTAATCAATATTTATTAACTTATGATTTTACAAAATTATTTTTCATGAAAAATCGATACTATCGCTTTTGATCGCATGGGATGACAAACACTTAAGGAAAGATACCACAAGTGCACAACACACCCTCTAACAGCGGTTCATGAGACCCTTTAACAGCGATTTTAGAACCGCTGTTGGGGGTTCGGTGTTAGAGCCCCCCTTTAACAACGGTTCTTATACGAACCGTTGTTAAAGGGTGGCGCACGTGGGGCTGTCGCAGCGCTCAGGCCCGCCCCCCTTTAACACCCGCGGCAGGAAAACGGCATAAATCTCTGTCGCGGCAGAGTTCTGCCGCGGTAGGAAAACGGCATAAATCTCTATCGCAGCAGAGTTCTGCCGCCGCCCTGTTCTGGGCGGATTTCTGTGGTGCGGCGGGGACAGGGAGGGGGAGGGGGAATCGATCGGGAGAGGTATACACATATATCATCGGTACATACGAGTACATGAATAATTAAGCAACTATTATTATACACAAACATCGTCATTGTGGTATTCTCCGTACACGTTGAAGCATCAAGTACAAGACAAACACGTTCAAGCATATATAAAATATAACATCTCCGTACACGTTGATTTTGGTGGATATCTAAAGAGTTCTCCGCCAGGCGTGACGACCTCATCAAGTATGAACCCCGCCAATTCCACTTAAATGTCTCGTATGCGGTCAAATGGTAGGAGTTGGTCCCGCATCCGTTCGATCTAAATATATATGAATAATGGGTCAATATATATATATATATATAAATAAAACTCAACACAACTGATGGTAATAATAAAATAATGTTGTGTACTTTGTTTACTTACTCTTAGTTGTTCTAGTGCGGCTTGGCCCGTCGCACATATCGTGTTGCGAATGAACTCGCAAACATAGTATCCACATAAGTTATTGTCGGGTCCCTGATGCGCGCACTTTACGAAAATAGAGAGTTCAATCAAAATAATAATCAATAAAGCATGATATAATGGAATTGGAAGCAGAATCAAAGAGATACGTAAACCTAGCTGGCTAGTATTACTTATATTTTGTTCTACAAATTTTAGTTCTTCTGATCATTCACCACGGTCCTGCCCGTGAACCTTTTCCAAACCCTGTCCGGCAAAGAAAATGGATAAAGGAGTAATTAATTACTTGTTGTCGCGAAAGTTGCTGATCTAGTGCGATAATATAATTGATATTACCTCTGGAGCATCTCTTTAAAGTCTGCCCATAGCTCTTGGTCTTTTCGTAATGAGTCCATGACAAGGAATTTTCCTGCGTCAGGTTGAATGACTAGCAGAATAAAGTGGAACCTGCGCACGCATAACTCATCATCAGTTACACTTAACATCGAGTAAGCTAAAACAGAATGTGTACAAGAGAGGGTAACAGTACTCATGATAAGTTGTAAGGCAACAGTATTTCTCTTTTGATTTGTTGTCTCAGTAAAGACCTTAGCAAGAAATCGTCTGTTTGCCCGGGTCTGTGTTTTACCACTTCTTCATGAACTCTATTTGGGTCAACGAACCCAATGTCAAAAGGGCCTCCTTTCATGCATTCTAGAACCTTTTTCCTGCATAATAGTATATACATATATGGTGAGCATATATATACATGCAATTAATGAATTGAATGAGATGAGATAGAAATTACAGAAATAGTACTTACACACAATAAAGGTTGATGGCAGCTTTGTCGAGTTCCTTCTGATTGAATAGAAAATGCAAGTCTTGAATGTTGAAGGCGATCTCGTCGTCTCCGCACAAGAAAATCTGATCTCTTATATGCGTCGTGATCCATTCTTCCTTTCTCATCTTGCAGAAATCAAGGTACCACTTGTGCAATCTTCATATATTTGTTGGTAGATTCTTGAGCTCCTCTTTCTTGACGATATTCTTCCCATACTTCCATGGTTGTATGGGGTTGACATCGCCTTTGGGCAAGTTGTCTCCATGATGTTCAAGTATGCAATGTAAGTCATCCCCATATCATTGGCATTTCTTTGTAGCTCTGCCTCGTAATCGTTTACAAGAGGAGCTATCCGTGTGTCGAACACTTGGAGCGGGGTGCACGATTGGTTTTCCTGCTCTCCGATCATGGAACTGTTTTCTGGGGTGCCGCATGACTACTACTTTCAGACTCCCTCCGCATTGCATCCCCCTTCATAATCTGGCGCTCGTAGTCCGGCACAAGTGGGGTTTCAGGCTTCAAAAGATTATTGTAAAACTTCTCCACCACCGCCGGATCTATTTTCTCCTTTGGCTCGGCCCGTCTAGGTGCAAAGAATTTCTTGACCTCTTCTTTCGAGATCCTCTTGGTCTCCTCGTCACTGCGATTCCATGGTAATACCGACAATGGCTTGACGGAAGGCTAAGAGATGTAGTTTCTTGAACTCTTCGGCGTACGGTTTTCTGCGGATTTCTTTGTGGCAGTGCTAGTGCTCTTCGTGGCAGTGCTCTTCCGCTTACACTGACGCGTAGGAGATGGTTGAGGCGCGCAGGAGATGGCTGAGGCGCGCAGGAGATGGCTGGCGCGCCGGAGATGGCTGACGCGCAGGAGATGGCTGAAGCGCCGGAGATGGCTGAAGCGCCGGATATGGATGACGCGTAGGAGACGGCTGAGGCGGCTCAGACTGCTGACGCTGCGGAGACGGCGGGTGTCAGTGGCCTCCAATTTGGAAGCATGATGTGTTCCTTCTTCCAAAGAATGGTTGTTTGCACTGCAAATTTTAGTTGAATTTCCCCTTCACCTGTAGCATGGTCAAGTTGTGCTTCCTCATATTCCTTCACAACCTCATCCACCCCGACAATAGCATAGCCATCTGGAATCGGTCGGCAGTGGTAAGTTCCACCAGCTACAAGAGGTAAGGCATAGTCGACCGCCACCTTAATGGATAAGCCCATTAATCTCACATGCAACTCAGCGTGTTCGCTCTCCGTGATCTCATCCACGGGGTATCAAGGACCCGCCATTTCAAGTGTGGGATGCACTTTCTCCGTGGAAGCCACGCTGCTTTTCCGCGTAGAGTCTGGGCCGCCGGCAGCTTCCAATGCAGGCTCTTCGTGCCGCTGAGATGGGCCGGTAGCTTGCTGTCTCTTTTGTGCATTCACTTGCGCCTGTAGCGCCACAAGTGCATGTTCTATCTGTGTCATCCGGTCTGTACACTCTTTTTCTTTTCTGTCGCACCATCTGTAAGAGTCGCCCCACTCGGCAAACCCATCCTTCCACGTCATACCCCCTGTGCCTCGTGCAAGTCTAGGGTGTTCTTTTTTACCGATGGCGCGTGTCAACTGGTCATTCTCTCTGTCGAGATGGAAGGTCCTGGCGGTTGTTTCCTCGTATGTCGTGATGAGTTCACTGACGGTTTTCACAAGGAGGGTTGGGAAGATACACAATCCCGTTTCTGGGTCCAACCTTGCCCCGATTCCGTAGAACCAAGTCTTTGCACATAGGTCCCACCCATGTGTCCGGGGTGTGATCCCTCAATCGTGCAGGTCCTTCTCAGCTTCCTCCCACTTAGGCCTCTAAGATATGTAGCCACCTGACCTCGTCCTCTGGTGATATTCCTTCTTCTAGGCATTTAGCGTATTGGTTTCTGACCTCTTTGTAGCTATAGCACCTTCCTTGTACGCCACAAATTCGGGCCAGTGAGGTCTTTGTAGGGTTCGCAGCATAGAAAACAAAAAATTTCCTACGATGGGAACAACTATGTACCAAGATCTATCTACTAGATACAAACAACGGGCGGATGTATATCCTAGAGAACATACCCTTGAAGATCGACAAAGCTTAATGAGTCCAAACTCGTGGTTGATGTAGACGATCTCTTGCCGATCTCAAGATCGAGAGGAAGTCCTTAGCACCGCAACTTAGCGGCGCATCCGTGCTCGCACACACGTTCGAGGCACCGAGCAACCTCTGCCTCCTCGCTCCAGCGATGCAGCGGAAGCACAACTCTTTCTTGCCGAATAGCCACCGGGAACATGTATCTCGCTAGTCCGAGACCATGGGGATAAACTCTAGAGGGGGGAGAGATCTTTCACGAGGAGGTGTGAGTGAGAAGTGACGAGGGGGTGCCTTTTATAGGAGAGGGGGGACCCCAAGGGGGTGGCCGGCGCATGGGGCTGCCCCCTTGCCCTCCCCTCATTCATGTGGGTGGACACTCCACTCACAAAATCCTTTCAAATCCCTCCACTCAAACTTGCTATTAAATTTCCACCAAATTTAATGCAAACTCTCATAAATAAAACTCCTTTTATTTATTCAGAATTTTGTCAATTACTTTAATGACAAACATTCACATATAACCCCTTGCTAGTATTCCATTTCACATGCAAAAACACTTTCTGCAATTTCACCCGAAAACTTGTTTCGGTATCTAGTGAAATAAATTCCTGCGCTTGTTATTCTTTCCAGCATGAAACTTTTGCTCCAATTGGATGTCGGTGTCTCTTAAGTGTGTCACCCTACGGTTTGAGAATAATGTGGACATGATCGAGACTCTTCTCGGATCAATAATCAGAAGCGGGATCTGGAGACCCATACTGACTGCCACACATTCAACGATGACTTTCTTGTGATCGTCGGAACCTTTTACGCTAGTATCTAAATCCTTTTGTTTCGTGATATAATACATGTCCGAGATTCGATCATCGGTATATCCATACCTAGTTTGATCTCGTTACTGACATGCACTCTTTTCTCATTCCCGTGATATAACATTCTAGTGATCAAATCACTTGCTTGCAAGCTAACCAATGTGATATCACCGAGTGGTCCCAGAGTATATCTATCCATCATCGGGATGAACAAATTCCACTCTCGATCCATGGGCCTCAACATAACACTTTATTAGTTCTGAACCCATCTTTATAATCACCCTGTTACGATGTGACGTTTGATGTTATCAAGAAACTCTTCTGGTGTTAGTGATTGACATGATCTCATGGTCTAAGGATTAGGATCACTTCGTAAGTTGTTATAGCAATATAAATCAATGACTTTGATCGTAATGCTATACTTTGGATGAATGTTCATCACATCATTACACTAATGTTGTGACCTCGTTATTAACAACATCCAATGTATATGATCAGGAAAACTTGATCATCTTGTTAATCAACGAGCTAATTTATAAGAGAGGCATAACTAGGAACTTTTTGTTTGTTTATTAAACACACATGTATTAACGTTTCCGTATTAATACAATTATAGCATGCAAAATAAACATCTATTATATATTTGGAATACACATAATAAACACTTTATTATTGCCTCTCAGGACATATTCCCTTCAGTCTTATCTTCGCATAATATGCGTATTCGAAATCTGGAGTCTCGCGAGCTTTGAAAAATTTGTTCAATTTTGTCTTCCAATTGCGGAAAGCGTCAGCCATCTTCTTTAGAGTCCACTCTTTGACATTTTCCTTTATAACCGGTTTATTTTCATCCTCCTCTAGCGGTAAGGTGAAATTTACCAACAGCGAAGTCCAAAGCGTTTCTTTGGATCTTTCATCGACAAAGGTACCATCGCCCTTCTTTGGCTTATTCCAATATTCAATTATGATTGGGATTTGGTCCCTAACAAGAACTCCAATCTGACGTATAAATTTGTCTGCGGCCTTCTTGGGCTCCATCGGCCTGCCATCAACATGGACTGCTTCGATCGTGAACTTTGCACGATCTTTCAACCGATGGCTCGCGCCTCGCTTGCTCTTTTTCGTAGAAGAAGATTGTTGTTGGCTAGTCAATATGGAGGGCTCAAAGAAGAAAGAAGCATTAATTAATACATGTACATATATATACAAATCAATCGGTGCACGTCAGCAGAGGCTTAATCCATGCATATACCTCGACGGACTTTGTAATCATTAAAGTGCGTTCACCGGAGTCGTCATCTTCTCCATGACTACTTGAGCTGTCATCATGTCCCTCCAAGTTCAGATATTGTCAGGTGTCCTCGTGGATCATGTTCTCCAATATTTCTTCCTCTTCAAGGTTTCTACTGAGTGGATCCATAGTTTCTAAAACAATAATATTATCACACAAATATCAGTAATACATCTATTGAAATGCTCAAGCAAGGATGATGATATGATAGGTTAAAAGTATTGAAATGTAACCTTAATACATGCTTGGTCATTTTAAACGGTTCCAAACCCTAATTCAAAGAAACCCTAAACCTCGGATTAACAATGCATGGTTATAATGTTCTACTGACAATGAGCGGTGTGCTAGGACGACGGTTGGCGGCGCTAGGGCGAGAGCAGGGATGCGTGGGGGTGTGCGGTTCGAACCAGCATTACGTGGGCTACCTAAAATGGGCGACTCACCCTCGACGCGTGTGTAGGCTAAGCGAGGGTAGAGGATCGAAGGTCAGGGTCGACGGCAATGGTGGTGGTGGTCGTCGATGGCGGACGGATATACATACACTATATATTCAATCAAAATATGCATATATTCATACAACAATATATATACAACAATCAAATATATACAACAATATATATACAACAATATATATACAACAATATATATACAACAATATATATACAACAATATATGTACAATCAAATATATACAACAATTATATGTACAATCAAATATATACAAAAATCAAATATATACAACAATATATATATAAAAATTAATAAGGAGCTCCCTCTCACCGGCGGCAAACTCTCGATCGGCCGGCAGGGTCGGCGGGGAGTGCCGGCAACGGGCGTGGACGGCAGGGTCGGCGGCGAGTGGAGGCGCGCGGCGGAGACTCCACGAGTTGCTGGCGGAGACGGCTACCGAGAGTTGCTGGCGGCGGCGCGGTGGCGGCTCCGCGAGTGGACGGGGGTGGCGGACGGCACGGGCGCGGTGGCGGGCGGCGCTGGCGCGGCGGTGACGGCGGCGGACGATGAAGGCGTGGTCGAGCAGCCTGGCGGCGTCTCTGTTGCCGCGGCTCCTCTGCGCTCGATCGAATTCTGGCTGGGGGAAGAGAAATAGGAAGGCACGCGCCTTTATACCCCCCCTTTAACACCGGTTCTGAAGGGAATATGCCCTGAGAGGCAATAATAAAGTGTTTATTATGTGTATTCCAAGTATATGATAGATGTTTATTTTGCATGCTATAATTGTATTAATACGGAAACGATAATACATGTGTGTTTAATAAACAAACAGAAAGTTCCTAGTTATGCCTCTCTCATAAACTAGCTCGTTGATTAACAAGATGATCAAGGTTTCCTGATCATGGACATTGGATGTTGTTAATAACGGGATCACAACATTAGTGTAATGGTGTGATGAACATTCATCCGAAGTATAGCATTACGATCAAAGTCATTGAGTTTATATTGCTATAACAACTTACGAAGTGATCCTAATCCTTAGACCATGAGATCATGTCAATCACTAACACCGAAAGAGTTTCTTGATAACATCAAACGTCACACCGTAACAGGGTGATTATAAAGATGGATTCAGAACTAATAAAGTGTTATGTTGAGGCTCATGGATCGAGAGTGGAATTTTTTCATCCCGATGACGGATAGATATACTCTGGGCCCTCTCGGTGATATCACATTGATTAGCTTGCAAGCAAGTGATTTGATCACTAAAATGTTATATCACAGGAACGAGAAAAGAGTGCATGTCGGTAACGAGATCAAACTAGGTATGGAGATACCGATGATCGAATCTCGGACATGTAATATATCGTGAAACAAAGGGATTAAGATATACTAGCGTAAAAGGTTCCGACGATCACAAGAAAGTCATCGTTGAATGTGTGGGAGTCAGTATGGGTCTCCAGATCCCGCTTCTGATTATTGATCCGAGAGGGGTCTCGATCATGTCTGCATTATTCACGAACCGTAGGGTGACACACTTAAGAGACACCGACATCCAATTGGAGCAAATGTTTCATGCCGAAAGAATGAACAAGCGCAGGAATTTATTTCACTAGATACCGAAACAGGTTTTCGGGTGAAATTGCATAAAGTGGTTATGCATGTCAAATAGAATTCTAGCAAGGGGTTATTTATGAATGTTTGTCATTAAAGTAATTGACAAAATTCTGAATAAAATAAAAGAGTTTTATTTAATGAGAGTTTGCATTAAATTTGGTGGAAATTTAATGGGAATTTGAGTGGACTTTTGAGTGGAGGGAATTTAAAGGAGATTTGTGAGTGGAGTGTCCACCCACATGAATAGGGGAGGGCAAGGGGGCAGCCCCATGCGCCGGCCACCCCCTTGGGGTCCCCCCCTCCTCCTATAAAAGGAGCCCCCCTCCTCACTTGTCTCTCACACCTCCTCGTGAAGGATCTCTCTCCCCCTCTAGAATTTATCCCCCATGGTCTCGGACTAGCGAGATACATGTTCCCGGTTGAAAGAGTTGTGCTTCCGCTGCATCGCTGGAGCGAGGAGGCGGAGGTTGCTCGGTGCCTCGAACGTGTGTGCGAGCACGGATGCGCTGCTGATTTGTGGCACTAGGACTTCCTCTCGATCTTGAGATCGGCAAGAGATCGTCTACATCAACCACGAGTTGAACTCGTTAAGATTTGTCGGTCTTCAAGGGTATGTTATCTACGGATATACATCCGCCCGTTGTTTGTATCTAGTAGATAGATCTTGGTATATAGTTCACATCATAGGAAAATTTTTGTTTTCTATGCTGCGAACCCTACAGTGGTATCAGAGCCGGATCTATGCGTAGATACTTTACACGGGTAGTACACATATGAGTATGTGGGCGATGATGATCATGTTGTTGCTCCTTTGTTGTAATTTTGGATATTGGTGGCATAGTGGGATGAAGCGGCCCGGACAAACTTTACATGTCCTCGCACATGAGACCTGTTCCACGCTTGACATGCAACTAGTTTGCATAAGTGGCTAGCGGGTGTCTGTCTCTCCTACTATAGTCAATATCTATTTTGCAAGCGAGTTGTCAACAATTTGATTATCCTCGTTGTGGTTCATGTTCGTAGGTAAGAACGGTTCTATCTCGAAAGCCGTAAGCCACGTAAAACTTGTAATGGATAAATTAGAGGCGTCTAGTTTAAATTGTTGCTGGGCTAGTGTTATGATATGGTAGTGTTGTAAGTAGAAGTATGAGATGATACTCTTACAACACACATAGCGTGTAAAATCCATAGACCTTGGATTTACACATATAGGTATGATAATGATCATACCACGATGCACATGATAGAGATCATCTGCGGGAACCATATAATTTCACTAATAAACATATGATGTTTGATAGCATCTTATATTGCTTGTTTAGCGCTTTGTTAGCATAATAAGATGATCCCTCATTTAAATATCAAGATAAGAATGTGTTCTTCCTTTAGTATGCACCGATTATGTTTTCGTCGCTCCAAGACATCACGTGATGATCGGGTGTTCTTGGATCCACGACCATATTTCGGGTGTAAAACAGTTACACATGCGAATACTAAGGTTCTAACTTGGCGAGCCTAGCATGTACAGACATGGCCTCGGAACACGGACCGAAAGGTTAAGCATGAGTCATATAGTTGATATGATGCCCATTTGATGCTCGCCTTTGAAGCTATACCGACTCACGTGATGATCGGACTTGGTGTAGTGGATTTGGTTCATGTAATCACCAAAAAGGCACGAGGGATGTCGTTTTTGAGTGGGAGTTCATTCGTAATAAAGATTAGTTGAACTCAATCTATCATACACTTAGTCTAAACTTTACAAATTCTGTTGTAGATGGCACCACCTGCTTTTAATTTCAATGTGTTCATGGAGAAAGAGAAACTAGCAACGAACGGTAGCAACTTTATCGAATGGGCCATGAATTTGAGGATTCTCCTCTCTGCTGCACAAAAGCAATATGTGCTAGAAGCGCCGTTAGGCCCCCCACCTTTTGATGATGCCCCTGACGAGGAGAAGAATGTCTATCAGACTCGTCAGGAGGACCACAACTTAGTTCATTGCGGCATATTGTATGGGCTAGAGCCGGAACTTCGAAAGCGTTTCGAAAACGGCAATGCATTTGATACAATGGGTGAGTTGAAAATGATTTTCGACACACATGCTGCTGTAGAGAGCTACAACGCTTCAGAAAAGTTCTTTAGCTGCATGATGGAAGAGCACAGCTCCGTTAGTGAGCATGTACTCAAGATGTGGGTTACGCCGATAAGCTTGTGTCCTTGGGAATATCGATTCCCATTGACTTAGGCATCCATCGTGTTCTGCAGTCTCTGCCACCTAGCTATAAGAGCTTCGTGATGAACTATAATATGCAAGGCATGAAGAAGTCTCTCCCCGAGCTTCTGTCAATGCTTAAAACTGCAGAAGTGGAGATCAAAAAGGAACATCAAGTGTTGATGATCAATAGGAACACTGGTTTCAAGAAAGACAAGAAGGGAAAACGGAAGGGAAGTAAGGGCGGCAAGCCGGTTGCCGCGCCTGAAAAGAAACCCCGAGTTGGACCTAAGTCTGATTCCGAGTGCTACTATTGTAAGGGGACTGGCCACTGGAAGCGCAACTGCCCCAAGTATCTGGCAAACAAGAAGGCCGGCAAGGCAAACAAAGGTATATATGATATACATGTTATTGATGTGTACTTGACTAGTGCTCGCAGTAGCACCTGGGTATTTGATACCGGTTCAGTTGCTAATATTTGTAACTCGAATCAGGGGCTGCGGAACAAGCGACCGCTAGCAAGGGGTGAGGTCAAGATGCGTGTCGGCAATGGATCAAGTGTTGATGTGATCGCCGTCGGAACGCTGCCTCTCCACTTGCCGTCGGGATTAGTTATAAACTTAAATAAATGTTATCTGGTGCCTGCACTGAGCATGAACATTGTATCTGGATCGTGTTTGATGCGAAGTGGTTATTCATTTAAATCCGAGAACAATGGTTGTTCCATTTATATGAATGAAATCTTTTATGGTCATGCACCGATAATGAATGGTTTATTTCTATTAGATCTCGATGATAATGTTACACATATTCATAATGTTGATGCTAAAAGGATTAAACTTAATGATGATATATCCGCATATATGTGGCACTGCCGTCTAGGTCATATTGGCGTTAAACGCATGAAGAAGCTCCATTCGGATGGACTTTTGGAATCACTTGATTATGAATCATTTGATACATGTGAGCCATGCCTTATGGGCAAGATGACTAGAACGCCGTTTTCCGGTTCAATGGAACGGGCGACAGATTTATTGGAAATCATACATTCTGATGTATGTGGTCCAATGAGTGTGTCGGCGCGAGGTGGATATCGTTATTTTGTTACTTTCACGGATGATTTGAGTAGATACGGTTATATCTACTTGATGAAACACAAGTCTGAAACCTTTGAAAAGTTCAAGGAATTTCAGAATGAAGTGGAAAATCATCGTAATAGAAAGATCAAATTTCTACGGTCCGACCGTGGAGGTGAGTATCTAAGTTACGAGTTTAGCACTCACATGAAAGAGTGTGGAATTGTTTCACAACTCACACCTGCCGGAACACCACAGCGAAATGGTGTGTCGGAACGTCGTAATCGTACTTTATTAGATATGGTTCGATCTATGATGTCTCTGACGGACTTGCCGTTGTCATTTTGGGGTTATGCACTAGAAACTGCTGCATTCACTTTAAATCGGGCACCATCTAAATCCGTTGAAAAGACACCGTATGAATTGTGGTTTGGAAACAAACCTAAGCTGTCATTTCTTAAAGTTTGGGGATGCGATGTTTATGTGAAGAAACTTCAACCGGATAAACTCGAACCCAAAGCGGAAAAATGCGTCTTCATAGGATACCCTAAGGAAACTATTGGGTATTCCTTCTATCACAGATCCGAGGGCAAGGTTTTTGTTGCCAAGAATGGATCCTTTCTAGAGAAAGAGTTTCTCGCGAAAGGTGTGAGTAGTCATAAGGTAGAACTCGAAGAGGTTGTGGAACCTTCTCTTCAAAGTATGGCGAGTAGCGCAGCGCCGGAAGTTGTTCCGGAGTTGGCTCCACCTATTGAAGAGGGAACTAATGATAATGATCATGAAACTCCGAAAGAGAGTACTACCAAACCTCGCAGGTCAAGTAGGACGCGTGCAGCTCCCGAGCTGTACGGAAATCCTGTCATGAATTTCATGGTTGATGAAAATGATGACCCTGTGACGTATGAAGAAGCGATGATGAGCCCGGATTCCAACAAATGGTTAGAAGCCATGAAATCCGAGATGGAATCCATGTATGAAAATCAAGTTTGGAACTTGGTGGAACTACCTCACGACCGAAAGGTCGTGGAGAACAAATGGATTTTCAAAAGGAAAACTGATGCTGATGGTAATGTGACCGTATATAAAGCTCGACTTGTCGCAAAGGGGTTTCGACAAATTCAAGGAGTTGACTACGATGAGACTTTCTCTCCCGTAGCGATGCTAAAGTCAGTTAGGATTATGTTAGCAATTGCTGCATATTTCGATTATGAGATATGGCAGATGGATGTCAAAACCGCGTTTCTCAATGGGAATATTGAAGAAGAGTTGTATATGATACAACCAAAGGGTTTTGTCGATCCTAAGGATGCTAACAAGGTGTGTAAGCTTCAGCGATCCATCTATGGATTGAAGCAAACATCACGAAGTTGGAATCTCCGCTTTGATGAGGTGATCAAAGAGTTTGGATTTGTCCAAACTTATGGAGAAGCTTGTATTTACAAGAAAGTGAGTGGGAGCAATGTGGCATTTCTGATATTATATGTGGATGGCATATTATTGATCGGAAATGATATAGATCTTTTAAACAGTGTTAAAAGTTATCTAAACAGCAAATTTTCAATGAAGGACCTAGGTGAAGCGTCATACATATTAGGCATAAAGATCTATAGAGATAGATCTAGGCGCCTAATAGGGCTATCGCAAAGTACATACCTTGATAAGATTTTAAAGAAGTTTAAAATGGACGGAAGTAAGAAGGGGTTCTTACCTATGTTGCAAGGCAAGACATTGAGTAAGACTCAAAGTCCGGCTTCGGCGGAAGAAAGAGAGATAATGGACAAAGTCCCCTATGCTTCAGCCATAGGCTCTATAATGTACGCCATGCTATGTACAAGACCGGATGTGGCACATGCTATTAGTTTGACTAGTAGGTACCAATCGGATCCAGGTTCGGAACACTGGATAGCGGTCAAGAATATCCTTAAGTACTTACGAAGAACTAAGGATATGTTTCTTGTATACGGAGGTGAAGAAGAGCTCGTCGCTAAGTGTTATGTCGACGCTAGCTTTGACACCGATCCGGATGACTCTAAGTCTCAATCCGGATACGTATTTCTCATGAATGGCGGAGCGGTTAGTTGGAGGAGCTCCAAACAACCTGTGGTAGCGGGATCAACAACGGAGGCCGAATATGTTGCTGCTTCAGAAGCGGCTCAGGAAGCAGTTTGGATGAAGGAGTTCATATCCGAACTAGGAGTGGTGGCAAACGCGTTGGACCCAATGGTGATCTATTGTGACAACAATGGTGCCATTGCCAATGCCAAAGATCCAAGGTCTCACAAGCATTCCAAACATATTAAGCGCCGGTTTCACTCCATCCGCGAGCATGTCAAGGATGGAGATATAAAGATTTGTAAAGTACATACGGATCTCAATGTAGCAGATCCGTTGACTAAAACTCTCCCTAGAGCAAAACATGATCAACACCAGAACTCAATGGGTGTTAGATTTATCACTATGTAACTAGATTATTGTCTCTAGTGCAAGTGGGAGACTGAAGGGAATATGCCCTGAGAGGCAATAATAAAGTGTTTATTATGTGTATTCCAAGTATATGATAGATGTTTATTTTGCATGCTATAATTGTATTAATACGGAAACGATAATACATGTGTGTTTAATAAACAAACAGAAAGTTCCTAGTTATGCCTCTCTCATAAACTAGCTCGTTGATTAACAAGATGATCAAGGTTTCCTGATCATGGACATTGGATGTTGTTAATAACGGGATCACAACATTAGTGTAATGGTGTGATGAGCAATCATCCGAAGTATAGCATTACGATCAAAGTCATTGAGTTTATATTGCTATAACAACTTACGAAGTGATCCTAATCCTTAGACCATGAGATCATGTCAATCACTAACACCGGAAGAGTTTCTTGATAACATCAAACGTCACACCGTAACAGGGTGATTATAAAGATGGATTCAGAACTAATAAAGTGTTATGTTGAGGCTCATGGATCGAGAGTGGAATTTGTTCATCCCGATGACGGATAGATATACTCTGGGCCCTCTCGGTGATATCACATTGATTAGCTTGCAAGCAAGTGATTTGATCACTAGAATGTTATATCACAGGAACGAGAAAAGAGTGCATGTCGGTAACGAGATCAAACTAGGTATGGAGATACCGATGATCGAATCTCGGACATGTAATATATCGTGAAACAAAGGGATTAAGATATACTAGCGTAAAAGGTTCCGACGATCACAAGAAAGTCATCGTTGAATGTGTGGGAGTCAGTATGGGTCTCCAGATCCCGCTTCTGATTATTGATCCGAGAGGGGTCTCGATCATGTCCGCATTATTCACGAACCGTAGGGTGACACACTTAAGAGACACCGACATCCAATTGGAGCAAATGTTTCATGCCGAAAGAATGAACAAGCGCAGGAATTTATTTCACTAGATACCGAAACAGGTTTTCGGGTGAAATTGCATAAAGTGGTTATGCATGTGAAATAGAATTCTAGCAAGGGGTTATTTGTGAATGTTTGTCATTAAAGTAATTGACAAAATTCTGAATAAAATAAAAGAGTTTTATTTAATGAGAGTTTGCATTAAATTTGGTGGAAATTTAATGGGAATTTGAGTGGACTTTTGAGTGGAGGGAGTTTAAAGGAGATTTGTGAGTGGAGTGTCCACCCACATGAAGAGGGGAGGGCAAGGGGGCAGCCCCATGCGCCGGCCACCCCCTTGGGGTTCCCCCCTCCTCCTATAAAAGGAGCCCCCCTCCTCACTTGTCTCTCACACCTCCTCGTGAAGGATCTCTCTCCCCCTCTAGAATTTATCCCCCATGGTCTCGGACTAGCGAGATACATGTTCCCGGTTGAAAGAGTTGTGCTTCCGCTGCATCGCTGGAGCGAGGAGGCGGAGGTTGCTCGGTGCCTCGAACGTGTGTGCGAGCACGGATGCGCTGCTGATTTGCGGCGCTAGGACTTCCTCTCGATCTTGAGATCGGCAAGAGATCGTCTACATCAACCACGAGTTGAACTCGTTAAGCTTTGTCGGTCTTCAAGGGTATGTTCTCTACGGATATACATCTGCCCGTTGTTTGTATCTAGTAGATAGATCTTGGTATATAGTTCACATCATAGGAAAATTTTTGTTTTCTATGCTGCGAACCCTACAGGTTCTAGCCACGAACTGGTGTTAAAGGGGGGGAATTCGTTTCGCGCGCGCACCCCCTCCCCCCTTTAACACCGGTTCCAGCCACGAACCGGTGTTAAAGGGGGGAGATTCGTTTCACGCGCGCAGCCCCCCCCCCTCCTTTAACACCAGTTCGTGGCTAGAACCGGTGTTAAAGGGGGGCATTTATTTCATACATTAAAGGAGTGGGGGCATTTTTAATTTAAAAAATGGGATAGAATTTAGAAAATTCATATCTTTTTCATTGTAACTCAGAAAAATAAGAATAATATATCATAATTTTCAGAAAAATAAGATCTATCCATTCATATAAAAACATTTTATAGTTACACTTACATAAATAATTTTCAAAATGATTAAAACACTTACATATATATTTTGATTATTCAATTATGACAAAAATAAAATAGTCAAACCCTAAAACTTTGAACATAAGAAATATTAAGCATATGAAAAGGAATCTAACCCTATTTTATTAGAGGAAATCATATTTTATTTTGAATTAACATTTTTGAATTGTTTGGATATTTAAATTTAGCATCTTTTGTATACTTTGGAATCTGGCAAAACTTTCAACATGAAAATTGTTTGCATTTGAATAATTAATCCTAAAACATTTTTTGTTTTTAAAAAATAAAATTCAAACTAGTAACATTTTTTTGAATTAGCCATTTGGTGGTTGCTTCACAAAACCGTCCGTTTTTTATGCTCGGAAAATGGATAATGTCTTTTTGGTGCGACAAAAAGGAAAACTTCCTCTTGCAACATTGTTTGCTATACCATGATGCACATGTATGCACAATATGACCATATTATCATAAAATATGCCTTGATTCTAGCCATAACATTGGTCATTTGACCCGAAAGCCAAGAAACCTCGAATGAGATAGGTCATTTTGTGAAGGTTTTTTTGTGACATAATCAATATACCAAGTTTGATATTTTTCCTTATAATTATGTCACATAATATAACACCACACGAAGGTTTCGCATTGTTTCGATCGTTTTTAATTTTTTATCCCCGTTATAAACTATCGTCAAACTTTGTCGTACAACGGGCATGAAGATTCTTAGCTCGGGGACAAGCCTCGTTAAACTTGCATTGTATTTTTGATAAAATAGCATATTGTGAATCTAAAAATGATTTTTGTAAAAAAACATGAGCATCATATCATGTACCTGTAGTTCATATCTGACCCACTTCCTACCGATTCGGCAGGAATTTGTCTTTTTCACCAGAGGTGGACGGAAAGGTTTCAGATTCCTTGTTGGTACATTGTCCATATAAGGTGGTCTAGTATTTTTGTAAAATGTGGTGGTAGTTTTTTAAATTAGCCATTTGGTGGTTGCTTCACAAAACCGTCTGTTTTTTATGCTCGGAAAATGGAAAATGCCTTTTTGGTGCGACAAAAAGGAAAACTTCCCCTTGCAACATTGTTTGCCATTCCATGATGCACATGTATGCACAATATGGACACATTATCACAAACTATTCCTTGATTCTAGCCATAACATTGGTCATTTGACCCGAAAGCCAAGAAACCTCGAATGAGACAGGTCATTTTGTGAAGGTTTTTTTGAGACATAATCAATATACCAAGTTTGATATTTTTCCTTCTAACTATGTCACATAATATAACACCACGGGAAGGTTTCGCATTGTTTTGATTGTTTTTAAATTTTTTATCCCCGTTTTAAACTATCATCAAACTTTGTCGAACAACGGGCATGAAGATTCTTAGCTCGGGGCCAAGCCTCGCTAAAATTGCATTGGATTTTTGATAAAATAGCATATTGTGAACCTAAAAATTATTTTTGTAAAAAACATGAGCATCGTATATGTACCTGTAGTTCATATCTGACCCACTTCCTACCGATTCGGCAGGAATTTGTCTTTTTCATCAGAGGTGGACGGAAAGGTTTCAGATCCCCCTGTTGGTACATTGTTCATATAAGTTGGTCTAGTATTTTTGTAAATGTGGTGGTAGTTTTTTGAATTAGACATTTGGTGGTTGCTTCACAAAACCGTCCATTTTTTATGCTCGGAAAATGGAAAATGCCTTTTTGGCGTGACAAAAAGGAAAACTTCCTCTTGCAACATTGTTTGTCATCCCATGATGCACATGTATGCATAATATTGCCACATTATCACAAACTGTGCCTTGATTCTAGCCATAACATTCGTCATTTGACCCGAAAGCCAAGAAACCTCGAATGAGATAGGTCATTTTGTGAAAGTTTTTTTGAGACATAATCAATATACCAAGTTTGATATTTTTACTTCTAACTATGTCACATAATATAACACCACACAAAGGTTTCGCATTGTTTCGATCGTTTTTTAATTTTTTATCCCTGTTTTAAACTATCGTCAAACTTTGTCGAACAACGGGCATGAAGATTCTTAGCTCGTCACTCCAACATTCCAAAAGGGTGGGAAATAATGGACGAGAAGAAATTTTTATTACGATAGAACTCGAATTAAAGTACATAATGCAATTAACAGTAAGTTATATAAAGCACGACTGAAAATTAAGATACATAAAAGAACTGAAAATTAAGATACATAGCCAGATTAAGTCATAATCGGCTGATCTTGTTTTGGAATGTTGGAGTGATTCAGTCGGGGCCGCGGCCGTACTCGCTGCTGTAGTCGTCGTACTCGCCGCGACCGTCGTCGCTGTCGTCGTCGGGGTCGCCGTAATTGAACCTTGAAGGCTGAGTACGCGTGGGCTGGACTTGAGGGTAGCGCAAGCGGGGGTTAGAGTCGGAGGCCGTGTCATAGGCCATGACGCTCTGGAGAGTCCGGCCGCGCCACCACAGCCGACGGCCGTCCTCGTTGAAGTTCGGAGGAGGTGGTCCGTCCTCCTTGTGCCTGGCGAGCGCCCTCTCACGCCGATCCCTGAAGAAGGTTTCCCAAGTCGGGAAATAGTCGGGATGCTAGTTGGGATTCCTCCGCTGCTCCGGCGTGAGCTCGAAGTAGTAGTGGTTCGTGATGGCCATCCGGCGCGCCACACCTAGAGGGACAGGAGGAACCGTCATGCCTCCGACGCTCAGCATCCAGCCGATAGGGACACAGTAGCCCGACGGGCAGGGGTAGTTCGAGGCGCAAAGCGCCTCCGCCTCCCCGGGGGTTAGTGGTACGGTGGAAGCCATGGGAAAGAGTGATGAGGTTGCAAATATGAGTCTAGAGATGTGCAATGACAATGGAGGCCAATCCTACATATATATTTGAGAAATGGCGGAAAGAAAACTGGCGGGAAGAACTGGTGGGAAGAAAAATAGCGGGAAGAAAAATGGCGGGAAGAATTGTCAGATTCCAAAGTATACAAAAGATGCTAAATTTAAATATCCAAACAATTCAAAAATGTTAATACAAAATAAAATATGATTTGCTCTAATAAAATAGGGTTAGATTCCTTTTCATATGCTTAATATTTCTTATGTTCAAAGTTTTAGGGTTTGAGTATTTTATTTTTATCTTAATGGAATAATCAAAAATTATATGCAAGTGTTTTAATCATTTTGAAAATTATTTATGTAAGTGTAACAATAAAATGTTTTTATATGAATGGATAGATCTTATTTTTCTAAAAATTATGATATATTATTCATATTTTTCTGAGTTGAAATGAAAAAGATATAAATTTTCTAAATTCTATCCTACTTTTTGAATTAAAAATGCCCCCCCCCTTTAATGTACGAAATAAATGCCCCACACTTTAACACTGATTCAAGCCACGAACCGGTGTTAAAGAGGGGTTGTGCAGGGCAGTGGTGCAGGGCCTTTAACACCGGTTTGTGGCTCGAACCGGTGTTAAAGGGGTTGCGCCTTTTGCTTTCTGGACCACGCTGGTACGGGCGCCCCCTTTAACACCGGTTCGTAGAAGAACCGGCGTTAAAGCCCATTTCCAACCTCAACCAAAAGCCTCGTTTCCACTAGTGATATATTAGATGTTAGCAATGCTGAGATACCAATGGGTGAACATACTCCTATTGTAGCATAATTTCAAAGTGAATATTGTGGCTTATATATAAAACTATATTCTATCTTTAGGAAAGAAAAATTTCTAGACGATGTGGGGAAAATTGAAGGAAAACCCTTCTTGGCTACAAAATATTTAGATAGACGTAGTCCCGGTCTAGTCCGGTAAGAATGAACACGGGAATATGGCAGCGAGGGATTCCAAGATAGAGACATGGGAAAGCATGGAGAAAAGAAGTGCCACATGCCGACCGGACGTTCTAGATGAATCTCGTCGAACTGCATCTTGTGGGAGCACCAAAGGGCGCCGGTGGCGGCGTGAGGTTGGAGCCGGTGACCTAGATGACTTTTCCTTGCTAACTCATTGACACGTATAGTCGTCTATTCATATTGAAGGGTACTGAGATAATAGGTCAATGGCATCCATGGGTAATTACATGCACGTCTAATTAGTGACGTGGACTTGTCAACAGGTTACGGTAACTAATATTTTTTTATTAAATCATAACCGTAAATTTTATATCTAATCATCGCAGATAATTTAGATGATGTGGATCAATCTGGTGTTTTGAAAAACACCTTTATATTGTTTTTAGTATATAATATAATATAATAGAATAGATAGATAAACATTTTGGAGAATGAATCGTTATACTTTGAGACTTGAGAGGAGCAGAAGAGAAGAGCAACTCCACACCTAAACGTATGCAGGTGCATCCAGATCGATCGTACGTGTACAAAACATTCTCCGTTGTTGTTCCACACGCTGGCATTTGGATTACCAACCGTAGCTAGGTAGAGAAAGCCATGTTGGCCGGCCGCCTTGCATGCAGAGTCTGGCCAACAACCGATCTAATCACTCGGTTACTGCTAGTATATATTTCCTGTCATTGGCCCATGTTTCTGCATCCAAGCAGCCTTGCAGTTGCAGTCATCACAACACAAGTAGCCAGACACGACGATAATATACCATCCCAAAGAAACTATTCAGCTGGTACCGAGCAATGGCTTCCAACGCGAGCTTGTTGGTGGCCATGATCGTGGCGTGCACGCTCCTCGCCAGAAACACGTGCCATGGCGCACGCAACTTGGCCGACACTACGCCGGCGGCTGCCCCTGCCGCTGCTGTCCCTGGGATCCCGGCAGTGCCCGCGGCCTTGCCTACGCTCCCGCCCATGCCTGCTGTGCCCAATGTACCGGCGGTGACCATGCCGCCTATGCCAACCGTGCCGCAGGCGAAACTGCCGCCGATGCCAGCCGTGCCCGCTGTCACTGTGCCAACCGTGCCGCAGGCGACACTGCCGCCCATGCCAGCCGTGCCGCAGGTGACACTGCCGCCAGTGCCCACCGTGGTTGTGCCGAAGCTGGCGCTGCCGCCGATGCCCGCCATCGTGGTGCCCAAGGTGACGCTGCCGCCTATGCCCACCATCGTCGTGCCCAAAGTGACGCTCCCGCCGATGCCTTTCATCCCCAACGTGAACGTGCCCATGCCGTTCCTGGCGCCTCCCCCTTCAGCATAGGCGTCTCTCCCTAAGCACGGTGGTGCATCTTTCCCCTGTCAATCGACGGTTGGATCTTCATGTGGCACTGGCTAGATCAGTGGCTGCCAGGCAGGCTGCCACCGCAGAGTATTTGTTCGCGCGTTGTTTTACAATTTACATGTTCAAGTACTGTCCAGTCTCAGGTGTTCATATTTCCTTTTCACGTCGACGTATATTTTTTGTGTGGGAACACGTTGACGTATTTACAGTTAGTATGTTTTGATTGTTGAGGCTGTCCCTTTGTTGTAAGTATGCAATATTCCTATATATTTATATGTTGTATTTACATCACATTTTGTTTATCCTTAGGTCCCGCTTGGATTGGATCTAAAAATAGTGTCCACCGGTATTTAGTATACAACTTTGAGCTAAATACTGATACCCTGCTGATTTTACGTCCATTCCAAGGAGGCCAATATTTTTTCTGGTTTTGATATCTCTTAAGCGAATCATAGATAATTATCGGTATGTGAAGAAAAGGGGAAGGTCTATCGGGAGGAGACAACCAAAACCCTTCTAGGGTATGTCCTTCTCGCTGGCACGCCGCCGGTCCCCTCCACATCTGGTAGCCTTGGGGCCTTAGTGGTGTGGTAGACCGCGCCTTTCCACCATTGACAGGAGGTTTTTCGGTTATTTGTTTAGCCTATTTGTTAGTATCTTATTCGGGATGTTGAAGCGACGACTACATCACCGAAGTCGGAATAAGGTCCTCTACTGTATCCTCACTCTGATGGTGCATCTAGCTCTAACGAAGGACGTGTGGAGTCGTTTAGCCACGAATCTCCTGGGATCCTGCTGTGTTAGAGTATTGTATGGACATGGTTGTTATGGTAGTTTAGGATAGTTAAGATCTTAGCCTAACTTGACTTGTACTCCAAGATGATCCCCTATACGTCTATATATACTCGCCCACGAAGCTCAATAATACATCCATCATATTCCGCCAAACTCTCTCTCTCTCATTCTACAATCTGGTCCGTTTTTATGTTGGTTGTGTGATTTTAGTTATGTCTCTTCCGATCTGTGATTGTTATCGTTGATGATGGTTACTGCTCTGTTGTGTTCGTCCTTTTTGGTGTAAGTACGATGAATTAATGTTCGTCTTTTATAACAAGTTTTGCCCGGCTCCTATGATGGAGGGTCTAGGATGGCATAGCGCCTTGACTCGCGCTAGTGATTGTAGACGTCATTAGGTGTCCATTTACCTATTTATAGTTTTTATTAATTTTGGACCTTTTTATAATGTTGTTTATGATTTATAATAGATCGGTAAAATTTGCAAAAAACGAGATCATATCTAGGCGCCACCTCATCCTCTCACCTTTGTCTGCTTGAAGTATTTAACCCTTCCCTTTGGCATGTGTCGGACTAGCTAACTCATGAATACAACATGATATGCTATCAAACAAATAGTTTAAATTCGCAAACTGGCTAAAGTGGTACAGGTAGTACTGCAATTATTGCCGCTCTATCATACTTTGAATGTGTATATTATCAATCTGAAGACCATATATGAAGGTATTGTGTTGAGTTTGGAGTGTTAAGGCCAAATATTCACAAACATCAGAGGAAGTGTTGAAGTAACATTACCCTCTTCCACTTTCCACCTGAGGTTGATGTGGAAGGGACTTTGCTACATACCGACCGGTCTACAAGTTTGAAAACCTGGCGGGACATTTCGATAGAAATTGGTCCATCAATTGCATGCACATTATCTTTCTAAACACTAAACGACAACATTTTTAACTAGCCATCTCAATTCAAATATGAAAATATAAATGTTTTCTATGTCAAACCGTTTATCCGAATTAAAATCCGTTTTCACCGTTAGGCTAGTCGTGACGAGATCTTCGAAACTAAATCCCATATTTCTATGTTCTGACAATTTTTTTTTGACCAAAAGTTATCTACCCATGACACATGAATTATCCGGGCTTCAGCATATATGTTATCCATCCAATAACATGTAAGTTATCCATCACTACAAAATTATCGATAGATCATGTATTAGGGATGAGTAACCTTTTCTATTACCCACTAGTTATCCATCATTAACACGAAAGTTATCCATGCTTTAGCATATAAGTTATCCATCCAATAACATATAAGTTATCCATCACTATAAAAATTTATCCATGAATAGAATATAAAAAGTTATCCTAACGGCTCGGCCTCGTCGTCTGTCGCCGTTCTCGCAGCGTACGGACTACTCAACTTCGAAAGGCTACTGAGTCAAACATCAAACATATTTTTTCTTAAAGAACTAAATCTAAGCTTTTTAGCATACTATGTAAATAAATGGCGTCTTATAGCCCAAACCACCCATCACACTAAGTCGCAGTGAACAACATGAAGCGCAACCAGTAGTATAGCGGCTCGACTTTGTCGTCCACCGTTGCTACCATGGCGTATGGATGACGAAGCCTCGAAAGGTTTTAAGGTACCGAGTCTTCATCGCTCGTCGACGTTAACGCATTAATGGCAATGAAATATCAGTACCCTAACAACTAGGTTACCATATTCCAATTATATTTACTTAACATGTATGAAGAACGTCTCTATCCAACATGTTATTTGATGGGTAACTTATGTATTATTGGGTGGACAACTTACATATTATGGCATGGATAACTCACGTGTTTGGGGCGGATAACTTTTGGGTTCAAATTTTTTTTCATCGAAACATATCAACATGGGATCTAATTTTGAAGATCTCGTCGCGACTAGTTCAACGGTAAAATCGGATTTTAAATCGGACAAACAGTTTGATCTACAAGACATTTTGAATTTTTGGTATGATTCTAAACTGACTTGACAGCACGTGTTCACACTTCCTACCAGTTTTTGCAAACCACCGACCGGTCTAAAAGTAGAATTCCCAAAAAGAAACGGTTTTTCTAGACTCAAACCGGTCTGAGATTGGCAAAAACCGGCGGGCTCACAGGAGCCCTTGATTTCGCATCCAACGGTTTCGAACAACGTTGCGCGGCCGCGCGGTTGGTTGCCCTCTATCAATGCGGCACACCTGGGGCCCTTTTCCCTATTCACCTGGGGCCCCACTCGTCATCCTCTCCACCCCTCCCACTTCCCCCTCCCACTTCTCCCGACCGTTTCGGGAATCGCGGTGCCCTCTCTCCTCTTCTTCTCCTCCGGCGATTTGAAGGAGGATACTGCAGTTACAGTCGGTCGCTCGTCGATTCTGCTCGCCATTGTCGTCGCCGACGCGTCTACTCCCTCCAGGTGTGCTCGCAAGTTCTCTCCTCCTCCTCCAGTTTCTCTCCTCCGCTGCTCCCACCCTTTTCCTCTGTCATTCTCTGTTTTCCGGCGGTTCCATTTTGTCGGGTTTGTGGTTAGGGTTGATTCCTGCAGGTCCTGCAGATTAAGGTCGTGTGTAAGTTCTATTGCGTGCGTTTTTGCCCTGTAATTTTGTCTGGGTCCTGCATGCATAGGGTTTGAAATGCTGCCTCTGATCCCCTTTTTGAGTAATGTTGTCTTGTCAGATCTGTTGTGTTTTGCTGTAGTTTTGATGTTCAGATGATGTGATCATGTGTGCTGTCCCCCATTGTCTAATGGGGATTTTGAACATTTTGGCTGATAACAACAGATCTATGCATGGGTAACAACTGTTGTATGTATGGGTAATAGTGGGATATGATCCCTTGATAACCTAAAAAATATGCATGGGTAACATTGGACAGGATCTGTTGATAACAGAAGTACTAAAGTGTAATTAGCTAAATTTTTGAATCATGTGTATTTTGAGCAAAATGCATGATAATGTTTGTGTATTGACATGGATAACTAGTGTTATGTTGGTATGATAACATCATGGTCTAATGGGGATTCTAAACATTATTGCTTGATAACAACAGATATAGCCATGGGTAACAACTGATGTATCTATGGTTAACAGTGGTATATGATCCCTTGATAACATAAAAAATGTGCATGGGTAACATTGGACAGGATATGTTGATAACAGCAGTTGTAAACTGTTATGTGGTAAAAAAATTATTCATGTCTATTTTTGAGCAAAATGCATGATAATGTCTGTGTATTGACATGGATAACTAGTGTTATGTTGGTATGATAACATTAGCTTATTATCATGGGTAATTTGTGTTCTGTTTGCATGATAACATTAGGTTATTATGATTGATAACTTATGTACCGATGGTATTGTTTTATTTTTTTCTATGAATTCTTGTGTATCATTATGGTTTAGTTTTGTATTTATTTTTTCATTTTAATTTGTTTGTAGTTGCCAGGATGCCGAGGAAACGGAAGGCTGCTGATAATGTTGTTGAGGGTGAAAAACAAACTGCCCGTAAACGTAACAGGGCATCTTCTTCTGCCGTGACCGGTTTACTGGATTTTCTATCGAATGATCAGAAGGCAGCAATTGAATCAATGGAGTTTGATAGTTTGTTAGATATCAAATGTTCATCACTGCACGACGCAGTTATGACTTGGTTTGCTAGTTTATATGACAAGCATACACGTGAATTTGTTGTGCCCGGTCGAGGAAGGATACCCCTGAACGAGGATAGTGTATTCAGATGTTTGGGTTTGCCGCTTGGGGAAGAGCCGGTTCCTTATTATGCTGATGCAGAAATTCAGGGTGCTCTTGCCCCTGCTCTTTTTCCTGATGATTCTGGCACACCTTTGAGAACTCGAGTTTTCGAAATGTTGAAGGATATGACTTCATATGGAGATGTGTTCAAGCAAGTATATGTGATGTACATTGTGTCTACCCTTTTATCACCCACCACCCGGAACCGTGTTTGCCACAAGTGCTACCCTATCATGGTAAGTTTTGGGTGTAATGTCTGTTCATTTTCAATATATGAGTTTGGCTGGTAACTTATATGTTTCTGTGTTGATAACTTTCTTTTTGTTGTTATGATAACCTGTGTGTATATAGGGGTGGTTACATTTTTTTTATGTGGTGGTGTGTAATATATGTGCAAGTTTTGATGTTATGTTGATATTTTCTTTTTCATTCTATAATTTCAGCACAACATTGGAAATGTGTCCAAGTTCCAGTGGTGCAAGTTTGTTGCTGACCAGCTGCATGAGGAGCTTTCTAGTGGTAGTCATACGCAGGCTTGCCTTTTTCTGTTGCAGGTACATGTTGCTGTTTTTATATTGTGTGAATAATACTTTCTATATTGAAATTTGTTTTATGTTTTAGTTAGTGTACTTATTATATTCCTTGTCTATTTTTTAATTTGTTTTCTTTGCAGCTGCTTTATGTTGACTCTCTAGATGTTAGTGGGTTGGATATTGATTTGCCAGAAGGGCGTTATGCTGTGAACATATGGTCAAGAGAGTTAATTGATGAAGTGTTGATTGCTGATCTGCAGAATAATGGGAATGCATATGGAAAGCTTGAGGTGTGTAATATATTTTGTAGCATTTGTGTTTTTATGTTGTTGATAACTTCTTATGTTTAACTGTTGGTAACATGTTGTATGTATGTTTGATTACATTGAGTATAAATAGTGGGTAACTTATGTGTTTATTGGGTGGTAACATGTAGGTTATCATGTGATTAAGTTGGGTAATATGTAGAAAACTGGTTGATCACATTTGCTAATTCTATATCTGTTTCTTTGTGCAGTTGAAGCCTCAGTATGGCATGAGCTTTGGTATTTTTGGTGGCGTGCAAGGGTTCAACAAATGGTTTGACACTTGTGCAAACCCTAGTTGTTCAAATGAGGTGATATTTTTAGCATTTTGAAATTGTACTTATCTTTTTATTGTCATGTTACTTTTGTTTGCTTCTTGTTTTTATAATGTTCTTGTTGTTTCCTTTCTTTTTATTTATGCAGCAAAAGTCGTAGATAGCAAATCTTGTTGGCAGTTTTGCATCCGGTATTTTTGGGTTAATGAGTAACCTTGTGCAAGGCTTGACGGCGGTGCAAGGCCATGCTGGTGCTGAAATGGCGAATCAGTTTAGTGCCCAGTTTGGTGGTCAACTTGCAACGCAACCCATTGGAGGAATATTCATGGGTGGATCTAGCTCAAGTGGTGCTCGTGGTGGTAGCTCAGGTGGTGCCCGTGGTGCTACCTCAAGTGGTGTCTGTGGAGCTAGGCTTACTCGTTCTACCACTCGTGGAAGGAATGTTCCACGCACTAATGAATTCTTGTCTCCTATTCTTCCTAGTGATAATACAATTCTGAGGGATTCAGACAGCAGCAGTTCTGACAGCAGTGGAGATGATGATGCTGAACGTTTTGTCCGTGCTGACAGGAAGGGTAAGGGTGTTGTTGGTGGTTGTGCTGGTGGTTCTTCCAATCTCCAGCTATCTTTGACTTTCCCGGAATCTAATGAAGAGCACAATAATAGTCCAGGAGCAAGATCACCTGATGATCGTCATATGTCACCACCGGAAGCTAGGTCACCTGTTGTAGATCCTGTGTCACCACCGGAAGCTAGGTCACCTGTTGTAGATCTTGTGTCACCTGTAAACCGGGTGACTGATACTCCTGTTGTGGAAAAAACCCCTATTTGTGTGTATGAAAGGTCTAGGAAGAAGAAGTCACGTCCGATTGAGGATGTTGATAATGTGGTCAATTCGCGTACTATTGAAGATATTGATAATGAGATCAAGACTATTGTCTGCAAAGTTTTGGGCCTTACTCCTGCCATGATGCGGGCTGCTTTTCAGATAGGTATGAGTGGGCATAATTATTTATCTCAGTCATTGGATAACTTTACTACCTTAGTGTTGATAATTGTATCATTTTTATCTGATAACTTGTTTTAGTTAATGTGGGTAACCTTTCTGTTTTATGTCGATAACTGTATCATTTGTTATCCGATAACTTTTTTATGTTTATTATGATAAATAAGTTATCTGATAACTTCTTTATGTTTATAATGATAACTGTAGCATTTCTATCATGATAACTTCTTTATGTTATTGTTGATAACTGTAATATTTTTCACATGATGACTTCTTTATGTTAGTGTTTATAACTGTAGCATTTCTCACTAGATAACTGTAGTATATTTCATCTGATAACTTGTTTCTGTTCATGTTGGTAACTTTTCTATTTTCTGTTTATTATGTTCTGATTTTTTGTTTTTTGTTGGCAATTATTTATTACAGCAAGAAATTACTGAAGAAGGCATTGGTGCCTGCATCAAGGTCTTCACCACGGTTGGCAAAACAGCGTTCTGCAGATGAAGGCACATCTGTTATAGATGTTGATGCATCCTCTCCTATTCCTTCGCCTAGTCGTGTCGAAGGACATTCTAATGTTGTTGCAACTCCTGATGTTGTGGATGCGCCTGTTTTGAATGTTGAAGAGGTTATATCTGGTGGAGAAACATGTGGCAATGGTGGTGCTTCTGAAGACGTTGCTGTGACGAGTGCACCTGCTACAGTTGTAGTAGGATTATCTGTTGATGTGGCAATGGATGTATCTGAACCAGTCTCGGGAGCTGCAGTGATTATGCATACCATTGATTAGCCTGTTAGCAGCAGCTTTGTAAATATCATGGCAAACGAGACGGAGAACATCACGGAAGTTGCTGATGCCACTAGAGATGCCCCTCATGTTGATGCCAATGTTGATGATGCCCCTCAAGTTGATGCCAATGTTGATGCAGGTGCAGGTGGTTTTGTTTGTCCTGATGGTGTTGTTCTTGTCCTTGCGTCATCGATGTTCACCAACATTGCAGCGGGTTCTACTTCTGTTGATGTTGTTGCAAGTCCTGTTGTTTGCTCGCTTGGAGATCCATCAACCCAGGGTGAGAGTGAAAACGAGCCTTCTGTCTTGGATGATAGTACCCAAGAAGATGTACAACCTGTTTTATCTGCTCCTTTGGTTCCTGCGTCTAGTCTTTTTGACCCCCCTGTTAGGAAGCAGTCCAGTGTGCTCGAGACATCTGCTGGTCCTTCGAGTGGTGATGGAAGTTCTGAAGCTGAAGTCACTGTTATCAAGAAAGCAAAATTGGTTGCTCGTGATGGAAAGCTGAGTCTTGCTGCTGGGATACCATTGCATGTTTATAGGAATGTTGTTTCGTATTTTGTGCCTGATGCGGATCCTCCTGTTTCTCCTACTGCTGGTGCCCGTGCAGAGCCTGCTCGTACTGTTGGTGTCTTTGTGCAGCCTGCTACTACTGCTAGTGCACCTGCGCAGCCTGCTCCTGCTCAGCCTGATCTTCGTATTGTTGCACAAGGTTATTCTAGTGTTGTCCCTGTTTCTCATCACATTTCTGCTTATCCCGGTGATTTATTCCATGTTTTTGAAGCAGAAGATGTTCTTCCTTTGTCTTGGGCACCTTCTCCCAGCACTGGTACATACTTTCACCCTGATAACTTTATATATATGCCCTGGATCACTTTTATATATTAGTGCTGATAACTGTGTCTTATTTATGTTGGTAACCTACAGTGTTTTTTGTTTTTCAAAGTTTTAAAATGCTTGCAACTTTATTATATATTTGTCTTATATGATTTTTTTTGTAATGTAAAACTTTATTCTCTTAATTATGATTTATTTCATAGTGTATGATGTGTCTTTATCATTTTGTGCATTTTTTGGTTTGTACTGATAACTTTATTTATATGCCCTTGATCACTTTTATATACCAGTGATGATAACTTTAGCTTATTTATGTTGGTAACCTACACTGTTTTTATTCTGATAACTTTTAGTAACAGATTATATGATATTAACAATTTGTTTTGTTGTGTCCCTTTTTCTTCTTGTCTTTCTTTTGGAACATATTCTATGCAGCTGTTAACTTATTGAACTTACCGAAAACGGGTGGTGATAAAAATTAGGGTGCGGACGGATCTAGTTAAATGTCCCTTTTGGATGAGAAAATTGAAGATCATCGTTGTGATGGCTGTTTTGGGGCTTAGGTTTCAAACTTGAAGATCATGATTCAGTTTCATGGCTATTTGGATCTATGTTATGACAGTCGTAGTTAAAATTAGGTTTCAACTTATGGGAACTTTTATTTTGTGATATGTTGTTGATGGAACAATTTGTGCTGTAATTTGTATGACTCTATGTTTGTGTGATGTAATTAAACTACCTTTTATTGTTTTATATATGTTATGTTTTTTAATTTTTTTTATGGTGATAAACATGTGGTTTTATTTCTTTTTCCACGTGGGTTCTGCCATTTCTATCCTTTTTCATTTGGATATTTCCTTTGTCCGTTCTTTATTCTTTTTGTAGTGTATCAACAAAAAGTTGATTGTAATAGCAAAAAGCCGGTAAATGATGAAAATGTAGTTATTTCTCTTGATGATCTGGTGGGTGAAAAGATTGGTTATCAAGCTGTTCGAAGTTTTACGAAAGATACCAAACAGTTAAACCAGACTAGTTGTTCCGTTCCAGGTATCTAAACAAAATTGTTTAGTTATTATTTATGTATTTTGAATGTATATTTTTTATAAGTTGTACTAATTTTTTTGTTGTAGTTGTAGTTGTTCCTGATTATTCTACTCCTGGTATCAGTTCTGCTCTTCCAGTTGTTGTTCCTGGTAGTGTTACACCTGCGACGCGACTGCGTACTGTTAGACTTATTCATCCTGTCAAGTCTCTTCTTCCTCCGTTCTCCTATGTTAAGACAACTGCAGAAGAAGATGCATTGTATAAGAAGATTATCATACACACGCGTGATGCGAATAAGTCGAAGATTAAAAATTATGTACATGTTTTTTTATAATATTCTATCCCTTTTAGTATTCTCTGTGGGTAACGTTTAAATGCTACCATTGGTCACTTCTAATGTTTCATGCTTGATAACTTAACTTTATATGTTATCTGGTTGATAAGTTGTAGTATTACTGGTGGGTCACTTGTAGTATTTTAGTGGATAACTCTTAGTTTAACAGTGGATAGCTTGAATCTTTTCTTTGTTGTTAGTTGTTTACTAACCTGTATTACTACTTGTGTATCATTTTATTCTTCTAGTTGCTGAACTTTATGGTTTTAATTGTGGATCATTTTTAATATTTATGGTTGATAACTTTACCTTTTTATTTGTACCTCGATGATAAGTTGTACTAATACTGTTTGGCCAGTACTAGTTTTGTTTGGTAACTCTTTTGTTGTTATTTCAGTGGATAAGTTGAACTTTTTTTACTGGTTTGATAACTTGTACTACTACATGTTGATTACTTGCACTATTTGTTGGTGATAACTACTGGTTTTAATATTGGATAACTTGTATTCTAATCATTAATTGTTTTTTGCAGCACATCAATTTGTAACATTGATCAAATGTGGGTGACAACTAGTGATTTTGCTGAAAGTGTGATGCCATATGGCGAGCTTTCTAACAATATGTGTGATCTCGCTATTTCTGCAATGCAAGATAATTGCCCGTCCAACAAGATAATTTTTCCTTATATCGTTACTAAATATCTGTTAGAGGGGAGATTCACTGCAAATCTTGTTCGAAGGTCGTTCAGGAGAGATGATAACTATAAACTGAGCCACAAACATATGGTATGCTATCTAATTTGATTTGATTTTTATTTTTATAGTATGCAGTTGATAAGTTCAGGCATAGTGTATGATAACCATTGCTTATGTTGTGTTGATAACTCTTTCATTTCTGTCTGGATAACCATTGTTTTTTCTACACGTGCATTTACTTATCTTATGTTCATTTTTTTCTGTAGCTTTGCTTTGTTGTCCTTCAGGTTCT
This sequence comes from Avena sativa, assembly GCA_916181665.1. NCBI lineage: Eukaryota > Viridiplantae > Streptophyta > Magnoliopsida > Poales > Poaceae > Avena > Avena sativa. The sequence goes on from OV702282.1 coordinate 295,732,664, forward strand.
AGGGACTAAAAAGGACCCTTTGGGTCATTGGTACATGCTTTCTGTTAATATGCCTGTCAAAAGGTTTGAGATTCTTGACTCGCTCCGTGGTGAAGCTAATGTAGAAATGATTGAACATGCGACCAAACTAATGCAAGCAATAAAGAAAATGTATATCGTCAATTATTCTGATTCTAGAAGACAGATTGAAGATTTTGAGTTGATGCATGTCCCTGTTCCTAGTCAAGTTGACAGGTTAGTTGGCCGGTTAGTTTTGTACGCATGTAATTTTATTTTGTTTTTGTATAATCATTTATACTATGTTTGTTTATTCACTGTTTATTTTCTGTTTTTCAGCACTGATTATGGGTTCTTCATGCTTAAGAACCTTGAGTTGTGGAATGGAAGCGTTGTGCCTTGTATTTCTCAAGATATGATGCCGGGAATTAAGAAAAATATGACTTCTTTTTGGTTGAACCATCCTCGTAATGTTCTTCTTAATTGGAGGTCACTTTTGGAAGAAAATAAGTTCTGAGGTATATTTTTGCCAAGTTTATCCATAATTTTACATGTTTGTTATCCACACTCTTAAATGTTTGTTATCATGTCATATTTCTGTTAGTTATCCACACTGTGTTAAATAAATTACCCACCTTATACGGGGTTTTTGTATATATGAGTGTTTTTTATGCTTTCTTTCTAGTGTCAATTTTGTTTGTGGTATAATTTCAACACATAGTTATGGATAAATGTACTTTTTATTTGCCTGATAACTTCTATTAGTATGCATTGATAACTGTTGTGTTCGTTGGTTGATAACTTGTAGTCATATGTATGGATAACTTCTGTTTTTAAATAGTATATTAATGTTTAGTGTTTGGTAACTTTTTATATATACGCATTGATAACTGTAGATTTAACCAGTGGCTAACCTTTTATTTTTTGTATGCATTGATAAGTGGTGTCTTATGTGATGGATAACTTGTACTCATATGCATGGATAACTTCTGTGTTATCTTGTGGATATTTTGTACTCATATGCATGTATAACTTGAAAACCACAGAATGTACAGCATGAACTATCATATATAGAAATAACAAATATATCGTTATCATTTTCTGTTACATAAACATTCTAGATTTGATATCCTAGGAGCTTCAACCTTTCCTGGCATTTGCGGATGGTGTGACCTTCTGCACCGCAGTGGCTGCATTTCTTTGATTTATTCGTAGCAAGGTCTAGTGGATTTTTGTTTGCTATTTGTCGTGGTCTCCCTTTGGTTACTGACTTCTCTGGGTTCTGAATGTGCTTTGTTGATGACATGTGAGATCCTGATGTGCTTGTTGTTTGAAGTGCTGCATAGTTGCTTGTTGACTGTGCCCTGTTTGGTGGGGCAGTTGTCGAAGGTGTCATGCTTGCTTCGTTTGGAGCACTAGACGATGGCACAGTAATCGCTTCATTTTCGGCCTCTCTTTTCTTCTTCTCTTCTCTTCTTGCTATCACATCTAGCTCTTGTTTCATTTCCTTCAAGTGTTTCCTGATGATTTTTCTTCCATCATCTGTCTTTACTCCTATCTTTGCAGCTCTGGCAAACTCTTGTCTGAATGATGCAAATAGCATCATATTTCTTGAGTCTTCAGGCATCTCTTTCTTCCCTTGTTTTTGTTTGTCATGTGGTTCAGCTAGGATAGTTTCCGCGTCCAATGTCCACCTTTTCAGTATGTACATTTCTGGGATTTGATGGACTTTTATATGCGTCATCACTTTTATAATGTGGCAGCATAGCATACCATCACGATCGAATTTGCAGCAATTGCATTCATATGTTCCTTGTTCCCAGTCTGCAAATACCCTATAACTTCTGTAACCATAGGGTGGAACCGGTATCCCTGTTATGCTCAGTTCAAATTGGTATCCGTTGAGGTGGTCGCATTGGTATGACATGCTCTTTCGCATTTCGCTCTGAAACCTGAAGAAGATTTTCCTTGTGTATGCTTTTTCCATTTGTCTCTCCATAATGCTTCCACACCACCACACCGGGTCTGTCAAAGCTGTATCACACTCTGCCTTTAGCTCAGCATTGTAAATCTTTTCTTGTACTGACATGTATTGTTGTACAAACTCATAAATGGAGTTGCTTGGTTTGACGTAACGCTTGAGCACTGCGTTGAATCCTTCGCTTCTTGCTGTAGTCTGAAGGAATGGGAAAAAGGCGTGCATAAAGTACGCTGGTACCCAAACCTTTCTTTGTTCCCACAGTGAGAACAAATCCACATTGTCACGGACATTATGAGTATTTATCATATGCATCCAAGCCTCCTCAAATTCCTTGGGTGACAAGCTGTTGTTCACACATGCATTGAAAGCGTCGAGCAGCTCTGGGTGGTTGGCCATGAATGTCCCTATTTTCTCAGTTGCATTCTGGATGACGTGCCATCTGCAATTCCTGTGAGTTGCATCCGGGAAAACAGCGCTTATAGCACTAGCCATGGCAGCGTCTTGATCTGTTATTATATTTTTTGGTGCTAAGCCGTCCATTGCCAGTTTGAACATTTGAAACAGCCACACAAAGTTGTCCTTGAGCTCTCGACGCACGAACCCGCATCCAAACTGAATCGATAGTCCATGGTTGTTTATCCCAATAAATGGAGCGCATGGTAGTTTATACCGGTTCGTTAGGTAGGTAGTGTCGAACGATATGCAATCGTTGTATCCAGACTTGTATGCTCTTCGTGATGCCCCGTCTACCCAAAACAAGTTCTCAACCCTGTCGTCTTCATCAAGTGTAAATTTGTAGAAGAAATCTGGATCTTCTGCCTTCATCTTTTCGAAGTATGCCAAGGTGTCTTGCATGTCGTGGTGATTGTTTTCACTGCGAAAAGATGCTCTTAGGTTCGCCACATCTTTTTATATGTATGGCACATCATTCAGACTGCCGTAGAAACTTGCCATCAGCTGCATCTGTCGGCATGTTTCGATGTTGCATGCATGAAGCATCCGCAAGAACACCTTTTCTTCTGCTGGTATGTTTCGGTGTGAACGCAAGAACCTTGTTAATGAAGGTTTTATTATCAGGGGATGGTTATGATCATCCGATGAATGCTGAACATACCACCATGCATCCTTTCTCTTTACATACAAGTGTGTTGTACACCCAGTCCTTGGATATGTATTTTTTTCCTCTTCTTGACACATGATTTTGGGTTCTGGGTGTCTTCCTTTTCTTCGTGAGGTTTACCAGCTTTTGTGCACACAAGATATGCCTTGTTTAGCTCATTTCTTGCGTATTTTCTTGACCAATCTATCCTTATTCCGAAACCCTTCTGCTGTGAATACGCCCTGTAGTGTTCTCTAGCTGATTCAAAACTGTCAAAGTGCATTCCATTTGATGGTGGTTGAGGTGTGGAATGTACTTCATCTCTTGCATCATTATTTTCTGCATTATTCTCCCCATCCTCATTTGAATCTGCCGTGTGTACTGTTGTTTCTTCGATTGTCCCATCCGTTGCTGTTTCTTGCAGCTTGTTCAACTATAGTATACATGCAGTCGTTGCCAGTATGTTCTTCAATTTGGACATCACCTGTTATGCAAATAAACACAAGTTATCATTTCTATTTTTTTTGCAGGAATGGGTATATATAATGAGAAGTCATGGATAACACCAGTTTTAATAGGTGGGTAACTTTTTATACTAGCAAGTATTCTGTGTCATCTGTTATTTGCAATGGTCTACATCGATAAGTTGTACTCATAGTTATGAATAACTTCTGCATCTGTAGCTTTGACTAGTGGATAACGTGTACTTATGTTGCTGGATAACTATATTTTTAGCTAGTGATAACTTCTACTCATGTTGCTGGATAACTATTCTAGTATGTAAGCATGTTTAACTATAGTATAATATAGTGGATAACTTCTTTATATAAGCATGGATAAGTTCTGTTTTAGCTAGTTGATAATTTGTGCATTTAAGCATGTACTGCTCATATGTATGTATAACTGTAAGCATGGATAACTTCTGCTCATATGCATGTATAACTGCAGTTTTAAATCGTGGATAACTTATGTTCTATATGGTGGGTAACTTATGCATCTACGCATGGATAACTTATGTTCTATCTTGTTGATAACCTGTGCATGCAAGCATGGATAACTTATGTTAAAATACTGCTGGATAAGTTGATTTAGCTAGTTCATCTGGTTCTGCATTTAGGTCAATATCCATGGTTTAGCTAGTTGATAACATATGTGTGTAAGCATGGATAACTTCTGTTCTAGCTAGTTGATAACATATGTGTGTAAGCATGGATAACTTATGTAAAAATACTGCTGGATTGCATATAATCATCATACTTTCATTTACAGCATGTATAACTTCTGTTTTAGCTAGTTGATCACATATGGATGTAAACATGGATAACTTCTGTTCTAGCTAGTTGATAACATATGTGTGTAAGCATGGATAACTTTTGCATGCAAGCATGGATAACTTATGTTCTAGCTTGTTGATAACCTCTGCATGCAAGCATGGATAACTTATGTAAAAATACTGTCGGGTTACATATAATCATCATACCTTCATTTACAACTTGCACGATAGCATTTGTGTGTGAACCATCAGCATTGTCTTCTTCTATTTCTTGATCTGGTTCTGCATTTAGGTCGATATCCATGGTTTCCGATCTGTTCAACCAAAATATTCATGATGTTATAAGATTTAGTTGTTAGGACGAAGCAATTAATAGGAAATCATGTCTATTTAGTTGTTAGTTGTCCTAAATTATATGTTTTTAATGCAGGAATCAACATATACTGTCAATGAAGCTTGAGATGATTGGTTTCTTATAGTTTGAACAAGATTGGACATATGTCAGATGCAAAACTGAAGAGTAGTTATAGATGACCTGTTTTTCGTTTAGATCCATGTTGTGCAGTAGTATATTGCAATATTGAGAACCATATAGAGACGTTGCTACCAAAATCATGGTGAATTGTAGGTTTGATTTTGAGAAGTACCTGCTGTTTTTCCCTGTGTGTTCCTTTTTTTTGCTTTTTACCTGATATAGAGCGCAGTCGCCACGGTGCTCCGAGCGGTAGGGGTGGTGGTCCAAGGAAGTGACTAGAAATCACTTGACCTGCCGTGTCGTCGATGGGCAAACCGAACACGTACTGCTAAAAACCAATTTAAGGATTTCCTAATCCAAACATAGTTTTTCATATGCTTATTCCCAACAGAATTTTGGTAAAACCGGTTTCCCCAACAAATCTCCTTAAAACGTGCTTTACTAAAACTCGGCGCTAATCACCTTTATCCAAACAACCACTAAATGTACTATGGTATTGTAGCCAATATTCACGAATAGCATAAAGTAGAGAGATGCTACAAACGCGACATTGCTTGTAAGATTTCGGTCCGATGTGCTTCATCCAACCATCCATACTTAGAAGAAAGCCTAGCAAACCACCGGATTTAATTACTTGCCGTACAACCTTCATACACAATAATCTGAATCTGCCGTCCACGAGAAGAAGTTCAACATAAAGTATGAGCACTTTGATTGGACTAGTCATGTTCGTCTTCTTGGGATGACTCTAGCACTTCTAGATAGCGGACTTAATTTGGTTATGAGTAACATGTACTCCCTCCGTTTCAAAATATAAGATGTTTTAGGTTTGTGAAGAAAATGAATCTAGACTTGTTTTAGTATGTAGGTTCACTCAACTTTGGGATGAATCTACACACTAAAAGAAGTCTAGATTCATTTTCTTCACAAACCTAAAACATCTTATATTTTGAAACGGAGGAAGTAATCCCTGCCGTTAAATAGAGGCCCATGTGTCCTAAATAAAGTTGTGTGGTGTGATTAGTGATATTTTACATATAATTTGACCAACACGTAGAAAGTACCTTTTATTTCAAATATAGCATCGTCTCTGGGTTAATCCTTGTACGTACCTAATGCGATTGAGTACATTTATTAGTCGAGTTTATTACATTGTGCGATTGGGTATTCCTTGTACCCAATCGGAGCCGGTCATCTTAGTCTCGCACTGTGTTTGTATGCACCACGATGGTTTATTTCTTCACGTGTTTTTCTTGCGGTTTTTATTTTTTTTTGGTTCTCTTTTGATTATTACACATTTTTTAGCTCCACAATCGGGCCGGTCTCGGGCTGAGCAAACGGAAGGTATAAGTCATGACCAGTCTGGGCCGTCCGTCGGACCAGGCTTTTTCAGGTTTTTGTGCTCCGGGTCAGGCTCGGACCTGGGTATTTAGCATGGGGCTTTTTAGGCACGGCCTAATGCCCGGCTTGGAGCAGCAGTTGGGGAGGGGCATGAATTTTCAAACAAAAATAAAAGTTGGGAAGGGGCACAGCAGCACCCGGTCCGCACCTAAACGCAGAAAATTCGAGCCATGCAGGTGCACCCATTTTCCGGTCGCCGCAGCTAGTAATCTCATTCCTCGGTGGATCATACAAGTATTTCCCTTTTTCGTTTAAGGCGCTGGCAAATTCGATCACCAACTATAGCTGTGTTGGCAGCCTTGCATGCAGAGTCTGGCCAACAACCGATCTACTAATCACTTGCGTTGGGGATATATATCGGCTGTCATTGACCCATGTTTCTGCACCCAAGCAGTCTTGCAATCACACAAGCAGGCAGACAACACTAATAAACCATCTCAAAGAGAGAGCTATCTGTGCTCCTGCAGTACCAAGCAATGGCTTCCAATGCGAGCTTGCTGGTCATGATCATGGCGTGCACGCTCCTCCTCGCCGGCAACATGTGCCACGCCGCTCGCAACTTGGCAGACAACACCCCGGCGGCTGCTGCTCCTGCTGCTTCTGTTCCTGCTTTGCCCGCCGTGCCGACCTTGCCTACTCTACCTCCGATGCCGGCCGTGCCCGCGGCCACCGTACCAACCGTGCCGCAAATGACACTGCCGCCCATGCCAGCCGTGCCCGCCGTCACCGTACCAACCGTGCCGCAAATGACACTGCCGCCTGTGCCCACCGTCGTCATGCCGAAGCTGGCGCTGCCGCCTATGCCTGCCATCGTCGTGCCCACGGTGACGATGGCGCCCATGCCCGCCATCGCCGCGCCCAAGGTAACACTTCCGCCGATGCCCTCCATCGTCGTGCCCAAGGTGACGCTGCCGCCGATGCCCTTCATCCCCAACGTGAACGTGCCCATGCCGTTCCTGGCGCCGCCCCCATCAGCGTAGGCGCGTTCCCGCCGCCGTGCGTCCGCCGTGTCCGTGGACAGAATACAGATCACTCGGTTGCTACTGCGCGTGTATTTATTTTCTCAAATTACGTATACTATATGATGTTGTCCCTCTGGGAGTTTGCCGTGTAGTCCTTTTTGTACGCACGTCGTGTAATGTATCGTTAGCTTGAGTATTTATACTTGCTGATTTCGGCATATCATTCGTTCTTCATCATGGTTTCTACAAAGTACACGTGCCTTAGTTTTCCGTTGGTGAATTTTACCATGTAAAAAACTGAGAGTAGATGTGAAAACTGAGAGGGATCCCGTGTCATCCCCCAAGGCGACATCGGCGTGATACCACACCGCCGCCTACAAAACACCTCGTGCGGGCCCCCGTCTTCGCCACTGCCGCCGGCGTTGGCCGTGGTGGCGGCGGCCCCTGGTGCCTAAGGTACTGGGGGAAGGAGGGTGCGGCGACTTCCTCTGACGGGGCGGCTGGGGCGGCGCCGACGCAGCGGGTCATGGGCAGTGGTAAGGGCGCGACCTCGGCTGGGCAGTGGTGGTTACTCCTGCCTCGAATCGTCTGATGCGGGTGGCAATGACATGCCGTGGACATGGGCGGGCACAACATATTTGTAATGGGTATTCAAAGTCAAAAAATAAATCCAATGCATCTCAACACCTAGCTGGAACCAGTCTTTGTCTTTAAAGCTCTCTACAACAACAAACATATTGTCTTCAAATCACCACGACTCCTCTTCATCAGTATGTTCTCACCACAAATTCAGTACAGCTGCAACGACGTGAGAGGATTTAGTGACTAGCTCGCTGGTGTCTGCACTCTGCATCCCAACGCCGGTCGCTGGAATTGGTATCCTGCCAGAGTGTCGGGTCCTACTGTCTCTGGCCTCCGGTGATCCCGCCGCTCGCTGGCCCTGCTGACAGCGCTGCTGTGCCGGCCACCTCGCCTTGTAAACTCAACCAATCACTCACCGTCTCGCGTACTCCTGTGTTTCTGGACAGCCACCGTGCAAGCCTGGAGACGGACTGCCGAGTCTTGCTGGACTAGTACTAGAGCCAAACCACTGCCAGAATGTCGGCTCTTTGAAGTTCAGTGGAGATGCTATAGACTGAGAGGGCAGCTAATTTTCTTGGGCTGAATTACTGTCTACTAGTACATGATTTCTTTTGCCAAAAAATGGGTATTCAGCTGAATACCCATGAATACATGTGTGCCTGCCAATGGCCGTGGATCTAGGGTGCCCTCCAAGGCCTGTCGTCTTCCACGCGGCGCGGATTGGTGGCTTGTGAAGGACAGTGCTATGGTGGCAACACTAGATGCGTTTCTATGAGGACCTCCTCGGCGGCGCTGGCGTGCGGTAGTCATGGCGGGCGGTGGCTGGAGCGGGCCTGGCCCGGATCCGATCTGGGCCTGCTGCTGCGATGGCAGCTACTACGGTGGCCTAGCATACCATTGCATGTGTAGTACAGTATAGTCGTTGACATGATACTCACAGAACACCGTTCTGTAATATCATATTCCTCAGAGTGGTACAACAAAAATATTACGGGTCCATATTACAGACATTCACACCTTATTATTATTACAATACCAGAAGTTCAAGACTTCAAAAGATTCAACTTACAAACTAAAATATGAAGTGTTTTAGCGGATTAAAAGTAGCAACTCCGACTAGGAGTTGAGCTCAGCAGCTTATTCTATAGAGTCCATGCTGCTCGGCTCCGTTGGTTACTACTAACTAGGATACTTAGTTGGATTCGTTATCATCAACACCATAACGGATTTCGTAATCCACTCCTTCAACACCTCTGGACAGATCAGGCTCCTCGTAGAACACATATTTTTGACATTCGGCTGCATACATTGGCACGTCTTCGGGATCCTCAGAGTCTAAGCAAGGGATCAAAGGAAAGGATGAGTAACAGTGTTACCCAACAAGTTCATTATATACAAGGTGGAAAGTTTGATTCTCTAACTACCACCTCGGATTATAAATCCTTGGCACTATGCAATTTTTGTAAATCTTTCTTCAAATATTGATTTTATTATAAAAATCTATGACCATCAGCCTTCACAGGTTGACCAGAACTTTCATGGAGTTCCATTCCTGCGGCGTTTGTAGCTCCTTTCCGGAACAGAGAGTAACAAGTTACAATTCCTACACTCTACAGAGGTGCGTTACTTTACCCATGAGAGATCAACTCCTTGTTGCACAACCTGGCGTACTTTCCCGTCCACAATTCCATGATGTGGGGCTCAGTAGTTGGTCCAAGACAATCACTGAAAGGGTTTCGCGGCATAGTAAATCAAAATTTTCTACGGATGCGAACAGAGGGAAAGCCAAGATCTAATCTAGGAGATGCAAACAACGAGAGAGATTGGATTAGATCTTCATACCCTTGAAGATTCGCACAGCGGAACGTTCGTCGGAACATGGGTGATGTAGTCGTACTCGCTTCTCCTCCTCGCGATCCGATCCGATCTAGCACCACAAGTGGCGGTGCCTCCGTGAGATGCACACGTGCAGCACCTCGACGTCTCCTCCTTCCTCGGTCCAGCAAGTATGGTGGAGAGATGGATTGGATCTACAACACGACGGCGTGGTGTATATGGTGGAAAATTTCTGCAGCAGGGCTTCGCCTACAAACAGTCGGGAGGGAGAGAGGAAGGGCAGCAGGGCGGCTAGGGTTGGAGGGGAAGGTGTGGGGGGTGGTGCGCCCCCAGCCCTCTTTATATAGAGGGGTGGGGCGCAGCCCTAGCCCCTCCCCCAAGCCCAAACCGGCGGCCCCAAAGGAGGAGGAGTGGGGGGCAAGGAAACCCCCCCTTCTAGAAGCTCTATCTAGGGTTTAAACCCTCTTTGGCCGGCTGGGCCCTATGGGGCCTTGTGCCCCTGGCCCAATGCGGCCAGGGCACTCCCTCATAGGCCCATGCCCCCTCCCGGAAGGTGGGGCCACGTTGGTCCCATTCCGGAAGGTTCTAGAAGCTTCCGGTACAATACCGATTAACCCGGAACAATTCCGAACTCCAAAAACTGCACTGCCTTATATGAATCTTATTCTCCGGACCACTCCGGAACCTCTCGTGATGTCCCGGATCCCATCCGAGACTCCGAACAAAAACTCATAAACCAATTATCCAATCTATCCTAGCGTCGAGACACGTTAAGTGTGTGACCCTGCGGGTTCGAGAATATGCAGACATGATCTTCTATCAATAATCAACAGCGGGGTCTGAAAACCCATATTGACTCCCACACATTCATCGATGATCATATCGGATGAACCACGATGCCAGGATTCAATCAATCCCATATATATATATATTCCCTTCGTCTCGCGATATTTTACTTGCCCGAGATTTGATCATCGGTACCGTCATACCTAGTTCAATCTCGTTCACAGCAAGTACTTTACTCGTTCTGTAATTCGATATCACTTTGTGATTAACTCCTTACCCACATGCTTGCAAGCGGTGTTGATATCGATTATCGAGTGGGCCCGAAGTATATCTCTCCGACTTGGGAGGGACAAATTCCATCTCGATACATACAACCCAACAGATACTTTCCGATCACCTGAGAGACACCTTTATGATCACCCTCTCATAGGATAACGTTTGATGACCTCAAAGCTTTCTTCCGATACCAGGGAGTTGTATTATCTCATGGTCTAAGGAATACAATATTTGACATATGAAAAGCTTCGCAAAGACGAACACGATGACACGATCTAATTGCTTCGCTTAGTTTGGGTCTGTCCACCATATCATTCTCCCAATGATATGATCTCATTATTAATCGACAACTCATGTCCATGGTTAGGAAACCTTAACCATCATTAATCAATGAGCTAGTCCATAGAGGCGTACTAGGGACACGGTGTTGTTCACAAACCACACAAGTATTAAAGTTTCCGCTTAATACAATTCTAGCATGGAATATAAACATTATCATGAACAAGAATTATAATAATAACATCTTTATTATTGCCTCTAGGGCATAATTCCAACAGTCTCCCACTTGCACTAGAGTCAATAATCTAGTTTACATTTGGCAACAATCTCACACCCATGGCACTGAGGTGCTGATCATGTTTTACACGTGGAAGAGGTTTAGTCAATGGATCTGCGACATTCAGATCTATATGTACTTTGCTAATCTTCAGATCTCCATCTGCTATATAATCTCGGATTATATGAAACTTGCGGTTGATATGCTTGGTCTTTGGATGATATCTTGGTTCCTTAGCAAGTGCTATGGCGCCAGTGTTGTCACACAATATCTCCAGTGGGTCCAATGCACTTGGAACCACGCCAAGATCAGTGATGAAGTTTCTGATCCAAACTCCTTCACTTGACGCTTCTGCAGCAGCCATGTATTCCGCTTCTACTGTAGATCCTGCGATCACGCTTTGCTTGCAGCTTCTCCAGCTCACAGCTCCTCCATTCAAAATATACACGTATCCTGTCTGAGATTTAGAATCATCCTTGTCGGTGTCGAAACTAGCGTCGACGTAACCTTTTACGACGAGCGGTTCATCACCCCCATAGACTAAGAACATTTCTTTAGTTCTATTTAGGTACTTTAGGATGTTCTTCACGGCTGTCCAGTGTTCCACTCCTAGATCACTTTGATATCTGCTCGTCAAACTAAGAGCATTGGACACATCCGGTCTAGTACACAACATGGCATACATGATAGAACCTATGGCCGAGGCATAAGGCACTTTGCTCATAGCTTCCCTATCATTTACCGTAGCTGGACACTGAGCCTTGCTCAATATCTTACCTGACAACATAGGCACTGAACCTTTCTTTGCCTTATCCATTCTGAACCTTTTCAGAACTTTGTCTAGGTATGTACTCTGGCTTAAAGCTATCAGGCGTCTTTGTCTATCTCTATAGATTTTAATGCCCAATATATAAGCAGCTTCACCTAGGTCTTTCATTGAAAAACACTTGTTCAAATAACTCTTCACATCGTTAAGCATGTTGATGTCATTTCCAATAATCAATATGTCATCCACATATAGTACCAGAAACGTCACCGAGCTCCCACTCACTTTCTTGTAGATGCAAGCTTCATAGCAATTTGGAACAAATCCGAAGCTCTTGATCACTTGATCAAAACGAAGGTTCCAACTCCGAGATGCTTGCTTCAGTCCATAAATAGAACGCTGAAGTTTGCATACTTTATCAGCATCCTTAGGATCAACAAAACCTTCGGGTTGCATCATATACAACTATTCATCAATGTTTCCATTGAGGAACGCAGTCTTGACATCCATCTGCCATATTTCATAATCATGAAACGCAGCAATTGCTAATAAAATCCGAATGGACTTAAACATCGCTACGGGAGAGAAAGTCTCATCGTAGTCAACACCTTGAACTTGTCGAAAACCTTTCGCAACAAGCCGTGCTTTATAGACGGTAACATCACCATCCGCGTCCGTTTTCTTCTTGAAGATCCATTTGCACTCAACGGCCTTTCGGTCGCTAGGAGGGTCCACCAAAGTCCATACTTGGTTTTCGCTCATGGATCCCAATTCGGATTTCATGGCTTCTAGCCATTTCTCAGAGTCTGGGCTCATCATAGCTTCCTCATAGTTCGTAGGTTCACTGTCTTCTACTAACAAGACAGTCAAGACAGGGTTGCCATACCACTCAGGAGGGGCACGCGACCTTGTCGACCTGCGACGTTCAGTAGCAGCATTGTCTGAAGCTTCATGATCCTTGTCATTAGCTTCCTCTATTGTTGGTGCAGGCGGCACTGGAACAATTTGAGGTGCTATGCTACTGTCCAACTCAAGAGAAGGTTCAACAACCTCGTCTAGCTCTACTTTCCTCCCACTCACTTCTTTCGAGAGAAACTCCTTCTCAAGAAAGGAACCGTTCTTTGCGACAAACACTTTGCCTTCGGTTCTGTGATAGAAGGTATACCCAATAGTTTCCTTAGGGTATCCTATGAAGACGCATTTCTCCGCTTTGGGTTCGAGCTTGTCCGGCATCAACTTCTTGACGTAAGCTTCGCATCCCCAAACTTTAAGAAACGACAACTTAGGTTTAGCACCAAACCACAGTTCATACGGTGTCGTCTCAACGGATTTAGATGGTGCCCTATTTAAAGTGAATGCAGCGGTTTCTAATGCATAACCCCAAAATGATAACGGCAAATCAGTAAGAGACATCATTGATCGGACCATATCTAATAAGGTTCGATTCCGGCATTCAGACACACCATTGCGCTGTGGTGTTCCGGGTGGCGTGAGTTGTGAAACGTTTCCACTTGCTTTAAGATGCGTGAGAAAATCATAACTCAAATATTCACCTCCACGATCGGATCGTAGAAACTTAATCTTTCTGTTACGATGGTTCTCCACTTCATTCTGAAATTCTTTGAACTTTTCAAACGTTTCAGATTTATGTTTCATTAAATAGATATATGTAGGGTTCGCAGCATAGAAAACAAAAATTTTCCTACGATGTGAACTATATACCAAGATCTATCTACTAGATACAAACAACGGGCGGATGTATATCCGTAGAGAACATACCCTTGAAGACCGACAAAGCTTAACGAGTTCAACTCGTGGTTGATGTAGACGATCTCTTGCCGATCTCAAGATCGAGAGGAAGTCCTAGCGCCGCAAATCAGCAGCGCATCCGTGCTCGCACACACGTTCGAGGCACCGAGCAACCTCCGCCTCCTCGCTCCAGCGATGCAGCGGAAGCACAACTCTTTCTTGCCGAATAGCCACCGGGAACATGTATCTCGCTAGTCCGAGACCATGGGGGATAAATTCTAGAGGGGGAGAGAGATCCTTCACGAGGAGGTGTGAGAGACAAGTGAGGAAGGGGGCTCCTTTTATAGGAGGAGGGGGGGAACCCCAAGGGGGTGGCCGGCGCATGGGGCTGCCCCCTTGCCCTCCCCTCTTCATGTGGGTGGACACTCCACTCACAAAATGCCCTTTAAATTCCCTCCACTCAAAAGTCCACTCAAATTCCCATTAAATTTCCACCAAATTTAATGCAAACTCTCATTAAATAAAACTCTTTTATTTTATTCAGAATTTTGTCAATTACTTTAATGACAAACATTCACAAATAACCCCTTGCTAGAATTCTATTTCACATGCATAACCACTTTATGCAATTTCACCCGAAAACCTGTTTCGGTATCTAGTGAAATAAATTCCTGCGCTTGTTCATTCTTTCGGCATGAAACATTTGCTCCAATTGGATGTCGGTGTCTCTTAAGTGTGTCACCCTACGGTACGTGAATAATGCGGACATGATCGAGACCCCTCTCGGATCAATAATCAGAAGCGGGATCTGGAGACCCATACTGACTCCCACACATTCAACGATGACTTTCTTGTGATCGTCGGAACCTTTTACGCTAGTATATCTTAATCCCTTTGTTTCACGATATATTACATGTCCGAGATTCGATCATCGGTATCTCCATACCTAGTTTGATCTCGTTACCGACATGCACTCTTTTCTCATTCCTGTGATATAACATTCTAGTGATCAAATCACTTGCTTGCAAGCTAATCAATGTGATATCACCGAGAGGGCCCAGAGTATATCTATCCGTCATCGGGATGAACAAATTCCACTCTCGATCCATGAGCCTCAACATAACACTTTATTAGTTCTGAATCCATATTTATAATCACCCTGTTACGGTGTGACGTTTGATGTTATCAAGAAACTTTTCCGGTGTTAGTGATTGACATGATCTCATGGTCTAAGGATTAGGATCACTTCGTAAGTTGTTATAGCAATATAAACTCAATGACTTTGATCGTAATGCTATACTTCGGATGAATGTTCATCACACCATTACACTAATGTTGTGATCCCGTTATTAACAACATCCAATGTCCATGATCAGGAAACCTTGATCATCTTGTTAATCAACGAGCTAGTTTATGAGAGAGGCATAACTAGGAACTTTCTGTTTGTTTATTAAACACACATGTATTAACGTTTCCGTATTAATACAATTATAGCATGCAAAATAAACATCTATCATATACTTGGAATACACATAATAAACACTTTATTATTGCCTCTCAGGGCATATTCCCTTCAGTCTCCCACTTGCACTAGAGACAATAATCTAGTTACATAGTGATAAATCTAACACCCATTGAGTTCTGGTGTTGATCATGTTTTGCTCTAGGGAGAGTTTTAGTCAACGGATCTGCTACATTGAGATCCGTATGTACTTTACAAATCTTTATATCTCCATCCTTGACATGCTCGCGGATGGAGTGAAACCGGCGCTTAATATGTTTGGAATGCTTGTGAGACCTTGGCTCTTTGGCATTGGCAATGGCACCATTGTTGTCACAATAGATCACCATTGGGTCCAACGCGTTTGCCACCACTCCTAGTTCGGATATGAACTCCTTCATCCAAACTGCTTTCTGAGCCGCTTCTGAAGCAGCAACATATTCGGCCTCCGTTGTTGATCCCGCTACCACAGGTTGTTTGGAGCTCCTCCAACTAACCGCTCCGCCATTCATGAGAAATACGTATCCGGATTGAGACTTAGAGTCATCCGGATCGGTGTCAAAGCTAGCGTCGACATAACACTTAGCGACGAGCTCTTCTTCACCTCCACATACAAGAAACATATCCTTAGTTCTTCGTAAGTACTTAAGGATATTCTTGACCGCTATCCAGTGTTCCGAACCTGGATCCGATTGGTACCTACTAGTCAAACTAATAGCATGTGCCACATCCGGTCTTGTACATAGCATGGCGTACATTATAGAGCCTATGGCTGAAGCATAGGGGACTTTGTCCATTATCTCTCTTTCTTCCGCCGAAGCCGGACTTTGAGTCTTACTCAATGTCTTGCCTTGCAACATAGGTAAGAACCCCTTCTTACTTCCGTCCATTTTAAACTTCTTTAAAATCTTATCAAGGTATGTACTTTGCGATAGCCCTATTAGGCGCCTAGATCTATCTCTATAGATCTTTATGCCTAATATGTATGACGCTTCACCTAGGTCCTTCATTGAAAATTTGCTGTTTAGATAACTTTTAACACTGTTTAAAAGATCTATATCATTTCCGATCAATAATATGTCATCCACATATAATATCAGAAATGCCACATTGCTCCCACTCACTTTCTTGTAAATACAAGCTTCTCCATAAGTTTGGACAAATCCAAACTCTTTGATCACCTCATCAAAGCGGAGATTCCAACTTCGTGATGCTTGATTCAATCCATAGATGGATTGCTGAAGCTTGCACACCTTGTTAGCATCCTTAGGATCGACAAAACCCTTTGGTTGTATCATATACAACTCTTCTTCAATATTCCCATTGAGAAACGCGGTTTTGACATCCATCTGCCATATCTCATAATCGAAATATGCAGCAATTGCTAACATAATCCTAACTGACTTTAGCATCGCTACGGGAGAGAAAGTCTCATCGTAGTCAACTCCTTGAATTTGTCGAAACCCCTTTGCGACAAGTCGAGCTTTATAGACGGTCACATTACCATCAGCATCAGTTTTCCTTTTGAAAATCCATTTGTTCTCCACGGCCTTTCGGTCATGAGGTAGTTCCACCAAGTTCCAAACTTGATTTTCATACATGGATTCCATCTCGGATTTCATGGCTTCTAACCATTTGTTGGAATCCGGGCTCATCATCGCTTCTTCATACGTCACAGGGTCATCATTTTCATCAACCATGAAATTCATGACAGGATTTCCGTACAGCTCGGGAGTTGCACGCGTCCTGTTTGACCTGCGAGGTTCGGTAGTACTCTCTTTCGGAGTTTCATGATCATTATCATTAGTTCCCTCTTCAACAGGTGGAGCCAACTCCGGAACAACTTCCGGCGCTGCGCTACTCGCCATACTTTGAAGAGAAGGTTCCACAACCTCTTCGAGTTCTACCTTCCGACTACTCACACCTTTCGCGAGAAACTCTTTCTCTAGAAAGGATCCATTCTTGGCAACAAAAACCTTGCCCTCGGATCTGTGATAGAAGGAATACCCAATAGTTTCTTTAGGGTATCCTATGAAGACGCATTTTTCCGCTTTGGGTTCGAGTTTATCCGGTTGAAGTTTCTTCACATAAACATCGCATCCCCAAACTTTAAGAAATGACAGCTTAGGTTTGTTTCCAAACCACAATTCATACGGTGTCTTTTCAACGGATTTAGATGGTGCCCGATTTAAAGTGAATGCAGCAGTTTCTAGTACATAACCCCAAAATGACAACGGCAAGTCCGTCAGAGACATCATAGATCGAACCATATCTAATAAAGTACGATTACGACGTTCCGACACACCATTTCGCTGTGGTGTTCCGGCAGGTGTGAGTTGTGAAACAATTCCACACTCTTTCATGTGAGTGCTAAACTCATAACTTAGATACTCACCTCCACGGTCGGACCGTAGAAATTTGATCTTTCTATTACGATGATTTTCCACTTCATTCTGAAATTCCTTGAACTTTTCAAAGGTTTCAGACTTGTGTTTCATCAAGTAGATATAACCGTATCTACTCAAATCATCCGTGAAAGTAACAAAATAACGATATCCACCTCGCGCCGACACACTCATTGGACCACATACATCAGAATGTATGATTTCCAATAAATCTGTCGCCCGTTCCATTGAACCGGAAAACGGCGTTCTAGTCATCTTGCCCATAAGGCATGGCTCACATGTATCAAATGATTCATAATCAAGTGATTCCAAAAGTCCATCCGAATGGAGCTTCTTCATGCGTTTAACGCCAATATGACCTAGACGGCAGTGCCACATTATGCGGATATATCATCATTAAGTTTAATCCTTTTAGCATCAACATTATGAATATGTGTAACATTATCATCGAGATCTAATAGAAATAAACCATTCATCATCGGTGCATGACCATAAAAGATTTCATTCATATAAATGGAACAACCATTGTTCTCGGATTTAAATGAATAACCACTTCGCATCAAACACGATCCAGATACAATGTTCATGCTCAGTGCAGGCACCAGATAACATTTATTTAAGTTTATAACTAATCCCGATGGCAAGTGGAGAGGCAGCGTTCCGACGGCGATCACATCAACGCTTGATCCATTGCCGACACGCATCTTGACCTCACCCCTTGCTAGCGGTCGCTTGTTCCGCAGCCCCTGATTCGAGTTACAAATATTAGCAACTGAACCGGTATCAAATACCCAGGTGCTACTGCGAGCACTAGTCAAGTACACATCAATAACATGTATATCATATATACCTTTGTTTGCCTTGCCGGCCTTCTTGTCTGCCAGATACTTGGGGCAGTTGCGCTTCCAGTGGCCAGTCCCCTTACAATAGTAGCACTCGGAATCAAACTTAGGTCCAACTCGGGGTTTCTTTTCAGGCGCGGCAACCGGCTTGCCGCCCTTACTTCCCTTCCGTTTTCCCTTCTTGTCTTTCTTGAAACCAGTGTTCCTATTGATCATCAACACTTGATGTTCCTTTTTGATCTCCACTTCTGCAGTTTTAAGCATTGACAGAAGCTCGGGGAGAGACTTCTTCATGCCTTGCATATTATAGTTCATCACGAAGCTCTTATAGCTAGGTGGCAGAGACTGCAGAACACGATGGATGCCTAAGTCAATGGGAATCGATATTCCCAAGGACACAAGCTTATCGGCGTAACCCGACATCTTGAGTACATGCTCACTAACGGAGCTGTGCTCTTCCATCATGCAGCTAAAGAACTTTTCTGAAGCGTTGTAGCTCTCTACAGCAGCATGTGTGTCGAAAATCATTTTCAACTCACCCATTGTATCAAATGCATTGCCGTTTTCGAAACGCTTTCGAAGTTCCGGCTCTAGCCCATACAATATGCCGCAATGAACTAAGTTGTGGTCCTCCTGACGAGTCTGATAGACATTCTTCTCCTCGTCAGGGGCATCATCAAAAGGTGGGGGGCCTAATGGCGCTTCTAGCACATATTGCTTTTGTGCAGCAGAGAGGAGAATCCTCAAATTCATGGCCCATTCAGTAAAGTTGCTACCGTTCGTTGCTAGTTTCTCTTTCTCCATGAACACATTGAAATTAAAAGCAGGTGGTGCCATCTACAACAGAATTTGTAAAGTTTAGACTAAGTGTATGATAGATTGAGTTCAACTAATCTTTATTACGAATGAACTCCCACTCAAAAACGACATCCCTCGTGCCTTTTTGGTGATTACATGAACCAAATCCACTACACCAAGTCCGATCATCACGTGAGTCGGTATAGCTTCAAAGGCGAGCATCAAATGGGCATCATATCAACTATATGACTCATGCTTAACCTTTCGGTCCGTGTTCCGAGGCCATGTCTGTACATGCTAGGCTCGCCAAGTTAGAACCTTAGTATTCGCATGTGTAACTGTTTTACACCCGAAATATGGTCGTGGATCCAAGAACACCCGATCATCACGTGATGTCTTGGAGCGACGAAAACATAATCGGTGCATACTAAAGGAAGAACACATTCTTATCTTGATATTTAAATGAGGGATCATCTTATTATGCTAACAAAGCGCTAAACAAGCAATATAAGATGCTATCAAACATCATATGTTTATTAGTGAAATTATATGGTTCCCGCAGATGATCTCTATCATGTGCATCGTGGTATGATCACTATCATACCTATATGTGTAAATCCAAGGTCTATGGATTTTACACGCTATGTGTGTTGTAAGAGTATCATCTCATACTTCTACTTACAACACTACCATATCATAACACTAGCCCAGCAACAATCTAAACTAGACGCCTCTAATTTATCCATTGCAAGTTTTACGTGGCTTAGGGCTTTCGAGATAGAACCGTTCTTACCTACGAACATGAACCACAACGAGGATAATCAAATTGTTGACAACTCGCTTGCAAAATAGATATTGACTATAGTAGGAGAGACAGACACCCGCTAGCCACTTATGCAAACTAGTTGCATGTCAAGCGTGGAACAGGTCTCATGTGCGAGGACATGTAAAGTTTGTCCGGGCCGCTTCATCCCACTATGCCACCAATATCCAAAATTACAACAAAGGAGCAACAACATGATCATCATCGCCCACATACTCATATGTGTACTACCCGTGTAAAGTATCTACGCATAGATCCGGCTCTGATACCACTGTAGGGTTCGCAGCATAGAAAACAAAAAATTTCCTACGATGTGAACTATATACCAAGATCTATCTACTAGATACAAACAACGGGCGGATGTATATCCGTAGAGAACATACCCTTGAAGACCGACAAAGCTTAACGAGTTCAACTCGTGGTTGATGTAGACGATCTCTTGCCGATCTCAAGATCGAGAGGAAGTCCTAGCGCCGCAAATCAGCAGCGCATCCGTGCTCGCACACACGTTCGAGGCACCGAGCAACCTCCGCCTCCTCGCTCCAGCGATGCAGCGGAAGCACAACTCTTTCTTGCCGAATAGCCACCGGGAACATATATCTCGCTAGTCCGAGACCATGGGGGATAAATTCTAGAGGGGGAGAGAGATCCTTCATGAGGAGGTGTGAGAGACAAGTGAGGAGGGGGGCTCCTTTTATAGGAGGAGGGGGGGAACCCCAAGGGGGTGGCCGGCGCATGGGGCTGCCCCCTTGCCCTCCCCTCTTCATGTGGGTGGACACTCCACTCACAAAATGCCCTTTAAATTCCCTCCACTCAAAAGTCCACTCAAATTCCCATTAAATTTCCACCAAATTTAATGCAAACTCTCATTAAATAAAACTCTTTTATTTTATTCAGAATTTTGTCAATTACTTTAATGACAAACATTCACAAATAACCCCTTGCTAGAATTCTATTTCACATGCATAACCACTTTATGCAATTTCACCCGAAAACCTGTTTCGGTATCTAGTGAAATAAATTCCTGCGCTTGTTCATTCTTTCGGCATGAAACATTTGCTCCAATTGGATGTCGGTGTCTCTTAAGTGTGTCACCCTACGGTTCGTGAATAATGCGGACATGATCGAGACCCCTCTCGGATCAATAATCAGAAGCGGGATCTGGAGACCCATACTGACTCCCACACATTCAACGATGACTTTCTTGTGATCGTCGGAACCTTTTACGCTAGTATATCTTAATCCCTTTGTTTCACGATATATTACATGTCCGAGATTCGATCATCGGTATCTCCATACCTAGTTTGATCTCGTTACCGACATGCACTCTTTTCTCATTCCTGTGATATAACATTCTAGTGATCAAATCACTTGCTTGCAAGCTAATCAATGTGATATCACCGAGAGGGCCCAGAGTATATCTATCCGTCATCGGGATGAACAAAATCCACTCTCGATCCATGAGCCTCAACATAACACTTTATTAGTTCTGAATCCATCTTTATAATCACCCTGTTACGGTGTGACGTTTGATGTTATCAAGAAACTCTTCCGGTGTTAGTGATTGACATGATCTCATGGTCTAAGGATTAGGATCACTTCGTAAGTTGTTATAGCAATATAAACTCAATGACTTTGATCGTAATGCTATACTTCGGATGAATGTTCATCACACCATTACACTAATGTTGTGATCCCGTTATTAACAACATCCAATGTCCATGATCAGGAAACCTTGATCATCTTGTTAATCAACGAGCTAGTTTATGAGAGAGGCATAACTAGGAACTTTCTGTTTGTTTATTAAACACACATGTATTAACGTTTCCGTATTAATACAATTATAGCATGCAAAATAAACATCTATCATATACTTGGAATACACATAATAAACACTTTATTATTGCCTCTCAGGGCATATTCCCTTCAATATACCCATATCTACTTAAGTCATCGGTAAAAGTGAGAAAATAGCGATATCCACCGCGCGTCGAAACACTCATCGGTCCGCATACATCGGTATGTATGATTTCCAACAAGTCCGTTGCTCGCTCCATCATACCAGAGAACGGGGTTTTGATCATCTTGCCCATGAGGCATGGTTCGCATGTGTCAAATGATTCAAAATCAAGAGACTCAAAAAGTCCATCAGAATGGAGTTTCTTCATGCGCTTTACACCAATATGACCTAGACGACAGTGCCACAAATAAGTAGTATTATCACTATCTACTTTGCATCTCTTAGCCTCAATGTTATGGATGTGTGTTTCATCCCTTTCGAGATTTAGAAGAAATAAACCATTCACAATAGGTGCATGACCATAAAAGATGTTACTCATATAAATAGAACAACCATTATTCTCCGATTTAAATGAATAACCGTCTTACAATAAACAAGATCCAGAAATAATGTTCATACTCAACGCAGGCACATAATAACACTTATTAAGGTTTAAAACTAATCCCGAAGGTAAAACTAAGGAGAGCGTGCCGACGGCCATCACATCAACTCTTGATCCGTTGCCAACGCGCATCGTCACCTCATCCCTCGCAAGCCGCCGTCTATTCCGCAGCTCCTGTTTCGAGTTACAAATATTAGCAACTGAACCGGTATCAAATACCCAGGCACTACAACGAGGGCTAGTAAGGAAAACATAAATAACATGTATATCAAATATACCTTTGATGGTGCCAGCCTTCTTGTCCGCTAAGTACTTCGGACAGTTGCGCTTCCAGTGAACCTTGTCCTTGCAATAGAAGCACTCAGTGTCCGGCTTAGGACCAGACTTGAGCTTCTTCTCAGCAGGGGCAACGCGCTTGCCGCCGCCCTTCTTGAAGGGATTCTTTGCTCCTTCTTGAAGGTGGGCTTGTTGACCATCAACACATGATTATCCTTTTTGATGTCCACTTCCGCGGCCTTCAGCTTTGCGAAGAGCTCGGTGATCGTATCAGTGGAACCAATCTGATTATGAGTCACTACAAAACTTTTGTAGCTGGGAGGGAGTGATTGCAGAACCCTGTCAATCTTGAGCTCCTCTGGAATCGTGCATTCCAGTTGCTCAAGGCGTTGAGTGTAGCCCGTCATCTTAATGGCGTGCTCACTAACGGAACTCCCTTCCTCCATCTTGCAGTTAAAGAACTTCTCAGAGATCTCATATCTCTCAGAACGAGCCTGAGTCTGAAACATTGTTTTCAGCTCTTCGAGAATCTCAAAGGGCCCGGGATAGTCTTCAAAACGATTTTGAAGTTCCGGTTCCATAGCAAACAACATGGTGCTCTTAATCACACCATAATCATCTTTGCGCAACTGATAGACAGCTTTCTCATCAGCCGGCGCAGTTGCAGCAGGGGGGTCACCTAACGCTTTACCAAGGACATAGTCCTTTTGACCGCCAGAGAGAATGATTCTTAGATTGCGGAACCAATTGGTGAAGTTAGACCCATTGTTTCTAAGCTTTTCCTTCTCAGCGAAAACGTTGAAATTGAAGTTGGATTTAGCCATTTGATCGACAATATTTGCAAGTACAAATTAGACTATGTTCATGATAACTAGTTCAACTTTTAATCAAATTACTAGATGAACTCCCACTAAATTCAACATCCCTCAAGTTGTTTAGTGAACACGATCCAAATTCACCACACCTAATCCGATCATCACGAGAAGAGATGTGGTTTCAATGGTGGACAACGAAGTGTCGATCATATCATTCATATGACTCATGCTTAACCTTTCGGTTCATGTGTTCCGAGGCCATGTCTGTACATGCTAGGCTCGTCAAGTTAGACCCAAGTATTTCCGCGTGTGCAAAACTGGCTTGCACCCGTTGTATGTGAGCGTAGAGTCTATAGCACCCGATCATCACGTGATGCTTGGACACGACGAACTTTCGCAACGGTGCATACTTGGGGAGAACACAGTTTTTATCTTGATATTTAATTGAGGAATCATCTTATAATGCTACCGTCGCGATCTAAGCATAATAAGATACATAAAAGGATAAACATCACATGCATATAACTTTATGTGACATGGTATAGCCAATCTTCGCGCAATGATCTCCATCTTGTGCGTGCCGGCATGATCTCCATCACTCCACCATGATTGCCTCCACCACGAATAGCAACTACAACTATTGCTAACTACTTAGCGATAAAGTGAAACTATTACATGGCGTATAATAAGTTGACACACAGGTCATACACAATTATAACGACAACCATATGGCTCCTGCCGGTTGTGTACTCATCGACATGCAAGTCGTGAAACATTACAAAACATGATCATCGCATACAATATACACATCACATCTTGGGCCATACCATACCACAGAAAACACTCCCTGCAAAAACAAGTTAGACGCCTCTACTTTGTTGTTGCATGTTTTACGTGGCTTATGGGAGTAGATGCTAAGAACGATTCTTACCTACGGAAAGCCACAACGGTGATATTATGGTTGCCAAACTCCGGTGTTAATCCCATGACAACTATAGTGAGAGAAACTGGCATCCACCAGCCGCATGTGTGGAACAAGCCACACGTCAAGTGCGGAGTCGGTCTCGCGAACGACGTCGCGTAAGGTTGGCCTGGACCGCTTCAATCTCACTATCCCGCGTCATAAGAAGAACACAAACAAGAGGCTTGCAACAGAAAACATCAACGCCCGCAACAACCATGTTGCGTTCTACTCGTGAAACACATCTACGCATAGATCTAGCTCTGATACCACTGAAAGGGTTTCGCGGCATAGTAAATCAAAATTTTCTACGGATGCGAACAGAGGGAAAGCCAAGATCTAATCTAGGAGATGCAAACAACGAGAGAGATTGGATTAGATCTTCATACCCTTGAAGATTCGCACAGCGAAACGTTCGTCGGAACGTGGGTGATGTAGTCGTACTCGCTTCTCCTCCTCGCGATCCGATCCGATCTAGCACCACAAGTGGCGGTGCCTCCGTGAGATGCACACGTGCAGCACCTCGACGTATCCTCCTTCCTCGGTCCAGCAAGTATGGTGGAGAGATGGATTGGATCTACAACACGACGGCGTGGTTTATATGGTGGAGAATTTCTGCAGCAGGGCTTCGCCTACAAACAGTCGGGAGGGAGAGAGGAAGGGCAGCAGGGCGGCTAGGGTTGGAGGGGAAGGTGTGGGGGGTGGTGCGCCCCCAGCCCTCTTTATATAGAGGGGTGGGGCGCATCCCTAGCCCCTCCCCCAAGCCCAAACCGGCGGCCCCAAAGGAGGAGGAGTGGGGGGGCAAGGAAACCCCCCCTTCTAGAAGCTCTATCTAGGGTTTAAACCCTCTTTGGCCGGCTGGGCCCTATGGGGCCTTGTGCCCCTGGCCCAATGCGGCCAGGTCACTCCCTCATAGGCCCATGCCCCCTCCCGGAAGGTGGGTCCACGTTGGTCCCCTTCCGGAAGGTTCTAGAAGCTTCCGGTACAATACCGATTAACCCGGAACAATTCCGAACTCCAAAAACTGCACTGCCTTATATGAATCTTATTCTTCGGACCACTCCGGAACCTCTCGTGATGTCCCGGATCCCATCCGAGACTCCGAACAAAAACTCATAAACCAATTATCCAATCTATCCTAGCGTCGAGACACGTTAAGTGTGTGACCCTGCGGGTTCGAAAATATGCAGACATGATCTTCTATCAATTATCAACAACGGGGTCTGGAAACCCATATTGACTCCCACACATTCATCGATGATCATATCGGATGAACCACGATGCCAGGATTCAATCAATCCCATATATATATATTCCCTTCGTCTCGCGATATTTTACTTGCCCGAGATTTGATCGTCGGTACCGTCATACCTAGTTCAATCTCGTTCACAGCAAGTACTTTACTCGTTCCGTAATCTGATATCACTTTGTGATTAACTCCTTAACCACATGCTTGCAAGCGGTGTTGATATCGATTACCGAGTGGGCCCGAAGTATATCTCTCCGACTTGGGAGGGGCAAATTCCATCTCGATACATACAACCCAATAGATACTTTCCGATCACCTGAGAGACACCTTTATGATCACCCTCTCATAGGATGACGTTTGATGACCTCAAAGCTTTCTTCCAATAGCAGGGAGTTGTATTATCTCATGGTCTAAGGAATACAATATTTGTCATATGAAAAGCTTCGCAAAGACGAACACGATGACACGATCTAATTGCTTCGCTTAGTTTGGGTCTGTCCACCATATCATTCTCCCAATGATATGATCTCATTATTAATCGATAACTGATGTCCATGGTTAGGAAACCTTAACCATCATTAATCAATGAGCTAGTCCATAGAGGCGTACTAGGGACACGGTGTTGTTCACAAACCACACAAGTATTAAAGTTTCCGCTTAAGACAATTCTAGCATGGAATATAAACATTATCATGAACAAGAATTATAATAATAACATCTTTATTATTGCCTCTAGGGCATAATTCCAACAATCAGTGCCTCCTTCGCGACCTCGCATGCCTCCTTGGTGTACACCATGCCCACATAATGAATTACGGCAATGGTACAAACCGTTAGATGCCAGAACTATCGTGGGACGATGAGGGTTCCCACCCATATGCTGCCTATCCTCTACGAATTACCAATTAATATGCACGCTACGAGGATAACAGCCACGACCTGCACATCTGGCTTCATGCGAGAGGAAGAAGATACAGCTGACTTCTCCGTCCCATTCCAAATCTCATGTCTAACACGTAATATACGGCGCTAGAATCACTGATGTCATGGGTTATTAAGTCCCTAATTGATCATTATTGTTGCAATTAGAACTCTAAGTTCTATTGCTCCATTATATCATCACTTGGATGATATCTATGATTTATTTATTTGTGAAATTAATATTTTATTTATTTTAGAGTATATATGATAACACACAATTTGCAAATACTTTGATAAAGACTCTTCAAAGGATATGAGCAAGTGATGAACTTGCCTTGTGATGGCAAGGTAGTGAAGTCTGATGCTTGCACTGGACCTTGAGCTTCTTGTTGGAATTATGCCCTAGAGGCAATAATAAAGATGTTATTGTTATAACTCTTATTCATGATAAAGTTTATATTCCATGCTAGAATTGTATTAAACGGAAACTTTGATACTTGTGTGGTTTATGAACAACACCGTGTCCCTAGTACGCCTCTATGGACAAGCTCATTGATTAATGATGGTTAAGGTTTCCTAACCATAGACATGAGTTGTCGATTAATAATGAGATCATGTCATTGGGAGAATGATATGATGGATAGACCCAAATCAAGCAGAGCAATTAGATCGTGTCATCGTATTCATCTTTGCGAAGCTTTTTCTATGTCAAATATTGTATTCTTTAGACCATGAGATAATGCAAGTCCCTGGTATCGGAAGAAAGCTTTGAGGTCATCAAACGTTATCCTATGAGAGGGTGATCATAAAGGTGTCTCTCAGGTGATCGGAAAGTACTTGTTGGGTTGTATGTATCGAGATGGTATTTGTCCCTCCCAAGTCGGAGAGATATACTTCGGGCCCACTCGGTAATCGATATCAACACCGCTTGCAAGCACGTGGTTAAGGAGTTAATCACAAAGTGATATCGGATTACGGAACGAGTAAAGTACTTGCCGTGAACGAGATTGAACTAGGTATGCCGATACCAACGATCGAATCTCGGGCAAGTAAAATATTGCGTGACGAAGGGAATATATATATGGGATTAATTGAATCCTGGCATCGTGATTCATCCGATATGATCATCGATGAACATGTGATAGTAAATATGGGTTTCCAGATCCCGCTGTTGATTATTTATAAAAGATCATGTCTGCATATTCTCGAACCCGTAGGGTCACACACTTAACGTGTCTCGACGCTAGGATAGAATGGATAAATGGTTTATGAGTTTTTGTTTGGAGTCTCGGATGAGATCCAGGACATCACGAGAGGTTCAGGAATGGTCCGGAGAATAAGATTCATATAAAGGAAATCAGTTTTTGGATTTCGGAATCGTTTTCGAGTATTCGGTATTGTACCGGAAGGTTCTAGAAGCTTTCGGAGTGGGACCAACGTGACCCCACTTGTCAGAGGGGTGCGTGGGCCTACGAGGGAGTGCCCTGGCTGCTTTGGTCCAGGGGCACAAGGCCCCATAGTCCCAGCCGGCCAAACCCTAGGGGAAACCCTAGGGAAACCTTCTAGAAGGAGGGGGGAAACTTGCCCCCCACTCCAACCCTTGGGGCCTCCGCCCTAGGGCTTGGAGGAGGGGCCAAGGGGGTCGTCCTGCCCCTATATACAGAGGGCAGGGGCGCATTCCTCCTTCCCTACTCCTCCAACCCTAACCGCCATCCTGCTGCCCCTCCACCTCTCTCTCTCGACTGCGCGTAGGCGAAGCCCTGCTGCAGAAACTCTCCACCATAGCACCACGCCGTCGTGTTGTAGATCCAATCTATCTCTCCACCCCACTTGCTGGACCAAGGAAGGAGGAGACGTTGCGGCACAGTACGTGTGCATCTCTCGGAGGCGCCGCCACTTGCGGCGTTGGATCGGATCGGATCGCGAGGAGGATAAGGCGAGTACGACTACACCAACCACGTTCTGTTGAACGTTTCCGCTGTGCGATTTCCTCAAGGGTATGAAGATCTCATCTATCCCTCTCGTTGATTGCATCTCCTAGATTAGATCTTGGCTTTCCCGTTTGCATCCGTAGAATTTTTTTGATTTACTATGCTACGAAACCCTTCAGTGGTATCAGAGCTAGATCTATGCGTAGATGTGTTTCACAAGTAAAACGCAACATGCTTGTTGCGGACGTTGATGTTTTCTGTTGCAAGCCTCTTGTTGTGTACTTCTTATGACACGGTATAGTGAGATCGAAGCGGTCTAGGCCAACTTTACGCGACCTCATTCACGAGATCGGCTCCGCACTTGACGTGTGGCTTGTTCCACACATGCGGCTGGTGGATGCCAGTTTCTCTCACTATAGTTGTCATGGGATTTACACCGGATGTTGGCAACCATAATATCACCGTTGTGGCTTTCCGTAGGTAAGAATCGTTCTTAGCTTGTTACTCCCATAAGCCACGTCAAACATGCAACAACAAAGTAGAGGCGTCTAACTTGTTTTTGCAGGGAGTGTTTCTGTGATATGGTATGGCCCAAGATATGATGTGTATGTTGTATGCAACGATCATGTTTTGTAATATTTCACGACTTGCATGTCGATGAGTACACAACCGGCAGGAGCCATATGGTTGTCTTTATAATTGTGTATGACCTGTGTGTCAACTTCTTATACGCCATGTAATAGCTTTACTTTATCGCTAAGTAGTTAGCAATAGTTGAAGTTGCTATTCGTGGTGGAGGCAATCATGGTGGAGTGATGGAGATCATGCTGGCATGCACAAGATGGAGATCATTGCGCGGATATTGGCTATACCATGTCACATAAAATTATATGCATGTGATGTTTATCCTTTTATGTATCTTATTATGCTTAGATCGCGACGGTAGCATTATAAGATGATTCCTCACTTAAAGATCAAGATAAAATTGTGTTCTCCCCATGTATGCACCGTTGCGAAAGTTCGTCGTGTTCAAGCACCTCGTGATGATCGGGTGCTATAAACTCTACGTTCACATACAACGGGTGCAAGCCAGTTTTGCACACACGGAAATACTTGGGTTTGACTTGACGAGCCTAGCATGTACAGACATGGCCTCGGAACACACGAACCAAAAGGTTAAGCATGAGTCATATGAATGATATGATCGACACTTTGTTGTCCACCATTGAAACCACATCTCTTCTCGTGAAGATCGGATTAGGTGTGGTGAATTTGGATCGTGTTCACTAAACAACTTGAGGGATGTTGAATTTAGTGGGAGTTCATCTAGTAATTTGATTAAGTTGAACTAGTTATCATGAACATAGTCTAAATTGTGCTTGCAAATTTTGTAGATCAAATGGCTAAGTCCAACTTCAGCTTCAATGTTTTTGCTGAGAAAGAAAATCTTAAGAACAATGGGTCTAACTTCACCAACTGGTTCCGCAATCTGGGAATCATTCTCGTTGGCGGACAAAAGGACTAGCGCTAGGTGACGCCCCTGTTATAGATGCGTCGGCTGATGAAAAATCTGTTTATCAGTCGCGCAAAGATGATTATGGTGTGATTAAGATCACCATGTTGTTTGTTATGGAATCGGACCTTCAAAATCGTTTTGAGGAGTTTGCCGGGCCCTTTGAGATTCTTGAGGAACTGAAAACCATGTTTCAGACTCAGGCCCGTTCTGAGAGATATGAGATCTCTGAGAAATTCTTTAACTGCAAGATGGAGGAAGGGAGTTCCGTTAGTGAGAACGCCATTAAGATGTCGGGCTACACTCAACGTCTTGAGCAACTGGACTGCAAGATTCCAGAAGAGCTCAAGATTGACAGAGTTCTGCAATCACTCCCTCCTAGCTACAAAGGTTTTGTAGTTAGTCACAATAAGACTGGTTCCACTGATACGATCACTGAGCTCTTCGCTAAGCTGAAAGCTACGGAGGTGGATATCAAGAAAGATAATCATGTGTTGATGGTCAACAAGCCCCCTAGCTTTAAGAAATGTAAGGGTGCAAAGAAGTCCTTCAAGAAAGGCAGCAGCAAGTGCGTTGCCCCTGCTGAGAAGAAGCTCAAGTCTGGACCTAAGCCGGACACTGAGTGCTTCTATTGCCAGGACAAGGGTCACTGGAAGCGCAACTGTCCAAAGTACTTAGCGAACAAGAAGGCTGGCACCATTAAAGGTATATTTGATATACATGTTATTGATGTTTACCTTACTGGCGCTCGTTGTAGTGCCTGGGTATTTGATACTGGTTCAGTTGTTATTATTTGTAACTCGAAACAGGAGCTACGAAATAGACGGCGGCTAGCAAGGGATGAGGTGACGATGCGCGTTGGCAACGGATCAAGAATTGATGTGATGGCCGTCGGTACGCTCTCCTTAGTTTTACCTTCGGGATTAGTTTTAAACCTTAATAAATGTTATTATGTGCCTGTGTTGAGCATGAACATTATATCTGGATCATGTTTATTGCAAGACGGTTATTCATTTAAATTGGAGAATAATGGTTGTTCTATTTATATGAATAACATCTTTTATGGTCATGCACCTGCTATGAATGGTTTATTTCTTCTGAATCTCGAAAGCAATGAAACACACATCCATAATATTGAGGCTAAGAGATGCAAAGTAGATAGTAATAATTCAACTTATTTGTGGCACTGCCGTCTAGGTCATATTGGTGTAAATCGCATGAAGAAACTCCATTCTAATGGACTTTTGGAGTCTCTTGATTTTGAATCATTTGAAACGTACGAGCCGTGCCTCATGGGCAAGATGATCAAAACCCCGTTCTCCGGTATAATGGAGCGAGCAACGGACTTGTTGGAAATCATACATATCGATGTGTGCGGACCAATGAGTGTTTCGACGCGCGGTGGATATCGCTATTTTCTCACTTTTACTGATGACTTAAGTAGATATGGGTATATCTATTTAATGAAACATAAATCTAAAACGTTTGAAAAGTTCAAAGAATTTCAGAAAGAAGTGGAAAACCATCGTAACAGGAAAATTAAATTTCTACGATCCGATCGTGGAGGTGAATATTTGAGTTATGATTTTCTCACGCATCTTAAAGCAAGCGGAATCGTTTCGCAACTCACGCCACCCGGGACACCATAGCGCAATGGTGTGTCTGAATGATGGAATCGGACTCTATTAGATATGGTGCGATCAATGATGTCTCTTACAGATTTGCCGTTATCATTTTGGGGTTATGCATTAGAAACCGCTGCATTCACTTTAAATAGGGCACCATCTAAATCCGTTGAGACGACACCGTATGAACTATGGTTTGGTGCTAAACCTAAGTTGTCGTTTCTTAAAGTTTGGGGATGCGAAGCTTACGTCAAGAAGTTGATGTCGGACAAGCTCGAACCCGAAGCGGAGAAATGTGTCTTCATAGGATACCCTAAGGAAACGATTGGGTATACCTTCTACCACAGATCCGAAGGCAAAGTGTTTGTTGCAAAGAACGGATCCTTTCTTGAGAAGGAGTTTCTCTCGAAAGAAGTGAGTGGGTGGAAGGTAGAGCTAGACGAGGTTATTGAACCTTCTCTCGAGTTGGAGAGTAGCGCAGCACCTGAAATTGTTCCAGTGTCGTCTGCACCAACAAGAGAGGAAGCTAATGATGAGGATCATGAAACTTCGGACGATGCTACTGCTGAACGTCGCAGGTCGACAAGGTCACGTGCCCCTCCTGAGTGGTACGGCAACCCTGTCTTAACTGTCTTGTTAGTATACAATAGTGAACCTGCGAACTATGAGGAAGCAATGATGAGCCCAGACTCTGAGAAATGGCTAGAGGCCATGAAATCCGAATTGTAATCCATGAGCAAAAACAAAGTATGTACTTTGGTGGACCCCTCCTAGCGACCGAAAGGCCATTGAGTGCAAATGCATTTTCAAGAAGAAAACAGACGCAAATGGTAATGTTACTGTCTATAAAGCTCGACTTGTCGCGAAAGGTTTTCGACAAGTTCAAGGTGTTGACTAGGATGAGACTTTCTCTCCCGTAGCGATGTTCAAGTCCATTCGGATTTTATTAGCAATTGCTGCATTTTATGATTATGAAATATGGCAAATGGATGTCAAAACTGCGTTCCTCAATGGCAACATTGATGAAGAGTTGTATATGATGCAGCCCGAAGGTTTTGTCGATACTAAGGATGCTAATAAGGTGTGCAAACTTCAGCGTTCCATTTATGGACTGAAGCAAGCATCTCGGAGTTGGAACCTTCATTTTGATCAAGTGATCAAGAGCTTTGGATTTGTTCCAAATTGCTACGAAGCTTGTATCTACAAGAAAGTGAGTGGGAGCTCAGTGACATTTCTAGTACTATATGTGGATGACATATTGATTATTGGAAATGACATTGGTATGCTTAACGATGTGAAGAGTTATTTAAATAAATGTTTTTCAATGAAAGACCTAGGAGAAGCCGCTTATATATTAGGCATCAAAATCTATAGAGATAGACAAAGACGCCTAATAGCTTTAAGCCAAAGTACATACCTAGACAAAGTTCTAAAAAGGTTCAGAATGGATAAGTCAAAGAAAGGTTCAGTGCCCATGTTGTCAGGTAAGATATTGAGCAAGGCTCAGTGTCTAGCTACGGCAAACGATAGAGAAACCATGAGCAAAGTGCCATATGCCTCGGCCATAGGTTCTATCATGTATGCCATGTTGTGTACTAGACCGGATGTGTCCAATGCTCTTAGTTTGACGAGCAGATACCAAAGTGATCCAGGAGTGGAACACTGGACAGCCGTAAAGAACATCCTAAAGTATTTAAATAGGACTAAAGAAATGTTCTTGGTCTATGGAGGTGATGAGCAGCTCATCGTAAAAGGTTACGTCGACGCTAGTTTAGACACCGACCCGGATGATTCTAAATCTCATACAGGATACGTTTATATTTTGAATGGAGGAGCTGTGAGCTGGAGAAGCTGCAAGCAAAGCGTGATCGCGGGATCTATAGTAGAATTGGAATACATGGCTGTTGCAGAAGCGTCAAGTGAAGGAGTTTGGATCAGGAACTTCATCACTGAGCTTGGTGTGGTTCCAAGTGCCTTGGACCCACTGAAGATATTGTGTGACAACACTGGCGCCATAGCACTGGCTAAGGAACCAAGATATCATCCAAAGACCAAGCACATCAACCGCCGGTTTCATACAATTCAAGATTATATAACAGATGGAGATTTGAAGATTAGCAAAGTACATACGGATCTGAATGTTGCAGATCCGTTGACTAAACCTCTTCCATGAGCAAAACATGATCAGCACCTTAATGCCATGGGTGTTAGATTGTTGCCAGATGTAAACTAGATTATTGACTCTAGTGCAAGTGGGAGACTGTTGGAATTATGCCCTAGAGGCAATAATAAGATGTTATTGTTATAATTCTTGTTCATGATAAAGTTTATATTCCATGCTAGAATTGTATTAAACGGAAACTTTGATAATTGTGTGGTTTATGAACAACACCGTGTCCTTAGTACGCCTCTATGGACTAGCTCATTGATTAATGATGGTTAAGGTTTCCTAACCATAGACATGAGTTGTCGATTAATAATGAGATCATGTCATTGGGAGAATGATATGATGGACAGACCCAAATCAAGCAGAGCAATTAGATCGTGTCATTGTGTTCATCTTTGCGAAGCTTTTTCTATGTCAAATATTGTATTCCTTAGAACATGAGATAATGCAACTCCCTGGTATCGGAAGAAAGCTTTGAGGTCATCAAACGTCATCCTATGAGAGGGTGATCATAAAGGTGTCTCTCAGGTGATCGGAAAGTACTTGTTGGGTTGTATGTATCGAGATGGGATTTGTCCCTCCCAAGTCAGAGAGATATACTTCGGGCCCACTCGGTAATCGATATCAACACCGCTTGCAAGAACGTGGTTAAGGAGTTAATCACAAAGTGATATCGGATTACGGAACGAGTAAAGTACTTGCCGTGAACGAGATTGAACTAGGTATGCCGATACCAACGATCGAATCTCGGGCAAGTAAAATATCGCGTGATGTTGGGGAGGTGACCCCGGATAGGGTCAAGACAGGGGAAAAATTAAAGAAGTCTACCTTGTTGTGAGCCGAGCTACTTTTTTATATCGGCCGAGTCATGTAAGAGTCGGCCGAGCTAAGCGAGGCCATGACGGCTACAGAAGGATAAACACCTTATCCGGCCGACATATGAGTTAAGTCGGCCGAGTAAGTCTGACTAACTTTAATACAGGTGAAGGCCGAGCCGAGTTATGCGAGACAAGGCCGAGTGACACGAAGCTTGCAGAAGAAGGAGGTGCCTATAGTCAAACCCTAGTCGCTAGTTAGGTAGAATCTGAACAGAGCCAAGCACAAAGGACAAGGAGCAGAGCAGCAGAAGGTCAGAGGAAGGTCACGGAGGTGATAGTCATGGAGCTCGAGGCGCGCAGGTGGGGCTCTTTGGAACATTGCCATCGTTAGAAGGGGGACACGGAAAGAGAGCCGCCGAGTTACCATATTGGGACAAGCATATTCCTTGAATATGCATGCCACATTAGCCCTAAGTGGAACCAAGGCACCCCTTTATAAGGGGAGAAGCGGGCTCCAGAGGAGGGATCGATTCATTCTACGCGGTAAGGCTCGTGTTGTAGTCTTCTTCTTCCTGCTAACAGCTCAAGGAGCACTTGTAGTTCTTGTCAGGAGAAAGAAAGATCTGGATGTTAGTCATTTGAGTGTAGAAATCACTACATCTTCCCTCCCCGGATCCCTCTAGCATCCATTGGCCCCATACTTTAGCCTACCCATGGCATCTGCCGTGCCACCACCACGACAGTTGGCGCCCACCGTGGGGCCAGCAGTGGTGCTAGCTGGAGTCAAGATCCGGACAGGAAACTTCATTCACACCGGCGAGCGTGTTGTCTCTGGCTTAGTCCAGAGATTTGATCTCTGCGACTACGTCAGCGATAACGCAGGCAGCTTCAGGAGAAAAGCTCCACCGCGCAACGGCGTCTTCATCAACTTGGGCATGCACTAGATCTACGTCGGCGTCGACACCTCCTGTGTTTATCCTCACCGAGTTGTTGATGCAGGAGAACCTCCCCTCGGTGCTGCAAACGGTCTGCGTGGAGCGCGCCCCGTCGGCAGCGTCGAGGTAATGGTCGCAGCCGGGGGACAGACGGTAGCAGCAGGCGCCGGATCAAGCAAGGACCCGGCGGCAGGGGGACAGGTGACCACCAAGCAAGCAGCTCCATAGCCCACCGAGGTAGATCCGTCAGCAGCCAAGTCAGCCGAGGTGTAGGAGACAACCCCGAAGGCACCAAGGGTAAGATGGCCACCTCTAGAAAGACCAGAGAATATTCTCCAGGCAACTATAGATAATCTGACCATGCCTGTAGCGCCGATACTTGATCCGGCTAATGCTCAGTCTGAGTTAGAAGAAACTAGGCAGAAAGTGCTGGTAGAGGCAAAAGAAGGTGTCGGCCTTACGGGAGTCCCTGAACAGGACCCTACGAGAATATGCCAAGGCAAATAAACTAGATGTTGCCCCCGAGCGGGTAGATGAGTTAAGATTGAGAGGAAAAAACCTCATGAATGATATCAACAAAGAGCATGAGACTCACAAGGCAGATTCAGTTGATCTAGGCTTGCCGAGGTATAGCACCCCGGCAAATAACCTAAGGGCGTCAAATGCCGTTGCGTTGGAGTTAGAAGGATTAACCGGTGAAGCCCGGCAGAAACAACAAGAAAGAGTGAATGAACTGGTACGCATTGTGAACCAACAGAATGAAGAAATGCTTAGGGCTGACCCGGCAAGACCGGGAGCCTCGCGTATGGTTCATTCGGCTGGGGCAGCACCCACCCTATCAGTGGTGGCAGCATCCTCACCCGGAAACAACGCGCGAAAAGATAGAGCAGTAACTTCAGGAAAAAGAAATAAGAAAATTGTTCTATATGATCCGGCAATAGCCGGAAAGTCAATGAGAACAAAGACAATGGGAGCTGAGGTAACAACGGCGAAAGAAACCCCGACCGTGCCAACAAAGGCAACAAAAGCCGAGGTAACGGAGACCTCGGTAAAGGAAATCATGAGAATAATGACCCGGCGGAAGGAAGGAGAGACCCACCGCCCAATCTTCAGCTGAGGTATGAACCTCGGCAAGAGCGAGAAGTGAGACCGGCTCACCATAATCAGGCAAACAAGAGGTACAATGATGGTTACTCAGATATGGAGTATGCAGGGCATGGTGAAAAAACCATTATGGAATACAGGAAAGGATCATTTACAGAAACTTGCCGTCAAATGACTCAAGATCAAAACTGGACAGGTTGTACCGGTCCGAGTTGTTAGAGGAGCAGGGTCCGCCTGGTCCGGCATGTTTGGACCTCGGATCATGGGCGAGCCGCCAGTGCCAAACTTTCAGCTGGCAAGGGGCACGAAAACATACAATGGGAGCACCAAACCATAGGATTGGTTGATTGACTATGCTACTGCAGTAAATATAGCTGGTGGAAAATTGCGATGGGCAGTAAGATATGTTCCGCAAATGCTGGAAGGACCAGCCAGAGTATGGCTGAACAATCTGCCAGCAGGCAGTATCAACTGTTGGCTAGATTTTGAAGAGATGTTTGTCAGCAACTTCACCAGTACTTACAGAAGACCAAACAGGCCACAACAGCTTGCTATGTGCAAGCAGAGGCCGAATGAGACAGATAGAGAATTCTTGACTCGGTGGTGTAACCTTAGAAACTCATGTGAAGGAGTTATAGAATCTCAAGCGATAGCTTGGTTTGCTCAGGGCTATAGATATGCCAGTGTTTTGTGGCAGAGGTTGCAAAGAGATATGTCGACCACCTTGGCAGAAACCATCAGGATAGCACATTCTTATGCTTTGGGGGATCCGACACAACCAGAACTGATGTTGGTAGAACATAGAGAGCATCAGGACCAATATGCAAGAGATGCAGCTGGATCATCGAGGCGCAACGACTTCAGAGGTAGAAGAAGAGAGGAGAGACCGGAGTACAGATATGCATCCAACCAGGTGGCAGCGGTAGTGCAAGATCAGCCGAGTCACGGAAACACTCAGCGGGAGAAAAATGGTCCTTAGCAGTGGAGGCCAAGGAACGAAGGGAAGAGACAGTGGACACCAGAACATAAGAAGCAGTGGCAGGAAAGGCCGAAGTATACGTTTGAATCCATGTTGGATCAACCGTGTAAGTTTCATACACCAAATCCGGCCAAGCCGGCTAATCATACAACTTGGCAATGTGCCTGGATGAAAAATGCAATGGGGAACCCGACGATCATGCAAGCGCCTCCCCATCAAGCGCATCAACAGCAGTAGCCGCAGTTAACCGGAGCAAATGCGCAACAGTTGATGTTACCCCCACCTCCTCCGAGGTATGATAACTCGGGCCGGAGAGATGCAGTGCATCAAGTGATAAATCAAGGTCAGGATGGAAGGGCAAACCCCGGAAATAATGGACGTAATGATTACAGAGAGCATCATCAAGCATATTCTGTGTTCACAACAGAACGACAGGACAAGCAAAGTGTACAACGCCGGCATATGGAGGTAAATGCAGTTATGCCGGCGGTACCAAGATATGTACCTTGGTCAGATCAGGAAATAACCTGGAGCATAAAGGATCACCCAAAAATAATGCCGAATCCAGGGTCGTATGCACTCGTACTAGATCCGACATTTGTCGGGCCCAGCATTAACATGAAATTTTCAAAACTACTCATTGACAATGGGAGCAGCATCAATATCATGTACAAATATACGATGCATAAACTCGGAATAGCGCAGAATATGTTGCAATCCACAAGAACCACATTCCACGGAATAGTGTCGGGTCTTTCATGCGAACCCATTGGAAAAGTCCGAGGGGATGTATTATTCGGCACAAGGGAGAACTGCAGAGCGGAAAATTTGGAATTTGAAGTGGTGAACTTAGAAATTTGCTATCATGCTTTACTCGGACGGCCGGCATTGGCCAAGTTCATGAGCAGCTGCCACATTACTTACTTAAAAATGAAGTTACCCGAACCACAAGGGGTGATAACAGTAGTCGGAGATTACAGGAAGTCGATGGAATGTGCTTCGGCCGGATCAAACCTGGCCGAGTCTTTGGTGATTGCAAGAGAAAAAAGAAGGATTCAGGAGGTAGCGGCTCTCGCTCAGTCGGCACAGCTGAATATGCCGGCATTAGCCAACCCACATGGAAGTGTTTCTTTCCAGCCGACTAAAGAGACAAAAAAGGTCCAGATAGACGAGCAGTTCCCAGAGCGCACCATCACGATTGGTGCCGACCTAGATGCCAAATAGGAAAGCGAGCTCACCAACTTCCTCCGTGAGAATCGGGATATATTTGCATGGTCAACTCAAGACCTGCAAGGTGTGCTGAGGGAATTGGCTGAGCACTCTTTGCATGTAAGGCCAGGAGCAAGGCCGGTGAAGCAACCTCTCCGCCGCTTCGCCGAAGACAGGAGAAAAATAATAGGGGATGAGATAGCTCGGCTCCTTGCGGTCGTGTTCATCATGGAAGTGCTTCATCCGGATTGGTTATCAAATCCGATGTTAGTCGAAAAGAAAAAGGATAACCCAAATATAGCCGTCATATGGCGAATGTGTATCAATTACACGAACCTAAACAAGGAGTGTCCCAAAGATCCTT
Source organism: Avena sativa (assembly GCA_916181665.1). Lineage (NCBI taxonomy): Eukaryota > Viridiplantae > Streptophyta > Magnoliopsida > Poales > Poaceae > Avena > Avena sativa. Next base: position 295,772,041 of record OV702282.1, read on the forward strand.
TTCCTTTACCTAGGATAGACCAAGTCATTGATTTGACCGCTGGTTGTGAGCTGTTATCGTTTGTAGATGCGTATTCTGGTTTCCACCAGATACCGTTAAATCTGGCCGATCAAATAAAGACTGCGTTTATTACCCCGTACAGGGCTTATTGCTATCGTACCATGCCATTCGGCCTGCGTAATGCAGGAGCAACATACCAGAGATGCATGCAAAAGTGTCTACATGACCAAATAGGGAAAAATGTACAAGTATATGTGGACGATGTGGTGATAAAAACCAAAGAAAGTAAAACACTCATGGATGATATTCGGCAGACGTTCGCAAACCTGAGAAGGTTCCGAATGAAGCTTAACCCAGAAAAATGTACCTTCGGTGTGCCGGCTGGGAAATGACTCGGTTTTCTCGTATCCAGCCGAGGTATAGAGGCAAATCCAACTAAAATACGAGCAATTGAAAGAATGGAATTGCCGAGGTGTCTGAATGATGTACAAAAAATTCACGGGCTGCCTGGCCTCGCTTAGTCGATTTGTATGTCGGCTGGGGGAAAAGGCATTACCTCTGTATCAATTGATGAAAAAGTCTGATAAGTTCATTTGGACACCGCAAGCAGATAACGCATTTCATGAATTAAAAAAGATGTTGGTCACGACACCAATCCTGGCCTCCCCACTATCAAAAGAGCCTATGCTACTTTATGTAGCTACCACTAACAGAGTGGTAAGTGCGGTGGTTGTCGTAGAAAGGAATGAAGATGATAAGTCAATACAAAGGCCGGTATATTACCTAAGCGAGGTACTATCGGCCTCAAAACAGAACTATCCGCACTACTAGAAGATGGCTTATGGAGTATACATGTCGGCGAAGAAACTTAAACATTACTTCGAGGAACATCCGATAAAAGTGATTTGTGAAGCACCCATAGCTGAGATATTGAGCAATAAAGATGCCAGTGGCCGAATAGCAAAATGGGCAATCGAGTTATCACCTTATGCTCCGCAATTCGATAGGCGAGATGCAATCAAATCTCAGGCGGTGGCCGACTTCTTTGTGGATTGGGCCGAGGTACAATATGAGCCGCCATTACCAGATCCGAATTATTGGAAAATGCATTTTGACGGTTCCAAACTAAGGAATGGCTTGGGGGAAGGGATAGTGTTAACCTCGCCAAAAAGAGATCAGCTGAAATATGTGCTGCAAATACATTTCGCCGCATCAAATAATGTAGCCGTGTCGTGGTATTGCACGGCAGATGCTACTGGGGGTAGCTTCAGCCCCAGTAATATTCCCGCGAGTGAATGGCTTCAGCCCCCATGTCCAGTCCTCCGGCATATCAGTCTTGAAGATAGCTCGGACACGCTTGTAAATGAGATAGTTGTCGAGCTCAACCATCAAAACTCGGTTGGGATCGAGAGGACCGCTCATGTAACAGAGCTTGTGCGAGCGACGCTGCAAAGGGCAGATTCGGCTGCTGACGAATGTGGTCATCAGATCCTCACCACGAAGCCCGGCCCGGATCAACTCCTTCAGCCGAATCTCGAATGCCTCGGCCAAAGCATGGCTCTTCCTTGGGTTATAATCCCAGTTCTTCTTGGAAGGGGGGACAATAGAAAAGGCAGGCAACCGAATCTTATCTTCTTTTCCAGTGTTTTTGACATAGAAGAACGATCTATGCCACTTCTTGCAAGAATCGAGGCCAGCGACACGAGGGAACTCGGATTTCCTTCGAGGTGTAATGGACGCAGCCCCACACTGGGTAAGGGATTTCTCATAAGGTTGAAGAGATTTGTACGGAACGACATTAGATCGGATCTGGAAGAATTTAGACCAAACGGACATAGAGGGCCAGAGGCCGAAGTATCCCTCAATTGCCGAGATATAGGCAAACAGGGAGGCGATAGCGTTGGCCGAAAGGTGATGCGGCTGGAGGCCGAAGTGATCGAGGAACACCCTAGCAAAATCGCTAAGGGGAAGACCGAACCCACGAGCAAAGTGGGACATGAAAACAACGTACTCGCCTTCGTTGAGTACAAGAGACGATTCGCTGCCGGGTAAGCGACAACTTACCTCGGCAGGAATCCGACGAGTCCTAATTAGCCACTCAATCTCACGACGAGTGACGGAGGAGCCTTGCCAAGAGCCCCGCTTTGGGCCGGAAGCTACGTCGTCGTCTTCGACGAGCGCACCACTAATTGAACTAGACATAGGGTCGCCGGAGAAATCAACGGAAGAAGAACTAGCAGCAGAGAGAGGCTTAGAGGCGCAGGGCCCCGTCGTGATTCTAAGCGAGCACGGCGGCGGAACGGAAACGAGGCGCCGCAGGAAATCTAGAAAACAGCACATGCGCATAGGGAAGGAGCCTAGCGACGAGGCTGTAGAAAAACTCACCGGCGGCGGCGCCGGAGCAAGCGCTCGGCGATGAGGTCGTCGAAGCGGAAGAATGGTAGCGTCGCCGTCAAGAAGATCGACGGTGGCGAGAGCACCGGAACGCGCAGAAGAGCGGCTGCGCGAGGAAGAAGATGAGGGAGAGCGGAAGGGGAAAAGTGAACTGCCCAAACCTCTCTCCCCTCTTTATAACCGCGCCACAGTAACCATGGTGAGATCGTGGCTACGCCACGATACCCACATAACCGCGTGTATCGCGAAACCGTGAACAGCTAGTGGAGCCACACCCCAGGCCACACGGCACAAGAGAGGATCGGGCCTACTGACCGATGCGGTACTCGATGCGTCACTGCGCCGACGCGACGGGCGCAGTAATCACTGTAGCTTGTCAGTGCACACTGTAGAGGAATAAAAAACTAGAAGAGCAATGATGAGTGGAACACGTAGGACGAGGCGTGCACAAGAAGCCGCGCAGATACCTCGAACGGGAAATAGTAACTCGGAAAATAAGGAGAAATGAACGTTGGGAAACTGATGTGGCCCGACCGAGGTTATAGGCAGGACCACACCAGCTTCGGGGACTAATGTTGGGGAGGTGACCCCGGATAGGGTCAAGACAGGGGAAGGATGAAAGAAGTCTCCCTTGTCGTGAGCCGAGTTACTGTTTATATCGGCCGAGTCATGTAAGAGTCGGCCGAGCTAAGCGAGGCCATGACGGCTACAGAAGGATAAACACCTTATCCAGCCGACATATGAGTTAAGTCGACCGAGTAAGTCTGACTAACTTGAATACAGGTGAAGGCCGAGCCGAGTTATGCGAGACAAGGCCGAGTAACACGAAGCTTGCAGGAGAAGGAGGTGCCTATAGTCAAACCCTAGTCGCTAGCTAGGTAGAATCGAACAGAGCCAAGCACAAAGGACAAGGAGCAGAGCAGCAGAAGGTCAGAGGAAGGTCACGGAGGTGACAGTCATGGAGCCCGAGGCGCGCAGGTGGGGCTCTCTGGAACATTGCCGTCGTTAGAAGGGGGACACGGAAAGAGAGCCGTCGAGTTACCATATTGGGACAAGCATATTCCTCGAATATGCTTTCCATGTCAGCCCTAAGTGGAACCAAGGCACCCCTTTATAAGGGGAGAAGCGGGCTCCAGAGGAGGGATCGATTCATTCTACGCGGTAAGGCTCGTGTTGTAGTCTTCTTCTTCCTGCTAACAACTCAAGGAGCACTTGTAGATCTTGTAAGGAGAAAGAAAGATCTGGATGTTAGTCATTTGAGTGTAGAAATCACTACATCTTCCCTCCCCGGATCCCTCTAGCATCCATTGGCCCCATACTTTAGCCTACCCATGGCATCTGCCGTGCCACCACCACGACACGTGACGAAGGGAATATATATGGGATTAATTGAATCCTGGCATCGTGGTTCATCCGATATGATCATCGATGAATATGTGGGAGTCAATATGGGTTTCCAGATCCCGCTGTTGATTATTGATAATAGATCATGTCTGCATATTCTCGAACCCGTAGGGTCACACACTTAACGTGTCTCGACGCTAGGATAGAATGGATAAATGGTTTATGAGTTTTTTTTTGGAGTCTCGAATGAGATCCAGGACATCACAAGAGGTTCCGAAATGGTCCGGAGAATAAGATTCATATAAAGGAAAGCAGTTTTTGGATTTCGGAATCGTTTCAGAGTATTCGGTATTGTACCGGAAGGTTCTAGAAGCTTCCGGAGCTGGACCAACGTGGCCTCACTTGTCGGAGGAGTGTGTGGGCCTACGAGGGAGTGCCCTGGCCGCTTTGGGCCAGGGGCACAAGGCCCCATTGGCCCAGTCGGCCAAACCCTAGGGGAAACCCTAGGGAAACCTTCTAGAAGGAGGGGGGAAACTTACCCCCCACTCCAACCCTTGGGGCCGCCGCCCTAGGGCTTGGAGGAGGGGCCAAGGGGGCTGGCCTGCCCCCTATATATAGAGGGCAGGGGCGCAGCCCTCCTTCCCTACTCCTCCAACCCTAGCTGCCATCCTGCTGCCCCTCCACCTCTCTCTCTCTCCCGACTGCGCGTAGGCGAAGCCCTGCTGTAGAAACTCTCCACCATAGCACCACGCCGTCGTGTTGTAGATCCAATCTATCTCTCCACCCCACTTGCTGGACCAAGGAAGGAGAGACATCGCGGCATCGTACGTGTGCATCTCTCGGAGGCGCCGCCACTTGCGGCGTTGGATCAGATCGGATCGCGAGGAGGAGAAGGCGAGTACGACTACACCAACCACGTTCTGTTGAACGTTTCCGCTGTGCGATTTCTTCAAGGGTATGAAGATCTCATCTATCCCTCTCGTTGATTGCATCTCCTAGATTAGATCTTGGCTTTCTCGTTCGCATCCGTAGAATTTTTTTGATTTACTATGCTGCGAAACCCTTCACTTCTATGTCTACAAAACATTATTATTGCCTGGTAAGGACAATATTTAAAGAAGCAAAATGATTATGCAAGTAATGTAATGCATCATTTAATTTGATATGCATTTTCCCCATGATTATAACAATTCCTTTTAAATAATTAAGGAGGTATAAATATTAATTTTTAATATTTATAATAGAATATAATATTCTTTGATTTTATTTTCCTTTTATTTAATTTTTATTGATTTAATAAATATTTTAGGAATTATCACTTAAATATCAAAAATTGTTATTAAATATTTATTTAGTACTTTTCAAAAATACTACAATTTTAATATATAATGAAAGTGATTTTTATTTATTTTTATCATCTTTCAATAATTTTGTAAAATTCCATAAGGAATATATAATTTACAAAATTCTTAATAAAGTTTAAATGTCTAAAATTTCATATCTTAATTTATTTGGATAGTTTGGATCTGAATCCAAAAATATTATATTTATAATTTTTGGAATTTTATTTTATTTTCTATAATTTAATTAAGTTCAGGGGTATTTTGGTCTTTTCCTAATTATTAAAACAGGCCATAAAGGTTTTTGGGCTGGTTTATTCTTATTGGGCCATTGTGGCCCATTAGGCATAGTCAAAATAGCCACCCCGAAGGGTTCTGGCCCACTCGGCCCACTCACTCGTTATCTCTCACCCTCGAGCTCACTCCTCTCCTTCTCCATCCCCGACCCCGTGGCCGATGATGCCGCCGCCGACGATTCCCGCCGTCATGGACCGTTCTGGTCGCCGTCGTGGTGCAGGAGGAGCTTGTCGACTACGCCCCTCCATCCTGTCTAATTGGATTTGAGTATGGAGCTCTTCTACGACAGATCGATGCCGTCCTGAACCCTAGGGTTTGGGGTTGGCGTCGATCCTTGGCACCGCCGCTACTGTTGTGTGATGTGGTGATTCACCTCGCCTCTAGGCGTGGCTATGGTCGCCGCCATGGCGCTGTATGGGTCGCAGCGCCCCTGGGGGTGCTCCCCGTGCCGCCATGGTCGTCGGCCACCTCTGCTTCCTCTTCTAGTCTCAAGCGAGGACCTTTGGCGAGTTCTTTTCCTCTCCCCCTTGTGCTCTCTCTGTGCTCGCTCATCCTATGCTAGATGTTGGTAGTGACCTCTCTGGTTACTGTCTTGTCCTGGTTAAGATGATTTGTTCCATTTAGGGTTCATATCCTGTTGTTGATTATCTACTAGATGAATTAGATCATCTATTGATGGTCTTTATGCATGCGCAATGATTATTAGCTTGAGGCTTGCTGCTTAAGATGAACTATAATGGTTCTGGTGGCTTATCAGATGATTTTATGTTTAGATTTCATATGATTCAGATGATATACTTGTTTTGAAATCAATGCCTGGTAAAGTCAGTGGGTTTGATAACTTACCACTGTCATTACTTGATTAATGATGTTGGGTATGGTGTGATGAAATCACTATCTTAGTACTGTTGGCTTGAGAATTCATGTGTGGTTTGAGATCATATTGATCTCAAACAGTGAAGATATACTTAGGAATGTTCTAATTATGATTCCTGTAATGACAGGAAAATGATTGGTAGATTGATTTATTGAATCTGTGAAGATGAAATGCTTATTCTGATTCATGTAGAATTGATCTTGTGACACCATCTTGGTATGGCACACAAGATTGATTCTAATCTATTGTTTGGGTTGGTTTAAGCTTAAGACAAGATTGGCATTAAAATATAAATAGAGATATTCCTTTCTGGAATCCCTAAGACCAATGATGTTGGTCTGAGGCTTAGGGATTAAGCTTTATCTAGTTGATTCATATAGATAGTCCTGGTAGTGGTACCAACTATTGTTTTCTTGAATCAAAGTTTGGAGAAAAATGATAGTAGGCTTGATCATTTATATGGATCCACAAGATTAACTTCTAAGGTGCTACCCTTATCTTAGGGATGTGCCTAGAAGTGAAATCTTAGCTATATTTGTTCTTGAATTGAAATATATAGCTTGACAGCCAATTCAATGATGTTGTTCTAAGTTTTGGTTGGATCCTTGTACTTTGTTGTTTGCTTTTAGAGTTTTAAAATCTCAGTGGTGGATTCACCCCACTTGGGGTGCTTTATGAGAGTTTGACTGTGATACAGATCATGTATGCTTGTCTAATCTTAGACAGATAGATTATGTGATGGTCTATGTACTCACCACTGTCACTTGATGTTGTGGTTGCTAGTGATGGATCTTATGGTAGCTTGATCTTGTGATTGATCTTGTGCTCCCCTGGTATATTTAGCTACTGGCTTGTCCTTGATCTAGCCCATCATTCCCTGATCTTGATGGCTTGACCTTGGTCTTGCTATCCACCTGATCTTCCCCCTCCTTATGTCACCATCCTGGTGATGTGATCCTGGTTTTGGTTGGTTTGGTTGCTGGCTGCTGTGCTTGGTTTAGCTGCTGGCTAAGCTAGTTGTTCTAGTGTGTGTGAGTAGTGAAGAGATGCACTAGTGCTTCTCCATGGCTGTGCTGATGGTTTTGTGTGTTTGAGCTGTGCTGTGAGGCTGACAGCACACACCATGCATTTTGGTGTGTGTCTTGCCTGTGTGCTTGATGTGCTACTTGTAGATATGCTCTGGACTTGAGAGTTACTATTATCTGGTTACTTTTACCTGGCTGGTGAACTTGCCCCATTTATAAATTTACTCCATGATGAACCTTGATCAGTGCACTTCACTGACAAGTCTGAGATTAAAACAATTTTAACCTTAACCTTTTTTATTTTTTTATTAGTGTTTGTTTTGCAGGTACAGATTTAAAGATGAAGATTTTAGTTTAAGTTTTCTTTATAGAATATTACAATGTAATCTTCTTTATTCTTTTGTAATCCTAGTTCTATTCTTTTGTAATCTTCATTTTATTATTTTGTAATAAAGATTATATTATTATCAATAAAGAAATATTCTTATTCTTTATTTATTTGCTATGGTGAAGATTGTGGATAATTTTAGTAAGTTACATTTTTGTAACTTATTTATTGAATGAAAATATGAAATAGATATTCATATTCTTAATTGTTTTCTTTAAATAAAGTCTTGAGTTAAATTGGTTAACTCTTAATTTAATCAAGATTCAAACATTATTTAAAAAATATTTAACTTATAATTCAAAAACTCAAGTTTTAAATTCAAATTTCATTTCCCAAAACACATAATTCCTCAAAGATCATATCAAAGTCTATAGCAATCATCCTTTAAGACTAAACCTAATCTCAAAGTATGAAAGAAACCTTGATCACTTTAGGTTTTTATTTGGCGAAAAATTTACCCATTTTCGCAGATGAATGCATGCAACATTCCAAATTCCTAAATCTATCCTTCGTTAGTTCCTAAATGCTGGGATGTTACAGCTACGTGTTGGGTTCTGGCAGGTTGCTTCGGTGGCAGGTAGGACCATCATCTCCTCTACCGCCGGTTGTTGGCGTGGGGGCTGCTGGCTTGGATCGAATGAAGGAGGCGGTCCTGGGGTTTCTATCATGCCAAGACGAAGATCTGCCCGATGTTTTCCTTCATTGATCGGGTTGCAATGTCGTGTCCTAGAGGCTCTGCCGGTGAACTCCAATTGTGAGTTCATGCCGGAAAATTGCTGGATCGGGTGGGATTCGGTCATGCGCACCACCCATGTTTTACTCTGACCGTTTGGTTTTAGTGGGAACAAATTAAAGATCTACTAGTTGTTAATATCACAGGGCACGTTCTATTCCATGATGCTCGCGGAGAATATCATGGAAGTCAAGATCTTTCAACTATAAATGGTAGTTCGAATCTTGTGTGGTGATGAGGAACTGACTTGGTGATTCGTGACTTGGAGGAGCGGCATGCAGGTGGGGCGACTGCCTAGGAGAAGTTCAAAGTCTTACCTTTTAGGGTGAAAATCCAAGGTCTGGCCTTAATTGGTTGTGTTTGACAATGGACTTGTTAAAAGCATTGTTTTGAGAACACGGACTTTCTTCAGGGGTGAAAACCTAATATCTATGATCCGACAACGAGGGCGCTATGTACTGTTACCTTCTTGGAAATGTCGCTTTTGAAGAAACTGGACTTTTGGTGTTGTCCTGATGGTGTTAGTGTTGCTGTTAGAAAAAATTGATCTCTATAGCGGGCCTTTTCATTTTTGTAATTTCTTTTCCTTTTTTAGCTGTGTGTACCCGTACTGCCGCTAGGGCAATACATTATTGCAAAAGCTGAGTGTAATTGGTATCTTCACGATATTAATATACTCTTTATCAAAAAGATATGAAAACTAAGCGCCTCATTTAGGAAATCCCAACAAAAAAAAATACTCTAGCAGTCATCAGGGCCGAGTCAACACTTTCTCCGTTTCATAATATAATATGTTTTAGCTTTGTGAAACGAATATATCTAGACATTTCTAGTGTTTTGATTCGAAGGTGAACCTATATTCTAAATTATGTCTATATAAGTCACTTCACAAAAGTTAAACTATCTTATATTTTAAAACGAAGAAAGTAATATTTTATAGCGCGTCAGAACTAGCAATATACGTACTCTCTCCGTTTTAAATGTTTTAGATTTGTGAAGAAAATATACTTAGACTTGTTTTAGTATGTAGATTTACTCCAAATCTAAAATAAACCTACATATTAAAAAAAATCTAGATATATTTGTTTAACAAAACTAAAACATCTTATATTTTGAAACCGAGAGTACGTACAAAACATGCGTCGCTCGCCCGCTGCAGAGACGTGTGCGCCTCGCAGCAGCGGTTGGAAAGGAGAGCAGTAGCACCTAAACGCAGAAAATTCGAGGCATGCAGGTGCACCCATTTATCCCCCGGTCGGTCAGAATCAGACAAACATTTTTTTGGCATACATAGTCTGGCCAGCGACCAACCTACTCACTCCTCGGTTAGGGCTATATATCGACCGCCATTGACCCATGTTTTTGCATCCAAGCAGGCTTGCAATCACTACCCAGACACGACGCGAACCATCTTCCCAAGGAAACTACTAGTAGAAAACCGAGTAATGGCTCCGAACGCGAGCTTCTTGGCCATGATCATGGCGTGCTCGCTCCTTCTCGCCGGCAACATGTGCCACGGCGCACGCATCTTGGCGGATACCACTCCGGCGGCTGCTGCTCCTGCTTCTGTCCCGGCCCTCCCGGCCGTGCCGACTTTGCCGACTCTGCCACCGATGCCTGCCGTGCCCGCGGTCACCGTGCCGCAGGCCACATTGCCGCCTGTGCCCGCCGTGACGCAGGTGACATTGCCACCCATGCCAGCAGTGCCCGCGATCACCGTACCAACCGTGCCGCAGGCAACCGTGCCGCCCATGCCAGCCGTGCCCGCCGTCACCGTGCCAACCGTGCCGCAAGTGACACTCCCGCCTGTGCCAACCGTCGTCATGCCGAAGCTGGCGCTGCCGCCTATGCCCGCCATCGTCGTGCCCACGGTGACGATGGCGCCGATGCCCAGCATCACCGTGCCCAAGGTGACACTTCCGCCCATGCCCACCATCGTCGTGCCCGCGGTGACGCTGCCGCCGATGCCCTCAATCGTCGTGCCCAAGGTGACGCTGCCGCCGATGCCCTTAATCCCCAACGTGAACGTGCCCATGCCGTTCCTGGCGCCGCCCCCTTCAGCGTAGGCGCGTCCCTCCCGCGTAGGCGCGTCCCTCCCGCCGTGCGTCCTCCGTGCCCGTGGCCAGAGCACTCGGTTGCTGCTGCGCGTGTATTTATTTTCACAACGTACGTATATGTCCCTGTCAGAGCTCGCCATGTAGTAATCCTTTTTGTACGTATGTCGAGTAATGTATTTTCAGCTTGAGTATTTATAAATGCTGATTTCGGCATATAGTTTTCCGTTGGTGAATTTTACCGTGTAAATTGAGAGCAGATGTGAAAACTACGCGCCTCATTTAGGAAATTCCAACAACAAAAAATAAACACTATAGCAGCAGTCGCCGTCGGCCGAGTCGATCCAAATCCGACCGCCTCGGGTACGGTCTTCGTCCCCAGTTCCTCTGTGGATGGTAAGGCGCGGCCATGAAATCTGCAGCTGAGCTCCCATTGGTGCGAACCCCGCCTGGATCAAGATAACACACGAAAAACAACGGGTGTTTTGCCGCTCGAATGAAACGACAGACGGAAAGGAACAGAAATAGGAAAACGTCAGAATAGAACGATCAGGATTCAGGAAGAGGCGATGAGCGACCTAGCTAGATCCCATCCGTCCCAACCCCACGGTTGCTTTCGGGGTCGGCTGCTTGGATAGGATGCTTGGGATTTTCGAGCTCAAATGAAATGTCTCCGGGAAGAGCAATGTCTTTGAGACCGCCCCCGCTTGCCTGTTTCTTTATTAATAATCAAAGTAATTTAGCAAACTCAAACATAAGAACGGCTTAGATTGCTTGATACTATTGTTATTAATAATAAACACGTATACGTTGTCCTGTACAAAATCCATATGGTCCAACTAAATTGTAAAAATATATATCATATGTATGGATATGTTTCTGATCTTTCGACCTCAAGCGAAATGTCTCCGGGAAGGCCACATGGCTTTCCTTTTCTTTTTGTTGAAACTAGACATGGCTTTCAGACTGCCTATAACATACTCGCTTGGTTGTTTCTTAATTAACTACCGGAGTAGATTTTACTTGTACATATGAACTTGATTTTTTCTCCCGACACTGTCAAGTGCTAGCTACCAAGTGGCGCCATGTAGCGGACCTTTTTTACTTTTACCATTGCACCTGGGTACTGTCACGCTCTGTCTTCGTAATTGTGATCGGTGGCGGAGCTTGAAAAAAATATTGCAGAGGCGAAAGACCCTTTTTTTACCACCGGGGACAAATTAGAAAATGTAGACTTGGGACAAATTTATATTGATATTGGCCACATTGGTTGCAATTATCTCTCTCTTATTCCCCTTCCAATCAAGTAGTCAACAGGATAATTGGACAAATCTGCGAGAATCCCAATTGAGAATTTGTGATTGAGAAGAATATGCTAGTGCTGAAAATCCTAACTAGATTACAACTTGCCAAGAATCATTTGTCAATAATCAAGGAGGGAAGGGTGGACCGGTACGTGAAGGAGATAAACTCCATGACTAGTGACTCAACGGCGGAGCTCCGTGGTCTTCTTGTCGCCGCCGCTCGACGTCAGGACGCCGCCGTTGCATGCTGGTCCCTTGCTGCCGGATCAGTTGAAATTGGTCCACGGTGGGGTTGGGACGTCCCTCGCCGTAGGATCGTATCTTATTATGGTCTCCGGCAGCCGAGACATAGCTCCGTCGTTGATTGTGATAGTAATGAAATTTGATTCGTGTGATCTCTTTAAAAAAATCGTTGTAGATTCTCGCAGGTATCGACGACATGTAATCGGCCAATTCCTCGCCAAATGGAGTTGAATCGGTCACGACCAGGACGAGTGGTCTATTTGGCTAGGCCCAGGTCGACAAAGTGGTAGATTTGTAAATTGCAAAATCCATGCAATACTTTCGAAAATAATAAAAAAATGTGTATTATTTTAAAAAAAATCGCTAGATTTTGTTAGGCAATGAATGTAAATTTCTTAGAATTTATGTCAATAAACTTTAGCCCCCTACCTTAACATAGCTCCGCCGTTGATTGTGATCGTAATGAAATTTAATTCGTGTGATCGCTTTAAAAAAGTCGCTGTAGATTTTGTTAGGCAATGGATGTAAATTTCTTACGTAGAATTTATATCAACAAACTTTAGCTCCAAGAGTAGCAATTCTCTCAGCCTATCTGATTGGTATCGACGAGTAGCTTCGGGTGGCAATTTTGAAGACGAAAAAATCTCGTGGAAACATACCACTAAAACTCAATCATAGCTACTCCCTCCGTCTCAGTTTATAAGACTTACGCGTATTTCTAGATTGACAAATTAACCAACTTAGCATGAGATATATAAGATAAAAACTATATTATTAGAAACTTTAAATGTTATATTTTCTAATGATATAATTTTTATATTATATAATTCATATTATATAGCTCATGCGGACGACTTAGGTATACGCGTAAGTCTTATAAACTGGGACAGAGGTAGTATGGTTTGACTGATAAAACATAATGAACAACATTTACTACAGTACCTTAACTTGAATCATGCAGCGCGGTGCTCAGAAAACAAAAAATCGAAACGACTCCGCTGGGGATCGAACCCAGAATCTCTGGTTTCGTAGACCAGCGCCTTATCCATTGGGCCACGGAGTCCTTGTTGTGAAAATTCAATTAAGGAGTTACTCATTTTGTATACCACTAGCAATTGAGCTGTTTTTATTTTCCGCTGAGAGCAATTGAGTTGTTGCATCATAGCTGAACAGTTCGAACTGCAGAAGTAAGAATCATCCGTGCGAATTCCCTTCGCAAGGCAACGGACAAAACAAACCCGAGCCATCGGCTCCGAGCAGAAAGGACACGGAGTAGGAGCCGGAGTCCAAAAAAAATAACCCTCGTCGCCCCCGTGTCGCCTCCCCAGCGAGGCGACCGGGCGGCCGCTTCCTCCCTGCCCAAAGCTCCTCCCGCCCTCCCTTCTCCCCTGCTGCTGCCGCCGGCGGGCGCCGCCGGGCGTTGCCCGCGTGGTGCCGCTAGGGGCGGCGGTGGCAGCCCCCTTCTTCTTCTCGTGCCAAGGCGGCCTGCTGGGAGGGTCGCGGCGGCGGAGGAGCTCCTAGGCCGGCGGCGGAGCCTGCGCTTGCGGATGGTGGCGGGGCGAGTGGCGTGGCTGGTTGGTGGCGCTAGGCGCGTGCTGCCGAGGCTGGCCGACAGTGCCCTGCAGGCCCAGATCTGGGCCCTTTTGGGCCCGATCTAGGCCCTTTTGGGCCCGATCTGGGTCAGGGTGGGCCTGGTCAAGCTTGGCCTCGTCGTTTTCGGGATGATCTGCTGAGCGGCTCGTGGTGAGGGTGGTGGTGCCAATGCCGTGCTTGTTGCAGCGTGATGGCGGAAGCTTCACGGGCCCGTCTGGGTCCGGCCGGGCCTATGGCGCAGAACAAGCGGTAGCAGTGGCGTGGCCTATGTGCTGTAGCGGGGCGGCGGGGACTTTACATGCCTGTTCAGGGCACGGCCGGGCCTGTTCGGCCTGGTGTGTTCCTGTCGTCGCGTCCGGTCGGCACCCGCCATTGGCGGTGACCTCCGAGTGGCGGTGTCGTTGCTGTCCCACGGCTCCAATTTGGCCTGGTGTGTTCTCGTTGTTGCGTCCGGACGGCTACCGTCTTTGGCGAAAGGCGGTGTCGTGGCTGTTTTGCGGTCTGACCTGTCTCGTAACGTTTGCCATGGTGAGACGACGATGATGCATTCAAAACCGTGGTGACGCATGTTGGTGGGCGGCATGTTTGGTGGAGTGCCAGAATTGGGTGGGGTTGTGGTTGTTAGGGTTGGGAGAAATCCTTGCTGGCTAGTCCGGCTCCGACGCGGTGACACCTGCGGGTGCCGTCTTCCTTCTTGAAGGGTGCCGGGCGTACCCTCTCCCCACTCCCCTATGTGCGCCGGGAGAAATCCTAGGAGTAGTCCGGGCAGCAACGTCGTCATCGTCGCATTCATTCTTGAAGGTGTTGCTTGGTACACGGCAATTCGAAGGCATTGGAGCGTGGTGCGACTTCTCTGGAGGGCGCAGCGGTTGCGAGTCTTCGTCGTTGATCGATCCGGCGCCGTTGTGCATTTGTTTCTCTCTCTTTTTTTGTCTTTGCTTTTGGGCCGTTTTTGTGCGGTCGGCTCTAGCTGTGTTTTTAGTCCTTGTATCGTGCGGTTGCTATATTAATATAGCGGGGCGAAAGCATATTTCAAGAAAGGCCAAGGAACTAATAAGAACTTGGTATGGTGTCCTGCCTGTATGTGCTGCTGTGTGGCGTGCAACGTTCGGCATGGCACCCATCAGGCACCAAATACCGTCATTTTCATGCTACCCGAAATATATTCCACTTTAATAATACTAATTAAAAGAGGAGGAGGAGGAGGAGGAGAAGAAGAAAATGAATGACGAAAAGCTATTTTTATTCCCCTTTGACTCCTCTCCAAAGATCTCCGAGAACACTTCCAATGATCTTAAAAAATGTTATCCAACGACGAATCCTACACCACAACTACCTAGTACTAGTAGTATAGTAGGATCTACCATTTGTAGGGTAACAAAGATGATCAGGTTACGAATCATCCCCTGCCTGCATGTACAGATTCGAAGCACTGTAGCTGAGACGAAAAAGAATTTCCAAAGCACGGGCGATGAATGAATCATCCGTCGGTCTCGTCCAAAGCCGCCGATTCCGAGGGCCTGGCCGACACACACCCCCTCCCCGGCTCGCGGCTCCCCCCGCGCCAAGGAGATCCGACAAGGACGCCGAGCGCCGCTGCCGCTCCACCATCCAAACTCGCAAAAGATCGCGGTACCCCCATTTCTCCCGTCCCGTTCGGCCCTTCCCCTTCGCTCGCCGAGCGGGGGAGGGGAGAAAAATCCAAGCGAAATCGCCCACGGGTCCTGCTCCTGCTCTCTGCTCTGGGAGAGAGAGAGAGGCAAGTACACACTACATACATACATATACCTGCGCTCTGCTTCGGTCTGCGCGCGGAGGTGAAGACTTGTCACTTCTCCCTCGCTTTCTCGGCACGAGCACGGCAGCCTTGCTCTCCGCTCGACGATCGAGGGGAATAAACAGTACCAGTGGTGCTAGTGTTGAGGTGATCGAGGGGAATAAACAGTAGTACCGGTACTAGTGCTGAGGTGATCGAGTGGAACAGAGTGATCCGTCCCCGTCCCGTGGGCTGTAGCTGTGGTAGCTCTGCTGGAGCTAGAAGAAGGAGCGAGCTACTAACAGAAGTAGCTTAACCGAGCTTGGCTGGCTCGTTGCTGCTGCCGCGCAACCTTTCTGTTCAATCCAGGTTCGCTTTGCGGCTCATCTTGTTCGTTTTTTTCCTGGACGGATAGCCTTTCTTTCCTCTTGGGGATAGCTTTCTTGCCTTTCCATGGCGAAAGTTCTCTGTTTTTTTGGGTTCATCGCTGCTCTTTCTAGTTCGAAGTAATGCTTCCACTTGATGGATGGATGGATGGATAAGAGGGTGTTAATATTTCTAGCAGCTTCTTGATTTTTTTTCTCCGGCAAAATCGTCGCATGGACGGCAATGGGAGATCGGCGGCGGTGGCCCACAAGAAGCCTCTCAGGTAAGAGACCGAACGGAAATCTCCCCCCTTATTTACTCTTCCGGGCATCGATTGATCGATCTGCGTGTGTTCCAATTGTAACCGCAGCGCCGACACCGACCTCGTGGAGCTGCTATGGCACAACGGGGGCGTCGTGGCGCAGCCGCAGACGCACCCGAGGCCGAACACGAACCCCTGCGGCGGCCACAGCGCCAGCGGGCTCACCGGCGAGGAGACCGCCGCGTGGTTCGGCGACGTCGACGGGCTGGAGAACGAGATGTACGCGCAGCTCTGGCACAGCATTGCGGACGCAACCGCCGCGCTCCCGTGCCCGGCCTCCCACCCCGCGCCGCCGCACCAGGCGGCGAGGCCGCCCATGAGGAGCGGCATCGGCTCCAGCTGGACGGGCGGCGGCGGCGCCGACATCGGCTCCACCTTCTGCGGCAGCAGCCAGGTCCCGGAGGTGCCGGCGGGGGTCAGGGAGGAGGGGAGCGCCGCGCTGCCGTCGGAGGGCACGCGCGGGACGAGCACCCGCGACTGCACTGGCACCGGCACCGGCACCGGCACGTCGTCGTCCGGTGGCTCAGGGAGCAACTTTGGGCGTTCCGTCCTGCCCAGCGAGAGCGGCCATGTTCACAAGAGGAAGGGGAGGGGCAGAGACGAGTCCGATTGCCGCAGCGAGGTGTGTGTGTTTCTTCTGGGTCTACTCTACTCTGTTCATCATGTTCAGTTGCAATTTACTTTCAGTCAGAGATAGGCAAAAGCATGCTTGAGTTGATACTGAATTGAGCTCATGAAGAAATCGCAGGATGTTGAGTATGAGGCGACCGAAGAGACTAAATCATCGAGGCGGCACGGCTCAAAGCGGAGGAGCAGGGCAGCTGAAGTTCATAACCAGTCAGAGAGGGTGAGATCAGATGCTACTTGTACTCTTCTATATTGACCAAGGTTGCTGGTTTTCGGATTTTGTTGTTCTCACGGTGTTGGTTCTGATGGCTGTTGTAGCGAAGAAGAGACCGGATTAATGAAAAGATGCGCTCGCTACAAGAACTCATACCCCATTGCAACAAGGTAAGAAACGAGTATTATGCATCAGCTCTCATCATGTGCAAGTGTCTGAATTGATTCATTACTTTCCTCTACAAACTTTATGGATTATATACCTGAGTGAAAATTCCAGGCCGACAAAGCATCGATATTAGACGAGGCGATCGAGTACCTGAAGTCCCTCCAAATGCAAGTTCAGATCATGTGGATGACTACCGGGATGGCGCCGATGATGTTTCCTGGTGCTCACCAGTTCATGCCACCCATGGCCGTGGGCATGAATTCGGCATGCATGCCCGCGGCGCAGGGTCTGAACCAGATGACAAGGCTGCCATACATGAACCATTCCATGCCAAATCACATCCCTATGAACTCATCTGCAGCAATGAACCCTATGTATGTCGCAAACCAGATGCAAAACATTCACCTGAGGGAGGCAAGTAATCACTTCCTTCAGCCAGATGGCGGGCAAGCAGCAGCGGCGCCTCAGGTACAAACCGATCGTAGCACCCGGGCTCCTATGTTCCCAATTTTAGTACAACGGACAGCTACCTCTGAAGGACCATATTCTTTGCAGGTAGCAGGACCATATGCTTATGCACCACAAGTAGCACCACAAAGCCGTGTACCAGAAGTGCCAGATAGTGCTGTCGTGCCAACTTCTGGGCCTGGACAACCACCTACCTCTGAAGGAATTTAGATTGGCCATAATCTTGTAAGTAGTTCCACTACTCCGCACATGTTTCTGTTTTCCTAATGATATCGGTGATGTCTGGATAACTTGAGCTGCGTATCTGCGCTGTAGTGTCAGCATTGAACAATTGTGCAGTAATTCTTTGACAGCTTAAGCTCTTGGTGTAATGATATATTCAGCTTAACTTCCTTATACAATTATGCAATCATTCTTTGACAGCTTAAGCTCTTGCTGTATATGGAACTTAAGCTCTTCATGTACTACTCATCCAGAGTCATCCTTTTGCAAAATTACGAACCTTACCAATTTATGCCTATGAATTTCCAACATGTATATGGAGCTAGAGCTGAATATCATTTCACAATTTTGTGGAAGGATGACTACATGAAGGCGTCTTCTTTCAGCTCCTTTTCAGTGAAAGCTGGCCAGTTGTTCTCATCTGATCTGTCATTTGATAGACTAGTTTTTGCTAAGAAAAAAAGACTAGTTGCTCATGCCAATCTTTCTATTTTTGCCATGTTTTATTACTGTCCATGGAATTTTACGGTTGTGCGTCCATTTCGCCATTATTGAAGATGTGGATAACTTCAGAATTCAGAACCAGTGGGTTTAACCATCCCTTTCTTGACATTTACAGGGTATGGGACTGTGTCTAGACCTGCACAGGGAGCCGTCTTTCTGCAACTAGCTGAAAATACTGACCTGATAAGCAGATAGGAGATCCGTATTTCTGTTATACGTCTCGATCGATACGCGTCCGACATAAATTCTAGAAGTATTTTGTAAATGTAAGATGGCATTTTTCTCTCCCATTTATGTCGGAAAAATGGGTCGGTGTGCGTCTGTTCCATCTGTATATGTACTAACCATAATGATAGTCAATCGCAGCCACTCGAAATAGTGCTATAGCAACCTTTACCCTTTATTTTCTTTTATTATTATTGGTCTTCGAAACGTGTGGTTTATTCGAGAAAGGAGAGGGGGGTGGGTGCTTAAATGCTGTTGTGAAATTGCCAACATCCAAGCAATCAGATCCAAGGGAGGGAAGGAACAGAAGAAGTCCTACAGAAGCTGATTGGATTGCAGACCTTGCTATTCAATAAACCCAAGGTACAGATCAATCAACGTCTCCTCTTTGGCCTACAGAAGCGTATTGGATTGCAAAGCTTGCTCTTCTATAAACCCAAAGGTACAGATCAATCAACATCTCCTCTATGGCCAGTGGTAGCACTACCACAGCATATAACAGCACTGGTCTAACCTGTGCGCTTATTGCTCCTAACACCACTTCCTTTTTGTGGAAAGATTTGGTCCGCAGAGGAAGAGCTTCCCGGGCAGGCCATTATCCGAGCCGTCGGTCTCACGGTGTCCGCCTGCTGCGTGCGCGTACAGTCACCCCGATGTACGCTTGTCGACGAAGCTCTCGGCATCGCCGCTCTTGTGGCTCACAGCGGCTGGGGTTAAAGGCCGGAGAGGGAATGCAGTTGGCGGCGTCTCTCTCTCAGCTGCAATTGTCTTATTTTGCCTGACGTTTACAGCACCCTCCCTCAAGTGCATGTTATTGTCCTCCTGTCTTTCTACTACAGATGATGCTGTTTTTTTCGAGAGAGAAACTGGAGATGCTACTGGGACTGGCTCTCTCGTTGCAAGTTGCCAGGGGGGATCATGTCCCCTGAGCTTTCATGTGTACTGCAGCTGGGAAAAAAAAATACTGGAACTTGTTGCTTTAGCTGTTTCCTTCCTGCAGTATATATACTGTTTCTTGGTCACTTGAGTGGTCGTCCTCAAGGAGTGAAGACGGTTTGAGACGATGTCGAGATCAGGGATACGTGGATTACTTCACGTCCGCTAGGGATTTAGAGAAAAATCGAAAAAAAAATGATGGCTTCGCCCGGGTTCGAACCGGAGACCTTCAGTGTGTTAGACTGACGTGATAACCAACTACACCACGAAACCTTTTTGTTTATGCACACCATCTCCTGTTGTTAATCCTTGAACTAATGAAAAGCACATGTAACTGTCATCAAGGAAACAGGCGTATAGAAGTTGTTCTATTCTTTCTCTCCTTTTCTTCATTCACGCTTAGCTGACTCCAACTGACAGATAAAACGATAACGTCGGAATATTATGCCTTGCTGAAAAACTTGCCTGCGAGCCGGGGCGCTTTTGGTTGGTGATCGTAGGAACTAGGACTAATGTTCTCGAGCTGAAAAACTTGCTATATTGGTTGCTTAAAACGCTCGGCCAATGTGACCAGACGGTCATCTCAGGAAACAGCAAGCATCCAAGTCAGGTAGTAGGAGGAATTGGATCGATCGCGTCATAAGCGCCTACACATTCAGGTTCAGAAAACGCAGGTCTCAACATGGATGCAGATCTGCTCAAGCTGGAATCTGTACTCTATACTATATCGCTGTCATAAGCGCCTACACATTCAGGTTCAGATATGCAGGTCCTCCTGATGATGATAGAACAAAAAACGCAGGGATGCCAATCTGCTCAAGCTGGAACACGAGCACTAGCAATTCCAAATCACAATTCCTTTCAGTTTCTTCACTCTATAGACAACATCTACAGGAACCGCAAGAATGTGTGTTTCCCATGTTTCCCAGCAACAGTAATCCCGGAGATAAGCCAACAATCATGCATGGAATCTAGCCAGATGATCCCCTCCAGAAAAAACTCTGGCCACGGCTCTCTGTTACATCAAGAGGAGTTTCCAAAGGAATTCTCTGTTACATATGCATGAAGTTGCTTCGAGTGCTTCATTCGGTACATATTCTAACTGTTGGCATAGAGAAAAGTATGCGTTGCCGGCTTCAATGCTATGTACAGTATGTCCGTTTTCATTCACTCCTGTTGGGCAGTTGGACGAGCACGCTAAAAGCTCAATCAGAGGTGGCTGTGCGGCGAAACATCCTACGTACAAGAATGCACCGAGTTTCTGAAGAGAGACACACTCTGGCCAACTAACTTGAACATTGTGCAGATAACGGTTTCCCCCCTATGCATTCCTGCATCTGCATGCAAGGAAGATTCAACAAGCTCTTTACAATGTTCAGACCGTGACCTGATGAAAAAAAAAAACTATCGATCTCTGAAGTAATCATGCTTGCAGAGTTGCAGTCACTAGAATTAGCTACGATGTCCAAGAAACAAAGTGAATGATTCCTTGCCATGAACTCAAAAACTAAGACATCTGTTCTCCTTCTTCATCTGTATAGGTTATATATGTGTAGCTCTCTCTTAAAGGTTGGCGAATTACATGGCTTTGATTTACTTGCTCTACGATAGTTTGCGATGACAAGTGGTAGTAGTACCATACAACTTATACTGTACAATATTTTAGACGACTTCATTTCAGGACATAGAAACGAAAACACGGGTTACAGATAAATGGAGGGATCTGATGTGCACGAGCAAAAATCGTCTGACAGTTAAGAAAAACAGTGTCACTGATGATAAACTGTTACGGTAATAGATTACAACAACAGCTGCAAACTGCCAAATGAGCGTTTACAGTTTTAAGTTCAGTTCTCAAAAGGCGGAGAACATGGCAGCAAGAGAAAAATTGTTCTGGATATCAGAATCAGCTACACACACGCGCGCGCGCGCGCGCGCGCACACACACACACACACACACACACACACACACACACACACACGCACGCACGCACCCACGCACACACACACACACACAGTACTAGATAGAGGCTTAATTGTGAGTGGACTTCAGATCAAAATAACCTCAAAAACTTGAACACAAGCTCCCTCATGGCGCAGTTCAAAAAAAGTCAGTCTGCTGTTTCAATGGATTCATCATCTGATCTCAAACTCCTAGAGTCTGGATCACTGCACTCAGTGGAAGCGGTGCAACCTGAATTTCCTTCAGCGAGAACACCGTGGTCACCAAATGCAAGAACAGAGCTCTGTTTCCCTGATACGGAACTAGTACTAGACCCAGTTTTAAAACTAAGTGGTAGTGGTACCATATGATTTATATTTTGGATGACTTCGTTTCAGAACATGGAAACAAAACACAGGTTATTTACAGATCAACAGAGGGATCTGATCTGATGTACATGAGCAAAAATTATACTACCACACAACTAAGAACTGTATGGTAACAACGGAAAGCGCATCACAGATGATGAATTCTACTAGTATTTTCATCTGTTATCGGAATACATAGCATGTTTCTATTTCTGTTACAATTTAAGAAGATGTAGTAGAATCATACCTTGGGAATGAAGTTCTGTATACATAGCATGAACCAGGAAATAACAAACAACATGGTAAAATAGAATACTATGTTGCATGTCCTACCAATTGGGTACTGGTGAGATGTACACAATGGCAAGTGTATTTCAAAAAACACAAGATTAATAACAGCTTAAGTCCTGTGGTAGTAGGCCACTAGAAGCCAAGAAGATACACAGCATGTTTACATGTTCCTTCAGTGTCTGTTGTCCAGCAATATTCTCAAACAATTTACAGTACAGCACCAAATAGCAGAAAACATTCAATCGTGCACAATGTTAGGAACATGAATTACCATTCCAGTAAGACCGTGCTCCTGATACCATCCATTAACAGACATAATCACTTGATCTAAATGGCTTATGTTGATTATTTTTCCTGCATGATGCAACACCAACCAGTAAATTATGTTTCAAGAACAAACCTTAGAAGCTACAAAAAGTACACCAAGATTACAAGACGAAATATGTTCTAGTACATCATTTCTCGTTCTATTAAAGAAACAAAAAATTGAAGGGACATGGAGGAGTAACGACGTGCTTTGTTTTACATCATTCCTCTATGAAGAAAGGATACCAGGAGAACAGAGATTATGTCACAGCAGATGGACCTGTGTTACCATAACTTCTGTGGAGTATGGAAAAATCACTATTGGTTTTAAGATTAAAACCAAACCAACAAGAAAAACAATGTTTCTCAATCATTTTCATTTTATTTAAATCCCTCGAAAGAGAAAAAATTTCATCCAGAACTTTGAAACTATTTTCCTCATATTGTGGTTACTCAGCATATTTTACATGTACCTTATGTCAGTCATATTCAAAGAAGGCTATGCTGCTGGTGGAACGAATCTAAATACTTACCATGTTTTTGCAATAACATATATCCAAATGAGAGTGTTTTGCTGGAAACCCTTATATTGGCCAAATTATTGCAGCTTCTGAATCTCAAAGAGCCAAGAACAGGGCAGCAAGAACAAAAATTGGATATCATAATAGATCTAGTGTGACATTCATTAAACAAAAGCTTACAAGGGAAAGAAGCCACTGCAATGAGGAATTGAGGATCCTTCCATCGCCATAAGAATGCAAAAGGAAGCAATGACACTTGCAGTCACAAAATGGCCCAGTGAAGATATTTCATTTTCTACACAAGTGAAGAGGGTCACACATTGTGCATCTGACTTTGATGCAAACTGAACCCAGTTGTCAAGGTGGTCAGCATGAGTTTCAGATCAACATGAACCTCATGGCGCCGCAACCAGTCGCCTACTGTTTCAGTGAATCTATCTCATCTAAAACTCCTATAGTCTGGATCATTCCACTGACTGCAAGTAGTGCAATCTGAATTTACTTCAACAAGAGCACTGTGGTCACCAAATACAAGAACATAGCTCTGTTTCCCTGATCCGGAACTACAATCAAGAAAACGTGTATTTGGTGATCACCTAAAACGCAAATTCAGATTTAGTGATCACCTAAAAACGCAAATTCAGATTTGGTGATCACCTAAAAACGCAAATTCTGAACAATTTTTTTCAGAATAATTCATTTATTATTAATTATCCTATAGAACCTTAATCAAGAAAACCCTACACACTACATGTATCTTTCTACTGAAAAGAAAAGGAGTTCAGACTACAAGATATAAGGCAAGACATAAGGGGATAACAAAAATACAGCCAGGCATCCCGCCAGCGAAAACGGATTACAGATGAAGCGAATCAGACACCATCTTCATCGATCACCCCTGAGATGGCAAGCTTCCTGGCCCGCATGAACCAAAGCACCCCCATTGTGAGATGCGACCGCGGGCGCGGTCAGTGCGTCTTGGTCCGGGTCGGCTGCTTCTGGGAAGCCAACTTGTAGATCCAGAACACCTGCGACAAACGGGGAGGAGGCGTAAGGTGATCGACCGACCGATGAAGGGGGGAAGCAGATCGGGGGAGGTGGGGAGCGTACGAGGGCTAGAACGTGGACGGCGGCGAGGATGATGACGAAGAGCGGCACGGAGTCGAGGGCCTGCGAGCCGGTCCCGTGCTGCTGGTGCTGAGGCATCTTCGGCGGGCGGGCGGCGGCGGCGATGGGGAGGTTTCTGGGGTGGGGTTTGTCGTCTCCTTCGATCGGAACTTGGAAGGAGAAAAGGGCAAATCTTGGTGAAACCTTTTACAGCTCGGGAAACCTTGATCTGTTATATCAGAGTTGTCGAGCTAATACCTGAATATATAAAGTTGTAGTTGAGAATTTACAACGATGTGGCTGTAGTTTAGTGGTGAGAATTCCACGTTGTGGCCGTGGAGACCTGGGCTCGAATCCCAGCAGCCACAATTATATTTTTCATCTTTTTTTGCGGGTATCTTCTTCTTTTTAATGGGCTCAAATCCAAGCAGCACATTTATTTGAAAACAAATTACATCTTAGATTTAGCGGGAATTGCCTTTTGCCTCCCCCATCTCCCCCTAGGGGATGCAATTCAATCTGGCTCACTGTATTGGTGGGTAAAATGGTGTTCCTCGACCTTTATAAGAGCTAGTTTGATTGAAGATGGCCTTGTATGCAAGGGGATTGTGAGGAGAAAGAAGGAAGAGGCCGTAGTTAACAATAAACGACAAGACCAAGATGAACACTCGCTATTTAAGAAAACACATGAACAATCCGTCTGGAGTAGTGCCTTATGCCTAACTTGGCTACTTCATTCGTATATTCCCATTGTGTTTCCCTCATCTTCAGTGAAACGAGAATTATCCGGTGTTGACCAAACGAAAAGTAAAATAAGGACGATTAAAAGCACGAATCTGGATGGATAAAGATGTTTCATGGATGATAACCTTCATATATTAGTGTATAAGTAATTCAATTAGTAATCCTACGCTCATATTCTATCTTTGATGGAGCATGTGTTCCATATATAATCACATGGACCTACAAAAGAGATCAAATGTCTATTTAGTGGTTGGCACCGACGATAGGTAACCAGCAGAGATCACGAGTGCGAGCGTCTGTTACGAGAGCCTGAAGTTACAGTCCTTAGTCTGGTTGCTAGAGTATCATACTTGGCTTCTTCTCATCATTGCATGATCATCATCCTTTCAGTTCTAAAGCCTTGGGCTAAACCCAAAAGGAAAGAAAACCCTCTTTGCAGGATGTACCTATGATTGAGAACGTTCTTCGTCGATTTCCTTTAAACTTTTAGCGAGCGCTTTCTGATGTACTTATGTGTGGTGGGGTTTAGATATCATGCACTCCATCTTTTCCAAAATAAGTGTTGCGGCTTTGTATAGATCACATGTATCTAAACATTAAAATGCATCCACATACATGTTTATCTAGACAAAGCTGCATCACTTATTTTGGAGGGGTAGTATTTTCTAAGAGGCCTTTTGTGGTACCCTTAAATAAATAATATCCATTTATTTTCACTAATCCAATGGTCCATACGCGTTCATACTTGTGTGAAAAAAATAGACCAGCAGGAATCCTACTTGTGACCTCGCTACCGCATGTTTGCAGAAAGGCATGGCCCAGTAGAGCCCATCAAGGCATCGTCGTGTACCAAACTGGTGGGTCGTCGAATATAAATTCTTTCTTTTCGTCCCTATCTCCACGGCTTGCTCCACTACCGATGCCCTTCACGCCGGCCCTATCCCCGGTCAATTCCGGCCGGCTTCGGCAGGTCCTCCCGCCGCTGAACACCGGGCATAAGCCACCCTATCCTCCTCCCTTGATTCCAAGAGGTGGAGCTTCCCCACGACGAACCTTAGCCGCCATGGATTCCGGCTGGTGAGCGCCGCCTCGGACGCATGGCGCAGTGCGGTGGCCGTCGATGCCGCCCAAACGCTGGCGCTGGTGTACGTTTGATGGTCCTTCTGCTAGGGTTAGGTCTCTAGGTTGTTGCTTCCGCCGAGATGAACGCCGTCTCCATGACGACCGAGGCTACAAGGTCATGTTCCTTGGATTTGTGGAATTAGCTCTGCATTTCTTGGAGTATCCCGTTCCATCGATCTAGTTGTTTGCCAATATTTTTTCTAATGAATTTACAATTGCTAGGCCTCACTTGGGCCTAATCTCGGAAGAATACCCGAGCCGTTAGATGTAATCATACTTGTCCCTCGATCAGGACCAGTAAAAGGTACCGTAAAACTGACCTTTTCTAAAATGAGATATAGGACACAATTTAAATTCTGAAGTGGAACCGAGAAACAGTTGCTTATTTGAGTTCTAGATCCTGGTAAAAACATTATTGCAATATAAATGAAGACTTATATATCAGCGGCAAAATGCTTGTTTGAGTTGACATGCATATAGATATAAGAGTACGCAACAGCAAGTGACAACTCTTTGGCGACCTCAAAGACAACAATACAGTTTACCCCAATTTGTAGGCATTATTGGTTAAACCACCCGTACGTGCCGATAATAATAGTTTGATTTGTACCAAAGTTTCTATCTCCAGGACATAATGAATCTGATCCGTTTTTATTGTACTCCTTCGATCTAGAAATAACTGATTTGGATTTGTCTAAATTGTTCATGATGGACTTGGCAAAACACCATTTTGGCTACCGTTCTCACTTCCCGGCCGCCTAAGTCCAGAACTGCTCTTCAGTAGCTCCTACATTATTTACATAGAAAGTTAATTAGAAGGTGTCAAATAAGTCACTAGAATGAAACCCAATAAATTGTTGTGCAAATAAGATGGAGTGCTCTGTCGTCGCAACTTGCCTTTGGCCATGGCCGCGGTGGAGGAGATGCCGCCCTGGACGGTCTTGAGCACCCTGTCGTAAAAGTTGGCGCCGGACCACTTCTGATGCTCCAGCGTCTCCACCCCGTGCCTCCTCTCCTCCCGCTGGATCCTCTCCACGTAGGCCAGCATCCCGCGCGCCGCGAAGTCCCGCGCGAACGTGTCCGGGACCAGCGCGTTGGCGTGGAACCCGGCCAGCGTGATGAACTGCCACACGTAGCCGAGCCCGGCCACGCGCGGGATGAACGCCGCCATGTCGGCGTCGCTCATCCCGGACGCGTCCCAGTTGAAGGACGGCGACAGGTTGTAGGCCAGCATCGTCGTCTCCGGCCGCACGCCCTCCGCGAATGCCGCGCACTCGCCGATGTCCGGGCTCGACGTCTCCATCCACAGCACGTCGGCGTGCGGCGCGAAGGCGCGCCCGCGGACCACGGCCGCCGCCACGGAGCCCTCGAACCGGTAGAACCCTTCCCTGGTCCGCGGCAGGTCCCAGTCCCACAACACGGACGTCACGCCCAGCCTCGCCGCCACGTCGCGCGCCTGCTCGTGGGACAGGCACTCGCCGTGGCCGGTCGTGGCGTCGCTCCACTCCTGGAGCTTATTAAGCTGCTGCTGCTCGTTATCGATGTGGGTGCTCGCCAAGATGGCGTCCCTGACGCACTCGCCGAATGTCTTGAGCTGCGCCGACGCGGTCCACGCGGCCTCGACGGCCTCCAGCTCCCTGCCGCTCTTGCCGGCCGCCATGGCGTCGGAGAGCACGGCGGCGAGGCTCGGGATCTTGGCAGCCGTCGCGCCGAGGATGAACCGGTGGTCCCGCGCGTCGATGTTGGTCTGGATCAGCGTGGCCGCGACGGCGTCGGTGCGGGCGACCAGGACGGTCTCCACGCCCATGATGTCGAACTGGAGCCGGGCGGCCACGAGGCGGTCCACGTGCTCCGACACGGCCACCAGCACCTTCCCGGCCATGTGCCCGCACTTCTTGGCCACCGACGACTGGTCCTCCAGGTGGACGCCCGCGGCGCCGCGCTCCACGAACAGCTTGCACGGCTTCGCGGTGGTCGTGGCGCCGCCGAACCCGGTGTCGCCGTCGGCGACGATGGGCCTGAGGTAGTCCACGGAGGGCGCGTGGGCGCGCTGGGCGCGGGGAAGGGACATGCGCGCCTCCCGCTGCTTCCGGTCGTGGAACAGCTGGGCGTAGAAGAGCTGCTCCACCTTGTTGGGCACGGTGTCGTAGGGGTAGTCGGCGAGGTCCGGCCCCGGCTCGTTCGTCGTGGTGTGCGTCGACGAGCACTGCCACCCGGACACGTAAATGCTGTCCAGGTGCTTCGCCATCATCGTCACCTGCACGGGGTCGAGCGCGCCGAAGGTACGTGACGCCGTGCCGGCGGCCTGGTGGGCCTTGAGCGTGCGCCAGAGCTTCTTGGCCATCTCGCCGGAGGCGTAGCTCTGGCGGAGCGTGCCGCGGAGGAGCACGACGTCGCGGGCGGTGTAGGCGCGCTTCGTGAGCGCGAACCTCTCCGTGCTCCACCATGCCCCCACCTCCGCCACCTCCGCATCGAACCGCGCTTCCTCTTCCTCCATGATCTGCACAAAACCCCCAGTAATGTCACACACGCTCTGTATCGCCATCATTATTTAAAAATGCACATGCATCACCGCAGGAGGGGATAACAGCAATATATCCTTACCAGACAAGGCACGGACGCCATGGCTAGCTCTTGAATAGTCGAGGTCGAGGAGGATGAACTGCGTGCATGCCCTTGCCTGACCGCTTCTCGATCGCCGTATTTATAGTTATAGGCAGGTTGAAACAGCTGAAGAATGAAGGAAATTCATTCCTGCGACTAATTGTCCGGACCGGACAGCGTCTCGCTTGATCGCGTCGATTGTTTCGATCGATGGTGCCATGGGGGGCGGGCGGACGTATAGAGAAAATTGTCGTGAAAATATACTTGCTCCTCCGATCATCTCTACGTACGTACCTGCTTAGGTAAGGTTTCCGTAAAAGGGTTATTAGTAGGGCTTCAAGCTCCGCATTTACCATCTAACATAAAGTACTCTCTCTCTTCCAAAAATATAAGACGTTTTGGCTTTTTTTTTAAACATATCTATGTAACGTGTAGGTTCCGAGTGAACATACACGCTAAAAAGTGTCTAGATATATGTATTTTTAGAAATAAAAACTAAAATATTTTGTGTTCTAAAACCGAGGGAGCAGCGTAGTATGGGTTTCTACTGAACCAAATGCACATACAAACACCACCGCATAGCCAAAAAAACTCCCCCCTTTTACATGTAAGGGCGCTTTATTAACGGTTTTCATAATTCTTAGTTGACCAAGAATTAAATTATAACTCGTTCAACTCTAGAACAGCCAAATTTGCATCGCGATCCGTTCGTCCTATGAGTTGCAAGTATGGTAAAAAAAAATGAGTTTTTTTTTTTCATTTTTGGTTGTAGTTGAATTTTTAAGATGCATATGGATTGTAACTTAAAAAAAAGGTTCACGGGCACAAAATGATTTGTTCAGGTAGTACAAAACTATGGGGTTGAAATCACTAGACCGTGAATTAAGCTAATTCTAAATTGGCATAGAATGAGCTACACCCCTTTATTAAACTTAAACGTTCACATCAAGGCAATACAAGCCACCTTCTATCGTCATGTTTTAAAAAGAAAGGACATGAATGTCTTGTAAAACGCCATCCATGTAAAAGAGGGCCGAACAAGAGACTAAATCTTCATCCATGCAGGGTAAACATATCCCTCGCCACCTTCTATCGTCATGTATAGACCTGTGCAAACAAGATGTGGTTCTGCAAATGATGAAGAGGAGGTAAACCGATAGATTACCTACAAAAGAGACGAATTCTTAACGAAAACCAAACCGTTTCTATATGGACGGCTACCGCTTCCACCCTAAAGAGAATTCTACACTTGTGATCGATACCACACAACTAGTTGTCAAATGTGTTTGCAAAACTATGTGATGGTAAGTTAGAAGCCACTTAGATGGCATACCATATAGAACAAACAAACGAACGAACTTACACAGGAAGAACAGGTGGTTAATTGAAGCTTTACGAAAGTGGTTTGGGGGGGGGGACGGCAAATTATGGATGGTTGGGGGCAAAAATATCCAAAAACTTCTATTTAAGCAGCCTTCTCAGAAAAAAAAAATCCTTCAAGGAATGGTCCAAAGTTGGGGGGCGGTGGCCCCCCTAACATACACTAAGCTCCGCCAGTGGTTAATGGTTTCATGATGACCGAAATAACATTTTAAACGTTCACAAGTTATACTTGGTAAAATGACCTCTTTGTGAAGGTAACCGGTGCATCTGAATGTATCGGTGCTATCTGCATATAATCCATCGAGAGTTTACCATTCTCATGTGGACTCAAGCATAACTTGTATTTCCCGTGCGTCAATTGGACCATTGCCAACCCCTCTGTAAGAACATTCCACGCTGCAAGCCGGGGTTTGACCTAATCACTCCCGAGAGTCGCATTTGGTAGAGAAGTTTCCATTACCATAGCGAAAATATCCTATTGTGATGGACAATATTGTACAAGGCTGGATTATTGTTGGAGAGTGATATTCCCTAGCCACTTGTCCTCCAAGAACCAGATTTTCGAGCCGTTTTTGATAGTAAATGATGCAAGACGGAAATTGTTTCTTCATCGCCATTAGATCATCCCAAACATGTAAATCCACGGGTTTTTAATATACTTGGGATAACATTTTTTTTAGCCTACATACTTTATTCTTGGGTGATTTTCCATCCCCCATCTCCAGAAGCTGTAAGAGCCATTTTTAAGAGAGGTTTTTTTTTTCAACGGAAGGTCTTTCGAATAACAAACCACGTTCTATCTAGTCAGACAGTGAAAAAAATTGGCACCGCCTTGCCAAAAAAAGACATTTGAAGTAATCCAATCTATGTAGTCCTCCTTTCGGTAGTTGGAAGAATGATATTACATAAAGTACCATATTGTTGGGTATTGATTTATGAGAACCAATCTCCCATCAAGAAAATAGCCAACAAATTACCAACCTCGAAAACTGGGCTGGTTGTGGAAACAAGCCACATCATCCTAGTGTAAAGCTTCATTACTTCCATGGCCGGATACTACATGATAGCATTATGGTAATGAGCATTTTTTTTTCACCTGAAACCTTAGAAACCAGGCTAGGTTCCACTATGACTAGATAACGGAGCAATGAGCACATCAATGTCTTGTAAAACTTCATACATGCAAAAGTGGGCCGATCAAGAGACAAAATCGTCATCCATGCAGGAACATATCCCTCGCCACCTTCAATAGTCATGTATAGACCTCTCTAACAACTCGTGGTTATGCAGACGTTGAAAATGAGGTATACCATACAAAGGAGAAGAATGCTTATCATTAAAAATAAATTCGTTTCTACATGGATGGCTACCGCTTTCACCCTAAAAATGATTTTGCCGAATATGTTTTGCAACACTCTATGATAGGTACACATTAGCCGCCACTTGTATGACATACCAAATAGAGCAGACGAACTTACACATGAAGAACAAGTGGTTAATGGTTTCATGATGACCGAAACAACACTTTAAACTTCCGTGCCATTTACGCTTTGCAATGTCTTGGTAAAATGACCTCTTTGCGAAGGTAGCCGGTGCGTCTGAGTATCAGTGCTCTGTACATGAAATTCACCGAAAGTTTACCATTCGCATGTAGACTCAAGCTGAATTCCTTTTTCCCCTGAGAAAATTGGACCATTGCCAATCGCTCTATAAAAGCATTCCGTGCCGCAAGCCGAGGTTTGACTTAATCATGTCTGAAAGTCACATTTGGTAGAGAAATTTCCATCACCGCAGCGAAAGTATCCTCTTGCAATGGACAATATTGTAGAAGACTGGATATTATTGTTGCAGAGTAGTATTCCCTAGCCACTTATCATCTCGGAACAAAATTTCTGAGCCATTTTTGACAGTAAATGATCCAAAGCGGAATATATATTTCTTCTTCGCCATTAGATCATCCCAAACATTTGAATTTTCGGGTTCCCAATATACTTTTTTTTACACAAAAACAGTAGAAAAGGCCCTATTGTGTCATTTTCTCATTTATAAAGGTGGAAATATGTACATGTGGGAGTAGTAGCTAAGATGAAATGATTACAAAGTATCCAGCCATTCTAGCATGCCTTCCTTGAGGCTCGGCTTAGCTGTATGCATAACTAGGCTAAAAGATTCCTCAAAAGATCGGAAGCATGTATCAATCTTGAAAGTACCGACTTGATACGACTAGAGGGCGGGGGGTGAATAGGCGTCTACCAATTTTAATTTGTTTCACATTTTTAGGCTCAACGAGAAAGGAAGTTATCTAGAGAGCAACTAAGTGAGCAACCTAAATGCAAGAAAGCGAACACAAACCACAAAAACAGTAAATAGCGAGGAGTAAAGGAAGGGAACGAAGAAACCGGCGAGGGGACACGGAGATGTAATTCCCGTAGTTCACTCCCAAGGAGCTACGTCTACGTTGGAGAGGTGTCGGGGCCACACAAGGTCACCCGAGCGCCACAAAGGCCTCACCTTCTTCTCCGGTGAGCTCCCCCACAAAGGAGGCCTCACAATCCACTAACCGGTGACCTTGAAGGCGCCAACCGAAACCTTTACACCAAGGTTGAGGGGGGGCTCCACAACTCAATTGGAGGCCCTCAACGACACCTCGAATCTTTACAACACATGCCTCAGCTCCGGGGATGCCCTACACCGTCTAGGGTTCCAAGAAACCCAAGAATAACAAGATCCACAAAGGATGGAAGGGGAAATCAATTCTTCTTTGGTGGAAGTGTAGATCTAGGTCACCTCCCTCACCTCTCAAAAAATCAGGTCATTTGAGTGGCTAGAGAGAGAGATCTAGTGAGGTGAAGCTCAAGCATTAATGGAGGAGAGAGAAAAATTCGAGAGAGATAGGAGGAAGAAGAGGGGTGCCTTAAATAGGCCCCCCTCGCACTGAACCGTTACAGCCCCCGCGACCTCACCGGAAGTTCCGGTGAGAGGCCGGAAGTTCCGCCTGAGCCTGGCTCCAACGGTCATCAGACCGTTGACGCCCGCTCCAGAAGCGCAACCGGAAGTTCCGGTCAAAGCAGACCGGAAGTTCCGGTGAACTTCCGATCAAGTTCTGATCAAGTTCCGGCAAATAGCACGCTTCAAAACAGAAACTTTCTGAGCCTTCACCGGAACTTGGGGCGGAACTTTTGGGTCGCGAAGCGAGTCTGACCGGAAGTTCCGGCCTTCAGGCAGAAGTTCCGCTCAAGAACTTTTGCCAGGAAAAGTTCCGAGCAAGTTCCGGTCAAGTTCCGGCCAAGTTCCGGCAAATAGCACACTTCAACACAGAAGGTTACTGAACCGCCACCGGAACTTGGACGGAACTAGCGTCGGAACAAACTGTAGAACAGCCCGCAGAAAAAGGTTTGAGCGGAACTTCCGGTCTATGACCGGAAGTTCCGATGAGACACAAAAGGCCCCAACAGAACAGGAAAACGCTCTCTCTATCTCTCGGAATAAGGGATGGCTGTGGCGGTGCATATAGGTTTGTGCAAAAACAAGTGATTTCCCACAGCCCTCCAACATGGACCCCCTCTTAATAGTACGGTGACCTAAAAACATCAACCAGAAAGAAACTAGGAGAAGACTAAAAAAGGCCACCGTCTTCACAAGATCACAAGAGAGCATCCATCCCAATAGAATGAGACAACAACGACGTTTCCCCTGAAACTCAAGAGCACAGTTAAAAACATGGTTGGGATTGTCATTTAACACCAAAAAAAACATCATGGGAAGATATAGTCCTTTCAATCTCCCCCTTTTTGGTGTTAGATGACAATCCCACAGATTTGCATAGAAACAAAGCAATCTTTGCAATGGACGGGACAGGCTCCCCCTGTATGTGTGCAAGGTAGAGAGAAGACCCCTAAGGACTGAACTAGCACACATACACGGAGGCTCCCCCTAACAATTGTAAAGATAGCACAAGTACAAAAAGGGATAGAGATCATACCAACTAAAAGTGGTGGAGACAAACGGAGTAATAATAATAACAAGAGCAATGAGGCTCCACCACCATAGCAACAACCCAAGAGATGACAATAAGATACCACACCCACGGCAAAGTATAAGATACCACAAAGATATCACATAGAGATACCACATAGTCTCAAACATAACATACCACAAGGTCCACAAGCACACAAATAAACTAGAGAGATCGCGAGTAAGAAAAGATCAAAGGCAAGAACAGGCTCGCGACTCAACCCATGCAAATCCCGTAGACAACCTAATAGACATTTTTCTCCCCCTTTGGCATCGAGACACCAAAAAGGAAGAAGAGATCAAACTACTCGTCCCAGCCATGAGAAGGGGAAGGAGGAGAAGACTCATGCGGACCAGTGACCTCCTCCTCAGACTCATCTTCAGACCAGTTGCAGTTGGTGCGAACCCAATCCTCCTTGGGAGCAGTGACAGAGCTAGAGACCGGTGAGCAAGGAATATTGAGGGCTGTCATGATGGCATTCTGGCGCTGAACGTTGTGACGCTGATCAACATAAGCCTGATACTCGCGGTCCTGCAGAAAGCAGAAAGTCTTCTTCACTTTCCCAAGCAGCTTCTTTGCCCAAGATGGCTGCCTCTAAAGAGAAGGACCACCAGCACTAGAGCCACCCGGAGCAGAGGAGGGACCACTAGCAACACCTTGAGACTTCTTGAGAGCAGCTTCCTTTTCTTCCTGAGTACGAGGCTTCTGGTGCTTACTCACACGGAGCCTTTTCTGTTCATGAATGGTGATGTTGTCTTGAGGGAAGTGAGTGCCAGTCTTCTCGAGCCACTTGTGATTGATGAGAGTTTGAATGTAGGGAGCATAGATGCAGGAGCGCTTTTCGATGAGAGCACCCCACATCTCTGAGTAGATGAAGTGCATAACATCCATTGACATGTTAGTGTCTCGGCGAAGATGGGTCTGATGCATGAGGTCAACCTGATATCCATGAAACTGATCAAAGTTGCCAGCTTTGGGAGAGATGGTGTTCAAGTACACCCTGCGCATAATGTCATAAGCTGGCAGCAGATGATTCACAAACCCAACACTTCTCCATCCTTCAATGTAGAGAGGCTCCAGAACCTCAGGATCAGCAGCAGTAGGACCATGAACACGCCAACCATTTGCCCCGCGTCCAGGCTGAATGGGATAGCCCAGAAGCTCAGCAAACTCAGCCCAAGTAGCGGTAAGATACACATCCCTGGTCATCCACTTCATATCACCTTCAGTAGAGGACTGCATGTGAAGAAACAGGGTGGAGTAGAACTGGGCAATGGCAGTCACATCAAAGTTCTGACGGTGCTCCATGAGGGGAATCAGCCCAAACTTCTTGCAGATATCAAGAGCCTCCCCAAAGTAGACTTGCTTCTCTTCCATGTGAGGCACATTGATGTACTTCTGAGGAGCAACCACGAACTAATTCTTTGATGCATAGATTTCTTCATAAATCTGTTCCTGACGGCAGGTGTGAAAATGAGGGTCCAAGCAGAGACGATCACGAGGCACGAGGTAGGGATCTGTAGCCCTGAATGCAGCGTAAGCCTTCTGAGTCCACTTGGAAATCTTGGCTTTGGTCATATCTGGCCCTGCAGCAGTGGCCTTCTGAGAAAGAGCAGGCCTCTTCCCTGCAGCAGCAGCAGCATGGCGAGCAGCAGCAGCCTTCTGGCGAGAAGTCTGAGTGGTTGGACGCACAACTTCAGCATCTTCCTCATCAATCTCAGGAGGAATGTCTGCGGATGGTCGGCGGGCACGCTTGCCTTGGCAAGTCTCTCCTTCCCCTGAGAAGAAAGAACAAGAATAGGGAGGGAAGTTGGGATAAGTGCACAAGTTCGGAAGTGGAAACAAAAAGAGTTAGATTGGAAAAATACAAACAGGAAAAAAAATTGCAGTGTAGCCAGAACTTCCGCTGAAACGTCGGAACTTCCGGTCTAGACCGGAAGTTCCGGTCGTGGCTCACCGGAAGTTCCGGTGAGGC
The DNA here is from genome assembly GCA_916181665.1 of Avena sativa. NCBI lineage: Eukaryota > Viridiplantae > Streptophyta > Magnoliopsida > Poales > Poaceae > Avena > Avena sativa. The sequence continues at coordinate 295,807,819 of OV702282.1, forward strand.
CACGAACTGACAGTTTCAACAGGAGTTCCCTATATGTAGATCTAAAGACCACCAATGCACAAATTTTTCCAAGGATGTATTGGACCAATCTACTCTAGCAAGATACCCTAGGCCTACCAAGATCTTCCAACAAGTTCTAGCCAAAGAACTATCCTAGACAAGGTGTGCCCTAACTCAAGCCATGATGAGAGCAAGATCTCCATTAATGGAGGGAGTTAAGGGCAAATACCGGAGTCCATGGCGGGAGATCAAGGTGGGGAAGGATCCCACGGAGCAGATCTGGAGAGGAGCGGTTGGAGAAGAGGGGGCCGGAGCGCCCTCTTGGAGACGTCCTGGCCGGCGGCGCTCCTGATAGAAGATGGGTCTTGGGGGAAAAAGGAAGAAGATCCCGTTTTCCCCCAGGGCCCACCTTATATAGAACAGGGAGCACCACCGGAAGTTCCGGTCAGAGACCGGAAGTTCCGGTGGACCGGAACTTCCGGGTCAGACTGACCGGAAGTTCCGCTGACACCAGGAGGAACATCTCAGGATAGGATAACAAGGAAGAACTTGTGCAAGGAATAGAGAGGGCTTGAGGTAAGGAAAGGCTTAGGATAGATAGCTCAAACTGTGAAGAACCAAAAACACCAAAACAAGAAAACACAAATAAAAACAAAATAAAAACGAACCAAATAAAAACGAGTCGGTGGCCGAAGCCACCTTATATAAGAGTAAATGGCTTGACACCGCGAAGATATATCTTGGGTTCATTACCAACACTCATCATGAAGCTCAAATGGTCTCCTTTAGAGACGATAGAGTATGAAAACTTTAATGTGCGCATAATAGGGATAGTGTTTGTTCATAAGAGGAACTACACTCCCCCTAAATCCATGCCTACATCCAAACAAGATGCACATTGAGACACGGGTAGGTGTGCAAGGGCTCAAGCAACATTGCTCGAATCAATGATATTTAGCTCATGCCTTAACTCTCGGAACCTTGCTTCATCAAGAGGCTTCGTGAAGAGATCCGCAAGATTTGCCTTGGTGGGAACATACTCCAAAGAAATGTCTCCTCTAGCAACATGGTCCCGAATGAAATGATGACGAATCTCAATGTGCTTGGTCCGGTTGTGTTGCACGGGATTGTGAGCAATAGCAATTGCACTCTCATTGTCGCAAAGAAGAGGCACCTTGTCAAAAGATAGTCCAAGATCCTTCAAGGTTTGCTTCATCCATAGCAATTGAGCACAGCAGCTTGCGGTAGAGATATACTCAGCTTCGGCAGTAGACATAGACACACAGTTTTGCTTCTTCGAGGACCAACAAACCAAAGATCTTCCGAGAAACTGACAAGCTCTGGAGGTTGACTTTCTTCCCACTTTGTCACCAGCCCAGTCCGAGTCCGTGTAACCAATGAGATCAAAGCTGGCTCCCTTGGGGTACCACAACCCAAAGTTTGGGGTATGAACTAAATATCGAAAGATCCTCTTGACAGCCACCATGTGACTTTCCTTTGGTGCGGCTTGAAATCTTGCACACATACCCACACTCAACATAATATCCGGTCGGGATGCACAAAGATAGAGCAAAGAACCAATCATCGATCGATAGAGTTTCTGATCCACCTCCTTACCCTTGGGATCGAGATCAAGATTAACCTTAGTTGGCATGGGAGTCTTGGCACCTTTGACTTGATCAAGCATGAACTTCTTGAGCATGTCTTGGATGTACTTGGCTTGGTTGATGAAAGTCCCTTTCCTCAATTGTTTGACTTCAAATCCAAGGAAAAACTTCAACTCCCCCATCATGGACATCTCGAAGCGGTCGGTCATGAGCTTGGCAAAATCCTCATTAAAAGTTTTGTTAATAGACCCAAAGATAATGTCATCAACATAGATTTGGCATACGAACAAGTGGCCTCCAACTTTCTTAGTAAAAAGAGTGGGATCAATGAGACCCACTTCGAAGCCACGGTCTAACAAGAGCTCCCTAAGGCAATCACACCACGCACGTGGGGCTTGCTTGAGGCCATAGAGTGCCTTATTGAGCTTGTAGACATGGTTCGGAAAAAGTGGATCCTCAAAGCCCGGAGGTTGCTTGACGTATACCAACTCTTTCAAAGGACCATTAAGAAAAGCACTCTTAACATCCATTTGATACAATTTAAAGTTATGATGGGTAGCAAAGGCAAGGAGCATACGAATGGATTCAAGGCGAGCAACGGGGGCTTAAGTCTCACCGTAGTCGATGCCCTCAACCTGTGAGTATCCTTGGGCAACTAACCTTGCCTTGTTGCGCACGACAATTCCATTCGCATCGCACTTGTTCTTGAAGACCCACTTGGTTCCAATGACGTTTTGACAATCTTTGGGCCTCTCAACCAATGTCCAAACATTGTTCCTCTTGAAGTTGTGAAGTTCCTCGTTCATAGCATCAAGCCAATCGTCATCTTCAAGAGCTTCGAAGACTTTCTGTGGTTCCACAAGAGAGATAAACGCATGGTGAGAGCAAAAGGAAGCTAGTTGCCTCCTAGTAGTGGAACCTTTATTGAAATCTCCATAGACATTATCAAGGATATGGCCATCTCGAGCAAGCTTGGCGAGACGATAGGCTTGACGACGGGCTTGTGCTTCAATTCGAGATTCTTGAGCTACCACTTGGTCATTTCCACCAATTGAGCCGCCCCCTTGACTATAAGCACGAACACGAGGGTCATCTTCATCAATTTCCACTTCGGGGGAGTCGTCACTTGGAGAGGATCCTTGAGGATCATTAACTTGATCTTGTTCTCGACGAGCTGGACCTTGAGGAGGAGCCCCATCTTGGGGAGGTTGATGAGGTTGATGAAGAGCTTGTCCGTGAGAAGTGCCTTGAGGAGGAGCCCCATCATGAGGAGGTTGATGTAGTTGATGAAGAGCTTGTTCTTTTGAGCTTGGAGAGTCATGAGCATGGGAAGCTTCGGAAGAGCTTGAGGGAGCTTGTGTCAAGAAAGTAGGTCCTTGAGGTGCAAGATGATCTTGTGAGAGTGAGGGCTCCACTTGAGTAGAGCTTGGTCCTTCTCCTTCGTCCATAAGGGGATCCTCAATGGGGAGGTGGAAACCCACACCCATTCTTCCTATGGCCTTGGGAGGAATTTCATCACTTGGATCACAAACACCATCTTGCCTAACAAGAGACTCATGATTTTCATCAAACTTCACGTTGCTCGTCTCTTCAACTCTTCCATTGGCTTTGTTGTAGACTCTATAAGCATGGGACTGATTTGAGTAACCAACAAAAATTCCTTCTTGAGCCTTGGATTCAAACTTTGACAACCGAACTCCTTTCTTGAGTATGTAGCACTTGCACCCAAACACCCGAAAGTAGCTAACATTAGGCTTTTTCCCGGTGAGAAGTTCATAGGGGGTCTTGTTCTTGTTCTTGTTCTTGTTCTTGCGGAGATAAATCCGGTTGGTTGCATGGCAAGCAGTGGAGATGGCCTCGGCCCAAAAGTTGTATGGAGACTTGAACTCAGCTAGCATAGACCGAGCCGCATCCATCAAAGTGCGATTCTTCCTTTCAGCAACACCGTTTTGTTGAGGGGTGTAGGGAGTGGAGTATTGATGCTTGATTCCTTCATCACTGAGAAACTCATCCAAGGTATAGTTTTTGAACTCGGTGCCATTGTCACTTCGAATAGAGAGAATAGTTGCATTGTGCTTCCGTTGAACCTCATTTGCAAAGTCAATGACGGTTTGTTGAGTCTCACTTTTGTACTTGAAAAAGAACACCCAAGTGTATCTTGAGAAATCATCCACAATAACCAAGCAATACTTCTTGCCTCCAAGGCTATCATGAGAGGGAGGACCAAAGAGATCCATATGCAAGAGCTCCAAACATCTCTCGGTAGTGATTTGATTGAGCGCTTTGTGAGGAGTTTCATGCATCTTCCCTTCAATACAAGCCCTGCAAACACGATCTTTGGCAAAGGAAACATCGTTAATACCAAGGATGTGGCCCTCGGAGTGAAGTCTTTGCAAAGTTATCATGTTAACATGGGCTAGGCGGCGATGCCACAACCAGCCCTTGTCGGCTTTAGCATAGAGACATAGAGCATGAGGAGTAGTGGTCCCTGAAAAGTCCACCACGTACAAGTCATGTTCTACATATCCTACAAAAGCCACCTTGAGAGACTTGCTCCACATGAGGACCACGGAATGAGAATTAAAGAAAGAAGAAAGACCCATAAGAGCAAGAGCACGAACCGAGAGTAAGTTGTAACCAAGAGTTTTGACAAGCATGACGTCAACCAAGGATACATCCGGGGTTACCACCACTTTGCCAAAACCCAAAACCTGAGAGCTTGTTTTGTCACCGTAGGAGACCATGGTGTTGGCAATATTGGGTCTCAACTCGGTCATGATAGACTTGCTTCCGGTCATATGACTTGTGGCACCACTATCGAGCACCCATTTTGAACCGCCGGAAGCATAGTCCTACAAGAAAATCAAGCCTTGGTTTTAGGTACCCATTTTGCAATGGGTCCCCTTTTGTTAGTGACAAGAACCTTTGGCACCCAAATGGCCCAATGATAATCATGCATGTAAGATGTCCCCACATATCTAGCATATACATGACCATCATAAGATTTGCAAAGAATATAAGAGGGATTGTTCTTTCCGGCAAAGTTGTCACTTTGCAAGAGAGTTAGGCCATTTGGTACTCCTTGGGCCATGCCATTGTTCTTTTTCTTCTTCTTGTTGTTGTTCTTCTTCTTCTTCTTAGTCTTGGCAAGTTGATCCTTCAAAACTTTGACCTCCTCTATGAGATGCTCATGCTTGCAACAAGGGTTAGGAGAGCTAGACAAGTCTATAATTTGCACAGCGGAAGACTTAGAAAGATCACAAGTTAATTGAGTTCGAAGCTGTTCATGAGCCTCAAAAAGACTTGTGAATTTACTCTCCAAGGCTTTGTGTTCCTCTTTGAGTTTCTCAAGATCCTTTTGAGTCTTATCATGACCACCCACAAAATCAGCATTTTCTTTCTTGAGAACCTTAATCAAAGCAAGAGCATGGTCACGTTCTTTAATTGTAGAGGTCAAAGTGTTGTTATGATCATCTACAAGCTTAGACACATTTTCTTCAAGATTAATTCTCATATTTTGTTCATCCTCAATACTTTGAGTGAGAGAGGCAATTTCATCGGCGGCATCTCTTTCATTTTTACTTAGCAAGTCAAGAAGTTCTTCCTTTTCATCTAAGGCATCTCTAGCATTTTCAAGTTGAGCAAGTAAGGACTCAAAGCAGTTTTTAGTTTCTTCATCTAAGGTAGCAACAAATTCACACATGTCAATCATCTCTTTCTTCACCTCTAGACCAACAAGATCAAGGGAGGAAGGCTCACTAGAGATGGGTTGAGGAGTGGGTTTCGGTGATACCTCGGTGGCCTTGGCCATGAAGCACTTTTGGTTGGAGGAGATGACATTTTCATTTGGCGAGTCGAAGAGGGATAGACGTGGAGTTGAGGTAGTGGCAATAGCAGCAACCCCCACAATCTCTCCACCATGAACTTCATCATCATATTCATCCGTGCCCGAAAGATATTCTTCATGGACCACAATTGCTCGTTCCTTGTTCGTGGCGTTCTTGACGGTGTAGTTCTTGTTTATAGGATGAGGAGATCTTGACTTGACCTTGCGAATGAGACGACCACCATGTCTTCACGGTTCTCGAAGGGACACTTGGCCACAAAGTGACTCTTGTCGTTGCAATTGTAGCATGACCTTGCTTTGGGAGACTTGTTGGGTGAATTGAATCTTGAGTTGTCCCTTGATCTTGACTTGAAACCGGACTTGTTCCAAAAGGCCCTTGAAGCGAGAGCAAGATGTTCGTTGAAGGCACATTTGAGATCTTCTTGAGACCACTCACTTGATGTATCATCATCATCAACTTCAATAGCCTTGGCCTTCAAAGCAAGGTTCACTTTTGTTGATCCAATGGCTCTAGCTCGAGCGGACTCCGCATTCTTCTTAGCAATAGTCATGGCAATAACTTCACTCAAGACTTCTTGTGAGGTCATTAAGTGAAAGTTGGTTCTTCCCTTGATAGAGTTGAGCTTTTGTTCTTCAAATGGGAGAAGATCTTGAATGAACTTTCTCTTCATAAACTTGTCATCAACATAGTGAGCCCCAAGGTCCCTCATAGTGGAACAAAGGACCTTAAGGCGCCTATACATGTCTTCAGGGGTCTCATCATCTTGCATTGCGAAACCATCGCACTCGTTGTTGATCTCGTCAAACTTGGAGCTTTGGATGCTAGCATTCCCAACGAAGAGCTCGGTGAGTTGATCCCAAGCTTCCTTGGCAGTGTCAAATTGGCGAATGTGAGCAAAATCCTTTGGAGTCAAGGCCTTTTGAATCATTCCCAAAGATGTAGCATTGAGTTGCTTGTCCACCACTTCACCTCGTGTCAACTTCTTTGGGTCAAATGGAGAGAATCCATCCTCCACAATCCTCATTAACTCAATGGATGAGCTGGAAATATGTGAGCGCGTTAGATATTGCCAATTGGCGAAATTAGACGTATCTAGCATAGGTGGTGCTCCTTGAGGGATAATGTGTGGCATGGGAATGGGTGGATCCGGAGTGTACTTCGGCGGTGGGGGTACCGCCGAGTAGTCCTTTCCTCCAATCTCCCCTTTTGAAGTTGGGTTCTCGGGCTCCTCGATGTTCTCACTTGGAACCTTGGTAGAGGTTTGAGCAACAAAACCAAGTCCCAAGTGAGTGGTGGCAGCCGCGGGAGTTACCCCGGGGGCGGACACCGTAACGGTGGGAGGAACCTCGTTGGATTGGGGTGTGTCAATAGCAACCATGGGGTTTGGCTTGAGAGACTGCAAGAGAGTCATCATTTCCTCGAACTTGGACATCATGGATGACTCCAATTGCTTGAGGTCATCCATAGTGGCCAAGTTCTTGGCCTTTTCAGTTTCACTACCCCCTTCGTCGGCCATAGTCTCTTAGGCGGTAAAGCCCGAAATAAGAGCCTGGGCTCTGATACCAATTGAAAGTACCGACTTGATACGACTAGAGGGGGGGTGAATAGGCGTCTACCAATTTTAATTTGTTTCACATTTTTAGGCTCAATGAGAAAGGAAGTTATCTAGAGAGCAACTAAGTGAGCAACCTAAATGCAAGAAAGCGAACACAAACCACAAAAACAGTAAATAGCGAGGAGTAAAGGAAGGGAACGAAGAAACCGGCGAGGGGACACAGAGATGTAATTCCCGTAGTTCACTCCCAAGGAGCTACGTCTACGTTGGAGAGGTGTCGGGGCCACACAAGGTCACCCGAGCGCCACAAAGGCCTCACCTTCTTCTCCGGTGAGCTCCCCCACAAAGGAGGCCTCACAATCCACTAACCGGTGACCTTGAAGGCGCCAACCGAAACCTTTACACCAAGGTTGAGGGGGGGCTCCACAACTCAATTGGAGGCCCTCAACGACACCTCGAAGCTTTACAACACATGCCTCAGCTCCGGGGATGCCCTACACCGTCTAGGGTTCCAAGAAACCCAAGAGTAACAAGATCCACAAAGGATGGAAGGGGAAATCAATTCTTCTTTGGTGGAAGTGTAGATCTAGGTCACCTCCCTCACCTCTCAAAAAATTAGGTCATTTGAGTGGCTAGAGAGAGAGATCTAGTGAGGTGAAGCTCAAGCATTAATGGAGGAGAGAGAAAAAATCGAGAGAGATGGGAGGAAGAAGAGGGGTGCCTTAAATAGGCCCCCCTCGCACTGAACCGTTACAGCCCCCGCGACCTCACCGGAAGTTCCGGTGAGAGGCCGGAAGTTCCGCCTGAGCCTGGCTCCAACGGTCATCAGACCGTTGACGCCCGCTCCAGAAGCGCAACCGGAAGTTCCGGTCAAAGCAGACCGGAAGTTCCGGTGAACTTCCGATCAAGTTCCGATCAAGTTCCGGCAAATAGCACGCTTCAAAACAGAAACTTTCTGAGCCTTCACCGGAACTTGGGGCGGAACTTTTGGGTCGTGAAGCGAGTCTGACCGGAAGTTCCGGCCTTCAGGCGGAAGTTCCGCTCAAGAACTTTTGCCAGGAAAAGTTCCGAGCAAGTTCCGGTCAAGTTCCGGCCAAGTTCCGGCAAATAGCACACTTCAACACAGAAGGTTACTGAACCGCCACCGGAACTTGGACGGAACTAGCGTCGGAACAAACTGTAGAACAGCCCGCAGAAAAAGGTTTGAGCGGAACTTCCGGTCATAGACCGGAAGTTCCGGTGAGACACAAAAGGCCCCAACAGAACAGGAAAACGCTCTCTCTCTCGGAATAATGGGATGGCTGTGGCGGTGCATATAGGTTTGTGCAAAAACAAGTGATTTCCCACAGCCCTCCAACATGGACCCCCTCTTAATAGTACGGTGACCTAAAAACATCAACCAGAAAGAAACTAGGAGAAGACTAAAAAAGGCCACCGTCTTCACAAGATCACAAGAGAGCATCCATCCCAATAGAATGAGACAACAACGACGTTTCCCCTGAAACTCAAGAGCACAGTTAAAAACATGGTTGGGATTGTCATTTAACACCAAAAAAAAACATCATTGGAAGATATAGTCCTTTCAAATCTCCTGATCATTAAAAATGATTTTGTTTCGATGGTTCCATAAACTCCAGCATGCATTAATGATGATTTCCTTTTAGCACTGAAGGTTCCCAATATACTTGGGATAACGGTTTTGAGTCTACATACTTTCTTCTCGGGTGATTTTGCCATACTTGGAATGGCTCGACTGTATGTTAGTTCCTCATTAATTCCTTGTCATCTAAAGTAAGTACAGAAAACATGCCTAACAATTGCATGTTACCAAAACTATGGGGTAATTCAAATTAAATTAGAAAACGTGAAAAGAAGATAAATTGTCTCATGTAAAGGACAAAGAACATTCTACACTGTTTATTAAGATAAGTGTTCATCTCCTAGATAAGAGAAGACTGATTTCTCTGTAGTCTATAGACTATACCACGGAGGAGAACCTGTCACTGCAAGAATGTGTCGGATGACCCTGAATAAAACAGAGCTTTCCGAGCCTGACCTAGCCAGATGATCCCGTTGAAGAAATCCAACTATTGCCGGCATATGACACTAGCCAGGCCAACAAAATGAAATGAACATCATCCTCTAGCCCTTCTCCCAATTATGACGAGATCCTAACACAAACACTTCACTCGAGTCATTCGATGACGAGCCTTACAGCAGGTGGGAGTATAGGGCCGATGTTCTCCCTCGCAGCGTACCGCGCGTGATCCCTCGCCGCCTCGTCTCCGACATCCTCCCTGACCCATTTACCCATTCCTTTACAAAGATGGTGATGTGGGTCGATCTTGAGGTACAGCAAGCCAGCGGCCGCGCGCACCAGGCACGCCAAGAGCTCGATCAGAGGGGCTTGAGCAGCGAAACCTCCTAAGTAAATGGCACGGAGCCTCTTCAGAGAGAAATCCACGGGCCAGCTAACCGGGACATTGTCCAGATAATTGTGTTGTCCACTGCGTGCCTGCAGGCAAGGAAGATCCGATAATGTCCTAATGCAAGAGATTCAAAAGTCAAAATATTCAAAGTTTTTTCTCAGTGTTTGAACCGTGACTTGACAAAAAGACATTATTATAAATCCTCCGATGTAATCATCCGCAGTCACTAGCATAAGCTATACCTTTTCAGGCTAGGCCTAAGTAAAACACAGTACTCTCTCCGACCCATATTAGTTGATTCAAATCTGTCTAGATACGGATGTATCTAGCACTAAAACTTGACTATATAAATTCGTATTTAGATGAATCTAAGTCAACTAATATGGGTCGGAGGGAGTATATTTATTGTATGATAATTGAGAACCATATAATTCATTTCAGGACATGGAAACAAAACATGGTATATTTATCTAAAAAAATTCCAAAACTAAGAAATTTATGTTAACAATGAAAAAAATCACTAATGATAAATTATATTATTTAATGTGTTAACCCAAGCATGTTGTACGAAGTAGTTTCATCTATCATAACCATGTAAAGCAAGAGTATTACAAATAGAGGGCTTACAAAGATAATTCATTCAGCTGTGTGGCATTCAAGTTTATCTACAAATAAAAATAAAAATGAGAGAGCATTTAGGATTTAGGACGTACTTCTAGACGGAGCCTTCTAAGATAAGGAGTTGCTTCAAGGAGATAAGCTACTGCAAGAACATTACTCCAAGATGGCAAAATAAGCAAGTTTACAAACTTCAATCCAGCGAATTTCTTCGGGTATAGAATGAAACCATGCTCCTGCAAAAAAACCAAATGGAACAGTTACAGTAATTGTTTACTACAACAGTTACAAACTGTTGACCGAATGATTTACAGTAACATAAACATAGATTTGAACCATATTTACCTCACATGGTGAAAGAAATGTCAAGGTGACTTTCTTCATCATTTTCATGTCATTTAAATGCTTCGAAAGAGAACAATTTCTGTTCCAGAACTTTGTTGCTATTGTCCTCATACTGGGAGTACTCGCATATTTGATGAGTACCTCATGTCCATCGTACTCAAAAAAGAATAAGCTGGTGGAATTAATCTCAATACTCACTAACTTCTTGCAATAATATATTTCCAAATGTAACAGTGTTTCACTGGAAATCCTTAGACTAACCAAATCATGGCACCTTCCCAATCTCAAAAAGCGTAGAACAGGGCAGCAAGAGAGAATATTTTGGATACCAGAATCAGCTATTTTAACACACATTAGAGAAAGGCTTACGAGAGAGGAAAAGATACTGGAATTCATCGGTCCGAGTATGCAGTTGGTCAGCGATAACTTCCGCAAAGAGGATGGTTGTCCGTCGCCGAAACAACACAAAGGGAAGTTATAACGATTTGCAGTCACAGAATGCGATGGACAAGGTATTCCATTTTTACACAAGTGAAGTCTCACACATTGGGCATCTGACTTTAACGCAAACTGGACCCATTTGTCAAGGTGGGCAGAATGAGTGGAGTTGAGATCAAAATGAACCTCAAACACTTGAATACCAGTTCCCTCATGGCGCAGCAACCGGTCGTTTACTCTTTCAATGAATTCGTCTGATCTCAAACTCCTAGAGCCTGGATCATCAATGCACATATCAACGGAAGTGCTGCAACCTGACTTTTCGTCAGAGAAAATATTGTGGTAGTCAAGTACAAGAACAGAGCTCTGTTCCCCCGATAGTCTAGAAGCAGAACTAGTGAATGTGGCATCTTCGATTCCAAACGCCGAGAACAAATTTTCCAAAATCTGTTGATCTGTTCATTAAATCTCGAGCGGGTTCTTGGCATGATTTCCTCTTCCTATTCTTGCAAGAATCTCCTGAAAGCAATATGAAGTAGATTTCTCACTAGGAACATCAAAGCCATACACATCCTAATTATAGCAAAACTGTGGCTCCTAAAAGTAGTATAATGTGAATTTCCTCTAAAAAGCAGAGCGGCAGCGCATCAATAGATGGTTTACTTTTCTTACTGAGTTATTTCTTTTGATAGTAATAAAATCCTAGAAAACAGATCATGGCGTCTGAGTGGAAGTAGCGCAAACCTGAAGCTCCTTTAGAGAGGATGTCGTCAATCATCGTTAATGATGCGAACATGTTTTCCAGATCTTCATCCGGTAGCCTGCTACTTAACTCCCCATGGTGACCTTGCTGTAATCTCCTCTTCTTGTCCTCGCGACAGTCTCCTGGAAAAGAGAGTATACTACACTGTAGGGCTGGACATAAAACTCGAAACTCGACGAGTTTAACGAGCACTCGTTTGCTCGGCTCGTTCGAAATCGACTCGTTTTCTTAGCGATTCGAGCTGAGCTGAAGTTTTTGCTCGTTATCCTTAACGAGCTAAACGATTGAGCTAACGATGTTCGTGAGCTACTCGTTAAACTCGGTAACAACCAAGGTATAGCCCACTTATGTCTAATTTGACAGCCCATTTAAGACAAACATTTGGCCCAGGAAGACCAATCGATCAGGAGCGAGAGGCCGAGAGCCCGAGAGACAAGAGCGACCGTTCACCGTCGTCGACAGACCCCTTATTTCTCCTAGACTCGTCGTCTCCCCAGACCCAGTCCTCAGTCCCCACCGCATTCCCATCTTCTCGATTTAGATCTTTTAACCGCGGCGACGGCGCCTACCGAGCCTTGTCGACTGGACTCTAGAGCCTGGAGCCCTACTCGTTTGTATTTTCTTAACGAGTAGCTCGTGAGCGCTCGTTAACATCTAACGAGCCGAGCCGAGCTTTACTTTTTGCTCATTATCCTTAACGAGTTTAATGATCTGAGCCTTAATGAGTATGAGCCTTAACGAGCCGAGCCTTAATGAGTCGAGCTACTCGATAGTCCAGCCCTACTACACTGTTTCAGTTCAGAAGGAGATATCATGCCTGACTGTTCAAAAAAATTCAACTTGTTACAGTTGGATAAGCAACATTTATTTTCCACCGAAATGCCTGATATTTTGTATTGGATTGGAAGAATGGCGGCAAGATGACAGTTTTGGATAGGAGTAGAGCAGAAAGCTACACTATCTAAAAACAAAATGAAGAGAAACTGACAGCCAACATTATTTTCCAACTCCCCCACTTCCGTTGGATAATACTGAAGCCCGCCACCGACATGAATCAAGTTCCCTCAAGCAAAAAAGCACCAATTCAGAACTCTAATCTACCATGGCGGGCATCCCTAAAAAAGATCCCCCACAGACAGACTCTAATCCCGTAGGTGCGGTAACGGGGCATTAATTAGTAATGGAGATCGAGATGGAGAGCGACCTCCTTCCCCTTGGTGATTTGGCGGCGGTGACGCGCTGCTCATGCCGCCAGCGCTCAGCGAGGTCGACGTCGAGGTCGACAGGGGGAGCCGCAGCGCGAGGGGAAGAAAGGCGGCTGGAGACTACTCCAAACGAACCCGGCGATTCTACCGCGAAGAAAGACGCCTGAGACCCTGTATCCATCCATCGGACTTCCTAATTGGACGGCCGCTCACGAGTAAAACTCATACAGTAGTTTTAGATCGAGTAAAACTCTTTTTTCTTTTTTATCGAGTAATAAAACCCTTATTTTACCATTGTGTCCTGTCGCGTGTAAAAAGATTAGGGATGTTTCTTCAGCCGTCTTGGCAATGGCGTTTGCAGGTTTAGTGCATGTTTCATGATTCGGTATTCGTTGAAGCGATCCAAGGAAAAAAAAAGACTACTAGCCTGGTTTCTGATGTACTACTTTTGTTCTGTATTGGTTGTTTTGCTTCTGAGTTGTAGTATCTCCTTTCTTGGCCTCCTTCTTTTCAGCTTCTCGGCCAGCTTCTCTCAAAAGCTACCCTCGATTCTTTTCAGCTTCTCGGCCAGCTTCTCCCAAAAGCTACCCTCGATCAGCTTCTCCTAGAATCTTATCTGCCAAAATCGTTTATACTTTTAAATTGACATTAAAACTACTAGTTAAGAAGTTTAAACAAATTTTAAAGATGAGATTTTAGGAGAAGCTGGTCGAAGTTAGCTTCTGGGAGAAGCTGGCCAAGAAGCTGAAAAGAAGGGGGCCCTTATCTCCCTCAATAAATATCACACACAATTGCATGTCTTTTCTCAAAGATTGGAGCAATGCTCACTAAATTAGAATATGATAAAAACATCGAACACAACGGTGAGAACACATTAGTTGAGGGATCATCATAGCTTAGTTAAGAGATGACAACAATTGTTCTTCCTTGGCACCAATGGACGTAACCCTCTTAGAAACACTGAGCTACTACCAAAAAAAAACGCCAGTCTGCCTACATTTTTATAGCTCGGCAATTATCCTAACGTAACCCTCTTAGAAACACTGAGCTGTGCCTACATTCTTCAGATTACTCAGGCATGGATGCTGATCCGCAAAAGCTCAAACCAGCGCGCCGGTTCGCTCCATCGCCTAACTCGCAGTTCACAGTTCAGTCCAGTTTATGTACAGTCTACAGAATAATATAGACAGCGGAGGAACTGTTACTGTGAGAATGTGTCAACCGGCCCCATGTTTTTCCACAATTCGTCAATCCTGGATAAATCCAGGGCTTTCCAAGCCTATGATGCAATCCAGACAGAGGATCCCTCGAAATAAATAAATCCAATCATTGCCAGGTGCCGGGTTGCAGGATCCGCGAAAGTCCTGTTTCTAGTTTATTTGGAGATTTCTAGTTCAAATTTTGAGCTATAAATCTCCACCACTGAAGCCCCGCTTCTACTTCATTTGGAGATTTCTAGTTCAAATCTTGAGCAAAATTTGAACTACAAATCTCCAAATGAACTAGAAGCGGAATTTGAACTACAAATCTCCAAATGAACTAAAAGCGGGACTTTCACCGGGATGCAGCTTGCAACCCTAGGTGCCCGCACATGGCACTAGCCAGGCCAACAAAATGAAACGAACACGAGAAGTCATCATCCTGAAGCCCCTAAGACACCACTCCACCCAGAATCATCATTTGATAACGAGCTTCACAGTTGGTGGGAGTTTAGGGACGATTGTCGCAAGTGCAGCATTCCGCGCGTCATCCCTTGCGGCCTTGTCACCAACATCCTCCCTGACCCATTTACCCAGCATCTTGCAAAGATGGTGGTGTGGGTCGATCTGGAGATACTTCAAGTGGGTGGCCACACCCATCAGGCATGCCAAGAGCGCGACCAGCGGGGCTTGGGCGGCAAAACCGCCAATGGTAATGGTACGGAGCTTGTCAAGAGAGATACCCTCGGGCCAATTAGTATGGGACCTGTCCACATAATGGTGTTCTTTGCTGCATGCCTGTATACGAGGAAGATCCAACTGTAGTGAGTTCATGCTGTCCCCATGCAAAAGATCCAAATATTTCACAGATTTTTTACAATGTTCAGACTGCAACTTGGAAAAAAAACATTATAGCTACTCATTATGTTAAGCTACAAAATGCAAAAATAATTGAATGATTTAATCTGTCAGACATAGCCTGTAACTGAAAACCAAGACACTAGTTTGGTCATCAGGATAGGTATGTGTAGGAAATTTGAGATCTAAATCCTTGTCAGGCAAAAGCCTACGAAGAAAGCAATGTTTGATGCAATACAAATGCTTGATGCCATTGGAGGTAAATTTTTGTATGATCATTTTGGATCATGAATGACACCATATAACTTATATTTTAGATGACTTCACCTCAGGACTTGGTAATGAAGCACATGTTATTTACAGAACAATAGAGAGAACTGTAAGAACTATCCCACAACTTAGAAATTTATATTAACAGAAAACAAAACACTAATGATAAATGCATTTGATGTGTTATCAGAAGCATCCATATGAAGTAGTTTCATCTATCTTAATGTTGCAAGGCAGTATCATTGTGAAGGAGTCTGTTTCAAAAAAGGTAAAAAAAATGAATATAAAAGAATAAAGGATTAACAACAAAGTTCATCTTTTAACTGCTATGAAAAACGTTGCATGCTAAGCTTTCTCTAAAGAACAAAAAAAAATGGAGAGAATTTATGACATACTTCTATGCGGAGTCTTTTAAGGTAAGGGGTTGCTTTAAGAAGATAAGTTACTGCAAGAGCATTATTCCAAGATGGCAAAATAAACAAGTTGACGAACTGTAATGCCGTGAATTTCTTCAAGTATATAATATATCTGTACTCCTGCAGAAGAGCAAATGAAACTGTTATGATCATTGATTACTACAACAGATAAAAACTGCCAATCGAGTGATTACAGAACAATTGCAGATAGAGGAACAACAAAACATAGATCTGAACCATCTTAACGTACCTCCGATGGTGAAAGAAATGTCAAAGTGACTTTCTTGATCCATTCCATGGCATTGAAATCCTTTGGAAGAGAAGTATTTACGTCCCCAAACTTAGTTACTATTTGCCTCATTTTGGGAGTACTCGCATATTTGATGTGTACCTCATGTCCATCATATTCAAAGAAGGCTAGGCTGGTGGCATGGATTTCAATACTCACCAACTTCTTGCAACGAAATATATCCAAATATATCAGTATTTCATGGGAAATCATTAAATTAACCAAATCATCGCAACGTCCCAGCCTCAAAATGCGGAGAATGGTGCAGCAAGAGCAAATGTTCTGGACATCAGAATCAGCTATCGTGACATTATTCAGATAAAGACGTACGAGAGAGGAAAAGCCACTGCAATGCAGCGGTGGCCTGAATATGCAATTTATCAGGCGTAGCTTCCGTATTGAGGACCGTTGTCCACCAACAAAACAATGCAAGGGGAAGTTATAGCGACTTTTAACCACTAAATCTCCCGAAGAAGATATTCCCTTTTTACGCAAGTTAATTATCACACATTGTGCACCTGACTCCGACGCAAACTGGACCCATTTGTCAAGGTGGGCTGCATGAGCGGAGTCCAGACCAAAATGAACCTCAAATACTTCAACACCAGTTCCCTTGTGGCTTAGCAACAGGTCGTTTACTCTTTCAATGAATTCCTCTGATCTCAGACTCCTAGACTCTGAAGTTGTGCAATCTGAATTTCCCTCATCAAGAATACTGTCATCGAGTATAAGAACAGAGGCGTCTTTCCCCAATCTCCTAGAAGTAGAACTAGTCGCTGCATTATCTTTGATCACAAGCGACGAGAGCATATTTTCCAGAAGATCATCCGACGCGTTATCTTTGTTTGATTTCCTCTTCCTATTCTTGCGGCAATCACCTGAAAACAATATATTGTAGGTTTCTCATTCAAAACATCATCAACGGGTACACAGCCTAATTACAGCAAGACACCTAAAGGAAACCAGGTCAAAGACGGCATGTCAACAGATCATTTATCACTTTTTAAAATGAATTCACGTGGCATTAAACTCCTAGCAACGGGAATCACTGTGGCAAGTGGAAGCAGTTCAACCTGAATTTCCTCCAGGGATGATGTCGTCGTCGACCGTTAGCTCTGTAAGCATGTATTCCAGATCACCATCCAGCAGTAACCTACTGCTACTTGATTCTCCAGCGTGTCCTCCGGGTAACCTCCTCTTCTTGTCATCACGATAATCTCCTGGAAAAATAGCATTTTTTGAGTTCAGGACCATCAAGGAGATATCATAACAGGCTAGTAGTAACAGTTGGGCAGCCAACTTCACTTCCAACTACCCCTACTTCTGTTCGGTAAAACTGAAGCCCTGTGTACACTGTTAGTGAAACAGCAATCCTTACACACGCCGGCGGCACCAAAATCACATACTGCAGATTCGAATCTCCCCTACATCGGACAGCCTAAGATACATAAGACGGTTTGGGTGGGCATAAACAACATTCAAGTTGCTCCCGTAGTCCCGTAGGTTCGCTAGCAATACATCTGTAAGAAGTTACGGTAGCGATCTGGGGAAGTAAACGAGAGACATACAGACAGAGAGAGAGAGAGGGGAGAGACCTCCTTGGTAGTCTGGCGGCGGCAACGGTGTTCCGCTGCTCATGCCGGCGGCGAGGTCGGTCGACTCGCCGGTGAGCCGCCGGCGGAGGGGGCGGGGGAGAAGGTCTGGAGATTACAGTCGGAGAAACCCACGGGGAACCAGACGGCAATAAATCGGCACACCCGAGATTGTGCACAAGCGAGGTCCGACTGCGAGAGGAGGGAATTTTAGGAAGTTTTTTTATGTCGCGCCCAGGATTTCCGTCAATTTTGTTGGCCGGAAGGAAGATGTATATGGAGACTGTTTTCCTCCTCGTATCGGATTTGATTTTGTTTGCGATTCGGCTCAAATGTTGGGGTATGTTTTCAGATTTGTTTTCTCTGGTAGAATAAAAATGCAAGCGATATGATTATTAGTTCCCAATTGCTAAAAAGTGCTTGGAGGCTACGTTGTCTTTCGTTTTGTGACTGTCGGATCACACCCATCACGTACCGCGTCCAGATAGATAATATCTAGAACGGTAGCCTCCCGACCGCTTCACACCTGGGCATTCAAACCGCCCACCCACGTCTCGCTCCGCACGTCCCGTCCTTCTCCCCATTATCTCCGCTCTTCTCCCCATCAACTCAGCTCGTCGCAGGGGAGGCGAGACGTGGCGAGCTCTGTCCGCGGCAGAGGGAGGCGAGGGCGGCGAGGTCGGTCCGCGGCAGAGGGAGGTGAGCTCGGTGCGCGGCAAAGGGAGGCGAGCTCTGTCCGCGGCTGAGGGCGGCGAGATCGGTCAGCGGCTCGCGGCGACACCGTCTGTTGCCTCGCGACCCCATTTTTCTCCCGCGGCGTCTGCGCGAATCGGAGGTGAAGTAGAGCAGAGCGGGGAAGAGGGTTGCGAGCTCGATCCGCAGCGGGGGGTGGGGGTGTAGGGGCATCCGCGGCGGGTGGATCTACACCCTCTAGCTGGTGGTGGGGGCGACGACCTCTTCGGTGAAAGGACCGGCGAGATCCGCGGCAAGTGAGGTTCACGGCGAGGTCGTCGAGATCCGCGGCAAGGCAGGTTCACGGCGAGGTTGGCTACCCGTGGTGGCATCGAGCTTGCGCCGAGTTTCCTCGAGCGCGAAGTTCGTTTTTCATCGAAGACGAAGATTCTACAGGGATTTTGACTTCATCAAGCAACCAGAGGTATACTGCCTTCCCCCTAAATGTCATGGCTAAATCCATCTGAAGTACTGGGATAATGCAGCGCGATTGATGGTTAAGTTGTTACTACTCAAGTACTGGGATGATTCCAATTTATCTGTCATGTGTATGTCTGAGGGTGTGTATGTTGTAGGGTGTGTATGTTCTAGGGGTGTATGTTTTAGGGGGGAGGAGGTGTATGTTCCGAGGATGACGATTTTCGCCTTTGTTTAGTGTGTGACATGTGTATGATTACACATCTACTCAATTACCCGTAATCTATCATGCGTATGTTCTAGGGGGGTGTATTTTTGAAACCAGCAAGGGCAAGGACAAGGTGCATAACTCCCCAAGCATAAGTCCCCAAGCCTGTTTTGGAGGTTTCTAGTGATGCTTTTTGTTAGTGTGTGCCGATGTATTTTTTGCTATTGCTGCCTACTCTGTTTTTTGTAATCCAAATTCAAATTAAAATGCAGCATGCTTATACACTAAGTTGTTACTTTAAGTACAGGATGTTTTTTTGCATTTTCATGACCCATGATCTATCACGCACTTTTTGTTTAGTGTGTGCCGATGGATTTGTTAGTAGCGCCTACTCTTGTGTTTGGCAGTAGTATATATCTGAGTTGTTTGTCTAGCATGGGTTTTTAAGTTGGACTTTTCAAATTCAGTATGCTTACGCTTTTTTTAGTTGCTTTTTTGTTCATGATGTATAGTTTTGTTTTTCTCCCAACTTTGCTTAAATTGGTTTCAAAATCCTGCTTAGTTGGTTCCAAAATACTACAGAGTTGGTTCCAAAATACCACCTACTTGTTTTTTGCCCATGATGGATAAATTGTTTCTCCCAACTTGTTTAAATTGGTTCAAAATCCTGCTTAGTTGGTTCCAAAATACCACCTACTCCCTCCGTTCCAAAATATAAGACGTTTTAGGTTTGTGAAGAAAATGAATCTAGACTTTTTTTTAATGTGTAGATTCATTCCAAAGTTAAATGAACTACATACTAAAATAAGTCTAGATTCGTTTTCTTCACAAACCTAAAACGTTTTATATTTTAGAACGGAGGGAGTACTTGGTTTTGCTCATGATTCCAACTTTCTTAATTTGGTTCAAAATCCTACTTATGCTTGATTTTTTAGTTGCTTTGTTTTTTGTGATGGTTAAGTTGTGTGTTCCATCATGCTTAAGTTGGTTTCAAAAAACTACCTAGTTGGTTCATATGTTTTTTAGAACCTTTTTTGATTTTCCATGTTTTTAAAAAGTTGCTTGCCCATGAAATAGTTAAGTTGGTGTTTGCACCTTGCCCTTGCTGGTGTAGGCAAAGTCACTAGTTTGCATACTGCATATCTGTATAACCGTGATCTATCTGTCATGCGTATGTTCTAGGGGTGTACTTTTTTTCGATGATTTTTGTCCTTTTTGTTAGTGTGTGCCGATGTATTTTTGCTACTTCCCTACTCTGTTTTGGTAATCCAAATTCAAATCAAAATGCAGCATGATTACACGCTAAGTTGTTACTTTAAGTACATATGGTTTTTTGCATTTTTCATGACCCATGATCTATCACGCGCTTTTTTGTTTAGTGTGTGCCGATGGATTTGTTAGTGCCCCTACTCTTTGTGTTTGGTAGTAGTATATATCTGAGTTGTTTCTCTAGCATGGGTTTGTAAGTTGGGTTTTGAAATTCAGTAGTTGATTTTTTAGTTGCTTTTGTGTACATGATGTATAGTTTGTTTTTCTCCCAACTTGCTTAAATTGGTTTCAAAATCCTGCTTAGTTGGTTCCAAAATACTACAGAGTTGGTTCCAAAATACCATCTACTTGTTTTTTTGTGATGGTTAAGTTGTGTGTTCCATCATGTTTAAGTTGGTTCCAAAATACTACCTAGGTGGTTCATGTGTTTTTTAGAACCTTTTTTGATTTTCCATGTTTTTAAAAGTTGCTTGCCCATGAAATAGCTAAGTTGGTGTTTTGCAGCATGTTTAAGTTGGTTCTAAAAAGTATTCTTAAAAGTTTTCTAAATTGCATTCTGGGTATATACAAAGTTGTTTTATATACTTTAGCTTTTTGTATACTGCATCTCTGTTTTTTCAGGAAGAACATAGTGCTAAGCTGAGTTACTGTTGGGCTTTTTTCCAGGGTAGAATATCACTAGGGACACATGGCTAAAGACAATGCCAAACGCGCCCGCCTGCGCTTACCGGAAGATAATGAAAAAGGGGCGAGCAAGCAAGTTCCTCATGATATAGCCAAAGGAAAATCTGTTGCGGTGAAGCCTACTCGGAAAAGATGGAATGTGGTACGTCTTACTGCTTTTTTTACCTTTTAACATTTTTTTAAGGATCAACACTGAATTTGCTTTTTTTGCTGAAAATTTCAACAGCTTGGAAGGAACCGCGCTTCGCCCGCGAGGTTGTTTAAGTTGAACCAAATTTTGTCTCTAGAACAGAAAACTCTAATAGAAGAATGGGGATGGGGAGGGATGATAAAGGTGCAGGCTAAGGAGATTCCAGTGGATCTAAGCATGTGGGTTCTGTCTTGCTTTGACCCCATAAGAAACGAGCTTGCCATCCCAGGGAGGGAAACAATCCCAATGAATGCAGATTCATACACGAAAGTGTTTGGGATCCCGAACAAGGGGCAGCCTGTTTGTTATGAGATGGAGGCAGAAGTTATTGAGTTCTTCAACAGAGAATACAACATAGAGAGTGGTTCAGCACCGGAGTGGGCCGACTGGTGCAAAATGATAAAAAACATGGGTGGGGTGGCAGACTTGAAGTTCCTTCGTGCATATTTTGCCGGTGCAATAAGCTGTTTTGTATGCCCGACTACCGCTTCTAGTATCAGTCCAAGGTGCTACAGGTCCCTTGTTGATCTCAACCTATTTCGAAGGACCAATTTTGCCCAATTTGCTGTTGACCAAATTTCCACACAAGTAAAGAAGATGGGAGCAAAGAAAAATTATGTGTGCTGCTGCTCCATCACCTCGTGGTAAAGTTGCTGAAAACAATTCCCCACTTTCCTATTATTTTTTATGTGACAAATCAAATTTGTAACAGAGATAGTCATCCTCTCTTTTCCAATGCAGATCCTCTACCTTGATTCTCTGGAGATTGACGAGGTGGTGCAATCTGAAAAAAACTGTCCGGTCCGGGCTGAAGCATGGAATGATAAACTAATACAAGTTGTCGCACGCAAGAATTTTAAAGGCAATGGAGACTTTGGGAAACTAAGAGTAAGCATTTACTCCTTTTTCATTTTTTGTGTTTGATTTTTTTTCATTCTTTTTTATCTCTAGTGACGCGTGGGTAGCCATGGACCATCTAACAAGTTTTTATTTTATGTGTTTTGATGACATGAAAATATAGCTGAAAGAAGGTGTTGGCACAAACATAACTGATGGGCTTTTTGTGGGGATGACAAGGACTGAAGATTTTGTTTCTTCAAAGTTGTCGCGGAGCTTTCCATATGAGGTGAACCTAGATTATTTTGCATTCACTAGTTTTTGCCCTCCAAATGTATGTTGTATACTACTGCAAAAAAGCAGGGACACTAACAATCGGCTAAGTTGTTTTTCTGTTACACCTAAGTTGGTTTCAGAAACTGCCTAACTTGGTTACTAAGTTGCTGACATAAACTGCCTAACTTGGTTTTAGTTACTTAATTTTTCTTAGTTTAAAAAATTGCTTTGCTCATGATGGGTATGTTGCTGTATGCAGCATTCTTAAGTTGGATATAAGTACTACTTAGTTGGTTCCTAATGTTTTCTTCAGAATGTTTTTTGATTTGAATTTTTCTTTTTTAAAAAGTTGATTGCTCATGATGGGTATGTTGTTGTATACATCATGCTTAAGTTGTATCTAAGTAGTACTAAGTTGTTTCCTAATGTTTTATGAGAATATTTTTATTTGAATTTTCTTTTTTTTAAAAAGTTGCTTGCTCATGATGGGTATTTTTGTTGTATGCAGCATGCTTAAGTTGGATCTAAGTAGTACTAAGTTGGTCCCTTGGATGTTGGTTTTTAAAGTATTTTTTTGTGTTTTTTCCTTTTTTCCATAGTGATTTTATTTTTGCTTTCTCTTTTGTTTTTGGCAGAACAAAAGGAAGATTGATGTTATGCTTGGGGAGTTATGCACGGACATATCAAACAGGCTTGGTGCTTTTGTGGAAGCTATTGGAACTATGGAAAGCGTAGAAAGTTCTAGCCATGCTCAGGCCAGAAGGAAGAGACAAAGGATTGATAGAGGCGACGGTGACGATGGGGATGACGAAGACAACAGTGACAACAATGAAGATGATGATTCTGAAGACAGCAGCGACGGTGACGATGGGGAAGATGGCAATGATAAGGAAGATGAAGATGAAGAGGATAGTGTTGGAGATATGCCCTAGAGGCAATAATAAATATAGTTATTATTATATCTTTGTGTTTATGATAAATGTTTGCATTCATGCTATAATAGTATTAACAAGGAAACATTAATACTTGTGTGAATTGTAAACTTAAATTGAAGTCCCTAGTATAGCCTCTATACTTCACTAGCTTGTTGGTTAATAGATGATTGTGGTTTCCCTATCATGAACATTGAGATGTTATTAACAACAAGATCATATCGTTAGGAGAATGATATGGTGGACATACTCCTATAGATAAGCGTAGCATAAAGATCAAGTCATTTCAATAGTTCAATTGCTATATGCTTTCTGATACATAGTAACCTAATTCCTTCGACCATGAGATCATGCATATCACCTTTACTGGATGGATGCTTTGATGTCATCAAACACCACACCGTAACAGGGTGGCTATAAAGGTGGTATTGAGTGTTCGGAAAGTATTGGTTGAAACACATGGATCAAGAGTGGGATTTGTCCATCCACATGACGGATAGATATTCTCTGGGCCCTCTCGGTGAAATGTCATCCAATTAGCTTGCAAGCATGTGACTAGGTCACAAGGGATCACATATCACGGGAACGAGAAAAGAGTACTTATCAGTAACGAGGTTGAACTAGGTATGCAGAGATACCAAAGATCATAACCTCGGATAAGTAACATATCGTGAGACAAAGGGAAATTGGTATCGTATGTAAGTGGTTCATTCGATCGCAAAGTAATCGTAGAAATATGTGGGAGCCATATGAATTTCCAGATTCCTCTATTGGTTATTGTTCGGAGAAGTGTCTCGATCATGTCCGCATAATTCACGAACCGTAGGGAGACACACTTAAGGATTCGACGTTGTTTGAGTAGTTATGGTATTATGAGAAAGAGACCGAATGTTGTTCGGAGTCTCGGATGGGATCCGGGATATCACGAGGTGATCCGGAATGGTCCGGAGAATAAGATTCATATAAGGAAAGTCCCGTTTCGGAGTTCGGGAATGGTTCCGGTGTTTTCATCGGGAACATTCTAGAAGGTCCCGGAATGTCCGGCACTCCGGGGGGGAAGGGGTACATGAATGTATCATTGCATGTTGGAATGATTGCATCATGTACTAAGTGTTCTCGCTGTCCGAAATAAAGGGTTAATTCAAATCCTAATTGAAAAGTCAAACTGCCAGTTTTCGGTCAAACTGCCAGTTTTCGGAAAGAGGAGAAAGAGGAGGAGGTTGAAACCGACTTGGGGGAGGAGTCCCTCCTCTCCAAGCCGGCGCCCCACCAAGGCCGAGTTGGGGAGGGACTCCACTCCCTCCCCTTGGCCGCCGGCCCTCCCACCTATAAAGGGAGGGGCAGGGCTCCCCTCTCTACACAACACTACTAGTTCCTACCCTCTAAACTAAACCCTAGATCTAAACCCCGGTTTAGAGCTATTTTGGTTTAGAGCCTTCTAATTGGTTTAGAGCCCTCTAATTGGTGTGTCTAATTACTAGACCACTAATAGCCTCTCTCATAAGCTCCACCATACTCGCACCGGCTTAAGGCGAAGCCCTGCGGGATCTCCCCTCTACTTCCGGTACCACGCCGTTGTGCTGTCGGAATCGCGAGGAGAGTGCTACAACCTCCGCTGCCTGCTGGAACAAGGGAGAGGAAGGTCTTCGTCGAGTACCGAACGTGTGACCGACTGCGGGGGCGCTGCTGGAACGTGGCGCCGGAAGGATCGTCTACACGATCTTGAGATCGGAAAGAGTACGACTACATCACCCACGAGAATCTGCTCTCGTTAAACACTTTGGAATCTTCGAGGGTGAGTTATTCCATCGACTCGTTGCTACAATCTAGTAGATAGATCTTGGCTTGTTTGTTTGTATGCGATAGAAAATTTTTGTTTTCCATGCTACGAACCCCTACAGTGGTATCAGAGCCGTGTCTATATGTAGATCTGTTGCACGAGTAGAACACAATGGTCATTGTGGGCGTTGATGCTTTTATTGTAGATTGCTTTTTGTGTACTTTGCATCTTGCGGTATGTTGGGATGAAGCGGCCCGGGCTAACCTTACATGACATCGTTCATGAGACTTGCTCCACGCTTAACATGCAACTTGTATTGCATAAGTGGCTTTGCGGGTGCCTGTTTCTCCTAGCATAGTAAAGATCCAATTTACAACGGGTAATCAACAATGCTAGTATCAATGTTGTGGTTCTTGTTCGTAGGTTAGAACGACACTTATGGAAAGCCCCAAACCACGTAAAATATGCAAAGAAAGTAGAAGCGTCTAACTTTGTTTTGCAGGGGTGTGCAGTGATGTGATATGGCCATGATTGTGATTATATTTGATGTATGCAATGTTCCTTATTGTAAGTTGGCAACCGGCAGGAGCCATATGGTTGTCTTTAATTTCTGTTAAGACCTGCGTGTCTATTCAAAATAGTTGTAATAGTTGAAGCTGGTGGACGACAACCATGAAGAAGCGTCATTGACCTTGATGCTATGCCGGTGATGATGGAGATCATATTCGTGCTTGAAGATGGAGATCGGAAGCACAAAGAAGAAAGGCCATATCATATCACATATTATGAATTGCATGTGATGTTAATCCTTTATGCATCTTGTATTGCTTAGTAGACGACGGTAGCATTATAAGATGATCCCTCATGCACATAAATTTCAAGTTCTGAAGTGTTCACCCTTAGTATGCACCGTTGCCAAAGCTTGTTGCTTCGAAGCACCACGTGATGATCGGGTGTCTTTGATTCCGCGGGTGAATACAACGTAAGCAAGCCAGATTTGCTTATGCGGTAACTAAGGTTTGATCTTGACGAGCCTAGCATGTACAGACATGGCCTCAGGAACACGGATCGCCGAAAGGCAAAGCATGAATCATATAGTAGATATGATGAACATGATGATTGTTCGCCATTAAAACTGTATCGGCTCTCGTGATGATCGGTGTTGATATAGTAGTTTTGGTTCGTGTGATCACTAAAACAATGTGAGGGATGTTGTTTTGAGTGGGAGTTCACCTAGTTTAATTTCATTAATTAATTTGAACTCAATTTGTCATAAACTTAGTCTAAACTATTGCAAATATGTTGTAGATCAATGGCAGCCCCTACCATCAATTTTAATGCGTTCCTAGAGAAAGAAAAGTTGAAAAACAATGGAAGCAACTTCGCGGATTGGTTCCGCAATTTGAGGATTGTCCTCACAGCTGGTAATTTGACCTATGTGCTGGATGCACCGCTAGGTGACCCACCTGCAGCTGATGCTACCGATGAAGTAAAGAATGTTTACCTCGCTCGGAAGAATCAGTACTCCATAGTTCAGTGTGCTATCTTGTATGGTTTAGAATCGGAGCTTCAGAAAAGGTTTGAAGAGTCAGATCCATATGATATTGTCGAGGATCTCAAATTAATCTTTGAGACTCATGCGGCAATTGAAAGTTATGAAGCTTCTGAAAAGTTCTTTAACTGCAAGATGGAAGAGGGTAGCTCCGTCAGTGAGCATGTGCTTAAAATGTCTGGGCACGCAAATAAACTTCAAAGTTTGGGTATAGTGATTCCTAATACTTTGGGAGTTTACCGCATCCTCCAATCACTACCACCAAGTTACAAGAACTTTGTGATGAACTACAACATGCAGAACATGAACAAAGAGTTGCCAGAACTATTTGCTATGTTAAAATCTGCAGAAGTGGAGATCAAGAAAGAGCACCAAGTGTTGATGGTCAATAAGACCACCAAATTCAAGAAAGGCAAGTCTAAGCAAAAGGGACACTTCAAGAAGGGTGGTAAGAAAGTTACCACGCCGACGAAGAAGACCAAGGCTGGACCTAAACCTGAAACTGAGTGCTTTTACTGCAAGGGAGAAGGTCACTGGAAGCGGAATTGCCCAAAGTACTTGGCGGATTTGAAGAACGGCAACATCAAGAAGAAAGGTATATTTGATATACATGTTATTGATGTGTATCTCACTAGTATTCGTAGTAGTGCCTGGGTATTTGATACTGGTTCGGTTGCTCATATTTGTAACTCGAAACAGGAGCTGCAGAATAAACGGAAGCCAGCGAAGAACGAGGTGTCGATGCGTGTGGGAAACGGATCAAAGGTTGATGTGATCGCGGTCGGCACGCTACCTCTTCATCTACCATCGGGATTAGTTTTATACTTAAATAATTGTTATTTGGTGCCTGCATTAAGCATGAACATTATATCAGGATCTTGTTTATTGCGAGACAGTTACTTGTTTAAATCCGAGAATAATGGTTGTTCGATTTATATGAGTAATGTGTTTTATGCACATGCACCTTTGATAGATGGTCTATTCATATTGAATCTCGATAGTAGAAATACACATATTAATAACATTGAGGCTAAACGTTTGAAATCAAGCGATAATTTGACCTATATGTGGCACTGTCGTCTTGGTCACATTGGAGTGAAGCGTATGAAGAAACTCCATTCCGATGGACTTCTTGAATCACTTGATTTTGAATCACTTGAAAGATGCGAAGCATGTCTGATGGGTAAAATGACTAAGACTCCATTTTCTGGTATAATGGAGCGAGCTACAGACTTACTGGAAATCATACATACCGATGTGTGTGGTCCAATGAGTGTAGCATCGCGCAGTGGTTATCGTTATGTTCTTACCTTCACGGATGACTTGAGTAGATATGGGTATATCTATTTCATGAAACATAAGTCCGAAACTTTCGAGAAGTTTAAGGAGTTTCAAAGTGAGGTAGAGAATCAACGTAACAAGAAGATTAAATTTCTACGTTCTGATCGTGGAGGTGAATATCTAAGTTACGAGTTTGGCGAGCATTTAAAGAAGTGCGGAATACTTTCACAATTGACACCGCCGGGAACACCACAGCGTAATGGTGTGTCTGAACGTCGTAATCGAACTCTCTTAGATATGGTTCGTTCTATGATGTCACTTACAGATTTACCGCTATCATTTTGGGGTTATGCATTAGAAACAGCCGCATTCACTTTAAATAGGGCACCATCTAAATCCGTTGAAACGACACCGTATGAATTATGGTTTGGGAAGAAACCTAAATTGTCGTTCCTTAAAGTTTGGGGATGCGAAGCCTATGTAAAGAAGTTACAGCCGGACAAGCTTGAACCCAAAGCGGAAAAATGCGTCTTCATAGGATACCCAAAGGAAACTATTGGGTATACCTTCTATCATAGATCCGAAGGCAAAATCTTCGTTGCCAAGAATGGATCCTTTCTAGAGAAGGAATTTCTCTCGAAAGAAGTGACTGGAAGGAAAGTAGAACTCGACGAGGTTGTCGAACCTTCTCTCGAAATTGCGAGTAGCGCAGCACCGGAAGAAGTTCCTGTGGTGCCTGCACCAATAAGAGAGGAAGCTAATGATAGTGATCATGAAACTTCGGTTGAAGTTGCTACAGAGCCTCGGAGGTCAACGAGAACTCGTACCACTCCAGATTGGTATGATTCCGTTATGAATGTCATGGTGGTGGACAACACCGATGACCCCGAGACATATGAGGAAGCGATGATGAGCCCAGATTCCAATAAATGGCAAGAAGCCATGAAATCCGAGATTGGATCCATGTACGAAAACCAAGTATGGACTTTGGTGGACTTACCGGATGGCCGGAAGGCTGTCGAGAACAAATGGATTTTCAAGAAGAAAACAGATGCTGATGGTAATGTTACTGTCTATAAAGCTCGACTTGTCGCAAAAGGGTTTCGACAAATTCAAGGAGTTGACTACGATGAGACTTTCTCACCGGTAGCGAAGCTAAAGTCTGTGAGGATTATGTTAGCAATCGCTGCATATTATGATTATGAGATATGGCAGATGGATGTCAAAACAGCATTCCTCAATGGAGACATTGATGAAGAGTTGTATATGATACAACCCAAAGGTTTTGTCGATCCTAAAGATGCTAACAAGGTATGCAAGCTTCAACGGTCCATCTATGGATTGAAGCAAGCATCCCGAAGTTGGAATCAACGTTTTGATAAGGTAATCAAAAGTTTTGGTTTTATACAAACTTATGGAGAAGCTTGTATTTACAAGAAAGTGAGTGGGAGCTCTGTAGCATTCTTAATACTGTATGTGGATGACATATTGTTGATTGGGAATGATGTAGACCTTCTTAATAGTGTCAAGGAATATTTGAATAATAGTTTTTCAATGAAGGATCTTGGCGAAGCAGCTTACATATTAGGCATAAAGATTTATAGAGATAGATCGAAACGCCAAATATCATTGTCACAAAGTACATATTTGGACAAAGTTCTAAAGAGGTTTGGAATGGAAGATAGCAAGAAAGGGTTCTTGCCCATGTTGCCCAATACGACCTTGAGTAAAACTCAAAGTCCGACATCGGCAGAAGATAGAGAAAGGATGAGTAAGACTCCCTATGCCTCAGCCATAGGATCTCTAATGTATGCCATGCTATGTACTAGACCCGACATTGCATATGCTGTTAGTTTAACTAGCAGATATCAAAGTGATCCAGGAGTGGATCATTGGACAGCGGTCAAAAACATCCTTAAGTACTTGAGAAGAACTAAGGATATGGTTCTTTCTTATGGAGGTGATGAACAGCTCGTTGTTAATGGTTACACCGATGCTAGTTGGAACACCGATCCGGATGATTCTAAATCACAATCTGGATACGTATTTATTTTGAATGGTGCAGCAGTTAGCTGGAGGAGTGCAAAGCAAAGCGTTGTGGCGAGATCTTCAACTGAATCGGAATACATGGCTGCTTCGGAGGCTTCACAAGAAGCAATATGGATGAAAGAGTTCATTACAGAGCTGGGTGTGGTTCCTAGTGCGCTGGACCCAATGTCTATCTACTGTGATAACATGGGCGCCATAGCCAATGCGCAAGAACCAAGGTCACACAAGAAGCTGAAGCATATCAAGCTACGTTTTCACGCTATTCGAGAACATATCCAGGATGGGGATATAAAGATTTGCAAAGTACACACAGATCTGAATGTGGCGGATCCGTTGACTAAACCTCTCCCGAGGGCAAAACATGACCAACACCAAACTGCCATGGGTGTTCGGTATATTACCATGTGATCTAGATTAGATGACTCTAGTGCAAGTGGGAGACTGTTGGAGATATGCCCTAGAGGCAATAATAAATATAGTTATTATTATATCTTTGTGTTTATGATAAATGTTTGCATTCATGCTATAATAGTATTAACAAGGAAACATTAATACTTGTGTGAATTGTAAACTTAAATTGAAGTCCCTAGTATAGCCTCTATACTTCACTAGCTTGTTGGTTAATAGATGATTGTGGTTTCCCTATCATGAACATTGAGATGTTATTAACAACAAGATCATATCGTTAGGAGAATGATATGGTGGACATACTCCTATAGATAAGCGTAGCATAAAGATCAAGTCATTTCAATAGTTCAATTGCTATATGCTTTCTGATACATAGTAACCTAATTCCTTCGACCATGAGATCATGCATATCACCTTTACTGGATGGATGCTTTGATGTCATCAAACACCACACCGTAACAGGGTGGCTATAAAGGTGGTATTGAGTGTTCGGAAAGTATTGGTTGAAACACATGGATCAAGAGTGGGATTTGTCCATCCACATGACGGATAGATATTCTCTGGGCCCTCTCGGTGAAATGTCATCCAATTAGCTTGCAAGCATGTGACTAGGTCACAAGGGATCACATATCACGGGAACGAGAAAAGAGTACTTATCAGTAACGAGGTTGAACTAGGTATGCAGAGATACCAAAGATCATAACCTCGGATAAGTAACATATCGTGAGACAAAGGGAAATTGGTATCGTATGTAAGTGGTTCATTCGATCGCAAAGTAATCGTAGAAATATGTGGGAGCCATATGAATTTCCAGATTCCTCTATTGGTTATTGTTCGGAGAAGTGTCTCGATCATGTCCGCATAATTCACGAACCGTAGGGAGACACACTTAAGGATTCGACGTTGTTTGAGTAGTTATGGTATTATGAGAAAGAGACCGAATGTTGTTCGGAGTCTCGGATGGGATCCGGGATATCACGAGGTGATCCGGAATGGTCCGGAGAATAAGATTCATATAAGGAAAGTCCCGTTTCGGAGTTCGGGAATGGTTCCGGTGTTTTCATCGGGAACATTCTAGAAGGTCCCGGAATGTCCGGCACTCCGGGGGGGAAGGGGTACATGAATGTATCATTGCATGTTGGAATGATTGCATCATGTACTAAGTGTTCTCGCTGTCCGAAATAAAGGGTTAATTCAAATCCTAATTGAAAAGTCAAACTGCCAGTTTTCGGTCAAACTGCCAGTTTTCGGAAAGAGGAGAAAGAGGAGGAGGTTGAAACCGACTTGGGGGAGGAGTCCCTCCTCTCCAAGCCGGCGCCCCACCAAGGCCGAGTTGGGGAGGGACTCCACTCCCTCCCCTTGGCCGCCGGCCCTCCCACCTATAAAGGGAGGGGCAGGGCTCCCCTCTCTACACAACACTACTAGTTCCTACCCTCTAAACTAAACCCTAGATCTAAACCCCGGTTTAGAGCTATTTTGGTTTAGAGCCTTCTAATTGGTTTAGAGCCCTCTAATTGGTGTGTCTAATTACTAGACCACTAATAGCCTCTCTCATAAGCTCCACCATACTCGCACCGGCTTAAGGCGAAGCCCTGCGGGATCTCCCCTCTACTTCCGGTACCACGCCGTTGTGCTGTCGGAATCGCGAGGAGAGTGCTACAACCTCCGCTGCCTGCTGGAACAAGGGAGAGGAAGGTCTTCGTCGAGTACCGAACGTGTGACCGACTGCGGGGGCGCTGCTGGAACGTGGCGCCGGAAGGATCGTCTACACGATCTTGAGATCGGAAAGAGTACGACTACATCACCCACGAGAATCTGCTCTCGTTAAACACTTTGGAATCTTCGAGGGTGAGTTATTCCATCGACTCGTTGCTACAATCTAGTAGATAGATCTTGGCTTGTTTGTTTGTATGCGATAGAAAATTTTTGTTTTCCATGCTACGAACCCCTACAGATAGGAATAACAACAATGGATTAGATAGGGAAGATGATCATGGGGGAGACCAGGGCGGTGACTTGCACAAGACATCGAGAAGATTTGCTAGGCTAACACCAACAAAGGGACACAATGGTCCTGCTAGCAACCTAAGAAAGATATGCACTGATTCTGAAATCCATGCAGATGTCAGTGCAAACAGAAGCGCTGATTCACCTTCATTCTCCACGTGGAGTCCGTTCGCAGGCACGGGAGTAATGGCAGCACCATCCCTTGCAAGTGTGCCTCCACTACAAACAGATCAGGTTGGAGGAGAGGAAGAAATACAGAAGCTAACAGCAGAGTGCTTCAAACTACAGAATTTAGACATAAGAGGTGATGTGCAACTGACGAGGTTTAATCTCGTCAATGCCCATTGTTATGGACTTGGGTTTTGGAGAAGATGGGGATGCTGGAGATCGTGGAACGGTTAACAGACAAGCAACCAGGGGACACGAGATTTACCCAGGTTCAGGCCCCTAGAGGGAAAACCCTACTCCTGCTTGTCTGCTCTTGATTACGGCGGAACCAAAGGTTATAGGGTGCGCAGATTCGTTCTGGCGTGAGGTGCGTATGCGAGAGTATGAGTCGGGGGGTCTAGGACGTGCCCTCCTGGCCTTTATATAGACTTAGGCAGGTCCCGGGCATAGTACTAGTCGGTTACAAGTTCTAGGGTTTACCCCTTTGAATTTCCTATCTATGCTAGTCTTGCTCTCCAAGGATCCAAAGGCGTCATGGGCCTTGGCCACCCGAAAATCTTCATGGGCCAGCGTATGTCTGCTGCGGGCCTTCCTTGGGCTGGACCAGGTATGCTGAAGTCATGTACCCGTAGGGTATAACCATGTCAGTAGCCCCCGAGTGATCAGTCGAATCGTAGATTCGGCTGAGGACTCTTCAATCCTTCGGGTGCAATTAGGCGTTAACAATATATGTGTGTAGGGATTGTTGATACATGTGCCTGACTCACCTGACGTATCAGGGTCAGCTAACTGTCTTAGGACGAAACAACATGATCTTCATCAGGTTCGAGTCCCTTAACTTGAACATGGAACATATGCTGGCGTAATTCGACTCAGGCCGCGGAGGACTTACAGGAGTAGAATTCCAGTGTTTTTAATTGATGTACCCAACGCGTCCGTCGGGATTTTTCATCACTCCTGTTGGCATGGATTCATACTAGCAGAGCGTAGTCGTGTACGTTGCTAGGCCATCAGATGATATCTACAGGTCTTATCTTTGCGTTGCATACGCAGCATCCGAACATTTGTCACCACGGAGGTGCTTCGGGTGGCCAAGGAGATTGTCACTCACTCAGCGTTTTGTCGGGGCAGAGTTGCCAAAAAGTTTTTGCGTGCTGATCCGAAAGATCACAGTCGAAGATTTCATAGGGTGCGCGACCAGCGCTCCCTATGGGAGTAGCCCCCGAGTGTCTGTTCGAGTCGTAGACTCGAGCAGAGACTTTTAGTTCAAGCATTGTTCAGTTGTTGAGTCCGTAGGACACGAAAATTTTCGGATGCTTAAATTCATCCTCCCTATGGGAGTAGCCCCCGAATCCGTAGTGGAGTCGTAGACTCGACGTAGGACTCGAAGAAATTCTTTTTCTTTTATTCATCTTCCGGGTGCGTGGCCAGCGCTCCTGATAGGAGTAGCCCCCGAGTATTTAGTCGAATCGAAGATTCGAGTGAGTACTCTTTAGTTGTGGAGCCGAAGAATTGTAGTTGGTGCTAGTATAGCTTTTGATGACATCAGTGCTGACGATCAAATGACCTCAAGCGTCTGCTATGCCAGAGATGACTTGACTGGACGAATGTGGGTCCCACTTGCTGACTTTGAATTGACCGGTCACGCGCGGCGTGGAGATAATTACGGCGTCTCCTCGATTTCCACGCGTAGTGGACGGCGTGGTAACGACGGTTTGTTGTGATGTTGACACGTGTACGGTTAGATCTGCCGTTGGCGTTAGGTCTTCTGGATGGAAGGCTGCCGTGCGTCGTCTTCGCTGTTACAATCATTGGGGAAAGCTGCGGTTTGTTTTCACCGCATCAGTTCTTGTTTCCACTGCTTCCTTGTGCTCTAGCGATTCTTGCTGCGCGCTGGGATTTCCTTCCACATTTCCGTCGTTGTTTCTGCGTTTTCACCGCCGGCGCCGCCGTAGCGCAATGGGGAAACCGAAGAAATCTTCATCTGCGGTTGGGACCAGCGCCGCCGGAGGAAAGAAGGGCACCGCCACTACTCGCGTCACCGATGGTGGCTGGCGGCGATCAGAGACGCGGGAGAGCGATCTCCGCAAGCTTCGCGAGCGGGGCCTGGTCCCGCAGGATAGGGAGGCCGTAAAACTCCCCGGCAATGAGGTAATCCCCCGTCCCCCATCTGGGTATCGGGTTATGTTTCTCGCCTTCGTTTTACGTGGGTTTTCTTTTCCAGTCCACGACTTCCTTCGTGGACTGCTCTTCTTCTATGGGATTCAGCTGCATCATCTGTCTCCCAATTCTCTTCTCCATGTTGCGTGTTTTGTCACTTTTTGTGAGTGCTGGCTTGGCATTGAACCGCACTTTGGCCTCTTTCGGAAGCTCTATTCCGTGAAGAGGCAATCTGGTTCGGATGGTGTGTATCCCATTGGGGGTTTCATCATTTCCCTTAGTCCCAATCTGCTCTTCTTTTCCTTTTCCATGTCCGAATCTGTCCAGTACTGGCGGAGGCGATGGTTTTATATCCGTGACTCTGTAGTGCCCGGGCAAGATTTTGGTCTTGTTCCCTTTGACCCCTCCCAAATGATTGAGCGGAAAAGGTCTTGGAAAAACCAAATCTTGGACGGTGAGGTGGCGAAGATAGAGGCCCTTTACCGTCGGGTGGAGGATCTCCAGCTGATTCCGGAGAAGGAGGTGAACGACGTGGACATCATCCGGACTTTTCTTGAGCGTCGGGTGTAGCCTCTCCAAGCGAGAGCGCACCCGATGTTTCTTTATTCTGGGCGCCGTGATCCGACGAGGGTTTCGGCTGAGAAAATGTCCGAGGGGGATCTTGACAGGGCCCTTCGCGCGCTGATGAAGTTCAAAGCCGGAGAAGAAATCCCGGGGAAGTCGCTAACTCCACCATTTTCTTCGACGTTGGCCGTACCGCAGGTGTAGATTTGTGCACGTAGTGCTTTTTTGTCGGCTGTATTTTTATTTCCTTTGTTTGCTAACAAAGTTCCTTCTGATTTTGCAGAGCTTCAAAGTGCCGGGCATGGTACCGCCATTGCCCGAAAGGTATCCGAATGCCCCGGATAATGAAGTGGTTGATTCCGTGTCCGAGCTGCCGTCGGCGCGATCTCCGGCGGAGGATGCTGACGAGTCGAGTGAGGACCATACGCGCAAGCGATCACGGAGCTCCAGCGAGTCTTCGGATGCCTCGACTCCTCCGACTCCCAGAAACCCTCTGGGCCTTGAGCGTCATAGTGATGGTCATGGAGGTTCTTCCTCTCCCCTTCCTGCCATTCCTGTGCGGGCTGTAGCACCGCACCCGCCAGCGAAGCGGACGAAGGAAGAAAAGAAGGAGGAGAAGAAGGAAGAGAAGAAAGAGGAGAAGAGAGACCGAAGGACTCCTCCTGTCTTCGACCTGAGCTCCCTTGGCTCATAAGTTTTTTGTTGTACTATTGTCCTTTTTCCTTCATGATTGTTGCGCTTGTGCTGATTGGTTCGTATGCAGGCATTCCTCCCATGATTCCTCCAGTGGTGGTGCGTGGGAGATGATGGGGGAGTCAAAAATTGCGTCTCCTCCGCCTCAGACGGTGGCGACTTCGGGTGGCGCGGCTCCGGATCCTCCGTTGCAGGAGGTGCAGGTGGTTGTGCCTCAGAATTTCGCAGGCGGTCCTTCGGAGTCGCCATCAGAGCATGTAAGTTTTTCTGCTTTATGTCACGGGGGGATCCCCCGAGTGTCTCCGTGTGCGAATTTTGTTTTTGCTCCTTTGAGTTGGGCGTAGCCCCCAAGTACTTCTCTTACTGCTATTTCTTTTTCTTCAGCCTTTTGTGCAGGAGGCCAAGCGGCTGGTGCAGGAGCGCTTGGCGCTGGAAGCGAACCTTCGGCAGCTTCAAGGTATCTATCTGCCTTTTAGCGCCTCTCTTATTTATCCTGGTCCTCTTCTTTGACACTTGCTTGTTCTTGAATGCAGAGGAGCATAACAATTCTCTCCGTGAGGTCGACGCTCTTAAGAAGAGCCTTGGTCAATCGGAGCAGAAGGCCGAAGCCGCCGTTGGCGCGAAAGGACGCCTCGAGCTAGAGCTGACTAAGGCAGCCGAAGCGAAAGAGCGTCTGCAGCAGGAGGCCGCCGACCGTGAGGAGCAGCTGGCCACTGTTGCAGCTGCGCGTGAGAGAGAGGTGGCGGCGAAGCTCATGGCTGCTGCCAAGGCTATTTCGGGTGAGTACTAGTTTTGTACTTGTTTCTTTTTCTTTGTGTCTTCTTCTGCGCTGCTTTTCTTCATGTTTTACTTCTTATTTTTTGTCTGAGATGCCGCAGGCATCGAGTTCGACCGCGGTGCTCTAGAGCACGGGAGTGGTCTAGATGATGCCACTGTGGCGGTTGAAGACCGCTGCAGCACCGTCGTCAACTCCCTTGCCAAGGCGAAAGAGGTCCTTGGTCACTTCTACAAGGAGCTTGTCCCGAAAGGCGCAGCCCTTAATGATGTGGATGCTCTGGCGGAGGCTCTGTCAGCTGAAGCGCCTGCGGCGTACAAGCG
Source organism: Avena sativa (assembly GCA_916181665.1). Taxonomy (NCBI): domain Eukaryota; kingdom Viridiplantae; phylum Streptophyta; class Magnoliopsida; order Poales; family Poaceae; genus Avena; species Avena sativa. The sequence continues at coordinate 295,844,556 of OV702282.1, forward strand.
CAAGCAGAAGGGCATCGGTGCGTCAGTCGGGCTGGCGATGGCCATGGCGGCTGGAGCGGAACTGGATCTGCCCCAGATCACCTCTCGGATGCCGACGACTGCGGATGTATCCGAGGTAGCCTTTGCTGCCTACTCTGCTCGCTGCAAGCGATATGGGCCCAAGCTCATTGATTTGCTGTCTGAGTATGCACTGCGGCAGCAGGGCGGGGCCAAAGCTAGGCAGTCTGGCTCCAAGGCGACTCAGGGTGCCGCATCTTAGGCATTGTAGATGTAGGGTAGTTTGTAGTCTACTTTTGTTGTAAATATCTTGAAGAACACCATCCTTGTGCCACGTAGTGGCCTTTAATGAATTATTCTGAGTTATGCTCTATCATTTGTCTGAATGTCTGTGTTCCTTTCTTTTTCTGCTGCTATAGGTTCCTTCGGGTGCTGACCCTGCTGACACCCCATCCGCAATGTCGTTGCGACCATCTTTGGATGATTTCTCGCAGCTCACTTTCCTTCGGGATCGTGTGCATAGTCTGGAGAGGGAGTTGCTCGGGTTACGCGGTCATGCCGACGTTTGGAAGTCCAAGGCGGATCGTGGTGCAGCCAGAGAGGAGTACTTGATGGCGGAGCTGGTTCGGCTGTCCGAGCAGCTGCAATGTAAGTTGTTCTTTGGTTCGAGCTGTAGCTCAGCTCTTCGGGTGGTCCTGCTGGCCTTACTCTTATTTTGTGCAATTGTCACAGGTGCGAATCTTGCTCCGAGGGAAGAAAAGGAGCGTGTCGCTGTTCGGGTAAATTGCTTGACTCAACAGGACATGGAGGCCGGTGGCTTCTTCTGGATGGATCGTGATCGCGCCATGGCTCTGGCGACGGTGCAGGATCGTGTTCATCAAGTTTCGCGGGTGCTCCGCCAAGTGCAGACATCGCTTGCCTCGGTGCTGCACGTCATGTTCCCTTTGGATGCCGTACCGACAAGCCTTGCGGGTCTTCTGTCGAAGTTTCGGAATGTGAACAATGTCAAGGAATTGGTGCGGCAACATCTCGTCGCAGGAGTGAAGGCTGCTTTGTCTCTCGTGAGGCTGCACCGGCCTGACGTGGATTTGGTTGCTGTGGCCGCTGGGCCACCTCTTCGCCCTGATGGTGGTGAGTGGGACATGCGTCCGCACTACGCAGCTGTAAGGCAGTATGCCGAACAGGTCGTAGATTTGTTTGAGCAGCGTGCTCAGGTTATTCTTCAGAATAGGTAGAACCTGAAAAAAGAGATAGATGTAAAACTTGTATATTTCGGCTGGGCGTGTTGTGCCCTTTGTTGTAAAGGTTTGGTTGTTGTGAGCACTTAGTGCTTTGATTGAGTACGTGTCCTTTTCGTTTGCCTGACGTTGTCAGCTACTCAGGTGTACACGTTTGATCCTCAGTCGATGAAATCGTGAGGTGGGGGGAGCCCCCGAGTGTGTTTGTAGCATGCAGTAAAGTTGCAAAAATAGTAAACTGAAGATTTGGGGCGAGACACTTAGATTTATTTATATTGTAATGGAGGAGGTACATTGTTCGGCTGAATAGCCTTGGCTGAAAGCCTTATTGAAATTAAAGGGGGTAGTTTGCTACGGATAGAATCGTCGTAGGTGCGTGATATTCCATGGGTTGGAGTATGCGACTCCAGACTCCATGTGCTTGAGGCGATAGGCGCCCCCTGGGATGACTTCGGTGATGACGTAGGGTCCTTCCCATGGGGACTCGAATTTATTCGGTCGCTTCTGCTTGAGTCGCAAGACGAGGTCTCCTTCGACGAAGGACCTTGGGCGCAGCCGGCGGCTGTGGTAGTTGCGGAGACTCTGCTGGTATACCGCTGATCGAGCTGCTGCTATATCCCGTGCTTCGTCGAGTGTGTCGACGGCATCTTCGAGTGTAGCCGTGGATTCGGCTTCACTGTAAGCGACGACCCGTGGGGCCTGGTGGCGTACTTCGGCTGGTAGCACGGCTTCGGCTCCGTGTACCATGAAGAACGGTGTGTAGCCGGTGGAGCTGTTTGGCGTAGTTCGTAAGCTCCATAGGACGGATGGTAACTCCTTCGTCCAGTTTCCGGCTTTTTGTTCGAGTGAACTCATGAGGCGCTTCTTGATGCCAGCGCCGATTAGGCCGTTGGCCTTTTCCACTTGCCCGTTAGTTTGCGGGTGTGCCACTGAGGCGTACGTGATGTTGATCCCAAGGCCTTCGCAGAAGTCCTGGAATTCTTTGGAGATGAAGTTCGATCCGTTGTCGGTGATGATGCTGTGCGGTACGCCGAATCTGTAGATAATGGACTCGAAGAACTTGATGGCAGTTTTGCCTTTCTGGTTGGTGACCGGCATGGCCTCGATCCACTTGGTGAATTTGTCGACTGCAACCAGGAGGAAGACGTGTCCCCCTTTCGATGATTTTGGAAGTTTGCCGATCATGTCAAGGCCCCATTGAGCAAAAGGCCAAGCTATGGGTATGGGTCGGAGCTCGGACCCAGGTGCGTGCGGTTTGTCGGCGAACCGTTGGCATCCGTTGCATCTTCGGACGATGTCCTTTGCGTCGTTCATGGCCGTTGGCCAGTAGAATCCTGCTCGTAGAGCTTTGGCGACAAGGGAGCGGCTGCCTGCGTGGTGGCCGCAGATGCCCTCATGGATGTCCTGGAGTATGGCTTTGCCGTCGTCGATGGTGACGCACCGTTGTAGTACACCCGTGATGTTGCGCTTGTACAGCTCGCCGTTGATGATGGTGAAGGCTTTTGACCGTCGATATATGCGCCGTGCATCAGTCAGGCTGTCAGGCAATTCTCCATGTAACAAGAAATGGAGGTATGGGCGCGTCCATGTTTCTTCGACTGCCATAACCTGCATTAGGTTGACCATGGCTACCTCTGTGTACAGTTTTTTGGGTCCTTCGTGTCCTTCGGGTAGCGTAGCTCCCGAGTGTTCTGCTTCTTCGGGTGATCCCTTGGGGAATTTCGGCTTGATGGATGGCACGCAGATCTGTTCGAGGAACACACCTGGTGGCACCTTTGCGCAAGTGGAGCCGATGTTGGCGAGTCTATCGGCTTCCTCGTTGCTTTCTCTTCCGACGTGCCGAAGCTCGCAGCCGTCGAATTCTCCTTCGAGTGCGTTGTAGAGCGCGTGATACGCGATCATGTTTTCGGCGTGTGCGTCGCACTTATTCATCGTTTGCTGGACGACGAGGTTGGAGTCACCGTAGATGACCAGGCGCGTTGCACCGCATATCTTTGCCATCCTCATGCCATGTATGAGGGCTTCATATTCGGCCTCGCTGTTGGAGGCTCTGAATTTCATCCGAAGAACGTATTTCATTTGTCGCCTTGCGGGGAGGTCAATATGACCCCTGCCCCTGCTCCGGCTTCACGCTTGGAGCCGTCAAAGTGCATCGTCCATGACTGCGACATATCTGGGGTGTCTGGCAGCTGCAGCTCCATCCAATGTACCAGGAAATCCGGAAGGACTTGAGATTTGATTGCATGTCGCTTCTCGTAGACGATGTCCAAGGGTGATAGCTCGATGCCCCACAGGGCCACCCGTCCTGTGGCCTCTGGATTATTCAGGATGCTGTTCAGGGGTGCCTCGTTGACGACCATCACTTGGTGCTCCTGGAAGTAGTGGCTCAGCCGTCGAGCCGTCATAAACACGCCGTAGGCTAGCTTCTGGTAGTGAGGGTACCTCTGCTTTGTTGGTGTCAGTACCTCGCTGAGGTAGTAAATTGGGCGCTGGACCCCGTGGGTCTTGCCTTCTTCGGGTCATTCGACCACGAGTACGGTGCTGACCACCTGGTGTGTGGCTGCTATGTACAGCAGCAGGGGCTCGCGCTCATTTGGCGTAACCAAAACGGGCGAGGTGGAGAGGAGCCGCTTGAGGCTTTCGAATGCGTCGTTGGCTTCTGGTGTCAACTCGAACTTGTCTGCCTTGCGCAGCAGCTGATAGAATGGTAGGGCCTTCTCGCCCATGCGGCTGATGAACCTGCTTAGCGCTGCTACTCGTCCTGCGAGCTGCTGGACGCCTTTGAGGTTTTTCGGCTTCTCCATCGTCATGATGGCTTTGATTTTCTTCGGGTTCGCCTCGATCCCTCGTTGAGAGATGAAGTACCCGAGCAGCTGACCCGATGGGACACCGAAGGCGCACTTTTTGGGATTGAGCTTGATCCTGTAGCGATCGAGGTTGTCGAACGTCTCGCGGAGATCGTCGATAAGTGTCCTTGCCTCCTTGGTTTTTATTACTATGTCGTCGACATAGACTTGGACGTTGCGACCAATCTGGTCCTTGAGGCAGGCCTGCATGCATCGCTGGTAAGTGGCACCCGCGTTCTTTAGCCCGAAGGGCATTGTGTTGTAACAGAATACTCCGAACGGTGTGATAAACACCGTTTTCTCCTGATCTTCGACCTTGAGTCGAATCTGGTTATAGCCTGAGTAGGCGTCGAGGAAGGAGAGTTTCTCGCAACCTGTAGTCGAATCGATGATCTGGTCGATCCGAGGAAGAGGGAAGTGGTCCTTTGGGCAGTGCTTGTTTAGTGACGTGAAGTCCACGCACATCCGCAGGATGTCCGTGCCCTTCTTTGGGACCATCACTGTGTTGGCGAGCCACTCGCTTTCCTTGATTTCCCTGATGAAGTCTGCAGCGAGTAGTCTATTGATTTCCTTGCCGATAGCTTCAGCTCGTGGCTCCGACAGTCTCCGGATGGACTGCTTGACTGGCTTGGTGTCTGGAAAGACATTGAGTGTGTGCTCGGCGAATTCCCTGGGAACTCCTGGCATGTCCGCATGACACCAGGCGAAGATTTCCCAGCGCTCACGGAGGAATTCGACGAGCGCGCCTTCCTATGCGGAGCTGAGGTCGTTGGCGATCAGGGCCGTCTTGGAGGCGTCCGTCGGATGGACCTGTAGTTTCTTGGTGTTGACGGTGGAGTCGAAGGACATGTCAAGTGCGTTCTGCCTTGTGACTGGGGGTACCCCGTTGTCCGTCACCTCACGGAGCCTTACAAGCTCGTCTTGCATGCCGAAAGACTGGGAGATTTTGTTGAAATCCCTGTCGCATTGGTCCGATCGGGTGAAGCTCCCGTGGACTGTGATGACGCCTCTTGGTCCTGGCATCTTGAGTAGTAGGTATGCGTAGTGTGGGACGGCCAGGAACCTTGCGAATACTACACGCCCCAGGATGGCATGGTATTGCGACGGCCAGTCCACCACTTCAAATTCTAGACGCTCCTGCCGAAAGTTGTCCGGCTTCCCGAAGATGACGTCGAGCCCTATTTTGCCCAGGGGGAATATGCCCTTCCCTGGGACGATGTCGTGGAACATTGTGTCTGATTGTTCCAGGCTGCATTGCGGGATCCGCATAGCTGCTAGAGTGCTTGCGAACATTAGGTTGATGCCGCTACCGCCGTCCATGAAGACGCGACTCATCTCGAAGCCTCCGATCTGTGCCTCCAGCACCAGGGCAGCATGACCTGGGCGAGGGATCTGGCAAGGGTGATCCGCGCGAGTGAATGTGATGCAGGACTCCGATCCGCTGAGGTACTCAGGGATTGCAGGCGGAGTTGCCACGACCAAGTTGATTTGTCGGGTGATTTTCTTCTGCACCCTATTCGTGGGGCGTCCCTTCTGGATCATATTTAGTGCTCCTTTCGGTGGGGGGTACCCAATCCCGGCGTTGTTCTGCACTGGTGTGACTGGTTGGTTTGGGCCTCCAATAGGCGGCGGTGGAGGAGCTGCGTGTGCTACTTCACCTGGCGCAGGCGCGTTTCCGAACGCAGGGATTGGGGCTTGTTGCCTCATCTGCACCATGCTTTCGCTGAGTTTCTGGAACTCGTGGCAGTCCTTGAGCATGTGGCTGGCTTTCTTTTTGCCATCCTGTTTGTCGATGTAGAAGTGGATGGTGCATGGACCCGAAAGTTTTTCGAATGCTGAGGGTCCGTTGTCGCGGTCGCGGCGTTGCCACGACTGTGCTGGTCGTCCACTGTCGCGGAAGTTTCCTCCGCGGTATCCTCCGTTTTTGCGGCTATTGTCGTTGCGGCGGTCGGCGTAGCCGGCCGCGACCACGTCGGGTCCGTCGCGGTCCTCGTAGACGCGCGATCTCCGCTTGCTGCGGCGTTCACGTCTTCGGCCGTAGTCGTCCTCTTCATCTGATTGTGCTCGGTGAATGCAATCTTCGCCGTCGGCCCATCTGTTGGCGATGTCCATGAGGTGGTCGAGTGTCTTGGGCTTGACGCGCCCCAGTTCCTCCTTGAAATCTTGGCGTTTGACGCCGTCTCTGAAGGCGTCGATGGCCCTCTCCTCGGAGATATGTGCTGCTGAGTTCTTGGTGGTAGACCAGCGTAATATGTACGAGCGAATAGGTTCGCCCGTTCTCTGCGTGCAGGCTCGCAACTCTTCGATTGAGGCGGGCCTCTTGCTGGTGCCCTTGAAATTTCGGATGAAGCTGTAAGCTAGCTCCTCCCAACTTCGGATGGACCCTGATGATAAGCTGCTGAGCCAAACCCGCGCTGCGCCTGTCAGCTGCAGCTGAAGGCATTGCATGGCGGTTTCTTTGTTACCGCCGTGCAGCTTGACGGATGACAGATGGTCGCTGAGCCAAGATTTTGGATCTTGCGTGCCGTTGAACTTCGGAGTATCCGAAGGAAGCTTGAAATTGCGTGGCATCTGTGTTCGCCGAACAGATCTGCTGAAGCATCGGGCTCCGCAGAGTTCTCCTTCATCTTCATCCATCTCGGACTCGGACGAGCGCGTTTGGCTCGTGCTTTGTTGATTTTGCGCTGTGTAAGCGTGTCTCTGGCGTCGTGGTCGCGTTTATGGCGATGCGAGCTCTTCTTCCTTCGAGGAAGGTCGTGTTCCTCTTCCTCTTCGGATGAAGGGGTGGGACTCCGGTCGCGGCTGGCCGGAGCTTTCTTCTTCGGCTCCGCAGGAGCGTCTTCGTGGAGCGCAGCTCCGACGAGTCCGAGTCCGGTGAGTGCGGACTTATGCATGGCTCTTTTCGGGTCCCCTTCCGGAGGTTGGTGGGCCGCGAGATACGCAGTGGCTGCCATGATCGCGGCTTGCGGTGTCTTCGGGATGATGTTGCCGTCGGCATCCATATCCATGAACGATGTGTGGAGAGTTCGGGTCACATCATGACGCTCCTTGGGATCCATGTTCTCCACCCGAGAGCGGTGCTTGTTTCCCTGGTTTCCATTCGTGCTAGAGCCGGGTGCCATGGCGGAGAGCGCAGCTCGTCGCACGCTGGACTCAGAGGCTGCTTGCTTGCGTTTGTTGAGCGTCTCCTGCATCTTGACTTGCTTCTTGTGCTCCTCGATGAGGAGGTAGTGGTATGCCATCAGTAGGTCACGTGGGGAGTCCACATGCAGGACTATGTCGCCTGCGACGGCACGACGTGCCTGGACCCATCCTTCTTTGCTAAGTTGGATGACGTGGCCATTGTTTTCCCCTTCGGGTGGGGGGGGGGGACGAGCTTCTTCTGTTCCCGCCGTTTCCGCCGTTTTTGTCCTGCGGGTTGGGGTTCGTGTTGGGCGGCGGGTTAGGCGTTTGCTGCTCCTGGATGACCGCGGCGCATTGGTAGCGCTCGTAGATTGGTCCGCTGCTGCCGCAGCTTTCGGATCTAGAACCGTAGGTCCCTTCATCCGAAGGTGGATCGCACAGATCGGAGTTGTAGCTGCTGCTGTCGTAGAACTCATCTATCGATGGTGATGTGCGCAGCACGGGGTGTGGAGCCCACGAGGCGGGCCTGATTGATGGCACAGGCACCCGCTCAGGAAGGTGGAGGGTGCCAGTTTGTCCCACCTGGAAGCAGAAGCTCCCGAACAAAATTTCGAGTCCGTCGCCTACGGGCTCGAAATCCTTCATGGTGGCCGGCGAGTGGGCGGTGAAGTCGAAAGCGCCGAAGAGGAGGTGATTCTCCATCGCCGTGGAGTTATAGATCGATCGGGTCGGGACCGTCACAATCGCACAATCAGCAGCCCCGATTCCCACAGACGGCGCCAATTGACGAGGTTTAATCTCGTCAATGCCCATTGTTATGGACTTGGGTTTTGGAGAAGATGGGGATGCTGGAGATCGTGGAACGGTTAACAGACAAGCAACCAGGGGACACGAGATTTACCTAGGTTCAGGCCCCCGGAGGGAAAACCCTACTCCTGCTTGTCTGCTCTTGATTACGGTGGAACCGAAGGTTACAGGGTGCGCAGATTCGATCTGGCGTGAGGTGCGTATGCGAGAGTATGAGTCGAGGGGTCTAGGACGTGCCCTCCTGACCTTTATATAGACTTAGGAAGGTCCCGGGCATAGTCCTAGTCGGTTACAAGTTCTAGGGTTTACCCCTTTGAATTTCCTATCTATGCTAGTCTTGCTCTCCAAGGATCCGAAGGCGTCATGGGCCTTGGCCACCCGAAAATCTTCATGGGCCAGCGTATGTCTGCTGCGGGCCTTCCTTGGGCTGGACCAGGTATGCTGAAGTCATGTACCCGTAGGGTATAACCATGTCAGCAACAACAGAGAAGGAGGAGACATAAATTTGCGGCGCACCATGGCCGCCCAGACCAGCCATGCTCACCAAACACCCCTGTCCGCGGCTCAACAAGCATTACAGCAAGCGCATTCCCTCCCGAGGTTAGCGAAACATGGCTAAAGCAAACTGCAACTACACCACTGGCACGAGCATGTACTCTAGATGGAGGAGCAACCAGCAGCAGGAAGCAGGAGGCCACGCGTGAAACTTGTCCACCACCGGCACCAAAATCAGATCCATTGGTTGAAAAGAGATTATGGCAGGAAGGATTGAATCAAGCTTGTGATGCACCATCTTTTGATCTTGGTTTGGATAGCCCAGAGAAGGATGAAAACATGGGACTCAACAATGCTTCAAACCTCCCATAGTCAGTTATACCCCCTGCAAACTTGGATTCTGAAAGGTTCAATTATGACGATGATTGGGATGACCATACTTGGAGAGAAGCTGTATCTGCTGTTGAAAGAGTAGAAAGGGAGAAAGGCATCCAAGAAACTGTGGTTAGTGAGCAAGATGACACTGGTTTTGACACACAAGCAGACACAGGAACTGAAGCTGCAGTAAACTCCGGTGCATCTGCCAGTATTGCAGCAGCAGAGCATCCGCAAGTTCAGGGAACCAGTCCTGTGGTTAGAGAGCATCCTGATGCTAGTTTGAACACACCGGCAAGGTCAGGGATTGGGGCCACATTCAACACTGATGCATCTGGCAGTACTACAGCAGCAGAGCATCCGCAAGTATAGGGAAGGAGGATTGTTAGGCAGGGACCTTGCATGAAATCCCTTACTTCTCGTATGTTGACAAAAGGGTTTTTACGTGCTCTGCCGATGTGAAAGATACATACAACGCAATTACTGCACATGGAAAAAGAGCTGGGAGGGGGCAAGATGTTGACAAGACCCCAATTATTGTCAGCTATGACAAGTTTTTCATTTCTCTAAGAGATCTAGCCAACTCAATGTTGCCAGGCAGGTGGGTGTCAAACAATGTAATGGAACTCGGAATCGAATCCATAATGCTACGGAAACTTAAGAAGATAAAGAAGCTCGTCATGCCTTTGAGGGTTTCGGTAAATATACTCCACATAACTTTTTTCTAGTTTAACTTGCTTACATTGGTCATTAAGTTGTAATTTTTTCAGAATTCATTTAAGTTTTGCACTGTTTTTCCTTACTAAGTTGTATACTAAAATCCATCAAGTTGGTTTCTTAACTTTGTTCAAAATCCTCCTTAGTTGGTTCATCCTATTGATAGTTGCTTGTTTTACGATGGTAAGTTGTTGCTTGCGACATGCTTAAGTTTGTTTTAAAATTCTACCTAGTTGGTTTCTGATCTTTTTAGAATGCTTAAAATTTGTCTTTTTATTTTCTTAGTTGCTTATAAGTTTATAAGTTGGTTTCATGATGGTTCTAAGTTGGTTATTGAAATTGCCTAAGTTGGTTATTCAAACTGCCTAAGTTGGTTTTACCGTTTTTTGTTTCCACTAGGGAGAAAACAACGGTGTCTTGTTCATGGAACATGTGCACTGCTTACCTTACACACTTTGCCTAAAGCAGTTGTCTGTTGCTTGCAACTTAATACTGGAGGGGGTTCGGATGATAACCTAAAGGTGGACTTCTAGTCATAGATGCAGTTGGATGGCGGTTTATGTATCTTGTTGTATTGCCCAATCGAATCTCATAGGATCTTTTTGACTAGTAATTGCATTGCTATGCCTTGCTCAGTTCTTGTCAATTGCCCTGCTGTAATTTGTTTACCCTTCATGCCATGTTGTTTATCTAAGGAGGGCACCTCTAGTGAACTACGGACCCCGGTCCAATCTTTACCATTGATACATCTTCCACTGTTACTTGTTTACTTGCTGCAAACCATTACCTTCCACACCATACGTTTAATACTTTGTTACAGCAAACCGGTGAGCTTGACAACCTCACTGATTCGTTGGGACAAAGTCTTGAGTTTGTGTTGTGCAGGTTTCCACGTTGCTTGCAACACCTTTGGGACGTTTCCTTCCTCCATCAGGTTCGATAACCCCGGTCTCTACTGAGGGAAACTTGCTGCTGTGCTCATCACACCTTTCTCTTGGGGTTCCAACGAAGTGTCCCACGTCAACACTGGGTGCACGCACCAATATGTAGTCTAGCTTAAGTGCCACACACGGCATGCACGCTGTCACTTTCACACACATGGTGAAAAGCATAGATCTATTAAAGCAATTGAGTATTTATGCAACCTCTAGCCTAAGTGCCACCAAGGTGCGCACGCTGTCACTTTCACACACGTGAGGAGAGCAGAGATTAGTTTAAGCACTTGAGTAACGTAGTAGATCTACTTGATTACAAAGATCATGACCACAACATGATCATGCATAGAGAGAGAGATGAACACATAGCTACTGGTAGAGACCTTAGCCTCGAGGAAGAACTACTCCCTCCTCATCATGGGAATCAGCAACGGCGGTGGAGATGGTGGTGGAGATCGATGGAGATGGATCTGAGGACACTTCCCCGTCCCGATAGGGTGCCAAAATAGAGACTTTCTGTCCCCCAAATCTCCCCTTCGGTGGCGGCGGTGCTGTGGAGGTTTTCATGGCTTTCTCCCAGATTATTTAGGGTTTTTGGGTCGGAGGCTTCTTATAGGCGAAGGAGGCAAGGTCGGTGGAGGGCCAGGGGGCCCACACCCCCTGGTGGCGTGGCCAGGGTTGGCCCGCACCACCCTAGGGTGTGGCCACCCTGGTGTCCTGCTCCGTCTCGTCTTTGATTTTCCGTATCGTTTAGGGAAAAATATGAACTTTGCCTTTTGTCCCGTCCAATTTCGAGAATATTCATTTTTAGCTTTCTGAAACCAACAACAGCAGAAAACAGGCAACTGTCACTGTGGCATCTTGTCAATAGGTTAGTTCTAGAAAGTGTATAAAAATACCTCAAAGTGTAGACAAAACATAGCAAAGTGGATACTAAACAAGCATGGAACATAAAAAATTATAGATACATTTCTGACGTATCAAGCATTCCCAAGCTTAACTCCTGCTCGTCCTCAAGTAGGTAAGTGATAAATAGAATAATTTTTGAGGTGACTTGCACCATCATAGTCTTGATCAAAGCGTTTGCAAGCATTGAAAGATGGGATCAAAGAACTCTAAACATGAGCAAGAAAGATGGAGTTCTAATAGTAAGATATAGTAACTATGCAGGCAACATGAAAGGTTACAAACAAAGGTTCATGAATAACCTGAATTGAATTTTTGTTTGTTTGTTTCACATATAGAAAACATAGCATAGTGGCATTCAGCTTGTCCCTCGTGGAGTAGCAAATAGATGCATAGGACACCTTCAAAGTTCATAAGAGTGACTAGATACAAATAGTTCAAGAACAAGCAATATCAACAATATGAATCAATCAATAAGTTTTGGGACAATGCACATAGAACTAAGAATGGAAACTATGCTCTCATAATTGGTGCCTATGGATAGAAGGTGGAGAGTCAATATAGTAGTGGAAGAAAGGCCCTTCAAAGGGAAGAAGGGATTTAAAGTTTCATAAAGAGCTTCCAAAAATTATGGTACTTGTTAGCTTTCAGCTCTCATTGCCCTATCATAAGCATCTTGAAGTGGTTAAGGTTAAACTGAACAAACTATGGAGTATATGCTTGACAAAGTATAAGTTGGCAATCTCATGTCCCTTGAGTACGAGGGCCGCTCCTCATGCTACTCAACTTTAGTTACTTGCAAGTTCTTATCATAGTAAGTACATGCGTATCATAGAGAACCGCCAACGAGGTACCCCTTGCACATGATACAGGAGCTATCCCATAATCAAAATGACAAGGTAAGCGGACAATGAGCATCCCAGCAATCTTCTTATTTACCATGGGAATATGGTGCTTTTTTCTCTCTTTCCTCTTTTCTCATCTTTTTTTCTTTTTCTGAATCTCATATCTCTTTTTTATAAGAATAATGCTTCATAGATAGCTCACTATGGTGATGCTGCAAGTTTCCACCATGATTAGGCATGGCTTAGTCTAGCGGCCCAGACGTTTCTCTAACACAATATACATAACTCCATGGACTTACAAGCTCCCCTTTTATTTCACACCGACGACATCCAGAAACAAAAGAGCATGATATCAACTGTGTACAATGTACAAGTGCAATGTTGAAAGGTTCCCCATGACAGCGTGGTTCTGCTAAATCCAACGTATAAGTGCAAGCATATACAACACAGATGACACAATGGTTAAAGTTTATTATGGGCAAGAAAAATAAAGTGTGCCATCAAGTTCGTGAGAGCTTTAATCACTAGTTTTTCACATAACAAAATACTTTTTAATTGGAAGGTAGATAAAACGAGAATATACTTGGAATGGTGTAACACACCATGCATAGGGAATTTATAGTGGACACTTTGGAATAACTTGGTTTGTTTGGAGTTGGAAGCATGAGTAGAGCTTACTCAATACAAGTGGTGGCTAGCAAAAGACTGGGAGCGACCAACTAAGAGAGCAATAATGACCATAATCATGCAGAGCGACAAAACATTACTAATCAAAACATAAAGTGGAACCATAAGTCAAAAACTAAATGATCATAGAGGTTATGGTGACTTGTTAGAGTCATAACATGGTGTGAGCATGTGCCAAGTCAACCCAAACAAAGCATCAAAGGAGAATACCACAATACTATGCTTTTGTATGCTAAAACAACGCATGATTCTTTCAAGACACACTAAGCAATCTCAATTGTTTGGAGCAAGTCATGCTACAATAATAATCACTAAGCATATGGTCAAAGCAACATCTAGCATAACACGATAAAGTCTAAGCCACAGTCAAAACAAGCTCCCTTTTGTACCACTATAAGCATGAAACTTTCTACTCTTTTGCAACACCAATCAACTTATTTGAAACAACACAGTGAGAACGGGGTACAAACTACTTTATTCAAGCAAACTAAGCAAACTAAGCAAAGCAAAAAAACTAAGACGCTCCAAGAACAACACAACTACGCATGAAGCAATAAAAATAAAGTGTCTAGAAAGACCTGAGATTTTTATTGATGAAGAAGGGGATGCCTTGGGCATCCCCAAGCTGACGCTTGTACCTCTTGAATATTTATTGGGATGACATGGGGTGGCATCTCCAAGCTTGAGATTTTGTCCATTCTTCATATCATTACATCATTCTTTCTTTACACCTGAAAATTTTGCTTCATACAAAACTTCACACAATCTTCATTAGCAACATTAGTGTATTCAAAAGATAATAGACCTTTAGGTTTTTGTTCAAAACAACAAAACTTTAAATAAGAACACAATATACTGTAGAAACTTACTTTAAAAAGCTCAATTTCCCAAAAAGAACTCAAAAAGAAATCAATAAGAAGCAAATGCAAATAATGGCAGAAATCTGTCAAAACAGACCAGCAGGTAAAAAACGATTTTTTAGAATACCTTCTGTTGCTCAATAAAAAATTGATGAACTAATGAAAGTTAGCTAACATACTGGGAGATTTATTCACAAAATATCATTCTCAATCCGACTTACAGAGATTCCTCACGAATTTTTACGGTGGGGCATAAAAATCTGTTTTGGGACAACATTTCCCCAAATCTTACTTCCCTCTCATTAGAGGTTATTCTTGGCACAAAAAGCAAATAAAAAGGATAAGGAGCGGTTATTACAGAGGTAATAACTTCCAAGACTCAAGAAAATTGTTGGGTTATCTCCCAATAAGTACTTTTGTTTACCGCCTTTAAGTTAGGTTTGATAGTTTGAGAAGATGCTCACATAAGAAATATCAATTGAAGTAAAAGAGAGCATCAAGAAGAAAATTCAAAACACATTTAAGTCTAAATCACTTCCTATGCATAGGAATCTTGTAAATAAACAAGTCATGAAAGCACATAGCAACAAGCATAGGAAAGCAAAACAAGTGCAACTTCAAGACTTTCAACATAAAGAGGGGAAACTTAATATTGTTGAGATACATAAAACCATGTTTCTCTCTCTCATAATAACTTTTAGTAGCATCATGAATAAAATTAACAATATAACTATCACATAAAACATTCTTATCATGATCCACATGTATATAATGATTATTACTCTCAACATAAGCATAGTCATTCTTATTAATTGTAGTGGGAGCAAATTCAACAAAATAGCTATCATTATTATTCTCATCACCATAATCATCAAATATAGGAGGCATATTATAATCATAATTATTTTTCTCCTCAATAGTAGGTGGGCTAAAAATATCATATTCATCATTGTAATCATCATATATTGGAGGTAAAGTATCATCAAAGTAAATTTTCTCCTTCGTGCTTGGGGGACTAAAAAGTTCATTTTCATAAAAACTAGCTTCCCGAAGCTTAGACGTTTCCATAGCATTAGCAATAATGGTGTTCAAATAATTCATACTAATAACATCTCTATTAGAATGCAAATAAAGTTCTATAGGTTTTTAAATTTTCTCTTCAAACACTTCATGTCCTAACTCAAGATAAACACTATAAAGCTCTCTAGTTTTGTTGATATTTTCCATTAAGCCTAACTAGTGAAAACAAGAAACAAAAAGATAAAATTGCAGAATCTAAAGGAAATAACTTCAACCACTCACACCGGAGTATGTGAGTACCTTTTACCTTACCTCCCCGGCAACGGCGCTAGAAAATAGCTTGATGTCTACGCACTTCTATTCTTGTAGACAGTTGTTGGGCCTCCAAGTGAAGGGACTATGCCCAAGGGCAATAATAAAGTGGTTATTATCGTATTCCTTGTTTATGATAAATGTTTATTTTACATGCTATAATTGTATTAATACGGAAACATTAATACATGTGTGTTTAATAAACAAAAAGGAAGATCCTAGTTATGCCTCTCTTATAAACTAGCTCATTGATTAACAAGATGATCAAAGGTTTCCTGATCATGGACATTGGATGTTGTTAATAACGAGGTCACAACATTAGTATAATGGTGTGATGAAAATTCATCCGAAGTATAGGATTACGATCAAGGTCATTGTGTTTATATTGCTATAACATCATACGAAGTAATCTTAGTCCTTAGACCATGAGATCATGTTAATCACTAACGCCGGAAGAGTATCTTGATAACATCAAACGTCACCGTAACAGGGTGACTATAAAGATGGGTTCAGTGCTACGAAGGTGTTATGTTGAGGCTCATCGATCAAGAGTGGAATTTGTCCATCCCGATGACGGAGAGATATACTCTGGGTCCTCTCGGTGATATCACATTGGTTAGCTTGCAAGTAAGTGATTTGATCACTAGAATGTTATATCACGGGAACGAGAAAAGAGTACATGTCGGTAACGAGATCAAACTAGGTATGGAGATACCGATGATCGAATCTCGGACATGTAATATATCGCGAGACAAAGGGATTAAGTTACATGCGTATAAGGTTCACATGATCACAGAAGTCATCGTTGAATATGTGGGAGTTAGTACGGATCTCCAGGTCCCGCTGCTGATTATTGATCGGAGAGGGGTCTCGATCATCGTTGAATATGTGGGAGTCCCACTCCTCCAAGCCGGCGCCCAGCCCAAGGCCGACTTGGGGAGGGACTCCCCTCCCCTGGCCGCGCCTCCCCACCCATAAAAGGAGGGGCAGGGCTCCCCTCCTAGAACACACAAGTTCCTATCTTCTACCTCCGGTTTAGAGCCGTTTTGGTTTAGAGCTTCTAATTGCTTTAGCCAGCGGTTTAGAGCCTTCTAATTGGTTTAGAGCCTTCTAATTGGTGTGTCTAATTACTAGACCACTAATAGCCTCTCTCATAAGCTCCACCATACTCGCACCGGCTTAAGGCGAAGCCCTGCGGGATTTCCCCTCTACTTCCGGTACCACGCCGTTGTGCTGCCGGAATCGCGAGGAGAGTGCTACAACCTCCGCTGCCTGCTGGAACAAGGGAGAGGAAGGTCTTCGTCAAGTACCGAACGTGTGACCGACTGCGGGAGCGCTGCCGGAACGTGGCGCCGGAAGGATCGTCTACACGATCTTGAGATCGGAAAGAGTACGACTACATCACCCACGAGAATCCGCTCTCGTTAAACGCTTTGGAATCTTCGAGGGTAAGTTATACCATCGACTCGTTGCTACAATCTAGTAGATAGATCTTGGCTTGTTTGTTTGTATGCGATAGAAATTTTTTGTTTTCCATGCTACGAACCCCTACATGACACACTTAAGGGATACCGACACCATTTGGAGCAAATGATATGCCAGAGAAAGAAAAAGAAAGCGCAGGAATTTATTTCACTAGACACCGGAATTGTTTCGATTGAAATTGCTGAAACTGCTTCTGCATGTGAAATGGAACACTAGCAAGGGTTTTTATGTGAATTTTTGTTAATTAAAGTAATTAACAAAATTCCTAACAAAGAAAAGAGTTTTATTTAAATGAGAGTTTGCATTAAATTTGGTGGAAATTTAATGCATGTGAGTGGATTTTTGAGTGGAGACTCTTTTATGGGAGTGGAGGCTTTTCATTTTGAGTGGGAGCTCCACCCACATGAATGTGGAATAGGTGGGGGCAACCACCATGGCTGGCTCCATGCCCCTTGGGGTGCCCCCCTCTCCCTATAAAAGGCCCCCCTCTCCTCCTCTCAAAGCACACCTCCTCGCGAAGGATCTCTCTCCCCCCTTTAGAATTTCCCCATGGTCTCGGATCAGCGAGATACATGTTCCTGGTGGCTTTTTCTGGAAGGATTTGTTGCTTCTGCTGTTTCGCTGGAGCGAGGGCGCGGAGGTTGTCGGGGTACCCCGGACGTGTGTGCGATCACGGATGCACCACTGCTTTGTGGTGCTGGATGTGATGGTGCTGGACCGGCTGGACCAGATGGACTTCATCACAATCTTGAGATTGGCAAGCGTTCGACTACATCATCCACGAGTACAACCTTGTTAACACTATACGGTCTTCGAGGGTTTGTATTTTATGGATGTATATCCACCCGTTGCTTGTATCTAGTATATAGATCTTGGTGCTATGTTCCCATCGTAGGAATTTTTTTGTTTTCTATGCTACAAACCCTTCAGTGGTATCAGAGCCGGATATATGCATAGATGCTTTGCACGGGTAGTACTGTCACATCCCAAGATTTTCCAAATCTTGTAATGTGAAAAATAAATAAACAAAATAAATTTTTTGTTGAAAATCAGGGTGAAAAGAAACTTTGTTTCTAAATGGAAACTTAAAAACCCATCTTGAACAAACTTTGGTAAAGTTTGAATTCAACAAAATCCAAATCAAGAGAAATGCATTCCTCAATGAATGTATCTGGAAATTTAAACACTTGGAAAATAAATCCAAACCCTAAACCTTAATGGAATAAAAATCATTTCCAAGTTATCTCCAAGCCTATGGATTTGATCCATATAAAATCTTGTCAACAAACATTTACAAAAGGATCAAGAATGACAAATAAAAATATTATAAAACTATATAAATTGGTTTCACTTAATTTGGAACCATAAATAAAATCTTATGAATCTAATAAGAAAAGGAAATTAAATTTCCAAAGCTAATAAAGAACCTATATATAAATCCATACCAAATGGTGAGCAAATAATCTTAAAGTGATTTAAAAAGGATAAACAAATATTAAACAAGATTTTACAAATTTGAAATCACCAGGTTTGGATCTCTAAAAAAAAGATATGGATTTTATAAGATGAAGAAAGAAATATTAAATAAAGAATATTTAAAGACCAAATTAAATCTTGGACAAATCCATAAACAAATGGAATGAATATAATCCAAATCCAAATAAAAATAAAAGGATAAAGAATTTCCAAAATAAAATAAAATGACATTAACCATTCCATCCCTATTTTAATAAAGACAAATCTCTAATAAAAATAATTATTTAATTCAGGAGAAAATAGTATTTTGGAATTTACCCAAGTGGAATAAAAGTTGTTTAATTAACTTAAATAAAATAAATCTTCCAAATAAAATTTAGGGAATCAAAACTATATTTAATTCCATTGGAATTAAAACAAATACCCAATTCAAATGATTTATGAATCATATTAAATACTTTCCAAATAATTCAAGACCCTATTTAACAAATAAAACTTACTGAAAAAGATTTGGAAGGATTTAGAAATTTAAATGGAGATTTAAAAATATTATTAAGTCTTATCTAATTAAAACTAGAGCCTATTTGGAATAATTAAAAGACCTTAAAAGGAATAAATAAATTATTCTAAAAATGATTTCAGAATGTATTACTAATCAGTATTTAAACCTACACAAATTTTGGTTGAGGTTTGAATTCAAAGAGTGTTTGAATTGTTTATTCAAAATCAAAACAGAAAAAATCAAATGAGAAAAAGGAAAAAACAAACAGAACAAAAAAAATGTAAAAGGACCCAGCCCAGCCAGCAGGCCCAACTAAGACCCAACAGCCCATCGCACACCCCCTCCCCTGAATCGTTATTCTCACCGCAGAACTCACCCATTCAGTCGCTGAACGCCCGGACCCACTCCCCCTCTCTCCCTTACGCTGACAACGGACCCCACTGCCACCTCACCTTCTTCCTCCCCGCGGTGACCACGCCCCCTCTTTCCTCCCCGGCCGTTCTGTCGCCGTTTCCTCGCGTTAATATGCAGTAACCACGCCATTAAACGCCCCCGCGACCATGCGATCTAAAGCGCCTGCCTCCCCTCTCTCTTTCCCCTCCGTCGCCTCACCCTAGCGCGCCCCCAGGCTGCCCAATTTCCCCCTACACCGCCCTCTGTTCCGACGCTCTCCGGCAGCGATTCCGGCAGCCCCTCGCTGCCCCTCGCCTCCTCGAGCACACAGACATGCTCCCCACCTCCAGGCGCATCTCCCTGTAGCACCATCTCGCCCCCGCGCGCCCCAGAACCTCGGCAACGACCAAGACCGTCACCGCCGTCGTCTGTTTCCTCTCCGGCGAAGCCTCGGGTAAGAACCAGACTGCCCATCTCTTTCTCCTTCACGCACGCATCATCGCCACATCCTTGCGCATCTAACTGTGTCTTCCGTTTGCTCCCTCGTGTCCCGTAGCGTCGCCCTCAACGTCGACAGCAAGTGCCAGACGCAGACGACAACTCCGGCGAGGAATCGCCATCACCTCTGTGCGCCCCTTCGCCAACCACGAGCACATTGAGCTCCAGCACGTCCCGGCGAACTCGGTGAGCACTTCCCTTCACTCCCTCGCTTCCTAGACTCACCGAACCACCGCCACCAGACACGCCGCCGCCACCTGCCGCCGCCAGCGCCGCCCGTCTCTGGCAAGCGTGCTGTGCGTCGTGCGATTAAGATCCAGCGGCTAGGATAGAAACTTAAACGAAGGGGTACGTTTGATTCTGAGCCACACGATCTGTTTAGATCCAACGCGCCAGAGAAGCTGATCTGGACGAAACGGTATGGGCGAATAGGAATAAGACACGTGGCTTGAGATCTGTTTTAAAAACAGAAACATGTTTATTAGATGATCAATTGTGAAAAATCCATAACTTTCAAACCACACGTCCAAATTTTGCAAATTTTATATCAATGGATTCATCAAGACAAGACCTAGCCAACCATGCACTTTGTTTAGTAAAAAGCTTCTGTTAAATTGTTTGTTTTTGCAGAAACTTGTGTATGCATGTTTAGGATATAGAATTTGTTGCAAAATGATTTTGAGGATAAAATCTTTGGAAAATGGTGTGTTTTGAACCTACTGGCCATAGGAAACAAATTGTGGTTTCAAAAATGTATTTGGTGAAACAAAAGAATAAACTTTGGATTTAAACCATTTCTAGTCAAACAAAAGTAATGTTTATTTATTTAAAAATGCTTTTAGTAGAAAATCTTTGGGAAATGTTTTGGAATAAACTCTCTGACCCCAAACACCAAGTTTTATGATTTGAAAATGTATTTGGTGAACCCTATAAAATTATTGCTTTGCTAAAGGCATTTTCAACCACATAAAATAATGACTTGATTTAAAAATGGTTTATGAAGTGAAAACTTTTGCAAATGATTTCGCCACCTTATAAAATGACCATTAGGTGTTTCAGATGTTTCTGACCCATTAGAAACCACTTATACAAATAAAACAATCTCTTGCATGCTTGCATGCATTGTTTTGTTCCTATTATTTTATGTGATGAATTGCTTGAATGGTAGATTGAAATATTGTTTGCTTGATTGAATTGTAGTGATTTGAAGTGTGTGAACATTGAAAAGACAAGGAGTGAACCTATACTCTCTACCAAAAAGGCAAGTGATGCTCCATACTTTTGTCCCATTATTTTCCACTATGCATTAGTGATATTTTCTAAGTAGGACTTGCATGGAATTTTTGCTAAGTATAAACTATGCCATGGGAAATCCTAGTAGATGAAACCTCAGTAGAAATTTCCTAAGTTAATATTCCTACTACTATCATGCTTAGCTTAGCTAGTAGAAAACATGGGTGGAATATATATTCATACTATGGAATATTTCTAAGTCAAGGACTTGTGTTTTGTTTAATAAAACAACTAAGTGAATGAATCACCTGGGTGGAATGGAAGGAATGGTTTGTGTTGAGTGGTTCACAAGGCCCATTTCTATGGTTTACCTTGTGTATCTCACTTGTGGATGGCCACCCAGGAACAAAGAGATTTGAGATGTCAAATGTTGAGAAGCTTCAAGTGCACCCACTTGGCATTATGGGCTCTGCCTGGATCATATAGGTCGCAATAACTTAGCCAAATGGACAGTTGGTGGTAGGGGTTTGATAGGTTGGAGCGCGTCCATTTTGGTCTAAGGGAAGTCTTCTGAAAGATCTTGTCTTGGTGAAACCAAGTCTTGTGGGGAAAGTGCACCACCTCTGTAGAGTGTAAAATCTAAGTACTTAGCCATGTCCCTGGCAAAGGACAATTTGAGCATCAAGACATGGAAGCTATCAAGAATCTCCTCATCCCAAATTTCTAGTTAAAAACTTGTGGTTGAACAAGGGTTGAGAGGATCACCAATTTCTATTAGGGGATGCCTTGGGAAAGATTTTGTCAAGCCAAAAACTTAGTGTTTTCAAATGATAAGGAAAATATATTTTGAGCAAAGCAAGCCTAAGCTCCACCTAGCCAAATGCATATAGATGATAGACTCCACTATACTATCCTAGTATCACTTGCCAATACAATTCAAATGTATTGACCCTTGTGGCTGCAACTTGTTATGTTGCAAGTTTGTTTGATATTAGTGGAGTTTAATGATTAGGATTATAAGTCTACAACCAACATGTCTGCCTGTGGCACTTTGAAGATGAAGGACCCCATGCTATTGTTATATTCTGCTGCATTGTAATGAGATAGCCAAATGAGCTATGTAAGATGTAATAATTTATTTTATTCCTGGTTATAAAGTTGTATTATGACCTTTGTTTCTTGATATTACATCTTAACTGTGGATGCTAGCTATTGATCCAGGGACTAGCATTGTAAACACAGGGATCTCTACCTTATTAAAGGTTGGGAACCTTACAGATGATATCAGAGCATTGTGTTGCCTGTAGGATTTGTAAACCTAGGATTGGACAAAAACCCTTAGAAAAATAGGAGTTGTATTTGTTCCAAAACTTATTTACAAACAATATTGTAAACTCTTTCCTCAACCATTTTGGTTTTGATTCTACATCTCTTCTATTTCAAACTTGATCAAGCCTACCCCATGGTCAAATACTTCACCATGAGCAAAGGACTTCATCAACTCTAATGACTTCAACATCTTCAACTCTAATGACTTCAACATCTTCAACAACTTCACCAAGGACTTCAACCTTGGTTATCACTAAGGACTACAATTGAGACAAGAAATGTTGCTCAAGACTTGAAGACTAAGGAAACACAACTTAGAAGGAACCATCATCACCTTGAAGTTTTGAGACCAAGATGCAAGAAATTCTCTAAGGATACAAATATCTTGTTCATGAAGAATGAACTAAGAAGGATGGAAAGATTTCAAGTGAACCATATAGATGGACCACCATGTTTAGACTAAAATTTAACACACTAACTTATGTGGTGTAACAAAAATATTTTTGGTTGCCTAAAAATATGCTTGAGACTTGTTGTTTGAGTAGAATGTTTGTTTGTGATTGCTTGCACATTGCTTGTGTGAATAGTGATGTGTGTGATTAGAATTATTTCCTTAGAAATCTTTTGCCTATTCTAATCCAAATCCAACCCAAACAGATGACTTCTCCAAGAAACTCCAACATCAAGGATCGTGACAACAACAACAACCAAGAGGACAACATGAGAGAACTCATAGTAACCCAAACCCAGTTGAACCAAGTGACAGCTCAATTTATAGCCAACACCAGTGAGGTAGATCCAACCATGCAAAGGTTTTTGGAAACCCAAACCCAATTATTGCATAAGGTGACAGATCAAATGATCAACATGGGAAACAACTCTTCCAAAGGAGTTTGTGACAACAAGGATGACAAAGATGTTATTCTAGAAGGAATCCAAGCTTGCAATATTTGTGGAGACAAGGATCACACTTCCAAGGAGCATGAAGATCAATGCCCCAATTGTGAAGAGAAACATCCAATTGACCAATGCCCCACATCTCAAGCTACTTGTTACCTATGTGAAGGAAACAATCATGTCCCTATCCAATGCCCCATCTATTCCATAGTTCAACAAAGGAAACAAGGTGGAGTGCAACAACTGATTGCAGACTACCATGAGAGAGCCAAGTATATCAAGAAGGATGGAGACAAAGGAAAATCTCAGCTTGTACCTCCCAGCAATATGACCCAATTTAAAGGACCAAAGAGGAGACATATGTATTATCCAAGGAATAATAGAAGGTCAAGGAGACCAGGAACTGTTCCTACCTTTGAGATAAGATATGAAGAACATGAACTAGAAGCACTCCTAGCTTTGGAGAAACCCAAGAAAAAGAAGGACAAAAGCCATGTGCAATGTCGTCATGGCAAAGAAATGGGACACTATGCCAGTGAATGTCCAGAGAAGAAGAAGTATAAGGAGATTAGCCAAGTGTGGTGCAACAACTGCAAAGAGCTAGGCCATTATGTAGCAACTTGTCCACAGAAGATACGTGAAGAACTCAATCTTATCACATGTTACAATTGTGGTAAACAAGGACATTATGCAAGCAACTGTCCAGAAAAGATGAAGCACAAGATAAAGCTATGAAGGATCTTAGCCTTGTCACATGTTTCAAGTGTGGAAACAAAGGACACTATGTAGATGTTTTCCTAGAGAGATTTCAACAAGATCCCAAGAAAGACAAGATGTAATCTAGTTGGAAAATTTTTAAGGGTGGTAGTACCCTAGTTGCTTTTGAGCCAACTTGTAACCCCTAGCCTCCCCAAATCTCGGGACGAGATTTATTTTAAGGGTGGTAGCCTGTCACATCCCAAGATTTTCCAAATCTTGTAATGTGAAAAATAAATAAACAAAATAATTTTTTTGTTGAAAATCAGGGTGAAAAGAAACTTTGTTTCTAAATGGAAACTTAAAAACCCATCTTGAACAAACTTTGTTAAAGTTTGAATTCAACAAAATCCAAATCAAGAGAAATGCATTCCTCAATGAATGTATCTGGAAATTTAAACACTTGGAAAATAAATCCAAACCCTAAACCTTAATGGAATAAAAATCATTTCCAAGTTATGTCCAAGCCTATGGATTTGATCCATATAAAATCTTGTCAACAAACATTTACAAAAGGATCAAGAATGACAAATAAAAATATTATAAAACCAAATAAATTGGTTTCACTTAATTTGGAACCATAAATAAAATCTTATGAATCTAATAAGATAAGGAAATTAATTTTCCAAAGATAATAAAGAACCTATATATAAATCCATACCAAATGGTGAGCAAATAATCTTAAAGGGATTTAAAAAGGATAAACAAATATTAAACAAGATTTTACAAATTTGAAATCACCAGGTTTGGATCTCTAAATAAAAAGATATGGATTTTATAAGATGAAGAAAGAAATATTAAATAAAGAATATTTAAAGACCACATTAAATCTTGGCCAAATCCATAAACAAATGGAATGAATATAATCCAAATCCAAATAAAAATAAAAGGATAAAGAATTTCCAAAATAAAATAAAATGACATTAACCATTCCATCCCTATTTTAATAAAGACAAATCTCTAATAAGAATAATTATTTAATTCATGAGAAAATAGTATTTTGGAATTTACCAAAGTGGAATAAAAGTTGTTTAATTAACTTAAATAAAATAAATCTTCCAAATAAAATTTAGGGAATCAAAACTATATTTAATTCCATTGGAATTAAAACAAATACCCAATTCAAATGATTTATGAATCATATTAAATACTTTCCAAATAATTCAAGATGAATTATTTGAAACCCTATTTAATAAATAAAACTTACTGAAAAAGATTTGGAAGGATTTAGAAATTTAAATGGAGATTTAAAAATATTATTAAGTCTTATCTAATTAAAACTAGAGCCTATTTGGAATAATTAAAAGACCTTAAAAGGAATAAATAAATTATTCTAAAAATGATTTCAGAATGTATTACTAATCAGTATTTAAACCTACACAAATTTTGGTTGAGGTTTGAATTCAAAAGAGTGTTTGAATTGTTTATTCAAAATTAAAATAGAAAAATCAAATGAGAAAAAGAAAAAAAAAACAGAACAAAAAAAATGTAAAAGGACCCAGCCCAGCCAGCAGGCCCAACTAAGACCCAACAGCCCACCGCACACCCCCTCCCCTGAATCGTTATTCTCACCGCAGAACTCACCCATTCAGTCGCTGAACGCCCGGACCCACTCCCCCTCTCTCCCTTACGCTGACAACGGACCCCACTGCCACCTCACCTTCTTCCTCCCCGCGGTGACCACGCCCCCTCTTTCCTCCCCGGCCGTTCTGTCGCCGTTTCCTCGCGTTAATATGCAGTAACCACGCCATTAAACGCCCCCGCGACCATGCTATCTAAAGCGCCTGCCTCCCCTCTCACTTTCCCCTCTGTTGCCTCACCCTAGCGCGCCCCCAGGCTGCCCAATTCCCCCCTACACCGCCCTCTGTTCCGACGCTCTCCGACAGTGATTCCGGCAGCCCCTCGCCGCCCCTCGCCTCCTCGAGCACACAGACATGCTCCCCACCTCCAGGCGCATCTCCCCGTAGCACTAGCTCGCCCCCGCGCGCCTCAGAACCTCGGCAACAACCAAGACCGTCACCGCCGCCGTCTGTTTCCTCTCCGGCGAAGCCTCGAGTAAGAACCAGACCGCCCTCTCTTTCTCCTTCACACACGCATCATCGCCATGTCCTTGCGCATCTAACTATGTCTTCCGCTTGATCCCTCGTGTCCCGTCGCGTCGCCCTCAACGTCGACAGCAAGTGCCATACGCAGACGACAACTCCGGCGAGGAATCGCCATCACCTCTCTGCGCCCCTTCGCCAACCACGAGCACATTGAGCTCCAGCATGTCCCGGCAAACTCGGTGAGCACTTCCCTTCACTCCCTCGCTTCCTAGACGCACCGAACCACCGCCACCAGACACGCCGCCGCCACCTGCCGCCGCCAGCGCCGCCCGTCTCTGGCAAGCGTGTTGTGCGCCGTGCGATTAAGATCCAGCGGCTAGGATAGAAACTTAAACGAAGGGGTACGTTTGATTCTGAGCCACACGATCTGTTTAGATCCAACGCGCCAGAGAAGCTGATCCGGACGAAACGGTATGGGCGAATAGGAATAAGACACGTGGCTTGAGATCTGTTTTAAAAACAGAAACATGTCTATTAGATGATCAATTTTGAAAAATCCATAACTTTCAAACCACACGTCCAAATTTTGCAAATTTTATATCAATGGATTCAGCAAGACAAGCCCTAGCCAACCATGCACTTTGTTTAGTAAAAAGATTCTGTTAAATTGTTTGTTTTTGCAGAAATTTGTGTATGCATGTTTAGGATATAAAATTTGTTCCAAAATGATTTTGAGGATAAAATCTTTGGCAAATGGTGTGTTTTGAACCTACTGACCATAGGAAACAAAATGTGGTTTCAAAAATGTATTTGGTGAAACAAAAGAATAAACTTTGGATTTAAACCATTTCTAGTCAAACAAAAGTAATGTTTATTTATTTAAAAATGCTTTTAGTAGAAAATCTTTGGGAAATGTTTTGGAATAAAATCTCTGACCCCAAACACCAAGTTTTATGATTTGAAAATGTATTTGGTGAACCCTATAAAATTATTGCTTTGCTAAAGGCATTTTCAACCACATAAAATAATGACTTGATTTAAAAATGGTTTATGAAGTGAAAACTTTTGCAAATGATTTTGCCACCTTATAAAATTACCATTAGATGTTTCAAATGTTTCTGACCCATTAGAAACCACTTTTACAAATAAAATAATCTCTTGCATGCTTGCATGCATTGTTTTGTTCCTATTATTTTATGTGATGAATTGCTTGAATGGTAGATTGAAATATTGTTTGCTTGATTAAATTGTAGTGATTTGAAGTGTGTGAACATTGCAAAGACAAGGAGTGAACCTATACTCTCTACCAAAAAGGCAAGTGATGCTCCATACTTTTGTCCCATTATTTTCCACTATGCATTAGTGATATTTTCTAAGTAGGACTTGCATGGAATTTTTGCTAAGTATAAACTATGCCATGGGAAATCCTAGTAGATTAAACCTTAGTAGAAATTTCCTAAGTTAAGATTCCTACTACTATATATCATGCTTAGCTTAGCTAGTAGAAAACATGGGTGGAATATATATTCATACTATGGAATATTTCTAAGTCAAGGACTTGTGTTTTGTTTAATAAAATAACTAAGTGAATGAATCACCTGGGTGGAATGGAAGGAATGGTTTGTGTTGAGTGGTTCACAAGTCCCATTTCTATGGTTTACCTTGTGTATCTCACTTGTGGATGGCCACCCAGGAACAAAGAGATTTGAGATGTCAAATGTTGAGAAGCTTCAAGTGCAGCCACTTGGCATTATGGGATCTGCCTGGATCATATAGGTTGCAATAACTTAGCCAAATGGACAGTTGGTGGTAGGGGTTTGATAGGTTGGAACGCGTCCATTTTGGTCTAAGGGAAGGCTTCTGAAAGATCTTGTCTTGGTGAAACCAAGTCTTGTGGGGAAAGTGCACCACCTCTGCAGAGTGTAAAATCTAAGTACTTAGCCATGTCCCTGGCAAAGGAAAATTTGAGCATCAAGACATGGAAGCTATCAAGAATCTCCTCATCCCAAATTTCTAAGTTAAAAACTTGTGGTTGAACAAGGGTTGAAAGGATCACCAATTTCTATTGGGGGATGCCTTGGGAAAGATTTTGTCAAGCCAAAAACTTAGTGTTTTCAAATGATAAGGAAAATATATTTTGAGCAAAGCAAGCCTAAGCTCCACCTAGCCAAATGCATATAGATGATAGACTCCACTATACTATCCTAGTATCACTTGCCAATACAATTCAAATGTATTGACCCTTGTGGCTGCAACTTGTTATGTTGCAGGTTTGTTTGATATTAGTGAAGTTTAATGATTAGGATTACAAGTCTACAACCAACATGTCTGCCTGTGGCACTTTGAAGATGAAGGACCCCATGCTATTGTTATATTCTGCTGCATTGTAATGAGATAGCCAAATGAGCTATGTAAGATGTAATAATTTATTTTATTCCTAGTTATAAAGTTGTATTATGACCTTTGTTTCTTGATATTACATCTTAATTGTGGATGCTAGCTATTGATCCAGGGACTAGCATTGTAAACACAGGGATCTCTACCTTATTAAAGGTTGGGAACCTTACAAGTACACATATGATTATGTGGGTGATGATGATCATTTTATTGCTTCTTAGTTGTACTTTGTATATTGGTGGCATAGTGGGATGAAGCGGCCCGGACAAACTTTACATGTCCTCGCACATGAGACCTGTTCCACGCTTGACATGCAACTAGTTTTGCATAAGTGGCTAGCGGGTGTCTGTCTCTCCTACTATAGTCAATATCTAATTTGCAACAAGTTGTCAACAATTTGGTTATCCTTGTTGTGGTTCGTGTTTGTAGGTAAGAACGATTCTTTCTTCGAAAGTCCTAAGCCACGTAAAACTTGCAATGGACAAATTAGAGGCGTCTAGTTTAGATTGTTTTTGGGCTAGTGTTATGATATAGTGATGTGTAAGTAGAAGTATGAAATGATACTCTTACAACACACATGACGTGTAGGTTCCATAGACCTTGGCCTTACACATAGAGATATGATAGAGATCATACCACGGTGCACATGATGGAGATCATATGCGGGGACCATATCTTTTCACTTACAAACATGAGATGTTTGTTGCATCTTATATTGCTTGTTTGGCATTTTATTAGCATAATAAGATGATCCCTCATTTAGATATCAAGATAAAAAAATGTGTTCTTCCTTAAGTATGCACCAACAATGTTTCGTCGCTTCAATACATCACATGATGATCGGGTGTACTTGAATCCACGAGCATATCTCGGGTGTAAGACACTTACACACGCGAATACTAAGGTTCTTACTTGGCAAGCCTAGCATGTACAGACATGGCCTCGTAATACGGACCGAAAGGTTAAGCATGAGTCATATGTTTTGATATGATGACCATATGGATGCTCGCCTTTGAAGCTACACCGACTCACGTGATGATCGGACTTGGTGTAGTGGATTTGGTTCATGTAATCACCAAAAAGACACGAGGGATGTCGTTTTTGAGTGGGAGTTCATTTCTAATTCGGATTAGTAGAACTCAATTTATCATAAATTAAATCAAAGTGAATTTGCATAATTTTTTGTAGTCATTGGCATTCGTTCACCACCTTATGCTTAGTTGTAATTGAGATAATAGAACTATAGATTTCTGGATATTTATTTTACGAACTGGTATCGTATTGTGTTGAGTGTCAAGCTAAAGTTTAAGTCCTATTGAAAACTTTCAGCAAACTCTGTTTACTCCGTGAAATTTAATAATTGGTATTAAATCGAGAGTAACAATTCCAGTGTTAGTATCTTAAGTATCATGTTTGCCTCCATGATTCTTGATTGTTTTAATATCAAGGTTACCTAGGAGCTGGAAGAATTGTTTCAGAAACCATCATGTGTGGCAGATATAAAGATATCTGAAACAATGTTTTGGTTGCAATATGATAGAGTATAATATATGTTCTCATATTGGATGAAAATTTGCATAGGTTGGAGATGCTAGATATCCTAATCATCCAAAAGGGTTTTTGGAAAATAACGTTATACTCACAATTCGTCTTTATAAGCTACAGTAGCTTGATCATGAAAGTCGTCATGATAAGGATGAATAGAATATGTATGTAAAGTGTTTACTACACTAAAAGATTACTAAAGAATGGATTTTGAAAGAATGCCGATCATTTTTATGATGGTGATCTACTTCAAAGTGCAAGTCCAAAGGTATTATTATTTGAATATACACGCTTTGGACTATGTGTCATGTATATGGCGCCACTTTTGATGTTGATAGATTCTTTTAAAAGGAAAAGGAAATGCTGAAAGAGAATCTATAAAATATATTTAGCAGAAAAGAAAAGATTGGAAATATCCAATTTAGGTATATGGATGATATACATGTTATGGTTGTATTCTTTGCTTGTTAAACAATGTGGTTCTTGGGTATTGGATACCGAATTGGTTGATATGAAATTTCATACGGAACGACGCAATTCATAAATCACAATGGCCTAAGTAACTAGCAAGAGAATATGTGATCATGTTCATCGAAAACAAACAAACCGTTGTTTGTATTTCTCGTTGACATCAAAGCTTGACTTCAAGATTTGTTTTAATAATTGTTATTTAAATCAGGTATTATAAGAACAAAGGTTGTTCAAATAATTACCGTATTCCATATAAGATGGATGATTTACAAATCTAGTTAGAG
Source organism: Avena sativa (assembly GCA_916181665.1). Lineage (NCBI taxonomy): Eukaryota > Viridiplantae > Streptophyta > Magnoliopsida > Poales > Poaceae > Avena > Avena sativa. The sequence continues at coordinate 295,875,030 of OV702282.1, forward strand.
AAATCACATCCATAAAGCTAATGCTAAAATGTCGCAAGACAAATGATTGTAAGATCACTTACGAAGTGACATTGCCGTTTAAATTATATTGGAAAGAAAACATGAAGAAACTCCATTTTCATGGATTTTTGGAGTCTTTGATTTGATCAAGTGACGCTTGTGAGACTGTCCTCGGGATAATTAAAACTTCGTTCAAAGGCCAAAGAAGAATGATCGACTAAAATATTGGAATTTATACATATCGATGTATGTAGTCCATTATGTGTAGTCATAACCGATGGATTTCAACTTCATATGATTTCTTCGGAAATTTGAGTGAATATTCACTTAATGATAAAGAAGTATGAAATATCTGAAAACATTCAAAGACTTTCAAGATGAAGTGGAAAATCATTGTGACAAGAAAATAAATGGTTTAGGATTTTATCATAAGGGATTTATTTGAGTTACAAGTGTAACACGAAAATAAATGAATTATGATTTTATCATAAAGGGATTTATTTGAGTTGCAAGTTTAGCAAAACACCTAGATTTACATCTCCCGAAACACCATAGGAGTATGGAGTGTTTGAGATTTGTAATGAAAGCTTGTTTAACATGGTTGGATCAAAGGTGTTATTTATAAAACTGCCATTATGTTTTAAAATATTGAAAGCTTTAGAGACTACCGCTTTTACACTGAAAAGAGCTCCATCTAGATCCGTTGAAATGACACCATGGAAGTTATGGTTTGGGGTAAAACCCAAATTGTCATTTCTTAAATTTTGGTATGCTAAACATAAGTAAGATGTTTACAACCGAAGTCAGATGAGCATGTCTTTGTAGGTTATTTCGAATAACAATTGGTTATTCCTCCATAACATTGAGGACAAAAGGGTTTGTCGCTTGAAATGTGAAGTTTCTTGAAAAAGGATTTTTTCGCAAAAGTTAAGTGGGAGGACAATAGAACTTTGATAAGGTTAACGAATCTTAGCTAAATGTGCCGAGTTGCGCAGCGCCGGAAATCATTCCGGAGGTTGCCATAATGCTCATAGCTTATGTGCCTCAAAGGTTGTGGTCACGGGGATCTAAGTACTTATTGAACCAAGTCGGTCGGATAAACAATCAAATGCTGAGATTTGAGAGTAAATCATTATTCTTTGACAATGATGAACCGACTACATGCAAAGAAGAGATGATGGGTCCTGACTCTGTCAAATGGCTTGAAGCCATAAAATCCGTGATAGTTCCATACACGAGAAATCAAGTTTTGAACTTGGAAGACCCTCCAGAAAGGTGTAAAAACCTATCGGTCGTATTTGGATCTATAAAGAAACAGACATGGATGTTTCACATCTATGAAATAGTCGACATGTCGTAAAGTATTTTACGACAATGTTCAAGGAGTTTACTATGACAAGATTTGATCTTTCATAGCGATATTTAGTCTAGACGGATTAAAGTAGCAACCACTACATATAATTTGGTATATGGTAGATGAATAAACAAAACAAAATTCTTCTAATAGAATGGTTACCTAGGACGTGTACAAGACACGGTCCAAAGGATTTTGTTAATTCAAAGGATGCTAAAAGGGCATACAAACTTCAATGGTTGAAGTAAGCATCGCGGAGTTTGAATCTTCACCGTGATGAAAAATGAGTTTTCATCTGGAGACAATGAAGATGCTTGCATTTGCAAGAAATTAAGTGGGAGCGCTGAGACATATTTCTAATACATTATGTGGAGGACATCTTGTTGATTAGAAATGATGTATCTTTTATTGAGAAAGGTTAAGAATTTCATTTCGATGAAAGACTTAGGCAAAACCCGAATATTTAGCATGAATGTCTATAGTGGATAGACTGTGACGCTAATATGGTTATGCCAAACATACATATATGAGATATTGAAGGAGTTCAATATAGAAACAACAAGAAACAGTTCTTGTCGCATGGGAAGGAATTGAATCAAGATTCAAGTGTACCGACACTTGATAAGTGAAACAAGATTCAAGTGTTTTGAAACTTGATGAGTGAAATCACAAGGATGTTTTGATCAGTCATACCATGATATGTACACATCCAGATATGTCCTATGCTCTAAGTGTTATGAGCATATACCAGAATGAATCATAAAATGATCATTGGACGATAGTGAGGATATTTTATGATCTTTTGGAAGAACTAAAAATATAGTTGTGTAAAAGTGACAAACAATTACAAATAGTTCATTGTAAAGCGTTACATTGGTACTAGTTTTGTCACAAGATACAAATTAAGTTTATCTCAATTTAAACTATGGGTGGCACAATGTAATGGAAAGGAGATTCCATGATGGATTTGGATGAATTCCAAAGTTAAGACATTGTGACGAATACTAAAAGGCTAAGTATATGACTGCTATAGTAGCAGCAAAGGAGGGAATTTGTGTCAAGTAGTTTATTATCAAACTAAGGTGTGGTTCGCAATGGGCTAACACTAAACATATATTGTACGACAATAGTATCGACATGATTTAACCCCAAGGAACTAAAGGACTCACCAAAAGACCAAATTTATACAATGCCATCTCATTGGAGAATGAGTGATGCGTGGAGACGCAAAGACATGCAAATACACATGGACCTGAAAGCGTCAAACCATAGATTATGTTAACCACTTGCAATTGCATATATGGAACACTAGAAAGCCATAGGTGTTCAATACGCAAAGTTTTCAAACTAGATTATTGTCTCTAGTGCAAGTGGGAAACTGAAGGAAATATGCCCGAGAGGCAATAATAAAGTGGTTATTATCGTATTCCTTCTTTATGATAAATGTTTATTTTATATGCTATAATTGTATTAATACAGGAACATTAATACATGTGTGTTTAATAAACAAAAAGGAAGTTCCTAGTTATGCCTCTCTTATAAACTAGCTCGTTGATTAACAAGATGATCAAAGGTTTCCTGATCATGGACATTGGATGTTGTTAATAACGAGGTCACAACATTAGTGTAATGGTGTGATGAACATTCGTACGAAGTATAGCATTACGATCAAGGTCATTGTGTTTATATTTCTATAATATCATACGAAGTAATCTTAGTCCTTAGACCATGAGATCATGTTAATCACTAACACCGGAAGAGTATCTTGATAACATCAAACATCACACCGTAACAGGGTGACTATAAAGATGGGTTCAGTGCTACAAAGGTGTTATGTTGAGGCTCATGGATCAAGAGTGGAATTTGTACATCCCGATGATGGAGAGATATACTCTAGGCCCTCTCGGTGATATCACATTGGTTAGCTTGCAAGCAAGTGATTTGATCATTAGAATGTCATATCACGGGAACAATAAAAGAGTACATGTCGGCAACGAGATCAAACTAGGTTTGGAGATACCGATGATAGAATCTCGGACATGTAATATATCGCGAGACAAAGTGATTAAGTTCACTACAAGGAATCTGGGATTCTATGACCCTCCATTTTCGTCACAGAATCGTCATAGTAGTTTGTTTATGACGATTCTATGACGATTTTGAGATCGTCAAAAGCTGAGCGTCGCAAATGAACTATAACGACGATTTTGGTAAAATCGTCATAACCATCTATGACGATATTGGATCGTCATAGACGTTGTGACGATCCAATATCGTCATGGACCATCTATCCTGGCCAAGTCATATCCTACGTGGCTGATCCTACGTGGCAAAACTATGACGAAATTAAATCGTCTTAAATCAAAATCGGCCAAATCCAGTTTGGTCGCTTATATGGGCTCAACCCAGCAATTCTAGCATTTTTGTGTTTTTTCTGTTGAAATTCTTGTCAGCTAAATGGGCCAAGCCCAATCATTTTAGCCTGATTTATTTTCTAGGCCTCGGCCTTTTTATAATCCAATTATTTCCTAGTTTTGGCCTTTTATCAAATGAGTTCCAACTGTCAGATTCTTGTAGAAAGTGGGCCCTGGTTGTTAGATTCTTAATTGCTAATTAATTAATAGCTGATATAGCATCTAACATGAGATATAAAAATATGACAATATTTAAATAAAAGTCAAAATCAATTCATTACAACAATATGACAGTCAAACAGATTGAACACGTGAAATTCCACTCTAGTTCACATCCGTACCAATTGAAATAACAAATCTTGGACACCCCTAATCTATAAACAAAACTTGATACTCTGGAACTTCTTTAGGCCCTTCAGCTTGTGGACTTGATCTTCTCGTCGATGTACTCTAGCCTTGATCTTCTCAGCCTCAGTGTTGTGAAGAATAGGGAGCCTTCTCCTGCAACTGAAACAGAAAAGTAGTAAGCAAATGTTTAGGCATATCAATGAATACCATCAGCACAAGAGCAATCCCAACAATATCCGACACACAAAAGCATATATTAACTATAACAACCATTAGTAGGCACCTAGTTAATCTATAGAACAAAAAACACATAAGTTATCAAGGAATAAATAATCGTACAAGAATCACTAGCTAGCATAGCATGCATAGATGATAGATCTATCATGCCATAACATGTGCCAGGAAACATCAAATTATGGACACATATCCATAATTTTAGCTACCATAACATGTGCCAACTATCTCCCAGGGACATTCACAGCAAAAACAAATTGATACCCAACACAAAAAACATGAAACTAGCAGCAATCAGTTTTCCTAGTGTTTACAGTAAGCCCAACAACCAGCCCTGGATGGCAGCACCTGCAAGCCTGAATCCAAATCAGTGACGCCACACGGCAGTAATCAACCCACCTCCGGAAGTTAAACAAACACGGCCAAAGCACGATCTCTGGAAGACTCCAGCAGCAGCTGGCCAGTGCGTCTCGAGCCCCACGAGTTCCTCCGCCCGCGACCACGAGTTCCTCCAGCAGCAGAACCCTCAGCCCTCCAGCATCCAGATGATGTTCCTGTTGCGCTTTATTTGCACATAACATCAGAAATACAAGAAATTAAAAACAAGAAACATACTGAAGATGTGTAGCCATATCATTAACATAATATTATCCATGCTCCCCAAGAATGGTTGCTTATCCAATTGGGGAGCAGTTCTGAGAAACTATTGCAGCAAACATGTGTAGCATATATGTACCAGTAAGTATACCTAACCAAGCAAGCAATAGGAAGGCCAAAACTTTCAAGACTTTAAAAATGGCAATCGATCAATTAGTGTTGTACAGAATGAACCTAAGAAAAGGCAACGCACCAAATAGGAACAAACTCGAACCAAACCATTCTCGCTGCATTTTCCATACAATGATATAAAGCTACATATCTCTAAAACTGCAGGAGCAAATTGCACAAATAAATAACAAGGAAGATGCAAAAAGTGTTACCATTCTCAACACCACTAGCTCCAGGATCACCAAGTGCACATGCATGATCGTATCCTAACAAAATGGTGCTACCATTCTTGACACCACTAGCTCCTATAAAAAACAAGAACATCCTTAGCAGGCATGAACATCCTTAAAATATCCAATGCCTCCTGTAAGTGCAATATGAGTGCCACTACAATTAAAAGCCAGACACCACATCACACACATAACTAATTAGCAGACAAGGAGAACTAATAGAGCATTAGGTATTCAAATGCATGAAAAATGCTTCAGTATGGTATAACTTGTATCATGCAACCAAAAGGGTAACTATGAGATAAAAATTGAATGAACTAACAACCAGCGCCAATTTCTAATCGCAAAAGTGGTTGATGTCATGAAGAACTGAAGACGACACCAACAGATATGTTGTGCATACTAGGGAGCTCCTCCTTGCAGAAACAAATTACACCGAAACCAGGTATTCATTTCACTTAGATTCCATACCAAACAAATGCATATACTATATACTGAACAAGCAATTCATAGGATACAGGTCATGCATCCAGTACAGATGGTACTAGTCATAAAAATGAATATAAATCGCATGCACATGAAGCAACTCAGGACTAATAACCAGTCATGATCACATCAGATGGTACTAGTCATGAACATGAATAAAAATCACATGGACAGAAGCAACTCAGGACTAAAATATGAATGATAAGTAACTATAATCTAGTCATCATCGCGGGCACTGGAGTTGGTGATGAACAGCAGGTGGGAACACCAAGGAGAGAGATCGATGGATAGGGAAAGGATACCAAGGGAGGATACTGGGATCTGTCCGTAGCTACGACAAACAAGTTTGGGCACGAAAAGGGGCCTTACCTTCCGCTCGAGTTCATGGAATGAGTTGACGCAGCTCGACGCTCCGCAACCCCCTAAGCGCGCTCCCGTCCATGATCGGCACCCCGACACGTCCCGCGTACACCTCCCCATAGATGACGTCCAGCGCACATGACTACGAGAAGAGCGCGGCCGTCGGCACGCTGCGGCTTGCCGACCGAGACAATCTCCCAGATCCACAGCTTGCCGACCCATGGGAGGTGCGGAGGCCATGGTACGGCCAGGTCCATCTCCTAGATCCGCGGCATCGAGGTCGGGGGCGAGCCGATCCAGCGGCATCGAGGTCAGGGACTAGAGTTGGTGACGATGTTGGAGTTTGAGGGTGAGGAGGGGAGGAGGATGGTTGGGGCTAGCAGCGGATCAGGAGGAGGGGAGACGGACGGGGGGTGGTCGGAGAAGACGGAGCCGGACGGGGGTGGTGGAGATGGGGATCCGAAGAGAGGCGGCGGGGTCTGTCGCGTGAGGGGATTAGGGTTTGGGAGTGTGAACCCTCGGGTGCGATCTGTATGGGTGGTGTGAGGATTTTACAATACTGCCCCTACACACTTATCTAAGCAAGACTGGAAATTGTAGCTATTTCAGTCAATTCACGTCCAGAATGTTGGCGGGAGTGGGAGGCAGGAAAACTGCGCTGTGACTTGGGACGTTGGATGGAGCTCATCTAAACGGTTGAGATCTGCTTGGTGGGGCTGATCCGTGGGTAGTCATGCTCTCTCTTCTGACTGGTTGGCTCTTTTGACCATTTTGGAAACAAGTTTAAGTATTTCAAAAAAAATCGTTATGGCCAGAATTAGGGCATAGTTTGTGATAATGTGTCCATATTATGCACACATATGTATCATGGCATGGAGAACAATATTGCAGGAGGAAGTTTTCCTTTTCGACGCACGGAAAAACCATTTTCCAATTTCCGAGCGCAAAAAACGGGGCGTTTTGTGAAGCAACCACCAAACGACAGTTTTAGAATGGTACCTCCATATTTTGTAAAAATATTAGACCACCTTACATGGACAATGTCCCAACCGGGGTATCTCAAACCTTTCCGTACACCCTGGCTAAAAAGACAAATTCCTGCCGATTCGGTAGGAAGTGGGTCCGGTATGAACTACAGGTACATGATCCGATGCCCATTATTTTTTGAAAAAATGTGTTTTAGATTCGCAATATGCTATTTCTTTAGAGATCCAATGCAAGTTTAGCGAGGCTCGGCCCTGAGCTAAGAACCTTCATGCCCGCCGTTTTGACCATAGTTTGAAACGGGCATAAAAAAATAAAAAACGGTCCGATCAACGCAAATCCTTCGCGTGGTGTCTTATTATGTGACATAATTTCAAGGAAAAATACCAAACTTGGTAAATTGAGTATGTCTCAAAAAACCCTTCACAAAATGACCTATCATGTTCGAGGTTTCGTGGCTTTCGGGTCAAATGACCAATGTTATGGCTAGAATCAGGGCATAGTTTGTGATAATGTGTCCATATTGTGCACACATATGTATAATGGCATGGAGAACAATGTTGCAGGAGGAAGTTTTCCTTTTCGACGCACGGAAAAACCATTTTCCAATTTCCGAGCGCAAAAAACGGGGCGTTTTGTGAAGCAACCACCAAACGACAGTTTTATAATGGTACCGCCATATTTTGTAAAAATATTAGACCACCTTACATGGACAATGTCCCAACCGGGGTATCTCAAACCTTTCCGTACACCCCTGGCGAAAAAGGCAAATTCCTGCCGATTCGGCAGGAAGTGGGTCTGGTTTGAACTACAGGTACATGATCCGATGCCCATTATTTTTTGAAAAAATGTGTTTTAGATTCGCAATATGCTATTTCTTTAGAGATCCAATGCAAGTTTAGCGAGGCTCGGCCCTGAGCTAAGAACCTTCATGCCCGCCGTTTTGACCATAGTTTGAAACGGGCATAAAAAAATAAAAAACGGTCCGATCAACGCAAATCCTTCGCGTGGTGTCTTATTATGTGACATAATTTCAATGAAAAATACCAAACTTGGTAAATTGAGTATGTCTCAAAAAACCCTTCACAAAATGACCTATCATGTTCGAGGTTTCGTGGCTTTCGGGTCAAATGACCAATGTTATGGCTAGAATCAGGGAATAGTTTGTGATAATGTGTCCATATTATGCACACATATGTATCATGACATGGAGAACAATGTTGCAGGAGGAAGTTTTCCTTTTCGACGCACGGAAAAACCATTTTCCAATTTCCGAGCGCAAAAAACGGGGCGTTTTGTGAAGCAACCACCAAACGACAGTTTTAGAATGGTACCGCCATATTTTGTAAAAATATTAGACCACCTTACATGGACAATGTCCCAACCGGGGTATCTCAAACCTTTCCGTACACCCCTGGCGAAAAAGACAAATTCCTGCCGATTCGGTAGGAAGTGGGTCCGGTTTGAACTACAGGTACATGATCCGATGCCCATTATTTTTTGAAAAAATGTGTGTTAGATTCGCAATATGCTATTTCTTTAGAGATCCAATGCAAGTTTAGCGAGGCTCGGCCCTGAGCTAAGAACCTTCATGCCCGCCGTTTTGACCATAGTTTGAAACGGGCATAAAAAAATAAAAAACGGTCCGATCAACGCAAATCCTTCGTGTGGTGTCTTATTATGTGACATAATTGCAAGGAAAAATACCAAACTTGGTAAATTGAGTATGTCTCAAAAAACCCTTCACAAAATGACCTATCATGTTCGAGGTTTCGTGGCTTTCAGGTCAAATGACCAATGTTATGGCTAGAATCAGGGCATAGTTTGTGATAATGTGCCCATATTGTGCACACATATGTATCATGGCATGGAGAACAATGTTGCAGGAGGAAGTTTTACTTTTCGACGCACGGAAAAACCATTTTCCATTTTCCGAGCGCAAAAAACGCGGCGTTTTGTGAAGCAACCACCAAATGGAAGTTTTAGAATGGTACCGCCACATTTTGTAAAAATATTAGACCACATTACATGGACAATGTCCCAACCGGGATATCTCAAACCTTTCCGTACACCCCTGGCGAAAAAGACAAATTCCTGCCGATTCGGCAGGAAGTGGGTCCGGTTTGAACTACAGGTACATGATCCGATGCCCATGATTTTTTGAAAAAATGTGTTTTAGACTCACAATATGCTATTTCTTTAGAGATCCAATGAAAGTTTAGCGAGGCTGGTCCCTGAGCTAAGAACCTTCATGCCCGCCGTTTTGACCATAGTTTGAAACGGGCATAAAAAAATAAAAAAAGGTCCGATCAACGCAAATCCTTCGCGTGGTGTCTTATTATGTGACATAATTGCAATAAAAAATACCAAACTTGGTAAATTGAGTATGTCTCAAAAAACCCTTCACAAAATGACCTATCATGTTCGAGGTTTCGTGGCTTTCGGGTCAAATGACCAATGTTATGGCTAGAATCAGGGCATAGTTTGTGATAATGTGCCCATATTGTGCACACATATATATCATGGCATGGAGAACAATGTTGCAGAAGGAAGTTTTACTTTTCGACGCACGGAAAAACCATTTTCCATTTTCCGAGCGCAAAAAACGCGGCGTTTTGTGAAGCAACCACCAAATTTTGAGACATACTCAATTTAGACTCACAATATGCTATTTATTCAAAGATCCAATGCAATTTTAGCTAGACTCAGCCCCTAGCTAAGAACCTCCATGCCCGCCGTTTTTACCATAGTCATATTCATTTACCATTCGTCGAATAAATGGTTTCTAGTCGACTTTAGAAAAAAGATTTTATACTCATGATGATCTAAAATGATAAATGTACCAATACAAAAGTTACACATCTCCTGGAGATGAACCAAATTGATTTCTTGATCCTCTCAATTCGAGGTTACACGATAAATTTATATTTTTTGGCTTTAAAAATATAATTAAATTGCCCCCAATTATTTTGGACTCAAACTCTAATGTAGCCCACGTATCAACTCTATAATGGACTATGGGCCTATGGCCAAGTCGGTACAACAAAAGGTAAATAAAAAATAAGAGAAGTGGAGCAGATTCGAAGAACTCGGTCCGGTAGGCCTAGGCCCATGCATTGAGTTCAATATTCATTAGATGCAGCGCATTTGGATAACATGAACGTTCTGTTAGTCCGTTGGTTAGGTCGCGAGGAAACAAGCTTGAGGTCTTGTGTTCGATTCCCTTGACGGCTTGATTTTTTTCCCTTATTTACAATCGCGCACGATTCAGAGAGCGAGGTATGCATGCAAATATAACTGCCATTTAGACATCGTTTATTTAAAGTCGACGCGAAAATTTGGGCACCAGGCCCAGTTGCAACCGCGTGTTCTACTCAAATAGGAGGAGCACAGAGAGTGTACATCTAAGTTATGTTGGCGTGGTGGTCAGGTTCCTTCTATGTGGTGGGAGGTCCGCGGTTCGAGTGCTTAGGGCTCCATTTTTGCCTATTAAATTCGGGATATAACACATTGAATGTTTATAAGGAGTCGCCGTAGTAATATGCCACAAATGAATTTGTGGTCTGGTGGTAAGGTGCGCCTGCAAACAGAGGGAGGTCGCGAGTTTGAGTGCTTAGCCCTCTATTTTTTGCCTATTAAATTCACGATATAGCACATTTAATCTTTATAATCGGTCATGATAGTAATATGCCACCAAGGAACTTGTGGTCTGGTGGTAAGGTGCGCTCGCGAACAGAGGGAGGTCGCGAGTTCAAATCACTGGCTAGATTTTTTTTGGAAATAATTCACAAGGCAATTAATTAATACATGAATATAAAGTGACACGCAGACATGACATGTAGGCACAATTGTTGACGTGGCCAACCTCTTATTTTCTAATTTAGACGATATGACGATTTAAAATCGTCATAGTGAGCTACCAATACCTCCCGAGATGCATTTACTGGGTTATGACGATTTGAGCTAATAAAACCATGACGATTTTAAGCAAGATCGTCGTAATTTTCTAAGGTTTTGAACCTCCTAAATAGCTTACGACCATTTAGTGCAAAATTGTCATAATTCTATGACGATTTTGTCCACAGTCACTATTAGAAGGTCATAGAATAACACATTCCTTGTAGTGACGTTACATGCGTATAAGGTTCACACGATCACAGAAGTCATCATTGAATATGTGGGAGTCAATACGGATATCCAGGTCCCGCTGCTGATTATTGATCGGAGAGGGGTCTCGATCATGTCTACATTATTCGTGAACCGTAGGGTGGCACACTTAAGGTATACCGACACCATTTGGAGCAAATGATATGCCAGAGAAAGAAAAAGAAAGCGCGGGAATTTATTTCACTAGACACTGGAATTGTTTCGGTTGAAATTGCTGAAACTGGTTCTGCATGTGAAATGGAATACTAGGAAGGGGTTTTATGTGAATGTTTGTTAATTAAAGTAATTAAAAAAATTCTGAATAATTAAAAGAGTTTTATTTAAATGAGATCTTGCATTAAATTTGGTGGAAATTTAATGCATGTGAGCGGATTTTTGAGTGGAGGCTCTTTTATGGGAGTGGAGGCTTTTCATTTTGAGTGGGAGCTCCACCCACATGAATGTGGAATAGGTGGAGGCAACCACCATGGCTGGCGCCATGCCCCTTGGGGTGCCCCCTCTCCCTATAAAAGTCTCCCTCTCCTCCTCTCAAAGAACACCTCCTCGCGAACGATCTCTCTCCCCCCTTTAGAATTTCCCCATGGTCTTGGATCAGCGAGATACATGTTTCCGATGGCTTTTTCTGGAAAGATTTGTTGCTTCCACTGCTTCGCTGGAGCGAGGACGCGAAGGTTGTCGGGGTACCCGGACGTGTGTGCGATCACGGATGCACCACTGCTTTGCGGTGCTGGACGTGATGGTGCTGGACCGGCTAGACCAGATGGACTTCACCACGATCTTGAGATCGGCAAGCGTTCGACTACATCATCCACAAGTACAACCTCGTTAATGCTATACGGTCTTCGAGGGTATGTATTTTATGGATGTATATCCACCCGTTGCTTGTATCTAGTAGATAGATCTTGGTGCTTTGTTCCCATCGTAGGAAATTTTTTGTTTTCTATGCTGTGAACCCTACACCAAGTGTAGAGGTTTGTAGAACAGTAGCAAGTTTCTCTTAAGTGGATTACCCAAGGTTTATCAAACTCAGGGAGAAAGTGGTCAAAGGTATCCCTCTCAAGCAACCCTGCAATCAAGATACAAGAAGTCTCTTGTGTCCCCAACACACCCAATACACTTGTCAGATGTATAGGTGCACTAGTTAAACGAATAGATAATGAAATACAAGTGGTAACGGTGCCAGAAAAGAGCTTCTAACTTGTTGTTGTTGACGTGGGAGAGACTAAAGGCAAACTGAAATAAAGATGGAAGCAAGCAAACATGCAACAGATCTAGATGCAAACGGTGTTTCAATGCTTAGAAACAAGGCCTAGGGATCATACCTTCACTAGTGAACACTCTCAATAAATATATTCTCTTCATGATAATACCCTGAACTACTCTCCGATTGAACACTCTAATCCATGGTAGGGCTATAACAGCACACCTCAAAGTCCGCCTTCCCCATCTAGATAACCCCACACTGTCACCTTGAGTCCTAGATGGTTCCAACAAACACCACAATTTTATAAAGACATCCAACTCCAAATACAACTCATAATAAATATATATGTAGTCTAGCTTAAGAGCCACACACGGCGTGCACACTGTCACTTTCACACACATGGGAAAAAACATAGATCTATTAAAGCAATTGAGTATTTATGCAACCTCTAGCCTAAGTGCCACCACGGTGCGCATGCTGTCACTTTCACACACGTGGGGAGAGCAGAGATTGGTTTAAGCACTTGAGTAATAGAGTAGATCTACCTGATTACAAAGCTCATGAACACAACATGATCATGCATAGAGAGATGAACACATAGCTACCGGTAGAGCTCTTAGCCTCGAGGAAGAACTACTCCCTCCTTATCATGGGAATCAACAACGGCGATGGATATGGTGGTGGAGATCGATGGACATGGCTTCGGGGGAACTTCCCTATCCCGGCGGGGTGCCGGAACAGAGACTTTATGTCCCCCGAATCTCCCCTTTGGTGGCGGCAGCGTTGCGGAGGTTTTCATGGCTTTCTCGTAGATTATTTAGGGTTTTTGGGTCAGAGGCTTCTTATAGGTGAAGGAGGCAAGGTCGGTGGAGGGCCAGGGGGACCACACCCCTTGGTGGCGCGGCCAGGGTGGGCCCGCGCCACCCTGGTGTCCTCCTCCGTCTCGTCGTCGATTTTCTGTATCGTTCAGGGAAAAATATGAACTTTGGCTTTTGTCCCGTCCAATTCCGAGAATATCCATTTTTTAGATTTGTGAAACCAAAACAACAGAAAACAGGCAACTGACACTGTGGCATCTTGTTAATAGGTTAGTTCGAGAAAGTGTATAAAAATACCTCAAAGTGTAGACAAAACATAGCAAAGTGGATACTAAACAAGCATGGAACATAAAAAATATAGATACGTTTCCGACGTATCAGACATCATATGGATCAAGATCAGAGATGATATAATGATGGATAACAATATGAACATAAAAAATAATTCAATGGTTCCACTCATAAGCATCAACTACAATAGTAATCAACACCGGGAAAGTTTCCCCTAAGAACTATGCAAGATTCAACACAATTGTTACAGCGGGATGAAGTGGAGATGATGGTGTGGATGATGATGATGATCCCGATGAAGTCTAGCTTGATGATGGTGTTGATGGCGACGATCTCCCCTCTCCGGGAAGGAATTTCTCTGGCATAAATCTGTCTGCCGGAGAGCTCTTTCTCTCTCGGTGTTTTCCGCCCCACAGAGGCGGCGGAATCTTTCTGTGGTCCCTCTCCCAGAATTTAGGGTTTCGAGGAGAAGATATAGGCGAGAGGGCGGAGCCAGAGGTGGGACAGGGTGGCCACACCCCATGTAGGCGCCGCCAAGGGTGGCCCGTGCCTAGAGGGGTGTGGGCCCCCTGTGGCCCAACTCCGCCTCCCCTTCTAGCATCCTTCGTCTTTTGGGAAAATATATTTTTCCATAGTTTTTCTGGTATTTTTCCGATCTTCGCGAAATTGCATCAAAACACCGCTTTTTCCATTAGAATCCTGACTCTGGCAGTCCATCCTCCAAGAATCATCCAACATGCAAAAATAGATGAAAGTGACATAAGTAACACCTCTTAATATAAAATATATCAATGAATAGAGGCAAATTATGATATGGAATAGTGATGCAAATTGGAAGTATCAGTAGGCCTACTAAAAGTAGAAGGAAGGCACCATTTGAGGTAGATGCTAGAGGAGGAGGCAACAAGATGACAAGACATGGAGTAATTATGCATTGCAAGTACAGTGGTTTCCCTGATGGTTTCCCTGATCACAACATTGCTGGTTGCAAATGGAAGAAAGCTGGTATTCCACCACCAACTACAGCTGATCAGACATTACCTCCTTCTCATACTAATCCAGTGACCAATACTGATCTAGTGGTCAATGTTGATCCAGTCATCACACAGGTAACCAACAACTACTGTCAGTATTGGTTTTGACATGTACTTCTGTCAGTATTGGTTTTAACTTGTCTCGACTACTTCTGACATGTAGGAACACTCTCATACTGATCCAGTCATCAGTAGCAATTACCCTGATGAGGACCTACTTGTCAACAACTTTATTGAGCAGGTAAATCATGACCCAACTTAGTAAACCATCACTATTTATTAATGCATATACAGAGGTCAGTGCAGATAAATTTGGAGGCAAGAGTAGTTCCTGAATCTTCCTTCATCAAAACAGCACAAGTTTTGGTCAACCAGCCAGATCCAAGCCAGTCAAGTGGTTCTAGCAATATTAGACAGGGGGAACTATCTCAAAAGCTGCTACAGATGCAACAAGAAAAGAATAAAATAAATGAAGAAAAAAAACAGCTTTACTGGAGGCAAAGTATCAAGATGAACTCAAAAAAATTGAAGAGAGAGCTAAGAAGAAGCTAGATCTAGACAAGTTCAAGGCTGAACAGAGAGAATAGAAAGCAAGAATTGCTGTAGATAACAGAGAGAAGAGAAAGCAAGAGGTTGAGTTAAAGAAGTTAGCTAAGGCAGAGATTAGAAGAATAGTATCAGAGGTCAGAAAAGAGGTAGCTGGCAAGAAAAGGAAGGAAGCTGTAGAGAAGAAGGAACTAGACAAGATAGCAACAGCTGAACATAGGAGAAAAGCAAAGAGAGATGCTAATATTGCAGCAAAAACATCAAGGAAGGAAACTCATGAAGCTGAAATGCTAGTTCAGAGAGATATGATGGCAGGCAATGCTGAAAATGAAGATGCTGATGTCCCTGTTGTCCCTCATGTGCATTCTGCAATGACTAAAACAATCCCCATGTCCCAGGTAGTTGCAAAAGCAGTGCCAGAAGCTAAGAGGATGGAGTGGTATTTAGGCGTGAACTAAGTACCAGGAGTAGCTGTAGATCACCGTGTCCTTTTGATGTACCAGATACTTATGAATTATGCACCTGTTATCTCTAGTGCCATTTTGGTGTGTTGGCTATGACCATTTGGTATGCACCTGCTGAATTAATGATTTCTGTAATCAGAGCACACTTAAGTGGCTTTGAGTCATGTACTTATGTTATCACTTGTCCTAATGTGTCTGATTATCAATATTGTTTGCTCTTTTTGATGTCTCTTTATTTAGCAGTTAAGAATCTTGTCTGCCAATGTAAATATGCAGAATATTGTTTGTATTGAGAAAACTCAAGAACCTATGACCACAACATAGTACATTTTACTCCATTACTTCATGTCACATACATTATGCCAAAATGCATTACATTCATTAGGTTCAATGAGTACTACAGCAACAAAAGCATCACTAGATCATTACAGTGCACCATACATCAGTACTAGCCTATCATACCCCACACTATGCCATCATCCACTACACTATCACCATCAGACCTCAATGCTTCACCAGAAGAACAACAACCATAGCACAAAGCACACACATGACACCAACTGCAATCTTCAGAAGAAGATTGAATTGCCCGAGTTCCAGCAAAATCAGGATCAATTGCTTCTCCTGGCCTTGCACACGTGTAACTCTTGCCTCCTGCTTCCTAAGATCAAGTTCTTCTCTTCTTTCTTCTGCCCAGACATAAGCTTCAATGCAAACATCCCCTCGAATGTGATTGTTCTCGATCAAATAGCGGACATACTCGAGCTCCCAGTGCCAGAAATTGCACCCAGACTATAGAGAAGAACAACTGAATAAAAATGCAAGCTAAATCGAGCTCCAGCTAAATCCTAACAGCATAAAAGCTTACCTCATGATTTTTGCACTTCTAGTAGATCCATCCTAGGTGATCTGACGTCCCCGACATCGCCTGCTTCACCGTACGACCGCAATCGGGGCAACCGATGAGGGGAAATGGAGGAGCGACGCGGCAGAGCGCACAGCGGGATGAGCTTGCGCTGGACATGGCGGAGCAGCTCCCTTGGTCGGCAGTGGTCCCTTCCTGCGGCGGCGACCACTCTCCTGCGGCGGCGGTGACTCTGCTGTGGCGGCCCCGTCGATTTAGGGTAAGGAGAGGGGAACGACACGGGCAGGGGTACGGCGCGGTCGAACTGAATGGGTCCGCTCGGACGAGGGTGGTTAGTACCAGATAGGGGATTTTTCAAGAACCACCTCCGAACTTCTTCCTTCTCCAAACGTTCATGTCTATTTATCTGACAATGGGACCAAATTCTATAATACAGAGCTACGCCTCACCCAGTTGAAAGAACATTTTATAATCCCTAGTGTTTTGTGTGTTAGATAACAATATCAAGGATTATTTAATGTGTGTTGAAGTATTGCAGCTATCTATGAGAAAAAGGGGAAAAGGATTCTACCTTTGGGGGCGGATAATCTGCCCCTACCAGGGGCAGGTAATCCGCCCTCCCTCTTCCCAAGTAGGCGCAAGCCCCAGAAGGGGGGCGGAGATTTGGCCGGATTTTCCGGCCCCGCCGGATAATCCGCCCCTCAGGGGGGGCGGATAGTCCGCCCCCCTGCTCATCACCAAGGCGCAAGCCCCAGAGAGGGGGCGGAGTGTTGGCCGGACTTTCCGGTCTGGCCGGATAATCCGCCCCACAGGGGGGCCGGATTATCCGCCCCCCCAAGATCTTCACCAAGTTTCGCAGGCGCCAGCCCCAGAGAGGGGGCGGAGTTTCCCCCGGAGAATCCGCCCTTGGGGCGGAGTTTTCCCAGGGGCGGATTATCCGCCCCCAAAGTTGTGCAACGGCCAGATCTGCGGAGGGGGTATTTAAGCCAGCCTTCCCCCTCCTTCCAGAACTCTTGATTCATTCGAAAAAGACCAGATCAGATCTGATAGCTTCATCCAAGAGAGCTCCACCTAGATCCACCCAAAGGCCCCATCCCTTGGGGGAATCGAAGGAGGAGAACTCGATCTTCATCATCAGCAATCAAGCGCTTCATCTCCTCTCCATTCATTTGGAGAACCCCCGATCTAGTATTTCTTGCAAATACCTAGATCCTTATTTTTGTTTATATTGATAAATCTTGTTCTTGTGGCAGCTTGTTGTAACATCCCAAAAATACCAAACTTAGATCATCAAACACTAATCATCAAGATTTGGGTTAACAAAAACTTTTCTAAATAAACTCATGAATGCATGTATATGTGTATGCATGGATTTTGAATTTCTTTAAAAACCACCTTGTTTGTGTGATCCATTGCTTGTAAAATGTTTCTTAGGTGAAATGAACATCATCTAAAACATTTCCCACAATTTTCCTAAAGACAAGTAAATCAAAACAAATATATTAAGTGAATGGTCATTTTGACCAATTTAACTCCCATGCCTACTTTGGCTGTCTCAAACTTTCAAAACCTAACAGAAACTTTTCTGGATCTTTGCACCCCTTTAATGTACTCATAACAGAGTATCAAGGCCCACTTTGTGATCATCCAGAAACTTTCAAATGCATAGTTTAAATGACAATTCAAAATTGAATCTTTATCATATGGGAAGATCCCACTTTTCCAAAACCCACTCAAACAAGCTCAACTTTCAAAACCCAAGCATCTGCAGACTCATCAGCACAAATCTAGCAAACCCACCAAAATTCATTTAAAAATTCAAAACTTGATTTCATGCGGCCATTTCATCAAACAGGTTGCAGACACAAATCAAACAAAACATCAAACACTATAGTGTGCAGTGATTCTTGCCTAACTTGTTCCCTAGTTAGCTCACACACAGCTCAGTAGATCATCTAGAAAGATTAGCCCAACACTAGCACCACTGTGAGCTTGCCATTGTCATCAATGGTGAACAGCCGAGCACCCCAATGTCACCCCATTGTGGACAGCAGGCTAGAGGAAGAACTAGCCGTGCCAACCTTGTCTGGGAGGCAGCCCACCGTCCACCGCCACTCCCTGTCCCAGCCGCGAGCGTTGCCAAGCCCTGGACCACGCGCACAAGCCGTGTCCAGACCATGACGAGTGTGCGCCAGAGCGCCACCCTCGACCAGCGTCCACAGACCGCGCGCCGCCCTCACCGCGTGCACACACGATCACCACCGACCCAGGAGACCGCCAGACATCCCCATTTGCCTCCCCGTGCCGCACAGCCACCGCCCGCCGTCGAAGACGCCGCCTCTGCCGCGCAGAGCACCGGCCGTTCCAGACCAAACCACACCGCCCCATGCCTCGCGACCATGTCGTTGAGCATCGCCAGAAGACACAGCACCGTCCCCTACCCTTGCCCATGCCATTAGCCGCCCGTAACGTCACCCCCGACGAGCTCACCGTGCGCCCCGACGATCCCCTCGCTCGACTATAAATAGAGGCCACCCCCGCACGATTTCTTCACACCATCTCACTCCCCTCTCTTCACTGACCGTGCCACACCGTCCTCAGAGCAAGGCGAGCACCACCTCGCCGGAATTTCACCGGAGCCCGCCGCCTCTGGAGAAGAAGGGAGCCAGCGATTGGAGCCGCCCCAGGAGAAGCCACCGGTACCAGGAGGTTCGCCGTTGTCGACTTTGTCGTTCGCCCGCCTCGCCGACCCTCGCCCGTACCCCGGTGAGCCCCCAGCACCCCTCACTGGCCGCGCTAGGTTTCGTTCTCGCCAGAGTTGTCTCGCGTCGACGATGACCCCAGCCGTTGGATTAGAACTAGATCGAACGATCCACGTTGCCCCATACCGCTTTGCCTAGCCCCGTGTCACTGACGAGTGGGGACACCCACTTAAGCAGCCCGCGGGAGCACTGCGCTTAGCAGGCCGGCCCGTTAGAATTTCCCGCGCAGCCCAGCGATTCAAATTAAATCTTTTTCTATTTCAATTCAAACACACTTCAGCACTCAACTTCAAAAATCAACCCAGATCGATTCAGTGCACCAATTTGAATGAAACCAATTTTGTTGGAAAGGTCTGTGAATGCTTAATCCAAGCCCGTTGGATTCAAGTCATTTGGATCTCTAGATCACCCCTAGTAAAAATAACAAGGCAGAAGCTTTTCTGCATTCAAACATTTTTCAAATTTAAACCATAAAAGCTTTTGAGTTGATTCGAACTCTCAAAAATCACATTTAACCATACCTTTCAGAATATAAAAAAATATAGGTTTACTTGCAGAAATACTATTCAAGTAATAAAAGAATGCTTCATAAGCATTTCTAGCCACTTTAATTAATTAAAATAAAAGGGTAAAACCTTATTAAATTGTGACACCACTTTAAATCACATTACCATGGACTACAATATGTGGTGATGACATGTGTCAACATGATCCCATGTTTAGTTTGGAGAATATTAAATCTTAAGTAATTTTTCAATGAGTAGAAATTACTTTTCTAAAAATAAAAAGAATTAAACCAAGCCTTAACCTTGTAATGTTAGAGATGATGCTAGATCATCTATAGGACCCTTGTGTGTGATGATTGCAAGTAGTTAAGTATTGTTTGGTGATTGTGTACCTCATATTTATTCATAGACGCTAGTACCGACCAAGGATACGAGGAGGAAGGAGGATACTACGAAGAGGAAGCCGAGGAGAACTTCAACCACTGCTCTGCACAAGGCAAGCTAACACTTGCAAGATACTATACCTATGCAAGCTTATACTGATATTGATGCAAGCTAACCCTTGCCAGATACCCTACTGATGCCACAAACCCATACTTGTGATATGACTACTATATGCCTTAAGCATATGTGATCATACCCACTTGATAAACCCAATCCTAGTTTTATGTGCAAGCTTCTTACTTTATTTCTTTATCAAAGCTTACTTAGAGTCTACCTAAGAGTTTGGTAGATACTAGACAGTTGTGCTGAAGGTTGCATAAAGAGCATAAAATTTGGCCTAAGCTAGAAACCTTGATATCAGCCTAAGATATAAGGTTGGACTTAGTGAAACTCCACTAGTTACCACCCCTCATTAGTACTACCCCCACCTGTAGATGCTAGTGCTAAGAATAAAACTTGATCAACTTTTAGATGGGAATACTTGGTGGAAAAATGGTTATGAAAACCATAGAATGATGGATCATTCTATTGAAATGTTTCGGACATGTGTTTCCAAACACTTGATGATTCTGGTGATAAAAATGTTGAGGCATGAGCCTTAGCCCTTTATAAAACTAATGGTTGTCTGGATGCGATACCATTCCAATTTTAGCGTACAACCACAATACCCGAATATTGGGTAGGGCTTGACTGGAAACTTATATACCTTAGTATTAGTTCCCTCCCGGCCAAGGTCTGAGCTGAGGCTACCTTGTGAAGATTGTCCACCTATGCAGTACCCAAGATGACAGCTGGTCATGGTTGGGAGGCCAAACTCACAGGAGAGGTGCTTATACTAGGGCGTGTAATTGAAAGGTTAGGATTGATTATCCGCATACTGAGTATGGTGAATTCAGGATTTGTTCCTGACGGATGTATCGAATGTTGTGGTGAAAGTGTACAATCTCTGCAGAGTGTCAAACTACTCGAATAGCTGCGTCCGCGGTTATGGACAGTTGGAGTGGCCATACTGTTCCCCCGTCAGACTTTTAAAAATGACTTGTGAAATGAATTGAGACTTTGACTTGACCACAACAGAGTTGTGACCTGAATTACAAGATCCCACTTAGGAGTTATAAAATTGTGACTAGCTTTGGAACTTAGTAGAGATAAACCTGTCTTTTTGCAAAACAACCCTAGAGCCTAGTGTCCTGTTATCCAAAAAAAAACCTTACCTGTTAGTATTAGTTTGCGACTACTTAAAGAGTACTCATGGCTTTGTCCCTGGCTATTCCCATGGCCAGACTATGAAGAGGAGTACCTGGAAGATGGACCCCAGGAAGGCTACGACAACTAGGATCATCTCCCATCGTCAGCATTGCCTGTGACCCCGAAGATGGAGCTTCGCCTACGCTACCGTTATTATTACGTATTTCGCTGCTTGATGTTGTATTAAGAACTGGATCATGAGATCCCCATTTGTGTAAGACTTATGTATCGTTTATAATGGATGAAGTACTATGGTATCCAATTCTGTTATGTCTCGCAAAAATGGTAATCCTGGGATTGCGATGTATGGCATAACAGGCATCTAGGATTGAAAAATCCGGGTGTTGACACTTGTTGTCATCTCGGGAGCCCCCAATTCGGTTGTGGGTGTGTGCCCCGATAGTGTTGTAAAAGGCACCGGTTCCCGCCTCGAAGGGATCCAATAGTGGAGAAGGTGGATCAGGCCTCTCGTGGCGAGATCCATCGGAGAATAGGGTGAGGCCTATTGTGGCGCGGTGGTCTTAGAACCGCCCACCCCTCCAACGCAGATGTACTTCCCTTAACAAGGAAGGAACTGCGGTAAAACAAATCCCTGTGTCTCCGCGTGCTCCACTACGGTTTCCTCGCTCCTCTTTTTACGTGCTTAGTAGTTAGGGTTGCATATAGGGAAATTCTGTAGTTGCATATCTAGAGAATTTACTTTGTGTCAAGCCTAAAATTGAAAAAGTATTAAAAATTGGTTAGCACCTATTCACCCCCCACCTCTAGGTGCCCATACGATCCATTTCAATTGGTATCAGAGCCTCGACTCTTATTTCGGGCTTAACCGCCTAAGAGAAGTATGGGTTCCAAGGTAGATGGGAGTGATGCTCCGGAGGTAGTCACCATGAAAGATCTCAAGACGTTGGAAACAACCTTGGTGAGTTCAATGGAGGCTAAGATGGAAGATATGCGTCAATTGATAATGCGTCTCTCCACATCCGCGGCATCACCTCCATCTAACTCTGAGGATACCACTCCGCAATCCAAGGAAACGGGTAAAACTGTTTCCAAAGATAACGAAGTGGTTGGTGATGATACTAGCAAGAGCTCCTCCTCGAAAAAGGATAGCGGTAAGGATGGATACAATGAGGTTTCTCATGTGTATTCACCTGATCCACCTATCCCTCACCCACATATACATAATAGGGGTGATCCACCCAAACTTTCTGCATCTACTTTCTCTCAATGGCAATTTTTGATGAAATCTCATGTGTGCAGTTCCTCCATAGAGTTGTGGAAGATCATCGAAAATGGTCTTCATGTTGGAAACCCCAACAATCTAACAAGAAGAGAAGTGGTCGATAGCCAACTCAACGCTACAGCTCTACACATGATACAGCTTGGTGTGGGTGACAAATACATGCCACACATTCAGCATCTTAGCACAGCTAAAGAAGCTTGGGATGCCCTCACCGAGCTCTTCATCGGAAATGAAAGTATGAGAAGGAATAGATATGATGCTTTGAGCAATGAAGCTGAAGGATTCTATATGCTGGATGGATAAGACCACGAGGACATGTATAGGAGGCTCAAGGCAATAGCCACAACCTTCAGAAACCACGGTTCAGCTCATGTTGATGATGCTTGGATCAAGCGCAAGTATGTCAGTGCTCTTATGCCATTTGAGCCCACAGATTTGAAAAGTCTCCAAGGTAGGCATAACTATCACCTCATGTCATCCAATGAGGTAATGCAAGAAATGGCCGCTTACAAAGTGGCTGCCAAGAATGCCGAAGATGCTCGTGCTCGAGCTATGGGGATGCAAAAGGGGGTCAACATGGCCTTGAAGACTAGTGTGATTGATCATGATGAATATGCGGTAGAAGGTCTGGACTGTCCCGAGGATATAAAAAGGATCCACGAACAATACTTGGCTCTTTATGCAAGAAACTTTTGGAAAGATCCAGCCAAGGCTAAAGCTGAACTAGATCGCAAGAGTGGAGCCTATGGAAGAAAAGAAAATGGTCCCAAGCTGAGAACATGCTTCAATTGTGGTGACCGGCTGCACTTTGTAGCTGAATATCCATATCAAAGTAGGGAAGATAATGGAGGAAGACTTATTTTCAAGGACAAGTCAAAGGCTCCACGCAAGAAACAGTTTGTAAAGAAGAATGCTCCCTTCAAGAAGCAACCGAAGATTGTTCTAGTGGCTCAAGAAGAATATTCATCAGCAAGTGAAGATGAGGATGATGACGATAACTCTCAAGAGGTGGTTGCTATAGCCACCACATCTACATCAACATCTCTCTTCGACTCTCCGAACGAAAACATCATCAACAAGAATGCTACTTGCCTCATGGCAAGAAGCTCCGAGGTAACTTCTTCTAACTCTTCTTTTCCTAAGGCTATGATTGACATGGATGATCCTACTAGTCTTAAGGTTAAAGAAGAGATTATTGCTTTGGATTACTTCTACACTAACTTGCAAGGTGAGCACAAAGTTCGTTTTGAAGCTCTTATGGATCAGCTGGCCCAAAACTAAGCACTCCTCAAAGAAAAGGGCAGAATTGAAAGGGAGTATGCAATGGAAATTGCATCCCTAAAAAATGCTCTTGAAGAAGAATAAGAAGCTCGGGTCTCTCTTGAAGAGAGGCTTGAGTCTATGGAAGAGTCACATGAAGAAATTGTGACTAAACTTGTTAAGGAACATGACAATGCAGTCACCAAAGCAAAGAAGTTAAAGAAGGAAAAGATTGACTTTGGGGCTGCTCATGATAGACTCTCCGAGGAATTGGAGAAACTTGAAAATGCTCACAAGGCGTTGAAAAACGAGTTCTCTATTCTCAATGAGTCACATGATCAGCTTTAAAGTCGATTGGCCAAATATGATACTCCTAGCTCGTCCAAATCAACATATAGTAACAAAGAAAATGCTAGTGTGGAAAAAGAAGTGATCAAGGACATCACTACTAAGGACAAAGGTGTGCTTGATGAAGTCCTTGGCAAGCAAAGGTCAAATCATGGTAAAGAGGAACTTGGGTATGTCACCAAGTCCAAGAAGAAGAAAACCAAGAAGAACAAGACCAAGAATGTGCAATCAAAGATAAGCACCGCTGAGAAGAATGTCACAAAAGACAAGACTAATGATATTGGTTTTGCAGGGTCTCACAATCCGAATTATGAACTCTTTTGTGATGACTATGGTGATGTTTATGCTTATTATGTCGGTCCCTTTGATGAATATATTGCTTGGTCTATTTGGGTCCCAAAGACCCTTGTTACTAACATGAAAGGACCCATTGAAAAATGGGTACCTAAAACCAAGAAGTAATTTTCTTGCAGGGCTATGCTTCCAGTGGGTCAAAATGGGTGCTGGATAGTGGCTGCACTAGTCATATGACCGGAAGCAAGGAGATCATCACGGAGATGCGTCCAAATCATGATAATATCACAGTCTCCTATGGTGATAAGTCTAAATCTCAGGTATTGGGTCTTGGCAAGGTTGTGGTTGCCCACGATATCTCTCTCGTGGACGTCATGCTTGTTGAGACCCTCGGTTACAACCTTCTTTCTGTTCGTGCCCCTGGCAAGATGGGTTTTGTTGTTTTTATCGATGATGATTTGGTGGTACTCTTGTGGAGCAAGTCTCTAAAGGTCGCTTTCGTTGGATACGTCAAAAATGACCTGTATGTGGTGGACTTCTCGGGGAAAACCACTTCGGGTCCGATGTGTCTATTCAGAAAGGCCGATGTGGGCTGGCTATGGCATCGCCGTTTAGCCCATGTCAACATGAGAACTTTGCAAAGTCTCCAGAAGGGTGGCCACATCCTTGGACTAAAAGATAATGTCTCTTTTGCCAAATATCGTGTTTGCAGGGCTTGTGTAGAAGGAAAAATGCATGACTCTCCCCACAAGAGGAAGACTATTGTGTCATCAAAGAGGATCTTGGAATTACTTCATGTGGATTTATTTGGTCCTCCTTCTCATGCAAGTCTTGGTGGGAAGAAATATTGCTTGGTCATTGTCGATGATTACTCAAGATATACATGGTCTATTTCTTCAAGCTGAAAAGTGAGACTCAACAAACCGTCATTGACTTTGCCAATGAAGTTCAACGTCAACACAATGTTCCTATCTTGGCAATTAGAAGTGACAACGGCTCCGAATTCAAGAACTACACTTTGAGTGAGTTTCTAAGCGAAGAGGGGATTAGACATCAATATTCCGCTGCGTACACCCCTCAACAAAATGGTGTAGCCGAGAGGAAGAACCGGACTTTGATGGATATGGCAAGATCTATGTTGGCTGAATTCAAGTCTCCTTATAATTTTTGGGCTGAAGCCATATCCACTGCTTGTCACTCATCAAATCGGCTCTACCTTCGGAAGATTTTGGACAAGACTCCATATGAAATACTTACCGGTAACAAGCCCAACATCTCATACATCAGGATATTCGGGTGTAAGTGTTTCTTTCTTATTAAAGGTGTCCGTTTGTCAAAATTTGAGTCCAAGGCTTTAGAAGGTATTTCTGTTGGTTACGGTGCCGAATCCCACACTTATAGAGTCTACAACAAGCTCACTGGGATTGTTGTAGAATCTTGTAGTGTGGAGTTCGATGAAAATAACGGCTCATTTGTAGGGCAAGTTGATGTTTGTGATGCAGATGTTGAAATACCCCAAGATGCCGTAAGAAGAATGGGCGTGGGATTTTTTCGCCCCATTGAGGAACCCCTTGTGGCGAATCGGGAAGGACAATGCTCCACACATGTGGAGCCCTCATCTACACAAGATCAACAAGCTCCTACTGTTGGAGAAAATCCTGCACCAACACCGCAATCTACTGAAGATCATCTGTCCCCTGGACAAGTTGGTAGTCCCAGGCCGGACTATCCACCCCCTCCAAGGGGCGGACAATCCGCCCTGGCACTCCAACTCGTTCCAGAGGATCCGGAGGAGAAGTCAACAACTCTGAAGCTCCCAGGCCGGATTCTCCGGCCCCGAGGGCGGATTATCCGGCCCTGGGTCTCCAACTCCTGTCAGGCACTCTCAGGAAGAAGACTCTGGTACTTCACCTCCCAGGCCGGATAGTCCGGCCCCTCCAAGGGGCGGATTATCCGGCCCTGAAGAACAAACTCAGCAGCAATCTTCTGGTGTTAACGCAGACCAAGATCAAGGGAAGGGCAGTAATAAAGACAAGGATACAAATACTGAATCAACTCCTTGTGCTGATCGGAAGGCATAACTATCACCTCATGTCATCCAATGAGGTAATGCAAGAAATGGCCGCTTACAAAGTGGCTGCCAAGAATGCCGAAGATGCTCGTGCTCGAGCTATGGGGATGCAAAAGGACATTGAGGCTCGTCGCAAGGCTCGTGCTGATCGGAACCTTGAACTAAGAGGTCACACTCTTGACAAGGTTGTTGCTGATATACGGCAAAGGGTATCCACTAGAAGAGAACTTGCAAGCTTCTGTGATCATCAAGCTCACATTTCCATGGTTGAACCGAAGAAGGTTTTTGATGCTCTCGAAGACCCCGATTGGGTTGTTGCAATGCATGAAGAATTAAATAACTTCGAACGCAAAAAAGTTTGGAAGCTCGTAGAGAAACCAAAGGATTGCCGCAATGTTATCGGCACCAAGTGGATCTTCAAGAACAAACAAGATGAAAATGGCATTGTTGTGAGGAATAAAGCACGACTCGTGGCTCAAGGATTCTCTCAAGTGGAAGGAATTGATTTTGGCGAGACTTATGCTCCTGTGGCTCGTCTTGAGTCCATCCGTATCCTTCTTGCATATGCAGCCCATCATAATTTTAAATTACAACAAATGGATGTTAAGAGTGCTTTCCTTAATGGTCCTCTACATGAGTTAGTATACGTCAAGCAGCCCCCGGGGTTTGAGGACCCCAAATTCCCGAACCATGTCTACAAACTCGATAAGGTTGGCCTTAAACAAGCCCCACATGCATGGTATGAGCACCTTAAAGAGCTTTTGCTAGACCGTGGATTCGAAGTTGGGCAAATTGATCCCACTCTTTTTACTAAAAGGTTAATGGGGAGCTTTTTGTATGCCAACTTTATGTAGATGACATTATTTTTGGCTCTACTAACCAAGCTTTTAACGATGAATTTTCAAAGCTTATGACTGACATGTTTGAGATGTCCATGATGGGTGAGCTGAGGTTCTTTCTTGGATTTGAGATCAAACAACTTAGAGAGGAAACCTTTATTAATCAAGCTAAGTACATCCAAGACATGCTCAAAAGGTTCAAGATGACGGATCTCAATGGCGTTGCTACCCCAATGCAAACAAAGTGTCATCTTGAGCTCAATCCCAAGGGTAAAGACGTGGATCAAAAGGTATACCGATCCATGATCGGGTCTCTCCTTTACCTTTGAGCATCTAGGCCCGATATCCTGTTAAGTGTAGGAGTGTGTGCAAGGTACCAAGCTGCTCCTAAAGAAATCCACTTAGTGGCGGTCAAGTGAATCTTCCGATATTTGGTTCATTCCCCAAATTTTGGGTTATGGTATCCCAAGGGTTCAAGTTTCTCTCTATGTGGTTACACTGATTCAGATTGGGCTGGTGACAAAGATGATAGGAAATCAACCTCTGGTGCATGTCAATTCTTGGGCAGGTCTCTAGTGTGTTGGTCATCAAAGAAACAGAATTGTATTTCACTCTCAACCGTCGAAGCTGAATATGTTGCTGTTGCAAGTGCTTGTACACAATTGTTATGGATGAGGCAAACTTTAAAGGAATATGGTGTCAATTGTGACAAAGTTCCTCTATTATGCGACAATGAAAGTGCTATCAAAATTTCTTACAATCCCGTACAGCATACAAGAACAAAACAAATAGAGATTCGCAACCACTTTATTCGGGATCATGTTGCTCGTGGTGATATTGCCCTATCCTTTGTGAGCACGAAGAACCAACTTGCTGATATTTTCACGAAGCCTCTTGATGAAGCAAGATTTTGTTATTTGAGGAATGATCTAAATATCATAGATTCAAGGAGCTTGGCTTGACTACCCTTGCACACTCACTTGCTCTTATTCATGTATTTGGTTTAGATGCGGGCATAGTCATAGGGGGACTGTGGTCCTAATTGATTGGGCCAACCCTCCCCCCATAATGCCGAAAGCAAGTAAAATCATTTCCCTTAATATCATTTTGTGATATGTGGGTCATCGATGAGCATTGGTTTTGAACTCAAGATACATCTTCGCGGTGTCATGCCATGCGCTCCAACATGGTGGCTTCGGCCACCGCCCTCTTCCTCGAGAAGAGTTGGTTTCTCATGGGTCTCGTTGGATTTTCTTGCATATCTCATGTTCTTATGGAAAACACACTCAAATTTGGCTTTTGATTGATTTGATTCTTGCAAATTTGGGTGTGTAGTACCATCTCAGTTTGATGCTCTCAACCCAAGCCTTTCTCTCCCTCCTTGAACCATCTATTCTTGCACACAAGTCCTGTAAAACACCATCGAGAGGTTTGCTAGGTTGCTCTGGCCTGCATCTATAATTTACAGAATTTCAGGGGGGCGGATTATCCGCCTTAAGTGGGGGGCGGATTATCCGCCCCGGGCAAAATTGGCCCCTTATAGGCTGGGTCGGGGAGGGCAGGCTCAAACAGAGCAGCCAGTCCTCCCCAACCCTACCTCTTCCCCCCAGCCGCCGCCGGAGCATCCGCCTCTCCCGGAGTCGATTCGACCACCGGATTCTCCGGGCTCTCCCCGGATCTTCTTCACCTCGCCTCCGGGTATCTTCTCCTCCGCGATTTTCCTCCAATGAGTGAGGGTAACTCCCTCATCTCTCTCCTTTTGTATGGGATGTATTTTATTTGGTGGAAATATCGTTGTAGAAGGTCCTTGGTGTTGTTCCTTACATGCTAGAATCAGTAGAATTGCAACCCTAGTACCCGATCTGTTTTGCCATGGTAGATCTGAGCCAATCTAGAAAATTTCTGCGGGGGGCGGATTATCCGCCCCTGCCAGGGCCGGATAATCCGGCCTGGAGATTAAAACCTGGTCTGTTTTGGTCCTGCTTCTGCAAATACACATCATTGGTTATGGGTTGCATTGCTACTCTTTCTCCGTGTTTTTCTCCTGGACTTGTGTGTATGCTTATCTCCATGCTATCCCTCTAATGATTTTCACAGGTGGTTCCAAGCCGACCAAGACCTTCGTCTGTCGTTCCCGTGCCCGTTATCTCAAGCCTACTGCAGAAGGGAAGTTCATTGACGAGACCGAGGTCAGCAGAGCAGCAAGAGAGGCTAAACGGATGGCAGAGGCAAGTAAGAAAACTAAGAGGACCGCATCTCGCAAGGGCAAACAGTCTCGGCCCAATTACAAGGCTATGGACAGTCTTCAGTATGCCACCATTCGCAAGACTAATTACTATGATGAGGCTGATAGTGATGGCCCCCCCGAGGACTCTATGTTTTGGAATGCCCACTTTCGGGCTATTCATGATGATGTTTATGCTACTCTCAAGCTTCGCCCCATGCGTCCCATCAATCTGACTGAGGCTCAATCCAAGACAAGGCTCATTGAGGCACTATATGTGACCAACAAGATGGGGCTGCACCACCTCATGACTATCCAATGCAACTATGATTCCTCTGTGGTGCGGCAGTTCTTCTCAACTCTGGTGATTTGCGGTGATGAGCACCGTACTATGAAGTGGATGACAGGGACCACCATGATTCAGTCGGACTTTCGCACCTTTGGGCAGGTTCTTGGTTATGCATTCCATGGCCGTGACACTCCTTCGGGCCACTGTATCATTTCTCCTCTGATGGTGTTGCTGGTACTTTCGCTGGTCTCTCTCCCTTGTATGCAGCCCTTGTTGGCATATTTAGGGGCTGCATTGCTCCTAGTGGTGGCAACAATGATAAGATCCGTGGCCACCTGGTTCCACTCCTTGCTTTTGCTCACGAGTGTGCCACTAACTCTGGATCAGCCACGGGTTACAAACTGGATGTCATGGACTATATTTATCATGAGATGACGGATGCTATGATCAACAGGCTTTCTATTCCTTATACTCCTTTCATAATGATGCTCGTCAAGCATATGTTTCCACATGAGAATTTTGGCTCTGCTCTAGATGGAATTCACAAGCCCAAGAAAATCTACAACAAGGCTCAGAAGACCCATCACCCTTCCACTGCCCCGGAGTCCTTCATGCGTGATGCTCGGGCTAGTGGTCGTCGTTCCACGGTGTCCCCAATGGCATGCGAGGTTAATCAGCTCACTTGGTTCCAGCGGCACATTCTTTGCATGGGCATTGACACTCACAAGGGCCAATATGAGGCGTACCGCAGGGATCATGAGAGGGATCACACGCAGCAGCTTATACTCCACCATGTCTCAGGTGCCACTGGCCATCCACCTCCTCCCACTGCTCTGGATCCGTATGCTTAGTGGAACACCTCAGGGATCAACTATGGCGAGCTCAAGAGTTGCCTCTTTCCTCCCCCACCGAGGGCACCCACTCCTCCAGCTGATGACGATGATGATGAGTATGATGAAGAGGAAGGGGACGGGAATGACTACGATGAGGATGAGGAGGAGTGATCTCCAGGGGCGTTAGCATCGCTCTTCTTCCTTTTTGGCGTTTCGATGCCAAAGGGGGAGAAGTAGTTCTATTAGGTCTCGTGGATTTGCAAGGGTCGGGCGCAAGCATCCTTCTTTCAGTCATTTTATTTGCTTGCTTGTGCCTTTTTAGCGTGAACTCATTTGCTATTTGCGTTTGATTATGTAAGACTTTGTCGTGTTTCACTAAGTTTGGTACGTTGTGTGGTATTCATGGATTTCTGGATTTATCTATTGTGGATCTCATGGAATTCTGGATTTATCTATGGAGGCATACTTGATGGCATATGGAATCATGGGCCTATCTAATGTATGCCTCAATATTGCTGGTATGATTGGGATGTGTTTGGAGGCTATCAAACAAACTATACTCTTTGGCTATAGTCCCATCCCGGTGGTATGACCTTGTTTCCCAAACCACCTTGTTTCAATTATCTTTGTTATGGAAGTTGTGTTCTCTCTAGTGTGTGTATTTGTATTCAAATACAAATTTTAAATATGCACACATCTAGGGGGAGCGTCTTCCATTATTTAAGGTGGCATTAGCCGGTTTCATTGCAAATCCTAATATTGTCATCTAACACCAAAAAGGGGGAGATTGAAAGAACATTTTATAATCCCTAGTGTTTTGTGTGTTAGATAACAATATCAAGGATTATTTAATGTGTGTTGAAGTGTTGCAGCTATCTATGAGAAAAAGGGGAAAAGGATTCTGCCTTTGGGGGCGGATAATCCGCCCCTACCTCTTCCCAAGTAGGCGCAAGCCCTAGAAGGGGGGCGGAGATTTGGCCGGATTTTCCGACCCCGCCGGATAATCCGCCTCTCAGGGGGGCCGGATAGTCCGCCCCCTGCTCATCGCCAAGGCGCAAGCCCCAGAGAGGGGGCGGAGTGTTGGCCGGACTTTCCGGTCTGGCCGGATAATCCACCCCACAGGGGTGCCGGATTATCCGCCCCCCCCCAAGATCTTCACCAAGTTTTGCAGGCGCCAGCCCCAGAGAGGGGGCGGAGTTTTCCCAGGGGCGGATAATCCGCCTGCGGATAATCCGCCCCCAAAGTTGTGCAACGGCCAGATCTAGGGAGGGGGTATTTAAGCCAGCCTTCCCCCTCCTGCCAGAACTCTTGATTCATTCGAAAAAGACCAGATCATATCTGATAGCTTCATCCAAGAGAGATCCACCCAAAAGCCCCATCCCTTGGGGGAATCGAAGGATGAGAACTCGATCTTCATCATCAGCAATCAAGCGCTTCATCTCCTCTCCATTCATTTGGGGAACCCCTGATCTAGTATTTCTTGCAAATATCTAGATCCTTGTTTTTGTTGATATTGATAAATCTTGTTCTTGTGGCAGCTTGTTGTCATCTCGGGAGCCCCCAATTCGGTTGTGGGTGTGTGCCCCGATAGTGTTGTAAAAGGCACCGGTTCCCGCCTCGAAGGGATCCAATAGTGGAGAAGGTGGATCAGGCCTCTCGTGGCGAGATCCATCGGAGAATAGGGTGAGGCCTATTGTGGCGTGGTGGTCTTAGAACCGCCCACCCCTCCAACACAGATGTACTTCCCTTAACAAGGAAGGAACTGCGGTAAAACAAATCCCTGTGTCTCTGCGTGCTCCACTACGGTTTCCTCGCTCCTCTTTTTACGTGCTTAGTAGTTAGGGTTACATATAGGGAAATTCTCGTAGTTGCATATCTAGAGAATTTACTTTGTGTCAAGCCTAAAATTGAAAAAGTATTAAAAATTGGTTAGCACCTATTCACCCCCCCTCTAGGTGCCCATACGATCCATTTCACCAGTGACCTCTCGTGACGCTCTCGCATGAGTTTAATTACTGTAAACTCGTATTTCCGATATACAGTATTGAACTTGCTAAGCAAGTACATGTACCTACAATGGATTTAACTCTATAATAATCGATAGCTTTATATCAAGAAGGCTCGGACAGAAGATTTGAGTAAAGGTTATTTGCAACACTTTTAACTCAGAGAAAAAAATCATCAAGATCAACATCACACGACTCCTTATGAGTAAAAGCTTCAGCAAAAGTAGTACAAGATTTGCGTAGATTACTATCGTCCAAAGACTTCAGATTATTTGAGTTAAATAAGAAACCAAACACCTTTTCAAATTCCTTTAGCTTCTCAAATCGACTAAAATTGCGAAGAAATCGACTACATCATGATCATGTAAAGAATTAAAAATAGAAATAGAACAATCGAGATTTAATATACCAGTACCAGTACCAGCGGATCGAGAGGCTAGAGATGGAGTCTCAGAATAGATCAATGATAAAATTGATCTTGAGATTGTACTTCTCACACGCAGGCACGCATGCAGGGACGATCTTTGATTCTTTGATGACCTCAAACATGTAGCCAATCGAGATATCCTTCTCACACGCAGACACACAGCAACAGCAGCCGAACAGCGGCAGGGGCGCAGGCCGTGCAGCCGAATAGCGGCAGGGGCGCAGGCCGCGCAGCCGCTCAGGGCCCTAGTAGAGATCATCCCTGCCGGCCGATTCCAAAGAGAATTAGAGAAGGGAGAATTAGAGAATTAGAGATGGAGTCAAAACTCAAAAGGATCTGTGGCGTACTACTGGATTGATTTTCTGGCTTGGCTTCCTCTTCCTGCTCGCGTGATTGCGTCGGCGTCGGACTCGGGAGTCGTATCAGACATCATATGGATCAAGATTAGAGATGATATAATGATGGATAACAATCTGAACATAAAAAATAATTCAATGGTTCCACTCATAAGCATCAACTACAATAGTAATCAACACCGGAAAAGTTTCCCCTAAGAACTATGCAAGATTCAACACAATTGTTACAGCGGGATGAAGTGGATATGATGGTGTGGATGATGATGATGATCCCGATGAAGTCTAGCTTGATGATGGCGTTGATGGCGACGATATCCCCTCTCCGGGAAGGAATTTCTCTGGCATAAATCTGTCTGCCGGAGAGCTCTTTCTCTCTCGGTGTTTTTTGCCCCACAGAGGCGGCGGAATCTTTCTGTGGTCCCTATCCCAGAATTTAGGGTTTCGAGGAGAAGATATAGGCGAGAGGGCGGAGCCAGAGGTGGGCCAGGGTGGCCACACCCCATGTAGGCGCCGCCAAGGATGGCCCGTGCCTGGAGGGGGTGTGGGCCCCCTGTGGCCCAACTCCGCCTCCCCTTCTAGCATCCTTCGTCTTTTGGGAAAATATATTTTTCCGTAGTTTCTCTGGTATTTTTCCGATCTTCGCGAAATTGCATCAAAACACCGCTTTTTCCATTAGAATCCTAACTCCGGCAGTCCATCCTCCAAGAATCATCCAACATGCAAAAATAGATGAAAGTGACATAAGTAACACCTCTTAATATGAAATATATCAATGAATAGAGGCAAATTATGATATAGAATAGTGATGCAAATTGGACGTATCAGTAGGCCTACTAAAAGTAGAAGGAAGGCACCATTTGAGGTAGATGCTAGAGGAGGAGGCAAGAAGATGACAAGACATGGAGTAATAATGCATTGCAAGTACCGTGGTTTCCCTGATGGTTTCCCTGATCACAACATTGCTGGTTGCAAATGGAAGAAAGCTGGTATTCCACCACCAACTACAGCTGATCAGACATTACCTCCTTCTCATACTAATCCAGTGACCAATACTGATCTAGTGGTCAATGTTGATCCAGTCATCACACAGGTAACCAACAACTACTGTCAGTATTGGTTTTGACATGTACTTCTGTCAGTATTGGTTTTAACTTGTCTCGACTACTTCTGACATGTAGGAACACTCTCATACTGATCCAGTCATCAGTAGCAATTACCCTGATGAGGACCTACTTGTCAAAAACTTTATTGAGCAGGTAAATCATGACCCAACTTAGTAAACCATCACTATTTATTAATGCATATACAAAGGTCAGTGCAGAAAAATTTGGAGGCAAGAGTAGTTCCTGAATCTTCCTTCATCAAAACATCACAAGTTTTGGTCAACCAGCCAGCTCCAAGCCAGTCAAGTGGTTCCAGCAATATTAGACAGGGGAACTATCTCAAAAGCTGCTACAGATGCAACAAGAGAAGAATAAAATAAATGAAGAAAAAAAAACAGCTTTACTGGAGGCAAAGTATCAAGATGAACTCAAAAAAATTGAAGAGAGAGCTAAGAAGAAGCTAGATCTAGACAAGTTCAAGGCTGAACAGAGAGAATAGAAAGCAAGAATTGCTGTAGATAACATAGAGAAGAGAAAGCAAGAGGTTGAGTTAAAGAAGTTAGCTAAGGCAGAGACTAGAAGAATAGTATCAGAGGTCAGAAAAGAGGTAGCTGACAAGAAAAGGAAGGAAGCTGTAGAGAAGAAGGAACTAGACAAGATAGCAACAGCTAAACATAGGAGAAAAGCAAAGAGAGATGCTAATATTGCAGCAAAAACATCAAGGAAGGAAACTCATGAAGCTGAAATGCTAGTTCAGAGAGATATGATGGCAGGCAATGCTGAAAATGAAGATGCTGATGTCCCTGTTGTCCCTCATGTGCATTTTGCAATGACTAAAACAATCCCCATGTCCCAGGTAGTTGCAAAAGCAGTGCCAGAAGCTAAGAGGATGGAGTGGTATTTAGGCGTGAACTAAGTACCAGGAGTAGCTGTAGATCACCGTGTCCTTTTGATGTACCAGATACTTATGAATTATGCACCTGTTATCTCTAGTGCCATTTTGGTGTGTTGGCTATGACCATTTGGTATGCACCTGCTGAATTAATGCTTTCTGTAATCAGAGCACACTTAAGTGGCTTTGAGTCATGTACTTATGTTATCACTTGCCCTAATGTGTCTGATTATCAATATTGTTTGCTCTTTTTGATGTCTCTTTATTTAGCAGTTAAGAATCTTGTCTGCCAATGTAAATATGCAGAATATTGTTTGTATTGAGAAAACTCAAGCACCTATGACCACAACATAGTACATTTTACTCCATTACTTCATGTCACATACATTATGCCAAAATGCATTACATTCATTAGGTTCACTGAGTACTAC
Source organism: Avena sativa (assembly GCA_916181665.1). NCBI lineage: Eukaryota > Viridiplantae > Streptophyta > Magnoliopsida > Poales > Poaceae > Avena > Avena sativa. Next base: position 295,911,173 of record OV702282.1, read on the forward strand.
AGCAACAAAAGCATCACTAGATCATTACAGTGCACCATACATCAGTACTAGCCTATCATACCCCACACTATGCCATCATCCACTACACTATCACCATCAGACCTCACTGCTTCACCAGAAGAACAACAACCATATCACAAAGCACACACATGACACCAACTGCAATCTTCAGAAGAAGATTGAATTGCCCGAGTTCCAGCAAAATCAGGATCAATTGCTTCTCCTGGCCTTGCACACGTGTAACTCTTGCCTCCTGCTTCCTAAGATCAAGTTCTTCTCTTCTTTCTTCTGCCCAGCCATAAGCTTCAATGCAAACATCCCCTCGAATGTGATTGTTCTCGATCAAATAGCGGACATACTCGAGCTCCCAGTGCCAGAAATTGCACCCAGACTATAGAGAAGAACAACTGAATAAAAAAGCAAGCTAAATCGAGCTCCAGCTAAATCCTAACAGCAGAAAAGCTTACCTCATGATTTTTTCACTTGTAGTAGATCCATCCTAGGTGATCTGACGTCCCCGACATCGCCTGCTTCACCGTACGGCCGCAATCGGGGCAACCGATGAGGGGAAATGGAGGAGCAACGCGGCAGAGCGCACAGCGGGATGAGCTTACGCTGGACATTGCGGAGCAGCTCCCTTGGTCGGCGGTGGTCCCTTCCTGCGGCGGCGACCACTCTCCTGTGGCGGCGGTGACTCTGCTCCGGCGGCCCCGTCGATTTAGGGTAAGGAGAGGGGAACGATGCGGGCAGGGGTACGGCGCGGTCGAACTGAATGGGTCTGCTCGGACCAGGGTGGTTAGTACCAGGTAGGGGATTTTGCAAGAACCACCTCCGAACTTCTTCCTTCTCTAAACGTTCATGTCTATTTATCTGACAATGGGACCAAATTCTCTAATACAGAGCTACGCCTCACCCAGTGACCTCTCGTGACGCTCTCGCGCGAGTTTAATTACCATAAACTCGTATTTTCGATATACAGTATTGAACTTGCTAAGCAGGTACATGTACCTACGATGGATTTAACTCTATAATAATCGATAGCTTTATATCAAGAAGGCTCGGACATCGTTAGGATCTGCATGAGGCAGCAGCTTGTAGCATCGGACCCGGCGGCGCTTGGCAGTAGTCAGCTCTCTGTTCTTGTCATACTTGAGAGTAAATGTTGTAAGGGCCTAAACAACAACACTTTCCCCTCTTCCTCTCTGACTCCTCCTGTTCCCCTCGTTCACCTCCAGATCTTGGGCCGTCAGGCCCCTCCCCGCTCTTCTCCGGCGATGGCCGGAGTCGAGTTGGGTGAGGGCCCCTCCCCTGTACAGATGTAGAGTAGGTTCTCCTTGTTTTACCCCAGTGGTGTCTGCCGTAATGGCGTTTGAGGGTAGTTCGGCGGTCTCCGGCAGCCAGATTCGCCGCGCCTTGGATTTCTTCTGCTTTGCGACGCCTCGCCGGTGGTAGGCGGTGGTGAACTGGAGAGGTCCTTGTATCCCTCCGAATAAGGCATGCCCTGGGTGCTTCGAGTGGTTGGGGATGGATCTTCCCCAGCTCGATTTGGTCCCTCTTCCCTCCACGGCAGCGCTCTCATGGGGAGAGCCGAAGGCAGTGGTGGGGAAGACCACCATTCGCCCTCTAAATAAGATCCAAGTCCCGCGCGTCCTCTGCTGCTATCTTCCTCGGCTTCGTCCTCGGGCTTGTGGCAGAAGCCTGGTGCTTAACGTTGTCCAGTTTATCTTGCATTTGCAGCAGAAGACTAGTGGTGCCGGTGAGGAATTGGTTGGATTTTCTTGCCTCTCCTTCCGTTGGAACCATCATGGAGATGGCCATGGTGAGGGAGTGGATGATTTCTGCCTCTTTCCTCTTCGGTGAGGAACTATAGCTGCGCATCAAGATGCTCCCAAGCGTTGGCAGTATGGTGCTACCCCTATCCATGGTCTAGGAGACCTCCCTGTGCGGCAGTTGGCGAGCCGCACTTTCCTCAACCTCCGGGCTGATGCGCCCATGTGGAGGCCCCACTACGTCTTCGTCACGGCAACTTTCGACACGCCTTCGTCAAGTGGTCTTGTCCCCGACGTTGGTGCTGTCGGCCATGGCGACGAACGCGTCATCGCCTTTGGTGGAGAAGGATCTGATTGCTTTTCCAACTTTTCTTTGGGGATCCTTTCTGTAAAAGTTCAGGGCTTGTTTGTAATTCTTTTCAATATTGAGTCCCCGTTTGTAATTGTTCCCACCAATTAATGCAGCTCTGGACCCTTCCGGGTCCTTCCCCTTGTTCAAAAAAAAAAGAGAGTAAATGTTGTTAGCCGGAGCACATGCTGACAAGGAAGGTCCTCCTCGCTCACTTCCTCCTTGTAAGGGTCGTCCTCATCGTCGCCGCTGTCCATGGCATCTTCACCTATGACAGAGAGGCACTGCAGGAGGCAGTATTTTCTCCTACCTCCCAGGTAGACCAGGGCAGCACCACGGTGTTCCTCGCCTGGGTCCTCGCAAAACATCTTGTCCTTGCCGAGCATCCACCTAGGGGGTATGGGTAATAAGTCGCTGCTGGAACTGGAATCATCATCTGGTTGCACCTTGCTACCGGCGACAGACACCACATCGGAATCAGCTAACGCCATGGGTTGCACGTCTCTGCTGGCATGATCGGCGTCGATGGGCACGACAACACAGGAGCACAGGTAGCCAAGGTATTCCTTGTCCTTGGAGAGTCCAACCCACGAATCGAGCGCAGGGTCAAAGTGCGCGTAGCCCTGGAACGGCAGCGTCCACTCGCCGTGCTGCTTCCACGCGCCGCCATCCTCGGCGTCGGCGGTGGTGTCGAGGGAGAAGGTGGCTTGGGAGCCTTTGCTCTCGGTGCTGATGAAGAGCGTCCGCTCGTCGGGGTGCGTGGCTTAGCAGGTGACGTCCTGGCGCCTGAACGGAGCCTTCTCGAGCTCCTCCCACGACCACTCAAAGCGGCTGTGCTCCGGCGGGGGATGGTAGAGAAGCTCGGCAAAGGATCCGTTGTCTAAGGAGACGATGTTGGAATTTGCCCACAGATCGATCACATCAAACTAAACGAACACACGCACACAAAAAGCTTGTGGCCACGGGCACGTATCGTGTCCTCGGATTTTCTTTATTTCTTCTTTTCTCAACTTACGGTGTTACAAGACTCACGGTCTACCCTTACTTATATATGCAAGCTAGACCTAACTAATACTAAACCTAAACCATCACGTACACACGTACGGATACTACTAGTATTAGGACTCACACATATACTTGCCTAACTAGGAAACCTTTCTAGACTAAGACATGTACACACCACACATACCACGGACACACATAGTTCTAGTGCTACTCGGACATAGACTAGTACCACTCAGACACTCTTACCAAGATTAAGCTAACAGACGAGACCGCCGCCGACGGGCATGTAGAGCGGCCTGCCGGGGCACCTGGGAGGCCGAGGGCCGGGGGTGAGGCTCGGCGTGCGGACGTCGAAGGCCTGGACGGCGCGCTTCGGCCAGTCGTTGCAGCGGGTGACCAGGATCTTGGTGCCGCTGGCGATGAAGAACTCGGCCGTCGAAACGTCCAAACGGATGAGGGGGCGTGGAAGGGGCGACACAACGTCTGTCGTCGTCTCGATCGTCCCGTCATCGTGGTGCGCGTCGTCGTCGGAGTCGGAGTCGTAGTCCGACGACAGGTCTACTTTCCGGATGGCGTACCCGGCGCTGGAGCTTGCGTTTGGCCTTCCGGCCAACGCCCGGCAAGTCGGAGCGGCGCTTTAATTTGGCATCGACGATCCTTGATGTTGATCGCCTTGATTTCGGCCCAGCGCTGGCCTACTTGTTGGATCCGATCTCTTCTGCTATGGGTTCTCTTACAAAGCGAGCTGCCGCGCCTGCAATTAGAATCCGATCTAAATTCACATCGATGCTGTATGTGTGTACACTTCTACCGCATCAGGTGTTGGAGAGTCCTTTGTTACCTTTTCAAGGGATTATCAGCTCCTTCATGACATCACCACAGCATGTGGCTAAGATACACGCAATACATGCTGATTTTGTATGTTTCTTACTAGTTTGTAAATCGATACAGACAAAGGATACGTTTCATCTCAAATGGATTAATATTGTAATTACCTTTTTTTTCTCATATGCTTCCCTTCACCTTGTTTGCCTCCTAAGAAGTGAATTTGATCCACAAGTCGTTTTTCAAATCCAGTTTGAACAGAATTTTGATTTTTGTCATTACGAAAGATTCCATTTCAAATATTTATGTTTCTGTGCAACATCAATTCGTCATTTTTTTCTTTGATGGCTCTACTAGCAAGTATGTAACAGGAGTGGTCACTGAAGATACCATGTAGGACGCCATTGTGAAAATGCCACCTAGACACGATAACTGCAGTGATGCATCCTCCCTCAGAGAACTTCATTTGTCCTCTAGCAGCTTCCAAGATCAAGAATTGCCTTGACCTTCTATAACACCACGGACCTGGTCGCCATGAGAATCCACTACGCCACCATATAAGTCATTCTGATCCACCATCAATGCCATTGGCATACCCCCACTTTACTGGCAGAATCATCTTTATGACCTGCTCCTTCAATAATGCTAATTTTACACTCGCTCAATGCCAACCTGAACCATCGCCACATCATATCAGCCAAGCATAAGACCAGTTAACACCAGATTTATGTTGCAATGGGAACATAGAGATAGCACAGCAACCCAAAACCTGCAACCGGAAGAAACTGGAGCTGAAGTTAATCATTTCCCCATGGTATGGTGCACAGACCGACAACTAGATTCATTGTCTTACAATTTTTGTGGGCGAGAAATGGAACATGATGAAACAAAATTGCGGAAGTCGCATAATAATAAGGATAGAGATACTAGTAATGATCTACAGCAATTAAGGATGCAGACATTGTCACAGAATCGATACCTTAAGATTTATACAGTGATCGGAGTACATCAGCACCAACCAGAACTTTGCAACAAATCTCCAGCCAATTTTTAGTTGGTAAACTCTGACAACTCAATGCATCACACCGAAACATCACTCTTGCTTTCTGATGATGCGCTGAAGCCTGACCTCCAATAATCCCACAGACACTTCTGGCCAGCTTGGGCAAACGGATAAGTGACATCATGATAAGACTGTTGCTGATACTGTGATTCAAGCATACACATTATCTATTAACTTCATCCATGGGCCAACTTCATCAGCAAGCCCCTGAGAATGTAAATAGCGAACCAACTTTGTTACAGGTTGAAGACTAGCAGAAGTCGAAAGAGAAGCCATTAGCTCGTTCATTATATCCTGAAACGTAGAGCTGCAGTAGTGTTTAATCCATTTTATGTGTTCAAGGGCCATTTCTATTTCCTCGGCATCTGTTAGGCACTTCAACAAAATGACATGTGAATTCAAACTCTCAATATTGGATGGAACACTGAACATCACGCTCAATGCTGCTTTAAAGCTACCTGAAAATATTTCGAGGACGACTATTAACAAGGAGATAATTGAAATACCTAGAACAGCAAGAGAAACTAATTATGAGGAAATAAATACCTTGTTTACAGAGTGCAAGGATAAACACAGTTAACACTGAACTAGCTAGTTTAGGATCCTGCACTACAGACTTGTTAAAGATCTCCTCAGCCTGTTCATATTTGTTTTCTTGGCACATCATAGTAATGACAGATGTGTATGTTGCACCATCTGGGGCCACTCCTTTCTGGAGCATGTGATCAAACAGCTGCTGGACTTCTCCACTTTCACCAATCTCTGCAAATTTTGTGATAAGTATATTGTAAGTCTGCAAATTTGGACTACACCCACTGGTGAACATTTCATCCCACAACTTCTTAGCAGGCCTAAGGAGGTCATTCCTACAGAGTGTTACCATGAGAGAATTGTAAGATGAAATGCCAGGATCTAGCCTCTTTCTTTTTATCTCCTTTATCACATCATATGCCTCTCTCACCTTTCCCGCCTTGCCCAAGAATGACACCACCAAATGGTAGTCCTTCTCACTCGCCCAATACCCCTTATCCAAAAGCACCTTAAACATTTCCCACATCTCATCGCCTTTCTTATTCTTGCAAAGGCTCTCGCAAAGCTGTATGACCATCTCGGTACTTGGCAATCTCCCCTTCCCTATCATGAACTTGCAGAACATAATGGCAGCATCAGCATCAATCTCAGACACCGAACAAACCAGGACATTCAACATGTCGTCATCGATTGGGAAATCGCCTGATACAATCGCCTCCGCCATCTCCTTCGCCTCGGAAATCTGCCTGTTGGACACCAACGCTAGCAAAAGCTCTCTGTAGTCCACCTTCCTTGGCGCAACGCCGAGCTTCCTCTTCTGCTTCAAGATCCTCCATTCGTCGTCTAACCTTTCTGCTGCCTTAAACCCCTCAGACACGATCCTGTACGCTACAAAATCAGGCTTCCATCCACGTAACCTCATATCCTCCAAAGCCCTTCAAGCATCCTCTATCCTCCCCTCCCGGCACAAACCATCGACGACCATCGCTGCGACAACAGACCTGTTGATCAAGTCCCCCTGATGGTGCACCGCCTCCACCAGCCGCAGGACCTCATCCAACCCGTCCCTCCTGCCCACGTTCTTGACGAACACCCCGAAGCCGACAGTGTCCAGCTCGGTGGCGGTAGCTAGCATTCTGTCGAACACCCTGCGCGCGGAAGCGAGTGAACCGGACGACGCGAGCGCGGCGAGGAGGGAGTTGCAGAGCGGCGAGGGGAGCGGGGCGGAGTCCGGGAGGAGGCCGAAGTGCGCGAGCGCGTCGGGGAGGCGGCCGTGCTGGAGGAGCGCGGAGGCGGCGAGCGCGCGGGTGGACGGGAGGAGCGGCAGCCGCCCGGCGCGGGCGCGGGAGAGCGCAGCGAGGAGGGACGGGAGCGTGGCGGGGTGGCGGGCGCGGGAGGGCTCGGCGAGGGACGCGAGGTGCGCGTGGAAGGCCTCCGGAGTGGAGGTTGGCGCGGCGGCGGCATGGGTGGACGGTGGCTGGCTGGCCCGGCCAGAGATGCCACGCGCGGCGGCGATGCGGGCGAGGAGGAGGAGGAGGCGCGGGGCGGAGGACGGTGGGGCCATGGTGGCAGGCAGCGACGGCGGGATGGCGCGAACCGCGGCTGCCTCACAGACCCACGTACGGTAATCGTCTGAACTCTCAAGGCAGAAAGATGGTACACACATTCGTAGCCTGAACCGCGGATGCCATTTGTAATGTGAGAAGGGTACCTTTTTTTTTTTTTTTGCGGGAATGTGAGAAGGGTACTGTTCTTGTTCTGTTGCTTTCTTATATACGGAGTATTGTTCTTGTTCTGTTGCTCCATACATGTCAAAATTTTGTACTCCTATATCTATATATTTTCCAGAAATGGATTTAACTGGAACTTCATTCAACCATGATGACACACGAATACATACATACAACATGCTCAAGTAAGAGTAACAAGATATACATGAGAAATACTCTAGTGCCAAAATAAAACAGAAGGGTTGAAAGCAGTAAAATGAGTCTTCCATCCATCGCTCTATAGCTACGCAGCTAGACACTAAAAAGTGTCTAGATACATCTCATTTACAAATTTAAAACATCTTATATTTTCAAACTGAGGGAGTACGTAGTTAGCAGAGGCAGCAAACATGCAAGAAGCACCGGAGTATATAGATGAATTCTCGACCTGCGTTTCCCCGGTTCGGTTCACTATGCTTCACAATGAAAATAAATAAATAGATTACAATAATTTAGATGAGAATTGGTATCATCGTACCGCCAGAAAAACCCACCACCCGCAATTGGGCTATGGGGCAAAAAAACTGGCAGCATATCGATGCATAAGTTTACAAGTATCAAGACGACGACTCCTATTACAGACTTGTCTTAATCATGTACGAGGCACCCTGCTCGTGACAGTACATGCATGTGCTCACATGAATACGGAATCAAAAAAAAAACATACTAGTATAACACAAATGAAAATACAATTGTAGTCAATCCAGATAGGTAAAGGCACCGATCTTCATTGTTTCCTGACAAGCAAACAGTGGAACGAAAATGGTGTGTCAAATGTATAGGATGAGCACAAACAACAGTTTGGATTTCAGGATTCAGATTTGCATGGGGAAAGGAACTCATAATTAATATACCTCTTGTTCTTCTTCCTTGCCCGCCTGCTCTTCTTCTTTGATGTAACGGTCTGTTCTTCCGACTTCATCGCATCGAGTGCTTCTTGATCTTCATCTTCTACCTTGGTTTCAAAGTCTGCCTCCTGCACTTCATCTGCTGTCATATATTTCTCTACCGTTCTTGTTACTTCAAGTGTGGGCTTACTGGGGTTATTTTCAACCATGCCCTGAATTGCTGTCTCAGCTACCTTCACAGCCCCATCCGTGGCACTGAAGCAGATAATTTCAACTTGGACGTGCTTAAGTGAAGAGAGAGTCTCCAGGCCGAAACAAAGATCATCTGTCTTTGTCAATGACGCCTGCAGCGTTAAGTTAAGCCTTTCAAGTCTCTCCATAGCTCCTTCTTCGAACTTGATCGCCATGGCACGATTGAACAGAAAAAAAGTTTTCAGGGTAGGGAATGCATCTATGCCAATCACCAACTTTTCTCCTGAGGCCCTCTTTGCTACAAGGGATAGGAAAAGAAGATGAGTGAAGTCCCCAAGTATTCGAAGGGCATCTCTGTCCAATGAGTACATCTCTAGGGACAAGGAGCGGAGATGGCTGAGGTTGCTAATCCAATTTGGTAATTTGTTCAATATGCTGCCTATCTCAAGCTTTTCAAGTTGTTGGAGAACCGGCTGCATGTCAGACTTTAAATCTAGTAAACAGCAAGAGAAGATAGATAGATGTTTGAGTTTCTTCGTAGCCAGTTTGCACAAAGTCTCGGAGAGAAGTGTTGTATGACGCTCATCCCATGACCACAAGGAAATGCTGATCACCCTCAGTTCTGGAATGGTACTAATTTCTTGCAGAATATTTGGAAACTTGGAGATATCAATTTCCACTAGCTCTTCTAGAGCTTGCAATTTCCCGATAATCTTATCCGACACTTCTGTGGATCGATTAATACGTAGATGCCGCATTTTCGTAAGCATAACAATACTGAACGGCAGCTCTTTTACACTAGTTTCCATCAAATCCAGTGTCTAGATGGCGTAGTTTCCCAATCTTTTTTGGAATCTCAGTAATATGAATACTACCTAGAACCAGATACCTCAGCTTATCCAAATTCCCAAGACCGTTAAGATGTTCATTCTTCAACAAATCACATTTATCTAAGTCTAACACATGCATTCCTTGAAGAAAGAGGCTGCATCAAATCAGCCCCATAAAAGAGGGAGAGTGAACTCACTTGACCAACGGTCTTGGTTGCTTTTAGCACATCATGTTGCTCATTGATGTCTTGCAGAGATAATCGTTGCACCTTGCTTGATTGAGTTGTTTGTTGTAGGCTAGGTAATATATTGGCAAAGTTTTCATGAATTGACAAATCGACAACTGTTACAGAAAGCTAGGGTCCAGAAAGAATTGCTTGAAATCTATGAAAAGGAGAAGCAGTATTGGCAACAGAGGTCAAGGGATACTTGGTTATTGAGGGGGGACAGTAATACTGAATACTTCCATAGAGTGGCTAATGGTGTGAGGAGGAAAAAAATGCTTTTCTCACCGCAAAATGATGGGGTGCAGATTCAAGGGGCCTATGATCTTCTCTTGAATCATGCTACTGATTATTATAAAACTTTGTTTGGTCCTGCTGCTGGGTTTGCTATTAGGCTAGCTGATGATAATTGGTAGGAATGGGAGAAGATCAATGATCAGGATAGGGAGAAAATGGGGAGCCCTTTCTCTGAAGAAGAAATTAAGGAAGTGATAAATCAGATGGAGAAAAATAAGGTTGCTGGTCCTGATGGGATACTTGTGGAATTCTATCAATAATGTTGGCAGGTTATAAGAAGTGATGTTATGGCAGGATTTGCAGATTTTCACTCTCATAAGATTGATTTGAGTAGTGTTAACTATAATATTATCACTTTGTTACCCAAAAGTGATGATGCTGATACTATATAGAAATTTAGACCTATTTGTCTGTTGCAAGTTCCGTTTAAGATTTTCACACAGGCTCTCACAATCAGGACTGGACAAGTGATGCATAAGTTGATTGACACATGTCAGACTGCATTTATAATAGGTGGATTCATAGCTGATGGGGTTAGTCTTTTGCATGAGATCTTGAAAGAATCCAAAACTTAGAAACAACAAGGTGTGGTGTTGAAACTTGACTTTGAGAAAGCTTATGATAAGGTCAATTGGGACTTTTTGTTTCACTATTGCAAGCAAAAAGGTTTCAATGATGACTGGTTGTTTTGGTTGAAAAGTGTTGTTACACAAGGGACCCTTAGTGTGAAAGTGAATGGAGAAATTGGGCCTTATTTTGGAAGTCATAAAGGGGTGAGGCAGGGGGATCCCTTTTCTCCTTTCCTTTTCAATATGGCTGGTGAATGTTTGGACAAAATAGTGTTGAATGCACAAGCAGGGGGTTTGTTCACTGGGGTGATTGATAATTTGTTTGATAAAGGCATAGCTATCTTATAGTGTGTAGATGACACTATTCTGTTCATTAAAGATGAGGTGGAGGGAGCTAGGAACTTGAAAATGTTGTTATATCTCTTTGAGGCTATGTCTGGCCTTAAGATCAATTTTGAAAAAAGCGAAGTGTTATTGATTCTGGAAGATGATGTAAAATTAGAAATGTACACGGATTTGTTTAACTGTCAGTCGGGCAAATGGCCTATCAAGTACCTTGGTCATACTGTTTTTAGCAGAAAGTGTTCGGTGAATGAGTTGAAATTTATTGGTGAAAAGTTGAGGAAAAATATGGATGGTTGGATGGGAGGTGCTTTATCTGTTGGAGGCAGACATGTCAAAATCATTTCATGTGTCTCAAGTGTGGCGGTTTATCCCATGTCATTATTTCTGCTTCATAAAACTAATGTGGAGGAACTTGAGAAGCCTACCAGAGATTTCTTTTGGTATGGGAGAGCTGGAAGGAGAAAATATCAGTTGGTGAAATGGAAATTTGTTTGTAGACCTAAAAAGAAAGGGGGCCTGGGGATTAAAAACATAAGAATTTTCAACATTAGTCTGCTCTGTAAATGGTGGTGGAGATTGGAAGCTGATGAAGGACCTTGGCAAGCGTTTGTGAGAAAAAATATTTAGGTAATGGGGCATTTTCTGTGTGAAGCACAAATAGAGTGATTCTGCTTGTTGGGATGATTTGCTGAAAATTAAGAATATTTATATGTCAGGCAGGAGAATGAATGTTGGGAATGGGTTGAGGACAGACTTTTGGGGAGATGCTTGGTGCTTAGATGTTCCACTTAGATGCAAGTTTCCAGATTTGTTTGCTATTTGTTAGGATCAAAGCATAACCGTAGCTGAGATGGCAGTTAAGAGATGGAAATGTTCTTTTAGAATGTGGTTGAATGAGGAGGGCCAGGGAAAGTATGCTGAGTTACAATCTCTTTTGACAGGTGTTGTTTTGTCTGAGGAAACTGATGGTACTGGGAAGCACTTCGTCAGGAAACCCCAAGAGCAAGGTGTGAAGAAGCATAGCAGCAAGTTTTCCCTCGGTAAGAAACCAAGGTAAACGAACCAGTAGGAGGAAGGAAACGTCTCAAAGGTGTTGCAAGCAACGTGGAAACCTGTACAACACAAACTCAAGACTTTGCCCCAATAAACAGTGAGGTTGTCAATCTCACCGGTTGTTGTAACAAAGGATTAACTGTATGGTGTGGAAGGTGATGATGCTTTGCAGCAAGTGAACAGAAACAGTGGAAGATGTATCAATGGTAAAGATTGGATCGGGGTCCCTAGTTCACTAGAGGTGTTCTCCTTAGATAAACAAACATGGCATGCTAGGTAAACAAATTACAGCAGGACAATTGACAGGACTGAGCAAGGCATAACAATGCAATACTAGACACAAAGATCCTATGAGATTCGATTGGGAAATACAACAATATACATAGACCGCCATCCAACTGCATCTATGACTAGAAGTCCACCTTCAGGTTATCATCCGAACCCCCTCCAGTATTAAGTTGCAAGAAACATACAACTGCTTTAAGCAAAGTGTGTAAGGTAAACAATCCACTTGTTTCATGAAAAATAGACCGTTGTTTTCTCCCTAGTGGCAACAACACATCTACAACCGAAGAGATTTCTGTCACTTCCCTTGGAAACTAGAGGCATGGACCCACTATCGAGCATAAATACCCCCTCTTGGAGTCACTAGCAACTACTTGGCCAAGATAACTACTAACAACGGAGCGCATGCAAGATCACAAACAACACAGACATGATAGAATCAATAAGATAAAAACCATTAATCAATCTGACATAGTAATTGTAACACCCTAGTTTTAGTTAAATAGTAATTAGGGTTGTTTGTGCATTCATGAGCATCATCTTAAAAATGCATGCATTAATAAATAATGCAAAACCCTAAAACCCTAGTTTTTCCTCTCTGAAATACATTCAAATGGTTTTGAATATTTTGAAAAGTACCAAAATTGTGGATCCCAAACGGAATAAAAGGGCCCACACTATTTTATATAGTTTTATAAAACCTCTAGTAATTTTTGAAATGGATCAAAACAGTTTACAAATTGGAAATACAAAGAGAAATAGAAACAAAAATAGAAAAACAATTCCAGGAAAAAAAGGAATCCTAGCTAACCTGGGCCGAGCCCATCTCTTCCTCCTTTTCCTACCTACACGCTCACAGTAGCTAGTGCAGCCCGTAACCGGCCCAACCTGGCCCATACCGTTTCGTTGTCCTCCTTTTTTCTTCTTCCTCGTGAGCGAAGGAGAGAAGCAGCTCGGTGGCTGCTGTGCCGCCGTCCGCCGTCGACGCGCCATGATTCGTGCCGCCACTGAGGTTTGCGAAGATAAGAATACCGCCGTGCTCGTATTCCTCCCCCATGCTGGCCTTATCCCCTCCTCTCTCGCCCTGCCACTCTCACCCCTGTGAGCTCAACGAACCCTAGCTTTGGCCGACGCGTCGCCTCGCCGTCTCCGGCTGTCCAGACCTAGCTGAGGGTGCTGATGGAACCTACTTGTTCTCCTCTTCCTTTTGCCCCGACTATCTCGAGCTGGTGCAGCCTTGGTCGACCAAATCGAGACCTACCTCTTCAACGCCGGTAGCCGCTGTTGCCTTCATTTCCGGCCTCCCTCGCGCTTGTCGACCCCTCGGTAAGCATCTAGGTGAGATCCTCGACCTCCCGGTGATCTCCGCTACCTCTCTCTTACTCTGGTTCGAGTTCGGGCCATGCTCCGCCGCATCCGCCGTCGGTCACCGCCGTACTCCTCGCTCCGGCGAACAAACCATAGCGGCGCCGCCACGTTATGGTCCGCCTCACCACGTTGAGTCGAACGCACCTGATCACGCGCCCTAGGTCGCTCTCTAGCGCCATCGCCGACCACTGCTTGCGCGTGCACTCCGGCGTGCCCATGTGGCACCGATGTGTTGTCGATGTGGCACTCACATGGCCTGGCCCCTCTATAAGTGGGAGTGGGTAGGACTAGATGCAGTAACAAAAGTATTTGGCCATGTTATTGACGTCATGCCTATGTCATAATCCCCTTTTGTTTTATTTATTCTTTTTTGGAAATATAAAATATCCTATGGGGCCCAGTCGTCAGTGACTAGGGGTAGCCTCAGCCCAAGTGAGAATAGCCCCGACCTTTTGATGACATCAGCCTGAGATTAGAGTGACATAATAAATCCTTTAACCTTTTTTCAGAAATTCCAGAAAATGAATAAAACTTGTAAATTCAATATCTAATTATTTATAAGTCAAAAAAATGTGTACAATATATCAAAATGTTTAGAAAAATGAGAACTATCTTGTAGAGTTATAATCATGCATTGTTAATAAACATTCATAACAAGTTTGTATAAAAGAACATAGTAACCCCTCACAGGTGATTCCGGAGTTTCCCCGAGTTAGGGTTTGCACCCCTCGGAACCCCGATTAAACTGTCGAGCATGCCTTAGGGTTACTTTTCAATACGATTTAATTTGTCATATCATCATTATTGTTTGAGCATTGCATCGATGCCATGTGTTGATTGTTTCCCTTTCTTTCCGGTATTTGGTTCTTTTTCGGTAGAATACGATATCGAGATCGAGATTGAAGACCGAGATCAACGCCATCGAAGATCGAAGATTGATGAACAATACTTGACCAACTATAACCAAGTCAAGTACCAGATGTCCGAAGCTCTGCTTTCTGGTTATCAACGGGCAAAGGCAAGTGATGACTCCTTGATGGCGCCAGAAAACTTGGCGCTTGATGTGCAGCCTATTGGGAACCCCAGGAGCAAGGTGTGAAGCATCACAACAGCAAGTCTTCCCTCAGTAAGAAACCGAGGTTATCGAACCAGTAGGAGGAAGGAAACGTCACACAGGTGTTGCAAGCAATGCGGAGACCTGCACAAAACAAACTCAATACTTTGCCCCAACTAACAGTGAGGTTGTCAATCTCACAAGGTTGATGTAACAAAGGATGAAACGTATGGTGTGGAAGGTAATGGTTTGTAGCAAGTAACAAGTAACAGTGAAAGATGTATCAATGGTAAAGATTGGACCGGGGTCCATAGTTCACTAGAGGTACTCTCCTTAGATAAACAACATGGCATGAAGGGTAAAAAAATTACAGCAGGGCAATTGACAGGAACTGAGCAAGGCATAACAATGCAGTACCAGACAAAAAGATCCTATGAGATTCGATTGGGCAATACAAAAATATACATAGACCGCCATCCTACTGCATCTATGACTAGAAGTCCACCTTCAGGTTATCATCCGAACCCCCTCCAGTATTAAGTTGCAAGCAACAGACAACTTCTTTAAGCAAAGTGTGTAAGGTAAACAATCCACTTGTTCCATGAACAAGAGACCGTTATTTTCTCCCTAATAGCAACAACACATCTACAACCGAAGAGATTTCCGTCACTTCCCTTGGAAACTAGAGGCATGAACCCACTATCGAGCATAAATACCCCCTCTTGGAGTCACTAGCAACTATTTGGCCAAGATAGCTACTAACAACAGAGAGCATGCAAGATCACAAACAACACAGACATGATAGAATCATAAAGATAAAGCATTAATCAATCTGACATAGTAATCTGAATATCCATTGGATCCCCGCAAACACAACATGCATGATTACAAATAGATTAGATCTTGATCATGAACGGAGCTCACAAGATCTATACATGAAAGCACAAGGAGGAGATACAACCATCTAGCTACTACATGGACCCATAGTCCAAGGTGGAACTACTCACGCTTCATACCGGAGAGAAGGCGTCCGGGATGATTTCCCCTCCGGCAGGGTGCCGGGAAGAACTTCAGATCGCCCCTAATCTAGGGACGATGGTGGCGGCAGCTACATAAGCTTTCGTGGAGTTTTGATCAGGTACTTAGGGTTTCTGCATCGAGGGCTTTTTATAGGCGAAGAGGCGAGGCCGGGAGGCGACTAGGGGGCCACACCCTGCCCAGGCGCAGGGCAGGGCCCACCCGCGCCTAGGGGGGGGGTTGTCCGCCCTGGTTTGTGTCTCCGTCTCGTCTTCTGGATTTGTGTCCCTCACGGTAAAATATTGACTTTGGCTTTTGTCCCGTCCAATTCTAAGAATATTGATTTTCTGCCTTTCTAGAACCAAAATCAGAAGAAAATAGGCAACTAGCACTGTGGCAACTTGTTAATAGGTTAGTTCCAGAAAAGATATAAAAATACGTCAAAGTGTAGACAAAGCAAAGCAAAGTAGATACTAAACAAGCATGGTGTATCAAAAATTATAGATACGTTTCCGACGTATCAAGCATCCCCAAGCTTAACTCCTGCTCGTCCTTGAGTAGGTAAGTGATAAAAAGAATAATTTTTTAGGTGACATGCAACATCAAAACCAAGATCGAACCATTTGCAAGCATTGAAAGCTGGGATCAAAGAACTTTAAACATGTGCATGAAAGATGGAGTTCTAACAACAAGACAAAGTAACTATGCATGCAACATGACAGGCTACAAACAAAGATCATGAATAACATGCATTGAAAAACGTTTGTTTGTTTCACATACAGAAAACATGGCATAGTGGCATTCAGCTTGTCCCTCATAGAGTAGCAAATAGATACATAGGACACCTTAAAAGTTCACAAGGGTGACTAGAAACAAGTAGCACAAGAGCAAGTAATATCACAATATGCATCAATTAATAAGTTTTGGAACACTGCACACAGAATGACAATTATTCTCTCTTAATGGTGCCTAAAGATAGAAGGTGGAGACTTAAATAATGGTGGAAGAAAAGCCTTTTATAAAGGAAGCAGGAATTTCAAGTTTCAAAAAGAGCTTCCAAAAATTATGGTACTTGTTAGATTTCAGCCCTCATTGCCCCTATCATAAGCATCTTGAAGTGGTTAAGGTTAAAGTGAACAAAGATGGAGTATATTCTTGACAAAGTATAAGTTGGAAATCTCAAGTCCCTTGAATATGAGGGCCGCACCTCATGCTACTCAACTTCAGTCACATGTAAGTTCTTGTCATTGTAAGTACATGCATATCATAGAGAATCGCCAATGGGATACCCCTTGCACACTGTACAGGAGCTATCCCATAACCAAAATGACAAGGCAAGCACACAATGAGCATCTCAGCGATCTTTTTATTTATTATATGCATAGCTTTTTATTGAGGATGCTTCATAGATAGCTCACTATGGTGATGCTGCAAGTTTCCACCATGATTAGGCATGGCTTAGGGTAGCGGCCCAGACATTTCTCTAACACAAAATACAAACTCCATGGACTTACAAGTTCCCTCTTTATTTCACACCGGTGACATCCATAGACAAAATAGCATGATATCAACTGAGTACAAAGTACAAGTGCAATGTTGAAAATGTTCCCTATGACAGCACGATTCTGCTCATTCCAACGTATAAGTGCAAGCATATACAACATATAAGACACAATGGTTCAAGTTTATTAGGGGCAAAGAATATAAAGTGTGCCATCAAGTTTGTGAGAGCTTTAATCACTAAGTTTTCTCATAACAAAATAGTTTTTAATTGGAAGATATCTGGAAACAAGAATATACTTGGAATGGTGTAACACACCATGCATAGGAGTTTATAGTGGACACTTTGGAAAAACTTGGTTTCTTGGGAGTTGGAAGCATGAGTAGAGCTTACTCATACAAGTGGAGGCTAGCAAAAGACTGGGAGCAACCAACTAAGAGAGCATAATGGCCATAATCATGCAGAGCAACAAAACATTACTAATCAAAGCATAGAGTGATACTACGAGTCAAGGACTAAATGATCATAGAGGCTATGGTGACTTGTTCATAGTCATAACATGGTGTTAGCATGTGCCAAGTCAACCCAAGCAAAGCATCAAAGGAAAATACCACAATACTATGCATTTGCATGCTAAAACAACGCATAATTTTTTCAAGGCACACTAAGCAATCCCAATTGTTTGGAACAAGACATGCTATAGAAATAATCACTAAGCACAAGGTCAAAACAACACCTAGCATGTCATACTAAATTCTAAGTCACAGTCAATGTAATCTCCTCTTGCACTTACAAGCAAGAACTTCCTACTCCTTTCCAACACCAAGCAACTTATTTGCAAACAACACAGCGAGAACGGGGGTCCAAACTACTCTATTCAAGCAAACTAAACAACCTAAGCAAACCAAACTAAAACTAAGACGCTCCAAGAACAACACAACTTATGCATGAAACAATAAAAACGAAGTGTCTAGACATACCTGAGCTTTTTATTGATGAAGAAGGGGATGCCTTGGGCATCCCTAAGCTTTGACACTTGTACCTCTTGGATATTTCTTGGGGTGACACCGGGGTGGCATCCTGAAGCTTGATCTTTTGTCCATTCTTCATCTCATTACAGCATTCTCTCTCTAGACCTGAAATTTTTCCTTCATACAAAACTTCACACAATCTTCATTAACAACATTAGTGTATTCAAAAGATATTAGACCTCAAAGCTTTGGAACAGCAAAAAATTTCACTAAAAACACAAGCTACTATAGCAACTCCTTCAAAAAGCTCAATTCACCTAAAGAGAACTCAAAAAGGAATCAATAAGAAGCAAATGCAAATAATGGCAGGAATCTGTCAAAACAGACCAGCAGGTAGAAACCGATTTTTTCGAACATCTTATGTTGCTCAAATCAAAATGTGTTGAACTAATGAAAGTTATCTAACATACTGGGGGATTTATTCGTAAATTTTCAACTCAATTCGAGTTACAGAGACTCCTCATGATTTTTTTGGTGGAGGACAGAAATCTGTTTCGGGATAGCAACTCCTCAAATCTTACTTCCCTCTCATTAGAGGTCATTTTTGGAACAAAAGCAAAGAAAAAGGATAAGGAGAGGTCATTACAGAAGTAATAACTTCCAAGACTCAAGGAAACTCTTGGATTATCTCCTAACAAGTGCTTTTCTTTAACGCCTTTAAGTTAGGCACAAGAAGGAAGAAGAATCAAGTATTTTCAAATGAGGAAGCATTAACATCAAATCTTGCTTTCAAAGGAGGAGCAAAAAGAAACTTCTCTATCCTCATAGGGAAGTGTTCAATACCTTTCTTGAATGGAAAATGATATTTAATGGCGCCTTCTTTTATATCAATGATGGCTTCAACGGTTCTAAGAAAAGGTCTTCCCAAAGTAATAGGACAAGAAGCATTGTATTCAGCATCCAAAACATAGAAATCCACAGGGACATAAGCATTATTAACCATAATGAGAACATCATTAATATTCCCCATGAGTTTCTTCTTAGCATTATCATTAAGTGGGACATCCAAATAACAATCTTCCAACGGTGGCAAATCAAGCATTTCATAAATCTTCCTAGGCATAATAGAGACACTAGAACCAAGATCACATGAAGCTTTGAGATCAAAGTCATTCACTTGCATATTAATAATGGGTTCCCAACTATCTTCTACTTTCCTAGGAATAGAAGCTTTGTGTTTTAGATTCTCTTCCTTAATCTTAACAAGAGCATCTGTAATGTGTTTGGTGAATGCAACATGCATATCAGTAGTATCAGGACTTCTAGCAAGCTTTTGTAGGAACATAATCACTTCAGAAATATTGCAACCATCAATATCAAACTCAAACTTAGCATCACTAGTAGTAGACTCAATAGGCTTAGGCATAGTAGGAGGAAGAACATGGACTTCTTGTGGTTTAGTGGTATCCATTCTAGTGATGGTGCACACACAATTATTTCTATCAATTTCATCTTCCCTTTCCCACTTAGCATGAAGTTGAGCTAACATTCTAACATTTTCATCAATAGTAACTTGTATGGCATGAGTTGTAGCAAAGGTATTTTCCATAGTTTCAGGTTTAGCAGCCATTTTATTAATCAAGGAAGACTGAGCTTCAGACAAAGAGGATATATTTTTCTCAGCACTCAAAATTTTTGACTGTAAACTAGGAATTTATCTATTCAGATTCTCAAGCTGATGGCTAATGTTTTTCAAGATAATAGATTGTTCCTCCATAGTTTTAGTGAAAATCTTATTTTGCTCATATTGCATCCACATAAAATTCTTAGTGGATCTCTCTACTTCTAGAATCCTTTCTTCACTAGGCATTCCAGATCTACCATGATAAACATTTACACTAGGAGGATAAGGCCTATAATTACCATAAGTATTGTTGCCAAAATTGTTGTTTCTAATGAAGTTCACATCAACTTGCTCTTCTTGAGCAACCAAAGAGGCTAAGGGAACACTATTAGGATCTAAAGGAGCTTTCCCATTAACAAGCATAGCCATAATAACATCAATCTTATCACTCAAAGAGGAGGTTTACTCAACAGAATTTACCTTCTTACGATGTGGAGATCTCTTAGTGTGCCATTCAGAGTAATTAACCATCATATTATCAAGGAGTCTAGTTGCAGCACCCAAAGTGATGCTCATAAAGGTACCTCCAGCAGTTGAATCCAACAGGTTTCTTGAGGAGAAGTTCAAACCTTCGTAAAAAGTCGGGATAATCATCCAAGCAGTGAGTCCATGAGTGGGACAATTCTTAACCAAAGACTTCATTCTTTCACAAGCTTGAGAAACATGTTCATTATCAAGTTGTTTAAATTTCATAATGTCACTTCTCATAGATATAATCTTGGCAGGAGGGTAGTACTTTCCAATAAAAGCATCTTTGCACTTATTCCAAGAATCAATACTATTTTTAGGCAAAGATAGCAACCATTCTTTAGCTTTTCCTCTCAAGGAGAAAGGAAACAACTTGAGCTTAATAATATCTCCATCTACATCCTTATACTTTTGCATCTCACAAAGTTCAACAAAGTTATTGAGATGGGCAACAGCATCATCAAAACTAGCACCAGAAAATTTCTCTCTCATCACAAGATTCAACAAAGTAGGCTTAATTTCATAAAAGGTAGCATCAGGAGCAGGTGGAGAAATAGGAGTGCTTAGGAAATCATTGTTGTTGGTGCTAGTGAAGTCACACAACTTGGTGTTCTCAGCGGAGTTCTTTTTGGCAAAGGCAGGAAAGCCAAAAATAGCAGCAGCAGCTAGAGTGTCACATCCCAAGATTTTCCAAATCCTGTTATGTGAAAATAAATGAATAAAATAAAACTTTGTTGATTTTCAGGGTGAGAAGAAACTTTTTTATTTTAATTGGAAACCTTCAAACCTATTTTGATCAAACAAATCCTGAAGGGATTTGAAAAGATAAAATATTAATAAAGAAAATATTAAATAAGTGAAATTACTATTTTTTTTGAATCTTTTAATAAAAAGATTTGGATTTTATAAAGCAAGGGTAGATTTTTAAATAAGGATTATTTTTATAAAGGCAAAGTAAACCTTGGACAAGTTTTTGAAATAAAATATTTGTTTTGATTAAAAGAGTAAAAGTTTATTTAAATAAAATAATGAGGATTTATTAATATCCAAATTTATTAAAGCAAAGCCTTTGCCATTTTAATTAAACATCAAAACTTGTTAAATTATTTTTAAACAAGTTTTCCAAGTATTTTATATTCTCAAATAAAACCTACTGAAGTGTTTTTGGTTTTATTTCAGATTTCAAAATAAAGATTTTAATAATCAAATCCTATTTGAATTAATAACTAAGGACTATTTTATTTAATTATTAAATAGATCCTAAAAGAATAAAAATATTATATTATTTTGTTTTGGACTTTGATTTGTGTTGTTAAACAGAACTAAACACAATACAAAGTTTGGTGGAAGTTTGATTTGTTTTGTTGTTTGAATTGTTTGATTGAATTTCAAAACAGAAAATCAAATGGAAAAAGAAAAACAGAAGCAGTACAAAAAAAATGAAAGAGACGGCCCAGCCCAGCTAAGCCCACCTGGCCCAGTCCAGCCCACCTATCCCCCTCGCCCCCGAAGCGTTTTCCTTACCGCAGAAAGAACCCGCGCAGTCACTGAACACTGGCCCCACCTCCACTCTCTTTCTTTCGCTGACAAATAGGCCCCACAACCACGTCACTGTCTTCAACCGCGCGACCGGTTCTTCCTTCCTCTCTCTCCCGTTTCTGCCAATTGATTCGCGAGTTAAATTCGTGTCAATGCCGCTGTTAATCCGCCCAGTAAACATGCCCTACTAATCGCCCCCCTCTGCTCTCTCTTTCCCCCAAAACAGTGCATCCCCTCTGCCCCTTGGCTGCTCTAATTCGAGCTCGCATTCCACTGTCTCCGGCGAGCTTCTAACGTCGATTTCGACGAGACCACCTACCTCCACTGCCCCTGGTTGCCACTAGGGTACTCGCCAGCACCAGACGCATCCTCCAGTACCTCCAGCTCAGCCACGCTCGTTCCAGAACATCGGCAACTTCTCCAAGTCGTGCGCCGCCGCGTCTGTTCTTTCTCCGACGACCTCCCCAGGTAAACTCCGTTCGCCCCAACACCTCCCGATGATGCTCCCTTACTCACGACCCTCGTGCACACCTAACCATGCCTCCACTTTGTCTTAGCGCGGTCCTAAACGACACCAGCGATGACGCCTGAGCACAACTGACGCCGCTGCACACTCCGGTGAGGGATTGCCGCCGTCCCTGAGCACCCCTTGCCAAGCCGACCATGCGTTGAGCATCACCTCGATCTCGTGAGCACGGTGAGCCACCCCACTCCTCCTCTAGCTTCATGTATCACCGGATCCATCGCGAGCAGAGCCGCGCCGCTAGTCGCCGCCGCGCAGCGCTGCCAGTTTCTGGTCGAGGCACTGGGAGCCGTCAGATCCAGATCGGAGCGATAGGATAGTTTCACTTAACGAAGGGGTATGCGATGATCAGAGCCGCACAGATCTCTTTTAATTCAACGGCCTGTATCTGTTGATCCTCGCGAACCGTTTTCGGCCAATCAAAACATTCCACGTGGCCTTTGTTTGATTTAAAAGCCAGAAAACTTTCTATTAGATGTCCATTTTTTAAAATCTATAACTTTCAAACCACACGTCCAAATTTTGCAAACTTTATATCAGTAGATTCAGAAAAGCAAGCCCTAGCCAACCATGCACTTTTTTTTAGTAAAAAGCTTCTGTTTAAATGTTTGTTTTTGCAGAAACTTGTGTATGCTTGTTTAGGTTATAAAAATTATTCTAAAATGATTTTGAGGATAAAATCTTTGGAAAATGGTGTGTTTTGAACCTACTGACCATAGGAATCACTTTGTGGTTTCAAAAATGTATTTGGAGATGCAAAAGAATGAAACTTGGATTTAAAACCAATTCTAGTCAAATAAAAATATGGCTTATTTATTAAAAATGGTTTTGGAAGAAAACCTTTGGGAAATGTGTTGTTTTAAACACTCTGCCCCTAAACACAAGGTTTTATGGTTTGGAAACATATTTTGTGAATCCTATAGATTAATGCCGTATTAAAAACATTTCTACACCACATAAAATGATACTTTGTTTAGAAAAGGGTTTATAAATTGAAACCTTTTGCAAATGACTTTGCCACTTTATAAAATGACCAATAAGTGTTCCCAAATGTTGATAACCTATTAGAACCCACTTTTACAAATAAAACAATCTCTTGCATGATTGCATGCATTGTTATATTTTATTATTTTATGTGATGTTTTGCTTGATTGGTAGATTGAAATTGTGCCCTGCTTGATTGAATTGTAGTGACTTGAAGAGTGTGATTGTTGCAAGTACAAGAAGTGAACTTATATTCTCTACCAAAAAGGCAAGTGATGCTTCATACTTTTGTCCCATTACTTTCACTATGCATTAGTGATTTTTCTAAGTAAAACTTGCATGGAATTTTTGCTAAGTATAAACCATGCTATGGGAAAACCTAGTAGATGAAACCTTAGTAAAATTTCCTAAGTTAAGATTCCTACTACTATCATGCTTAGCTTAGCTAATAGAAAACAAGGGTGGAATATATATTCACACTATGGAAAATTTCTAAGTCTGAGGACTTGTGATTTGTTTAATAAAACAACTAAGTGAATGAATCACCTGGGTGGAATGGAAGGAATGGTTTGTGTTGAGTGGTTCACAAGGCCCATTTTTATGGTTTACCTTGTGCATCTCACTTGTGGATGGCCACCCAGGAACAAAGAGATTTGAGATGTCAAATGTTGAGAAGCTTCAAGTGCAGCCACTTGGCATTATGGGCTCTGCCTGGATCACATAGGTTGCTAGAACTTAGCCATTTGGACAGTTGGTGGTAGTGGGATGATAGGTTGGAACGCGTCCATTTGGTCCAAGGAAAGGCTTCTGAAAGATCTTGTCTTGGTGAAACCAAGTCTTGTGGGGAAAGTGCACCACCTCTGCAGAGTGTAAAATCTAAGTACTTAGCCATGTCCCTGGTAAAGGACAATTTGAGCATCAAGACATTGAAGCTATCAAGAATCTCATCATCCAAATTTCTAAGTTAAAAACTTGTGGTTGAACAAGGGTTAAAGGATCTTCAATCTTTGATTGGTAGATTCCTTGGGTGATTTTTGTCAAGCAAAAACTTAGTGTTTTCAAATGATAAGGGAAAATCTATTTTGAGCAATGCAAGCCTCAACTCCACTTTGCCAAATGCATATAGATGATAGACTCCACTATACTACCATAGTATCACTTGCCAATACAATTCAAATGTATTGACCCTTGTGGCTGTAACTTGTTATGTTGTAGGTTTGATTGATATTAGTGAAGTTTAATGATTAGGATTACAAGTCTACAACCAACATGTCTGCCTGTGGCACTTTGAAGATGAAGGACCCCATGCTTATAGTTATTCTGCTGCAATGTAATGTAATAGCCAAATGAGCTATGTAAGATGTAATAAATTATTTTGTTCCTGGTTATAAAGTTGTATTATGACCTTTGTTTCTTGATATTACATCTTAACTGTGGATGCTAGCTATTGATCCAGGGACTAGCATTGTAAACACAGGGATCTCTACCTTATTAAAGGTTGGGAACCTTACAGATGGTATCAGAGCATTGTGTTGCCTGTAGGATTTGTAAACCTAGGATTGGACAAAACCCCTTAGAAAAATAAGAGTTATATTTGTTCCAAAACTTATTTACAAACAATCTTGTAAACTCTTTTCTCAACCACTTTGGTTTTGATTCCACATCTCTTCTATTTCAACTTGATGGATAAAACCTACCCCATGGCCAAAGACTTCACCATGTGCAAAGGACTTCATCAACTCTAATGACTTCAACATCTTCAACTCTAATGACTTCAACATCTTCAACATTTTCACCTAAGATTTCAACCTTGGATATCACTAAGGACTACAAGTGAGACAAGAAATATTGCCCAAGATTTGGAGACTAAGGAAACACAAATTAGAAGGAATCAGCATCACCTTTGAAGTTTTGTGACCAAGAGTTTTTCCAAGGAAACCATGATCCCATGCAAGAAGAATCAACCAAGAAGGATGGAAAGATTTCAAGTGAACCATATAGATGGACCACCATATTTAGTTTAAGCCAAACCCACCAACTTATGTGGTGTAACAAAAATATTTTTGGATGCCTAAAAATATGCTTGAAACTTGTTGTTTGAGTGGAATGTTTGTTTGTGATTTCTTGCACAATGCTTGTGTAAATTGTGATGTGTGTGATTAGAATTATTTCCTTAGAGATATTTTGCCTATTCTAATCTTAATTCAACCCAAAGAGATGAATTCTCCAAGAGACTCCAACATCAAGGATGGTGACAACAACAACAACCAAGAGGACAGCATGAGAGAACTTATAGCAACCCAAAACCAGTTGAGCCAAGTGACAACTCAGCTTTTAGCCAACAACAATGGACTAGACCCAGCCATACAAAGGATTTTGAAACTTCAATCCCAATTGTTGCAAGGATTGGTTACTCAAATGATCAACATGGGAGAAAACTTTTCCCAAAGAGCTAATGACAACAAGGATGACAAAGATGTTATTTTAGAAGGAACCAAAGCTTGCAATATTTGTGGAGACAAGGATCATACATCCAAGGAGCATGAAGATAAATGCCCTAATTGTGAAGAAGAAAGTCATATCTCTGGTAACTGCCCCAAGAAGAGAGAAAGATTTCCCACCTTTGAGGTGAGGTATGAAGAGCATGAACTAGAAGAACTCCTAGCTTTGGAGAGACCCAAAAAGAAGAAGAAGGACAAAAGCAAGTTGCAATGTTACAATTGCAAAGAGATGGGACACTATGCCAGTGAATGCCCAGAAAAGAAGAAGAGCCAAGAAGACAAACAAAAGCTAGTGAAACCCAAGATGAGGAAGGATATTGGCCAAGTGATGTGCAACCACTGCAAAGAGTTAGGACATTATGCATCATATTGTCCAGAGAAGACACCTCAAGACCACAACCTTATCACATGTTTCAAATGCAAGGAACTAGGCCACTATGCAAACCTTTGTCCAGGAAAGTTACATCAAGATCCCAAGTAAGACAAGATGTAATCTAGTTGGAAATTTTTAAGGGTGGTAGTACCCTAGATGCTTTTGAGCCAACTTGTAACCCCTAGCCTCCCCAAATCTCAGGACGAGATTTATTTTAAGGGTGGTAGCCTGTCACATCCCAAGATTTTCCAAATCTTGTTATGTGAAAATAAATGAATAAAATTGTAGAGGTCCCAACCTTCAATAAGGTAGAGATCCCTGTGTTTACAATGCTAGTCCCTGGATCAATAGCTAGCATCCATAGTTAAGATGTAATATCAAGAAACAAAGGTCATAATATAACTTTATAACCTGGAATATCATAATTTTATTACATCTTACATAGCTCTTTTGGCTATTACATTACATTGTAGCAGAATATCTATAAGCATGGGGTCCTTCATCTTCAAAGTGCCATAGGCAAACATGTTGGTGGTAGACTTTGTAATCCTAATCAATCAACTTCACTAATATCAAACAAACCTGCAACATAACAAGTTACAGCCTCAAGGGTCAATACATTTGAATTGTATTGGCAAGTTTCACTATTATGTTGAATATAAGTGGATCCTATCATTACATGCATATTTGGCTAGGTAGGGTATTAGGCTCATTTGCAGAACGCAATAATTTATCCTATCTTTTCAAAATGGTTTTGGTCTTTTGTCAAATCTTTTCTGAACTCCTTGGTAAATCCCCAAGTGTTTCAAGTCTTTGTCAAAATCTCTTGAGCTCCTTGGTAAATCCCCAAGTGCTTCAAGTTTTTATCAAAATCTCTTGAGCTCCTTGGTACACCCCAAGTACTTCAAGTTTTTATCCAAATCTCTTGAGCTCCTTGGTAAATCCCCAAGTGCTTCAAGTCTTTTTTTGTCACTTTAAAGTTTTTCTTTTAGAAATTGGAATGTCGAGATTTCCCATAGCTTCAAGCTTTAGTTGCTCAGTATTGTCCATAACCGGGGACACGGCTAAGTACTTAGATTTTTATCTTCTGCAGAAGTTGTACACTTTACCCACATGACACACTCTCATCTTGTTGCCACCAGTGGCCGCTAGATAAGTACTCACCAAGATGGAGTACTGGAAGATTGAGAATGTGACGAAGTCTTTCCAGAGGGTCCTCCCATACACCATTGCTAGCTTGTCTTCAGGCACCCATGTAGGGTTCCGAGTTCCCTCATTTTCAGTTAACCTGAAGACAATGCATGGGTCTTCCCAATGTAGTTGACTAAGCCAGAGCCATATTAGCATGTGGCTGTACACGAAAGCCACTGTTGGAGAAACATGTTCAATCTCTAAGTCCCTGGGTGGTTTTCTTTTGGTGCACAACACAAAGAGATTTCCATCAACATGGTTCCTTTTGTTGCCACCTTGTCCAAAACTTGAGTATCCTTGTCCACCCAGGTGGTTCATTGAGTACTTGTTTTATTATATAAAACACAAGTCTTTTCTCATCTTTGTAAAATCTCAACATGTATCTCTTCTCAAAATATGTTGCATGGCTAAGCATTTTACAACTACATTGTTTCACTAAGGAATATATAAGGTATCATATTAGGAATTAGCATAGCATAAGTATAGAAATTATTTTCATGCATGTTTCAAAATCCACTAAGTATATTGAAAATAGTAGGACTTTAGATGATAGTGTAACTTGCCTTTTTGGAATGTTGGTTCACTTCTTGATCTTGCTAATCTCACACTCTTCTAACTTCACTACAAATCAATCAAGCAAACATAGGTTCAACTAGCATTCCAAACCAATTTTCAATCAACTTAATCACACACAAAATCATGGAAGCTAAGTCATGCATGCAAGCATGCAAAAGATAGTTTTATTTGCAAAGGTGGTTTCTACTAGGCTCTATACATTGTAAGGTTCAAAGTGGTCATTTTATAAAGTGGCAAAGTCATTTGCAAAAGGGTTTTTCCTATAGATCATTTTTAAATCAAATCATTATTTTATGTGGTGGAAAATGTTTTTAGCAAAGCAACAATTTTATGTTGTTCACCAAATAAGTTGTTAATCTCAAAACTTGGTGTTTAGGGTCAGTAGGTTTGAATCAACACATTTTCCAAAGGTTTTTCTCAAAAACCAATTCCATAATAAAATCAATATTTTTATTTGACTAGAAATGGGCTAATTAAATTATTCAATCCTAAACTTCACAAAATACCTTTTTAAAACCATAAGTTGGTTCCTAGGTTCAGTAGGTTCACCATAAACCAATTTGCAAAGATTTCAACCTCAAAATCATTTTGGAATATTTTTTATAACCTAAACAAGCATACAAATGTTTCTGCAAAAACAAACAATCTAACAGAAACTTTTTACTAAACAAATTGCATGGTTGTCTAGGGCTTGTTCCACTGATTCCATTGATATAAAGTTTGTAATTTTTGGACATGTGGATCAAAAGTTACAAGGTTTTCAAATTTGCATAAAAGTCTGATTTCAAATTCTGTTTTAAACCAAAGGTTGGCCACGCGGCGACTTCCTATTCGTCGGTACCATTTCGGGTGGATCGACTGATGCAGTGCGTTGGATTAAAATGGATCGCGCGGCTCAGATTGCGTACCCCTTCAGCGTTTAAGTGATCTATCGCGTGCGTACGATTAAAATCCAACGACGCACAGCTACTGGACATAAACCGGCGGCGCTAGCGGTGGTGAACGGCGGCGGCGCGGTCAGACAATGACGCTGCGGCGGCTACAGGAAGCAAAGGAGGAAACGAGGATGCTCACCGTGCTCGCGAGGTCGAGGTGAAGCTCGAGGTGGTTCTGGTCTAGCGAGGGGCGCACTGGAGCGGGATTAATCGCTCACCGGAGTGGAGCTACGCCTCGACACGCTCTGTCGTCATCGAGGACGGTGCTACGGGTCACGAGGAGACAAACGGAAAGCATGGTCAGACGCGCAAAGCCAAGGCGATGATGCGTGCGTGATTGAGAGGGCGCGGGGTGGTCGGTTCTTACCAGAAAACTCGTCGGAGAGAGAAGCAGACGCGGCGGCGCTCAGAGGTTGTCGAAGTCGAGGTTCTGGGGAGCCCGCGAGTGAACGGAATACACAGGGAGAAGCGCCAGGGGCAGGGGAGTGTTTGAACTTGGCCGAGGAGGCGAGGGGATGTCTGGTTTCGACGGAATTGGCTGGGGACGGTGGTCGGAGCAGTGGCGGTGCAAATCCAAGTCAGTGCAGCCTGGTGGCTCCGGAGGTGCGGGGTCTGGGGGGAAAGAGAGGTAAGACGCGGGCGGTTAAATGGGCGTGGTCGTGGGGTGGAGTAATGCGGCCATTAACGCGAATTGATCGCCGGCGTTACTGGCTGCAACGGCAGGGCGACGTCTGCGCGAAGAAGAAGAGAGTGAGCTGGCGGTGGGGTCTGGGCGTCAGCGAGGGAGTGAGATAGGGAGAGGGTCCACCAGTCAGTCGTTCTGCGGGTGTGTGTTTAGGTGGAAAACGTTTCGCGAGAGAGAGTGGGGTGGGCTTGCTGTTGGGCTTGTTGGGCTGGCCGACTGGGCTACTGTCTGATTCTATTTTTTTCTTTCTGAATGTTTTATCTTTTTCTATTCCTATTTTCTGTTTTGAAATTCAATCAAACAAATCAATCAACAAATCAAGTCAAAATCCTCCAAACTTTGCCTTGAGTTTTGGTTCTGTTTAACAACAATATTTCAAGTCCCAAAATAATATATTAATTTTATTTCTAGGGTCCATTAATAATTAAATAAAATGGATCTTAGTTATTAAATCAAATAGGATTTGATTTATTTAAAATTCCATTTGAAATCTAAATATTTTAAAATCCAAATCAGTAGGTTTTATTTGAAATTAAAGAATATTTGGAAAACTTGTTTAAAATAAATAAATAAGTTTTGATGTTTAATTAAAATAGTAAAATCTTTATTTTTAATAAACTTGGATATTAAATCCTTATTATTTTATTTAAATAAACCTTTACTATTTTTATCAAATAGAAATATTTTATTTCAAAGGCTTGGCCAAGTTTTAATTTGGCTTATAAAATATTCCTTATTTAAATTTCTTCCTTTTCATTTGAAAACCAAAGCTTTTTATTAACAGATTCAAAATAGTAATTCCAAATATTTTTAGCTTTATTGTTTAATTATCTTTTTAAATCCCTTTAGGATTTTATTTGATCAAATAGGTTTGAAGGTTTCCAATGGGAGTCAAAAGTTTCTTCTCACCCTGAAATTCAACAAAGTTTTATTTTATTAATTTATTTTTCACATTACAAGATTTGGAAAATCTTGGGATGTGACAAAAATAAAACTTTGTTGATTTTCAGGGTGAGAAGAAACTTTTTGATTTCAATTGGAAACCTTCAAACCTGTTTTGATCAAACAAATCCTGAAGGGATTTGAAAAGATAAACAATTAATAAAGAAAATATTAAATAAGTGAAATTACTATTTTTTTTAATCTTTTAATAAAAAGATTTGGATTTTATAAAGTAAGGGTAGATTTTTAAATAAGGATTATTTTTATAAAGCCAAAGTAAACCTTGGCCAAGTTTTTGAAATAAAATATTTGTTTTGAATAAAAGAGTAAAAGTTTATTTAAATAAAGTAATGAGGATTTATTAATATCCAAATTTATTAAAGCAAAGGCTTTGCCATTTTAATTAAACATCAAAACTTGTTAAATTATTTTTAAACAAGTTTTCCAAGTATTTTATATTCTCAAATAAAACCGACTGAAGTGTTTTTGGTTTTATTTCAGATTTCAAAATAAATATTTTAATAATCAAATCCTATTTGAATTAATAACCAAGGACTATTTTATTTAATTAGTAAATAGATCCTAAAAGAATAAAAATATTATATTATTTTGTTTTGGACTTTGATTTGTGTTGTTAAACAAAACTAAACACAATACAAAGTTTGGTGGAAGTTTGATTTGTTTTGTTGTTTGAATTGTTTGATTGAATTTCAAAACAGAAAATCAAATGGAAAAAGAAAAACAGAAGCAGTACAAAAAAATGAAAGAGACGGCCCAGCCCAGCTAAGCCCACCTGGCCCAGTCCAGCCCACCTATCCCCCTCGCCCCCGAAGCGTTTTCCTTACCGCAGAAAGAAGCCGCGCAGTCACTGAACACTGGCCCCACCTCCACTATCTTTCTTTCGCTGACAAACAGGCCCCACAGCCACGTCACTGTCTTCAACCGCGCGACCGGTTCTTCCTTCCTCTCTCTCCCGTTTCTGCCAATTGATTCGCGAGTTAAATTCGTGTCAATGCCGCTGTTAATCCGCCCAGTAAACATGCCCTACTAATCGCCCCCCCTCTGCTCTCTCTTTCCCCCAAAACAGCGCATCCCCTCTGCCCCTAGGCTGCTCTAATTCGAGCTCGCATTCCACTGTCTCCGGCGAGCTTCTAACATTGATTTCGGCGAGACCACCTACCTCCACTGCCCCTGGTTGCCACTAGGGTACTCGCCAGCACCAGACGCATCCTCCAGTACCTCCAGCTCGGCCACGCTCGTTCCAGAACGTCGGCAACTTCTCCAAGTCGTGCGCCGCCGCGTCTGTTCTTTCTCCGGCGACCTCCCCAGGTAAACTCCGTCCGCCCCAGCACCTACCAATGATGCTCCCTTACTCACGACCCTCGTGCGCACCTAACCATGCCTCCACTTTGTCTTAACGCGGTCCTAAACGACACCAGCGATGACGCCTGAGCACAACCGACGCCGCTGCATACTCCGGTGAGGGATTGCCGCCAGTTTCTGGTCGAGGCACTGGGAGCCGTCAGATCCAGATCGGAGCGATAGTATAGTTTCACTTAACGAAGGGGTATGCGATGATCAGAGCCGCACAGATCTCTTTTAATCCAATGGCCTGTATCTGTTGATCCTCGCGAACCGTTTTCGGCCAATCAAAACATTCCACGTGGCCTCTGTTTGATTTAAAAGCCAGAAAACTTTCTATTAGATGTCCATTTTGTAAAATCTATAACTTTCAAACCACACGTCCAAATTTTGCAAACTTTATATCAATGGATTTAGAAAAGCAAGCCCTAGCCAACCATGCACTTTTTTAGTAAAAAGCTTCTGTTTAAATGTTTGTTTTTGCAGAAACTTGTGTATGCTTGTTTAGGTTATAAAAATTATTCTAAAATGATTTTGAGGATAAAATCTTTGGAAAATGGTGTGTTTTGAACCTACTGACCATAGGAATCACTTTGTGGTTTCAAAAATGTATTTGGAGATGCAAAAGAATGAAACTTGGATTTAAAACCAATTCTAGTCAAATAAAAATATGGCTTATTTATTAAAAATGGTTTTGGAAGAAAACCTTTGGGAAATGTGTTGTTTTAAACACTCTGCCCCTAAACACAAGGTTTTATGGTTTGGAAACATATTTTGTGAATCCTATAGATTAATGCCGTATTAAAAACATTTCTACACCACATAAAATGATACTTTGTTTAGAAAAGGGTTTATAAATTGAAACCTTTTGCAAATGACTTTGACACTTTATAAAATGACCAATAAGTGTTCCCAAATGTTGATAACCTATTAGAACCCACTTTTACAAATAAAACAATCTCTTGCATGATTGCATGCATTGTTATATTTTATTATTTTATGTGATGTTTTGCTTGATTGGTAGATTGAAATTGTGCCCTGCTTGATTGAATTGTAGTGAC
Organism: Avena sativa; assembly: GCA_916181665.1. NCBI lineage: Eukaryota > Viridiplantae > Streptophyta > Magnoliopsida > Poales > Poaceae > Avena > Avena sativa. The sequence continues at coordinate 295,943,862 of OV702282.1, forward strand.
TTGAAGAGTGTGATTGTTGCAAGTACAAGAAGTGAACTTATATTCTCTACCAAAAAGGCAAGTGATGCTTCATACTTTTGTCCCATTACTTTCACTATGCATTAGTGATTTTTCTAAGTAAAACTTGCATGGAATTTTTGCTAAGTATAAACCATGCTATGGGAAAACCTAGTAGATGAAACCTTAGTAAAATTTCCTAAGTTAAGTTTCCTACTGCTATCATTCTTAGCTTAGCTAATAGAAAACAAGGGTGGAATATATATTCACACTATGGAAAATTTCTAAGTCTGAGGACTTGTGATTTGTTTAATAAAACAACTAAGTGAATGAATCACCTGGGTGGAATGGAAGGAATGGTTTGTGTTGAGTGGTTCACAAGGACCATTTTTATGGTTTACCTTGTGCATCTCACTTGTGGATGGCCACCCAGGAACAAAGAGATTTGAGATGTCAAATGTTGAGAAGCTTCAAGTGCAGCCACTTGGCATTATGGGCTCTGCCTGGATCATATAGGTTGCTAGAACTTAGCCATTTGGACAGTTGGTGGTAGTGTGATGATAGGTTGGAACGCGTCCATTTGGTCTAAGGAAAGGCTTCTGAAAGATCTTGTCTTGGTGAAACCAAGTCTTGTGGGGAAAGTGCACCACTTCTGCAGAGTGTAAAATCTAAGTACTTAGCCATGTCCCTGGTAAAGGACAATTTGAGCATCAAGACATGGAAGCTATCAAGAATCTCATCATCCAAATTTCTAAGTTAAAAACTTGTGGTTGAACAAGGGTTAAAGGATCTTCAATCTTTGATTGGTAGATGCCTTGGGTGATTTTTGTCAAGCAAAAACTTAGTGTTTTCAAATGATAAGGGAAAATCTATTTTTGAGCAATGCAAGCCTCAACTCCACTTTGCCAAATGCATATAGATGATAGACTCCACTATACTACCATAATATCACTTGCCAATACAATTCAAATGTATTGACCCTTGTGGCTGTAACTTGTTATGTTGTAGGTTTGATTGATATTAGTGAAGTTTAATGATTAGGATTACAAGTCTACAACCAACATGTCTGCCTGTGGCACTTTGAATATGAAGGACCCCATGCTTATAGTTATTCTGCTGCAATGTAATGTAATAGCCAAATGAGCTATGTAAGATGTAATAAATTATTTTATTCCTGGTTATAAAGTTGTATTATGACCTTTGTTTCTTGATATTACATCTTAACTGTGGATGCTAGCTATTGATCCAGGGACTAGCATTGTAAACACAGGGATCTCTACCTTATTAAAGGTTGGGAACCTTACATAGAGTAGGAACTATTTTTTTGTGTGTTTTTGAATAAAGCAAGCAAACTGAACTAGACTAATTTTTTTGGGTTTTTTGAAAAGAGGCAAACAAAACCAAGCAAAAGAAACTAAGCAAACTAAAAACAAAGTAAAGAGAAATGAAGTGAAGGACTCCCCTTGTGAAGACTTCCTTAGCCTCCCCGGCAACGGCGCCAGAAAACTTGTTGATGACTCCTTGATGGCGCCAGAACACTTGGCGCTTGATGTGGAGCCTGTTGGGAACCCCAAGAGCAAGGTGTGAAGCAGCACAACAGCAAGTCTTCCCTCAGTAAGAAACCTAGGTTATCGAACCAGTAGGAGGAAGGAAACGTCACACAGGTGTTGCAAGCAATGCAGAGACCTACACAAAACAAACTCAAGAATTTGCCCCAACTAACAGTGAGGTTGTCAATCTCACCGGTTGCTGTAACGAAGGATTAAACGTATGGTGTGAAAGGTAATGGTTTGCAGCAAGTAACAAGTAACAGTGGAAGATGTATCAATGGTAAAGATTGGACCGGGGTCCATAGTTCACTAGAGGTGCTCTCCTTAGATAAACAACATGACATGAAGGGTAAACAAATTACAATAGGGCAATTGACAGGAACTAAGCAAGGCATAACAATGCAATACCAGACAAAAAGATCCTATGAGATTCGATTGGGAAATACAACAATATACATAGACCGCCATCCAACTGCATCTATGACTAGAAGTCCACCTTCAGGTTATCATCCGAACCCCCTCCAGTATTAAGTTTCAAGCAACATACAACTTCTTTAAGAAAAGTGTTTAAGGTAAACAATCCACTTGTTCCATGAACAAGAGACCGTTATTTTCTCCCTAGTAGCAATAGCACATCTACAACCGAAGAGATTTCTGTTACTCCCCTTGGAAACTAGAGGCATGAACCCACTATCGAGCATAAATACCCCCTCTTGGAGTCACTAGCAACTACTTGACCAAGATAGCTACTAACAACAGAGAGCATGCAAGATCACAAACAGCACAAACATGATAGAATCATAAAGATAAAACCATTAATCAATCTGACATAGTAATCTCAATATCCATCAGATCCCTGCAAACACAACATGCATGATTACAAATAAATTAGATCTTGATCATGAACGGAGCTCACAAGATCTATAAATGAAAGCACAAGGAGGAGATACAACCATCTAGCTACTGCATGGACCCATAGTCCAAGGTGGAACTACTCATGCTTCATACCGGAGAGAAGGCCTCCGGGATGATTTCCCCTCCGGCAGGTGCCGGGAAGAACTTCAGATCCCCCTGATCTAGGGACGACAGTGGCGGCGGCTATAGAAGGTTTCGTGGAGTTTTGATCAGGTACTTAGGGTTTCTACCTCAGGGGCTTCTTATAGGCAAAGAGGCAAGGCCGGGAGGCGACCAGGGGGGCACACGCTGCCCAGCGCAGGGCAGAGCCCACCCACGCCTAGGAGGGTTTGTCCGCCCTGGTTTGCGTCTCTGTCTTGTATTCTAGATTAGTGTCCCTCATGGTAAAATATTGACTTTGGCTTTTGCCCCGTACAATTCCGAGAATATTGATTTTCTGCCTTTCTGGAACCAAAAACAGAAGAAAACAGGCAACTAGCACTATGGCAACTTGTTAATATGTTAGTTCCAGAATATATATAAAAACACCTCAAAGTGTAGACAAAGCAAAGCAAAGTAGATACTAAAAAAGCATGGAGCATCAAAAATTATAGATACGTTTCCCACGTATCAGCAAGCATTTTCCCAACATGATATAATCCTATGTTTTCGAAAGCAATTCAATTCTTGCCATGATGCATACGATTCTACTGTGGTCTTTTATCGATAGGTAAAGTATCCTATCTATTGCATTACTCCCTTTGAGCTTATATTACCTGATCCACTTCTCCTAGAATAACTAGGTTTGGCTTGTGTGCACCGCTAGAGCTTATATCTGTATCCTTCTTAGCCATGCATAACTGTCAGTATTGGTTCATCCAGATGATGTATCAGATGCATAGAATATAGTATGATAGGAGAATGTGATGAGATGATATCAAAGGTTATATGAGATTAAACATGATAAGGCTTGTATGGGAGGCCATAGTGGGCTGTGGTTTTTGTAGTCCCATGCTCGCCACCACTAGGACTCGAGTTCTTGCCTCTGGTTGTGGCTTATTTGGCATAATGCAATCCCCACGAAGGATAATATGAAGAGAAGGAAATGGTCTGGTGATACTACCTACAGATTCTGCCTGGAGGAGGAGACTATTAGTCACTTATTCTTCTCCTGTGTTGCGGCCAAATATGTGTGGAGTGTTGTTACTAAATCAGTGGGTGCTGAGACTAGGCCTAGGTCTTTTTCTCAGTATTTCTGGTGGCTCCCAAATTTTTTGAAAGCCAGTCGAAATATTTAAATTACTACTTTGGCTTCTATTTGCTAGGCGATTTGGAAGCTCAGGAACAGAGCATGTTTTGACTAGAAGTTGATTAACTCTCCTATAGATTTGATTATATATGCTTGTGTATTCATCAAATATTTGGCAGGTCTGCATGTTGAGGAAGAACAGGAGGCGTTGAGGAGTGGTGCTGATACTATACAAAGGAATGCTTTGGAGGATGCTATGGCAATGGATGTGGCCCCTGTACCTCTTCTTGGTTTACCATCTACCAACTGCAAACGTGGGAGGTCTCCTGATGATGGCAGGGAGGAAGATTGACACTTGGTGAAGACATGCAGCCTGGAACAAGAAGCGTGTAAAAAAGGAGTGAAAGTGCAAAAACTTTGATGGTTGCTATTTTTTGTTTTGTTGAGTAGTTGTCTTGGTTATCTGTTTGTTTTGAACACTAGCTTGATGCAGTGGTCTTGTGTAAGATCCCTCCCTTTATAAAGGTAAGGACCCCTGTGATTGCAATGCTAGCATCCACAGTTTAAGATGAAGTACACAAAAACAAAGGTCATTATTACATATCATTCCAGAGACAAACATAGTCTTTTACAAACTCCATGGCCATAGGCCTAATACAAGAGTTCAATTTTAGAATAAGATAAATAATTCTTCATCTTCATGTGCCACAGGCAAGCATGTTGAGTGTAGACTCATAACCCCTAATCATCATCAGAATAACCTGCAACATAACAAGTTACAGCCACAGTGGGTCAATACATTGGAATAGTATTGGCAAGTGATACCTTAGTATAAGATTAGCATCTAGACACTACATGAATTTGGCTAAGTGTAGCTTAGGCTTGCTTTGCTCAAAATAGGTTTTACCTATTAGTTGAAAACACTAAGTTTTTCTTTGACAAAACTTTCCCCAAGGAATCACCAATAGAAACTGGTGAACCTTCACCCTTGTTCAACCACAAGTTTAACTTAGAAAATTGGGATGCGGAGATTCTTGATAGCTTCCATGTCTTGATGCTCAAGTTGTCCAATACCAGGGACATGGCTAAGTACTTAGATTCTTCCATCTGCAGAGGTTGTGCACTTTCCCCACAAGACTTGATTTTCACCAAGACAGGACCTTTCAGAAGCCTTCCCTTAGACCAAATGGATGCGCTCCAAACCTAGCATCCCACTACCACCAACTGTCCAAATGGCTAAGTTATTGCAACCTATATGATCCAGGCAGAGCCCATATTGCCATGTGGCTGCACTAGAAGCTTCTTAACATTTGGCATCTCAAATCCCTTTGTTCCTAGGTGGCTTTCCACAAGTGAGATACACAAGGTAAACCATAGAAATGGGCCTTGTGTAACCACTCAACACAAACCATTATTTCCATTCCACCCAGGTGTTTCATTCACTTAGTTGTTTTATTAAGCAAAAGCATAAGTCAATGACTTAGAAATATTTCACATAGCATGAATATAATTCCCCCTTGTTTGCTAGTAGCTAGGATAATCATGGCATTAGTAAGCATCCTAACTTAGAGGAAATTCTAGCAATTCTACAACTACTAGGATTTCCCAAGCATAGCATATAGTTACTTAGCAAAATATTCATGCAAGTCCTATACAAAATATTTCTAATGCATAGGTAAAAATATAGGAATAAAACATGAAGCACCACTTTCCTTGGTAGTTTGGGAAGTAGCAACAATCTTCACAACCACAATCACTATTAGCACCAAAATCTACACATAAAATAATGGCACCAAAATCACATATCAAAAATATACAAACAAAAATATATGACTGCATGCAAATGCCATGTGATGATTTTTCTACACCAAACAAGACAAGTATACAGTACTGAAACAAAAACAATTCCAAGATACTCAAAATAAACTATATTTGATCTTTAAAACATTTTTCAATTAGTTTCCATACTCAAATTATGCCTACAAATGTTTCTGCAAAAATAACCATTTTTACAGATGCAAAACATTAAACACATTACATAAACAGATAGGATTTTCTCTCCTGATTCCAATGATATAAAGTTTGCAAAATTTGAACGTGGGGATCAAAAGTTATGAATTTTGCAAGTTTGAATCACTAATAGATCTAAATTCTGATTTTAAAACAAAGAACTAGCCACGCGGCAGCGTCTGATTGGCTGATACCGTTTCGCACCGGATCACAATCGCGGACCGTCAGATCTAACTTAACACGTACGGCTCAGATCGTCACTTACCGCTTCGTTTCAGATCTAATCTAGAGTGCTGGATCTAGATCCTACGACTGCTAAGCATGCGACCAAGGATGGGCGGCGCCAGCGGCGGCGGTGCGGCGGCGCGGCTCTGACAGAGAAGTTGCCGGCGATTTAGGTCGCGCGGGGAGGAGTGGGGATGCTTACTGGGTTCGCGTGGTTGCTGCTGTGCTCGAGGTGGTCGAGGGAGGGACAGGGGCGCATAGACTCAACCGCTATTGCTCGCCGGAGAACCTACTGCCGTCGGTTACTGTCGCTCGTCGTCGTTGGCGAAGATATAGATCGCGCCTGGCAAAACGGATGGTGTCATTAGACGCGCACAAGCCTGGCGAACACGCGAGCATCAAAGAGAGGAAAAGGGGCGGTCGGAGCTTACGGGGAGAACTCGCCGGAGTGGACGTGGTTGTTGGTGGCGTTCTGGTGTTGACGCTGGCGAGGCTCTGGATGGCCCTAGCATGCACCAATGGGGTTAAACGATGCGCGCGGTTGCGAAGATCATTCTGGCAAGTTTAAAAGGCAAGGGGTGAAGTGTGCTCACCGGAATTCACCGTTGGAGTCCGTCGGTACAGCGGTGTTGCAACGCGAAATTGTGGCAGCCTGGTGGCGGAGCGAGCGTGTGGTGTGAGGGGAAACGGCAGTGGTGAAGAGGAGATTAAATAGCCAGGAGCGGGGCGGCGATTACTCCCTGCATCAATGGGATTTAAGCGAGCAGTGACTACGGCGAGGTAACGGTGGAGCGACTCGGCCGCGCGTTGATTGAGGACGAAGTTGACGGGGCACGGTGGGGTCAAGCTGTCAGCGGGTGGGTGCACGCGGCTGCGGTGAGAAACAGAGGGAAAAGACAACCCCGGGTGGGCTTCTTTGTCGGTTGGGCTGAAAGAGTGGCGCCAGACCCAGTTCTGTTTTCTAATCCTTTTTCTTTTTCTAAATCGATTTTCAGGAATCCTTTTCAAATAAATTCAAAAGAATTTGAATTCCAAATCTTTCTGGAATTTTATAAAGTAAAACCTGCATAATTTTGAGTATAAAACCATGCTGTCTCACTGGACTAGTTTGGTTCCTTTGAAATTTTAAAATAAACAGTGCCTTAGCACAAGATTTGATAAAGATTTGAAAATGGTTTTAAAACCATTATTTGTTTTGGAAAATTTTGTCAAAGCTTGGAACTCAACCACACCATCTCATGAACAAACAATCCTTGGTTTGAAACAAATATTCTCTCTCTAGAAAGTAGCATTGGATCAATGCTTGCTTACATAAAATAATAAGCACCCAAATGCTTCTGTTTTTGTAATGACTTTGAAATTGATCCCTAAATGATTATGCATGCATGGATGATATGCAAACTTTTGAAAAACATGATTGTAGGTATGTTACAAATCTAACCCCCTTAAGGTGAATCTCGCCCTCGAGATTCGGGTTGGCTAGCAAATAGGTGAGGGTGGTCTTTCCGAAGATCATCTTCTCTTTCCCATGTTGCTTCTTCTTCGGAATGATGGTTCCATTGAACTTTGCAGAACTTGATAGTCTTAGTCCGAGTAACTCTTTCTGCAGTCTTAAGAATCTTGATAGGTTTTTCCTCATAAGTGAGATCACTTTCCAATTGAACCTCTTCCAAAGGTATGATATCCTTCAAAGAAGTCTCTTCCATCTCTGGATGGCATTTCTTAAGCTGACTCACATTAAACACATTGTGAACGGCAGACAATGATTCTGGCAATTCAATCTCATAAGCTACTTCTACTTTACGACTCAGAATCTTGAATGGTCCAACATATCTTGGGGCCAATTTTCCTTTGACTCCAAATCTCTTCACTCCACGAAGTGGTGACACTCTAAGATAAGCTCTATCACCTAATTCATAGGTGACTTCTCTATGCTTAGGATCTGCGTAGCTCTTCTGTCGAGACTGTGCTATCTTCAATCTGTCCTTAACTAGCTTGACTTTCTCTTCAGCCTCTTTGATTAGTTCTGGTCCGAACAAACTTCTTTCTCCCACACCATTCCATAGTAATGGGGTGGTACACTTTCTTCCATTGAGAAACTCAAATGGTGCCATCTCAATACTGGCTTGATAGCTGTTATTGTAAGAGAATTCTGCATAAGGCAGACTTTCATCCCAACTAGCTCCATAGTCTAGATCACATGGTCTCAACATATCTTCAAGAATCTGGTTGGTCCTTTCTGTTTGTCCATCCGTCTGAGGATGAAAAGCAGTGCTGAGTTCCAACCTCGTTCCCAATGACTCATGTAATTGTCTCCGAAAATGAGAAGTGAATTGAGTTCCCCTATCAGATACAATACTCTTGGGTACTCCATGCAGACATACAATCCTACTCATATAGATCTTGGCTAACTTAGCACTTGTGTAGGTTGTCTTCACGGGTATGAAATGAGCCACTTTAGTTAGGCGATCCACTACTACCCAAATAGATGAAGGGAATATGCCCTGAGAGGCAATAATAAAGTGTTTATTATGTGTATTCCAAGTATATGATAGATGTTTATTTTACATGCTATAATTGTATTAATACGGAAACATTAATACATGTGTGTTTAATAAACAAACAGAAAGTTCCTAGTTATGCCTCTCTCATAAACTAGCTCGTTGATTAACAAGATGATCAAGGTTTCCTGATCATGGACATTGGATGTTGTTAATAACGGGATCACAACATTAGTGTAATGGTGTGATGAACATTCATCCGAAGTATAGCATTACGATCAAAGTCATTGAGTTTATATTGCTATAACAACTTACGAAGTGATCCTAATCCTTAGACCATGAGATCATGTCAATCACTAACACCGGAAGAGTTTCTTGATAACATCAAACGTCACACCGTAACAGGGTGATTATAAAGATGGATTCAGAACTAATAAAGTGTTATGTTGAGGCTCATGGATCGAGAGTGGAATTTGTTCATCCCGATGACGGATAGATATACTCTGGGCCCTCTCGGTGATATCACATTGATTAGCTTGCAAGCAAGTGATTTGATCACTAGAATGTTATATCACGGGAACGAGAAAAGAGTGCATGTCGGTAACGAGATCAAACTAGGTATGGAGATACCGATGATCGAATCTCGGACATGTAATATATCGTGAAACAAAGGGATTAAGATACTAGCGTAAAAGGTTCCGACGATCACAAGAAAGTCATCGTTGAATGTGTGGGAGTCAGTATGGGTCTCCAGATCCCGCTTCTGATTATTGATCCGAGAGGGTCTCGATCATGTCCGCATTATTCACGAACCGTAGGGTGACACACTTAAGAGACACCGACATCCAATTGGAGCAAAAGTTTCATGCCGAAAGAATGAACAAGCGCAGGAATTTATTTCACTAGATACCGAAACAGGTTTTCGGGTGAAATTGCATAAAGTGGTTATGCATGTGCTATGGAATTCTAGCAAGGGGTTATTTGTGAATGTTTGTCATTAAAGTAATTGACAAAATTCTGAATAAAATAAAAGAGTTTTATTTAATGAGAGTTTGCATTAAATTTGGTGGAAATTTAATGGGAATTTGAGTGGACTTTTGAGTGGAGGGAATTTAAAGGACATTTTGTGAGTGGAGTGTCCACCCACATGAATGAAGGAGGGGAGGGGGCAGCCCCCATGGCCGGCGGCCACCCCCTTGGGTGCCCCCCTCCTCCTATAAAAGGAGCCCCCCTCCTCACTTGTCTCTCACACCTCCTCGTGAAGGATCTCTCTCCCCCTCTAGAATTTATTCCCCATGGTCTCGGACTAGTGAGATACATGTTCCCGGTGGCTATTCCGCAGGAAAGAGTTGTGCTTCCGCTGCATCACTAGAGCGAGGAGGCGGAGGTTGCTCGGTGCCTCGAACGTGTGTGCGAGCACGGATGCGCTGCTGATTTGCGGCGCTAGGACTTCCTCTCGATCTTGAGATCGACAAGAGATCATCTACATCAACCACGAGTTGAACTCGTTAAGCTTTGTCGGTCTTCAAGGGTATGTTCTCTATGGATATACATCCGCCCGTTGTTTGTATCTAGTAGATAGATCTTGGTACGTAGTTCCCATCGTAGGAAATTTTTTGTTTTCTATGTTGCGAACCCTACAATAGAATCATATCCTGACCTGGTCCTTGGCAATCCAGTGATGAAATCCATGCCAATCTTGTCCCACTTCCAATCAGGAATAGGTAGTGGTTGTAGCAATCCTGCTGGTTTCTGATGTTCCGCTTTCACTCTACTACATACATCACACAAAGAAATATGTTCGGCGATGTCCTTCTTGAGATTATTCCACCAAAATCTTTCCTTCATATCCATGTACATTTTGGTGTTACCCGGATGAATGGAATATGGTGAGTTGTGCGCTTCTTGTAAAATCAGTTTCCGAAGCTCTGGATCTTGCGGAACGCAGATACGTTTTCCATACCATAAAGTACCTTGTTCGTCTTCTTGGAATCCTTTGGCTTTTCCTTTACCAATCTTTTCCTTAATATCTTCAATTTCCTTATCTGTCTTTTGGGCTTCTTTGATTTTGTCCAACAAAGTGGGTTGAACATCCAATGACATGAGATGTCCCTCAGGCACAATCTCCAATCTGAGATCTCTAAATTGAGCACACAGATCATCTGGCAACTCTCCCTTAGTAAGGCCATTCACAAAAACCTTACGGCTTAGAGCATCTGCTACAACATTTGCTTTACCGGGGTGGTATTGCAAACTCAAGTCATAGTCCTTGATGAGTTCTAGCCATCTTCTTTGTCTCATGTTGATTTCTTTCTGAGTGAAGATATACTTCAAACTCTTGTGATCTGTGAACACTTCACATCGTTTTCCCAAAAGATAGTGTCTCCATGTTTTGAGTGCATGGACAACAGAGGCTAACTCTAAATCATGAGTAGGGTAATTTACCTCATGAGTTTTGAGTTGTCTCGAGGCATAAGCCGCAACTTTCCCTTCTTACATTAGAACTGCACCTAATCCATGATGAGATGCATCACAATATACTTGGAAATCTTTTTCCAAATCTGGCAAACATAAGACTGGTGCTGTCACTAGTCTCTTCTTCAATTCTTGGAAACTGAGTTCACATCCTTCAGACCAAGCAAATTTCTTGTCTTTCTTTAGCAACTCTGTCATTGGCTTAGCTACCTTGGAAAAATTCTCAATAAATCTTCTGTAGTATCCTGCCAAGCCAAGGAAACTACGAACCTCTTTTACTGACTTAGGAGATTCCCATCCAGTTACAGCTGAAACTTTTGCAGGATCAACTGCTACACCATCTCCTGACACAATGTGTCCAAGAAATCCAACTTCATTTAACCAAAATTCACACTTGCTGAATTTGGCATACAACTTATGCTCTCTAAGCTTCTCAAGTATCAAACGCAAATGTCCTTCATGCTCTTCTTTGCTCTTGGAGTAGATCAAAATGTCATCGATGAATATGACAACAAACTTGTCAAGGAACTCCATGAACACCTTGTGCATCATATTCATGAAATAAGCTGGTGCATTGGTCAAACCAAATGGCATCACAGTGTACTCATACAATCCATACCTAGTGGTGAAAGCTATCTTAGGTATGTCTTGTTCTCTTATCTTGAGCTGGAAATAACCTGACCGGAGATCAATCTTTGAGAACACACAGGCTCCTTCTAGCTGATCAAACAAGTCACTGATTCTAGGAAAAGTGTATTTGTTCTTGATAGTCACCTCATTGAGTGAGCGATAATCTATGCATAACCTTTGACTTCTATCTTTCTTTTCTACAAACAAAACTAGTGCTCCCCAGGATGAAGAACTTGGTTGAATAAATCCTTTCTGCAACTGTTCTCCAAGTTGTTTCTTGAGTTCTTTCAACTCATCAACTAACATCTTGTATGGTCTCTTTGCTATTGGTCCTGATCCTGGTAGCAAGTCAATCAGAAATTCCACATCTCTATCTGGTGGCATTCCCGATAATTCTTCCGGAAATACATCCGGATATTCACTCACAATTGGCACACTGTCTATGCTAACCCGCTTAAGAGAATTTAGCTTACTTCCTTTTGATTCAAAGTTAGACTTGAATCTTATCCGTTTCTTTTCCGGGGTTGTGAGTGCAACAGTTCGATTTGCACAATCTAGTACTCCTTCATACTTGGTCATCCAATCCATTCCCAAAATTACATTCAGTCCTTGGGAATCTAGGATTATCAGACTCACTGGAAACTTATGTTTTCCAAACTCTATCACTAGATCACGGCATCCAAGACTTACTATCATATCTCCACCGGGAGAACTTACTTTTATTGGACACCCAATGTTTTCAGTTGGAAACCCATTTCTATCAACAAATGCTTTTGATATGAATGAATGTGATGCACCAGTATCAAAAAGAACAAGTGCTGGAATAGAATTGAGTTTGAACTTACCAGCCACAGCATCGGACTCCTCATAGATTTCTTCCACATTGATGTGGTTCACTTGTCCCTTCTGAAAAGGGTTGGGCTTGTTGGGTCCTTCAACTTTCTTTTCTGGGCATTCATTTGCATAATGCCCCATCTTCTTGCACTTGAAACATTCAACCTGACTAAGATCCTTCTTGACAGGCTGGCTTCCACTACCACTTTCATTGTAGTGGCTCTTGTGTCCACTCTTGTGATTGTTGTACTTGTCATTGTCATGACCACGATGATGCTTGTTGTCATGATGACGGTTGTGGTTGTGGTGGCTGTTGTACTTTCCATGCTTGTGGGATCCAGAACTCCCACTATCATCATAATGGGAACGCTTATGAGACGATCCCGAGCTGTGCTTGTCAGAGTGTTTCCTCTTCCTGCTTTCAACCTGTTTCATCTTGCTCTCCAAGATGGCAGCCTTGTCACAAAGAGATTGATAAGTGGGGACATAGGCCACAGATAATTGCAGATTCAGTTCATCGTTCAGTCCTTCAAGGAACTTCTCTTTCCTCTTGGCATTAGTGTCAACTTCATCCGGTGCATAACACGCCAGATTGTTGAACTCCTCAATATATTCAGCCACGGTGCGGTGGCGCTGCTTCAAGTTATGAAATTCCTTCTTCTTCAAACTCATCACTCCGGATGAGATGTGAGTTGTACGGAAACCATCTTCAAAGATAGCCCGTGTCACATCCTCAATAGGAGTGGTGATCTGGAAGTTATCCCACCAAGTAGCTGCTGGTCCTTCCAACAAGTGTGCTGCAAACCTGACTTTCTCTTCATCAGTACAGCCAACAGTTACCAAATCCTTGTTCACTGAGCGTAGCCAATCATTGGCCACCAAGGGATCAGTAGTTCCTGAGAACTTTGCTGGCCTCAGTCTTAGGAATCTGGTGAGCATGTCAAAACCTGGTGGATTGTTCTGATTGTTGTTGTTGTTGTTGTTGTTGTTGTTGTTGTTGTTGTTGTTGTTATTGTTGTTGTTGTTGTTGTTGTTGTTGTTGTTGTTGTTGCTGTTGCTGTTGCTGTTGGTGTTGTTGTTGTTGTTGTTGTTGTTGTTGTTGTTGTTGTTGTTGTTGTTGTTGTTGTTGTTCTGTATGAAAGTGGTCATCATCTGCATCAGCTGTGTCTGTGCTGTCATCAACTGCTGCATCTCAGGGGTGACATTGTTGTTGTTCGGGTTGGGATTGGCACGTCGAGGAGGCATCTGTGGTTTTCATAAGGATAAGAATGAGATACCCATAGATGCTTAACATGCACAATACATCACATAGACAATCACAAACAAGCATCAAAATAACAAAAGTTCAACAACATAGACAACAAGTTTTGAAAAGCAAACACACCAATAGCAAGCCATCCACATGTTGGATGGTCATTGCGACTCAATAATCAAAATCATGGTAAATAATAAATAAACAAGTAGTCATCACTACTCCTCTGCATCAACCTCCTCATCGACAAGTGTAAGACCTGCATTCTCCATAGCGGTCTTGTACTCCTCGACATTGGTAGCCAAGGCCTCTACCTTGGCTTTGAGAGCTCTCTTCTGTGAACGAAGTCTCTTAATCACCACCTGCTGATGCTCGTGCTCGAAGTCCTTGGCCTCTAGTTCTGCAGCCATCTCTCGAATCCTCTTGTTCCTATCTTGGACTCTTTTCTCTTGACTCTTGAACTTTCTATCCTGACTCTCAAACTTGGCCTCCATTTCCTTGACTATCTCATCTTGCTCCGCGAAGAGCTTGTCCTTCTCACGAAGCTGCACCTGGAGTTCGTCATTGCTAAGCATGACGTTGGTCCTATCAGTATCTAGGTGCCTAAGAAGAACCTCTAGGTCCTGGAGGTACAGACGAATCGGCTCTGCCGTCTCTCTAGCATCATCCTCAAAGTCAATAGCCTCACCATCCTCGTCGCGTCTTCCGAAGGCATGGAAGTGAGTACCTCTAATCTCCCGAGAGTGTCTCCCTAACAAACGTCCAAGCAAATCCTGCATGACTACCTCTAGGCCTCTCTCCTTGTCATCATGCATGAGCTTGAAAGTGATGGCCTCCGTGGCTGGCTCAGTCAGGCGTCCTGGCTGAGTAACCTTGTGTAGAGGTCCCAACCTTTAATAAGGTAGAGATCCCTGTGTTTACAATGCTAGTCTCTAGATCAATAGCTAGCATCCACAGTTAAGATGTAATATCAAGAAACAAAGGTCATAATACAACTTTATAACCAGGAATAAAGTAATTTATTACATCTTACATAGCTCATTTGGCTATCTCATTACAATGCAGCAGATTATAACAATAGCATGGGGTCCTTCATATTCAAAGTGCCACAGACAATCATGTTGGTTGTAGACTTCTAATCCTAATTAACACAATTCACTAACATTAAACAAACCTGCAACATAATAAGTTACAGCCACAAGGGTCAATACATTTGAATTGTATTGGCAAGTGATACTATGGTAGTATAGTGGAGTCTATCATCTATATGCATTTGGTTAAGTGGAGCTTAGGCTTGCTTTGCTCAAAATAGATTTTCCTTATCTTTTGAAAACACTAAGTTTTTGTTTGTCAAAAATCACCCAAGGCATCTCCCAATAGAAATTGGTGATCCTTTAACCCTTGTTCAACCATAAAGTTTTAACTTAGAAATTGGGATGAGGAGATTCTTGATAGCTTCCATGTCTTGATGCTCAAATTGTCCTTTACCAGGGACATGGCTAAGTACTTAGATTTTTCACTCTGCAGAGGTGGTGCACTTTCCCCACAAGACTTGGTTTCACCAAGACAAGATCTTTTAGAAGCCTTCCCTTAGACCAGAATGGACACGCTCTAACCTATCAATCCCCTACCACCAACTGTCCATTTGGCTAAGTTATTGCAACCTATATGATCCAGGCAGAGCCCATAATGCCAAGTGGCTACACTTGAAGCTTCTCAACATTTGACATCTCAAATCTCTTTGTTCCTGGGTGGCCATCCACAAGTCAGATACACAAGGTAAACCATAGAAATGGGCCTTCTGTAACCACTCAACACAAACCATTCCTTCCATTCCACCAGGTGATTCATTCACTTAGTTGTTTTATTAAACAAAACACAAGTCTATGACTTAGAAATATTCCATAGCATGAATATATTGCATCCTTGTTTTCTACTAGCTAAGCTAAGCATGATAGTAGTAGGAATCTTACTTAGGAAATTTCTACTAAGGTTTCATCGACTAGGATTTCCCATGGCATAGTTATACATAGCAAAAATTCCATGCAAGTCCTACTTTAGAAATATCACTAATGCATAGTGAAAATAATGGGACAAAAGTATGAAGCATCACTTGCCTTTTTGGTAGAGAAGATAAGTTCACTCCTTGATCTTGCAATATCACACTCTTCAAATCACTACAATTCAATCAAGCAAGACACAATTTCAATCTACCATTCAAGCAAACATCACATAAAATAATAGAAACAAAGCAATGCATGCAAGCATGCCAAAGATTGTTTTACTTGAAAAAGTGGTTTCTAATAGGTTATAAACATTCTAAAAACCTATTGGTCATTTTATATAAGTGGTAAAATCATTTGTAAAAGATTTTACTTATAATTCATTTTTAAACCAAATCAATATTTTATGTGGTTGAAAATGCCTTTAGCAAAGCAATAATCTTTTATAGGGTTCATCAAAATATATTTTTAAATCATAAAACCTTGTGTTTAGGGTCAGAGAGTTTAAATCAAAACATTTCCCAAAGGCTTTCCTCCAAAATCATTCTTAAACCATAATCAACATTTTTTATTTGGCTAGAAATGCTTTTATTCAAAGATTTATTCCTTAGCATATCAAGATAAGTTTTTAAAACCAAAAGTTGGTTTCTATGGTTAGTAGGTTCAAAACAATCCATTTGCTAAAGATTTTATCACAAAAATAATTTTAGAATGAATTTCATATTCAAATTATTCCTACACAAGTTTCTGCAAAAACAACCATTTTACCAGAAGCAATTCATTAAACAAAGTGCATGGTTAGAAAGTACTTGTCTTGCTGATTCCATTGATATAAAATTTGCAAAATTTGGACGTGTAGATTAAAAGTTATGCAATTTACAAAATCACATATCAAATTGAAATGTTTCTGTTTTTAAATCACACTCAAAGCCACGTGTCTGTTTTCCATCGGGCCATACCGATTCGTCTAGATCAGCAACGTGGACCGCAGGATTTAAAGTGAATCGTGCGGCACATGATCGATCTTACCCCTTCGATAAGTCGTTTTATTCTAACCAATGGATTAAGATCCAATGCTCCAGATCGTTTTGACCACGAACGGGCGGCGTTGGGTCAACGGCGAGCGGCGACGCGGTCAGACGGTGGCGGAGCCGGCGATACAGGAAGCAAAAGAGGTAGAGGAAAGGCTCACCGAGGTCGTCGTGGTGTGCTGATGCTCAACGATGCCGCAGTTGTCAAAGGGGCGCTCGGGGTCGACGTGGATTGCTCGTCGGAGAAGCTCCTGGCGACGGTGTGCTCGGGCGGACGACGTTGGCGACGCTACAAGGCTCGGAAAGGCAAAAGAAGTAGTTCATTAGATGCGTACGATGATCCTGGTTATGCGTGTGTCCACGAGGGGGAGAGGGGCGGTCGGTATTTACCACTGATGGTCGTCGGAGAGGAGGCAGACGGCGGCGGAGTATTGCCGATGTCGTAGTCGAGGCTACGGTGCTTGCGCGGGCAAGCCAAGGATGCTGAGAGGTGCAGGGGGCGATGGGGATCACGCTCGCGTGAAGCAAGGCTTGAGGGGGTGAGGGTGCTGGCCGGAATCGGAGCAGAGGCTCGTCGGAGCAGTGAGGGCGCGAGCTCAAATTGGGAACAACCCGATGGCAGAGAAGGAATGGGGTCTGGGGGGAAACAGAGAGGAGAGAGGGGCGATTTAGAGTGCATAATCTCTGGGCGGATTCAACGCTGCATTGACGCGAATTTAATAGTGGCTTGAATGACCGAGAACGGTAGGGAGAAGGAGGAAGCAGTCGCGGACGGGTGTAAACGAAGACTGATAGGTGGGGCAACGGTGTCAGTGTAAGAGAGAGAAAAGAGGAGGGGTCCAACGGTCAGTGGGTTTGTGGGTTCGTCTACGAGTGACAGAAAACGCTTCGCTCGGGGTGTGAGGAAGTGGGCTGGACTGGGCTAGCTGGGCTGGGCTGCTTTGTTTCATTTTTTTGTTCTGAATGTTTTTCTTTTTCCTTTTCTATTTATCTGTTTTGATTTTTATTCAAATCATTCAAATTCCTTTTAAATTCAAACCTTTGCCAAACTTTTTGTGTATTCAAATGCTGATTAATAATACATTCTGAAATCAAATTTAGAATAATTCTTTTATTCTTTTTAGGGTCTTTTATTTATTTTAAAAATAGACATTTGTCTTTATTTCAAATAGGTTTTAATGTATTTTAAAACTTTATTTGAAATCCAATTTTTTACCAACCTATTCAGTAGGTTTATTTATTTAATAGGGTCAAATAATTCACTTTGAATTATTTGGAATATTTTTAATATGATTTATTAATCATTTAAATTGGATATTTGCCTTTATTCCAATGAAATTAAATATTGTTTTAATTCCATAAATTTACTTAGATGATTTCCTTGATTCCATTTAAGTTAATTCAATGATTTTTAATCCACTTGGGTGAATTCAAATTATTTTCCCCTGATTTCATTAAACCATTCCATTAGGGATTTTTGTCTTCATTCAAATAGGATTAGAATTTAGTTAATGCCATTTTATTTTATTTAACAATTCTCTATCCTTTTATTTGGATTTGAATTATAACTTATTCTATTTGCTTATGGATAAGGCCAAGATTTAATTTGGTCTTTAATTATTCCTTATTTAATATTTCCTTCTTTATCTTATAAAATCCATATCTTTTTATTTCCAGATCCAAACTTGGTGATTCCAATTTGTGAAATCTTATTTGATATTTATTTATCCTTTTAAATATCTTTAGGATTATTTGCTCACCATTTGGTATGGATTTTAGATAAGTGCTTTATTATCTTTGGAAATTACTTTTCCTTATCTAATTAAATTCATAAGATTTTATCTATGGCTCCAAATTAAGTGAAACCAATTCATATGGTTTTATAATATTTCTATTTGTCATTCTTGATCATTTTGGAATGTTTTTTTGACCAATTTTATATGTTTCAAATCCATAGGCTTAGAGATATCTTTTGAAATGATTTTCTTCCAATAGGGTTTTAGGATTGTGGTTTATTTTCCAAGTGTTTAAATTTCCAGATGCAATTATGAAGAATGCATTTCACTTGATTTTAATTTAGTTGGTTTCAAACATTTAACCAAAGTTTGTTCAAGATGGGGTTTTAAGTTTCCATTTAGATACAAAAAGTTTCTTTTCACCCTAAATTTCAACAATCATTAATTTTGTTTATTTAATTTTCACATTACAAAATTTGGAAAATTTTGGGATGTGACAGGCTACCACCCTTAAAATAAATCTCATCCCGAGATTTGGGAAATATAGGGGTTACAAGTTGGCTCAAAGCAACTAGGGTACTACCACCCTTAAAAAAATTTCCAACTAGATTACATCTTGGTTTGCTTGGGGTCTTGATGATACTTTTCTGGGCAAACATCTGCATAGTGTCCTTTGTTTCCACACTTGAAACATGTGACAAGGTTGAGATCCTTCATAGGCTTTATCTTGTGCTTCATCTTTTCTGGACAATTGCTTGCATAATGTCCTTGGTTACCACAATTCTAACATGTGACAAGATTGAGCTCTTCTCGTATCTTCTGTGGACAAGTTGATACATAATGGCCTAGCTCTTTGCAGTTGTTGCACCACACTTGGTTAATCTCCTTATATTTATTCTTCTTCTCTGGACATTCATTGGCATAGTGTCCCATCTCTTTGCAATGGCAACACTGCACTTGACTTTTGTCCTTCTTCTTCTTGGGTTTCTCCAAAGCTAGGAGTGCTTCTAGTTCATGCTCTTCATATCTTATCTCAAAGGTGGAAAAGTTTCCTGGTCTCCTTGATCTTTTCCTTGGGTAATACATATGTCTCCTCTTTGGTCCATCAAATTGAGTCATATTGCATGGAGGTGCAAGCTGAGATTTTCCTTTGTCTTCATCCCTCTTGGTAGAAGTTGTTCTCTCATGGAAGTCTACAATCTGTTGTTTCACTCCACCTTGTTTCCTTTGTTGAACTATGGAATATATGGGGCATTGGTTAGGGGCATGATTATTTACTTCACATAGGAAACAAGTAGCTTGAGATGTGGGGCATTGATTAGTTGAATGTTTCTCTTCACAATTAGGGCATTGATCCTCGTGCTCTTTGGAAGTGTGATCCTTGTCTCCACAAACATTGCAAGCTTGGGTTCCTTCTAGAATATCATCCTTGACATCATTGTTATCACAAACTCCTTGGGAAGGGTTGTTTCCCATGTTGATCATTTGACTTGTCATCCTATGCAACAATTGGGTTTGGGTTTCCAAAAACTTTTGCATGGCTGGGTCTAAATCATTGTTGTTGGCCCAAAATTGAGTTGTCACTTGGTTCAAATGGGTTTGGGTTACTATGAGTTCTCTCATGTTGACCTCTTGGTTGTTGTTGTTGTTGCCACCATCCTTGATGTTGGAGTTTCTTGGAGTAGTCATCTGTTTGGGTTGGATTGGGATTAGAATAGGCAAAAGATTTCTAAGGAAGAATTCTAATCACACACATCACAATTCACACAAGCAATGTGCAAGCAATCACAAACAATCATTCCACTCAAACAACAATTTCCAAGCACATTTTTAGGCAACAAAATATTTTTGCTACACCACATAGGTTGGTGGGTTTGATTTAAACTAAATATGGTGGTCCAACTATATGGTTCACTTGAGATCATTCCATCCTTTTTAGTTGGTTCTTTTTTATCAATATCTTTGTATCCTTGGAGAATTTCTTGCATCTTGGTCACAAAACTTCAAAGGTGATGATGATTCCTTCTAAGTTGTGTTTCCTTAGTCTTCAATTCTTGAGTAACATTTCTTGTCTCACTTGTAGTCCTTAGTGATATCCAAGTTGAAGTCTTTGTTGAAATCACTTGAGTTGGTGAAGTCCTTTGCTCATGTTGAAGTCTTTGCTCATGGAGGAGGCTTTTTCCATCATGTTTGAAATAGACAAGATGTAGAATCAAAACCAAAATGGTTGAGGAAAGAGTTTACAAGATTGTTGGTAAATAAGTTTTGGAACAAATACAAATCCTATTTTTCTAAGGGGTTTTGTACAATCCTAGGGTTACAATCCTATAGGCAACACAATGCTCTGATACCATCTGTAGAGGTCCCAACCTTTAATAAGGTAGAGATCCCTGTGTTTACAATGCTAGTCTCTGGATCAATAGCTAGCATCCACAGTTAAGATGTAATATCAAGAAACAAAGGTCATAATACAACTTTATAATCAGGAATAAAGTAATTTATTACATCTTACATAGCTCATTTGGCTATCTCATTACAATGCAGCAGATTATAACAATAGCATGGGGTCCTTCATCTTCAAAGTGCCACAGGCAATCATGTTGGTTGTAGACTTCTAATCCTAATTAACACACTTCACTAACATTAAACAAACCTGCAACATAATAAGTTACAGCCATAAGGGTCAATACATTTGAATTGTATTGGCAAGTGATACTATGGTAGTATAGTGGAGTCTATCATCTATATGCATTTGGTTAAGTGGAGCTTAGGCTTGCTTTGCTCAAAATATATTTTCCTTATCTTTTGAAAACACTAAGTTTTTGTTTGTCAAAAATCACCCAAGGCATCTCCCAATAGAAATTGGTGATCCTTCAACCCTTGTTCAACCACAAAGTTTTAACTTAGAAATTGGGATGAGGAGATTCTTGATAGCTTCCATGTCTTGATGCTCAAATTGTCCTTTACCAGGGACATGGCTAAGTACTTAGATTTTTCAGTCTGCAGAGGTGGTGCACTTTCCCCACAAGACTTGGTTTCACCAAGACAAGATCTTTTAGAAGCCTTCCCTTAGACCAGAATGGACGCGCTCTAACCTATCAATCCCCTACCACCAACTGTCCATTTGGCTAAGTTATTGCAACCTATATGATCCAGGCAGAGCCCATAATGCCAAGTGGCTACACTTGAAGCTTCTCAACATTTGACATCTCAAATCTCTTTGTTCCTGGGTGGCCATCCACAAGTGAGATACACAAGGTAAACCATATAAATGGGCCTTGTGTAACCACTCAACACAAACCATTCCTTCCATTCCACCCAGGTGATTCATTCACTTAGTTGTTTTATTAAACAAAACACAAGTCTATGACTTAGAAATATTCCATAGCATGAATATATTCCACCCTTGTTTTCTACTAGCTAAGCTAAGCATGATAGTAGTAGGAATCTTACTTAGGAAATTTCTACTAAGGTTTCATCTACTAGGATTTCCCATGGCATAGTTATACTTAGCAAAAATTCCATGCAAGTCCTACTTTAGAAATATCACTAATGCATAGTGAAAATAATGGGACAAAAGTATGAAGCATCACTTGCCTTTTTGGTAGAGAAGATAAGTTCACTCCTTGATCTTGCAATATCACACTCTTCAAATCACTACAATTCAATCAAGCAAGGCACAATTTCAATCTACCATTCAAGCAAACATCACATAAAATAATAGAAACAAAGCAATGCATGCAAGCATGCCAAAGATTGATTTACTTGAAAAAGTGGTTTCTAATAGGTTATAAACATTCTAAAACACCTATTGGTCATTTTATATAAGTGGTAAAATCATTTGTAAAATATTTTACTTATAATTCATTTTTAAACCAAATCAATATTTTATGTGGTTGAAAATGCCTTTAGCAAAGCAATAATCTTTTATAGGGTTCATCAAAATATATTTTTAAATCATAAAACCTTGTGTTTAGGGTCAGAGAGTTTAAATCAAAACATTTCCCAAAGGTTTTCCTCCAAAATCATTCTTAAACCATAATCAACATTTTTTATTTGGCTAGAAATGCTTTTATTCAAAGATTTATTCCTTAGCATATCAAAATAAATTTTTAAAACCAAAAGTTGGTTTCTATGGTCAGTAGGTTCAAAACAATCCATTTGCCAAAGATTTTATCACAAAAATAATTTTAGAATGAATTTCATATTCAAATTATGCCTACACAAGTTTCTGCAAAAACAACCATTTTACCAGAAGCAATTCATTAAACAAAGTGCATGGTTAGAAATTACTTGTCTTGCTGATTCCATTGATATAAAATTTGGACGTGTAGATTAAAAGTTATGCAATTTACAAAATCACATATCAAATTGAAATGTTTCTGTTTTTAAATCACACTCAGAGCCACGTGTCTGTTTTCCATTGGGCCATACCGGTTTGTCTGGATCAGCAACGTGGACCGCAGGATTTAAAGTGAATTGTGCGGCACAGGATCGATCTTACCCCTTCGATAAGTCGTTCTATTCTAACCAATGGATCAAGATCCAATGCTCCAGATCGTTTTGACCACGAACGGGCGACGCTGGGTAAACGGCGAGCGGCGGCGCGGTCAGACGGTGGCGGAGCCGGCGATACAGGAAGCAAAAGAGGTAGAGGAAAGTCTCACCGAGGTCATCGTGGCGTGCTGATGCTCAACGATGTCGCAGTTGTCGAAGGGGCGCTTGGGGTCGACGTGGATTGCTCGTCGGAGAAGCTCCTGGCGACGGTGTGCTCGGGCGGACGACGTTGGCGACGCTATAAGGCTCGGAAAGGCAAGAGAAGTAGTCCATTAGATGCGTACGATGATCCTGGTTATGCGTGTGTCCACGAGAGGGAGAGGGGCGGTCGGTATTTACCACTGATGGTCGTCGGAGAGGAGGCAGACGGCGGCGGAGTATTGCCAATGTCGTAGTCAAGGCTACGGTGCTTGCGCGGGCAAGCCAAGGATGCTGAGAGGTGCAGGGGGCAATGGGGATCACGCTCGCGTGAAGCAAGGCTTGCGGGGGTGAGGGTGCTGGCCGGAATCGGAGCAGAGGCTCGTCGGAGCAGTGAGGGCGCGAGCTCGAATTGGGAACAGCCCGGTGGCAGAGAAGGAATGGGGTCTGGGGGGAAACGGAGAGGGGAGAGGGGCGATTTAGAGTGCATAATCTCTGGGCGGATTCAACGTTGCATTGACGCGAATTTAATAGTGGCTTGAATGACAGAGAACGCCAGGGAAAAGGAGGAAGCAGTCGCGGGCAGGTGTAAACGAAGACTGACAGGTGGGGCAACGGTGTCAGCGTAAGAGAGAGAAAAGAGGAGGGGTCCAACGGTCAGTGGGTTTGCGGGTTCGTGTGCGAGTGACAGAAAACGCTTCGCTCGAGGTGTGAGGAAGTGGGCTGGACTGCTTTGTTTCATTTTTTTTGTTCTGGATGTTTTTCTTTTTTCCTTTTCTATTTATCTATTTTTATTTTTATTCAAATCATTCAAACTCCTTTTAAATTCAAACCTTTGCCAAACTTTGTGTGTATTCAAATGCTGAGTAATAATACATTCTGAAATCAAATTTAGAATAATTCTTTTATTCTTTTTAGGGTCTTTTATTTATTTTAAAAATAGACATTTGTCTTTATTTCAAATAGGTTTTAATGTATTTTAAAACTTTATTTGAAATCCATTTTTTTACCAACCTATTCAGTAGGTTTATTTATTTAATAGGGTCAAATAATTCACTTTGAATTATTTGGAATATTTTTAATATGATTTATTAATCATTTAAATTGGATATTTGCCTTTATTCCAATGAAATTAAATATTGTTTTAATTCCATAAATTTACTTAGATGATTTCCTTGATTCCATTTAAGTTAATTCAATGATTTTTAATCCACTTGGGTGAATTCAAATTATTTTTCCCTGATTTCATTAAACCATTCCATTAGGGATTTTTGTCTTCATTCAAATAGGATTAGAATTTGGTTAATGCCATTTTATTTTATTTAACAATTCTCTATCCTTTTATTTGGATTTGAATTATAACTTATTCTATTTGCTTATGGATAAGGCCAAGATTTAATTTGGTCTTTAAATATTCCTTATTTAATATTTCCTTCTTTATCTTATAAAATCCATATCTTTTTATTTCGAGATCCAAACTTGGTGATTCCAATTTGTAAAATCTTATTTGATATTTATTTGTCCTTTTAAATATCTTTAGGATTATTTTCTCACCATTTGGTATGGATTTTAGATAAGTGCTTTATTAGCTTTGGAAATTACTTTTCCTTATCTTATTAAATTCATAAGATTTTATCTATGGCTCCAAATTAAGTGAAACCAATGCATATGGTTTTATAATATTTCTATTTGTCATTCTTGATCATTTTGGAATGTTTGTTTGACCAATTTTATATGGTTCAAATCCATAGGCTTAGAGATATCTTTTGAAATGATTATCTTCCAATAGGGTTTTAGGATTTTGGTTTATTTTCCAAGTGTTTAAATTTCCCAGGGTTTTAGTTGGTTTCAAACATTTAACCAAAGTTTGTTCAAGATGGGGTTTTGTAGGGGTCTCAACCTAATAAGGTAGATTCCTCCTGTGTTCTACAATGCTAGTCCCTGGATCAATAGCTAGCATCCACAGTTAAGATGTAATATCAAGGAACAAAGGTCATAATATAACTTTATAACCAGGAATAACATAAGATTATTACATCAAACATAGCTCATTTGGCTATTACATTACATTGCAGCGGAATAACTATAGTCATGGGGTCCTTCATCTTCAAAGTGCCACAGGCAGATGTTGGTTGTAGACTTTGTAATCCTAATCAATCAATCTTCACTAAAAACAATCAAACCTGCAACATACAAGTTACAACCACAAAGGGTCAATACATTTGAATTGTATTGGCAAGTGATACTATGGTAGTATAGTGGGGTCTATCATCTATATGCATTTGGCTAAGTGGAGTTGAGGCTTGCATTGCTCAAAATAGATTTTTCCTTAACATTTGAAAATACTAAGGTTTTGCTTTGACAAAATCATTTTTCTCAATCCAAGATTGAAGATCCTTTACAAGGCATCTCTCAATCAAAGATTGAATATTTCAAACAACCCTTATTCAATCCACAAGTTTTAACTTAGAAATTTGAATGATGAGATTCTTGATTGCTTCCATGTCTTGATGCTCAAATTGTCCTTTACCAGGGACATGGCTAAGTACTTAGATTTTACACTCTGCAGAGGTGGTGCACTTTCCCCACAAGACTTGGTTTCCCAAGACAAGATCTTTCAGAAGCTTTCCCTTAGACCAAAATGGACGCGTTCCATCCTATCAAACACTACCACCCACTGTCCATATGGCTAAGTTCTTGCAACCTATATGATCATGGCAGAGCCCATATTGCCAAGTGGTTGCACTTGAAGCTTCTCAACATTTGACATCTCAAATCTCTTTGTTCCTGGGTGGCAATCCACAAGTGAGATACACAAGGTCAACCATAAACATGGGCCTTGTGAACCACTCAACCAAAAACCACCAAGCAAGCCCATTCCACCCAGGTGATTCATTAACTTAGTTGTTTTATTACACTAAAACATAAGTCCTCAGACTTAGAATATTTTCCATAGTGTGAATATATATTCCACCCATGTTTTCTATTAGCTAGACTAAGCTTGATAGTAGTAGGAATCTTAACTTAGGAAAATCCTACTAAGGATTCATCTACTAGGTTTTCTTATAGTAAGGTTTATACTTAGCAAAATTTATGCAAGTTCTACTTAGCAAAATCACTAATGCATAGTGAAAGTAATGGGACAAAAGGTATGAAGAATCACTTGCCTTTTTGGTAGGGAATGGTGGTTCACTCCTTGATCTTGCTAGTCTCACACTTCACTACAAGTCAATCAAGCAAACACAAATTCAATTCACATTCCAAACCAAAGTCAAACAAACAATTTTTCACACACAAATTAATGGAATCTAAGTCATGCATAAGCATGCAAAGGATGGTTCTATTTGTAAGGATGGTCTCCACTAGGCTTCTAAACTTTGTAAGTTTCAAATTGGTCATTTACCAAAATGGCGAAGTCATTAGTTAGAGGGTTTTGCCCAAAAACTATTTTAAAATCCATTCAACATTTTATGTGGTGAAAAATGGCTTTATCAAACCAAAATCTTTAGGTTTCTCACCAAAAGTTTCTAACTCTCAAGAATTGGTGTTTTGGGTCAGTAGCTTTGAATCAAATTGTTTTCCCAAGGTTTTTATTCCAAAATCATTCTCATAAATAACCCATTATTTTTCTTTGGCTAGAAATGGACTAATTTATTTAATCCTTCCTAAACTTTTCCAAATCCATTTTCAAAACCATGAGTTGGTTCCTAGGGTTAGTGGGTTTACAACAAACCAATTTGTAAAGGTTTTAGCCTTAAAAACATTTTTAAACAATTTTTCTAATCTAAATAAGCATACAAATGAATCTGCAAAAACAAGCAAACAAGCAGATACTATTTGATAAACCAAGGGCATGGTTGGCTAGGTCTTGCTCTCCTGAATCCATTGATATAAAATTTGTAATTTTTGGACGTGTGGTTTGAAAGTTACAAGGGTTTGAAGTTTGCAATAAAATCTGATTCAAAAATCTCTTTTACTCAAACCAGTGACACGCGGCACGTTCTGATTCGCTGAAAACGGTTCGCGCGGATCGACTGACAGCAGCCGTTTGATTTAAGCCATATCGCACGGTTCAGAGCTAGCGTACCCTTTCAGTTAAATGGATCTATCGCACTCGTTGGATTTAAATCGAACGGCTACGGTGCGACTGACCAGAGGAGGGCGGCGCTAGCGGAGGCAGACGGCGGCGCGGGCTCTGGCGGCGAGATTGCTGGCGACACAGGGGGCTAGAGGGAGAGAGGGGTAGCTCACCAGGTTCGCAATGCAGCACTGATACTCAACGTGTTCTTGGTTGGTGGAGGGGCATACGGGGACGGGCAGGATTCCTCGCCGGAGTTGGTTCTGGCGACGGACGCACGCGGTCGAGGTCGAGGACTACACTAGGGATCACCCGGAGACAAACAAAACACACAGTCAGGAGCGCAGGGACACGGCGAAGGCGTGTGCGTGAACGAGAGGGGTCGGGGTAGTCAGGTTTACCAGAGAGGTTCCGTCGGAGTAGAGCCAGACGGTGGCGGTGTTGGGGGTTGTTGTTGCCGAGGCTCAGGGGCGCCCGCGGGTGAGCTGCAGCTGCAGAAGGGTCCGCTGGGGGTTGCTGATCACAGCTGCGTGCTTGAGGAGGCGGGAGGGGGCGTGTGCTGGCCGGAATCGACGAGAAGGGTCGTCGGAGACGGCGGCGGTGCAGAAGAAAATTGCGACAGCCTGGTGGCTCTCGAGGCGTGGGGTTTGGGGGGAGTGAAAGAGGAGGGGAATACGCTTTATCGTGCGTGATCACTGCAGGTTTTACTCGCGGCATTAAGGCGAATTAAGCCGGGGAAATCAAAGCCTGCAACGGTGAAGAACAGGTCGTGGGGGGTGTGGACGATGAACAGGGAAGAGTGGGGTCGGCTGGTCAGTGGAGGTGGAGCGAGGGGGAGGTCCACTGGTCAGTGTCACTATGGGTTAAAATCTGGGTGCAAATCGTTTTCTTTCGGGGAGAGGGGAAGCTGGGCTGCTGGGCATAGTTGGGCTTGGCTAGTTGGGTCAGGTCCGACTCTATTTTTTTCTTCCTGTAATCCTTTTCTTTTTCTAATTCTATTTCCTGTTTTGGATTTCAAACAAACAAACAACATTCAAACAAATCAAACCATCACCAGACTTTAAAAGTTTGAACTTTGTTTTGTTTAGTATCATGAACCAATATCCAATTTTAAATTAATAGTTTTAATAATAGGGTCCATTATTAATTAAACAAATAGATATACCAATTATTAAATTCATAGGTTTTGTTTTAATTCAAAGCTCCTCTTGAGAACTAAATAATTTTAAACCATTCAGTAGGTTGTACTTGAAAATAAGGAATATTTGGAAAGCTTGTTTAAAATAAGATAACATTTTTGTTATAGGGTCCATTAATAATTAAATAAAGTGGACCTTTAGTTATTTAATAAAATAGGGTTTGATTTAATTAATAGAATCTCCATTTGAAATCCAAATATTTTCAAAACTAAATCAGTAGGTTTTATTTGAAAATAAGGAATATTTGGAAACTTATTTAAAATAATTTAACAAGTTTTTATGTTTCAATTAAAATGGTAAAACCTTTTATTTAGATATAATTTGATATTAAATCCTTATTACTTTATTTAAATAATCCTTTACTATTTTTAATCAAAACAAAACATTTTATTTTAAACACTTGGCCAAGGTTTAATTTGGCTTTATAAATAATCTTTATTTATGAATCCACCTTTCTTTTGAAAACTAAATCTTTTATTAAAAGATTCTAAAATGGTATCTCCAAAATATTTTATTTTCCTTTATTTAAATGTTTATCTTTTTAAATCCCTTTAGGATTTTTATTTGATCAAAACTGGTTTGAAGTTCCATTTAAATTCAAAAAGTTTCTTCTGGCCCTGAAAATCAAACAAAGTTTTATTTTATTCATTTATTTTCACATTACAAGATTTGGAAAATCTTGGGATGTGACAGGCTACCACCCTTAAAATAAATCTCGTCCCGAGATTTGGGAAGGCTAGGGTTACAAGCAGGTTCAAAACAACTAGGGTACTACCACCCTTAAAATTTTCAAACAAAAATTACATATTGTCCTTCTTGGGATCCTGGGGAAAAATTCTCATGGGCAAACATTTGCATTGTGTCCTTTGTTTTCACACTTGAAACATGTGACAAGGCTGAGATCTTTTATAGGTTGGTTTATCTTGGGCTTCCTCTTTCCTGGACAGGAGTTTACATAGTGGCCTAGTTCCTTCATTTGAGACACATCACTTGGCTGATATCTTTCTTTTCCTTTGGTATCATTGCCTTTTGTTTGTTTCTTTGATTCTTCTTCTCTTCTGGGCATTCATTGGCATAGTGTCCCATCTCTTTGCAATTGTAACATTGCACTTGAGTAATATCCTTCTTGTTAGGTTTGGGGCATTTCTTCTTCTTTTTGGGTCTCTCCAAAGCTAGGAGTTCTTCTAGTTCATGTTCTTCATAGGTGGGAGATCTTTCTCTCTGCTTGGGGCATTGATCTTCATGTTCCTTGGATACATGATCCTTGTCTCCATAAGTATTGCTAGCTTGGGTTCCTTCTAGAATAGCATCTTTGTCATCCTTGTTGTTATTAGCTTTTTGGGAAAAGTTTTCTCCCATGTTGATCATTTGAGTAACCAATCCTTGCAACAATTGGGATTGAAGTTTCAAAATCCTTTGTATGGCTGGGTTTAGTCCATTGTTGTTGGCTAAAAGCTGAGTTGTAATTTGGCTCAACTGGTTTTGGTTTGCTATCAGTTCTCTCATGTTGTCCTCTTGGTTGTTGTTGTCATCAACCTTGATGTTGGAGTTTCTTGGAGTAGTCATCTGTTTGGGTTTGAAGGGAGATTAGAATAGGCAAGATATTTCTAAGGAATCAATTCTAATCACACACATCACAATTACACAAGCAGTATGCATGCAATCACAAAACAAACATTTCACTCAAACAACAAAGTTCAAGCACATACTTAGTCAACAAAATATTTTTGTTACACCACATAAGTTGGTGTGTTTATCTTAACTAATATATGGTGGTCCATCTATGTGGTTCACTTGTGATCTTTCCATCATTCTTGGTTGCTTCTTCTTACTTGAGATCATGGTTTCCTTGAGAAAAACTCTTGGTCACAAAACTTCAAATGATGTAGGTTCCTTCTAACTTTTGCATTCCCTCAGTCTCTAAATCTTGAGCAAGATTTCCTTGTCTTACTGGTAGTCCTTGGTGGTATCCAAGTTGGGAGTCCTTGGTGAATATGCTGAAGATGTTGAAGTCATTAGAGTTAAAGAAGTTGAAGTCATTAGAGTTGAAGAAGTTGAAGAAGTCCTTTGCACATGGTGTAGTCTTTGGCCATGGGTAGGTTTTTCCATCAAGTTTGAATTAGATGAGATGTAGAGTTGAAACCAAAAGGGTTGAGGAAAGAGTTTACAAGATTGTTTGTAAATAAGTTTTGGAACAAATACAACTCCTATTTTTCTAAGGGTTTTTGTCCAATCCTAGGTTTACAAATCCTACAGGCAACACAATGCTCTGATACCATCTGTAGGGGTCTCAACCTAATAAGGTAGATTCCTCCTGTGTTTTACAATGCTAGTCCCTGGATCAATAGCTAGCATCCACAGTTAAGATGTAATATCAAGGAACAAAGGTCATAATATAACTTTATAACCAGGAATAACATAAGATTATTACATCAAACATAGCTCATTTGGCTATTACATTACATTTCAGCGGAATAACTATAGTCATGGGGTCCTTCATCTTCAAAGTGCCACAGGCAGATGTTGGTTGTAGACTTTGTAATCCTAATCAATCAATCTTCACTAAAAACAATCAAACCTGCAACATACAAGTTACAGCCACAAAGGGTCAATACATTTGAATTGTATTGGCAAGTGATACTATGGTAGTATAGTGGGGTCTATCATCTATATGCATTTGGCTAAGTGGAGTTGAGGCTTGCATTGCTCAAAATAGATTTTTCCTTAACATTTGAAAATACTAAGTTTTTGCTTTGACAAAATCATTTTTCTCAATCCAAGATTGAAGATCCTTTACAAGGCATCTCTCAATCAAAGATTGAATATTTCAAACAACCCTTATTCAATCCACAAGTTTTAACTTAGAAATTTGAATGATGAGATTATTGATTGCTTCCATGTCTTGATGCTCAAATTTTCCTTTACCAGGGACATGGCTAAGTACTTAGATTTTACACTCTGCAGAGGTGGTGCACTTTCCCCACAAGACTTGGTTTCCCAAGACAAGATCTTTCAGAAGCTTTCCCTTAGACCAAAATGGACGCGTTCCATCCTATCAAACACTACCACCCACTGTCCATATGGCTAAGTTCTTGCAACCTATATGATCATGGCAGAGCCCATATTGCCAAGTGGTTGCACTTGAAGCTTCTCAACATTTGACATCTCAAATCTCTTTGTTCCTGGGTGGCAATCCACAAGTGAGATACACAAGGTCAACCATAAACATGGGCCTTGTGAACCACTCAACCAAAAACCACCAAGCAAGCCCATTCCACCCAGGTGATTCATTAACTTAGTTGTTTTATTACACTAAAACATAAGTCCTCAGACTTAGAATATTTTCCATAGTGTGAATATATATTCCACCCATGTTTTCTATTAGCTAGACTAAGATTGATAGTAGTAGGAATCTTAACTTAGGAAAATCCTACTAAGGATTCATCTACTAGGTTTTCTTATAGTAAGGTTTATACTTAGCAAAATTTATGCAAGTTCTACTTAGCAAAATCACTAATGCATAGTGAAAGTAATGGGACAAAAGGTATGAAGCATCACTTGCCTTTTTGGTAGGGAATGGTGGTTCACTCCTTGATCTTGCTAGTCTCACACTTCACTACAAGTCAATCAAGCAAACACAAATTCAATTCACATTCCAAACCAAAGTCAAACAAACAATTTTTCACACACAAATTAATGGAATCTAAGTCATGCATAAGCATGCAAAGGATGGTTCTATTTGTAAGGATGGTATCCACTAGGCTTCTAAACTTTGTAAGGTTCAAATTGGTCATTTACCAAAATGGCGAAGTCATTAGTTAGAGGGTTTTGCCCAAAAACTATTTTAAAATCCATTCAACATTTTATGTGGTGAAAAATGGCTTTATCAAACCAAAATCTTTAAATTTCTCACCAAAAGTTTCTAACTCTCAAGAATTGGTGTTTTGGGTCAGTAGCTTTGAATCAAATTGTTTTCCCAAGGTTTTTATTCCAAAATCATTCTCATAAATAACCCATTATTTTTCTTTGGCTAGAAATGGACTAATTCATTTAATCCTTCCTAAACTTTTCCAAATCCATTTTCAAAACCATGAGTTGGTTCCTAGGGTCAGTGGGTTTACAACAAACCAATTTGTAAAGGTTTTAGCCTTAAAAACATTTTTTAACAATTTTTCTAATCTAAATAAGCATACAAATGAATCTGCAAAAACAAGCAAACAAGCAGATACTATTTGCTAAACCAAGGGCATGGTTGGCTAGGTCTTGCTCTCCTGAATCCATTGATATAAAATTTGTAATTTTTGGACGTGTGGTTTGAAAGTTACAAGGGTTTGAATTTTGCAATAAAATCTGATTCAAAAATCTGTTTTACTCAAACCAGTGACACGCGGCACGTTCTGATTCGCTGAAAACGGTTCGCGCGGATCGACTGACAGCAACCGTTTGATTTAAGTCATATCGCACGGTTCAGAGCTAGCGTACCCTTTCAGTTAAATGGATCTATCGCACTCGTTGGATTTAAATCGAACGGCTACAGTGCGACTGACCAGAGGAGGGCGGCGCTAGGGGCGGCAGACGGTGGCGCGGGCTCTGGCGGCGAGGTTGCTGGTGACACAGGGGGCTAGAGGGAGAGAGGGGTAGCTCACCAGGTTCGCAATGCAGCACTGATACTCAACGTGTTCTTGGTTGGTGGAGGGGCGTACGGGGACGGGCAGGATTCCTCGCCGGAGTTGGTTCTGGCGACGGACGCACGCGGTCGAGGTCGAGGACTACGCTAGGGATCACCCGGAGACAAACAAAACACAAGTCAGGAGCGCAGGGACACGGCGAAGGCGTGTGCGTGAACGAGAGGGGTCGGGGTAGTCAGGTTTACCAGAGAGGTTCCGTCGGAGTAGAGCCAGACGGTGGCGGTGTTGGGGGTTGTTGTTGCCGAGGCTCAGGGGCGCCCGCGGGTGAGCTGCAGCTGCAGAAGGGTCTGCTGGGGGTTGCTGATCACAGCTGCGTGCTTGAGGAGGCAGGAGGGGACGTGTGCTGGCCGGAATCAGCGAGAAGGGTCGTCGGAGACTGCGGCGGTGCAGAAGAAAATTGCGACAGCCTGGTGGCTCTCGAGTCGTGGGGTTTGGGGGGAGTGAAAGAGGAGGGGAATACGCTTTATCGTGCGTGATCACTGCAGGTTTTACTCGCGGCATTAAGGCGAATTAAGCCGGGGAAATCAAAGCCTGCAACGGTGAAGAACAGGTCGTGGGGGGTGTGGACGATGAACAGGGAAGAGTGGGGTCGGCTGGTCAGTGGAGGTGGAGCGAGGGGGAGGTCCACTGGTCAGTGTCACTGTGGGTTAAAATCTGGGTGCAAATCGTTTTCTTTCGGGGAGAGGGGAAGCTAGGCTGCTGGGCATAGTTGGGCTTGGCCAGTTGGGTCAGGTCCGACTCTATTTTTTCTTCCTGTAATCCTTTTCTTTTTCTAATTCTATTTCCTGTTTTGGATTTCAAACAAACAAACAACATTCAAACAAATCAAACCATCACCAGACTTTGAAAGTTTGAACTTTGTTCTGTTTAGTATCATGAACCAATATCCAATTTTAAATTAATAGTTTTAATAATAGGGTCCATTATTAATTAAACAAATAGATATACCAATTATTAAATTCATAGGTTTTGTTTTAATTCAAAGCTCCTCTTGAGAACTAAATAATTTTAAACCATTCAGTAGGTTGTACTTGAAAATAAGGAATATTTGGAAAGCTTGTTTAAAATAAGATAACATTTTTGTTATAGGGTCCATTAATAATTAAATAAAGTGGACCTTTAGTTATTTAATAAAATAGGGTTTGATTTAATTAATAGAATCTCCATTTGAAATCCAAATATTTTCAAAACCAAATCAGTAGGTTTTATTTGAAAATAAGGAATATTTGGAAACTTATTTAAAATAATTTAACAAGTTTTTATGTTTCAATT
Source organism: Avena sativa (assembly GCA_916181665.1). Taxonomy (NCBI): domain Eukaryota; kingdom Viridiplantae; phylum Streptophyta; class Magnoliopsida; order Poales; family Poaceae; genus Avena; species Avena sativa. The sequence continues at coordinate 295,978,181 of OV702282.1, forward strand.
AAAATGGTAAAACCTTTTATTTAGATATAATTTGATATTAAATCCTTATTACTTTATTTAAATAATCCTTTACTATTTTTAATCAAAACAAAACATTTTATTTTAAACACTTGGCCAAGGTTTAATTTGGCTTTATAAATAATCTTTATTTATGAATCCACCTTTCTTTTGAAAACTAAATCTTTTATTAAAAGATTCCAAAATGGTATCTCCAAAATATTTTATTTTCCTTTATTTAAAATGTTTATCTTTTTAAATCCCTTTAGGATTTTTATTTGATCAAAACTGGTTTGAAGTTCCATTTAAATTCAAAAAGTTTCTTCTGGCCCTGAAAATCAAACAAAGTTTTATTTTATTCATTTATTTTCACATTACAAGATTTGGAAAATCTTGGGATGTGACAGGTTTTAAGTTTCCATTTAGATACAAAAAGTTTCTTTTCACCCTAAATTTCAACAATCATTAATTTTGTTTATTTAATTTTCACATTACAAAATTTGGAAAATTTTGGGATGTGACACCTTGAAGCCCCAAAGGTCCTTCCTCTCAAACTTGGTGAGGGGAAGCATCATGATGCTAGGAAGCGGAAGATTGAGCACACTAGTGAGCTCAATAAGACGAGTGCCAAAACGAGTTCCCTTGAACTCTTCAGCCGTGCTGATAGTAACATTAGGCATCTATTTTTTTAAGATAGAAAAAGTTAGAATCAACATTAATAGAGATACACAAGTCAAGGTAACACAAGCATATTATTTGCAATCAAACACAAGTCATGGCATACATAAATCCATTACAAGCATACAAGGTTCAACCTAACTTAGACAAAATTTTGGAAATAAAATGATAAGTGTGGTGGTCCAACTAATTAAGTACGTTACAACTCTCACTCACTAGACAAAATGGCTATCAAAGCATCCTTAGTAGCCATCTGCCTATCTTGTTCACAAGATTCCAAAATCAAGTCTATGATGTCTTCCCTTAGTTGTTGGTTGGTAGTTTCCAACTCTTGGGTATGTTTCTTTTCTTCTCTAAGGTCATTTTGGGTGTTGAGCATTCTGCACTTGAGTCTATCACCAAGCTCTTTGATGGCCTTCCAAGCTGCATCCCTTACAGAATCAAAGAATGTGGTGTGCATCACTGAGTTGGTAACCATGCAGAATCCTGATTCCTTGTGGTTGTCTTCCTTGTTTTTGTACAAGTGAAGTTGCACCCACCAATATTCTTCTCCTTCATCCATTACAGGGAAACCTTTGTACACAGCTGCACCATGTATCCCCATGGTAACCATAAGGTTCTTGAGGGCCTTTGGAAATTCAGTCTCACACTCTAGGGTCATAGTCATGAGTGGTCCCTTCCTTACAGCTTTGTTGATGGAGTTCATCTGCAAAGAGAGATGAGAAAGAAGAATTAGAAAAGTTTACGAGAAGAAAAAGACAAGTGTGGAAATTGTTGAAATTTTTTCCTTAGTGGTTTCTAATCCAATCCTAGGGTCATAATCCTATAGGCAACACAGTGCTCTGATACCATCTGTAAGATCCCTCCCTTTATAAAGGTAAGGACCCCTGTGATTGCAATGCTAGTCCCTGGATCAATGCTAGCATCCACAGTTTTAGATGAAGTACACAGAAACAAAGGCCATTGTTACATATCATTCCAGAGACAAACATAGTCTTTTACAAACTCCATGACCATAGGCCTAATACAAGAGTTCAATTTTAGAATAAGATAAATAAGTCTTCATCTTCATGTGCCACAGGCAAGCATGTTGAGTGTAGACTCATAACCCCTAATCATCATCAGAATAACCTGCAACATAACAAGTTACAGCCACAGTGGGTCAATACATTGGAATAGTATTGGCAAGTGATACCTTAGTATAAGATTAGCATATAGACACTACATGAATTTGGCTAAGTGTAGCTTAGGCTTGCTTTGCTAGAAATAGGTTTTACCTATTAGTTGAAAACACTAAGTTTTTCTTTGACAAAACTTTCCCCAAGTAATCACCAATAGAAATTGGTGAACCTTCACCCTTGTTCAACCACAAGTTTTAACTTAGAAAATTGGGATGAGGAGATTCTTGATAGCTTCCATGTTTTGATGCTCAAGTTGTCCAATACCAGGGACATGGCTAAGTACTTAGATTCTTCCATCTGCAGAGGTTGTGCACTTTCCCCACAAGACTTGATTTTCACCAAGACATGACCTTTCAGAAGCCTTCCCTTAGACCAAATGTACGCGCTCCAAACCTATCATCCCACTACCACCAACTGTCCAAATGGCTAAGTTATTGCAACCTATATGATCCAGGCAGAGCCCATATTGCCATGTGGTTGCACTAGAAGATTCTTAACATTTGGCATCTCAAATCCCTTTGTTCCTGGGTGGCTTTCCACAAGTGAGATACACAAGGTAAACCATAGAAATGGGCCTTGTGTAACCACTCAACACAAACCATTCTTTCCATTCCACCCAGGTGTTTCATTCACTTAGTTGTTTTATTAAGCAAAAGCATAAGTCAATGACTTAGAAATATTTCACATAGCATGAATATAATTCCCCCTTGTTTGCTAGTAGCTAGGCTAAGCATGGCATTAGTAAGCATCCTAACTTAGAGGAAATTCTAACAATTCTACAACTACTAGGATTTCCCAAGCATAACATATAGTTACTTAGCAAAATATTCATGCAAGTCCTATACAAAATATTTCTAATGCATAGGTAAAAATATAGGAATAAAACATGAAGCACCACTTGCCTTGGTAGTTTGGGGAGTAGCAACAATCTTCACAACCACAATCACTATTAGCACCAAAATCTACACATAAAATAATGGCACCAAAATCACATATCAAAAATATACAAACAAAAATATATGAATGCATGCAAATGCCATGTGATGATTTTTCTACACCAAACAAGACAAGTATACAGTACTGAAACAAAAACAATTCCAAGATACTCAAAATAAACTATATTTGATCTTTAAAACATTTTTCAAATAGTTTCCATACTCAAATTATGCCTACAAATGTTTCTGCAAAAATAACCATTTTTACAAAGGAAAAACATTAAACACATTGCATAAACAGGTAGGATTTTCTCTCCTGAGTCCAATGATATAAAGTTTGCAAAATTTGAACGTGGGGATCAAAATTTATGAATTTTGCAAGTTTGAATCACTAATAGATCTAAATTCTGATTTTAAAACAAAGAACTAGCCACGCGGCAGCGTCTGATTGGCTGATACCGTTTCGCACCGGATCACACTCGTGGACCGTCAGATCTAACTTAACACGTACGGCTCAGATCGTCACTTACCGATTCGTTTCAGATCTAATCTAGAGCGTTGGATCTAGATCCTATGGCTGCTAAGCATGCGACCAAGGATGGGTGGCGCGGCACTGCCAGAGAAGTTGCCGGCGATTTAGGTCGCGCGGGGAGGAGTGGGGATGCTTACTGGGTTCGTGTGGTTGCTGCGGTGCTCGAGGCGGTCGAGGGAGGGATAGGGGCGCACGGACTCGACCGCTATTGCTCGCCGGAGAACCTACTGCTGTCGGTTACGGTTGCTCGTCGTCGTTGGCGAAGATATAGATCGCGCCTGGCAAAACGGATGGTGTCATTAGACGCGCACAAGCCTGGCGAACACGCGAGCATCAAAGAGAGGAAAAGGGGCGGTCGGAGCTTACGGGGAGAACTCGCCGGAGTGGACGTGGTCGTCGGTGGCGTTCTGGTGTTGACGCTGGCGAGGCTCTGGATGGCCCTAGCATGCACCAATGGGGTTAAACGATGCGCACGGTTGCGAAGATCATTCTGGCAAGTTTAAAAGGCAAGGGGCGAAGTGTGCTCACCTAAATTCACCGCCGGAGTCCGTCGGTACAGCGGCGTTGCAACGCGAAATTGTGGCAGCCTGGTGGCGGAGCGAGCGTGTGGTGTGAGGGGAAATGGCCGTGGTGAAGAGGAGATTAAATAGCCAGGAGCGGGGCGGCGATTACTCCCTGCATCAATGGGATTTAAGCGAGCAATGACTGCAGCAAGGTAACGACGGAGCGACTCAGCCGCGTGTTGATTGAGGACGAAGTTGACGGGGCACGATGGGGTCAAGCTGTCAGCGGGTGGGTGCACGCGGCTGCGGTGAGAAACAGAGGGAAAAGAAAACCTCGGGTGGGCTGCTTTGTCTGTTGGGCTGAAAGAGTGGCGCCAGGCCCAGTTCTGTTTTCTAATCCTTTTTCTTTTTCTAAATCTATTTTTAGGAATCCTTTTCAAATAAATTCAAAAGCATTGGAATTCCAAATCTTTCTAGACTTTTATAAAGTGAAACCTGCATAATTTTGAGTATAAAACCATGCTGTCTCACTGGACTAGTTTTGAAATTTTAAAATAAACAGTGCCTTAGCTCAAGATTTGATAAAGATTTGAAAATGGTTTTAAAACCATTATTTGTTTTGGAAAATTTTGTCCAAGCTTGGAACTCAACCACACCATCTCATGAACAAACAATCCTTGGTTTGAAACAAATATTCTCTCTCTGGAAAGTAGCATTGGATCAATGCTTGCTTACATAAAATAATAAGCACCCAAATGCTTCTGTTTTTGTAATGACTTTGAAATTGATCCCTGAATGATTATGCATGCATGGATGATATGCAAACTTTTGAAAAACATGATTTTAGGGATGTTACATCTTGCATCTCCCTGTCCCCCTCTAATCCCTTATCTTTGTTAGTGGGTTGTTTTTTTAACTTTGTGTGAGGTTGGAAGCTGCAGGAGCTTAAGAACCTGAATGGTTTGTTGTTTTGTTATGTTATCTATTGATAGTGGAACCCGACCCTTATTTTGGGGATTGTATGGGGGGGGGGGGTAATGGTAAGCCACATCCCTTCCAAAACTGTCAAATTCTATTTGTTCGATCATGCTAGAATTTATGAGTTCAGATAAATAACTCTCACCGAGTTCCTTTAAGCTCCGTCCATCTGCCGGCATCCCTTCCAAAATTGTCAAATTATATTTGTTCGATCTCGAATGCTTCGCCAGGAATCGGCATGCTTCTGCCGCATGCTCGTCAAATCACAGGTATGGCTTCAGATCCCTCCGTGAGATGTGTCACTTTCCCTCGCTCTCTGAATGATTTGTTTCCCCTGAAATCAGTTCCTCTAGCGCCATATATACCTCCGGATCATGTTCATGACCAATTCAGTCTCGTGCGATCCCTGACACTCCTGGATGAGACCTGGACGATGGTGGGATTGAGTTTCCTATTCGGATGCGCCTAGAATTTTGGGTTCATCTCCTGGGTTGATGGTGTTGCAAACACTGTTAGTTGCTGTTGGGGAGATACCCGATCACGCCACGTGTTCCTCATCTGTGGGTGGAGGGTCGACAAACCCTAGCATGAGGGGGGGTACATATCCCCGCATCTCCTGCCCCTAGTCTGGTCTATCCCGACTCCTATCGCACTTCTGGTCTGCTCCCAGATCTCCATCTCCGAATTCCCCTTATGTTATTTCCTTTAATTGGTGGAAGGGCAAGGTTGCTGATGATTTGCGATCCTTTGCTCAAGTCGTCGCCTCTATGGCTGTGACACCCTCGGGATTAGGGCTAGACAAATCCCAGACCTCCGTCTGATATAAGCCTAACCTAAATCTCGAAAGCGTATAGAGAGAGAATTGATAACGCAACAGTGACCCTACGACACAAAAATTATTATATCAAGCTCATAACTGAGCAGAGAACCAAAATATTATAAGCAGAGGTCATTGACCACAAACATCAAACAACGGAAGGCAAATTATGCTATTTATAGCAAACTTAAAAAATGTCCTCAGAGGCCTGAAGCATAACGATGACGTCCAATCCATAGATCCCAGACTGCCGACTGGGAACTCCAAGCTACTCGTCGATGTTGATGCCGTAAAGAACTCATCTTCTTATGGTAGCACTTACTCTGCTGCAAAAGTATCAACGAAGCAAGGGTGAGTACAGGGTGTACTGCGCAAGACTTATGGCTGGTGGAGTTATTTTGCATAAATCCATCTTTGTTTTGTAAAACAAGAGGGAGAAGAATCTCGACTAATCAAAATATTTTAAAAGGAGATAAGAGAGCGGTATCTCCAACTTTGATCATCTCTTGATATCCACCGAATCATCATCAGATGAACCTATCTAGGATCACCCCCTCGTACCCATGAGGAAGCATCCGTAAGCACACATTATTTAACTTGCCAAGTTTTATGATTAGGTTCAAGTTCTCTATGATCTTCACGTCCATTCCCAAGTCGTCCATAACCGCGGACGCGGCTTTTCGAAAAGATTAATAACCCTGCATGGGTGTACAACTTTACCCACACGTACCAACCGATTCTTAATGCCAATTAACATTAGCCCTCTTCCTGGGAAGGCCGGCAGAGAGTGGTTGACCACGACCTTTACCTTGCTTTCGCCGAGACCATGAGTCACGCACTAGGGAGATGCCGCCGTAACGGGTCGAGTCCCGAAGCCGGTCCCTAATGATGTGTGCGGGGTTCAAGATTACGGATGCCGGGCATCTCTTGTTCTCGGCCACGCTTACCTACCTGTTATGAATGCACCTCCTTCACCTCCATTCAAGAACATCCAAGATGCGTATGTCGAATGGAAAGCCCAAACTATGTGACTCATGGAATCTACTCAGCAAGTTAGTTGGTCGAGGGGGTTTCCAGGCCCCTGTGTGGCTGTACGCTCATCTTGGTTCAAGAGGCAAGAACATCGGGTCCTAAGGGTGGCAAGTATGGGACTGCAAAAACCACAACCCATGTGGCCTCCCATACAAGCCTTAGCATGTTTATTATCCATCTCTGATCATACCACATCATCCTATCATACTAGGTTCATTCGCAGCTCTAATTCATTTACCGGATGGACCAGTGGTAACAGCTAAGCATGGCTAAGCACAACAGATGTAATAGCTCTACAACGCTTCACAAACTCAAACCCTAGTTATGCTAGGAGCAGTGGATCAGGGAATTTAGGCTAAAAGGGAACATGCATTAGATATGATTACTCTATCTATCGATAAAAGACTTCAGAATCGTATGCGCATGGCAAGAATGAAATACTTTGAAAGCATAGGATTCATATGTATGTGTGGGGCTTCGCTTGCCTTTGCCAGTTGATATCCATAAAGCAGAACTTCAGACATTTGGTTCTTGACTTGATTACAGTTGGTCAAGTATTGGTCTTCGAGCTTCGATAGTGTTGATCTCAGGCTTTAGTCTTAGACTTGATCTTGATTCCGATATCGTATTCTACCGGGGAGGAACCAAACACCGGAAAGAAAGGAAGACAATCAACACATGGCTTCAATGCAATGATCAAGCAAGGATGATGATATGACAAGTTAAATTGTATCGAAATGTAACCCTAAAGTATGCTCGACAATTTAATCGGGGTTCCGAGGGGTGCAAACCCTAAAACAGGGAAACTCCGGAATCACCTGTGAGGTTACTATGTTCTTCTAATTATACTTGTCATGAAAGTTGTTGAATAATTCATGATTATTATACTATGAGATAGATCTCATTTTTCTAAACATTTTGATATATTATTTGTATTTTTCTGATTTAAAATGATTAAGTTATGAATTTCTCCATTATTAATTCATTTGAAATCATTTTTCGAATATTATAAAACAATTTATATTTTGGATTTACTTTTAACATTTTATTAAACAGAAAACATTTCTAAATATATTTATCTCACTTACATCTAGACCCCACCTGTCAGGTTATTTTTTAATTACAGAAAACAATTTACAACATAATAAATAAAACAAAAAGGGACTTATGATGCCATGTTGATGTCATGCTGACGTCAGCAATGGTGGTCTCTCAGATCGAGCACAACGCGGGCGATTGAGGGCATGCGGGGATGCGGGAGCTGGTGCGCTGGATAGAGGGAAGAGAGGCGAGTCGAACCGTGGTGGCGCCGCCCTCGAAAATGGTCGTCGGAGCTTAGCCGGCGACGACAAACGGCGGTGCTCACAGGCACACGTCGTGGGGATGATTCAGGAAGCAAACAAGGGAGCGGAGGGTACTGGCGGACTCCTAAGCTCACCGTGATACTCGTGGAGGGCTCGGGGAGCTCGGAGGTGGCCGGAATCAGTGGCGCGCACGGCGACCGGAGCGCGGGAGGGAGCTATCAATTGCGGCGCCTGGGGCTTCACCGGCTTGCGTGGTTGGACGAGGTGAACGAGGACTCCACGGCGGTCACGACGGTGGCCTCGGAATGACGAGGGGTGGTCGGAAACTGCGGGGCGCCGGCGATGTCTGGGCTAGGGTTCGTCGGTCAAAGATAAATTGGGGATAATAGGGGATCTAGGGTTCGTCCAAAGGCGCGAGGGGGTCTTATAGATGCTCAGGGAGGCGGTAGCGTGCATCGTGGCGCCGACGGGGATCCTGGCATGGCTGAACGGCGACGACTAAGACACGCAGCAGCTTCTGCTCGGCGTCCTTTTGGCTGGAGGTTGAAGAAAAGAGAAAGAAAGGTGAATGGGTACCGGGCCAGGGAATTGGGCCAGGTGGGCCGAGTTGGCTGCAAAGCTACGCGCTGAGCGGCAGAGAGCAAGGAAAGAGGGGCTGGGCTCAGCCCAGTTAGGCTTAGGGATAGTTTTTCTTTCTAAAACAATTTTCTTTTTCTGTTTTTGTACTTTCTCTTTTGTAATTTCAAATCCAAATCTGTTTTGAATAATTTCAAAACGCATAGACTTTTATAAATATTTAAAATACCATGGGGACCCTTAATAACCATTTGGGTTCCAACTTTTTATACTTTTCAAATGTATCAGAACCATTTTGAATATGTTTCAAATAGGAAGGGGGAAGCTAAGGTTAGGGTTTTGCGAATATATTTGTTGTATACATTTTTAGGATGATGCTCATGCTATGCACATTCAAACCCTAATGTCTGTTTAGAAAAATTATGGTTGTTACAATGGCGATGGGACATGGGAGAGGGAGATTTGGCGGCAGGGGAAACATGGCTCAAGTGAATGCCGCCCGTGGGCGTGTCTATGGGCACAATGTTTGGCAGAGGGATGATGTCCTCTAATAACGTGCATGGCTCGGGCTCACAGCAGTCTGGAGATCGTTGGGAGATTGCTGCTCGTGAATCGGAGCAGCGCCGCCAAGATGCTGCATCTACCGATGGATCTGGTAAAAACATCTCTACTGGGCAGCCTTCTTCTGCTAGTGATTTTCCTTGTGCCAACTGTAACATTCTGGGGCATCTCATGGCTAAGTGTCCTACCATTAGATGTGAAAGGTGCAAAAAGCTAGGTCACATTAGTTAGATTTGTCAGGATGTGCTTCCCTGGGAATGTGTTCCTGCTACGTGTGGATTTCAGACACCTAGCTTGGGGTTTTTCTACATGCCTGACTCGAGCACCTCTAAGAAGAACAAAGAGACATCTAGCAGTGTAGTGATCACTGTTATTGAAGGAGTAGCCACTTCTAGGGAGATTAAACAAGAATTTAACCTAATTTTCAGTGATAGCTGGAGATGTACTACAAGATCAATTGGGCCTAGATAGTAATCATGAGGTTCCCTAATCCGAAGGAAGTGGAACATGCTGTCTACTATGGAGCCTCAATGCGCTTGAAGATTGTTGATGCTTCTGTCAAAATGTCTACGTGGACTGCTTCGGTTGGGGCAAAAGCTGCTCTGCAGAAAGCTTGGGTGAGGATTAGTAACATTCTCATAGACAAGAGAACTGAAGGAAATGCTTTTTATGCTGGCTCTCTTGTTGGCGTCTCTCTTGATCTAGACAGTTCCACTCTGCACAAATCTGAATTTGTGATTGTTCTGATTGGATGTAGAGATGCGGAGCTCATTCCTGCAAGTGTTGAAGGCTGCATGGGAGACAATTTTATGATTTATTTTATGAGGTGGACAAGGTGGTTGTGGGTGGGCTTCCTAAACAGACTAGCTCTATTCCTGTTGGTGGCCATGGGGCTCCATCTCCCAAGAGATCAAGGATAGATCAAAGCTTGACTGCAACTAAAGAGGCATCTGGCTCTGAATAGATCTATGGGAGTTAGACTGATTCTGTCAAGCAACACAAAAATCAAAATGTGATGACTATGGTTAATGAGCATGAGCAAGAGTCTGAGGAATATAGTGCCATGGGAAATGAACTCCTGATTGAAACCATTGCTAGAGAACATGAGGAATCACTTTCTGGTATGGATTCACCTTCTAACAAGTGGCTTATTCCTTGTCCCATCCTTTATAATTCAAATAATTATCCTTCACCTTCTTCTACTGCCAAATTTTCAAATACTCTCCCTTTTGATGCTTGGCCATCTCTGCCTAAGATTACTGAAATTTCTGATGATTCCTCATCACCTTTGAGTGGGGACCCTGCTTATTCAGTTCAATCACCTAACTCATCTCCCATGGAAGGTATCACTACTAAAGGAAATGATTATATGGAGGAGAGGTTCGGCACCAGGCTCCAGGCTCAGTCTAATATGCATGTGATGGACAAGGTGGCTATGATTTCTAATAGGAGGAATTTGGAAGGTAATCATGACATCCCCCTGATCCTTTAGCCTCAAATTCCTTTGCTGCTCTATCTGATAATGAATTAATGCTTAGAGATTTGAAAATGGGTGTGAATATTTCTGATAATGATTTTGCTCCTATTAATCTGGTTAGAGAGTTAGAGATTGCTAGAAAATAGCTCTGTGATAAACATTCTCCTGTTATTAACAATGATACTCATCTCCTATACATTGAGAATAATACTGGCTCCAGTACTCCCCTATCTATGTAATGGGCTGAGGATTTTGATAATGATGAGCCACCTTTTACCTTGGTTAAGAGTAGGAAAAGAAAGAATTCTAGGAGGAAAGTTAATGTTTCTGTGCATGTTTCTAGGACCTTTACTAGGAGCCAGAAAAATAATACTGGAGATGGTGGTAACTCTGCCTTGCCTCCTAGCAGAGTTACCACAAAAAATCTAAACCACAACATTTTAAATGAAAGGAGCCTTTTTCAATAGTAGAGGGGTTGGTAAGAAAGGTGTTATCTCCTGCCTGAAAGACATGATGTATGATTATTCCTTAGATTTTATTTGGATTCAATAAACTATGAAACAAGATTACAAAATGAGCTTTTTTAGAAAGTTGGATCCTGGCAACAATTATTTTTGGAAGTGTTCTCCCTCAGTAGGCAAGTCTGGTGGTATCCTTTGTGGCATAAAGATTGATTCCTTGGATTTTAATGCTTGCAAAATTGGTAAATACATGCTACATTTTGTGATGTGGGATAAAAATAAAAAATGCAATTGGGGTTTGATTGTTGTTTATGGTGCTGCTCATGAAGAATTTAAATCTGATTTCTTAACTGAGTTGGCTTCCTTTTGTCATGGAAATCTTATGCCTTATATTGTTGGTGGAGATTTTAATATTCTTGACACAGAGGTGAGAAGAATACCACCTTTGTGCATAATCATTCGACTGATTTTTTTAACTCTGTGATTCATACTCATGGCCTTAGAGAGATTTTTATGCATGGAGGAAAGTTTACTTGGTCTAATAAACATGCCTCCCCTACTCTCGAAAAATTAGATAGAGTGCTTATGTCTCCTGATTGGGAGGATCTTTTCCCTTTGGTGACTATTAGGAAGTTGGTCAGAGATGTTTCTGATCACAATGCCTTGCTTTTGGATTCTGGCAATAGTCCTAATATTCTCTCCAAATCTAGATATTTTCGTTTTGATATCTCCTCGCTCGCTAATGATGATTTTCTCCCTTTAGTGGAGGACATTTGGAATAAACATGTGAATAGTTCTGATCCCATTGAAGTTCTGAACATTAAGCTGAAAAGGTTCAAGAAATATTTCAAAGGCTGGGGGTCTAATTTGTTTGGGCATATTAGGAAAAGAAAAATTGAATTAAAAGATGAGTTAAACTCCATAGAATTGATTGAAGGGGAGAGGGAGCTTCCTTTAGATCTATGTGAGAGGAAGACCACTATTCTGGTAGAGTTGATGAATATCTATGCAGAGGAAGAAATGCAATGGTACCAAAAATCTCATCAGAAATGGCTTCCGGAAGGAGCTACCGAACCCTCCAATTGAGGGAGAGCGTGATGGAGAGTATGACACGGATCGCGGACGGTTTGACAACCGGGCTAAAAGTCTCATCGAAGTCAATGCCAGGAGGCTGGGGGAAGCCACGAAGTACCCAACATGCCTTGTATCGATCAGGATATCCGTCGGGGTTAAACTTGTGGTGGAAAACCCATTTTCCAATGATGATGTTGGCCTTGGAAGGATTAGGCACGAGGTCCCACGTATTGTTGGACATGAGTGATCCGAACTCAGCCTTCATAGCGTCATGCCGATTTGGAGTCCTTGATCGCAGGCCGGACCGTTTTAGGGATTAGAGAGAGGATGCATGTGACCATGGTGTTGAGGTTGAGGCACTACCGTGGTCCGATGATCTTGCCGGCTTGACGTTGTGTCACCATGCGAGAAGTGGGTGGTGGTGAAGGGGAACGAGGTGGCGAGGCCGTCGTGGATCTCGGTGCAGAGGATGCTAAGGGTGGTGTGACCAAAGGAGGCGACGAGTGGGCAGCAGACATAGCCGATGGAGTGGCAGCGGGCGAGACAGTCGTGGCAGGAGAGCTAGGCGTGACAGGTTCTCGAGTTGTCGCGGCAGGGGATGGTGTCGTGTGCTATCGTGGGAAAGCGCGCGTATGTGTCAGGGTTGGGATGATCATGTCGATGTCGTCATCCGAGGGGAGTGCCATGGTGTGTTCCTGTAGGAAATCATATGAATGCGCAATGTTCGTTTTGGCGAACGGGAAGTTAGTCTCATAAAAATGACATGTAGAGATATTATGATGTGGCGAGTCTCTATGTACATACACCGATATCATTTGTGATTGGATGCATAACCGAGAAAATGCACTGGGTAGAACGAGGAGACAACTTATGCAGCTGATACGTCCAAAACGTATCTACTTTCCTGAACACTTTTGCTATTGTTTCTCCTCTAAACTTGTGTGATTTGGATACAACTAACACGGACTGACGCAATTTTCAGCAGAATTACCTTGGTGTCTAGTTTTTGTGAAGAAAATCAGCTATCAGGAAAAATCCCGAAAAGTATGCCAAAAATCCTATTTCACCAGAAGATCCACGGAGCCAGAATACGAGACGGAGGAGAGCCCTGGGTGGCCCACCCCGTGCCGCGCGGGTTGGCCCACCCCGCGCCTGGGAGGGGTGTGGCCAGCCCAGGCACCCCCTCGGCCCCTCTCTTCGCCTATAAGATGCCTTCTGACCTAAAAACTCAGGGGGGGGGGGGGTTCGACGTTTTTCCATAAAGAGTTCCGCTGCGCCGCCACCACCAGAAACAACTATTCGGATCCAGAAACTCCGTTCTGGCACCCTGCCGAGACGGGGAATTTGGGGAGGATCATCGTCATCGTCATCAACAACGCCTCTCCCTCAACCATCAATGTTTCCCTCATCCATGAGTGAGTAATCCCCCACTGTAGGCTATGGGGGTGGTAGGGATTGGATGAGTTCTATCTTGTAATCGAATAAGATTGTTAGGGCATGGTGCCTAGTATCTATATTAGTGCTATTTTACTTTGTTGCAACTTGTTGTGCTTAATGCTTGTCACTAGGGCCCGAGTGCCATGATCTTAGATCTGAACTTATTATTGAATCATTATGATAGTATTGTTTGTGATCTTCTCTGCAAGTTGCGTACACATATCATTATCCGGATCCAAAGGCCCCGAAGTGACAGAAATTGGGACAAGCGGAGGGGACGGATGTGATGTGAGGATCACATGTGTTCACGGAGTGTTAATGCTTTGCTTTGGTGCTCTGTTAAAAAGAGCACCTTAATTGCCAGTAGTTCCCTTGAGGCCCTGCCGCCACGGGCTGGCAGGACAAAAGATGTTGTGCAAGTTCTCATTGCGAGCATGCATGACTATATATGGAGCACATGCCTATGATTGTTTAGTACTTGGGTGCTTATTCTTATTTATCTGCAATTGTGCTAGATCTTGAAGTTACATGTTTAGACTCGTCCATGCAATGCCCGTACATACATCCCTATGCCTACCGCGCTCATATCCTATTGTTACTATTGCTCCTGTTTTGTTGTTGTTGCTTTGTTGTTGCTACTGATAAACTTTTGTGAGCAAGAACTATTTTCAGGTGTAGCTGAATTGACAAATCAGTTGTTAAGGCTTGCAAGAATTCTTTGGCTCCCCTTGTGTCGAATCAATAAATTGGCTAATAATACCCTCGAAGACTGTTGCGATCCCCTATACTTGTGGGTCATCAAGACTGTTTTCTGGCGCCATTGCCGGGGAGCATAGCTCTATTTGTAAGTTCACTTGGATCTACTATTGTTCACTGCTACTCCTTTCATCATGGGTAAGTCTCGTGATGGAAAGTTTCCTATTTTACCATCCACTACAAGAATAGGTACAATCCTAAATACCTTTGCTGCTCTTAATTCACCGTTTGTTATAAGTAAGCTTATTACACCACCACCACATACTCATGCTACACAAACTGCTACTACTGCTGAATCTGAAACTGCTTTTGATACTCATGATGTTACTTCTACTGTGCTTGATGCGAGTGGTTCATTAGGTCCTTTCCTAGAGGCTACTATGGCTAGTCTAGGAAATACTGAAACTCCTAGTGAAGACACCGTTACACCTGTTAGCTCACCTAATTCTAGAGAGAGATACAATATTAATGATGGTTACATTGAGTTTACTGATGAATTTGTTGAAGAGTGTCCAAACACACATGGTGCTAGTTCTATTAAGATTCTCCTTGCAAGATGTACCATTATTCCTAAACTGTCCTCTGATCCTAAGTTTGCCACCTCTCCAATAGATATTAAAGATAAAGATTATGATTTCTCTCTTGATTTGTCCTATTTAGACATTGTTGAGAAAGAACCTTTTTGTGGGACTGAAAATGAGAGTGTTGTGGCTCATATGAATGAGCTTTCTACTATGAGTGCTTTATTCTCTGATGATTTTAAGATGTGTAAGTACTTTGTTACTAAGATCTTCCCTTTTTCACTAAAAGGAGAAGCTAGGGCTTGGTTTAATAGATTACGTCCTGGTTCCATTGATAGCCCTGGTTGCTTGATTGCTTCTTTCTTCCAGAAATATTTTCCTCCCAGTGCAAGACATGCTGCTTTGCAGAGACTTTCTGATTTTAAACAGGGAGAAGAAGAGAAATTTCCTGAGTCATGGACAAGGTTCTGTGCCTTGATTCATGCACATCTTGGATGTCCATTACCTAAAAATGAGCTTCTTAATATTTATTATAATGGACTAAATGATGATTCTAGGACATACCTAGATAGCTTTGCTGATTGTGTTTTCAGGAAACGAACTCCTACAGATGTTGAAGAATTAATGGCTAAAATAAGCAAGAATTCTAATGATTGGACTTCATCTGAGCTGAATACACCTGAGCCTATTACTCCTGAACCAGTTGTGCCTGAACCGGTTCCAACACCAACACCAAATAAGAGGGGAGTAATTGCATTAAATGATGAAGTGATGAAGGAGGCTAAAAAATGTCTTAAGGGGAAAGGTATTAGAGATGAATATGTGAAGGATCTACCTCCTATAGAAGAATTATGTAAGCCAATTCCCCACTCATCCACTATTGAGGTACATTCTCTCCACTTTGATGAAGGTGATATTCCTTATGGTAAGCCTCCTGATCAATGTTTAGAGGAACTTGACACATTTATTGTTAAGCAAGGTAATTTTAATAAACAAGTTCAGAATCATTTATTGGAAAACTCTAGAGCTATTAATGAGTTGAAAGATATTGTGGAAACAACTTCTAATGATATTAAAATGCTTTGTAAACACTTTCAAATGGTTCAAACCCAACTTGATCAACTTGCTAAGGTACAAAAGGATATGCTAGTTAATGCCCCAGGATAAACATGCTTATGGAATTAGAACTAGGAGTGGTATAGCTACTAAAGATCCTTTATATCCTGAAGGACACCTTAAAATAATTGATCAGGGTTCTCAACAAGGTGAAAGTAGTGGTAGTCCTCGTAAGAGAAAGAAAAAGAAACATAAAATAGTTGAGGAACCACATGAACCTGCTGTAGATCCTAATAGTATATCTATCTCTGCTGCTGAAACTGAGAGTGGTAATGATAAAAATAATGCTCCTGATAAGGAGGAAGTTGAGGAAGAACTTGAGAAGCACACTAAGAACACTAGGTACACTAAGTAATATTTTATTGCTAAGAAACATGGTAGTGAGAGAGAACCTTGGGTGCAGAAACCAATGCCTTTTCCAGGTAAGAAACACAAGTCAAAGGAGGAAGAACACTACAACAAGTTTTGTGAGTGGATGAAACCTTTATTTTTGCAAATTCCTTTGAATGATGCTATTAAATTGCCTCCTTATTCAAAGTATATGAAGGATATTGTCTCTAATAAAAGGAAGATTCCTAATGAGGAAATTTCTACTTTGCTTACCAATTATTCCTTCAATGGTAAGGTTCCAAAGAAACTTGGTGATCCAGGTATACCAATTATTATGTTAGAACTGCTTTATGTGACCTGGGAGCTGGAGTTAGTGTTATGCCTTTTTCCCTCTACAAGGGACTCCAGCTAGAAAAGTTGATACCAACTGATATATCTTTGCAAATGGCTGATAAGCCAACTACTATTCCTGGTATATGTGAGGATTTTCCTTTTCAAGTAGCTCATAATTGCTTGGTTTTGACTGATTTTGTTGTGCTTGAAATGCCTGAAGATGATAATATGTACAATATTCTTGGGAGACCTTTTCTTAATACTGCAGGTGCTGTCATCAATTGTAATCAAGGAAAAGTAACATTCAATATTAATGACAAAGAGAATACTGTCTATTTCCCCAAGAAGGTTGCTAAGAGATATTGCCTGAATTCCATTAAAAATATTGAGAGCATCAAGGTTGGAAAATATATTATCCCATTCCACAAGAAAATTTTGAAACTATTATGATTGGGACCATTGCTATCAAGTTTGAGGTAACATAATCACCTTGTGGGATGCAAAGTTTTGTTTCATATAAGATTTTTTTGGTAACGAGACTTGATCAACCTTGTTAACAAAAGGATTTTAATGAACAAAACAATGTTTTCACTATGGTTATTCTTGCTCACTTTTACTTTTCTCCTTCCTAGTCTTTGCCTTTTCTCTTGTTAGCTTTGGTTTTGCTAGTTGTTTGCTTTTTAGAGTGTCTTATAACTTCTGTAGTTTTGGTTTTTGTTTGCTTTTGCTTCTTCTAAAAAAATCTTTTCTGTGATAAAATCAATTTTCATACCCTGAAAATTGGCCAAAAATAAAGTTTCCCGAAAAACCCCAGAAAATTCAAAATAAATTTTTCCTCGAAAAAAGGGGCAGAGGGACACCTGGAGTGACCCAGGGGGCCACCCCAGGCCAGCACACCCCTGGGTGGCGTGGCCAGCCCCCAGCTGGCGCTTGGTAGGGGTGTGGCCCACTTTTGGCCCTCCAATATGCCTCCTCCCAGCCATCTTCTTTCTCTCTCCCGAAAAACACTAGAAAACTTGCTCAAGCTCGAGTTCCTGTTGTTCTTTCTCCCGATTTTCGATCTCCTTGCTCAGCCCATCTTTGTTGTTGATTTTTGGAGGGATTGCTCCATGGTATGTGCCTCCTTCGCTTGTCCAATTAGATTTGTGATTGATAGATTGTATGTTGAGTATTTTGCTGCTATAGGTGACAGGTTTTGTGAGCTTGCATGCTTGTTCTATGCTTAGAGATTACATTTTGATGCATGTGTAGCCCTCTAGCAAGTTCCTATAGTAGTTTCTCATCATTTATCAACTTGGAAATCACTTGGTTTGATGTTTGTCTAAAAAATTCTGAAAGTAAGATGAGTGCATACCCACTGAATCAATATGATTTGGTGGTACCTAAGCCAATGAATGTCCATCGTGAGGAAGGAGTCTTCCCTTCTATTTATCCATGCCCTGAATTTATGAGAGCCGCGGGGATCTTCCAAGATTTCCAAACTATGATCACCAATGCAGGGTTGGAACACTTTGTTGAAGGTGAACCTTTTCAATATGTTAATCTAACCATGGCTGTGGTGCAGGACTTCCGGTTTACTTGGTATTCATCTAAGGGCATCTCCACTCGGCTACCCAGGACGCCGATCCGGACGCTGAATTTAGGTCTGACCGCCGAAAATCGGCCCAGTCGCGTACCCAGGAACCTCTTTTTGTCCGAATTTGGGCCAACTTTGGTCTGGACTCCCCAGGCCATACCCAGGATCCCGGGTACGCCCTGGGAACGCCGGACGCAGCGAATTGGCCGAGTGGACCAGCCTGTCAGTGACAGAAGCCGAGTCGTCGTCATCCTTCCCGCCGTTTCCCTTTTCCCGCCCTCGCCGCTACACCCCTCCCGCCCTCTCTATCAAACTCGGCCTATAAAAGGCGTACATCTCGCCGTCTCCCTTCACAGTCTCTCACACCACTCCCAACTCCGGCAAACTCCGGACGCTCGCACCTTTCTACCTCCTCAACCCCGCCAAAAAGCCATGGCCGAGAGATTTCCCGGCCGACGCACGCTGCAGCCGTGGGAAGCCCGGCTGCTCCACGAGGTGGGCTATACGGCGCCGCCGGACTGTCGTATCCCCTTCGCCTGGAAAATCAGCGTCGGCGGGATCCCTATTCCGCTGGTGCCGGTCGACGAGGACCTCGCCGGAGAGATCCAGGAGGCTATCGCCGCCATGCAAGACCCGGATCTCTCCGAGGATCCTGGCAACCTGGTCTTCTGGAGGCAGTTCTTCGCCCACAGGCACCTCGAGGATCTCAACCGACACGACGGGCCGCCGGGCTCGCCGCCGCCACGTCACAATATGGCTTTTTGCCGCCGCTGGTGGAGCGTTCCGGGGTGAACTCTCGCTGCCGTCATGGAGCACATCCAGGCCGACAACCACCCCCACCTCGGCCTGTAGATGCAGCGTCCGGCGTTAACCATGGCGACGACGGCCTTTTCCTAGTTATTAAATTCGATATAATATGTGCGTCCTTGCCCTAGTTAATGAAATCCGCCTATATTCGCCCAAATTTTGCCGAGTTTCACTTAATTTTGCCGAACCTGGGAACTCAACCTGGCAACGCGAGTGGGAAGCTCGGTGTTCCCAGGACGAAAACGCTTTTCGTCCGGCCAAAAAAAAAAGGTCCGGATTTCGGCCTGGGTTCGCCCAACGAGTGGGAATGCTCTAATCCCATGGTCCATTATAAAATATACAATCTAGTTGTCGACCTGCCTTTTGTTGATTTCTATGCAGCAGTTAGAGTACATCATTGGGTATCTTGTGAGAAGATCAAGGATAGGCCTAAGTCACTTATGGATTTATATGCTGAAATTTTCCAAGGTTTCAACTTATCAAAGGAAAGTGGTAAAATTTGGAACATTCAGTTCCCATCCATTAGATATTTTGCCTATTTCATTACCAAGTGTGTTCTTGCTAGAAAGATTGCTAGAAAGATATCTTCTTTTGATCTAGCTTTTACCTCAGCTGCTTTGGATAGGGATAGATCTTATAACCTGGGTGCTTTGATAGCTTACCGTCTTACCACCAACCGCGAGAAGGGTGGAATTTGTGGAGGTCTTATCGCCTCTAGATTTCTAGCTATTCATGGTTTAGAGCCTCACCATTCAGATTATCAGTTCCCCATAGAGAGGCTTGATCTTGATTCCATGGTTCAGCATAACTTTGTTTCTCTAGGGACTACTGTGAGAAGTTTACCGTATGAATTATCCTTTGTCAAGCATGGTTGGAGAGGGGGTAGGACTGAGAAAGTAGTTTATTTGCCTGCACCTGCTTTGTTTAATTTTGATAACAGGCAAGGATGGTCGCTCACGGAGGAGGAGTTTGACACAGACGTGGCGGAGCTCTCCCAACAAGAGAATGTTGGAGAGGATGCCGAAGATGATTCGGTTCAGCCCTCCAACTTGGGAGAGTCTTCTTACCAGCAGCCTTCTTATGATTGGGGCGCGTCTTCTTCTTCATCGCAAGCGCCTGACTATGATCATTCCTATGATGACCCACCAGCTTGGGGTTACTACCCGCGCTATTGAGCCCTACCTAGGCCAAAAGCCTAAGCTTGGGGGAAGGTATACCGACATCACACTCATCTATATATCATGTTCATTGGTCCTTTGTATATCCATGTTTCGCTTTCTTTTTTGTTTTTGTTTCTGTTTTGTAAACACAAAAATACCAAAAATATTTTCGTTGTTTCTCTTGGTTCGTTTCTTTGCTTTTTATCTTTGGTTTTCCTTAAAGAAAAATCTAAAAATATTTTGCTTTGTTTGTTTTTGCTTGGTTTGTTTTTGCTTTGTTTTGCTGGCTTAAAAAAATCAAAAACACCAAAAATATTTGTTGTTCTTCTTTGGTTTTGTGAGTTCTTTGCAGGGTTCAGCCGTCCTTAGTGGAGTTTGGTTTCATGTTATTATTCAAGCCACACAAGTGAAGAGCAATAATGAAGATTAAGACAACTTGAGGTGTGGTAAGAGGCTGGTAACAAACTCTATTTGTTTTCATTTTTGTACATATACTCATCATGGTGAGCATGCTTAGGCTGTTCATGTAAGGTGTATGTTATTTATGGATGCTTAGTAGTTCTGATTTCTTGTGATTAGCTCCAGATTGCTAATAATTTGTAGCATGTCATATGAATGTTTGCTTGCATTGTTTTATTCATAACTTGGTATGATATTGTGGTATCCTCCTCTAAAAGTTTCATGTGAATCGACTTGGCACATGCTCACGCATGCATATGACTAAACAAT
Source organism: Avena sativa (assembly GCA_916181665.1). Classification (NCBI taxonomy): domain Eukaryota; kingdom Viridiplantae; phylum Streptophyta; class Magnoliopsida; order Poales; family Poaceae; genus Avena; species Avena sativa. Next base: position 295,999,052 of record OV702282.1, read on the forward strand.
AGTCAGTAAGCCTCGATGATTTATTTTCCTCAGAGTTCTTGTATCACTTTCATGCCATAATTAGTCATGTTTTGTTGCAAGCATGATTATGACAATTATTGCTCTCTCGTTTGTCGCTCCCTCTCTATTGCTAGCCTTCACTTGCACTGAGTATGAGCTCTACTTGTGCATCCAACTCCCCAAAACCAATATTGCCAACAGTGTCCACCATACCTACCTATTAGCATCATTTGCTATTTCAGTGCATATTCATTATGCCTTGCTTTCTTCCAAATAAAATGTTTGACTGTTTTGAGAAAGTTAGTTAGGAAAGCTCTCACGAACTTGATGGCACACTTTATTCCTTGCACTTAATAAGCCTGAACCATTGTGACTGTCCATGAAAGTTATATGCTTGCCAATTATAGGTTGGGAGTTAGCAGAACTGTGCTATCATAGGGAACGCTTTCAACACTCATGGATACATATCCAGTTGATACCATTGCTCTTTTGTTTGCGGATGTCATCGATGTGAAATAAAAGGGGAGTTTGTGAGTTCATGGAGTTATTATATGTGTTAGAGAAACGCCTGGGCCGCTAGCCTAAGCCATGCCTAATCATGGTGGAAACTTGCAGCATCACTATAGTGAGCATTCTATGAAGCATCCTTAATAAAAAGCTATGCACATAGTAAATAAAAAGATCGCTGAGATGCTCACTGTCTGCTTGCCTTGTCATTTTGATTATGGGATAGCTCCTGTATCATGTGCAAGGGGTACCCCGTTGGCGGTTCTCTATGATATGCATGTATTTACGATAACAAGAACTTATAGGTGACTAAAGTTGAGTAGCACGAGGAGCGGCCCTCGTACTCAAGGGACTTGGGATTTCCAGTTTATGGTCTGTCAAGCATATAACTCATATTGTATCTAACTTTCACCATTAACCACATGAAGATGCCTATGATAGGGGCAATGAGAGCTCAAATATAATGAGTACCTTACTTTCAGCATTTGGAAGCCCTTTCAAACTTTTCAAAACCTTTTTCACTTCCTTGTTGAGTCACCACTTATTCTTTCAGCACCTTCTTAAGAGCATAGTTGTCATTCTTGTGTTTGTCTCAAAACTTGGTTAATTATGTCATGACTTTTATGCTTGTATCTCTGATATCTTTACTTCTAGTCTTCACTTGAACTTCAGAGGTGCCTTGGCATTTATATTGTGATCTACAAACAAAGGCAAGCGAGATACCACTATATCATACCTTATTATGAGCATTGCATTGTTGCTTATGTTTATGTTTCATGCTACTTATTATTATTGAGTTGGTTTCTCTTCACAGCTTGCAATGACTATTGAGTAGACTTAGCTACATACTTCTTATTATGAATGGTTTAAGTATCTACTCCTGTGCTGAGAATATATACATCATATGAAGCAAATGTATTCGTGAAAGTTCTTTTATCGCACTCAGTTTTCAACTGAATTGCTTGAGGACAAGCAATAAGCTAATCTTGGGGGGAGTTGATACGTCCAAAATGTATCTACTTTCTCGAACACTTTTGCTATTGTTTCTCCTCTAAACTTGTGTGATTTGGATACAACTAACACGGACTGATGCTGTTTTCAGCAGAATTACCTTGGTGTCTAGTTTTTGTGAAGAAAATCAACTATCAGGAAAAATCCCGGAAAATATGCCAAAAATCCTATTTCACCAGAAGATCCACGGAGCCAGAATACGAGACGGAGGGAGCCCTGGGTGGCCCACACCCCCTGCCGCGCGGGTGGGCCCACCTCGCGCCTGAGAGGGGTGTGGCCAGCCCAGGCACCCCCTCGGCCTCTCTCTTCTCCTATAAGATGCCTTCTGTCCTAAAAACTCAGGGGGGCGACGTTTTTCTAGAAAGAGTTCCGCTGCACCGCCACCACCAGAAACCGTGATTCGGATCCAGAAACTCCGTTCTGGCACCCTGTCGGGACATGGAATTTGGGGAAGATCATTGCCATCGTCATCACCAACGCCTCTCCATCAACCATCAATGTTTCCCCTATCCATGAGTGAGTAATCCCCCACTGTAGGCTATGGTGATGGTAGGGATTGGATGAGTTCTATCTTGTAATCGAATAAGATTGTTAGGGCATGGTGCCTAGTATCTCTATTAGTGATATTTGACTTTGTTGCAACTTGTTGTGCTTAATGCTTGTCACTAGGACCCGAGTGCCATGATCTCTGATCTGAACTTATTATTGAATCATTATGATAATATTGTTTGTAATCTTATCTGCAAGTTTTGTACACATATCATTGTCCGCATCCAAAGGCCTGAAGTGACTGAAATTGGGACAACCGGATGTGACACCCCGGGATCAGGGCTAAACAAATCCCAGACCTTCGTCTGAACATAATCTTAAACTTAAGCTCGAGAATATCCAGTGAAAAATCGGTAACACATCAGTGACCCTACGACACAACATTTATTACGCAAGCTCATAACTGAGCAGAGAACCAAATTATTACAAGAAGAGTTCACTGACCACAAACATCAAACAACGGAAGGCAAATTATGCTATTAAGTATAGCAAACTTAACAAATGGCCTATGAGGCCTAAAGCATAACAATGACGTCCCAACCCATAGATTCTAGGCTGTCGGCCGGGAACCCCAAGCTACTCGTCGATGTCGTACCAAACTAATCTTTAGGGAGCACTTACTCTGCCAAAAGTATCAACAAAGCAAGGGTGAGTACAGGGTGTACTCCGCAAGACTTATGACTAGTGGAGTTGTTTTGCATAAAGCCATCTTTCTTTATAAAACAAGAGAGGGCAAAGAATCTCGTCTAATCAGAGTATTTTAAAAGGGGATAAGAGAGCGACATCTCTGAAATATTGATCATCATCTTTTGATATCCACCGAATCATCATCATCTACCAACTAGGATCACCCCCTCGAACCCATGAGGAAGCATCCTTAACAAACATTAGTTGCCAAGTTTTACGATTAGGTTCATGTTCTCTATGATCTCCCATCCATTCCCAAGTCGTCCATACCGTGGACACGGCTTTCCGAAAGATTATTACCCTGCAGGGGTGTACAACTTTACCCGCACGTACCAACCGACTCTTAATGTCACTTGACACACTTCCTTGGTGTGCTGACAGAGGGTGTGGTTGGACACGACCTTTACCTTGCTTTCGCCAAGAACATGAGTCACGCAATAAGTATTGTTCCGCCGTAACGGGTCAAATCCCAAAGTCGATACTTAAAGATGTGAGGCGAGGTTGGTTTACCAGGGGCGCCATCAACCCCAAGAAACCGCGGCCACGCTTCCCTACCTGTTATGAATGCACCTCCTTCACCCCTTCTTTCGAAAACGTTTTCACTGCATATGTCGAATGGAACACCCGAACTATGTGACTCATGGAATCTACTAGGAAATTTAGTCAATCATGGGGTCCCCATTTACCCCGTGTGGTTGTACGCTCGTCTTGGTTCAAGAGGTAAGAACCTAGGGTCCTAAGGGTGGCGAGCATGGGACTAGAAAAACCACATCCCACCGTGGCCTCCCATATAAGCCTTAGCATGTTTAATCTCATATCATTGATCTCATCTTATCACGTTCTCCTGTCATACTAGATTCTCTGCATCTGATACATCATCTGGATGGACCAGAACTGATAGCTATGCATGGCTAAGCAGGACACAAATATAAGCTCTAGCAGTGCACACAAGCCAAACCTAGTTATGCTAGGAGTAGTGGATCAAGTAATATAATCTCAAAGGGAGTATGCAACAGATAGGATACTCTATCTATCGATCAAAGACCACGGTAGATTCGTATGCAACATGGCAGGAATTGAAATACTTTCAAAATCATAGGATTATATCATGGTGGGGCTATGCTTGCCTTTGCCAGTTGATAGCAGATAAGCAGATCTTTGGGAGCCTTCTACTTGAATTCGTTATAGTTGGTCAAGTATTGTTCATCGATCTTTGGTAGTGTTGTCCTCGGGCTTCGATCTCGATCTCAATACCGTATTCTACCGAAGAAGAACCAAACACCGGAAAGAGAGGGAAACAATCAACACATGGCATCGATGCAATGCTAAAGCAAGTATGATGATATTACAAGTTGATTAGTACTTAAATGTAACCCTAATACATGCTCGACCATTTAATCGAGGTTCCAAGGGGTGAAAACCCTAACTCAGGGAAACTCCGGAAGCATATAAGAGGGGTTGATTAGTTCTCTAACTAAACTTGTCATTTAAGTTGTTGAACAATGCATGATTATATCTTATATAGCTAGGTTTCATTTTTCTAAACATTTTGATATATTATACACCTTTTTCTGATTTATAAATAATTAGATATTGAATTTACAAGTTTTATTCAAATTCTGAAATTATTAAATCATTTGTGAAATACTTTTTATACCCAGAGACACCTAGCCACAGTGGCTGAGTGAGGGGCCCCAGAGCCACCTCAGCATCCACGCGGGCAGGTGGGACCTGGACCAGGGTTTGACTTGGTTAGACCCTATCCTAAATTTTTTTGCACCGCAGACGCATCTAGCCTCTAAGGCTGGCAGGTGGGACCTTGGCCACGCGGATGCCACCTTGGCGCCACGCAGGACTCGCCGGCGAGCGCGTCGGCCAGCGGCCAGGGACGGCAGAGGAGGGCAATGCGAGGCTACGAAACCTAGCCCATTCGAACCAGGGCTCTGGGGCAGACCTAATAGGGGCGGTGCCACCTCTAAATGGTCACCGGAGCATGGGACACGGCGGCGCGCGGCGGCGGAACCTGCAGGTCAACGGCGAGCGACGGCTAAAGCGAGCTAGCGAGCAAGCGGAGGGTGCCTAGGGCACCAGAGGCTCACCCCGAAGCGGTTGGTGGTGACGGCGAGGCGAGGCAAGGTCTTGAACGACGACAATGGCGACGGAGGGTGGCGTCGGGCTCGGGGAAGATGGGTTCGATGCCGACGACTGGAGGCTCCCCGACTCAATTCCGTTGGCAGGAAAGGTCATCTCGACGAGGCGGTTCTAACGGTGGCAACGCCTTAGTGAGTGGCGGCCGGAGACGACGAGGCACGGCGGAGCCCGAGGGCTAGGGTTCGGCCGGAGGAGAAATTTGGGAGAAGGAAGAAGATAGGGTTCGTTTGGCGGTGGTAGGGGTTTTTATAGGCATCGGCAGCATCGGTAGCGTTCATCTTGGCGCGGCGGGCATCTCGGCGAGGTAGGAACGGCGCCGGCGTCGACACGCAGGTGCTCTTCCTCGCCGGCATCCTTCTGGCGACGAAGAAGAAAGTAAAAGGAGCGTTGAAGCGGTACTGGACCGGGAGCTGGGCTGCTTGGGTCGAGGTTGGGCCGTGGCAAAGCTTGCAGTGAGGGAAGAGGGAGTGGGCTGCGGCCTGGGCTGCTCTCTGGTTATATTTTTTTAACCAAAACTTTTTCCTTTTAAGTTTTGTTATTTCTGTTTGGTATTTTCCTTTCAAATTCTGTTTTTTAGTAATTCAAAAATACTAGGAACTTTATGAAACATAGAAAATTAGTGTGGGGCCCTATTAGTCCATTTGGGCTCCAACAATTTTGGGGGTTTTCAAAATTCAAACCATTTGAATGTGTTTCTAGAGAGGGGGAAACTAGGGTTTTAGGGTTTTATCTTATTTTATTCAATGCACAATTTAAATGATGATGCTCATGATGCACAAATAAACCCTAAATAATGTTTATCTAAAACTGGGGTGTTACAGCTCTATCCCCCTTACGAGAATCTTGACCCGAGATTCCAAAGGTAGGAAAAGAGACAAAGAGAGAAAGGAACAGGGTCACTCTAAAGATAAGAGGGAACACACTAAACAACACACAGAGTATCTCATGGTTAACTGATGGATGGAGTGTTCAGAAACAACTCTGAGATGACGACATGAAACACACCAAGGTAACAGAGGAAACAAGAGGAGAAGGTTTCAAGTTATTAGATAGAGGATCTTCATAAGGATTGAGACCATGGAGCTCAGAAGGGTTTAAGCTTCTGAAGAGGAAGGTTTCAACGGAAAGAACATGACCATAGACTTAGAAATATGAACCTCTACTAAACGGCTTAAGTAGAGATTTCAGGTTGTAGAGATATGGATCAACAAAACCAAGCTGTGGAACTACTTTTGACACAGAAGGTTCACTTTTTCGTTCAATAGAAGGTCAAGACAGAAAGGTGTTTTGGTGGGGAGGACTCACAAGAGTCGCAAGGAACATGTAGCAAGAGAAGCTTCAGATTACCAAAATCATAGCCACTCTGAAAACATGATTGAGAAAGCGAAGGAATCTCTTTATTCATCCAGGTATACCAAAATCTTTGCTGAAGATTAGGGTATCACTTTACACTACTAAGATGAATAGTAAAGAAGATTCCTGATGACACGTGAAGAAAGAAACTTCATTCTCAGACTTCACCTACTTGGCACAACAAGACGCTTGCCAACATAAAGGGTCTGGAGGATTGACCGAGAGACATTTGGCAACACTACTTTAAATGTTCTCCTTGATGTTCGAGAAATCAAACACCAAGTAAAGGTCAGACTTCGGAGACCAAGGAAACCATAAGCACAACTCCTATAATAAATCATAGAAGATGCCTCATGAAAAGTGGTTGTTATTGCTGACTTCAAGAGAATATGGCAAAGGTCTTTCCAGCTAAGTGTGTCAACCATTACATCATTTTTACCAGACTTGCAGTGAGACCTATGTCAAAACCTTGAGGAACACCAACCATCATTGCTGCTTGAGATTCAGCTTTGGTTAGGTGGAATGATACTTTAGACTCAGCATGTCCGAATAGAAAGTTTGCAACATTTACCACAAAGGTAAAGTTACTAGATTCTCAAGACGCGGACTATGGTGTCAAGCTCCAAAATACGAGCTAGACTGCTAGACCCATGTATTTACAACTTGTCGAGAGACAATTTCACACACATAAGGTGCTAACAACAAAACACACATGTGTCCTTAAGGAACAGATTTAACTATTCTCGAATCCACGGCTACATCTTTCAACATTTGCATGTGAATCAGAGAAGGTCACTTCTAACATCCAAAACTCATACTTCGAGATAACACGAAGATGGTTCTCGAAATTTTCCAATATTAATGCCAATTGTTCCATACAAATCTTGTCTAGTATGAGGAAGATAAGGATGTCATTGATGGGCTCAACAACAAACTTATCAAGACACTCCAAGAAGATGGACTCGTATGTCGTATGAACAAAGCAGTAGTATTGGTCAGACCAAAGGACATGAAAATGTACTCAAGTGAAACATCACGAGTAGATACATCGTCAAGATAGTCCTTGGAACTGAGTTTGATTTGATGATAACCCAAATCAAATCAAGGATATGGGAAGATAACATGTCCACGAAGGAAATACTATCTTTCTTCAAAACGAACAAAACTAGACAACCCCTTAAGAAGGAACAAAGTCGAATCTTACAACTCTCCAAGTTGTTGTTTAAGCTCAACCAACTAGTTCAGGGGTATCCAATTACGGATCCTTGGAGATAGGAGTAGTTCAGAGAACTTACTTGCTCAAGAACTTGATAACTCGGTCATGTGGCAACATGGAGATACTTCTAGTAGACATCTAGAATATCACGAACCACTGATATGTCACTTAGTTCCAGAGGAAACTTGCTTGGTAAGGCAAGAATACATAGTCTTAGAGCTTCGGCATAAACCTAACTCTTTGACCGAAGAGAGTGTACCAGAGTAGCAGACTTGGTAGCACAATCAAACTTCGCTTAGTGATAGGATTAACCGATCACGCTAAGAATGACATTAATGTCCTTAGAGTTCAAAACAATAATAATTGCTAAGAATCTCGGATGGCCACACTATTACACACGCGCATCACTCACGAGCACGAAAGCTCGAGGAAGGGTGGATAAAAATGTGTAGAAGCATCACTTCATTAAGAAGGTCATGAAACTCAGCATGACCTCTTAATATAAAAGAGTGTGATACTTTAAGGTAGGACCGATAGAATCTAATCAATGCCTCTTGATCTGCGGATTACAACACTTTGACCTGGTCCTATAAATGACGAGGTACTGGAGTTTGTTTCTCCTAGACATTCTGAAATGGTTTGTCTTGATGGACCACAAGAGTATCTTGCTTCAGAAGACACCGATGCACATTTACTACTTGGCTACCAACTGGTAGACAAAGGTCGGAAAACAACAAGGGGAAAATAATATGCTCAGGATGGAATCCCAAGATGTGGATGCATAAGTCAACAATCTTCCGAAAACCAATGCAAGAAATAGGTAAGGTTTGGCAGAGTCACGAATATAGATGCGAGACTCTCGAGGAGTACTCTTGTCGTGATCTATTTAGTTCCATTAGAGAACATCTGCCATAGCTAGTGGTAGGGGAAGTCCTTAGTGGTCACGATTCAATCGCGACAAAGACCACAAGCTTGAAGGCTAGAACTATAGTACCAGCCATCCTGACGTAATGTATGAACAGTAACGACAGGGGTCAACAAAAGGGATCTTGAGTTAAAGGTCAGCTTCATGTACAAGATTCACAACACCAGAATCCAGCACAATCGGGGATCTTAGGTTCAAGTCCAAGGGTTAAAACCCAAGAAAAGAAGTAACTACTATTTGAGTGACGCAACGTACACTACAAGGTAATAATCACAAGGTAGCTTCCAAGAGAAGAAATGACTTCTGAAGTACCCAAGCAAATGAAAATGAGGCACTCGAGGCGAAAGGAAACCTCGAAGCCTGGAACAGAACACTGAAGATCCAACAATATAATATTATGGGTCCAGAAGGCAGAGAGATCACGATAGAAAGGAATCTCTCAGATGAACAAGAGCAAAGGGAACAAGGAATTCACAACACACACAACTCTAAAGAACTTGACACTAGGTCAACTGGCTTAGAAACGACATGCCAAGAAGGCACCTAAGTTCTGAAAGACTAGAAGAGGTATCAAAACTTTTCCAAAATCAACACCAGATAAGTTAACCCGGAGTTAGAGTGAAACTGGATAAGGAGAAAAGAAGCATACTAGAGTTTTTGCAAATACTTTTCAGCTTTTAAAATAGTTTTCACAAACACTAGACTCAACATCGACCAATAACAAGGTTTTCCTACGGTCGGTACTGCTCTGATACCAAGAACTGTGACACCCCGGGATCAGGGCTAAACAAATCCCAGATCTTCGTCTGAACATAAGCTTAACCTTGAGCTCGAGAATATCCAGTGAAAAATCAGTAACACATCAGTGACCCTACGACACAACATTTATTACAGCAAGCTCATAACTGAGCAGAGAACCAAATTATTACAAGAAGAGGTCACTGACCACAAATATCAAACAACGGAAGGCAAATTATGCTATTAAGTATAGCAAACTTAACAAATGGCCTAAGAGGCCTGAAGCATAACGATGACGTCCCAGCCCATAGATTCCAGGATGCCGGCCGGGAACCCCAAGCTACTCGTCGATGTCGATGTAGTACCAAAATAATCTTCAGGGAGCACTTACTCTGCCAAAAGTATCAACAAATCAAGGGTGAGTAGAGGGTGTACTCCGCAAGACTTATGACTAGTGGAGTTGTTTTGCATAAAGCCATCTTTCTTTATAAAACAAGAGAGGGCGAAGAATATCGTCTAATCAGAGTATTTTAAAAGGGGATAAGAGAGCGACATCTCTGAAATATTGATCATCATCTTTTGATATCCACCGAATCATCATCATCTACCAACTAGGATCACCCCCTCGTACCCATGAGGAAGCATCCTTAACAAACATTAGTTGCCAAGTTTTACGATTAGGTTCATGTTCTCTATGATCTCCCATCCATTCCCAAGTCGTCCATACCATGGACACGGCTTTCCGAAAGATTATTACCCTGCATGGGTGTACAACTTTACCCGCACGTACCAACCGACTCTTAATGTCACTTGACACACTTCCTTGGTGTGCTGACAGAGGGTGTGGTTGGACACGACCTTTACCTTGCTTTCGCCGAGACCATGAGTCACGCAATAAGTATTGTTCCACCGTAATGGGTCAAATCCCAAAGTCGGTACTTAAAGATGTGAGGCGGGGTTGGTTTACCAGGGGCGCCATCAACCCCAAGAAACCGCGGCCACGCTTCCCTACCTGTTATGAATGCACCTCCTTCACCTCCTTCTTTCGAAAACGTTTTCAATGTGTATGTCGAATGGAACGCCCGAACTATGTGACTCATGTAATCTACTAGGCAAGTTAGTCAATCATGGGGTCCCCATTTACCCCGTGTGGTTGTACGCTCGTCTTGGTTCAAGTGGTAAGAACCTAGGGTCCTAAGGGTGGCGAGCATGGGACTAGAAAAACCACATCCCACCGTGGCCTCCCATACAAGCCTTAGCATGTTTAATCTCATATCACTGATCTCATCTTATCACGTTCTCCTGTCATACTAGATTCTCTGCATCTGATACATCATCTGGATGGACCAGAACTGATAGCTATGCATGGCTAAGCAGGACACAAATATAAGCTCTAGCAGTGCACACAAGCCAAACCTAGTTATGCTAGGAGCAGTGGATCAAGTAATATAAGCTCAAAGGGAGTATGCAACAGATAGGATACTCTATCTATCGATAAAATACCATAGTAGAATCGTATGCAACATGGCAGGAATTGAAATACTTTCGAAATCATAGGATTGTATCATGGTGGGGATATGCTTGCCTTTGCCAGTTGATAGCAGATAAGCAGATCTTCGGGAGCCTTGTACTTGACTTGGTTATAGTTGGTCAAGTATTGTTCGTCGATCTTTGGTCTTCTATCTTTGGTAGTGTTGTCCTCGGGCTTCGATCTCGATCTCGATATCGTATTCTACCAAAGAAGAACCAAAGACCGGAAATAGAGGGAAACAATCAACACATGGCATCGATGCAATGCTCAAGCAAGTATGATGATATGACAAGTTGATTAGTACTTAAATGTAACCCTAAGACATGCTCGACCATTTAATTGAGGTTCTGAGGGGTGAAAACCCTAACTCAGGGAAACTCCGGAAGCATATAAGAGGGGTTGATTAGTTCTCTAATTAAACTTGTCATTTAAGTTGTTGAACAATGCATGAGTATAGCTTATATAGCTAGGTTTCATTTTTCTGAACATTTTGATATATTATACACCTTTTTCTGATTTATAAATAATTAGATATTGAATTTACAAGTTTTATTCAAATTCTGAAATTATTAAATCATTTGTGAAATACTTATTATACCCAGACACACCTAGCCACAGTGGCTGACTAAGGGGCCCCAGAGCCACCTCAGCATCCATGCGGGCAGGTGGGACCTGGACCAGGGTTTGACTGGGTCAGACCCTATCCTAAATTTTTTTGCACCGTAGAGGCATCTAGCCTCTGAGGCTGGCAGGTGGGACCTTGGCCACGCGGATGCCACCTTGGCGCCACGCAGGAATCACCGGCGAGCGTGTCGGCCAGCGGCCAGGGACGGCGGAGGAGGGCGATGCGAGGCTACGAAACCTAGCCCGTTCAAACCAGGGCTCCAGGGCAGACCTAATAGGGCGGCGCCACCTCTAAATGGTCACCGGAGCATGGGACACGGCGGCGTGCGGCGGCAGAACCTGCAGGTCAACAGCGAGCGACGACTACAGCAAGCTAGCGAGCAAGCGGAAGGTGCCTAGGGCACCAGAGGCTCACCCCGAAGCGGTTGGTGGTGACGGCGAGGCGAGGTCTTGAACGGCGGCAATGGCGACGGAGGGTGGCGCCGGTCTCGGGGAAGACGGGTTCGATGCTGATGAATGGAGGCTCCCCGACTCAATTCCGTTGGCGGGGAAGGTCAGCTCGACGAGGCGGTTCTAACGGTGGCAACTCCTTGGTGAGTGGCGGCCGGAGACGACGAGGCACGGCGGAGCCCAAGGGCTAGCGTTTGGCCGGAGGAGAAATTGGGGAGAAGGAAGAAGATAAGGTTCGTCCGGCGGCGGCAGGGGGTTTTATAGGCATCAGCAGCATCGGTAGCATTCATCTTGGCACGGAGGGCATCTCGGCGAGGTAGGAACGGTGCCGGCGTCGACACGCATGTGCTCTTCCTCGTCGGCGTCCTTATGGCGACGAAGAAGAAAGGAAAAGGAGCGTTGAAGCGGTACTGGACCGGGAGCTGGGCTGCTTGGGCCGAGGTTGGGCCGTGGCAAAGCTTGAAGTGAGGGAAGAGGGAGTGGGCTGCGGCATGGGCTGCTCTCTGGTTATATTTTTTTTTTAACCAAAACTTTTTCCTTTTAAGTTTTGTTATTTCTTTTTGGTATTTTCCTTTCAAATTCTGTTTTTGAGTAATTCAAAAATACTAGGAACTTTATGAAACATAGAAAATTAGTGTGGGCCCCTATTAGTCCATTTGGGCTCCAACAATTTTGGGGGTTTTCAAAATTCAAACCATTTGAATGTGTTTCTAGAGAGGGGGAAAACTGGGGTTTTAGGGTTTTATCTTAATTTCTTCAATGCAAAATTTAAATGATGATGCTCATGATGCACAAACAAACCCTAAATAATGTTTATCTAAAACTGGGGTGTTACACCGGAGGGGATGGCTGTGATGTGAGGATCACATGTGTTCACGGAGTGTTAATGCTTTGCTCCGCTGCTCTATTAAAATGAGCACCTTAATTTCCAGTAGTTCCCTTGAGGCCCCGCTGCCACGGGCTGGAAGGACAAAAGATGTTGTACAAGTTCTCATTGCGAGCACGCATGACTATATATGGAGCACATGCCTATGATTGTGTAGTACTTGGGTGCTTATTCTTATTTATCTGCAATCGTCCTAGATCTTGAAGTTATATGTTTAGACCCGTCCATGCAACGCCCGTCCATCCATCCCTATGCCTACCGCGCTCATATCCTACTGTTTGCTGCTACTGTTACTATTGCTCCTGTTTTGCTGCTGCTGTTGCTTTGCTGTTGCTACTGATAAACTTCTGTGAGCAAGAACTATTTCCAGGTGCGGCTAAATTGACAACTCAGTTGTTAAGGCTTGTAAGTATTCTTTGGCTCCCCTTGTATCGAATCAATAAATTGGGTAATACTACCCTCGAAGACTGTTGTGATCCCCTATACTTGTGGGTCATCAGCAGCATGGTGGATGCAGTATTGGGATAGCATAAACATCCAAAAGGGCAAAGGTTGGAGTATGTAGGAGGGGTGGAGTAGAGGGCGGCGAAGGGGCAAAGAGAGATGAGATCGCGGTGGTGGGGAGATGATTTAGAAGATATGTGGCAGCGTGTAGAGACTCAACCCAAAATTTTGGCAGCATAGATGCTTTGAATAAAAGGGTGCAAACGATGTCATTTACCGTGCAAATAACTTGGTTTGGCTTTGTCATTTTGTTGGGATGTGTAGGGGTAGAAAAAACGCGCGTGGATGTCGTGAGTGGACGCAAGATCATGGCAAGACCGGTTGTCAAATTCCTTACCATTGCTGCACTGTATCTGTTGTAGAGATAGTGCAAACTGAGTCTGAACAAACACGCAGAAGTTAGAAAGAACACCAAAAGTTTCAGATTTACGTTATAGGGGAAAGTCCATAAAAATGAGTGAAATCATCCAATATGACTAAAAAGTATTTATAACCAGACATGCTTTCAACCGGAAAGGTCTAGAGATCACAATGTACAAGTTTATACGAACGCGATGACGAAGAAGATGGACTAGCGATGTAGACCGCGTGGACGAGGATAGCCTATTGCGACACATGTAGGGGCGTCCCGTGTGCGGCACGTGTGGCCGTGCTAGGGGGTTTGATGAAGATGGCCGGTGCAGGTTGTTGTCGTTGTCGGAGTAGAAGCGTGGCGATGATGACGGTGGTGGGTGATCAATCCGATCTATGATCGGTAAACCAAAAAACAGGACCGGCCAAGCGACCGGCAGAGAGAAAACCGATTTGTAGATCAGAAAAAAGACTCATCAGGACAGCCGATCACGGATCAGCGAACGAGCTCTGCTGCTGATCGTGCGGCCCCCGGCGTAGATCATAGAGATCGATTCCCTCGGGTCGGAGCGGCGGAAGCGTACGGCGGCGGCTAGGTTTAGGACCGAAATTAGTCCGATACCATATAGAATGATAGAGAGGGGATTGGCAGAATATGATGGATGTATTATTAAGCCTTATGAGCGAGTATATATAGGCCTCATGAGCGAGTATATATATAGGCGTAGAGAGACTACCATGCAAAATAAGACATGAGATCTATCTTGATCCTAGATTACCTAAACCTATATCTGGATGCGAGCTGGCTCGGTCCAGCTCGCCGGCGAGCCGCAAAAAAGCTCGGTCCAGACATGCCGAGCTCGAGCCAGCTCGTCGCCGCCGGCGAGCCGCAGAAGTAAGCTCGGCCCGAGCTTCCCTCCAACTCGGTCCAGCTCGGTGCGGCTCGCGAGCCCGCCGTGCTGTATCACTGACGGGTGGACCCCCTTCGACAGGACGGCGCGGCGGCGGCGGCTGTTCGAAGACGACGCAACGGTGGGGCGGCGCGGCGGTCGTTGTTCAAGGCGACGAGGCGGAGGCTGCAGTGCTGGGCGGCGGAGCTGCAGTGCTGGGCGGGGGGGACGGGGTGGCGGCAGTGCCGAGCGGCATGGAGGCGGCAGTGCTAGGCACGGAGGAAGAAGAACATGTCCACTCGCTGCCTATCTATCCAGGCCTCTAACTGAAACGGCCCAACTATCAATCCCATGCCTCTAGTTTTAATTCACAAAAAAAAAGGCGAGCCAACGAGCTGGACCGGGCTGAGCCAGGCTCGGCCCGAGCTCGCTGTGGTCCAGGATGGCAGGCTCGGCTCGGTCCAGTGTCATTGGAGGGACGAGCCCAGCTCGCACCGAGCCCAGAAAGCTCGGGCCGAGCTTTCTGGCCCGAGTCTGGCGTCCAGGCATACCTAAACCGTATGTATACTCTAACAGTTTATCATCAACATCTACATCGACCAACGTCCTTTTCCGTATCAACATCGGTATGAGATCTATATTTATTCTTACTAGTGTCTTCATGGTTAGATCTTGATTGTTTGTGTAGGATGAAAATTTAGTTTTGCATGCGCAAACCCAAACACGACGCACGTCGAGGGACGATGAGCACAGCTGGTTTCAGGACGGCAAGGTGAGCTTCTCCCGACCCCCCTCCATCTCCAAGCTTGTATGATGTACCCTGCGTGCTTTCTCTCTTCTTTTTTTTTTTGGTTAAAAGGTCTTCCAAAGATCTCCTACACTTTCCATTAGCATCACGAGTAGCTGCAGCCATGGGAGGTTTGGTCCTGCTCCCTTTCCTCTGTATCACTACAGGAATGGGAAGCTACGCCGACGGTCGGTCGCTACGCCGACGACCAAACGTCAGGGCCGTCGGCGTAGCCATCGTCCAGGCCAGTCTTGCCAAGAATCCGTCGGCGTAAAATTGTCCTCGGCATATTCTATGCTACGTCGACGGCTGCCCTCGGCATAGCATACGTCGACGGCTTCCCTCGGCGTAGCTATTTTTTATTTTATCTCATTAAACTTTGAAAAATCATAACTAAATCATTCTAATTCGGAAAAATACAAATAATATATCAAAATTTGCAGAAAAATAAGACCTATCTATCTACACTCAAATATTACACATTTATTAATAAAAATTAAGTAAAACATAAAACATTATATATAGTTTAAAACGGGCATAAAAAATTCAAAAACGATCGAAACAATGCGAAACCTTCGCGTGGTGTTATATTATGTGACATAGTTAGAAGGAAAAATATCAAACTTGGTATATTGATTATGTCTCAAAGAAACCTTCACAAAATGACCTATCTCATTCGAGGTTTCTTGGCTTTCGGGTCAAATGACCAATGTTATGGCTAGAATCAAGACATAGTTTGTGATAATGTGCCCATATTGTACATACACATGCATCATGGGATGGCTAACAATGTTGCAGGAGGAAGTTTTCCTTTTCGTCGCACCAAAAAGCCATTTCCCATTTTCCGAGCATAAAAAACGGACGGTTTTGTGAAGCAACCACCAAATGGCTAATTCAAAATACTACCACCACATTTTACAAAAATACTATACCACCTTATATGGACAATGTACCAACAGGGGGATCCGAAACCTTTCCGTCCACCTTTGGTGAAAAAGACAAATTCCTGCCGAATCGGCAGGAAGTGGGTCAGATATGAACTACAGGTATATGATCCGATGCTCATGTTTTTTACAAAAATCATTTTTAGGTTCACAATATGCTATTTTATCAATGAAAGTTTAGCGAGGCTCGGCCCCGAGCTAAGAATCTTTATGTCCGCCGTTCGATAAAGTTTGACGATAGTTTAAAACGGGCATAAAAAATTCAAAAACGATCGAAACAATGCGAAACCTTCGCGTGGTGTCATATTATATGACATAGTTATAAGGAAAAATATCAAACTTGATATATTGATTATGTCTCAAAAAAACCTTCACAAAATGACCTATCTCATTCGAGGTTTCTTGGCTTTCGGGTTAAATGACCAATGTTATGGCTAGAATCAAGGCATAGTTTGTGATAATGTGCCCATATTATGCATACAAATGCATCATGGGATGACGAACAATGTTGCAGGAGGAAGTTTTCCTTTTCGTCGCACCAAAAAGCCATTTTCTATTTTCCGAGCATAAAAAACGGACGGTTTTGTGAAGCAACCACCAAATGGCTAATTCAAAATACTACCACCATATTTTACAAAAATACTATACCACCTTATATGGACAATGTCCCAACAGGGGGATCCGTTCCGTCCACCTTTGGTGAAAAAGACAAATTTCTGCCAAATCGGTAGGAAGTGGGTCAGATATGAACTACAGGTATATGATCCGATGCTCATGTTTTTTTACAAAAATCATTTTTAGGTTCAAAATATGCTATTTTATCAAAGATCCAATACAAGTTTTCCTTTTCATCGCACCAAAAAGGCATTTTTCATTATCCGAGCGCAAAAAGGGGATTTTCTAAAGCAACCACCAAATAGCTAATTCAAAAACGGAGGGTTTGTGATTAGTTGATATGGATATCATATTTGGATTCCTCTCATTTTTCTGATCAATTTAGACATATTATTTGTTGAATTTCGATTTACATATTTAAAGATATTAATTATTCTATATTAAATAGAAAAATACAAAAAAATAAAATTATTATATTTTTATTTGAATTCAATAATATTTTTACTTATTCATTAATATTTACTTAAATAATTGTTTGTAATTTCAAAAAATACAAACATGTGACATGATGGTATAAGAGTTAATAGGATTGATATCATAGTATTGACACCAATGTATGAATTACTTTGCGAAAACGAATTCTGAAGGAACGAGGAAGTTAAGCGTGCTGAAGCTAGAGTAGTATTAGGATGGGTGATCTGCTGGAAAGTTTGACTAAGATTGAAATTTAATCAAATATTAAGTATAATTAGTGTTAAAAATGTTCAAAGTAGGAGATTAACAAGTGAAACAATTCAAAGAATAAAAACATTGAGAAAAAAATAAAAAATATATTTTTTTTCAAAAAAAATGTTTTTGCAACCGGCCGACAGGCTATGCCGACGGCCGCTACGCCGACGGCAAAGCCCTAGGCGTAGCATACGCCAACGGCATTTGATACGCCGACGGCTTGAGTGTGCTCCGCCGAGGGAGATCTTTGCCGAGGAGGCTACGCCGAGGGCAGCCCTCGGCGTAGCGCGCGCGTCCTGTAGTGTATCTTTTTTTTAAATAGGAAGTTTAATTACTATTGAGTAATATTTACACCCGGTCTCTATATAACTAGCATGCATACAGCCACACAAGCCACATCGAAAAAAAACAGAATATAATCATGCTGCCAGCCATGTCGTGAGAAAATATCTCTCGCCGTGTCCTTCATTCGCGTACACCCCTCCACAAACAAGTTGCGAAACTCCATATGTTGGAGAATAGTCCATGATTAGAGGATAGCCGTTGCCCGATAAATAACATGTAGAGAAAAAGACACAATGTATTAAAAATCTTGTCATTTCTACATAGTCATAGCGACCAGATGATGACAAGCGCTTCCACGTTAAACAAAGTCATGTATATCATTTATCCCATCCTCTCTATTCTCCATCCTATAAATTTCAGATTTATTACATGTTGCTTGCACACCCTAGATCTGGCAGCAGTGCAAAATTATGATGCTCCCATAATTTCAGTGTGTGTTTCTAAATGGAACACAAATTGATGGCGGTGACCACTGGTTGGGGGAATGGAGCGAGATAGCCTCATCACTGTATCTAGAAAAGCCGACAATTATGATGGCAACGGCTCCAGTCCTTAGTAGCAACATCGATGTTCTTGTCTAAGTTTAATTTGTTTGCAACTTTAGGTCGTGCAGACAACACAAATTTGGCTTTTTTCTAGAACATGGATGATTGATGTTGTAGTAGCTTGATTTGTTGACACGAAAACTATATGGCTTAAGAAATGTTCCTATTCTTGAGTTAACCCAATATGTTACTGTAGTTCCGATTTCCCAATTTGAACAAATAACAGAAGTGAGTGTATATTATTTGTTGCACTACTAGAATCTCTGTATGTTATAATTGACATGAAGGATAACCACATTGCAAATAATCATGAACAATCTGAAACTGGACCATGTATTTGAATTGGTTGTTAAGTTAAACTTCTTTTATGTTGATAAGCCTAACTCTCCCCTCTCTTATGTGCTTCTTATGAAAGCCTAAGCTTCCACTTACAGTTTGAAGAATAGTTTTCTAACCTTACAACATTTAACTTGTCACTTATTTACTTTTTATTGAATTTTTAGCTTTCTCAAACCTGATATAGGTTTCAAGAGAAGTGATGGTGTTACTGCTAAAGGAATCCTGATGTGATCGATCCCTGAAAAAGGGCGTCATAATAGGAAGTGAGGAGTACATCCCATACGTCGTCCACCTCCACACCAAGGTGTCTCAGAGCTAGATCCACAGCTGCACATATTGCCAAACGGCAAGTGGGCTTAGAGCCCCCACCCCCACCTCCAAAGATATTGGTGATCCGGCTGCGCTCCGCCAGTGCCTGCTGCACCGTCCATAGTCTATTGATCCACATGACCTTCAAAATTAGGGCCATGGATCCGTCACGGCGTCACCCAGTATCATCTTGGTGGAAGTGTCGAAAATGGATCCAAATAGGGCAGTGGACCCTGCTTTTTTATTGTTCTGTTGCTCTAGAGATGGTAAATTATGTACTGTACTGATCCATATGTTATCTGAAAATGGATTTAACTGGATCTTCATTCAATCAAGATGACACAAGTATACAACATTCTTAGGTAGCAACACAACAAGATAATGAAAAGCGTGAGAAACACCTGGTGCCAAAAATCACGACAGATGGGTTCAATTCATGAACCACTTATCAGCATCTATCCAAACATGCTAATATATCAGCTCAATGAAGGACTAAGAGGAGGCAATCAACAAGATAGCGGCACACCACAAAGTTACATCCTGCGAAATGAGAGGGAGAAGATAAATTACAGAATTCATCATGCGCTAACCAGAGTTCAAATCAGTAAACAGGATCTTCCATCCATCAGGCAGCAACATGCAAGAAGCACCATGGAATATAGATAAATTCTCAATAATGGTTTCCAAAGTTATCCACTATATTTCACAAAGGGAATAAATAAATTACAAGAAATTAGATGGGAATTGGAAGCACCATACCACCAGAAAAACCCGCCACCCGCATTTGGGTTGTGGGGCAAAAAAACTGGCATCACGTTGATGCGTAAATTTTCATATATCAGGACGACTAGTCCATCTGACAGCCCATCATGGACAATATACAAAGATACACACGGACAACATGATGACAAGTTCCAAATTGACTTAAACACTTCGAGCAACGCGACAACAGGTACATCCACTGTCGACAGCATCTGCGAGATTGAACTAAAAAATGAGAATGGTATTACTCAAATCAAATGTTTGCATAACTTCAAAATAATGGCATCCAACATATATAGAATCTACACTTTAGCGAACCAAAATTATTGAAGAAAACTAACCGGATCACTGACGGGAAGATGGAGTACCACCACGAGGGGTGACTGGGCTCTCTGTGAAAGGACCACCTCTAGGTTCTTTAGATCTGGTTGATCCCTGCATGTTTAAGCAAGAGATAGTAAGTACAAATCTTTATGAGTAGGAAAAGTAATGATTGGTGATTGAGAAGTTTGGAGAGAAATAACCGAAGTGGTTGGAGCACGAGAAGGAGGGGGTGTCATCGGTGGAACCTCAGTGCCGAAGACACGAGCATACACAGCCTGCAGATTAGCTTTGAAGTTGTAAGTAATGAAACTAAGGCTTCCTCTTGTCTATTATGTGCAAAACTAACCCCAAAGTGTTCCATCATGTAGGCTTGTTGTCTCTCTCCCTCCAGTCGTAGTCTCCTTTCTTCCTCCAACCTCCTCTCGAAGGCTTCACGCTCTTTGAGTCGTAGCCTCCTTTCTTCCTCTAGCTGGGTGTTGAGTATGTCATCAGAATGTTATCATCATATCAATACAAACATGTAAGACCGAGGAGGATGAATGAAAAAGAACAAACCTGGAGATTGGTGACAATAGCTCTAGCAGGTTGTACACCAGAACTTCCGCTCGGAGTCCAAGCTCGGATCTGTGAGAGAGAGGTGGGCGGCTCAATGTAGCCATCAACAAGCATGTAGCGGCCATGTTTCTTGCCCTCTCCTGCCATGATAACCGCAACCTCATCAATGGGGCTCTGAAGGGGATCACATTCCTCCGACTTCTTGACAAAGAGTACTTTGTGATCTTCATCTTCCCCCTTGATTTCACGGTCTGCTTCTGTCTTTTTATCTTCTGTCATATATTTCTCAACCGTTCTTGTTATTTCAAGTGTTGGCTTACTTGGGTTGTTCCCAATCATGCTCTGGATTGCAGCCTCAGCTACCTTCACAGGCCCATCCTTGGCACTGAAGCAGATAATTTCAACTTGGACATGCTTAAGTGAAGCAAGAGTCTCCAGGCCAAAACAAAGATCATCCGTCTTTGTTAGTGCCGCCTGCAGTGTTAACTTAAGCCTTTGAAGTGTCTCCATAGCGCCTTCTTCGAACTTGATCGCCATGGCACGATTGAACAGAAGGAAAGTTCTCAGGGTATGGAATTCACCTCTGCCGATCACCAACTTTTCTCCTGGGGCCCTCTTTGCTACAAGGGATAGGAAAAGAAGATGAGTAGAATTCCCAAGTATTCGAAGGGCATCTCTGTCCAAGGAGTAGATCTCGAGGGACAAGGAGCGGAGATGGGTGAGGCTGCTAATCCAATTTGGTATTTTGTTGAATATGCTGCCATGTATCTCAAGCTTCTCAAGTTGTTGGAGAACCGGCTGTATATCAGACTTGAAATCTAGTAAACAGCAAGAGAAGATAGATAGATGTTTGAGTTTCTTCGTAGTCAGTTTACACAGAGTCTCGAAGAGAAGTGTTGTATGACACTCATCCCACGACCACAAGGCAATGCTGAGCACCTTCAGTTCAGGAATGGTACTAATTTCTTGCAGAATATTTGGAGACTTGGAGATATTAATTTCCACTAGCTCTTCAAGAGCTTGTAGTTTCCCAATAATCTTATCTGGCACTTCTGTGGATCTGTTAATAAGCAGATGTTGTAGTTTTGTAAGCTTAACAATACTGGACGGCAGCTCTTTTACACCAGTTCCCCTCAAATCCAGTGTCTGTAAATGGCGTAGTTTCCCAATCTTTTTGGGGATCTCAGTAATATGACTACTACCTAAAACCAGATACCTCAGCTTGTCCAAATTCCCAAGGCCGTTAAGATGTTCATTCTTCAAAGAATCACAATTCTCTAAATCTAACACATGCAGTCCTTGAAATTTAGAAAGAGGCTGCATCAAATCAGCACCATGAAAGAGGGAGAGTGAACTCACTTGACCAACAGTCTTGGTTGCTTTTAGCACATCATGTTGCTCATTGCTGTCTTGCAGAGATAATCGTTGCAACTTACTTGATTGAGCCACTCGTTGTAGGCTAGGTAATATAGTAACAAAGTTTTCGTGAATTGACAAATCGACAATAAGATCAAGAGTTGTTACAGGTACATGGTAAGCCACATCCCTTCCAAAACTGTCAAATTCTATTTGTTCGATCATGCTAGAATTTATGAGTTCAGATAAATAACTCTCACCCAGTTCCTTTAAGCTCTGTCCATCCTTCCCAGAGATTAACTCTTCAACTATCCATCTCTGCACCAAACTATCTCTTCTAATCTTACAGCCCTTCGGGAAAATACTTAGATACAGTAAGCATTTCTGGAGATGTTTAGGTAGATCATCATAGCTGTGTTTTAGAACTCTTCTGATATTCTTCATACCCTCACCCATTTCAATAGAATCGCATACCTTTTGCCATCCGTCCAACACCATACCTTTAGGCAGCAAATCAGTCATGACAATGATGGCTAGCGGTAACTGTCCACACCTTCTTAACATTTTCTTGGACAATTCTCTAAATTGAGAAGGACAATGATCTTCACTGCCAAATAATGTTCTTCGGAAGAATAACATCTTTGAGTCGTTGTAAGAAAGAAGTGGCAGATGATAAAGACCACCAACATGTTCAGCAACACTGACCTTCCGGGTTGTTATTATTATCCTACTTCGTTTATTATTCGTTCTCAGTGCAGGCAGAATTTGATCCCATACTGATGTGTCCCATATGTCATCAAATACAATTAGGTACCTGTTCATATGGCATTTCACAGGAATGAGTATGCAACGTGTTATTAAATAATAACAAGCAAAGGAGGAAAAGTCCCTGTGATGGTATGAAAAAACTCCAATGTGGCTCATTTTTAAGCATAGGATAACTACTCTCTCGAGGCAGACCAAATCTACACTTCAGAATACATGTAGTCAAACTTCCCAAACGTCGGCTATAGGCATCTCCGTGAATATATTGATACTGTGAAAATGAGTTATCTTTGGTGGGGTGCGACTTTATGTGGTTTGGAGCGTTTAAAGGAGAAGAACTATGAGATCTTCTGAAATGAGCACTTGGAATTCTAGAGGTGGCTTTCCTTGTGAGGGATGAAGTCGCTCGGAGGGAATGCAGGATTTAGAGGCAAGACATTTTTTTGGCTTCTTTCAAGGCAATTTGGGCTCATCTATAAATATGTTCACGTTTATTAGCAATCTTATTAATGAAATGGAAGCACTTGTGATTGTCGTTGATGGAAGATAGAATAGGCGTAGGATAGGACACAACGTGTGCATTCCTGTTATCTTGTATATATAGAGGTTTACAAGGTAAAAAACATTTACAATCAATAACCATAATGCCCTCAATCTCCTATTAACGGGAGGCTCAAGATATGGCATGAATGCACCGATATCAGAGGGATATTCGGTTGCCTAACACTCCCCCGCAGTCGCAGCGGGAGACTGACAGACGTTGAAACCGGACCAAAAATCGAGAAACAGTGGCGACGCTAATCCCTTGGTGAAGATATCAGCAAACTGGTGCAATGACGGTACGTGGAGAACACGCACTTGACCCAAGTGCCACTCGATCTCGCACGAAGTGTAGATCAATCTCGATGTGCTTGGTGCGTTGATGCTGAACTGGGTTTGTAGACATGTAGACAGCGCTAACATTATCACAAAATATGACAGTGGCCCAAGGGAGAGGTCGATGAAGCTCCTCCAAGAGTTGGCAAAGCCAAGAAGACTCGGCAACAGTGTTGGTGACGGCGCGGTACTCTGTTTCAGCGTTGGAGCGAGACACGGTGTGTTGGCGTTTAGAAGACCAATACACCAGGTTGTTGCCGAGGAAGACGCAGTAGCCGGAGGTGGAGCGCCGTGTATCAGGATAGCCTACCCAATCCGCGTCCGTGTACACAGCGAGTCAGCTGCGGACGGTAAGAGCTGGAGGCCGTGGCCAAGGGTGCCCTTGATGTAGTGAAGAACACGCTTGATCAACACAAGATGTTGGTCTCAGGGATCGTGCATGTGAAGGCAGATCTGCTGAACGGCGTACGCGATGTCTGGGCGTGTAAACGTCAAATACTGCAGAGCTCCAGCAAGGCTGCGATACTCCGTGGGGTCAGAGATGGGAGAGCCAGCAAGCTTGGGCACGGTGTCGATGGGGGTTGATGAAGACGTGCACGTCGTCATGCCAGCGCGGTCTAGAATCTCGGCAACGTACTTCTGCTGGCAGAGGAACATCCCAGAAGGAGTGCGGGAGACCGTGATGCCGAGAAAGTAGTGAAGATCCCCCATGTCCGTCATGGCGAACTCAGAGTTGAGAGCCGTGATGACGCACTCGAGAAGAATCGTTGAGGAAGCCGTGAGAACAATGTCGTCGACATAGAGGAGTAGGTAGGCCGTGCCAAGCGTGCTATGTAGCACGAAGAGGGAGGTGTTGGACTTGGAGCAGGTGAAGCCAATGGTCGCGACGAAGGAGGCGAATTGTTGGTACCATGCTCGCGGGGCCTGTTTCAAACTGTAGAGAGAATGGTTGAGGCGACAGACGTGATCCGGCCGGGTGGTGTCGGTGAAACCCGTGGGTTGACGACAGTAGACGACCTCGGACAGCGTTCCATGAAGGAATGCATTCTTGACGTCGAGCTACCAAACCCTCCAGTTGAGGGAGAGCGCGATGGAGAGGATGATGCGGACCGTGGCCGGTTTGACAACCGAGCTAAATGTCTCATAGAAGTTAATGTCGGGAGCCTGGGAGAAGCCATGAAGTACCCAACATGCCTTGTATTGATCAAGATATCCATCAGGGTTGAACTTGTGGCAAAAAAACCATTTGTCGATGACGATGTTGGCCTTGGAAGGAGGAGGCACGAGGTCCCATGTATTGTTGGACATGATGCTCCGAACTCGGCCTTCATAGCTTCAAGCCAATTGGAGTCCTTGAGCGCGGTCCAGACCGTTTTAGGGATCGGAGAGAGGACGCCGGTGACCGTGGTGTTCAGGTTGAGGCGCTGTCGTGGCCCGATGATCTCGTCGGCTAGACGTCGTGTCACCATGCGAGGAACGGGTGGTGGTGAAGGGGAACGAGGTGGCGAGGCCATCGTGGAGCTAGGTGGAGAGGACGCCGAGGATGGCGTGACCGAAGCAAGCGGCGAGTGGGAAGCAGACGTAGCCGAGGGAGTGGCAGTGGGCGAGACTACTGTGGCAGGAGAGCTAGGCGCTACAGGTTCTTGAGCTGTCGCGGCAGGGGACGGAGTCGCGTGCTACCGAGGGAAAACGCGTGTAGGTGGCGGGGTTGAGATGATTGTGTTGATGTCGTCATCCGAGGGGAGTGTCTCGGTGTGTTCCTGTAGGAAATCATATGAATGCGCAACGTTCGTTTTGGTGAGCGGGAAGTTAGTCTCATCAAAAACGACATGCCAAGATACTATGATGTGGCGAGTCGCTATGTCCATACACCGATATCCTTTGTGATTGGATGCATAACCGAGAAAAATGCACGGGGTAGAACGAGGAGACTACTTATGCGGCATGATGGATGCAATATTGGGATAGCATAAACATCCAAAAACACGAAGGTTGGAGTATGTAGGAGGGGTGGAGTAGAGGGTAGCGTAAGGGGCAAGGAGCTGAGATCGCGGTGGTGGGGAGGCGATTTAGAAGATATGTGGCAGCGTGTAGAGACTCAACCCAAAATTTTGGCGGCATAGATGCTTTGAATAAAAGGGTGCGAACAATGTCACTTACCGTGCGAATAACTCGTTCGGCTTTGTCGTTTTCTTGGGATGTGTAGGGGCAGGAAAAACACACGTGGATGTCGTGAGTGGACGCAAGATCATGGAGAGATCGATTGTCAAATTCCTTACCATTGTCGCATTGTATCTGTTGTAGAGTTAGTGCAAACTGAGTCTGAACAAACACGCGGAAGTTAGAAAGAACACCAAAAGTTTCAGATTTATGTCGTAGGGTAAAAGTCCATAAAAATGAGTGAAATCATCCAATATGACTAAAAAGTATTTATAACCAAACATGATTTCAACCGGAAAGGTTCAGAGATCACAAGTGTGACTATACGAATCTGAAAAAGGTAAACAAATCGTGTCGACCAAGTTGGCACGCATGACATAGACTAGACCCTTTTTTTCTTTGTGACATGGAAGAGATGACGATGCGCGAGGCGACAGAGTGAGTCGTGTCCGGGATGACCGAGGCGGCGATGCCAAAGGGGGCATCGGTGGAGGCCAGCAGTGCATGGAGAGCGCCACCGGGGGCATAGTTTGGGTATAGATCACTCGTACTATTGCACCTGAGAATTGCCGCCTTGGTATGAAGATCGTTCATAGAAAAACCAGCAGGGTCAAATTCGACGAAGACAAAGTTGTCACACATTAATTGTCTAACAAAGATTAGATTTTAATGCTACTAGGAGTAACTAGAACATTTTGTAGATGAAGTGGGCGATTAGAATAAGAACAAAGAGAGGCATAGCCGGAGGAAGTAACGGGGAGAGAGGAACCATTACCGACGACTATGTTAGAAAAAGGAGTGCGAGAATTAGCGTCAGATGACATGTGGACAGAGGCACCGTTGTCCATGACCCACTCGGTGGGAGGTGGATGAAGGCCCATGGAGTTGAGCCGGTTGATGAGAGCCATGGTGTCCCAAGACGGAGAGGCGGCGTACGGCGCGGTTGGTGCAGGGGTGAAGCCGTAAGGTGCAGCAGGGGGCACGATGTTGTAGTAGCCGAGGGTGGGCGGCGCCACTTGGGGAGACGCCATGAACCCGTGGGCCATGGGATGTGGTGGTGTTGTGCTGGGGCACGGCCCGAGGATGCCCGTGCCCATAGGATACATGTAGATGGATCCCGTCCAAGGGTTGTAGGGCGTCAGGGAGGGTGGGAAGCCCCTGGTTGCAGCAGGGACAACGTCGTTGACCTTCCTCCTTTTGCCATTGGGTTTGCCGTTGTTGGGGATGAACTGCGCCGGGGGGCCGTACCCTGTAGGGGCAGGAGGGCCATAGCCTGGTGGCGACTGGCGAGGAGGTGTAGGTTCACGGTAGCCGGGGACAGCACCACCACTCGTGTTGGTGTAGAAAGAGGCGGCGGTCGAAGCGCGGCTCTCGTGGGGCTGCTTGAGCTCCTGAAGGAGGAGCATGTTGCGCAGCTGGAGGAAGGGGGAATGGGGTCAGCAGCGGGATGAGCGCAGCGTTGTTGTTGAACTGCTCGTCGAGACCCTTGAGGATGTTCTAGACGAGGGCATCATCGGTGACGGGGCGCCGATGTCGGCGAGGGCGTCGGCCATGGTTTTCTGCTCAAGGCAGTAGGCCATGATGGACTTGCCCTCCTATTCGAGGTTGCGGAATTTTTGGCCGAGGTAGCCGGCCCTTGCCTGATGGTTGTCATGGAAGAGGACAGCGGTGCACGTCCAGACGGAGTAGGCCGTGGTCATCTCCTCCATCACCATGTCGCTGATTTCGGGCGTGATGGAGCCGTAAAGTGGCGTCCATGCGCAGCCACACTCCTCGTCGATAGGTGGCGTGGTCGTGTCGAGGTGGTCGGCAAGGGCGTAGGTGGTGACGACGATCTGCACCATGTTGCGCCATGGTGTAGTTCAACGCCTTGAGGTCGAGGGTGATGAGGATCAGTGCCTTGACGCTCTGGATGTTGGTGGCCTGTGCCCAAAGAGCGGCGTGAGGAGAGGCACCGACCGAGAACATGGTGGGAGAGGGGGTGCGGCGGCGGTAGACTAGGCAGGGAAGCATTGGTTTGTTTGGCTGATACCGTGATGGAAGATAGAATTGGGGTAGGATAGGTCACGACGCCTGCCTTCCTGTTATCTTGTATATATAGAGGTTTACAAGGTAACAAACATTTACAATCAATAACTATAATGGCCTCAATCTCCTATTAACGGGAGGCTCATGATATGACATGAATGCACCGATATCATAGAGATATTCGGTTGCCTAACAGTCGTACAGTGTAATACATATTGCTATAATCCCTTATACACAACAGTCTCCTAGTTCTGATAACATAGAGTAAATATGAAGGAACTACAACAATTGGGAGGAAAGTTCCAGAAAACCACAAATTTTAGGAAACTTTCAATTAACCGTGACTTTTGGGACAAACTATCACATGAAATTCAAATCTTGTGTTTAACCTCAGTTGACATCGACTATGAACGTGGTATATGGAGCTCACAGTCAGATCTACCATGGCACAATGACCGAGAGGGAGTTGCCTCATCACAAGCTGACGAGGACATGGTCCGAACCTGATGAATTAGGTCGGATGGTCGAACCAGCGGGTGCACCAAAAGATTTTATCATGACAACTCTGTTCGGCCGGACCTGGTTAAGGTCGAGCCAAGTCCACTTCTCCAGGTCGGCGTCTTTTTGCGATGTCAAATCTGACGTATGGGCCCCACAGATTACAATCGCTGTGAACTGAGCTCAAACGCATGATTTTGGGAGGGCTTTGATTGTCCACCCCAAAAGTTGTGGCTAAGAAAAAAAGTACTGAGTATCAGGAGTTGTGGGTTTCCAAAACCTTCATTCCAAATAGTTATGGTTTCTTGCTATTTAGTCGATAAATTATCATGACCTACTCCCTCTATCCTAAAATTTGTCTAAAAAGCGTGAACATCTACATTACCATGACAGTTAATAAATGCAATTAGCTCCTCGTAATCAGTCCCTCACTTCACCCTCCAATCTTCATTCTTCTCAGAACCAGGATGATAAGATGAATCTCATAGAGTGCCTAGCACCAATGACGAAGCGCTGGAGGGTGCTGAACGGTGGATGCCTGACCGGTAAGTACTGGTACCATGAGAAATGCATTTCTCCCTCTGTGGGCTCTTTTGGACAAGCAGAGCAGTCGTCAAGGGTGGCCATTGTCATATGCTTTGAAGCATGACGTGTCACCGGGTGAAACACGGCGGACTGTTATTAACGACCTACTGTGGTAGGAGTAGGATAGGGATGAGAGTTTCTTGGTTCGCTGCCTTTGGAGGACTCACATGGACCCAATTTTCCCTAGTTGAAGCATCCATATACGTGGTTCTCTCTAGAGATGAAAGGAGTGCATAATTTGCATCTACCAAGATGGTTGTTGACTAGGAAATAATCGTGCTATTCTGGAAGGATAGATGATAGATGCGTAGAACCACCTATCAATCTCTGCCAAAACTTTACAAGCTAATCTCCGCAGAAGGTGGATCCCGAACATTAGGTGGGCACTGCTGCACCGAGTTGTACTGTGGGAATCCATCCAAGTTTGGCTAGCATAGGGCAGCATAAAGCCCTAGCTTGGTTGTGGTGTCATGACATGTATAGACCATTTTCCTAACACAACGAGTAATGATTTAACTTATGCAAAATCCTACACAGAGCTATCAAAATCAGTCATATTTTATGTTTTCTTGGTTGCTAAAATCGATTACACTATCTTGACATTCTCCACAGCAAAGCACAGGCACGACACTAATTTAGTCTATTTCTTATGTTCCTGAATATGGGTTGCGGTCTGTTAAAAGGTTTTGTAATGTTTGATTTGCAACTGATAGAAATATCAACACTTCGATTGCTCATAGAGTGATACCCTGCATGGTATAAAGATAGAGAACGCACCTTTTCTCTTCAAAGAATATTTTGAGTCGGTCGATTAGTTGCTGAACACCACATTCTTCGAACTTGGGACAAGGACAACCGACTTCAGCACATATGCTTCCAATATTCACTTTTATGTCAGGACCACGGGGCATGTGAATGAAAGCTTTACAACTAAATTCATTTTCAATCTTCCTATAAACTGCATGGGCAATAGTCGTTTTACCCAAACCCCCAGTTCCACAGATGGAGGCCATTTTCAGTTGTTTATCATCGCCATGCATCAGCAATTTAATTAGATCTTCGCATGGACTATCAATTCCAACAAGTTCTCTGTCATCTTCGCTGACTGTGGTGGTGAAAAGAAAAAACAAATAGACAATGATAAGTTCACATTTATGGCCACACGAAGAATGTAAAAAAACATAAACAGCTCGACTGTTTAAAAAACAGTTTAATAATTACTCCCTCCGTCCGTAAAAAACAGTTTTCGGAAAAGAGTGTACGTCTGTGTTCCGGCTGTAATTTTGTGTTTATGGAGAGAAATTCTTATTTGACACTACTTGTAAATATGATTCCTTATTTGACACTCTAAACTTTTTTTTCCCTATATGGCACTTGGTGTAAAAAAATTGTCTTATATGACACTAGTGCATTTTGAAAGTTAACGGTGTCAATTGGGGACCTACAAAGACACTTTTGCCCTGGTGCATTATGTGACAAAATTACAAGAAATTCTGTTGTATCGTGTGTACTTGAGACTCTGACCGTGCCAGTTCAGTCATGTGAAACCAAAGGAAGAGGAACACTTGTTCATTCAGACTATACTGAACAATCCCACACATACACACGTCAGTATATAACCACACGCAGTTAACAAATGATGCACTTCAACCTCACCAATTCACACTCTCTTCCCTCCAAAATCATGAGTACCAACACGTGACAGGCATAGATCGATGGATCCCAAGCTTCTCGATCTGGCCATGGCCGCGCTAGTGCTACTGGCCTTGTTCCCGTCTGCGCCAGTACCCCGCCTTGGCCCGCTGCCGCGCTTTGTCACCCACCCGCACAGAACCCGTGGTCCATTTCGCCTCAGCTCATGCCACTGTCGCTACTAGCCAGCAGACCACCAACGCCGCCACTGCGAGCAAGGAGTCGCTGCCCCTTAGTTCAATCGGGACGGGTTGGAGAGTAGCGACGCAGGGGTATTTTAGTCCAGGCAGGAAAAACTTGATGGAATAGGATAACGGATCCAACGGCAGCGTCATATAAGGCAAAAGAATTACACCAAGTGTCATATAGTGAAGAATTTTTTTTTGGAGTGTCAAATAAGGAATCATATTTAGAAGTAGTGTCATATAAGAAATTTTCTGGTGTTTATGCCCCGGTTGAAGCCTCGATTTCAGCCGAGCGCAACGACCGAAGGTTTGCTCGGCCGCTGGAATTGGCCATGGTGCCATGCATGATTAGATTTTTAGCATGTGCATTGAGTGCATACACGAATCGTGCTGCTGGCTGGCTGATAGCTTAAATGAAGAAGCAGGGGGCTTTTTGCAAAACGCTAATTAGTCTTGAAAACACAAACGTCCACTCTTTTGCGAACGAAGGGAGTAACTAATAGCCGACTCACTAGTTTTGTTAGGGCCAAAATTCATGTTGTCATCTTTGAGGAGAGCCACTGAGAGATCGTGGCATTGCAAAGTAGAATTCTATTGTTTCACAGGGATAAGGAAAGTAGCTGGATAAAAATGGACAATTGATGAAATAATTTAATAAAGTACCTGCGGAGTCACTCGATCCGACTGTGCCAAGAATGTATTCTTTATCTTCGCCAATAAGCGTGTTTTCACCTTTGCCGACAGC
Organism: Avena sativa; assembly: GCA_916181665.1. Classification (NCBI taxonomy): domain Eukaryota; kingdom Viridiplantae; phylum Streptophyta; class Magnoliopsida; order Poales; family Poaceae; genus Avena; species Avena sativa. The sequence continues at coordinate 296,030,569 of OV702282.1, forward strand.
TACTACTGAGCCAGGTGAAGAAAGAGTAAAGCGACAGAAAAAAAATTAGGAAAGAAAAACAAATGACTAATTAGTGAAGCAGATTGCAATTGATCAGGTAATTTAATAAACTACCTGCAGAGTCACTCGATCCAACTGTGCCAAAATTGCCAATAAGCGTGTCTTTACCTTTGCCAACAGCTACTGTTGACCCTGTTGAAAAAAAATAGAAGAAAAAATTAAGTAGACGGTTGCATGCAACATGGAAAGAAAAATAAAGGACTAAATGGTGAAGCAGATTACAACTGATGAAGTAATTTAATAAAGTACCTGCAGAGTCACTCACTCTGACTTTTCCAAGAATGCGTTCTTCATCTTTGCCAATAAGCGTATCTTTACCTTCGCCAACAGCTACTGTTGACCCTGTTGAAAACAAATAGAAGAAAATTTTAAGTAGACGGTTGCATGCAACATGGAAAGGAAAATAAAGGACTAATTGGTGAAGCAGATTACAACTGATGAAGTAATTTAATAAAGTACCTGCCGAGTCACTCGATCCGACTGTGCCAAGAATGTCTTCTTCATCTTTGCCAATAAGCGTATCTTTACCTTCGCCAACAACTACTGTTGACCCTGTTGAAAAAAAATAGAAGAAAATTTTAAGTAGACGATTGCATGCAACATGGAAAGGAAAATAAAGGACTAATTGGTGAAGCAGATTACAACTGATGAAGTAATTTAATAAAGTACCTGCCGAGTCACTTGATCCGACTGTGCCAAGAATGTCTTCTTCATCTTTGCCAATAAGCCTGTCTTCACCTTTGCCAACAGCTACTGTTGAGCCTGTTGAAAAGAAACAATAGAAGAAAAAATTAAGTAGACTGTTGCATGCAACATGGAAAGAAAAATAAATGACTAATTGGTGAAGCAGATTACAATTGATAAAGTAATTAAAAAACTACCTGCCGAGTCAGTGGATCCGACTGTGCCAAGAATGTATTCTTCATCTTTGCCGCTAAGCGTGTCTTCACCTTTGCCAACAGGTACCGTTGAGTCTGTTGATAAAAACAATAGAAGAAAAAATTAAGTAGACTGTTGCATGCAACATCGAAATAAAAATAGATGACTAATTGGTGAAGCAGATTACAATTGATGAAGTAATTTAATAAACTACCTGCCGAGTCGCTCGATCCAACTGTCCCAAGAATATATTCGTCATCTTTTCCAATAAGCATGTCTTCACCTTTGCCAGCAGCTACTGTTGAGCCATGTGAAAAACACAATAGAAGAAAAAATTAAGTTGGCCACTGGATGCTGTTATATGTTGATCCAAATTCTACAAAGTATAGGCCAACTTCTGACGAGTGGAGCGAGGTCCGTCGCCGGAGGCTTGGGCCGAGTGTAACGACGTCGAAGACCTAGGTTTCCACCGATATATAAACCCCTTGTAAGCCGCCGGTTGGGATGAGTTGCATCTGTGAAATCCCCGGCGTTTGTAAACACTCCTCGATATAGTGAAGTTTCGCTGGCTGGCGCCCGTGGTTTTTTCCTCTCTTTGTTGGAGAGGTCTTTCCACGTTAAATCTGTGTCCCCTTGCTGTATTTTTCGTTTTCGTTCTTCGTTATCTTCTTGTCGCAATTATAACAGATGCAATATGGGAAGAATAAATAATACTCAATCTGATTAAGTATAAAATAACTAATCGGTGAAGCAGATTGCAATTGATGAAGTAATTTAATAAACTACCTGCCGAGTCACTCAATCTGACCGTGCCAAAAATGTATCCTTCATCTTTGCCAATAAGCTTTTCTTCACCTTTGCCGACAGCTACCGTAGATCCAGGTGAAGCAAAAGTATCAAAAAAAAGAAAATTTAAAAAAGACCATTGCATGCAACTTGGAAAGTAAAAATAAAATAAAATGACCAAGCGGTGAAGCAGATTAAATAAGCACCTGCCAGTTTGGAAGAGGGTAGGCTGGTGTTCGTCTCTAGTTTGTAGGGATCTTTTGTGTAGAACACATACCATTTCCTTCGATTATCTCCATCATGTGCATATACCTCGACATGCTTGACATGGCTGAACTTTTCCCACTCTGGTCCAGATTCCCCCAAGGCTATGGAATTGAGAAGCTCTAGGCTGCAGTCTAGCTGCAAAAGGCTAAGGTTACTTACATCTTCAAGGTATCTCGGGAGTGTTTTCATATCATAAGCCTCCAGCACAAGTTTTTGGATTGCAGGCACACCAATCAATGTCCCGAGCTTTGGGCAGATCACTATTGTAAGCTTTTGTAGTTTGAGCAGATTAGCTATACTTCTCAGATTTGGACTGAAATACACATCAAGCTCAACAACAGAAGCAAAACTATCAAGAGAGTTGAGGTTTGGAGCCGCAGTAATGACCAATCGTTTCAAAGCCCTTGCGTGGAAGGCAAGGCCAGGAGGAAAGCTCCTGAGTTTGCAGGTATCCAGCAGAAGCTCCTCCAGAACAGGCATGGCTTGCGCATTTACTTGCTTCTCCCAGACCCACTCCTCCCACTCCACCATTCCAAAGAAGACCAGCTCATGCAAACGACCGAACATTGTCTTTGTGTCAGTATGATGGTTGATAAATCCTACGAATTCAGGCCCAACAACACTGATGGCTGGGGCTCGTTTAATCTTTAGGACCTTCAAATAGGGAAGCTGACACAAGCCATATGGAAGCTGGGTGCAGAAAGCCAAATCTTCCATCGTTAAAACAACCAAGCTCTTAAGAAGGGTCACTTCCGTTGTTCTCATCCAAAGTGGGAGCTGCAGACCAAAGTATCCTTGGATGTCAAGAATTTGTAGGCAGTCTGGTGGGTGGAGCTCATCAAACACCGACTCAATTCGTTGGTTTTCCTCATCCTGAAAGACACCTCTTCCCTCTTTAACCAACCCATCATCTCCCAATCTGGTGGTGCACCCTAGCTTCAAGTAGGTAAGATGCACCTTCTCGCCAAGCCTGGCCTTTGCGGCAAACGAGGTAGCAGCTATATTATCCAAACCCTTTAATCCAATTTCTCTTAGCTGGGAAAGAGACCCCAACTCTTCAAGACTACACCAGTCACCATCCATATGTGCTGGAAATCCGTATAATTTCCTCAAATTCATTAGACCACAAAAACCCTGAGCTATAACACTTATACTCGTGTCATTAAGGTTTAGATACCTCAGCTGCACTAGCTTTATAATGCTATCAGGAAGTTTCTCCAAACTTTCACATCCATCGAGGTTAATATGCTGCAACAGTTTTATCTTGTCGATGTTTTCTGGAAGACTGGATACATCAGTGTTTATTGCAGACAAATACCTCAGGTGCTTGAGTTGACATAAAGATTCAACTAATGCAGCAGCATTTGTGGATTCCATGTGTAGGATCCGTAGAGTCGAAAAGGCAATCAGTGAATCACCAACTTTAAGCTTTATCGGGCCAATTGATACCAGTGTTCTCAATGATGTATATTTTTGTAAAAGACTCCAGATTAACATATCTGACTCCAATCCTTTGCTGTTTAGAGACAGACGATAAACCTTTTCTGAACTAAGATATTTAGTGCCATACATTTCTCCTTCGTGAGCTACTTGTGTTTCATCTCTACAAATAAATTGAGCAAATGAGCGAACAACATCATTCATGTTGCAAACACGTTGACTAGTGTACCTTCCATCCATCTCTATAAGATTCATCAGTATTAACTCATCATAGTACCGTCTTCCTATTTCTTCCAATTCTCGTGAATTCCCATGAACAAACCCTTCGCTGATCCACATGCCAATAATGTCATTCTCATAGAACACTACATTTGTAGGGAGAAGTGAGTAGTGCAGAAAGCACTGTTTCAAACAAGGAGACATTTCTTCATAGCTTAAGTACATTGTGTTGTTTATCTCTTCAGGTATTTTATATCCTGGACTATAACCATTCAGAACCATCTCCCAATCACGCCGTTGCCTTTCCCTCTGACACAATAATCCTCCCATCACTTTAACAGCAAGTGGCAAACCACCACATTTGGCTATAATTTGCAATCCAATATCTTTTAGCATATCAATCTCAGGTTCATCTACCTCACTGGTAATTACCTGCAAGCAGTACAGAAAGAGGCAATAAGGAAGACTTAGTGCCATTTTTATATTTTTGTTTTTCTACTCAGATTTTACTGTATATAAGTACTAAGTAGCACATGCTGATTAAGTAATGACCAGGCATCATCCGGTCTAATTTTTCAGTAGTGATGAGTTCAACCACGAATTGTAAGCAAGATGTATGAAAATACTAAAGCCAAAATGACAGGTTGGATATACTACGGACCTGTCTCTTCATCAATGACCAGGCATCTTCTGGACCTAATTTATCAACGCGGTGGTACGGATGCTCAGCTCTCATTCTTTGGGCAACTCTTTCATCTCTCGTGGTGATGAGCACTCGACTACCTTGTGCAGCAGCCGTGACAAATGGTTCTTCGAACACATCCTCCCATGCTGTATGGTTCCAAACATCATCCATCACCAGCAAGACCCTCCTCCCTGTCAAGGCAGCGGTAAGGATTGGCAGGAGCATTACCGATGTCATTTCAGGATGTAAGTCTCCCCCAGCTGCAACGATTGCAGCTCTCAGCAGCTGGACCTTATTGAAGTCCTTGTTAATGCTCATCCATATATGTCTTTCAAACGCACATTGTATTTCCTCGTCATGGAAGACCTTCTTTGCGAGGATGGTCTTGCCAATCCCCCCGACTCCTACGATGGCGACCACCGCGATGTTGTTGTTGACCTCCTTTCTTGTTTGTATGATCTTGGCCACTAATGATTCTGTGGCTTCTTCAATCTTCTCACCAACTAATCCCGATTGGAGGAACAACGATGACGTCTTGAACTCCCGTAACGTCTCCCGCGCATAGGCAGCAGATCCTAAAAAGCTGAACGACCGTGCTCGCCTCATGGTATTGTCAAGCCTCTCGTTGAGCCCCTTGATGCGGCTGACAATGTCCCGGGCATAGATAGGATTCCGCATACAGCAGGGCAAAGGATTGAAACACCCCATGCCATTAGCTGCAGATGAGCCCCGCTCCATGGCCTCGAGCTGGCAGAGGTCAATGATGTCGGTCGCCCCATACATGGCATGCTTGAGCTCTGTAACCCATGCCTGAACGGATACATCTGTGAAGCTCCGCCGATCGGCATCATTGAGGAAATTCCTGAGGTCCCTGAGACGGTCGCCCATGCTCTCAATCTCGCGCAGGACACCGGGCAGCATCCCCACCTCTACTTCTGAAATATCTCTCATCATACCCTCCACGTAGGATGCAACAGCCTCCAGGACCATCCCCATTGCTGCAGCTTCAGTAAGATGTAACAAATTAGTAGTGAAACAAAAGTCATCTTGGTCGGTGTTGTGCAGCATAGCAAAAACAGAAATATACCGTGCATTCTCATGATCCCATCACCGAGTTTATAGGCAATAAATTAAAAACTCTAATCTGGATTTTAACCATTCCTCAGAAAAAAGGTGAATCTGAAATCCACATGTCTTGCAACAACAAGTCCGGCCTAATCACCAGATCTCAAAACAGATGGTAAAATCTAAGTCTCGCACGAACAAGAGAAAGCAATAGATCGAGATAGTTTACCTTGGGTTCGAATACAGGTGTTTCTGCGCCTGTGGTTCTAGAATGATCTTGCTGCTGCAGTGAGCTGTTGCATCTAATGTTTGCTTGGATGGATGGAGCAAAGGGGGAATGCGGCCCCCCGCCCCTGACGAACCAGCAGATGCGCCCAAATCGAACAAACAAGCATATGTTGCCCTGCGTTGACTCACCAACCCACAGCACAGCGGCCACTAGGGCGTCCTTTTAAGCTTCAGTAGAGTACCTAGCTGCCGGCAAGAAAAATATAAAATTCTGGATTAAATTAATAACTAAAATGCTAGTACTCCTTCCGTTTTGGTTTACAAGTCCTACGCGTATATCTAGGTTATCAATTTGACCTATATAATTTGAATTATATAATATAAAAATTATATCATTGGAAAATACAAAGTCTAAAGTTTCCGGTGATATATATTTTGTAATATATACATCATACTAAGTTGTTCAATTTGGTGACATAGAATTACGTGCAGGACTTGTAAACCGAAACGGAGGGAGTACTACCTCTCTCCCCTTCCTGCTCTCCGGTTTTTAAGGCTCGCGCGAACTTCTAGATTGTCAAAAAAAAATGCAGAGAATTTCAGGAGCTTTATTACGTAATGGTTCCGTTACAATCAGCTTGGCTCTCATCGAGCCGGCTATTCATCGACTCTAGCCTACTCCCTCCGTTTATAATATAAGATGTTTTAGTTTTATGAATAAAATATATATCAAAATATATATTCGGAGTGAACCTCTATGAATCTACACACTAAAACAGTTTAAATACATTTTCTTTTCACAGCTAAAACATCTTATATTTTGAAACCGAGGAAGTACAAGCTAACTGAGCACACAAGCAACCAGATCTGAGCTACTATATCATCAAAGTACGTCATTACAAACTTATTCAAATACGAATTGCGGTCATATATGTTTTGTAGCATATCATTCATATTTGGTCAAAATGATGATCTAGGAATGCACACGGATCTTGTAGAGCGGAAGGGAGGGGATATATCTTTGTACTCACTACTGAGACACCCGGTAAACGTTGGCTCCCTAGTATCCAATTATACACACAAAAAATAATGGTGAGGGAGTAACGTTCCACCTTTGAAGCAAATTAAACTAGGTTCCAGTTCACTCATACAACTTTATTTGACAAATTTTGAAAACAACAGGAAAAGAAAACGTACAGCATCTCCGTTCCGAATTATAAGGTGTTTAGGATATTTCAATATAGACTACATACGCACTAAAACGCTTCTATATACCTGTGAATGTGATTAAGAAAAATGCTAGAACTTCTTATAATTCGAAACAGAGGTGTACTTCGTAAGATATAATTGAGTATTCCTCAGTGCATAGATACAACATCTCCACAGACATCTGATGATGACAGCTAGGTCGGATGATTTTGTAAGATCGAAGAAACATCATAGCACGGCGACGCTTCAGTCCATCACGACTATTCCTTAATGTCAAGGACGTAGTTACCTTTTGCTTCTTTCAGATCCGTTAGTACCGCCTTGGTAGTGTTACCTGCTTCTCCATCAACTGTCAAGATCACGTCATGGAGACTTTCAAGTTTGCCTATGCCATGAAGACCTTCCAACCTTTTGAAACACAGTTCAAGCCTTTCAAGCCCAGGCATTGCCCCTTCGGAGAAGTTCAATGATGGAAGAAGAGGTATAAAGATGCGAAGCAGCTTCAGCTCAGCAAACCCTCCGGGTGGAAAAAAGATCTCGCCACCATAATCAGATTTGTTCTTCTGCAGAATGGCTACAATATCAGGATCATGTTTTGTTGCACATACTGAAAAGGTGAGAGAAAATAATGTCTTCAAGTCCCTAAGGCGCTCCAGATTTTCCGGTGTGAGAGCTGTTGCTGAAAGGGTTAACTTGACAATGTCCCTGAGTTTAGTGATCCATGTTGGGAAGCTACGCAGCTTGCCGGACAGCTCTAGAGCACTCAGGTATACTGGAGGTGTCGACATGTTGCCCAGTTTGTCATGGAAGTCAGATGACTCATCATCAATCACAAGAGTTTTAAGAGAATAACCGCCGAGGTACTGGATAGAGGAGAGCAAATCATCAAACATCTGGGCAGATTTGTGAAGCTTGTAAATGGCCAACTTCTTGAGGCCAGTTAATTCATGGAGGTTTGATACAGCAGTCGATCCCTCGGTGATCTCGATCCCAGACAGTACGTGCAGGGTTTTCATTGCTCCCTTCTTGATTTCTTTAGGCAGCTTCAAGGCTTTCCGTGTTCTCTTGTCGCCTCCAAGTATATTGCTGATTCGTTCCAGCAGAACTACAGTTTTAGGCAGTTCTTCAACTCCGGTCTGCCTTACGTCAAGTGTTTCCAAATACTTGAGACCACCAATGTTCGCCGGTAGTTCGCTGATGTCTGTTCCTCGGAGGCTCAGGTACTTCAGAAGAGTCATTTTACAGATGTCCGAGACACTGGCATGTTTCGCCTTAAAACCACTGCAACCTTCGAGGTCTAGTACTTGTACTATTCCAGTCTTGAATGATTTAAACCGCTGTTGCTCTAGGCTCCCAAACACAGTCAGTGACCGGACATGGGACAAGTTCATTCCATATGCTTTCTTTGCATGTTTGGAGTCACTGCTGTGGAGGGACATCCTGCGGACTTTGTTGCTACGAGTTGGTATAGACCACTGGCCACCAACCACAGTGACAAAATTCTCTTCTGCTGCCTTGGATATGATGAACTCAAGGACCATGTCATGGACTTGACAGCTCTTCACCTTGCCATCAGTGCTGTTCTGTACAGGCCGTATTATCTGCCTTTCAATAAGCTGATTAAAGCAAGTCTCGGCAACATCATCAACACTCAACCCTTGCTTTTCACTGACGAAACCTTCCGCTATCCATCTCCTGATCAGCCGCTTCTTGCTGATCTTGCGACCCTTTGGGAAGATGCTAAAATACAGAGTGCAAGTCTTGAGATCACTAGGCAAAACACTGTAGCAGTAATCGATTATCCTCATAAACTCCTCAGGTTTATGGCATACTTGTTGGTCTGGAAACAAAGTTTTGCAAACTTTACTCCATTCCTCTGGCTTCATGTGCTTGTTCGATGCAACGAGACCAGCCATGGTAACTATGGGTAATGGCAGGCCGCCGCACATCTCCCAGACTCTGCTGGGTGTAACTTGATCATTCTGATTTGCCTTACTGCTTTGAGTATCTCTGCACTCAGACAAACTTCTGTTAAATAAGTCTTCGGCATCATACGGAGAAAGAATATCCATCTGATGGAAATGGTCATGGTCCACGAGTGATGTCTTTGCAACAGCTTCAAATCGAGTAGTCACAATTATTCTGCTACCTTGATCATTTTTTGGTAAACAGTTCAAGATGTTCTGCCACATAGATGACGACCAGACGTCATCAATTAACAGTAAGTACCTGCCAATAATAAGACAAGAAAAGTACGTTAGTTGGTCAACATGCATTCTTCTATCATTTGTATCACTTACAATCAAAGTTTAATTTTGCTTACATGAACAATGTAGTAGGAAACAGAACGACAGTGTACTCATGCTTTCAAAACAGCTAGACAAAGACACAACATTGTTTCATGGCAGAGTAGCAGAACGGATCTCAACTATATACTAGGTCAAACCACAACCTTATCGACCATTCATTAGTTCAATTTGTACAAGTATAGTTACAAACAGTGATGTGCCTATATCTATTTTTTAATTGAAAATATAGCTTTGGTTATATATAGTTCAATTGGACAAATATATGGGAAAAAACAACGGATTGCAATTTCATTGTGTTGCAAGTGTGCTCTGAACTTACAGATGCTACATATATGGAGTAAAATTAGTGGGTAAAAAGGACCTGCAACATTTATATGGCAGGACCTATTATAATTGTGCAGAATGTCACATATAACTTATCTAATATAGTTCTATAAAATGCAACCTATTTGTGTGCTTGTGTTAAAATGTAGGCTTTGTGCATTCCAATAGTTGGAAAAAAATAATAGATGTACAACATGTGCACTTGCACAATCTGAACAAAACTATTGCTATTTGTGTACTGTAAAAAAGGCAAGAGAACTTTTACAGCAACTACAGATGCTTATTTATATAGCTCACAGATGAAATATATTCGTATAATATTTGTAAGAGTACATCTTATAGCATGTTTATGCCTATGGTTTTTTCCATAATGTTCCAACATGTAAAAGTGCATTTTTGGAAGAGGTCTTCAGTACAGATTTTGACTCTAGGTAAACATAAGCGGCAAAAACGATTTGCATTTCCCATTTATAGACTCTAGGTAAACTAATTCTATGGAGTAAAATTAGTGGGCAAAAAGGCCCCTCCAACATTTATCTGGCAGGACCAATTACAATTGTGCAGATTATGATATATAAGCTATCTAACATAGTTCTAGAAAATGTGGCCTATTTGTGTACTACTTGTGTTAAAATGTATACTTTGCGCATTTTAATAAAGTTGGAAAATACCATAGATGTACATGTGCACTTGCACAATTTGAGCAAAACAATTGCTATTTGTGTACTGTACAGAAAAAGGCAAGAGAACTTTTACAGCAACTATTGATGCTTATTTATGTAGTGCACATATTGATATTTGTAAGAGTACATCTTATAGCATGTTTATGACAGATTTTTCCATAACATTCCAACATGTAAAAAGTGCATTTTGGAAGAGATCTTCAGTACATGTTTCAACTCTAGGTAAAAATAAGTGGCAACAGCGATTTACATTTCCCATCTATAGGCTATAATAACACAAATGGAGCCAATAATATTTATGCATTGTTATTTATACCTATCTTCCCCAAGGTATTTCAGGAGATCCTTCGTTATGGCATCATGCTCCTTGTCCGAGGTTTTACCATCCTTGTTTTGATTGCGGCAATACAGCCGGATTTGGCTCAACCTGCTGGGCATCCAGATGGGAGCTACTGGTGCTCGATTATTCTTCTCCAAGATGCTTACAGTGCTATTCTGGACTTGCTGGTCCTTCACCTGAGTCTTGACTTGCCTCAGTATGTCACGGAGGACTACATCAGGGTCAGTGTGATGCGACACCGTGACCATTGCCCTGCACTTGAAGTGAACCCCACAGCTCCGGTACAGTGCCATGGCGGCTGTGGTTTTCCCCACGCCGCCAAACCCGTATATGGATAGGACACCCAGCTTCTTCTCTTGAGATCTAATCCACTTCTCAAGCTGCGCTATGTCCACCCCAACTGGCCTGTTGATGCCGATGAGTCGACGGGTTATCTCCTGGTGCTCAGCAGCTGTATATCTATCCAAACCAGTCTTCCTGCTGCTGGTATTCGGGTCGCGGACACCATATCTACTGCGTCGCTCACCCACATGCTGCGCCCGTTGCTTGAGATCGGCGATCTGGGTAGCGATGCTGCTCCGGCGACGCAACGTCCAGAGCTCGTAGAGGAACCCACGGGCCTTGGAACGCCAGTCGTCCCTGTGGGAATCCGGGCGGAGGCCGTTGGTGAAGTCATCGACGCAGTCCTCGATGTCGTAGGAGACGTCGCGGACCTGCTTCATCCAGTCCTTGGTCTGGTCGTCGTGGTCGTCGTCGGCGCTGTTGCTGAGGTTGCTGAGGAAGGCCTGCATGCTGGCGAGCTCGTCGTTGATGAACTGGATGTCGCTGCGGACGCCACGGGCCAAGGCGTACTGCTCCGCCAGAAGGGTCCCGAGCTTGGTCAGCAGGGATTTGATGGTGGCTTCCGATGCACCTACAGCCAGCTCCATTGTGACCCAGCGGCAGCTCAGATCCAAATCCAACCTTACGGCGGGGCGAAGAGGGGGAGGAGATCAGCGAGGACGGTCGCCGGTGAGGGAGGGCCGTAGGGGTGGGTGGAGCAAGGAGACGACCGCAGATGGGGTTGGTAGTTGGGGGGAGTTGACTGGAGAGATTCTTCTCCAGCCAAGGCCGCCACGGTCACGGAAACGAAACGAGGTACGAGGAGGCGGCAGGCAAGCTTTTCTGTTTGAGGAAAAAAAATAGTAGGTTCAGTAATTTGGGGGAGCCGACGACCAAGGTGGCGACCGTCGTAGAGCAGCTTGTCGAAAAGACATTTGCAAGTTTCGTTTCCAAGGGAAGGCAAAATTGCCCGGTCACGTGTCTCTCCTTCCTCCCGGGCCGCTCTCGCTCGAGCGGCTCCGGAGGCTCCCAATCTCCGGCCAGACCAAACCCCACTCCCCCCCCCCCCCCCCCCCCCCCCCCCCCGTCGCCGCCAAGTACGCCCCTGGCCGTCGCTGTCGGCGGTGGTGGCGGCGCCCATCCCGTCGAAGACGGAGGACAGAGGAGATGCGCCGCTGCGGAGAAGCTTTCGCGACGGTCGGGTCGCGCGGGCGGGATGAAGCACTGGTGGTGGAGGGTGGTGGCGGTGCTGGGCGGTGGAGATGCAGGCGGCGTGACGGCGGAGGTCCCAGGCGCGCCAACGCTCGCAAAGTCGCGGCCGGCGGCTTGGGCCCGATCTGGCCCGCAGGGCCGCAGTCGTTTCCTACGCTTCACGGTGCTGCTGCTGCAACTCGCTGGGCAGCTGGCTCCGTCGAGGCGAATGGTGTTGTGCGGCGCGGGATTGTGGGAGGTGGCGACGCGGCTCTGTTTTGGGCCCGATCTGGGCTCTGAGGGTCGCGGTCGGAGGTCGAGCGGGACGGCGTTGCATGCTCTCCGCCGATGCGGGGAAGAGGAAGTTTCGACCGGCATCACTGGGATGGTCGTGCAGGAGGGTCAAGCTGATGCGGGACAAGCGCGAGCGGCCGTGGAGGCACAGGAAGATGGCTGGTCGGCGTTGTGGCGGCGAGTGGCTAGGCGAGGTATGGGTGGCTGGCGAAAGAAGAATGGCGCCAGGATGGGCGTTGCATCCTTCCGTCCAAGAGGTTGAGGAAGAAGGTTGTGCGGCGTGTCAGGTTGGCCTAGTTGATGCTTGAGGTGATCAGCGCCTCTCTCGCTGGTAATGAGTGTTGGCCTATCCTCGGTGGCTTGTCTGGCCTTCGGCTGGTTTGTTCTTGTGGCAGCGGGTTGATATTAGGGCCGGGAGAAATCCCTATGCGGTAGCGGATGACGGTGACGCCCGCCGGCGTTGTCACCTTGTTGAAGGCGTCGTCTAGTCCCTCTTCATCATGCCCCTTTCCGTGCAACAGGGAAACCCTAGATCCATCTTGTTGGTTCAGGCAGTGGTGGCGCTACGGCGTCATTCCCTCCTTGGAGGCATTGTTTCAGGTTGCACATGGAGTCCAAGACAGCTGTTGGAGTCAAGGTTTGCGGCTGCTCGGAGTGTGGGCCCCTAGGGCGCAGACAACATCTCTTCGACGATGCTCTCCTCGGATACGGTCGGGTCCTGCAATCTATACCACCACTTTCTTATAGGCGTCAAGGGTAGATTATACGTTGACACGTGTTGTCTTCGTGTGAGGGTTGCGTCTGCGAGCCGTCTTGCTTTGGTTGTGAAGCGGTTTAGTGGCTCTGTGTCCTACCCTCTCGCCTTCTCGGCTAGGTTAGGCAAGGCTAAGTCCTTGTTGTATGCTTTGGGTTGTGCGGTGTAAGCCGATAGGCATTGTCCGTATGGTTTTTGGGTCCGGTTTCCCTTAAATTGGACCAACTTTCTATCTGTTCAATAAATTTAGCAGCTCTTCTGCTAACATTAAAAAAAGTTTTGTTTTAAAAAAGGAGGCATTAAAAACTTCAAAATGGAGGCAGAGCCACGTCATGCATAATACTCTAGCCAAGAGCTCGGAAACAAATGCAGACTTGGATTGCCCGATCAAACTCTAGAACAAAACGCACAACCAAGCAAGCATCTAACAATACATTTGTTAATACACACCATACTTATATTTCACTCCAAATACAAGAAAATTGTACTCGACAATTAAAACGACATAATAGATAAATGGAACTCGTTACAATTGCAATCCATTTCTTCCCGGACAGCCGCAAAGTGATCCACTGCTAAAACACTAAGGTCATCTCCACCGGGCCTTTCTGTCTTTTAGTTCGGGCCGCGGACGATTTGGGGAGGGGGTCCGGTCTGTCAGGCCGACCGTACACAGCGGTCCGACTCATTTGTCCGTGCTTGGTCATCGTCAACGCTGGCGTATTTTCAGTGTCTTCCCGCCACCACGCCGTCTCCCGTCTTTCTTTTCCGCCGCTTCCCGCGAGTTCTCGACGTCATAAAAAGAGGAGGTCGCCGGGCTATCTTCGACCATACCCACGCCATCCACAACACACAAAAATACCATGCCTGGCCACCGGCGTCGACATGACGAGCTTCGTGGCAACCCCGATGCCGGCAGAGAAGAGGCGCCCGAGCAGCCACTGCCGTCGTGGTGGCCGAATCCACCGGAGTTACCGGACGTGCTGCCTCCTCCGATTCCGGGGCACCCGCGGATTTACAGGATGGGCACACCGCCGCGTCACCCTTTCTACAGCCGTCACGTGACCACCGGCGAGCCTTTCACAACGGCGGTGGCGGAACGCGTCTTTCCGCCGGAATACCGGCGATTGGACCAGCTCGGATTGGTGTGTGGCGACCTCCGGGAAGCGGTGCAGACGCAACGAGTGATCATCAATTCTCTCAATGACGAATGGTGTATCTGACCCGCCGCAGCCGTCGCCCCTAGCGCTGGCGGCCGCGCGTAGTCTTAGGTTGTGTGGCGTGAGTGTAACGAATGTTTTAGGACTTGAATAAAGATTTTTATTGCAAATGGCCAATGCCTACATTCATACATCATACATGGTGCGCGCATAGCCTAGCCTACTCGTCGGAGTCGGAGGAGTCAGAGTGGTAGCAGCGGCAGCACATGGTGTGGTCAAAGACGCTGATGCCAAACTTTCCTTCGTCGTACTTGAAGACGAAGATGTTGCCCGCTTTGATCTGGTGCAAGCGGGCGAAGCGATCCCCGCCGTTGTTGAGGTACATCTGGCCGAGGTGGTCGGATTGCAGGTCGACTGGGTACCCGCTAGTACTAAAGTCGTTTGCCCACATCATGGCGAGCGGGGTTGGCTTGTCGCTGATCAGCGTCACGAACCCACGGGGCAGGAGAAGCCTGTCACGTGGCATGCCGAGGTGGATGGCCACGGCGAACATGGTGCCTTGGTCGAAATCTTCGGGCGACGACGGCGTTGAGGGAGAGCGTGGTGGCGCGGTGAGTTGGTCGCGTCCTCCACGCCTCCCTCGGCGTCCACGGCCGCCACGGCCTCCCCTCGACCCAGCACCGCCGGACATGGCTAGCTACAAGCAGTGGAGAAGGAAAGGGGAAGGAGGAGACGGATGGTGTCCTGTGCGGGAGAATATGGTCGCGGGTGGCCGGTTAAAAAGGGCCGACATCAGATGCCGGCGTGGAGGCCGAAGAGGGGCATTGAAGTGTCTGGCCAATAGGGCAGGCGTCGGGTGGCTCCTGCAGCGGCGGTGGAGAGTGTGTCGTCCAGTCAGTCAGCGTGTCGTCGCGTCGCCATTGATGGCATAGGCTGCCGCTGGTCAGCCTTCCGCCAGCGCCTCTGAATTGTCTGAATCGGTGCCGCTGCGTGTGTCTGAAATCAATGTTACGGGTCAAGGTGGCTGATGGGTGGGCCAGTAGCACGCGCGGGAACGACGTCCGCGATGTCCGCATGTGTCCAGGCCCCAGATTAGATACATGGATGGATCGAGTCGGACGTGTTTCACCGGATAGGTCGCCCCACTGGGGCGCCACGCATGCCCCGCGTGTCCGCACGGACAGTTTCGATAACGCTTGGACCGGATGGGTCGATCCAGTGAAGATGCCCTAACGTAAACTGAGTAGGTCTTCGCCGATAGCAAACGGAGGAAGAAAACCTCTAGTTCTAAAAAAATCTAAAAAAGAGCTTATTTTTTATATGGTACAATCAATTTTAGAAGATTTAAGATTATTTTCGAGCCGGAAAGAATATCCATTAAAACCAAAGGTTTTTGAATAATCTAGATTGACCTATCAAAAAATCATTCCAATTACTTAAATATATGGATAATTTGGACTAATCAATCAATGTAAATTTATGTTTCATGTGTCGAATTACTCAGTCCAATATTCTTAGAACAAAGCCCTCCTATATATAGAATAAAAGTCGTTAATCATCCTAAGAAAGATCGGTTGTTGGATTCAACCGAATTTTATTCCGAGATTCTACCTAAGGGTTTGTGATTTTTGTAGAAACTGCATTCAACGAAAGAGAAAAATACTTAAGCTTTAGAATCTACGCTCTGTCCTATCAATATTTCCCTTCTCGGAAAACAACTTTTTTTGCATTTGTGATTGGCTTTCACACATAGCAATACCCTATGTAAGGGCATTTTGGTCTTAATTATTATTTTGGTTAACATTGATATCGGAGTTAAAGTGTGGACTAATATTATCTACACGTGATTACACAAGTTTTAGTTCACAATTGATGATGAAGGTGGTAGGAGACCCGGTATTTGCTATTCAAGAGAATAGCCCGTATCTTCGTTATATTTCTTTTTTATTTATGTTTAAGTAAATAGGAAACACCATACTATTGGGCGGTCTCGAAGAGCTATTTAGGAATGCCAAAATACCCTATGCACATCCTAACACCAAATAGTCATCACACCCACCAGAGGAGAGCATAGGACGCAGGAGAAAATCACACAAGGTTTGAGGGTTTATGCGAAACCAATGGACAATCCGGCGTGGCTGGATGTGCCGCCGGATTGAATCGCGGCTACCGGTCGGAGCACCCCATACCGAACTGCCATACAGAAAATCAGTTCGACGTGGAGCCAGTACGTACGGCACGGCGACTCACCGGTTGTGCTGACGGTTCGTCCGGCACCACCTAACTTACCGCTGGTTTGGTTGCATACACCTGCCGCCCAAACGACTATTTTTCTTCCTTTGACTATATATACTTTTTCTTTCTGCGGTGATCCAGCATATCACTGCATCTGTAATACACTATAGTCGTTGACATGATATAGAACACCGTTTTATAAATATCATATCCTTCAGAGTGGTACAACAGAAACATTGTGGTCTATATTACAAACATACACACATTATTATTATTATTATACCAAAAGTTCGAGACTTCAAAAGATTCAATTACAAACCAAATTAAAACGGTTTCAGCGGAAGATTTAAAATTTCAAACTTATACTCCAAATTGAGCTCAACAACTTATTATATAAAGTTTCTGTTGATTGGCTCAATTGGTTACTAATAACTAAGGAAACTATTTGGACTCGTTGCCCTCCACTCCATATCATATCTCATAGTACACCCCTTCAATCCTTCGGACAGATCTGGCTCCTCCCAGTAGACATCCTCTTGGCCTTTAACTGCGTACAGTGGAGTATCTTCTGGCTCCTCAGAATCTAAGCAGGGGATCAAAGGAAAGGGTGAGTAACAGCGTTACCCAGCAAGTTCATATATGCAAGGTGTGAAGTTTGATGCTCTATCTACCACATCGGACTATTAGTCCTTGGCACTATGCAGTTTTCGTAAACATTTCTTCAAATATTGATTTTATTATCAAAAACTATGCCCATCAGCCTTCACAGGTTGACCAGAATTTTCATGGAGTTCCTTTCCTGCCGCGTTCGTAGCTCCTTTCCGGAACAGGGAGTAACAAGTTATAGTTCTTACACTCTATAGAGGTGCGTTACTTTACCCATGAGAGATCAACTCCTTGTTGCATAGCTGGGCATACTTTCTCATCCACAATTCCAAGATGTAGCGCCCAGTAGATGATCCAAGTCAATCACTGCCCCCTTAGCGACCCCGCGTGTATCCTTGGTGTACGCCATGCCCACACATTGAATTACGACAATGGTTGGTACAGACCGTCAGATGCCAGAACTATCATGGGACGATGAGGGTTCCCACCCATATGCTGCATATCCTTTATGAATTACCAATTAATGCACACTACAAGGATAACAGCCATGACTTGCACATTCGGCTACATGTGAGAGGAAGAAGATACAGTTGACTTTTCCGTTCCATTCCAAATCTCATGGTTAACGCGTGATATACGGCGCTAGAATCACTGATGTCATGGGTTGTTAAGTCCTAAGTGATTAATATCACTGCAAATGGAAACCTAAGTTCCATTGCTCCCCTAATCCATATCATCACTTAGGATGATATCAACAATTTATTTGTTCTGGGAAAATAATATTTTATTTTTCCGAAACATAGATGATAACACACAATTTTGAAATTACTTTGATAAAGACTCTTCAAAGGACATGAGCAAGTGATTAACTTGCCTTGAGATTGTAAGGTAGTGAAGACGGAAGCTTGCACTCGACCTTGAGCTTCTATTCTACAAAACATCATTATTGCCTAGTAAGGACAATATTTAAAGAAGCAAAAATGATTATGCATAGTAATGCAATGCATCATTTATTATTTATCTTCTTTGTGTGGTTTACTCAATATATAAATTTTCTTGAATTGCCTTAATAAAGGAAATTGTTTTAATAATAATTCTTAATATTTTATAAATATTATATTTGTTTTTTTGTAATATAATATATTAGTAAAAGAGTCAGAAACTATTTTTTATTTTTTAACTCCTATAATTATTTTCTTAATATTTTTTTAAGAATAATCATTTTAATTTAGAATATTTTATTTTGATATCTTAAATATCAATTTTAGTATTTTTATAAAATACTACACTAATTAAGGATGCTAAAAGTTGTTTTTATTTATTTACAGGTATTTTATTTATTTTTATAAAATTCCATAAGGAATATATATTATAGAAATCTTTTAACCTAAAGTTATTCTATTAAGAATAGATTTCTTAATTTTATTAGGTATCTTGTATTATTATAAACCTAAAAATATATCATTTGTATTTTTAGGATTTTTATTTTATTTACTAAATTTATCAGACCCTAGGGGTATTTTGGTCTTTTATTAAATCTTTTAAAATTTTCTTTTAATGTTTGGGCCAACCTATTTGGCTGACTAGGCCCAACCTGGCCCAACTGGGTTGGTCAAAACCACCCAACAAACTGGTACTGGACCTTATCGTCCCAATACACCCCACTCTCTCTCTCACTCGTTCCTCTTCTTCTTCCTCGACCCCGTGATGCCGCTATGTTGCCGACGCCGTCGCCGTTTGATTCACGCCACCCTGGGCCTCCTCGGCCGCCGCTGTGGTGTATGGCGAGGTAGACGGACCCGCTCCTTCGTCTGGTCCTATTCGATTTGCCTCTAGACCTCTTCCCTGGTCAGTCTAGCATCACCCCGAACCCTAGGGTTTGGTGGTTTGCTAGCGATGTCCTCTCCGCCACTCCGGTGGTGCTGTGTGGTGCTCCTGGTGGTGTGGTGGTGCTGTTCGACCACTTGTGTTGATGTGGCCGCCGCCATGGCTCTGCGCGGGTTGCAGCGCCCCCGGTGCTCCTCGTGCCGACGTGTGCTCGTTGGCCCCTCTACGTCTTCTTGTATTCATCAGCGAAGACCACTGGTGATTATTCTTCTTCTCCCCTCTTGCTTTCTGCCTCTTTTGATGTCCTCTGTGAGTTCCTAGTGGCAATCCCTAATTTTATTATGGTTCTCCCCTGTTTCGTTTATGGTTCATCCCTATGATTTGATTATGATGAATGAATTGGGACTGGTAGTGGTGGTTATATAATTCTGGATGATTGTCTTTTAAACATGGTAAAATTGTTTGTGACTTTGTTAAACTAATTCCAATTGGTCATTGGATACTGTCTAGATGATAATGCTACTGTGAAACTATTGCATGTTGATTCTGGTGATTTGGGAATTCACTATTGTTCATGATCTTAGTACTGACAGTAGTACTATCAGTGGGTGTTCACTGTATTATATACTAGCTTGTGTGGATATATGCAGATTGAAGTTAATATGTTACTAATGATGCTCTAATTGTGTATATGCAAACTTGGTAATGATTCCTGGTTGTTGATTCTAGGAAAATGATTAGTTAGTTAACCTTGTGTATATGCAAACTTGGTAATGATTCCTGGTTGTTGATTCTATTGCATGTTACTCCAATGATGCTCTGATTAGTTACTCCAAATGGATTAGATAGAATTATAGATTTTTATTGTAATTTTCATTTTATTATTTTGTAAGAATCTTGTAATAGTTTATTTATAATATAATTTCATTTATTGTAATTCTCTAACTATAATGAATTACTCCCTGTTCCGTGTCCGCTTACGAGTGTGATCCTCGCTCGACTCGTTGGCCTCCTCGGTCGGCGATCGCACCGACGGAAGTTCAGACATGGAATCCACTACTTCGTTGTCCGGTGCATCCGGGAACACTTCGGGCAATGGAGGCGACATGCCTGGCACCTTGAATTCCTGCACAAAATGAAAACAAAAATTTCAGCACAAAAAGGTGCAAGGACAACGCAGTCGAAAATAGCGCTACGCGCACGTCCCAGATCTACACCTATGGAACCGGATGAGAAGCGGAGAACGGAGGAGTCAGCGACTTCCCCGGGATATCCTCTCCAGCCTTGTATTTCAGCAGCGGGCGAAGAACCCCGTCGAGATCCCCCTTGGAGAACTCCTCAGCCGAAACCCTAGTCGGATCATGACGACCAGAATAAAGAAACATCGGGTGCGCCCTAGCCTGGAGCGGCTGCACCCGACGTTTGAGAAAGGTGCGGATGATATCCACACCGTTCACCTCCTTATCCGGAATCAGCTGAACATCCTCCACTCGACGATAGAGCCCCTCAATCTCCGCCATCTCGCCATCCAAGATCTGGTTCTTCCAGGACCTTTTCGGCTCGATTTTCTGGGAGGGGTCGAAAGGAGCAAGTCCAAATTCCTGCCAGCCACCATGGAGTCGCGGATGTAAAACCATCGCCTCCGCCAGTACTGGACAGATTCGGACATACAAAAGGAGAAGAAAAGAAGATTGGATTTGAGGGAAATGATGCAACCCCCAATGGGATAAACACCATCGGAGCCAGACTGCCTCTTCACGGAATAGAGTTTTCGGAAGAGGCCAAAGTGCGGCTCGATACCGAGCCAGCACTCGCAGAAAGTGATGAAACAGGCGACATGAAGAAGAGAGTTGGGCGAAAGATGATGCAGCTGGATACCATAAAGGAAAAGCAATCCACAAAGAAAATCGTGGACTGGGAAGGAAAAGCCCCGAAGGACAAAGGCAATGAACATAACCCGAAACCCAGCGGGAGGACGGGGAATTACCTCGTTGCCGGGAAGTTTGACGACCTCCCTATCCAGCGGGATCAGGCCACGTTCACGGAGCTTGCGGAGATCACTCTCACGCGTCTCCGATCGCCGCCAGCCACCATCGGTGACACGGGCGACGGCGAAACCCTTCTTGCCACCAGCGGCAGCACTGGTACCAACTGCAGAGGAAGACTTCTTGGGCTTCCCCATTGCAGTGCGGCGGTGAGTACGCAGAATCAAGGAAGGAAAAGTTCGAGGAAATTCCAGCGCGCAGTGAGAACACTCAGAGAAGATGGGAGCAGTGAAACAAGAATGGTCACGGTGAAAACAAATTCACCTTTCCCAATTATTATAAGGACGAGGACGATGCACGACGACCGTCCATCGGGAAGACCTAGAGCCAACATCAAGATCTGGTCGTCCGCGTGTCAGCACAGCAGCGAACCGTCGCTCCCACGCCGTCCACTACGCATGGAAATCGAGGCGACGCCGTAATTATCTCCATGTCGCGCATGACCGGTCAACTCAAAGTCAGAAGGTGGGACCCATGTTCGTCCAGTCATCTCTGGCGCCGCAGACGCTTGAGGTCACCGACCGTCAGCACTGACGTTCCGCGATCTCCAGCATCCCCATCTTCTCCAAACCCAAGTCCATAACAATGGGCATTGACGAGATTAAACCTCGTCACTATTGATTGTATAATTTCTACATGGTACAATGGTTATGGAATGAAGAAAATAAATAAAAATTCATTTCTTATTTGAATTTATTTATCTTAATTTATTATTGTTGTTTAATATATCTTTAATATAACAAATAATATTACTAATTGATTTTGGAAAACATTTTAAAATACCAACTTCTAAATTTTAAATATTTTCCAAATGATTCAAATTTCAAATTCAATTACTTTCCCCCAAAACACACTAATTCATAAAGATCATGTCAAAGTTTATAACAATCACTATCAAGAGCTATTCCTACCCCTAGAGAGTGAAAGAAACTCTGATCACTTTAGGTTTTTGTTTGCCAAAAAAATTACCTGCATTTAACAAATGAATGCATGCACATGCATAAAATCTTACTTCTACCCTTCGTTGGTTCCTAAATGCTGGGGTGTTACACTTCCTCACTAGGGAGGTTAGGTCAACCATTCATATTCATTCTTTGATCTATCTATCTCTCACTTACTCTACTGTCGAAACACCAAAGCTTGAGGATCTCTCATTATACCCACCCAAACACAAATCCCTTCAGTAGAAAGCAAGAGGAGGTCCCGGTCTACGGTTCCACTAAGCCATATTTCATCCCCCTTGAGGTCATCGAGTTTGCTTGTTACTCTTGGATTTGGGGGAAATCCTAGGCGACTAGGGTCGCCCAGAGGCTTTGTGATTTGCCCTGTGAAAAGTTTTTGAGGGTTTTGGAGACTACCTTAAAGTCTACCATGAGTAAGTGGCTATTCCTTCAATGGGATAGTCTCGGAGAATAAGGTTCCCTTCATGGCTTGGATAATTCCTTCCTGGAATATCATGTGGCGTAATCCCCCCAAGGAACGGAACATGGGTGTGCATCTTCGTCTCCACGTGCTTCGGTTATTCCTAATTGATCTCCTTACTTATGTTGTTTAGTTCGTGATAGCCTTTGTGCTTGAAGTATCTTATCAACATCTAGATTGCCTCACCTACTTTGCATTTAGGCACACTTGTATTCCCAAATCCTAAAACTTGCAAAAGATTACAAAGAAATTTATAGAAACATTCACCCCTCTATAGGTTAATCATATCTATCCTTTCACCCTATCCTATCCATTTGGATTTTTGAGCTGGTACATTTGGAAACCTTGGTGCAACTCCCGGGTCGTCCTCTCTCGGGCGACATGGAAAACCCAAGTAATCGTCCTAGTGACCATGCAAAGGACCTATATGAGCGACTAGAGGAGCGGTGATTAGGCTCTACCAAAATTTATACTCCCTCCGATCCATATTACTTGTCATTAAAATGGATATATCTGGACATGTTTTAGTGTTAGATACATCCATTTCAACGACATGTAATATGGATCAAAGGGAGTATCTTTTTTGAGTTTAGGCTTGACACACAGGTAAATTCTCTAGATATGCAACTATATGAATTTCCCTAGATTGCAAGCAAGCATACAAGTAGATAAACAACAATAATGAGATAAGGATAGCGATAACCGGACGATGACACGAGGATGTGATTCCAAGAGTTTCTTCCTTGTTAAGGGAAGTACATCTCTATTGGAGAGGTGTTGAGCCCACACAAGGTCACCCCAAGTGGCACAAAGGCCTCACCTTATTCTCCCAAGCACGCACTGATGACCCACAAGTATAGGGGGTGTATCATAGTACTTTCGATAAATAGGAGTGTCGATCCCCACGAGGAGCACAAGGTGTTGACTAGTGGTATGGAGCAGGAAATCTCTGTAAATACTTAGCAAACATATTTTTAGCGGTATTCTCATAAAGCAGGGAAATAAAGTGCAAGTAAATAAGACAGCAAATAATTGCAGCAGTGGCCCAATCCTTTCTTAGCAAAGGACAAGCCGGTGGAAATACTAATGAGGACCAAACGTTCTCGAGGAATACTGTCAAGTGCTTTCGTTTCATATAGCTAATTAATCTTCTTTGGCTTTATAAGTTTTGTGTGGGTGAACCTGTGCTAACGTACCAACCTTACTTGGACTAATACATACTTGTGATTAAACCCCTTGCAAGCATTCGCAAATATAAGAAAGCAATTAAGATATAAACCTAATCACATCCTTAAACTCTAAGATCCTACACTCCCTTGTGCAAAGGTTTCCTAACACGGGTTCAGGTTTCTGTCACTCCGGAAACCCCACAATTAGTATCCAATTACACAATGCATTCCCCTAGGCCCATAAATGGTGAAGTATCATGTAGTCGACATTCACATGACACCATTAGAAGAATAGCACCACAACTTAAATATTAAACCATTGAATAATACCTCAACACAAATCCATTACTAACAACATGACTTCTCCCATGTCCTCAAGAACTAAACTAAATACTCACGAGACATCATATGGATCAATATCAGAGATGATATAATGATGGATAACAATCTGAACATAAACAATAATTCAATGGTTCCACTCACAAGCATCAAGTACAATAGTAATCAACACCGGCAAAGTTTCTGTTGGAAATATGCCCTAGAGGCAATCATGTATGATGATATTTCCCATTGTATTCATAAAAGTTATTAAGTTGTCCTTGTATGAGCATCTAATGTATATCATTGAATATGTGATTCGGTTGTGGAACTATACATTCATGTTGTTTGTACTAAATGTCCTTGGTCATTAAGGTTGTGCTGGACACACAACTTAGACCAATGTGAAAGTCGGCTTGATGACTCGATTCCACTTGTCATAGGAATAGTGATGCTATTCCGACTTACACAGATTCGTCTAAAGAGTTTAGCAAGTCGGATTGACCCATATTGAGGTACAACGAACAAGTTGTCATTTGTATATCTCAATCAATGTAATCCTTAGACCTGAGGTTATTGCATAGTCCGAGTTGAGGATCACCGACTTAGGTTCTGTCAAATGCTGATCCGTAACTGGGCAATTATAAAGGCTGAGTTCGGGTCGACTGAGAATCAAGCTGCGTGATGTGAATAACCAAGATGGGATTTTGCCCCTCCACTTGGAGAGATATTCTCTGGGCCCTCTCGGATGATATGATTCGGAAAGCATGGCCATGCACGACTCGGTTAAGTGTTAACCGAGGCGATCGACTAAGAGTTAGTCGGGTGAATCACTTATCTCGGATCGAGAAGAGAGTCGGACTATTTAAGGGATGACAAATATTCGCCTATAGTCTGACAAGGTATATCGTGAGGCAAAAGGGACTCGGACGCAAGTCGCATTGGAAAGGCAAGTCGTCATGACTCTTTGGTACTTGGGAGTCGGCATGTTCTACTAGGAGCCGCTACCGACTGATCGATTGAGAGTCGGACTATAATTGTGTCCAAGTAGCCAAGAGCCTGCGGGGTCACACACTTAAGAGGGGGAGAAAGTTCGGATTAGATCTGAACCGTAAATCTGGTTGGGTTGGACCCAAGCCGGATTTGGACTGAGTCAGTGAGTCGACTCACGGTGACTAGTATTATATGGGCTTTAGTGAATGGGCCACGTGAGTGGATCCCACGTCCACTCCCTATATATAGTGGAGCACAGTAACCCAGAAGGGTTAATCGTTGATCGCTTAGGTTATTCCATGTGTTGGAAACCCTATCTCCACAGTAGTCCTGCCGTCGTAACGAACCTAGCAGTTTGCCGTCGGTGCTCCTCCTTGTACGTGTGGATACCAGCAAAGGTGATGTATGATCAGCACTAGGACGATCGGATCGTAAGGATTGCACTGCATTCAACAGACGTGCTACATCAGTAATTCGCAATTGCGCGTCTAGTGGTAAACCTCATGGCCTTCTACCTCAGCTAGATCTTGGGATCACCATGTTAGAGGGAAAATTTTTTGTTTTATCTCTACGTGGCCCAATAGTTTCCCCTAAGAACTATGTAAGATTCAACACAATTGTTACAACGGGATGGAGTGGTGATGATGGTGTTGGTGGAGATGTTGGTGTGGATGATGATGATGATGATCCCGATGAAGTCTAGCTTGATGATGGTGTTGATGGCGACGATCTCCCCTCTCCGGGAAGGGATTTCCCCGGCAGAAATCTGTCTGCCAGAGAGCTCTTTCTCTCTCGGTGTTTTCCGCCCCGCAGAGGCGGCGAAATATGTCTATGGTCGCTCCTTCGTGTATTAGGGTTTATAGGAGAAGATATAGGCGATAAGGCGGAGCCAGAGGTGGGCCAGGGTGGCCACACCCCCTGTAGGCGCGACCTAGGGTGGCCCACGCCTGGGGGTGGGCCCCTGTGGCCCAACTCCGCCTCCCCTTCTGGCATCTTCCGTCTTCTGGGAAAATAGAATTTACCGTAGTTTTTCTGGTATTTTTCTGATCTTCGCGAAATTGCATCGAAACACCGCTTTTTCCATCAGAATCCTGACTCCGGCAGTTCATCCTCCAAGAATCATCCAACATGAAAAAATAGAAGAAAATACATAAGTAACACCTCTTAATATGAAATATATCAATGAATAGAGGTAAATTATGTTATAGAATGGTGATGCAAATTGGACGTATCAACTCCCCCCAAGCTTAGACCTCGCTTGTCCCCAAGCGAAAACTGAGCTTAGTAAACATGTCCACAGGTTTATGGAGTGAAGTGTCGATAAAAATAATACAGACAAGAAGCATCACACTTACCAATACACAACTCATAGAAGAAAGCAACTCACCATTATATAATTTAGCTTGCAACAAGTATGGGAGTCATAATAAAGATGCATCAAGATAAACCATAACTGGGATTGGCAAACTTTGTTCTTGGTCAAAGAATAGTTGGCAAATAGTTTTCAAATAAAGCTTTTGTAGAAGTTTACAACAGGAGTACTCTTTGCTCAAACATAAAAGTTTTTTACAATGATAACTTTCAAAGTAATACTCATTTATATAAGAGTCTTGTGCAAACAAAGAAGATAGAGAACATGATTGAGTAAATCATCATATGAATGCTTGAAACACAACAACTCAAATGCTTGCTGGAGATAGAGAGGAAGAGGTTTATTGACTCAACTTATAAATAGAATAAAGGGCTCTTCATAGAGGGAAGCAGGGATTTCAAGTTCATAAAGAGCTTTCAAAAGAGTATGGTACTTACTAGCTTTGAGCTCTCATTGCCCCTATCATAAGCATCTTGAGGTGATTAAGGTTAAAGTGAACAAGGAAGGAGTATATGCTTGACGAAATATAAGTTGGCAATCTCATGTCCCTTGAGTACGAGGGTCACTCCTCATGCTACTCAACTTTAGTTACCGGTAAGTTCTTGTCATTGTAAGAACATGTGTATCATAAAGAACCGCCAACGGGGTACCCCTTGCACATGATACAGGAGCTATCCCATAATCAAAATGACAAGGCAAGCAGACAGTGAGCACCTCAGTGATCTTTTTATTTGCTATTTGCATAGGTTTTTATTGAGGATGCTTCACAGATTGTTCATTATGGTTATGCTGCAAGTTTCCACCATGATTAGGCATGGCTTAGGCTAGCGGCCCAAGCGTTTCTTTAACACACATACATAACTCCATGGACTTACAAGCTCCCCTTTTATTTCACACTGATGACATCCGCAAACAAAAGAGCATGATATCAACTGTGTACAATGTACAGGTGTAATGTTGAAAGCGTTCCCCGTGACAGCACAGTTCTGCTAATTCCAACGTATATGTGCAAGCATATACAACTTCGATGACACAATGGTTCATGTTTATTAGGGCAAGAAAATAAGGTGTGCCATCGAGTTCGTGAGAGCTTTACTAACTAGTTTTCACATAACAAAATAATTTTTAATTTGAAAGATAGCTGAAGCTTGAGAATTTACTTGGAATACCAATCATGCTAATAGGTAGATATGGTGGACACAAATGGCACAGGTTTTGGTTTAAGGGGGTGGATGCATGAGAAGTATTCCCTCTCAGCACAGGTTTTTGGCTAGGAAAGCTGGGTAGCAAGCAAAAAAGTTGAAGGAAACAAGCAAACATACAAGTGATAAAGCCAAACATGCAATCTTCCTTGAAGATACAAAAGATCTTAAATAAAGAATACTAAGCTTATGAGCCAATCAAGGAAGAAAATATAAGATACAAAATACCTGTAAGCTTTTCTCTTTTCCTTTCAAACCTCAAAAAGTGTTGTTACTGACCAGAGCTCGGTTTGCCAAAACCAATTTAGATCTACTTAATGCTCCCAAAGTGATACCAATACTGATCAACAAGACCAATCATATAATAGAGATTGCAAACTAAAATAAGAAGTGCAAAAAGTAAAAGATGGGACTTCTCATTAATATTCCATAAAGGCACTCACACCAAGAGGTACATAGATAACCAACTAAAGGAGAGATACTTCCATAATGCAAACCAACCTATAAGATAACTTTTCTATCCAAGATATAACTCTACTAAAAGGGGAAAAAGGTAAAAGATAATGATGTGATACCGCGACACTCCCCCAAGCTTGGAACAAGCCAAGGGTATGCCAAACCTGATGACAAATTACTCCTCTAGTGGTGGTGTTGTTCCCTTGATGCTTGCTGATATGTCCTTTACTTTCTCCTCGATGCTCCAACCCATGTATTCATGGCTAGCAATGTGTTGGGGAGGTGACCCCGGATAGGGTCAGGACGGGGGAAGACAAAAGGAAGATCCCCGTCCAATTCCGAGTTAATGGCTAAATCGGCCGAATCCTGTAAAGGTCGGCCGAGGTAAGCACGAGCAGGACATTTAAGAGAGAGGAAATACGTGACCCGGCCGATGTACTGTGTAAGTCGGTCGGGTCAGCCCGAATAATATAATTGCAGGTAACGACCAAGCCGGGTTAAGCGAGACAGGGCCGAATAACATGAATCTTGCGGGAGAAGGACGAGCCTATAGTCAAACTCTAGTCACGGGCTGGGAAGAATCTGAGCAGAGCCAAGCACAAAGGACAAGGCGCAGAGCGACAGAAGGGCAGAAGGAGGTCACGGAGGTGACAGTCCTGGAGCCCGAGGCGTGCAGGTGGGGTTCTCTGGAACCTTGTCGTCATTAGAAGGGCGACACGGAAAGGAGGCCGCCGAATTACTATATTGGGACAAGCATATTCCTCGAATATGCTTGCCACGTCAGCCCTAGAGGAGCCAAGGCTCCCCTTTATAAGGAGAGGCTTGGACTCTGAGAAAGGGATCGAGTGACTTTGGTACCGTTAAGTTAGTAAAGTTCTTCTTCTCCACTTGTATATAGCTCAAGGAGCGCTTGTAGCCCAAGAAAGGAGAAATAAAGATCTCTACGTTAGTCTTCTGTGTGTAGAATCAACTACATCTTCCCTCCCCAGATCCCTCTAGCATCCATTGGCCCCATACTTTAGCCTACCCATGGCATCTGCCGTGCCACCACCACGACAGTTGGTGCCCACTGTGGGGCCAGCAGCGGTGCTAGCTGGAGTCATGATCCGGACGGGAAACTTCATCCACACTGGCGAGCGCGTTGTCTCTGGCTTAGTCCGGAGATTTGATCTCTGTGACTATGTCAGCGATAACGCAGGCAACTTCAGGGGAAAAACTCCTCCGCGCAACGGCGTCTTCATCAACCTGGGCATGCACCAGATCTACGTCGGCGTCGACACCACCGGCGTTTATCCTCACCAAGTTGTTATTGCAGGATAGCCTCCCCTTAGCGCCGCAAACGGTCCGCACGGAGTGTGCCCCGTCAGCAGCGTCGAGGTGATGGTCGCAGCCGGGGTGCAGGCGGGAACAGCGAGCGCCGGATCAATCAGAGATCCGACGACGGGTGTGCAGGTGGCCACCAAGCAGGCAGCTCCACAGCCCGCCGAGGTAATTCCTTCCGCGGCCAACCCAGTCGAGGTGCAGGAGACGACCCCAAAGGCACCAAGGGTAAGAGGGCCACCTCTGGAAAGACCAGAAAACATTCTTCAAGCAACTATAGATAATCTGACTACACATGTAGCGCTGATACTTGATCCGGCTAATGCTCAGGCAGAGTTAGAAGAGACCAGGCAAAAAGTGCTGGTAGAGGCAAAAAAGGTGTCAGCATTGCGGGAGTCCTTAAACAGGACCCTGCGAGAATATGCTAGGGCAAACAAGCTTGACGTCGCCCTCGAGCGGGTTGACGAATTAAGATTAAGAGGGAAGAACCTCATAGATGATATCAACAAAGAGCATGATGCTCATAAGGTAGAATCAGTTGATATAGGCTTGCCGAGGTACAGTACCCCGGCAAAGAACCTGAGGGCGGCAAATGCCGCTGCACTAGAGTTAGAAGGATTGACCGGCGAAGCCCGGCAAAAACAGCAAGAAAGAGTGAATGAGCTGGTGCACATTGCGAACCAGCAGAATGAAGAAATGCTCAGGGCAGACCCGGCAAGGCCTGGTGCCTCGTGAATGGTTCATTCGGCTGGTGCAGCACCTGCCTTATCAGTGGCAGCAGCATCCTCGCCCGGAAACAATGCGCGGAAAGACAGAGCCGTAACTTCGGGAAAAAGAAATAAGCAAATTGTTCCATATGATCCGGCGATAGCCAGAAAAGCAAATGAAAACAGAGGCAATGGAAGCCGAGGTAATAGTGGCGAGAGAAACCCCGGCCGTGCCGAGAAAGGCAACGGAAGCCGAGGTAATGGAGATCTCGGAAGAGGAGATCTCGGAAAAGGAAATCACGAGAATAATATCCCGGCTGAAGGAAGGAGAGAACCGCCACCCAATCCACAACCGAGATATGAACCTCGGCAGGAAAGAGAAGTGAGACCAGCTCGCCACAATCAGGTGAATGAGAGATATAATGATGGTTATTCCGAGATGGAATATGCGGTTCATGGTGGAAATAACCACTATGGAATGCAGGAGAGAATTCTGTACAGAGATTTGCCGTCAAGTGATGCGAGAGTAAAGCTGGACCGGCTATACCGGTCCGAGTTGTTATAAGAACAAGGTCCACCAGGCCCGGCATGCTTCGGACCACGGATCATGGGCGAGCCGCCAGTGCCGAACTTTCAGCTGGCAAGAGGCACAAAAACATATAATGGGAGCACCAAACCACAGGATTGGTTGATTGATTATGCCACTGCTGTAAAAATAGCTGGCGGAAACTTGCGATGGGCAGTACGATATGTCCCGCAAATGTTGGAAGGACCAGCTAGAGTATGGCTGAATAACCTGCCAGCAGGCAGTATCAACTGTTGGCTAGATTTTGAAGAGATGTTCGTCAGTAACTTCACCAGTACTTACAAGAGTCCAAACAGGCCACAGCAGCTAGCAATGTGCAAGCAAAGGCCGAATGAGACTGACCGAGAGTTTTTGACTCGGTGGTGCAACCTCAGGAACTCATGCGAGGGAGTTATAGAATCGCAAGCAATAGCTTGGTTTGCTCAAGGATGCCGTTATGGCAGTGTATTGTGGCAGCGATTGCAAAGGGATATGCCAACCACTTTGGCAGAAACCATCAGGATAGCGGATTCGTATGCATTGGGAGATCCGACACAACCAGAATTAATGTCGGCAGATCATCGGGAGCATCAAGATTAATATGCAAGAGATGCGGCCGGGTCATCAAGGCACAATGAGTTCAGAGGAAGAAGAAGAGAAGAAAGACCGGATTATAGGTATGCCTCTAATCAGGTGGCAGCGGTAGTACAAGATCAGCCGAGTCACGGAAGCAGTCAGCGGCAGAAGAATGGCCCTCAGCAATGGACACCAAGGAACGAAGGGAAAAGACAGTGGACACCAGAACAGAAGAAGCAATGGCAGGAAAGGCCGAAGTACACGTTTGAGTCTATGTTAGATCAACTGTGTAAGTTTCATACTTCAAACCCGGCCAAGCCGGCCAATCATACAACTCGGCAATGCGCCTGGATGAAAAATGCAATGAGTAACCCGGCGGGCATGCAAGCAACTTCTCACGAGGCGCATCAGCAGCATCAGCCGCAGTTGACTGGAGCAAATGCACAGCAATTAATGTTACCACCTCCTCCCCCGAGGTATGATAACTCAGACCGGAGAGATGCAGTGCATCAAGTGATAAATCAGGGTCCGGATGGAAGGACGAACCCAGGAAATAATGGACGCAATGATTACAGGGAACATCATCAATCATATTGCGTGTTCACAATAGAACAGCAAGACAGGCAAAGTGTACAGCGCCGGCATATGGAAGTAAATGCAGTTATGCCGGCAGTACCAAGATATGTGCCTTGGTCAGATCAAGAAATAACTTGGAGCATAAAGGATCATCCCAAAATAATGTCGAATCCGGGGTCATACGCACTCGTACTAGATCCGACATTTGTCGGACCGAGCATTAATGTGAAATTTTCAAAAGTACTCATTGACAATGGGAGCAGTATCAATATCATGTACAAGGATGCAATGCATAAACTCGGAATATCGCAGAATATGCTGCAATCCACGAGGACCACATTCCATGGGATAGTACCAGGGCTTTCATGCGAACCCATTGGAAAGGTTCGAGTGGATGTATTATTCGGCACAAGGGATAACTGCAGAGCAGAAAATTTGGAGTTTGAAGTGGTGGATCTAGAGAGTTGTTATCATGCACTACTCGGACGGCCGGCATTGGCCAAATTCATGAGCAGTTGCCACATAACTTACTTAAAAATGAAGTTACCCGGACCACAAGGGATGATAACGGTAGCAGGAGATTACAGGAAATCCATGGAATGTGCCTCAGCCGGATCAAATCTGGCCGAGTCATTGGTAATTGCAAGAGAAAAAAGAAGAATTCAGGAGGTAGCGGCCCTCGCTCAGTCAGCACAACTGAATATGCCGGCATTGGCCAATCCGCATGGAAGTGTCTCTTTCTAGCCGACTAAAGAAACAAAAAAGTTCCAGATAGATGAGCAGTTCCTAGAGCGCACCGTCACCATTGGTGCCGGCCTAGATGCTAAATAGGAAAGCGAGCTCACCAACTTCCTTCGTGAGAATGGGGATATCTTTGCATGGTCAACTCAAGATTTGCAAGGTGTGCCGAGGGAGTTGGCTGAGCACTCTCTGAATGTAAGGCCAGGAGCAAGGCCGGTGAAGCAACCTCTCCGCCGCTTCGCCGAAGACAGGAGAAAAACAATAGGGGATGAGATAGCTCGGCTCCTTGCGGCCGGGTTCATCATGGAAGTGCTTTATCCGGACTGGCTATCAAACCCAGTGCTAGTGGAAAAGAAGAAGGATGATCCAAATATAGCCATCGTATGGCGAATGTGTATTGATTACACGAACCTGAACAAGGCGTGTCCAAAAGATCCTTTTCCTTTACCTAGAATAGACCAAGTCATTGATTCGACCGCTGATTGTGAACTATTATCATTTGTAGACGCGTACTCTGGTTTTCACCAGATACCGTTAAATCCGGCCGATCAAATAAAGACTGCGTTTATTACCCCGTACGGGGCTTATTGCTATCGCACCATGCCATTCGGCCTGCATAACGCGGGGGCAACGTACCAGAGATGTATGCAAAAATGTCTGCATGACCAGATAGG
Organism: Avena sativa; assembly: GCA_916181665.1. Taxonomy (NCBI): domain Eukaryota; kingdom Viridiplantae; phylum Streptophyta; class Magnoliopsida; order Poales; family Poaceae; genus Avena; species Avena sativa. The sequence goes on from OV702282.1 coordinate 296,063,587, forward strand.
AAAGAATGTACAAGTGTATGTAGATGATGTGGTTATCAAAACCAAAGAAAGCAAAACGCTACTGGATGATATCCGACAGACTTTAGCGAACCTGAGAAGGTTCCGAATGAAGCTTAACCCGGAAAAATGCACTTTCGGTGTGCCGGCTGGAAAACTACTCGGTTTTCTCGTATCTAGCTGAGGTATAGAGGCCAACCCAACTAAGATAAGAGCAGTAGAAAGGATGGAATTGCCGAGATGTCTAAATGACGTACAGAAGTTCACAGGTTGCCTGGCCTCGCTTAGCCGATTTGTATGTCGGATGGGAGAGAAAGCATTACCACTTTATCAACTGATGAAAAAATCTGATAAGTTCATTTGGACACCACAAGCAGACAATGCGTTCCATGAATTGAAAAATATGATGGGCACAACGCCAATCCTGGCTTCTCCATTGTCGAAAGAGCCTATGTTACTTTACGTAGTCGCCACGAACAGAGTAGTAAGCGCTGTGATCGTGGTGGAACGAATGGAAGATGATAAATCAGTACAAAGGCCGGTATATTACCTAAGCGAGGTACTATCGGCCTCAAAACAAAATTACCCACATTATCAGAAGATGGCATATGGGGTATACATGTCTGCAAAGAAACTTAAACATTACTTCGAAGAGCACCCCATCAAAGTAATCTGTGAAGCACCCATAGCCGACATATTGAGCAACAAGGATGCAAGTGGCCGAATAGCAAAATGGGAAATTGAATTGTCACCTTATGCTCCGCAATTCGATAGGCGAGATGCAATCAAATCTCGGGCTGTGGCTGACTTCTTCGTGGACTGGGCCGAGGTACAATATGAGCCACCGTTACCAGATCCGAGTTATTGGACGATGCACTTCGACGGTTCCAAACTGAGAAATGGTTTGGGGACGGGGATAGTGTTAACCTCGCCAAAAAGAGATCAGCTGAAATATGTGTTGCAAATACATTTTGCCGCATCAAACAATGTAGCCGAATATGAAGCACTCGTCCATGGATTGAAGGTAGCAAAAGAGATTGGCATATGCCGAATGTTATGCTACGGAGATTCAGATCTAGTAGTACAACAAGTCTCAGGTAATTAGGATGCATTAGATGCCAATATGGCCTTATATAGGTTTCATGTGCAAAAACTCAGTGGATACTTCGATGGATGTGAATTTCATCATATACCTCGGGCAGAAAACGACGCCACAGACACATTGTCAAAACTCGGATCAACCAGACAATCAATTCCCCTAGGTATCGCCCTAGAGCACCTGAGGAAACCATCAATAACACCATCACCAGAGTCTGAATCCATCTTTATTCCGGCAAAATCAAGAGAAGATAGTGTGCCTATGGAAATTGACAAGGAATGTAACCCGGAATTTCCAACAATAAACCCGGCCGATGCAAATATATATATGGAAAAATCCGAGGTAGTTATGTCGGCGGAAAATATGTAAATAGATAGTGAGATTACCCCGGAAAAAATCATACCAACATGGGCACAACCCATATTTTCTTTCCTTAAAAATGCGATTTTGCCGAATGACGAGGTATTGGCAAGGCAGACAGTAAGAAGAGCTAAAGCTTATAAAATCATAAACAATGAGCTGTATAAAAGGAGCGTCACAAGCGTGTTGCAAAGATGCGTGAACTCGGCGGAAGGCCAGGAGATCCTCCTAGATATACATCAAGGAGAATGCGGGCATCACGCCTCGTCCAGAGCTTTAGTGGCCAAAGCATTCAGGCATGGGTTTTATTGGCCAACAGCGTTGAAAGAGGCCAAAGAACTGGTGGAAAAATGTAATGGTTGCCAGAGATATGCCAGCAAGATACATATGTCATCGTCCGAGTTAAAAATGATACCAATTACTTGGCCATTTTCTATATGGTGCTTAGATATGGTGGGACCATTCAAGCCGGCCCGGGGCGGGATGACCCACATCTTAGTCATGGTCGACAAATTCACAAAATGGATTGAAGTGAAACCAATAAAGAAGTGTGATGGACCCACAACAGTAAAATTCCTCAAAGATATTATCCTGAGATATGGCTACCCACACAGTGTTATTACAGACAATGTTACAAACTTCGCTGAAGGAGCCTTCGCTAGATTCTGTCAAGAAAAACACATAAGACTAGATGTCGCCTCGGTGGCTCACCCAGCATCTAATGGGCAAGTAGAAAGATCTAACGGATTAGTATTGTCCGGAATAAAACCACGACTTGTCGAACCACTGCAAAGATCGGCAGGGTGTTGGATTGAGGAACTACCAGCATTACTATGGAGCCTCAGAACTACCCCAAACAGGTCAACAGGGTATACACCATTTTTTCTAGTGTATGGGGCAGAAGTCGTGCTTCCAGCCGACATAATACATGACTCGCCAAGGGTTACCCAGTATACAACCGCTGAGGTAAATGAAATAGCTCGGCAAGATGATGTCGATCTGCTAGAAGAGGCCAGGGAATTGGCACTATCAAGATCATCTATTTATCAGCAGGACTTGCGACGATATCACAGCAAGAAAGTAAATCCAATAGTGTTTAAAGAAGGAGATTTGGTCCTTCGGTTAGTGCAACGCACGACCGGCATGCACAAACTATCACCCCCATGGGAAGGACCGTTCATCGTGAGCAAAGCATTGCACAATGATGCGTATTACTTAATTGATGCTCAGTCACCAGAAAAGAACAAGGCAGACAAAGCCGGCGAAGAATCGAAAAGACCATGGAACATAGCTTTACTTCGTCCATTTTACTCGTAGGAGTCATCTATGACACGTTGTAAAGTAACGTCCAGGACAAAGTATCAACTATGTATTAAACCTCGGCACCTTGAGCAGTTGCTCGGGGACTGCCCTATATTGTTTTTGAGTTTGGGTTATGTATTAAACCTCGGCACCTTGAGCAGTGGCTCGGGGACTGTCCTATATTGTTTCTGAGTTTGGGTTATGTATTAAACATCGGCACCTTGAGCAGTGGCTCGGGGACTGCCCTATATTGTTTCTGAGTTTGGGTTATGTATTAAACCTCGGCACCTTGAGCAGTGGCTCACGGACTGCCCTATATTGTTTTTGAGTTTGGGTTATGTATTAAACCTCGGCACCTTGAGCAGTGGCTCGGGGACTGTCCTATATTGTTTCTGAGTTTGGGTTATGTATTAAACCTCGGCACCTTGAGTAGTGGCTCGGGGACTGTCCTATATTGCTTCTGAGTTTTGGGTATGAATTAAACCTCGGCACCTTGAGCAATGACTCGGGGACTGCCATATTTTGTTTTTGAGTTTGAGTTATGTATTAGACCTCGGCACCTCCAGCAATGACTCGAAGACTGGCCAATATTATTTAGCATTTTTAGTGATGTGTTGAGTCTCGATTTTTAGAGCAGTAATTGGAGAATTGCCTCACAATTGTCCCTTGTTACAGAAATGGGTATCAAACTTCGGCACCCAGAGCGATATTACTTCATTCTCCCCAGATATAGGCTTCGAGATTGACAACTTGGATAAAATTCAAGAACACAATGGTTGAAGTGTCAAATTCATCAAGGTCAGGCAATATTAGACGCCGAACTACCATACGACAAAGGCAAACACACAATCCGAACTTAAGAAATTAAAGGCCACCAAAGCAAAGATTTAAACAAACAGGATTAGTTTAAACAGAATAATAAAGATCACAACCATGTGTGCCTCAGTGGCAAAAGGCAAAAAAAGGTTCATACCGCACAGAAAGTCGTACAAGTGTTTGACACACATCATACGCCCGGCATACCGGGGATAAGAAATGACTTAGAGTTCTTTAAACCTAAGGGGCAGCGACTTGATCAGGAACTGGGCGCTCCGAGGTAGATGGCACCTCGGCCGAAGTTGCTTCGCCCTCCACAGAACCAGGAGCGACTTCGAGGGAAACCCGGGGCTGTTGAGAAACATAAGCTTGAGCTGTGGAATGCCCAGTACCTTTGGAGGAGGATCATGCGTCGCCATTGACATCCGAGCTTGAGCTGGAATCACCAGAAGTATCCGAGTCGCCCTCAGCCTCGTCTTGGTTGGCTGAATTATCATCAGAGGCATCTTCAACTTCGACCTCATCCGCCGGGTTAGAAAGGAAACTCGGCCCTTCAATCCAGTTATGCACGTCCGCATACTCAACGAGCTGGAAGGCACGAGCTTGTTGGCGAGCGACGAATTCCGGATCCTCAACCCAACGCGAGCCAGTGCGCAAATTTATCAGGGTATCGAGGGAAATATCCTCGTACCATGACATAACGACTGTGAGCGCCATATCAGCACCAGCTCGTCCAGCGGATTCCCTCCAAAGATTCAACTGGTGCTGGGATGCCATCAATCTTTCCACCAGTATTTTGATTTCATCAATATCAGGAGTCCCAGAAGTATTCGGCCAGAGAACATGGTAGGCCCGAATGGCTGCTTGCACCAAGTCCCTGCCCATAATCTTCATCGGACCAACAGTAGCGCCAACGACAACCAAGTAATCTTCCATCGAGTATTCTGGGATTGCATCAGCAGGAACACCTCAGCGCACATGAGCATTAATCACCGCTCTAGAGCTCACGGGATTAGCTTCTGGAAAATGGTCTGCGCAAAACAAAAGTACGTCGGTCAACAGTAAGAAAGGGAAAAAGATAACTCGGCCGCGGTCAGAGGCTTACGGTGAACATAGGACAACATTATCTGAAGATCTTGAGCCCAGTCACCCTTGATTTTCTCAAAGCGAGTGATCTCCTCGCTCATCGCCCGTGTCTTGAGTTCGGCAGCCTCGAGGAGTTCTTTATTTTTCTGCAATTGCAGAGCCAGCCAATTCTTCTCCTCGAAGAACTCCTGGTCGACTTTCTCTAACTAAGACTTCTGAGAGAGCTTGAGGGACTCCACCTCGGCGCGCAAGCGAATTATCTCGTCGTCTTTATCTTTTAGCTTCGCCGAGTGAGTAGCGGCTTGTTCTAAAAAATGCAGCATCATATCAGGCATAGGTGTGCAGTCTTGGTGTGACGCTGCAAAAGTTTGTAACTCGGCTTTACCAAAGCCAAAAAGGTTAAAAGAAACCCAGTGCATTTCGAATGGAAGTATGTAAAGAAAAAGAGTAACTAACCTTCAGGGCCTTGACTTTCTTCTCAAGACGGATGTTAAGATTGTTGATGTTACCTATTTACCAGCAAAGTGAGCTAACACTTCACGTCCAAAACAATAAGAGCTTTAGGAATAATGCAAAAGTTTGTTAACCTACCAGCTTTCTTCACCACAGGAATGACCTTCTCATACTTATCTTGCAATTTTTTATGTGCGAAAAGCAGCCTTTGGAATTCGGTGGTCCGCCGGTCATGCGCAACTTAAGCAACAAAACAAATAGCAATAAGATATTCGAAACTTAAAACAGATCCGAGTCAAGCAAAACTTAACTCGGATCTAGGTGGCTGGATATTCGAAACTCAAACAGATCCGAGTCAAGCAAAACTTAACTCGGATCTAGGTGGCTGGATATTCGAAACTCAAACAGATCCGAGTCAAGCAAAACTTAACTTGGATCTAGGTGGCTGGATATTCGAAACTCAGACAGATCCAAATCAAGCAAAACTTAATTCGGATCTAGGTGGATGGATATTCAAACACTAAGACAAAACTGAACCAGACAAATCCTAATAAAACTTCCAAACGAATAACAAATTATTTAGGTGCAAGCTTCGGGGACTAGAGTATATACAATATCATTCGAATGATTAATCAAACCTCGATAAAAACAATTACCTCATTCATCTTGTCGCTTTCAAGAACGATCTTGGCAGCCAGATGTAAGCGACTGCTGATGTCAGAGAGTTGAAAGGCTGGCTTCTTGGATTGCCCTCGAGCTGATCAACAGCATTCCAATTGTTGGCATACTCAACCAACGAGCCGAGGCTGTTCCCACTCTCTGTACGAGTTAGGACTTTACCTCGGACGTATTGTGTAGCCACCGCCGCCGCGGGACTCTTGTGAAGAGCGAGCTAATTATCAGCAGTCGGGGTAACAATAGTCTTGGAAGAAGAAACCCCCTTGCGCAGCGCATCAGTAATTGTAGGCTGAGAAGAGCTAGCAAGCCCTTTCTGGGATGAGGGAGTCTTGGTGACGACGACCTTCCTTTCCTTAGAAGAGGCGTCGGCAGGAGCCATTACCTCGGCACTCGGAGCGGCATCTTTGGGGGCCGGAGGGATTACGGTTTCTGAGGGCGCCGAGATATTGGTATCCTCGGCTGGAGTCGGAGTTGTAGTAAAAGCTATGGGGGTCGAAGGGATCTCGGGGGAAGCTTCGGGATTCACGGAGGAGGCAGCAGGCTCGGTAGAAATATCTACTGGAAGAGTTATGTCGGCATCAGCAGGAAAGACCTCAGGCGCATCCTGGCGAGATGACGTTTGATTCGGAGCGGGAGGAGAGTTGACGCCAGCAGGACTAGGAACTCTAGAATCTTCAGGAGGCGGAGGAGAAGGCGGCCGAGTCGTGTGACTCGTCATGCTAGGAAAACTAGGCTTAACAGAAAGAGGAGCCCTGCAAAGGCAAAAAAGATTAGGTCAAAAGGCAGAAAGAGAGAAACAAGAAATACAAATAAAAAGCAACTCACCCAGTAACCCCGGGCATAGTTTTACGCTTCGGAGGGTGCGGGGCTGACTTCTTCATTCGTTTCTTGGGAGTGGATTCCGAGGCACCAGCTGGAGCGCTACGTTTCCCCGAGGTAATAGGAGGTCGGGAGGCAAGAGGCTCGGCGTTGTGAACCTAACCGGCCGGATTAGCTGAGAAAGTAGAGGCCGGAAATGCATAAGAAATTGGCATTGCGGCAACTACCTCAAGAACTTGGACCTCATCCGAATCACCTTCCTCCTCGTGGTCCGGGGTCTTGCCACGGGCACGAGCCGGAGCAAGGTCCGACTTGGGAACGAACTCCTCCAAGTCTGGCTCCCCGCTGTCCGGAGTGTTCCGATCCGCGGGCCACGGGAGAGACAAAACCTCGGCATCCTCAATCTTCTGCTCCTCAAACCTCTGCAGGAAAAGAAAGAGAGAAATTAACAAGAGAAATCACAGATGCGGTTAAAAGGCAAAACACAACTGCAAGGACTTACTCTGGGAGGGGGATGCTCGCGGGTGGACGGCTTCAGTCCCCAGGCCCAGTCCTCCGGCATCTCTGTCTTAAATATATCCCGGACGCGCTTGAAGATAAGGTAATTATCCAGCTCCACTGTTGAGACGCGGTTGGGATCAAGGGGACCGCTCATATAGCAGAGCTTATGCGTGCGTTTCTGGAATGGGCAGATCCGGCTGCTGACGAAAGTAGTCATCAAATCCTCGCCGCGTAGCCCGGAGCGGATCAGCTCCTTCAGCCGAATCTCAAAGGCCTCAGCTAGAGCATGACTCTTCCTCGGATTGTAAGTCCAGTTCTTCTTGGAAGGGGGACCAATGGAAAAAGTAGGGAGCCGAATCCTGTCCTCCTTCCCAGAATTCTTGACATAAAAGAACGATCTATGCCATTTCTTGCACGACTCTAAACCTGCAACGCGAGGAAACTCGGATTTCCTCCGAGGTGTGATTGACGCAGCTCCGCACTGGGTGAGCAGTTTCTCTGAGGGTTGAAGGGATTTGTCTGGGACAACATTGGAACGGATCTGAAAGAACTTCGACCAAACGTGCACAGACGGCCATAGGCCGAAGTATCCTTCTGAAGCAGAGATAAAGGCGGAAAGAGAAGCGATGGCATTAGCTGGAAGATGATGCGGCTGCAGGCCGAAGTAATCAAGGAACTCCCTAGCGAAATTGCTAAGGGGGAGACCAAATCCACGAGCTAAGTGTGACATAAAGACGACGTACTCGCCCTCCTTGAGAACTGGAGAAGATTCACTGCCGGGTAGGCGACAGGCTACTCGGCAGGAATCCGGCGAGTTCGGATTAACCACTCAATCTCTCGGCGGGTGACGGAAGAGCCCTGCCAGGAGCCCCGCTCGGGCCCAGACGCTGCATCGTCATCCTCAATAAGCGCACCGCTAACGGAGCTCGACATAGGGTCGCCGGAGGAATCTACGGAAGATGAACTAGCGGCGGAGCGAAGCCTAGAACTACAAGGCCCCGTCGTGATCCTACGCGAAAACGGCGGCGGAGAAAGTATACGGGGACGGGATCGACGGAGCAAAGCGATGGGAGCCTCACCGTCGAAGATTCCGATGGGCGCACGGCGGCGGGAGAACGAACAGGCGCGGAAGCGAGAGGAGGAAGAAGGGAAACGGGAAGCAGAGGAGGAAAATAAATCTCCCAGCCCCGTGCCCCTCTTTATAACCACGCGGCCAGAGTGGTAGTGGGATCATGCGTGCGGGCGTTAACTGTATAGATCGTGTGTGCAGCATAACCGCACGCCGCTGAGTGGAACCGCACCAACGACCACACGATGCAAGAGAGGATCACGATCCCTGACGGAAACGGTGCACGAGGCACTGCAGCGCCGACGCGACAGGCGCAGTAATTACTGTAGCCTGTTAGTGGGCACTATAGAGGAACAAAAACCTAGGGAAACAATGATGAGTGTAACACGTAGGACGAGGAGTACGTGAGAAGATGCGCAGATACCTCGGACGAGGGAAAAGTAACTCGGAAACTAGGAGAAGTGAATATTGGGAAACTGATATGGCCCGTCCGAGGTATAGGCAGGACCATACGAACTTCGGGGACTAATGTTGGGGAGGTGACCCCGGATAGGGTCAGGACGGGGGAAGACAAAAGGAAGATCCCCGTCCAATTCCGAGTTAATGGCTAAATCGGCCGAATCCTGTAAAGGTCGGCCGAGGTAAGCACGAGCAGGACATTTAAGAGAAGGGCAGTACGTGACCCGGCCGATGTGCTGTGTAAGTCGGCCAGGTCAGCCCGAATAATATAATTGCAGGTAACGACCAAGCCGGGTTAAGCGAGACAGGGCCGAATAACATGAAGCTTGCGGGAGAAGGAGGAGCCTATAGTCAAACTCTAGTCACGGGCTGGGAAGAATCTGAGCAGAGCCAAGCACAAAGGACAAGGCGCAGAGCGACAGAAGGGCAGAAGGAGGTCACGGAGGTGACAGTCCTGGAGCCCAAGGCGTGCAGGTGGGGTTCTCTGGAACCTTGCCGTCATTAGAAGGGCGACACGTAAAGGAGGCCGCCGAATTACTATATTGGGACAAGCATATTCCTCGAATATGCTTGCCACGTCAGCCCTAGAGGAGCCAAGGCTCCCCTTTATAAGGAGAGGCTTGGACTCTGAGAAAGGGATCGAGTGACTTTGGTACCGTTAAGCTAGTAAAGTTCTTCTTCTCCACTTGTATACAGCTCAAGGAGCGCTTGTAGCCCAAGAAAGGAGAAATAAAGATCTTTACGTTAGTCTTCTGTGTGTAGAATCAACTACATCTTCCCTCCCCAGATCCCTCTAGCATCCATTGTCCCCATACTTTAGCCTACCCATGGCATATGCCGTGCCACCACCACGACACAATGATCCTTTCTTCTTCCATGGACTCCTTACCCTTGTCATTGGCGGAGACCATGGTGCTCTAAACTTGAGAAGATTTCCTGATAGAAATAGATCAAAACGAAAACACGATGAGAACACGATATACGAACCTCGAGGGATCCCGGGGTTATATATACGAAGTTTCAATGCATAAGTAAGGTACTGTGCAAAAACGAGGCGGGGACGGACTCCAGGGGGCTCACACCCCCTGTAGGCGCGGCTAGCTGGGGCCCGCGCCAAAGGTGGGCGTGGCCCACCTGGCCTCCGTTTCCTCCTCTGTTTCGTCTCGTAACCTTCCGTATGTAATAAAAACATCAAAAATATAAAAATATAAGGTTTTCACGAACCTTCTGTTTGCAACACTTTTACCTACTCAAATACGAACTCTGCGGATTCTGGAGTTTGGTTTCTAATAAATTCTTCCGGAGTTACCATTTGAATAATATCAACATCTTCATTGTAAGAATCTCCAGAAATATAGTGTTTGAGCCTTTGACCATTCTCCACCTGTGTAGTGTTGTCCTTCAAGGAAGATATTTTAATAGCCTCTGAATGATACACCTCCTAAATAACAAAAGGTCCTTCCCACTTTGAGAGTAGTTTCCCTGCAAAAAATCTTAGACGAGACCTATATAAAAGAACTGTCTCACCAACATGGAACTCCCTTTTGAGAATTCTCCTATCATGCCATCTTTTTACCTTTTCCTTAAAGAGTCTAGCATTTTCATAAGCTTCACTTCTCCACTCATCTATGGTACTCAAGTCAAGCAATCTTTTCTCACCAGCAAGTCTAAAATCTCTATTCAGTTCTTTCAGTGCCCAATAAGCTTTGTGTTATAATTCTAGAGGCAAGTGACAAGCTTTACCATAAACCATTTTGTAAGGAGACATTCCCATAGGATTTTTATAAGCAGTTCTATAAGCCCATAAAGCGTCATTCAACTTTTTAGCCCAATTTTTCCTAGATCTATTAACAGTCTTCTGCAAGATAGATTTAATTTCTCTATTAGAAAGTTCAATTTGACCACTTGTTTGGGGGTGATAAGCTAAAGCAATTCTATGGTTAACATCATATTTAGCAAGAGTCTTCCTAAAACCACCATGGATAAAATGAGAACCTCCATCAGTCATGAGATACCTAGGCACACCAAACCTAGGAAAAATAACATCTTTAAGCATTTTTAAAGAGGTCTTACCATCAGTGATGTTTGTAGGTATGGCTTCCACCCACTTTGTAACATAATCAACAACAACAAGAATATTAGTATACCCTTTTGAAAGGAGGAAAAGGACCCATAAAGTCAAATCCCCAACAATAAAAAGGTTCAATAACAAGAGAATAATTCATAGGCATTTCATTGCGTCTAGAAATGTTACCAACTCTGACATTCGTCACATGATAAAATAAACTTCCTTGCGTCCTTGAAAAGAGTAGGTCAATAAAAACCAGATTGTAAAACTTTTTGTGCGGTCCTATCCCCATCATGATGTACTCCATAAGCATTGTCATGACATTTTTTCAATATCTCTTGTTGTTCATATTCTGGGACACGTCTTCGCATAATATCATCTACTCCTTCTTTATATAAATGTGGGTCATCCCAGAAGTAATGCCTTAGATCATAAAAGAATTTCCTTCTCTGCTGAGCCGTAAAGGTTGGAGGCATATACTTGAAAACAATAAAGTTAGCATAATCAGCATACCAAGGACTCTCATGCGGGCTTACCCTTATTGCAGCCAACTGTTCATTTGGAAAACTATCATTAACATGCATAGGGTCAAAAGAAATGTTTTCCAAACGAGATAAATTATCAGTAAAAGGATTTTCAGCACCTTTCCTATCTATAATATGTAGATCAAACTCTTGTAAAAGCAACACCCATCTAATAAGCCTAGGCTTAGCGTATTTCTTTGTCATAAGGTACTTAATAGCAGCATGATCAGTATGAATGGTCACCTTTGAATCAATAATATAAGGTCTAAACTTATCACAAGCAAATATTACAGCTAAGAACTCCTTTTCAGTAGTAGCATAATTATTTTGAGCAGCATCTAGAGTCTTGCTATCATGATGAATAACATTCAACTTTTTATCAACACGTTGCCAAGAACAGCACCCACAACAAAATCACTAGCATCACACATAATTTCAAAAGGTAAATTTCAATCAGGTGGTTGAACAATAGGAGCGGTAGTCAAAGCTTTTTTCAAAGTTTCAAAAGCTTCCTTACAATCATCATCAAAAACAAAAGGTGCATCTTTTTGAAGAAGATTAGTAAGGGGCTTTGAAATTTTGGAGAAATCTTTAATAAACCTCCTATACAAACCAGCATGACAAGGATACTACGAATACCTTTAATATCCCTAGGGCAGGGCATCTTCTCAATTGCTTCAATTTTGGCTCTGTCTACTTCAATACCTCTTTCAGAAATTTTGTGTCCAAGAACAATCCCTTCATTAACCATGAAGTGGCATTTCTCCCAATTAAGAACAAGATTAGTTTCCTCGCATCTCTGCAAAACTTTGTCAAGATTGTGCAAACAATTATCAAAAGAAGTTCCATACACGGAGAAATCGTCCATGAACACTTCCACGATTTCTTCACAAAAACCATGAAATATAGGAGACATACATCTCTGAAAGGTAGCATGAGCATTACATAAACCAAAAGGCATACGCCTATAAGCATAAGTTCCATAAGGACAAGTAAAGGTGGTTTTATCTTGGTCCTGTGCTCTCACAGCAATTTGAGAGAACCCAGAATAACCATCAAGAAAACAAAAGTGGGTCTTTTTAGACAATCTTTCTAACATTTGATCAATAAAAGGCAGAGGATAATGATCTTTCTTAGTAACTTTATTGACCTTTCTAAAATTAATGCACATCCTATAACCAACAACTACTCTTTGGGGTATAATCTCATTATTTTCATTAGGCACAACAGTGATTCCCCTTTCTTTGGGACACAATGAACAGGGCTAACCCATTGACTATCAGCAATAGGGTAAATAATACCAGCATCAAGGAGTTTTAATACCTCATTTCTTACCACATCCTTCATCTTAGGATTTAAACGGCTTTGGTGTTCAACAACTGGTTTTGCATCAGGTTCTACATTAATAGCATGCTGACATATAGTAGGAGAAATCCCTTTTAAATCATCAAGAGTATACCCCATAGCTCCTCGGTGTTTCTTCAATATTTCCAATAACCTTTCCTCTTCCTTTCCTGAAAGTTTAGAACTAATAATAACAGGATATATTTTCTTATCATCTAGATAAGCATATTTAAAATCATCAGGTAGAGGTTTTAATTCGAAAATAGGGTCCCCTTTAGGTGGTAGTGTGGTACCCAAATATTCCACAGGTAGGTTATGCTTAAGTAACTCAGGTTGACAAAGGAAAACCTCGTCAATCTCATTACTTTCCTTCATGAAGACCTCGCTTTCATGATCTTCCATAAACTGCTGCAAGGCATTGTTAGGAGCAAGAGAAATAGCAGAAAGTTGTTCAACCCTGAAATCCTCATTAGGCAATTTGTTCTCATAAGGAGTTTTAGCAATTTTGGAAAAATTAAACTCATACGATTCTCCATCAAAATTAGTCAAAACTTTATCCTTCTTACAATCTATGATAGCCCCACAAGTATTCAAGAAAGGTCTACCAAAGATAATAGGACAGGTTTTACTAGCTTCTGAACCAAGTACTAGAAAATCAGCAGGATATTTAATCTTACCACAAAGGACTTCCACATCTCTTACAATACCAATTGGACAGACTGTCTCTCTATTATCATGGTGAACAACCACATCTATGTCCTCAAGTTCACAAGGACTAATTTGATGCATAATTTCCCTGTAAAGCTCATAAGGAATAGCACTAGAGCTAGCACCAATATCACATAAACCATAGTAGAAATGATCACCAATTCTAATAGAAAGCATAGGGACACTAGTTTTTCTAGCTTTTCTAGGATGAGAGACAGTATTAGAAGCGTCGTCACAGAAGACAATGTGCTCATCCTCTATATTTTTAGTGATAAGATCTTTCATAAGGCCTACTATAGGTTCAATGTTTATTTTCTCATCGGGTTCCACAGTTTTCTTTGCATTTTTGCTAACCACATTAGCTATTATAGAATGTTCCTTTACCTTAGCAGGAAAAGGGATTTTCTCAACATAAGGTTCAGGCAAAATAGGATCAACAGTACAAACTTCAATGCTAGCAGGAACATGGGTAACAATATCTTTATAAGGTGCATGGTACTTGTCCCACTCCTTTTTGGAAATTTCAATATAAGAGGCAAAGGCCTTAAAACATTTTGCAAGAACTTGAGAATCAAGACCATACTCAGTACTAATATCACGGAAGTCATCAGTTTCCATAAAAGATTTAATGCATTCATAATCATAGTTTATACCTGACTTTCTTCCTTTGTCATTCTCCCATGCTTCAATGTTCTCTTGAATATGGTCTAGGAGATCCCATTTAGCTTCTTACTTCATACGTGTGAATGATCTAGCACAAGAAGCATCTAATAAATATTTATCATGAAGAGAAAGCCTTGCATAAAAGTTATTGATAATAATATTGTTAGGGAGTTCATGAATAGGTCATTTAAGCATTAGTAACTTCAATCTCCCCCAAGCTTGAGTTATACTCTCTCCATCAAGAGGACAAAAGTTATATATTAGATTCCTATTCTTATGAATCTCACTGGGAGGATAAAATTTAGAGTAAAAGAGAGGTACTATTTCCTCCCGTTCCATGGATTGTCCATTCTTCATCAGCTTATACCATTCTCCAGCTCTTCCTTTCAATGATATAGAGAGTAACTTCTTCTTCACCTATTCAGTTGTGATACCTGCACACTTAAACAACCCGCATAATTCATGGATAAAAAGCAAGTGATCACCAGGATGGATAGTTCCATCCCCTAAATAATAATTATCCATAACACGATCAATAATACTTGTAGGTATCTTAAAAGGATCTATCTCAACAGGTGGTGATTCATCTACTACCCTAACAGTGGTAGTAGTTTTCCCAAACAGAAAACCAAGTGGGTTATCCATATTGAAAACAAAATAACAAATAGAAATAAAAAACAATACTCACAGTAGAAGTTTCCTTTACCAGTTCCACTCTTCAATAGCGCTTCACTCCCCGACAACGGCGCCAGAAAATAGTCTTGATGACCCACAAGTATAGGGGGTGTATCGTAGTACTTTCGATAAATAGGAGTGTCGATCCCAACGAGGAGCAGAAGGTGTTGACTAGTGGTATGGAGCAGGTAATCTCTATAAATACTTAGCAAACAGATATTTAGGGGTTTTCTGATAAAGCAAGTAAATAAAGTGCAAGTAATTAAGACAACAAATAATTGCACCAGTGGACCAATCCTTTCTTAGCAAAGGACAAGCCGGTGGAAATACTAATGAGGACCAAACGTTCTCGAGGACACATGGGAATACTGCCAAGTGCTGTCGTTTCATATAGCTGATTAATCTTCTTTGGTTTTACAAGTGTTGTGTGGATGAACCTGTGCTAATGTACCGACCTTACTTGGACTAATACATACTTGTGATTAAACCCGTTGCAAGCATCCGCAACTACAAGAAAGAAATTTATATTTAAACCTAACCAAAGCCTTAAACTCTGAGATCCTACACTCCCTTGTGCAAAGGTTTCCTAACGAGGGTTCAGGTTTCTGTCACACCGGCAATCCCACAATTAGTATCCAAGTACACAATGCATTCCCCTAGGCCCATAAATGGTGAAGTGTCATGTATTCGACGTTCACATGACACCACTAGAAGAATAGCACCACAACTTAAGTATTAAACCATTGAATAATACCTCAACACAAATCCACTACTAACAACATGACTTCTCCCATGTCCTCAAGAACTAAATGAACTACTCACGAGACATCATATGGATCAAGATTAGAGATGATATAATGATGGATAACAATCTGAACATAAACAATAATTCATTGGTTCCACTCACAAGCATCAACTACAATAGTAATCAACCCCGGGAAAGTTTTCCCTAAGAACTATGCAAGATTCAACACAATTGTTACAGCGGGATGGAGTGGTGATGATGGTGCTAGTGGATATGTTGGTGTGGATGATGATGATGATCCCGATGAAGACTAGCTTGATGATGGTGACGATCTCCCCACTCCAGGAAGGGATTTCCTCGGCAGAAATATGTTTGCCGGAGAGCTCTTTCTCTCTTGGTGTTTTCCGCCCCACAGAGGCGGCGAAATCTTTCTGTGGTTGCTCCCCCGTATATTAGGGTTTCGAGGATAAGATATAGGCGAGAGGGCAGAGCTAGAGGTGGTCCAGGGTGGCCACACCCCTGTAGGCGCAGCCTAGGGTGTCATGTGCCTGGGGGCGTGTGGGCCCCCTATGGCCCAGCTCCGCCTCCCCTTCTGGCATCCTTCGTCTTCTAGGAAAATAGATTTTTCCATAGTTTTTCTAGTATTTTTCTGATCTTTGCGAAATTGCATCAAAACACCGCCTTTTTCCATCAGTATCCCGACTCCGGCAATTCATCCTCCAAGAATCATCCAACATGCAAAAATAGAAGAAAAGACATAAGTAACACCTCTTAATATGAAATATATCAATGAATAGAGGTAAATTATGATATAGAATGGTGATGAAAATTGGACGTATCACACACCACAAAGGTGGGTACTCGATCCACTATTCGGTGCACTTA
Source organism: Avena sativa (assembly GCA_916181665.1). Lineage (NCBI taxonomy): Eukaryota > Viridiplantae > Streptophyta > Magnoliopsida > Poales > Poaceae > Avena > Avena sativa. The sequence continues at coordinate 296,079,838 of OV702282.1, forward strand.
TCGATGGCAATCTGGAACCTCGCACGAAGCTTGGGGTACTTATCCACAACCGAATTATAGACTCCCAACATGATCTCGAAGCTCTGACACACGAGGATGAGCTTGGAGGGAAACTTATTCAAGTTATGGTTTCCTCAAACCCTATAACAACAAACTTCTTACACAAATGGTGGGGGAAACACAAATCCCCTAGGTGGAAAGCTAGATCTAGCTAGGTCTCCTCCTTTGATTTCCCAAAGGGCATCAAGTTCTACTGATTAGAAGTGGATATCTTGGAGTTTTGAGCTCAACAACAATGGATGAAAGAGAGTGTAAGCCACAACTCTGACTTGGAGAAGAAGGGGCCCTTTATAGCAGCTCCCAAAAAATAATCGTTGCAAACCACTAACACCGAAGTCTTCAACCATGCGGACCGGAATCTCCGAGGTGATGACACGGGACTCTAGGCCAGCCTGCAGAGGGGTTTACTGGGAGAAAAACTGGGTGGGCTAGAGACTTGGCCGAAGACCTTCCTGGAGTCTCTGGTATGGAGCACGACTCCGGGCCGGACTCCGGGGGGATCCGAAGAGCAACCGGGCAAGGACGAGAGATAGGTACAGAGACCTGATCAAAGTCTCCGGGGTTCCCACACCGGAGTCTCCGAACTCAGGGGGACCTTCAGCTCAACCTTCCTCCATTGCTTATACACAGACAAACCCTCTTGATGCTTTTTTCAACCTTTTCACCTTTGAGAGTTTGAATGTCGTCCTGTGCTTTTTAATGTTAAGACCTGAAAGATACTTAGCACACAGTAAAACTCACTTGTGTTGACATCAAACACCAAACAACATTAAGAAGGGAAATACCCTTTCAATCTTCCCCTTTTTGGTGTTTGATGACTACATAAGGATCTACGCATAGAATAGACAATAATAGCATTGCAAAAAAAAGGGTTCAAAAGATATGGAGAGGATCCCACTAGCTATGTGCATGTTCGAGATGTGAATTTGAATACAAGTTCACACAAAATAGAAACAACACCCCCCTAGATTTGGTGAATGGATACATTGATGACCCACAAGTATAGGGGATCACAATAGTCTTCGAGGATAGTATTACCAATTTATTGATTCGACACAAGGGGAGCCAAAGAATACTTGCAAGCCTTAACAACTAAGTTGTCAATTCAGCTGCACCTGGAAATAGTTCTTGCTCACAGAATTTTATCAGTAGCAACAGTTTTGTAGTAGCAACAGCAGCAGTAAAACAAGAGCAATAGTAACAGTAGTAGCAAATAGTAGGATATGAGCGCTGTAGGCATAGGTATGGATGGACGGACGTTGCATGGACGGGTCTAAACATGTAACTTCAAGATCTAGGGCAATTACAGATAAATAAGAATAAGCATCCAAGTACTCTTCAATCATAGGCATGTGCTCCATATATAGTCATGCGTGCTCACAATGAGAACTTGCACAACATATTTTGTCCTACCAGTTCGTGGCAGCGGCGCCTCAAGGGAACTACTGGCAATTAAGGTGCTCCTTTTAATAGAGCACCGGAGCAAAGCATTAACACTCTATGAACACATGTGATCCTCATATCACAACCATCCCCTCAGGTTATCCTAATTTCTGTCACTCCGGGGCCTTTGGATCCGGACAATGATATGTGTACACAACTTGCAGATAAGATCACAAACAATACTATCATAATGATTCAATAATAAGTTCAGATCTGAGATCATGGCACTCGGGCCCTAGTGACAAGCATTAAGCACAACAAGTTGCAACAAAGTCAAATAGCACTAATAGAGATACTAGGCACCATGCCCTAACAATCTTATTCGATTACATGATAGAACTCATCCAATCCCTACCATCCCCATAGCCTACAGCAGGGGATTACTCACTCATGGATGAGGGAAACATTGATGGTTGATGGAGAGGCATTGGTGATGACGATGGCGATGATCCTCCCCAAATTCTCGTCCCGGCAGGGTGCCAGAACGGAGTTTCTGGATCCGAATCGTGGTTTCTGGTGGTGGCGGCGCAACGGAACTCTTTCTGGAAAAACGATGAACCCCCCTCGGTTTTTTAGGTCAAGAGGCTTCTTATAGGCAAAGAGGGAGGCCGATGGGGTGCCTGGGGTGGACGCACCCCCTAGGCGCGGTCAGGCCTGGCTCGCGCCTGACAGGGGTGTGGCCCCCCCCAGGCCTCCACTCCGTCTCGTACTCTGGCTCCATGGATCTTCTAGTGAAATAGGATTTTTGGCATATTTTTCGAGATTTTTCCTGATAGTTGATTTTCTGCACAAAAACTAGACACCAAGGTAATTCTACTGAAAACAGCGTTAGTCTGTGTTAGTTGTATCCAAATCACACAAGTTTAGAGGAGAAACAATAGCAAAAGTGTTAGGGAAAGTAGATACATTTTGGACGTATCAACTCCCCCCAATCTTAGCTTATTGCTTGTCCTCAAGCAATTCAGTTGAAAACTGAGTGCGATAAAAAGAACTTTTATAAACACATTTGCTTCATATGATGTATATATTCTCAGCACAAGAGTAGATACTTAAACCATTCATAATAAGAAGTATGCAACTAAGTCTACTCAATAGTCATTGCAAGCTGTGAAGAGAAACCAACTCAATAATAATAAGCAGCATGAAACATAAACATAAGCAACATTGCAATGCTCATAATAAGGTATGATAGAGTGGTATCTTTCTTGCCTCTGTTTGTAGAGCACAATATAAATGCCAAGGCACCTCTGAAGTTCAGGTGAAGATTAGAAGTAAAGATAACAGAGATACAAACATCAAAGTCATGACATAATTAACCAAGTTTTGAGACAAACACAAGAATGACAACTATTCTCTCAAGAAGGTGCTCATAAAATAAGTGGTGACTCAACAAGGAAGTCAAAAGGTTTTAAAAAGTTTGAAAGGCTTCCAAATCCTGAAAGGAAGGTACTCATTAGCTTTGAGCTCTCATTGTCCCTATCATAGGCATATTTATGTGGTTAAGGTGAAAGTGAGGTCCAATATGAGTTATATGCTTGACAGACCATAAACTGGAAATCCCAAGTCCCTTGAGTACAAGGGCCGCTCCTCATGCTACTCAACTTTAGTTACCTGTAAGTTCTTGTCATTGTAAATACATGCATATCATAAAGAACCGCCAATAGGGTACCCCTTGCAAATGATACAGGAGCTATCCCGTGATCAAAATGACTAGGCAAGCAGACAATGGGCATCTCAGCGATCCTTTTATTTGCTATTTGCATAGGTTTTTATTGAATATGGTTCATAGATGCTCATTATGGTGATGCTGCAAGTTTCCATCATGATTAGGCATGGCTTAGGCTAGCGGCCCAGGCGTTTCTCTAACACATATATATACTCCATGAACTCACAAGCTCCCCTTTTATTTCACACCGATGACATCCGCACACAAAAGAGCAAGGTATCAACTGGATATGTATCCATAAGTGTTGAAAGCGTTGTAGGGGTTTGTAGTATGGAAAACAAAAAATTTCTACCGCATGAAAACAAACAAGCCAAGATCTATCTACTAGATTGTAGCAACGAGTCGATAGAGGAACTCACCCTCGAAGATTCCAAAGCGGTTAACGAGAGCGGATTCTCGTGGGTGATGTAGTCGTACTCTTTCTGATCTCAAGATCGTGTAGACGATCCTTCCGGCGCCGCGTTCCGGCAGCGCTCCCGTAGTCGGTCACACGTTCGGTACTCGATGAAGACCTTCCTCTCCCTTGTTCCAGCAGGCAGCGGAGGTTGTAGCACTCTCCTCGTGATTCCGGCAGCACGACGGCGTGGTACCGGAAGTAGAGGGGAGATCTCGCAGGGCTTCGCCTTAAGCCAAAGCGAGTATGGTGGACTATGAGAGAGGCTTGGCGATCTAGGGTTTAGAGGCACCAATTAGAGGGAGCTAGGTTGGTGGCTAGGGCAAGGGGATTGCCCCAAGTCGGTGGCTTGGGCAAACCCTAGGGCGGTGGCGACTTGGGTAGAGGCCGGCGGCTAGGGTTAGGTTTAGAGGGGGCAATCTTGTGTACTAGGAGGGGAGCCCTTCCCCTCCTCTTATAGGAGGGAGGCGCCAGCCAAGGGGAGGGGAATCCCTCCCCAACTCGGATCCCAAGTGGGCCGGCGGTGGAGGAGGGACTCCTCCCCAACTCGGTTTCCCACTTCCCCTCCACTTCCCAAAATAGCCGTTTGACTTTTCAAATTGGCGTTTGACTTTTCAAACTAGGATTTGATTAAACCCTTTATTTTGTTCAGCGATGACACCTAGTACATGATGCAATCATACCAACTTGATATAACACATTCATGCACCTTTCCCCTTCGGAGTGCCGGACATTCCGGAACCTTCTAGAACATTCCTGATGAAAACACCGGAACCATTCTCCAACCCCAAAACAGGACTTTCCTTATATGAATCTTATTCTCCGGACCATTCCGGATCTCCTCGTGATATCCCGGATCCCATCCGAGACTTCGAACAACATTCGATCTCTTTCTCATCATTCCATAACTACTCAACAACATCGAATCCTTAAGTGTGTCTCCCTACGGTTCGTGAATTATGCGGACATGATCGAGACACTTCTCCGATCAATAACCAATAGAGGAATCTGGAAATTCATATGGCTGCCACATATTTCTGCGATTACTTTGCGATCGAATGAACCACTTACATACGATACCAATTTCCCTTTGTCTCACGATAGTTTACTTATCCGAGGTTTTGATCGTCGGTATCTCTGCATACCTAGTTCAACCTCGTTACTGATAAGTACTCTTTTCTCGTTCCCGTGATATGTGATCCCTTGTGAGCCAGTCACATGCTTGCAAGCTAATTGGATGACATTCCACCGAGAGGGCTCAGAGTATATCTATCCGTCATATGGATGGACAAATCCCACTCTTGATCCATGTGCCTCAACCCATACTTTCCAAACACTCAATGCCACCTTTATAGCCACCCAGTTACGGTGTGGTGTTTGATGTCATCAAAGCATCCTTCCGGTGATGGTGATTAACATGATCTCAGGGTCGAAGGAATTAGGTTACTATGTATCAGAAAGCTTATAGCAAATGAACTATATTAAATGACTTGATCTTTATGCTACGCTTAACTATAGGAGTATGTCCATCACATCATTCTCCTAATGATATGACCCTGCTGTTAATAACATCTCTATGTTCAGGATCAGGAAACCATGATCATATATTAACCAACAAGCTAGTTTAACAAGAGGCTTTACTAGGGACTCTTTTATGTTTACAAATCACACAAGTATTAATGTTTCCTGTTAATACAATTATAGCATGGTATGTAAACATTTATCATAAGTATGAAGATATGATAATAACCACTTTATTATTGCCTCTTGGGCATATCTCCAACAGTCTCCCACTTGCACTAGAGTCAATAATCTAGTTTCAAACCTTTGTGTATTCAACACCTATGGCTTTCTGGTGTCGTATGTACACGATTGCTAGTGGTCAACTGATCTCCGGATCTGACACTTCCAGGTCCGTGTGTAATTGCATGTATTTGCGTCTCTACGCATCACTCATTCTCTAATGAGATGGCTTTGTATAAATTTGGTCCTTTGGTGAGACCTTTAGTTCTTTGGGGTTAAAACATGTTGATAATATTGTCGCACAATATATGTTCATAGTATTATCCCGCTGTGAAATACACCTAGTTTGATAACAAACTACTTGACACAAATGCCCTCTTTAGCTGCTATAATAGCAGTCATATACTTAGCCTTTTGTTGTAGTATCTGTCACAATGTCTTAACTTTGGAACTCATCCAAATCCATTATGGAACTTACTTTCCATTATATTGTGCCACCCTTAGTTTAGATTGAGATAAACTTAATTTGTACTTTGTGACAAAACTAGTATCAGTGTAGTACTTTTACAATGAACTAACCATCTATTTGTCACTTCTACAAAACAATATATTCTTAGTTCTTCCAAAAGATCATAAGAATATCCTTACTATTGTCCAATGATCATCTTATGAATCATTCTGGTATATGCTCACATCATTTAGAGCATAGGACATATCTGGATTTGTACATATCACAGCATGATTGATATAAATACTATTTGTGATTTCATACATCAAGTATCAATCTATACTTGAATCTTTGTTTCACTTACCAAGTGTCAATACACTTGAATATATCATCAATATTGAACTCATTCAATCCTTTTTCCGTGACAAGAACCTTTCTTGTAGTTTCTATATTGAACTCATTCAATACATCATCTATGTACTTTCGGCACAACCATATTAGCGTCTATTGATGCCAAATATTTGGGTTTTGCCTAAGTCTTTCATCAGGATGAAATTCTTAATATGTGTTAATAAAAGATACATCTTTTCCAATCAACAATATGTCCTCCACATAATGTATTAGAAATATGTCTTAGCGCTCCCACTTAATTTCTTGCAAATGCAAGCATCTTCATTGTCTCTTATGAAATTAAACTCTTTTAACAGTTTCATCATAGTGAAGATTCCAACTCCGCTATGCTTACTTCAACCATTGAAGTTTGCATATGCTTTTAGCATCCTTTGAATTAACAAAACCCTATGGACCGTGTTATGCACATGTCCTAGGTAACAATTCTATTAGAAGAACTTGTTTTGTTTATTCAACTACCACATAACAAAATTATATGTAGTGTTTGCTATATTAATCCGTCTAGACTAAATATCGCTATGAAAGATCAGATCTTGTCATAGTCAACCTTTGAACATTGTTGTGAACTCTTTCCCAACATGTCGACTATTTCATAGATGTGCAACATCCATGTCTATTTATTTATAGATCCAAACACAAATGTAAGGTCTTACACCTTTCTTGAGGGTCCTTCAAGTTCAAAACTTGATTTTTCGTGTATGGAACTATCACGGATTTTATGGCTTCAAGCCATTTTATGGAGTCAGGGCCCATCATCACTTCTTTGCATGTAGTACGTTCATTATTCTCAAATAATGATTCAACCCTCAAATCTTGGTATTTGATTGTTTACTCGACCTACTTGTTTCAATAGGAACTTAGATCTCCGTGACCACAACCTTTGAGGCACGTGAGCCATGAGCATTATTGCTGCCTCCGGAACACTTTTCGGCGCTGCGCAACTCTGCACATATAGCTAAGGTTCTTTTAACCTTATCAAAGTTCTATTGTTCTCCCACTTAACTTTTCACGAAAAATTCCTTCTTAAAGAAACTTGACGTTCTAAGCGACAAACACTTTTGTCTCCGGTGTTATGGAGGATTACTTAACAGTTATTCGAAATAACATACAAAGACAGGTTCATCCGACTTTGGTTGCAAACATCTTTCTTATGCACAGCATACCAATGTTTAAGAAAGGACTACTTGGGTTTTATCCCAAACAATAACTTTATATGGTGTCATTTCAACGGATTATGATGAAGCTCTTTTCAGTGGAAAAACGGTAGTCTCTAAAGCTTTTAATCTTTTAAATATAATGGCAGTTTTATGAATTACACCTTCGATCTTACCATGTCAAACAAGGTTTAATTACATATCTCGAACGCTCCATACTCTTATGGTGTTTCGGGACATGCAAATTCACGGAACGATTCCTTAAATCTTAGGTATTATGCTAAACTTGTAACTCAAATATCTTCCTTTATGATCTTATCATAAACTATTTATATTCTTGTTACAATGATTTTGCACTTCATCTTGAAAGTCTTTGAACTTTTCAAATATTTCACACTTCATCCTTATTAAGTAAATATTCATATATTCACTCAAATTTTCGGAGAAAGCATATGAAGTTGAAATCCATCGCTCTTGAAAACACATAATGAACTTCGTACAACAATATGTACAAGTTCCAATAAGCTAGTCATTCGTTCCCTTTTGGCCTATGAACGAAGTCTTAATTATCTCTAGGAAAGTTTCACAAGCGTCATTTGATCAAAATCAAAAGACTCCAAAATTCCATACACATGGAGTTTCTTCATGTTTTTCTTTCCAATATAATTTAAACGGCGATGTCACTTCCTAAGTGATCTTTCAATCAATTTGTCTTTCGACATTTTTAGTACTAGTTTTATGGATGTGATTTCTCCAACGAGATTTGTGAATCATCCATCTTTTATGGATTACGGCAATTATTTAAACAACCCTTTTGTTCTCATAATGCCTGATAAAACAAATCTTGAAGGCAAGCTTTGATGTTTAACGAGCAACACAATAACCCTTTATTTGTTCTCGATGAACATCATCACATATTCTTTTGCTTACTTAGGCCATTGTAGTTCATGAATTGTGTTGTTTCGTATGACGATTCACACCAACAAATTCAGTATCAAATACTTAAGAACCACATTGTTTAATAAGCAAAGAATATAGCCATAACATGTATATCATCTATATACTTAAACTGAACAATTCTAGTCTTTTCTTTTCTGCCATATATTTATGAGATTCTCTTTCAGTATTTCCTTTTCTGTTTGAAAGAATCTATCAACATCAATAGTGGAGTCATACATATGACACATAGTCCAAAGCGTGTATATTTAAATACCAATGTCTTTGGACTTGCACTTTGAAGTAGATCACCATCATTAAATGTTTGGTGTGCTTTCAAATTCCATTCTTTAGTAATCTCTTGGTGTAGTAAAATTTTACCTACATCAAATATTCACCCTTATCATGGAATTATCCATGATCAAGCTACTTTTAGCTTGTAACGGTGAATCGCGAGTATAATGTTGCTCTCCAAAACCTTTTGGTGGATTAGGACAACTAGTGTCTCCAACCTTTTGCAAATTCTCATCAAATATGAGAACATGACTTTTGCCATATTATACTCTATCATGTTGTAACCAAAACTTCGTTTCAGATATCACAATATCTTCCACACATCATGGTTTCTGAAACAACTCTTTCAGATCCTAGATAACCTTGATATTAAGACAATCCTTTGAATATCAAGAATCATGGAGACAAACATGATACTCATACACTAACTCTTGGAATTGTCACCCTTGTTTTAATACCAATTATTAAACTTCATGGAGTAACCGGAACTTACTGAAAGTTTGCAATAGGACTTTTAAACTTTAGATTAACACTTCAAAACAATACGATACCAGTTCGTAAAGTAACTAACCAGAATTCTATAGTTCTATCATCTCAATTAAAACTAAGCGCAAGGTGGTAAACAGATGCCAATGACTACAACAACTATGCAAATTTACTTTGATTTAATTTATGATAAATAGTGTTCAACTTTTAATCATATCGCCATTGAACTCCCACTCAAAACAATATCCCTCACATTGTTTTAGTGATCACACGAACCAAATCCACCACATCAAAACCGATCATCACGAGAGTTGATGTAGCTTCAATGGCGAACAATCAACATGCTCATCATATCTACTATATGACTCATGCTTTACCTTTCGGTGATCCGTGTTCCGAGACCATGTCTGTACATGCTAGGCTCGTCAAGATCAAACCTTAGCTTCTGCATGAGCAAATATGGCTTGCTCACGTTGTATACACTCGCAGAATCTAACACACCCGATCATCACGTGGTGCTTCGAAACAACGAGCTTTAGCAACAGTGCTTACTAAGGATGAACACTTTAAAACTTGAAATTTGTGTGCTTGAGGGATCATCTTATAATGCTACCGTAGGGAACTAAGCAATACAAGATGCATAAAAGGATTAACATCACGTGCAATTCATAATATGTGATATGATATGGCCTTTCTTCTTTGTGCTTCCGATCTCCATCTTCAAGCACGAACATGATCTCCATCATCACCGGCATTGCATCAAGGTCAATGATGCTTCTGCATGGTTGTCGTCCACCAGCTTCAACTATTACAACTACTTTGAATAGACACGCGGGTCTTAACAGAATTTAAAGACAACCATATGGCTCCTGCCGGTTGCCAACTTACAATAAGGAACATTGCATACATCAAATATAATCACAATCATGGCCATATCACATCACTGCACACCCCTGCAAAAAAAAGTTAGACGTCTCTACTTTCTTTGCATGTTTTACGTGGTTTGGGGCTTTCAATAAGTGTCGTTCTAACTTACGAACATGAACCACAACATTGATACTAGTATTGTTAATCACCCGTTGTAAATTGGATCTTAACTATGCTAGGAGAAACAGGCACCCGCAAAGCCACTTATGCAATACAAGTTGCATGTCAAGCGTGGAGCAAGTCTCATGAACGATGTCATGTAAGGTTAGCCCGGGCCTCTTCATCCCAACATCCCGCAAGATGCAAAGTACACAAGAAGCAATCGACAATAAAAGCATCAACGCCCACAATGACCATTGTGTTCTACTCGTGCAACAGATCTACATATAGACACGGCTCTCATACCACTGTAGGGGTTCGTAGTATGGAAAACAAAAAATTTCTACCGCATGCAAACAAACAAGCCAAGATCTATCTACTAGATTGTAGCAACGAGTCGATAGAGGAACTCACCCTCGAAGATTCCAAAGCGGTTAACAAGAGCGGATTCTCGTGGGTGATGTAGTCGTACTCTTTCCGATCTCAAGATCGTGTAGACGATCCTTCCGGCGCCGTGTTCCGGCAGCGCTCCCGTAGTCGGTCACACGTTCGGTACTCGATGAAGACCTTCCTCTCCCTTGTTCCAGCAGGCATTGGAGGTTGTAGCACTCTCCTCGTGATTCCGGCAGCACGACGGCGTGGTACCGGAAGTAGAGGGGAGATCTCGCAGGGCTTCGCCTTAAGCCGGAGCGAGTATGGTGGACTATGAGAGAGGCTTGGCTATCTAGGGTTTAGAGGCACCAAGTAGAGGGAGCTAGGCCGGCGGCTAGGGCAAGGGGATTGCCCCAAGTCGGTGGCTTGGGCAAACCCTAGGGCGGCGGCGACTTGGGTAGAGGCCGGCGGCTAGGGTTAGGTTTAGAGGAGGCAATCTTGTGTACTAGGAGGGGAGCCCTGCCCCTCCTCTTATAGGAGGGAGGCGCCGGCCAAGGGGAGGGTAATCCCTCCCCAACTCGGATCCCAAGTGGGTTTCCCACTTCCCCTCCACTTCCCAAAATAGCCGTTTGACTTTTCAAATTGGTGTTTGACTTTTCAAACTAGGATTTGATTAAACCCTTTATTTTGTTCAGCGATGACACCTGGTACATGATGCAATCATACCAACTTGATATAACACATTCATGCACCCTTCCCCTTCGGAGTGCCGGACATTCCAGAACCTTCTAGAACATTCCTGATGAAAACACCGGAACCATTCTCCAACCCCGAAACAGGACTTTCCTTATATGAATCTTATTCTCCGGACCATTCCGGATCTCCTCGTGATATCCCGGATCCCATCCGAGACTCCGAACAACATTCGGTCTCTTTCTCATCATTCCATAACTACTCAACAACATCGAATCCTTAAGTGTGTCTCCCTACGGTTCGTGAATTATGCGGACATGATCGAGACACTTCTCCGATCAATAACCAATAGAGGAATCTGGAAATTCATATGGCTCCCACATATTTCTGCGATTACTTTGCGATCGAATGAACCACTTACATACGATACCAATTTCCCTTTGTCTCACGATAGTTTACTTATCCGAGGTTTTGATCGTCGGTATCTCTGCATACCTAGTTCAACCTCGTTACTGATAAGTACTCTTTTCTCGTTCCCGTGATATGTGATCCCTTGTGATCCAGTCACATGCTTGCAAGCTAATTGGATGACATTCCACCGAGAGGGCTCAGAGTATATCTATCTGTCATATGGATGGACAAATCCCACTCTTGATCCATGTGCCTCAACCCATACTTTCCAAACACTCAATGCCACCTTTATAGCCACCCAGTTACGGTGTGGTGTTTGATGTCATCAAAGCATCCTTCCGGTGATGGTGATTAACATGATCTCATGGTCGAAGGAATTAGGTTACTATGTATCAGAAAGCTTATAGCAAATGAACTATATTAAATGACTTGATCTTTATGCTACGCTTAACTATAGGAGTATGTCCATCACATCATTCTCCTAATGATATGAGCCTGCTGTTAATAACATCTCTATGTTCATGATCAGGAAACCATGATCATATATTAACCAACAAGCTAGTTTAACAAGAGGCTTTACTAGGGACTCTTTTATGTTTACAAATCACACAAGTATTAATGTTTCCTGTTAATACAATTATAGCATGGTATGTAAACATTTATCATAAGTATGAAGATATGATAATAACCACTTTATTATTGCCTCTTGGGCATATCTCCAACAAGCGTTCCCTTTGACATCACGGTTCTGCTAACTCCCAGCCTTTAATTTGCAAGCATTTAACTTTCATGGACAGGTCACAATGGTTCAGGATTATTAAGGGCAAGAAATAAAGTGTGCCATCAAGTTCGTGAGAGCTTTACTAACTAACTTTCTCAAAACAGTCAGACATTTTATTTGGAAGAAACCAAGGCATAATGAATATGCACTGAATAGCAAATGATGCTAATAGGTAGGTATGGTGGACACTGTTGGCAATATTGGTTTTGGGGAGTTGGATGCACAAGTAGAGCTCATTGATACGTCGGAAACGTATCTATAATTTTTGATGCTCCATGCTTGTTTAGTATCTACTTTGCTTTGCTTTGTCTACACTTTGAGGTGTTTTTATATCTTTTCTGGAACTAACATATTAACAAGTTGCCATAGTGCCAGTTGCATGTTTTCTTCTGTTTTTGGTTCCAGAAAGGCAGAAAATCAATATTCTCGGAATTGGACGGGACAAAAGCCAAAGTCATTATTTTCCCGGAGCAACACGGAACCATGAAGCAGAGTCGAAGGGGGGACACAGGGTGGCCGCACCCCCTAGGCGCGGGCAAGCCCTGGTGGCGCCTGGAGCGGGTGGGCCCCCTGGACCCCCATCGACCATGATTCCTGCTCCTATAAGAAGCCTCCGACCCAAAAACTCTCGGTAATCCAGAAGAAATCCACGAAAACCTCCATAGCACCACCGCCACCGAAGGGGAGATTCGGGGGACAGAAAGTCTCTGTTCCGACACCCTGCCGGGACAGGGAAGTGCCCCCAGAGTCATCTCCATCGATCTCCATCGCCATCTTCATCACCGTTGCTGATTCCCATGATGAGGAGGGAGTAGTTCTTCCTCGAAGCTAAGAGCTCTACCGGTAGCTATGTGTTCATATCTCTCCCTATGCATGATCTTGTGGTCATGAGCTTTGTAATCAAGTAGATCTACCTTGCTACTCAAGTGCTTCATTAGATCTCTGCTCTCCCCATGTATGTGAAAGTGACAACATGCACGCCATGGTGGCACTTAGGTTTGAGTCTACATAAATACTCTTTGTGCTTTAATAGATCTATGCTTTTCCCCACGTGTGTGAAAGTGACAGCGTGCATACCGTGTGTGGCACTTTGGCTAGATTGAATATTTGTTATAAGTTATATTTGGAGTTGCATGTTTCTATGAAATTGTGGTGTTTGTTGGAACCATCTAGCGCTCAAGGTGACAGTGTGGGGTTATCTAGATTGGGAATGCGGACTTTGAGGAGTGTTGTTATAGCCCTACCATTGATTAGAGTGTCCAACCGGAGAGTAGTATCATGAAGAGAGGATATTTATATGAGAGAGTGTTCACTAGTGAAAGTATGATCCCTAGGCCTTGTTTCTAAACATTGAAACACCTTTTGCTACTAGATCTGTTGCATGTTTGCTTGCTTCCTTCAGTTTGCCTTTAGTTTGTTCCTCCACGCCATCAGCTCTTTTCTGGCACCGTTACCCCACGACAACAACAAGTCAGAAGCTATTTTTGGCACCGTTACCACTTGTATTTCACTATCTCTTCGCCGAACTAGTGCACCTACACACCTGACAAGTGTATTGGGTGTGTTGGGGACACAAGAGACTTCTTGTATCTTGATTGCAGGGTTGCTTGAGAGGGAATACCTTTGACCACTTCCTTCCTGAGTTCGATAAACCTTGTGTAATCCACTTAAGGGAAACTTGCTGCTGTTCTAAAAACCTCTGCACTTGGAGGCCCAACAACTGTCTACAAGAATAGAAGTGCGTAGACATCACTCATACTCAGTGCAAGTAAAGGCTAGCAATAGAGAGGGAGCGACAAACGAGAGAGCAATAATTGTTATAATCATGCTTGCAATAAAACAGGACTAAGGTTAATAGTCTGCTTCCCAGGGGGATAGCTGCCCCCTCTTGGATGCACGCCATGTTATGCGCTGAGATACGTGCATAGTAACCTTAAGATAAGCAGTATCATTAAGCAGTCTGTAATAAAGCTAACAGGGTACAGTAAAAATGTTTTCAAAAGCTGACACGGTACAGGGGAGAAAACATCTCCTCAATATACGTGTACTTTGTTTAGTTTTGATTCACGTGATGAACTAATACGACAGTTGCAGGTTTTTGCTTTTTTGTAAGTATGCATGGCAGAAGCAGCTAGTGTTATTAGATAATTTTGTCCGGAAGCATGCATGACCACCGTATGGCAGAAGCATGCTAGTGGAGTAGATAACTTCTGGCTCACACCTATAAACAGCCAACACGAAAATAGTATGCATGCATTATGGCAACACCGCACTGTCTCCAAGAAAATCTGTGGCTATCTCCCATGGGCTTTCTCTCTTGGTAGCATAGCCTTGTCCTCCCTTGCGCAGCCACTAACAGCAGCCCCCGGTCATTCGGAGCACGCCGTGACAGTCGTAAATATGGCAGCAGGTTAATTGTTCACAAGTGGTAATTTTCCACAATAAAATGGATGCCAAATCAACTATTGGTGGTAATTTGCTGCAATAAGAAATTTCGGAAAAAAATCAAGGGATTATTTTTAACGGTAGCCTGCAAGGACATACGTAGTTCGAGTAAGAAAGAAATAAGGAAAGAAACGGTAGCCTGCGGTGGCTGTAATGGAGAGAGATATGAAACACAAGCCAGGCAGAAGCACCCGAGAAGCTTGATGTGATTCCCTCCAGGCGGTTACAACTGGCTGGAATAGAAACTCGCATGTACCAAGCAAATCACCGGTCTTCCGATAATTTAGTAAATATACATCCGAAGGCGATCTGAAATAAGGTCTTCTAACGTAAGGTTGCCTACGTATACTTATTACCTGCTTGAGCTAGCTAGCACTACCTTCTATCAGTCGTCTTTTCATCCAGCGCAGAGTCAGTACAATAAAGTGTTGGACCTAGCAAAATAATTTAGACACGGTACTCCACACACTGCAGGGACGTATGGACAAATAAGATATGTGCATGCAGAGCACTGACAAGCCTGCCAGTAGAGAGGACTGCTTAATCAGCCATTAACACCACTCCATTGGCACATGTCATTTGACAGCCTAGTGGTTGTGCAGATCTTGGCACGAATCGTACGGTGCTGCTTGGGGGGGGGGGGCAGCTATCCCCCTGGGCAGCAAATCCACACTAACAGGATTAATTATGGCATGAAAGTGATATAAGAACTCTGAGGCAAAATAAATCATCGAGGCTTACTGACTATTGTTCAGTCATATGCATGTGTGAACATGTGCCAAGTCAATTCACATGAAACATTCAGAGGAGGATACCACAATATCATACCAAGTTATGAATAAAACAATGAAGCAAATATTCATATGACATGCTACAAACTATTAGCAAGCTGGAGCTAATCATAAACAAGCAAGAACTACTAAGCATCCATCAGTAACATACACCTTACATGAACAGACTAAGCATGCTCACAATGATGAGTATATGTACAAAAATGAAAACAAGTAGAGTTCGTTACCAGCCTCTTACCACACCTCAAGTTGTCTTAATATTTATTATTGCCCTTCAATTGTGTGACTTGAATAATAACATGAAACCAAAATCCACTGAGGACGGTTGAACCCTACAAAGAACTCGTTGAGCTCGCCGTCCCTGAGCTCGCCATCGACCAATCGTTTGTTTGCCCGCCCCGTCGTCGTCGCTGGAGCCCTGGTATGCCCCCTATGCACCCCCACTGAGCCACTAAGGTTCGAGCTCGCCGGTGACATGTTCATCGTCGACGACGATCCCCAGCCGTCGATCTTCCTTCTAATCCAACGAACCACACAACCCCGTACCGCTTCGCGTGTTATGAGCCACTGACTGGTGGAACCCCCCTGTCAGCTGAGCCCCGCGCTGCGGAGTGACACTGGGCCGGCCCATTAACCTTTAATGCGCAGCCCAACCGTTTGAATTTAGTTTTTTCTATTTTAATCCAAACTCAGTTCTGTACCTATATTCAAAAATCAACCCAGCTCGATTTAGTGAACCAAAATACATGAAACTAATTTTGTTGGAAAGGTACTGAAATGCTTAATCTAAGCCCGTTGGATTCAAATCATTTGGATCTGTAGATCAACCTTGGTAAAAATAACAAGTCAGAAGCTTTTCAGCATTCAAACATTTTTCAAAATTCAACCATAGTAGCTTTTGAGTTGATTCCAACTCTCAAAAATCACATTTGATCATACCTTTCAGAATATATAAAAACATATGGGTTTACTTACAGAAATAATGTTCAAGTAATAAAAGAATGCCACATAGGCATTTATAGTCACTTTATTTATCTAAAATAAAAAGGTTAAACCTTATTAAATTGTGACACCACTTTAAATCACATTCCAATGTACTGAAACATGTGGTGATGACATGTGTCAACATGATCCCATGTTTGAGTTGGAGAATATTAAACCTTAAGTAGTTTTTCAATGAGTAGAAATTACTTTTCTAAAAATAAAATAAATAAGACAAAAGCTTTAATCTTGTAATGTTAGTGATGATGCTAGATCATCTATAGTGCACCTTTGTGTGATGATTGAAAATAGTTAAGTATTGTTTGGTGATTGTGTACCTCGTATTTATTTATAGACGCTAGTACCGACCAAGGATACGAGAAGGAAGGAGGATACTACGAGGAAGAAGCCGAGGAAAACTTCAACCACTGCTCTGCTCAAGGCAAGCTTATACTAATACTTATGCAAGCCAATACTTGAAACCTTGCAAGCTAACACTTGCAATTATGAAAGTTAGATAAACCTATGCAATGCACTAAGCATGTTGGGTTGGACACATTTGATGATACCCAATCCTAGTTTTACTTGCAAGCTTTATACTTTATTTCTTTATCAAAGTTTTCTCTTAGAGTTTACTTAAGTGACTTATAGATTCTAGAAAGATAATTGAAGGTTGCATAAAGAGCATTAAATTTGGCCTAAGCTAGATAATCTTGATTTCATCCTAAGACATGAGATTGAACTTCATTAATCCCCACTTATTTACCACCCCTCCTCATTAGTACTTAACCCCACTTGTAAATGCTAGTGCTAAGCATAAAACTTGATCAACTTTAGATGAGAATACTTGGTGAAAATGGTTATGAAAACCTTGGAATGATGAGTCATTCTACTGAAATGTTTTGACATGTGTTTCCGAACACCAGATGATTTTGATGATGAAAATGTTGAGGCATGAGCCTTATCCCTTTATAAAACTGATGGTTGTCTGGATGCGATACCATTCCAATTTTACCGCACAACCACAAAACCCGAAAATTGGGTAGGGCTTGACTGGAAATTTATATACCTTAGTATGGGTTCCCTCACAGCCAAGGTCTGAGCTAAGGCTACCTTGTGAAGATTGTCCACCTATGCAGTACCCAAGATGACAGTTGGTCATGGTTGGGAGGCCAAACTCACAGGAGAGGTGCCTATACTAGGGCATGCAATTGAAAGGTTAGGATTGATTATCCGCATATTGAGTATGGTGAATTCAGGATTTGTTCCTGATGGATGTATCGAATGTTGTGGTGAAAGTGTACAATCTCTGCAGAGTGTCAAACTATTCGAATAGCCGCGTCCGCGGTTATGGATAGTTGGAGTGGCCATACTGTTCCCCCGTCAGATGTTTTCAAAATGACTTGTAAAATGAATTGAGACTTTGACTTGACCACAACAGAGTTGTGACATGAAATTCGAGTTCCCACTTAGGTATTATAAATTTCAACTAGCTTTCTTTGCTTCTGAACTTGGTAGAGGTAAATCTGGCTTTTTGCAAAACAACCCTAGAGCTTAGTGTCCTACTACAAAACCCCCCTTAACTTGTTAGTATTAGTTTACGAGTACTTAAAGAGTACTCATGGCTTTGTCCCTGGCTATTCTCGTGGCCAGACTATGAAGAGGAGTACCAGGATGATGGACCGCAGGAAGGTTACGACAACTAGGATCATCTCCCATCGTCAATATTGCCTGTGACCCCGAAGATGGAGCTTCACCTACGCTACCTTTATTATTACGTTATTCCCCTGCTTGAGTTGTATTAAGAACTGGATCATGAGATCCTTAATTGTGTAAAACCTTATGTATGGTCTGTAATGGATGATGTACTGTGATATCCAAATCTGTTATGTCTCGCAAAAATGGTAATCCTGGGATTGCGATGTATGGCATAGCAGGCATCTGGGATTAAAAATCCGGGTGTTGACATAGACTAACCATGGCCAATAACTTTACTGAAGTGCATCAATCCGGGTTCACTAACTCGAACCCAATCAAACCATAAGTCACAAGTAATTTCTATAAGCCGAGGGACCCTAGAACAGAGCATTGCTGCTACTTAGGATAATCCCATCATCACAGAGAGAAATCTAGAAAGGAATCAAGTAGAGAAAAGAAAAGGAGAATCATCACTTACCCGTTGTCCTTGCTTAGAATCTAGAAGAGGAAGCAGAGAGGAGGCCGACAACAGAGAGGAACATCGGCACAGGGAGCACCCTGAGGGGGCGCTGCAACCCGTTGCCATGCCATACCACCGGGGTTGCAGAGAACCTCTCCGTCCCACCGGAGTAATGGCAAAAGAGGAATTATGGTTTGGGGCTGGTGGTGAGCACGTAAGGGCATGAGACGTGAATCGAATTGGGTAGGCTAGTGAATCTTTGGTAGGCGCGTCGAGCAGGGCCATCGGCATCGGCCGAAGTGGCCAAGCTCGCCGGAATCTGGCAGGAACAACGGTAGTCACCAGTGCGAGTACGAGAGAAGGAGAAGGGCCTCGGGGATATAGAGAGAGCAATGGACTAGGTCGGTTTGACCGATCTAGTACCCAGCTGGTCCAGCATAGCCCATTGTGGGGTGCCTGGTCCACTTTAAAACAATGTAAAATTAAGTCAAGGAAAAATACAAAATTACAAATATGACCCTAAAAATATTTAAAGTCCTAGAGAAATATAAAAGGATCATAAAAATACATATAATATATTTAAATAAGCACAAAAATGAGATTTATCTAAAAAAATATAAAACTACTTACTTGAGCTAAATAAAATAAGTCTAAATATTAAAGCTACTAATCCTAAATAAATTTAATAAAATAAGGATAAATCCTAAAAAAATAATAAAAAATCATTTTTATGTATAAAAATAGATCTACTAATTTATAAAAATACTAACTTAATTCTTTATAAATAAAATTTGAAGTGAGTATTCAATGACATTTAATCCTTTATGAAATATTATAAACATAAGACTAATACTTGAAAATAAATAAAAATCATTTTTAAAATCTTAAATAAATATATTATACTAGAAAAATATTAAATATACCATTAGATAGGTTTTTAAGATTTTAAAAGTAATAAATCCTTATCTATTACCTATTTTATTATAATAAGATAACTACTTTGTTAATTTATTAAAATTATTTCCTAAGTAAGAAATAATCACATTTCCTTATAAAACACTAAATCCTTTAAGCTTAATTACTAAGTATAAATCCATAATTAAAGATTCATAATAAAACTTAAGTGTAAGTTATTAATCTTGTAATACTATTTTGAAACTTTAAATCAAAAATTCAAAACCACAATTTTTAAAATAACCTTATACATATTTCATGGATATTAAGGGGGGAATGAATCTTAATATCTAAATAATGTTTAACATAACTTTAAATCTAACACCTTAATAAGATCACCCAAATTATACTTCCATTGGATAGTTACATATTATTTTTATAATAAACAAAACCAATTTAAATCTAACCCTTCACTTAAATATAAAATGCACAATTCCACACCTTAGTCATACTTAAATTTAAAACTTGGTAATAATTAAAACATATTACACCTTAAGTTTATTTACCCTTTTAAAGTTAACTTTAGTCTCAAAGCTTATAAACATAATGTCTAATAAACTACTTATTTTTTTTATAGTTAACTTTGGTCTATTTCAATCAAGACCTAAAGCATCTCCAGACCAAACTAATCGAGTAAACACCAAGAAACATCAACCACATTATATTAACCATAAAGATTGTTTAAACCTTAGAAAAGAAACCTTTTCTTTAGAGGTTATTCTTTTTGCCACTTCAAATAACAATATCATAATAAGTACTTCAACTCTTAACAACTTAATCCCAAGGACTTTTTATCATAGTCACCAAATGACAATTAACCATAATCACATTATTTTATACTTTACTTGTATATTTTGGATTATTAACACTTAAGTTCCATATAAAGGCATTACTTATAAAGTAAAGTTTAGAGATAAACCAACTCTTAAAAGAATCACCTAAATTACTTCACCTATACTATTGGGGATTCACCTTGGGAGTTTTACAAAATGCATAACGTTACTTATGCATAACTGCATATTGCTTCTTTAAACATTAGTCCTTACCGGACCAATGATGTTTTTTTTTCAGATATTGGATCTTCTATTGTCTCGAAGACCGCGAGTGCATAATCTTACAATCACAAAAGACAAGTTCACACTTGCTCATGTCCTTTGGTTATTTTCTGTAAAGTATTTACAAAGCCAATGTTTTCATCATGTATATTTCAAAAAAGGTTAGAAAACACTATTTTGAATAATAATAATGTGAACTATTGGTTACTGATCCAGGGTGATCAGCTATTCTATTAAATCTAGCAGTTGGAATACCACTGCACAAAAATATATCATTTAGTACTTAACAACCAATGTCGCCAGTGATTCGTGCGCCGTATATTATGCGTTAACCATGAGATTTGGAATGGGACGAAGAAGTCAGCTGTATATTTTTCCTCTCGCATGTAGCCAGATGTGCAGGTCGTGGCTGTTATCCTCGTAGCATGCATTAATTGGTAATTCATAGAGGATATGCGACATATGGGTGAGAACCCTAATGTCCCACGATAGTTCTGACATTTGAACGGTCTGTACCAACCATTGCCATAATTCAATAGGTGAGCATGGCGTACACCAAGAAGACATGCGGGGTCGCGAAGGGGGCAGTGATTGACTTGGATCATCTACTGGCCCCCACATCACGGAATTATGGACGGGAATAAGCTGCCCGGTTGTGCAACAAAGATTTGATCTCTCATGAGTAAAGTAACGCACCACTGCAGAGTGTGAGAACTATAACTTGTTACTCTCTATTCCGAGAAGGAGCTACGAATGCGGCATGAAAGGAACTCGATGAAAGTTCTGGTAAACCTGTGAAGGCTGATGGACATAGTTTTTCAGAATAAAAGCAACCTTTGAAGAAATGTTTATGAAAACCTGCATTGCCTACGACCTATGTCTGTGCCTGTAGTTAGTGCATCAAACAATCCTTTTTAGTGAACTTGCTGAGTACGCTCGTACTCAACGTATCTTCTTAACCCTTGCTAGATTCTGAAGCCAATACAGACAACATCTACATCAACTTATGCTCTAGAAATCATCATCAAAAGATCAAGCTCTTCAATAAAGTCAAGAAAGTCAACATATACATCAACTAAGTGAAAGTGAAGTTGCCGATTAGATAGGAATATAATCTCTAGCCATAAAATTTAGTTCTGTAGAGTATTGCAATAGCAGCAATACAAGCCAAATAGTTAGATGCTAATCCTATTAGCATAATAGTTATGAGTTGATTATTTCTGATTCTTTTTTGAAAGAAGTTTCTTATTTTCTCTTTAAACAGAGTGTTTTTTGGACCTGCAGTGTTTCTGTTGTACCACTCTGAGAGATGTAATACTAGTGAACAGTGTTTCATTAGTATTATGTCAACGACTATAGTGTACTATATCATGAAGTGGTATGCTGGGTCACCCGCACCTTGATGTAACTTTGTACCCACCGCTTGATTAATGAAACTGCTTCGAGAGCCTTCAGGGGAGGGGGGGGGTCGTGTTTTCGTGACATAAAGACCCGCTGGCGTGATCTTCAACCATTGTTGGCTTTATAGGTGTGACATGATGGTTTCACATTTTTTATGCATGCTTTTTGTCATTGCTTTATTAAATAATATATTTTTTCTGATCTAAATTAATGGAGTCAGTTTTGTCTAAATTAACTTCAAAGGGAGTAATAAATAGAGCCTCGTACGCATTTTTTACATAGAGAGGCTCGGGTCTCGTCCTCCATTTTTTTTTTCTTCAACGCAGTATGATGGAATTGCATCGACTTACATGCCACAGTAATCTTGTGAAGACGGAAACGTGTGGGTATACGTTCGCAGTCCGAAGGCGGAAACGTGGGAATACGTAACTGGTCTCTTCGCCGCTCGCCAGTCGCCACCACCCACCAGTGCCCCCGCTCCGCCCTGTGGCCGCTGCAAGATCTTGTACCGCGAGAGCTTTCTTCCTCCCTTCTCTTTCGCTGCCCCTTTCTCTCTCTCAAATCCTCCAAAACCTCTCTCTCTCTCCTTTCCCGCGACATCCAACCGAGACAAAAATTCAAAAGTCCTAGACTCCGCCCTCCTCTCGCCTCAAACCCTAGCGCCTCGCCTCGCCTCGCGGCCGCAGAGTCGGAGCTCCTCCCTGCACCGGCCGCCGGCCATGGAGGCGGTGGTCGTCGACGCGGGCTCCAAGCTTCTCAAGGCCGGCATCGCGGCGCCCGACCAGGCCCCCGGGCTGGTAAGTCCCTAGATCCCCTCTCGGCCCCGCCGATTTGCTCGAGATTTTTGTGTGTGATTCCCTGTTTCGATGTGTGTTTTTGGGTTTGGTGGTCCAGGTGATGCCCTCGAAGATGAAGTTGGAGGTGGAGGAGGAGAGCCAGGTGGCCGACGGCGCGGTGGTGGAGGAGGTGCATCCCGTGGTGCGCGGCTTCGTCAAGGACTGGGACGCCATGGAGGACCTGCTCAGCTACGTCCTCTACAGGAACATCGGCTGGGAGATGGGGGACGAGGGCCAGATCCTCTTCACCGAGCCGCTCTTCACGCCCAAGGTGATGTTACGCTCTGTGTGCTTAATTCAAAGCTCGTTTGAATGTGCTGCCTAGTGGACTTGTTCGGTTGTAATGTTGGAGCAGGTTCCAAGTTTGGTTTGATGTGCTAGACTAGAAATGAGGGTTCGGTTTTACTACTTGGTGTCAGTATTAACTTTGTCTGTGCTGTGGGGGGCTATGCGTGTTGATACACCAACCTAATCCATATGATGGCATATCTAATTCCACATTTCAACCAGCCTAAATGATATTAGCTATCCCTTGTATGGATAGGCTCAAATCCTCTGCATTATAAGACATCGACAAAGCTGAGTGAAGAAATCACATGATATCACCGGAATGGTTCGTGCCTAAAGTCCACTTCTCAACCCTGAGCTCTGAAACTGTTGGAGTTACAATTCCACTCCTTAACAACGTTGGGTGGTTTAACAAGTGCTTTGGCCTGGCATGGTGAATACATGTCAAATCATTTTTGTTGTTTCATAGTTAGTGGATTGAATAGGTTATGCCTATCGTTAGGTTTATCTTAACTGTGCTGATATCATAGACTTCAAAAAAATCTATATTGTTACTGTGACCAACATATCCAGTCTATGAAATTTAGTGCAAATCCTGTTGCTGTATTACTTACTAGAAAATTCTATCATTTGATCAATTTTGATGTGCATTATAAATCTTAAGGGAAGCTTAGATAGCATTCCTTGTTAAGCTATCCGTCTCTACGATTTGTTTGATGACATGGTGAATACATGTCAAAATTTTTCTGTTGTTTTCATAGTTAAGCGTAAGCGGCGTGGTGGCGTTGCTGAAAGCTTATGCAATTTATGCGTGATTAAGTGGCACTTAACTGTTGCTGACTTAGTCAACGGAAGGACCAAAAACCAGCAGAAAAATCAGATGTTTTGGGCAAAAGAAGTAGCAGTACCTGGACAAAAAACTAGCAAAATCACAGTTTAGAAATCACAGTGTTCACAACTTCACAATCCATTCACAAGTATTGAGTTTTTCACATAGAGATAAAGGAGGAAAGGGAGGAGACATGGACCTTAACTTGACTCCAGTGGCCGGCGTGGAGAGGGTTGCAGCAGGGCGTGGTGAAGACAAGTGTGTGGCCGGTGAGATCGGGGGTGCAGCTGGGTGGTGAAGACAGGGGAGGGGCCTGGCCAGGGTGTGGTTGCAGCGGGGTGATGAAGACCCAGGTGGAGGAGCCAGCCGCATGCTCTGCTTCTCTCCCTTCGGCGCCACCAGAAGCTTGAGTAGGGGACGGGAGGGGAGATGTGTTTGATTGGTTCTAAAATCAAGCCTTACCTCACCACTTAAGCCAGCTCCTGGGCCCAATTTTCTTTCAGCGTGCCAATTTTCATGCGGCAATTGTTTTGGCCCGCTTTGTCGGCAGTTTTTCCTCCGCTGCAGCGCGTCTAATCGTGCTTAGGTAAGCGTCCCGCTTGATCCCGCTTAATTGTGCCTAGGGCATTATTGACCGCTTATGGCCTAATCGATGAAAAGGGCCTACGCATTGCGCTTTAGTGCGCTTAAGCATCCACTTTTTCGAACCTTGAGTGGAGTAAATATGTTATGGGTATGGTTGGGTTAGCCTTAACTGTGCTGAGATCATAGACTTCAAAAATCTATATGGCTACTGTAACGAACATATCCAGTCTATGAATTTTGTTCTGCAAATGCTGTGATGTTGTGTTGCCACGGTCCGATAATGATTTTTACGGCACACATACCGCACATTTAAACATAAGATGCACATAAATATTTAAGTTTATAGAAAAGACACCATTTATAAATTTACCGCGCATAAAACCTCTGAGACATCGATGTTTAAAATCCGTAAATTGTAACTTGCGTGAAACTCCCAAGAGCTTTTCAAATCTGCTACAAATCGGTTCCGGTAGGTAGCGACACAGGCAACAAACCAATTATCGGCGACCATGATGCATCCCTCTGCTTCTTACTTGTCCAATTTTTTTTTTGAAAAGTTTGGTTTAAACCCCCACAAAAGTTTTCCAAATTTTTCAACAATGTTTGCCCTTTTTCTTTTCCCCAAACCCCTCATTTGTTTACTTCTCTTTCTGAAAATAAAACAGGAAAAATAAAAAAAACCAGAACAAAAAAAGAGCCTGCCTGACCAGCTGGCCCACCCAGCCGACTGCAGCCAAACCTAATCCTCTCCTAACGCGAGCGTCGCTCGCGCTCTCACGTCCGCCCCCGCAGCTGCTCCATGGCGCTGCACCACTGCCAAGCACTGCCACCTCCGCCCAACTCATGCTCTTGGCTTGCCCCGCCGGCCTTCTCCGCTGGTAAGCCCCGGTTCAGCCTCCGTCTGCTCCTCTCCTCCCTGCGCCGGCTCCAACAGCAGGTCATCACCTTTCTTCGCCATGCTCCTCCCTGCCCGCTACCTCGCCACCCGCACACCACCGCCGTGCATACAAGGACATCTCCATGTTGCTCTACCCCCTAGCGATGCCAAGCAGGCTCGCCATCACCTCCCTGATCTTTTTACGGAAGAGAGGATAAGGACTGCGACACTGCGTGTTGTGTTATGGGTATGGTTGGGTTAGTCTTAACTGTGCTGAGATCATAGACTTCAAAAATTTATACGGGTACTGTGACCAACATATCCAGTCTATGAATTTGTTCTGTAAATCCTGGTGATGTATTACTTACTAGACAATTCTATCATTTGGTAATTTTGATGTGCATTATAAATCTTAAGGGAAGTTTACTTAGTGGCCAACCTTGCCATAAAATATGTGGCCAGCAAAGTAACCACCACATGTTCGGCGAAATCATACCCGGAATTGAGTCTATGACACGTGCGCACTATACAACTGTGTCGATGAACCAAAGCCATGCCTAACAAACTGTTGAATGACCAGAGTTAGGAGTGGCATGGTTAAGCATAAAATGAAACACCCCCTGGACTGGAGTTTGAACATGTTATCAGCTGTATTATATGGAAATTACCAGATAATGTCCAGCAGTCTCATTCTGGTCCAGTATTTTCCATATACTGCTATTAAGGAATTGGATGAAATCGTAGCAGATATTGCATTATATAGCCTATAATATTCAGCTTTTGGATGTTGTGTGGTGCCACCCAGTAGTTGCGGAAGTCTTCACCTATCCTACTTGTGCTATGATAAGAGGAAGTTTTGAAATGGTTGTGTTAGTAAAAAGTAGAAACTGTAAGTGACATGGTGTCGCCATTGAACTTTAGGTGCGTGCCTAACTCTGAATTCTTTGGCGTCGCTCCCAAGCCCCCCCCCCCCCCCCCCCCTCACAACTCCTGGGTGACTTAGTGATGAAATAGTGACACCTAGGTGACAACATGATGACCTTGCTCGCTTGTTTGCTAACCCCTTTCCCATTTGATGTTGTCCATTTTTCTGGTGGCCCTAATGAATTGCTTACCAGTTTCTTTGTTGTCTTGCATTTGGTTCTAATTTTTCAAATCTATCATGCCCTCTGCAGGCTCTCCGGGAGCAATTGGTCCAACTTATGTTCGAAAAATTCAACGTATCAGGCTTTTATGACTCTGAACAAGCTGTATTATCACTTTATGCTGTTGGTCGCATTTCAGGCTGTACAGTCGACATTGGGCATGGAAAAATAGGTAATATCACCAAATCAGTTGTATCTTGAACTGCAGTCTTGGTGATTACGTGCGCCGGTAATGTCTGTTTGATTTTCTATTTTTTCTGAAGTCTATTGAAGTTATGTTTCTCTAGTTTGGTGATTTTACACTCATTCTAGAATAGGCATGTCACAAACCAGCACATATTGAAGGCTTGCAGGGAGAATATGTCTTCCCTTTTGAGCTAAAAAATTGCGCACCATAACCGTCCCCTAGTGATTGATTATCTGTAAGCACATGCAAGAACATCATACAAGGATGACTCAAATTATTGAAAATTCAACTCTAACGATGCTTATATTAAACAGCCGTCTTCCATTACTTCCGTGCTGCTTGTAAATCAGAAAGTATAATTAACATTGGGCATTGTCTTCTGTTCTGTATTTTGTATGTTCTGTGGCATGTTTTGTTCATCCAGAGATTATTTACCCTTTTTTTTTGTTCTTCCTTTTCTGTTCTTTTAACCGAATACCGTTTTCCCCTCTTGCTTCACATATTAGGGCATGTGACATACATTTATTTTTCTTCCTTTGACTTTGCCACCAGTAGAAACAAAATATTTGTTAGCCAAGAGAGAGAGAGAAATGAGCTCTACGGACTTGTGAAGGAATAGCTCTCTACTCTGAATCTGATAGCTATTTTCTTCAAAAAAGAATCTCCACAGATAGTAGTTTGTTCATTTAGCAATGGAGATGTAAGCCTTAATTGTGAGTAATATTGTTCAGTGTTTGCTGTCCAGTGCGTGTTTTACTAAATTAATTAACTGGGGTATATTATCATAAGTGCTCATTTTCTGTGTCTATTGGTGGTCAAGCATGGCTGTACTTGGAGCTTCAGGTGTACTGACACTTCTATGTTACCAGATATTGCGCCAGTTTGTGAAGGTGCTGTTCAACATGTAGCATCGAAGAGATTTGAGATAGGAGGAACTGACTTGACAAACCTATTTGCCCAAGAATTAAAGAAGTCCAACCCGTCAGTAAACATTGATATTTCTGATGTCGAGAGGCTGAAAGAGCAGTATGCATGCTGTGCAGAAGACCAGTTGGCCTTTGAAGATATAGGGAGCTCTTGCCAGCAAGAAAAGCACACTCTTCCAGATGGACAGGTTGGTTATTCACTTATGTCAGCTTTGGTGCAAATGTTCTGCCAGGCACTCACCTTGTTCCTGTTACATGCATCTTAATGTGCAATTTCTATCTTCATAAAATTCATGGTGATTATGTGAATTATCCTCATTAGATTGATTAAATGCCATGGTGCCTATTGATTATCCTGAATCTATGCAACTGGTTTTCTCTAAACACTCCTTCCTTCAGGTTATAACAATTGAAAAGGAGCGTTATATTGTTGGTGAAGCCTTGTTTCAACCAAGTATTTTGGGCCTAGAAGATTATGGCATTGTTCATCAGCTAGTTACCAGTGTTTCAAACGTCGCAACGGAGTACCATAAGCAACTGCTTGAAAACACAATGTTATGTGGTGGCACTGCATCTATGACTGGTTAGTTCTTGTTCTCCTCAGCTAGATGTTTTTTTCTTGGTTAGAACTCTTGGTGTATGATAGTTATAAATAGTAAACACTACTCCCTCCGTTCCTTGATATAGTGCATATAGACTTTTGAGGAAAATTTCAAAATGTAGTATGCTGTGTTGCACAACTCATATTGTACAATTTTTATAGGGATTTGATTATGTTTCCTTATGTCATGCAAACTCCTCTATTTTATCACGTCATTTAGCCAGGGATAATCCTGCCCAAAACTGGTGTAATTTTCCCTCCACGTGCATTCTTTAATTCCGTGCCAGAAACCATAGGCACTACAACGAGAAACGTAGGGAGTAGCAGTAACTTGCTACTCTTACTGTTCATGACTGATGATGTACTATAATTCCTGTAGAACGTGGCATCGTGCAGAAAGTACATTCTGTATAAAACAGCTATTAACTGCAGTCATGAAAAGTGCATGCCATATGAAGTGATTTATGTAAATGCTAGTGGTGTATGACCTATGCAGCAGAAAGTCTAGTTTTCTTGTATGCTATATGCCAGAACGGAAGAGATGGGGCCATGTCAGTGGTACCTGAGAATTTCATTTGGTTGGAGAGGAATCAGAATCTTATCTAAAGACCTGGGAATATCATGTACTCCTGTTAGTACCCCTGAGGATAAGATCACAGACAGATAACGCAATCAACATTATTCTGAATATGTGGTGTTGGTTAGAACACTTGAAATATCACAAACTGGTTATAGCTGCTAGTAGATTGTTTTCCAGAATGGATGGCTAGGTATTGTATTTAGAAGTTCAGCAAATTGTTACTTGCAAACACAGTTTCACTGCATGGCCCTACTGCTGCATTGCATTATTTTGCATTGCTTACTACTTTAGGCACTCATTGGTTGGAATGAAGTTTCTCATTGAACATGTCCTAACCATTCGAAACCTGTCAATTAGCTAAAGCTCTTTGACATCAGTGTAACCAAGGTTCGCAGTGGACAACTGACTAACCAGTTTGCTTTCTTTTCTCAAGGTTTCGAGGACAGGTTTCAGAGAGAAGCAAATCTGTCTGCTTCAGCAATCCGCCCGTCTCTTGTGAAGGTAACTCCCTCCTCCCTCTCTCATACTCCAGCACTCGCTCTGCCTGTCAGTTACTAACCCGAATACATGCATTCCTCCAGCCGCCCGAATACATGCCTGAGAACCTGGCGAGGCACTCAGCCTGGCTGGGCGGCGCGATCCTGGCCAAGGTGGTCTTCCCCCAGAACCAGCACGTCACCAAGGGCGACTACGACGAGACGGGTCCATCCATCGTGCACAAGAAGTGCTTCTGAGGCCCGCTCGCCAGACCGAACTTGTCAGAGGTTAGGTTCCACGCTCTTTACTTTACTGAAGCCCCCTCAGATGATTGGTGCGTGTACCGTGTACGTGCCTGATGTCAACTGAAACGTGAAGTGGTTATGCTGCAGGCAAGGCAGGTGCGTACTACGCCCTGTAGGGGCCTGTGGTCAATCCAAACCCTCGGTACTGGTGCAGCGCAGTGGTGTCCTTGGTCCTCTGATGATGGGGGGCTCTCAGCTATCGGTGGCCTCTGGTTTAGATGTGTTGTTGCTACTACAGTAGCTAGCTAGCTATTCAGATTGCAGTAGAATAGTCTTGAGACTGGGCGTCTATTTGGTGATTATTAGGAGTGCTAAGCCAGTTTGAACCTGTCGTGCCAGTGGAAAAAAAAGTTGGCGAAATTTCATGTCTCGTGGGCACCGTCCTGCTGTTGATTGGTTTGAATGATGAATGAAGCCTATGGAAATACGCATTCTGCACTTAGTACTACTAGTACTCCAGTAGTACGTGAGCTTGTGTCTCGTTTTTCGAAGAACAGCACGGGACATGAGCATGGGCAACTCGGTTGAGATACCATGGGCATACCAGGTTGTTCATGCTCGACGGTCCAGGCTTTGCTTGCTGTAGCCTGTAGGAGTCGTTGGCGATTGATATATATGCAGGACCGATCTACAAACATCCGGTCCCCGGACATCCTCTGACGTCCATTTGCAAGATGTGCCTGCCTCTACAGTGCCATGCTCCAACAGGTGTTTCCCTTTCCCTCTCCGTCCATCCAAGGGCAAGGCGCCAGATTTTACTACACCAGGCTTCGTCGTGGCAGCAAATAATTCAACTCCCTCCGCTCAAGAAAAACAGAGCAAACAAATGATTCAGCTTTACTCACCTGGCAGGCGGCATCGCCGTGGTGGCTTCGGTTAATTGGAACCCCACCTGCGCGAGCACTGTCCGACTCTAGAAAGAAAAAAGGTTAGCACTATGCTAACCCCATAATGAGCAGTCCCTGATGCCATCCATCCATCCACTGATGAATGAACGAAAACCTCCGCTCCGACAGCGACATGACATGCGGGCCGCCATGTATGTCCATCTGGCATCTGGACTGGTTCCGGTCTCGTGGCTGGCTGCGTTGCACGAACAGTACAGTGGCCGCCCCGCCGATCTGGCATGGCATGGCGCCCCCAACAAAAGCTGACCGCGGTCTACCCAAATAATTGGGTTCCTCTGCTGACGCGGTCGCGGATTAGGGCTGTGCGGCCAATGGAAGTTGTCGATCTTGTCTCTCGTGGGAGCTTGTTATTAGGCGGCTCTGGCTCTGGCCTAGAGCTAGCTCACGGTCGCGAGAATGGCCGCGCGTCACTCAGTCAGTCAGTCATGTGGAATTTGTCCTCTCGACCACACCCGTCTTAGTCGCTGTCGGGCGGGCTATTAGCTAGGACGGCGCTAAGTGCACATTCAGACAGCACTACAGGCAAGCAAACATATACTGTACATGGTTTATCTTTTCTTTCTTTCTTTCTTTCTTTCTTTATTAGATGTTGGCTCGAGAAGCTCGGGTTCATAGGCAAAAGTCGATCCTGTGGTCGAGCATTGGTTAGACTCTCAATCTCCACGCATCGTGCGCCGATTGGTAAGTGATCGAGCACACACACATGTTAGAAGGCATTCTGCAGCGATAGCACAGACAACTTATTTCAAAAAAAAAAAAGCACAGGCAATGTACGGAGGTGTTAAAGAAAGAAGAGAAGCGATAGCGTCAATATGGAGGACAGGCTCCATGGAGCCCCTTTTTGAATTTTTTAAAAATTGGTATTTTAATATATACCCAAAAAATCTCAGAAAAATCTCTAGATGCGATGACTTCTAGCTGTGTGACAACAAAAAAACAATGCGAAATATTCCGTATTTTAGGCTGTGTAAAAATGAAAAAATTCTATAGATCTGAGGCGGTGAACAGTGCAAAATTCGTATTCTTCAAATTTACCAGAATTTGTTACTTTTATTATGTTGGCCGGGATACAAACTATTTCATGCGGATATTTGTCAGAGATGTAGCTCCAGTCATTGTCAACATGGAGAATTTTATTTCAGATTTGTTGTTGTTGAAACTTTAAAATGTTGATTGGCAAGGATCGGAGCGAGAAGGATGGAGGCTAGAGGGGTGAGCGCGCAGAGGGGGACAAGCAGGAGAACCGCTGCCGCCCGTTGGGGTGGTTTGTTGCGTAGCGGCCACACGGGAATCTCCTCTCCCCGTGCCATTCTCCGGATGGAATCCGCATCGATGCCGATGCGTGCTGGGAACGGATGCAACGCAACGAGCCAACGACAACGGCGCGGTATAATTACGCCTACCCACCCACCAACCTACGTAGCGCGCTAGCATGCTGCCAGTCGTGGATTGTGCGCGCATGCATGGTCCCATGGGCGGTGCGCCGTGCGCGTGCAAGCAAAACGCCCACGGCCGTGGCGCGTATATGGAGGATGGAAGCGTACTGTACGTACGTGACGAGACGAGAGGGAGATGGATGCATGTCATGTGCCGCCTCTCTCTCTCACTGGTCTGCTTCTGCTGCCCTAGCAGCTAGCCCTAGCCTAGCTCGATCGATCGTCAGGGCACGTGACGCGCATATATACATTGTTGTGGTTACTGTCGGGATCTGTTCGTCTCACGCGCGCGTGCGCTTCCACCGGACAGCCTACGAGTGCTACTATAGCCCCTCTGCGTCCGTGGACACTTCTCTCGAGCAGGTTGCAATCCAGAGCACACTCTCGTTTAGATGTCACGTTAAATCTTTTAAATTTTAAGCCAAAATACAAATACCACTACTATGGTTTCTACTAGTGGCGTTCGGTGTGAACGCCACCAATATCTTCTACCAGTGGTGTGAGACTAATGGCGTGTGGGTTCAACGACGGAGTCGACGATGGTGACAAAGAACGACGGCGGCGACTACGGGCTCGGCAAGGAATCGTGGCAGCATGGGGGCGTGATTGAGTGGGGACATATATAGGGAGAAATGGAAAGGGGGCCATTGGCTTTAAAGGGGAGGGGCTAGCACGGCTAGGGGCGCTCAGGAGGAGTGGTGGAAGTGGGGGTGTTGAGGATGTCGCGGTTGAGCCGGGGTGGGGCCAAGTTGGCGACGAGGGTGAGGGAGGTAGGCCGACTGGCAGGCTGGCGTGGAGCATCGCGCACGACGGTAGGTGGCAGCGGGGAGCTACGGGCGCTAGCTGACTCCCTTTTTTCTTTTGGCAAATCTATTTCTAGAACGGTCGGTAGATGACCAAACGCAGCGGACTGAATTTTGCATGTCTATCGTGCGCAGCTCAAAGGTGTGCGCACATTCTGCCGCTAAATGACAAGACGGATCGAACTAGCTTAAAATCAAACAAAAAACTTAAAATGACTTGTAGCTCAAACCGTTTGTCCGATTTAGGATTCGTTTTCACCGTTGGACTAGTCGCAACGAGATCTTCAAAACTAGATCCCATGTTTAAACGTTCCGTTAAAAAAATTGGACAAAAAAAGTTATCCACCCTTAACACATGAGTTATCCATGTCATAATATGTATGTTATCCACCCTATAATACATAAGTTACCCATCATATAAACATGTTGGGTATAGACGTTCTCGCATACATGTTGAGCAAGTTTAATTGGAGCGTGATAGCCTAGTTGTTAGGGTACTGGGACTTTATTACTATCAATGCGTTAGCGTCGACAAGCGATGAGTCTCGGTACCCAAAATCCTTCTAGGCTTCGTCACCCCTTGGTAGCGCCGACGGACGACAAAGTCGAGCTGATAGACTAATGTTGAGCGTCACATTGTTCACTATGGTTTACTGTGGTGGATGGTTGGGGTATAAGACCTTATTTATTTATATTGTATGCAAAAAGCTTAAATTTAGTTCCTTTAATGAAATTATGTTTGATGTTTCACGCGGTGGCCTTTCAAGATTGAGTAGTCCATACACTACGAGAGCGGCGACGAGCAACGAGGCCGAGCCATTAGAATAACATTTTATATTCTGTTCGTAGATAAATTTTTATAATGGTGAATAATTTATATGTTATTGGGTGGATAACTTACATACTGAAGTCTGGATAACTCTCGTGTTACTGATGGATAACTTATGAATAAATAAGAAAATTACCTATCCATAACACGTGACTGTGGGTAAATTTTGTAGTAGTGGATAACTTACATATTATTGGATGGATAACTTTTATTTGAAGCCCGGATAACTCCTGTGTTTCGGGTGGATAACTTTTGATAAAAAAAGTTGTCAAAACATATCAACATGGGATCTAGTTTTGAAGATTTCACCACGACTAGCCTAACGATGAAAACGGATCTTAATTCAAACAAACTGTTTGGCCTAGAAACATTTTGAATTCAGTGGCTAATGAGAACTCACGTAAAGGAAATTTGGTAAGGCCTCGTCCCACATCAGCTGATGTCGAAATGCCCGCTCAATTTTGCAATTTATAGAACGGTTGCCATGTAGTAAAGTCCTTTTCTTTTCTTTATTTTTTCCATTTTATTAAATTTAGATCCAAAACATCACAAACCTCGTTTATAAAAATCTAAGAGAATTCTAAAAATAGGGATAGAAATATTCTGTTTGTTTGTAAACTTTTAAATACAATTTTTAGCAACGTTAAGGATATCGCTTATCGGTAATTTATTGGCCGGCTAAAAGTTGGCGATATTTTAGCGTATCGGCTGATTTATTGGGCGATGCATTGGAAAATCAGATGATAAATCAGAAAATCGGCATATTGGCCACCCTCAAGTAGCAATAAATCGGACGATTAATCGGCATATCAGCCGATTTTTTGAACAATGATTTTTAGAAGTAATCATATTTAAAAATTGGGTATTAAATTACTATAGGGGTATATTCCCTATAGGGCTTATATTATTTAATAGCATACAAATAAAATAATATAGGTGAATC
This sequence comes from Avena sativa, assembly GCA_916181665.1. Classification (NCBI taxonomy): domain Eukaryota; kingdom Viridiplantae; phylum Streptophyta; class Magnoliopsida; order Poales; family Poaceae; genus Avena; species Avena sativa. The sequence continues at coordinate 296,114,556 of OV702282.1, forward strand.
GGGTAAAAAAATATAAGTGAATATTTATAAAATCCAAGATAGATGGTTTGGACTTTAGGACCCTTTTCAAAAACAATTTTTTAAATACAAATATGATTTTATATAGGTTTTGTAGTTTCACCTTAGGAAAGCATATGGTAACAAAAGGTCCTCAAAATAGTTTTATAAAATGTTTCTTTTAAACCTTTCTAGACACAAAGGTGCTTTCAATTTTGAAAATAGAAATACTATTTTATTTCTCCAAATAACATTTTATAAACACCTTTTTGTTAACCTATTGCCATTATAGCTTTATGGAAAATATTTATAATTAATTTATAGGCTTCATAAATTGTTCAAAATAAATTATTTTAAAGGAGTAAAAAGGGTATTTAAAAGGGAATGTTTTAAAGAAATTTTCATGAAAAGCCAAACTACCAAAGTTTGCTTTGTGAAAAAATAATGGTTTTGTAGATGAATCAAATTGACAAAAAGTTTTAATTTTTTATAAAATCAAGTTTTAAAGGCTTTTGTTTTCCCATAAAACAAAATAACTTTAATAGTTTTTTTTCTAAATATATAAACTTCCTTAGTCTCTTGTCCAACAAAAATCTTTTGTTTGGAAACAAGGTTTGCTTTATTTTCATAAACCTTGAATTTTTTCTTTTTCTTTCAAAATTCAAATAAGGAAAAATAAATTTTAAATCAAACCATTTAAATAATTTTTTTAACATTCCAAAATTTGAAAAGTTTTGGGATGTTAGAGTTTTTCTAGTTAAAGGTCATCATGGGTTTGTACATGACCAAGCGATGGAGAGAAGGACTTCCCTTTTATTGCATGTCTTTACCAAAATTAAGACTTTCAAGAAATGGGAGAAAGTACGATTTGAGCTTAGCAGTGGCAAGCCCTTCGAAGTGGACGCACCAGCGGTTGCCCCGGCCAGACGCCCCATCGGCCACAAGAAGGCCAAGGCAGAGAGGAACGGCGCGGTGTCGACGGCATCACTTGAGGCCTCCTTTGAGAAGATGATCATTGATGTGACCTCCAACAACCACGACCGTGATGAAAAGAACGACGCAAGGCAGAATGATTTGTTGGCCAAAGCCGACGCCAAACTCCACCGAAGAGGCGAAGGCCGTCGCAGCCCAGGTTACCGCCCAGACCGACATGCTCTAGGCCATGAACGACCAAATGGCCGAGCAGGCGAGGATCTTGACCACCGAAACACCCACCATTAACGAGCATGCGCATCATCACTAGGATGGCAACAGTTGCATCGTCATGGGCTCCTGGGGCACCGGCCTAGGGTCATGCTAGAACGGCGTGGGCACCAACTGGCACGGCTGCTGCTCCACCATCGGCACCGTTGGCGCAGCCAACTCCGGCAGCGATGGATGGAGGACGAAGACGACTTCGTTTGATTGCTTGGTTTGTACCTATGCCGCCGCTAGACTTGGCATTTTGGGCCGCCGTGGCCGTGAACTATGAATTTAGCCGGCGAGTGGCCGTGAACTATGGGTGTGTTTGGATTATAGTCAAAGTTTACCGTACCAATATTTTGGTTATGACCAAAAGGTTGGCTCTTGTTTGAATTGTTGCCAACTTTTTGGCATGCCAATGCTCCACTGCCAACTCTAGTTCAGTTTTTTAGCCAATATTGATCAACTTGTGGGCAAGCAAAAGCTCAACCAAAATTTTGGCTAGCCAAATATTTGGTGGGGTAATCTTGGGCACAAACCAAACACACCCTATGAATTTTATGGTTGTGCCACATTTTGATCGTTGGGTCCCCAAACTGCCGGCCACCAGTTGGTGGAAGGCCGTGGAGATGCTGCTCTTACGTGTGTTTGAAATTCTGAAACGAGCTAGCTAGCCTAGGTTGAAAACATTGACCTACCAGCGGCGATGGCGTCGTCGTATCAACTTGACTCGCAAGGCGACGCCGGTAAAGGTGAAAAGACGGTCCTAGCTCGTGCATGCATGGTCACTCACGTGGTGTTGAAAAAGGCAGAGAGCAAGCGCCTGCCCTGCGGCTGAGAGAGAGAGAGAGAGACGGAAGCAGGGCCTGAGGTTTTTGGTCCACCAGCACGCGAGCGCGCGCAGAGGTAGGGGAATGAAGGAATCCGGCTCCCCGCCAAGTGCTGCGTGACAAACCCCTCGTCTCAGAAAGCCACCTCGTCGCAAAGCCATCCATGCCCATGCATGCAGGGTCAGGGAGACGAGGGAGAGAGAAGCTGCGAGCAGACGCCCAAGGTTCTCGTCAAGGAAGGTAGTAGCTAGGAGCATATATATTTGTTGTATTTTACTCTGACCTGGCGTGCATGTCGCCACTAGACAGACGACGGGACCGAGATGGGAGAGAGGGGGTACCTGACACAGTGCCAGCTGCCGTCAAGCTATAGCTAGCTAGGGTTTTCTCTCTCGGCTAGCTCGGTTGGTGCGTAGCGCCGTGCGCCTTTATTCCGACCTTTGTAATCATGCTGCTTGTGCCTGTATATATGGGAGCTTCTCTCTTCTCTCTTCTCTCGCTGCTTGCTTGGAGGAGCGTGCAATGTGCGTTCATGTGTCGCTGCTTTCTTCCTTTGCCTCTGCTAGCCATAGCTGTGTCATGTCATACTCATTCGTGAGATGGGGATTATTAGCCGCTAGGTAGTAGCTAGGGCGCTCCGAGGAGGAGATGCGCGCGCGCGGGGGGTTGCTGGGAGCCTCCTATTTATAGGGGCCGCTCGGGGCTGCGTACTGCGTGCAATTAAGCTGCTGCTACCCCGTCCTCCGTCCTCTTCGTCGGGTCGGGTGTCTTCTTCCTCCTCCAGACGCTCACCCACACCAGATATCTTGAACATCCCCCCCTCTCTCTCTAGACATCTCTCTCCTCTCCATTAGCTAGTGTCATTCGTCCGAGGAGGCAATGCGGAATGAGCTAGCTCCTGTTCCTCTTACTAGTTCTTGTGCCTTCTTGATGTGTTCTCTCAGTTGAGCATCGGTAAAAGCCGGCACTGTGAGTGAGTGATGCAGGCCGCCATGCAATGCAGCTAGCTTCTGGGTAGTAGCAGGTGAAGGTGCGGCAGGTAGGAAGAGGTGAAACAGCCGGGATATGCCTGGCTCCCTGTATGCCACTCGCGTAGCTGCCAACTCCGACCGACCCAAGCGTTGGCTCTGCCGCGGATGGCGTGCGAGGAGCCAAGCATGACCAACTCTCTCTCTCTCTCTCTCTCTCTCTCTCTCTCTCTCTCTCTCTCTCTCTCTCTCTCTCTCTCTCTCTCTCTCTCTCTCAATTTTTTTAGATTCTCTCTCTCTCTCAGTTGTTCCTTAGATTCTTCAAAGTTAATTGCATCATGTGATGCTATGTACGTTTAAGGGAGTACTTCCGAGATCTACAGTACCTATATGTACGTTCGTCATACTCACTGCTTGTTGCTGTTCATCTGTCTGTCCCCGTGAATGGCAACTATATATACATATTTTAGCTTTATAAAACAAATGCAGCTAGACTACTTTTAGTCGTAGGTTTACTTAGTTTGGAGTGAACATTCACACTAAAAATAGTCTAGATACGTTGGCTTCACAAATCTAAAATATCTTAGGGTCTGTTTGATTCAAAGGATAGGAAAACACAGGAATAGGAAAAGTGTAGGATTAGAATGTCCTGTCCGGTTGAATCCTATAGGATTTAGAGCCTACAGAAATTTTTCTTGAATGAGTGTTTGGATCGCAGGAAAGACAAAGGAATTGTAACATGAGGTTTAGATTGATGGAAATTTTCCTTCAAAATGTAGTGCAATGAAATCCTATGGAAATTTTTCCTACGGCTCTAATCCTATGAATCAAATCGATGTACAAAGGAAAAATACCTAAGGATCAAAATCCTCCAGATTTCCTATGAGGACCCTTTGAATCAAACAAGCCCTTATATTTTGAAACAGAGATAGTAGACCAGAATATGATTCCCGCGTAACAAACAATCTCTGTCAGCATTCATTATTTAACCTCCTTTCCCTGTGTTGTTCAAGTTTGTATGTGATACCCTTTCATACGTTTTTTCTGAGAACTGCAAACAAATGCCCCTAATATATTGTTCAAGAACTGTTCATCAGCTGACTTTTGTTGTTTTGTTTAATCAACTGTTCGTCACTTTTTGTTTGCCTCGTGCTTTTGTGACATGCATACAGCTGGAATACAAGCGGGAAAAGCTATATGTATGTACATGTGTACGTATCATTCAAGCGCTTGCATGCATGGCGGCTACATCTCTCCACGGTACTGATCGACCAATATCTGATTCAACAAGCGTGCGTTCAAGCTACAATTTTGATGTACCTTCCTCCACATGCGAATAGATCGACGAAAGGCTACACATATATAGTATAGAGCTTAGCTCCTCAGAGCGAGCGTGTGCTTGTTAAAAAGTTTCAGTCATTTGCTCCCGATCGATCTGAGGGTAGAAATATATGTATGTATTCCCTTCAGTTTCCACATTTTATATACGGAAATACTACTGTCAGACTACTACTACCATGTATCCTTCCGGAGGAAAATTAGTACTGTAGCATTTCCAGATATCCACCACGTTGTCTGACTACCATGTCTCCTTTCCAAGGAAAAAACAGGATGTTTTATCTCTTCAGACTTTCGGCGGAGAAGACTCAAAGCTTTTTCCGTGTTTGCAATTTCTTGTCACGGCAAATGTTTGACTTGATACGCACCCCTAGCTACATGTGTATCAACACACATGTCGTAGATGTCCACGCGGTTATTGTATATATACACAGCATACATATAAGTCACAATAAAAAAAGCATACATATAAGTCCGTTGTACGTGTTCTTTTATGATTCTCTTTTCCCCGATAAACTTATGATTCCATATATATTGATGTACACTATGAATAACGATATTTGCATGCATGTGTATGTAAGTATATATAAATACCAATGCAGTATTATGAAAAAAAAAATCTCCAAGGTCGTTCAGCTTCAACATGGGCGCGATTGGTTGCCTGGACCAATTTTTGCGCTTCCTGAGGCAGGCCTTGACACTACAGGAAGAACCATATACGCCAACGACCTATTTATACGCCGATGTAAAAAGGTCAGGCCCGTCAGCGCCGTTGCCCAGGCTCGTCAGCTGGGCCAGGGGCAAGGCTAGGGAGAAACTGCCTAAGAGCCATGTTCTCCACCTTGTTTGGTTGTCCATATTTTTGGCCGTATCATTTCTTTAGCCTCTACTGTTTTTATAGATACACATCAACAACACATTTGAAGGTATATGTTACGATCACCAAATAAATCGCATCCCCTGTTTTCCACAAACACTCCATCTATCAATGCAGATCACATCAATGATTTTCGAGTCAATTGAAGCTTGGACCATTAGTTTCCTAGACAGATCAAACAAGTCATCTCCTCAACAATAAGTTGTGTATGACGGCTGTAACCGTCATATATGCTCTCTGTTCTAAATTATAAGTCTGAGATTTGTCTAGATTAACATGTATCTAGACATATTTTAATGTATAGGACATACCTATCTAGACAAGTCTCCGTCATCTAATTCATGATGGAGGGAGTATGAAATATTAGTACACGTTTGTCCTCATAGGAACTATCTGTAAAATAAAAATTCCGTCTATACCTCTGTAGCAAGTATCTCTACTATCTCAATAAGTAGTGAACATTGGCTGTAGAACCTGAGAAAAAGCAAGCTCATTTTTGTAAATTTTGAAATGTGTAATACAAATACATGGCCGAATAACTGTTGGCAAGTTTTGGTACAAAACTCTTTTTTTGTTTTGGAGTACAAAAAAGAAAGAAATTTCTAGCTGTATATAGGAGTAAAAAGCAAACATTTCTGTAAGAAAATTCTCCTTTTCATATTTCCCAAAATGTAACGTATTTTCTCCAAAATTTCTACCACGGCTTAAAAAATGGGTATATGTTTGCGCGTATTTGTTTTCAGCTTTTTTGTAGCCATGGAAATACATTTTACATTTTTGTTTCCAAAAAACGAGCTCTCTGAGGTGCTGCAAGTCTACATTCAATAATCTGTCACTTTTATCAGACAAGTCATCCGAAGAAGAAAGATTCTGCACACGAACCTATGTAGCAAGTACCTCTACTAGCTCAATAAGGAGGCACTTCTATGTTTCGCAAAAAAAAAGGAGGCACTTCTATGCCTCTACTAGCTACTTCTTTTATTTTGCAAAATCTATTACTCCCTCCAATTCATAATAAGTATCGCTTATTTTGTATTAAACTAGTGCAAACTTTGTGCTATATAGGAATGACACTTATTATGGAGAAGAGGGAGTACCCCCTTATGGCCCTAGTGTTTATACAAACTGGCCAGGTTTACTGTCGTACAAACCATCTTACGAAATTGAGTTCGTCGTGTAACACGACATAATAAATAACTTTAGACATGGATTTTAACCACAACCTCATTTACAAAGATTACAATAAACTACAACCATGAAGTCTTCAAATCAGCTCAATTAAGGATTTAAGGGACACCTGGTCTGCCATAGGTCACGACCGGGCCAGCCTCACCCGAAGGAGAGACGATGCTTTCCTCGTACACTGTAGTCATAGTCTCATAGACCATGCCGCTGCCGCTGAAGATATCCTCGACATCACCGGTCACCGGATCATACGCGCGCACGCGGGGGATATCCGGTGACACCTTGCTCAAGTCGATTCGGCAACGCAGATTCAAGTCGATTCTGTTATATGTTGATCCAAATTGTACAAAGTATAGGCTTGGTATATTGATTATGTTTAAAAAAGACCTTGACAAAATGACCTATCTCATTCGATATTTCTTGGCTTTCGCGTCAAACGACCAATGTTATGGACAGAAATTAAGGCATAGTTTGTGATACTGTGTCCATATTGTACATATATGTGCATCATGGGATGAACAACAATGTTGCAGGAGGAAGTTTTCCTTTTTTCTTGCACCAAATAGCTATTTTCCATTTTCCGAGTGCATATTTGTGAAGCAACCACCAAATGGCTATTTCAAAATGATACCACCACATTTTCCCAGAACACCTTTATGGACAATATCCTAACAGGGGAATCTCAAACCTTTCTATCCATCCCTGGTGAAAAAGACAAATTCCCGCCGAATCGGTAGGAACTGGGTCAAATATGAACTAAAGATACATGATCTGATACACATAAATTTTTACAAAAATTATTTTTAGGTTCACAATATGCTATTTCATCAAAGACCCACTTCAAGTTTCACGAGGCTCAGCCTCGTGGTAAGAATCTTCATGCGTGCCGTTTTAAATAGGCAAATAAAATTATGGCTAGAATCACGTCACAGTTTGTGATAAGTTGATATGGATATCATATTTGGATTCCTCTCATTTTTCTGATCAATTTAGACATATTATTTGTCGAATTCTGATTTACGAATTTAAAGATATTAATTATTCCATATTAAATAGAAAAATACAATAAAATTATTATTATTTATTTGAATTCAATAATATTTTTTACTTATTCATTGTTGTTTACTGAAATAATTATTTGTAATTTCAAAAATAGAAACCTGTGACATGATGATATAAGAGTTAATAAGATTGATATCATAGTATTGATAACAAGGTATAAATTGCTTTGTGGAAACTAATTCTGAAGAAACAGAGATGTTAAGCATGCTAGGGGTGGAGTAGCGAGGATGGTGTCTGACCGAAAAGTTTGACCAGACTACAATTTGATCAATGATTAAGTATAATTAGCGCTAAAAATATTTCATGTGAGAGATTAATGAGTCAAACAATTCAAAGATTAAAAAAATTGAGAAAAAAATATGAAAATAAATTTAAATTTTTTAAAATTATTTTTTACCACCGGCCGTTAGGCTATGCCGACGGGGGCTACGCCGACAGCTGCCCTCGGTATAGCCTACGCCGACGGCTTTTGGATATGTCGAGGGTCTTTCTGGCTGCGCCAAGAGGGACCTTTGCCGAGGGAGCTACGCGGATGGTGGCCCTCGGCTACGCCAAGAGCAATATGGCTTACGCCGACGGCTATTTCTGTAGTGTAACTTGTTTCCTCGTTGTGATTCGTTATATACATGCAATGGATTAGCAACAAAAAAGGCTAGATGTTAATCAACGATCTTTATTAGGTAAATCAAATAAACGAAGGCTAGTATATGCATATTTAGCATTATTATTTCTTCGTTGACAGCTAGAAGCGCGCACAGGTGGGCCGGGTGATGTTCTTCCAGCCGTCGGACCGTTTAGTTGGCATGGCAAAGTGCAGGAAACTTGTTTGAAAAAAAAGTTGTCCGCCCTTCACTTTTTCAACTCAGCAGCGACTTGATAAGCTCATGATGAGTAGCAAGGTCGTTGGGCTAGCTAGTGGAGTACTACATGGCTGAAGTGCGTACGTAGTGTCCTGCTGATTGGTGTCCAAATTACTTGTGAACGCGGCTCAAATTGATTTTGCTGCTTCGAACTACTCTTGCATGCGCTTCCCTAGCACAGACGACTTGTACGTCGAGGCATGCAGGTCTGTCTTGAGTAGGCCGCGTTTCACGGCCGGACGGACTACGCGGTAGACGCGACGGGTCCAAGGACTGATATGGCAAACCTAGCTTACTTCCTCCGTTTCAAAATATAAGATGTTTTAGCTTTGTGAAGCAAATGTATCTAGACTTCTTTTAATATGTAGGTTCATTCAAGTTTGAAATGAATTTACACACTAAAACAAGTCTAGATACATTTTCTTTATAAACCTAAAACATCTTATATTTTAAAACGGAGGAAGCAATTATTATTCAGGTCGCCGTGCGCGCAGTAGCTAGGCGATCCCCGGTCGGATTATTACTGTGAAAAGTATGTTTCAATTAGTATTTATTTCTTAGTAGCTGAGATCTACCCCTAGGACACTAAATGTAAGTTTCAAAATGATTATATTAAATCTACAAATAAATAAGAAAAGGCAACTCATTTTGCACCTCATTTGTTTGCGTAGAGCACAATTAGTCTTCATCTGACACCATTGGGTCTGCTCTTTTTTTTTTTGGAAGAACGACATATATAATTCATATGTGATCCATACAAGTGAAACACATATAATGAAATAAAATATGCAGCATGCACACATTTTTTTGTAAAATACGTAGCACAACTATTTGTAGTCATAGTTATATATCGTCAATACCGTACGTGTTAGACAAATCCTTCCTGTGAAGACCATTAATTGATCGATCCTGTGAACTCGCACAGTTGACGAAGAGCGCCTCATTGTCGACCAGCTACCACTCTGACCTACACGACCAGAGAACTGCCTTGTACACGTTATGTTTGCTGGGCGCCTTTCATGATGTTGTTGGTCATGAGAAGTTCGTGACTATGTGATTTGACGACATAGAGCTTCCACAATAATGCCAAAATGTAGCCACGATCGGCGATGACAGTCTTGACTCCCAAGATCTTGGCTTTGCCGGTGCCATTATGTAGCCAAGGTCAAACACTAAGAGGTGGTCATCACTGTTGTTGGCGAGTGCTTTAGAGCCTGCTCTCCGGCCTGTCGTGTTATGCTCATCTATACAACTAAGTGTGCGTAAAGTGTAGCATGCACTCTCGAGATTTTGGGTATGCTGGTACGTTCATGTGATTTTCTAGAGGCCTACCTAGCGACGTCAAGGAAGTACACGTGTTCAAGATAGCAGCTACTGACCCGCGCATCGATCCTCCATGACAGCCGCCTCCTGCATGCCGCAGTGTCCCGATGATGCCGCTGGTCATGGTCATCCTCCCCTTCTGATGGATGCTGGTCGATCGGGTTTGCCCCTCGCACGCACTCCTACACGCGGTGTAGCTAGGTCAACCTACCCGGCCGTCATGGATCTCTACGTCTTGTAGGCATCTCAGGCTCACGTGAAGGGGAAGAATCCGCGCCGCCTCCACACAGGTCATCGGTGCGCTCGACCGCAAGGCCGGCACCTGCGTCGATCGTGTACAACTTCTCTAAGTTCTCGAGCTCGTCGTCTCGCCTCGCGTGTCGCACCGATGTTATCAACGAGAGGGGCGGCTGATGTTAGCCGAGACGAATATGCTGGAAGTTGGTCGATCTTTTTCGTACGTAGGATATATATATAATGGCTAGATTATTGATGGATTTATCGATTAGTAGGCTCCTGACCTAGCTTGCGAGGACGATCGAGCAGACGTAGATGCAAATTAAAGCTCGCCTCGCTGCTGGCTGATGATATCCATGCATGGATGATTTAATTTCCGCGCGCGGAGCGAGGTTCTCCGGCCAGGAGGTAGATGCGAAGCTAAGCTAGCTTATTAATTAGGAAGGAAAGAACGACTTTAATTAATTTGGTGGAGATTCAGATTAATTGAGGATTGCTTCAACTTCATGCATGTAGCTAGGCCGATCGAGTTATACGAGTGCCTACGTACGTAACGTGTAGCGGAAGGACTACGCGCGTGATTTACAAAGTGTCCGATCCGGTTCAATCGTAAAACGCGTTGGCACTTGGCAACGGAAGCAATTCCATGATTCAAATCTTGATTCAAGGGCCCACAGCAAGGGACGACTACGAAAGTACAGGGCATGCATACAACGAAAACCACCACCTCAAGACTTGTTATATACTACTCCCTCCGTTTAGAAATATAAGATGTTTTAGGTTTGTGAAAGAGATGTATCTAGACACCTTTTAGTGTATAGGTTCAAATGAATCTAGACACTAAAAGATGTCTAGATACATCTCATTCACAAACCTAAAACATCTTATATTTCCAAACAGAGGGAGTACTCCAGTAGTAGAGACTACTCGACGGACGAGGCGGCGGTGGCGGCGGACCAGCCAGATGACCAGCCCGACCACCGCCAGCACGGCCACCACGATTGCCGCCACCATACCCGACCACCAGCTGGTGGTCTGCGCCATCTCCGGCGTCCCTTCGCTCACGACGCTCTCGTCCTCGAGGTCGCCCTCCATGCTGCCGCTGTTGCCGCCGCCCTTGTCCTTGCGGCCGACAGGAAGGAGCGCCCTCGAGTAGCCGGAGTTGGAGATCGCCTCCTTGCCGTTACGGTCGTCGCGAGCATAGCTGGCCTGAGGAGCGAGGCGAGCATAGCTGGCCTGAGGAGCGAGGCCAGCGGAGGTGGCCTGTGGAGCGAGGCGAGCGGAGGTGGCCTGAGAAGCGAGGCAAGCATAGGTGGCCTGTGGAGCGAGGCGAGCGTAGGTGGCCTGAGGAGCGAGGCGAGCATAGGTGGCCTGAGAAGCGAGGCGAGCGGAGGTGGCCTGTGGAGCGAGGCGAGAGGAGGTGGCGGGAGGAGCGAGGCGAGCGGAGGTGGCCTGAGGAGCGACGAGCGGGGCGAGGACTAGGGCGGAGCTCAAGGGTGCCATTGTGTGGCGGTGGGGGTGGGCCGGTGGAGTGACGGGTGGCGGGAAGCGAAGCCGGGAAGACGATTTTATAGGCGGCGGTGGGGGTGGGCCGGTGAAGAGATGACCTAGACACATCTTATTTCTGGTATTTTTGTACTAGTACACAATACAATGAGAGAGTTATTAGAAGCACACCAGCTGGGCTCGCGGAGTAGTACAAAATACAATCAATGTCCATGCAAACGAACGATCCTCTTAGTGGCATGCATGCACTTTCATCATATAAACCCTATCACCAAATCTTATTTATGCACCATGCAAACCTCATGGTTAGTTCATGGCGAGGATGCCGGACTTGTTATACAATCGACTTGATGAAGCATACTACGTAGTACTAGTAGATTTTTTGATACGTAGTACGTACTATAGTACTCGTAGATTTTTTGATGAAACATACGTAGTTGTAGCCTTGGACATGTGCTAGCTTCTTCCGTTGTTGGGAAGCCAAAGCATGCGTTGTTGAGCCGTCGTGCATGCAGAATCTGAAGTTGTGTTGGCTGATACACATACCGCACTACTGCTTCCAAGGCGGCTGATCGATCTGCACAAAGCAAAACAACCTCACGTACGTCTTGTGTGCATTTGGCCAAAGAGATTAATTGTGTTGACGTGTTGTTGTAGCTAGAGTATATATAGAGATATATATAAGTCTTGCTAGCTAGGAAGGCTTTACGTACGTACGTGACCAATCTACTCCAGTATTTTTTTCCCGTAATTGGCAAGAAAGGCATCATGCTAGTATATGTGTAATCTTCCGTCTCCTTATGTTAATAGGACTCTCTCTCACGCACATGCATCGACTTACTTACTTCCGTGAAACATGCTAGCTAGTGCGTGTTTCTTATTTGATCAGGAGAACCGTGCCTTTTCGATCGTGTGCTTAATCCAAACGATCTCCACGCAAGCGCAACGACCGCACTCGATCTGCCTTTCGTGTGCTTATTTGATCATCAGAACCCCTCACTCGACGAATGCGCCTGTGATACCTACCTACGTGCGCTGCCAGAGCTAGCTTAGTTATTACTAGTCATCATGGCTTGTTCCAGCTAGCTGGATAGACACGCGCACGCATCACCGTGTTATTAGTGTTACTTTTGGATCCTTTCATTTTGAATCCTTTCATTTTGAATTAGCGATTGTCTCAATCATATTCATACGAAAGCAGAATCTCCTATATTTTTCTTGTTATCGGCCGCTCGATCAACGAGTTCGTGTGATAGTTCTCGACTTTCTTCATTGCCATTATATGTCGTTTTCCAATCATCAATATGATTTTATCACTTCTTCGTTTTGAGTTCTTCTATTTTTAGTTAGTGCTCGTCCTAATCATATTCATACCAAATTAGAATCTCCTATATTTTGCTGGTTCACTGCCCCAAGCAAGATTAGTGAGTTTCGTGTGATAGTTATCGACTTTCTTCATCAACATTATATGCCATTTTCCAATCATCAATATGACTTCATCACTTTTCGTTTTGGGTTCTTTCATTTTTAATTAGCACTCATCACAAATTAGGATCTCGTATATTTTGCTGGTTCACTGGTCGCACGATCAATGTGTTTAATGATTGAAATATGCACACTAGAGCCAATAATAAAGGATTAGTATTTATATGTATATTTAATAATTAATTTTATTGTTCTGTGTATAATTGTATTAGTTTCGGATAACGAGTATTTGGAGAAAAACCCTAATACATGTTTATAAATTAAAACACTATTAAAATATCCCTAGTCATGTCTCTAAGACTAGTTAATATATCACTGCTAGTTCTAGTTTCCTGACTACTGGGAAAAACATCAAAGTGTTTTAGAGTTGCCGGTGATATGCGAGATCAAAATTGTTGACATAACAATGATGATGGATAGACCCAATATAATACAATGCGAAACACATCGTAAATATTGTACTGATAGTTTCTTATTACTATAAGATCGTTTGACCATAAGACTCAGATACACGTGGATATGATATGGACATGACGGTATCCTCAAAGGTTGCTCCATGATCAGGGTAACTATAAAGTCTGTCTCCGCTCTTACTGGGTAGTATATAAATGTTCTATATGAAGGAGTTATGCGGAATTGCTACTCCTGATGATGGAGAGATACACTATGGACCCATACTCATGTATTATGATGTTCTTCATCGACGTCGTGCACGTGATCAAGTTGTTTATCATAGTAACATAGATACGGAATGGGTAAAGATTACATGCTAGATAACAAGCACCATACAACAAATGGCCAAGTGATAGGTATAGTCTTTAACGCGGACGATGGCATATGAATTATGTTTGAGTATCTTTGGCAACCATTGCATTTATTTACTAGTTCCTTTGCATCATGCAGAGAGCTGGGCCAAAAAAAACCATGCCCGAAAGATTTTTCTACCAAGGCTTTAGATGAGGCATGATGCCCACATTCACCTTGATGGATATCTCGGATGATTTCCTGACCCTCTGCCAGGTCAACACATCTCTGCAAGACACTGGTAAAACTTCTTTTGTATAGCTCTTTGTTTATTATGGTGTAGGCCTTTTCCCTTCTTTGGATTTGTCTAGCTAGGACTTCATCATTCTGCAGAGTTTCATCTTTTAAGAACTCAAAAATAGGCCGCCCCCATGCTGGTACTTCATGTGCTGGGGTAGCTGGTTCATCATTCTACATCACATCAACCGACATAACCTCTGCCAGATTAAGTTCACCAGTACACGGTTCTGCGAGGCAGTCCCCGGGTTTGCCGAGTCAGTCCACGGGTTACTAGGATCATTCCTCCAATCTATGTCCATCGGGATAACCTCGGACCCTGGGTTTACTGAGATACGAATTGATTCAGACTCTAGTGATGGGATAATTGATGGTTTTCTGAGGTGATCTAGAGCTATGATGGGTGGGATTGATTTCCTGGATGAGCCAAGTTTATACAATGTGTCGGCTGCTTCATTTTCTGCCCGACTCTAGCCGAGTAGCGCTAGTCACCATGACCTTGGTCGGGGTTTCTGTTGCCTCGGCTGCCACTTCCTTGGTCACGAGCTTGTACTGTCTTTGCTTTCCCAGCCACTGCCAGATCATACGACACCATCTGCGTATTCCTTCTCCCCAGAGGTTAGCACCTCTTCTCTTCTCGTGCCTCCACCGGGTGAAGATGCAGCAACAGCTGATCTTCGCGGAGCACCCCCGGCCAAATGAACAACACGAGAACCTCCAGGCCTTACCGGGTTGTTGAGCAATTCCCCATTCTTCTAGTTTGCTATGCGCACCAGATCATTGACTCTCTCCTGCTGCCTCTGCCGGGCTTTGCCGGATAGAGATGGTATCTCGGTAGCGGCCGCATCTACTGCCCTGAGTTTTTTTGCCGGTGTGCTATGCCTCGGCAACCCTAGATCTACCGAGTCACCTGGCCTTGGCACATGTTCCTTGTTTATATCACTAAGGAGATTCTTTCCTATTATCCTTACACCATCTACTTGAGTTGGGCTAGTGTTAAGCTTGTTTGCCCTAGCATAATCACACAAGGTAATGTTAAGTGACTACTACGCAGATGATACTCTCTTAGCTCCCTCTATCACTTTCTGTCGGGTCTCCTCTAGCTCGGCCTATGCCTAAGCCGAATCTACAATGGGAGCTACAAGAGTGGTCAAGCTATCTATGGCTTCCTGCAAGATGTTCTCTGGCCTCTCCAACGAAGGGAACCTTGAATGAGTAGCCTTGGGAGTTACTTTCTCCGCTTATGTCGGGTTCACTAGCTCCGGGTCTTTACTGGTGCTGGATCCAGCGCCTAGCGCTAGCGCAGTCGTCATCATCACCTTGATGTTGCCTATGGGGCGAGCAATACCCGGACCGCGAGCATCGCAGATGGGAGTTTCTCACGCGAGAATGACTCACTGCGGGTTTATGTAGGAGACGTCCATGCTGACGTAGATCTTGTGTGCGCCAGGGTTGATGAAGACACCGTTGTATGGTGGAGGGCGCTTGCCGAAGCTACGCACGTTGTCACTGACGTAGTCATGCGAGTCAAATCGCTGGACTAGCCCGAAGACGATGCGCTCTCCAGTGGCAATGAAGTTTCCCGTCCGGATCTTCACTCCAGCTAGGACTGTTGCTGGCCCCATGGTGGACGCCAAATGTCATGGTGGTGGCACGGAAGATGCCATGGGTAGGCTAAATATGGGTCCAATGTGTACTAGTGGAATCCAGGGAGGGATAGCATAGTGGATCTACACACAAAGAATGCTCTCTCTATCTTTCTTTAGATCAACAATGGTTTACACTTGCTCCTTGAGTTGTATCAGAGAGAGGAGGAAGAAGCACTCAAGATCACTCCTAGGGTTTCTCTCAGTGTAAAATTAATCGACGCCTCCTCTAGGAGGCCCTGGCTCACCTTATAAAGGGGTGGCTAGGTTACATCTAGGGCTGAGCTGGACATCATCTTACTCAGACATGCATATGTGAGCTGATAAGCGGGTGCCTTTCCCCTGTCGCCCTTCTCTGAACGGCAAAGTCCCAAAGTCCATGACATGTGATCGTTGGGCTCTAGGACTGTCACCTCCATGACCTCTCCTCTATATTTGTCCCTCTAGCACTTATCTATAGTGCTTGTCTCTGTGTGGATTCCTGAGGGAGAGACAAAGGTCAGTGTTGACCTTGGGGCACACTCTCTCCTCGAGCAAGCCATCTCCTGATTTGGCCTCGCCTATTATGACTCGGTCCAGCTCGTGCATGCAAATATAAAGCATGCTAGACTTCGTGCCGACATACCTTATATGTCAAACCATAGTTTCTTAGTTTGGGGTAATCTGACTCTTATTCGTCCGACCCTCATATACCTCAGCCAGGTCATCCTTTGGCCCGATCAATACCTCGGTGGGCTTTGCCCTTTTACCTTAGCTTGACCCTACCTAGGGTCATCTCCCCAACAAAACTAAAACACTTCATGACATTACTATGCATAATTCATTATTGCTTCTTTAAATATTATCCTTACCCGACAATAATGGTGTTTTGTAGAAACGGTAGCTCATGGTCAAGTGGAAGCATCCGACTTCACTACCTTGCAGTCATAAGGAAAGTTCATCACTTACTCATGTCCTTTGATGTGTTTTACAAAGTAATTGCATATTGTATGTTATCACTTATGTTCAAAAAGGAGTCAGAAAAGAATATTTTCATAATAATATGAAATATTAATTATCATCTTAAGTGGTCGTAAGATATTATAGCTAGCAATGGAATCTAGGATCCCATGTGCAGTAGATTTTATCATATACGAATTAATAACTCATGACATCAATGATTCTAGCGCCGTATAATACACATTAACCATGAGATCTGGAATGGGACAGAGAAGTCAGCTAGATCTTCTTCCTTTCGTATGTCAACGGATGACCATATCGTGACGCTGGGATTCCTTGCGAGGACTCAGTACATGGGTGGGACCCATTAGTTCCGTCGATATTGGTATCTAGATCATTTATGAGTGGTTGTCGGAGGTAGGTCTGCCAATTTAGCAGGGGCTACCAGGGACATGACCTGCTCATTAGAATCTCCAAAGGGTATCCCAGGGTTATATCTGCCTATATACGGGGGTTAATAGAGGTGTTTCTTCTCGGGGAGTTGTGTTGACATATGGGGTTGCGGAGAAGGGTACTGATGGGCTTGAATCATTTTTTGGGCCCCGCATCATAGAATTGTGGACGGGAATGTATGCCTGGCTGTGCAAAAAGGATTTGATCTCTTATGGGTAAAGCAAAACACATGTATAGAGTGTAAGAATTATGACATGTTACTCCTATTCCGGAAAGGAGCTACGAACGCGACATGAAAGGAACTCCGTGAAGTTCTGGTCCACTTGTGAAGGCTGATGGGCATAGTTTTTGTAATAAAAGAAAGCTTTGAAGAAAGATTTATGAAAACTGCATTGAACCTAAGACTTATAGTCTAAGGTGTTAGTTAGTGCATCAAACTTCCCACTTTGCATATAATAAACTTGATGGGTAACGCTGTTACTCACTTTTTCTTTTGATCCCCTGCTTAGACTCCGAAGACCATGAAGATACTCCAATGTATGTCACTGAGTGCCAGAATGAAGTATTCTATGATGAGCCAAACCTGTCAGGAGGAATCAAAGGAGTGCACTATGAGATCCACTATGGAGCCAAAGGCAATGAGTCCGAGTAGTTGCTATAGTAGTACTTATAAATTGAGTTGGGAAAAGCAGCATAAACCCTATATAATAAGCTATCGAGCTCATGTTATGTTAATTAATTTGGATCTTTCTGTACTTCTGTTAAGTATGTTGTTTGTTGGTTGTAAGTTTGAAGAACTCAAGTATTAGATCTTTTGGTATTGTAATAATAATAATGTGTGTATGTTTATAATATGGACCCACGATGTTTCTGTTGTACTACATAGAGGGACATGATATTTGCGGAACAATATTTCATGAATGTTAGGTCAACAACTTGTGTACTACAACATGAAGTGTTATGCTGGGTCCACTATAATAAAATTGTCTTTTACAACGGACGATTTTCGTGGTTGAAGGCCCATTTTTCGTGGTTGAAAAATCTTCTACGATGGATGGCCTTCATGGTAATATCCTGTCACAAATGAATCTACCATGGTTTTTTTGACCCTGACTAATCGCGCCCTTTAGCCATGAAAACTTGTTCCTTATTAAATCTATTCGCCAGCCGTGTTGGACATTATACAAACTACCACGTGTAAAACACTATTAACAGCCAGTTACCGCTGCTAACGGTCATAGGAACCATGGTAGAAGCTAGGCCTAACCAAGGTCTGCTAATTATTAAGTTTGCTGGCCCATTGGGATAGCCCAACATATAGACAACCCATTACTGTTTCGCCCTGCACTGTTTGAAATGGTCCCATTAGTGAAACCCGCTATGGCCTATGAACTTTCAGGCCCGTCACTATTTTGGCCTACATAAGGCCCACATCATCCCAACACTGTGCGGCCACTTGTGTCCTGCGCCATGCTGGCCTGGTACTATTCATGCGTGCTGTCAATCCACTCTTTTACTGTTCCGACCTGCTGACCATCTAGTCTTTTACTATTCATGTCTATTAGTATACAGGCATGTTACTGTTCCAACCCGTCAGGATATTGTCCCTATTACTATTTAGGCCATTTATCGTTTTGGCCTTCATTTGTTCAGGTCGGCTATTGTACTAGCCCGTTACTATTCTGGCATGGTACTATTATGGCCTTTCACTGTTATGGCCTTTCACTGTTCTAGCCTTTCACTATTCTGGCCTTTTACTGCTATGGCCTTTTACTATTATGGCCATTTACTATTTTGGCCCTTTAATGTTTTGGACTTTTACTCTGTTGGCCTTTTACTGATCATTTTGGACCGTCCATGCTCACATTGTTTCATTGATCATTCTGTTTTGGCCTGTTACTATTTCAGCCTTTTTTGGAAGCGCCGAATTATTTTTAGAACAACACATGAATGTCAAGATGTCAGTTAATAAACATGCGAAAATTTAAACCACTTATTACACAACAATAAAAGTTTATTACAACAGATCATTAAACAAGATCTGCATTCTAAAAGATCACAAAGTGTTGGTATCATCAATAAGAGATCGATACATGGTGATTCGCTTCAATGTATCATTTGTCCTCTTCTTTAACATTAATATTTTAGCTATAGATCTAAGAGCAGCTACACCCTTTCTTTCTACATGCAATACTACCTTTATATATTTATCACCTACAGGAGGTGTTCTAGGTGGACTATTAAGTAAGTTGTTTTCTTTAGAAATGCAATGGGAGGATTAATGAGAATAGGTATTACAACTTTTAGTCATGCGTTTCGAGGACTCCTATGCCTTGGTAAAATATGGTGAAGGGGGTTAAAACAGAGAACAAGGGAAAAAGTAGTATTATATAAATTAATGATCATTTAAGATAAAGCACAGCGTGAGCCTTAATAGACGTGTATAAGAAATTTACTAGACTTGCGTCTAAGGAAATAAAATCTGCTCCACCATTTACACCAGATAGGGGACCCACTCATCCAGATAGAAAGAAACAATAAAGCATGGGTCTTTTACTAGATCTAGGGTCCAGAAAAACTTAGCTAGAATCACCCTCTCTAGTGTTTAGAACTAGGTCTAGTAAAAAAGATTCTCTTAGACACCCCAAATTTCCAACGCAACACATGTTGGGCATCCACTATGTATGAATAAACCACACCATAATCCAAAAAGTGCACCTTAAGAGCTATCCATATACATAGTGGACCTTGTCCACAAGCCAAAAAGCTTAATGGTGACCCATAAGCTTTAAGTAAGTATGAACTTACAGTAGCTCGTTCAGGCTGGCAGTAGATCCTTCTCAAGCGGGTGCGACTCCTGGTCAATTTGTCAGTAGTATCTGAGTCGAGCAGCTGAAACTCTGGTCCTTGTACTCCATTGTCCTTTATTTGCATTAAGTCATGACATTTAAAATCGAGTTAGCTGGTTTGTTAGGATGAAAGCACTTAAAAGCACCAAAAAGGTAGCATTAAAAATGAACATATGTATGATTCAAAATAGCTAGCTGGTTTAGAAGGATGAAAGCAGTTGAAAACACCAAAAATATAGAATTAAAAATGACTATATGGACATTTTCTGAATTAAGCATTCGTAGATAGAAACACAACAAAACATGAATGGAATTTTCATGGCAAGTTTTCAGGTAGAATGACTTATTAACTTAATATGCATAAAAGTTAACATGATAATAAAATGGCCTAAGTAACACATGGAAACCTCACACTTTAGCCTTGCTTGGCGTCAGATTGTCAGTGTTGGATCCTCTTTGAGCTATTCACATGACCCATCCGAGCGCTCAGAAAGAATAGCATCTACGAGTTAGTTGATCGTTGTGAAATATAGCCATCCATGTCCGCATTTAAAATAGATACTATTCATATATTTGATGAAATATCTCTCTATTTCCTACCACTAATGCCTAATGATCAGTGAGGTATGCAATCCTTTCTTGCTATTTTTGCCTACACATATAATGACGTATTATAAAGGGAGTCACTACATAAATACCAAAGATACGAGATTTCCAACACGCCAAAGAAACCAGGAGTCGTGAGGAGGCAACTTCAAGTTTAACGACCAACTATACGGACCGCCGCCGTATAGTTGCGGCCGTATAGTTTGCGCCGACCTCCTTAGGTCAAACAGAACAACTTTCGTAAAGGGACCCCTATATAAAGAGTCTTCAGGCGATGAGAAACAACCCCCCGACTCCACAACATCGCTTCTTTCATCCTCAACTCTCCCTGCCGCCATGCCGGAGGAATAGATCTAGATCTAAACCTCTAAACCCTTCTCCACCACCATAGCCATCTTCCACCACTTATAATAGTAGATATCATCTCCAATTGGCAATACTGTAAGACTATTTGTTATCAAATTTGTGATCTCTATTACAATGTTTATGATTGTCGATTTCATCTCTATGTGTGAGTAATATTCCTTGGGCTAAGGGCGTCGTCCTAGCCATGTAGATTTTGTGCATATTATTTATCATATATGGGATCATGTATTAGTTTGTATGACTTGATGATTATAGTACCCTCTCTTGCCTCAATCTAAGGACTTGTCACGTACCCAAGACCCCGAGGATTGATCCAGGTAAAGGGAGTGTGAGTAACGACTGATCTGCAGGATAGGAACCCTAGTGACAAAAAGGATAGTACGGCTGTATGTGAGGAACTTACTTGGGATTAACGGTGACATCACTATGCATATCATTAGTTCTCTTTCTTCCATAGATGAGACTAGTAGGTTATTGCCATAAGCGGTTGCGGAGGCGATAACATTTATGGATGCACTACCCACATATAATTATCTTGCTCTAACAATTACATGAGTACTTTATTACTATATATTATTCCCATCAGATGTTTTGCATAGCTACTCGTGAAAACCAAAGACCCTAGGCCCTCTCTCTCCATCGCCAACAACAACAAGATCGCGAACTCTTGGTCCGGTGAAAACGCAATAGGAATTCTAAAACTCTCTAAGGTCCGTTAAGGCAATATCACTTTGCTTTCTACTTCCCGAGGATTCGATTAACCTAGATCTACTAGGGAAAAAGAGCTATACTACATCCGTAATCCTGATTGAAGATATCAACCCTTTTTGTGGAGCCGTTGCCGGGGAAGAAATAGCTACCCTGGTGAGGTTAGTAGGAACCTTGCTAGTTTTAAATTCTCGTTTTTAATTTTATTAGTTTGCTTTCAGTTTTATTTGAAAAAACAAAAAAAAATAGTTAATCTTTTTAATTCTTGCTTTATCATCATTAGTACTTGGTTAATAAAATACAAAAACATAAGAAGTATGGCTGAAAAGAAGCTTGGGGAGTTTGCAACTCCTAACAATGATTATTTGCGTACTCCTATTACTCAGCCAGCAATTACTGCTGAATATTATGAAATTAAGCCTCACTATTTAAGTTTGGTTCAACAGAATCAATTTGGAGGCTCTGCTATAGAAGATGCAGGTATGTACTTGAATAGTTTCACTGAAATATGTGATATGATGCACATTAAAGATGTTGACCCTGATGTGGTCAAATTGCGCTTATTTCCTTTCTCTCTTAGAGGAAGAGCAAAAGAATGGTTGCTATCTTTGCCTAGAAATACTATTTCATCATGGGTGGAATGTACTTATTTATTTATTAATAAATTCTTTCCACCTGCAAAGACTATGCAACTCAGATCTAATATTACTGGTTTTAGACAGGAAGAGCGTGAGCCACTAGTGCTTGCATGGGAGAGAATGAAAGAATGCATGAGGAACTATCCCAGCCATGGGATGGAAGATTGATTAATTATCCATTTATTTTATAATTCTCTTAACCTTGTTTCTAAGTCTATGCTAGATACTACAGCTGGAGTAACATTTAAGGGTAAGCAAATTATCGAAACAAAGCAGCTGCTAGACAATATGCAAGACAACCATGCCCAATGGCATGTGGAAAGATCAAACACGAAGAAGGTGAACTCTGTCACACCTCAACAGAATGAAGAACTCAATGCTAAGTTGGATGATCTTATATTATCTGTTAAAGGTAAGGAAACCCCGGTAAGAACTACTCTAGAACCAACTATTGAAGAAGTAGACTTCATAGCTCGTAATGACTATAACCCTGCTTGGAAAAATAATTACAATCAAAACTTTCAGAAACATTACTCTAGTCTAGCAGGTAGATCTAATAATAATATGGCATCAAGCAATACTAGTCTCCAAGAAACTCTTAAAGCTTTTATGGACTCACAAAATGAGCAAAACAATATTCTAGTCAAAATTATGGAGAATCATGATGCTATGCTTGGTAAATTATCTAACCAAGCTGTTAGTTTAAGAAATGATTTGCAGGCCCTCCAAGAAAGAACAAGGATCGTTGAGGCATAGCTAGGTAAGATAACCAAGAGTCAAACTCTCGTTCTAGCAAAATTTGCAGGTAAAGCTGAGCCCAATCCAGTTGAAGAGCTCAAGATGATAAGAATGCAAAGGGAGGAGCCCGAAGAACTTGATTATAGTAATGCTCCTTCACCAAACTACACTATTGAAGATCTCGTAAAAAGGATCAATGTCAAGATTCCAGTAAGTGAAGGAAATGAGGAAGCCATGTATAAACACTTCGTTAATCAGGTAGCAATAAAGGTATGTGAGCTTGAAGAAGAATACAAGAAAATTGCTGAAAAATTGCCTGTTAAGCTAGATGATATATTTGAGCCTACCATTAAGATTAAAATTGGGAGTCATGAAATATCTGCACTATGTGATCCAGGAGCAAGTGTTTCAACAATTCCAAAGAGTCTTTTTAACAAGTTAAATCTTGGCTCTTTTGAAATCACCGGACTGAAATTACATCTAGCATATTCTACCTACAAACAAGCAGTAGGCATAAAGGAAAATACTTTAGTTTACATTAAAGGCTGTCCTGCTCTTATTGATTTTGTTATTATTGACATGCGTGAAGATGCTACTTCCCCTATCATATTAGGCTATCCTTTCTTAAGAACTATTAAGGCTTTGATCAATTTTCATGAAGGAAACATGAAGCTTCAATTTCCTTCTCGGGATCCTTTTGTTATTTATTTTCCCAGGAAAAAGAAAGCCAAGCAAGAGATAAGGAGGCCATCACTTTGAAGGCCAATTACTTCGGAGTGGGTGTTCCACTCATATGGCCAAAGTGAGTGATATCAAGGTCAAGCTATTGACCATAAAAGAGCGCTACATGGGAGACAACCCATGTGAAATAAAGGTTTGAGTTAAGTCTTTAAGTTTTATTTTAAGATTTGTATAAATAAAGAGTGCTAAAAAACTCCAGTGAGAGGAAGAGATTCAACGGTACTAAAAATTACTATTTTATATATGCCATAGTTGGTCGAAATTTTAGTCTGTATTTTTTCTGTCAATACAAGGTGTTCACTAAGTTTCAGTCTAAAAAGTAATCTACGAAGAAATAGATTTTTTTTATGTGTACAGAAAGGTTAATGACCAACTATACGGCGGGAATAAAAGTTCCCGTCGTATAGTTGCAGCCATATAGTTATGCTACCCATCGACATTTTTTCTTCCCAGAGTACAGAAGGTTTGACGACCAACTATATGGCAGGAACAAAAGTTTCGGCCATATAGTTGTCGCCATATAGTTATAGCCGCCAGACAGAAACCCTATGAAACCCTAAAATTTTGCCATCAGACGAACTATATGGCCGGAACGCCCTGTTACTGTCGTATAGTTGCATCCAACCACTTAAACGCTCGGGGAGGTACCCAAATCATCAAAAACACAATCCTTTTTCTTTCTTCTACCTCCAAACTCTCTCAAAACCTCAAGGGATCTTCACCCCTTCTTGATTTCGTTCGAATTCCTCGCACACAAGTGATCTACGATATGTTTCTCCTCCAATTAATTTTTGCAAATTCATTTCTGATCTATTGTCATTATCAATCTAAGGTGAGACTTATATTTGAACAATTGCCATGATTATCCTGCCTAGATTAATATGTTGAGGAGATTCTTTAGTGTGCTATGACTCAATTATGCTATGACTATTACTATTAGATCAAAAAAATTATATTTGTCTCTTTTATTATTTTTAGATGAACACGAGGATCCAGACATGTGCTTTTTCCGCAGCTAGTTATTCTCGGGCTGCAGCTTAGGAACGCATGGGGATTCAATTGAAGAACGAAGCCCACCGTGATCATTTCGACATGATCAAAAACCGAGAAGTCAAGGCAACCAAGTGGGCTTGCCCCGTCACTTTGAACCAACTCGGTATTTCTGATGATTATAATTTACTTTGCAATAGAGTTGGCCTACAAACCATTGTATTCCATGATGCACCAACCTATCACCGGTTAAGCATTGAATTTCTTAGCTCTTTGCAAAGCACCGTGAAGGTATGGCATGGGGAGGATAAGATTTATTTCCGACTCATGAACAACAATTATTCTCTAACACTAGATGAATGGTGCAATTGTTTTGGTTTACCCAAAAATGATCCTAATGCTCTGCGCATAGCTTTTACCAACATGGAACCTTCTCCTAAACTCTGTTATAATAGAATGATCCTCACTTCTAGAGTTAGCAGAGGGAAGAATATTCAACATCCTCCTATTCATTATTTGTTCTATGTTATTGCTAACACCTTGCAGGAGCGTAATGAGTTTACGAGACTCAACGAGGACATCTTAGTCCTTGCAAAAGCTGCTTTCAACTATGACAACTTGTCACTTCACTTGGGCGCAATACTTGTGCTCTACTTGGAGTACCAATCCCACCAAATCCAAGGACCAACCACTTGTGGAGGCGTCACCAACGTGCTTGCCAATGCATTGGGCATCGACCTAGGTGAGTTAAAGCTGGTGCTAGGTGAGCGACGTGTTGGTTACTCTACTTTGAGGGCTTGTGGAATACTTACTAGGAGAGTTAGTGTTTATTATCTGCATATTGCTAGAGCTAGGCGTATCTACCCAGCTCCTTTTCCTAATTATCTTTTATCTATCTAGGAAGGGCGTGTGCTTTATGACTTACAAGTTGAGTAACACCAACCCAAGTAAGATTCCGGAGGAGGATGAGAACCAAGAGGAGGTGCAAGAAGTCCCTCATCAGGAGCAGCAGCCACCAAACCGGTTCGCTACATATCAAGATTTTCATGAACTTGGAGGAACTATGGAGGGAATGCACAATCTTGCCCTGAACCTCCGATAAACAACAAGTAACCTTTCAAGTCAATTTGTGGACTGGAGTTACAACTTCCCCCCCCCCACCACAATGATTTGAAGGGCTTGCAAAATCCTAAGCTTGGGGAGGTTTTCTATCTATTTTATATTTTGGTTTTCATTTGCTTTATCTTATTTTCGAGGTTATTCTTTTATTTGAGTTAATAAGCACTCATGTTGGTTTCCCCAACACTTTATCTTAGTTATTTTTATTTTGTTTAAGATTTTCAACCGAGCTTTACCGCCAATTTTCTATTCTTTAACCCCCCTTCTCGAAAACCATAAAAAGATTTCTCCGTTTATCTTTATTTTCCCTCTCTCTTTTTCTTTCTACCTCTAAGTTCTCGTTGATTTGCAGGAGAGTGATTGGATTTGAGTTTCCAAGAAATAATAAAAAGGGAAGATAGAAGTGTCAACACCCGGATTTTTAATCCCAGATGCCTGTTATGCCATACATCGCAATCCCAGGATTACCATTTTTGCGAGACATAACAGATTTGGATACCACAGTACATCATCCATTACAAACCATACATAAGGTCTTACACAAATAAGGATCTCATGATCCAGTTCTTAATACAACTCAAGCAGTGGAAATACGTAATAATAAAGGTAGCGTAGGCGAAGCTCCATCTTCGGGGTCACAGGCAATGCTGACGATGGAAGATGATCCTAGTTGTCATAACCTTCCTGGGGTCCATCATACTGGTACTCTTCTTCATAGTCTGGCCACGGGAATAGCTAGGGACAAATCCATGAGTACTCTTTAAGTACTCGCAAACTGATACTAACAAGTGGAGGTTTTTTTTGTAATAGGACACTAAGCTCTATGGTTGTTTTTGCAAAATGTCAGATTTACCTCTACTAAGTTCAGAAGCAAGAAGAGGTAGTTGAATTTTATAACACCTAAAAGGGAACTTGTATTTCATATCACAACTCTGTTGTGGTCAAGTCAAAATCTCAATCCATTTCGCAAGTCATTTTGGAAACATCTGACGGGGGAACAGTATGGCCACTCCAACTGTCCATAACCGCGGACGCGGCTATTCGAATAGTTTGACACTCTGTAGAGATTGTACACTTTCACCACAACATTCGATACAACCTCCAGGGACAAATCCTGAATTCACCATACTCAGTATGCGGATAATCAATCCTAACCTTTCAATTACACGCCCTAGTATAGGCACCTCTCCTGTGAGTTTGGCCTCCCAACCATGACCAACTGTCATCTTGGGTACTGCACAGGTGGACAATCTTCACAAGGTAGCCTCAGATCAGACCTTGGCCGTGAGGGAACCCATACTAAGGTATATAAGTTTCCAGTCAAGCCCTACCCAATTCTCGGTTATTGTGGTTGTACGGTAAAATTGGAATGGTATCGCATCGAGACAACCATCAGTTTTATAAATGGCTAAGGCTCATGCCTCAACATTTTCATCATCCAAATCATCTGGTGTTCGGAAACACATGTCAAAACATCTCAGTAGAATGACTCATCATTCTAAGGTTTTCATAACCATTTTCCACCAAGTATTCTCATCTAAAGTTGATCAAGTTTTATGCTTAGCACTAGCATCTACAAGTGGGGGTGAGTACTAATGAGGGGTGGTAAACAAGTGGAGTTTTAACTAAGTACCATCTCATGCCTTAGGATGACATCAAGATGATCTAGCTTAGGCCAAATTTAGTGATCTTTATGCAACCTTCAATTATCTTCCTAGAATATACAATTCACTTAAATAAACTCTAAGAAATAGCTTTGATAAAGAAATAAAGTAGAAAGCTTGCAAGTAAAACTAGGAGGGAGTATCTGTTGGAGATATGCCCAAGAGGCAATAATAAAGTGGTTATTATCATATCTTCACACTTATGATAAATGTTTACATACCATGCTATAATTGTATTAACCGGAAACATTAATACTTGTGTGATTTGTAAACTAAAATAAGAGTCCCTAGTAAAGCCTCTTGTTAAACTAGCTTGTTGGTTAATATATGATCATGGTTTCCTGATCATGAACATAGAGATGTTATTAACAACAGGATCATATCATTAGGAGAATGATGTGATGGACATACTCCTATAGATAAGCGTAGCATAAAGATCAAGTCATTTCAATAGTTAAATTGCTATATGCTTTCTGATACATAGTAACCTAATTCCTTCGACCATGAGATCATGCATATCACCTTTGCCGGATGGATGCTTTGATGACATCAAACACCACACCGTAACTGGGTGGCTATAAAGGTGGCATTGAGTGTTCAGAAAGTATTGGTTGAAACACATGGATCAAGAGTGGGATTTGTCCATCCATATGACGGATAGATATACTCTGGGCCCTCTCGGTGAAATGTCATCCAATTAGCTTGCAAGCATGTGACTGGCTCACAAGGGATCACATATCACGGGAACGAGAAAAGAGTACTTATCAGTAACGAGGTTGAACTAGGTATGCAGAGATACCGACGATCATAACCTCGGATAAGTAAACTATCGTGAGACAAAGGGAAATTGGTATCGTATGTAAGTGGTTCATTCGATCGCAAAGTAATCGTAGAAATATGTGGGAGCCATATGAATTTCCAGATTCCTCTATTGGTTATTGTTCAGAGAAGTGTCTCGATCATGTCCGCATAATTCACGAACCGTAGGGAGACACACTTAAGGATTCGACGTTGTTTGAGTAGTTATGGTATTATGAGAAAGAGACCGAATGTTGTTCGGAGTCTCGGATGGGATCCGGGATATCACGAGGTGATCCGGAATGGTCCGGAGAATAAGATTCATATAAGGAAAGTCCCGTTTCGGAGTTCGGGAATGATTCCGGTGTTTTCATCGGGAATGTTCTAGAAGGGTCCGGATTGTCCGGCACTCCGGGGGGGGGGGGGGGAGGGTACATGAATGTGTCATTGAATGATTGCATCATGTACCAAGTGTTCTTGCTGTTCCAAAACTGAAAAGTCAAACTGCCAGTTTGAAAGTCAAACGGCTAAAACAGGAAACTGTGGGAAACAGGAAACTGTGGGAAACAAGCAAGAGGAGGTTGAAACCAACTTGGAGGAGGAGTCCCTCTCCTCCAAGCCGGCGCCCAGCCCTAGGCCGAGTTGGGGAGGGACTCCCCTCCCTCCCTGGCGCGCCTAGCCCCTCCACCTATAAAAGGAGGGGCAGGGCCTCCTCCTTGAGACACACAAGTTTCTACCTCTAATCTCCGGTTTAGAGCCGTTTGGTTTAGAGCTTCTAATTACTTTAGCCTGCGGTTTAGAGCCTTCTAATTGGTGTGTCTAATCTCTAGACCACTAATAGCCCTCTCTCATAATCCACCATACTCGCTCCGGCTTAAGGCGAAGCCCTGCGAGATCTCCCCTCTACTTCCGGTACCACGCCGTTGTGCTGCCGGAATCGCGAGGAGAGTACTACAACCTCCGCTGCCTGCTGGAACAAGGGAGAGGAAGGTCTTCGTCGAGTACCGAACGTGTGACCGACTGCGGGAGCGCTGCCGGAACGCAGCGCCGGAAGGATCGTCTACGCGATCTTGAGATCGGAAAGAGTACGACTACATCACCCACGAGAATCTGCTCTCGTTAACCGCTTTGGAATCTTCGAGGGTAAGTTATTCCATCGACTCGTTGCTACAATCTAGTAGATAGATCTTGTCTTGTTTGTTTGTATGCGATAGAAAATTTTTGTTTTCCA
The DNA here is from genome assembly GCA_916181665.1 of Avena sativa. Classification (NCBI taxonomy): domain Eukaryota; kingdom Viridiplantae; phylum Streptophyta; class Magnoliopsida; order Poales; family Poaceae; genus Avena; species Avena sativa. The sequence goes on from OV702282.1 coordinate 296,143,933, forward strand.
TGCTACGAACCCCTACAGTGGTATCAGAGCCGTGTCTATATGTAGATCTGTTGCACGAGTAGAACACAATGGTCATTATGGGCGTTGATGCTTTTATTGTTGATTGCTTCTTGTGTACTTTGTATCTTGCGGTATGTTGGGATGAAGCGGCCCGGGATAACCTTACATGACATCGTTCATGAGACTTGCTCCACGCTTGACATGCAACTTGTATTGCATAAGTGGCTTTGCGGGTGCCTGTTTCTCCTAGCATAGTTAAGATCCAATTTACAACGGGTGATTAACAATACTAGTATCAATGTTGTGGTTTTTGTTCGTAAGTTAGAACGACACTTATTGAAAGCCCCAAACCACGTAAAATATGCAAAGAAAGTAGAGGCGTCTAACTTTGTTTTGCAGGGGTGTGCAGTGATGTGATATGGCCATGATTGTGATTATATATGATGTATGCAATGTTCCTTATTGTAAGTCGGCAACCGGCAGGAGCCATATGGTTGTCTTTAATTTCTGTTAAGACCCGCGTGTCTATTCAAAGTAGTTGTAATAGTTGAAGCCGGTGGACGACAACCATGGAGAAGCATCATTGACCTTGATGCGATATCGGTGATGATGGAGATCATGTTCGTGCTAGAAGATGGAGATCGGAAGCACAAAGAAGAAAGGCCATATCATATCACATATTATGAATTGCATGTGATGTTAATCCTTTATGCATCTTGTATTGCTTAGTAGACGACGGTAGCATTATAAGATGATCCCTCATGCACATGAATTTCAAGTCATAAAGTGTTCACCCTTAGTTAGCACCGTTGCTAAAGCTTGTTGTTTCGAAGCACCACGTGATGATCGGGTGTGTTAGATTCTGCAAGTGTATACAACGTGAGCAAGCCAGATTTGCTCATGCGGAAACTAAGGTTTGATCTTGACGAGCCTAGCATGTACAGACATGGCCTCAGGAACACGGATTACCGAAAGGTAGAGCATGAGTCATATAGTAGATATGATGAACATGTTGATTGTTCGCCATTGAAGCTATATCAACTCTCGTGATGATCGGTTTTGATGTGGTGGATTTGGTTCGTGTAATCACTAAACAATGTGAGGGATATTGTTTTGAGTGGGAGTTCACCTAGATTAATTTAATTATTAATTAGAACTCAATTTATCATAAACTAAATCAAAGTGAATTTGCATAGTTGTTGTAGTCATTGGCATCCGTTTACCACCTTGCGCTTAGTTATAATTGAGATGATAGAACTATAGAATTCTGGTTAGTTACTTTACGAACTGGTATCGTATTGTTTGAAGTGTTAATCTAAAGTTTAAAAGTCCTATTGCAAACTTTCAGTAAGTTCCGGTTACTCCATGAAGTTTAATAATTAGTATTAAATCAAGAGTAACAATTCCAAGTGTTAGTATATAAGTATCATGTTTGTCTCCATGATTCTTGATATTCAAAGGATTCTCTTAATATCAAGGTTATCTAGGATCTGAAAGAGTTGTTTCAGAAACCATGATGAGTGGAAGATATTGTGATATCTGAAACGAAGTTCTGGTTACAACATGATAGAGTATAATATGGCAAAGTTCATGTTCTCATATTTTGATGAGAATTTGCAAAAGGTTGGAGACACTTGTTGTCCTAATCCTCCAAAAGGTTTTGGATAGCAACATTATACTCATAATTCATCGTTATAAGCTAAAAGTAGCTTGATCATGGACGATTCCATGATAAGGGTGAATATTTGATGTAGGTAAAATGTTTACTACACCTAGAGATTACTAAAGAAAGGAATTTGAAAGAACACCAAACATTTGATGATGGTGATCTACTTCAAAGTGCAAGTCCAAAGACATTGGTATTTAACTATACACGCTTTGGACTAAATATCATATGTATGACTCCACTATTGATGTTGATAGATTCTTTCAAACAGAAAAGGAAATACTGAAAGAGAATCTCATAAATATATGGTAGAAAAGAAAAGACTAGAATTGTTCAGTTTAAGTATATAGATGATATACATGTTATGGCTATATTCTTTGCTTATTAAACAATGTGGTTCTTAAGTATTTGATACTGAATTTGTTGGTGTGAATCGTCATACGAAACAACACAATTCATGAACTACAATGGCCTAAGTAACTAGCAAAAGAATATGTGATGATGTTCATCGAGAACAAATAAAAGGTTATTGTGTTGCTCGTTAAACATCAAAGCTTGCCTTCAAGATTTGTTTTTATCAGGTATTATGAGAACAAAAGGGTTGTTCAAATAATTGCCGTAATCCATAAAAGATGGATGATTCACAAATCTCGTTGGAGAAATCACATCCATAAAACTAGTGCTAAAAATGTCGAAAGACAAATTGATTGAAATATCACTTAGGAAGTGATATCGCCGTTTAAATTATATTGGAAAGAAAACATGAAGAAACTCCATGTGGATGGAATTTTGGAGTCTTCTGATTTTTGATCAAATGACGCTTGTGAAACTTTCCTAGAGATAATTAAAACTTCGTTCATAGGCCAAAAGGGAACGAATGACTAGCTTATTGGAACTTGTACATATTGTTGTACGAAATCCATTATGTGTAGTCAAGAGCGATGGATTTCAACTTCATATGCTTTCTCCGAAAATTTGAGTGAATATATGAATATTTACTTAATAAGGATGAAGTGTGAAATATTTGAAAAGTTCAAAGATTTTAAGATGAAGTGCAAAATCATTGTAACAAGAATATAAATAGTTTATGATAAGATCATAAAGGAAGATATTTGAGTTACAAGTTTAGCATAATACCTAAGATTTAAGGAATCGTTCCGTGGATTTGCATTTCCCAAAACACCATAAGGGTATGGAGCGTTCGAGATATGTAATTAAACCTTGTTTGACATGGTTAGATCAAAGGTATAATTCATAAAACTGCCATTATATTTTAAAGATTAAAAGCTTTAGAGATTACCGTTTTTCCACTGAAAAGAGCTCCATCATAATCCGTTGAAATGACACCATATAAAGTTATGGTTTGGGATAAAACCCAAGTTGTCCTTTCTTAAACATTGGTATGCTATGCATAAGAAAGATGTTTGCAACCAAAGTCGGATGAACCTGTCTTTGTATGTTATTTCGAATAACTGTTAAGTACTCCTCCATAACATCGGAGACAAAAGTGTTTGTCACTTAAAACGTCAAGTTTCTTTGAGAAGGAATTTTTCGTGAAAAGTTAAGTGGGAGGACAATAGAATTATGATAAGGTTAAAAGAACCTTAGCTATATGTGCAAAGTTGCGCAGCACCGAAAAGTGTTCCGGAGTTAGCAAACAATGCTCATGGCTCGCGTACTTCAAAGGTTGTGGTCACGGAGATCTAAGTTCCTATTGAAACAAGTAGGTCGGATGAACAATCAAATACCAAGATTTGAGAGTTAAATCATTATTTAACAATAATGATCCGACTACATGCAAAGAAGCGATGATGAGCCCTGACTCCTTCAAATGGCTTGAAGCCATAAAATCCGTGATAGTTCCATGCACGAGAAATCAAGTTTTGAACTTGAAGGACCCTCGAGAAAGGTGTAAGACCTTACAGTTGTGTCTGGATCTATAAAGAAATAGACATGGATGTTTTACATCTATGAAATAGTCGACATGTTGGGAAAGAGTTCACAACAATGTTCAAAGGTTGACTATGACAAGATTTGATCTTTCATAGTGATATTTAGTCTAGACGGATTAATGTAGCAACCACTACATATAATTTGTTATATGGTAGTTGAATAAACAAAACAAGTTCTTCTAATAGAATCGTTACCTAGGACATGTGCATAACACGGTCCATAGGGTTTTGTTAATTCAAAGGATGCTAAAAGCATATGCAAACTTCAATGGTTAAAGTGAGCATCGCGGAGTTGGAATCTTCACTGTGATGAAACTGTTAAAGGAGTTTAAAAGTTCATTAGAGATGATGAAGATGCTTGCATTTGCAAGAAATTAAGTGGGAGCGCTAAGACATGTTTCTAATACATTATGTGGAAGACATGTTGTTGATTGGAAATAATGTATCTTTTATTAACACATATTAAGAATTTCATCCCGATGAAAGACTTAGGCAAAGCCCAAATATTTGGCATCAATAGACGCTAATATGGTTGTGCCAGAAGTACATAGACAAGATATTGAATGAGTTCAATATAGAAACTACAAGAGAGGTTCTTGTCGCACAGAAAGGATTGAATGAGTTCAATGTTGATGATATATTCAAGTGTATTGACATTTGGTAAAGTGAAACAAATAATCAAGTATAGATTGATACTTGATGTATGAAATCACAAAGAGTATTTATATCAATCATACTGTGATATGTACAAATCCAGATATGTCCTATGCTCTAAATGTTGTGAGCATATACCAGAATGATTCGTAAGATGATCATTGGACAATAGTAAGGATATTCTTATGATCTTTTGGAAGAACTAAGAGTATAATATTTGTAGAAGTGACAAATAGATGGTTAGTTCATTGTAAAAGTACTACATTGATACTAGTTTTGTCACAAAGTACAAATTAAGTTTATCTCAATCTAAACTAAGGGTGGCACAATATAATGGAAAGTGAGTTCCATAATGGTTTTGGATGAGTTCCAAAGTTAAGACATTGTGACAGATACTACAACAAAAGGCTAAGTATATGACTGCTATTATAGCAGCAAAAGAGGGCATTTGTGTCAAGTAGTTTGTTATCAAACTAGGTGTAGTTCACAGAGGGATAATACTATGAAGATATATTGTGCGACAATGTTATCAACATGTTTTAACCCCAAAGAACTAAAGGTCACACCGAAAGACCAAATTTATACAAAGCCATCTCATTAGAGAATGAGTGATGCGTAGAGACGCAAAGACATGCAATTTCACACGGACCTAGAAGTGTCAGATCCGGAGATCAGTTGACCACTAGCAATCGTGTACATACAACACCGGAAAGCCATAGGTGTTGAATACACAAAGGTTTGAAACTAGATTATTGACTCTAGTGCAAGTGGGAGACTGTTGGAGATATGCCCAAGAGGCAATAATAAAGTGGTTATTATCATATCTTCACACTTATGATAAATGTTTACATACCATGCTATAATTGTATTAACCGGAAACATTAATACTTGTGTGATTTGTAAACTAAAATAAGAGTCCCTAGTAAAGCCTCTTGTTAAACTAGCTTGTTGGTTAATATATGATCATGGTTTCCTGATCATGAACATAGAGATGTTATTAACAACAGGATCATATCATTAGGAGAATGATGTGATGGACATACTCCTATAGATAAGCGTAGCATAAAGATCAAGTCATTTCAATAGTTAAATTGCTATATGCTTTCTGATACATAGTAACCTAATTCCTTCGACCATGAGATCATGCATATCACCTTTGCCGGATGGATGCTTTGATGACATCAAACACCACACCGTAACTGGGTGGCTATAAAGGTGGCATTGAGTGTTCAGAAAGTATTGGTTGAAACACATGGATCAAGAGTGGGATTTGTCCATCCATATGACGGATAGATATACTCTGGGCCCTCTCGGTGAAATGTCATCCAATTAGCTTGCAAGCATGTGACTGGCTCACAAGGGATCACATATCACGGGAACGAGAAAAGAGTACTTATCAGTAACGAGGTTGAACTAGGTATGCAGAGATACCGACGATCATAACCTCGGATAAGTAAACTATCGTGAGACAAAGGGAAATTGGTATCGTATGTAAGTGGTTCATTCGATCGCAAAGTAATCGTAGAAATATGTGGGAGCCATATGAATTTCCAGATTCCTCTATTGGTTATTGTTCAGAGAAGTGTCTCGATCATGTCCGCATAATTCACGAACCGTAGGGAGACACACTTAAGGATTCGACGTTGTTTGAGTAGTTATGGTATTATGAGAAAGAGACCGAATGTTGTTCGGAGTCTCGGATGGGATCCGGGATATCACGAGGTGATCCGGAATGGTCCGGAGAATAAGATTCATATAAGGAAAGTCCCGTTTCGGAGTTCGGGAATGATTCCGGTGTTTTCATCGGGAATGTTCTAGAAGGGTCCGGATTGTCTGGCACTCCGGGGGGGGGGGGGGGAAGGTACATGAATGTGTCATTGAATGATTGCATCATGTACCAAGTGTTCTTGCTGTTCCAAAATTGAAAAGTCAAACTGCCAGTTTGAAAGTCAAACGGCTAAAACAGGAAACTGTGGAAAACAGGAAACTGTGGGAAACAGGAAACTGTGGGAAACAAGCAAGAGGAGGTTGAAACCAACTTGGAGGAGGAGTCCCTCTCCTCCAAGCCGGAGCCCAGCCCTAGGCCGAGTTGGGGAGGGACTCCCCTCCCTCCCTGGCGCGTCTAGCCCCTCCACCTATAAAAGGAGGGGCAGGGCCTCCTCCTTGAGACACACAAGTTTCTACCTCTAATCTCCGGTTTAGAGCCGTTTGGTTTAGAGCTTCTAATTGCTTTAGCCTGCGGTTTAGAGCCTTCTAATTGGTGTGTCTAATCTCTAGACCACTAATATCCCTCTCTCATAATCCACCATACTCGCTCCGGCTTAAGGCGAAGCCCTGCGAGATCTCCCCTCTACTTCCGGTACCACGCCGTTGTGCTGCCGGAATCGCGAGGAGAGTACTACAACCTCCGCTGCCTGCTGGAACAAGGGAGAGGAAGGTCTTCGTCGAGTACCGAACGTGTGACCGACTGCGGGAGCGCTGCCGGAACGCAGCGCCGGAAGGATCGTCTACGCGATCTTGAGATCGGAAAGAGTACGACTACATCACCCACGAGAATCTGCTCTCGTTAACCGCTTTGGAATCTTCGAGGGTAAGTTATTCCATCGACTCGTTGCTACAATCTAGTAGATAGATCTTGGCTTGTTTGTTTGTATGCGATAGAAATTTTTTGTTTTCCATGCTACGAACCCCTACAGTATCATCAAATATGTCTAACCAAGCATGCTTAGTGCATTGCATAGGTCATCTAACTTTCATAATTGCAAGTGTTAGCTTGCCTTGAGCAGAGCAGTGGTTGAAGTTTTCCTCGGCTTCTTCTTCGTAGTATCCTCCTTCCTCCTCGTATCCTTGGTCGGTACTAGCGTCTATGAATAAATACGAGGTACACAATCACCAAACAATACTTAACTACTTTCAATCATCACACAAAGGTGTTCTATACCTGATCTAGCATCATCACTAACATTACAAGATTAAAGCATTTGTCTTATTTATTTTATTTTTAGAAAAGTAATTTCTACTCATTGAAAAACTACTTAAGATTTAATATTCTCCAACTCAAACATGGGATCATGTTGACACATGTCATCACCACATATTTTAGTCCATGGGAATGTGATTTAAAGTGGTGTCACAATTTAATAAGATTTAACCTTTTATTTTAAATAAATAAAGTGAGTAGAAATGCCTATGTGGCATTCTTTTATTTCTGGAACATTATTTCTGTAAGTAAACCCAAATGTTTTTATATATTCTGAAAGGTATGGTCAATTGTGATTTTTGAGAGTTGGAATCAACTCAAAATCTATTATGGTTGAAATTTGAAAAATGTTTGAATGCAGAAAAGCTTCTGCCTTGTTATTTTTACCAAGGTTGATCTACAGATCCAAATGATTTGAATCCAACAGGCTTGGATTAGGCATTTCAATATCTTTCTCACAAAATTGGTTTCATGAAATTTGGTTCACTTAATCGAGTTGGGTTGATTTTTGAAACTAGGTGCAGAACTGAGTTTGAATCTAAATAGAAAAAGCTAAATCCAAAGGAGTGGGCTGCGCGGGAAGGTTTAATGGGCCGGCCCAGTGTCACTACGCAGCGTGGGGCGCAACTAACAGGGGGGTCTACTGGTCAGTGTCTCATTAAACGCGAAGTGGTACAGGGCGATGTGGTGCGTTGGATTAGAATGAAGATCGACGGCTGAGGGTCGTCGTCGACGATGAACAGGTCACCGGCAAGCTCGAACCCTAGCGGCTCAGTGGGGGTGCATAGGGGGCATACCGGGGCTCCAGTGACGACGGGGAGGTGGGCAAAAGACGAAGTCGACAACGGCGAACTCAGGGGTGGTCGCGACAGCTCCGGGGGTGGACGAAATCAACGGCTCCTTTCTTCTCCAGAGGCGGCCTGCTTCGGCACAATTCCGGCGAGCTGCTGCTCCTCGTGCTCCGGCTAAGGGATGAAATGATCGGTGAGGTGAGGGAAGTGAGATGGTGTGAAGAATTCGAGCGGGGGTCGTCTCCTTTTATAGGCTCGACGGCGAGACCGAGAGGGATGGGCAGGCGACAGTGGCGACATGACTACGGGCGGATAGAGGCATGGCCGAGGTTGGCGATCGACGGCGGTCTCCTGGCGATGCTCTAAGGGTTAAATGCGTGTGTAGGGGCGGTGGCAAATGGTCGGTAACGTGCGGTGCTCTGCGCGGCAGAGGCGGCGTCTTCAACAGCGAGCGGTGGCTGTGAGGCATGGGGCGGCGAACGGAGGTGTCTGGCGTGCTCCTGGGTCATGGCGAAGTGGTGGGCACGGGCTGCGGTCAAGGGGCGGCATGTGCACGCATGCCGGGTGCGGCGCTCTGGCGCATGCTCGGCATGTCGCAGTGGCACTGGGCACGCGGCGTGCTCAGTGGTCCATGGCTTTCCTTTGCTCGGGGAGGGGACAGTGGGTGGCGGTGGAGTGCTAGCTACCTCCCAGACATGGCTAGAGAGGGGGAGATGGTCTGCCGCGGCGGCGACCAGGTTTGGCCGGCGAGGTGGCTCGGATTGCTCACCATTGGTGACAATGGCCAGCTTACAGTGAGGCTAGAGGTTGCCAATTAGGCTAGATGATCTACTAAATGGGTGCTGTGAGCTAGAGAGGGAACCAGTTAGGCCCAAAACACTATTAAAAACAGTGAATTTGATTTGGTTTAAATTTGCCTGCCAAGTGTTTGATAAAATGGCCACAAGAACTTAAGTTTTGAATTTTGAAAAGATTTTTGGTGGGTGTTCTAGGCATCTGTTGAGGATTCTGTGGATGCTTGGGTTTTGAAAATTGAGCTTGTTTGAGTGGTTTTTGAAATAGTGGGATCTTCCCATATGAAATAGATTCAATTTTAAACTGTCATTTAAACTAAGCATTTAAATGTTTTTGCATGATCAAAAAGTGGGCCTTGGTACTTTATTATGAGTACTATCAAGGGGTGCAAAGATCCATCCATGTTTCTGTTAAGTTCTGAAAGTTAGAGATAGCCAAAGTAGGTATGGGGGTTAATTTGGCCAAAGTGACCATTCACTTAATTTGTTTGTTTTGACTTGTTTGTCTTCGGGAAAAGTTTGGGGATTGTTTAGATGATGTTTATTTCACCTAAGAATCATTTTACAAGCAAATAAACACAGAACCAAGGCAATTCAAAAGAATCCAAATTTTAATACACACACATATGAATGCTTTCATATTTTTAATTGGAAAAGTTTTTGTTAACCCTAATTTTGATGATTCTAGTTTAATATTTTTGGGATGTTACAAGAATTGGAACCAAACATGAGAGTTATGCCTTATGACTTCCCACTTTTGTAGCTTGAGAAACCCATTCTAGTTAGTAGTAATGTTGAGATGTTATATCGGTGGAGTGAGTCTCTATATTGTAGTAAAATTTTGTTTGCATGGGTATTTAACTGGGTACAATTTTTTCCAGCTCTTGTAGTTAACCAAGTCTTGCCCAAATTTTTTCTAAACAATTGAAATAAGAAAAAGTCTCCCAAATTGAAGACTTGGGTGTTGTAGTGTTTAATCTTGAAAGCTTATTCTTAGAGACACTTGACACCACAGAAAATAATGATTGACTTGATAGCTCTCTTTGAAAAGATTTGTTCAATTGAATTAATGTTTAGAGGTTTTTGTGAGCATGCCAAAGTTTGACTTGTAAATCATAAGAATGATATAGCTTTATGCGTGTCAAACTTCATGGGATGCCAACAACTCTGCTGGCCTACGAACGATCTTCATGGAGGAAACTCCTAGATTTCGGCTATGAGTTGATTAAACATTTGTAGCAGCAATGCTATAATGGGTAAGATTTTGAGCACTCCTAGGTAGATGTAATATGATGGAATCACTCCTCTGGCTGATATGAGTAATCATTATGCAAAAGGAACAAAAACCTTAGTGATGCCATGAGTGTCCATCTCATCCCGATAAACTAATGATTTTTTTTGGCATGCTCTCAATTACCTAAGAACTGAAATTCTTGAAGGACAATGAATAGAAAAGTAGTTCTTGAAAAGTCTTGATTTATTGATGTGGGAAAATTGAGATACTCTAGTATATAAGATTTTCATGACAAACTCTCACACTCTTAATTTTACATGATTACACCTTATTGTTCAAAGTCAAGCCTATGAGTTAATTACATGACATGGAATAAAGTTTACTCTTTTTGAATTATCCATGCTTATAATAATTTTGTTGCACTATAAGGATTCATGAAACCCGTATGATATGCTTGCCATTACTCTATCTATGCTAAAGTGTTTTAGATTAATAAAGTGGAGGAAACATGAGACTATCAATCATGAGTAAGATCATCATCTCGTTATTTCAGTTTAAATGTTGAGTTCCCTTTTGATTTTGGTCTTCTTTCTCGAGGACGATCAAGTTTAAGCTTGGGGAGGTTGATGGCTATGAAATATAGCCATCCATGTCTCCATTTAAACTACATATTATTCATATATTTGATGAAATATCTCTTTATTTCTTGCCACTAATGCCTAGTGATCAGAGGGGCATGCAATCCTTTCTTGCTATTTTTGCCTGCGCAGATAATGACATATTATAAAGGGAATCACTACATAAATGCCAAAGATACGAGATTTCCAACACGCCAAAAAAAACTAGGAGCCATGAGGAGGCAACTGCAAGTTTAACGACCAACTATACGACCCTCTGTCGTATAGTTGCGACCGTATAGTTTGCACCGACCTCCTTAGGTCAAACCGAACAACTTTCATGAAGGAACCCCTATATAAAGAGTCTTCAGGCGACGAGAAATAGCCCCCCGACTCCACATCATCACTTCTTTCATCCTCAACTCTCCCTGCCACCATGCCGGAGGAATAGATCTAGATCTAAACCTCTAAACCCTTCTCTACCACCATAGCCATCTTCCACCACTTGTAATAGTAGATCTCATTTCCAATTGGCGACATTGTAAGACTATTTATTATCGACTTTATGATCTCTATTACAATGTTTATGATTGTCGATTTCATCTCTATGTGTGAGTAATCTTCCTTGGGCTAAGGGATTTGGCCTAGCCATGTAGCTTTTGTGCATGTTATTTATCATAGATGGGATCATGTATTAGTTTGTATGACTTGATGATTGTAGTACCCTCTCTTGCCTCAATCTAAGGACTTGTCAGGTACCCAAGACCCCGACGATTGATCCAGGTAAAGTGAGTGTGAGTAACGAATGATCTGCAGGATAGGAACCCTACGAAATTTCCTGCACCTCATTAGTAAAACAAAATTCATAGCAAAACAGGTATGGGAGGCACACAAGTTTCGTATTTTTTTCATCATCATTGATTTCCCCGAAAAGAGTATTTAAACCAACACTACTAGAATCATCAAAAACTTCTTTAGGGCAATTATCAGGGATTATAGAATAATTTAAGTCCTCATTATCACTAGAGTCACAAGAATAATAAAGATCAGGAATAGGTGGGGGAATAGGTAGGGGATAAGATTTGAGAGCTGCTTTCAATTTATTCCATTCCTTGATTTGTTTTTCTTCTTTCTCCTTGATGCGTCTTTGATTTCTCTGATACTCTTCATAATTCCTTTTCACTTCATCTGCAGATGTCAGATGTGTGGTAAATTCAACACAAGGCTTCTTATTTTTATTTTCCTGGTTTTATGCTTCATGGATTTACCCTTCTTTCCTGCTTCAACGATGCAACAAGTGGAAGATATGGGAGTAACAGTAGAGGGCTGTTCTCCATCGTTAGTAGAAGAAGTTCTAATATGATTAAAATAATCATCTATGAAAGGAATTGCTTTATAAAGAACATCTCTAACTAAGATATCATCATAAGGAATTTTTCCTCTTCTATTTTCATCTTTAAGAAACTCATTGACCAATTTCTCTAGATCAGTAGGGAGAGGTTTTTCTTCATGCACAATTTCACATTGCCATTGATGAAAATTATTATGTATATCTATTAAGAGTTGCCAAGCTTCTTCCAAAGTTTTTCCAAGGAATGTACCATCACACATCATGTCTAGCTTATACTTAGAAGAGAGATTTAAGCCTCCATAAAAGTGATTCAACAACAACCAATCAGGTAAATTATGATGTGGACAATCATGCATCAGTTTTGAGAACCTACTATAAGCTTGTATTAAATCCTCATTGTTGATTTGCTTGAAATTCAGGATATATATCCTACGCTCATAAGTTTGCTTTTGTGAGAAATACTTACCGAGAAAATCTTCGGAAATATCTTTCCATGAATTGAAGCGTCCCGCGGGATGCGATTTTAGCCAATCTTTAGCTTTTCCTTTCAGGGAGAACCGGAACAGATATAACTTCATCTTATCATTTGTCCATCCATTTTCCTTCACTGTAGAACACAATGAAGTAAATTTGTTAATATGCTCATATGGATCATTGTCCGGATCTCCTGCAAAATCTATTTCCATGATCATATTTATCCGCATAGGATTAATCTCATATCCATCCACATTAATAGCGGGCTGAACAATAGGATCATGTAAATGATCAACACTCACAGAAGCATACTCCGCAAGACTTTTACTTTCCATAGTTCCTATGTTTTTGAATTTCCTATAACCAAAATAAATAACAAGGCTACTAACAAAAAGTAAACTAATTTTTTTTGTTCTTTTCAAATAATCAAAAGTAGTAAGATAAATAGCTATGGTGTTGTGGTGGCTTCCTTTGGCTCCTCCCCTCTTTATATAGGCCTTGGGGGTGCCCTAGGGTACCCATAATACCTTCATATGATTTGGGGGAGGTTCTGGAGCCTTTCTGGGGGAAAATCCCATCGTTTTCGATGTTTTTGGCAACTATATGGCCGGAGCTATACGGGCTCCCGCCGTATAGTTGCTCGTTAAACCTTCTGCCTCCTTTCGTATTTTGGTCGCCATTTCTTCATACGAACTCCGTTTTGGGCGTTCTTCGGCTCATTGGATTCCTATCAAGGAGGGATACAACCCCATTGTCTTGGATATTTATTTTGAGAAGTTGGAAATTATGACTTTTTCAACCTCTCAAATGGCTAAGTCTGGTCCCTGCAGCCCCTCCATATTATGCTCTCTTTGATCCTTTTGCCTTTGTTTGATCCATAATCATCATCAACACCTACACACATATCAAAGACAAGGAAGAGGGATAAAATTATACCTAAATTACTAAATGTGCAAAGGCATAGTAATAGTTAGATGGAGCATGATATGATAGGAAAATGACACAATTTATATAGCTAAAAAGTGTTGTATTATCACAGCCTTTAACGGTCTTGCTCTCTTAGTAACCAGTATAAACCTTATTCATGGGTCTTTCAATCATGTCATATGCTCTAAACAACCTTTGCCTTTCACTTTCCATGGCTTGACGAATCCTCGGTTTCCTACCTTTCAAACACTTTTCCATAGAGCATATGTATTGTAATACCCATGACAACCATTCAGTTTACTCGTTGATTACTAAGTAGAACAAGAGTATCTCATGTCCCCTTGTCATCCTCCTCTTTCCAACTATTTATTTTATAAGACTTCCTATCTCACCACAAATTCATAATGTTCCTTTTTATAAGTGGTGCTCCCCTTGCATGGATCTTTCCTTATTGCAAGTTCAGCATACTGAGTAATTATATGCTTGTAGAACATGCTCAAGTAATTTAGTTCAAGGCAAGATGTAGGTGAAAATCCTACCTATGGTGTGCACATCTGCATGAGTGTTACACTTAAGTCCCAAACAAGAGAATCATGGATGACACCATACTTTATATTTCATTCAAAACCACTCAACTAAGGATACATGATAATGCTCTAAGAGCTCTTCAAACTCTAGAAAAATTGATACCTAATGGATGCAAGCAAAACCTCCTAACGATTATGAACTAGATGCAAATATGATAACTAAAAAGCATAAAGTTTGATGGAACTCCCTCAAGCTTAGAGGTTTGCTGTCGGGTCTTCTTCCTTGTCATTCTCCTCATAATAGGTGTCCCACTCCTGGAGCTTCCAAGGATAGGGCCTCCCATTATAGAAGGACAGTGGTGGATCGTTGAACTTGGTGGAGGCATCCTCGACGATCTTCTTGAAGCGATCTTCATACTCATAGTTCTGGTTTTCCACATCCCACATGAGGGCTTGGAACCTATCCAGTTGTGTAAGGGTGTGCACATACTTCTCAAGATATTTGATCCTTGCTTCATAGACTTCAACCTTGTTCTCCATCTCAAGATTCATGAGGTGATGAGCATCAAGGTTGCGCTCAATCACCATGCCATACCAGAAGACGATGTCCTACAAGACTTGCAGCCTCTCCTCCATGGTGCCCTTGGTCTTGGGGGCCTTCACCTACTCCATGAGCAGCACCCCCTCCTTGAATGTCAACGTCTTCATGGGAGCCACCATAAAGCGGAGGAAGTGATTCACCACACCTTTCTTCTCGGAGTCATCTCCTCCAAGATTGGATCTGGAGCTTGCCATGGCTAAAAGATGAAAGAACAAGATGGAAAAAAGTTCCGCTTGAAAAGACTCAAAGCGATATTAGTTCGACAAAGAGGAGTATATATTGACGATTTTTAGGGTAAGACAAAGCATTGAGGAAGAAACGGAGGCGAAACAGACTTCAGAAGAGGGAAAGACCTTGAGTAGCGCCCAGCCAGGGGGGCACCACCTGGTCTCTTTCCCTCCTCAGGACTCCATTTCGTCCAATTCTTTCACAACACACATTTATTTTCCAAAATAATGACTTTCCTAAAATATTAAGGTATTCTGAGATCGTTACACACCTTTTCTTAACTTATGTGATTTTTTGTATCTAGCACGGGATAGATTTTTGTTATTATGGCCTCCGGGCTTTGGAGATTCATTACTTCAACCCTTTCGGAAAATGTTTGGCCTGTAATATAATGTTTAATATGTTGTCCATTAAGGACATGAGGTTTACCGTTAAAGTATCCATGAAGACGAATGGCTCCGAAGCGGTACACCTCCTACACAACTAATGGACCATGCCACTTTGAAGCTAACTTTCCTGCAGAAAACTCGAAATATGATTTGAACAATAATACTTGATCTCCTACTTTGAATTCCTTTCTTTTTTATTTTCTTATCATGCCAAATTTTCACTTTCTCTTTAAATAGTCTAGCACTTTCATATGCTTCATTCCTCCATTCATCTAACAAGCTTAAATCTAGAATTCTTTTCTCTCCAGAAGTTTTAAAATCAAAGTTGAGTTGTTTAACAGCCCATCTAGCTTTATGTTCTAATTCCACTGGAAGATGACATGCTTTTCCATAAACCATTTTATAAGGAGACATAACCATAGGATTTTTAAAAGCAGTTCTATAAGACCATAAAGCATCACTAATTTTAGTTGGCCAATCAGACCTAGCTTTATTAACTATTTTCTCCAATATGAGTTTAATTTCCCTATTGCTTAGTTCTACTTGACCACTAGTTTGAGGATGATATGGAGATGCAATTCTATGATTAACACCATATTTGGCTAGAGTTTTTGTAAAGACTCCATGAATAAAATGAGAACCAGCATCAGTAATTAAAAATCAAGGTACTCCAAACCTAGGAAAAATGATGTCTTTAAGCATCTTCATTGATGTGGCATGGTCCGCACTTCTTGTTGGAATTCCTTCAACCCATTTTGTGACATAATACACTTCAACCAAAATAAGAGTTTGATTTGTTTTTGATGGGGGGGGGAACAATCCCATATAGTCAAATCCCCATACATCAAATGGTTCAAGAGGAAGTGAATAGCTCGTATGCATTTCATTTCTCTTACCGATATTTCCAATGCGTTGGCATTTTTCACAAGCTTTAACATAATTAGCACAATCCTTAAATAAAGTAGGCCTAGATTGTAATAACTTTGCAACAGTGTGGTCTCCTTCATGATGTACTCCATAAGGGCTGTCATGGCAATCCCTTATGATAGCCTGCTGCTCAAACTCAGGCACTCAACATCTAATAATATCGACTACACTTTTCTTATAAAGAAATGTATCATCCCAAAAATAATGCCTAAGGTCATATAATAATTTCTTTCTTTGTTGGTAGGTGAAGTGTGGTGGCATAACTTTTCCAACAATAAAATTAGCATAATCAGCAAACCATGGTGAAGCTACTCTAGCAGCAGATACATTAATGTTTGCTAGTTGTTCATTTGCAAAACTATCATTAATAGGAATAGGATCTTGGCACGGTCCACTTCAATGCCTCTACCTGAAACTCGGTGTCCAAGAACAACACCTTCTGTCACCATGAAATGACACTTCTCCCAATTTAGGACTAAGTTTTCGTCCTCATAACGCTACAAAACTTTGTTAAGATTGAACAAGCAGTTTTCAAAAGTGGTACCACACATAGAAAAGTAATCTATGAATACTTCCATAATTTTCTCAATATAATCAACAAATATAGCATTCATTCATCTTTGAAAAGTAGAAAGATCATTGCACAAACCAAATGGAATTCTTCTATAAGCATAAGTACTAAAGGGACATGTGAAAGTAGTCCTATCTTGATAATCCTTGTGCACCGGAATCTGTGAGAAACCTGAATAACCATCTAAATAACAAAAGTGAGAGTGTTTGGATAATCTTTCAAGCATTTGATCAATGAATGGTAAAGGATAATGACCTTTACGAGTTGCCTTATTAAGTTTCCTATAATCAATGCACATTCTATAACCAATAATAGTACGTTGAGCAACAAGTTCATTTTCACCATTTGGAACCACAGTGATTCCACCCTTTTTAGGCACACAATGAATAGGGCTTACCCATTTACTATCAGCTATGGAATATATAATACCTGCCTCAATGAGTTTGATTATCTCTTTTCTTACCACTTCTTCAATTCTTGGATGAAGACGACGTTGATAGTCAACAACATGCTTTGCATCTTCTTCCAAGTTAATATTATGCATGCATCAAGTGGGGCTTATACCTTTCAAATCATCAAGTGAATAGCCAATGGCTGGCCTATGAGCTCTCAATACTTCAAGTAGTTTTGATTCTTCTTCATCTGAAAGGTTAGCACTAATAATAACAGGATATATTTCTTATCATCAAGGAATGCATATTTCATGTCTTCATGCAATGGTTTAAGTTCAAAACTAGGATATTCTTTAGGTGGTGGTATTTCTCCTAGATTATCAAGTGGAATATGTAATTGCAGATGTGGTGGTTGTTGAGATAGTATTTGTTCTAAAGCTTCTATCTCTTCATCATCAAATGGATCCTCTTGATTCAGCACATACCGTTCCATCGCGTCCGATGAATCAACTTCCACTGAAGCAAGAGTCTCCACTTTATCTTTAGAGAATTTTTCCTTCTCTAAATGCTTATCAATAAACTTTGAAAATTTAAACTCAAGTCTTTCACCAGCAAATTTAATGAATACTTTCTCTTTTAGCAAATTAATTTCAGCACCAATAGAATGTAGGAAAGGTCTACGAAATATAATAGGACAAAATGCATCTTGGGAGCAACCAAGCATAATGAAATCAACATGATATTTAATCTTCCCAACTAACACGTCAACATCTCTAACCATACAAAGAGGACAAATGTACTCTTTATTAGAAAGTTGGATAGTTATACATGTCTCTTCTATGTTGATGGGATCAATATCATGCTTGATTTCTAGATATAAAGAATATGGAATCACACTTATACTTGCTCCGATATCAGAAATTAAATTCCATGATAACATGAAGTCCCAATAGTACATGATATGATAGGTTTTCCAACTCTAGTGGTGTTACCTTTCATTACCTTGGTAGAATCTTCACATAAATAAACATCACAAGGTATTTCTTCATTCAATTCTTTAATGGAAAAAATTTGATGTTGGACATGAATTTGTTCATATGGTTCATGAAATATTCTAGCAATCTTATTAGTAACAGTAGTGAGTAAATTTTCCTTCACTTTGCTCGGATAAGGAGGAGCTTCAAAGATTTCTTCTATTTTAGGAGATGAGACTTGATGAACCTGTTTCACAAGTTTAGAAACATATGCATAATTTTTAAGAGGTTCAAAAAATACATCAAATCCTTTCTTTGGGATATTAAGATGGTTAGCAAAAGATTTAGCAATTTCTACTAAAACATGAGGGCCAACGCCAAACCTGTTCTTAAGTTCCTCAAATAATATAGAAGTAGAGAAATTATCTACACATGAATATTCTTATTCCAAACATGGTTTATTATATTTTTCAAGATCCCAAGCTTTAGTATTTTGAGAAATAGTTTCCAATAAATCCAATGCCTCCTAATGCTTTCAGGAATACCATGACAAGGATTTTTATGAAGAAGACCCTTTAATCTCACCCAAGCTTGAGAAATAATTTCTCCATTATGAGGCCAAAATTTATGAATATGGTAGTGATCATCATAATCTTCTTTAGGAGTATAATATTTAAGATAGAAAGCCTTTCTCAAATTGTCCCAATCAAGACGATATTTATCATCCAGACATTTATACCATTCACGAGATTTACTAGATAAAGATAAATATAATAGCTTCCTTCTCACTTCATTCTCATGAATTCCTACAAGTATAAATATGAAACATAGCTCTTAAATTTCATATAAATGCCCCATAGCAGTTTGACTTCCATCACCTGCAAATGTTAACTCCCTAGCTTTATTCACAATCCCGATAGGAATTTGATATTCAACTTTTGGTTCAGTAGGCCTCTCAATCTTCTCTTTATCCTTATAATGAAGGTACTCATATAAGGTGAGTTCGAATCCTTTATAGTTTTATAAAGCAATGATAAAACAACAGTACAAAGAAAAAAACAGATTTCAAGTTTCCTTACCAAACAACTTACCAATAGCACAACACTCCTCGGCAACGGCGCCAGAAAAGTGTTTTGATGGATCCCAAGTGCAGGAGATCAATTGTAGTACTTTTCAATAAATAAAGGTTGTCAAACCCACGAGGATATGGGGCTATTGATAAGCAAGTTTGACAAAGAAAATAATAGTAACTACAGTAGATTTGGTGTTTTTGGGTTTGTAGTTTACAAGAATATAAGGTGCTGAAAGTAAATAGCAATAAGTAAATGCTCTCTATGAGAGAAAGCCAAATACTCTATGCAGCAAGAGGACAAGATCAAGTGTGTGTACTTATATGTGACAAGCGTTCCCGAGGGCAGCATGGATTTACTTAGCATAAAAATTTCTACACAATATGGTGAATATGTTGTCAAGTTTCATTCCCTTAGGGTGGAGCCTCAATTGGGTGCATCCATAAATATGAGAAAAATACACCACTTATGATGAGTCCTAGAGCCATTCACATGAACATCTAAGAATCATTAAGACATAATGTTCCACCATAGAAATAAGTTCATTGGTCCCCGACATATAATCCCTCCAATGCAAATCAAAGTATTGGAAAACAATTTCTGTCAATTCTGTCCTTTCTAACCCCTATCATTGCATCAAAGTATTATCCCATGATCCCATATAGGTGAAGTAATAAGCAGTCGATGTTCGAATAAAAATATCATAGAATAATCTAAAAGATAAAATACTGGACCACATACTCATTGCATATAATATGGAAATCATAGCCAATTCATCCTATGCCCTCAGGAACATGGGGATCTACTCACAAGTGGCAAGAATGATATGGATCAGTAGCATATGGAATACAACACAATCTGAAAATATAATCTCTACACCAAATAAATACAAGATGCCACTCACAAACATGTAAATAGCCCTTAAAACAATATCTGGGGTTCAATCAATCACAAACTATGAGGGGAACGAGATGGATCTTGGAGATGGTGCTGGTGGAGATGTTGATGGAGAGGCCTCCCCCTATTCCTAGTAGCAATGGTGATGATGATGGCGTCGATTTACCCCTCACCGGAGGCTCTGGTGCAGCATGATCCGCCCTCTCCCGGAGTAGGAGAGACCTTTCACATCCTTCATCGCCTCTGTAAATTGTGGGAAAAATATGGCATAGGTTTTATGGCGATACAGAGGCATCTATAAAAAGGAGGAGCTGAGGCGATGCTCGTGGGCTAGAAGAGCATGGTGGTGCGCCCAGCAGGGGGCGTGCCACCTGTGCTCTTTCTGGCCTCGTGCCTCCCCTCACTTTATTGTTTGGCCCATAGTCCTTCTCCAGGTGAAAAACTCATCAGTTATTTTTCCTTCGATTTATTGACGTCCAGAAGGTCCTAAAACAGAAAAAGATGAAAAAAGGAGGTTTTTTGCCTCCTAAAAATTAAATACCAATGAATGGGACTTTGTAGGAAAGTCCCATAAATCAACTAAATATGCATAAATAATGATAGATCATGATAAATTATTCTAAACAGTGCATATAAGTGCTAAAAATGATGATGCAAAATGCACATATCACACATGTTTTATTTGTAGATAGATTGACATGTTGGACCCACCAGCAAGAACTTATACACGTGCTGCATCGAGTAATTTTGCCAACTTCGAAACATGGAGGTGTGAGCGAGAAAAAAGTCCAGCATGCTAACGTCTCTTCTTATGAGAGGCTAACATGGGGGACTCACCAACCTGTATAAACGGGTGATGCATCGAGCAACATTTCCAAGTTCAAAACAGGGAGGAGCGAGCGAGAAAAAAGTCTAGAATGCACATGTTTCTTCTAATGAGAGGCTGACATATGAGACCCAACAGCGTGACCAAGCGACAGATTCATCGAGCAACACTATGTAGTTCGGAATAGGGTAGCGCTAGAAAAGAAAAAATTACATCATACACGCGATTCTTCTAATGTGAGGTTGACATAGGAGACCCACCAGCCTGAATAAATGGTTGATACAGCGAGCAATGCTTATAGTTCAGGACATGGTAGCCCTAGAGAAGAAAAAATCCATCATACACACTTTTCTTCTAATGAGAGGATGACATGTGGGGCCCACCAGCGTGATTAAATGGTAGATGCATCGAGCAGCACTATCAAGTTCGGAACATGGTAGCGTGAGCGAAGAAAAAATTCCATCATACACACGATTCTTGTAATAGGAGGCTGACATGTTGGGACCCAGGAGCGTGACTAAACGGCGGATATATCGAGCAACGTTATCGAATTCAAATCAGGAAGGCACGAGCCAAGGAAAAAATTCTATCATGCACACCTTTCTTCTAATATGAGGATGACATGTGGGACACAACATCCTGATTAAAAGGCATATGCATCGAGAAACGCTATCAAGTTGTGAACAGGGTAGCACGTGCGAAGGAAAAAATTCCATCATACACACGATTCTTCTAATGAGAGGCTAACATGTGGGACCCAGTATCCTGACTAAATGGAAGACGCGTCGAGAAATGTTATCGAGTTCAAATCAGGGAGGCGCGACCGAAAAGTATGATCCGCAAGAGACACTGACATCCGGGACCCACACGCCTCAAAGGACTTCGACGAGTCAACATCGCGTGAGGAACCAAAAATCTTGCTTTTTCCACGTGCCCGTCGAGCTTGGTCCATGTTTTTAGCGGTTTCGTCATAGTAGAGGGCCATGAAACCGGAATTTTTTCCATTGGCCACATTCGAGCCAAGAAATTCATTGCGGAAGACGTGCCTTCTGCAATGATCGACGTGCCAAATCATTGTGGATGGAAACATTTCTTGTAGTGGTCACCGCAACTGGTATAAGAGAATTTGCTTTGAGCTTAGGTTGGAAAACTAGTAAAAGGTTATACATGTAGGAGTCTAGGAGCAACAGTAAAGAGTTCTCTAAAATTATAATGAATATTCACATGGGAATATTTCATTGTATATTTTAGTGCAATAATTCTTTATTCTGATGCATTATTACTAATTATAATTATTTTCTATACAGCTAGGATGGCATCGAAGATTCCTAAACAAACTATAGTGAAGAAGGAGGAAAGTCTTGATGACTATCAGGGGTCATTGACCGAACAGCTTTTACAACTGTTGAGGGTTTTCTAGTGTGAGAGCATTATTCCAGTGAGGAGTTACACGTATTATGATGGGCACATGATAGCGAAGTATCGTTTTACTATCCATCTACCGATGAAGCTTGGGCGAAGTCTAGTTATGCCATTTGTAGAAGGTTGAAATCAGTTAGCCGCATATAACATTGAATTAGTGGATGCACTAGCCTCTATCCGTGAGAACAAAGCTGGATATCTTGCAGGAAGCACATATGATGTGATTTCTCATAATTCCATGGGCTCGAAGTTATAATTGGATCACTTTCAATTAGTCCAGGAGCATCCTGTGTTAGCTTCCAAGTTCATGGACCGACGTAGGCTGTTAGTTGAGTCTTTTTGTAACACCCATCGTGTCATAGTGGAGGACAAGGATAGTATGTTAGAACACCTCACTAATCCTAAGAGAAGGAAGGTGTTGGCAGCACAGTTAGAAAATGAAGCACGTGGCGAAATTAGTCAAACATCAAAAGATATTTCCATAGATCCAACATCGTTCACACCATATCCGTATTCACCCGCACGAGAGCCTAGCAATGATCCTAATATAGGAAAAAGTTACTCAGTACCACAGTGCTCATGGGAGCGACTAATTTAGAGATTCCCATTGAGAACTCTGATGGATAGAGATTCGAGTCACCTTTTGGATCTAGTAGGAATCATATGTTATTAGATGATTCTGACAGGGATGTCAGATAGTCTAGTTGGATGGGAGAGAGGTCCTATACTGCTGATAGCAGGGACATAGTAGTTGTAGATGGGCAGGCCAAAGAGGAATAACCTGAGGAGATGGTGTATGAGTCACCTATGCATTATCCTACCCCAGAGAATGTTCATTATCCTCTGACAGCTGAGGACTATCGTACCCAACAGACTACATGGGGAGCGTCAGAATATGTGTATTCTTTTGACTACACTGGAGGTTGGGCATAGGAGACACATGAGGAAGGGAATGAAGATCATGTATCTGAAGAAGTTTCAGATGAGCTGGATGGAGTTGATGCACTTAGGCTAA
This sequence comes from Avena sativa, assembly GCA_916181665.1. Lineage (NCBI taxonomy): Eukaryota > Viridiplantae > Streptophyta > Magnoliopsida > Poales > Poaceae > Avena > Avena sativa. The sequence goes on from OV702282.1 coordinate 296,167,212, forward strand.
GCGATAACTCAAGTCCTGATATTTCCTACACCGAGTACATCCCATATAGGAGGCCAGTTGTTACAAAGACTGTGCGTCGGACTTCATGTCGGCACGGTTGGATTCTAGGCATGTAGAATGATCTCCGCGGCTACCGAGGAGTAGGATCACTCGAGATGGAGGATGTTATGATAGTACTAGAAGTTGGTATTGCATATTTTACTATTTGAGAGATTGTTGTACTTAAATAAGTGGCTTAACGCTCACATGGATCTATAGTGGTTGTATCATACAAGGTTGTAATGGTTTTGTATTAACTATGTTGTTTGTAATGTATAATATCTGATGCATATTTGGATTTGCATTTTGATTTCCATTGCGTGACTAGTTATGTGCATGAAGTTGATCTCAGAAAACATGAGCATGGTGTAATTATGAGTATTCTCTTTGTGCAATAGGACTAGGGGTCATGAAAACAGTAGTAGGACATGAGTCTGAGAAACATCGCCTGGACCACAAGGCAAAATAAAAGGCCGATGAAGACGCCAGAGCACAAGGAACCCAGGAAACATTACCACCACCAATGAGGCCACTGATGGAGCATAATTTCATGTAGTATATGTAGATGATGCAGGAGTCCCAGAACAAATTCATGGAAGAATTACTTGGACGGTCTGGAAACCCAAGGGAACCTGAAGGCCGAGGTGTGAGTCTCTCTAACTTTCAGAATGCAAGGCCAATACCTTTTGCATCAGCTCCGGTAAACTGATACAAACTAATAGAAGATGATGTAAATTACTTATGCTGACTCATACTGTAATAATTTTGAGTGATACTACTCTAATAAAGAATTTTCAAAATAAGCTTAGCAAAATATATAGTATCATTACATTTATTATCCCACCACAAACTTTATTATATAATTTACCCATGTAGCTAAAAGCAACCTGCTGGTCCGCCATAGAAAAATTTGGCACCTATTATCGGTGACACATAATAGCATTTTGGTTCTTTTGCAATAATTGGTAAGTCTGATTGTATAACGATGGCTTGACCATTCTGATCAATAAACTGAAGGTTGGATACTGAAGCAGCTTTTTCAGATGGAAGTGATCCACTTCCCATTGGAGGGGTTGGAAGACTCCTTCTAGCACGTGATTCTCCACCAACAGAAATTGAATTTGCTTTTGTTGCTAATGTTGTAAATAAGTTTGCAGGATAGTATCCGACCGCTGTTGGAGTGTCATTGTTCATGCCGTAGTACACCCACCAATTTTCACTGGTCTTGTCCTATTATTAACAAAAACATGTGGTTAGAATGTTGGATCAATGAAGTTCAAACTAAATATATCTTATTCTATTCAAGAAAACAAAGCATAGTTCCCTTTGTGGAAATTGCACTAACATGGTTAGATATTCTTATTCATGGTTTTAATGAAACTATTCAAACTCAATGTCCGACATAATCTCTAGAAAAGGTATATGATGTGCGTAGAAGATAAACTATTTCTTTATGTTGCTCCATGTATGGTCCTTAGTTTCTCCATTTTTATTGTTCTTCCTTATATGAACTATCCCATTTTTTCTTGTGGAAAAAAAGACAAAAACTTGCTTTTTGCAAGTAATGAGGTTCCTATATTAACCTTATCAAAATGTCCCCAATCAAAGATACCTCTAAGGAGACACTTGACTGTTGGTATGTGACATAGGATAATTTATGCCAAAGTATTACCTAATAAAATTTAGAGTGGAATCAAAAAAGTTCTATATTATCACACCATATATTTTATGAAAGAAATACCATGTGAACCTACACATACAAATTTCATGTATACACGAGTATTTCAATGTATTGAATGTATCATTCCCAAAAAAATCATAGGAAAGTGAAAAAAATCACAAACTAATGTGTGAAGATAGGTTGCCACAACACTGAGAATTCTAGCACGCATGAGAGCTTTCTTGGGACATGGTTGCAATGCCTACCTTAGAAAAAATAGGTGATCATTAATAATATAACTTGTCACTAATTTTAACATTGTTTCCCTTAGGATTGTATACTATTGCAATAACTAATTCCAGATGTAAGCACTAGAGGAAGAAAAAGTTCACAATTATTTCCATTGCCTAATAAAATCTTTTGGAAAAAACTGATGCTCAAGGAAACATGATTTCTTGTTTAATTCCAACTGTGTTTCCTCATTTTTTCTACCATGTGACTAGTTTCAATGGTTCTTTCGTATTGTCGAAATATGTTAGGATAAGGTAATATATGGCCACCATTGAGGCAATCAATATTTACATAAAAATCCTATGTGAAAACTAAAATGCTTAAAGAATAAATCCAGAGGCTTTGTTCTTTTACTTTGGTTCTATTACTATGCATGTGTACACAATTGCCTACTATAAATTCATACACTAATCTTTCACACATACATCTAATAATTGAAACTATTTATTAATTCCAATCACTTTATTCATCATCTTAGAGGATCAACATTGTTCTCCTCAGGGTGAACTATTATATGAGATGATCAACATTTTTTAAATTTTAAAGGACGTATGGAAGAAACCATTAACTTAAATCTTTCTCAAATTTGTGTACCAACATAGTGACAAAATTGGATATGGTTTGCATACCTTAAACACTTTCATGGTAATAGTCTGACTAGACCCACCAGAAGTACAAGCACTATTTATAATAGCACCTGGAGTTATTTTTGATCCCTTTTCTAATTGAAAACCAGGGCAATCCATGTTGTAGCAGCCGGTTCTACCTCCATCTCTCTATTTAGAAGTATAATTTGTTAATGTCATCCAATGGATGATGCAATGTTATATGCTACACAAAAGTAAGGAAATATACAATCCAATGAGTGTAGAAGTGAGTATGTGAATCGCCATATATCTCGGGAGAAACCTACAACATAGGAACAAGGTAGTTAGAAGTCTATAAAGTAACTAGAATAGCAAAGGATTTTTATCATGCAATTGGAAAGTTGGGAATTCTTTGAAGAACCACTATAGAATGTATGCTTCTTTGTAGTATGCTAAATAAGAAGAGCCTTAGTTTTAGCTATTATAGGATTATATGTATATGTCTTACAAATGGTGAAACTTATTGCTTCCTCGAATTTTCAATAATATATATTTTATGTTCAAATATATTTATCGTCTTATTCCATGCATATAACTAATTAACAAAGTGTTTTTACCACAAAAGAAAGGTCTATGGGTTGTGGTGCCAGGTGGAAATGATTGAGTTTATTTTTTATTGAGAAGAATAGAAACTGCTGATGTGTAAGTGAATGTCTATCCTCTTGGTGTTGAGTATGGTGATTATGTTAGAAAAATTATGTTGTTGGTTTAAACTCCATTAGGTCATAACCTCACGGTCACAACACTTCACATAGACAAAAGAGTGTTCAATACATGTGATGGTCATGGGAAAAAGTGACATCATGGTACAACTTGGTACATATATGGGGAAGGTATGATTAAGTTGTATGGAAAAGTAGCATATATCTAAGAGCCTAGCGGGAATAATCGTAGTGGTGGCTGGCGGTGGTGATCATCTTTATAACCACATGAAGGACACTTTTAGCATTATTTTGGGGGATTATTAGGTACATGTATCTACCTTTCATTGATGCATATATAAGATCACGATCTATCTTTATATATCTGATGTTTAATTTTGAGACGATCAAAATGCAGGGGAAAACCCTAACATTTTTCATAGGATTATTGTGACCTTGAGATAAGAAAGTGCAATAGATTCACCTAACTAGACTGAGATATTTAAATAGAAGCTATAGATGATGAGTCTTGGTGACTCAACTTCATCCAAATGATTCAAAAAATTAATAGGATGCAACAAACACCAAGGCAATATTGGTGACTAGATATATGGGACTCAGTTGAGGTACAATGTGACTCTAAATTTACCTTGGGAGGAATATATGATAGTAGGATAGTGAAAATGGAAAAAAAGTGGTAGAGTTATGCAAGCCATGATATATACTATGGAAAGTAAAATGGAATCCCGTGGTCCTTCAACAATCTAAAGGACCAATCCATTTTGAGTCCATAAAGGAAACTAGTGATTTCATAGAGGCATTTCTGGTATCTTCAAATTTCATTATATATAAATATTTTCACACAAGAAAAAGAGTTTCATTCAAATAGAGAGCATTAGTTACCATCCAGCCAACACGAATAGAATTGTAGCTTTCTTTTGACCAATTTCCAACATTGGCAACCCAAATTGAAGATGCGCTCATTTGTCCTCGACTTATATTATAACCATACACATCTATGGTTGCAACAAGTCCATAGTACTCATCATAGGGCTTTCTAGGAAATGATGCATGTGCTGCAAACTGCGAAGTCATAAAAACAATTAGGCTTGTATATATTGCAAGTAGCATATGTTGAAAATTATTTTTAAAATTATTATAAGTTTAATATTTATTCGAAACATATTAGATGAAGTCTACATAATTTCCTCATGTTTTTTGTTTCACTTCTAGGAATCGAGGAAACATGGAGAAAAATGCTCTGGGTGGAGTGATGTACGAGTTAACAAATATGGCATCAAATAGAGTTGTGAGGTAGGATTACTGATGTGTGGAATAATAGATATTATGTATTAATTGTGTATTTGGATTAGATCAACCCTTCTTGTACTAGAAGCTGAATCATATGGTAATGCAATCCATTTTAGCAGGATGAAACAGATACTCATTAGTAAGTTTACTATGTACTAGTGAAGGGATAAGGCAAGTCGTGCATTTACCTACTTCATTCTTCAAAATAAATCATAATACGAGGAGTGATATGATCCACTCCTTTAACGAAATACAGGATTGGTATCTTGAACCCAATGAAACTTTGAGAAGCTAGTGAACCCAATTGGATTCTCCTGGAAATTTAGAGGTGGTGCCGAAAGATATGGAGTACTTTGCTTTCAGGAAACATAAGGTCATTTTTGTAAGAGAAGTTCATTGCAATGTTGTGTGGAATGGAACTAAAACAAGATTGCCAATAATTCTATGAATTAATTGTATATATTTGAAAAAATTCTCAAAAAAATTATATCTAGCACTTTGTTCTATAACAATTGAAGAGGATTAGGAAAAAAAGTGTTTCCTTTATATACTTTTTATATGCAACATAAGGATTCTTTACTTGTATATAACATACTATCCATGAAGCTTTAACGTATACTTTACATGTGCACTCATAGTAAGCAAGCAATGCTTTAATTGTAAACTTAAAAGAAAATACACAATATATTAGCCATGTTCAACAAAATTCATAAGAAATTAATCTTCTAAAAAAATTTGCATCAAAGAATGAAACTCACATATACCACATCATCGCTACTATCTTCTGATTCGTACCCACGTTCGGCTGACGCCTAAAAAGAACAAGGAAACTATCCTTAATTATTAACCACATTTCTTACCTTTCTATATAAATGAATCTATGCCTTTCACAAAAATATACAATCCCCATAGTGACATAACCTCTCTTAATGCATACAATACATATGAATCTTGAGAACTTATCACAATGCGATGAAATAAGAGCTTGAGAAATATTAAAAAGTTTACACCGAACTTCTTGATCCCATGAAAACATTTTTCTCGAGACTAGTATAATAAATAATTCTCTACATAAAAATATCCAGAATTATGATTTTATTTCAATACGCACTTTATAAAAAGAACTTCCAAGATAACATAAAAATACATATCTCATGGTAAGAGTTAGTTATTTGGGAATCACAATCCAAGAAAAAATGTATGGAACTATTTTACACGTAGGAAATAAATGTGAGTCAAGCATTCATGGATGGAACTAATTATATATTGATATACAATATGATATTTTTCCAGAAACCACTACTTCTTTATATGTACATCACGTATATATGCATGCAAAGACATATATGGTTAATGAAATAATTATTTACTTAGTAACATAACCCAAAATAAAATATATGGACGGATACGGTTTGCACTAATCAATATTACTTTGGAAATAATTATAGATAATATCATGAACTAAATAAATATTTGAAGGAATAATATGATAAGTAATTCATTCTTAACTTATGTGGTAACATAATACAAACAAAAATATATTTAACAATATCATTTCCCCACAAGAATTTAGTGTGTATAAGAATTTGGAAATATCTGTTAGATAATGGTATAAACCATAACAATTCTAAAAGGATCTAATGTGCTAACTATGAAAATATTGACATGATAATGTTCCAAAGAATTATACCTTTTTCTTTTAAGCCTGATATGTACATATATAAAGGAATAAAATGTTATGGACTATTCATTAGTAATCATAGTCCAAAGATAATATAATGAAGGATTTTTATTTTGGAAATAATACTGGAAAAGAACAAGATCAATAATAAATGTAAAACATACAATTTTTTTATGGAGGAAATCCTACTATAGGCAATTTACCTCAAATTCGGTCACACAATTGTTACAGTATTTGATATATGAGAATTTGTAAAAATATGGGTATCCAAAAGTTGAGGGTTATTAATAGATTAAAGTTATATCCTTCAAAAATTGCTATTGATACATAAAAAAATCTGAAAATTTATGACCAAAATTATCGTGGTATACCTTGTTGTGGAACCAACATTGGATCCCACAGGGTGAGGCTAACCTAGACTATGGAACAGACGTGGCAATATCCAATAATAGATCCATATCGCATAAAATTAAGCAACATGATCCATTTGAATATGTATAGGTATATTTACTATATATATAGGTAAATTAAATATATACATAGGAAACATATATGGCCCAACCAAATTAGCTAGCACACAAAAATAAGGGTTGACTTAAGGTATTTAAGTGGTTGAGGAAAAATATTATTTATTTTACTATGTAGTTCCCTCTTATAAGATGTTTTAGTTTTGAAATTCATACTTGACATTTTTCGATCAAAAAATGTCAAAAAATCATCAACATGTGAAATACTAAATACAAAATAATGAATATATATGATGAATCTAATTTTACTAATATGGTACTATAAATGCTAAGAATATTTTCTAAAAACTTGATCCAAGATAGTCATGATTCAATTTAAAAAACTAATACACATTGTAAGAATAAACAGAGGTAATATTTATTTCTGATATTCAAGAAAATGATTGTTTAGTTGTATAGAAAAGATAATGATGAAGTTTTGATGTGTACTTTGTCTATCCAACTAACGAATTTTAAAGAACGATGTGCATAATATGTTACCCATGTATGCCTGATTCATAAGTAATTGATCTTGTACAAAATAAAATTGTTTTCAAAAGGGAAACTCACATAGACCACGTCATTTTTACCACCTTCATATGCATATGTGTGTCTTGTTGATGCCTGAAAAGGACAATGTATCTGTGTTCAATGATTACTCCTAGTATTCACCTTTATACATGAAATTCCCATTATATTCACAAAAATATAATTAACATGCCCCATAAAAGTAACATAATTTGTATCCCTTAATGAATATATTCTATTTGGAATATGAGAATTTATCACAGTGCGATGAAAGCACACTATTAGTTTTGAATTCGGGAAAACTTTGCACTTACATTCTCAATCATGTGACAATGTTGACATCCTTCATTTTTATGAGGGGGATATGCAATGGCGAAAAGTATGAGATAGACCAAAGTAAGTCTTGACATCATGGAATGTCCAAAAGCAAATGTGATTTTTCTTTAGACCAATGATCTCTATATATAACATCTATGGAAATATTCAATATATGTATGGCATGATAAGAGTCATTTATTTAGGGATCAATCCAAGAAAAAGATATGGATGGAAATATTTTCCATGTAAGAAATAAATGTGATCACAAACATTTATTGAAGAAACTTAATGTTTCAAATATATGATCATTTCATTAAATATTAGATATTTCTAGAACTCACAACTTATTTTTAACGCAAGGATATATGATCATTTATGTATAGAAAATAAGTCTACATAACCTCCCTAACTATCGACTTTGGGACACTAACACCCTCAAGTTTGGATTGGGGCACTTAACCCCCCTAAGTATCAAATACAACGCAAATGACCCCCTTGGATGGATGATGGCAGTATTGGAGGGTGGTTTTGTTGACGTGGAGGGTGTCACTCAGGGAGGACCAGCCTGGGTGGGAAAAAATGGTCCGTCTTCCCTAGAAAAAAAAGGAAAATCGAGTCAATTCGCCTTCTCCCTTGCGATATCGACGAGCAAGGCGTATTCGGCAGCGACGAAGTCACTGGACTTGTTAGGGAGTCGCCTCGAGGCTGCACAGGCTAACCATGCACCGACGGAAAGCGATTCACTAGCGCCTACGCCACAGGCTCCCGTGCAGAAGATTTGCACAGAGCAGCAGACACGCTTCGTCTCATCAATTGGTTCGTCACAGCTAGGAACGAGGGGCAGGTAACCAAATACTGGAAAGTGAGGCGATGCGCTGGTGTTGGTCGTCGTGGAGATGCGCATACAAAACCATGAGGACGTCGTTCCATACTAAATGGAAGAACTGAGTATGCTAATATCACGAGCGCACCTTTTCATCTTGATGGAAAGAACCAAATCATACATGTAAAATCAAATCGAATTGACATATGCTAAAAGGTACTTGTCATGTGACCCTCTAGACACATACACGGTGGGTGCGTCACGGCCGGATGCGCGAGGACGTGGCCCCTAGGTGCCCCGGCTTGAGCTTGTCTGCAGTGTTCGCGACGATGCTCATGGCACAACATCGACTCCGCCGCTATCGGCGGGAGCTCGAGCATGTGCACCTCCCATCCAGGTATGGCATCGACTCTCGGCATTATCGGCGGGAGCTCGGGCACGTGCACCTCCCCTTTCGGGCACGACATCGACTTCAGCGCTATCGGCGGGATCTCAGGCACATGCACCTCCCCTTCCACCTCGTCGAACTCCACGGTGACCACCTCGTGTAGAACGGGCAGGTACATCATGAGTGCGACCATGGCGCTGGTGTACAAGCATGATCGTGAGCATGGAGCCGGTGTACGAGCCTGAGCGCGAGCATTAGTGCTCTATTTGCGTAGCTGCAACAGTTCTATGGCGGGCATTCCGAGTCCATGACGGTGGCCCTCACGGTGTCCACGAGCAGTGCCGGACTGTGCCGGTGGCGAGGGAAGCGAGGAGCGGGGGTGTCAGGCGGCAGGATCCATCCTGGCAACAAGAAGGCTGGCCGGGTGGAAGTTTTGAATGGACGGATTTTCGGGCCACTGTTGTCCGGGCGGTGGGGGAAATCGCCATGGCCGCCCATGACCTCGAACGGTGGAACTCGTGACTGTGAGCAAGAATAGTCATAATTAACACTAATCTCCACCGTGGCAAAAACCACTCTCACGTGGACCAAAACAGCTAGCAAAACTGCCATCAGCCATCAAGGGGGTCATTTGCCTGTTATTTGATACTTAGGGGGTTAAGTGCCCCAATTCATACTTGAGGGGGGTTAGTGTCAATATATGTATGACATGATAAGAGTCATTTATTTAGGGATCAATCCAAGAAAAGGATATGGATGGAAATATTTTCCATGTAAGAAATAAATGTGATCGCAAGCATTTATTGAAGAAACTATTGATGTTTCAAATATATATGATCATTTCATTTAATATTAGATCTTTCTAGAACTCACAACTTATTTTTAACGCAAGGATATATGAACATTTATGTATATGATTTATATGTGTATGAAAAATAGAATAATGCAAGGAACATTTATTCACTAATATAATCCAAAAGATAAGATATGGAAGGATATAGTTTCCACTACATAATTCAATGTGACATTATTTTTAAAATGTTTAACTTATTTTAATATAATCCAACTGAAAAGATATTCGAGGACATAGTTTCGGCACAATAATTTAATGTGTATGAGAAATCTAAAATATACATGATATAATAGCGTAACCAAAAGCACCTCATAATGAACCGACAGTGTCCTGGTATTTTGCTTGGATCCGTATTTCTTATGCGAGTGCATCTTGGATGCGCCTTGTATAAGCTACATATGTGAATAATGCGACTTGCATATGTAGCTTATATAGCTTATACAAGGCAAATCCATAATGTGACTCGCATAAGTATACATATGCGTCTCAAATAGCAATTTTGAAATTTAAATTTTACAGAACCACAATACGGTCAAGAATACACAATACACAGTTATTATACAGTCCAGAATACACAGAATACACAGTTATTATACCAACACTAATACATAAGAAAGGCTTATATATATATTCTCCAAACTATTCATAAGAACTTGAAGTTCACTAAACAGGATATCAAAAGCAACCAGACAGTACAACTTGAAGTTCATTACATGTCCGACTACAGAAAGTTCACTACATAGCTACTCGGCCCTTTAAAGGATCAGCTTGAGACCGTTCTGCGAGCACCCATGGAACCAGAATAGGAAAACGTCACCCTCTTTAATCTTGGTCTTCTTCACCCTCTTTCATCTTGGTCTTCCTTGCAAAGTACTGCATAAAATCAACAAAAGGAACATTAATTTATAGAAATAGAGGTGATCGAGGCATGAAAGCAATAAACATAGATGTGTCTTGTGTGCACAAAAATGGAGGCGTGATTGACAGAAATGCATACCATTTTGCGCATCGTCTCTCTATGTGTATATCCTGAATAGTGCAAACATAGATTTTTCTTGTTGATCTCTCACGAGCTACCTCCTTCAGAAAGTCAACTTGTGAACTGTCCAAAGACACACGGTTCGCAAACACACAACATTTATCAAATTTGAATCTCATTGCCTTTACTCTCGGGCCTACATGTAAGAGACACATACTTAGCATGTAAAAGACATATACATAGAAGAGACATATATACTTAGCATGTAAGAGACATATACATAGAAGAGACATATATACTTAGCATGTAAGATACATATACATAGAAGATACATACTTAGCATGTAAGAGACATGTACATACAAGATTACCTCGAATGGCAATAGCTCTATCTTCATGAGCAGCATCACGCCGCTTAGCAACAGCGCGTCTCTTAGCAGCAACACGCTTGCTAGCACCAGCGCGCTTCCTAGAAGCCGCAGCTTCACGGAGAGTGCGCCGCATAGCAGCCGCAGCTTCACGGGTAGCCGCTTCATCATCAGAACTAATGTCGATGACATCGACATTTTGCGCAATATCGACATTCATGTCTGCAAACATCAAGAAAAACACAAACAGAGACTTAAGAAACACAATCATTATTCTTTTTAGGAAATGTTTGTATTTCATAAAATGATTCACTTATTCATGATTGGAGTGTGTAGAGTGGTAGCCCAGTAAGCATTATTTGCTACTGGAATCATCTACAAGAGCAGATTTTGAAAGCATGGATTTCATACAAAATCATAGGAACTTTGCTTGGAATATTTGTATTCATATTTGAATATCTTCCATGTATGAACATATTATTGTGGAAGTTACCTATTTACATAAAAATCCATAAAATGAGGTAACTACAGAAGGTTTTACTCTGCTAAATATAGAAGGTCATATAGTAACCATTATACTATGATGGATGCATAAGAAATACAAGTAAAAAAATAACACGGATTTGATGCATGCAACTAGTTTGTCCATGTTATGGAGTATCATACATTTGATGCATGCAACTAGGTTGTCCATGTTTTGCACATACATGTTAAATACCAAATCTATATGCTCATCATATATGTTTTGTCCATCATCGGTGGTATAATATTAAGAGTTTATGATACCCATCATAGTTGCCATTTTTAATATAAAATAACATTAAAGCGAGCTTCTAGGTTCATTCTGGTAAATCTATATGGCATTATGAATTTCATTGCACAAAGTACTATGATGGTTGTGGAAGAAGTACTAGTAAGGAAAAAATAACAATTCACATGTAGGTTAGGGATTTCAGAACTCATAGATCTAGCTTAGGAAAAACTAACAATTCACAATGTACAAAGTAAGTAAAATTTTCAGTTTAGGATCGGATCCAGAGATTTCATAACCGGAGCTATATTTTTTCCCTTAGATCTAGCTTGATATAATGATACATGTAATTGCAATGATCAAATTTTGTGTATGTGAGAAGTTGAGAACCTTATTTGATCAAATATTGAAAGCTTTTAATGTCCAGAACCAACTATGTTTGTATATGTAAACTTTATAGGGGAAGTTAGTTACTAGAGAGACAACTCAAAGCATAAATAAACTATCATATTTTCATGCAGGAATGTTTTACATATAGCAGTATTCAAGACATGCATACACAATGCAAAGCCTAATAGTAAATGTGATTCTAAACTACACAACCTGCCACAAAAATAACTTGACTCAACAAGTCAGCAATGTAAAAAAACGATCTGAGGATTTTCTATTGCCCCCATCCATTTTCTAAGATGCAAGATAGGAGCGTCTCTGAAATTCACATGCAATTCAACCTAAACTAAACCAAATTCTCACTAGAAATTCAACCTAAACTAAACCAAATCCTAAACCGAAACTAGCAGGGGAGGGAGAGGGGCGGCTCACCTGCGCGCGGACTCGACGGCGTGCACGGTTTGGCGATGGATGGCTCCTCCTTCAATGCAGAGAAGCGGCGGGCAGGCGAACCCTCCTTCTTCTTCGATACAGAGAAGCAGCGGGTGGGAGAACCTTCTTCTGGCTTCTCCTTCGTGAATCGGACGGTGACGAGCAGCAACGAGCAGGAGCTTGCGAGAAGAGAGAAAGAAAGGGTAACAAGATCGAAGTCGATGCGCGCTGACCTTGGGTCGATGGGGGCAAACTTACGCGAGTCGCATTCATCAACATGCGACTCATATAACTCTCCATGCCCTAGTCAAATAGACTACACATGCAATGTTCATCACAAAATATTTGCTAGCTCACTGGCTAGACACCCAGTCCCTTGACACCTAGGTTTGAATCCTGCTGGTGGCCACTTTTTTGGGACTAAAAAAACAAATAGAAACAATAAAATAGTCTAAAATTAATATGAACTATAAAAAATAGTCTAAACCACTGCGTGAAATTAACCGGAGTCATTGAACTACGCGACTGGCCCCACACAACTTACCACAACTGGGACACACAACTTACTCGAGGCGCATCTGCCCCATATGCGCCTCAAGTATTTGAACTACACGAGACGCATATGGAGACGATGTGCCTCGAGTAAGTGAGGGAAGCCAGATCTGGTCCGTACATGCGATATAGGATACACACCGTTTAGACATGCGCCTCAAGTAATAATATACAGGAGGCGCACCGTTTAGACAAGCGCCTCGTGTATTTAGTGGAGCCGCATGTTTTAGGGATGCGTCTCCTATAAGCATGTCTTCTATAGGCTTTTCCCTAGTAGTGTCGATGCCCCTCTTATTGAATTCGGGGCCGAAGAGCACCTGCCGCACGAAACGACCACCGCCGCTTCCACTGCGACCTCCTCCTCGCTGTCTAGCGTCCCGCCGCCTCCACTCGCCATTGCTATTGCGGGAGCGACAAAGTAACTGAAATATGCCACTCTCCACTGAGCGACGAGGGGACAGAGGTTGCTCTAACGACCGCTCTCATTGCGCGCCCTCACCCTCACGGCCGTTGGCTCTCTCCGTCAAGTCCGTGCCACGTCAGCATTGACGACGCGACCTACCTGCCAGGAAGGTTGTTAAACGACTAAATGTATCAAGTTAGAGTTTTATGTCACATCCCTACCATAAAAGTGGTTTTTATGTGAAAAAACTCTAAGATGGTAGTTTTTTGAGAAGAGTGGCACAAATGTGGTACTCTCTTTGACCCATATTAGTTGACTTAGATTCTTCTAAATACGAATATATCTATCAAGTTTTAGTGATAGATACGTCTGTATTTAGATAAATTTGAGTCAACTAATATCGGTGGGAGGAAGAAAGGAGGTGGCTATTCGGCTCACAGGTGCATTTGCACCTATTATAAAAAAAATATTTTTAAATGTCAAAAAATTCAAAAACAATTGTCTATGTATACATCCGAACATTTGTTTCTTCATAAGTTTTTGGGACGCAAGAAAAGACAAAAATGTCCTATAAATAGTCGTACTTACATGATATTTTTATCTTTTTTATACATGACATATAAAATATTTTTCATCCCAAAAATTTATAAACAAACATAAAATGTTGAAATATACATGTAAACATATTTTTCAATTTTTTTGACATTTTAAAATATGTTTTCTTATAATGAATGTATTTGCAGCCGTGAGCCAAAATGGATTTCCCGTGGGACTGGGAGGGAGTAGTTCATTGTCATTTTCTCCTCCCCTGCCCCTTTCTGTCCCGCGCGCCTCCCACGCCCGATCCCCTCGAGACCCCCCTCGATCTCCTCTGTCAAGGCTCGCCGGCAACCTCCCCCACCAAGAGCTTCTCCGGCCACCTTCCCTCCTCCGTCCTGCAACCACCGCCCTCCCTTCCCCCACCACGTGCGCGCGCGATTCCCCACGAACACCGAACCCGATCCAGCAGTGCCGCCAAGTCCTTGCCGCCGGCCACGCATGCTACCCTGACCAGCAGTGCCAGTGGCCAGGTGTCCCTCCTCCGTATCCCCTCCGCGTTCTTCGCGGACCAGCAGACACGAGGGAGGGGCGAGAGGACCCACGCCGGCCGGCCGGCCGGCCGGCCGCCCGCCCGCCATGCTGGCGCTCGTCTCTGTGGTGGCCGGCCGAGTCACGGAGAGCGAGCTAAGGGCACGGGATGCGCGGAGCTCCAAGGGTGATCCTTGTTTCTGCGGGGAGGAGCAAGACGGCGACACGGTGGCTCTTGGGGACGTCTGGTGACCGCGGCCTGCGGGAGGGCGGTAGAAGGTTGCGGCGGCGCAGGCAGGGAGGCGCGGAGGAACTGACGCCGGTCGCCTGCCCGGGCTGCTGTTTCCGGGGTCGAGCAGGAGCTGCAGCTCCGTTCTGCTCCAAGGGCCTCTGCAAGGCCAGTGAGGACACAACTTCAGCCTCGGAGCCAGGGGCGGCAAGGTCTGCCTCGTCCGCACCACAGGTATGACGCAAACATGCCCAAGATCTTGCAGAAACTTATGTATATATGGATCACATTATTTCAACGTGCGCTCTTGAATAATATTAGCCTATTAGTTGTCATGTTTTAAAGCTTTACATTGGTGTTCCAGATTACCATCTATGTATGTAGGTGCATAGATATAACTGTTTCCGAATGTGCACTGTCATGTTCAGCACATTTTGGAGTAAAATGCTACTGCACGTACTCTGATATGCGATATTGCGATGCAGTTTCACATTATAGCTTCCATGTGCATATAGATATAAGATAGCTCTTCTACTGTTGTCCATGTTCACTACCTACTCTGTCATGCTCTATGAACCTGACATCGAAGCCCGTTCTGGTTGCATAGATGATTGATATTTGTTGTCGTGTGTGTGTGTGTGGGGGGGGGGGGGGGGGGGGGGGTGGGTGGGTGTGTGTGTGTGGGGGGGGTTATACGTTTCTGATCATGTCATCTTATTTTATGTATTAATAGCTTCATCTCTGTCCCCGAAGACATACCAAAGTACTCAAAATCCCCTGCAATTTTGATCATGGTTTTTAAGGTGTCGCCAAGGCGTCGCCTAAGCGTCGCAACGCCCCAGGACTGCAGAGCGTCGAGCTCGCCTTAGGATTCTGTCTAAGGCGTCGACAATGCGGGAAACTGGAAGCTTTGCCTGGTTCTGGACGCCTTTGGCAGGGGCGAGCGGGAAACAGACCTGGCGGGCGGCATAACAGAAATTGGGCCGAAATTGGAGGGAACTTGCGGGACTAAAGAGAGAGAAAAGAGAGGGCAACTAGTGCTCCTCTCAGGCGAACAATACCTCCTCCTCCACCAGCTTCCTCCCTCCTCCCCCCCCCCCCCCCTTTCTCTGGCCAAGCATCTGGGCCTCTCCTCCCCTGGCGCAGCGCAAAAGGTCTGCTCCTTCACCAACATTTATTCATGATGTTGATGAAGAGATTGAAGACATTGAAGAGGATGACCAAGAACAACACTCAAGTATCCCCAATGGAGAGGATAATGATTCACTTTCTTCAAGATGTTGCTGATGTGACTGATGATGATGAAGATCCAACTAGTGCTGATCAAGATGGAGACAACACAAATGCTACCATTGATGAGTTCGATGATGGCTTTGTTTGATTGAGACTGGCCCAGCCTTGCTTATGATTTGATTGTGTTGTGTGGAACCTAGTTTATGTTGTTTGTTGTGAACCTAATTTATGTTGTGATTGTACTAGCAAGAACTATTTATGTTCTGGACTTGCATTGCATTGGATGGACTGGTTATGTAATATGTAATGCACTCATGTTTGTCATCTTGTTTTGCACTTATACTCTAATTTATTCTCTGTTTTTTACCAACTGTGGTCTGTTAAGTCATGTTCTAACCATATATGTTGACGTTTTGCAGATTTCTGTTGTGGAAGATAGAAATGGGAAAAAGGACGGGAGATATGGATGCTACCTGGGCTCAACAACAAGGCAATTCAAGGTACTTATGTCTAAAACTGGCTGCCATATTTGTTCTGCCTTAATTGTTTAAAATGGACTAAGGCGTCGCCTCGCTTCGCGCTTTGAGCGCCTAGGCGTTGAGGCGCCCCCCCAGCGCCTTAAGTCGCCTTAAAAACCATGATTTTGATTCTGACCATATCATTTTTTGTGAGAGGGTGTTGTCTTGGGATTATCCTAGAATACTGAAGTTGTTGAGGAAATCTTGTGCTAGTCATATTATAGATAGATTTGTGCTTTGGACTACATCCAATATGCTGCAGGTTAAATTGCCATGATGAACATTTGATCCGTAATGACATAAAAGTAGAATGCACAAATATGTTTGTGTTACTAGTATGTGCTCTAAGGATTTGCTTAGTGCAGTTTTTTTTTACTTCGTGTGTTTGTCTGGTGAAGATATCTTGTGGCAGCCATATTTATAGATCCATGGTTTGCACTAGTCAACTAGATCTACTTTGATTGCAGAATAAATTGCCATGATAATAAGAGTAGAATGCCCACATATGTTTACAGTTACTAGCTGAACGTGCTCTAATGAATAATGAATTGCTTGGTTGTAGCTGATTTATTTTGTCTGTTGTTGCATAAATCTGTTGCACCTGGATCAAATGTTGCCTTCATTTGCTTATTGTTGCCTGGACATGCAAGTGTTATAGGCCACGGAGGTCATACCTGTTGCTACTTGAAGCAGTTAATGTTTTTTCTCTCTTAACTGTAAGTTCTTATTTGTTCGCAGTGATGATGACTATTTAGTTGATAGGTTTTAACTTCTAAGAAGTCGATCTCTAGTTTGTTGTTATTTCTAGGTCTGTTTATAGACTGTTCTGTGTGTGATCTGCTAGTTAGTTCTTATCTCAATTTCAAGATGCAATGAAACATTAATGAATTCTGTTGGTGAGATGCATTTTTCTTTTGCAAAGCATGTAATGGATTAGTTCTTGGTTTGGCGTGTAGCTCATCATGTCATGATCCGGTATTAGTGTCTATGTATTGATTCGCCGTGTTTAAATAGTAGTGCCACAGCCACAGACGATTGGAAACTGGAACCTAATTTAGTGTTGGACATAGCTGTTAGGTTTAGGCACCGAGTCATTTTGCTGCGTTGCTAAGGGATCAACCTATAGGACTATAGGAGGTAGCTACTTTGTGGCGATTCCTTTGCTGTATTCTGTAGCAGTTTAATGTATACAATTGTATGACCATGGCTGTGTTTCATGAATTAAAAAAAGGCACCTTCTCTAGTTATCTGGACCTTTTTCTTTCCACTTATTAACCTTTTTGCACATGGCTGTGTGTACATTCTGCAGACCATGTAACAATATGTAAAGTTTCTAAATACGATCTCCACTTTAAATCCGTGTTATGCAGGAGCAGTTTACACTGTGAATTACTTTGGATATTTTCTGCTGAAAATACGTACATTGTGGTATGCTAACTATCAGTTCTGTTGGTATATAATTCAGGAGTACAACGATGAGAGTGAGAGGTTAAATCAGCGCAGTCGCTGACATGACTCCACAGTCTCAAATATTAGCTTTGAGCTGGATGCAAGTTGCATCCCACAGGTTGGCTATTTCCCTTTCTCACATATTTCATCAGATCGACACTTTGTTTTTGTCTTCTTCCACTCCAAAAAGACTAATGCTTCTCACACTTGTCATTGACTCTAGTTGTCAAATACTCAACCACTCTTTAAATAATAACCATGGTTCAAATACTTAACCATACTCTTTGAATAATAACCATGGTCCTAAGAATATTTCTGTGGACGACTTGCATAATATGTGACAGCGTACTGTACTTATTCACTCAATGCATGGACCCCCATATGGGGCATCTGTTACTATGTCATATCCTTTTAGCTTGTAGATAATGCTTAGTAGCTCGCTAAGCATTGCATTCTCATAGAGAGTAGTTGAGTAAAGCCAGCTTGTAATCCGTTACTATGTTACTATGAGATGGATCTGTTTTTTGCAGAGCACCTAATGGATGAGAGATTTGCTTGGGTGTCACATCCCAATCCAATATGGGTGTCAATTTATTGATTTAACATGTTTAATGTGTAGTACATCAGCAACATATATAAGGTTAGAACCTGGTATGGAATTGCCCTGTATATTCTTTTCATATGCTCTGTATTTCTTGTCCACAAAGTTAATCATCTACTATTTGTTTTTCAGGACCTGATTTTGGTTGATTATTTCATTGGTTGAACTTGGTCGTTTGAACTTAATTTAGGCATTAAGAAAATTCACAAGTCTGCCATTTAATAGTAAGCATAAATTGTAGGGCACGTCCTGCCATTTTGTTGATCATCTACTATTCTTCTACAGTAGATTGCCACTAAATGCATATTTGATGCTTTTATATTTACCTTATTGGTTATTGTTTGTAAGTTATATTTGTATCATTTGTATGGATTGCTGCCACGTTTGCTATCCAATTTCCTCCTGTCTTTGTATTACTGAAATGATATGAAAGTGACCGATTTCCGACTCGATTTGGCAGGAAAGGCTTTCGTGGCTTGCATCATCTGTCGGACAAGTTCTGCAGCGGTGGATGTGGCATGCTTGTGGTGTCGTCGGAGAGGATGCTTGTCGTCCTGCTCGTTGGTGCTCGACGATGAGGGCTTTCTCTAGCATGAGGTGTCCAGGATGTATGGCATCGAGGTAATCCCACTTTCTCCAATCCTGGTGGTTTGGTATGTGTGGTTGTGCAGATGGTGATCTGATGTTCTTGCTCATTTGGAGGAATAGGTTTATGAGGTCGACTATTTCCTCTTGTTTTAGGGTTGCATTTATTTTGTAGTTCCTCTACTAGATGTGTGTAGCAGGGAAGCCTTAATAATTATGGTGCTTGGATTTATAATGAGGGTCATATGCTGGTGTTGGCTTGAAATAACAGCAGAAATTCTCGAATAAGCCGAGCTGGGCCTAGGCTCCAGGGAGCCCTTTTGGTTTTCTTCCAAAGCTCACTTCGAAGTGTGTCAAAAAATTCTGAAAAAAATATCAGCATGTAGCCAATCATGAAATATACTAGTGTAGATTTTTAGCTCGAAATACTATGTATTTTGGGCTCACCAAAAAAGACAAAATCGCACATAAAAGACAAAATCCCTACTTTATCTACTGCTTAACACTGTTCACCAGCGCCAAAAACTGAATTTATCATTTTTCTGAGCCTAAAATACAAAGTATTTTGGTCTGAAATTTTACCACCAAGTATTTATTTTAGAATATTTTGAAAACTTTAAATTCAAAAAAAATTGTAGTTTGAAAAATCGAGCTCCGTGGAGCCCGGGAGCCACCACGCTGCGCTCCAGAAATGCTGAGCTATCTAGTTTATGAAGTTAACTATTTTCGTCTTGTTTTAGGGTTGCATTTACTTTGTGTAGTTCCTCTACTATATGTGTGTAGCAGGGAAGCTTGAACAATTATGGTGCTTGTCTGATCCAGTTTTCTATGAAGGTATAGTTAGTAATTAGGGTGCATTGTGTAATGGTAGTTATACATGATATTTTGCTTGTAGACACAGGTCTGGAATGCCAAGTCAATGTGTCATATAGGAAATCGATATATAAGCCTCTGAACGGTTTGGCTCCATTTTTTTTGGTCAATGTGTCATATAGGAAATCGATATATAAGTCTCGTAGCTCAGTCAAAATGCATGGCAGCTAGGTGAAGGGATGATGACAAGTGATGAATCGTTCTTGATGAATTTCAGTTACCTGTTACTAGTTAGCATGGCGAGAGAAGTTGGTGTTTTTTCATGGCCGACTTGATTGTGTAAAGCAGAAGCTGTAATGGTGTAACCTTTATTGTGGAAACACATTTGTCTTTAATTGATCGAGTTGGATTCTACTATGTTTACTGGAGTAAATGCATTTGTTACCAATGAGTTGCAAAAAATAGACACGGTCATGTCAAAGTATCGATTTTTTTTTTGTCTTGAAGCCGTAAATAACAGCAGGAAAGCAGAGGAAAGACGATCGAACGACCTCCATTCCACAACTGATGAAGCTTGATTGAGTTGATTCGTTCGTTTGAAGCCAACCAGCTAACGTTTTCACCCCACCTCCCTCGGTGTTCAAATTGTTCCAAAACCCCACCAACTTGACTCTATAAATACAAGTCCGTTGTCAGAGAGCGGTGTGACTTGTGACTGGACTTTGATGAGGAGAAAGAGAGGAGAGAACAGTAGAGGAGTCTTGAGTGAGTAGTCGATTCAATGTCCCGGATTCGAGATACACGGGAGCCAAAATGCATCTCTAAAGATAACATAATAAGCATCATTCAGAACATATAAATATGGTATCTAGTTTTAAACACGTCGCCTTGAGAAATGCGATAACGAAATCGGCTAAATTTCAGCCCTCAATTTTTTTAAAAATATTTGGATGTACGGAAAAACTGAAAAATATTGCTTCGTTCCAAACCGCACAGCGTCCCTTTTAGTGCACTAGTTGTCGGCGCAGACACAAAGAATGACCTTGCTACAAGGGTGTTGTTTTCGAACTAATCGAATTATCTTTTGCAATATTGGGACATATTTTCTAGAACAACTTGTTTATCTCAACTGATAATCTGATCGTGAAGGTGGCCTCTGGTAAACCATGTTGGCTTAACCGGATGAGAGGCCACTACGTGGATTCATAGGGTCATGACGTGTGGCGGTAGTAACACTGAACGGCGAGTATTGCGAGAGCCTCGTGTGCTTGTTTTTTACTGAGTCGTAGTGTCAAGACTGACGATGTACCAAGGCGCCCACCAAATATTCAGTTGATTGAAGAAGAGGCACTACTGCTGATGGAAGACGGAATTATCTGGCAACAACTTATGCAGTTATTCATGAAGCAGTGCCTAGAAAGGCAGATGAAACATGCAGCTAAAAACACTGTTGCTCGTTCAGTTTAAGTTGTAGGGTACAAAAGGGAGGGAAAGTTACCTGGTACAGCTGGAGAATTGTGGACAGCTTAGCAACCGAAGGAGTACCTACACAATAATAGTCTGTGTTTCAAATGTGGTGACAAATTTATATATGGTCTTAAAATGTGCTGCAGCAACACTGCTCAATTGCAAGTTATGACTACCACTGATGATTCCTAGGTGTTATCTGAATCTATGCTCGATGCTATCACTGAGTTGGAACAAGGGTTTGTGTCAGATAGTATGTTCATGCCAATACATGCCTTATGAGGGACAACTAACCGTCATACAATTCAACCGAGAACTCTCATGGATAATCAACTGATGCTTTTCTTAATTGACTCGGGGAGCTCTCATAGTTTTAGTCACAGTGACATGGTCAATAAGCTTCAATTAGCTATAACATCAGTTTCTCCTATGAATGTCAGAATTGAAAATGGTGATATGATGCAGTGCACTAAAGAAATCTCAGTCGCAACTTGGTGGTGTCAAGGAAGTACTTATGTTCATAATTCGGAAGTCTTAAACATTGGTCGATATGATGGTGTATTGTGCATGGCTTACTTGGAGTTACACAATTCAATGGGTTTTTGATTGGGTGGGAAAGAAAATTTCATTTGAGCATAACAAACAAATGGTTACCTCGGAGGGTATGTTACCTAGTCCTCTATCAGAGTTGTTACTTGTCACTACAAAAGAATTACTAGAATGGGAAAAGGCTAATGATTTGTAGGATGTGGCATTACTACATTCTCTAGAGGATGACAACATATATGTTCCTTCCATAACATCATACTTCAATCCAAGAATTTCTCCAAGAATACAGTGATATTTTTCAAGAACCAAAAACATTACCCCCTCCCCCCCATAAATCTTTCGATCATGCAGTTACATTGATGTTGGTACACCACCTGTCAAGGCAAGACCATATAGGTACTCACCTTTTCAGCAAGATGAGACAGAGATGCAGGTAGCTGAGATAATTGCCAATGGGCTAGTCACTCTAAGCATCAACCCCTTTGATTTACCTGTGCTTTTAGACAATAAGAAAGACAATATGTGGAGAATTTGTGTGGATTACAGAAGGCTCAAATTGGTAACTACTAAAAACAAAATTCCCTTGACAATAGTTTGATGAACTATTCGATGAATTGGGTGGCACAAAGTACTTTCTCCAAGCTAGATGAATCGAAAACTACATTCAAAAGTCACCATGGGAATTTTCAGTTCAAAGTCATGCCGTTTGGTGTCACCAATGAACCTGCAACATTCCAGTGCCTCATGAACAATGTGATTTCTCCCTATCTCATAATTTTTTTCGATTCTATTCATTTTTTGACAAAGAGCATATATTAATATCACAGAGATACCAATTACACCCAACCTCTGCAACAACGCATACCCTAGCGGCCTTACGGATGCACACAACCCAGGAAAAATTAAGAAGAATTACAAAAAAGAAAAGTCCCGCTACAATGAACAATTCCTCATAGCAACCACACTAATACCACCAGAACAACACCAATAGTTCAACCACTCCAATAGAGACGCTTTCAAGAAGGAAATAGTGCACAAGCATCGTTGTCGCTGATCAAAAATCATAGGTTTACACCGTATAGAAGGTCGTCACTCACAAAACAATTCCTTCAACAAGGACATTGCCAGACACAACCAATTAAGATCAGACCTTGGATTTTCACCCTGCAAGGTAAGGCTATGAACTTCTCCTGTGTTTTCGTCCCTACAAACAGTCGCTACTGCGAATCACTGATCACGTAGCCAGTTCCTTGTCGCCAAAAAGACTTAAATCACCATCGCTGCCCTCAAGTTCCTGCTTTCCTAACATTCTCCGCATCTGACTTCATCATGGATCGTCAAAGATATGACACATGATGGTAACAGACAACAGAGCTTCACAACGCTTCCATTGAAATCAAATATCCAGAAAAACATAGCTACGCACGGCTGGATACCTTCCAATCCAGCAATCTCTAGGCATGATTGATGACCCACAAGTATAGGGGATCGCAACAGTCTTCACGGGTAGTATTACCCAATTTATTGATTTGACACAAGGGAAGCCAAAAAATACTTGCAAACCTTAACAACTAGGTTGTCAGTTCAGCTGCACCTGGAAATAGTTCTTGCTCATAGAAGTTTATCACTAGCAACATCAAAGCAACAACAACATCAACAGTGAAACAGGAGCAATAGTAACAGTAACGGTAATAGTAGGATTCGAGTGCGGTAGGCATAGGGATATATGGACGGGCGTTGCATGGACGAATCTAAACATGTAACTTCAAGATCTAGGGCATTGCAGATAAATAATAACAAGCATCCAAGTACTAAAAATTCCTAGGCATGTGCTCCAAATATAGTCATACGTGCTCGCAATGAGAACTTGCACAACATCTTCTGTCCAACCAGCCCGTGGCAGCGGGGCCTCTAGGGAACTACTGGCAATTAAGGTGCTCCTTTTAATAAAGCACTGAATTAAAGCATTAACACTCTGTGAACACATGTGATCCTCACACCATAGCCATCCCCTCCGGTTGTCCCAATTATTGTCACTTTGGGGCCTTTGGATCCGGACAATGATATGTGTACACAACTTGTAGATAAGATCACAAACAATACTATCATAATGATTCAATAATAAGTTAAGATCTGAGATCATGGCACTTGGGCCCTAATGACAAGCATTAAGCACAACAAGTTGCAACAAAGTCAAATAGAACTAATAGAGATACTAGACACTATGCCCTAACAGATCTTATTCGATTGCATGATAGAACTCATCCAATCCCTACCATACCCAAGCCTACAATGGGGGATTACTCACTCATGGATGAGGGAAACATCGGTGGTTGATGGAGATGCGTTGGTGATGACGATGGCGATGATCCTCTCCAAATTCCCCGTCCCGGCAGGGTGCCAGAACGGAGTTTCTGGATCCGAATCTTGGTTTCTGGTGGCAGCGGCGGATCGGAAAGGAAAACTATCGACCCCCCCTCGGTTTTTAGGTCAAAAGGCAACTTATAGGCGCAGAGGGAGGCCGAGGAGGTGCCTGGGGAGGCTGCACCCCTTCAGGCGTGGCTAGTTGTGGGCCCGCGCCTGGGGTGGGCCTGGGCGCCCCAGGCCTCCCCCCGTCTCTTCTTCTGGCTCCGTGGATCTTCTGGTGAAATATATTTTTTGGCATATTTTCCGGGATTTTTCCTCATAGTTCATTTTCTGCACAAAAACAAGACACCAAGGTAATTCTGCTGAAAATAGCGTCAGTCCGTGTTAGTTGTATCCAAATCACACAAGTATAGAGGAGAAACAATAGCAAAGTGTTCGAGAAATTAGATACGTTTTGGACGTATCAAGTCCCCCCAAGCTTAGCTTATTGCTTGTCCTCAAGCAATTCAGTTGAAAACTGAGTGCGATAAAAGAACTTTCACGAACACTTTGCTTCATATGATGTAAATATTCTCAGCACAAGAATAGATGCTTAGACAATTCATAATAAGGAGTATACAACTAAGTTTACTCAACAGTCATTGCAAGCTATGAAGAGAAACCAACTCAATAATAGTAAGTAGCATGAAACATAAACATAAGCAACATTGCAATGCTCATAATAAGGTATGATAGAGTGGTATCTCGCTTGCCTTTGTTTGAAGAGCACAATATAAATGTCAAGGCACCTCTGAAGTTCACATGAAGACTAGAAGTAAAGATATCGGAGATACAAGCATCAAAGTCATGACATAATTAACCAAGTTTTGGAACAAACACAAGAATGAAAACTATGCTCTCAAGAAGGTGCTCATATAATAAGTGGTGACTCAACAAGGTTATGAAAATGGTTTTGTGAAGGTTTGAAAGGCTTCCCAATGCTGAAAGGAAGGTACTCATTAGCTTTGAGCTCTCATTGCCCCTATCATAGGCATCTTCATGTGGTTAAGGTGAAAGTGAGGTCCACTCTGAATCATATGCTTGACAGACCATAGACTGGAAATCCCAAGTCCCTTGAGTACGAGGGTCGCTCCGCATGCTACTCAACTTTGGTCACCTGAAAGTTCTTGTCATTGTAAATACATGCATATCATCGAGAATCGCCAACAGGGTACCCCTTACACATGGTACAGGAGCTTCCCCATAACCAAAATGACAAGGCAAGCAGACAATAAGCATCTCATCAATCTTTTATTTACCATATGCATAGCTTTTTATTGAGGACGCTTCATAGATGCTCATTATGGTGATGCTGCAAGTTTCCACCATGATTAAGCATGGCTTAGGCTAGCGGCCCAGGCGTTTCTCTAACACAATGTATAAACTCCATGAACTCACAACCTCCCCTTTTATTTCATATCGTCGACATCCGTAAACAAAAGAACAAGGAATCAACCGGATGAAATATCCAAAAAGTGTTAAAAGCGTTCCCCGTGACAACACGGTTCTGCTGACTCCCAGTATATAATTAGCAAGCATATAACTTTCATGGACTAGTCACAATGGTTCAGAAATATTAAGCGCAAGGAATAAAGTGTGCTATCAAGTTCGTAAGAGCTTTACTAACTAACTTTCTCAAAATAAACAAACATTTTATTTTGGAAGAAAACACGATATATACAATATGCACTGAAGTAGAAAATGATGCTAATAGGTAGGTATGGTGGACACAACTGACAATATTGGTTTTGGGGAGTTGGAAGCACAGGTAGAGCACATACTCAGTGCAAGTGAAGGCTAGCAATAGAGAGGGAGCGACAAACGAGAGAGAAATAACTGTCATAAACATGCTTGCAACAAAATAGGACTAACTATGGCATGAAAGTGATACAAGAACTCTGAGGCAAAATAAATCATCGAGGCTTACTGACTATTTATTAGTCATATGCATGCGTGAGCATGTGCCAATTCAATTCACATGAACAGTCAGAGGAGGATACCACAATGTTATACCAAAGTATGAATAAAACAATGCAAGCAAACATTCATATGACATGCTACAAACTATTGGCAAGCTGAAGCTGATCATAGACAAGCAAGAACTACTAAGCATCCATAATGACATACACCTTACACAAACAGGATAAGCATGCTCACACTGATGAGTATATGTACAAAAATGAAACAAATAGAGTTCATTACCATCCTCTTACCACACCTCGAGTTGTCTTAATCTTCATTATTGCCCTTCACTTGTGTGCCTAGAATAATTAACATGAAACCAAAATCCACTGAGGACGGATGAACCCTGCAAAGAACTCACAAAACCAAAAAAGAACAACAAATATTTTTGGTGTTTTCATTTTTTTTAGAAACAAACAAACAAAGAAAAACCAAACAAAAACAAAGCAAACCAAACAAAGCAAAATCTTTTTGGATTTTTCTTTTAAGGCAAACCAAAGCAAAGAAACAAAAAAACACACCAAGAGAAACAACGAAAATATTTTTGGTATTTTTGGGTTTTTAGAAAGAAGCAACAAAAACCAAAACGAAAGCGAAAACAATGGATATACAAAGAACCGACCGAACATGATATATATATGAGCGTGACGTTGGTATACCTCCCCCCAAGCTTAGGATTTTGGCCTAAGTGGGGCTCAATAACGTGGATAGTACCCCCATGCTGGTGGGTCATCATAGGAATGATCATAGTCAGGCACCTGTGATGAAGAAGAAGACGCGCTCCAATCAAATGAGGGCTGCTGGTATGAAGACTCTCCCAAGTTGGAGGGCTGAACCGAATTGTCTTCGGCATCCTCTTCAACATTCTCCTCTTGCTGGGAGAGTTCCCCCACATAAGTGTCAACCTCCTCCTTCGTAAGCGACCATCCTTGCCTGTTATCAAAGTTAAACAAAGCAGGTGCAGGCAAATAAACTATTTTCTCAGTCCTACCCTTTCTCCGACCTTGCTGGGCAAAAGATAATTCATATGGTAAACTTCTCACATTAGCCCCCAAGGAAACAAAACCATGCTGAATCATGGATTCAATATCAATCCTCTCTATGGGGAACTGAAAATCTGAATAATGAGGCTCCAAACCATGGAAAGCTAGCAACCTAGAAGCAATGAGACCTCCACAAATTCCACCCTTCTCACGTTTGGTGGTGAGACGGTGAGCTATCAGAGCACCCAAACTATAAGATCTATTCCTATTCAGAGCAACTGCAATAAAAGCTAGATCGAAAGAAGACAACTTTCTAGCAATCTTTCTAGCAAGAACACACTTGGTAATGAAATATGTAAAGTATCTAATAGCTGGGAGCTGAATGTTCTGAATTTTACCACTTTCCTTTGAGAAGTCGAAACCTTGGCAAATCTCCACATATAAATTCATAAGTGACTTGGGCCTCTCCTTGATCTTCTCACAAGATCCCCACTGAGGTACTTTAATTGCTACACAGAAATCAGCAAAAGGCAGGTCGACGGGTATATTATATATTTTGTAATGGACCATGGGATTAGAGGTAGACCAAGTGAACCGGAAATCCTGCACAAAAACCATGGTTAGCTTAACATATTGGAATAGTTCACCTTCAACAAGCGTTCCAACCCTGCATTTGTAACCATAGTATGGAAATCTTTGAGGATCCCCGCAGCTCTCATAAATTCATGACATGGATATATGGAAGGAAAAACTGCCTCCTCACGATGAAACTTCATTGGCTCATGCACCATCAAGTCATATTGATTCAGTGGATAAGCACTCATCTTCCTTGCTGAAATTTTTAGACAACCATCAAACCAAGTGATTTCTAAGTTGATAAATGATGAGCAACTACTATAGGAACTTTCTAGAGGACTACACATGCATCAAAACTAAGTTTCTAAGCAAAGAACAAGCATGCAAGCATAAACAACCTGTCACCTATAGCAGCAAAATACCCAAGATACAATCTACCAATCACAAATCTAATTGGAAAAGTGGAGGAGGCACATACCAAGGAGCAATCCCTCCAAAAATCAGCACTTGAGGGCTGAACAAGGAGATCGAAAATCGCGTGCAAGAACAGCAAGAACTCGAGCTTGAGCAAGTTTTTCAGTGTTTTTCGGGAGAGAAAAAGAAGGTGGCTTTAAGGAGGCAGCCTGGAGGGGCCCAGGTGGGCAAGACCCCCAGGCGCCGCCACCTGGTAGGCCGCGCCTACCAGGGGTGTGGTGGCCCCCTAGGTCACCTCAGCAACCACTCTGCCCCTTTTTTCGAGGAATTTTTTTTAAATTTTCTAGGATTTTTCGGGAAACTTTATTTTTGGCGAATTTTCAGCGTATGAAAATTGATTTTCTCGCAGAAACTGTTTTTTCAGAAGAAGCAAAAGCAAACCAAAAGCCAAACTATAGGAGCTCTAAGAAACTCAAACAAGCAAACAACTAGCAAAACTAAATCTAAAGCAAAGACTAGGAAGGAGAAAAGTAAAAAGAAGGCAAGTATAACCATAGTGGAAACATTATTTTGTTCATTAAAACCCTTTTGTTAACAAGGTTGATCAAATCTTGTTACCAAAACAATCTTATATGAAACAAAACTTTGCATTCCACAAGGTGATTATGTTACCTCATACTTGATAGCAATGGTCCCAATCATAATAGTTTCAAAATTTTCTTATGGAATGGGACAATATATTTCTCCAACCTTTATGCTCTCAATATTTTCAATGGAATTCAGGCAATAGCTCTTAACAACTTTCTTGGGGAAATAGACAGTGTGCTCTTTGTCATTAATATTGAATGTTACTTTTCCTTGATTGCAATTGATGACAGCACCTGCAGTATTAAGAAAAGGTCTCCCAAGAATAATAGACATATTATCATCTTCAGGCATTTCAAGCACAACAAAATCAGTTAAGACCATGCAATTATGAGCAACTTGAATAGGAACATCCTCACATATACCAACAGGAATAGTAGTTGACTTATTAGCCATTTGCAAAGAAATATCAGTTGGTATCAACTTTTCTAGCTGGAGTCTCTTATAGAGAGAAAAAGGCATAACACTAACTCCAGCTCCCAAATCACATAAAGCAGTTCTAACATAATTATTCTTAATGGAGCACGGAATAGTTGGTATACCTGTATCACCAAGTTTCTTTGGAACCTTACCATTGAAGGAGTAATTAGCAAGCAAAGTAGAAATCTCCTCATTAGGAATCTTCCTTTTATTAGAGACAATATCATTCATATACTTTGAATAAGGAGGCAACTTAATAGCGTCAGTCAAAGGAATTTGCAAGAATAAAGGTTTCATCCACTCACAAAACTTGTTGTAGTGTTCTTCCTCCTTTGACTTGTATTTCTTACCTGGAAAAGGCATAGGTTTCTGCACCCAAGGTTCTCTCTCTTTACCATGTTTATTAGCAATAAAATCTTCCTTTGTGTACCTAGTGTTCTTAGTGTGCTTCTCAGATTCTTCCTCACCTTCTTCCTTATAAGGAGACTCATTTTTATTATTACCACTCTCAGTTTCAGCATGAGAGACACATATACTATTAGGATCTACAACAGGTTCAAGTGGTTCCTCAACTATCTTATGTTTCTTTTTCTTTCTCTTACGAGGACTACCACTATCTTCACCTTGTTGAGAATCCTGCTCAATTCTTTTAGGGTGTCCTTCAGGATATAAAGGATCTTGAGTAGCTATACCACTCCTAGTTCTAATTCCATAAGCATGTTTATCTCCTGAAGCATTAACTAGCATATCTTTTTGTACCTTAGCAAGTTGATCAAGTTGGGTTTGAACCATTTGAAAGTGTTTACAAAGCATTTTAATATCATTAGAAGTTCTTTCCACAATATATTTCAACTCATTGATGGCTCTAGAGTTTTCCAATAAATTATTATGAACTTGTTTATTAAAATACCCTCGTTTAACAATAAATGTGTCAAGTTCCTCTAAGCATTGATCAAGAGGCTTACCATAAGGAATATCACCTTCATCAAAGTGTTGGAGAGAGTGTACCTCAATAGTGGATGAGTGGGGAATTGGCTAACATAATTCTTTTATAGGAGGTAGATTCTTCACATCTTCAGCTCTAATACCTTTCTCCTTAAGACACTTCTTAGCTTCCTTCATCACTTCATTATTTAATGCAATAACTCCCCTCTTATTTGTTGTTGGTGTTGGAACTGGTTCAGGAACATCTGGTTCAGGAGTAATAGGCTCAGGTGTATTTAGCTCAGTTGAAGTCCAATCATCATAATTCTTGCTTATCTTGGCCATTAATTCTTTAGCATCTGTAGGAGTCCTTTTCCTGAAAACACAATCAGCAAAGCTATCTAGGTAGGTCCTAGAATCATCAGTTAGTCCATTATAATAAATATCAAGAAGCTCATTCTTAGGCAATGGACATCCAGGATGTGCATGAATCAAGACACATAACCTTGTCCATGACTCAGGAAATTTCTCTTCTTCTCCCTGATTAAAATCAAAAAGTCTCTACAAAGCAGCATGTCTAGCACTGGGAGAAAAAAAATTCTGGAAGAAAGAAGCAATCAAGCAATCAGGGCTATCAATGGAACCAGGAGGTAATCTATTAAACCAAGCCCTAGCTTCTCCTTTTAGTGAAAAAGGGAAGATCTTAGCAACAAAGTACTTGCGCATCTTAAAATCATCAGAGAATAAAGCACTCATAGTAGAAAGCTCATTCATATGAGCCACAACACTCTCATTTTCAGTCCCAAAAAAAGGTTCTTTCTCAACAATATCTAAATAAGATAAATCGAGAGAGAAATCATAATCTTCATCTTTAATATCTATGGGAGAAGTGGCAAACTTAGGATCAGCGGACAACTTAGACATAATAGTACGTCTAGCAAGGAGACTCTTAATAGCACTAGTACCATGTGTGTTTTGGCACTCTTCAACAAAATAATCAGTGAACTCAATGTAACCATCATTAATATCATAACTCTCACTAGCCTCAGGTGAGATAACATGTGTAACAGTGTCTTCACTAGGAGTTTTGGTATTTCCTAGACCGGCCATAGTAGCATCTAGAAAAGGACCTAATGAACCACTCGTATCAAGCATAGTAGAAGTAACATCATGAGCATCAAAAGCAGTTTCAGACTCAGCAGTAGTAGCAGTGTGTGTGTAGCATGAGTATGTGGTGGTGGTGTGACAAGCTTACTTATAACAGACGGTGAATCAAGAGTAGCAGAGGTGTTTAGGACTGTACCTCTTCTTGTAGTGGATGGTAAAATAGGAAACTTTCCATCATGAGACTTCCCCATGATTAAAGGAGTAGCAGTGAACAATAATAGATCCAAGTGTACTTACAAATAAAGCTATGCTCCCCGGCAACAGCGCCAGAAAATAGTCTTGATGACCCACAAGTATAGGGGATCGCAACAGTCTTCGCGGGTATTATTACCCAATTTATTGATTCGACACAAGGGGAGCCAAAGAATACTTGCAAACCTTAACAACTGAGTTGTCAGTTCAGCTGCACCTGAAAATAGTTCTTGCTCACAGAAGTTTATCAGTAGCAACAACAAAGCAACAACAACAGCAACAACAATAGTGAAACATGAGCAATAGTAACAGTAACGGAAATAGTAGGATTCGAGTGCGGTAGGCATAGGGATGGATGGACGGGCATTGCATGTACGAGTCTAAACATGTAACTTCAAGATCTAGGGCATTCTAGATAAATAATAACAAGCATCCAAGTACTAAACAATCCTAGGCATGTGCTCCAAATATAGTCATACGTGCTCACAATGAGAACTTGTACACCATCTTCTGTCCAGCCAGCCCATGGCAGCGGGGCCTCTAGGAAACTACTGGCAATTAAGGTGCTCCTTTTAATAGCGCACCGGAGCAAAACATTAACACTCCGTGAACACATGTGATCCTCACACCACAACCATCCCCTCAGGTTGTCCCAATTATTGTCACTTTGGGGCCTTTGGATCCAGACAATGATATGTGTACACAACTTGCAGATAAGATCACAAACAATACTATCATAATGATTCAATAATAAGTTCAGATCTAAGATCATGGCACTCAGGCCATAGTGACAATTATTAAGCACAACAAGTTGCAACAATGTCAAATAGCACTAATAGAGATACTAGGCACTATGCCCTAACAGATCTTATTCAATTACATGATAGAACTCATCCAATCCCTACCATCCCCAAGCCTACAGCGGGGTATTACTCACTCATGGATGAGGGAAACATCGGTGGTTGATGGATATGCGTTGGTGATGACGATGGCGATGATCCTCTCCAAATTCCCCGTCCCGGCAGGGTGCCAGAACGGAGTTCCTGGATCCGAATCTTGGTTTCTGGTGGCGGCGGCGGAGCGGAACTCTTTCTGGAAATCTATCGCCCCCCGGTTTTTAGATCGAAAGGCAACTTATAGGCGCATAGGGAGGCCGAGGAGGTGCCTGGGAAGGCTGCACCCCCTCCAGGCGTGGCTGGTGGTGGGCCCGTGCCTGGGGTGGGTCTGGGCCCCCCAGGCCTCCCATCCGTCTCTTCTTCTGGCTCCGTGGATCTTCTGGTGAAATATAATTTTTGGCATATTTTCCGGGATTTTTCCTGATAGTTCATTTTCTGCACAAAATCAAGACACCAAGGTAATTCTACTGAAAACAACGTCAGTCCATGTTAGTTGTATCCAAATCACACAAGTATAGAGGATAAACAATAGCAAAGTTTTCGAGAAAGTAGATACGTTTTGGACGTATCAATGATACACCCATGGGAGTTCATTGGCAGAGCCTTTCAAAAGTTGCCTCTCTAGGCCAGATCAACGAGGGCAGAAGCAGATCTTCATCTTCGCGGAAGAAAACATTGGACCACCTCCTTTATTGATACCGATGCAGCGGTTTCCACACCGTCTTCTGGTGATCGGAACGAGTAGACCGCAAGATCAAGGCCCAGAGAGATCTAAGAAGCAACAACGCTGCCTAGGGCATGCACACCACCGCCATCGCAGCGACTTCTCAGCTGCCTCCCAAACATATGCCGACCTGCACCACTACGGCGAGCGCCGCCGGCCGCCGCACGTACCACCAGCGCTGCCCTGTTTCCGCCCCACATGAAGGGATCTTAGCGAGGCACGCGAGACCTGCCCGCTGTCTTCGATTACCAAGGCTTGGCTGCCACCGCCGGCGTGGGCTGCGGCAGTGGCCAACAGAGGATAGAGTGGCGGCGGCTGCTAGGGATGAGAGGAGATGTCCGAGGGTTGCCTCACATAAGAAGCCTTTCATGGATAAAATGTTGGTGTACAACAATATATGGTGGCCCATTTACATAATTTGGAAGTGATATTTAAGTTATTACATGAGAATCAGTTGTTTGCCAAGATGAGAAAGTGTACTTTGGTGTAAGGAAATTGGAATACTTGGGACACATTATCTCTAATAAAGTGTGGCTATTGATCCATCTAAAACTACACATATGTTGAACTGACCTCAACCTGATAATACCACCGAATTAAGGGGATTTCTGGGATTAACTGGATTTTTTTTGAAAGGATATGACATCTTGGCCAAAACACTCCAATTTTATGTGGACACCCAACGCACAAATTGCATTTGACAAATTAAAGCAAGATATGAGTACTACTCCAGTTCTTTCATTACCATATTTTTCCAAATCCTTTGTCATTGAGACTCATGCATTGGAATTGGGGCTATTCTACTACAAGATGGTCATCTAGTATCTTATTATACCAAGTCCCTTAGCCCCTTGAATTAGTAGTTAAGTTTTCAATTCCTTTTGGCGATACTAATGACAGTGGATAAGTGGAGGCAATATTTGATGAGAGGGCTTTTATCATTAAAATATACCACAAGGGTCTTTGTCATTTGTAGGACCAAATCTTGCCACTCGAGTCTAAAATAATGCAATGACAAAGCTTATTGGATTATAGTACAGATTCCAATATAAAAAGGGGGGCAGTCGATGCTCTGTCTAGGGTACTTCTTTGCTATGCAGTCTATCTTTGTGGCTAAACCAGTATGGATTCTGGAAGTACTAAGTTCATTTGCAGTGGATTCTAGTTATCAACAATTGTTGCAAGGAGTGCCAGTTGTGCGTACTAATGAGCAGGGTTATTCTTTGGTCAATGCATATGGGCTCATTAGACAACATGGCAAAATATATGTGGGAGCTAATGTTGGGTTTCAAACCAAGATACTCATGGATTTTGATGCCTCAACTAGGTGGTATTTCTGTTATACAATCCACATACAAAAGAGTACATAAATTATTTTATTGGAAGGGTATGAAACAAGATGTGGAAAATCAGGCGAAACAATGTGCTGTGTGTCAGCGGGCCAAACATGAAACTTGAAAGCTTCCTGGTCTTCTTCAACCCCTGTCACCTACATATGAAGCTTGGAAATATATGTCTATGGACTTCATCGTAGGATTACCTAAATCTCAGGGGGTATTCTTGCATCTTAGGGTAGTCAACAAATACATGAAGTATGCTCATTTTATTCCTCTCAAGCATCCATTTACATCAGCTACTATTTCTCAAGCCTTCATGGAGAATCTGGTAAAGTTACATAGCTATTCATAGTCCATTGTGTCTGGCAGAGACAAAGTTTTTACTAGTTCATATTGAAAAGAACCATTCAAAGGAGTGACATTCAATTGATCTGAGCACACCTTATCATCGACAAAGTTATGGGAAAAAGCGAGTCAATCAGTGTCTTGAGATGTACCTGTGCTAGTACATGAGCTAGGTGAAAGGAGGTTAGAGTATGATGAAATCGAAAGGCCCGACAAAGAGGCAATAAGCAGAGAATGTGGCTCTCATCAAGGTGGAGAGGTTAGTTTATGATTGATCTTATATGCCCACTACTCATGGAAGTGCAATTGTTTTTGTTTTAGTCCCCTAATATGGAGTGCAATCAATTTCTTAGGAAAATACAACACTTATTAGGGTGTTGGATATGTGAATCATATATTGTTGCCATTTATTATTATGCTTGCTCCATTCTACCGATGGAGTTTACCTATCGTATTTGCAGAATTCATGTGTTGCTCTCTAAAACACGATAGTGTTCTTTATTTGAAACCTCGGTTGTGTAAGCTTTATTGAATCTTGTTTCTCTTTCTTTCAGGATCAACTAGAAAAGGAGAATGTGTGTGTGTGTGTGGAGGGGGGGGGGGGGGGGGGGCTAGGTTTCAGGTCTAGTCTGATACCATGTAGGACGGGAGAGGGATGGTTGAGGAACCCTCGCACACATAGTACATGGGGTTTTGGTGTTTATATAATGGGCTCAATACCAATTAGGGTTAGTGTTACAAAGAGTACAAAGGTAATTACATACACTAATATACGTACACCTATACACGCTAACAATGGGAACTACAAGTAGGACATGCAGAATTCGACATGGACGATGACTGATTGCTTCGAGGCAGCCTCTCGAAGATGGTAGTTTCTCGTAATTCTTCTGGGTCATTAGTTCCACTTATTAATCATGTGATGGTGTGGTAGTACTAGTTGTGGTCAGCTCCAATTTCTTGTGTGAAAATAGTACCAGTTTGATTTATTTAGGGGAAAAGTTATGTAATGTCATATTGCGAGACCAAATATATTCCAATATTAATTTTAGTGTATATTGTCTAAGCACCACGCCACATTTGCATTGCACCCCTAGAGAAAATATGCATGGCGTGGGAGTAGCTAGGATCGAAGAGAAAAGTGATTTTTTCTTCTTTTTCCCTCCCTCCCTCTCTTCCCTCCCTTAGTATTCAGATTGTACCAAAACCCCTCCAACTCGACTCTATAAATACAAGCCAGTTGTCACAGTGCCGCGTGTGCGGTACTGCCTCACTAGTGAATGGACTTTGATGAGGAGATGAAACAAGAGCAAAGAAGAGCAGAGGAGTCTTGAGCTAGGAGTCACTTCGATGTCCCGGAGCCAGAGATACATAGGAGCCAAAATGCATATCTAAAGATAACATAATAAGTATCACTGCAGACATATAAATATACCATCTGGTTTTATACACTTGTCCTGAGAAATGCGACAACAAAATCGGCTAATTTCAACCCTGAATTTGTTTTTTAATATTTGGATGTACTGAAAAACTAATAAAATCGGCTAATTTTGATTCATCAATTCGATCGTATATACGTACTATCACATTTCCAACAATTAGTTATGCTTTTCTAGACAAATTGGTGTACTTCTGGTATTCAGTTGACTGGAGAAGGGGCACTACCTCTGATGGAAGACTGAAGAACAATTAGTTATTTCTTCCAATTTCCTCCCCTCCTGCTGATTTATCTCCTTGTATCTCAACCAGGATATTTTTATTATATATAAAACGTAGGTTTATTCTTCCTCTTGAAATGCTGAATTTGCATTTACGGTTAGGCCCTTTGGGGTGCAGTTTTGGCGCGAAGAGGGCACGCACGCCGCGCGCGCGAGGGGACAGAGCACATGCGCGCGGGCCCTCCCTGGTCGGGGGCAGGCAGGCGTTTCAGATGCACCCTAGCCGTGCGATGGCATCCGACGGCTGGGGCCGAGAAGCGGCCATGATAAAGCAAGCCCCAAGCATCCTCGCCACGGCAGCAGACCACACCCCTCTCACCCACAACCACCTCGGCCAGGCGCGGCGCAGCGGCAGCGCAGCCTTCCCCATCTCCGATCTTCTTCGGCGCGCGCGTAAGATCCCTCCCTCCTCCGGCCCCATATTTCTTGGTTCTTCATGGTTGATTTGCGTCGTTACTGCTCGATCGTCTGGCTCGCTCGTCCCCGGCCGTCTGATGATGATGCTTTACCTTTCGTTTCTTGCTACCGTATGATCTGTTACATGGGGCGGAAATATGGTACTAGCTAGTAACATGTTGCGTTTTGCCAGGATCATGACGGACAAGGCGGTAAAGTTCTTGGCGGACGGCTCTAGGGCGATGTGGAGGGTGATCTGGCCCATCCTCAAGGAAGTATCTTTGGAGGAGGCTAAAGAACTGGCCAAGGATTTGGGAAAAGAAATCGGTGAGAAGATTACCGACCATATAATCGACACCGCGGACAAAGCAAGGGATGCGCTCACGAACCTCCTCAACGACAACGCTCCGGCGGGCCCTTCACAAGTCGGCGTCGACACCCGCGTCTTCCCCGTCTCCCCATCGCCGGCAACTCCGGCTCCGGCTCCGGCTTCGGCCACGCCCACCCCTGAGGTCCGCCTCGATGTCGCCCCCGCACCAACCACTACTACATCAGTTGCTTCCGGCGCCGCCTCTGAGATCCGGGCCCCGGATGTGGCCCCAGCTCCGACAACGACTCCGCCCCACGTCTGCATCCGCGCACGCGCACTGCCAAGGTTCAGGTTTGCGTCCAGGATCGGCGCGCCGGCGCAAGTTCAGTCCACTCCCGCCGCCCTCAAGGAAGCCACCGCCACGGAGTCGTCGTCATCGTCATCGTCATATATGCTCTTGTACCTGCTCGGTGGAGTGACTGTGCTTGTGGTGGTCGGCGGGGTGATCTACAAGTACAACCAGAGACGCCATCAAGACCCAGAGCCCACGACTGACGGAACCCCCGGCAAGACCGACAACGACCCGCCCGCGACTGACGGCAACGACACCGACGAGCAGAGCACGTTCCTCGAGCCACGCGAGACCGACATCGACGGAACTACCTGCAAGGAGGAGTCGAGCAAGACTGAAGGTGTTGACGCTGTATCGTCCGAGGACCTGCAGGACGACCGGAAGAAGGACGCGCCCAAGGGAAACGCCAATGACGAGGACACCAGTACTGAAGCGACAAGGCCCGGCCAGACCGTCGTGAAGCCGGAGGAGGCCGATGAAGCGCCCAACAACCCGGCAGCTGGAATGTGAGATTACTGCAAGTGAGTGCTAGGACAAGAAATTCTGTGTTTGTCTGTATGTCTACATTACTGCAAGTGCGTGCTAAGTTATTACCTACTATGATCCTCTGCAATGCCGCATGTATAAGTTATTATGACTGCTTGGAACGTAACTGATGATCTCTCCTAATTTCGAACATGCATGCATGATCTTATATATATAGTACTATGCCTTATTAGTTGAATCTGCTGCTGCTTTATGTGTGGCAAATTTGGTGCCGGCCGGTGTCAGCACTCTGCACTTGAAGTTGAACTGCAGTAGTGTGTTATCGTGCGTGCGTAGAGTTCAGATGCTAAATGGATGGCATGCATGTGGCGATTGTCGAAGCATATATAGCATTAGGGGTACGCTAAGAAGTTTGGCATGTTCCGTTGCTTCCATCAGCAGAGCTGGATGAAAAGAACGCCGGGGCAGTGGCCGTCACCATTAGGAGGTGCAGGTCATGGAGCTAGCGCAATATCGACGGTCACACATGTCGCCAGATACGGCCGGGCACCCAGCAGCTAGCCTAGCCTCCTGGCTCCTGCTCTTCAAGGATGATGCATGGTTTTGTGCAGAAGGATCGGAGATCACCCGGCCGGCCGGTGTGAATCCGCGACTGAACAAGAAGCCAGGAGCGAGATCGAAGAACTTGACTGACTCTCGCAGGGGCGCGCGCGGCTTGCCTAGACGAAATCGGCGTGGGGACATGAGATCCCACCACCGAATTGAAGCAGCAGAGCTAGCTTGTACTACTACTACATGTCCGCCGCAACACAGTACACAAGGTGTTCTTGGGGCCAGAGTTCCACGTACGGCCGGGAGTCATCTTCATCACTGAGCACGACGGAGCTCAGCAGGGTGGCACTGAGGGAGGCGCGCGCGCGAGTTCACCCTTGCGGCGAAATTAAAGTTTGGAAAAAGAGATCTCGGGGGAGGTCGATCGTGTGCGAGAAGAGAATAAAAAGAGCCTGCATGGAAACTGCAAGGGCGCCGCCGGCCGGCCGGGGAGCCAGCAGGCATCTTGCCAGAAGGAGGAGGAGGTGTGTCGCCCGTTCCCAACGTCAGCACGCGATATATGGAGCGGTACACGGCCGGTCATCAGTTGGCCTAGGAGGCACTTCCAGTGAGCACCAGCGAGTGCACCGCGCGCGGGGAACGACGTCAGAGACCGTGGAGTCACTGATTTCCGCCCAGCGCCATGCCGCTCATGGAGAGAGAGAGAGAGAGAGAGAGAGAGAGAGAGAGAGAGAGAGAGAGAGAGAGAGAGAGAGAGTCGAATCTTGACAAGCAGGCATGCATGCGTTCTGGACAGTGAGGGCATGCATGAACGCCGAGGCCTCCCTCGTCCCTGCAGAACCGATCCCAGGCCATGAGGCACGTACTTGCATTGGCGCCCGAGGCTTGATCGCCAGCATCCCACAGGAACGCACAACACAGGGCGTTCGTGCTCGTGCGTGGGCGGTACATCCACGAAAATTTCGTGCTCGTGCAACAGTCAGCCCGGCCCGATCGAGCTCTCTTCTGCGCCAAGGTTCCCTCTTTGCTGCTCAAACTTGACGTGTCTTGGTCTTTCCTGGTCAGGTCAGTGTGTGGAGGCATCTCGTGGGTTTGGTCCGCGGACGATTGGGTGCATTATTATTCTCCTACTGTCCACGGCGACAACCAGCATACTTATAGGTAAATGGCAGCCCGGGTTGGTCCTTCTCCCATGGCCGAGGGCTGCGGAAGGGCCACCCCATCTCCCCGTTGTTATTCGTCATCCTCATGAATGTTAGCAGTAATCTTGAATACTACCTCCGTTCCGGTTTATAAGACAAATACATACTTTTAAAAAATAGTCTGACTCTAAATTTAGTCAACAATATATAAATTATATGTTAAAAAATTATACCATTGGAAGCGTATTTTGAATATGATCTATTGTTATAATTTTTGTTAAATATAGTTTGTATTTTATTGACTAAATTTAGATCAAACTATTTTTTCGAAATATGTATTTGCTTTATAAACCGGAAAGTAGGTAGTACTATGTGTTTTAGGTTACATGTAGCCCTAGAGTCAGTGAGATGTGTCGATCGAGCACGTGTCCTAATCTAAGTCAAGATATTACTAGTCAAGTAGGTTTGCTAGTTTCCTAGCTGTAGTATGTGTATTAGTTGTTGGTGTCCATGTAGAGTCAGGACACTAAGGTTTTGTTTGATTCAAAGGATCTGTAGAACACATGAATAGGAAAAATATAGAAATAGAATGGCATGACACTTTAAATCTTATAGGAATAAAAACTATAGGAATCAGTAAAATTAGCTGTTTGATTGCACCGCAGGAGAAACACAGTAAATTAGTATGGTTTAAGTACATGGCATAGTTGTCATAAACACATAGGAATTTTTTCAAGAGGTCTCACCTCTTATTAGAAATCCTATAGGACTATAGTGTAGGAAAGCAATGTATAGGAATTTTATAGGATTCATTCCTTTGAAACAAACACACTATATATAGGAAAAAATCCTATGGATTGAAATCCTATAGAATTTCCTTAGAAATCCTTTGAATCAAACATGCCTTAAGTACGAGTCGGTTAGTTTTTGTTTGGGTGGTCCGTGTATATATACATGTATGTTTGCGTGAGTGTGTAAGGGCATCACCTATGTATGAGGTGAACTTTAGCCATAAGGTAGGATCCAACTCATTTGTAAAATCTTCCACTATGTATAAGGTGAACTTTAAACTTAAGTTGGGACCTACATGTCTCATCATGTACACTCATGCATGAGAGGGAAGAGAGGATAAATTATTTTCTATTGCTTATGGACAACCCATAATCTTAAGGTCACCTATAAGCTTATGGACAACTCTTATTTCCTCCACTATGTATAAGGTAGATGTGATATCCAAGCACATGACTTAATAGGATTGATATGATACCCATACCAAGAAGTTGCAACTTCTTTTTCGGAAGCTCATTCGAAAAGAACTCTAAGGTTAAGTGTGCTTGGCCTAGAGCAATTCTAGGATGGGTGACCGACCGGAAAGTGGATAACCGGGTGCGCATGAGTGAGGACAAAGTACGCAGAAAAGACTAGTATTGGTCTATGGAGTCAGTCTAAATATCTTATTAAGCTACCAGGAGTGACACCCCTTGGGCCGAGTGGACGGAGTGTTACAAAGTGGTATCAGAGCTGATCCTCGTGGTTAAAACGGGTGTGTACGGGTCAGTGGCGGGACATGTGGAGCATGGCGCGTGTGGCCCAGAGTAGGCACGGCATGGCACATGTGCCGGCACTGGACGCACATACGCGTGCCAAGAGGGAACGTTTCCTGGGGTGTGCTTGATCGATGAGGGTATCGATCTTCTAAAGGGTGGGTGTATGTGAGATCCAAGCACATGACTTAATAGGATTGATAGGATACTCATACCAACAAGTTGCAACTTATTTTCCGGAAGCTTATTCGAAAAGAGCTCTAAGGTTAAGCGTGCTTGTCCTAGAGCAATTCTAGGATGGGTGACCGACCGAGAAGTGGGTAACCGGGTGCGCATGAGTGGGGACAAAGTGCATAAAAAAGACTAGTGTTGATCTGTGAAGTCAGTCTAGATATCCTATTAAGCTACCAGGAAGCTCATTCGAAAAGAACTCTAAGGTTAAGCGTGACCGACCGGGAAGTGGGTAACCGGGTGCGCATGAGTGAGGACAAAGTGCGCAGAAAAGACTAGTGTTGGTCTGTGGGGTCAGTCTAGATATCCTATTAAGCTACCAGGAGTGACACCCACTGGGCCTAGTGGACGAGGTGTTACAGTAGACTACAAGCATTGCCATATAGGACTTAAGGTGTGGTTTTTTGCACATAGTGGATGCCCTAACACCCCAAGAGTTGAGAAGAAATAAAGAAAAATAATGGCTACGACAGGTGCCCTTGGTAAGAGGTTTTTTGTCTGTTCGTGTTTGTCGAGTTTGATGTGATCAATCTGTGGGCGAATCACAACGATGAATGTTGTTTCAGCCATGTTCCACGCCGCAGAGAGTGCTAGTCTTCTCTCAGACCTGAAGCGGTTGGCCATCCGCCATTGCATTTCGTTGTATGCTGATGATGTGGTGCTCTTTGCCAATCCTTGCAGGAGGAGATCGATGTCATCCATGGCATCCTCTCGTGCTTTGGTGCCGCCTCGGGCTTGTTGGTGAATTTCCAAAAGAGTGTGGCCATTCTGATATCACTCCAGCCCTGGCATGTCCCCTTGCAAGTACCTCGGCCTGCTGCTATCCCTCACCAAACTAAGGAAGAGTGATGTCCAGTCCCTCATTGACAAGATGGCCAACAAACTGCCATTTTGGAAGGCTCAACTATTGACGAGGGAAGGCCGGGTGGTATATGTGCAAGCAGTCATGACGGCCTTGGTAATCTACCAGTTCATGGCTTTGGACCTGGAGCCGTGGGTGCTTAAGTTATTCGATGATCTTCAGTGATGATTCTTATGGGTTGGCCATGAAGATGCTAGGGGCGTAGCTGCCTTGTGGCGTGGCATTCCATGTGCCAGGCGAAGCTCCTTGGCGGATTAGGTTTCCACAATCTCGGTGGCTTAATGATGCGTTGCGCGTGCCATGTGTAATGACCCAAAGAATATGAACGCTTAGAGGACTGAATTGTGATAAGTGTTATTGTATAATATGCATTTGCAAAAGTGTGAAAAAACTAAAACTTTGGCTTTAGAGGATACAAGTGATTGAGATCGAACTCTGGTGTTGAAGTTTGACTAAGGTCAACACTAGGATTTAAATTCAAAATTCAAAATGAACTTGTATTTTCAAAATTTAGGAATTCAAAATGAACTTGTATTTTCAAAATTTAGGAATTCAATATGTTCTGATAACATATTTGGAGTCCATGACTCAAATCCACATTTACACATAAGATTAAATTCATAGTTAAGATACGAGTGACTATTGAGTTCAAAATTGTGGTTTGAATTGTTAAAACATGAATTTTCAAATATTTAACTTATAAAACTAAATAACTCATCGGTAAAAAGGATAATAACACACAAATAAAGGAATATTTATTCATATATATATATTGAAAACAAGGTTCTTTATAAGATTTCTCAAAAAGGAAATTTACCAGAAATAGGAAATAAAACCTAATTACAAAATACAAAAAGAAAACCTATCTATCTATCTATCCATCCATATATCTCATCTTGAAGTCATTATAGCCATTGCTTTAACCTTCAAAAGAAACAAAGACAAAAGGATAATTTTTGTGATGTTAAAATGTAGGTTCACCCTCAGGTGAACCATTGATATAGAATCCTAATAGAATTCTAGGAACTTGTCCTAGAATTCATATGTTTGAGGGGTTTAAACAATGCAAACAAAACCAATAAGATAACAAAGCAA
Source organism: Avena sativa (assembly GCA_916181665.1). Classification (NCBI taxonomy): domain Eukaryota; kingdom Viridiplantae; phylum Streptophyta; class Magnoliopsida; order Poales; family Poaceae; genus Avena; species Avena sativa. Next base: position 296,210,963 of record OV702282.1, read on the forward strand.
ATGTAGATGACAATGGCAGTAGCCATCTGACAGCAACGTCAGGAGCCAATGCTAGGGTATATATAGCAGCAACAGTAGACAGCTCCCAACAACCACAACAACAAACCCTACTATGGAGCTAGGCGTAGATTAGTAAGAAAGTGTAGAAAGATTAGTAGCTCATCAAGCTAGAACAACTCAGGATTATCATAGTAAGCTTAGTAAGCAATCTATTAGTAAAAAAAGACAAGTAAATAAAACAATTAACTTAGTAAATAATAAATTACCATCAAACAAGGATTCTAAGACAAAAACAAATGGCAAAGTATGATAGAAAGTCATATAGATATTTTATCAAAGCCAACAAGATAATAAAGCAGCAATTCTTACTAGGAAAAGTTCCTAGAATTTATTCAGTCAAGAATACACATGAACACATCAATAGGAAAATCTACTTGTCAAGTCCAAAAGAGTAAATTGACCAAATTAGCCCTTAACCGACCTACCATAATAGGCATATGACATAAATTGATTACCATACTAGGAGTCAACTTAGAGAGGCAGTATAAGAAGCTTAGTCACAACTTGCATGCAATGATGCGTCACAACCAGATGAACCCTAAAACACTATAAATAGCAGCCTAGACCACCACCTAGAGATCACAAATCCTCATAGTAGAGGTTGAGAGAGAGGAAAAACAACTCTCCACACTCACTAGTGAGAGAGAGATCTAGAGAGGAGTAATGAGCAAGAACATGCGCTAGGAGGAGAAGAACAAGCTCTAGATTTTTACCAAGCCCATTTCGAATTCTTCAAAGGATTTTAACTAAAGTTCAAGATAGGATTATAAATAGAGAGATAGTATAGTAGCTATGAATGCACCTAGGCTAGATAGATCTAGTAGTTATGCATATCATAAATGGAGAACACCACAGTGCCATGCCACTTAGCCATTATGACATAACCTAGTGGACATGGGGTGATCATGTCAATGCCCATACTTGATGGACTTGGGTTTAAGGGAAGAGCGGCATGCTGGAGATGTTGTCTACTAACTGATAAACACACGGAGACACGAGGTTTGCCTAGGTTTAGGCTCCCAGAGGGAAAACCCTAATCCTGCTTGCATATTCTTGATTGATCGATGAACCAATGGTTACAAGGGTGCCTTGATGGTGATGGTGCGCAGATTAGATCTGTCGGGTGTTTGTGAGCTAGGGTTTAGGTGATCCTCCTCGTCATTCCCTCCCGACCTTTATATGCGGAGGCTAGGTCTCGGGAGACAACCGAGTAGGTTACAAGCTTGAGGGATTAACCTAAAGTTTCCTATCTATTCCTGCCATATCTTCCAAGGAGTCGGATCCTTCATGGGCTTGGCCTCACCCGAACCATCATGGACTTCACCGTTACCATTAGATTGTCACATGGTCCTCCGTCGGGCCAGACTAGATAGGCCAAGGGTGAATACCGCTGGGCATACCCATGAGAGTAGCGAAGGAGATATGCCCTAGAGGCAAATAATAAAGTGTTTTATTTGATGTATCTCTTATATGTTCATAATACGTTTCATGCCGCGCTATAACTGTGTTAATATGAAATGTTAATACACGTGTGGCATGTAAACAAACCGTGTCTCTAGTTACCTCTAGTAAACTAGCTCATTGGTCAACAAGATGATCTAGGGTTTTAAGATCATGGGTATTTACTCCAATTGACAATGAGGTCATATCTTTGGTTGAATGATTTGATATACATACACCCAAAGGTATATCACAATGAGATATGATTACAAACGTTTGTCATTTATGATAACATATAAAACCCCGCAACCTAATCCTTTGACTATGTGATAATACATAATCTCCGTTACTGGAAGGGGCCTTGGTGGTATCAAGTATCAAACTGTAAAAGGGTGATCAAAAAGGTACAATCAGGTTTCCCGAAGGGACGTGTTGAGAAGTATGTATCAAGACCTGGATTTGCTAATCCAAGTAACAGATAGATACACGTGGCCAACTCGGTGATGTTGCATTAACGAAGCTTGCAAGCATATGACTAGGTCATATAATGCAACAAAACAGGAATGAGTAAACGAGTTCATCTGTAAAAAGATTGAACTAGGTATGGAGATACCGAAGATCAAATCTCGAATGAACTAGGTATCGAGTGGCAAAGGGAGTGGGACGCGACGGTTGATGGCGCCCAATACTTGTCGTGGAACGATTAGTTGGAAACCCCAAGAGCAAGGTATGAAGCAGCACAGCAGCAAGTTTCCCTCAGTAAGAAACCGAGGTTATCGAACCAGTAGGAGGAAGGAAACGTCACACAAGTGTTGCTGGCAACGTGGAGACCTGCACAACACAAACTCAAGACTTTGCCCCAACGAATCAATGAGGTTGTCAAGCTCACCGGTTTGCTGTAACAAAGGATTAAACGTATGGTGTGGAAGATAATGGTTTGCAGCAAGTAAACAAGTAACAGTGGAAGATGTATCAATGGTAAAGATTGGACCAGGGTCCATAGTTCACTAGAGGTGCTCTCCTTAGCTAAACAACATGGAATGAAGGGTAAACAAATTACAGCGGGGAAATTGACAGGAACTGAGCAAGGCATAACAATGCAATTACTAGCCAGAAAGATCCTATGAAGTTGATTGGGCAATACAATAATATACATAGACCGTAATCCAACTGCATCTATGACTAGAAGTCCACCTTCAGGTTATCATCCGAACCCCCTCCAGTATTAAGTTGCAAGCAACAGACAATTGCTTTAAGCAAAGTGTGTAAGGTAAACAGTCCACATGTTCCATGAACAAGAGACCGTTGTTTTCTCCCTAGTAGCAACAACACATCTACAACCAAACAAATTTCTGTCACTTCCCTTGGAAACTAGAGGCATGAACCCACTATCGAGCATAAATACTCCCTCTTGGAGTCACTAGCAACTACTTGGCCAAGATAACCACTAGCAACGGAGATCATTCAAGATCACAAACAACACAGACATGATAGAATCGTAAAGATAGAACCATTAATCAAACCAACATAATAATCTCAATATCCATCGGATCCCCGCAAATACAACATGCATGATTACAAATAGATTAGATCTTGATCATGAACGGATCTCACAAGATCTATATATGAAAGCACAAAGGAGGAGATACAACCATCTAGCTACTACATGGACCCATAGTCCAAGGTGGAACTACTCACAAATCATACCGGAGAGAAGGCCTCCGGGATGATCTCCCCTCCGGCAGGGTGCTGGGAAGAGCTTCAGATCCCCCTATCTAGGGACGATGGTGGCAGCGACTACAGACGGTTTTGTGGATTTCTGATCAGGTACTGAGAGTTTCTGCATCGGGGGCTTCTTATAGGCGAAGGGGCGAGTCCGGGAGGCGACCAGGGTCGCCAAACCCTAGCCAGGGGCGGGCCCACCTGACCCCGCGCCTGGGGTGGGTCTGGCCCCCCTGGCTAGCCCCTCTGGCTCTCCTCTGGACTTCTTGTTCCCCACGGAAAGTTATTGACTTTGTTCTTCGTCCCATCCAATTCCGAGAATATTTCTTTACTAACTTTTCTGAAACCAAAAACAGCATAAAACATGCATCTGGCACTGTTGCAACTTGTTAATAGGTTAGTACCAGAAAACATGTAAAAAGCACCTCAAAGTGTAGACAAGTAAATCAAAGTAGATACTAAACCAACATGGAGCATCAAAAATTATAGATACGTTTCCAACGTATCAGCATCCCCAAGCTTAACTCCTGCTCGTCCTCGAGTAGGTAAGTGATAAAAGAATAATTTTTGAGGTGACATGCACCCTCACAGTAAAGATCCAACCATTTGCAAGCATTGAAAGCTGGGATCAAAGAACTCTAAACATGTGCATGAAAGATGGAGTTCTAACAATAGGACATATTAACTATGCATGCAACATGGCAAGCTACAAACAAAGATCATGAATAATATGTATTGAAAAACGTTTGTTTGTTTGTTTCACATGCAGAAAACATAGCATAGTGGCAATCAACTTGTCCCTCATAGAGTAGCAATAAAATGCATAGGACACCTACAAAGTTCACAAGGGTGACTAGAAACAAATAGCATAAGAATAAGTAATAACACAATATGCATCAATTAATAAGCTTTGGAACACTACACACAGAATGACAACTATGCTCTCTTAATGGTGCCTAAAGGTAGAAGGTGGAGACTCAATAATGGTGGAAGAAATGCCTTTTTTGTAAAGGAAGCAGGGATTACAAGTTTCAAAAAGAGCTTCCAAAAATTATGGTACTTATTAGCTTTCAGCCCTCATTGCCCCTATCATAAGCATCTTGAAGTGGTTAAGGTTAAAGTGGCAAAGCTGGAGTATATGCTTGACGAAGTATAAGTTGGCAATCTCAAGTCCCTTGACTATGAGGGCTACACCGCATGGATACTCAACTTAGGGCCCAGGCGAGTTCTTGTCATTGTAAGTATTTGCATGTCATTGAGAACCGCCAACGGGGTACCCCTTGCACATGGTACAGGAGCTTTCCCATAACCAAAATGACAAGGCAAGCAGACAACGGGCATCTCAGCAATTCTTCTTATGTACCATGGGAATATGGTGCTTTTTTCTATCTTTCCTCTTTTCTCAATGTGTCTCTCTTTTTTATAAGAAGAATGCTTCATAGATGTCACTATGGTGATGCTGCAAGTTTCCACCATGATTAGGCATGGCTTAGGCTAGAGGCCCAGGCGTTTCTCTAACATAGAATACAAACTCCACGGACTTACAAGTTCCCACTTAATTTCACACCGGTAACATCCATAGACAAAAGAGCATGATATCAACGAAGTACAAAATGTAAAAAGTGAAATGTTGAAAACGTTCCCCGTGACAACACGGTTCTGCTAATCCCAACTTATAAGTGCAAGCATATACAACAAAGTTGCCTCAATGGTTCAAGTTTATTAGGAGCAAAGAATAAATTGTGCCATCAAGTTTGTGAGGGCTTTAATCACTAAGTTTTCACATAACAAAATAGTTTTTAATTGCAAGATAGATGAAAACAAGAATATACTTGGAATGGTGTAACACACCATGCATAGGAATTTATAGTGGACACTTTGGAATAACTTGGTTTCTTGGGAGTTGGAAGCATGAGTAGAACTTACTCATACAAGTGGAGGCTAGCAAAAGACTGGGAGCAACCAACTAAGAGAGCAATAATGGCCATAATTATGCAATGCAACAAAGAATACTAATCAAAGCAAAGAGTGGTACTACAAGTCAAGGACTAAATGATCATAGAGGCTAATGGTGACTTGTAATAGTCATAACATGGTATAAGCATGTGCCAAGTCAACCCGAGCAAAACATCAAAGGAGAATACCATAATACTATGCTTTTGCATGCTAAAACAACGCATAATTTCTTCAAGGCACACTAAGCAATCCCAATTGTTTGGAACAAGACATGCTACAGCAATAGTTACTAAGCATAATGCTAAAACAACACCTAGCATGTCATGCTAAAGTCTTAGTCACAGTCAATGCAGGTTCCTCTTGCACTTCAAGCAAGAACTTACTACTCCTTTCCAAACACCAAGCAAACTTATTTGCAAAACAACACAGCGAGAACGGAGGTCCAAACTACTAAAGCAAACTAAGAAAAGCAAATTAAAACTAATACGCTCCAAGAACAACATAACTGTGCATGAAACAATAAAAGCGAAGTGTCTAGACAGACCTGAGATTTTTATTGATGAAGAAGGGGATGCCTTGGGCATCCCCAAGATTTGACGCTTGTACCTCTTGGATATTTCTTGGGGTTACACCATGGTGGCATCCCAAAGCTTGAGCTTTTGTCCATCCTTCATCTCATTGCATCATTCTCTCTCTACACCTGAAACTCTTCCTTCATACATAACTTCACACAATCTTCATTAGCAACATTAGCTTATTCAAAAGATATTAGACCACTGGCAAAGCTCTGGAACAGCAAGGCTTTTCACTAAAAACACAAGCTACTGAAGTAACTCCTTCAAAGAAACTCAATTTACCTGAAGAGAGCTCAAAAAGGAATCAATAAGAAGCAAATGCAAATAATGGCAGAAATCTGTCAAAACAGACCAGCAGGTAGAAACGAATTTTTTAGAATATATTGTGTTTCTCAAATCAAAAAGTGTTGAACTAACGAAAGTTAGACAACATACTGGAGGATTTATTTGTAAATTTTGAGCTCAATCCTAGTTACAGAGCCTCCTCACGATGTTTTCTGGTGGAGGACAGAAATCTGTTTCGGGACAGCAACTTCCCATATCTTAGTTCCCTCTCATTAGAGGTCATTATTGGCACAAAAAGCAAACAAAAAGGATAAGGAGGGGTCATTACAGTAGTAATAACTTCCAAGACTCAAGAAAACTCTTGGGTTATCTCCAAACAAGTACTTTTCTTTAACGCCTTTAAGTTAGGCACAAGAAACAAGAAGAATCAAGTATTTTCAAATGAGGAAGCATTAACATTCATACTTGCAAAAGCTTCAACTATGAAAGGTATCTCATCCAAATGGGTTTTGGAGGATCCTTTCTCATCTCTCTTTGGTCTACTACCTTCATCAAAAATATTTTCAGGGGTAATCCAATCGAAGTTATTTTCAAAGGTTTCATGCATTCCAACAAGCTTATAGGGTATGGGTATATTGAATTCCTCTCTAGGCTTAGTTTTATCAGAAATACCCACAACATCTACACTTGAACCTAGCATATTGAAACGTTCAAAAACCTTTTTGGCCTCCCTAGCAACATCATGGAATTCTTTTGATAAAGTTTCAATGATGAATTCCCTTTTTTCAACATTCTTCTCTTCTTTTAGTTTTAGGAACAAGAATTGCATGAAGGGGTTAAGGCCAACAAACCTAGCCTCCAACATATGAACTAAAGAAGCTGCAGAAATCTCATAATTAGGAGCAAGCTCTGCTATAGATTTATCCTCAATATCCTCATGCTTGCTAACATAATTAAAGAATTCTTCAATATTATCTATTGCAAGATTTTTCAGAGAGAACTGGGGGAGCAACATGGTGAGCTAGAGAAAGGTGGCAACTAGAGCAGGAACTAATTTTTTGTGTTTTTGAATAAAGAAAGCAAACCAAACTAGACTAATTTTTTTTGGGTTTTTTGAAAAGAGGCAAACAAAACCAAGCAAAAGGAACAAAGCAAACTAAAAACAAAGTAAAGAGAAAGGAAGTGAAGGACTCCCCTAGTGAAGACGTCCTTAGCGTCCCCGGCAACGATGCCACAAATTAGCTTGATGGCGCCCAATACTTGTCATGGAACGCTTCGTTGGAAACCCCAAGAGCATGGTATGAAGCAGCACAATAGCAAGTTTCCCTCAGTAAGAAACCGAGGTTATCGAACCAGTAGGAGGAAGGAAACGTCACACAGGTGTTGCTGGCAACGTGGAGACCTGCACAACACAAACTCAAGACTTTGCCCCAACGAATGAGTTAGGTTGTCAAGCTCACCGGTTTGCTGTAACAAATGATTAAACGTATGGTGTGGAAGATAATGGTTTGCAGCAAGTAAACAAGTAACAGTGGAAGATGTATCAATGGTAAAGATTGGACCAGGGTCCATAGTTCACTAGAGGTGCTCTCCTTAGATAAACAACATGGCATGAAGGGTAAACAAATTACAGCTGGGCAATTGACAAGAACTGAGCAAGGCATAACAATGCAATTACTAGCCAGAAAGATCCTATGAAGTTGATTGGGCAATATAACAATATACATAGACCGTAATCCAACTGCATCTATGACTAGAAGTCCACCTTCAGGTTATCATCCGAACCCCCTCCAGTATTAAGTTGCAAGAAACGGACAACTGCTTTAAGCAAAGTGTGTAAGGTAAACAGTCCACATGTTCCATGAATAAGAGACCGTTGTTTTCTCCCTAGTAGCAACAACACATCTACAACTAAAGAGATTTCTGTCACTTCCCTTGGAAACTAGAGGCATGAACCCACTATCGAGCATAAATACTCCCTCTTGGAGTCACTAGCAACTAGTTGGCCAAGATAACCACTAGCAACGGAGAGCATGCAAGATCACAAAAAACACAGACATGATAGAATCATAAAGATAGAACCATTAATCAAACCAACATAATAATCTCAATATCCATCGGATCCCCGCAAACACAACATGCATGATTACTAATAGATTAGATCTTGATCATGAATGGAGCACACAAGATCTATATATGAAAGCACAAAGGAGGAGATACAACCATCTAGCTACTACATGGACCCATAGTCCAAGGTGGAACTACTCACAAATCATATCGGGGAGAAGGCCTCCGGGATGATCTCCCCTTCGGCAGGATGCCGGGAAGAGCTTCAGATACCCCCGATCTAGGGACGATGGTGGCGGCGGCTACAAACGGTTTCATGGATTTCTGATCGGGTACTGAGAGTTTCTGCATCGGGGGATTCTTATAGGCGAAGGGGCGAGTCCGGGAGGCGACCAGGGTCACCAAACCCTAGCCAGGCGCGGGCCCACCTAACCCCGCGCCTGGGGTTGCTCTGGCCCCCTTGGCCAGCCCCTCCGGCTCTCCTCTGGACTTCTTGTTCCCCACGGAAAGTTATTGACTTTGTCCTTCGTCCCGTCCAATTCTGATAATATTTCTTTACTAACTTTTCTGAAACCAAAAACAGCAGAAAACATGCATCTGACACTGTTGCAACTTGTTAATAGGTTAGTACCAGAAAACATGTAAAAAGCACCTCAAAGTGTAGACAAGTAAAGCAAAGTAGATACTAAACAAGCATGGAGCATCAAAAATTATAGATACGTTTCCTACGTATCAATGATGATGGTTCAAACGATGAGATTCGTGAAATGCACGGGGGTAATTATGGGCATCCATGTCCCGCTGATGATCATTGATACACGAGGGGTCTCAGTCATGTCCAGATTGTTTCAGAACCGAAGGGTGGCTCACTTAAGAGCGGGGACGCATAGGTATTACTCCGACACCACAGGAGAAATGAGAGAGAGAAACCGGAAAAGTTCAGTGTAACACCCGATGTTGATCGGAGGGGTCCGGAAGGAGTTCCGGAGTGAAACATATAACAATAGATGTGTTTTTTATTAATTAATGGAATCAATAATAAAACATATTATTCCCCTCGTCACTATGTACCAAAGGATACTTGTAAGCTTCCTTTGATTTCAAGTAAAGGGTGTTTGAAAGGTTTTTGGGTTGAATGCAAGAAAGTAAATAAAACAAGTAGAAATAAAGCAAGTAAAAAGAGTGTATGGAATGGTGGTTGAACTCAATAGGGCTAAGACGTTCTCGAGGATGTATGATACACTACTAGCATATTGTAATTGATCATATTTAGGATAACCTATTTCTTATGTCATGATATATATGTGTGGAGAGAGTTCCGTAATAAGATGTTCACCACAAGGCTCGTAGGCAGTCACTTTGTTGAGCCAAGAATGAGGTCATCTCTAAATAACCACTGCGATGCCTGGAAGCAATCACCATGCAGACCACCGCAATTAAGGGTTTCCCTATGGATATCATAATTAGCTTAGAGAATCTCTCTTTGTCCCCCCTTCGACCGTGTTGGGTGCTAGCGGCGCTTATAGTCACAATAGCTTTCAACACAATCATCCAAACACGTCTAAAGGGTTTTACCCTCTTACTTTAGACCCGAAGGCAAATGATATGTGGCCGACTACACATACACCCTAAAGGGAGAGATCAAACACACATCATAGATCAATGGATCTTGTACACAAGTAATAGATCATGTTTATTTCATTTCATAATAATGATAGGGTTTCTCCATATCCCCAAGAACAAAGGGAACTACTCACACATGGAATCAATCAACAACATCATCATAATAAAATGGATGGATAAAGTTAATGGAATGAATCTAGTGCAAACCATAATTGAATCTGGAATTACAACAAGATCTAATGAATGGAAGATGGAGGTAGAGATGGTGATGGAGATGTAGTGGTTGATGATGTGTTGTCCTCCAATAATCCGTGCAGCAGCAAGGATTTTCCCTTCTCCAAGTTCCTCCTTCAGATCCTTTCTGGTGTGGTTTTTTGTGGCTAGAGGTTTCTGTGAATGTCGGATCTGTGATCTATTTTTGCGAGGAGGAAGTATTTGATGAGGTGGTCCCGTCGCCAGGTCATATGGGCAGGCTCCACCCGTACCAGTAGTCGTTACACTGGCTGGAACCTCCTAGGCACATGCAATTTCTCCAAGTGTGATGATAAATCAATAAAATGACTTTTATCACTTAAATATATCATATTATTGTGTAATATGATAGTCTTGATTGATATGTTTATTATAGACTTAGTAAATTGGGATCTTGTTGAAACAAGGACAAAAGGTGTGCGCAAACACACTAAAATACTAAAAACCCTACCCTGCTTATGCAAAAACAATAAGCAAAGATGCTCCAATTTTAGACTCATTAACTCCCCTAAGCTAGACTCTTGCTCGTCCCAAGAAAGACGGTGGCTAATGAACAAGATCATCATGTTTATGAGGCACAAGTTGTTACAATAAATGAGGCAAAACTTGAAATAAGAGTATAATATCGGATGTAGGGTTACATCGGGAGCTTTATCACACCTTTACACATCACATGACTTAGAGGCTTCCACACCTTTTTGAATTAATGCTATTATAAGAAGCTATTAGTGATTAAACATATTATAAAATCATAAAGTTAAAAACAGTTGAGTAATTGATTTAGTAATGGAGATTCATGATCATATTTTTTTCTCCTTTCTTTCTTCTTCTTTTAAGCTTGTACACTTTCTTTTTGCTTTTGAGATTTTTCTTGATAGCGAATCTTTTGTCTCTTTCTCCTTCTTCTCTCTTTTTTTAGCACGGCTATGTGATCATGCTCACTAATATGGCTTTTGTAATCCAAATCTGTGATTATAATATGGTGCCAAGATTTTACTTCTCATAATTTAATTAATAATTTATTGGTGTGGAAGACCCTAAAATCATAATAGTTGTACAAGTATCATAACGCTAACCTATTTCAATCACCTAATATAATAATCAGGAATCAAAAATATAACTTCAAATATCATAAAGTCTCGAAACTCAACGGATATAATTCTTCTCTTGAACAAAGTGGAATTGAAGATGATGCAACTAATGCAAAAGTTCTTGAATAAAAACTAAATGCATGCAGTAAAGTAAACATATTAAAACTGGAAGATAGATTACAAGGTGTTATAGATCTCCCACAAGATTGGGATCAAGCTGGCGGGATCAAATAATCCCTTGTGATTATTCGATACCGTGGCACTTTTCAAGGCGATGGACTGTTGTTGGATACAGCTGCACGTAGTTTATTGTTTGTTTCCTCCAAGGCGAATAGGCGATGAGTAGACCTGAATGCAACCGAAACATACCTTCAGTGACCCTATTTAGTATGTTGTTGAGTTCATTCTTTCTTTCAAGATCTAAAAGACGCTTGCGCACGATCTCTGGTGTATGAGTTCTTCCTTTTAATCCTTCTCGATCTTGCGAAGACGATGTTCAGTTTCTAGGACGTGCTGCGTGATAGGCACGTCCAGAAGTGAACTCCCAATCTTCTTGGGGCTTCATGCTCATGCGCGTGTTTATGATGATCTTATTTGTTGTGGACATGTGCGTCGTAGTCTCCTCATAAGTCCTTGCATCAGCTCGGTTAGCTTTGTTATGCTTGGGTTAAGAGTAGTTGGTGGAGATGAAATTGAGCGACTCCGTGCACCCCTTCCCATGGGTTTTCTTCGCTTCTTCTTCATCTTCGGGCCTCACCATAGCCAGATATTTCGGCTGCTTCCATCCTTTATTTGTTTGCTCCATGAAGATCTCAAATTCCTCCTCATCATCGTCATCATCGGAGTCATAAGCATACCTCTTATTCTCCAGGCTTAGGCCTTAAGCTTCGCGATCATCGACTTCAATGGAGGAAGTCTGGAAGCTATCCCACGAAGGAGGTATGAGGCCAAGAGGTTTGCCTTTACCTGGAACTGGGTAGCGAATTGAGGAGATTGGATCTGTTGATATAATAGGGAGTAAGACCTTTGGAAAGGGTAAAAAAGGGTTAGAAACAAAATCATTTTCTGCAAAGTCGGTATGAAGTCAACCGACTTAGTCAATATGGGTGGGTCCCGCCTATACGGCTCGGTCATACTGGCTCGGTTACCGCCTTATTATTATTATTATCGTTATTATTATTATTATTATTATTTATTTTAACACAAACAAAAGGAATGATACAAATCAGGGATTGTAACGACCTATCGTACGGGTCGGTGCGCCCGTATGGTACCAAAACGTTCGAAAAACACCAGGTATACTAGTAGTTTAATGAGCACTGGTACGGATAGACCCGGCCGTACCGTCCGCCCGTACCAGCTTCGCAAAACTGGCAGTATTCTTAGAAAAACTCAAGGAAACCAAAAACACAATTAGAAAAATCAAAACGATAATCAAAACAAAAATAAAACAAAGTTTCAACCACATTGTTCATCCAAAAAAAATGAGTTTACTCGAGTACCTTCCTCTTCCTTTGAACTAGCGTTTTATTTTTCCCTTTAAACAAGGTTGATAGCCAGAAGTTGCTAATACCATTACAAAGAGAAACTAAAAATTTTCTTTTAGGAATCGAAGTATCAGAGGGTATGCATATGGATGACACTTCTTTGTGTGGTTGGATATCCTCAATGCCCATGTGCACGTCCTCTAGTTTTTCTTTTCTTTGGAAGATCTGCAAGTCATATTCTTTTAAAAGTAGGGTCCAACAGATCAACCTTGGCTGAATATCAGTTTTTTCAAGGATTTATTTTATACCAATACGATCCGTATGCACCCTTACTTTTAAGTGAATAATATAAGATCTAAACTTATCACAAGAGAAAACCACTACGAAAAATTCTTTTTTCCATGGGGTAATTCTTTTGGGCACCATTGAAGGTGCGGCTAGCATGATGAATGATATTAAGCTCAATATCATCATACTGGTAAATAATTTCTCCAATAGCTTCATGGATAGCCTCACAGAATATTTTAAAGAGTATCTTACAATTTGGGGGTTTTATAATAGGAGCTTTAAGAAGAGCTTGATTTAAAATGTTAAAGGCAGTAAGAAAACTTTCATCAAAATTAAAAGCGATGTCCTTTTGTAAAAGGTTAGTTAGAGGTCTAGTAGTTTTAGAGAAATTCTTAATGAATCTTCTATAAAACCTAGAGTGACCTAAGAAACTCCTAATTCCTTTTATGTATCGAGGAGGGGGAAGCCTTTCTATTGCTTCAATTTTTGCTTTATCAACTTCTATGCTTCTACCTGAAATTTTGTGACCAATCACTATAACTTCTTGAACCATGAAGTGACATTTTTTCCAATTCAAGGCCAGGTTAGTATCCTCACATCTTTGCAAGACTTTATGAAGGTTATGAAGACAATGATTAAATGAAGTTCCATAAACAGAAAAAACGTCCATGAAAACTTCCATAATAATTTTAACATAGTCAGCAAATATATAAGTCATGCATCTTTAGAAGGTAGCTGGGGCATTACAAAGACCAAAAGGCATACGTCGATAAACATATAGCCCATAAGGACAAGTGAATGTTGTTTTAATTTGATTATAACAAAAAATTTGAGAAAATCTGGAATAACCGGCTAGATAACAAAAATGAGAATGCATAGCAAGACTTTCCAAAGTTTGATCTATAAACGGTAAAGGGTAGTGATCCTTTCTTGTCTCCTTATTAAGTTTTCTATAATCAATGCACATCCTATGACCAATTACAGTTCTAGTTGGTACCGGCTCATTGTGTTTGCTTTGAACAACGATAAACCCACCTTCCTTATTAGGAACACAATGAACAAGACTTACCAAATCGCACTCTCCTCCACATGAAAGATAATTCCTGCGTCTAATAGACGAATTCCCTCCTTCCTCACCTCTTCTTTCATGTGAGGTTTTAATCATCTCTAGAAATCTGCAACGGTTGAGCTCCTTCTTTCATAAATATCCTATGAGTGGCTATCGAGGGACTAATCCCCTTCAAGTCACTCATTTAATACCCAAGAGCATTCCGATGCATTCTGAGAACCATCATCAAGTTTTCCTCATCGCTTCTTCTTCATCTTCGGGCCTCACCATAGCTAGATATTTCGGCTGCTTCCATCCTTTATTTGTTTGCTCCATGAAGATCTCAAATTCCTCCTCATCATCCTCATCATCGGAGTCATAAGCATACCTCTTATTCTCCAGGCTTAGTCCTTAAGCTTCGCGATCATCGACTTCAATGGAGGAAGTCTGGAAGCTATCCCTCGAAGGAGCAATGAGGCCAAGAGGTTTGCCTTTACCTAGAACTGGGTAGCGCATTCAGGAGATTGGATCTGTTGATATAATAGGGAGTAAGACCTTTGGGAAGGGTAAAAAAGGGTTAGAAATAGGTGAAAACTCGTACCGAAAGAAAAATGGTTGGCCAAGAAAAGAATCACAACAAAAAAGGAAGAAAAATAAGTCGGAACGACTTCCCTCTGGTATGGGCGTACGCCCGTACAAGGGTCCTTCCCAAAATCATTTTCCGCAAAGTCGGTATGAAGTCAACCGACTTAGTCAGTATGGGTGGGTCCCGCCTATACGGCTCGGTCATACTGGCTCGGTTACCGCTTTATTATTATTATTATTATTATTATCGTTATGATTATTATTATTATTTATTTTAACACAAACAAAAGGAATGATACAACACAGGGACTGTAACGACCTATCGTACGGGTCGGTGCGCCCGTATGGTACCAAAACGGTCGAAAAACACCAGGTATACTAGTAGTTTAATGAGCACTGGTACGGATAGACCCGGCCGTACCGTCCGCCCGTACCAGCTTCGCAAAACTGGCAGTATTCTTAGAAAAACTCAAGGAAACCAAAAACACAATTAGAAAAATCAAAACGATAATAAAAAAAAAAACAAAGTTTCAACCACATTGTTCATCCAAAGAAAATGAGTTTACTCGAGTACCTTCCTCTTCCTTTGAAATAGCGTTTTATTTTTCCCTTTAAGCAAGGTTGATAGCCAGAAGTTGCTAATACCATTACAAAGAGAAACTAAAAAATTTCATTTAGGAATCGAAGTATCAGAGGGTATGCATATGGATGACACTTCTTTGTGTGGTTGGATATCCTCAATGCCCATGGGCACTTCCTCCAGTTTTTATTTTCTTTGGAAGATCTGCAAGTCATATTCTTGTAAAAGTAGAGTCCAACAGATCATCCTTGGCTTAATATCAGTTTTTTCAAGGATTTATTTTATACCAATACGATCCGTATGCACCCTTACTTTTAAGTGAATAATATAAGATCTAAACTTATCACAAGAGAAAACCACTACGAAAAATTCTTTTTTCCATGGGGTAATTCTTTTGGGCACCATTGAAGGTGCGGCTAGCATGATGAATGATATTAAGCTCAATATCATCATACTGGTAAATAATTTCTCCAACAGCTTCATGGATAGCCTCACAAAATAGTTTAAAGAGTATCTTACAATTAGGGGTTTTTATAATAGGAGCTTTAAGAAGAGCTTGATTTAAAATGTTAAAGGCAGTAAGAAAACTTTCATCAAAATTAAAAGCGATGTCCTTTTGTAAAAGGTTAGTTAGAGGTCTAGTAGTTTTAGAGAAATTCTTAATGAATCTTCTATAAAACCTAGAGTGACCTAAGAAACTCCTAATTCCTTTTATGTATCGAGGAGGGGGAAGCCTTTCTATTGCTTCAATTTTTGCTTTATCAACTTCTATGCCTCTACCTGAAATTTTGTGACCAAGAACTATAACTTCTTGAACCATGAAGTGACATTTTTTCCAATTCAAGGCCAGGTTAGTATCCTCACATCTTTGCAAGACTTTATGAAGGTTATGAAGACAATGATTAAATGAAGTTCCATAAACAGAAAAAATGTCCATGAAAACTTCCATAATAATTTTAACATAGTCAGCAAATATAGAAGTCATGCATCTTTAGAAGGTAGCTGGGGCATTACAAAGACCAAAAGGCATACGTCGATAAACATATAACCCATAAGGACAAGTGAATGTTGTTTTAATTTGATTATAACACAAAAATTTGAGAAAATCTGGAATAACCGGCTAGATAACAAAAATGAGAATGCATAGCAAGACTTTCCAAAGTTTGATCTATAAACGGTAAAGGGTAGTGATCCTTTCTTGTCTCCTTATTAAGTTTTCTATAATCAATGCACATCCTATGACCAATTACAGTTCTAGTTGGTATCGGCTCATTGTGTTTGTTTTGAACAACGATAAACCCACCTTTCTTATTAGGAACACAATGAACAAGACTTACCAAATCACACTCTCCTCCACATGAAAGATAATTCCTGCGTCTAATAGACGAATTCCCTCCTTCCTCACCTCTTCTTTCATGTGAGGTTTTAATCATCTCTAGAAATCTGCAACGGTTGAGCTCCTTCTTTCATAAATATCCTATGAGTGGCTATCGAGGGACTAATCCCCTTCAAGTCACTCATTGAATACCCAAGAGCATTCTGATGCATTCTGAGAACCATCATCATGTTTTCCTCTTCTCTTTCTGAAAGGTTAGAAGAGGAAAACTTGATGTTCCAATTCTGAGAACCATCATCAAGAAACCTAATTTCTATTCCTTGGGTAAGGTTTTGAGTGTAGGAGGTGGAGGTACCTCGTATCCTTTTTGTATAGGTTCTTCATAATGTCGATTTATCTCGGAATCGGTGTGGAGTCAATATAATCATCTATTTCAATTTTATCCATATCTTGAGGCATATCATCATTAGCAACTAAACTCCTAACCAAATCATCATCGGGAGTTTCAATGACTATAGAGGTAAGATTAATCATATTACCTTCTTCCTCTTTCCCAAAATCATATTCGTCTAAGTCCTCAATAGAAGGTTTATGTTGGAATTTTGAGAAGTTAAATTCCATTATCTCTTCACCGAACTTTAGAGATACCGTATCTTTCTTGCAATCAATGTTTTCTCTTGTAGTGTTTAAGAAATTTCTTCCAAAAACAATTGGACAATAAACATCAGTAGGCATGTCAACTAGTGCAAAATCGATAGGCTACTTATAGGGTCCAATACAAATTGGAACATCTCTAATTACCCCCATAGGAATTCTAAGTGTTTTATCAGCAAGCATTATTGTCAGATCGGTATCTTCTAATTCGGTTGGGGATAATTCTTTTTGTATTTTCAAATAAAAAATAAAGGGGATCACATTAACTGCTGTTCCTATATCACAAAGGCCATAATAAGAAGATCCATCAAAAGTGCAAGGGAGAATAGGTTTACCAACTTCTATAGCTCTTACCTTCCCTTCAACAAATTGCGAAGCTTCAATATCTAGCTCTATTACGTTGCAATGTGCAAACATAGTTAAGATATCTTATTTTGTTGGTTCCCCTGTCTTTTCCTTACTTACCTCATTAGATTTTCTTGCTTGTGTCTCTTCTTCTAGCATTTTGAGGAACATTCTTTCTTCCTCATGTTGGTCTTCCAGTTCCTAGGCCATCATATGTTTCCTCTCAGTCCTTTGAAAAGGAAGGGGTTCAACATATTAAGGGACCTCCCTCGATGGCTCTTCATGAGCTGCAGGTATTACATCAACATGTTCGACTAGTTCAGGAGTATAATGAAGCCAGTATTTCTTGGGATCTTCAATGTGTTCTGTAAACAACTGAAGGATTTGCACAATAATATCATCATCAAGTTGAAGCTCATTAGAAGTTTCTTTTATCTTACCAGATTCTTTATAAACATTGAGACAATCATATTCAATTTCTACTCCCCCTTCGCCACCTAAATCAAATCCCCATGTTTCTCTATTTCGGCGAATACGTTCTAGGAGTTCCCAAGATTTAGTTATAGTTAGCTCCATAAAAGAGCCTCCAGAATTTGTATCAAGCTCATGTTTAATTTCTTGATTAAGTCCCACATAGAAAATGTGTAAAACATATCATTCAGGTAAATCATGATGTGGACATTTGTTGAGGATAGATTTGTACCTTTTGAAGGCCCTTACCAAGCCTTCACCTAGGCGATTCTTGAAGTTTGTGATTGCCCTTCTCACTTTAGCAGTCTTTTCCTTGGGAAAGAATCGGAATGCTTTTGAGTTTTTCCTAGGTATCAATTTTCTCTGCAGGGAAAATTTTATACCAAGCTAAAGCAGTGCTAGTTAGAGATTAGCTAAACAATTTAAGCTTTAATTCATCATCGGAATAGTCTCTCAAGTTAAGTGTCCAACATAACTCGGTAATATACATTAAATGATTGTAAGGATCCACATCCGGATCATCTCCTACAATTTTTTTCTTTAATAATAGCAATAAAACGAGGGTCAACCTTGTACTCAGGTTTAGCCCCAGTCAAAAATTCTTTGACAAGTCCTCGATTGAATTTCCCGAGGTGTTCAGCTGCATCGAGCTGATTCATTAATGCAAGTGTAGCCATGGTGTTTACCTAAAACTAGTAAACAACTTTATTAAAAAATTAGTAGAATTAGCAACTAGGAACAAAGACAAAAAAACGCTTAGCTCCCCGGCAACAATGCCAAAAAATAGCTTCATGGTTGCAAGTGCACATGACGAGGGTTTGACTCGTCAATGCCCATTGTTATGGACTTGGGTTTTGGAGAAGATAGGGAAGCTGGAGATCGCAGAACGGCTAACAGGCAAGCAACATGGGGACACGGTGTTTACCCAGGTTTAGGTCCTCGGAGGGAAAACCCTACTCCTGCTTGTCTGTTCTTGATTGACGGCAAGGCCGAAAGTTCTATGGGTGCGCATATTCGATCTGGCATGAGGTGTGTGTATGAGAGTTGAGAGAGAGACTCCTCGCCGTGCCCTCCTAGACTTTATATGGGGAGGCCAGGTCTCGGGGATAGGTCGAGTTGGTTATAGATTAGGGTTTCACCCTTTGAGATTCTATCTTTAGCTAGCCGTCCTCCCCAAGAAGTAGCATTCATATGGGATTTGGTCACATGAATCCTTCCTGGGCTTTGCCATCCATACTGAACAATTGTATGAGCTTCCGTCAGGCTGATACCGGGTAGGCTAACATTGGGCACCCGTAGGGAATACCCATGTCAGCATCCCCCGAGTGTTCATTCGAATCGTAGATTCGATTGGAGACTCCTAAATCTTTTGGGTGCTTTCATCCGAACAAGTTTCGAGTCAATGTGTTAGTTCATAGGGATTGTTGATACGTGCGCGTGACTCACCCGACAGATCAGGGTCAGTTAACTGTATTTGGACAAAACAACATGATCTACTTCAGACTCGAGTCCCTAGACTCGAATCTGTAAGAATGCTGGCGTAATTCGACACAGGCCGCAGGGGTCTTATAGGAGTTGAATTCCAGTGTTTTAAGTTATGTACCCAATGCGTCCGTCGGGATTTTTCATCGTACCTGTTAGCACGGAATGTTACTAGTAGAGCTCAGTCGGGTGCGTTACCAGGCCATCAGACGATATATGTAGGTCTTATCTTTGCGTCGTAGACGCAACATCCGAAAATTTATCACCGCGGAGGTGTTTCGGGTGACCAAGGAGATGGTATCTCACTTAGCATGAATTTGGGAGAAACTGCCAATGCGAATTTCCCTTTTGTCACAGAGGATCCAAAGGATCTCATTCGAAGAGTTCATACGGCGCGCAACTAGCGCTCCCTATGGGAGTAGCCCCCGAGTGTCTGTTCGAGTCGTAGACTCGAGCAGAGACTTTAATTATGCGGATGACATCAACGCTAGTGGTTTTTCGAGTGAGCGACCAGCGCTCCCTATGGGAGTAGCCCCCGAGTCCGTAGTGGAGTCGCAGACTCGAGGAAGGACTCGAAGTTTTGAAAAAGTGTTTCAACTAACACAGGAACCATGTCAATTGCTTAGGTGCGCAACCAGCGCTCCTGATAGGAGTAGCCCCTAGTAGTTGGTTGAGTTGTAGACTCAAGTAAGTACTTTATGTGCAGTCAAGAATTTGTAGCCGTTGCTAGATTTTGCTTTGATGATGTCATTGCTGATGCTTGGTGAGCTCAACCGTCTGCCATAGTCGAGACGATGCGACGAGACGATCGTGGGTCCCACTTTCTGACTTGGATTTGATTAGTCATGCGTAATTTTTGCGATAATTACGGCGTATCATCGATTCCCATGCGTAGTGGGCGGATTGCTCGCGATGGTTCGGGCGGCTCGTGCCACGTGTATGGTGCGATGGAGGGCACGCATTAGGGCATTCAAATCGACGACTCTGCTTCATCGTCCTCGTCCTTTTATACCGCAGAGGGATCAAAGTAATTTTACCCTTGCCATTTGCTTTCTTATTTCCGCCTTCGCCATTTCCAGAGCTCGTACTTCCCAAGCACTGGATATTCTCCGTGTTTTTCATTCCTCTCTCCTCCGCGCCTATTGCACCGCACGCCGCACGCGCGCAAGGGGCAAGTCCAAGAAGTCCACCTCCGCTGCTACAAGGACGAGCGGTGCCGGAGCTGCGAAGAAGACATCCACCGCCGGCCATGTCATCAATGGCAGATGGCGACGGTTCGCAATCATGGAGGAAGGCCTGCGCCGCCTGCGCGAGGCCAACCTCATCTCGAAGGAGAAGGGCGACGTCATTATTCCTCGTGAGGAGGTAACCCTGGACCCTTTTATGCGTTTATTGTCTAGGGTCTTTCTATTCCTGCCCACAAATGTCTTCGTGGGATTCTCTTTCTTTAGGATACAACTCCACCAGTTGTCGCCCAATTCCCTTCTTTAAATCGCGTGTTTTATCACGCTTTGCGAGTGCTGGCTCGGTATCGAGCCACATGATACGTCCAATTTGCATCACTATTCTATATCATAATTTGTTGTTATTAATTGATATATTTCATATTAAGAGGTGTTACTTATGTTATTCCATCTATGTTTGCATGTTGGATGATTCTTCGAGGATGAACTGCCGGAGTCAGGATTCTGATGGAAAAAGCGGTGTTTGGATGCAATTTTCGCGAATATCGGAATATACCAGAAAATACATGGAAAATCATATTTTTCCAGAAGACGAAGGATGCCATCAGGGGAGGCTGAGATGTGCCACATGGGGCCCACACCCCCCATGCGCAGGCCACCCTGGGCCGCGCCACTAGGGGGTGTGGACACCCTGGCCCACCTCCTGCTCCGCCTGTTTGCCTATATCTTCTCCTTGAAACTCTAATACACGGGGAGCGACCACAGAAAGATTCCGCCGCCTCTGCGGGGCAGAAACTACAGAGAGAGAAAGAGCTCTCTGGCAGACAGATTTCTGCTGGGGAAATTCCTTCCCGGAGAGGGGAGTTCGTCGCCATAAACACCATCATCAAGCTGGACTTCATCGGGATGGGGATCATCATCATCCACACAACCATCTCCACCAGCACCATCATCACCACTTCATCCCGCTGTTACAATTGTGTTGAATCTTGCATAGTTCTTAGGGGAAACTTTTCCCAGTGTTAATTACTTTTGTAGTTGATGCTTGTGAGTGGAACCATTGAATTATTGTTTATGTTTAGATTTTTATTCATCATCATGTCATCTTTGATATTGATCCATATGATGTCTCGTGAGTAGCTCATTTAGTTCCTGAGTACATGGGAGAAGTCATGTTGTTAGTAGTTGAATTGTGTTGAGGTATTATTCAATGGTTTAATATTTAAGTTGTGGTGCTATTCTTCTAGTGGTGTCATGTGAATGTCGAATACATGATACTTCACCATTTATGGGCATAGGGGAATGCATTATGTATTTGGCTACTAATTATGGGGTTGCCGGAGTGATAGAAACCTGAACCCCCGTTAGGAAACCTTTGCACAAGGGAGTGTAGGATGTTAGAGTTTAAGGTTGTGGTTAGGTTTTTATCTTAATTGCTTTCTTGTAGTTGCGGATGATTGCAAGGGGTTTAATCAAAGTATGTATTAGTCCAAGTAAGGTCGGTACATCAGCATAGGTTCACCCACGCAACATATCAAACCAAAGAAGATTAATCAACTATATGAAATGAAAGCACTTGACAGTATTCCCATGTGTCCTCGAGAACGTTTGGTATTCATAAGTATTACAACTGGATTGTACTTTGCTAAGAAAGGATTGGGCCACTTGCTGCAATTATTTGCTGTCTATATTTACATGCACTTTATATCTTTGCTTTATCAAAACCCCCTAAAAATCCGTTTGCTAAGTATTTATGGAGATTCCTGCTCCAAACCACTAGTCAACACCTTCTGCTCCTCGTTGGGATCGACACGCCTATTTATCAAAAGTACCACGATACACCCCCTATACTTGTGGGTCATCAAGACTATTTTCTGGCGCCGTTGCCGGGGAGTTAAGAACGGCTTCACAAGGGGAGTCCTTCACAACCTTTCTCTTTACTTTGTTTTTGTTTTGCTTAGTTTCTTTTTCTTTGTTTTGTTTTCTTATTTTTATAAAAAATTCCAAAAAAATAGTTTTGTTTGGTTTGCTTTTGCTTATTAAAAACACACAAAAAATTAGTTCCTACTCTAGTTGCTGCTGCTGTTGGCTTGCTCCACCTTTGCAAAAATGAAATCTGCTGAGAACACCAAGTTGCGTGACTTCACTAGCACAAACAACAATGATTTACTGAGTACACGTATTGCTCCACCTGCTCCTTATGCTACCTTTTATGAAATTAAGCCTGCTTTGTTGAATCTTGTGATGAAAGAGCAATTTTCTGGTGCTAGTTCTGATGATGATGCTACCCACGTCAATAACTTTGTTGAACTTTGTGAGATGCAAAAAATATAAGGATGTATATGGAGATATTATTAAGCTCAAATTGTTTCCTTTCTCCTTCAGAGGAAAAGCTAAAGAATGGTTGATATCCTTTCCTAGAAATAATATTGATTCTTGTATTAAGTGCAAAGATGCTTTTATTGGAAAATACTATCCTCCTGCTAAGATTATATCTATGAGAAGTGAAATAATGAAATTTAAACAACTTGATAATGAACATGTTGCTCAAGCCTGTGAAAGAATGTAATATTTGGTAAAGAATTGTTCCACTCATGGACTGACTGCTTAGATGATTATCTAGATTTTTTATGCAGGGTTAAACTTCTCTTCGAGAAACCTATTCGATTCTGCTGCTGGAGGTACCTTTATGACCATTACCTTGGGTGCTGCAACAAAGCTCCTTGATAATATGATGGTCAAGTATTCTGAATGGCACGCTGAGAGAGCTCCACATCGTAAGAAGGTAAATTCTGTTAAATAAACCTCCTCTTGGAGTGAGAAATTGATGTTATCGTGGCTATGATTGTTAATTAAAAAACTCATATACATCCAAATAATGTTCCCTTAGCCTCTTTGGTTTCTCAAGAAGAGAAAGTTGATGTGAACTTCATTAAAAACAACAATTTCAACAATAATGCTTATAGGAACAATTTTGGTTATAATAATTATAGGCCTTATCCTCCTAATAATGGTAATACTTATGGAAATTCCTACAACAATACTAGAAGTGCTCCCTTTGAGCTTGAAGTCATGTTCAAAGACTTTATTAGTAAACAAACCACTTTCAACCATAATGTGGAGGAAAAGCTTTTGAATGTTGAGAAAAACATTTCCTCTTTGTCTAAAGCACAGTCTTCTTTGATTAATAAAATGACTGCTAAACCTGAAACCTTGGAAAGTACCTTTGCTGCTACTCATGCCATACAACTTACTATTGATGAAAATGTTAGACTGTTAGCTAAACTACATGCTAAGTGGGAAAGAGAAGCTGAAATTGCTAGAAACAATAGTGTTTGTATTATTACCACCACCAATATGGATGCTACCAAACCACAAGAAGCCCCTATTCCTCCTACCACAATGCCTAAAACCAATAAGTCTACTACTTGTGATGGTAAGTTTGATTTTGATTTTGATGGTTGCAATATCTTTGAAGTGATTATGTTCCTACAAAAGCTTGCTAGAAGTCCTAATGCTAGTGATATGAATGTGGATTTCACCAAACACATTACAGATGCTCTCAATAAAATTAAGGAAGAAAAATTGAAACACAAAACATCTATTCCTAGGAAAGTAGAAGATAGTTGGGAGCCCATCATTAATATGCAAGTGAATGACTTTAATCTCAAAGCTTCATGTGACCTTGGTTCTAATGTCTCTATTATGCCTAAAAAGATTTATGAAATGCTTGATTTTCCACCTTTGGAAGATTGCTATTTGGATGTCCCACTTGATGACAATGCTAAAAAGAAACTCATGAGGAGTGTTAATGATGTTCTTATTGTGGTTAACAATGCTTATGTCCCTGATGATTTCTATGTTTTGGATGTTGAATGCAATGCTTCTTGTCCTATTACTTTGGGAATACCTTTTCTTAGAACTGTTGGTGCCATCATTGATATGAAAGAAGGCACCATTAAATATCAATTTCCATTCAAGAAAGTTATTGAACACTTACCTATGAGGAGAGAGAATTTACCCTTTGCTCCTCCTTTTAAAGCAAAATTTGATGTTAATGCTTCTTCATTTGAAAATACTTGATTCTTGCTTCTTGTGCCTAACTTAAAGGCGTTAAAGAAAAGTTCTTCTTGGGAGATAACCCAATAGTTTTCTTGAGTGTTAGAAGTTATTTCTTATGTAATAACCTCTCCTTATCCTTTTTGTTTGATTTTTGTGCCAAGATTAACCTCTAATGAGAGGGAAGTAAGATTTGGGGAAGTGCTGTCCTGAAACATATTTTTGTGCTTAACTGTAAAAATTCGCAAAATCTCTGTAATTCGGATTGAGCTGTAAGTTTGTGAATAAATCCCCCAGGTTGTTAGCTAACTTTCGTTAGTTCAACACTTTTTGATTTGAGAAACATAAGGTCTTTGAAAAAATCGGTTTTCACCTGCTGGTCTGTTTTGACAGATTTCTGCCATCATTTGCATTTGCCTCTTAAATCAGTTTGCTTCTAAATTCTTTATGGGATTTTCAAAGGAGTTGCTACAGTAGATTTTGTTTTTTTTGGATTTCAGTTGAAATGTTAACTCAAAGGTTCTTTGTTTTTGCCTACACTAATGTTGCTAATGAAGTTTGTGTGAGGCTTTGTATGAAAGGAACTTTCAAGTGTTGGAGAGAAAGAATCTGTAGAGTCCGTTCTCAAATAGGTAAGAGTGCTGAAAACAGAAGGTTTGCGAAAAATTTCTTTTTTGATTTT
The DNA here is from genome assembly GCA_916181665.1 of Avena sativa. Lineage (NCBI taxonomy): Eukaryota > Viridiplantae > Streptophyta > Magnoliopsida > Poales > Poaceae > Avena > Avena sativa. The sequence continues at coordinate 296,236,235 of OV702282.1, forward strand.
TGCAGTTTTTATTACATACGAAAGGTAATGAGTCAAAATAGGGGAGGAAACGAAGCCTGGGTGGGCCACACCTCCCAGTGGCACGGGCCCTGCCCACCAGGGGGTGAGATCACCCCAGAGTCCGTCTCTGTCCCATTTTCGCATGTGGTAAAACTTTGTAATATATAACCCCCGGATCCCCCGAGGTTCGTATATCGTGTTCTCGCCGTGTTTTAGTTTCGATGTGTTTCTGTCAGGAAATATTCTTAAGTCTAGAGGCACCATGGTCTCCGCCAACAAGGGCAAGAAGCCTATGGAAGATGATCTTCAAGACCCCTAGAAGGAGGAGGAGATCTTGGTTGAGGAGGAAGAATAAGTGAAGGAAGACAAGCATATGGACACCCGTGCTACCATTGCGGGCATTGGAGTGGTGGCTAACCCTATCAAGCTCAGGAGGATAACACAGATGTCTACATGAGGGAAACCTCCGCATCATTTCCTCGCTCCACGATCACTTCATCCACGCACCAAGAACCCCTTCCATACTCTTATACATGAGCAGCAATTCCAAAAGTTGCCCAAAGGGAAGTTGCCCTCTAGTTGGGATATGCCTCGTTCTAACCATTCAGGGAAAGAACACTCTAAGGAGGAAGAGTGGGGAAAGAATAACAAGGACTGGGATTCTCGGTCCGACATGATCATGAACTGCATTGAGCATAATTCAGAGTTGATTCGTACTCTAACCTTTGAGATTGAGGATTTTAGGAATCTTATTGAAAATCTCATCAAGGGAACACCACCACCACCGGAGGAGTGATTCTTCATTAGGTTTTTGCATCCCCTTGGTTTGTTGCAAGGTTGGGGGAGTGCCGCGGTATCACATCATTTTCATCTTTTTGCCTTTTTAGTAGATTCATATCTTGAATAGAGAAGTTATCATATAGGATGGTTTGCATTGTGGAAGTATCTCTCCTTTAGTTGGTTATCTATGTATCCCTTGGTGCGAGTGCCTTTATGGAATATTAATGAGAAGTTTCATCTTTTACTTTTTGCACTCCTTATTTTAGTTGCAATCTCTATTATATGATTGATCTTGTTGATTAGTATTGGTATCACTTTGGGAGCATCAAGTAAATCTAAATTGGTTTTGGCAAACCAAGCCTTGTTTAGTAGCAACACTTTTTAAGGTTTGAAAGGAAAAGATAAAAGCACTTATAGGTATTTTATATCATTTTCTTTCTTTCTTTCTTTCTTGATTGGTTCATAAGCTTAGTATTCTTTATTTAGGATCTTTTGTGTTTTCAAGGAAAGATTGCATGTTTGACTTTATCACTTGTATGTTTGCTTGTTTCCTTAAACTCTTTTGCTTGCTACCCAACCTTGCTAGCCAAAAACCTGTACTGAGAGGGAATACTTCTCGTGCATCCAATCCTTTAAACCAAAACTTATGCCATTTGAGTCCACCATATCTACCTATTAGCATTATTGCTATTCCAAGTAAATTCTTAATCTTCATCTATCTTTCAAATTAAAAATTCTTTTGTTATGTGAAACCTGGTTAGTAAAGCTCTCACGACCTTGATGGCACACCTTATTTTTCCTACCATTAATAAATTTGAACCATTGTGTCATCTATGTTGTATATGCTTGCCCTTATAAGTTGGGGATTAGCAAAACCGTGCTGTCACAGGGAACGCTTTCAACATGTGTAAATATCTACCCAGTTGATATCATGATCTTTTGTCTGCGAATGTCGTCGGTGTGAAATAAAAGGTGAGCTTGTAAGTCCATGGAGTTACGTATGTGTGTTAGAGAAACGCCTAGGCCGCTAGCCTAAGCCATGCCTAATCATGGTGGAAACTTGCAGCATCACCATAGTGAGAAATCTATGAAGCATTCTTCTTATAAAAAAGAGAGAGAGAGAGAAAAAAGAGATTGAGAAAAAGAGAAAAAAAGAGATGAGAAAAGAGGAAAGAGAGAAAAGAGCACCATTTTCCCATGGTAAATAAGAAGTTTGCTAAGATGCTCATTGTCTGCTTGCCTTGTCGTTTTGATATGGGATAGCTCCTGTATCATGGGGCAAGGGGTACCCCGTTGGCGGTTCTCTATGATACACATGTACTTACTATGAAAAGAACTTACCGGTAACTAAAGTTGAGTAGCATGAGGAGCGGCCCTCGTACTCAAGGGACATGAGATTGCCAACTTATATTTTGTCAAGCATATACTCCATCTTTGTTCACTTTCACCTTAATCACCTCAAGATGCTTATGATAGGGGCAATGAGAGCTCAAAGCTAGTAAGTACCATAATATTTTGGAAGCTCTTTATGAAACTTGAAATCCCTGCTTACCTCTGTGAAGGGCCTTTCTTTTACTTCTTAGTTGAGTCAGTAAAACCTATTCCTTTCTATTTCCAGCAAGAATTTGAGTTGTTTTGTTTCAATAATTCATATGATGATTTATTCAAGCATGTTTCTTATCTTCCTTGTTTTGCACATTGTTCTTATCTGAATGAGTATTACTTTGAAAGCCATCATTGTGAAAAGCCTTTTATGTTTGAGCAAAAGGACTCCTGTTATAAACTTCTTTACAAAAGCTTTGCTTGAAAATTATGTATGATTTGTCAACTGTTCTCTGACTAAGAACAAAGTTTTCTATTACCAATTATGATTTATCTTTATGCATCTTTATTGTGACTCCCATACTCGTTGCAAGTTAAGTTATATAATGATGAGTTTCTTTATTTTATAAGTTGTGTATTGGTAAGTGTGATGCTTCTTGTCCGTGTTCTTTTTATCGGCACTTCACTCCATAAACCTATGGGCATGTTTACTGATCTCAGTTTTCGCTTGGGGACAAGTGAGGTCTAAGCTTGGGGGGAGTTGATACGTCCAATTTGCATCACTATTCTATATCATAATTTGTTGTTATTGATTGATATATTTCATATTAAGAGGTGCTACTTATGTTATTCCATCTATTTTGCATGTTGGATGATTCTTGGAGGATGAACTGCCGGAGTCAGGATTCTAATGGAAATAGCAGTGTTTGGATGCAATTTTCACGAAGATCAGAAAATACCAGAAAATACATGGAAAATCATATTTTTTCAGAAGACGAAGGATGCCATAAGGGGAGGCTGAGATGGACCACAGGGGCCCACACCCCCTGATGTCGTAAATGTATCTATAATTTGTGATGTCCCATTCTTGTTTAGTATCTACTTTGCTTTGCTTTGTCTACACTTTGAGGTATTTTTATATGTTTTCTGGTACTAACCTATTAACAAGATGCCACAGTGCCAGTTTCCTGTTTTCTTCTGTTTTTTGTTCCAAAAAAGGCAGAAAGTCAATATTCTTGGAATTGGACGGGACAAAAGCCAAAGTCAATATTTTACCATGGGGAACACGGAGCCAAAATACGAGACGGAGGGGAGCCACCAGGGGGCCATATCCCCTGGCTATGCGGCCTAGGTGGGCCCGCGCCTGGGGGGGGGGGGGTGCAGCCGCCCTTTGTACCCCCTGCCTCGTTCTTCGCCTATAAGAAGCCCCCGATACCAAAACCTTGCGGACCCGATCAATCTTCCATGAAACAGTCCGTAGCCGCCACCACCATCGTCCTTAGATCGAGGGGTTCTAAAGCACCATGTCAGAGGGGAGATCATCCCGGAGGCCTTCATCATCATCATCATGTCAGCCTCCGGTATGAAGCGTGAGTAGTTCCACGTAGGACTACGGGTCCATGTATTAGCTATATGGTTGTCTCTCCTCCTTTGTGCTACCATGTTTAGATCTTGTGAGCTCTATTCATGATCAAGATCATCTATTTGTAATCATGCATGTTGTGTTTGCGGGGAACCGATGGATATTGAGATTACTATGTCAAATTGGTAAATGGATCTATCTTATTGATTCTATCATGTCTGTGTTGTTTATGATCTTGCATGCTCTCTGTTTCTAGTAGCTATCTTGGCCAAGTAGATGCTAGTGACTCCAAGAGGGAGTATTTATGCTAGATAGTGGGTTCATGCCTCTATTTAATATGGGGAAGTGATAGAAATCTCTAAGGATGTAGATGTGCTGTTGCTACTAGGGAGAAAACAACGGTCTCTTGTTCATGGAACAAGTGGATTGTTTACCTTACACACTTTGCTTAAAGCAGTAATCTGTTGCTTGCAACTTAATACTGGAGGGGGTTCGGATGATAACCAGAAGGTGTATTACTAGTCATAGATGCATTTGGATGGAGGTCTATGTATCTTGTTGTATTGCCCAATCAAATCTCATAGGATCATGAATGTCTAGTATTGCATAGTTATGCCTTGCTCTGTACTGTCAATTGCCCTGCTGTAATTTGTTTACCTAGCATGCTATGTTTGTTTATCTTCAACACCTCTAGTGAACCCCGGTCCAATCTTTACCATTGATACATCTTCCACTGTTACTGTTTACCTTTCTGCAAACCACCATTACCTTCCACACCATACAGTTAATCCTTTGTTTTCAGCAAACCAGTGAGATTGACAACCTCACTGTTCGTTGGGCAAAGTCTTGATTTTGTGTTGTGCAGGTTTCCAAGTTGCTAGCAACACCTTCGAGTCGTTTCCTTCCTCCTACTATTTCGATAACCTTGGTTTCTTACTGAGGGAAGACTTGCTATTGTGCTATCACACCTTCCTCTTGGAGACTCCCAACGAAGCTCTACATTGATCTGAGCCACCATCAAGATTTTTTGGCGCCATTGCCGGGGAGGCTAAGGGTGGCTTCACAAGGGGAGTCCTTCACAACCTTTCTCTTTACTTTTTTTTTGTTTTGCTTAGTTTATTTTGCTTGGTTTTTTTCCTCTTTTTATCAAAAACTCCAAAAAATTAGTTTCGTTTGGTTTGCTTTCTCTTATCAAAAACACAAAAAAATTAGTTCTTGCTTTAGTTGCTACCATGTATGGTTTTGGTCCAATCCCTGTGTCACCTATGGAAAGGATCTTTACTTTGAAGCAAGAAAGTGAAGAGAGTTTCAAAGAAGCTTGGTCTAGAATCTCTGATTTACAAAGGAAAATTGAGCCTAAGATGTGTCTTAGCTTGGTTATTAATAGTTTCTACCATGGTCTTAATCTTTGTATAGATATGCTTTGGATGCTGTAGCTGGGAAATATATTTTTCAATGTACTGAGAGTGAAGCTTTGGATGCTATAAAGAAGTTGATTATAATTTATAATATGCCTAGCAAGTCTGATTCTTCCTTTATAAACATTTATGCTAGGTTAAACACTCTTGAGACCAGCACAATTGCTTTGAAAGATTGCTATAACATGCTTAGAGAGCACCATGATTATGTTCCAATAAATTCCGAGCCTTCAAAATGGTTTCCTAGAATAAAAGTTGCTATAAATAGTGAAACTTTTGATGCTCGTTGTGATATCATGTTTGAATTTTGCCTTATGCCTAAAGATATCTATGAGTCTTTGAATCTTTGGGGACTTTCTGAAGGAGGAGAATAAATATCTCTTACCAATAATGCAACTTTATTACCCATTGGAATAGCTGAAGGTGTGTTTAAAAAAATCTCAGGGAAAGTGGTGTCTAATGATTATCTTGTTATTGAATGTGTAGGAAAAGGACAAATTGCATTTGGAAGATCCCTACTGAAACACCTTGGAGCAATAATAGATGTGGGAAAAGGCATTATGCATTTTGCTTCTCCAATAAGCAATCATATATTCCCTAAAGAGAATAAGAGAGGTAAGAAAGGTAGGAGCAAGAGAGTTGGTGTTAATGCTTCTTCATTTGAAAATACTTGATTCTTGCTTCTTGTTCCTAACTTAAAGGCGTTAAAGAAAAGTACTTATTGGGAGATAACCCAAAAGTTTTCTTGAGTATTGGAAGTTATTACCTCTGTAATGACCTCTCCTTATCCTTTTTATTTGCCTTTTGTGCCAAGAATAACCTCTAATGAGAGGGAAGTAAGATTTGGGGAGTTGCTGTCCCGAAACAGATTTTTGTGCTCCACCGTAAAAATTCGTGTAAAATCTCTGTAAGTCGGATTAAGCTGTAATGTTCTGAATAAATCCCCCAGGTTGTTAGCTAACTTTCGTTAGTTAAACACTTTTTGATTTGAGCAACAAAAGGTCTTCAAAAAAATCGGTTTCTACCTGCTGGTCTGTTTTGACAAATTTGTGCCATTATTTGCATTTGCTTCTTATTGATTCCTTTTTGGGTTCTTTTTGGGAAATTGAGCTTTTTGAGGAAATTGCTACAGTAGCTTGTGTTTTTAGTGAAAGTTTTTCTGTTTTAAAACTAAACCCAAGGTCTATTATCTTTTGAATACACTAATGTTGCTAATGAAGATTGTGTGAAGTTTTGTATGAATGAAAATTTTCAGGTGTAGAGAAAGAATGATCTAATGAGATGAAGAATGGACAAAATCTCAAGCTTGGGGATGCCACCCTCGTGTCACCCCAAGAAATATTCAAGAGGTACAAGCATCAAAGCTTGGGGATGCCCAAGGCATCCCCTTCTTCATCAATAAAAATCTCAGGTCTTTCTAGACACTTCGTTTTTATTGTTTCATGCACAAGTTGTGTTGTTCTTGTAGCGTCTTAGTTTTTGTTTTTGTTTTTTTTTTGCTTAGTTTGCTTGAATAAAGTAGTTTGGACCCCCGTTCTCACTATGTTGTTTCAAATCAGTTGATTGGTGTTGGAGATGAGTAGAAAGTTCTTGCTTGAATAGTACAAGAGGAGCTTGCTTTGAGTGTGACTTAGACTTTATCATGTCATGCTAGATGTTGTTTTGACCTTATTCTTAGTGATTATTGCTGTAGCATGACTTGTTCCAAACAATTGGGATTGCTTAATGTTCCTTGAAAGAATCATGCGTTGTTTTAGCATACAAAAGTATAGTATTATGGTATTCTCCTTTGATGCTTTGTTTGGGTTGACTTGGCACATGCTCACACCATGTTATGACTATGAACAAGTCACCATATCCTCTATCATCATTTAGTTTTTGACTTGTAGTACCACTTTATACTTCGATTAGTAATGTTTTGTCGCTCTGCATGATTATGGCCATTATTGCTCTCTTAGTTGGTCGCTCCCGGTCTTTTGCTAGCCTCCACTTGTATGAGTAAGCTCTACTCATGCATCCAACTCGCAAGAAACCAAGTTATTCCAAAGTGTCCAATGTAAATTCCTATGCATGGTGTGTTACACCATTCCAAGTATATTCTTGTTTTCATCTTCCTTCAAATTAAAAAGTCTCTTTGTTATGTGAGAACTTAGTGATTAAAGCTCTCACAAACTTAATGGCACACTTTATTTTTCTTGCCCCTAATAAACTTGAACCATTGTGTCATCTATGTTGTATATGCTTGCACTTATACATTGGAATTAGCAGAACCATGTTGTCACGGGGAACGCTTTCAACATTACACTTGTACATTTTACATAGTTGATATCATGCTCTTTTGTTTATGGATGTTGTCGGTGTAAAATAAAAGGGGAGCTTGTAAGTCCATGGAGTTATGTATGTGTGTTAGAGAAACGCTTGGGCCACTAGCCTAAGCCATGTCTAATCATGGTGAAAACTTGCACCATCACCATTGTGAGCAATCTATGAAGCTTTCTTCTTATAAAAAGAGAAATATTTAAAAGAGGAAAGAGAGAAAAAAGCACCATTTTCCCATGGTAAATAAGAAGATTGCTGAGATGCTCATTGTCTGCTTGCCTTGTCATTTTGATTATGGGATAGCTCCTGTATCATGTGCAAGGGGTACCCCATTGGTGGTTCTCTATGATACACATGTACTTACTATGACAAGAACTTATAGGTGACTAAAGTTGTGTAGCATGAGGAGCGGCCCTCGTATTCAAGGGACATGAGATTGCCAACTTATACTTTGTCAAGCATATACTCCATCTTTGTTCACTTTAACCTTAATCACTTCAAGATGCTTATGATAGGGGCAATGAGAGCTAAAAGCTAACAAGTACCATAATTTTTGGAAGCTATTTATGAGACTTGAAATCTCTGCTTCCCTTTATGAAGGGACTTTCTTCCACTTTTATATTGAGTCTCCACCTTCTATCCTTAGGCACCAATTAAGAGAGCATAGTTGCCATTCTTAGTTCTATGTGCATTGTCCCAAAACTTATTGATTGATTCATATTGTTGATATTGCTTGCTCATGAACTATTTGTATCTAGTCACTCTAATGAACTTTGGAGGTGTCATATGCATCTATTTTCTAATCCATGAGGGACAAGCTCAATGCCACTATGCTATGTTTTCTATATGTGAAACAAACAAACGTCTTTCAATGCATTATTATTCATGATATTTGTTTGTAACCTTTCATGTTGCATGCATAGTTACTTTGTGTTATTGTTAGAACTCCATCTTTTATGCTCATGTTTAGAGTTCTTTGATCCCAGCTTTCAATGATTGTAGATGGTTTGATCTTGATTTTGATGGTTCATGTCACCTAAAAAATTATTCTTTTTATCACTTACCTACTCGAGGACGAGCATGAGTTAAGCTTGGGGATGCTTGATACGTCGTAAACGTATCTATAATTTTTATGTTCCATGCTTGTTTAATATCTACTTTGCTTTGTCTACACTTTGAGGTATTTTTATATGTTTTCTGGTACTAACCTATTAACAAGATGCCACAGTGCCAGTTGCCTGTTTTCTTCTGTTTTTGGTTCTAGAAAAGGCAGAAAATCAATATTCTTGGAATTGGACGGGACAAAAGCCAAAGTCAATATTTTACCGTGGGGAACATGAAGCCGGAATACGAGACGGAGGGGAGCCACCAGGGGGCCACACCCCCTGGCCGCGCGGCCTGGGTGGGCTCGTGCCTGGGGGGGGGGGGGGTGCATGTAACACCCCACTTTTAGCTAATTATAAATTAGGGTTTTGTTTGTGCATTCATAAGAATCATCTCTTAAAAAATGCATGCAAAGAGAAATAATGCAAACCCTAAACCCTAGCGTTTCCCTCTCTCTCTTTGGAAACCATTCAAATGTTTTTATATTTTGCAAAGTACCAAAACATTGTGGAGCCCAAATGGATTACAAGGGCCCTGCAATACTTTCCATATTTTACAAATCCTCTAGTAATTTTGAAATACCAAAAACAGATTTGTAAACGGTTTGAAAAAGAGAGAAAAACAAAACAGAAATAGAAAAAAGTTTTCTACTAAAAAATGGAGCCAGATGCCTCAGGCCGAGCAGCCCAGCAAGCTCTCTCTTTCCTCTTCCTTTCTCGCAGCCCAATCCCGGCCCACACGTGGCCCATCTCTAGCCCGACGCAGCCCGTACCCCTTCACTTGTTTCCTATTATTCTTCCTCGGGGACAGAAGGACGACAACGATGAAGCTTCTGCATGTCGCCGCCTCCGTCGCTCGCCAGCGCTGCGATGCTCGCCGTGCGTCAAGATTCTCGCTACCGATGCCGCCGATGCCTATAAGACCCCCTGCTGCCGCTGGACGAGCCTTATCCTCTTCCTCTCCCCCAATTTCTTCTCTAGCCGAACCCTAGCCCTCAGACCTCACCAGCGGCCAGCCATTCCTGGTCGCCCCAAGCTCCTTCAAGCATGCTCCCGAGACCTCCCCGTCCACCTCGTCCTTTTGCCCCTAGTAGAGCAAGCCGGCTTGGTCCTAATCGTTCCAATTGGAACCTCCGTCCCCGACTCCGGCCGCCGTCGCCATGGGTGATTTCAGCCTTCCCCGAGCCCGCCGACCCCTTAGTAAGCTTCACGGTGAGCTCTCGGTCCTCATGGACCTCTCCAACCTCCTTTTCCCCCTCTGATTCGACCCCGCACCGTAGCTTGTCGAGCGCCGCCGCCGCTCGTCGTCGTACTCCTTGCTCCGATGACCGTCTTGACGCGGTGCCGCCATATCTAGGTTCAGCATCGCGAGGCGCGTCGAACGCGACCACTCGTGCATGTTGGCTCGCCCTGTGTCCTTGCCTGCGACCACCGTACGACGTGGATGCGGTGGTGACGTCACCACGACGTCATGCTGGCATGGCCGTGGGTCCGCTAACCGTCAGAATGGCTTGGTGATGTGGTCCTAGCCCACCGGTCAGCCAAAGAGCCTAGCACAGGCCCCAGTGAGAAAAGTTTTACGCCATGCGCTGATGTCATCCTGATGCATTAAATCAATTTAAATTGGTTTAATATTCTTAGAAAATGAATAAAACTTGTAAATACAATAACTAATTAATTATAAGACATAAAAATACAAATAATATATCAAAATGTTCAGAAAAATGAGATCTACCTCTTTAAGCTATAATCATGCATTGATAATCAACTTTCTTGACAAGTTTAATTAGAATAACAAACCAACCCCTCTCATATATATCCGAAGTTTTCCCAAATTAGGGTTTATACCACTCGGAACCCCGATTAATTTGTCGAGCATGCCTTAGGGTTACATTTCGATACAATTCAACTTGTCATATCATCATACTTGCTTGAGCATTGCATCGATGCCATGTGTTGATTGTTTCCCTTTCTTTCCGGTATTTGGTTCTTCTCCGGTAGAATACGAGATCGAGATCGAAGTCAGAGATCAACACCGTCGAAGCTCGAAGACCAATACTTGACCAACTGTAACCAAGTCAAGTATAAGATGTCCGAAGCTCTACTTTTTGGTTATCAATAGGCAAAGGCAAGCATATCCCCACCATGATATAATCCTATGATTTCGAAAGTATTTCAATTCTGCCATGATGCATACGATTCTACTGTGGTCTTTTATCGATAGATAGAATATCCTATATGTTGCATTACTCCCTTTGAGCTTATATTACCTGATCCACTTCTCCTAGCATAACTAGGTTTGGCTTCTGTGCACTGCTAGAGCTTATATCTGTGTCCTGCTTAGCTATGCATTGCTGTTAGTTCTGGTTCATCCAGATGATGTATCAAATGCAGGGAATCTAGTATGACAGGAGAACGTGATGAGATGAGATTAGTGATATGAGATTAAACATGCTAAGGCTTGTATGGGAGGCCACGCTGGGATGTGGTTTTTCTAGTCCCATGCTCGCCACCACTAGGAACCGAGTTCTTGCCTTTGGAACCGAGATGAGCGTGCAACCACATGGGGCCTGGAAAACCTCACGAGCAACTAACTTGCCTAGTAGATTCCATGAGTCACATAGTTTGGGTGTTCCATTCGACATGCATTCTGGATCTTCTCGAAGGCGGTGAAGGAGGTGCATTCATAACAGGTAGGTAAGCGTGGCTGGGGTTGCTTGGGGTCGATGGAGCCCCTGGTAAACCAACCTCGCCTCACATCTCTAGGGAACGGCTTCGAGACTTGACCCGTTACGGCAGAACCATCCTTAGGGCGTGACTCATGGTCTCGGCAAAAGCAATGTAAAGGTCATGTCTAACCACCCTCTGTCGGCCTTCCAAGGAAGAGGGCTAATCATGTGGCATTAAGAGAAGGTTAGTACGTGTGGGTAAAGTTGTACACCCCTGCATGGTAATAATATTTTCGAAAAGCCGTGTTCACAGTTATGAACGCTTGGTGACTGAACTCTAAGATCATAGAGAACTTTAACCTAATCGTAAAACTTGGCAGATCAACGTGTGCTTAAGGATGCTTCCTCATGGGTACGAGGGGGTGATCCTAGTTCAGGTGATGATGATTTGGTGGATATCAAAAGATGATGATCAATACTTGGAGATGTCGCTCTCTTATCCCCTTTTAAAATACTCTGATTAGACGAGCTTCTTCTCCCTCTTTTTTATAAACAAAAGATGGCTTTATGCAAAACAACTCCACCAGCCATAATTCTTGCGGAGTACACCCTGTACTCACCCTTTCTTTGTTGATACTTTTGGCAGAGTAAGTGTTAAGTTTGCTATACTTAATAGCATAATTTGCCTTCTATTGATTGATGTTTGTGGTTAGTGACCTCTGCTTGTAATACTTTGGTTCTTCGCTCAGTTATCAGCGTGCTGTAGTTAATTTTGTGTCGTAGGGTCACTGTCGTGTTACCGAATCTTCACTGGATATCCTCGAGCTCAAGATTAAGCTTATGTCAGACGGAGGTCTGGGATTTTTTTAGCCCTGATCCCGGGGGTGTCACAGGTTTTGGTATCAGAGCAGTACCGACCGTAGGAAAATCTTGCTATTGGTCGATGTTGAGTCTAGTGTTTGTGAAAACTATTTTAAAGCTAAAAAGTACTTGTGAAAACTCTAGTATGCTTCTTTTTCTCCTTATCCAGTTTCGCTCTAACTCTGGGTTATCTTATCTGGTGTTGATTTTGGAAAAGTTTCGATATCTCTTCTAGTCTTTCAACGCTTAGGTGCCTTCAGGCATGTCGTTTCTGAACCAGTTGACCTAGTGTTGAGTTCTCTAGAGTTGTGTGAGTTGTGAATTCCTTGTTTATTTTGCTCTGTTTCTTCTGAGAGATTCCTTCCCATCATGATCTCTCTATCTTTTGGACCCACAATATTATATTGTTGGATCTGCAGTGTTTTGTTCTAGGCTTCGAGGTTTCCTTTCTCCTCGTGTGCCTCATTTTTGTTTGTTGGGTACTTCAGAAGTCGTTTCTTCTCTTGGAATCTACCTCGTGATTACTATCTTGCAGTGTACGCTATGTCACTCAAGTAGTAGTTACTTCCTTTCTTTGGGATTTAACCCTTGGACTTGAACTGAAGGTCCCAGATTGTGCTGGATTCTGGTTGTGAAACTTGTACATGAAGCTGACCTTTAACCCATGGTCCATTCCTTTGACCCCTATTGTTAATGTTTACACATTACCTCAGGATGGGTCGTACTACAATTCTAGCCAGCAAGCTTGTGGTCTTTGTCGCGATTGAATTATGACAATTAAAGACTTCCCCTACCACATGCTATGGCAGATGCTCTTTAATGGAACCAAATAGATGACGACAAGAGTACTCCTTGAGAGTCTCGCATCCATACTCGTGACTCTTCCACACCTTACCCCTTCCCTGCACTGGTTTTCGAAAGATTGATAATCTATGCATCCGCATCTCGGGATTCTATCCTGAGTATGTTCCCTTTTCCCTTGTTGTTTTCCGACCTTTGTCTACCAGTTGGTAGTCAAGTAGTAAATGTGCATTGGTGTCTTCCGATGCAAGATACTCTTATGGTTCATAAATACAAACCATTTCGAGATGTCTAGGAGAAACAAACTCCAGTACCTCGTCATATCTAGGACCAGGTCAAAGTGTTGTAACCTACAGATCAAAAGGCACTGATTGTCTTTCACCTGTTCTACCTTAACGTATCACACTCTTTTATACTAACAGGTCGTGCCGAGTTCCATGACCCCTTAATGAAGTGATGCTCTTACACATAAATACCCACTCTTCCTCGAGCTTTCACGGTCGTGAGTGATGCGTGTGCGTAATAATGTGGTCATATGAGATTCTAGCAATTATTATTGTTTTGAACTCTAAGGACATTTGTGTCATTCTTAGCATGATTGGTTAACCTTGTCACTAAGCAAAGGATGATTGTGCTACCAAGTCCGTTATTCTGGTGCACTCTCTTCGGTAAAAGAGTTAGGCTTGTGCCAAAGCTCTGAGACTACGTCCTCTTGCCTTATCAAGCAAGTTCCCTCTCGAACTAGGTGTCATATCGGTGGTCCGTGATATTCTAGATGTCTACTAGAAGTATCGCCATGTTTCCACATGACCGTGATGTCAAGTTCTTGAGCAAGCAAGTTCTCTGAACTGCTCCTTTCTCCAAGGATCCGCACTGGATACCCTTGAATTAGTTGGTTGAGCTTAAACAACCACTTGGAGAGTTGAAAGACAAAAGTTTTATGTGACTTTGTTCCTTCTTAAAGGGTTGTCTAGTTTTGTTCGTATTGAAGAAAGATAGTATTTCCTTTGTGGATATGTTATCTTCCCCACCTTTGATTTGATTCGGGTTATCGTCAAACCAAACTCATTTTCAAGGACTATCTTGATGGTGTTTCTACTTGTGATGTTTCACTTTAGTACATCCTCATGTTCTTTGGTCTGACCAATACATCTGCCTTGTTCATACAACATATGAGTTCATCTTCTTGGAGTGTCTCGATAAGTTTGTTGTTGAGCCCATCAATGACATCCTTATCTTCTCCATGTTAGATTGAATACATATGGAACATTCGGCATTAATGTTGGAAATTTTGAAAACCGTCTTTGAGTCATCTCGATGTATGTATTCTGGATGTTAGAAGTAACTGTCACATCCCAAAATTTTCCAAATTTTGAAATGTGAAAAATAAATAAACAAAATAAATAATTGTTGAAATTTAGGGTGAAAAGAAACTTTTTGATTCCAAATGGAAACATCAAAACTCATCTTGAACAAGCTTTGAACAAATTTGAATCCAACAAATATCAATCAAGTGAAATGCATTCATCAATGAAAGAATCTTGAAATTCAAACACTTGGAAAAGTTAAACCAAAACTCTAGAAACCTAATGGAAGAAAATCATTTCCAAGATCTCTCTAAGACTATGGATTTGGTCCATATAAAAATTTGTCAACAAAACATTTATAAGTGATCAAAATGACAAATAAAAGTATTATAAGATCATAGAAATTGATTTCATTCAATTTGGAACCATGGATAAAAACTTATGAGTTTAATAAGACAAAAGGAAATAAAGCTCCTATCCAAAATCCATACCAAATTGTGAGCAAAATAATCCTAAAGAGATTTAAAAGGATAAACAAATATTAAATAAATATATACAAATTGGAATCACCAATTTTAGATCTATAAATAAAAAGATATGGATTTTTAAGGCAAGGAAAGAAAATAATTAAATAAGGAATATTTAAAAGCCCAATTAAATCTTGGCCAAATCCATAAGCAAAAGATAATCTAGATCCAAAAAAAATAAATGGATAAAGATTATCCAAATAAAAACATATTAAACCATATTCTAATTAAAATTGAATAAAGACAAAATCCCTTAGATAAATGATTAATTAAATCATGAGAAAATAATAATTGGAATATTCCCAAGTGGAATAAAATTTATTTAATTAACTTAAATGGAATAATGGAATCATTTAAATAAAATTTATATGGATTTAAAACCATATTGGATTTGAATAAAGATAAATGATCAATTTAAATGATTAATAAATCATATTGAAATACTTTAATAAATCAAAGTGAAATATTTACACTAATGAATAAATAAAACCTACTGAAAAGGGTTTGGTGAAAATTTGAATTTAAATAAGAGATTAAAAATATAATTAAAATCCTATTTAAAATAAAGGCAAGTGCCTATTTTAAATAAATAATAAACCATATGTGAGTAAAATAATTATTCTAAAATGAACTTTAAATACCTATTTAAAACAGTATAGAAACATACTGGATATTTGGAAAAGATTTGAAAAAGAAATCTGAAATCAAATAAATGTTTGAATTTGAAAACAGAAAAAGAAAAAGGAAACAAAATAAAAAAAAGAAGGAACCAGCCCAACCCAACCAGCCCAACTGGCCCAGCGAGCCTACCTCCCTCTCACTCTCCCCCAAATCGTTTTCCACGAGAAACCACACCCGCGCTGTCACTGACGTGTCGACCCCACACAGACCCTCTCTCTCTCGCTGACAACGCTACCCCACAGCTAGGGCACCGTCGTCTTCAACCCTGCTGACCTCGCCCCTCTCCTCTCACTACCATTTAGACCGATGATCAATTCTCGTTAATTCGTGTTACTGGCCGAGTAACTCCCGTCCGCGACCTCTCCCACTTAATCGCCACACCCTCCTCCCTCATTTCCCCTTAGTCGCCAGCTCCTCTCCACCCCAGGGCTACTCGAATTGCTCGCTGCAACCACACTGGCTCCGACGAGGTCCAGTGCGAATTCTGGCGACGCCTGACCGTACCCGCCCCCTTGTGCACACGAGCTCACTCTTCAGTACCTTGTGCGTCTACCAGTGGCCCCAGCTAGTCCGTGCGCGCCTTAGAACGTCGCCCCCGACAACGCCATCTCGCCACCGACGTCTAGCTCAACTCCGGCGAACCCTACTGGTAAAATCCGACCTCGCCTCTCCCTCTCTGTGATGCTCATGTACTCACCATCGTCTTGCGCATCTAACGAGCACTTTGCCTCTCCTTCCCGAGCTATGTAGCCTCACCTTCATCAACGGTAGAGCGTGCCCAACGACGTTGCGAACTCCGGCGAGCGATTCAGTACGACCCTGTGCGCCCCTCGACAAACGACGACCACCTTGAGCTTCATGGCGATCCCACGAGCACGATAATCCCCTCCGTTTCCTCCCTTGCTACCTGGTTGTGCCAGACCATCGCTGACAGAGCGCGCCGCCGCCGTTTACCACCACCAGCGCCGCCAGTTAGTGGCCAGCTGCTCTGGACCGTTAGATGCAGATCCAATGAGTAGGATAGATTGACTTAACGATGAGGTACGATCGGTTCTGTGCCGCACGATCTCATTATATACAACGCACCACGTTATTCGATCCGTGCGAACCGGTACCAGCGAATAAGAATAAGACACGTGGCCTGAGTTATGTTCTAAAAAAACAGAAACATTACTATTAGTTGTTTGAATTTGTAAATTGCATAACTTTTTATCCACATGTCCAAATTTTACAAACTTTATATCAATGGAATCAGAAAAAAGAATTCTATCCAACCATGCCCCTTTTTTAATAAATTTCTTCTGGAAAATTAGTTGTTTTTGCAGAAACTTGTGTAGGCATATTTTGAATATAAAAATTATTCTAGAAATGTTTTTAGGGTAAAATCTTTGGTAAATGGATTGTTTTGAACCTACTTACCATAAAAACCAACTTTTGCATTTAAAAACATATTTTGTGAGTTAAGGAATAAATATTTGAATAAAAGAATTCCTAGTTAAATAAAAAAGTTGTTTATGTTTAAAAATGTTTTTGAGTAAAACCTTTGGAAAATGATTTGAATTGAAATCTGTGACCCTAAAAAACCATGTTTTGGATTTAAAAATGTATTTGATTAACCCTAGAAAATTATTATTTTGTTTAAAGGCATTTATAGCAAAATAAAATGTTGCTTTGATTTAAAAATGAATTTTAGATGAAACCTTGGCAAATGATTTATTATTAAACACTTTGACCATAAACACCAACATTTGGGTTTAAAAATATATTTGGATAACACTAGAAATTATTCTTTGAATAAAATCAATTCTAGCGAAACAAAAGAGATTTAAAGTGGCCATTTTCACTAACTTGATACAAAATGGTATTGCCACATTTGTAAATGACCAATAGGTGTTTTAAAATGTTTATAGATTAATAGAAGCCACTTTTCCAAATAAAACAATCTTTGGCATGCATGCTTGCATGCATTGCTTTTTTTTATTATTCTATGTGATGAATTGCTTGAATGGCAGATTAAATTTGTGCCTTGATTGAATTGTAGTGGAAATTGAAGAGTGTGACTATTGCAAGATCTAGGAGTGAACCTATATTCTCTACCAAAAAGGCAAGTGGCGCTTCATACTTTTGTCCCATTATTTTTCACTATGCATTAGTGATATTTCAAAGTAGGACTTGCATGGAATTTTACTAAGTGTGCTATGCCATGGGAAATCCTAGTAGTTGAAGCCTTAGTAGAATTTTCCTAAGTTAAGATTCCTACTACTATCATGCTTAGCCTAGCTAGTAGAAAACAAGGGTGGATTATATTCATGCTATGGAATATTTCTAAGTCAAGGACTTGTGTTTTGTTTAATAAAACAACTATGTGAATGAATCACCTGGGTGGAATGGTATTGCTTGGATGGATTTTTGTTGAGTGGTTACACAAGTACAGGGGACTGGTGAATATTTTGTATCACACTTGTGGAATGCCACCCAGGAACAAAGAGATTTGAGATGTCAAATGTTGAGAAGCTTCAAGTGCAGCCAATTGGCATTATGGGCTCTACCTGGATCATATAGGTTGCAATAACTTAGACAAATGGACAGTTGGTGGTAGGGGATGATAGGTTTGGAATGCGTCCATTCTAGTCTAAGGGAAGGCTTCTGAAAGATCTTGTCTCGATGCATGTCGAGTCTTGTGGGGAAAGAGCACCACCTCTCGAGAGAGTAAAATCTAAGTACTTAGCCGTGTCCCCGACAATGGACAATTTGAGCATCAAGACATGGAAGCTATCAAGAATCTCCTCATCCCAATTTCTAAGTTAAAAACTTGTGGTTGAACAAAGGGTTAAGGAATCACCAATGTCTATTGGTAGATGCCATGGGTGATTTTGACAAATAAAAACTTATTGTTTTCAAATGATAAGGAAAATATATTTTGAGCAAAGAAAGCCTAAGCTCCACTTAGCCAAATGCATATAGATGATAGATACCACTATTCTACCATAGTATCACTTGCCAATACAATTCAAATGTATTGACCCTTGTGACTGTAACTTATTATGTTGCAGGTTTGTTTGATGTTAGTGAAGTGTGTTGAATAGGATTACAAGTCTACAACCAACATGATTGCCTGTGGAACTTTGAAGATGAAGGACTCCATGCTATATAGTTATTTCTGCTGCAGTGTAATGAGATAGCCAAATGAGCTATGTAAGATGTAATGAATTATTTTATTCCTGGTTATAAAGTTGTATTATGACCTTTGTTTCTTGATATTACATCTTAACTGTGGATGCTAGATATTGATCCAGGGACTAGCATTGCAATCACAGGGACCTTTACCTTTATAAAGGTGGGGTCTTACAGTAACCTTCTCTAATTCATGTGCAGTTGTTGAAATATGTCGCCATGGATTCAAGAAGATTTATCTTCGTTCCTTAAGGATACAAGTGTATTTTATTGTTAGTACTTTATGTGTATGCAGTTGTCCTTCAACAAGTTGCTAATGCATGCTTCTAACAATCTAGCTCACTCTTGTGGAGCTTTACACTATAGCCCATATCTTGAGACTCTAGTGACTTTACCTTCATGTTAAATGTTGCAAACTTTCTATTCGGACATGCTGAGTCTGAAGTATCATTTCACCTAACCAAAGCTGAATCTCATACAACAACGATGGTTGGTGTTCCTCAAGGTTTCTACATAGGTCTATTTGTAAATCTGGCAAGATTGATGTAGTGGTTAACACACTTAGCTAGAAAGACCTCTTGTCATATTCTCTTGAATAAGCAATAATAACCACTCTTCATGAGGCTCCTTCTATCAGTTGTTGTAGGAGTTGCTCTTATGGTTTAATTTGTATCCGAAGTCCGATCTATACTTGATGTATCGTGTTTCGAACATCAAGGAGAACATTTAAAGTAGTGTTGCTAAATGTCTCTCGGTCGATCCTCTAGACCCTTTTATGTTGACAAACACTTTGTTGTGCCAAATAATTGAAGCCTGAGAATGAAGATTCTTTCTTATCGTGTCATCAGGAATCTTCTTACCTACTCATCTAGTGGTGTAAAGTGATATCTCGATCTTTGGCCAAGATTTCAGTATACCTAGGTGAATAAAGAGTTTCCTTCGTTTCTCGATCATGTTTTAAGAATGACTATGATTTTGGTATTCTGTAGCTTCTCTTGACACATGTTCCTTGTGACTCTTATGAGTCCTCTCCACCAAAACACCTTTCTGTATTGGCCTTCTGGTGAACGAAAAAGTGACTCTTCTGTGTCAAAAGTAGTTCAACAACTTGGTTTTGTTGATCCTTATCTCTGCAACCTGAAATGTCTACTTAAGTCATGTAGTAGAGGTTCCCTATCGAAGTCTGTGGTTACGTTCTTTCTATTGTAAGCTTTCCTTTTCAGAAGCTTAAACCCTTCTGTAAGCTTCATGGTCTCAACCCTTATGAAGACCATCTATCTAACAACTTGAAACCTTGTCCTCTTATTTCTCTGTTACCTTGATGTGTTTCATGTCGTCATCTCAGAGTTGTTTCTGAATGCTCCATCCATGAGCTGACCATGAGATACTCTGTGCGTTGTTTAGTGTGTTTCCCTCTTATCTTTAGAGTGACCCTGTTTCTTTATCTATTTCTGTCTCTCTTCCTACCTTTGGAATCTCGGGTCGAGATTCTCGTAAGGGGGATAGAGCTGTAATACCCCACTTTTAGCTAATTATAAATTAGGGTTTTGTTTGTGCATTCATAAGCATCATCTCTTAAAAATGCATGCAAAGAGAAATAATGCAAACCCTAAACCCTAGCTTCTCTCTCTCTCTCTCTCTCTTTGAAAACCATTCAAATGTTTTTGTATTTTGCAAAGTACCAAAACATTGTGGAGCCCAAATGGATTACAAGGGCCCTGCAATACTTTCCGTATTTTACAAATCCTCTAGTAATTTTGGAATGCCAAAAACAGATTTGTAAATGGTTTGCAAAAGAGAGAAAAACAAAACAGAAATAGAAAAAGTGTTCTGCTAAAAAAATGGAGCCAGATGCCTTAGGCCGAGCAGCCCAGCAAGCTCTCTCTTTCCTCTTCCTTTCCTGCAGCCCAATCCCGGCCCACGCGCGGCCCATCTCCAGCCCGACACAGCCCGTACCCCTTCGCTTGTTTCCTATTCTTCTTCCTCGGTGACAGAAGGACGACGACGATGAAGCTTCTGCGTGTCGCCGCCTCCATCGCTCGCTGGCGCTGAGATGCCCGCCGTGCATCAATATTTTTGCTACCGCCACCTCCGATGCCTATAAGACCCCCTACCGCCGCTGGACGAGCCTTATCCTCTTCCTCTTGCCCAATTTATTCTCTGGCCGAACCCTAGCCCTCAGACCTCACCAGTGGCCAACCATTCCTGGTCGCCCCGAGCTCCGTTGAGCATGCTCCCGAGACCGCCCTGTCCACCTCGTCCTTTTTCCCCTAGTAGAGCAAGCCGGCGTGGTCCTAATCGTTCCAATCGAAACCTCCATCCCTGACTCCAGCCGCCGTTGCTATGGGTGATTTCGTCCTTCCCCGAGCTCGCCGACCCCTTAGTAAGCTTCACAGTGATATCTCGGTCCTCATGGACCTCTCCAACCTCTTATTCCCCCTCTGGTTCTACCCTGCACCGTAGCTTGCCGAGCACCGCCGTCGCTTGTTGTCGTACGCCTTGCTCCGATGACCGTCTTGAGGCAGCGCCGCCATATCTAGGTTCCCCATCGCGAGGCGCATCGAACGCAACCACCCACGCGTGCTGGCTCGCCCTGTGTCCTTGCCTGCGACCACCGTCCGACATGGATGCGATGGTGACATCACCACGACGTCATGCTGGCATGGCCGTGGGTCCGCTAACCGCCAGCGTGGCTTGCTGATGTGGTCCTGGCCCATTGGCCAGCCATAGAGCCTAGCACAGGCCCCAGTGAGAAAAGTTTTACGCCATGCGCTGATGTCATCCTGACGCATTAAATCAATTTAAATTGGTTTAATATTCTCATAAAATGAATAAAACTTGTAAATACAATAACTAATTAATTATAAGACAAAAAATACAAATAATATATCAAAATGTTCAGAAAAATGAGATCTACCTCTTTAAGCTATAATCATGCATTGATGATCAACTTTCATGACAAGTTTAATTAGAAGAACAAACCACCGAAGTTTTCCCTAATTAGGGTTTATACCCCTCGGAACCCTGATTAATTTTTCGAGCATGCCTTAGGGTTACATTTCGATACAATTCAACTTTTCATATCATCATCCTTGCTTGAGCATTGCATCGATGCCATGTGTTGATTGTTTCCCTTTCTTTCCGGTATTTGGTTCTTCTCCGGTAGAATACGAGATCGAGATCGAAGTCAGAGATCAACACCGTCGAAGCTCGAAGACCAATACTTGACCAACTGTAACCAAGTCAAGTATAAGATGTCCAAAGCTCTGCTTTCTGGTTATGAATAGGCAAAGGCAAGCATATCCCCACCATGATATAATCCTATGATTTCGAAAGTATTTCAATTCTGCCATGATGCATACGATTCTACTGTGGTCTTTTAGCGATAGATAGAATATCCTATATGTTGCATTACTCCATTTGAGCTTATATTACCTGATCCACTTCTCCTAGCATAACTAGGTTTGGCTTCTGTGCACTGCTAGAGCTTATATCTCTGTCCTGCTTAGCTATGCATAGCTGTCAGTTCTGGTTCATCCAGATGATGTATCAAATGCAGGGAATCTAGTATGACAGGAGAACGTGATGAGATGAGATCAGTGATATGAGATTAAACATGGTAAGGCTTGTATGGGAGGCCACGCTGGGATGTGGTTTTTCTATTCCCATGCTCTCCACCACTAGGAACCGAGTTCTTGCCTTTGGAACCGAGATGAGCGTGCAACCACATGGGGCCTAGAAAACCTCACGAACAACTAACTTGCCTAGTAGATTCCATGAGTCACATAATTCGGGCGTTCCATTTGACATGCATTCTGGATCTTCTCAAAGGCGGTGAAGGAGGTGCATTCATAACAGGTAGGTAAGCGTGGCCGAGGTTGCTTGGGGTCGATGGAGCCCCTGGTAAACCAACCTCGCCTCACATCTCTAGGGACCGGCTTCGGGACTTGACCAGGTACTGCGGAACCATCTTTAGGGCGTGACTCATTGATGGGGGAATACCAATCGGGGAATACCAATCGGGGTATTCAAGATGGCGACTTCAATACAAAGCCCACCAAATACTTGTAAACCCTAACTGGCTGCATATATAAAGCCACCAGGGGCACCCCCACGGGGTATCTTCTCTCACAATAGATTAGATCTAGTCTCTCCCTCCGCCTACGGTGGCTCCATTGTAAACGAATCTATGATCATATACTGGATTGATAGCAGGACGTAGCGATCCTTCATCGAGGGGACGTGAACCTGGGTACATCGTGTGCCAATCTCGCTCCCAGATTCTCCTACGTCGCCTTGCTCCCTCTACGTAAGCTACCCCCAGTAGCATCTGCCGTGCAATACCATGATAGTTGGCGTCCACCGTGGGGCTAACGATGCTTGGAGGGTGATAATCCGGGCGGGATCCCTCATCACCAACGACTCTCGGATTCATCCGGGCAGACGATCTACTTCAACGATTTCTTCGTCAACCAGAGATTGGAAAAGTAAGATCCAATCTGAAGAGCTGTACGACTGCTGCTATCATCACACCGCGGCATGGCTGTTCGATGCCAACACTAATCCTGGTTTACAAGACCGGATCAAGCTGCAGCCTCCACGCGACCTAACGATCCCAGATCAACCTAACTAATGGGTTATTTCTACCTGATCCCATCTCATGTATTTATTATTTTTTTAGTCAATTAATATTTTATTCAGATCTAATCGTGTGTATGTTGCATGTACGCGAGTGGTGCACATGCCTCAGCAAACGGTGGGCATCCTTGCAATTACTCGTGACCTAGGCAGGGCTATCATCCTAAATAAAAAAAGCAAGGATGTGAAGCAGTGCACATACGTCGGATAAGCACAAGACAAAATTTCTCTCCACGTAAACTTTTGTTAATTATTATATTTATATTTATCATGTTTGCTAATCGTCTTAGCTCTAAAAATACAAGAGAGACCAGGTCGCATCATGCAGTCCGCGGAACCGCAGAATTCGACATCCGTTGTGCGATCAACTAGCCGACTACTCGTCACGGCAAGGTCGATTCTGGCCTCCTCGCTGTCACAACCGACTGCAGAACCGCGACTTCATCACTGTACTGGCTTCATCCTTCTCGCCGACCCCGTCGAGCGCGTCCATCGCCGATTCTCCAAACGCTAACTCGTCCAGCACGGACTCGTCATGCCAACATCTAAGTTTTTTTACACTCGTATATGCTATGAGTCCAAAACATATATGCATCTTCATTTATTCTCCAAAGCCGACCATGCATGTCGCATATGACCCTTTCAGGGACAAAAATCATACTTGGGATCGGTTTCAATTTTGTCTGCTGTTTATTCGCGTCCGTCGAAGTAGTGAGGCTCGGTACCAAAAGGCCGACCTTGTCCCCGGGTTCAACAGTCTGGCATCGCGTCCCTGTTACCCGTCAAGCGTTTGATGCTGGAGGTCCGCCTACTCATGAAAAGACACGCATAAAACTTACATATTGTCCATCGATCCACATAACAAACATGCATTTTATTTCAACGTCTACAATTCGTACGTCTTATAATTATTCAATATATTATGCAAGTACACCTTAATGCAATTGTTTCTTTTCTCCTTCTGAGCAAAACAGTGTCTTTCTCGCCACTCGCCGCTCGGGGACTCGGCGCTCACCGGTCGCCCGACCTCTCCGCTCGCCGTGCTCGGGGACTAGGCGCCCGTCGGTCGCTCGGCCTTGCCGCTCTCCGCGCTCGGGGACGCGGCGCTCACCGGTCGCTCGACCTGGCCACTCGCCGCGCTCGGGGACTCAGCGCTCGCCGCGCTCGGGGATTCGGTGCTCGCCGGTCGCTCGACCTCGTCATTCTCCGTGCTCGGGGACTCGACGCCCGTCGGTCGCTCGGCCTCGACGCTCGTCGATCGCTCGACCTCGTCACTCGCCGCGCTCGGGGACTCGGCGCTCGCCGGTCGCTCGACCTCGCCACTCGCCGCGCTCGGGGACTCGCCTGCCGCGGGATCGCCGTTGTGACCTCGCCCTCACGGCCCCGCCGTCGTCGACTTCGCCATAGCGCGACCTCCTTCCGCCGCGTCGACCCCGTGTCCGCCGCGTCGACATCGCCATAGCGCGACCTCCGTCCGCCGCGTCGACCCCGTGTCCGCCGCGTCGACTTTGCCATTGCGCGACCTCCGTCCGCCGCGTCGACTTTTCCCGACTAAACGCCGTGCGACCCCTTCCGCTACGTCAAATGCGTATGCCGCGCCTACTAAGGAACCTTCATCGTCCGAGTCGCCAGAGAGGGTCGCATGCCGCGCTGCATGGACTCACCACTGGGTGTCTCTTCCCCCCGGGAAAAATCTATTCGCCTTTCTCAACTTTTGAAAGAGAGATTCGCAATGGCCAAGTAGTGCGGACAAGGACTCGCAAACCGAGCCTCGGATCGTCCACGAAAAACGGTAACCGAGAGCCATCATTGGAGTCGCCTTGCTCGACTAGCCTTCCGGGCCAAGACCAATGGTTGTGCTACACAAACATCACAATGTCCTCCTCAACCTTAGACAGTGCGACTCGCACGTCCAATTACTGCGGACGAGGACTCGCAAACCGAGCCTCGGATCGTCCATGAAAAATGCCAAGTCGAGAGCCATCTTTGGAGTCGCCACGCGACTGCCCCCCCGGGCCAAGACGAGAGACTCGCTAACAAAACAGCGCAATCAACATCATCGCGGACTCGCCACACTCGGGGACTCTCCCCTCGTGGACTCGCCACACTCAGGGACTCTCCCCTCGCGGACTCGCAGTCATAGTGGACTCGCCACGCTCGGGGACTCGGCGCCCGCCGGTTGCTCGACCTCGCCACTCGCCGCGCTCGGGGACTCGGCGCCCGCCGGTCGCTCGACCTCGCCACGCTCGGCAACAACCACTACTATTTTCAAAATATGAGCCTCAAGTCGCCTCTGCAAGCCAACTCGAGCCTCGGGGACTACTCCTAGGCATGCTGCGTGTACGCGTGGTTTCGCGACCGCGGCTCGCCCTCGTCGACTCGCCACCGCGGACTCTCCATGCTCGGGGACTCTCCACCATGGACACGCCCTCGCGTACTCGACACGCTCGGAGACTCTCCACCGTGGACTCGTCCTCGCGTACTCAACGCTCGGGGACTCGCCACCGCAGACTGACATGCTCGGAGACTCTCCACCGCGGACTCATCCTCGCGTACTCAACGCGCTCGGGGACTCGCCACCGCAGACTCGCCCTCGCGTACTCAACACGCTCGGGGCCTCGTCACCGCGTACTTGACACGCTCGGGGACTCTCCACCGCGGACTCGCCCTCCCGTACTCAATGCGCTCGGGGACTCGCCCTCACGTACTCAACGCGCTCGGGGACTCGGTGTGCTACATACAGCGCCACTCGCCGGTTTCCCAACCTCGCCACTCGGCGCGCTCGGGAACTCGGCACTCTCCGGTCGCTCGCCACTCGCCACGCTCAGGCCTCGGCACGCTCCACGTTCGGGGACTCGCCGCAACTGGCAGCTTCACCGACACCCTGCGTATTTCGCCAACTGGCTCACGTCTCCCGCCTCCCGCTTCACGGTTCTTTTCTCTGTTCAGGAGATCGTTGCCGATTCGCTACGACCCATCGTCAAGACTCTTCGCGCCCTGCCTCAAGCCCGCATCGAATCGACAATGTGCTCGGGGACTACTGATGGGGGAATACCAATCAGGGAATACCAATCGGGGTATTCAAGATGGCGACTTCAATACAAAGCCCACCAAATACTTGTAAACCCTAACTGGCTGCATATATAAAGCCACCAGGGGCACCACCACTGGGTATCTTCTCCCACAATAGATTAGATCTAGTCTCTCCCTCCGTCTACGGTGGCTCCATTGTAAACCAATCTATGATCATATACTGGATTGATAGCAGGAGTAGCGATCCTCCATCGAGGGGACGTGAACCTGGGTACATCGTGTGCCAATCTCGCTCCCGGATTCTCCTACGTCGCCTTGCTCCCTCTAGTAAGCTACCCCCAGTAGCATCTGCCGTGCAATACCACGACACTCATGGTCTCGGCGAAAGCAAGGTAAAGGTCGTGTCTAACCACCCTCTGCCGGCCTTCCAAGGAAGAGGGTTAATCTTGTGGCATTAAGAGAAGGTTAGTACGCGTGGGTAAAGTTGTACACCCCTGCAGGGTAATAATCTTTTCGAAAAGCCGTGTTCACGGTTATGAACGCTTGGTGACCTAACTCTAAGATCATAGATGTGGCATCCCGCAAAACCACTACTAGAAAATTGCGTTGTTTTTGTGCATTGCATCATCATGACAGCATGCTCATGTCATCCTGCCACATTGCATTTGAGCATCGTCATCATCTTGCATTTGTTTGCATAAAATTATTTTCGGAAAAACCTATTTTGTTTTCTAAATACCCCGTCCTTGCTCAAACACAAAACCCGGGTCTCCGGATTATTTTGTTTGTCTGCTATCGGTCTGCAAAAGCCCTGTTTTAAACAAATAAAATATTTATTTATTTTAGTGGGGGCAGCCAAACCGGGCCGATCCGACCCAGTCGGCCACCCCCAGAATAAAACCAGCCTACCCGAATTCCTAAAACTACCTAGTCCTAATCTACCCACCAATCACAGCTCGCCACCTCACCCCTGGACCCAATTCCCACCCACCTTGCCACCTCATCAATCCACCCTGCAGCACCCCACTCCTTCTCTCACCCCAACCGACTCCACCCGCCTGCTCCCCTCTCCCTTACACCTGGGCCCCACCCGCGCCTGGCCCCATCCCGCAGTCACTCCCTCTCTCTCCCCTGGTCAACCCTCTCCCCGACCCCACTCCGGCCCCGCGGGCCCACCACCTGCCTGTCCCCCGGCCCCACCTCCCCCACGCGCTCCTCTCCCCCTGCACGCGTCCTCCCTTCCCCAACCTCCCACCGCCGGCCCTCCCTTCCTCTCTCCGCTCCACCTCCTCTCCCTCCCATGGCCGCGCCGCCGCCTAGCATCTCCACCCTCCGGCGCCGGCTCCCTCCTCTCCTCCCTTCCTCCGTCGCCCTCTTCCCCGTCCCCGGCGGCCCCGGCCACCGCCCGCCGACGCCGGTCTCCTCCTCCGGCCGCCCCGCCTCAGCTCGCCGGAAGCCGCGCTCGAGCCCCCCCTCCTCGTCGGCCTCGCCTCCATCGAGCCGCGCTCGAGCCCCCCCTCCTCGTCGCTGCCGGCAACCACGACGGCCGCCGCCTCCCTCACTTCCTCCCTCTGGCCAGCTCGCCCGACCTCCGCCGCGGCCGCGTGCCCCGCCACCAGCCCGCCCGCCTCCGGCCGCCTCCTCCACCTCGCGGCTCCGGCCCTCTACCCCGCTCGTCGTCCGCGGCCGCCCGAGCCTCCTCCCCTCCGCCGTCCAGCCGCTCCGCCCCGCCAAGCTCGCCATCCCCGGTGCCCCGCGCGACCCCGGCCGTGCCTCCTCGTCCTGCGCCGACCGCGCCCTCGCCTCCTGGGCATGTCCCTGTCGCCACCGCCTCCTCGCTGGCCGGCCATAGCTCGACCTCAACCTCGCCGACCGGTCCCGCCTCCATGTCCGTCGCCAAGGACGTGACCCTCCTCTGTCCAGCATCGACCTTGGTCCCATGCTTGTCCTCGACCTACCTCTGTCATCTCTGATACCCCTGTGCTCGCTCGCGCAAGAACGCGTTCGACGGCGCTGCCTCGGAGACCACCTCAATGGCACGAAGTTGTCCCTGTCAAGGGACTGCTCCTGTTGCTTGTGAATTCTGCAGATCGACAAGGAGTGTCACTATAGTTTTGGTGATGCCCTGTGTTGTGGAGGTAGAAGTGTCGTGAAGAGGAACCGATGCCAATTTTAGGGGCGACAAAAATCATCTCGTCGACAAGACCGATCCGATGCCGCAACCCCGATGATTGTGCTGCCAAGATCAACACCGACAACGGAACCGTGATACCCCAAGGTCTTCTTCCCGGAACCGAGCACCATCAAGACTTCCGCTCGGCAACGCCAAATACTCCTTCCTGGCTTCGAAGCTCGACCCCGTGGACCGACATGATCTCCTTCACGGATACGACAAGTACTCCCTCGAGGACGCCGAGTACTTCACCCCGGACACCGAGACCCCGAACGACAAGTTCTCCTTCCCGGAAGCATTGACGCTCGTGCGGCAAGATCTACCTCAGATATCCGAGACCGATCCCGTCGAACCCTGAACCCTGAGACCCGACCCCGAACCCATCGAACCCCAAGATCTCCCGAACCCTAATGTGTGAACCTTTTTCCGAGCCCTATTTTATAAATGCTAAATATAAAACCTGTTGCATATTAAATTGTCATACTCGCATGCATATTTGTGTGGTTGGGGGCACTATGCCGATTCACCTAAATTAAATATGGGGCCCATATGCGGACAAATCTAGCCTTATATTGGCCTCATTTAAATTGGTGTAGCGAACCGGTGCTATATTTTGCCATGTTCAAATAACATTTAAATTGCGGGGTATCTAAACAACTAGAACCATATATTTAATTGTCGGGACCCCGGTTCCGCTTAATCTTGCCTAATTGCATCGCACCTTGCCATGCCATGCATCATACATGCATCATGCCGATCTTTTGCCGTAGTATTAAATACTGCATCCGGTGTTTCTTCTAGTGTTTTGCTTCTTTGCGGATAAGGCCGTTGAGTTGATGCGAGTGGCGACCCGATCTTCGGATAAACCTTCGACAATGTTTTCAGGCGAGCATCTCCCCCTTTCTACCTATCTTACTTTTATAGTATTTATTCCCTCCTGTTGATCTATTGCTATCTTTGTTGCGATGCTCTAGTTTTCGTACCCGTGTTATCCCTTGCAGCCTTATATTGCCTTGGACACATCCTATTACCTGTTGTTTGGTAGATAGTTGGACTTGCGCGTCGTAGTCGCTTGCTCGAGTGCTGTTGCGTATCGACAAGTACCATAGTTGTTGGAGCATTGCCGCATGTTTAATGTTGGAGATGATCATGGCTTTAATTATCGTTCACTTTAATTACTGTTTAACAACTAAAATGGAAGTAGGTAAGCAGAGGCACAGGTGGGCAATAGATGTTATTTGGTTGTTAACCGTCCACTTGTGTCCCTTAGGACCCCGAGTACTTGATACCTGTTCCTTGAATATTCGCGCTATCCACATCCGGGAGGCTTATGGGACCCCCCTGAGCCAGAGCTTGATTCAGTCTTATTTCTTGGGGCCACAAACTAGTTTGAGGTTTTATTTACTATCCTGTACTTATGCCATGCTTTACTGCTTTATTTACGATTGTGCGAGGAGCACCTGTACTGTTTAGGTAAGCGGAGTGTTTTCGCGGTATCGACAAGCCCAGTTTTGGGTTCCCAGTCGTTTACAGCCACTGGCGCAAACCTTGAGTCCGTCTCGGAGTCAGCTAACTTCGTTGCGGGTGTACTCAAAGGGGTGGCCCCCTGAAATATTTCTGAATCCTGTGATTGCTTTGTCGTGAAGGCCTCGTTGGGTTTTGATTTGGTTTTTCCGAGGTTGATCGAGTGTGTGTTGCTATTTGTGCACCCCTGCAGGGTAAAACTTTCTGAAAGCCGTGTCCGCGGTTATGGACGACTTGGAGCACAGTATCTCGATCATAGACAACTATAACTAAAGTAGTGCTATAAATTTGACTTTATAATGACTAGTAATCAGCTTCACTATAATGGAATGGCTAAATAAAACTGCCAACCATTGCTTGTTTGGGTTGTCGCTTGCGACCATTGTACCTGACTAGTAAGTATTGCAACTACAACGGAATGGCTAAATAAAAGTACCAACAACTGCTGGGTTTTGGGTTATCTCATGCTAATTGTATCTGACTAGTAAGTGTCGCAACTACAACGGAATGGTTAACTAAAACGGCCCACTGCTTATTTGATCAGGATGATTATCTATACCTGACTAGTAATTGCTGCAACGATAACTGAATAAATAAAACTGCCAACCGTGTGAGTTCCTCGGTGGACTTCCTCGATTGGTCTCGAGGGGGAAATACCAGGATGGGATTGTTTGGTGTAAGATTCAGGTTGGATCCGGATAGGTCTTCCTTACCCCTCTCTGATAGCCGCCAGTTGTATCGAGTCTCTATAGGTTGTTTAGTGCATGCTGCGCTACCGCTTCAGTCCACCATACCTATGTAGGCGAGGACCGCCGAATTCTATTCTCGCCGTGTACTGGCCTCAGTACTGACCGCTCTCTCTTTTCCCTTTGCCCTTTGTCGGCACCCCTTTTGTTTAAGCAGGTTTTGAGATCGACGTCGTTAGCAGGGTTACCCTTCCGGCTTGGCCTGGGCAGGGTTATGGACGCCATTGGTTATTCTTCAGGGCTCTTAGCCCCATTTGCATCTTGTCTGTAGTCGAATGCTCTATCATTTTCAAGGTGATTTGGATCTTT
Organism: Avena sativa; assembly: GCA_916181665.1. Classification (NCBI taxonomy): domain Eukaryota; kingdom Viridiplantae; phylum Streptophyta; class Magnoliopsida; order Poales; family Poaceae; genus Avena; species Avena sativa. The sequence continues at coordinate 296,267,203 of OV702282.1, forward strand.
GTATATTATATCCGTATTCTTGACTCATTGAGTCGCTGTTGTATATATATATATCTGTTTTGTGGGTCCCATCGAGGACTGTTGTGTAATGTTATTACTTCATTTTCCACCCGCATGAAAGTGCCTGGTGGGCACCTTTGAATCGTTTCTATGCGGGTTTGGCGGGAATCGCTGAAACTTGCATAGGGCCGATTCTGAGGGTGTTACAATAGAGAACTTTAACCTAATCGTAAAACTTGGCAGATCAACGTGTTCTTAAGGATGCTTCCTCATGGGTACGAGGGGGTGATCCTAGTTCAGGTGATGATGATTTGGTGGATATCAAAAGATGATGATCAATAATTGGAGATGTCGCTCTCTTATCCCCTTTTAAAATACTCTGATTAGACGAGATTCTTCTCCCTCTTGTTTTATAAACAAAATATGGCTTTATGCAAAACAACTCCACCAGCCATAAGTCTTGCGGAGTACACCTTGTACTCACCCTTGCTTTGTTGATACTATTGGCAGAGTAAGTGTTCCCTGAAGATCAAATTGGTACTACATCGACATCGACGAGTAGCTTGGGGTTCCCGGCTGGCATCCTGGAATCTATGGGCTAGGACATCATCGTTATGCTTCAGGTCTCTTAGGCCATTTGTTAAGTTTGCTATACGTAATAGCATAATTTTCCTTACATTGATTGATGTTTGTGGTCAGTGACCTCTACTTGTAATAATTTGGTTCTTCGCTCAGTTATTAGCGTGTTGTAGTAAATTTTGTGTCGTAGGGTCACTGCTGTGTTACTGAATCTTCACTGGATATCCTCGAGTTGAAGGTTAAGCTTATGTCAGACGGAGTCTGGGATTTGTTTAGCCCTGATCCGGGGGTTGTCACAGTGCAGCCGCCCTACGTGCCCCTGCCTCGCCTCTTCGCCTATAAGAAGTCCCCGATACCAAAACCCTAAGGACCCGATTAATCTTCCAAGAAACAGTCTGTAGCCGCCGCCACAATCGTCCCTAGATCGGGGAGATCTGAAGCTCTTCCCGTCACCCTGCCGGAGGGGAGATCATCCCGGAGGCCTTCTTCATCATCATGCCAGCCTCCGGTATGAAGCATCAGTACTTCCACCTTGGACTCGGGTCCTTGTAGTAGCTAGATGGTTGTCTCTCCTCCTTTGTCCTACCATGTTTAGATCTTGTGAGCTCCGTTCATGATCAAGATCATCTATTTGTAATCATGCATGTTGTGTTTGCGGGGATCCGATGGATATTGAGATTACTATGTCAGATTGGTTAATGGTTCTATCTTATTGATTCTATCATGTCTGTGTTGTTTGTGATCTTGCATGATCTTCGTTTCTAGTAGCTATCTTGGCCAAGTAGATGCTAGTGACTCCAAGAGGGAGTATTTATGCTAGATAGTGGGTTCATGACTCTATTTAATCTGGGGAAGTGACAGAAATCTCTAAGGTTGTAGATGTGCGGTTGCTACTAGGGAGAAAACAACAGTCTCTTGTTCATGGAACAAGTGGATTGTTTACCTTACACACTTTGCTTAAAGCAGTAATCTGTTGCTTGCAACTTAATACTGGAGGGGGTTCAGATGATAACCTGAAGGTGGATTTATAGTCATAGATGTAGTTGGATGGCGGTCTATGTATCTTGTTGTATTGCCCATTCAAATCTCATAGGATCATGAATGTATAGTATTGCATAGTTATGCCTTGATCTGTCCTGTCAATTGCCCTGCTATAATTTGTTTACCCAACATGCCATGTTGTTATCTTAAGGAGAACACCTCTAGTGAACTATGGACCCTGGTCCAATCTTTACCATTGATACATCTTCCACTGTTACTGTTTACCTTTCTGCAAACCACCATTACCTTCCACACCATACAGTTAATCCTTTGTTTTCAGCAAACCTGTGAGATTGACAAACTCACTGTTTGTTGGGGTAAAGTCTTGAGTTTGTGTTGTGTAGGTTTCCAAGTTGCTAGCAACACCTTTGAGTCGTTTCCTTCCTCCTACTGGTTCGATAACATTGGTTTCTTACTGAGGGAAGACTTGCTGCTGTGCTCATCAGACCTTCCTCTTGGGGACTCCCAACGAAGCTCTACATTGTTCTGGGCCACCATCACCCCCATGCGCGGGCCACCCAGGGCCGCGCCACCAGGGGTGTGGCCACCATGTCCTACCTCCTTCTCTTCCCTTTCACCTATATCTTCTCCTCGAAACCTTAATACACGAGGAGCGACCACCGAAATATTCCGCCGCCTCTGCGGGGCAGAAACTACAGAGAGAGAAAGAGCTCTCCGGTAGACAAATTTCTGCCGGGGAAATTCCTTCCCGGAGAGGGGAGATCGTCGCCATCAACACCATCATCAAGCTAGACTTCATCGGGATCATTATCATCATCATCATCCACACCACCATCTCCACCATCACCATCATCATCACCGCTTCATCCCGCTGTAACAATTGTGTTGAATCTTGCATAGTTCTTACGGGAAACTTTCCCGGTGTTAATTACTTTTGTAGTTGATGCTTGTGAGTGGAACCATTAAATTATTGTTTATGTTCAGATTTTTATTCATCATCATGTCATCTCTGATCTCGATCCATATGATGTCTCGTGAGTAGTTCGTTTAGTTCTTGAGCACATGGGAGAAGTCATGTTGTTAGTAGTGGAATTGTGTTGAGGTATGATTCAACGGTTTAATATCTAAGTTGTGGTGCTATTATTCTAGTGGTGTCATGTGAATGTCGACTACATGATACTTCACCATTTATGGGCCTAGGGGAATGCATTCTGTATTTGGCTACTAATTGTGGGGTTGCCGGAGTGACTGAAACCTGAACCCCCGTTAGGAAACATTTGCACAAGGGACTGTAGGATCTCAGAGTTTAAGGCTGTGGTAAGGTTTGTATCTTAATTGCTTTCTTGTAGTTGCGGATGCTTGTAAGGGGTTTAATCACAAGTATGTATTAGTCCAAGTAAGGTCGGTACATTAGCATAGGTTCACCCACGCAACACTTATCAAATCAAAGAAGATTAATTAACTGTATGAAACGAAAGCATTTGACAGTATTCCCATGTGTCATCGAGAATGTTTGGTCTTCATAAGTATTACAACCGGCTTGTCCTTTGTTAAGAAAGGATTGGGCCACTTGCTGCAATTATTTGCTGTCTTTATTTACTTGCACTTTAATTCTTTGCTTTATCAAAACCCCCTAAAAATCCGTTTGCTAAGTATTTACAGAGATTTCCTGCTCCAAACTACTAGTCAACACCTTCTGCTCCTCGTTGGGATCGACACTCCTATTTATCGAAAGTACTACGATACACCCCCTATACTTGTGGATCATCACCAAACTTCGGCCTCTTCAAGAAACTTTATTCTTTGAAGAGGCAATCTGGCACCGGCGGCGTTCACGTGCTGAGTGGGTGCGGGATTTCCATCCGCCCCAACGTCCAATTTTTATCCTTCCATCTCTGCCAGTCCATCCAGCAATGGAGGAACAAGTGGTTTTACATCCGCGACTCCAAGCTTGACGGCCAGCACTACGGGCTATCCACCTTCGATGCCAGCAAGGTGGTCACCTGAAAGCGCTCATGGTCAAATGACATCATGGAGGGTGAAGCCGCAGAGGTGGAGGAGCTGTATCAGTGGGTGGAGGTGCTCCAGCTGGTGCAGGGCAAGGAGGTCTGTGGCGTCGATATCATCCGCACTTTCCTCAAGCGTCGGGTGCAGCCTCTCCAAACGAGGGCGCACCCGATGTTTTTATACTCCGGCGCCAGCGATCCGACGAGAGTGTCGGATGAGGAGATGTCCTCAGCCGACCTTGACCGAGCGCTTTGACCCCTGCTAAAGTACAAGAGCTACCAAGGAAGTCCTTGAATGCCCCCTTCTCTATCTCTACTATCTAAAAAGTACAAAGCGGTTCTGTTTTCTGCCAACAGAAGCACTACGTCGTCGCACCCTTCGTCCGACTCCAAAGGCCCACGCGGCTTAACTGTCACCCCTTATTACGCCTACACTAATTCCGCCCGTATTAATTACCTCTCCACTAATCACGTACTCAATCCAACCACCACAGCGTCTCCCAGCAATTTCTGGAGCTAACCACGCGTGCTGCCCGAGGATAATGTATTCCATTTGCTCTACAGCGGTGGCGCCTCCCCGACCCGCACTCCCGCTTCCGACGGTTGCGAGGTTGAAGAAGACCGTGCCCCAACATGGTCGGGCACCAACGCACCATCCCTTTTTTCTACGCCAGACCGAAGTTGCCTGATGAAATCCCTCCGAGCATCCATCTCGATCGACTAGGAGGCGGCTCCCTGCACAAGCACCTCGACGCCGACGCTTGAGGACCTCCGCCTCCACCTCTAAGTCCTCCCTATTGCATTGGTATCCACAACACCTCACCACGTATTTTATCCCCATTTCTTTATTTACTGATGGAGTGGTTGATGGAAATGTTGAGGCGGGCGTTTTACAGACCAGGAAGATGCACATGCGGTCGAGCTTCACCTCTGTCGGCGAGTCCTCGACTCCAAGGCGAGCGACGACGGCTAGGGCGTCCCTGTCTGCGTTGTTGGAGGTATGTCGCCCTGTTGCTGCTTTGCCCTCCCCTCAATTCTTTCTCCCAGTGTCTCTTACTCTGCATCTCGCCTTTCTACAACGAGCAACATAAGGAATAGAGGAGATCGACGATCAAAACAGAACAGCAGTTGTCGGTACTGTTTTTTGCTTTGCAATCCTGGATCAGGCAAAGTGGTTGAATGCTTATTCCAGCAATTTGTGAACAAATTTTATTATGTTTTTCAAATGTTGTATGTCCCCATCAGCAATCAGGTACGACTTCCTTTAATTTGCACACGCTAACTGCTTGATGAAATTGTCCAATGGGTTGTCGAATTTGTGGGGCTTTATCATATGACTGCAGGCTGATTGTATGAGAATTGTGATTGCCGCCGGCTGTGATTTCTGCCGACAAGGATGTCCAATTACCAATTGATCGATAGAATAAGCAGTCCATCTCTTATAACCACATGCATGCCATATTGATGAACTGTAGTAATCATCAGTGTAGCATCCGACAAACACTTTCTTATTCCTCTGATTCTTTTCATTCCTGCAACGAATCAAAATAAAGTATAAGTCCATTCACTCTTTCAACCTCAGTCCAAAAGTGTAATTCAGGCTTTAAAACCTTAAATTTATCACGCAAGTATTTCAGTAGTACACCAACACATCTGTTCTCTTTCACTTACCCTTCCACTACAAATGCTAAATGACCAACAGACGTTCCAAAAAATGCTCCCAATCTACAAGCCTGGATATCCAAATTCTTTCTGTAATAATCAATAAGACTAACACCACTATTTTGAATTGGCAACTTATTTTTCTGCCTTGTTTCTGAAGGGCTGCAGTGGATTTTTCAAGCAAGTTCTTACCCAAAGATCCGACGTGTATCACCTTGCGCATCAGCTTCATCTACAGCTCATGCAAAGACGTCCTAGCCCGGTGGCACTCCTTGCCCTCAATAGCAAATAGTGATCTTGCCTCGACTAGCTAGCCACAACAATCAGGATTGCCCTACAATCAACACAGGATCTTGATTTGCATTAGCCATCGACATCACCGAATCTGTGCATGGGGCGTGACTGATCGATATGAAGAGCTCGTATGATTCTGCTGGTATGTGTACAAGATCCAGTACCCAATCATCATCACCGCTTCCATGTCATTACTTTATAGCTAACTAGCTTGCAGTACCCAGTCATGAGCACACAATACACATTGTGATACTTACCTGTACTTTTAAGATTTTTTAGTCCATATATATATATATATATCCTCCGTAGAAATGTAGTGATGCGTGTGACACATGATTAACCATGTGATTAATCACCATTTGATTTTTACACATTTGATATCTTGTTTGCCAATATGTTAGAGTTCAACTTCTGACATTCTAGGGTCTTGTAGCTTGCTTTTCATCCCTATCTAAAATAGAATAATAATAATAATAATAATAAGGAATGACCCTTTTATCCTGAAAAAGGATGTCGAGCTGCTCTTGGTGTCAAATTGATTCTGGAAAACCGTGTCAGATGATTTTTATAAGGTTTGATCGCTATAAGTACATTCTTGACAGCATCAATGATAAGAGGTTTCATGTAGGTAATAGTTAAATGACAAACTAAAATTTGTTTTGACGCTGGCCAAATTCACCGCTAACTATGGGTCTAAATTGTCCCTTTCCATAAATAATTCATATATTGTGGAAAAAAGTCCACATAACCCCCTATGTATTGGATTTGGGACGCTAACCCCTCCTATGTTTAAACTGGGTCATTTAACCTCCCTACCTTTGCAATACCAGACAACTACCCTCTGGCCTGTGTAGGCTGTTTTGTACTGTGGTTTTGGTCATGTGGAGATTGGGTAGTTGCCACGGTGGCAAAGTGAGGCCGGATAGGTCCAAAAATCATGAACTTGTTCTTCCACGTGTGGCCTCTTCATCCCTATTCTCGAACGCAGCCGCGGCAATTCCTCCTAGACAGCGGCGACCGGCGGACAATCAGCGACATGGTGTCTTGATTAGAGTAGTGTTACACCTCGAATCAAATTGGGGAGTGGATCTGGTGAATTTTGGCAAATAATGTCTGAAGAAAATAGGCTCACTGCCCTGTTTTTTGTGTAGCTACAATTTCAGGATGCTCCGGCCATCCTGCAGCGTATACATGTTTATGGTACATAATTTGCGCTTCCTCCTGTTGTCCTCCACCAATGAGTACACATGCGATAGACCGTGAATGTCTCCGTTGGAGTGCAGGCAGTGAAAAACGAGGACATGAAGGACCCATCAAACTGATCTTGGTCATTTGGGGCCGAGCGTAAGTCTCCGTCCATGCCTCTCTCCATGGATATGTCCACGGCAACTGCGGCAGCACGAGCACTGCCAGTGTTGCTCCGGTGACAAGGAGGCGAGATGCAGTGCATCGGTGGTGGGCGGGTAGGGCCAGAAGTGGGAGGCCGCAGCAAGGGGCGGGCATGGGCGTGCGGGGGCAGCGGAAGCCGTCGACTGCCGCGTCGGCCGACACTAGGATTCGGCGGCGAGGAGCGGGCAGGGGTGTGCGGGGACGGTGAAGGCCGTCGACCACCACGTCGGGCGGCACTGGGATTCGGAGGAGAGGGGAGGGGCCGGGCGGGAGTCTTCGGACTAAGCCGGCGGCGAGGGTGGGCAACGGCATCAGTGGCGCCGCCTGATGGAGAGGGGTGGAGCCGGGCGGGATTCTTCGGACTGAGCCGGCGACGAGGGGCTGGCAACGACATCAGTGACCGACCGCTTTGCCTAACCGGAGTCCACCGTATCCTAAACCAGTCTCCACGTGCCCAAAACAATGTATCAAAACAGCCTACACTGGTCCAGGGGGTTAGTTGTCCGGTATTGCAAAGATAGGGGGGTTATTTGGCCCGGTTTAAACATGGGGGTGGTTAGTGCTCCAAACCCAATAGATAGGGGGTAATTTGGACTTCTTTCTATGTTGTGGTAGACTGGAATAAAAGGAGGTTGAAGTACCAAATCCAACTATATCTGGATTGTCAATCTTCATTCCGTGATACGTGTAATTCTGTATATCTGTGTGTGTTTGCAGATTGTATACATGCATGAATTTATATGATGTCTTTGAGTGTTGTGGATGATTGACATGGAAAAATGTTTAGATGTAAAATTTTCATAGACAAGATGCTGCGAAATTGCTGGTTTTTTACTTTTGTCATGTGATGAGTGCATAATACATGCAGTTTTGGTGAATGTAGGATAGTGATTATAAGATGGATGTAATACTATTTCTCCTTTTTGTGGTCTTCAGGTAGTCCTTGCATGTCCACTCCCCTATAGTGAGCCTCGTGCTTGGGCCGGGCCAGTGGACAACTTTCTGGACCTTGCCATAGTCACCTCCAGTGTCTACCTCGAGGGCATCAATCGATTAGTGATCCAGCCGGCCTAGACTGCAGCTTCCTCACCGCATGAAATTTGACATGACTTGGATCGTGCTATAAACTGCATGGTTTTCTTACATGGCGATGGTGATTAGTAGATGTATGCACTTTTTTATCGAGCCAATTGTGTGGGTTTACGTTTACAGTACAACGTTTTTTAGGGAGCACACAATACACATTGTGATACTTCCTGTATTTTTAAGATTTTTTTGTCCAGATTTATATATCCTCGTAGTCACATGATTAAGCATGTGATTAATAACTTGGTTACATGGAAGTTTTCTAGCACATATAGTGATACGTGTATTTTTAAGCCATTCTGGAAGTTTTCTATCACCTGTGATCATGGTAGGAGAGAACCAAGGACATGATATAAATAGTTTGCATTTTCACTTCTTCCTTTCCTTTTCAGATTTATGTGCAGATCTTTGGTGAAAAGGATATTTATGAAAGAATGTTTTTTTCAGGAGTATCTTGATCTCATCAGCAACAAAGTCGTAGGTGAAAGTGTCTCTGATAATACGAAGTCATATAGAGGCAGTGCCTCTTTCATTACTGCCCACATGTCAGTCTTCCAGACCGATTAAATTACATACTTGCACTGACGTGAATTTCTTCATCCTGTCAAATTAGTTCTTGAATAATAAGGTTTCTTTTGTAGAATTACTAATGTCGAATGAATTGGTTAATCTACGTCTTTCTTTTGGTCCAGTCCTTCCTATGGTTTTTTGATGGCATTGTAATTTTACGTGTCAGAAAGCCCTCTATCTAGGCTTTAAATGAGAGTTGTTTTCGTGGATAGTCTATGTTAGGCTAAGCAGAAGTGGCATCGGCACCGAAGAATATCAGTTTACCTTTCAGAGATCTTTTGGAAATTGTTTAGGGGTATGGTGTGTTATGAACTATTGTTGGATTCAAGGAGAATATAGTGGGATAGGATCTGCAACATCCCCTTTGTGAATTTTACCGGTATAGATTTCTTTTGGTTGTCCAAATTCCCTACGGTCATCTACTAAATGTGAATTGTTTCTATTTCTTACAGACAATGCACTTGATTTCATGAGTTTCTAGCATCATGAAGAGATATATTGGTGTACCTTTTCCGATTCAGGTTCTTCTGTTCCATATGAACGAAATCTGAATGCTATATCAGAAATGTTAGGCTTGTGAAAATATAAGGATGACCATGAGGTGTTATTTCGAAGGGGAGGGGGCATTCATCAGACCACCAGGGTCTCACATGGCAAAGACTGGTTGAAAGTAGGGAAGCGGGATAATTTTTATGATGCAAACACCCGATGAAGATTCATAGATGGTCAGCAACGGTACAACGATTGTATAAATAATTTTTGTACTAATTGTTTTTATAATTTTTTAATCTAAACTGCCACTAGTAGAAAACGGACGTTTGGTCTAGAGCATTAGTCCTGGTTCTGGTACAAACCGGGACTAATGCCTTGGTCCCAACGGCTAGAAACGGCCGCAGGGACCAGAAGACATTAGCCCCGGTTCGTATGGGAACTTTAGACCCGGTTCATTTAACAAACCGGGGCTAAAGGGTCTGGAGCTGGAAAAGAGTAGATGTGTGGACCTTTAGCCCCGGTTTGTTTCTCAAACCGGGACTAAAGTTCCCAACTATATCTTCTTCCCCTTCCCAGCCCGAGCCATTTCAAGCTCACACAATCATCCCTCTCAAATTTCTTCCCTCAAGCTCGAGTTCTTCCCTATTTTTCTCAAGATTTGTGAAGATTTTTTGGCTCCACATCTATCAAGGGTCCTAAGAGGTTAGCAACTTCATCATTTTAGCTCTCATTGCTTGTTTTAGCTCATTTCATGCTCTAGAAATGGATAGATTTTGTGTGGGTTCTATCTCTGTATATCTGGTTAATTTGTCACATATAGTTCTCAAAATTGATTTGATTCATCGAACCACATAGATACATGAGTTCATCCTATATACATATCTTGGTTTGACACGTTGTCTTGAAATCCGGTCGGTTCACAGTGCATCATGTCACCATCAAGCAAAAAAATATTCTTCTTTCTTCTACCAGTCGTCACAAAATCCATTGAAACAAAAATAAGTACCAAAACTATGAAGGCACACATATATATAGTGGCGCCCTAGCATTTTAGTTAACCATCGGCCAGTTAAGCAAGAAATTAAGAACAAAAACACGAACACGCCAAGGAGCTACCAAATTAATTTAGGGAGTGCCTCTATGGCGAGCTCCTCGAAGATGTCTGAGGACGAGGCATCCTAAGACATCTTCGAGAAGCTCTGCCATAGTGGTATCCCTGCTCTCGCACACCATCTTTCAGTTCATATCTTTTCTAGCTAAATTAGTATGCTGGTGGAGCTAACTAATTTCACATATTAGGGAGTGCCTCTACAGCAAGCTCCTCGAATATGTCTGAGGAAGAGGTCCTAAGACATCTTCGAGAAGCTCCGCCATAGTGGTGTCCCTGGTCTCGCACACGATCTTCCTTGTAGTTGATAGTTTACAAGGAAGCCTATTTATATATTAAGCAGCACAACATAGTGTCGACACTCATGACATAATGTCGACACTCACCCCTGACATAGTGTCGCCACCCACTGAAACAGTGTCGCCACTCACTGGCATAGTGTCCACTCACGACATATAGTGTCGTCACCCACTTTTAGTCCCGATTGGAGACACCATTCGGGACTAAACAGGCTCATGTCGGTCCTAGCCTGCCACAACCCCTTTAGTCCCGGTTGGTGTGTCCAACCGGGACTAAAGATGTAGTAAAAAGTTTTTAAATTAGTGCTTGTTTGATGTATACGATGTGTTCTTTTATTTTTAGACTAGTACTACTCTTAGCATCGTGATTTTGTTTGATGAACTTATAAAATGCAGATGAGACGGCAATGGATGTACGCTGACCGAATCTCTGACGAGTTCATTAAAGGCGTGCGTTCTTTTCTCGTTGTTGTAGAGGCAAACAAGCGGAATGGTTTTATCTGTTGTCCATGTGGTGAGTGTCGGAATCAGAAGGAATACTCTTCCTCAAGAGTCCTTCATGGCCATTTGTTTCGGTTCGGTTTCATGTCTGGCTATAATTGTTGGACCAAGCACGGAGAAAGAGGGGTTATGATGGAAGACAACGAAGATGAAGAGAATGATGACAGCTATCCTATGCCCCCTGAATACGGTGGTACTACAATGGAAAACAATGATGAAGAAGAAGCAGAAGAACGTGCATCATATGAGCCAGATGATGATCTTGGTCGAGCCATTGCTGATGCAAAGGGAGAATGTGATAGCGAAAGGGAGAGGTTGAAATTTGAGCAGATGTTAGATGATCACAACAAATTGTTGTACCCGAATTACGAAGATGGCCACAAAAAGCTAGGCAACACACTGGAATTGCTGCAATGAAAGGCAGAGGTCGGTGTGCCTGACAAGGGATTTGAAAAGTTGTTGAAGATAATGAAGAAGCTACTTCCAAAGGATAACAAACTGTCTGCCAGTACTTACGAAGCAAAGAAGGTTGTCTGCCCTCTAGGATTAGAGGTACAGAAGATACATGCATGCATTAATGACTGCATCCTCTATCGCGGTGAGCAGTATGAGAATTTGGATGCATGCCCGGTATGCACTGTATTGCGGTATAAGATCCGACGAGATGACCCTGGTGATGTTGAGGGGGAGCGCACGAGGAAGAGGGTTCCCGCCAAGGTGATGTGGTATGCTCCTATAATACCATGGTTGAAACATTTTTTCAGAAACGAAGAGCATGCCAAATTGTTGCGATGGCACAAAGAAGACCGTAAGAAAGACGAGATGTTGAGACACCCCGCTGATGGGTCGCAGTGGAGAAAAATTGAGAGAAAGTACCCGGACTTTGCAGGTGACACGAGAAACTTATGGTTTGGTCTAAGTACGGATGGCATGAATCCCTTTGGGGAGCAGAGCTGCAGTCATAGCACATGGCCTGTGACTTTGTGTATGTATAACCTTCCTCCTTGGTTGTGCATGAAGCGGAAGTTCATTATGATGCCAGTGCTCATCCAAGGCCCGAAGCAACCCGGCAACGACATTGATGTATACCTAAGGCCATTAGTTGAAAAAAATTTACAGCTGTGGCACGGACAAGGTGTACGTGTGTGGGATGAGCACAAACGTGAGGAATTTAACCTACGAGCATTGTTGTTCGTAACCATCAATGATTGGCCTGCTCTTAGTAACATTTCAGGACAGACAAACAAGGCATACAATGCATGCACACACTGTTTAGATGACACTGAAAGTATTTATTTGGATAAGTGCAAGAAGAATGTGTACCTAGGGAATCGTCGTTTTCTTCCGCCCACGCATTCCCTAAGAAGGAAAGGCAATCATTTCAATGGTGAAGCAGATCACCGGAGTAAGCCTGTCCGTCGTACTGGTGATGTTGTATTTGATATGGTGAAGGATTTAAAAGTAATCTTTGGAAAGGGTCCTGGCGGACAGTCCGTTCCGAAGGACATTGGCGGACACGCACCCATGTGGAAGAAGAAATCTATACTTTGGGAGATACCCTATTGGAAAGTCTTAGAGGTCCACTCTGCAATCGACGTGATGCACCTGACGAAGAATGTTTGCGTGATACTGCTAGGCTTCTTGGGCATGTATGGAAAGAATAAAGATACACCAGAAGCACGACAGGACCAACAACGTATGAAAGACCAAGAAGGCAGACATCCAGAGTTGTTTCAAGGTACTGCCAGCTACACTCTTACCAAGGAAGATAAGGAAATATTTTTTGAATGCCTGAGTAGTATCAAGGTTCCTTCTGGCTTCTTGTCTAATATAAAGGGAATAATAAATATGGCAGAGAAAAAGTTCCAGAACCTGAAGTCTCATGACTGCCACGTGCTTATGACGTAGTTGCTTCTGGTTGCTTTGAGGGGGCTTCTGCCGGAAAATGTTAGAGTACCCATTGTGAAGCTATGTTCGTTCCTCAATGCAATTTCTTAGAAGGTAATCGATCCAGAAAGTCTACTAGGGTTACAGAAAGATGTGGTCCAGTGTCTTGTCAGTTTTGAGTTGGTGTTCCCACCATCCTTCTTCAACATAATGACGCACCTTCTAGTTCACCTATAGATTACCATTCTCGGTCCTGTATTTCTACACAATATGTTCCCCTTTGAGAGATTCATGGGAGTCTTAAAGAAATATGTCCATAACTGTGCGAGGCCAGAAGGAAGCATCTCCAAGGGATATGGAACAGAGGAGTTCATTGAGTTTTGTGTTGACTTTATTCCTAACCTTAAGCCGATCGGTGTACCTGAATCACGACATGAAGGGAGACTTAGTGGAAAAGGCACGCTAGGAAAGAAAGGAAAGATATGTATGGATGGACATTCTTTCACTAAAGCACACTATACAATTCTACAAAGTTCTACCTTGGTGGCTCCATATATCGAGGTACACAAGAATATTGTACGCTCGAACTACCCGGGGCAGTCTGACAGGTTGATTAGAGATGAACACATGAAGACTTTTGGCGGTTGGTTGCAGACAATCTCATGAATGACACCACTGTTGGAGATCAGTTGTACTTGTTGGCCAGGTCTCCATCTTCAACTATATTGACTTTTCAAGGGTACGAGATCAATGGGAATATATTTTACACGCACTCCCAAGATAAAAAGAGAACCAACCAAAACAGTGGTGTCCGATTTGATGCAACGGACGAGAATGGGAAAAAAGACACATATTATGGTTACATAGAGGACATATGGGAACTTGACTATGGTCCTAATTTCAAGGTCCCATTGTTTCGATGCAAATGGGTCAAGATGACAGGAGGTGGGGTAACGGTAGACCAGCTGTACGGAATGACAACAGTGGATCTCAATAATCTTGCGTACGGAGACGAACCATTCGTCCTTGCCAATGATGTGGCTCAAGTTTTCTATGTGAAGGACATGTCTACTAGACCGAGAAAAAGGAAAGATAAGCAAAAGAATATAATATCATACGATGAGCCAAAGCGCCACATAGTTCTTTCAGGAAAAAGAAACATGGTGGGAGTTGAGGACAGGACAGACATGGCAGAAGATTATGAAAAATTTCATGAAATTCTGCCATTCAAAGTGAAAACTGACCCAAGCATATCGCGAAATAAGGAAGATGCTCCATGGTTACAGACAAGAAAAGAACCAAAACACTAGATGTGGATGTTGGTGATGTAATGTATTAAACCTTTTGTGAATTAATCCTATTTTTCATTTATTAAAGGAAGATGCTCCATGGTTAATAAAGGAATTTCTGAGATTGCTGTAGGCAGGTACCAAAACTATAGACTAGGTAACACTTAGACATTTATTAATATTAAAGACCGGGACAAACCGGGACTAGCTAACACTAAGGACTAAAGCCACCCCCTTTAGTCATAATCATGCCTAGTCCTATAGTACACAGCTTCAGGGTCTTCTTCGTCATCGTCATCGTCACCTGCCACTCTAGAGATCCTCAGCCCAGCCATGGCATATACCGGGGGCACCTGCCACTCTGGCCTCGGATTCACGGCGGGCGGGGGAGGAGTCTCCTGGAAGACAATGCCGCTACCGCCGGGCGGGGAGGGGCTTTCTTGTGGCTCTGTGGCGGGTAGACTTGTGGGCACCGCAGGCGAGGATGGTCTCCCCCGGCGATGTAGCGCATCACACCGATGATAGTATGGTTCGCCCACCACAGACGCCGACCGGCTTCATTGTTGTTCATCGGGGGCGGGCCATCACCCTCGTACCTGGCGAGCTCCCTTTCCCGTCGGTTAGCGAAGAAGGCATTCCAGGTGTGATAGTTGTTGGGATCCCACTGGGGATCCATCCGCTGCTCCGGCGTGAGCTCGTGGTAGAAGTGGTTCGTGATGGCCGCCTGTCGGGCGGAGCCTTGAGGCACAGGAGGGACAGGAACCCCTCCAGCACTCAGCATCCAGCCGACGGGCAGCCGGTAGCCCGGCGGGCAAGGGTAGTTGGAGGACCAAAACGCCTGGGTCTCCTCGAGGGTCAGAATGGCCCAGTAGGCACTGTCCATAGTTGTGAGAGAGGAAGGTGTGGATGTATGGATAGCCATGGCGTGGTCGGCCTATATATAGATGGAAAGTCTGGAAAACATGGAGGGAAACGGTGGGATATGGCGGGAAATA
Source organism: Avena sativa (assembly GCA_916181665.1). Taxonomy (NCBI): domain Eukaryota; kingdom Viridiplantae; phylum Streptophyta; class Magnoliopsida; order Poales; family Poaceae; genus Avena; species Avena sativa. Next base: position 296,282,362 of record OV702282.1, read on the forward strand.
TCTTTAGTCCCGGTTAGTGGCTACAACCGGGACTAAAAGCACCGTTCAGAGGGAAAGGGTAGGAAAACATGGCGGGAAGCGGTGGGATATGGTGGGAAATATCTTTAGTCCCGGTTAGTGGCTACAACCGGGACTAAAAGCACCGTTCAGAGGGAAAGTGCGGGAAAACATGGCGGGAAGCGGTGGGATATGGCGGGAAAATGGGCATGTTTATGTGTTGAATCGCGACATAGTTTATGATACGGTTCCCATATTGTGCATGCATGTGTATATTGGGATGTAGAACAATGTTGCAGGAGGAAGTTTTCCTTTTCATCGCTCGGAAAAGCCATTTTCCATTTTCCGAGCGCAAAAAGACGGGTCGTTTTGTGAAGCAGCCACCAAAATGCAGTTACAGAATGCTACCATCCCATTTTTATAAAATAGTAGACCACCTTATGTGAACTATATCCCAACCGGGGGATCTCAAACCTTTCTGTCCTTTCCGGGTGAAAAAGACAAATGTCTGCCGAATCGGTAGGAAGTGGGTCCTGTTTGAACTACAGGTACATGATCTAACGTCCGTGATTTTTTGAAAAAAATCATTTTTAGACTCACAATATGTCCTTTTTTTAGAGATCCAATGCAAGTTCTAATATTCTCATCCCCTATCTTCTCGCACGCCGTTTTGACCTAAGTTCGAAACGGCAACAAATTCAAAACGGGCATAAAAAATTCAAAAAAGGTCCGAACAATGTAAATCCTTCGCGTGGTGTGATATTATGTGACATAGTTGCAAGGAAAAATATCAAACTTGGTATACTGATTATGTCTCCAAAAAACCTTCACAAAATGACCTATCATGTTCAAGGTTTCATGACTTTCGGTCCAAGAGACGGATGTTATGTGTTGAATCGGGGCATAGTTTGTGATACGGTGTCCATATTGTGCATGCATGTGTATATTGGGATGTAGAAAAATGTTGCAGGAGAAAGTTTTCCTTTTCGTCGCTCGGAAAAGCCATTTTCCATTTTTCGAGCGCAAAAAGACGGGTCGTTTTGTGAAGCAGCCACCAAAATGCAGTTATGGAATGCTACCATCCCATTTTTCTAAAATAGTAGACCACCTTACGTGAACTATATCCCAATCGGGGGATCTCAAACCTTTCTGTCCTTCCCGGGTGAAAAAGACAAATGTCTGCCGAATCGGTAGGAAGTAGGTCCGGTTTGAACTACAGGTACATGATCTAACGTCCGCGATTTTTTGAAAAAATCATTTTTAGACTCACAATATGTCGTTTTTTCAGAGATCCAATGCAAGTTCTAACATTCTCATCCCCTATCTTCTCGCACGCCGTTTTGACCTAAGTTCGAAACGACAAAAAATTCAAAACGGGCAGAAAAATTCAAAAAGGTCCGAACAATGTAAATCCTTCGCGTGGTGTGATATTATGTGACATAGTTGCAAGGAAAAATATCAAACTTGGTATACTGATTATGTCTCCAAAAAACCTTCACAAAATGATCTATCATGTTCGAGGTTTCATGGCTTTCGGTCCAAGAGATGGATGTTATGTGTAATGTTGCAGGAAGAAGTTTTCCTTTTCGTCGCTCGGAAAAGTCATTTTCCATTTTTTGAGCGTAAAAAGACGGGTCGTTTTGTGAAGCAGCCACCAAAATGCAGTTACAGAATGCTACCATCCCATTTTTCTAAAATAGTAGACCACCTTACGTGAACTATATCCCAACCGGGGGATCTCAGACCTTTCTGTCCTTCCCGGGTGAAAAAGACAAATGTCTGCCGAATCGGTAGGAAGTGGGTCCGGTTTGAAATACAGGTACATGATCTAACGTCCGTGATTTTTTGAAAAAATCATTTTTAGACTCACAATATGTCGTTTTTTTTAGAGATCCAATGGAATTTCTAACATTCTCATCCCCTATATTCTCGCACGCCGTTTTGACCTAAGTTCGAAACGGCAAAAAATTCAAAACGGGCATAAAAAATTCAAAAAAGGTCCGAACAATGTAAATCCTTCGCGTGGTGTGATATTATGTGACATAGTTGTAAGGAAAAATATCAACCTTGGTATACTGATTATGTCTCCAAAAAACCTTCACAAAATGACCTATCATGTTCGAGGTTTCATGGCTTTCGGTCCAAGAGACGGATGTTATGTGTTGAATCGCGACATAGTTTGTGATACGGTGCCCATATTGTGCATGCATGTGTATATTGGTATGTAGAACAATGTTGCAGGAGGAAGTTTTCCTTTTCGTCGCTCGGAAAAGCCATTTTCTATTTTTCGAGCGCAAAAAGACGGGTCGTTTTGTGAAGCCGCCACCAAAATGCAGTTACATAATGCTACCATCCCATTTTTCTAAAATAGTAGACCACCTTACGTGAACTATATCCCAACCGGGGGATCTCAAACCTTTTTGTCCTTCCCGGGTGAAAAAGACAAATGTCTGCCGAATCGGTAGGAAGTGGGTCCGGTTTGAACTATAGGTACATGACCTAACGTCCGTGATTTTTTGAAAAAATCATTTTCAGACTCACAATATGTCGTTTTTCAGAGATCCAATGCAATTTCTAACATTCTCATCCCCTATCTTCTCGCACGCCGTTTTGACCTAAGTTCGAAACGGCAAAAAATTCAAAACGGGTATAAAAAATTCAAAAAAGGTCCGAACAATGTAAATCCTTCGCGTGGTGTGATATTATGTGAGATAGTTGCAAGGAAAAATATCAAACTTGGTATACTGATTATGTCTCCAAAATACCTTCACAAAATGACCTATCATGTTCGAGGTTTCATGGCTTTCGGTCCAAGAGACGAATGTTATGTGTTGAATCGCGGCATAGTTTGTGATACGATGCCCATATTGTGCATGCATGTGTATATTGGGATGTAGAACGATGTTGCAGGAGGAAGTTTTCCTTTTCGTCGCTCGAAAAAACCATTTTCCATTTTCCGAGCGCAAAAAGATGGGTCGTTTTGTGAAGCAGCCACCAAAATGCAGTTACAAAATGCTACCATCCTATTTTTCTAAAATAGTAGACCACCTTACATGAACTATATCCCAACCGGGGTATCTCAAACCTTTCTGTCCTTCCCGGGTGAAAAAGACAAATGTCTGCCGAATCGGTAGGAAGTGGGTCCGGTTTGAACTACACGTACATGATCTAACGTCCGTGATTTTTTTTAAAAATCATTTTTAGACTCACAATATGTCGTTTTTTTAGAGATCCAATGCAATTTCTAACATTCTCATCCCCTATCTTCACGCACGCTGTTTTGACCTAAGTTCGAAACGGCAAAAAATTCAAAACGGGCATAAAAAATTCGAAAAAGGTTTTTAAAAAGTTTTAAAAAAGGTTTTTAAAAAGCTTTTTTGTTTTAAAAAAAGTTTTAAACAGGCATATAATAATTAATTTTAAAAAAGATTTTGAAAAAGCTTTTAAAAAAGGACCTTTAGCCCCGGTTTGTAGTACCAACCGGGGCAAAAGGTCCCCCTTTAGTCCCGGTTTGTGCTACCAACCAGGGTTAAAGTGGGGGGTATATATACCCGCCCCGTGCGCCCCGGTTCGTCCACCGAATCGGAGCACACAGAGCACCGCCGCCGCCGCGTCTTCCTCCTTGCATCTGTCGCCGTGTCGTCCGTCCCCACGCCGCGCCCGCGCCGTCCGAGCCCGCGCTCCGCCAGCCCTCCCCGCGCCGCGCCCCTGCGTCCCCGAGCCCGCGCTGTGCCGCCGGCCCTCCCCGCGCCGCCCCCGTGCGTCCCCGAGCCCGCGCCGCGCCCCCGCCCCTGCGGTGAGTTAGTTAGTTAATTATTTAGTGTAATTTTTAGTTAGTGTAATTTTAGTGTTAATTATTTAGTTAGTGTAATTTTAGTGTTAATTATTTTAGTTAGTGTAATTTTAGTTAATTATTTAGTGTTAATTAGTTAGTGTAATTTTAATGTATTTTAGGATTTTAGTTAGTGAATTTAGGATTTTCTTAGTTAGTGAATTTTAGGATTTTAGTTAGTGAATTTTAGTGTAATTTTTCTTAGTTAGTGAATTTTAGGATTTTAGTTAGTGAATTTTAGTGTAATTTTTCTTAGTTAGTGAATTTTAGGATTTTAGTTAGTGAATTTTAGTGTAATTTTTCTTAGTTAGTGAATTTTAGGATTTTAGTTAGTGAATTTAGTTAGTGTAATTTTTGTTAGTTAGTGAATTTTAGGATTTTAGTTAGTGAATTTTAGTGTAATTTTTCTTAGTTAGTGAATTTTAGGATTTTAGTTAGTGTTTAATATAGTTTATTCTAGTTAGTGAATTTAGTTAGTGTTTAATATAGTTTATTTTAGTTGATACTATTTATTTTCATCATGTTTAAAGTATATAGGTTTAATTTAGTGTTTAGGAATATGCCAATTCCTCATCCTCGTTCACTCGGCGTGACCCTCGGAGCGCTACTAGACAGTGTCGCCGGGCATCCACGGGGCTGGGCTCCGCCGGGCTGGCACTGGGAGGTGCTACCAGCCGGGGTACGTCGTCTCGTGAGGAATCTGGGTGTCGTTGTCGACCCAAATCTTCTGTGGTGGCGGCCGAGTGGTCCAGGTGCGATGCAGAGGGAGCCGAGCCCCGACGAGGTGGTACAGCGTCGTGTCAGGGAGGAGGACGAGCATGTCCGATGCTACATGCACATTTTAGGAGTCCGGGACGCCAATACCTGGCAGCTTCTTCATGCACCTTACCCGAGATATTCTCTGGTGATGGTTCCTACACTTTGGGTGCACACCTCCCACGGCTCAGTAGCCGGGGCTCGACGTCTTCGCTGAGCTAGCTAGATGTGTAATAGGGTTGTATTGTTGTTTAATTGGTACTTTATTGTTGTACTAGCTGGATTATTCGAGATGTATTGTTGTTTAATTGGTACTTTATCTTTCTTTAACGCATTGTTTAAGCTCGATTACTTTATCTTCCTTTATTTTATCGCATTAAGCAAACCGGTTTTATCTTTCTTGTGTATTAGTTAAGTTATGGACTGTAGAGACAACGAAGAGCACATCATGTACAACATGATAAATGAGGGTACATGAGGTTACCATTACGATGGAGCAGACGATGATGGAGATGATGATGGCTCCCAATACCTCAACTTGGATGAAGACGACAGAAGAGACGACTATGACGAATTATTTGGTGGAAACGGCGGTGGAACTGACGGTGGAGACACCATAGCAAAGACCGGCGAGGTATATAAAGCCTCTGCTGATCACGAGCTAGTAGATGCATTAGTTGATTCATATATATATATATATGTACTAATGACTGTTTCTTCTCTTAGACCTCCGTATCGGGAAAATCTTCTGCAAGGAAACTAGGCCCGACCAAAATGTTGGCCGATGGTATGCGTTTCACTATTGATCTAGTGTCTCAGTTCGGCGAACCTTTGGAGCCGAAAGAGGTCGCAAGTGTATTTGTATACCAATGCGGAGCGATAGTCAGGGACGCCATCCCGATCACTACTCAGAAGTGGAATAAGCCAGGAAAGAAAAGTGATCGAGTTGGAGAAACTTTTGTCGATGACAGAGCCAAAGACGGTCTTTGGAATTCACTCATGGCACACTTCTCTTTGCCTGAATTGGACACTCCTGAACTCACTGAGGCATTGAGGTTGCAAGTCAGAAAGTGGGCCCTTAAGAAGATGGGCGGACAGTTCAAGGACTGGAAGAAAATATTGTACAACAACTATGCCAAGAAGGGGCTGACTCCGCCATTCACTGGCCCGCTGGAGAAGCAGCGGGATAACTGGACCCCATTTGTGAAATACAAGGAATCAGGAGCAGCTACGGCCAAGTCAGAAAAGAATAAGCTAAATGCTGCCAAAAAGAAATATCACCATAATATGGGGACAGGGCTACAAGACGGCCGCGCCGAAGTGGGAAAAACCCGAGGAAGAAATGCGTAAAAAAGGGGTTACGACAGCTAGAAATCAGTGGCCCGTGAGGTCAAAAAATTGGCTCCTTGGGCATGGGGGGTCGTATGACACTGAAACCGGGGAGATTATTATTACAAAGAAGGCCATTACTAAACCCAAAGATGAACTTGTTAAAGTGATACAACTGAGAAAATATGGAAAGTTCATTCCCGACAAAGAGAACGATGAGCTGACATATGCCCTCGGGAATCCTGAAAAAGTCGGACGAACACGAGGCTTTGGCCCATCCGTTCCATGGAAGACAGGGTTTCCCGCTGACATCGACACTTATAGAAGCCGATCCAGAAAAATGAACCGGCAGAAGGCGGAGGAGGCAGCGCGGTTGCAGGCGGTTGAAAAAAGGAATGATGAATTTCAAGCCATGTTCAAGCTGTAGCAGGAGAAGATTAATGAACTTAGAGTACTGGCCCGACAGCAAGATCCTGTGTTAGAAAGTCCGGTGGGCCCATCTCAGCGGAGAAGCAGCGTGGCTTCCACGGAGGTACAAGCTAATAATCCAATGCTGATGGACAATAATGCACCGGTGATAGATGATACGGCCGGTGCAACGATGGTTAACTACCCCGTGGATGAAGTCGAGGCAAGGACAGCTTGTGAGCTACATGTCACAGTGAAGAACATTTCTACGAAGGTGGCGCTCGACTTTGCTTTACCTTGTCCACCAGAAGCGACCTACCATGGAAGTCAGATTCCAGCTGGCTATGCTCGTGTCGGTGTGGATGAAGTTGAACTGACATGTCGATCACTTGAGCTTGACATCCCTGCAGGCGAAGGGGAGAAAACACTTGGAGAAGTGGAGGGTGGGATCATTCTTTGGAAAAAACAACACATCGTGTTTCCAGGCTGGGCGCCAAGGCAATCTTCTCCTCCGAGAAGCAATCCATCACCTCCAAGGCCACCATCACCTCCGAGTCCACCGTCTCCACCAAGAAACAATAGTCCACCCCTTCCTGAGAGGGATCGCAGCGCGACTGCATCTCCATCTCCGGCGCCTCAGCCTCCGCCCACTGAATCAAAGGGATGAAAGCGGAAGAATAACACCGCTACGTCGCGGGAGACCCGACGCCAAAAATGACAAGATCCCCTCCCAAGAGTACCGCCGTCTCCTCCCAAGTTAGCTTATCACCGGACTGATGAGGAAAGCGCGGTGATCTCCCGGGCCGAAGTGAAGGCCCATTTTGCACCAAAACAACCCGAGCCACAGGTGCTAGTTGATCCAAAAGTCAAGAAGCACTTCAAGGCACTCCTTGAGCAACCACCCCAACATGTGTTAAATAGGAAAGATGATTATACACGCTGTCTTATGAAGACACTAAAAGAAAAGTCATCAAGCAGTACTGCAAGTGGGAGAAAATCAAAAGAAGTTGCCCAGCTCGGCAAACAGGCAAAACAATCCATCGCCCCGCTCAAGGTGTTACCCCATCCCACACAAGATGGAATAGATATGGAATTAGCTATTAAATTAGCCAAGGAGTGTAACGTGCCAGTCGAAGCACTTCTAGCCGGTGGAGATAATGTCGCCAAGGGACCAATAGCACGAAAATTTGTCTACGGGGAGCCTCTGGTCAGCGATGAGGTATTCGATGATCTGCCAAAACATATGCGACTGTTGCATATCTGGTACTTGAAAGTCACAAAGGAAGGGAGACAATTTCTCCTATGTAAAGTTGGAGAGAAGTACTTCCGTCCAGACGAGATCTCCATTGAACTTTGTGAACTATTTCAGTTATTCAACCTAGACGCCCTCGACAAGTCCCTCCTTAGCTGCTATTGTCTGTAAGTAATTAAGTCACTAACTCAGCTCGTTCAATTCATTTCATGTCGTTATCCTCACTATAGCTCCTTCTGTATGCTATTATATATGCAGAATGAAGATTCAAGAATGTAGAAGAAAGTCAATCTACAGCATTGGGTTCGTTGACCCAAACAGATTTAATGGACATACGCTAATAAATAACCTCGAGGAAACGGAGGATAACTTGCTAATGTTTTTAATGGAGCAACATTACAAAACACAAATACTATTTCCTTACAACTATGGATAAGAGTCTTACTGTCTTGTACACATTCAATTTTTGTTTACTCGATGCTAAGTGCATATAAACGTGCGCAGCTTCCACTGGATTCTTCTAAAAATTGACGTTGACCGTGCAAAAGTTGAAATCTCGGAATCGTTAAAGAAGCCGATTGAAGACTACCGCAGCATAATTGATTGCCTCCAAAAGTAATTTCAATCACTATATCTGTCTCTTTCGTTCATTCTCTCAGATGTAAACTAATTAATAACTCATTCATATCTTTTTTTGCCGGACAGGGTTTGGAAAAGGTTCACGAAGGAGGTTCAGGGTAAATGGCGTGAGGAGATCACTTTTCGTACGGTCCCGGTAAGTAGTACGAGAGCTAGGGGACTAATTTATGTGGATATTACAATTATCATTCTTACAATTATCATGCTTGATTATTATCTGATTGAATTATATTCTCGATCGAAAAGTGTGCGACGCAGCCACAGAGGACTAATTTATGTGGATATTACGTATGCGAGTTTATTCGTGGGTGTATGGAGCAGGGCACAGACTTTATTCGCAATTTATTCTATACCATAGTTTTTGTTGAGTTCCATTCATAATGATCTACTTCTTTATATATAGTTGGATGCGATGCGGGATAAGCTTCTACCACATGAATGCTTACTAGCAATTCAAGAGGAATTGTCGGGATTTTTGCTCAGGGACGTCATAAACTCAAAAGGAGAGTACAACGTAGATAGACCTTCGTGTAATCGTGGATAGACACAAAATGACAGTATCTGTTGTAATGATCTTGGTGTAAATCAGTTAGATGAGCTCTAGTCTCGGTTGTGTATATATTTACATGTATTTATGTTATCGTGAGTGAAATTATATTATATATGCATCAATGTATACAACATGTAGTAGCGTAGAATAATATGTATATGGAAACATAAAATGAAAAATAATCAAACACAAAAAAAACCTAAAACCCCACCTCCTGCCGCGGCAGCAGTTTGGTGCAAAACGCTGCCGCGGCAGAAGAACTTTAGTCCTGGACCATGTTACAAACCGGGACTAAATATCCTCCAGCCCAGCGCGCGCAGCGGGGCCACGTGGAGACAATCTAGTCCTGGTTTGTAACAGAACCGGGACTAAAGGCCTAACCTTTAGTCCCGATACGTTAGTCCCGGATTGCAATCCGGGACTAAAGCCTCTTACAAACCGGGACTAGTGTCATGTTTTCTACAAGTGTGCTGATGTTATAACCTGTAGTGGCGCTAGTAACCTATTTTTTCAGTGCATAGATCAGTGCTGCTATGTTGGGCTTCTCCATAGCCACTTTAATGAAAATCCTCAATGATTCCAAGGGAAATATATATAAAGAAGGGTATCCTTCCAACCCATGATTAGGCGTATCGTAAAGTTTGCATGCACTGGAGTGAGGTGCTACAGGTCTTCTTGGACATGAGGTATTCACTCATTTTCCCACTCAGGTTGCTACATCTATGGGAGGTGTTCAAAAAGGTGATGTTGATATTGATATCCAGGTAGCAGTGGGATTGCTGATTTTGATCTTTATGATTGAAGCTTCAACATATGTTCAGATACATAGTCTAGAATATGGAGATATTCTTCAGGGTAACGGCCACTGTTTGACATCATCATCTCACACTCAGTTGAAATATAGTATTATATACCGTGTTAGTGCATGTATCTCTATAGGTAAACACTTAATGAGACACTAAATAACTTCGAGATTCTTTAGGAAAATAGCAATGTGCTAAAACCAGCTGATATGCTGGATTTTGAATCTCCTTGTTGGACTGATGCACTCCCCGTCAAGGTTTTTATATTTTAAAAATTCTTCATGACATTTTTTTTGAACCCATAGCATCGCACGGGCACGTTTCCTAGTCACTACAGATAAGGAAGTCCGTCAGGTGAGTCTTGCGGTTGCATGTAATGTGTTTTCGAGTGCCTTTTCCTGTTGTTCTTTGACTTTGAAATTTTTGTCTTTCTTGGTTCATAGGAGTTCAAGGTGGCGGGTATGATGCCCCCTTTCTTGAAAAGTACGAAGTTGCGCCAGACGATGGGGACGCGGAGTCCAAATCCATGCTTCCCCATGTGCAGTTGCTGGCCACCGAAGCCTCCGAGTGTAGCGAAGGGATCTCTCGCAAGAGGACCCGGAGCGAAAGTTCGGATAGGGCGATGCCGCCAACGACGAGGGGACCTGCCTTCCTCTTGTGGCACGCTGGGGAAGAAGGTGGTACCTCCCCCATTGCTGATGTGCATGTTCGGGCCATAGATCCATAGCCACCGACCAAGAAGAAGAAGGAGGCGCCGGTCTTCAATCTTTTTGACATTCCGTCGTAAGTTTCCTATTATATTTGCGTTTGCGATGTGCAAAGTATTATCTTGCTGTTTTGTTGTTAATCTGAAATCCTTCGAATGTGCCAGGAGGAACTCCTCAGAATAATCATTCAAGGAGGAGCTTGACAGGATGCATGGGGAGTTGAAGGCCGCTGTGGCTTCCCCAGATATGGTGACCGACTCCGACGACGAAGCATCGAGCTTCTTGAGGCCAAGGACGCGTGCGGTTGTCGCTCGGAAGACACAAACCAGACCCTCGGAGTCTTCGGGTTCCCACGTAAGTAACTTATCGTTTCTCATAGGAGAGCCCCGAGCCCTTTGTTTATCTGTCCTTCTACTTCTTTTCTACAGCCCTTCATCTGCGACATCAACCGCCTCAGGCAACAGTACCTCACCTTGGAGGATAACTATGAGCAACTCCAAGGTGTGTATACTTCTGATCTTTTGTCTTGGAGGTATTGATGAGTGTTTTTGTTTGATTCCTTTTCCTGTTGGTTGTCATAGATGAGAATAACAAGGCCCTCCGCAAGCTGGACGCACTCGAAAAGAGGCACAGACAAGCGGAGACCAAGGCTAAGGAGGCTCTTGAACGCTGCCGACTGGAGGCCTAGGATCGTGAGCAGCAGCTTGCGACTGCCACCGCATCTCGCGAGACGGCCATGGCAGAGCTACTTATGGATGCTGCCAAAGAGCTGTCTAGTAAGTATCTATACGTTCCCCTCTTGGGTTTTCTCTTGGTGTGTTTCCTTTGGTTCATCCGAAATTTCCTCTCCACGACCTGTAGATGCTACTAGTATCGCGGTTGATCGCGGTGTTCTAGAGCATGGGGACCCCTCGAAGGATGCTTTTGCGGCAATCGAAGACCGCTGCAACTCTACTGTCGAGACGCTTGGCAAGGACAAGGAGGTCCTCGCCCACTTCTACCGGGAGATCGCCTCGAAGGGCGGCGCTCCTAACGACGTCAACTCTCTGGCGCAGGCCCTGGAAGGCGATTCCCCTACGGACTACAAGAAGACCTAGAAGGGTGTGGGTGTAGCACTGGGCCTAGCAATGGAAATGGCTTTGGGTGCGCAGCTGAATCTCCCCCATGTCACCTCCAAGATGTCGGTGGCAGCGGATGGCTCCGAGGTAGCTTTTGCTTCTTTCGCGTCCCGCTGCAAGCATTTTGGCCTGAAGCTTATTGACCTTCTGGCCATGTTTGCACTGGAGCAGCAGTGGGCATCCAAGGAGAAGGCCTCGGGGTCCAAAGTTGCTTCGGATGCTACTGCCACTTAGGGCTCCTTAGTCGTAGTTTCTTCCTGCCGGATGCTACTGCCATAGATGGCGCCAATTAACGAGGGTTCGACTCGTCAATGCCCACTATTATGGACATAGGTTTTGGATAATATGGGGAAGCTGGAGGTCGCAGAACGACTAACAGGCAAGCAACACGGGGACATGGTGTTTACCCAGGTTCAGGCCCCGGAGGGAAAATCCTACTCCTGCTTGTCTGTTCTTGATTGACAGCGAGGCCTAAAGTTACAGGGGTGCGCAGATTCAATCTGGCGTGAGGTGTGTGTATGAGAGTTGAGAGAGAGCCTCCTCGCGGTGCCATCCTGGCCTTTATATGGGGAGGCCAGGTCTCTGGGATAGGTTGAATCGATTACATATTAGGGTTTCACCCTTTGAGATTATATCTTTAGCTAGCCGTGCTCCCCAAGAAGTAGTGACCGTATGGGATTTGGTCACCCCTATCCTTCCTGGGCTTTGCCATCAATAGTGAACAATTGTATGGGCTTCCGTCAGGCTGATACCGAGTAGGCTAACATTGGGCACTCATATGGCATACCATGTCAGCAAAGATCAATTGTAGCTAGTTTTGAAATAAGAGTATCAGACCCATAGAGAGCTATTTGGTTAAGGTATTTATGCCCCTCGTCACTATCAACCAAAGGATACTTGTAAGCTTCCTTTGATTTCAATAAAGGGTGTTTGAAAGGTTTTTGGGTTGAATGCAAGAAAATAAAAAAAAAGTAAAAAGAAATCAAGTAAAACGAGTGTTTCAAATGGGTTGAACTCAATAGGCTAAGACGTTCTCGGGGATGTAGGATACACCCCTAGCATGTTGTAATTAATCATAATTAGGATAACCTATTTCCTATGTCATGATATGTGTGGAGACATTTTCGTAATAAGATGTTCACCACAAGGCTCGTAGGCAGTCACTTTGTTGAGCCAAGAATGATTTCATCTTTAAATAACCACTGCGATGCCTAGAAGCAATCACCATGTATACCACCACAATTAAGGGTTTCCCCATGGATATCGTAATTAGCTTAGTGAATCTCTCTTTGTTCTCCCTTTGACCGTGTTGGGTGCTAGCAACACTTATAGTCACAATAGCTTCTCGCACAATCATCCAAACACGTCCAAAGGGTTTCACCCTCTTAATTTATACCTGAAGGAAAATGATATGTGGCCGACTACACATACCATCTAAAGGGAGAGATCAAACACACATCATAGATCAATGGATCATGTAAAGTAATAGATCATCTTTATTTCATTTCATAATAATGCTAGGGTTTCTTCATCTCCCCAAGAACAAAGGGAACTACTCACACATGGAAGCAATCAACAATATCATCATAATCAAAAGGATGTATAAAGGTAATGGAATGAATCTAGTGCAAATCACAATTGAATATGGAATTACAACAAGATCTAATGAATGGAAGATGGGGGTAAAGATGGTGATGGAGATGCAACGGTTGATGATGTAGGGGATGATGTGTTCGTCCTTCAATGATCCGTGCAGCAGCAAGGATTTGCCCTTCTCCAAGTTCCTCCTTTAGATCCCTTTCTGTTATGTTTTTTCGTGGTTAAGGTTTCTGTGAATGTCGGATCTGTCATATGTTTTCGTGAGGAGGAAGTATTTGACGAGGAGGTCCCATCGCCAGGTCATACGGGCGAGTGGTACGAGCGGGTTCCGCTTGTACCACTCATCGTTACGCGGGCTGGAACATCCTGGGCGCAGGCAATTCCTCCAGGTGCGAAGATAAATCAATAAAATGACTTTTATCACTTAAAAATATCATATTAACGTGTAATATGATATTCTCAATTGATATGTTCATTATAGACTTAGTAAATTGGGATCATATTGAAACAAGGACAAAAGGTGCGCATAAACACGGTAAAATACTAAAAACCCTAATCTACTTATGCAAAAACAATAAGTAAAAATGCTCCAATTTTGGACTCATCAGGGAGCCTAGCATGTACAGATATGGCCTTAGAACACAAGATTTGAAACTATATCGTCAGCTCTGATGATCAGGGGTGGTGTAGCGAATTGGAATTATGTGATCACTAAACGAATTGAGGGATGTTCATCTAAGTGGGAGTTCTTTTTGTTTTTAATTTAATGTAAATTAAAACTTGAACTCATTATTATGAACATAGTATAAATACTTTGCAAATCTAGTGTAGATGTCTCGCCTACCCACCGATGGGTCAACTTCACCGCCTGGCACCGCAACCTAAGGATCCTCTTAGTCCCCTACAAGATACTTATTTCATCGAGGCTGAACTGCCCGCTAAACCCGCAGAAACTGCCTCCTAGGACGAAAAGAATGTCTGGTAGTTCAAGGCGGATGATTTCTCCCTCATCTAGAATGGAATCTGAAGGGATTATACCCTAGAGGCAAATAATAAATGGTTATTATTTTCATATTTCAATAAGTTCATAATAGTTTCATATTGTGCTATAACTGTATCAAGTGGAAACATTGCTACATGTGTGGTATGAAACAGAAGTCCCTAGTAGCCTCTATTCATACTAGTTCGTTGGGCAATCGATGATCAAGGTTTCCTGATCATGGGTGATAGTGCCAGTTGACAACAAGGTCATATCATTGGTGAATTATGTGATGGACATTACCCAAATATTGCGACTCTATCAAGTCACGAAGTTGATCATTGCAATAGTTAGAAACATAGTCTCCTTCTCCTTAGACCGCGGGATCATATTAATCACTCTCTTCCGAAGTTGCTTCGAATGCATCAAACGTCACTGGGTGGAACGGTGATTATAAAGGTGTACGTTGGGTATTCCGGAGGAACAAGTTGAGGCCTATGAATCAAGAACAAAATTTGTTCACTCAGTGACGAGTAAGATACTTAAGGCTGACTTGGCGAGATTACATCCATAATGTTGCAACATGTGACTAGATCACATGGATGTAATATCATGGTAACAAGTGAAATAGTACTTGTCGGTAACAAAATTAAAAAATGTATGTGATACCAAATGATCGGATCTCGAACAAGTCATATCGAAGAAACAAAGGGAATTCGACTCAATATTTACGGTTCAAATGACATTATCAACATGGAATGTAAAGGGGTCAATATGGGCATCCCGGTTCCACTATTGATCATTGATAGAGATCATGTCTGTGACATTCCTGAACCATGGGGAGATACACTTAAGGGTACGATGAGCTAGAGATCATCTGTAAGTTGGAATCATAGTAGAGAAAGAGAAAGCCGGAATTGTTCCAAAGGAAAAAGATCCGAAGTTGTTCGAAGAAAGAAAAGGAAACCAAAAAAGCGTCATGAGAGAACCAGAATCGTTCCGGGAAGTTCCAAAGTCGTTTGAAGGAAATTTAAAGGGAACCGAAAGGTATTTCAGATCAAATCGGATTTTGTAATATGTATTTACATATTGATTAATGTAATTAAATTAAATATATAATATTAAAATCTAATTCGAAAGGGTATTCCACTAATGGGCCAAACTTATTTGGGAAAAAGGGCCCATGAGGCAAACCACAAGAGGGAAAGCCTCCCAGATGGGCCCTAAGGGCCCATGAGCCCGGGGAAACCCTAGGGTTAGGGTTTGGGGAGCCTAGGGCTGCTACCTCCCTTGGTCGTCGCCTATGTGCCTTGGGTAGGGGCAAGCCTACCCCCATCCCCCATATAAGGAGCCCCCGCTTGGAGGAGGAGAACACACCAATGCCACGAGTTGGGAGCTCTTCTCCCTCCTCTATGCGCCCCTCTCTCCCTCTCCTCTCTCTCTAGTTGTTTCCTTGCGCTAGTATGGTTCCATGATAGGATTATTCGCTCAAGAGATGACGCACTAGTAGCACACCGTTACGCTGCAAATATTCCAAGTCGTAGATCTACTTTCTCACTCCCGGCAGGGATCACGGAGCCGGAGGTCGTCATCATACACCGTTTGTGTATGAAACCACGAGCAGCTACACTTGGGGGAATCTTGGATGTCATGAGCCATACTACTGCACGATGATGGAGCAGGGAGTGAATGATGGCGCGTGGTAGCGCTTCGTTAGGAAACCCAAAGAGCAAGGTGTGATGAGCACAACAGCAAGTCTTCCCTCAGTAAGAAACCGAGGTTATCGAACCAGTAGGAGGAAGGAAACGACTCAAAGGTGTTGCTAGCAACTTGAAGACCTGCACAACACAAACTCAAGACTTTACCCCAATGAACTGTGAGGTTGTCAATCTCACCGGTTGCTATAACAAAGGATTAACTGTATGGTGTGGAAGATAATAGTGGTTTGCAGAAAGTAAATAGTAACGAAGGAAGATGTATCAATGGTAAATATTGGACCGGGGTCCATAGTTCACTAGAGGTGTTCTCCTTAAGATAAAAAAACATGGCATGCTGGGTAAACAAATTATAGCGGGGCAATTCACAGGACTGAGCAAGGCATAAAAATGCAATACTAGACATTCATGATCCTATGAGATTCGATTGGGAAATACAACAAGATACATAGACCGCCATCCAACTGCATCTATGAATAGAAATCCACCTTCAGGTTATCATCCGAACCCCCTCCAGTATTAAGTTGCAAGCAATAGATAACTGCTTTAAGCAAAGTGTGTAAGTTAAACAAACCACTTGGTCCATGAACAAGAGACCTTTGTTTTCTCCCTAGTGGCAACAACACATCTACAACCTTAGAGATTTCTATCACTTCCCTTAGATTAAATAGAGGCATGAACCCACTATCTAGTATAAATACCCCCTCTTGGAGTCACTAGCATCTACTTCGCCAAGATAGATACTAGAAACGGAGAGCATGCAAGATCACAAACAACATAGACATGATAGAATCAATAAGACAAAACCATTAATCAATCTGACATAGTAATCTCAATATCCATCGTATCCCCGCAAACACAACATGAATGATTACAAATAGATGATCTTGATCATGAACGGATCTCACAAGATCTAAACATGGTAGCACAAAGGAGGAGATACAACCATCTAGCTACTACATGGACCCGTAGTCCAAGGTGGAACTACTCACCCTTCATACCGAAGGCTGGCATGATGAAGAAGAAGGCCTTCGGGATGATCTCCCCTCCGGCAGGGTGCTAGGAAGAGCTTCATATCCCCCGATCTAGGGACGATGGTGGTGGAGACTATAGACAATTTAGTGGATTATTGATCTGGTACTTAGGGTTTTGGCATGAGGGGGTATTTATAGGCGAAGAGGCGAGGCAGGTGGCGGCCAGGGTGGTCACACCCCTAGGAGCGGCTAACCCTAGCCCGCGGCGCCATGGGGTGTGCCCCCTGGTGCCTCCCCTCCATCTCTTACTCTCGCTCCGTGTTCCCCACGGTAAAATATTGGCTTTGGCTTTGTCCCATCCAATTCCGAGAATATTGATTTTCTGTCTTTCAAGAACCAAAAACAGAAGAAAACAGGCAACTAGCACTGTGGCGTCTTGTTAATAGGTTAGTACCAGAAAACATATAAAAACACCTCAAAGTGTAGACAAAGCAAAGAAAAGTAGATACTAAACAAGCATGGAACATGAAAAATTATAGATACGTTTTTGACCTATCAAGCATCCCCAAGCTTAACTCCTGCTCGTTCTCGAGTAGGTAAGTGATAAAAAGAATAATTTTTGAGGTGACATGCACCATCAAAATCAAGATCAAACCATTTGCAAGCATTGAAAGATGGGATCAAAGAACTCTAAACATGAGCATACAAGATGGAGTTCTAACAGTAAGACAAAGTAACTATGCATGCAACATGAAAGGTTACAAACAAATATCATGAATAACATGCATTGAAGAACGTTTGTTTGTTTCACATACAGAAAACATGGCATAGTGGCATTCAGCTTGTCCCTCATGGAGTAGCAAATAGATGCATAGGACACCTTCAAAGTTCATAAGAGTGACTAGATACAAATATCACAAGAACAAGTAATATCAACAATATGCATCAATCAATAAGTTTTGGGACAATGCACATAGAACTAAGAATGGCAACTATTCTCACTTAACTGGTGCCTAAGGATAGAAAGTGGAGACTCAATATAATGATGGAAGAAAGGACCTTCATAAAGGGAAGCAGGGATTTCAAGTTTCAAAAAGAGCTTCCAAAAATTATGGTACTTGTTAGCTTTCAGCTCTCATTGCCCCTATCATAAGCATCTTGAAGTGATTAAGGTTAAAGTGAACAAATTATGGAGTATATGCTTGACAAAGTATAAGTTGGTAATCCAGTGTCCCTTGAATACGAGGGCCGCTCCTCATGCTACTCAAATTTAGTCACCTGTAAGTTCTTTTCATAGTAACTACATGTGTATAATAGAGAACCGCCAATGAGGTACCCCTTGCACATGATATAGGAGCTATCCCATAATCAAAATTACAAGGTAAGCAGACAATAAGCATCTCAGCAATCTTCTTATTTACCATGGGAAAATGGTTCTTTTTTCTCTCTTTCCTCTTTTCAATATGTCTATTTTTTTATAAGAAGAAAGCTTCATAGATGTCATTATGGTGATGCTGCAAGTTTCCACCATGATTAGGCATGGCTTAGGCTAGCGGACCAGGCGTTTCTCTAACACACATACATAACTCCATGGACTTACAAGCTCCCCTTTTATTTCACACCGACGACATCCATAGACAAAAGAGAATGATATCAAATGTGTACAAAGTACAAGTGCAATGTTGAAAGCGTTCCCCGTGATAGCACGGTTCTGCTAATTCCAATGTATAAGTGCAAGCATATACAATATAGATGACACAATGGTTCAAGTTTATTAGGGGCAAGAAAAATAAATTTTGCCATCAAGTTTGTGAGAGCTTTAATCACTAAGTTTTCTCATAACAAAATACTTTTTAATTGGAAGTTAGATGAAAACAAGAATATACTTGGAATTGTGTAACACACCATGCATAGGAATTTATAGTGAACACTTTGGAATAACTTGGTTTCTTGGGAGTTGGATGCATGAGTAGAGCTTACTCATACAAGTGGAGGCTAGCAAAAGACTGGGAGCAACCAACTAAGAGAGGAATAATGGCCATAATCATGCAGAGTGACAAAACATTACTAATCAAAGCATAAAGTGGTACTACAAGTCAATGACTAAATGATCATAGAGGCTTTGGTGACTTGTTCATAGTCATAACATGGTGTGATCATGTGCCAAGTAAACCCAAACAAAGCATCAAAGGATAATACCACAATACTATGCTTTTGTATGCTAAAACAACGCATGATTCCTTCAAGGCACACTAAGAAATCCCAATTGTTTGGAACAAGTCATGATACAGCAATAACCACTAAGCATAAGGTCAAAACAACACCTAGCATGACATGCTAAAGTCTAAGTCACAGTCAAAGCAAGCTCCTCTTGTACTTTTCAAGCAAGAACTTTCTACTCCTTTCCAACACCAATCAACTTATTTGAAACAACACAGCTAAAACGGGGGTCCAAACTACTTTATTAAAGCAAACTAAGCAAACCAAACGAAAACTAAGACGCTCCAAGAACAACACAACAGTGCATGAAACAATAAAAACGAAGTGTCTAGAAAGACCTGAGCTTTTTATTGATGAAGAAGGGGATGCCTTGGGCATCCCCAAGCTTTGACGCTTGTACCTCTTGAATATTTCTTGGGGTGACACAGGGTGGCATCCCCAAGCTTGAGATTTTGTCCAGTCTTCATCTCATTTGATCATTCTTTCTCTACACCTAAAATTTTTCCTTCATACAAAACTTCACACAATCTTCATTAGCAATATTAGTGTATTCAAAAGATAATAGACCTTTTGGTTTAGCTTTAAAACAACAAAACTTTCACTAAAAACACAAGATAATGTAGCAATTCCGTCAAAAATCTCAATTTCCCAAAAAGAACCCAAAAAGGAATCAAATGCAAATAATGGCAGAAATCTGTCAAAACAGACCAGTAGGTAGAAACCGATTTTTTCGAATACCTTCTGTTGCTCAAATCAAAAAGTGTTGAACTAATGATAGTTAGCTAACAAGTATTCAGAAAATATCAGCTCAATCCGACTTACAGAGATTCCTCACAATTTTTTTACGATGGAGCACAAAAATCTGTTTCGGGACAGCAACTCCCCAAATCTTACTTCCCTCATATTAGAGGTCATTCTTGGCACAAAAAGCAAATAAAAAGGATAAGGAGAGGTCATTACTGAAGTAATAACTTCCAAGACTCAAGAAAACTTTTGGGTTATCTCCCAATAAGTACTTTTCTTTAATGCCTTTAAGTTAGGCTTGTTATTTTGAGAAGATGCTCACATAAGAAATATGAATTGAAGTAAAAATGAGCATCAAAAAGAAAATTCAAAACACATTTGAGTATAACCCACTTTCTATGCATAGGAATCTTGTAAGAAAATAAATCAAAGAAGCACATAGTAACAAGAATGGGTAGGTAAAACAAGAGCGACTTCAAAACTTTCAGCACATAGAGAGGTGTTTCAGTAGCATGAAAACTTCTACAACCATATTTTCCTCTCTCATAATAATTTTTAGTAGCCTCATGAATAAACTCAACAATATAACTATCACATAAAGCATGCCTTTCATGATCTCAAAACACATAATTTTTATCAAGATCAACAATAGTGGGATTAAAACCTTCAAACCCACTTTTAACAATTTTATCACAAGAAGACAGATCATTCAATATAGGACCATCATCTAGAGCTTTATCATAAACATTTTCTAAGCAAAACTCTTTAGTACCATGCATTTCGAAGTTAGGCACAAATAAAGTATTATCATAGATAACATGAGCATAACTATTATCACAAGTTTTACCCATAGCAGATATTTCAAAAGAATCCACATGAACATAACATTCATCCTCCTTTGGTAAGCATGGGGGACAATTAAATAATGTAAGAGGTAAAGAGTTACTCACATTAGAAGGTAGACATGGGTAGATCCATTCTTCCTCTATTTGTTCATCACTCTCCTCCTCTATTTCATCTAATGGGCTTCCAGTTTCAGCAATTTCTTCTTCCATAGGCTCCTGCAAAGCATTAGTCTCTTCCGTGTGTGGAAAGCATCTATTAAAATATTCAAGAATATAGCCATTTGCTTCCTTGTACTTATCAAAGCAAAAGTTAAGTATCTCATAAACCTCATATTCATAAAGTGCATCATCAGTATTTTCAAGCAAACTAGCAAGTTCAAATGCACCTTTGAAAGCAATAAATTCTTCAATTTGTTCCACATCATAAAAGTCATAATATCCCTTAACATAAGAAGATATGGTAACATTATCATTATACTCTCATTGAAAAGGAAGGTGCTTATACCTCCTACAGCAACAAGATTTATCAAAGCAATAAGTAACATTATAAGTAGAGCACACATCTCTAGCAATAGTATTCAACTTATCAATTTGTTCCCATAAGTGTTTCCCTTTTTGTGACAAATGGTGTTCATTATAATAATACTTTTATTCTTCCGTGAACCCACCTTGCCAATAAGAACTAGTTTCAAAGAAACCATCCATTGATAGAAAGCATGACAAAGCAAGGCAATAACAGACCAGCAACTAGAGTAGGAACTAATTTTTTTGTGTTTTTGATAAGAGAAAGTAAACCAAACTGAACTAATTTTTTTGGAGTTTTTTTATAAAAAGAGGCAAACAAAACCAAGAAAAAGAAATGAAGCAAAACAAAAACAAAGTAAAGAGAAAGGTTATGAAGGAATCCCCTTGTGAAGACGTCCTTAGCCTCCCCGATAATGGCACCAGAAAACTTGTTGATGGCGCGTGGTAGCGCTTTGTCGGGAAACCCCAAGAGCAAGGTTTGATGAGCACAGCAACAAGTCTTCCCTCAGTAAAAACCGAGGTTATCGAACCAGTAGGAGGAAGGAAACGACTCAAAGGTGTTGCTAGCAACTTGGAGACCTGCACAACACAAACTCAAGACTTTGCCCCAACGAACAGTGAGGTTGTCAATATCACCGGTTGCTGTAACAAAGGATTAACTGTATGGTGTGGAATACAATAGTGGTTTATAGAAAGTAAACCGTAACAGTGGAAGATGTATCAATGGTAAAGATTGGACCGGGGTCCATAGTTCCCTAGAGGTGTTCTCCTTAAGATAAACAAACATGGCATGTTGGGTAAACAAATTACAGCGGGGCAATTGATAGGACTGAGCAAGGCATAACAATGCAATACTAGACATTCATGGTCCTATGAGATTCAATTGGGCAATACAACAAGATACATAGACCGCCATCCAACTACATCTATGACTAGAACTCCACCTTCAGGTTATCATCCGAACCCCCTCCAGTATTGTAACACCCTCCGAATCGGCCCTATGCAAGTTTCAGCGCTTCCCGCCAAACCCGCATAGAAACGATTCAAAGATGCCCACCAGGCACTTGCGTGCGGGTGGAAAACGAAGTAATAACATTACACAACAGTCCTCGATGGGACACACAGAACAGATATATACAACAACGACTCGAAGAGTCAAGAATACAGACATAATATACAAAGATCCAAATCACCTTGAAAATGATAGAGCGTCCGACTACGGACAAGATGCAAATGGGGCTAAGAGCCCTGAAGAGTAACCAATGGCGTCCATAACCCTGCCCAGGCCAAGCCAGAAGGGTAACCCTGCTAACGACGTCGATCTCAAAACCTGCTTAAACAAAAGGGGTGCCGACAAAGGGCAAAGGAAAAAGAGAGAGAGCGGTCAGTACTGAGGCCAGTACACGGCGAGGCTAGAATTCGGCGGTCCTCGCCTACATAGGTATAGTGGATTCAAGCGGCAGCGCAGCATGCACTAAACAACCTATAGAGACTCGATATAACTGTCGGCTATCAGAGAGGGATAAGAAAGATCTATTCGGATCCAACCTGATTCTAACACCAAACAAACCCATCCTGGTATTTCCCCTCGATACCAACTGAGAAAGTCAACCGAGGAACTCACACAGTTGGCAGTTTTATTTATTCAGTTATCGTTGCAG
The DNA here is from genome assembly GCA_916181665.1 of Avena sativa. Classification (NCBI taxonomy): domain Eukaryota; kingdom Viridiplantae; phylum Streptophyta; class Magnoliopsida; order Poales; family Poaceae; genus Avena; species Avena sativa. The sequence goes on from OV702282.1 coordinate 296,305,015, forward strand.
CAATTACTAGTCAGGTATAGATAGTCATCCTGATAAGATAAGCAGTGGGCAGTTTTAGTTAACCAGTCCGTTGTAGTTGCAACACTTACTAGTCAGATACAATTAGCATGAGATATCCCAAAACCCAGCAGTTGTTGGTACTTTTATTTAGCCATTCCGTTGTAGTTGCAATACTTACTAGTCAGATACAATGGTAGCAAGCGACAACCCAAACAAGCAATTGTTGGCAGTTTTATTTAGCCATTCCATTATAGTGAAGCTGATTACTAGTCATGATAAAGTCAAATTTATAGCACTACTTTAGTTATAGTTGTCTATGATCGAGATACTGTGCTCCAAGTCGTCCATAACCGCGGACACGGCTTTCAGAAAGTTTTACCCTGCAGGGGTGCACAAATAGCAACACACACTCGATCAACCTCGGAAAAACCAAATCAAAACCCAACGAGGCCTTCACGACAAAGCAATCACAGGATTCAGAAATATTTCAGGGGGCCACCCCATTAAGCTACCCGCAACGAAGTTAGCTGACTTCGAGACGGACTCAAGGTTTGCGTCAGTGGCTGTAAACGACTGGGAACCCGAAAATATGACTAGGCTTGTCGATACCGCGAAAACGCTCCGCTTACCTAAACAGTACAGGTGCTCCTCGCACAATCGTAAATAAAGCAGTAAATCATGGCATAAGTACAGGATAGTAAATAAAACCTCAAACTAGTTTGTGGCCCCAAGAAATAAGAATGAATCAAGCTCTGGCTCAGGGGGGTCCCATAATCCTCCCGGATGTGGATAGCGCGAATATTCAAGGAACGGGTATCAAGTACTCGGGGTCCTACGGGACACAAGTGGACGGTTAACAACCAAATAACATCTATTGCCCACCTGTGCCTCTGCATTTACCTACTTCAATTTTAGTTATTAAACGATAATTGAATTAAACGATAATTAAAGCCATGATCATCTCCAACATTAAACATGCGGCAATACTCCAACAACTGTGGTACTGGACGACACGCAACGGCACTTGAGCAAGCGACTACGACGCGCGGTCCAACTATCTACCAAACAACAGGTAATAGGATGTGTCCAAGGTAATATAAGGCTGCAAGGGATATCACGGGTACGAAAACTAGAGCAACGCAACACGGATAGCAATAGATCAACAGGAGGGAAATAAATACTATAAAAGTAAGATAGGTAGAAAGGGGGAGGTGCTCGCCTGAAAACATTGCCGAAGGTTCAACCGAAGATCGGGTCGACACTCGCATCAACTCAACGGCCTTATCCGCGAAGAACCAAAACACTAGAATAAACACCGGATGGACTATTTAATACTACGGTAGAAAATCGGGCATGATGCATGTATGATGTATGACATGGCAAATGTGCGATGCATTTAGGCAATATTAAGCGGAACCGGGGGTCCCGACAATTAAATATATGGTTCTAGTTGTTTAGCTACCCCGCAATTTAAATGTTGTCTTAACATGGCAAAAGATAGCACCGGTTTGCTACACAAAGTTAAATGGAACCAATATACGACTAGATTTGCCCGCATATGGATCCCATATTTAATTATATGGTGAATCGACATAAGGTCCCCAAACACCCACTAATATGTATGCAAACATGAACAAGTTGATATGCAACAATTCATATAGGTATTAATTTATAAAAATAGGGCTCGGGAGAAAGGGTCACACATTAGGGTTCGGCGATCTTGGGGTTCGATGTGGTTTGGGGTTCGGTCTCAGGGTTCAGGGTTCGACGGGATCGGTCTTCGAAGGTCGGATACAAGATGAAGAGCTTGGCGTTCCGGGGAGAAGGACTTGTGTGGCGTCGGGGGCGCATCGGACTCGCCCTGGTCGGTGTCGAACTTGTTGGGCCCGCGTATCAGGTCGGTCTTGGCGTCCGGGGTGAAGAACTTGCGTGCGACGTCGTCGGCACCGGTGCGGGAAGGGGGCCTTGTCGTTCCGTGTCGGTGATCTTGGCGTCCGGGTTCTCGGCGAACTTGGCGTCCGGAAAGGGTACTTGTCACACCGGGGTTCGGTCTTCGGATCCGGATCTTGATGTCCATGTAGAAGTACTTGGTGCTCCGTGACGGAGTTCTCGAAGTACGACCATCGGATTCCGGGTGGAAGAACTCGGGGTGTCGTGACGAAGATCTTGTTATAGTTCCACGTCGTCACCTCAGTGCATCCATCACCACCGTCTCTTCACATATCCCATACCACAACCACCCAACAACACTGCTAGCACCTGAGGTACCCACGCTGCCAAGGCGTGCAGGCTCGGGCGCCGTCGGTCCAGGAGGGAGGACACTGGCGGCCAGCAGCGCTCGAGGCCGAAGAGGAGATGGCGTCCGCGAGGGCGTGCTAGGGAAGGTTGAGCCGGGAGGACGGGCTCGCCGAGGACGCTGGAGAAGAAGACCGGAGACGGCTCGCGGCGGGGTCCCTGGCGACATCCACGGCAGAGCTCGGCCCGAGCGGCCGAGGGCGCGCGACCGCGGGCGGAGGTCGGGGATGGCGACGGCGGACAGAGGGCCGGTAGAGGCGGCGGTTGCCGGGCGATGGAGGAGGCGCGGGCCGGCGAGGGAGCTCGGGGATGGGGAGCGGCACCGGGGAAGCGGGGCTGCGTGGCGGTGCTATCGACGGGAGGCGGACATCGGCACGGGGAGGCAGACCTGCGCGAGGTCCGGCCGGCGGCGGACGCGGCCGCAGACGAGGCGAGCCCGGCCGAGAGAGAGCGAGGCGGCGGGGCTCGCGGGGAGGGCGGTGAGCGGGAACGCAGGGGCGGCGCTGGAGGAGAGGAGGGTCATGCGGCGGCGGGCGGCCGGAGAGAGGCGGTTGGCGCGATGCGGCAGGCGGGGGAGGAAGCTCGGGGAGAGAGGCGAGGCGGTGGGGAGGGCGAGGGCGGTAGGGTCCCGCGGTGGCGGTAGAGAGCAGAGAGGAGGCGACGGCGGGAGGAGGGAGATGCGGGGCGGGGGTCGCGTGGTGGTGGGCGGTGAGAGGAGCAGGGTCGGGGGTGGGGGAAGAGGAACAGAGGAGAGGAGGCTGTCGGGGTGAGGAAGATCGAGAGAGGGGAGCGGGGTAGGCCAGGGATCTGTCGGGTGGGCCAGGTGCTAGGTGGGAGGTGGGGCCAGACGGGGGAGAGAGAGAGGGTTGGGTGCGGCTGCTGTGTGTGAGTGTGTGTGGGGGAGGGAGGGGAGGTGAGGTGGCGGGTGGCTATTGGTGGGGATTTGGGGAGAGGTGAGGTGGCGACATGTGATTGGAGGGGGTGAGGTGGAGGGACTGGGTAGATTAGGATTAGGTAGGAAAAGATTTTTGGGTAAGCTGATTTGTACTGGGGGTGGCCGACTGGGTCGGATCGGCCCGGTACGGCTGCCCCCTAAAAATAATATAAAATTTATGTATTGTTTAAAAGACTTGTGCAATTTATTTTTAGACAAACAAAATATCCGGAAGGGTCCGGGGATTATTTTGAAATAGAGAGGGATCTTTGTGGAAAGCAAAAGTAGGTTTGAAGAAAATAGTTTTAGTCAATGAGATGCATGATGATGTCATGATGATGCAATGCACAAAAACAACGCGATTTTCTAGTAGTGGTTTTAGCGGGATGCCACAATTCGACACCACTAACAATGGATCTCGCCCTCGAGATCCGCCTCATGGTACCGGAAGGAAGGTCGGCGATCTGCGTCTTCTTGCTTCGGGTAGATCATCGCGACACCACTAACAAGAGGTCGTTGTCCGTGATCGTCGAGAGAACACTCCGGGGACAAAAGTTCGAAGGTAGAGGTATCGACAAATAAAGCCACCTCTAACTTCTGCGGAAGGAGTATAACTGCAATGATTCACCATTCAATGTGCAAGAGCGAATGATAAGAGTAGTCGGATGGTGATCAGTCCATCGCGCACCCAAAGCATTACTCTGCACATGAATAGGATATTATGCAACCAACTCTCAGAATTCAGATTGTAGATCTCGACAAGCGAGGTTCGGAAACAAAGGAGTGATGCAGACTCTGCATCGGATCTGGCGTAGATGATGTCGTCGCGTCGGAAAACACCGTAAGGCATGAGGAGGAGCAAAGAGAAGTCCACCAGATGAAGGATTCCTCGGATAGCATGAAGACCAGGTGTAGCAACACCGTCACCAAAGAGGAAGCGAAAACCCTGAAGGTGCGACGAAAACCCAACCACGAGAATTCCTGGACTCGAAGAAAGAGAAGAGAGCGGATTCAAAACACGCAGAGGTGAGAGGAGAGCAGCAGAGGGGTAAGGAGTAAATCAGACCTAATCAGAACTATCCAACCGATTTTGCAAAAATAGTTTTGACACTCTACTTCGGCCGTTAGCTAGGTTATCCTACAGGCTGGACTTGTGGGGTATCGCAACTGCTGGGCTCTGATACCACTCTGTAACACCCTCAGAATCGGCCCTATGCAAGTTTCAGCGCTTCCCGCCAAACCCGCATAGAAACGATTCAAAGGTGCCCACCAGGCACTTGCGTGCGGGTGGAAAACGAAGTAATAACATTACACAACAGTCCTCGATGGGACCCACAGAACAGATATATACAACAACGACTCGAAGAGTCAAGAATACAGACATAATATACAAAGATCCAAATCACCTTGAAAATGATAGAGCGTCCGACTACGGACAAGATGCAAATGGGGCTAAGAGCCCTGAAGAGTAACCAATGGCGTCCATAACCCTGCCCAGGCCAAGCCGGAAGGGTAACCCTGCTAACGACGTCGATCTCAAAACCTGCTTAAACAAAAGGGGTGCCGACAAAGGGCAAAGGAAAAAGAGAGAGAGCGGTCAGTACTGAGGCCAGTACACGGCGAGGCTAGAATTCGGCGGTCCTCGCCTACATAGGTATAGTGGACTGAAGCGGCAGCGCAGCATGCACTAAACAACCTATAGAGACTCGATATAATTGTCGGCTATCAGAGAGGGATAAGAAAGATCTATTCGAATCCAACCTGATTCTAACACCAAACAAACCCATCCTGGTATTTCCCCTCGATACCAACCGAGAAAGTCAACCGAGGAACTCACACAGTTGGCAGTTTTATTTATTCAGTTATCATTGCAGCAATTACTAGTCAGGTATAGATAGTCATCCTGATAAGATAAGCAGTGGGCAGTTTTAGTTAACCAGTCCGTTGTAGTTGCAACACTTACTAGTCAGATACAATTAGCATGAGATATCCCAAAACCCAGCAGTTGTTGGTACTTTTATTTAGCCATTCCGTTGTAGTTGCAATACTTACTAGTCAGATACAGTGGTAGCAAGCGACAACCCAAACAAGCAATTGTTGGCAGTTTTATTTAGCCATTCCATTATAGTGAAGCTGATTACTAGTCATGATAAAGTCAAATTAATAGCACTACTTTAGTTATAGTTGTCTATGATCGAGATACTGTGCTCCAAGTCGTCCATAACCGCGGACATGGCTTTCAGAAAGTTTTACCCTGCAGGGGTGCACAAATAGCAACACACACTCGATCAACCTCGGAAAAACCAAATCAAAACCCAACGAGGCCTTCACGACAAAGCAATCACAGGATTCAGAAATATTTCAGGGGGCCACCCCATTAAGCTACCCGCAACGAAGTTAGCTGACTTCGAGACGGACTCAAGGTTTGCGTCAGTGGCTGTAAACGACTGGGAACCCGAAAATATGACTAGGCTTGTCGATACCGCGAAAACACTCCGCTTACCTAAACAGTACAGGTGCTCCTCGCACAATCGTAAATAAAGCAGTAAAGCATGGCATAAGTACAGGATAGTAAATAAAACCTCAAACTAGTTTGTGGCCCCAAGAAATAAGAATGAATCAAGCTCTGGCTCAGGGGGGTCCCATAATCCTCCCGGATGTGGATAGCGCGAATATTCAAGGAACAGGTATCAAGTACTCGGGATCCTACGGGACACAAGTGGACGGTTAACAACCAAATAACATCTATTGCCCACCTGTGCCTCTGCATTTACCTACTTCAATTTTAGTTATTAAACGATAATTGAATTAAACGATAATTAAAGCCATGATCATCTCCAACATTAAACATGCGGCAATACTCCAACAACTGTGGTACTGGACGACACGCAACGGCACTTGAGCAAGCGACTACGACGCGCGGTCCAACTATCTACCAAACAACAGGTAATAGGATGTGTCCAAGGTAATATAAGGCTGCAAGGGATATCACGGGTACGAAAACTAGAGCAACGCAACACGGATAGCAATAGATCAACAGGAGGGAAATAAATACTATAAAAGTAAGATAGGTAGAAAGGGGGAGGTGCTCGCCTGAAAACATTGCCGAGGGTTCAACCGAAGATCGGGTCGACACTCGCATCAACTCAACGGCCTTATCCGCGAAGAACCAAAACACTAGAATAAACACCGGATGGACTATTTAATACTACGGTAGAAAATCGGGCATGATGCATGTATGATGTATGACATGGCAAATGTGCGATGCATTTAGGCAATATTAAGCGGAACCGGGGGTCCCGACAATTAAATATATGGTTCTAGTTGTTTAGCTACCCCGCAATTTAAATGTTGTCTTAACATGGCAAAAGATAGCACCGGTTTGCTACACAAAGTTAAATGGAACCAATATACGACTAGATTTGCCCGCATATGGATCCCATATTTAATTATATGGTGAATCGACATAAGGTCCCCAAACACCAACAAATATGTATGCAAACATGAACAAGTTGATATGCAACAATTCATATAGGTATTAATTTATAAAAATAGGGCTCGGGAGAAAGGGTCACACATTAGGGTTCGGCGATCTTGGGGTTCGATGTGGTTTGGGGTTCGGTCTCAGGGTTCAGGGTTCGACGGGATCGGTCTTCGAAGGTCGGATACAAGATGAAGAGCTTGGCGTTCCGAGAAGAAGGACTTGTGTGGCGTCGGGGGCGCATCGGACTCGCCCTGGTCGGTGTCGAACTTGTCGGGCCCGCGTATCAGGTCGGTCTTGGCGTCCGGGGTCAAGAACTTGCGTGCGACGTCGTCGGCACCGGTGCGGGAAGGGGGCCTTGTCGTTCCGTGTCGGTGATCTTGGCGTCCGGGTTCTCGGCGAACTTGGCATCCGGAAAGGGTACTTGTCACACCGGGGTTCGGTCTTCGGATCCGGATCTTGATGTCCATGTAGAAGTACTTGGTGCTCCGTGACGGAGTTCTCGAAGTACAACCATCGGATTCCGGGTGGAAGAACTCGGGGTGTCGTGACGAAGATCTTGTTATAGTTCCACGTCGTCACCTCAGTGCATCCATCACCACCGTCTCTTCACATATCCCATACCACAACCACCCAACAACACTGCTAGCACCTGAGGTACCCACGCTGCCAAGGCGTGCAGGCTCGGGCGCCGTCGGTCCAGGAGGGAGGACACTGGCGGCCAGCAGCGCTCAAGGCCGAAGAGGAGATGGCGTCCGCGAGGGCGCGCTGGGGAAGGTTGAGCCGGGAGGACGGGCTCGCCGAGGACGCTGGAGAAGAAGACCGGAGACGGCTCGCGGCGGGGTCCCTAGCGACATCCACGGCAGAGCTTGGCCCGAGCGGCCGAGGGCGTGCGACCGCGGGCGGAGTTCGGGGATGGCGACGGCGGACAGAGGGCCGGTAGAGGCGGCGGTTGCCGGGCGATGGAGGAGGCGCGGTCCGGCGAGGGAGCTCGGGGATGGGGAGCGGCACCGGGGAAGCGGGGCTGCGCGGCGGCGCTGTCGAAGGGCGGCGGACGTCGGCACGGGGAGGCGGGCCTACGCGAGGTCCGGCCGGCGGCGGACGCGGCCGCAGACGAGGCGAGCCCGGCCGAGAGAGAGCGAGGCGGCGGGGCTCGCGGGGAGGGCGGTGAGCGGGAACGCAGGGGCGGCGCTGGAGGAGAGGAGGGTCATGCGGCGGCGGGCGGCCGGAGAGAGGCGGTTGGCGCGATGCGGCAGGCGGGGGAGGGAGCTCGGGGAGGGAGAGGCGAGGCGGTGGGGAGGGCGAGGGTGGTAGGGTCCCGCGGCGGCGTTAGAGAGCAGAGAGGAGGCGACGACGGGAGGAGGGAGATGCGGGGCGGGGGTCGCGTGGTGGTGGGCGGTGAGAGGAGCAGGGTCGGGGGTGGGGGAAGAGTAACAGAGGAGAGGAGGCTGTCGTGGTGAGGAAGATCGAGAGAGGGGAGCGGGGTAGGCCAGGGATCTGTCGGGTGGGCCAGGTGCTAGGTGGGAGGTGGGGCTAGACGGGGGAGAGAGAGAGGGTTGGGTGCGGCTGCTGTGTGTGAGTGTGTGTGGGGGGGAGGGGAGGTGAGGTGGCGGGTGGCTATTGGTGGGGATTTGGGGAGAGGTGAGGTGGCGACATGTGATTGGAGGGGGTGAGGTGGAGGGGCTGGGTAGATTAGGATTAGGTAGGAAAAGATTTTTGGGTAAGCTGATTTGTACTGGGGGTGGCCGACTGGGTAGATTAGGATTAGGTAGGAAAAAATTTATGTATTGTTTAAAAGACTTGTGCAATTTATTTTTAGACAAACAAAATATCCGAAAGGGTCCGGGGATTATTTTGAAATAGAGAGGGATCTTTGTAGAAAGCAAAAGTAGGTTTGAACAAAATAGTTTTAGTCAATGAGATGCATGATGATGTCATGATGATGCAATGCACAAAAACAACGCGATTTTCTAGTAGTGGTTTTAGCGGGATGCCACAAGTATTAAGTTACAAGCAACAAATAACTGCTTTAAACAACATGTTTAAGGTAAACAATCCACTTGTTCCATGAACAAGACACCGTTGTTTTCTCCCTAGTGGCAACAACACATCTACAACCTTAGAGATTTCTGTCACTTCCCTTAGATTAAATAGAGGCATGAACCCATGATCTAGCATAAATACCCCCTCTTGGAGTCACTAGCATATACTTGGCCAAGATAGCTACTAGAAACGGAGAGCATGCAAGATCACAAACAACACAGACATGATAGAATCAATAAGACAAAACCATTAATCAATCTAACATAGTAATCTCAATATCCATCGGATCCCCGCAAACACAACATGCATGATTACAAATAGATGATTTTGATCAAGAACGGAGCTCACAAGATCTAAACAAGGTAGCACAAAGGAGGAGATACAACAATCTAGCTACTACATGGACCCGTAGTCCAAGGTGGAACTACTCACGATTCATACCAGAGGCTGGCATGATGAAGAAGAAGGCCTCCGGGATGATCTACCCTATGGCAGGGTGCCGGGAAGAGCTTTAGATCCCCCGATCTAGGGACGATGGTGGTGGCGGCTACAGACAGTTTCGTGGAATATTGATCGGGTACTTAGGGTTTTGGCGTCGGGGGGTCTTTATAGGCGAATAGGCGAGGCAGGGGGTGGCCAGGGTGGTCACACCTCCCAGGCGTAGCTAACCCTAGCCTGCGCCGCCAGGGGGTGTGGCCCCCTGGTGCCTCCCCTCCGTCTCATACTCTGGCTCCATGTTCCCCACGGTAAAATATTGACTTTGGCTTTTGTCCCGTCCAATTCCAAGAATATTGATTTTCTGCCTTTGTGGAACCAAAAACAGAAGAAAACAGGCAACTGGCACTATTGCATCTTGTTAATAGGTTAGTACCAGAACATATAAAAACACCTCAAAGTGTAGACAAAGCAAAGTAGATACTAAACAAGCATGGAACATAAAAAATTATAGATACGTTTCCGACGTACCAAGCATCCCCAAGCTTAACTCCTGCTCGTCCTCGAGTAGGTAAGTGATAAAAGAATAATTTTTTAGGTGACATGCCTCATCCAAATCAAGATCAAACCATTTGAAAGCATTGAAAGCTGGGATCAAAGAACTGTCAACATGAGCATGAAAGATGGAGTTCTAATAGTAAGACAAAGTAACTATGCATGCAACATGAAAGGTTACAAACAAAGATCATGAATAACATGTATTGAAGAACGTTTGTTTGTTTCACATACAGAAAACATGGCATAGTGGCATTCAGCTTATCCCTCATGGAGTAGCAAATAGATGCATAGGACACCTTCAAAGTTCATAAGAGTGACTAGATACGAATAACACAAGAACAAGTAATATCAACAATATGCATCAATCAATAAGTTTTGGGACAATGAACATAGAACTAAGAATGGCAACTATGCTCTCTTAACTGGTGCCTAACGATAGAAAGTGGAGACTCAATATAATGGTGGAAGAAAGGCCCTTCATAATGGGAAGCAAGGATTTCAAGTTTCAAAAAGAGCTTCAAAATTATGGTACTTGTTAGCTTTCAGCTCACATTGCCCCTATCATAAGCATCTTGAACTGATTAAGGTTAAAGTGAACAAACTATGGAGTATATGCTTGACAAAGTATAAGTTGGCAATCTCATGTCCCTTGAATACGAGGGCCGCTCCTCATTCTACTCAACTTTAGTCACCTGTAAGCTCTTGTCATAATAAGTACATGTGTATCATAGAGAACCTCCAACGGGGTACCCCTTGCACATGATACAGGAGCTATCCCATAATCAAAATGACAAGGTAAGCAGACAATGAGCATCTCAGCAATCTTCTTATTTACCATGGGAAAATGGTGCTTTTTTCTCTCTTTCCTCGTTTCAATATGTCTGTTTTTTATAAGAAGAAAGCTTCATAGATGTCATTATGGTGATGCTGCAAGTTTCCACCATGATTAGGCATGGCTTAGGCTAGCGGCCCAGGCGTTTCTCTAACACACATACATAACTCCATGGACTTACAAGCTCCCCTTTTATTTCACACTGACGACATCCATAGAAAAAAGAGCATGATATCAAATGTGTATAAAGTACAAGTGCTATGTTGAAAGCGTTCCCCGTGATAGAACAGTTCTGCTAATTCCAATGTATAAGTGCAAGCATATACAACATAAATGACACAATGGTTCAAGTTTATTAGGGGCACGAAAAATAAAGTGTGCCATCAAGTTTGTGAGAGCTTTAATCACTAAGTTTTCTCATAACAAAATACTTTTTAATTGGAAGATAGATGAAAACAAGAATATACTTGGAATGGTGTAACACACCATGCATAGGAATTTATAGTGGACATTTTGGAATAACTTGGTTTCTTGGGAGGTGGATGCATGAGTAGAGCTTACTCATACAAGTGGAGGCTAGCAAAAGACTGGGAGGGACCAACTAAGAGAGCAATAATGGCCATAATCATGCAGAGTGACAAAACATTACTAATCAAAGCATAAAGTGGTACTACAAGTCAAGGACTAAATGATCATAGAGGCTTTGGTGACTTTTTCATAGTCATAACTGAAGGGAATATGCCCGAGAGGCAATAATAAAGTGGTTATTATCGTATTCCTTGTTTATGATAAATGTTTACTTTACATGCTATAATTTTATTAATACGGAAACGTTATTACATGTGTGTTCAATAAACAAAAAGGAAGTTCCTAGTTATGCCTCTCTTATAAACTAGCTTGTCGATTAACAAGATGATCAAAGGTTTCCTGATCATGGACATTGGATGTTGTTAATAACGAGGTCACAACATTAGTGTAATGGTGTGATGAACATTCATCCGAAGTATAGCATTACGATCAAGGTCATTATGTTTATATTGCTATAACATCATACGATGTAATCTTAGTCCTTAGACCATGAGATCATCTCAATCACTAACACCGGAAGAGTATCTTGATAACATCAAACGTCACACCGTAACAAGGTGATTATAAAGATGGGTTCAGAACTACTAAAGTGTTATGTTGAGGCCCATGGATCGAGAGTGGAATTTGTTCATCCCGATGACGGATAGATATGCTCTGGGCCCTCTCGGTGATATCACATTGATTATCTTGCAAGCAAGTGATTTGATCACTAGAATGTTATATCACGGGAACAAGAAAAGAGTGCATGTCAGTAACGAGATCAAACTAGGTATGGAGATACCGATGATCGAATCTCGGACATGTAATATATTGCGAAACAAATGGAGTAAGATACTAGCATAAAAGGTTCCGACGATCGCAAGAAAGTCATTGTTGAATGTGTGGGAGTCAGTATGGGTCTCCAGATCCCGCTTCTGATTATTGATCCGAGAGGGGTCTCGATCATGTCCGCGTTATTCGAGAACTGTAGGGTGACACACTTAAGAGACACCGACATCCATTTGGAGCAAAAGTTTCATGCCAGAAAGAATAAAAAACGTAGGAATTTATTTCAATAAAAAGCGTAGAAAGTGTTTTTGCATGTGAAATGAAATACTAGCAAGGGGTTATATGAGAATGTTTGTCATTAAAGTAATTGACAAAATTCTGAATAAATAAAAGGAGTTTTATTTAATGAGAGTTTGCATTAAATTTTGTGGAAATTTAATGGGATTTTGAGTGGGTTTTTGAGTGGAGGAAATTGAAAGGCTTTTGTGTGAGTGGAGTGTCAACCCACATGAATGAAAGGAGGGGAGGGGCAGCCCCATGGCTGGGCGTATGGCCCCTTGGGTGCCCCCTCTCCCTATAAAAGGAGCCCCCTCCCTCTCTCTCACTCACACCTCCTCGCGAAGGATCTCTCTCCCCCCTTTAGAATTTCCCCATGGTCTCGGATCAGCGAGATACATGTTCCCGATGGCTTTTTCTGGAAGGATTTGTTGCTTCCGCTGCTTCGTTGGAGCGAGGGCGTAGAGGTTGTCGGGGTACCCGGACGTGTGTGCGATCACGGATGCACCACTGCTTTGCGGTGCTGGACGTGATGGTGCTGGATTGGCTGGACCAGATGGAATTCATCACGATCTTGAGATCAGCAAGCGTTCGACTACATCATCCACGAGTACAACCTCATTAACACTATATGGTCTTCGAGGGTATGTATTCTATGGATGTATATCCACCCGTTGCATGTATCTAGTAGATAGATCTTGGTGCTTAGTTCCCATCGTAGGAAATTTTTTGTTTTCTATGCTGCGAACCCTTTAGTGGTATCAGAGCCAGATCTATGCGTAGATGCTTTGCACGGGTAGTACACATATGAGTATGTGGGCGATGATGATCATATTATTGCTTCTTGGTTGTACTTTGGATTCTGGTGGCATAGTGGGATGAAGCGGCCCAAACAAACTTTACATGTCCTCACACATGAGACCTGTTCCACGCTTGACATGCAACTAGTTTTGCATAAGTGGCTAGCGGGTGTCTGTCTCCTACTATAGTCAATATCTAATTTGCAACGAGTTGTCAACAATTTGGTTATCCTCGTTGTGGTTCATGTTCGTAGGTAAGAACGGTTCTATCTTCGAAAGCCCTAAGCCACGTAAAACTTGCAATGGATAAATTAGAGGCGTCTAGTTTAGATTGTTGCTGGGCTAGTGTCATGATATGGTGGTGATGTTGTAAGTAGAAGTATAAGTCGATACTCTTACAACATACATAACGTGTAAGTTCCATAGACCTTGGCCTTACACATAGAGGTATGATAGTTATCATACCATGATGCACATGATGAAGATCAAGTGCAAGAACCATATCATTTCACTTTTTAACATGAGATGTTTGTTGCATCTTATATTGCTTGTTTGGCGTTTTATTAGCATAATAAGATGATCCCTCATTTAGATATCAAGATAAAAATGTGTTCTTCCTTAAGTATGCACCGACAATGTTTCGTCGCTTCAAGACATCACGTGATGATCGGGTCTACTTGAATCCACGAGCATATCTCGGGTGTAAGACAGTTACACACGCGAATACTAAGGTTCTTACTTGGCGAGCCTAGCATGTACGGACATGGCCTCGGAACACGGACCGAAAGGTTAAGCATGAGTCATATGTTTTGATATGATGACCATATGGATGCTCGCCTTTGAAGCTACACCGACTCACGTGATGATCGAACTTGGTGTAGTGGATATGGTTCATGTAATCACCAAAAATGCACGAGGGATGTCGTTTTTGAGTGGGAGTTCATTTCTAATTTGGATTAGTAGAACTCAATTTATCATAAATTAAATCAAAGTGAATTTGCATAATTTTTTGTAGTCATTGGCATTCGTTCACCACCTTATGCATAGTTGTAATTGAGATAATAGAACTATATAATTCTGGATATATACTTTATGAACTGGTATCGTATTGTGTTGAGTGTCAATCTAAAGTTTAAAGTCCTATTGCAAACTTTCAGCAAACTCTATTTACTTCGTGAAATTTAATAGTTAGTATTAAATCGAGAGTAACAATTCTAGTGTTAGTATCTTAAGTATCATGTTTGCCTCCATGATTCTTGATTGTTTTAATATCAAGTTTATCTACGAGCTGAAAGAATTGTTTCAGAGACCATCATGTGTGACAGATATAACAATATCTGAAACAATGTTTTGGTTGCAATATGATAGAGTATAATATATGTTCTCATATTGGATGAGGATTTGCGAAGGTTGGAGATGCTAGACATCCTAATCATCCAAAAAGGTTTTGTAAAGTAATGTTATACTCACGATTCTCCTTTATAAGCTACATTAGCTTGATCATGAAAGTCGTCATGATAAGGGTAAATAGAAGATGTATGTAAAGTGTTTACTACACTAAAAGATTACTAAAGAATGGATTTTGAAAGAATACCGATCATTTGATGATGGTGATCTACTTCAAAGTGCAAGTCCAAAGGTATTATTATTTGAATATACATGCTTTGGACTATGTGTCATGTATATGGCGCCACTTTTGATGTTGATAGATTCTTTTAAAAAGTAAAAGGAAATGCTGAAAGAGAATCTATAAAATATATTTGGCAGAAAAGAAAAGATTGGAAATATCCAATTTGGGTATATGGATGATATACATGTTATGGTTGTATTCTTTGCTTGTTAAACAATGTGGTTCTTGGGTATTGGATACCGAATTGGTTGGTATGAAAATTCATACGGAACGACGCAATTCATGAACCACAATGGCCTAATAAGTAACTAGCAAGAGAATATGTGATGATCTTCATCGAAAACAAACAAACCATTGTTTGTATTTCTCGTTGACATCAAAGCTTGACTTCAAGATTTGTTTTAATAATTGTTATTTAAATCAGGTATTATGAGAACAAAGGTTGTTCAAATAATTACTATATTCCATATAAGATGGATGATTTACAAATCTAGTTGGAGAAATCACATCCATAAAGCTAATGCTAAAATGTCGCAAGACAAATGATTGGAAGATCACTTACAAAGTGACATCGCCGTTTAAATTATATTGGAAAGAAAACATGAACAAACTCCATTTTCATGGATTTTTGGAGTCTTTGATTTGATCAAGTGACGCTTGTGATAATTTCCTCGGGATAATTAAAACTTTGTTCAAAGGCCAAAGAAGAACGATCGACTAAATTATTGGAATTTATACACATCGATGTATGTAGTCCATTATGTGTAGTCGTAAGCGATGGACTTCAACTTCATATGCTTTCTCTGGAAATTTGAGTGAATATTCACTTAATGAGAAAGAAGTATGAAATATTTGAAAATGTTCAAAGACTTTCAAGATGAAGTTGAAAATCATTGTAACAAGAAAATAAATGGTTTATGATTTTATCATAAGGGATTTATTTGAGTTGCAAGTGTAACAAGAAAATAAATGATTTATGATTTTATCATAAAGGGATTTATTTGAGTTACAAGTTTAGCAAAAACACCTAGATTTGCATCTCCCGAAACACCATAGGAATATGAAGTGTTTGAGACTAGTAATGAAACCTTGTGTGACATGGTTGGATCAAAGGTGTTATTTATAAAACTGCCATTATGTTTTAAAAGATTAAAGCTTTAGAGACTACCGCTTTTGCACTGAAAAGAGCTCCATCTTGATCCATTGAAATGACACCATGGAAGTTATGGTTTAGGGTAAAACCCAAGTTGTCCTTTCTTAAATTTTGGTATGCTAAGCATAAGTAAGATGTTTACAACCAAAGTCGGATGAGCATGTCTTTATAGGTTATTTTGAATAACAATTGGTTATTCCTCCATAACACCAAGGACAAAAGGGTTTGTCGCTTGAAATGTGAAGTTTCTTGAAAAAGGAAATTTTCACAAAAGTTAAGTCGGAGGACAATAGAAATTTTATAAGGTTAATGAACCTTAGCTAAATGTGCTGAGTTGCGCAGTGCCGGAAAATTTTCCAGCCATAATGCTCATAGCTTATGTGCCTCAAAGGTTGTGGTCACGGAGGTCCAAGTTCCTATTGAACCAAGTAGGTTAGATAAACAACCAAATGTTGAGATTTGAGAGTAAATCATTACTGTTTGACAATAATGAACCGACTACATGCAAAGAAGCGATGATGGGCCCTAAATCTGTCAAATGGCTTGAAGCCATAAAATCCGTGATAGTTCCATACATGAGAAATCAAGTTTTGAACTTGGAAGACCCTCCGGAAAGGTGTAAAAACCTATCGGTCGCATTTGGATCTATAAAGAAACAGACATGGATGTTTCACATCTATGAAATAGTCGACATGTCGGTAAAGTTTCTACGACAATGTTCAAGGAGTTGACTATGGCAAGATTTGATCTTTCATAGAGATATTTAGTCTGGACGGATTAAAGTATCAACCACTACATATAATTTGGTATATGGTAGATGAATAAACAAAACAAAGTTCTTCTAATAGAACGGTTACCTAGGACGTGTGCATGACACAGTCCAAAGGTTTTGTTAATTCAAAGGATGCTAAAAGGTCATGCAAACTTCAATGGTTGAAGTAAGCATCGCGGAGTTGGAATCTTCATCGTGATGAAACTGTTAAAGAAGTTTAATTTCATTAGGAGACAATGAATATGCTTGCATTTGCAAGAAATTAAGTGGGAGCGCTAAGACATATTTCTAATACATTATGTTGAGGACATATTATTGATTGGAAATGATGTATCTTTTATTGACAAAGTTTAAGAATTTCATTTCGATGAAAGACTTAGGCAAAATCCGAATATTTAGCATGAATGTCTATAGTGGATAGACTGTGACGCTAATATGGTTATGCCAAACATACATATATGAGATATTGAAGGAGTTCAATATAGAAACGACAAGAAAAGGTTCTCGTCGCATGGAAAGGAACTTAATCAAGATTTAAGTGTATCGACACTTGATAAGTGAAACAAGATTCAAGTGCTTTGACACTTGATGAGTGAAATCACAAGAATGTTTTGATCAATCATACCATGATATGTACACAAATAGATATGTCCTATGCTCTAACTGTTATGAGCATATACCAGAATGAATCATGAAATGATCATTGGATGATAGTAAGGATATTCTTATGATCTTTTGGAAGAACTAAGAATATATTTGTGTAGAGGTGACAAACAATTACAAATAGTTCATTGTAAAGCGTTACATTGATACTAGTTTTGTCACAAGATACAAATTAAGTTTATCTCAATTTAAACTATGGGTGGCACAATGTAATAGAAAGAAAGTTTCCATGATGGATTTGTATGAATTCCAAAGTTAAGACATTGTGACGGATACTACAACAAAAGGCTAAGTATATGACTGCTATAGTAGAATCAAAGGAGGGAATTTGTGTCAAGTAGTTTGTTATCAAACTAAGGTGTGGTTCGCAACAGGCTAACACTAAAGATATATTATACGACAATAGTATCGACATGATTCCCCAAGGAACTAAAGGTCTCACCAAAAGACCAAATTTATACAATGCCATCTCATTGGAGAATGAGTGATACTTGGAGACGCAAAGACATGTAAATACACACGGACCTGAAGCGTCAGATCCGTAGATTATGTTAACCACTTGCAGTTGCGTATATGGAACACCAGAAAGCCATAGGTGTTCAATACACAAAGTTTTCGAACTAGATTATTGTCTCTAGTGCAAGTGGGAGACTAAAGGGAATATGCCCGAGAGGAAATAATAAAGTGGTTATTATCGTATTCCTTGTTTATGATAAATGTTTATTTTACATGCTATAATTGTACTAATACAGAAACGTTAACACATGTGTGTTTAATAAACAAAAAGGAAGTTCCTAGTTAAGCCTCTCTTATAAACTAGCTCGTTGATTAACAAGATGATCAAAGGTTTCCTGATCATGGACATTGGATGTTGTTAATAACGAGGTCAGAACATTAGTGTAATGGTGTGATGAACATTCATCCGAAGTATAGCATTATGATCAAGGTCATTATGTTTATATTTCTATAACATCATACGAAGTAATCTTAGTCCTTAGACCATGAGATCATGTCAATCACTAACACCGGAAGAGTATCTTTATAACATCAAACGTCACACCGTAACATGGTGATTATAAAGATGGGTTCAGAACTACTAAAGTGTTATGTTGAGGCCCATGGATCGAGAGTGGAATTTGTTCATCCCGATGACGGATAGATATGCTCTGGGCCCTCTCGGTGATATCACATTGATTAGCTTGCAAGCAAGTGATTTGATCACTAGAATGTTATATCACGGGAACAAGAAAAGAGTGCATGTCAGTAACCAGATCAAACTAGGTATGGAGATACCGATGATCGAATCTCGGACATGTAATATATCGCGAAACAAAGGGATTAAGATACTAGCGTAAAAGGTTCCGACGATCACAAGAAAGTCATCGTTGAATGTGTGGGAGTCAGTATGGGTCTCCAGATCCCGCTTCTGATTATTGATCCGAGAGGGGTCTCGATCATGTCTGCATTATTCGCCAACTGTAGGGTGACCCACTTAAGAGACACCGACATCCATTTGGAGCAAAAGTTTCATGCCGAAAAGAATAACAAGCGCAGGAATTTATTTCACTAGATACCGAAACGGGTTTTCGGGTGAAATTGCAGAAAGTGTTTTTGCATGTGAAATGAAATACTAGCAAGGGGTTATATGAGAATGTTTGTCATTAAAGTAATTGACAAAATTCTGAATAAATAAAAGAGGTTTATTTAATGAGAGTTTGCATTAAATTTGGTGGAAATTTAATGGGATTTTGAGTGGGTTTTTGAGTGGAGGAAATTGAAAGGCTTTTGTGTGAGTGGAGTGTCCACCCACATGAATGAAGGGAGGGGAGGGGGCAGCCCCATGGCTAGGAGCATGGACCCTTGGGTTCCCCCTCCCTATAAAAGGAGCCCCCTCCCTCTCTCCCACTCACACCTCCACGCGAAGGATCTCTCTCCCCCTTTAGAATTTCCCCATGGTCTCGGATCAGCGAGATACATGTTCCCGGTGGCTTTTTCTGGAAGGATTTGTTGCTTCCGCTGCTTCGCTAGAGCGAGGGCGCGGAGGTTGTCGGGGTACCCGGACGTGTGTGCGATCACGGATGCACCACTGCTTTGCGGTGTTGGACGTGATGGTGCTGAACTGGCTAGACCAGATGGACTTCATCACGATCTTGAGATCGGCAAGCGTTCGACTACATCATCCACGAGTACAACCTCGTTAACGCTATACGGTCTTCGAGGGTATGTATTCTATGGATGTATATCCACCCGTTGCTTGTATCTAGTAGATAGATCTTGGTGCTTAGTTCCCATCGTAGGAAATTTTTTGTTTTCTATGCTGCGAACCCTTCAATAACATGGTGTGAGCATGTGCCAAGTCAACCCAAACAAAGCATCAAAGGATAATACCACAATACTATGCTTTTGTATGCTAAAACAACGCATGATTCCTTCAAGGCACAATAAGCAATCCCAATTGTTTGGAAAGAGTCATGCTACAGCAATAATCACTAAGTATAAGGTCAAAACAACACCTAGCATGACATGTTAAAGTCTAAGTCACAGTCAAAACAAGCTCCTCTTGTACTTTTCAAGCAAGAACTTTCTACTCCTTTCCAGCACCAATCAACTTATTTGAAACAACAACAGCTGAAATGGGGGTCCAAAGTACTTTATTCAAGCAAACTAAGCAAACCAAATGAAAACTAAGACGCTCCAAGAACAACACAACAGTGCATGAAACAATAAAAACGAAGTGTCTAGAAAGACTTGAGCTTTTTATTGATGAAGAAGGGGATACCTTGGGCATTCCCAAGCTTTGATGCTTGTACCTTTTGAATATTTCTTGGGGTGACACGGGCTGGCATCCCCAAGCTTGAGATTTTGTCCATTCTTCATCTCATTAGATCATTCTTTCTCTACACGTGAAAATTTTCCTTCATACAAAACTTCACACAATCTTCATTAGCAACATTAGTGTATTCAAAAGATAATAGACCTTTGGGTTTAGCTTTAAAACAGCAAAACTTTCACTAAAAACACAAGATACTGTAGAAATTCCCTCAAAAAGCTCAACTTCCCAAAAAGAACCCAAAAAGGAATCAATAAGAAGCAAATGCAAATAATGGCAGAAATCTGTCAAAACAGACCAGCAGGTAGAAACCGATTTTTTAAAACACCTTCTATTGCTCAAATCAAAACGTGTTGAACTAACGAAATTTAGCTAACATACTGGGGGATTTATTCAGAAAATATTAGCTCAATCCGACTTACAGAGATTCCTCACGATTTTTTTACGGTGGAGCACAAAAATCTGTTTCGGGACAGCAACTCCCCAAATCTTACTTCCCTCTCATTAGAGGTTATTCTTGGCACAAAAAGCAAATAAAAAGGATAAGGAGAGGTCATTACTGAAGTAATAACTTCCAAGACTCAAGAAAACTTCTGGGTTATCTCCCAATAAGTACTTTTCTTTAATGCCTTTAAGTTAGGCTTGATAGTTTTTGAAGATGCTCACATAAGAAATATGAATTGAAGTAAAAAGAGAGCATCAAGAAGCAAATTCAAAACACATTTGAGTCTAACCCACTTCCTATGCATAGGAATCTTGTAAGAAAATAAATCAAATAAGCACATAGTAACAAAAATGGGTAGGTAAAACAAGAGCGACTTCAAAACTTTCAGCACATAGAGAGGTGTTTCAGTACCATGAAAACATCTACAACCATATTTTCCTCTCTCATATAATTTTCAGTAGCCTCATGAATAAACTCAACAATATAACTATCACATAAAGCATGCTTTTCATGATCTAAAAACACATAATTTTTATCAAGATCAAAAATAGTGGGATTAAAACCTTCAAACCCACTTTTAACAATTTTATCACAAGAAGACTGATCATTCAATATAGGACCATCATCTAGAGCTTTATCATAAACATTTTCTAAGCAAAACTCTTTAGTACCATGCATTTCGAAGTTAGGCACAAATAAAGTATTTTCAAAAATAGTTGGGCAATACAACAAGATACATAGACCGTCATCCAACTTCATCTATGACTAGAAATCCACCTTCAGGTTATCATCCGAACCCCCTCCAGTATTAAGTTACAAGCAACAGATAACTGCTTTAGGCAAAGTGTGTAAGGTAAACAATCCACTTGTTCCATGAACAAGAGACCGTTGTTTTCTCTCTAGTGGCAACAACACATCTACAACCTTAGAGATTTCGGTCACTTCCCTTAGATTAAATAGAGGAATGAACCCACCACTATCTAGCATAATACCCCCTCTTGGAGTCACTAGCATATACTTTGCCAAGATAGCTACTAGAAACGGAGAGCATGCAAGATCACAAACAACACAGACATGTAGAATCAATAAGACAAAACCATTAATCAATCTGACATAGTAATCTCAATATCCATTCGGATCCCCGCAAACACAACATGCATGATTACAAATAGATGATCTTGATCATGAACGGAGATCACAAGATCTAAACATGGTAGCACAAAGGAGAAGATACAACCATCTAGCTACTACATGTACCTGTAGTCCAAGGTGGAACTACTCACGCTTCATATCGGAGGCTGGCATGATGAAGAAGAAGGCCTCCGAGATGATCTCCCCTCCATCAGGGTGCCAGGAAGAGCTTCTGATCCCGCGATCTAGGGACGATGGTGGTGGCGGCTATAGACGGTTTCGTGGAATATTGATCGGATACTTAGGGTTTTGGCATCAGGGGGTCTTTATAGGCGAAGAGGTGCGGCAGGGGGCGGACATGGTAGTCACACCCCCAGGAGCGACTAACCCTAACCCGCGCCGCCATAGGGTGTGGCCTACCCTGTGCCTCCCCTCCGTCTCGTACTCTGGCTCCGTATTCCCCACGGTAAAATATTGACTTTGGCTTTTGTCCCGTCCAATTTCGATATTGATTTTCTGCCTTTCTGGAAGAAAAAACAGAAGAAAACAGGCAACTGGCACTGTGGCATCTTGTTAATAGGTTAGTACCAGAAAACATATAAAAACACCTCAAAGTGTAGACAAAGCAAAGCAAAGTAGATACTAAACAAGCATGGAACATCAAAAATTATAGATACGTTTCTGACGTATCAGTGACTTGTGAGGAGCTTCACAACCTTGAGGTCGGCTACAAGCACAACTACATCAGCCAAGTTCCCCTCGGAACGTTAACCGCTTTGGGACTACAAGGGTATGTATCCGAAACCTTTGGTCGTTACTACATTACTAATAGACAGATCTTGGGCGATCCGACATAGAACTTTTTTTGTTTTCTGCACCGAAACCCCAACAGTGGTATTAGAGTCGTCCTATGCGTAGTGATGTTGTATGGCCAGTATGCACAAGGATTGTGTGGGCATTGATCCTATAGTTGTTACCCTCTAATTGTGTACTTGTTTATATCGTGGTATTGTTTGATAAAGCGACCCGGATCGACTAGGCGTATCCATACGCGAGACTGGTTCCACACTCAACATACAGCTTGTTCCGTATACATGGCTAGCGGATGTCTATCTCTCTTTCAATAGTTGATATAGAATTTACAACGTAGGGCCCCGAAAAGGATGTAGTAGGGACAACTGTTTGGATCCATGTCGTGGTTGGAAAGTTTGTAGATTAGAGACGATTATATTATGAAATCTCTAACAACCACGTAAAACTTGCAAAAGATAAAGTAGAGGCGTCTAATTTTATTTTGCAGGAGGGCCTATGATTTGATATGGTCTTGGTCGTTATGAAGGTAAAGTAGTTTACTTTTATGTTACTAAGTTGTGTAGTAATAGTAATCGTTCCGATGGACGACCTACTGGTGGTGTCGTGGACCTAGCGTCAAACCGATGGCAAGATGGAGATCATGACAGAGCGCTCAATGGAGATTAAGGCGCGAGAAGGACCATATCATATCACAATATACATGTGATGTTGATACCTGTTTTACATCTTATTATGTGCTAGTATTACATACTCAATGGTAGCATATTAGATAAGATGATCCCTAATAATACCAATATTGTGTTCTCCCCTAGTATGCAAACACCAAGAAAGTTTGTCATTATAAAGCCGACGTGACGATCGGAGGCTAGACATATCTATGTTCGCATACGGTGTGGGTTACAAGCCATGTATGTGCCACGCAATACATTAAGGTTGAATCGGTGAGCCTAGCATGTGAAGACATGGCCTCAGAACACAAGAGATCGAAAGATCGAGAATGAGTCACATGAATGATGTGATTGACATTGGAGAATGTCTACCATTGAAACTATGTTTCCGGCCGTGAAGATCAGGGGTTGCATAGTGGATTGGGATCGTGTGATCGTTGAAATCGTCCAGGGGATGACTATTCCAGTGGGAGCTCAATTATGAATTGAACTCATTATTATGAACTAAGTCTAGATGTCTATTTGCAAATATCTTAGTAGATCATGGCCTATCTCATTGAGGTCCTTTGCGACCATGAGAAATTTCTTACTATAAATGGAACTTAGCAAAAGGGCCCAACTTCATAGATTAATACCCAAGCCCGAGGGATATCCTCGAAATAAGCTGATCTTGTTGTCTTGATACAATAACAATTAGGACATAATCTGATGACTCCACAAGTTTGTGTTTTCTCCATAAATCATCCAAAAGGGGTCATCCTCTATTCGATGGAGAGTTGGACTACAATTTTGTATCCCACAAATACATGCACATAAAGTACAAGCAGTTGGATGAGTTTTACTCCATGGTGGATGAAAATAGAATATTTGGAGAATCACTTTGCAATCTTGCATTAGAGTTGAGAACTCTCAGAAGGGCTTGATTGTAGTGGAGGTCATTAATGAAAAGAGTATATTTCAGATATACAAAGTTAAAACGTGATTATTGCAAAACTCGTTGCAGTTTACGAAGTATTGGATACTTGTCCCATTTTGTGAAAACAGGATGGTCTAATATTGCCGGTCATGACGATCGGGGGTGATATAGTGAATTGGGATTGTGTGATCACTAAAATCATCTAGGAGATGACTATTTTAGTGGGAGCTCAATTATGAATTGAACTCATATTATGATCTTAGTCTAGATGTCTATTTGCAAATATCCTAGTAGACCATGGCCTATCCCATTGAGGTCCTTTAAGACCACGGGAAAAATCCTTGCTTGATACGAAACTTACCAGAAGGGTCGAACTTCATAGATTAATACCCACGCCGGAGGGATATCCTCATAATAAACGATCTTATCTTCCTGATATAATAACCAATAGGAGAAAAGCGTATATGTTAGATATAACAATTATAAATATAATTCTTGCAAAAATCGTTGCAATTTACAAAGTATTGGATACTTATCCCGTTTTGTGAAAAAAGGATGGTCTTCTTGAGTATTCTAGAAATGAGGCAATGTGGCTTGATGACGGCAAGCAAACTAGTTGATGGCCGATATCACTACTTTCCTCAAAGTTTATCATTTGGATTAGTGAACTTGAATAACATTTTGTAATCCTTGTTTGTGTGTCTTGCTTTTAGCGAGACGATTATTCATATGAATAAGTTATAAGCCAGTTGTACTATTCTTATGAATACATTATGATTATAAATTAGTTATTCTCATCACTATGTTAATAATAATAATTTAAAGCATTTATAAAGGATTAGAATTCAAAAAGATATCCAAAGGTTAATAATGAAATGACACTATTGTTTAAGTCTTTGTAGCATATTCTTAGGAAACTATGAATGCATGTTCCACAAAGGGCAAACCTGCTGTTTCCCCAAGGTTTTATATGTCTTGATGAAGATATAGGTGGAAGAAAGTAAAATATCAAAACAAGGTATTTGAACTTATCTCTGAATTATTGAGTGCCGCATCGAAATTTGTTTCGAGAAACCAAACTCTACAAATAGAAGAGAAACTAATGATAATGATCATAAAGTTTTAGTGGATACTTTTACTAAAATAAAATAGGATTCAACAATATATATTCTACAAGTTTGCGAAATTATATTATTGATTTAGTTGTCATGTTATTTGAACAAGACATAACTACTAAATACAAAGAAGCGTGATGGACCTAAGTGCGAGAAATGACTAGGAGTCATAAAATCCTATATTAAGTTACATTTAAGATTGCAAAGTAATATATTACTTGACCTTATTAAGTAAAGATGTTTACTTGGTATTTCTATATGGCTGCAAAGTCATTAGAAGGAATGAAACTAAATGAAGGACATAAAGCTCGATTTGTCACAAAGTTTGTTTGGACAAATTCAAGGAGTTGACTACTTATGTAGCGATGCTTGAGTCTATTAGGTTTAGACCAGCAATATATGGATATTGGAATCTCGTAACTGGAATTATCAATTTGATGATGATCAAAGAATTTTGGAATGTCCAATATTATTGAGAGGACCTTCATTTGAGTGGGAGCTAAGTAGCTTCGCTAAATCTTAATATGTAAGAGACATATTTTGAGTGGGAGCTAAGTGAAATCCCTGGATCTCATATATGGATGCCATATTTGAGTGTGAGCGTGTGTCACATCCCAAAATTTTCCAAATTTTGAAATGTGAAAAAAAATAAACAAAATAAACAATTGTTGTTTTTAGGGTGAGAAGAAACTCTTTGATTCCAATTGGAAACATCAAAAGTTATTTTGATCCAATAGAATCCTAAAGAGATTTAAAAAGTTAAATAAATAATAAAGTTATAATAGTTGGAATCACTATTTTTGGATCTTTAAATAAAAAGATGTGGTTTTCAAAAGCAAAGGTAGATTTATAAATAAGGATTATTTTAAAGAGCCAAATTAAATCTTGGCCAAGCTTTTCAAATAAAGTATTTTGTTTGATTAAAATAGTAAAGGATTATTTAAATAAAATAATAAGGATTTATTAATATCCAATTTTGTTTAAGTAAAGGCTTTTGCCATTTTAAATAAACACTGAAACTTGTTAAAGTATTTTAAATAAAAATTCCAAGTGTTTTATATTTCCAAAGAAAACCTACTGAAAAGGTTTTGGTATTATTTAGATTTTAAATAGAGTTTTTAAATAAATTAAATCCTATTCGAATTAAAGACTAAGGTCTTTTTATTTAATTATTAATAGATCCTAAAAGAATAAAAGAATTATTTTGTTTTGGACTTTGGAATATGTTGTTAAACAGAATTAAAATCAACACAAAGTTTGGTGGTGGTTTGATTTGATTTGGAGTTTGAATTGTTTGAAATAAAATCAAAATAGAAATTCCAAATAAGAAAAAGAAAAAGCCTTCAGTATAAAAAAAATGAAACAAAGAAGACCCAACCCATCTGGCCCAACTAAGCCCAATCCAGCCCAACTAACTCACCCCGCAGTGAACCGTTTTTCACTGAGTAACGCACCCGCTGAGTCACAGACAAGTGGAGCCCACTATTTCTCTCCCTCTCTCGCAGACAACTAGGACCCACTTACCTGTTCATCGCCATCAACCTCGTGCCGGCCGTTTCCCCCCTCCTCGCCGTTTACTGCCACGATTAATTCCTCTTGAATTCGCGTTGATGTCTGCGTTAATCCTAGCCGTGACCACACACACATAAACGCCACACTCCCCTCTCTCTTTTCCCCCAAACTCCAGCCCCTCTCTACCACCGGGCTGAGCGAATTGCGAGCTCAAGCCTCTCTGCTCCAACGAGCTTCTCCGGTCAATTCCGGCGCAGACCAGCCGCCCCTCGCCTCACACTGCATGCGAGCCTGCTCCCCATCTCCTGGCGCACCTGCCCGTGTGCTCCACTCACCCGCGCGTGTCCCCTAGCGTCGGCAACCTCGACACCTGAGCGTACTCCGCCGTCTGCCATCGCTCCGATGAACCCCTGGTAAGCTCAAGACTGCCCCAGCACCTCCTATTGATGCTCCCTTGATCCCCAGGACAGTACGCGTCTAACCATGTGCTCCGTTTGCCTTAGCGCGCTCGCAAACTTCTCCCCCGACGACCTCCAGACGAACCCGACGCCGCTGCAAGCTCCGGCGAGCAATCGTCGCCTCTCCGGTGCGCCCCTCGACAAACAAACCGCACCTAGAGCTTCACCTCGACCACGTGAACACGGTGAGCTACTCCCCTGTCTCCCTTGCGTCCTATATCACCGGCTCCGCCGTAGCCAGAGCGTGCGCCGCCGCCAGCCGCCGCTAGCACCGCCAGTTCATGGTCAAACGCGCTGAGCCCGTTGGATCCTAATCATGCGGCTAAGATTAGATTTAATCGAAGAGGTATCGTTGCTTCTGTGCCGCACGATTCCACTTAAATCCTACGGCCGGTATTTCTTGATCCGTGCGAACCGGTACCGTCCAGTTAGATTGAGCCACGTGTCCAGACACTGATTTAAAAACAGAAATTTGTTCTATTAGATTTGCAAACTTGTAAAATTCATAACTTTAGTTTTACATGTCCAAATTTTGCAAATTTTATATCAATGGAATCAGCAAGACAAATCCTACCCAACCATGCATTTTGTTTAATGTTTTGCTTCTGGAAAATTGGTTGAATTTGCAAAAACTTGTGTAGGCTTATTTTGAATATGGAAATTGTTCTAGATATATTTTTTAAGGTGAAATCTTTGCAAAATGGTTTGTTTTGAACCTACTGACCATAGTAACCAACTTATGGATTTAAAAATGTATTTTGTGAAGTTAAGGAATAAATATTTGAATTAGCACATTTCTAGTTAAATAAAATATTGATTTTGGTTTAGAAATAAAATTTTGAGTAAAACCCTTGGGAAATGATGTGATTGAAAACTTCTGACCCTAAAACACCAAGTTTTGATATTAAAAACATATTTGATGAACCATATAAAGTTATTACTTTGCTAAAAGATATTTCCAACAACATAAAATAACACCTTAGCATAATAATTGGTTTTTGAGATGAAACCTTTTGCAAATGGTTTTACTACTTTAGTAAATGACCACTTTGAACTTTAAAATGTTTAGAGCCTAATAGAAACCACTTTTGCAAATAAAACTAACTTTTTCATGCTTGCATGCATGACCTTGTATTTGTTATTTTATGTGTGAAGAAATTGTTTGAATGCTAGTTGAATATATGTTTGCTTGATTGAATTATAGTGAAAATTAGAAGAGTGTGATATTTGCAAGATCAAGAAGTGAACCAACATTCTCTACTAAAAATACAAGTGACACTATCATCCATGTCCTACTATTTTCATTACACTTAGTGGATTTTTGTAACATGCATGATAAGGATTACTATATTTTATGCTATGCTAAATCCTAATAGGATACCCTTATATCTTCCTTAGTGAAAACATTGTAGTAGTAGTATGCTTAGCCCAACTATATATTTGGAAAGGGATACATGATATGATTATATGAAGTGTTGGAAAGATATATGTTTTATATAATAAAACAAGTACTCAATGAACCACCTGGGTGGAAAAGGATACTCAAGGTTGGACAAGGTGGCAACAAAAGGAACCATGTTTATATGGTTATCTTTTTGTATGTGCACTATAAGTAAACCACCCAGGGACTTAGAGATTGAACATGTTTCTCGTACAGTGGCTTCCGTGTACAACCACATGCTAAATGGGCTCTGGCTTAGTCAACTACATAGTGGAAGACCCATGCATTGGCATCTTCAGGTTAGCTAGAATTGTGTAAGGGAAATTTATCCCTACATTGGTGCCTGGTTGACAAGCTAGCATTGTGTATTGGGAGGAATTCTATGGAAAGACTTTGTCACATTATCGATCTTCCAGTACTCCATTTTGGTGAGTACTTATCCAGCGGCCACTGGTGGTGGCATCAAGACGAGATTGTGTCATGTGGGTAAAGTGTACAACTTCTGCAGAAGATCAAAATTCTAAGTACTTAGCCGTGTCCCCGGTTATGGACAATACTGAGCAACTAAGGCCTGAAGCTATGGAAGATCTCGACATTCCAATTTCTCAAAGTAAAACTTGATGGTGACAACAAGGGATTTGAAGCACTTGGAGTTTTCCAAGGAGTTCAGAAAGATTTGACAAAATATCAAAACTATTTTGAAAAGATAGGATAAAACTATACTGCTTTCTGCAAATGAGCTTAAACCCCACTTAGCCAAATATGCATGTAATGATAGGATCCACTTATTTCTACATAGTAGTGAAACTTGCCAATACAATTCAAATGTATTGACCCTTGTGGCTGCAACTTATTATGTTGCAGGTTTGTTTGATGTTAGTAAGATGTGTTGATTAGGATTACAAGTCTACAACCAACATGTTTGCCTGTGGCACTTTGAAGATGAAGGACTCCATGCTATTGTTATATTCTGCTGCATTGTAATGAGATAGCCAAATGAGCTATGTAAGATGTAATAAATTATTTTATTCCTGGTTATAAAGTTGTATTATGACCTTTGTTTCTTGATATTACATATTAACTATGGATGCTAGCTATTGATCCAGGGACTAGCATTGCAAACACAGAGATCTCTACCTTATTAAAGGTTGGGACCTTACAGCGTGTCATCATTCTGAAATATGTGGACGACATATATGAATAATTTGATTGTTATAAATAATATTTAAGTTAGTAAATGTGGATGAAGTTAAACAAGTCATTAAACAATGAAATCTCTCAAGATAGATCGGTAAGTTTAATAAACATTAATGTTGAATGCTTACTGGACTTGATTCTGAGGATGTTCAAAATGTCCTAGATAAGATTTTTGAAGTATTTCAAAATGGAACAAGGTAAAAAAAGAAGTTCTTACTTGTATGAAGCATTGAGTTAGTCTCAGCATTACAACTATGGTTAAAAGAAATAAAGAGATGCATTGCATCTCATATTCCTCAGTCATATGTTCTTCCATACAACCATGTTGTATACTCGACGTAATTTAACCCAAGGATGTGGTTGGAAGAACATGTTTTGAGATGATTCCCGAGTTAATCACTGAATCAGAGTTAAGTTGTTCTTTTTTTTTGAGCGGAGTTAAGTTGTTCTTAAAAGGCAAGAAGCGAAGTTAGGCACATAGTTGAATGTTATGCACTAGGATCTACATAGAGATAAAAGTATATATATTTTTTGGCTAAAGAAGTTTGACTTTTGCTAAGTGTGCTTCAAAGTTCACATGGCAACAATGATAGTTCCTAGAAGTTCCAAAGTTGTTCGGAGGAAATTGAAAGGGAACCGAAAGGTGTTTCGGGTCAAATCGGATTTTGTAATATGTATTTACATATTAACTGATGTAATTAATATTAAAATCTAATTTAAAAGGGTATTCCACTAATGGGCCAAAACTTTCTAGGAAAAAAGGGCCCATGAGGGAACCATAAGAGGGAAATCCTCCCAGATGGGCCCTAAGGGCCCATGCGCCTAGGGAAACCATAGGGTTAGGGTTTGGGGCGCCTAGGGCTGCTCCCTCCCTCCCTTGGACGCTTCCTAGGTTCCTTGGGGAGGAGGCGAGCCTGCCCCATCCCCTATATAAGGAGGGCCCGTCCCTTTGAGGACGAGAACACACCAAGTCCACGAGTTGGGAGCTCCCCTCCCACCTCTATGCTCCTCCTTCCTCCCTCTCCTCTCTCTCTATAGTTGTCACCTTGCGCTAGTATGGTCCCATGATAAGACTATTCGAGCAAGAGACTACGCACTATCAGCACGCTGTTATGCTGTGAAGATTCCAAGACAGAGATCTACTTCCGCACTCCCGGTGGGATGAAGGAGCCGGAGGTCATCATCGTACACCGTATGTGTACGAAACCACGATGATCCACACTTGGGGCATCTTGGATGTCCTGAGCCAGACTGCTGCACGATGATGGTGCAAGGGATGACATGCGAGGATCTTCATGACCTTGAGGTAGGCTATGAGCATGACTCCATCAGACATTTTCCCCTCAAAACATTAACTGCTTTCAGACTACAAGGGTATGTATCCGAAACCTTCTATCATTACTACAGTACTAATAGATAGATCTTGGGAAGTTTTGGCGATCCAACGTTGGATTTTTTTCTGCACAGGAACCCAAACAGAATGCTCTATTTGTTGGAGATATGCCCTAAAGGCAATAATAAAAGTGGTTATTATTATATCTTTGTGTTTATGATAAATGTTTACATTCATGATATAATAGTATTAACCAGAAACATTAATACTTGTGTGATTTGTAAACTAAATTAGAGTCCCTGGTAAATCCTCTTTGTAATACTAGCTTGTTGGTTAATAGATGATCATGGTTTCCCGATCATGAACATTGAGATGTTGTTAACAACAAGATCATATCACTAGGAGAATGGTATGATGGACATACTCCTATAGATAAGCGTAGCATTAAGATCAAGTCATTTAAATAGTTCATTTGCTATAAGCTTTCTGATACATAGTAACCTAATTCCTCCGACCATGAGATAATGCTAATCACCATCACCGGAAGGATGCTTTGATGACATCAAACACCACACCATAACTGGGTGGCTATAAAGGTGGCATTGAGTGTTCGGAAAGTATGTGTTGAGGCACATGGATCAAGAGTGGGATTTGTCCATCCATATGACGGATAGATATACTCTGGGCCCTCTCGGTGGAATGCCATCCAATTAGCTTGCAAGCATGTGACTGGCTCACAAGGGATCACATATCACGGGAACTAGAAAAGAGTACTTATCGGTAACGAGGTTGAACTAGGTATGTAGAGATACCGACGATCAAACCTCGGAGACAAAGGGAAATTGGTATCGTATG
Source organism: Avena sativa (assembly GCA_916181665.1). Classification (NCBI taxonomy): domain Eukaryota; kingdom Viridiplantae; phylum Streptophyta; class Magnoliopsida; order Poales; family Poaceae; genus Avena; species Avena sativa. The sequence goes on from OV702282.1 coordinate 296,336,957, forward strand.
TAAGTGGTTCATTCGATCGCAAAGTAATCGTAGAAATAAGTGGGAGCCATATGAATTTCCAGATTCCTCTATTGGTTATTGATCGGAGAAGTGTCTCGGTCATGTCCGCATAATTCACGAACCGTAGGGAGACACACTTAAGGATTCGATGTTGTTTAGTAGATATGGAATGTAAGTAGGGATACTGAATGTTGTTCGGAGTCTCGGATGGGATTCGGTATATCACGAGGAGATCCGGAATGGTCCGGAGAATAAGATTCATATAAGGAAAGTCTGATTTCGGAGTTCAGGAAAGATTCCGATGTTTTCATCGGAGAGGTTCTAGAAGGTTCTAGAAGGTTCACCTGACCGGAAGGGGAACTGTCCATGAATGTGTCATGGGTAAGTGGAATGATTGGATCATATCCTAGGTCACTTGGTTTGGGCATTTGCAAGAGAGAATTAAAGCTCTAAATTGAAAGTCAAACTAGAACAATTGTTTCCTAGTGGAAGAAGGAAAGAGTCCTTCCTTCTATCCAACTTGGGTTTGGGTTTGGATTCAAAGTCTCCCCTCCCAAGGCTGCCCCTCCCTCTCATAAATAGAGGGAGAGGGCTGCCCCAAACAAGACAAGATCCATCCCTCCCAACCCCGTGTGCCGCCGCCGCCTCGTCGCCATCGCCCTAGCCGCCGCGACACCTCCTCCTCCTCCCAGCCTTCTAAACCTAGATTGTCGGGAAACCCTAGATTCACCATAACTTGCACCGGCTTAGGCGAAGCCCTGCGGGATCTTCCCTCTTCTTCCGACACCACGCCGTCGTGCTACCGGAATCGCGACGGGAGAACTACAACCTCCGCTTCCTGCTGGAACAAGGGAGAGTAAGGTCTTCATCGAGTACCGAATGTGTGACCGACTGCAGAAGCGCTACCGAAACGCAGCGCCGGAAGGATCATCTACGTGATCTTGATATTGGCAAGTGTACGACTACATCACCCACGAGAATCTGCTCTCATTAACCGCTTTGGAATCTTCGAGAGTGAGTGCTTCTATCGACTCATTGCTACAATCTAGTAGATAGATTTTGGCTTGTTTGTGTGCATGCGGTAGAATTTTTTTGTTTTCCATGCTACGAACCCCTACAGTGGTATCAGATCCGTGTCTATATGTAGATCTGTTGCACAAGTAGAACACAATGGTCATTGTGGGCGTTGATGCTTTTCGTGTCGATTGCTTCTTGTGTATTTTGCATCTTGCGGGATGGTGGGATGAAGCGGCCCGGGCTAACCTTACATGAGATCGTTCATGAGACTTTCTCCACGCTTGACATGCAACTTGTATTGCATAAGTGGCTTTGCGGGTGCATGTTTCTCCCAACATAGTTAAGATTCAATTTACAACGGGTGATTGACAATACTAGTATCGACGTTGTGGTTCTTGTTCGTAAGTTAGAACAACACTTATTGAAAGCTCCAAACCACATAAAACATGCAAAGAAAATTAGAGGCGTCTAACTTTGTTTTGCAGGGGTGTGTTGTGATGTGATATGGCCATGATTGTGATTATATATGATGTATGCAATGTTCCTTATTGTAAGTAGTCAACCGGCAGGAGCCATATGGTTGTATTTTAATTCCGTTAAGACCTGCCTGTCTATTCAAAGTAGTTGTAATAGTTGATGCTGGTGGACAATAACCATGAATCAGCGCCATTGACCTTGACGCCATACCGGTGATGATGGAGATCATGTTCGTGCTTGAATATGGAGATCGGAAGCACAAGAAGAAAGGCCATATCATATCTATGAATTGCATGTGATGCTAATCCTTTTATGCATCTTGTATTGCTTAGTACATGACGATAGCATTATAAGATGATACCTCTAGCACAAAATTTCAAGTTATAAAGTGTTCATCCTTAGTAAGCACTGTTGCTAAAGCTTGTTGTTTCGAAGCACCACGTGATGATCGGGTGTGTAACATTCTGCGAGTGTATACAACATGAGAAAGCTAGATTTGCTCATGCAGAATCTAAGGTTTGATCTTGACGAGCCTGGCATGTACAGACATGGTCTCAGAACACGGATCACCGAAAGGTAAAGCATGAGTCATATAGTAGATATGATGAACATGTTGATTGTTCGCCATTGAAGCTACATCAATTCTCATGATGATCGGTTTTGATGTGGTGGATTTGGTTCGTGTGATCACTAAAACAATGCGAGGGATATTGTTTCGAGTGGGATTTCACCTAGATTAATTTAACTATTAATTGGAACTCAATTTGTCACAAACTTAGTCTAAATTATTAGAAATATGTTGTAGATCAATGGCGGCCCCTACCATCAATTTTAATGCGTTCCTAGAGCAAGAAAAGTTTAAAAACAATGGAAGCAACTTCGCGAATTGGTTCCGCAATTTGAGGATTATCCTAAATGCTGGTAATTTGACCTATGTGATGGATGCATCGCTGGGTGACCCACCTGCAGCTGATGCTACCGATGAGGTAAAGAATGTTTTCCTCGCTCGGAAGAATCAGTACTCCACAGTTCAGTGTGCTATCTTGTATGGTTTGGAATCGGAGTGACCCACATGATATTGTCCGTGAACTCAAAATGATATTTGAGGCTCACGCGGTAGTTGAGAGTTATGAGGCTTCTGGAAAATTCTTTAACTGCAAGATGGAAGAGGGCACCTCCGTCAGTGAGCACGTGCTTAAGATGTCTGGGCACGCAAGCAAGCTTCAAAGCTTGGGTATAGTGATTCCTAATGCTTTGGGGATTCACCGTGTCCTCTAATCACTACCACAAAGTTACAAGAACTTTGTGATGAACTACAATATGCAAAACATGGATAAGTCGTTGCCAGAACTCTTCTCCATGTTAAAGTCTGCGGAAGTGGATATCAAGAAAGAGCACCAAGTGTTGTTGGTCAATAAGACCACCAAATTCAAAAAGCAAGGCAAGTGTAAGAAAAAGGGAAACTTCAAGAAGGGCGGTAAGAAAATTACCGCGCCTGCGAAGAAGACCAAGGCTGGGCCTAAGCCTGATACTGAGTGCTTTTATTGCAAGGGAGAAGGTCGCTGGAAGCGGAATTTCCCTAAGTACTTGGCGGATTTGAAGAATGGCAACATCAAGAAGAAAGGTATATCCGATATACATGTTATTGATGTGTATCTCACTAGTACTCGTAGTAGTGCCTGGGTATTTGATACTGGTTCAGTTGCCCATATTTGTAACTCGAAACAGGTGCTGCAGAATAGATGGAAACTAGCGAAGAACGAGGTGACGATGCGCGTTGGAAATGGATCAAAGGTTGATGTGATCGTGGTCGGCACGCTACCTCTTCATCTACCATCGGGATTAGTTTTATACTTAAATAATTGTTATTTGGGGCCTATGTTGAGCATGAACATTATATCCAGATCATGTTTATTGCGAGACGGTTACTTGTTTAAGTCCGAGAATAATGGTTGTTCGATTTATATGAGTAATATGTTTTATGCACATGCACCTTTGATAGATGGTCTATTCTTGTTGAATCTGGATTGTAGTAATACACATATTAATAACATTGAAGCTAAACGTTTGAAATTGAGCGATAACTCGACCTATATGTGGCACTGTCGTCTTGGTCATATTGGAGTGAAGCGTATAAAGAAACTCCATTCTGATGGACTTCTTGAATCACTTGATTTCGAATCACTTGAAAGATGCGAAGCATGTCTGATGGGTAAAATGACTAAGACTCCATTTTCTGGTATGATGGAGCGAGCTACGGACTTATTGGAAATCATACATACCGATGTGTGTGGCCCAATGAGTGTAGCATCGCGCAGTGGTTATCGTTATGTTCTTACCTTCACGGATGATTTGAGTAGATATGGGTATATCTATTTCATGAAACATAAGTCCTAAACTTTTGAGAAGTTTAAGGAATTTCAAAGTGAGGTAAAGAATCAGCGTAACAAGAAGATTGAATTTCTATGATCTGATCGTGGAGGTGAATATATAAGTTACGAGTTTGGCGAGCATTTGAAGAAATGCGGAAGACTTTCACAATTGACACCGCCGGGAACACCATAGCGTAATGGTGTGTCCGAACGTCGTAATCGAACTCTCTTAGATATGGTTCGTTCTATGATGTCACTTACAGATTTACCGCTATAATTTTGGGGTTATGCATTAGAAACAGCCGCATTCAATTTAAATAGGGCACCATCTAAATCCGTTGAAACGACACCGTATGAATTATGGTTTGGGAAGAAACCTAAATTGTCGTTCCTTAAATTTTGGGGTTGCGAAGCTTATGTAAAGAAGTTATAGCCGGACAAGCTTGAACCCAAAGCGGAGAAATGCGTCTTCATAGGATACCCAAAGGAAACTATTGGGTATACCTTCTATCATAGATCCGAGGGCAAAATCTTCGTTGCCAAGAATGGATCCTTTCTAGAGAAGGAGTTTCTCTCGAAAGAAGTGACTGGAAGGAAGGTAGAACTCGACGATGTTGTTGAACCTTCTCTTGAACTTGCAAGTAGCGTAGCACCGGAAGTAGTTCATGTGGCGCCTACACCAATAAGAGAGGAATCTAATTATGTTGATCATGAAACTTCGGTTGAAGTTACTACGGAACCTCATAGGTCAACGAGAACTCGTACCACTCCTGATTGGTATGATCCCGTTATGAGTGTCATGTTGGTGGACAACACCGATGACCCTGCGACATGAGGAAGCGATGATGAGCCCAGATTCCAATAAATGGCAAGAAGCCATGAAATCCGAGATTGGATCCATGTACGAAAACCAAGTATGGACTTTGGTGGACTTACCGGATGGCCGGAAGGCTCTCGAGAACAAATGGATTTTCAAGAAGAAAACAGATGCTAATGGTAATGTTACTGTCTAAAAGCTCGACTTGTCGCAAAAGGGTTTCGACAAATTCAAGGAGTTGACTACGATGAGACTTTCTCACCAGTAGCGAAGCTAAAGTCTGTGAGGATTATGTTAGTAATCGCTACATATTAAGATTATGAGATATGGCAGATGGATGTCAAAACGGTGTTCCTCAATGGAGACATTGATGAAGAGTTGTACAACCCAAAGGTTTTGTCGATCCTAAAGATGCTAACAAGGTATGCAAACTTCAACGGTCCATTTATGGATTGAAGCAGGCATCCCGAAGTTGGAATCAACGTTTTGATAAGGTAATCAAAATCTTTGGTTTTATACAAACTTATGGAGAAACTTGTATTTACAACAAAGTGAGTGGGAGCTCTGTAGCATTCTTAATACTATATGTAGATGACATATTTTTGATTGGGCATGATGTAGACCTTCTTAATAGTGTCAAGGATTATTTGAATAATAGTTTTTCAATGAAAGATCTTGGTGAAGCATCTTACAGATTAGGCATAAAGATTTATAGAGATAGATCAAGACGCCTAATATCATTCTCACAAAGTACATATTTGGACAAAGTTCTATAGAGGTTTGGAATGGAAGATAGCAAGAAAGGGTTCTTGCCCATGTTGCCCAATACGACCTTGAGTAAAACTCAAAGTCCTACAACGGCAGAAGATAGAGAAAGGATGAGTAAGACTCCCTATGCCTCAGCCATAGGATCTCTTATGTATGCCATGCTATGTACTAGACCCGTCATTGCATATGCTGTTAGTTTGACTAGCAGATATCAAAGTGATCCAGGAGTGGATCATTGGACATCGGTCAAAAACATCCTTAAGTACTTGAGAAGAACTAAGGATATGGTTCTTTCTTATGGAGGTGATGAACAAGTCGTTGTTAATGGTTACACCGATGCTAGTTGGAACACCGATCCGGATGATTCTAAATCTCAATCTGGATTCGTATTTACTTTGAATGGTGCAGCAGTTAGCTGGAGGAGTGCAAAGCAAAGCGTTGTGGCGAGATCTTCAACTGAATCGGAATACATAGCTGCTTCGGAGGCTTCACAAGAGGCGATATGGATGAAGGAGTTCATTACAGAGCTCGGTGTGGTTCCAAGTGCGTTGGACCCAATGTCTATCTATTGCGATAACATGGGCGCCATGGCCAATGCGCAAGAACCAAGGTCACACAAGAAGCCTAAGCATATCAAGCTACGTTTTCACGCTATTCGAGAGCATGTCCAAGATGGTGACATAAGGATTTGAAAAGTACACACAGATCTGAATGTGGCGGATCCGTTGACTAAACCTCTCCCGAGGGCAAAACATGACCAGCACCAAACCGCCATGGGTGTTCGGTATATTACCATGTAATCTAGATTACTTGACTCCAGTGCAAGTGGGAGACTATTGGAGATATTCCCTAGAGGCAATAATAAAAGTGGTTATTATTATATCTTTGTGTTTATGATAAATGTTTACATTCAGGCTATAATAGTATTAACCGGAAACATTAATACTTGTGTGATTTGTAAACTAAATTAGAGTCCCTGGTAAAGCCTCTTTGTAATACTAGCTTGTTGTTTAATAGATGATCATGGTTTCCCGATCATGAACATTGAGATGTTGTTAACAACAAGATCATATCATTAGGAGAATGGTATGATGGACATACTCCTATAGATAAGCGTAGCATTAAGATCAAGTCATTTAAATAGTTCATTTGCTATAAGCTTTCTGATACATAGTAACCTAATTCCTTCGACCATGAGATCATGCAAATCACCATCACTGGAAGGATGCTTTGATGACATCAAACACCACACCATAACTGGGTGGCTATAAAGGTGGCATTGAGTGTTCGGAAAGTATGTGTTGAGGCACATGGATCAAGAGTGGGATTTGTCCATCCATATGACGGATAGATATACTCTGGGCCCTCTCGGTGGAATGTCATCCAATTAGCTTGCAAGCATGTGACTGGATCACAAGGGATCACATATCACGGGAACGAGAAAAGAGTACTTATCGGTAACGAGGTTGAACTAGGTATGCAGAGATACCGACGATCAAACCTCGGATAAGTAAACTATCGCGAGACAAAGGGAAATTGGTATCGTATGTAAGTGGTTCATTCGATCGCAAAGTAATCGTAGAAATATGTGGGAGCCATATGAATTTCCAGATTCCTTTATTGGTTATTGATCCAAGAAGTGTCTCGGGCATGTCCGCATAATTCACGAACCGTAGGGAGACACACTTAAGGATTCAATGTTGTTTAGTAGATATGGAATGTAAGTAGGGATACCGAATGTTGTTCGGAGTCTCGGATGGGATCCGGGGTATCACGAGGAGATCCGGAATGGTCTGGAGAATAAGATTCATATAAGGAAAGTCCGATTCCGGAGTTTGGGAAAGATTTCGATGTTTTCATCGGAGAGGTTCTAGAAGGTTCTATAAGGTTCACCGGACCGGAAGGGGAATGGTCCATGAATTTGTCATGGGTAAGTGGAATGATTGGATCATATCCTAGGTCACTTGGTTTGGGCATTTGAAAGAGAGAATTAAAGCTTTAAATTGAAAATCAAACGGGAGGTTTGAAAAGTCAAACTCGAACAATGGTTTCCTAGTGGAAGAAGGAAAGAGTCCTTCCTTCTATCCAACTTGGGTTTGGGATTGGATTCAAACTCTCCCCTCCCAAGGCTGCCCCTCCCTCTCATAAATAGAGGGGGAGGGCTGCCCCAAACAAGACAAGAGCCAACCCTCCCCACCCCGTGCACCGCCGCCGCCTCGTCGCCGTCGCCCTAGCCACCGCCGACTCCACCTCCTCCTCTCCGACCCTCTAAACCTAGATTGACGGTAAACCCTAGATCCACGATAACTCGCACCGGCTTAGGCGAAGCCCTGCAGGATCTTCCCTCTTCTTCCGACACCACGCCGTTGTGCTGCCGGAATCGCGAGGGGAGAACTACAACCTCCGCTGCCTGCTGGAACAAGGGAGAAGAAGGTCTTCATCGAGTACCGAACGTGTGACCGACTGCGGAAGCGCTGCCGGAACGTAGCGCCGGAAGGATCGTCTACGCGATCTTGAGATCGGCAAGTGTATAACTACATCACCCACGATAATCTGCTCTCGTTAACCGCTTTGGAATCTTCGAGGGTGAGTGCTTCTATCGACTCGTTGCTACAATCTAGTAGATAGATCTTGGCTTGTTTGTGTGCATGCGGTAGAATTTTTTTGTTTTCCATGCTACGAACCCCTACACTATTCCATGGAGCCAGGGCTTCAAAAGCGTTTTGAGAAGATGTGTGCTTTTCAGATCCTTTAAGATCTCAAGGCCGTCTTTGCTCCACATGCTCAGGCTGAGAGGTATGAAGCTTTCGAGCTCTTCTTCTCTGCCAAGATGGAAGAACAGTGTGAGTAATCACTTAGTCAAGATGTATGGCTACGTTTAACGCCTGAACGCCCTAGATTGTAAGATCCCGGATGAGCTTTCAATTGATAGGGTGCTGCACTCGCTGCCCCTTGCTACAAGGGCTCCGTGATGAACTACAACATGTAGGGTATGGTTAATACCCTAGTTGAGTTATTCTCCATGCTCAAAAATGCTAAGGTTGAAATCAAGAAGGAGCACACGATGCTGATGGTCAATAAGACCACCAACTTTAAAAAGTCGGGGCATAAGGGCAAGGGAAAGAAGCCTAAGAAGGATGGCAAATCTGTTTCCAACACCACTAAGGCTACAAGGCCCGATCCTAAGCACGGCGTCACGTGCTTCTACTGCAAAGGGGATGGGCACGGGAAGCGCAACTTCCCCAAGTACCTTGAGGACAAGAAAACTGGCAAGTTTGCCGCCAAAGACAAATATATAATTGATATACATATTATAGATGTATTCCTTACTAGCGCCAGGAGTAACACCTGGGTATTTGATACTGATTCTGTTGCTCATAATTGTAACTCTCATCAGGATCTGCAGAATAAAAGGAGCTTGAGGAAGGACGAGGTGAAGATGCGCGTCAGCAACGGAAATCTATCTCTACGTCTGCCATGGCGCCATGGCGTTCTTGGGGGCGTCGTCGTGGCGGTGCTCTCGTGCCTCCGCTTGGGTTCTCTAGGGGAAATCCCAGGTCCCTCACAGGATCAAGCGAAGGCGGTGCTTTCTTGTGTCGTTTGCCTCCTAGGTCGTCGCCTTGGATGCTCCATCGGCCAGGGGGACCAGTGGAGCAAGTTGGTTGTTGGCATCGACGGACTGTTGGGCCACCTCGACTCGGCGTTCAGGCGGACATGACTTCAGTTTGGTGTGCTCCGGGTGAAAACCCTGCACTGGCCTCGGCCGATGCCGGTGATGGCGGCGCTCTCAGTCGTCGCTCCCCTTGTTAGAGGCATCACTGTGGTGGCCCTTCATTATAAGTGTTGGTGTTTTGGTTGGTTTTGTCTTGTCGATTTCGTCCTTGGACCGTCTTCGGCTAGGTGGTGCACGGCCCCGGGGGTTGGTGTGGATGTCGGAGCAGCGCTTCGAGTTTTGCCTCACCTTGTTTCATTTGAGGTGTTTTTGGGTGTCGCCTTGGCCACTTGGGTGGCTAGGCCGTCGACTCGTGTGGTGTGTGGCCGAGGCTGGCATGTAGTACCGCGTTGTATCGGTTTTTGGCTGGTTTACCTCATAAATTGGTCATCTCTCTTCTACTATATCAATGAATGGAAAGTCTCTTGCCTAGTTTAAAAAAATGTCTAGATTCATCCAAATTTGGACAAACCTGAGACATCTATTTTGAGACAGAGGGAGTATATGTCTTGTTAGAGAATCTTACTTAGGCGAATTACAAATTTGTTCATATGGACATCCAAATTTTGACAAATCTGATACATCTATTTTGAGAGGGAAAGAGTATATTTCTTGTCAGAAAATCTTATTTAGGAGACTTACAAATTTGTTCATACAGACAAAAATCATGTTTAGTAGTTCCAAAACTTTATTCATCTAGTGTAAAAAAAAACTCCCTCAGTCCCAAAATAAGTGAATCATAAGTGATTCACTTTTGTCTAGATTCGTATGTATCTAGTCACAAAATAAGTCTAGATACATATGTATCTAAAAAAAGTGAAATCACTTATTTTAGGATAAAGGGAGTATTTATTCTCGTAGCGCAAGGAAAACAGAATTTCGCACATACCGACATAAGTTTCTTGGTGTCAAAGTCAGCTAAAAAATTCTCATGTCACTGACATCTAGCTAAGTGCATCTGTTATGGTAGTTACCACAGAAATAATCATGTGACCTCATGGATCTGTCATCTCTTTGTTCTGCAACACCTGGTACTTAAGCTGTTTATTATCATCGGTGGCATCTATGGATATGGTTGAACCTTCACCAGCTTCTCCTTTAACGACCATCTCGGAAAGAACTGTCAACACATACTTCTGCATCCACTTGATTATCGGCCTTGCACCATACGTCTGCGATAGTCCAAATATGCATCATTAAAAAATTAACAAACAACTACAGGAGTCTATTAAAATATGTGGGTTTACAAAAGTAGGAAGTTGATCATCATGAGCTAGAAAATAAGCTATACTTACTGGTTCATAAGATTGTGACAATATGACATCCATCGCTGCATCACTTGCAGACAGGGAGATGGCTTTGCTGGCTACTGTGGCAACAATATTTCTCATCTCGATTTTGACGATCTCTTTCAGTGTCTTGAGTGAATGTGACTCAAATATCACAATCTCGCTCAATCTGTTGATAAGTTCAGTCTTGAACTGTCTTTGTACCTGCATAAGCAAGTATATATAGATGAGAATAACGGGACAACTAGCAAAGCCTATGCATAATTATTTAGAGATTTCCAAACCTTTTTTATGAGCAGATCTCGTGCAACTTTTATTTTGGTTTCTCCTGCTATTCCTGCCGGTAAGTGATCTGCTCCTACATTTGAGGTCATAATGATAATAGTATTCTTGAAATTTACTTTGCAACCTTTGCCATCCGTCAAAATACCGTCACCGAGAAGCTGAATAAAAATATTAAACACCGAGGGCTCTGCCTTATCCACCTCATCAAAAAGGATAATGCTATACGGGTGCTCCCTAACTTTTTCAGTGAGTTGTCCACCATCTTCATAGCTGTAATTAAGAGTGGAATTAATAAGCAAGATATGATAAAGAAGTGTAAAGAACACACATGAGATGCAAAGAATACAAAATTAACCTTCCTGGCCCTCCAATAAGACGTGACACAGCTCCATGTCCAACATATTCAGACATGTCAAAACGAAGCAACATATTTTCGCTGCCAAATAGCTTCTCGGCAAGAGCTCTTGCAAGTTCAGTCTTTCCAACACCACTAGAGCCCCAAAATAGAAAAGAACTTATCGGTTGACCAGAGTGGCCAAAGCCTACCCTCGAACGCAACACTGCTTTAGCAACCAAATCAACCGCTTCATCCTGACCAATAACTCGCTCACGCAATCTGTCCGCTAGGTGGATCAGCTTGTCCTTCTCCTCTTGATCAAGTATATTGATAGGAATTCCTGTCCATCTGCCCACAACCTTGAAAACACAAAAGGTTAGTGTACTGACGAACATATTATATCATAATTGAAACTATGGAAATTATAAGCGCAAACATGATTAGGGAGACTTACCTTTTCAACATGACTAGGGAGAACGATTACCTCCTTGTTGGGTGCTTCTATAGAGCTACTATTTTGTTTACTTTTAACTTCTTTTTGTTTCCTGACCTGCAGTTTTGCGGTAGAGCATGCCTCATCGATAACATCAATTGCCTTATCAGGGAATCGGCGACCTGATAGTAATAGAATCAGAGATTGGCGTATCCAAGTAGTGCTAGTATTATATGCAACAAATAATACAAGAGTAAGTTCATGTCCCTTACCAGTAATATAACGGTCCGCAAGCTGTGCAGCAGCAACAAGAGTATCATCCTGAATTTTCAGGCCATGATGTTGTTGGTACCGCTGTTTAAGCCCCCGAAGTATGGCTATGGTGGCCTGTGTACTTGGCTCCTCAACGTTAACCTTCTGAAACCGTCTCTCGAGCGCGGCGTCTGCTTGGATGTACTTGCGGTACTCTTGGGAGGTGGTGGCGCCCACGCACCGGATGCGACCACGGGCCAACGCCGGCTTGATCAGGTTGGCAGCGTCAGTGGTGCCTCCTTTGTCACCGGCGCCGACGAGCATGTGCATCTCGTCGATGAAGAGGATCACCTTCCCGTCCGCGTCCTCGGCCTTTCTGACGGCATCCTTGAACCGCTCCTCGAACATGCCACGCAGCTGGGTCCCAGCGATCATCGCTCCGATGTCAACCTCGAGGACGCGCGCTCCAGCGAGAGCCTCGGGGACCGCCCCGGCGGCGATCCGCTGGGAGAGGCCCTCGACGATGGCCGTCTTGCCGACCCCCGCCGCCCCGACGAGCACCGCGCAGTTCTTGGTCCGGCGGCAGAGAATGCAGACGAGACGGTCGATCTCATCGTCGCGGCCGATAACCGGATCCGCCTTGCTGGGGTGCAAGGTCTTGAGGCCACGGGTGTGGTGGGTGCGACGTGTGTTGTTCTTGTAGTATCTCCACGCTGCCCAGCATAGAGCAGCAGTAGCGACGGCCGATGCTCCGACGACGACGGCGGCGCCTTCCATCCCCCGCCATGACCTAACGTGCGGGGACCTCAAAACCATATTATTGTTCGAAGAAAAGAAGACGACGCCGACGAATCAAATCGAGATATGGGAAGGACATACACCGTTCCTTTCAGACGAAGACGTGCACACAAGAGAAAACTTCAAGGCGACTCGCGCGTACACGCGGACTCTTTGGTAACCGAGTTAGTTTTTTCTTTAATCATGGTAACCGAGTTAGTTACTACTAACTTCGTTTGGAAATATAAAATATTTTAGGTTTATAAATGAGATGTATCTAGACACATTTTAGTGTCTAGATTCATTTAAACCTATACACTAAAAGGTGTCTAGATACGTCTCCTTCATAAACCTAAAACATCTTATATTTCTAAACGAAGGGAATAGTATATATAGATAGATAGTACTTCCTCCGTTTTAAAATATAAGATGTTTTAGGTTTGTGAAGAAAATGTATCTAGACTTATTTTAGTGTGTAGGTTCACTTAGATTTGAAATGAACCGATACATTTTCTTTACAAACCTAAAACATCTTATATTTTGAAATGGAGGGAGTAGATCGGATATTAGTCGAGTCCTCAACGTGCACCACCTGCACAAATACGTGTACGCAGATACATATATGTGTGCGTGTACGTAACAGATGGTTGGATTGTTAGAAGTGACACTGGTATCTAGTTCATCAGAGAATTTAACTCTTTGGTGTCTCACTAGTATTTTTTTTTTTTTGAGATGTCTCACTAGTAGTTGGTGCACTTGCAATCGTGTCGACTAACATTTTAATATCTGACTAACATTTCAGAGCCTTTCCCCTATAAAGACCAACTGATGATTGGCCTCGGCAAGATTTTGGCCAAAGAGCAGCACACGATTGCAACAACCGCCTGCTGGCCTCGGGCCCCAAAAGAGATAAGTTCCCACCCATTAGCAAATCTTCATTCCCCGGATATACCCTAAAACACGGATGTCAGACTATGCGATGACCTGGCCCGGCGCGATACGGTACTGTCCTGATAATAGACGGGCTACTGTGGTGACACGGAATTATTGGTTGACCACAAGTCAACGCAAATTTGCCTGTGTGGTAAGATATGCCGATACTTAGGTGATGTTCTATGATTGTCTCATCCTAGGAAACACCGCCATGAGGAAGGCACCCCACATATCGTGGAACCCGAGGAGCAAGGAGCGAGAACTCAATGCCTCGGAGCACGGCGCGCCATCACCAAGTCCATGCCAAGGCTTTTCAATGGACGCGTAGCTCCTAGTGACACTCACAATGAGTGGATCCACACACACCAACCACCTCGCCGGTGTGACGCTCGACGAAGAACAAGTCGTCGGGCGCCCTACTCAGCGTGCCTCTAGCAGCTCCCAATGGCTACCCAAAGGATGATCTGATGGCACTCTTTCGAACACGCCGTAGCACTCCCCAAGCGGATGCATCAAGCCCCAATTATGCCAGATAATACAATGTGGCAATCCAATCCCTACAATAGGAGATATGTTAGAAATAAGGTCTCTAGGGGAACCTATGTAATATCTACCAAAGGCCTCATGTGTATAAAGTTGGAGGCACCTAACAGCAAAAGTATCATAAAGTGGGTAGGCCAAAGAAACAAAGCCACCATGTAGAGGAGGTAAAATATCTTCCTCCACCCACTAGGGAGAAACTTGTAATCAAACTCCCACGAACTCTATATATATCCCCCACCCCCAAGGTGGGAGGGTTCCCTTGGCTGCCCACTCGCCCCCTCCGAGAGAGAGAGAGAGAGAGCATCTCTTCCCACCCAACCGGCATGTGTCCCACTATGGTATCCGGCTTTCACTCCGGTTACCCCTATGACACTAGAATATTGGCTTCCCGAGTAGCGATAGCCCCTACAACACCATAACCTTAGTGTCTGAGTATCCATAGGCCAGCTAGGGATACCTCCCCGCTACTCGAGAGACACCTATGGATACCTAATTCCTATCATGTAGCCTCACTTAGACACCACCATCTTGTCGGAGTAGCGTCGGACAACTTGCTCCCCCACGAGAAAAACAATGGAACACTCGCCGAGTCATGGGAGGTTTGCAGTAGCTCGCAGCTAGTCAGTCTACACTACTACTCCAGACGGCCCATCTCCCTCTAGGAACCGCCTCGGATATCCTTTCGGCATGAATAGGAGGAGAACTATGGCTCTCGCGTCCCGCCATCACGCTATGTGAGCCCCTCTGGTCTATGCTAACCCCTCATTTGTGGACAGCAAGGCTTGAGCTTCTTCGGGATGGTGAAAAAGATAAGGAGCTTTTTGACCCCCAAATCTCAGGTGTTACCTGAAGAGGCCTACCCCTCCACTTGGCTACTACTTGACAATTTCCGTCGTCCATAATATTTTATGGAAAATGATAGCTTCCCCCGGGGGATCGTGCGTCATGATCCCTCGGCTCACTGCATGAGTGCCTGCCTCGCTTCCCCAAAAGATGCGGCCCCACCTCCTTATATCCTTATTTCTCTCTCTGGTCAAAACCGTCCGCACAACACATGATTCCAGATAATTCATGTGATGCTGCCACCGTTCGCCATCGTGCACCGCCGGCCCGGCTCCCTCACGACCTCCCGCACTTCCTTCCTCCATCGTGCATCATAGACCTCGCAGGCCATGGAGGATCTTTGAGCTCCGTTGTGCCCACTACGAGCTCCGACAAACTCCGGTCACCGGACCTCAACCTCCTCCTCCTCCTGCATTCGTCGCGCCCCCCTGAGATGGGCTGAATGACTGCCGTTGTCGCACAGATCCTGTCATGGAAGACCTTGCCAGAGTCACGTCAGCGTCATCTTGCCTTCTTGCAGGGGCGGAGTGTCTTGGAGACCAACCTGGGTGGTGGCCCAGTATTATCAAACTGAAATTCATTTTTATTAGCCTATTTAACCAACCGATCTGGTAAATAATCGACAATCAAAAAGATTTGGCCTGATTGGCCCATACTACCTTCTTGGTTGACAATCCGTCTCATACTTATATTCCATTCACGCTCCACCACTGGCTTCTTGCCAGCCAAAGCGCGCATCCACCCTCCCCTAAAGCGCGCCGGAGGTCGTCGCCCTCACCTAAAGCTCGACGGAAGCCGTCGACCTCCACTCTTCAAGCACGCATGCGCGACCATGCCGCCATGGCTCCTGCGTGGTCGACGGTTTTTGCAGTGGAGCCATGACACGGTGCTACACAGGCAGGACAATGATGCTACAAGAAGTGGTCGTCGTTGCTACAAATGAAGGGTTGTGATGCTGCCAACAAGTGGATGCGTTTTAATATTTTGCTACAGGGTTATGCTACAATAGTAGCAATGTTTTGCTATTTTTGTTCTATATTTTTGCTACAATAGCACAAAGTATTTGCTACAACATTTTTGACGAAAGTCTCTGGCAATTTTTGTACGACATCCCAACTTTTTTTTGCTACCAAGCCACCGGCGATATCTCTGGCGAAGTCGGTTTTTGCTATAATTGCTAATTTTTTTGCTACATATGTTTTGTGGTTTTGCTACAATAGTGTAAATTATTCGCTATACGGTCTCCGGCGAGGTCTACCGGTGAAAGTCACGGGCAAGGTCCGATCTTCTTCATTAGGACAACTTTTTGCTACAGAGTCTCCTGCGAGGTAGTATATTTTGTTCTATTTTTCGAAGCGAACTGTTTTTTCCTATATGTAGCTAAAACTGAAAAATATATATTAAAAGCGGGATGAAAGACAGGAGGGAGAGATCTGTACCATTGATCCACCTAATCCGACGGCTGGGGACCTAGAGGGCGGAAAGTTTCCATCCCGAGGAACCCCTAACACTTCCCATATTTTATGTAGTACAACGGTTCATATTCAAAATACAAATTTCACATAGTACCTATTTTTTCTCGTCTCTCTTGGTACTTGTATCTCATCCCATATATGCATTTTTTTAGAAATGGGGGCTTTTGTCACTGAAGTAATGTTTACACCCGGCCTCTGCATAGATAGGATCCACACAGCCGAACAATCCACATGACTACATATTAAATTTAAAGACGGAAATTACAAAACATTGTACAAGAACCAGCGCCCACGATCAAAGGAAGACCAATCCGTAAATCACGCGACCATCCATGTCAGGAAAAAATATCCCTCACCGTATCCTTCAATCGCATACACCCCTCCGCAAACAAGTCGTGAAACTCCATACATTAAAGAATAGTCCATGATGGAAGAATAGCAGTAGTCTGATAGATAACCTGTAGGGGAGAATACACAATGTTATTAAAAATCTTGTTATTTTTACATAGCCAAAGCGACCAAATAATGGCAAGCGCTCCCATCCTAAACAAAGTCTTGTATTTATCCTCAGTCCTATACAACCAGTCAAATACATTGGCCACCGAACGTGAGGGAGATAAAGAAGAGGCTACTTGGATGTTGACCATATAGCACGAGCAAATTTACAGTGAAAGGATAAATCCGATACATGCATGACTCCACATTTCATTACTGCAGATTGCTAGGCCTTCATACTTACTCTCACAAGTAGAAAACAGGGCTTTTGTCCAAAGCCCTGTGGAACATTAGTCCTGAATGTGTTAGTGATGGCTCAGATATTTAGAGCTTGTTGGTAACCCCAAGAGGAAGGTATGATGAGCACAGCAGCAAGTTTTCTCTCAGTTATGAAACCAAGGTTATCGAACCAGTAGGAGTAAGGAAACAACTCCAAGGTGTTGCTAACAACTTGGAACCTGCACAACACAATCCACAATACTTTGTCCCAACTTACAGTGAGGTTGTAAATCTCACCGATTTGCTAAAAACAAAGGATTAAACGTATAGTGTGGAAGATAATAATTGCTTGTAAAAAGTAAACGGAAACGGTAACAGTGGATGATATATCAATGATAAAGACTAGACTGGGGTCCACAGTTCACTAGAGGTGTTCTCCATAAGATAGATATCATGTTGGGTGAACAAATTACAACGGGGCAATTACCAAATTGAGAAGGCATAACAATGCATATACTAGACATCTTGACTCCTACGAGATTTGATTGGGCATTACAACATAATACATAGACTGTAATCCAACTGCATCTATAACTAATAATCCACCTTCAGGTTATCATCCGAACCCCCTCCAGTATTAAGTTGCAAGCAACGGATAATTGCATTAAGCAAAGTGTGTAAAGCAAACAATACAATTGTCCCATGGACAAAGGATTGTTGTTTCTCCCTAGTGGCAACAACACATCTACAACCTTAGAGATTTTTGTCACTTCCCCATATTACTAGATGCATGAACTCACTGTTGATCATAAATACTCCCTCTTGGAGTTACAAGCATCTACTGGGCCAAAGTATCTATTAGCAACGGAGAGCATGCAAGATCACAAATAACATAGACATGATAGAATCAATAATCAATCTGACATAGTATCTCAATATCCATCGGATCCCCGCAAAAACAACATGTAGGATTACAAATAGATGATCTTGATCATGAATGGAGCTCATAAGATCAAAACATGATAGCACAAAAGGAGGAGAAACAACCATCTAGCTACTATATGGACCCATAGTCCAAGTGTTAACTACTCACGCATCACTCCGGAGGCTGGCATGGTGATGAAGAAGGCCTCCGGGATGATCTCTCCCCTCCGGGGTGATCTCTCCCCTCCGGCAGGGTGCCCAGAAGAGTTTCGGATCCCCCGATCTAGGGACGATGGTGGCGGTGGCTACAGACTGTTTCGTGGAGATCTGATCGGGTGCTTAGGGTTTCTGCATCGGGGTGCTTTTATAGGCGAAGGGGCAAGGTCAGTGGGCGCCCGAGGGGTTCACACCTAGGGCTGGAGCACCCCACGTTGCCCGTGCCGCCACAGGGTGTAGCCGCCTTGTGGCCCCACTTCGGCTGCCCTTCGGACTCCGTGTTCCTTCTGGTAAAATATTGACTTTATCTTTTGTCCCGTCCAATTCTGAGAATATTTCCTTACTAGCTTTTCTAAAACCAAAAACAACAGAAAACATGCAATGGGCACTACGGTATCTTGTCAATAGGTTAGTTCCATAAAATGTATAAAAATACCTCAGAGTGTAGACAAAACATAAGAAAGTTAATACAAAACAAGCATGGAGCATCAAAAATTATAGATACATTTACGACGTATCAATCATCCCCAAGCTTAACTCCTTCTCGTCCTCGAGTAGGTAAGTGATAAAAGAATAATTTTTGAGGTGACATGCACCATCACAATCTTGATAAAACTATTTGTAAAGCATTGATAGCTGGGATCAAAGTACTCTAAACATGAACATGAAAGATGTAGTTCTAACAATAAGACATATCAACTAAGTTGCACATGCAAAGGTACAAACAAAAGATCATGAATAACAATGCATGGAAAGACGTTTGTTTTTTTACATATAGAAAACATAGCAAGAGTGGTATTCACTTTGTCCTTCATAGAATAGCAAAACATAAATGCATAGGACACCTTCAAAGTTCATAAGGGTGACTAGACACAAATAATTTAAGAACAGGCAATACCAAAATTATGAATCAATCAATAAGTTTTGGGACAATGCACATAAAACTAAGAATGACAACTATTCTCTCTTAATTGGTGCCTAAAGGTATGATGCTACGCACTTCTATTCTTGTAGACAGTTGTTGGGCCTCCAAGTACAGAGGTTTGTAGAACAGCAGCAAGTTTCCCTTAAGTGGATTACCCAAGGTTTATCGAACTCAGGGAGGAAGTGGTCAAAGTTATCCCTCTCAAGCAACCCTGCAATCAAGATACAAGAAGTCTCTTGTGTCCCCAACACACCCAATACACTTGTCAGGTGTATAGGTGCACTAGTTCGGCGAAGAGATAGTGAAATACAAGTGGTAATGGTGCCAGAAAATAGCTTCTGACTTGTTGACGTGGAGTAACATGTGTGAGTGCTAGAAAATAGCTTGACCGTGAGGTAAATACTAAAGGCAAAAGGATGGAAGCAAGCAAACATGCAACATATCTAGTAGAAAACGGTGTTTCGATGTTTAGAAACAAGGCCTAGGGATCATACTTTCACTAGTGAACACTCTCTCATATAAATATCCTCTCTTAATGATACTATACTTAACTACTCTCTGGTTGGACACTCTAATCCATGGTAGGGAATTCCCCAATCTAGATAACCCCACACTATCACCTTGAGCGCTAGATGGTTCCAACAAACACCACAATTTCATAGAGACATCCAACTCCAAATATAACTCATGAATATATATGTAACCTAGCTTAAGTGTCACACACATCATGCACGCTATCACTTTCACACGCGTGGGGAAAAGCATAGATCTATTAAAGCACAATGAGTATTTATCTAGACTCAAGCCTAAGTGCCACCACGGCATGCACGCTGTCACTTTCACACACATGGGGAGAGCAGAGATCTATTAAAGCACTTGAGTAGCAAGGTAGATCTACTTGATTACAAAGCTCATGACCACAACAAGATCATGCATAGGGAGAGAGATGAACACATAGCTACCGGTAGAGCCCTTAGCCTCGAGGAAGAACTACTCCCTCCTCATCATGGAATCAACAATGGCGATGGAGATGGTGGTGGAGATCGATGGATATGGCTCCGGGGGCACTTCCCTGTCCCGGCAGGGTGCCGGAACAGAGAATTTCTGTCCCCCGAATCTCCCCTTCGGTGGCGGCAGCGTAGCGGAACTTTTCGTGTCTTTTTGGTCGATGATCTAGGGTTTTCTCCCCAGGAGGATTTTATAGGCGAAGGAGGCAAGGCGAGGAGGCAGCCAGGGGGGCCACACCCCTGTGGGCGCCACCAGGGCTGGCCCGCGCCTAGGGGGATGCGACCACCCTGGTGTCCTCCTCCACCTCTGCTTCGTGGTTCCGTGTTGCTCCAGGAAAAATAGGAAGATTGGATTTTGTCCCGTCCAATTCCGAGAATATTGATTTTCTGCCTTTTCTGGAAAACAGGCAATTGGCACTATGGCATCTTGTTAATAGGTTAGTTCCAGAAAGTGTATAAAAATACCTCAAAGTGTAGACAAAACATAAGACAAATGATATAAAACAAGCATGGAGCATCAAAAATTATAGATACGTTTACGACGTATCAAGCATCCCCAAGCTTAACTCCTGCTCGTCCTCGAGTATGTAAGTGATAAAAATAATATTTTTTAGGTGACATGCACCATCAAAACCAAGATCAAACCATTTGCAAGCATTGAAAGCTGGGATCAAAGAACTCTAAACATGTGCATGAAAGATGGAGTTCTAACAATAAGACAAAGTAACTATGCATGCAACATGAAAGGATACAAACAAAGATCATGGATAACATGCATTGAAAAAAGTTTGTTTGTTTCACATACAGAAAACATGGCATAGTGGCATTCAGCTTGTCCCTCATGGAGTAGAAAATAGATGCATAGGACACCTTCAAAGTTCATAAGAGTCACTAGATACAAATAGCACAAGAACAAGCAATACAACAATATGCATCAATAAGTTTTGGGACAATGGATTCGCTCGTAGACATGGTGCACTCAAGGTCCGAACCTTGGTGTGGAAGATTCACGTCGAAAGGCAACAAGACCGTCTTGATTGACTCCTGCCTGTCTAGTTTGCCCATGTATATGATGGGCATGTACCTCCTCCCCGAGGGGGTGCATGGGGCATTTGACAAGGAGCTGTCGAGGTTCTTCTGGCAATAACCTTTAGGACATCAGAAGTACCACATGATCAAGTGGGCCGACATTTGCGCCCCCAAAGAGTTTGGGGGCATAGGTATCCTCGCATCTCGGCAGTTCAATAAGGCCCTTATGCTTAGATGGGTTTGGCGCATTCTGCGCGACGATGGAGGACTCTGGCTCAAGCTCATTAAGGCCAAGTACCTGCATGGTCGCCCCCTCCTGTACTGCGACCGGCGAGACGGATCACAGTTCTCGCACTCCATCCAGAAGATCAAGAACGAGATCCGGCTTGGGGCCGCCGTTTCCATCAGGAATGGACAGGGGACCATGTTTTGGCTAGACTCCTGGCTCCAGGAACGTCCGCTGCAAGAGGTGTACCTAAGCCTCTTCGCCATCTGTTCTGATCCAGCGCTCTGAGTATCCACCGCAGCACTTGAAGGTACATGGAACATATCTTTCCGTCGTACCTTTGGTCCGGAGGAAACTGAAGCCTGGAGGGAACTTAAGGCGGAGCTCCCGACCTCCTTGGTGGACAAAGCCGATAGGGTATCTTGGACCCTCGCTCCATCAGGATCCTTCTCGGTTGGCTCGGCCTATCGGGCCCTCTTCGGCTGAGTGGCTCTCCCATGGACCAAGCCCCTTTGGAAGGCCCCCCTCCCACTGAAGATAATTTTTTTTGTTTGGCAACTTCTCCGCGATAGACTCCCGTCAGGGGTGGAGGTGGCCAAGAGACATGGGCCGGGGGATGGGTTATGTCCATTATGTGGGATCCCTGAAACGGGCACCCACATAATGTTCACCTACCCCAAGGCCCGGTTTCTGTGGAATTTCACTAGGGAGGCGTTGGGCCCGACCTGGCTGGCCATGATCTCGGTGAATTCCTAGAAACCCAAGCACACCAGCCCGGAAAGGGCCGACGCCTTTTCTGGATAGTGTTTGCGGCGATGTCGTGGTCCGTCTGGAACATTCGGAACAAGATGGTTATTGAGAAGATTCTTCCTAGGCGTGCCTCTGACTCGATTTTCCGCTTTCTAGCCTCTCTGCAGCTATGGTACCCGTTGTGTAGGCAGCGGGACAAGGCGAGGTTGTACGCGACTCTTCGCCAGCTCTTGGAGGCGGCCCGGCGGCTCCCCCCCCTAGTCCGGCGCGACTCCCTTTTTGTGTGCTTTATGTCGTTTTGGGTCGGTATGTGCTGTGGACCCAGCATTTGATGTGTATTTGACTTCGAACTTTCGATGCTTGTTGTGGATGTTTGCTTTATTTATAAAGCGGGGCAAAAGCCTATTTCGAGGTTTTGGGACAATGCATATATAACTAAGAATGGCAACTATGCTCTCTTAACTGGTGCCTAAGGATAAAAAGTGGAGACTCAATATAATAGTGGAAGAAAGGCCCTTCATAAAGGGAAGCAGGGATTTCAAGTTTCAAAAGGAGCTTCCAAAAATTATGGTACTTGTTTAGCTTTCAGCCCTCATTGCCCCTATCATAAGCATCTTGAAGTGATTAAGGTTAAAGTGAACAAACTATGGAGTATATGCTTGACAAAGTATAAGTAGGAAATCTCATGTCCCTTGAATATGAGGGCCACACCTCATGCTACTCAACTTCAGTCACCTGTAAGTTCTTGTCATAGTAAGTACATGCGTATCATAGAGAACCGCCAATGGGGTACCCCTTGCACATGGTACAGGAGCTATCCCATAACCAAAATGACAAGGCAAGCAGACAATGAGCATCTCAACGATCTTTTTATTTGCTATTTGCATAGGTTTTTATTGAGTATGCTTCACAGATTGCTCATTATGGTGATGCTGCAAGTTTCCACCATGATTAGGCATGGCTTAGGCTAGCGGCCCAGGCGTTTCTCTAACACAAAATACATAACTCCATGGACTTACAAGATCCCTTTTTATTTCACACTGGCGACATCCATACACAAAAGAGCATGATATCAACTGTATACAAAGTACAAGTGCAATGTTGAAAATGTTCCCCGTGACAGCACGGTTATGCTAATTCCCAACTTATAAGTGCAAGCATATACAACATAGATGACACAATGGTTCAAGTTTATTAGGGGCAAGAAAAATAAAGTGTGGCATCAAGTTCGTGAGAGCTTTAATCACTAAGTTTTCACATAACAAAATACTTTTTAATTGGAAGATAGCAGAAAACAAGAATATACTTGGAATGGTGTAACACACCATGCATAGGAATTTATAGTGTACACTTTGGAATAACTTGGTTTCTTAGGAGTTGGAAGCATGAGTAGAGCTTACTCATACAAGTGGAGGCTAGCAAAAGACTGGGAGCAACCAACTAAGAGAGAAATAATGGCCATAATCATGCAGAGCGACAAAACATTACTAATCAAAGCATAGAGTGGTACTACAAGTTAAGGAATAAATGATCATAGAGGCTATGGTGACTTGTTCATAGTCATAACATGGTGTGAGCATGTGCCAATTCAACCCAAACAAAGCATCAAAGGAGAATACCACAATACTATGATTTTGTATGCTAAAACAATGCATGATTCTTTCAAGGCACACTAAGCACTCTCATTGATTTGGAGCAAGTCATGCTACAGCAATAATCACTAAGCATAAGGTCAAAACAACATCTAGCATGACATGATAAAGCCTAAGCCATAGTCAAAGCAAGCTCACTTTTATACCACTATATGCATGAAACTTTCTACTCTTTTCCAACAGCAATCAACTTATTTGAAACAACTCACAAAGATAATAATAATAAATAAAGATCAGTGAGCTTGTCTCACAAATCAACAAAGAAGAACTAAAAATTTCTAAGCAATAAGCACAAGAAAACTAATGCTAAACACAATGCTTAGTAAAAGTGAACATTCACAGAACAATAAGAGTGAAAACCAGAGTGTTCTAGGCAATGAAAACAGAGTGTGTCTCTCTCCAAAAGAAGTGTGTTGTGATCCAACCAACTTACTCAAGCAAACTAAGCAAAATAAAACTAAAAACAAAAACTAAGACGCTCCAAGAACAACACAACAGTGCATGAAACAATAAAAACGAAGTGTCTAGAAAGACCTGAGATTTTTATTTTTGAAGAAGGGGATGCCTTGGACATCCCCAAGATTTGACGCTTGTACCTCTTGAATATTTCTTGGGTTGACATGGGGTGGCATCCCCAAGCTTGAGCTTTTGTCCATTCTTCATCTCATTACATCATTCTTTCTCTACACCTGAAAATTTTCCTTGATACAAAACTTTATGCAATTGTCATTAGTTTTAGTTTTAAAACAGCAAAACTTTAACTAAAAACACAAGCTATTGTAGCAATTCCCTCAAAAATCTCAATTTCCCAAAAAGAACCCAAAAAGGAATCAATAAGAAGCAAATGCAAATAATGGCACAAATCTTTCAAAACAGACCAGCAGGTAGAAACCGATTTTTTCGAAGACCTTATGTTGCTCAAATCAAAAAGTGTTGAACTAACGAAAGTTAGCTAACATACTGGGGGATTTATTCATAAATTTCAGCTCAATCCGACTTACAGAGACTCCTCACGAATTTTAATGGTGGAGGACATAAATCTGTTTCAGGACAGCAACTCCCCAAATCTTACTTCCCTCTCATTAGAGGTCATTCTTAGCACAAAAAGCAAAAAAAAAGGATAAGGAGAGGTCATTACTGAAGTAAAAACTTCCAAGACTCAAGGAAACTCTTGGGTTATCTCCCAACAAGTACTTTTCTTTAACGCCTTTAAGTTAGGCATAATAGTTTGAGAAGATGCTCACATAAGAAATATGAATTAAAGTAAAAGAGAGCATCAAGAAGCAAATTCAAAACATATTTAAGTCTAACCCACTTCCAATGCATAGGAATCTTGTAAAGAAACAAGTCATGAAAGCACAAAGCAACAAGCATAGGAAAGCAAAACAAGTGCAACTTCAAAACTTCCAACATAAAGAGGGGAAACTTAATATTATTGAGATGCATAAAACCATGTTTCTCTGTCTCATAGTAACTTTCAGTAGCATCATGAATAAAATTAACAATATAACTACCACATAAAACATTCTTATCATGAGCCACATGCATATTATTACTCTCCACATAAGCATAGTCACTCTTATTAATTATAGTGGGAGAAAATTCAACAAAATAGCTATCATTACTATTCTCATCACCATAATCATCAAATATAGGAGGCATATTGTAATCACAATTAATTTTCTACTCAATAGTAGGTGGACTAAAAATATCATATTCATCATTATAATCATCATATATTGGAGGTTTGGTATCATCATAAGCAATAGAATAGCTATCTTCCAAAGCTGGGGAACTAAAAAGATCATTTTCATAAAAACTAGCTTCCCCAAGCTTAGACTTTTACATAGCATTAGCAACAATGGTGTCCAAAGAATTCATACTAATAACATTGCTATTAGCATGCAAATAAAGTTCCATAGGTTTTTAAATTTTCTCTTCAAACACTTCATGTCCTAACTCAAGATAAATACTATAAAGCTCTCTCATTTTATTGTTGTTTTCCATTAGGCCTAACTAGTGAAAACAAGAAACAAAAATACAAAATTGCAGAATCTAAAGGAAATAACTTTGAGCACTCACACCAGAGGATGTGAGTACCTTTTACCTTACCTCCCTGGCAACGACGCCAGAAAATAGCTTGAAGTCTACGCAATTCTATTCTTGTAGACAATTGTTGGGCCTCCAAGTGCAGAGGTTTATAGAATAGTAGCAAGTTTCCCTTAAGTGGATTACCCAAGGTTTATCGAACTCAGGTAGGAAGTGGTCAAAGGTATCCCTCTCAAGCAACCCTGCAATCAAGATACAAGAAGTCTCTTGTGTCCCCAACACACCCAATACACTTGCCAGGTGTATAGGTGCACTAGTTCGGCGAAGAGATAGTGAAATACAAGTAGTAATGGTGCCAGAAAATAGCTTCTGACTTGTTGTTGACGTGGGGTAACGTGTGTGAGTGCCAGAAAATAGCTTGACGGTGAGGTAAATACTAAAGGCAAAAGGATGGAAGCAAGCAAACATGCAACATATCTAGTAGCAAACGGTGTTTCAATGTTTAGAAACAAGGCCTAAGGATCATACTTTCACTAGTGAACACTCTCTCATATAAATATCCTCTCTTAATGATACTACTCTTAACTACTCTCCGGTTGGACACTCTAATCCACGGTAGGGCCTTCCCCAATCTAGATAACCGCACACTATCACCTTGAGCGCTATATGGTTCCAACAAACACCACAATTTCATAGAGATATCCAACGCCAAATATAACTCATGAATATATGTGTAACCTAGCTTAAGTGCCACACATGGCATGCACACTATCACTTTAACACACGTGGGTAAAAGCATAGATCTATTAAAGCACAATGAGTATTTATCTAGACTCAAGCCTAAGTGCCACCACGGCATGCACGCTGTCACTTTCACACACATGGGGAGAGCAGAGATCTATTAAAGCACTTGAGTAGCAAGGTAGATCTACTTGATTACAAAGCTCATGACCACAAGAAGATCATGCATAGGGAGAGAGATGAACATATAGCTACCGGGGCCCTTAGCGTCGAGGAAGAACTACTCCCTCCTCATCATGGGAATCAGCAATGGCGATGGAGATGGTGGTGGAGATCGATGGAGATGGCTTCGGGGGCACTTCACCATCCCAGCAGGGTGCCGGAATAGAGACTTTCTGTCCCATGAATCTCTCCTTCGAAGGCGGCGGTGCAGCGGAACTTTTTGTGGCTTTTTGGTCGATGATATAGGGTTTTCTCTCCGGGAGGCTTTTATAGGCGAAGGAGGCAAGGCGAGGAGGCAGCCAGGGGGCCCACACCCCTGTGGGCGCCAGCAGGGCTGGCCCGCGCCTAGGGGTGCGGCCACCCTGGTGTCCTCCTCCACCTCTGCTTCGTGGTTCCGTGTTGCTCCGGGAAAAATAGGAAGATTGGCTTTTGTCCCGTCCAATTCCGAGAATATTGATTTTCTGCTTTTTCTGGAACCAAAAACAGAAGAAAACAGGCAACTGGCACTGTGGCATCTTGTTAATAGGTTAGTTCCAGAAAGTGTATAAAAATACATCAAAGTGTAGACAAAACATAAGACAAATGATATAAAACAAGCATGGAGCATCAAAAATTATAGATACATTTACGACGTATCAAGGTAGAAGGTGGAGACTCAACATAAAAGTAAAAAAAAGAAAGGCCTTTCACAGAGGGAAGCATGAATTTCAAGTGTCATAAAGAGCTTCCAAAAATTATGGTACTTATTAGCTTTCAGCTCTGATTGCCCTTATCATTGGCATCTTGAAGTGATTAAAGTTAAAGTGACACAAATATGAGTATATGGTTGACAATTTATAAGTTGAAAATCTCATGTCCCTTTCTTACGAGTACCGAACCTCATGCTACTCGACTTTGGTCACAAGCAAGTTCTTGTCATTGTAAGTATATGTGTATCATAGAGAACTGCCAACGGGGTACCCCTTGCCCCATGACACAGGAGCTATCCCATATCAAAATGATGAGGCAATAGACAATGAGCATCTCAGCGATCTTTTTATTTGCTATTTGCATATGTTTTTTATTGAGGATGCTTTACAGAATGCTCATTATGGTTACGATGTATGTTTCCACCATGATTAGGCATGGCTTAGGCTAGCCGCCCATGCGTTTATGTAACACATATACAAACTCCATGAGCGTACAAGCTCCCCTTTTATTTCACACCGCCGAGATCCATAAACAAAAGAACATGATATCAACTGAATAGAATAAGTTCAATGTTGAAAGCGTTCCCCATGAAAACATGGTTCTGCTAATTCACAACTTATAATTTGCAAGCATATAAGCAACATAAATGGGCACAATGGTTCAAGTTTATTAAGTGCAAGAAATAAAGTGTGCCATCAAGTTTGTGAGAGATTTAATCACTAATTTTCACATAACAAAAGTTTAATTTGGAAGATAGATAAAAACATGTATATACTTTGAATGGTGTAACACACCATGCATAGGAATTTATAATGGACTCTTTGGAATGACTTGGTTTCTTGGGAGTTGGATGCACGAGTAGAGCTCATACTTAGTACAAGTGGAAGCTAGCAAAAGACTGGGAGCGACCAACTAAGAGAGCAATAATGGCCATAATCATGCAAAGTGACAAAACATTATTAATAAAAGCATAAAGTGATATCACAATTCAAAAAATAAATGATCATAGAGGCTAGGGTAACTGGTTCATAGTCATAACATGGTGTAAGCATGTGCCAAGTCAACCCAAATAAATCATCAAAGGAGAATACCACAATGTTATGCTTTTGTATGCTAAAACAACGCATTATTCTTTCAAGGAACATTAAGCAATCTCAATTGTTTGGAACAAGTCATGCTACAACAATAATCACTAAGAATACGGCCAAAGAAACATCTAACATAACATGATAAAGTCTAATCCATAGTCAAAACAAACTCCTTTTGTACCACTAATAGCATGAAACTTTTTACTCTTTTCCAACACCAATCAACTTATTTGAAACAAAATGAGAATACGGGGGTCCAAATAATTTATTGCAGCAAACCAATCAAAATAAAACTAAAAAAAGACACTCCAAGAAAAACACAATAGTGCATGAAGCAATAAAAATAAAGTGTCTAGAAAGAAGACCTCGATTTTTATTGATGAAGAAGGGGATGCCTTGGGCATCCCCAAGCTTTTATGCTTGTACCTCTTGAATATTTCTTGGGGTGACACGGGGTGGAATCCCCAAGTTTGATCTTTTGTCCATACTTAATCTTATCACATCATTCTTCCCCTACACTTGAAAATTATCTTCATACAAAACCTCACACAATTCTTCATTAGCAACATTAGTGTATTCAAGATAATAAGCCTTTGGGTTTAGTTTCAACACAAGTAAAACTTCCATTCAAACACAAACTATACAAACTTCTTTTAAAAGCTCAAGTGATCAAAGACAACTCAAAAGAAACCGATTAAGAGGCAAATGCAAATAATAGCAGAAATCTATCAAAACAGACCAGCAGGTAAAAACCGATTTTTTCAAAAATCTTATGTTTCAAAGTGTTAAACTAATGAAAGTTAGATAATAACCTGGGGCATAAGATCAGAAAATGACAGCTCAATGCTACGTACTGGGAGTTTTCACGAATTTTTACGGTGAAGCACAAAAATCTGTTTCGGAACAGCAACTTCCCCAAATATTACTTCTCTCTCATTAGAGGTTATTCTTGGCACAAAAACCACACAAAAAGGATAAGGAGAGGTTATTACAGAGGCAATAACTTCCAAGACTCACCAAAGAAAAACTTACTGAAATAAATTTGGGTTATCTCTCAATAGTGCTTTTCTTTAACGCCTTTCAGCTAGGCATAGAAAGCAAGAATCGGGTATTTTCGAATGAAGAAGCATTAAGATCAATACCAGAAATTTCTTCAACTAGGCAAGGTATCTCATCCAAATAAGTTCTGGAGGATCCCCTCTCAATACTCTTGGGTTCACTATTTTCATCAAAAGGGTTTTCAGGAACAATCCAATAAAAATTCTTTTCTAAGGCTTCATGCATTCCTACAAGTTTAAAGGGTATATGTATTTTAATTTCCTCTCCATTTTTGGGTTTGGTTTTGTCCAACTTTTCTAGTGTGCCCAAAACATCTACACATGAGCCTAGCATATTAAAATGATCAAAGACCTTTCTAGCTTCTTTAGCAACATCATTGAATTCTTTTAGCAAAGTTTCCAGAATAAAATATCTCTTTTCAGCATCCTCAACATCTTTAAGTTTAAGAAACATTACTTGCATCATGGGGTTAAGGTTAACAAACCTAGCCTCCAACATGTGTACTAAAGAAGCTGCGGCAATTTCATAGTTTGGAGCAAGTTCTGCTAAGGATCTATCCTCAATATCCCCATGCTTGCTAACATGATTAAAGAATTCATCAATATTATCTTTCCCAATTATAGAGCCACTACCTATTGAAAGATCTTTTAGGGTGAACTTAGGGATCAACATAGTGAGCTAAGAACAAGGTAACAACTAAAGAAAGAACTAATTTTTTTGTGTTTTTGATAAAGGGAAACAAACCAGTACAACTAATTTTTTGTGTTTTTGATAGAAAGAAACAAGCAAAACAAAGCAAAGGAAAATAAGCAAAACAAAAAAAGTAAAGAGATTGGTTGTGAGAGACACCCCTTGCGAGAATATTCTTTCTTCCTGAAAGGTGATTGACGAGGAGGAAGAGATTGAAGCTGTCCTTATCTCCCCGGCAACGGCGCTAGAAAAAGTGCTTGATGGCTCAGATATGTAGAGCTTGTTGGGAGCCTCAGGAGGAAGGTAAGATGAGCACAGCAGCAAGTTTTCCCATAGTTATGAAACCAAGGTTATCGAACCAGTAGGAGTAAGGAAACAACTCCAAGGTGTTGCTAACAACTTGAAACTTGCACAATACAATCCACAATACTTTTTCCCAACTTACAGTGATGTTGTCAATCTCACCGGTTTGCTGAAAATAAATTATTAAACATATAGTATGGAAGATAATAATTGCTTGTAGAAAGTAAACGGTAACGGTAACATTGAATGATATATAAATGATAAAGAATGGACCTGGGTCCACAGTTCACTAGAGGTGTTCCCCATAAGATAGATAGCATATTGGGTGAACAAATTACAGCGGGGCAATTGACAGATTGACAAGGCATAACAATGCATATACTAGACATTTTGACTCCTACGAGATTTGATTGGGCATTACAACATAATACATAGACCGTAATCCAACTGCATCTATGACTAATAATCCATCTTCAGTTTATCATGCGAACCCCCCTCCAGTATTAAGTTGCAAGCAACGGATAATTGCATTAAGCAAAGTGTGTAAAGCAAACAATACAATTGCCCCATGGACAAAGGATTATTGTTTTCTCCCTAATAGCAACAGCACATCTACAACCTTAGAGATTTCTGTCTCTTCCCCAGATTACTAGAGGCATGAACCCACTATCGAGCATAAATACTCCCTCTTGGAGTTAAAAATATATACTTGGCCAAAGTATCTACTAGCAATGGAGAGCATGCAGATCAAAAATAACATAGACATGATAGAATCAATAATCAATCTGACATAGTATCTCAATATCCATCGCATCCCCGCAAACACAACATGTAGGATTACAAATAGATGATCTTGATCATGAATGGAGCTCACAAGATCTAAAAATGATAGCACAAAGGAGGAGAAACAACCATCTAGCTACTGTATGGACCCATAGTCCAAGGGTGAACTACTCACGCATCACTCCGGAGGCTGGCATGGTGATGAAGAAGGCCTCTGGGATGATCTCTCCCCTCCGGCAGGGTGCCAAGAAGAGCTTCGGACCCCCTCGATCTAGGGACGATGGTGGCGGCGGCTATGGACTGTTTCGTGGAGATCTGATCGGGTGCTTAGGGTTTCTGCATCGGGGTGCTTTTATAGGCGAAGGGGTAAGGTCGGTGGGCGCCCGAGGGGCCCACAACTAGGGCTGGCGCCCCCCTTGGCCGCGACGCCAGAGGGTGTGGCCGCCTCGTGGCCCCACTTCGGCTGCCCTTCGGACTCCGTGTTCCTTCTGGTAAAATATTGACTTTGCCTTTTGTCCCGTCTAATTCCGAGAATATTTCCTTACTAGCTTTTCTGAAACCAAAAATAGCAGAAAACAGGCAACTGGCACTGCGATATCTTGTCAATAGGTTGGTTCCGGAAAATGTATAAAAATACCTCAAAGTGTAGAAAAAACATAAGAAAGTTAATACAAAACAAGCATGGAGTATAAAAAATTATAGATATGTTTACGACATATCAGTGAGGAACCAGGAATAATGTGACTAGGATGCCGATAACCTATAGTCCCGGCTCAAAGGGGCCTTTAGTCCCAGTTCGTATTACATACTGAGACTAAAGTGGTGGAGGCGGGTGCGGGCGTGGGCGAGCCCCTTTAGTCCCGGTTGGTGTCTCCAACCAGCACTAAAGATATTTAGTGCTGGTTGGAGACACCAACCGGGACTAAAAAAATCTGGCAAAAAAATTGGCGGGTTCTGCCACGGTAGGAAAATGGGCAAAAAATCCTTTCACGGCGGGAGAACGGCTGTGAGGATTCCAAATATGGCATGAAAATTTGCTAAAAAATTTAATTTTTTAAATAACTTTTTCCTTTTCGAATTTTAAAAATCTAAAAGAATCCCAAACATAGTTCTTGCAAGGAAAAGAGACATCGTGGGAGTGAAGGACAAGACAGACATGTCAAAAGATTGTGATAAGTTTCATAAAATTTCGACCTTCACAGTGAACACTGATCCAACATCATGTTAATTAATGAAAAGATGCTCCATGGTTACGGCACAATCAGAAAGGGACACACGCGAAGAAATGATGTGTAATAATGTATTAAACATTTTATGTAACTATGTTCTGAAAACTCACAAGAAAATATTTATGTAATATGAGACTCTATCGTGAGCCACGGGAGGCGAGCATGTTTAGTCCCGGATGGTGTCTCCAACCGGGACTAAAGGTTCATCTTTAGTCTCGGTTGGAGAAACCAACGAGGACTTAAGGGATTGCGGTAGGCTAGGGCCAGCGCGAGCATGTTTAGTCCTGGATGATGTCTCCAACCAGGATTAAAGGTTCATCTTTATTTCAGTGAGTGGCGGCACTATTTTTGTGGGTGGTGGCACTATGTCAGTGAGTGGCGACACTATTTTGGTGGGTGACGGCACTATGTCAGTGAGTGGTGACACTATTACGATGGCACTACTAGGAAACCAGCTATAGATAGACAAATCTTCTGTGACACGTATGTGTGACCATGCGCCACAGATAAACTCCAGTGGCACATTTCAGACAATGCGCCATAAAAATCTTCATACTTTTATAGCGCATATAGAGAAACAATGCGCCACAGAAGTTTGATGGACCCACCACCGGGTTGAGCTCCCTTACTTTCTGTGACGCATATGTCCATAACATACCGGAACTAGTGTTCGACTCGGGACCGAACCGAAGCCCCTTTTTCTGCAAGTGCACCTCTTTCCATTGGGGATCTCGGAGGATAAGGTCGCTGGGAGGGAATGCAGTCGCTAGCAGAAAAACGGTCCTGATCAAAGAGATACTCACTAGCTTTGTGTTTACTACCTTGCTTGATATTCCGGCGGAGGTAAAAATAGGACCAACAATATTAGAAGAGCCTAGCAAAATTTGGGCAGTTGTGACAAAATTACCAGAGGATGCAAAGTTAACCGAGAGATGGTTTGCAAAGGCTGCATCCAAAAACCATTTCAAGGCAAAGCTCCTCCGGCTATAGACATAACCATGTACGGGCAGTGGAATGTGCCCTCAGAAAGGAACAATTTTTACGATCTGTTAAATATAAATTCATTTGTTAAGTGACACATGGCCAAAACTAAAGCTTAGATACCTACTCTCTCCGTTTCAAAATATAAGATGTTTTAGTTTTGTGAAAGTAATGTATCTAAACACATTTTAATGTAGATTTAGAGAAAACCTCTTCAAACCTACACACTAAAAAAATCTAGATATGTTATCTTCACAAAACTAAAATATCTTATAATATGAAACGTAGTGAGTAACTAGGATCTGACTTTTAAAAACATCTGCATTCTCCGA
This sequence comes from Avena sativa, assembly GCA_916181665.1. Lineage (NCBI taxonomy): Eukaryota > Viridiplantae > Streptophyta > Magnoliopsida > Poales > Poaceae > Avena > Avena sativa. Next base: position 296,370,897 of record OV702282.1, read on the forward strand.
TGGGGTAATATCCATTATACATTGAACAATATGTAACCACTCTCCCGCCATTTTAAATAGCCACGGAGACTTCTGTTGCAAAATGTATAGAGGGATGTATACTGTCGAGATAGAGTGTTTGGATTGGGCTAGGAACAAAGAAAGGTGATCTGAGTTCAATGTTCCGAGAGACAGGACAAAATTACACCAGTGATATTGATGTAATATAGTATACCTATGTAGAAAACGTCGTAAAAGGCGTCCAATAAACCTATTATATAATTGATTAATATTTGACGCAAAACTATCATGACGGCTGAGATAGAAATGGTACCAAGTTTCTCACAAAAGAATATGCGCACAATGTAGTTCTTAGGACTACACAAATGCTTATGCTAGAGTAATCAGGAGTGTCATTGAACCCTAGCCCGCCGCGCCATCTCTACCTTGTCTTCGTCGTCTATGATCGGAATTCGACGTGTCCCTGCCTTCTAGTAGGAGGGTCAGGGACTTCGGGCCCGTGCTTGGCACTGTATAAGGGTTCCTAAAGTTAGAATTTGATCAACCGAAATCAATGATATGGTGCTTATGGCGGTGTTGCGTGAGACAGGAACAAGGCATGCCCGCCTCCTTGTCCACCTTGTCAGCGGAGATCTCGATGGTGGTGCTGAGGAGGGAGGGGAATCGTCTGGTCGCTGCTTCTAATATGGAGTGGTCGATCTCATCCAGTTTATGTATGTTATAGATTTAGTGTTTGAAGTTTTGGATCAATTGAAGGGTTCAATGACGACGACTTTGGTTCTGGGACACTGGTCCTTAGGGGCACATGCACAAAGATTTCTTGACTGTCATCAACTACGTCAGACCGGCTTCATTAAGGAAGCAGCGATAGCAGCACATTGGCGGCTCGCTCTGGTGGTCGTAGTGGTCGCTAGGTGGTCGAAGAAGCTCGATGTAATTTTTGTTATGTTTGATGTGCTTTGTACTTCTTGTGAACTCATGAAATAGATCCAAATCTTTCTTGCAAAAAACACTAAGTCTCTTACGAAATAGATCAAAGAACAAATGTTCTATAGATTCATTGTTTCCACAAAAAAAAACACTTAATACCTTTTCCTTTCCAGCATGTATGCCAAAGAACATCCTTAGTCAAAATACTCTAACCACATAAACATCTTAATCTTTGGTGGTACTCTAACAAACCACAACTTTCTATGAGGCCATTTCACTTGCGACATTTTTAAAGCTAAATTCATGGACTATGCAGAGAAAACCACAAACTTTGTCAAAGTCCACACTACCCTATATCCTTCTCATTTGATATAACCACATCAATACAAACTAGATGCACATATCCATGCATAACCACGGGCGAAGTTGAGACGGAAACGCACACAAAATAATTAAGCGGACTGAACATCCTAGGGTAACTAGTTTCGACCATTTTGGAGCCACCCTGCGGTGACCAGCAATACACGGGGAGACTGTCTTCGTCGATATAGACATCGGAAACTCCCCGTACCTATGTTGTTGCAGTGTTCCTAGTGGGGCCCAGATCCACCGGGTTACTGTTGTGCGCTCCGATCCGAAACCTGATGATTGGACAGAGCCAGAAGGCCAGACGTTTAGATTGTCTGGCTGATCCACAGCAAGTCATTCTGGTGCCATCCATTTCCAGCTTGTTTGCTACAGCACACACTGCCACGCAATTGCAGTGTTCTTGAACTTCTGAACGGCTTTTCGCCTCTTCTTCTTTCTCTCATATACAGTGTAGAAGCACATAGAAGCTAGAAATGTATGCTGGGAGTGTGCGGATTGGAGACCACAAACGCATCTGATTTCTGGCTATTTATATGGATATAAGGTTAACTACCATGGATAGTACTCTCGCACATTCGAGGACACCAACAACATCTGTTTTGTGGAGTATTTATTCAATTGCACGCCGCGATGGTAGATGATGTAGTATTACTTTGATTTAGTCCTTCTTGTCAGGCCACCAAGTGCGCATGCTCGTCCACACACACACACACATATATATATATATACATGTACCGATACTTGCTCACACAGTTCCCCTTACTTCTTAGCTCACATTCTCCGTTACTCTGTTTGCTAAACTAGCATGGTGGCCCTGCAAATGCGAGGGCAACATCTAAATATATCCGAACACTTTTTTATGATTTTACAGTAATTTGTATTAAAATATTATCTTTAAATGTATTCAGCCGTCACCATGGAATTTATCGTAAATAGAAATCACTTATGCATGAGACATCTTTAGTTAAATATAATTTGTAGGAGTACAAAGAGTGTATCAATGCTTCTACTCCCTCCATTCCGGATTATATGGCTAATACGTATTTCAAGACAATAAAGTTTGACTGTAAATTTGGTCAACAATATATGAATCATATGTTATAAAAATTATACCATTAGAAGCGTATTTTAAATATGAATCTAATGATATAATTTTTTGTTAAATATAGTTTATATTTTATTGATCAAATTTATGATTAAACTATTTTCTCTAAGTAGCGTATTTGCTTATAATCAGAAATGGAGAGAGTACGTACCTTTGCACATTGTAAGTAATGTTTATTAATACATAACATTTAATTTATATTGCAAGCTAGAATGTAATTTTGTTTGATGTTATTTCAGGAGCTTGAATCTTATGCTCGCCAATTTTTGATTGATTTATAGTCTACAAAAACTAAAACCTATGTTCATGTGTAAACAATAATTTCTCACCGAACGACATTTGTATATAGTTACTAAGATTAATTAGTCATGGCATATGTAATGAAGTTACATCAGCTTAATGGTTAGATTATGGTATGCACAATTAAAATATCCGTTCACATGTGCTGATAGTAAGATTCAATAGGTCACTAAGTTATATGAAAAACTATCGGTTTTCTTTGTTGGTGGAATATGTTAGTCTGCCAGGAAAAATTATCGGAAGATGAGGAAAAAAAGTAAACCATCTTTATATTTTTTGTAGTTATTTTATGTTTTGTTCACTGAGTTGTACCATGGTTCTTTAGATTTACTCATTTCGTGTATACAAAAATATCAGTTTCTATATATCGGTCCACATGTCATTTCAGTGTGATGTCCTACTATGTAGTTGGACATGCAATCGGTTTTCTATATTATGGAACATACCAGTTTTTATATATATGTTAGCATTTTTTTCTATTGGGTGTCTTTGACAACCGTAATAAACTAATGGAGCCCATTTTTGTTTGTAAAACTATGCTTAACACCTCCATATAAACACTTTAGTTTGTATCAAATTGCTGCAAATCCTAAGGTAACTAAATCTCCCGCGTTAGAAAATATGGTGAGCCCTCTATTGTTTGTAAATTGTGAGTTGGTACAATCTCCCTTGATTGTCAAAAATCTAATGAACCCTTATTATCAACCTATCATATGCGTTAAATTTTTATAGTTGTACTAAAACACAATCAAGTCATTGATTCTTAATCAAGTGGACTCTATGAAGAAAAGTTCAACACATTGTCCTATTTAAGAAATATTTCTCATATTCCATCTATGTAATCAAACCACATGCATATAGCTCACAAACAAATACATGCAGCCTAGATGATAGCTGATATGATCATGCATACCACTTTCTTTTAATCAAACATGGACCTTTTGTTCAAAAGAAAATCAAACTTTCTGGGTTGCAGTTGTGAAGGGCACCACGATCTGGTCGACCTAACTATTGTATGATTATGATGTGTCATCGTCATGCTGGCCAAGTTAACGGTAAAACATCTTGTACTTTCATATGGTTTCCATATCGTAGGTGTAATTGAAGCATGGTAGTCAAGACTAGGGAGTTAACAGCCGTAGTGTGTGTCGTTGGTAGGTCAGCTACCTATACTAAGTGTCGACAATGAAGGCGAACAACATAGGTTGGCCAGATCGCAATGCAAATTCTTGTGTCTTGCCCATCGCTCCACAAACGATGGAATCCAACAATCATAGGTCGGACGGTCACATAAATCATATTGTCTCACGCATGGATGCTCTCTATAGAAAATCACCATGTGCTACAAATCGAATTTGACCCTAGGTGTGTGTCCGGTTTTTTTATCTAGCTGAAAGCTTTGTAAAACTTGACATCTTTTTTTTGCAGGTAATAAAAGGCAAAGCAACATTTAAGCGTTCTAGCTAGCCGAGTATAGTATATGGAATATGTTTTTTCCTCAACAGACTCATCTATTCCAGGAGCTATAGCTAGCTAGCTTATTACGATTTAAAAAAGAAAAACGGACTACTTTTTTTTTCAAACGCACTTGTCTTTCTTAACTAACTCGATCAGCCCCCCTTTCCTTCCAAAATATCTTTCGAACGGACTTTTTTTTCTTGAACGGCTAATTTTTTGGCAGCGGACTCTCCAAGCGAATCACGGTAGGAATACGCACAAATCAAATTAGGGAGTCTATATATGTCAATGGACACCTACATGCATGTGTCAAACGGAAACAACATGGTTACACAACGAATAATCTTTAATTAAATCTTAACCATCAATTTTAAATCTAATGGTTAAAATTATTTAAGTGAACCTGGAGCCTCGAAAAACACCCTTATATTGTTTTTAAGTATATACTCCCTCCGCTTCAAAATATAATATGTTTTAGCTTTGTGAAGCAAATGTATCTAGACTTCTTTTAGTACGTGGGTTCACTCATGTTTGGAGTAAATCTACACACTAAAATAAGCTAGATACATTCTCTTTACAAACCTAAAATATCTTATATTTTAAAACGGAGGGAGTAATAGATAGATAAGGTAAGTAGGAGTACATAATCCACAAAGATACGGTGCAACCCAGCACATGCAGTGATGCGCAGCTTTGAGAATGGAAGGCGTCGGGAAGGAAAATCCAAGACAATACACGGAATACTGTCAGTTTGCACATTATGATCGGTCAGGACACAAGTTCACACCCGGCCTTGCTGCGCAATGCATGAACTTACAAAATACGTGTCAGGAAGTCATTCATCAACGCCTATTCTCATTAGTGAATGCCCAAACGGTCTCGATCTGTTTGGTGACTAGAAGAGCATCAACATCAACTTCCTTCTTCTCATGCGATCACCCATGCTTGCATGTGTTTTGTTTTCTTCTTCTCTGTTTTCATTTACCTCCTTGTAGGTCACTTATACTATTTTGGCTGGAACTCTCTGGAAATGTTTGGTGTGTTTGTAGGGTGACCTTGTAGCTTATGGTTTCATTAATGAAATAGGGGGGGAACACTTTTACCTAAATAATCCCCATGCTTGCACGCATGTAGTCAAGACCTTGGGCGGTTTTGTGTTGGTAGAGTAAACGGACACGAAGAGAGGAAGGGTTAATCCCGATTACAGGTCGTCATTCTTAATGACCTGCGTATGGACGTCCAAGTCCTTTGATTTCTACCTACCGCATTGCGTCTACTTGTTAGGCCACCCACTGCAACTTATCGTCTATATGTATTCGCATACACACCTTTTCAGTCAGTAACTCACCTTCATTTTCTATTTTTCTATGGGAATATGGATTGCATCCATCTTCTAACAGCCTAACTTACCCTATTAATGTACATTAATACACCAAGGCGATAGTAATGGGTCGTTGTATACATGAACGGCCTTGTTGGTAGATAAGTCTGGCTTAAGGAATGAGGAAGATGCGAAGCTTTGTAAATAAAAGGCACCGGGAGGAAATTTTCGAATCAAAGTTCTAACGACAATGTCTAGTTGATCTGAACACAAACAGGCATCTTTCAGCTTACTAGATGGTCACAGGACTTTGTTGTGCTTAATTTATCACATATATATTTACTCTGAAGCAAAAGCCACTAAAAAATTGGATGAATGATGGTTTTAAGCCATACAGAAAATTGTAGTGCCAAATGCAACATTAGTCGATGCTTGGCTCTTAGACAGAAGATGGGCTAATATTTTTCAAACTATAATCAACAATATTTGCTGAAGAAAGAACCGAGCATAAGCAATACAAAAGTATTTCAGTCTTCTTTTAGTCTCACTCCAGCATAATGGAACGATGATATCGTACGTGTTGTAAGGTCATGGTATCATCTGATGAGTATGTCTGGACTAGATCAATTTTCAAGTTATATGTTTGTCCATGGTAGGAATGACACACTGGGACCGCGTGATTTTCTATTTGTCATCACATCATCGGGAGCAAAAGGATCATGATAAAATCCATCATGTTTCATTCCAGATGTAGTTAACTTTGTTGTTAGAGCTGCAAGGCAAATCTGTGCATCCAGGTACCAACGATGGCGTCCATTTTCTTTACAATCGATCTATTGCTCGATTCTCGTGGCTCAAATTGTTGTGTGAAAGTTGTCAACCCTGGCTTGCTTGGCTAGTCATCCTAAAGTAAGCACCCTACTGTTCATTGAGGAATTGGTCGCGTATGAGCAGACGGGGTTCATTCATGGCAGGTGCATCACTGACGGATTTCTATATGCCGCCGACCTGGTACAGTGCTGCCATCTTGGGGGGGGGGGGGGGGCTGTTGTGCCTTGAAATTAGACTTCCGCAAGGCCTTCAACTCGGTGAACGGGGAGGCCCTCGATGCCATTCTCCGGGTTTGCGGATTTGGGGATCGGTGGTGCGCTTGGATCCGCATCCTCCTTGAGACCGGTAAAGCTGCAGTGCTGCTCAACGGTGTCCCTTTGCGGTGGATCAAATGCAAAAATGGGTTGCGTCAGGGAGACCCACTCTTCTCGTACCTATTTCTGATTGCTGCCGACCTCTCGCGACAGCTAATTTTGAAGGACACGGATGCACATCAGCTCCTCCACCCCCTTGCAGACGACCTACCCTGCCCCATTGTTCAGTACGCAGACGACACGCTGCTTTTGGTGCGCGCCAACCCCTGCCAGCTCCGCCGCCTCCGCGACATCCTTCACGAATTCTCAGAAGAGACTAGCCGGGCTCGCCATCAACTTCCACAAGAGCGCTTTCGTGCCTATCGGCGTGCCGAATGCCGAGGCCCTACACCTAGCCGGCATCCTGGGGTGTCCCTGTCCTCCTTCCCTCAGACATACTTGGGCCTCCCGCTCTTCGGTCGGAAGCTCCCCGGGTCCGCGTTGGACTTCTTGGCCGTCAAGATTGAGCGTTGCATCCTGCCGTGGTAGGTTCGCGCCACCTTGTTGGGTGCCCGACTGACGCTTTAAACGTCGGTTCTCTCCGCCCTTCCTGCTTTTGCGATGTTAGCGCTATGGCGGTCCCAAGGGACCATAGACAAGATGGACCGTCCCCGCCGCGGCATGCTCTAGAGTGCGATGACGTCCTGCTCTGGCGGCTCGTGCCAAGTATCTTGGGAAGTCGCGTGCCGCCTTCGGTTAGAGGGGGTTTAGGCGTCATTGACCTCTCCCTGCACAACACGTGCCTCCTCCTCAAGAGTCTGCATGTAGTCCTTTCCGGGAAGCGCATGTCGTGGGCGGACTGGGTTCGATCCAACTACCTATGTGCGCACCCTGCCCCATCGACGCCGGCCTGGAAGGTCTTCTCGTCGCTCCTACCCCTATACCGCCCCGTCACTTCTGTCCGTGCAGGGCACGGACGCTCCGTGAATCTCTGGGAGGATAACTGGACATTGTTGGGTGCGCTGTCGGCGGCCTTTCCTGCATCATATTCCCACATGATCTGCCCTGTTGGGTCAGTCGCTGATGCCATCGTTGATCGTACATTGGTGCTCTGCACACATGCCAGGATCTCCCCTGCCATGGCTGCAGAGCTTCGCATGCTCCATGGCACGCTCGACCACCTGCTTGGGCGCACCTCGGATGCCAACGATGATAGATCCTTGGAGTGGGGTGGGAGCGGGGGTTTCAGGGCTGGTGCGGTGTACATGATGTTGAAAATCTCTGGGTACGTTACTCCCCTCCATGACCTAAATTGGGCGGGTTTCGCGCCACTCAAGGTTAAGGTTTTTGTGTGGATCCTGCAGCACGACAAGACGCGTGTGATACGTCCATTTTGCATCACTATTTTATATCATAATTTGCTGTTATTCATTGATATATTTCATATTAAGAGGTGATACTTATGTTATTTCATATATTTTGCATGTTGGATGACTTTTGGAGGATGAACTACCGGAGTCAGGATTCTGATGGAAAAAGCGGTGTCTCTTATACATGAGCAGCAATTCCAAAAGATGCCTAAAGGTGCCCTCCAGTTGGGATATGCCTCATTCTAACCATGTAGGGAAAGAATACTTTAAGGAGGAAGAGTGGGGAAAGAATCACAGGGACTGGGATTCACAGTCCGACATGATCATGAACCGCATTGAGCACATGATCATGAACCGTAGGGAGTTTATTCGTACTCTCACCTTTGAGATTGAGGATTTGAAGAAATTGATTGAAAAGCTTATCGAGAGAACACCACCACCACCAAAGGAGTAACTCATTATTAGGTTTTGGCATCCCCTTGGCTTGTTCCAAGCTTGTGGGGGTGTCGCGGTATCACATCATTATCTTTCATCTTTTTACCTTTTTGGTTGAGTCATATCATGAATAGAGAAGTTATCATATATGATGGTTTGCATTGTGGAAGTATCTCTCCTTTAGTTGGTTATTTATGTATCCCTTGGTGTGAGTGCCTTTATGGAATATTAATGAGAAGTTTCATCATTTACTTTTTGCACATCTTATTTTATTTTGCAACTTCTGTTATATGATTGATCTTGTTGTTAGTATTGGTATCACTTTGGGAGCTTCAAGTAAATTTAATTAGTTTTGGCAAACCTAGCTTTGGTCAGTAGCAACACTATTAGAAGATTGAAAGGAAAATATAAGAAGTACTTATAGATACATCATTTAATCTTCCTTCTTTCTTGATTGGCTCATAAGCTTTGTAGGGTTTCGTAGCATGGAAAACAAAAATTTTCTATCGCATACAAACAAACAAGCCAAGATCTATCTACTAGATTGTAGCAACGAGTCGATGGAATAACTTACCCTCGAAGATTCCAAAGCGTTTAACGAGAGCGGATTCTCGTGGGTGATGTAGTCGTACTCTTCCCGATCTCAAGATCGTGTAGACGATCCTTCCGGCGCTGCGTTCCGGCAGCGCTCCCGCAGTCGGTCACACGTTCGGTACTCGACGAAGACCTTCCTCTCCCTTGTTCCAGCAGGCAGCGGAGGTTGTAGCACTCTCCTCGCGATTCCGGCAGCACAACGGCGTGGTACCAGAAGTAGAGGGGAGATCCCGCAGGGCTTCGCCTTAAGCCGGAGCGAGTATGGTGGAGTATGAGAGAGAACTATTAGTGGTCTAGGGTTTAGACACACCAATTAGAAGGCTCTAAACCGAAGGCTAGGGCAATTAGAAGCTCTAAACCAAAACGGCTCTAAACCGGAGATTAGAGGATAGGAACTTGTGTGTCTAGAGGAGGAGGCCCTGCCCCTCCTCTTATAGGTGGGAGGGCGGCCAAGGGGAGGGAGTCCCTCCCCAAGTCGTCCTTGGGTGGCGCGCCGTCTTGGAGAGGAGACTCCTCCCCCAAGTCGGTTTCAACCACCTCTTGCTTGTTTCCCACAGTTTCCTGTTTTAGCCGTTTGACTTTCAAACTGGCCATTTGACTTTTCTGTTTTAGGATTCAATTTAATCCTTTATTTGGAACAGCAAGAACACTTAGTACATGATGCAATCATTCCAATATGTAATGACACATTCATGTACCCCTCCCCCTTCCCGGAGTGCTGGACATTCCGGAACCTTCTAGAACATTCCCGATGAAAACACCGGAATAATTTCCGAACTCCGAAACGGGACTTTCCTTATATGAATCTTATTCTCCGGACCATTCCGGATCACCTCGTGATATCCCGGATCCCATCCGAGACTCCGAACAACATTCGGTCTCTTTCTCATAATACCATAACTACTCAAAACAACGTCGAATCCTTAAGTGTGTCTCCCTACGGTTCGTGAATTATGCAGACATGATCGAGACACTTCTCCGAACAATAACCAATAGAGGAATCTGGAAATTCATATGGCTCCCACATATTTCTACGATTACTTTGCGATCGAATGAACCACTTACATACGATACCAATTTCCCTTTGTCTCACGATAGTTTACTTATCCGAGGTTATGATCGTCGGTATCTCTGCATACCTAGTTCAACCTCGTTACTGATAAGTACTCTTTTCTCGTTCCCGTGATATGTGATCCCTTGTGAGCCAGTCACATGCTTGCAAGCTAATTGGATGACATTTCACCGAGAGGGCCCAGAGAATATCTATCCATCATATGGATGGACAAATCCCACTCTTGATCCATGTGTCTCAACCAATACTTTCTGAATACTCAATGCCACCTTTATAGCCACCCAGTTACGGTGTGGTGTTTGATGTCATCAAAGCATCCATCCAGTAATGGTGATAGGCATGATCTCATGGTCGAAGGAATTAGGTTACTATGTATCAGAAAGCATATAGCAATTGAACTATTGAAATGACTTGATCTTTATGCTATGCTTATCTATAGGAGTATGTCCACCATATCATTCTCCTAACAATATGATCTTGTTGTTGATAACATCTCAATGTTCATGATTGGGAAACCACAATCATTAATCAACCAACAAGCTAGTGAAGTATAGAGGCTATACTAGGGACTTCAAATTAAGTTTACAAATCACACAAGTATCAATGTTTCCTTGTTAATACAATTATAGCATGAATGTAAACATTTATCATAAACACAAAGATATAATAATAACTACATTTATTATTGCCTCTAGGGCATATCTCCAACAGTCTCCCACTTGCACTAGAGTCATCTAATCTAGATTACATGGTAATATACCGAACACCCATGGCAGTTTGGTGTTGGTCATGTTTTGCCCTCGGGAGAGGTTTAGTCAACGGATCCGCCACATTCAGATCTGTGTGTACTTTGCAAATCTTTATATCCCCATCCTGGATATGTTCTCGAATAGCGTGAAAACGTAGCTTGATGTGCTTCAGCTTCTTGTGTGACCTTGGTTCTTGCGCATTGGCTATGGCGCCCATGTTATCACAGTAGATAGACATTGGGTCCAGCGCACTAGGAACCACACCCAGCTCTATAATGAACTCTTTCATCCATATCGCTTCTTGTGAAGCCTCCGAAGCAGCCATGTATTCCGATTCAGTTGAAGATCTCGCCACAACGCTTTGCTTTGCACTCCTCCAGCTAACTGCTGCACCATTCAAAATAAATACGTATCCAGATTGTGATTTAGAATCATCCGGATCGGTGTTCCAACTAGCATCGGTGTAACCATTAACAACGAGCTGTTCATCACCTCCATAAGAAAGAACCATATCCTTAGTTCTTCTCAAGTACTTAAGGATGTTTTTGACCGCTGTCCAATGATCCACTCCTGGATCACTTTGATATCTGCTAGTTAAACTAACAGCATATGCAATGTCGGGTCTAGTACATAGCATGGCATACATTAGAGATCCTATGGCTGAGGCATAGGGAGTCTTACTCATCCTTTCTCTATCTCCTGCCGATGTCGGACTTTGAGTTTTACTCAAGATCGTATTGGGCAACATGGGCAAGAACCCTTTCTTGCTTTCTTCCATTCCAAACCTCTTTAGAACTTTGTCCAAATATGTACTCTGTGACAATGATATTTGGCGTTTCGATCTATCTCTATAAATCTTTATGCCTAATATGTAAGCTGCTTCGCCAAGATCCTTCATTGAAAAACTATTATTCAAATATTCTTTGACACTATTAAGAAGGTCTACATCATTCCCAATCAACAATATGTCATCCACATATAGTATTAAGAATGCTACAGAGCTCCCACTCACTTTCTTGTAAATACAAGCTTCTCCATAAGTTTGTATAAAACCAAAACTTTTGATCACCTTATCAAAATGTTGATTCCAACTTCGGGATGCTTGCTTCAATCCATAGATGGACCGTTGAAGTTTGCATACCTTGTTAGCATCTTTAGGATCAACAAAACCTTTGGGTTGCATCATATACAACTCTTCATCAATATCTCCATTGAGGAATGCTGTTTTGACATCCATCTGCCATATCTCATAATCATAATATGCAGCGATTGCTAACATAATCCTCACAGACTTTAGCTTCGCTACCGGTGAGAAAGTCTCATCATAGTCAACTCCTTGAATTTGTCGAAACCCTTTTGCGACAAGTCGAGCTTTATAGACAGTAACATTACCATCAGCATATGTTTTCTTCTTGAAAATCCATTTGTTCTCGACAGCCTTCCGGCCATCTGGTAAGTCCACCAAAGTCCATACTTGGTTTTCGTACATGGATCCAATCTCGGATTTCATGGCTTCTTGCCATTTATTGGAATCTGGGCTCATCATCGCTTCCTCATATGTCTCGGGGTCATCGGTGTTATCCACCAACATGACACTCATAACGGGATCATACCAATCTGGAGTGGTACGAGTTCTCGTTGACCTCTGAGGCTCTGTAGCAACTTCAACCGAAGTTTCATGATCACCATCATTAGCTTCCTCTCTTATTGGTGCAGGCACCACAGGAACTTCTTCCGGTGCTGCGCTACTCGCAATTTCGAGAGAAGGTTCGACAACCTCGTCGAGTTCTACTTTCCTTCCAGTCACTTCTTTCGAGAGAAATTCCTTCTCTAGAAAGGATCCATTCTTGGCAACGAAGATTTTGCCTTCGGATCTATGATAGAAGGTATACCCAATAGTTTCCTTCAGGTATCCTATGAAGACGCATTTTTCCGCTTTGGGTTCAAGCTTGTCCGGCTGTAACTTCTTTACATAGGCTTCGCATCCCCAAATTTTAAGGAACGACAATTTAGGTTTCTTCCCAAACCATAATTCATACGGTGTCGTTTCAACGGATTTAGATGGTGCCCTATTTAAAGTGAATGCGGCTGTTTCTAATGCATAACCCCAAAATGATAGCGGTAAATCTGTAAGTGACATCATAGAACGAACCATATCTATGAGAGTTCGATTACGACGTTCGGACACACCATTACACTGTGGTGTTCCCGGCGGTGTCAATTGTGAAAGTATTCCGCATTTCTTCAAATGCTCGCCAAACTCGTAACTTAGATATTCACCTCCACGATCAGAACGTAGAAATTTAATCTTCTTGTTACGTTGATTCTCTACCTCACTTTGAAACTCCTTAAACTTCTCGAAAGTTTCGGACTTATGTTTCATGAAATAGATATACCCATATCTACTCAAGTCATCCGTGAAGGTAAGAACATAACGATAACCACCGCGCGATGCTACACTCATTGGACCACACACATCGGTATGTATGATTTCCAATAAGTCCGTAGCTCGCTCCATCATACCAGAAAATGGAGTCTTAGTCATTTTTCCCATCAGACATGCTTCACATCTTTCAAGTGATTCAAAATCAAGTGATTCAAGAAGTCCATCGGAATGGAGTTTCTTCATACGCTTCACTCCAATGTGACCAAGACGACAGTGACACATATAGGTCGAATTATCGCTTGATTTCAAACGTTTAGCCTCAATGTTGTTGATATGTGTATTTCCACTATCGAGATTCAATAAGAATAGACCATCTATCAAAGGTGCATGTGCGTAAAACATATTACTCATATAAATCGAACAACCATTATTCTCGGACTTAAACAAGTAACCGTCTCGCAATAAACAAGATCCCGATATAATGTTCATGCTCAACGCAGGCACCAAATAACAATTATTTAAGTATAAAACTAATCCCGATGGTAGATGAAGGGGTAGCGTGCCGACCGCGATCACATCAACCTTTGATCCGTTTCCCACGCGCATCGTCACCTCGTTCTTCGCTAGCTTCCGTTTATTCTGCAGCACCTGTTTCGAGTTACAAATATGAGCAACCGAACCAGTATCAAATACCCAGGCACTACTACGAGTACTAGTGAGATACACATCAATAACATGTATATCAGATATACCTTTCTTCTTGATGTTGCCGTTCTTCAGATCCGCCAAGTACTTTGGGCAATTCCGCTTCCAGTGACCTTCTCCCTTGCAGTAAAAGCACTCAGTATCAGGCTTAGGTCCAGCCTTGGTCTTCTTCGCCGGCGTGGTAACTTTCTTACCACCCTTCTTGAAGTGTCCCTTTTGCTTAGACTTGCCTTTCTTGAATTTGGTGGTCTTATTAACCAACAACACTTGGTGCTCTTTCTTGATCTCCACTTCTGCAGATTTCAACATGGCAAAGAGTTCTGGTAACGTTTTGTTCATGTTCTGCATGTTGTAGTTCATCACAAAGTTCTTGTAACTTGGTGGTAGTGATTGGAGGACACGGTAAATCCCCAAAGCATTAGGAATCACTATACCCAAGCTTTGAAGTTTGTTTGCGTGCCCAGACATCTTAAGCACATGCTCACTGACGGAGCTGCCCTCTTCCATCTTGAAGTTAAAGAACTTTTCAGAAGCCTCATAGCTTTCAATTTCCGCATGAGTCTCAAAAATCAATTTGAGATCCTCGACAATATCATATGGGTCTGAATCCTCAAACCTTTTCTGAAGCTCCGATTCCAAAC